>OY728159.1:1433520833-1443520833 GCA_963277665.1 Viscum album
ATGTTGAATAAGAATTTATTTGACAAAACATGCAGAAGAATATAAAGTTGTTAACCCCCGAATAATGATTAACAATGAAATGTTACTAATAAACAGATAAGAATATGACCATATATGATACCATAAAAATTAATATGATTTTGTAATAAGACAATGGCATTATTTAAATCACTATACAAGAGGTTTGGATACGTACAATGCATATTACCCCTATGGTAAGGGAAATTCGCGCATTCTTAATTATTTAATCTGAGATTTTTTCTACTTAAGAATTTACTTGGTCATATTTATCATCCACATCCATGTTTCCTCAATATTTAATATTATTTTTATCCTTATAAAATTATTTAAATCCAATTTTACATATTGATGAGTTTTTAGTAAAATAAATGAAAATAATATTTTTTTGTTTTTAGTACGAGATACTTTTTGACATTTCCGACAAAAGTATGAGAGGAATGTTTTTAAACTTATACAACATGAGCATATTTTTATCCATTTATATAGAATTATTTCCATGTAATATTCCATTACATTTTTTCAAATCTATTTTCAATTATTTTTTTTATTTAAAATTTCATGACATGATGA
Source organism: Viscum album (assembly GCA_963277665.1). Taxonomy (NCBI): domain Eukaryota; kingdom Viridiplantae; phylum Streptophyta; class Magnoliopsida; order Santalales; family Viscaceae; genus Viscum; species Viscum album. The sequence goes on from OY728159.1 coordinate 1,433,521,425, forward strand.
GAAAGAAAATTTTTTTGAAGGTGAAACGATATTTTCCTTCAGAACTAAGTTCAAGTGTTTTATCCAAATTATTTTCCATCTATGATGATATAAAGTTTTATTTCTATCCCTATTATTACATTGAGTTGATTATGTTTTTATGGAATTATTTTTATGAATCCCTTTTATCTTATGATGGAATGACGTTTAAGAATCCATTTTTATTACATGGGTTATGCTATGATGTATGATTTATGATTTTGTACAACACATATGAATGGTTTAATTATGATATGGGTGGGACATATATCTCCCTTAAATTAATTTGTTAATGATTTGTATCTCATGAGATAGGAATGGTTGGAACGACATGTTAATTCACATCAGTGATACAGGACTACAACAAGGAGTGGACTCGGTTCAGTAATGGACATTGTCTGCTACAATGGTCTTGGAAATGATCCAAGACTAATATGAAATAATTTTCCATACTTATGTGTGTATCAAACAATTTTTCATGTCTTATTTTATGATGTTTGGGATTACATTTCAGTTTTATGATTTATCCCATGACATGATATTATGACCTCTTATGCAGGATAATATTTTCAAACGTTATGATCTTAGGAATACTATATAATTCACATTTCATTTGTTTAACCTTTCTGAAAATTTGAGCTCCCCCTTTTTTATATTTCTTTTCCCCAGGTCAGGAAGAAAAGAATTAAATATGATATACCAAAATGGAGTCTATATATGATCAAACAAATTATAGACAACGTAGATGCTTTATGAACCAGTTGTTTATGTTTCCCAGTTTCTAAATACATTATGCATATACGGTCCTATCATGATTTTTTATATTTTGTAATAAATATAATTCAATTATGATGTATTAACAATCAATCTAATGTATGGATTGTTAAACCTTGAATTTATTATATGTGATGAAAATATTTCCAATGATTTTATAGCATGACTCATATTCGAACAATTATGGGTATTCACATATCCTATTTAATGTCACCCATTCATGGGTTTTAACTTATAAAATTTACCAATGAAAAAAGAAATTTTATTCTCAATTTTTATCATTTGAGACATATTTAATGTTTTGGATATATATACTTTTATGTGGTGTATATATAATCCATTTACATGTAATATAATGAATATATTTATTTTTATGATTTTATATGTTTTGTGTAATGTTATTCCTTCATGGGTATTATGATTAAATATTTCTAATGTTGAATGGATTTTATATTATTATCTCATTATTAATCAGGATATCCAATGATTATGTATCCAATTATAAATATTATAATTTATATCCCATGAAATAGAAGAAATTTATTCTCATTATATATTTCATCTGTAATTCTTTTTTTTACATTCATTTTCCTCTCTTGATCTACACAGGAGTTTGAATATCATTTTTAGAATAAAATAATATTTATTTATCTCTTTATTATAAATACCATTAACAAAAAAACCATAATTTATAAAATGTTTATTTTTTTTTAAAAAATTATCAAAATTATTTTATAATCAAATTTATACAAAAATTTAAATTTATTTAAAATTATTTGAATGGAATCAATTTTTTATTTTGAAAAAATTCATCATTCAATTATTGATAATATTAATGTTTTAATTATCCAAAATAGTAAGAACAATGTATTATTTTCTACCATCATGAACCCTCATTTTTGTGCTACAATTATATGCTTCCATGTAATTTTTCAAAGAAATTTCGTTTATAAATGTTGTATATTTAAAAAAGTTCAATGTTTAATGTATATTTTCCTTAATTAATGTATTAAATAATTTTTAATGGTTTCAATTTTTGTATCATGTATTGTTATTATTGAATATTATTTTAAAAATAATATAGTTTTTTTGTTTAATACTTAATTTTCAGGGAATATTTATTTTCTTAAAAAAATGTTCTATGTGACATCTCGAAACAATTTTATATATAAAATAACATATTTTATGTTTATGTTTTATTTACTAGTTATATAATGCATGGATGACATTTAGATTAGTTTTTTTTATTGGTTTATGTTTATTATGTCAACATGTTTATGAAAAGTCTTACACTTTAGTAGATTATAGCATAATAAAATTATTTTTAACAAAATAACATTTCCATGCATTATGATATAAAAAATTGATGAAATTTATAAGAATTTTTTATACCCATGGGTTATGATGTGATTTAATTTTTATGAAACCAATTTTTTCTAGGATCGATTATAATGAATATTTTAGTATCTGGTAGTACACATATGGTATATTTTTATTATGTGATGGGTGGGTTCTGTAAACCCCACCAATGGATTCAGTAATGATTAATATCTCAAGAGATAAAAGGAAATAGAAAGGGGAGTGATCTAGGATTAATAATTGATTATTTCTAATATAATATTCTAGGTATAAACATTTACTATAATGATTCATTTGGGGGTGAACTCATTACACTCAAATAGGCTGGAAAAAGACATTGAATACCATGGAAATTATTTACTATGATTAGGTGTATGCCAAAAATACTTTTCTCCTTCTAATTTTATGTTATTAGTAATCTATTTTATTGAATCCTTTATGACTCATCACTTCTGTAGATTAAGGACTGATGATTATGATCTATGATACAAAGGACATGTTCTTCAAATGTTATATTCATTTTATCAAACACTTAAACTCATATTATTCTAATGTAATCAATAATATCTCCTTTGTTAACCATTACCATGGAAATGAGATCACCCATTATTATGATTATTTTTCAAATTATATGATGATGTTATTATGTATTATGTGTCAAACAAGGGCGCTTCTTATAAAGAACACAGTGGTAGATGATTTGGATATCTTATAGACAAGTTGTTTGTGTCTCCTTGTTTCTAAAAGATTAATACCAAAAATAATTCATCTTGGATTGTTATGTTATGTAATTTATATTCATATACTATGATGACATATTTATATATGAAATGTTAGGGTTTATAAAATCTTATTAAAATCACACATTAAATCACTTTACATGTGGAATACAAATAAAATTTATGATTTAATAAAATAATTTCCAATTGAATTGGGCAAGTAAAACAGAAAAAACAACTATGGTTTAAAATGGAACCATACACCATTCATTTTAATGGAACTAGCCATCAATTTTTTATAATGAAACCATCATTCCTCAAAAAAAATGGATTGGAACTGTAATATATTCCTAAGACATGATATTTTTCATTTCCATAATTACACAAAAATAAATCAATGTACCCATTAGAAAAATATTTATGGATATTGAAACATTATTTTCACTTAAAACCCTATATGAAAACAGAGAGAAAAATTGTATGGATTTTTTTTCATGAAGAAATCATAAAATCTTGTAATTGATGTGATGCATCGAATAATGCATACAATAGTGGTAAAAGCTATTGATATATATACATAAAAATAATAATAAAAAACATATGCTTTTTGTATAATCGTTCTGTATAAACAACATAGAAGGATTACTTTTGAAATACATTCAATTAATGTCAAATGTGACATAAAATGTCCTAATAAAATCCATGTCCACACACACACACACACATATATATATATTTAAAAATATCGATATTATTGAAAAATATTAAGAAAATAAATCTAGAAAACATTTAATGTGAGGTTTTCAATGTAATGTGTCCCTTATTAGGAGTCCAACAAATCATATAAGTTCCATAAAATTGTTAATATATATAATAATTTTAATAATTCTTATACTTAAAAATATTTTCCCAATTTTTTATTAAATTGATTTTATTTATTTCAATTTTATAAACAATTACTTAATCAATTAGCTCATGTTACAGGTTATAGTGATATTTGAAACATATGTCCAAAATAAAATATTGAGGTTTAATATGGTAAACATATTAAATATTATAACCCATATATATTAATAGTTAGGTGATTATTATATTTATTTTAGTACAATTATACTTTTAAAATATAAAATTAAATATTTTTATTAAAAAATAAAAATGATACAATCATGGAGATGGTAGGTAACGTGTACACATGAGTTCTGATTCAATTTAGTTATGTTTATAATGAAAAGAAGGTAAGAATTAATATATCATTTTAAAAACAAAACACATATCATTTTGGAGGTGGTAATAAATATATAAAAATGAATAATGTTATCATTTTTTAATGAATGTAATGTTAAAAAGACAAATGAAATTTTACATTCCAATAATGATTAATATGATAATATTATCACATAAATATATATTTAAATTAAATATATCATTATAAAAAGACATCAGAAGGGGTGATGTGAATATAATAACATCAGTTCATGAGCCTATATTCCACAGAACACAGGAATGATGGTATCATTTACTAATTGATGGAAGAGGACATGGATTTATGTTGATACATCAACTGGAAAATATCCATGTATACAGATGAAGAATGTGTGATTATTTTATCATGTTTTATGAATATTTAAATGTGGTATGTGAAAAAATAAAACCGAAACAACTAGTTAATAACTATAATTGTTCTTATCAAAACCATATAATGTCTACACTGAATGCATTGGTATGAATGTTTTATCATCAAATAACGGTCTGTACGAAATGGGTAGGGATTCAAGAATAAGATTATGTTATGAATTTATTAAGGTAGTGTGCTAAATATGAGTGAAAAAAGGGGACAAGTGGTAAACTTTTATATTGAGGAAAATAGAACATGTGAAGTTACTAAAAAGATTAAATTATATATATATATATATATTAAACATGTTAATTTGAGGGAAGACACATCTAATAGAAGTTAAGATGTAATATGGTTGAAATAAAAAAACCATTAATATTTTTTCATGTTTAATTAAATTATATACCTTACAACCCTATCAACCCTCTTATAAATCATTTTAACATTAGAAATGATAAATTAATTTTTAAAATGATAACATAATTATTTGGAATAAAAATAAAGATGAAATATTATTTCATTTTTGAAATTTTTTCTCAGATTCCTGTTAATTTTTTTCACATGTAATTTATATGGTAAATAGTGATTATTATTGTAATATTAATAGATATCATATTTGTATATTTATGATGATAAAAACTTATTTTAGAGTAATTTTTTTTACTTCAAATGATGTAATACATCAATTAACTTAAAATTATATTTTTAAAATTTAAAAAATGTATATTTCAAGGATTTTTTGGAAAAGAAAAACACAAATTGAATATTACAGCGATTATATAATTTAAAAATACTTAGAAATACATTTTAATTTGAATAATACATGACTTATATTCACAAATGTTAGTTATGGGTTCCCAATAAAAAAGTAATATTTTAAAATAAATTATTTAACCCATTTTGGAGAACATTGTTTAAAATCTACTCTAATAATTGTAGGATCGAAATAATGATGTAGATGCTCAATTTACAAGAGGGGGGTGAATTTTAAACATTAAAAATTCCTTTGAAACCTTTAGAGTTAGTTAAAAATAACTATGTTTTCCTTAAGCAAAGGAAAGGGCTATGTTTAACAATGTTAAACTAAGAAAATTCCCAACACCTCTAATACCGAATGAAAACTTGGAAAGAAAATTTGAAAGTAGGTTCCGGAAATATGATTCCAGAAATTGAACCTTAACAAAAGTTACAAAATGAGATTCTACCTTAAAGCATATAGAATCTAAACGAAACAGAGTACAAGTAAGGAAGTATAAGAAATTTATACTTTCCTTATATTACAAAATGCAGCGAAAATTAAACAAGTAGTTAAACTACAAGTAACAAGATAATAGTCTTTTAACCAAAAAAGAAGGGTATCCAACAACCTTGGATAAAGGTCCCTTGATTTATACTTTCAAGCAAGTATGTCTTACCCACACCAGGGTAAGTCCTCGATACGAAGATTGGAGTCTCTGTCTTGCTATCCCTGCAAGCCCTCAACTTCAAGGTAGTTGGTAACCTCTGTCTTCCTCAGAAAGGAAGCCCTCAAACTTCAAGGTAGTCGGAACCTCGGTCTTCCTATCCCCAGAAGTCCTCGAATTTAATCACTAACATTCGGAGTCGCACGAAGCTTTGAGAGTTGATAAGAGTCTCTCTCTCTAGAAATCACTTCAACAGCATGTATGCTCAATGTAAAAAATCCTTGTTGTGTGTTATGAGCTCTTTCAAATGAGCTCATATTTATAGGTAAGGTAGGTTCCTTCTCCAACGGTCATATTTTCCTTAAGGATCGGAGGGACCTGTACATGTGTCACTTAGGCAACGGTTAGTTTATAACAAAATAGACGACATCGTTTTATACCAAAACAAGTGTAACAGAAAGTACGATATCATTTTAATTCTAACTCAAAAGAATGGAATGAAAGCTTCGGATTGAAGGTTCGGAGTCTAACAAAAATAATTTTTCGAAGTCTGAATTAATTCAGAGTGTATAAAACAAAGATGATCAGATTCTGTTTAATAGGTGAATTCGGAATGATAATTCGGAATGATAATTCGTCATCAGAATTCGTAATGAGATTTCATCATCATAGTTCATAATGAAAACTCATTATCAAAATTCGTAATGATAATTCGTCATTAGAATTCGTAATGAGAATTCAATGTCGAACTTCATAAGTATTCGTATCCTAAATCTGGAATAGATTTTAGTCAGAGTTCATATCCGGAATTCGGAATGATACTTTATTACAGTTCTCATCTGGAATCCGGAGTGAAACTTCCTTATAGTTCTTATCCAGAATTCGGATCCTCAAAAAGAATACTTTATATCAAAGTTTTAAAAAAATCCGAGAAAACAGAAATGAATCCGAATTTTATACTTAGGAAAAATATGGATGAAAATATGATAAAGATAAATTTCCTTATAAAAGCAACTTTCCTTATAAAAGCAATTTTCCTTAAGAAAGCATTTTTCTGTAAGAAAGCAATTTTCCTTAAGGATAAGGTCTTTGTGATTTTCAAAACAAGAAGGAATGGAAAAGTCATAAGGTAAACCTTATTGATTCAACAATAATTGGATCAATAAAATTTTTATTGTAGTTATATGTATTACTCAATTTTTTTATCCACGTTAACCCCATGTTTCCCTTTACTGTGTTGATAAATTTTATAACATTTACTATTCAAAAAAACTATAAATAAAAATTACTTATTTAAATTATTTATCAAGGGGATTAAAAATATGGAATACATTTTATACTATTAAATTTATATATTTGAAAAAAATTATTTTAATAGTATTATAAAAAATGACAAAATTAAATTATTTTTACAAAAATTATTTCATAACCCAAAAATAAACTCATAAAAAATATAGTATAACAATGAATCCTATATATATAATTAGATAATGAATAATTAATGAATTATTGTGTAACACTAAGTACAAATTATACATTAATATTGTTTTATTTAATGAAATGAAATAAATGTTTAACAAAAATTGTTAATTTTTAATTATCAATTTGAATACAAAAGTTATACAGAAAATACATGAATTTTACCCATAGAAAACATTAATATAATTTTGTCAAAATTGAAGGTTATTTTTTCAAATACATGTTCAAATAATTCAAAATCCATTCACAGAAAACCTAATTCTTTTTTGATTAAAAAAATATATAATATTATTTTAGGTAATGTTACTCAATAAAACCAAATTAATAAATTTTAATAAGTCACTAAAATAATTTATCTTTACATTACATGGGATGATACATTTTTTCACTTTTTTAAATTCTCTCCTAAAAAATATTAATCATTATATAAACAATTGGGGATATTTTTTCTTCAAATAATTACTTGATTCCCATGTTTCTTATTCAATAATACACTTTTTCTAGAAAACCTTATCCTGTTATGTCACCTTATACGATGACATCTTATCTCCGTTGTTCAAAATTTGAATTGGATCTTCGTCTTCAGAATACTTATCCTCTATCTATATTACACCAGATTCCAAACGAGGAGCTCCAAAAAATATATATTTTTATAATAATGATTCATGAAACACGTCTTGTACATGAGATAAACTCATAGGTATGGGAATTTAATGAGAAACCAATGCAACTATCTCCAGGGTTTCATTTTTTTAAATGATCCACTATCTTTTATCCAATTTTTACCAAAAAAAATCAAATTTTCTATGGATAATCTTGATAAAAAACATATTGTGTTACTCTAATAGAATGATCTTTCCACTGGTTATATATATCTATTTTCTCTTCTATGAGTCATCATAATGTGTTACTTAATCATCATTATTTTATTATTAATTTTATCAACTAATTTTGGCCGCAAAAACATTCTTCCCCTAACATCATACCAATAATATTGTGTCAAAAAATATATTCATTATAATGTTACAAAATTACTTATCTTTATATTAGAATGTTTTCTCTTATTAAATGAAAACTCAAACAAATTTTGAAAATGATTCCACCATCTCTGATATTCTATTCAAAATTCAAAAAACATATCCTCAAAATTTTGAAACATTCTTTTTGTATAACCATACGATTAAGGATTAAGGGATATATTAATATTTTATTCAGTTATAAATGACATATAAACTAAATTATAGAATTTATTTGTCAAAATGATATATTGATCATATATAATGAAAATAAGGACTCACATTAATATAACTATCCTTTTTACACAATGTTTAGAATGTTCATCCATCGAAAAATTTTCATGAATAGTATGAAAATGGGATTATTTATTTGATCTTCTTCAGGTATTTATGATCTTTTTCAACTGGCTTCTCTAAAAAAACTATTCTTGCGGATTGAGCTTCAATATTTTCTTCCTGGGCTTTCAGATTTTCTTCTTGAGCCTTGATCTTTTCTTCCTGAGCCTTCATCTTCTGTTCAAACTCAATCCGATGATCCCTTTCAAATTTCTAGTTCTGAGAAACAAAATTCAACTTCCCATTCAGATCTCTGACTTCTTGAATCCGGAAGTTCTTTTCATCTGTCATCTTTTCTTCAAAGGAGGAAGTCAGCTCATTTATCTTCCTGTCCTCAGTCTCGAAGGCATCTTTAACATTGTCCTGAAACTCATCGAATAACCTCATCTCTTCAACAGTCTTCTTCGACCAATTTTTCATTCTCTTGTAATATTTTATATGAGCTTCATAGCCAACAAAGAAGGTTTTGAACTGAGCCACAATCTCAACGCACTTGTCTATAACCATAGATACAGAGTCTATTTTCTAATTTAAAGAATGTTGGAGCATCTGGCATCTTGATTCAATACTTGGGAACGTCGGAATGGATCCCACCAACTTCATTAAAGACTGGACAAAAAATTCATGCCCCACCGAGGATGACTCTGAATCTGAAACTTTGCTTGGAGAATTTTCTTCCTCAATAAGCTCCAACTTCCTTTTAGACGAATCACCATATTCTCTTTTCTTGCTAGCCACTGATTTCATAGTCTCAACAAGGAGTTGCTTTCCCTTGTCTTTTTTCAGAATCGTTTCTTGATCAGGGGTTTCTGCTCACTAGTAGACACTTGAACAATATCATCAACAACTTTTTGAAAAACATCTTCCTCATTCTTATCCTTCTCTGTAGTTAATAACTTAGATGATTCAGCCTCTGAAGTTCATAGTTATAGATGTTCCGAAGGCGACCCCTTATAATCATCTACTTCTTTCAATAAGTCTCTTGTTTCGCCACTTCCTTCAGCAACTACTTCTTCCTCTACCACTTGCTGAATATGATCGAGTTGCTCAACATGCTCACCTCTAGTCTCTTCCAGAAAATCAAGGTTTCTTCCTGGAGTCTCAGGTAGAGATTCTAGGGAGAAAGATCTCGGAAGTGGAATGCTTCCGGATACCATCTCATTAATCTTTAACAACGCTTGGACTGCCTCGGCTTCTGACATCTTCTTCTTGAGCTTCTTTTCCTTTACTTGTTTTTCAAGCTCATCAGTAGTTCTCTCCTTTAAGGCCTTAGCCTCCGCAGGGTCCAATCCGAACTGCGGATCCCCTTCTTTCCTTTTCTCTTTATCTTCTCTCCACTTCGCAACAACCTCATCTGGAAAGGCCTTCTTCTTCTTTGGTTTGGGAGGTGCGGTTTGAACTTCCTTAGATTTTGGATCCTCAACTTTAGCCGCAACTTCCTTCAACTTTCTTTTCATTATTGGCTTAGATGATTCTGGTTCAGCAGCCTTCAGAGCTACTTCTTCTTGATTAGGCAGATCGAAGAACTCACCAGTCCCCTTGTTGAAGGCCACATCCATCCTCTTAAGGGTATCATCACTGACCAACAAAATTTTGCAAACCCTTGGCTTAGATCTGCAAGCTTCCTTGAAGGACTCAAGGAATCGAACTATCAACCTCGATAAAATTGTTGGATACATTACGATCTGGGCTCTGAGATTTCCTTTCTTAAGATTCTCAATGGTTATAAGAATGTGCCTCATGAAGTTAAACTTCCTTAGATTTATTAGGAAATCTAAGATGTAGATGTCACTCTTCTTCAAGATGTCTTTATCACCTTTCCTCGGTACGATAAGTCATTGTACCCACAACTCTAGAATCCGGAAATTTGTAGGCAAACTAGAAATCTTCGAAGCTTTGTTATATGAGAGTTCGAGAGTTTTCAAGGCTTTTTCTTTGTCAAAGATACCCTTAGAATCCGGAAAAACCTGAGATATAAACTCGGATTCTCCTTCATAGGACAGCCCTACCAAGATTGCTGCCTTGGTATAAGAAAGCTTGTAAGTATTACAATAAGACTTAAAAGAAAATTTCTCCCTATTATCTTCCTGGAAGAAGGAAACTGTTTCATAGAACTCAACAAGTAACTCTGAAAAAACATCGTCTTGATTCCCCGGTTTGGATACAGCAATATCTTCCCAGTCATTCAACTTAATGTTCTTCGAAATAAGAGAATCATAGTTGTTGAAGAAATCTGGATGGACTAACCTTTCTCTGTAAACTAACAATTGTGAAATAGTCTTGGTGGATGAAATTTCATGAGACGCTAACTCCGCAGACATTCGGATCTGAAGTCCTTTGAGAAGTTCGGAACGGAAAAATGTGAAGTTCGGAACGGATTTAAAACAAAGAGGCAGAGATTCGGGACGCGAGAGCTTGAAATCGATGTGGGACGAGTATTTGGGTCCCCTTTATATAGGCAATGGAATGACGGTTCAACTTCCTCGGTTGATCTAACGGTTGGGATAAGCAGAGATCAGATCTGACGGTTGAAAACTTGAATCCGATCTTTTTGAGGTTTTTATTAAAACAAGGAATTAAGAAAACTATAATCCAAAAACATAATACACGAAAATGCCAGCAAGTAAAATATGACTATGAAAACTTGAGTAAGGTAATCATACCTTTCGGATTGGCTTAAGAGGATTATTCGTAATGGGTAATAAAAAAATGACTACGAAAAAAACTTTATTATGAGAAGACAGTGTTCGCAAAAACTTTACTACGGAAAATAAACTTAGTACAAAAAACTTATTATGGAACACTCATTATGGAAAACTTAGTACAAAAAACACACTTAGTAAGGAAAAAATTAGTACGAAAGATTCATTATAAAATTTTGAAAACAAAAAACTTATTATGAAAGATTTAGTACAAAAGTTCTGTTATGAAAATACCAGTACGAAATTTTCCATTTCGGATGTTTTCAATACGAATACTTCCATTTTAGAAGATTTCTGTATGAAAATGTCCATTCTGGAAAGTTGTAGTTCCGGAGATTCCATTCTGTAAATCTTCGTTCCGAAAAGTTTGAAAACAAACTTTGAAAAACTTTGTTAAACTAACAATCAAATGTACTCCCCCTATGAAAAGAAATTTATTGCTGTAAGGAGAGTTTTTCAACAGAAAGTTACTTATGGAGGATTAACTTATGGTTATCATCCCTAACTTCTGTTTAATGTATTAAAATCTATCAGAAGGTAAAGATTTTGTGAATATATCAGCAAGTTGATCTTGTGTTCCGATAAACTGAAGAATAATATCTCCTTTAATTTTTTGATCCCTAAGAAAGTGATGCCTAATATCTATGTGTTTTGCACGGGAGTGATGTACAGGGTTCTTACTGAGGGCAATGTCACTAGTGTTATCCCAAAAAATTTGAGTTTTAGTAAAACTCAAGCCATAGTCTGTGAGTGTGTGTTGCATCCACAACACTTGAGCACAACAACTTCCAGCTGCTACATATTCAGCTTCAGTAGTGGATAGTGCTATAGAATGTTGCTTCTTGCAGGACCAAGAAACTAACGAATCTCCTAAGAAATGACAAATTCCATATGTACTTTTTCTATCCATTCTACATCCACCAAAGTTAGCATCAGAAAAGCTTTTAAGGATAAAATCATTTCCAAAAGTATAAAAAAAATCCTAGATCAATGGTTCCCTTAAGGTATCGAAAAATTCTTTTTACTGCCTTTAGGTGAGATTCCTTAGGATTGGATTGATATCGTGCACATAAGAATATTGAAAACATTATGTCTGGTCGACTAGCTATTAAGTAAAGTACACTTCCTATCATACCTCTAAAATCTGTTTGATCTACTGGTTTCCCAGCTTCATCAAGATCTAAAGAGTTTGAGGTACCAATAGGAGTACTTATACTCTTAGTATTGTCATAACCATACTTTTTAAGAAGATATTTAATATATTTATGTTGAGATATGTAGGTTCTGTCTGGTTTTTGAGAAATTTGAAAACCAAGGAAAAAAGTTAACTCACCCATCATACTCATTTCAAACTCAGATTTCATTAGACTTGCGAAAGAGTCGGTCAAAGATTGCTGAGTTGAACCAAATATGATGTCATCAACATAAATTTGAACAATCAAAACATTTTTCTTTTCTTTCTTTATAAAAAGAGTTGGATCTGCATTTCCCTTAACATAGTTATTTTGAAGCAAAAATCCAGTGAGTCTATCATACCATGCTCGTGGGGCTTGTTTAAGACCATACAAAGCTTTGGTAAGTCTAAAAACATGATCAGGATGTTTTGTATCTTCAAAACCAGGTGGTTGTTCAACAAAGACTTCCTCTTGAACATAACCGTTAAGAAAAGCACATTTCACATCCATTTGGAAAAGTTTGAAATTAAAGAATGCTGCAAAGGCAAGTAGAATACAGATAGATTCAAGTCTAGCTACTAGAGCATAGGTTTCTTCATAGTCTATTCCTTCTTGCAGATTATAGCCTTTTGCAACAAGTCTAGCTTTATTTCTTACTATGACTCTATTTTCATCACATTTATTTCTGAAAACCCATTTTACTCCAATAATAGAAGTTTCCTTAGGTCTTTCAACCAAGGTCCAAACTTTTTTCTGTTCGAATTCATTTAGTTCATCTTGCATGGCTTTAATCCAATCTCCATCACCTAATGCTTCATTAGTGCTTTTAGGTTCTAATTGGGGAAGAAATGCTAGATGTTCTACTTCATTTCTTAAGGAACTTCTAGTCCTTACAGGTTGATTTACATCACCAATGATACTATCACTGGGATGATTCTTAAGAAACACCTGATTTTGGTTTTGTAAAACCTGTTCATCAATATAGGGTAGAAAGTATTCTGGGGTAAATGTTTCAAAAGTATCTTCTAGAACATTATCCTTATCAGAAGGTTCTTCTATCAAAGGTTGACAATCAGCTTTTGAAAACACATCCGCGGATGTAGGTAGGGATGGTTCAAAAACAAAAGGATCTGACTCATCAAATTTTACATGTACTGTTTCTTCAACAATACAAGTGTTTTTATTAAAAACTCTATAAGCCTTAGATGTTGTGGAATAACCTAAGAAAATTCCTTCATCAAATTTTGGTGCGAATTTATGTAAGTTATCTTTAGTATTCAAAATGAATACTTTGCAACCAAAATCCTTGATGTAGGATAATCTTGGTTTTCTACCATTCCATAACTCATAAGGAGTTTTATTAAGAAAAGGTCTAATCAAAACTTGATTTATAGTATAACAAGCAGTACTTACAGCTTCTTCCCAAAAATGTCTAGCAATAGAATATTCACTCAACATGGTTCCAGTTATCTCTTGAAGAATTATATTTCTTCTTTCAACTACACCATTCTGTTGACGAGTTCTAGGTGCTGAAAAATTGGGAGTAATACCTTTTTTACTACAAAAAGTTTCAAAATATGAATTTTGAAATTCTCCTCCGTGATCACTATGAATAGTTTTCAAAGGAAGGTTTTTCTCATTTTTTACTTGAGCACTAAATCTTTTGAAATAAGAAAACACTTTAGATTTCGTTGCTATAAAATAAACCCAAGTAAATCTAGTGTAATCATCAACTAGAACAAACACATAGTATTTTCCTCCAATACTTCCAGTTTGTGTTGGACCAAAAAGATCCATGTGCACTAACTGTAATGCATTGGTTGTTGAGACTTCACCAATTGATTTAAAACTAGATATATGTTGCTTTCCATATTGACAAAGATCACAAACTTTAGAATAATCAAATCTAAGCTCCGGTTGATCCTTAACTAGTTTCTTCTTAGAGAGTTTACATAGGTTCCTAAGGTTACAGTGTCCTAGTCTTCTATGCCATAACCAGGAATGATCTTCCATTGCACTTAGGCAAGGTATATCTTGACTCCTGAGGTCTTCTAGGTTCAATGTGTAGACATTCTCTTGCCTATTGGCTGAGAGAATAAACTCTTCCTTGGAATTGTGAACTAAGCACTTGTCATTCCTAAAATTCACAAGGTAACCTTCATCACATAACTGACTTATGCTAATGAGGTTGTGCTTAAGACCTTTAACAAAAAGAACATTTGAATTTAAGGTTTTACCAAGAATAAAAATATTACCAATACCAACAATCTCTCCCTTAGCATTATCTCCGAAAGTTACCTTTCCTCCTTTCGTTTTGATAGTCTTTTCAAAATAGCTTCTGTTACCAGTCATGTGCCGGGAACATCCACTATCCATGTACCATGTATTGTTGCTGGTACTCTCTTTATTTTCCTGAAATCAAGAAGAAAAGTAGACTTTCGAAATCGAAATTTGCTTGGATCCGAGATTTCCAGATAATAAAATTTTAGGAACCCACATCTTCTTAGAGAAGTAAGCTTTGTGAAATACTAAAGATTGGGTTTTGTTTGAGGAACAATTCTTTGACCAGTGACCACCACATTGACACTTGGTACAAAATGGGGCACTTTGAGGAACAAAATAATTGTTACTGAAAATTGGTTTTGAAAGGGTATAACCAAATCCGGATTTATTTCTTAAAGGTCGTATTTGAGAATACATTTTATCAAAATTTTCCTTACCATGGGTAAAATTTGATAAACACTTATTTAAGGAAAAAAATTCGGACTTGAGTTTTACAACCAAGTTTTTATCCTCAAAATCATTAGTTTTTTAACTAGAGTTAGGCTCGAATACCGAATGCAAACTTGGAAAGAGATTTCGAAAGTAGGTTCCGGAAATATGATTCCAGAAATTGAACCTTAACAAAAGTTACAAAATGAGAATCTACCTTAAAGCGTATAGAATCTAAATGAAACAGAGTACAAGTAAGGAAGTATAAGAAAGTTATAATTTCCTTATATTACAAAATGTAGGGGAAATTAAACAAGTAGTTAAACTACAAGTAACAAGATAATAGTCTTTTAACCCAAAGAGAAGGGTATCCAACAACCTTGGATAAAGGTCCCTTGATTTATACTTTCAAGAAAGTCTGTCTTACCCACACCAGGTTATGTCCTTGATACGAATATCGGAGTCTCTGTCTTTCTATCCCTGCAAGCCCTCAACTTCAAGGTAGTTGGAAACCTCTGTCTTCCTCAGCAAGGAAGCCCTCGAACTTCAAGGTAGTCGGCACCTCTGTCTTCCTCTCGCCGGAAGTCCTCGAATGTAATCGCCAACATTCGGAGTCGCACGAAGCTTTGAGAGTTGTTAAGAGCCTCTCTCTCAAGAAATCACTTCAACAGCATGTATGCTCAATGTCAAAAATCGTTGTTGTATGTTATGAGCTCTTTCAAATGAGCTTCTATTTATAGGTAAGGTCGGCTCCTTCTCCAATGGTCATATTTTCCTTAAGGATCAGAGGGACCTATACACGTGTCACTTAGGAAACGGTTAGTTTATAACAAAATAGACGACATCGTTTTATAACAAAACAAGTGTAACAGAAAGTATGACATCGTTTTAATTCTAACTCAAAAGATCGGAATGAATGCTTCGGATTGAAGGTTCGGAGTCTAACAAAAATAATTTTTCGGAGTCTGAATTAATTCAGAGTGTATAAAACAAAGATGATCAGATTCTGTTTAATAGGTGAATTCGGAATGAGAATTCGGAATGATAATTCGTCATCAGAATTTGTAATGAGATTCTATCATCATATTTCATAATGAAAACTCATTATCAGAATTCGTAATGAGAATTCGTCATTAGAATTCGTAATGAGAATTCAATGTCGAACTTCATAAGAATTCGTATCCTGAATCTGGAATAGAACTTAGTCAGAGTTTTTATCCGGAATTTGGAATGATACTTTATTACAGTTCTCATCTGGAATCCGGAGTGAAACTTTCTTATAGTTCTTATCCAGAATTCGGATCCTCAAACAGAATACTTTATATCAAGGTTTTAAAAAAATCCGAGGAAACAGAAATGTATCCGTATTTTATACTTAGGGAAAATATGGATGAAAATATGATAAAGATAAATTTCCTTATAAAAGAAACTTTCCTTACAAAAGCAATTTTCCTTAAGAAAGCATTTTTCTTTAAGAAAGCAATTTTCCATAAGGAGAAGATGTTTGGGATTTTCAAAACAACAAGGAATGGAAAAGTCATAAGGAAAACCTTATTGATTCAACAATAATTGGATCAATAAAATTTTTATTGTAATTATATGTATTACTCAATTTTTTTATCCATGTTAACCCCATGTTTCCCATTACTGTGTTGATAAATTTTATAGCATTTACTATTCAAAAAAACTATAAATAAAAAGTACTTATTTAAATTATTTATCAAGGGGATTAAAAATATGGAATACATTTTATAATATTAAATTTATATATTTGAAATAAATTATTTTAATAATATTATAAAAAATAACAAAATTAAATTATTTTCACAAAAATTATTTCATAACCCTAAAATAAACTCATAAAAATATAGTTTAACAATGAATCCTATATATATAATTAGATAATGAATAATTAACAAATTATTGTGTAACACTATGTACAAATTATACAATAATATTATTTTATTTAATGAAATGAAATAAATGTTTAACAACAATTGTTAATTTTTAATAATCAATTTGAATACAAAAGTTATACGGAAAATACATAAATTTTACCCATAGAAAACATTAATATAATTTTGTCAAAATTGAAGGTTATTTTTTCAAATTCATGTTCAAATAATTCAAAAACCATTCACATAAAACCTATTTCTTTTTTGATTGAAAAAATATATAATATTATTTTAGGTAATGTTATTCAATAAAAAAAATTAATAAATTTTAATAAGTCACTAAAATAATTTATCATTACATTACATGGGATGTTACATTTTTTCACTTTTGTAAATTATGCCCTCAAAAATATTAATCTTTATATAAACAATTGGGGATATTTTTTCTTCAAATAATTATCTGATTCCCATGTTTATTATTCAATAATACACTTTTTCTAGAAAACCTTATCTTGTTATGTCACCTTATATGATGACATCTTATCTCCGTTGTTAAAAATTTGAATTGGATCTCTGTCTTCAGAATAGTTCTCCTTTATCTATATTAAACCAGATTCCAAACTAGGAGATCCAAAAAATATATATTTTCATAATAATGATTCATGAAACACGTCTTGTAAATGAGATAAACTCATAGGTATGGGAATTTAATGGGAAACTAATGCAAATATCTCCAGGGTTTTATTTTTTTAAATGATCCACTTCCTTTTATCAAATTTTTACCAAAAAAAATTCAGATTTTATATGGATAATCTTGATAAAAAACATATTGTATTACTCTAATAGAATGATATTTCCACTGGTTATATATATATATATCTATTTTCTCTTCTATGAGTCATCATAATGTGTTACTTAATCATAATTATTTTATTCTTAATTTTATCAACTAATTCTGGCCGCAAAAACATTCTTCCCCTAACATCATACCAATAATATTGTGTCAAAAAATATATTCATTAAAATGTTACAAAATTACTTATCTTTATATTAGAATGTTTTCTCTTATTAAATGAAAACTCAAACAAATTTTGAAAATGATTCCACCATCTCTGATATTCTATTCAAAATTCAAAAAACATGTCCTCAAAATTTTGAAACATTCTTTTCGTATAACCGTACGATTAAGGATTAAGGGATATATTAATATTTTATTTAGTTATAAATGACATATAAACTAAATTATAGAATTTATTTGTCAATATGATATATTGATCATATATAATGAAAATAAGGACTCACATTAATATAACTATCCTTTTTACATAATGTTTAGAATGTTCATCCATCGAAAAATATTCATGAATAGTATGAAAATGGGATTATTTTTTTAATGAATCAAAAATTACAGAAATTAAATTATTACCTCATGATATGGTTGGTAATGGAATGTTGAATTCCATGGTTATATCCTTTTATAACAATTCTAGCACTGGAGATGGATGAATCATATTCATCAGTATCTATTATCTGGATAAAACTATTTACAAGCCATACATTTTAGTGAAAAATAATAAATATATTTCTTCATTACATATAACCAAGAATGTTCATAAAAGAATACATACATTATTTTATAGTATGTATGAATAGAATATGATTATCTATGTTCATAATTTAATATGTATAACATCATCTCTGTGTAACATAAAACCAAAAACCATTGTTTGAATATCAGAATAACTTCTTTGCCAATATTAAATTCTATAAACATACAGTTTATAATAGTTATATCATTTTTTATTAAATATTTTATTATTATAATTATTAATCCAATAATATAATGATTAATGTAATTACCCATGGAAAAACAGATGAGATTTTTGTAAGGGTAATATCTAAAAAACATTAAATAAATAATAAACTAAAGAATCGTGGTGATGTCCATCATTGTCTTAAAGGTTGAAATGCGGCTGATGTGTGGATCGAGGATGAAAATGGCTTTCCTTATTATTAATTTTTAATTTAAAGCTTATAGGTGCACGTCACTTCTTGGATTTCATCCACACGATTGGACTTCGGTTATTTTTTTATTTTAGAATGTGAATGCTCCTAGACAAGCTACATGGATCCACATTAGATGAGGTTCCAGAGCAGAAAACAATCACCGTATCTTGGTCATCAAGATTTGGAATTACGAGAGGGTATAGATTTTGCCATTGGTACTAGGAATGTGTAACCCTGTATGTGATTGCTCATTGAGCGTTCATGCGACGGTGGAGGCTTGACATAATGAAATAATCTCAAGGGAGGGGAATTTCTTATAGTCTTTTTTATGAGATGTCATTCCTTTTAATGGGTTTTATAGGGTGATGTTTTTTGGGTTCACACATAATATTTAAATTTTTCCTTTAAAAATACAAAAAAAATTGATTCTGCATAACAAAAGGATCATGTTCTAGATGTAACAGTGTTAATTATGCATTATATTTTTGACATAGGGAATTTTCTACAATATATTAATTACATGGATGATAATGATTTGTACAGTCATAATGCATTAAAAATTCGGTCAATCTTGTAAGACCCATTTTCAAATCATTCTGAGTGATTATATATACCAATCTTTTATAGTTATTATATATTAAATTCATTTACCCAAAAAAATTAGACATCTAATTTTTAGTGAAAATAACAATACTTCTATCTCAAGGGAATTTTTTGACGAATTTTTATCATGGGGGTTTAATTTAATATATCTTTAGTATTTACCAAATAAATATATAATAAATAATAGCACAAACACTTCAATTAAGCATCACTATAAATTAAAAAGAAAACATTTGTAGATGGTAGGTATATAACATAGAAATTCACTATTCTTATTTTATATTACTATAATTATACATATCATTTATTTTTTTCAGAAACCTGTTACTCATTTTCATGTTAACATACATATTTAAGTTGATGACTTGGAAAAGATTTCAAAAAAATATGGTAATATCGTTGTAATATATGAAAATAATGAATATTGTTAACAAATGTACGCCTTTTCCAATATTGAACCACATTATTTTTAGCAAGATAAATAATTATAACATATCATTTTTTTTATTCCCATGTAATGAAATCTTCAATTATCAAAAATTAAACTTTCAAAGCATCAGAAATATAAGATTTTATATCATGGTTTTATGAACAATCCATAAATGATTTTTATTCTCATATGTTTATTATTAAAAAGGAACATCATTAAAAAATACATTGATAAAAAAATGAAAATATTTTTGGAATGATATATTCCTATGATTTCTAAATGCATATATGGAATTTTTTTAATTAAAATGAATAACTGCAAAATAAAAATTCTCATAGCTTGTAAGAATTTTTTTTCCATGTGATATCATTCTCTATAACCTTCAACTAATGGTACCCAGACCTGAGATCAACCAAAAATAAAACACGGATCACATGATCTGATTGAACATGTCATTGATATGAAGAAACATGTATTTATTATTAATATTGATGTCATTAGATTCTCTATAATCAATTCATGAAATTAGGAAACCATATTTCTTTTTAACAAATACAATAGGACAACCAACGATGGAATTCTAGGCTGAATGAATCCTTTTAAATTAACCCATGTCACTATTTTTTCAGTTCCTGATGTTTGACTTGAGTTATTTGTTATTGGGGATAATAAATTGATTAATCATTAGTGGATAAGTAAATAATATGTTCATATTTATGATCATGCACCGTATAAGGATACAAATTAAGAAAAATATTAATGTATTATTTTACTATCAATAATTAATTAATCTTAATAATTCCCCTTGTTTTATCATATTGAGAATGATAACATTCATCAATATCATTTTTCGTTTCTCATTTTTAGGATATTTAATAAATAGAAGGAATTATATTTTATAAAAAAACAAAAAAATACCTTTTGGAAAATAACTTCTTTAGATATTAAATTTATCTAAGAATGAAAAACTAATATTAAATCCATATCAAGAATAATATCAAATTATATAAATGGAATGATAAAAAGTATTATAGGGAAAATTGATTAACAGGTGGTAATATGAAAATCATTTTAAATTAGTATTCCATTAACACTACCCTCGGTGTTTTTTAAAAGTTTTGACCTCATTTATTAAGGTGAATCTATCATTATATTAAAAAATATCATAGAAATTATATATTATATAGACCCCAAATTAAAAAAGATATTATTATAATATAAATAATGTTGATATATAATTGGTAAAAAATTATTTTATCAACCATTATCTATGAATGTAATTTCAAATTAATTAACCACACTGTTCTGCTTATAGTGTTTCTAGTTCCCATCATTCATGCCATTATTTAGAAAAATATATATATAATGACACATATCATATCATTTAAAATATATGTTACTATCTATTTAACAATATCAATCATACTAATACATGCAGATATTTTTTGTAATCATGATCTTTATTCCTAAACATTCCTTATAAAAAGAAATATCCAAATTGAAAAAGTCATTCTATATGGTTCTTTTCATAACACTAATATCAAATTTGAAACATGGTTTTCTTTAATTTATATTTAATTTATTGGATCCTTCCCAATGTTGGAAACCAAGACATCGGTTAATTCTTGTTGTGTTAAAACACATGATCATTATTACACACCATTTTCACCATCATGACATATTAAACAATTTTCTCATAACTTTTATATAAACATGAATCCAATTCCTTTTAATATATTGGTGTCAATATTGAGTAAACCCAACATAACATAATATAAAGATACTGGATAATATGTTACTGTCCCATTACCAAATAATGATGATTAACTCATACTGGCCCACTGAATCTTCATCCTTTACCATATATTCTCAATCACAAGTCAAAAAAGTATAAGAATTTATTTATCAATAGAGATATACATCGATGTGTTCAATTAAATAGAATCGATATTTTATCATTCTCTAGTATTTGTAACCATTATAAACTACTGATCGACATATCCTTCAAAAATATAAATATAAATTATTACCATCAGATTATAAAAACAAACAATGACTAAAAATATGTTTTCTAGGGACTTAATTTATTCCCCAAAACCATTGGGTTGGATAATCCTTGAAGTGATAGTGTGTGTTGTCTTGAAAAAGTCTCTACTACTTAAATTTTCATCTCTAATTGATTTTCATTCTATATACCCTCGATTCCATATCATTTTATTGACTAGATCTATCAATCCTTCGAAGAAAAAACACTACTTTAATGTCTATTACAAACATCTTGTGTAATGATTTACAAGGATATTTTCCATAGGGTTTTTCCTACACATGTTACACTATATCCTCTAAAAAACATTCTAAACATACATCATTTAGATGATTATTATTTACTATCATAACATTTTATATTAGGATATGCATAAACTAGAATACCATAAAATTATTTATATGCCTTGTCATATACTTTGAAATAATTTATACATTATTCAAATTCCAAAAAAAAAGTCTTGACCATAAATATTTAGCTAATATTTTATTTGTTATGAAATAAATTTCATACCATTTTAGGATATTTATGTTTTATAGTATTAATGAACTTTGTAATTAATCATATATAATTAAATGGTACATCACAAAGTGTACACTTCCAGTAAATATCATTCATTTCCATAATGTAAAACTTTCATGATATAATATGTGTTATTTTTATGACATATCATTATAATTGTCATATTTCCCTCATAATTATCCATAATCATCATTAAAATAATATTATTTTTAAAAAATCTTGGATGAGGGAAAATATAATAGTAAGTGAAAAAAATATAATGAATGAGTCTCATTAAACAACAAATACCCATAATTATTTTTCTTTTTCCAAAAAAAACCATGATATAAAAAAATCATATGCCTATATAAGATAACCAGTTTCTACCAAAATATTATCATAAGAAATTGAACTTGAAATATTAAATGAAATAATTTAATTCATAAAGGTTACATTAAAATAATGAGTATAATTTCACAATGTTATACATTTAACCATTATGAATTAACATATACATACTTTAAATGTTAGTGCATTGGTTACCATGTAGAATCAGTAGATATCCATTAAACTAATAGAATGAATTAAAAACTAATGTAGTTATATTGGGGGATTATTTTTTTATCACACCTATAATCACACATAAAAGTGGAATGATCAATATATTTCACTCTAAACAAAATCATTATGTTATTCATTAGAGGCCTATAGAGGACCCACACATCTAATTTAATTACAAAACCCAAAATATTTAGTTCATAATGGAAACACCAATACTTCTTTTATAAATTATCTATACAATAAAAAAATCACTAACCATGATATAATTAAAATATTTGTAACTTTTTCACTTCCATCATCCGTCATAAAAAAAATTTGTTTCACCCATAAGAAAAAAATATATTTCTCTCAAAATATCCATTTCATTTAAAACCCATATTGAAAATAAATAAAATGATAACATGATTTTTTTCCATAAGAAGACTCTAAATCATATAAATTAATCCACATATTAATTAATAGGTATGATGGAAGGAAAATATTTTAATGTCACTTACCAAAATTAAATCTTCTTAAATATATGTGAGATGTAGTGATGAAGAAAAAATAAACCAGTTAGTGTGGTTTTAGTTTATGAGAAACATGAAAGATTGTATTTTTTTCTGATTTGATGGAATTGGGGTGGATATAGTATATTCGATTAACCTATAAACAGATTATACTTATGAGTATTGTTTTATATTATTTCACCATTACTGAATATTATTTTAAAGTGTAAAATGAAGAAATAATGAAATATTTAGTTATTAGTGATAAAACTTGGTTAGAAAACCTCTAAAGGTTTGCAACAAAACACATTGTTGTTTGTTTTCAAGACCAAAAAAAGGAATATAGGTCTTATATTGAACTTTTGGATTATATTTTTGTATTACATAGATAAGGTTATGTTCTAAAAGGGTTTGAGGAAGATTGGATAGTAAGTATCATTTTATAACCGAGGGTATGGGAACACATGTATTTACTTTTATATATATTAGTCATTTCAAGTGGAACTGGGATTAAAATTTTGAAGATACAATGTGACAGGGTATAAATAAATTAAACCAGTTAAATTGATACATATTTTGTTTATTTTTTAACCCTTATATTTTAGCTAAACTACATTAAACTCATTTTACCCTTAGATGTGACATTTATAATTTTCAGCAAGATAAAAATAGTATATAGCGAAAAATTAAAGTACTATCTTAAATAAATTTAGACTTTTTTTTATTCAAAATATGGATCCCATTTTGATAATTTTAATTTTTATTGGTGATATAAATTATGTATAATATAAGAAAAAAATGAATGAATTTTTTTTAGGAAATTACAATACATTTGAGTAAAAATTATTTTACCATAATATAATGTTATAAATTGATATCCCAGAATTTTATTGATATGATAATACATTTTAATGTTCATATATTGTTTTTGAATAAAAAAATTGTATATTATAACAATTCCATTAACTGAACACACAAAAATTAGTTTCTAATATTATTAATATATAACTTTTCATTACAAATGGGAAGCCTTGTGTCCCATTTAAAATTAATGTTATAGAAATAATTTCATGAGATACTGATAATTAATATTATAAGGAAACAATCATAAAATAGATTAACATCCTATGTGATGGTTAATATAAATTTTTTACTATATTGTTTTAACCATTTTACCCCATTTTACTCTTAACTAGAGTGAGAAATATTATCATAGTTATTAAACATAATATCTAAATATAAAAGGGACCTATTTACCAAATTTTTGACCTCAAAATTCAAAAACATGAATAGATTTTTCAATATTAAACATTATTATGATGAGGAGATTAAATTGACATTAAATAAAAAATATATAGAAAATAGTTTATCTACAAGCATGGGTTTTTATGCATAAAAATGAACTCAATCCAAAATCAGGTATATTGATTATTCATATATAATTATTATGATTAATTATAATTAATGTATAATTATATTATATTATGAATATATGACACTTTTTAAATGACCCATCTATTGAAAAGATACAATAGTTTTAAAAAATCGGTACCTTTTTACAATTAAGTGAAAACTCAATCATTTCAAAACAAAAACATAGATACACCCAATTAAAAATTTTATATGCATATTTAAAATTTATAAATCATATTTCCAATGTGAAATGATTATAATTTGAAAATCAATAGCTTAAATAAAAATGTTTTCATTTGATTGGAAAAACTATTTACAATATTATAATTATTATAACTCTACAAAACCATATTACTAGACTTTATTAAGATTCGATAAGTATTTATTTTCCGATTACCTGGGTTTTTATAGAATTTCACTTAGATTGAGAAAAAATATGGGGAATAGATACATTCTAAGTCTATTCTTCACCATGCTTTTCATCAAATACTTCTTCTCCTCAAAGAAGATTCTTATCTCTAAAAGGGCATGAAGGGTTAAATGATTTCTTTATATTAATAGTTGCAATTTCTTTATAATCCAAAATCTACAAAATTTTATATCGATTTTCTACAAAAAAAAACATTCTTATAGGAATATATAGTAATTAATTACCATCGTCTTTGAAAAAATTATTTTATTTAATAAAATCACTTCATTAATTTTGATTTTTTTCATAAGTCTACACATGAAAGTATCCAAGGATTCCAATTTTTATCCATATTTGATTTGGCAGTGGTTTGGATATATTAGGTCTCTACCCAATCATTGGAAACCACTGTTTTGGAATGTTTTACTTTTAAAAAATCAAATTGATGTGGATATCAAATGTGGATTGATATCAAATTTGAGAAAATATCATGTTCTGGTGATGTAGTAATGCAATTAACCACAAGATTTGGGAATAATTGGGGATTCAATGTCATGGTCGAAATAAGAGGTAAATTCCATAACTATCCTAATATAAAAAAATATCATTACACTGATATTCTATAAAACTCTATTTTAAAATAAAATAAATGTATTAATGGGGATAAATTTGGAAAACTAGCATGGAAACAAAAAAAAACAGTAGTTTCGAGAGGTATTATTAATATATTAAATGTTGTTATTTATATAATAAATTTTCCAAGGAGTACAAAATGTAAACATATGATAGTTGATTATTATTTCATACTGACAATGATTCCAAACTAAAATTTTAATATGAATATAAAATAAATCAATTAATGTCCTAAGACGCTTAATTTGAGAAATATAACTTTTATTATATTTTATAGTAATTTTCGGCCATAATTTTTGAATAGACATCAGATTTATAATTTACATTCATATATATTTATATATAGTTTTTTATTAAAAATAATTTTTACAATATTTATATGAAAATTAAAAATATATTATTTATTTTATGAAAGAAAATATAATTTAATTTTTGTAAAAATGTGATGAAAAAGACTCATTATACATTAATTCAGTAATAAATTTCTAAATTCCTCCACATATTTCATAAAAATAATCCTATAATAATTACTCCAAAATATTAGGTAATAATGTTGACATTTAAGATGAATTTGTTTTTAGACATGAGATTTTTAAACATCTAAATGATATTGATGTTTATAAAATAACCTAATTAAAACAAATTTATGTTTTTCAAAATTCAATTCATTGATAAAATGAAATTGCTACCAATAAAAATATAATACTAAATACTTATTAGATACAAATAGATATCCCTCTTCTTATGAATCATTAAAATTATTTAGTGCTATATTCTCTTGTTACAATGTGATAAATTTATAAATCAATTTAATTTTATTAAAATTAAATTAAAATTAATCAAATAAAAAGTATACATAATGAAAAAAAATTAGAATATAAAAAACATCTTATGGAAGGAAATTTGTTATGAGGAACCATCAACATTTAATATTTCATGATTTATGATTCAATCCTAAAACAATTTATGAGAAATTAATGAATATCCATATAAGAATAAGTTTTTTGAAAATATACCCAAATCTTATAGAAGAATGTACCAATTTTATTAAATATTGATCTATATGATAGTTTATAACTAAATGAAATGATTTTTTATCAAAAACAGAAAAATATTGATCTCTTTTCATTCTGAATCCATTGAAATATAGGTCTATCGTTGGATATATAAATTCCATTATGATTATTTCAATTTATGGAGTGATGAATGATTTGATATTCTATTTTTTTCATAAATATTCAAATTTCCTATAAAAAGTCCATGGTGCGGGATATTTTTTGATATATCATATAATAGTTTGTATGTGATTTGAATATTAGAAATGGTTTTAAAATAACTTGATCATGAATCTGCAATATTAGTTACATGTAAATCATTTGGGAAGGCATGAAATTTCTTGCAATTTTTTATTCCTTATAATCTGAAAATTTATCATTTCTTTTTCGATACAATATAACATGATTAGAATTATATAATAATAAATATTAACATGTATAATTACAACTCAACATTAGTAATGATATAATATACTAACATTTACCTAATTATTTTAAGTTTATTCCCTTGTTTACAAACCATATGTTTAATTATTAAATTTAATGTAATGATAATTGCCTAATAAAATCATATGAATTCATCCCATGACAATGTGATTCTTATTATTTGAAAAACATTATGATAATCTATAATAAATTGAACCCATGAAATTTGATTCCAACACATAAAAAACACTTCTGTATTATCTAAAATTATTGTGACAAAATTTATGGCCCAAAAATTTAGGATAATATTCATTACATGTTCTCTTAAACATATACATAATGATAAAAAATTATTATTGTATAAAAAAAGACAAAAAATAATTTTTATTAATTTTGTAATCCCAAATAAAATAATTAACTTTGCTATATATAGACCCATAATTAATTAAATTTCAATCACTTTAACATAAATTAAATTTCTATATAATATTTTACCATATATACCTTAATATTACATATTCCAAAAAATAAAACAAACCTCTCGCAATTTATCATTAACCACCTTATCCTATCCCAATTTTAATCTATACGTATCAAATTATATTTCCTATTTCAAATAAATATTTTTCCAAGATAAAAATAGTAACATCAACATGAAATCATATTTCTACTATAAATACCTAATATTCTTTAATCATGTATTTTTCAAAAACATAATAAATACCATAAAAAATAAAATAAATCACTCTGAAATATAATTTCATAAGTCCTAAAAGTTTATTTATTCATTATAATTTATGGAGAAATATTTACTTATTATCCTATGAAGGAATCTTTAGCAGTAAAATTATTTTAAACTAATAAAATATTATCCTGTGATAAAATATAAACATATCCAAAATACCTACTATGAGAATCTTGAAATAAGATTCTCAAAATAAAAAAAATATTGAAAATATTTCATTATTTATTTTCCCAATAAATTTTTGTTTTCTAACTTTAAAAAAATAGGAAAATATCACATACTAAAACACACACTATTTCTATAAATTGGATACTTTTTTATTAACCCAACATCATTAAAGTGTACTCCTTTTTCATCAATGATAAGCATTAATTTTTATATCATTTAAATTATAACTATTCTTTGTCATCCTAAAAAATAGTTAAAATAATGTAAAAACTTTTGATGAGCATATGCCAACGAGCCTGTACCCTAGTGGTACAGGCCCTTGCTTGGCATCCAAAAGACCCAGGATCAAATCCGGGCAGGGGCGAATTTTCCAGGTACTGTTGCAGCGGCATCACTATAGCGGTGGTGCTACTGTAGCAGGCACTGTAGCAACGCGGGAACTGTAGCAGTACTGTTCACTGAGGGGTCCTTTGGGATATTTAAATGGGATTTCAAGCCTTGTATTCAGGCCACTTGGCCTTGGGATTTCGGGCTATGTAATGGGTCTTCCTCTACCCAGTCTAAAGAGGTATTTGCTTTCAAAATAATAAATTGAGGCTTTGGCCCCAACCTTTAAAAAAAATTGATGAGCATATAATGATAAAAAAGGTATAAAATAAATAGAAAAGTTCATAGGCCATTGAAATTTCTAAAAACTTTTAAATTTTATTTCTATTAAATGAATAAATTTATACTATTTTGAATGATATTTTACAATATAAAACCATATTGTCTACAAATATGGTTTATGAATAATATAAAATAACAAACAAAAATACATGAAATTATTATGAATTATTTTTAGGATAATATTAAAATTAATGAAAACATTAGATTTTTAAAAAACCATTTCATTTAATAAATATAAGTTTTTAAAATTTAAAATGATTACAAACTTCCTATTGATTATAAAATCAATAAGTGGTTTTATAATGACCAAATATTTCCAATAAAACTCATCACATAAATAGGAAACTGATGAAGAAATATTCGGAGACTGTATTTGCAGCCTTTTCAAACCACCCATAAAATTTTCCCATTCTATAGATTAAATCATTCATTTATTTTTAAAATATCACATTGTGAGAATATATCATCATCTAATGCATTTTATTGTAATATTCATGGATCAACCATCATGCATTTATAATGCACAAGTAAAATAATTTGGAAAAAAATATGTAATTTTTTATCATTATATTAAAGTAAATTTACCTTTTAATCAATAATTTTTTTATCTAACACATAAAAATATGTTTGATCAATGAATTAATAGGGAATGATAAGGAAAACATTCCCTTAACAATTTTGACTACATTTATTTCCAATAAAAATGTTTGTATATCAGTGAGGTTAAATGATACATTGGAAAACCCTGAGGACATAGAGGGAATGATTTTTTAATTAAACTAAAAAAGTAAATTGGAAAATTATACTATGAAAACTATATTCTAAAATATATATTCTTCTCACACATTTTAAATAATGTCAAACGAAATAAAAAATATATCATTTTTATAATTATTGAATATGTTTATTTTAGTAGTTTGTATGGAAAGTAAATTATTTTAGGAAATTAAATTTTGAACTTATCTATAAGAGTTTATATGGTAATTTATATAATAAAATAATCAATTTTAACCATAATGAGAGTGATTGTGAACATAATAGAAGATATAATATCAGATACAATAATTTTTTTTATTAAATTATGATTCAATATAATTTCATATGGTTTAAAGACATGTATACAAAAATAAACTAATACAAATTAAAATTTATGTGGTTTTACAAAGAAAGATGACATAAAATAGAATAATATAATCTTAGTTATCAAAAATCATAATTTCAATGTGAAAATAAAACTAAATCTTTACCAATATCATAAAATATATGTTGATTATATATCAATGAAAAGATTGTATTAGCATAATACATAGCTATATATTTTTTTTTAAAAAATAAAAAAATTAATGTTTATAATTCCCGTAATGTTAGAATATTATATTATATAAATAGATGATATATGTTAATGAATGTAATTTTTATTATGAATAAACTATCTATGAGTTATAGCTCATGTGGTAAATCCATTGAGGTATGGAATAATAAAATAAAATTTGTTAATTTCATTATTTATAACTATTATAATATTCATTTCATATATTTTATTATTTCTTGTAAAGTCCCAGAAATTTCAAGGAAATTTTTATTCTTAAATACTTTTGTATTTTATGAGTCTGCGGTTTCTGGACGCACTTGATTCCGAGGCCCGGTGTTCCTGGAATCAATTTATGATGTTTTGTTCAGGTACATTCAGTAAACCTACGTGTGGGTTTTTCTATCTTTTGAACCGGTGCTTGAAATTGAAATCTAAGGTCACCGACAAACTCGCAGCACCGGTATTCACTTAAGGGAACCTTTACTACAGTTGCATCCTATGCGGGTTGAGAGTTAATTTTTGGGGATTTAGAATAAAATAAATAAAATTTGTAGTACACATTTTTATTTATTGATGTAAGTTATTTCCTTCCAAGGGTAGTTAGAGGTGGGGCCCACACCCACATAACCTCCCATGAGAGGATTTAGTGTTGTGGGAACCACACATGCCCTAAATCATTCATCTCCCAATTACTCCCCTTTACTCCCATAAACCCCCATTGTTTAATTTGACAACTCTGCCATTAATTATGTGATCTCTTCAACTTCCCCTATCCCATTAATTTTTAAAAACACTTGTAATTAATGAATTGAATCCATAAATTAACTAATTAATGTGTTTGAATTTTAAAAAAATATTCAAGTGCGAATAAAATAACAGCCTTAGGTATTATTTTATTTTGGCTCTCGTGGTCTTGAGAGGATTTTTGGAGATCTCATGAGAATTAGAAGAAGGAATTCCTCTCTTCAACGAATAACACAATCCTTCCAATGAAGAACCACTAATGAACGATGAGAATCTCCTTCCATCTTCAGCTAATCCAAAGGAGAAGGATCCACCCTCATGGAACACCGACGATGCGCCATCCTTGACTCCTTCTAACATGACGCCAACGAGTTGATGTTGTCTACCCGCAAAGCCATCTTCTGTGATTCCCGACTACCACGAACCTAATTTCGAGGTAGGGGTTTTTACAATTTTATGTGAATAATTTGTACCCCTTTATTTGATGAATTTTCTGATTTGTCATTCGCCAATTGATACCGCCTAACGGGGAGGGAGCATGTTGAATGCACACGGCCCGATGGCCTTCTGTAGATTATTTAATTTGTGATCGAGACCATGTTGGGAAGGTGGAGATGAGAGACGGTAGCAGCTGCGCGCTGGCCGTGTGCAGAAGAACCGTGGCCCACAACAGCGAGCTGCTCGGCCAAAGGAGAACCGGCCAGGCCAAAGGGAGACTGTGGCCCAAGGGGTTCCGTGCTGCAGAGAAACATGGCACGCGCTCCGTGGGCTAGTTCGGCGGCGACCGGCGGGCTCGTCAGCCGGCCAGGATGAAGGGGTCGAGGCACCAGTAGCTGTTGCGCTGAAGGACCACGACCCGCCCCTGTAGGACACTCATGCCAGGAAGACCTCCATGCTTCAGCCAGAAGGATATGAGGGCGGCGCCAGTTGGAGCGTCCAGTTCCAGATCCCCCCACCCCCACAGCGCTCGGTCACATAAGTTGAGCCACGACCAGTCGCACCTGGCTGCACCGTGCTGGGCCGGGCCGCGCCCCGCTGCACCGCGCCGCAGCAGGCCGGACCGGAACCTAAAGACCAAACATCTGATCAATGTATCACATGCTGCATTGGGACCCTCGCGACGAAGAGGTCCATTTTCGATACTCTATGTGTGTTTTGGACAACTATGGGAAACATATGGGTTTTGTAACGAGCATATTTCCAACGGGGCCCCTGGAACGGGAAAGCCAATATTTCTCTGACCGAGCATCCATTTGACACGCCATCTATCTTGTTGGGTTTTTTTGATGAGACGGAACACTGGGATACATCAACAGTGACCTTCGTGATAGTTGATAATTGAAACCCCTTTGCTCGAGGAGTTGACCCTCCCAGAATCGAGCGTGTTTTGTGCGGGAACCCAAGAGCTTACTACGAGTCCAACGACAACTGTACTGGAATCCTCCTTGGGTTCGGTAGCGACGACAACTGTACTGGAATCCTTTGTGGGTTCGGCAGCGACGACAACTATACTGGAATCCTCCATGGGTTCGGTAGCGACGACAACTATACGGGAATCCTCCATGGGATCGGCAATGACAACAACTATACTGGAATCCTCCATTGGTTCGACAGCTTAGATGAATTAGTGACTACATCTAATCATCTCTATCTCTACAAGAAAGATGTGTACCTCTGTAAGCTGAGTCATGACATTCAATCATTATCATCAATGTGATTGACTTTACTTCTTGTGTGGACTAGGTTGTGCTTGGGCTTGATAGTTAGAGTCGAACTGAGATTGTTAACAGAGGTATATGTATGGTCATATACCTAAGTAGAGTTAGTTTATACTTCGTGTTTTTATCTTTACTTTTGTGGTTTATACTTTTTGGATTATGGGAGACCTTTTGGGGTCTCAGGGTCCCAACTGAGTATTGTATACTCACCCCTACATGGGCTATACCTGCACTGCATTGTGTTGGATGCAGACGACGGACAACACTAATCGAGGTGGAGGTTTGTAGAGCATGATAGTACTCCGGGGTGGACCACTTGGCGAGACATACATTGAGAGGACGGCCAAACCCGAGGTGTTGAGGAGGCTAATTGTACCCACTATTCAGGTGGGATTCCCCGAGGATGACTCAGTGGTTGTTGTTTTACTTTACTGCTATTGGGCTAGCTTTTCAGTTGTACTGTACTAACTGTTGGGCTTGTATTTCCAGCCCCTTTCCATTCAACACTTACTTTTGTATTCAGTATTAATTAGTTCTTCCTTCTGTTGCATAATCTGTTTTCTTTAATTAATTTTATAAAGGAAATGCATTTGCTTTTTATGAGGAATTACGCCATTGGTTCTTGTCTCCAGCCTCTGGCCTATGAAAGACGGGCTTTGGGTAGTCACGACACTCGTCCTGAGAAAGGGTCGTGACAAATTGGTATCAGAGGAGTCGGTTCTACCACAGAACTCAGGACTCTGATCATTTCATTATGTGTAGAAATAGTGTTAAGTGAATTGAGTATGATTTTCAGCCCAGGGTGTCCATTGTTGTTGCAGCGGCCGACGTATCCATACACCAGGACCCTGGCATCAGATTTCTGACTCAGTTCTTGAAAACACTTTTTTCATGTGTGTTTCCTTTGAATTTTTTCAATGTGATTATTTTGTGTCAGCTCACCAGGTATACCCTTTGACCATGGTGAACCTTTTTCTTTTTGGGATGGCCCCACGAAGGCAGCCATCTTGGGTTCCAAGTCACGTGCGAAATGTAGCCCACCGAGCGACAAGGCCTCGGTGCAGGGCCCCATCACAGCAGAGGAACCATTGGTACCACTACCCGCGGAGCCACCGATACTACCAGCCCCAGCAGAAGAGAGTGTTCGCAGCCTGAGTGCATTGCATGAGTTTCAGCGATAGAGGCCTCCCAGGTTCCATGGAATTTCGGGCCCACAGGCAGTCGGGGATTGGCTGCAGGCTTTCGTCAGAGTTTTCAGAATATTAGGGACACCAGCTGATCTTATGGTGATCCATTCTGTGATCCTCTTACACTCTGCAGTTGGTAGATGATAGATCTTGATTCTCCAGGTGCACGACGTGGCATCTCTACCTTGGAGAGAATTTGAGAGTCTCTTCCATTTGGAGTTTGTTCCCACCACCCTTCGTGTGGTGAAGATCCTGGAGTTACTTCATCTGCGGCAGGGCATCATGACAGTAGCTCAGTACTCAGTGAGGTTTACTGACCTCTCATGCTACTACACGGATATGGTATGGGACCCGATCTTCAGGGCCCAGACCTTCGAGAAGGGACACATGGATGAGATTAGAGATTTGACAATTTTCCTCAGCATCCCGACACAGGTGGGGGTGCTGGAGTGGGGTCTTCTAGTGGATAGTTTTCTCACTGAGAAGACACCAGCTGTGAGACTCTTAATAGGGAGACACGTAGTAAAGTCTTCTACAGCTGGCAGTAGATAGAAGTTTCAGAGGTCCAAGCGGACCAGGCCATCTGGTGGGAGACCTCAGGATATAGGTTCGGTTGTGTGGGGCACACGGAACAGAGCCAGTTAGACGAGGAGAAGGCAGTGCTACGTATTTGGTGGGAAATGTCACATGGCTCGGGACTGCCCGGCCCACCATGAGGCCGAGAAGCAGACAATAGAGGGACATCCCAGGTTGAGGCAGAGGTTCGAATGTGGTGGTCAGCTGGGAGAAGGAGGACGAGGCAGAGGAGCTGGTCGAGTAGCCGGTGGTGGAAGACGTATCGAGGCTCTACCACAACCACCACCAGGAGGACCACCCCGACCACAGGAAGCTGGCAGACAGGGGTAGGCTCAGCTCTAGGCAGTCAAGGCCTACGACCACGATACAGTTAAGATAATTTGAGGTACTATCTATGTCTACTACACCCTTTGTTTTGTACATATAGACACCAGATCGAGTCACTCTTTTATTTCTGCTGCCCTTGTTCGGAGCTCAGAGATTCCGACGGAGCAGTTGGCTCGATCTTTACGGCTAGAGACTCTTACGGGAGCATACTCGATGATTTTTCACTACTTAGGGCAGTGTGAGATTACTCTAGGAGGTGATAGCTTCAGCTGGGATCTTCTTATAGTGGCATCAAGGCCTTACGACGTCATCTTGGGTGTTTTTCTATAGTCCATGCTCAGATCAACTACATTAGGTGCAAGGTGCGGTGTATCCGCATGGATGGGGGAAAGTTCACCTTCACAATTGAGAAGGGAGCCTTTGCAGCATAGGATGGAATTTCTCAAAGGAGAGGGAAGCCGATTACACATCATTTGGATAGTCTCATTTTGGTTGTAGATGGTGTGCGGAGTCCGAAATTTCCTGTAGTGGTGGATCAGTATGTGGACGATTCCCCTGACGACATTCCAGGACTACCTCCTCGCAGAGAGGTAGAATTCAACATTTACCTGTACCCTGGGATAACACCGATATCTACTCCAACATATCAGATGCCTACTACTATGATTCGTGAGCTGCCGGTATAGCTGGAAGACTTACAGGGGAAGGGATTCATCCGACATAGTGTTACACCTTGGGCCTCTCTGTTTTTGCTAGCCAAGAAGGCGGATGGGAGCATGCGACTGTGTGTCGACTACCATAACCTGAATCAGTTGACCATGAATAACTAGTACCTACTCATGAGGATTCACATACTCTTTGATCAACTCAAGGGATATGGATGGTTCTCGAAGATAGACCCCATGTCAGGTTATCACCAACTCCGAGTTCAAGATGGGGATGTGCAGAAGACGACCTTTAGGTGTCAGTATGGACACTATGTGTTCTTGGTTATTCCCTCCAGTGTATCCAATACTCCACCAGTGTTCATGAGTCTCATAAACATGATCTTCCAGCCTTACCTCGATCGATTTGTCATAGTTTTCATTGACAACATATTGATTTACATGACCACTTAGGAGGAGCATGCCTACCACTAGTGGGTTGTAATGGATACACTCTAGGAGCACCCGCTTTATGGTAAGCTCACAAAGTGATAGTTTTGGATTTGAGAGGTTCACTTATTGGGAAACGTCATCTCAGAGGCTGAAGTAGTAGTGGATCCAGCGAAGATTGAGGCAGGGCTTTCTTGGGAGCCACCAAAGAGTGTGACGGAGGTGTGAAGTTTCATGGGTCTGGTTGGATACTATCAGAGCTTTTTTCCAGATTTCTCCAGAGTTGCAGCACCACTTTCAGCTTTGACGAATAATGGGAAACCCATATTGTGGTTAGTTAGATGTCATCAGATCTTTCAGAAGTTGATACACAGATTGACCAGTGCGGCCATCGTGAGGCTACCAGAGGAGGGCGTTCGGTACGTAGTACACTGTGACACATAAGGCACCAGACTCAGGCATGTCCTGATGAAGGAGAGAGAAGTGATCACATATGGTTCACGGTTGTTGAAACACCATGAGCATAACAATTCTACCCATGACCTGGAGTTATTAGTAGTGGTCTTCGCCTTGAAGATATTGCGACACTATCTGATGGGCGAGCACATTACTATCAATTTTGTCCACCAGAGTATCAGTTATATCTTCTCAGTGAATGACATGAACTTGAGACAATTTCTATGGCTCGAGTTCATCTAGGACTATGACTTTGAGATATTATATGCTCCTGGGAAGAGGAACGTTGTAGCTGATGCTCTCAGCTGGAGATCGGGAATTCTGCTACTAGGAGAGGCGATGGAGAAACTAGTCGTGTTGTAGATATCCTTTGGCGATAGAGATGGTGCAAACATTCTTCAGTCACTCACAGTCACTCCTCTACTTCTTCAGTGAGTCATTGAGGCACAACGTGGGAACGTTTACTTTGACACGCGATGTGCTCAGATATCCACAGGGCAGGCGCCTGATTTATTTTTTGAAATAGGGGAGCACGTCATCCTCTTCAGTGGACATCCTACGGTACCAGTTTCACTGTAGGAGGAAGTGCTGAGGCTGTCACACACATCCCCTCTAGTCGTACATCATGGCATGGCGAAGATTTACTATGACCTCATACGATAGCACTGGTGGCTGGGTATGAAGAAGGTTATAGTAGTGTTCATTTCATGATGCATCAATTTTCAACAAGTGAAGGCAGAGCACTATGTACAAGAAGGCTTGGTACAGCCCTTAGAGGTCCCAGAGTGGAAGTGGTATGGGATATCCATGGATTTCGTGACAGGGCTCCACGTACATCCAAGGGACACGACGCTATCTGTGTGATTGTTGACCGACTCACCAAGTCATCCCACTTCCTACTGATCAGATAGGATGGCTTAGTAGAGAGGTTGGGATGCCTTTATGTTCAGGAGATCGTAATGCTTCATGGTGTGCCATCAACTATCGTCTCCGATCGAGATGCACATTTCACTTCCATGCTTTGGAAGATGTTAAAGGAGGCTATCGGGACACAGCTTCGCTTGAGCACCACCTTCCATTTTATGACGGATGGCCAGACTGAGAGGATCATTCAGACTCTCAAGGAAATGATACATGCATGTGTCCTTGACTTTGGTCGCATTTGGGAGGATCAACTACCCTTGGTGGAGTTTTCGTACAACAACATCTACAACTCCACCATCGCGATGACACCATACGAGTCATTGTACGGCCGACCATAGAGATCAACTCTATGCTGGACTGACCCTAGGGAGTCAGCACTTGTAGGACTAGAGATGGTTCAGACTATGATGGAGAAGGTGCAGATCATCCTGCAACAGATGAAGACTACACAGAGTAGACAGAAGTCCTATGTTGATAGGAGACAGATACCACTGGAGTTGAAGATGGTGACCACATCTTCTTGTGGGTCTCATCTCTATGGGGTCCATGGAGATTTGGTGAGGGCAGAAAGTTATCTCCATGATTCATCAGACCTTTCCAGGTCCTCAACAGAGTAGGCGAGATGGATTACCTCCTGGCGCTTCCACCCCAGTTGCATCGGGTGCATGATGTCTTCCACGTATCTCAGCTGAGGAGATATGTGCATGACCTGACCCACATCATCGACCATGGGGTGCTGGACATTGATGACCGGTCGACATTCACGGAGGTCCCGATGGAGATCGAGGATCGACAGGAGCGGGTCCTACATGGATGGCCGATTCCTCTGGTGTGCATTCGTGGGCATCACGGGAACCTCCCGGAGAGAACTTTGGAGCGGGAGGCTCATATGCGTGTACAGTACCCCCATGTGTTTTCCAAGTGTGTGTTTTATCTTTACGAGGACATAAAGCCCTAAGGTGGGATTAATGTAAAGACTAGGAAATTTCACCGAAATTTTTTTCTTAAATACTTTGGAATTTTACGAGTATGCGGTTTCTGGCAGCACTTGATTCTGAGGCCTAGTGTGCCTGGAATCAATTTATGAAGTTTTGTTCGGGTACATTCAGTAAACGTACGTGTGGGTTTTTCTATCTTTTTAACCAGTGGATGGAATTTAAATCTAAGGACATTGACGAACCCGCAGCACCGATATTCGCTTAAGGGGACCTTTACTACAGTTGTGTTCTATGTGGGTTGAGAGTTAATATTTGGGTATTAAGAATAAATTAAATTAAATTTTTATTAAATAATTGTATTTATTGGTGTTAGTTATTTCCTCCCAAGGGGAGTTGGAGGTGGGGCCTACACCCACATAACCTCCCATGAGAGGATTTAGTGTGGTGGAACCCACATGTTCCCTAAACCTTTCATCTCCCCATAACTCCCCTTAACTCCCATAAACCCCCTTGTTTAATTTGACAACTCTCACATTAATTATGTGATCTCCTCACCGTACCATCTCCCATTAATTTCTGCCAATGCTTGTAATTAATGAATTGAATCCTTCAATTAATTAATTAAAGTGTTATAATTTTAAAAGAATATTAATGTGTGAATAAAATAATAAACTTAGATATTATTTTATTTTGGCACTCATGGTGTTGATAGGATTTTGGGAGAGCTCGTGATAATTAGAAGAAGGAATTCCATTCTTCGATGAAGAACATCAACCTTCTAACAACGAACCGTCGAAAAAATGACTATCATCTCCTTAGATCTTCTTCCAAGACAAAAGAGAAGGAGCCTCCCGCATGGAACATCAACGACACGCCATCCTCAGCTCCTTTTTCCATGACGTCAATGAGTTGATGTCGTCTCCCCGCGACATCAACTTACACGATGTCTGACTACCGCGAACCTTATTTTGAGGTAGGGGTTTGTAAAATATTAAGTGAATAATTTGTACCCCGTTCTTTGTTGAAAATTATGATTTTTCATATAACAATTGATACCGCCTAAGGTGGAGGGTGTGGGCCAAACACACATGGACTGACGACCCTCCATAGTTTCTTTTATTTGTGATGGAGACCATGTTGGGAAGGTGGAGATGAGAGAATGCGGTGGCCGCACGCCGGCCATGTGTGGAAGAACCGTGGCCCTCAACCGCGGGCCGCTCAGCCAATGGAGAACTGGCCATCTAAGGCGGGCCGGGCTTACAGGAGACCGCGGCGCTAATTGGATCCACACTGAGGAGAAGTGTGGCCCGCACTACATAGGTCGCTTCGGCGGTGAACCAGCTGGGGTGAAGGGGTCGCGACACCTGCAGGTGTCGCCACGAATGACTGCGGACCACCTTTGCGAGCCGCTCGCGCTCGGAAGACCGGCTGGCTTCAGCCAGCCAGACAGGAGGATGGCTTCGCAGGGTGCCACGAGTTTGGGAGACCGGCCCCCCGGAAACGCTTCGCCTCATGAGCCGCACTGCGCCGCGCTGCACCGGGCCGCACCCCCTCTGGTCGGGTTGCTCCCCACCGGGTTGGGCCGCACGCTTCACTGATTCAGTCCGACCCTCTGTCGAGTCGGACCTGCTGAACCAAGTCGGGCCCATACGCTTAAATGCAAATAACCTAAACATTGTGCGTTCGATCGACGTGCCACCTGCGGCATTGGGACCCTCGTGATGAAGAGGTCCATTTTTGATACTCTATATGAGTTTGGGGAAACTTTGGGAAATGGCCTGGTTTTGGAACGATTGTATTTCCAACCAGGCCCCTGGAACGAAAAGGACAATATCTCTTAGATGGGGCCTCTGTTTGACGCACCCGTCTATCGCATTGGGTTCCTTTTGATGAGACAAAAGTTCTGGACACATAAAATCTGAAATTCATGATAGATGATGAATCGTCCCCCTTTTCTCGAGGAGTGGACCCTCTTGGAATCGAGTGTGATGTGTGTGGGAACCCTAGAGCTTGGTGCAACTGCAACAACAACTGTACTAGAATCCTCTGTGGGATCAGCAGTGACGAGAACTATTTTGGAATCCTCCGTGGGTTTGACAGAGACAACAACTGTACTAGAATCCTCTGTGGGTTTGGTATCGATTAAAAATGTACTGGAATCCATTGTGGGTTTGACAGCTTAGATGAATCAGTGATTACATCGAATCATCTCTATCTCTACACGAGAGATGTATACCTGTTGGAGTTGAGTCTTAACTTGAAATCATTATCATCGATGTGACTGACTTTATTTCCTGTATGGACTGTGTTTTTCTTGGGCTCGAGAGTTAGAGCCGAACTGAAATTGTTATCTTAGGTATATTTATGGGCATATACCTTAAGTAGAGTTGGTTGATTCTTCATGTTTGTATATTTCCTATTGTTGTTTATCCTTCATGGATTCTAAAAGACCTTTGTGGGTCTCGGGGTCCCTACTGAGTATTGTATACTCACCCATGCACGATCTATGCCCACACTACATTGTGTTGGATGCAGACGACGGTCAACACTGATCGTGGTGGAGGCTTGTGGAGCTAGACGGTACCTGGAGGTGGACCACTTAGCAAGACGTACACGGAGCAGACGGCCAGACCCGAGGTGCTGAGGAGGACATCTGTACACACCCTTCCGGTGGGATTCCCGGAGGACAACTTAGTGGTTGCTGTTTTAGTTTACTACTGTTGTGCTAGCTTTTAAGTTGTATTGTACATACTTTTGTGCTTGTATTTTCAGCCACTATCAATTCAGTACTTACTTTTGTAGTCAGTATTACTTAGAGCTTCCTTCTTTTGTGTACTCTATTGTGTTTCTTTACTTATATGAAGGAAATGCCTTCCCTTTTTATCGGGATTTATGCCTTTGGTGCTAGTCGCCAGCCCCTGGCCTATGGAAGGCAGGCATGGGGTAGTCACAGTACGGGCCCTGAGGACAGGTCGTGACATTTCTTCTAATTCACTAACTATGATAATTTAATTAGTTATGGAAATTGTTATTGTTCATGCCATTTATCTTGAATAAACTCATTTCACAATCTCCAAAACTACTATAGTATGGTTGTAATGAAAGATTTCCTTTATTATTGGTATTATAAGAACCATATGTGTTAAAATATTATTTTTATATCATTTCATAATCATATGAACTGTATAGGATTTGAAAGACAAATATTCAAGGAATTTTTTTGATGATGAAGAGTCAAATGGTTAAAAATGATTATGATTGTTTACATTCATTATTTTTAATAATATTTTAAATTAATCGAACCATAAATATTAAATTATTTTACCATAA
Organism: Viscum album; assembly: GCA_963277665.1. NCBI lineage: Eukaryota > Viridiplantae > Streptophyta > Magnoliopsida > Santalales > Viscaceae > Viscum > Viscum album. The sequence goes on from OY728159.1 coordinate 1,433,563,386, forward strand.
ATGTTATATTGAATCCATAAAAAAATTAGTATATTAATGAAATAAATTTAGTATTTAGAACATCGTTGGTCACATAAGTAGCTTGATTTTTTCAAAATAAGAAACATTTTGCAATCATTTTAAAATATTGGAAACTTAATAAATATTATAGTCTAATAAAACTTTATATTATAATTAATATTTTATATTTTTAATTTTATATAGTATATATGAATTTTTAATTATTATAAGTAATGTTGAAGTGAAATTGAATAATTCTGAAAAAAAACAAATTTTGACAATCTAATATCTTTTTATAAAACATTAGTGAGAGGTAAAAAATTCAATCTCATCATTGACAGACCATGTAGGTGAAAATAAAATATAAATAAAATATAAATTAATAATAAATTTTTTATAAACTGTTTTTTTATTTCTAAAATAATATAATATTATAAGGATTTTAATCCCTTAAATTTTCCAATGCATCGACTCCTTCAAACTGAGTTTAATGTTTTCATATAAAATAATACTTAAAAGAGAAAATATTTATTATTTTGGTTATGGAATATTTGAAATGGATTTGAGATGAATATAGAAATAGAGATGAATATTGAATTTTTTGAATTATTATATTGAATCATATTTTATAAGAAAATATACATAGTATTTTAAGAAATATTTAAACATTAAGGGAGATGAATGTAATTTTAAAAGATAACATGGCACATAAATGTAAATGATATTATAGGCCAAACCATTACACAAACCCTATTGATTGAAGATAATTTTTTATTATTTTTGAAAAATTGTAAACCGTTTATTACATTAAATAACATTTAAAGTAATTTAAAATGTCATTATATATTTTGTTAAAAATCTTCTTAATTAATATAAAATGTTGATTTTTAATTTTAAATCAATTGTTACAAATAAATTTTTTTCTATTTTTTGAAATATAATAATTTATCTGAACATTAACTTTATTATTATTTTTAAATAAGAATTTTATACTTTTCATCACCGTGGTTAATTAGTGTCCTAAAATTGTATAAGAAATTTAAATAATTATTTTATTTTTATATATTTAAAATAAATTCATAATTGAAATAATACTTATTCTTATGTAATATCATATAAAATATTTTAATAATACTATTTATCCTCATTTATATCTTGATATAATTTGTAATATAAGAATTTATTTTCATACATTATAGATGTACCTGATGAGTATTTTGATTAATATCTCATTATAAAATTTTAAAATTCATTTAATTTTTTCAAATTATATTTAATTAATTTTTTAAAAAAATAAATACTTCAAAATAAAATATAATATAATTTTAAACAGTAAATATATTATATATTTTACATTTATTATGTTATCAAATAATTTAAATATATATACAATTAACTATTTACAATATTTTCTAATTATTTATATATATTTTTAACAAAATAACATGTGAAAAATTTAATTTAAAATAAAAGATGTATTATTTATTTTATAAGAATGAATCTATATTTTTTATTCAATATATATTTTCATAGAAACTAATGTTATGTAAATATATAAATTTTATGAATAAATATAAACCCTTTACATGTATATTATAAATATATAACACTAACATGTACATGTGGACTATGTACTCTAAGATATGATGCATTTAATTTGTAATGATGTTATTTCATGTCTTCTCATAATACGATATTCAATATATTGAAATGAGAATTATATAATGATTGAAATTATTGAGGTTATTGAACCAAGACCAATTTAGCCACATTCAACATACTAATGATGTTTTTAACATTTGAACTGACTCTCCTAAAAACATTCGATAAAAAATGAGATAGTTCTGTAACTATATAAGAAATCATAATACATGAAATAAATGTATAATGATAAGGAAATGAACCAGAAATTTTTTCAAAAGTATATAAATAATTTATATAAGGTTATAATATGAGAAGATAAATTAATATTGAGAGGTTCAGACTAATGTTAAGTGGTTTCTTAAATCAACTCACATTTATTATATTGTCTATATTCCATATTGATTATGTTATGCCAATATTATATATGAAATGAATTCTAATTATTTTATGTTTTATTTCTAAAATTTTTTATTGACTTATATATTTTTCACATAATCATTTAATTAATTCATCCTAACATTAAGTACTATGATAAATAAAAACAATATCTCTTCTCCAACATCCATGATTGAAGAATATTTCAAACTCTATTCCAATTTTTCATTATATTTTTTTATATGAATCCTCTAAAAATATTATCTCCAGAATAATTCATTGATAATAATAATTAATGTTTATTTCTTAATTTCTCTCATTCATGTGGAATTTATTTAAATGTTAAAAAATTCCTTCCGGATTTCTCTATCACAAATTCAATTCCTATAGATGTGTTACATTTCAAAAAACATGTTTCGTTTTATATGGTGTAAATTATGATCCCATGAATCAATTTGGGCATATCATTTCATGTAATTCAAGGTGTTTATAGAGGATTTTCATATTTTATATTATGATAAATTTAGATTCAAAACATACTAACATCATAACAATTTTTTCACTCAATATTCAACTCATGGAAATATATGATGGTTTTAAATACATATAGGATTTAATTTCATGGATTCCCAAATTTGAATGTCCATGGACATATTCTTAATATTATATCATTGATTTGATCATTTTAAACACTTTTACCCAAAATCATTTACTGTATGTTATTATTTAGATTGAAAATGTTATTTTATAAAAATAAGCGATTTACCCTGGTTTTTTCCCTGGTTTTGGACAATAAATTAAATGTTTTTTGGAATAATTTTACTAATGTTTTACACATGGGTCAATTTGAAATATTATTACAATAGTATTTAATAATCCTTTTCCTTCGCATATACTAAAAATCAGTTTTTTATTAAACCTATGATATTTCTTTATTATTACTCACTAATTTCATATTTCTATATTATAGTATAGAACATCCTTTTCCTGTTATTATATGAATTTTTTTAAATATTATGAAATAATTATTTTATATAATGTGTTGTTTTTTTAATATACATTTCTAAATGGTTTTATAAATAAATTTTTTATCTAATTTAACATCATTAAATGATTCTGATTTTTCAATGGGGATACATCTATATCATTTCAATAGATGGCATAGAATGATGTTTTCAAAAAAATTATTGTGTAACATGATTCTTTTCAATTGTTAAATAATGTTATAATGTAAATACTGATGATTTATATGAGTTTTGTGTTGAAATTAAAATGATGTTTAAATTATTCATGTTATGGATGTTAGAAATTTTGGATGATGGGTGTTGTCCTAGATATATATCATGAATACTAGTGATACTAATATAACAATCTATTGGATTGTCTATTGTGACAAGGCTACGTAGATAGAGGTCACTATTTAGAGAATATGATTTTTTCCTTCATACTGAATAATCTTTAGAAGTGAGAGAGTTATCTATATAGAAATTAATTAAAAGAGAATGATGTAGTTATATATTATAGTACAATCTATAATGAAAATATGATATTCTGGGAAACCAAAAGGGTTTCAACATGATTTCTGTGACTGCTAATGTTTCCCATCCAAAATATTATTTTACACATGGATTATGATTATTAACTCAAATGTCCATTTTCATATTCTAAATAAATATTCATTGAGTGATGTTTTATGATCGAGGTTTTTATGGGTTTGAATTCAAATATATTATACTTAGGAATTTTTATTACTTCTTAATGCCCATATTGTCTTGTTATACTCTGCGATGATATTTGTTTGTTAATGTCTAAGTATACCCTTATAGAGAATTTTGATCACCCGCGATGAGATTTGTTTGTTAATGGATTCATGAGTAAGGGATTTTAGAAGAGTTAATAAATACATAATATCTAATAATAAAATTTGGGTTTAATGGACACAATTCCCATTTGGATAGGATCAAATAGATTTAGTTACATAAGTTTATTTTCATAATTTTATAATTCCCAAAACCAAACATTTCATTTGTATGAAATGGATTCATTTTTAGTTAGTGATTAAGTAATTATAATTGACTACGACTGAATCGCATCAGTGTGTATCAAATCATCATTTTTAAATAGTACCATTTTATAAATTTATCAAATTATTTTTCAATTTGGTTTCATATTTGAATTATATAAGGGATGTACATAACTTTAAAACAGAGGATTTTGTAGGTTAAATATAATTTTGGGGTTATGGATATAATTATTCTTTGAAATGTATATTTTCTATCATAGTATTAATGTCATCAATACCATTTTTTGTTTTAATAAAATAGATTCTATTGTGATAACAATATTTTATAGGATATTTTATTTTGTTTTAATAGATGATTCAGATTTATGAAACCCTTAGTGTTAGAATGTGGTTTTACATTAATGTTATTCATGAAGAGAGTTGTGACACAACTTGAATAATGAGAAATGTTTTAAAATAAATAGGTGGTTAAAAATTATATTTATAATGAGGTAATTATCTAAAATTAATATAGATGTTTATATGTTTTTGGAATGATTGAATTCAGAAATTAGAAATTATTGTCACTTTATCGGAGATAAATGTTTAATTAGTCTGTACAGGGTTTGTACAATTTGGTTAATATTGTACCATATACTAACAATTTTTTAAAATAAATATAGGAAGAATAAATATTACACTACTTATTAATTTCATGATCTATAAAGATATTATATTCATGATTTAATTATAGGAATGATTCATCATGGATATTCATCTTTGAGAAAATTGGATGAAATATAGATTGATTTAAACACACACCAAATGGTTGAAATTTCATTTATGAATTGGAATAAATAATGTGAATTATATTTTTTGGGTTCACTATTTTGATTGTGAATGAATTCCCAAAATCTATAAAATGAATAATGAAAAATAAATTTTATAATTTAATGATAATTAAAGATATATTGATTATCATTACACCTTCTAAGGAAAATGAAATTTTTTCATTTCAATATGTAAAATGTTATCTTTTAAATGTCTCCCTTCTCTATAACTATATTTTAACATCCCATTAATGATTATATAATTTTATTAGCCCATATTTTGTTATTCTAGGTAACCATAACTCATCTATTTTTAAATTTTAAAAATGGATGGTTTAGTATCAATTTTTTTATATGGGATTTAAAAAATGTATATTAAAAAATTAAAAATGTTTTTACTTTCATGATTATATGGTTTCTCTTCTAATTATTATAATTTTTTTGAATTTTTTTGCAGCCACCATTCATCATAAAAGATATAAAATTGTGTGGAAAATTTTTATTTCTGGTTAGAATAATGTGACCTCATGATGATTTAGTTTATATTCCTTTAAATGATACTGTAAATGTTTGTGTGTTCCACATCAAATATCGATCTTAAAAATGGACTTCGACCGAAAATTGAAATTTTATTAAAATATATTTTATATTCCCTAGATCATAAATCATTGAAAATGATTAGGATTAACCACATTATGAATTATAGGTATAATTTTAGTGCATTAATAAATAAATACTCATTCTATTATTGATAAATAGTTTTTTTATAATGGATGATCTAATACTTCGAAGGTAAATAAGATATTTTTCAAGGTTGGATCATATTTATTCCATTATAAATTAAATTAATTACATTATATCAATTATTTAAAAGAAATATATATATTATATACAAAATACTAAAAAATAATGTTTATTATATTTGGGTTTCTAGTCATGGAATGAGAATAATTTCATTTTATACTTCAAAAACAAATTTTCATCAAAACAAGTTTATGATTTCTTTTTGTGCAAATAAAATAAAAAAATTATTCCACTATTTTAAATGTTTACTGGAAAAAATTGAACTAATATGTTAAATATAAAATTTTAAAAAAAGTATTATTGTAAATTATTGTGATTTTACTGATGTAATTTATTTTTCAGAAAATATAGAAAATTACAAATTACTGAAAAACTATAATTTATTATTATTAAAAAAATATATTTAAAGTATCATTAATATTTTTATAATTACTATTAATTTTTTAATGAAAATAATACATTTCTACAATAATATTATATTAAATATTATTATTATTTTTTTATAAAATGAAATTTAGTTTTAAAAATCTGTTGTTGTAGAAATTATTAATCATTTTATTGAATATTTTTATTATGAAATTAATTTTTGGACCATTTACAGATTTATTTTGAAAAAAATAATATTACGTATGGAATTAGAAGTTTAATACTATGTAACATTTTACCTTCTATATATGATCTTAATGAATAGTTTCCAAAGTAAAAAATGGCATCACCACTATTATGGATAAAATAGTTAAATTAGTATTAAATTACCTTTATAAGGCATCCAAATATGTAGAACCTCTAACTTGATGTCATTAGATGACTAATTTTTTTCCCATACTAATAAATATTAATATATGAATATAATTTTATATTTTCATGTTATTATTAATTTATATTTTTTTCAGTAGCGTATTATTAATAAAACTATCATTATTTCACTTAATATCAGTAATTTTATATATTTCATATAAAAAGAATATATAAAAACTGAAAATGTTCATTTAAAATATAAAATATAAATATTTAATATATTATTTCATTTTTTTCTATTAATAATTGTATAATTTTTTATAATTCTATCACAACGTTGATGCATTGCATTCATAAATAGTAGATATATAACGAAATATGATATAAAAAACATTGAAACAAATATTTTTTGGATGCATATTGTTTTCAAAGACATTTAATATATATTTAAAAATCATTAATGATTTTCATTGTCTTTATATTATTACAATATTTTTTTGCTGATTTATTTAATCTCAACTATTGTAAAGAATCTTGAAAATGGTATTAAATGGTATTAATTCATCATTTTTATTAAAAAAACTAGAAAATAAAATAAAAACAATTCATAAAAAAAATATATGATAAAAATTGATATATATATATATATTGAATATTCCATTCATATTTCACTTGTAATTTTTATAATTACTCTCATGAAAAATTGAGATAGAAATTTGTTTTACCATGATTATTATTAAAAGGGTCAAATAGGGATTAAAATAATATATGGTTAAAACTAAATATATAAATTTATAAATTTATCTTTCATTTTATTCTGATCATAAAAACCATATAATCAAATCTATTACACTTTAGATCTATTTCCTAAAAACATAATATATATAAATAATTCAATAAATTAGTAGATTACCAACCACATCACTTATAAATGAGGACAAAATATCATACCATTCTAACACATAATGAGAAATTTAGATACATGAAAAACTAACCAAATTAATCTAAAACCTATCTCCCAAGTTCTATAGTTTCTATCCTTACTAATAGACCAACCTAAAATGATAACGTTTTAATTCAAATGATTTTTCCCATTTCATATTTCTTTCTTATTACACCACCTTAAAATATTCTTTAACTAGGATCATATAATAACATCAGTATATTAAAATTAAATAAATGTTATTATTTTGATTAAACATCAACTTTTAGTCACTTATCAATATAATAGAATGTTTTATCATCATTTGTGAATATAATCGGAATACCACCTCCATAAAAAGATCAATTCTTTTTTCTATTTGCTCGATTGATGAGTATTTATAGTGATAAATTAAATATTCATATATTATACTTATGAAATAATTAAAATTATTCAAAGATAATATATCATCTATATTCTTACCATTCCACCCGAATGAAAGAAGAAAACAACACACTTGCATACATACAGAATGATGTATCTATGAAAATATGCATTTTTTTAAGACCAGGACACATGGCCTTCAATTAAGATTGATATAATGAATTTATATAATATTTATTAACAAATAAATATTACTTAAATATAAAATTTATTTTATTTTCATTCATTTCCATTTATTGGAAAATATAAACATTGATTATGCCGACATTAGAAGAATCACTTAGATTGTAAGATGTATTTTATTTTCATTGACTATTATAAATTTATTACTCTAATATATTATTCAATGTATAAAAATTATAATTGTGTCATTGTTTGTATAATTGATATGATATTACCTATAAAACACTGAAAAAAATCCATCTATCAATGTGGTTTTATAATTATGAACCTATAATCTTTAAAACATATGATATAACTTCAAAAGATGTTGTAAATACATAATACATTTGAATAAATGAAATAAAATGGTTAATGAAAAGTGAATAAAAATGATTTTATTTAAATAATTTAAATAATTAAAATATTTTTATTATTGTGGTTGGTAATGTGCATTTGTGAAAATTTATTACTCAATGTAAGGGTTTCAGAACAAAATTTTATTTCATATGGTAACACCACTTATTCATTGAAAATGATAGAATATATTTATTTTTCATATGAAAAGTAATTATTTTATATTTTATTTCGAATTATTTAATGTGAATTATCATTTTATTATAAAAATTAATTATTTTATTGATTATCACCTAAAATGTTGTGAAATTTATAATGTTTTAATAATATTAAATTCCATTCATTAATAATATTTTCTCATTAACAATATATTTCATTGTATATGATTTATATTATAAGTAATATAATAATGTATTATTTATAACTATTTAATAATGATATTTAAATTTAATTTTTATATTATCTACTTCATTAGTATTTATTAACATTTTCCTCTCTACTATTTCCAAATTGATTTATGGTTTATACTCACCAAATATATTTAATTGTTCATATTATATACTCAAATTTAATTTCATTTATAAAACATTTAATTAAAATAAATAATGTTTTAAAATTTATTAATGGATTTATTGTTCTATGAATTTTTAATTTTAAATACCACAAAAAGTAGTTTAAGGTAAACTAATTGATTGAAATTTTTTAATATATTTTTACCAAAATATTCTCCTCCATTTTCCTTATCTATTTTCAGGAATATTATTTTTTAAAAAATAATATATTTCTCAATGATATTTTCCATGGTAATTATACATCATTCAAATTATTCTTTATAATAAAACCCATATTTTTTATGTATATGTATATATATATTCTAATTATAAAATAAATAAATAATTTTTTCCACATAATATACTGTATTATTAAATTCTTCAAATAACATATCCATTCATCAATTGGAGTAATTTTTTTCATATATCTATAGTTTTACCAATAATATATCCTTCCCATTTTCAAGGATTTTTTTATGCTTAACAAAAAAATTGTTGTATAATTATATTTATTTTAAAAGTATATTGATAAAAAATTGTTACTTTTTTTAGTAAATTCAATATTTCTAAAAGATTATTATCATTAAATGGAATTATTATCCAATGAAAACATTCATGAAATTTTTTTGGATTTCTTATTAAGATATATTAATATGTATTTTCATGAAACCCAATTCAATTCCATGGATAAATTATATTTGTATTGCAAAAATGGTTGTTTCTATGTGTTTTATGATTAGATGAAAGTTATATGAATTTTATTCATGTTGTGGTTCATAGAAATCATTTATTAGGTTGGGTGAGATAAATATTTCTCATTATGATGGGTAAAACTGATTGTCCTCTCTAACAGATAGAGTTATGTGATATGGTGAGTTGGATGGAAGTTACAATTTCAAGATAAATTTATATTCTATATATATGAAACTCCAATGAGATAATAGAGTTATTTATTTTGATTACTCTTTATTGAATGTGGGAATTATCCAATATGTGTGATTTTATGATGAATTTTTTATGTTCCATGACAAATAATAGATTTATCAAATCTGGTTCTGAGTTCTATTATTTTTGTTGAACATAATTGTTTTTATAAGGATCATGATGGTTTAGTGAAACATATATTTTTCTATGATAAAACTATATAATATGACTCATGTTTTCTAATGTAGGTTTTGGTGGGTATGAACTCCCAGGTGTTATGTTCATATACCTTGATTATATTCTTATACCCCAATTCAAATCTTATTACCATTGATGATATTCAATTTTTACATCCTATATTTAAACATAAATACAATTTGATCATGCTATATATGTGTTTCCATTCCTCATGTTTTGGAAAAATAAGTTTTCTTTGATTTTTTAGAAGGGTTTCATCTGTATGTAATTTTATGTCTTATTTTGAAGAATTATAATAAAATAAGTAATTATATGTTTAGTTAGAGAAATTCCATTTTGAGTGTAATGATATGGATTTTCTTAAAAAATATTATTTTCAATTGTTTTATCATACCATCATCGTAACATGTATTTGTGATGTACGTGAACAAAATGTAGTTATTGGTATTGTAATTCTGTAAGGTTAATTTTGAGTTCTATTAGATTGTATCAATGTAATTTTTATATAGAGTACGTGTTCATCAACATTTCATGGTACATTGGCTTGGGAGGATAATTATTGGCTTTTAATATTTTTTAATATTCAAAAAAATATTTTACTCATCATTATATATCCCAAAATTTTACCATTACCTTATTCCCTCTTAAATATTATCTTAATGGAAACAATATTTACATTCCCAATATAAAAAAAGTACTATGTCAACCCAAATAAATAAATTCAAATTTATCATGAAATAAAATATTCTATATATCATTTGTATAATTTTTTTCTATATTATGAACGTATCGTAATATAAGACAGGTTTAGATAGTGTAAATATATTGTGAAATCATATAAGAAAAAAATAAATTAAAAAAAATGCTAAATTTTATATAACAACAAATTCTAATTTGAAAAGGAAAGTTAATTCAAATTTGTCAATCCATTTTAATAATTATTAAATTATAATAATGGCATAATTTTATTTTAAGAAACATAAAAATTAAAAATTTAAATGGGTTGTATTATTTATTTAATTTTAAGTTAATATTCAACAAAACAACATGGAAATTTGTTTTTAGAATTTACTATAAAGTATAAATATTTTATTTTTTTATAAATTTACATTAATCATAAATTCGAAATAAAAAGAAAAATTATTTTATTTATTTGATTAAAATGAATTAAATTTTTTTTAAATTATAATTTTCCAAATTTTCATAATAGAGGAAAAATATTTTTTTTCTGAATAAATATGACATCAAAGGATGATATTTGGTATAAAATGTGAAATATAGTAAAAAAACATTGGTTGTATCAGTTTTGGACTTGGTAGGTGTATGTGGTTATATCCTTTTATTAAATCAGACATATTTTGAAATATTATATGTTATTTATGGTTCATCAGTTGACAATATATGTATTAGGGATCTTATTGACTGTTCGATAATTGTAATATAGAAATAGATTCCATTGAATAAATATTTTTATTCTAATGAGAAATTCAACTCTCACCAATAGTGAAATCAAACCTTGTTGTACAGACTATGATTTAGAGATTTGGTGGATCACCTGGCATGTCATGGTTACTTAAAATGATACAATTCAGATAATTAAGTTACTATGAAAAGAAAATATTATCAAAGTTCCCATACAGTGCTTCTTGGAATGGATCTTTTGAGTATCAAAGTCATAGATCGACTATGAATCAAGAATTGACAAGTAAATATGAATAGATAAAATAAGTATAGCTTATTTTTATGTTACCATGTATAGTTTAAGATCATATTCCGATTTTACCCATGCGTTTGTTTTAAATACTTATATATTTTTCGTTATATTAGGAATTGGAATGTAGAAACATATAGAAAATTTTATATTACAATGCTAAATTTTTTGTTATATTATTGTTGTAATATATTGGAAATCAATATTAATTGAAATATTATGAATAAATTAATAGTTCATTTTTTATATATTTATTATTAATGACTATGTTAACATGTTTTCGTTATTATAATCCATAATTGTTAACATTTTTTATTTTAGAATATGTTTTTGAGATCAAGTTAGAAATATAATGGGATTGATATTATTTCGGATTATATATTCACACTATAAAAATGAATTAAAATAAATTTTTATGAGGGTGTTTTTAGAACGGAAAATGTATTTTTATGAATAAAAATTCTTGGAGGTGAGGATTGTTTGAACATAAATTTTTATTTAATTTAATGAAAATTAAGGTCTTATATATTTGATGTTTTGAGGTTACCTTTTTATAAATTTCTATTCATTTTCAAATATTATTCTACCACAATAACCACATCCTTCTATATAGGAATGGGATGGAGAGAACATTCCACGGGAATGTTCTATAATTGATCATTACCACCTATATGTGCATGAGTATTTTCTTAATGTTATGGATTAGGGACTTATATGAAAGGTGAAAAAAGCTTCGGATATTATCAATGATTTTTTCTTTAATGAACTTCATATTTTTTTGTTTTGGAATGTATCCCTGTGTGGATAAATCTTGGATCTTGTTTCTTTACCAGAATGTTGAAATCAATAAGGTTATAAAGAGACACATATATTAGATAAATATGTTTATTATTGAAGGGACATCCCACTGATGGATCATTATTATGACGAATGATATGAAAAATAAAGACATATCAAAGATAAATTCTCTTGAATTATTTTTCATTTAGTTTAATTATGATACCCTACATTGGTCTATGATAAATAAGTTTAATAAACTTTTATAAGGATTGATTTGGTTTATGTGTAAAACTCCATATTTAAAAAAATGACTGCATTAAATACATATTTTAGTGGAGATGATGAATTTGAAGTGTAACAAGTTTTGGTGCGTTTAAAAGGGACATTATAGGCACAAATAGTGATTTTAAATATACCTATATTATATGTATAGATAATGTAGGATGTTTTGGAAAATACATGGCTCAAATAAAGATATGGACAATGTATCTCATTGAAAGACATTTCTATTGGTGGTAGTTCCTTCAATTATATGAAATGAAGATATGTAGACATAATAGGGGTGCAAATCAACATTTGGAATGATACAATATGCACCTATTTAATTGTTTTTGTATTTAATCTATAATATGTTCTCATTTTAGGCCATTCAAACCAATCCTGATAGATTGTACATAAGAATAAATGGATTACCTCATAGGAATCATGTATATCCATTCATAATAGTCCTTTCTAAGTAAGTATTTTGAGTATTTTGGTTTGTAACCACGAAAACCCAATAAATTAAAATATAAATACTCACATCAACCTATTTTATGATGTTAATAAATTCAATGAATGAATTTTTAATGATGATTACATTATATATTTGGTCATGTTGTCGCAATTTAATCACCAGGGAATATATTTTCAACAAAGATTTAAGATGAGGCTTTATTTAGGATATATGTGGCCAAAAATCAAACATTGAATCCAGAGTAAGACCATAAACTATAATATGTACATTTTTTATTGTTAACAGTACCTGTCACATTATTTTACACATGTTCATCCGAATCAATTATTTATAACATGTTATAATAATTTTCATCATAATCAATAAAAATTAAAGGTTATAACAAGGGTTTTGATTTTCTTAATGATAAATATACTATAGGTTTATAGTTTTTTCAAATTTTGAAAACTATTCATAAAAATATGAATATTTCATCACAGCATTTGTATTTTCCATAATGAGAGATTCTTATGATTGAACTAAAATTTCATTTATGATATATTTTCTTTATTAAATATATTCACTATTGATTTTTCTGTATTCCATATATATACTCAAGAGCATCCATTTATTTTGAAAAAATGGGATGAAAAATGTTCTATATGGGATTAAAAAGTTTTTCAAAATCATTATTCCATTTGAAAAACATTATAAGTTTTAATAATATACTCTTAATACAAAATAATGATTAAGATAAAAAATAATATAATTAGTCATGACAAAAAAAATTGAATAGTTTTTCCATTAATGATTTTTTAGTATGAAAAATGTAAAAATCATTATCATGATAGTTTATTTAGAAAAAAAATGCACTCATGAAACAATTTCCTTGAGAAAAAAAAAATTTACCCATATTGGGTAAAAAAATAAAAACCCATTTTAAATATCTTACAATATAAAAACAATTTCCATTAAATCAATTATTAAGAATTGAAAATCCATATAGGGAACCTAGTGTATTATCCCTATAATAAGATATATCAGAACCCAAAATAGACCCCTTAAAAAAGATTATCATAAATGGTTAATTGAACATATATTTTCTCAAGAACATATCATTTCCTATATCATTTGAGAACTACACTAGACTTAAAAGACCTCATCTAAAATTTTTTTGTATTATAACATTAATATAACACTATGTTCATTCATTTTTATAAAAATATTTAAAATTGGTAATAGAGTCAATAAATATTCATTTATAACTATAAAAATAATAAATAATTAACCAATGTTGTATGAAATTAAAAATTACTCTTATACCATATTAATTATAGTTTGATTTAGTGGAAAATTTCATTAAAATATTTGAATGATAATTTTTAATATTCAGGAAATTTTTTAATGAACATTTATATGAATACTAGATTTGCTAATTATTCCTAATTATTTCTAATTATTGCTAATTATTGCTAATTATTTCTAATTATTCATAATTATTTCTAATTATTCTTAAAATTTTCTAATTATTCCTAATTGTTGCTAATTATTGCTAATTATTGCTAATTATTGCTAAGTATTGCTAATTATTACTAATTATTCCTAATTAGTCCTAATTATTCCTAATTATTCCTAATTATTGCTAATTATTTCTAATTATTACTAATTATTGCTAATTATTCCAAATTATTCATAATTATTCCTAAATATTGCTAATTATTGCTAATTGTTGCTAATTATTGCAAATATTGCTAATTATTCCTAATTATTTCCAATTATTTCTAAGTATTCCTAATTATTGCTAATTATTCCTAATTATTCATAATTATCGCTAATTATTCATAATTATTGCTAATTATTCCTCATAATTCCTAATTATTGCTAATTATTGCTAATTATTTCTAATTATTGCTAATTAATCCTAATTATTGCTAATTATTCCTAATTATTTCTAATTATTCCTAATTATTACTAATTATTCATAATTATTCCTAATTATTCTTAATTATTTCTAATTATTCCTAATTATTCCTAATTATTGCTAATTATTGCTAATTATTGCTAATTATTGCTAATTATTGCTAATTATTGATAATTATTGCTAAATATCGCTAATTTTTGCTAATTTTTGCTATTTTTTGCTATTTTTTGCTAATTTTTGCTAATTATTGCTAATTATTTTAAATTATTGCTAATTATTGATAATTATTCGTAATTTTTCGTAATTTTCCATAATTATTCGTAATTATTCGTAATTATTGGTAGTTATTTGTAAATATTCCTAATTATTCGTAATTATTCGTAATTATTCCTAATTATTCCTAATTATTCTAAATTATTTCTAATTATTTCTAATTATTTCTAATTATTCTTAATTATTCCTAATTATTCTTAATTAATTCTAATTATTCATAATTATTTCTAATTATTGCCAATTATTGCTAATTATTGCTAATTATTGCTAATTATTGCTAATTATTGCTTATTATTGCTAATTATTGCTAATTATTGCTAATTATTAGTAATTATTGCTAATTATTGCTAATTATTACTAATTATTCATAATTATTGCTAATTATTGCTAATTATTCCTAATTACTTCTAATTATTTCTAATTATTCTTAATTATTGCTAATTATTGCTAATTATTGCTAATTAATGATAATTATCCATAATTATTGCTAATTATTCGTTATTATTGCTAATTATTCGTAATTATATATAATTATTCTTAATTATATCTAATTATTCTTAATTATATCTAATTATTATTAATTAATACTATTTATTCTTAATTATTACTATTTATTCCTAATAATTACTAATTATTCCTAATTGTTACTAATTATTCCAAATTATTACTAATTATTCCTAATTATTACTAATTTTTCTTAATTATTACAAATTATTCCTAATTATTACTAATTATTCCTAATTATTACTAATTATTAGTAATTATTACTCATTATTCCTAATTATTACTAATTATTAGTAATTATTACTAATTATTACTAATTATTAGTAATTATTACTAATTATTCCTAATTATTATTAATTAATCCTAATTATTACTAATTATTCATAATTATTACTAATTATTACTAATTATTACTAATTATTACTAATTATTCCCAATTATATCTATTTATTCTGAATTATAACTAATCATTTATAATTATTACTAACAATATCAATTACTTAGTAAAACTAAACATAATTAAAAATCAATTGAAATCTAATTAAATTAGAACTCATAAACAACAATTAAAATTAACATAAAAAATTAAAATAAATATATAGAAAATATAAATACCTTATACTTTGATATTCTAAAGATATATACGCCCTCTGATTGCTCTTGAATAAAAAAACATCAACTAAAAGAAAATTTCTATTGGAAACTTAAAAATGTAGAGAGAGAGAGAGATGACAGGATCTGAATGATATGGAAAAAATGGATGGGGGTATATATAGGTTAGATTAGTTGCATCGGGATTATTTGCGATTGGAAAACCATCGCAAATGGTGGTATTTGCGACGGGTCCCGTCGCAATTACCATCGCCCGCATTAATTACAGTCGGCGGTTAAAAGGTTATTTGCGACAAGACCCATCGCAAATAGTGGATGCCGACAGTCTTTTAGCGACGGGATGACATCCCGTCAAAAAAACTTCTTGACCATCGTCGGGTATTTGCGACGGGACCCATCACAAATAACCCCGCGCGGTTTGGCGCGAAAGCCGTTTGGATTCACGCGCAAGCCACCCCATACTTTTTGCGACAGGAGACACTTCCCTGTCGCAAAAAGTTTTCGCGCGGTCTGGCGCGCAAGCCGCGCCAAACAATTTGCAACAGGAGATGACACCAAGTCGAAAATAAATAGTTATTTGCGACGGGCATTTCTCCCCGTCGCAAATAGCTTCGTAGGTTTGGTATTTGCGACGGGATTTATTCTCGTCGCAAATAGCCCATTGGAGAAAGCTATTTTTCCCATAGTGTGCTAACTCCATGTCAGGGGTAGTGTATTTTTGCTCATGGTGACTCAACGGTCAAGAACCATACGCGATCACAGCTCGCTCCTGCATGAGGACCCACCCGAGTTCGGTCCCTGATGCATCGTAGTAGACCACATACCCTACGCCTTCCTCTGGAAGCCTCAAGATGGGGGCACTAGTCCGCAGTTGCCTCATCTCCTGAAAGCTCTGCTGGCACCTCTCCGACCACATGAAGGGTTTCCCCTTCTTCATCAGGCCAATAGTTGTGCTTCAACTCTAGAGATGTCTAGAACCAATCTCTGGTAGAACCCAGCCAAGCCCAGGAAAATCTGTACCGCCGTCACACTCTTGGGTGGCTCCCAAGCAAGTACTGCCTCAACCTTCGCTACTCCACTGCAACTCCAACCACTGAGATGACGTGTCCCATGAAGTGAACCTCTAGAATCTAAAATTGGCACTTCGAGAGCATACCATAATGATGGTGCTCTCAGAGTGTGTCCAGTATAACCTGCAACTGGTATGCATGCTTCTCCTTTGTAGTCGAGTAGATCAGTATGTCGTCGATGAAGACTATGACAAAGTGATCGAGTTATGGTTGGAAGATCATGTTCATGAGACTCATGAACACTCCTGGAGAATTGGTTATGCCAAAGGGCATAACCAAGAACTCGTAGTGGCCGTACCAACACCTGATGGCCGTCTTCTTCACATTCTCATCTCAAACTCTGAGCTGGTGATAGCCTGATGTGAGGTATATCTTCGAGAACCATCGTGCTTCATTGAGCTGATCCATGAGGCCATCAATCCTCATGAGTTGGTACTTGTTCTTCACAGTCACCTGATTCAGGAGACGGTAGTCGACACATAGCCTCAACCTCCCATCCACCTTCTTTGCAAACAGAATTGGGGCTGCCCAGGGATAAACACTGGTTCAGATGAATCCCTTCTCCAGCTAGTCCTCCATATGTACCAGCATCTCACGAAGCTCAGCGGGAGACATCCGATATGCTGGAGTTGTTATCGGTGTCGTCTCGGGGTACATGTCAATGTACAAGCCCGCCTCTCTATGATGTGGTTGTCCTGGACCATCATCAGGGAAAACATCTGAGTATAGGTCCACCACTAGAGGATAAGTCGAACTCTCTACATCAACTACTCTGATGGTATGGCAAGCCAACTAGTGAGTGATCGACTGTATCCTCCTCCGATTAAGTCTCTCCTCTGCTGTAATGGTTCCCTTCTCGCCGGTGAAGGTAAACATGGTCCCATCTGTGCGGACACACCGCACTTTGCGCCTAATATAGTAAATCTTAGCATGGATTGTAGTTAACTAGTCCCTACCCAAGATGACATCATAAGGCCTCAACGCCGATACTATGAGATCCCAGTCAAATCTCTCACCTCCTAGAGTAATCTCGCACATCCGGAAGTAGTGTGTGATCGTCGAATCAGCTCATGTAGGTGTCTATAGCCTTAAGGATCGAACTAACTGCTCCTTCGGAACCTCTGAGCTCCAAACGAGGGAAGTGGGAATGAAATAGTGATTGGCACCTCTATCTATAAGAATTGTAGCTAAGGTGGAGATGACACAAATCGTACCTCGAATCATCTTCAGAGCACTATTATCGTAGGCCTCAGCTGCCTGAAGTTGTGCTCTACCCCATCCACCCACTCCCTATGGTCGGGGTGGACCTCCTGGTGGTGGTGGTGGAAACACCTCGTAACGCTGTCCACCACCAACTCCACGGCCAACTCCTCTGCCACATCCACCTCCTCCCTATGGACCACCACGATCGAACCTATACCTCGGCCTGGGAGGTCCTTCAACTGACTGATGATCATCCGTGCGGCAGTTCAGGCAGTCACGAGTCACATGACCTTGTCTGCTGCATTAGTAACACTATCTGATAGGTTTGGCTCTGTCTCCACTCCTGTTGCCCCGCACTACCGATCCTGAGTTGTGCAGTCAACCGCCTGTAGGTCTGGTGCTCTGGGACCTCTGCGCCATCTGTCTACTTCCATCTGCAGAAGAATCCGCTGCATGCGGGCTAGTGGTGGGTCTCACTATTGGAAATGGCTCAATAAGGAATCTCTCCACTATAAGGGCTCTCTCCAACACCCCCATCTACGTCGGGATGCTGTGAGAGATATCTGAAGCTCTAATCTCTCACCATAGACCCTTCTCAAAGGACCAATCCCTAAATAAAGGGTCTCGTACCATATATGTGGAGTAGCGCTAGAGGTCGGTGAACCTCTCTATGTATTGTGTCACTGTCATGCTACCCTCTTGTAGATGCAGTTGCTCTTGTATTCGCACTGCTCGAAGGGTGGATGGGATAATCTCTACCCGAAACCGGCTCTCGAAGTCTGACCAGAGCAGCGTCGACTCGTCGTGGACCTAAAGCATTAGGCTCCACCATCTCCCTACTACTGCCTGAAGGAGGCTGATAGCAAGGATCACCATGATTTCTGCTGGTGTCCCTACTAGCCTGAAGACTCACACCACAGCCTCCAGCCAATCCTCAGCCGCCTGTGGGTCTATCTCTCCCTGGAATCATGATGGCCTCTAGCATTGGAACTCGTGAAACGCGCTCAAGAGGAATGCATCGTATGCTGCTGGGGCTGGTGGCATCAGTGGCACAACGTGAAGTAGTACTGCCAGTCCCTCCACTGGTGCCTCAACTGGGGAGAGAGCCATGTACTGAGGCATCCTCGCACGGCAGACAATCAGTATATACAACTCCCGGGGCTCTAGCTGGTCATCCACAGGGGGAATCCGGGAAGAAAATAGGTGTGACCCGGTCAAAAGATTGTACCTAGTGAGTAGAACTGGTTTGAGTTAACATAAAAGAAAACTTTTTAAAACACACAAGCACTCATTGTTTTTGTGAACTGAATCAAAAATCTGAAGTCATTGTTCTGGTGTAGGGATACGTAAGCCTCCCACACCAACACTGGACTCCCTGAATAGAAAACTACACTTAGTACCCTTAAGACTAATGCTTCACAGAAATGAAATATCAGAGTCCTAAGTTCGGCGGTAGAACCGATGTCCTCTAATACCAATTTTTCATGACTCGTCCCTCGGGGCACGTATCGTGACTACCTCAATCACGCCTTCCATAGGTATGGGGCTGGAGACTAGCATAAAAGGCTTATTTCCCTAAAAATGGGAAGGTATTGCTTTTATAAAACGTGAACACACAACCATAGTACCAGCAGAAGAAAACACTAAGAAAAACTGTATACAAAAGACGTGTTGGAACGTAAAAGGGGCCGGAAATACAAGCCCAACAGTAAAGTATATGTACAACTGAAAACTATTAAAGCAGCTACTGGGTTCTTCACTGGGGTTCCAACCTAAAGGGTAGGTATATATGGCCTCCACAGCACTCTACGTCCGTCTGACTATACCGTGTACCATTACGTCGAATGGTACTCATACAGGTACCACCCAGTCTGGGCTCTCTCGGCCTCCGTCTGCGTTGTCCATCATCTGCATCCAACACAATGAGGTGCAGGCGAAGTCCGTGTAGGGGTGATTGTAACGATACTCAGTATGGACCTCGAGACCCTCAAGGTCTCAAAAAATCTATCCTGGATAAACCATAAGGTATGATTTAAACGTATATCCATTACTTAGGTATATTCCCATACATATACCAATGTTATCGAGTAACCCATATCAATCATGACGAAAACTCATAGATCATTAACTCACCTCAATCTAGGATTTTCATTAATGAAACCATGGATGCATAAAAACACATCCTATGTCGAGTACATTGTCCATGTCACGACTTCAAGGCACTACTCACTAACCTTAGACTATTGAGGTACTCCTCCTTTTGAGTACCATGGGACAGGTATGTCACACAGAGATGCTTCCCACCTCGGGTCTTCCGCCTCACATAGTAGAGCTCCCCCTAATATCCTACAAAGGTACTCCTCCTGTCGAGTACCACAGGTCTTCTGCCTCACACAGTGGCGCTCCGCTACCATGGGTCATCCGCCTCACATAGTAGCGCTGCCCACTGTGATAGTCGAGTCAATCCAAAACGAATCGGTCATGAAGTCATTAAGTCTCAGCTAGCTACTAGGTCGTCGTACTCTACTCACTCATCTCCGCAAGGGTCTTCTCCATGAGCTACAATTTGATACTCCATGTGACACAAAATCCCACGACGAAGTTTCTCAAAGGTCCGCCACATCATAAGGTTCTTAAACCAATAGACAGCGCGTCAATCAGATGTCAGGTCTGTTCGTTATTACCATTTTAGTCCTAGGGGCCCTATTGGATTTATCTACAAACCAACCCGATCATGACTCAACTATACCCCGAACATCAGTGGGGTATACTCAAAGGGACAGAAATGCTCTAAGAAAACAGGTTCCACTGATGGTTCGTCAGATGGATGTCTGGTGCCAAATATATGGCCCAAGAAAGTAAAGGAAACTATATGTGCCCGAGTCTGGTCTGACCCAGTCAGACCAACTCAACCCAACCTAGTCTGGGTCAACCTGGTATGTGTCAACCCGAAATGACATGATGGGTCAGACGTGATCCAATGGGTGGATCAGTCTTCTCAATTCGGGTCAGTCTGCTGGGCCCGACCCAGCGGACTGTGTGGACAACTCATGCCGAAGTCGCCACATGGGTGACTCAGCCCGAAGGCCAGTGGCAGGTTCGGCCGGCGCAGTGAGGGGTGCGGCTCGGAAGGTTCGGCCCAATAGGCCAACAGAAGGCTGCTCGGGGTGCGCCGGTTATGTGGCCTGGGTGTAACAATCCGAGATTTTCTGAGAATTATTCTTTTTAATTTCATTGATTTCTTGTGTTGTACACTACACCAAAATTATCTTGTGCTATACGCACCACCGTATTAGCTTTTAGTATATGAACACTATTTTTGGCTCGTGTTACACACAATTTTAAGTTCGTTTTGTAGAAATTATTCTATGCAACATTAATTATATATTTTGTTTAATGTATAAATGAAATATGTTTTGATTATGTTATAAGCAACACCAAAGGGAGATCACACTACATGCAGCCCTGACGTGGCATTCATTACACACAATCACGACCTTCCTCGATAGCGTGAGTAGTACTCAATACCGGGTTTCACTAAACAACGATATATTATTAAAATATTATATAAACTAGACGTTATGAATACTAATAACCACTTTTTAAAATTTTATAAATTTAATCTTTCACAATGGACTTCATTTTTGGATTTGGAATATCAAAATTAGCCTAGGGTGAATTTTTGGTATTTTTCTGAAAATGATCAATTTTTTATGAATAGTGAAAACACTAGGTTAGTATTTAAAACCCGCCTTTTTATTTTAATAATTATTTATTTTATTTAAATTTATTTTATGTCAAAATTGTTACATAATACTTTTATATGTTCAATGTAATTCATTGGAGTCATTTTATAATAAATTTAGATATATAAAAATTTTATTGAACCTTTCACCGTCTTTTACCCACCTCCAAGGAGAATTTGATAATTTAAAAAAACATAATTTTTCTACTTCTGTGAGTGGAATTTAGAAAATCAAATATAAACAGTTAATATGAAGGAGTAAAATATGTTTTAATAAGATAAAAATAATTTTTGGTGAATTGTAACTTTTTACATTTATTTATCATGGTTTAAAGTAAATAGGGTAATTAAGGGTAAAAATGATATTATTATTACCCTAACACGTGTCATAATTCTATTTTAAAAGTGTAATTCGACCGAAAACAACCTTATGAATAAAATACTATCATTTAGGTCCACATGGATTATATTAGAAAATTTATTATTATTTAATTCAAAGAAGAGTTAAAATAGTTAAAATCAAGGATTAATAACTAAAACATTTTTAATATAGGGTTATACAAAAGTTAAATTCTACAATAAATATTCATTAGAAAGATAAAAATATTTCATACATAATTGTATTTTATTTATAATTTATAGACATTAAATAAATTAATTTAGTTATGACACAATGATGATGCAATAATTACCTTTTTAATGAAATATTAACATAATTGATGTTATAAATACCCAAATAAATGTAATTTGAGACTTTTTATAAATTACACAAATTTTTTGGTTTCATATGACATGTTAGTATTGATGAAATTAACTTTTATCGAACTAATCATGCTAATATGATTTTTAAAAAAATCAATTAAAAATAGTGTCAAAATAACCATAAAATAGTTTTTAAAACAAATATTATATAATTAATTATTATTCAAATCCTAAAAATATAAGGTTCTTCCAAATGACTTAGATGAGGTTATAAATAGTATTACTGAACCACTTGGGGTTCGTTTGGCCTGTTATAGTATGTTTATTAACCTTATAGTGTAAAAAAACAAGACGACACGGTAAAAGTTAAATTATTTAACTTAGACTAAAATCTAAATGATATGGTTATGATAGTAACCAAAACATTTCTAAAAATAATTCGATGAGAGTATTTCAATCCTTCCCCACTTTATATTTTAAATAAATCAATTTGGATCAACTATAAACTGAATATAATGTTATTATAAAATAATATTTAATGTTTTTCCTAAGGTTCCCCTCTCCTCCTGTATAAAAGGGCAACTCCTCCCTCTTCTATTTACACAATTTTGAGCCTTCATGCTCAGAAAAACCCTGCCCATTTACCTTATCAACTTCCCTAGGAACATTATAGAGGTTTTGGTATCCTCAAAAGACCAAACCTAGTTCCTTAACAGGAAGCTTAAAAGAGGTGCGTCGAAGAAGAGGTAATCTCTTCTACCGATTCTTTCAAGTCTCTTTTTTCTTCAACTTATTCTTATTTATTTGTTTCATCATAATTTAATAAAATCAGTTTCACTCATATACTGATATGTTATTATAAATATGAAACAACCATAGTTCACCTTCTATCCATCCTAAAAAAAACAAAATTGTTGTGCGTTCGTATGTACGGAATACCGTCTCCACGCCATGATGTAAACTGTTTTTCCACCACCACCGTACTTGGATGGGTATAATGGTGTTATGAATAACTATATATAGATAATGTAACATAATATGGATTCTTAGATATTATATCATCCACTCCAATTCAATTAAATAATTATGGGAACAATATCATCGCTCGTGCGTACGTACAGATTACCATCTCCACGACACAGCGAGATTCATTCTCCATTTTAACCACTTAATAATGATTATAAAGTATATATATAATGAATAATAATAAAATATATGACATGATAAAGCTACAGTATTTTTGTTTATATATATATATATCTATTTCATCTACTTACTTCCATTCAATTCAATAAGGAAAAGAAAACAGCATTCATGCGTACGTACGACCTACCGTCTCCATGAATGGTGTATTTCATTTCATCTATCTATCTATTTTATATATATATATATACTGAGTATATATGATATATAAATCATAATTTACTTTTTGGAAGAAATTAAATCATGATATAAGTAATAATAATATCAAGAACAACAAGTCCAAACACGTACAATAAATAAAACGATTTTACACAAAACGCTGCTTTAACATGGAATTTACAAAAGATCGGGTAATATAAAGTCATAAGTGAACCATATATGATATCATAACAATTAATATGATTCTATAATAAGTAAATTACATTATTTAAATCATTATACATGAGGTTCAGATACATACGAGGCTTATTGGACCTACGGTAAGGGATAATTTTGCAATCTCATTTTTATCAAAGATTGCTTATACGTAAGTATTTACTAGGGTTATATTTTTCATCCATGTACATAAAATGTTTTTCATAAAGTGTTTAATATTCTTCTATGTATGTTTAAAGTCATTATTACCCTTCATTGACTTTTACTTTATGTTATGAATGGAGTCATTCATTTTTTACCATAAGTGGTACTTTTTTAGTTTTCCGTTAAAAGTACGAGTATAATGATTTTTTAACTTATACGAAATGAATGGATTTTTATGGTTTCATAACGCCTAATTTTCATGACTCTTCGTCTACATTATTTCATTACTATTTTCATCAAAATACTTTTCTTTTAAAATTTCATGGCATTTCTTGAAAAGAAAATGATTTTGAAAATGAAAGGATATTTTACTCAAAAATTCGTTTCTAGTATTTTATCAAAACCATTTTCCATATACGATGATATTATTTCATATGTGTATGTTTCAAGTATAATGTCTCTATGATTTTCATGGTTTCAATTTTCTTATGATGAACTGATATCCCTTTTTTTAATATATGGATTATGTTATGATGGGATGATGTTTATGAAACCCATTTTGTTCTTTGGGTTATGACGAATGATTTATGTTTATTTTGTGGCACAAGTAAGAATGATTTAATTATGAGATTGGTGGGACCTATATCTCCTTCCAATGAACTAGGAAATGATTTATATCTCATGAGATAGACATGGATGGAATGAAAAGTTAATATGGTTCAGTGATACAGGACTAGAATGAGGAGTGAACTAGATTCAGAATGGGACTTTGTCCACTAAGATGGTTTTTGCAGTAATGCATTGGCTACTATGGAAATCATATCATGTTCTTGATTTTTCCACAATTACATGTTTTATTCACATTCTATCTTATCATGATTAATATTTCTTTATGATATATTCCTTACATATAGCCATATTTTATGTCTTTGATCAAGATTTTGATATTTAAACATTATGTTCATGTTTAATTTAAAATGTATATGATTTGTTTTATTTTATTCATTCTTACCCTTACTAAGAATTTGAGCTCACCCTTTATAAGTTTTCTTTTCTCTAAGATTTAATGAAAGGTTTTAGGTAAAAAACAAAAGGGGAAGATCTTTATGGAAGATGTTGAAGATATTTCACCATGATTAGAAGATTATATTCCGAGTTTCCAAAGAAACTAATCTGCTATGCTACTTGTGTGTCTGTTTTTGTTATGTATTAAGAATTCCTCAAAGTATTGTAATGTCCATGTATGTCATGATTTGGTTCTCTAGAGTTGGTATCAGAGGAAAGGTTTAGTGGACATTCGGAAACTAGGATGAGTAAACGTTAGTGAGATCCCTAGAGATATTTCTACGGTATGTCTAGGGATTTCTCTAAGGATATGTATAATTATATGTTATAGTTCTAGAATTATGGTAACGATGTTAGAATTAAACTGAAGATGTTAGATATTGAAGGTACAACCCATTGATTAGGATTTTTTCCTCTCACACTATTCTTTTTGGGTTTTAGAAAATGGTTGGAAACAGAAAGATTCATGATAATAGAGGATATGTTGGACAATGGAATGAAAATTTTCATGAGCAAACAAATGAAATTGGATCTGTAATTCCACATATTATTATTATGCCTAATAATATATCTCATAATATGATCAATAATCTCAACATTGGTAAGTTTCATGACTCAGCTGATAAGAGAAAGATGGAGTTTCACGATGATCATAGAGGAAAGAACGTTCATTTCCCTCATGTAAATCATGTGGGAAGGGGCATCAGGGGGAATGTTCCAAAGGAACTGGAAGATGCTTTGGGTGTGGAAAAGAAGGACAAAAATCCAGTAATTTTAAATGAAAAGTTTCAGTTAACACCATGGACATGGATAATGGTTTTTCTAAGACATCAACAGAGGTTAAATGTTTAAAATGTGGAATGTACGGGCATTATGCCAACAATTGCGCTAAGGGAATATCTCATGATGAGAATCAAAATTATCATATGGGTAGTATTTATTTGGATAATGATAAAGAGACAACAAGTGATATTTGAGATGAAATAAATTATGAAGCTCAGTCAGTGGTTTAAGAAGGTTGTGGAATGATTGTATGTTTATCAAGAATAATGTATGGTACTATGGAATAACGAAAAATATAAGGATTGTTACACTGTTTTCTTTCCTTGAGTTTATGAAAGTATATGATAAATGGTACCAGTAACCATGAATGGATATTCAAATATTTTTGGAAGGTTGATGATATGTGCATAATGAAAGGATAAGGATAAAACAATATGTATGATAGTATTCATGAGCTCATGACAGATATAAGGACAAAGTTATACCATGGTTTGAGGATATAGACATTTTGGGATTTTGGTATGTGGAAATATTTACCTTTTGACAACAATAATGTTTTCACTAATGTTCAATGGGTATTAATTTTTCAAGAGAATACATGTTTAGGGTATTCTCATGTTTGGAATGTGATGAACAAAATATAACTGGGATAAATGATGGTATTCACATGCTTGGTAGAAGACATTTCAACTAATTGTTTTTTTATACTATGATCTTGGACAAAATTAATTTGAATAAGCCTAAAGATTAGAAAGTATTATGTAGGACATATGTTAGTATTGTATAAGGCTAGAACATCTTTTGATATTATTGATGGGATGTTATAATAATGTATTTTTAGAAAAAAGGAAAACCTGCAGGACGAGTGACAACCTGTAGCGTCAGACAAGGCTGTTGGAATCGTACCCACAACCAAAGTGTGACAGGCCTTTATCACCTACCATTGGCCTACGGAAAGTCCCTAGTTAGTAGAAGTGAGTTTTATTATATTAATCGGTATGATATATGAAGTATAAGTCTATTTTGGGAACCATATACGATTAGTCTCACTATAGATGGACTTATGTATATTTTATAACTTTTACAATCCTTTTGTTTGAGACAAATCGAATGACCTATAATTCTATCACATGGTCCACTAACACATCATGAAAGACAAATTCAACTTCATTTCTTTAAGATATTAAGTGGAAATTTTTCAAGGAATGAACAACAGTGAGATTGTACAAAAATAACGTAATAATTACTCCTAATTAAAAAATTCTTCAACAACAGCGAAATGATCTTGAAAACCAAAAATTTTGTCCTAGTGTCTTCATATCTGATGAATCAGATGATACCTTAGATAATCACAAATTTATGGCTTTCTGATTGTTGGATTTTTCATAGTGATGTTATCTACCACTCTCCATCAGAACTTGATGGTTAGGTTTCTCTTCCATATCCTTATTTTCACCCATGTTATCCTATGTGGAAACCCGATGATGAGTTAATTTGGGTAATCGATATGTTTCATACTTCACTTTTTAAAATTATGTTTTAGTATTTCATTTTATGATGTGGGTTTCTATGAAAGAAACTTTCAAGTAGTAAACCATTTATAACCCCGACGAATTTCGAGGGCGAAATTCATTTTAAGGGGGGTAGAATGTAACAACCCAAGATTTTATGAGAATTATTATTTTTAATTTCTTTGATGTCTTGTGTTGTACGCTACACCAAAATTATCTTGTGTTATACGCAACACCGTATTAGCTTTCAGTATACACAACACTATTCTTGGCTCGTGTTACACACAATTTCAAGTTCGTTTTGTAGAAATTATTCTACGCAACATTAATTATAGATTTTATTTAATGTATAAATGAAATAAGTTTTTCTTATGTTATAGGAAACACCAAAGGGAGATCACACTATGCGCAGTCCTATCATTCAGTACTCACAATCATGAACTTCCTCGATAGCGTGAGTAGTACTAAATATCGGGTTTCACTAAACAATGATATATTATTTAAATATTATATAAACTAGCTATTATGAATATTAATAACCACTTATTGAAATTTTATAAATTTTATCATTCAAAATGGACTTCATTTTTTGATTCGAAATATTAAAAATAACCTAGGGTGAATTTTTGTTATTTTTCTGAAAACTTTAAATTTTTGATGTATAGTGAAAACACTGGGTTACTATTTTAAAACCGCCTTTTTATTTAAATAATTATTTATTTTATTTAAATTTATTTTAGGTAAAAATTGATACATAATACCTATATAAGCTCAATGTTATTCATTGGATTCATATTATAATAATTTTAGATATATAAAAATTTTATTAAACTTTTCACCGTCTTTTACCCACCTCCTAGGAGAATTTGAAAATTTACATAAAACATAATTTTACCACTTCTGTGAGTGGAATTTCGAAAATCTAAGAAACACGGATAATATCAAGGAGTAAAATGTGGTTCAATAAAATAAAAATAATTTTTGGTGAATTGTAAATTTTTACTTTTATTTACCACGGTTAAAAGTAAATACGGTAATTAAGGGTAAAAATGATATTATTATTACCCAACACATGTCCTAATTCTATTGGATAAGTGTAATTCAACCAAAAACAACCTTAGGAATAAAATATTATCATTTGGGTCCACTTAGATTAGATTAGGACATTTATTATTATTTAATTCAAAGAAGTGTTAAAAGAGTTAAAATCAAAGATTAATAACTAATACATTTTTAATATTGGATAAGATAAATTCGACTATAAATATTAATTAGAAATTTAAAAAAACATTCCTACATAATTTTATTTTATTAATAATTTATATACTTTAAATAATTTATTTTATTTATGACACAATGATGATGCAGTAATTACCTTATTAATGAAATATTAACATAATTGAGGTTATAAATACCCAAATAAATTTAATTGGAGGTAATTTATAAATTCCACTTAATTTTTAGGCTAATATGACATGTTAAAATTTATTAAATTAAGGTTTTTCGAACTAATCATGCTATTGTGATTTTCACAGAAATCAATTAACAAATATTTTCGAAATTGACATGAAATAGTTTTTAAAACAAATATTTTATTATTAATTTTTATTCTATTCCTTAAAAATTAAGGTTCATCCAAATGACTAAGATATGGTTATATATATTAATAATGAACCACTTGGTGTCCGTTTGTATTATTATAGTATGTTTATTAACCTTATAGTGTAAGAAAACAAGAAGAAGCAGTAAAAGTTAAATTATTTAACTTAGAGTTAAATCTAAATGATAAGGTTATAATAGTATCATAAACTTGTATAAAACCTATTGGTTGAGAGTATTTCTACCCGTACCCACTTTAGATTCTAAAGTAATCAATTTGGAGCTATTATAAACCGACTATTACTTTTTTATAAAATAATATTTTAAGTTTTTCCTAAGGTGCCCCTCTCCTCCCTTATAAAAGGGAACCTCCTCCCTCTTCTCTTTACATAGTTTTGAGCCTTCATACTCAGCCAAAACCTGACCATTTCCCTTCTCAACATCCTTAGAAATATTATAGGGGATCTGGTCACCTCAAAAGACCAACCCTATTGCCTTAATAGGAATCATAAAAGAGGTGCGTCGAATATGAGGTAATCTCTTCTACCGATTCTTTCAAGTTTCTTTCTTCTAAAACATCTTCCTATTTATTTTTTTCATCATAAATTAATAACATAACTGTCACTAATATACTGATATGTTATTATGAATATGAAACAACCCTATTTCTCCTTCTATCCATCCTACTAAAAATGAAATCACCACGCGTGCGTACGTACGGAATACCGTTTCCACGTCGTGGTGTAATCTGTTTTTCCACCACCACATTACATGGATGGGTATAATGGTTTCAAGAATAACTATATATAGCTATTATCAAATCATACTGATTTTGAGATATTATATCATCCACTCCAATTCAATTAAATAATTATGTGAACGATATCATCGCTCGTGCGTACGTACGGATTACCGTGTCCACAACGCAATGAAATTCATTCTCCATGTTAACCACTCAAGAATGATTATAATGTATATATATAATGAATAATAAAAAATGACATTATAAAGCTACAAGATTTATGTATATATATATATATATATTTCTTCTACTTACTTCCATTCAAGTCAATAAGTAAATGAAAACAGCGTTCATGCGTACGTACGGCCTACCGTCTCCATGAACGGTGTATTTCATTTCATCTACCTATCTATTGTATTTATATATACTGAATATATATGATATATAAATCATTATACACATTCTGTAAGTAATTAAATCATGATATAATTAATAATAATATCATGAACACCAAGTCCAAACACATACAATAAATAAAACGATTTTACCCAAAACACTACATTAACAAGGAATTTACAAAAGAACGGGTAATATAAAGTCATAAGTGAACCATATATGATATCATAACAATGAATATGATTATGTAATAAGTCAATGACATTATATAAATCATTATACAGGAGGTTTGGATACGTATGAAGCATATCAGACCTAAGGTAAGGTATAATTTTGCAATCTCTTTTTTATCCATGATTGCTTATACATAAGTATTTAGTGGCTCTATATTTTTCATCCATGTCCATAAAATGTTTTTCAAAAAGTGTTTAATATTATTCCATGTATTTTTAATGTAATTCTTACACTTCTTTTTATTTTACTTTGTGTTATGGAAGGAATCTTTAATTTGTTTACCATACGTGGTACTTTTTGACTTTTCCATTAAAAGTACGAGGAGAATGTTTTTTTAACATATATGGCATGAATGGATTTTTACGGATTGATAACGCCTAATTTTCATGAAGATTCCTCTTAATTATTTCATGACTATTTTCAACAAAATAAATTTCTTTTAAAATTTAATGGAATTTCGTGAAAAGAAAATGATTTTGAAAAAGAAAGGATATTTTCCTCAAGAATTCATTTCTAGTATTTTATCAAAACCATTTTCCATCTGAGATGAAATTATTTCATATGTGTATGTTTCAAGTATAATGCCTTTATGATTTACATGGTTTCACTTTTCTTATGATGAAATGATATCCAATTTTTTATATATAGATTATGTTATGATGGGATGATGTTTATGAAACCCATTTTATTCATTGGGTTATGATGAATGATTTATGTTTATTTTTTTTGGCACAAGTAATAATGATTTCATTATGAGATGGGTGGAACCTATATCTCCATCCAATGAATTGGGTAAAGATTTATATCTCATGAGATAGACATGGATGGAATGGAAAGTTAATCAGGTTCAGTGACAGAGGACTGGAATGAAGAGTGAACTCGATTCAGAAAGGGACTTTGTCCACTAAGACTGTCTTGGCAGTAATTACTTGGCTACTATGGAAATAATAACATGTGCTTAATGTTTTCCACAATTACATGTTTTATTTCCATCCTATGTTATCATGATTAATGTTTCTTTATGATATATGCCTTACGTACTACCATGTTTTATGTCTTTGCTCATGATTTTGATGAATAAACATTATGTGAATGTTTAAGTTCAAATGTATATGATTTGTTTTATTTTCTCCATTCATAGCCTTACTGAGCATTTGAGCTCACCCTTTATATGTTTTCTTTTCCCCAGGATTTAAAGAAATGTTTTAGGTAAGAAAACAAAATGGGAATATCTTTATGGGAGATGTTGAAGATCGTTAACCAGGATTATAAAATTATATTCTGAGTTTTCAAAGACACTAAACTATTACAGTCCTTGTGTGTCTATTATTGTTATGTATTAAGTATTCTGAAAAATAAATGTAATTTCCATGTACGTCAAGCTTTGGGTCTCTATAGTTGGTATCAGAGGAAAGGTTTAGTCAACCTTTGGAAACTAGTATGCGAAAACATTAGTGAGATCCATAGATATATTTATAAGGTATGTCTAGGGATGTCCATAACGTTACATATAAGTATAGGTTATAGTCCTAGAATTATGGTAACGATATTAGAATTAAACCTAAGATGTCATATATTGAAGGTACTCCCCCTTGATTATGATTTTTTCCTCTCACACTATTCTTTTTGGGTTTTAGAAAATGACTAGAAATAGGAAGATTCACGATAATGGAGGATTTGCTGGACAATGGAATGATATTATTCATGAGCCAACAAATGAAATTGGATCTGGAATTCCACATATCATTACAATTCCTAATCATCAAACTCATAATATGATCAATAATCTCACCTTTCGTAAGTTTCCTGACTCATCTAATAAGAGTAAGATGGAGTTTCATGATGATCATAGAGGAAAAAATGTTCACTTTCCCACATGTAAATCATGTGGGAAGAGGTATCAGGGAGAATGTTTCAAAGGAACTGGAAGATTCCTTGGGTGTGGAAAAGGACAAAAAGCCAGTAATTGTAAAGGAAAAGGTTCAGTTAACACCATGGACAAGGATAATGGTATTTCTAAGACATCAATAATGGTTAAATGTTTTAACTGTGGAATGTACGGGCATTATGAAAACCATTTCCCTATGGGAAATCTCATGAAGTGAATCTGCATGGTCATATGGGTAGTATTTATGTGGATAATGATGAAGAGACTACAAATAATAAATGACATGAATGAAATGATGAAGCTCGGTCAGTGGTTTAATAAGGTAGTGGAATGATTGCATGTTTATCAAGAATAATGTATAGTACTATGGAATAATGAAAAATCTATGGATTGTTACACTGTTTCCTTTCCTTGAGTTTATGAATATATATGATGAATGGAACCGATAACCATGAAAGGATATTCAAATATTTTGGGAAGGTAGATGATATGTGCATAATTAATGGATTTGGATAAAATAATATGCATGATAGTATTCATGAACTCATAAATGATATAAGGACAAAGTTATATCACGGTTTGAGTATATAGAAATTTTTGGATTTTGGTATGTGGAAAGAGTTAAATTTTGGTAGCATTCATGTTTTCACTAAGGTTCAATGTGTATTCATTTTTCATGAGAATACATGATTATGGTATTCACAAGTTCAGAATATGATCGACAAAATATATTTGGGATAAATGATGGTATTCAAATGCTCGATAGATGACATTTCTAGTAATTGTTTTCTTTATACAATGTGCTTGGACAAAAGTATTATAAATAAGCTTAAAGATTGGAATGGATTATGTTGGACATAAGATAGAATTGTATAAGGCTAGAACTTTTTTCGATAATATTGATGGGTTGTTATAATAATGTAGTTTTGGAAAAAAAAAGAAATCATGAAGGACGAGCGACAACCCATCGCGTTGGACATGGCTGTTGGAATTGAACCCACAGCCGAAGTGTGATAGGCCTTTATCGCCTACCACTAGACTACAAGAATTCCCTGGTTAGTAGAAGCTTCTTTTATTATATTAAGCAGTATGATATATGAATTATAAGTCCATTTTAGGAACCATATATGATTAATCTCACTATAGATGGACTTATGTATATTTAATAACTATCGATATCCTTTTGTTTGAGAAAGATCGAATGACCTATCATTCTATCGCATGATCCGCTTACACTTCACGAAAGACACATTCAACTTCATTTCATTAAGAGATAAATTAGAAATTGTTCAAGGAACGAACACCAGTGATATTGTACAAAAAGCAAAGAAGAATTCCTCTTAATTCAAAATTCTTCAACATTAGGGAAATGATCTTGAAAACCAAAAATGATGTCCTAGTGTCTTCATATCTGATGAATCAGATGGTACCTTAGATCATCACAAATTTATGGCTTTGTGATTGTTGGATTTTTCATATCCATGTTCTCTACCACTCGCCATCTGAACATGATGGTTAGGTTTCTCTTCGATATCCTTATTTTCACCCATGTCCTCCTATGTGGAAACACAATGATGAGTTAATTTGGGTAACCGATATGTTTCATACTTTACATTTTAAAATAAAGTTTTAGTATTACATTTTACAATGTGGGTTTCTATGAATGAAACTTTCAAGTAGTAAACCATTTATAACCTCGACGAACTTCGAGGGAGAAATTAATTTTAAGGGGGGTAGAATGTAACAACCTGAGATTTTATGAGAATTATTCTTTTTAATTTCATTGAGGTCTTGTGTTGTACGCTACACCAATATTAGCTTGTGCTATACGCATCAACGTATTATCTTGCGGAATATGCAACACTATTCTTAGCTCATGTTATACACAATTTCAAGTTCGTTTTATAGAAATTATTCTACGCAACATTAATTATAGATTTTGTATAATGTATAAATGAAATCAGTTTTGACTATGTTATAGTCAACACCAAAGGGAGATTTCACTACACGCATCACGAACTTTGCTTTCATTACATGCAATCACGACCTTACTCGATAGAGTGAGTAGTACTCAATAACAGGTTTCACTAAACAACGATATATTATTAAAATATTATATAAACCAGCCGTTATGAATAGTAATAACCAATTTTTGAAATTTTATAAATTTTATCATTTAAAATGGTCTTCATTTCTGGATTCGGAATATCTAAATTAGCCTAGGGTGATTTTTTGGTATTTTTCTGAAAACATTAAATTTTTTATGAATAGTGAAATCATTGGGTTACTATTTAAAAACTGCCTTTTTATTTAAATAATTATTTTTTTTATTTATATTTATTTTAGTTCAAAATTAATACATAAAACCTATATAAATTCAATTTAATTCATTGGAGTCATTTTATAATAATTTTAGATATATAAAAATTTTATTGAACTTTTCACCGTCTTTTACCCACCTCCTAGAAGAATTTGAAAATTTACATAAAACATAATTTTACCGCATCTATGAGTGGAATTTAAAAAATCTGAGAGACATGGTTAATATCAAGGAGTAAAATGTGGTTCAATAAGATAAAAAAAATTGTGAATAGTAACTTTTGACTTTTATTTACCACGGTTAAAAGTGAATAGGGTAATTAAGGGTAAAAATGATATTATTATTACCCTAACACATGTCTTAATTCTATTGGATAAATGTAATTCGACCAAAAACAACCTTTTTATTAAAATATTATCATTTAGGTCCACTTAGATTTTATTAGGACATTTATTATTATTTAATTTAAAGAAGAGTTAAAAGAGTTAAAATCAAAGTATAATAACTAAAACATTTTTAATATAGGGATATTCATAAGATAAATTCGACTATAAATTTTAATTAGAAAGATAAAAAATATTTCCTACGTAACGGTATTTTATTTATAAATTAAAGACATTAAATAATTTTATTTATTTATGACACAGTGATGATGTAGTAATTACATTATTAATGAAATATTAACATAATTGAGGTTATAAATACGCAAATAAATGTAATTTTAGACTTTTTATAAATTGCACTAATTTTTTCGGTTAATATAACATGTTATTATTGATTCAATTAACTTTTTTTCAAATAATATTTCTATTATGATTTTCACAAAAATCAATTAACAAATAGTGTCAAAATTGACATAAAATAGTTTTTAAAATAAATATTATATAATTAATTGTTATTCTATTTCTAAAAATATAAGGTTCAACCAAATGACATATATAATGTTATATATATTAATAATAATCCACTTGGGGTTCCTTTGTCTTGTTATAGTATGTTTATTAACCTTATAGTGTAATAAAACAAGAAGACGCAGTAAAAGTTAAATTATTTAACTTAGAGTTAAATCTAAATTATAAGGTTAAAATAGTAACCTAAACATGTCTAAAACCTATTGGTTGAGAGGATGTAGAACCATCCCCACTTTAGCTTAGAAATAAGTCAATTTTGAGCTATTATAAACCGAATATGACTTTATTATAAAATAATATTTTAAGTTTTCCCTAAGGTGCCCCTCTCGTCCCTTATAAAAGGGCACCTACTCCCTCTTCAATTTACACAATTTTGAGCCTTCAAAATCGGCCATCCCCTGCCCATTCCCCTTCTCAACATCCCTAGAAACATTATAGAGGTTCTGGTCTCCTCAAAATACCAACCCTAGTGCCTTAAGAGGAAGCTTAAAATAGGAGCATCGAAGAAAAGTTAATCTCTTCCACCGATTCTTTCAAGTTTCATTCTTCGTCAACTTCTTCTTATTTATTTGTTTCACAATAAATTAATAACATCAGTGTCACTAATATAATGATATTTTATTATAAATATGAAACAACCCTATTTCAGCTTCTATCCATCATACGAAAAATGAATTCACCGCGTGTACGTACGTACAAAATAACATCTCCACGTAGTGGTCTAATCTGTTTTTCCACCACCACCTTACATGGATGGGTATAATGTTGTAATGAATAACTATATATAGTTATTATAACATCATACTGATTCTGAGATATTATATCATCCACTACAATTCAATTCACTAATTATGGGAACGATATCATCACTCATGCGTACGTACAGATTACCATCTCCACGACGCGATGAGATTCATTATCCATGTTAACCACTCAAGAATGATTATAAGTTATATATATAATGAATAATAATATAATATATGACATTATAAAGCTACTAGATTTATGTCTATATATATATATATGTCTCCTACTTACATCCATTCAAGTCAATAAGGAAAAGAAAACAGCGTTCATGCGTACGTACGGCCTACCGTCCCCATGAACGGTGTATTTCATTTCATCTATATATCAATTATATATATATATATATACTGAATATATAGGATACATAAATCATAATTTACATTCTATAAGTAATTAAATCATGATATAAGTAATAATAATATCAATAACAACAAGTCCAAACACGTACAATAAATAAAACGATTTTACCCAAAACGCTGCTTTATCATGGAATTTTCAAAAGAACTGGTAATATAAAGTCATAAGTGAACCATATATGACATCATAACAATGAATTATATTCTTTAATAATTCAATGACATTATTTAAATCATTATACAGGAGGTTCGGATACGTACCAAGAATATCGGACCTAAGGTAAGGGATAATTTTGCAATCTCATTTTTATCCAAGATTCCTTATACGTAAGTATTTACTGGCGTTATATATTTCATCCATGTCCATAAAATATTTTTCGTGAAGTGTTTAATATTATTCCATTTGTGTTTAAATTCATTCTTAACCTTCTTTGACTTTTACTTTGTGTTATGGATGTAATCATTCATTTTTTTACCATATGTGGTACTTTTTGACTTTTCTGTTAAATATATGAGGAGAATGTTTTTTAACTTATACGGAATAAAAAGATTTATACGGTTTCATAATTCCTTATTTTCATGAAGATTACTCTACTTGATTTCAGGACTATTTTCAACAAAATACTTTTTTTTAAAAAAAATTCATGTCATTTCATGAAAAGAAAATGATTTTGAAAATGAATGGATATTTTTCTCAAGAATTCATTTCTAGTATTTTATCAAAACCATTTTCCCTCTAAGATTAAATTATTTAATATGTGTATGTTTCAAGTATAATGTATCTATGATTTACATGGTTTCAATTTTCTTATGATGTAATGATATACAATTTTTTTATATATGGATTATGTTATGATGGGATGATGTTTATGAAACGCATTTTATTCTTTGGGTTATGGTGAATGATTTTTGTTTATTTTGTGTAACAAGTAAAAATGTTTTTCATTATGAGATGGTTGGGACCTATAAATCCCTCAAATTCATTGGATAAAGATTTATATCTCATTAGATAGACATGGATGGAACGACATGTTAATCTGGTTCAGTGATACGGGACTGGAATGAGGAGTTAACTCGATTTAGAAAGGGACTTTGTCCACTAAGATGGTCTTGGAAGTAATGCCTTGGCTACTATGGAAATCATAACAAGTGCATAATGTTTTCAACATTTATAATTTTAATCTCATGCTATCTTAACATGATTAATGTTTCTTTATGATCTATGCCTTACGTACTTCCATGTTTTATGACTTTTCTCAAAATTTTGACGTTTAATCATTATGATCAGGTTTAAGATCAATTGTATATGATTTTTTTTTATTTTATCCATGCTTACCCTTAATAAGAATTTGAGTTAACCCTTTCAATGGTGTCTTTGCCCCAGGATTTAAAGAAAGGTTTATGGTATGAAAACAAAAGGGGAAGATCTTTATGGGAGATTTTGAAGATCTTTCACCACAATTAGAAGATTATAAACTGAGTTTCCAAAGACATGATAATATTACGGTCCTTGTGTGTCTGTTTTTGTTATGTATTATGTATTCCACAAAAGTAATGTAATTTCTATGTACGTCAAGATTTGTGTCTCTACACTGGGTGACGGGCCGACTTCCGGGGAACCGGGGGCGCCGGGAAAGCTGTCGCGGCGCCGGGCAGGGCGCCGGGGGGCACCGGGCAGGGCGCTGGGGGGCACCGGACGGGAGGCCCACTCATCGGGCAGGCGACGGGTGGGGCACAGGCCATGCGGCCTAGGCGCCGGGGGGTGGGGGGTGGGGGGGTTTCCGGGTAAGCGACCTGGGTACCGGGCAGGGCGCGGGGCACGCAGGCTGCGCACGGGGCACGCAGGCAGTGTGCCGACCGGCTGGGCATCCCACAGTTTCGGTCGGGGCGTGCACCGAGTAGCGCGCGGGTAGGCTAGTTGGGCGCCGCTCGGCCAGCGGTGTGGTTCGCGGAGGCTTCAAGTAGCGCAAAATTTATTTGTTTTCTTCATCATCATCGCCTCATTTCCATACTTTCGTTACTTCACCGTCGACTCAAGGTTCCAAAACCATAAAGGTTGTGGAGGGGTCGGGTCGTGTTCATTCGGCCCGAACCCTCCTCATTAGAATGATAGAAAGCGGCTCCAGAAGTTAACTCAACGTGAGAGGATAAAGATTTAAACAACTTAAAACACACCCCTACCTTTTTAATCGTCGGGCGTTCGTTCGTCGCGAGGAAGAAAATGTTGTCGTCGTTCGTTGTTCGCTTCCACATTCGAGCTCGTGCATTGGTTTGTTGATGACTAAGAGGAATGGTGAAGGGTCGTCAAAGAGATCCCACGTCGAAAGGGGGTTCAGATGAAGAAGTTGAGGGGAAGCATCGTCTCCGTCGTCTTCATGTTCTTCATTGGAGGATTCTATTCTCCCAAGCTCTCCACTAAAGAGAGAATAAATGTGCCAAAATAATAGATTTTAACTTATTAAGCTCGTTGGCATGAAAAAATTAAGTGGGACCCACTTAATTAAGTTCATGACATTGGCACAATTATTCAAAATTCAAAAAAAAATCAAAAAGAGGGGACATGCTCCACCAAATTAATAGCACGAGAGGTTGGCACATTAAATTTGGAGAGTTTCGAGGGGGTTAGAGGCATGGGATGTCCCTACCTAATTAAACATAAAGAGGGTCTAGGGGTTTCCTTCAATTAATTGGGGGTTTTGGGGTAGTTTTATCCTCCTCCATTAAGAAGGGAGTTAGAGACCAAGAGGCTCTCCCTCATTAATGAGGGAGAGTTGAGAGGTTTCCTCCCCTCCCATTAATTGGTGGTTAAGCCCATGTAGACCCCACATCATAACCTATCGCAGGAGGTTATGTTGCTCGGGTGTTCCCCACCCCAATTATCCTCCCACGGGAGGTTAGGGTGTTGCAGTCCCACCACCAACTCCCAAGTGGAGATTTTAACCAACTTTACCACAAGGTGTGAGTTCAACAAAAATTAAATAAGTTGTTATTTATTTTATTTTATTAATCGACGTGAAACCCAAAAACCAACACTCATACCTGATCATCTCCCATCAAGGTGAAAGTCTTCTTAAGTGAAA
The DNA here is from genome assembly GCA_963277665.1 of Viscum album. Classification (NCBI taxonomy): domain Eukaryota; kingdom Viridiplantae; phylum Streptophyta; class Magnoliopsida; order Santalales; family Viscaceae; genus Viscum; species Viscum album. Next base: position 1,433,603,984 of record OY728159.1, read on the forward strand.
ATCGGCACTACGAGTTCAACATTGTGATCAGATTTCAATTCCGAGCACCTGTTCAAAATTTATAAAAACTTGCTCAAATGTTTACTGAACGTACCCAAACAAAATTTCTAAAATTGATCCCAGGCACACTGGGGCTCGGAATCAAGTGCTATAAAAATTCCTAGATTCGTAAAATTACCAGGTATTTAAAAATAATTCCATTTGAATTCCAGGTCTTTACATAATTGTATGGAAATAATTTAATTTTTATCAATAAAATTATATTTTAAAATATAATTTAATGGCTTCATTTTTGAAACCTTGGGGAAATTGAAATTTGAAGGTCGATGTTGTTTGTATTTTATTTTGACTATTAAGTTACAAGTTATCACCCGTAGTTTTAGCAACATAACATGAATTTAAGTAATTCATTATGTTTCTTTATATACGAGTCATGACATCACCACTTGCAAACATGCATATGTTCCCATGATCTCATAGAAGGTATTTTAATTTTGAAAATTACCCTATAGAAATTATAATTAAAAAATTGCTTATAACTATTTTTGTTCCTATGTTTTTAAATAAATTAACATGGTTATTATTAGTTAAATTAAAAACATGTTTCTATTTCAAAAATATTTAAAGCATGTATATTTTTTAGTATATGAAATGATGATGTATGAGTGAATATGGAGTGGCCTTAAAATCACATGATTTTCCATATATTTTATCATTTAAGTAATTAATTATTCCATTTTTTCATGTAATTTAAATTTAATAATTTTATATATTAATTTATTAATTAATTAAATTGTATAATTTATTTGGTATTTTTAGCTTTTAAAATTATTTTTTCCCATAATAATTGTCCAGAGATTTATTATGGAAAAAATATTTTAGGATTTAATTCTTTATGATATTGAAATTTTTATTTAATAGTTTGTTCTTTTTCGAATTAACATTTTTATCTATATTTAATCATATAATTATTAGATTTGGGGGGTTTTTTCATTCAATTACTTCCATCATTTATTATTTTAAATATATATTACTCTTTATTAATAACTAATTTATATTCAATTTTAATATTCACTGGTTTTTATTTTTAACTCAATTATCTTTAATTTATCTATTAAATTATTTAAATATATTATAAATTTTAGTGTTTTAATTTAATATTTAGTTTATATATTTATATAATATGTTTTATTTATTAATTTTACAATTTTTTTATTTTATCTTAATTTATTTTCTATTGAAATTAACATTTAAAATTTTAATTATAAATTTTCATAACAATACATTTTTATTTAATTTTTAAAAAATAATATTTAATTAATAATAATTATTGTTTATTATCTTTTTATTTTATTTTTTATAGCATTTTACTCACTGGCACATAGTCATTGTTGCCAGTTTCCAATGGTGTCTCACAATACATATCACTATAATCCTCTGAAAATGGAAAATACTTACAACTAACCATAACCACCCTTCAATCCCACATTGAGAAAGAAACACTCCATATATTGGAGGCCAATGGTTACTGTAGAGACCCAAATCTTGACATACATGGACATTACATTACTTTTGCGGACTAATTAATACATAACAAAAACAAACACAGAAGGACCTTAATAGTTTAATGTATTTGGAAACTCGTAATATAATCTTCTAATCATGGTGAAATATCTTCAACATCTCCCATAAAGATCTTCCCATTTTTTTCATACCTAAAACCTTTTTTTATATCCTGGGGAAAAGAAAACTTTAATGTGGTGTGCTCAAATGCTCATTATGGGTAATAATAGAGAACATATAACAATCCGTAGACATTTGAATGTAAAAAAAACATGAGCATAAAATCTAAACATCAAAATCATGAGAAATGACATAAAACATGGTAGTACGTAAGGCATAGATCATGAAGAAACATTAATCATGATAAATTAGCATGGGAATAAAACATGTAATTTTGGAAACAATTAAGAACGTGATATGGTTTCCATAGTAGCCAAGGCATTGCTGCCAAGACCATCTTAGTGGACAAAGTCCCTTTCTGAATTAAGTTCACTCTCGTTCCAGTCCTATATTACTGAATCACTTTAACTTTCCATTCTATATATGTCTATATCATGAGATATAAATCATTACCCAATTCATTGGTGGGAGATGTAGGTCCCACCCATCTCATAACGATACCATTCATATGTGTGCCACAAAATCATAAACCATACATCATAGCATAACCCATGTAATAAAAATGGGATTCTTAATTATCATGTAATCACAACACAATCCATATAAGATAAAAGGATATCATAAAAATAATTTCATCATAACATAATCAAATCAATTTAAAAAAATAGCGATAGAAACAGAACCCTATATTATCTTAGAAGGAAAATAATTTTGATAAAACACTTGAACTACATTCATGAGGAAAATATCCTTTCGACTTCAAAAACATTTTTCCTTTCATAACATGTCATACAATTTTAAACTAAAAGAATTTGATTAAAAATAAACATGAAAACTTTTAATGTAATATTCTTGGAAATAATTTTTTAAAAATTCATTCATGTTGTATAAGTTAAAAAAGATTCTTCTCATACTTATGTCGGAAAAATCAAAAAGTACCTCGTACAAAAAACGAGAAAATATTCCTTTCCTATCTTTAAATAAAAACTCACTGAAGGGTAAAATTGGATTTAAAATTTTTTCGAAAGATATAAATATTACATATTGAGGAATCATGGATGTGGATGATAATTATTCCCCAGTAAATTCTGATGTATAAACAATCTCGGATAAACAATCTCATGGTTTTTAGGGTTAGTGGGACTCTATATTGGAATGGGTGGGGCTTTTAGTTACTTATGTTGGGGTAAAATCATTCTAGAATTTTGAGTAGTTTCTTAATTTTGTTTACCCATGTTTGGGAAGTTTTCTTCCTTCAATAGTGATTGTGTACCTTAAAGTATTTTTGGAATAAATTTATATTCTACCACTATTTGCGTAGGTCATGATTATTATTGACCAAATACCTACTATGATGCCCAATCCTATTCCATCATAAAATATCTATCCTACTAAGTTGGTGGAAATATTGTTCAATATTCATAACCTAAGAGGATGTAGGATTTATCTTCCTATTATATCAGTATGTGATTTTCTTGTTCACTTCAAGAAAAACAAATATGAATGTCTTAAATTTTTCCTGTATTATCAAAACATTAATTGGGTGACTGTTAAGAACAAGTATCATTTACCTCAGATAGGTCATCTTTTTACCATCTTAGAGGCGTATATGGGTTTTCAATCTGTATTCATTTGACAGAGTTCCACCAGTTCAGTGTTTGAGAAGTACATATTCCAAATCCATTTTTAAGATATGGTTGGGTCATATAATGTTTTATCGAATTATATTTAGTCTCACTAATTATCTATCAGTATTCATGTCTTTGATAAAACAAAAATTACATCGATTCGTTGATTAATTTGTTGTTTTGTTCATGAATTATATATTAGTGTACTCTATTTCATAAGAGGAGCATGTGGACTATTTGGATGTCATTATTAAAACCTTGAATGAACACCATCTGTATTATTTTCATTCAAAATTTTAGTTTTGTACATAGAAAGTGAAATATCAGGGTTATGTTATATATGAGAGACGTATATCAATGGATCCTGCTATTATACAGGCTATTATGTCCTTGGATAATCCCATAAATGTGTTTTATATCTGAATATTTCAGGGTTTGAATGTTTATTACATGCTTTGTTTTGCAATAATTATCAATGAATTCATAAATAATAACATCTCTAACCCATAAGGGAGTATTTTTTAGTAGATTGATATGTTTTATAAATACTTTACATAACTCATCAGTATGTTTAATTCAGGATTATTATTAATTTTTTCCAAATCAATTTGGGGTTATAATGTTTTCTACAATGCTTATGGTATTTGTTTTGGATATTTGGTGATGCAATGGAAACATGTGGTGAGATGTGTCAATATCTAGTTACTCCATAATGGGAATAAATACCACACTCACAATATTGAGTTTTCATCAGTAGTACATAAACTCTAAAACATGGTGTAATTATATCATTTTTGAGTTTTTTATAATTTATTCTAATTATATAAATATTATATAAATTCACAATCAGAGGGATCTAAAATTGTTACAAATGCACTAGGTGGGGTACCATCCAACATTTCATTTTGAGATTGAATAGATTTGAAGAAAAGGGAATGCAGTTTCCATTGAATTGTTCATTAATTAATTGAAATTATACATGAAGGAATCACTTTATGGGTGTCCCATGATGATTTTTTTCTAGAGTGTTGAAGAGAGGATGTGAGTTATTGGAATATATTCATAGAGTTAATAAAATAAAAATAATCATTTTATGAATGAGTTCATCTTGATCATGTGACAAATAATGAGTTCCTATTATTTATTCAAGACCTTTAGGGTAGGGAGATATCAGGTCATTTTTCTCGATCTCTTAGTAGAGCTTTGTAATTTGACAGAAGGTTGGTTTTTCAATATTTTGTAATGAAGGATTTAATGTATAATTGACAAAATTCATGTTGGATCATACACACATGGGCTAAAAATCTGTATTGGGACTTGAGATTTTGATATGAGTGGTCAGGTATGAGGTAGACAGTTGCAGATATTGTATGGTAGTTTCATACATCTTAGAAAATTAAAGAAGAATAGTAGAGACAATTCATCTTGTTACAACCATTAGTAATACTTCTGTTGAAGTGGGAAGATATTTCCATGTCCTTTATTGTTGGTTTCCAATGGACCCCAAGTAGGAGCCATTTTATTTATGTTTTCATTGATCTAAACATGAAATAAAACCATTTTCTAATTATCAAGTAGACGATCAATATCGAGTATCTTTGGGTGCTATTTTCTTGAGAGATTGTGAATCATCACAGGATTATCTATGTGGTTGTTTCTCATAGAATCCAGAGGTTCAAATATTGGTTATGAAAATATTTAGTGTTGTCCATGGGATCATAATTAAAATTGAGATTTGAAAATCATCATTATATAGATGAAAAAAATAGTTATATATATCGATGTTCTTAATAATATACCCTGAGCTTATGTCTAGGATTTTGATCATTCATTGTAAAACCATTTTCATTTATTAAATTTTTCGAAGAAATGTTTTCATCGTGACTAGATTTATATAGAACCCATTGAATCATTATATGGGCTTCCATGACGTTAATTATTTTATTTGTAATCATATATAGATATATCATTATATGGGTCATGTCACGAAATGGAGTTGATGGGAATGGTGTTATTGACAATGAAATGATTTTTCATGGAACAAAGGAAATAGAAATTTTATGAAAAACATTTTTATCTACTATTTGAGTTTGAGTTTGATTATTGGGTCTTTCATATATTTTCCCCATTCTTGAGACATTTTCAGTTTTGTATGAAATGTTTGTTGGAACCATGGTTTGATGGAAACATTGATAATATTGGATGATTGGGGAATGTATCATATATGATATAATTACAATCATGTTTGACATCCAACCATGAAATGTTCCATGTGTCCATGATTAGAAGGTAAATACAAGATCCTTTATTAGTAATTAGATGGGAGTATGTTTATCTTATTCTTGAAACCATTGTGGTTTTTGTATCCAATTCAAATTTTGTATCACCGAGAGAAGGTTCAAAATAGTTAAATGATTATATTGATCTGGGTACTATTGTAGTGTTGAATGTATTTCCATGAGATGTGGGAGTGGGAATTGTTGATCGAATATTAGTTTTTGTTAAATCGTGAATCATGTTCATGTCATGTAATATTTTAGTTTTTTTATTTTTGGTTACCTAATTTTTAGTGTAACTCTTTATTAAGAAATAAATTTAAAGAAGTGATTACTTAAATGTATTAATATGGATTTGTTCTTTTTAATTAACTATATTCACGATTAACCCTTCATTAAGTGTGTATCCTACCCTATTCCAACCCAGTGCTATACCCTGTGATTTATAAAATTATGGATCATTCCGTATCATTCATTCAATGATTGAATATGAGGGTGGTTGTCATTCATCTTCATTGGTAACTAGCCTTTATAATTCATTATTTTCATTCATCACAATTATATTATTGGATGAATTTATAACTCATATTCATGATATATATAGTTGTTTAATATTGATCATTTACATTCTCATGTCATACAATGTCTTTCAATTGAATGTTCATGAATTTCGAATCTATACTGTAAACGGAGGATAGGGTTCAATTGTTCTAGATGTATATGATTACAAAAAATTGGATAATTATAGGAATTTTTATTTTAATTCTAAAATAAATTTGTCATTTTCATTAAATTGAAGTGATTTTTGGTAATTGGGGATTTCAGGGAAAGATAAATGTTTTGAAAGGGGTTTTCATAAAAAATGTATCTTTGCACACAATGAGCATGAATTATTTTTTATTAATTGTGGTTATGAATCAAATGTGGGGTTTCAAACACTAATTTAGTTTAACATGCCTTTGAAAATGTTTTATAAATTATCATCATTATTTTGAATGGTTTTTCTAAGAAAAATTTATCATTGGAAACCGTCAGTGCGTTGAGAAATGGTATGGGTAAGCAGAGTGAGTGTGGAACTTATGGGGGTGGCATTTTTATATGAACATACTAGGGAATGAATCGAGGTCTATTGGATCTTCCATATTCCCTATATTATGATACTTTTATTTCATGAATGTATTCAAATAGGGTAGGAAAAAATACATGTCTCTTTTTCATATATGGTTTATTTATCACATGATGGAATATATTAAAGATTTTTTCTTATATAATTTTAATGGGGATGTATCACATTGCTCGACATGATTGATTATATCCTTGATATTTGATTACCATCATAACTTATGGTGTATGTATTTTTTTTCAATTTTCCATCACTCATACCTTAATATTCATTGGTTTTTGAATATGATATTATTTTTTGAAAAACAAATGGGAAATGATAAATAAAAGTATTTTATTTATGAAAATGACTTATAATATTTTCTATATTTTGAAAGCTAAAACTATTTCCCTCTTGTAATTAGAACTTGTGTAGACATCATAGTGGTATCCTAATGGTATTTGTTCTCATACCCTATGTTTTTCATTTAGAGTTTTTATATATTTTAATTTTTGATGAAGGTAATGGAAATGGAATCTAATATTTTGTCATCATCTCTTTTATTCATTGACTTCATAGGGGAGTGGTTTAGAGGTGATGTTCACATAGAGTCTTGTTATTGTATAAATTTTATACTATCTGAATTAGAAATTTTTAATGTGATTGTGTGATTATATAAATATATTATCTATTGCACTTTATTCTCCATTTGTATTCCTTGTTTTTGTTATATTCAAGTTTATTTTACATTTTCTCTGTTACACCTCACCACATGATGAACGAATCAGGTGGATTATTTGGTTGACCAAATTGGGTTCATTACATTCATACATTTATTAATTTGTATATTGTAATATTGTATGAGGGAATAATAAATAATGAACTATTTGGGAGGTTTAATTTTATGTAGATTAGTGTTTCAAGTGACATGGTTGTTAAAAATGATGATTTAATGATCAATGGATTAAAATGTGTGATTATTCATGTAACATCCTAAGTAAGTAATTAATAATAGATATTTTTATCTATGTCTATTAATGATTAATATAGTGTTATAGAGGCTTAAAATGAAAATAAATACAATCTTATGCATGGAATACACTAATATTCTTAAAAGATTGTTTTACTGCCTTTTGATGACAAACCATTTTTGAATCTATATTTTGAAAATTTTATAAACTATGTTTGTCAAAATAAACTTATTATTTATGATTGGGACATCATAATTTACCTTGTGTGAATTTTTGGTATTTTTCTGACAATGTTAATTTTTTTTATGAATAGTGAAAAATACTGCATTTTACATCAAAACTACTTTTTAATCTAATTTATTTATATGATTAGATTATGTTTTGAATTGGTTTTGAAGTGAAATTAGAATATATTTTTACCATTTTATCCAATGGTGGTCATTGGAATCAATTTCACTTTGAAATTAGACTTAAACTAGTGTCAATCTTTTGATACTTATTGTTTTGTAAAAACACGCTATTTGCTCTGGCAACGGGAATTAATTATTAAATTAATTAATGTGACTTATATGATTTGAATTTTTTAAAATAGACTTCATTTTTGAATTCTGAATATCAAATATAGCTTAGGGTGAATTTTTGTTAATTTTCTGAAAAACAACAATTTTTGATGAATAGTGAAACCACTAAGTGGTAATCAAGCAAACTGATTTTTCAGTTAAATAAAAGTTTACCACTAATGTGTATTGAATTTTGAAAATCCTACATACATGGTTTTCATTAAGAAGTAAAATGTGGTTCAATTAGATTAAAATAATTTTTTGGTGAATAGTAACTTATTAAGTTTTTAATCGCGATTAGTGGTAGTTAGGGTAGTTTAAGGTATAAATAATAATTTAATAATATGAAATGACCTACACACATGTCCCAACCTTATTGGTTGTGTCATGGCCGGCCAAGACAAGCCATGGGTCAACTTGGGGACCCCATGGAGACACTTTGGTTGGGAAATGACATAAATAACTTTTTATTTAATGTAAAAGTAAGAATGACACAAACATAATATGTTTTACAAAAACAATTTTTACATGGGGTTATAAAGATAAGATTTTTGATTATAAATATCCATTTGAAAGATAAAAAGATTTCCTACATCATAGTATTTTTATTATGATTTTTAGACATTAGATAAATTAAATTATTTATGACATAATAATGATGCAGCGATGACATCATTATTTGACGATTTAAATAAAATGGAATGATAATGTAAAATCTATAAACTACACATGTCCAAAACTTATTGGATGGGTGGATTTCGAACCCTTATCACCTTATCCACGAATTATGTCAATGTGGGACCTTTTAAAACCGAAACACATTTTCAAATAACTTAATATTTCTTTACTTTCCAAAAGTGCCCCTCCTCTCCTCTTATAAAAGGCCCCCACCTCTACCTCATTTCACACACTCCTCAAGCCTTTGGCTCGGCCAAACCCTGCCCATTTAATCTCTCCACATCCCTATCCTCATCCTATAGGATTCCATTTGGGCAGAAGCCTTTCAAAGTAAGCCTTTAGGCTCAAATCAAAAGGAGTTAAACTTTTAAAGGTAATTCATTCTCTCTTGTTCATTTGTTTTATTTTGTTTCTCCAACCCCATAAACTCTTTTTATTTACTTCCATTGTAACAACACCAGTATCTTCAATATACTAGGATGTTGTTATAAGATTTATTTGAGCTACACTCTCACACAACTACATCAAATGGTTAAAGAACATACGGCTTCCGTGGATGGCGAAATTCTGCCTCCCGAAACGATGATTGTTCAATACTCATTTAACACCATCAAAGGTGGCCATTATGATGTCAATATTTTTATATATGATATATAATATTTTTATGTTTTTCTTAAGCTTCTGTTTTTTTTCATTTTGGGCATACCTTTATGGTTCCCATTATGGGTAAACACGATATCTTCATTTTAGGAAGTGCGGACTACCGCCCCCTGAAAGTGATTTGATTCGTTAATACCATATGTGGGATGTGTAAAGGATAAAGTTAATGATATTATATATGTTATTATACTGGAATTATAATATACTCTTATATCATTATGATTCCATTCCAGAAAATATGAAATTGAAATGGAAGTAGCGTTCATGCGTACGTACGGCTTACCGTCTCCATGAACGGTGCATTTCATTTCTTACCTCTAAATGTGATGTAATATTATAAATACATGTATATGATGAATATATATGATATATATGTTATCCAAATCATTAATATAATTCTGGATATAATGAACCTTTGACCAAATTAACAACATGTAAGTGTAAGAAGTCTATTTTTGACTTAAGAACCAAATACCGACAAAATGAACATTATTAACTTAAATGATTACATGATGTTCATAACATGGTATAAAAGGAATAATGAACTTGAAAAAGGTTCATAATCAAGTATAGATTAACTCAAGTTTATTATTCAGGAGATTAAATAACGGTAGGGTCAAGTCGGATACGAGGTATGGGACTTCGTCTCAATCTCCTTTCATTGAAGCATATTTCGTTTTATACGCAACTTTCTTTTATACGGTGTATAAACCCCTTTGAATTTTACTTTTATACAAAAGGAATCTTTTTCTATGAAGCGTTTTACTAAACGAAAAAAAGGAATGTTTTTTAACGTACGCGGTGACAACGACTTTTTCCGCCGCCGTGAGTATTATTTAGTCTTTGGCTTTCTCAACAAGCCGTAATGTTTTTAGAATAAAAGAAATACCATATACTCTTTTATGTATTTTGGTATTGAAAATGGTTTTGAAAAAGGATTCTATTATGTCAATATATTTATGATATATTGTGATTGAAATGTGGAAATGTTATCATTCCTTTATATTGGTTTTATGTTTTATGATTTTATACTGGTACTTGGACATTTTAACGGGTGGTTACGTTATAAACCATATGAAGGGTGGTGCCGTGAATACCAGGATGAGTGGTTACATTATAACCTCCCATGCATTAGGTATGGAAGTCGGCCGTATGGCTATTCCATTAAGTATGTATGGAAATTGGCCGTATGGCTATTCCATTAAGTGATATGTGTGGAAGTCGACCGTATGGTTCTTCCACTTAAGTATGTTTATGTCCCAAGTTACCTTTATAAATGTTATGTGTTCTTTTTATGGATTTTATGGTAATACTTTGGTTACAAAAAGGTATGTAATGATACTTTATTCAGTGAAGAGTTTTTTACAACTTCATGAAGGTGAAGGTATTACTTTGATAGAGTATACATGGATTACTTGATTTTGAAAAACTAACAGTTTTCATTCTTTGTGTATCCCTTACTGAGCTTTTTATGCTCATCCCAAGTTTTTTTTTTGAAATGTTTTTCACAGGAATTAATGTGGAATAAGGTCAAGGATGGAATCAAGGGAATGTCATGCCATATAAAACATGGAACTAGACATGTTTCTTTTAAGAGTTTTTATTAATATGGAAACTTATTAGAAGTGACTACTTTGTAATCATTTGAGATTTAATAGTTATGTTCTAATTCTCTAAAACTCTAAACTTGAAAAAATCCTCAACGTGAATTATTCTTTTAATTCAATATTAAGTAAGGTTTAAGGCTGGGGCCTTATAGTTGGTATCAAAGGTCGTTTTAGACAACATTAGGAGTTAGAAAAGTGTTAAATTATAATATGATTGAAATGATATAGCATTTACGGATTACCATGTTGCTTCGCCTAATATATTTCTGTGTTTAGAATGGTTTTCCGTAGAGGAAACAAAGTAGCTATGTTGGGACGACATCAGGAGGAAGATAACCTTCCAAATCAGCAACCTGAGATGGTTAGAATCGGAACTAAACAGTTTGTTGCAGTGATGGCACAGTTGACTCAGGCTATAAATGGTGGTGGTATCCATGCACGAGATCATCCAGATCTACCGCAGAGGAACATGTCAGTGGTGGAACATTTCATGAGGCAACATCCCCCATCATTCAGAGGATCATCTGACCCTGTGCTAGCTTAAGGGTGGATTAGAGCACTGGAGAAGATTTTTGATGTCATGGGGTGTTCATACAATCAAAAGGTTAGTCTTTCTATTTACCGTTTGGAGGGTGAAGCAGATCAGTGGTGGTCTATGGTTAAAAATATCAGGGACGCCGATGAGATTGATGCTCTTGACTGGGATGAATTCAAAGGTATATTTCTTGAGAAGTATTTTCCTAATGCTGTTCGACTTAGGATGGAAAAGAAATTCTTGGAATTGAGGCAAGAGGAAGACTCAGTGGCTACCTATGAAGAAAGGTTCACTCGATTGGCAAGGTATGCTCCAAATTTTATCCGAGACCTTTATAGTAAAATCAATCATTTTTACTCAGGATTAAAGCCAAAATATCGAAGGGAATTATCTTCTCGTGAGTTTAAAAGTTATGAAAAGCTTGTTCGATGTGCTGAGAAGGTGGAAATGGAGTTTGTCGATGACCAAGTGTTCTATAACAACCAGCAGAAGAAGAGCCCGAGGTGGCAGAAGAATGGTAAGAATTCTTCAAAAAAGTCTGATGGTAAGAGAATTAAGTTTCCAGTTTGTGATAAATGTGGCAAAAGGCATGCTGGGGAATGCCTTCTGAATTCTGGAAAGTGCTACCGATGTGGTAAGATGGGACATAAGGCTCGTGATTTCACTGAAAAGGATCAAGGTGAAGGTAAGAACAAATTTGATTTACAGTTAGTGAAATGTTATAAGTGCAATGAGATGGGTCACTATGCAAACGAGTGTCCGACAAAGAGCTTGAGTGATGGGAAGCAGTTAGACTACAAGCAGAAAGGGGTGGTGAAATCCTTTGCAACTACTTCAACAGATGTTGGGCCATCGAATGAAGTGGTATCAGCTCCAGGGAGCTCAGTATTTTTCGAAGATTGACTTGAGGTCGGGGTACCATCAGTTGAATGTAAAAGAAGCAGACGTTCCGAAGACTGTGTTCCGTACTAGATATGGCCATTATGAATTTTTAGTTATGACATTTGGGTTAACCAATGCACCTGATGTATACATGGACCTTATGAATAAAATTTTCCATGAGTTCTTGGATAAGTTTGTGTTTCTGTTTTGAGGTTTGGGAAGAGGTTATGTGTGCCTTGTGATTCACAGTTGAAGAATGAGTTGTTATGTGAGGCTCATAGTTCCCCGTTTTCAGTTCATCCTGGAAGTACTAAGATGTACAGAGATCTGCGAGAGTATTACTGGTGGGATGGAATGAAAAGAGACATTGCTGATTTTACTGTGAAGTGTTTAACATGTCAACAGGTTACAGCAGAGTGGCAGTTACCGAAAGGGATGCTTCAGCCTTTACCAGTGCCAGAGTGGAAATGGGAAAACATATCCATGGACTTTGTTGTGGGATCACCGAGGACATCTCGAGGTAATAATGCAATCTGGGTTATTGTTGATCGCTTGACCAAATCTGCTCATTGCCATTCTATACGAGATACTTTCTCTCTAGATCAACTTTCCCGTTTGTATCTTAAAGAGATAGTCAGGTTACATGGAGTTCCTCTCTCCATTGTATCTGATCGTGATCCTAGGTTTACTTCTAACTTTTGAAAAGGCCTTCAGAAGTCGTTGGGTACTGAATTAAATTTTAGTACAGCTTTTCATCCTCAATCAGATGTGCAGTCAGAACGAACAGTTTCGACCTTGGAAGATATGCTACGAGGTTGTTCGATGGATTATCAGGGAAGTTGGGACCAACATCTTTCTTTGGTTGAGTTTTCTTATAATAACAGTTTTCATTCTAGTATACATATGGCACCCTTTGAGGCATTATATGGGAAGCGGTGTCGAACTCCAGCATTTTGGGATGAAGTGGGTGAAAGGAAGCTGATGGGACCCGAATTGGTAGAAGAGATGGCAGAAAAAGTTCAGTTGATTCAGAAGCACATGAGAACATCTCAGAGCAGGCAGAAGAGTTATGTGGATAACCGGAGGAAGGATCTATCTTTCGAGGTAGGTGATCATGTTTTTCTCAAGGTTTCTCCTTGGAAAAGTGTGATGAGATTTGGTAAGAAAGGAAAGATGAGTCCAAGGTTCATTGGACCATACAAAATTCTGGTGAGAGTTGGATCGGTTGCATACCGAGTGGCTTTACCTCCGATTTTATCTCAGGTACACAATGTTTTTAATGTTTCGATGTTGAGAAAGTATATGCCAGATCCATCTCATGTTTTGAGTCCAGAGGTAGTTCAGCTGGAAGAGAACCTATCTAATGAGGAACAACTGGTCCAGGTTCTTGACCATAGGGAGCAAGTGTTATGGAATAAGGTGATTAAGCAGGTAATGTTTTTGTGGAAAAACCACATGATTGAAGAGGCAACATTGGAATATGAAAATGCAATGAGGGATAAGTACCCCCATTTATTCGATAAGTAAATAAATTACAGGGACATAATTTTCTAAAGGGGGGAAGGATGTAACATCCCAAGTAAGTAATGAATAATAGATATTTTTATCTATGTCTATTAATTATTAAGATAGTGTTATAGAGGCTTAAAATGAAAATAAATACAATCTTATGCATGGAATACACTAATATTCTTAAAAGATTGTTTTACTGCCTTTTGATGGAAAACCATTTTTGTATCTATATTTTGAAAATTTTATAAACTATGTTTGTCAAAATAAACTTATTCTTTATGATTGGGACATCAAAATTTACCTTGTGTGAATTTTTGGTATTTTTCTGACAATGTACATTTTTTATTGAATAGTGAAAAATACTGCATTTTACATCAAAACTGCTTTTTAATCTAATTTATTTATATGATTAGATTATGTTTTGAATTGGTTTTGAAGTGAAATTAGAATATATTTTTACCATTTTATCCAATGGTGGCCATTGGAATCAATTTCACTTTGAAATTAGACTTAAACTGGTGTCAATCTTTTAGTACTTATTAATTTGTAAAAACACGCTATTTGCTCTGGCAGCAGGAATTAAATATTAAATTAATTAATGTGACTTATATGATTTGAATTTTGTAAAATAGACTTCATTTTTGAATTCATAATATCAAATATAGCTTAGGGTGAATTTTTGGTAATTTTCTGAAAAACTTCAATTTCTGATGAATAGTGAAACCACTAAGTGGTAATCAAGCAAACTGATTTTTCAGTTAAATGAAAGTTTACCACTAATGTGTATTGAATTTTGAAAATCCTACATACATGGTTTTCATTAAGATGTAAAATGTGGTTCAATGAGATTAAAATAATTTTTTGGTGAATAGAAACTTATTAAGTTTGTAATCGCGATTAGTGGTAATTAGGGTAGTTTAAGGTATAAATAATGATTTAATAATATGAAATGACCTAGAAACATGTCCCAACCTTATTGGTTGTGTCATGGCCGACCAAGACAAGCCATGGGTCAACTTGGGGACCCCATGGAGACACTTTGGTTGGGAAATGACATAAATAACTTTTTATTTAATGTAAAAGTAAAAATGACACAAACATAATATGTTTTACGAAGACAATTTTAACATGGGGTTATAAGGATCATATTTTTTATTATAAATAGTCATTGGAAAGCTAAAACGATTTCCTACATCATAGTATTTTTTTTATGATTTTTAGACATTAAATAAATTAAATTATTTATGACATAATAATGATGCAGCGATGACATCATTATTTGATGATTTAAATAAAATGGAAAGATAATGTAAAATCTATAAACTACACATGTCCAAAACTTATTGGATGGGTGGATTTCGAACCCGTATCACCTTATCCACGAATTATATCAATGTGGGTCCTTTTAAAACCGAAACACATTTTCAAATAAATTAATATTTCTTTAGTTTCCAAAAGTGCCCCTCCTCTCCTCTTATAAAAGGCCCCCACCTCTACCTCATTTCACACACTCCTCAAGACTTTTGATCGGCAAAACCCTGCCCATTTACTCTCTCCACATCCCTCTCCTCATCCTAGATGATTCCATTTGGGCAGAATCCTTTCAAAGTAAGCCTTTAGGCTCAAATGAAAAGGAGTTACACTTTTAAAGGTAATTCATTCTCTCTTGTTCATTTGTTTTATTTTGTTTCTCCAACCCCCTAAAATATTTTTATTTACTTCCTTTGTAACCACACCAGTATCTTAAATATACTAGGATTTTGTTATAAGATTTATTTTATCTACACTCTCACACAACTACATCAAATGGTTAAAGAACATACAGCTTCCGTGGATGGCGAAATTCTGCCTCCCGAAACGATGATTGTTCAATACTCATTTAACACCTTCAAAGTTGGCCATTATGATGTCACTATTTTTATATATGATATATAATATGTTTATGTTTTTCTTAAGCTTCTGTTTTTTTTCATTTTGGGCATACCTTTATGGTTCCCATTATGGGTAAACACGATATTTTCATTTTAGGAAGTGCGGACTATCGCCCCCTGAAAGTGATTTGATTCGTTAATACCATATGTGGGATGTGTAAAGGATAAAGTTAATGATATTATATATGTTATTATACTGGAATTATAATATACTCTTATATCATTATGATTCCATTCCAGAAAATACGAAATAGAAATGGAAGTAGCGTTCATGCGTACGTACGGCTTACCGTCTCCATGAACGGTGCATTTCATTTCTTACCTCTAAATGTGATGTAATATTATAAATACATGTATATGATGAATATATATGATATATATGTTATCCAAATCATTAATATCATTCTGGATATAATGAACCTTTGACCAAATTAACAACATGTAAGTGTAAGAAGTCTATTTTTGACTTAAGAACCAAATACCGACAAAATGAACATTATTAACTTAAATGATTACATGATGTTCATAACATGGTATAAAAGGAATAATGAACTTGAAAAAGGTTCATAATCAAGTATAGATTAACTCAAGTTTATTATTCAGGAGATTAAATAACGGTAGGGTCAAGTCGGATACGAGGTATGGGACTTCGTCTCAATCTCCTTTCATTGAAGCATATTTCGTTTTATACGCAACTTTCTTTTATACGGTGTATAAACCCCTTTGAATTTTACTTTTATACAAAAGGAATCTTTTTCTATGAAGCGTTTTACTAAACGAAAAAAAGGAATGTTTTTTAACGTACGCGGTGACAACGACTTTTTCCGCCGCCGTGAGTATTATTTAGTCTTTGGCTTTCTCAACAAGCCGTAATGTTTTTAGAATAAAAGAAATACCATATACTCTTTTATGTATTTTGGTATTGAAAATGGTTTTGAAAAAGGATTCTATTATGTCAATATATTTATGATATATTGTGATTGAAATGTGGAAATGTTATCATTCCTTTATATTGGTTTTATGTTTTATGATTTTATACTGGTACTTGGACATTTTAACGGGTGGTTACGTTATAAACCATATGAAGGGTGGTGCCGTGAATACCAGGATGAGTGGTTACATTATAACCTCCCATGCATTAGGTATGGAAGTCGGCCGTATGGCTATTCCATTAAGTATGTATGGAAATTGGCCGTATGGCTATTCCATTAAGTGATATGTGTGGAAGTCGACCGTATGGTTCTTCCACTTAAGTATGTTTATGTCCCAAGTTACCTTTATAAATGTTATGTGTTCTTTTTATGGATTTTATGGTAATACTTTGGTTACAAAAAGGTATGTAATGATACTTTATTCAGTGAAGAGTTTTTTACAACTTCATGAAGGTGAAGGTATTACTTTGATAGAGTATACATGGTTTACTTGATTTTGAAAAACTAACAGTTTTCATTCTTTGTGTATCCCTTACTGAGCTTTTTATGCTCATCCCAAGTTTTTTTTTTGAAATGTTTTTCACAGGAATTAATGTGGAATAAGGTCAAGGATGGAATCAAGGGAATGTCATGCCATATAAAACATGGAACTAGACATGTTTCTTTTAAGAGTTTTTATTAATATGGAAACTTATTAGAAGTGACTACTTTGTAATCATTTGAGATTTAATAGTTATGTTCTAATTCTCTAAAACTCTAAACTTGAAAAAATCCTCAACGTGAATTATTCTTTTAATTCAATATTAAGTAAGGTTTAAGGCTGGGGCCTTATAGTTGGTATCAAAGGTCGTTTTAGACAACATTAGGAGTTAGAAAAGTGTTAAATTATAATATGATTGAAATGATATAGCATTTACGGATTACCATGTTGCTTCGCCTAATATATTTCTGTGTTTAGAATGGTTTTCCGTAGAGGAAACAAAGTAGCTATGTTGGGACGACATCAGGAGGAAGATAACCTTCCAAATCAGCAACCTGAGATGGTTAGAATCGGAACTAAACAGTTTGTTGCAGTGATGGCACAGTTGACTCAGGCTATAAATGGTGGTGGTATCCATGCACGAGATCATCCAGATCTACCGCAGAGGAACATGTCAGTGGTGGAACATTTCAAGAGGCAACATCCCCCATCATTCAGAGGATCATCTGACCCTGTGCTAGCTTAAGGGTGGATTAGAGCACTGGAGAAGATTTTTGATGTCATGGGGTGTTCATACAATCAAAAGGTTAGTCTTTCTATTTACCGTTTGGAGGGTGAAGCAGATCAGTGGTGGTCTATGGTTAAAAATATCAGGGACGCCGATGAGATTGATGCTCTTGACTGGGATGAATTCAAAGGTATATTTCTTGAGAAGTATTTTCCTAAGGCTGTTCGACTTAGGATGGAAAAGAAATTCTTGGAATTGAGGCAAGAGGAAGACTCAGTGGCTACCTATGAAGAAAGGTTCACTCGATTGGCAAGGTATGCTCCAAATTTTATCCGAGACCTTTATAGTAAAATCAATCATTTTTACTCAGGATTAAAGCCAAAATATCGAAGGGAATTATCTTCTCGTGAGTTTAAAAGTTATGAAAAGCTTGTTCGATGTGCTGAGAAGGTGGAAATGGAGTTTGTCGATGACCAAGTGTTCTATAACAACCAGCAGAAGAAGAGCCCGAGGTGGCAGAAGAATGGTAAGAATTCTTCAAAAAAGTCTGATGGTAAGAGAATTAAGTTTCCAGTTTGTGATAAATGTGGCAAAAGGCATGCTGGGGAATGCCTTCTGAATTCTGGAAAGTGCTACCGATGTGGTAAGATGGGACATAAGGCTCGTGATTTCACTGAAAAGGATCAAGGTGAAGGTAAGAACAAATTTGATTTACAGTTAGTGAAATGTTATAAGTGCAATGAGATGGGTCACTATGCAAACGAGTGTCCGACAAAGAGCTTGAGTGATGGGAAGCAGTTAGACTACAAGCAGAAAGGGGTGGTGAAATCCTTTGCAACTACTTCAACAGATGTTGGGCCATCGAATGAAGTGGTATCAGCTCCAGGGAGCTCAGTATTTTTCGAAGATTGACTTGAGGTCGGGGTACCATCAGTTGAATGTAAAAGAAGCAGACGTTCCGAAGACTGTGTTCCGTACTAGATATGGCCATTATGAATTTTTAGTTATGACATTTGGGTTAACCAATGCACCTGATGTATACATGGACCTTATGAATAAAATTTTCCATGAGTTCTTGGATAAGTTTGTGTTTCTGTTTTGAGGTTTGGGAAGAGGTTATGTGTGCCTTGTGATTCACAGTTGAAGAATGAGTTGTTATGTGAGGCTCATAGTTCCCCGTTTTCAGTTCATCCTGGAAGTACTAAGATGTACAGAGATCTGCGAGAGTATTACTGGTGGGATGGAATGAAAAGAGACATTGCTGATTTTACTGTGAAGTGTTTAACATGTCAACAGGTTACAGCAGAGTGGCAGTTACCGAAAGGGATGCTTCAGCCTTTACCAGTGCCAGAGTGGAAATGGGAAAACATATCCATGGACTTTGTTGTGGGATCACCGAGGACATCTCGAGGTAATAATGCAATCTGGGTTATTGTTGATCGCTTGACCAAATCTGCTCATTGCCATTCTATACGAGATACTTTCTCTCTAGATCAACTTTCCCGTTTGTATCTTAAAGAGATAGTCAGGTTACATGGAGTTCCTCTCTCCATTGTATCTGATCGTGATCCTAGGTTTACTTCTAACTTTTGAAAAGGCCTTCAGAAGTCGTTGGGTACTGAATTAAATTTTAGTACAGCTTTTCATCCTCAATCAGATGGGCAGTCAGAACGAACAGTTTCGACCTTGGAAGATATGCTACGAGGTTGTTCGATGGATTATCAGGGAAGTTGGGACCAACATCTTTCTTTGGTTGAGTTTTCTTATAATAACAGTTTTCATTCTAGTATACATATGGCACCCTTTGAGGCATTATATGGGAAGCGGTGTCGAACTCCAGCATTTTGGGATGAAGTGGGTGAAAGGAAGCTGATGGGACCCGAATTGGTAGAAGAGATGGCAGAAAAAGTTCAGTTGATTCAGAAGCACATGAGAACATCTCAGAGCAGGCAGAAGAGTTATGTGGATAACCGGAGGAAGGATCTATCTTTCGAGGTAGGTGATCATGTTTTTCTCAAGGTTTCTCCTTGGAAAAGTGTGATGAGATTTGGTAAGAAAGGAAAGATGAGTCCAAGGTTCATTGGACCATACAAAATTCTGGTGAGAGTTGGATCGGTTGCATACCGAGTGGCTTTACCTCCGATTTTATCTCAGGTACACAATGTTTTTAATGTTTCGATGTTGAGAAAGTATATGCCAGATCCATCTCATGTTTTGAGTCCAGAGGTAGTTCAGCTGGAAGAGAACCTATCTAATGAGGAACAACTGGTCCAGGTTCTTGACCATAGGGAGCAAGTGTTATGGAATAAGGTGATTAAGCAGGTAATGTTTTTGTGGAAAAACCACATGATTGAAGAGGCAACATGGGAATATGAAAATGCAATGAGGGATAAGTACCCCCATTTATTCGATAAGTAAATAAATTACAGGGACATAATTTTCTAAAGGGGGGAAGGATGTAACATCCCAAGTAAGTAATGAATAATAGATATTTTTATCTATGTCTATTAATTATTAAGATAGTGTTATAGAGGCTTAAAATGAAAATAAATACAATCTTATGCATGGAATACACTAATATTCTTAAAAGATTGTTTTACTGCCTTTTGATGGAAAACCATTTTTGTATCTATATTTTGAAAATTTTATAAACTATGTTTGTCAAAATAAACTTATTCTTTATGATTGGGACATCAAAATTTACCTTGTGTGAATTTTTGGTATTTTTCTGACAATGTACATTTTTTATTGAATAGTGAAAAATACTGCATTTTACATCAAAACTGCTTTTTAATCTAATTTATTTATATGATTAGATTATGTTTTGAATTGGTTTTGAAGTGAAATTAGAATATATTTTTACCATTTTATCCAATGGTGGCCATTGGAATCAATTTCACTTTGAAATTAGACTTAAACTGGTGTCAATCTTTTAGTACTTATTAATTTGTAAAAACACGCTATTTGCTCTGGCAGCAGGAATTAAATATTAAATTAATTAATGTGACTTATATGATTTGAATTTTGTAAAATAGACTTCATTTTTGAATTCATAATATCAAATATAGCTTAGGGTGAATTTTTGGTAATTTTCTGAAAAACTTCAATTTCTGATGAATAGTGAAACCACTAAGTGGTAATCAAGCAAACTGATTTTTCAGTTAAATGAAAGTTTACCACTAATGTGTATTGAATTTTGAAAATCCTACATACATGGTTTTCATTAAGATGTAAAATGTGGTTCAATGAGATTAAAATAATTTTTTGGTGAATAGAAACTTATTAAGTTTGTAATCGCGATTAGTGGTAATTAGGGTAGTTTAAGGTATAAATAATGATTTAATAATATGAAATGACCTAGAAACATGTCCCAACCTTATTGGTTGTGTCATGGCCGACCAAGACAAGCCATGGGTAAACTTGGGGACCCCATGGAGACACTTTGGTTGGGAAATGACATAAATAACTTTTTATTTAATGTAAAAGTAAAAATGACACAAACATAATATGTTTTACGAAGACAATTTTAACATGGGGTTATAAGGATCATATTTTTTATTATAAATAGTCATTGGAAAGCTAAAACGATTTCCTACATCATAGTATTTTTTTTATGATTTTTAGACATTAAATAAATTAAATTATTTATGACATAATAATGATGCAGCGATGACATCATTATTTGATGATTTAAATAAAATGGAAAGATAATGTAAAATCTATAAACTACACATGTCCAAAACTTATTGGATGGGTGGATTTCGAACCCGTATCACCTTATCCACGAATTATATCAATGTGGGTCCTTTTAAAACCGAAACACATTTTCAAATAAATTAATATTTCTTTAGTTTCCAAAAGTGCCCCTCCTCTCCTCTTATAAAAGGCCCCCACCTCTACCTCATTTCACACACTCCTCAAGACTTTTGATCGGCAAAACCCTGCCCATTTACTCTCTCCACATCCCTCTCCTCATCCTAGATGATTCCATTTGGGCAGAATCCTTTCAAAGTAAGCCTTTAGGCTCAAATGAAAAGGAGTTACACTTTTAAAGGTAATTCATTCTCTCTTGTTCATTTGTTTTATTTTGTTTCTCCAACCCCCTAAAATATTTTTATTTACTTCCTTTGTAACCACACCAGTATCTTAAATATACTAGGATTTTGTTATAAGATTTATTTTATCTACACTCTCACACAACTACATCAAATGGTTAAAGAACATACAGTTTCTGTGGATGGAGAAATTCTGCCTCCCGAAACGATGATTGTTCAACACTCATTTAACACCTTCAAAGTTGGCCATTATGATGTCACTATTTTTATATATGATATATAATATGTTTATGTTTTTCTTAAGCTTCTGTTTTTTTTCATTTTGGGCATACCTTTATAGTTCCCATTATGGGTAAACCCGATATTTTCATTTTAGGAAGTGCGGACTATCGCCCCCTGAAAGTGATTTGATTCGTTAATACCATATGTGGGATGTGTAAAGGATAAAGTTAATGATATTATATATGTTATTATACTGGAATTATAATATACTCTTATATCATTATGATTCCATTCCAGAAAATACGAAATAGAAATGGAAGTAGCGTTCATGCGTACGTACGGCTTACCGTCTCCATGAATGGTGCATTTCATTTCTTACCTCTAAATGTGATGTAATATTATAAATACATGTATATGATGAATATATATGATATATATGTTATCCAAATCATTAATATCATTCTAGATATAATAAACCTTTGACCAAATTAACAACATGTAAGTGTAAGAAGTCTATTTTTGACTTAAGAACCAAATACCGACAAAATGAACATTATTAACTTAAATGATTACATGATGTTCATAACTTGGTATAAAAGGAATAATGAACTTGAAAAAGGTTCATAAGAAAGTAGATATTAACTCATGTTTATTATTCATGATATTAAAGAACGGTCGGGTCAAGTCGGATACGAGGTATGGGACTTCATCTCAATCTCCTTTCATTGAGGCATATTTCATTTTATACGCAACTTTCTTTTATACGGTGTATAAACCCCTTTGACTTTTACTTTTATACAAAAGGAATATTTTTCTACGAAGCATTTTTACTAAACGACAAAAAGGAATGTTTTTTAACGTACGTGGTGACAACGACTTTTTCCGCCGCCGCGAGTATTATTTGGTCTTTGGCTTTCTCAACAAGCCGTAATGTTTTTAGAATAAAATAAATACCATATACTCTTTTATGTATTTTGGTATTGAAAATGGTTTTGAAAAAGGATTCTATTATGTCAATATATTTATGAAATATTGTGATTGAAATGTGGAAATGTTATCATTCCTTTATATTGGTTTTATGTTTTATGATTTTATACTAGTACTTGGACATTTTAACGGGTGGTTACGTTATAAACCATATGACGGGTGGTGCCGTGAATACCAGGACGGGTGGTTACGTTATAACCTCCAATGCATTGGGTATGGAAGTCGGTCGTATGGATATTCCATTAAGTATGTATGGAAATTGGTCGTATGTCTATTCCATTAAGTGATATGTGTGGAAGTCGACCGTATGGTTATTACACTTAAGTATGTTTATGTCCCAAGTTACCTTTATAAATGTTATGTGTTCTTTTTATGGATTTTATGGTAATCCTTTGGTTACAAAATGGTAAGTAATGATACTTTATTCAGTGAAGAGTTTTTTACAACTTCATAAAGGTGAAGGTATTACTTTGATATAGTATACATGGTTTACTTGATTTTGAAAAACTAACAGTTTTCATTCTTTGTGTATCCCTTACTGAGCTTTTTATGCTCATCCCAAGTTTTTTTTGAAATGTTTTTCACAGGACTTAATGTGGAATAAGGTCAAGGATGGAATCCAGGGAATGTCATGCTATATAAAACATGGAACTAGACATGTTTCTTTTAAGAGTTTTTTTATTATGGAAACTTAGTAGAAGTGACTACTTTGTAATATTTTGAGATGTAATAGTTATGTTCTAATTCTCTAAAACTCTAAACCTGAAAATATCCTCAACGTGAATTATTCTTTTAATTCAATATTAAGTAAGGTTTAAGGCTGGGGCCTTATAATTCATCCAAAATAATTGAATAAAATTTTTCAATCCTCTTTTATACAATATAATTTCATGAAATATGTTTCTAAAATAATGTGATTTATATAACATGTATAAATTCATTATTTATAATTATCTATTTCTTTATTTTATCTATTTTATTATTTTTAATACCTATGGAAGGTGGAGTATCCCATCATTAGGTGGGAACACTTTCATTATTATTTTTAAATTATTATAATGGTTCCCAAATTCTATGTGGACATTAAAAACATTTTTTATTTTACTACTTGTGTGTATATAGGGACTATTGTAATGTATGTATATTTTTAAATACATTCTATAATCGTTCATACATTAATTTCCTCCAATATAGTATGTTATTTATAGTATAGTTTCCCATTAAAGAGTGTGTTTTCTATATGTAGATTCTATATCCAAAAAATATTATCCAATGGGAATGTTTTAAATCCATATTGGATTCTAATAATGTGTTATATCAAGGGTTGGATCTTCCCTAGATGTAAAGGTGTATCAAATAACATGTTTACATTTTAGGAGAAAGTGTTCATGATTTATAATTCTAGTTGCTCTCAATTTATGAATATATATATATATATATTATTCCCCTTCTTAATTACATTCTTGAAAATTATTGGGCGGGTGCTTTTTTAGTAGTCCTTACAAAGTAACCAAACATAGACCCTTAATGTACACAATGGTTTGTATATTTTTTCATATCAAACATTACCTTTATAAAATGATACATAGATAAAGATATTTGAATAATTAATGAACATACAGAACACTACAATATCATATTAAAACTTCTATAATTTATATTGTCTATTGGATCAACATTACAAAGCAGTGTACTGAGTATATAGTCTTTTATTTCATGTTATATTATCTATGAATATTTATTTTATGTTTTTAGTTTTATGGGATAAGAATTCATTTTATATTTGGATGATTGTAGGGTGTTTTTAGAATAAAAATATATTTTTCTTGTTATGATGTTTTATATGTGTTGTAGGTACCCACCAATAGAAAATAATTCTTTTTAAATTAATTGTTTTTATAAGGGATATACCGTATATTCAAAAGAATCATATAATGTCCAAAAATTTAATTAATGTGGTAAAGAATTCGATTATATGTTCCCTAGAACCTTTATAAAGGTAAAAATAACATGGGGATAGTAGAATAAGATTATGTCCGGTATTGGTATTGTTTATATTTATGTAATAGTTGGGAAATGTTATTATAGATTTGATTGGGTATTTTTGTGTGTTAAATGTTTTTAAAGGGATATTTATTATAAATAATTGAAAATTTCTTTCAATAAAATTGTGAAATAATAAGTTATTTATTTATTTTATAATTAAAATAAATAATTTATATTGATTATAGATTTTAAATATAATTTTCTTTACATAAAATAGATTGAAAAAGATTATTTATATATGTATACGAATACGAGGACAATTCATGTAGTTTATAGATTTTAGTTGAGGATAATATATGGTACAAAATCTTCTATCATCGGTAAATAAATATATTGAAACCATAAATTTAGTAGAATTTAGGATGTTTGTAACACACCATGAATTTGGGAATTTTTTAATTAATATAATATTTTTGATAAATGGTAGACTGATTAAAAATAATAGATTATTGTAAATATTGTTATTTAATACAATGGTATATAACATATACATTCAGTTAAATACTATAATAAGAAATAATATGGTAAACTATATATTTCAATTCATTGGTTACATGTTAATTATAAATTATTATAGAAACCTACTGAATATACAGGGAATGATTTTAGTCAGGACAATTATTACGTTAAAAGTAAATTTATCATAATAAGTTAAATTATTTATTAATAGTGAATGATATTAATGATATTTATATTAATCCAATTGATTTTTATACATAATATGAGGACATACCCATTATTAAACAAAAAAAATTATATTTTTATTAATATACTTTTTTCACCATTTAATCAAGAACCTTTTATAAATATAAATTTGGTCACAACGAATAGTTATATATATATATGTAATATTTGAAATATAAACATAAAATTTTTGTAATGTTTACTTTTTGGTATTTTTATCTGATGTTTCATTAAATAAAGAACTGTGAGAAATAATGAATTTATATTTATATTTTTTCATTTAAACGATTAATATATAAATATTATGATTTAGAATAGTTTTATAAAATAATTAATTTTTCTATAAATTAGTCAAATTTACGACCTTTAAATCGAATTCACTGTGAATTTATATATATAAACAAAGAAATTATTTGAATGTTATTACATTAAAAAACCAGCAATATCAGCACATCTATGAGATTAAATTTAAATTAATTTCTAAAAGTTATGTGATTTGAATTTGTAAAAATGGATTCAATATCTGTAACCCTAATAATTTATAACATAATTTAAGATCAAAATATTTTTCTACAAGAATAATTTTTGAATAGAATTAAAATTTTAAAAAATTGATTAAGGTATAATAAAGCATAAAAAGTGAAAAAAAACCATCATATTAAGGGGAAATGAAATATATAGTTACCAAAAAACTATTGTATTGACATATTTCTACCACTAAAATAATAATGTTCCCGTATGGACTCTAATGGCCCGGACCCTCCTGGTCCATTACATTGCATAAAATTCAGTTCCACTGGATGAGGCTCTGGTCACAACGGCATCATGATGGTGGACCCCGTCATGGTCGCACCGTGATGGTCGCACACCAAAACAGTGGCTCCATATATGGTGTCTCACATAAACAGTGGCATCGTAACAGAGACAGTATTACCGTGTCTAACCAAAACCCTGTCCCAACACATTTACAGTTTTTTCTGTTTTTCCAGTTCTACCCCCACAACATGTCTATTCAGTTAAAACTGTTTCATAATTTTTTAAGAATTATTTAAATCCAATAAATGAAATGTAAAATCCTAAAGACTCATCAGAACCTTAGATTATCAAAATGTTAGGCTTTTCCTCGGTGCCATGCCCTTTTTCCTATTCTTTCCAATTCCACCCCATTACATACTTTCCTCTTTTTTTGGGGAAACCATTTTAATCAAAGCTGTTAGGGCCACCCATCCCATGATATTTCTTAACTGTTAATTAATTCCATTGTTTATAACCACCCAACCGTTTGGAGAAACTATGATTAGCCTTTAATACAGTTGAAGAATTCATATCTTGTAACTCTAGGTCTACACCTTTTATTGCTTGGGGATTATTTCTACTTCTTAGAAGGTTATTGTCCTTTTCGTAGTGTGTTTGGAGTCCCCATTCCTAGGAATGGTGGTGCGCCTATGCTGGAGCATTTCTTCTCACTCTATGAGTCCTCATAATTTCTCCCCCACAAGTCGTGCATCCCTAGTTCATGGTGAGGGGAGAAAAATATCGATCTTTGATCATCCCAGTTGGGTTTTTTCCTTAGTCTCTCTTTAGGGTGTATCATGGTGGTGGGAATAATAATATTTCCATGGGGATGGATGAAACCAAAACTTTATGAAATATAATAAATTGTTTTATTAATGAATGATATGGAGTTTTGATGATATTACTGTACAATTTTACATTTTATTATATTTTGTGATTTATTGGACTTATATACACTAAAAATCGTGGTTGTTGGTGTTCATTCCTTGCACTCTAATAAACTTCTATTTTATGAATGTTTCTATGATTGAATGGATGTAACTTGGTAACTGATTAATCACATAAATTCATTTGGTAGAATAGATTCTCATTAAATATGAATCATTGTGTGATCACCCCAGTTAACCCAACGGTAGAAAGGAACTTAATGAATGGTTTTGGACAAATATGGATACATCCTTACTCAATTCTGGTAATATGTTTGGCAACTCTTGTTGATTCTTGTGGGGTGATTTTTTGGGAATGGGATCTCCTTTTGTTCTGTTAATGGCTTGTAGATCTGTGCACATATGTTGGGGCTTGGTTTGGTTCCACTTCTTTTAGGGATCCCACATATCCCTTTGTTGTTGTGACAGTAAATGATTACTGGGTGTGAGTGTTTAAATTGCTTCATGGCTACCTCCCCTTCCTTTACATAATGGTATGCCTATTAGTTTCTGTGTAGTGAAGAATTTTTAATAATGGATCACATTAATATGAAAACAAAAATGGGTTCAATGAGGAATTGTGTTTCGAGATTGTGTTGTGACTTGGTTATGGCTATGGTGTTTCTTAAGAATGAATAATTACGAGGTTGTTTGTGTATAGGTGGGTTTTTGAGCCCATAGATAGGGAAGAGTGATTGTTAACTATATGTACAATTAGTTTTTATGATTCTTATTCGCGCGCCACTAAAGATGCACACTCCATGACGAAAATCCCCATTTCTTAAAGAATGGTGTTTTTCCAACACTCCTATGAGTGGCTGGTTATTAACTCTTTTTTTCTCCCTTTCCTGAGTATCCCAAGACACTTATAAAAGTCTATGATGGCCAAAGGTCCATTATATCCCCATATTCTATGGGAATGATAGTTGTGGGTGTTGGCCTAGGTGTGTGTGGGAAGGTTGTTTCCCAAGTGTCTTCGAAATGAGGCCCATGTGTCTTTGGGTGTGGCAGTAGTTGTTCAGGCCGAGGTGAATTCGAGTGTAGCGGTAGATGTTCGGTCCCAGGTGTCGTAGGTGTGGTTATGTGTTATTGTGGACTAGTGGATTTTAGGTAGGATTTTTGGTTGTGGTAGCCCACGTGTGTGCGGGTGAGGTATGGGAGTGGGATTGAAGTGAAAATGGTAGGATGGGATGACACGTAGGATATCTTAAATAACTAGTGGGAATGTTTTACAGGGTACCCAAACATCGATGTGTTATTACTGTAACTTTACATGACATGCATTATTTGGGAGTGTGCCTTGGTGAGGTTTGGGTGGATAGTTTCTTATTCAGGTTGTTTGGTTATATCCTTTTCTCAGAGGGAATTTGTGTGCCTCTACACTTGTGCATGAGAGATTTTGTTTTCCCTACTGAGTATACTTGTACACTTACCCTATGTATATAAATCTACTTTCAGGTTTCCAGTCGGACATCAAGGACCATGACAGACCCAACTATTTTAGACATTGGGATAGTTTTTATAACTGTTTTTCTTTCCATTTGGTACATCCCCATTGGAGATTTCTTGTATGTTACAACACATTTTTTATAGAACACAGATATTGGAATGGTTTGTTTGGGACATACTTTTACCCTATATTTGGTGTTGTTTGGGATTTACTAACTTATCTCCAGATCCAATTAAATAAAAAGGGTAATATCATCTATATTATGTTGTATTATATTTCCTTGGTGCTAGTTACCACCCCAGGGCTTATTGAAGGCATATCTCTGGTGTCATTATCTCTCCATCAACTTGAGGAAGGAAGGGTTTGGCTATCAGTTGTCCCTTTCCCCATCTTGATAAAGGCAGGCTGTGACCGAATGGCATCAAAGGAGAGGTTGAAAGATAGGATTTATCTTGGGTATAGGCACAGTGAGGATTGAATGGGATAGAAGGGAAACAATGTTAGGAAATCACGGTTCTTTAAATAAGCAAAGGAAGACTGGCTAGGAAATGGGATTTTAGGGTCCCTCATGATCTAATGCAAGGACTGTGGACCTACCGAATAACCAAGTGAGGGTACACTGATTACAGGGTAGAGACCCTAGGAAAGGTAGATGCATCATAATGACTTGTGTTATGGGATATCTAGTAATTTAAATAAATTAATAATATAATTAAGTAAAAATATATGGAAAACTTCTACACTACATGGGCTTAATCATTCCTTGTATACCTTGCAGCTATAGAACCTGGACGACGACCATGAGTAGTGAAAGCGATCGTGGCCAAGGAGGCTAATTTGGCTAATCAGCAGAAGGGCTGATTGTGAGGAGGATGATGACCAATGCTAGAAGACACTTCACACTATTCAGTGGTAGACCCTCAGAATGTACGAGGGTAGCATCTCAAACATGGAGACAGAGAGCTAGCTTGAGGAGCTGGTGATACATTTCAGCATGATCCGATATCTGATAGAGTACTAGGTTCATCTGTCCATAAGCTAGATGTGGGGAGTGGAGCGTCAGTGGTGGATTCTCTATCTGGTGGAGAAGAGGGAGGATTAGGCTTCGTGGGCTGACTTTGAGAGGGAGTTCTAGGTGGAATTCCTCTCTTCCATGATGAAGTGAGAGTAGAGGCGGGAGCTACTCTCCTTTCAGTAGAGGAGTATGTCCGTGAGGGAGTTGGGGATCATGTTCAAAGAACTCCTTCAATTTTCTCTAGACCTCTATCTGGATTAGGAGTCAAAGTAGACATTTAGAGGAGGCACTACGACCTTCTCTTTGTTAAGTTGTTACCCCATTCACTATACCGACATACATGGGGGTTCAGAAGATGGACAAAGTGGTGGAGTCGATGCACATGCTGGGAGGTGTTCCATGAGAGGGGATCTAATTGGGCTCATCAAAGGGGATGATCATCATCATCAGGCCTCTAGCATCATGACCATCTAGGTTTCGGCCAATGGAGAGCAGGCCACAACAGTTCCAGTTTCGATCTCCGAGTTCTCGCCCCTTCCTTGTAGGCCAGAAACCAATATGCCTTACCTATGGCCATCATGGGGATCTTCAGAATCTGTGCCCGGACGGAGTGAAGTACAGTGGGAATGGATAGGTTCAACACCCACCTTAGCAATAGATATTTCTTGCTAGACCATTTCAGCCACACCTAGGATATGGAGCCCCCACTCTTAAGTGAGAAGTCATTGCAGGAGGAGGCCGACCTCAGGGCACTCTTCAGGGTCCTCGACCAGGGTGTGGGTGGGGAGGCAACCGACAGCCGAGGGGTAGATGAGCTTGGCCTGAGATGATGCAAGCTATAGAGGTAGTGGTACCAGTAGTACCATAACTCAATCAATGTATAATCATCTTGTTTTGTACTCTTTCATGTGACCTGTTTGATTCAGCAGTATTTCACTCATTTTTTACACTCAGTATATAACATTCCATAAGGATAAACATAGAGAGAATCTCAATTATCCATGTTCTTAGTACACCAGTTGTGGGTCATACCAACCTTTTTGATGATTTTAGAGGATGCATACTATTGTTAGGGTCACATCAGTCTAGTGGGGATCTCCTTTGGCTGCAAATGCAGGTGTATGATGTCATCCTATGTATCGATTGGATATTTTAATTCCATGTTTTTATGGACAGCTTCCGAAGAAGAGTAATGTTCTCTGATGAGGATGGCCAGTGGGTGGATTTTAATGGTGAACAAATTAGTCAGGTGGGGAGACAACATGTGGAGCATCTATTTTCTACGTGATATGATCTTTAGTAGAATTAGTCGATGTGGATATGATGTATGCTCCAGTAGTTTTCAATGTGTTCATAGACATCTTCCTGGAAGTGGTGGTAAATCTACCTTCTCGACGTGATGTTGAGTTCATGATAGATTTGTAACATGGTGCCCAACCTATTTCGATGATCCCCTATCAAATTTCTCCTAGTGAGTTGCAGGAGTTGTGGATTCAGATTGATGAGCTGATGAAAAAAGGTTTTTTTTCTTACCCAGCATGTGGCAATCGGGTGCTCCGGTCATGTTCGTGAAGAAGTAAGATGATGGTATCTAGCAACACCTAGACTACCGGACACTGAATCAAGTAACGTTCAGAATCGTTACCCCCTATCAAGGATAGATGATCTCACTAACAACCTTAGGGGAGCATGTAGGATCTCAATGATCGATATTGGATTAGGGTATCACCTGTCAATGGTAAAGCTCAGTGATATCCCTAAGACTACTTTCATGTGAAAGTATGGTTACATTGAGTTCTTGTTCATGCAATTCGTTGCTACGAATGCACCAGCATTGTTCATGGAACTAATTAACTCCATCTCCCATTAATTTCTAGACGTGTTCATAGTCATTTTTATTAACGATATCATGATCTACTCAATATCATAGGATGTTCACACCAAGCATCAAAGAATAGTTTTAGAGGTCCTATGAAGGAAAATTCTCTATGGGAAATTATCCAAGTGTATGTTCTAGAAACGAGAAGTACATTTCCTTGGGAACATGGTGTCTATGTAGAGGATAGTGGTTGACTCATCAAAGGTTAAAGCAGTTGTTTTGTGGGATGAACCCAGGAGCGTGGCAGACATTCATATTTTCCTAGGTCTGGATGGATATTATCGGAGGTTTGTACCCAACATTTCACGAGTTTCAGCACCATTGACAACCTTGACCATGAAATACTCGGCTTTTATATAGAGTTAGTAGTACCAAAAAACATTCAATTATATGAAGGAGAGGTTGGTTAGTTCCCCAATACTAAGGTTTCCAGAGGAATTTGTAATGTTTTATGTGTTAGGTGATGCTTCATGCAATGGATTGGGATGTGTGCTACTGAAACAAATAGGGTGTGATCTCTTATGGGTCTAGGAAGTTATGTCCCCATGAGTGTAACTATGACACCAATGATCTAGAGCTTGTAATATTTTTGTTTTCACTAAATTTGTGGCATCATTTTCTCATGGGAGAATGATTCCTGGTCTTCACGGAATAAGAATGCTTGATGAATTTTTTCTCCCAGTGGGACATGAAGCCACGACATCACATGTGGATGGAGTTTCTTCAGGACTATGAAATATAAATCTATTACACCCCAAGAATGGGGAACATGTTGGCTGATTCCTTGAGCATGAAGTCTCAGAAGGATATAGTTCGAGAATCAGTAGATTCATGGAAAGCAATAGAAGAGTTAGCTACCCTACAACTGGATGCCAATGTGGAAGATGGTTGGGGTTTCATGTTCTAGATGACAGTACAATCCTTTTTGTTCTAGTGGGTGGAGGACTCTCAGTGGGGGACATAGTGGCTGAGGTGATGCATGATTTTTTTAGCCAATGTGATTCTCAAGAATGATGGTCGGAATATGGGAATAATTAGATGTTGTTTCATGTGAAGTTGTTCTTCCCAGTGATAATGTGCAAGAGAGTTCTTGTTGAGTTCCACAAGCCATCCCTGGCACTACACGCATTAGTTTATAAGATGTACCGAGGGTTGAGGGGTCATTTTTGGTGGCTTGAGGTGAAGTAGGAAGTGGTAGAGTTTGAAGAAAAATACCACAGGTGTCAGTGGGTAAAGGTTGAACACCACATCCCAAAAGGTTTATTACAACCATTAGATGTCCCCAAGTGGATGTGGGATGACATCTCGATGGATTTTTTAAGGGACTACACGGTGATTAGGGAGGTTTTGATGTCATCTGGGTAGTGGTGGACTGGCTGACGAAATCAGTTCACATCCTCACAGTAAAGAAGTCAAGTATAGTGGATTCATTATCAAACATGTATGTGGATGAGGTGGTATGGTTTTTTGGAGTTCTAAGATCCATAGTCTATGAACGGTATACCTGGTTTACCTCATAGGACTAGAAAGGATGGAAAAATGTTTTTGGCACACAATTATATCTCAGCACTACCTTCCCCTCCCCCCAATCTTCTGGGCGGGCATAGCGGCCCATCTAGACAATTGAGGATATGCTACAAGATTGTGTTTTTGAATTTCACGGATCATGGGTATGGAACATTCCCCTGGTATATTTTCTATAGAACAATATCTATCACTCAACCATTGGCATGTCCCTGTTTGGAGCCTTGTACGGGGGGACATATCGCATGCCTATATGCTGGGAACAAGTGGTGTAAGTATGTGTTCTTTCCCTAAGGGTGGTGCATGACACCATAGAGAAGGTTCAATGTAACCGAGAAAGCATAAATGCAGATCAGGACCGTCATATGTCGTATGATGATAATAGGAGGAGACTTATGGAGTTCGAGATTAGGGACCACTTGTTCAAGAAGGTCTCCACTCAGTGGGTGCAACAGAGATTCGGCAGGGGAAAAAGCATTACCCCAGGTTCATCAGACCCTTCAAGGAGATTTGGAAATTCAGAAAAGTGGGCTATCATATGGCTCTACCACCACCACTACCACAAAAAAGGGTGCACAATGTCATCCATGTGTCTCAACTTCGTCAGTATCTACACAATGTCTCGCACGTCCTCGACTAGGGGGAGATTGGTATCTGGTATGGCACAACGTTTGTTGAGAAATCAGTGAGGATAGAGGATCATGAGGATAATGTACTCTATGGATGAACCATTCCCTTTTTTTGTGTGTCATAGAGGCATGGTGGCCTCGAGGAGAGTACTTTGGAACAGGAGGCACAGATGTGCGTTCAGTACCTAGAGTTTTTTTGAGTTTTTCTCTGATTTGTTTTTTCTTGATTATGGTGTAATGAATTACAATGCAAACTACGAAATGTGTTATTTTAGTTGTTATATAACTGTGTGTGTAAATTATTTATTTTTTGGAGGGGAGGACATGATCCCTAATCGAGAAGTTATAAATTGGATGTGGTCGAACCAGTGCAAGTAAGTCAGTGCTGCTCAAAGTAGATAATATCATGACGTGGATTAAGGGACTCCCTAATCTATATAACTAGAGAGTATAACCATAACAATTTTGTGTTGTTACATGGGATATAAGAGATGTAGTGTATCCATGATTGTTCAATAGATTGATGTGGAAGAGGTGTTCCAAACAATCGAGGTTGTTCTGGCTTTCGAAAAACACTAAGGTGGTTTGTCATTTAGAGGTATCTTATAAGGTGGTTGTTCGGACCCCTCTGTTTTCTTAGGGTTTATCCATGGATTCAGTAGAATGAGAATAATTTTAGAGGTATCTGATATAATGGCCCAGACCCTCCTAGTCCATTACATGGACAAAAACATGTTTCCGCCAATAGTGGCACTGGTCACGGCGGCAGCATGGCGATGGAACCGGTCACAATCGCACTGTGATGGTGGCGTCGTGATGGTGGCATCATGACTGTGGAACCATGACATTCGAAAATATAAATGGTGGCACCATGTACAGTGTCTCACAAAACGGTGGCATCATGATGGAGACACCATTACAGTTTCTCACTAAAATTGTGTCCCTCACCATTTCCAGTTTTCCGAGTTTTTCTAGTCCCCCCTCGCAATGTTTCTTTTGACATAAATGTTTTTAATACATTATTAATCCTATTTTAAATCCTATAAGTGATATCTAAAATCCCTTTGTGCCAGGAGACCCATGGATTATCAAAATGTGCCTCTTTTCCTCAGTGTCGCGCCCTTTTCCCATACTTTTCAATTCCAACTCGTTACCTGTTGTCCTCTATTTAAGTGAAACCCATTGACTCATAGTTTTTGTGGCCAACCATACAATGAGAATAATTTAATGATTATTAATTATGCAGTGTGTAACCCCCAACTGTGTGGAGAAACCTCGATGGGCCTTTAAAGAAATTTAATAATTTATATCTCGTAACTCGAGTGCATCACCATTTATCACTTAGGGACTCATTCTTCTTCTAATATGGTTCATATCCTTTCTTTAGTGTGTTTGGAGTCCCATTTCCTAAGGCTGGCAGTGCGCCTATGCTAGATCCTTTCTTCTCACTCTTGGATTCCTCGGAGTTTCTCCCATACAAGTTGTGCATTCCCAGTTCATGGAATTTGGAGAAAAACCTCGATCATTGATCATCCAAGTTGGGTTTTTTCCTTCATCCCTTATTACCGTGTATCAAGGGGTTAGGAATAATAACAGTTCCAAATGGATGGATGAAACCAAAATGTTATCAATTATAATAATTTGTTTTTATAATTAATTATGGGGTGCGTTGATGATGTTTCTACACACATTTACCTTTGCATATATGTTCTGAATTATTTTGCTTATGTCCACTGAATATTGTGGTCGTTGGTGGTCCTAGCACACAAATAGGATTATGTTTTCGGAATGTTTCTATGATTTAATGGTTATAACATGGAATGTGATTAATCATTTATAGTCAATTTATATAATGGTTTCCTAATAAGTAAGAATCATTGTGAAATCACCCTAGTTAATCAAACATAAGAAAGGAACCTAATGAATGGTGTGAAAATATCTAGAAACATTATTTCCCTATTCTGGTAATATGTGTGATTTTTCTTATTGATTCTTGTGGGGTGATATGGTGGGGATGGGATCTCCAACAGTTTGGTTGTTGGCTTGTGGATCTTTTCCTGATGGTATGGGATTGCTTTGGTTCCAGTACTTTGAGGGACCTCATGTATTAGTTTTTTTTGTGACTTTACAAGAGAACTAGGTGTGATTGCATAAATAGCTTCTCAGCTATCCCCCATTTCGTAACAAAATGGTATTACTATTATTTTCCCGTTAGTGAATTTTTATTTCAAAATGGGATCACTTGAATATGAATGAAACAATGGTTTCAATGTGGAATTGTGGTCTAGGAATACGTTAGGACTTGGATGTGGATGTGGTGTTTTTCTTTTGAAGGAATAGTCATGAGGGTGTTTGTGTATAGGATAGTTTTAGAGCCCCTAAGATGGGAACAATGTATGATACCTATATGTAAAATTTGTTTTCTATTTTTCTTTTTCATGCCACACCTATGTTGAGAACTTCATGATAAACAACCCCAATTTCATGGGGAAGGGTGTTTTTTCCAACACACCAATGAGTGGTTGGTTATTAGCTCATTTTCTACACCCTTTCCTAAGTCTCCCAAGACTCTTCGAGAAGGCTATAAATACTGAAGGTCCATTATAGCTCAATATTCATCATTCATGGTAGTTGTGGTGGTTGGGACATGTGTGTGCGGGCAGGTTGTTTCCCAAGTGTCATCGAGATGAGGCCCATGTGTCTTCGGGTGTGGTAGAAGTTGTTCAGTCCCAGGTGTCATTGGGCATGGAGGTAGTGGTTCTGGCCCAGGTGTCTGTGGGCGTGGTTAAGTGTGGTTGTCGCCCAGGTGTTTGTCAGTGGGATGTGTGGTTGTGGTAGCCCAGGTGTGTGCAGAGGAGGTCCGGCAGTGGGACTACGATGAAAAAGTGGGAATGTCTGACATGTAGAATGTCTTCAATAACCATTGGGAAATTGGTGCGGGGTACCCAAATGTTGATGTGTTATTACTATTAATTTATTTGAATTTAATTATTTGGAGAGTGTTCCTTGGAAAGGTTTGGGTGGAGAGCTTCCCTTCTTGGTGCATTGGTTATCTCCTTTTCTCACGGGGCATTATTATGACTCCCCACTTATGAACGGGAGCTTTGGGTTCTCCCGAAGGAGTATACTTGTATACTCACCATACGTATATAAAACTACTTTTAGGTTCCATGGCGACTTCAAGGAGCGTGTTGAACCCTACTAATTTAGAATGTGGGACAGTCTTTGTTGTTTTTTTGTTCCTTTTGGTACTTCCCATTTGGTGTTTTCTTGTCCTTACATCACATTATTTTTGGAACATGCATAAGGTAATGGTTTGTTTTGGCCTTAATTTTATTCCAGCTTTGAGGTTGTTTGGTATTTACATTCTTATATTTATGTCATATTATATGAAAAGGGTAATGCCTTCTATATTACGTGTGAATTTATACCCATGGTT
This sequence comes from Viscum album, assembly GCA_963277665.1. Taxonomy (NCBI): domain Eukaryota; kingdom Viridiplantae; phylum Streptophyta; class Magnoliopsida; order Santalales; family Viscaceae; genus Viscum; species Viscum album. The sequence continues at coordinate 1,433,641,800 of OY728159.1, forward strand.
CTAGTCGCCACCTCGGGGCGTATTGAAATATGTTATCACCATCAACATAAAGAAGGAATGGTTTGGAAATATGGTATCCCTTACCTCATCATGGTGATGGTGGGTTGTGACATGGACCATTTTGGATCCATGGCGACAAGAAATTCTAGTTTAACCCAAAATTATTTTAAAAAATATAATATTTGTTCTTTCCCTCTACTATAAAAAGAAACTCAACCCCCCCCCCCCAATCCTAAAACCTATAAAAATATATTTTTTCAACCCATATCCCCCCAAATAGATCCTTAACAACACTTCACTCATCCTAGAATCCCTGTATTTTCTATAAATCCATCCAAGGAACACCATTGGTGAAAAACAAAATGAGTTACTATAATAAGATGTAACATCATTCCTTAAGCTATTTAGTTTTACTTTCATTCAATCTCAAGTCAATTATTATTATGAAATGATTAAATAATAAAAATTTGTTTTAAATATAATGATATGTTGTTATTCTAGTTTATATACCTGTACTTACACAGACATCCTTCATATATGTAATGAACATACAGTTCTGGTTTATAGAGAACTATCACCTCACAAAATGACAATGTTTATTATTTAGTTACCACATATAATGTTTTGGACTTATGATGGAAGACATATTTTAATATGATATAAAAACAATTTTATTGCTTATTTATTATTATTTAATTATTATTTAACACACACCTTCATGTTTTCTATTTTGTGTAACTACGATAATTTGGTTTTGGGAAGTGTGGACTATTGCATTCTTAAAGCGATGTGATTCGTCTACACCTTAGCAGAAATATATTAAGGATGAGTATAGTGAAATAATTTTTACGTATGAATGAATAATTATACATTAATCGATATATATATATATATATATATCTACATACATATATTAATTTAATTTATTTCATTCAATATATCAATAATATAGACAAAATGTTCATTTGTATGTATGGCCTGCCATCGCCAAGAAATGTGTATTATATTCCATACATATATCTTACATAGATTATTATATATTTATATACTAAATATATATGATATTAATACTATTTATTATATTTTATAAATAATTAAATCATGATATAATTAAAATGATAAAGAATTACACGTCAAATCATACATGAAACATAAAATGGGTATTTCCACTCACATATCATTAACATCAAGTTGTTAACAAAATATTGATTAAAATCCATAACCAAATTAATAAGGTATTATATTTAATAATATGGTTCTATATTATATTTATAATTAAATTATATTTATTATACAAGTGTTTTGAATGTGTATGAAGAATGTCAAGACTTAGTATAAGGGAATTTAATCTCACTTTTTTCCCATGAAATGCATTCCTTATTCACCACTATTTTCATTACAATGGTGTTAATAATTCACATTTATTTGTTCTATGATTCTTATATTTATATTTATGATTGTGAACATATCCATTTTATTTATATTCCTTTAATGGGGAAATTTTTACAATGATAAAAAATAGATAATGTAATATTGTCTAAATTTGGATTCTTTCAGACACATCCCATGTTATAAATCAATATTATTCTATGATGTTTATATAATGAGTTCTGAAAATTTCTATCATTAATTATCTTATTTTAATTTTGTTTTTTGTTTTTTTAACGTTATTATTCCAATTTAATTATGCTTTAAAGTTACCAATGTTGTTATAGTTTAAAACATTAATCTCATCGTTCATCAAAATTTATCATGATTATGATTTAATTTATTAAATATTACGATCCATAAATCCAAAAATATAAATAATTTTATAAATATATATATATATATATGAATGTTATATACATGTGATATTTTTATTTTTCACTCTTTGGTAATTAAGATAACAAAGAGTGTTTTTATGAAAATATTATTATATTTCCATCAGCTAAAAATATGTGTTCCATCAGAACCATGATATCCAAAAAACGAATTCATAATGTAATGGGTATTTATTTATAATAATTAAAAGTTATTTTCAATGAAATCATTTTCATAATTTAATGAATAACTCATTATATGACTTCAATGTTATTATAAATGAAATGACTTTCAATTTATTTAATGATTTCATTATATGTTTTCAAATTATTTGTAATGAAAATATTTTTAAATCATTATCATTCAACATTTAAATCTTTTTGATGAAATTTTATTCAAGAATTTTTTAATATTTCTATATATTTATTCAATTATTTTAATGAAAAATTTTTCAAACAATTTCCTAATTTTTTAAAAAGTACAAAAAAAATTGTTTTCAGAATTTTTTGAAGCATTCGTTAGAATGTTTGAAAATAAAAAGGCTTTCAAAATGTTTTCGAAACATTATTTATATGATTTAATGATTATTTTCATGAAAATTGTTTCAAAAGGTTTTATTCATTTGAAATTATTTTCAATGTAGAATAGTTATTTTACTCAAGAATTTTTTTTAAAAATATATTTCAAATTTATATTCCCTTAATGTATATATTCATTGATGTTACTCATGACCTTATAAGATATGATCCAAAGTTTTCGTTCATTTTAATTATTGAAAGGATTATGTTTTGATTCAATTATTCTTATGAAACCTTTTTATATTCTCCAATTTATATTTCTCTAACCTAATTAATTTCATGGGATGGGTTTTGATGAAATTTTTATGAGACATATATCATTTCCAAATGGACTACACTATTTTGGTCTTTGAGCATCTACTTCGGTAATGTACTATGTATTCCATTATAATAATTTAATTTATATTTATGTATAGACTATGAGGTTATTGTTTGTATCATAGGTAATGTTAGTTAAACCACAGACACTATGATTGGAAAACAATTGTGAGATCCCTAGGTATATTTCATATGATATGTATTGGGGTGTCTCGGAGGATATATTAAAGGATGGGATATTATTTAGGAAAATATCCTATAATTTTGGTTGAGGATAGACACGGTGATTTCCTAGAAATATATCCTTAAATGAAAAAAAAATTGAATCTAGTTCTGCCAAATATTTACAATTGAGTAACAACTGGAATGTGGTGTATCAGGACTAACATCATCTTAACCGGATATATGAAAATTAGACTTATTGCGCACCTTCTTAACATTATCAGAGGATATGATTTGGGACATTACAAACATGTCATGAACCATCACTATGGGTTTATGTAGAAGTTGAATACGCATAACCTTATAAAAACATTAAGTGTCATAGATTAAATATATAGGATCCATGATTTATAAATCTTTTATGTGATTTTTTCATGATTATGTAGCTTTCCATATTGTGAAATGTTTCTCACCATATCATTTCTATTTTTAGTCAATGGTAGTAACTAGAATGGAATGTGATAACATTGAATATTTTATTAATGGAATGTACTAGAATAATATATATATATTTAATGAGTGGAAACCTCATTATTATGATCGTGAAGGATATACGAGTGTTGGACATTATTTTGATGATAATGAGATCAAAAATAAAATGTGGAAGGTATGTGATTTTCATTTTTTACTATTTACATTAATTTTAAAACAATTATAATAGTAATGTTGAAGATATAGAATCAATAGTTAATATGTCACATTATAAAAAATAAGTACTAAAGGAAAGTTTGATTAAGAATGAGTATTTTTTAAGAATAATGTTGAATGATTTAGGTCTATATGTTTTGGAATCCAGTGATTTTTTTAAATTAATCATGAAATATAGATGTATTTTTAGTATATTATTTTAATTACATATTGAAATTTATATATTTAATGTTGATAAAAACATATAAATGATATTTAATTGAATGTTGGTATGTTCAAATAAGGAATGGTAACCCTTAATGTGCTCAAGATGTTGTGAAAATAGTGTTTATCTTGGAATAAAGTGAAGTGTGGTTTGGATTGATTAAAGTGGATAATACTTATGACCAATGAACTGATAAATTATTTGTTGATAATGTTTTCTATATTATCATGGAATTTGATTATAGGTTAATAGATTTGTGGAATATATCAATTAGTCTTTAGAATATGTTTGAATGCATGTTTTACAAAAAGTACTTAATGTAATTTCGGTTATTACCTGGTTGTAGGAGAATATACGACAATGTATTCACATGTTTGGAATGTGACAACCAAGATATACTTTATGATATATGGGAGATCAATTTTATGCATGTTTCATGACCATCCTTATAATGTCAGTGATATTACACATTTAGAATGGTTGTATGGTTGACCATTTATGGAATGTGTATGTTAATCATTGGATGAAGATTTTTAGATTAATTTATTACCTCAAAACATGACAATTTATTCAAATATGTTAACGTATACAAAAAAGATGTGTTTATGTTAATTGATGAAATATGGGATGGCTTATCATTGATCATGTGATATTATAGTTCTCTAAGAATGAAAAATTCCACATTATTTTTGGAGAACGATGTAAGATGGAAATTGATAATTAAAGAAAAAAGGGTGAGATTATAATGAATCATGTATGTATATCATCTCAGAAGTCTTATACTTAATGGAATAGAAATTGAAACCATATGGTTATACTAGAATATTTTTTACATAAATTAAATGTCCTCTCAGATCGTCATAAATTTATGGATTTGCGACTCTTACCATTCTCTTAACCATGTTCTTTATCTATCTCTTGAAGAACATTATTGTTTTATTTTTCTTCAATTTCCATATCTTCACATCCCATATATTTTATCTGGTGAGTAAATCTACTTTTAGTTTACCTTGGGTAACTAATTTATTTCAAACAATAATTTATAAAGGATGGTTTAGTGTTCGTTAATATAATATTTTTCTATATTAATGGAATATTCAACTTTTAAAAATTTGATACAAAAATATATATGATGGGTGAAATTCATTTTTTGTTTGGTAGAATGTTACACCATGAGAATTTGTATAATTTTTTTCAAAATAATTTATTATTTTTGATATTTTTCATTTCACTAAATAGTTAAAATATTTCATTTTTTATTAAGGATCTATTTTTGGCATGTGTTATATCAAACACAAGGATAATAATGTAATAAATGTAAAATAATTATTATCTTTCTATACCTGGAACACTAAGTCGAGGTTATGATACATGCAAGACTGAAATTCCTTGATGTCTTCTTTAACATGTCATATAATGTTTTACCAGAAAAATATTATTTATTATAAATATTATTATTTAAAATAAAATGATATTATCTGGATATTAAATTTCATATTATAGTAATAAAGAAATTATGATAAATATATTGTCTAATTCATTGGTTTCCGATTATTTATCATTCAAAACATATTTTTTATACAATTTAATTATATAGTTGAATTATATTTTTAAATTGTCTAAATGTTTTGTGAGAACATTTTTACATTATTTAATAAAAGTTAGTTACATGGAATCAATTTTACATTGAAATTGGATATATAATCCTCTCAAATTTTTGAATGTTTTTACTATAAAAACATGTAATTTTGTCAAATACTGGAGATTAAATTTAAATTAATTTCTAATTGATTATTGACTTTTAATTTTATAAAATGTATTTCATAATTATAATCCTAATAATTTTTTATTTATTATAATTAATACATAGTTTCTAAACTATTGAATTAGGGAATGTAATTAATATTAATTACTCTAAATAAGGTAATATAATGTTTACCACGGGAATAAACTATTACAATAAGGGGTAATATGATCTCTAAAGGTCAACACAACTATTTTATTGACATATGTCATCCACTCCACGTATATGGTTCTATAATGGACTGTTTGGAAACTTTGGTGACAAGTAATACATTCAAAACACACAATAACATTCAAAAAAAACAACTGAGTCATTTCCCTCCACTATAAAAACGATCTCAACTCTCCCAATTCCTCAAATCTATAAAGATACTATGGATCATCCAATATATACCCATATATATCCTCTTTATACCTAAAATCATCCTATAAGAGTCACCTTTCCCCAAAACCAATCCATGTCGTCCTTTGGTGCAAACTAAAATGGGTAACCCCAATAAATGGTAACATCCTTCATTAAGTTCTTTAGTTTAACATTCATTATCCACCTCCTAAAATATTATTATTTGATGATGATATAATATAAATAATATCCTAAATATATTGATATTTTTTTTCTTCTTGGGGTTCAACATGATCATACAAACACTTACATCTTTTGAGGAATGAACTTACCATTCCGAGGTTAGGCAAACTATTGCCTCACGGCTGATGTAATTCATATTTCCATTATCACCTATCATAGTTGGGAAATATTTTATAAAAAATATTTTTATATTTTTATAAAGAATATATTATTTATATATCATTAATTAATTACTATATAACCCAAATTTTTATGCACTCATTTTTTAATTATGATATATTTGTTTGGGGAGGTGTGTGGGACCACCTTATTAAAGCGATGTGATTCGTTCACACATTTCATGGAAGGTATTCAAGAATTTTTTTAAAAAAAATCATATTATATATACGAAATATTAATTATAATTTTAATATAATATATATTTATATGTCATTTTATTTCATTCATTCATTCCATCAGTCAAACTGAAACAACATTTGTGCATGCGTACGATCTGATGTCTCTATGAATAGTGTATTGATTTCATACTTTATTAAGACATAGAATTATATAAAAACATATTTACTGAATGTATATAATATTTATAGCATCATTCAATTTAGTTAAGTAATTATATCATGATTTATGTAAATGTATCAATATTAATAACTCAGATCATATTTGAATAATTAAGAGAATATTACACGTACCATACCATTAATATTGTGTTATTAATAAATAATTGATATAATTCCATATCTAAAAAATATATTTAGTTTATATAATAATATTTTATTATCATATATGTATAATTATTTTATATTTATTATACAAGTGGTTTGACTCTATATAGATAATTTCAAGACATATGGTTAAGGGATTTCATCTTAATTTTTATTTCCAGGAGATACTATCCTTATTCTAATATCATTTAATTATTGGGGTCGATATATTAATAATTTATGTCTTACATGATTCCTATAATAAATTTTATCGTTATTTAAAAATAAATATAATTTTTTTTATTTCATATTTGTTGTGTTTCAAAAGATACCAAATCAGTAAAGTATTATGGTCTCAATTTTACTTCTTTTAGACCCATACCGTGTTTTAGACCCATATATTTCTATGAGATGTATATAGTGCCTTTTGAAATGATATATAATGAATCTAGTTATTTTAAATATATTTTATGTTTACTTTAATGTTATTATTTTCATTGAAATATGATTTAATGTCACAAAACTTTTGACAGTTTATAGCTTCAATCTCATCATTTATCATGATTTTTCATTATTATGCTTCCATCGGAGAAATCATAGGATCCACATCTCAATAATCCTAATAATTATTCACACACTCTAGATATTCATAGTATATCAATGAAATGGTACAATTTTTCTCAATTTTGGATCTAAAAAAAAATAGGAAAATGTTTAAAAAAATATCATATTACATTTTATTTTGGTCGTAAATATGTAATCCATCAAAATAATATTTTATAATAAATGTTTCAATTATCCTTAAATATTAAATTATATGTTTTCATTACAAAATCCTTGAAATGGTTCTCAAAATGTTTTAATATTTTCCAAAAAAAAAATTCAATGTTATATTAAAATAAATGGTTTCAAAATGTTTTCAATCATTCATTATATATTTTATAAGTATTATCAATGAAATTGTTTCCAAAATGATTTAAATCATATTTTATACCATTTTAATGAAAATTATTATAAATATGATTTTGATACTTTTTTATATATTTTTTATTTATTTTGAATGAAATAGGTTTGAAAAATGTTTTCATACTTCATTTATATGATTTCAAGTAAAATGTTTTTAAAACCTTTTTCTATAATTCTTTATATAGTTTCAATTAAAATGGTTTTAAATTTTTTTTGAAGGCTACCATTATAATATTTTCATGTTTATTAAAATAAAATAGTATTTAAAAGGTAAAGTTTTAATCGTTTTTCTAGAAAAAAATGATTTCTTCATTAATGAATTTTTTGAAAAGATATTTTTAAATTATTTTTCATCTATGATAACATCATTTGTTATTACTCATGAACTTATAGGAAATGATGGAATAATATTCTTAATATTCTTTCTATAATGGTTTATGATTTAATGGGATTATTCTTATAACACCCATTTCTCTTATGTGTTTTATATTCTTTTTTATCCCATTTTTTTCATGGGCTTTGTACCGATGAATTTATTATGAGACTGATTTCATCTCCAAATGAACTAAACTAATACGGTGATTGGGATTCTGTTTTTGTGATGTACTATGTATCCCATAAAAAATATGTAATTTATATGTATATTAATACTAGGTTATTATAATGTTGGTGTTTCTTGTTTAGTTACATAGTATAATAACTCAACCAGATTATAGGGATTTTATGAATATTTATTGTTTTTGGAATGAATTATTAAATTTCCATAAACTTTAAAAATGTATTTACTTTAATAGAATATAAATTTATCTCTAAAAAACATATGACCCTTATTTGACAATCTTACCAATCTTAAAATATTTCTTTCAACTTATTGGTATTATGTAATGTGTAATATGGGTTCAAATATGATATTATGGATCATTGGGTTTTTTATCCACTAATTATATGATCGAGGATAAAAACTCAATGGTTCTCTTCTTCCATTATCATTGATGTTTTTTCATGAAATTTATTTTATATTTTTCAATATTTTAATGAAGAATGAGGTAAATGATGTTGTTTCCAAAAATTATTTTAATGTTTTGGTAGTTAATTTTTTATTTACTAATATAATGATATCATATTTTTATTATAATAATGATGATTATAGATTAAGGAGTTGATATTGACATACAATAATGAAATATATATTAGAGAGATCTAACATGACACCATTTTTTATGTACATTTTACAATTGATTTTTAATTCATTAATTAACCATATTATGATTTTTTTTGTTTATAAATAATTATAGAAAAATATATAAATACTGTATAATTTCAAGACATTATAAAATAATTATGAATGAATCATAATATTTAATGAGGCTTAATGGATAACCCATTATGGCCATTTTATTTTATTGGGTAAAAATGTTAAAATTAGTTACATCATGGAAGAGCATAAACATGTGTAGAGATGGTTTTTGAGTGTGATATTCTCTATAATAACAAATGTAGGATCAAAATAATAGAGATTCTAAATAAATTATCTAATGATTCTCAATATACAAGAGGGGGGTGAATTTTATTGTTTAAAAATTACTTTAGAACAATTAAATATGGGTATGTTTAACAACGTTAAACAATGTAATTCAAAATACCCTTATGTTCTTCACACTTGCTTGACTGATGAAATAGGATTCTGAGAAAGTGAATGTGGAAAGATGGTTCTATAAAATGGAACTCAATGAATGTTTAAAAAGATAAAGATTATACCTTAAAGCAGATAGAATCTAACTAAATCATAATACAATTTTACGGATGTATAAGATAGTTGCACTTTCCTCAATCAATTAGAATGCAGCAGAAAACTTATAACAAAAAAAGTAACCAGTAGTAAATCTTTTAACCCAACGAGAAGCGTATCAAACAATCTTGGATAAAGGTTCCTTGATTTATACTTTCATGAAAGTCTGTCTTACCCACACAAGGGTAATCCCTCAATACGTAGATCAGAGTCTGTCTTGCTATCCCCACAAGCCCTCAACATCAAGGTAGTTGGCACCTCTGTCTTATTCACCATGGAAGCCCTAAACATCAAGGTATTCGACATCTCTTCTTACTCAGCAAGGAAGCCCTCAACTTCAAGGTAATAGGCACCTTTTTCTTCCTATCGCCTGAATCCCTCGATTGTACACATCAATAATTGGAGTCACACCAAGAGAATATGAACCAGAAGTTCGGTACACACAATGCAATAAATCCTCTCTCTATATAAAAAATAACATCAGCAGCATGTAATATTTAGATTGATCAACATGTTGTGATCTATTTCAAATGATCTCCTATTTATAGGCACATCTTCAATGGTCGACTCCCTCCTCCAACGGTGATATTTTTCCTAAAATTTTGGAGGAACCTGTACGTGTGTCACTCAAACAACGGTTAGTTAGTAACTAAATGCACAACATCATTTTATAAAAAAATAAGTGTATGAAAAAATATGGTTACATAACCAAAATCCAATATTTATAATGTAAGCAACTAAATGTTCAGAGTCTAACGAAAAACACATTCGGTGTATATAATACAAGGATATTCAGATTATGTTTTCTATGGTTTTCGGATCCTAAACTCTATAGGATTCCGGAGTCTGAATTTCAAGGATATTAGGAGTCTGGATTAACAAGAATCTGAAACCTGATCTTACAGAGTTTTTAGTCAGAGTTCAGATGAATTCGGAGTCAGAAGTCACAATGATCGGAGTCTGAATTCATTAGAGTTTAGAGTCAGAACTCATGTGAGTTAGTAGTCTGAATTTAGAGAATTCAGAGTCATAACTCAGAAGAATTTGGAGTCTGAATTCAGAGAACTCAGAGTCAGAACTCAGAAGAGTTCGGATACTGAATTCAAAGAACTCAAAGTCAGAACATAGAATAGTTTAGATTCCAAATTCAGAAAACATAGAGTCATAAATTAGATGTGTTCGGAGACTGAATTCTAAGAACTGGGAGTCAAAACTCAGAAGATTTCAGAGTCTGAATTCAAAGAACATGGATTCAAAACTCAGAAGATTTTAGAGTATGAATTAAGAGAACTCAGAGTAAGAACTTAGAAGAGTTTGGAGTCTGAATTTAGAGAATTCATATTCTAAATTCATTGTCTGAAAATAGAATGCTTCTTTATGTAAGTATTATATGATTCTAATGTTTTAGATATTAACCATAATTTTACACATATAAAAGATAATGAATAATGAAAAACATGATAAGGATAAATTTACATGGGGATAGAATATTTTATTTTTATAATTTAAACGTAGGGTAATGTGATATTAGCCATGAGATAAGGTGTTTATGATGTTCAAAACACGAATGAATGGTAATGTCATAATGAGACCTTACTGACTCAACAATATCCCCCAAATATGAAGGAATGGAAAAGTCATAAGGAAAACCTTATTGACTCAACAATCTCTCCCTTTCTAGAAAGCAAAAACATCCTTACGAAAAAGAATAAAAGTACATAGTAAATTATTTTTCAATAATTTGAAAATAAAACATATCTCCCTTTACACATGGACAATGATAAATATGACTAACTCCCCCTTAGGCATTCAAAGTCTAAGGATCATATTATAGATTTCTGTAATGATATTTTTAATTATCTTGAGTACAAAAATATCTATAATGAAAACTCCTCATAAATGAGGGATATTTCATCGTTTCATAATATTATTTTTCCATTAGCACCCTTTGTGATTTCCAAGAAGAATTTAAAGGAAGGGGAAAGAAAATATAGTACCATAAATATTAGTACAATGTATACAAACAAAAAATGGGCAACCAAAATTTCATTATGATAGGAATAATTTTCTCAATGAAAGAATACAACAAAAGATCGGATTGGATATATTTTCCTTCTTTAACCTTGGGTATCATTTTATTCACTATGGTATTCAACTTCTTGAGTTCCTTGTGGTCCTCCTGTTCTTGATTAAGTAGTTGATCATGATCCTCGGCTTTCTTCTATAATGCTTTGATTCTATCATCTTGAGACGTGAGAGCTTATGACTGATCCTTCATTAGTTCATCTTTCTTGACTGGCTTCTCTTCGATCTCGATCCGAAGATCCCTTTCCCTATTCCAGCATTGGGAAACAGAATACAACATCCCATTTAGATCCTTGACCTCTTGAATCCAAGTATTCTACACAAGGGTTTCTTTTTCCTCAAATATATTAGTGAGATCCTTAATTTTACCATCTTCATTATCCAAAGCTCTCTTAACATAATCTTGAAACATACCAAGATCTCTCAAATATTCAACTATATTCTTTTACCAGCTGACTACTTTCATAAAAAAATTTGGGAATCATTTTAGATGAGGAAGTTCTTGTAATAAGCATCAGTCTTTACACACTTCTCCATTATCATGGATACAGAATCCAATGTTTGATTAATGATGTGTTGGAGCATCTTTCATCTCATGTCAATGCTTGGAATGATCAGAATGGTGTCAACAAGCTTCTTCAATTATTTATTGGAAAAATCATGTCCTAGAGCTGATGATTCCAAATCATAGACTTTTCATGGTGATGGTTCTTCCTCTATATCAAAAATATTTCTCATAGAAGATCCACCAGAATCTTTCATCCTTAAAACTGATTTAGTAGGTATATCAACAACCACATGTTTTCCCTTATTGATTCTTGGAACAACTTCTTCATCCAGAGATTCATGATCACTATCAGACAGCTGAACAATTCAATATTCATATATCTTCTCCTTCTCAGCTATAAAATAAGCATAATCAAAATTTATGAAATCATGTTTTGAACTTTCTTCCTCAGAAAATTTATTGACTTCTTCTTCACCTTTCTCATCATCACCTTCCACATCCTTCATAGGATTTGAGAGCTTTTAAAACTCTTCTTCAGAAGTTCGGATTGATAGTTTCTCATAAGGGGTTTCCTTTTCATGATAATTTGCAAATTGCTTTATAAGATCTTCAGTGCCACCACAACATTATTATTTTTCCACTTCATCGACAAGTTCCTTCTCATCATCAATATTTTCATGGACTTTTTCTGGAGTTAGAAATTTCATACCTAATGTCTCAGGTAATGCCTCATATGAGGAATATTTCGGTATAATTATATTCTCGGATTCTATTTCAGTGGCCTTAAAAAGGGATTGGAAAATTTCGGGCTCAAACATTTTATTCTACTCATTCTTTCCTTTGGCTTGCTTCTTAGCTCATTAGCTACCTTCTCATTCAAATCGTTGGTCTCTACAGGATCCAAGCCCAACTTTGGCTCTCCTTCCTTCTAATTTGTCTTGTCCTCCATCCACATTACAACAACTTCATCCAGATAAGATTTCTTTTTCTTCGGATTTGGACGTTTGGATTGAGTTTCCTTACCTTAGGGGTTTTCCCTACTTCTTCTACCTATTTCAATATACTCTTATTTCTAGTCTTTTTCGATGGTTCAACCACTTATTTTTCTTTCGGAACATATTCCACATCCTCCAATAGTGGATCATAGAATTCTCCAGATTACTTAAAAAAACAAACATTTATCTTTTTAGAGTATCATCACTAATCCGCATTACATTGCAATTCCTCGACATTGTATTGCAAGGGATTTTGAAAGACTCCCATTCACCAAACAATAATATTGGAAAGAATGGAAGGTACATATGATTCTGAGCATTCAGGTTCCCATTCATAATATACTCAATCGAAATGAAAATATGCTTCATCAAGTTGATGTTCCTTTGGTTTACTATGAAATACAATATATACATATCACCCTTCTTTAATGTGTCTTTGTCACCCTTTCTCTGAATGATAAACCCTTGAACACAAAATTCTTGAATCTGATCATTTGTAGAGAGGTGAGAAATATTCGTATTACTGGAATCTGTAAGTCCAAGAAACTATATATATTTTACCATGATAAAACTTCCTTGATCATCAAGCAACATAAGGGAATAAAATTCAGCTTCCCCATCAAATAGAACTCCTACAAAACTAGATGCCTTTATATAAGATAAAACATAGAACATTCCATAGCTTTTGAATGGAATCTTCTCTCTACCTTATTCATTAAAGAAACTAACTGACTCATAAAACTCGATAAGAAGATCCAGATACATCAAGCCTGAGCCCCTGGATCTGATATGAATACACTTTCCCATACATTAAACTTGATGTTCTTGGAGATTATAGAATCAGGTTTATTGAAGAAATTCTGATGCTCCAACATTTCTCTATATACATTCCAATCCTGAATCAGCTTGACTGTAGATATATCTTATTGAGAGGATTCTTCTATAGATGTTCGTAATTGGGAACACTCTGAGATGTTCAGAATGAGCTTTTGTAAGGGGGCGGAGTTTTGGCATGCACAGACTTGAAATCGATGTGGGAAAACCCTTCATGGGTCCTTTTTATTAGTTTTTGATGTGACGGTTCATCTTCTAATATCAATCAAACAGTTGATAAATATTCTGATCAGATCTGATGGTAGAAATAATAGTCGCATGTAATAGTTGGAAGGATATGATCATTTCTGGTTTTTAAATTAAAACATTCAGATTTATGGAAACTAGAACCCGATAAATTTTAAAAGAAAAACAAAATAAACTACTAGCAAGTAAAAGGTGATTACAAAAATTCAAAAAAGAATCATAAATTTCAGATTTCTAGGATGAATATTTGTATTGAGATAAAAATCTTCATGCAGGAATTTTGATTTTGAAAATTTTTATTACGAAAAAAATCCATTACGAAAATCTTTATTACGAAAATTTTGAGTACGAATGTCTTCATTACAAAAACCTTCATTACGAAAATTTTCATTATTAAAATTTTGAGTATGAAAATATTAATTATGAATATTTTGAGTATGAAAATATTCATTAAGAAAAACATTATTACCAAAATATTCATTACAAAAAATTTGAAAAACTACATTACAAAAAAATTTAAAAACAAACAAGAAAATATACTCCACCTATGAAAAGGAGTTTATTACTGTAAGGAGATTGGTTTCAACAGGAAGTTAATGAGTAGAATTACCTTAAATTTATCATTCATAACTTCTATTTAATGTATTTAAGTCTATCGGACGGTAATGATATTGTGAAAATATCAGCATGTTGATCTTGTGTTCCAATTAATTGATGAATGATATCTATTATTTGTGTGTGATCCCTAATAAAGTGATGCCTAATATCTATATTTTTTTCACAAGAGTGATGTGAAGGGTTTTAACTAAGGGAAATGAATTATGCATTATCACACAAGATTTCTTTTTTGGTAAAAATCATACCATAATCTTTGAGTGTGTGTTGCATCCACAACACTTGAGCACAATAACTTCCAGCTGCTGCATATTCAGCTTCAGCCGTGGAAAATGCTACTGAGTGTTGCTTCTTATATGAACAATAAACTAATTAATATCTTAAGAAATGACAAGTTTTGGATGTACTCTTTTTATCCATTCTACATCCATCAATGTCAGCATCTGACAAACGTTTTAAAATAAAATAATTTCCAAAAGTATAAAATAATCCTAAATCCATGGTTCCCTTTAAGTAGTGAAAAATTATTTTCACTGTCTTTAAATGAGATTCACTATGATTGGATTGAAATCTTGCACATAATCATACCAAAAACATTATGTCTGGATGACTAGCTTTCAAATAACGTAAACTTCATATCATACCTCTATAATTAGTTTGATCAAATGGTTTCCCAGCTTTATCAAGATCAAGTGTGTTTGAGGTACCAATGGGAGTAATAATATTCTTAGTGTTTTCATATACATTAATTTTAAGAACATATTTATTATAATTATTTTGGGATATAAATATTCCTTATGGTTTTTGAGAAATTTGAACACCAAGGAAAAATGATAACTCACCCATCATACTCATTTCAAACTAAGATTACATTAGATTCTCAAAAGAATCAGCTGAAGATTTCTGAGTTGATCCAAATATAATGTCATCAACATAAATCTGAACAATCAAAACATTTTTTATTATCTTTCATTATTAAAAGGGTTGGATCTACATTTCTCTTCACATAGTTATATTGAAGCAAAAATCAGGTAAGTCTATCATACCTGGCTCTAGGGGATTTCTTAAGCCCATAAAAAGATTTGGTAAGTCTAAAAACATGACTATGATGTCTTGTATCATCAAAACCAAGAGGTTGTTCAACAAAACATCCTATTGAAAATAATCATAAAGGAAATCACTTTTCACATCAATTTGAAAAAGTTAGAAATTGTAGAATGCTGTAAAGGCAAGAATGATATGAATAGGTTCATGTCTAGCTACTGGAGCATAGGTTTCATCACAATCTATTCCCTCTTGTTGATTTTAGCCTTTAGCAACTAATATAGCTTTATTTATAAATATTATTCTTTTTTATCAAATGTATTTCTGAGTACCTATTTTACTCCAATAACTGATGTTTCCAAAGGAATTTCCACTATGGTCAAGACTTTATTCCTTTAAAATCCATTTAGTTCATATCGCATGGATTTAATCCAATCATCATCCCCTAAAGCTTCATCGGCACATTTTGGTTATAATTGGGAAAGTAATCTAGATGTTATACTTCATTTCATAAGGAACTTCTAGTCCTTACTTGTTGATTCACATCATCAATGATAATATCACTGTGATGATTCTTTAGAAACGACTAGTTTGGGTTTTTTAAAACTTGTTCATCAATATATGGTAGGAAATCTTCTGGGGTAATTGCTTTAGAAACATTTTCTTGGGAATTTTCCCTATTATATGGATCTTCTAACAAAAGTTGATAATCAGTTTTTTAAAATACATATGAAGATGTGGGTTAGGGTTGTTTAAAAACAAAAGGATTAGTTTCATCAAATTTGACATGTATTGTTTCTTCAACCGTACAAGTGTTTCTATTGAAAACTCTTAATGTCTTTGATGTTGTAGAGTAGCCTATGAAAATTCCTTCATCAGATTTTGGTGAGAATTTGTTTATATTATCTTTGGTATTCAGAATGAATACTTTGCAACCAAAACCCTTGAATTAGAAAAGTCTATGTTTTCTACCCTCCCATAACTCATAAATAGTTTTATTAAGAAACTGTCTAATCAAAATACGATTTATAGTGTAACAAGATGTACTTACACCTTCAGCCCAAATATGTCTTGATACAGAATATTCAATCAACATGGTTCTTGTTATCTCTTGAAAAATTATATTTCTTCATTCAACAACACTATTCTGTTGAGGTGATCTAGGTGATGAGATGTTATGATTAATGCATTTTCTACTACATAAAGATTCAAAATCATAATTTTTAAATTCTCCTTCATGATCACTATGAGTATTTTTATATGGAATGTTTTTATAATTTTTTTACTTGGCCTATAAACCTTTTAAAATACGAGAAGGATTCAGAATTCATTGCCAGAAAATAGACCCAAGTAAATCTAGTGTAATCATCAACTAAAACAAATACATGATACTTTCCTCCAATGCTTCCAGTTTGTGTAGGACCAAATAGATCCATATGCACTAAACGTAATGCATCAGTAGTTGAGAATTCACCGATTGATTTAAAAACTTGATTTATGTTTCTTTCCATATTGACAAGGGTCACAAACATTTGAAGAATCAAATATAATCTTTGGTAGATCCTTCACTAAACTTTTATTTGAAGTTTTCATTGGTTCTAAAGGTTACAATGACCTAACCATGTAATCCAATGCCAATAATGATCTTCCATTGCACTAAGACATGGTAGATCTTGTCTCCTAAGGTCTTTTATGTTTAGTGTGTACACATTCTGTTGCCTATGGGCAGAAATAGTAAACTCATCTTTGGAATTGTGTAATAAACACTTTTCATTCCTAAAACTCCAAAAGTATCCTTCATTACATAATTGGATTATGCTAATGAGATTATACTTAAGTCCCATAAAAACTAAAACATTTGAAATCAATGTTTTTTCAAGAAGATCAATGTTACCTATATCAATAATTTATCCCTGAGCATTATCTCTGAAAGTTAATTTTATTCATTTCGTTTTGATAATCATTTAAAAATTGTTTTTTACCAGCCATGTTTCAGGAACATCCACTATCCATTTACCATGTATTTCTGTTAGTACTCTCTCAATTATCCTGAAAAAAAAAAACGAGTCAGCCTTTTGGAACCCAAATTTTTTTAGATCCTGAAATTTCATAAAGTAAAATTTTAGGTGCCCACATTTTCGTTGAAAAAAAGGCTTTAAGAAATCCCAATGACTGAGTTTTATTCAAGGAGTAGTTTTTCCCAGTTTCCACCATACTGACACTTAGTGTAAAATAGAGCACTTGAGGAACAAAATAATTGCTGCAAAAAACAGTTTAGAACTAGTGTAACCAAAACCAGAACTATTCATAAGAGGTTGGAATTGAGAATACATCTTATCAAAATTTTCCTTTCTTAAGATAAAGTTTGAAAAACACTTCCTCAAGTAAAAAATCTCAGATTTTAGTTTAATAACTACGTTCTCATCTACTAAAACATTTTAATTGGAACTAGAGTTAGGCTCGACAACAATTTTCTAAGAAATTATGTTTTCGAGATCCTTAGAAAGTTTATTCTTTTTTGAATTTACTTCCTCAAGAATTTTTTAAATGCTTTCAAAATCAAAAAAATTCTTATCACGATATTTAGAAAGATCTGATATTTTTTTAGTAAGAATAGTATTCCTAGAATTATCCTTATCAAGATTTTTCATGGGGTTTGAATTCTTAATAGCAAGGAGTTTGGAAATCCTAGAAAATTCTTCATAAGAATGTAAAGTTTTATCTTCATCAGAAGAATATTCTTCATCTGATGATTCATAATATTTATCATTACTATAATTTTCATTTAAAGAAAAATAGGTCAGTGATTCAGTATTGTGTACCTTAGCCTTCAAACAATGATTTTCAATAGGTAATCTAGTTATTAGACCAAAATTATTCTATCCAGAAGATTCGTAATATGGTGATTCATCTGAAGATTCGCCACCATTAGCACTCCAAGTGCCATTACAATTCAAAACATTCTTAGAGTTAGTTTTTTAGTACTTCTTTCTGTTTCTCTCAGAATGTTTTTCCTTTCATTCCTTTCTTTTGAGCATGGGACAATCATGCATTATATGTCCAGTACTCTTTCATTTATAACATGTATCTTATGAATCATTCTTATATTTTCTTTTCATTTTCTTATATCTGGATTGAATGTTCATCTATCCTAAAATTGTGTACATCCTTCGAGCAAGATTTTCTAACTCATTTTTTGAAGATTCACTTCCACTAGATTCATAATGGATAATAACATTATTAGATTTTGATCTAGTAACTCTCTCATAACTATTGTATTTCATATGATTTTATGTAGTTGTAAAATAAACTCCTCCATTCCCATTATTCATTTTAACAATATCAGCAACTCTCTTCATTTGAGTCTCACGCTGAAGAAGAGTTCCAAACAGCTCATCTACAGAAATTTGGGTGACATTCTAGTTCTCATCAATTGGCGCCCTCTTGGATTCCCACTTGTTCGGGATAATATCAATGATCTTATATACCAAAGCCTCATCATCCAAACTTTTTTCTCCAATAGAATATAAGATATTCACAATAGTCATAAACCTTTGTTGAACTCTGCTTATAGGTTCTCCATAAGGAATGTTAAATCCATGGTATTCAACACTCTACATAGAACTACTTGTCTCAATAACATTAGAAGTACCAAAATGTTTAAATTCTAGTTTCTTCCAGATACTATTTGCAGTTTCACATGAAGATATTTGACTATAGATGTTTCTAGTCATGGAACATACCAATGTATTTCTGACTCTGAAATTTGCGTGATATTCTGATTTATCATGATTAGTAAAAGTTCTCAATTCATTATCTGGAATTTTATATTCTCCTGTCAGCATTAGGTAGTTATCAACTCCAGTGTTAATAATTAAAGTCTGCATCAAATCACTCCAGTACTCACAATAATTCCCATTAAAAAATTAGAGGTCTGGTAGGATTTAGATTGTCGATAGAACCAACATTTAAACATTCCATCTGAAAGAAATTCTTGGCACACAATATTCTTAGTAATAGATGTTTCTAAACAAAATAAAATATCCTATGAAAGGAAAATATAAATAGAGTATCTCTAAGAAAAATAATAATCCAAACTTTATGAGTCTAAAAATATGATTCTGAATAAATAAGAAGAAGAAGAAGAATTATCTTATGAATCTAATCTTGAGATGAATTCAGATTGAACAAATGCTCTGATACCATTTGTTGAATTTGTTCAGGGATCAAGATCACCTACTCTGATACTGAATTTTGAGATGGTATGTGAGTATGATATACTCTATATTACCAAACGTAGGATCGAAATAATAGAGATACTGAATAAAGTATATAATGATGCTCAATATAAAAGAGGGGTGTGAATTGTATTCTTTAAAAATTCCTTTGGAACATTTAATGATTTTTATGTTTAATAAGGTTAAAAAATTTAATTCAAAAAACCTCTAAGTTCTTCACACTTTCTTGATTCAGAAAATATGATTCTGAGAAAGTGAATTCGGAAAGATGGTTCCTTAAAAAAGAAACTTAATGAATGTTTACAAAGATAATGATTCAACCTTAAATCGTATAGAATCTTACTAAATCATATTACAAGTATAAAGAAGTATATGATAGTTATACTTTCCTCAATAAAATATAATGTAGTGGAAAACATGTAACAAAACAAGTAACAAGTAGTAAATTTTTTAACCCAAAGAGAAGGGTATCCAACAACCTTGGATAAAGGTCCCTTGATTTATACATTCAAGAAATTCTGTCTTACCCACACCAGGGTTTTCCCTCGATATAAAGATCATAGTCTATCTTGTTATCCTTCAAAGCCATCAACTTCAATGTAGTGGGCCCCTCTATATTCCTCAACAAGGAAGACCTCAACATCAAGGTAGTCAGCACCTCTGTCATCCACTGCAAGGAAGCCCTCATCTTCAAGGTAGTCGGCACCTCTGTCTTTATATCCCCGGAAGCCCACGATTGTACATAACAACAATCGAATTCGCACAAAGAAAATATGAACAAGAAGATTAGTATGCACAAAGAAATAAATCCAATCTCTCTATAAATCACTTTAGCAGCATGTAATCTATAGATTGATCAACATGTTGTGATCTCTTTCAAATGAGCTCCTATTTATAGAAATAGCTTCAATGGTCAGCTCCCTCCTCTATCAGTCATATTATTCCTTTAATTTTGGAGGGACCTGTACAACTATCACTCAAACAATGATTAGTTAGTAACTGAATGCACGAAATCATTTTATAGAAAAAATAAGTGTAAGAAAAAATATGGTTACATTACCAAAATCCAATATTCTGAATTTAAGAAACAAAAATATCAGATTCTAAGCAAAAAACACATTCATTGTCTATAATACAAGGATATTCAGATTTTTTTCTCTAAGGACTTCAGAACCTGAGCATATATAATTTCGGAGTCTGAATTTAAAGGAAATTCGGAGTCTAGATTCACAAGAATTAGGAACGTAATATTATAATGTTAGGAGTCAGAGTTCATAAGAATTCGTATTCAGAACACACAATGTTCGGAGTCTGAATTCATTAGAATTCAGAGTCAGAACTCATATGATTTCGGAGTCTCAATTTAGGGAATTCCGAGTTAGAACGTAGAAGAGTTTAGAGTCGGAATTCAAAGAACTCAGATTTAGAACTCTGAAGAGTTCATAGTCTGAATTCAGAGAACTCGGAGTCAGAACTCAGAAGATTTAAGAGTTTATATTCAGAGAACTTAAAGTCAGAACTCAGAAGAGTTCGGAGTCTGAATTTAGAGAACTCAGAGTCATAACTCAGAAGAGTTCGGAGTCTTGATTCAAAGAACTTCGAGTTAGAAATCAGAAGTGTTCGGAGTCTGAACTTCGAGAACTTGGAGTCATAACTCAGATGATTTTGATGTCTGAATTCAAAAAATTTGGAGTCTGAATACATAATTCTTCATTATCTAAGTGTTTTATGATTCCAAGGTTTTAGATATGAAATCGAATTTTACACTTAGACATGATAATGAACAATAAATAAAATGGTAAGGATAAATTTCCTCGGGGAAAGGAAATTTTTCTTATAGAAGTAAAACACTGTGTAAAATGATATTTTCCATGAGATAAGGTGATTGGGATTTTCAAAACAATAATTAATGGTAAAGTCATAAGGATACCTCACTAACTCAACAATATCCCCCAAACATGAAGGAATGGAAAACTCATAAGGAAATCCTTATTGATTCTACAACATGGTAATAAAATATTTTTATAAGAAGGAAAATCATGATGTCTTCTATGATGTGTTAGGAGTATTGACTATTAACATTGAAGTGACTTTAAAAGAAAAAACCAACATCCCAAACTAATCTTAAATGAAATTTCTTATAAAGAACTATAATTAGACAATAAAACCATGTTAAGACCAAATAGTCCATTTTTCATAGATAATTATTTTATGATAATTCATTAGGGACACCCCAGCAAAATATTTTTCTTTTAAAATAACAAATAAATTGAAAATAAATTTGGGGTCCATTTGGAAACACACATTAGTTGATGAATAAGTTATAGATATCATAACATCCCATGTAATTATAGAATAATACATTTTTTATTTATTAACATTTATTATTTATATAGCAACTTTTCCATAAAAGGAATCTATGTTCAACTGCATATCTGACACGAAAAAATTGGATTCTCAAAAATCTTATGTTACACACATGGCTGAGTTATAACAATAAAATAAATAATACATTGTAATTTTTTTAATTTAAGTGGTTATTATCAGAAATCTGTTATAATTACATGAATGATAAATGATAACTGAATTATGAAAATATTTTTTAGAATTGTTTTTATAATGATTCATGTGTTAGAAAATTATTTATAAATGATAATAAAACTAATTGAATATAAAAGAATTGTGTTTTTATGGAAACCCATTAATATGTGAACAATTTGTTTATAAAATTGTAAAATCATAATTTATGGATCATATTAATGAAATATAAATTCAATATATGGTTCAAAATTCATCATATGTATTTTAATGACAATATATATGAACAAGTTCAACTTTATGAATAAAAGAAGTATTCATCAGAAATTGCAGTTTTACCTCATTTTAATGGTGAACACATTTTAATAATAAGTTTGGTCCCCATTATATTTAATTAATGACAAAATAGTCATCTTAATTAGAATCAGTAATTATAAATATTGTTTTGATTAATTTTCGGTATTTTTCGAAAAATTTCATATTTTAATAAATAGTGAAAAATACTCCATTAAAATTCCAAACTAAATTTAATTATAAATTATGTATATTGTTATATTAAACTTGTAGATGGTTTCAAGGTATAATTAGAATATTTTTTTATCATGTCATCTAATTTAGTTCATTGTAATCAATTTCATATTCAAATCGAATACAAAAAATTTGTAAACTTTTAATCATTTTAAATAAAAAACGCATATTCCCGATCCGTCAGTGGGAATAGTTTTAAACCTAATTTATCCACTAATGGTATTGATTTTTCAAAATTAGGAATACATGGTTAGGAATAGTATATAATTTTTTTCCCAATTGGATCTATATAATTTTTTTAAAATCATAACATTATTAATTTATTCTCCACGGTTTAAGATAAATATTGTAATTAAAGGTAAAAATAATTTTATAATAATATTAAACAACTCTAAAACCTGAAATAATTTTATTAGATGAGTTTAAATCAACCAATAAAATTCGTTCACCAAATTTTGTTCCCATTGGAAGTCATATCGGTGTGATTATGACATTTATAACAAGTAATTTAAAGTAAAGGAAAATATGTCATAAATATGTTTCTCCTTCTTAAAACAATTTTAATATGAAGTAATATCAATTCTATATTAGACTATTAATATTTTTTAGAAATATAATAAATTTTATAATTGATTGTAATTTATTTAATATCTTTTGTAAATAAATAATAAAAAAATGACACAGTGATTATGTAGTAATTGATTTATTATAGAAATAATCAAATAAATTATATTATTAAAATTAAAATAAATATAATTTAAAGTACTTTATTCCATCCACTAATTTTATGGATTTCTATGACATGATAGTATTGAGTTAATGTAGTTTTTCTGAACAGATAATGTTTTAATTATTTTTTAAAAATGACATGTAAAAAATAGTGTCAAAATTGAAATAATTAATAACTTAAATTCTAAAATATATAATTAAATGATATAAACCTTATAAAAATACATCCTTTAACAATAATGTTCATATACCTCTAAAAATATCATTAATGACCCACACATTTGTCTTTTTTTCATTATTTGGTTATTATTTAACTCTTAAAGTGTAAATTATTAAATAAAAGGGTTAGAGTTTAAAATGTTTAAAAAAATTAAAGGATTAAAAAAAATCAAACATGTATAATTTTAATTAACCAATTAAATTTCTTTATGTTCATATTATCTTTGAACTATATCAACGTGATACATTGTGAGTATAAATTTAATTAATATTAATTTAATACATTTAATAATTCTGAGGGTTCTCCTCCCCTCTCATATAAAAAGGAAACCATTCCACTCTTTTAATCACAAATAAAAAACCATTTTTCCCTGAAAATATATATTAAAAAACATCCATATAATCCTTCTAGAATTCTTGAGATCTTATTTAATGTTTAACAACCTCTTAATATGTTTTAATGTGTTCTTCAAAGGTGATCAACAATTGAAGAGGTAATGTTTTTATTTATGTGTTTCTATTTTATTTCTTATTCCTATTCAATTACATCTCCACCACACATGTTGAATTAATAACCCTACTATCATCAATTTACCTAAATGAGATTATTTTAATAAAATCAAATCAATCTGTCTCAAATTTCATAAAATGGGGAATGAACATTTCATTCAACATTATGGCGGACTACTGCATCGCGAACTAATATAGTTCATCATTTATTAACATGTATCAATAATGGTCATAATGATGGAGTAAATTTTGATATATAATTTTAATGAAATACTTACCAATATAAAAGACTTTTGTATCAATTATCTTCTTACTTTCCTTGCACATAAAGATGATAACATCGTTCGTGCATATGTGTGAACTATCGCCTTTATGACGTTATATGAATCATTTTTATTCACAACATCACTTGTATGATATATATAAAAGTAAATTAAAATTTTTATTGTAATAATAATAAAATTATTATCATTATGTAATGATAATATATTTATCACATTATTTCCATATTGATAAACTAAAAATGAAAATGATATTCAAGCTTACCTATGGCCTACCATCTCCAAGATTATAACGTTGTCCATTTTTCATACCATAAATAAATGTTTTTATTTAAATATATAATTGAATTATAAAAGATATTATTATTCCATGAATTTTATTATAGTGATGAATGACTTTTAACTTTTGGGATTATTGACATCATACCATGTTCTTTTTGAATCAAGTACAGAATACTAACAAAATGTCTGAAATGAACATAAATAATTATGTAATATTTTAACATTATAAAAAGTGTTATAAAACGAATAAAAACCATGAAAAATTTTCTAAAGGGATTATAAATTAATATATGTTTATTATTAAAGAATATATATATTTTACATGATGTGTAGGACTTATGGTAAAGTACTTCGTCTCAATCTCCTTTCATGGAGACATTTCGTAATTATATGCCTCTTTATTCTTTTATAAAGTGTATACACTGCCCCTTTGATATTTAGAATCCATATTATAACTATAATACTTTTATTTAATATTTTTTAAAATTCTCTACATTCATATAGATTATAATTTATTTGTTCAATGTTTTAAGGAACTCTTTATCTAAAACATTATATTAAATGTTTTAAAAAAATTATTCTAAATATTTATATGTGATGGCCATATTTCATAAATGGATTTAAGGGATTATTTATATGGGAATAATTATTAATAAATTTTAACCCATCTAAATGATTAAATTTTGTATCAGAGACATCGATTCAAATATCATCTTTTAAAATGTTTTTTTTATAAGAATTTATTGATTACATAAATAACATGTAATGTATTTTGATAACATATTTGTCATGAACAAAATTTATTTCATTTATGTAACTTTAATATTTTGATTTTTCTATTTCATGTTTACCATATTATTTTCAAATAATTTTTTTCCATTTATGAGTTCTCCACTTTGTTAAAATCAAATCTGATTTCAAAGTGGAAACATTATTTTCCCTTTATGATTGATTTTTGTGTTATGATTATATTATCATTCATGGTAATTAATTATTTAAATCAATGGTTCTATGATAAATCAAGGGTGGATGAGCCTGTGATGTCTCACTAATGTATTTGGTAATGAGATGGAGTTAAACAATATGTTTTCTCCTAAGATATTCATGGAATACACTATGATGGGTATTCTAAATGTAACCAAGAAGGGTACTCCCTATATATCCTTGAATACTACAATGGAAGTATGTTATGGATTAAAAAATTAAAATTTTATATTTAGTGTTTCTATAATTTATTTCCTGAATCTTTTGATTTTATGATGTTAGTTAAAGAACTTATACTTTATGGGTGAAATCTATGATTTTCTAAAAATCATTCCACAAGTATAAAATTTATATGGACTAATGGTCTCATTACATATTTTATATCAGTTACTGATCTTTTTGTTCTCATTCCATTTTTTTAAATTATTTCTTGAGGGTATATGAACTTGTTGGAGAAACTAATAAGTCAATATGAATTTTTTGAATATTGTTATCAAGTAAAAAACATCATTTTAAAAAAAAATTATAGATTATGAAAAAATGGGTACTGAGTACACTATTCTACATTGAATATTTTGATATGTTATATAATAGTTATGCCGTAGTTTTCTAAAAATATAATCCTGAAAACATATTCAATGTGAATTGTTGACAAATCCAATATTATGTAATGTTTAAGAATCGGGCCCTATAGTTGGTATGAAAGTAATTATCTAGACAAATTTATGGATTTAGTGTTTCTTTAATTATATTTTATATTTATATATCATTTATTTTAGTTAAATCCATGATCTGCAATAATTTTTGGATCAATGAATGTATGTTACAAATAGAAGGATGATTATCAAAATTGAAATTCATATCTCTTCTGTATGCCTTTATTTCAATAATTCTTGCAAAGCCATGTATGGATTATTATAAAAAAATTAAAATTAAAACCTCTCACTAATAGTTTTATGGGATATAAAAAACAACCTCTATACCTAGATACCATCATGGATAATGGTTTGTTTTTAATCAAATCATATTTTCTCAATATTTTTATATTTTCAAAAAAGGTAAATATAGGAAAGGAATATTCATATATTTGACATTATCATAAGATTTTGAAATATATTATAATTTTGAAATAGCTATTATAGATAGAGACCATTGTGTAAACTATTTATACATTATTTTAAATTATAGTCTTTCAATGCATACATATTGTATTTTAAAAGGTCTATTTATTAACGTTTTAAAGTCAACCTCATTCTAAATGGTTAATAAAAATAATGTTTCATCTGATGATTTGAAATTATATGTCAAACATGATTTTATTCAAGAACTATTTTTCTCTTAACACCTATACAACCCATGTTGTACAATGATTTTTTTTTATAAAGGAAGAAAGTTATTTTGTAGAATATCTAAATCATTATTGCAATACATGGACTTGATATCAATGTGACCAATATGATGATGAATCGTGGTAGACACCATGATCAAGGTATACTATTCTTTATATTGGGAATAATATTTTTAAATCATATGGAGGTGACAAAAATGTCATATATATAAGACTTTATGAATTAAGATGATGATGTAATTATGGGTTTTGAAGAAAATGAGAAGTATAAGAAAACCTTAGTGGTTAAAACATGTTATGAATATTTTTTAGCACCATTTAATATTTTTTGGAATGTTAAATTTATTATGATGTTTAAAAAAAGAAAATCACATGATGGGTGATATCACGCCGTGTAAAGAAATCAGCTGGAATTGAACCCACAAATTATGTGTGACATGGATTTATCACATACCACTATCCTATGTGATGTCCCTGGTTAGTAGGGTAGTATATTTATATTTTAAATGATTTTATAGAATACAAATAAGGTTATTTTTGGTAAATTTTATTCTATCAAATGGATATCCTTTGTACTGGAAAATGACCTGGGGATTTTGATATAAATGTTATTTTGGAAGACGTTTACTATTTTGGGAACATTATATGATTATGTTTGATATAATAATATGTGATTTTAAAAATGAGTAATTGTTAAACTAATTTTATTTAAAAAAACTATGATTTAATTTCATATTTAGGGAGAATTGTGTTATTTTTATAAATAATTAACCTATATAACCAAATGTGTGATTTTGGAAATTTAATGTTTGGAATAAGACATTATGAGTGGTTAATGACATTTAGAGATAAATGTTAAAATTTACCAGGGAAGAATATGTTATCAAATCCTTCCCAACATTGTGTTTTAATCATAATTTTAATTATTTTATGAATTTTCAAGGATAATTATTTAATGAATGGTATATGATGAGCATTGGGTATTATTTGTACATTTGTATATTAAAAGTATTATTGCTTGTAATAATAGAATATACTTTTTGAGGAAAATGTCTTATATTATTCCAAATATTTCATCATTGTTTAATGTTTAATTGTATAAGAAATATATAGATAATTATTTGGGTATTATGTGATTTTCTATAAGATGACTCAGGAATGAAAAATTTATCTTGAAAACTAACCATTTAAAAAAATGATTTTATATTGGAATTTGTTTAAAGGATAAAACTATACTTCTATATATGTATATTTACTTTTGTTTTTATTCAATGTAGTAAAAGAATACCATATCTCAATAAGATGTATCTTAAAAAAAACGTTAGTAATTTACTTTTTCTACTATGAAACAAAAACACCATTTAACCAAACTAAACTTTTTGGTTTTTTGATTTCTATCTTTCTCTGAATCATGTTTTCTATCACTCTCTATAATAACGTAATGATTATTTTTTCTTCCATATCCATGTTTTAGGACATTGAATCCCAGTGGTCATTTTCTAATGTCACAATTTTAAATCTCTTTCATTATTTTAATGTGGGGGTTGCATTGATTCACATCTAATTTGGAATTTTAATGATGTAATTTAGAAAAGAAAAACCATAGTTTCCAATCCAAAATAAAATATTGCAAGGTTGTAATTTCCTAAATAGGGGAATGATTTTCTATACCGGGTAATTATATAATAAAAAAATTCATATTTATTAATATTTATCAATTAGATTTTAATTTTACCTTAATTGGATTTTATGTCCAATAGAGTATCTTACACCCAAAAATGGGTTTATTTGAAATCATACATTGCACAGAAAGAAGTTTTCTACCAAATAATAAATAATATATTTTATTATTACAATTTTAGTATTTATTAATAACCTAGTATTTAGAATGATAGGAATGAAAAATGTTAACAAAATTATGAAAATATTGTTTACACATGATTGTATAATGATTTATTACATAAGAAAATTAATTAAAAAATAAATAAAAACTAATTGTAGAAAATGGGCGTGGTTTTTACTGAAAATCTATTTAACATATAATAATTTTGGATACAAAATAGTCAAATATATCTTTTTGGACAATATTAATGAAATATAAATTCAACATAATTATTAAAATTCATCTTATTTAATTTATAGACTTGAAATAATAACAAATTTAATTTTATGTATAAAAGGAATATTTTTCTAAAATTTGCAGTTTGTCTAACTTTTGATTTGGAAAAAAATTTAGATATATATTTTGATTTCTTTAAAAGTACAATTAGATATAAAACATCTTATATAAAAACAAGACATCGAAATTTGGTTCAGATAAAACTCTAGTATTTTTTTGATAACATTAATTTTTTAATAAAGAGTAAAAAATAATACATTTTAATTCAAAAATGAATTTTTTTAAATTTATTTATATTTTTAGATTATATTTTATGGGTTCTTAAGGTATAATTATATGATTTTGTTATCATTTATACCAATATAGGTCCTTGGAATCAATTTCAAATTGAAATTGTATATAAAAACATTATAAATTTTTAATTTTTTACATGAAAACTCTTTTTCATGATCTTTCATTGGGATTAGTGTTAAACATAATTTAACCACTTATATGAAATGAATTTTAAAAAATGTACATAAATTTATGCAATCAGTGTGAAAAATGGTCTCTAATAGGATCAAAATAATTAATAGAGAATAATAACTTTAGTATTATATTTTCCTCGTTTAATGGTTAATAGTGTAATTGAAGGTAAAAAATATTATTATAATAATATAAAACTATTGTAACACATGTAATAGTATAAATGGACATTTAATTATCAACCAAGACAATCCTTGGACCATATGATGGTTCTTTTGAAGCCAGTTGTGTGTGATTATGGAATTTATAAAATTTAATCTAATTTAAAGGAAAATATGTCACAAATATGTCACTCCTTACTAAAAGTATTTTAATATGTGTTAATATAAGTTATTTATTCAAATATTAATTGTCTTTATAGTGATAATAAATAATTACTATATTATAGTAATTTAATTATAATATTTATGAACTAAATAGTGAAATAAAATAATGATACATTGATTAATGAAGTAATAGATTTATAAAAGAATAAATCAAATAAATTTTGTTAATATTGTTAAAATAAATATGATTTGAAATATTTAATTCTATATATGAATTTTATAAATTACTATGACATGTTATAATTGATTTAATTTTCTTTTTGTCAAATTATTCAACTTTTAATGATTTTTTAAAAAGTTATGTATCGAATATTGTCAAAATTATCATAATTAAAATCATAAATTATGCAATATATTATTACATGATAAATTATTTAAAAAATCCACGATTATAAGAAAATGTTTATATTACTCTAAAAATTACATTAAGGACTCATTCATTATTATATTTTCATGATGTGGTTATTAGTTTTACACTCAACTTGTAAATTACTTAATTAAATGGTAAGAGTCAAAATGGTTAAAACTAAAAGAAAATGGCAAAAAATATTCAAATTTCCAAATTTTTAATTAGATCTTTGTGCTTAGATAACTATTCATACTATCATTAAACTAAATCCACATGAAAAAATTTGGAATATAAATTGAATTTATATTAATTTAATAAATTTAAAAATACCTAGGGTGTTCCTCCCATCTCTAATAATATGTAACCAATCCTTTATGTTAATAAAACATAAAAACCAAATGTATCTTCTATTGTCTTCCCAAAACCATTCCTAAAATCCCTCCCTACATTCGATAAAAAATAGTTTAGGAACTAAAACATTATAATAGGTGATATGGTGTTCTAAAAAGGTTATCAGGTGAATAAGTGGGAATGTTTACATTTAAGTGACTAAAATTTATTTCTTCTTCCAAATAATTTAAATATCCTTTATCAATGATGAAATAATAACAATAGTATCATCAATATATTTATATTAAATTATTTTAATATTATCTCCTAAACCATTATCGAATTTTTCAAAGGGAAAATGAACATTTTGTTTCTCTGTACGCCGGACAGCCGCCTCGCAAACCAATATAGTTCATTTTTCATTACCATCTCTCAAGAAACATCATAATTATGTAATTAATGTTTCTATTTGATTTTCAGGAATTATTTGTCATTATAAATTAATTTATATATCACTTAATTTCTTTAATTCCATGCATATAAAGATGATAACGCCAATTGTGTGTACATGTGAATTATCACCTCCATAGAGTGGTGTGAGTTGTTTTTGTTGACCACATCACTTTTATGATATATATATATAAGTATATTTATATGAATATTATTATGGTAATAGTTATATTACAATTTTGGAGATATAAAATAATAATTAACATATTACCATAGTGATTAATGAAAAATGATAACATTTATCATGCATACGTACGAGCAACAGTCTCCATGATTATTACATTTTTCAGTATCCATTCCACAAATAAATGGTTGATTTAAAATTAAACTTGATGTATAAAAGTGATTATTTTTCATAAATTTTAATCTATAGATGATATACGTAAGACCACATGTACTATTTACATCACACCATTTTCATTTTCTACACATGTAACAAATATCAAAAAAAGTTCTATTATTGTTGGGGCGTGGAGCTCGGCGCCGCAGCGGAAGTAGTCGTTGCAGAAAACACGCGAGAGGAGAGAAGATTTCACCCGAAGGCTTTTTATCACCCGAATGAATTTTACATATCACCCAAAGGATTTTTAACATCACACCCAAAGGCTTTTTACAATGCACCCGAAGTATTTTTCACTCGATACACAACACCCATGAACGCACCATTTTGTTTGTACCACCGATCATTGCAACCGGGACACGCCGCTTGATCTCCGCAACCAAGAGGACTTTCAATACATGGCACCATCATCGTCGGCGTCATCACCTCTACTTCATTCGCACCATCTTCGCTTCATACCGGTTACAGAAAATGCGGCAACCCCTTCACCGCTCTCTCTTAGTGGCTACATCTTTGCTAGCCCACATTCCAAAACATGATATTGCATCCTCTTATATAGGCACCCCGCCCATATCTCCATTAATGCGGTCATCATTCATTATTCCATCAATATTTCATCAATTAATATTAGGAATAACTCTTCATTAATGTTGGGAGACAATCCTCCATTAATGTTGAGAAAATCCCTCCATTAATATTTTCTCTCTCCTCATGATTTAAATTTTAAATCAATAAATCTCAACAATCTCCACCATGATTTAAAATTCAAATATTCCAAAGTCATCTCTACCATCTGGGCCAATTGATCGCCAACTCCACCATGCTCCGAATGTCACCCAATGAACAAAACACGCCGCATGACACCTGCGGCCAAGAAGACTTTCGATATTCCAGAAACACCGCTGATACTGCCGTCATTGTCCGATGACATCCGAGTCCTTTATAATTTGGTAATAAAATGAATCTATGTGATGAGTTAGAATTTAGGTTTGTATTTTCATCTCAATATTCATTCATTAAGTTATTTATTAATTATAAGCACCTTTATTATTTTATAGAGTGTGTATACAACCACTTTTACATTCCATATTCATATTATATATATACACAGTTTATTTAATTTTTTTTAAAATGTTCTAGATTCAAATGGAAAGTAATTGTACTGTTTACAGTTGGTAGGTAATCTTTAACTAAAACATGATTTTAATGTTTTAATGATTTATTCATATAAATCATTCAAATTGATGTCCTTGATTTCAGAGTGTTGTTAAGGAATTATTTTTAAGGAAATGAATGTTTTATAATTTTATCCCCTTTCAAAATTTTAAATGTGGTATGGGACACATGGAATCAACAAAAATATTTTAAAATGATTTATTTATGTTTTAAAAATTGGTTGATTATTTCAATAACATAGAATGTTTTTTATAACATAAAAATCATTAAATGAATTTCCTGATGTTATGTCCATTTTTTTTATGTTTACAATAAAATATTACTAAATAATTTTAATATAATGAATTTTTATTAATGAGTGTGTGGCTTCTTAAAAATGAAATGTGATTTCAAAGTGGAAATGTTATTTTTTACCTTTTTTATTTTTCCATGTGTTTTGATTATATTATGGTTATTGTGCATTGAATATTTATACACATGTTTCCATGATAACCCATGGTCAGGTGATCCCATTATATCTCTCTAATGAATTGTGTAATGATATGGAGTTAATCAATATGGCTTCTCCTAAAAGATTTAGGGAAAATATTATCATGGGAATTATACGTGTAACCACAACGGTTACTCCCTAAGTAGCTGTGAAAGCTACAATGTAAGTATGTTATAGATTCAACAAGTTAACTTTTTGATATAGTATTTTTATGATTTTTTAAGGAATATTGTGATTTCTAGGGGACTATTAAAGGGATAAAGATATTATGGAAAAAATATTGACTTCGTGAAAATGATTTTGTGTATTTAAATTATTCATAGTTTAATGGTTTTATAACTTATTTTATATCCCTTAAATAGATTTTTTTGATCATACACTATTTTTTAATTGTATTCAATAGGGTAAAAGAATGGGTAATATAAGGGAAGAAATCATGAATATTGTGATAATGATTTTATTAGGAGAAATAATCTGTGTTTTATTTTATAATGATTTAGATTATGAAAAAATGGATACTATCTAAACTTGTATAAATTTAAATTTTTTATGTTATGTAGTTAATCTAGCCTAATTCTCTAAACCATTAATTATGAAAATACCATCAATGTGAATTCCAGAAATAACACACGATTATGAAATGTTAATTGTTGCGGCCTTATAGAGATCATATAAACTATTATTTTTTGGAGTACCCATATTAAAATATCCATGCTCATAGAATTAGAGAGAGAATTATTTATATATAAAATTTTGATCACATGATTTATAACCCGATCTATTAGTTATTTTTATTTTATTAAATTTGGATGATAAATATTTAGGAACATCATCAATTTTATAAGATACTTATCATCTTCAATGACATCATTAATTACTATTTTTTTTAAATATTAATAGTTTTTATTTGAATAATTTATATTTGATCATGATTAATTAGTCACTCAAGTTGACTGAGATAAAATTTATATGTATGTGTATATAATACTAAACATTTAAATAAATCATTATTATATTTTTTAAAAAATAATTAATTAATTCTCATTTACCTTCATTTAAAGCTCATTATTTGTGATTTATTTTTTAATATGTGTTGATATGGGAGAATTTATATGATATTTGAGAGGACTTAATTATGAGAAATACATTTGTTAGGAAATTTTACATTTTAATGAGGAGTATAATGATATTATTATTATATATTTCATTTATCATAAAATTTAAATTTATTTACCTATTATTTATAGATTTGGCTATATGGTGCTCTACTAATTCTGAATGTCCTTATGGCTAAATAATTAATTGTATATAAAAATTAATAAATATAAATTGTCTAATGAAAACACTCTAATTATATTTTCCTATTTATTATTATTTTAGTAAATTTTATTATTAAATAATATTTTTTAATTATTTTTAAAATATAGTTCATTAGGTTGAAATCATGGATTAAATATTTATGGAATAACACATTTCTGGATTAGATTTTTATCTTCATGGGAATGATATTGTAATACTATATTTAAAAACATTTTAGTTTTTAATGAATAATGTAATAAAATAAATATCTAAATGTTTTTCTCTATGAGAATCAATTGAATCTCCATATTAGTTATGTTTTGGATGATAATTTTTTTTGGTAATATGGCCACCAAAAGGGTTAAAAAATGTTCTATAATTAATCAAAAAATTACCTCATAAAATTAAAATTTCAATTTATTTCCTTAGAAGGATTTTTTATTCATTAAAGAATTGTTGGTGCATGATTAAGATTCTTTTCAGTAGATAGATAAGACTAAGTACATTAAAATAATATGATTACAAAAACAAGAATCTATCATATCTTTTACACTTATAAAGTTATTTTTTAAATAGGAACAATATAATTGGTGCACCTGTTGATTTACATTTAGTGTATTCTCATGTGGAAAATAATAATTAGTACTAAAATTATCATGAGATAGAAACATCATGGAATAAAGTCAAATATTTATTGGTTGGGTTAAATGGAGTATTGATTAAATATTAATTTACCCATGAAAAATGGTGTTCAATCCAAGGGATCTTAATTTATATCAATATATAGTATAATTCTAGGCCTTCTAACGATAACATACCAATGCCTATGACTCTAAATTCATTGTTATTTCTAAATCACAATGTTTAATCTAGTTTAAAAAACCAAAAATTAATGAAATGGTCATATTTAAATTGGATGATGAAAAATATTTTTTAATGTATTTTACCATGTTCTTCCATGCTACCAGATATTTTAAAAAATGGTTTTAGATAAATAATTTCATATATTAATGATGGGAAATCATATTAATAAATATCGTGATTTTATTCAGAATGATGAAAATTTCATATATGAGGCATTATATCACATCAAGATTCTATTAAAAAGAATATATACTTGGGAATAAATTTTTTTAATCATAATATATTTTATTATTATTTATAATTCATGTATAGAGTTGTTATTTAATATTTTATTGGAAAATGATGGGATCTAAATTTATTAAAATTACAAATTTTTTCCTTCATTAAAAATCATAAAATGACATCCATTATAAAATTGATATTGGGAAAATATAAGGGAAAATATATATTTTGGGGGAGAGTACACGCTTTTTTTCCAATGTGTAATTGTTATTTAAAATTCAAGGAATTTTCAAATTGGTCATAAATAAACCTAAAACTCACGATACAATTTTATAATATTTTCTCATGGGAGAAAGATAATATTATTAACAAGTTTTTTTCTCTTGTAAAGAATATTTACAACTATTTGATCATGACATGATGAATTATAGAAAACCAACTAATTAATTTCAAAAATGTTTTAGTTTTCCAACTCATCTCAATCCATTTTCATAACTCAAACGGAATAAATAACATGGGGAATAATAAAACTATTGTAAACAAGGTTCTCTGGGATATAATCTATAATAAAATTTATTATTAACCTCTTGATAAGGATTCCCCCAGTGGGCCTTGAAACTAATATTCCCCCATAATTGATTAATTTATAAGAAAAGAAAACAAAACCTTATCATAATAAAAATAAAATTTTATATTTGAGAAGATGGAATAATATAAAAATAACCAAGGGAATTACTTAGTAAATTAAAAGTATAATTTATACAATTATAAATTTCATGTTTTAAAAATAAAAAAAAAATTCATGACTGAATACCTAGTATATAATTCGTTAACATGAAGAAAAAAAATGATATTGTTGGACGTGGTAACACATCTTACTTGAAGATAAATTGAGGAAATGAATAATTTGGTTATGAAAAGGAGGTGTAAAATGTGATAAAATGATAATGATGGTGATGAAAAAAGGTTTAATGAAAAACAAATAAGAATATAATGGAAATATTTAAATTAAACGAAATAATAATATAACACTCCAATTTTTTTCAATGAAATTACATCAAAAAATACTCATGTTTTATAAACAAAATGACAAAAATGTATCAAAAAATTGATATTAAAATAGCCTTAACCATTATGGTATAACATTACAGTGGTAAAAAAATTATTCGACATTTAAATTAAAATAATAAATAAAATTAAAATAATAAAAATACATGTAAATAAAAATACAATATGATTGAAATATTCAAAATTAGAATCACCAATGAGGATCATACTATCGATGATAACAATAGAAAGAATTATATTTTTATGAATATTATGAATATAGTGTCAATAAATATAAGAAATTGGATAAAATATTATACAGAAGTATGTATATTGTATATAAAAATGTATAAGGGATATATAACCATTGTGTAGTTGGTTGGAATAAGTGGATGTTATCCATATATGAACATTGGGGTTATATGTAATTTTTTATATTGGTTTTATTTATACTCTAATTAATAATGAATAGTTAAAATATAAGAAAATAATATTACTTTACAATGAAATTTTGTATGTTATAATGTAGTTACAGAATTTAAGAGTATAAAGATAAGTAAGCCAATTTAGTAATCTATAGAAAAAGGGAGAGGGAAAAAATATATTTTTTAAAATTAGTCTAAACAACGATCATTTATATATTTATGGTAATTTGTTTTCATCACAAGGGTTTTACCAGTATCAGGATTTAGTTGAACTTCCACAACTATGGTTTTAGAAGAACTATTTGCGTGAGATGATACACCTTGTAGAAATCACTATGAGATCCATGCAATGAAATTATTTAAATTAGAGAAACAAAATTATTTATCTTGACTATAGGATTTATGGTATGGTCCTATCTATTATTTAATGTATATGACAGAAAAAATTTAAAATGTAATTAATAAAATTATAAATGATATTTTTGTTTAAAAAGGTTTACTTTAAATATTTTTTTTCATTAAATATTTTTTATCCAATTAATTATACATTATAATAATGTATTATATTTATCAATTTGATACTATATATTAATTCAAATATAAGATATATATATAATAAGAAAAATTAGAATATGTTATTTTAATGTATTTCATTTATTAACTTTGTCTCGAGTTGTAGCATTCTGGAGAAGAAATTAGATATAGTTTCTGGTAAATTTTATTGTAATCCATATCATACAGGGGGATTTGGTATTTTTTATCTTGGATTCTTAAATGATTATATATATTCATCATATATTGGGATGTATGATTGTTAATTTGGAGGATCATTGTATTATTGAGGCTAGATTCATGTATGGACTCATGAATGGAAATTTAAACCACTTTATCTCTTCTATGTGGCATGCCATAAAATATGGTTTTTCAATAATTGATTACCATTTAAAGAAGTTTGTTTTAATATATTCATCATTTCAATTATGAAATGAAAACTGGACTAGAGTTACTCTATAAATTCATTCGTTAGTGGGGTGTTAAATTTAAATTTGGATATCTCATTAAAATACAAAATAAATAACATAGAGATTCCCTTGCATCACATATTTAAAGTTGTATAAATTTATTCTTTCTCTACTAAGGATAATATTTATGATTAGTATCATATTTCTAAAGGTGTAATTACATCCAAAATGTTTTATAGGAACTCCAACTATATAAATATGGACATTAGATGGATTAAAAAATGAGCAGAAACATTATTATGCCTTCTTGATCCATCCTGGTTTAGATATTGAAAAATGGGAAACATTCAACTAATAACATTATTCAATCATGTGGAATCTATTTATGCTCTTCGTACATTCCAAACCATTAACATATATAAGATTTTAATCATTAGTTTCTATGTTGTGTGGTATCATCCTAAATGTGGAATACAACCTCACACATATTCAAGTGAGTCTAGATCAGGTTGTTTATATCTGTGACATACTCGAAGTCTAGAGGGATCATGCTCTCTCTCCTCTCGTTATGGATTTTTTTCATGTTGTTACAGAAAAACTCATTCATTATATTTGGCATCTTGGAAATAAATCATTTGATGATTGTTTCCATTTCAATGTCGGTGCTGCTACGTCCATGATTATTGCTAATATTTAAAAATAAAAATCATTGTAGAAGAAATTTTATTCTAATTCAGTCCTTGAAAAATATGTTTTAAATCGGGTTTGAGTAAAAGGTAAAATTAGTCATCCATATAGCATGATTGGGTTTTTATGGAATCCTCTTTTTTTGGGTTGGTGAAAATAAATTCTGAGGGAGATTCAAGTGGAAATACAAACCCCACTATTTAAAGAGAAATTTGCAGGGATCGGTACATGGTTAAAATCACTATTAATATCATATTTTTTCATAAATTAAATTATAAATTATTGGTGTTATACCTATGATGGGGTAATCAAAAAATCGTTTTAGAATAATATTATCTTGAGTAAGACTCTAACATTTTTATTCTTGCTATCATGACAAGATCTTCTTATTTATCATGGGAGACTACTAAAAGGTTGACCAAATTCCTATATTATATATCTTCTATTGAACATATTATCACACATATTTATAAGTAGGGTAACTCATTGGTAGATGCACATGAAAATAAAGATGATAGTAGTAATGACTTATTATGGTTTTATTTGGTTCCTGATGGTCTCTTTCCACTTATTCAAAGGTATAAATGTAAATATACCATTTTCCTAGTATTGTATTTTTTTTTTTCTATTTTCTAATAAATTGGAATTTCTCTTCTAGGCAGGATCTAATCTTATCATTAAAAAAATATTTTTATGTTAGTTAGAAATATTTTTTTGTGTTGTTTTTCTACGTATTGATTTTAGTTTATGTCATTAACTTGAAAAAATTTAATAAATAAATTCATTTAAAATTATTGTATTATACAATCATTTAAATTTTAATTATCTATTTTTTGTAATTTTATGAATTATGAATTGAATCATGTTTTGAATGTTTTTTTATAATAGTAAGTATTCATAAATATTTTATTCTTCTAAATAGAATATAAATATATATTATTAAAAAATATAACTTCATTAAATATAACATAGCTATTTAATTATTTGATAGAAAATTTAAAATATGTTATATAAGGTAGTTTTCGAAAAACATATTTACCATGGTAAAATAAGGGAAGAAAATTTATATGGAATGACATTTTTACATTTAGAATTATATTTAGTCATTATATCACTTTTATTTTTGAAATTTGAGTCTATCAGACCACTCTAACAAATATAACCATATATAATACCCTTTGATCCTTTGGTATTCCTTATTTTTCATCCACCTACCTCATTTTTCCCATGAAATATCCCTCATTTTGAAATAAACAAGGAACTCACCTCTACAAAAAACATACCATATCTATTCATTTGGTCATTAATACCTAAAAAAATTTCATATATTAATTGTTTATATCATCTATTTTCATTTTTTCTTTGAGGATGACAAAATGCATCATTCTAAAAGAAGTCATTCTTGTGAAGAAGCGGTTTTATCTAAGTAACAAGTACATAATCATTCCCTTAAAATTACATTCTCATCACCAAACATATCATAACCAATACTCGAAACTAATTATATGTTCTTATAATCAATATTATATAGTTAAAATTATATTAATACCATATGAAATAATATTCATAATATTTATTTCAATATTAATAGTTCTTCGTTGTGTTTTTCACCAACTGCATTAATGATGATACAATGATTTCAATGTAAATGATTAGGAATTCATATATGTTTGTATAATTTTGAAATAATGGTTTTTATATTTTTTAAAAAAAATTGAATGCCAATATGAATAATTAATTTTATTTATATATTCATTTTCACTCATTGACTCAGTATTCATAAAAAGATTAATTTATAGACATTCATTGTAAACCACCAATATATCATATTGAAAATAATATTTTATCTCTAATATTATATAAAATAAATATACATCAACATCAATATAATTTATTTGAAAATGAATATAAATAACTCTTAAAAATATAATATTACTAAATGAAGATAGGTTATACAGTGTGTTAGAGAATATTTGAACAAACAGAAATCTGAGGCAATGGTTCCCTCTATGAATTTTCAATCCTTGTGGTTTATTTCAAAATAAGATCATTTTACAATTAGACATTTTTTAATTACAGCATTATTAACTTATTCTATCATAAAAAATAATTTATGAATATGATTTACAAGTCTATATTACGATCAAATTTCATGTTCTTTTGATTTTTATATTAATATATCCGTATGGGTTTAAACTATCTCCAAATGATTTTTTATATTTACAATTTTTTTTATTATTCTTTTATATGTTGGATATTATCAACAAGTACAATTTCATATATTTCACTTTCACATTGATTATTAATTATTTATATTTTGATATAAAAATACAATAATTTATTAATTATTTCGTTATATAGATATGTAATTTCAATAGATACATCCACAAATTTTATTGGTATTTGTCTTCCT
This sequence comes from Viscum album, assembly GCA_963277665.1. Lineage (NCBI taxonomy): Eukaryota > Viridiplantae > Streptophyta > Magnoliopsida > Santalales > Viscaceae > Viscum > Viscum album. The sequence goes on from OY728159.1 coordinate 1,433,683,487, forward strand.
TTTCCTTATTCATTGTATCATGAATCCATTATTTTATAATATATATATATATAATTATTCGATTATTTTCCATTCATAATTTTTTTTTTAAATTTTAAAAAATAAATTTTATTATTTTTTATTGAGACATTATGTATATGAATCACAGCATGACATGTTGGGTATGAGTTACTGAAAATAATATTAGAACAAAAAAAATTTAGAAAAAAATACTACTATTCTTAGAAATTCAACAAAAAATAAATTAAATAAAAATTTGTATGATGAAGTATTATCTATTAGAACACATTGATTTTCATATGAGTTTCACATATTTGAAAAAATAATATGTTAAGGTTCTAATTGATGTTATATCAAATACCATGAATGAAAAGTGGTATATTATAAGAATACAAAACTCATCAAAGAAATATATAATGGTTCTTTTATTTGAGTTATAAATATATTATAAAATAAAAAAAATTATTTTTTAATAGAAATGGATCACTGATTAACTTTATGACAATAATTATTTTCATTGATTTCAGATGAACATACATACTATATTCAATTTTAAATACATAATATAATGAAATTTTGATATCATATATTTCTCACTACAAAAAATAATGAAATTATTAATATAAATATAGATATTTGGTGTTATAATTTTCAATTAAAATGGATCTATATTAATATGGATAATATAGAATATAAGGATAGTAATTTTACAAATGTCTATCTTCTAATGTTTTTGATGTGATATATTTATACATCCTTATTTTATAGGATTATCTTTTCTAACATTTTGTCTCATTTTTATAAAGTGATAGATATATTAATTTAAATATCCCCAAAAGAATTAAAATCAGATCGATAAAATGGAGTGAAAAAGGGGGGGGGGGTTATCAGAAAATTCATTTAAAATTTAAGGTTTGATTTTATAAAATAGTGATTAGAAAAAATATAATGTATTTTAGTGATTGTGGGCCATTTATAGTGTATCCTGAAAAGAAACTAATGGTACCAGTTATGAACGTTTTATATAGGACATGAGGAAAAATTAAAAAGTATATATGATTAGAAATTAATGTATTTAGGGCAATATAGGATTGGATCCCATTGATGAAAATATGAATGAGATTATATTAATATTGCTTGGACATGTTATAAGATGGAAGAAGGATGAATCTAATCAATATTTATAAATGATGTAAAATTATCATTTTGATTAATATATAAGTAGGCTTAAAATTTCCCAAAATGAGTAGTTATAATTTTCTAGTTCTATATGGTATTATTGAAACTATTGTTTTAATAGATATAATAAATGATATTTTCTCTATTTAGTAAATTTCATTTAATTATTCATAAGGATAGATTGTTGTTGGTTTTTATCAATGTGTTTTTATTTGAAACTATAATAAATTCATAAAAAGAGTTTATTTATATGGAATTAGCATTTTGAAAATTCCAGCACATATTTAATCCATATATTGTTTTTTCAAAAATTAATCATTTTAATGTAAAATTTTAAATTTTCTTAATAGCATTACCTTTACTTTGTTGACTATAATTAAAAATAATATATATTACATTTTTAATGGAAACATGAACAATGAATTAAGTTACATTTTAGGAATTTGTATATATTTTCATATCTATATCTAAACAATCTATCATATATGGATTCATTATTCATGTATATTCCATAATTTTATTCTATATTATGATTTATTTTGGTGATTTAAATTCAATAATCATATGGTTTCATTCTAAATTTATTCATCTAATGTATGTTTCTTTCCATAGTTCAATCAACCATTAATGAATGATTGATTTAATCAAGAAGTCATATAAACTTTCTATAATTATGTGATGGGACACCATAAATTTATATAACTATCAAATACATTGGGTGATACTTTATATCTGGTGAGATGGTGAGGTTATTCATTTAGTTTAGATTATATATATATTCACATCCAAATACAAGGAAATGATTGATTATAGAAATTTTCACTTATTTTTTCATGGAATTGATTTTAGTTGACTGTGTTCATGAATTACAATTTGTAGATGGCCTTAGAAAGCTACGTTATAAACATTATCTATGGAAATTTGGTGGTAATATTTGTTCATATTGAATGGTTTTTTTGATTTTTTTTATCACATAGTCCTATGACATGATCCACGAGTTGTGCTTATTATATCATTTTTGCACATTCTTATCCCATATTATTCGATATGATTTCATTGTGATCTTTTTGAGGATATATTAATGTATTTTATAATTAATATTATTCGATCATGAATTTTGACCTTATGTTATAATTCTACGTAATTCCAAATTTGATTTGTTTTGTAATTAGAATTTTCTCTCTCATGATTATGATATTATCCTTTATGTATTATTAAAAAAATACATTATTGAGAATCTATACTCAACCTAAATATTTAATATATCTTAATGTAACTATATACAGTAATATGTCCTAAATGATATTTATGCATATGATTATTTGGGAGATACTAAATATCTAGGATGTAATAATATTTTTATATAGATAATATCCAATGAAACTAAACAAATAAATCTATATAATGTGTTTCATTTTGAGTTTTACAAAGAATCATGTCTAACAATTTAAAATTTATGTATATTATGAATAATTTGTCTTCATTTGAATCGATTGAGGTTTGAATATTTTTTAGCATTAGGTGGAGCTATATAAGGGAACATATCTTAATGATTTCTAGATTAAAAAAAGGTACATTAAGTAATAATTAATGTGTCAGATGACATGTATTTATATGATTATTTTTTATTAATGTTATCCATTTTCTAATAAAGAAAATATTTTTAATTACGTATTTTAACCAAAAGGTTTTAGAATAAATGTGTTAATAGATTGAATAAATTGATTGGGAAACGGGTACACATAATATAATCAATATATTAGTTATTTATTACAATTATTTCATATCATGAAATATTTATATGAATATTTATTAATCACCTCATTCATTAAATATTGAATTAACTCTAAAATAACTGAATAGTTTGCTGACTCGTTTGAATTATATAACACTTAATACATTTTATATCGTTGGTTGGTACATCTTAAAAATGTTTTCATTTTACAATTTGTATAATTTTATGTGAAATTACAAATTGATTGGATCTCCCAAGATAGAGCTTATATCAATTGTGGGAATATATTATTTGGAGTTCAAATACAAAACAATGGAATAATGTAGTATCTGTAGAATAATTTTTTAACACCCTTTGAATAAAAATTCCATATTTTTTATATTGATACCAAAAAATAATATGTACATGCCTCAAATTATTTTTGAAATAAAAAATAGTGATGAAACTCAAAATGTGTGGGAATTTATTAACATACTTCTTGATGAGTTGTCTAATCTTCTCTTAGGTTATACATTTGAGTTTTATATGGTACTAATATAGTTTTCTATTCCCATGTCAAATATACAATTGTAAATGAACCCTATAAATTTTGATTAATTATTTAAGAAACCTCAATTAAAATCTTATGATGCTTTTAATTTAAATGTGACTACTCATAGTGTTTTATAGCCCACCTTGTTATAAAAAATTATGGGTCAATATCTATTTTAATTTACTATAATTAGTAAAATAAAATCATGATGTAAAAAAATTATCTATTACTCATATTCAACCTATAGGATAAATATACTTTTTAATGTTGGAACATCTATCATGGTATCACCAATTACATGTGAGGAGAGAAGATATACACAATAAAACCTTCTGTGCCATTAATTAAAACTATTATTTCAGAATAAGGCCATAGAGACATTCAAATTACATCACAATAATTATATATCTGGAGAAAAATTCCTTTATAAATTACTTTAAGAATTATTTATTAATAATTAATTATGATATAATAATAAATTTTAAAAGTTTGAAAGAAAATGAATAAAATTTCACATTTAAAAAAATTTATAATGGGAGAACCTCTATTTCCATTATAGAATCTGTAATTTTAATCCATGAAAGTACCTCTTTTTCATCAATGTAATAATATTTTACTTACTATTATAGGATACACTTGATCCAAATAACTAATCTAGTAAGAAGAATGCCCATAATGGTTTTCATGTTTTTTATATACTTGTAACAAGTTTATAGGCATCGAATATACTTGACTGAGAATTATTTCTCCCAATTAAATAAGAATAACACAAAACATCAACCTTGATATATAACATGAAATCGCTAAATGTACAATGATCCCAAATATAGAATAACATACATTAAAAATAAGATCAAAAGTAAAGAATTTTTTTTCATAAACATTAATTACAAAATATAATGCAAATATCTATAAATGTAAACAAACATATCAAATTTAAAAAAATCATACATTCATTCATGAACATACTTATATAGGAGAGGATAAAATTATATAGTTGTTATTTAATATTAAAAGAGATAAATAAAATTATATAATAATGAAAATACCATGTAACAACTTCTCAACATTATTGAAATTATTACTCAATATTGAAAAAAAACAAAGTACAACTGAAACCCCAAAATATAATCACTACATACTAATATAAGAAGAGAAATATAAGAAATATAGGTTTCCAAAAAACTAAAAAGTGGTATCATCCTCAGACCTAGTTTTATTCATTCTAAATATAACCCTTTCATTCATGTACTTTTATTAAAATTATTCACTTCAAAACATCACTTGGTCCCTTTATAAAAAAACATCTCTTCTAAAAAATGATGATTTGTAACAATTTATTGATGGATTTTTTATTATTGCTAAAAACAAATGAGTGTCCAATATATGAAATTAATAAATTCACATTTGGTATGTAAAAGTTATATAACCTAAATTTTGAATCACCTTTGAATCAATATTTACTGAATCCATACAAAAATGATTTTTTATTAAAATGAATGAAGATTGGAAAATAGTGATGAACACAGAAAAGAAAATCCAAATTAAAAAATATAAAATCATTATAAGTTTAAATAATTACACAAATAATATATATAATTAATTTTATGTTCTAAAAATAAATAATTAAAAATAGATAAATATTACGAGGAATGAAACCACTCATTTATAGAAACAATAAAGTTTAAAATGTAATCAAAGTGACATTAGGGATATTTGTTCCTTGAAACCTATGAAACTAAAGATCCTCAGACAATTATTTGATAAAGACAATCATTTATACACTTAGTTATCTTTTTATTGTCCAATAAGGGCCACTAGAGAAAACTATTTCATGTTTTCATGGGAATAAATATATATCATAATATCATTTAGTTGATGTTGTATTATTCATCATGGATATATAGGTCATGGTTTTCCTAACTATACATGTATTGGTACTTCTTACTAGATTACCTATGTTTACAATGATTATCTAATGGAGAATATTTTTATTAGTACATAAATCTTAAATCTGAATACCCAATTACAACACACAATGTTATAAAAAACCAAAATAAAACCACTCTCTCACTTTTGATCTCCTCTTACCGAAGCATCCATTTGTGATCAAAATAATAATATAATAAAAATTATTCCAATTTATGGTAATTCAAAAAACTCTCATAATACCATATCATCACATAAAATATTATTCAATCCCTCAATGTGTATATTTTATGGGAATATTTATATCATCAAAATCCATCTTATAACATCCCTAAAATGATGTTTGAAACCTATTTAAGAAAACAAACATATTAATTTATTTCATTGAAAACCATAAAACCAAATCTTTTAAATTATTCTATAAAATGTGAAATAATTAATTTAAATAATGTTTCAGGCAAATGAACAATATTATATAGAGAATACAAGGGTTCAATCATATAAAAGAGATCACGGAAATTATTTGAACGTGTATCATTCTTTTGTAAACATCATCCAACCTTATTATGGTTTAAATTCCACGTTAGTACAAATAAGTTATTAATTTAAATAATTAACCAATTTGAAAAAATTTGAATTAAAATTAACAGTTTATTTATAAATTTCATTATTAAAACATACATTCCCCCCTTGAATATCATTAATGATACAAGCAATATTTTTCGTAAATGAATTAAATTCAAAAGATCATTTATTACATTTCTTAAGATCATTGGAAATGTATAATTTATAGAGAATTATGTTTTTAGAATTGAAATATATTCCAAAATATTTCAAAAAAATAATTTTAATATATATATGAAGTCAATTATTAAAATTTAAAGAGTTATACAGGGAGAAAAAGATCTCGATAAATAATATATAATTTATCAGAAGATAATAATGACGACAACTGATTTCTATAGTTTCAATATAGACCATAAATACAATTAAATTTATAAATTTTTTAACCGTGACATAAAATGCATAATTTAATAATAGACTCCAAACTCATTGGAAGTCATAACAGTGAAAACAAATGTGAATATGAGGTATAGTATTCCATAAATAGACACATTTTCCAATATAACATGGAATATCATATTTTTTCAACTAATAATATGGATTATTAAACATAAAAAATCATATAATAAAAATTAATGTGTAGGAAAACATAAATCAACATGAAAGAGATATTATTGGATGAACACAAACTCTTGACACCAACTCCATGTTCCATACATGATATCACTATTAATTGGGATGATTCCACCATGCCTCAATATGTTAATCATCCCAAAACACTAAATGAGTGCAGAAATTAGATAGGATCATTGAATATAGAAAAATGGTAGACATAAAATATATACCCTATATATAGATGAGTTTAGAAATTCAACATAATTTTGAATTTTTAATTTAGTGGATGGTATGTTATGAGAAGTATGACTCTGATGGAGGTTATTAGACATAAAATGTCTATAAAAGGTGTATATTGACTTGGTTTTAGTGTTGGTAGATGTCTCGAGTGATTGAGTGTTTGTGGATTTAAGTGAGGCTAGTCTCCAAAATATCACCATATTTAGATGATTCACATTGTTGTTTTGTGATTCATTTTAGTAGTTTTTGGGGTAGCAGGTGGAGGCCCCTCTTTAAGAAATATTAAAGGTATAAACATTAGATCACATTGTAAAATAAAATTATGGTGTTATATATATATAAATTGGGTCAAATCCCATTATTTAAAAATAAATAAATCATGAAATTTGATAAGTTTGTCTGATTCCTAATCCACTTCCATCGCCATTTTAATCAGGGAACATGGGTGTCATTTTTTATGATGTCTTATGTAACCTCTTTCACCCCATTATATCTAATATTTTTCCCATAGTGGATGAAAATTGTTTCGTTAGTTAAGGGTATCAATGATAATTCCATTCTATCATGAAGTAATTATCTATTTTTTATGGGTAACTCAAACAACCTAGTGAGAGGCCATCCTGTGAGGAAATATAGACATTGCCATAGACAATTTCTGTAATGTATGTCACAATGGTGATTTACATGTTTTTTAAAGATAATTAATTTGTTTAATGGTTATTTTGAGTGTTGTACATTTCTTTTGGAGATTCCAAGAGTGAATTGAAGGCCTCCCACAGTTTTTTGTATATGGGTTCAGTGTGATAGGGTTGACCCTAGAGTTTTTTTTAATTTTCAATTAATTGAATTAAAAGGTAAAATTAATGAAAAGAAGTTAATATATATTTTAGTTAATTAACTAACTAAAATTTTATTTTTACTTATATATAGTGTTTATAATTTATTTTGGGTTATATAATCAAGATGGTCGGATGTTAATGAATGGATTTAGATTGGTCTGGGATGAAATTTATGGTAGCGATCAAAGGGTCATAATTATAGTCTATTATTTGATGTCCCTTGAGCATACCCCTTTTTTATTATCATGATTTTATACAATATGATATATGGTCTCACAAAAAATGATATTAAATAATTTTTTTGTTAATTGAACTATATTATTAAGATAAAGTACCTTGGACTCAACGGTGTTCCATGGGACTTGGGTGACCCCTGGGCCCTATCCTATTTCCCCTGAACATTAATAATTGAGTCCATAATAATATATTTATGGCCAATGAACCTTGTATCATGATGTGTGTAATGTAATGGAATTCAATAATCATAGAATAAATAGTTTAGCTTCCCTAATTACCAATGAGTAGCATGATGTGATAGGATGATTATGTGTTGATTTAGTAGTCTTTTGGATTATTGTCATGTTCTAAAATAATTCTTATGTAATATAAGTGGAGAAATATTTTCTCCCCCTATGTGATGTTGTCACCCTTGTGTATAAAATCAAGGATAATGATGTATGTTCTTGATTTTCAGATCAACCTAACAATATTGGTAAAAGGGATGAGATTGGGTCCATCTCTCCTGTGAGGAATTCCTTAGAGGCTAGTGTATCCCAATTTAGACTCTGATAATACCACGTGCTGTTGTTCCCAGTGAGTGACTACATTGGACCAGATAGATATGCTTATAATTAATGTTCCCATAAAGTATTCCCCTATTGTGATGTTACTTAAGGGCCCCAGGTGGTTACCCCAGTGATGTGGTGACCTTAGAGAAGGTGCACGTGGGAATTGATTAGTGATGATTTTCGGTGTCAACTATGAACATGAATCAATCATTGGTCCTATAATTTGTTTGATACATAATGATCATGAGGATTAAACTTCTTATAACTAATTTCATGGAAATTAATTTGTAAGATTCATGGGAATAAACCCTTGGGTCTAAGATACTATAATTAATTAAACACAATGTAATCATATGTTGGGCATGTCATTCACATACATATGACTAACAAGTATTTCTGGGAATTGAGCATTGATATTGACGGTTTAGATTCCATCGGATTCCATGTGTCAATTTATGATATATATATATATATATATATATATTCTAGGAATCATGTGAATTAGTATTATTACTGATACACAATTTCAATGGATGTCAAGGAACTATTGTTGAGAATGATACTCACAGACCTATTATTGACCAGGATTATTGGAAATCCCCAATAATAATTGACACAATATTTAACAAAATACTGGAGAATAAATTATTGATATTGATGCATAAATGAAGATGATTGAGTCATACATATGGGAATCATAGTGAACACTTATAAATGTTTGTCCTGAACACCATGGAATTGACCATAGTTCTGGATGAAAAAAATACCAGATTCAAAAAGATGTCAATTAATTGTCCTAGAGATAGACAATATCATATTTTCCAAAACATCATGGAATCATTTTATCCATGTTATTTTCTTGGTTAGTTTATATTTTCATATAGAAGTTTTCTATTATACTTTTGTAGGTCTATATGATTATATCACTTTCTCAAAAAAAAATATGGTACAAGATGATGTAGTTTTTCATCAATAACTTGTGTTATGAATCATTCTAGTGATAATAATGATTAATTATTAATTCATTCACAAAATTTATTATTTATTTTATTTATTATAAAATGTGTAAACATCATTTACTCGTAATTTGTAGGACTTCATGATGGTTCCCTACAATGATTTACTAAGACTCTACCTGAGTGATCATTACACATGGGTACTCAATAAGGATTCATTGATCATAGTTTTAAATAAGTAATAGGGAAAAAGTTTTATGATTGATCTTGTTACCGCTTTTTGGATTTTATAAATTTTGAGGTGAGGCTTGATGAAATTGGTAGAGCCTTAATGGAATTTTATTTGTTATATTATTTTGTATATGTGATCTCCTCATGGAAATTTTTATGAGTATGCTTGATTGCACAATTCTATATTCGTATCTGATTTATTGATGGATATAAAAATTTATTTATCTTATTATATGTTATTAGATGAATTATAAAAGTGTTATATTTATGAGTTATTGTTAACTTTGATATAGTGGTATAGACTCTCATATATACTATCATACACCCCCACTATTATCAATAGGAATTATTGTATGGGGTGGCATACCTGATGTCTAATAACAACCTAGTCAATTCACTATTCCTAGTGGATTATGGAGGGTACACTACAAATATGTATTATAGATTATGTGAGTGATATCAATGAATGTATTAGATCACTGATTGTCTTACTACATGGGGGAGAGTTTTGATAGCCGATATATTCCTTATTCAGAGTTTTGTGGTAGATATCGTATTGGTGAATCCAGAAGCCTATTATCATTAAGTATTCCTTATTGCCTAGTTTATCATATTTTTGTTTATTGGGTATGTTGTTATGATTGTATGGTTTTCAAATATTGTTAAACACAAGTGTTTATTTTTAAAATTACTTATAAATTATTATGTTTTACTTGTCTTCCCATTCATAAAATGTAATATTCATACATAATATTTTCCATGAATCATTAAAATTAAATTTATTTGATATCATTTTAATGATATATCAATTGGGAAAAAAATTCAATCAAGGTATAATCGGAGTGTTTTTTTGACAAAGAAGGTGGACAAGAAAATTAAGGATTTTAATAATGTTTGTTGTGATAGTATGATGAAAAAGATTAAAGATTCATAAAAGTGTAAATTTGTAATATATACCTACAGAACTATTGGTTGTAGACATTCAAGCAAAGTCCTTACCTAAAAAAATTTGATTGAATGTCATCAACTAGAACATGGTGTTCATTCAACATGCCACACTTGTAGAGGGTGGATGTAAGACCCAATCTCCATGAAGAATGGTATGTTTTTTCCTACAAGTGCTATTTTTTGTTACACTATTGTTGGCCAAAACGAAGTGTCCATCATGTTTCATGATAAAAAGTATGAAATGGTGTTTATAAAATGGGATAAAATGACTTCATCCAAACAACTAGAGAATATGATTAGGTGACAAGTGATGTTGGGTGTGTTCTATATCCGATGATGATAAATATTATCGATCAATTTTTATAGATCATAAATGATGGGTTTTTTGTTAAGGTATTTTTTTAGATATTGATTGAATTTATTCATTGATTATCTTTTAATGCATCAAATTGTTTCACACGCCAAGAATGGATCATGCGGGCTTAGAGTATGTGTTGAGTAAATCATCGATCACTCTCTAAATTCAAAAAATAGAACAATGGTATAATAGATAAGAAGCTCTAACAAGGTATTAAAATTTGAAGATTTCTCAAAAATACCCATGGGAAATATTGTGGGGAAGAAGTGCCTCAGTGAATAATTACATTGTTCTCACATTCATTGTGATTGTTGACAACGAAAATGAAAATGTATAGTTTTTTAGTAAATTCATGGTTGTTGAATATTTATGTTGATAACTATCCAATACTATAAAATTGATTCCCTTGAGGTGGTATATATAATTGCGTAAATAAGGTGGCTTCATTTCACTTTGTTTTGAAAAAAACATTTGGGTCAATAATTGGGATGCCAGCTCAAATATCAGGAAATTTTTATTTCTATTAATCCCTAAAAAAATATGGAAAAATTATGAGTTTCATGAATATTATAGTATCGTTAATGTATTGATATTTTCAATGGAATTTAGGGTAACAGATCTTCGGTTTTTTGATGGTGTGTAGCATCATGAATACATGAAGTGTAGACAGTTATTCTCCACAATTACAAGATGTGAAGAACTATTAACTTGGGAATTATTGATGTGGTATATCCTTTACTCTGATAAGCTTCATGAATTGGAAATTTCATCAATGATTCTCAAAAAATTGGATCATTAAGAAAATAATTGGAGTTATTAATGATATGGTGATGATGTGGATGGATTCTTCATTAATTAGTAAAAACATATATAATTGTGTCTCAACTAACATTGTAAATATAGATCATCACAAATAACATATTCTAATGAAATTAATTCGTTGTGTTTATTTTTGAGGTTTATTATAGTGAATATTTTCATGAAGAAAGAATGTTCACAATGGTGATGAAAGGTGACCGAATATTATATGCATCAATATGGTATTAAATTTCAAGAAGACAACAAATAGAAAAGGTAATGATATGGGCATCTCAAATGAAATGTGAACATTAAAATAGTGTATATCCTTTGGGATGATATGTTTCGTAGTTAATTCTAGTTGTTTTTCATCAAATTTGTGTGCTTCATAAAATGTTTTATACATGCGATGAGTTGAGCAGTTTCTTTATGATTTTTTGACCTGGGAAAAGACATTGAGCATATAAAAAATGTTAAAAATGGATATAATAGTAATAATATGGTAATGTGGTATTCAACAAGGGTAATATATTATAACATAAATATAGAATATACCAAAAATATTATGATTCATTCATTATTGATAATTAAAGGACATGTATGTCTACAAAATGTGTGTGAATGCTTTCATGATCAGTAAAAAAAGGAAGAGGATAAAGATGATCCTTTGGACTATCAGTTATCCATAAACATGAGTATTGATGTAGTGACTATTGGGTATAGGTGAGTTTTCCCTTTACATTTTAATGGTATTGAGACTAGGATTAGATTTTATTTCTCCCAAAACTGTTTTCAGCAATGAACCTTAGTAGATTTGGTAGATCCGTATGTTTCCATTATAGGATCCTTGCATATAGCCCAATGTGGTTGGATCAAGTAATAATTTTTACAAAATTGTTAGTTCTCCAATCATTTAATTATAATTCATCATCATCAAATATATAATTAATAAATAATATAAACATAAAAAATTATGAGAAAATAATGTCCCCTTATAATAAAGAGGAAAATATATGGTGGGTTAGGAATAATTTTGAAAATAATATCCACTCCCAGTTTCACCACATAAGGGTATCTAATCCTATATTTGGATTAGAATCATTTGATATATAGGTGTCAAAATATTTAAAACCTTTTTACATCTGATATAGTGATTTTTATTATAACAAGGAATGAAATTCTATTCCGCTGAATCATTTTTTTCAGATCCTAATTTTTTTGATCATTGGATGAATTCACATTAATAATTACAATACATTACCTAATATAATGAAAGAATAATAAACCCTGTAGATTATTACAAGAAGTTTATACCTTCGGGATTATTCTGTCAGGATGATATTCATTGTATTTGTAAAAAAAATCCCATTTTGTTTCTCATGTTTCTGAAAAAATATATAATTTATTTTTCAATATATCAATATGAACATATTTTACAAAAACTAACCATCTGAATTTAATAAAACTGACAAAATTGTTTATGGTGTGATTCCCCAATATATCATCTGATGAGACTGTGATCATTGATTGAGTGACTCATTTATAAAAAGGTGTGGTGTGGATCACGTATGAATTATTGACTCTGAAGGGGAAGTTTCAAATAATGATTCTTAGTGGGAATCATTTCATGCCATTATTTAGGGAGAAGTCATGTTATTTTTTGTGTGAATATAAGTATATAATACATTATAGGGGGTTAGATTGTAATGTAAGTTGATCAAAAATATTTAGATGATAGTATAGATTTTACTTATGACATAGGACCTATATGTGGAATTAAATATTGTTTAGGAAGGAGAGCCTGATTTTTTAGCCATAAATCATGACAATTTTGAGTCAGTTATAATTGTTTTGAAGGGACGAGATATATGAGGGAAATCCATGTGAGGGGTTAACCTGGACATAAAAGTACCATAAATATAGGAAGTATGGGCTTCTAGTTTAGTTTATAAGGATGATATATGTGAGGTTATTCAAGGTGTGCTATAAAATAACTGTCATTATTAAGGTGTTTTGAAGGTTTAAACCATGTCATGATCTTTTAATAGATATCATTTCATAGGAGGTGGTATCATATATGTTATTGGGAAGATTATCCCACAAATTTTCATCCGGATTGTATAGTTAGTTCTATTGTTTTGGGTATTTTTTCATGGAATTGAAAAATCATGTGCTATGATCAGTTTTTTTCTATGTGTTTTTTATTTTCATAGTTGTAGAGAATGGATAAAAAATAGTTCTTTATGGAATTATTCCTGAGTTCTACGGTGACCATGGGATAAAAATTTGTCTCCGTAAGATAAATCATTCTGAAATTTATCATTTAGGATTCATCTAGCTTGTCGAAATTAAAATGTAATGGTCATGTTTAGTGGTTTAAATATATGCTCCTATATTTGGATAATTTGATTGTGTTTTATTTAATTCGATTGTGTGGTTTGATGTCATAGACACATTGAGTTTGGATGAGATTGAGGTAGACACCACTTGATACATGGAATACATTGAGATGTGAAAAATTAAGCAACTATGTGTGCTCCAAGGGTAGATATTTACATTAAATATCTAGAGGTTTTGGTTATATGGGTTAGATTATAGTGAGAAATTACATGCATTGGTAGAGGAGTGATCATAAACGAATCAGGTAACTGAGGATGATTGTCATTAGTTAAGTCCTAAACACATATTTTTAGGGAGTCTTAGTTTCATAAGATAACCATTGATGAGCATGGCTTAGGAAGAGAGGCACACACATGTTGATTTTATTTGGTTTAGTTTTCACTCAGGGAGAATTAAAATCATGTAATTATAGTTTTTAGTGAAACCAATACCATTTTATGTTTTAAAACTCATTTTAGAAGAATTTTAAAAGAAAAAATGGATGATGTTTGTGATATTTGGGAATTGGAAATAGTTAAATTCTATGTTTACACACAGGTATTAGTTGGAAAAATACATCCTATCATTACATGTAGTAATATAATATGCATGGGTTATAGATGTGTTCCACATAGTAGGATATGGAGGTAAATGTGATAAGATTAGAATTTGGAAATTCATGTTGGAATAGATTATTAGTGATCCATTGAACTAATTTATATTCTCTTTGGTAAATACCATACATGAGATTTAAGATATTATATTATAAATAGTTAGTGTGTTGGAATTTGTATAGTGAGGATGATGATGTGTTACAGGGTATATTAGTCAGGTGAACCATTGAATTTTTCATGTTTCAAAGGGGCACCTTTTTCTATATGTTTTAGCTGATGAACCCTAGTTTGTGGCATGATTCGAGAGGCATACATTTTTTGTACATTGATTTCCGGGAGAATCTCTTGATGAAATGAATTAATTTTACATCTTTATATAATAGTTATAAAATATATGGATATTAGTGCTCTGCTATGGGAAATTTCATTTATGAGATATCATGGGTATCCAAATATGTTTTTATGGCCTTCTAAAGAATTATGGAAAATAATGGGAACTATGAATTTGTGGTGGAGACTCAAAAAAATCATTTTTGAAATTAATTTGATAGTTAGATCAATTTTTAGACTATGCTTCCATAAATTCATTGTTAGAGTGATATGAAAACCATACAATGATTGTTTTTATACAATATTTATTTGGAATGTAAGATGTAGGGGAGAGCCATGGATCCAAATAAATAATTGAAATCTAATTCTTATTGGGGGAATCATACAATGATAAATGATTTTTTCGAGGACGAAATTAGGTTATCTTAAGATTCATGGGTGTGGGTAAGAACCATATTAGTGATTCCATGGTGTTTATGTGAGGAAGATTGATTTTTTGTGAATTGGTATCATTGCATTAGTAGTTGGGAAATTGATTCATGTATTGAACTAAATGATGTATATTGGCATGTTGAGTGTCAATAACTGATCCAGGCAGGCATTGTTTGTTTGAATGGTTGTTTTTGAGACATTTTTGGATCAAAATATTCTATTTTTGTAGGTTATAACTATCACGAACCAGCCCGGGTCGACCCTGAACCGGTCACCCGAGCCGGTCCGCGGCAAGTCCCGAGGAGCATTCCTGATCCCCCCGGGATGGAAACAAGTGTCGGGCATCTAAAATTTCAATCGTTCGGAACGATTTCAGCCCAAATTAAAAACAGGATCATAAGAAAGAATATAAACTAAACAACAGACAAACACTAAAGACATAAACAAAACTACACCACGACATACCTCCACGTGACCTCGCGAGTCACCACCCAACCACAACCAACATCGCTCCCTCACTGAGCGACTCAAGGCAGGAAAACCTAAACACAAGGAACCTGCAACTGAAATGGTAAAAGATAGGCGTGAGCACAAAAAGTAATCAGTAGGTGATCCCCACAAAAAATCCCAAAGCACTGCCAGTAAATAAAGAATCTACATGTTCCACGTTTGAACTATAATGTATAAAAGTAACATTTCATAGTGCATTACTTGAAAATCAAAACACGAGGCATTTCCCTCATTCTTTTTCGAAAGTTGGTTCACTTTCATTAGTGTTAAACTCATTTAAAAAGGAAAGAAGTGTTACATTTTCAAATCTTACATAAAGAGAATAAAGCATTTTCATTTGAAAACCATTTTCTCAATGTCTAATAGTATAGGCTGTGAAGGATGACTGAAAGTAAACAAGCAGGGAAAACAAGTGCAAGTAAAGGTAAACAAGCAAGGAAAACCAAGTGCAAGTAAAAATAAACCAGAATTTATCAGCAATAACCATGGGTGATCCTAAACATCCCTAGAAAACCCTTGGACGTACTCGGGTTTAGACTACCTGCCGGCATGGTACTCTATAGTCAATAACCAACTGGACGCCCTAACAGCCAACCAGTGGCACGCCCCACAAGCCCTTACCTACCAAGGGGGGACTAAGTCATCTAATTGGGGTTAGAAAGCAACCATCACTCGATTCTCTAAAGGATTCCCGGGAACCCATGGTGGTTTTAATAACACTGTGTAAGTGGGAGACCCTCGCACGCGTGACTCATCTCACCGCACCTGCCAACCCCTTACACAGACATCGCTACATGACAACCCTCGAAGGGAAGTCCCCCTGTAGAGATTCCCCATAAGTACGTATATATATATATATATGTGTGTATGTATGTATGTATGTATGAATGTATGTATAATCACTTTACCTTTAATAAAGTGCCAATCGGGTCGTCATATCATTTACATTTTGACCATTTAATACTAAAACATTTCTAAAGGGATATGACACATTCCATGTCATTGAAAACCAGAAACACACTTAGAACTTTATTTAAGAAACTCAAATCAGCATATTAAACCTGAAACACACTGGTTCCACAAGTAGAATCATTTTCCGATATCCAAACGCACCCCACTTTTATCAAGAGCCAACGGGCCTTTAATCACTTTTTGAAAGAACATCATTTCTCAAATGAAATCCAAACTTTTGTTCATGCGACAAAGGAAAACATTTTTCATCAACCAATAACCACACTTTATGTTTCCAAAATCAAGGTTAAAGGTCATACGGACATTTTCTCTAATCCAGGTTCTAAGAAACACCTTTTCCATTAACAATACATCTACTAATTTACACACGCCAAAAACATTTCAAAACCCAACTCAACATGTCTTTCATTATTCAAGTAGAACCATTTAGCAATATTACCATGGAAGCACACAATTCAATCCAAGAAAACGCTTTCAATGAAACGCTAGAATTAAAACAGCTTTTATCATCAGCAGATCACCACACTATAAATAACTACTTAATAATACTTTTAAATTTACTGAAACTTAATAAAAAGTCAAGGAATAAATAAATTCTAAATATAAAGGCGAGTGCAAAGGGAGACCTACCTCGAATCGGAACGAGAAACGACACGGCACAAAACTCCTGTTACGTAAAGGTCGCACCGTATTGCGTCGTCAAACGGGTCCTAAAACAAAAGACCATTGAACATGTTCAACATTAATAATAACACAATAGTAATATCAATAATAATAATAATAATGTAAAAAAATTAAAAAATAATAATAATGATAACAATAACATATTAATAATAATAATAACATAATATAATAATAATAATAATAATAATAATAACAATAATAATTTAGCATAATTATAATATAATAATATAATAATAATAACCATAATAATATAATAATAATAATAATAATAATACTATAATACCCATAATAAAATAATGATAACAATAATAATATAATAATAATAATAATAGCATAATCATAATAATAATAATGACAATAACATAACAATTATAAGAAAAATAATAACTTAATATTGTTAACATGATAATAATAATAATAATAATAATAATAGTGTAGTATTAATAATACAACATCATAATAATAATATTATTATTTTTAATATTAATAATATATTAATATTAATAATAATAATATTAACATAATATAATAATAATAATAATAATAGAAAAATATTAACTTAATAATAATAATAATAATAATAATAATAATAACAATAGTAATAATATAATCATAATATTATTGATATTAACACATTAATAATAAAAATGCAAACATAATAATAAATCAAGTATAATAATAATATAATAACAAAATAAAACAAACACTGAAACTTACCGGGGCGGCCGAGCGGGGAGAACGGGCCGGAGCGGGGGTGTCGGAAGGCTGGAGGTTTGGCGTGGCGGTTCGGCAGGAGGGTGCGTCGGCGACGGGGTGGCCGGACTGGTGGAGGCGGCAGGGCGCGTCGACGGAGGGAGGTCGAGACAGGGGGAGAGGGAGCGGGTCACCGGGCTGCTCGTCAGAGGAGGCCAGGACAGGGGGGAGAGGGAGTCGGGACGGCGGAGGGAGCCTTGTAAGGGTCGGGACGCCGGCGGCAGGGAGCAGGGAGGGCGGCGCGGTGGTCGGTGCGGCAAGCTGCGGGCGGTGGAGGGCGTAGGAGGAGCCGGGGGCAGCGCGGAGGTGCGCCTGGGGATGAGCGGGAGCCAGCTGCGGGAGCGGGGAGTCGCGCCGGAGGGGAAGCGTGGTGCAACGGAGCCGGGGTCCAGGGGAAGTCGCGTGAGGGGGCGGTGCCGGAGGGGGATCACGCCAGAGGGGAAGCGCGCCGGAGTGGGGCAAGGTCGGAACGGCGGGAGTCGGGCGCGGCGCATCAGAAAAAGGGGGTCGTTGGGATAGAGAGGGGGGGTTTGCGCGGTGAGAGAGAAGGGGGAAGGGGTAGGAGGCTGGGGTAGATTTAGGGTTAGGATTATATATATATATATATATATTTGATAATAATAATAATAATAAAATACTAAATAAAAGAATAAAAACTAATCTTAATAATAAAAAAATTTAATAATAATATTAATAAAACTTTATAATAATAATCATAACAATAAAATAATGATAATAAATTTAAGTTAGTTAATTATAATAATAATTATTATAATCAAAATACACACATATATATATATACGCATACCTAAACATATATATATATATACCTATATATAAACATATACACATAGATATAATATATATATATATATATAAACATAACGTATTAAAGTATAAACATATGTATATATATACACATATATAGACATATATATATATAATTATATACAGAAAATAACTACAATAATAATAACACAACTTAAATAGTAATAATAATAAAATGTCAACGTAAAAAAAATTTAATATTTAAAACGCCGGGTGAACACATAGTCACCCGGGCCGAATGCACGGTCACCGCTAGCGATGTGATGACCGTGCACCAGCGTAAAACCTCCAACACAATCAAACCTCGAAAATTTTAAATCGGTACCAAGAAAAAAACAATAAGGACATCTGTGGTCGGGGTGTGACAATTCTCCCCACCACAGACACTTTCTTCCCCCAGAAAGTCGTCAAACCACAAGTCGATCAAGATTTAGGTCTATCCCCAAATGGAACTAAAGGAACCGAAGATAAAAGAGAATATCAGGATGACCTTGCTCTACACAGGTCACACCCGACCCATCCAAGAGAAGAATGGAGTCCGAGGTTGAGGGGAGAACACGAAGGGGTTCTCCCCACCACAAGAACTCAACTAGTTCGAAAATTTATGACCCAAAACATACTACCACACGGAGGCGGGTCCATGGCGAGAACTCATAACTGATCCAAACCGACTCATATAACATAATCAGATTTACACCTCCGTCGAAACATTGAACCCATGACTAGAGTCAACAACTTCAACACCCGGGAGGACCCACAGAAAAAACATAACCAGCATCAAATTGGAGACATGATCCATTGAAGTCCACAAAACATAACCACATCGACAACATAACTAAAACGAGGTCAATCCACACGAGGGTCAAACACCCTTTTAGGAAGGACACCCGATTCAGAATATTACATTCACGCGACAAGTCCGCTTAGATTATCATAGAACAAGTCCATCGTCACTTTATAGAAAAACAACAAATTTACAACGTTGTTGGAACTTTAATAGCAGGAAAACAAGCATGAAAAGGTTTTTAATTGTTCCACCATCAATACGGAAAATAGAACCTGGACCAAGGCTTCACAACCCTGGGAACTCCTGACTGTGCTCGAGCTTCACTCCGAGACCTGTGGCTGGGGCTCTGATGGCTGAAGCATCTTCTGCCTCACAGCCAGGTACTGACATTCTCCCATCACGGCATCCTCTTTAAGCGACGCTTCCTACAAAACTTCTCCAGATGACCCAGACGGCTGCATCAATGACACGTCTTCGGAGGGTTGCGACAAGACGGCTTTAAATGCCCGAAACGACCACACTGATAGCACACCACTGAACAGTCTGATGAACTGGAAGCTGGGACCAAGGGGAATAACTCCTGAGGAACAGGTATCTCTGGCGTATTTTCCACACCAGAGGGGGAACTCTTACGAACAACCGGGGATGCTGGAGTACTAACCAACTGTGTTCCGGAAACCAACTCAGCCAAAAATGCTTCCTCCACCAGCTTCTCGAAGCAAATGTCTTCATAAGGGAGGACTCGCTCCTTGATCTCTGGACGAAGACCCCCGGTGAAAAGAGAGACCTTCATGAGCTCATGCAACGCTCCCTCTGGAGAAAAGGAAATCGGTTCCTTGAAATGGTCAACATATTCCTTCACTGTCCGTTGGCCTTGTTGAATATGCACAAGCTCTCTCTTTTTCTCAAGTTTCACTTCCTCGGGTACAAACCATTGGATGAAAATGATTTTAAAGACATCCCATGTCATTCCAACTTGCGTTGATGATGGGGTAACCCTATTCCATCGGTCCAGAGTTGGACCCTCAACCAACTCCATAATTTCACGAACCTTAACATTATTGGGAGTTCCCAACATTCTAAAGACACCCTCCACTTCCTTGAGCCATTTCACTGCTTTAACGGACCCTGATCACCATGGAGAATAGGCAAAGTCTGAGGAGGATAAAAAACTGGGCATGACTTATCTGAATCCTTAGAGACCTTTCTGGGCGGCATTTCCTAAGCGACAATTAAAACACAAAGCCAAAACCAATATCAAACCGAAGCAACATCAATAAAAGTGTCTTCATCAAAAACAGTCAGCACAAAGACCGAACAAATGCGAACACAACCCAAAATAAAAATTCCTTTTTAAAATCCCCTTTTTTCTTAGACTTTAAAACCACCCTCTTTCAAGACTACTTTCCAAAACCAATCCACTTTCAAGCCAAAAACTTTTATAAACCATTTCACCTTTAAAACCATTTTAGAAAACAAGGTCAAGCCTTTAATTTCAAATACACACCCAGGTAATCTCATGAACCGTTGCACATTTCTTCATCCACTTTCCATTCATACTCGCACAAACATGCACTTTCCATGCATTCTCACACATGTAAAATCGTTCATAAAGAGGACCTGGGGTTTCATCCCGAACCATTCTTAACGAATTCCAAGAAAACAACAGATTTCCAAATCAAGAGATTTCAGTTTTAAAACTCATTTCATACATTTAATGTCTTTAAAAAGAAACTAGTCCAATTTTTCAAAAACCTTTTTCCATTTCCAACCACATACTTACACAGACCAAAACAAAAGCAGCATCCAAATTTGCATCAACCACTAGTGTGAGGGACTAGTAGTCACGCTCAACCTGGCGACATGGTAGTGGGCCATGTCCCAAGCCAGCGTCGACCACTAGGAGGAATTCAAACCGTGTACTCAGACTCCACATGGGTCACTACTCCATGTGAAATCACAACGTAACGTCGGCTTGCCTCCGTTGTCATCACTCAATCCAAAACAGACCAAAAAGAGATAAAGACACAATTCCCAAACTACCCCTGGTGACTCGAGGTGCGGGACGGGCGAGGGTTCATGACGTCCTTCCCGTACCTACCTCTCGAGTCCCGACGGTACTAATCTCCACCTACCAGACAACCCAAATAACAAGAACCTCCTCTGATACCATTTTGTCACGAACCTTCCCGGGTTGACCCTAAACCGGTCACCCGAGCCGGTCCGCGGCAAGTCCCGAGGAGCATTCCCGATCCCCCTGGGATGGCAACAAGTGTCGGGCATCTAAAATTTCAATCGTTGGGAACAATTTCAGGCCAAATTAAAAACAGGATCATAAGAAATAATATAAACTAAACAACAGACAAACACTACAGACATAAACAAAACTACACCACGACATACCTCCACGTGACCTCGCGGGTCACCACCCAACCACAACCAACGTTGCTCCCTCACTAAGAGACTCAAGCCAAGAAAACCTAAACACAAGGAAACTACAACTGAAATGGTAAAAGATAGGCGTGATCACAAAACGTACTCAGTAGGTGAGCCCCACAACAGATCCCAAAGCACTTCCAGTAAATAAAGAATCTATATGTTCCAGGTTTGAACTATAATGTATAAAAGTATGCTTTCAAAGTGCTTTACATGAAAATCAAAACACGAGACATTTCCCTTATTCTTTTTCGAAAGTCGGTTCACTTTCATTAGTTTTAAACTCATCTAAAAAGGAAAGAAGTGTTACATTTTCAAATCTTACATAAAGAGAATAAAGCATTTTCATTTGAAAACCATTTTCCCAAAGTCTAACAGTATAGGTTGTGAAGGATGACTGAAAGTAAACAAGGAGGGAAAATAAGTGCAAGCAAAGGTAAACAAGCAAGGAAAACCAAGTGTAAGTAAAAATAAACCAGAATTTATCAGCAATAACCATGGGTGATCCTAAACATCCCTAGAAAACCCATGGACGTACTTGGGTTCAAACTACCTGCCGGCATGGTACTCTATAGTCAATAACCAACTGGCCGCCCTAACAGCCAACCAGTGGCACGCCCCACAAGGCCTTACCTACCAAGGGGGGAATAACCCATCTAATCGGGGTTAGCCAGCAACCGTCACTCGATTCTCTAAAGGACGCCCAGGAACCCACGGTGTTTTTAATAACACTGTGTATGTGGGAGACCCTTGCACACGTGACTCATCTCACCGCACATGCCAACCCCTTACACGGACATCGCTACACGACAACCCTCTAAGGGAAGTCTCCCTGTAGAGATGCCCCATAAGTACGTATATATATATATATATATGTATAATCACTTTACCTTTAATAAAGTGCCAACTGGGCCATCATATCATTTAAATTTTTACCATTTAATACTAAAACATTTCTAAAGGGATATGACACACGCCATGTCATTGAAAACCAGAAACACACTTAGAACTTTATTTAAGAAACTCTAATCAGCATATTAAACCTGAAATACCCTGGTTCCACAAGTAGAATCATTTTCCGATATCCAAATGCACCCCACTTTTATCAAGAGCCAAACGGGACTTTAATCACTTTTTGAAGGAACACCATTTCTCAAATGAAATCCAAAGTTTTGTTCACGCGTCAAAGGAAAACATTTTTCATCAACCAAGAACCACACTTTATGTTTCCAAAATCATGTTTAAAGGTCATACAATCATTTTCTCTAATCCAGGTTCTAAGAAAAACCTTTTCCATTAACAATACATCTACTAATTTACACACGCCAAAAACATTTCAAAACCCAACTCAACATGTCTTTCATTATTCAGGAAGAACCATTTAGCAATACTACCAAGGAAGCACACAATTAAATCCAAGAAAACGCTTTCAATGAAACGCTAGAATTAAAACAGCTTTTACCATCAGTAGATCACCACACTATAAATAACTACTTAACAATACTTTTAAAATTACTGAAACTTAATAAAAATTCAACGAATAAATAAATTCTAAATTTAAAGGCGAGTGAAAATGGAGACCTACCTCGAATCGGAATGAGAAATGACACGGCGCAAAACTCCTGTTACGTAAAGCTCGCACCGTATTGCACCGTCAAACGGGTCCTAAAAAAAAGACCGTTGAACATGTTCAACATTAATAATAACACAATAGTAATATCAATAATAATAATAATAATGTAAAAAAATAAAAAATAATAATAATAATAGTGATAATAATAACATATTAATAATAATAATAACATAATATAATAATAATAATAATAATAACAATAAAAATTTAGCATAATTATAATATAATAATATCATAATAATAACCATTATAATAATATAATAATAATAATAATAATAGCATAACCATAATAAAATAATGATAACAATAATAATAATATAATAATAATAATAGCATAATCATAATAATAATAATGAAAATAACATAATAGTAATATTAAAAATAATAACATAATATTGTTAACATGATAATAATAATAATAATAGTGTAGTATTAATAATACAACATCATAATAATAATAATAATAATAATATTAATAATATATTAATATTAATAATAATATTATTATAATAATAACATAATATAATAATAATAATAATAATAGAAAAATATTAACTTAATAATAATAATAATAATAATAAAATAAAAATAGTAATAATATAATCATAATATTATTGATATTAACACATTAATAACAAAAATGATAACATAATAATAAATCAAGTATAATAATAATATAATAACAAAATAAAACAAACACTGAAACTTACCGGGGCGACCGAGCAGGGAGAACGGGCCGGAGCGGGGGTGTCGGGAGGCCGGAGGTGTGGTGCGGCGGTTCGACAGGAGGGTGCGTCGGCGACGGGGTGGCCGGATTGGTGGAGGCGCAGGGGGAGGCGACGGAGGGAGGTCGGGACAGGGGGAGAGGGAGCGGGAGCGGGTCGCCGGGCTGCTCATCGGAGGAGGCCAGGACAGGGGGGAGAGGGAGCCGGGATGGCGGAGGGAGCCTTGCAGGGGCCGGGACGCCAGTGGCCGGGAGCAGGGAGGGCAGCGCGGCGGTCGGTGTGGCGAGCCGCGGGTGGTGGAGGGCTTAGGAGGAGCCGGGGGCCGCGCGGCGTCGCGCCTGGGGCTGAGCGGGAGCGGGGAGTCGCGCCGGAGGGGAAGTGGGGTGCAGCGGAGCCGGGGTCCGGGGGAGGTCGTATGAGGGGGCGACGCCGGAGGGGGATCGCGCCGGAGGGGAAGCGTGTCGGAGCGGGGCGAGGTCGGAACGGGGGGAGTCGGGTGTCGCGCAGGAGAAAAAGGGCGTCATCGGGATAGAGAGGGGGGGGGGGTGCAAGCGGTGATAGAGAAGGGAGAAGGGGTAGGCGGCTGGGGTAGATTTAGGGTTAGGATTTTATATATATATATATATATATATTTGATAATAATAATAAAAATAAAAGACTAAATAAAAGAATAAAAACTAATCTTAATAATAATAAAAATTTATAATAATAATATTAATAAAACTTTATAATAATAATCATAACAATAAAATAATGATAATAAATAAAAGTTAGTAAATTATAATAATAATAATTATAATCAAAATACACACATATATATATATATACGCATACCTAAACATATATATATATATATATATATATATATACCTATATATAAACATATACACATAGATACAATATATATATATATATATATATAAACATAACATATTAAAGTATAAACATATGTATATATATACACATATATAGACATATATATACTTATATACATAAAATAACTACAATAATAATAACACAACTTAAATAGTAATAATAATAAAATGTCAACGTAAAAAAAATTTAATATTTAAAACGCCGGGTGAACACATAGTCACCCGGGCCGAACGCGCGGTCACCGCTAGCAATGCGATGACCGTGCACCGGCGCGAAACCTCCTACACAATAACACCTCAAAAATTTTAAATCGGGACCAAGAAAGAAAAAAAAGGACATATGTGGTCGGGGTGTGACAATAACAGTCCATAGATTAATAGATTACAAAATTCCAGATAAATTTTAATCATTTATTTGGTGTATGGTTCTTTTTCTGAACTAGGTCTTAGATACACGTTCAAAGATTTTTATCATGAAAAATGGTGTTATTAGACTTCTTTTATGGTTAGGAGGTTTTCATGATAGTTTAACAAAGTGTTTTTTGTTGGTTGGGCTACTAGGATAATAAATCATAGCATTTTATGGTGATTCACGTTATGATGTAGGGGTTCACAATGTATGTTTTCAGGACATAAAGAGATAATCCCTCTCCCTGTAACATTAAAAAACTAACATTAGTTCAGTATGTTAATTGAGTTTTTGTTTTTTATATAAAGCGAGGGGGGTCCAAAACCATCTTGTTTCTTTAAATAAATAATTTTTTGGGATTTATTAAGTAGTTACCACATCTACTTCTTTCTCAATCATGATCTAAGGGTGAGCGTAGGTGTCTATTTCAGATAATTAATGTTTATATTCTTCATCAAAATATATATGTTCTTAATTTACCCCAAAAATTCTAATTTTGGATTAACAAGTTTAGGGATTGAATGTTTTTCTCCCATGATCATGGTTGAGTCAAAGTTTTATAGTTATTTCATTTAGATTAGTAAGAGTGTCTCATGGTATAATGTTCGTACATCATCAAATATCATTTTAGGGAGTTTTTTCTACCATGGTAACTTTGTAATGAATATATAGGAAAAATTAAATTTATTTTCAAATCACACCATTACCAATTGTTAGGTATTTTTTCCCAGATTTATCACAAAGGTTTATAAGGGCCTCAAACATTAATTTGGTTATAGTTTTTTATATGATGGGGTCAATTGTATAGTTATCCTATATTTAATCCTAATCAAAAAAATATTAATAAATAATTAAATCTTTTAAAATTTATATTACAATTATAGTTAATTATAATTATAATATTTTTAAATCAAATTGTTAATTCATTCATTGGTGGGATACTCACGGTGACCAGATGTGGTCAGATGGATTTAGTTTTTATAGGGTAGTGGTTGGAGGAGGTAATCAATGTGGAAACAATAAAGTAATTTCCTTTCATTGAACAATGTTCCAGGGTCATTGATAGACCATTGGGAACATGAAAGTATTCATCAACCACCAATGTATATGGTGTTTATTATACATGTATTCACTACGACACAAATACCTCTAGGGTTGTAATGGAAATTTTGTCATTAATTTTCGGGTCCCTGGAATTGGCTCCATGCTGACCTATGAGAAGAGGGATGTAATGAGATGGTAATGAGATGACCAAGAAGGCCTTAATGTAATAGTAAGTTCACTAGGGTGAGTGTTATATAAAAAATAATTTGTCATTAACATATTGGGAATCTGTATGGAAACTATTGGTTTTGTATTCAATTAAGACTATACATGAGTATCTTATAATTGGGATGGATTGTGATTATCTCCATTATGGGACTCTCTAAGGTGTCAATGGGGCATCATTGGGAATATGATGATATCACGGGAAACTATGAAATCATATTTTTGAGTATTTACCCAAAGGAGATGGTTGATATAAGAGCATAAATGATTTATTTACATGATTTGATGAAAATTTATTTTCCTAGATGTATTTGATATTGATGTGAGAAACCTATAGAAATGATTGTTGTTAGTGTCTTCATAGAACCTATATCGATCATTATGATTTTTAATTCATGGATTCTTTGTGATGGCTATTATCCAATCATTTATCATGATGTTCACAAAAATGAATTCATGGAACCCATAGGAATCATTTGTAGGACCTAATATAGTAGTTTTCTTAATATTCTATAGGTTGGATACTGTTATTCGCATACACATTCTCCATATCAAATATGAAACCATAAAATTAGACATCAAGATTGATGTAATAAATTTCATTTGATATTATGAATTGATTATTGATCCTTACATGCCAATATGTATTTCTAGGATTCATAGGAATCTAAAGGACACTGGATATGTTGATTCACTAGATTATAGGGAACTGAATGATGAACATGATACTCTGACAACCCTAGTTTCATAGGCCCCCTTTGAATATCGATGAGATATTGTAATTTTGATATATTTGTGATAATGAATTATTAATTGTTCAGGATATTCACATGCATTAAATTACTTGGGTCAACTTACAATCTTTGAAATTCCTTATACATGGATTCCTTTTCATTATGTAACCAGCTATAGTTCCTAATATAGACACAATGGATTTCCTATAACTCTTATATATCCAAAATAGATCCTGATCATAGTATATTTCATAAAATTTTTTGGAATGATTTTATACCAATTACGAACTGGGTCACCTCAGAAATGATCTAAAGTATCCAAAATGTGCCTGATAATTGTGGGAATGGTTATGTGACATGGTCTAAGATACCCCAAAACTGATTGCGGCATGTTGGGATCACTGTCAAATGTGACTCCCCAAACTTTCATGGTTCTATATTTGAAAAACACCTCAATTGGCCACGTTGAAAAGGCTCCACCTGCATTGGGTTCTCCATAGACTCCATTGAATGTCTTGTAGACTGAAAAAGACACAACACATGTTGTAAAATCTATAGTAGGGGTGAGTGTAAGATTTTTCCGTTGGGTCCACAAAAACAAAAAAAGGAAAATGGAGAAAATGAAGGGCGATTGACAGCTCGACCTAGCCAAAGGAGACCCCATCAATAGAGAAACTTTATATCGAACCATCCTCAATTGTATTGACTAGTAAACTAATTTAAAATATTCTCAAACAAGAGAGTATGGAAAATTCAATCCCATATATCAACCTAGTATGATACACCCTATATTTAAAAAGGGTGGGTCAACATGGTGAGATTTTGATCAACATATTGAATCTTTCCACCCCTAATATGAGACTGATCTAATATAACAATGAGAAGAAAAAGATATATAGAATGTAGAATATCCCAGATGTCTTTAGCTCTCATTGAAATAGAGTTTTCAAAACTAATTTTGATGAATGGAATATGTATAAGGGGTGTCATCTAAGAATGTTACAACACTATTCGTCTCCAAGAATCACTATGATATACTCTTCATTGACTCTAAGTCGTTTATATTTCAGGAATAGTATCCAATAATTGGATTATAGTAGAATTATATAATGACAACATGACCACTTGAAAATACACTTAATGAGAAAATTCATCTCAAATAAAATCCATTTGAGAGATTCACTCAACTGATAACCACATACTAGGTGAATCTCAAGTTACAAACAACAAATATCCTAACATAGAAAACTAGTTCCCTATGAAATGATAAAAACAACATGTATAATCCATTTCCACATCACTAAACAATATTGTGTGAGGTCTACCCTAGATGACGCACACCATGCTTCTTATCGAGAGAGAGAAAGATAATGGAGGGACCTGCACCTCACCACCACCCTACAATCGATGCAGTACTAGCTCATAACCAACCCCAAAAACCTTTACAACACATTTATTGAGTGGCCCAAACCACATTCCAAAAAGTGAGAATTAAATCTAGACTAGGCATTTCTCATATCTAGTGGAGGGCTCATGTCCTTGTAAATATACTCTATATTTGTGGGATAACATACACACATAGAGGACCTGATCTGTACTATTACTCAGAGATGGGGGGTACAACATCAAAAGTATGGACCCTCAATTTGAAATGAAAAGAGAGTACAAATCAGTGATTAGAGGACCCCCACCCAAGTACTATAGGGAATTACCACTATAGTATCTCTTTTATTATGGGGGACTTGCACACTAGAATGACTGGAAAGTACCAAACATAGACTAGAGGACCCACTCTTTGGTATAATAGAGGTGTACCAACTCTACTGGAATATGATGTATAGATGACACAATCCCAAAAGATATTGGTTTTCTCTAACTCCAATGATAGATGACTTGTACCCATACATGATAGGTGAGTTCTCACTCTATCAATTCAACATATTGGGAATACCAGTGCCCTAATACATCAGGGTGTTTTGTCTCCACAGATGGATGAAAAAATGCCAGTGCAATGGGGGACTAATTATTTTATCTAGAAAACATGTATAGAGGTCCCTCAACCAAGTATGACAGTGACCAAGAACTCCAAATAATCGATTGATAAGGGGAACCCAGCCAATATTCAATTAGGGTATTACTAAACTGTAATAACTACGCATTGTCTATGATCCCACAACATGAAGAGTATCGTATCTAGAAAATTCATTGACGCCATGGAAACCCATGACATGGTTCCATAGGTGAGTTAATGTCCCAGTGTCTCTCTTATGAACCAATCTGATCACCTACAATAGCTAGGAACTACTGACTATGTCAATTTCTCAACACACGCCATCTCCTATCATATAGGGAACAATTAAGGCCTCTATCACATTATAAATGAAAAATCAATATGTATATCATACTATAATGTCTAAATCCTAGTCACATTGAATATTATATATAATGCAAAAGATATCAAGTAGATCATACAGGATAACACGACATTCACTAGGGTACACATGGAGTGTGAGCCTTCTTGAGAACAAGACCGTGTATCTAGTATACAAGGGTTTCCAACCTATGTAGGTGTAAATAAAATTTATTGATGGTACACATGCTATCCCACATCACATTATCCCTGGACACGATCAACCTTCACATGGCATGACCATTTGTGTCACGTACATGCCATGCATCCCATTCTACAAAGAGTGTTTGGGCTAACCAACCACCTGTCCATTGTCCCGTAAATTCCATGACACCCATTCTACATAGAGTTTTTTGTCTTAAATACCACCTAGCCATGTGTTTTGGCTATGGTCACATTGCAAGACAAATTTTTTATATACTTTATCCATGTAGTTGTACAGAAAAAAGTAGCTCTACATTGAAATCTAAATCCATGATTTATGTTCATATTGTTTAGGTCAATACATAACGTGTAACCATCTTACACGTCATATATACCCTAATGATCATCTTCTATTAGAAGGAAGGGATACATGACATGTATCACTAGAATAAAACAACTATAGATGGTAATTTTAGTTCGGAATCACCTCAAAAAACGTCTGATTCAAACTTGTTTAACCTGAAACCTAAAAATCTTCTCAATAGGGATATTTAAAAATTATATTTGGTCTCTAAATCTTTAAAACACTAATAAATATAGGGTATCAAGACCCACAATTTAAACATATTACCTCAAGGGTGAAACTCCAAATAATCAGGTGAAGAACGATCCCCTAATAATGTGGATTCTCGATCTGATGATGATATGAATCAAAATTGATGATATGTAGAATCATTATTCTTCTATTTCAGCACATTTCTATTATCAAAAAAGATAGGAGAGGATAGGAGTATGAGTTCCTCCTTCTAATAGAATTCAAAAAATTAGATTGGGGGAGGGGATGTATTATGACAATGTTTAATTAATAAATTAAATTATAATATAATTAATTAAACAACCACTTCCTACCCAATCATTCCTCTGTCGAAAAAAAATCATAGAGAATACATATATATATTGTTCCCACGGTAAAAATGAAGTTTTAAACTCAACCATGATCTATGAAAACCAATATGGTACTCCACTGGGTAGTTAGTCATATTTTATGTGACACTGTTCACATGTTAAAAAATATATTTAAATTTTTTTTAAAAATATTTTAAGGAGGATCTCCAAGGCATAGATTTCTACACCAATCCAGTACAAATATATTTGAAATATTGTTATGAATACTTAAGAACTTTATAGGTCACAACTCTATTCTACAAGTAAATAACTCATTCATATAAATTATCCCCAATTAATAAAAATTCTAGGAATAAGGAAAAGAAATTGATAAGTACACTATAACCCCCACACTAGTGAAATCACCAATTCTTACCGTGTTTCATCGTAGGACACATTAAAGGAAAAAAATATTTCGAAACCACACTTATATCCATACCCAAACATGTTAAAATGTATAACCAGAAGTAACATGTCTCTTATGATGCGACCTATGGAATAGTACAAAGCCCCACAATCCATCTATAGTCACTGGTTTTAGAGACAAAACTGAGTAACTTGACACACATACCAATGTATCCATAATTGTCACATAAAACCATGGATGGAATTCTATATAACCTACTTATGTGTGTTCTATGCTATATTTTTTTTGAGCATGTGAGGTTAACAATGAACCAAATATGGATTCCATAGCGTAAACACTAGGTTATACAGAGGTCTTTTCCGTCATAACCTCATGTTATAACACCACTAAAAAAATATGAAACACTTACACAACCACTAGTGTAATCCCATATTAATATGAACTGTTAGAATTCAATCCAAAGAACAGAAATATTATGGGTGTATAAAATTTCTACTACGTATCAGTTCTAAGAATGGATCTCCACTGTTCAACCTATCACTGAACATACATGTTTAATGAACATGAACCCATAACAATGATATAATCCAATTGTAGAAGAATTGAATCACCCATAATATTTTGGTCATGTAAAAAGAACACATCTCTAAGCAGGAAGGTATTTCTCTTTCTCATGAGTCTAATTCTTCAACAATGAATGCCACATCTTTTAAGAGATTCTTGGTTAGAATGATGATTCCATGTGCACGAGGGTGAAAATGATTAAAAAAGGGGTGCCTAAATGAAAACCATGGTATTACTTACACCTCTGTCATAAACCACCAACATGATAGCCACCCCATAATAGAAAATTAATATAGACTCATCCACCATGCCTTGATACTATTCTCTTTGGGCGGCACAAACTCATGTGCTCAGTTTTGGTCACATCTCAAAAACATTTCAGGATGGTTTAACGTTCATTATCTATCATTCATTCTATAATATATAGAATTACACCCACACACTGATTCCCCACATTAGCCTGGTTAAACTGTGATCAAGAAGTAGAAAGACACATGTACCCCATTACAGCGTCTAAAAATTTAAACAACGTAAGGTATAATGGAAATATTGGACACCTATATTCATCCTCAAAGCTTCTGGGATGAAGGCCTCTATGGATTGTGTTTTTGTTCACCCACCTCCCCAAGATCCCTGATCATGGTGTGGACAACCTGTAGGTATTGGGGGAAGCACCTAATACAACATTCCACCAATTTATTTAATTCAAGATCCTTCTTCTCTTACAACAACTCAGAGAACTCCAAGATCCAAGAGCTTCATAGACCATGATGACTCATTGACCTACTCCCTCTCAGAAGTGCGAAGCATCAGAATATTAGAAGAATGGGTTTTCTAGCATCTATAAGAATAACAGCACCCACCAGCTCCTGACCTAGTTCCTAGTGTTGCTCCTTCATTACATGGCTCTGAGCTTGATCCAGAATGGGTATGCTTCATATGCCATGTTATCATCATCTACGGTCATCCTGCTATTGAATACTTCATAGTTTCATGACCACCATCGCAATAAAAATTCACTTATCCCTAAATTAGTATGCTATCTAAAACTGGGTTTTATTTCAGTACCCCTCTATAATCAGGAAGACACAATGACCCCACACCGGCTCTGACAAACCTATGGAGTTCTGGCCCAAAGGAATGGGCTCTAAATAATGGATGTCAAAGCATATCCTAGTTGTAATGTGGCATGTCCTTAAAAAATTCCATGTACTCCAACATAGACATGCAACACTGATGAAGTAGTCAAAACTCTTTTACATACAGTAATCTCAATGTACCTGTTTAGAAATGATCCTCATAGAGTCACTGAAAATACACCCAATTGAGTGACGCCATGTCGTGGGACTATGTCTCTAAACTCCCCCATCACTCAACTTAACCATGTAGAATGATCTCTGTTGGGACAACCATCTGATCTGGAGATGTCCCCACTAGAGAGAAAACCCAGGTGACTCTCTCAGTATAATCATCTCTTATCATGGGTTATAGATAACCCTAATACCATAGACATCACTTCCTATAGAACTTATATAGCATACTCTTCTTGAATTCATCCTTGTCATGAACCATGAATATGACCAGCTACTCAAAAAGTGATCATTTATTTGGAGGTCCACCCAAAGTAACAACATTAGTAAAACTTCTATACATTGATACATCGTTATGGAGGTACTGTCCCCACAATCATGATACTGAACCCAGTTTGGAATTCCATGCAATGGAATACATAAATAGGGTCAAGATGCACCATTTTTTATGCGTACATATAGGGAAATGACTCATGAATGTCATGAACAACCCAAACCCAGTGCTCTATGATGAATTTATCATTTTCCCCCTATGACGAGTGACATAATGTATCATGATGAAAAAAATATTATCAGAGTCCTACTGAATGTATATGTTGGTCACCATACTAACACAAAAAATAGTGGCATGGGAACCGTACTCAATACACCATGACACTACAAATATAGAACAACCCCACATCATTTTAAGGGAATGTTCCTAAACAACATCCCAAGGAATTAATTTCCATTGAAACGTATCTATCATACCCAAAGCGAAATCAGTTCTCGCGATGAAACAACCCCAAGACTGACTTCATAGTCCATGGGTAGGCAAAATGCATTGAAGGCATAACTTAATATAGTTTCCATTTTAATAATTTATCTATATTCCCACACCCACAAACTCCTCAATGAAACAACATAGAGATATATAATAATGGAATATAAAATGCAAGCATACATATATCCAAAACTAGAGTACAATAAGTATTACATAAATTGAATTGGTAAAAACACACTCCCACAAAAAGAGAACATTAAAATAATACAAACATCTCGGTAGGAGGGGATCACAAAAAAAATTTACTAATGAAGCCTCCACTATCCAACTCTTGTAAACACCTCAGTTGTGCATGCTAACAATTATCTTCTTCCCTCATTTACTCCATGGACACTATTGAGATGATATTGGCCTACACAAGACACAAGATGTGTATGAAAATTCCATTAAGGGATGATTATATCAATGCTGAGTTCGTTCCTAAAAAACAAAGAAAAAAAAGTGCATCTAAAAGGAAATAGTCCTATAAATAGTGCCCTAAGAAGACACATCTAGAGAGAAACTCCATCTTGAATCATCCGTAGTATAAAATTACTAGTTTTCTACATCTGAAGAATCAAAAAATAGTGATTTAGGAAAAAAATGCCTAATAGCTAAACCAAGTAGGAAATAATCTCTTACAAGCAAAAAGGGATCAACATAGTGACTATATGAACTACATGCCGAATTATTCCAACCACTTAAAAGATAGTGATCTCATTCATCCATGAGAAGATAACAACCAAAAGCATTTTGAATAAGACATGTGTCTTCACCTCACATGCAAATATTTTAACCAAAACATTATTATTGTAACTGATGAAGTTTATGTGGTGTCAACATAGATTTTAAAAACACAATATGAATCCTAGAATCTCCTAGATGTAAGGGCATCACACTCCCATTTTCATGATGGGTTGACCACATAGACAGTAATATGATTCTACTGGAAGTATCTGATTTTAACATGAAACTAGTAAAAAGCACTATAAGAGGTCATCCATTCCAAATCAAACACATTTGGGAGATACATTCTATCCATAAAAAAACTATTTGGTCTAGCTCTCATGCATAGCACCAGAGGTCCTACTATTGCTAACCTACACCCTGCAAAAGGATAATAAAACTCATATAGAGTAAACCACTCCTCACTAATCTACACCATTGATGTAGAATTGATCCTGATAATTAACCATGTGAATCCTCTCCAAATAGAGAGAATGAAAGAACCACCACCTAACCACTACCCTGTAATCGAGTGAGTACCAGCTTCTTACCAACTCACAAAACCTATTCCAATTCTATATAGAGTGGAACAACCCTCAATTAACCGTGGAGGATATACTCTTAACTAGGAATTTCCCATCTAGTACAGGGGACCACACCTCATAAAGAAGTCAACAGATTTGGACGAATTGACTCCAATGGTGAAGCCACTACATGCTGCAACCTGTGGATATGGGAGTACTAATCTGTAGGCGAGGACACACACCTTGGCATGATATGGGAGTACCACATAGTCTTTAGTGGACCAGAATCCATCTATGAGGGGGGGTACCACTCTACCAACATGTTTAGTATAGGGGACACATTCCCTACAAATATAGGAGAGTACCAACCCCAGGCTAGAGGACCTGCTCCATGGAACAACATGTGAGTATCAAATGTATTAGAAAAACGCATATGGAGAACCCACACCAAAAAACGACAGTTGTATTTTGAATCCAATGATTGAGGACCTGCACCCTAACCTGATATGTGAGTAACCACTCTATCGATAAATCATATCTAGAGGAACCACTACCTATCACACACGGGGAGTACCAAATACACAGAGAGAGGACCCACAACATGGTCTAATAGGGGCGTAACAACTCTATATTCCAAAAAAAATTGGGGAACATTCATTGTTAAGATAGGGAAGCTCTATCATCAAATACCCAAATCATATAAAGATCCAATGGCAGAATACATAATGTTAGTACTATCCCAGAAAGTACTATGCATAAAAACTGAATCCACAATGTGTGGAGTGCCATGACTAAAAAAATGTAAAGATAAGTGAATCCCACACCTTCATGCCATAGAAGAGTCCGTGTATTATCATCTATCTTGAGAACAACACCTATCTATAGAATCATTCAGGTACAACTATATAAGATTCTTTCTTTCCACTTACCGCTTCATATCACCTCAGAAGAATGAGAGGCCACCTAATGGTCTATGTGGAAACCTGCCCATGATATACATATCAAAATCCTAATTTAGTGACCCAGATAAGGATATAATGAAGGAATATGATCTCTTGAAGATCCTCTTGGAGTAAAATGCATGCAGTAGGGTCCACACTTTCTATTATCCCACCCGAGAACCCAATCCAATATCCCTTAATCTAGGCTTCCCAACCTATATATTGCTACATGGAATGTAGAGATGTTACAAATCATGCCCCACTTCACCTAACCCATTTCAATGTTCCAAATTCACATGGATCGACTAGTTATGTCCCTTAATGGACCAACATCCCATTATAAAAGGCATTTTTGGGCTAAACAACTAATTATCTATGTGGATTCCCTTTTCCTATTTACCAGACACCTTGTATGTGTACATTAGACATATAAATATAGACTAACATATATTTCTACATCAATATCCAAGGTCATTACCCATTTTTTCATAGTTTAGATCACTACTTGGTGTGTATCATTGGTAAATGGAATATGGATCCTAATGTTCAACTTCCCTAAATAAGAAGGGATACACAATGTGTCTCATTGAACTAAGCACTATGTAGATTGAAATTCTAGTTGGTAATCTCCCATGAAAAAGTTTGATTCACCCCATAATACCACAAAACGTACAGATTTAATTATAAGCATTCTCTAAAAATTTTATTTGACCTATGAAAGATTAAAAAATGTGAACGAAAGGGGATTGGGACTAAAATACAAAACTGACTACCTTGAAGGAGGAACAAAAAATCTTCTTGGGAAGAACACCACCTAGATCATGATAGTTTTCAATCTATTGATAATATGGGTTAGAAAATGAGATTAGAAGCATATTACCATTTTGATTTCATCACGGTTCTATTGTTGCAAAATGGATGATAAGAGAGGATGATGTGTTCATAATACTTGTGTCATGAGCCCATTATTAGAAGGGGGGAGGTATTATGTTTTGGTTTAAATAATTAATTAAATTTTAATTTTATTTAGTATTCCACCAGTTAACACCTCATCATTCATCCTCTGACCAAAAATTCTAATGAGGTAAAAATTATTTCTTTCTGAGGGTAAAAAAATGTTATGAACTCAACCACGACCATAAAAATATGAGGTAAGACAACTCTCTTGAGTTATTAACATTTCAAAAGAAATTGAATGAAAGTGACAATTATTTTAAAAAATATCATCATACTAATTCTATTTGGGGCTCAAATTCCTAGGCTGAATCAACACAAAGCTTCAAAACTATTCACAAGAATATTCCAACCTCTTATAGGTCAAATACCTTCTCTCAAAAATATTAATAGTGGACACTGTATTTACCGGTTATGTATGAGATTATGTTGGTGGTTCTCTAATGATTTGTACTTAATCCAAGATCATGTGACCATGGAACATGGGTACCATGATTTCTTCACTATATCATGTTTAAGATGTAATGGGCTCGTTTGTTAACCATTGAGTGAGTTATATGATGATATATTGGAGAAGTTATGAGTTGAGGATCAAGGATGTATGTAGATACTTGATATCATTTTTTCATGTATTCTGTTATATTGGTTATTATCTTGTCTGAGATTAGCCATTTTATTTATAATTATAATCTTATGTATTAATTTATTATTTCTTGATTGATAATTTAATGATTCCTCTTTATTTATTATGTTATGGATTATTTATCAGTTATTTTTATCATATTTGGTTCACACTAATATGGGGGAATAGTCTCTCCCTATTACTACCCTATACCGTCATTGCTTGTCATCTACCATAATCGTAAGGGTGGATGCACATGGTCAAGTAACGACACTATATATTATTTATTAATTTTAGTTCCCTAGAATATATTTTACAACGATGATCCATAAAAATAAGATGTGATGTAAAGGACTCTTGAACTACCCATGGAAAAGGGGATAAATAGATGGAATATTGGTGAATGGAAGACAGATATCCCATATTATTATATCGAACCACACCAAGGGAGGGTGACACGGGAAAAAATATATTTCCTATATAATTATCAAAAGTTCCATGAACAACACAACACCCCATTTACAATGAATACCCTATTGGTCACCAATAAATCAAAAAATGGAAGTGTGGTTAACTCTTAGAAAGAACATATCAATGTTTGTCTCATATGGGATACAGAAAAACCATTCCTAGTTATAAGGAATTATATCAATCTAGAATCCATTTAGAAATGTCCCATTGGGGTTGTGAAATTATTACCTCTAAGTTGAGTGTTTTTCTAAAGACAAATAATCATCTTGGTGAGACTTTCCATAATTGTGGTGTGACCTTTATCATATATAAAAACTACATCTAACACCCTTGTATGCACTATAGGTATTTTTCAATTGGAAGAACACTCTCAATGTAATTTAATAATAATATAAAATGATTCTAATACACCATCACCCAACAACCATTCCACAAAATCAAATATCTCACATAATCACCAAACCATAATGACCCAATTTATAAAAAACACCAAAATATAATAATATTTCACCCATAAAAAGTGAAAATTATTTCATTTAGACGATAAAAAATAATAATAAGGAAAATTGTACATTTTAGAAATATTTTATTCAAAATAACATATAATCTATGATCATAACATCACATGTAGTCAAGTATTCCCTATAATAAGAAGGAATACCTTTACACCAATACTAAGTATAATCTAAATGATAATCTAAGTCAATACATAAATATAAAACACATCAAAACGGTAACCCAACTAACATAAACTCACTAATATGAAGGATTTAATTATAAATGAACCAATTCTAAAATAATTACCTATATGATTTATGAATAAAAGATATTGAACAGATATAATATTCCACACAAAAATTATAACAAAAAATTAACTAAATAGTTATCATATTTTTTGAAATTAAATAGCATACTCATTTTAAAATTAATGTTGGCATAATTGACTAGAACACATAAAAAGAAACAATATATCATATATATCATATAAGTAGTAAATCAATATAATTGTTTATAGTAATTTTAAATAACTTTATAGTCACAATATTAACTACCATTTAAATATAAACCTATAGAAAAATATTTTATTCATATGGTCATCCATTACCATCATAGGTGAAACCATTTTTGGAAATAAAAAACATATAGAAACATTAATTCCAGAACTAAATGGATGGAAATTATTAAATTTTATGTAAAATATAATATAAAAAATAAATTAATCCATTCATATTTAAAATATAGAATACAAATACATTATACAATAACCCCTTCAAATGAAATACATGCCTAAAAGATGAAATAAAAAACCCTTCTTAATTTTCATGCCACTAAAATAGATCATATACCTTGTTTTATAAAACATATTTGTTGAAAATTATATTTCAATAATTATCACTCGGTTTATGTTCTCTAACAATGAAACATGATTCCATGTTCACCAAAAAATGTGAATTCAAAATAACTTATATAAAAAATAATGTTATGTCAAAAAACAATATAAACCCATGAAATTTCTTTAAAAAAATTGTTTTAAAATATTTCAAATGTTTTACACCACATAGAAATAGAGAAAATCCCAAAAAAAATATGAGTCCTATGATTAAAATTAAAATTTAGGTCAAAATGTTTACCATTCTCATTAAATTTTTTGAATAAAAACATTATAATTTTTTTAAATATTTAATGGAAGTGAAACCATCAATTTGAGATCCAAATATAAATAGATAAATTAATCACTATTTCATAAAATCAAAATAAGAAAATATTTATTAATGAAAATTATTCCACTAATGATAACAAAAGAAAAATGGAACCCATAGTTATTAAATAGAAAAAATATCCAATATTATCATCTCATTCCACAAAAAATTAAATATATATGAATGAAATAGTACCCCAATATTATATATAAATATTAGATAGAAATAAAAATCATTCCAATAGATCAATTGAAAATATTATTCAATTATTTGATCAAAAAAAACATCTGAACCACACCCTTTATATATATATATATATATTGATTCACTTTATATTTTTTATCTTATGCAACTTATCATGGAAGATCATTAGATACAATTCTAACATCATTCATGTATATAATTAACCCTGTAATAGAAGAGAAAACTATACCTAGATAATATTTAATCATAAAAACATTCCATGAATACCCATACCTAGATACTGAAAGTATTGATAAGGAACTCCACCATACAAACATCCTATGTTAGTAATGTCCAATATTCTATTAACTATAAGTCCGTGAATGTAATATTACAAAACATTGTACTAATAACATTTTCTCATATATCATCATGGAAAAAACCTTACTTGAGTATCTAATATAGTTGATGGAATGGTCTGAAGCATATTCAAAATCCCAGGAAGATATAAATTAGTTCCCATGGATCAGTCCTACGTGAGTGAGAAAAAATGTTTCAAATTAAATAAGTATAACACAATACATTCACTCTGGTCAATAATATTAAAACACTATAATTTCAAAAACCATACATATGAAATTAATTATTTTCAAAAAATTAAAAACTAAACAATGAATGAAAATAAAACATAGCTCACTAACTATGAGACAAAACCTTTCCAATGTAAAAATGGAAATAATTATATAATCCTACCTTAAAAACAAGATCCAATATAACTATGAGAATCTAAAGTTGTATACTAACTTAAATTCCTACATGAAATACATAAAATATTTAATAAACACATTTAATTATTACTCATAAACAAATGTAAATATAATTAAAATATGCATAGTACCACCACGATACTATATCCAAATCATTGAAACAAATTTCTACATATATGGATGACCTGAACATAATAAAAAATAGGAATGATAAAAAATCCCAGTAGGTATACCACCCACATCGAATGAATAAATTTAAATATAAAATATATTAATTCAATTTATAGAATTAACCAAAATAATAATATCTAATTGTTAATTAATTTACTCCC
Organism: Viscum album; assembly: GCA_963277665.1. Lineage (NCBI taxonomy): Eukaryota > Viridiplantae > Streptophyta > Magnoliopsida > Santalales > Viscaceae > Viscum > Viscum album. Next base: position 1,433,725,331 of record OY728159.1, read on the forward strand.
ATGAAACAATCACTTACACAATATTTTACAAGTACTAAATTCATACATTTAAATAAAACCTATTAGTTTGATAATTATTTATCAGAAATGTATTTGATTTATGAAATAAATAGTTTCCAAATGAATCTTTTAAAAAATATAATTTTATTGGAATTGAAAAATAACACACTTTTTTATATACGTTATTAATATATCCAAATAAAATCATTTGAAAGTGAGATATATATTTTTTAAAATAAATGAAAATTGACACGTTAATCCAAATCCCAAACTCATCAAAATATACATAACTATTTGAAATTAGTATAATTAAAATGGAATGTTCATCAAAAAAATTTATTCAAATTATGGAATGGAAACAACTGAATATAAATTTAAAACAATCGCATTGAATAAGAAAACAATAATGATCAACATTAATGTAGTGACCATAGGATACAATGATCAATTCCTCTTAGGATTCTTGTACTATATTTTGATCAAACGAATTAAATATTTCAATAACCATCAATATCCATCCATGAATTGGTCAATAAAAATAACTATGTCATGTCCAAGAGGTAATCACATCCATATTATAATATCATATTTATAATGTTGAAGTCGTTTTGTTTGATAGGTAGGGTAAGAAATTTTTAGTGACAAATGTACATGTCTACCCTACCTATGTACCCAAGGAACCCTTGATCAACTGAAGTAGATGAGTAATATCATCTATGAAATAACGGATATAAACTCTTATTGAAAATGAAAAAAAACTATAAAGACTAAGGATAATAAGACTCTCGTACCTCTGATGTCCCTTCCATGAAAAAACCCCATTTTAAAGTCAATAACATAATAATAACCATATCTAATATCTTAGATAATTTATTTGATGAACATAATATCAACCAAACATTTAATATTGTATACAAAAACTCTAGAGAAAATCTTCAAGTATTAATTTACAACAACATTACCATTTATATAAACTTCTAATCATGCCTTTCAAGATAAATTCAAATAGTCAAACTTATGATTTTATTTTTATGAAAAATAAATATTAAAATATTATTATAAATTATCAAAATTGTTTATAAATATTTTAATCAATGTTTCATAAATAATAACCACTTTAACATTATTTAATTTGGATTAATACTTTAAAAAATATTTATAATTATTTTGAGGCATATCATGCATTATTGAGCTACAACTAGCCATCATCATGTCAAAATACAAATCTAATACCAATAAGGAATCATATTCTTAATGTGAAATAATATAAAAAATTAAAAATTTAAACCAAAATTTTAGATCATATACCATTTTATAAAGACCTAATATCCCTATCTTAACATTCATTATAGGACATAAATGAAATTCATATAAATAAATAAGATTTATTTATACCTTCGTCTAATCATCTTACCTGACCCTAAATAAGGACAAAAATCAAAGGACAATAATTTAGAAGGGACATATGTAGATAGTGAGGAATCCTATCATGATTCCATTGGACAAAATCCTTAAAAAAATCCCCATTTTATTAAATGAAAAAAATGGTATAAATAAATACACCTAGAGGGATACCATCTCATTCTTGATCAAATCACAGTAACTGGTCATGAGGGGGAGAGGTCCTTTTAGCACTCTAAATTACATGTATGTTTCCATTTCTTCATTATATATATATATATAAATATATATATAATGTGTATAGGTGATGTTATAAAGGGTATGGAATAATTTTGGAATGTTATTGGTAATTTTCTAATGGTTTACGATTGAGGTAGAATATTTGGAACCATGAAAATCATATGGATATCGTGTATAGTGAGGAATATCCTGAGTATAAGGGATATTGTTAGGTGCTTGGGTTTTTCAAAATGTGTGGCCACAAAGGAGAAAACATTCAATGTTTTAATGAGTGATTTTAAATGGTTTACATTAGGTTTGTTAAACAGTGTAGAAAAATTGTGTCGGGTACTCCAGGAGGTAGAAGTTATCACATGGCTAACACACGTTTTCCCAAACCATGGGTCTAACAATTCACAGTTATAAATATGGATCCTAAATATGTAGATCAATGTCGATAGATTCTAAATTGTTTATTCCTACATTTCCACCCAAACTGATGATCGATTCCCCACAATTGTTGTAGAACCATTCCCTGTTAGATTGGATGGGATATAAATGTATTTCATAGTGCATTGATACCCAATTCCGATTGTGATTCCAACTTTATGGTATAATTTCATACATTATATAGTATACCTAGATTATTCCCAATAATATTATATGAGATATAGGCTGATTTAGATAGATATTAGGTGGATGATTCCAATAATTTTTATAGTTGTCCCTATTAAAGTTTGGGGATTAGATCTGAGGTTGGTTTTTGGAGATTCAACTATTTTTTAATAGTTTTGAGCCATTATTCAATTTCACCATTATTAGTGAGTTAGCTAGATTCAATAATAAAACATATTATTATACAATATTTTATTATATTCAATTATATTTCTTAAATTTAATATGAAATTATTGAGATATTAATTAATTTAAACCGTCATTATTAATAGTTCAATAAATTGTTCCATTTTCTTACATTGGTAAAAAGGTGAATTTAGTAATTTGATTTTAAAATTATTATTTGAAAATAATTAATGAGTTTTGATTCATGGTTTTTTTGTAAAAGTATTTTTTTATTGAAATGGTTTGTAAATGTTGTTTTTAGCATGTAGTTATCTTAATTGGTTAAGTGTATGTTAAATGGGACAGATATTGGTGTTGAATAACCACCATTATTGGGATGAGTTATAAACAATATGTTATGCTTTCAATGGTAACACCGATCTTGTGTTGATGAATGTATTAATTTTTTGTTATGTGAAATAGAATGTATTGTGCCAAATGGAAATTGAGATAGGGTTAAATGACTTGTTTGATTCTTGTCTTCAAAAAATATATTAGATTCGAATATTGTTTTCATGTGAAATTTCATTTCATAGATATGAAAAAATTTCAATTATTTAATATTAATTTTTTATATAAATGTTATAATATTGTTTCTCTTAGTGTTATGAGAAGGGAATTCATTTGTGGAAATCCTACTGAGAATCATTACCCTCCCCACCATTGATACCTTTGGGAATTTATAGATAGAGTTTATCAAGGTACAAGAATTATTAACGTATAAAAATACATTTTTGGGGCCTCATGATACTTTGGATATTTTGTGGTGTTATATTATTTAGAATGATGGGTGCTGTTAAGTTATATCATAGTGTCTCTGAGTTTTTTAGTTTTTTCATCAATTGTATACTTGGTTTTTAGTGGTCTTCCTCAATGTAACTCTACAGTATTTTTCTATTGATATCATTAGTATTACATTGATTTTTCTTAAATTGATATCATGCATAATATATTGGATTTATTATGGTATGATTGGATGGGATGTTTTAAATTTCGAAGGGTAAATCATTCCACAATTGTATTGAATCCCTTGGCATTTAGATTAAACTTTTGGGGTTTTTGTGTGTGTTACATATGACAATGTGATGTTCCACAACCATATTAATCCAACGAATATAGATATGTTGTTACATTTAGTCTCAGATGGTGTAGTACTTGTAACTACCCAATTTTAGATTCCTACAGTCTGTGCATTATTACGTATCATTTGCATTATTGAAAAGGATCATGTCTCGAAAGACCGATTAGTTTAGTAGTCTTTGAAGTACTAGATATGTTAATAAGGTTTAAATTACTTCATAAAATTGAAATCTACAAAAACATTGTTTCCATAGACAACCATGATATCCCATAGACTATCCCTGAAGGTCAGTGATAATTTACTTCTTCGCATCCTGATAAAAATAAATCATATAAAGGGGTGAGCTCAGATGCTTATTAAGTATAACAACATAGAGGATCATTCATAAATAAGAATAAACATTTAAGGAAATATATAAGACTAAAAAATCAATTTAAACATGAACATCAGCATAATGATGAAATGCATAATGCCATACATTCATAACCACATTGTCAAGGCATTGTGCCAAGACTAAAAATAAGCATTTATCAAGGCCTTGTTCCAAGACACTAGTTTGTCTCATTAGTCCTATGGATGCATCGAGGATCTTTAGCGGGATCCTCCTGTCACATACTCAGTCCGATGCGATCCTCAAATGAAAAGTTTTAAACATTACATAAACATTCATATTAAAACTATAATACAATATTTCAATACTTTATCCATAAACCATTAATGGTTTAAACAAAACACATCCATAGTAAAACATGTCACAAAACCTTCAATACAATATAGAAGTTTTGTATCATATTAAATCAACTTCAAATAAACTTAAAATCCATCAAAGTATGTTGAAAAAGATGAAATCAAAACATTTTTTTAGAGAAATATCTCTTTCTATTTTGAATCATTGAAGAAAACATTTATTTTTTAAATATTATTTTATGCTTGTAAGGGAAGCATCAATGATGTTATAATGGCATAAAATAGTTGCACCCACAATATAATTTATTAAAAGACATTCTTTACTTAATTTTGTCGAAAAGGTTATAAATGACCTTGTTTGGAAAATGACAGAATGATTCCATTATAAACATATTATAAAAGATAAACAATTGTATAAATTACATTAACCCATAGTATATAAAATAGTATGAATTTTATGAAATAAATTTTTATGAAACATGGATGTGGATTATAATGAGGTCCCAGTAGATAATTACGTATAAACAATCTCAGATAATGAAGAGATTGTATAGTTAACCATTACCACATTGTAATCAATCGAGTCATATAACCAAAATTCAATAACCACCAAATAATTAAAAGAATACTATGAATATAAATTGAATCTTGATAATATACATATCAAATGGCAGTAAACAATACACCACATGCAATAAGTGGCGAACAATGGAAGTCTCACGGAATAAAATGTGATCTAAGAATCCCCTTACCTTGTCCTTTCCCTAGTTCATGGGTAGGTTAACCTTCTGTATAATGGTGGAATAATTGTTATCAAATTATTCAAAAATAATATAAATTAATATGAGATAACATATGATCTTTTAACATTGTTTATTTATAATATATTAGTATTATCATCTTTTCGGGTGTAAACTGATTCATTTTCGATTATATGCTTGGTAACTTAAGTAATGTTTGTTATGGATAGGATGTATCATCTTCATATTCAGAATGATATAATGTCTTTAAATATTATTTTTAGTCATCTAATGATAATTATTCTAGAATCGATACGATGGGAAATGAATCTCAACTCATTCGCGGAGACTGTAATTCGTACGTACTCACGAGCAACAATATGACTCATTCGATATTAAAATAATATGTAATTGGATGGTATATCATATATAAAGAATCATTATAATGTTATATTTATTATTTATATCAATTACACATCATTTTTATACCCATCCAAATAATAATGTATTGAATAACAATTACACAACGACGTGGAGACGGTAATCCGTACGTACGCACATATGGTGACATGTCACTCAAAGGATGGATAGAATAATGAATATGGTTGTACCAAATTTATAATAACATCATAGTATATAGCATACACTGGATTTATTATTTTATAATGTAAATAACAAAGAAAGTGGAAGTGGAAGAAGAAATGACCTTGAAAGAGATGATGAAATATTTACCTCTTTTTCAGATATTTCCATTTGATTTGATCAAAAGGGAACCATAGGATGGATTTCTGACTAAAGGAAGGCCTATAGGATGAAGGGAGGACATTTGGGAGGGTATTAGGGTAGGGGATGGCTGAGAAAAAAAGGCTTTTGAGGTGTGAATTTGAGGAGTGAGGTCCCCTTTTATTAGAGGCGAGAGGGGCTCCATTGGAAAAGCAATAAATATTATTTTATAATAAAATCACTTTCTGTTTCTAAGGGATAAAAAATTAATTATTTAATGTATTTGGTGGGGATGGGTCGAAAACAAATCATCAAATAGGTTTTATACAAGTTTGGGTCTATATATTAACATTATCTTTTAGATTTCACTCTTAGTAAAATAGTTTGACATTTATCATGTCTCTTTGAATTTTTATATTATATGGTTAATAAAGATACAATATACATCCAAGATAACTCCAAGTGGTTAATTAAGGATACACCATTCATTATATATGTTTTTTTGGATGAAAAACAATTTTTTATTAATAGAATATCAATTAATAATATAATATTTGTTTTAAAAACACTTTTATGTCAATTTTGACAGTATTTAGTATTTTGTTTTTTATAAATTCATAATTGCATTATTACTTCAGAAAAATCATATAACCAACCCTAGTATGTCATATTAACCTAGAAAATTAGTGTAATTCATAAATAGTTTCAAATTACATTTTTTTGGATATTTATAATATCATTTATTTTAATATTTCATCAATTAGGTAATTACTACATCATCACTGTGTCATAAATAAATTATATAATTTAATATCTAAAAATTATAAATAAAATACCATTTTGGAGTAATTATTTTTATCATTCTTATGAATATTTATAGTTGAATTTATCTTATGTAAAACCCTATTTTAAAAATGGTTTTTTATTAAATGTTGAATTTAAAACGTTTAACTCTTCTTTAAATTAAATAATAATAAATGTCCAAATTTAATCCAAGCAGACCTAAAGGATCTTATTTTATTCATAAGGTATTTTTTGGTTGAATTATACTTATCCGATAGAATTAGGACATGTGTTTGGGTAATAATAATATCATTATTACCCTTAATTACCATATTTACTTTTAACCGTTGTAAATAAAAGTAAAAGGTAAATATTCACCAAAAATTATGTTCCTATTATTGAACAACATTTTACATACTGATATCAACCACGTCTCTCGGTTTTTTGAATTTCAACTCACACAAGTGGTAAAATTTTGTTTTATGTAAATTTGGAAATACTCTTAGAAGGTAGGTAAAAGTCGGTAAAAAGTTCAATAAATTACTTATATATCTAAAATTATTATAAACTAACTACAATGAATTATATTGAAATTATATAGGTATTATGTATCAATTTTGACCTAAAATAAACTTAAATAAAAATAATTATTATTTAAATAAAAAATTTGTTTCAAACTGTAACTCAGTGTTTTTCACTGTTCATAAAAAATTTAAAGTTTTCAAAAAAATATCAAAAAATAACCCTAGGGTAATTTCAATATTCCATATCCAATATTGAAGTCCATTTTTAAATATAAAATTTAGAAAATTTGAAAAAGTGGGTATTGCTGTTCATAACTGCTAGATTGATTGGTTGCGGTGTGTTAGAACTCGAAGTTGCGTACAACACACACTATTGTATTATTCAAAGTGAAGTGTACCGTGAAAGCATGTGGTGTTACATTCTCCCCTCATTCATATAATTTTTTATTTGAAATTTCTAGAATATTACTATGTAAAAAGACTCAAGTGTTTCTTCATCATAAGATCATCGGGTTCCCATGTGGCCACTTCCATCTTATGTTTTTTCTCCAAAGAAAGTTTACCAGACAAGTTGTCCAGTTTCTCGGCACTTATTCTCTTATATCACGAATCTTGACAGGATCTTCATAGTAAGATAGATCGGGTTCTAGTTTCAATTCCCCATAGGTGAGTACATGTGTTGGGTCATGTCTGTATTTTCTCAATAGTGATACTTGGAATACATCGTGAACTTGGGAAAGACGTGGAAGTGTTGCAAATCGATAAGCTACAACCCTAAATCGTTCTAGAATTTCGAAAGGTCCTATAGACCTGGGACTCAATTTACCCTTCAAACCAAAACGTATGACACGCTTCCAAGGAGATACCTTCATGAAAATATATCTCCTACCAGAAATTCCTAATCCTTCCTTAGATTATCAGTATTGCTCTTCTGCCTACTTTGAGCAGCTTTGATGTGGTTTTGGATTACCTTAACCTATTACATAATTTCTTGAACAATTTCTATGGCTACGAGTCTTCTTTCATAGACATCATCCCACCAAGTTGGTGTGCGACATCTCTTTCCATATAATGCTTCATATGGTGCCATCAGAATACTTGAATAGAAGCTATTTTTATAGGAAAATTCTACAAGAGGTAAATATTGATCCCACATACCATGAATGTCAAGTGAGAAAGATATGTACATTTCTTATAATGTTTTAATAGTCCATTTTTATTGTCCATTAGTTTGGGGGTGGTAGGTAGTACTCAAAAAAATTTCAGTATCTAGGGCTTTCTGCATACTCTTCCAGAATCTTTATGTAAAATGGGGATCAAGATTAGAAACAAATGATAGTGTTAGTCCTTGATGTCTTACATCTTCATTAATATATAGTCTTGTTAATCATTCAAGTGGTAAATCTTCCCTCATATCATGAAAATGTGCTAACTTGGTAAGACGATCAACAATGACCATATTGCATCATTACTTCTAGGATTCTTTGGTAGTCCCATGTCAAAGTCCATTGTAATATTATCCCATTTCCAATCTAGTATGGGAATAGGTTTCAAGACTCTTCCAGGATGTTTCCTTCCAACTTTCACTTCTTTACAAACCACACATCTTGACAAAAAATCAGCAATCTCCCTATTCATGTCGTCCCACCAAAAATGTACCATCAATTCTCTATACATTTTGGTTCTACCAGGGTCTAAAGAGAAATTGGAGTAAGAGAATCATCTAATAATTCCCTTTTCAGATCTGGTATATTATTAAAACAAAGTCTCTTCCCAAATTTCAAAATCGCATATTCATATACGAAGTCGATCAATCTCCAGTCATTCACAGATTTTGTCTTCTTTTGAAAATCTTCATCATTAGGCTGAGAACTTTTTATCCTTTAATGTAATTATGGTTTGGAAACAATTTGAAAAATCATTGATGTTTCACCTTCCATAGTTATTCCCATATCCATCTTTACTAGATCCCTGAAAATAGGATCCCTTTTTACTCTAATCTGGATCAAAACTCCATGATCTTTTCTGCTCAATGAAACTACCACCTTATTTTCCTTCTCCGGGTGGAAGTGTATCCTGCAATCTTAATCCTTGAGTAGATCAAGCCATCTCTATTGCCTCATGTTGAGTTCATTCTGTGAGAAATATACTTCAAACTCTTGTGATCGATATATATCTCACATTTGTCAACATAGATATAATGTCTCGATATAATCAATGAAATGATTACAGATGATAACTCAAGATCCTGAGTAGGATTGTTTTACTCATGATGTTTTAGCTATCATGATGTGAAGGCAATAACCCTATCATTCTGCATATGAACAAATCCATGTTCCTTCTTTGAAGCATCACTATCAATAACAAACCCATCATTCCCTGATGATAAAGTCAATATTTGAGAATTGACTAATATTCTCTCCAGTTTTTCAAAATATTCTTCAACATATTTAGTCAAAATAAATATAACCCCTTTACATGTGATCTTGGTAAATGGGTTTGCCAATTAGGAAAAATTCATGACAAAACACCGATAATAACTTCCAAAACAAATAAAACTGCATACCTCGGTTATAGTCATTGGTGCTGGCTATTATTTAATTTACTTGGTCTTAGAAGGATCAATAGAGATTCCAACCTTAGAGAAAATATGGCCAAGGAAATATATCTCCTAAATCTAGAATTCAAACATGCCGAACTACCCATATAATTCATGTATTTTAAGAGTCTCTTGGATAATGCGCAAGTGATTTTCATGATCTTCTTATACTTTAGAGTATAAAAAGATATCATCAATAAATTACACTACAAATACATAATGATATTCCTTGAAATCATTATTCATTAGATCCATAAATACAGAGGGTGCATTATTCAATCCAAAAGGAATTACTGTAAACTCGTAATGCATGTACCTGGTTCAAAATGTTGTTATCGGAATGTCTTCCTTCTTCACCAAAAACTGATGACATACAGTTCGAAGGTCAATCTTGGATATGTATTGTGCTCCATGAAGTTGGTCGATAAAATCATCAATTAGAGGTAGGGGATAATGGTTCTTTATTGTTATTTCATTGATCTCCCTGTAGTCAATCCACAGCCTCATAGATCCACCATTATTCATAACAAAAACGATAGGGGATCCCCATGGAGAAACACTAGGGAGAATAAATTCCTTATTACTCAATTCCTCAATTCTTTAGTTCCACTAATTCCAAAAATGGACATTATATAAGGGGTCTTCGATATGGGTCTTGATCCAGGATTTAAATCAATGGAAAATTTACCTTCTCATTCTAGAGGATGTCTAGGTAAATCATCGGAAAACACATCAACATATTATTTCACAATAGGTACATCCTCTATATGAACTTTCATTTCCTCGCCAATAGTTATTACATTATCTTACTCCCCAATAATTGAATTTAGTTGAGCTACTGGCATTGGATCTAGATAAGAATTAGTTGGTGATGTTTCTTCTCTAAAGATAAGGTACTCTTTATCTTCATAAAAAAAATTAACAACCTTATTCTTACCAAAACAAATTGCATCATGGTCTAAAATCCAATTCATACCGATGATTATATCAAATTCAATCATGAGTATGATGATGAGATCAGTATATAATGCACATTTATATGACCTAATGGGGACTAATTCACCCATCATTATTGCAGTGATAATCCCGTTGGGAGTTTTGACTGACAACTTACTTGTTAAATTATATTGGAAATATCTAATTTTCATAGAAAACTAGGAAGATATGAAACAATGAGATGATCCATAATCAAATAAAGCTTTTTCTAAACATGAGTAAACATTTAAATTACCTAGAACTATGTCCTTCGGAGCTTCAACCGTAGCAGTAGTGGTTGCATAAGATTGGCCATGATCCCTTGGCCTTTTCTGAGTTAAGTTCCCCTGACACTTAGAACATTCATTTGCATAACACCCCATTTCTCTACAATTGTAGCATTCAACATCAAAAACCTATTTCTTCCCCTTGCAATCAAAAACGTGGTGACCATTTTCACCACACTCATAACAGACTCCCATTCCCTTCTGGAAAGTACAAGGATGTTTCTTTCCACATTTACTACAGGATAGATATTCATCTTTTCCCTTATTCCCCTTCTTTCCATTTATAGAGTGTTTAGAATATCTCTTTTTCTCTTTCTTTGCTTTAATGTTGTAAGACTTAGAAAATTCTTTTCCTGTGTTGATAGCACATGAGACAATATATTTGTACATTGAGAAGTATTGAGAGACTAATGCTGGATGGATAAATGGTTTTAACCCATCAAATATGCGATCAATCCTACTTCATGGGTTACATATATAATCTGCAACATGCCTCGATAACCTTGTACAGTTTGCTTAATACTTTGAGACATTCTCATCCTCCATTTTCCTTAGACTCAGAAATTGCCTTTCTATATCTGCTCAATGGTCATGAGGAGATTATTATTATGAGAAAATTTCTTTAAAATTCATCCATTCCATATTTGATACTTCTTAATCTTCCTTTTTCTTTTGAATCAATGAAAACTATTGATCAGTATCTCCAGTGAGGCGGTAAACTATCATGAAAACATATTCCCTTTCACTACTCCATAAAATGTGTGGATTATTTTCGCTAAAGAAATTATCCATTTCATAGCCACTAATGTATTTGTACTCCAATTTAATTTTGGTGGTTATTTCCTCATGAAGCGATCTAACATTGATTTTATACGTTGTGGATCAGGGTGCTCCATATGGGTGTGGTTATTATTCATAACCTGAGTGAGTTGTCTTGGTATGGTTATTAGATGATCAGCTCCAGTTGCATCACCAACTCCACAATAATTTTCATGAGTTTAATGTAAATATCTACATGGAGTACATTCATTTAAATGGTTTCCATTCCATCAACTATGCACCATTTTTAAACAATGGCATAAACTAGATTAGTTTATGAATCACAATAGATAAATTCCAACTTGTAAAACACATAAAATAAATTGAAGAGTTTATGGATATAATCCATAATCATAAAAATGTTTTCCTTGAGGATTTATATACTCATAAACCATTCATAAGTGTTTGTAAATACAATGATAATTATCCTTATAATATCCCCAGGGAGTGCCATAACAAAGAGTGCAACAAGGCTAGTTTTCGTACACCATTTCCCGTTTGAGTATAGCTCAAAGCGGTTTTTTTGAGTTTAACCACTACGTACATCAGTGCCTGAGCCACCTCCGCCATGTCATATCTGGACAGGGATTTATTTCTTGGATGACTCACAAAATCTCTACAATACCAAAATTCTATGATGTTCTTCCATACTAATACTCAAAGTCTATCTTAGTGTAATGTGTTCTAATCAGAGTTTTTCGAAATCAATATTCCACAGTTTATACTAAATTTCCTCTAATAAAAACTTTAATGCCCCGACCCCAGAATCCCAGAGTTGGTGAATTATTACATTTCATTGGCATGATCACAAAATATCAAGTCTCTAAATACAAATTTGTTTAGTAGCCTTGAAGGTACTATATGCATTAATAAGGTTTACATTACATCATAAAATGGATTTCTACAACAGCATTGTCTCCATAGACAACAATGATATCCCATAGAATATCCATGTAGTTTAGTCATAATATACTTTTTTGCATCCTGAGAAAAATAAAACATATAAAGGGGTCAGCTTAGATGCTTAGTATAGATAACAATATAGAAGAAAATTTCATAAATAAGCATAAACATTTATTTCAATGTACAATACTAAAACAAAATCCTATTAAACATGAACTTCAGTATTATATGGAAAAGATAAAATAAAAATAATTCCATTTTTTTACTCAAATTAATATTATACTAGTCGAATAATCACATGAAATATCATTACCCACTTCCATAATGATGGAATGCTTAATGCCTGGCTTTCATAACCCCATAGTCAAGGCCTTGTGCCCATAAAACAAAAACAAATCTGTCAAGGCCTTATTCCAAGACACTAGTTTGTATCATGAGACATACTAAATGCATCGAGGAGCTATAGCGGGCTCTACCCGTCACAAACAAAGTACAATGAATTCCTCATATGAAAAGGTTTAAACATAACATAAACATTCGTATAAAAAATACCATAACAAATGTCAATACTTTCTCTATAAACCATTAATGGTGTAAAATAACACATCCACATTCAAACATATCACAAAACCTTAAATACAATATGGTATTTTTTTTATGAGAATAAATTACCTTCTAATAAGCTAAAAATCCAACAAAGGATGTTGACAGAGATGAAATCGTATCCTTTTTATATATAAATATATTTTTATATTTTAAAATCATTAAATAAAACCTTTATTTTTGAAATATTCATATAATGTTGTATGTTAATATTCGAAACAATTATAATGGAGGGAAATAGTGGCACCCACCATATACGTTAAAAAAAGAGATTCTTACCTTAGTTTTGTAAAAAAAGTTTATAAAGGACCTTGTTTGGAAAACAATAGAAAGATTCCATTATAAAAATCTTATAAAATTCAAACAAGTATATAAATGACATTAACCCAATGTCTATAAAATAGTTAGAATGTTTTGATATACATTTTTAAGAATCATTGATGTGGATGATAAAGACGTCACAGTAGATAATTACATATAAACAACCACGGATAATGAAGAGATTGTAGAATTAACCCTTACGAAGTTGTAATCAATCGATTGTTATGTAAGTAATATTTTTTATGGATTAGATTTATCTTCATCATATTAATAATGATATTAAATCTGTAAACATTATATTAAATCATCTAATGAAAATATGTCTTGAATGGATACGATGGGGAAGGAATCGCATCACGTTCGTGGGGACGGTAATCTGTACATACGTACGAGTGACAATATCATTATTTTTATATTAGTATTATATATAATTGGATGTTATATCATATATATAGAATAATTATCATATTATATTTATTTTTTACATCAATTTCACATCATTATTATACCCATCAAATGATTATTTATTCAATAACAATTACACCACGACGTGGAGATGGTAAGACGTATGTATGTACGTATGGTGACATGTCATTCAAAGGATGGATAGAATAATTATTATGGTTGTACCATATTTATAACAACATCACAGTATATAGAAGATAATGGAGTTATTATTTTAGAATGGAAACCACAATAAAAAAGGAAGTGTAAGAAGAAAGGAACTTGAAAGAGGTGATGAAATATTTACCTTTCCTTCTGGTACTTCCTTTTGATTTGATCAAAAATGGCTCCATAAGATGTAATCGTGACTAAATGAAGGCCTCTAGGAAGAAAGTAGGACAGTTGAGAGGGTTTTTGTTCAGGGTTTGGTTAATCCAAAATTCTTTGAAGGTGTGAATTTGAGGGACGGGGGAGTTCCCTTTAAAAAGATCGTTGAGGGGCACCATAAAAAAAGTTAGAAGTATTATTTTATCATAAAATAATTTCGGTTTCTAATGGCTCAAAAATGAATTATTTAAAGTAGTAGGTGGGGATGGGTTAAAAACCACTCAACCAATATGTTTTAGTAAGGATTGGGTCACTATATTAACTTTATATTTTTTTTTAACTCTTAGTTAAATAGTTTGACATTAACCATGTCTCTTTGTATTTTTATATTATAGTGTTAATAAACATACTATATACATCCAATGGAACCCCAGGTGATTCATTAATGATAAGAAAATCATTATATATGTCTTTTGACCGATCAATATATTTTTAGAAATAAAATATTAATTAATAATATAATATTTGTTTTAAAAACTCTTTTATGTCAAATTTGACACTATATCATATTTTGTTTATTCTAAATTCCTAATAGAATTAATACTTTGAATGAAAATCATCTAACCAACCCTATGATTTCATATTAACCTATATAATTAATGTAATTCATAAGAAGTCTCGAATTTCATTTATTTGGTTATTTATATTATCAATTATTTTAGTATTTCTTTAATTAGGTATTTACTGCATCATCATTGTGTCATAAATAAATTAATATATTTACTGTCTAAAAAATATAAATAAAATAAAATTATGTATTAAATCATTTTATCTTTCTAATGAATAATTATAGTCTAATTTATATAATGTTTATCCATATATTAAAAATGGTTTTATTATTAAACATTGAATTTAACACTTTTAACTCTTCTTTGAGTTAAATAATAATAAATGTCCTAATCTATTCCAAGTGGACCTAAAGAATCATATTTTATTCATAAGGTTGTTTTTGGTAGAATAATACTTAGCCAATAGAATTAGGATATGTGTTAGGGTATTAATAATAGCATATTTACCATTAATTACACTATTTACTTTTTATCGTGGTAAATAGAAGTAAAATGTTAATATTCCCTAAAAAATATTTTTATATTATTGGACCTCATTTTATGAACTGATATCAATCGTGTATCTCGAATTTTAAAATTTCAACTCATAGAAATGGTAAAATTATGTTTTATATAAATTTTCAAATACTCTTCGGAGGTGGGTAAAAGACAATAAAAAGATCAATAAAATTTTTATATATCTAAAATTATTATAAACTGCCTATAATGAATTATATTAAACATATGTAGGTATTATGCATCTATTTTGACCAAAAATAAATTTAAATAAAATAAAAAAATATTTATATAAATATTTGGTTTTAAACTATAACTTAGTGTTTTTCACTATTAAACAAAAATTGAAAGTTTTTAGAAAACTACCAAAAATTCACCATAGGTTAGTTTCAATATTCCAAATCCCAAAATGAAGTCCATTTTGAATGATAAAATTAACAAAATTTCAAGTGGGTATCACTATTCATAACTCCTAGTTTGATTGGTTGTTGTGTGTTAGAACTCAAAGTAGCGTACAACACATAATATTGTATTTTTCAAAGATAAGTGTACCATGGAAGCTTGGGGTTTTACAGTCCTTCACTTACATTTGGTATTAGTCTTGATCAATTAGTATTTCATTTTTGGATAAGAGGTATCAATTTTCAGTCATGGAGTTGAAATTTGTTCTATTTTACTTCTTAAGTTAGAATCGTTGAAAGGAATATGATTCTCATGACATGAAATATACATCATAGATATAAATAAATAATTATATTATTATGATCTTCATGTTTCTAGGTAGTTGAGTAAATAATTGTTTTGGGGACACTTATAGGAATTGGTATCTCCTTGTCATCAGCTTTTCAAATGAGAAGAACATGAAATGCATTTTTGAAATGACATCCATCTTGGAGTACATATTTTTATTGGTGAAATGATTTATTATTATTTTCAAATGTATTATTTTTATAAATGTTGATAATGTTTTAAAATTTTATAATTTTAAAATGGAACCATCTGGTATTTTGAAAATGTTTATAATTATAAATGTATGGTGATATTTTCAAAAATGATTGAACTTGGAAATGATGACTATTAGAAATAATTGTTTTTATAATTGTGATGTATTAGTATATGAAATGGTAATGAATTTTGTTAATTGATATTTATAAATATGGAATTTGTTGTGATTATTGAAAATGGCACCTGGTAGTCCTCATAGATAAAAATATGATGAAGCTACTTCACATTTGGTTGCAGTAGAGAAACATGTTAACCAAAAAAATAGATTATAGTTCTTGATATTCAGGATGAAAAAATAGGAAACACGATGGATTAACCATGGAAGGTGGATAGTTCCATCTAGTCCTAGAAGAAGAACCCACACATCTTTTGGGGTGATTCAGATCAAGATAAGGAAGCAGTGTGGTCGGATATGATGAATCATATCAATGATTTCATTACCGCACTAGAATAGAAGAAGATTATTCTTGTGATGTGTATCCTAGATTATATTTCTTACCAATGGTGGGACATTGTAATTTATGATAAATTATCACAAGTCAATGAATGGGAAAATATTGAGGATTGTTTCGCCTAACAATTCTATCACAATACCTAAAAAATTAAATCCATTACTAACTTCTTTAGTTTGAAGATGTAGACCCTCATTGTGATATAGTGTATAGATAAATTTATAAATTTGGTCATCATTTCACCCAATGTTTCTACTAGATAAACCATTATGGACATATATTTGAATCAAGGATCTGTAATTTCATTCATTCAATGATCTTCGTTCTTTTTATAAGAGAATATACATATATGTTTTATAGAGAGAGAATAGAAGAATTAGACATCATATGAGTTTTTGATTGAGGGAGAATTTTGATACCTACTGGAAATGGTGGGAAACTCTAATTATTGCAGAAATCATAAGAATGAAACTCATTTCCAAGGAAATAGAATGACTCAACATCAAATAGATGGATCCTCCACGACCTGTGAAATAGAATGTATTTCACTAATGTGGTAATTTCGAACACATGATTCCTTACTATACAACACCACCTATAGCATTCCACAATTGAAATCAGCGGGGGAATCATCAGTTCTATTATCACAGTGCTCCATGGCCGGGTGTTTGGGACACATGACATGTGTATTAAACTTTGAGTGATTCAACTGGATGAGGGTTGTAGAATACCTCCCATTCTAAAAATATATATATCACTGGTGATTCTAAGAATATCATGACTCCTCAAAAATTGAAATCTCAAAAATGAAATAAGTATAAAAGTGTAGTGAGAATGATATTTTAGGGGGCAGAGAAGTTTTTTACAGATTTAAAATTTGGAAAATTGACAGTGAGAGGTGCGATAGTTTTGAATTATACTCTTATTAATTAATTAATTGATATGGGTTCATCCCATTCCAATATTCCTAATAATTGTTTTTGATTTTATATTTTTAATTTTTGTGTTGATGTTTTTTTGTTGACACTATATACTCTTCTTGGTCAAAGATAATATTGAGATTTTATTTGTAAATAAAGTTCTATAATTGATTATAGAGATGAAAAGATAGGGGAATTTTAATTCATTGATTTAGATGTATATGATATTATCCAAGGTGTGAATCAGTGGAATATGTTCAAGGAAATCATTCATTGTTATACCATACATGTTAGTTTTACAACTAATGTTTGCATTAAGAATGTAATTAGAGTTGATTGGAATGTAATGGAATGTGGAATAGGATTGTTAACACTAGTAGTTGAATTGATATAATACCAGTTTTGAGTATTCAATTTTTCATATATGGAAGATGTTGAGAATAATAGTTTTCTAGAGGTTAGTGATAAGTTTCAAAATGTTTTCCCGAAATCATATGAGGGTTTCCACCTACAAAAGTATTGTAGTTTAATATTGATATCCTTCAGGGGACCAATCCAATTTCCCTTACATATTATCTTATGGATACAAATAATTATTAGAGATAAATTTATTGTTGGAAGAGCTTCAATGTAATGTCTTCATTAAATAGAGTTTGTCTCTATAGGTAGCGTTGATCATATTTTTTTAAGAAGTGAGTGGAATTTTTTTTCATGGGTCGAATATATTAATCGTAACAATTTTATAAAAGAAAAATATGTATCCATGTCTAAATATTAATAACCTATTCAATCAATTAAGGGGAGATAAATTGTTTTCTAAAATTAACCTGCAATCTGTATACGACCAATAGTGATTTTAAAGGGGAATACTCTGAATATTACATTCATAAGTGTTGAACTCTCTGTGTGATGGTTATTTTAATAATCACACATAATTGTTTTATTTATAAAAATTTAGCCTTCTATTTAATTTGTTCTAAATTTATTTACATATGTTTAAATCTTGTCTACATAATTTTTATATATGTTAATTTATGTTTTACTTTTGACCTGGGAGTATTCTAGATTGAACAGACACTTAGTGTGAATTTCATGTTTATGAATCACCATTAGTTATTTTCATGAGTAACTAATGATGAACGGTCGAACCGATGATGAACAGTTGCACCAATAATGAATGATGAATGGTTGCAGTGATGATGAACGGTCGTACTGATGATGAATGGTCGCACCGATGATGGACGGTCGCGCCGATGATGAATGGTCGCACCGGTGATGAACGGTCTTACCGATAATGAACGATCGCACCGATGGCAATGAACAAGACGATATAGATCACAAGCTACCGAAACTGATCATGATCATGAGCTACCGATACCGATGTTGATCACCAACTACTGATACCGATGCTGATCATGAGCTACCGATACTGATATTGATCATGGCCTACTAATGTCGATGCTAATCATGACCTACCGATGGCGATGCTAATCCAAGGACCTACTGATACCGATGCTGATCCCAAGCCACCGATACCAATGCTGATCACAAGCTACTGAAGCCGATAATGACCACAAGTTACCGATAATGATGTAGATTCAAAATGACCTACCGATCTCATGACTCATCGATAGTCATCAAAACTATTTGAATGTCTATTAACTCTTATTTAATTCCAACAATCATATTTGTTGTTTTAATGCAATTAATGATATTTAATGATAGTTGTTGGCATGTCAGGGAACCGTACCTCATACCTATAAAAAGGTAATCATTCCCATTTGCAGGAGCAGAAAGCTATAAAGACAGGGTAGAAAGCAACTAAGAAGATCCCGGAAGTGTGCGGAAAACAAAGGCTAAAGAATCCTAAAAAGAGGGGAAGAGGCATAGAAATAGAATTCTTCCATGCACGCACATACATGAAAAGAAGAACACATGAGGAACTTGAAGAAAACTCATACTCATCTAGAATACAAGTTCAAAGAAGAAGCTTTTGTATTACAAAGAACACATTCACATTCAAGCTGAACACCTACACTGGAAGTGAAGAAACAAGAACTTTGACAGTCCATTTTCTTGACAAAAATAAGACAATGACTCAGATCATCATTTACATCAATCCATGGAGTCCAGAGTTTCACTCACAACACATAGAGCACTCTAAACTCATCTCTATCTATTTAGGTCTATTGTGTTTCATTCGTTCATTTACTTTTTGAGCAGTGTGTGTTTTTTTTAAACACACACTCTTGGACTGAACTGGAGGATTCTAAATCCTGACTCCAAACATATTACACATTACTATATCCCAAAGTGAATTCTGGAAGAGGTCGAGTGTGACTTGGATATCCTATGAGTTATTGTTTTTGTTTTCCCACAAAGAACTGTGGTAGAGGTCTTAGTACATGGACAGTCTCTGTACTATTGTTTACCCTGATCTAGGGTGTGGATAAAAATTTATATAAATTGTTTGAGAGGACTAAGTCTCGGATTGAGACTGAAACTCTTGTTTTAAAACTGTTTTGCTTACATATTTAGCTTTAACCTGTATTGAATATTCCTCTGACAATTACTTTGAAATATAAAATTGTTTTAAAGTTACTTTGATAGTTTATCTAGAAAGTGTTTGTATATATTTAAAGCATTGGGTTAGCTTCAAAATTTAATTAATCTTCAGATATAATTAACTAAGAAATAATAAATCTCTTCAGAACCTGATTTACCCTTTATTCTAATACAAATTCACTACAGATTTTTCTGTTATTCAATTTGGGGGATTTTAATAGAAATATTTTAAACAGAAATTTTAATTGGAACTCAATTCACCCACCTCTTTAGTATCCACTCTGACCAGTATTTAGTACCAATGTTTCGTTTTTTTATCATTGTTTTCAAAATACTCTATTTTTCAACTTTGATTTTGGTTATATCTTAATGATCTTAAATTTCTTTTAGTTCTAAATTTTATCTATTTAAATATATATACTAAAATCTAACAATGGACCATAGATTAGAGGGTTCTTCTACGAATAGGAAACCTTTCTGTAATGGTACAAATTATGCCTAGTGGAAGATTAAAATGATAATTCATTTAGAAATTATAGAATTTGACATCTCGAATGCTATAGAGACTCAATATAAAATTCCAGAAACTGAAAGAAATACTTGCGATGATCATAATAAAATTGCTTACAATAATAATTGTAAAGCTATGAATGCATTTTATTATACTTTAGGAGATGATAAATTTAATTACATATCTGCTTGGACAACTGATTATGAAATTTGGGATACCATGGGTGTTTCTCATGAAGGAATAACCAATGTTAAAGAAATAATATTGAACACTTATACTATTAAATATGATAATTTTAAAATGATGTCGGATGAACCTATCTATGACATGTATCTGAGGTTCAATGAGATTTTCAACACTATGATCTCCAATGGAAAGACTATTCCAGCAAAGGAACAAATCATGAGATTACTGAGATGTCTGCCGGACTGATGGAGTGGCACATCTGTCTCAATTATAGAATCATGTGATATTGTTACTTTTCCCGTTAATGAGATTATTGGAAATCTTATGATGTATGAGGAAGAACTCAAAGTGAATAAGAAAGAATAAGATAAAACAAAAAGATGTTTAGTGGATTTTAAGTCTACTACCTCACAGAGAAAAGAGAAGTAAAATGTTCTCATTCATACTGAAAGCTCAACAAGTGAACGTTCAGATTCTGACAGTGTTGCTGAAATGGCTCAGATGGCTTGGAGATTCAAGAAATTCTATAGGATGATGAAATTCTTCAGAAAAAAAAATTACAAAGGAATATATGACAACAAGGGTCATTATAAAGGGATTGTAAAAAGTTTGATAAAAGTTCTGCAATTGTATGCTATGAGTGAAAAAGGATAGGACATATAAAAGCATATTGTCCAAAGTTGAAATTCAATAAGAAACGTGAATACATGGACACTAAATTCAAGAAGGCAATGAAAGCAACATGGATTGCTTTAGAAGTCACTTTAAGTGATTCTGATTCTACTAAGGATGAAGTCTCTCACAAGGCTAATACATGTTTTATGAAAAACACCTCTAAGGTAACATTAGATACTACTTCTTTAAATTCATATTATTCTGGAGTTATATTTGATTTTGAATCTGAAAATATGTCTAATGAAGAGTTATTTGAATATTGTAATATGATAGAGGATACATGTAATGAATTTGAGGACAAGTATAAAGCTTTAAAGAAACAACATGCTTTGACAAGCTCTGTTAAATCTTCACTTGATATAGAAAAGGAAAAGAATGCTCAATTACATAAGGAAAATACTGAACTAAGATTGTTTAATGAGAAATTAAGGAATGAATTAGAAAAATTAACAAATGGTAAAGATAAACTCACTCAAATCCAAGGAAAGCATGTGGCAGAAAAGTATTCTACTGGTTTAGGCTATCAGCCTAGACAATGACAATATACTAAAACTAGATTTATTTCTAAATCTAGACAGAATGGTGCTAGTTCATGTTCTGGAAATTCATATGCCTCAAATAGTTACTCACATTGTTATAGATCAAATAAATTTTATCTTTCAAAATCTATAGATTTTGTAAATTATATGAAACCCATAAGACAAATATGGGTTCATAAAGCTTTGCTTGCTAACCTATCTAAACCAAGATGTTCTGGGTACCAAAATCATTTTCCATCTAAATCTATTTGGTGGGAAACTTTCTTGGAGAGTTCTTATAAGAAGATATTGTACTTTGATAGTGGATGTTCAAGGCATATGATTGGGGACTAATCATGCTTTAGGAGCATAATCAATTTTGATGGAGGCCATGTCACCTTTGGTGATAACTCTAAAGGAAAGATCATCGGCCTAGGCCAGATTGGTAACACTGGTTTAGTTTTAATTTCTAATGATTTATTTATTAATGGACATAAATATAATAGGTTATGTATTTCTTAGTTATGTGATGATGGTTTTAATTTTATATTTGAAAATTATACTTGTAATGTTTTAAAATCTAAAAATGTTTTAGTATTTATTCCTTTGGGAAATGAATATGTTTATGCTGCTGATCTGAATTCTTTAGCCAAACAATACATTACTTGTTTAAATGCATTTCATAAAGATTCTTGTCTATGGCACAAATGATTGGGACATTGCAACATCCATTCACATAGAAAAATGACCAGTAATAACTTAGTTAGAGACCTACCCAAACTTGAATTCCAATCAGACAAAGTCTGTAATCCCTGTCAAAAGGGAAAGAAACATAATTTTTCTTTTAAATCAATGAAATAAGTTTCAACTTCACAACCTCTCAAGTTGGTTCACATGGATTTGTTTGGACCTTCTAGAGTTTCTAGTTAATTGGGAATCACTATGTCTATGTCCTAGTAGATGACTTTTCTAGATATACTTGGGTATACTTCTTAGCTCACAAAAGTGAAGCTTGTTCTTACTTTATTAAATACTCCAAGTATATAGAAAACCTTAATGAAATTATGATTAAGACCCTAAGAAGTGACCATGGTAGTGAGTTTGAAAATCATGAGTTTGAATTTTATTTCTCACACAATTTCTATAGTCAAAATTTTTCTGTCCCTAAGACACCTCAACAAAATGGTGCAGTAGAAGGAAGGAATAGAACCCATCAGGAAATTGCATGAACAATTCTCAATGAATATAACCAACCTATTTATTTTTGGGTTGAAGCTGTTAATACACCTTGTTATATTATGAATAGATTCTTGATTAGACTAGTTATTAAGAAGACCCCTTATTAGTTGTGGAATAATAGAAATCCAAAAAGTTAGTTACTTGAGAGTTTTTTATTGCAAATTCTTCATTCTCAGTACTAAGGATAATCTAGAAAAATTTGAATCCAAGTGTGATGAAGGAATATTTTTATGATATTCTCTTTCTAAAAAAGCCTATGTAGTGTTTAATAATAGAACCAAGTTTGTGGAAAAATTTTTTCACATTAAATTTGATGAAACTGATCCACATGAACTGAGAGTTACTCTTGAAATTCATGCAGAAGAGTTGTATGTTCTAAACCTCAGTGATAAAATCAATAAAACTGCTATAAGGACAACATGTTCAAGAAGTATTCCAAAATCCACTTCTAGTGATCCTGAACCTAGAGAAGAACCAGAAATCTCAAGTCCTACCTTTACTAGATCAACTAGGATTTTAAAGAATCATCCTTTAGATGTTGTTGTTGGTAATCATGATAGAGGGACACATACTAGAGATTCTATATGAAATCAGGTTGAAAACCAGACATTATTTCATAGTTATAACCTAAAAATATAAATGATGATGTCGATGATGAATTTTTGCTAATGGCTATGCAATAAGTGTTAAATAAATTTGAAAGAAACAATGTCTGGGAATTTTTAGAGATACCTAAGGACACTTTGACCATAGGCACTAAATGGGTTTTTAGAAACAAAGATGATGAGTCAGGAAACATAGTTAGAAATAAAGCAGGACTATTATCACAAGGATATATTCATGACGAAGGAATATACTATGAGGAAACCTACGCTCCTGTAGCTATATTAGAGGATATTAGGAATATACTTGCCTATAATGCTCATATAAATTTCAAGTTATGTCAAATGGATTTCAAAAGTTCATTTCTAAATGGTTTTATAATTGGAAATGTTTTTTTGAACACCCACCTGGATTTACTAACCCCTATTTCCAAAATAATGTTTTTAAACTTTCTAAATATTTATATGGTTTAAAACAGGCTCCAAGAGATTGGTATGATAAACTTAAAATTTTCTTATTTCAAAATATTTTACTAAAGGAATTTATGATCCCACTCTTTTTATTAAAATAATTCCCAAAGATATTTTGATTGTGAAAATCTATGTTGATGATATTATTTTTGGATCTTCCAAACATTATTTATGTATTGATTTTTCAATGATTATGCAAAATGAATTTGAAATGAGTTTAATGGGATAACTCAAGTATTTTCTCCGATTTCAAATTTTTCAAAAGAAGGATGGTGTTATTTTAAATCTAAATAAATATACAAAGGATATTTTAAAACATTTTGGTTAGGATTATAATAAGGGATGTCAGACACCTATGAGTACCACCGGTAAGCTGGATGATGATGAAACTATGAAACTAGTTGATCAAACCAATTACAGAGGTATGATTGGGAGTCTACTTTACCTTACTACTAGCCGACCAGAAATTAAGTTCAGTGTATGCATGTGTGGACGATTTCAAGCAAATCCTACAGGATCTCATTTTCTTGCAGTTAAAAGGATATTCAAATATCTCAAAAATAATACCAATTTAGGTTTATTTTATCCAAAAGGACAAACCATTGACTTAATGAGTTATTCAGATGCTGACTTTGATGGTTGCAAGTTGGATAGAAATAGAACATATGGAACATGTCATCTTTTAGGAAAGTCCCTAGTATCTTAGTGTAGTAAGATACAGAACTCTGTAGCATTATATACTGCTGAAGCAGAATACATTGCAGCTAGTAGTAGTTGTTCACAGATTATGTGGATGAAACACACTCTGTTGGACTATAGATATCAATTTAGACATGTGTCTATAAACTATGATAACACCAGTGCAATTAACATTTCTGAGAATCATGTGTCTCACTCTAGGACCAAACACTTGATGTCAGACATCACTTCTAGAGACATCACTCTCAAAAGGGTGATATTTCTCTAGAATTTGTTGTCTATGAACATAATTTAGCTGATATTTTTACCAAGCCCTTGAGATCTAAAATGTTAGACTTTATTAAAAAAGTGTAAGATATGATAGATCTGTGTAACTGATATGTGAAACCATTCTGTGAAACTGATATGTGGAACTGATCTGTTCTACCGATTGAGTTGTACAGTTTGTTAAACCGTTACTGTTTGTCAAAACGACGTTGTGTTACTAAATCTTTATTATTGTTTATTATTATTATTGTAACCCTAAATGATAATAATAATGACCCGGGGCTATTTTTAATGACTATTGACCTTCCATCTCCCATTGAACTCTCTCTTATTTTTCGAATCTCAAACCTTCCGAATCTTTCTAACATTCGCAACCGCTCAATCCTCTCGAACCTCCATATGGCCAAGCAAAAGCGACAATGCAAGTAATATGAAGGTTCCTCTCCAGTGAAACTCACTTGAGGATAATCGAGTAGCATGACTCAACGGACAGTGAACCCTGAGTTGGAAACTCGGGTTGTTACGGCTGAAAAGGTAGTATGTTCTGAATGGGTGTTATCAATCAAGTATGCTCTTCTGAAGGTTTTGGAAATACAGGGTTGGAAGGACTTGTTTTGTGATAATGACCATGTCTTTTACTCAAAGTTAGTGCATGAATTTTATCTGAACTTAAGTATTGTTTTGGATGGAGAAGATGTTGCAATACTATCTTCTATAATTAATGGGAAAAAGATAATTTTTTCATCGAAGTAGTGGGCTGAATTTTTAGGAGTACATCATAATGGCAGATACGAGGATTACGCTGGCAATATCCCTCCTACCACTAAATAATTTTCTTATGAGATAACTCTGTAGATGTTGACTGGTATGTCTGAATCCCAAAAAATAACTGCTGCTGAGTTGGATGGTGAGAGTATAATTCTGTTTATGTTTATTCAACACCAAGTCTGTCATAGAAAAGGTGATTTTTCCTCTGTAAAGTATCAAGATGTTTTTCTATTTTTCTATTGTTGAATGGTGAAATGTTCAACCTTTGTAGACATTTTTCTATCTATATTGTTGAGATGGTGAAGCCATCAAAGAAAGCTACAACCCTGTTCTACTCCAAGAAAATATTTCCCATGCTGAAATTATTGGGCTGTGTTGATTGTGGAGATGAGTGTATCTCACCCAGTAGTAGCTTCTGTATGAACAAGGATATTTTTAAAAGTATGAAAATCAACTGGAACACATGGAAGAAGGCTTGGGATGCTGATTAAGAAAAGATGTATGACTCTTTAAATCTTATTGATCATCCTAAGAATCCAAAGGGTATGATAGATCCTAGTTTAAAACCATGTGAAGAAGTGTTTTATTCTGATGAAGAAGAGGAATCAGTAGTTCCTAAGAAAACTAGTGAATCCACTAAGAAGGGAATAGAAGAAGATGAAGCTGAAGATGAATCTGATACTGAAAAGGATCCTGAATCACATCCTGATGACAGGAGATATCCTGATACGGTTAGTCCGAAGAAAAGAAGAATGGAATTTTCACCAGCTAGTCCACCTCTCATGTTTCCAGAGATAGAACCTATTTTAGATGAAGAAGAAGAAGGTGAGACTGAAGAATCAAATCATGGGCAGTATGAATCTTGCAGTAAAGACAGTTCAAGTGAGCAATCAGTCAATGATGGTGAGTATGGTGATGAGGGTGATGGTAGTAATGGTGATAGTAGTGAAGATGACAGTAGTGATGATGATGATGATGTAAGTACTCGACTGGTGGATGGTCAAAATGTCATTCAAGATGATCCTCAACCCCAAATAAATTAGCAAGAACCTGTTCTTGAGACTGAATGGGCAGTACAATCTGATATTGATGTGGTTGACGAAGTCTCTCTGAAAAATTATGGAAGAGATAGGTCTGTGAAACCTCTGTGTCCTGCATGAAAAGCTGAATGGGAAAAACACCCAGGTCTTGCAGATTTAGGTTTATATTATCCAGAGTAAGAAGAAGAAGAAGTGAATAATGCAGGAGTAAGTGCTTCTATTAAGGATAGATTAGTTGCTGAGTATATGCAGGTGACAGCAGAAAAACCTGGTCCTTAAGTTTCTCAATCTAGACCTGATCCTACAATGGCACAATCTAAACATAACAGATTTAAATCTCAGTTTCTTAATGCAGTTAGAGAGAAAAATAAAGAGGAATTTTCTAATTCTTCTGCTCCTGCTCCTGTGAATTTTTCCGAGGCTACATTGGAATCTTTTGATCATAGATTGGTCAGTATCATTAAGATAGATTTGTACAACACTTGTGAGATGATTGGCAGGCATATTAACTCTCTGAATCAAATGCTCAAATATTTAATCAGTGGTTTAGTTTCTTTGTCAGGTGAGTACAGATCAACCATCTCTGGTATGATGGAAGTGTTAAGAAATTTGGGAGAACACATAAAGAAAGCTTATTTGGGGAAGTTGAATACTGAGATCACTTAGATTGTTACTCAGTCCAGCTCCTCAAAAGTATCCAAAATCATTGTTCATGAAATCAATACCTTAAAGGATATTATAAAATAAGAGTTAGCGTCTCATGGGAAGATCCTGGATTTGGATTCCATTAAAAAGATGAACGACAATAGTGATCATATCCACAAAATGGTGCAGTTGTATTTAGCTTATGCTACTAAAGCATAGAAAGAGAACAGAGAGAAAGTGGATCACTACTTTTCAAAGATTTATACCAAGCATGAGTTGAACCATCAGTTTAAGGTTTTCGCTGAGAATTTGATGCTCCCTCCAGTCACTCAATCTTTTAAGGCTCAAGTCCAACGGTTGAAGGATTTCACTCCTACTCTGGAATGTTTCATGTAGAACAAGGATGAATTTAAAAAGGCTAAGAAATATGGTGGTGAAGTAATTCAAGATTTTATCAATCTATTCAAACCATATTTTCATGTGCAGGCGAAGGAAATTGTTCTTCCTACTGCAGATCCTCTCAGTTCATTAGATGTTTATCCTATTTAGATATCAGTGTCTCATGCTCTATCAAATATGTGGCCATTCATTCACTAGACACCTTCAGAAAGATCTTCTACTCATCAACAAGTTAGCTTTGCAGCCACTGTGCTACTAGCCAGAGCTGTCCTGCCTCCTCTCTCTATCCGGCCAGATCAACCCTCCACCAAAGCACCCTCTAGACCATCTATTCCTCCTGTGAATGAGAAAGCTCTGTTTCACCCAAAGACGTATTCATGCTAGTCATTTTTTGATAGGGTTTCTATATCATGTACTTTTAACTTTTGTATCTGGTTCTTGTACTCTTTCTCAGAACACATTTTTTAAGTGGAATTTTATTCTTGATTCTCTTCCTTCTATTCTTCATTTTGATAATCCCAAAGGGGGAGAAATAATTAAAGGGGGATAAATGATGAAAGGGGGAGAACTGAATATGGAGAAATAATGAAAGGGGGAGAAATTATGAAAGGGGGAGAAATTATGAAAGGGGGAGAAATGATGAAAGGGGAATAAATGACTATAGAGAAATAATGAAAGGTGGAGAAATGAATACTTATTTAATGCTATGTTGATATATTCTCTCTTTGTTTGTACTCTTATGTCATTCTCTGATGATCTGTTTATCTTTTGTCATGTATTCTTTTTATATAGGGGGATAATAATAAATTCCATACTCTCTTCTCTCTTCATTTATGCCATTGATTTGTGATTATCAAAAAGAGAGAGATTGTGGAACTCTATGTGTGATGATTATTTTAATAATCACAAATCCTTGTTTTATTTATTAGAATTTAGTCTTCTGTTTAATCTATTCTAAATGTATTTAAATATGTTTAAATCTTGTATACATAATTTTTATCAATGTAAATTTAGGTTTTACAATTTTCCTGGGGGTATTTTGGATTGAATAGACACTTAGTGTCAATTTCATGTTTAAGACTCACTGTTAGTTATTTTCTTGAGTCACTAATGATGAACAGTCGCACCGATGATTAATGGTCGCACTAATGATGAATGGTCAAACCAATGATGTATGATGAACGATCGCACCAATGATGAACGGTCGTACCGATAATGAACAGTCACACTAATGTTGAACGGTCACACCAAGGATAAACAGTCACACCGATGATGAATGGTCGCATCGATAATGAACAGTTTCACTGATGGAAACGGTCATACCAATACTGATCACAAGCTACCAAAACCGATTTTGATCATGAGCTACCGATACCGATGCTGATCACTAGCTACCGATACTGATGTTGATCACGAGCTATCGATACCTTTGTTGATCATGAGGTACCTATAATGATGCTGAACATGACCTAACGATGTAGATGATGATCCAAGGACCTACAGAAACTAGTGTTGATCACAAGCTACTGATACCAATGTTGATCACATGCTACCGAAGCCGATACTGATCAGAAGCTACCGATACTGATGCAGATTCAAAATGACCTACCGATCTCATGACTCAATGATAGTAATGAAACCTATTTGAATTTCTCATAACTCTTATTTATTTCTATCAGTCATATTTTTTGTTTGTAATACAATTAATGATATTTAATGATCGTTGTTGGCATGTCAGGGAACCGTACCTCGTACCTCTAAAAAGGTAAACATCCCAATTTTCTAGGGCTGAAAGCTATAATGACCAGGCAGAAAGAAACAATGAAGATACCATATGTGTGCAAAAAAGAAAGGCTGAGGAATCCTGAGAAGAGGGGAAGAGGCATAGAAATAGAATTATTCCATGCACACACATACATGAAAAGAATAACACACAACGAACTTGAATAACACTCATACTCTTCCAGAAAAAAAGTTCAAAGAATAATCTGAAGTATTACATTGAACCCTTTCACATTCAAGCTGAACACCTGCACTAGAAGTGATGAAACAAGAACTTAGACACTATGTTTTCATGAAAAAAACCATTGAATGACTCATATCTTCATTTACATCAATCCAAGGAGTCCAGAGCTTCACTCACAACACATAGAGAACTCTAAACTCATCTCTATCAATTTATATCTCTTATGTTTCATTCATTCATTTACTTTTTGAGCAGTGTGTGTTGTTTTTACACACTTACTCTTGGACTGAACTGGAGGATACTAAATCCTCACTCCAATCTTTTTACACATTACTATATCCCACTGTGAATTGTGGAAGAGGCCATGTGTGACCAGGATAGCCTGTGAGCAATTGTTTTTGTTTTCCCACAAAGAACTGTGGTAGAGATCTTAGTACCTGGACAGTTTTTGTACTGTTGTTTACCCTGATACATAGTGTGGATCAAAATTTATATAAATTGTTTGAGAAAACTAAGTCTCGGCGTAAGACAGAACCTCTTTTTTTAAAACTATTGTGCTAAATTACTTATTCATTACCCTATATTTAATATTACGCTGCCAATTACTTTGAAATATAAAATTGTTTTAATGTTACATTGATAGTTAATCTAGAAAGATTTTGTATATATATTAAAGCATTAGGTTAGCTTCAAAAGATAATTAATCTTTAGATTGAATTAACTGAGAACTAATAAATCTCTTGAGAGCCTAACTGACCCTTAACTCTAATAAAAATTCACTACAGATTATCTTGTTATTCAATTTGGGGGATTTTAATTGACATGTTTTAAACAGAAATTTTAATTGGAACTCAATTCACCCCCCCCCCATCTTGAGTATCCACTCCGACCAACAATAACAATATATGGAAATTATGAGCATGTGATAATTCCTTTCAGACTTTTGAATGGACAATATGTTTAATGGAATTTATTAATCAAATATTTTATAGGTATCGAGATTCATTTGAAACATTTTTATAGATGACATATGGGTGTATTCAAGGATAATGGATGAATGTGAATGCAACATGGAAAAAGAATTAAGAATCATTCCGAATTATCATATATATATGAAAAAATAATGATTTTATCTTTAGATACATGATTTTCATTTCATTGGATATGTAATTTATAAAAAAGGTACTTTTATGGGTCTAGATATGTTAAAAGTGTTATCTCTTAGAAAATAGAAAAGAATGTATTCGAGATATAAATTTCCCCCTATAGATTCTTATTAATGATCAAATTTTTAGGGATTTTATTTACTATACTTACATTTGATAATTTGTTAATGGATAAATTATTAATTAAAATTTATTTTTGAATTTCATTATTCATTTAAAGAGAATTATGTTATCCATACACATACACAAATCCCTATTTTTTCAGAATCAGGACTATGATGTGGTCAATATCGCGATTCTCTGGGATCTTGGTTTGGATGTGTTCTCATGAAATTTGATAATGTTGTTTCTTAGGGATCATGTCAATTATGGGTGAATACGAATAATTTTCCAACACATTAATTAGAGTAAGCTACCATATTCCATGAATTAATAAATTGGCATCATTACCCATTGGGTGTGAAATTTAAAGTGTGTATGGATTATAGAAACAAGAAAAATATATTATCACAAAGGGACCTACATGATATCCAATTAATATGGATGACGTATCTCCAAATATTTGAAATTGACAGGATTTATACCCAAGGTTATGGTAATATGGTGGTAGATTCAATATGAAAAAAAATCTAAGTCATAGTTCGCAAAAGACTCTTCAAATGAGTGATTGTTAACATCATCCCTAGCGAACATGAACCTGAAATGTTAATTCATAGGTGATGTTTCTTTTCATTTTTTAATTTCTTTTATTTCTACGTTTGTTAAGACAAATAAATATTCTTAGATAACCTATTTATAATTTATTTAAATGAGGTTCAAACTCAATTGTAGGGAGAAAATTTATGGTTGGAGGATAGATGGGCGTTCAATGTTCTTGTTTCAAAATCAAATGGACTTACATATGGATTTTTAGGAACAACTACTTCCTTAATATCATCATTTGATATGGTTATATTATCCTTGAATATAGAATAGGTATATGTTGTTTAATATTGAGGTTTATTGGGTCAGTATAGAAACGAATGTGTCTGAGTTTGTTTTGACATTCTTAACTTGTCAATAGTTTAAGGCATAGCATCGATGACCATTACGTATATAGAATTTTAGAGAGATTAATGTTTGGAAATGGGAGAATATAACCATTAATTTTGTAAATGTTTATCCTAGATTTTTTAGAAATATGATACCATATGTGTTATAGTGGGTGAGATCAGAATGTCATCTCATTTCGTCCCTATTCATGAATCTCATATGGTGGAGGAATTATTAAAAAACAATATCTAAGAAGTTATAAAGAGGTATGTCCTACCAGTTATGATATTATCAGACAATGATCCAAGGATTATGATCATTTTCTATAAATCCTTACAATAATCCCATGGGATGTAGTTGTCTATTAGTGTGGTGTATACCCCTCTTTTGGATGGATAATTCAAATGGATTACACAAACCTTAAAAGATATGTTATGATATTGATTAATATATTTTTGTGCCTCTGTAGAAAAAAACATTGTATTAGTAAAGTTCTTATCTAACAGAATTTATAAAGAGACAAAATATATTTACCCTTTTAAAGCATTTTATAAGATTCCTTGCCTTCCTCTACTTTCTTAAGTAGAAATAGGTGATACCTCACTGGTTTGGATGAGACATGACTTAGAAATAGATGAGATGGTTCCGTTACTCATGAAATATGCGTAGATGGCACTAAGTCGACATAAATTTCATGTGTATCAGTGTCACTAACAATGGTTGTTTGATGTGAGTCATCATCTTTTTTTTCAGATCTATCCATTGATTAGGCATCATAATTTGGTGACGTTAAATATTTTATCACCTCAATACAATGTCCCATTGTAGAAACATGAATGAGTTGTAAAGTGCTATATTGGTTTTCATTTTCACTACTATTTAGTGTTGTATACAATTAGATTCATTTATCTTAGTTGAAAAAGTATTAACCCGATCCTTACCATTTGATTCGATGATATCTCATTGACTTAGAGCCTGATAAATCATTGGTTCATATCACAGTATGGATTGTGTAAAGACAAGATAATGTCATACCTAGAAAAATAATCGATATGGAACAGGTTTTATGGAAACATGGTCATATTTAGTAAGAAATATGGTAATGAGAGAAAAAAATGGTCAAATGATGGACCAATTACATCTAGGTAAATGATATTTTTCTATAATATAAGAACAGAAAGGCCAATTTTGGGGAGAATGTATCCCCACCGGTTTCATGTTAGTAAAATTTTCATAATTATTTTTATGTCTTTATTGGTTATGGATGATGTTATGGAGGTTTTGGAAGACATTTTGAATATTTTTTGTTTATTTTTAAAGGTTCATGGTTTGTGGATATTTTGATTAAGCCATTTAACTCCTTCTTGATATTATACCCAACTTGGTAATGGAATGGGGAATCCAAATTATTAGATGAACGTTTTTTCAAAACTATGTGGCCACCCATGAGAATCCATGAAACATTGGATAAATAAATTTTTATAGTTGGAACATGGTTTTCCTAACAGTGCATTCCAACTATGAGATTTCCTCTTTTAGGTAGAAGATGTTTCACAATTACTGCATGGTTTCATAAATGTGTGACAAACAAAGTATGTTTCAAAAGAGATCATAAAAAATTAGTTCTTTGTTGGTATTACCTATTTATCCTTAATTTTAACCTATTTTGTTTCATAACATGTGATTTTTATTCCCAAAGGACTTGGATACTTTTCCCATTGAATTGGAAACAATCTAGAGGCATTTCTGGTGCGTTAAATCCCAATTCCCTTCGTAATACCTTTGTTTTTAAATGTTTTTCATAGTATTTCATACATCTATCATCGTCCCTCTATTAAATTCTTTTAACATTTCCAATT
This sequence comes from Viscum album, assembly GCA_963277665.1. Classification (NCBI taxonomy): domain Eukaryota; kingdom Viridiplantae; phylum Streptophyta; class Magnoliopsida; order Santalales; family Viscaceae; genus Viscum; species Viscum album. Next base: position 1,433,759,716 of record OY728159.1, read on the forward strand.
CGAATAGATCGTAGTCATATGAATCTAATCAAGGTTTTATATTTCCATGGTCAAGTTAGGGGAAATGATAAAATGTTGTTTTATTTAGATTTAATGTATTTTTGTGGGTATTTTCATGTCGTTATTCATTTTCACCATATATCTATATGTAGATGGCCTCACTATTGACTCATATTTTATGTAATTATAGTATTAGTAGAAAATAAGTTTTTTTAGATGAAATAAATTTTAAAAAAATTGTGAAATTGATTTATGGAAACCTTTATTGGTGATGGATTAGTGAATTATGTAATTTGGGTGTTTTGGTAAAAAAACTGAATATAGTAACATGATTTATAAATAAGGATTTCAAAATGTTTGTCTATTTCAGATGCAAGGAAAAGATGTTTCTCTAAATGGATACATTTATCAAAATGGTTTTGGAAATATGGATTCAAAATATTATATTCTTAAATACTTAAACCAAAATTGATTGGGATGGATATTAGTTGTGAGGTACCACCATCAATAGGATGGATTATAGACATGAAGCTCCCCCATCAATGGAAAAACTAATATATTATGGTAGAATGTATACATATGTTGTTATGTGAAATGTAATGGGTTATGAAAACATGTATATTGAGATTGGGATAAAAGATATGTTTTACTTGTTTCCTTAGGAATAATTTTAGTATGGAATGTTTGTTTGGTGTAAAAATTATTGGATTTGATATAAACTATTATAAATTGTTTTCTATAAAAGTACTGACAAGTTCTATAAAAGTAGTTGGAGAAGGGAATTAATTTTTGTAATGCCTAATGAGAATCATTAATTACCCCTAATTTTGTTCTTTTTTCATATTTGGACATCTTTTATCAGGAAAGTGAAAAAGGTAATGTATCACACTTCTTAAATGGTCATTTGTGATATTTCTGTTATTTTGTGGACTTGGACCATGGATGGATTTGTGGAGTTATATATTGGATTCATTGAAGAGTGTTATTCACTCATAATCTTTTTACATTTATTTTAGTTGTCATCTTCTGTGGTACTATGATTTATTTTGGTTTTTATATAAATGGTATTTCATTGAGTTTTCTTACATTTTTAGCATGAATAATATAGTGGTTTTTTATCTTGTGTTTGGTTGGGTTGTTTTATTTGTCAACGTTTCATATGACCCCATTTTTTATTGAATTCTATTGAATTTATTTATAGCCTTTTGTCTTATTAGAGAATTATGTTGAGTGAATATGTTTCCTAATGAATTTTCTATTTCATTTTTGTTTTTTAAATCACAAAAAAAAATTACTTAAGATAATTATCTTTCTCTATGGAACATTTTCTTAATGAGAAATTTATTTCGCTAATAATGTTTTTTACATTACCAATTGTTTTCATTGTCTTACTGAATGTTTTTCTATATTAACTAATCCTTCATTTTAATCTGTCAAAAATTGGATCCTTATATTACTAAGAACTGTATAGTTCCATTGAATCTGATTTCTCAGGAATTTGGAATACAATTTATTTTTAAATCAGACTCTTATTTTGTCTAAAATCATTCTTTGAGTACTTCTGAAACCAGAATCCATTTTCTTATAAAATCAGAATATAATTTATTTTGGAATTAAACTCTGATTTCTTATGAAATCAAACATTGATTTCTTCTAAATTCAGACATTTATTTCCCATGAAATCATACTATTAATTATTCTAAAATCAGACTATGAATTTTTCTAAAACCAGACTTTGATTTCTCATGATATCATACTTCGATTTATCTTGGAATTAGACTCTTATTTCTACTGAAATCTAAATCCAAATTCATCATAATTGAGACTCTGATTTCCTCACACATCAGAATCTGAATCTCAATTATTTTAGAATCTGATTGATAATATTTCTCGAAACTAATATTATTTATCTTAAGATTCCAATTAAATTCATTCATCACAGTAACAAAATAACCTAAATTTGATGTTACATTTTTTCATATACAAAATGTGATAGTTTTTCTGAAGTACTATAATATTTCCCATCATTGGTAATATAAAAAAATGTCATCCAATCTATTTTAACATAACCATTTACTAAGAACCACATATATAATTCAACTTGATATTCTAGGAAAGACATTACCATCAGAGGAGAAGTTGATGGTTGGAGTATTTTCCAATAAATACCCAACCATTTTAATGAGTCCAGAGCTAGAGTTTTTTCTATTGATCTCTAGAATGATGTTCTAATAATCTATGTGAGTTCTACCTAAATCTACCTTCTACAATTGATGTGATCATCACATTCTGCCATGAAAATATTGTTCAACCATGCTAGTGAAAATTTGAATGTTGTTGTTATCAATTGATGTCTCCCATGGATAGGAATACAAAGGTGACAATTACCAACATAATAGAGGACATGTGGGCATAGTAAGACAAAGAGAAATCTTTGTATTGAGGGCTTACCCAATTAGGGGACCTTTATCCATGGTTGTTGGATACCCTTATCTTTGGGATAAAATATATCTTATACGTGTCCTATTTTGTTACGAGTATTATTTCCACTGTATATTGTTATATACATGATGGGTAACATTCTTACACATTCTTATTTCTGTATACTCTAATATACATAATTTTATAAAAAAATTAATGTAGAATCATTACATAAGTAATTTTGTTTTAGTTTTTTTATCAGATCCATAAAATTGGATCCTAGGTATGTTTTTTTCATTCATAAAAAATAAGGCGATTTTTTGAATTCCTCTTGTTTAACTTTTTTAAACATATATTTTGTTAAGGATAAAAATGAATGTCTCTATACCTATTATTAACCCCTCTTTATACTTTGTAATGTACATATTAATTTTGATCTAACAATTGGTAAGAGAAAAGGTATGAAAAATAATTATACATGTATAGAATTTTTCCTAATCACCTTGTGTTCCCTTCCTTTACTTTTTCAATATCATCTTATTATATCATTGTTTATATACTGTTGCTACAAATCATTGTTGTGGAAAACCTTTTTTTTTGTATTTGTTTAATGAACAAAAAAAATTAATAATGGATGAATAGAAAATCAAAATAAGAACAGACCCCTAATATATTATGGGAATGACTATGAATAATGGATAGATAGGATGAAGAATTTTATTATCAATACTAGTGCGGATAATTTTTTTGTTAACTAGATACTACATGATTGAAAAAAAGGAAATCATACAATTCACTAAAATAGAATAAAAAGTATCATCATAACATCATGGTATATAATAATTTATTATATTCTATCAATAGAAAAATATATAGCCAAATTTCATCATGTTTTGCTTCTAATAGATTCTGGAAAAAATTAGAAGTTTCATATTTTGGCTAATACAAGGTTATTGAAATAAGATGAGAGATTTTTAGAGCAGGATACCATTTTTTTCTATTTTCATATGGAGAACATGTATTTAGATTTCAATGAAGGAATATGACTATTTTCAACAACACTCAATTTATGGGTAAGAAAAGAATTGATGGTGACATTCTTGTGGAAATGATACTAGATATTATTCCCAATGATTGGGAATCCAAATAAAATCGATTGATGAGAATTGTAAAGATTTATAAATAGTTTTTAATGAGTTATTATAAACTCATCTACAACATGAAAAAATTATTAGGAATGATATATAGATCAATAAAAAAATAAATTTAATGGAAGTGTTTCTTTATCTACAACATCAAATAAAATGAAATCTAAGACTCCTAAATGAGTTACTGAATCATAATCTAAGAAAGATACTATTATATCTGAACAAGTGCTAACGATCATTTTGATCAATAACTATCTAATATTACACGATGTATGAACATTAATGTTGTTAAAAACTACATTCAATACAGATATAAGAAGAAAGAAGAAAAGGATATAATATATTCTGATGTCACATGCTATGAATTCCAAAAAGCTGTATATATTAGACCTGATTTTCCAAGGCTGAAGATAATGGACAAGAAAGATAAAATTTCTGGGATGAATCAAAAAAGATACTATAATTTCATGGGAAAGAATGTCCTGAATGCTAATGATTCATGGAGATCCCATTTTGAAGATTCTTCAGATGAATATTTTGATATTGAATCTCCTGAACAGAAGAATTTTGGTCTATTTACAAGAGTACCTATTGAGATCCAATGTTTCATGGAAAAGGTACACAGAGATGTATCTTTAACCAATATTTCATTATTGAAATTTTCTCTTGTAAAATGTAATATGAATCTTTTGATGATATATTTTCCTTAGAAGAAGATAATTCATTGACTTCTTTTTAAGAAGAACCTGGTTTTTCCTATTTTATTGAGAATGAAAATAGAATACTGATTAAGAAACATGATATGGAAAATTATAGAATCTCTATTTTATCAAGAGATATATCAGATCATTCAAATGATCATAATCTGAAAACCCTTGATTTTGAAAATATTTAAAAAACATTGAGTATGTAAAAAATTTTATGGTTAAAAAATATATGAATTTAAAAACATTTCATTTCAAGAAAAATGTTTTAGATACTAACTAAAATTCATATAATAATGAATTTAAGGATAATAATTTTTCCATTATAATAAAAATTTATATATTTCTCTTTAAATGATCATTGATAAAATTTTACTTTTAGGTGGAAATAATTTGATAAAATTTATTCACAACATCATAATATATAGAATAGTTATGGGATTGGTTATTCTAGCCCAAAACGTTTTATTAGTCACAAATATTTCATACCCCATTGTGATCCTTTTTTTTCAAAAACTGTTAATGTAGTGATAATTAGATGAAAAAAATATTCATTAAACAAAATCCAATCAATATGTTTTCATAAATGAATCTTTTTTTAAACTTGTGTAGATACCTATGATTTTACTTTTTGATAATCTAGATCCAAAAAATTTTGGATCCTAAAATTATAATTATTTCATTTATAGGAAAAAAGGAAGTGAAAACCATAATACATGGTACATGGATAGTGGATTTTCCTAACTCATTACTGGTAATAATAACATCATCGAAAAGATTTTTTAGATGAAAGGTTGAAAAGTCACTTTTGAAGACAACGCTCAAGGAGAAATTCTTGGAGTATGTAACATTATTCGTCTTGGAAAATCCATAATTTAAAATCTTTTATATGTTAAGGGTCTTAAACAAAACCTTATAAGAAAAATAAAATATTTTGTAGGTTAAATTTTGAATTTTAGGAATTATAAATTCCTAGTACACAATTCCATGGAAGAGTTTATTTTCTCATCCCATAGGCATAAGAATGTTTATAAACATAACATTTAAGAACTTAGGAGCCAAGTAATTCCATGAATAAATGAAAAGAATAATCCATCATTGTTATTTCATAGGAGATTAAGACAATATAACCTTAGGATGCAATAAAAACTCTTAAAGAATAAACTTGTCAATGATCTATTGGATCATAGATTTTATTCTTCAAATTTTAACTATCCTTGTCAATATGTCAAGAAAAACAAGTCAAGCATTAAATAAATTAGTGATGTCTCAATTTCAAATACATTAAATCCAGTGAAAATTTATATTTTTGGTCCAAAAAAACTTATTGTTTTGGGGTCAAATTATATATATATTTTTTAGTTTATGATTAAACTATATTTACATGAGTCTATTTTATAGCAAAGAAATATAAAACCTTTTCTTATTTTATATCTTTTTCATCCAATGTTACAAATGAGAAAAACATTCGATTGGTAAGTATTGATAGGGATCATGGGAGAGAATTTGAAAATTCATATTTTGAAAGTTTTGATTTAAAAAAATCATTACTCATAACATCTCAGATCCAAGAACTCCTCAAAATAATGGTGTTGTTGAATGTTGAAACAATATTCTTCAAGAGATAACCAAAACCATGTTTATTGAATACTCTTTTTCTAAACACATTGGTGATGAAGCTGTTAGTACTTATTTCTATACTATAAATCTAGTTTAAATAAGAAATTTTCATAATAAAACACAGTATGTGTTATGGACTAGTCAAAAACGTAATGTTTTATAATTCAATGTATTTGAATGCAAAGTATTCATCTGGAATACTAAATATATCTTACATGAATTGACACCCAAATCCAATGAAATAAATTTTTTAGGTTATTCCCCTACTTATAAGGCACGTATTGTTTTAAACTAATATTACTGTACTGTAGAAGAAATAGTTCATGTTAAATTTGATGAAACTAATACATTTTTTTAAACATCCCCAACCTACATCCTCTGATGTGTTTTCAAAAACTGATTATCAACCATCGATAGAAGATTATTTTAATCAGGAAAATGCTCAAGTATATTTTTCAAAAATATTTACCCCAGATGATGTTTAATTTATATTGATGAACAGGTTTTAAAAAACCCAAATCAGTAGTTTCATAAGAATCATCCAGCTGGTATTATTATTGGAGAATATATTAACCTATAAAGAATATAAGTTCTATAATAAATGATTTCGAGCATCTAGAATTTCATTCCCAATTAGAACCTAAATATAATAGTGATGATTTGGGTGATGATGAATTGGTTAATGTGAAGCAAGATGAACTAAATTAATTTGAAAGTGTCAATGTTAGAACCTCGGTTTTGTGCTTGTTTGACATTGAAATTTTTTTGATGTCACCCCAGAGCAGGGAATTCAGACGGCATGTGATTTTGATCCCAGGTGTGGCAGAGATTAAATTCTTAGTGTGTTTACACTAGAAAAGGAAAATAAACCGAATAACTCCTAAACTATTGCTCGGATGGGAATACAGGGGGCACTATTGACTCCGAAGAATTCTGTTAACCCTAGGAGGGGTGTAACTTTTGCGGGCCCACTTCTTTGGAAAATGCCACCAGGAGAATTTTTTTAATTTAGAAGCCTTGGGTGAGAACATTATAACTTCTGAATAGAAGCTCGGATTAAAATTCAGAGACCACTGTTGCGCTCAGAACAAGGATTTTACCCTAGGAGCGGCTTAAACTCGACCGCATCGAGAGTTTGGGTAAGGTCCTACAACTTGGTGTTTAAAATTAAATAAATTTTAATTAATTGTTTCCCTAAATTAACACATCCACCCCCTCATTCTTCCCCTTTAAAACCTCCATGGAAGAATCTCTCCCAAAAAAGTATAAACCTTCTTAAAGCTCTTCTCCACACCTCTCCAAGGAGGTTGCGGCTCTGGTGGATCTTTTTTGAAGTGACGGGCTACGACCATCGAGTTACGATCGTTGTGCATTTATGTTTAATTTCCATAACTTTTTAGAAATAAACTTTTAGCCTTGAAATTCAGTTAAATTTTTGATCGAAGACGAGAAATGTGTAGGGTTTGAAATGAGATTTCCAACGCTCTTTTCGGATTTAAAATCCGAGTCTCGGGGCATCCGGGGTGGCCCCGGGAAGTTTTCTGGACAATACCCTCATTTTCCCAGTGGTTCTTGGGTGGTCCGACAGCTCTGCCCAACGGTCCGGTGAGTCCCCATGAGGTGAAAAGGCTCCCAGGTAGTGGAACGGCTCCTCCGCATTCGATACACCTAGGCGGGAAGTGTCCCATCACCTCGGCGGTCCAGGCGGCGCGGGGTGGGGTGCGCAGGTAGACTTCACTCGTCGGTGTGAGGCGTGAGACTGGGGTCGTCCCTACCCCTGGAGCCAACCAAGACACAAGAAACACGAGTCACATGGGGGAAAAGCCTATCCAGCTTGTGCTACTCTGGGTAGAGTATCCCATCTTGCGCGGTGAACTGCGGGCCGTGGTGGACTGGGCGATCTGGGCAACCGAGCCACGGACCGCCGGTCTAATGGGGTGGACCAGCCGAACCAGTCCGACCCACCCTGTCTCCGTCTGTTGGCGTTAATACACATCTAAATTACAAATTCAGTGTCAGATTTTTCTGCCATCTTTGGCCACGTGAACCTCATATCAAGATGGAGATTTTGAGATGGTCTCTTGGATTTTTTTACTCCTGAGACAGGGGCTCTGTGGCGTGACACGCCTGTTAAGTGTCACATAGCACCTCACCAGGTTTCGTATTTTTGATGGCGCGAGCACATCTAGAGTCTATTTTAGGAACCGTAATCAGCATTGTGTCCCTAGAATTGTGACAATGTAGTATAGGGTGGTTTCAGGCATTGAAGGTGGAGTTGAGGCGTTGGCCCCACGGGTCGTCGTTTAAGCTGTGTGCAGTGTACTGTGACTTTTGCATCATATGTCCATTCGGGTAAATGAAAGTCATTTTGGCAAGTTATTCCAAGAGCATCGCGATGGTGCAGTTTCCCGACCGTTTCCAGGACTGAGGTGTGGGCCCCACGAGACGTCATATGTTCATAAAGCAGGGTGAAATAACCTTTTCATCGTGAGTCTGTTTCAACCGAGTAAATAGTCTATCTCGCGTGTTTTTTCGCTAGGATTTCAACGGTCTAATCCATTTGGGCGTGCAGAGCCTCATTGAAGATATCATTAAATGTGGAAACATGATAGGGAATAAATCAGAGGTTCCTCTATTGCACTCTGAACCAATGCACAGTAGAGATGTTAGTGACACCTAGTGATGGAACCAGCAGTGCGTATTTATCGGACCAGATCCAGGTTAGCCATCTAGTGGGGCTGGGCAGTGGGTTACTAGTTGACCTTAGGGTTTACCCTCCAATAGGGTAGGGCAGTGGGTTACCTGTTCACCTTAGGGTTTACACTCCCGTGGGGCAGGGCAGTGGGTTACCTGACGACCTCTTAGTGTTTACCCTCCAACTGGTCATGGATGTTGCTTACCTGGCGATTTATTTTAGCCTCACCCCTTTCTATGAGGCTATTAAGTGAATTTTATCCGTGTTGACAAGAGTAGGACCCTTGGATGTACGGTTTAGTGATGAGATAGCTTTGGCATGCGAGAATTTTGGGCATCAAGGATGGATATCCTTAGAACTGTTGGAGACTTTTCCTGAGATGATCCTAGATATGGAGATCCCCTTACACGCTCATTCTAGTTTCATATTGAGCATATATATTTATTTACACCATACTTTTGTTCCCAATCACTGGGTTCAGTTACTCTCCTTCTAAGAGGTGCGAAGACGCATGGGGTATGCCATGTGATTTCCATGTCTAGCTCCTCTTTGTTGGATGAGTATTCTTCCTTTATTTGGTTGGGTTGAGTTACATTATCTATATTGTACTCTTACACTATTATTTGTTCTGTCTTCTACTCACCATTTTAGTACATCCATTGTTTCTCCCTTGAGATTTAAGGGAATCCTACTGAGTTTCTTTATACTCACCCCTACATGGGCTTTTCTCGCAGATGGTGTGCCCTTGCAGACGATGGACATGTTGATCGAGACTACAGAGGAGCATAGAAGACAAGGAGCTTGGGCTTCGTTCAGTGGTTGTATAAGGTATTTCATGTGTGGGACTCTCTGTATTCATACATTTTTTTACCTCATGTCGGGTTGTGGCACCTTTCGTGTTGGAAGATTTTTTTCCCTTTTTCTGTTAAGTATCATTGTTAGTACTTCTCAGCACTTTACATGTTCTATTAGGAAGTTCATGCATAACTCTACTTGAGTTACAGTTGTTTTTTCTTTGTTTTTGTTTTTACTCTGCACTCCCGCATTGAGTGGGTAGTGTGTGTTTGTAGAGGTATTTAGGTAAAGGCCTCCCCAGGATCATTACGCCTTCGGCTGTTGTATCCAGCTTCTGGCCTATGTATGCGGTCCTGGGGTAGTTTCGGCTCGAGACTGGTAGGGTCAGATCATGGAAATGTGGTATCAGAGGTGGTTTGTTCCTTAGGGAGTAGTTCGGATGTCCCTAAAAAAGGAATTTGTTGGGATTTAGGGAATTAGTTTCATCGTGTCTCAGGAGTGGATCTCAGGTCGTGGAGTCCAGTGATGGTACGGGCGGCCGACGTATCCATTCACCAGGATATGGATAACTTGTTTGTCTTCTCGGAACACTGAGACATTTGTTGTAGGGAACTTTGGAACATGCATCTGGTAGAATTGAGTCTTTGACTGTCCTTTTTTAGTCAGCTCCACTTTGAGATTTTTTATATATGCTCTTCTGATCGCGATAATCCTAGACAATTTTTAGGATTCCCCCACAACAGCAGCGACCCAGGTTACCCACACTAGTTCGTGACGACAACCTGGTGAGCGACGAGGCGTCAGTTCAGGGACCCTCACGTGATGCCCTTCCACCCAATGGTTCAGCAGTCTCCCATACATCTAGATAGTAGTTGTTAGTACCGATATCAAATCACGAGGTTGAGCATAGGCTAAGTGCGCTCTAAGACTTATAGTGCCAGTGGCAGAAGAAGTTCCGCGAGGACCCAGATCCCCAGATAGTGGAAGACTAGATAGAGTCTGTGGACCGACTTTTTAGGCTACTATAGGCATCGATAGACAATATGGTTTCCCTAGGGGACAGCCTATTTCTCGGGATGGCCAAGTGTTTGTGGGGGTTGGTTATGCAGATCCACGATGAGTCATCTCCCACGTGGCATAGCTTCCAACAGCTCTTCCAGGGGGAGTACTCCCCCTACTACTTACCTATATTTTGATTTTGGTGCTTCTAGATTTGAGGCTAGGGGTGACAATGGTGCAATACTCAGTCTAGTTTACTGATCTGACCCACTACTCACAGGATATGACCCGCGATAGTTACTTTTGGGTGTGGAAATTTGAGCAGGTTATTTGTAGGGAGATCCATGCTAGTGTAGTACCCATGTGCATCCATACTTATATCGGGGTGCTAGAGTGGGTGCTCGTGACAGACAGATTCATGGCTAAGGGATGCCAACTGGCAGGGCCTAGTAGTTGCTGCTTCAGAGAAGAGTCTTCAGTAATAAGCAGACGGAAGAGAGATGAGCCTCAGTCGAGGAGACCCTTCCGTGAGCTGACTCAGGGCTAGGATCATACACCGCAGTGGCACCATAGAGCATTGGGTCAGTCCGGATAGAGAGGGTGCTATTCTTGTGACAGACATGGTCACCTTGCACATGACTACCTGACCAAGGGTACCAAGCAGTCGTGGTAGAAGTGGGCGCACCGCAGTGGAAGAGTAAATGATGTAACTAGGGATCTCCTAGGCAAGGACTGGGTGGTCCTCAGGGAAGCGGCGTAGGTAGAGCGGCAGGACCTGGAGGTGTGGGATGGTGTTTCAAGTTTCATCCACCTCCACCGCCGAGCGACCCATGCCAGGCTCAGGATGCTGGATGTAGGGGTCGCAGGAAGCTTCAGGATATGGGTTTTCATGTCCCCCCACCACATGAGAAGGTCTAAGGTATGCTTTTTGTTTACATTATGCTTTCTTCGGTACTAGTGAACCCAGGCGCCAGCCACTCTATTATATCACAACTTATGGTACGGGAGTTGGAGCTCCCATTAGAGGCACTGACACCTGCACTTAGCCTCAGGGTTCCTATTGGAAGTTCCTCATTAGTGACCTTTGTTTATAGACAGTGAAAACTGTCATTTGGAGGAGAGAGTTTCACGTGGGACATACTAGTCATCACTATGGAACATTAAGACATCATCTTGGGAATGGATTGGATTTCTATAGTTCACGCCCAGATCCACTATCATCATAGACGAGTCATAGGTGTGTATTATGATGGGGTGAGTGTCATCATTCTATAAGAATGAGACCTCATGGAAGAGAAGACGGGTACTCTGAGAAGGATACCATGACCTTTTTCTCATCAGTTAGCGAGCATGGATCTTGGAGAAGAAGAAACTACAGGCGCCTGGATCCCTACCTTTGTAGAGGAATTTATGGATGTTTTTTCCGAGGATGTCCCGGGACAACCTCCAATGTGAGAGATGAATTTTATCATTGACATGAAGCCAGGGACTGCCCTGTTATCATGTGAAGCATATCGGATGACACCGACAGAGCTTCGAGATCTATGAAATCAATTAGAGGACCTTCATGAGAAGTAATTCATTAGGACCAATGTGTCTCCCTGGGCAGCTCCAGTTTTGTTCGTGAAAAAGGCAGATGTGAGTCTGTGACATTGTGTTGATTATCATCACCTGAATCAGGCCACGATAAAGAACAAGTAACATTTGATGAGGATTGATGTCCTTATCGACTGATTGAGATGTGAGAAGTGGTTCTCCAAGATTTATCTTCGATCCAACTACCCCAAGTTCCATATTCGTGTGGCTGACATCACAATGTTGGATTTCCATTGGTGTTATGTGAATTACGAGTTTTTGGTGATGCCCTTCGGTGTGACAAATTCCCATGTCGTCTTCATGGATTTGATAGACCATATATTCCAACCGTACTTGGACTGGATTGTGGTCCTCTTTATTGACGACATACTCATCCACTCTATGGCGGAGGAGGAGCATGCAGAGGATTTGTTGATGATCCTAGAATTACTCCGGGAGCCCCAGCTGTGTGGGAAGCTCTCAAAGAGTCAGTTATGGATTCATGAGGTTCATTTTCTGGGGTATGTCATTTTGGAATAGGGTTATGTCTATATCCCGCAATGATAGAGGCAATGCCTGCTTGGGACCCAGCCAAAAATGTGTCTGAGGTGGGGAGCTTCCATGGCTTGGCAGGGTACTACATGAGGCTTGTGGAAGACTTCGCTTGGATTGCAGCCCCTTTGACCACATTAACATGGAAGTGATGACTGTTCACCTATACTGATCAGTGCCAGAAGGCCATCAAGGAGTTGATGCAATTGATGACTCGAGCTCTAGTGTGTAGGTTGCCATAGGAAGGATTTGAGTTCATGGTATACTGAGACGCTTCAGTAGCTGGGCTCAGGTGCGTGCTAGTGCAGTTGCAGGTAGTGATTTCAAATGGGTCATGGCAGTTGAGGCCCCATGAGCAGAATTATGTGAATCAAAATTTGGATCTAGCAGTGGTGGTCTTCACCTTGAGGTTATGGGGACACTACCTTCTAGGAGAGAATTTTGTGGTCTACTCAGACCACCAGAGCCTCAAGTACATCTTCACTCAGGGGGATTTGAATCTGAGGCAAAGGCACTGACATGAGTTTATGTAGGACCGTGATTTTGAGATAGTCTACACAACAGGGGAGGGAAACGTAGTAGCATATTCCCTTACCAGGAAGTCCCCATCATATCTAGTGCAAGAAGCTTCAGATTAATTTGCTTCCCTACATCTGACCTTGGTGGAGGTGGAGGGTATGGATTTTCTGCAGTCGATGGTGATGACTCTTTCACTCCTTGAGGATGTGAGAGAGTCGCAGCTGGAGGATGTCGACAACAAAGTAATGTGTGATCATATATCCAGGTGTGACACACCCGATGTGTATTCTAAAGGAGAGAATCACGAGATCAGGTACTAGGGGTGAGTTGTAGTACCAGTGGAGATGCAGGAGGAGGTGATGTGGGAATTCCACACTTCTCACTTAGTAGTGCATCCTGGTGTGGGGAAGACGTAAAGAGACCATCAATGGTAGTTTTGGTGGTCTGGCAAGATGCAAAGCGTAGCTAAGTTCATTTTGTGGTGTCTTACCTGTCTGCACGTGAAGTCAGAGAATTAGTTTTCGTCCGGGTTGTTGCAGCCAGTTGATATCCCAGAGTGGAAGTGGGATGGCATATCTATGGACTTCATCACAGGGCTCCCACAAACAACAAATGGACATGATTCCATTTAGGTGATAGTGGAATGACTAAAGAAATTGTCTCACATCCTTTCCATCATGGAGTAGATCTCGGTGGAGAGTCTAGGGCAGCTGTATGTTCGAGAGATCATCAGACTTCCTGGAGTACCCTCGACGATCGTCTCCGACCGTACTGTGTGGTTTACGTCGTGATTGTGGCGATGCCTTCAGGAAGAATTCATGAATCAACTGTAGATGAGTACATCATTCTAACCCCATATGGATGGGTAGACGGAGTACACTATCCAGGTGTTGGAGGATATACTCAGGGCGTGCATGTTAGACTTTGGAATAAAGTGGGAGGATCACCTTCCCTTGGTGGAGTTCTCTTATATCAACATTTATGACTCTACTATCAGTATGAAACCTTTTGGGGCCCTCCACGGGAGACCTTACAGGTCACTGTTGTGCTGGAAAAAGGTTGGGGGGACTTCCCTCATGGGATGAAGTTGGTTCCAAAAACGACGGAAAAGGTGTAGGTCATTCGTGTGTAGATGATAATGGCTCAATGCAGACATAAGTCCTCTGCAGACCGTCATCGCATGCCTTTTGAGTTCGAGCAGGAGGACCATGTCTTTTTGAGTGTCTCCACATGGTGTGGAACACAGAGGTTCAACCAAGGAGGCAAGTTATCCCCGAAGATCGTGGGGCCTTTTTTGATCTCATAGAGGGTCGGTGATGTTGCCTACCATCTTGCTCTACCCCAATAGTTGGAGAGGGTGTATTGCATATTCCACATGTCACAGCTGAAGAAATAAATCCATGACTTCACACATGTCAACAACTAGGCAGAGATGGACATTGAAGATGGATACACCTTTGCTAAGCACCTGGTGGTGAATGGGGATCGGCAGGAGCAGATTCTGTGTGGAGGGACCATTCCTTTGGTTCAAGTGTTGTGGCAGCACGGGAGGGTGGCGAAGAGCCCCTGGGAATGTGAGAGCTAGATGTGGGATCAGTATCCCGAGTTGTTTTTTTAGTTTTATTTTTCAAGGATGAAAAACGTGAAGGATGGAATGATATACGAACCCGGGTTTTGAGCTTGTAAGACTTTGAAATTTTCTTGATGTTATCCCATAGCAGGGTGTTCAGATGGCTTGTGATTCCGAGCCCTGGTGTGGCTGGAATTAAATTCAATGTTTGTTCATACTAGACACACCAAATAAATAGAATAACTATTAAATGGTTGTTCGGATGGTAATACTGAGAGTACCGTTGAGTCCGTAGAATGATGTTTACCCTAGGAGGGGTGTAACTTTAATGGCCGCGACCCTTCTGTAGAAAACGCCACTATGGGAATTTTCGTAATTTAGCGACCTTGGGCGAGAACATTATAACATATGAATGGAGTCTCAGAATAAAATTATGAGACCACTTTTGCGCTCAGAATGTGGATTTTACTCTTGGATAGGCTTAACCTCAACCCCGTCGAGAGTTTGGGTACCAGCCTACTGGTGAGTGTTAAAAATTAATTAATTTTTTATTAATTTTTCCGTACTTAAACACATCCACCACCTCATTCAGCCCCCGTAGAACCTCCATTTCATAAGCTATCCGAAAAAAGGATCCACCTTCTTCAATCTCTTCTCTCCACCTCTCCAAGGAGGTTGCGGCTTCGGCGGATCGTTTGTGACCTGACAGGCTACGCCCTGTGAGTTAGGATCATTGTGCGTTCATTTTAAATTACCGCAACATCTTCGAACTCAAATTATAGCATAGAAATAATGCTAAATTTTTGATAAAATACAATATCTATGTAAGGTTCGATCTGATCATTCCAATGCCATTTTCGGATCGAAAATCTGAGTCCCAGAGTATCTGAGGATGCCTTGGGATGTTTTCTAGTAAATACCCTCATTTTCTGTCGGTTCCAGGGCAGTCTGGCAGCTCCGCGAGGTAGTCTCGATAGTCTCATGGTGGAGGCGCGTCACCAAGGTAGTGATGAGGCTCATTGGTGGTCAGTGTGGGCTAGTGGGATAGTGGCCCTATGCCTCGGCGGTCCAGGCGGCGCGCGGCGGGGTGCGCTGGCCAGCTTTGCCGGTCAGTGTGTGGTGCGAGACTGGGATCGTCGCGACCTCGGGAGAAAACTGAGACCCACGAAATGTGGGTCACATGGAGGAAAAGCCAGACCAGCTCATTCCGGTCCGGGTGGAGCAGCGCAGCCCTCGCGGTGAACCGTGGGCCTTGGTGGACCGGGCGGTCTGAGAGTTCAAGCCGCGAACCACCAGTCTAAAGGGTCGGATCGACTGAACCAGTCTGGGCCACCCCATCTCGGTCTGTTGGCAAAAAAAGGCCTCTAAATTAAAAACTGAGTGTTGGATTCATGAGTCGTATGATCGATGCAATCTTTGGATCGAGTCTGAGGGTTTTAAATGGTCTCGAGGATTTTTAATTCACGAGAAGAGGGCCCGATGGTTCGGCACGCCCGTTATGTGTCTCTTAGCGCCTCACTGGGATTCTTGTTTTGGATGGCGTGAGCCCATCTAGAGGCTTTTTTAGGTACCTTCGGTGGTTTTGTGACCCTACTATCATGACAATGTAGTCCATGGTGGTTTCAGGCATTGAAACTGGAGTTGAGTTGGGGCCCACATGCCGTCTTTTATTCTGTGTGCAGCGTACTTTGACTTTTTCATCAGACGTCCGTTCGGGGCGAATGAATAGTCATTTTGGCAGGTTTTTCAGAGTGCATCGTGATGGATGAGTTCACCTGACCATTTCTAAGGCCGAGGCCTGGGCCCTACGAGACACCGTATGGGCATAAAGTGATGTTGAATAACTTTTTCGTCATGATTCCATTTCAAGAGAGGAAAATAGTCTATCTCGCATGTTATTTGGCGATGATTGCCACAGTGTAATCTGTTTTGGCATGCAGAGCCTTATTCGAGATCTCAATAAATGTGAAAACATGTAAGGGCATTGGCCAGAGGTTCCTTTGACACACTCCAAACCAATGCACAATGGCAGTGTTAGTGACACCATGTGATGAAACGGGTAGTGTGGAGTTATCGGACCAGTTCCGGGTTTACCCTCCATTGGGGCTAGGTAATGGGTTACCCACATGCATATTAGGGTATACCCTCCAGCTGGGCTGGGCAGTGGGTTACCCGATGACCTTAGTGTTTACCATCCAGCAGGGCTGGGTAGTGGGTTTACGTTAACGTTAGGGTTTACCCTCCAGTGGGGATTTTCAATGGGTTACCTGACTACCTCTTAGGGTTTACCCTCCAGCTAGGAGAGGCAGTGGGTTACCCGATGACTTCTTTTAGACTCAGCCCTTTCTATGAGGGTAGTCAGTGACTTTTCTCTTGGATTACCGGAGCAAGACCCTTGGGTGTATGGTTCAGCGATGAGATAGATTAGGTGTGAGAGAATTTTGGGCATCAGTGATGGATATCCTTAAAACTGTTGGCGACTATTCCTAAGCCGAGATTTGAGATGGAGATCCCATTACACACTCGTTCGGGTTACTTGTTGAGAATATACATATATATATATATATATATATATATATGCACCCTACGTTTGTTCCCACTCCATGGGTTCCGTTACTCTCCTTCTTGGAGGGGTGATGATGCATAGGTTATGCCTCGTGCTTTCATTGCCTAGCTCCTCTTAGCTGGACAAGCCTACTTCCAATCTATTGTTGGGCTGATCTAAACTATCTCTATTGTACTCTTAAACTATTCTTTGTTCTGTGTACTACTCCCCATTTTAGTACCTCTGTTTTTTCTCCCTAGAGCTTTCAGGGAATCCAACTGAGTATCTATATACTCACCCCAGCTTGGGCTTTGCCTGCAAATGGTGTGCCCTTGTAGATGACAGATAGGTTGATCGAGACTACGGAGGATCCTAGAGGACACAGGTTCTTGGGCTGCATTCATTTTTTTAGTAGGTCGTTCGGTTTTGGGACTCTCCAATTGCTTACATTTGTTTACCTGTTTCCGGATTGTGGAACCTTTCTGGTTGGGTGCGTGTTTTGATCTTTTTTAGTTCAGTTTACTTGTTATTACTTTTCAACATATAAATTTTTCTATTTAGAAGTTGATGTAGGACTATGGTTGGGTTATAGCTGTTTATCCTTTGGTTTTCCTTTTTACTATGCACTCCATCATTGAGTGGGATGTGTGTGTGTGTGTGTGTATAGGTAGTTAGGCGAAGGCCTCCCCAAGTTCATTACACCTTGGGCATTTCTCACGATCCCCTGGCCTATGGAGGCGAGCCTGGGGTAGTTGTGGCTCGAGACCAGAAAGGACAGCTCGGGACAATCAATGTCTGAAACATGTTTGAATGACATAAATGACCATATGTAATTGTAGTAAAGTGGTCCTTCCTAAATAATTTTGATGAAAATAGAATCATTCTAAGAAATAAACAATTATTATATTCAAAAGTCTATACTCTACATGAAGTAATAGACTATGAATAAAAATATTCTCTTGTTGTTGTACATGAATACATTCATATTATACTAGCGTCTATAGCATTTTTCAATTCTGAACTCTTTTAAATGGACGTGAATTGTGATTTTCATAATGGATATGTTGAAGAGGAATATTATGTTAAAGAAAAATTTTTTTTGAAGACATGAAACTTCCTAAACATGTTTAAAACATTCCAATTATTTATATGAAGTTAATCAATCTACTAGAGCTTGGTATGAAAAACATAAATGATATTTGTTAAAAAACCATTATGTTAAGTGAACTGTTGATCCAATTTTATTTATAAATAAATATAGAAAAAATGTTTGGATTGTTCACATTTATATTTAGGACATTATATTTAGGCCAACTCAGCAATCGTTAGCTGATTCAATTGCAAATATCATTATATCTGAGTTTGAAATGACTATGATCGGGGTGTTTACAAATTTCCATGGTTTTAAAATTTCTCAAAAACCAGAAGAATATTTTATATATCAACATAAATAAATTAAATTTCTTCTCAAGAAGTACGGATATCAAATCACCAATTGTATAAGTACTCTAATTGGTACCTCAAACACTCTTGATCTTGATGAAGTTGGGTAATCGGTAGAATAAAATTTTTTAGAGGTATGATAGGAAGTCTATTATACATAATATCTAGTCATACATACAAAATGTTTTCAAATTATTTATAATTGATATATTAATATTATAAAAAATAATCCATTTTAGATGCAGTGAAAATAATTTTTCACTTTTTAAAGGGAACCATGGATTTATGATTTCTCTATTCTTCAAGAAATGATTTTGCTTCAAAAAAAATTTGGTTTCTAACATTGGTGGTTGTATAATGGATATGAAAGGTATATACAAAAAATTAGATTTCCTATTAGATTATTTAGTTTATTAGTCAAGTAAGAATCAACTCTCACTAGTTCTTTCTACTATTGATGCTAAAAATGTAGCTGCTAGAAGTTGTTGTGACCAGGTGTTTTGGATACAACACATAGTTACATATTATGGAATAATTTTTAACACAATATAGAAAATGTGTGATAAAAATAATTCCATTTCACTATGAAAAAACCCATGCACATCACTCTCAAGCAATGAACATAGAAATATGGAATCACCTTCAAAGGGATGAAAGACATAAATGAGTTACCATGCTTCATTTTATTAGAACACAATATCAACTGGCTGATATATTTACAAAAACAATTACACTTCCATAGATTTGAAAACATTAAAGAAAATTTTAGATTGAAAAGAGTAAGGTAATCATCCATATTATCTTATATTTTGAAACAAAATCCTAACATTTATATTATCCGTTTCATAGGGGATGCATATTTTTTTATTATTTTATATTTCTTTTTCAAAAAAATATTTCCAGAACATCATGTTTTCAAATCCTAAATTGGGTTTTTCCTAATAGACCTTTTCAGAAGTTATGTTTTATAAGAGGATCATTATAAATGTATAAAAATATTTCCGAGAAATATGGATGGTATATTTCTTTACATATATCCCCATAATTATATTCTTGTTTGTTGGTATTTTAAAACATGTTATAAGAAAACTTTATCCGATTCACATTTTGTAAATCCAATTTTTTCATAAAACCTCAACATAACAGAACCAATAAATTCATTTATGGAATTGATATCAATGATCATTTCAGATAGAGTAATTATCAATAGTTGGATTGAGCCAAGAAGTGGGACCATTTCCATCGAGCCTATATAAAGGGAACCCCCTTTTTGCATCCCACGTCATTTCTCTAAGTGTTTTTGTGTCGATGCTCTATCACATATCATGTTTTCCAATCAGTTTTCCGAATCTTATTTACTCAAAATGTCTCTTGTGGTCTCCTCGCAGATTCCTATAGTGTCCAATAAGTAATTCAATGATTGTATAATCTTCATGGAAAGGTCAGTGGAACTGGATTTCTTTTCTAACTATGACTCTTTGATTTAAAAAAACATAAATAAGAATGGATGGGAAATCCTCTAAAATTATATGGAAAAAAATCATTATCTAGTGTATGCTAATTGGGTGATAGAATTTTATGATAGTATTTTGTTTTATGAACAATGATAAAAGGACAATTTCACTATTAAGAGTTATGAAAATACATACTCGTTATCTTTTAAGAAAGAAAACAATGTATTGTATATACATTTTTAAGGAGAACAGATATTTCTCTCACAAATATTTATTGATAAGGTATGATCTTTTTAGAATGTTAAGGTTGTTCATTTCCATAGTCCTAAAGGAGTAATGTTGTCATAGATAAAACATCATTCAACCAACCACAAATTGGTATCCCTATGGATGCAAGGTTATTTAATTCCAAGGATGGGATGTAAGGATTATTTAAAGTTATGCAATAATTTTATGATGAATTTCATGTTTAAAGTAATGGAGTTAAATATCATTATGTACATTATTTTGGCCATTCACAATATTAAGAATGACACCATCAATTCTCAAATCATGATGTGCTCGACAATCTTTTCTATGATTCTTTTCTAATGCTTAGCCTACTTCAAAATACTATGCAAGTCAATGCCTAAAACCTTCAAGATAATTTTATATGTAATGGTACTTTGATATGAATGAATATTGGCTTCAGGTTGAAGTATGGAGAATTATTTTAACTTTCTGATAAGGATGAACAAGATATCACTAATAAATGAGATGTTAGATAAATATCCATGAAAACTTCTAAGGGTGGAAACTCAATAGAGTCATAACCACAGGATCAAGAAAAAACACATGAACTAATATCTACTCTACTGAAGCCCATGATGAAAAAAATGTTTTCTTATGAATTTTTTTACAAATGTAGAGGTCTTAAATAGAAAAATAATGAAGGTGAACTATATTGGGATTAAATCGTACTCAGAAAAATGAATTAATAATATGAACTATTAATTATATTGAGAAGCGAGCTAAAAAAATGCATAAGAATAAATTATTGGAGGTTGATATTATTTTTAATCTCTATAGAGACACTGAGAAATATGATGAACATGTTCAGATACAAGAATCATTCAAACAAGAACTATTTCCAATTGAAACTCTTATACCAGATAATATTAAGAATGATATTTAAAATGTGGAACCAATACATAAATAATAATAAGTTCATCAATAAGAAGAAGAAGAATAATATAAATAATGTGGTGATGTAATAATAATGGTTTAAAAATATTAAGAGAAGGAGAGCCCTTCCGAAATGATGTTAAAAAGAACTTACATGAATTTTCCACCAAGACTATATCAGTATCAAAATATATTCAGAAAGAAGATGTTTCCAAGGATACGGTCAATAAAGTACATTCAGATGACAATGGTATTGATAATGATATTTTTCCACATGTTGAGGATAAGGTAGATAAATATGTTGATGAAAAATATGATAATGTGGCGGATAAATAAGTTGATGATGATGATTATAGAATAATTTATGTTTCTAATGGAGAACATGGGACTCTGGATATTATGAAAATAATCTATAAGGAAGAGAATGGAAAGTAAGTTGTTATGGAACTTACTAAGAACGATATTTATTTGAAATTGAAGAAGAATGTTGAGGAAAATATAATGAGATAGAATATAAGAAAATTTTTGTTTCCTCACCAACAAAAGAATCTGTTTCAAAATATTCATCTTCTTTAGGAAATGATATTGGGGTTCAATCCTTCATGATACTCATGATGTCCACCCATTTCATTCCAATAATTTATGGAATATGTAAATAGATTCCCAAAATAGTTAATTAGAAAATAGATTCAAAAAGTATTCTTATAAAAAATATCATTAAACATAATGATGAGTTTATGACTTTTTTGATCAGTTATGATTCTCATAAAATATCTCAAAATGAAATCCCAATGAATATGAATTCATTCATTGATGATCTTAAAATATTTTGTCATCTAACTAACTCATTCAAGGATGATTGTGATAATTTTTATGAGAGTATTAGGAATTTCTCAATATTTTTTTCAGAGATACTAAAGGTAGATAAATCTATATGACTTTAAGAAGACAATGATCTCAATGGGAAACTGAATTTTGTTTCCCTTAAACAGAATAGGGAAAGAGCTATCCATGAAGATATGGTATAAAAACTCAAATTCCATGAAGAAATGATCAGTTAAAAAGGATAAATAGTCATGTATCAGGATGAAAGAATCCAGTATCTTGAAAGTAAAAATCGTGAACCACAAATAGTATCTCATGATGTCTGAGGATGATCAAAAAGAATTGATGAAGCTGATGGAAACCTTATAAATGATAAAGCCAAGAAACAAAAATAATGATTAATATTTTTTTCTTCTCAAATACAATCTTTTATTGTAATTAGTTTTTTTTAAATTAATTAATGAATTTCTTTTCATTGATTCATATTGTTATTTTTGGAACCATTTAGGTATAAATTTTTTTAGTCTATTTCTTTTTGAAAATCACAAAGGGTGAGAGATGAATGATCAAAGTGATTTATGAATTAAAGGAAGATATTTCATAAGGATGTGTGAGATTATATAATGAAGAAATTATTATCTTATAAAATTTTATTTTATTATGAATGATTAATATATGATCCATTTTGATTTCATAACATGGGGGTTAGTTGTATTCATCATGATATATAAGAAAAAATGTAGATAAGTATTTCTTTTAAAGTTATAAAATGAAAACCATAGTCCTTATATTCTATTATGAAATGTTTTTTGATCTTTCCATGAAGTGGGATATTATTGGGTTAATAAGTTTCCTTATCAATTTTCCTTTCTGTTATGGTTTGGAGATAGAAAACACATTTTCTTTAAGAAAATTCTTATACTCCAGGAAACAATTTTTATGTAAAATTTTCTATTTCTATGAATTGATTTTTACTCTACATTTGGATTTCATAATCTTACTTAAGGTTTTTAAAACCTATCATAACCAGATTTTTCATATTGAAAAAATTGGATCATTATCAAACCCATAACCATATTATTCCTTTGAATCTAATATATCTAGAGTTCATAAAATTATTTCTTCTGAAATCATGATCTAATTTCTTATTAAATTAGAATCTGATATATTCTAAAACTAGACAGTGATTTCTCTTGATATTAGTATCCAATTACATATGTAATCAGACTTCAATTTCTTTTGAAACCAGACTTAGATATCTTCTTAAATAAGACTTCGATTTTTCATTAAATCATACATCGATTACTTTTGAAATCATACTCGGATTTCTCATGAAATCATATTCTTATTTCTCTTAAAATTATACACTAAATTCATCAGAATTCACATTCTGATTTCCTAAGAAAATGGAACCCGGTTCACTAATATTTATTAATCCGATTGTTATTATTTCTAGAATCTTATTTTATTTATCTTAAGAATATAATTAAATGTTTTCCTTACAGTTACCAAATTTTCTTTAATGTAATGTACCTTTTTATCAAATCCTAAATGTGATAATGTATCTTAAGAATTAAAATAGTTCTTATTATTAATTATATAAAATGATGTTGTCCAATCTGTTTTAAGTTAACCATTTTTGGAGTTCCTTGTGTTCATGTCCCTCCGAAATTCACGGAAAAACTTTCCCATTGGAGGAGAAGTCGATTTTTGGATATTTATTCAATAAATACCCATAAATTTGAATGATATTAGTGTTATATCTTTTTTATTGGATGATCTCCCAAATGCCATATTAATACTCTATGAGTTCTCTTGTCAATGCTACCTTGTGAAAATACTATTAACAAATTATTTAGTTGTGAACATATTTTTTAACCTACCTAGTGTGAATATAATTATAGTAGTTATTAATCAAGGGATTCCAGTGATAGGAAGACAGAGACAATAATTACCTACATAATCGAGGGCTTGCAGAGATTAACTGACAGATACCGATCTTCATATCATGATCTTACCATGGTGTGAGTTAGATATAATATTTGAATGTACAAATCAAGGGATATTTATCCAAGTTTTTTGGATACCCATTTCTTTGGTTTAAAAGATTTCATATACATGTCTAGTTTTGTTACATGTTTTATTTCTTATTTATTTAGTTAAATATTTTATGTGTTATTTTCATACCATATCTTATTTCTCTATACACAGATATAGATAATATTCTATAATATTTATCGTAAAATCATTAATTATTTAAACATCATTTAGTTTCATTATCATAACTATATTATTGGATCCTAATAATGTTATTTTTTTGTTATGAACTAAAGTTGGATTTAAATTTATTTTTTCAAAATTTGTTATAAATAAAATTTCTTATGGATAAAAATAAATGTTTTTAAACCAAAAATTCACCCCCACATATAATTGAGTAATCTACAGATTCAATTCGATCATATAATTTTGATTAAGGTCAATTGTTGTTCCAAAAAATTCTCAAACGAGTGAAGATGTCTGGATATCACACATTTAAATTGAACCATCACTCAAAATTATAGAAAACATTTAAAAAAAACATACATTACCCAAATTGTTGTTCGAGCACACCTAGGTACAAGATTTAATCCATAGACATACAATGTCATTCAATGACCCATTAATATATTGAACTAAATATCTCAGGGATTATGGAATGATATATTTGAATAGGCATTAAATAATTAATATTTGGGTATTATACAACTTCAAAAAATCCCTACTTCCATGGCTAAGAACTATGATACCTTGAAAATTCCATATAATATTTCATCCTCTGTGCGACATGGAATTTATCCAAAAAATTCACTTTATATAATCTTCTTTAAAACCAACACTCCAAAAAATGAAAAAAATCATTAATGGTCACTTTTTTAGATCCCGAATAGTATACAAAAAAATTAAATAATACAAATTCAATTATAATTCTAATGAAAATTGTTGATTACATCATAAAAGATAGAGTTTTTTATCAATGTTATAGTTATACAAATAATTTCATTGAATAATATTTATAAATAATATTTATAATTCTCATATAATAATAGGTTATTAATGAATAATTTTGAGAAAATATAATGATTAAAAAATCCACTAACCATGTTAACATGAAAGTGAGGGAGGATTCAACATATGTATTAATTTTAAGATATATTTAGTCAAAAAAATAAATTATTGAGATCATCAAATGAACTGACACTAACCTATAGTGTATAAGGTTTTCTGACATAATGTTTTGATACAATTAATCGATATGGATGTCTCTTATGAAAAAAAATGCCTGATTTAAATAGATTAAACCTCACATATATTTTTAACTAGCTATTAGAATTGTCAGAAACATTATCTCGAGTAGGAAATCAAAAATTTTCCAATAATTTTTTAGATTAATTATCACTATAGAGAGAAAGGTGGTATAAATTCTAATCAAAATATCATAAAAATATAGTTTATAAAAATGAGTTTATCAGGTTCTCATACATAAGGTTATATCATTAGAAGAATTTTTTTCTTAATAAATTAAAATTCTATGAAAAAAAACAGATGGATTATTCTCTAGGAAGTACAAATAATGCTTCCACTTCCGTGATAATGGTTAAGAGAAACTGAAATTTATTGGCTATGAAAAAGATAAATATTAAATTCATTATATATGTAATGATATATTATATTTATTAAATTATTTCTTATAAATTTAATGATGTGAAAATAATTGATTTACTTATATATATTATGGTGGTTTAGAAGAATTTACAAAATATTCTTGATTTCAACCATAATAAATATGTAGTTTAATTTTGAATAGTTATATGTGTCATATTTATAAGAAAATAGAAACAATATATCGTGTATGATGCACATAGTTCATCACTTTATATTATTCTATGATGATCACAAATTTAAATATATCTTAAGATGATATTCTTCTTGGAAAATATGCATTGTGAGATAATATTGTTTGTATCTTGATGCTTTGTATACATAAAATTCACATCCAACTGTAAAATTTAAAAATTGTTTATGCCTCCATTTCATTTATTATTGTCAAAATTGGATAATGTTACAATATATTTATTTATAGGTATACCTATATCCCTTATATTATTCAATGAAAACTGATATTTGTTGGTCCTACATTCAATTTCTTCCCACATAATTTATATTTTAGAATCTTATTTACCTAATGAACATGAAACAATATAAAAAATTCTAGTAGTATTATTTCATGGTGTTCCACTTCAAAAAGAATAAAATCAATATCAAAGGTTCACATTAAAAATATACATAATATTTCCTTGATAAATAATTGATGAGTTGATATTGAGTATATATTATCATCCCAGAAATTGGGGTTATTCTAAAATGAAAATTTATTTTTATGGATGAAATTTAAATTACATTATTGAATGATTTTATTGAAGGATGTGATTAATAACATTCTCTAGTATAGTTATACTATTAAAATATTTTGATCTCTAGGATTAAAAATGATACATATGAGGGTATATATAGGATGATATTCATGACTCCAATAAGTTATGAGGAAGCTATAGAAAGGATGTATTTCATAATTCAGATTTCTCATGAAAAGATATATAATATTAAAACCATAGAACACAATATAAAATTTTCACAAATTTGTTAAAAATTAATATTGAATATATTTTAAGTGATGTAGATTTTTATTTTTAAAAAAAGTTTTTTATCTAAATATAAATTTAAAAGAGACTTATGATATTTAAGTAGAATGGATGTCTAGATCCAAATATACATCTAACCTTTAGAGATTTTCCTCCAGTTGGAAATATAGAATATTCCATATTAATTGTAGAATACCAAATCCATATTCATGAGGTTTTAATTGTAATTATTTTATTAAAACGAATTATAGATCTATCATGTGTAGAAAACTCAGATGTTACACAGATATAATATAACCACTCCTAATATGGACAATCCGGGTTATCTTGGATTAATAGTTAATGTGCATTGAAATAGTTCCACTCACATAGATAATTATCTAGAGTGAAATGATTTGTTTACGTAAGATGATTTATTAAATCAAAATTTAATAAGAAAAATATATTTATTATTAGTTCTTTTTCAGTAAAATTTTTAAAAGGGACTATTTTTTTGGTCATCCCAAGTATAAAAATATATTATATGATTTACGAAAGAATAGAGACCATGATGATTTTTAATGGAATATTTTGAAGATTTATAATTAAAATAAACCATGTTTTATTTTAAAAACATGTGTTTGGTAAAAAAAAGATATTGGTTATAAGTTACCACTTTTATTGTATGGGTATACAATGTAATAGATAGTCATAATTATCAAAAAATCTAAACAAAAATTATCTCAAGAATGTAATAATATGAATAATAGTTTAAAATCACTAGAATCTGAAAAGATTTGGTTTGAGTACTAACAATTTGTACCAAAGGAGCGTTTAAACTACTTTTTATATTATTATGTTATCTAAGGGGGTTAACATAAGTGATATAAAAAAGATCATGGGTTAACAAATTTATCTCTGATTATTAGTTCAAATTTTTTGGTATCCTTCCTTTTATTTAAACTAATGAATTTCCAGTAGATTATTGATATATTTTGATGATGGATATTAAAAATTAATATGTTTTGGTATATAAGATTTCATGGTTATATTATTAAATATTTTCTATGGTTATTTTCATTATGAGGACTATTTTCATGTATTATTCATTTCATTATTTAATGATGTTATTTTATGCTGAATAAGAAATTTTCTTTTGGATGGATGGAAAGAGATATTACATAACCTTCTTATACACTCTAGAATATTTCATTATAAATATTGTTGAAAATATTATTTAAATGATTTGGAAGGATTTCTATATATTCAAATCACCTACAAGAAATTTTTATACTTATCTAACTCCTTTTATATTCATCAAAATTTTTATGGGTCATTATATATTATTAATTTGAATTAACAATATCAACATTAATGATTGTATCGAATTGTGATCTTCCACAGAAAACAAGACTATATACATTGTAGAAGATGATGTCAATGTGGATATCTATAAAATCTAAATGATTAGATTAATGTTACGTATAATTTTCTTATGTTTTAATAATGAACTATTTTCTAGGATTATATTGTTGAATCATAAGGACATAATACACATAGATGATTGTATGAATAAATTGTTATTTCAATTAGAAATGGGACTCCATTAGGAATAATTACTTCTATATGGTTTCCAATGGGTTTGTTCATTGTAATGGAAACAACCAATTATTTTTGTATCTATAGTGAATTTCATTCCAAAGGAAGGAAGTCATTAGTTATTTTTACCCTCGATGCTTATGAACTCTCATTGATATAGATAATGGGAGTTCATGCTCATCGCACCCTTTTGAGGGGAATTTTTTCCTACTAAAGGAATATTTTATTAATATATTACATGTTCATGAATAATATTTTAATTTACCATGTTTGACATGGGTTTTCTTTGAAATTAGTTATTAATTATTATCATGTATGGAATTTAGAATCATGGGTATGTATCCATAATTATTCATCAATGGAGATATATCTATATATATGAGGTTCTCTATCAATGATATACTCTTATATACAACTTATATATTCTTGGGTCATTATTATGATGACTCTATTTTTATAGTCACACATTGAGGAAATCTTAATTTTATTATCCTCCAGGTATAATGAGGTCAGTATCGAGTATATTGTCATCTAGGGAGATGGTGGACACTCTGGAAAATATCATCATCGAAGGTGATGATAGTTGTTTTGATATAGTGATTGAACCCATAGGTGGGATACCTATGTATCCTTGTTATAGGAATCAGAAACCACATAGTTCAGTGATGCTTAATGGGGAATATAATACCTATTAATATAATGTGAGAAGGACATCACCATACAGTTTATTGTCATGTGGTAATGATGTATACACGGAAGATTTCTAGTCAATGTTTTGAGGGGGTTTTACATCGGAGCATCCCATGAATCATTGATGGGATATGAGTTTCCTAGATAATTTATATCATATGTTGCATATAGCCCAGATTTTTTTTTAAAATTTGGTGTGATAGGTTTATACCATAGGGAGGCATCCAACATATCTTTTTTAGATTGTAAACAAATCCGACATAGTTCGGTAAGTCTCACAGGAGGGTATGTCCCTTTAAGAGTAAGATTTTGGGGTTATTAATGATGATGATACCCCGATGACATGGTCAATGAGGGATTTCCTAACTCATGGGGATTAATTGTTTATTATTCGGTTTAAATTAAAAGTAAAATTCTCCAATATCATAGGCCATATGTAGGATTCTTACATATCCTATTTTTTTAAGGAATCATTGTTCTAGTAGTCAATCATTGAGGTAAATCATACAGGTGTTGTGATCATTACTAACCCTTATGCCCACATGATTAATTCTTTGTGTTATAAAAAAGAAGATGTGAAATATTCAATAAACCACATATTTATTCTCATTCATTGGAGGAAGGGGTTGTGTTTTTGATATAAGAGGTCGAGGATATGAATCTTCCCAATTTTCAATTTACATTGTCCATGGGACCAAGGTATGTAAGGATTTAACATGAAGGATGTAGAAAGGACCATGATGTGAAACTCTTACATGATAGTTTAGAAGCTTAATACAAGAGTGATTACCTAAAATTGCTTTCAAATGTAGAGGTTAGTATTATTAAATGTTGAAGGGAAAGGAAAGTTATATTTTTATGATCTCTACTAGGAACGGGGGGCTCCAGATCTCAAAGACAAGAATATTTGGATAGTTTTCAATCCCTGAAATCTGATATTAGAAACTCATAACAATTTTACATGTGTAAGGGTCTATGTGACTATATATATTGAAATATACAAAAACGTCAAGGATTCTTACCCTTTGGTATGAATGGAGTGGGAAAACTCTAACCATAGAAATCCAAATCTGAAACGAAAACTCATTGATGTGGTGTTCACAATGTTTTTGTAAATCAGGAGTCCTTGATGGATGTTTCTACTTAGTCTATCTTGGAAAAAGGATACCATGAATGATAATCCTTACTCGGGGTTGCTTTTATGAGGCCTTAAAAGATAGATCATGATGGTCCTGAATGCAGGAGTGACACATAGGTATGTTGCGTAGGAGTACCAAGTAGGTCCAATGAGTAACTAAATGTGCTTATCATAAGGGAAAATAAGTACACGAAATGTTTATATGTATTGGGAAATTGACTGATCAGAAAGTAATAATTTGTTGAGGCGTTAACCCTGGAACGATGGGTTTCCTTTGGTGTCTTTTAGAAGAGATTAATATAGGTCCATGTTTATGAAAAAAGCCATGTGTAGGTGACTTATTCTAATGGAAAGAGTCCTCAAATAGGTATCTTGTATTTTAGACCCTGAAGGTAAATTGATTTTACTTTTCCCTTTTATTTCATATTTATCTTTTATTTAAGAGAGATACATGAGAATATTTTGGGGAACTATGTGAAGGTGTTTCATAATGGGAGATCTGGGGATTCTTCCAATTTTTCAGTTGTGAAAATGAGGATCCCATGGGAAATATTTATAAGCAATGATTGGACACAGTTAAAGGATGTTTTTGGTGTTGGACTACATTGAAGGTCCACAACAATGCTCCCTCACGTAGTTGTACAATAATAATACGACCCCATAGTTCTTTGGAATTGTTTTGTGATTTTATTGGATTCACCCTTTATATTGTTCGTGTAGGACCTACATTGTTCTATTGGCCTCTTGGGTTGATGTGTAGGTCCTTTTGGATGTATCTCTTAGATTCGATTAGGATTCCTTGTCACATAACATTTATAATGTTCTCCTCATAATATATTTATCTTCCTTTATTACTAGGGAGATTCATAAAAATCACCCCACCCCATCAGGAATGGATTTGAATGATGGATTATGGTTTATTCCTTAATTTAATGTCATGGGAGTAACCATTATAAATGATCAGCACTGAACCACACAGCTGCTCTGTGTAGAATTCCAATGGAGGTTGTCATCATGTGATTTTGGGTGTAGGTTTGTGGTGTATGTGGGGAATGTATGTGAGTGGGGTCAGAAAATGGTGAATATAAATACCCCTATCCCTATTTTCATTCTTCACACACATTGTCTGGTTTTCTCTCTCGCCATGTAGATCCATCATCCTAATATTTCATGTTTTCTACTTATGAATTTTCACTTAATGTTTATCATGGTATTGCCTCCTATGAAATTGGGATGTGCAGATTCAACTTTGTAAAAAGGGCTATACTATAGGGAAAAATCAGTAGACTTGTGTGGGAACCTGTTTTGAAAGACCTGAATGGGGTACCATATCAATGGATCAGTAGTGAAAATTTACTTTTCCCAATTCATTCATTCAACTATGTTAAAATTTTAACATTCTTAAATGAAGTATTTAAATATAGTGAGAAAATTTGACGTCTTATTACAAGTATTTAAATGGATCCTTTATTTAAGGCTGCCAGGGAATCTGTTGTTCATCAAAATAAAATGGTGAATGCTGTCTCTAAGAACCCATATCTTAGTTTTGAGGTATGGGCTTCTTCTTTTCTCTTTTCCATACGTGTTTTTCAGAAAATAAGCAAAATGGGGGAAAACCCTAATATTTTAGAAGTACACGCCATGTACTTTTCCGCATGACGTATTATTTTGGCCGTGTGGGATGTGTACAGAGGGCGTGTGGCCATGTCGGTGATGAAGGGTGTACAAACAGACTACATACCGTGTATTGGTCATTTACATGTTGTGTAGTTAGTCGGTAGGTGAATAGTAAGGCGGTGGCCAGATGTGCGACAGAACATGCCATGTACTCAAGAAGACACACCGTGTAGTAATGTCGGCAGATAAAAATGCCTCTGACGGGAAACCGCCAGAGGAATAGTTAAAAAAATGGGAAGAACACATCGTGTACTTGGAAATACACACCGTGTACTTTTTTTCACTTAAAATGGGTAGTATACTCCTCTATTCCTAGGGAAGGATTAGAACTAGAGGAAGGAGCGGGATAGGAGGTCGGAGCTTTGGAGATCCACTGAGCGCACGTCGGGAATCCATTTTCTACACCATCGATATCCCTGGAACCGCATGGGTGATTTCTCCCTTCACCTGGAGTAGTTCTTACAAATTATTTTTTGTAGAGAAGTTATTTAAGTTTGAATGATGTTTTCATTCACCTCAAATATTCATGGTTCTTGGACGATTCATGTATCGTCATTCGCGTATACCGTTCAGGGCAAATAAGGTAGGCATATTGGTTTTTATATTCCAACAATTTTGCATTTTGTGCGTTTCTGAGCTACAAACCCATATTTGGGGTGTCATGTGGCTGAGGCCGTGGCTATTTTAAATATCTTGAAATGTACAGGTAATTAAATAAAATTGTAAGACTGTCGGTTGGGATTAGTGCTTGGATCAAGGACCACCCCATGGGTGTGTTCCTCTGTTTAGCTGTTTGGCCATGATACTCGAGGGTATTCCATCTTTAAATTATGCATCACTTTTTCCTTGAGAGTAGTTGTATGTAAATTCCATGTCTATATGTTGGGAATGACCCGGTTACTTGTGCCTGAGGGCGGTGTTTTAATATAGCCTGATGGCATGACTGTATTAGACTAAGGGCAATGTTCTATTTTGCCTAAGGACAAACTTTCGTCCTAGAGAGCTGTGACTTCTGTGACTGAGGGAAACACATCGTACACTAGAGGGTGAGATTCTGATACGCCTGAGGGAAATGCCAGAGGGTGAGATTTTGTTATGCCTAAGGGAAATTATATGTGGTTTGGATTCTGATTACCTGAGGGTAAGGGTTTGCGTGTTTGAGGACACTGACTGTTTACTTATAAATTCACTGTGGTGTTTTCTTATATTAAATGGATTAAATGAATAATTAAATTTAAACATAACAGGTAAGTTAGTTACTTTTGAGTACTGCATAGTTTATTTCATTTTACTTTTTCACACTGTTGTTTCATGATTACACATAGTTGGGCATGGGCCTTTGGTGGGTGCCTACTGATATTATTTCTCACACCCTATTTGGGTCATGCTTTTTGGCCCAAATAGATTACATTTCTACATGTGTGGATAATGGAAATGGTCCTTATACAGGTACATGATTGTTGCCAAGGAGTATGGTATCATGGGACCGGGATTGGGCTCATGATGCTACTGGATATTTTATTTTTCTTTGTTGTACTATGTATTGTTGTACTGCTATGTAACATGTTCTGCCTGTTTTCATAGAACTTGAGACATGTTGCATCATATCTATATAACTGATTGGTTTTCTTTTACTACAGTTGTTATATTAGATGTGTATGGTTTATTGCTTCCGCTATTATTGTATGTTTTATTTCATTCTGTTGCACTACACTTTGAAAAATGAGGGCATAGTTTCCCGACTATCAAACTTGGTCCCTCGCTGCTAGTTGGAAGCCTCTAGTATTTGGGGAAATTCTCTTGAGGACACGTGTCAAACCAGGTCCAGGGCATCCTTTTAGTGGCACCCGGGCCCGGGATGTTACAAAGTGGTATGAGAGGGTGTTATTTTCTTTGACTTACTATTTTGAGCCTTAGTCAAGGATATGAAGAGAATGGTAGTTGGTAATGAGCTGTGCCCGGGGGTAGCTAACCCGGGTATAGGGAAAAGCTAGTCGACCTCGTATTTTGCAATTATTCAGATTTTGCAAATTTTACTGATGATTTGATTTTCACCGTTGGGTGACACACTTGTGATTATGCTGTTATATTTTATCCATGAGTTCTATTTAGTTGCAACCCGATGAGATGAGGGTATGCCATATCATGCATCATTTAGGAACATGCTAGGAATCACGTGCAATGCATTGTTCTATTCCATGTAGGTGCATTAGAAATTGCATGTTGTTGTGATAGTCGTTGTGCTTGGAGAAGCATGTTGTTGTGATAGTTGCTTGATAAATATCTACTATGTGATAGGGTATTTATTTGTGATCTTGTTGCAACAATGGATGCCAAACTTTTTTTTTGGGGGAGTATAGGCCCTCATTGACCAGAATTTGATGGATCATTAGCAGTTTATTTTGTTATAACACATATAAGATGTCAAACATTGATTTTTTGGGAGTATGGGCCCTCATAGGTCGGAATTTGACACATAGGTGTTGTTTTCAGTATTTTCTGGGTGACAGGAATTTTTCTGAGGTATATTATCCAGAAAAAAAAGTATACATACCGTGTAGTACCTTAAACACACTGTGTATGGCCTTCTGTTTGGGATGAAAAAGAAAAAAATTTGAGTACACACCATGTACCCTGAGTACACACCGTGTAGTCTCTTACCGTGTCACAAACTGTGTGGGTGGTGACACGGGGAAGGGAAGAGAATGGGGCGAACATGCCGTGTAGTATTGACCCAGAGTCCGGACATGTGACAAACAAAACGGATGGAGGAGACCTTACAACATACACGTCATGTCCACTATGGAACACGTCGTGTAGTCTGACTTGGGGACCCAACCTTGTAACTAACAACACGGGTCAGGGTAATCCTTCGAGTACACACCGTGTGTGTATCTAACATGCTGTGTTATTTGAGTCATGTGTCTGGCCATGTAACTAACAACACGGGTCAGTGAATCTCGTCTAGTACACGTCGTGTACCTCTAGGACACACCGTGTTGTCTCATCCGAGGACATGCTGTTTGGAGGTTGCCATGTGGCTGGGAAATGGGGTGGTGTACAAACCATGTGCGGGTGTAATAAGCTGTTTAGTGTCAATATGAGTAGTCGGCCGTGTCACAAAAGGCCCATGCAGTTGGATATTACACCATACACACCGTGTAGTCAGTATACACGTCGTGTAGTTTTGTTCAAACAGGAGTCGTGTGGCTTAGCCATGTAGAAGGACCCGGGCATGGGAAGAGAAGTCAAGTACACGCCGTGTAGTCATTATACACGTCGTGTAGTCATTATACATGTCGTGTAGTCATATTTTGAAAATCGTAAAATTTTTTCCTCCTCTTGTTCCCTTTCTGGTTCCTTCACTTTCATTCTTGATAATCTTGAATCTAAGGCATGTTTTTGACCTTGTACTTCCATGCCACTGAGACGACCACGCGTTGTTCGCCATGAGAGGGGCAATGATTATACTCCAGAGAGGGTGGTCCATGGGTTACTAGTGGATCCTCCAGTAGAGCCAGATGTGGAGCCAGCTATTATACCAAACACAGGCGCGGATGCTCAGTTTCGTGAAGGCTTTAATGCGTTTATGCCGACCTTTTAGGGAGCACCGTAGGCTGCCACATCTATGGCTGAGCTGACACGTATATTCCAGTAGCAGCATCCACCTACGTTTTCAGAGGATGGCAGACCATAGGCTTCGGAGTCTTGTCTGGGGTCGATGCAATCTATTTTCAAGCATCTTGAGACACCTCAAGGGTGGAGGGTCAAGCTCGCAAATTATATGTTGTCTGATTCCACCAAGAGGTGGTGGGATGTTACCACCCAGTCAGAGCACCACAGGTACATGGTGTGGGGAGATTTTCTGGAAGTCTTCTATGACTTATTCTTTCCAGAGATGCTGAGGGCAGACCAAGCTCAATAGTTCATGAATTTGTAGCAGGGCACTATGTCGGTGATGGATTATTCTGCTCGTTTCACCGAGCTTCAGCGTTTTGCACCCGTTCTGGTGGGTGATGAGACGTTTAGGGCCAAACTCTTCAATGGTGGTCTTTAGTATGACATCTGAGCACTGGTGAATGTTTTCGAGTTCCCTTCAGAACATGATATTGTGAACTAGGAACTGATTATAGAGACGAACCTTCCGGAATCTAGTGGTGTAGGCTAGGGCAGTTCAGCACCGGTTTCTGGTACTAATTCTACCGGGGAGTGGAAGCGACAAATGAGTTTATCTCATGGTCTCAGTACTAACAAGTCATTTTCTTCTAGTGGCCCGGTCTTTTGCTACTAGTGTGGTAAAGAGGTGAACAGGAGACCGCAGTGTCCACATGATCCAGTGGAGTGTCGAGCATGCAGCAAGATGGGTCATCTATAGCGCTTTTGCAGGGCATTCTACCTATGACTAGTGAGAGGGGTTCTGTGCAGACTCTGTGTGCGGGAGTAGGACCAGTAGCTTCTTACCAGCCGAGGAACTGGAATGTGTCAGGGTGTGTAGGTAGAGATGGTGGTCATGGGCATGGTAGCCTGACACCATGATCTCAGAGGCAGGAGGGTGGGACATCTCAGTGTTGTCAGGCTGTGTCGCAGGGCCGCGGTACTGTGCAGGCATATGCAATGCAATAGACCCAGCAGGAGCAGGATCCCGGACCTTCTACTATCAGAGGTACTATTATAGTAGCTTCTTTCTTGTATTATTTACTTTTCGATATAGGTGCTACACATAGTTTCATATCTGTACCCATTTTGGGGAGCCTCGGGCTCTGTGTTTCTTCTTCTTCGGATGTTATGACACTAGACACTCCGTTGGGGACTAGAAAGACATGTGCGCGTCAGTGCAAGGAGTGCCCCATGAGGCTGGTGGGTGTCACTTTCTATGGGACCTCTATGTCCTACAGATGACAGCTTGTGATGTCATTCTCGGGATGGACTGATTGGTTCCCTTTCGAGCCTTTGTAGATTACTATCGTCACAGGGTGAGTTTCACATCACCAGAGGGTGGAGAGTATCTATACAAGGGCGAATGGGATGTTCAGGTGAGTCGAGCTGGACCAGAGCATCGCGGGTGTGGCAGAGTCATAGACCAGATTGCGAGTTTATATCTGGATGATTAGGGGACTTTTTAGGCAGATTTCCCTCTAGTGGTTGATTGTTTCATGTATGTCTTCCAGGATGACTTTTTAGGTCTACCTCCGAAGAGAGAGGTGGATTTATCAATTGAGCATGTTCTAGGGGAAGCACCGGTGTCCATTCCTCCTTATAGGATGGCTACACCTGGGTTGCAGGAGATCAAGAGGCAGTTGGAGGAGTTATAGGCAAAGGCCTTCATCCAACCCAGTATTTCTCCTTGGGGTTCGCCCGTCCATTTTTCAAAGAATACGGATGGTACCCTCAGTCTCTGTGTGGATTATCAGAAGTTGAACCAGTAGATGGTCAAGAACCGATATCCCTTTCCAAGGATTGATGATCTTTTTGATCAACTTTGAGGAGCACGAGTGTTCTTAAAGATTGAATTGAGATCTGAATATCACCAGCTGTGTGTGAGACCATCAGATATACCGCTTATAGCCTTTCGAAGTAGGTATGGTCTATATGTGTACTTGGTTATGCCATTCAGACTCACGAACGCACCAGCAGTTTTCATGGCTCTGATGAATCATTTGTTCCATCCTTATCTGGATTCTTTTGTGGTAGTATTCATGGATGACATCTTGGTGTACTCACACACTCGACATGACCATACCACCCATCATGAGATCATATTGAGTACACTTAGAGAGCATTGTCTATATGATAAGCTCATGAAGTGCCACTTTTGGATGGACCAGATTATCTTCCAGGGACACATTATCTTAGAGGTAGGAGTTGCAGTAGACCCAGAGATGGTGAGAGCAGTAGTTTCCTGGGAGCAACCCAAGAACATGTTTGAGATATGATGTTTCTTGGGGCTGGTTGGTTACTATAGATGCTTCATATATTACTTCTCTCGCTTAGCAGCGCCGTAGACAGGTCTGACTAAGAAGGGTGTGAAGTTCGTTTGGTCAGAATCTTGCGAGAGAGCCTTTCAGGACCTGACAAGAAGGTTGATGTCAGTGAGAGTCCTGATACTTTCCGAGCAAGGGAAGAGCTATACAGTTTACTGGGATGCATTAGGTATTGGGTAGGGAGAAGTGTTAATGCAATGAGATCGAGTTGCTGCGTATGGGTCTCGGCAGTTGAGACCACATGAGAGGAATTACCCGACGCATGATCTCGAGTTGGCTGCAGTTGTGCATGTGTTACGATGCTGGAGACATTATCTATTGTGAGAACGTTTTGTGGTTCTCACTGACCTCAAAAATAAAAATTATATCATTACTCAGTGTTACATGAATCTGAGGAAGCGAAGGTGGGTTGAATACCTTCAGTCCTTCGATTTTGAGCTTGCATATACACCTGGTAAAGGTAATGTAGTAGCTAATGCACTGAGCAGGTGGAATTAGATACATGCAGTGCAAGAGGACAGTGATGAGTGGCAGCTCATAGCTTTTTTCTATGAGATGCATTTGGAGGTGCACGACAGTCAGGGGAAAACGTATCTTTCATATTTAGCTGTGACTTCTACCCTCATGGATAGAATGAGGATGAGACAGCTATCTGATTCAAAAGGCCTAGTTCTACGGGAATCAGTGGCAAGGGAGGACCCTCCTCCTGGTTGGATGATAGGCGATGATGAAATTATGTGTTTCCATGGACGAGTGTGGGTTCCAGGGGATATATGCAAGGAGATGATTTGGTAGTTTCATTCTTCAACTTGGGAAGTTCATCTCGGGGTTACCAAATGGACCGTGATATGAGACTTCAGTACTGGTGGTCGGGTATGAATAGTGAGATAGATGGTTTTGTTACGAGGTGTTCCACGTGTCAGCAGGTGAAGGTAGAGCATCAAAGGCCAGTCATACTGTTACATTAATTACCCATCTTGTAGTGGAAATGGGATGATGTCGCGATGGACTTCATGGCTGGGTTGCTGAGGTCACCTAGAGGCAAGGATGCCATGTGTGTTGTTGTGGATAGACTCACGAAGGTAGCTCACTTTTGGCCGATCAAGGAGACCATTGGTGTTGACAATCATAGGAAGTTGTATATCCAAGATTTGTACATATTCATTGGGTTCCTTGTTATATCATTTCAGATAGGGATGCTCGTTTTACGTCTCATCTATGGAAGATTTTTCAAAGGGCATTGGGTACACAGGTGCTTTTGAACACAGCTTACCACCCTCAGACCGAAGGCCAATCAGAGCGTACAATATAGGTGCTTGAGGACATGTTGTGAGCATGCATCTTGGACATTGGGGGCTCTTGGGAGAAGCATATACCCCTAGTCGATTTTTCCTACAATAATATTTTTCTGGAAACTATTGAGATGGAACCATACAAGGCTTTATATTGTAGGCCATTTCATTCACCTTTATCCTGGTCAGAGGCAGGTGAGACAGCTTTACTAGGACCACAGCTCGTGCAGGAGACTTCTGAGCAGGTCCAGTTGATTCAGATGTGGATGGATACCGAAAGGTCCCATCCGAAATCTTATGTTGATTGGCGCAGATGACCTTTAGAGTTCCTGGTCGGTTATTAGGTTTTGTTGCGTGTTTTTCCGAGGCTGGGACACAGATGTATCAGGAGAGAGGGTAAACATTCACCGAGGTATGTGTGGCCATTGGAGATTCTAGAAAGAGTCAGGCAGGTTTCCTATCGATTGTAGTTACAATAAAGGTAGCGAGCCATGCACGATGTCTTCCATGTATCTTAGATGTGCCGCTATCATTCAGACCTGTCTCACATACTTCAGCCCGAGGAGGTTGAGCGTTAGATAGATTTTTCCTTTGAGGAGCATCTGATTCGTATCGTTGACAGGAGAATGAAGGTTCTCTGAGGCCGGTCAATTCCTCCAGTACGGTTGTTATGCAAGCTTGGCCGAGTGCAGGACGAAACCTGGGAGCGGGAGACCGATGTACATGCTCAGTGGCCAGAGTTGTGCACGGTTATATCTTCACCACCCTTGGAAGGTTAATTCAGGGACAAATTGCTTTATGGGGGGGAATTTTGTAATAACCTGGTTCTTATTTTTGAGGTACAGACATCTTCTTTTCTCTTTTCCTTAACTATTTTTCAGAAAATAAGGAAAATGGGGAAAAATTTGTAAAATTTTAGAAGTACACATCGTGTACTTTTCCACACACTGTGTATTTTTGGCCGTGTGGGATGAGTACACAGGGCGTGTGGCCATGTCGGTGATGAAGGGTGTAGAAACCTACTACATGCCATGTAGTGGTCCTTTACACACCATGTAGTCAGTCGGCAGGTGAATAGTAATGTGGTGGCCAGCTGTGTGACAGAACACACCGTGTACTCAAGAAGACAAGTCGTGTAGTCATGTTGGTAGATGAACAGTGCCACACTGGCAGGAAACCACCAGAGGAACAGTTAAAAAATGGGAAG
Source organism: Viscum album (assembly GCA_963277665.1). Classification (NCBI taxonomy): domain Eukaryota; kingdom Viridiplantae; phylum Streptophyta; class Magnoliopsida; order Santalales; family Viscaceae; genus Viscum; species Viscum album. Next base: position 1,433,799,987 of record OY728159.1, read on the forward strand.
TACATGCCATGTACTTTGAAATACACGCCATGTAATTTGTTTTTTTCATAGAATGGGAAGTAGCCTCCATTGTTCACAGGGAAGGATTAGATACAGAAGAAGGAGCGGGAGAGGAGGCCGGAGCTTTGGAGATCTGCTGAGCGCACGTCGGGAATAGTTTTTCTGCACCTTCGATCTCCCTGGAACCGCACGGGTGAGTTCTCCCTTATCCTAGAGTAGTTCATACCAATTATTTTCCATATGGAAGTTATTTATGTTATAACGAGGTTTTCATTCACCTCAGATATTCATTTTTCTTGGATGATTCTTGGATCAACGTTCACGTATACCGTTCAGGGGAATATAAGGTAGATAGAATGGTGTTTATTTTCCAACTCTTCTGCGTTTTGTGTGTTTCTGAGCTACGAACCAAATTTTGGGGTGTCGTGTGGCTGAGGCCATGGATATTTCAAATACCTAGAAATGTATAGGTAATTAAATAAAATTGTAAGACTATCGGTTGGGATCCGTGCTTTGATCCAGGACCACCCCGGGGGTGCGTTCCTCTATTTAGCAGTTTGTCCAGGATAACCTAGGGTATGCCATGTTTAAATTATGCATCACTTTTTCCTTGAGATGAATTGTAAGTAAATTTCATGTTTATAGGTTGGGAATGGCCTCGTTAGTTGTTCTTATGGGTGGTGTTTTACTATAGCCTGAGGGCATGATTGTATTAGCCTGAGGGAAACGTTCTATTTCACCTGAGGGAAACCAATCGTGCCTGAGGGATATGACTTCTCTACCTGAGGGAGACACTTAGTACACCTGAGGGAGAGATTCTAATATGCCTGAGTGAAATTCCTGATGGCGAGATTCTGTTACGCCTGAGGGCAATTACTTGCAGCTTGGATTGTGATTAACTGAGGGTAAGGGTTTGCGTGTCTAAGGAAACTGATTGTTTACTTAGAAATTTACTATAGTGTTTTCTGATATTAAATGGATTAAATTAAAAATGAAATGTTAATATAACTGGTAAGTTAGTTACTTCTGAGTATTGCTTAGTTTATTTCATTTTACTTTTGCACACTGTTTTTGCATGTTTACGCACAGTTGGGAACGGGCCTTTGGTGGGTGCCTACTGAGAATATTTCTCACACCCTATTTGTGTCATGATTTTCGGCCCAAAAAGATTACTTTATGCAGGTGTAAATAAGGGAATGGGTCCTTATATAGGTAAATGATTGTTGCTAAGGAATAGGTGAGCATGGGATTGGGCTTGGGCTCGCGATGCTACTGGTTTTTTAGTTTTGCTTTGTTCTACTCTGTACTGTTGTACTACTACAGAACATGTTATGGTTGTATTCTTAGAACATGAGACATGTTGAAACATATCTATATAAAAAATTGGTTATCTTTTACTACAGTTGTTATATTAGATGTGTATGGTTTATTGTTTCCACTATTGTTGTATGTTTTATTTCATTCTGCTGCGCTACACTTTGACAAATGAGGGCATTGTTTCCCCATTATCAGACATGGGCCCTCGCTGCTAATCGGAAGCCTCTGGTGTTTGGGGAAATGAACATGACATCACGTGGAGAACCGGGTTCAGGGAACCCGTTGAGTGGAACCCGGGCCTAGGATGTTACACTGTCAGACCCGAGTATTATGATATTATTGGATATACACTTCCAAAATTGGATAAGTTTTTTATTCCATTTCAGCATGAGTGTCCATGTATCAACTTATTTCCTCTGTATGGGAAATGGTTTCTAAGGGATTCACATAATCAAAAAAAATATAAATATTTCCCAATGTAATTTTTTTTGAAACACATCATATATCTCTATTTAATCATTTATGCAAAGGGTGTCCCCATTAATGAGGGAAGAGTTACTATTGGATGCATCCTACATCAAAATGGGTTTACTCCTGATATGAATGATCATGTCATAGATCAATGTACTCATTTTTATAATTTTACCTTTTTTACCACGAATAATGATTAGTCTCATGTCTATAAAGTAGAATGGGATCTCTATTTCGGAGGGGTGTCAGACCTGGATGAATGTGGGAATTTTGGGTATGCCAAAATTTTGAGGCGATCCAAAAAGAGTTGTGAGATGTTCATGCTTATGATTTTTCCATTTAAATACATTATTATATTAGGAATAATCCTAACATTATTATAGATTTATTGGGTTGATTGTTTCAATAGATAAAATCATATCATTTGGTGCATGGTGAGGTTGGCATCAATTTTTCAAATTTCAACCAAATCACTAGGGCTGCCATTCTCAAGGAAATGTTTGAAGAATTCATTTCATCAAGGACAACATGGGTGGATGATGAGAGGATTCCATCATTATCCTATGAGAAATTCAATATAGTGATGATTTTGTATAATAAAATGATCTTTTTCCTAGCGCTGATGTCCATGTGGATGTGTGGATGGGGGTTTTCGTAGAATCATCAAAGAGAATGTTCCTCCCTTCATTTTCCCTACTATTTTCTCCACTACTAATAATCATGGGTCGTGGGCACATTTTTTCCCACATTTGGGAAGGGTATGTACAAATATTGGGGTTACAATGTCATGACCAAGAATTATGAAAATGTATTCTTGGATGGCTTCCTAACGATGTTGTGAAGAATTTATTTTCTCAAGACTGCAAGTCCAATGTGGTGTATGTTCATGGACTTTTGTTATTGAAATCATGGTTGTAAAGGGGTATTATATTTGGATTTCTTCCCCAATATTCGAATGATCAACATTTTATTATTAGATTTATAAAATGGGAATGATTTTTTTTTTGAAATTTTATGACCTCCCTAGGTAGAATCTGGATGAATTTCATCACATTTCAATTCTTATTCAGTGGTAAATTGAGTCATCATCCCAAATAGTAAATTTACACAGTTTATTCTAAAAGTCTATAGGATTCATCCTCTAAGTCTGATGGTTGATGCGGATCTCAATGAGTAGAATGCATCTAGAGACCTCACATTCATTACATATGGTAACCTAAACCCCGTAAAATTTCTTGATAATGTTAACAGTTATAATAACGATTTGAGGGTGTACATGATACAATTCAGGGATAGTGTATTTGTAGCCTACATCGATTGGGAGATTATATGGGAGGCATACCATATTTATTGGTTTGATCACGAGTTAATATATCATCAACAATCATGAAAAGTTTTTCCGACGTATGTTAGACAAGATATAAGTCCAATGTTATCCCAAAAACTATGTATCTTGATGTCTTTTGAGGTATCCAAAATGTCGATCATGCTGACATCATCAGAAGAATCAACTGGACATAAGGCCAGATATTCCATGGCATGAGTTTCATCATACCATCAAGGAGATTTGAGAAATGGTAAATATTATATAGAAACCACAAAATCATATGTTCATGGAAATCATGGGAAAAAATACAAAACTAAATATGTGGTAGTTTCTTTGGATACTTCAAAATGTTCATCCTCAATGGCCAAAAAGCAATAAAAGGTTAAGAAGATAACACCTCCACTGCCATGGCGGTCATGTCACCGTCATCAGTAGGAGGACTTAATCACGTCCCCTCATTTCTCTAAAGTGGAATGGTGTGCTAAAGGGGTATTCCTATATAAAGATGTTGAGATTTTACCATATCAAACAACATCAAATCCAAAATACATGTGTCCCTTAGCAATCTAATATTAGGAAAACATGAATCAAGATCTCATGGTTTCATGGGTGTTTCACTAGTCTAAATTTCAAATTATTAAGTTAGATGATATCAAAGAACCCTATGATTTTCATCTTAACTATAATATATATAATGTAAAGGATTATATAAAGAATTTGGAGGTTATTTTATATGCAACTGATGACAATGTTCCAGCCTTGAATATAGTATCTGACATGCTGGATAGAGGGGTACATGAAGGGTTAATTGTTCACATTTGGGAGGAATGGGACCATTAAACTAATATTGATGATGTATTTCTATTATTTTATTTTTTTATGTTCTTTCATAAACTATCAAAAATCTGGATGGGATTTTATTTTCCAATTTCAAATAGTAAATGGAGAGGTGACATAAAAAGTACCCTGAGTCTTCATAATATAGGCCTACATACACAATTATTCAGACATTAAATGAGGACCTCGAGTCTCCAAAACACCTTCTAAATGGGAGTAAGATTTTGTATGTTATGGTGATAGAAACACATAATCAATTTCCACATTTCTACATTTCTGAAAAAGGTATAAAATATTTCATTTATCTTATGAAAGTAAGTGAACGAGAGAAATAATATATCTCCATTGAACATGTCATAATGAGTATTTCTTCTGTTTTCTAGCATAATAACATTCTAGGAACACATTTCAGACTGTGTTCAAACATTTTGTATAACCAGCATTGATTTCCTCTATTATGGGATCTAGCATTAATCCATCATGGACAGAGAAGAATACTATGGGGTTAGAATCAATTCATGGTGTTGAATCTGTTACATTGATATAAAAAGTACCAAGGGGCACAGTTTCATATATTCCCTCTTCTACGAAGATGTAGTAGGGTAATGATATGGTCATATTCACTTCATCGAGTTATCATATGTAGTTTATTACATTCTTTTCTACATAATATTTAAGATATGTATCCTCCACTAGATGAATCTACTGCCGTTAATGTTGATTCTCTTGTTGCTCAAGGAAGAATAAATGATGATTTTGGAAGTCCATGGGAGGTGACAGTATTGATCATGGTTCTCCAAGTCTAGGAAATATTTTTTAACTTGAACAACAAGTAGAGGAGAATGTCAGAAGAGGCAATATGGGTCCTAACCCACATTTTTTAGTCACCTGAAATTGTCTAGATGCTACAAAATTAAATATTGTATACATTTTAATGATGTATGAAATTAATCTAAATATTGATTTTGTATGTCCCATCATGGATTTTTAGTGATTTTATGAAGATTTTAAAGTATGTGAGTTTCTCATTCCCTTATTTTCAAAATATAGTTGTTGTTATTGTATATTATATTTCACATAAAAATTCAACTCGTATAGCTTTTTCCACAAGGAACATTGTCGATTCCCTTCAAGAATCGGTCATTCCACTCCATCCTACCTCTAATAACATTGGATAAATACTAAATAAGAATCCAAAATTATGTGATTATTCAGGGCCTTTGATCATGGTGGCTAAAAAAGCTCAAAAAAGTTCCCCATCGTAAGAAGTACTTGGTCAGATGTCTGAATATGGGAATATTATCCAGGAATCTACTCAAGATTTTATATGATTATTATTGTATGTCATCAACTATATTTATCATGCTTCATTCATACTAATATTTTGAACCTAAAAATTAGTTTGATTAATCATTTTAGGGTTATCTACTTTTGATGCCTTGTCTGACGGTGAAACATTTGCATTAACTCAACCCACAAAGGAATATGAGGAATCCACTATTTTGGATGGGGAAGCACACAGATCCTTATTTTGTGATATTACTCTAGAATAAATTCCACCTCATTGCAGTAAATATTATTATGAATTAGAGATGCATGATTCCATCATTGTTATGCACAGAAATACTTTTTGGATCATCTCAAAGATGGTTTTTTAGATTCCATTTGAAGACCATCCCACACATTTTTTCTGACTCCTACTTCGATTATCATGTTAATATATAGTGGATAGTATTATTTTACAATTTAATCTACTATGAATTGGGTTATTATCTAGTGAGAGAAACCATAAAATAATTGAAAAAACAATAAAATGGCCAAATTTAATACCAATGTTGATGGTTTTTGAGCTGTCGTATCCCAGTAGGAGGCTATCAATAACAAAAGGTTGGAATAATTCAACCTGAAAATTATGGAGTGGACAATTGAAGTGTCAATCCTTCATAAAGAGTTGGATGTTTCTCGATAAATACTTTATCAACTCCACCAATCATTAAGAGAATCCAAATTGGAAGGGGTAACTACCATTGTAGCTTCCATGTATGAGCTTCTTCAGGATGAGGAGATTGGGGCCAGTCGACTGATTGTGATTCAATTTGTGGCTGATAGTGCTCAATAGGCAATTCAATAGAAGAATAGATACACTGAAATCTACTTGTAATATATTGTAGAGATAATCATTTTTGTGAATGTTCCTCTAATTTTTCTGAATAAATGAAAATTATTTTGGTTCCAATAAAATATATATTATGCCCCACATTCTTCCTCTAATCATAATATCAATGATGTTTTTTATAACATCACACCTTCATTCCAGATAATCATAATTAAAATGATAGGGCAGGCTATGATCTATGATGTACCTCAATTTTTTCATCAATTACCTTTATAGGATTTCAACCTAAGGAGTACTATGTCTCTTCTTGTGGGCATTTTAAATTCATACATGGTAAACTAATAAGGCAGGTGTTTTAGATCAAATAGTATTGAACATGATTTTTTAGAATATAATCTAAATAAGTCATGATGGTTATGTTGGTCCCAATATTCTTGAAATAATTCTAATGTGAATTTGGATTTAGGTTGTATTGATTTATTAATATAAAACAAGTTGTTTGACCATAAGGGATATTTCTCTGAAGAATGAAGTTACCACTAGGTAAAAACCCAATTATGAGGGTTATTCTATAAAAGACATATAAGGGCATGTACTAAATAGTCATATAACGAAATCGTTATCCTGAAAGGCCTATTATATGGGTGATTTATACAATTCCAACCAGGTCACATACTTCATAGTCATGTAACGGTGTTCCCAATAATTCCATGATTCTATTATTTATGGACGAATGATATTTATGATTTTAATGTCTCAAGATCACAATGGAAGCTTTTAATAGGGAAATATGTTCGAGAATAACGGGATCATCTGTTCCAATATAATCCAGAAATATTATGGAACTCTTACATGAATATTATGTGTGTAAATGCATATGTCATGTTAAAACGGGGATTTTTGAGATTAGACTATGCAGTTTAAAGTCATGAAATAATGTAATTATCTTTTATAGTTTAATTTCATGAAATAATAAAAATTTTATATATAGTTAAAATTCATGCATCATGAAAATTATGATATATAGTTTATTGTAAGGCATCAAGGACATTACGTTGTGAATTTTAAAGTCAAGCAACCAAGACATTATTACTATATTAAATTAAGGTCTCTAGTCTTCAACTAAGTATAATTATTCCCCATTTATTGGTAATCTGTATGAAAATGTTCTTCTATATTTTGGCGTGGAAGAAGAAATTAGAAAGATATAATCTGGTGAGTTTGGGAGCCGAAGTGAGATATGGGAAAATAGATAATGGAAATATAAGAGGGTTCATTAAATAATAAAGTTACCAATACATGGAAAACTAGTTATGGGGGAAATATTATCCAAGGATAGTTAGGGAATGTGATTCATAGTCAATAGTTTCATCCTTAATTTGATAGGTTCGTTAAGTGGTCGACTAATTCAAGTCTGACTAGGGAACCAACAATATAGTTAAGTATATGAGCACTCAAAAATTCTGAATTTCTGTCACTAGTAGGCTTATGAATTTTTATAGAGATTCAAATTTCCCAAAGAATATAGTTTGGTTTGTGGAGAAAAGTACCAGAATAAAAATGGGTTACTTCATGTAATAATTTTAATGAATTGAGTGTGTAGTTTCTCTATAAAGGTATGACCCAGATATATTATGTATGGTACGACTAGTTTTGGGTCATATGGTTAGGACACAAATTTTATGGATATAGTGGATGATATGTTGTAGAATGACCAAAGATCATTCCAAAAGGAATTGAATATGTGAAGGGGGAAAATTTAAGAAACGACTATGAAGACATATATTTAGGGATAATGGATATGGGGGAAATATAAAAAGGGCGACTACTTCAAATTTTAGGTTTCTAAAAACTATCATTGATGCTTAAAGAGATAGAAGAGGCTTCTCCCAAGAACAGTGTTAGGGAAACTTTGACATCCCCATTATGGTTGTTTCTTTGTGAACGGACAGATAGGGCACATGTTACATTGAAAAATAGTGGCATCCATTTGATGGTAAGCCCACTATGTGGGAAACATATGCAAGTCCATCTAGGGAACATTATATATTGTAAAAAAATGATCTCCCAGGTAATTGACATTATAACACCAAGAACCAAAAAATATTATGAATATTGGAATGTATTTAATATTTGGGCTATGAAATGAAAAGGGGAACAACTCAATATATAAGGTAAGTTTTCGAACCAATACATTCTATTAGTTTGGTGTCCATTGCATATATATAACATATATATATAAGTGGGAATCTAATCTTTCTATAATATGATCTCCTAGTAGAAGACCAAACATGAATGTTCATGTAAGGATTTATGATATTATGTAGGGGAGGGTGAATTTCCTTTTAGATCATGGAATTAAATTATATATAATACTTAGTATTCCCTATGTAACTCTAATGGATGATAATCTAGACATATGTTGTTATTTGGGTATTGTGCATTTTATCTTCTTGTGGTTAGGACATTATCTATTTTTTTAATGTCCTATGGTATGGACATAGATGCATTGAAATGAAAATCAATAAGATTACATTGTTTAACCAAGGCATAGTCCCCAAGTGTTACTACATATCATGAGGAAGAATTAATCTTGAAACATGTAGTTCAAACAGAAGCAAGTTCATGCGTAATGTGATAACTTGTACTGGATCCCCTCAGGTATATTAGACTCACACACAAGAGTGTAGAAGATTTTTCATGTTGTGATGAAGTCAATCCCAGAATTGAATATTTGTAGGTCATTATATATCACATAGGGTTGAAAATCAAGCCACATGTTATTCTTAAATATTGGTCCGCACAATAAATGAATTTATATATTGGGGATAATTTGGGATTTTTAATAATATCTCATACATTGTTTGAGAACACGTATTAAATCACCTCATATAGATCTGATCCATGCATTTGAGAAATGATATATAACATGCATAATGTTTCATTTGGTCCTAAGAATGAAATATTGGATGTCACTACGTATCTCATAGTGGTGAAAATAAAGCCGCAAGTAGTTTTTAAAGGATTATGCAGTTTATCATCATGATATGAGGAAAATGGTGATTCCAACATGAAAAAAGATAGTGTGGATGGACCATGGGATAGAACCAAGGTGTAAATATGTATCTTATTGGGGGAAAGAATAAATCCATACATAGTTCCTGATATGATTCTCAATCCATGTATGATCTATTCAAAGGGAGTGGTAGATTTTTCCTATGGTTGTACTCAAGATAGAAGATTTGAGAATCACAATGTATATGCTCCATTATGAGAATCATGCCACAAATATTTCATTTAATTCCATTATGTTTATTGACAATCATTAAGGAAGAAGGTGAGTGGACATGAAGTGATGAAAACCTTACAGCTTGGAATAAATGTAATGGTTTGGGTGTCACAACATGTCTCACGAATTCATGAGTCGAACCAAACATAGTTCATAGAAAAACATTCAGTTAATTGTCATGTGATAAGGAAATAAGTTATTACATTTAATATATTACATTTAAGACCATTTATAACCTCATTAATAATTAAGACATAAAATTTATGTAGATAACTCTTTAAACAAATTCATTAGCCCACAATAGTTGTGCACGTCGTGAGAAATAAGGAGTGGTAAAAACATTTGTAATATAAAAAAGTAACTAAATTGATGTGTTGGGATGATAATTATATGGTGTCTGAGCTAGGTTATATAACCACGGATTCAATATGTATATTAATGGAATCATAATCAAGACACACATAGTTCTTGACAACATCCCCCCCTCTAATCAATTATAATTTGATGTGGGGAAAGGGGGATATTGATGATTTCTTGACTGATGGATCGACCTAAAGAATGAAAACTATGTATCACCATGTATGCTTTTATAATGCGTATACAACCATATATATTTTTAGGTTTTCCCTTGCAGAACCGATTCATGCCTAGGGAAATGGAATGGGGTTTTCTCTTCCAAAATAAATGTTGGACTTTTGATCCAACATTTTGGAATCACTTTGTATCACATAGGGGTGAGAATCAAACCACATGTAGTACATTAAATGTTCAATTGTCATGTCTTATTCATAAAAAATGAATTATAAAGGGTTGAATTTTATATATTATTTTGTGTAATAGAGATAGAAAATATGTGCATCACTTCATATCTCACTGGGTTTAAGATCAACCAACACATAATTCTTGGACACCACTGTAGTTTAACATCATGAGGTATCATTGAATATGAACTAATGTTACAATATGTAAATATTATTATTGTGATAGGTTAAAGGATCCATCATTTACAACATAACATTCTATGGTCAGAATCACATCACATATATTTCACGATAATGTCTTTCCACACACCAACATGGGTTTGATGTGAGTGAGTTGGATTTTAAATATTTTTTAGAATAAAGGTTGATCTCAATATTCGATATTGTAATAAAATTAATTCATACATTCTCAATGATTTCCTTGTATAGAATATATTTATATATAGGGAAAGTGGAAAAAAATTTATGGTTGTGGTTGGGTGCAAGATTTGAGATCTGGTCATTACATCATATCTCATTGGAATAAGAATCATGCAACATGTAGTTATAGATGAACTGTGTAGTTTATCATCATGAGGATAAGATGTTGAATACCCGACCAGAAAGAAAAATTATTGATGGAACAAAGATTGCAGATATAAGCATCACTACATCTATCATACTAGATGAGAATCATGACACATGTAGTTATTAAATTGGTTCCCGACATAGGTTTGATCCATGGACATGGTGAAAGAGGGATCAAGGGACACTAGGTTTTGGAAATGATGTGAGTAACTCTTACAGAATAATACTACCCCTCTTGAATGTGACCACAAGAAATGTAAATTCATGGTATGTAGATGTATTTATTAACATCAAATATCTAATATGTCAAACTTACATTTTAATATCATGTTGTAAGGAAAAATGCATTTTACAAGTTCAGATCCTGAAACTAAGACCTCATGTGTTGTAGTTTATCATTATGAAACACTGGCTAATATTATATGAAGTTAAAAATCATTATATATAGACATATTGTGGTATTAAATTTAACGTCCTATAGCTAAGATCAATTCATTCTTATAACACAATGAACTTCATTAAGAATAGTACATTGGTGGGATTTATAGTGATTTCTCCAACCATTGATATTAAATAATAAGCTCTATTAGAGTAGATCTTATGTATGATATCAGGTCCTTACCACATTGTCTCATGATTTCATGGTTTTATTCCTAGTATGATGTGGGTCCTAGAGAATAAAACCAATTCTCATTTGTGGAATGGATAGAGGTGAACCTTTATTTTGAAATCTCACACTCTTGGATTCTGATATCGCACCAGGTGATTAAGGTATTAAATCACGTTTCAAAAAAATCATTCAATCTCATACTATAATTTATGAGACTAATCATATATGGATATCTGATCACATATGACTACAGAGTTTCTTGTTCAGTAGTGCATGTTGTAGTCCTATAATCCCATAAGTCATGAAATACATGTATATGCCATGACATCATATCATTATCCACCATTTTGTAGAGTAAGTTTGATAGGGTATTGATTAAAGCCTCTATCTATCCACTGACAGCTACATGATAGCGTCATGAATGGTTGGACTTGATATTGTAATCTTGATAAACCTCCCTTACCCTAGTAGAATAGAAATTTCTGTTGTATTCCATCAATATGGTACGTGGGAAACCAAATATATTAATAATATTAGCATTTAAAAGGGTAATAACGATTTTGTCCATGAATTCAGTAATAAGGATTTCCTTAACCCATTTGGAAAAGAAATAGGTACCTATAATGATGTACATGAACTAATTATCCAAAACTAGAGGATAATGTCCCACAACATCCATTCCCCATATAGAAAATTTTTTGGAGTATTTATTCATATATATAATTTATATGGTATTAATGGATGGTGTTTCCATGCACCTGGATGTGATGACACTTCTTAGTGAAATCTATGAAATGATGCATCATCAAAGGCAATATGAATAAAACCCTTTAGATATTATTATAATTTATGTACCATGACTGTTGGGAACTATAGGATCTTGCATGAACTTCTTACATGGTAGTTATAATCTCATTCCCATCAATGAATTTAAATAGTATTTCATTGAAGCCATTTTTATGGGATATTCTGGTGATTTGAGCAATCATTAATAGTAAAATTGAACACTCAATGCTGGATTTAATCATTCCCAGTTCTATCTAATAGATGTACTCCTTTTTTGAAATAATCCATGATGGGTTACATCTATCCCGTGTTAAGACCACATGTCCTAGGAATTGTGATGAATTTATTAATTTCCACTATTTGTATTTGAACAAAAAGTGAAACCACATGAGGATGTGAAATGTTGATAATCGTTTCATAACGATTTGGATATTACTTTGATGTGGCTATATTTTCCAATGCATTAGATATGGAATTTTGTGAAAATTGGATGTAATACAATGTGTGATCAGACTGATATTCATCCATTAACAATTAGATTTAATCATATAAGGGAATTAGCTCTTTTTTATTATGATGTTGTATTCCCCATTGATCTACTTGATTAATAATTATTAATCAACCATCACCTCCACGTGGTTAATCGGTACTTGGATTACCAACACTAAGCAAGTGATGAGAGATTGATATTCAGCCTCATTGTTGGTACCACCTACTGATAACATGATGGAATATGGAATCACTTCTTTATTTGTAGATAGTTGCACAATTCCACACCTGGATTTATTGAGATTAGGGTATTCCAATATCAGTCCAATTGGACTCCATAATGAATCGTAAAAATAAAATTATATATTCAAGGGATATACTATTTCGATAACATTTATTTATTAGGAAGTTCATTATACAATGACATTTCTTCCACAAATGGGTCTTCTGTAAGGAAGTCTGCCGTTTCTTTGACATTCACTAATTTATATGGAAAAAATTATATATCAAATGACTATAGAATAACACTATTCAAGTGTCCTATCAGTATAATAAGAATGAAGATAATGTTGAGCGGTTTATTTTGAGAAACCATGTGGACCAAATGATGATGTAGATAACGCCTCAATTTCTGAACCGGAAATCTTTATAACAGGACAGTTCATCACAATTTCTGAACAGTGATTCCCTGCATCTGTCATGGATCAACTAAGATAGTAACAAATTTTTTCATTCCAAATATCATTCTACAAAGAAATAAAAGATCTATATAATCACTCTAAGGATATCACATAATGAAATATTGTCATTCCTTCAATAGGTGGCATCATTACCAGTGGGTTGATGATTTATTTCTTGAAGGTATGAAATTATTTTTGGCGGTCATTTTTCTATTGATATGTTAACCCCGTATTCATTAATTTTGTGAAGGCTAAAAACTAACATGTGAGGATGTCTATGATGCACTGAATGTAGGCCACATGTCCTGAATGTCATCTCGACTCTTTCATGTTTCGTGGAGGTAAAATTTAATGGATATATTTAGTATTTGAAGGATCAACATTAATATCCCAATGGTGTAAAATAATGTAATTAAATTTTCCATAGGATACCTCAAATGAACATTTCATGGGGTTCATCGTCATATTATGATATCCAAGATTGGTGACTATGGTCTCTAGATCAGATAGTTCATTAAAAATATATAAATATTTTACCCCCAAATTGTCAATATAGATGTCTAAAAGTTACCCTAGAATTATTTTTGATGATGCAGTGCATTTCATATTAGTATGTGGAACAAGAATTCATCATGACAATGGTAATTACCGATTAGGAAAATATTCCTTGAGAGCATCTAAAGGATATGAATTATTCATATTATAGGGCCATTAGGATTTGGATATACCATGAGTATCCATACAATATGGATAGAGATTTGTAGAAAATTTTGCATCATTCAAGAGTTATGTGATATGAATCCTGAATTCATCTTCAAGACAATGCCGGTTAAGATATTTGAAATCAATGGAAACATTGATTTTACAATTACCATTTCTCAATTGGACTATAATGTATATACATTTGCAAAATTGCACCTATCAAATGAAGTTGGCATTAGTGATCTTTTGGACACCATGCACAATATTAGAGGGATGAGTCAAGTAGATTATTCATGATGAATTAGTGGATCCCTTGTATTAATGTGGGAAACCCAAATGATGGGTGGACACTTCGGGGTCAAGGCCATGAATTTATTCATCATTACAAGAAAATAAATCCTATTTATCCCTTAGAAAGGATGTATACAGATATTTATCTTCGTGGATCATTACTACACTAATCATAGTGAAACATGGATCTTCAATTGTACCCATATTGGTTTGTCTTATATCATCCATACTGGTGGAGACACCTTCCTAGAATTATGGATGGGTTACCCTGACAACGTCCTCTTATTTTTATCCTTCATGATTTTGATCTTAGTCATCTACTTGATGGACATGTTTTGAATAATGATTCTCAGAGCTAGAGGTGTAGTCAGTATTTGAAAATCCTAAAGATGATTCAACCATTTCCTGCCCAAATAACGATGAATCTTCTTCTTAACACAATGAAAGAGAATATGATAGGTTGAGAAACAACATACATGTATCTCTACATTAATTAGAAATCTTTTTCTTGCCTACATAATAATTTGGACATTTTCTAAATCTTGAGTTATGGAATTCCAGCATTTACATGAATGAATTCATCAATTCTTGGGGAGTAAATGAATTCTTCCATTCCTTCGGTTTCAGTTTCCACAACTAAAATTATGGATGATACTAAATGATGTCTTTATTTTGGATAGGAACATTCAATTTGATTAATGTGTGAACATAATCTTCACTGAGATGCCAAAATGGATTAACAAGGATCTTTTACAAACTATTTGTTGTACTGATTATAATAACATCATTTTCCATGGATTGTTTTCCCATTGTTTGATAAAATCCTTTATCAATGTACTGATATTCATAGGTTTTGAAAATGGCCTTGTCCCCATGAAATTTCACAATTTTACCATTGATGAAATATTTAATACATTGGTGATATGATTATTGAATGTCCATTGGTTTATGTAGTAAGGGTATTCCCAATAGAATATTGAATGTTCGGTCCTACCAGACTACCAGGAACGTTGAATCAGAAAAGAGGTCTACAAACTGAGTTTAGAGTGTAATCACACTGAGATGTTCATACTCACTCTCATCATATCCTTGAAACATCAGAGTGGAGTTGGATAAGTTGGATTCAGTGAGACCAAATTAGATAATTTTCATGATTAGAATGGGGTTAACCGTTGAGGCATTACCGAAGAAGTCTTAACAAATATCAATATCCTTAATCCTATTAGATAATTAAAGGGTTCTAATGTTTTGTCACACAACAGCATCCTCGTACTATTTCTTGAGTGATATGACAACATAGAATTATATCAGATCATTCAATGTACAATTAACCTCCATTGAAGCGACCTATACATAAAACTCTGGAGGACATGAAAAATCCTTAAAAAGTTCTTCCTGAAGATCATTCAATAGACAAAGAGAATCTATGATTGATAACATCAATGGAACATGGGATAGGTATATCAAAATATTGTGTTTAAGATACATGGGTCAACATTTTATAGATTGTATATTTTGTTTTGTAGTTTCCATGGGAGTTGATGTTCCCATTGTAGATGGGACCTCATTTTTGGAAGGAGCAAGAAGTGCTTCTTCTCTAGGTTGATTTGGCCAGGATGGCCTTCCAAACTGTCGAGGAGGTGGTAGCCTAGAAACCAATTGGTCCACCAAGTTGATCGTGTCAGGGAAGATGGTGTCTTGTGTGGGGGAGTTCTCTTGTTTTATGATCCCACTTTTTCGATTTAACATGAATTTTTACTTCAAAAAACAATGATCATGGGTGTGTTTGAGGTAATGACTTCTTGTATGACTACATATTCCAAATGAATTTGTCCTTCTGTTCCCAACTAATGTATTGGGAAATTATATTCATAGTCATAACCATCATTTGAGTAGGTCATATTAGGTGAATGAAATTTATAGAACCAAAGATCAACTCTTCGTCAAATAGGGATTTTTCATGATTTGTCAACATTTGGTGTGCCATTTTTTGGGGTGGTGCATGTGAATTTGAGATTGTTGTCCATGAATATTATAAGGTCAATGTAATATTTTTCCATGACAGAAACACAAATTATATTGTTTTGACATTATCATTATGGACATGTGGTTTATTTGAGGACTGACATTTAGAGTATTATGATTTCGATGAAGATGGGCTTCCTATAGCCGATGTGGTAAGAGGCACAATCAGTTGTTTCAAATGTGTTCATAGAATAGAGTAAGTCTAGTGGACTATTTTTCTAGACATCCAATATTTGAAATTTTTGTATTCTTTCTTTTAACTTCAATCTAGTCTCCTTTCTCCTCCAGATCGGTAGACAAAACACATGCTATATGGACTGTCAAATTTTTGAGTCTTTCCTGCCCATTGTACACCATATTTTGTATCATGTATTCGAAATAAAAAAACTCAAGGATGGGGTGTACCAATATTTGATGGAATAGAGTATAATTCTGGAGGTCCTTATCTCATTCTTTGTTAGTATTCAAATGCAATGGTTACTGAACCTAGTTTTTTGCCAATGTGAAGATGATGTATCTTGAAACTTATTCATTCTAAAAAAATATTGTTTTATTTTCAATTCCATGAACTATAATCTCCTCTAATATATTTGATCATCTTTTCAATGGGGTCATATTTGTGTAAGATCATGAGGTGGATCCCTATGGTATGATGTGGAAATTGATGTAAGAGTAGGTATATAGGCTTAATTAAGTTTGACTATAGCGGTGTATAAATTTCCATATCTTCTTCCCGGAGCAGATAAAACTAATCTGTAATTGGGTTCAGTCTCCAAGAAGGAATTATACACCAAATAATAAAATAGGGAATTATCCCCAAATACTACATTTTATTTCTAAGGGATCAACAGTGAGTAAAAATCGTTGTAATGAATCATCATGAGGATGTGAAAAAAATCTTCTTGAGGGAGTTATAGGTGAATGTAATATATTAATCCATTCAACTGAGTAATGAAATATGAAACAATTTTATTCTATCATTTCATATAGTTTGTTAGAACAAAAAATGTTGTCTTCTAAAAAATTGGGATAAACTAGAAATGGATCTTCTGATAAGGGTCTTCTCATCCAGTGATATATAGGGACTATTATCATGTGTTCCATATAAAGGCATTTAACGGCAGTGATTTCACAAAGCATGCGAGTTACACTATCTTTTTTGGTTCATGGTTACCCATAATGGGAATGAAATGATGTAAAGAAAACATCATGTGCGACATTAGATCTTCCAAGTCATTGAAGTTTGGAAATGTTGGATTTCCAATGTTTGGTGGGGGGGAGTTGGATCTAGCCATTCAGGGTAAGCCTTCTTTTCTACATGTACCAATGCATGCAATTCTTTAATTGATTCTAATCAATATATTAAGGATTCAATTGTGTTCAAAAGCATTTGGGAATCATCTGAAAGAGTGGAGACCTGAATCGGTGTGTTGAATGGACCCTGAATGGGTGAAGCAACCAATAAGACAATTGGTGGTATAACATCATGAAATTTTCATTGGAAACCCATTGGGAAAAACATGTAAGATTTTGTCTGACCTTTCTTGTATTTCATATATGATGGAGGGGATTCATGATCTGCCTTTTTCATTATGGAAAACCTCTTTATTAATTTTTTTAAATTGGAAGTTTTAATAGAGGATCCTCTTATAGAGTATAGCATGAATAGATATTTTCATTGAGTAACTCTGCATTGAGTGTACTCAACTACTTCCTTCCACCTCTTACTAAGATAATATATCATCTATAGAAAGGGATTGAACCTCTCCAAGGGTAAGTTGAGAATTAGTTCTATGTTTATATTTTCTTGAATTAGGTTCATTTGTTAGTAGATGAAGATTATTAGAGGGGATTCCCAAATTTCATGAAAGACATTTCTTTTAGGTACGCACACCCCATTTATTTGCTTCTGTGTGGAATGAATCAAGAGAAAAAACATCCTTCAATGAATCCTATGAATAGAAATCATGTTCTGAAGGATTTCCAGTGACTACATTGATGAGGATTACTAACACATAAGTCAATTCATTATTCATTCAGTATCACTACAAGATCACCATTTTCTACATGTACAATAATTCATTGTCATCTGATTTGTTGATTCCCTAAAAATTGTCTTGCATATAGTAACTTTAAGGGAATCCTCAAAAAGTTCGGTTGTGGTCATTATAAGAGAAGGTATATGATAATACAATGTAATGAACTGGGAGTATTCATTTCAAAAATTCGACCCCTATTTTGGAGAAAACTGATTCTTGTTGACGAGGGTATTGTTGAGGTAAAAATACAACCAACCCTGAGGGCTTGGGATGTTATTCTTCCGCCTTCACAACCCATCAGTCCTAGTATACATTCTCTAACTATTGGGTTAAAAAATCCCCCAGCCTAGATGGATGGGGTTGATCCTAAACTCATATGGATGATATTACCCTAGTTACCCTTTAGATTTTATAAATTTTGGTCTGAATGTGGGTTGGTTGTATTATCTAGAACTCACACTAATCAATCATTTTTGAAGAATATTGTGCTATTTCTGACATTTGTTTCACACGATGAACAATATACTATAATAATTAGGACTTCTTGATTTTATAAAATTCATTCTTCAAAATTATCTCAACATATTTCTCTATTTAGGCCTAACTTCGGTGAGAATCTGTAAATGCCTGCTCTTGTTTAACATATCATTAGTCATGAACAAAATCTATGTATTGTACCCAGTATGGGGAAATACCATTGGATGAGACCACATTTGGAAGGTTAGGTTCACTAGATCGTTAAGTGTAATGAAGTGTAATGTAATTATACCTGATAACACCATTATCTAATATGAACACCAGATGGGGTATCTATGATTAGATGTCGCAACTTCATTTCTGCATCGAGGCACGCATGTTGAACGCCTCCATAATACTTCTCGATTTTTCGATGATAGGGATCCATGATAGATTCCATGTATATTTGGTGATGATACCCTACTATTATCTTCACATGACATGTTTACTCATTATAAATTAGTAACATTATTTTTAAATGATAAAGAGTCTTATATATGTTAAGGTGGATGTCATGCAAAGAATATTCCACCAACATCTCTCAAATGATTTATTAAGGAGTGGCTACTGGCCAGAACATGACTGCTATTTATTCATTAGCTTGTTTTTCAGTCATGTTAAAAAAATAAAATTCATATTTCACTAGGGGTTCATCCACCCAGTCCGACAAGTGAAAACACTTCTCAACTTTTTTATGACAAACAATGGGAATGGATATGATTTCATATACTAAAATTAAAGGAAATATCCCCCAGGGTGGTTCAAAAAATGACCATTTCCATGCATTTCCTTTTAGTTGAGAATTTGTTTAACCTTCCTATTACAAATAATTGGAGATGTCTAGACTTGTATTCAATGTTTCACATGATAATAAGTCTTTCTCATCACTACATTTTCAAATGGAGATTTCTCTTGATAATCTCTTTTACTACATCAGAGATAACATTAACAGTGAGAATAATTAAGGGGAGGACCACCAAGGAGAATTAATTCAATGTAAAGACCCTCTTTATCCTTGGTATTCTATACAAACTTATGGTTGTCACGGATATCATCAAGAGATAGGCCCTCAAGATAGATCATATTCTCCTGAATAATGTCATCATGAAGAAGTGTCTAACAAGGACCTTCAGAATTACTACTACATCTCCAGTAATTTATTAATTGGAGGGAAGTATCTTGCACTATTATAGATAAATTTATGGGGCCATAATGAACTCTAGTATTATGTGGGGATAGATCACATATCAACTCTTGATTCTATAACATTGATTGATGATACCTAATCATGGTTTCCTTTTTTATAAATTGTTTGGCCCACATGTTGGGTGGAGTGGTTATCATGGGTTGGTGTATATTCCTACCTTGGACTGTCCATTAGGAATAGCCAATTATCTATTGTAGGAAAATGCATATGGTTCAAATATTGTGGTCTATATGATATGGGCGAGGTTTACCCATGAACCTCAATGATGGGAAAAAAGTTATATAATTGTTCTTGGGTATCATTTTGATGACCTACCCCACATGTAGTGATAAGGTATTGTGTCTATCCCTTGGGTACTATTATTTCCATCATTATAATATTATAAAATGTATCTAGGATTTTGGAAGGAAATTGTGTCTTCCCATTCACCATTTTAAAAATGTGGATGGTGACTTCAGTGAGAGGAATGATAATATACATTCATTCTATAACTAGAGTATGTGAATGTTCCTTCTATTATTCCCTCATTCATTCCAATGTACATGATATGTAATTATTTTTGGTGTAAAGAGTGGAGTTTGACCACTTCTACTCAATGGATCTTTTCGACATACTTCTCTGGGTTCTACCACATGAGGATATAGTTAGGCTTGTTGGGTGTAGGAAGTTATGTGTTCCTTCTTGTATGTTTTCCCTAAACAGGGATGATGAGATTTTTTGATTTTATATAGATGAGTTTGATTATATTTTTTATTATTGTAAGAATATATTTTCCCAAACTCAAGGTACTACAACTAATTTTAATAGGTGGATAAGTTGGGTGTTGATGCATGAGACTTATAGCTGGAAGAATGAATGAGTATGGGTGTGTGTGCCTGCTCACAGTTTACAATCATACTGGGTTTGTGGGGTTCATATGAGGGGGAAGTAGTATTAACACACTCCATGTTGTCTAGTTTTCTTCCCCAGTGTGACATCTTAAATGTCTGGGTCTGAGATACCTTGAATAGATAGTTGATGGAGAAACAGAAATCATGTTGAGGGTTAAATACCAAACAAATTTGGAGGAAATGATTAATGGTATGATACCTTGGGAAGGACACATGTTCTTTGGGATGGGTCTGTATATGGACTCTTAAACAATCTATTTAAAATATTTGAGTAACTGGTTGTTACAGTTTGGGGATAAGATATCAAAATGGATGAAGATGATGGTCGGTGGAACCTACTTCTTGGAAACTGGTCGTCACTAATTGGATGATTCTGGTGATTTTTTATCTAGAGGGCCTATGTAGAGGCCTATAAGGTTGGGATGAAACTATTTTGAAGGAACTCTCAAACCACAGCATTACAGACCCAACATTAATGATGCAAAATTAGTGATGGTTTCCAGCGAGTGTACAAAAATCCATCATGAGTATATGGTGGGGTGTTCTTAGGATTAAAATTTATGGAAGCCATTTTGATCAACATTAGTTCTGAAAAAGAGTTTTGGAATATATATGATATAAATTTTCAGAAAAACCATATTAAAGAGGCATCGATGTGGATGAAGAAATGCATGATTGATTTCCTTGTATGGCCTTACATTATAAATTCATTGAGTTCTTTCAGATGGGTAACCCATTCATCTTAGATTAAGATTCAAACAAGGTTCACTATTTTTTGTTTTACAAAAAAATGGTACTTTGTTAGGGATGATTATTTTCGAACATTTTCTAAAATTACAGTTTATAGAACCAAATACACCCAATGTTTATCTATCCATAGGGACCTACATTCCAATTGAATGAACTCATTAGGGATTTTGAACTGTGATTATTATGAACTCACATTGGTCAAGTGGATGGGAGGTCGAGATCATTGCCCACTTTTGAAGGGAATTGTATCATAATCTGGGACTCCCTATTTGATTTAATATATACTGACAAATCCATTAATAATTTACTATGATTTTTCTGGGATTCCCTTGAAATATGGGATCAAATGTGAGCATGTATGGAATTCATAATCATTTGTATGTATCTGAGGATATTTTTCAATGGATATATTTGTATGTATATGAGGTTCCCTATGAATTATTACCTATTTTATACTTCTTATAGATTATTTTTTTATTACAATGATGATGGTTTTATTTCCACACAATGGGGTACTCAGGAATTTGTTGACATCCAGGTTGAAGACGTTCACTCTCGAGTATATCATCATATAGGTATATGAAAGTAAATATAGAGTTTATCGTCATCTAGGGATACATGGTATGGTTTGATATTGGGATCAAACCCATCTATGGGCTACCTTAGTATCAATGAAAAATTAATCAATACCCATGTAGTTTGGTTCCACATAATGCGACAGATCATACCTTTTGAGGTCAACTGGTATGGACCTAACATTATAGTTTAGTGTATTGTAGTAAGGATGCCTTCAAGGAATATGCCTAATCATTATTTGGTATAGGGCTTATGCCAGAGTAGCCCAAGAAACCAGAATGGGATATCAGTTTTCCAGTCGACCCTCTTGGGATTATCAACAAAAATGATCAGGGTGGATTTTGCAGTGTCTTATTTACACCATAAGGAGGGTTCCTACAAAATCCATTTAGAAGGTAATCAAAACCCTATAGTTCGATATGTCTCATAGTACAGTATGGAACTTTGTGAGAAAGAATTTAGGGCTTATTCTGAATATGGATTACCAAATAAAAATTCCATGAGGGATTTCATAAATCATAAGGATTTGGGGGATAGGATTGGTTCTTACTTCTGAGGAGAATACCCCTTGACCTTGGGCCTTAAATGGGCTTAAAACATATCCTGGTAATTAAAATAATCAATGCTCTCATTTTTAAATCATTGAGGTGAATCATGTGGGTGTGGTGATCATCACTAACCTCTAATACCTTATGAGTCATTCTTGGTGTCAGAATATAGAGGATTTGAATGATACAACAACCCAAAAACATTTCCTCTTTCATTGGTTAAAGAGTTCACGGATATGGAAGAAGAGGTCAGGGCTATGAAAAATACCTTTAATAACATTACATTTTACTTGGGTCCAAGATAAGTAAGGATTGAAGTTTAAGGACATAGGGAGGAGGAATAATTAAACCTCCAGTATGAATGGAAATGGGATTAATCTGTGATGGATTCAATAACTTTTGTCCACTAATATAAGAGTATTTCATTATTTTTTGAAGGAAAAAAGAAAGTGTGATCCTTTCCCTCACTATTTGGAACAGAGCCTCCTGATCTTAGTGGTGATAAAAGGCAGAGAGAGCCATCTCCCCTAAATATTTAATAGGGAACTCAAGAACACTATCACAAGGGTAAGGACCCACATGACTCTAGATATCGAAATCTACATACATTTCGAGGATCATTATACTTTTGTTAGACATGTGTAGAAAAACTGTGACCATACAAATCAATATCAAAATTGGAAAAACTCTGATGATTCATTACCAATGATTTTGTAAATCAAGACGTTTTAGTGGATATTTTATCTTGGTGTCTCTCAGAAAAGGAATCCAATGAAGGATTTTCCCTTCCATTGGTTTCTTTGATGATGGATTAAAATAAGTCTTCCAAAGGTCCTAGTCACAGGTGTTCTGTGCAAGTCCATGAAAGAACAAATAGTTCTTATCAAATAGATAATATTCATATGAAATACTGATATGCCTTGGGAAATTTTCTACCACGGAAAAAAACATGGGTGACCCTTTATCCGAGGAATATTGGGTCTCCACTATATTCTTTTGGAAGAGTTCCATGTTGGTCATTGTTTAAGAAAAGAGCCTCATGCAGGTGGCTTATTCTTGTTGAAGAATGTTCCTCGAACATGTATCATATATTTTAGATCCTAAAGGGGAATTTATTTTACATATCCCATTTAATTTTATATTATATTTTGTTTATGTGATCTAAGAAAATCTGGGTGACCTAGGTGAAGGTACTTTACAATGTGAGTTTCAGGGATTCATCCAATTTATCCATTATAAAAACGAGGAGCCTAAGGGTCATATTTATAGGATGGGAGGCATACCTACATGAAGGTGGTTGGTGGAAGATGTATACGGAACTGATTGACGGAGCATCTCTCCAATGTAGGTGTATAAGAATAACATGGCCATATAGGTCCCCATTATAATTCTATGACACAGGTCTACGGTGTAGGGTGGCTGCACATTTTTTAGAACTAGAAGGACCTAAGATGGATGGTTGGTGATCATGTGTGATGTGTAGGTCCATTTGGATAGATGTCATGGATTCTCTAGAGAACCCTTTTTATATAACATATTCAGTGCACATAATCATTTTTAATTTACATTATCAAAATTTAGTATCAACAACTTTTAGTGAATAAAATCTTGTATCATGGTTATAGGTTTATGAAGAATGATGAATAAATATATTTATGTGTTGAGTTTTAAAATTTACTATATGTTGTAATATTGTAAATATCAATGTAATGATGTAACAATTATGGATTTTCCTATTGTATGTTTTTCATAAACTCAGAAATATATGTTATCTTGAATATGTAGCATTGAAATGGTGTTGAAATGAGACTTATTTTGGGAATTTTTAATATTTTAGGTATGTTTCATCCTTAAATTTATGATATTGGAAATGTTATTTTATGAGTGCCATCTTCAATTTTTGTAGACATAAATTTCAATTCATTGGAAGTCTTTTTAGTTTATATGATATACTAATTTGAGTAAATTACGCGATCATAATTTTTGAGATGAAAAATGAAATGAAAGAGACAACATCAGAGGTAAAATAAATTATGGATATATTTGATGATGTTTCTCACATTTCATGAAATTTTCATCGATTACAATAATCTATGTTTTATGAATAGACAACCAGCCTGATGGGTGACAACCCATAATTTCATGAAATGATGCAAGGATTAAACCCACAAACTAAGGGTGACAAGGTATTATCCCCAAGAAATATTATATATTTTATCCATGTTGGTATTATATTTTTATTTTATTCAAACAATTTGATTTATTAAAAATAATTTTTTTCGATTCATATTGTTTATCGTATTGATCATAATGGGAGAGGAATTTTATTCTTGGATTTAGTGATTAATGATATTTTAGAAGATTGTCACTTTTTTAGAAATTGTATAAGATTAGAGTAAATAAAATACTATTGGTAATTATCTAAAAAATAATATATGAATTATGTTTTGAAAAAACCTATAATTTATGGTGGTTTATATTATTTATAATAATTTTTATCTGCGTAGGGAAATTAAATTTTCCTATGATACATTAAGGGTGATTAAAATTATTTAATGATAAGTAGTAAACATACAATTAATGATTTTGAGATAACATTATTTTTATTTTAAGGTTTCAAATTTTAGTCAATTATTTATAGATAAATTTTAAGGGTAGTTATTTTTTAAATTATCGATGTGAAACATTGAGTAATATAGTTGAATATTAGAGATTAATGTATTTTTTCATCATATAATGGTTTAACCATTTTTATAATTACATTACCTTGTAAAATATTTTTTGGTTTTATATAATTCCTAATGATAGGAGAATTATATTATCGTACATGTTTTGAATTTTTTGACATGTAAATGTTTATTCTAATGCTTCTGGGATTAACATTTCATATTTAACACCCGTAATAGAGATAAATGTTATGGATGAAATTCTAAAATTCAAGTATATAAATTTCAATAGGATTATACTTCAGGTAGTAAAATACTTAGATAACATTATAAAACATGTTTTTGAAACAAAACATTATTATTTATCTTTTCATACTCAGAATCCACTGGACTCTTCATATATCACATATTTATTGTGTTTTGATTCTTGAAATTGTAATGGAAATTTTATCTAACCCACTCTATAAAAACATTATCCATAGATTCCACTTATATGTACATATTCTCACATTCCACTAATCAATTTCTGATTTTTAGTGACCTTTGAATTTTCCTTTTTCGATTATGAAAAGAATTGTTGTTGAACCTTTTAACAACTTGTCTTTTCAACAATGTTATTCTGAAAACACAAACCCTATGTACTATATTCTTGTTTAAAATTGTGAGGAAGATATTTTTAATGTGTTATAATGTTACATCCTGTGATTTTAATGCATGATAGAAAAATATTTTCTAGCATTAAACGAACAACATAATCGTATAATGTAAATGATGACATATTAAACATGCCATTAATTTGGACAAATAAAAAAATATTAATGAAATTAGGAAATATATAATGGTGAAACTGATTGGTATATTATTTATAAATAATTTCTATATTATCAAAAAAAAATTATTGAAGTCATTTTATACTTCTAAAAAACATTTTCTTTAAAAAATAGTGTTTCTATAATTTTATGAGTTAATATTTTAATTCATTTATCAAACTATAAGAATTAAAATAAATTTATTTTTTATATAATGATATAAATTTTGTCATTTGGCATAATATATATATTTTTCTGTAAACATTCGAGTTTCAAGGAATTGTTTGAAAATACTGATTTTATTAAAAAATCTATTTCATTTCAGAAATATTAAAAATGAAAAACACCAATTAATTATTATATTTTACTTTAAAAAATATAAGTATATTTTATTTATGTTTAATCCATTTCAAATCTATTGAATCATCGTTATATTTTACTTAAGAATATATTTAGTTTTCTATAAAAAAACAATATTTTCCAGAACACTATTTTAAGGTACATAATACTTATTTGATTATTTAGTTAAAATAATCCATAACAGTGAATTTTCTAAATAATATATATATATATATATAATAAATAAATAATAAATTTTTTTCATTAAATTATTATTATTTTTCAAATAATTAATATAAAATATGTTTATACTTGAAAAATAGACCTCTTGAAAACCCTCCTTTTCATAACATTTTTTATTTCATTTTAAATATTGTTGAATAATATTTTATTAAATATATTAAATATCTAGAATAAAAAGTTCAAAAATCAATGATAATTAAATTTTCATATTTAATAAGAAAAATGTTACCATTGAAAAAGATCATATACTATGGTATTATTAAAATAACAAAATAGTTTAATGTGAAAAGTTAAAAAATTAAAATATATAAAAAATGAAACAATAAATTTGTATTTGATGTCTTTTTTGAACCAACCATAGTTTAAAACAACAATTGAAAATAGAATTCTTTTTAATAAATTTCAACTTAATATTTTTGGATTTAAATAAAAAATAAACATAAATTAATCACCTAAAACCACCCCTCTTCAGGTTTAAACACATCTCACCACCCAATTTCAACTCAAATGACTCGATGTTATTAAAATATATTCCAAACCCTAACCATCGAACTATAAACATTTCCATTTTAGTTTTATATATCAAAATTTTAAATTCCATTTTCTTTAAGAGGTCCATCAAACAGGCTAGTATTCGAGAGGTATCTTTCTCAATCCATCTGTCTTAATTTATTTTATTTTTATAGATTGTAATCACACTAGTTATCCATAAAAGAATAATAATTATAATATTGTTTATAAACTAGAATATTATGTTTCTAATTTAATATAATATACACATTCCTTTTTTCATATCATCTTTTTCAAAAAAATGAAACCATTATAAAAATTAAGAAGGTTAATTGTCTCTGTGGATAACGATTATTCATTGTTGATTACTTCCTTCATGGATGGTCATAAAACAATTATTATATTTAAATAGATTTTAATAAGTATAATATATCTTATTACATATTTTTTGACTATTACATATAGATAATAAAATATATAATGAAACTAGTAAGTGATGATCAGAAAAACATCGAATATAAACAAAACATATTTCATTAACATTTTACCAAATGAATCATTCTCATGTTATAAGAAAACATATACTGGAAAATGTATCCTTCAATATTTTAATTAATTCCATTTCATTCAAATTAAAGTTTATTATTTAAATTGGTCATTAATATCCATAATTATAAAAGAAAATTAACAAACAATAAAACCATGATACAAACACATCGACAACATTGAAATTCATGAATTAATTTTAAAGAACGGTTTGTTCGATGATAAAAAAAATTTAATATATTATATTATAAAATTAATATAGATTATGAATAAATTGATAACTATATTTAAATGATTATACTATATATTTGATCACGTTAAAAAATGTCAACCCTAGGTTAAGGGGTTTTATAAATCTGCTTCCACTCATTGGGATAAATGTCTACATTGATGATTATATTAAGAAATTAATATGTATTATTTTTTTATTGATGTATGTTGTAATTACAATTGTCTTAGTGTTGATATAAGTTTATTAGAAAAAATAACCTAATTGATTAACTCTCAATATAATGATCTGAACTTGGTTTGGGGAACCCCTCTCTCTTATTATATTGGAGAACCTTTACTATTATATGAATTAGATCTATAATTCCAAATGATTGTATATACTTCTACACAGCTCTATTAACTACCTTTTTATTTTAAAATGATTAGTCATTCAATTTGATCTCATTATACATTTTTATGAATATTTAAATACACCCCTTATGTAGTAAAAATTGTGAAAATGTATTTATCTCAATTTCTATCAATGATGCATATTTTAATTTTATTTTCCCATTTTGTATAAGGTGTATATAAATTTTACCATTTAATATTTACAACTATTATTTATTTATTATCCTGAATGTGATTTTTTTAATGTTATTTTATTCATGGAGCATACTATTTGAAGGGATACAATTTGGTATGTGAATTCTTTACCCAGTTTACATTTATTGGTTTAATACACTACCTCTTGATTATATGGTGATAAGATTACATAAGAATTGAAATGTTTATATCATATTTTTTATTTCAAAATATTTTATATGTATTTATATTGGATATAAATAATTGATTCATTTAATTAATGATCACATAAATTAAATGAAATATACAAGGGGTTTAATAACAAAAAATTGTGATTTAAATGTTATAATAAATTATTTTTTAAATTTATTAAAATTTTTCTCAATTATTTTAAAATTATTATTTATATGTATTTTTATGAAAAGTAATATTTTTTGATAATTTATTTTCATAAATTTTCTCTAAAATTATCAGGAGAGGTATCATTTTTTTATATAATGGAATTTATTTTAATGAATCAACTTTAAATGTTTCATTTTACAAAATTAAAAATGAATTTTTTAAATAAATATCTGAAATGAAAAAAAAATATGCCAACAAGTCACCTTCATATTTTTATATATAAATTACATGTTTATATACTTTATTTTAAATATTTTATTCCATTGTACATGTATAGATTATCAAAATGAGTGATTCTATAATGAAAAGTTCATTTTCATTTATGAATTTTGTTATGATGGAAGTTTCCATGCCTTATGTTAATGTTATGGTTCATAGGTATTGTTTGAAGAATAGATGTTGATTAATTATAATCCAATGATGGGTAGATTCATGAAAAACCATGAATGGGTGGATACATTATTAACTAATGAGGGGCGGTTCTATGATAATCCAATGGTTGTTGTTTATTTTATATCATTTATTGTGTTGGATCCTCTAGAGTTAGAGTTTTCCAATATTGGTTAATAATTTTTAGTGAGTGATATGTAAAAATGATTCCCTATATTTCCTATTAAAATACTATAGGATTTCTTATGATTATTATGAAAATAGAATGATTTTCAAAAGGTGTGGTGATGATATTTTTGAAAATATGATTCATTTTATGGTGTAAAAGGTATGTATTTATAATAATGTTATTACCATTTTTCATTAGACTACTAGTTTTGATTATTTTTTTCCCCTAACTAATATTTTTTAATTATTAAATTATTTTAAATGATTTTAAAAAAATTTATGGGTTAATAGATACATGTATTAGATCAATGGGAAAATTATAAAAATTTATCATGAAACAAAACAATTTTTTATTTAAATGAAGGAATTTATTGATATTAATTGATATTGGGTATATGATTCCACTAGTAATGTGTGTGTTTACTATGTAAGAGTTAGTATTATTTCTCTAAAATCATAAACAAAAAATAATTATTAGGAATGAAATGATGAGAATTATAGTATAAAATTTTAATAATAGGTATAGTATAATATAGGGAGCATATATGAAATTTTCATGGTCCATGGAAAAAAATTCCAAACCCATTAATTATATACAAATAATGTTTGTTTTTCATTAATGATATGTATGAATTATATTTATGTAAAACGGTGTGATATATAAAATGATATTTACATTTTAATGTATATTTTCATATTAAATTTTTATAATATGATATAGATAATATATTTAGAGACTATAAATATTTTTAATTCACTACACATGAGTTCAATGGGGAATTGGACATGGTGGAACATAATCTATAAAAAAAGGACCATTCTTATACCAACCCTGCTTTTATTACAAACTTAAACATGATTTATTACATAAATTATTCACTTGATACAACATGGAAGATTGAGAGGTCTTGTGTATATGGGGCATAGGATCATTACATAACAACATAAAACAAGAAATACAACATCTTTATTGAAAACATCCTTTACATGACCAGTACATTCCCTCGTACTAAGCATTGCAATGGATAACCTGAGGGCATGCATAAGAAAAGTGGTGAGCTATAAAGACTAGTAAGGGAATATACATGTAATAAATGAGGAGAACAATACATGTTATACAATAGGCATATCAATAGAGCACAAAAGAAAAATGAACATAATATCATGATAAATCGTGATAATAATAACATGGAAATGTTGCATCAACACTTAACATTGAATTAGCATGAGCCAAGGCTCGTTACACATGGAGCATGAGTAAATTATCATTTCACATGAAGCACGATTAAACCCAAGTTACACTTGAATTATAATGAGTCAAAACTAATTGCACATGACGTATCATGATACTATACTTTACCCAATGCATTGGAGCGCTATAAGGGCGCACCCTTCTTAAACATTTCATTTCATGCATAAGTGTGCCACATGGATCATAAAACATGGATTCATAAAACATAATAATTTATTCCATGATAAAGGAATGTGGAATTCATACATGAAACTTTATAATCAATAAGTAAATGTGCATAATGGTTAATACCCTTGATGGAGAAATGGGCATGGTATTCACTACACAATGACATTGGCTTAGAAAATCGGTGCGATTTCGATAGCGTAACGGCGTGACATTATAATTCATAAAAATGGTTGATGAGAGAGAAAGAGGTTCCTCATCATATTTAAATGTAATGTACAATAAATGGGGTCATATAGATACATGTCCCAATAATTGTAATGGAATTTAGGTTCCTGAAACAAAAGTATTTCTTGAATGTAAATGAGGAGGGAGAAGTTCCTTTCAGAATGTCAGCATAGTAACTATAACGACCCATACTTCTCATACATTGTTAATACTTCAAAATTTAAGTATACTTATTACAACATATAACAAAACCATGAAAGGACCGTATACGTATAGTGGCTTTAGAAACTCGGAAACATAAACCACTGGTTCATAAAGCATCTACACTGTCTCCCATTTCTTTCATCATATCTAGTGTCCCTTTTTGGCATATCCTACTTAATAACCTTCTTCCTAACCTGGGGAATGAAAACATACAAAAGGTTGAGCTCAAATGCTCAGTAAGGATAAACAAAAGAAATATCAATCACATCATATTCATAAGAAGATAATATTTTGGAAATCTTAACCTGCAAAAGAGATCATAATTTCATAACATGGGATAAATCAAAGTAGGAAAATTTAATCCCAATAATCATAACAAAAAACATGAATCTTTTTGGCATACACACATAATCATATAGAATTATTTCTTAGTAGTCAAGACTCATTTCCAAGACTATATTAGTGGAAAAATTCCATTTCTGAACCGAGTTCACACCTCGTTTCAGTCCTGTTTCACTGAACCGATTTAACCTTCCATTCCGACCATGTCTATCTCATGAGATATAAATCTTTACCCAATGCATTTGAGGAAGATATAGGTCCCACCCATCTCATAATTAAACTATTATTATGTGTGCCACAAAATCATAAATCATACATCATAGCATAACCCACGTAAAAAAATGGGATTTTTAATCATCATTCCATCATAACATAATCCATATAAGATAAAAGGAAATTATTAAAATAATTCCATCATTACATAATCAAAACAATGTAAAAATAAGGATACAAACAGAACCCTATATTATCTTAGATGGAAAATAATTTTGATAAAACACTTGAACTCCATTCTTGAGGAAAGTATCCTTTCTACTTCAATTTTTTTTTCCTTTCTTAACATGTCAGAAAATTTTAAACTAAAAGAAGTAGATTAAAAATAAACTTGAAAACATGTAAAAAAAGATTCATGGAAATAATGTTCTAAAAATCCGTTCATGCCGTATAAGTTAAAGAAAAACATTCTTCTTGTAATTTGGTCGGAAAAGTCAAAAAGTACTTCGTACTAAAAATGACAAAAGATTCCTTTCATATCTTTTACTAAAATCTCACCAATGGGTAAAATTGGATTTAAAAAATTGTAAGATGATATAAATAATATTAGATATTGAGGAAACATGGATGTGGATGATAAATATTCCACTATAAATTCTGAAATATAAACAATCATGGATAAAAATGAGATTGTGAGATTTTTCCTTACCTTAGGTCTGATTTGCTTCATAAGGGTCCGATCCTTCGGTATAATGATTTAAATAATGACATTGACATATTCCAGAATCATACTCATTGTTATGATATCATATATGGTCATATTATTAGCTTCTTATTAGTAATATTTCATTGCTACTTGTTATTCGGGTGTTTATTACTTTTTGTTCTTATGCCTGTTTTGTCCAATAAATTCTTATTCTTCTATTTAGGTTATAGATACCTCATTTCCAGACTGGTATTAGTGTAATATATATCATATTGACACATTCAATTCATTTATATAATCATTAAGTAATGAAGATCATGTAGAATGAGTCACATCAAATCATGGAGACGGTAGGCCATATGTACGCACGAGCGATGATATCGTTCCCATGATCGTGGAATTGTATTGGAGTGTATATATACTATTTCCAAATCAATATCACATTACAATAATCATATATAGTTATTATTTACACCATTATACCAATGGGTAATATTTCATTGCTACTTGTTAAACCCCAAGTTGTTCATTATTAATATAAATAACCTTTTCTAAGTCATTTGGCCAAACCTTAGATTTTTAGGAATAAAATATCAATTAATAATATAATATTTGTTTTAAAAACTAATTTATGTCAATTTTGAAACTATTTGGTAATTGATTTTTTTGAAAATAATAACAGAAAGATTAGTTCGAAAAAATTTAATAACATCAATACTAACATGTCATATTTACCTAGAAAATTATTGGAATTCATAAAAAGTCTCAAATTACATTTTTTTGGGTATTTATAACGTCAATTATGTTAATAGTTCATTAATAATATAATTACAGCATCATCATTATGTCATAAATAAATTAACATATATAAAGTCTAAAAATTACAAATAAAATACCATTATGTAGGAAATATTTTTATCTTTCTAATGAATATTTATAGTCGAATTTATCTTATGTATAACACTATATTAAAAATGTTTTATTTAATAAACTTTGATTTTAACAATTTTAACTATTCATTAAATAACATAATATTAAATGTCCTGATCTAATCCAAGTGGGCCTAAATGGTCATATTTTATTCCTAAGGTTGTTTTTGGTCGAATTACATTTATCCAATAGAATTAAGACATGTTTTAGGGTAATAATAATATCATTTTTACATTTAATTACCCTATTTACTTTTAACCGTGGTAAAAAAAGTAAAAAAGTACTATTCAACAAAAATTATTTTCATCTCATTGAACCACATTTTAGTCCTTGATATTAACCGTGTCTCTCGTATTTTCAAAATTCCACTCACAGAAGCGGTAAAATTATGTTTTATGTAAATTTGCAAATTCTCATAGGAGGTTGGTAAAAGACTGTGAAAAGTTCAATAAAATTTTTATATATCTAAAATTATTAAAAAATAACTCCAATGAATTGCGTTGAACTTATATAGGTATTATGTATCTATTTTGACCTAAAATAAATTTAAATAAAATAAATAATTATTTAAATAAAAATTTGGTATTTAAATAGTATCCCAGTGTTTTCACTATTCATCAAAAATTGAATGTTTTTAGAAAAATACCAAAATTTCACCCTTGGATAATTTCGATATTCCGAATCCAAATATGAAGGCCATTTTTAAAAATAAAATTTACAAAAAGTCAGAAAAACTATTCATAACGGCTAGATTTAATAATATGTTAATAGCATATTGTTGTTTAGTGAAACTCGGTATTGCGTACAACGCAAGCTATTGAGGAAGGTCGTGGTTGCGTGTAAAGAAATCCAAGCATGTGTTGTGTGTAGTGAATTATTCCTTTGATGATGTATATAACATAAAAATAAAATAATTCTC
The DNA here is from genome assembly GCA_963277665.1 of Viscum album. NCBI lineage: Eukaryota > Viridiplantae > Streptophyta > Magnoliopsida > Santalales > Viscaceae > Viscum > Viscum album. Next base: position 1,433,834,608 of record OY728159.1, read on the forward strand.
AACAAAATCTCGGGTGTTACATTCTACCCCCCTTAAAATGAATTTCACCCTCGAAATTCATCACTTTGTAACAAACAGATGAGGATACCTCTCCCTCATCATATCCTCAAGCTCCCATGTAGCTTCTTATAATTGGTGGTTCCTCCATAAAACATTAACCAAGTGAGTGGTCTTTTTCTGTAGGACTTTTTCACTAGGATCCAGAATCTCTATCGGTTGTTCTTCATAAGAAAGATCTTGCTCTAGCGGTACAACTTCTGAGCTGAGTACATGTGAAGAATCAGGTATGTACTTTATCAGGAGAGATATAAGGAACCCATCATGAAATTTAGAGAGATTCGGTGGAAGTTCCAATCGGTAAGCTACCTTCCCAACATGATCCAGTATTTCAAAAGGACTGATATACCTAGGGCTCAACTTTCCCTTCTTTCCAAATCTCATTACTCTCTTACAAGGAGATATTCGTAAGAACAATTTATCACCCACTTCAAACTCTAGGTCATTTCTTCGGTTGTCGGCATAAATTTTTTGTCGACTCTGTGCTGCTGTTATGTGTTGTTGAATAGATCGGACCTTTTTTTCCATCTCATCAACAAGATCATGTCCCAATAGATTTCTTTCCCCAACTTCATCCCAACAAGTTGGAGTCCTGCATTTCATTCCATAGAGATCTTCATAAGGAGCCATATGAATACTAGAGTGAAAGCTATTATTATAAGAAAATTCCACCAAAGGCAGGTGTTGATCCGAACCACCTTTGAAATCCATAGACCAAGCTCTTAACATATCTTCTAGAGTTTGAATTGTTCTCTCAGACTGACCATCTGTCTGAGGATGATAAGCAGTGCTGAAACTCAACTTTGTATCCAGAGTATGCTAAAGAATTCGCCAAAACTTTGAGGTAAACCTCGGATCCCGATCAGATATAATAGAATGTGGTACTACATGAAATCTTACCACTTCCTATACATATATCCTGGAAAGCTGATCCAGAGAGAAATCTTCTCTAATAGCAATGAAGTGTGCAGACCTTGTAAGATGATCATCTATGACCCGGATAGCATTATTGCCTTTGGATGTTTTATGAAGTCCGGTGAAAAAGTCCATATTGATGTTTTCCCATTTTCATCCGGGTAAGGGTAGTGGTTGTAACATCCCCTTAGACTTCTGTCTCTCAGTATTAACTTGCTGACTAACCAAGCATCAAGAGACATATTCAGCAACATCTATTTTCATGCCATCCCACCAGAAGTACTCTTTCAGGTCCATATACATCTTCATGCTTCCAGGATGATAGAGAATGAAGAACTATGAGCCTCATCCAGCCGCTCCTTCTTTAATTTGGGGATGGGAGGAATACAAACCCAATTCCTGAACATTATTATCCCATCACAATTAAGGTTGAATTCAGGAACATTTCTCACCTTCTTTTGTAACTCTATATCTTCTTTCTGTGCCTCTTTAATCTTCACATGTATAGATGGTTGAAAATTAATTTGAGAGAGATAATATTTCTCCCCTTCCATTATAATTCCAAGATCCATACTTTGTAAATCCATAAATATTGGATCTTTTGTGATCCTCAACATGGATAATATAGAATGTTCTTGTCAACTAAATGCATATGCCACCTTGTTTTCATTCCCAGGGTTGTAATGAATTGAGTAGTCGTGATCCTTAATCAGCTCCAACAATATTCTTTGGTGCATATTCAGCTTCTCTTGTGTGAAAATATACTTTAATCTTTTATGATCAGTATAAATGTAACACCTTTCTCCATAAAGATAATGCCTCCAAATCATTAATGCAAAGATTACCGCAGCTAACTCCAAGTCATGAGTTGGGTAATTTTGCTCATGGATTTTTAACTGTCTTGAGGCATAAGCTATCACCATATCATTTTGCATGAGGACACACCCCAATCCCTTATTGGATGCATCACTATAGATCACAAACCTTTCTCCACTATAAGGAAGTGTGAGCACAGGTGCACTAGATAACCTTCTTTTCAACTCCTTGAAATTCTCTTCACATTCCTCTGTCCAAACAAAAACTTAACTCCTTTCTAAGTCAACCTGGTGAGTGGATTAGATAATCGTGTGAAATATTTCAGAAAATATCGATAATATCCTGCCAACCCAAGAAAACTTCGGATCTCAGTTACTATTGTTGGTCTCGACCATCTTTCTATAACCTCTATTTTTGCTGGATCCACGGATATCCCCTCTTTTGAGATTATGTGACCCAAAAATGCATCTTTTTTAAGCCAAAATTCACACTTGGTAAATTTGGCATAAAGATTATCCTTTATCAGGGTCTTCAACACAATTTTCAAGTGATTTTCATGTTCTTCTTTGCTCATTTAATAGACAATAATATTGTCTATAAAGACTACCACAAACTAATCAAGATAGTCTTTAAAGACTCTATTCATTGGATCCATGAAGATAGAAGGGGCATTAGTAAGACCAAATGGAATCACTATAAATCCTAGTTTCCATACCTTGTATGGAAAGCCGTATTGGTATATCCTCCCTTTTGACCCTTAATTGATGATACCCAAAATGAAGATCAATCTCGGAAAAGTATTCAGCTCCACATAGTTGGTCAAATAAGTCATCAATGCGCAAGAGAGGATATTTTTTCTTGATAGTGATCTTGTTAAGTTATCGATAATCAATGTAGAGTCTCATTGATCCATCTATCTTCTTAACAAACAAAACAGGAGCTCCCCAAGGTGACGAACTAGGGTGTAAGAATCCCTTATCAAGATTCTATTGGAGTTGCATCTTCAATTCCTGCAACTCAATTGGGGCCATTCTATTAGGTTTCTTTGAAATATGCAAAGCACCCGGTACGAGTTCTATTGAAAACACAACTTCACGATTAGGTGGAAGACCCGACAATTACTCTTGAAAGACATCATCAAACTCCCAAAAAATGGGTATATTCTTAATCATGAGTTTCTCACCAGCCATTTGAGATAAATAACCTTCATTTAGTAGAATCAAGACCCATAAGATGGAAGAAATTTCCACTGGAAGGTTATGTTCATCCTTGCATCGATAGATAGTCATAGATTTATCTGGAATATGAAATGTGACTTCCCTTATTTGGAAATTGATATAAGCTCCATATAGAGAATGCCAATCCATGCCATGAATCACATGAAATTCCACTCTAGGAAGGATCACAAGATTTGAAGGATGCACTTTCCCACAAACATCAATCGGAGAAGAATTATAAACATTTGATGTGACTGTTGTGCCATTAGGAGTTGTCACAGCTAACTCAACATCTAATTTTTGAGGTAATATGGTGATACCCTTAGAAAATTATTCAGAAATAAAAGAGTGGGTGGATCCAGAATCAAATAAAACATTTTCTACTATAGAGTGGATGGTACGTCAACCTTTCACCACTTCGTTATCGTACTCCACATCGCTGATAGAAATTGCATGTGACTTTCCTTTTTTTTAGCCTTAAGAGTTTTTTGACATCGATCATCATCAACAACCATTGTATTAGGGAATTTATTGGCATAATGCCCCATTTCCTTGCACTTGTATCATTGTAGTGTAGGCGGTGCACTATGTGTAGCATTTTCTTTGTTCGCATCACTAGAAATCTTCTTCACATCATTGTGGCATTCAAATGCCCAATGATGTTCCTTTACACATTTGAAACATTTACTTGTCCCTTTAAGACAAATCCCTCCATGTTTCTTTCCACACTTTGTGCATAAGGGAAAACTCATCTTCTATTCAATGTGCTATTTAGATTTTCCTTTGAATTCCATTTTCCTCTTCTTATCAAATGCATATGACGGATGGGTTCCTCCAATCTCCATCTCAACCTTGAGATCACATCGAACAATTTCCTCATAGCTATTGAAGTCCCTTATGTCTAACACCCTTCGAAGACTTGGTTTTAAGCCAGTAAGAATTGATTGATCTTACTCTCAAGTTGGATAATAATACCATAAGAGTACCTTTAAAGTATTGTAAAATTTTCTTCGTAGGTACAAGTATATTCATCATCCTTTTTCTTTAGTTCAAGAAACTCCTTCTCCATATTTGTTCAGAGAATACGAGGGAAGTACTTTTTGAAAAAGAAGTTCTTGAACTCATCCCATTCCATGGATTCAATTTTATCCCTTTGCCTCGTATTCTTGATATGATTCCACCTTTGATCAGCTTCACCTTCCAAACGATAAACTGCGACGATGACTTTATCATGTTCAGAACATTGATGAACTGAAAATATCTTTTCAGTGGTACTGATCCATTGTTCAGCCACTAATGGATCAGTAGACCCGCTGAATGAGTGTGGACGCTACCTCATGAAGCATTCAATAGAATATTGCTCCTTCATTTTCTCATTTGGATGTCTTTCACGATTAATAGATTGAGAGAGTTGAGTGAGCATGGCTACAAGATTTTTCATTCTAGCTCCCATAACGTTTGGTTGCTAAGGGGGACATTCATTGCATTGTCCATCGCATTCCGCATTAACACGGTTCCTTCGGGTTCCAGCCATTGACTAAAACCAAGAAGAATAGTGTGAGAAACAATAATTATAATATTAAAACCACATAATCAAGAATAAAATTCTACACTTAAGGTATTATCATAGGTTATTCATGGCCATTTCTAAAACACTATGATTCTGTTCTATGCTTAGACTTATCCTTAGGGTTCTTACTAAGGATTTCACATCCTAGTTTCCAAAGTTTGACTGTACCTTTCCTATAATACCAACTACAATGACCCATACTTTTCATACATTGTTAATACTTCACAATTGAAGTGCACTTATTACAACATATAGAAAAACCATGAAAGGACCGTATAGGTATAGTGTCTTTAGAAATTGGGAAACATAAACAACTGGTTCATAAAGCATCTACACTATCTCCCATTTATTTCATTATATCTAGAGTACCTTTTGGTATATCCTACTTAATAACCTTCTTCCTAACCTAGAGAAAGAAAACATACAAAAGGGTGAGCTCAAATGCTCAGTAAGAGTAAACAAAAGAAATATCAATCACATCATATTCATAAGAACATAAAATTTTGGAAATCTTAACCTGCAAAAGAGGTCATAATTTTCTAACATGAGATAAATCATAGTAGTGAAATGTAATCACAATAATCATAACATAAAACATGAAACTTTTTGGCATACACACATAATCATAGAGAATAATTTCTTAGTAGTCAAGACTGATTTCCAAGACTATCTTAGCGGACAATGTCCATTTCTGAACCAAGTTCACTCCTCGTTTCAGTCCTGTTTCACTTAACCGGTTTAACCTTCCATTCCATCCATGTCTATCCCATGAGATATAAATCTTTACCCAATGCATTGGAGGTAGATATAGGTCCCAACCATCTCATAATGAAACTATTCTTATGTCTGCCACAAAATCATAAATCATATATCATAGCATAACCCATGTAAAAAAATGGGATTCTTAATCATCATGCCATCATAAGATAATCCATATATGATAAAAGGACATCATAAAAATAATTCCATCATAACATAATCAAATGAATATAAAAATAGGGATAGAAACAGAACCCTATATTATCTTAGATGGAAAATAATTTTGATAAAACACTTGAACTCCCTTCTTGAGGAAAATATCCTTTCTACTTAAAAAACATTTTTCCTTTCTTAACATGTCATAAAATATTAAACTAAAAAAAGTTAATTAAAAATAAACATGAAAACTTATAAAGGAAGATTCATGGAAATAATGTTCTAAAAATCTGTTCATGTCGTATAAGTTAAATAAAAACATTCTTCTCGTACTTTGGTCGGAAAAATTAAAAAGTACCTCATACTAAAAATGACAAAAGATTCCTTTCATATCTTTTACTAAAAATTTACCAATGGAAAAAATTGGATTTAAAAAATTGTAGGAGGATATAAATAATATTACATATGGAGGAAACATGGATGTGGATGATAAATATTCCCTAGTAAATTCTGAAATATAATCAATCTCGGATAAAAATGTGATTGTGAGATTTTTCATTACCTTAGGTCCGATTTTCTTCATAAGTGTCCAAACCTCCGGTATAATGATTTAAATAATGAAATTAACTTATTCCAGAATCATACTCATTGTTATGATATCATATATGGTCATATTCTTAGCTTCTTATTAGTAATATTTCATTGCTATTTGTTATTTGGGTGTTTATTACTTTTTGTTCTTCTGCGTGTTTTGTCGAATAAATTCTTATTCTTCTATTTAAGTTATAGATACCTGGTTTCCAAAATGGTATTAGTGTAATATATATCATATCTACACATTCAATTCATTTATATAATCATTACGTAATGAAGATCATGTAGAATGAGTCGCATCAAATCATGGAGACGGTATGCCGTATGTACGTACGAGCGATGATATCGTTCCAATGATCGTGGAATTGTATTGGAGTGTATTTATACTATTTCAAAATCAATATCACTTTACAATAATCATATATAGATATTATTTACACCATTATACCCATCCATGTAAGATGGTGGTGTAAAATAGATTACACCACAGCGTGGAGATGGTACTCCGTACGTACGCACGCGCGGTGATTTCATTTTCCGTTGGATGGATAGAGGGTGAAATAGGGTTGTTTCATACTTATAATAACATATAAATATATGAGTGATACTGATTTTATTACTTCATAATGAAACAACTAAAGAAGAAGAAGTATAATAAGAAACAATGTTGAATGAATCGGTAACGGACATTACCTCTTCTTTGAAGCGCCTCTTATTAACCTCCTCTTAGGGCACTAAAAATTGTCTTTGAAGAAGACCAGGACCTCTAGAATGTTTCTAGGGAAGTGGAGAAGATAAATTTGCAGGTTTTTTCCGATCTTGAAGGCTCAAAGTGGTGTGAGGAAGAGAGGGAGGATGTTCCCTTTTATAAGGGAGGAGAGGGGCACCTTTGGAAAAACTAAAAATATTATTTTATTATATAGTCATATTAAGTTTTTAATATCTCCAAATTGATTTATTACGAATATAAGGTGGGGAAGGGTCTAAATCCTCTCATCCAATAAAATTTATACATGTTTATGTATCTATCTTAACCTTATCATTTAGAATTAACTTTAAGTTAAATAATTTTACTTTTACCGTGCCTTTTTGTTTTCTTACACTATAAGGTTGATACACTTACTATAATAAGGCAAACGAACCCCAAGTTGTTTATTATTAATATATATAACCTTATATAAGTCATTTGGCCAATCCTTATATTTTTAGGAATAAAATATCAATTAATAAAAAAATATTTGTTTTAAAAACTATTTTATGTCAATTTTGACACTATTTGGTAATTGATTTTTGTGAAAATCATAACAGAGATATTAGTTCAAAAAAAAGTTAATAAAATAAATACTAACATGTCATATTAACCTATAATATTATTGGAATTCATAAAAAGTCTCAAATTACATTTTTTTGTGTATTTATAACATCAATTATGTTAATACTTCACTAATAATATAATTACTGCATCATCATTGTGTCATAAATAAATTAACTTATATAAAGTCTAAAAATTAAAAATAAAATACCATTATGTAAGAAATATTTATAGATTTATAATGAATATTTGTAGTCGGATATATCTTATGTATAACCCTATATTAAAAAAATTAGTTATTAAACTTTGATTTTAACTATTTTAACTATTCTTTAAATAAAATAATATTAAATGTCCTGATCTAATCCAAGTGGGCCTAAATGGTCATATTTTATTCCTAAGGTTGTTTTTTGGTCGAATTACATTTATCCAATATAATTAGGACATGTGTTAGGGTAATAATAATATCATTTTTACCCTCAATTACCCTATTTACTTTTAATCGTGGTAAAAAAAAAGTAAAAAGTTACTATTCACCAAAAATTATTTTCATCTCATTGAACGATATTTTAGTCCTTGATATTAACCGTGTCTCTCGGATTTTCGAAATTCCACTCACAGAAGTGGTAAAATTATGTTTTATTTAAATTTGCAAATTCTCCTAGTAGGTGGGTAAAAGACGGTGAAAAGTTCAATAAAATTTTTATATATCTAAATTTATTATAAAATGACTCCAATGAATTGAATTGAACTTATATAGTTATTATGTATCAATTTTGACCTAAAATAAATTTTAATAAAATAAATAATTATTTAAATAATAAGTCAGTTTTTAAATAGTAACCCAGTGTTTTCACTATTCATCAAAAATTGAATGTTTTCTGAAAAATACCAAAATTTCACCTAGGAAATTTTCGATATTCCGAATCCAAAAATGAAGTCCATTTTGAAAAATAAAATTTACAGAAAGTGGGTATTACTATTCATAACGGCTAGTTTTAATAGTATTTTAGTAGCATGTCGTTGTTTAGTGAAACTCAGTATTGCGTACAACGCAAGCTATTGAGGAAGGTCATGATTTCTTGTAATGAAAGCCAAGCTAGTGTTGTGTGTAGTGAATGATTCCTTTGATGATGTATATAACATAAAAACAAAATATTTCTCATAAAAATCTTGGGTGTTACATTCTACCCCCCTTAAAATGAATTTCTCCCTCGAAATTCGTCACTTTGTAAAAAATAGATGAGGATACCTCTCTCTCATCATATCCCTAATCTCCCATGTAGCTTATTCTAATTGGTGGTTCCTCCATTAAACTTTCACCAAGATGGTGGTCTTGTTACGTAGGACTTTTACACTACGATCCAGAATCTCTATCGGCTATTCTTCATAAGAAAGATCTTGCTCCAGCGTTACAACTTCTGAGCTGAGTACATTAGAAGCATCAGGTATGTACTTTTTCAGGAGTGATATAAGGAACACATCGTGAACTTGAGAGTGATTCTGTGGATGTTCCAATTAGTAAGCTACCTTCCCAACACGATCCAGTATTTCGAAAGGACCGATATACGTAGGGCTCAACTTTCCCTTCTTTCCAAATCTCATTACTCTCTTGCAAGGAGATATTCGTATGAACAATTTATCACCCACTTCAAACTCTAGGTCTTTTCTTCAGTTGTCATCATAACTTTTTTGTTGACTCGGAGCTGCTTTTATGTGTTTTTGAATAGATTGGACCTTTTCTATCATCTTATCAACAAGATCATGTCCTAATAGATTTCTTTCTCCAACTTCATCCCAGCATGTTGGAGTCCTGCATTTCTTTCCATAGAGAGCTTCATAAGGAGCCATCTGAATACTGGAGCGAAAGCTATTATTATAATAAAATTCCACCAAAGGCAGGTGTTGATCCCAACCACCTTAGAAATTCATAGATAATGCTCTTAACATATCTTCTAGAGTTTGAATTGTTCTCTCAGACTGACCGTCTGTCTGAGGATGATAAGCAGTGCTGAAACTCAACTCTGTATCCAGTGTATGCTGAAGACTTCGCCAGATCTTTGAGCTAAACCTCGGATCCGGATCAGATATAATAGAATTTGGTACTCCATGCAATCTTACCACTTCATATACATATATCCTGGAAAGCTGATCCAGAGAGAAATCTTCTCTAATAGCAATGAAGTGTGCATACCTTGTAAGATGATCAACTATGACCCAGATAGCATTATTTCCCTTGGATGTTTTAGGAAGTCCAGTGACAAAGTCCATAGTGATGTTTTCCCATTTCCATCCGAGTATGGGTAATGGTTGTAACATCCCCTCAGACTTCTGTCTCTCATCTTTAACTTGCTGACTAACCAAGCATCGAGAGACATTTTCAGCAACATCTCTTTTCATGCCATGAACCAAAAGTACTCTTTCAGGTCCATATACATCTTCGTGCTTCCAGGATGAATAGAGAATGAAGAACTATGAGCCTCATCTAGCTGCTCCTTCTTTAATTTTGGGATGGGAGGAATACAAACCCAATTCCTGAACTTTATTATCCCATCATAATCAAGGTTGAATTCAGGAACATTTATCACCTTCTTTTGTAACTCTACATCTTCTTTATGTGCATCTTTAATCTTCACATGTATAGAAGGTTGAACATTAATTTTAGAAAGATAATATTTCACCCCTTACATTATAATTCCAAGATCCATCCTTTGTAAATCCATAAATATTAGATCTTTTGTGATCCTCAACGTGGATAAGATATCATGGTCTTGTCGACTAAATGAATCTTCCACCTTGTTTGCTTTCCCAGGGTGGTAATGAATTGATCAGTCGTAATCCTTAATCAGCTCCAACCATCTTATTTGGCGCATATTCAGCTTCTTTTGTGTGAAAATATACTTTAATCTTTTATGATCAGTATAAATGTCACACCTTTGTCCATAAAGATAATGCCTCCAAATCATTAATGTAAAGATTACCGCAGCTAACTCCAAATCATGAGTTTGGTAATTTTGCTCTTGGATTTTCAACTGTCATGAGGCATAAGCTATCACAATATCATTTTGCATGAGGACACACCCCAATCCCTTATTGGACGCATCACTGTAAATCACAAACCTTTCTCCACTACAAGGAAGTGTGAGCACAGGTGCACTGGATAACCTTCTTTTCAACTCCTTGAAATTCATTTCACATTCCTCTTTCCAAACAAACTTAACTCCTTTCTGAGTCAACCTGGTGAGTGGATTAGATAATCATGAAAAATCATTCACAAAACGTCGATAATATCCCGCCAAACCAAGAAAACTTCGGATCTCCGTAACATTGCAGTGTAGGAGGTGCACTCTGTGTAGTATTTTCTTAGTTCACATAACTAGAAATCTTCTTTCACATCATTGCGGCATTCAAATTCCCGATGACGTTCCTTTCCACATTTGAAATATTTACTTGTTCCTTTAAGACAACTCCCTCCATGTTTCATTCCACACATTGAGCATAAGGGAAAACTCATCTTCCTTTTAGTGTGCTCTTTAGATTTTCCTTTGAATTCCATTTTCCTCTTATTATCAAATTCATATGACTGATGGGTTACTCCAATATCCATCTCAACATTGAGAGAACATAGAAAAATTTCCTCGTAGCTATTGATGTCCCTTATGTCTAACGCCCTTCGAAGACTTGGTTTTAAGACACTAAAGAATCGATTGATCTAACTCTCAGGTTGGATAATAATACCAGAAGCATACCTTGTAAGTCTTGTAAATTTTGCTTCGTAGGTACCAATAGATTCATCATCCTTTTTCTTTAGTTCAAGAAACTCCTTCTCCATCTTTGTTCGGAGAATACGATGGAAGTACATATTGAAAAATAATTTCTTGAACTTGTCCCACTACATGGACTCAATTTCATCCCTGTGCCTCGTATTCTTGATATGATTCCACCATTGATCAGCTTCACCTTCCAACCAATAAACTGCTAAGAAAAATTTATCACGTTCAGAACATTGAATAACTGAAAATATCTTTTCAGTGGTACTGATCCATTGTTCAGCCACTAATGGATTAGTAGACCCGCTGAATGAGGGTGGATGGTGCCTCATGAAGGATTCAATAGAATGTTGCTCCTTACTTTGTTCATTTGGAAGTCTTTCATGATTCATAGCTTTATAATGTTGTGTGAGCATGGCTACAAGATTTTGCATTCCAGTCCCCATAACATTTGGTTTCTCAGGGGGGACATTCATTGCATTTCCCGTCGCATTCCACATTGACACGGTTCCTTCGGGTTCCATCCATTGACTAAAACCAATAAGAATAGGGTGAGAAAAACTAATTATAACATGAAAATCACATAATCATGAATAAAATTCTACACTTAATGTTTTATCATAGGTTTTTCATGGCTATTTCTAAAACACTAAGTTTGTGTTCTATGTTTAGACTTATCCTTAGGGTTCTTACTAAGGATTTCACATCCTAGTTTCCAAAGGTTTACTATACCTTTCCTCTGATACCAACTATAACGACCCATACTTTTCATACATTGTTAATAATTCAAAATTTAAGTACACTTATTACAACATATAACCAATCCATGAAAGGACCGTATAGTTATAGTGTCTTTAGAAACTAGGAAACATAAATAACTGGTTTATAAATCATCTATACTATCTCCCATTTATTTCATCATATCTAGGGTCTCTTTTGGCATATCCTACTTAATAACCCTCTTCCTAACCTGGAGAAAGAAAACATACAAAAGGGTGTGCTCAAATTCTTAGTAAGGTTAAACAAAAGAAATATCAGTCACATCATATTCATAAGAACATAACATTTTCGAAATCTTAACCTGCAAAAGAGATCATAATTTCAATACATGGGATAAATCATAGTAGTGAAATGTAATCCCAGTAATCCTAACATAAAACATGAAACTTAGTGGAAAACACACATAATCATAGAGAATAATTTCATAGTATTCAAGACTCATTTCCAAGACTATCTTAGCGGACAATGTCCATTTCTGAACCGAGTTCACTCCTCGTTTCAGTCCTGTTTCACTGAACCAGTTTAACCTGCCATTCTAGCCATGTCTATCTCAAGAGATATAAATCTTTACCCAATGCATTATAGGGAGATATATTTCCCACCCATCTCATAATGAAACTATTCTTATGTGTGCCACAAAATCATAAATCATACATCATAGCATAACCCATGTAAAAAAATGGGATTCTTAATCATCATGCCATTATAACATAATCCATATAAGATAAAAGGACATCATAAAAATAATTCCATCATAACATAATAAAATGAACATAAAAATAGGGATAGAAATAGAACCATATATTATCTTAGATGGAAAATAATTTTGATAAAACACTTGAACTCCATTCTTGAGGAAAATATCCTTTCTACTTCAAATTTTTTTTCCTTTCTTAACATGTTATAAAATTTTAAACTAAAAGAAGTTGATTAAAAATATACTTCAAAACTTGTAAAGGAAGCTTCATGGAAATAATTTTCTAAAAATCCATTCATGCCGTATAAGTTAAAGAAAAACATTCTTATCGTACTTTGGTCAGAAAAGTCGAAAAGTACCTCGTACTAAAAACAACAAAAGATTACTTTCATATCATTTACTAAAAAATCACCAAAGGGTAAAATTGGATTTAAAATATTGTAGGAGGATATAAATAATATTACATATTGAGGAAACATGGATGTGGATGATAAATATTCCCTAGTAAATTCTGAAATATAAACAATCTCAGATAAAAATGAGATTGTGAGATTTTTCCTTACCTTAGGTCTGATTTACTTTGTAAGTGTCCGAACCGCTGGTATAATGGTTTAAATATTGACATTGACTTATTCCAGAATCATACTCATTGTTATGATATCATATATGGTCATATTCTTAGCTTCTTATTAGTAATATTCCATTGCTACTTGTTATTAGGGTGTTTATTACTATTTGTTCTTATGCGTGTTTTGTCGAATAAATTCTTATTCTTCACTTTAGGTTATAGATACCTCATTTACAGAATGGTATTAGTGTAATATATATCATATTTATTCATTCAATTCATTTATATATTCATTATGTAATGAAGATCATGTAGAACGAGTCACAACACATCATGGAGACGGTAGGCCGTACGTACGCACGAGCGATGATATCATTCCCATGATCATGAAATTGTATTGGAGTGTATTTATACTTTTTAAAAATCAATATAACTTTACAATAATCATATATAGTTATTATTTAAATCATTATACCCATCCAAGTAAGATGGTGGTGGAAAATAGATTACAGCACAGCGTGGAGACGGTATTACGTACGTACGCACGTGCGGTGATTTCATTTTCCATTGGATGGATAGATTGTGAAATAGGGTTGTTTCATACAAATAATGACATATCAGTATATGAGTGATACTGATGTTATTACTTCATAATGAAACAACTAAATAATAAGAATTATAAGAAGAAACAATTTTGAAAGAATCGGTAACAGACATTACCTCTTCTTTGAAGCGCCTCTTCTTAACCTCCTCTTAGGGAACTAAAAATAGTCTATGAAGAAAACCAGGACCTCTAGGATGTTTTTAGGGAAGTGGAGAAGAAAAATTGGTAGGGTTTGGCCTAGCCTAAAGGCTCAAAGTGGTGTGAGAAAGAGAGATAGGAGGTGCCCTTTTATAAGGGAGGAGAGGGGGACCTTTGGAAAAACAAAAAATATTATTTTATTATAAAGTCATATTCAGTTTTTAATATCTACAAATTGATTTATTTATAATATAATGTGGGGATGGGTCGAAATACTCTCATCCAATAGAATTTATACAAGTTTAGGTATCTATTTTAACGTAATCATTTAGATTTAACTTTAAGTTAAATAATTTTACTTTTACCATGTCTTCTTGTTTTCTTACAATATAAGGTTGATACATTTACTATAACAAACCAAACGAACCCAAAGTTGTTTTTTATTAATATATATAAACTTATATATGTCATTTGGCCGAACCTCATATTTTTAGGAATAAAATATTAATTAATAATATAATATATGTTTTAAAAACTATTTTATGTCAATTTTGACACTATTTGGTAATTGATTTTTTTGAAAATCAGAACAGAAAGATTAGTTCTAAAAAAGTTAATAAAATCAATACTAACATGTCATATTAACCTAGAAAATTATTATAATTCATTTAAAGTCTCAAATTACATTTTTTGGGTATTTATAACATCAATTATGTTAATAATTCATTAATAATATAATTACTGCATCATCATTGGGTCATAAATAAATTAACTTATATAAAGTCTAAACATTACAAATAAAATAAAATTATGTAGGAAATATTTTTAGGTTTCTAATAAATATTTATAGTCGAATTTATCTTATGTATAACCCTATATTAAAAATGTTTTATTTATTAAACTTTGATTTTAACTATTTTAACTATTCTTTAAATAAAATAATATTAAATGTCCTGATCTAATCCAAGTGGGCCTAAATGGTCATATTTTATTCCTAAGGTTGTTTTTGGTTGAATTACATTTATCCAATAGAACTAGGACATGTGTTAGGGTAATAATAATATCATTTATACCCTTAATTACCCTATTTACTTTTAACCGTGGTAAAAAAAAGTAAAAGTTACTATTCACCAAAAATTATTTTCATCTCATTGAACCACATTTTAGTCCTTGATATTAACTTTGTCTCCAAGATTTTTGAAATTCCACTCATAGAAGCGGTAAAATTATGTTTTATTTAAATTTTCAAATTCTCTTAGGAGGTGGGTAAAAGACGGTGAAAAGTTCTATAAAATTTTTATATATCTAAAATTATTATAAAATTACTCCAATTAATTTCATTGAACTTATATAGGTATTTTATATCAATTTTTACCAAAAATAAATTTTAATAAAATAAATAATTATTTAAATAAAAAGTCGGGTTTTAAATAGTAACCCAGTGCTTTCACTATTCATCATAAATTGAAAGTTTTCTGAAAAATACCAAAATTGCAGCCTAGGCTAATTTCGATATTCTGAATCCAAAAATGAAGTCCATTTTGAAAAATAAAATTTATAAAAAGTGGGTATTACTATTCATAACAGCTAGTTTTAATAATATTTTTATAGCACATCGTTGTTTAGTGAAACTCGATATTGCGAACAACACAAGCTGTCGATGAAGGTCGTGATTGCATGTAAAGAAAGCCAAGCTAGTTTTGTTTGTAGTGAATGATTCCTTTGATGATATATATAACATTGAAACAAAATATTTCTCATAAAAATCCCAGATGTTATAGTAACGTGTGTACATGGGAGGCAATTAATGAGAGAGAAAGGGGTCTCCCATCATTCAAACATAAAGAGAGAAGTATGAGGGAGGTTCTAAACTATACCCCAACATTCATAATTGAAATTAAAAGGTCAAAACAACTTAAAGAAAATTGGACAAAAAATAGAAAGGAAGAAAAAACCCTTACTTGGAAGTGTGCTTCCAAAGGATTGAGAGAGGCTTGAGAGAGGCTTCTTGGGAGCTTGGGGAACCTTGGGAGGATTCTAGAGAGATTTGGGAAGAGGATAGAAGAACTCCAAAGGCATTGAGTGAGGATGAAGGGTGAGCTTGGGTGGGTGTATATAGGAAAGGTGGGGGAATACTTTATTATTTAGGTTTGGGACCCCTTATATTAAATTAATCCAAACCACAAACCATCAAATGGTTTTCGCCCATGGTTTCTGGAAAATGGAAGAGGAAAAAAATTTATAAGGCCAAAGTCTAAACATATTAAAATAATAGGGTTGCTTATGTGGAGGTGAGTCACACTCCCAACGAAAACCATTTAAAAAGACAAGATGTGTAATAAGTCTTGAAGGTTCCATTAATGCTTTGAAAAGTAAGTCAAACAAACCCAAAATCATTTTATTTTAATGTTAAAACTTATTTCGGCCGAACACAAAGCTTATAATATTTTATTACATCACTATTGGGTTATTTTGATGTCATGAAACACATTATATATTTAAGCTGTATTTAATTTTTACCCAAAAAATTGACTATCTCAGAAAATTATGAAAAATTCACCGTTGGATAATTTTGAAATCATTATTATATAAATAACATTTATTCTATCTAAATAATTTTCTAAATATGTTAGTTTTTACTTTTAAAATAAAAACTGACATTTATAAAAAATTCAAGTGTTCGGACAAAAATGGCTTTCAAATCTTAATAAAAATTACAATAGAATTCATAAAATTATAGGAACACATATATATAATAAAATTAATTTAATAATAATAATAATACTATTTTATTAAATTATTATTTAATTTAAAAATCCCATAATTTGATAAAATAGAATTCTTAATTAAATAATAACTAAAAACACAATTTTCACTTTAAAAACTATTTACAATGTATCAATAATGAAAAGAATGTATATTCATTATTATATAAAAAACAATAATGTACATGAATATAGTACTAGTGATTTGTTACATAACCCCTTAAAACAGCCGCATAAAACCTAAGGGTAAGGTGTGAGATGGTGACAGACTCTTGGGGTGGCTCAGATAACATCGCTCGAGTGGTAATTTCTATCAACTTCTATATTTCCCATAGACGATCACGTCCGAGCTTGACATGATGAAGCTCAGCTTGGGATTGGTCAAGAGCGATGCCCAAATATGCCACCTCTTTTCCATGCTCCGATAAATGGGATTCGTATGAAGCAATTATACTGGATGAGTCCATAAGTTAATTTGTCTGAGTAAATTGGGTTTGTTAAAGCCCTATATTTAAACTAATCATGTGATCACTGTTCAATAGCTATAAAAGCAACGGTAACAATTATTAATATAAAATCAAAGAAATTGACATTTTATATAAACATTTTACATAATGAGACATTTAGTTATATCAAGAGGTATTTCCATTAATGAAACTTTGGGTTGTTACAATATTCCTCCATAAGAAATATCACCCTTGAAATTTCATTTTCCCACACTAAAATATATGTGGGTAACTCAGCTTCATCATTTCCTCTGATTCCCAAGTCGCTTCTTCAAACTTGTGGTTTCGCCACAACACCTTGACACGTGGCATTGCTTTATTTCGTAGAACTTTTTCTAAACAATCTATGGTCTTCACTGGTTTCTCCTCATAAGAAAGATCATCCTCCAATTACACCACCTCAGAAGAGAGTACATGTGAAGGGTTTGGTATGTACTTCCTTAAGAGGGATACATGAAAGACATCATGTACAATGGCCATGGTTGGTGGAAGTGCTAGTCGATGGGCCACAGCCGTGACGCGATCAAGAATCTCGAAGGGGACGATGTACCTTGGACTTAAAATCCCTTTCTTTACAAACCACATGACATTCTTCCATGGATATATGCGTTGAAAAACCATGTCTCCAACTTTAAACTCAAGGTCTCCTTGATGATTATCTGCATAACTCTTCTGTCAACTCTGGGTTGCCTTGATATTCTACTGAATGGTTTTCACCATCTCCATCATTTCCTTGACCATTTCTGGTCCAAGCAGTATACGTTCACTGACCCCATACCAACATGACGGTGTTCTGTACCTTTTCCCATACAAGGCTTCATATGGTACCATTTGGATGATCGAGTGGAAACTATTATTATAAGAGAACTCTACCAGAAGAAGATGTTGATTCCATCCTCCTGTAATGTCCATTGGGTAGGATCTCAACATGTCTTCAAGAGTATGGATAGTTTACTCGGATTGGCCATCAGTTTGAGGATGATAGACCGTACTGAAGTTTAGTTTAGTATTCAGAGCATGTTAAAGACTCTTCCAAAACATGGAGGTGAATCTTGGATCTTGGTTAGACACAATAGAGAATGGTACTCCATGAAACCTTACCAATTACCTGATATATATCCATTCCAGTTGATCCAATTAAAAATCCTCTCGAATAGCAATGAAGTGTGAAATCTTTGTAAGACGATCTACAACAACGCAGATTGCATTGTTGCCTTTGGATATCCTCGGAAGTCCACTAACAAATTCCATGGTGATGTTCTCCCATTTCCATTCTGGTATGGGCAATGGTTGCATCATCCCCTAAGACTTCTTCCTCTATGCCTTCACTTTCTGACACACCAGGCACATTGATGTATATTCAGTGATATCCTTCTCCATATTATCCCATAAAAAGTTTTCTCAGAGATCTCGATACATCTTTCTGCTCCCTTGGTGAATAGATAAATTTTAACTATGTGAATCATCTAAAATTTCCTTCTTCAGCTCCGGACATGATGGAACACATATCCTTTTCCCAAATCGCACAATTCCTTCTTCATTAACATTAAACTCCAGGGATTTCACTTTTTTTATAGCTTCCACTTTTTCCTGAATTCCCACATCATCCTTTTGAGCATCCATTAACCTTTCCAAAAGAGATGGTTGGGAAATCATTTGTGAAAGGATTGATGATGTTCCCTTCTTTATGATTCTCATGTCCATCTTAATCAAGTCTAAGAATATTGGATCCTTCTCAATTCTCATCATTGATAGAATCGCTGAGTCATTTCTACTTAGGGCATATGCCACCATGTTCTCTTTCCCAGGGTGGTAATGTATTGAACGGTCATATTCTTTGATTAGGTCTATCTATATTTTCTGGAGCATATTAAGCTCCTTTTGTGTGAATATATATTTAAGACTCTTGTGGTCAGTATATATCTCACATTTCTCCCCATAGAGATAATGCCGCCAGACGTTCAAGGAAAAGATCACCGCTGCCAACTAAAAATCATGCGTTGGATAGTTTATCTCATGGATTGTCAACTGCCTTGAGGAATATGATATCACTTTCTCATTCTGCATCAGCGCACAACCTAATCCCTTTTTCGAATCATCACTGAATACCACAAAATTTCCAAACTTGTGGGTAAAGTGAGCACGGGCGCAGTGATAAGCCTTCTTTTCAACTCCATGAATCTTTCTTCGCATTCATCACCCCAAGAAAACGTTACTCCCTTTCGAGATAGCATGGTAAGAGGGTTGGAAAATCATGAGAAATTTCACACAAATCGTCAATAATATCCATCTGACCACAAGAAGCTACGGATATCCATTACCAATGTTGGCCTCAGCCATCCCTCGATTGCGTCTATTTTGGAGGGATCCATAGATATCCCATTGCTTGTGATGATATAGCCCAATAATGAGACTTCCTTCAACCAGAACTCACACTTTCTATACTTTGCATAGAGCTTCTTTTTGTGTAAAGTATCCAGTATAGTTCTTAAATGATCCTCATGATCCTCATTGGTTTTGAAGTATATTAGAATATCATCTATAAAGACTACCAAAAATTTGTCTAGGTAATCTCAAAAGTCTCTATTCATCAAGTCCATGATGATTTCTGGAGCATTGGTGAGTCTAAAAGGCATTACATTGAATTAATAGTGCCCGTATCTTGTACGAAAAGTAGTCTTGGGGACATCTTCCCTCTTCACCCTTACTGGATAATATCCCGACCGTAAATCTACCTTGGAGAAGTATTGTTATCCACGCAGATGATCGAACAAGTAATTGATCCGTGGAAGAGGATACTTGTTCCTTATCATGATTTTTTTAAGCTCACGATAATCAATGCAAAGCTGCATTGACCCATCCTTCTTCTTGATGAAGAGTACTGGTACACCCCATGGTGAAGCACTTGGGCGTATAAACCCTTTAACCAGATTCTCCTGTAGTTTTTTCTCCAGCTCTTCATGTTCCATGAAATCCATTCTATATGGAGTCTTGGATATTGGTAGTGCCCCTGGTATAAATTCAATTGAGAATTCAACATCTCTTCTATGAGGAAGACTAGGCAGTTCCTCGGGAAACATTTCAGCGAATTCCCTCACAATAGGAATTTATTAAAGGATGGTTTCTTCTTTGGACTCAATCATCTGAGCCAGATACGTGTGCTAATAGGGCAGTAATATCCATTATTGAGATGATGGAGCTAAAAGATGTTCATCTTCCTCCTCACACTTGTAAAGAATCAGGGGTGATTCTACATATGGATTGTGATTTCCCTCTCCCTACAATTTATGTTGGTTCTATATAAGGAATTCCAATCCATGCTATGAATTGCATCAAATTCCACCATAGGGTGTATGGCGAGGTTCTCCAGGAAATTCAATACACGGATTAAATATGGTAGGACTTATATACATGGGATGCAATGATTTCCCCATTTGTCGTACTCACCGACGTCTTCACTTCCATGGTTTGTGGTGGTGCTGAGATTTTTCTACTAAACTTTCAAGATATAAAAGAATGCGTAGAACCTGAATCAAAAAGTACTTTCTCTATTCTTGATTGAATAACTAGCGTACCTATCACCACTTCATTGTCGGGGTTCACTTCGGCAGAAGTGATGGAAAAATATCTTCCTTACTTCCTTGGAGGTTTTTGGTTGCCTCTGAAAACCTTTAGATTAGGGCACTAATTTTCAATATGCCCTAGTTATTTTCATTTTTAGCAATGAACAACACATTAAGGTTCGAACGGAGTGTTCCTCTACTCTGTCACAGCAGCGGGTCTTTCTTGCCGATAGTTAACAGCTAGATGCCCTTCTCTTCCACACCTAAATCATTAACTCATCCACTAGAGGCAATTTCCAGTGTGCTTCTTTCCATAATTTTGGAAAGTGGGGTGTTGGATCTTCTTAGCACCATTTGATTTATCTATCGGACCACCATCATTGATGTCCACCTTATGCTTCTTGTCCCCATGATACCCCTATGATTCCTGGATCCCCATTTTGACCTTGAGGCACATTGGAAAATTTCCTCATAGGTGTCGAATTCACGGATCGCTAATGATGTTAGTAGGCTAGGCTTCAGCCCAACAAAGAATTGGGGAACCATGCATTCAGGGGTAACGACAAAGCCGGAAGCGTATCATGAAAGCATTGTGAAGTTTGCATCGTACGCTCCAACAGATTCTTCTTATTTTTTTTTGAGAGAAAGGAAGTCCCTTTCTATCTTAAGTCGGAGGGTTCACGGAAAATATTTACCAAAAAACATCTTCTAGAAATTCATCCTTTCCAATACATCGATCTCCTACTCAGGCGTCGTATTTTTTATCAATGTCCACCATTGATTAGCTTCACCCTTCATACGATAAGCCACAAAGAGAACCTTCTCTTCTTCAGAACATTGAAGGATGGAGAAGATATTTTCAATGGAGTTGATCCATTATTCAGCGATCGTGGGATCGGATGATTTAATAAAAGTAGGAGGCATTTATCTCATCAAGCTCTAGATAGCGACCTGTTCCTTCTTAGGGGGTTTGTACGTTCCTCTTGACCTGTGTTTCTATTAAAATCTTGAGTTAGCTGGGAGAGAAGCATGACAAAGGTCACGATTCCCGCTCCCATTGGAGGACATCTCATTAGTAAAATCATCACATTGATCTTCACACTAGTTGTTATCCCAAGTCCTCCTATTACCAGCCATTGGCTGGAATTAAAGGAAATTTAGGTGGTAACACATAAAGGGTAATCCAAAGACAAAAGTTGATGACTTAAAAATAAAATTTTATTTTCTTAACTCATGATTCTATAGGCTTCAACCTATGATTTTTATGATCTTTTTTCTAACATTTATTCATAGGGGAAATTTTTTAATTCCATTAATAAGGGTTCATAATATGCTTGTGAATTTATCAAAAAATATCCCTCGAGAGTTTCGTAACCAATAGTGCAGCAAATCCCTTTGTTGTGCACCAGTTCCCGTTCGAGTCTAGTTCAAAGCGGTGTTTTAGGGTTTTACCCCTACGATACATCTGTTCCAGAGCCACCTCTACCTAATCGTATCCAGACATGGATGTATTTTTTTGATAAACCACATACTCAGTACTTACCAAAACAGAGGGATGTTTTTATTATACTTATTATTGTCTCTAATTCTTTACTAGGGTTTTCTAATCCTAATCCCAAAAATAACTAAACCTCCCACTGATACCAACTGTGACAACCCTGCTCTTATTACAAACATAAACATGATTTATTACCTAATCTATTCACTTGATACATCATGGAAGATCGAGAGGTCTATTGTCATTGGGGAATAGGATCATTACATAATAACTTAAAACATGAAATACAACATCTTTTTTAAAAACATCCTTTACATGACCACTACATTCCCTCGTAGTTAGCAGTGCATGGGATAACCTAAGGACATGCATAAGAAAAGTGGTGAGCTATAATGCCCTGTAAGGGAATAAACCTGGAATACATGAGGATTACAATACATGTTAGACAATAGTAATATCAATAGAGAACAAGAGAAACATGAACATAAAGGCGTGATAAATCCTGGTAATCATAACATGGAAATGTGGCAACAACACTTAACATGAAATTTTCATGAGCCAAGGCTCATTGCACATGGATCATGATTAAATTCTCATTGCACATGAAGAACTAGTAAACACTCGCTGCACATGAATTTTCATGAGTCAACACTAATTTAACATTACGTATCATGATACTATACATTACCCAATGCATTGGAGCGCTATAAGGGCACACCCTTCTTAACCATTTCATTTAATGCATAAGTGTTCCATATGGATCATAAAACATGGATTCATAAAACATAATCATTTATTCCATGATAAAGGAATGTAGAAATCATACATGAACCTTTATAATCAATAAGCAAATGTTCATAAAGGTGAATACCCTAGATGGAGAAATAGGCATGGTATTCCCTACACAATGGCATTGCCTTTGAAAATCTGTGCGATTTCGGCATCATAATGGCGTGACATAAGAATTCATAAAAATGGTTGATGAGAGAGAAATGGGTTCCTCATCATATTTACATGTAATGGAATGTAAAGGGGGTCATATAGATACATGTCCCAACAATTTTAATGGAATTTAGGTTAATTAAAAAAAAGTATTGCTTGAATGTAAATGAGGATGGAGAAGTTACTTTCAGAATTTGGGCATAGTAACGAGTGTACATGGGAGGTATTTAATGAGAGAGAAAGGGGTATCCCATCATTAAAACATAATGAGGGTAGTGTGAGGGAGTTGTGAAACCATATCCCAATATTCATAATTGAAATTAATAGGGCAAAACAACTAAAAGAAAATTGGACAAAAATAAGGAAGGAAGAAAAAACACTTACTTGGAAGTGTGCTTCCAAAGGCTCGATAGAAGATTGAGTGAGGATTCTTGGGAGCTTGGGGAACCTTGGGAGGATTATAGAGAGAGTAGGGTAGAGGTTGGACGAACTACAAAGCCTTTTATTGAGAGTAAGTGGGATCATGGGTGGGTTTATATAGGAAAGGTGAGGGAATTCTTTATTATTTAGGTTTGGGACCCCTTATATTAAATTAATCCAACCACAAACCATACCATGGTTTTGGACCATGTTTTTAGGAAAAGGGAAGAGGAAAAAAATTATAAGGCCAAAGTCTGATCTTCTTAATATAATAGGGTTGCTTATGTGGATTTGAGTCACACTCCCATGGAAAACCATTTAAAAAAACAAGGTGTTTAATAAGTCTTGAAGGGACCATTAATGCTTTGAAAAGTAAGTCAAACAAAACCAAAATCACATTATTTTAATGTTAAAACATATATTGGACAAAAAAAAGCTTATAGTATTTTATTACATCACTATTGAGTCATTATGATGTCATAAAACACAGTATATATTTAAACAGTATTTAATTTCTGCCCAAAAAATTGACAGTCTCAGAAAATTATGAAAAATTCACCATTGGATAATTTCGACATCCTGATTCTAGAAGTAACATTTATTTTATCTTAATAATTATCTAAATATGTTATTATTCACTTTTAAAATAAAAAACCGTCATTTATCGAAAATTCACGGGTTTTGACAAAAAAGGATTTCAAACCTTAATAGAAATTACAATTGCATTCATAAAATTATATGATCATTTATATATAATAAAATTAATTTAAAAATAATAATAATAATATTTTATTAAAATATTATTTAATTCAGAAATCCCTTAATTTAATAAATTAGAATTCTTAATTAAATAATAAATAAAGACACTATTTTCACTTTAAAAACTATTTATAATGTATCAATAATGACAAGAAATAATATTCATTATTATATACAAAAAAATAATGTACATGAACATAGTACTAGAGATTTGTTACATAACCCCTTTAAACAAATGCATAAGACCTAAGGGTAAGGTGTGCGATGGTGACAGACTCTTGGGGTAGCTCGGATTACATCGCTCGAGTGGTAATTTCTATCAACATCCACTTTTCCCATAGACAGTCATGTTCGAGCTTGACATGGTGAAGCTCAGCTTGGGCATGGTCAAAAGCTATGCCCAAATATGTTACCTCTTTTCCAAGATCCGAAAAATGGGCTTCGTATGGAGCAATTCTACTCGATGAGGCCATCACTTCCATTTTCTGAGTAAATTGCGTTTGTTAAAGCCCTATATTTATACTAATCATGTGATCACTATTCAACGACTATAAAATCAACGGTCATATTTATTCTCATAAAACAAAAGGAGTTGACATTTTATATAAAAATTTTACATAATTAGACATATAATTAGATCAAGAGCGTTTTTTTCATTAATGAAACATTGGGTCGTTACAATTCTCAATTATATACATCTTGGATCAAAAAAATATATATTATTTTGGGATTTTTAAATTTGGAATGTTTAAATAATTAAATAAGGGGATAATTTTTCTCTTTCATAATTTTGTATTTAACCATCTATTAGCATGATTATTACAGATGATAATAAAGAAGGCATCGATATGAAGAAAATTTTGAGAAATAATCATGAGTTCAACCTTGAATGTGATGAATTAAATTGTTTCTAGATCCATATTTGTGCTCATTTGCTACCATATTTGATGAAGGTTATAAGGGATAAATTTCATTGTTCATCGTTCTCTATACACCCAGGATGGTAATGATATATTGAGATTTGTAATAGTATTTCTAGTGGGATGGAATGAATTGAGATATTATTGAATGTTTTCTCATTGTTTGGTTTTTATGAAACAAAATACTGAGAGATAAAAGACATAGGGGATGTTATAACCCTTACCCATACTACAATGGAAATAATAATTGAACACAATGGATTTTTTTTCATCGGACTCCCCAAAACATCAAAAGGGTAAAATGGTATATGGTTTTCTATTGATCACATTAAAATATGTGAAAACATATTCTTTATATGATAAGATTTATCTTATGAAAATTTTTTATTGATATTTATTATTGAATTGTAATAGTTTTAGGGATTAACACATTCAACTACTGATTGATAAGCATGGATCATCAAAAAGTATAAGATAACTATTTTTGTATGATTTGGATACAAAGTTAATTTTTAAAACTAATTAACATCTTTAGGGGAATAGTAATTCTGAGAGTACCATTAAAACTATAAATGACATATTGATGGTTATATATATATATATATTCAGGGTGACCAGAATAACACCTTTCTCTGGTGGAATTTTCTTATACTAATAGCTTCAAAATGAGTATTCAAATGGATTCTTATGAAGCCCTATATGAAAATTATTGAATAATTTAAAAATATTGGAAACAAGATAGAGAAGTAATATATATTAAATCCTTATCTAGATAATGTAATTAAATAGTTATTTAGAGTCATTAAACATCATATATAAGAATCTTTTATTGTAAAACACATATTCTAGGAATCACTAGAAATACCAATAGTTCAATGTAGCTGACAATGTATGCCTATGAATGTCTCTTTGTCCGTATTTAATGAGATTTGGAAAAAAGTAAAGTTAATCCCTAGAAATATATACATATATATATTATTTTAAAATAATTTATCATATAAGGAATATAACTTATCTATTTGTGGTTCCACCAAATATCTCTCATGTACATGATGTGTTCCATTTATCTATCCATGGGGTGTACATATATGATAATTCACATGTACTAAATAAAATGTTCATAGAACTATATAAATATTTTTCTTTTTAAAACCAACTATAATATGTTCTAAATCTTACTGAGATGTTATTTGAAACAATACCACTCCCCGTGTCAATGTTTTATGGGGAAACCATCAATTTGAGAATGTTATAATATAACCTAGGGAATTTATATGGTAAAATAATCCTCATATATTTATATTAGAGTGATGAATTTTGAAGGAATAAATTCATTTTAAATGTGTACAATATATCACCATATGATTTTTTTTAAAATATTTCAAATTATGTAAATTAATTTATTTAATACATTGTATTACAAGAATCTATAGGTTTATAAGAATCTAGTATCATTATTAAAATATTATGTTTCTATTATAAAGTAGCCATTATATTGGGTGGTCAGAATATTAATAGAAAAAAATTGAAAATTGTATATTATTCACATTTTTTTAAATAATTATTCAGTCTTCAATGATCATAATTAAAAACAACACAGTTTCGAAAGTAAATGTGATATTTGTTCAGAAATATTTTATTATGCATGAAATGTGTTGTTTTTAATTATATTAATCACTGTTATTGAATTATATTAAGTTATTTTATATATTATTTAGTTGATATATCTTATCATGCATTAAATCAATATTTTTTAGGCATGGGATAATAATAAATCCAATTTTATGATTAAAAATATATTTATTATAAATAGAATATTTTTTAATATTCTATAGAAGTATATTAAAATTAATTTATTACATTAAAATTTATTGATATATATAAAATAATTTATATATTTATAATCTAGGGAAGAAAAAATTGTTAAATATGACCATTTTATTTTTTTCAATATGAATAGTAACCATAAAATTTTATCATCTTGATAATGGATTGATCTTGTCAATAAACAATAGAACTAATTGATAAGGCATATTTTTTTAATCTATATTTACAAATTAATAATGGGAATTCACTAATTCATCCTTCAGAATTATATTGATAAGTTTAAAAGACACCATTCAATGAAAATTATTTATATATTATTTAAATGAATTAATGTTACTACATGTCTGTCCCTAGGTCTTAAATAACATTAATTTTTTCACATAGGGAAAAAATAGTAAGCAATGAATATAAATTTAATTTTTTTTCTTAATGATTTTATTTTAATTATGGAAAACTATTTCTATTTTTTGGTATTATATAATATCATTAAATGTGTTTAAAATGCCAAAACATAATTTTTTCAACAATGTTAAAAAACAGATGAATTTAAAATAATTTATGATTTTTAATATTTGTAAGCTATAGTGTAACATTAATTTTATAGTGGAATATGAAATATTATTGTTGAGTTAAAATATTATATTAGAGATCCAACTTTTTCTTTATGGTTCTAATTAAAATTAATTAAATAATGAATATGTAACTATAATGATATTTTATCGTAATAATATTAATTAATTAAAATATAAGTCAATAAATATTCAAATAAGTAATATTGGAATAGAAATTGTCTGAAATAAAATTAAATTTACATTCATTTCCCATTATTCATATTATAAGTAAAAATTAAATTCCATTAATATTAAAAATGTAGTTAATGTAGTTAAAATTAAGAATGGTTACATATGTGTAAATCAAAATGATAAGGTTTAAGATGATAAAGAAACCATTTCCAAATTATATTAGACGATGTTTTTATAACCATATACTAAGATTTAATAAAATACTTATCCATTAGTTGGCATGTTTATTGAAAATGAATTTATTATAATTTAATTGCTTGAGAAATTCCAAAATTTACCCACCTTACAATTATAAATGGGATACCCAACCCTCAAATTTTCACAATTTATTTATCCTTCTAGATTAACCAATCCCTTAATTTTTATCTTCTCAACTTATCTATCAACAACATATGTTTCTTTCATCCCAAAATAAAACCCTAAGAGTCCATCGGTGGATATCTAAAGGAGTCATCTCAATAAATAGGTAACCACCAAAACTGATGAAATTATTTTCTAATACGATTTACAACCTATAAATCTATTGTATTTATAATAAATAAAAAATTAAATATCATAAATATGTTTAAATTTTATTATGATAATAAAAATATCATTATACACCTTCTTTCTTGTAAATTGAGATGTTAATGTATTACACGTGCATAAGTATGTTTTATCATCTCTGAACAGTGATACAATTAATTTTTCATCACTCTATTTTATGGATGGGTATAAAGATGGAATTAATTTTTATATAATATATTAATGATATTGGATTCATAATTTTATTATGTACTATCATTTTTTGAATGTAGAAGGAGAAATAAAATTTAATGAACTATGTTAAGAGTTATTGATATTCATTGAGTAATAATCATTTTTTTGAAACATAATCATCGAAATGATTGTGTTATGATAAATACATGGACTATAGGACATTTGGGGAGATATTAATAAATTATTTTAGAATTTAACAGTTTATATAAGTATCTCTTTTATATTGGAGAAAATTTGAGATGGGTTTCCATTTATATGTGTAGGAGATAATAGATTTGGGATTTTTCAAGATAATAAAATATAATATTTTCATTAAATTATTGATGAAAAAAATTAATAATAACTATAATTTCATGTATTATATTGTCCAAATATCATCTAAAAAAGCATAAGAGATGACTCAATTTCAACTTTACACTTACATATTATTTTAACCATCCTAGTAAAATCATTTTAAATAGAACCGTGGTAACATGTTATTACTATTTATATTAACAATTATGAAAAAAATAAATTTTAAGTCATAAAGTTTATTAATATTATAATAAAAAATAAAAAATATATGTTATAAAATTAAATTTTTATATGGGTTATAAATAAATTGAAAAATAATATTTTAAAATGTTATGAGTATCGTTTTCCCAGAAAAATATATTTTTAGCATAATTTTTTAGAACAATTTTTTATAATGTTGATATAAATGAATTTTCAATGATTAATTTTCACCGTTATTATCCAATAATATTTTTAAATCAATTGAAAATAAATTATTTTTTATTTATTGTATGTAATTTAATGTTCTTTAAAAAATAGTTATTTTTAATCTAATCACTGAATAATTTGTCGTTTTTGAAAAATAAATTATTTATATATATTAAGATTTTATTATAATTACATAAATAATTACATAATATTCATAAAATAAAATATAAATATTTGTGAGAAATTAATAATAACATTCATACATAAAATTCAATATAAAAGATTTTTTTTAGAAAAACATATTTTTCAAGAGTAAAATGATTTTTTAGAAATTTAGTATTTATTTAAGATTCATTAATATTTAATATAATGCTATATAATCCATGTTTATAGTTTTTAAACATAATTTCTTTAATTTAAATAATTCTTCTATTTTTACTACAATGATATAAAAATACACAATATCAATGTTAATTTGGGCTCAGCATTTCGTAACCAACAAGTTATCAAAAACATAGTTTACGCATCGTCGTGAATATATATGTGTTTATGGAATGTTAAAGAGTGTTATGTTATGTTAATAATTTCACCAATAAATTATCATATGATATCTTGGTGTATTCCACTAAATCAACAATATGAAATATAGTTTGATAAATCAAAAATAAAATCTATGGAAATTAATATTTATAAAAGTTGATGATTTGAAATTAAAATGGAAGCAATTTACACACAGTAGTTTAATGTATGAACACAATATATGAAAATATAGAGGTAATTTTATAAAATTAATATTCTGAAGAATTAAATATTTTATAGAGGGAATATATAATTGATGGGAAACAATGATAGATATTTTGGGCAATGATTTTAACATTATCATAAAAGAAGTAGTTATGGACATTATCATAATTTATTCATATCATCATAACCTATTTTGGGAAAACATAATAATATTGTGTGATCAAAATCATAGTAAGCGTAATCATATGTAGTAAGAATAAATGATCACATGTCATCATAAGATTATGATATGGGAATGAGAATGAAAAAAAGGGTTGTGAAAATTGAATAGAGTTTATATAAACAGTAAATTGATGTGGATAATGATAACCATGGAACCATGACATAAGAAACTGCTATAATGTGTTCTTGGAATCCCATAATATTTGAAATAATCATTAGTCATTACATGAAAAACATAATATATGGACAACTAAAATGTATATAAAATAATATATAGTCCTATTATGGATTATTTTCACTAATTTTTATTATAAACATAGAGGAAAATTTTTCATTGTGGGTAATTTTATCCCTCTAATCCAATAAATAACATTTAATATGATATAATGATTTATGGAATTCATATACGTAATATATATGTCAGATCCCAACTAGCAAAAAACAAAAATAATAACATGAACATGAATAAATGTTCAACATGTGGAAAATAATACACATATAAATCATAATCATGATCAAATCCCTTGATAATGATACGTCTATTATTATATTGTCTTGGAAATAATTGAAATTATTATCCTAAGTATTCCCTAATAAAGTAAGAATTAATCTTTTTTGGATGTTTTAATATTAGTAATAAATATTTTTTCTTAATTATTTAGTAATAATTTATTAAATTTCATATTACAATTCACGGTGAAGAAAGAATAATAATGAACTTCATAGGTGATGCTCTTATAAGGGCATGAAATTCTCATGCATAGAAGATCAATCATACTCATATGACTAGATTTAGTGTGAATTACCCACCAAGATCTCTTATAAGGATTTCCTCTCTACTAACTCATGTTCCCCCACTTAATCATACTTAAATAAATTTATATTTTCATATTATGAAAATTGATACATGTATTCATGAATGTGAAAAGGGTAAAAAAAATTTCTAATGATGATACCCCATAACGTAATGTTACTATTATAGGATCTATGGATCCAAATGATGAATTGAATGGATATTCTTAATTATATATGGATTACTAATTATAATTTGTCACCATAATTTTGAATGAGAATAAAATAAAAATCTTCTTATTATAAGAAAGATAAAATGAAAATATTCCATCGTAAACATGTAAAGAAGAATAACGTAGGAACCACTTCAATCATAAATTGTGATTGGAATTCACATATTCCATGGAGTCTGAAACACATGGTATCTGGTCATTAACTGATATGGTCTCATCTAAATGAATAAAAATAATGGTTGAGACCTCTGTCTATACAGTACCAAAAATATTATAGGTTTTTTGTGATTTACAAAATGAGATACTAGTAACATCAATTGATCAAGAATCTAAAGAATAATTAAGAAAAAAAATCATTACACTGAATCCATCAATAGTACTTGAGTAGATGATTGACAAGAAAAAAATGACAATCAAGGTGGCACATGTATTGATATCACTTCGAGAGATCTACATAGAGTGGATATCCATAGAAAATGATGTTCATAACATCATTGAGGTGGGTATAAGTATTGGGTATCATTGATTGATGAACTCTATAACATGGAAGTGAACTATGATGATGTTTTTATAAGATTCATGGATGAATCATGTTGTATCAATATACCTTAGAAACGTGTAAAAATATGGAGGTGTGGTTTTCATCCAAGTGGCCAAGGTTTGTGGCATCGATGAATTTATTGTGGTTCTCTTTATAATGTGAAATAACATTATCAATCATATATTATAAAAAATATCCGTATTTTTTTAATTTAAACCATTATAAAATAACATAAAAACATTATTTTAATTTTATAATGTATTATACATGCTGACCAGGGTCGTCAAACTTGAGGAACATCCTAGGAAGTGTAATCAGTGGTCCAAATAATGATAATATAATAATTTTATTTTCTTTATATTATTTATTAAAATAAAATTTTGAGCTTCTCTGAATATTTGAAATGGAAATAATAAAATGAATAATTTAAATAAAAATCAATATGAAAAAAATTAAATCAATGAAATGTCTTCATCGTATGGTTGGATAATAGGAGTTTGTTAATTATTTATTTGTTCTCTAAATTCAAGGGGATAAATCATTTGATGAATCCTCATTAAAAAAATTAAATTCCCTTTATTTTTATGTGTGTGATATTTTCATGCCTTCAGGGAACCAAACCACACCTCCTACAATCGTAAAATTGGTTAAAAATGCAACTAATAATGCAATTCCAAAATGACCCTCCTTTTCCATGTGTCATTTTTTCATTTCTGGAAACCCCAAATTCTATACATGTGTATATTTCCCAATATAATGTAGGAAAAAATAATAAATAATTGAAAATGGATGGAATTAGAATGAATTCCATGGTGTAATAATTCAACGCCCTTACAGTACTTTCACATCAAGCACAATTATATTTAAAAATAGTTGAGTTGAGGAAAAATAATAAAGAATGATTTAAACCCTCCACTGGTGCAAAGGCTCGGGTTAGTCACATGACATGGAAATTTTATAGTACATCCGAATGGAATTATGGTTAATATAGAATAAGGTTATGTTTGTAAGATAAAAATGAATGGAATAATTAATGGAAACTATTTAAATAAAAAATAAGTGCATGATAAATGGTATAACAAAAAAATTAAAAAATTAATAGCCTAAAGAGTGGAAATAATTTATAGAATCTATCTCTGATTGATATTTAATAATTAACAAATATCCTCTTATTTAAATGCATGAAATAGGAATTGGATATTCATAAATTATTATTAATTTATTTCAGTTTGTATTGTGTCATCAATGGTTGGAATTCTAGTTCCATATTTTTGTTTTTTTTAAAAAATAAATGTCGTACCCAATTGTTTTCTCAATGATAGTTAATATAGTATAATAAAATTATTTAGTAATTTTTGTATGAGTTTGAAGTAAAAATTTCAATACCATCTTTCATGATTGAGAGATGTTATGGACCAATTACTCCATGATTATATTCTCACTGAATTCGTCCTAAATCATTCTTCAATGTAGAGTTTTCAATAAGAACACTAAATAAGTGATAAATTCATTGAAAATTAATGGGGTAACGTGCCAATGAATTATTTTTCAAATAAATTTATAATCACCTCAATTTAAATTGGGTATCCTGATTTATAACTCATTTCAATAAGTGGGGGTCTACCATGTCTGTTAGGATAATTTTTCAACATGATTTATCTTTTCCAAACTCTAGTGGTTTCAATCTATTTGTGGTCTAAAATAAATTATTCAAACTAATAAAACAAGAAATCCTATTAAAAATCACTAATTTTTTAGTAATATTTTAACATTTATTCGAAAAATACCATGTTGCCTAAAATATGCTAAAATTCCACAATTATGAAAATTTCACAATTTATCCCAAAAAAACAATAATTCAAAAATAGATGAAAATAATCTAAAATTTACAAAAAATTTCAGTTTAAATCATATAAATAAATATAAAAATGAGGAAAAAATTAAATCTATCTAATTACCTTAAAATAAATTGTTATTTTCCTCAAGATTGAATTCTCAATAAGGAATTCAGAGTTCACCAATGTTAACAATAATCAAATTCCAAAGTATTAAAATCAAGTAATTTTCAATGTGAAATGAGAATTTTAAATTAAAAATAAAATTTTAATTTTAATTCTATTTTTTAATGAATCCACAAATTCATGTATTTTATGTTTTCCATTCAAAAAACTATGATGTTTCTTATTCTATCCATTTTTCCTCCTTAATTTATTATTATCAAACATACCATGTCTGGATTTACCTCAATTTTTATTCTTATTCCTCTCCTCTCAGGATACATATCTTTTCTAGTTATGCTCATTATTCACAACACTCTCCATATCAAAGGCTTTGTAAGTTAACTTATTTCTCCACCTTTTTATGCAAATGACCCAGAAAATAATTTGGGATTTCATTAATTATTGAAGTGGCTATGGGGTTTATGTTTTGTTGGAATTGATATATTAAAATTAAGGATCAAGGTGTTGTTTTATCATCATTGTAAAATATATGATATCAAAAATAAAATTGTAATTAAATTCCTCCCTTCAATGTAGAAACAACCATTTGAACAAAACATAAGAATATGGTTATGATCCAATAAATCATAATAAATTATCTGTGAACCCTCTTAAAATTGTATTAACATTAATACATTTCATGAAGAAATTTATATTTTTATCCATTTTTAATTTTAATGATTATAATGATTCCCACATATTTTACCAAACCAAATATGATAAAAATTGGCATTCTAGTATAGGTGACTTTTATGCATACCAAATAAAAAACCATTTTTTCATTTGATTTTTCATTTTATCATTATAAATTTTTAAAAAACTCATCAGTGTAAAATAATGATGTATCCTAAATGAATCAATAACCTTAATTTCAACTCACAATATTCACCCCCAAATTTTTTTCATTACAATGTAAATCATCCCTTAAACAATGATTCCATTCACACATATTATTTTACATTGAAATATTAAGAAAATTGTATGAGGAGGGTCAGAATGGATAAAAATGGCTTGATATGCGGTTAATAAATATAAAGGCCATTCATGCTATCTAAGGGATAAATAAATATTGATGTAATGGAGTTATTTTAAGGATATTTGTTCAATACAAACACCGCTAAATCATTTTAATTTTTGTTTTTCATTGTCAGAGATTTGGAAATTTCACATGAATGTTCTAGAAAGGGATATGTCACATGATCTCTCAATAATGATGCTCAATATATAATAAGAATTACATGGTCAAGAAATAATCATAGTAATTGAAAGATGATATTATTAAATTCAATAAAGGTGTGATTAATAAAAATATCAATGTACCTTAATTTTAGTAATCCATAGAATGTAATGTTTTGGCGATATATAATTTTCAAGAATCAATTAATTACCTAAAAGCAGGAGACCTCGTTTTAATATCTATTCATCATTTTAATTATCCAATTCTCTATATTAAAAATTCAATTTCATTAAAAATTAAATATAAAACCTATAATCACATGATTTATAAGAAAATTACAACTCTAATAGAAGTCATAAAAGGTATTAACTGATGTTTGGGAACACATTTTTCCAATTTAATGTGCAAAACATGTTTAAATATTAAAATATATGCAACATAAATTTTAAAAATTAAATGTGATCAAAATTTCAAAATAATTTTTCCCTCTTTCTCAAAT
This sequence comes from Viscum album, assembly GCA_963277665.1. Taxonomy (NCBI): domain Eukaryota; kingdom Viridiplantae; phylum Streptophyta; class Magnoliopsida; order Santalales; family Viscaceae; genus Viscum; species Viscum album. The sequence goes on from OY728159.1 coordinate 1,433,870,233, forward strand.
GATTAGGGGCATCGTTGTGCCATCAAGGTCCCAAAATGTCATATAAAATTAAATATTCACATGTATCATGTCATTAAAGTTAAAAAAATAATAATATGTTGTTTATTGAAGTCTTAAAAAATCTTTATAATTAAATTGAAATCATTCGTTCTTGATAAAAATAAATTGATATGTTATGGTAAGATCCCCTAAGTAGGACCAAAATTTTTACAGCCTCCATAGGCCAGTAGAAGCTATTATCCATAATCTGATGGGGGTGGGGTAGATCTCCTTGGAATGAAAATGTGTGAATGGAATCATTGTTTAAGGGATGATTTACATTGTAATGAAAAAATTTGGGGGTGAATATTGTGAGTTGAAATTAAGGTTTTTGATTCCCTTAAACAATGATTCCATATTGATTTTCATTGTTCAATTTAAGGATAAAAAAAATTATAGAGTACAATACTTCATCCTCACTCACAATTTGGATCAAAATGCATAGCAGAGCTAGGATAAATTATGGATGCTCATAATCATTTTTTGATACATATGAAATATGTTATTTAATATTTGAGGAAGGATCAACATGGTCCCTTTTTGGGTGAGTTTACACTATATTTGTATCCACTAGTTCGACTATATGGAAATACTCATATGACTTCTAAAAATTATTTTCCATAAAGTTAGGGAGATCTATATGTTCCTAAAAAGATGCATGTTATATTTTGTCATCTTCTAATAAGGAATAAAAAAGACTTCCAAAACATAAATAAATAAAAATAATAATGAGTTAATATTAAAATCATATTGAATAAAATCAATAATGGAATTGTTCAAATATGATTGTATCATTATATTTGTTCCTGTTCAATCACTTCTTCACTGGTATGTTCCTTAATTTGTTTGATGTTAGGCGATGGAGGTAAGTTTTCCGACTCTTCCAAATCATGTTTAACCACATTTTCCTATATTTCCTCATAAAAACCAAGAATGGACCATGAGGCCCCTTTTCTTAGACTTTAATAATTTCACATCATTTTTGAGTTTATTGACCATAATCATCAAATATTGAGGTGATATTCATGCCTACATGACTCTTCTAATATATGTATCCATTATCATTAAAACATCATCACTTATTTTGGAAGGATCTTCAGGGATGAATATTTTTTTCTAATAGATGTTAGTACTTGTTCATTGTTGAATAATAGATTATTTTATAAAACATGAGATTTAATTTTGTTGTTTTAAAGATAAATAATGAAAATTTATATAGTATGAGAAAATAGAAAAAGTGATTGAAATTTCACATAGATACCCTAAAATATTCTTGTTTTGAGGCATGATTGTTGTAGGTAATGGATAAAGAAATTTTATTTTCCTAATTCAGCACAGAGGCAGACTAACGTCTTTTCACATGATGAGCATCATGGTCTGTTGAATCATTGATTTTAATTATCTAATTTAAAATCTTTCGTGTTTTTACATTATTTAGGAAAATAATTTTTTTTTGAGTTTTTTGGAATATGGTAAAATAATTTAATGAAATGAATACTTTAAATCAAATTATAGATGTATACAAAATGAAATTAAGGAAGAATGGTCTTGGTCATAGTGCTGGAGGACAAGGGTTTGTTTAATATTTACTTGTTGTTTAAATTGAATTTGATAAAATGATTAATGAAAAATTATTAAAAAATTACTTCCCTTTGATTTATTATTAATTTGATTTTAGCATGACTTCATCACACCAAAACTCACCTCCTCCAATAGTCAAATAAGATAAAACCTCATCCAATAATGAAATTCCAAAAATTCTTGGCTCTACTCTATGTCGTTTCATCCATTCAGAAAACCCTAACTCTACAATATGAATGTATTTACCCAGAGAATGGATGGAAAAAATAATCAGTTAAAAGGGTTGTAATTTGAAATAATGTTGTGGTGGATGACTACCACAACAATAAAATATTCTCTCATCAAACACAACTAGATTTAAAAATGTTTAATTGATGCAAAATAATGTATAACACTGGAAAAACTCCCCCTAGACCAATCCTTAGGCTAGTCACTTTCCATTTCAAATTGAAATGTTTTCATAATGGAATGATGGGAGAGGGATATTGATATTAGGGTTGTAAGAGAAAAATGGATATAAAGAAAATTGAAACACATTAGTTAAAATATGAATTCACATAACATGAGAAAATGAAATAAAAAAATAAAATAAAATTAATGTCTTAAAGTATGGACATTGTTCATAGAATCCCTCTATAATCGAAATTTCTTCAATACACCTATTTCATATTTCCAATAGGAATCGATGAGGATTTTGGGAATTATAAATGACCAATAATGTGTTTCATGACATACACTGTCATCAATGGATGAAATTTCAGTTTGATAATAATTAAACAAAAATATTTCATTTTTTACTCCGCTATTTTATCTGAATTATGAAATATAGTCTTCTCTAAATATTTTTAATTTTTTTACCAGATTAATCAATAATATTTAGCTTCATCTGAAATTTCTAGATTATTTTATGTGTTAATTACTTAGATAATTTATTATGGAAAAATGAATCCAAAATCGTTCCTCAATGTTGATATCTCAATGGCCCTCTAGATGAGTAAATAATTCATGATAATTAATGGATGAATTAACCAATAAATCATCATTCAAATACATTCAGAATCACATCAATGGGATATGTGTATCCAAATCTATTCATCATTTCTAGAAGTGGGTTCCTCTATGTATGCTTGAAAAGTTTTCCAACCTGATTGATTTTTTAGGCCTCTAGTTTTTCCAATATTATTTTTGTCCAAAAGAAGAATATGGATCCAGTAAATGAATGAATCAATTTAAAAAATAATCACTCTTAGTGATTCAGTTTTTTATATTTTATCCCCAATATACCCTTGTGATTAATAAACTAAATTATTCAATTATTATGTTCATTTCACATTTTGGAAAGAAAACACAAATTAAAATCCCTAATTAATGAAAATTAGATCAATGGGGTAAATTTTGAGGGTTTATATATATTCCATACATATATAAAATAATGAAATATTTACTCAATAAGTAACACAATATAATTGATGATGATATATTTTAATTTTCTGACATCATCCTCCATGTATTCTATCTTATTTAAATGAAAGGGTTAGACCTTTTTCCTATTATTAAAAAAGTTTTTTAGATGATATTAATGTGGATAAATGTTTTATTTTTTTTGAATCTTATCATCAAATGTGAAATTGGAAGGTTCCAATTTTATGTTTCAGAATACCATTTTATAATGTTCTCATTATAGAAAAAGTAAACTAATCATTTTTATGATTGGAAGATATGTGATATATGATGAACACATGAGATAATAATTCATTTGGATTCTAACTGAAATGGATATCATTATAGAGAAGAAAAATTATAGAAAATTGCGGTTGACTATAATTTATGTGGATGAGTATTTTTCATAAAATTAAGTCATTTTCATAGAGGAATTAAACTCATTAATATAGAAAATTTGAATGAATGTTGATCAAACAAGTATTTATCTAGATTATAATATATGACATTATAGTCTGGAATTCTTGGGAAACATTCTAACTTAATAATTCCTATTGAGTTAATAAATATACATATATTTTGAGGAATACATCAATCAAAAACAATAAAATGAATAACATGAATGGATGTAAAGAATCCATATCCAATAATAATTTTTGATATTAATATTATTTTTGAACGTATTTAAAACATTTATATTGATATTTGTTCATAATATCAATGCATTCCTTAGTTAAAATTGATAGATAAAGAATCCCATTACTTGTTTTTGGTTCAAACTCTGTATGAAACTATATTGAAGAAGTTTCAATTTAATATTATTATGAACATTCCTAGGATCCATATAAATATTTCACTATTTTAATATTTACCATTTATAATCTAATTTTAATTATTCAATGTATAGTTTTTTATTATTGAATGAAAAATAAATCTTCATCAGATAATTTTTTTGTAAATTAGGGAGGAATGATGATAATTTAATAATAATTGAAATAAATAATATAAAAATTCTTGATCTAAAAATATATCATTAGTATTTTAATACATTTTAAAAATATTTATATTTGTGTTATTATTGTCATCTATGATATTTTATTATATCACTATTTTTGTTGGTGGGTAAACTAACCCAACTGTGAACACACTATATATATATATATCAGTTTTTGTGGATAATGATGTGAATAATATAATCATAACATAAGATTAATGACATTATTTATTTTTTATTGATAAGACAAATTTTTTTTGGTTTGTATAAAAAATGAAATTCATGAATTTTTTTTGAAAATCATTTCTTTATGGGGAGGCAGTGTGTGCATATTTGAGTAGATTTTATTCTGTTATTCAATATTCAATGGATATATTAAATAAATGTATTTCAATTAATATATTAATAGATTATTATACTAATTATTTTAATGTCACTACAATATTGTTGTTCAAGTTGTACATGAGGAGAAAGTATAAGAATAATATTTAAAGAGTAAGTAATACTCAATTATATTCCATAAACATTCCCCAAAATGTATCCTTAAAAAAAGTGATTATGTTAAATAATTTAGACCATATAATTATAAAAACAAGGGAGTAATTTAAAGAATTAAAATTAATGTGTCTTGGAAAATAATGTTTCCAAATGGGTATGGAATGACATCATATAAGTGTACCCATTTATATGTGAAGAAATATAATTTTTTTATTGTATTTTAATTTTTCAATTCGATGATTAAGCTATTAATTTATTAATGAATCTAAAACTATCAAATAAATGACTTAATGGTGATATAGGTCTGATCAATCTTTAAATATGAATTCCCAAATATTTTCAAATTCATTTTTAGTTATTTTCCATTCTATTTTTCAATGCACAATTTATGTACCTTCCTATGTAGTTTTTAATGATTGAATTTATATTTAATATCTTATATAATGTAAACCATATAAATTCATATTTATTATTTAAAACTAAACTTACTATCAATTTGAATTAATTTTATATCGAAAAAAGGAAAATAAGGCTTTAAACTAATATGTATTATATATTGGGAAAAGATTTTATCTTGAAAGACCAATTGTTTCAAAACTAAGTATTACAAATAATATTTTATATTAATTTTTAACTGAGTGAAGGTTAATAATTATATATAAATTTTTGAAATTTTTACTATAATCATTATTGAGGACTTGTAACTAAATTTAATTTTTTAAAATTAATCAATTTTAATAAACCATTTCTTGAAAATAATTATTTTATAATTACCATGGTCCTTACATGAATCTTAGTAAACATAATGGTATTATCGACAAATGAAATATAATTTATTATAAAATATTATCATGTTGTAATAAATTATTTTTTATATTTAGTTTCTATAAGTGATGATACAATATTTTAATCATTGAAAAATAAAATAGTTTATAGAGTAAAATATTTTTCTTGATTCCAAAAATAGAAAATATGAGTTATAAAAATGGGACATTTTATTTATAAATTACATATATATAAATATATATATGATATTATTGTTCATTATTAATTAAATCAATATTTTATTTTAACAATTTCATTCATTTGAAAAAAATTTCAAAATCAGTATTGTTATTTATTCATATAGAAATAAACTATTTTTTGAATGATTAATTTTCCATTGAAAATATAGATGTAATAAATTCAATAAATTATATTATTTTTATAATAATAAAATTATAATTTTTTTGTATTCATCTTTTAAATAAAATAATATAATTTAAGGAAATTTTTTTTCTATAGAAAATTAATTTCATTGTATTAATATTTTTTTTAATTTTATATTATTACTAATAAAATAATGCTAAATAAATTGATAAAATAAAAATTAATATTATTCATATTGTAAATATACCTTAACTAAAACATATATAGTTTCTGAAAACAAGAACAAAATAATATTTTATAAAAAAATAAAATTGTAACTTAAAGGTGATTATATTAGTTCTCTTACAACATTAATAATAATACTAATTATTTCCACATATATTTCATAAATTTTTAATCCAATTTATACCCAAAAATATAATATAATAATTATAACATTTTCATAATTCCTTATTTATTGTTTTGTTTTAGTGTTTCATGTGAATCACGTTATTAATCACATTAGCTTCTAATATATAATATATTTTTACATCTATGTGTGTTATTTACTTCATAAAATAAAATTATACCAATGAAATAAATTAACATTCCTAAATAAATTTTAAATTTAGATTATAAAAAGGATCATGATGGATGAATGGTTCTATGAAATACACAATCACGTACAAAAATTTCTTACCTAATAATATTTTATATGATGCTAAAAAACTACCGTTGATTGAGTAATATTTAATGAATACCCACTTGAAAGAGAGAGATATTTAAATTTACCAGCTATAAAATGGATGAAACATATTAAATAGATAAATGAATCAAATACACATCATTGATACCTTATTAATAAATAATTTTCATAATACAATGATTTTTACAAAAAGGAATCTGAGATAATCGACCTATATAACAATGGTAATTCTTGTTTAAAAATACCAAGAGTGAGGGAACATGTAATCAAATATAGATTATAAATATATATAAGAGTATAATGCTACTAAATATTAATGGATTATAATATATAACAATATAATGAAATCATATGGAAAATAAGAAATATATTTCTTGGGGTGAAATTTGAGGGAATAAACCCATATGGACAAAGTACCATTTAAATAAAAATACTTCAAAGGTTAAGGGATTGTATATTAAATTTAAATACTATTTATGATAATATATGACATTGTATAAAAATGACTATTATATACATAATAACATTGTTAATTAGTGAATATCAATTAGTATGTCTCATTAAAAAGAAATTGAGACCATGAATCCCCACACAAGTAACATAATTAATACGGTAAAAATTATTCGATAAATATGTTATAATAATGAAAGTCATATCCTAGAAAAATTAATTAAAAATAAAAATATGAGGTATTGGTTGGTTAAAATATATAAAACATTGAATAATATTGATCGATATGAAAATTTTGAACTCAATAAATGAAAATCATGTTCCTCGAAACTCTTACATTGTTCTTGATTCATACTGTATATGCACCCAACTTCTTGAATAATGAAATTATTTTTTATAGATAAATATGTATGAACTCAATTCATATATACTTAATTTATTATATTTAATATAATATGAAAATAATTTTTTTAAATTTTACATTCAAATTTTTGAGTGAAAATTAAAAATAGGTTTATTTATTTTTCAAATTTAATTAATTAGAAATTAAAATATAATAATAACATAAATTAATTAAATAATAATTCTAAAACCATTCAAAATATTTATTTTATTATGAAATCATTATAGATTTATTATTTATGCTCCAAAAGACATTCATGATATTTTTTTATATCAATTTTTAGGTATGGGATGAAAATATACTCAATAATGGATATGCTATATCTATATGGATGAGTATGGTTAAGGATTATATTTGACATTATCAATTTAAATGTAAAAATATTTTTAATTAAATGTGAAAATATTGAGGAATTGAATAGTATATATAAAGAATAACAGAAAAAAAGTAACCATTGGGATATAACCATTACCTTACCATTGTTCAAAATGACAATTCATTAAAATTAGTAGTGGAAAATTTAATTTTTTTCTAATATCATTGATTATAATAACTATAAGAATATAATTTTTGTCTACAAATGGTAATTAAATATTATAATTGATGAAATACGTGAATCATTGGCATACAAAATTATATTCATAGATTCTGAAAATAAATAATTAAAAAAATTTTGGGAGGTAGTGTCATTGTGGTTTTCCCTTGACCATTCTCACACTGAGCTTCAATAAGTGAGGGTTGAATAAAATCACCTCTGAGAGAATTTCATTTAATTATAGATCACCATGAGGTCAATTTTTGCTAATCTTCCCAATGATAATATCTTCTTTATATGTTTGAGGATATACCTAAGTAGGGTTGGTTGATACTTTGTGATTATATCTTTCTACTGTGGTTTATGCATTGTGGATTTTCTAAGACCTTGAGAGTCTCAGGGTCCCAACTGAGTATTGTTAATCTAACCCCTGCACATTCTATGCCCACACCACATTGTGTTGGATGCAGATGACCGACAGCGCTGACTGACACAGAGTGTACAAGGACTGGACTGTACCCGGAGGTGGACCTCATGGCGACTCGGTACCTGGAGGAGACAGATGAACATGGTGCACTGAGGAGGCCATCTATACCTACCCATTAGGTAGGAACCCTGGAGGATGATACAGGAGCTACTCTTTACTTACAGCTATTTTTCCCTTTTAACTTGATCTCGTTGTTCAGTTGGGTTTGTATACTGGCCCATTTACTTTCCAACACACTCATTTGTATTTAGTTTTACTTAGTGTTTACTTCCTACTATATACTATGTTTTGTTTGTTTATTTTCTTAAAGGTAATGAATTCCCACCTTAGGTATTTATTCCTTTGGTGCTAGTCGCCCGTCCCTGGCCAATAGGAGGCGGGCTTGGGGTAGTCAGGGCCCGGGCCCCGAGGACGGGTCGTGAAAAATCGGTATCAGAGGAGTCGGTTCTACTACAGAACTCCGGATAATGATCATTATTTTCTGTGAAGTAATAGCGTTAAGATTATTGAGTGCGGTTTTCAGTCCAGGGAGTCTAGTATGGGTGCGGCGGCCGACGTATCCATACACCAGGACCCTAACCTCTCATTTCTGACTCAGTGCACAAAAACACTGATTACGTGTGTGTTTTATTTGAAAATATATTTTTGTAATTACATTGTGTTATCTCACTGGGTATTCTGTTTTGATGGTGGCGCACCTATTTCTTTCTAGGATGGCCCCACGATGGCAGCCATCTAGTGTTCCGAGTTACGTATGAGATGGTAGCCTATTGAGCGATGAGGACTCAGGGCAGGGCCCCATCACAACAGAGGCACTAGCAGTACCACTACCCGCTGGGACACCGATACCACCATCCCCAGTACCAGAGAGTGCACGCTGCCAGAGTGCGTTTCATGAGTTCCAACAAGAGAGGCTGCCCAGATTCCTAGGAGAGACAGACCCACGGGTAGCTGAGGATTGGCTGGAGTCTGTCGTGAGTGTTTTTAGATTGGTAGGGACACCAACTTTCTTTATGGTGATCCTTCCCACGATTCTCATACATGCAACAGCAGGCAGAGGGTGGAGTATGATGCTTTAGGTGCATGATGATGCATCTTTACTCTGTGCAGACTTCGAGAGCCTATTTCGGGCAGGGTTTGTTCTAGCCACCCATCGTGCGGTGTAGATTTAGGAGTTACTTCATCTGCAGCAGGGCAGCATGACAGTAGCTCAGTACTCAGTGTGGTTCACCGACCTCTCACGCTAATCCACCGATATGGTGAAGGACCCATTCTACAGGGCTCAGACCTTCGAGAAGGGACTCAAGCATGAGATCAGGGATTCGATGATTCCCATCAGCAAACCAATGTAGGCGGGGGTGCTGGAGCGAGTCCTTCTAGTGGAGTGTTTTCAGGATGAGCAGTCACCAGCAGCGAGACCCAACACAGGGTGACAAATAGTGGAGTCTTCTGCATACAACAGTAGACAGATGACGCAGAGGTCTAAGCGGACTAGGCCATTAGGTGGGAAAACTCAGGATATAGGTTCAGTTGTGCAGGGCACAAGAGACCGAGTCAGTAATACGAGGAGAATGCAGTGCTATGCATGCGGCTGGTAAGGCCACATGACTCGTGACCGCCAGACCCACCATGCATATGAGAAGTAGACAGTACATGGACCTCCTAGGAAGAGGCAGAGGTTTGACCATGGTGGTCCACCAGGAGCAGGCAGATGTGGTAGAGGAGCTGGCCGAGTAGCAGGTGGTGGACGATGTTTCAATGCTCTACCACCACCACCACCAGGAGTTCCACCCCGACCACAGGGAGCTGGTGGACAGAGGTGGGATCATCTCCAGGCGGTCGAGGCCGATGACCATGGTGCACCTGAGATGATTCAAGGTACTATATGTGTCTACTCCACCCTTGTTGTAGTACTCATAGACACAGGTGCGAGTAACTCTTTTATTGCCGCTACCCTCCTTCGGATCTCGGAGATTCTGACGGAGCTGTTGGATTGATCCTTACGGCTAGAGACTTCTATGGGAGCAGACTCAATGATTACGCACTGGTGATGGAAGTGTCAGTTTACTCCTGGAGGCAAGAGATTCGATTGGGATCTTCTTGTAGCGGCGTCGAGGTCTTTCGATATCATCTTTGGTATGGACTGGTTAACTACAGTCCATTCTCAGATCGACTGTATTAGGAGAAAGGTACAATGTATTCACACGGATAGAACCGGGTTCACCTACTCTGGTGATAAGGGAGCCTTTTCAGCGCAGGATGAACATACCCATAAGAGGGGGCAGCCGATCACACATCAGTTGGCTAGTCTCATCCTCAGATAAGTTGATGTGCGGAGTCTGAGTCTTCTTATTGTAGTGGATTAGTACACGGAAGTTTTCACTGACGACGTTCCAGGACTTCATCCTCTTAGAGACGTAGACATCTATATTGATTTGTAACCCTGTACATTACTGATATCTACTCCGGAAAATCGGATGGCTCCCTCCAAGCTTTATGAGATGCCTGTATAGCTGGAGGACTTGCAAGGGAAGGGGTTTATCCGACCCAGCATTTCACCCTAGGCATCATCGATTTTTTTTTCACCAAGAAGGCAGATGGGAGCTTTCGAATGTGTGTCGACTAATGTCGCCTAAGCCAGGTGACCGTGATGAACAGGTACACACTTACGAGGATTGACGACCTCCTTGATTAGCTCAAGCGAGAATGATGGTTCTCGAAGATAGACCCCAGGTCAGGCATTCACCAGCTCAAAGTTTGTGATGAGGATGCTCAGAAGATGACCTTCATGTGTTGTTATGGCCATTAATATTTCTTGGTTATTCCCTTCAATGTAACCAATGCTCCAACAGTGTTCATGAGTCTCATGAACAAGATCTTCTAGCTTTACCTCGATTGATTTGTTGTAGTCTTCATCGACGACATACTGATTTACTCGACTAATGAGTAGGAGTACACCTACCATCTATAGGTAGGACTGTATACACTCCGAGAGCACCAGCTTTATGGTAAACTCTAGAAGTTCCAGTTCTGGATTCGAGAGGTTCACTTCTTAGGACGTACCATGGTACCAGTTTCACTATTGGAGGAGGTGTTGAAGGAGTGTTACACTTCCCCTATATTGGTATATCCAGGAGTGGTGAAGATTTATCAGGACCTCATACGATAGCATGGGTGGCCAAGTATGAAGAAAGTAGTAGCAGATTTTATCTTGTGATGCCTCATCTGTCATCAATTGAAGGCGGAGCACCAGGTTCCAATAGGCTTGGTATAGCCCTTGGAAGTCCCAGAGTTGAAGTGGGACATGATATCCATGGATTTCATTATGGGGCTTCCATGTACATCTAGAGGACACGACTCTATATGGGTGATCATAGACCGACTCACCAAGTATGCCCACTATCTAGCGATTAGAGAGCAGGGCTCAGTAGAGATCATGGGACACCTCTAAGTTCAGGAGATCATACGGCTTCATGGTGCACCATTGACTATAGTCTCCGAACGAGATGCTCATTTCACATCCCAGCTATGGAAGGGATTAATGAGGCTTTTGGGACTCTGCATTGCTTGAGCACCGCCTTCCATTCTCAGACGGATGGTCAGAATGAGATGACCATTCAGAATCCTGAAAACATGCTACATGCATGTGACCTCGACTTTGGTGTAGCTGGGAGGATCACATACCCTTGGTGGAGTTTGCATTCAAAAATAGTTACCACTCCACCATCAGGATAGCCCCTTACAAGGCACTGTACGACTGACCTTTCATTTCACATGTGTTCTGGACTGACCCAGGGGAGTCTGCACTTATAGGACCAGAGATGGTGCATGCTACAACGGAGAAGGTGCAAATCATCCAGGAGAAGATGAAGACTACACAGAGCATACAGAAGTCCTATGCGAATAGGATACAAAGACCACTGGAGTTCGAGGATGGAGACCAAATCTTTCTATGGGAAACATCTCGATGATATCTACAGAGATTTAGCCAAGGCGGTAAGTTATCTCCACATTTTATCAGGACGTTCCAGGTCCTCAACAGAGTAGGCATGGTGTCTTACCCCTTGGCCCTTCCGGCTCAGTTGCATCGGATGCACGACTTCATCCAAGTATCTCAGCTAAGGAGATACGTGAATAACCCATCCCACATCATCGACCATGGGGAGATGGACAACGATGATGGGGAGACATTCATCGAGGTCCCGGTGGAGATCGAGGATCGACAGGAGCGAGTCTTATGTGAACGGTCTATTCCTCTGATGTACATTCACTGGTAGCACGGGAACCTCCAAGAGAGAACATTGGAGCGAGAGGCGCAGATTCCTTCTCATTACCCACTTTTGTTTCCCTAATGTGTGTTGTAGCTTTACGGGGACGTAAAGCCCTGAGGGTGGGGGTAATGTAAAGACTCAAAAATTTCAAGGAAAATTTTTTCTTAATTTTTTTGGATTTTTACGTGTCCATTGTTCTTGATGGTGCCTGTTTCTAAGGCCCATTGTGCCCAGAATCAATTTCTGAAGTTTTGTTCGGGTAAGTTCAGAAAACATACGTGCAGGTTTTTCTATCATTTAAACTCGTGCTCAGAATTGAAATCCAAGGACACCGATGAACTCGCAATGTCAGTATTTGCTTAAGGGGACCTTTTACCACATTTGCATTTTATCGGAAGGAGAAGTTTATTTTTGGGTTTTGTTATTCAAAAAATTGTGTGTTGCATAATTTTTTTATGGGGTGGTTATCTTCTCCAAAGAGTAGTTGGTGGTGGGGTCCACACCCCACATAAACTACCATGAGTGGATAATGTGTGGTGGGGCCCAGAAGAGCACCTAACCCCTCAACTCCACCTTTTACTCCCATGAACCCCCCCCCCCCCATTAACTCTTAAACCTTTCACCACCTTCCATTAAAGATTCCAACACTCACTAAATTAATTAGAAATTAATTTAATGGCTCACCAAATTTGATTTATTTTGAAATTCATATCAAGATTAAAAATAATAGCCTTGGCTATTATTTTTTGGGTTGGCACATATTTTGTCGGTGGATATTTGGATAATAGAGAGGGTCATATTCCCACGAAGAATAGTTTCCTCTCTTGAAGAAGAACAACGACTCCCACAAAGAACGCCCATCTTCTTTCTTCTTCCTCCGCGCAATGGGAGAAGACGCCGCCCGCGTAGAAAATCACCAATGTATTTCCCTCCAACATTGACGGAATGATGTTTGTCTTCTGTGATGCCTGACTTTTGCGACTCTGTCTTCCGCGACTTCGACAACGTACCTTGGATCGAGGTAGTGGGTTATGATTATTTTTAATTGAATAAAATAGTACCTCGTTCTCCATTGAATTCCTTGGTTAATCATTGGCCAAATGATATCTTCTGATATGGAGGGCGCAGACTAAACCAAAACAGCCCAACATTCCTCTATTTCTTGTTGGTTTGTTTTGTGACAATGGCAGAGCCGAAAGGGTGTGGTGTCGTCGCACCGCTCCGGAGGAAGATGCCATAGCCATGAGGCGACTGCGATCAAAGGAGGCGGTAACCGAAGGCCGCGGCCAAGCCGGGTCGTGGCGATGGTGGACCGGCTTTGTCATATCGGCCACGTGGTGGAAACCGTGGCCCGTATCCGCCTGCCTCTCGGACGATCCGAACTGTATGGATGTAGTCGGATGGGCTAGAGGACCGCGCCACCCACCTAGTACTGTGTGAAGGAGAAGACTGTGGCCCGCTGTGTGGGCTCCTCCGCAGGTGAACCGCCCGGCCACCTTCTAGCTCGGTAGATTAATATTGCGGCAACTATGGGTGCCGCGTGTTCAGGAATCACAGCTAGAAATCGCGAGCCCCTCACACCGGACAAAACCGGCTAGCTTCGGCCAGCCCGACAGAAAGGAGTGGCATTGCCACTCAGCACCGCTGGGCGAGCAGAACCGGACCGCGACTGGGGCCGGGTCCGCGGGTGGGCCACGCCGTACCGGGCCGGGCCGACCCGATATCCAGGTAGGCCCCGCCAATCCAGATCCTTAGGTGGGCCGCACTCTACCGGGCCAGGCCGACCTGCAATCCCATTGGGCATGACGGTTTGGGCCCGTTTCCCTTAAACGTGGATATCTTCAAAACAACGCGTCCGAACGACGCACCATCTACTGCACTGGGACCCTTGAGATGAGGCGTTCCTTTTGCGATACTATAAGTAAGTTTATGATGACTTTGGAAAACAGACAGGTTTGGATCGAGCGTAAATCCTACCGGGCCCCTAGAACAGAAAAGCCAATAACTATCAGACCAGGTGTCTGATTTACATGGAATCTGTCACGTTGAGTATCTTTTGACGAGACAGATCAATGGGATACATCAACTCAGGACTTCATTATAGTCGATTTATCAACCCATTTGCTCGAGTAGTGGACCCTACTGGAATCAAGCATGCAGTGTGTGGGAACCCTAGAGTTTCCTGCGACTGCATCGACTTCTGTACCGGAATACTGTGTGGGTTTGACTGCGATTACTACAGTACTGAAATCCTCCATGGGTTCGACGATGATAAAGAATGTACCAGAATGCTGTGTCGGTTCAACAGTTCTGACAGAGTAGCAGGACTATATCATGTGTGGGTCTGACCGCTTAGATGAATCAGTAACCACATATGATCATCTTTATTAATCTAGAATATCAGGATTGTATCCTATGTGGGTCCTATAGTTTAGATGAGATAGCAGTACTGTATCCTTTGTGGGTATGATAACTTAGACCAGATAGCTGGACTGTATCATGTGTGGTTCTGACAGCTTAACTGGACTGTATCTTGTGTGGTTCCGACAGCTTTCATGATGCAGTGGCTACATCTGATCATATATATCTATATACAATTGTGGCATAACTGTGTGATATGAGTCATGTCTTTCAACCATCATCATCATGGTTTTTGACTTTACTCCATGTGTGGACTGAGTTGTGCTTGGGATCGTTAGTCGGAGCCAGACTGTGACTGGTAACTTATGTATATGTCAGTGCATATACCTAAGTAGGGTAGGTTGATACATTGTGATTGTATCTTCCTAATGTAGTTTATCCTTTGTGGATTTTGTGAGACCATGAGGGTCTCGATTTCCCTACTGATTATTTTTATACTCATTCCTGCACGGGTTATGCCTGCACCTCTTTGTGTTAGATGTAGAAGACGAACAACACTGACCGAGGAGGAGTGTATGAGGACTGGATGGTACCCAGAGCTGGACCTCACAACGAGTCGGTACCCAATGTATACAGATGGACATGGAGCACTGAGGAGACCATTTGTACCTACTCGATAGGTAGAAACCCTGGAGGATGATCTAGGAGATGCTCTTTACTTATAGTTGTATGTCCCTTTTTACTTGTACTCATTGTTCATTGTATTCAGTTTTACTTATTTTTTACTTCCTATTGCGTACTCTTTCGTGTTTGTTTGCTTTCAAGAAGGCAATGCGTTCCCATTCTAGGGATTTTCGCCATTGGTGCTAGTCACCAGCCCCTGGCTTATGGAAGGAGGGCTTGGGGTAGTCACGGCACGGGCCCCGAGGACGGGTCGTGATAATCAACCACATCATTGAAGGCCTTATGCCAAATATCTGAAGTGTGGCGGTTTTTAAGACTTATCCATCTTACGAATAAAAAATTTTATGTGAATTCAATGACAAGAATAAATTTTCAACATCTTGTATATTAAAATAAATACAATAGAAAAACAGAGTCTTATGAAAATCAATAATTGAATAATAAGTCAACCAAATAGGTATATGATAATATTCCATGTGTGATAACAGTGGAAATAACCACCCTTTTATATTCATTTAGGGAATGCATGTTTTTTATAGTAGTGGACAATAACTACTTAATGTTTTTGATTCAATAGGATTGAAAGTAAAAAACATAGTCTAATGCTTCCACTGCATGTATATGTGACACTATGAAGTTAAAATCTCATCCATCAACAGAATATCACCCAAAAGAGTCTAATAGATCATGATCATTATTATGATAATACCATAAATGAAAAAGGAATGATTAATGTGCTTATCTTTATATTCATTAATTATTTTATTTGAGTATTTTATAGTGATTTATGGGTTATATAAAGTATGTAACATATGAGGATCTTAGTGTAGTAATTTTTATTAAATACTTTATATAACATGTTGAAACGTACAAGGAAAATTTATTCTGCAGAATGTAATAATGTTTGGGAAATAGTTTGATGAATGATAATTATGAATTAATATTGTCCTTCTATAAAAGAAATGATTATTTGATAATTAAATTATTTATTTGAACAATGTAAATTAGATAGGTGACTACTATGATATCGATTAATAATTTATTGAAAATGTTGTTTATGTTATCCCTGAAGGATTTAAAGAAAATCTATTTAAGGAATATTTCCAACAACATGTTTTTATTTATAGATATAATAAGTATGCATGTTTTAAATTTGGTTTTCTGTTAATACAATTTATTACCATATTCTTATGTTTTCAATGTGATGAATAAAATCATCTATATTATATTTCACAAGATCATTTGGGAAATTCTGTGACCTACCTTCAAAAGTTTTGGATAACAATATTTTAGAAAAGTTACCCATTTTTGAAAAGGTTGATGATGAACATTGGATATGGTTTTATAGATTAATGGGGTACATAACCATATGATTCTACAAGTTCTACAAATTCTACAAGAGTAAGTACAAATGGTTCACAATAAGATCAATGGATAAGATGGTTCTTATAGAAACCTTTCAATTAGGTATTTAAATTTATATTATTATAGAGTTAAATAATTAAAAACATATATGAATAATGGTCTTGAAACAAAAATTGTTTCCTATTATCATCAATTTGGATGATATCGATGGCCTTTATTCACCCTTATGGTGAATGGTTTTATGGTCATCCACTTTCAATTGAAGATGTCCTCTATCAGCCTACATCAGAAAATGATTGTTATATTTTTCTTAAAAAAATTTCAATTTCCCACATGTGTTACCCAACTAGTGATCATAATTATGTAATCATTGAAATTTACATTCTCTTTTATTTTAAATATGTGTTATTAACTGTATTCACTATGTGGGATTTTCAATAATAGTTTTTTTTACAATTTATCCCATTGATTACATAGATCAAGTTAATTCACAAAGATGAAATTTATTTAAGGTGGAGAGACATCAATGTCAAAATACATAAAAATAGTTCTATTTTAGAATATATTTATTTTTTCCTACAATTCATTATATGGATCTGCAACATTAGCTTTCGTTATACAGAATACTGAATTTCCATGATGGGATCATAACATGCAATACCAATCCTACCAAACAGTAATATATTATTAAAAATATATTTTCTCGTATAATGTGATATAAAGAAGAAATTAAATTGTTTATTATTATATTATCTAACTTATGAATATATATAGTTGAATTCATCGGTTACCAATGAGTTGTAATTGAATATGGAAACAAAATGAATATAAAGTTTATGATTTTATAAAAGACTATTTTAATGTGAAGAATTCGATTTATATAAATAATTTAAATCAATTAATATTATATAATGATATTAATTAAATTTAAATTATATATACTCTATCGAATATTTTTTATATTCATCTAATTTATTTGATAGGCATAAGATGAGAACATACTAAATATTACCCATAAAAACCTATATATTTATAAATGTAGTTATACCATAATCTAACGGTGAACCTATTTTAAATATAATTTTTTCATCTTTTATATATTTTATACGTCATGATAATATTAATTTTTGAATGTGATCAATAAAAATTAGGATACTGAGAATTTTCAGTATTTTTCTATGATGTTTAATTGTTTTAGGAATTGTAAAAAATAATGAATTCTGATTCAAAACTTATTTTTAGTCACTTTTAAATTTAATGTCAAATAATAATTTTATATTTTTTTGAATTTAAATTATATTAATTTATTATAATGTATTCAAAAATTAATAAATGAAATAATTATTGCAATGAAATCATATAGAAAACATTTGAATGTTTATTACATTGGAAACATGAATTGTTGTCCTGTCTATGGGATTGGAAATGAATTAATTTATTCCAAATATGGGATGGAATGTTTTGAAAATTAATTAAATATTTTGAATTAGATAAATTGATAGTATATAATAATATAAAATTATTTTTTATGAAAATAAATTTGTTAATGTAATTAGAATTAATTACAACAATTATGAAAACAAATTCAAACCAAAGGACTAAACCATCATCATAGTGCCCAAAATGACCAATGAAGTTATCCCAAATAAATATAATGGACATATTTATACCTCATACACTACAATCTATGATTTTAATATTAATTGGTGCATCATTCAGTTGTAACAACGTGTTAAAAATCCATTTTAAAAAAATTACATGATTGTCATTCCCCTCCACTAAAAAAATGCACTAAATCGTCCCACTTCCACACACCTCTAATGCAAAATAAGATTGAACAACATCATAAAAAATAGTTCCTAAAACCCACAATAAAATAGATGCCTCACCATTGAATAAAATCCATATACAGAATCCCTTAAGTTGGAACAAAAAGGAGTTACTTGAATAAGAGGTAAAATTCGTTCTCAAGATCATTATGTTTTATTTGTTTCTACACCTCTTAATTTATTAATATTTAATTATTAGATAATAAATTATGTATCATAAACGTAAAAATTATATTTGATTATAATTTTTCAACCATCAATTATACAATGATTTATCTAATGTGTAATGAACTTATCATTTACGTGTATGACAATCTACCACATCAAAAAATGACATCATTCATTTCCCATTTACCAAATTTGATGGTAGGGAATTAAGATGAAAACATTGTTAATATATGATATATAAGATATTTTTAATTTATTATCTATTCTTATTTATTTTATTACTCATATAATAATATTTATATTATGTGTAAATATGACAACATTGTTTGTAGAAGTGTGTATTACCGCCTCCTCAAAGAAATGTGAATCATTCAAAAAGATAATGTGAACATATAAGGAATGGAATAAATTAAATATACGTATAAAAATGACACATATATTAATTTTGTGACATAATTAATTTTTTTTATCATTATATATCATTTTATTATTACCTTTTTAACACACTAAAAAGTAATAAAGTCAATCATGGATGTGTGGACTACCAAATTCTCGACATGATGTGATTCCATTTATCACCATTAAAATACATTGTATATGTATATATATTAAAATAAAATTATATTAATGATATAATTATCATTATAAAAAGATATATTGTCACTTACCTTCATTCCATAGTGATCATTGGATAATTGGGATGTTACTCATGTGTACGCACGACCTACCGTCTTCATGATTATAAATTTGGTTCATTTTACATAACAATATTTCATGATATATTTTAAAAGTATAATTGATTTATAATAATGAAAATTATTTCATGATAATTATTCTAGATGTCTTCATAAAATAACCCATTCTTCTATAGGTGACCTTCCAATGTTGTTATAGGAACATGAATTGAATTTGGTCATAAACATCCAATGAAAACATAATTGAATATAAAGTAGAGAAAAACATTTTAATAGTTATGTAATAGTAATAATAACATTTATATATTTTATAAATCATCTTAATAATAAATATAAATTCCGTATTTAGGAATATAAAAACACACGTAAAAATTCAGGCTCAATGTAAGTGATTTCCTTTCAATTTATATTCCATTGAGACTTATTTTTTATTCTGAACCTTTAAACTTTTATATGGTGTATATACTGAACATTGACACGGTATATCATGAATAAAATTATTTTCATGATACTCTATGTTTCATTAAATGTTATTCATTCCTGTGAATTAGGATTAAATGTTTTATGGTCTTAATGTACACTTTTGAATATTTAAATAGTATTCCCCTATTGAATATTTTAATCATCTTTCAATAGGTTTTTATTCATCAATGACAGAAAACATTTTAGATACATACCCTCCACTGGGGAGTTATTGGTAAATCCATATTACTTAATCAATATGTATATTTTATGATAATAAATCTTTTTATTATTTTAATTGATAATTCATTATATATAGAAATCATTTCACATAGTGTAATTGTTGGAGACCAGTTAATGAATACCCCTTGATGTATAATTAGTCTCATCAGAAAAAATTAGTTTTGAAAAAAACCTTTCATGTTTTATTTCATGCCGAATAAATTGGTTTCTACCCATATACTTAAACTTTTTTTTCAACTGTCATCATAGTAGTGGTTTATGGATGAACTGCCTGAATTCACTTCGTGGGATTGATTTTATTGCCACTCAAACCTTCTGTGAAGCGAATGTAGTTGCTGATTCCCTCGCCAATAAAAGAGTGCAGCATAGCATGATTTGGCTGGAAGCATTTCCAGATGATTTACTACCTTTTTTTGAAAGAGACTGTAGGAAAATTCCATCTTTTAGACTTTTGTAATCCTTTGGATCTTTATCACATCTTTGGTGCTTTAGTCTTTGACCAAGGCATTACCTTTAAAAAAATCATAGTAGTGGTTTAAATGCTATATACATGACCTTAATAATTAAGAATTTCCATCATTTAGATCTAGTTATTACATATCCATGAAATTTTGTCATTGATATATATATGGATTTGTTCTTTTATTAGCTTTCTTATTAAATGAAAATACATTTATTTTCGTACCTTTCCATGTTTATTATTCACATTAAATCATTATTGTTTCTTTACTACACACCCTTACTAAGCATTTGAGCTCGCCCTTATTATGTTTCCTTATTCTTAAGGAATAAATATTATATATTTAAATTATATTACAAGGATAAAGATAATTTTATATTTCCCGTTGCATTATGGGTATCACATATGTAGGCTTGTTTGTAATGATAGCTAAATTTTTTACTATATTGGCATTAAATGTTTGTATCTATTCCAATGTAATAATGTAAAGAAATGTATCTTGGATTTATGCGGTCGTGGAAGTAGAAATTATATCATTATATACCATTTAGACAATAAAGAAAAACATTTTCCTCGAATTATATTCTAATAGTGTCATAAGTAGACTAAAATAATGTTTTCCTAGTTGGAAATTTATTTTGAAAGATCATTTAAAAAATTTAGAGAAGAAAATATCACTTTATCTTTAATAGAAAATTTTTAAAACATAAAAAAAAATCAAATTCCATTAAATTGAAAATTACCATGAAAACATAAACAGGAAGATTCAATTTAAAGTTCATTCATGATGTCAGAGAATTCCATATATTTCAAACCTAAGACAAAAAATTACTTTCTCATTATGGTTATATTCAATAGTGTTTTCATTCGAAAAATGAAATGGTGATTCAATTAATTTTTTGGAAAAAATATAGCCCGAGAAAAATGAAATTCAAAAATTATTGGAAATTTTTATAATAGTATTTATTTTAAAAAAACTTGTTTTTGTATGAAAATAGATATCCTATTGAAGAATGAAATTATGTCTGCTTTTATTAAGAGTAGTTTATAAATTAATTTAAATTACAAAGAGTGGATAAATTGTAAAAATTCATTAAAATATCATAAAAATAGAGGAGAAAAATATTTTTGAGTTTAAGGAGATATGGATAATAATATTTTATCATTCAAAACATAATCATAAATAATGAAGATAAACGGTGTGATTGTAAGATAAATTATTTACCACATTGGTAAATTTGTATCACAATACCTATAAATTAATAACATATAATGAATTATAAAATAACATGACAGTATATAAATTATTGATATTATTCATCAAATTGGATGAGTATAGAAATTGAAAAATAATAATGGTGAATAACATTACATATCTCTTAAAGTTAGAAAATTGAGAAACAAATACACTTTCCACATTGGTAACTATTGAATTTTTATCCCCTTGAAATAGAGATCCTAAATTAGAAATATAAATATATATATCTATAAATAATATTGAGGATAATAATTTAGAAATACATTCATATACTATACTTAAACTACTTAAAGGAAATTAGTTTTGAACATGACATGTCTCTCAAAGAACTGAAAATGTGAGAGGGACACCACTTACGTTAATCGTTGAATTAAAATGTACATGTTAGAACATAATATATAATAAATATAATTTATTATACATATTTTATATAACCATACATATATATAAATATATCATAACACCTATAATTTACCTTTTCCCATTTATTAACTATTTCTTAACAAATCCCTACTAAAATTGCATTTCGAGTGATAAAAGAATTGTTTGTATGTGTGAATCGATTTAAAATATTTGGTCTTCTTAATATGATCATAGATACATCCTATTTATTATTTTATCCATAGTAATTATATCAAATATATTTTTTATTTCAGTATTCATTTTAATACATAAATTTTATAAGCATAAAATTTGGAAGGTAGGTTTTACATACACATGAGTGTTGTTCACATTTTATAATAGGATTTAGAGAAATTAATGTATGAAATATATTATTGGTACATAATAATTTTTATTTTTCATATATATCTCATACATTAATTATGCCCAACTTTAATGTCTTTGATGTAATGCATATTGGATGAATGCATCTCCTCGCTTCGTGATTCTGTAGTCAGTTGTACACACAATCGATGTTATCACATTACCACAGAAAGAAAAGGATGAAGGAACAAGTTATATAATGGTTTTGGAGCATAATAATATTATATATATTATATTTAAAAAATAATTCCTGGGTATTTTCTATCCATTAGATTTTTTTGTTGATAAAATAATGACATCGATTCGTGAGGTGGTCGTCTAAAGTACATATTAATAATAATTTCATAAAATATTTGATGGAATCATTGATGGTTATAGTACATTAAAATATAATAAATCCATATATTTATATTTTGGAAACTATGTTAACTATATCATTATTATAGTTTAACACTAGAAGGAAGTGGATGAAGAAATAAAATAAAAACACATATTGAAGAATACTACAAATTCATGGGGTATGCTCCATAGGTTTTAAATAAAATCATTCCTGGTTGAGATTTTGGGAAAAAATTATGAAATCTAGTATTAGAAGAAGGATTTTGTTTACAATATTTGGAAATGTATTATCTGGTACACATGGGTTTGATTTTTTGAAATGTATTGTATATGTGGTGTCCTTTTCTAAGTGAGTTGATTGGAACACATGTGTGTTGCTAAATGGAAAAGGTGTACCAAATATTATCAGATTAATTGAGGATTAAAATATTATCAAATTATGACCTCATACATTTTAAGATTACTTTATTCATAAAATAGATTTTATTCAATTTTAAATATTATTTTATCCCGTATTAATTTAGTTTAACACCTCTGGTAAACCAATTTTTACGTTTACTGAACCAACAGTTTTCCCAATTTTAACTGATAAATTTTGAAAAAAATTTATTTGAAATTATTATTTAAGATAAATTATTGTGATTAAAAATGTTTAATCCAGTTTTACAATGTTTTTCACATAATTATCTACATTTAATTTAAAAATAATCCTATATATAGTATTATAAGGTGGGTTTTTAAATATAAAAATTTTAAAAATTTTATGATTTCATATCCAAATTTATTATTAAATTGACTACAATATCCTCAATTAGAATCACATATAGATAAATTATTTTATTTTATTTTAATCAAATTTTTAATATAATTTTTTGTTCATAAATAATTTAAAACATAATGTATATTTCAATTATAATTTAGTATTATTCAGAATTCATTAACAAATGATTATTTTTTGAAAAATCCCAAAAATTCATACCCAGATAATAAATCATGGGGATTTAAAAAAATTATCTTTTATGAAGAAAATTTTATTTTTAGGTCAAAAAACTATTTCATTATATTTTCACAAAAGGATACTAATAATCACATGAAAAGGATACAATTAAATATATAATTGGGCTTATTCTAATGTGTTTTATATAAAAACTTATAGGCTCAATTTTTAAATATCAATTAAATATGTGATATATATATATATATTTCATTATAATAATATGCTAAATGTTCTTTTTAAAATTTATTGATATAAAACAAGTTTGTTTCAAAAAAATCTATTATATAGAGAATGATTCAACTTATTATCAAATATTATTTAATTTATTATTTAATTTATTTTTTACCACAGATTTAATTTTAAATACATGTCTAAAACATATATTTAAATAATTTATTTAATCCTTTTCATACCACCATTACAACAACTATGTGATAAATATAATATTTGATAATAATATTTTAATTGTATGTTAGGTTACATTTGAACACTGTGTTGTGTGCAACACATAGTAATAACAGTGTTGCATGTAACATATGCAAATATAGGTTTTTTTTGAAACATGGAATATACATTTCTTCTCATAAAATAAAAATTAAACAATATTTTATTTTTAACACAATCCAAAATATGTGTTTCATGTAATTAAAAATATCAAAAATATTAAATACATTTGAAAACTAATACTTCACAAAATCTTGGGGTGTTACACACTTGATTACTAAGGAATTGATTTTCATTGATTATTTTTGTTTAAAAAATTATGTCTTATGTAAATTTTATACACTAATTAATAATTTTCATTGATTTATTTATGATTCAATCATTTTGACCAACAAATAATTATCCAATGAATTGAGACTTTTAACAATGATGCATTGGGTTAGGTTTTCTAATGTTAATATCACATTCATATATAATAATGTTCATGACATATATATACAAAAGTTGATATCCCCTAACCCAATATTACAATGATCTACATCTCACCCTTTATTATAATTCCTTTTACTATGTTATGATGAATGGATTTTTGTAATGTATTTCTATTAAAAGTAATACCTTAGAAGAGCATTGTGGGGGATGTTCAAAAATATTCATGAAACAAGAATATTTTTATCAAGTCTCTAATAAAACTAAACTTGTACGACCATCAGGAATGTATTTTTATAATTATTAAATATTCATTCCAAAATATGTAATATATATCTTGGAAAAATAGGGGTTATTATACCCATGGTCACTATAATGATTTATAAACAGTGTAGGTAATCTATCAAATATGCTTGAGTTAAGTAATTTTCTTTATTTTGAGTTATTTAATTTATGGTTTCTACCATAAACATTGCCCATACAATCTCACAATTCTTTTATAATATTAAAGTACTTATTATCTCCTTCTTTTGCACTCTATAGTGTATTCTTGGCCATATTTGGGCATGATTATATCCATATAAAATGATAATGATTCCCACTATATTATTACATAGTTTAATTCAATTTTTATCTATTTCTGTGATCCTATTTTTCATGGTAGTATTATTTTAATGTATTGGGTTATTATAGAATTATTTGTTTTTTTATCATGGTTTTGATCCATAATAGAATACCCATTCCAGGGTTTCCTATTGAAGGAGACCCGATTCAATGTCTTTATGATAGTGTTATTGTTACCCATCCCATTGATAAAATTTTCTTTAGATATGTTACTCCCCCTAGTTTAATATAATTAACCAATTTAGTTTTTTACATTATCATATTATATAATACTTCTTTTTGAATTGGGAGGATCTAAAATGTTTTTTAATATTAAATAAAATTCACAATTTTAGAATAGATATTAGAAACTGTGAACTATATATAGTAAAATATACAAGGTGATACTTAGTTTTATAGAGTGGTAGCATGTTCTGAGTTTGGTTTTCCCATACCATTGAGTTCAAATGAGAATATGTGAACATGAAAATATAGGGAAACCAAGGGTTGGTTAATTATTTGTATAATCATGTGATTTAACCATGAATTGTGTTTTGTTAAGAATATGGCATGTCATTGTTGGTTTAGAGTTTTCCAAAAATTATGGGAAAAACCTATTTTTAGAAAAATAGGATCTAGTACAGGTGAATTCACCAACACCCTCATTTCAACTATTTACTATAGGTTCTTTTACTCCTCTTCCACTATATCACCCTTGGTTATTTTTTTGATCTATATAAATCATTATAAAAATCTATGTCTATGGATAATATGAAATCAACGATATGTCCTTAATTTTTTCCATTATACATATATATACACTTCTCCCTTCTCTAAAAACCATTGATGTAATACTTTGTTGATATATATGTGTTTGTGTGTGTGTGTCATTTTATTGTAATATTGATGATATATGATTGAATTTATTATATGGATCATGTTTTGATGCTGGATATAGATGAGCAGTAGTTCATTCATTGGTTACATGATCCCTTGGGTGGTAACTGTCCTCTCTCTCATTCCAATCATTCTATAACATGAAGGAATTGTATTCTTAAAAACTATGTAGGATTTGAAAAGTAATTGTTATTTGAATTGTTGAAGAAAACACGTTCTGATCTAGTCTTTGGAAATCTTGAAATTTTGACACTTTTGGATAAAATATCATTATATATAACTGTTAAAACATTTAATTAAATTTTTGAATTATTTTAATGCACATAAATCATTTCCTATTATTTTTCTAGTTTTTAGTTTTATTCTAATCATAATTCACTAAAATGTTTTAAAAATTATGTTGGCATGTGTTACGGAGAAGGGACATGGTAATGAATTACCATCATCAAATGTGAGATGGAGTGCAGTTATTAAGTACCACCAACAATATGAATAACCAATCATGAGTGTATTTATTTTTACATGTGTGTGAAGATGATAATTATTGTGAAAACTGATAAGTAATTTTAAAATTATTTGTTAAATTATTTCCATGGAAATTGAAAATATTTTTGGGATAAATGGTTTACCTAACATTTAAAAAATGCATATAAAATTTTCAAAACGATTATTATCCTAATGAAATTTGTTTTGATATATTTGTGGAATTCCAATGGAGTATATAAATGTCCCATGACTGATATCTTTAGTGATATTATATATATTATTTTACCTAACATAGGTAAATATAAGTTATATGACTTTTCTAGTGGGTCATATTGATACATAGGGTATGATATTTAAAGTAGGTTCTTGGAGGATGTTTGGATTCCTTAATATGGTGAGACATTTGGGCCACTAGAATATATCATATTCAGATTCCATTCCAGTTTTCGTCTTTTGTTTTTGTTGTTACTATGTTATTTTTTTCACAGAGGGTATACCTTTGATTATACCGTTTATACATACATCATTCATAACAATGAATAATTGTATTATTTATTTTTATTTTCTAATAATTTAGTATTTTAATCACTTATTCTTCTTGAGAGCCCTTTGAATTCATTTTATCAATTTCCTGACTAATGGATTTAACCTAATAATAGTTACCCCACCATATCCTCTTGTGAAAAAATGATATAAAGGATATTACAAATGGTAATAGTGTTATTCAGTATATCTATCAATTTAGAATGTTATCAATGATAAATTAAAATAGGAAATTGAAATTTGTAGTGTATAAATGTGAAACTAACTGTTGTATATTGAACCTCAAGGTACCATGGTGGATCAGTTACAATATTTTTTATGACCCTTCTTGATGGGTTCTCATCACATCATTATTGTTTTAGATTATGAGTGATTCAAATTACACATCGATATTGAGACGTTTCAATAAGTTCTCATTATAAATGGTTAATTTGATAATTTATGAATAATTTTTTAAAACATTTCAACAATTGATTATTAAAAAAAATGTTATGATAAAAATTTATATTAGTAAATTTCTATTTTAATAATCTGTCTACAGAATTCCAGTGATGAGTAAAGGGAATTTTATGTAGTTACAGAAAAAGAATCCTAGTTGATGTCATTGGAATTTTCTAGAGTAAGTTGTGGGAAATAATTTTTACCTCAAATCATAGGTGAACTAGTAACATTCTATAGTATTTTTTAGAATTATTATCCATGGATAAAATGAATAAAAATGAAAAGCCTCTATATATAGATCACTATACACAATTTAATAAATAAAACCAATAATTCTTTCAAGTGTATTTTGAACATAATAATGAAATAGTGTGGCTATGTTTAATTAGCAGAATTCTAAATTTTTTGTGTATAATAGCAATGTTTAATGTCATGTTAGTGATGTATACTCTTAATGATGTCGAAATCCAATAATGGGATTCATCTATTAAAAATAATCTCGACTAATGTATTACATAAGTACAATGAATATTATTTCACTATACAATTCTATCATCACACTTTAAATATCACAAAATTAATGGATTTCATTAGCTTGAATTAGGAAGACAAGTCTATAACTAAGTATAAGTATAATTTGAGAAACATTGTTAAATTTTCAAAAAGATATGATACTTGAACAACCATTAAGGAAATAATATTTGAGTATATATTGTGATGGAGATTCCCTATAATAATTATGTTCGATGTGTTACGGATTATACATAAATAGTAAATAGAGAGAATATGTCATAATGATATATCTATATAAAACCCAATATGATGGAGTATATTTAACACCATAGGATCATTTAGGAACTCAAATTCTATGAATAAGTGTATGAGGTCCACCTATTTCTAATGTTGAGCGTTATTTTATAATCATAGAACTATATAAGTAAATATAAAACCCTAACTAACAAGTAAATAATGGTTTTTAATATGTTTTCATATATAACACAATGTGATATATTACAAAAATCAGGTATGTTAATGTGGAATAATATATTTAAATATACATATAACATTATTTTTTATTAAAATTGATTACCGTATACAAAAAAACACTATAGGATCATTTTCTTATAATGTCATTGGAAACATGGAACCATGATCTACTTGTTTATTTGTGAACTAAAACATATTTCAGTATGTTTTTTATAACACGAACCCTTGTTAGAAGGATCATACAAAATGCATTTCATCATATCCTAGGGAATGCAAATGGTAGAAATGGAAATATTAGATTCTCAAAAATAGTAAAAATTGATATATGTAACTATATCATGATCATTGGTGTATGAGAACTTGAGAAAAATATTCAAAAACCATACCCTTTTTATCATATATAAAAATCAAGATTTAGGTAATTAATATTGGAAATTCATAAAATAAAAATTATATGGAAATCACTGAATAGAATACAAGAGTGAATAAAATTGTGATAAGAAAAATAATTATGGAATACACATAAGAATATAAAATAATATCCATTTTATTCAAACATCACTACCATAGATATCATTTTTCAAAGGATTATATGCCCAAACCATCATACTAGTCATGGTTAGCTCCAAATACCATTATAGTAGACATAGTAAATTACTAAAATAGGATCACTACTCATTATATCCTATATATCTTATGAAATATAAATCCATTCCCAATATAATGGCGGGAGATATTGGTCCCACCAATCCAATAATTGAAATTAAATATATTTCTTCCACCTGATCATAGAATATTGATCATATAACAACCCATGAACTATAATGAGTTTTTTAAAGATTTTATCATATCATAAATTATGTAAATGATATCTGTTTCATAAACAATTCATCATTCAATCATATCATAACCTATAAAAATTAAAAGGATTAATAATAATTTTATCATGCTATAACTCGGGCAGGATAAAAAAAATTCATTTACATAATTCCATTATAAACTCAAAAAACAATATGAAATAATATTAAAGTTAACCCTTTAGAATATCCATATTTTGTAATATGTGACATAATTGGATTTCATCTTAGATGAAATATTATTTTTAAAGATCATTTAAAACATTACCGAAGGAAAACATCTTTTTCACTTCCACAAACCATTTTTAAATATAAATCATTATTCAAATATTTTTCATTGAAAATAAAATAATATGATTAAAATTAAGATATAATTAGTTGATTGTTTATGATGGAGGATGAAAATGATTATTCAATAGATGTAAAAATGAATATTTAATTAAAAATTATAGTAAAAACCAACCCTATATTTCTTGGAAAAGAGAGTAACTATTCATTAATTTTTTTAGTCAAATATCATAATGGTTATTCATTTTAGTCATAACAGTGAGAAATTCCAATAGCCAATTAGATAGTATCATAAAACACATTCAACATTGTAAACATTAAATTATTTATAAGCATCATAAAATAATATTTTCAAATAAATCGTTGAATATCATGAGAATAAAAAAATATGTGATTTTATATTCCAAAGGGTCTAATATACCTCTCATAAAAGTTGATAGGTTCAAAACATATAAAATTTCTCACTGAAGGTAAAATGAGACACAAATATTACATACCATTAGTATTGATTTACTTCATACACATTCAAACCACATGTATTATAAATATAATTTTATTATAAATCTATTTAATGAAAATACACAAATATATAATTCCAAATATGATTTATTTTTTTATTTTTATTGCTCTTTTATTAACAATTAATTATTAAAATAACATTTTCGATAAATCCGACATTTTATTTTGTATATATTTTGATTCATTATTTTTTTGTTCTACTATTTTCAGAATGGTTTTATCATAAATAATATTTTAGGCAATATGTCAATATCATATATATATATAATATTAATTTAGTATTTTCCCAAAAAATATTTATATAAAATGTAATACACCATTCATGGAGACTATATATTATACGTATACAAGTAATTTTTTAAAAAAAATTCAACAGATTGAAGGAATGAATGTAAAATGATATATCATTTTTTAATGTAGTTTTTATTTAATATATATCATAAATATTTGTAAAATTTATACTTACTAAAATTAAATTAAATTAAAAGTGAAAAGTAATCACATTGAATTTTATTCATTTGGAAATGTTTAGTGGTCAATAAACATCATTAATGTGGGACTGGTTTGCCTAGGTGATATTCAGTAAGGGTTATTTTTTACAAAATAATGAACATTATGTTACCATTTTCTCTATTAATATATTTTTAGATGGATAACCTATATTTATCTTGTTACAATCATTATTCCCAATGGTAGCATTTCATCTAGGTTTTCCAGTACAATGGATCATAGGGACATGGATAGGATGTGAGGATGGGAGGTCAGGCTTATCACTTCCATTTTAAGGGAATTTTCCTACTCCAATAATCTATTATAGAATAATTATATGTTAATGAATCCCCTCCTAATATCGATACATTTTTTATTACTATAATAAATTCTCATGGGTTAATTCTTTATTATGTGAAAATGGTGGGGGTATTTTTAGTGGAGAAATTTATTTCTATATGAGGTTATAAATATCTTTTCCATCTATGTTTTTCTAATTGTGTGGAGAATGTATAGATCCACGAGCTTCAAAATGTTCTGGCGCACAAAGAGTAGGATAATATTCTAATGAAGGGATTGATCATTTATCTAGAATATTATATATACCTGTTATTACATGAAACAAAACCCCTGTAGATTTTTGATCATGTGAAATCTGACATTCTGTAGAGAGGATATATATATGTGTTCCCTAAGGCAACTATCATTCAAGATATAGTTTCTTATAGATGCCCAATGTATCCAGATTATAGTGAAAATAAGAGTTATCATAGATAATTCGGACACATAAGTTTATCCCCAACGAGGATATCCTCATATAGGGGATGATTATATCTTTCCTCTCTCTATGGATTACGTAATAGTATTGCCTTGGTTGGAAGAGAGTCGTGATCCAAATGATAGGACTATTTTAAATCCCTATGCTCAAGTGAGAAATGCTATATGTGAGAATCAACAGACAAAAAGTGATTAGTATCATTGAATATGCATGTGGGATATATGTACTCAGATATCCCTAATGACATTAAATGTAGGGATCAATCCCCATTGACGATTCATACAAATTTTGTTATAGAATGAATCGGAGTCCTTGTAGTTCATTTGATTTCATATTCCATTGATGGATGAGGTAGAGTGATTAGCCTATGGGATATATCAGATCCTGATTTAATTAATTCCATGGAAAAAAATGAGTTATAGTCGAGTTGGATTCCCATTTGTGTTCGAGCGTGGTCCTCATGAAGGAATCCAAGGTTTCTTGGTTATGGTTCAATGATATAATTATCACAACTACTTATCATGCGAGATCTATTCTCGTTGAGAGAAAATACAAATTAAAAAATATTTTTATCATTTCTCATGGATGTGATACTGTCATGTTGGGAATCACCATAAATGAATCATTTTGTGGTTGATCCTTTGGAAGGCATCCATCGCATCCTTCTTATGGTATGAATCAAATCCATTTTAGTTCTATTAATTGGGGCTAACACACTGCAGTTTCCATTTAACTGTTTCATGCTTGCCTTCATATCATGTGTTGATTGTCCACTCATAATTCCATGATTTCCTACCCCTAATGTAGAATTGGTTCTTCCCAATATGTCCAAATGAAATTTTTTAGACCCATCAAAATTTTCTAGTGGAATATTTATAGTCTGAAGGGAATGGCCAAGGGTTGTCTCATGATTATGTTTTACGTGCACAGAGGACATCACATGACATAGATGGATGATCTACAGGGTGTCTTATAGTCTAGGATACTTTCCCTAATGTCATCACAAGATCAAAATGAACCATGTGGAGGAATCTTTTATAAATAATATAATTGGTCTTAGTTGGTGTCTCATGTTTGTGATGGCATTACTATAGGTAATCATGAGACTTGATTTATGTGTACATAGGGAATAATGAGAACCAATTGACCCACCCTGGTGCTACCATGGGACTCCTCCAACATTAATTGGTACAAAAATATGTGTCTGGAGGAACATATTTAAGTCATCTAAGGGGATTTAATGGGGAGCCTCAAGTACTTCTTGAGGCTTGTGGGGTATAGATGAAGTGTGGCATATGGCTTTATTTATCCTTTACATATGAAATTTCATAACCCAAATGGTATATTGATGGCATGTCATATGATCATGGTGATATGTCATGGTGTTGTCACACTTATATGGTGGTTCACGTAAAGTACATGAGGTTCAACATGTGAGTTCTTTCATAATTCTCTAACTTTTAGTCTTTTTTCTAGTATCTATGTTTTTAGTGTCATAAATTTTATTCAGTGAGAGTTTATTTCTATGTCTAGAATTATCAAGATGATATATGATATTGCTTTAACATGTCCTTATTGGATTTCTTCATGTGATATATAAGGGATCAAATGAAGTCAATTATGCATGATGGCATGATCACTCTGGTGGTCCACCAGACATTACCTTATGGGAATATTTTTTTGTCGTAATATCAGCCACACTGAGGGATTAACTCTATCATTGGTGAGAAGTCCTGAGTGTTCTTCAATATTCTAAGAGTAGTGGTGTTCTTGTGTTTCTCTTAGTGGTGTGTTTTTTCTATTAGGTAGGTTTATTTATGGCCTCACAAGCCAGATTGATTTCTAAATTGATTAGTGAATATCCTGATAGTCTATGATATAATTTGAGATTGTATTTGAAATTATATATCTTGGTGATTATTGTACATGGATCACGTTGATGTTATCAACTAATTTTCAGAGACTATGAGTTCAACCTGTCAAAACAACATTTACTATATTGTTGAAAATTAAAGAGGAATATTTAAATAGTGAAAGAATGATGATGGACTTCTATATTTTAATATTTTCATTTTCAACAGACTTTGAGATATCAAATATCATGTTTAGTGGAATTTTTGTGATGCTGGAAATCTTTTCATGAGAAAGGATGGATTTTCAAGAATTCTATAAATATGATGTTGTTAACGGACTCAGTGAATCACGATATAATTTATATCACCAGAGGCTCCCTACTCCTTTATTTTTATTGTCATTTGTTTAATTTACAATGTTCAAGGGTCATGAAAGAATGTGTGAGTAATGTAAAATACAAATACTATATCCCATAGTGATGTGTCATGTGACTGAAAAAGGATCTATGAAGGTGTGAAAGCATTTCCTAGACAATAAAATTTGTTTGTTCTTATAGAGACAAATGGGGGACAATGTGGTTTATTGGACATCTATGATGTCCTTTTCATGATAAGGATGACATTCTTAAGGACCTTTTAATGATTAGGTGGACATGTCATTTGGTTATCACTATGTCTTTTTGTTTTCTAGTGGAGTATCAGGTGACTTTTAGAACTGTAAGTGGATCCCTCTTCATTCCCTTTTGTTTATATTATTTTCTTTTTTAAATTATTGAGGGTATCACGATATCTCTTAAGATTATTGGTAAAATCATTATCCCTATTAGAAATCAACCTATAGAATTTTCAAACTACAAGAAGTCAATGATTATTGGATATTTTCCTCATATTTTAAAAGGATTTTCTGATGGGTCATTGGGAATCATCCAGTTGAAAAACCACATGAACTAGAGGATCTTATATGGCTTTCCTCAAATGACCACTGGTTGTATGAGGATTCATTGAGAGAGAAAATTGTCTAGATAATGTGTCTTTGTGGGATAAATCATAGGTTTTTCACATCACATTGTTTCATCACAAGA
Source organism: Viscum album (assembly GCA_963277665.1). Taxonomy (NCBI): domain Eukaryota; kingdom Viridiplantae; phylum Streptophyta; class Magnoliopsida; order Santalales; family Viscaceae; genus Viscum; species Viscum album. The sequence goes on from OY728159.1 coordinate 1,433,905,087, forward strand.
ATTTATTATGGTCAAATGATCATTTATTCACTAGAGGCTCATGTGACCTGTGAGAATCAGCTTTACTCTTCATCCACAACTATTTTTTGGAAAATAATACCCATATCTAGGTAATTCATCCTTCAAAACTTTTTTAAATCTGATTTTTAAGTCATCAAAAAATGCCCCCCCCCCTTCAAGAGAAACATCCGTTCAAACAAGGGATTATATATGAGTATATTAATTACCCAATAGAATCAATGGGGTTGTTCCAAATCAGCTTCTTTGGAAATTCATATTCAACCTGGGGATGATTGATATTCGTTGAAATTATGTCTTTAAGTCATCCTTCAATCCAAAACTACCATGCATCAATCATGTGCTCTTTTGGTAATGTTATTCCACCTAACTCAATCACAATACACTATTGTGATCCCTATTTTTGTAAGGATTGCTTTGCAAGTCCACTCCTTATTTAGAACCCATTAATTTTGACTGTGAACTATATTTAATTTACATTTTGAACATCGTCCATGATGATATTGACTTTCATTAGGGTTATGTGGGTTCTTCTGGGAGTCTTGGTGAGAGCCTCTTGACATTTTCTATGCCCGTAAGATGAGAAGTATAAGATCTTCCTAGATAAAATGATTATTTTGTTGTAGTGTTTGGTATTTTAGGTCAAATATTATATTTTATTTAGTTTAGGGTCTTTTATCTCAGTTCTGGTATTTATTTAGTTTAGCCTCTTTTATCATAGACCTTTTATTGCATTAGTTTAGTAGTATTTTATCACAGACATTGTATTTACCTATTTTAGGGCCTTTCAGATCAACATATTTATTGCAATAGTTTTGATTCATTCAGCTCAAAAATTAATTTTATTTAGTTTATTTTCTTTTATTCCGGTCTGTTTTTTTTTATTTTAGGTTCTTATAGCTCGTACCTTGAATCGATGTTTTTTTTGGTCTTTTAGCTCATAACTTCTAATCATTGGATATTTTGTAGATAGGCCATTAATGAACCATAACAAAATGAGTTATTAGGTTCTTCTATGTTGTTTCTATGGCTCATGAAGATCAGAAATCTCTTTTAATGAGTGAATTTTTTTCATGAAATCCATTGGCATATATGCTTGAGCCATAAGAATTAATTAATAGTAAAAAGGGGTCTCTTGAAGTTGTGAATCATTCCAATGGGTTATTGAATATTTAAGGATATAATATGGGTATGGAGTGAAATACTATGAATGATAGGTTCACCTAGATAGTTATATAATTTGTTCTGTAAATCATAATCCAAGTGATTGAAAACGTGAATGTGATTTGGGAATACATGTCGTGGATGACTAGTAAAACTATGTGTTACCGTCTTTCACCAAGGAATAGTTAGGTTATATATGGAACAATGCTCTTATCATTCAAGGATGGATATGCCTATAGTTGGTGGTTTATGGCCCTTATTTATTGGTAGCATGGTTATTATAAATAATATATCAACCTCATTACTTGGGATAAAAATATAAATGATGAATAAAATGTACAAATGATGCGGTTTCGTATAGAGTAGTGCTATATAGAAATGATTTTGTAACGTTGGGATAATTTTGATCTTATATTTTAAAGATCAATACCTATGCCTTGTGTTTTAGAATCATGAGGTGTGATACATCAACAGTTTGGAATTGGGGTAGTCCATTCTTGCTTTGTGAAAGTGTATAGAACACATAGACGTAGTGCCAAGGATGTCAGATCCACTTGGATATGTTGGTTTAGTGAAATTATATCAAATTATAATGTGTTCTGATCGGGAGAATAATACGGGTGGGTCATACCTGGAATAACCCAAAATAAGATATCATTTTGGGTTACACCGTAGTGATTTAATGGATCATAAGGATCAAAAATCCCTTTTCCAAAGGGGAAAATTTGGTTTATGACCATAGACACATATATATGATCTATAATCATACATGAAGATTTATGAAAAGGGTACTCGAATTTGGTTAACCTTTGTAAGGTACATAGATGGTTGTGGTGATCTGATCTCTCCAATCATGAAGTGTGATTTCTGGGTAGTGTAATATTTAATAAGGGTTCAAGATCCATAATTGTTGTGTCACCACCTATTTAATCTAATCACATGGTAAAGAAATGTGACATGCCATAACTATAACTATTTCATAAACCAATGGAGTTAAGAAATCATATATTGGAATTTACAATGGATAAATATTAGTCACTATTATCTTGATTAATGTCACGACCCGTCCTCGGGGCCCGTGCCGTGACTACCCCAAGCCCGCCTTCCATAGGCCAGGGGTTGGCGACTAGCACCAAAGGCGTAAAATCCCGATAACTGGGAAGGCATTGCCTTTATAAAGAAAACAAGCACCACAGAGTACAAGCGGAAGTAAAACACTAAGTACAAAAAAAAGCTGAAAAGTAAAAAGGGGCCGGAAATACAAGCCCAACTGTAAAGTACAACTCGAAAGGGAAAAACAGCGACTGAAAAGTAAAGCTGCTACGCTGAGATGTCCACTGGAAATCCCACTTGAAGGGTGGGTACAGATAGCTCTTCTGCTCCTCGGGTCCCGCCGTCTGCTCCAAGTATGACCCGCCCAGTGGTCTGCCTCTGGGTACCGCCTCGTCGTATAGTCCACCTCCAGGTACCGTCCAGTCCTCGAACACTCGGCCTCTGCCAGTACTGGCCGTCGTCTGCAACCAACACAACGAGGTGCGGGCATAGCCCGTGCAGGGGTGAGTATAACGATACTCAGTAGGGACCCCGAGACCCTCAAGGTCTCACTAAAACCAACAAGGATAAACACAAGAAGATCTCAACAGATAAACTCTACTTAGGTATATGCCCATACATATACCTAAGTTATCAAGTAACCCATCTCAATCATGAGGAAACACAAGGATTGTGAAATCGACGGATAACCACTACCCGGGTATATGCCCATACATATACCAAAGTTAGCAAGTGACCCATCTCAATCATGAAGTAAACACAAGGTCAAAAGTCTCAGCTCAAACCAGGATTTTCATTATCGAAACCGTAACTGCTGAAGAGCTTCGTCTCTAGAGTGTACAGTGGTCCTGTCACGACTCCGAGGCTGCCGCTCACTAACCTAGGACTGCTGAAGTACTCCTCCTGTCGAGTACTGCGGGTCTGCTGCCAACTACCAGGCGCTCCGTCCGCTGAGGGTCTGCTGCCAAATACCGGGCGCTACCCAGATAGCCTACTGAGGTACTCCTCCTGTCGAGTACCGCGGGTCTGCTGCCAACTACCAGGCGCTCCGTCCGCCGTGGGTCTGCCGCCAAGTACCGGGCGCTCCGTCCACTGGGCTAGTCGACTCACTCCAAGTCGAGTCGGTCAAGCAGTCGTCAGGTCTCAGCCGGCTACACGGTCTCCGTACTCTGCACGCTCGTCTCCAGGAGGGTCCGCTCCACGAGCTACTGGTCGATACTCCAAGTATCACAAAGTCCCACGAAGAAGTGCCTCAAAGGTCCGTCTCGTCACAGGGGTCTCAACGCAACAGACGGCGCGTCGATCAGACGCCCGGTCTGTGAGTTAATAGTCTTTTCGTCCCAGTGGCCCGGTTGGTTTCGAGTGCGAACCAATCCCGGCCGTATCTCAACTGTACCCCGAACTCCCATAGGGTAAACTCAAAGGGACCGTTACTCAACGTAACCACCAACGCCGCTGACGGCTCGTCAAGCGGACGTCCTGTCTGAAAGATATCAGCTTTCCCGTTCCAGGGGCCCGGTTGGATTTCGGGAACAATCCAACCCGGCCATACTCCGACTGCATCCAAAACTCGGGCGGAGTATGTCAAAAGTTCCGTCTCATCAAGAGGAAGTCAACGAAACAGACGGCGCGTCAATCGGACGCCCGGTCTGTGAGTTATTGGCATTTTCGTCTCCGGGGCCCGGTTGGTTTTTAAGGAAAAACCAACCCGACCGTACTCCACCTACGTCCAAACCTCGGGCGGAGTATGCCAAAAGATCCGATTCACTAAGAGGAACACAACACGACTGACGGCGCGTCAATCGGACGGTCGTGGCTCAAGATATGAGCGTTTCCGCTCCGAAGGCCCGGTTGGTTTCGTGAACGAACCAACCCGGCCGAACTCAAAGTAACCCGAAACCTTGAGTGCGATATATCGAAACGACCGTCTCGATCCAAGGATCGCGTTGCCGCAGACGGTTCGTCATTCGGAGGTCCGAGGCTCAAGTTATGAGCCAAAAACCAAATCAGGTTCGAAACGGGGGTCCGGGTCCGGGCCGACCCGGCCCGACCCCCCCTGGGCGGCGCGGCGGCGGGCGGCGGCCGGCGGCGGCCCGCTGCGGCGGCGGCGGCCCGCGGCGGCGGCGGCGGCGGCCCGCGGCGGCGGCGCCGGGCGCCGCACGAGGTGGCACGCGGGGGATTCAATCCCCCGCTTCTTCAATGTCGGCGCGGCATAGCCGCGCCGTTTAAGTCAAACAATGGCCCCCCTTTGGGGGCCCGCTTTGAAGAGGGTCCGGGGGAGCCGCCTGCCCCCCCTCATGGGAACCGCCTCCCCCAATTAATGGGGAGGGGCTTCTTTACTGGCCGGGGGATTTATTTCCCCCGGATTTTGGCTATCCGGCCGGCCAGCTGGCCGGCCGGTTTTCTCCAACGGGACCGGAAATTCCGGTCCCCCTCTCGGCTTCCGACGCCGGTGGCCCGGCCGCCAGTCTCCTCTTCCGCCGCGGCCCGGAACCGGCCGCGGTCTCCTCGTCTCGCCGCGGCCCGGAACCGGCCGCGGCGTTAGTAATCCGGCGCGGTGCGACGGCACCGCGCCCCTTCACCGTGCTTGATAGACATTCAACGCGGCGCGACGGCGTCGCGTTCTTGTTGTTCCTCCCAAGGTGCGTGCGCGACGGCATCGCGTGAGATATTTTCATGTTCAACCGCGTGGTGCGACGGCACCACGCCATTTGCTCTCTTCCGCAAAATAATTAAACAAGAACGATGGAGGGGGTTCGGCCGTGTTCGTGCGGTCCGGCCCCCTCACGTTAAAATAATAACGCAACTTTTAAACATTTTAAAAGTCTCATGCTTGACAAGCGAAATCCAGGATCAAGAAAAGGAATAAATAAAGAATGAAACAACAACCCCTACCTCGGGTATAAGTTCGAGGATTTGACTAAGTCCCCGGAAGACGACGTCGCGGAGGTCGGGCGTCGCGGAAGCCGTTCGTCAAATCCGATGACGAAGGAAAGCGTTCGAAGTGACACGTCGTGGGCGAAACTTGTACGCCGACGAAGATTGTCCGAGGAAGAAGTGGTGTCCCCTTTCGTTGACACGGTAAACGAAGAAGAGCGGAGCGGCGTTCTTTGTCGGAAATTGAGCGTTCCTCGTCAAGACTTGAGGAAAGTCAAATAATAAAGAAAATAACGAACTCAAGAATCTCTACCTCGATAGTCGCACTCGATTCCTTTGACGTCGGAGGAAGAGTCGTTGTTGAAGGCGTTCGTCGCGGAAAACCGTCGCGGAAGAGATGACGCGGAAGAAGTTCTTCATTGAAGAACGGCGTTCTTCGCGTTCTTCGTTGAGGTTTGAAGAAGAAGAGAAAGCTCTCAAATCCTCTCAAGAAATAAAGGGACTAACCAAAAACAATAAATTAAGCTCACTTAATTTATTAACACAACACAAACCTTTGAAATTCAAAAGTTTGAATTTCAAAACATTAATTAAACTCACTTATTAATGACATAAGTTATAACTTAAGTTTACAACATTAATTGTGAGTTGGGGAGGGTTAGAGAATATGAAGGGGTGGGGTTCGTGTGGGCCCCACCACCCTCTTAACCTCCCAAGGGAAGTTGGGTTGTCACCCAACTTCCACCCAAAGGATAAAAACACTTAAGGAAGATAAAAATAAAAATTGAAGTTAAATTTTTATTTTAACATTCACAATTTTATTTTTTTACAACTCCCCACGTGTAAACGCAACTTCGGGAAAGGTCTCCTTAAGCGAATATCGGCGCTGTGAGTTCATCGGTGCCCTCGGATTTCAATTCCGAGCACCGGATCAAAAGTTAGGAATTCCCGCTCGTTCGTTCACTGAACGTACCCGAGCCAAACTTCGGAAATTAATTCCGGGCACTCCGGGCCTCGGAATCAGGTGCCGTCTGAAACCGCGCTCTTGTAAAATTCTAAAGAAAATTAAGAAAAAAATTTCCCTTGAATTTTACGGGTCTTTACATTACTCCCACCTCAGGGCTTTACGTCCCCGTAAAACTTCAACTCACACTTAAGGGAAACAAAGTAGTACTGAGAACGCAACTGAGCTTTATGCTCCCATATGCTCACCTGAAGATCTTGTGCTACCCGAGAAGCACCCCAGAGGAAGCAACCGTTCACGTAGAACCTACTCTTGTCGATCCTCAATCTCTACTAGAATCTCTGTGCTTATCGCCCTGTCATCGACGTCCAACTCCCCGGGGTCGATGACGTGCGAAGAAACATACACGTATCTCCACAGCTGAGACACGTGGTGGACACTATGCACCCGGTGCGACTGAGGTGGTAGGGTTAAGCGGTAAACCTCCTCGCCTACCCTGCTGAAGATCAAAAGGGTCCATCGAACTTCGGAGATAACATGCCGCCTCGGCCACATCTCCGAAACCTCATCGGGTTGAGACCGTATAAGAACGTGTTCGTCACCCTCGAACTCAAGAGGTTTCCCTTTTTAGGTTAGAACTGAACTCAAACTCCTGCTGCCACAGGGGTAGGGTTGACCAACTCAAGAGTGATCGGTCACACCCTCTTATGTCTGAGTTTAACATGAGCTGCCCAGGGTTTCCTTTTCGCCGACCAAGGAAAACCCATTCCGACGTTTGCCTAAAAAAGTCAACCGGGGTATGATTTGTGAATCAAAACCATACCCAGATCAACGTCGTAAGGCCTCTACGCTGCCACCAAGAGATTCCAACCGAAACTCTCGCCTCGAGGTCAAATCACACCGTCGGCGTAAGCGTGATTATCGAGTCTCCTCCCAAAGGTATCTCCAGACGTGAGGGTCATGTCTACGGCTTACCCGGAACCTCTAGGTCTAGGACATGATTCGTGGAAGGGTAGAATGATTGGTTCCTATGTCTATAGATATGGCAGCTCGTAGTAGACATAATTCGTACCCCGAATCATTCTTAGAGCTCCTGGGTCACACTCCTTGACCGCAATGCAGCTATTCTCCTCCCCATCCCTCCTGCTCCCTGAGCCTGGCGAGGACTACTAAGTCGGGTGGTCGTAACATGTCGAAATGTACACCACCACATGCTGCTCTCCAAGCTCTGCTTCCACGTCTGCTACCCTGCAGATTCATCTGTCCTTAGCACTTCCTCCTCCTGAAACATTTTACACGCCCGAGTCTCTGCTACTGGTACCGCCGGTAGTGTCTGCTGACCAACAGTTAGTGACATAGCTGGCGCTCTACCCGTAGGTACTAATCCAGGTATCGGTTCGCATACCGAAGCCTCGTTACTATAAGGACCAACCTCATGGTCACTCTCTGGAAACACCTGGAGCTAAGATCATCATCCGCTCTACTAGTATCCAAGCTAGGCGTAGAACTCTAGCATTCGTCTCCATCCAGTCCACTGCTGCCTGGGAAATCTATCTCGTCTCGTATCCTCAGAGGCCTCTACTGCTGGAACTCGTGCATCGCGCTCTGCTAGCGTGCACCGTCAGCTAGTGGCATCTGCTGCCTAACGGGTGGTGGTGCTGCTGGTACACCACCCGAAGGTGCCAACACTGAAAAAGGGCCCTGCACTGGAGTCTCGCTGCTCGGTGGGCCATCATGAAAGAAACAACGTAACACGATCAAACGATTATACCTGGTGAGCTGACCTGGTTTGAGCTGTTTTAAGGGGAAAAAACCTTTGAAAACACACACGCAATCAGTGTTTTCGTGCACAAAGTCGGAAATCAGTTGTCAGGGTCCTGGTGTATGGATACGTCGGCCGCCCGCACCAACACTGGACTCCCTGAACTGAAAACCACACTCGGTACTCTCAACACTATTGCTTCACAGAAAGAGACATCAGAGTTATAAGTTCTGCGGTAGAACCGAACTCCTCTGATACCAATTTGTCACGACCCGTCCTCGGGGCCCGTGCCGTGACTACCCCAAGCCCGCCTTCCATAGGCCAGGGGTTGGCGACTAGCACCAAAGGCGTAAAATCCCGATAACTGGGAAGGCATTGCCTTTATAAAGAAAACAAGCACCACAGAGTACAAGCGGAAGTAAAACACTAAGTACAAAAAGAAGAGCTGAAAAGTAAAAAGGGGCCGGAAATACAAGCCCAACTGTAAAGTACAACTCGAAAGGGAAAAACAGCGACTGAAAAGTAAAGCTGCTACGCTGAGATGTCCACTGGAAATCCCACCTGAAGGGTGGGTACAGATAGCTCTTCTGCTCCTCGGGTCCCGCCGTCTGCTCCAAGTATGACCCGCCCAGTGGTCTGCCTCTGGGTACCGCCTCGTCGTATAGTCCACCTCCAGGTAACGTCCAGTCCTCGAACACTCGGCCTCTTCCAGTACTGGCCGTCGTCTGCAACCAACACAACGAGGTGCGGGCATAGCCCGTGCAGGGGTGAGTATAACGATACTCAGTAGGGACCCCGAGACCCTCAAGGTCTCACTAAAACCAACAAGGATAAACACAAGAAGATCTCAAAAGATAAACCCTACTTAGGTATATGCCCATACATATACCTAAGTTATCAAGTAACCCATATCAATCATGAGGAAACACAAGGATTGTGAAATCGACGGATAACCACTACCCGGGTATATGCCCATACATATACCAAAGTTAGCAAGTGACCCATCTCAATCATGAAGTAAACACAAGGTCAAAAGTCTCAGCTCAAACCAGGATTTTCATTATCGAAACCGTAACTGCTGAAGAGCTCCGTCTCTAGAGTGTACAGTGGTCCTGTCACGACTCCGAGGCTGCCGCTCACTAACCTAGGACTGCTGAAGTACTCCTCCTGTCGAGTACTGCGGGTCTGCTGCCAACTACCAGGCGCTCCGTCCGCTGAGGGTCTGCTGCCAAATACCGGGCGCTACCCAGATAGCCTACTGAGGTACTCCTCCTGTCGAGTACCGCGGGTCTGCTGCCAACTACCAGGCGCTCCGTCCGCCGTGGGTCTGCCGCCAAGTACCAGGCGCTCCGTCCACTGGGCTAGTCGACTCACTCCAAGTCGAGTCGGTCAAGCAGTCGTCAGGTCTCAGCCGGCTACACGGTCTCCGTACTCTGCACGCTCGTCTCCGGGAGGGTCCGCTCCACGAGCTACTGGTCGATACTCCAAGTATCACAAAGTCCCACGAAGAAGTGCCTCAAAGGTCCGTCTCGTCACAGGGGTCTCAACGCAACAGACGGCGCGTCGATCGGACGCCCGGTCTGTGAGTTAATAGTCTTTTCGTCCCAGGGGCCCGGTTGGTTTCGAGTGCGAACCAATCCCGGCCGTATCTCAACTGTACCCCGAACTCCCATAGGGTAAACTCAAAGGGACCGTTACTCAACGTAACCACCAACGCCGCTGATGGCTCGTCAAGCGGACGTCCTGTCTGAAAGATATCAGCTTTCCCGTTCCAGGGGCCCGGTTGGATTTCGGGAACAATCCAACCCGGCCATACTCCGACTGCATCCAAAACTCGGGCGGAGTATGTCAAAAGTTCCGTCTCATCAAGAGGAAGTCAACGAAACAGACGGCGCGTCAATCGGACGCCCGGTCTGTGAGTTATTGGCATTTTCGTCTCCGGGGCCCGGTTGGTTTTTAAGGAAAAACCAACCCGACCGTACTCCACCTGCGTCCAAACCTCGGGCGGAGTATGCCAAAAGATCCGATTCACTAAGAGAAACACAACGCGACTGACGGCGCGTCAATCAGACGTTCGTGGCTCAAGATATGAGCGTTTCCGCTCCGAAGGCCCGGTTGGTTTCGTGAACGAACCAACCCGGCCGAACTCAAAGTAACCCGAAACCTTGAGTGCGATATATCGAAACGACCGTCTCGATCCAAGGATCGCGTTGCCGCAGACGGTTCGTCATTCGGAGGTCCGAGGCTCAAGTTATGAGCCAAAAACCAAATCAGGTTCGAAACGGGGGTCCGGGTCCGGGCCGACCCGGCCCGACCCCCCCCTGGGCGGCGCGGCGGCCGGCGGCGGCGCGCGGCGGCGGCGGGAGGCGGCGGGCGGCGGCCCGCGGCGGCGGCGGCGGCCCGCGGCGGCGGCGGCGGCGGCCCGCGGTGGCGGCGCCTGGCGCCGCACGAGGTGGCACGCGGGGGATTCAATCCCCCGCTTCTTCAATGTCGGCGCGGCATAGCCGCGCCGTTTAAGTCAAACAACGGCCCCCCTTTGGGGGCCCGCTTTGAAGAGGGTCCGGGGGAGCCGCCTGCCCCCCCTCATGGGAACCGCCTCCCCCAATTAATGGGGAGGGGCTTCTTTACTGGCCGGGGGATTTATTTCCCCCGGATTTTGGCTATCCGGCCGGCCAGCTGGGCGGCCGGTTTTCTCCAACGGGACCGGAAATTCCGGTCCCCCTCTCGGCTTCCGACACCGGCGGCCCGGCCGCCGGTCTCCTCTTCCGCCGCGGCCCGGAACCGGCCGCGGTCTCCTCGTCTCGCCGCGGCCCGGAACCGGCCGCGGCGTTAGTAATCTGGCGCGGTGCGACGGCACCGCGCCCCTTCACCGTGCTTGATAGACATTCAACGCGGCGCGACGACGTCGCGTTCTTGTTGTTCCTCCCAAGGTGCGCGCGCGACGGCATCGCGTGAGATATTTGCATGTTCAACCGCGTGGTGCGACGGCACCACGCCATTTTCTTTCTTCCGCAAAATAATTAAACAAGAACGATGGAGGGGGTTCGGCCGTGTTCGTGCGGTCCGGCCCCCTCACGTTAAAATAATAACGCAACTTTTAAACATTTTAAAAGTCTCATGCTTGACAAGCGAAATCCAGGATCAAGAAAAGGAATAAATAAAGAATGAAACAACAACCCCTACCTCGGGTATAAGTTCGAGGATTTGACTAAGTCCCCGGAAGACGACGTCGCGGAGGTCGGGCGGCGCGGAAGCCGTTCGTCAAATCCGATGACGAAGGAAAGCGTTCGAAGTGACACGTCGTGGGCGAAACTTGTACGCCGACGAAGATTGTCCGAGGAAGAAGTGGTGTCCCCTTTCGTTGACACGGTAAACGAAGAAGAGCGGAGCGGCGTTCTTCGTCGGAAATTGAGCGTTCCTCGTCAAGACTTGAGGAAAGTCAAATAATAAAGAAAATAACGAACTCAAGAATCTCTACCTCGATAGTCGCACTCGATTCCTTTGACGTCGGAGGAAGAGTCGTTGTTGAAGGCGTTCGTCGCGGAAAACCGTCGCGGAAGAGATGACGCGGAAGAAGTTCTTCGTTGAAGAACGGCGTTCTTCGCGTTCTTCGTTGAGGTTTGAAGAAGAAGAGAAAGCTCTCAAATCCTCTCAAGAAATAAAGGGACTAACCAAAAACAATAAATTAAGCTCACTTAATTTATTAACACAACACAAACCTTTGAAATTCAAAAGTTTGAATTTCAAAACATTAATTAAACTCACTTATTAATGACATAAGTTATAACTTAAGTTTACAACATTAATTGTGAGTTGGGGAGGGTTAGAGAATATGAAGGGGTGGGGTTCGTGTGGGCCCCACCACCCTCTTAACCTCCCAAGGGAAGTTGGGTTGTCACCCAACTTCCACCCAAAGGATAAAAACACTTAAGGAAGATAAAAATAAAAATTGAAGTTAAATTTTTATTTTAACATTCACAATTTTATTTTTTTACAACTCCCCACGTGTAAACGCAACTTCGGGAAAGGTCTCCTTAAGCGAATATCGGCGCTGCGAGTTCATCGGTGCCCTCGGATTTCAATTCCGAGCACCGGATCAAAAGTTAGGAATTCCCGCTCGTTCGTTCACTGAACGTACCCGAGCCAAACTTCGGAAATTAATTCCGGGCACTCCGGGCCTCGGAATCAGGTGCCGTCTGAAACCGCGCTCTTGTAAAATTCTAAAGAAAATTAAGAAAAAAATTTCCCTTGAATTTTAAGGGTCTTTACAATTAATAATTCATTTTCAAAATAATTATATTCCATGATATGGGGAAGAAGAGTTTAATGAAGGAAGAAATGAATTTTGACTTGGTACCCCATTGTAAATTTTCATTCGAATACATTCTTTGTCTTTTTCACTATCAATTTAAGGTCTTGTAATTTAGAAAATAATATTCTCTAGTTACGGTCATATATCTTCGACCAATGTGCATGTAGACTAAGGTCATGACACACATGTACCAAATATGAAGGGTAACAGACAACAACTGAGTTAGGAATACTTGTGTTAGGAGTACCCCATCATATTCTAGTGAATGAGATGAAAATGACATAAACCATGAATCAATGATATAGTTTCATGTGTAATGATATTGGACAATCATACCGAGTGCAGTTATGATGAATGTAAGTTATTGAGTTCTACCATGATAATTTAAAGGCTGGCAATGATCACAATATCCCTTTTCCATATCACCATATTTAGATGGTCACCAAAGGTGAATATAAAGGATACATTGTAATACTTCCTTAGAAAAGAAAAGTTCCCTATAGGTTGTATATCATTTTACGGGGCCATGGAAGGTTTTCAGCAACCACATAAACAAGTGGCATGATAAGGGGTTTTGGGATTTTATTCTTTAATATTTTATGGATGCACCCCGTACTCTAGTTGGCTGAGGAAATACACTTTTGGTCAGTAGATATGGGATGAAAAAATGGTAGATGATAAAAATAAATTATTTTCATTTATAGAAATTAGTTTTTTCTACATGATGTTTATATTCATTAATTAATGATATTCTACGTGCATTATATTCGGTTTCATAAGGAAGCTCTCCATGTGGTGTTTTAATGTCATGTGACCTAGACTTCTTCGTTGTAGTTTATCAACATGTGCAAAGGATGTGGTATTCCTATTGTTAAATGGGGAACATTGTATATACCTAGGGATAGAAATTGTGGCATCACTATGTATCCATTGTTAATATGATCCATGACATATTATGTTCATGAAATACCATGTAGTTTTAGGTCATGCAGGGTGGAAGTAGGTGAACATGCATGAAAAAATGATAATTTTGTGGTTGGTCCTAATAGTGGAAATCTAGGTTTCTTTAAACACCTCCTAAAAATAGGAATCATAAAAAACATAGTTCTAAAGGGCCATGTAGTTCAATGTCATGCACTGAAGACAAGGCTCCACAATAATGAAATAGTGGTATTGTAGTTGGGGCAACAAATGAAAATCATGGTGTCACTATATATCCCATGATGATGGGAATAAAGACCCATGTAGATCATGATTGACATCCCTAAGTAGAGTTAACCATTATTCAAAGAGGGGTTCATTTTTATGCTTATCCATTATGAATGGTCTAGGAGATTGTAAATTTCAGAATCTCTACATGTCATGTGTGTATAAGAATCAGGACACACAGAACGTGTCAACATGAAAATATCACTTTGAAATTCTATCTCATATATAGATATGGAAATTTTATTCGTTGTTTGTTGTAGTATTTAACATGGATTGAGATATAGGCATCACTACCTATCATGTAATGACAGATATCAGTCCACAAATAGTTATTAATGAACATTGATGTTTTATGTCAGGCCTTAAGGACATTAACCATGCAGTTTAATGACATAATGTATTGACTCATGGTATACCTTTTATGTTACTACATTCTAGAAAATGATGGAACATCAGTGTTCTTTTAAGCCTTGTTCTTGTTGGGAAGCCCTTTATGCAATCCCTAAGCTCCGTTGAGAAATTCTCTTTGTGATAAAAAAGGAAGGGAAGGAGTTCATATCACTAAACTAGGGAAATTTATGATACGACATGGTAATTTTGTATCATGATGTGGCTTGATAAATATTTTGAATTATGGCATCCCTACCTATCTCATTGAATAATGAAATCCTTGCCATACCAATTTATAAAACACCAATTTTATTTAACATCATTTAGACATGACTTTTAACTATGTAGTTGAATATATTTTAGTAAGGAAATGGATCACATTATATGAAGGAGAATAGAGGTTGTGGATCAGTTTAGTTTACATCATGCATTGAGCACCGTTCCCATATAGATTTAATATCAGGAAGTATGGATGAATTTGTAACTTGCAATATCATGTAATAAGGATGTAATATCATGATTATTCTTCTTGTATTAAGGATGAGATTTTCATTATAATAGCTATGTGATGTATTTCAGGATATATATTGAATTGTTAGGGGGTGCGACCCACTAATCGTCCATGCAGGCCATTAATCCCGATCAATTAAGACAGACCATAAGTATGATTTATGTACTATCCCTTTTAGGTTAAAATTTCAGAGGATTCCACCCTAGTATCATCATGGTTATATGATCCAATACAAACTCTTCATTAAAGAATGAATTTGGGAGAAACATTTTTTTAAAGGCACATGTGATGTGATTCTGATGTGTCTCTTAATTGTGTTGTTGGGGTAACATGTTCTCATCTTATCTTTCCAATTCATCCATATGATTTTTCTCTTTCTCATCGTCTAAGTGCTTTTCAAAATTCGATAAACTAATAGAAGGTTGTTGGACCTCTATGAATAACATTTCATATTTCCTATACAAAAATGTGCATCATGATTCATATGTTGATGCACATGTGGTTGTATGTTGGACCCATAAATCCTATAGAATATTTTTTGAAAAATATTTCATTTAATTTTTATCAAATTTTGGACAATATTTGATAGATTCTTATTTAAGGCCTCTATTTTTCCATTTTTCACAGCATGATATTTTCAAGAGTGATTCCACTCGATATTGTACTCTTGGTATGATCTCTTTAACTCCATAGAGAATATGTTTATGGTGTATTATAGTCACTAATGGAAAATGACCATATACCTGTAGTTTTGGCTAAAACTGTGTGTTTAGATCTCACCTATACCAAAGATTTTTTTTGCAAAACCATGTGTATAGGGATATTTTAGAAACTATACTAACATTGTTTCAAAACAGCAGGTGTATATTAGACTTTTCAACCTATACAAATAATTTTTCTAAAACAATGGTTATAGTGTTCAGTTTAAGACTTACATCTCTATTTTTCACAAAAAAAAATTTATATGTGTGTGTTAGAAAACATTTCTCATAGTTCTCAAAAAATTGTGGGTATCGAATTCCTGCATAAGTGTGGTAATAAAAAACGTTTTGTGGGAACATAAAGAATTCAGTAGCAAAACGATTACCCATGAGTTTCCTCTTATATCCATTGTTTATATATATATAAATATTAATGCAAATATATATTTATATATGAATAATTTCTATTTATGCAGTGGTTTGGCATGTCGTATCTAATAAACTAGACTGGGGTTCCAATCCCATGATAGGGTTTTTATTAAATCTTATAGTCATGGTCTATTAACCACAGGTATACGGTTACTGAATGTTTAGAAAATTTCATATACAGTAATACCCATGGTTCATAACCATGGGTATATCATTTTGAATAATGTAGTAATTACACCGAGCTATACTAGCACCATAACATGTAATAGCTTGGAAAATCATTAATAAATCTTATACGCAAGGTTTCAGGGGATATACCCACTATTTTAAAATATTGGTATAGGTTTGTTTTATATTAGTGGTTAATAAAGAGTGATGGACCCCATAAATGGTGATGTTATGGGGCCTCATTTAGGTGATGATATTCATGATCCTGAATTCCTAGAGATGTATTACATGGGGTCATTTAGAAAAGATTGTGGAAGTTCTAAGGATATACTTAAACTACTTGACTATGGATGTGGTATATGGACCCACAATATCCATTCCTCAAAATATAAAATTACTAGGAATATTTAGATATATGTATCATTTACATGGGATGATGGACAATGATTCCATGGAACTAACATGTATGATGTTACCTTTTGAACTCCGCATATCCAGATATCATTCTATTCTAGTAATATACTAACCACTTTATTTGGTGGGGGAGCCAATTCCCAGATTGATGGGTCCATTATGATAATGTATGAACTTCTGACATGATGGAAAAATAATTCCTTAAGCTATGCATCCTAGGAATATTATATCAATGAAAATTGTTTAGAGGTATTTCATCTCAATTGAGAATCCTACGGGGTGATGTTTGCACATGATTCTGAATATGTTATCTTCTATCTTGTTCATTTGGGAAAAACTCAATATTAAGATAAAAAAATATGGTCTCCACCAATCTAGGGGTGGTAATCGGTTCATCACACAATTGTGTGGTGTTCAACTGATTGATATCTTCCATATGACGAATGGTGATTTTCTTAACCATTCATCGATGCGTGATAATGAAAATTTATTCTTCCTGATATGGGTCAGCCTGGATGGTGGCTATATTATCCAATGTGTCAACACAGGAATTATATTATCAGGGAACATTTTGCAACATGGGATCACAAGGAAACACCTACATCATTCCCCTAATGTATCCAATGGTAGGGTAAATTTCATCCATTTTGGAGGCATAATATCCAATGATATGGTTAATCAATAAGTTTGAATTAACATTGATATTAAACATGAATATAGAAATCTATAGGGATAGTTCTTATAATGTAATGAGGGTTGGATATTCAGCCTAATTATTTGGGATACCTTTGGATAGTGAGAAGGATTATTGTAATTCATTTTTGTCTCAAGAGTTAAAAACACTCCCATGAACAACACAAATGAGTATATGGTTTCCATACAGTTATTGATAGGACTCTGTGATGCACCATAATTGAATATCTCCCTTGTTCAGTTAGTATCATGGTCATATAATACCTCCTCATCTATAAGGTCTATGTACTCTAGTGTATTTTTAGTGGTAGTTCTTAGAAGAAATCAACCAGGTCATTTCATTTCAATAACTTGTGATTGTTGAATTTAATTTCATATTGTTTTAGAATTAAAGAAATTTAGGCTAAGCACTCAAGAAATATACAATGTTCAGGGATGTACTTGACAGGTTTAATATGAAATACTAAATGGAATTCATTGGGCTTCATGTATTTCCTATGTTTTTTCACAATGATTATGAGTTTAAGGAAATTCCCCTCAACAATAGAGTATATTGTAGATGTACCTATAAGCCTATGGATGCGGTATTAAAGGTTGTTATAGCGCCCCAAATCATTTTTTTGTGAGTATTGTTTCTAGTGAGCCTTCCACAAAATCAAAAATACTATATGAGTGGCATTAATTCCACCATAGGCATATAAAACAATGGGTGAAGTATGTACTACTTGAGACTGTCAAAGCCTTTTTGGTAGTCATCCTCCCATTTACAGGAGATACAATTCTACATTTTCTTGGTTAATGGGAGATATTTTCCATCCAAATAGGATATGAAGAAATTAATATAAGTGAGGTTCACTTTGAACCGTCTCAATTATTTAATCTTTATATGGTGTGACATTGAAAAAAAAGAACTTATATTTTTTGGGTATCACATATACTCCACAATGACATAACACAATGATTTAAATTTTTTTGATGTTTCCCAAAAAGATAATATTAGTGGATTCATCATTTAAATTTTCCATCAAAAATTTCCGAATAATGTCTGAAGGTCCCGGATGTGATAACTTCACATTCAGAATAAAACGACTTGGTGGTCGCAAAAAAATTCTATTAACCTTCCCAGAAATGTGATAAAAATATGATGCATGGTATGTTGGTTTGTGGATCCAACATTCTTCATGACAAATGTAATGAATTGATAATAAATGATCCCTATAGGATTCTAAAGGAAGTCACTTCTTCATGTTTAGGGGCCATTTTGACCCGATTCTACCCAGAGTACACATCCGTGAAGGAAATGATTGGGAAGCTAGCAGTTTCATCAATCAAGATTTATGTGACCAACAATGGGAAATCATCATTTAGGAAGTGCCTATTACAATATCGTATAATAGTATAGACCCTATCCTACTAATTTTTTATGACTGTAATGATGCTTGAAATACATATTAGATATTGAACTTATTGGAAAATGTTTTTCTTGATAATTTTTTCAATGTATACTTATACATTGGTGGATATATAAGGGTGAATTCTCTTAGATTCACGATTGAAGACTCAAACCTCATGGGGTGGTATGACATGGTGAAAAGTCCCATGAAGATTTAGTATAATAATTTCTATATATTTCCACGAACAAAAAATGATGTTTCTAGAAAAATGATTTGCACACCTCTTTTACTTGAAGGGGAATGAAAGATCTAATAAATAAATAAGGGCTGTCTCCCTCTATTCCTAAATTTATTTGCATGAGTTCTTCAATGGTGGTGGAGACACATTCTATGATGGATATAGGGGCATTATTGTAGTTATCCTACTATTCATCTACATATGAGTCTCTAGAGATATTTGTAGGTGTATTTTGTGATATAGGGGATAATTTTTCTCTAATATAGTGGGAGAGGCCATGATAAGATATATTGTCATCTGCTTCTTCCTAGGTAGTTTTTGAGTGATACAAGAGATGTAGTTATTTTAAACTGTCACTATAGATATAATGATATATTATCATTGAGAATATTTCTATTACCTCAACCACATTTATTGGGAGAGCGTTGTCAATGCCGATAATATTCAAAGGATTCAATAGGGTCGTCCCTGAGAAATTGGGATATGAAACTAGTATATCAGCATCCACAACTAGTTTCAGTCCTCCCATCATTTTTTTTTCAGGAAACGTGTCACTACAAGTATCAAATATTGTATTTTCACTATGTATTATTCCATGCATTCCATCAATGTGTTACTTTAGAAACAGATGGAATTTTAAAGTTACTCCCCAGTGGATATAAAGACATGGCCTTTTAATACCAGACATTATATGTGATGACATTATATATATACATGAACTCGGTTTCAGATGTGAGCTCCCCAAACTATGAATAGATTTTTATCTTACCATGAGTCCATTTATCATTCTTGTCATGCCCTTGAATGGTTTTCCTTATGGGAGACATTCCCCCTTATCTATATAAAAAATGATGGAGTGTTCATGTTGGGAATATGTTGATCTTGGAAACGGTATCAATTGTATCCCTTTTTCTATTTATATTATTTAGTCTTCCATAAAACTTATAGGGTTATGATATTCCCATGGATGACCTTTTTCTGATCCTAGTTAGTGATTGAGATGACAACATGACACACAGATAGCAAGTTAACCAATTGATAATCTCAGGTTTCATAAGCTTCCATTTCCAATTATTAGATGTTATGGAGGGCTTACAAAAGTTCCTCCCTAATTTATTTTAAAATATAGAGCACATCTTAGATAGAGAGCTTTGGTAGGGCTACTTCCAGCTATTTCAGATTGTCGTACTTTTGATACAGAGGTCAGTGCTTCCTGGTGTTCGGTTTCTCCAGGATATGCTTCTCAGGAACTGTGTTATTTTTGGTAGACATTCCTATTGTTTGTATAGAGGTGGCATTAGAATATTATTTTACTTGTGTGGATCATTTCAACCCTCCTAATTGTTTTGAGAAGATTATATAATTCAACCCCCTCTATGTTATCATTTAAGATAATTGGTTATGGGTGACTAATAGATAATTATAAAAATATTCCAATTTTTTATTCAAATATATACATTTATTGACCACAGGTTTATGATTCATATGTTTTTACATTTAGGAGACGGCCATAATAGTTGGTTCAAACATGCTCAGGTTTTCCCTTGTATCATTGCTTACTACATCTTTGGCCCCTTGTTCCCTAGTTTAATATATGAACTCATGTTTTGTATAATTTTCATCATTTGAGATGGGGTTATTAAAAATGTACCATGTTGAGATAGCCAAATATTTTCTATTTTTCCAATGAGGATTCCATTTGGCGGGGTAGTTCCCCTACTTCATAATTTATAAAGAATAAATATGCAAGATTCATAGATTTAACTAGAGAATAATATAACTATTCTTCATCTATTTCTTACTATTCCTCATGGTTACACCAACTTTTTAGAGGCATATCATACGATTACATCATATGTTGTGGTGATATTTTTGGTCCATTAAATGTTCTTTATTTGTGACGTGTGCTCAATCTACTATTTCTTGTGTCTGTCGATTGTCAAACACTCATTCATGTCTAGATAGAACATTATGTTACCCATCATCTTCTTCTTACTTGAGAATGGTTATATAGTCCACCTTCTCTAATGAGTTTCCTATAAAAACCTAACTATAATGTACCATTCCTTGTGGTATGTCATTGATGATTAATCAATATTGGGTTCTATGAACTATCCTTATATGCTAGGTGAATTAATCAATATTGTCAATGTGGATTACCATATTAGGATTCCTATGTTATGGAATCATTAGTAGGTTATTGTGAATGGTTCTATGAAATAACTTGATACTTGTTCATTTCATATTGAATATGTCATTATCATTACTTCCTCAAAATTGGGGTTACCATAATTTTTTTGTGCTTTAAGACAATGGTGATTCTATTGTTTAAAGCTACTGACAAGAGGTTCTTGGTGGTTTTGGGAATACTAATGTTCATTGATGGGCACTATTGTTGTCTTGAAGGTGATGGAAGCATCATCTTTATTTTCAATCATTTTCCCCACTATTAGGAGTATGTGTCAATATTTGGATCGGTTCACAGAATGGATTCATAAAAATGATACACCATTTCTATTAGCTTATTGAATTCACCAACATATTTTGTTAGAATGAGAGGCAACTGAAACCCATCACTGATATTTTTAGCATAAAGTTATAATATTTTTTCCTATGATAGAATAATATAGATTGAATATGTTAAACTCTTCAACCTTTCTATGAAGCCATACACCCTCTCATTTTCACATATCTTATTTTTTTCATTTTGAGAATTGTTCCTTTCTATAGTAGAGAGATTCACATGTAACAGAACAGCTGATGAGGGACTTCCCATTGTACAATGGATGCTAATAGTAGAATATTGTACCCAATAAGGGATAGCCATATAAGATTTTTTACAAAAAAATTTATTTTTTTGTCTCATATAGATTATGAGGTTCCATCATGGGACAACATAAATATACGAAATGTGTGAGATGTGGTTTGGGGTATCCTACACTATAATATGTAGTGATGGTAGGGTTTTCAAAATTGGGTGGAGGTGGGGTTGCATCCACCCATTCGGAATATGAATTCTTCTCATGAATCAAAGGAACACATATCCCTTACATAGATTACTTTCAAGAAACAAGGGAATCAATGACTTTATGAAAAGAAGGGGAATTTTTCTAGGCACATCACATCTATAATGTGTTGGTGGAAGTTGATGAGGTGTCCCCTATTTGTCCTCTCATCGATTTACAATTCATCATAAGACTAAATGATCATCCTAGTGTGGATTTTACATGGGATTACAATATTCAACATATCCTAAAGACAGTACATCATGGGAATATTTCCCGTGATTAAATCCACATTGATTTTTCTAAGAGTGCTTATATCTCTCCCACATTATCATAAAAGATCCTCTATGGAAGGAACATCAATAATTTTTTGGTGATCTGGATGCATCCTTACATTTCCCTTTTTTATTAGTAGCATTCCATTATGAGGTTGGTAGGTCGGTATTTTTTGGTTACATATTTTGGAACCCTCAATGGTTCTTATTGGATGCAGCATCATTTGGTGCATCCAAATCAACCTCATCCTAGGGTATGCCTTCCATATTTCGTCACATTATATTTTTGTCTTGATCTAATATTTATTCAATGTTCACAGGGACAAAATTCACCTAAGAATATTAGGAAATGGGTGTTGTTCCATTACATTTGGCATGACGGGTTGACTCTTCGCTATCACCGTATGGGTCAGTTTTTAATATCCTAACCTTATTGGGTCATTTTGGCTTGTGATCCTAGAGAGGTCTAATCACCATTGTCATAAGTTCCTCATATCTCATTTTATGATTAATGGCCATGAGGGGGCTTCCAGTCATGATCATCGAACATGACCCACATATTATAGGTTTTTCTTTTTTTTTGTACGGGGAACAAATGAGGTGGAACCATTGACTTTTTTCATCTCAATCTGGAGAAGTTTAATTATATCTTTGATGATGATGATGATGATGAAAATACACTAAAAACAAGGACTGGGGGAAAAGCATGGACCTAATTGATATTGAATGTTATTATTTTAATGGAAATAATGATTCCTTTTGGAGATTTCATGATTCCTTAGTTGGAAATTTTGATATAAATCCTCACATCCATGAAGGATCTGGGTGATCAAGAATCACTGATGATTTCTACAATGGACTCTTTGGGTATGACAAATTTGTTGATAATTATTGATATATAAATTCCCACATTCCACCACGGTAGGGTTCCTTTTTAACCATTTGAAGTTTTTTTAAATCATATTAGGGATTGATAATCTAATTAGTTGATATACTGGTAGACATTCCCATGATCTGATAAACAGATCTTCTTCTGGATGGCCCCTATGGTAGCTGATATTTTATCACATTTTATATATCATATCATTATTTTGTAGGATTTGGGTGTGATGAAATCACATGATCAGAATCATTCACCATGGGATATCATTCGAGTGACAAAAAATTTGGTCTCTTTATCTATATAATTGTCTCATAGTTTTGAGGTGCTTAGATTAATGTCATGATTGTTATCCTATTTCTACATTAATGATTTGTAACCAATACTGAATCACAATCATTCCATTATATAGGCAAACTATCCTACAAATTATCTAGTCCACAGATTTCACTAGAGTATGTAACATTACAAGAAGTCGAATTAGTGGTGTTTTATTGGTCTAGGGTTTAAGAAAATGGAAATTCTCCATACATTACTCATCATCAATTACAAATTCATTATTTGTCTTCAATGATCAGCTTCCAAGGGGTTATTATGCAGTGAAAACTACCATATTTAATTGTTTCACTCTTCTTATCAAGTTTCAGATCTCGGTCCTTGTAGATAGTGCCAATGCCAGGTTAAAAACAGAGTATCACAATACTCTAAATGTGTAACTCATATAAAAGATAAATGAGATCTCTATCCTTTAGTCATAAATGAATATAATACATATTAATATATAGAAATATCATGGAATCATTTTTCATGATCATATGGAATCTCATAGTTATAAGTGTTGAGGGGACAGAACATGATGGGGACGATGATTCTGGTTAACTCTCTCAATTTTTCAAATTTGGAATCCTACATATTAAAATTACATGCCTCCATCTAGTAATAATATATAATATACATTAGATTTTCATCTACTAAAGTTAGTGGAGTACTTCATTGAATTTTTTTAGAACCATATGCAGTAGACCCCTATGATTCAAGCACATCTCTATAATAATGTGTCAATGTTTTGAACAACCCTCGTATGATGGTGTCTAGGAAAGGGGAGGATTTCCATTCCCATGGGAGATATCATGAAAGTGAGGTTGGCCTTTGGGGTTGTGAGGAGTATATTCTCTACTAACAATATCCACACTTCTATGAGGAGGAATATCATTTTATTATTGTATTCTACTTCATCTGAAGATTTTAAGGACCCTTGTATTGTTTGGAATGTGTGTTGAACAACCTCAAGGACACTAGTGTTAAATTAATTGGGTATATATGTTTTGATCAATGTCATTGTAAGAATATGTCGACATGAATTTTGAAATTGTGTAGGGATGTGGGTCTATTTTATGACGGATGTGTGAACATGATTATAACCATCTAGTTATGTTGGAATATGTTCCACCTTTTGGGAAGATATTTAAATATACCTATAAGTTCTCTCATTATTGAAAATATTATTTTCCTTTCCTAAGGCTAGTTTCATTTTAAAATAGTGAGCCTCATGCTTGTCGGGAGTATAAGACCTATCCTGATCCATTAGAACATTATTCTAGTCATTCTTAGTAGAAATATGATCCCACCCTTAGGATGGGGAAACTCTCACCTAATGATCCCATCTTAGAATGGGAATATGAGGAATTTCTGAATATCCATTCCCTTTTGGAATATGTCCATAAACCACATTAATGTGATAATGTGTATACGCCTCATCCTGTGTTGCCCTGAAATGAAGATGGTGTAGTACTTTACTGGCATAAGTAGGAAAATGAGCTTGGTTTCTATGACCTGCTAGAATAAACCAAGAAGATTCACTGGTAAGTATATAATATTGTCTCTAGTATTGTGCCATTATCATTTTTTTCCTCATAAAGAATGTGGATCAATTACAGATCATTAAACTTTGGTGTATGATGATGGAATTATTTCACCTGAATATGATGTATTCATAAGGATTACGTCTATCTAAATTGGTGATCCTTTTTTATAACATAGATATGAGCTCAATCCTAAGTCATTTAAATATTTCATAGCACATTTTCGACTGAAATGCACCCATGTGTGGGGGAATGTGTCATTCTCACTTGGTGAGACATGTGTTGAATGGGAGATTGATCTTAGACAAATGCCTCGTCCTTTATTGGATTATGTTGATTATCATCCATGATTAGGGATATAATATGTGGTTTATCAGGTATAAAAACTAGTTTTTAATGATCAAATTGTTGAGATGAACTAGAAAAAGGGATGGGAATGTTCAAATTTACAAATATCTATACCATAATAAAAATATTCAGTTGTAATTATTTAGCTACTTTTAAATTATATTGGCATTTCATAAAATTTTCTACAGGGTTATAAGACTGTACATTTTCTATCCCAACTATATAGTAGACTATATATTTGTTTGATGTGGGAATATATTCCAATTTATCTCCTCTGTGGTCTATTATAATAAGTCAATAGACATTATGTATGGGGGTAAATATATGAACCTCCCCCATGCTTGTTTTGGGAATTTTACCACAGACTTGTTCTGAGTGAGCTGGAATATGAGCCTTCTAAATGGTTACTACATTAATACGTTCGTTGACTTATTTAGTGGGAGTGTGAATATGATCCCATTTTTAGATTTCATACACCCTTTTCACCCATTTTTTCTTATCTATCTATCTGTGAATGGGGGTATGAGGTTGTATCTCATCGAGAAGTAACCTCAAAAGGATACTAGTGTGTACTAGTTGGATGGTGCTGATGATGAGTGTTGAAAGGTTCCCACCAAGATAAATCCTGAAACAGAATAGATCTATATTTGACTCCTTGTTCCACCATCATTATATACTGATAGTGGATGTTTTCATGCATGGAAATTACCTATTGAAGTTGATGGTTTTGGAGAAAAGGGCCTCTGGATATGCTACATATTTCCCGTGGAGACACAAACATAATGGTTTTTGTACCAAGATAACCTCGAATACAGCTTAAAGGGTCCAAATTGTACCAAATTTATGGTAATACCAGCCATTCATTTTCACCACTTGATGTTGTAGCAATCTAGGAGGCGATATCTGCATGTTACCAACAGGGGTTGCAGTAGTATGCGCCTTATCCGAGCTATTACAATATGAATAAATTATTATCGTACCAGGATCTGTAATGAAGTATATTCATTCATGTAGACGACAAATAAAAATTCCACTGAGTAATTCGATAGAGTAGGCATGATACAATCAATCATATACACATGGTCAATACAGCTTTCCTTTCATTCCCGATTCGTCCATTCTGTTATCTTGGACTTGTCAAATCGATGATGGACTTATTTCATGAGAACATCATTTATAGATGATCATATATAAAATTATTCAACTCTAAGTAGCTTTGTTTCTCTGGGGGAAAAGTGTTGATTGATGCCTGATTAACAAATAATTCTTCCATTTGAGAGATTCAGGTCACGTTTGGCTAGATTTTCATACATATAATGTAACACCCAAAGCATCCATGGTATACATATTTTTGAATAATGCAACAAATTTTGTAGTATGAATCTTCGAGTTCTAACACACATTGACTACTCAAACTAAAGTTTTAAAAAGCAGTTATGAAGTGTAATACACACTTTTTGAAATTTTATAAATTTCATTTTTCAAAATGGACATCATTTTTGGATTAGGATTATAAAAATTATATTCAATTTAATTTTTTTATTTTTTTGAAAACTTTTAATTTTTTATGAATACTGAAAAACACAGGATTATTGTTAAAAATGAAAATTTTATTTAAATAATGAAAATTTTTATTTAAATTTTTTTTAAACTCAAATTTGATATGTAATACCAATATTAGTCCAAATTAATTAATTGTGGTCATATTATAATAATATGATATGTATAAAAGTTTATTAAACATTTTAACGTCTTTTACCCACCTTCTAGGCACATTTTCAAATTCGCATAAAACGTAATTTTACCACTTCTTTGGATTGTATTTCAAAAATCAGAGAGACATGGTTGACAAAAATAGGTAATGTTTTGTTCAATAATATGAAAATGATATTTAGTGAATATCATCTTTTGAATTTTATTTACCACGGTTAAAAGTAAATAATGTAATTAAAGGTAAAAATAATATTATAATAATATAAAATTACCCCAACACATTTCCTAATTCTATAGCATAAGTGTTTTTTGGAAAAAATAAACCTTAGTACAAAACATATGATCCTTTTAGATTCACTTGGATTTTATTACGACATTTATTGTTATTTTATTCAAAGAAGAGTTAAAAGTGTTAAATTCAAATTTTAAAGAATGAAATATTTTTAATATGAGGTTATACATAATATAAATTCTACAATGAATATTCCATATAATTTTAATAACATTTCCTACATCATGGTATTTTGTTTATAATTTTTAGACATTAAAATTTTTAATTTAATTTATGACACAACAATGATCCAATAATTACCTTATTAATGAATGATTTAAATAATGGATATTATAAATATTAAAATAAATGTAAAATGATACTTTTATATCCATAATCTAATTTTCAAGTTTAATATCAAATTTTAGGGTTTAATAAATGTATTTTTTCAAATATATCATATTTTTATGACTTCGACAAAAACCAAATACTAAATAGTGATAAAATTGGCATAAATTAATTTTTAAAACATATAATAATAATTAAAGGATATAATAATCCTAAAAATATAATATTAGAAAAAATATAAATATATAATGATATATATGTCTTTAATTAACCACATTAGGTTCTCTTGGAATTTTATAGTATGTTTATTAACAATATAATATAAAAATACAAGAAGACATAATAAAAGATAAACTATTTTACATGGAGAAAAATATAAACATTAAGGTTAATATGGTGAAATAAAGATGTCTAAAACATATTGGATGAGTGTTTTTAGATCCCTTATTTCATTATCATCGAAATAAAACCATTTATATCCATTAGAAGCAGAAATTGATTTTATATTAAATTAATATTTCAAGCTTCTCCAAAAGTGACCCTCACCTCTCTTATAAAAGGGTACTCCCACTTCTCTTAAATTCACACATCCAATGCCATTTGGATTTACCTAATCATGATAAAATATCCTCCAAAATACCCTCACTTGAACCTATATGAATTAAATTGATCCAAAATCCAACCTAAGGAGCTCTATTGTTCAAACCAAAAGGAAACACCAGATGAAGAGGTCATTATTTCATCACCTCTTTCAAAGCTCCTTTCATCTTCCACATCCTCATTCTTTGTTTTTTTCCTTAATATAATAGTAATTAAAATACCTTATATGTAATGATATTTTATTATAAATATGGTACAACCATATTCATTATTCAATCCACCCTATGAATAAAAATGTCATCATATGTGCCTACGTATGACTTACCATCTCCACGTCATGGTGTAGTTTTTTATTCATAACATAATTTTTTTAGTATTGGTATAATAAAGAGTATAATTGATGGAAATAAATAATATAAAATGATAATGATTATTTATATGTAATAAACCATCCAATTACATACTATTTCACCCCTAATAGATTGATATTGTCGCTCGTGTGTACGTACGACATATCGTCTCAACGAAACAATGCTATTTCGGTCCTCATCATAACCATTAAAGAATAATATTCATTTTATGAATAAAAATAAAATTTATGAACATAATATCATTATTGATATGAGTCAACCACATCATATAAATAATAAACATGACTTACAAAATAAAACATATAAATAAAAATGAATCAGTTAACAATAGAAACAATGATACTACTAAAATATTATTAACAAATAAATATTAGATGACCATATATGATATAATATTTATTTATGATGTTCTAGTATAAATTAATAACAATAATTTGACCATTATTCATGAGGTTAACTTACACTCAACTAAGTAAAAGTAAAATTTAAGAGTAAATTTTACAATCTCTTTTTTATCTGAGGTTGTTTATACGTAAGTATCTATTGAGACTTACATAACATCCATATCCTTTTCTCATAAAAATCTATTTCATCATTTATATGAATTCCTAGACTATGGGATAAAGTCAATTATACCCTTTTTTTAATTTTTATAAAATTATTTTTAGGAATATTTCTATCATTTTAAAATGAGGTACTTTATGACATTTTTTTCAAATTAAGGAAAAAATGATTTTTTAACTTATTAGGAGGGTGTGGCTATTTTATGTAGTTAAAATTATTTAAAATCATCCCTTAAAATCGTAGATTAATATTTTAAAATTAAATTTCTTCTTTTAAATTTATGTAATTGTTAAATGATTTCATTATAGATAGAGATATTTCACTCAAATAGTTTTTTGATTGATTTCTTCTACTTCAATATCCATGGAGGGATTTTATGAAAGATTGATGTTGATTTATTATAGTACAATCATCCATCTTGTATTGATGTTTTTGTGATATTCTTGACAGTGGTTGTGATATTTTTATACCATTAATGGTTTATGGTTAAATTATAAACATTTTGTATGCTAGTTTTAATATGAATGTATATTTTATGTCTCAACCTTTTCGTACGTGTAATGCATTAGACTTATTAATTGATGGCAAGGGCCCAATATAGCCTATCCATTAATCGGTAGGTCTCATGAGATAAACTAGTTTCTTGGCATAATGTATAGACCTGAAGCTTGACGTACATAGATATTACATTACTTTTATGGAATACTTAATACATAACAAAAACAGACACACAAGGACCGTAATAGTTTAGTGTCTTTGGAAACATGGAACATAATCTTATAATCATGGTGAAAGATCTTCAACATCTCCCATAAAGATCTTCCACTTTTTGTTTCCTTACCTAAAACCTTTCTTTTAATCCTGGGAGAAAAAACATAAAAAGGGTGAGCTCAAATGCTCCGTAAGGGTAAGCATGGATAAAATAAAACATAACATATACATATGAACTTAAAAACATGACCCTAATGTTTAAACATCAAAATCGTGAGCAACGACAAAAAACATGGAAGTACATAAGGCATAGATTATAATGGATCATAAGTCATGATAAAATAGAATGGGAATAAAACATGTAATTGTGGCATCCATTAAGAACATCTAATGATTTCTATAGTAGCCAAGGCATTGCTGCCAAGACCATCTTAGTGGACAAAGTCCCATTCTGAATCGAGTTCACTCCTCGTTCCAGTCCTATAATACTGAACTGGATTAACTTACCATTCCAGCCATGTCTATCTCATGAGATATAAATCTTTACTCAATGCATTGGTGGAAGATATAGGTCCCACCCATCTCATAATGAAATTATTCTTACTTGTGCCACAAAATAAACATACATCATTGATCGTAACCCAAAGAATAAAAATGGGTTTCATAAACATAATCCCATAATCACATAATCCATATAAAACTAATGGATATCATTTCATAATAACAAAAGTGAAACCATGTAAATCATAGAGACATTATACTTGAAACATACACATATGAAATAATATCATCTTAGATGGAAAAATGGTTTTGATAAAACATTTGAAATGAATTCTTGAAGAAAATATCATTCTTCTTCAAAATCATTTTCTTTTCAAAAAATGCCATTAAATTTTAAAAGAAAAATATTTTTTTGAAAATAATCATGAAATCATTTAGAGTAAGCTTCTTGAAAATAAGGTGTTATGAAACCGTAAAAATCTGTTCATGCCGTATGAGTTAAAAAACATTCTTCTCATACTTTTGCCGGAAAAGTGAAAAAGTACCTTGTAAAAGAATGATTCCATTCATACTATGTATTAAAAGTCAAAAATGGGTAAAAAGGAATTTAAAAATACAAGAAAACATTTTAGAAAACATGGACATGGATGATAGAAATAACCCCAGTAAATACTTACGAATAATCATTCTCAGATAAAAATGAGATTTGAAAAATTATCCCTTACCTTAGGTCTGATATGCTTCGTATGGATCCGAACCTCCTATATAATGATTTAAATAATGTCATTGACTTATTATATAATCATATTCATTTTTATGATATCATATATGTTTCACTTATGACTTTATATTACCCGTTCTTTTGTAAATTCCATGTTAAAGTAGCATTTTGGGTAAAATCAGTTCATTGGTCGTTCGTGTTTTGACTTGTAATTATTCGTATGATTAATTAGATCATGATTAATTAATTCCAGAATACAAAAAATTATTTATATATAATATATATTCATAATATACATATATATAATAGATCGATAAATGGAATGAAATACACCGTTCATGGAGACGGAAGTCCGTACGTACGCACGAGCGATGATATCATTCCCATGATCATGGAATTGTATTGAAGTGTATGTATAATATTTTATAATCAATATAACTTTACAATAATTATATATAGTCATTATTTACACCATTATACCCATCCAAGTAAGGTGGTGGTGGAAAATAGATTACACCACGGCATGGAGATGGTATTCCGTACGTACGCACGTGCGGTGATTTCGTTTTCCGTAGGATGGATAAATTGTGAAATATGATTGTTTCATACTTATAATAAAATATCAGTATATGAGTGATACTGATGTTATTACTTCATAATGCAATAACTAAATAATAATAAGTGGAAGAAGAAATAAAGTTGAAAGAATTGGTAACAGACATTACCTCTTCTTTGAAGCGCCTCTTTGAGACCTCCTCTTAGGGCACTAAAATTGGACTTTGAAGAAGCCGAGGACCTCTAGGATGTTTCTAGGGAAGTGGAGAAGATAATTTGACAGGGTTTGGACGAGCATGAATTCTCAAGGTGGTGTGAGGAAGAGAGGGAGGAGGTTCCCTTTTATAAGGGAGGAGAGGGGCACCTTTGGAAATCTTAAAAAATATTAATTTATAATAAATATAACCCCACTTAAAACCCACAAAAAAATGACTCATATTCGGATATTAAATAATATAGGGTTGTAATATCATCAACCAATAAAATTTATACATGTTTTGATTTTATTTTAAACCTTATCATTTTGATTTATCCTTATTTAATCTATTTAATTTTATTTGTGGTAATAAAATTCAAAATTTTAAATGGTTACAAATAATAACTTATATGTTGTTAATATTCCATAATTGGATACTTTATAATATTTTGTAATATATAAATTTCAATTTATAATTTTTAAATATTTTTCTGATTTTTAAACAATTTAATAATATGTTATTTTTATAAAATAACAATAGTGTCAATTTTGACACTATTCATTTATTTGAATTTAAATAAAATATATAAAGAATATATGTTCGAACTAAAAGCATTAATATATTCATAAAAGGTCATATGTTTCTAGAAAATTAGTGGTGAACATTAAATAGTTCATATAATATTTTGTTTATTATTTTTAAAACCATTTATTTGGTTTATCTCTTAATAAAATAATTACTACATCATTTTTTTATAATTATTTAATACACTTATTTGTTGCATAAAAATTAAAAATAAAATCATATGATGAATATAAATCTATTAAATTTCACAATAATACTTTCACTAGAATTTATCATCTTAAAATCACAATATTTAAATTGTTATATTTATTAAATTATGAAGGTGACAACTTTGGAATAATTTAAAATAAAATAATATAAGTGTCATAATTGCTTTTATAAGGCTCCAGACGGTCAAATATTCGACCATTGGATGATTATGGTTTACATTTACATAACCAAAAAATTTTTGTCAGCGTTTTGTGCCTTTTATGGTCACTAATAGTTTAATAAAAACTATATTATTGATTTTTCACTAGATAAACAATTTTCTGCATCACTATTATGTCACAATTAATGATAATTATTTAAGCCCTAAAAATTATAAATAAATTCATATTATGTATATAATTTCATTAGATTTCTGGATACTGTTAATGTTCTAAGATTCATAAAGTTTATCATGAAATTAAAATTAATATACTTATAAGATTTAAGAGAGTGACATGTTGTCACTCTCTTTGGTTTTAATAATAATTAAGTTGTTTTCAAGGACAAAAGTCCATTAAATTATTCTAATCCAACCCTTAGGTGATATGGGTCGACTTTTAGTCATAAAATAGGATTTTGACAGGTGTTAGGGTAATTTTATAATCTTATATTTACCCTTAATTACCCGATTTACCTTTAACTATGGTAAATAAATTTTACCGTAGTTACTATTTATAATGCCCAAAAATAAAAAGTAGCCTATTAAAATAATTTGGACCCACTGATTACAAATATGTAATCCATTTTTCTATATTCAATACACAAAAGTTGCAAAAATTAAATTAAAATTAATCCCGTTGTCGAAAGAAAACGTGTTTTTGTTTAAAACATTGCAAAATATTGAATTGATTTAACCTACAAATTCAAGGTAAAATCAATGCTAATGACATAAATTATATTAAATGGTAAAAATATATTCTATTTATACTTTAAAACCATTCAATATTATAATTTAACCATATAAATTATTACGATGAAAAAAGTTGTTTTTAATTAAAATATATCATGTTTTTACAATTCATTAAAATATGGAAGTTATCAAAAAATATCAAGACTTTATCCACTGTAAATTTTTATATCATGATTCAAAAGAATAAGTCTTTTTTTGTAAAATTTAACTTATAAACTTCTCAATAATTATATTTAAAATGGGTGCGCCATCAAATGGCGGCAAAACTGCATTTTTTGAAAAATACTTATTTTACCCAAAAAAAATTATTTTGTTCTCATACCATGTTCTAGAAAATGTGTAATATGAATAATAATGTTATAAAATTCAAAATTTAGTTAATAATATTCATAACTGCTAGTTTATAAAAATATTATAACCATATATCGTTGTTTAGTGAAACCCGATATTGCGTACTACACACGCTACCGAGGAAGGTCGTGATTGCGTGTAATGAAAGCCATGTTAGGGTTGCGTGTTGTTAAAGACTCCTTTGTTGTTGCGTATAAAAAAATACAACCATATTTCATTTATACATTTAATATATATATATACACTCATTGTTGTGTAGAATGACTATTATCAAACGAACTTGAAATTGTGTATAACACGATCCAAGAATTGTGTTGTGTATACTGCAAGCTAATATGGTGTTGCGTATAGAAAAAGATAATAATGGTGTAGAATAAAACACATGACATCAAATAAATTAAAAATAATACTTATCATAAAATCTCAGGGTGTTACATTCTACCCCCCTTAAAATTAATTTCACCCTCGAAATTCGTCGGGGTTATACAAGGTTTACTATTTAAAAGTTTCTTTAATAGAAACCCACATCGTAAAAGGGAATACCAAAACTTATCTTTAAGAACTAAAGTATGAAACTTAACGGTTACCCAAATTAACTAATCACTGGGTTTCCATGTAGGAGAAAATATGTGAAAATATAGATATTGAAGATAAATCTAACTGTCATGTTCTGATGGAGAGTGGTAGAGAACATGGCTATGAAATAGCCAACAATCACAAAGCCATAGATTTGCGATGATCTAAGGTACCATCTGATTCATCAGATATAAGAGCACTAGGACAAAATTTTTTGTTTTCAGGATCATTTCTCTAATGTTGAAGAATAAAAAGAAATACTTACTTGATTTTTGTACAATATCACTGTTGTTCGTGCATTGAACAATTTCCACTTCATCTATTAAAGAAATGATGTTGAATTTTCCATTCATGAAGTGTTAGCAGATCATGTGATAGAATGATGAGTCATTCCATCTATTTCAAACAAAAGGTTAGAAAAAGTTATCAAATATACATAAGTCCATATATGGTGTGGTTAATCCTATATGATTCAAAAAATGAACTTATACTTCATATATCATACCGCTTAATAAAATAAAACTAGTTTCTACTAACCAGGGACATCCTGTAGGCCAGTGGTATGCGATAAAGGCCAGTCGCATTTCGGTTGTGGGTTCGATTCCCGCAACCTTGTCTGACGCAACGGGTTGTCACCCATCCTACATGTTATCCTTTTTCTAAAACAATAATATTATAACAAAAAGTTCTATCCTTAAACAATACTATCCATTCCAATCTTTAGGCTTATCCAAAATACTTCTTTCCAAACTCATTTTATAAATAGAACGATTACTAAAAAGGTTATATAACAAGCACGTGAATACCATCATTTTACCCTCATATATCTTGTTGGTCACATTCCAGTCATGTGAATACCTTAATCATGTATTCTCTTGAAAAAATTATACCCATTGAATCTTAGTGAAAACATGAGTGCTGTCAAAAGTTAACTCTTTCCACATACCAAAATCCTCAAAATTCTATATAATCAAACCATGATATCACTTAGTCCTTATATCAATCATGAGCTCATGAATACAATCAAACAACTCATTATCTTCTTATCCCTTCATTATGCGCATATCATCTGCTTTCCAAAATATTTGAATCACTTTTCATGGTTACCGGTACCATAAAATTATTTAAAACCATAATAGAATATTACAAAAATATTCTAATACATCATAAAATTACCCCAACAACATTATTCTTGAATAAAAATACATAAACACTTCAATCCATCCTCTTCAATGATTGTCCTGGAATAAGTTCTTCCTTGATTTAAAAGTAACTTTTTAAGTCAGGGCATTGAGTTCGGTAATGCCCATGTTCTCCACAAATAAGACATTGAACTCCATTACAGTCTATCACTCTATGACCCCTTTCTCCACATAGATAACATTTATCCCTCCATTTTAGGTATTCCTCAAGGTTCTTTTTCCCTTCTTTAGAAATCTCAATCTTCCCTTCTCTATGCTCCTCACTATGTGAACAGGCATAAAATTCCATCTTCCTCTTATTGGATGACTTATTAATACCACTAAATTTCACCTTGTTAATCATATATCGTGATAATTGATTCGGCATAATCACAATATCTTTCTCTCTAGGAATTACGCAATTTCGTTGCTCATATTCACCAATTTGTCCATTGGATTCAATGTTAACCGAATTCCTTTTGGTTCCCTCCATTGACTAAAACATAAAAAGAATTCTGTAAGAGGCAAAAATCCTGCTAGGGAAAACAACATAGTAAAGGGGGAGTACCCTCAATATCTAACATCTTAGGTCAAATTATAATATAATTACCGTAGTTCTAGTACTATATCCTATATGTATACTTATCCTTAGGGAAATGCCTAGGCATACCGTAGAAATATCTCTAGGGGTCTCACTAACATTTTTGCATCCTAGTTTCCAAAGGTTGACTAAACCTTTCCTATGATACCAACATTAGAGACCTGAAGCTTGACGTACATAGATATTACATTACTTTTGAGGAATACATAATACATGACAAAAATAGACACACAAGGACCGTAATAGTTTTGTGTCTTTGTAAACGTGGAACATAATCTTCTAATCGTGGTGAAAGATATTCAACATCTCCTATAAAGATCTTCAACTTTTTGTTTCCTTACCTAAAACCTTTATTTTAATCCTAGGGTACAAACATTAAAAGGGTGAGCTCAAATGCTTAGTAAGGGTAAGCATGGATAAAATAAAACATACCATATACATTTGAACTTAAAAACATGACCTTAATGTTTAAACATCAAAATCTTGAGCAACGACATAAAACATGGAAGTACATAAGGCATAGATCATAATGGAACATAAATCATGATAAAATAGCATGGGAATAAAACATGTAATTGTGGCATCCATTAATCACATGTAATTATTTCTATAATAGCCAAGGCATCACTTCCAAAACCATCTTAGTGGACAAAGTCCCTTTCTGAATCGAGTTCACTCCTCGTTCCAGTCCTGTAATACTGAACTGGATTAACTTACCGTTCCAGCAATGTCTATCTCATGAGATATAAATCTTTACCCAATGCATTGGGGGTAGATATAGGTCCCACCCGTCTCATAATGAAATCAATCTTACTTGTGCCACAAAATAAACATACATCATTCATTGTAACCCAATGAATAAAAAAGGTTTTCATAAACATCATCCCATAATCACATAATCCATATAAAAGTAATGGATTTCATTTCATAATAACAAAAGTGAACCCATGTAAATCATAGAGACATTATACTTGAAACATACACATATGAAATAATGTCATCTTAGATGGAAAAATGGTTTTCATAAAACATTTGAAATGAATTCTTGAGGAAAATATCATTTATTCTTCAAAATCATTTTATTTTCACAAAATTCCATGAAATTTTAAATGAAAATGATTTTGTTGAAAATAACCATGAAATCATTTAGGGTAAGTTTCTTGAAAATAAGGTGTTATGAAACCGTAAAAATCTGTTCCTACCGTATAAGTTAAAAAACATTTTTCTCGTACTTTTGCCAGAAAAGTCAAAAAGTACCTTGTAAAAGAATAATTCCATACATATTGTGTAGTAAAAGTCAAAAATGGGTAAAAAGGACTTTAAACATACAATAAAACATTTTTAGGAAACATGGACATGGATGATAGAAATAACCCCAGTAAATACTTACGAATAAGCAATCTCGGATAAACATGAGATTTGAAAAATTATCCCTTACCTTAGGTCTGATATGCTTCGTATGGATCCAAACCTCTAGTATAATTATTTAAATAATGTCATTGACTTATTACATAGTCATCTTCATTGTTATGATATCATATATGTTTCACTTATGACTTTTTATTACCCGTTCTTTTGTAAATTCCATGTTAAAGTAGCGTTTTGGGTAAAATCAATTCATTTGTCATTCGTGTATTGTCTTGTAATTATTCATATGATTAATTAGATCATGATTAATTAATTCCATAATATAAAACATGATTTATATATAATATATATTAAGAATATACATATATATAATAGATTGATAAATGGAATGAAATGCACCGTTCATGGAGACGGTAGGTCGTACGTACGCATGAACGTTGTTTTAGTTTCCTTATTGAGTTGAATAGAATTAAGTAGATGATAGATATATATATATATAAACAAATCCAGTATCATTATTATGTAATATATTTCATGATTACTTATTATATATACTTTATAATCATTTATGAATGGTTAATCATTGAGAATGAATCTCATCGTGTCGTGGAGACGGTAGTCCGTACGTATGCACGAGCGATTATATCATTCCCATGATCATGGAATTGTATTGAAGTGTATGTATAATATTTAAGAATAAATATCATTTTACAATAATCATATATATTCATTATTTACACCATTATACCCATCCAAGTAAGGTGGTGGTGGGAAATAGATTACACCACGGTGTGGAGACGGTATTCTGTACGTACGCACGCGCGGTGATTTAGTTTTCCGTAGGATGGATAAATGGTGAAATAGGGTTGTTTCAAACTTATAATAACATATCATTATATGATTGATACTTACGTTATTACTTCATAATGAAACAACTAAAGAAGAAGAAGTGGAAAAAGAAATAAAGTTGAAAGAATCGGTAACGGACATTACCTCTTATTTGAAGCGCCTCTTTGAGACCTCCTCTTAGGGAACTAAAATTGTTCTTCAAAGAAGACCAGGACCTCTAGCATTTTTCTATGGAAGTTTAGAAGATAATTTTTCAGGGTTTGGCCGAGCTTGAAGGCACAAAGTGGTGTGAGGAAAAGAGGGAGGAGGCGCCCTTTTATATTGGAGGAGAGGGGCACCTTTGGAAATCTTAAAAATATTAATTTATAATAAATCTACACCCACTTAAAAACCTCAAAAAATGACTCATATTAAAATCTTAGATAATATAGGGTTGTAATCTCATCAACCAATAAAATTTAGACATGTTTTTATTTTATTTTAAACCTTGTCATTTTGATTTATCCTTATTTAATCTATTTAATTTTATTTGTGGTAATAAAATTCTAAATTTTAAATGGTTAAACATAATCACTTATATGTTGTTAATATTACATAATTGGAGACTTTTTATTATTTTAGACTATATAAATTTCAATTTATAATTTTTAAATATTTTTTTTTATTTTTAAACAATTTAATAATATGTTATTTTTATAAAATAACAATAGTGTCAATTTTGACAGTATTCATTTACTTGAATTTAAATAAAATATATACAGAAGATATGTTCGAAATAAAAGCTTTAATATTTTAATAAAAGGTCATATGTTTCTAGAAAATTAGTAGAGCACATTAAATAGTTCATATAATATTTATTTTATTATTTTTAAAACCATTTATTTGGTTTATCTCTTAATAAAATAATTACTACATCATTTTTGTATAATTATTTAATATACTTATTTGCTGCATAAATATTAGAACTAAAATCATATGATGAATATAAATATATTACCTTTCACAATAATACTTTTACTATAATTTATAATCTTAAAATCACAATATTTAAATTATTATATTTATTAAATTATGAAGGTGACAACTTTAGCATCATTTAAAATAAAATAATATAAGTGTCATAATCGCTTTTATAAGGCTCCAAACAGTCAAATATTCGACCATTGGATGATTATGGTATACATTTACATGACCAATAAGTTTTGGTTAGGGTTTTGTGCCTTTTATGGTCAATATTAGTTTAATAAAAACTATATTCTTGATTTTTCACTAGATAAACAATTTTCTGCATCACTATTGTGTCATAATTAATGATAATTATTTAATCCGTAAAAATTATAAATAAATTCATATGATGTAGATAATTTCATTATAATTCTGGATACTATTCATTTTCGAAGTTTCATGAAGTTTATCAGTAAATTGTAATTAATATACTTAAAAGATTTAAGAGAGTGACATGTTGTCACTTTCTTTGGTTTTAATAATAATTAAGTTATTTTAATGTAAAAAAGTCCATTAAATGATTCTAATCCGACCCTTAGGTGATATGGGTCTACTTTTAGTCTTCCAATAGTATTTTTATAGGTGTTAGGGTAATTTTATAATCTTATATTTACCCTTAATTACCCGATTTACCTTTAACTATGGTAAATAAATTTTACCGTAGTTACTATTCATAATGCCCAAAAATAAAAAGTAGCCTATTAACATAATTTGGACCCACTGATTCCAAATATGGAATACATTTTTCCAAATTCAATACACAAAATTTTCATAAATTAAATTGAAATTTATCCCGTTATCGAAACAAAACGGGTTTTTGTTTAAAACATTGCAAAAGATTGAATTGATTTAACCTACGAATTCAAGGTAAAATCAATTCTAATGAAATAATTTATATTAAATGGTAAAAATATATTCTATTTATAATTTAAAACCATTCAATATTATAATTTAACGATATAAATTATTACGATGAAAAAAGTTGTTTTTAATTAAAATATAGCGTGTTTTTACTATTCATTAAAATATGAAAGTTATCAAAAAATATCAAAACATTATCCACTGTAATTTTTTATATCATGATTCAAAATAATAAGTTTTTTTTGTAGAATTTATCTTATAAACTTCTCAAAAATTATATTTAAAATGGGTGCGCCATCAAAAGGCGGCAAAACTACATTTAATGAAAAATACTTATTTTACACGAAAAAAATTATTCTGTTCTCATACCATGTTCTAGAAAATGTGTAAGATGAATAATAATGTTATAAAATTCAAAATTTAGTTAATACTATTCATAACGGCTAGTTTATAATAATATTATAACCATATATCGTTGTTTAGTGAAACCCGATACTGCGTACTACACACGCTACTGAGGAAGGTCGCGATTGCGTGTAATGAAAGCCAGGTTAGGGTTGCGTGTTGTGAAAAACTCCTTTGTTGTTGCGTATAACAAAATCCAGCCATATTTCATTTATACATTGAATATATATATATACACTCAATGTTGTGTAGAATGACTATTATCAAACGAACATGAAATTCTGTATAACACGATCCAAGAATTGTGTTGCGTATACTGCAAGCTAATGCGGTGTTGTGTATAGGAGAAGATAATCTTGGTGTAGCATAAAACACATGACATCAAAATAATTAAAAATAATACTTATCATAAAATCTCTGGGTGTTACACATAAGGCCTTGAATGAATTATTATATGTTGTCTTGGCATGATTCCTTGACTATGTGGTTATGATGTTCGACATTATGCATTCCATCATTATGAATTTAGCTATTGATATTACATGTGATTATTTCGCTTGTAAAATATTGATGTGAATAATTAAATGGATATATTTAATTTATTTATTACTTATTAGGTTTTTTTTATGATTAAATTTCTTGTTTTTTAGTCTTATTCGTAATCATAAATGTTTATCCTTATTTATGATAGTTTCAACTATATTTCTATTGTTACTGAGCACCATAGCTCACTCCTATATAATCACTAATTTTTCATTGGATGTGAAGAATTATATTATTATTGACATACAGAAATATGCTAAGAGATATGAGTGTGTTCAAATGAGTCACAATTTGGTTTATTTTTCATTTCATAATGTAATGTAAAACTTTTTTATATATCCAGTACTTCCAAGGCTACTAAACAGATCGACCTTTCAGACATTATCTCTTGTGATCATGCCAATTTTATGTAACAATTCACTGAATCTAGGTAACTAGGGTCAGGGCATTACATTTTTCATTAGAGAGTGTTTGTTACAAACATTGGAAACTAAATTTAGAAAAACTCAGATTAGAGATCATTACCCCAATATAGAATTTAGGGATTACTATATAAGAACATCCAAAAATAATGGTAATGTAAATATTATGGTGTATTTCATTGAAAATCATCCTTGTATGCAAAATACATGTGGATGTGGTTCTGTAAGAAATGTACCTAGTTGAAAAAACAACAACAAGGAGTTTCAGGCATGACCTGGGGTATACCAGTACATGAAAACATGTCTTACTGCACACTTGGAATGAATATCCTAAGGGATATAAATAGGATAATTAACTTTTTCTATAAAGAAAATTATAAAGAATTTAATATTAAATACATTATAAATTAAAACATTTTTATGATAATGGATTATATGCATAAACTATTAAATTTATGTTAACTATTTTACATGTATGGAATTATGGATTGTGATTCAAAAAATGACTTAATGTTTGATATTTTTTTTTGAAATGGTGCCTACTGTAATTAATGGAATACATTTAGACACACGTAATATATCTATGTATTTCCCTCAAACTCCACCTAATTATATTGGATATGGGGATGTAACTGGTTATGAATAGATTATAACCATACTGGGACAAATCAATCAGGTTATAAATAATAACCATAACCATATGGAGAACCATGATCCACAATGCAGAGGATCAATGTTAGATCGTTTCATGGGGCTACAACCTCCAATATTCAATGAGACTACAAATAAATTTGTAGTTGAGCAATTTATATGTTCCATAGAAAAAATATTGTATGCTTTGGGGAGTAGCGAAAGGGAAAAATTAATCATGGCAGTTTATCACCTCATTAGAGATAACGTTCAATGGTGGTCACTAATTCCAAAAAAGGTGGATGAAGAATTATCAAATAAGAAATGGAGGGAGTTTATAGAGCTTTTAATGGAAATATTCTTCCTCATGATCATTGAACGGATATAGAAATAAATTTCTGAGTCTACGTTAAATGGAGGTTAAGAATGTGGAAAAGTATGAGGCAAACATCACAAGGATAATAAGCCATGATGTAAACTATATACATAACCCAACAAGTAATATTGATTGAATCGTTGATGGGTTAAAACAGTTTCTCTGTCATGCATTATTCTCATAATCCTTCCCATCGTACGAGTATAAAGATTCATGTTCTATCAAAATAGAAAAGGAATTCTCTATCTCTTACGATTTTATTGCCAAGCAAGATAAAAAAAGTGATATTCTGAACACTCTGGAAATGGAATTGACAGTAATAAAGGAAAATTTGAATAACCACCATA
The DNA here is from genome assembly GCA_963277665.1 of Viscum album. Classification (NCBI taxonomy): domain Eukaryota; kingdom Viridiplantae; phylum Streptophyta; class Magnoliopsida; order Santalales; family Viscaceae; genus Viscum; species Viscum album. Next base: position 1,433,947,565 of record OY728159.1, read on the forward strand.
CAGTAAATGTTTTACTGCCCTGGGTTTGAGGTATGTGAACTCTGTTTTAGTTCGTTTCTGATTTTTGAAGTGGTAGGTTGAAGTTCAGTCAATTTTGGGGAAGAATTTTAATGTTTTGGAGATTTTATAGGGGCGCACAAATAGCGCACAGTCTGAACAAACCATGCGGCCATCCCAAGAAACTGTTCACCCTTGAGAGTGGGAAACGCACGGGCGGCAGACGGTTTGTCAGACCTTGTGGGCAAGCTGTGCGAAGTCCTTAGGTGAGATAGAGGCAATTTCATGGTTGGAACAAGGTTTTCCAAAACTGGTGGGGTAACCGTGCAACCACTTTATGTTTGGTTTTTTGAGTCTTGGGCCACACATGATATCCCATTTTCCCTCATTAATCCTGCCACTTGTGGTTTATATGGGAGTTCATGTTTTTAGAGTTTGGGGGAGCTTCTTAGCTCATTTAAGAGGCAAATCGAAGGGGTTTCATGGTGTATCGAAGCTGGTTCTCCTCGTGTAAGTCCCTGTTTTGGTTCTTTGATGTTATGGTTAGGGTAATCCCTCTCCCTCCCTTAGTTTCCTTGATATACAAGGGTTTCATTTAGATCTAGGGCGGTGTTTCCTTTGTGTGTTAAAGGATGAGCTTGTTGATGTTAGGTAAGGGTTTTTGTGGTGGTTTCAAGGAGCCATTCACTCAGTTTGTAGTGCGTTTGGGAAAATGGTCGATTTCACCAAACCCTAAGATATTGGTGGATTCTCTCTCGACTCCACTTGGATATAACTAGTGACTTTGGTTTCCAGTAAATTTTTTTTCTTGAAAATAATTTTGAATATGATGTGTGATGCTCAGCGGAAACCCATTTTGTGATGATTCTGGGTTTTTTGGGGAAATGGGTTAATATTGTAAACTTGGTTTATGTTGTCATATTTTAAAATATAAATTTTAAAATTGGTATCTTTATTGTTTTATTGGAAATGGGTTAAGAATGATGGTTTTCAATAAAAGTGTTGGTTTATTGAAATTTTAGTTGATAAGAAAAATGGATTAAGGGTGTAATCAATAAATGCATGATTTATTGAGGCAGCATGACATGTCATTGTTGTAATGTTGTTTGGAATAATTGATAAAATTAATATTGGCAATTTTTTGGTGGTATGATGTTGGTAATTGTGGATTGAAATGTTGTGGGGATTCTAGTAAATATCGATTGTCATGAGTTGGATGGATAGTGGTCGCGAATGTATCATCATCAATGTGATGGTCATGAATGATCATCAATAAGGGAGGGTGATGGGAGTGAAGTTATGTACCAGTGATGGGCGTGAAGTCCCACGCCATGAAGGAGACGAGTTAGCCGTGAATGTACCACAGTTAATGTAACACCACGATTGAGTGGATGGTATTTTTTGTGTGACATAATGGGTGTATGATTGTGATATGTATGTGGTCTTGCAAAAGGGAATGGGTAATGACTTGTTTGTTTGTTTTCCTTAGGTATTCACTAAATTGGGTAGGTTGATTTGGGTAAAGGATTTATTGGATTGACATTCAATATTTCATTACTTTATGGACTTTATATAAATTGATTTATAAAAATTATGATAATGTGTTCTATCCAAGTAGCATGTGTAGGGAAGTCATTTGGAGAAATGCTACTGAGTATTAGTACACGCCCCCTACTTTGGAACATTGGTTATTTTACTGATGTCGTATTCTGAGACACTGGTAATGATAAGGCATCTCATTACTAGTGGTTTGTGGTGATTCATTGGAGATGTGGTTATGTTAGGAGCATGAAGATTGGGGTGGAGTCGTGGAGTGTGTCTTGGTTTATTTTTGGGCTCTTGTTTAGTCTTCTGCATAGTACTATGATATCGTGTTGGATTGTAATGGTTTTGGGTTGTATTGTTGAAAAACATGGTTGTCTTTTGGTAATACATGCTTGAATGTTTTATTGACATGCACCATATAGTGGCTGTTAGTGGGTGGTTTGGTTGGTTTTTTCATAAGGGAAAATCGTTCCCCAATTTGTTCTCGAAGCCCTCAGTATTCATTGTGGGACTTTGGCAGCATGGGAACGTCGTTTAAGGTGAAGTAACCCTCACCACCTCCTCAAGATAATGAGGGTGGGGAGGGGTGTTACCGATGTTATCAGCTTGCTCGGTCCTTTGGAGTTGATTGTCAGATTTGTAGTTGACATTCGTTGTGGTATATTCCTTTAGTCGGGATGGTAGCAAGGCATTGGAATGTCGGAACATGGAATGTATAACATAAAAGGACATAGCTAACCATTTTATTCTGAACTTCATGTTACCTGGGAGTTGGGTACATAAGTGTATTGGTGACACATATAGGCATTGACAATCTCATTGTCATGGGTGTAGCCAATGAGATGAGCATGGCATATATGGTAGAAATGAATTACCTCTAGGATGCATATTTCATTGGGCATAGTGATTTACGAGATGAATTGAGAATTTCCTTTTCAAATATGTGAAATTTAAATTGAAAAAAAAAATTTATTATGAAAATGGTTTTTTTTAAAAAAATTGTGAAACGTGGAAAATGTGGAAAGATGGATAGCCTTGTTCTGATAGTGTTGTGTAATGCAATTTGAAATGGAATTTCATGAGGTCTGTAGAAGTTAGACTAATGGTTATTTGTTTTCTATTTATAGAAATGGAACTGGGTAAACATCGTAGAGACCAATCGGAGGAAGCTATTGAAAATGTGGATCTACCTGAGCCCCATGTGATCTAGTAGTAGGCCCAAAGCATTGTTCAGGCTTTTAAAATAGTTCAGTTAGGCTTGATACTAGATACACCTATTACGGTATCGATCATAGTCGGAAATCCAAGTAATGGAAGCATGGTTGTCCTCACGAGAGGAGGTGTGAACCCCAACACTATGAGAAATATCAAGACAGAATCCTTTTCTCAATGACATAGAGTACATCAAAATCAGACAACTAGATTGTTAAAACATCCTTTGATACCCATGTTTAAGCCATGATTAATTCAATGTGTTTCTAGAGGCCACCTGAAATGGGAATGTAAGGCACAACCTAGAGAATGTCATAACTGCAAGAAGATAGGGCATCTTCCGCGGTATTGTTGTAATGATGCAAGGTCGGGTGTTCGTGACACTCCTCAGTAATGGATGTTTTAGCTAGATAATAAAGAGCATAGCATGGAATGCACACATCTGTTTGGACCTGAGAAAGTAGTAGTTGATGATCAAATGGGACCATCCAAGATTCTTGGTATGGTTCTTTTAAATGCCATGTTGATGTAATCTTTATTCGATACGGATGCTTACAATTCTTTTCATACTTCTTGTTCTGTTATTTTACTGGTTTTATCTCTTGAGATGATACCTTGGTTTTTTAAACATCAAACACCACTAGGTCAATGAGAGTGTTGATATTTCTTGTGTTGTGTGTGTTGAATAATAGTGGACAACATTGAATTGATGTGGTATTTGTCAGTGATTGATATGGATTCTTTTGATATAATTATGGGAATGGTTTGATGGGTGATATTTAAGTCCCACGATGACTGTAATTTGCAAACAATGGATTTTACAACAAAATATGGTGTTATACATCTCTTTAGAAGAGAGTGTCATGAAAAAGAGGGTGCAATGAGTTTGTTGGCACCAGTAGTGGGCATGTTATAGTATCAGTTGGAAGTGTTTTCATTGGAATTGGTAGAGGGTGTTGAGAAGATTGTTCTTCAGATAGTGGTGGATAAGTTCATGGATGATTTTCCTAAAGAATTATCAAGGTTACCTTTAATAAAAGAAGTGGAGATTATGATTGATCTCCTTATGGGGACCAGTCCTATCTCACTTCCATCATACAAAATGGAACCTACTGAAATGCATGAATTGAATTTCTAGTAGGAATTGTTAGAAAACAAAGGGTTTATCCGGCCTAGCATGTCTATGTGGGTAGCGCCTGTGTTGTTTGTGAAAAAGGAGGATGGAACATTGAGGTTTTGTGTTGATTATCATAGACTTAACCATGATATGATAATATACAGATATCCACTTCCACCAATTGATGATTTTTTCAACCAGTTGTGGGGTGCCCAATGGTTCTCCAAGATCGACATGAGGTCAGTATATCATCAATTGTTGGTGAGGAAGAATGATATTCCTAAAACAGCTTTTAAAAATCGATATGGACATTATGAATTTGTGGTTATGCCCTTTGGTCTAAGGAATGCACCATTAGTGTTCGTGGCATTGATGAATCGGATATTTTAGAGATATCTGGATTCATTTGTGGTGGAGTTTGTTGATGATATTCTGTTGTATTGAATGATAATGGTGGATCATGATCAACACTTGGCGATAGTGTTGGGGATATTGAGGGATCATCGGTTGTATGCGGAATTGTCAAAGTGTGACTTTTGGATATAGGAAGTCCATTTTCATGGCCTTTTGATTTCAAAAAGGGGTATTTAAGTGGATCCAAAAAAGTTGTAGGCTATTATCTCAGGGAAACCTTCAAAGAATGTGTTTGAGGTATGGAGTTTCCTCGGTCTAGTTGGGTATTGTTGGTGATTTATTCCTGATTTTTCACGTTTGGCTTCACCGATGTTCGCTTTGAGAGGAAAAAGTGATCCATTCTTGTGGAATTCATAGTGTTAGTAGTGTTTCGAAGAGCTAAAGGGTCACATTACAACATCACAAATCTTAGACATTCCAGAACTAGAAAAAGGGTATGTTGTGTATTGTGATGCATCGAGATCAGGGTTGGGGTGTGTTCTTATTCAAGATATTCATGTGGTTGTGTATGGCTCATGACATTCGATGGTGCATGAGAAGAACTACCCAACTCATGGTTTTTAATTGGCAGCAGTTTTCCATGCATTGAATGTGGGGTGTTATTATCTCTTCATTGAGAAATTCACTGTATATACAGATCATAAGAGCTTGATGCACATTTTCTCGCAAAGTGATTTGAACATGAGGCAAAAGAGACTGATGTAATATCTCCAGATCTTTGATATTTTCTTGATGTACACATTGGGTAAGGGAAATTCTGTGGCAGATACATTAAGTCGAAAATCATATGCTTAGGTGGTGAAACATGCATCATACCAGTGGTAGATGATGTTTGTTATAGCTGACATGTGATTGGAATGTGTGGACCAGGGCCACAGTGTGTTCTTCTTTAAGGATTTGTTGATTCCAAACTAGGTTGGTATAGTTAAAGAGGCACAGATATCTCATTATGAGTGTGTGACCTTGAGGTTGAAACTCAAGGGAGGGGATACCGTTGAGGTTTGGAAACTCAATAGAGATTCTTTTTGGTGTTTTCGGAATCGGATGGTTGTACTAGTTGCTTGTTATGAGGATCTTATCTAGGAGTATCATCATTTCAGGTGGGGTTCTTTATCATGGAATTCATAAAATGTATAAAGCATTGAAATCACAGTTCTGTTGGGCTGGTATGAAAAGAAGAGTAGCTGAGTTTGTTTCAAGATTCTTGGCTTTCCAGTAGGTCAAGGTAGAGCATTAGAGGCTAGCGGGAATGTTGCAGTCTTTACCAATCCATGTTTGGAAGAGGGAGAAATAAACAATGGATTTTCTCACAGGTCTCCCAAGAACAATTAGAAATCACGATGACAATTGTGTGATAGTGGATCATCTAACGATGTCGGCCCATTTCATTCCAATTTTTGAATCTCATACGGTGGAGGATCTATCCAAAATCTATATCTGAGAGGTGGTAAAGAGGCGTGGTGTTCCATTTTCTATCGCATTCGATCTAGATTCGAGGTACATCTTGTTTCGAGAAATCCTTACAACAAACCCTTGGAACTATGTGGACCATTAGTATTGCATATCACCCTTAAATGGATGGTCAATCCGAGAGGACGATACAAAATTTGGAGGATATGTGGCAAGCTTGTTTCATTGATTTTAGTGGCTTGTGGGAGGATAACTTGTCTTTGTTGAGTTCTCATACAATAACAGTTATTAGGAATCCATACATATGGCTTCGTTTGAAGCATTGTATGGGCTTTCGTGTCAATATCCACTATTCTTGGTGGAAACTAGTGAGTCCTTGATGGTTGGACCAATACATTTCCAGAAGAATACAGAGATGATCAAGTTAATCATGAAGAGAAAGGAGCTAACTCTGAGTCATCAGAAATCGTATATGGATCTTCATCGACGGCCATTGTCGTTCGAGGTGAGTGATCATGTTTTATGGGGGATATCTCCTAGGTTGGGACATTGTTGGTTTGGGAAGCAGGGAAAATTATCTCCAATGAATATTAGACTTTTTGATATTCTTTAGAAGCTTGGTGTGGTGGCTTATCATTTGGATTTGACACCAAGGTTCTGTGCGTTTCACAATGTGTTTCATGTGTTGAAATTGAAAAAGTATTTGTCGGATCTGGGACATGTTATTCGATGGGATCATGTAGAGTTATATCTAGATGCTTTATTGGTGTGCATGCCAGTGAAGGGTTTTAGATAGGCAAGATAATGTCCGGAGGGGTAGAAGCATCGATCTGGGTCAGGTTTTGTGCCATCATGGCCAAATCCAAGAGGAGACCTGGGAGCGGGAGAAAGGGATGGTTGAGCAATGGCCTGAGCTCTTTCAGAAAATGGTGGGTTCACTATATTCTGAGGATATAAAGTTCAATGGTGGGGAGAATGTAGTTCCCCCGGTCTGAGTCATGTGACCCTTACTTCAGTTTGATTGTGCTTTTTTAAGTGGTTGGTAGAAGTTCGGAAAATTATGGGAAAAATTTTTAAAGTTGTGGAGATTGTGCAGGGGCGCACAGTTAGCGCATGATCTAAACAAACCAAGCGATCGTCCTAGCAAACCATGCACCCTTGACAGTGGGCTACGCACGGGCAGCACAGGGTTTCTCAGTCTATGCAAGAAAGTCGTGTGATGTCCTTGGGTGAGATAGTGGAAAACGCACGGATGGTGCCCGATTTACCAAACCATCCGTGGTAACCGTGCAGCCACATATAGTATCGGTTTTTATGTCTCATGCCACTTGGGATTTTCCATTTTTTCATCACTCTTCATCCCACTCATGTCTCACATGGGAGTTCCAGTTTTCAGAGGTTAGGGTAGCACCTTAGCTCATTTTGGTAGCAAATTGAAGGGGTTTCTTGGTGGATTGAAGGTAGATCTCCTCATGTAAGTCCATAGTTTGGTTCTTTGAGGTATTGGATAGGTTTATCCCACTCCCTCTCTTAGTTTCCTTGATCTACAAGGGTTTCAGGTAGATCTAGGGTTTCGTTTCCATTTTGTGTTAAAGGTAGAGCTTTTTTATGTTAGGTAATGGTTTTGAGGTGGTTTTTAGGAGGCGTTCACCCGATAAGGAGTGATTTTGGGAGATGTGTCAATTTCACCAAACCCTAAGAGGTAAGTGGATTCTATCTTGACTCCAAATGGTTAGAACTATTGACTTTGGATTCAATTAATATATTTTTTCTGAAATTAATAGTGAATATGATATGTGATGCTTACCATTAACCCATTTTGTGATGATTTGGGGATTTTGGGGGAAATGGGTTAATATTGTGAAAATGGGTTTTATAGTCGGATTTTAAAATAGAAATTTTAAAATAATTAGCTTAATAGATTTATGTGAAATGGTTTAAGAAATATGGTTTCCAGTAAAACTATTTTTTTTATTGAAATGTGGGTAGACATTGTAAATTGTTTGAGGGTGTGTTCAATAAATGTGTGATTTATTGAGGTAACTTGACATGTTATTATTGGAATGTTGTTTGGAAAAATTGTTTAAATTGGTACTGTCAATTGTTGGGTGGTATGATGTCTGTAATTTTGGATTGAAATGTTGTGGGGATTCTTATAAATATCGATTGTCATGAGTTGGATGGATGGTGGTCGAGAATGTATCATCATTATGGTGATTGTCGGGAATGTACCCTCATCAAAAATGAAGGGTGGTGGGTGTGAAATCCCACACCAGTGATGGGCGTGAAGTCCCACACCATGAAGGAGACATGATGGTCATAAATTTACCATCGTTAAAGTAAAACCATGATAGAGTGAATGGTATAGGTTGTGTGACATAATGTGTGTATGATTGTGATTTGTATGTTCCCTTGAAAAAGAGAATGGGCAATGACTTGTTTCTTTTTCATTGGGTATTCACTGAATTGGGTAAATTGATTTGGGTAATGGATTTTTTGGATTGTTAATCATTGTTGCATTAGTTTATGGACTTTATATAAATTGTTCTATATAAATTTTTCTAATGTTTTCTATCTTAGTGGTCTGTGTAGGAAGTCATTTGGGGAATACCTACTGAGTATTAGTACTTACCCCCTGCATTGAGACTTTGGTGATTTTGCAGATGTCGTATTCTGAGACACAGTTAAAGGTAAGGCATCCCATTACTTGTGGTTCATGGTGATGCTTCTTAGATGTGGTGGTTCATTGAGTAGGGATCTTAGGTTTGAGTTATTGAGTTTGTCTTGATTTATTTTATGTCTCTTTTATATTCTTCCACATAGTACCCTTATATCATGATGGATTGTATTGATTTTTGGTTATATTGTGGAACAACATGGTTGTCTTCTGGGAATACATGCTTGATTGTTTTATTGACATGAATCTTATAGTGGCAGTTAGTGGATGTTTGCGTTGGTTTTTTTCATAATGTAAAATCGTTCCCCAATTTGTTCTTCAAGTCCTTAGTATTCATTTCCATCCTTTGGCCCATTGGGAATGTCACATAAGGACAAGTAACCCTCACCTCATACTCATGCCAATGAGGTAGGGGTGGGGTGTTACAATGTGGTATGAAAATACCCAGATATATTCATAAAGGGGATAGGAGTTTGTTACAAGTGTGGAAAAAGTACATGATGATCGTGATTCTAAGGGGAAGAATGAAAATGTCAATTTTGAATTCTAAAATTAAAAAGAAATGAGGCATTATGAAAATAAATGTATTATATTTCAAAGGAAACCTACCTCCGAAAAGGACCAGGGAGGAATGTGAAGTTTATGCGATCACAACTGGTGAGGTTGAAGTTCATAATGACGTGGTGGATGGCACCATAATCGTTTCCTCAAAAGTACCCAATTAATTATTTGATTCTGGATCATCACATTATTTCATATCATCCCAGTTTTCCAATAAAATTATAAATTTACAATTTGACTTATTAAGTTAGTTGTCTGTCTAAACTCTTAATGGATGTATCATTTCAACCATGTTTTCTGAATTAATTACCAGTATGTCATATAAATGTGGTTAATCTAATGATCATATCGTCATACCCATGTTTTAATTTGATATAATCTTCTAAATAGATTGTATTTTCTACCATGATGCAAAATTTTATTGAAAATAGAATGAGGTTAAATTCTTTGTGATGACAAGTAACCCCTTATCTTTAATGTAGAAACATCACCATTTGATTATCATTATGATCCACCCTTAGTTCATTTACTAAATTCAATTATTTGGGAGGAATAGTGTCAAATATCTATGGGTGATGAAATGAATGTTCAAATAGTTGATGTACCTATTGTTCCAGAATATGTTGATCTGTTTCCTGAGGATTTATTGGGATATACTACCGAACAATAAATTGGATTTTCCATTAACTTAAATCAGGGTTTGTGGCCAATATCGAAGACCCCTTATATAATGACCACAGTGGAATTTTTGGAACTAAAGAAACAACTAGAGGAATTGAGTGATAAAAGAATTATTGTACCCAGTGTTTCTCCATGGGGATTCTCTCATATTTTTGTTAATAAGATTGATGAATCAATGAGTATGTGCATTGACTACAGGTAGTTAAATGATCTAACAATAAATAACATGTTTCTCAAACCCCGCATTGATGATTTATTTGATCAAATTCATGGATCTTTATATTTTCAATGATTGAACATGAATCTTGATATCATTAGTTGTGTGGGAGGAAGGAAGACCCTCCGAAGACATAATTTGGAACCAGTTATGGGCATTTAGAGGTTTCAGTAATGCCTTATGAAATAACTTATGCACAATCTATTTTCATGAATGTAATGAATAGTGTTTTCAAGGAATATCATAATGAATTTTTAGAGGTATTTATTGATGATATCTAGGTATACTCAAAAATAAAAAAAGATCATGAAAATCACATGAACACTATTTTAAAGAATCTTAGATTATATGAATTATATGGGAGGTATAGAAATTGTAAATTCTGGATTCAAGAGATTTCGTTTCATGGCTATATTGTCTCTATGTATTGAATCTCTATTGGTTCTTAAAATAAAAAAAAATCCAATAATGTCCAGAACCAATGAGTATAACTATGGTACCCAGTTTTATTAGTTTAGCAGGTTACTATCAGCATTTTGACAATAACTTTTCTCGATTGGCTAACCCATTAACCAACCTCACGCGTAAAGGGGTTAAATTTGATTAAAAAATGTGTTAGAAGAATGTTTTGAATAATTGAAGAGAATATTAGTCAATGATCCTATCATGGCACTACCATAGAGGATTTATGGGTGTGTTATTTATAGTGATGCCTCATGGAAAGGACATGGTTGTGTCCTTTTCCAAAATGATAATATTATCTCTTATGCATGACGACAACTAACAATTCATGAAAAAAACTATCCAACTCGTGATCTTGAGTTAGCAGCGGTAATCTAAGATCTGAAGATATGGAGACTGCATATTAATAGTGAAAAATGTGAGATATATACTTATCCCAAAAGATTGAAGTATATTTTCTCATAGAAAGAATAGAACATGTGGAAAAGGATATGGATTTAACTACTCATGGATTATGACTTTACTATAAAATACCTCTAGTTGTTGGAAAATAAGGTGCCTAATGCATTGAGAAGAATGGATCATGGAGTTATAAACAATATGAGAGTTGAAAGGGATCCTATGTTCATGGATCTAGTAAATATGGATATGGGAATAATCATATTTTGGGAAAAATTAATACCTTTTCAAATTATTGCATAACCATCTATACTAGAAAGGATAAAAAGTTATCCCATTGAAGATGAGGAGTTTCAAATGAAAATTACAGTTGTGAATCATGGGAGATTTATCGAATTCAAATATGAAGATTGAATTTTGAAATTTGTGAAGAGACTTTGTGTTCCTGAAATACCTGATCTAAAAATGTAATTTTTGGAGGATTCTCATAGCTCCAATTTCCCTATACATTTTGGTAGTGTTATGGTTTATAGAAATGTGATGGAACATTTTTTGTGGTACTACAAGAAGATAAAGATCGCTGATTATGTGTCAATAGGTATGTTTTTCAATAGGTGAAGGCTGAAAGACAACATCATAGAAGAATCAAGAAACCTCATCTTATACCTGAGAGGAAATGGGATGACATTACGATGGACATTGTCATGGGGCTACGAAAGAATCCTAGAAGGAATGATTTAATATGGGTCCTTGTGGAACATCTTACCATGTAAAAAAATCTTACTATAAGAGAATATTTACCACTTGAACTATTTTAAATACTATGTATTAAAGATGATGTAAGCCTTCATGGTTTTCCCCTATCAATTGTTTCTGATTGAGATCCCATTTTACATCACGATTATGAAAATGTCCTCAGAAATCCCTAGATATTGAACATAATTCGAGCACTGTCTACCTCCCTCAAACTGATGGACAATCCGAACATACTATTCAAACCCTAGAAGACATGTTTAGATAATGTGCACAAGACTTTCAAGTTACATGGGATCAGTATTTACCTCGGGATGAATTCTCTTATAACAATACCATCAATACATGTATTCAGATGGAACCATATGAAGAATTATATGGGAATAGATATCACAAAAAAACATGTTGTGATGTTTTTGGTGAGAGAATAATCGTAGGCCTAGAACATGTTGGGGAAACCGTGGAAAATGTGCAGACTATCCAAACTCGCATCAATGCATTTCATAGTTGGAAAAGGTGTTATGCTGATTACCGAAGGAAAGATTTTGAATTTAAAGTAGAAAATAATGTTTTATTGAAGGTATCTCCATGGTTGGGTGTTATATGATTCTGTAAGAAGGGTAAATTATGTCCCAGGTACCTCAAAACATTCAAAATTTTAGAATGAATTGGAGTTGTAGATTACCATTTGACAATGCCTCCAAGTCCCTCCATCATTCATGATGTGTTACACAATTCACTATTGAGAAAATACATGACTAACCCAACACATGTACTCACCTATGAGGAAAAATAACTAGAACCTGATATTTCATGTTGTAAAGATCCTATTATGATTCTTGATACCAGTGAACAACTGTAGAGAAACCGGACGACTCATCTGTTAATGGTTTTTTTTTAGAAACCATAAAATGGATGAAGCAACATGGGAACCTGAAGAACTTATGATGAAGAACAACCCAAATAATTTTATGCATTAATATTCTAGAAAATTCATGGAAGAAATTATTTGAAGGAGGAATGAATGAACACCCAATGCTTACATGGTACACTTCTCTTTGATTAATGTAATAGCTTGTACAGTACACGACATCAAGTTATAGTACACCACAAACAATCAAACAAGCCGTTTAAAAAGAAGTTAGGAATATTAATAACCAATTTTTGAAATTTTATAAATTTTATTTATCAAAATGGACTTCATTTTTGGATTCAGAATATCAAAATTAGATTAGAGTGAATTTTTTGTATTTTTCTAAAAACAGTTAATTTTTTATAAATATTGAAAAACAATGTGTTATTTTTTAAAAACAGAATTTTATTTAAATAATAAATATTTTTATTTAAATTTATTTTAAAGTCAAAATAGAAACATAAAACCAATATATATCTAATGTAATTCATTGGGGTCATTTTAGAATAATATTACATGTGTACAATTTTGTCGAACATTTTAACGTCATTTACCCATCTTCTAGGAACATTTTTTAATATTCGTAAAACATAATTTTACTGCTTCTATAAATTGAATTAAAAAAATTATTGGGAAATTGTTGAAACCAATAAGTAAAATGTGTTTTAATATGTTGAAAATCATTATTGTTGAATAGTATCTTTGGAATTTTATTTACCACAATTAAAAGTAAATATGATAATTAATGGTAAAAAATAATATTATATTAATATTAAATTACCCTAAAACATGTGCCAATTCTATTGGATAAATGTTTTTTGACCAAAATATAACATAGGAAAAAAATTATTCTTTTTGATCCATTTTCATTAGATTACGACATTTATTATAAATTTATTTAAAGAAGAGTTAAAAGTGTTATATTCAAATTTTAATAAATAAAATAGTTTTCATATTAGATTATACATAAGATAAATTTTACTATAAATATTAATTAGAAATATAAAATTATATATTACATCATGGCATTTTATTTATAATTTTTAGACTTTAAAAAATTTAAATATATAAGACACAAAAATGATGCAGTAATTACCTTATTAATGATAGATTTAAATAATTGATATTATAAATATTAAAATAAATGTATATTTAAAAGTTTCTTCCAGCCACGAATTTTAAATGTTCATATGGCACTTTTGGTATGAATAAATTTATTTTTAATCGAATAAATCATATTGTTATGACTGTCACAAAAAGCAAATACTAAATTTTGTCAACATTGACATAAATGAGTTGTTAAAACAAATACGATTTTATTAAAAGATATAATATTCCTAACAACCAAAAATTGGCCCAAAATACATATATAGTGATATATATTTTGTTAATTAATCACATGAGGTTCCCAGGGAATTTTATAGCATTGTTATTGACCATGTAATATAAAAATACAAGAGAACATGGTAGAAGTTAAACTATTTAACTAATAGTGAAATCTAAAATATAAGGTTAATATGGTGACCTAAATATATCTAAAACCTATTGATTGAGAATTTTTAAAATCATACCCTCCTTACCCTCGAAATAAATCTATTTTTCTACATTGAAACCCATAAAAATTTGTTATAATAAATTAACATTTCAAGCAATTCTTAAAGTGCCCTCACCTCTCTTATAAAAGGGTACTTTCACTTATCTTAAATTCTATCTTCCAAAGCCATTTAGATCAGCCAAAACCAGAAAAAATGTCCTCCTAACTACCCTCACATAATCTTATATACATTACATTTATCAAAATGGCATCCTAATGAGTCCTTTTGTTCAAACCAAAAGGAAACACCCGAAGAAGAGGTAATTATTTTATCACACCTTTTACTGTTCTTTTCATTTTCCACATCCTATTTCTTTGTTGATTACATAATAAAATAATAACTCAAGTTCCTTCTACAGGAAGAAATTTTATAATAAATATGGTGTAACCATATTCATTATTCAACCCATCCTATGAATGAAAATGAAACCATACGTGGATACGTATGACATACCGTCTCCACGTCCTGGGGTAGTTGTTTTTTCAAAACATAATTATTTGGATGGGTATACTAATGAGTATATTTGATTTAAATAATAAATATAATATTTTAATGATTCTATATATATAATATACCATCCAAAAACATGATATTTTACCTCTAATAGATTGATATTATCGCTCGTTCAAGCGTACGACTTACCGTCCCCATGCCACGATGACATTTCATTCCCCATCGTAACCATTCTAAAATAATTTTCATTTGATGACTAATAATAATGTTTAATAACATTATATAATTTTGGATATTAATCAAATACATCCTATCCATAACAAAAAAGACTTACATAACAAAACATATAAAGGAAAACAAATCAGTTAATAGTTGAAACAATGACACAACTTAAATATTATTAACAAACCAATATTATAATATCACATATGATAACATAATTATGAATTTGGTCTTTTTCATATATAGTAACAATGATTTAATGATTATACAGGAGGTTAACATATCCTCAACACAGTAAATATACAAGGAAAGGGTTAATTTTACAATCTCTTTACTATCTATGGTTGTTTATACATAAGAATCATCTAAGACTTAATTATCATGCACATCCATTTCTCATAAAAATTTATTTCAAAACATTCATACTATTTCCTAGAATTTGGGTTAAATTCATTTATAACCTTGTTTGAATTATTATAAAATGTTTTGGAATTAATCATTTCATCATTTTCCAAATAAAGTACTTTATGAACATTTCAACAAATTAAGGTAAGAATTTTTTCTAAAATATATGGTGGGTTCAACTATTTTCCATAGATATATCACTTTTAATTATTCCATTAGATGAATATAATATTTTTTTCAAAAAAATAGTTTTCTTTTAAAAATATGCGATAGTTAAATGATTTCATAGTAGAAAGAGATATTTCACTCAAATTGATTTTTGATTGATTTCATATATGTCAATATCCATTGTTGGATTTTATGAATCTTTTAATTTGATTTATTATAATACAATCTTCCGTATTGTATTCGCGATTTTGTGATATTTTTTATTGTGGATATTATATTTTTTACCATTCATGGTTTATGGTGAAATTATGAACATTTTGTATGTTAGTTTTAATATGAATTTTTATTTTATGTTCAAACTTTTCATATGAGGAATGAATTGGAATTAGTAAGTGACAGGCATGGCCAGCTATATCCACTCAATTCATCAATAGGTCACATAAGACAAACTAGTGTCTTTGAACATGGCCTTGACAAAATTATTATTTGTAGTCTTGTAACGATCCCTTTGTTACGTGGTTATAAAGTCCGACATTATGCATTCCATCATTATAAAATTAGGTATTGATATTACATTTGATTATTCAAATTGTAGAATATTGATGTGAATACGAAGATGGAATTATTTGATTTATCATTGTCATATTATGATGATTTTTAAGTTTAAAATGCTTGATTTTTAGTCTTGTACATTGAAATAAATGTTTATGATTATTTATGATAGTTTACACTATATTTTTATCCTTATTGAGCATCTGATCTAACCCCGTTCTTATGATTTATTTTTCATAGGATGCGAATAAGTATATTATGCTTGATATGCGTGAAGAGGCTTATGAATATGAGTGTGTTCAATGGAGCCACAATGTTATTTAATTCTCATTTCATAATGTAATGTAAAACTTATGTATTTATGTAGTACATACAAGGATCTTAAACTGATCGGTCATTCAGACTTGATCTTTTGGGATCATGCCAATGTAATGTAATAAAGCACCAATTATAGGTAACTAGGGTTGGGGCATTAAATATACTATGATATTGAAATGAAAACTCAGATAAAAAACCAAACATTTTTATTTAATGCCATTCAAATCTTGTTCACCATATTTGTTGTCGTATACCATGAAATTAAAATGGAATGATAAATAACAATCCATCCATTTTAAAATTTGGGAAATTAATATCAGGTTCACCAATGTTTCATCATTGGGACAATGATGGTGATACAAAACACTCATTGATGTGATTACTATTATCTATGATTGGGGGGGGGGTAGTTACTTCCCAATAATAAAACATAGGTTACCTTTTTCTCCATTACCAGAAACCCCCAATGGTCCCCTATCTATAATTGGATAAAAACTTGATTTCCATTGATAGACAGACATCTGGGATTTAAATCTCAATGACTCTTAGAAACATGTAATTGTTGAGAGGACATAATTTTTGGTTCATAACACCCTCCTTGGTGGTGAAGTATTTCTTACAAAGGGAGTCTCATATAGATTTATGATATCTTCATGAATCTCTTCTTAATATGTTCATGAGACTGGTTACCCTAAAAAAATTATACTCGATTAATTCTCATTCATTTGAAAAAGATGAGTGGTCTCAATACTGAATCTATCTATATTTATCATATTTTATAATTAACTTTTCCTGTACTTAGTAGCTACTTATTCATTCTTGTTGAACAACTAGGGGCCATAGAATGTGTTGCAACATATCGAAGTGGTAAACATTCTGAGGAGGGGATTATGTCATTATGAGGCATCATATATATTTTAGTTATTAATGTAATCAAAACCGACATAGGTCATTGATAATGTTTAGTTTAAAATCACAGACATAAGAAAATATTAGGGATTTATAGAATAAGGTACTAATGATGGATTCCAAGGATGATATCAAATGTTTCTTGATTATGGAAAGCATCATAGTTTTTGAAGTTCATTCGAGGCCATGGGACATGCCCCACGGTGGAATTACAACAATGGTAGAGTATTATATCATGAATCTCTATATGAATTAAATAGTAGGACATCCCCAAATGGTGGAGATTCACAATGCGAATGATATGAGTTTTTCAATCCCCTATTCTCATTTTTTCTATGCTCAATGTGAGAAACCAAGGATAAGATGTTATTTGTATGACTACATATGGATGTGGGACTTATGTACTTGGAAGGTCCCAAGGATTTTTACTATAGATATAGTGCATTAGAGATGCATCCTATGTATCCAAGTAATAGTATAAATTAGATTCATCATAGTTTAGTAGATCACACAGTCCCCTTATTGATGATGTAGAGTGATCTTCCAATAAGAAAGATTGGTTCTCATGGCTGGAATAACATATAATTACATTAAAATAACATTTATATTGAAAATTATATAATAATTACAAGTTAAATTAAGTATGGTGGATGTGATATAGTCTCATTTCGTCTCCATAGACAATGATATTAAAGTCATTAAAAATGGAACCCATACAAAAATAAATGATGGTGGGAACTTTAGGGTCTCCATTCAGGAATAGTCCACAAAAAATACATCATACTTACCTCAGTTATGGTAGGAATTAGAGATCTCATAGTTAACCCGACCATGGATTACACTATGAGGTTTCCCTCTATTAATTGATTCTTATTGTGTAGATGACATGATTATTGAAACCCCCTAAGCATACCTGAACTACGTTCTTTGTGACAAACAAGTGACGTAATATGATCATTTTAATTTCGTGTGGATGATGGACATATGTAATGAGATAACCCTTAGGGTACCAAATTGAATGATCTTACAAACTCGATATTCCATACTATTTGTATATTATAATGGTAAACATGATATGATTTTTACAGCACCATATTCCCACCTGAGCCATGATCATTGATGGAAATAATGGATTGAAAATATACAATTGTATTTCAAGGGGATGTGTGAATTATGTGGATTCAATTCAGATAAAAGATTCATGAGGTTCTCAAATGGAGGGAAAGTGTCCTACATATACTCTTTATGGTAGAAATCAGATTCATCAATATTCTCTTGATTGTGGAATAGACACTACGGTTTCCCTTTATATTTTTCCAACATTCATGTGTGTCTTGTGCTGATTGTCCGCTATTGATTCCCTAATTTCCTATATGAAATCTAGAAGAGTTCCTTCCAAATTTTTCCAATGGGAATTTTTATGACCTAGTCGACATGTCAAAATACATCACATATACTATATTGAATGAAATAGGGTTTTCAAATGATCATGTCTGACATGTATGGAGGACATTATAAGACATGTCCAGTAGATCTAGAGGGTGTCGCATTATCCGGCTGACATTACATAGTTTCATCGCATGATACTATTAACACATATAGCTTAAGTATTGAAAATCAATGTGTCGTCTCTTCTTTAGTGTAAAATGTACTATTTGAAATTTGTAGAGGGAATCACAAGTCCTATATAGCGTGTATGGAGGGCATCACAAGAGCTAGTTGACTAGTTTATGATCTATTTTGAGACTAAGCATTCTAGAATTAGTGTCATTAAATGAGTCTAGTTACAATTAGGAATGAAAACACGAGGCATGAATGTTTAGAGGTGAGTAATTCATTAGACAAAGTTGTTATACTAAACGGTGACATGTGACATTATTTGGCATGTTTGTAGGACTTCACATGATCCAAATAGTATACTGAAGGATTGTAAAGAGATTTAGGGAAGATTTCATGGTTCTATCATGCATCGGTGGTGGTTCATGTGATGTAAATGAGGGTAATCATGTGTGTCCTTTTCATTAGTCAACCATATTTTTTATTTTTTGTAGCATTTGTATTGAGAATGTATTCCTTAATATAGTGTAAGTTTTTTTCTTGCATGATCAATATGGTAAATAGAATCGATTTCTCATGACATGACAACTATCATTCATATGATCTATTAGAGATCATTTGAAGTTATTTATGCAAGATGAATGATCACTCTAATGGTCCCCAATACATTACATGATGGGAAGATCTTATGGTCTCAAGATTAGCCTCTCCAGAATATTTTTATATCACTGTTGTGATGTCCTTAGAGTCCATCCAACTTCCAATAGTATTATTGATCTTATGTATCTATAAGTACTTCATTTTTCATGCTTGGTAAGGGGAATTAAAGGCCCTTCCCCCCGTTATTAACTTTCATGGGCACCAAATATTGCAGGAGTCCATGATATAGTTAGAGAAGGACTTCGATATCATGTTTTATCTCCATGGATCACTCTATGGTTTTCACATAATTTTAAAATACCACAATATCATCCCATAAAATCATAATTTATTGAATTATATCATGCTAGGGGGGGATTTTGAATAATTAATGAATTCTAAATGTATCCCTTATTATGATATTAACATATCCAACGACCTTCACGATATCAATGTCCTAAATGTGGGGAATTTATGTGATGCTAAAAATCTTCTTTGAGACATGTATTGTTGTTATGAAGTCTCATGATACAATGATACTGATGGAATCCGCACTTCATAGTAGATTTATGACTGAAACAGCCTCCCTCATCATATTCTTTTTATATCCTTTTATAACTTTATAATTGTTGGGATTCATGCATTATATCACTTTTAATGTCAAATAAAAATACTATATATATTTGTAACACATCACATGATAGATAAAGTCTCTACGTAGGTGTAATAAGATTTAATGGATAATTTCATCAATTTATTCTTATATAGTCATAGCAGAACCATTTTGTAGTTGGGAATTTTCTCACGCATATTGCGTGATGATGATGGAATGCGAGTGGTCACTTGTGGGATGAGGTGAACATGTAGTTGGAGCCTTGCAGTTTATTAAAGATTTATAGGGGTGATTCATGTGACGTTTAAGACTGTGATTGGCTCATGCATAATTCCCAATCATTTCATTTGTTTAATTTTCAAAGGCTCAAGGGTCATTCTAGTTTTCTTATATATTTTCACAGAAACTCATTATCCCCCATTGTGATCAATCATGTGAGTTTTCTGACCACATGGGGAATCCTCCATTTGGACATTTTCACTACTATTTTCTATGGATTTTCATATGTGTTTTGAGGTGTCTGTTGGTTTATTAACTGTGTGACCTAGGTGAGGTGATCTAATGGCCACCATATGACCATTTTTTGTGTGAGTTTCCATTATTATAGAATACTTTCTCATTTTATGTTCATTTTATGATCCATCATAGGCTATAATACACACATGACTCTTTTTCATGACTTTATAATGGTCATGCGATTACATATTCAATAGAGGCTCACAACACCCACAAGCTTCAACATACTTCACATTCCATAAATATTGTGGGAATAATATTACCCATTTACACATATTTCAAAAAAAAATTCTTATGCTCCTTTACCAGACATCAACATCCTTGAGAGTCGGCAGTCTGCTATACTGAGGAGCGATCTTATAATATCACCCATTAAATGGAATGTATGAATTTATCTGAAATATAATACTTAAATAAATATATTAATTTAATAAATATAAGATATTTTTTATTTATATTTGTTATTATATCAAACCTTGAATTGTGGTGATGGAAAAAATATATATTTTTTCATGAGGTCATAGTCCATTGTACATAGATCCTATGACTAATTTTTGAATATTATCGACATGGAGATGAAAATAAGTTATTAATGTTACATTATAATATATAATTAAATAGAAAATCTTGGTGTTATTATATTTAAAGTGTTACATTCAAATATAAGGTGAATGTTTGGAAATAAAAAGTAAGATCTTAGTGAAGTAAATTGCCTTTTCTTATAAGTACATCCTTCATTCTCTTTTGAAAGAATATATATTTGTTCTTTTGGTTGGATGAATTTCTATATAACATGGATAAAGATTTTGGGGATATATTTTGGAAGGGGTGGGAACAAATATATGGCTTGATAGGTGTGATTATGTGAAGGGTTATAGTGACATTTTAATAGTTGGTGAAAATGACCCATATGGAAACTAATTGGAAATATTTCCAAAATAATCCAAAATAAAAATACCATTAAAAAGAAAAACTATTCCAAATTAATTTTTTTTTGAAATTGATATTTATGAGAATTAAATATATCTATTCAAATAGAATTTGAGAACGTTCATTGTCATATTAACCCCTATCATCATAGTTTGACACCCATTAAATAGAAATTTACATTTACCATGGAAATTAATATTTACATTTTACAATATTCAAATAGGGTTAAAAAATTTGTTCACTTATCTAGAAAATTTAATTCATGATGAATCCAAAACATTAATCCATTTTTATAAATTCCACTCACAAAAGTGGTCTAGTTTAATTTAAATGTAATACCACATAAGTGACAATGAAGTATATCAACAAAAAGAAAATGTTCAATGGATTTCAATCATTTAATATAAAAATTCAGTATGAAATTTAATCCAATGTACTAAATTAAATGAATTAATATATAATTGAATAAATTTTCCTTTAATAAAAATGGAAATAAAAACAAACATTATAAATTATTTAAATGAAAATGTTTTTTAAATTTATGACAATTATTTTCCACTATTAATCAAAAATGAATATTTTTTAAAATAATATAAATTTCACCTAAAAAGGTTTTGAAAAAAAATTAATTTATCAAATTCTATTCCCAATATTTTGGAAAATTTATTTTATTGTGGTTCATAAAACGAAATAAAAAATATTTTCTTACTAAAATTGAATCATTGATAAAATAATTGAATTAAAGAAAATTCTATATTTTTTATCTATATTTAATGTATATAAAAGTATTATAGCTTATATTTTTAATGTTATTATTCCAATACATTTAGACATGTTTACAAACTATGTGATAATGGTCTTATTTAAATAATAATATTATCATTTTGTCATGATATGTTAAAATTAATTATTTAATGTGATGAAATATATAAAAGAAAAATATTATATTCAACAAATATTTAGTAAAAAAATATAGTGTTTTATTATAGAGAACTTAAAATTAATTTATCTCTACAAATTATATAACTAGAATAAAGCAGTTACATCAGAAACATCATATACTAATGTTATCTTATAGCTTCCTCAAACTAGTACATTTACCATAAAACATCTACCATGTGTATAATCTTATGTCATAAAACATTATGAGTATGTTCTAAAATTCCAACCATGGATCCTTATATTAATTCTATTTATCCATTGGTATGATATCTCAGTTCAATATATGTCAATGACCCAGAATGTACATTATCTGGAGAGATACATTAACCACATGATGAACATTAGAGAGGGTTAGTGGAACCATCAAAAAATAGGTTATTATTCTAACATTATAAATTATTTCAAAGGAACCAACATACATATGTATTACATTCCATTTTTTCTTAAATTTAATGAGCAACATCTATGGAGGAATTTTTAGAAGCACATTATCATATACTTCAAATACCAGATCACATTGATGATTTTCATCAAAATGATTCTACAAACTCAAAGAATCTATTACATGTTTATAAATATATTTAACCCTTTCTTAAATTTATTTTTTTATCTAGGGTACTGTTTTATTTCATTCCAAAACATCAGATCAGCATGTTGTATATGTACCCTTCATTTCATGTTGGGATTTATTATGATGCCTCTGAATGGTTGAGTGAAATATAATGTTGTATAAAAACTAAATGAATTGATAGTGTTGATATCATCTAAATTTGAAATCCAATGAAAAATATTTCATTTCATACACTATAATTTGAAATGTTCTTTGAGACTAAAAATAATCATGGGTATGGTATGGAGTGATGTAAATCATCATTTTATCATGATATTACTGAATACATTATTAAATCATTATTGCAAACCTCATATCCCGGTCATATACAATGATATGTGGTACTCCATGAAAATTTACCACTTCATTAATCTATATTCTTGAAATAATATCAACAACGAAATATTATCTTGTAATAATGAAGTGTGTTGACATCATAAGTTTATTGACAACATCCTATATAAAATTATCCCTATTAGATGTTTTGGGGAGTCCAATGATAAAATCTATATTGATGTTTTCTCATTTCATTTCTAGTACAGGTAATAGATTTAAAATACCCATATAAAATATTATTTAATCCTTAACTTGTTGTAAAACCATGCACTGGGATAAATCCCATTGATATATCACTTCTTTCCAACCCACTATATGTATTCTATCAAATCCATATCAATATTTTTACTTCAGAGATGAATAATTATTGAACAACTAAGAGAAACCTATAACAACCCCATCTTCAGGTCTTACATAGAATGAACACATACATTTTTCCTGATCCTTATCATTTACTCATGATCAATATTAAACTCACAATATTTATATCATTTTTTGCATCTCTAAATCTTTCCTCTTGGCCTAATTAATTTTCACATCGATATATTGTTTAAAATTCCAATTTAAAAGGTAATATTTATTTACTTATATAATATTTTCATATACATCGTATTTTAGATATTTAAAATTTATATATTTTTTATCCTTATAAGGGATAATCTAATATGATTCTTTCAACCCTAATCATGAGCCACTTGGTTCACTTTCCCTTGATGGTAATGAAATTTTAAGATAAAATAATTAATTATATCAAACCATAATCTCGGGATAATATCCAACTCCATTGGTGTAAATATATATATTATTCTTCTGTGATTAATGTATACCTAAAAAATTTATCATTAAATATAAATTGTAAGAACCGTTAATGAAAAAATTATGCCAATTACTCCAAATCAGTATTTTATTAATTTTTATAATGTGTCTTCAATTATTATGAGGTATAAGAAATAACCATGTTAATATTCAAAAAAACCATTGTAATCTATTACTGGATGAATCACTATTGATTGCATACCCTTCCTCGCTATAGGGTAATATTAGAAAATGTGTTCTAACTAATATTTTCTTCCATTCCATATTAATTTCCACACATTCATTGTTCCCATGGAATATAGATCACTTCAATGTTATGATGATGTGTGTATTATATTATCATTAGAATTTCTAATAAATAGATATAAAATATAAAAAACAAATAGAACTTATAATATCTATCACCATGGTTAGTCTAGGATAACAATCAATACCTTTAACCTTTGGTGGATATTCATATATTTGATTTATTAAGTTTATAACACCCAATAATTAAACATTATGTGGCCAGAATTCATATTTTGTAAATATTTTCCTATAGTTTCACCATCCTTATGGTTAATAGTAAAATTCTCATGTGGTCTGCATACTCATCCATACTCTCAGAATAAATACAAATATCATCTATGAATAGTACCAAAATCTCACCAAGGTAATATCTAAATAGTGTATTCAATAAATTCAGGAATATTGTGGTAGAATTAGTAAGGTTGAACAACATCACTAAATATTAATAACGTCTAAACCTTTTATGGAATATTTTCTTGATTAAATTCTCATTATTGGTCATCAATCGATGATATATATAATCAATTTAAATCATGTAAAATTAAACATATTTACACAATAGATCAAATAATTAATCAATATGGGGAAGATGATACTTTTTCTTCATTGTGTTTTTTTTCAGAACATGATAATTAATGGAATGTCGCATCAACATATCATTACTTTTAACAAAAATAACAGATGATCCCCAAGGTTACACACATGGATGAATGAATCTCTTTATAACTTTCTCTTAGAGTTACGTATTCAATTCTAAAAACTGAAGTAGGAGCATTCTATAAATATTCATTGAAATAAGTGTGTCACCATGTATGATTTTTATTGAAATTTTTACTTCATAATTCAGTTGACTACAAAAATCTTCATGAAATTCAAAAATATTCAAAAAAATATTTATATATCATTGATGTTGAGTTTCTCCGCCACAATTTGAGATATTCAACCATTTCGATTGAGAATCAATAACCATAAATGCATGTGATATTTAATGGAAGATTTTACTAACTACAACATTGATATATGATCACTGGATGGTTTAGAATATGAAATGTTATATACCTTAATAAAAAATTGATGTTGGATTTAATTTGGGAAATCTATTCCACTAATCAAATAACATTAAATTAAACTAGAGTAATAATGATAATATTTTCATGGACTATATTCGTAAAAACTTCAACCGTAGAGGAATCATATATTTGAGAAGTAGTCATCTAGAAATATGGTGTTTATCACTAAAAATTTAACATCTTATTGTTAATGTGGTATATTGATACCAATAATTAATTATTTATATATGATATAATTTTTAGTCATAATGTAAAATAAATTATTTTTAGTTATAGATTATAGGATATGTATACATATTAGCATGTTGTTGTAAAAATCCTTAGTAGAAAAATTGATGACCAAATAATTCACCTTATCCTATAACATAAAAGGTTTGGTAAAACAATAATCATCATTATCCATTTTATTTTGGACCATGTAAGCATTGATTCCATTCTCCTTTTATTTGAAATAATTTTTTGTGTGTAGTACAAGTTTTTTATCATTCCATTTATTCAAATTACCTTCTAACTTATTTCTGTCACATTGAAAATGAACACAAGATAATGTCCCCTTCAGTACATAACAATTATTTATAACATTTATAAATTTTAATCAATGTTTATTTCAAAATATTGATCATTAATAAAATCTAATCTTCTTATCTCCATGAATTTTAGATATTATATTGAATTCAATTTTTCTTTTCTTATCAAAACCATGAGATTGATATGAAACTCTAACATCTATTAATTTTAACCATGGCAGCACAAAAATTGTTATTCATGGCTAATGACGTCCCATATTGTTAATGTATTTCAAGTACTTGAATTGATGCAACATAAAAATTTAATGATAGTATGATCATGTCATAATATAATACTATAAGCATACCTAACATGTTTTTTAAAATATTCATCATATGTACTAATATATTCATTATGATTTTTCTATTTATCAAGTTACTTTATTTCCATATCTCTATTAAGAATATGACGAATGTATCTATTGGAAAATATTATATTAAACTCATCCCAATCCATGGATTCAATTTCATCATGTTGCCTCAAATTATTGATAAGTGACCACCATTGATATGGTTCTGCTTCCAAATAGCTGATATCTCAAATGAATTTTTCATTTTATACATAGTGGATAATGAATAATATCATTAAAGTAGTGTTGAGACACTATTTAATGAATAATGGATCAAATAACCCACTAAATTAAGGTGTACATTTCCTTATGAAGGAATCAATATAATGTTGTCAACTAATTAGTTAGTTTTTAAATCTAGTATGATTTATATTTTGAGAAAGTTATGTGATCATAGTATCAATATTTTTTATTCTATATCCCATAATGTTTGGCTACTCATTAATGAATTAATTTATTTTTCCATCTAACTCTTCATTAACATAGTATCTTCAGGTTCCATCCATTTACTAAAAACAAAAATTATAGTATATAAATTAATAAGTATAGTAGGTAACCACATAATCAATAAAAAATACTTATATGTTGTCTAAATAATGAATCCATTAATTTAATATATGAAACATTAGGTATATCACAAGTAATTTATATACATATTTTTTTTAAATAATTCACGAGTTTTTATATTGATTTTATGAATTCCCAAATAATATCACATATGAATATCCAACCAGTTGTGCATCAAGTATCATTTTCATTCACTAGGTGATGATCGAGCATGTCTTGATATTATTTTTTGGAATTATTAGACCCATATAACTCTATACCTGATTTGAATCCCCTTATTGAATCTCTCTTGGCATTTAAATTTTTTTACATCACTTTCCCTATACATTAAAAGTATTCGATGTCATTTTCTAATACATGGATTTATCTTTAGACCTATACATAGAAATACCGCTATGGATGTCAATAATATTTTCTCATACTAGTATCTAATTATTATCTAAAACTATCCAATATTAGCCACTCAATAGACATAGGTTTTTCTTAATGATATTTTATAACATTTTATATGAAGATAACTTATAATATATATAAACATATTAGTGAGAATAGTAAAGGAATAAATCCATTGGAAATATGGAATCATAGAAAATCGGTTCACATACGAAATGCTTCATCAATAACAATGTTAATCCTAGTCAACACAGCTCATAGAAAAATCAATCATTATATATTTATTCATAATATTGGTAATTTAATCATTATACATGGTCAGATCATATTCTCATTAAAGGTAAACAAGGGGGATACATAATTATAAAAGACATGTTATGGATTGAGAACCAAATTATAAATTTTTTAAAAAATTAACCTACCTTCTAAAATTAAAATATAGAGTAATGGAATAAATATTCGACGTTTATATGAAATTAATGATAATGATATCAATGAGAATGGTATATGATAGAATAACATTGATGAATGACAAAAAATTATGGCATAAATATATGCATATAAAATCATTTCTATAGAAGATGAGGCTCACATGCATTATTACAATAGTGGAATACGAACACACCCCATGCCATTATAGTAGTCAATGTTCACTCTATGGACCATCAGATTGGGCATTGTCCCTTGATATATTCGGTACACTGCTTATTTCAGTTTTTTTATCTCATGAGATTGAAGTATTTACCCAACACATTGGAGGGAGAGATTTCTCCTACCTCTCAAAAATGAAAATAATATATATTTGTTCCATAAGAACCTAAAACCTTCATAATATAATAACACAGTAAATAAAAAAAAATTCATAAAAAAATCTCCATATCATATCCTATGTAAAAGAGACAGGTTTCATAATCATTTAATAAGTTCATCACAGCATAACTAGTGGAAAGTGTCATTTACACTATCATTTTATCATGGTATAACTCAAGGAAGAGAAACCTGTTTCCTAAAAATAATTCAAACATAAACATTAACCATTTAGATAAATAATAAGAATTTAATAACTGTTTAATAACTATATAGGTCAGAGGGAACATCAATTTATTCTATATTGATGGAAAATGTGTTTGAAAAATCATTTAAAACATTTCCTAATGAGAACATCATTTCCACTTTGATGAAAAACATTTTACAAAATAACTACTTTCAAAATTAATTTAATTGAAATTAATCTTTGAATATTATAATGGAATTTTCAATGAAAGGAATGGCTATGATGGAAGGGAATTTTATTCATATAATATATTTTAAAATGATGATTCCTATCGCTTTGTCGGCAAAATGAAAATGTGAATTGTTTGGAAAATAGACCAGAAGTATCCTTTATAAGTTTTAAATAGTTATAAATGGTCACAAAATAACAATAATAATCCATTGGGATAATTATTATAGAATTCTTTAAAACATATTTATATAACATTGTAATTGTATAAAAAATTGATTGAATAGAGAAATAAAGGAAATTTTTCATTAAAAATAATTATAAACTATTGAATACACACAAAGTGAAAAATTATTTAAATACATGAATTCTAATAAAATAATCACTATAGAAGAAGATATTGAGTTTCATGAGAGAGAAGTCATAAAATTACATCATTGTAAATATAATATTGAATAATCCTAATAAATGATGTGACTATAACATAAACAAGGTACAACATTATTAATATTGAAATAGTAGATCCAAAAATATTGATATTAAATAAAATTACGAATATAATTAATATATTCATATTATTACACATAAATATTTTTAATATAATACTGGAAAAATAATATTGGTCTATAACCTAACATATGTCCTAATGATGGCATATTGAGAAACAAATTAACCTTACCTTATTTCTGACATTATTTATACACAATTAAGCCTATTGTGTAGAAAATATATTTATAATATAAATATATTATTGAACCATTCCAATACCTTCCATTATATATAATATATACTTATGAAAATTTATTAAACGTTTTTTAAAAAAATTCCTTCTTATAATCATCGTTTAGATAATGACATCTTAGTTTTTCATGACTGTTTTGAGTTCTTATTTTTGGGTTATCATAATACAATAGTGGTTTAATCATATCACTAATATTAAAAATTATAGAAATAACTAATATTAAATATGTTTTTATTAATATTAGTTAATATAGTTTAGAGATATAAAATTAAATAAATATTCCATGGAGACGATTAGTTATAATTATGAATGAACATTAATTCCATTTTCTTGATGAATTATATTAACAAAAGTTAATAGATATATATTAATTTTAAATTAACTATTATTTCTTAAATATCACATAAAGAAACTAAATTTAAAATTAAAATCTTCCACATTAAGAATAAGTGAAAATAATTCACATCACTTCGTATGGAGGTAGTCCACTGTACACACAAACGACGTTACTATATCCCCGACAGAATAGAATGTCAGAAAATATTTTTGATATAATAAATCAATTATTATTAAAATTTAATAAAGATATTATAAATTTTTTAAAAATATCACCAAAAATATAATTAAATGTTGGTGATAGAAAAAATTATTCATCACTTCTACCGAAAGTAATCCACCGTTCACATGGTCGACAATTTCATTTTCCATTTTATAGAAGTGAAGATAATATAGGTTGTTAAATTAATATAAAAAGTTATTATCATATATTAAATTAATGTTTAATTATATTATAAGGGTTATGAAATATTATATGGAATAAAAATAAACAAAATAAGGATATTAATATTGAAAATTATATTTTCATAGCAGCACCTCTTTTGGATCTATAATTAAGTACCAAAATTTTATCATTTTGGGAGGACCAGTAACGCTAAAATTTGAATATTTTTAGTGGGGATGGATTTTAGAAGGCTTTTTTCTAAACTATATTTCATTATAGGATTACTTAAGTGATGATTGTGATGGGTTCATTTAGTTTGTGGGAGAAACCCACTTGGAAACTATATGTAAATTTCACAAAAGACCCCCAAATAAAAGTGTCATTACAATTAAATAATATTAAAAATTAACATATTTTATATCTTGTCAATGATATAATTGAAAATTTATATATAATAAGAATAAGAAATATTTTATGTTCAATTTAATTTTTATCTTCTCAGTTTAATCCACACTAAACAGATTTTATCCTTAACAATGGTAATTATTTTTTACTATTTTCTAAAATAATTTTGATCAAAAATTGTTTTTAGATAATTACCATATATAAATTAAGTATTTTCTAAATATGTAATCAAATTATTCAAATATTGTTCACATATGTGTAAAATTTTAGTTTAAAAATAATCTCGGAGATGTGATGAGGAAAGAGCTATTAAAGATAAAATGTTGAAAAGTGTACATAGTTTTTTATATAACAATTCAATATCAAAATAGTTTTATTAAACATAATTAGATAAATTAATATAAAATTTAAAAATTTTAAAATTTTAACCTATTTGTAACAAAAAAAATAATCTTTCATATTCTTTTGATTAAAATAGTGTTTTCCACACAAGCCTTTATTTTCAGTATTTTATCGAAAATTACTATTTTTTGAGAAATCCATAAAAACCAACCTAAACAATTTTTATCAATAATATTTTAAAAATAAATTTTATTTTAACAAATTATTTTTCTATATCATTCAATATATTATTCTAATATTGTTTATAAAAATAAATAAAATCACATTTTCATTATAAAATTTTATTTTAGATACGTATAAATAATATAATGAAAATTTATTATTTCATATAAATATGTTTTATTTCTACAAATAAATTAATCTTATTTTTGATAATGTATTTATAACTATTAATTCATCAAATTTTAATAGCTTATTCATTATAGTCTTATTTTATATTATAATATGAATAATTTTTTGTACTTCTATAAATATCATTTCTTCATTATATAAAGACCTGAAAATTTCCATGTAATTTGTTTATTATATGGAATTTTATGAATCCGTGAAAATTGACGATGTGTGATTCTGAGGCCCGGTATGCCAAAAATGAATTTCTAAACACTTCTTAAGTACGTTTAGTAAACAAGCAATCTATTTTTTGTAACATTTCAACCGGTGCTTGGAATTGAAATCTATGGGCACCGATGAGCTTGCAGCGCCGATATTTGCTTAAGGGGACCTTCACCTTGGCCATAGATGGTCGAGGGTGAAAATTAGTTTTAGTGTTTTCATGGTAATGAAAATAAAATAAAGAAAAACTGTTATTTTATTTTTAAATCCTCCCTTTTGGATTCATCAGTAGTGGGGAACTCCTGAGCATAAAACATCCCAATTTGAAATTAATGTTGGGGACCACCCGACTGTTGTACTCCATATTTAATAAGGGAGGTGACTATTGATTTTCTATAAATTAATTATGCCAACATAAACATAATTAATGGATAATAGTAATTAAATTAATAAAACTATTTTAATTTTTCGGCTCCTCATCTCCTATGGGAAATCGTTGGTAAAAGTGAAGATCAATAAAGAAACTCTTCCTCCAACAAAGAGCGCCCTCTCCAATGAAGAACGAGGAACCGACCCGGAGCCCAGATCGAAAATTCTTTATGGATGCAACAAATGTCGATGTTCTTTAATGACTTCATCCTCTACCTCTCGTCACCTCCAATGAAGGAATATGTAGTGTTTTTTGTTTTTGGATACCCCATACCCATTCTTGATGTACATCATGATTCAAGAACCAATAAGCCACTTTCTACCATGCTAACATGGAGTGTGTAGGTTAAACGAACACAACCCAACCTCTTTGCCACCATGGGGAATTTTGATGGTCTTCAATCAATGAGGACATCCTGGGGAGAGTGCGGAAATTTTTAGAATAAAGAATGGGGCACAAGGGCACACCCAGTGACCTGAAGAATGTCGTCGACGATCATGTCGATGACCTGCACCGGTGGATGTCGGGAGCAGCAGCCGAAACCCTGGCCGTCCATGACGATGGTGGTGGAACGACCACACTGCCAGAGAAGGGTTGCGGCCCATGGTCCACGACATGGCGGTGGTGGTGACCAATACATGGATGCCCGCGTGATGGGGGTGGCGGCACTCGTCCACTCTGCCTGGAATATAGGAGCCACAACATGAGGTCACAATAGTGATAGAGGGGTGATCAGCTCACTATCGGCCACCACTAATGGTGCGTTGTGAGACCGCGCCACAAATAGTGGGCTGGTCGTCCGGCGAGCCGCTGACCAGCGGGCAGCCCAGCGCGGGACACATACAGTGGGCCGCCAAGAAGGCTGGGCTGCGATGATGGGACATGCGATGTCACGAACTGAATCGATCGCCACCAAAAATGGCACCAAACCCAGCCCATGAAAAGGCCCGAAGGGCGTTCCCGATCCCCATGGGCTGGAACAAGTGCCCGGGTATCATAAAATAAAAATTGGGAACGATTTACCCGAGTTTATAAACATAAAACAACAAAAGATTCCAATGAAACAAATCTGGATTTTTCAAACCAAAAAATCTTTTACAAAAATTCAGAACTAAATTACATAGCTTAAAACAACTCAAAAGGTCTATACCAATGGTACAAAACCAAATAAGGACATCCCAAGAACCCTCATGGAAAGGGCCACCGCCCTCAAGCCACCTCCACAAGACTTCACCACCAAGGACCTGCTTGAAACCCGAACCACTGGAAAAAAAACTGTACCCAACCTGTGACAACAATAATAACCAAGTCTACTTACTCCCAAGGGTGTAAGTAGGGTGTGAACCAATGCCCAGTAGGATACCACCACTAAGATATTCCATGTGATAAACATTTAAAGACGAAAAGATTGCATGTTTTCAAAAACATGAAAAGCTAGTTACAATTTCTAAAAGATGCAACTTTGAATAAAAATAGTTTTCAAGTGGGCTATCATTAAGAATAAACACTTTTAAAAATAATTTCAGAACTAGTGAATTTTCCAGCCAACTATACTGTATGCCGACGGTAAGTACAAAGTAAATAATGAGCACAAGAAATAGGAAATAACCCCTAGGCACTAGCTAGCTATGGGTCTCATGTACCTCGTATCTCGGTGAGAGTAACCATCACAAATATCCATTCTCGTGCACGAGCCAGTAGTAGGGAACATACCCATAACCTAGTGGTCCCCAGTCATCATCATCATAGTTTAGTTAGAGATGTAAGCATCAATCTTGCTAAGTGAAAATGAGGCCAAACCCCACGGATTCAATAGCATACTAGTAGACGTCCACCCACCTAGATACCCAGGTTTTCCCCTTGTGCTCAAACAAGTTCAACAAGTCAATAAATATACATTTAACATGAAAATATCATTTCCACATCACAAATTCACCAAAAATCCCATATGTATACCACACAAGTCACAAAAATCCATTTTTCATTCAAAATGATTTTGATATCCGAATCACACCAAAATAGCCCACAACACATTTCACATTTCTTCAACACTTCCACAAAACCATTAAACAATTTTATAAAACAATTATAAGATATTTAAACTCATATAACATCCCACACACATGGAAAATAACACTTCTTTCATAATAAAAAATTCAATTTTTCACATCACACTCACACAAAACACTCCACATCACTTTCACATCACTTTCACTCCTCAATATCTCCTTCAAACAATTTAATAAAATATTTCCAAGATGATACATATCACATAACAGCCTTTTCACAAATTAAATGGACCTTTTAAAAATATACTCCTACCAAAACAGTTAGCTGATATAGTTTCACCTATTACACAACCCAATAAACCATTCAAAACATTCATAAAACAATTATAAAGAGTATACCCAAACTTTGCACATAAAATCCATTTCAAAAACCTCTTTTTAAGCCAAAAGCACACCAAGACCCTACCAAAACATAATTGGAAGGCCAATCAACATGTAATAATACACTTAGAAATGTTATATAATCACCTTGAATAATATCACAAAAGATACCCGTGAGAACACACAAATCCATAAAACACTTTCAAGGAGTCTAACAAGGTTATACAAATAAAACCATTCAAATACACCTCCTTTTTAGGCCCACATGGAACTATATCATTACCCAACCATAATTGGCAGCCCCTTTCAACAACTAATAAATTACTTCCACATTTTACAAAACTACCACAAGAGATAACACATGAAATACATTTGAAAAATACACACTTCAAGGAAAAATGTAACTTTAAAAACAAATGCTTTACTATTGCTACCAAAAATGGTTTTATCATAATTCACAGCACATAAGGAACATGTAAAATTATTTAATCAAGCAAACTAACTCATCATTAAATGGTTATCCATGGAATCACCTACTGAATGTGTCGAAACCCTCAAATATTGGGGTGAAACATCAACCGCACGACCGCTGCACCTCAAGGAAGTTAAAAGAAACCTAAAACCTCAATATTTCACCCAAAATACAGTAATTTAGAACCTATTCACGAACCCTAACTTCTGGAATTTTTATAATTCATGAATTAGGGAAGAAACCCTAAGCAATTTGAAAGAGGAAAGAAATAGACTCACTTACTTGAAGTATCCTGAATTAATCACTCCAAAAACAATAGTTTATGAAATTGAAAACAGCCAAAATTCAGGTGTTTTTCGAACAAGATATAGGAGGTAATTTAGGAACTAGAATTGAGAGAAAAGAGTAAGAATTGAGAGAGTTAAGAAGGGATGAAGTTACCTCTTCAATTCTGGCCGATTTGATACATCCTATAAAGATCAGCCCTAATTCACGATTTCAAAGAGCTCCAAGGATGGGGGAAAGACAATGGGAGCGCGCCTGGGTTTCTTAGGGTCGAGAGGTAGGTGGAATCACCGAAAAAACGCAAATAGTGAAGGAGATATAAAAAAATTAAATATTATTTTTAATGCAGGAAATGGGCCTTCGGGCAGGCCCAATATCTTAAATAAAAACCCATATCCACCATGATTATGGATTTATAAAGGCTCCAAATTTATATTTTAGTGTTAATAGGTCAGAGGAGACCATTTAGGAATTAGAATGTGGGAAAAATATTAAAAAATGAAAAAGTTATAAAGGAAACAAAATTTATTTTTCAATCTAGAATTGGGCTCACGGTTTGGCCCAATTCATGAAAACTCATTTATTTCTCCATAAAACCTTTTGAAACCATCCAAAACAAAGAATGAAACGAAAATAAATGAAATTTAACTTCAAAATAATTCATGTATATGAAATGCGACGTCACCGAACCCGGCTGGACCCAGTGGGCCTGTCCAGACCCAGCAGGTCGGGTCGACCCGAACCGGGTCAGTCTTACCGGGTCAGAATGGACTCGGACCAGCTTCAACACTTTTCGTTCATTAGGTCATAACATTAGCAAGAAACGTCTGTTTGACGAACTGTCTGTGGTGTCAGAAATCGTGGTTCAAGATGGTACTTTTGGTATACCCCAATTGAGTTTAAGAAATTGTTGGGGTATAACTGGGTTGGATAAGACATAAATCCAACCGGACCCTTGGGACCAAAAGGCCAATAACTTACAGACCTGGCATCTGATTGACGCGTCGTCTATTGAGTTGAGAATCCCATCACATGTCGGTCCTTTGGGATACATTTTTTTTTGTATTTTATATAATTTATATCATCAACCTATGGATTTAGGATCGGAACCTCATGGAATCAATCAAGCTAAGTGCTGGAACCCTATAGCTAGCTGTAACATGAGAAAGGGATCGTATGTGGGTTTATGATTTGGGATCCTATGTGGGTCTACATTCGAGTGTCTCACATGGATCCACTCTCAGAATACATGTGGGTATGTTGTATTAGGATCCTACAAGTGTATGATGATTTAGGATCCTACGAGGGTTTGATGATTTAGGATCCTACGTGGGACTGCCTCTTAAACATAGTATGATGATTTCTTACTTACATATAATCATCATTGCTACCATACATAAGTTATAACTGGTTTGATCTGAGTCCTTACCATCATGGTGATACCACTGTGTTATTCTTCTGTGTGGCATACCATTGTGATACTTACCTTCGCGGTGATAACTTTGTGGAATTTTTTCTATGTGGTGTTTCCTTTTTGATACATGCCTTTGTGGTGTTGCCTTCATGGTATTATTTCCTTAATATAATTGTTGAGTTTTGGCTAATGATATGGGCATTGTGATTCCTCATCAATGAGATAACTAAACTTGATTACATAGGTATATTTATGGGGATATACCTATATAGGGATGTCTATTGTGTTTATGCATGAGGATTATCATTTTGTGGATTTTTATGAGACCTTGAGGGTCTCGGGGTCCCTACTGAGTATCGTTATACTCACCCCTACACGGGCTATGCCATCACCTTTATGTGTTTGGTGCAGAACATGGATATCACTGACTACTGATGAGAGTACTAGGACTGGAGGTAGCATGGAGGTGGGCATTAGACCAGTCATACCATAGAGATTACTGTTCGAGAGTTGTACCTACCACTCAGGTATGATCCTTGGCGGGAGTTCATAGGAGCTGTTTCAGTTTACTTGTACTTTCCAGAATTCTTTTACATTCTAGTTGGGATTGTATTTTGGACCCTTTTTCTTACGGTACACACTATTTCTACTATATAGGTGACTTGTGTTCATAACATTTTGGGTTCTTGGTTTTCTGTGATTACATGTTATAAAGGAAATGTCCTCCCGGTTTTAGGGAATACGCCTTTTGGTGCTTGTCGCCAGCCCTTGGCCTATGGAAGGGGGTCTTAGTGTAGTCATGACATGGGCCTCGTGGGACTGGTCGTGACAAATTGTTATCAGAGGAGTCAGTTCTACCATATAATATTGGAGTTTGATCTTTTTAATGGAAATAGTGTTAAGTTTAGTGAGTGTGGTTATCAGTTTAGGGAATCTAGTATTGGTGTTGCGGCCAACATATCCATACATCAGGACCCTAACTTCTGATTTCGGACTCAGTGCATGAAAACACTAATTGTGTGTGTGTTTTGAAAAGTTTTATGTGTGATCATTTTCAGTTACCTCACCATGTATATCTTATTGATCGTGGAACACAAGTTTACTTTCAACATTCCTCCTTGCAAACATAGAAATAGGGTTCTAGGTAGAGTACATGATGATAGCCTACCGATCGATGAGGCCTTGGTGTAGGGCCCTCATTTAGTAGAGGAACCAGTGGAGGCACCAGTGATACCATTACCCATTGGGCCACCAATTCCACCATCCCTAGCGTAGAGAGTGCATGTCGCATAAGCACGTTGCATGAGTTCCAGCACAAGAGGCCACACAGGTTCAGAGGTGAGATGGACCTACAGACGACTGAGGATTGGTAGGATGATGTGGTGAGAGTATACCAACTATTAGGGACACATGATGATCTTATGGATATCCTTGCCACCAGTCTTCTACTAGAAGCAGTAGGTAGATGGTGGATCTTGATGCTTCAGATTCATGATGATGTGACACTTCTCTAGGAAAATTTTGAGAGCCTAATTTTAGCAGAGTTTGTCCCAGTGACCCATCGCACAGTGCGCAAACAGTTTCTTCTTCATATGCAGTAGGGCATCATGACTATGGCTCAAAAAACTATGAGGTTCACCAACCTCTCATGCTACTCCACTGATATAGATCGACACCCATTCTTCAGGGCCTGAAAATTTGATAATTGATTCAGGCGGGAGATCAAGGCTTCAATGATTTATCTCAACATCTCGACCCAGGAGTGGGTGTTAGAGTAATCCCTCACAGTATATAGTATTGTTGGTGAGAATTCACCAGTAGCGAGACAAACCACCGGATTCCTTGTAGTGGAGTCTTCTGTAGCTAGAAGCAGACAGATGTCACAGAGGTCCAAGAGGACCAGGCCTATAGGAGGATGATCATAGGATTCCGGGTCAGTTGTGTGAGGCACCCAAGATAGAACTAGTCATGCGAGGAGCATGTAGTGTTATTCCTGTGGTGGTCAGGGCGACAAGGCTCTTTATAGTCCAAACCACCATATGGATGATCAACAGAGGGTCGATGGATCAGAAAGGTAGAGACAGAGGATCAACCGATGAGGTCCGTAGGGAGCAAGCAGACGTGGAAGAGGAGATGGCCGTGTAGCTGGCAGTGGGAGACAATTTGATGTGCTACTGCCACCACAACAAGGTGGTCCACCCTGAAAATAGGGTGCAGGTGGACATGGTTGAGCTCAGCTCTAGGAAGTTGTGGCCTATGACCATGTCGCTCCGGAGATGATATGAGGTATGATCTGTGTCCACTCCACCATAGCTGCAGTACTTATAGACACATGTTCCAGTCATTCTATTATTGTCGATGCCCTCGTTTGGATCTAGGGGATTCCAGTGGAGCCATCAGCTTGTTTTTTATGGCAAGAGACTCTTATAGAAGAGGATTCGATGATTACAAAATTGTGCCGGTAGTGCGAGCTTACTCTATGTCGCGAGAGCTTTGGTTGGGATCTCCTAGTAGCGACGTTGATACCTTACAAAGTAATCTTGTGTATGGAATTTTTATCTACAATCCATGCTCATATTGACTGAGTTAGTCCCATTTTTTAGATAAACTATGTTCTAACCATTCTATTTCCTCTGCGTTAATGGGTTCATGAAATTTTTGGCCCACATGGCATCCAAATCATTTACCAAATTTTCCAAAACTCAGTGCCTCAAGGTTTATGGATTCTCCTAGGCCTCTATATGGTTTGAAAAACTATGTTCCACCCTAACACCATCCCTCTATCCCATTTCTTACTATTCATGGTTTACTGAAATTGTTTCATGGTTTTCTCAAATCGTGCTCAAAACCACACACCTGATGAAATTACCCAAAATCATTCCAAATGTTCACCAAACTCTCCATATAATTACCTATATAATTTACAAAAATATAGTATATAAAAAAAGTGTTACTAACTTGAAACAAGTTTTACTAGAATCTTATAAATGAAATAATTCATTTTCGATTCCTTTCGAATTGAATATTAATTTATATTAATTAAAAATTTTAAAAATTTCGAAAAGTTGAACTCAACTCAATTACAAATATATATATATCATCCCAAACCTATTCACACTACCATGATGCTTCATGATTGAATCATTCATACAAATTTTATCTCTAAACATCCTTATCCATGATATGTAGGTTCTGGTCTCTTATAAAGGAAAAACCTAGATCCCTAAAGAATATATCAAAATGGTGTCCTTCAAAGAGGAGGTAATGATGTTTACTAACTCATCCATGATCAATTCTTATTTTATTTACACTTAATCTGCCTTTTATATTATAATGTAAAAAATAATGTATAATATATATAATATATGATTTTATTATGATTATTAGAAAATCATATTCCTCCATCTAACATTAATATGAATATCAAATTCAATGTGCATGTGTATGTACGACATCCCATATCCACAACAGGGTGTAATTTATATCATCACCATTATTTGGAACAGTATAATGGTGGATTTGATTTATATAAGTACAAAAAATGACATGATATTGATTATTTATAATTAATAGTCCTTCCAATTCCTTACCCTTTCAATATTAAGGGAATTATATTGTCAGTCATGCATAATTACGACCTACCATCTCCATGACGTAATGTGATTCATTTTCCAACATAATCATTAATGAATGATTATAAAAATGTTTATAATGTTTAAATATACTATCCATGAAATTAATATCATTATGTATTGAATTATATATATCCTATACATAAAAAAGTAGACTTACACGATAAAAAATGTACATGAAAATGAAGTAGCTAATAACTGAATCAAGTTAGATAATGTAATATTATGAACAAAATAATATAAAAATAGCATATGGGATATAATAAATATGGATATGTTTCTTTTATAAATTATTATACTGATTTAATCAACTGTTCATGATAATAAATCCCAATCAATAAAAGGAATTTTTAAAGAAAAGGATTTACATCTCACATTTCTTTTTATGGGACACATGACATATACACTACATAAAATTTGTCATGTATATTATGAAAATTGTTATTATTTTTTATTATTATCCAGAAGATTATTTTATTTTATTATCTAAATAAATAATTTTATTTCAATTTTAATATGAGTCTACAGATTATATTTTTATAAGGGTTACTTTAACAATATCATTTTTATTCGGAGTTTTTTATAGATAAGTATCTTATTGGGAATATTTCTTATCCATTTACATATTTTTTTAAAAATATTCTTAATTTTTTTACTATTATTATATTAATGATAAAATTATTTTTAACCAAGTTATATTAATTATAAAATTATTTGAAGGGAATATTATTGTCAGTTTCCAAACAAGGTTCTTTATTACTTTTATAAAAAAAATGTGGAAGGAATTTTTTATCATATAATGAATTAGGAGATTTTAATGAAGTCATGTTGGATTTTTGTTTTTACGATCCTTTAACATGTTTATAAGATTATTATAATTGAAAATGTTTTATTTTAAAAATGTATTCCCTTTTAATGAAAATATTTCAATGTAAAATAGGGTATTTCAATTAAGAAAATTTTAATGATTTTATTCTATCATTTTCATCTATGTTAACATTATTTTTTAAATTTTGGGATTCATGGATGATGATTTATTATGATATCATCCATCACATTTTATTATGTTTTTTATGATTACTGTAATTGTAAATGTGATAATTTGATACCATTCAAGGTTAATGTTAAAGTATTCACATTTTATATGATAAATTTTCAATATGATTGATTATGTTTTTATTATTTCACCATCTTTAATTATGGAATGAATTTTTCTTATAATGTGATAGGAAGGCCCCCAAAATACCCTTTATGAATCTGTATGTCTCATGAGAGATTCGAGTTTGTGTATTGGTTGTTGTCTTTCACATATATGTTTGGTGTCTTGGCCAAAGTTGGGACGAAATATTTATCATTTATGGCAATATACGTAACCCCATTTTGAAATGATTTTTTATATTCATTGAGATTATGTTATTATTATAATATCAATATGATTATTTATATCGAATTATTTGATTTTAATTTATTATTTCCAAATTCTGAAAATTAATTTTTTTTAAATAGATATTACTTATGATATACACATATCCTTAATATTTATGGTTATTTATTAATAATTGTTTCAACTATATGCTTAACCTTCTTTAGTATCTAAGTTCACACATAATTTTAACCATCCCTGTAATTCATTGAAGTGTATTAAGGAATGATAAGAATGGATATTCTATATGGACTAAAGTTACCCTAAATAAAAAATTTGTTCTAATTAGTGTATTCATTTTTAAAAAAAATATTCTTTTA
This sequence comes from Viscum album, assembly GCA_963277665.1. Classification (NCBI taxonomy): domain Eukaryota; kingdom Viridiplantae; phylum Streptophyta; class Magnoliopsida; order Santalales; family Viscaceae; genus Viscum; species Viscum album. The sequence continues at coordinate 1,433,989,148 of OY728159.1, forward strand.
TGTATACCGTGTACCTACATTACTAAAATTATTGGTAATTTGGGACATAATATATTTGTATCTATGAATATATAATAATGTACTACAAATACTATGGGATTATGGTGTAAAGGATCTATAATATTTATCAGATCAATTTTAGTGGTAGATATGGAAACTAGATTTTACTAAACTATGATTAGAAAGCATATACATAATTTAGAATTTGAGGATAAGTAAATAACATCATTGTAAAATTTCATTTAGATAGATAGAATGTGAATTTCCAGGAAACACATCATAATATAGATAGTACATGTATATGTGTTTATGGTATTATTGTAGCTATGGATAATAGCTTTGAAATGGTGCATCAGGCCTGAATCCAACTAACTTGGTACATAATAACGGGTTTGACTCCACACCTAGTTTGTCTCACCCTGGAAGTATGCAGAATAGAATTCACATTTTTGTTGGAAACAATTATGATGGATTTGAATATATGATGAAAATAAAAATCCTCGTTTAATCTTATGGTGATTTATATCTAAATTAGGGGTTCATTATATTCTTATAAATGATTGTACATTTTTTCCACTATTACTGTTGATACTGAAACTATTATTTCTAATATTAGTTATTGTCTAGAACCTGAATGAGTAATTTTAAAATTTAAATAGATAGACAAGGTCGTGGTGATGGGTAAACAAATGGAATTTTGATAGTATTGAGATATATCGCGTTCATGCCTAGTTAATTTTCTTGAAATTTGATTAACAACTTATACCTAAACCAAATACCAAAAAACCAAATATTAGAAGGTCATAGCATTCTAAGGGATCTAGTGGCAGAGACCATGGAGAAGATAAGGATTGGTTCCACCATGTATGAATTGAGGAGGAAGAAACCTATGATTGTGTCATGATGAAAATTAGAAATTGAATATCTATGGGAAAGAAGGGAAGAAAGAAAATTATCATTTAGGGAAAATGATGATTATGATGGAAAAAATTATCTCATCTTTAATTTCTATTTATAGTTCAATGCCCTAACTGCTGTTAAACTGGGCATTACCCAAGTCAATACCCTACTCTAAAGGATAAAATATATGCTATGGAAGGGCATATATTGAAATAAATTGATGATATATTTACAAATTTTTGTTTTATTGAAATTATTAAATAAAATGATATTTAGTTATGATACTTATTTCAAGGATGTACATAGTATTTATGTAGGATGTTATATTAGTATTGTGTCCGAAAAATACAAGTGATAGGTTAGGTTATAACCCACTTATTATAACAAGGCCACTAGGTTTGATCCCAAAAACCGAAGGGTGGAAAGGTTATAACTATTATAACTAGTCTTAGAGATGTTTTGTATATAATTATGTTTATCAGTTAAAATATATAATGTATATTGATTTTATATATTTTAGGGATATTTTTTAAAAATTGATTACTTTGGGATTGGAAACTGATTAAGTGATTATGTGATTAAGGATATTTTAAAAGACGTCCTCTATTTTGAGAATCTTACAAGATCATGGTAAGAAGAATATTTTGTTGAATAATGATTTATTTAATTTTAGGAATGAAAAATTATATTATTTTTTAAATATGGTTATTCATGCTATTTATATAAATAGTTAGCATATAATAGATAGTATGTGATATTTCTATTTAGAAAAATTGTACAATCATTAAGAGTGTATGATGCAATTTTGAATAGTTAATGATATAAAAAATAATATTTTTGGTTTTAAATATTATTCTAGAATATTTTAGATAATGAATAGTTATTTTTTTAATGTTCTATATTATAATTTGGGTATTATAATTAAATTTTAGAGATAATAGTTTCTTCTATCATGTAATGGTTTATTCATTTTGTGGAATAATCTTATCTTATCATAGTAATTACTAATTTACATAATTTATAAATAAAAGTGGAATATATAGTTATACACTTATAGATTTTATTGATCCATATAAGTTTATTTTAATTTTTTCCAACCATGGTAATTTTGTTTTATATACTCATTGCATGGAGGCAAAAATGAGTTTGTAAGGGAAATAGATTCAATGATGAAATTATACATTACATGTTAGTATATTTCCATTTAAACTTATTGAATTATATTAATGAATTAATTAACATTATGAAAATGATTATAGAATAAAACCATTTTCATTTCATTTTACTATTTCCAAATCAACGGCCTCATTATCAAATCATAGATTTATGATTTTGTGGTGGTAGATATTCTACTAGCCATGTTCTCAATCTATATTTATAATAAAGTGATAGTTATATTTATTTTAAACTTCTATATTTTCACATCCCTGTAATGTTTTCTAATTCGAAATCCTAATTCCATGGAGACCTTTGCATTTCCATTTCCCTCTTATTAAGGGGATGTTTTACTAGACATATTCTAGATGTGGGTTTCACCCACGGTCTTCTCTAGCTTATAAATACCACCTTTGGGGCCCCCATTCAAAAAAGGAAAAAATTCCAGAAATTCAGATTTGAGCTCCCGGCACACTAGTCTCTTCTCAAAGCATCCAAACACTTCTAAGGTAATTTCTTACCTAGAACGAAATATATAAAGAGGGTGAGTAAGGCCTAGGTGTTGAAACTCATCAACACTTGTGCACCTAAGTGGCCAGCCATTAAGGTAAATGGTCACACATGGGCGCCGCCTTACCACTTCAACAGAACATGTGCACCACCCTTCTGGAAGCCCCTAGGGATAGTACTAAGGGAATGAAAAAAGCATTGCCCAAGTTTTACCCTAAGGGTTGACCATCACACAAGTACCCATGTGTCACACAGGTACACCAGTGTGACCAGGACTTGCGCGCCCACACAGGACTTGCGCACCCCTCTCTTTATGGGTGCCCTTCCTACCCATTTCACAATTGATGTGCCCTTCCACCTCTCCGATTCAAGATGCATCCTTCAAGCCCCTCTTCAAAGCCACTTATGGCATGGTTCCCTTGTTGGCTTCCTTATATGAAAGGAATTCTGTGTAACATCTCATAAAACCTAGTGATTTACATATCTTTATGTCACTAAGGTTAGAGATTTCATTTATTTGACCACATCCTTTATGATGAGAGAATACATGGGCCACCTTTTTAGGAGTAAGCCCCAGTCCAAGTTCTCATTAATTTGGGCATCCTCCTTTGGAGTAAGCCCCAAGTCCCCTAAACCTCGACATCCTCCTTAACAGTAAGCCCTAGTGATAATTTTCCAAATATGGGCATCCTCCTTAGGAGTAAACCTCAACCATAATTCCATTAACATGGGATTCCTTTTCAGTAGTAGGCCCCATTCTAAAAAATCTACAAATGTGGGCATCCTCCTTAAGTGTAATCCCCAAGTCCCTTAATTCTAAAATTCTCTTAACCTGGGCCTCCTAATCAGGAGTAAGCCCCAATCTTCAAATTCCTTAAACCTGGGCCTCCTTCTCACGAAGAAGCCCCAGTCTTAATTTCTCTTAACCATTCGTAATTTACTTTTGATCTGGGCTTCCTTCTCAGGAATAAAACCCAATCATAAGTCCTTGCTGATTTGGGCATCTTCCTCATGAGTAATCCCCAAGTTAGAGTATCCAAATCTCCAAAAAAGCACATATACCTTTATAGACCCTGTTCCCGGACTTCTTCTTTCAGATAAGTCCGAGTCTCTATCTATTTGGGCAGTCATACATACATAAGACCCACATCATTTATTATGATTTCATCTTTTGTGGAAAAAATGGCTGGTTTTACCAATACCTCTTGTTTCTCACACCGAGCATGGCTAACGTGAACTTAGAGCGTAAAAGTAATTATGACATCTTTCGTCGGGCCATCAATCATGCATAAACATCATACTCACTAACTTGAACTATGTGGGTTATTATTCCTTTTCTATATAAAGGATACATAGGTATCCCATTAGTGGGTATGATCCCAACTCTAAAATAGTCTATGTCCTTTTGAATGACAATAAACATCAAGTTCCCCACAGAGTGGCTTTAAAACAAGTATGGTCATCATAATGAGAAAGACACTTTTATAGAATGTATTAAAGGATACCATTGACTAAAAATCTCTAACAAATATAGATGATTATCTATCAATGAAGAACCTCGAATACATATAAAAGATTCTCTAAATTTCCTACATATCAATCATTGATTATCAGATCTAAAGGAAAGATCATATTAGACTTGGTAATTTAATAATTATTCACGAACATAGCTTAAATCTATAATGAGCGTCCCATATTAGACAATAATTCCCCTAAAAAGGTGTGATGAGTCCGACCTCCCATCCACTTGACCAATGAAAATTCTTAATCCTTATCAGTTCACAACTTATGAGAACCTACCTTTGGAATGTAGGTCCAAATAGATATAGATTCATTGGATGTTTCTGGTTCTATGAACAAACCCATTAGAAACCGGTTGGAATGTTTTAATCTCAAATCAATGAGGTCGTTCCCTTTTCCAGACAAACAAAAAACGGTGAACCTGACGTGAATGCTTAACCAAGTTGAAATGATATTTTTCCTATTTTAGGCCCATATTTAAACTCAATAAGTGGGCCAACAAGACAATCAATAACGTATGTGCTTATCCAAAAGATGTAGTGGTCGGACTTATCTTGATTATGTATGTTATATAGAACATGCACTCTTTTACAAGATCGTCTATGTTATAGGAATGGCTTCACTTAAGTTCACACTCATGAATACTTCTGCTGTGAATACTTCTGTTGGGAATTCCTCGGCTGCTACTCCTACTAGATCATCGTCTTCTCTGAGGATGACATCACCTACTCAGCATCTTCAACACTGGGTATCAAATGCGCTGGTTAAAGAGTACATTCGAAATGGTACTATTTTGACTCTGGAGGCTGCTCGACAAGCCCTTCATGTCAATAATTCACCCTGGTCATCCAGACAGGGACGACCAGCGATTAAGAAGTAGGTGGTGCCAACCACTGTCTCCACTCGTTTCGGGTCATTATCCCCAGAACGCAATCACTATTTACTCCCATATTATGGGGAGGTGAATGAACAGTTCCCTGAGGGCCTTATTTCAAGGAGACAGGAGTCCTTTCCAAGGATTCCCATCAACAATCGCCGCCAGAATCGTGCGGTAGTGCACCCCCAACAAGATGAGGGTATTGTTTCTAGGTGTTCGGCTCAGGTTCCTCGAACCTGAGTAGGAAAGACGAACTGCCAGAGGTGAAATCCGGTTAACAGTGAGAAGGTTCTCATCTCTTCCATCTCCAGATAAGTTCACAAAGCTTACATGGTGGCAAGCAAAGAGCGGGCACACACACCCATCCGTTTTAATTCCGCTGTCCAGCAGACTCGTCTGGCAACAGCATGCCAATCCCACTTGGAAATTCCGGTGGAGTACTATAGATAAGAAGATACACCTATTTATAAATCATCAGCTAGTCAGAAGGCTCGCTTGACTACATATGATGGAGCCCGCCAACCCAATGTGTTGACAACTGGTAAAAATGCACATACAACTGCTTACACTCATCAATCCTACCAGCAGCCTCGCCTGTTAGTGTTGAAGGAAGATCATTAACCACGTTCGGCGAAGTGTAATCAGTAGGGACATATTCCTCCTAGTGTTGATCAAACCTACCAACAGCCTTGTTTGGTAGCATTCAGAGAAGTTAGTCAGAAAGCTCCGGTGGCAAACAGGAGGCAGACTCAACTCTCTACCCCCACACTTGAGTACTGTCAGGACTCACTGATAGGAGAAAGAGGACATGATCAGGCACATACACATACTCCAAGTATGGAATAGATGTATATCCCCGTTCCGGAAGCTGAAGTCACCAAGCACATTCTGTCAATGGTGAAAGAGCAGAAGCAAATCCCTGCTCATATTCTAGCTACCTGGCAGGATATTATAATAGCTTCAGCAGCATCTCAGAGAAAGACACATAAATCTAACCCTACTAGTGGAGTGACACATCAATAGTTCACTCCGGAATATACACACACATATGTTCCAGTCCAAGAGGGTTGTGGGGTGTACTCCCCCATATCATACGAACTACCAAGTCAGACACATACACCAGATTTGAGTGGAGATAATCAGCCTACCCAGATCATTTCGCCTGAGCAGGCACATACACCTACCCATAATGACCACTTTTGTTTACAAGTGGTTCCTAAATTTAGTAAGAATGAATCTAAGAAGAAGACCCGCCCAACAGAGTCAGGAAATGAAGAACCAATCTGTAATAAGGCCTTGCTCGATTCTGGAGTTCTTGAAGCCCTCAGACAATTATCTGCTGGAATTCAAGATTATACTACCTCATTTCCCATTAGTGGGAACATTAATTTTGAAGGTCTTCATCAGAAACTTCCTAATAAAGGATTGTTTCATGAAAGTTCATTCGATCTCGAATTTTCGTCTTCAGATTAGAGCAACAACAACCCTCTGTGTGGCCAGGAGACCATGGAGCAAAATGTTTCATATTTTGATGTAACCCACCATTGTGGTCCTCCCCATGAAGATGAATTTAGCTGTGAATGTCCTCTACATAGTTATAATACACATTTCCTAGAAAATGCTGCAATGGACAATGTAGTGACGAGAAATCCCTCTTATCTTGAGGCAGTTCCAAATGCGAAGCCAGTCATGTCTGATGCTTCACCTCTAGAAGGAGAAATAATTTCCAATTAGAAGATAACCTAGGGTGTTGGTCATTCTCTGAACTACCCCTGGGTCATTAATCTTCTAGTTTGATCAGTAAATTCTCTACTGATCTTGTTGAATCCGGTGAAGCAACAAGGAAGCACCAGCTATGGTCTAATCAGGTATAAGAATCTTCATTGAATGATAAAGAGGAAGTACTAAATATGAGAAAACGATTGGTGAATGGAGATGTGGCAATTATGTTTGGGCCTCGGGCTGACTCTCAGTATGACATTCTAGAGATGTTGACGGAAGATAGAATTCATGATATTCGTCTCAACATATGGAAAACACTTTGTCAGTGGAAAAATTAAATATTATCTTATGATGAATATGAAAATCATGTCAAGATAATAGAAGGGTTACAACTCCAAATTGGCTTAGAATCTCTTTCAGTTTCTCAATATCTGGAGGCTGAAAAGCTGTAGAGATCCATTCCGCATTAATTCCTTGGCGCACTAAGATGATTTCTCCAGTTAATTTCCAATGCCCCATCTGGTATTCATATCAGGGTATGGGGCATTCATGGAGCACTACATTTCACTGTGCTCTCCAGTTAGCAATGCCCGACAAAAATGGTCTCATGCAATGTTATTGACAATGGCCGACCACAATCAATTGGATTTGTTTGTAATCAAAGGCTTTCCTAGGAACTGGCCTTAACAAGTTCTTCCCACAATCAAGCATACAGTGAACAAGTTGTTAAATTACTCCTGCATCAAGAAAACTTGAATATTGAAAAGGCCTCTAGTTTGGAGAAAGCACATCATCATGTGACAGAAGTGTCAGAAATCATCCAATGGTCTTTTGAGCCGGGTGATAAAATTGGACGCATGTTGATGCATGCAGCCAATTTATCCACAAAAATCCGCAAGATTAAGAGAGAATTCAAGAATTTATCAAATATAGCATGTCCAAAACCACCCTAGCTTTCCAGATTGGGGACTATTTTAACTTAACCCTTGGAATCAGCAAATAGGATTCGAGTAGTTGAGCCGGAACAGTATGAACAACCCCAGTCCACTGTCCTGGGGAACTTTTCAAATCCTCAATCTCTTCCTCTAAGAAATTCAGTCTTATCTTGATTAGGGAAGAAGCCCCAAGATGAACGAAGAGCCAAATTATCAGAAGATTCCCTCTAAATTATGGTTTGTCAAAAAGTTCCTCAGGGATCAAATCGACAAAAGTCAATGTCTCATCAGAGACATGGAATAAGACAATATCACAGAAATGAAGATAGAAAAGATGCAATGCATTACACATCAATTACTATCATCAATTTTGTTGTTGCTGATCCCCCAGATGAGGCTCACTCAGAGGGATCAGATGCAGAGGTTCTGGCTCAAGAAGTTGTACGTACAGACACAAATGAAGAAGGTGTGTGTACACGAAATCAAAGGCTTACCCAGAATCTGGTTGTTCCTTCAAATAACCAACTTCCCCATCTCTGAATGGGATCCAACAAAGGGAAGGTAAGGAATCAAGTTACATATCCTTCCTCTAGAGAAGGGAAATCGCTCTCACTAGAGAAAAGATTTACACAACAGGAGGAAGAGATGATGGAATTGAGGAGGAAGAATGCAGAACTAATTCCGAGAAGTCTTTCTCCTAAGCGTGCTGGATTCAGTCAGCCAAGGTAATTTTTTGCAGCTACTGAGATGGATCAAGAATATCCTTCTTTTTCAGTACATCCTCACAGGTCTAATCCTACAGGTCAAGTCCAACAACTATCGGCAGTGCTGCCATCAGTTGCAGTACAGGACACAACATATATCCAAGTTCCAGTCATTGTACCTGTTCATGTCCAAGCTCAACTAGATCTTTCTCAAAAGTTAATAACTACTATTGATTCATTAACAGCTCGGTTGGAATCTATATAGGGAAAAAGAGCTCAAATTCAACCAGAAAAGAGAGCTTACCCTGAATAGGTTGACGCAATTCCTCCCAGATCAAATTTTTCAAGTACCACATTCCCAATATTTAATTGTTCGAGAGACCCAGAGAAATAATTAACACATATTATTTCTCTTTGTGATCCCATGAAGGGAACCCCAATGCAACAAGAAGTAATTAACCTAAGGTGCTTTTTATAGTCATTACAAGGTCCTGCTGGTACACAAACTTGCAATCTCGATCAACTACTGGATGGGAAGATCTCTGTCAACGATTCCTTTTTCAGTTCAGCTCAACGATTCCAAAGACAATAGTTATTGATGTTACAAACTGTATGCAAAGGGAGAATGAAAGGGTTTCAGATTTCATTTCTCGCTGGATGGGACTAACATATTCCCCGAGCATAGTACTCCTTCAAAAAGAACTGTCTCCAATCAATGTGTCAAATCATGGTGATGAGTTACGGACGCCGTTGATCCCTGTGAAATAAACATGATGGTTTAGAGACCATACTTAAATTTCTCAATAGATTTAAGATTATATAATGAAGAAAAAGGATAAAACTCGTGTAATTCCATCAGCTCTAGGAAGGAGAATGGGTAAAAAAGAGACTGCTACAGTTATGCTTAAACAAGCACCAGTACCTGCTTATACTTCAAAACCTTCATCTTCTCAAAGGGATCCGCCTCCTGAGCATCAACAAAAGATTCCTTTTTGTCAATATGATCAAAGAGATCAATGACGAAAACAATTTGTGGATTTGAAAAAAAAAGTTTACTCTTTCCGAAATGAGATAGTTCATGGCTACTTCATTTCGGCTCTGGAAAATAATTTGGTTCAATTGCCAAGGCCCAAAAAACAAAACAAGGAAAGAGATGATGTTCGTCCCAACTATTTACCCTTTCATCAGATATTGGGTAATCCTATTCAGAAGTGTTTTGTCTTAAAGGAACTCCTGAAAAAAATGGTCGCCTTGGGACAAGTCAAATTGAAAGGTTCTACAGCTCACGTAGCATGTGTTACTGCTACAAATCCAGAGGAAGAAGGTGACTAGCAAGAAGTCCAAAACAAAAATGCGCAGAAATATGATAATTGGATGGTTAGGAAAATGATCAACCAAAATCATGAAATTTTGCGAATGCAATTGAAGAAACCAATTGTGTCTTCTACTATGACTTCCACAGCAAAACCCTCTTCATAAGAGGGAAAATCCTCAAAGAAACAACATAATTCATAGAAAGAGGAAAAATCAGAAGAATATGAGATCGTGTCAATGCCCATGTTGTCTTTGAATCTAGTAGATTTTATGTCATATACATCGAAGCCATGGGCACCGTCCCACCAAATGGAACAACCCATATTGGCTATTCAGGCAGAGTCTTCATTGGATGAAGAGTAAATCTTCGGTTCTGTTAAAATGATTCTCTTAATAGATCCTTATGCCAGTCACAGTTTCGATCTCAATGAGCCTGGGTTCCCTGTATCAAACAGAGGAATAAGAGGGAGTTGTAGAGGCTCATGATATAGGGGAAGATGTGGATCTTTCAGAGGCCACTATTCCAATTCTACCCTTGCTAGAACTATTTCTGCGGTAGAAACTCATGGCAGAGCCCATCAACGAGCTCAACAAGAACAAGCAAGTTCTTCCATACAAGGTAGATTCAGTCCAGGCACAGTTATTCTGGAAGATCGGTTGGAAGCTACACCTTCTTCCTCTAAGCATGTAAATAAACCTATTCGGTCTAATCATCCAAATTCAGGAGTATTACCAACTCATACCCTGATACAAAATGCATCAACTTCCAAATCATCAACTTCTAAGGCACCTGCTAAACCACATGTTTCTGTTGGGAAATGCAGACCTTTGGATAAAAAGTATGATATATTGAAACACCTGGCCCATGTATCGGCCAAGATATCAATTTTGGATGCCTTGAATTTATCAAAGGATCTTCGGGAGGCACTCATTGAGGATTTTTCATGTCCTATTAAGTTTGAAACTGAAATTGCTATAGATGAAGCCTACCATGTAGAGAATAATCCTGCAGAATTCCATGGAGTGATATCATTCACAAATGAAGATGAAGATGATGTCGTGCATGGACATATTATACCTTTGTATTTTTTTAGAAAGGTCAATGGTGTAGACATCCGAAGAGCTTTTATTGATAATTGTTCAAGAGTCAACCTCATGACCATTCGTACACTTTTTCTATTGGGCCTCACAGAATCTGATTTATCTCCTTCTACTATGATGTTACAAGGATATTATAAAAATGAACAAGAACCACAGGGCGGAATTACACTAAGAACTCAGTTTGGAGATCTTGTATCTAATTCAGATTTCATTGTTGTTGATCAAGACTCAGCCTCCTACATCTTGCTCAGAAGATCCTGGATATATCAACATTCGACTATCCTTTCATCATATCATCAATGTCTCAAATATTGTTTCGATGGTCATGTTGGTACATTGTATGGTGATAAGGCCCCATTCAAGACATGTGAATCTCAATACATTGAGGCAGAATTCTATAAGATGAAGGGAAAGGAGAATTCCACAATAAGGGAGATTACCAATGTTAATACCCCATATGGTTTGGAAAAGATTCTAGTAAACTCATTTACACAAGTGAGTAAAAATTAAGTGTTGCCTCTCAGTCAAATTGATAAGATAGACCCAAATCAAAATACTCTTATGGAAACTTCCATAATGTCAATTATGGCAATAAATCTAGATAGCATGGGAGAAATTAGTGATTCACCAAGCAATGATGAATGCTCAAATGGGGATTTCTTCATTTCATCTGCTGAAATCAAATAAGTCTATACTTCGACAACCAGGCCAGAAAAAGTTATAGCAATTCCCAAGTTGAACGATGATGTCGATTCTCAATCCATCATCTACTATTTATTACCCAAGGAAGATCCTTCATCATCAATAGGTTCAGAAATGGAAGCCTCTTCTTCATGATGTTAAAATTTTATCATCTCTTATAATCATCAAAATTCTACTTCATCATCTACTATTCAAGTAGAAACAGAAGAAGTAAAACATGTTGAAGAAGAATAAGAGGAAGATCTCAGGGATGATCCTCCATCATTTGAAGTGTGTATCTCTACTACCATGGATGAACTCAGTGAAATAAATCATGGTACAAAAGAAGATCCACACCCAACTATAATTAGTGAGGCCATGAATCTTGAAGAGCAAGAAATGTATATTTCATTTTTGAACCAAAATACAGATATATTTTCTTGGAACTATACAGAGATTCCGGGACTTGATCCTGATGTTGCTAATCATCGTTTGGGTTTGCCATAAGAACATCGAGGATTCAAGCAAGCTTCCAAAAGAACACACCCAACATTTACTTCCAAAATTGAAGCTGATGTGGATAAAATTATCAAGGATTACTTCATCTGAGAAGTTAAATATCCCAAATGGTTGGTTAATATTGTCCTTGTGAAGAATAAGAACAGGAAAATTAGTGTTTTCATTGATTTCAGAGATCTTAATTGGCATTATCCTATGGATGATTTTCCAGTTCCAATCACAGAACTCATAATTGATGCAACAGTTGAATATGAAGCACTTTCTTTCATGGATGGATATTCTGAGTATAATCAAATCTGAATGGCTCTAGAAGATGAAGAATCTATAGCCTTCAGAGCCCTTCAGGGTGTGTTCTGCTATCGGGTAATGCCCTTTGGCCTAAAGAATGCAGAATCAACATATCAGTGTGTCATGCATTGTATCATCAATCCTTTTTAGGGAAATTTGTTGAATGTTATTTAGATGATTTGGTAGTTAAATCCAAACAACTCTCTAATCACTTGGCTGATTTGGAAATCATATTCCACAATCTTTGACAACATAATTTGAAGATGAACCCATTAAAATGGTCTTTTGGGGTAACCTCAGGAAAATTTCTCATCTTTGTTGTACTCCATCGTGGTATTGAAGTCGATCCTGATAAGAAAAATTCAATCCTTAGTATGTCACCGCCTCGAAATTTGAAAGAATTGATAGGGATTCAAGGAAACATAGCCTATATTTGGCGTTTAATCGGCAATTTGGCAGAAAAAAGTTTACCCTTCACCAAATTGATGAAGAAGGGAGTCACTTACTAGTGGACTTAAGAATGTCAAGAAGCGTTCAATATTCTCAAGAATTATCTCTTGAGTCCACTGGTATTAATGCCACCTGTTGAAGGAAGACCACTTATCTTATATGTGATAGCTTTAGAGCCATCATTGGGTGCCTTTCTTGCTCAGAAGAATGATACTGTGAATGAAAAAAACACTTATTATCTCATTTGGACTATTCATGAAGCAGAAACCCTATACTCAAGTATTGAGAAATGCTGCCTAGCATTAATCTTCGAAGTTCAGATGTTGAGACACTACCTGAAACATTAAGAGGTCCAATTGGTATCTCACAATAACCACCTCAAATTCATCCTTAGTTGTCCAATGCTTATAGGAAGTCTTGCAAGGTGGACAATTATTTTGCAGCAATTTGATATCCAATATGTGTGTCAAAAGGCAATAAAGGGCCAAGCTTCAGCTGAATTCCTTACTGAACACCCTTCAGTAGAAGATACATCTTCAGATATTGATCTTCCTGATGATAAAGTCTTCTTTATTCAAGATAGTCTTCCATCATGGGAAACATACGTTGATGGTGCTTCTAGAAGTCCAACTGGGAGGAAAATGGAAAATCCTAAATTCAACAAAGTTGGGTTAGGAATTGTGCTCATTTTCCAAAAAAGGTAGTGTTACCCTATTCCTTCTCATTGATGGGAGGTGGTATAAATAATGAAGCAGAATACCAAGCTCTCATCATAGGCTTGGAGTTGGTGCTTCAAGCACAAGTGAATCACTTAAAGGTGAAAGGTGATTTAGACCTGGTAATCAAACAAGTCAATGGGTATTATGTCATCAAAAAAGAAGAACTAATCCCTTTATATGATTACGTCAGAGAGTTAATGGTAGAATTTCCTACGGAACCGACATTTTCTTATGTCATGTGGTCACAAAATGCCCAAGCTGATGCACTGGCCAATATAGCAACAGCTCGGGAAGATCCAAATTAGGACGAGACAACCATCAATATTGCCCATCGTCGTACAATTTCACCTAATGTTCAAACCAGAAAAGAGGAAATAAGTGAAATTATTCCCATTCCTGAACCATATGGTCATACTATAGGATGGATGACACATATCAGTGAATACCTTCAAAATGGAACACTTCCACCTGATAGAGACGGTAAAGAACAAGTCTGGAGAAGAGTGATCAATTTTACTCTTTATGAAAGCCCAGATAATCTAGACAAGATTCTCTACAAGAATGGTTTTAATTTAGTTCTCTTCAGATGCATTGATGGTGAAGAGTCAATGGCTATCATGAAAGAAGTGCATGCAAGAGTCTGTGGTGCCAATCAGTCTGGACATAGACAGCCTGACCATATATGAAGGCTTGGATACTTTTTTCCTTCAATGATACAAGATTGTTTTGATTTCACAAAGAAGTGTCATTCATGCCAAGTACATGACAACTTCATTCATCAGACCCCAGAGTTGCATCATACAGCTAAATACACATGGTCATTTTCCACATAGGGAATGGATGTTGTGGGACCTTACCCTTCAGCTAAAACCATGTAGTTTAAGTATATTCTTACTACTACTGACCTCTTTTCCAAATGGGAAGAGGAAATACCTCTCAAAGAAGATAGCTCTAAAATCATTGTCATATTCATCAAGTCTAACATCATTACCAGATTTGGTGTCCCTCATACCATATTGACGGACAATGGCACCAACTTCTGTTCATCTGAGGTGAGGAAATTGTATAATGAATATAACATCAAATCCAATAATTCGTCTCGGTATCATGCAGCATCCAATGGACAGAAAGAAGCCTTCAACAAGACTCTTTCAAACATACTACAAAAGATGGTGGGAAAAGATAAGAAGTCATGGCCTGATAACTCTTTAATGCTTTATGTGCTTATTGGGCCACTACCCGCACTACAACGCGGTCAAATCCATATTCACTGGTATATGGAATGAAAGTAGTCTTGACAATTGATGTTCAAATTACCTTCACTTAGAGTAGCCATTTGTGATCAGTCATCTACAGATGAACAATCTCAAAAGCAATTGGATGATATGGAATGATTAAATGATAAAAGATTGTGCACCCTCCACCACTTGGAAGTCTATCAGAATCGAATAGCACGAGCTTTCAACAAAAAGTTCATCTTCGTTCATTCATTCAAAGAGAATTGGAATTGGTTCTCATAACTCCAATGATACCAGGAAGGAAACCTCCCACGCTAGAACCATAATGGGAAGGACCTTACTCAATACATAAGGTCTACTCTAATGGAGCATATTATTTAATCTCAATGGATGGATAACTCATCACTACCCCAACCAATGTCATATTTCTAAAGAATTATTTTGTATAAACACAAAATACACCATTACGGTCCATACATATGACCTTAAACTATTTCCATGCCTTATGCCCAACAAGATGTTATACTGCACCATTACTATCCATGCATATCACCTTAAACTATTCACACCATCGTCCAAAAAGACGTTAAACTATGGAAAAGTCCCTAATACATCCAACATGATGTTAAATTGTGTCCTCCTTTGTCCTTACTGCATGACATTAAACTGCACAGTCCCCCTTTCGTCCAACACGACGTTAAATTGTATTTCCCCCATCATCTTAGCTACAAGATTCTAAACTTTACAGAAACCTTATTGTCCATAATGACATTAAACTATGTCCCTTTAATATGTCCTACATGACATTAAATAGTATTTTGTCCCAGTTACATGACACTAAACTGTGAAACAACAATATTCCTCACTGCAAGACTTTAAATTACATATTCCCTTCATACTTCCTACATGACATTAAACTGTGCATCGTTAGGGTTGTTTCGACCTCTTGTTTCTCACACAAATTATGAATCATGTGAGCTTAGAGTAAACATCAACCATAACACCCTCTCTAGGTCGCTAACCATGCATAAGTCCTAACACCATTTTTTAGGTCGTTGTCCCCAACAACAACATGATCACTAATTCATTTTTTAATTGAACTACGTGGACTTTCATCCTTGCTTTCTAGGATAGGTACATTGGAAAACTCCCAAGGTTCAATCCCAAAACCAATCTCTTCAGATCGGTTCACCTCCATCTCATACGATGTTGATTCATGAAACCACCCCCATAATCAATAACTTTACATTGGTTCAACTATTTCCTTGCTATATAACATTAAACTGTACAACACCTTTGTCGTGTATGAAAATAAACTACAACATTCTTTTATACCCTCACCTGAGAGGGAATCATTATTTACATTGATTTCCAATCATGTTATATTTCAAGACTACGTGCAAACATGGCAATTCCTGAACCTTTTATCTTGGGTCAAACCATCATTGCACTAAAGTCCCCTTTCACCCTTCACAGGTATGAACCAGATCTGTACAGAGGGTATTTCTAGAACTACGTGGGCTTGATTCCTGTCCTTATGGGATACATAGGAACGTTCGAGTGTCCCTCGAATCTAGCCCCAAGTCTTTTGGGCCTAACCCCAAATTCCACTTTCAGTCCCCTGGCTGAAAAGTCCCTATGAAAACACACACAGTGTATTAATTATTATGGTTCGAGTTCTATGAACCTAAAATAAGATCTCCCATAATTAGTCACACACGACATTAAACTATATTTCAAGAAATATTTATGGATTGATTCTCATCCTTATGGGACACGTAGTGAAGTCCAATATTTCAATTCAGGACCCAGCCACAACATGATTATGGTTAGCATTGAACTGTGTATCTCTACATACTTTGGAAAATACCCATTTTTATGTGTTATAATCCTAACCTTAAATATTTTCAGATCTTTATGACCCTTTTCTCGACTTCAGGTCATAAAATGTCTTAAACATGAGAGTTTTTTTTTCTTGACTATGCATCACATGCCCTTAAGCGGCCTTGCATAAGTAGTCCTCATAACAGACCTGTCATCCAAAAGATACAATTATTTGACTATGGAGCCTAAGTCCTTAGGTGGCCCTGCATAATTCAACCCCTTAATGGGTTTTTTAAATAATGGTAACTTCATTCTTGGGAACAAAACCACTTCTGTCCTTAGTTTTCTTAACGAAAATATACAGGGATCCACAAAATAGCCATCCTTAATATATTTGTCTCATACTATTTTTCATGATCTGAATGTATTCAACTCAATGGATTATAATTCTCTTCCCTACTCTTGGGTCAGACCTTCATAGAGGTGACATTGATCCAGTTCTTAGACAATCTTGTTTGGAAATATCTTTTCTATATTCAAGTACCTCTCTCCATACAACAAACTCTATGCTTTGGAAAATTTGAATCCCCATAAAATTTCCCTCAGTTTTTCACAGTAGAAATGTAAATTTTTGAGAGTTCTTTTTCCTGACTATGTAGCATGTGCTCTCAGGTGGCATTGCATAAGTAGTATATATAACAGTCCTGTCAGCCAAAAGATGATATTATTTGACTATGAATCCAATGCCCTTAGGTGGTCCTACATAATTCAACCCCATAATGGGTTTGTTAAATAATGGTAACTTCATTCTTGGGAACAACTTCTTCTAATGCCTTTTAGCCCTTTTTTATATCATTCCTCATATCCAAAATATCTTAAGTCATAGTTTACATATTTTCCCTCATACTTGAGTGTGGTAATATGTCTTCAGGTAAATTGCAAATGAATTGATTCAATTTTAATCGATTCGGTCAAAGCTATTTCCACCTTAAACATAAGCCTTTTTATGTCCAACAAGCATAACTTTAAACTACCCACAAAAGACAAGGGAACTCTGAATAAAAGTCAAGTTCTAGCTCACTAAACATACATTTTGTATGATTTTAGGTAATATTGAGCAATAAAAAGTTTCAAAAGTTTTTAGGGTTATTAATAATAATCCTAGTAAAAATCAAACTATGCTTACTAGGCCCATTGATTTAGGTAAAATTTAAAGAAGGTAGCAAAAGAATATAGGCACAAATGATTGATGGTGAAAGTGTTTTTCATTGATGCACAAGAGTTATAAGGACATCCACAGACTGCAATCTCTTATCTATTTCAGAAATTACAAAAGTCTTTCAACATAACTCTTCATTTGATTTATGGCATCTCGAGCTTCATCAACGGCCTCCTAGAATTCATTCATTCAACTGGAAATAATAAGAGATGCATTGATACCAGATCTTCTTGGAACAATTGTAAAAGGTTGTCCTTGAGTGCGGTACGAGGAAATTTTCTGCTGATCAAATAGTGACTTTGTTTCTGTCCAATAGACATGGAAGATGGATACATGGATTTGATAATGATCCATTGGATATAAAGAGCCACTTGGAGAGAGTAATCTTTTCAAATATTGTTCTAATTCCATCTTTGTCTCCTCTCCACCAACTGGCAGCCGAAAACATTTCAGCCCATGGGTTTTCCATTATCATATTGGCAAAGAAATGGCATGGAGAAAAAATATTTGAACGTTCACACCATTTTTGTTGCTTTTAATGGACACCATAACCGAAATAGTGGAGTAGAAGTGCAGTTTCATCTCAGGTATATAGTTCATGGCATCTGGAACATTGACTCCTTGTAGATGACCATGACCATACAGAGGCAGGTAGATGCTCTGTGGGAAATTAAGATGATATTTCTTCAAGCACTTAGCCAAATCTGGGAGAGTGCTGTCGCATATATCATAGTAATCATGGCCAACAATGTTCATCATGTCATCAATCCACTTTCTAGCCATTGAATCTTCACAAAGGTCAAATAATTAAATCTTAAGTGAGTTTATTTTTCATAAAATTTATGAATAAAAGTGAAAAAATGGCTAAGGCATTAAGGCGCACAATTGCAATTTTGGCGTGCAAGTGTAACTGTGTCGTGCAGGTGATGGTGCGTAGGTATCCCCGCGCAGGTCAAAATACATCTACAACAGTGCGACATGAATAGAAGTAAAGGAAAACAGAAAATAGAGCAACCTGCGTGGAAAAGGTAACTTGCACGGTGAGAGCACGAAAATTTGAAATCTGGGTACTTTGCGTGAGAATGGCTACACATATATAGGCCAGGACTGAACCCTGCGTGCCTAAAATCCAGCGTGCTCTAAAGCTAGCACGATCAACACCTGCATGATGCAATCTGTGCGCTCAAAAATTGAGCACCGAAGTTTCCTTGGTTTTATTTATTCTTCAGAGTTACATCCTCATTTCTTTCGGATCCAACTCAAGGGTGGGGGGACATTGGTTGATGCTCTTTTCCATCACAGAGTCTAACGAATTGAAAAGGGAAATACATTGAACCCAACATGATTCATCATTTTAAGAAACATAAAAAATTGATAAAGGCATGAACAAATATTCAAATGCACTTGGGTTGCACTAGTTCCATCAAGGTCGTGCTAGTATACTTACACGACGCCCATTGGCAGTGCAGGTGACTTCTGCGCCCTCTTTGAAAGTCGCCCAGGGTCTTCTCCAGCCTATAAATACCCCCTATGGGCCCCCATTCAAAAAAGTAAAAAATTCATGAAACTCAGATTCGCGCTCCCAGCACCCTAGTCACTTCTCGAAGCTTTTGAACTCTTCTAAGATAATTTCTTACCTAGAACGGAAGATCTAATGAGGGGGAGTAAGGACTAAATGTTGAAACTCATCAACACTTGCACTTCTAAGTGGCCAGCCCTTAAGGGATATGGCCACACTTGTGCGCCACCTTACCCCTTCAACAGAACATGCATGACACCCTTCTGGAAGCCCTTAGGGATAGTACTAAGGGCTTGATCCAAGCCTCACCCAAGTTTTACCCTAAGGGTTGGTCATCGCGCAAGTACCCATGTGTCGTGCAGGTACACCTGCTCGACCAGGACTTGCGCGCCCGCATAGGACTAGCGTGCCCCTCTATTTTTGGGTTCCCTTCCCACCCATTTCACCTCTTTTATGATTATCCACCTCTCCTATTCATGATTCAGCCTTCAAACCCCTCTTCAAAGCCACTTATGGAATGTTTCCCTTGTTGGAATCCTTATCTGAAAGGAATTCTATGGAACATCTCTTAAAACCTAGTGATTTACATATCATTATGTCACTAAGGATAGAGTTTTCAGACATTCAACCTCATCCTTTAATATGAGAGGATCCTTAACCTGGTCCTCCTTTCTAGGAGTAAGCCCTAGTCCAAGTTCTCATTAATCTGGGCATCCTCCTTTGGAGTAATCCCCATGTCCCCTAAACATGGGCATCCTCCTTAGGAGTAATCCCCAGTCATAATTTCCCAAATATGGGCATCCTCCATAGGAGTAAGCCCCAACCATAATTCCCTTAACCTGGGTATCCTTTTCATGAGTAAGCCCTCGTCTAAAAAATCTACAAATGTGGGCATCCTCTTTTGGAGTAAGCCCCAAGTCCCTTAATTCTAAAATTCCCTTAACCTGGGCCTCCTAATAAGGAGTAAGCCCCAATCATCAAATTCCTTAAACCTAGGCCTCCTTCTCAGGAGTAATCCCCAGTCTTAATTTTTATTAACCAGTCATAATTTACTTTTGATCTAGGCTTCCTTCTTAGGAATAAAACCCAATCATAAGTCCCTCCTTATTTGGGAATCTTCCTCAAGAGTAAGCCCCAAGTTAGAGTATCCAAATCTCTATAAAAGCACATATACCTTTATGGACCATGTTCCCGGACTTCTTCTTTGAAATAAGTCTCGGTCTCTATATATTTGGGCAGTCATACATACATAAGCCCCACATCATTTATTATGATTGCATCTTTCGTGGCACAATTGTCTGGTTTTACCAATACCTCTTGTTTCTCACACCGATCATGACTCACGTGAGCTTAGAGCGTAAAAGTAATTATGAACTCTTTCTTTGGGCCATCAATCATGCATAAACATCATACTCCCTGACTCGAACTACGTGGGTTCTAATTCCTTTTCTAAATAAAGGATACGTAGGTAGCCCATATGAGGGTACGATCCCAACTCTGAAATAATCTATGTCTTTCTAAATGACAATAAACATAAAGTGCCAATCTGAGTGGCTTTAAAACCAGTATGGTCATCATAATGACCGAGAGACTTTTATATAATGTATTAATGGATACCATTGACTAAGATTCTCAAACAAATACAAACGATTCTCTATCTATGAAGAACCTAGAATACATATAAAAGATTCTCTATATTTCCTACATATCAATCATTGATTGTTAGATCTAAAGGAAAGCTCATTTTATACTTTGTAATTTAATAAGGATTCACGAACAAAACTTAAATCTATAAAGAGGGACCAAGAGTAGACAATAATTCCCCTAAAAAAGGTGTGATGAGTCTGACCTCCCATCCTCTCAACCAATGAAAATTCGTAAGCCTTATCATTTCACAACTTATGAGCACCTGCCATTGGAATGTAGGTCCAAATGGATATAGAATCATTAGATGTTTCCTATTCTATGAACAAACCCATTAGAAAACACTTGGAATGTTTGAATCTCCTATCAACGAGGTCATTCCCATTTCCAAAGAAAACACAAGTAGACCATAATTATTACAACATTTTTACTTCGTTAATGATGTCATTAAACACCCGTAACTCAAAACTGCATTTTTACAATTCACCGAAAAGAAAAACATTTTATTAAAATCTCATAAATTCAACCTAACCTAATACTAGCGCTCTGAAATCAGAAAATAACCACATTTTATGAAAAACAATTAATGTAATATTATTTTTTTTTAATAAAATCATTATTTATTAAAAAAACAATATTAAAAATATAAATAGTTTTCTAACATCTTGAAAAATATTCAAGATCCCATAAAATTATCGTATATCCATATGAAAATAAAGTTACAAATTATGATTACATTTTTGAATAATACATTTAAATTTAAATTTTTAAAATTAATCATAAAATTGTAATTAAAATATTTATGACATAAAAAATACCAATACTTATTCTATAATCATTTTTTCTTTTATAAGATGTCTAAATTATATTTTACATTCATGGTTGAAGATTCTAATTTTTTGGACAATGTACAATTCATTACTATTTATATGGGTAATATTACTATTAATACTTTACTATTCACTAAATGTTATGTAGATCCTATTAGACACTAAAATTCATCACTTTTCACAATTATTGAAGACCATTTTTTGAAAATCATTCCACATTTTTAATTATTCAATGTTTTCATAAATATTTTAAAATACCCCTTCATCCAAAATTCGTCAATAATTTGAAACTTCTATAAATTCAGTTTATTTTTTTAAAACTTTTGAAATTCAAATATTTTACTAGAATAAGAAATAATATTTCTATTTATATAAAATTATTACAAAAATTAACATAGGTCTCGTTACATATCCCCTTATAACACCTTCATAGGACCTAAGTGTTAGGTGTGATATGGTGATGAAATCTTGGGGCGGCTCAGACAACATTACCTGAGTGGTGATTTCTATCAGCTTGAACTTATCCTGTAGGTGATTCTGCTCAATATTCAAATGTTATTGCTCAGCTTGGTCTTGGTCCAGAGTAATGACAAGTGACACAACCTCCTTCCCAAGCTCCGACAGATGAGCTTCATATGGCCTGAGTCTACTGGATGAGACCATCAACTCCTCTTTCTATAATAATTAACCATGATCATTTGTATTTATAAACAATAATAATAACTTTAAGATTATATTTTCCAACAGTCATATTATCTAATAGTTATACAACGGTGAAAACCCAATGGTCTCATTTTATATATACTAACTTCATCAATTAAAGGATATAGTTTTGTTGAGTATAACATAAAACGACACAATTTTTTTTGGAACAAATATTATTCACAAGATAGGGTAATCACATTCTTCCCCCCTTATGAAATTTTGTCCCTAAAATATTAACTCGTACACTTTAAAAAAGAAAACATGTCGGTATTTTTAACCCATTGACTCCTCTGGTTCCCATGTGGCTTCTTCACAATTGTGGTCCATCCACAACCCCCTTAAAAATGTGGGTAGTCTTATTGCATAGAACCCTGTCTCTATGATTCAAGATCTCCACTAGATTCTCCTTATATTAGAGTTCATGTTCTAGTTGTATGATCTATTTATTTTTTACATATGAAGGGTCTGGTATGTACTTCTTCAAGTGGGATACCTGGAATACATCATAAACTTGTGCTAGATATGGAGAAAGTGCAATCCGATATTCCACGGCTCCCACATGATCAAGGATTTCATTGGGGGCCATGTACCTTGGGTTGATCTTCCCTTTCTTCCCAAACCTTAGGTCTCTCTTCCCATGATAAATTCAATGAAATAAATTGTCACCAACATCTAACTCAAAGTCCCTTTGATATTTTCCAGAATGGCTCTTTTGCCGACTGTGGGCAGCCTTAATGTGTTGCTAGATGGAAAAAACTTTTTCTATCATATCTTGAACAATATCTGGCCCTAAAAGCTTCCTAAAACTAGTTTCATCCCAATATGTAGGATTTCAAAATCACATCCAATATAGAGCATTATAGGTTACCATTTGAATGCTCGAGTGAAATTTGTTATTGTAAGAGAACTTAACTAAACGGAGATGTCCATCCCATCCACCTTTAAATTCCATTTATCATTTTTTCAACATTTCCATGAGTGTATGAATAGTACATTCAGATTGGTCATCATTTTTGGCGGTGATAATCTATACTAAAATTCAATTCAATGCTTAGAGAATGTTCAAGACTATGCCAAAATAATGATGTGATCATTGGACCACAATCGCATATGATAGAAAGTGGAACTCCTTCCAGCCTTACCACTACCTTCATTTAAATCCCAGAAAGTTGATCCAAAGATAAATCTTCTTAAATAGTGATAAAATGTCCAGTCTTGGTGAGAAGGTCTACAATAACCCATAACTTATTGTTTCCCTTGGATGTTCTTGGGAGACTAGTGACAAAGTCCATAGTGATATTGCCCCACTTCCATTCTTGAATTGGATGTGGTTGTAATACCCCCTTAGGAATTTGATGCTTTTCCTTGACTTTTTTACCTATGAAGCACCTTGAGGTGTAGTCAGCAATCTCCCTTTTCATATTTTCACACCAATAATGATCACGAAGGGGTCTATACATTTTTGTACTCCTCATAAGTATAGAGAATGTAGAGCTATGAGCTTTATCCATATGCTCCTTCTTTATTTCCATTATAGATGGAACGCATAGTCTTGTACTAAATTTCAGTACACCTTCTTCATCAACATTGAACTCATGATACTTCCCATCCATTATAACCTCAATCTTTTTCTATAAAAAAGGATCTCCTTTTTGAGCTTTCTTAATCTTTTCTTGTAATTATGGTTGAGATATCGTTTGGGTTAGGGTTGATGATGTCCCTTCTATTATAATTCCCATGTCCATATTTACTAGATCATTGATCAAAGGATCTCATTATATCCTCATCATTGAAAGAAAAACTGGGTATTTCCATCTTAATGCATCAAAAAATTTGTTTTCTCTTTCGAGATGAGAATTAATTGAACAACTACAGTCTTTAAGAAGTTACAACCATCTCCTTTGTCTCATGTTCTATTCCGTTTGTGTGAAAATATACTTCAATGATTGATTGTATGTGTATATATCACATTTAATCCCAAAAATATAGTGCCACTATATGTTCAGATCAAAAAAACTGTTGCCATCTCCTGATCAAGCGTAGGATAGTTCTGCACATGAGTCTTCAACTGTCGAGTTGAATAAGCTATGACCTTGTCATTTTTCATGATGACTCACCCAAAACCTTTCAAGGATGCATCACTAAAAATAATGAATTCATGTCCACATTAGGGAAAAGTTAACTTGGGTGTAGTAACCAATATATTCCTCCAATATTGGAATCTTTCCTCACACTCCTTAGTCCTGATGTGCATGAAACCTTTTTGTGTTAACTTGGTTAATGGATTAGAAAATTGTGAATTTTTTTCCTCAAATCTCCAATAATATCCTGCTAATCCACGAAAACTACGAATCTTAGTTATTTATGTAGGATGAGGCCACTCCTCTATAACATTTTTCATTCCAGGGTATACTCTAATTCCTTCAATGTGTCAAATGTTCCATAAGAAAGAAAATTATTTTTACCAAATTTCACATTTGTTGAAATTTCCAAAATGCCTCTCCTTCTATAAAGTTTTAAAAATAACCCTTACAAGATCCTCATTATCCTCACAACTTTTGGAATATATCAAAAATTCATCAATAAAAACTACCACAATGTTATCAAGGTAGTATTAAAGACTCTATTCATCAAATACTTAAAAACAGAAAGTGAATTAGTTATTATAATGTGCATATCATCAAACTCATATTGCCCATATCTTGATCAGAAGGCAGTTTATTGAACACCTTCTATCTTCTCCCCCAACTGATGATAACAAGAACAAATATCAATCATAGAGATGAATTGATCCCCATGAATATTGTCAAATATGCTATCAATTTTAGGAAGAATGTATTTTTTCATCATTGTGATCTCGTTTAGTTCCATTTAATCAATGCTTATCCTTATTGATACATCCTTCTTCTTCACAAGGAGAACACGTGATCTCGAAAATGACACACTTAGTCGGATAAACCACTTATCCAAATGATCTTGGAGTTTCGTATTTAATTATTCAAGATCCAAATTTTCCATCCTATATGGGGTCATTTATATTGGATGAGATCTTGGTACGAGTTAAATGGAAAACAATACCTATTTTTCTGGGGGAGGTCTGGGTAACTCATCAAGAAATACATCTATGAATTCTTAGATGATGGGGAAATTTTCTATCCGTAAACTCTCATTTACTACTTCTTCTTCACTGATCTACTCCATGATGAAGGATATAGGATGTTATTCAAGACTAATATAATTTTGAGATATCTCTCCTTGGAAGATAGTGATTGTTTTTCTATTCTGAGCTACTGATATTTCCTTGCTTCTACATTTGATCTTAGATTTATACATTGGGACCCAGTCCATCCCAAGATTAATTTCAATGTCCATATTGGGAATGACTATTAGATTTGAGATAAGATTGTTCTCACTAATGTATATATTTTTTTTTTCAAAAACACTGATGATGCTTTGATAATACCACTAGGAATCTAGACTAATAACTCTACTTTTAGCAATTCAGTGGCTGATTCAAAATTCTTAGCAAACATTGAGGAAATAAAGGAATTCTTTGTACCAAAATCAAACGAATAAATTTTTATATTTGAGAGAACAACATGGGATCCTTTCACCACATCGTTTAGAGCTCCAACATCAGTTTTCATGATATCAAAAGCACAAGAATACACCTTTGACCTTTGTTGAGGCTGATAGCGGTTCCCCTCCACGGCCCTCAGATTTTGAAAATGATTGGAATAATGCCCAAGTTGTCCACACCTATAGAATTGGACATCAGGTAGGTCTTTCACCATATTTACCTTGTTATTAGAGTTCAGGTGTTGAGGATTCACCTCACTACGACAATTCTGTGTGATATTGTAATATTTTCCCCACTTGTAACACTTCCCTCTCCCGAGCAGGCAGTTCCCTGAATTCTTCTTCCCAAATTTATTACATGTGGGACATTGCACATAATTGCCTCCTCTTCCTTGATCATTGCTTTTCCCTAAGATTAGCTCCATTGATCTCTTCATGTCATCGGATTTATGAGACCACTATGTCTCACATAACTTAACTTCTACTTTCAACACACTTCGCACGATATCCATATAGCTATCACAATCTTGGTTGGCTAGACTCATCCATCGATGAGGTCTCAATCCACCTAAGAATCAATCAACCTTACCATTTGGATCCACGAAAAATCTTGTGTTGTAATAGGAAAGACTTTTGATGTTCATCTCATTTCTTCCCACAGATTCTTTCTCCATCTACTTCTACTTAAGAAACTCTGTCTCCTTTCTTTTTCTCGTGGAATGAGGGAAATACTTATGAATGAAGATCCCTTTAAACTCTTCCCACACTATAGATTCAACCTCTACTCTTGGACTTGTATATTTAATCAGTTCCCACCATTAATCAACTTCCACCTAAGTAATAGATAGCTAGGGTGACATTCTCTTGCTCTGAATAGAGGATCACAGAAATGATCTTCTCTATAGTGCTGATACACTGTTTAGCAATCAATGAGTTGGTCAATCCACGGAATGTTGGTTTTCGTTGACGCATAAAGGACTCAATAGAAGGTTTTTCCATCGCGGTGAGATTGGTCTTTCAGCTTGGTTGATGTTATTTATTATAACTTGAGTGCAATGACCCAAAGCATGACGTACATAGAGATTACATTAATTTTACAGAATACTTAATACATAAAAAAATAGACGCACAAAGACCGTATTAGTTTAGTGTCTTCAGAAACTCAGAACATAATCTTCTAATCTTGGTGAAATATCTTCAACATCTCCCATAAAGATATTCCCCTTTGGTTTTCTTTCCTTAAACCATTCTTTATATCCTATGGAAAAGATAACATAAAAAGGGTGAGCTCGAATGATCAGTAAAGGTAAACATGGAGAACATAAAACAATAACTAAACATTTGAAAGTATGAACATGAATAAAAAATGTCAAAATAATTAGTAATGACATAAATTCTAGCAGTTC
This sequence comes from Viscum album, assembly GCA_963277665.1. Taxonomy (NCBI): domain Eukaryota; kingdom Viridiplantae; phylum Streptophyta; class Magnoliopsida; order Santalales; family Viscaceae; genus Viscum; species Viscum album. The sequence continues at coordinate 1,434,016,508 of OY728159.1, forward strand.
ATAAGGCATAGATCATAAAAGAACAATAACCATGATAAAATAGCATGGAAATAAAACATGTAATTGTTTCAATCATTAGGCACATGATTTTATTTCCATAGTATCCAAGGCATTGCTGCCAAGACCATCATAGTGGAAAAAGTCCATTACTGAACTGGGTTTACTTTCCATTCTAGCCCTATATTACTGAACCAGATTCACTTTCCATTTCATATATGTCTATTTGATGAGATATAAATCTTTACCCAATTCAATTGAGGGATTTATAGGTCTATCCCATATAATAATGAAATCATTTATTCATGTGCCACAAAATAAACATAAATCATTTATTATTACCCAATGAATAATATAGGTTTCATAAACACCATCCCATCATAACATAACCCATATAAAATAAATGGATATCATTTTATCATAAGAAAAACGAAACCATGTAGATAATTTAGACATTATACTTAAAATATAAACATATTAAAAAAATTCATCTTAGATGGAAAATTGTTTATGATAAAACACATGAAATTAATTCTTCATAAAATTTCATTTCTTCTTCAAAATCATTTTCATTTCACAAAATTACATTAATTTTTAAAAGAAAATGATTTTGTTGAAAATAATCATGAAATCTTGTAGGGAAAGCCTCATGAAAATAATGAATTATGAAACCGTAAAAATCCTTTCATGTCGTATAGGATAAAAAACATTCTCCTCGTACTTTTAATGGAAAAGTCATAAAGTAACACATATGGTAAATAAGAGATCGATTACTTCTATAACACAATATAAAAGTCAAAGAGGGGTAAACATGACTTTAAACATACATGGAAGAATATTAAACACTTTATGAAAAACATTTTAGGGACATGGATGAAAAATATAAGCCCAGTAAATACTTATGTATATGCAATCTCAGATAAAAATGAGATTTCAAAATTATCTCTTACCCAAGGTCCAATTTCTTCTGTACATGTCTGAAACTCATATTCTTCGACGTGCCGCTTCTAAACCTCCTATTAGGGCACTAAAGATAGACTTTCATGAATACCATGACCCCTAGGATGTTTCTAGGGAAGTGGAGAAGTGAAATTGGTAGGGGTTGGCCGAGTTTTAAGGCTCAAAATTATGTGAGGAGGAGAGGGAAGATGATCCATTTTATAATAGAGGAGGGGCGGTTTTGGAAATCTCTAAAATATAAATTTATAACAAACTCAAACCCCACATAAAACCAAAAAAAATGTCTCCAATAAAAATATTAGATGATATAGGGTTGTAATTTCAACATCCAATAAAATTTAGACATGTTGGTAATTTATTTTAAACCTTATCAGCTTGATTTATTCTTATTTAATCTATATAATTCTATTTTTGGTAATAATATTCTAAATTTTAAATTGTTATAAATAATCACATATGTGTTGTGAATTGTCCATAATTGGATACTTTATGACATTTTTGACCATATAAATTTCACTTTATAATTTTTAAATATTTTTGTGATTTTTAATCAATTTTATAATATGTTATTTTTATTAAATAAAAATAGTATCAATTTTGACAATAATCATTAAATTGAATTTAAATATAATCTACATAGAGGATATATTCGAACCAAAATATTTAATAGATTCATAACACATCATATTAGTCTAAAAAATTTGTGGAGAACATTAATTAGTTTATATAATATTTATTTTAAATTTATTAAAACCATTTATTTGATATTTCAATCAATAAAATAATTTCTACATCACTATTGTGTCATCATTAATGATAATTATATAATACCTAAAAATTATAAATAAATTATAATGATGTAAATAAGTTTATTAGATTTCTAGAGACTATTTATATTCGATGTTTTATGATGTTTATCACTAAATTAAAATAATTACCCTTACAAGATATAATAGAGTGACATGTTGTCACTTTTTTTGGTTTTAATAATAATTATATAATTTTCATGGTCACAATTACATGAAATGAATCTATTCCTACCCTTCTGTGATATGGATTGACTTTTATTCTTCCAATTTAATTTTTTCTGGTGTTAGGGTAATTTTATAATATTATTTTTACCCTTAATTACCTGATTTACCATTAACTGTTGTAAATAAAAACTACCATAGTTACTATTCATAATGTCAAATAAATAAATGTAACCTATTAAAATAATTTTGAACCACTGAATACAAATATGGAATCCATTTTTCCAAATTGAAAACATAGAAGTTTCAGAAATAAATTTAAAATTAATCATGTTTTTATGAAAATGAGTTTTTAAAAGTTAAAACATTGTCAAAGATTTAAATGTTTATATCCATGAATTTAATGTAATATTAATGGTAATGAAATTAAATAAATTAAATGGTAAAAATATATTATATTTATTCTTTAAAACCATTAAATTTTATCATTTAACTATATAAATTATGTTGATTAAAAAGTTGTTTTTAAGAAAAATTTAGCGTATTTTTACTATTCCTCAAAATATGAAAGTTATCAGAGATGTATCAAAAATTTATCCAATATAAATTTTTATATCCTGAATAAAAAGGAGAATTTTATTTTTTAAAATTGATCTTATAATCATATCAAATATAAAATTTAAAATGAGTGTGCCATCAAAAGTTGTTAAAACTGCATTTTTTGAAAAATACTTCTTTTATCGAAAAATTGATTTTGTATTCATATCTCATTGTAGAAAATTTTTAAGATTAATTATAATGTTATAAAATTAAAAATTATGTTAAAAATATTCTTTACGGCTAGTTAATAATATTATAATAATATATCATTGTTTAGTGAAACTTAGTATTGCGTACAACACACGCTATCGAGGAAGGTCGCTTTTGTGTGCAACACATGCCAAGAATAGTGTTTGCGTATACTACAAGATAATATGGTTTTGCGTATATGGAATGATAATATTTTTATACTGTAAAACAAACTACATCAAAGAAATTAGAAATAATATTTATCATAGAATTTCGGGGTGTTACATTTTACCCCCCTTAAAATTAAATTCACCATCGAAATACGTCGGGGTTATAAATGGTTTACTACTTGAAAGATTATATCATAGAAAACCATATCATAATAAGTAATACTAAAACATAATTTTAGAAAAATAATGTTAGAAACATAATGTTCAACCCAAGTAACTCAATACCAAGTATCCATATAAGAGAATATAGGTAAAAATATGGATATGGAAGAGAAATCTAACCATCATGTTCTGACGAAGAGTGGTAGAGAACTTGGATATGAAAAAGCCAACAATTAGAAAGCTATAAATTTTTGATGATCTAAGTTACCATCTAATTAATCAGATATGAGTGTAATAGGACAACATTTTTTATTTTACGGATCATTTCCCTATAGTTGATAAATTTTTGCATAAAGAGAAATAATTACTTTATTTTAGTGTAATATTATCATTGGCCATTCCATGACAAATTTCAACTTCATCACTTATTTAAATAAATGATGTGGAATTGTTCCTTATTCAAATGATAACAGATCATGTGATTGAATGATAGATCATTCCATCTGTCTTTATCACAAAAAGGATGGTACAAATTATTAAATATACATAAGTCTGTCTATGGTGAGATTAACCGTATATGATTCAAAAAATGGACTTATACTTCATATATCATACCACATACTAATTTCTACAAACTAGGGACCTCATGTAGGCTAGTGGTAGGTGGTAAAGGCCTTTCACACTTGGGTAGTGGGTTCCATTCTCGCATCATTGTCTGACGCGATGGGTTGTTTCCCATCCAACATGTTATCCTTTCTCGAAAACTGTACTATTACATCATTCCAGAAATAATATAAAATATTTCTAGCCTTGAACAACACTATATGATTTCTAACATAATGCATTCCAACCTTTAGTCTTATCAAACGTACTTGTGTCCAATCTCATAGTATAAAGAAAATGACTACAAGAAAAGTCATCTACCAAGCATGTGAATACCCCCATTTATCCCCCATATATCATAAGATATATCTTGTTGGTCACATTCCAAACATTTAAATTCCATAATCATGTATTCAATGGAATCATGAATTTACATAGAATCTCTTTGAAAACATTAATGCTGTCAAAAATCAAATCCTTCCACATACAAAAGTCCCAAAATTTCTATATACTCATACCATGATATCACATAGTCCTTATATCAGTCATGAGATAATTAATACTATTAAGCATTTCATTATCTCTTTATCCCTTCATTATGTGTATATCATCTTCATTCCAAAAATATTTCAGTCAATTTTCATGGTTAATGGTACCATAAGATTATTGAAAACCACAATAAAACAATAAATAGATATTCCAATATTCTATGATACTAAAAATGAGATTCCACAACATTATTTTGGAACCCCATTACAAAAACACGTAATCATTCCACCACATCATTTTCATATTCATCCTCACCAATAATGATTACAAGAGACTTCAAATTTTTTCTTTTTGATAAGATGTTGATGTCAATCATAATTAACCCTTGTATTAGGTCACTGGATAGCATAATGCCCCATTTCCCTACACTAGTAGCATTGAAGGGTTAGTGGTGCGTTCTCTGTAGTCTTTTCACTATTCACATCATTAGCTACATTTTTTCCATTAAATCGGAACTTAGCTGCTTGATGTCCTTATTTTCCACACTAAAAACATTTTCTAGTCAATTTAAGATAATCTCCACCATGATTCATTCAACACATTGAGCATAACGAATTTTTTTTCTTCTTTTCCCCATAGTTTTGAGATTTTTCCTTAAAATCCATCTTTTGTTTCTTGTCAAAACCGTGAGGTGGATATGTAACACCAACTGCCAGTTCTACCTTGATAGCACAACACACAATTTCTTCGTAGCTACTGAAGTCTCTTATAGCTAATGCCCTTCGAAGACTTGGTTTTAAAGCACTAAATAATCGATCAATATTACTTTCAGGATGGATGATAAAGCCTGATGCATGCCCTAGAAGACTCATAAAATTTTCCTCATATATACCAACAGACTCATCATTATTTTTCTTAAGCTCAAGGAACTTCTTTTCCATCGTTTTTAGAAGAATACGAGGGAAGTACTTATTGAAAAACATGTTCTTCAACTTGTCCCATTTCATGGATTCCATTTCATCTTGGGGCCTTGTATTCTTTATCAGATTCCACCACTAGTCTTCTTCACCATCAAAATAGTAAAAACCTAAAATGACATTTTCTTGTTATGAAAAACAATTTATAGAAAATATCTTTTCAATTTTATTGATCCATTTTACAATAACAAGTGGATTAGAAGACCCACTAAAAGAAGGTGGACATTACCTCATAAAGGACTCAATTGAATATTGTTCCATTCTATACTCATTTAGAAGTCCTGAATGATTCCTATCTTGTGTATTTATAGAAATAATATTTGCACTCCATCTCCCATAACATTGTTTTGTTCAGGAGGACAATCATTTCACGGTCCATTACATTAATCAACATGGTTAAATTAGGTTCCAGCCATCGTCTAAATCCCAAAAGAATAGTTTGATAGGAAAAAATATTTCTAGGAAAACAACATAATAAAAAAGGAGTACCTTCAATATATAACATATTAGGTTTAATTCTAATATCGTTACTATAATTCTATGACAATAACCTATACTTATACTTAACCTTAGAGACATCCCTAGACATACCTTAGAAATATCTCTCGGGATTTCACTAATGTTTTTGCATCCTTGTTTCCAAAGGTTAACTAAACCTTTGCTCTGATACCAATTGAAGAGACCCAAAGCTTGATGTATATAGACAATAAATTACATTGGTGGAATACTTAATACATGACTAAAACAGATACCCAAAGAACTTATTAGTTTAGTGTCTTCAGAAACATGGAACATAATCTTCTAATCATGGTGAAATATCTTCAACATGTCCCTTAAAGATAATCCCCATAGGTTATCTTACCTAAAAACTTTCTTTATATCCTAGGAAAATGAAAACATAAAAAGGGTGAGCTCAAATGCTCAGTAAGGGTAAACATGGAGAATATAAAACAATCTATAAACATTTGAACGTAAGAACCTGAACTTAAAACATCAAAATCATGAGTAATGACATAAATCATTGAAGTTCATAAGGCATAGATCATAAAGGAACATTAAACATGATAAAAAAACATGGGAATAAAACATGTAGTTATGTTAACCATTAAGAACAAGTTATTATTTCCATAGTAGCCATGGCATGGCTACCAAGACCACCATTGTGGAAAAAGTCCATTAGTGAACCGGGAATACTTTTCATTCCAGCCTTGTATTACTGAACCAGATTCACTTTCCATAACATACTTCTCTATCTAATGATATATAAATCAATTCCCAATTCATTGGACTGAGATATAGTTCCCACCCATCTCATAATGAAATCATTCTTTTTTGTGCCACAAAATAAACATAAATCTTTCATCATAATCCAAAGAATAACTTGGGTTTGATAAAGACTATTCCATCATTATATAATCCATATAAAATAAATTGATATCATTTCATCATAAGAAAAATAAAACCATGTAAATTATAGTGAAATTTTACATAAAATATAAACATTTTAAATAATTTCATCTTAGATGGAAAAATGGTTTTGATAAAACACTTGAAATGAATTATTGAGGAAAATATCCTTTCTTATTCCAAATCATTTTATTTTCAAAAAATTCCATTGAATTATAAAAGAAAAGGATTTTGTTAAAAATAATAATGAAATCTTGTAGTGTAAGCTTCATTAAAATAAGGTGTTATGAAACCGTAAAAATCCATTAATGCTGTATATGTTAAAAAAACATTCTCCTCGTACTTTTAACAAAACAATTTAAAAGTACCACGTATGGTAAAAAAGAGAGAGATTTATTCGATAACACAAAGTAAAAGTCAAAGAGGGGTAAACATGACTATAAACATACTTGGAAAAATATTAAACACATTATGAAAAACATTTTATGGACATGGATAAAAAATATAACCTCAGTAAATACTTACATATAAGAAATCTCAGATAAAAACGAGATTGAAAAATTATCCCTTAACTTAGGTCCAATTTCTTCCATAGGTGTCTGAAACTCTTCATCATCGATGTGGATCTTCTAAGCCTCCTCTTAGGTTAAGGCTCAAAATTGTGTGAGGAGGATATGGAGGAGGTTCCTTTTTATAAGAGAGGAGAGGGGAAATTTTTGAAATCTATAAAATATTAATTTTTAATAAAATCAAACCCCAATTAAAAACCTTAAAAAATGACTCAAATCTGAAAAATAGATGATATAGGGTAGTAATATCATCAACAAAATAATATTTATATTTGTTGGTAATTTATTTTAAACCTTATCAACTTGATTTATCCTTATTTAATCTATTTAATTTTATTTATGTTAACAATATTCTAAATTATAAATTTTTACAATTAATTTCTTATTTGTTATGAATATTCCATAATTGGATACTTCATTTCATTTTAGACCATACATATTTCAATTTATATTTTTTATATATTTTTGTGATTTTTAAACAATTTAATAATATGTTATATTTGTAAAACAACAATATTGTCAATTTTGACACTATTCATTTGTTTGAATTATAATAAAATCCACATAAGGTATATATTTGATCCAAAAATTTTAATAGATTCCTAACATGTAATATTATTCTATAAAATCTGTGGAGAACAACAATTAGTTCATATAATATTTATTTTAATATTTTAAAACTATTTATTTGATATTTCAATAAATAATATAATTTCTACATCACTATTGTGTCATCATAAATGATGATTATTTAATCCCTAAAATATCTAAATAAATTCTCATGATGTAGATAATTTTATTATATTTTTGGAGACTATTTATATTCTATGTTTTATGAGGTTTATCAATAAATTAAAATTATTTCACTTATAAGATTTAAGAGAGTGACATGTGGTCACTTTCTTTGGTTTTAAAAATAATTATATCATTTTCATTGTAAAAAGACCATAAAATGAATCTATTCCAACCCTTAAGAGTTAAGGGTATACATTTATTTATATAATATAATTTTGGAAGGTGTAAGGGTAATTTTATAAAATTATTTTTACCCTTCATTACCCGATTTATCTTTAACTATGTTAAAAAAATTACCGTAGTTACTATTCATAATGTCAAAAAAATAATAGTAACCTATTAAGATAATTTTGACCCAATTAATCCAAATATGGAATCCATTTTTCAAAATTTAAAACATAGAAGTTTTAGTAATTAATTTAAAATTAATCCCGTAGTTAAGAAAACGGGTTTTTAATACTTAAAACAATGTCTACGATTTAAATGTTTTTACTTATGAATTCAATGTAAAATTAATCGTAATGATATAAATTATATTAAATTGTAATAATATATTATATTTATACTTTAAAACCATTATATTTTTTCATTTATTCATAAAAATTATCTTGATGAAAAAATTTGTTTTTATGAAAAATTTAGCGTATTTTTACTATTCATTAAAATATTAAACTTATCAGAAAAGTATCAAAAATTTATCCAATGGAATTTTTTATATGCTAAATCAAAATAAGAAGATTATTTTCTATAATTGAACTTATAAATTTGTCAAAAATTAAATTTAATATGGTTGTGCCATCCAAAGGTTGTAAAATTGCATTTTTTTAAAAATACTTCTTTTATCAAAAAAATGATTTTGTTTTCATATATTATTCTAGAAAATGTGTAAGATGAATTATAATGTTATAAAATTAATATTTAGGTTAATACTATTCATAACGGCTAGTTCATAATATTATAATAATATATCATTGTTTAATGAAACTTGGTATTGCGTACAACCCAAGTTATCGATGAAGGTTTATCTTGCATCCAACACAAGCCAAGAATAGTGTTTGCATATAATAAAAGCTAATATGGTGTTGCGTATAGGTCATGATAATGTTTTTGTATCATAAAACACAATAATAATAATATATATCATAAAATCTCGGGGTGATACATTGAGTTAGTTGGTTCATCATTATCATTAATGTTTCTATTTTGGGTTCCATTGGAGGGCCTTAAGTGCATGGTCCATTGCGGTCACAATTTTCATGTTTCCTACTATTTCCCACAATTTTCTAAAAGATTAAATACATATTTAAAAGCTAATATCATTTATGAATCTTTTATCAATAAAGGATTTTACGTCTTATAACATCATACAAAAACAATTATATTTATCTATAAATCCTCTATATGGATTCGTAAAATGATTTCGAATAATCAAACATATCCCTTGGGTGAATCATATCCAATGAGTGCAGCAAGGCCCACTATACTATCCCAAGGTACCCTGGGTCAATCATTAAAATCCATGTAATATTTTTGACTCTTAGGTACATCTGTCCCAGAGAATCCTTTACCTACTCGTATCCTGATAGGGAAGTATTTTATGGATAATACACTTACTCAATACTCACCAAAATACCAGGTTGTTTTCCTATATTGAAACATTTCTATAGGGTTATTCCAAAGGATTTCATATCCTAATTTATCAAAATAACTAAACTATCCTTCAATTCCAACTATGGAATCCTACATTTTTTAATACAACTTTAATTACATTTTACCAACAAATTATCTTTAATGTCTAGTTTCTTTGAAATCAGGAACAAAATACAACATAAAACAGTATTGTAATCCACTTTCAAGGCTTCATTATAAGTTTATCCTATGTAAAAACAATGTGTCTCATAACCTGAAGACAATCATCAAACAAAGGTTGAGAAGAAGTCCCATTAATGAAAACAAGTTGAATAGTTTACATGTGATCATGAATGATAACAATATGAACAAGAGGGATATCATAAAGAAATAATAAAGAGATATGTCATATAAATAATAACATGAAACATAATTTTAGAATGGGGATACAACATTTAATTTAGAAATTTAGGAGCAAATCACCATGGTCCATTTCAAATGTGTCATAAAAATTACCATGGTTATTCAACAATGTATCATGAAACTTGTCATCTCTAGAGATTAAATTCTTTACCCGGTGAATATGAGTGCTATCAGGATGCACAATTATTAAGTGGATGGTCCATTTCGCTATCAGGATGCACGATTATTCATGTAATTGTTTTCTTGTAATTATTAACGACTTTCCAATCCATTTAGTTTTCATGTGTCCAGGTCATTGATATATTAATAAAATATGAACATAATAATTCTATAACTGATAACCCTATAAAATTCATGACCAATTTATACATTATTTGAAATTAGGTTTAAATATGATTTCAAGACGATTTTTTTTGGAAACAAGCTAAATTATCAGCCCATAAGAAATATGAAATTTTTCCATTAAGGTGGAGAAACTATAACCATTGGATGTTAATCATCTCAACTAAGACACCAATCACGAATCAACCTATTTTAAAAATTCCAATATCACATTAAACATTATATTAAAAAACCCTAGTAGGATTTAAAATAGATTTTCACATAATTCAATCAACCAAATTCCAACTCTTTAATTATCAAAACTAAACAAATCAATATTTTCTCACAATTTTCATTAATTTAAAGAAATTATGTCTTTTGAAAATGAAAAATATGTAAATATCATGGTCCTTATGGATTGAATTAAAATTTATACTTTACAAAATTTTATTTTTTATTTAGCATATTTGATTTTTTATAAATATTATTTTAAAATTGACCTGTAGGGAATTAACGATTCCCTTCTGGGATATTAGTGGGAAATGTACCCTTTGAATTTATCTTTTTATTCCCATTTTGACTGGTTATGGATGATAGAGTTATACCCCATTCCAGCCATCACCGTTTAGTCTAGGTATACAGCCACTAACTTCTACACGCACATTGTCCATATAAGTGGATGAAATATATAATTATAATATATATATTTTTACAAATATAAATAGTTACTTATCAGAAAATATTTTTGGCCATTATTTGAAGTTGGTATAGCCACCTTCTATTTTTCTGGATCCCAAACTGGATATAATTTTATATTTCATTATTTTTTTAATATTCCATGTACCTAAAAAATGATTCACTTATGAATCAACGTCTGAATTTACTCATAGACATCATTGGTGGGTTCCTTCTCGGATATTATCTCACACCATGTTTTGGACTCCTTAACACGGGGGGTACCTGATTAGATGTAATGATGATAAGACAATGGATAATTACTAGTGATTATCACTTTATACCTAGGCATTAAGAGTATAGGACTATGCTAGACCTCCAGATTCTTATGGAGATCATCCGTGTGAATATTCTATTCTTTTCTCTTCAAAGTCACATAATAAATTTTATCATACATCAAATTTTATGCCTTCTATTTTAGTTTTTTTATCATCATTATAGATACTTATTCATTTTTTTAAATTGGAGTTCTCTATATATTTATAGTCAGTTGAAATTATTATTTAACGTCTGTATTATTCTTTTATTTATACTTCCACTAGTTTCTATTGTTTATTATATATTATAATAATTATATACTATGATATTAAGGATATATTCTCCTCACTATCACATCCATAAATTCTTGTAACTAATCAAAAAATTATACAATATTCGGAGGAGTGCTCTTGATAATGTGAACTACCAGTCTCGTTACAACTTTTATTATCAGTTGGGGCAGGTAATTTCTCTCACTAACATCCCACTGGGGAGATGATCTTAAAATAGGTTTATGATAGAGTTGTAATTATATGATCTTTTGGTAGTGAAATTAAATCCTAACATGGTTGTCTTAAATAACTAACTCTCTACTTAGGACTTCATGAGCACAAAAAAACAATCAATAATGGGAATTTTTTTCAAAATATTTTAAAATACATGTTTCCCTTTTCCCATTCTAATATGTCAATTTATCTTTAAAAAATTCATGGGATTTAAATCATTTCATTAGTTTTTGAAGTTGAATCCCTAAAATTATTTTTCTAAATAAATTTAAATTCATTTTATAAAAAATCAATTTTATAAATAAAATTGACCAATAATATTCAACAATTTCTATATCATTAGAATCATACACCAATCCATTATATTTTGGGGTTTTCCCAAAATTACTACTATTTAAATGAAACTCAAATTTACATAAAAATAAATTTAAAAATTATAATTTAATAAAATATAATTTAAATGATGAAAATAAAGGGTTATTTCTATGGAACAAATCTAATAAATCATCTTTAATTGAAAACCAAATCACAATTCAAAAGGAATACCATGATACTTGTTGACGAAGAATAACCACAATGGATATTCAATAATCAAATCTATTTTAATGATCTAAAACAAATGGTTTTATATCACTCAAGAACAAGAGGTACTAGAAACCCAACAGAGGAGAGATAAATTGACTGAGTGGGGATTAACAAGAGAATGAACCATACTAGAGTGGAATCGAATAATATTATCCTTTAAGCATGTCCCTTTATTAGAGGTTTAGATGAGAAAAGCTTGGTTCATGGCATCTCTAATGACCCATGAATTCATAATATAATTTTTTATAGTTTAGAGGACTGTTATATGATATTTCATAAATATTAAAATTAAGTTCCAGAATTAAAATTCACTAAATGCATGGTTAGATTGACATTGACACACAGTTTATCAAACCATGCACCATAAATGCATGACCATATAATAGGGTGCATGGTTCCTACTAGGTGGGAACATGGTTTGTAAAACCATTCACTATACATGAAAACACACACTTTTGGGTTTTAATGGATTACACAGGGTGTTTCTATGGATAGTTAAGACCTTGTTCCAACCATGCATAACCTAAAATGTTTACAATTTTCCAAAACAATAACTAGAAGCACCCCTAAATGAGACACAACCAAATCTAGATAAAAATATGTTATAGTATTACCTGATAATAGTAAAATTATGTTACATATGGGATGAAATTTTAGATAAATTCTATTCAAACTTGTCATATTTATATATTCTTTTTTTTAAATAAATAAATAATATATTATTTTCATAAAACATTTTTTTCTATACTAATATTATTAATTTAATTAAATATTATATAAAAAATGAAATTATGATATTTGAATATAAATTTTTAACACATCATTAGTGTTTCATATGTATCTACAATATATATGGAGAATTACAATGCATCAAAATTCTATTATATTTCTTATTTTCAAAACAAATTATTCTATTTTTGTATTAATTGAATAAATATTTTTTGGACATTGCATAAGAAATTATTATAATTATTCAATCATTAGAGATTAAAAATAAATTACTATTGAAAAATTATTTTACTTAAATAATAAATAATTAGAACATAAGTATTCATTTTTTTTACCTTTTGTGAACATTATTGAGAAATTAAGGGGAATATAATTACATTTTCTATTTACTATTTTTGTAAATTTGTATAACAATCATTATCCATGATTCATTTAATTAGGTTTCCATATATTATGTATATATGATCATATCAATGTATATTCCTTGTGAATGATGATATTGGATATGTTTAAATAAATTTTAATGACTTATCCAATAAATAACAACCTTGTTTTCCCCATTTACCCTTATCTAGATGATATGAATTTATTATGCTTATTATTAATATTTTACAAAAAGGGACAAAATTATGAACTTTTTTCCTAATTTTTCAAAATAAAGAATCCATGATTCAAGACTGAATATCTAATAGTGGAATAAATTAATTTTAAAAGAAATGAAAAAATGTGATAATATTTTTTGGAGAATCATTAAAAAGAAAAAAATTCGATATAGATTATTATCAAAATCTTAGAAGAAAAATAAGATGAAGGATATTTTTTTTTACTAAATATAATGTATAAAATTTTAACTATATTCATTAACCAATATAAATCAATATAATTTATTAATATTATCATATATTTCATGCATAAAAATAGTTTTCTCTAAAAAAATTTCTTTTAATTAAAAATTATTTAAATTTTTATTTCTAATCAATTAATAAACAATGAATTAATTTTATAAATCTGTAATCTATATTTATATCATAATCTAGTCCATCTTATTCATAACCACCCACCCATATTCAATGTTACAACTATTACATTAAATAATAACATTTTAATATTATATCATAGTTCATTAAAACACATTTTGGAATTTAAATAAATCAATAAAACAATATATATATAACTATATAATAAAATATCAGGGTACTATATGAGGTGTTTTGATGGGGATATTTCATGGAATCCGTCATATATTAATTTTATCTTAATGGGGAATGAATTAAAATTATAATGTAAATGTTTAGTGTTCCTCAAGGAGAAGAGCTGGGGAATGATTGTACTTATAATTTCACTTTGTTGTCCCATTTCACTCCAAATATTTTTTATGTTGATATTAGGAATTCTTGGTTCAGTTATAGAGGCCATAATCAAGATCTCAATTTGATGTTATTCATGTATCACCCATCATTAATTGTATAGGTTATTCATAAGGCCATTTTTGATGTGGAATTATTAGTATCATAACATATAACAATATTCTTTTTTATATTACATGGATTCTAGAATAGTTATTTGGATAATTTAATGTGGAAACAAGTTGTGTGATTTTAATGAGGTATATACTGTCATTTTAATGTTCTTTTACATATACAATGACATATCATTAGTGTTTTTGTAAATGTCAAAATTAATTAATTTTTTACTGAACCAAAAGCACGTGAAGAAATATCTTTCAAATATTTTTCCAGATCAATGGGTATTTTATTGATTCTGGGTGAATGTCATAATAATTGTTTTGATTCTGGGAAGATAATCATTTGAAATATATTTTCCATTAAAATTAATTTTATACCTATGTATCTAGTTATATCAATTCTTGATAGAGGATGAAATATGTTTGAATCATGTTCTAATATATTTGGCATGATAATAGAATTTTATGCACACATGTCATTTCATTGGATTCTTGTTTCCATTATTCATTGTGTAAACAAAGATAATATTCCAAAACCCACAATCACAGATTTAATGCTTATAACACAATCGTTTCATATATCTACATCAACAAAAATAACCAATTTCTATATTACATTACTAACATAATTAAATAGATATATTGGACCAGTAACATAAAATGGTCCTTTTAGGATTAATGATTTATTAATATAGGAAAACTCATACTTCCCAATTTTAATGAAAGTAAGTGAGTATTATTTCAACCATATCCATAATTTCATATTACATATTACATCATAAAATTTTGAATAAAAATAATCTTAGATTAATCCTTTTTTGAAATAATTTATTAAAAATTATTCTACATAACATATGGAATTTCATGAAAGGGAGTTTAAATTCTCAACAATGTTAAAAATAATAATTTATGATGGAATTTTATCAAGGATAATAATATGAGTATAAATGAATGATTACATATTATATGATCATTATATAATATTATAAAATTCATATCCATGGAAACCTAGAAATAATCCATGATACATTTCATAAAAAATTAATAAATGGAAATAGTTATATAAGATTCCAATTAAGTGAAATGTTAAAGAAATAATAGATTAATGTATATACAGAAGGTGAGAAACTATAATGTAAACTTGTTTGTGATATTGAACATCATTTTCACATAACTCATATAAATACTTTTATAAATGTAAAAACCAACTTGGTAAATATCAAAAATATCATAAAAGGAACCAATAACCAATTCCCTCATCAATTTACCCATTAAATTTCAAAGAAATATTAGGTTCACTATTAATCTTAATCTACATTGTACATAAACATTATTATAATGAAACAAATTTAATGTATCATGAATAATTTTTTTACAATGTTCTTTTCAGTAAAACACCCAAGAAAACTTACTTCAATCCAGTATATATTGGTTAAACCATAGAAAGGTTACGTGATACATGATATTATCTATGAAAAATTCATATTCTATCAATTGAATTCTCAATTAATCTATCATTACAACATATCACAAGTGGATCTTAATTAATATCATGTCCTGATGTCGTTGATGAATAAAAATACCATTTAATGACCATTAATAACATTCTTATAAAAAATAACCATTCAAAAATGAAAACAAATATTCAACAGTAATGTTTTTGAGAATATTAAAAAATATACATTCTATTAAAATATACCCAAAAAAATTAATTTATTATTAAAAATATTCATTAGTCATGAAATTTGTTAATCCCATTCCTAATGTGAATGTTAAAACATAGATTTTGTTTACACTCTTTATAATAAGTTTATTCTACCAAAATCAAAATGCACATTCTATTTAAAAGATTTAAATAAAAAAATTAGTAAACATGAAAACATAAAATATTTGTATATTATGATATATCATTATATATTTTTGTTGAAGACATATATTTGGATTAAAAATTATTTCTCACCAAAATTTGGGAAACAAATTCAAATTTTCATAAAAACGTTTCATAAACAATATTAATTACCAAAAAAAGAAAAATTGGACATAAAAATAATCTTTCCAAATATATAAAAAATAATATAATATTTCAATTGGTTTATAAAGAATGTATTACATATTTTTTCTCATTTGATACCCAATCGTTAAGTATCCCAGTTAAAATGGTATTATAAAAATCCTCTTTCACTTTTTATCTTATTAATCATCAGTAACATGAATTAAAAACATCAATTGAATTTTATAATATCAAGAATATAATGAGACTCATGATTACTAAATATGAATGGATTATTATATACATATAATAATGTATGATCGGTGAATAAAATAAATTTATATCCCAATGAATGAAAAATAGAGTTGAGTAACTCTTATATATTTGTTTTCGTTGAATTGTGAATTAATCAATGGAATAATTATGTGTAACAAATTTAAATTTGTAAAAAATTAAATAATATAAAAAAATATCTTCACACATAACCTTAGCATAATAATATAAATGAAGAATCAATCTACCCAAACTAATGAATTTTTTTAAGAAAACATCGTAAGCATCCGTAATTTCCCAATCAAAACCCCTTGGGTGAAATATAATTTATTCTATTATAAAATACATTTAATTATGAATGATTATTAATATAGCATTAAATAAGTTTATATACACACCATGTAAAATAAATTATTTGAATAATATTAAATCATCCCCCCATTGATGTGACATTTATATATATACCTTAACCTTGAATCTAAGATTGGGTTTTTAGTCCATTAACACCTATATAATAAACATATTTTATTTATTTAAATGTTTTGAAAAGATATATAGGGTATTTAAATTATCATTAATACATTTATCTTATTTATTTCAATGTAAACATTAATTAGTTTATCAGTGAGTTCCATTATTTGTATTTTGAGGATGATTGGTTCATATATGAAAAAAGAAAAGGTTTTGATGACCATGGTAAAAGAGGTCACTGTCACATAATGGTTAAAGTAAAAATAATTTATAAACGCTTATTTTTTAAATTAAATACAAATTTTAATCACCTATGAATTGGGGATATATAAAATTTACCATATCACTTCTTGGAGGGGGTATTCCACACATACTCCCAAGAAACATTATTGTTTTTCAATAAATGGAACGGTAATAAAATAAATTATACCATATCATAAGATAATTATAATTAAGACATTAATAACACACACACAGACAGATATATATATATTTAATCCAAAATTACAAATATCCATTAGATCATGTGATGGAAAGGGAAACACATCCCTTTATGGATGTGGAAGCTGCAAATAAAAAAAATATTTTTTCAATATATTTGGAAGGAATATGAGATGAGAAGGGTTATATAATTTTCATAATAAAATATATTTATATATTATATTATTTTATTATTATATAATATTCATTTTTCAATATTTAATGGTTTATTAAGTATAAGTTAACTGAGAAAACAAAATTCACAGTTATACCACTTCCTAAGAAAATCACATTTCGCTTACACTATATTCCAGTTTGGATGGTATTTTAATTACACTAGATCATATAGATCATTTAGAGGAATGGTGGTTATAGAATTGTGAATGGGTAGGAAAAATTAGTGCGAGAAAACGGTTTATGGATGCCTAGAAAGAAAATATCCTTAAATAAGATATTAGAATGTTATCTTTGATTATATGCATTATTAAATTATTATAAATTAATTTTCAACTACATATATATAAAAATTAACATATTTATTATATAGGATGAGTATGATTTTATGTCATCCATTATAATAATATTTTGAAATATTAAGGTTATTTTGTGACCATTATCCCTCTGGTTTAACCCCCATTAACCATTTTGGATGTTCATAATATAAATTCTCGTTACTCTTTGTTGGATAATAAATTTTCTATATAAGAAAAATTGACCCCTAAATGGTGAATTATGGACATTACAGACCAACTCATATTCATGTTAAAAAATATATAATTGATATTAATTTTAAAACATTATATAATATATTGTGTAATATACAATACTATTCATGTCATTTTGAAAGTAATTCATTAAATTAGACTTCGATTTCGTGTAAATTTCAATGGAATTATAATATAATGAAATTTACCATCATTAATAAATTATGTAGATACCCAAAGCTTGATGTATATGGACATTAAAATAATTTTGTGGAATACTTATAAAAAAACACACACTCAAGGACCGTAAGAGTTTAGTGTCTTTGTAAACATGGAATATAAACTTCTAATCATGTTGAAAGCTCTTCAATATCTCCCATAACGAACTTCCCATTTTTGTTTCCTTACCTAAAACCATTATTTTAATCCTATATGAAAAGAAAACATAAAAATGGTGAGCTCAAATGATATGTAAGGGTAAGCACGGAGAAAATAAAACAAACCATATACATTTGAACTTAAAACCATGATCATAATGTTTAAACATCAAAATCTTGAGCAATGACATAAAACATGGCACTATGTAAGGCATAGATCATAATGGACCATCAATCATGATAATATATCATGGGAATAAAGCATGTAATTGTGGTAACCATTAAGCAGATGTTATGATTTCCATTATAGCCAAGGCATTACTGCCATGACCATCTTAGTGGAAAAAGTCCCTTTCTGAATAAAGTTTACTCCTTGTTTAAGTCCTGTAACACTGAACCAGATTAACTTACCATTCCATCCATGTCTATATCATGGGATATAAATCTTTACCCAATGAATTGGAGGGAGATATAGGTCCCACCCATCACATAATGAAATCATTCTTTCGTGTGCCACAAAATCATAAATCATACGTCATAGCATAACCCATATAATAGAATGGGATTATTAGACATCATGCCATCATAACATAATCCATATAAAAAAATGGATATCATTTCATCATAAGAAGAATCATACCATCTAAATAATGGAGACATTATAATTGAATCATAAACATATTATATAATGTCATTTTTAGATGGAAAATAGTTTTGATAAAACACTTGGAATGAATTTTTGAGGAAAATATCCTTTCTTCTTAAAAATAATTTTATTTTCACAAAATGCCATGAAATATTAAAAGAAAAGGGTTATGTTGAAAATAATCATGAAATCTGGTAGTTGAAGCATCATGAAAATGTGGCATTATGAAACCATAAAAATCTGTTCACCCGTATAAGATAAAAATAGCATTCTCCTCGTACTTTTGTCAGAAAAGTCAAACAGTTCCTCATGTGGTAAACAAAATTAAGATTCCTTTATTAACATGTGGTAAAATAAAAAAATGGGTAAAAGGCTATTAAAAAAATATGAAAACATTTTTAGAAAACATGTTCATGGATGATAACAAAAACCCCAGTAAATACTTACAAATAAACAACCTCGGATAAGAGTGAGATTAAAATAGTTATCCCTTACCTTATGTCTGATATGATTCATATGTATAAGAACCTCCTATATAATGATTTAAATAATGTCATTGAATTATTACAGAATCATATTAATTGTTATGATATAATATTTAGTTTTACTTATAACTTTATATTACCTGTTCTTTTGTAAATTCGATGTAAAAGCAGCGATTTGGGTAAAATCGTTTAATTTATTGTACGTGTTTTGACTTTTTGTTCTTGATATTATTAATTATATCATGATTTACTTGATTCTATAATGTAAAACATGATTTAAATATAATATATATTTAACATATACATATATATATATGATAGATCGATAAATGGAATGAAATACACCGTTCATGGAGACGGTAGGCCGCAGGTACGCAGGAATGCTGTTTTCGTTTCCTTATTAAATTGAATGGAATTAAGTAGATGACATACATATATATATACATAAATCCAGCATCATGTTAGGTATTTAATTATTATTCATTATATATACATTATAATCATTTATTAATGGTTAACATGGAGAATGAATCTAATCGCATCGTGGAGACGGTAGTCCGTACGTACGCATGAGCAATGATATCATTCTCATGATCGTGGAATTCTATTGAAGTGTATGTATAATATTTCAGAATAAATATCACTTTAAAATAATCATATATATATATTTATTATTACACAATTATACCCATCCATGTAAGGTGGTGGTCGAAAACAGATTACACCACGGCGTGGGGACGATATTCCGTACGTACGCACACGTGGTGATTTCATTTTCCGTAGGATGGATAGAAGGTAAAATAGGGTTGTATAATATTTATAATAAAATATCATTATATAATTAATAATGATGATATTACTTTATAATGAGACAACTAAAGAAGAAGATGTAGAAGAAGAATGAAACTTGAGAGAATCAGAAGAAGAGAATACCTCTTGTTCGACACACCTCCTTTAAGTTTCCTATTAAGGAAGTAGATTTGGTCTTTTGAGAAGACTAGAACCTCTAGAATTTTTATAGAGAAGTGTAGAAGATAAATGTTAAGGGGTTGTCCAATCTTCAAGGCACAAAAGGGTGTGAAGAGAAGAGGGAAGGGGTGCCCTTTTTTTAAGGGAGGAGAGTGGAACCTTTGGAAAACATAAAATATTATTTTATAATAAAGTCATATTCGGTTTATAAAAGATAAAAATTAATTTATTTCAAAGATAAAGTGAGGATGGGTCAAAATATTCTCAACCAATAGATTTTAGACAAGTTTAGGTTACTATTTTAACCTTATCGTTTAGATTTAACTCTAAGTTAAATAATTTAACTTTTACTGTGTCTTCTTGTTTTCTTACACTATATGGTTAATAAACTTACTATAACCAGAAAAACGAACCCCAAGTGGTTAATTATTAATATATATAACATTATATAATTCATTTTTCCAAACCATAGATTTTTAGGAATATAATAACAATTAGTAATATAATATTTTTTTAAAAAACTATATTATGTCAATTTTGACACTATTTGGTAATTGATTTTTGTGAAAATCATAAAAGAATTATTAGTTCGGAGAAATTTAATTAAATTAATAATAACATGTCATATTAACCTATAAAATTATTTTAATTCATTACAAGTATCAAATTACATTTATTTGGGTATTTATAATATCAATTATTTTAATATTTCATTATTTAGGTAGTAACTACATCACCATTTTGTCATAAATAACACAAATTATATAATGTATAAAAATTATATATAAAATAACATTAGGTCGGGAATATATTTGGATTTCTAATTAATATTTATAGTCGAATTTATCATATTTATATACTTATATTAAAAATGTTTTAGTTATTAAAGTTCGAGTTCAACTATTTTAACTATTCTTTAAATAAAATAGTATTAAATGTCCTAATCTAATCAAAGTGGACCTAAATGGTCATATTTTATTCCTAAGGTTGTTTTTGGTCTAATGAAACTTATCCAATAGAATTAGGACATGTTTTAGGGTAATAATAAAATCATTTTTACCCTTTATTACCCTATTTACTTTTAACCTTGGTAAATAAAATTAAGAAGTTACTATTCACCAAAAATTATTTATATCTTATTGAACCAAATTTTACTCCTTGATATTAGCCATTTCTCTAAAATTTTCTATATTCAACTAATAGAAGAGGTAAAATTACATTTTATATAAATTTTTAAATTCTCCTAGGAGGTGGGTAAAAGACAGTGAAAAGTTAAATAAAATTTTAATATATCTAAAATTATTATAAAATGGATCAAATGAATTACATTGAACTTATATAGGTATCTATTATCTATACTAAACTTGGCTTCTCCATTGGTGACATGTCACCTTCCCATGCCCCCACGTCACCTAAATTTCAATATTTCTCCCTCCAAATCGTGAAAATTTACCCACCTCCCATCCCCGATCCGGATTTTCCTCCGCCTCGCCTACCTCCCCCGCAAAACCATTACATCAATCCTAGGGTTTAGACAGATATTAATCTCCCTCGAACTCGCATCTCCCTCAAACTCGCCTCTCTGAAACTGCCTCCGTCTTCGGCTCCTCCTACTTCGGCTCCCCCGAAATTGGCTCCTCCGAATTCCGCTCCTCCGACATCCGCTCCTCCGACTTCCGCTCGGACTTCTCCTCCTCCTACTTTAGCTCCTCCGGCTACGGCTCCTCTGACTTCAGCTCCTCTGAATTCAGCTCCTCCGGTTATGCCTTCTGTGCAACCAGTGACTCCCACTTCAGTAATCCCAGTTTCGGTTCCTCTGCTCCAACTAGGGTTCCCGCACCCTTGATAACCCACCGAATAAGTGCAGGTATAAACAACTGTGAAATGTATAAGTCATTGTAAAAAATCTTCATGTCTCAATGTATTTGATTTTTGTGGTGTTTTTATTAGATTGAAATAGATTTTGCATTGTGTTCTATATTGATGTTTTTTGTTGTAGGGTCATATGAGGAAGATGATGAGGATTCGAAATGCCCCACTTATATCATCCAGAGTGGGGAAAAACTGGAAGATCTTTGCGGCAATCTTGAAGACCGGTTCCCAGTAGATTTCACATATTTCTCATATTTTATATTTCAATTATCTATCAAATCTGCCAACCCCCTATAGCCTGCGATTATAGTGGACTGTTCCTGAGTTATTTTGGTTTCAAAATTCGGTTTCCAGTAGGTTCTGCCCTCCGGTATCTTCTTTGCAACTCAGACATGAGGCAATTTACCTTTTCAGAAACCAATATTCATGAATCTACAATAGTAAAATGATTTTATTTCTATATTGCTCAAGGTTCATATTACACTGTATGTTCTATCATGTTATGTTTGAAAAAAAATTCAATTTTTTTTATAATTTACTGGTATGACATTAATTACATATTCTATATTTTCTGTAGCTAAATTCCTGGAAATTAACTTCTTGTGTTTCGAATTCCAGTTTCCAGTCTGTTATTCACTTCCACGTCATCTTCAAAGGACAGGCATGACATTAATTTCATGTTCATAAGCCTAATTCCTTCTATCTGCAGTAGTGATATCATTTCACTAAACTATAACTGCAGGTTAAAATTATATTCTAAGTTCTTTAATTTTTCTAGTGGGTATTTGGCTTCCACGAGATCTTCAAAGGAAATGTCTAAAATTAATTACCTGTTAATAAACCTAACTCATTGCTACAGTATTAGTGATATCATTTCACTTATCTATAAATTCATGTTCAAATTACGGTGTCTTATTAGACAAGTAATTTTTTAAAAAAACATCCGTATATTATAGACATTTTAGGCGATGCATTTCAAGTTCATGTAGTTTCTTTTTTATGTTTCGTGTTGGTATCCAACTGTTCCCCGCGCTAAACCGTTTTTGCATACCCTCGGAGTCTCCCGGAAATTTACCACATACAAATTTTCTTACAGATGTAGGAAACATGTTAGGTTTTTCTGAAATAAAAAATTCCCTTACTTTGATGCCTTGGTCAACCAATGTCACCGGTCCTTCTACTACTCGTGAATGGTCAACTAACTCTGCCAAACACAACCTTCACCATGCAGCATCACTAATTTTTTAGTCTTTCTTTAACAACTCAACGTATTGTAAAACCTTGGTACGCAAACATTAGTTGACTTAAGGACCTACCTTTCTTCATGCAGGTATAGGATTCTAGGATGCTCACATAAGGATGTTCTCGGATAAGAAGAAGCTGAAGAAAGAACAAGACTGGATAAGGTTGCCTTCAGTATTATTTAGAGCTCAGAAAGGACAAATTTCCTCTTGAACTGTGAGCATTCATATCTGAATGCTTAATTTTTTCTTTCAATTATGAATTAATTGAATCTTTCTTCACATAAAATCATGAGTAAGGACCTGTCTTTATTTTAACATCCAATTATGGAAAATGGATGGAGGACACAAAAAACCATTTCGGATAGTTTTAGATTTTGGGTTCAATTAGATCTGGTTTTATTGACTGATAAATTCTTATTTTATAATCTTCTATCCATGTTTAACCATTGTTTTATACAGTGTTCTCTAATATGAAAATATATGTTTACCATTTTTTAACATCTTGAATATGGATGAAAATATAAAATTTGTACTGTAAACAAGCATGTTTCTTATGAACTAATCATGTTAAAAGAGAGTTTATTATTTCTTTGGTGTGGGGGGGGGGGTGATTATTCATTTGGTATCTTCACCGTGTCTCATATCAACTTTGATTCTCTCAATCTGCAGAATTGGATTACCAGGGGATGTCCCCATACCAATGGGACCCAACACATGGAATTTTTTTAGTTGATTGTACATGAAGAAGTCTCTCTTAAATGGTATGTGAGAGAGTTCATCTTTATGTAGCATGAAATTTCACTGAAATATTATCTTAATTGTGTACTGTTATATTCAGATTCATAAATTTCCCATCGAAAGATAATCATCTTCATGAAGGATGGAGGGGAGGGGAGGGGAGGGAAGATGAAGGGCAGGGGGGAGGGGGCTGCTGGGGGAAAATGTTGGGCAGGGGGGAGGGGAGGGGAGGGGAGGGTGATAGCAGGGGGTGGGGGCTGCTGAGAGAAAATGTTGGGTAGGGGGGAGGGGAGGGGAGGGGAAGGGGTTGGGCAGGATGAAGGGGAGGGGAGGGGAGAGGAGGGGTAGGGGGGAGGGGGCTACTGGGGGAAAATGTTGGGCAGGGGGGAGGTGAGGGGAGGGGCAGGTTGGAGGGGAGGGGAGGGGAGGGGAGGGGATTGGCAGGGGGAGGGGGCTGCTGGGGGAAAATGTTTGGCAGGGGAGGGGAGGGGCAAGGGCTGGGCAGGATGGAGGGGAGGGGGGAGGAGTGGCAGCGGGGAGTGGGCTGTTGGGGGAAACCATTGGGAATGGGAGAGGGGAGGGGAGGGGCAGAAAAATACAAGCTTCATTGAAGCATCTCTGTAATGGAAATCTCCCACAAGCTTACAAGTTTTATTTCACTTTTTTTTTCAAGATTTTAGGTTCAATTTCACTCTTCCCTCTTTCTCATTTTGTAATTTAGGTTCATATTTCCTTCATAGATTTCCTCTTTCCTCTTTATTTTTTTAATTTTCAGGTTTGGTATGCCCTTCACATGTTCCCTCTTTCAAATATCTTCGCCTCCACCTGCTATACCTTAGCCTCCCTAAGCCTGCTCCGCCTCCAATGCCTCTGCCTCCCCCTCCGCCTGGTCCTCCTCCATTACCTCTGCCTCCCCCTCCGCGTTTTCTAATTCAAACCCTAGAATGTTTATTTCACTCATATATTATGTATTCCTTGTTCCTTGCTAAATTTTGTTGGCTTAGGATGCTATAAAAGAGGCTTTAGGTAAGGTTCTCTCTATGCCGATATGACCTCATTTTTCCATCACATGTGTTGTATTCCCTAACTTGGAATTGGGACCCATTCATCAACTCGTATGAATTCGAAAGTCAATTTTTCTTATTAACGATTCTGGTTGTTGTATGTTCGCATGCTCATATTCGTTGGACTGTGATTGTGTTTTAGTTTGATTTCAGATAACGCAAAAGCTAGGCTCCAGAACCCCTATCAATACCTGTTCGACTACTGGAATCATTGGATAGGACGCCCTAACTTGTGAATTTAAAGAGGTTCTCCCTTAGCCAATATCACCCCTTATCTTTAAGATTTTTAAAAGAACATGAAGTAGATGACTTTAATATCCCTTTAAAAAACAATGTTGGTACTTCCAAAAGTGAATGGTCGCAATGATAATAGACGTGTAGTTTTGATTGTTGGGTTTTTTCCGGGCATAAAAGATGATGATATTCCATTGGCACAACCTTTGGAGGTCTCAAGGCTATGTTTTTCTTTCTAAACTGTTACTTTTAAATTCTATAGGAATTATCCGTGAAGTTTCCATGTTATTTTAAGAATTTATTTTAGTTTTTTATTCCTTCAGCATCACTCACCACTGTTGGTTGATATATTTGTGATGGATATCAAGGATTTTTCAACTTCTGTTACACACTGTGGAAGCCTAGTTGCAATTATAATACTCAGGGTAAGTTGATTTATTTTAATTTGCATTCACCAAATTCTGCATCCTTTTATTCAACTTCGCCCCTTCAATGGAGATGTTTCCTCTACTGATTTCTAATCTGTTATATAAATGAAATTATAGGCTTCATCTATTGGCATGACGCCCATTCTTGATAGCTTGGGTGAATAGTCGTCTCAATACTTAATTTCATTTGTTTCATTCTTATCAACCTTTGATTATTTTTTTGTTTATAGGTGCTTGAGTACTGTATTGTATTGATGTTACTCAACAAAAATACATCTCTGCTTCGTATGAGTTGTTTTGGTTGATTCTGCCTGTTCACAAATATTCAATTTCTAAAATATTTTCTCAACATGAAAGGTTTCCTGTTGTAAAAATTCTATAAAAAACCGATATGTTAATAAAAATTATATTATCTTCTCTTTCTGTTCATTGAAACCCTATTATTGACCTCTTTTCGGCTGCTAAGGCAAACACATTCCAGGGATGATGTGTCATGTTCTTAAAATCATTCTTTCTCTAGATGGGTGGTAGTTTTGTTTTCGGTTTGTTTTGGTTTAGATTCAGTTGAGGGGATACTTGATACATTGCATAAAAATGATTACTATGAAGTGAGGATAATGATTGTTGCTAAACTAACATTGTAGTGCGTTGTATGTAATACGATGTCATGTTCAAAATGAAGTTAATGTATCAATGCTGTGTTTGGGGTATATTTAACTTGCTGGTAATGTCATCTCAAAATCCATGAAACCTATTTTCTGTTGTTAAAACAGATGTATCATGTTTTTAAAATTAATCTTGCTTTGTATTAGTAGTTTTGTGTTTTTTTTATCTTGATTCAGATTCAATTTCAGGGTTGGTTAGTATGTTGTACAAAAATTGATCGATGGGAAATCGATTAAAATCCATATACCTCCTCAAGTTCCCAGTTTTTGAGTTTTCAGTTTTTTTTTGATATTGATGGTTCTCTCAGAGTTTGGGCACTCATATCTTGGATTTATAGGCCTGTATTTGTTTCAATTTGAATATTTTTTAGTGTCTTTACTATACTATCTATTTTTATGCGGTCGTGATAGTAAAGTCGTTCTATTTATTATGTGCATGCTAATCTACTTTTAGGTTTCATTTGACAACACTTACTAAAAATTCTTATAGTGCTTATCAGTTATTGATAGGTTTTATACACAGTTTTCATCAGGGTTGTAAAATAGAGCCTGGATGACATGGAAAACACCATACTGATAAACACCAGTTTTTGTGAATATCCCAGATGGATCCCGGTGGCAAGTGGGATAATGAAGAATGATTGGTGATTGGAGAGAGTGGGATATCAAGGATTTTTCAACTACTATTACACACTATGGAAGCACAGATGCAATTATAATATTCGGGGTAAATTGATTTCTTTTAATTTGCATTCACCAACTTCTGACTCCTTTTATTTAGCTTCACCCCTTCAATGGAGATGTTTCATCTATTAGTTTCTAATATATTATATAAATGAAATTATAGGCTTCATCTATTGACACAAATCCCATTCTTGATAGCATGGATGAGTAGTCGTTTCAATACATAATTTCATTTCGTTTCATTCTTATACACCTTTGATGCTTTTTTTGTAGGTTCTTGGGTACTGTATTTTGGGTTCTCACTATTATATGGATTGATTTAAAACAATATGTTATCTATACTAAACTAGGATTCTTCAAGCTTATGTTTCACCCTACCATGTAGCCATGATACCTCTTTTCTTTCCATAACTCCCTCCATTATTGCGAAACCCTTGGCCGCGCATTCCCCCCCTCCCACATTCCATTCAAAGTAGCCTCCATCTAGGGTTCTCTTCATTTGCAGATCCCTCTTCAATTGCCTCCATCCAGAATCGCATCTCCATCTTCAATCGCCTCCATCAAGAATCATGGATCCATCTTCAATCACGGATCCCCTCGATCTAGGTTTCCTCTTCAATCGCGTTTTACTACTCCAACAATCGCATATCCCTCTTACATCTTGGTGTCCTCTTCAATCATCATCCTCTATCCAGAACAACAGATCTGTCGCGACCCACTTGCAGGAGTATCTAGGTACCATTAATTACATGCGCGTCTGTCTTCTTTCTCGCAAAACCGACCAGATCTTCCTCTTCGTATAGGTTTCAGACTCAATCCGTTAACACGTGCATACAAGCGTCTATTCTTCATTGTGTACAACGATCATGAATTTTTCTACTCCCGCAACAATATTCGCGAAGTACCATTGGATCCTGATGTGTTCTATTATGTAACTCTCTGTTAGATTCAAAACCCAGAAACAAGATGTCTCTTCCACAACTAAGGCTACAGTGGTATGTTATTACTCCCAAAAAACACCACCATCTTTTCTGTGGGATTTTATTGACACGATGAACTACTTCTCCCTATTATTTTCCTTGAAATTATATATTACAGTTGATTTATGCAGTATCAACCTATACAAACTGCATATCCACTTCCTGCAGGTGATTATTTTTTAATAGAACTAAAAAAATAGTCTGCATTCCCTACTGCTATCTCCACATAAAAAATTGGATGTCTATTTCAGGTGCAATATCTTCATACCTATGAACTGCTCACCCAATTACACACCCAAGGAGGTCTTCACATGCGAAAACTTCTGAGAGCATCAACAGTACATCAATCTATTCAGTCCAAAATATTTAAGAGGTAAAACAATATGATATTTTTTTAATACAAAACATACTGGTTTTATCGGTTACACTTATTGAAGGGTTTCGCTATTATTCATAGAATGTATTATTTTAGGAGGGGGGGAGGAGGGTGGGAGGAGAATCTGTTTAGTGGGAAGGGGAGGGGAGGGGCTGGGTAGGGTGAAGGGGAGGGGAGGAGAGGGGAAGATGAGGGAAGGGGGAGGGGGCTGGTGGGGGAAGGGGTTGGGCAGGGGGAGGGGAGTGGTGGGGGAAGGGGCTGGGCAAGGGAGAGGCTGAGGTGGGAGGGGGAGGTGCTGGGAAAGGTGGGGTGAAAAGCTTGTCAGGGTGGGGGGAGTGGAGGGGCTGGGCAGGGTCAAGGGGAGGGGAGGAGAGGGGAATATGAGGGCAGGGGGGAGGGGGATGGTGGGGAAGGGGTTGGGCAGGGGGGGAGGGGAGTGGTGGGGGAAGGGGCTGGGTAGGGGAGATGCTTAGGTGGGAGGGGGAGGTGCTAGGAAAGGGGGGGTGAAAATCTTGGCAGGGTGGGGGGAGTGGAGGGTCTGGGCAAGGTCAAGGGGATGGGAGAAGAGGAGAATATGAGGGCAGGGGGAGGGGGATGGTGGGGAAGGGGTTGGGCAGGGGGGAGGGGAGTGGTGGGGGAAGGGGCTGGGTAGGGGAGAGGCTTAGGT
Organism: Viscum album; assembly: GCA_963277665.1. Taxonomy (NCBI): domain Eukaryota; kingdom Viridiplantae; phylum Streptophyta; class Magnoliopsida; order Santalales; family Viscaceae; genus Viscum; species Viscum album. The sequence continues at coordinate 1,434,046,395 of OY728159.1, forward strand.
GGGAGGGGGAGGTGCTAGGAAAGGGGGGGGGGTGACAAGATGGGCTGGGAAGGGTGGTGGGGGGGGAGGGGAGGGGATGGGCATGGTGAAGGGGAGGGGAGGAGAGGGGAAGATGCTGGCAGGGGGAGGGGGCTGGTGGGGGAAGGGGATTGGCAGGGGGGAGGGGAGTGGGGGGGGGAAGGGGCTGGGTAGGGGAGAGGTTGTGGTGGGGGGGGAGGTGCTGAGAAAGGGGGGTGACAAGCTGGGCTGGGTGGGGGGGGAGGGGAGGGTCTGGGCAGGGGGGGAGGACATGCAGAGGAGGGGGGAGGGGTAGAGCTGGGCATGGGGGAAGGAGGAGGTGCTGGGAAAGGCGAATGTGAGAAGCTGGGTAGGGTTGGGGGAGGGGAGGGGCTGGGCAAGAGATATATATTCCATTTTACAAAGGTTTTATTTCAATATCTTTTTATTTACAACTTTTTTAGTTTTCCATTTTTTATACACTACAAAATTTAGATGGGCCTGAAATTTTCTTAATTATTTGCAGATAGATTATAAATAAATATTTTGGAATATTAATATGTTAGCACTCACAAATTACTCATTCATGGTTATTTCTGGATTGCTTACACAAACATGTTCCTCAATTGCTCATGCAAGTTTTTTTTTTCAGATTGTTTATGCCTAACTATTTCCATATTGTTTATTATTAAGTGTGTCCAGATTGCTTATGATCACCAAATTAGGATGATATGGATAGTTCCATATCCATATTAGATATTTCTTCATCTCTACTAACTTCTATATATTGTTCTACAAACCATGTCAATGTAGTTCTTGGTGATAGCAGTTTGGTGAACCTGCATTCTAATGGCATTGAAATTTACATAATTTCTTACAGGTTATTGAAATATAACTGTTTCAAGATTATTTATATGTATGTTTTTCCTTATTATTCAAACATATATTTCTGAACTGCTTATTTATGTGTTTATCAAATTTTCATAAATAGTGTTTTTACACATTTATTACACATATTGTTGGACTTCTTATTGAAGGGTTTCCCTATTATTCATAGAATGTAATCTTTGAGGAGGGGGATGAGGAGGGTGTGAGGAGAACATGGTTATTGGGGAGGGGAGGGGATGGGCTGGGTAGGGTGAAAGGGGAGGGGAGGGGCTGGGTAGGGAGAAAGGGAGGGGAGGGGCTGGGCAGGGTGAAAGGGAGGGGAGGAGAGGGGAAGATGAGGGCTGGGGGGAGGGGGCTGGTGGGGGAAGGGGTTGGGCAGGGGGAGGGGAGTGGTGGGGGAAGGGGCTGGGCATGGGAGAGGCTGAGGTGGGAGGGGGGTGATGGGAAAGGGGGGGGGGGTGACAAGCTGGGCAGGGTTGGGGGGGAGGGGAGGGGCTGGGTAGGGTGAAGGGGAGGGGAGGAGAGGGGAAGATGAGGGCAGGGGGGAGGGGGCTGGTGGGGGAAGGGGTTGGGCAGGGGGAGAGGAGTGGTGAGGGAAGGGGCTGGGCAAGGGAGAGGCTGAGGTGGGAGGGGGAGGTGCTGGGAAAGGGGGGGTGACAAGCTGGGTAGGGTGGGGGGGGGGGAGGGGAGGGGCTAGGCATGGGGGAGACTGAGGTGGTAGGGGGAGGTGCTGGGAAAGGGGGGGTGACAAGCCGGGGAGTGTGGGGGGGAGGGGAGGGGATGGTTAGGGGGGATGACATGTAGAGGAGGGGGAGGGGTAGAGCTAGGTAGGGGGGTAGAAGGAGGTGCTGGGAAAGGGGGATGTGACAAGCTGGGCAGGGTGGGGGGAGGGGAGGGGCTGGGCAAGAGTAATATATATTCCATTTTACAAATGTTTTATTTCAATATATTTTTATTTCAAACTTTTTTAGTTTTCCATTTTTTACACACTACACAATTTAGATGGGACTGAAATTTTCATACTTATTTTCTGATAGATTATACATAAATGTTTTGGAATATTTATATGTCAGCACTCACAAATTACTCATTCATGGTTATTTCTGGATTTCTTACACAAACGTGTTCCTCAATTGCTCATGCAAGTGTTTTTAAAGATTGTTTATGCTTAACTGTTTCCATATTGTTTATTATTAAGTGTTTCTAGATTGATTATGATCACCAAATTAGGATGATATGGATAGTTCCATATCCATATTAGATATTTCTTCATCCCCACTAACTTATGTATATTGTTCTAGAAACCATGTCAATGTAGTTCTTTGTGATAGCAGTTTGGTGCAGCTACATTCCAATGGCATTGAAATTTACATAATTGCTGACAGGGGGGATGGACGAAAGGGAAGAGGGAAGGGGAGGGGCAGGGTAGTGATGAGGGACTAAGAAGGGGAGAGTCAATTCCTTATGCAGTAGTGAGGGGCAAGGCGGGGGAGAGGAAATGGCCTATGCATCAGGGGGACATAAAATTGATTAGTGCCTAGCTTCTGTACGGATGGATTGAGGTTTGTCTCCACTTAAACATTTTTCAGTTTTTCTGATTTGTCATGTTTGTTTCCTGATAAAGTGTACCCAGTTAGTATTTTCTATTATTTCTTTCAATTAGTACTGATTTTTCATTTTCATATTATGAATTGTTTTCATTGATTTTTTATAAGACTTTTTTTCATGGATGATTATTGTAAACAACATAGCCATTTGATGATGACATGTTTTTTTTTCACTTCACTAGATTAACCAATTATTTTTTCATAGTAAAATGTCTCATTTACTAACATTCATGTCTAATTATATATTTCAGGGATCAATATAACTGTCTATATACATGAAAAACTGCTACTCTGCCTCAACAGAACATGATAGTGAGAGGTTGTTGACTGCACATTCTGTTGACACGAATTGTAATATGATCTGCAGAGCCGCTGTTGTTGAAAATCATGGTTCATGTTAATGTTGTCAAACATGTATCTGCTACTGAAACTATATTTATGTTCTATTATCATGGTTAAATAACATTCCATAGTTTTATTTCCAAGGTGGTGACAACTTGTGTCTCTTTCCAATTTCAAGTTATCTTATCATGATTCTGTTTCAATGTTTACCTATTTCAGTTATCTAGAAATTAGATTTTCATACTTTGTTTCTATGAATATATTTATAATTTCAACATATTAATTATTAATTTTCATTGATCACTTCTCATATTTTTAATGCATTTTGTAGTTTAGATTTCATTTATGATGCCGTGCGTATGCACATGCGATGTACTAGTTATGTATCAATTTTGACCTAAATTAAATTTAAATAAAATAAATAATTATTTAAATAAAAAGTCAGTTTTTATATAGTAACCAGTGTTTTCACTATTCATCAAAAATTGAAAGTTTTCAGAAAAATAACAAAAAATCACCCTACGCTAATTTCGATATTCCGAATCCAAAAATGAAGTCCATTTTGAAAGATAAAATTTATAAAATTTCAAAAAGTGGGTATTACTATTCATAACAGCTAGTTCATAATAATATTAATATAATATCTCGTTTAGTGAAACTTGGTATTGTGTATAACACACACTATCGTGGAAGGTTGCAGTTGCGTGTAATGAAAGCCAAGTCAGGGTTGCGTGTAGTGCAAGATTTTATTTGTTGTTTCATGTAATAGAATCCAACAATATTTTATTTATATATTGAATATATAATATATATATACACTCAATGTTGCATAAAATAACATCGATCAAAAGAACTTGAAATTGTGTGTAACACGATCCAAGATTAGTGTTGTGTATACTGCAAACTAATACGGCGTTGTGTATAGAACAAGATAATTTTTGTGTCGCGTACAACAAAAGATATCAATTAAATTAAAAATAATAATTCTCATAATATCTCAGGTTGTTACATTATACCGCACTCAAAATGAATTTCTTCCTCTAAATTCATTGGGGTTATAAATCTTTTACTACTTGATATTTTCATTAATAGAAACCCACATCATAAAAAGGAATAATAAAGCTTATTTTAAAACTATTGTATGAAATGTAACAGTCACCCAAATTAACTTATCCCTGGGTTTCCACATAGGAGAACATAGGTGAAAATATGGATATAGAAGAGAAATATAACCGTCAAGTTCTTATGGAGAGTGGTAGAGAACATGGATATAAAAAATCCAACAATAAAAAAGCCATAAATTTGTGATGTTCTAAGGTACCATATAATTCATCAGATATGAGAGTACTATGACAACATTTTTGGTTTCCAAGATCATTTCCCTAACGTTGATGAACTATAACATAAGGCTAAATACTTACTTGATTTTAGTGTAATATCATTGTTGTTCATTCCATGAACAATTTCCACATCATCTCCATTTAAAGAAATAAATCTGAATTTTTCATTCATGAAGTGTAAGAAGATCATGCAATAGAATGATAAGTCATCCCATCTATTTCTATCACAAAAATGATATCATAAGTTATTAAATATACATAAGTCCATCTATTTTGAGATGAATCATATATGATTCCAACAATGGACTTATATTTTATTTATCATACCACTTAATAAATTAGAACTAGTTTCTACTAAAAGGGACTTCCTGTAGGCCCGTGGTATGCGATAAAGGAATGTCGCACTTCAATTGTGGTTTCGATTCCCACAACCTTGTCCAATGCAATGGGTTGTCGCCCATCCTGCATGTTGTCATTTTTCTAAAACTACATTATTATAACATTCCATAAATAATATCGAAAAATATTCTAACCTTAAACAATAATATCTAATGTCTAACTTAATTCAGTACAATATTTAGGATTATCCAAAATACTTCTGTCCAAGCTCCTAGTATAAAGAAAATGATTACTTAAAAGGTCACATAACAAGCACGTGAATACCATCATTTATCCCAAATATATCTTGTTGATCACATTCCAAATATGTGAATATGTTAATCATGTATTCTATTGAAACATAAATTATCGTAGAACCTTAGTGAAAACTTGAATGCTGTCAAAAGTAATCTCTTTCCACATTCCAAAATCCCAAAAATTCTTTATACTCAAACCATGATATCACTTTGCACTTATATTAGTCATGATCTCATGAGTACTCTCAAAAAAACTATTTTCTCTTTATCCCTTCACTATGCGCATATCATATGCTTTCCAAATATATTTCAATCACTTTTCATGGTTACTGATGCCATATTATTTTGGAAAACCATAACGGACCAATACATAGATATTTCAACATACCATAAAAGTACCTCAATAACATTAATCATGAATACCAATACATAAAAACTTTAATCCATCCTCTTCAATGATTTCCATGGAATAAGTCCTTCCTTGATTTAGAAGTAACCTCTTAGGTTAGGGCATTGATTTGGGTAATTCACATGTTTTCCACAGATAAGACATTGAAATCCATAACAGTCTGTCACTCTATGACCCTTCTCTACACATAGATAACATTTTCCCCTCCATTTGATGTATTCTTCAAGGTTCTTATTCCCTTCTTTAGAAATCTCAATCTTCCTTTCTCTATGCTCCTCAACATGCGCACACTCTTAAAAGGCCATATTCCTCTTATTTGATCAATTAGGAATACCACTAAAGTTCTCCTAGTTAATCATATATCGCAATGAGTGATTTGGAATAATCACAAAATCTTTCTTTCTAGGCATTACGAAATTTCATTTCTCATAGTCACCAATTTTTCCATTGGATGAAATGTTGACCCAATTCCTTCTAGTTCCCTCCATTGACTAAAACCAAAATCCATGGTGTAATAAATAGTTAAAATAACGGGGAACCACATAATCATATAAAGTCACTTATGGGATGTCTAACTAATTACACATTCTTTAATCAATGACATCATAGGTTCTTCCTAGGTTGTCAACATAATTCTAGGACTGTAACCTATAGTTATACTAAACATTAGGGACATCCTTAGATATACCTTAGAAATATATCTAGGGATATCACTATAGTTTTCGCATCCATGATTCCAAAGGATAACTAAACCTTCCCTTTGATACCAACTGTAGAGACCCAAATCTTGACGTACATGGACATTAGAATACTTTTGTGGAATACTTATAACAAAAACAAACACTCAAGGACCATAATAGTTTAGTGTCTTTGGAAACATGGAATATTAACTTCTAATCATGTTGAAAGATCTTCAACATCTCCCATAACGATCTTCCCCTTTTTGTTTACTTACCAAAAACCCTTCTTTTATTCTTGGCTGAAAGGAAAACATAAAAAGGGTGAGCTAAAATGCTAATTAAGGGTAAGCATATTTAAAATAAAACAAACCATATACATTTTAACTTAAAAGCATGATCAGAATGTTTAAACATCAAAATATAGATCAATGACATAAAACATGGAAGTACGTAAGGCATAGATCATAATGGAACATCAATTATGATAAAATATCATATTAATAAAGCATGTAATTGTGGAAACCATTAAGCACATGTTATGATTTCCATAGAATCCAAGGAATTACTTCCATGGACATCTTTGTGGACAAAGTCCCTTTCTGAATCAAGTTCACTCCTCATTTTAGTGCTATAACACTGAACCGGATTAACTTACAGTTCCAGCCATGTATATCTCATGAGATATAAATCTTTACCCAATGCATTGGAGGGACATATATGTCCCACCCATCTCATAATGAAATCATTCTTTCGTGTGCCACAAAATCATAAATCATACATCATAGCATAACCCATTTAATAGAATGAGATTCATAAACATCATGCCATCATTACATAATCCATATAAAAAAATTGATATCATTACATCATAACAAGAATCAATCCATGTAAATAATGGAGACATTATACATGAAACATAATCATATTAAATAATGTCATTTTTAGATGGAAAATAGTTTTGATAAATCAATTGAAATGAATTATTGAGGAAAATATCCTTTCTTCTTCAAAATCATTTTCATTTCAAAAACTGCCATGACATCTTAAAATAAAAGGGTTTTATTTAAAATAATCATGCAATCTTTTATAGGAATCTTCATGAAAATGAGGTGTTATAAAACCCTAAAAATCCATTCACCCGTATAAGTTAAAAATAACATTCTCATCATACTTTTGTCGAAAAAGTAAAAAAGTTCCTCGTGTGGTAAAAAAAAGTAAGATTCCTTTCATAACATGTGGTAAATTACAAAAATGGGTAAAAAGTCCATTAAACATACATGAAAACATTTTAAAAAAATAGGGACATGGATGATAACAAAAACCCCAGTAAATACTTACGAATAAACAATCTCGTATAAGAGCGAGATTGGAATAGTTATCCCTTACCTTATGTCCGATATGCTTCGTATGTATCTGAACCTCCTGTGTAATGATTTCAATAATCTCAATATCTTATTATAGACTCATATTCATTATTATGATATGTTATATAGTTAACTTATGACTTTTACCCGTTCTGTAGTAAATTCAATGTAAAAGCATCGATTTGGGTAAAACCGTTTCATTTATTGTACGTGTTTTGACTTGTTATTCTTGATATTATTAATTATATCCTGATTTACATAATTCCAGAATGTAAAACGTGATTTATATATAATATATATTCAGAATATACATATATATATATGATAGATCGATAAATGGAATGTAATACACCGTTCATGGAGACGGTTGGCTGTACGTACGTATGAACGCTGTTTTCGTTTCCTTATTGAATTGAATGGAATTAAGTAGATGACATACATACATATATATATATATATACATATATCTAGTATCATTATTTTTTCACATATTTCATTATTATTCATTATATATACTTTATAATCATTCATTAATGGTTAACATGGAGAATGAATCTTATCGCGTCGTGGAGACGGTAGTCCGTACGTATGCACAAGCGATGATATCATTTTCATGATCATGGAATTTTATTTAAGAGTATGTATAATATTTCAGAATCAATATCAATTTAAAATAATCATATATAGTTATTTATTTACACCATTATACCCATCCATGTAAGGTGGTGGTCGAAAACAGATAACACCACGGTGTGCAGACGGTATTTCGTACGTACGCATGCATGAGGATGTCATTTTCTATAGGATAGATAGAAGGTGAAATAGGGTTATTTCATATTTATAATAACATATCAGTATGTAAGTAATAATGATTTTATTACTTTATAATGAGACAACTAAAGAAGAATATTTATAAGATGAAAGAAACTTGATAGAATCGGAAGAAGAGATTACCTCTTCTTCGACGCACCTCCATTATGCTTCCTCTTAAAGATGTAGAGTTGGTCTTTTGAAAAAACCAGAACCTCCAAAATGTTTCTAGGGAAGTATAGAAGAGAAATGGGGAGGTGTTGGCCGAGCTTCAAGGTTCAAAAGGGTGTGAAGAGAAGAGGGAAGTGGTGCCCTTTTTATAAGGGAGGAGAGGGGCACCTTTGAAAAAAACTTAAAATATTATTTTATAATAAAGTCATATTAAGTTTATAATAACTCCAAATTGATTTATTTAGAAGATAATGTGAGGATGGGTCTGAATCATCTCAACTAATAGGTTTTAGAAAATTTTAGGTTACTATTTTAACATTATCTTTTAGATTTAACTCTAAGTTAAATAATTTAACTTTTACCGTGTCTTCTTATTTTATTACACTATATGGTTAATAAACTTACTATAACCAGCCAAACGAACCCCAAGTTGTTCATTATTAATATATATATCTTTATCTAAGTCATTTGGCATAACCTTATATTTTTATGAATATAATAACAATTAATAATATAATATTTTTTTTAAAAACTATTTTATGTCAATTTTGAAACTTTTTTGTAATTGATTTTATTGAAAATCAAAACAACATTATTAGTTCGAAAAAAGTTAAGTAAAGCAATACTAACATGTCATATTAACCTATAAATTAGTTTAATTCATAAAAAGTTTCAAATTACATTTATTTAACTATTTATAATATCAATTATTTTAATATTTTTTTATTTAGGTAATTACAACATCACCATTGTGTCATAAATAAAATAAATTATTTAATGTCTAAAAATTATAAATAAAATACCATTAGGTAGGAAAACGTTTTAGATTTATAATGAATACTTATAGTTGAATTTATCTTATTTATAACCCTATATTAAAATGTTTTAGTTATTAAAATTTGATTTTAACTATTTTAACTCTTCTTTAAATAAAACAATATTAAATGCCCCAATCTAATCCAAGTGGACCTAAATGGTCATATTTTATTCCTAAAGTTGTTTTTGGTTGAATTAAACTTATCCAATAGAATTAGGACATGTGTTAGGGTAATAATATTATTATTTTTACCGTTAATTACCCTATTTACTTTTAACAGTTGTAAACAAAATTAAAAAGTTACTATTCACCCAAAATTATTTTTATATTATTGAAGCACATTTTAATCCTTGATATTAACCGTGTCTCTCAGATTTTCAAAATTCCACTCACAGAAGCTGTGAAATTATGTTTTATGTAAAATTTTAAATTCTCTTAGGAGGTGGGTAAAAGACGGTGAAAAGTTCAATAAAATTTTAATATATCTAAAATTATTATAAAAGGCTCGAATGAATTACATTGAACTTATATAGGTATTATGTATCAATTTTGACCCAAAATAAATTTAAATAAAATAAATAATTATTTAATTAAAATGTCGGTTTTTAAATAGTAACCCTGTGTTTTCACTATTCATAAAAAATTTAATGTTTTTATAAAAATACCAAAAATTCACCCTAGTCTAATTTCAATATTCCAAATCAAAAAATGAAGTCGAATTTTAATGGTAAAATTTAATAAAATTTCAAAAAGTGAGTATTACTATTCATTATGGCTAGTTCATAATAATATTATAATAATATCTCGTTTAGTGAAACATGGTATTGCATATAACACACGCTATCGTGGAAGGTCTCGGTTGCGTGTAATGAAAGCCAAGTCAGGGTTGCGTGTAGTGCATGATTCATTTGTTGTTTTGTATAATAGAATCCAGCCATATTTCATTTATACATTGAATATATTTATATATATATATATACACTCAATGTTGCGTAAAATAACTTCAATCAAACGAACTTGAAATTGTTTGTAACACGATCCACGATTAGTGTTGTGTATACTGCAAGATAATACGGTGTTGCGTATAGAACAAGCTAATTTTGGTGTCTCGTACAACATAAGACATCAATGAAATTAAAAATAATAATTCTCATAAAATCTCGGGTAGTTACAAATTATTTTTTCATATAAAATTCCTTTATAATGATAATTTATCTAAAATACATTACATATATTATTTAAAAAATATATAGTTTTATTATTCAAGTACTCATGATGTAAACTACTAATTTTCTTATTAGCATTTATGGATAATATATAAGAACTAAAATAATAAAATAATAAAATAATAAATATAATTTCATTATTATATAAATTATTTCATTAATTCAAATATTTTCCCTATATTATCATATACTAAAATATTTAACGTAAGAGAGTGAAATTTCATATTTTTCATTATATACAATGTTACATAGTTCATAATTACTTAAAAAATATAAAAATGGTTATGATTTTTATATTTGTATGATTAAATATAAAATATATTCATTAAATGAAATATTAAAAAAAATGTAGGAATGAATTAATAACATTATCAAAATAGATTAAACATAGATAATCCCATTTTAGATTTACCACTTAATAACATATTTAATACAATATATTTTCAAAACATAAATGTAATAGAAAAAGGACATTTTTAATAAATTTAAGAACCTATTACAAATTCATGAATTCATTTTATCAAATTTAATTTCTATTAGTTTAAGAGAATTATTTTAATTTTGAATTGAAATAAAATTGATAAAACTCATCAAAAATTTTTTATTTCTTTTGTATAAATGTTTTTATAAGAAAATCAACAATAAAAATGATTACCGTAATATTAATATATAATTCAGAGTCCTAAATAACTATTTTTAATTTCGAACCATATTTTGAAAATTTTAGTCTTTATAAATTATATGATATAAAAGATATTCTCTACGTAAAATTAGTATGTTTCAATAATCATTGATAATGAATATTTTAGAAAATTTTAAAATATTTACCGTAAACCAATCTTGAAATTATAAAACCACAAAAGAATATTTTTTTAAAAAAATAATCTTATAATTTTATAATAAATTAATTATAATATAAACACACAAAATATAATTAAATCAATTTTAGGAATAAATCTTATTATTGATGAATAAAATTACTTTACTAATAATTGAATGTATATTTCTTATGAATTAATAAATATTATTCGGAGTTGATCATTTAAAGAAATATCTTATTATATGGTTACATATATTAAATCTCACTAACTCTATAACAATGTAATAATGGTAAAATTAAAAAAAATAGTATTTTATGTTTGTTTAAGCTCATTATTACATTTTACGAATGATATGAAACATAGTATTTTTTTAATATTAGGTTGTAAAAATATCCCCCATTTAAAAAATATCTACCATTTAATTCCTTCTAGTGATCAATAGTCATAATATTATTATTTTAAAATTAAATTACATAATAATATGCATCATAAAAATTGATAATGAAATATCATTTTGAAAATTTTGAATTATAAATAAGTAGAATATTTATAATAATACAAAAAATAGTTTCAAAGTATGAGAAACTAAGTTAAAATTTAACACATTCATGGTTGGAAGAAAATTCAATATAATTACGATGATTGATAATGAACATTTAATAAAATAAAGTGACATATCATGAGAATGCCAATAGAAAAAAAATGTACCAATGAGTTGTGGAAAGAAAAAAAATTATTATAAAAGAATGTAATTATATAATATTTTGTTGAATATCATATTCTTGTATATAATGAACATATTTACCATCCAGACTATGAAAATGATGAAATAAAAAAATAAAATGTTTTGTATTACCCATTAATAAATTTCCACAATAATGTCATCAATTACTCCAATTGAAAACTAATCATGAAGAAATATTCACTCTTGGAGCACTAAAATAAACATCATTACTAATAACATAATAAACAAGATAATGAAAATTTATTTCCATTTTATTTTTCTATAAAATAATAAAATAATTGTGAATACATTGTATGTTATTTTCTAGTATATATAAAACATAATTTAAAAAATATTGAATTTGACCCCATAATTTCCCAAAAATCACAAAAGGTTCAATTTACATCATTCCATAAATAACTGCCCTACATCCCAAATAATCCACATATGCTCAAAATAAAAAAAATATTAATATAAAAATATTTATCATAAAATTAAATTAAAATCATTAAAAATATCACATTAATATTATATAATTATATTTTTATGTGATACTTGTATGATTTTGGTCTTTAAATAGGAATTTTTGACGAATTTTATGTGAAAAACAAGGTAACACTACATAGAAATGTTTTGTGATGGTTTTAAATGGTTTCATGAATTATGTATGAGGTGAAACTATGTTGAAAGATATTTTTGTATGAGTGTAAATTTTAAAAGGACCATTTTAATTTAATTTTTCTAATGCCTGAAAGAGAGGTGAAATGTGATGTGGGTTTGTTTGATGCTAGTATGATTTTGATAATTAAATTCAATGAAAAAGTGTATCATGTGAGATGTCTGTGGGCTGTATGGTGTGTTTCAGACATAGATGTTGTTTTTTCATTTGTAAATTATATTTCATTACATGTTTAACTTGTTTGAGAAGATCAAATATTAGTATGGTTAACTTCACCGAGTACAAGGTACCTAGAACCCACAGAAATTTATTGCAGTAGGTTGTTTTCCCATTGCTAGTGATCACAAGATATTTTTTAATTACTATTGTCATACATTATGTTTTGATAGAGAAATTAATAGCTTGGTCACTAAATTTAAAAGAGTTTATTTCTTTTACTGTAGCCTACATGAAGTTTGTTTTTATTTAATGTTACATCTCTTATAAATTGTTACTAGAATTTTAGTTTTAAAAAATAGGAAGATTTTTGTCGTATAATGATTATAAAATTGAATATTAATGTTGTGGAATTCTACTCAGCTTTGGAACATGCCCAACATACACACTTGGTTGTAAGTATACATGGTTATTTCTTCGTAGGTTTGGGTAAAACTTTTAGTTCTTGTAGTTCTGGAATCTAGCGGGCCTTCTTGGCAAAATGTTGTGGAGATGGCTTGATGATGGTGCATCTTGACCTGATGAGGTTCATGGGATATCCATTTCAACATTTTTCCTTTGTTATAGTCTTGGAGTTTTTCCTATATCATGTAAATCAATTATGAATTTTTGTAACACTTCATTTTGTTAGAAAAATAAAGATTTGTTTTATCAAATTATTTTGTTGTTTTATGTTTATAAACATGTCTACATTGTTCCCAATTTTTATTATTTTATACTTGGGTACTTTTTACAGCCCATTGGGATCTGGACCACCCTTCGTTCGATGCCATGGGCTGGGTCAAGTGCCGCTTTTGATGGCCACCAGATTCAGTTTGTGACAAAATTGTATCATAGGGGACACATTCACTCTTTCGGAAATGTTATTTGTGGAAGAATCAAGATAGTATAGAGTTAGGATTTATAGGAATTGACATTCTGATTACGAGTATAGTGCATGGTTAGCTCACCACATGATGATATTTGTGTCACATGGTGAAATCGGGTTTTATTTGGGTACTTTTGTTTTTATGGGTCATCGATGATTGGGGGAATGAAAATAGACTTTCCTTAATGGACTCAGTGAGCTCACAGTGCCTGGAAAGCCATGTGGAGCTGCACATGTTTTCCTAGAACAGTCTCTATGATGGTGAAGTGACTTTTTTATGTCCACTAACTGTATTTCCAAGACACCCACTTAAAGTAGTATCTTCTCACATTGTCTTGTGTCATTTAGTAACAAAATAATGATTTTTTTGTTTTAAAGAAAAAATGAATTCGTTTTAAGAAGCGTAATGATTTTATAAATTGGTTTTCTAATAAAGAGGGTATTATTTTATTTTCTAAATGGTGGAACAAAAATTTTATTTTTATTTGAAATGGTAAAGGAATTTTTTAATCTATTTTAAAATTATAAATTATGTAAAAGTGGATTTTGTAAATCTATTTCAAATGGAACATTATAAATTATTGAGAAAGTGTTTTGAATGGAATAAATTGTTTTTGAATTTATTTTGGGAGTTTAAAAAATGAATTTTTATTTGGTAAATACTGAGAAGTTGAATATTATTATTGATCATTGCAACCTTGGTTTAAATAAGAAGAGATTATTTTTTCAATATATCAGTGTGGATCAAATGGTGTTTTCATAAAATCAGATCTGTTTTGAAAGGGGTTGAGATGTTTTTAAATTGACATGAATAGCTTTAATATGATTTTTAAATTGAATTATTTTTACTTTCTAAAAAGTTTGGTAAGCAGTAAATTGGTATTGATTTTTTAGATAGGAGTTTTGAGAGAAATGAACTGTCGGTTAAATGTTATGGTTCTGAAAAGAGGAATAAATATTTGTTTTAACTCTTCTTATTTCAATGAGAAGCCACATACAAGGAGATATATAATATGATGGATGGTTAGTAGAATGGAGTATGAGTGCCAATATGGATATAAGGATAGTAACCAATGTGGCATGGAAACGTGAATGTGTGCATCCCATGGTTTAACATTGGTGGATACGCTAACCATCGAACTGTTTATTTAAAAAGAGATGATTTTGGAAGAAAAATTGAGGTCTTGGTAACTCTTTTTGGGTGGTGTGTCATTTATTGTTTTCGATATTTTCTTTGTTGTCTGATGTTTTGATTCCTAGAAACTCTCTTGTTTGAATTGTGTTTTGGGTGTGTGTTTCCTTGGGAACTTGTGTTGAAGGTTTGCTTAATGGTCTCTTGTGAGAAATTTTCAAGAATCCTATACAGTGGTTCCTCTCACGTGTTCTGTTCATTTTTGTGGCATGTTTTGAACAAGGGAATATATTAGTTAGATCATTTCCTTCTCTTGTTGGATTGGTTATGCCCCCATTAAGAGTTAATTCCTAACTAAAGTGAAACCCAGATTGTTTTGTTGTTGGATGATCCTCTTGTTGATCAATATAAGGAATATTTTTCCCATTCATTGGAGATGAAGTCTACACCATTTCCATTTTTAGTTTTGAGGATACTCTTGTAGAGGGATATTTATCGTTGAAAGTTGAAAGAGACAGTTGTTTCACAAGTTACCTTATTCATCAAGGGTAAATATAGTTTGGGGTTATTAGTGTGGATGGAGTCTAAGAGGGACTCCTGGTCCTTTGTAGTCTCTTCAAATTAGGGATTCAATTTAAACCACCTTAGTTTGAAATATGGTCATGATGGGATATTATGGGCACATGGTATAATTGTTTAATATTTTGGGACTTGGCATAAGGTCCCTTTCCATGTATTGTTTCTATCAGTGGAAATGGTCATGTTCGGTGAATCCTTGTGACGCTATGTATTTATTTTACTGTAATGGTGAAGTTGCAAAATCTAATGTGAGTAACTGTTTTGAAAAATCTGTATCTCCTTTCAAGAAATATTTACATTATTTGTTTATATGAATGTATATCCATATATCCTTTCCTCTTTCCGTTTATCATCCAAATAAACAAGGGGTGATGTGTGTGATTCTTCTCCTCAATTGTTTCAGTGAAATGTTGGGTTAGGTAAAAGTGGGTTTTGATTGTGTTATGTCTTGGTGACCAAATCTTGGAGAAGGGTATAGTTTTCATGGCACTGAAAGGATAAGTTCTGTTTGGGGGGATTCCAATGCGAATCTATGAGGCCAAATATGCTCCAATAGTTTGAGCTCCATCAATATCTCCCAGAGTGAAGCTGTCATGTACTTAGGAGAAATATCAGGGTCGTAAAATCAATTGGTCAATGTTCTATCCTCGATATGAACAATGAGAATATTTTATTCCTCTGGTGTCGTTATGTTGTTCTAGTTATTCTCATTCGGTGGTTGTGGTAGGAGGACCATGTTTCCATGTTATAGCATATGTTCATGTTATTACCAATTGTTTCCTTTGACTTTTTAGATAATGTGATGATAATTGGGCTACAATGTTTTAAGATAATGGTTTATATAGTTTTACTAGAAACTGTGAACCAACCTAGGAAACCATGCGATAAGAGACAATTTTTACTGCACTATCTTCACATGGCCTTGTGCCTCAGAAGATGTCAATATGATAAAACTCCCCTTGGGAACAAATTCATTGCATGGTTAGTGCACATTTTCAAAATCATTTTTGTCTAACTGTGAAGCCATTCCGTGTCGTTGAAAATTTGGATCATTTTGTGCCGACCCCTACTGGTCAGTTAAGATGGATTGTTCTTATGATGGGGACACCCAAATTGAGTCTCATGTATTTTATTTTGAAAAAATCTGATGAAATTATTCCCCTTATGATTGGAGTCCGTTCAGGCCTCCCCCTATTAGTGTCGTGATTCTATCTCGAAAGAAATTTGAGTTTCACCTTATGGTGGGAGTTCTGTTTGTGTCTCCCCATTTTCGTAACATGGTTTTGTCCCCTATGTTATCATAGAAATAGTTATTCCCATTTAGTTTTATTTCACATCCAATATCCTTATTTAGTTAACATTGGGATTTGAGTGCGCCAAACTATTTTTTTGAAGTAAGATTGAAGTGACCTCGTTCGTTCCGTTGTTCATTCTAGGTAAGCTTCATGAGTCTTGTTCAGATAATGTTTGATGTGTTTTATTTTAGGATGTAGATTTTATATGATTGATAAATTTATGAATTGTTTTATGTTTTGGTTTCTGAGATTATTCCATACCCAATTTCTCAATTGGTGGTGTTTTGGCCATTTGAGGATGGGCAAAACATATCAAATGAGTCCTTTTAATCCATTTATTTGGGTTTTATTCTTTATTTTTCTAATTTCAATGGCATTATGAAGGCTGAATGTTTTATGGATTGGATAATTGTAACATATAAAACTTCTTCTAACGGTATTTTTCTTTTAATTTCCATTATTTTTATGTGGTTTTCCATTCATTTTGGTAAAAATGGTGGGTTTTCAAAACAAGGGTCAAACTGTGAGCCCATTTCCTGATTAAAAATAAATATTTTTTCTTTTATAACTCATTAATTTTTCAAAATGTTACACCCATTCAATATCGCAATTTTCAAGCCCTGTCATATTAAAACCACCATATAAAATTGGACACCATTGGATTTCATAATAATGATGGATTTGGGTTTTTTTGTAAAGCCAGTAAGCCCATTGGCTTCACTAAACTTTTTTTTTAATTTTCAACATCAAAATAATTTTTTACTTTTTCAGTGATTCCACATTACACCTGATTCCATAAACCCAGGGCTCTCCCCACATTATCTATTTTGGCACTTTGGAGTTCATTTTCATTTTAGATTAGGGTGAAAATTCTCATAGTTTATCAAATCATCCAGATTTTAGAAGGTAATTAGATTATTTTATAAACCATTCTTTTTTTCCTCTTTTCCCCTAATTCAGTCCCGACATTACCTACTTTGCATCAATAAATCCTACCTACCCATTTTGGTAACTTAGAGATTAATATTTTGGTGGGTTGGATGTGATTTGTTCATGATTTCTCAATTAAGTGAGATTACTCTCATGTTATAATCATTTTCTTAGGGTTTCTACCTCTATTCATGATATTCTAAAATTCTAGAATCTAGGGTTCAATCCTAGGGTTTTTTTGTTATATTTTGAATAAATCATGTGGATTATAGGTTGATTTAACTTCCTTGTGGTGTGGCAGTGTGTGATTGAAATTTTGGGAAATGGTTTGGAGTTTTTTCCAAAAATTGTAGGTGATTCCATGTGTAATAATTATTGAATGATTTAGATTTTCATGATTTAGATTTTTATAATTATTTTATTCTATTGTGTTTGATTTGAAAATAATATTTTGTAGCGTATGTAAAGCAGTTGGGTGAATATGGAATTTTTATGAAAAAATGAATATTTTTAGTTTCTATTCCTTGTTAGGTTCTTTGGGGTTGTTTTATGACTCATTTAATAGTATATTAAATTATGGTATAGCTTAAAATTATGTTTTTATGTAAAATTGTTATGATTATTTTCTTCAAATAGGCGTTTTATAAGGATTTTATGTGCTAAAAATGGTTACACTCCATAGAATTGTTTTTTAAAGGTTTCAAATGGATTCTGAATTTAGGTAAGAGGTGCAGCTATATTGCCATGTTGGTTTGTTAAATGTAATTTTTTAAATGGTCTATTTTAATTTAAAAGGGATTTTATTTGAAATGTGATAACATGAAGGTTTTTTAAAATTTTTTATTGGTTTTTTTAAAGTGTGAAAGAGTCGTGAAAAGTGTTGTGGGTTGTTTTGGTGTGAGTACGATTTCCAAAATGAATTTGAATTAAAAAGGGGATCATGTGACATGTGTGTGGTTTTTGTGGTGTGTGTGTGACTTAGAAGTGTTATTTTAATGTATAAATTTTATTTCATTTCATGGGTAACTTGTTTTATCACCAGAGAGGAAACCAGGGTATCTAGGTGGGTGAATATGTATTGGTATGCTTGTAATCCCATGGGGTTTTCCCCCTGTTTCACTTAGAATGTTTGATGATGACAACACTAACTAAACTATGATATTGTTTTTGGTTAGGTTGTGGGTGAAACCCCTACTAGTGTCTTGGGTGAACAATTATAGATATTAGTATACTTACATTCACCGAGTACGAGGTACCTAGGACCCACAACAAGAAAGTGCCTATGGTTGTTTTCCAATTTCTAATGCGAATTAAAAATTATATACATACCATGGGAATACAATATGATGGGATGAATAAATTAAGTAGATTTTTCATTATATTTAATATAAGTCCCCAGCCTTAAACATTACTTAATCTTGAGATATTTCAAGAATACACAATGAGGATCTTTTCAGGCTTAGTGTTTTAGAGAATTAGATCCTAAATCAAGCATTACACTCCACATTTAAAAAAAAGTGGTTACATAAAAGATAGTACTCATTTTTCCCATCAACGGAAACATATTTAAAATAAAACATGGATTCTTTCTTGACACTTCCTTGACACTATCATCAAATCATGTACCTTTCCCTTGACCTGTGGAAAACATATCAAAAACATGGGATGAGCATAAAAAGCTCAGTAAGGGATATAAAAGTACGAATAGAAAACATTAGTACATGTATGAAATCATACTTTACTCATTAAAAATAAGCACTTTAACATACCTCATAAAATCACGAATAAATCATAGAAATCATAAGACATAAAGGTAACTTGAGGAATTCATAACATTCTTACGTAGGGAGTAACCCTAATGTTTATGTTTGGAATAACCATCACAGTATATTCCCTAAATCTCTTTGAAAAAATAAGCATTTTAAAATAATCATATCACATAAAACATTCATAAAGGAAACATAACATTTCACTTTTCAATCACAGGATATCAATACAACATATTGATATAAAAAAATTATGAAAACCATTTTCAATACCAAAATAAAAGAAAAGTAAACCATGGTATTTATTTTTCATTTTAGAAAAAATGTTATGGCTTATAGAGGAAGTCGAAACTCAAATAATGGTCACGGCGGTGGAGAAGTCGTTGTCACCGCATACGTACGAAAGAAACATTCCCTTTTTTCATTTAGTAAATGATTTGTATAAAAAATATTCCTTTTGAATAAACATAAAAGTCAATGGGGTTTATACACCGTATAAAAGAAAGTTGTGTATAAAACAAAATGTTCCTCTATTAAAGGAGATTGAGACGAAGTCCCATACCTCGGGTCCGACTTTACTTTATCATTCATTAACCTCCTGAATAATAAACATGAGTTAATTTATAGTTTCTAAAGAACCTTTTTCATGTTCATTATTCCATTTATATCACTTATTACCTTGTTAAGAACACTATGTAATTATTTAAGTAAATAATGGTCGTTTTGTCAATCATTGGTACTCGAGTCAGAAATAAACTTTTATTATTACAAGTTGTTCCTGGGGTAAAATATCTATTATATCCAGAATTATATTCATGATGTAGATATCATATATATAATATATATCCAGTATATACATGCATTTATAATATTACATTACATATAGAGGTGAGAAATGAAATGAACCGTTCATGGAGACGGTAAGCCGTACGTATGCATGATCGCTACTTTCATTTCTATTTTGTATTTTAGGGAATTAAAACATAATGATACACAATTGTATTATAATTACTGTATGTTATCATATATAATATCATTAAATCTATCCTTTATACGTACCACATATGGTATTAACGAATCAAATCACTTTGAGGGGGCGGTAGTCCGCACTTCCTAAAATGAAGATATCGCATTTACCCATAATGGAAACCATAAATGTATGCCATAAATAAAAAATACATAAGCTTAAGTAAAACATAAACATATTATATATCATATATAAACATAGTGAAAACTTAATGGCCAACATTTAAGGTGTTATATGAGTGTTGAACAATCATCGTTTCGTGAGGCAGAAATTCACCATCCACGGAAACAGTATGTTCCTTAACCATTACATGTTGGTGTGTGTAAGTGTATCTCTAATACTTATTATCAAAAAATCCCAGTATATTTAAAATACAGTTGTTGTTACAATATAAATGAATAAAAAGAGTTTAGGGGGTTAGAGAAGAAAAATAAAACAAAAGAACACAAGTGATGACATTACCTTTAAATCGGATAACTCCCTTTGGTTTGAACCAAAAGAGTTTCTTGAAGATCATCCTACCTAAGGTAAGGCTTCTAGGATGAGGAGTGGGATGTGGAGAGACAAAATGAGTAGATATAGGCCGATCTAATGGCTTTAGAGTTGTGGGTAAGGAGGTAGAGGTGAGTTCCTTTTATAAGAGGAGAGGAGGGGCACTCTTGGAAAGGTATAAAATGTTTCTTTATTTTCAAATGAGTTTCGGATTTTAAAGGTCCCACATTGATGTATTTCGAGGATAAGGGGATAAGAGTTCTAAATACACCCATCCAATATATTTTTGACAAGTTTAGGTCTTATATTTTACATTATCTTTTCATTTTATTTAAATCGTTAAATAATGAGGTAATCGCTTCATCATCATGGTCTCATATATAATTTAATTTATTTAATGTCTAAAAATTGTAAAACAAATACTATGATTTAGGAAATGTTTTTATCTTTCCAATTACTATTTATAGTGAAATATATAATTTATGTAGACAAAATTAAAAATGTTTTACTCAGGTGATACATTCTTTGTTATATTTACTTTCTTTAAAAAAGAAAATGATAAAAAGTCATTATCACACAAAAGTGATTCTATGTGGTCCCCAAATTTGGAACAAGGCATCTGATGGTCGGCCATGACACAAACAGTAGTATTAGGACACATGTTGGTGTCATTTTATTATTATTATGATATTATTTTATTATCCTTAACTACCCGATTACTAATTAATCAAGATAATTACTGTCATTACTATTCACAAAGTCCAAAAACAATTGAGTCTTAATTAAATAAATTGGACCTTCTGATTCCAAATTTGGAATCCATTTTACCAAATTCCAATCATATAAATTGAAATAATTAATTTAAAAATAATTCACGTTGTCAAAACAAATAGCGGGTTTTTTTTTGAAACAATATCTATGAAAAGTTTGGCATTAGTTTATGCCCAATTCCAAAGTGAAATTAATTATAATAACCACTATTGGATTAAATGTTAAATATATATTCTAATTAAGCTTTAAAAAAATTAAAAAGATAATCTAAACATATAATTAAATTAGATGAAAATGTGGTTTTGATGTAAAATGCAGTATTGTTCACTATTCATTAAAAAATGATCACTGTCAGAAAAATACCAAAAAATCATCCAAAGTAAATTTTAATTTACCAATCATAAAGAATAAGTTTATTTTAAAAAATATAGCTTATAAAATTGTCTACAGTTTTATTTAAAAATGGTTTTCCATCAAAAGGCGGTAAAACAATATTTTAAAAATATTAGATAATTCTATGCTTATGATTGAATTTATTCTCATTTTAAGTCTTTAAAACACTGTCTAATTCATAAATAGACATAGATAAGAATATCTATTATTCATTACTTACTTGGGATTTTAAATCCTTCCCCCCTATAGAAAATTGCATCCCCGCAATTTATTTACTTATCGAATAAGTGGGGGTATTTATCCCTCATTGTATTTTCAGATTCCCATGTTGCCTCTTCAATCATGTGGATTTTCCAAAAAACATTTACGTGATGAATAACCTTATTCCGCAACACTTTATCCCTATGGTCAAGAATCTGGACCAGTTGTTCCTCATAAGATAGATTATCTTCCAACTGAACCACCTCTGGACTCAAAACATGAGATGGATCTGGCATTTACTTCATTAATATTGAAACATGAAAAACATTGTGTACAGGAGATAAACTCGGAGGTAAAGAAACTCAGTATGAAAATGATCCAACTCTCTCTAGAATTTCATATGGTCCAATGAACCTTGGACTCAGCTTTACTTTCTTACCAAATCACATTACACTTTTCCATGGTGAAACGTTGAGAAAAACATGATCGCCTACCTCAAAAGAGATATCCTTCCTCCTGTTGTCCGCATAACTCTTCTGCCTACTCTGAGATGTTCTCATGTGTTTCTATATCAGCTGAACTTTTTCTACCAACTCTTCTACCAATTCTGGTCCCAATCAACTTCCTTTCACCCACTTTATCCCAGAAAGCTAGAGTTCACCACCGCTTCCCATATAATGCCTCAAATGGTGCCATCTGTATACTAGAATGAAAATTATTATTATAAGAAAACTCAACCAAAGAAAGATGTTGGTCCCAACTTCCCTGATAATCCATCGAACAAGCACGTAGCATATCCTCTAAAGTCTGAATTATTCATTCGGACTTCCCATCTGATTGAGGATGAAAAGATGTAATAAAATTTAATTCAGTACCCAATGACTTCTGAAGGCCTTTCCAAAAGTTAGAAGTGAACCTAGGATCATGGTCAGATACAATGGAGAGAGGAACTCCATGTAACCTGAATATCTCTTTATGATACAAACATGATAATTCATCTAGGGGAAAAGTATCTTGTATAGAAAGGAAATGAGCAGATTTAGCCAAGCGATCAACAATAACCCAGATTTCATTATTCCCTCGAGGTGTCATCAGTAATCCCACAACGAAGTCCATGGATATATTCTCCCATTTCCACTCTTGTACTATTAAATACTGAAGCATCCCTTTTGGTAACTGCATCTCTACTTTAACCTGTTGTCAAGTCAAACATTTCACAGTAAAATAAGCAATATCCCTTTTCATTCTACCCCACCATTAATACTCTCTAAGATCTCAATACATCTTATTAATTCCTGGATGAACTGAAAACGGAGAACTATGAGCTTCACATAACAACTATCTCTTCAACTGTGAATCACAAGTCACACACAATCTCTTTCCAAATCTAAAAACACAATCATTATCAATGTTTAATTCATGCAACTTACCCTTATGAACCAGATCTACCTTTTTCTGCAACTCGCTATCTTGCTTCTGTGCTTTCTTAATTCTGTTTGATAGAGAAGATTTCACTGATACCCGAAACAAAAAGGAAGGACATCCTGCACCAACAACTTCTATTCCAATGTTCTCCAAATCCGTAACTAATGGATCACGTTCCAAATGGAACATTGTTAATGAAGCATTACTTTTTCGACTCAAAGAATCAGCCGCTTTATTTGTTTTTCCCGGATGGTAATGAATTGTACAATCATAATACTTGATTAATTATTACCATCTCCTCTGTCTCATGTTCAATTCCATCTGAGTGAATATATACATTAAACTTTTGTGATCAGTATATATTTCACACTTTACACCATAAAAATGATGCCACCAATTTTTTAAAGCGAAAAAAACGGCAGCTAATTCCAAATCACGTGTCAGGTAATTTACCTCACGAGTTTTCAACTATCGTGAAGCATAAAAAATTAACAGATCATTCTGCATTAGGACGCAACCAAGTCATTTCAATGAAGCATCACAGTATATAACAAACTCTCCATTCCTAGAAGCCAGTGCCAAAACTGGAGCATTCACCAATCTTCTTTTTAGTTACTGAAAACAATCATCACATTCTTTTGTCCAGATAAACGTAACACCCTTCCGAGTTAGCTTTTTCATTGGACTAGATAACCATGAAAAATTTCTAACAAACCATCAGTAATATCCTTCCAAACCAAGGAAGCAACAAATCTCAGTTACATTTTTGGGTCTTGGAAATTCTTCAACCACCATTGTTTTTGTAGGATCAATAGTTATCCCATCTTTAGAAACAATGTGACCAAGGAATGAATTTTTTTGTAACCAAAACTCACACTTGATGAATTTTTCATACAATTTAGTTTCTTTTAAGGTTTTCAAAATAACCCTTAAATGTCTTTCATTCTCCTCTTTACTTGTAGAAAACCCCAAAATATCATTAATGAAAACAACCACAAACTTATCCAAGAACTCATGGAAAATTCTATTCATTAAGTCCACGAATACAACAGGTGCATTGGTTAGCCCAAAAGGCATTACTACAAATTCATAATGGCCATATCTTGTACGAAATGCGGTTTTCGGAATATCTGCTTCCATTACCTTCAACTGATGGTACCCCAATCTTAGGTTAATCTTTGAAAAATACTGAGCTACCTAGAGCTGATAAAAAGAATCATCTATATGAGGAAAAGGATATTTTTTCTTAACAGTGATGTTATTCAAGGCACTCTAATCAATTCAAAGTCTCATAGAACCATCTTTCTTTTTAACAAATAAAACAGGAGAACCCCATGGTGATGTTCTAGGTCGAATGAAACCTTTCGATAATAAATCTTGAAATTGATCCTTCAACTCTAAAAGTTCAATTTGAGCCATTCGATAAGGGGGTTTTGAAATTGGCTTAGCATTAAGAACTATGTCAACAGTAAACTCAACTTCCCAGTTATGTATTATTATAGGAAACTCATCAGGAAAAACACCAGGATACTCAGTTTCCACCGGCACATCATTAATCTGAACATTTCCTTTTTTTCAACAATATGTCCAAGGTAATATTCATTTCCATATTTTACAAGTTTCTTGGCCTCTTGATATTCTATCAACAGTAAGGGTTCATTCTTGTACACAAACTGAAAGTCTCTCTGAAAAGAAACTTATTTAGCTCTACAGTCAATCTTATCCTGGTAAATAGAGAGCCAATCCATACCCAGGATAACATCAAACTCTACTATAGGTAAATCAATAAGGTTTTCAAGTAGGTTCTTTCCACCAATAAGGATATAAAGATTCATATAAATTCTTTTTTCATAAAAATTTCCCCTAGGTGTTATTACCGCAAGTTCAGGAGTCATTTCTTGAGATGGTATTACCATTTTACTAGAAAAGTTTTCAGAGATGAAAGAATGTGTAGACCTCGAATCAAACAACACACTGGCATAATCTGAAAAAACAAAAAAGTACTTGATACAACTTCATTTGATGGCCCGACATCTGCTGAAGTAGTTGCAAAGGATTTCACCACCCCTTTCTTCTTGTAGTCTAACTACTTCCCATCACTCGAGCTCTTTGTCAGACACTCGTTTTCATAGCGACCCATGTCATTGCACTTAAAACATTTCACTAACTGTAATTCATATTTGGTTTTACCTCCACCTTGATCTTTTTCAGTGTAATCAAGAGCCTTATGTCTCATCTTACCACATCGGTAACACTTTCCAGAATTCAGAAGACATTCCCCAGCATGCCTTTTACCACACTTATCACAAACTAGAAACTTAGTTTTCTTACCATCAGACCTTTTTGAAGAATTCTTCCCTTTCTCCTGCCACCTCTGTCTCTTCTTCTGCTGGTTGTTATAGAACACTTGATCATCGAAATACTCCATTTACTCCTTATCATCACATCAAACAAGATTTTCATAACTCTTAAACTCATTAGATGCTAAAGTCGTTCGATATAATGGCATTAATCTTGAGTAAAAATGACTGATTTTACTATTAAGGTCTCGGATAAAATTTGGAGCATACCTTGCCAATCGAGTGGACCTTTCTTCATAGGAAGCCACTGAGTTTTCCTATTGACTCAATTCCAATAATAGTTTTTCCATCCTAAATCAAATAGCCTTAGGAAAATATTTCTCAAGAAATATACCTTTGAATTCATCCCAGTTGAGAGCATCAATCTCATCAGCGTCCCTGATATTTTTAACTATAGACCACCTCTGATCTGCTTCACCCTCCTAATGGTAAATATCAAGACTAACCTTTTGATAGTATGAACACCACATGACATTGAAAATCTTTTCCAGTGATTTAATCCACCATTCAGCTAGCACAAGGTCAGATGATCCTCTGAATGATGGGGGATGTTACCTCATGAAATGTTCCACAACTGACATGTTCCTCTGCGGTTGATCTGGCTGATCTCATGCATGGATACCACCACCATTTATCGCTTGAGTCAACTGCGCCATTACTGCAACAAACAGTTCTGTTCCAATTCCGACCATCTGTTGATGCTGATTCAGAAGGTTATTTCTTTCCGTATGCCTTCCTAGCATTGCTTCCCTGTTTCCTCTGTGGAAAACCATTCTGAACAAACATGTCTTAGGTGAAGCAACATGGTAATCTTCAAATTCTACATCATTTCAATTTGACCATAAAAAAAATATTTTTGGATAATCATTTAATATAATTATAACTCCTAAAGTTATCTAAACCGACCTCTGATACCAACTATAAGGCCCCAGCCTTAAACATTACTTAATATTGAGATATTTCAAGAATACACATTGAGGATCTTTTCAGGTTTAGAGTTTTAGAGAATTAGATCATAAATCATGCATTACACTCCACATTTAAAGAAAATGGTTACATAAAATATAGTACTCAATTTTACCATCAACAGAAACATATTTAAAATAAAACATGGATTCTTTATTGACACTTCCTTGACACTATCATCACATCATGTACCTTTCCCTTGACCTGTGAATTTTTTTTTTCAAAAACTTGGGATGAGCATAAAAAGCTCAATAAGGGATATAAAAGTATGAATAGAAATCATTAGTCCATGTATGAAACCATAATTTACTCAGAAAACATAATAATTTTAATATACCTCATAAAATCATGAATAAATCATAGAAATAATAAGGCATAAAGGTAACTTGAGGCATTCATAACATTCTTACTTAGGGAGTAACCCTCGTGGTTATGTTTGGAATACCCATCACAGTATATTACCTAAATCTATTCGGATAAACCTTAACGTTTAACTCCTTCACGTTACCCAATGCATTAGAGAGCTATATCGAGCTCACCCGCCCTCAGTTAATCACAGAACCACCCGCCTTCAAAATAATACCCAAGAACCATAACATAATCGTATCACATAAAACATGCATAAAGGAAACATAACATTTCCACTTTTCAATCACAAGATATCAACACAACACATTGATATAAAAACATTATGAAAACCATTTTCAATACCAAAATAAAAGAAATGTAAAACATGGTATTTATTTTTCATTTTTAAAAAAAGTTATGGCTTGTAGAGGAAGTCGAAACTCAAATAGTGGTTATGGTGGCGGAGAAGTCGTTGTTGCCGCATACGTACAAAAAAACATTCCCTTTTTTCATTTAGAAAATGCTTAGAATAAAAAATATTCTTTTTGAATAAATGTAAAAGTCAAAGGGGTTTATAGACCATATAAAAGAAAGTTGTGTATAAAACAGAATATTCCTCAATGAAAGAAGATTGAGAAGAAGTCCCATACCTCGGGTCCGACTTGACTCGATCATTTTTAAACCTCCTGAATAATAAACGTGAGTTAATTTATAATTTCTTAAGAACCTTTTCATGTTAATTATTCTCTTTATATCACTTATTACCATGTTATGAACACTATGTAATTATTTAATTTAATAATGGTCGTTTTGTCGATCATTGGTACTTGAGTCAAAAATAAACTTTTATTATTACAAGTTGTTCATGGGGTAAAATATCCATTATATCCAGAATTATATTCATGATGTAGATAGAATATATATCATATATAACCAGTATATACATAAATTTATAATATTACATAACATTTAGAGGTATGAAATGAAATGCACTGTTCACGGAGACAGTAAGCCGTACGTACGCATGAACGCTACTTTCATTTCTATTTCATATTTTATGGAATTAAAACATAATGATAGATAATAGTATTATAATTATAGTATGGTAGCATATATAATATCATTAAATCTATCCTTTATATGTACCACATATGGTATTAACGAATCAAATCACTTTGAGGGGGCGGTAGTCCGCACTTCCCAAAATGGAGATATCGCGTTTACCTATAATGGAAACCATAAAGGTATGCCATAAATGAAAAATACACAGGCTTAAGTAAAACATAAAAATATTATATATAATATATAAATGTAGTTACATCTTAATGGACACCTTTGAAGGTGTTATATGAGTGTTTAACAACCATCGTTTCGTGAGGCAGAAATTCACCATCCACGGAAAAAATATGTTCTTTAACCATTAGATGTAGGTGTGTGTAAGTATAGCTCGAATAATTCTTATAAAAACATCCTAGTTTTTGGAAGATACTGGTTTTGTTATAAAAGAAATGAATAAAAAGAGTTTAGGGGGTTGGGGAAGCAAAATAAAACAAAAGAATACAAGTGAAGACATTACCTTTAAATCGGGTAACTCCATTTGGTTTGAACCAAAAGGGTTTCTTGAAGATATTCCTGCCTACGTTAAGGCTTCTAGGATGAGGAGAGGGATTTTTAGGGACAAAATGAGTAGATATTGGCTGATCCAAAGTCTTGAGAGGTGTGGGTAAGTAGGTAGAGTTGGGGGACTTTTATAAGAGGAGAGGGGGGGAACTCTTGGAAAGGTATAAAATGTTACATTATTTTCAAATGTGTTTCAGATTTTAAAGGCCCTACATTGATTTATTTAGAGTATAAGGTGATAAGAGTTCGAAATCCACCAATCCAATCAGTTTTTGACAAGTTTAGGTCTTAGATTGTACATTATCTTTTCATTTTATTTAAATCGTTAAATAATGAGGTAATCGCTGCATCATCATGGTATCATATATAATTTATTTTATTTAATGTATAAAAATTATAATAAAATACTATGATGTAGGAAATATTTTTAGCTTTTAGAAGACAACATATAGTCCAAGAGATCATTTATTTAGACAAAATTAAAAATGTTTTACACAGGTGATACATTCTTTGTTATATTTACTTTCTTTAAAAAATGAAAAGATAAAAACTCATTATCGCACAAAATTGATTCCATGTGGTCCCCAAGATTGGAACAAGGCATCCCATGGTCGGCCATGACACAAAAAGTAGTATTAGGACACATGTTGGTGTCATTTTTGTATTATTATGATATTATTTTATTATCCTTAACTACCCGATTACTAATTAATGAAGATAATTAACGACAATTACCGTTGTTACTATTCACAAAGTCCAAAAACAAAATATTATTAATTACATAATTTGGACCTTATGATTACAAATATTTAATCCATTTTACCAAATTCCAAACATAGAAATTGCAATATTTAATTTAAAAATAATTCCCGTTGTCAAAACAAATAGTGGGTTTTTTTGAAACAATATCTACGAAAAGTTTGGCATTAGTTAATGCCCAATTACATAATGAAATTAATTATAATGACCACTATTAGATTAAAAGGTAAAAATATATTTTAATTACACTTTAAAACCAATTAAAAAGATAATATAACCATATAATTAAGTTAGATGAAAAAGCAGTTTTGATGTAAAATGCAGTATTTTTCACTATTCATTAAAAAATGAACATTGTATGAAAAATACCAAAAATTTACCCAAAGTAAATTTCAATTTCCCAATCATAAATAATAAATTTATTTTGACAAATAGAAATTATAAAATTGTCTAAATATTGATTTAAAAATGGTTTTCCATCAAAAGGCGGTAAAACAATCTTTTAAAAATATTAGAGAGTTCTATGCTTATGATTGGATTTATTCTCATTTTAAGTCTTTAATACACTATCTAATTCATAAATAAACATATATAAGAATATATATTATTCATTACTTACTTGGGATCTTACATTTAATGTTGTTGATTTCTTTTAAATTAGCCAACATGAAAGTGATTTTTATTTAAAGTTTCATCTTTTAAAAATTGTTACTTTCATTTAATGTTTACTAACTTGCAAGAATTTTTCTTATAGTTATTATAAAATGGAATTTTTTTTGTGGAATATAAAAGGTCTTTTTATAAATCTCTAAATATCATCTTGGGTTTAATAAGACTAGGTTATTTTTTGATGGTTTGTGTAATGCTTTTAGTGCCAGTGGTTCTAGTTAATAACAGTATTTATGGGAACAGTGTCATGGATATGGCACAAGGGAGGTTCCACATTCCATTAATAGGATAATGGGTTTTTATTTTTGACTTTTTTCATTTGTTATATTATTTGATTTTTGATCATGATCATGTAATTCAATTCTGAATTTTTTAGAAAGATGTTTTTGGTTAAAAAATCCAGATTTGGTTTATCGGTTTTGTTTGTTGTTTAATGATTATAAACCTAGATAAATCGTCCAATTATTTCATTATATTATACCCAGGATCTTGGGACTACCTGTGGGGATTAGGAATTCCCATCGGTCTTTTCCATGGGCAATGTCAGGTGATAGTTTTGATGGAAACCAGACTTTGTTCGTGGAAAAGGGAAACATGTTTGAAACGTATAAAATCATTTTCAAATCAATATTCAAATTACAAATGAAAATGGAATAAATTCCCTTTTAAATACCAATAAAATAATTGGTTAATATTATGAACAATTAACTATATCTACTTACTGTTATTATTGGATGAATATATTGGGATCACCCTCAATGATGAGCTATAAAGGGCGTACAAATCATCATGAGCTATTTTAATATCAAATTTCATTATAAAAAATTTCCTTTTAATGAATCATGAATCAAACATTTATATGATTTTTATTTTCAATATATCGCAATTGAAAAAAATAATTAAGCCTTTCAAACATGGGTAACATTTGAAAAATGAACATGTTTTATGAAAATCACTTTCCAATAATCATTATACATCTAGATAATGAATAATGATTACTTCCTTAAAATATATAAATTATAGATAATATAATAGGAATTTAAGTCAATGATGAATACAAATGAAATTTAAATATCATTAATATTTCTCTTGAATAAAATAACCATACTACATTGAAATCCAATATTAGAACATAATTTTTTCTAGAATATTTAAGGAAACAGATTCCTTGTAAGAAAACTTTGAAGAATTCAATGGAATATTCAAATCATTGAATGATCGTGATTTTTAGAAATCCAATTCATGTTTTACTTGCTATACAATGATATTTTTTGAAACAATTAGTATCAAATACTTATTAGAAAAATTATATGATTGAGAATTTTAACACTTTTTAAAAGTCAATCAACAATATAAATTATTTTGAAAAAAAAATTACAATGGGAAAATTAATTTTAGAAAACAATTTGGAAAAATAGGACATTGAAGAAAATTTTTTCCTAAATGAAATTATGAAAAGAAAGATGGCTATTTTAAAAAAATTCGAAACAATTTTCAGTTCCAATGATAGAAATTGGTGATTTAAAACAAATATATATAGTAGAATAAATAAAAAATTTCATTATAACATTTTTATTATATATTATATAAAAAGTATAATAAATTCTAAATAAAAATCATAAAAAATTGATGGAAGCCTACACATCTTACCACTTTAGTAACATTTGAATTGAATATCCCATTAATGAATTACATAAATTAAATTATTAAATATCATGAGAAAATGATATTCTGGACATAACATGTAAGTTGGGAATTATATATAATTCATGAATGATGATAGCTTTGTTATATAATCGTATGTACCCATGAATGATTATTCGATATGAATAACCATTATGATGATAATTTCATTGAAATTAGAATTAATCTATTTGAAAATTTAGTGTAAAAATTTTAATCATAAAAAAATGTTGAATTACTATATCATAAATAAAATGTAATTTTACACAAAATAGAAGCATAATATACTCAATGAATAATTTTTATAACCCACTAATGAAAAAATGATTTAGTAAGACATTTACCACATTGGTAAACTCCCCATCAAAAAACCATTGATGATGTTACATGAATCGTAATATAAAATATCATGATACATGAATTTTCAATGATATAACATGTAAAATTATACTATATACATCACATAAAATAAATTAAGCCTGGAATACTATATCACACCATAAATGAATGGGTATTTAGGAAAAATATATTATCTTGAGTCAAGGGATGTAATATATGTCCCTTAACTACTATATTTTAATCATATATTTACTAATTAATTGTTTAATAATGTTTTTTATATTTATTAAATTAAAGAATAATATTTAATTCATTTATTTTAATGACATATTCAATAACATAATAGGTTAAGTCAATATTGGATATTATTATGGTATTCAGTTCTCATTTGCAAACTGACACTAATGGAAGTATCTTATATAACAACAGTTTTGGGAAAACCATTGGTATAATTCACTTATATGGACCTATACCAACGGTTTTGGCCAAAATATTTCTATTAGGTGGACCTATACCAAAGGTTTTCCAAAACCATTGGTATAGGTCCCTTATAGAGACCCTATACCATCTATTTTTCCAAAACCATTGGTATATGTCCCAAAATCTACGAACCTATACCAATGGTTCTCAAAACTGTTGGTATAGGTCTATACCAACAGTTTGGAAAACCATTGGTAAAGTTACATTTAGTTTTAGTGGAATCATCCTATAGATGACATTAAATAATTCAAAATTTAAAATACATATGATAATACATATATATATTTAAGAAATTATGTTAAAAAAATTATGTTAGTTTAGTGGTTAGGTTGTTCATTTAGAAAGAGGAGGTGCTGGGATCCAATCCAAAAGAATGATTATATTTTGAATTACATATACAAACGGTTTTATAGAACCATTGGTATAGATTTTCATATTACTTATACCAATGGTTTTCCCAATACCATTGGTATAGACCTATCCTCACCGCTTACATGGAAACGGTTCTCTAAACTGTTATTATAATCTATACGAACGGTTCCAAACCATAAGTATAGGTTATTTTTCTAGTAGTTCACCTTTCATATGTTTTTTTTCAAATGAACACTATTATATCATCTTTGGAATAAATATCCAGGTATAATTATAATTTTAATATAATAAAAAAATTTACAATCTCATATTACATGCAGTTGAGAAAAAAGAATAATATCAGTTTGTGGACAAGGTTTCAGAGGTGCATGAATGAGAAATATAATCAAATTTTTAAATTACGTAACATTAAAAAATTAGATGATATGATATATTTATATAATGATAATCATGTAATGAATATTATATGTAAACATTAAATCTATCATTACAACCACCCATGTGAGTTGGTGACTTAAAACAAAACATGTCACTTTATCGAGGTGGAACACCAATGGTATGCATAAAAGTCATCTTCATTCCCCATTTGATGGGAAAATAGATATAAATGGGTAGTATGAATGAAATAGTAACATTATAGTATAGATTACTCATTATTTTTTGGATGTATTCATCGATAAAGAATATTTCATCGATGTTATAGTATAAATAAAGAGAAAATACATAGTAAAGATTTATTAAAAATCATTTAAAAACACCATTTTTTAAAACATTAATCCTTCTAGGATGAGTTTTTATATTAAAGGAGTATTTGGTTTAGGGATATGAATTTTCAGGAGAGACTACAGTAGTTATTGGCTGAATACATGTGCATAATATATTTAAAGAACAAATGATATGACATGTCCCTATATATGAGATGATAGGGGTACCCTTGGAATTACATAAATTATGAAATAAATATAAATAAATTTTCATGTTCATGTGGCACCTAAGTTATATATTTATAAAATACGATAATGAAGAGTAAAAATACTCTTATAAATTAAATTTGGTTAATTTTAGGTGATGTTTCCATTATTAGATTTTTGAATTCCTCACTAACCCTTTTTATGATTAAACTAATATAATATATTTTTATTCTTTAGGTGCAGTGAGAGTTCTAAAAAAGGTTCTAACTCAACAATGGAGAATGGATTCCATTATAAAACACATAAAATTTTATTTTTCAAATGTATATTTTTTAAGTTATGTCATATTACAAATATGATTTATTTTTGAAATATTAATAATGCAAGATTTGATAGTAATCTTTTTATTTTACTTAATATAATTTTGATAATAATTAAATTTAAATATAAACCATTTTAAAATTAATAAATTTTTAAATAAAACAAAATAATAATCTGTAATATTAAATCATAAAAATATACATTAGCATTATTTTTTAAAAAATTATTGCATTTGATTTCCCCACTATAAAAACAAAAAATATGTCAGCATTATATATGATTTAACAAAAACAATATAATTATAATGTATCAGAATTTCTGAATATTTTTTTTAATTATATAGAATTATTTTGAGATCACAAAAACTGACGTTATGTGATTCTGAGGCTCGGAGTACCTGTAATGATCCTTCAATGTTTTTTTAAGCTTTAATTATCACTCTAAAGAATATTTCCTGAAAACGTGGAATAACTCTTAAATAATATCCTAGATCGGAAAACAGAGGGAACTGTTGCATTCTGGATGGCTGGTTTACCCTATGTGTGACATAGTATTAGTCGGCACATGCCTCTTATGAGAAAACCCAAAAATGGAATAACCATAAATAAAATAATTAAATAAAGTTATTTTATTTTTCAAATACTTATAACTGCTGAACATTGACTCAAATTAAAAATCTGAGAAAACTGCTGAACATGTGATTGTATGCTTTCTTTAGGTAGATACTAACATTGGTCGGTGCATGCCACAAGTGGAAGTCAGTTCTCTACCATAAATAAAATAATTATGTGTCAATTATATTACTATAAAATCTATAAATTCTGAATGGTAACTAATATTGAAAATTCAAGAGTACCGATGAGTTCGTTGGTGCGTGTTCTCTATAGGCAGAGCCTAACCCCTACTAGAACTGATCAAGGGTGAATGTTTTTAATTTATTGATATTTTTAAGGTACATTAAGTAAACGAGTGAGTGGTGTTTCCTAACTTTTTAACTGGTATGTGTATTACAGATCTTAGGGCACCATTGAATCTGTAGAACTTGATTCACATAAGGGATGCATTACGTTGACTGCAGTAGGTCCAGAAGAAAAGTTAATTTTTTATAATTTTTAAAATAAATGAAATAAAATAATTTTTTATATTATTTTATATCCTCCATGGGATATGAAAAGGGGTGGGGACAACGATGTGTCAAGGTAATAAATTGCTTGACCTGCCAACCCCATGTAATGATTTCGTTGGGGAACTCATAATCTTCCTAATTGAGGAGCCCTATTAATTTCCAACATCATTATTTACCATACCCTCTCTCTTATATATATATATATATAAAGAACATGAGGAGTGGTATCAGTCAAGATTCACCAAGCAAAGATGTTCTTTTGGAGTACCTCAGCAGGCAACGGTGGGGGAGGGCAGCTCTATGTGACCCGGAAGACCAACAATACGCGATTGGGAGGGGTACATTTGCAGTTCAAGGTTAGTGGAAAGTTCCTCTCTGTTATGCGACACACCCACTATACTCAATAGAGATGAAGTTCTCCAGAATTCGAGGTGTTCGATGTCGTGGATGGGGATGTTACTTGTTACTACCCCTATAGAATCCCATGGTTGGATATCACCTTTCAGAGTGATCATGTGTTGGTCAACATCATCATCCTGTTACTCTGAGTTCTATACCTAGTTTGAGATATTTCTTTTGATTCATTCTTTGTGATTGAGATCATGCATGTGGTTTCCATTTGTGGAGATCTAAGAGACCTTCTTGGGTCTCGGGTTCCCAATTGAGTATCGTTATACTCACCCCTACACAGGCTATGACCACACCTTGTTGTGTCTTGTGAAGACGAAGAGCAGTAGGGCTGAGGCTGGAGGGAGCCAGGACTAGGCAGTATGTGGTGGAGTAGAGTGTTGGGGAGGTGATCAGTACCAAACCATTTGGTAGGATCCTCAGAGGATGACCCATTTCTATTTTCCTTTTTTATGTTGTTTTATTCCTTTAAGTTGAATTTGTAATCTTCAGTTGTACTCGTACTTTCATTTGGCTTGTATTCTGACCGCTTTTACTTTTAGAACTCCTTTTTTGACATTAGTTTACTTCACATATTCTTCTTGTGATGTTCTCAGACCGTAGTATTTTATAATTTTTATGGTAATGCCTTCATGTTGTAGGGAATACGCCTTTCAGTGCTAGTCGCCAGCCCCTATCCCATGGATGTTGGGCATGGGGTTGTCACGAAACTGACCCCGAGGGATGGGTCATGATAATGTTCTATCAGAGAGGTTAGGTTCTACCAAAGAACTAGGACTATGATATTTTCTGTGGGGATATAGTGTTATGTGTAATGAGTGTGGTTTTTAATTTGTGAAATACAATGTTGTTGCAGCGGCTTATGTATCCATACATTATGACCATAAATTCTTATTTCTAACTTAGTGCATGAAAACCATGATTGTGTGTGTTTTTGAATTGTTTATCTTTTGATTTCATTGGAGTCTACTCACCAGGTATAACTTTTCGACCATGGTGCACATGTTCCTTCTCAGGATGCCACTGCATAGACAACTAGCTATGATTTCTGAGAGATATTACATGATAGAGACCCACTGAGATAGGAGGCTCTGTTGTATCACCCTCTTACTGTGATGGCACCTTCGGGTGGTGTTCCAATATAACCACCACCCGTTGGGCAACAGTTACCAGTATTCACACTAGAAGACAGTGCACGCCGACTGAGCGTGTTTCCTGAGATCCAGTGGTAGAGGCCTCCATGGTTTCGAGGGGAGACAGATTCCCAGATAGTTAAGTACTGGCTGGAGACAGTGGTAAGAGATTTCCACCTAGTTGAGGCACTATTAGAGCACATGGTGATCTTAGATGCTAGTATTTATCTATGTGCAACCATTAGGATGGTTCATAGAGTAATGAGGCCTCAGTACTTGGACCGTTGAACGAGATGGCACCTTCGGGTAGTGAACTAGCTATATCATTGTCTCTTAGATAGCAGTTACAACAAGTGGTACTAGTTGGGGACACATGTAGTATTATTCCCATACATGTGTTTCAACATCAGATACCCCTCCAGTTTTGAGGTGATCCCGACTCACAGGTAACTAATGACTGGCTTGAAGAGGTGGCTATCAGTTCCCTAGAGCTATTATAGCATCGGTATAACAACATGTCAGTAGATGAATATTCATCGAGGCATAAAGTCTATTCCTTGTAATCAATGAATATGATAAAATCAGTGATTTTGGGATCAGACACCCGATCGAAGTGTGTTTAAGGACATACGAGCTAGCACTATTCTTCTATGAATTCATACTTATGTTAGGGTGATAGAGGGAACCATTGCGGTTGAATGTTCATTGTCTGAGTGGATACAACAAGTGAATGTTAGCATTAAAAAAAATATGAAATTGACAAATGTCATAGAGACTAGGGTGAGTTAAATGTTTTGGGAAGAGGTGTGATTGGGACAGGTGAATCTATAGGGCTGCATATGTGGAAGGAGAGATAGGAGAGCATCATGAGGTGGTTTACTTTATGACATGTTACAATCCACTCCCAATGTGGTCTCCACGAGGCTTAAGGAGTTGGGGGTCATCAGAATGGAGTAGCTACATGTGGTCAAGGAGTGTGACCCAAGGGCTCTAGGTATAATTAGAGGTATGGACTCTGTCTATTAATATCCATCGTATTAAAAGACATAGATACTAATCATTTTTTCCTTCTGTGAATCCTATCCCAGACATAAAGTTTCTGGTTTAATTATTGACTCAACTCTCACTTCTAGAGATACCATTGGGTGGAAACTCTATAATCACAGTTATGCTGATTTTGTGATCTGACCCTAGAGGTGAGAGTTTCAGTTGAATCATATATGTGGCAGTTTTGAGGTCTTGTGAGGTTATTATAGAGATGGACGGAACATCCATAATTCATACTCAAATTGACTGTATTAGGAAAAAAGGATGTGGTTTATCTACAAAATTGGAATGGGGTTTTCCTTGGTCGTTGAAAAACGAAACCCAGGCAGCATATGATCAACCCATGAAATGGAGGGTGATGCTGATCACTCTTGAGTCAGCAAGAAATACCCTCATGGTAGTAGGTTTTTTGAGATTACAATTCCCAACAGTAGTGTAAGAGTGTGGAGAATTAATTTCCAATGATTTTTCTAGGATTACCTCCACTAAGGGATAGGGACTTCTACATTGGCGGGGGTACGGGCGTAGTTTTGAACAGACATCTTTAGGGTTACAACACCCTTATCAGCTTTGATGAGGAAGGGGATACTTTCCGGTAGATAAAGAAGTGTTAGTAGAGCTTTCAAGAGTTGAGACAATGAAAATAGTGAGAGTTACTCTAGGAATATGACATTTAGGAAGTCTATACTCTTTGGAAGGGGAACGTGGTAGCAAACTCCCTCAACAAAAGATCAGTTCTACAACTGCTATGTGAGGAGTTAGAGCAACTAGTCATGTTGTGGATATCAACGATGGATAAGGATGGAGAAGATAACCTTCAGTATATGACTATCTCTCCCCCAATTATTCAGAAAATTTGGAGGGCACAGCTTGAGACACTGACTGCGGGGTCCGACGTTCTCTGATATCCTCAGGATAGTTTCATGAAATATTTTCTAAAGGTAGGGAGCACGTCATTCTCTTCATAAGACGTACCATTGTACTGGTGGCACTACGAGAGGAGGTGTTGAGGGAGTTCAATACATCCCCTCTAGCAGTACATCCTGGTGTGGAAAAGATATACCAGGACCTCCAATGTTAGAACTGGTGCCTAGGGATGAAGAAGACTGCAACAGAGTTTGTTTCACGATGCCTCACTAGTCAGAAATTGAAGGCAGATCATCAGGTAACAGTAGGCTAACCACATCCACTGGTGGTTCTAGATTAGAAGTGAGATGGAACCCCAAGGACTTTGTGATAGGGCATCCTTGTACGTCAAAGTTACATGACTCCAATTGGGTGATCATTGTCTTACTCACAATGTCGGCCAACTTCTTACCTATCTGAGAGAAGGGATCAACATTAGTATCATCAATTTATATAGGAGCTTCATATCTATCATCTCTAATCCTTACAAATTCATTTGTTCCATAATCAAAATGATTATCCACCTACCCATAACTACAGGGGTCATAATCAATATCCATTTATCTTTACTGGAAATATGTATTTGAATATTTCACTTGAATATTTTAAATTAGATTAAATTCATTAAATCAAAATTCACTTTGCATAAATTTATTTTATATGGATTTTAATTCTATGATGCTCCTTCAAACAATTAAATATATTGATGATGATTTTTTTTTTCATAATTGCTTTTATTGGATTGAGAACCCAAAAAATGGTTAATTTACTCAATGATGTATTCATTATTTTTTGAAAAAGATTCCATTATGTGGATGATCCTATAAAACTATATCAATATCATCCCTAAATAATTTAAAAACCATTATAAAATTTTATCACAAACAAGATATCTCAATTATTTCATTCGACATTCCATGTAAGTCAGATTCATTTTCTCTATGATAAGATACTATCAAGAAAAACACTATTCATTTTTTTCTATGACTCACCATATAATCATATATAAAAATAAAACCTAGTCACTATAAATTCATTATAATATTTTACTATTTTTATGCTAGGTTACATAATATAAACAATCAATTAAAA
Source organism: Viscum album (assembly GCA_963277665.1). Lineage (NCBI taxonomy): Eukaryota > Viridiplantae > Streptophyta > Magnoliopsida > Santalales > Viscaceae > Viscum > Viscum album. The sequence continues at coordinate 1,434,086,540 of OY728159.1, forward strand.
AATTTATGACCATATTTTTATAGCTAAAAAATATAAAAATCATTTACAATATAAAAAATCATAAATTTTCTTCATTTGATACACCATTATAAATTTACATTTATAGTCTTCAAACTTTGTATGAAAAATTATTTCATTTAACTTCATCAAAGGAAAGTGGTGTAATTTGTGTAATTTGTTTTTTGATATGATCATAATATAATCAAGATATAAAAAATTTTAATTTCCAATTAATATTTTTGATTAACAGTTTATTATATCAATAACATTAAAACTCATGTAATATTATTTCTGTTGAACATAATATATTATTGATCCCTAAGATAATCATCATCTAAATATCATCATTCATGATCTCCACAAAATCCATGTATATTAAGATTAAAAATTATAATTTAATGAAGATTGAATCATTAATATTTCATTCATTATAACACATATGGTTATCTTTTGAAAGATATTCATGTTGAATAAAATGGGAGACCAAAAAAGATATTTTCTCTTATGACTACGCTTCTATAATATTCACATCAAAATCTACAATGTAATGTCACCTTTTTCATTAAATTATTCATGAATATCTAATTTGGTATATCCATTAGAATAGTACCAGACCTACATATTTTTTTTCATCAAGAAAACGAATCATCGTACGGTTCATTATATTAATGAACGTTTTCATAATTTTTTATTTTTTAGATAAAATTTTAAAAAAAATAGGAATTTTACTAGTGTATCATAGTCTGTTGTTATTAAGGAAATATAATTGATAAAATATAAAATTTCTGTCATCCCATCACAAATAGAAAATTTCATCGAAGCTCTAAATCCCATATGCAGATGTATTTCCACTATTACATTAAAATATAGTCTTTTTAATCCGGAAATATGAAATTTTTCGACATATCTAGAAAATTTTAAATCAAACCTATAAAAAAACTACAAATACTAAATACAAATAAAAAATATTAAATTATTTTATTTGTAAACTATATAAGATTATATTGGATTCATTAACTTTTATGATAATCCATTTAAAAAAATTAATTTTTTAATCATCTGTAATATTGCGAATGCTCTAATTGTTCCATTAAAATATATTTAGAATTAACATCTTTGTAAACTATAATAGAATATATATATTCACAAAAAAAATTCTAGTATGGGATACCTCCAATGAGTGACATTCCAATGAAACGAATATGGAATATAACAAAAAAACCTTGTTTTATCCCAATGTATTCTATCCCAAACCCATATGTTTCTTATTAAGTAAAATAGAATGGGGAGGTAAATAAGAGGCAATTGATTTTAATTAAATATCTTAGAACATTTTTGAAGCTCTATGTATTTTGATCTTATGTATTATATATTGATTTATTTTATATGGGAACTGAAGGATTTGAGGAATAAATATGTGATGATATTTGAATGTGTAAATACCTGGAAATTTCAAGGAATTTTTTTTCTTAATTTCTTTGGAATTTTACGAGTCTGTGGCTTCTGAAGCCACATGATTCTGAGGCCCGGTGTGCCTGGAATCAATTTACGATGTTTATCTTAGGTACGTTCTGTGAAAGAATGTGGGGGGTTTTCTATCTTTTTAACCGGTGCTCGGAATTGAAATATGAGGGCACCATTGAACCCGCAATGCCGGTAATTGTTTAAGGGGACCTTTACTGTTGTTGCGTTTGTGCGGGAGGAGATGATAATTACTGGGGTTTAAATAAGAAGTGAATAAAATTGTTGGGACAAATTTTATTTTATATATAAGGAGGTCAATTCCTCCCATGGGTTGTTGTAGGTGTGTCCCACACCCACCCAACTTCCCATGTGTGGAAAACGAAAGGTGGGGCCCACTGAAGCCCCAACCTTTCATCTTCCACAAACCCCCTTAAACCCCCTCATTAATTTGTTACATCCACTTAATTGTGTAACTCTTACACTCCTCTTTCTCTCTCACTTTAACTCATGACAACAGAACTTAATTAATAAATTGAACCTATTCAATTAATTAATTAAGTGCTTTAATTTTTGAATTTTGAAATCTTGGCAAGTTTAATTAAAATAAGAGGAAGTCTTATTTTAATTGGGTTGGAAATTGTTGTGGGGAGAGGATAGGAGAGATCTTCAGTTTTTGTAGAACACCAACTCTCCGATGAAGAATGACCTTCCCTCTCGATGAACAACGCTCCCGGTTCTCCATCAAGGGAGGAGACACCACCGTGGTAAAATTGCCAATGATGAAGTTCCTTCTTTTCTTTTCTCCGCAACAAGAGAGAAGATGCCTTTTCTTTTTTGGATGCTCTATGATGACGACGAAATCAACACCGTCATACTTGACGCACGACTACCGCGAATCATATCCAATGTAGGGGTTGTTATGTTCATGTTTTAATACTATTCATCATCATTCATCAATACTTGAGTTTCGTTTGGCCGCACGATAACATCTTGATGACGAAGGGCTCAGACCGCACGAACACGGTCTGACCCTTCCCCTGCCGTTGTTGTTTGTGGATGATGGAGGCAGACTGCGAAGAACCAGCCAACGACGGGCTGACCACCAGCGGATTGTCAGCGCATGATTGTCGAATCTCCACAAAGACATGGTACCGGTGTGCCGCGCAGAGTAGAGCCGGACCGCAGCCAGGGCGGGCCACGACGGAGGGCCGCAGCGCTGTCGTGCCTCGCCGGAGCTACAGGAGTCGTGGCCGGGCGGGCCGCGGCGGTGGGGCGCGGCGCCGTCGCGCCTTGCCGGTTGAACAAAGACGCATTCTAAAGTCGTGGTGATTCTAGAATGGGCATCTAGCTCTACCGGCCATCGATGCCATCAAGAGGCGGGACCCGAGGGGTTCCTACGGTTACCTATGAGCCAGCCATCATGGTTGGCCGTTTCGAAGATACCGGGGGGTGTAACCCCCCACCCCCAGGACCAGGGGGTAGGGCGGGCCCCGCTGGCCGCCGGAAGCCCCCCTGGTTGGCCATCCATGCTGCCAGCCGTGTGGGCCACGAGTTTCGGTCTGCACTCGGACCTGTGTCGGGTCGCCATTGTTTGGACCGACCCAGGGGGTGTTGGGCCGGGTCGGACCAGGCCCAGACCCCCTATTTTCGGACTATTTTTTGGTAAAATAGACTTATATTTAGCTACAAACCTCTGATCTATGCACTTTTAGTTGTGTTGAATTCTGTGGATCGAGATGGTTGTTTTCGTATATTACAATCTAGATTTTGGTGATGTTTGGGTACAACAGGGTTGGTTCGAACTCGAAACCAACTGGGCCCTCGGAGCAGAAACGCCTATATCATGAGGACCAAACATTTGATTGACGTGTCGTCGACTATGTTGGATTACTCTTGATGATACAGTTCTTTTGACACACTCTACGTGGGTTTCGGATGATATTGGAGTATGGTTGGGTTGATTTTATCTTAAAAACCAACCAGGCCCCCAGGACGGGAAAACTAATATCTCATAGACCGGGTGTCTGATTGAAGCGTCAGCTATTGTTTTGAGACCCCTATGATGAGGAGGTCCTTGGTGATACTTCTACATGAGACTTTGTGACACTTGGAAGTAAAGACCAGTAGCTTGTGGAGCGGACCCTCCCTGAGACGGGCGTATGAAGTGCGTAGACTTATTAGCTGGAGACCTGACGACTGTTTGACCAATTCGACTCGGAGTGATTTGATTATCCTAGTGGACGGAGCATCGAGTATTTGGAGGTAGACCCACGGAGGACGGAGTGCCTGGTAGTTGGCACCAGACCCGTGGTACACGACAGGTAGAGTACCTCTGTAGGCTATTAGGAAGAGCGCCCTGTATTTGGCGGCATACCCACAGCGGACGAAGCACCGTATTTGGAAGCAGTCCTGTGCTACTTGAAAGGAGAAGTACCTCAGTAGTTTAATCTTAGTGAGTAGTGCCTCAGAGTCGTGATAGGGAAATGGTACTCGATAGAGGTGGATTTCTCCATCATTTTTGATTTCGATACAGAAAATCCTGGTTTGAGCTGAGTCAATGACTTTTGTGTTTACATCATGATTGAGATAGGTTACATGATAACTTATGTGTATGTATGGGCATATACCTAAGTAAATATTATCTGTTGAGATAATTATTTTTGGTTTATCCTTGATGGATTTAGTGATACCTTGAGGGTCTCGGGGTCCCAACTGAGTATCGTTATACTCACCCCTGCTAGGGCTATGCCCACACCTCATTGTGTTGGATACTGACAACGGACATCACTGATTGTGGATGAGGCTTGTAGAGTTGGACGGTATTTAGAGGTGGACTTCACGATGAGACGGTACCCAGAGGTGGACATATGGCGTGACGGTACATGGAGAGAACCGATAGACGCGGAGTGCTATGGAGGACATCTGTACCTACCCTTCAGGTAGGAACCCAGAGGATGATCCATGATCTTCTTCACCATTCAGCTGTTTTTCTATCAGTTGTACTTTATTTTATTTGTAGCTGTACCTTTCCATTGGGCTTTTATTTCCAGCCTTTTTTTACTCTCAGCACACTAGTTACTGCTTTACTTAGTTTTTTCTTCCGCTTGTACTCTGGTTGTGTGTGTATTTACGTTTTATAAAGTCAATGCCTTCCCAGTTATAGGGATTTACGCCTTTGGTGCTAGTCACCAGCCCCTGGCCTATGGAAGGCGGGCTTGGGGTAGTTATGACATGGGCCCCGGGGGACGGGTCATGAAAAATTGGTATCAAAGGAGTCTGTTGTCCCACAGAACATAGAACTCTGATTTTTTTTTCTGTGAAGCAATAGTGTTAAGGGTACTATGTGTGGTTCTCATTTCAGGGAGTGCACTGTTGGTGTGGGCGGCAGACATATCCGTACACCAGGACCTTGACTTCTGATTTCCGACTGAGTGCATGAAAACACTGATTGCATGTGTGTTTTAAAAAGATTCTTTTAGGTCAACACACCAGGTAAATTATTTCGACTGTGTCACATCTGTTTATTTCAGGATGCCTCCCCACTGACGACCAGGTAGAGCCCCGAGAGTTATATGTACTGATAGACCACCGAGCGATAAGGCATCAGTACATGGCCCTCTTTCAGTTGAGGCACCAGTGGTGGCACCAGCAGTACTACCACTTGTTGGGCCACCGATGCCACCAGCCCTAGAAGAAAGCGATGCACACCGGTTGAGCGCGCTGCACGAGTTCTAGTTCCAGAGGCCACCCATGTTCTAGGGAGATACGTACCCACATGCGGCTGAGGATTAGCTGGAGGCTGTGGTAAGAGTCTTCAGGCTAGTAGGTACACCAACAGAATTCATGGTGATCCTTGCTTCCAGCCTCCTTCAGGTATCAGTAGGAAGATTGTGGATCCTCATGATCTAGATGCATAAGGAGTCATCACTTCTATGGGCAGATTTCGAGAGCCTGTTCCAGGCAGATATTGTACCATCCACCCGTCTAGTGGTGGAGATATAGTAGCTACTTCATCTACAGCAGGGCAGCATGAGTGTAGCTCATTACATAGTGAGGTTCATAGACCTCTCTTGATACTCTAAAGATATAATACGAGACCCATTATTTAGGGACCAGACCTTCGATCAGGGGCTTAGGCAGGATATTAGAGCTTCAGTTGTTTCAAACAACATTCCAACCAGACATGAGTGTTGAAGAGAGCCCTTCTAGTGGAGAGTTTCCTGGCTGATAAGTCTCTAGTAGCAGGACTCACCACTAGTCGACTTGCAGCAGAGTCTTTTACAGCTGGCATTAGACATATGACACAGGGGTCCCAGAGGACTAGACCCACTGATGGCTCACTGTAGGACTTAGGTTCAGTTCTGCGGGGCAACCAGAGTGGAGTCAAAGCCAGTCGTGCCAGGATTGGGCAGTGTTACTCCTACGGTGGGCTTGGTCACATGGCACGTGACTGTCCGACTTGCCGTACAGATGATCAGCAGATAGATGTAGAACCTCTCAGGCAGAGGCAGAGGTTCGATCAATGCGGACTGCAAGGCACAGGTGACCGTGGAAGAGGAGCCGGCCATGCATCTGGTGGTGTTCGATGCTTCGAGGTGTTGCCACCACCACCACTAGGAGGACCACCCCGACCACATGGAACAGGTGGACATGGGAGAGCACAGCTTCAGACAGATTAAGCATAAGACAATGGAGCTCCGGAAGCAGGTGGACAAGAGTGGGACTAGTTCAAAGCATGGAGGCCTTTGTTCTTGGTGATTCTAGTCCCCATGTTGTCATTGTTGTGTATGATTTGTGTCTTGTACTCTGAGCTTCAGTAATAAAAGACACTTATCTTTGTGACGTTTACTAACCTGCCATTTTTGTATGGCTGATACTAAGAGGTTCCGATTAAATATGTTGACTTGACCCTCACTTGTGAGATTCTTTCTGGAGGAGACCCAGTAACCACACACTTATGCCGATAGTGTGACTCAACCCCTGGAGGGGAGATCAACATTTGGATCTCTTGGAAGTAGCTTCAAGGCTTTATGACATCGACAATGGCATGAAATAGTACCGTTCAGGTCAGGATTGACTGTATTAGGCAAAGAACATTGTTCATCTAGTGGATGTGACCATATTTAACTTTTTGGCAGAGGAGAAATCTTAGAATCTCTTGAAGAACATAGAAAATGAAGGATGGATATGATTTCTTACAATTGGCTAGTCACACCCATTGTTCATTGAGAAAATGGTTTACGGTTCTCTCAAACTCAATAGTCTCAGGTGTATCTTCTCTCAAAATGACATGAAACTGAGACAACGGTGTTGGATTTAATTCCTCTGGGACTATGACTTAGAGAGAGTTTATATTTATGGGTAGGGGGAAGTTGTAGAATATGATCTTAGTAAGAGATCAGGAATTTAGCTATTTGGAATGGTGAGGCAGCAGTTGGCCGCGTTTCAGATATCCTTTGTGGATAGTGATGGAGTCAGCATGTGTAGAACCAGAGATGGTTCATCTTAAGAGGGGGAAGGTGTAGATTATCCAGGAGCGGATAAAGACTGCATAGAGCAGACATAAGTCCTATGCTGATAGGATATGAGACCGTTGGAGATCAAGGGTGATGACCACGTCTTCATACGGGTCACACCATGACGAGGACTACAAAGATTTGGCAGGGGAGGCGGGTTATCTCAACGATTCGTCAGACCATTCCAAGTCCTTAGAAGGGTAGGTGAGGTGGCTTACCTCTTGGCCTTTCCACCTCTGTTGCACCGAGTGCATGACTTCATCCATGGATATCAGCTGAGGAGATGTGTGCACGACCTATCTGTCATCATCAACCACGAATTGCTAGATATCGATGAAGGGGCGACTTTCACGGATTTCCCGATGGATATTGAGGATCGACAGGAGCAGGTCCTACGTGGATGTTTGATTCCTTTGGTGCGCATTCATTGGCAGTAGGGGAACCTCTAGAAGAACACATGGGAGTGGGAGGCTCAGATGTGTGCTCAGTACCCTCTTTTTCCCCTAGTTTATGTTGTAGCTTTTTGGGGACGTAAATCCCAGAGGTGGGAGTAATGTAATCTCCCGAAAAAATAATTGAATTTTTTTTCAAAATTTCGTCAGAATGTTATGAGTCTGTGGCACTTGATGTCACTTCATTTTGAGGCCCAGTGTTCCCTAAATCAATTTTCGATGTTTAGATCGGGTACGTTCAATGAACGAATGAGCGGGTTTTTCTATCTTTTGAACCGGTTCATGGAATTGAAATCTGAGGGCACTGATGAACTCTCAACGACAGTAATTTATTAAGGGGACCTTTACCGTAGTTGCATTTGTTGGGAGGAGAAGTTAATTATTTGAGATTAAATAAGAAGTAAATAAAATTGTTGGGAAAAATTTTATTTTATATATAAGGAGGTTAATTACTCCCATGGGATGTTGTAGGTGGGTCCCACACCCACCCAACATACCATGTGTGGAATATGAAAGGTGGGGCCCACCCGATCCCCAACCTTTCAACATCCCCAAACCCCCTTAAACCCCCCTCATTAATTTGTTACTTCCTCTTAATTGTGTAACTCTTCCTCTCCTATTTCTCTCTCACATTAACTCATGCCAACACACATTAATTAATAAATTGAACCTTTTCAATTAATTAATTAAGTGTTAAAAATTTTGAATTTGGAAATCTTGGCATGTTTAATTAAATTAAGAGGAAGTCTTATTTTAATTGGGTTGGCAATTGTTGGGTGGAGAGGATATGAGAGCTCTTGAGTTTTTGAAGAACACCAACTGTCCGATGAAGAACGACCTTCCCTCTCAGCAAAGAACGCTCCCCGGTTCTCTATCAACGGAGGAGACACCGCCGTGGGAAACTCACCAACGACGATGTGCCTTCTTTTCTTTTCACTGTGACAAGAGATAAGATGCCTCTTCTTTTTTGGACGTGCTCCGATGATGACAAAATCAACACCGTCATCCATGATGCATGGATACCGCGAATCTTATCTAAGTTAGGGGTTGTTATGTTCAAGTTTTAATACCATTCATCATCGTTCATCAATACTTGAGTTTCGTTTGGCCACATGATACCATCATGACGAGGAAGGGCTAGGACCGCACGAACACGATCTGACCATTCCCCTCCCGTTGTTGTTTGTGGACAATGGAGATGTACTGTGAATAACTGGCCGACGACGGGATGACCACGAGCGGATCGCCAGCGCATGATTGTCGGGTTGCCGCAATGGCGCGACACCTACGTTCTGCACGGAGTAAATCCAGACAGCAGCTGGGGAGGGCTGCGGCGGAGGGGCACGGTGCCGTCGCGCCACGCTAGAGCCCCAGGAGTCGTGGCTGGGATGGGCCGTGGTGGTGGGGCGCTGCGTCGTCGCGCTGCCCTAGTTGAACAAAGTTGTGGCCTAAGGCTGCGTCAGATCTGGAAAGGGTGGCCTGCTATGCCGGCTGCCGGTGCCATCAAGTGGCGGGACCTAATGGGGTCCCGCAGTTACCCAAGGGTCGGCCATCATGGTCAGTTGTTTTGAAGAAACTGTGGGGTGTAACCCCACCCCCCAGACCAGCAGCTAGGGAGGGCCCCACTGGGTGCTTCTAGCCTCCCCGGTCAGCTAGCCACGCAGCCAGCCGCGTGGGCCACATGCACAGGGCCACTTCGGCCGGGCCATGCCGCGCCTTCCCCGGCCCGGGCCGCACCTGCCGCGGGCTAGGCCGCGCCAGCCGGGCCGTGCCACATCCAGCCGAGCTAGACCGAGACACGGGTCGGGTGGACCCGGTTCGGGCCGACCCAGGGGGTGTTGGGTCAGTTCGGACGGGCCCCAGACCCCCTATTTTCAGACCATTTTAAGTTAAACAGACTTATCTTTAGCTACAAACCTCTTATCGATGCACCTTCAGTTGTGTTGGATTACTTGGATAGAGACTTTCATTTCGTTGTATTACACTCTAGATTTCGGTGAAGTTTGGGTATGGCCTGGTTGGTTCGAACTCGAAACCAACCGGGCCCTCAGAGTGGAAACGTTTATAACTTGAGGACCAGACATCCGATTGATGTGCCTTTGACTATGTTGGATTCCTTATGATGAGACTGTTCTTTTGAAAAACTCTATGTAAGTTTCAGATGATATTGGAGTACGTTCGGGTTGGTTTTAGCTTAAAAACCAACCAGGCCCCTTGAACGGGAAATCTATTATCTCACAAACAGGGCATCCGATTGACGCGCCGTCTATTGTGTTGAGACCCCTATGATGAGGTGGTCCTTTGTGATACTTAAACAAGAGACATTGTGACACTTGGAAGTAATGACCATGAGCTTGTGGAGTGGACCCTCTCGGAGATGAGTGTACGATAGGCGGAGACTTAGTAGCTGTAGACCTAATGACTGCTTGACCGATTAGACTCAGAGTGATTCGATTAGCCCAGTGTACGGAGTGCTCGGTATTTGGTGGTAGACCCATGGATGACAGATCACCTGGTAGATGGCAGCAGAATCGTGGTACTCGACAGGAGTAGTACCTCTATAGGATAATATGGAGAGCACACGGTTTTCGGCGGAAGACCCACAACGGACGAAGCACCCAGTATTTGGCAGCAGGCCTGCGGTACTCGAAAGGAGGAGTACCTCAGCAGTCTGAGGATAGTGTGTAGTGCCTCGGAGTCGTGACAGGGAAAATGTACTCGACATAGGAGGAGTTCTCCAGCAGTTGTGGATTCGATAATTAAAATACTGGTTTGAGCTTAGTCAATAACTTTTGTGTTTACCTCATGATTGAGATGGGTTACCTAATAACTTATGTGTATGTATGGGCATATACGTAAGTAAAGGTTATCTGTTGAGATATTTCTTTTTGGTTTATCCTTGTTGGAATTAGTGAGACCTTGAGGGTCTTGGGGTCCCAACATAGTATCGTTATACTCACCCCTGCACGGGCTATACCCGCACCTCGTTGTGTTGGATGCAGATGACGTACATCACAGATCGTAGATGAGGCTTGTAGAACTGGACGATACCTGGAGGTGGAATTCATGAAGAGACGGCACCCAGAGGTGGAAAATTGGTGTGACGACGCATGAAGCGAACCGATTGATGCAGAGTGATAAGAGGACATTTGTAACTACCCTTCAGGTAGGAACCCAGACGATGATCCAAAAGCTGCTTCACTATTCAATTGTTTGTCTTTCAGTTATACATTCTTTGAGTTGTAGTTGTACCAATCCATTGGGCTTGTATTTCCGGACCATTTGTTTTTTCTGCACACTAGTTACTACTTTACTTAGTGTTTTCGTCCGCTTGCACTCTGGTTGTGTGTGTGTTTACATTTTATAAAGGTAATGCCTTCAAAGTTATAGGGATTTACACCTTTGGTGCTAGTCTCCAGCCCCTGGCCTATGGAAGGAGGGCTTGGGGTAGTTAGGACACGAGCCCCGGGGGACGGGTCGTGATAGAAAAAACATTGTTTTATTCTATTAAAGATTATAAAAACAATGTTTCCAATTATTTAGTATGGGATTGATTTTTTGTCATGTGTAATCAATAAAGATTACATGCCATAAGTTTTGAAGTCACTAATTATCCACATTAATGACTCTTTTATTATAGATTTATGTTATGAAAAATTATCATATGTATTAACACTATTAATCTATAATATATTGAACTCATCAATCAATGAATTTTAATAAAAATAATTATTTTTTTTTTCTGAATTCCATAGAATGAATAACCTAAAAAATATTTTTGGATCATTCATCAGCATCCAATGAGATATATTGTACTGAGTGATAAATATGGGACTAAAAGAATATTAAAAACCTTAAAAACTAAATGAAAAAACCATCTGTTGTTTGACCAAAATGCACATCATTGGCATTAGAAGAAAAATATAGATGTACATGTTAAATTAATTGCCCAATATCACCATCACAAGAATTTTTTAGTCTTTTAATTGTTGTAATATTGTTTTTTTACATGACATTAATCACACAATTCTTTGAGATATAAATAAACACTGAAATCTTTGTGAATGTCAGAAATAATGTGAATTTTTATTGTGAACAAATATATATTTGACAGTTGAAGCCTCATTATACCTCGATTGTGCACATGTAAGAATACTAATTTTTATTTTTTATAATAACAAAATCTTAAATAATTTATACATGAATGAATATTCAGACAACAAAGAACCAAATGATGAACCACCTACATTCACTCATAGAAATTTGTAGGCAACTCAATTATTTCTTGTAATAGTTATTTAAAAAAATTTAATATCTAATCAAAATAGATAGTTGAGATTCCATTATCTGATTTAATAGAAATATATTTTTTAATCCCTCCAATTTTTTTATCTATAATCCATGATATATAGAATCCTCTTCCCTAAAACGAAACTCATATAATTAGGAACGTTCAATCGTAGATGTAGAATCCATTTCATTCAATGTTTATGTTTTTTTGAAAAGACAACCCATCATCCCCTTGAAATAAATATTGAAACCATGGTAGATATGGAACTAAAATGTTAACATGATCTATGGAACATGATTCACAATTTTTATACTAAACCAAAAAATATGTCAAAAAACCAATAAAAAATAGACGACTCTCAACATGGAAGAATGTTTCAAATCTCCTCAGTTCACTTTTTATACATGGAATTATAATTTTCCGTCATGAAAATAATTATTTTCAAATGATGTAAATGATAAGAAAATTAAACCCCATGAATATATATTATATTTAAACTAGAACTATTTGGATTTCTATGATAATCTATCCAGTCAAGATATTTTAATAAAGACTATTTATAAATATTTATAAATATTTTTATATGAAATGTATAATTACAATTTTTCAAAAAAATAATCTTATATTACAAAGAGATTCTTCAAACAATTATAAAATAAATAAATAATTATTTAATTTTAAAAATAATAAATTAAATATATTTAATACTAATTTTTTCTAATAATTGTTAATTTTATATAATTATCACCAATTAAAAATATAATAAATAAATGGTTGACCAAGGAGTGTGAGTGAAGCATGATAGAGAGGCAATGCTGATTTTGGTGGATTTGTAAAATTACATTCCCTCCCTATATTCAAACCATTTAGATGAGAGGTCATCATGGATAAAATCACACGTTTTCCCATGACAACCTCTCCTATAAAAGGCCAGAATGTAGGTGCACTGAAAATCATTCAAACCACCTTCTCCTACACCCCCTACACTCTATGCATCCCTTTAGGTAATAATGGAGAATATGTGACGAAGGTGAAAATATAAGGAAGGAATTTCAATTTCCTTGGGTTTAGAACAATTGATGAAGAGGAATTATTGGATAAAATGATGGGATATATAATAGGAAGTATATTTTAGAGATAACAATGACCCCCTTATTGGATTATTTCATTTTTTGGTTAAATAAATCATTGCAAGAAAATAATATTTTACAAGTAATCGTGTAATGAAATTATGGTTATGATTAAAATATCATTTTTTCCATAAAGAAAAATTGAAGAAAAGAGGGAAAAAATCACTAAGCATCTCATTATAATATCTCGCATCAGTTTCACCTTCCATAACTCATTGTTTTACCAAGGAGTGCCTCTCTTCCAAATGGATTGAATTTAGGGGAACCATAATTTTGTCACTATTTAGTTTCCTTTATCACCTCGAATATGTGATTCCCACATAATAGTTTATTAGTATTTTATTATTCACTATTATTAATTTTTTATTTTTTTTAATTTGGAATAATTATGGTTAACGTTTTATTAAAATTTCCTTCTTTACACCTATAATTTTAATTGTTTCTCACTAATGTCATAACATTTTTACTAATTACAATTAATTACCATTAATATTAACTAATTCATAAAAAATAATTCCTTTTTTATGTAGTTACCATCATTTACTACTATTCACTACCATTGTATTCAAATTACCCCAAAATACTATTACTTTTTATTAATCGCTACTAATTACAACTTCTTTTTACTAATTACAACAATATTTTACTAATTAAAAATATAATTTACTTATTATAGGTATTTATCCATTATCACATATAAACCCCCCTAATTAACAACAATTCATGCTAATTTTTACTAATTACCACTACTTTTTACTATTTACAAATAATTTATAATAATTACAACTAATTTTTAATAATTACCAATAATTATATCTCTTTACCACTAATGTATACTAATTAGCACTAATTATAGTGATTTGAAAAAATGTATCACTAAATTTTATTAATTACCACTACTTTTAATAATGAAAACTAATTGTGGATAACTTTTACTAATGTCTATAATTCCAACTAATTTTTAATAATTTCAATTTATTATTTAAAATAACTATTAATTACTACAAATTAAAACTATTTATCACAAATTATCACAAATTACTTCTAATTCTTACTAATTACCAATAATTCCAAGATATTTCAATTAATTGCTAGTAAATACTTCTAAATACTCATATTTCATTTCTAATTATGGCCAATTTTTACTAATTACTACTATTTTTTTCAACATACCACAAATATCCAATGATTACTATCAATTTATCCTCATTAGAACTTAGTACATCTATATTTACTAATTATGGATAATCATTACTATAAATGGATTAGTTATAAAAATCAATGAGAATTAATGTTATTTTGTACTAATTACATCATTGTTTTTAATAATTACCACAATTCGGGGATTAGTTTTTCTAATTAACAAAAAAACATCAAATGCTAAATAATTTTGGGTAATTTCAAATAATTTCCAATGAATTTTACATGTCATAGTAAATTTTTTAATATTATAGCCTTTTTTCTCTTGATTAAAACATTTTATTAATAAATACATCTTCTTGTTACAAACTATTTTTAAATTTTCAATAATTACTATTAATTACTAAAAAATGTTGTTCATTAAAAAAAATTACTATTTATGGTGAGTTGTTTCTAATTAATATAAATTATAATTAATTTTTTCTGTAATATGTTAATTATAACCATGTTATATTTAATGGTATAAATTATTTATTAATTATAATTAATTACTAATTTGTTGTTAGCGACTACTAATTAAGAAAATTTACAACCGGTTATAAAAATTTAATGTTATTTTCTATTGATTAAGGAAAATTGAAACTAATTACTAATAAAAAATAAAACAAACTTACTCTATTGAAAAAAATACATAAATTATTAATATTAATACTTAAGCGCATACATCAAATTTATGATTTATTCGAATTAAATTAGTGATTCTAATATAAATGAATTAAATCATTTTATGAATATAAAATTTTAAAGGATAAAATAAACAAGTTAACAATTTATGATATTAAATGATAGTTGTGAAAAAGAGGTGATTGGTTTCATGGAAAATCACATAAGGGATTATATATAGTTTATATTATCATCAAATAGATATTTATGGAAGGGAGCCTCTTAAAAAGTGGTTTATTTACAATATATTTCTTTGAAGACAGTACCCTCTGCCATAAATAATTTCCTTAGTGACTAAATGTTATTTGTGAAAAAACTGGAAGAAAAATAATTCCGCGGGAGTAATATTTTTGGTGGGTTATATATTCAAATAACTAATAACACATCATTCGTATACTAACTTCCACAATGAATGGGTTCACATCACAAATAATTTTTTATTCTATTTATAGCATTCCCTCCACATGTAATTGCAATGGGAATCATTTAACATCCATAATAATTTTATATAAATGATTATTTATGATGGGAAATAAATCACATCATATGTATACCCTACTTATAAACCGTTGTAGATGGGCCTCCTTCCTAAGACAAATAAACTATTTCAATTTATAATTTTTCATGTTATGGCTGATCATATCAATCTGGATCTAAAAGGATTGAACACAACATGATCCCCACATAACTGCACAATGCTTTCTTCACCAACTTTACATACGTAAAAGAGGTATGAAATGTTTTCATGGATTTCCGCACATTTTTCTTTTAATCAAGAATGGATATTTTATCTTAATTGATTTTGGTTATTTAACAACCATTTCATAATCAAAAAAATTTAATAATTAATATTTTATCTGATTGAAATCTATTTATTTAATCTCAACCATAGGACTTCCAAATTTGGGAATTTTTGGGAAGATGAAATATCTAACATGGGTTCACCTTGATCAAGCCAAAGGTTTTATGGGGGACTAAAAAATAATAAATAGACTGGTGATTTTCATTATTAATAGGGCGAGTTGGGTGTTTTAGGTGAGGTATCAATGGTTCAATGATCTACATTGGCATCATAATGATTTTTTGTGAAATGATCATGGTTGTGTTGGGTATGTGTGGTAATAATTCAGCCACCTATGAAGGACCAGGCTAGGATGGATGTATATTCTAAACGTCATGTATATTTCATGGTGGAAATAGTAGTTTATGTAGAAATGTGATGACATGTGGTGGAACATATTTTTCTATAAAAAAATGACTACATGGTCCATAGTCTTTGAATTCTCACCATGTAGCACATCCTATTTATGATGACTATGTTTTAAAAAATAAGGATGACATGTTGTGTTTCAAGTCCCACACACAATGTGAACCTCCTTGGTAGTCTGATTCATGTTACAGATTCACATGGGTTGGACCCCATATGGGAGGATACGTCATGCACTTTAGGAGTACATAGGATTGTGTTTTCACCCAGGAACTGCAAGATATAGGACCTGATATACTATATGACCTGATGATAATAGACATAATTAGGTTCAAATGATCAATCACATGATGTTTTCCACACTCATTGTGGGAAGCATTAATTCTTTTAATAGTGACCTAACCATTGATTTGTGATCATAAGACCACATATCTAGGTAGAGTACTCGGACCACAAATCATGTTTCTCCATTACACATTAACTCCCTTTTTGAGAAACTTCCACCATTTGTATCCCTATTATATGGACTCATATTTTGGACAATGAGTTACATATACATATAATTTTCATGTTTAATGAAATGGTATCATTCGATGTAGCTTTTGAGATATTATGTAGAAATCTCTGAGCATGGAAACTATTTAGTAGATGCTTGATGTTTACAGTAACCCTGATGGATCAATATAGAGAGATCCGAGTTATAATCCCCATTATAAATTAGGGTGTGGGTTTCCCATATTACTTGATTTTATTTGAGTTTAACCCCCTATATAATTGTTGAATGAGACCTCTACACACTAATTTGAACCCCCACCCTATCCTACTATGGTGTGGACCATATTTATATCGAGTGGAAAACCCCTGTCAAAAAGTGTTCATGTACTCTTCCAATACCTACATAATGTCACCCATATCATGCTAGGGTTCAGGTCCTTCATTCTTTGTCTATAATCCCAATATTTTAATTGGTAGAAGATTCCCTATCCTAATTATTAGTGTAATTACCTTATCATACTACTGTTTGGGACCACATTATATTAGTGATTGTTCTCACTATAGCTATAGAGAAGTTGAGAGGTGTCGGTCCTCCTCATGACTTCTTAAAATAGACACAAATGTTTTTTGGATTTGATGATGTGCCGTATGACCTATAGATATAATCATAATATTAGGATAGGTTATGATATGGAAATCCACATTCTCACTTCCTTAATTGACTGGTGGCCTAATATATATTTTTGATTATTTATAATCCCCCATTACAGGTATAGGTGGAACCCATGCATGGTCCGTATCCTTTTAGACATATTGCATCACCAAAATAAATTATAATAATTCATCCCAAATAGACTACTAAAAAATAACCCTCCACAAAAAATATTATGATGTCATCTCTCCACCATCGTAATTATAGTTAGCTAGATATCATGTAGAGATATTCATAGGCCCAGTACTGATGAAAATACCATATACTCTCCTTCTTCCATATCTGGTTAACACTACTATGGTCAATGAACCTACTCTTGAATAGTCAAATAGATCCTTGTTCATTGAAGCCTATTTGGTTCTATCAGTATAACCTGTAGTTTAAAGGCCTTTATGTTTCCTGAATGCCTTTAGGTGGACTAAACGTATTGAGGTGACTAGAAAGCATAAAATGGACTTAAGGGTTTTGGTTTCTTGAAGTCCATGCAGGACCTGAGAACCAAACTAGTGGCATGGAGGATGAAATAAATGAATTTTTATAATTGGTACTGTACCATATAGTACATACTATAATGCCCAATAATGTTCTTACTACACTGACTAATACAATACTGCAACAACAACCTAGAAATATGTCTCCTCCCTGAATTGATCTCGGGTCTCTTGGTTGCACAGGGAGAATCCCTTCCAACAAGGATGAGTCTCATGAACAATCCCCTTTCACTATCATATGATTATCTTTACATGAAACAATATACGAATAGTAGGGTTTCATTTCCCTCTTTCATGCGTATGAGATCAGTACTTATATCCTATATCATATCTCTCCATCTTTAGTTTTAATTGATTCCAACATGGTATGTATATAATAAGTGCAGTATGTGACTATATAGCTTGTTTCATTTCTTATGTGAATAATGGAGAGATCAATATTGATATTAGAAAATCATAGTGATAACCAAGTGCCTAGAAAGGTTATGATGTTATATCAAAGATATCATGAGTCAGTATCCCTCAACTCTTTTCTATTCTAGCTGTTATCATGTGGGTACATCTCTTCTGGGTGGCTATTCATTATTCCCTTTAAAAATTATATTTTATTATTACACAATGTTGTATCCCAATGTTCTTATAACATGCATTGTTTTTATACTATATGTCAATTTCTATTAATTTTATTGTTTTGTACTTATGCATGGATAATGATTGGGGTATGTGTATAGAAACATTAGCAAAAAGGAAACCTATTTTTTCAATACATGTATCCATACATATCCTAGGGTGGTAGAAATGAGGTTGTAGAATCTAGGTCATCCACTGGCTAGTCAGGCCATGATGGCCAGGTGATTACAAAGTGGTTAAATAGTAGTTCATTCAATAAGAACATGTCTAGAGTTATATCCTTATGAGGATGGTTTGGATCTTAGGAAAAATTTACAATTCTTCTTGTCTATGGCTTCAAAGCCAGGGATGCTAGTATTGGTGTGGTGGAACATTTTTCTAAGCACCAGTATGCTAATAAAATATTAATGACTCTGAATAATGAGATGTTGGATGTAGTAAACATTGGTACATGAATCATATTGATTGAATCATTTAACAGACCTTGTTGAGTAAGAGACACAAATAAATTTTCTCATCTAATAATGGTATTTATAGATTACATTCAAAATTAATCTATGAAGCCATCCATCTCGTTTAATGATTAACGATTTTGATGAAGATCTGATGAGTGTTGTAGTCGCAGTTCAACTACTATCTCGAAAGATCAATCCTCTAGGAATACAAGTATAATAACCCAATCTTATGGAGTATTATATTGTTTCATTATAGAAGTATCAACACGAATGAATGATTATCACACACTGTGAGTACCATTTTAAAATGCCAGAGTTGTCACACAATGTGCTAGATCTATAAGTAAAGGAGGAATTGTTTCATCTGGTGAGTCAATTTTACATGCTCAATTAGACCCCAACCCATCAAAAGGGTTTTCAAGCATCAAGTTCACTTCCATAGATATATAGAGTGCTAGTGGATTCTAGTAAACCATAGTCATAATTAGTCGATTCTCGCATAAAAATAATTCCAATTGTTTTTTATAAGTACTACCCATCATATACTCTCTAAGTTCAGATTCAAGAAATTGTAGAGAAGCACCAAGGGTGTATAATATTAGTTGGGTATGTTGGGTGGTACACTTGACATTCATGGTACTCCATCATCATGTTACATAATGATTTATTTTGATAACAGAATATAGAGAAATATTTCTACAATTAATTTATGTAGTTATGACATCAATTTGGATTACTAAATATGATAGAGTGATAAAGTGATAAATGGTGGTTGAACGCTTTATATATAAGTGAATCCCTGAAGTTAGATCCGATAGTTAGTTTTATGGGGTTGAGTCTACTGTACTGTCTAGTATGCACCAGTAAATACGACTTAATCACAGGAGACCTACGTAGGACCTCTCTCAATCATGTGGTCATACAATAGTGTTTTCATGTAGAGGACCAGGTCTTCCTAGAGAGAGGTGATCCAAATTATTTGACCAATGTGGCCACATGGAATGGAATTACACAAACATATTTCAAATTTTCACAGTCCGAAAGTGAACAGAACCCCATGAATTGGGAACACTATGATCTAGATTCATTTATGTGAGGCTAGGAGGGACCCTAAGCGACTCAACTCTAATATAAGAGAGGATGGTTATCCAAGTGGGGGGGGGGGGACTAGGAAGGGTAAAATTATGATTTACACTAATCACCACCAATAGGATTCCTATAAATAGTACATGACACTAGCAAACATGGTCGCAGGTAGGTGGGGGATATGTAGGCCAAATCACACCATGTCATGAGATGATATGGTGTATGATCTATTTTTATTATCCCCTTTATCCAATATTTTTAGATAATAGTGTGTATGCTTCCATCATTTAATTTTCCCGTATACTAGACAAAAATATCCCTATTGAGATCATAAAATTAAAAAAACTATTGATATTCTGAATAGGTGTGATTCATAGATATTTCATACCTTCAACTAGTGCGATTTATTTCTTGGGATAGATTTTTACAAGGTACCTCTAAAATATGACACTGAAACCAAATGACTTCATCATGGGTATGGAATATTTGTTAATGATTCAGGCCCATTTTTACTATCATACAATATATGTTAATGGATTTTGTATGAATGTGATGTGATTTTCATTTATATGATTGGTAGAGAGATCATATTATAGATTGAATGGGTTTTGTAAGTGGGAGGCTACAACCCATCACCGATATGTTGGAAATTTAATCACTTGGTATTGAGGGATATTCAGTTATCTATATTCCCATGATAGTGGGTGACATTGTTGAATTCTTCTCTGATGATGTTCGTGGAATACCATATAGGTAGTACATGGTTTTTTCATTAACATGAACTCCAGAACTACTCCAATATAATCAAATTCATTCCATCATTATTCTAAAAAACACTATGGGCTGTGGGTATTGCTAGAGGGACTTCAATAAAATAACGATTTTAGACCTAGTGTATCACTCATATCAACCAATGTTTGGTTCAAGAAAAATGATATCCAAAATTTTCATAATTGTATTTATCATCATTACATGATCCATGACATGATAATGAATTAGTCCCCCTTTTCAAGGATTGACATCCTCTTTGATATTTTTCATGGTTTAATATGGTTCTAGAAGTTCAATATCTAGTCTGGATACTACCATTTGAGGTTTTGTGATTCTGATATTGCAAATATAGAATTCCTATGTTTCTATCAACCCTATGAGTTCCTAGTGATTCCTTCAGGTGTGATGAAATCACTCACTATGTTTGTTGAATTGATGATAAAGATATTCCATTGATAATTTGATCTTTTTTTATCATCATTGGAGAATTACTCATTCACTCTACATCTGATGAGAACATTTAAAATCACTTTTGGATGTTCCAAAACATAATTCGGGAATAATAGATTTATGGTAAGCTCTCAACGTTCTAGTTATGAATAGGTGAGGTTCAATTTTTTTGGAAAAGTAATTTATGAGAATGGATTTTCAATTGACCGAAAAAAAATGATTTAATAATTTTAATGGATCCAAATATGAACATTATAGATGTGTTGTATTTTCATGGATTTTCAATGTATTATAAGAAATTCACAGTGGACTAATATAAGAATGTAGCACCATTGACTACATTGACACGAAATGTTCTTCTTATTATGTGGAGTGATAAGTGTTAGGGTCCCATTGAGTTGTTGAGGTTGATATTGAAGTTGAGGTTGAGGTTGACAGATGCACCGGTATGTATTCTACTAAATGAGGGAATGTTGTATATTGTGTATTGAAATATTTCTGAGTAAATATTAACTTAAAATTAATTAAGTAGAATGAATTGATCACATATGGGTTAAAGAAGTTGTGACCCCATGAGAAGAAAAATAAAAATCATGACTTATATATGTTTGTCATAGTAATATCTATGAGGATGTCGATACACTCTTATTAGGGAGAGAACATTTTTGTTCACATGGAACTTCAGAGTCTATGGTTTGACTTCATAAATATGAATTTGAACATGAGAAAGAGGAAATGGTTGGTGCTAATATAAGAATTTTATATTGATATATTCTATACTAATTGAAAGGTTACATGGTAGAAAATTACCATAAATTGAATTTATATTCACATCTTTTAGAGAAATCTATTAAGTATTCTATTTTACAACTGAACCAATTTGATGAGTGGGGTGTATCTTATCTTCATCCATGGTTGATGACTAATCCTATTCTCCTGTATTTGACAGTTTTGTACATGGGACACATAAAATGTTATATTATAAATGACTAAATATCATCAAGAGATTCACCAAATGGAGTTTTTTTTTCAAATAGGAAAACATGTCATCCTTTTATAGATATTGATGGTAATTTTAGTCACGATTCAATAGGAGGTGACGTGGGAGTTAAATACATCACATATAGTAGTAATGCCAAGTCTAGAAAATATGCAAGGAGACATTATGTAGATATTTTCATGGGATGGGATGAGGAAATATATTTATTAATTCATCTCTCAGTGGCTAACATTTCAGTAGGTAAAGGTTGAGCACATTCTTCTAACATGTTTTACCAAACAGGATGTGACCCTTCAGTGGAAATGGTTCAACATATACATGGAATTTGTTAGAGAAATTTTATGTTTATAATTTTTCCATGAATCAACATGGGTAATTTTTTATCAACTAATGATGTTGAAAATATTCATTTCTATTCAGAAGTATATTTTTTGGAGTGTTTGAACTGATTGAATGTTCAGAATATTGTCTGTATCCATGGGGTTTTGGTGAAAATTTTCACTAATTAATACACTTTTTTCACATAATTGATATGTAGAGTCTTATAAGTGAAATCCAAGGCCATTTTTATATGACTTAATAATTTCACCCTTAGAGAGATAGGCAGACCAGGAGGTTTATCATGGTGATGAATGAATTCCTTACAGATTTTGTTTAAGAATCAGTATAAATTTGGGATTAACAACTTCCACTGGTATAATATTATTATAATTAAAAATTTAACTCATCGAACCGAAAATGGAATTTTATAGGTAACGTTCTAGGTCACTCTTCTGTTGGTCTAGGAATAGTGAATCACCTTAATTTTTGTTAGAGATGGGGTATGTAATAATAAAGATGGTCCAGGTGATCAACAAGTAGATGAGGGAATGTAAGAGAAGACATAAATCTTATATTGGAAAATTTCATTCGACCGTATTGTTCAATCATAGAGACCATGTTTTCTTGATAGTCTCCACACAATGAGGATTATGAAGGGTTGTTTGTGGAGGCATAAAATCGCTATATTTCATCAAAAAAAATTGAGAATATATTGAGAGTTGTAATTTTTTCCTTCCACCATGAATTGTCCTCATTATTAGAGGGGATTCAATATGTCCTCCATGTGTCAATGAAAAAGATATTGTCTCATAATTCTACACACATTATTGATTTGGGGATGCAAAACATCAAGAATGCAACCACATTCGTGGAATAGTAAGTAGTGATAGAGGATTGGAATAATATGTAACTATGATAAGGAAACGATACTTTTATACATTTACAATGGAATCATTAGAGATTTCAGGAGAAAACCATTGATAAAGAGAGCTAGTTCAATCCCCATTATGCCCAATGTTCTGTTTATTTTTTTGTTTTCAGGGTTGAAACTTCCATGATGATGTTAATAATGAAATGAACATATTTTTCCTAGTATTTCATGGAAATTAAATAAGGAATATTTTCTGATCCATTGAAATTTATAAAGTTATATTATTATTAATTATGTGCCTAAAATTGATATTAAATAAAAATAAAAATTTATAAATATCATTAAAATGTTTTTTTTTAAATAATGGTTTATATTGAAAATATTTTATATGATTGGAAATTTGATACTATAGTTGAACCTAAAAAAATTGTTTCACTAAAGCTGTTAACTAAATATTTTTAGCATTAAAAAACCATTTGAGGTTGATATTGGTCAGTATATTAAAATTATTAATTAATTAAATTACTGAAATAATTAATTTAAATCGATATCTAAATTTACTCGATATAATGTCTTTTATGGAAACTCACCATGGATAGACACATTACACTTGGATTATTGTGATGATACTCATATAATTATTTATTGGAGAATCAGGATTAGTTGAAAAATAATGATAATATTTAGGATGATTTGTAAGAAAATAATGTACTAAGAATCATACATCAATTATAAAGATGTTCTTCACCAACAATTTATCAATTATTGTGGTAGGGATTGCCCTTTGTATATTTCCTTCATTATTTACTATAATAAAAATTGATATTTAATATTCTTGGATTTAACATGTTTTCCAACCATCACCTGATCCCCATTATTTATTTTATTATTATTTATGAAATTTAAATACCATGATTCTTTAATGTCACACCATGGACTTCCCGATTATGAAATTTCTGAACATGAACACTTCACCAATGATTTATCACCTTTTGTATGTGTAATTCCCTATGTGTTCAGCTTAATCTTCACTATTTTTCCATGGTTCTATAGTTAGAAATTATTGGGTTGAGTTCAAGCATTATAAAATACATAGATTCAAGAAGGATTTATTAATGATTAATGGAATGGAAATTTGAATATGGATCTTGATGAAGAGCATGTTTCAAGTGAGTTATCTATGTAATTGAGATTTGGAGAAGCAACATGATGATTTATGGTGTCAAACTCATAGAATTGTGTTGTTCAAGTGGTAGGAATCTCAACATCAATGATATACCCATCATGAATGATCATGGATCCATCACCCATTACATGATTCATGGTGAAACTAGTGGTGGAAGAAGTGTTGTGTATATTCATGAAGGATTCTTTTTTTTTCATTAAAAAATAGAATATATTGTTTTTAGCCATAGGTCACAGTTTTCAGGACCTCCAATGATAGGATGTCTCATATTTTGAGGAAACGTACTGATAATATGCCATGTGCATCTACCCCCACACCATATGGCCCTCCACGAGTATCTGATCCATGAATCACCTACACAAGGCTTGGAAACCATGAATCGGGCCATTTTGTCTACTTTTGGAGTACATGATCATGAGTATGTGTCCCATAATGGGCCTTTACATATACATGTACACCACTGAACTAGATGAGAATAGACAGGACCCAGTTCCCAAAAGAAAGATTCTAATGAATGTGACATATCATGTGGTCCCCTTACATGACTTGTATGAAGACAAGGTCTCCAAGTTTTTTCTAAAGGATAACATGGTTAGTTATCGAAGTGGGACACCATTCCTTGTTGACCCCTTACACTTTTTATTATCCAATTTTGTGAAAATTCAACTTTTAATATGACATTATTCTTTATTCATATTTTTGCATTACAATAGCCAATCATGAGTAGTTTTCTTCTTTAAACATGATGATATAATTAGAAGTGGATTTCATGATATGATTTTTAATGTTCTGAGGAAAAAAATTCTTCATGAAATTCATGGTCATGGATGTGATCAGGTAATATTATTATAAATTTGTTGGGGTTGGAATCCCCCTTGATACCTTAGGGAATGATACGCCCATACATCACTCACAGATTTGAGTGGCACCCCATATGGAACTATTATGTGGTTTATCTACACACAGAGTTTCACAAATGATGGACCATGGGTGAGGGTCCTCTATATGTAAATTGTATTCACCTACCATATGAAGGGGTGGGTCCTATATCTATAAAGATAGTATGTAACACCCGAGACTTTTATGTTATATAAACCATCAAAGGAATCTTTTTCTACACAACACTTGCTTGGCTTGCTTTACACGCAATCGCGACCTTCCTCGATAGCTTGCGTCGTACGCAATACCGAGTTTCACTAAACAACAATATGCTATTAAAACTAGCCGTTATGAATAGTAATAACCACTTTTTGAAATTTTATAATTTTTATTTTTCAAAATGGACTTCATTTTTGGACTCAGAATATCGAAATTAGGCTAGGGTGAAATTTTGGTATTTTTCTGAAAACTTTCAATTTTTGATGAATAGTGAAACCACTAAGTGGTAGGTTAAAAACTGAATTTTGCATAAAACTTAATTTTACCGCTTCTGTGAATGGAATTTCAAAAATCTGAGAGACACGGTTAATATCAAGGACTAAAATGTGGTTCAATGAGATGAAAATAATTTTTTGGTGAATAGTAACTTTTTACTATTTTTACCGCGGTTAATAATAAATAGTGTAACTAAGGGTAAATATGATATTAATATTACCCTAACACATGTCCTAATTCTATTGGACAAGTGTAATTCGACCAAAAACAAACTTAGGAATAAAATATGACCATTTAGGCCCACTTGGATTAGATTAGGACATTTATTATTAATTTATTTAAAGAAGGGTTAAAATAGTTAAAATCAAAGTTTAATAAGTAAATAATTTTTATTATGGGGTTATACATAAGATAAATTCGATTGTAAATATTCATTAGAAAGATAAAAAGATTTCCTACATGATGGTATTTTATTTGTAATTTTTAGACATCAAATAATTTAATTTAATTATGACACAAAGATGATGCAGTAATTATCTTATTAATGAGATATTGACAAAATTGATAATATAAATACCAAAATAAATATAATTTGAGACTTTTTATGAATTCCAATAATTTTCTAGGTTACTATGATATATTATTGTTGATTTAATCAACTTGTTTCGAACATATAATTCTGTTATGACTTTCACAAAAATCATATATCAAATAGTGTCAAAATTGACACAAAATAGTTTTTAAATAAAATATTATATTATTAATTGTTATTTTATTCCTAAAAATCTATGGTTCGGCCAAATGATTTAGATAAGGATATATATATTAATAATAAACAATTTGGGGTTCGTTTGGCATGTTATAGTAAGTGTATTAGCCATATAGTGAAAGAAAACAAAAAGACACGGTAAAAGTTAAATTAATTAACTTAGAGTTAAATATAATTGATAAGGTTAAAATAATACCCTAAACTTGTCTAAATACTATTGGTTGATAGGATTTCGACCCATTCCCACTTTAGCTTCGAAATAAGACCCTTTGGAACCATTATAAACCGATTTTGACTTTAATATAAAATAATATTTTGAGATATTCCTAAGGTGCCCCTCTCCTCCCTTATAAAAGGGCACCTCCTCCCCCTCGTCCTCACACCAATTTGAGCACTCAAGCTCGGCCAACCCCTGCCATTTTCTCCTCTCCACTTCCCTAGAATAATCCTAGAGGTCCTGGTCTTCTTCAAAGACCAATCTTAGTTCCCTAAGTGGAGGATTTAAAGAGGCGTTCCAAAGAAGAGGTAATATCCATTACCGATCTTTTCAATTTCTTTCGTCTTCAACTTCTTCTTCTTTAGTTGTTTCATGATAAAGTAATAACATCAGTATTACTTACATACTGATATGTTATTATAAATATGAAACAACCCTAATTCACCTTCTATCCATCCTATGGAAAAATGAAATCACCGCGCGTGCGTACGTACGGAATACCGTCTCCACGCCGTGGTGTAATCTATTTTCACCATCACCTTACAAGGATGGGTATAATGGTGTAATGAGTAACTATATATGATTATTATTAAGTAATATTGATACTGAAATAATATATATATATACTCCAATACAATTCCACGATCATAGGAACGATATCATCACTCGTGCGTACGTACGGAATACCGTCTCCACGATGTGATGCGATTCGTTCTACATGATCTTCATTTCATAATGATTATATAAATGAATTGAATGAATGAATATGGTATATACTACACTAATACCATTCTGGAAATGAATTATCTATAACCTAAAGATAAGAATAAGAATTTATTCGACAAAACACGCATAAGAACAAAAAGTTATAAAGACCCGAGTAACAAGTAACAATGAAATATTACTAACAAGAAGCTAATAATATGACCATATATGATCTCATATCAATATGTATGATTCTGGAATAAGTCAATAACATTATTTAAACCATTATACAGGAGCTTCGGACACGAACAAAGCAAATCGGACCTAAGGTAAGGGAAATATCACAATCTCATTTTTATCCGAGATTGTTTATTCGTAAGTATTTACTGGGGTGTATTTTATCATCCACATCCATGTTCCCTCAATATGTAATATTGTTTCCATCCACTTGAAATAGTTTAAATCCAATTTTACCCTTAGGTGAGTTTTTAGTAAAGAATATGAAAGGTATCTTTTGTCGTTTTTCCGTACGAGGTACTTTTTGACTTTTCCGACAAAAGTACGAAGAATGTTTTTTTTAACTTATACGGCATGATTGGATTTTTAAAACATTACTTCAAAGAAGCTTCCTTTAAAAGTTTTCAAGTATATTTTTAATCAAATTATTTTATTTTAAAGTTGTATGACATGTTATGAAAGGAAAAATGTTTTTGAAGAAGAAAGGATATTTTCCTCAAGAATTCAATTCAAGTGTTTTATCAAAATTATTTTCCATCTAAGATAATAAAGGGTTCTGTTTCTATCCATATTTTTACCTTGGTTTGACTATGTTGTGATGGAATTATGTTTATGAATTCCTTTATCATATATGAATTGATTTATGATGTCATGATGTTTCAAGAATCCCATTTTTGTTATATGTGTTATGCGATGATGTATGTTTTATGATTATGTGGCACACATAAGAAAGGATTCATTATAAGATGGGTGGGACCTATATCTCCCTCCAATGCATTGGGTAATGATTTTATATCTCATGAGATAGACATTGCTGGAACGGAAGGTTATTTCGGTTCAGTGATACAGGACTGAAACGAGGAGTGAACTCGGTTCAGAAAGGGACTTTGTCCACTAAGATAGTCTTGGCAATGAGTCATGACTAACAAGAAATGATTTTCCATGATTATGTGTGCATGCCACAAAGTTTCAAGTTTTATGTTATGATTATGGGGATCTCATTTTCACTTCTATGATTTATTCCATGTTAAGATATTATGATCTCTTTTGCAGGTTTTGATTTTCATAAAGATATGATATGATTTTTATTTCCTTTATTTGCCCTTGCTGAGCATTTGAGCTCACCCTTTTATGTTTTCTTTTCCCCAGGTCAGGAAGATGGATATTAAGTAGAATATGCTAAAAGGGACCCTAGATATGATGAAATAAATGGGAGACACTATAGAAGATTTATGAACCAGTTGTTTATGTTTCCCAGTTTCTAAAGACACTATACCTATACGGTCCTTTGTGGTTTTGTCATATGTTGTAATAAGTGTGCTTCAATTTTGAAGTATTAACAATGTATGTAAATTGTGGGTCGTTATAGTTGGTATCAGAGGAAAGGTATAGTCAACCTTTGGAAACTAGGATGTGAAAGCCTTAGTAAGAACCCTAAGGATAAGTCTAAGCATAGAACACAATCTTAGTGTTTTAGAAATGGCCTTGAATAACCTAGGATAAGACCTTAAGCATGAAAATTTTATTCTTGAATTATGTGGTTTCCTATTATAATTAGTGTTGCTCACACTATTCTTCTTGGTTTTAGTCAATGGCTGGAACCCGAAGGAACCGTGTTAATGCGGAATGCGATGGGCAATGCAATGATTGTCCCCCTGAGCAAACAAATGATATGGGAGCTGGAATGCAAAATCTTGTAGCCATGCTCACACAACTTTCTCAAGCTATGAATCATGCAGGATTTCCAAACGAACAAAGGAGGGAGCAACATTCTGTTGAATCCTTCATGAGGCAGCGTCCACCATCTTTCAGCGGGTCTACTGATCCATTAGTTGCTGAACAATGGATTAGTACTACTGAAAAGATATTTTCAGTTCTTCAATGTTCTGAGCATGATAAAGTCATCCTAGCAGTGTATCGTTTGGAAGGAGATGCGGATCAATGGTGGAATCTTGTTAAGAATACGAGGCAAAGGGATGAAATTGAGTCTATGGAATGGGACGAGTTCAAGAACTTATTTTTCAATAAGTACTTCCCTCGTATTCTCCGAACAAAGATTGAGAAAGAGTTTCTTGAACTGAAGCAAAGGGATGATGAATCTGTTGGTACCTATGAAGCAAATTTTACCAGACTTGCAAGGTACGCTTATGGTATTATTATCCAACCTGAGAGTAAGATCGATCGATTCTTTAGTGGCTTAAAACCAAGTCTTCGAAGGGCGTTAGCGATAAGGGACTTCAATAGCTACGAGGAAATCGTTCGATGTGCTCTCAAAGTCGAGATGGAGATTGGAGTAACCCATCAGTCACATGGGTTTGATAAGAAGAGGAAGATGGAATTCAAAGAAAAATCTAAAGAGCACACGGAAAAGAAGATGAACTTTCCCTTATGCTCAAAGTGTGGAAAGAAACATGGAGGGAGTTGTCTTAAAGGGACAAGTAAATGTTTTAAATGTGGAAAGGAAGGTCATCGGGCATTTGAATGCCGTGATAATGGGAAGAAGATGTCTAATGATGCAAGAAAAGGAAGGGATACACAGAATGAACCTACTACACTTCAATGTTTCAAGTGCAAGGAGATGGGGCATTATGCCAATCAATGCCCAAATCCAAGGGTTGATGATGATGGTCGACATCAACAAACTCTTAAGGCTAAAGACAAAGGAAAGTCACATGCAATTTCTATCAGCGATGTGGAGTACGATAACGATGTGGTGAAAGGTACACTTACCATCCACTCTAAAGTAGCAAATGTTTTATTTGATTCTGGATCCACCCACTCTTTTATTTCTGAAGACTTTTCTAAGGGTATCACCGTATTACCTCAACGATTAGATGTTGAGTTAGCTGTGACAACACCTAATGGCACATCAATCGCATCAAAAGTTTATAATTCTTCTCCGATCGA
Source organism: Viscum album (assembly GCA_963277665.1). Taxonomy (NCBI): domain Eukaryota; kingdom Viridiplantae; phylum Streptophyta; class Magnoliopsida; order Santalales; family Viscaceae; genus Viscum; species Viscum album. The sequence continues at coordinate 1,434,117,140 of OY728159.1, forward strand.
AGTTTGTGGGAAAGTGCTTCCTGCAAATCTTGTGATCCTTCCTTTAGTAGAATTTGATGTGATTCTTGGCATGGATTGGCTTTCTCTACATGGAGCTCATATCGATTGCCAAAGAAGGGAAGTCACATTTCATATTCCAGATCAATCTACGATCGTCTATCAATGCAAGGATGAACATAACCTTCCAGTGGAAATTTCTTCCATCTTATGGGTATTGATTCCACTAAATGAAGGTTATTTATCTCAAATGGTTGGTGAGAAACTCACGATTAAGAATATGCCCATTGTACGGGAGTTTGATGATGTCTTTCCGGAGGAATTACCGGGTCTTCCACCAAATCGTGAAGTTGAGTTTTCAATAGAACTCGTACCGGGTGCTTTGCCTATTTCAAAGACACCTTATAGAATGGCCCCAATTGAGTTGCAGGAATTGAAGAAGCAACTCCAAGAGAATCTTGATAAGGGATTCATACGCCCTAGTGCGTCACCTTGGGGAGCACCTGTTCTATTTGTTAAGAAGAAAGATGGATCAATGAGACTCTGCATTGATTATCGAGAACTTAACAAGATCACTATCAAGAACAAATATCCTCTCCCACGCATTGATGACTTATTTGACCAACTACGCGGAGCTCAATACTTTTCCAAGATTGATCTTCGTTCAGGGTATCATCAATTAAGGGTCAAAAGGGAGGATATACCAAAGACGGCTTTCCGTACAAGGTATGGACACTATGAATTTATAGTGATGCCATTTGGTCTTACTAATGCCCCTGCTATCTTCATGGATCTAATGAATAGAGTCTTTAGAGACTATCTTGATCAATATGTGGTAGTCTTTATAGACGATATTCTTGTCTATTCAAAGAGCAAGGAAGAGCATGAAGATCACTTGAGAATTATATTGAAGACCCTGAGAAAGGAGAAGCTTTATGCCAAATTTACCAAGTGTGAATTTTGGCTTCAAAAAGTTGCATTTTTGGGTCATATAATCTCAAAAGAGGGGATATCTGTGGATCCAGCAAAAAACAGAGGTTATCGAAAGATGGTCAAGACCAACAACAGTAACTGAGATCCGAAGTTTTCTTGGTTTGGCTGGATATTATCGACGTTTTGTAAAAGATTTTTCACGATTATCTAATCCAATCACCAAGTTGACTCGGAAGGGAGTTAAGTTTGTCTGGACAGAGGAATGTGAAGAAAATTTCAAGGAGTTGAAAAGAAGGTTATCCAGTGCACCTGTGCTCACACTGCCTTGTAGTGGAGAAAGGTTTGTGGTCTACAGTGATGCATCCAAGAAGGGATTGGGGTGTGTTCTTATGAAAAATGATATGGTGATAGCTTATGCCTCACGACAGTTGAAAATCCATGAGCAAAATTACCCAACACATGATTTGGAGTTGGCTGTGGTAATCTTTGCATTAAAGATTTGGAGGCATTACCTTTATGGTGAAAGGTGTGATATTTATACTGATCATAAAAGTTTAAAGTATATTTTCACACAAAAGGAGTTGAATATGCGTCAAAGAAGATGGTTGGAGCTGATTAAGGATTATGACTGCTCAATCCATTACCACCCTGGGAAAGCAAACAAGGTGGCAGATGCATTAAGTCGACAAGACCATGCTAGTTTATCCATGATGAGGATCACAAAAGATCCAATATTTATGGATTTACAAAGGATGGATCTTGGAATTATAATGGAAAGGGAAAAATCTTATCTTTCTCAAATGAATGTTCAACCATCTATACATGTGAAGATTAAAGAGGCACAGAAAGAAGATGTCGAGTTACAAAAGAAGGTGAGAAATGTTCCTAAATTCAACCTTGATTGTGATGGGATAATAATGTTCAGGAATCGGGTTTGCGTTCCTCCCATCCCCGAATTAAAGAAGGAGCTGCTGGATGAGGCTCATAGTTCTTCATTCTCTATTCATCATGGAAGCACGAAGATGTATAGGGACCTGAAAGAGTACTTCTGGTGGGATGGCATGAAAAGAGATGTTGCTGAATATGTCTCTCGATGCTTGGTTTGTCAACAAGTTAAAGCTGAGAGACAAAAGTCTAAGGGGATGTTACAACCATTACCCATACCCGAATGGAAATGGGAAAACATCACTATGGACTTTGTCACAGGACTTCCTAAAACATCCAAAGGCAATAATGCTATCTGGGTCATAGTTGATCGTCTTACAAAGTCTGCACACTTCATTGCTATTAGAGAGGATTTCTCTCTAGATCAGCTTGCCAGGATATATGTAAAGGAATGGTAAGATTGCATGGAGTACCACTTTCTATTATATCTGATCGGGATCCGAGATTTACCTCGAAGTTCTGGCGAAGTCTTCAGCATACTCTGGATACAGAGTTGAGTTTCAGCACTGCTTATCATCCCCAGACAGATGGTCAGTCTGAGAGAACAATTCAAACCCTAGAAGATATGTTGAGAGCTTGCTCTATGGATTTCAAAGGAGGTTGGGATCAACACCTACCTTTGGTAGAATTTTCTTATAATAATAGCTTTCACTCCAGTATTCAGATGGCTCCTTATGAAGCTCTCTATGGAAAGAAATGCATGACTCCAACTTGCTGGGATGAAGTTGGGGAAAGAAAGCTATTAGGACCTGATCTCGTTGATGAAATGGCAGAAAAGGTCAGATCTATTCAACAACACATAAGAGCAGCTCAGAGTCGACAGAAAAGTTATGCCGACAACTGAAGAAAAGACCTAGAGTTTGAAGTGGGTGATAAAGTGTTCTTACGAATATCTCCCTGGAAGAGGGTTATGAGATTTGGAAAGAAGGGGAAGTTGAGCCCTAGATATATCGGTCCTTTTGAAATACTGGATCGTGTTGGGAAGGTAGCTTACCGATTGGCGCTTCCACCGAATCTCTCTCAAGTTCACGATGTGTTCCACGTATCTCTCCTGAGAAAGTACATATCAGATCCTTCACATGTACTCAGCTCAGAAGTTGTACCGCTGGAGAAAGATCTTTCTTATGAAGAACAGCCGATAGAGATTCTGGATCATAGCGAAAAAGTCCTACGAAACAAGACCACTCGCTTGGTGAAAGTTTTATGGAGGAACCACCAACTTGAAGAAGCTACATGGGAGCTTGAGGATATGATGAGGGAGAAGTATCCTCATTTGTTTGTTACAAAGTGACGAATTTTGAGGGCGAAATTCTTTTTAAGGGGGGTAGAGTGTAACACCCGAGACATTTATGTTATATAAACCATCAAAGGAATCTTTTTCTACACAACACTTGCTTGGCTTGCTTTACACGCAATCACGACCTTCCTCGATAGCTTGCGTCGTACGCAATACCGAGTTTCACTAAACAACAATATGCTATTAAAACTAGCCGTTATGAATAGTAATAACCACTTTTTGAAATTTTATAATTTTTATTTTTCAAAATGGACTTCATTTTTGGACTCAGAATATCGAAATTAGGCTAGGGTGAAATTTTGGTATTTTTCTGAAAACTTTCAATTTTTGATGAATAGTGAAACCACTAAGTGGTAGGTTAAAAACTGAATTTTGCATAAAACTTAATTTTACCGCTTCTGTGAATGGAATTTCAAAAATCCGAGAGACACGGTTAATATCAAGGACTAAAATGTGGTTCAATGAGATGAAAATAATTTTTTGGTGAATAGTTACTTTTTACTATTTTTACCGCGTTTAATAGTAAATAGTGTTACTAAGGGTAAATATGATATTAATATTACCCTAACACATGTCCTAATTCTATTGGACAAGTGTAATTTGACCAAAAACAAACTTAGGAATAAAATATGACCATTTAGGCCCACTTGGATTAGATTAGGACATTTATTATTAATTTATTTAAAGAAGGGTTAAAATAGTTAAAATCAAAGTTTAATAAGTAAATCATTTTTAATATGGGGTAATACATAAGATAAATTCGATTGTAAATATTCATTAGAAAGCTAAAAAGATTTCCTACATGATGGTAGTTTATTTGTAATTTTTAGACATCAAATAATTTAATTTATTTATGACACAAAGATGATGCAGTAATTATCTTATTAATGAAATATTGACAAAATTGATAATATAAATACCAAAATAAATGTAATTTGAGACTTTTTATGAATTACACTAATTTTCTAGGTTACTATGATATAATATTGTTGATTTAATCAACTTGTTTCGAACATATAATTCTGTTATGACTTTCACAAAAATCATATATCAAATAGTGTCAAAATTGACACAAAATAGTTTTTAAATCAAATATTATATTATTAATTGTTATTTTATTCCTAAAAATCTATGGTTCGGCCAAATGACTTATATAAGGATATATATATTAATAATAAACAATTTGGGGTTCGTTTGGCATGTTATAGTAAGTGTATTAGCCATATAGTGAAAGAAAACAAAAAGACACGGTAAAAGTTAAATTAATTAACTTAGAGTTAAATATAATTGATAAGGTTAAAATAAAACCCTAAACTTGTCTAAATCCTATTGGTTGATAGGATTTCGACCCATACCCACTTTAGCTTCGAAATAAGACCCTTTGGAACCATTATAAACCGATTTTGACTTTAATATAAAATAATATTTTGAGATATTCCTAAGGTGCCCCTCTCCTCCCTTATAAAAGGGCACCTCCTCCCCCTCCTCCTCACACCAATTTGAGCACTCAAGCTCGGCCAAACCCTGCCATTTTCTCCTCTCCACTTCCCTAGAATAATCCTAGAGGTCCTGGTCTTCTTCAAAGACCAATCTTAGTTCCCTAAGTGGAGGATTTAAAGAGGCGTTCCAAAGAAGAGGTAATATCCATTACCGATCTTTTCAATTTCTTTCGTCTTCAACTTCTTCTTCTTTAGTTGTTTCATGATAAAGTAATAACATAAGTATTACTTACATACTGATATGTTATTATAAATATGAAACAACCCTAATTCACCTTCTATCCATCCTACGGAAAAATGAAATCACCGCGCGTGCGTACGTACGGAATACCGTCTCCACGTCGTGGTGTAATCTATTTTCCACCATCACCTTACAAGGATGGGTATAATGGTGTAATGAGTAACTATATATGATTATTATTAAGTAATATTGATACTGAAATAATATATATATATACTCCAATACAATTCCACGATCATAGGAACGATATCATCACTCGTGCGTACGTACGGAATACCGTCTCCACGATGTGATGCGATTCGTTCTACATGATCTTCATTTCATAATGATTATATAAATGAATTGAATGAATGAATATGGTATATACTACACTAATACCATTCTGTAAATTAATTATCTATAACCTAAATATAAGAATAAGAATTTATTCGACAAAACATGCATAAGAACAAAAAGTTATAAAGACCCGAGTAACAAGTAACAATGAAATATTACTAACAAGAAGCTAATAATATGACCATATATGATCTCATATCAATATGTATGATTCTGGAATAAGTAAATAACATTATTTAAACCATTATACAGGAGCTTCGGACACGAACAAAGCAAATCGGACCTAAGGTAAGGGAAATATCACAATCTCATTTTTATCCGAGATTGTTTATTCGTAAGTATTTACTGGGGTGTATTTTATCATCCACATCCATGTTCCCTCAATATGTAATATTGTTTCCATCCACTTGAAATAGCTTAAATCCAATTTTACCTTTAGGTGAGTTTTTAGTAAAGAATATGAAAGGTATCTTTTGTCGTTTTTCCGTACGAGGTACTTTTTGACTTTTCCGACAAAAGTACGAAGAATGTTTTTTTTAACTTATACGGCATGAATGGATTTTTAAAACATTACTTCAAAGAATCTTCCTTTACAAGTTTTCAAGTTTATTTTTAATCAACTTCTTTTATTTTAAAGTTGTATGACATGTTATGAAAGGAAAAATGTTTTTGAAGAAGAAAGGATATTTTCCTCAAGAATTCAATTCAAGTGTTTTATCAAAATTATTTTCCATCTAAGATAATAAAGGGTTCTGTTTCTATACATATTTTTACCTTGGTTTGACTATGTTGTGATGGAATTATGTTTATGAATTCCTTTATCATATATGAATTGATTTATGATGTCATGATGTTTCAAGAATCCCATTTTTGTTATATGTGTTATGCGATGATGTATGTTTTATGATTATGTGGAACACATAAGAAAGGATTCATTATAAGATGGGTGGGACCTATATCTCCCTCCAATGCATTGGGTAATGATTTTATATCTCATGAGATAGACATGGCTGGAATGGAAGGTTATTTCGGTTCAGGGATACAGGACTGAAACGAGGAGTGAACTCGGTTCAGAAAGGGACTTTGTCCACTAAGATAGTCTTGGCAATGAGTCATGACTAACAAGAAATGATTTTCCATGATTATGTGTGCATGCCACAAAGTTTCAAGTTTTATGTTATGATTATGGGGATCTCATTTTCACTTCTATAATTTATTCCATGTTAAGATATTATGATCTCTTTTGCAGGTTTTGATTTTCATAAAGATATGATATGATTTTTATTTCCTTTATTTGCCCTTGTTGAGCATTTGAGCTCACCCTTTTATGTTTTCTTTTCCCCAGGTCAGGAAGATGGATATTAAGTAGAATATGCTAAAAGGGACCCTAGATATGATGAAATAAATGGGAGACACTATAGAAGATTTATGAACCAGTTGTTTATGTTTCCCAGTTTCTAAAGACACTATACCTATACGGTCCTTTGTGGTTTTGTCATATGTTGTAATAAGTGTGCTTCAATTTTGAAGTATTAACAATGTATTTAAAGTGTGGGTCGTTATATAGTATCTTACCCCAACTGTACTAATGTGTAGGTCATTTGTACATTTTTTGGCACCGACTAATTTACAAGGGTCTCTCTCCTCTTCAAATTCCTTCTGAGTGTAATCCATTTTCATGATATGTCATGGTTCCTCCATATTTTGAGTAACCTCTATTCTTTTATGGAATTGGTCATTTACCCTTCATCATACATGTATACCTAAATAGTACTATGGAACAAGTCCCCATTATATTTGAAAATGAACATAATAATCCTATGAAGTAGTAGTGATGTGAGGATCCTCATCGTGCCTTCTTCAAAGAGAAATGAATGAAAATGGGATTGAAGATTGACCTTTGGAGATACATGCCGAATCATAGTTATGGATTGAAAATTAAGATTAAGATCCCATTTTTATCCCAGATGGGATTCATTGAAGATAAAAAAATGTTTTTTGTTTAGATTCCCTCATAATTTGGGTTATGATGTCAAATTACATCATTTTTTATATTTAACCCTCTTCAATATTTTGAATGTCTTACATGATATGTATATAATATCACCTATAAGGTATTTTCATTCACATTTTTTGTCATATTATAACGATGGACATATTATTTGTTATTTAAGAGGAGGATAGGGATTCTTGGGTTCATATACATCCACAGTGGTTATGAATAGATATTAAAACACACACAATCATAGATATTTTGTACTTCAATTTTTTAGGGTAGTATATCTTTATCAGTGTCAATGTATATTTCAATTTTAATTTCTTATTACATTATCAAAATATATTTTATTCCCTTGTGGTTATTACATTCATGGGAAATACTCTAGATGATACAATATTTTATTCTTATTTACCAACATTTCTACAAGTATATTTTTGGATTCATTTTCATAGGTACATTAGTCAAATACATCTCATTTTAATTATGAAATCCCAGTTCCTTTCACATTCCCTTGGTCTATGGCCATGTCTATAGCGTTGTGATAGGCTAGTCTTCTAATGAACAAGTGGGATTCATTGGGTTGGTACATTAAAAGTCATTGGAAATTACGTATGATTATTTATATTTACATAGTTGAATATTATATTGTGATTATGTAGTTTTCAGTATGAAGAGAGGTGAATTTTTTTGGGAGATGAATTTTGTGACACTTAAGCTACAAGGAGTTTATTCTACATTATCACATATATTACTATTATTATTTTCCCCAATGGAGAATCCACATTGAAGGTATATTTTTTCCCTCTTATTTATATATTGGAATTTAATTTTTATACCTCTAGTTGGAGTATATATTATTTTCTATGATACTTTTGAATGACTTTATTTGTTTATGAATTTCCTTGTGTTAGTATTTCTTATTATTTATGGATCTTCATTGATTATGGTATATTATGATATTTCATATATACACTAATAATGGGCGTGTGTGTGTGCGTTAATGTATAATAAGGGAAAATATTTGGTGGTTTGAAAGTCATGCTAATTAAATTTTTTTCCTTTAGTATTCTGATAAAACATTTAACGGTTGGTTTTGAAAATTTGATTTTTTAAATTAAAAAGTATATTTTAACTTATTTCCTTTATAAATTATTATTATTATATAGAAATCAATTTTAAAAAATAATATTTCATTTTTATTCTTATCTCATAGAATTATTTATAAATTGTGTAATTATGGAAATTATATATCATATAAAATATTTAGTTTCAATTGTATAATAGAATTGGAATAATATTTTTCTATTACATTAAAACCGTACATCATATTTTAATTTTAAAATAAATGAAATTAACTCTAGATATAATCCTCTAGGAAATTGTATCACACCATAAATAATCATGTTTAATGGTATTTAATCATTAGGGATTCATCTTGTTACCAAAATGTGTCTTTCAAATTTTATTTCTACCAAAATTCATTAGGAAAATGTGGTTTTCAATTAATGGTTGTATCGTTGCAGTGACACAGTGTTTTTGTGGTATGTCACCTAAGTTTGATGGACCTGTAGGGATATATGGTGAATCATCTTCCTCCAACGCCCTCTTATATTTCTAATTTTTTGTCTTTTACGGGCCGAGATATCCTTGAATAAATATGGTTTCTAGTATGTCAATGTATTTTTGGAATTATCATTTTTTTTTATTATTTTATTATATTCCTATATTATATAATTTCATTTGAACAATTTATTTTCAATTAAATGTCCACCCAATTCATGTTTACCCCATGTATGATTATCTAATGCAACTTATTTTATATCATCTTTTTATCATGGGTGAAATACATAAATTATTGATATTCATGATTTTATTGGACAACTGATATGGATTATACGTACACCATCTAGTTCTAAAATGTCTCTAAATATGTTTTCCTATGATCTCAAGATGTATGGGGACTAATATCCATATAATATCACGTGAGATAACTGATTTTTTTGATCAATCCAGGTAAATCCATATCATAATAGAAATATTATTGATTCATTTAAGGATAACATAAGGAAATATAGTAGAAGAATACATAACGATGATTCTAGATGTAATTTCCCTAGGAAATCCATATAAATGAGGAATAATATATGGTTCCTATTCATTATCGTGGCACCACATAATAATCAGGATCCATAGATGAATCCTACATTGTATCTTGAACATTATATGTATCTAGCTTATCCAAATTCTGTTAGGAAATATCATATAAATCGAATAATATATAGCTCATTGTCTAGATTCTAGTGAGTATCCCATAAATCCAAGATTCATCAAACTCACGGAATAATCATGAGGAGTACCTTAGGAAGAAATTATATCACTATTAATAAGGGAGAATCCTAAAAGGATCACATAAATACCATATATATATATATATATATATATATATATATATGCAGAACCCAAAAGGTAGTATATCCCTCCAATGATATCACATCTTATTGTTTATATAGGTTCTATGGTGTCACACAAAATCATCTATTCACATCTTTACTTTTACCCTCCTATGGTTACATATATGACTAGTGAACCCAAGGTGGTACCATATGTCTCATCATAGCGTGAAAAAACCACATGCACTCGATTTTTAAATTCTCAATGTTTGGGTTATCACCCATAAAATAAAGACATATTATACCATAGGGATATAATGATAACATTATTGAAATATTGTATTCCATGGGAAAGCTATAAAGTCCCCAATATAAAGTGATGTAATAATTATAGTATGACATCCAAAGTGATCCTTAGTTAGTTCTACAAAACATCCCATTATCCAGAGACCCAATGTCTATATAAAATGGTTCTTACTTTATTATTTGGGGGTATAAAACTTTATCTTTCCTAATATATAACAATTTACATAATGTATATGTCACTACGGTTTCACATGGAAAATATCAAGGATTTACATGATTATTCAATTCTCACATCCACATGGAGTTCACTAAGGGGTCAATTCAGTTAATCTGTTATATCTTATTTATTAAATTATTTTACACCATTTTAGGGCCTTACTATAACATTGTATATATTTATAATCATTGCCTTATCACTTGGTGTTCGAGTAAATATTCTACTGAAAAAGACTCCATCATGGATCTCAGTACATTATTTCGACTAATGAGATGTTATTTTAATAAAAAATAATTAATTCAATTGAATAATCAAAATGGCTTATCATCATGGGCCCCATACAATAATTTGTCTACACTTCAATATATCATTATCTCTAATTCTCATTTATATACTCCATTTAGATTGTATAGTAATAGTTTGTCATATATCTAAGTAAAACAACAAATAATAAATTATAAATGTTATCATTAATTATTGAAATCAATTAAATAATTTATTACAAATTTAGATTTAAATTATATATGGTAGGATCACATAATTAACTAATGAAAAATAACATCTCTAAGAATTCATGATATTTAATTTGTGATCCTGTTTCTAAAAATCCCCAATACAGAGTTATAACTCCCATTAAATTGATTAAGGAAATTATATTTACATCATCAATTAAATAAAATATGAAAAATTTCCTAAATATTACACATTATTCTCATCACATAAATTTGAAAACTATCCACACTAAGAAGGATTACAAAAAACTCTTATCAACATTCTAAAAAAATCACAATTAGAAGAGTTTTATTAAATAATAATAATAATTCTATTTAAAAAACTTAAAAAAAATTAAATAGTGTAGCACATTCATCGCGAAATAATTACACAACATGTATTTTTTATCCTCATATTTCTTATACGATATAGAGAAATGTCCTTATTTAATTACTATGTTTAAATAATACTATTGCGGAATATTTCTACATAACCTCTCTTGATACAACTAAAATATATTGGAATAAAACCTGGGAAAGAAATAGTGGAACCCTAAAAGGGGACTTGCATCTACAGCTAAATAATCATCTTGAAAATACACCATATAAAAAATGGTAATTGTCACAAACTAATAAGGCTCAATCCTAAACTAGGCACCTATGGTATCCTATGGAAGGGACTGAGAGGCGTTCTCCATCCTCCTAGGATAACAAAAAGTTCCATAGGAATCAATAGATTACAAAATAAAACGAATTTTCCAAAAAATAAAATAGAATCAAAATAAATTCACGTAGAACATGTTGTTCTATATAAATATAAAGCTGGAGTGGACATATTTTGTACACAAGGGGCTAAATGATACAATAGCTAAAAAATGATACTAAAACTAACTAGACAACCACAATAGTTCCATGTGACCTTACCTGACACTCTCTAAAGTAATGATCAACCATCACTCCAGCTGAAGAGAACTTGAGCTGAAAACATCTCATGGAAAAAAACAGAAAGAAAAGTATGTGTGGGTATAAAACACAAAAATTTAGTCCAAAACTATTATCAATTATCATCCATTAAAATCAAATAAACATCAATTAAATATTGAAATATAATTTATAAAAGTATGATTTTATATTCATTTTAATTAATAAATAATGTATAACCTTTTTCCCCTTTGTATTTCAAAAACCCAGATACAACCATTAATGAGAAATTAGAATTTTCATTGGGAATGTGGTGTATATTTTTTAAATATACACAATGGAATATCATAAACATTCACTATTTTTTCCAAAAATACTTAATAAAATCAACACACACGTTCCAATAAATACACTACATATGAAGCTATCACAAAACTCACATAACATGGGATTTTGAAATAATAATACAAGTATATCAATATCACTTCTAGTGACTAAAGAAAACAAAAATAGGTGAACATAGAAGAGCAAGATTTATCAAGAATAATCTAATACCTGAGACACCCTCCCCGCTAGCAAGACACAAACGACGAAATCAAAATTCTCAATAGGATTTTCCACACTTACTCATGAAAAATTTATGGAAAATCTCATAATAATAAACCCAAGTAAATTTCCACCTACAATAGACCATTTTTCAGTACATCAGCTTCATGTAAAAAAAAACTATTTATAGAAAATTCTCTCAATATGCCAGGTTCTTATTGTGAAAAAAATACCTCAAGGTAATTTGAATAATTTTTGTGTTGATTTGTTATGTGAAAAAGTTGGTTTCCTTGGTAAGTTTTTGTGTTTTAGAGTTATTTTTCAAAATCTATGATTTCAAAGAACTAGGGAATAGTAATTAGGGGGAATATTTTCTAAAGATGATGTGGGAAAAAAGAATCTTGTGCAGCCAATGTGATGTCAAATTGGTTTTTTTCCCTCAAAGAGGAGCATTCATGATGCATCAAATTCTATCGCGCATGGGATAGGGGTGACTATAAATAATATGTGACTGCCCTAATTTTAAGTATCTCTACACATAAATAAAATGACATCTGAATCATGTTATAATATTTTTCTAAGGGTATTGCATGCAATTTTTTGTGTTGCATGCAAGATAAGAAAGTTGAACATAATATTTGATTTGTGGGAAATATTGAAGCTCCAAGTAAGAGGTGTTTTTGAATAAAAGAGTAATCTTGTGCACAAGAAAAAAATGTTTCATGCAACATGTAGTGAGGTTTGGGAAAAATAATTGGTGTTTCCCAGTACATCTATAGTAAATTGATATTCATCAGTGGATGAAAGTGGAAAATCCATAGAAAATATAAATATAGTGATGGATGCATTCATTGGAGACAATGAAGTGAGATGTATGTCAATAATCTGTTATTAAATATACTAAAGGAATATTAAGAACAATTTAGTTTAGAGATCAATTAGATTTTAAATAATTGTTGGATGTAAACAATGAGGGATAATGTGTTTCCTTTGATAATTATAAATATCAGTGTAATTTTAATTGAATTTGGTACATTGGCCATCATTGTTGTATGATCCTTTGATATAGACTAGTGATGGTGAACCAAGTATAATGATTATTCCATATTCATGCATTAATTTTTGTTCATACCATGATATGGTAATGAGAGAGAAGATAGTTTTTATTAATAACAATACAAGATCAATATGGGATATTTTTTTAATCCGTCATATACAAATTCAGCCCCCCTTAGGGTATTTGACATAGTAGACCAAATAGTTCCCATCTCTCATTAAAAATGGGGATGATAAAACTATTTCCATCCAACCATCCAATCATGAGTTTATATATACTAATAATACAACTACATGCATCACCTAACGCTACTCTATGGACCGGTCTCATGCCATAGAACAAATCGAACATTATGAGTCCAGGAAAGGAACTCTCATAATGTATTAGAGCGATTATGCATATAAGACATTCCTTCCATTATAAACACATTAATGGAATGACATAAAACCCAAGAAGGTTTTCATATTAAATCTTTTAACTATTTTAGCAATGTTTACAAAAAGTAATATAAACCGTTTTCCAAAGAACTACATTAATCAGACAAAAAAATTTCACATTTAAAAAAGATGTGTAAACACACAGTTTGTCACATTAAAACATTGATAACACCTTTTATGATATTCATATTTCCCATTCAAGGCACCAAAATTTTATTACAATTATTCCAAACGAGACATTCATTGGAATCACATGCAAAAACACCATATGAAGCCATACTCATATCATTATAAAACAAAAAACACATTGGAACTCATTTATAGAGCCTAAAAAATAATTTTCACCCATCCAATATATTTATGAATTCAAGAAAACCATTTAATATCACATTTAGTATAAAAAATCCAACCCAACAATTTCTCACACAATAAGCATGGACTATTTAACAAAACAACTCCATTTAATCCTCACCGAGGTGTCAGACAAAAAATTTCATGACCTAATTTTATTTCAACTGCTTGTCCATGATTACATTATCAAAAATAATTAGAAAAAAGACATTGAATATTTTATCAAACAAGATGTGGGAACATTTTTAACAAAATAAGAAAATTAATCAAAAAACAAGGTAAAGACTACAATTTTGCAAACAATATAATTATTCCAAGGATAACAAGACAATATTTAAAAATTAATTAATTTTAGAAAAACATGAAATCACATATTTTAAAATTATAAAGGCTCATGAATGGGAGTCCAACCTTGGAATCATGGAGTGATGACAAAATATAACAACAGTCACTCCATGTAGGGTGTAAAACCTTAATTCTGCATAGCACAATCCTAAACCTCCAAAAACCAAAAAAATAGAAGTTAAAAAAAAAAGAAAAAATAAAGATGGGTATACCAGAGGGGATCTACATGCATGATATGATGTCAATGACAGGGGGTCACGCGACCTGAGAAGGAGATTCAGCACCAGATGTTAAGGTACATGGAGGTTCCAAAAGAGGGAGCAGTGCTAGCTGGACTAGTCACTGGAAATGGCGACTGTAGGGGATAATGAACATAGGAAGGCAATCGGTTAGTGGTTCCCCAGTTAGGTGAGGTTCACTTCTCTTGATGGTTTTACGGGAATGAGGGGGCCACAACCGGAGAAGTGTCAATCGGGATGCGCACGTAGGGGATTATGAGGCACTCGAGTTTGATGGGTGGAGATGGAGTGGTCAACTGGTGGAGGGAGGCAAACTCAAGGTGTGGTGATGGTCGCTATGCTGGTGAAGGTGGGGGTGAGAGGGTTGTGATGCCATGCAAGAAGATTAGAGGGATATGTGGGTAACCCTAAAAAAATTGATGTGAAACATAAAAAAATATAATAACTCAATAGTAATAATAATAATTATAATAACTATAATGATTAAATAATGATAAAAATAAAAATAACTAAATTATTCATTTCATTTTATAAAATAATAATGTTCTCAAAATTTATAATAAAAACATTAATATAAATAATTCAATTTAAAAATACTAGATAATTAAAAAAATTAACATTATTAGTAATTATATTATATATATATATTATATAATAATAATTATTATATAGTATTATTTTATTCAGTTCAATTTATATAATAAATATATTAATAAAAATGTTAACAATAATTACAAAAAGAAACAATATTTTAATTTTACATTCCTCATTTAATTTTATTTTGTTTTTTAATTTGAATATGGTGAAAATTTTTAGATTGCACACATCTCAATACACTATTTTTGAACAATCTGGTAGCTTTTTTCCACTCATAAAGTTGTCAAATATGTACATGGACCGAAAAAACGGTCTCTACTAATCCTGAAGTGCCCATTAAGTATTGTAAACCCCACAAAAACCTCTAAATAATAATATAATTAATGCTAATAATATATTGATAAAAATAGTAATATTATTATGTTAATAAATTTTAATAATATAATTATTAATATTAATAATAATAATATAATAAAAATAAAAATAATATCCTCATTAATAATATAATCAGTTATTTAAATTCTTATTTTATATTATTCAAAGATGATCATGTTGTCTGGTTTTCAGGGCGATGCCCCACAATTTCCAAATAGTTCTCTTCCCATGCATCTTGTGATGTGAAACCTAAAACACAAATATTTTTAATTGAAACTCAAAAATTCAATTTGCAACACAACCTGAAACCCAAATGAATTATTCAAGGCCATGAAAATTATAAAATAAAATTACTACAATGGCTGGGTAGTGATAGTAATTGTGAGGATATTGTTAATAGATCAACTATTGTTCAGTAACATGTATGGGAGAATCAAGGAGGGAGATGTTTTCAAACAATATTTGATGAAAAGTAATTATTCCACAATTTTTTTGAAAATTTGGTGCAACACGTGATAAACGACTACATGATTTAGTTCCATGATTCCCTAAAGGATATCATATATTTTTAATACCATGAGTAGGTCCTCTATTTGATTAATGATAAAAATAATCCACAAAAACAATAAATATATATATTTTTTAAAATGTTTTCATGAAATCCACTAGTGAAACAATACAATAACATAGGGGACTCATTGTCTTCTTCCATAAAAATATCCCTTAATATAATGGTCACTACTATAATTGAAACTCTAGATGATTTTATTTTTAGTTTCACAAATGGTGATCCCTAAGGTGTCACATAAATCAAAATTTATAATCAATTGTTTTCAACTAACCATTTTCCAAAGGGAGTGATACAATGTGCCATGCCCAAAAGAGCTCCACAACTTATATGATTCCAGAGTACAGGAAATCATAACACTCCCAATCACGATATCTTATGTTCTCCACCATTAAAATTTATTTTGCGTTAATACCGATGAAATCATAATTTAAACCATCATGATTCACACAATTACAGTCCCTATCCACCATTCCCACCTTGGAAAAAACAACCACTAGCATGGATGATTTCTATTTTCACCAATGCTTGGTAGGCCTCTCCCATGTCATGATCTGAAATATGATGATCCTTATTTCAGATAGGTGACTCCCCTTTGAAAAAAATATGTGATCAGAAAACAAAAAGTCGCCAAACTCACACATTAATGGTTACACTAATCCATAGTAATCTCATAATGATGTTTTTTTCTTTAGAGGATTAATAATAACTAATATTATTGATAGATTCATAGAGATATCCTTTTACTCTCTCTCGATAAGTCAAAACAACATTTTTTCTTCAAAAAATATCACTAATAATATCCTTGAGAAGTATCAATAAATTCAATTACACATCCTAATTATCAAAGAAAACCCCACACCAATAATGAAATTTTACATTCTTCCTGAATTTTCACAAATCATAATTAAATGGAGTTTTAAATTTTTTTCCATCATTTTATTATTTATCTTTTAACAAATCAATGGTAGATGTTTGTCATCTGGTCACGTCCACATACATGAGGTCATGGATTTATGTTCTAATTTTCTCCATAGCAATTCCAGTTCATTTTTGGGAGTATTTTAAATAGGGATGTGGACTGTTACACAAGTATGTGGTGGATGAATAATTACTCATAATGAAATCAGGTAGTGATGAATGCTGAATACATCATTTAGAATGATAGAAGAATGTTACTGGATTGATTCTTTACTAGACTATTACATGAGAAAATTGTTTTTTGGGACATTTAATGTTCTTTATTACAATTGAAACACCAATACATTAAAAACATAAATGTAAAAGCATGGTTGTGACCTGATTTTTTTCGGAAGCGATGAGGATTTATCCATTATCAACTACTCGGTGTGTGTATGTATTACCTTTGATTTAAATCGAAAATTCATTAAATAAATTACTGGGGAAATAGGGTATATATATGATTTTTGTGTTGTATATATGAATGTTTATATGATTATTTATATTTTTTCTCATTAGATTTTAAATATCATATTTATTATATTTTAGGGTTTTTATTTATTATTTTTAAACCCTAAAATCTTAAAAATCTTGAACCAAATTAATGGTTAATGTGATTTGTTTTTTAATATTTATATTTAGATGCATTTTTTGATTCTTTATATATTTTACACAATATATTTAATTAATATAATTTCATATGACTTTTACTAACAAGATAAGTTATATTGTAGAATTATATATAATAATTTGAGAGTTATTATATATAAAATGGTGATTGATGTAAATAGATTATGGGATGTATTTGAATTAGTATTCAATTATATTAATTGATTTAATTTTTAAGTACGATGATCATTTAATATTTTATAAATTTATACTATGAAAATATTTATAATTAAGATGAATATGGAATTGTACAAAAAATGAAAATTTTTCAATGAAATAATTATTGAGATGTATTTTCATTAGGAAAAAAATTATGTTTAATTTAGATCAGTTGATATTATATTTTATATAACATTGAACAATTAATTATTTTTTATAAATTTTGTTTATTCTATATAATTTATATTATATTTGATGACTGAAAAACATTGGTGAATTGGATTTTAGTAAATGATTTTGTAAATTTTTTTAAAAAATAACCATATACTTTATAATGGGTTTCTAAAAAACACATTCTCATTATATTTATTGATAGTGAGAATTTGTATCTCAAAAATACTTTACCACTAAGTACCATATAGGGGTTGAATTGGATTTTAGTTTTTAATATGAAAACCACAATGTTGATTATTACATTGTTCTATCCACAATGCTTTATATTCTTAGGTATTTGATAAAATATACCTATAAACATGACATGAGTGATTGTTTCATTCATTATAAGAACCCAAATGAGTCCATTACATCCTTTTATGGTCGCACGAATAAATGTTTATAGATTATTATTTATATATAATAGAATAGTGAATCCTACAATATTTACTTTTTTCCCAGTAAATATATAATTAATTTCAAATAAAATTGGGAGTTCATCTATAAGGTCTAAATTCTTTTTCAATCCAATATTCCAATTTTTGAACTAGAAATACTTCTTTTATTCATGAATTAAATTTCTATTTTTAATTTTTAGAGAATTACATCATAATTATTTAAAAATATTCACTTACATTACATTTTTTACACTACCAAAAAATATACAACTTATCTCAATACAAGAACATTCAAACAACAATTATTTATTTTATTGAAAACTAATTATTTGTTTTAACATAAACTCATAATTATTCATTTTTATCTATAAAAATATAAAGACATTTGAATATTTGGGATAATTTTAAAAAAATTAAGATAAAAAATTAGAATGAATCAAATTAAATAATTTTACAACCATGTGATCAAAAAGAGAAGATTTAGATTATTTAGAAAGAAATTTAATTTTAAATATTATTTAATTTTATATGAAATG
Source organism: Viscum album (assembly GCA_963277665.1). Classification (NCBI taxonomy): domain Eukaryota; kingdom Viridiplantae; phylum Streptophyta; class Magnoliopsida; order Santalales; family Viscaceae; genus Viscum; species Viscum album. Next base: position 1,434,136,162 of record OY728159.1, read on the forward strand.
AAGTTTATAAACCAAATTTCTCTATAAAACACAATATAATAAATCAATAATTAAAGAAATATAATTAATTTTTCATAGAAATCATGAGAATCCATGAAAATAATTTTCTTAAACACGTTATTTTTTTTCTATAAATGGTTATAATCATTATTTAGTAAAATAATTAGAGTTCCATTTAATGTCTTATCATTTCTGTAAAAAATAATTATCTTGTATAAAATGGAAATATATGTTTTTATACACCATACACAAAGTTACATGACCCCTTAAAATGTGAAAAGTCATTATAGTAGTCTTTTAAAATAATTCTCTAGAGGGCATATTCTTTAACAAATGCATTAGAGTTATTTAATAGGCCCACCCATCATAATGAACTATATTTGGATTATCATTCATTGATATAAAATAATCCATGTCATTAATATTCATGAAACACTCAAAAATCTGACATTTTCATCTTGAAATTATAATAATATCCTCTTCTACACAAAGGTAAAAAAATTTAGTTATTTATATATCATATTCTATTAAATTCAATTTAAGTACTTAATTGTACAAAAAATGGGGTGTAGGTTTAATCATTGGTGAAATATTGGAATACTATAATTGATGGATACAATAAAATTATGATATTTGACTTGATAATTTCCATTGAAAATTTGTACAAAAAATGATCAAACATATTTTCCTTTTATCAAGAATTTTAAAATGTTTGATATAAACTAAAAAATAAATTATTTTTGAAAACTGTTTAATAAATGTAAAAATAGTCATAAAATATAATTTATAATTAATTAATGTTTATAGTAATAAATACACAATTTTTATTAATAAAATCTACGAGGAGGAAAAATATTTAGAAAATAAATCATTATACATTTTAAAATGAGGTTATAAGGTAATGTGACCCTTAACAAGACACTAACTCATCCCTTAGATTATTAATATTCCTGAATAAAAACTATATGTCAAAAAATTAAAGTTCCTATAAATCATTACCATCGTTATTATTATTATTATTTTATTTATTTTCTTACTTTATTCAACAACATAATCAAATATTTAGAAAACATTCTGTTCCAATGATCATAATGTCTTCTGTCAGTCCAATCTGGTCAAATTGGCCACAATTTCATCATCTACAGAATAATTATCATGACATAATAATAATTTTTACATATTAATTATAACTTTGAAATATACCATGAATGATGGTAATGAAAATATAGACTATGTTATAATCATTGAGATGGTAAGTTATACATACTCATGAGTAGCTTTTCTATTTTTCAAAAAAATAATCCATTTAATGTATTCATTTTATCACAATCCAAAATATAATGAAATCATAATTTATATATCCCATTGATTTTATTTTTCTATTTGATTAAGATGATATGGATATATGCTAATCAATTAACTTATTTACATATAAATATAATTAATATAAAGGTATTATTATTTAAAGTTTGATTATGATGATTATACTAGGGTATTAGATTATATAAAACCAAATAAAATGTTATGGAACTATACATCTTTTTCATAAAATCTCTATAGATTTATACATATAGAATTCTATATTTTTTTAAATAATATAATATAATCTAGGATGTGGGTATGTATGTATATAAGAGATATTTTTATGAATTGGATGGTTGAAATGTTTATCCATGTGATTAGTGGATAGAAGAGGGTATGTGCTTCTATATAATGAAATTGGAAATTTTTCGAATTTTTATAATGAATAATGTATATTATAGTCTTACACAAGAAAAAAGGATATGAAATGGACCATTTAAAATTAAAACATTATATATGGTTGAAATGTAGACCGATATTATATTTAAAATAATTTTGTTTATTTTTTAAAGTTTATATCATAATTTTCACCCAAATATACATACATTAACTATAATGATGGTAACATATATTTACATGTTTTTAATTAATTACACACAATTTTTAACATTATTAAATATTATTAATTATGATTTCAAAAAATGATTACTATTTTTTCTGAAATTCAATTCATAGATATTGTGAATGTTTATTTAAAATTAAATAAAAATATTTTTTGAGAAAGTTTTTCCATTAAAAAAATATCAGGTTAATAATAAAAAGTATATATTTAACATATTAAATAAAACTTATAATAAATATATTAATTGTGTTATAAATTATAATAATTTTTAATATCAATTTTTGTTGATTTTATGTCATAATAGAAAACTGAAATTTATTGAATGTAAAATTAATATTTCAGTAAAAATAATTATTTATAATTCTTTAACAAAACAATATTCTTTAATGAAAATTATCCATAAATAACAATAAAAAATATTTATTTTAGAAATAAATTTATTAGAATTTATGTTATTACTACAGACATCAAAATAACTTTTAAAAAATAGTATTAAATCCATGATCAATGTCAGTTACAATAGAGACAACAACTCCGTGTATCTATATTAATACAATTAGATATAAATGTGAATCCAAATAAATTGATAAAATAATTCCAATATTGTATAAATCTGTAGATCTAGTTAATTGACCAACAATTACCAAAATATTATTATATTTTCAAGCTGTCATTCGAAATCCCACTATTAAATCAATGGATATTTTTTTGTTTTATCTCTAGTAGGGGAAAATGAAGGAGAACAACATTTATTAATATTAATTATTATTTAACGAATTTTCAATTAAACGTGTCATAATAATTTTAATAATATATAGTTCTATTTCACCCCCTAAAAAACTCTTGATATTCTCTATTGATCATAGTGTCTCTATAATGAATCAAAAAAGAGCTATATGGGCTACACTAAAATTATTTCTTAAAATGGAAATCATTATTTATAAAGAGACACATTCTAAACAAAATATGAAATTCATTACATAATTTTATCCCTATAAAACTACCTAACGTGATAGATTTAACCATCATCAGCAAAACGACGTCATCCTCCTAATCATGTTTCATCCGTTCTCATAATAATGTTGGTAATGAATCCTATAAAAATATAGGAACATTCTACATGAACAATTTCAAATCAATTCTACATCAAATAGTTTGTTAGGGGGTCACATTCCACACCTAGTATAATTGAAAATGAATTATATTTTATAGTTAAATAATGGTCTATTGTATTTTCATTTCTTTGATTGTAATTTAATTTACATTCATAATTCCTAATCACTTAAAACCATATTATCGTAATAATGTTCAATAATTTATGATTTAATATATATATCAAACCATTATTATAAATATATATTTAACATTTTAACTTACAAAATTATTTACCACATGTATAAAGTGATGTCCATAATAGCAACTTCATAGTCATGTGTTGGATAATATTTTTTCAATGTGGTTCAAATTGACGTATATAATTATAACGTACATGATAATTATTCCTTATGAAAACCTATTTCCCATTAATGAATAATCACTATATATAAAAAAGTAATAAATTTAGTATGGAAGGGAAAAATTGATAATTAAATAACATTATTCCTAATTCATGGAAGCATTCATCACATTAAATTATCTAGGTGAACATAACTAATATTGACATTGACATAGTTAGTGTGACAAATAACTGATAAAAATATAAAAATACCATTAGTAGTAATACATTAAACTAAAAAAACTCTAAATCTACGTGACATTTGATTTTATTTTTCACTATTAAAATTTTTTAGTTTTAATTGGATTGATAATTATTAAAATGTAATTTACAATAGTTCTATTGAAGTGAGTCATTCAGAACCAAATTTAAGGAAATTAGTTGGAAAATAAACAGAAGAAAGGGTTATCTCAAATGCCTAGAAAGGGTAATCATGGGAGAGGAAAATCAAATCATAACCATTAGACATACTAACATAAAAAACATTTGAATATTATATCTCAGATATCATGTATAAGGATATAATTTCATCTGGTAAATCATAAATGTTCATAATGAATAACAGAACATTTTATTTGAGTGAATAAAGTAATACGTGGAATGTATGCATCCCCAAGATAATTAAAAATCATTTATATATTAGTGAAATCTCATTTCCATGACTATCATAGTAGATAATGTCAATTACTAAACTGAGTTACCTCTACTTTCTATTAATGTATTTCTTAACTTAGTATATATTGTATTGTAATCATGTCTCACTTATGAGATATAAATATTTTCCAAATGCATTAGTGGGAGATATAGGTCCCTCACATAATATAAGGACAACAATATATATAAGTTCCATGAGGACATTAATCATTCATTATATCATAACCGATTTAAATAAATTGGTATCAAAAATATTTCACCGTTACATAACTCTTGGAAGTGAAAAATAATACATAAAAATAAGTCCATAATAATCCTAAACCACCCATGGAAAGAAATGAATTGTTTCATTGGATAATATCCCAATAAAACCATAAGATAAATAAAATGAAATTTGCTAATATGGAAAATGATATCGAACTATTATTTCAAGTCATTCTTAAGGAAAATATCCATTAAATTTTGAAAAAAAAATTATTATCACACAAGTACAAAATTAAATATTAGATTTTAAAAGGACATTAAAAATTTTTAGATGAATATTTAGGAAATTAAGGCTTCAGGAAATTTGAAAAATTCATTCATCCCGTATAAGTTAAAGAACATTCTTTTCATATTGTGTCATTAAATTTCACAAAATACCTCATCTAGAAAATGAAAAAATGATTCAAATTAAATAATTTTGTAAAAATTCATTCTTGTAAAAATGAAAATTTAAAATTCATAAAATGAATAGTTAAAATTATTTGGAATTTTTTTATGAATCATGGACAAGGAAGATAAATATTCCTCAGAAGATACTTATATGTAGATAAATTCATTATAATACTAATATTCGTAAATGGACCATTACCTTATGTATAATTTCAGTCATATGTAATCAAACACCTTTTAAAATTGTTTTAATAGTCATATAAATTTACAACATCTCTATATTAATATAAATTATACTATATGTTTTCCTATTATACAATCTTGTCATCCTTTTTTAATAATACATCATTATTTTACTACTCTCGAGTGTTACCTACTTCATTTTCATATGAATATATTATCATATATATAACTATTCTTATGTGTAAAATATAGTTCAATAATATATATAATCATGTTATGTTATTGTATATTACATATATTTGTCATATATATATATATAATCATTCATGAATGGTGATCATTTAAAATTAATCAAATCATGTGGGGGAAATGTCCGGATGTGTGTATAAATGAGAAACTATTTCATTCCCTTACTATAGAAATGAAAATGAAGGGGATGATATATTAATTTGTCTTTCTAGATTCAATATAATTTTATATTTTACATAAATATATATACATATTATTTCCTTTATTATAACTGTCCTAATAAAGTGGTGATGAAATATAGATTACACAATGGCATGGAGTTGGTAAGTCGAACATAAGTATGTGTCGGTTTATTGTTTTCAATAGTATTGATAAATGGTAGAATATTGTTGTCAATAATCCTAATAATAACTAATAAAATAGTTCATATTTCAGTTTTTAATATATAATCTAAATAACACATGATGATAAAGAATAAGACTAAATAAATTTGAATGAGTCGGTAAAGACGATTAACAGTTCTTTGAGTATCCTCCCTTAGTTACCTACTAGGGAAAATTGGGATGGTAATTTGATATGTCTCGAACATCTATAACGTGTATATGGATGTTGGAAAGAGGTATTTAAGGGTATTTTTTATATTTATAGTTCAAGTATATGTGATGGAGTGAGGGAGTAGGTGCCCTATTATAACTGATGTTAGGTGAACTTTTGTACATTTTATAAAATATTAATTTATTATAAATTCAATATCTATCCCAAAACCAAATAATTACATGTATTATAATTTAAGATAATTTATGTTTTCAGTACCTCCATAAAATATATTTTTATGATTTTTTTATTTTTTTAAATCAAATCAGTTTGGAAAACAGTTAGTTAACATATTTTTATTTAAAGTAATTTAACAAATATTTAAATATTTAAATATAGTAGTGTTTAAATATGTGAGATATATTAAATATTTAATCAATGAATCATATAATTTTCAAAAATATTAATTTTTTTTTGTATTTTTAATGATTTTTCTTAATTTTTAAATAATTTATCTTTATATCATTTTTATAAAATATGTGTAGTTTCAATGTAGACATTAATCATTTAATGGACATTTAAAAATATCAATATAACAAGTTATCATTGAATTTTTTTTATATCAATAATAGGGTATGGTAATCGATAATGTTACTTTATCAAATTATTTATCTCAAATTACATTTATTACATTATTTTTAGTGACATTTCCTTCCTCTTTACGTCAGTAAATGTTTTACTACATCAGTGTTGTGTAATTATTTAATATATATCATTTCACTAGAAAATAAAAAAAATACCATGGTGATGATAAATATTATATATTTCTTATGAATATTTATAGTTGAATATATTTGTTATGTATCCCTATATTAGAAATCAAATAATATTTAACATAGATTTTGGAATCATTAAATATTTATTAAATTAAATATTATAAATATCATAATAGAATATATGCTTCATGAAAAATCAAAAATAAGTTTTAATCATTAAAATATATTTATTATGTTAAATTATTACATTGAAATTCGTTGATGAAATACCATTTTCCACATTTGGAAACATATGGGATAATTTAGACAGAGATTGTGACATTTTTTAAATATCCATGACTTTAATAATATATAAGTCACTTTCAGTAAAATGTTTCTATTAAAAAACATAATTTTGATCTGTATTTGTTATGTATCATCTTATATTCATCCAATAATATTTGAGCATGTGTTATGGTCATAATTTTCCTCATTGGATTGTTTTTATGAAAAATTACAAAATTTTCCATTTACCATGGGAACAATATTTTCCTAGGGTACTATTCATATAGGTCAAAAATAATAGGAATACATTAAATATGTTCTATCAATATGAATCCAATTTTTTAATCCATTTTACAAAATTCAAAACATACATGTTTCAGAATTTATATAAATATAAAACTTATTAAAAACAATGGAAAATGTTTTTTTTGGAAAAATACACATGTAAATATTACATTTTTACATAATATATTAATGATCATAATCATTTAAAAAATGTGATTATTTTAAATTAAAATAAATCTAATATAATTTAATACTAATTCAAATCCTAATTTTATGTTTTAATATCAGTAAATTTTAATATAGTTTTCAGTATAAATCCATATTTTCTCTATTCATTAATAATTAATTTTTTTTAAAAATTAATTAATATAAGAAAATTCATAAATTATGAATTAAAGAATAAAATTTAAATTTTCATATAATGTTTATATAGATTTATAAAATTAATATTCATTCATTAATATCTGTAATAATTTTTTTTGAAAAAAACATATTTCTAATGAAAAAGTAATTTAAATAAAATTATGTGATTATTTTCTCTGAACATAAAAATAAATTAATATTGAGTTATATATTTATATTTATTTAAAAATTTAGTTATTCATTTTAATTACCTACAATTTAATGGCTATTTTATACTAATATTGTCTCATGGCTCATTTAAACTCAATGTAGTTTGCAACAGAAGCTATAGAAGAAAAAAAGTAATTTATAAAAACAATCATGGTATTACATTCTACCCACATAAAATAAATTTCTTCCATAAATATTCATCAATTGGTTACAAACATATGAGGATTACTCTAAATCATCACTAACTCATTTTCCCAAGTTGTATCATTAAATGTATGGTTCCACTGTAAAACATCAACCAAGTGAGTTGTCTTATTTTATAAATCAATTTCTCTATGATCTAAAATAAATATAGGATATTGTTCATAATTGAGAGATTGATATAGAAGTATGATTTTGAGTTTAGTACATTTGATGGTTAAATTATGTAATTTCTTAGTAGAGAGATGTGAAACATATCTTGAACAAGAGATATATTCATTTGTATCACCTATTTAAAATCTACCTCCCCATTATAATAAAAAATATCCAAAGGACTGACACTACTAGGGATAACTATCCATTTTTTCTAAATCTCATCACACACTTATAGAGAGATATTTATACCAATACAATTTAACCCATATCAAAATCTAGAACTTTTCTTCAAATTCCAAATTAGTATTTTTCGACAATGAGATTATCTTATGTGTGTGTAAATATATCTAACCTTATCTACCATTTTTAAAACATAATTAGGTCCCAACAACATTATTTATCCAAGAATATTTCCCCATGATCATGTTTATTACATCATACTGTATAGTGGTTCATAAGTATCCATATGAATAATGGGGTGAACATTATTGTTGTTAGAAAATTCTAACAGAGGTATGTTTTGATCCTATTCACATTTAAAATCCATTGTGAGGGATCTCAAAATGTAATATAAATTTTGAACTGTACTATCAAACTTTCCATCTATCATGGGATGATACTTAGTGATAAAACATATATCGGTATCTATAGACTACAAGATACTTCACTATAACCTCGAGGTAAACCTTATATCCTAATATTATATGATATAAAAGGGTCTTCCATGTAATTACACCACATATTTAATATTTATTCTAGCATGGTTTGAAAATTGAAATATTCCATGAATGTAATGATGTGTGCCATTATAATAATGTGATTTACTATAGTCGATATATCATTATGGTTTTTTATGTTTTTGGATGTTTGATGAAAAAAATATATTGTGAGGTTTTATAATATCCATTATATTATAATAAATTGTTATAAAATACACTTAGGATTCTATTTCTCATCCTTAACATATTGAAAAACCAATTGCTAAGAAGAATACACTAAAATATCTTTCTTCATTCAATATAACTATGCATACTCATTTCTGTCTTTGTAGATTTTTTTTCTTCCACGATTAATAGAGAATGATAAATATTAGGCATACCAAAAAACTAAATTATTTATGTTATCAAATGTATATAAAAATGTTTTTTTCAATATTCTCATTCAATCAAAATCAAATATTAACTTAGGATCATTTCTCACCTTCTTTTGTAGCTCTAAAAATTCCAATTCTCCTCAATAGTCTTCAAATTTGTAGATGGTTTTAAATTAAATTGAGTCATATTATATTTCCCCCCATGCATTATAATATACATATCAATCCTTTTCATACCTATAAATATTTTTTATTTTCAATCCTAATCATATGAAGGCCAATGTTGTAGTTTTAACTCAAATTATCTCCCACCATATTTACACATTCAAGGGGGAAATATATTGAAATTAGTAATCTATTATCATATACAACCATCATTTCTAGAGCATATTTAGTTCCTTTGTGTGAAAATATACTTTAACATTTTATTATCATTATATATGTAACATATTTCCCCCATTAAAATAAAGCCTACATAGCATTAATTCAATAATTAATGTAGCTAACATAAAATAATGGGTTGTCTTAATTTTATCATTCATTTTTAGATACCGTGATGCATAATGTATCACTATATCATTTTTCATGAGAATACATCCCAAAACCTTATTTGATGCATCACATTAGATAAAATAACATTCGCCACTCTATAGTTTTGTGAGCATAGTTTCATAGAATAACATACATTCCAGATCCTTGATATTATCATCACATTCCGTCGTTCATATTAATTTAAATGATTTCCTAATAAACATGGTAATTGGATTAGATAATCATGAAAAATATTTAAAAAACATTTACAATATCCATCCATACCAAGAGTACTATGTATCTTACATATGGTTGCTGGTCAAGGACAATGTTTAATATCTTCCATCTTTTCTATGTCCATTTAAATCCCCACTCTTGAGATTTTCTAACCTAAAAATGAATATTTATGTATCGAAACATCACACATAGTAATTTTTTCATAAATTTTTTATCATGGTATTTAGTACCATCATCAAATGATCATCATGTTCTTCCATTATATTTGAATATAAAATGGTATCCTCTATAACTGCAACCAAAAACTATTCTAGATTGTCTCAAAAGACAATACTAATTAAATTTGTGAAGGTAAAGGGAGAATTTGTAAGACCAAGTGGCATAATAATGCATTCATTGTGTCCATAAATTATACAATATTCCTTATTGGGTATATTATGCTTCTTTATGATCAGTTGATGATTGCTTGAATGTATATCATTATTATATAATTATGGAGATCCACAAAGTTGATCAAATAATTCCTCAATATGAGGGGGGATTTTTTTCATGATAAATATCTTGTCATATTATTAATAGTTAATGTAATGTCGCATTCATCCATCGTACTTCTTATAAAATAGAATATATATCCCCTTAAGTGATTCACAAGATATTATAAATCCATTGCCAAGATTATATTGCATTTTCATCATTAATTCATGAAACATAATTGGAGAAATTCTTCAAGGATTCTGTGAAATAGGCATAACACATGGTATGAGGTAAATTGCAAACTAAACTTCAAGACATTTTTCAATACCTTGTAATTGATCAATATTTACATCAGAAGACTCTCATAAAATAGGTTTTTTCAATTAGTGAGTTTTTTATGAACCATATGAGATATATAACCTTCACATATTGGAATTAGGACCCATAATATTGATATAATTTTCACTGGATGATCATTTTCATCATTTCACTGATTGATGACAATAGATTCATACATAATATAAAATGTGACTTCTATTACTTATAAATTGGCATGAACTCTATATAGTAAATTCCAATCCATTCTAAGAATCACATCAAAATCATCTAAATTATTGGCCACAATATTTTAAGGAATAACTTACCATCAAACTCAACTTGAGATTAATTGTAAACATTTGATGTTACCATTGTGGAATTAAGAGTTTTCAACATTAACTCAACATCTAATTTCGAAGATAATATTGTGATTCACATAGAATATTCTTTATATATCAATGAGTGGGTAGAACAGAAATCAAATAAAATGTTACTTTCTTTACAATGGATGGTATTTTTAGGTTCTACAACATTATTGTCATAATCAACATTTTTAGTAGAAATCTATTATAATTTTCATTTTTTATTGTCTTAAAGTGGTTGCTAATGTTCATCATCATCAATAACCCTCAAATTATTGATTTTATTTTTATAATTCAAAATTTACTAGAACATTAATAATTTAATTGTCTATGGTGCATTATATGATGTCTTTTATCAATTCACATTATTAGGTAGATTTTTCCATCAGATCATCTGTCAATTACCTGATGACCTTCAATCCCACACATAAAACTTTTAGTTATCCATTTAAGACAATTTAAACTATGTTTTATTGTACACATTGGTATTAAATGATTTTTTATATTCTTTTTTGTCTGTTTTTTAGATTTTCTGATGAATTTAATTTTTCCTTCTAATTGAATACATAAGATTGATAGGTAACACCAATCAAGATATCAACCATTATAACATATAATTTTATTTCCTCATATCTATTGAAGAGACATATGGATAATAACCTTTAGGGACTTTGTTTTAAGCCACTTAAGAATCGATCAACCTTAATTTAAGGTTGGATTATAATTCCACAAGGATACCTAGCACGTATTGTTAATTTTATCGATGGTACTGTGAAATTAATCAACCATTTTCTAAATTACTAGGAAATATTTCATAATAATATTTTAAATATTTCATGGAATTATATTATAGAAAATTCAGTTCTTAAACTCATCCGATTATTTTAAATAAATTTCATATCTTTTCGATGATTTTTTTGGATAGATTTGACTGTTGATTGTTTGACCATTTAAATAATAGACTGTCAAAATTATATTGTCATATTCTAAAAATTATAAAATAAATAAGATCATTTTAGTGGCACTGATTCATTTTTCGTCTAATGTCGATTGGAGGACCTAATGAAAAAAGATGTACACTACATTATAAAAGAATTAATAAAAGTATGTTTTATAATTTGTCCCTAGGATTGTCTAGCATGATTTATAGATTAAGAAAGTTGTGTGAGCATAGTAAAAATAATAATTTCATTACATTGAAAATTCAGTTTCTCAAGAGAAAATTTATTTCATTACTCACCACATTAATCATTAATGTAATTATTTCATGTTACATCCATTGAATAATACCAAAAGCATAATACGAGAGACAAAAATCAATGTCGGAAAACAAATTATTTATATGAAATTACTTATAATATTTCAGTTAATCAATCAATAGGATTAATCCTAGGAAATTCACGGTCAATACCAAACTTTATGATTTTATCTAATCATTGACATTTCATTAGGGTTCTTACTAAGGTTTTGTCATCCTATATACATTTAGATTACTAAACCTCACAGAAATACCAACTATAATAGACCATAATTTTAATAAATTAAAATTAATATAAATAGAATAATATTCAATACATAACCTAACCCAAAATGGAATAATTGTATAGTTATTGTTTATATGGAAACAATGAATAATAAACAACATATCCATAAAACATGTACATATTCTTCTGCTTATCAATTCATAACTAGAACCATTATTTACTAATCATACATAACTTATTTATTCATTTATTCTATAAAATAATCAAAAGAAAATGTGAGATCAAATTAAATATAAGGGTAATCAAGGGTGATATTTATCATATCATACTCATATGATATACGAAAAAAACAAAACATTCGTAATTATATACTGTATATCAAAGATCATTATATCATGTAATGGGATACATTATAGAAGTTCATAAAGAATGAATGAACATAATTTATAAGGTCAGAACACAAGAAATGGAATCGAGACATTCATATAAGAATAGAAATAAATTCTATATATGTCAAGGTAAATTTCAAAAACATTCATTTTAGACGATGTGCCTTTCTGAACAAAGATCATTCCTCGATACCTACCTATATTACAAAATCCAATTTAAGTCCTATTTTTTTTCCTTTATATCGATATGAGATATAAATCATTACCCAATGAATTGGATTGACATATATGGCCTACCTATCGACAAATGAAAAACAGATATATGTGTTTTACATGAAAATAAACCATTCATAAAATCATGACCAATAAAAACAAATTTATTAACTAAATATTAATTCCACACATAAATCTTGGAAATGAATATTAATTAATAAAAATAAATCAATAATAATAGAATTATAGTGAAGTAATGCATAATAATTGTAAAATCAGATCATATCCTTAGTAAAAAATAAGTAACATAAAACAGTTTTCTAATATGGAAAATTATTTTGGTAGATCAGTTGATATAATTCCCAAGGAATATATATATTACAACTGGAAGTATTTTTTTATTGTTACATAATTACAATGGAAATAAATATAATATAAAAATAACCTTAAAATTTCATAAATAATTCTTGAGGATATTAAGATGTCTTGAAAAAATATTTAGATGTTCATTACATATAGTGTAAAAATTGACTATATTTTAAACAAAATTTACAATGTAACTAATTTTCAAAACAATAACAATATTACATTTGAAACATTTAATAACAACTTACACATGAATAAAAATGATATTATTTTTTTAGAAGAATATTTCAAATATATTGGAAAAACATTTCAGGAAACATTGACATGGATGTTAAATATACGACAACAAATACAAACATATAATATCAATCCCAAATAATAATGTGAATGTGAAATCCACCCTAACTCTATGTATTATTTCCTTCATATGTTTTTAAACCTCTTATATAACAGTTTATATAATGTTATTAATTTATAGCTGAACAATATTTATATTTATGATATTATATATTTTCATTTTATATCATCTTATCTCTCATCTGTTAATAATATTTCTATATTTTTTGTATCTCAAGTGTTCACTTTATCATATTCATATGCATGTTTTATCATATAATCCATAATTATTTTTTCATTGTATATGGTTCCCTCATATCCTGTATGATATTATAATAATACATATTTATATCATATTTATTAATTAAAGAAATTTATATACTCATTATTGAATAATGAATATGGAAAGTTAATAGGATTGCGTTTGGGACATGGTAGTAATACATTTTCACAGGCGATGATATAATTCCATTAATGCTGAAATTCTAATGAAGATGATGAATTATTTATTTTATTTTCTTAATAATTATTATTTTATTAAAATAATAATAATATATATATACATATAATTAATCATTATACCAATCCAAAAAATGTGGTCCTGAAAAACTGAATACAGCATTGTGTAGAGATTGTAAGACGTACGTAGGCACATGAGGTGAATTAGTTTTTAGCATGATGGATAAAAAGTTGAATATAGTTCTTCTGTAATCATGATAGAATAACCAAATATTGGTGAAAATAAAATTATTACTTTTCAATAAAATCAACACTTGAAGATGAATTAGATGAATACATATTCTTGAATGAATTGGTAAAGATGATTACTTATTATTTGGAGAATATAAACTAGATCTCCTCTTACTAAAACCAAAGATTGATTTTTCTGAATACCAAAACATATATAATATGTATCGGGATCTTGAGAAGAAATATCAGAATGGGGTGGTTGAGATAGATGAATCAATGTGAAATAAATATGTGGGGGAAGATGTTTCTTTATATAGTTGTTGTGTGCGGCACATTTGTAATTGTCTCAAAAATATTAATTTAAAATAAATTCAATATTAGAAATAAGAACTAAAAATTCCATTTAAAATAATTCAATATGATAAAATATTTTTTATAATCATCCATTATATTTTAGACATGTTTTCATATGATTTTTACCCTCATTATTGTGGTTAGAAATTGTTTGACCTAGTTTAATTTTAAAAAATGTATCGGTTTTTTCAGTATTAAAAGGTCTTAATTTTATTTATTTGAGTTCAGTTAAATCATAATTGAATAATTAATAAAATTTTAATATTTATTACATTTTTTTAATAGTTTTAGAGAATTTTTAAACAATTTTTTTTCTTCAAAATGTCATTATTATAAATTTTGAAACTATTTATTTATTGGACATTCAAAAATATTCTAATAAGTAGTGATCATTGAAAAAATATTTTATTATGTTTTTATGTGGTCATGTTAATCTATAAAATTCACTTATCACTGTAATTATCAAAATTTGATTTATTTAATATTTCTAGTAACATTTCATTGATATTTCAATCAATCAAATTATTACTACATCAATGCTGTGTAATTATTTAAAAAATACATTATTTAGTAGAATTTAAAAAACAATTAAAATGATGAAGATAAATCGTCAATATTTTATTTTTAATTTTTAACGTTGAATATATCTTTTGGGTATCCTTATATTAGAAATTATATAGTATTTAAATCTTGAAGGTGACATCTTTAAATTTTCATTTAATAAAATAATATAAATATCACAATGTCATCTAATTGGCCAGAATACCCAAAACATAATATTTTTTATCATTAATACTTGATTATTAATTTAAAACTTTTCATTTATATTCGTTCATATCACACCTTTGTCACTATGTGGACATATAAAGAATATTTTAGAAAAAAAGTGATATTTTGTGACAATCTATGATTTAAATATTTTATTGGAAATTTTCATTGAAAAGTGTCCACTAAAAAAATTAATTTAGATCTATATATGTTAAGGTAAGAATTACATTCATCCAATAAATTTTAAATAGTTTTTACTATCATATTAAAATCATTATTTTTAACCTATATTACTTAATTTATTGTTTACCTTGGTAACAATGTTTACCTATTTCTCTATTAAAATAAGAAAATATATAAGGAGAATATTCAATAAATATGTAACTTATGAATACAAATATTGAATCAATTTTTAAAATTCAAAATATATATATTTCTTAAATTACATTAAATTAATATTGGTAAAACAACATGAAACGCATATTTGAGAAAAATTCACATTAAAACAAAAAAACATTTATAAAATAAATTCATGAATTAAATATTATTCAAAAAAAATAATTTTATTATTTTAAATTTAAATTAAATATTCAAAATTATAATTTATCCAAAAACATTATATACTAATTACGTTAAATGATTATATAGTTTTTACTAGAAATCTGTTGATTAACTCTTCCTTATAAATAAAAGTTTTAAAAATATATATTTAAGATTATCATTATGAATTCATAAATTAAAATAATTTTTTAAAATTATAATTTAATATAATTTAAAATTAATATTGATGCATTAATATAAGAAAAAATAATTTTTGATGAAAATGTGTTTTTGAAGAATAAATTAACTCAATTAGAATTGTGTTATTGTTTTCGAAGACCTTACAAACAAATTCTTATTGATTTGGAGCTATATATTTATTTCATAAAGTAATTACTAATATTTATTTCTTCCAAATTAATAGATAGTTTATTCTAACAGTGTCTCATGATTCAATTAAACTCATAGTTCCTTACAATACAAGATACTGAGGAATTAAAATTATTTCTAGAAAAAACATCCATGTTTTAAAATCATGGATTTATTCATAAGTAATGATGATTAATTTGACTGAAAATATCATTTCTATTATTTACAGAATAAATTTATAAATGAGTAAAATTTTAATTCTACAAATCAACTTATTAATTATCCCTCTCCATTAATTCCGATATTTTTTGTTCATGGAATGTCAAATGGAATTAGGAAATTTTTTAGCTTGCAAAATATTTTTAAATTCATCACATTTCAAGGATTCAATATCTACTTGTTCTATGATGGTATTCACCATTAACAATCATGTATCTACATTAACTTTAAAATGGAATAAATAATGAGTTTCCTTTTGGGTTTAAAAAAACTCATGACATATAATACCATATCAAATTATTCATCCCAAACATATTCTATCACATTGTTAGTTTATCCATGGAATTATTTGGGGTTCTATCTAATTACATTCCCTTCTACTGACTTATTTCTTAATAATTATCATGGTCCCTTAAACATACATAACACCACTATTTATAGCCTATATAAAATGATCTTCTCACAAAAAATATATATTTTCCTAATTAAATTATTCTATTATTCATATTTAGAAGGAAATTGTCTTATTTGTACCTTTCTACATTATCTTTCATGTTTCTTCTATTGGAAAAAATTCTTGAAAAGGAATTTTAGGGAAATAAACATTTTAATATTCAATTCCCATATCATGGTAACCATAAATAAAAATTCTAATGCATACATAAAAAGAAGTCAAAACCAATGAGAATATATAAACCATACATTTGTAATATCTCTATGTATTCCAAATATATTCGTCCTGTAATTTAATTTTGAAATATGTTTTCATTTTCTTTTATTCATAAATATATTTTCATTACTGAAGTATTATAGAATTGTTTTATAAATGCAACACAAAAACAACAAACATTAATTGTTGGAAAATTACAATCTATATTATTTTTACTACAATACAATATTTTAAATATAAAACATTTTTTATTTTAGTAAAAAACTAAGAAAATTTTCATCTTGACATATTATTTATTCATATTGATCATTAATAGTAGTTAAAAAATTTTCCAAAATAGGTGTGAACTAAAAAATTCAGTAATGTACCTAAAAATAAAAATGATAACTATTATTCCATTTAAATAAAATGTTGTCATAATATAGATTTTCCCATTAAAATAATTCTTGAGATCAAATAATCATTTATTTACACATAAAATCAACTTTAAAATTCAATTTTTTTAACACATTATAGTACATTATAAATTGAAAAATAAAATGGTTATTATTTTCAAATAAATCATAAGAACCCATGAACAGGGAATACCTAAAACCTCAAATTTTACATTAAAAGTGTGTAATAATTCTTTAAAAAATACATATATTACCTTTTGAAATTATAAGATTCCATGATAAATTATTAGAAAATATAGAAACTTGATGTTGGTTCCATGGGACATCATCTTTATTTAACCCTGAAAAATACAATTTCAAGAATCTTTACTTTTTGATTAATCATTATAGTCAACTTGTAGATAATAATACTGAGAACATAATCATTGACCAATATATTATAGAGCTATAATGGTCTCAATGATCATCATTTTATATACCAACCTCACACATCCTTTATTAAAATCCTTCCATGATGATAACATTAATGAAACATTTAATATTTCATAATTATCATCAAAACTATAAAAATATCTTCTTTAACCCATTAATGCAACTTTTTAGATATTGAGAAATACATTTCCATTAAACCCATATTTATAAATCTAAAAAACTACCATAAAAGATAGAAGATTATTAATAAATAAATAATGGAATAATATAATGTAATTAAAATAATAAATAACATTATTTTTTTCTAGAAAATTATACTACATACTAATCATTAAAATAGAACAATCCCTTTTTCAATTGTGGAAATTATGTCAAAATGTACCACATTAAATAATTAAAAATTTTCATTTTAAAAATAATTCATATAATATTGAACTAGGGATAAATTTTCATTTTTTAGCCATATATATTCATAAAAATAATTTAATAAAATATTATTTTGTAAATAGATATTGATGAAAAATATTTTAAAAATAAAACAATAAAAAATTTCAAATGGTGTTTTATGGTGATAAATCATTTAGCTTGAGCATAAAAAATTACATACATTCATTTTCAAACAATATAATAAAAAATATTATTAATTAAAATTATTAATAATAATTTTCATGGTAATTTTACTTTTATTTGATCTATTAACATATTTTATTCAATTACAAAATCCATTATGTTTATGTCATATGTTTTATCTATATTCCACACATAAATCAAGAATGGCATTAATAGTTTTCCTATTGTAAAATAAGACATTATTTAGTCATATCAAGAATAATAATCAAGTTTTATTTATCATTTGTAGTTATTAATTATACATTTACAAGCACCCCTTAATGATAGTTATAAAATGTGAACAATGTTACCATCCTAGAGATTATGGGTCGTATATATGCTTGAGTAACATTTCCATTTGTCAACCAACATGACAAAAATAAAGTAATTATTATTTTACGATTTCATAATTATTATTATATAATAAATATTTTATAATTTATTTATATATATATATATATAATCTATTTTATGTTGTCATGAAAAATTATTCACATCGCTTCCTGGAGGTGCAAATCTATACATGCGCATAAATGATGCTATCATTTTTCAATGGATGAAATGCAAAAAATAGATGCTATGATATCATTAAATAATGATATAAAACCCACAAATATATATATAAATATACATGAAATCCATTGTTATAACCATCCATTATTTTTCTTAAAGGAAAATATATTACACCATTTCACGTGACGATATTCCATAATGCAAACAAATAATAGTTTCATTATACATTTTATGGATGTTGACATGGATATAGGTTGTCGAATTAACATAATAAAAATATTATTTTACAGATTATATTATTTTTTACTATATTATAATTGTTGAAATATTTTAGATGAATTTATTACAGAAAATAATACCAAAAATCTCAGTTTGGAACCATAACTCTTCTTTAGATAAAATCATGATGATTTTAACTATAACATTCAATGGTGTGTTTTATGATAAAAAATATACCCTATGAAATGTGGAAGAATTTATGGATGTTTTTTATATTTTTATTTCCTTAACATTTATTAATACTATATTGAGAAGAGGGAATTGGGGTTGTCCTTTTATTAGTGGGGAAAGTAGACACTTGAAATTTTGACAAAATATAAAATATATTATTCATTATTTCATTTAAATTTTTTCTAAAATGGAAAATAAATGATAATTGGATGGAATTTCATATTAATAAGTCCATTAAATATAATTTATACATTTTTAATAGTCATCTTACATATAATCAATTATGTTTATTTCTTAGAAAACATGTTTTATCGTTAACCCCTGTAACAGATTTGTACTGTTTTTGATATTAATTATGAAAAAATTTAATCATATTGAAATAAATTAATTATTATTATTAGAAATATTTAGTCCATTTTATAAAATTATATTCACATAAGTGGAAGAAATTATTTTTAAATTTAAAAAGAAAAACATGATGAATACTGGGTTTCTATATAAATTGTTTCTAGTGTATAAATATTTTTATTAAACAAATAAGTATACAATTGATTAAATAACAAAAATTGGATTACTTATCATATTAATAAAAAAATTACATTTGAACTATATTATTATAATATATATCATTGTAAATTCTGGAAATGAAATTATATTTTTCAATGAAAATCATTATTTTTTTCTCTTCATATAAGCAATTAAAAAATTATACACAAAATCACCATAATAAAATTTTAAAATTGTGATTTAAAAAATTATATCATTTTTGGAAATAGAAATTATAATATATATATATATATATATATATATATATTAAATAAAACCATGTTATATTTTAAAACAAAAATAGTAAGAATAAATTTGATTCATTTTTATGAAAAAATTACATAATTTTATTAAATGAATATAACAATATAAAATATAATTAATTAATATTAATAAGGTTTTAATGTGATTTAATAAAAATATTAACTAGTTTGTAACAACAACATTTACCATTCCATGGTCTAGGTTAATTTTTATAGACAACAGAGAGTTTCGCAAATTTCAAGTCCCCATTGCAGAAAACCTGGTATCTTAGAATAATGTGTGAAAATATGATGTTATGGTGTCTAAAAAATGGAAATAATTGTATTTTATACATTTTTAAATAGAAAATTATATTATATTTTTATTTTTACTATGTATTAATGTGATTCGTTATTCCCAAAACATTTTATTGATGGATTTTTCATTCATAATCATATCTTTTATTACATTTAATTTTATTTAAATTATTATCGGGGATAATAAAATTAGATTTAATTAATTCGTTCTCTCAGTAATATTTTATATGATGAATAGTTTATTTAATGATTTACCTTTTATCATCAGAGAAAAAACTCTTAAGAGGATTTACATCTAGTATATATTGATTGGTTCTTAATATTATATGTAGTATTCATTTAAAATTTTATAATTATAATTTGCATTCATCTTGTGACTTTAAATTGTCTTCAATTGTAATTAAAATATTCCAAGAGAGATTCTAAGTGAATATTATTGTTATATTTATAGGATTTAATTCTACGAAAAAATTAAAATTCATATTATTATTGTAAGTGATAAAAATAATGGTTATATATATATGTTTCATCTTTCAAATAAATAATTTTCATTTAGGTAGAGTTGATGGATCCAAAAAAATAATGATGATCAATTTTAAAATTCATTATAACAAATTAATTAAATTAATCTATAAATAAAATGATAATTAATTGTATGAAATCCCCTCTACTTTGTTTTACATAAATCATCTATTAGTTGAAATATATATTCTTGGGATTAATTTTTTTAAGATAATTAATTCTCCTGGTAGAAATAGAGTGATAGTGATAAGTAAGAAAACAATATTCTAAACATTGATTCAATGTCTTCATGGGAATAAGAAATATATTAAATATTTTGTCTATGTTTAAATACTTATAAAATGATCAATGAAAAATATTTGAAAAAGAATAAATTGTTTGAGTTGATTTAATACATTAGGTACAATGCTAAATCCAAAAAGAACTTGAATTTTATTTATTTTTACTATGATTGATGTTTTAAAGTCATCAATAATATATAAATTATATAGCTTCAACCAGTGGATATTTTCATGAATAAATATGTATAATAAAAATATTTTTTCGAATAACAGGTTCAAAAGGAATACATTTTCAATATAACTAATCACAATTGAGTGTTGGAAGATGGAAACAAATTTTGATACCCCTAGATTATCTAAATGAATTAAAAATGACTATGAGAGTAACACTCATCATAATCAGGGTGATTTCACATTGGGGTGATGATTCCTTCTATTTCCCAAAAATCATCGCACCACCATTCCACCAAACCATGACAAAGAACATTAATTGTTTCCTTTGAATGATAATATCACTCTCTAGGAAGTTGGTAAAAGGAGACGAAATCTCTCAAACATCATGAACTAAATAGCCACATTGTGAAATACTCATCTTCTACGATACACTATGTTTATTGAAACACCTATAATAGGATTCCAATAAAAAAATATTTATTACTCACTATATAAAAAACAATGATATCATATGATTTTTTATTGAGTCATAAATTTCATATATATATGTTTCTTGAACATTTAATATTATAAAAACATTAAATGATTATTATGATTTATAATTTCAATCAAAAAATACCAAAAATATTATAGGAACCTTGAATATTAAGATAACATTCATTCATATCATATTTTCCCATGAATTTATGTTAACACCTTTAAATAGTATTATTATTTAATTTGAATTATAATTATTATATGTAATGACTCGGGTTTTGTTAAATAAGTCATAGGGGTCTTTCTAAAAAACCATGAAGACGTACACTATGTCGACATAGGAATCCAAGGTAGGGATAGCCTTAGTGAGGATATATTAATAATATTATATATATTTTTACACGATCATGTAGTTTCTATTCTGATGTAGAATAAAAACCATTCAGAATATTGGGTAGGAATTCTGAGATCATGGTCGAGTTCAGAACATCTGGTTTACTCAAAGTGTGATATAAAGTCATTTATGATGGTAGTTTTTGTAAGTGGTCAGTTTGTGTCATGTTTTAATTTGGATTTAATTAATTAAGAGAATTTTAATTAAAAAAATAACATAAGACACCCATGCCTTCACATTGGGTGTAAACTCCAAAAAGTAGAAATCATCATCTTCTCCTCTGTTCCCATGGTAGATCTTAAAAACATGATTGAATCAATGTGTTGAGGTGATAGAAACGTCTATTTATGATGCTAATCATCATTAGATCAAGTATTACCATGACCTACAAATAGTTTTATACTCGAATCCTCATCATTTCCCCCTCAAGGTAGTTAGTTTTGTTTTTTTTTCTTGATTTCCTTCATTATTTATTTTTCTATGGTTCAAAATCACATTATTTGTTGTTATTGATCCTTATAGGTAGATCTATCAGTTTTAGGTTAAACTATGGAAAATCAATTGTTCTTTTAATTGATTTATGATTGGAATTTCAATCTACATGGTGTATCATCCAATATAAATACCATATAGCCCTTCCTACTAATGGAAAGAAGAACATTGAAGACTACACATTGTTTACATGGGTTACATTTTGTGCAGTGACCCAAATTATTATGACTATAGTATATGGATAAGTAAACCATGTGAAATCAAATGGCTATGTACAATAATAATACCCAAGTACATAATCCTAGTTCAGGTACACAGATATGTGAAAAAACCTGTGAATATAGCCATTAAGATTGAACTTGTTGTACAGTATGGGATACACAACATGTATGGGACATTACTAGCCAGGTCATCTATTGAAGGAACACGACTAGGGGTCGGGTGAAGTAGGACACAACGTGTACCTCATCTTTATTAAGTGTACCCCAACATGGGTTGGAGGACCATATAGATATGATATTTCTATAGGTTCTCATGTGGGTTCACATATCGTGTGGACCCTAGTGTATGTCAAGTTCTCTTTCAGATCTTCTGGAGATCTTTAAACTTCAATATCACCCACTATGGGGACCATATTCAGGATTGTAAAATGCATATCGTATGATTTTTTTCTTTGATTAACATGATTGTGGTATCCTATTTGGTCTACTTATTCGAGGTTGTGTGTTTAGAGAAAAAACGTGTCTACTGGTGTTTGAAATATTCTTGAGATAAAGTAGTTTTTCAAGTGAGACACTAGGACATGTACTGGCTAATGAAATAAGTGCATGAGATTTTGTTACCTCTATGATCTATTATAGATTAGTTTATAAATGTTTTGGGTGTGGGTTTTATATCATTGGGTAGTTCTATAGGGGTTGGTACTCTACTGATGGATTAGGGTTATGTTTCCTCATATCATTCATATAGTTGGAGATATTGATCACCTATCCCGCCAAGGGGCGGGAACTCCACAGTTGTTAGAAATATATTTTAGTTATGTCACGACCCATCCTTGGGGCCCATGCCATGACTACCCCAAGCCCACCTTCCATAGGACAGGGGCTGGTGACTAGCACCAAAGGTGTAAATCCCGATAACTGGGAAGACATTGACTATATAAAACATAAACACATCCAACCAGAGTACCAGTGGAAGTAATACACTAAGTACAAAATAAAGTGCTGAAAAGTAAATGGTCTAGAATAAAAACCCAACTGAGGTGTACAGCTACAACTGTACGAATGTACAACAGAAAAGACAAACAACTGGAAGACAGAAGCAGCTTGTGGGTTATCCACCTCAGATCCTCCCTGAAGAGTAGGTACATATAGCCTCATCAACACACTCACCCGCCAACGTCCTTTGATTACCGTCTCTTTGTGAATTCCACCTTCGAGTACTGACTCTTCATGAGGTCCTCCTCCAGGTACTGACTCGTCGTGAGGTCCACTTTCGGGTACTCTCCAGTCCTTGTACACTTGATCTCTGTCAGCGTTGTCCATCGTCTGCATCTAACACAATGAGGTGAGGGCATATCCCTTGCTGCGGTGAGTATAACGATACTTAGTAGGGACCCCGAGACCTTAAATATCTCACTAAATTCAACAAGGATAACCACAAAGATGGATCTCAACAGATAAACCTTACTTAGGTATAAGACCATACTTATACCTATGTTATCATGTAAACCATCTCAATCAAGAGGTAATCACAAAGGTTATGAAATCAACGGATAACCACTACTTAGGTATATTCCCAATAATTTTCTTAAGTTTTCAAATAACCCATCTCAATCTTAAGGTAAACACCAAGGTCATTGACTCAGCTCAAAACAGAATTTTATTCATGATGTCGAAACCACGCCTGCTGGAGTACTCCTCCTCTGTCGAGTACAGTGGTCCTATCATAACTCTGAGATGCTACTCTCTAACCTTAGACTGCTGAGGTACTCTTCCTCTCGAGTACTGCGGGTCCACACCCAAACATAATAGTGCTCTCCGCCATGGGTTAGCCGCCCAAACACAGCAGCAGTTCCCCTAATAGCCTACAGAGGACTCCTCCTGTCGAGTAACGCAGGTCTGCTTCCAACTACCAGATGCTCCGTCCATCATGGGTCTGTCACCAAATATCGGGTGCTCCGTCCACTGGGCTATTCGACTAACTCAATGTCAAATCAGTCAATGAGTTGTCAGGTCCACAACTATTAGTTCTCCTCACTTTATACGCTCGTCTTTGGGAGGATCCTCTCCACGAGCTACTAGTAGATACTCCATGTATCAAAAATTCCCACAATTAAGTATCACAAAGGACCGCCTCGTCACAGGGGTCTCAACGCAACAGACGACACGTCAATCGGACGCACTGTCTATGAGTTATTAGCCTTTTCGTCCCGGGCCCCGGTTGGTTTCTTGTACGAACCAACCCGACCGTCTCTCATCTATACCCCGAACTCCCATGAGGTATACTAAAAGGAACCGCTGCTAAATGAGATTACCAAACACCGCTGAGGGTTCATCAAATGGACGTCCGGTCTGAGAGATATTTACTTTTCCGTTCCTGTGGCCCGGCTGGATTTCGGGTACAATCCAAACCGGGAATACTCCTACTGGGTCCAAATCTCGTGTGATGTATACCATAAGAACCGTCTCCTCAAGAGGATTCCAAAAAAGTCGACGGTACGCCAATCAGAAGTTCGGAGCTCATGTTATAAGCGTTTCCGCTTCAAGGGCCCGATTGGTTTCATGTTCGAACCAAACTGACCGTACCCAAACATCACCGATACCATGTGTGTAATATACCGAAACGACCTTCTCGATCCAAGGAATATTAAGCAACTGATGGTGCGTTGATTGGAGGTCTGAAGCTCATGATATGTTCGTTTAACCTAAAATGGTCTAAAAATAAGGATTCTGGGCCTGGTCCGACCTGGCCCAATACCCCCTATGTCGGCCAAAACTGGGTCGACCCGACCCGGGTTTGGGTCCGTCCTGGTTAGGTGCGGCCCGGCCCGCCCTTGCGGCCTGCGGCCTGGCTCGGAAGCCGGCCGCGGCTCGGCGCTGGCCGAGCAGGACACAATGTTGTGCGGACCCCTTTGTCTAGATACGGTGGACCAAGTGGGGTCCTCCCTAGCAGCAGGTCGGGGGGGGGGGGGGGGGGTTACGCCCCCATGTTTCTTCGAAAATGGATGTCCGTGATGGTCGGCCTTTGTGTAACCACGAGACCCCCTAGGGTCAAGCCTCTAGGTGGCACCAGTGACCAGCACAACCGACTTCCCCATTGAAGTCTGCCGCGGCCTTAGGCTGCGGCTCTGTTTGATCGGCGCTGTGCAACAACGCCGCACCCCTCCACTGCGGCCCACCACGGCCGCGGCCACTTGTCGCTCCAGAACGGCGCGACGGCGCCAGGCCCCTCCACCGACGCCCGCCTCTGCCATGCCTCCTGTAGCTCGGGCGCGGCGTGACGACGCCGCGTTGCTCCTATGTGGCTCGGCAAGGCCGTTTCGTGGCTCTACTCTGCACGATACAACGGTTCCATGCCTTTGCGGTGATCCAACAACCAAGCGATGATGATCCGCCCATGATCGGCCCGACGTCAGCCGGTTATTTGCAGTCCGACCCCATCATCCATAATCAACAAACGAATGGGGAAGGGTCGGACCATGTTTCTACGGTCCGAGCCCTTCCTCATCAAGATGGTATCAAGCGGCCCAACGAAACATAATAATTGTAGAACATTTCTGAACGGTATTAAAACTTAATCATAACAACCCCTACCACGTTTCATTCATCGTTCGTCGGATATGACACGAGGAAGACGTCAGAGTCAACGTAGTTCGTTGTGCCCACACTACACTGCTGATCCTTGCTCATTCATCGGTGTCGCGTCATAGAAGATGGAACCTCAGTATTCTTCGATGCGGAGGAGCCGTTCTTCGTGTGGGGGAATATGTTCTTTAATGATGGATAAATCTCTCTTCAATTCCAGAGGTTCCACGATAAGAATTTACCAACCCATATTAAGATGAGACTTCCTCAAATTTAATAGACATTCCAAGTATTCAAAATAATTCATACTCATAAATCTATTAATTAAAGAGATTGTTTCATTAATTTTGATAGGTTGGAAAATTAAAAGGAGTGTTAGGGGAGGAAGTGGAAAGGTTACATAAAAGAATAAGTGTTACAAATTAAAAAAAGGGGTTATTATGGGGGGAGTTTATTAGAGTTAAAAGTGAGTTAAGGGAATGTGAATGGTTGGGGCTCGTGTGGGCCCCACCTCACAAATATCCTCACATTGGTAGTTAGGTTCTTGTGGGTCCCACAACAACTCCTTCATGTAGGATAAAACCATCTTATATATAAAAATAAAATTGTTCCACAATTTTATTCACATCTCATTTAATCCACAAATTTCAACTTCTCCTCCCATGAAAATGCAACCACGGTAAAGGCACCCATAATAAAATATCGGTGTTGCGAGGTAATCGGTTCTGTCAGATATCAATTCCGAGCACCTGTTCAAAATATAGAAAAACTCACTTGTTCGTTCACTGAATGTACCCGAGAAAAAATTCGGAAATTGATTCTGGTCACTCCGGGCCTCAGAATTACGTGCCGTCACAAACTGTGTACTCGTAAAATTCCAAGGTATTTAAAAATATTATTTGAAATGTATGGTTCTTTAAAAGGTAAACTCCAATATTAGACCATGGGGAGTGTCCTTTATTCTTGGACTCGATACTCTCCTTTTTTGTCTAGTAATGGGTCATTGAGAAATAACATATAGATATAGTTGGTACTCCACTATCTTCATTGGGTGAATGTTCTATATCCTTGGAGTTGGAACTCCTCTATTAAACCATGGTTCATGTCCTCCATACCTATTATTCTATTTGAGTTGGGACTACCATGTTGTACAAGGAATTAGGTCCTCTATCATGGGGTTGGTACTACCCAACTGTGTTAGGGAACGCGTCACCCGTTGTAATCATTATATTAAAGGGGTACTCCATAATTTTTCAATGGTGCAGGTTAACTAGCCATAATGTTTTACTCTCCGTGCTATTGGAGGGTATCCTCAATCAATTGAGTTGTAATCCAATATCATACCAAGGTGCGTGTCATTACATATGTAGTTGTTTTCCCATGTCTCTCAGTATTTATGGGGAGAGGGTCCTCCATTAGAGTTGGTTCGCCCTCGACTATTGGGTATATCAATCAATGTGTTTACCATAACAAATCTGAGGAGCATTCTGGAAGATACATCTGAATGTGTTCCCTTTATTCTAAATAAGTTGGATGGTTTTATAGTTATCCTTTTAGGGAATTCTATTTTTTCCTTTAAAGATTTAGTACATCAGTTTTACAATGGTTTGGGATAAATGTATACATACTTTATATTTTGTAGCACTTTATTTCAATACACTATTCCATCGAGCTGGTTGTGGGTTCATATGCACATGTACATTTGGAAAAGGCCTCCAATCAGTGTGACATGCTTTCTAGGATATAGTCTCTAGTAATTGGATGATTGGAAGTGTCTTTTGGGAGTTGTTGGCCATTACCCATCAGTTCAGTTCATTGTTGATTAGTGTCAGGGTGAGTTCCATATTGGGACCGTATTGTCATGATCATGGTTTGGGTAAAACATTCATAGTGTTAAAGCATTTTTTAGTTCAACACTCAATATGAAGGTTGCACTACTGGTGCGGCAGTCGACGAATCCATTCATTGAGACAATGATAACCTTCTGTTCAACATGGAACATTAGGACACATATCAGTAGAAATAAATGTTAAATGAATCGAATTAGAATTTATTTTGAGTTTCCTTTTAATTATTGTGTCTTCTCAACATATATTTTCCTTTACCATGGAGCTTCATGATTGTTTTTAAGGTTACCTCTATGATAATATCTAAACAGGGTTCTATGGAATGATTTTGATTCAAATACTCCCTATTATGTGGCATAATTATAGGCCACTAGTTCTATGGTGTTACCTCTTGGTGCTCCACCGGTTGTGCTACTGGCTGTTAAGAGGCTAGTTTTACTGGTTGTTCGGGATTAGGATGCGGGTTTGATGAGTGAATTGCCAAATACCAAAATGTAGTGACCTATTAGTTAATGAGGTGATATAATCACCCATGAACCTAATTACCTACTTGAGGAAGTCACATGTGAATTAATCATAATAAGGGCTCCTCCTGATTTGATCTAGGTCATATCAAGGGAAATTTTTCTTGTTTCATCTTGGATATATTGGTTTATAGTTATTCATTACACTAAAGAGGAGAATCATACATGGGAATAGTCATATTGACCATTGAAGGAAGATTAATACCCAACCACATTGATAATAGTGCATTTCCAAGAGCATCAATAACATCGAGTGGGTACCATGGTTGTGGAACTGTACATAGTGATGTTTACACACCTATCACTTTACTCTAGGGATATGGTCTGAGACTTATTATTTACATATTAGACCATTGAGTATGGCCTCCAGAGAATCATAATAGAAGGTTTGGTATCCTTTTGTGCATCCTCTTCTAAGGGTAATAGAGGTAGTTTCGGTTTGTGAGAGCATCATGGCTAAGGAAACAGAAGATGTGTCCCTTAGTGGTGCTAGCATGGTTGATGCATCTATAGTGGTGTGCATATGGAAGGCGACTGGATCACAGTGAAGGAGGAATAAACATATCTAGACCTAGTTATGTGGTCCTGTAGTGCATGATTATCGCCAAGGATCAATCCATCATCAAGATAGGTGGTTTAATGCTTCCTAAGGCTGAGAACATATTTACATATATTTCTCACCAAACTTTGCTACTGAGGGGTAGACAACCGATGACACTCCATGTAAGAGGAATTGTTTGGTGTAGTGAGATCTGTATAAGGGAAGACAAGCTCATGGAGCTGGTAGGGTAATTTTATGATAATGGTTGTTTGTGTTGTTTCCAAAAACATGGTTTGGTGGTCCACACCAGTCTCAGGGTTCTAGATGACTCGAGAGAGGATAGATACAGGTTGTAGAGGCATTTGACACATAATATTTGAGAATGAATTTTGGTATTCTCAATGTGTTTTCTATTTTCTTTAGTAACAATTGTTAGACACTATTGAGAGGTGTACTTTTCATTCCACTTATTTCTCTAGGTTTAAACCATGTGAAATGAGGCAACAATAGATAGTGGATTTCATATATAGGGATCAGTAAAACCCAATGTTAACATTTGGGAAGTCTATTTTAATTCAAAAGGACCATCATTTTCTTGATATCATATTTTACAAGATAAAATTAATGTGGTTGTAGTTTATTTCATCCGAGGCTGGATGTGAACTGCAAGGTTACCTTGGCAGCTATGTCAGGTTATCTAGTTTGTGTACTGTTATATCCTATGACTATATTTAGACTAATGGGATTTATAATTTTACACCAGTCACACCTAAGGAGACATGTGATCACTTGTTGCAAAATGTTGACTAATTAGAGATGGGAATTAGAGTAGTTTTTCCTTGGTGTTTCCCATAGTGTGGGATTGGAAGAGGCTTGCAAACTCCTGGTAATCTTGATGTCCTGGGTGATCCAGTAGTGAAATTTATTTATTCCATATTTATTTTAATTTCACACTTCCGGAATGAAAATCCATAAAATGTGGAGTTTTCATTGACTTCAGTTTTCAACTCTAATATATTTGAATATTTCAAATATATATATATAATGTTGATAGATGTGTTGGCTCGAGAATTCTGGGCCTGGAGAGCCTTAGTGATATGATATTAAAAATTATAAATATATGTTTTCATGCATGCATAGATTATATTAAAATTTGTAATTACATCACTGTAGAGTATTATATCATAAATCTGATGTTTTCTCTGAGTTTAGAATGATGCGTTTACTTGAGGCATGACATAAAGTGATCTTCACTGGGATCATTGGTTATAGGGGATTCGGAGGGGTGTTTTAGGTTGAATTAACTAATTAAATAATATTTAATTAAAATGTATAACAAAAAACTCCTCTCCCTATCACCTTGGACATAAGAAAAAAATGAGGAGAGTTCTTCATCCTCTCAACTCCTCCATATGGTGATGTAGAAAACAAGATAAAACCGATTTTTTAGGTTCTACTAATATCATTTCTTGACATTGATCATCATTTGATCAAGGAAAATCCCGATTTTGACCTCATTCTACACCCAAAACATTTCATATTCACCATCTTGGAAGTAGATTTTCAGTTTGATCCTAATTCCATTTGTTATTGATATCTGCATTTGGTGAATACATATTAGGTGTGTTTTATTATATAGATTCATGTAATTGAATGATTAATCTGGCCAATTTTGGAACATTTTGACTTGTTTTATAATTTTAGGAAGGAAACAATATATTTTTTAAAAATAAATTAAAATGGTAAAATAATAGTGTGAAATGTAAATTCACACTATGAGAAAAGAAAAACCCCAGGATACGAGATATCTGAGGACGATCATGGAGCTCTTCTAAGGCACAAATATAAAGAACAGTGGTTTAATGAAGATTTATGAGCTGAATAATGGAATAAAACATCATAAAAATATCATTAAATAGGTTTTTATCATGTTATTATGTAATTTTAAACTGATGTTTTAAATTTATCCCTTGGTAAATTATTTTCTACATTAACTACATCAACTAATTTTAACTGTTTTCAATTATATTATTTGAAAAAATTTGGGTTCTTGTTATTGAAAATCATAAATTATTATGATTTCAATTTTGGAATACATTTTTTGAAAAACAATTCATATAACTATGAAATTAAATTTAAATGTATTCCCATAGATTTGATGAGAAATTGGGATTTTAATGTGAAAACATAGAATTTTTACATTGTATTTATATCAAAATTCAATAATAAATTGATTAAAATCGCCTAAATTGGATTAATAGATATATAAAAAACAATAATTTTAGTAAAAGTAATTCAGAAAAAAATTTGATTATAAATAACTTAAACCAAATTGTATTTTAAATTACAATCCCTTACATTCATTATTCATCAAAAAATTAGACTTCTCTGAAAACCCCTCAAATTTTATAGTCATAAAATTTTAATATAGTTATTTAAAAAATGAGTTTTACTTTAACAATATATTTCATATATGGGATAAAAATTAATTTTACATTATATACCTGAATAAAGATGAAATCATATTTTTATAAAAATTTACTAATTTTTCATTAACCCTTTATTTTAATTTCAAATGATTCTTATTTTATTCGTAATCAGTATATAATCAATGATTTTGTTTTTACATTTTTTATCCATATAAGTTTCATAAATTAGTTGATAATATTCATACCCACCATTCCAATGATTATGTGATGACTCATAAAAAAATATAGTTGTATGTTGGGACTCTGTAATTCATTGACATGCGCGTATCAAATTTTCTAGAAGAATCACAAATTCTAATGTAACAAAATTATAATATCAATGATACATGTAACACAATATAAACTCAGGGTTGTGTGTAATGTAAAATATCAAAATAAGTATATGTTACTAGATAAAAAATTTCATAAAAATCTATAGGTGTTACATTGTACTAGTATAAAATAAATTATTCCCTCAAAATAAATAATTGTTTGAAAAAAAAGGATACATAAAACTATTTATGTTATCATGTTTCCAAATAGGTTCCTCAAGATGATGGATTAACCATAAAACCATTACCAGGCGAGTGTTCTTTTGTCAATGACTTTTCATTAGACAATATTGAATATATTTTTGTTTTCCCTCCATAGGAATAATATGCTATAGTGGTATTTCTTCCATGTACGTGTCATTTGATGGATTAAGAATATATATCCCCGCGTGAGTTATATGGAACACATCATGATCCTGATAGAGGGTTGGTGGAAGAATCAAATGATAAACTGTAGTTTTAATATGACCATGAATTTATAACAGACTCATATATATATTGCTTATTTTACCCTTCTTTATTATATAGAGAAATTAATAGAATGAGCTTATCACAATCAAAGAAATTTATATAATGTCAGTGATTAACAACATTAAATTTTTATCAACATTATTATGACATTACATTTTGATTATGTATTTAAAATTCTATTATCTCTCATTATAATTCTCTAGTCCCACTAATATTTCTCCTATATCATTATTTTAGTAAGTTCGATATCTAAAAATATTTCCATAAAGGGATCCATAAGTATCCAAATGAATTCATTAGTGAATCCTACTATATTATGAAAACTAAAAATAGAATAAGTTTTTGATCCAATCCACCTTGGAATCCCAATGAACAAGATCATATATTATCCGCTAGGGTTTGAATCGTTCTTTGAGATTGAACATCAATATAAGGATTGTATAACAAGATGAAACTCAACTCAACTTCAAGAACTTTTTAATCACATTTCAAAAATTATTAGGTAAAATTCAGATATGGATGCGTTATAATATAATTATATACTGTATTTATCCTTAAATCATCCTTAATATATATATTCTTGAAATAGTATATAGGGAGAAATTATCTCAAATAGTGTCGATGTGTGTCTAATTTGTAAGGTGGATGACTATAATCCATGATCACCTCAACATCAATGATATGAAAAGATAAAACGTTTATTAGTATATTTAATCATATGTCAAAAATTTGTAATTATATATTCATTAAAACATATATAAAACCAAAAGGTAATATTAACTCAAATTCCTCATAAAATAACCTTAATAATGATAATCTCCAATCAAATGATTCATCAAAAGGGGGTTTCAATGAATTTTAGCTTATGATCATACTTATACATACAAAACAATGATTGAATCAATATAGATTTTGTTAATAGTACATGGAAATATAGTGTATTATAAAATGTATGTGAACATTTCTTCCTTATATAATTTATTACCATATACATAAAAAAATACATCGGATCCTTGGGATCAACGATATACTGACAAAATACCAATTTGGATTTCTATATACTAGAATACATATAGTGTGTTATAATCTCATGACACTTCACTAAATGATGAATAATAAAATTTTATAGGTATCATATTCAAGGATCATTATGGAATTCCTGACTAAGTAGTTAGGGATATGTTTTCCCGAATTATCATCATTCACTTCATTCATTATGATTTCATAATCATTCACATTATCCTTTATCCTTACAGGTTTTTATGGTTTGTCACACATAATACATGTTATACATGGTTATTTATTCATATAATTTGTAAAATCCTTGCACTTGATAATGTAAATAATGGGCGGTTCTTTTTTATGATATCCATTTCCATTAATTTATTTGATTGGACTATTAATATAAAATTTACATTCCTCTACCAGATGACGGGGTTACCACCCATGAAACACATTCTTATTCATTTCAGGTTGCCACCTAAGTGTTCATTTCCAAAAAAAATCATGTTGCATTTTGAAACATTTTCTTCCTTCTATGTCACATATCACCAGATTTTCCATAGAATCACATATTTTTATTATTTTAATTATAACCAATGGGTTTTCATCTTCTATTTCCACATTTAGTTGACATCCAATGATTTATTCATATCATATTAAGTACATTATGTATAACTATATTTATAGATTTGTTTTTAATAAACATATGTATCAACAAACCATTATTTTATGTTTAATTATAATAACTGAATATTACCTCATTGATATTGTAAAAAAGTTTCACAGGTGCCGATTATTTCATCATCCATTTCCATAAACATGAGGAATTACTTCTCCATTTTTTATAAATAATATGAGGAAATTACTTATTAATAAATAATCATTAATTCCCATTAAACATCATGGAGTCAATTTATACTCAATTCATTATATTATTAGTAAGATTCCACCACTGATCTACCACACCTCCCATAGGGTAGACAATCCGAAATGATTCTTTTTCAAGATATGAACACTTGAATGTTGATAAAATCATTTTAGTGGTACTAATCCAATTCTAACAAACTAGTGGAAGAAAAACATATAAAAAATGGTTTTTGACTAAACAAAAAATCGATATAAATCATGTTCCTTTATTTATCATATAAATGTTTAACATGATTTCATTTACAGATAATATTTTTTTAGCATCACAATGAGGTTTTAAATTTCATCTAAAATTTTCTTTTTCTCGAACGATCCCAACAAGGATCATTCTGTAACTCCCCTTTACCATATCAAATAGGATATATGATGGTGACTAGTGTTGTGTGGTTATAACACTAACACGTTATTCCATAGCCTTAGTAAATGTACACACAAACATATAAAATACTATATATTTATGAATTGAAAATAATGAACAAATTAAATAGATACATCCAAATCCCACAATCAGAGTATGATAATAAGTAAACATAGTAAATAGGCCCAAATAGTAACACTCCTTGGTCTTTTGTGTATCACATAACATTGAATGGTCTTTCTCCATCTATGAATCTATCAAAAATTTGATCATCTATACAAGACATGACATATGCGGTAAAATCCGGTGTAGAGGTTAGTATATTAATTACTTATAGGGCACACCAAAAACTAACAAGGATACAATAAATGAAAATAGTAATCTCTACCAAGGTATTAGTCTATAAAAAATATAACAAGAATACCTAGATATACTCAAGAAAGACACATAGTCAAAATATTAGTTATAAATGCAATTACAAAATGTGGATCTATATTGATGGTTCCACATAAAAATCATCTGGGTCAAATACACAAAGAGTGTGATAACACTGATGACTTCAATCTGAGAGGTAGTGATTTCAGGTTTACCCATAATAAGAATATTTTGAAAATCCAAATGGAAATGAATAATATTTAAAGATCTCCCCTAGGGTAAGAGGGTATACCAAAAAATCAATCTGAATTAACTAGTTATGCAGTTGATTGGTCCCCACACATTATTGTTTAAAATGATACCATTAACTACACATAGGGAATGAATATAAATATAGGATCTCACTCTATGAATCATTTAATAATTTCAATAACTATATTAAAGAAATCATATTGAAGAGATCGATGTCATATGTTTTAGTGTTTTTTCCATTCTAACCCTCTGGGAATGAATATTGGGAACACACCCTATCAGAAAATATCCATGGTAAAGAATAAAAGGACTGCATGCAATAATTTAAGAGTATAAAGTGTTTTTTGGTTTGTAAGACAAGTACTTTCATCTCTCGGTCATGCCCATGTAAATAACATGCTTCCATGTATGTGTAATTGTGAAAGGTGTGTGGTTGGCCATGTACTTCATCGAATTTACAAGTTTCAAATTATTATAGTGTAGAGCTAGGAAAACTATGTTTGTGTTTTAGTACATAGTGTTCCATTCTCCATGTACTATATCCCATTTCAATGAGCCCATCAAGACTCACTATGTTTCGTTATGGAGGGGTGACCTGTCATGTGGAACACATATTTTTAATCAAACTCTTTCCACCAAGGAAAGGAGCCCACAAGGTATGTGGGTATGAATTACACACCATGTGTAGTGAAGGATTCTGTATTTCTAGATATGTTTAACTGGTTTTCATACACTCCTCCATCCATCGTTTCAACCCCTCCCTTCCCCAAAACCAAGGGATGTATTTCTTTGAACCTCAGAATCAATGTTTATTGGGATTCTTCGATTGAATCCACATAAAAATAGTTGTATGTTGTTCAACATTATAATATTAAGAATAAGAAATCTAGATTCCAAAATCACCCAAGCCTCTAATTATTACATTGCATCACCACAACCACAACATCCCTATCATGAATCTAAAATTTTAGATCATTATTCCTTGAAATGGGTTCACAACGATAATTGATCTGGTAAACATTGAATTATAGGCCAAATGTATAATTATCATAATAAATAGTGATAAAGGAGGGAAATTCACTACCATAGTCATGTGAAATGAGCCTAGGAAAATACTCATGTTGGATTTCAACTATTTCATATAAAATTTTATGATATTTATAAATAATAATCAATTAAAAATCTAAATAAATAAATAAAATAATTATATATATCCCCCAAAATGATTGATCTCCAAATTTATCATTTTGTCAGCTGAATCTTATTTTCAACATAAATTAATAATGGGAGAATAATCCAAATACAACAAACATAACATCATAATTTAGATTTATCACTAATGGAGAATGTAGATATATCATTATCATTGGAAAGATACAATAACTAAGTCTCCCATCATTTATCAATATTTTATCTAGTCATTATCAGGTCACTTCATCAATGAAATAAAAATAAATAATTTGATTAATTATTTTATTCATTTTTCATATGTGATGAATTTTACACAAACTCACTGTGTCAGTAAATGTTATGTTGCGCCTAGGTTAAACCAACAATTTATACTCATCTATTCCAACATATTTCTGATTTAGACCCACAATTATTTGTTACACCACAAATTCACGAAAACAACACATATGTGCTATTGAATATAATTAATATATTTCATATCATCTTTTTTGGTAACTCCAAGCCTCGGATGAGTATGCATTACAAGAAAATCGGGTCTAAAATTATCCATAAAATATCATAAAATAGTACAAGAAAAAATCTATGTCATTATAATCTACACATAATGGGTCCATATATCTTAAAAAGACTAAAAAATTATATATAATGAGATGATGGTATTGAGTATAAATCTGAGCCACCCCTTCTCATGTACACTCATGATGATTAGTATACATCTAATGAACACACACTAATGGAAT
This sequence comes from Viscum album, assembly GCA_963277665.1. Classification (NCBI taxonomy): domain Eukaryota; kingdom Viridiplantae; phylum Streptophyta; class Magnoliopsida; order Santalales; family Viscaceae; genus Viscum; species Viscum album. The sequence goes on from OY728159.1 coordinate 1,434,174,202, forward strand.
ATCTAACCAATAAAGTATCCTCTCCTTCTGATCCCCAATATCTATTTGGTACTCAAGAAAAGTGACTTCTTCCTCAATCTCCATAAAAAAAATCGATAATGGCTAATGGTTCATGCACATACCTCCTCAACTGCAACACATGGAATATGTCGTGTGACCAATATAATTGTGGTTGTAGACAAATGTGGTAGGAGAACATGCCATAACTATGAAGTATATATAGTGGGTAAATGAATCTCAAAGATAGATTCTTACCCTATCAAATTCATCATGGTCTAGATGAAGGCGAAACTTGTAAAAACACATGTTCTGCCTCACCAAACACCAAAAGTCTATATTGTCTATCAGAATGAGAGTTATGACTTATTTTTTTAATATTTATCCACCCCTGGATGATATAAACATTCTCATTAGTTTCTCTCTCTAACTCTACCCCCATGAGTACCAGTACTCATATGTCAATCTAAGAAAGTTTTAACCTATAGGGAAAACCTTAAAATGCATGAATGGTTTCATACTGGTAGTTTAATGGTAGATATTTTTATACATAAAATCAACCCATGGATGGTGATCCACACAACTAAGGCCTTAATATAGAATGAAAAATCACATTGTGTCCTATAGAAAACTGAATTTTCTACTATTTATGTCTATCAATTTGGTGGTAAGGAACTATGCTCAATCAAAAATGAGTCCCAAATAAATCATAAAATGATTTCTAGAATATGGATTTAGAGACATCTTCATGTTGAGAAACAATTTTCATTAAAAATATATGGTGTCATATTATCTCTTGTATGTAGAGGCATCCCAATATCTCTACTAAACTCCGATTTTGTATAGCTAGGATGTGGGATGATATGATTAGTCGGTCTGGTATAACATAGATAGCATCATATCCCATGGACAACTGTGGTAACCACTCCTGATTTCCATGGATATCTCATTCCACTTCCAATATTAAATACCATTGGGTTGAGCTAAAGAAGATGGTTCTTTATGCTCATCCTTCACTTGCTGAAAAACAAGGCATCATGAGACTATTAATGAAACATTCATCCTTTAAAATAACAACTAAAACTTGTGTCATATGTTACAATACATATTTTCCACACATGTATGTGAATCAAAATAATATGCATGAAACTCTTTAAGAACCTACTCCCACAATGTACCGGGTACCATCATGCATCTGAAAAGAAATACATGTTATACACATAGATATAATCCATCATGAGCATGTCTTATTATATATCTAATATTGTATGGTCTCACAATCTGTGTCCCCAAACTCTCCCTTCCATAATACCTATAAAAGTGGGGTGGTGGCTGCTACAAACTAGAGGTATGAGGCAATATCATTGTTGAAAAAGTATAACTACAATGAATCCTTATTCAGAATATACGATCATGATGTCCTACTGAGGGGATCTTCTCTAATTTATACCCTTTGTATGGGTATAGATAATTTTAGACTACAAATCATAGAGGAACTATAGTCATTGCCTCAGTCTCATGTTATGATCATTATAAGAGAGGATATATTTGAGAGTCTTTTTTCAGAATATACAATAAAGCACTCACCCAATAGAAAGTGTCACCACATATTATGTTATAAGACTACCACTAATAACTAATGATCAGGGGTCATGTACTTCTCTACATTTTGTCTATACTAATGTAAACCATAAGCAATAATCTCTAGATTATACATCTAGAGTTGAGTCACGACCCCGGATACCTCAATGAGGATATCTAAAATCAATTAAATTAACATGATTATATGGAATCAATACCAAAAGTACTGAGTGTTTAGTATTCATGTTAAATCAGATACATTCTTATGTCTTGTATTACATATTAATTCACTAATTACAACTTCATTATTTCGTATACAAAAATAACATGCAGAATAATAACATTATTCTATCTATTATATCTATGAATATCTACCATGATTTTCCTATTTTAGGGAAAATGAAACATAAAAATGGTGGGATAAAATTCTCTGTATTGGAAATGTTTAGATGAAGAAATAATGAATCATTGAGAATAAGAATGTACACAATATAAATAAATGAACACACATACCATAAAATAGAAAAACTAAGAAGGAATTGCATAAACAATATGAAATGGTAAAAAAATAGATTCTATTTAAAAATTCTAATAATGAAAAATCAATATGGTATGGTAAAAAACTAGGATAACATCAATTTTATCAATGAACATAAAATGAAATAAATAAATAGATATGTAAATTTAAAATTCATGGATAAATAATAGCTAAATAAAAATGTGTTAAACTCTTAATTATTAGATTCCATGTTTCCTAAGTACACAGAACAAGTACTGTCAAGAACTTTCACAAGACATTTAATTATGTCTGGTTAAAAACAATCTTGGTTAAACAACATGTTCATCACATGAGATAATTGATTCATAAAGGGGATTTCATTAACTAATCCCTAGCCTATTGGGAATACCTTAAATGGTCTCCAAACTATATCATACATTTCTTATGCAATACTCATATCAAATAAATAATATTGATCATTAAATATATGTAATGAATAGAGGAAAATGATTCATCAATTTATCAACAAAATATATAATAACATTAAATGTAAACATAATATGAATAATTCTATATAGTATAGGTAAAAATAATATCAATCTAAATAATTATGATATTTAGGGTAAATTCAATGTCAAATGATCACAGACCAAGTAATATTTGATGGGGAATATAATGAATAGAGTAAGTGAATATGAATACAATACAGGGTGAAATTAATCATAAACAATATTAGAGATATAATATGGATGGAATTAGTATAATATATTCCATGCAGAGTAAAAAGGGTTGTTTTCGTTGATGAATAGAAATCCTATAAGAATATATTTTTAAAAACATTCTAGTGGAAGATATCCTTTTCTTTAAATAGATATTTTGAAATGATTTTTCATTGAAAATCAAATTTCAAAAAAACAATATTTATAAATTTTATTTTTAAACATGAAAATGAATATTTTAAGGAATAATGGACTGTGAATTCATACATACCACATAAGGTAATATTGAACCATCTATTTACAATATAAATGGTAACAAGGAACATTTGTCTGAAAAATGACTAGAAAATTCATTCGAAATGATTTTTAAAATACAAATTGTTTAAAATATTCAATTATAAATAATTTAAATATAATATTTGAATTCATTTAAGAAAACATGTATTTTAGAAAAAAAGGTTATCTAACTTAAGAGAGAAATAAATAATGGTTTTCTAAAAAACTATTTTATAAGAGAATTTTATCAGCAAAGATTTAAAAAATGTACAAATACATAAAAAAATGACATGAATAAAAATATTAGAGGAAAATTAATGTATTATTGAAAAATGGACATTAAATTTCATCTAATTGATATTAAGGATCATTAAAATTATTTTTGAGGAAAATAATCTTTAAACATTCTATAGTGTCCTAGACGACATTGAAATTTTTTAAATCATAATCCTTGTAAATGTATAACATTAAATAAAACTAATAATATCATTAGAATAAATATATTAATGATATAACATGACAAATTTGAGTATATAAAAAATTAAAAATACACTATGTGCATAATAAAAATATTATAAAATAGAATGTAAATTGAGACGACATCCCTAACACTATGTCCAAGTTGTCTTATCTATTTATATATTCATTAATAATAATTTTATTTTCATTATTTTTGTTCATAAAAACCTTTTTTTTATATTTACCAGTAATTTTATTTGACTTAAAACAATGTTATATAAAACTACATAAACAAGTATGTTTATGATGGTTATTATAGCCAAATTTAGTTTATAATTCAAAAACCAGTTTGGTTTCTCAAATATGGTCAATGAAGTCATAATATGTCATCTAAATAATAATAATAATGAATTAATTAGAATATTTATACAAAAATTATACTTTAATTACAAATATGTTTATATGGTTATGAAAAATTAACCAATGTTACAATCATAGAGACGGTAGGTCCTATATATGAATGAGTAATGTTCCCATATTTCAATGATCATAATGGAATAATGGTATGAATCCTCAATCATCCCATAATTATCATTATACCAAAAATAAATTATTTATAATCATATTTACCTTTATAAAAAATTTATGATGTAAAAGGAATCACATCGTGTCGGGGAGGTGGTATTCCACACAACCACAAATGACATTACCACTTTTTATGTGTGTGAATGGGAAATAATAAAAATTATATTATATATATATATATATATAATTATTTAATTATGTAATTAATATCATATTTATGTTCTTAATGTCACAATTATTTTATGAAAACTATTATTTATAAAATCTAGGTATCATGTCGTTGAATCATATCGCTTTGAGGGGACAATAGTCCACATATCTACAATCATTCTTATCCATTCAACACAAAATTAAAGTATAAGGACATGTGTTGAAATGGAATTACAAAATATTTAAGAAATAATAATTATTACATTAAAAATATATAATCATATTTTCTATAATAATTTCCCCCAATAGTTATGGCAATGAGAAAAATAACTATCATCATTTCATGATGTAGTAGTTCACCATACATATAAATAGTATGTCCATTACCCATTAGATGGGTGTGTGGGTGAGTGTAGTTAAAAACTATATAAATACCATATCATAGTATATTGGGGACATTGGTGTTGTTATATAAGTATGTAATAAAAATTTATTTTTTTGGTTGGTGAATTGAAATAAAACTAAAGTGGTAAATGAAAGATGAAACCTCTTAATTTGGAAATTGTGTTTGGTTCGAACAAAAGGGATTCCTTGTATTGATTTCTATCCAAGGGGGCATTCAATAATGAGGGAGGTATTTTTTACAATCTATATGTTTAGATATTGGTCCATACAATGATTCTTGAGAGTTGTGAGGATGTTGGAGTTTTGATTTCTTTATTTAAGGGAGGAAAATTAATTACTTTTCATTTTTTATAATATGATACGTGTAATGACATTTTTACAAAAAAAAATGTAATTATAAACAAAAAAAAATATTAATAAAGGGTTAATGGACGCATTATGATCAGTAAATGATTTTCTAATAAGATTATTTTTTATTTGGGACTTTAATTTTATGGTCTATTCATTTTTAAAGCTTAATTTCACTTTAATGATTATTATTAATTTTATTAAATTTCACTAATTATTTTCAAAAACAAATATGTGGAAAATAAAATTAATTAAAAATTATTATGATTAAAAATATGGATTCCATTTTTACTTATTCTAAAAAAATTGATAGTGGAAAATAATTTTAATTTTTTCTGTAGATAGGAAGACAATGAATGTTTTTAAGGTAAAAACATCCAAATGTATTCTATTTTCTTCATAGTATAAATCAATGATTAATTTATTAAAATAAACTAAATTTGTTTAATTCATAGAAATATTTCATAACTAATCATTAAAGTATACTAAATTTATAATTTATTTTTATAATAAAATAGGACGAAGAATTAGTTATAGAATATATATTTGTATTTTCTACTATTTAGTAACAAATGAAAAATCTGGGATAAAAAAAATTAAACCAAAACATAATTTTTATGACATTACTACAATTAGTGGGTTAATTTAAAATTATTATAATTATAAAAGTTTAAATGTTTTAATTTATAATATGTTCTATATTAATAAATGATAAAAGTTCCTTAATTTCAATTTTATGATTTTTGTTTGATATTGAGTTTATTCATTACATATGTATATCAAATCTATTGGATGATTAGAATAATATTTTATTTAATATATATACAATATATATATATATATATATATTACATAAATATCACTCAATAATTTTAATCAAAATAAATTATTAGGATATATATAATTTTTGAACATTAAAATAGTTTTTAAAAAGATATTCCATTTACATTAAATTGGTTGTAATATTCAAATCCAATAAATTATTAACCAATTAATTAGTTATCAAAAACATATATTTTTATAAATAATTTATATCTATTCATTAATATTAATTTAATGAATATTTAATAAATTATATATTTTATAAAAATATTTAATAATATATAGTTTATTGGTAAGACATTGTGTTGCATGTAATAGAAGATATCAAAGAAATCCGTTGTTGCATGTAACACAAGACAAATCAATGTTTCTTTCATTAGAAAAATAAAATATATATTTAATTTATTCAAAATTGTATATTTATTTTAATTAATTTATATATTATATTCCCTTATTCAAGGGGTGTTTCATGTCATTCACATTATTTAATATAATGTTCATACTTTTGATTTTTATGGAATTTAATTCACACAACAATAATTAAATTGAATCCTTGAAATTTGAAGTCAATTTTTTAATATATTATTCGATATTTCCTATTTTGAAATCCCACAAAATGAGAAGGTTTTCAAGAAAATACTGTAAAAAATAGTTTATGGGAAGTACAAGAGTAACATGGAATGACAAAGAAAAAGGTCTCTATGTAGGATATCATCAATGGAAAGTAGAGATACACACATGTTAGAAAAGATTAAATATTTATAGGTGTTGATTTAGGATATAAATCAGAAACAAGTGAATGATCAATAGATAGTTTAGTGTCTCAGATCCATAAATATGTGATGATTTATAAGACATTCATTAAACAAAAATTAAGTTATTAAAACAACATTTTTTTTAGATCGATATCCTAGTATTGTACAATTCTTTAATTAAATGTGGATATAATGAAATTTAATTTCTGGATATATTTATATAAACACAATTTTATCTATAGGTGGTTCCACAATTAGTTTTCACAATTCATTGGAAAATTAATTTTGAGGACAAAATCATTAAAATTTTACTGTAAAGGATATCAATTTGTTAAAGAGAGACACCACTAACTATTTGTCTCTAATGATTTAAAGAAACTAATATTGTTATGATAGTAATATATAATCATAAAAAAGAAACAATACTGGTTCATCAAAAATATTTATTGATAACAATTTCTTACTGAAAACAATGACATTTTAACCAAGAAATTACATAGGTTAGTGATTGACACGAAACTCGTATCATTATTTGGTCACAAGATCAAGACCTGAGACATTTCTAGATTTCATTGGTTGCCACCCTTCTAATAGGTTTTAATTTTTTGAAGCCAAATTAATATAATAATCAAAATAAATATGATGGAAATTCATTAAATATGTTTGAATACTTAAAACTATTTTCAATATGTTTTCAAATATAACCCCAATATATAAATACATCATCCATTTATTGTCACATTAGTCCTTCTGTGGCATAGGGATTACAGATATCATCACTAGTTGTATTTATAAATCATGTCAAAATATCAACAATCTAAATAACCTTAGGACTAACCTAGGTTATTAACTATCAAAATCCTACATAGAGGCTTTTAATGAATATATTAATTATCATAAGAATATACCCCATGATTGTCAAACAGGGTACATATGAATGACCATTTTCTTGTACCAGGTCACAATGAGTCTGGAACAGTACACATTTTTAGAGTTCTTACTCCTTGGTACATCTAATCCATAACCTCATCCACTTCTAGGATCAAGACATAGATTTATTGCTAGTTATACAAACAAAATTTTTACATTATCAAAATTATTGGGTGTTCATTTATGGTTATGATTAAATTATACCTGAGTACTATGTTCTATAGTATATGTTTTCCTAAATATAGTTCCCAAGGTTTCTAATAAACTTCCTTTGATACCAACAGAATCTACAAGACCCCAAATATCCCATATAGGGGTTTTTGCACTAAATTACATTGTCCTGATTAGAATGAATCAAATCTCATATGACCAACTGTTTAGTAGTCGTGGTAAACAAGATACATACATATTTAATGTATTACAAGTTAATTCACTTATTAATAACTAATTGTTATCTTTATTCTAAAAAAAATCGAGGATAATAAATTTATTCCATCTAGAATATCATTTATTATCAATATCATCTAGGATTCCCAGGGGAAATAATACATAATAAGGGTGTGGCCAAATGCCCAATAATGGAAAACAATAAATGAATAAATAATTAACCAATAAGACAAATAATTATGAAAAGATAAATAACTTAATATATATATCATGTAATAATAGACCTGTGAAGGGAGTGTATAAATAGTATATAAAGTTAAGAAATAAAAACACATTCAATTAAAAAAACAGATAATCAAAAATCAAAAATGATATGTAAGAAACTGATGCACATGTCATTTAATGAATTAATGAAAATGAAATGTATCCATAAACATGTAGATGTGAATTTTCATAGATGATTAATAACTAAAACTAAATGAGGTAAATAAATAAATATTGTATTCCATATTTCTTAGGTACATGGAACCTATTAGTTCATGACCATTCACAAGACAATTTATCATATCTAGTAGACACCCATCCTTTTTTTGCAACTAATTAATCTCATTAGACTTCTAATGCATCAATGATATTTCATTAATCTTTCTACAACCCATAGGTAATACCTTAAATGATCCCCAACCTATTTATTACATATCCCAATAATTACTAATATCAAATAAACAAAATTGATCATAAAATAGTAATATTGAATATATTATACTAAATTATTAATATTTCACAAAATAATAAAAAAACCTTCAAACTACCTCTGTAAGAATAAAAATATATGGTTTAGGCAATAATCATCTCAATTGAAAATGATATAGATATTTTTCGGAAATTCAGTGTAAAATGATCATTGGAAATTTAATATTTCAAGAGGAATAAAAGGAATATGGGTAGTTAATGTGAATGCTATACTTGGTCAACTTATTCATAAAACATACTCATGAAGAATAAGGATGATATAAATATAATATTTCCCAAGTGGAGAAAAAATAAATGATTGTTGTTATAATTGAATATAAATACTATATATAAATCTTTTTGAAACATTCTTGAGTAATGTATCATTGTTTTTAAAACTTTTTTAAAACCATTTTTTTCCAAAATAAAATTCAGAAAATAATTATTAAATTTGATTTAAAAAAAATTAGCCTTTTATGGAATGTAAATTTGGTAAATTTGTACATTTTTTATTAGGTTAAAAGATCATTAATTCTGAATGATAGAGGATAAAATAATCACTTATTCGAAAAGTGAAATTAAGAATAATTTGAAAAAATTGTTAAGAGTAAAAAATGATAAAAATGACTTTAACAAATTATTTTAAAAACATTTTTTAAGATATAATAATAAAAAATGGTATTTAAAATAAATCATGTACTCCATTTAAAGAGAGAAATAAATTCTGGATTTCTGATATACATTTTTTAAATAATATTGAGTACCAAAGAGTCAGAAATTGCAATAATACAAGAAAATTTTATGAATTACCATAAGAGATGAAAATTAAAATTTTACTAAAAAATTTTCATATAATTTTCTTGATTGAAAATAACAGATCATTAATATTATTTTTAATGAAAATAATAATTAAAGATTCCAAATTATCTAATAACACATTGAAACATTATAAATCAGAATCTAGGTGAAGAATAACATTAAATGATTCATATAATATGATGAGAATACATATATTAATGATATAAACTTTTAAAGGGGTTTATATACAACATATAAAAAACTAGTTGTTTAGCAATAAATAACTCTCAATGGAATGTAAATTGAGATGAAATCCTTTACATTGATTCATAATTTTCTCCCATATCATTATATTCCTTAATAATAAAAATATTTTAATTATTTAATTACTTTATAACCTATTTCAATATAATCGTTAAATTTATTTCAATTATTACCCTATTGTTTAATACATCTTATACAATTATGTTTACACATTGTGTTATGACCAAATTCATCATATATGTCGAAAACATCTTTGGTAGGGAAACAATGTTCAATGGATTCATTATATCATGTATACAAATTAATAATCATTTCATAATTATAAAATTCATATATTAAATATAATTTTATCACAAATCATTAAATAAGGTTATGAAAAATTATCCATATTTCCAATCTTGAAGATGGTAGGTCATGCATACAATGGGCATCATTCCCATTTTGCAATGGTCATTGTGGGAATAAAGTTATAATATTTAATAATTATATAATTATAATTATATCATAAATACCATAATAATAATCATATATATTAATATATGAATCATTTTTTGTAAAATTAATCACACTATGCAGATGAGGTGGTAGTCAACACATCCACACACAACATTATCACTTTTTAAGTCTCTGAATGGAAAATAAGGAAATGATATATATATTATCTTAAATAAAAGATAATTATTTCATGAATATAAAATATTTCATTCCTACATATTTTTAACTAAACCCATCCATTTTACATTCCAGGTTTCATGTGAATGAATAACAACAATTTGGGGTGGCGATTATACACACATCCAGAATTGATGTTATCATTTTTTCAAAAAACGTAATCTATAAAGATATTTATTGTAAATTAATTATAGAATCCAAAATAATAAATATATATTATATACTATATATATATATATGATTTCCATCATAATTTTCCCTATGTAGGTGTTAATGTAAAAATGAGCATTCATCATTTCGTGAGGCGGTAGTTCGCCATACACATAAATATTGACATTATAATAAATTAGATTGAATTGTGTGTTAATATAGGTCAAATAAATAAAATAATAACATAAAAGTATATTTTGGATACTTTTTTTTAATATTAATGGAAAAATAGATGTTTATGGGTGGAATAATAGAAATAAAATTAATGAGTTTAAGAAAAGATGCCCTGTGTCAACTGTGAAACACATTTTAGGTTCAAATAAATGGATTCCTTGGAATTTATTTTGACAAAGGGGATGATTATAACCTTAATAGATGCATTTTTAAGATTTATTTGAGTAGGTCATGTTGTATCCAATGTGGCTTGATAGGATAGAGGAAGTGGTAGGGTTGGTGGTCATTTATAATGGAGGAAATAGACTCACATTGTATTCTTGAAAACATGTTAGTTGAAAAAAAAATTTTACAATAAAATGTGTAAAATAATGAAAACAAAAAATATTTTAAATATTATGGACGTATTATGGTCATTAAATGGTTGTTGGATAAGTTTCAAGGTCATTTTGTCCCGTTTGTTTTAGGGTTTTTTCTCTTGTTAAGCTTAATGTCTCTTTATTTATTATATTTAATTTTAATTAATCTCACTAATATTTTTTCTAAAAGAAATGTTTTAGTATATTTGAAATTAAAAATTATTATGACTCGAAATATTTAATACAATTTTTTGAATTCTATTAAAAAATTTGGTAGAAATTAATTTAAATATAACCCCATATACTTGACGATAATACATTGTTTTAAAGTAAAAAATAGAAATGTTTGGTTTATTTTTATCGAAAATTTCAAAGTGAAACAAATTCAAATAACCTAAATTGGGTTAATTGATAAATATTTTATTTAATTAATCATAAAAATATATATACTATATTATTTATCCTTATAAATAAATTATATGAAAAATTATTTTTGAAATAGGACTCATTTTATTTGATATTTAATAAAAATAAATCTTCAAAGATAAATACCAAAAATTTACCCTAGCCAATGTTTTATGTTTATCATTCAAAGACAAGTTTTATTTCAAAATATTTAATTTATAAAATTTCAATAAATTTTTTTAATAATTGATTCTACAATATAAGTTTGACAAATTTATTTTATAAAAAATGAATACTTTTATGTGTAATATTTAGTTTATTCTTATCTTATATACATCAAAAATATTTGATGATTGTAACAAATATATGATTGAGTAAAATATATATATATATATAATTCATTAATGCCTGTCAATAGTTTTAACAATTTTAATTTTTTATTAGAAAATAAATTTTTGAGCATAAAAATAATTTTCTATGAAAATAATCAATTTATAACCAATTGGTTATTATATTCATTTATTATTAATTAGTAAACATTGGATTAGTTGTGAAAAACATATATTTTAATAATTTATATTATAATTTTAATAAATAGTAATTTAATGGATTGTTTTTTAAATATTTTATAAAATAATTATATTTAATGATATATGTTTTTTTTGGTAAAACTGAAACTTGCATGTAACACAATATATTAAAAAATGTCACTCCTGCATGCAAAAAAAGTGAACACAATTTTGTTTGAATTGAAAGATATAAAATATAAAATGAAGTTATTTAAAATTGTAAATTTATTATGAAAACAAGTGATATTTTATTTCTTTCTTCTCTTTGTGTTTTTTGTCATACAAAATATTGAATTGAATAATCATTCATCATATTTTATTGGTGATACATTTAACCCACCTTACTAAATTTATTTTCTCATAAGTTCAACTCAATACTAGTAAAAAATTATCTAAAAATTTCTATTTTCAAACCTTAAATCATGTCATGGGTTCATAAAACATCCTCTAGAAAAGGGAATATTGGATGTACATGGGTCACATGGAATAACATATAACAAGGCTTCCATGTAAGAGAATATTAGTGTAAAGTAGAGATATGTTATTGGGGAAAAAATAAAATTATTTAAATAGAGTGATTGTGGTCATCAATCAAATACTATTTAATGATCAATTTAATGTAGATGGTTTCATGTCCATACTTATATGATGATTTAAATGTCCATTAAATATACAAAAATTAAGGTATTGGGAAAACCGTTTTTTCTATGACCATTTTCATAGGTTGTGTAATTTATTTACATCTTGACGATAGAAAAAAAATATAATTACATGATATATTTATATCTACAAAATTTCATCCCTGGGTGGGGTTTTAATCATTTTTCTAATTAAAAAAAAATTATTTTTTATTCCTAAAGAATTAAAATACATTTTTAATAGATATGAAGTCTCATAAAATAGTTAAATATCTATCTACTTGTCTCTAACTATTTTCCAATACCAATATAGTCTACAGATTAATCTCTAAATCAAAAAAAAATGCACATTATGGTTTATCATTAAAATTTATTCAATAAATAGTTTAATTAAAAATAATGACATTTTAACCTGGAAATTTCATAAGTCAGTGGTTCTCCTGAACCCCATATTATATTTTTTTTCATGTGTTCATGCCATATGGCCTTCCAAGATTTGATTGGTTGTCACCTAGCATATATGTTATCCTCTATAAATCTTAATTATATATAATTTACAAAGTATATATTATGGGAATCGTTTAAATATGGTTAATCAATAAATAAGAATTTAACTAATCTTTATAATAGAACTCCAGTACATAAATAGTTCATCTATTTTTTTACACATAGGTTCATTTCTTGTATATGGTTTTCCCATAATATCATTAGTTTTATTTAAAAATAATGACACCATATCATCAATCTAAAACACCATATGTAAAACCTAGGTTATTAATAATCAAAACCATTAATAGGGGCTTGTATTTAAAATGTGAATTTCCCTAAGAATATCAACTATGACAGTCAAACTAGATGTCCTGTAAGGTTAGTTGTTATGTACTAGATTACAATGAGTCAGGCATCACATTGGAAGTTGAAGTTATCATTCAATGTTTAATCTACATTTGAATCGTGTCTATTTGTATTATCCATACTTGGTTTTTTTACTAAGAATACCAACATAATTTAGAGGTTACAAAATATATAAGGTGTTCGTCTATGATTGTCCTCAAATCCTATAATTGGAATCTGTTCACTAGATGTTTTTTAAATCATGATCCCAAAAAAGGATAAAAAATGTCCATTGATATCAGATATAAGGAAAAAACCCTAGATATCATATTGTTGGGTTATCATATTAATTATAATTCCATTTTTACTTGGAATCAAAACCAAAAGGACCGGTAGTTTAAAAATCATGGTAAACCAAATATAAACATATACCGTGTATTACAAATTAATTCAATAATTAAAATATGATTTTGTTCTTCATTTTTGAAAAAATAAAAGATATTAACACTATTCCATATATCACATACTTGAATATTTTTCTTATGTATTTTATTCCTATAGAGAGGAAAAATAATAATAGTGTGATTAAATGCTCAATAATGGAAATGTATTGTGGAAGAAATAATGAATCAATGACAATAATAATTATGGAATGATAAATAATTGAACACACATATCATGTAATAATAAAATAGTCAAATAAGTTAAATAAAAATACGGAAAGGTAATATCTAAATACATAATCTTTTCATATAACATGATATTTGAAAATCAATATATAAAGGATAGAAACTGAAAAACATTCCATTAATCAATGAACAAAAAATTAAATGTATTAATAGATATTTCGATGAAAATTTTCATAGAAGAATAATAACTGAAACAATATAACGAAAATTATTTATTTTTAGAAACCATGATTCCTATGTATATAGAACTAGTTTCATAATTAAATATCACAAGACAGATTAAAAAATCATGTATAAATCCATATAATTTTTAGAAATAATTTATCTCATGAGACTAACAATGAATCAATGGGATTTTATTAACTTGTTCCAAAATCATTGGTCTTGCATTAAAAAGTCTATAACGGGTGTCTTACCAGTCCTAATAATTTCTCATATCAAATAAATATTATTTTTTATCAAATTACTATAAATAATATTGAATATATATTTCTTAATATTTCAACAAATAATCAAATAAATTTTAATGTAAAAAAACATATGAATAATGATATATAGTTTATGAAATAATCATATACATGAAAATAAATATGGACATTTAGTGGAAATGTAAGGGGAAATTATCATATAAAATTGAATATGTATAGAGGAATAAAATAAATCAAGGAACTGAATATGAAATTTATCCTTGTTTAAATCAATTCTAATCAATCAAGATAAATAATAAAGATGGTATTAGTAAAAAAACTCATTTTTAATAAAAATAAATGTATGTTGTCATTTGATTTGTATAAATAATATCAATATATATTATTCAAACATTCAAAAAGAGAATTCCGATTTATAAAGATATGTCATTAGAAAAAAAATAAAAATAAAAATTGAAATTTTTGTAAAAAAGAATTATCATTCAAAGGATGCATTAATGAAATGAAAACAGGTAAATATTTACATATTATATGAGCCCAAAATAATTTCTATTACATTTAAAAATATTAAATAATTTAAACGTTTGGAATGAAAAAGTAATATTCCTTTGAAAACAATTTTAAATTAAAAAAAGAATCAAAATTTCATTACCATGTCATTATAACAAATTTTTTTAAAACATTTTAAAAAACATGTTTTTCATAGAAAACATGTTCCCAAATAATTAGATAAATAAATTTTTGTTTTCTGAATAAAAAATAGAGTAAAAATAGACGTAATGCATGAAAATGGTCATGAAAAATGATATTAGAGGAAAATAAATTATTTATGGAACAATTGGTATATAATTTCATTAAATGGAAATAAAAGATCATAAAAATTATTTTAGAGTAAATTACCCATTAAAAATTCCAGTGTGTCCTATGTTACATTGAAAAATTTTAAATTATAAGCATCCTGAATGAATAACATGAAATTAAACATTAAATATCATTATATTAATGGGATTCACTATATATAATTTCCAAGGGATAAATAAATAATATTTAATATAAATAATGTGCATAACAATAAACAATTATCAATGGAATTAATATTTAGAAAAAATCCCTTACCTAGAGTCTGATATTTCTTGTATGTATTTATAATCATGAATAGTAAACTCCTGTTAATTATTTAATTTCATAAATAACATTTTCATGATTTTCATTACTTTTATATTATTTCTTATGTTGTAATATTTATCTACTTAATCTCTTACATTTACTTCTTTTTTTTTGGCCAAATTCAGTTAATATATAAAAAGAAACTTTGTTAAGTCCTCTATTTTAAAATGGGTCATTATATAATTTCTCTAGAATTATAATATTTTAATAACTATAATATCTATACATCATTTATAATTTTATAGTAAATCAGAAAATATTTTTATGAAAAATGAACCCACATTATAACCATGGAGATGGTAGGCTACTCGTACGCTTGAGTAACATTCCCATTTTTCAATGATCACTATGGAAGGACGATATGTAACATCAATAATTCCAGAATAATAATTATATAATAAATTAAATTTAATTTAATTCTATGTTATTTTATATAAAATCTTTTGATGTTAACCAAATCAAATCTTGCTGAGGAGGCGGTAGTCCACACATCCACAAACAATGTTACCACTTTTAATGTTTATGAATGGGTAATTAGAAAAATTATATATATTATATTTATAGAAAGGTTTTTATTAAATAAATATTATATAGATTTTTTTAATTTCACATATATTAAAGTAAATACATCTTTTATTCATTCTATGTATTTTGTGAACAAATATCATCGCTTTGAGGTGGAGGTATTCAACAATTCCTTAAAAGATTTAACATTTAATAAAAAGGAGAAGGTCTACATATTAGTGTGGTAAATTTTTAAAATAATATTTAATAAATAATAAATATAACATATTACATATATATAATTACTTTCAATCATAATTTCCACCATGATTGGACTTATTGTAAATATGAATAATTATCATTTAATTATGTGGTAGTTTGTCGCACAAGTAAATAGTATGTCTATTACCAATTAAATGAATGTGTGTTAGATTTCATGAAAAAAATGAAAACACATGATAATATTTACTACATTATTTTTATGATATAATCACATAATCAGATGAATTTTGGGATATAAAATATAAATAAAACTAAAGAGCTCATTGAAATATATTACCTTCTAATCGAGTAACTCTTTTTTGTTTGAAAAATGAGATTCCCAGGATATCTATTATCCCAAAGGGAGGATTGTAGTATGTGGTGTCGAATGATGAGGAAGTATTTTTTTCGATAATGGTATTGAAAATGTGTCTTGAGATGTGTGAAAATTTTGGAGGGTTTATGGTCTTTTATAAAAGTGGAAAAGGACTAACATGGATTTTTTGAAATCAGGTTATGTGTAGCAATGTTTTTGGACAAAAAAAACAGAAATAACAAACCAAACATAAAAATTTATTTTTAGCGTAATAACTATACTCACTCAATGGGTTTTGTAAATTTTTATGGGCAATTTTATCCCATATGATTAAGGTTGAGTCTCTTATTAAGCTCAATTTTACATTAATCATTGTAATTAACTTCAATTTCTTTCACTAATATTTTTGTTCCCAACTATGTTGACCTTAATAAAAATTATAAATTATTATGATTCAAAATATGGAAACAATTTTTCCAAATTCAAACAATAAAAGTGGTATATATTCATTTTAAAAAATACCATATATGAGATTACTAAGTGGGTTCTTAAAGTAAAAAAGTCCATACATTTGTAAGGTGGTTATAAGAAATTTCAACATGAAATTTAATCCCATTAACTAAATTGGATGAATTAATAAAAATATAATCTATATTAGTCATTAATATATATTTATTGTATAATTTCATCTTATTAGTAAATTAGATGAAATTATTTTTTTAACTAAATTTCAATATTTTCTACAATTAAATAAAAGTGAAACATCACATTAAAATACATAGAATTAACCCGCCATTAATTTTTATGTTTATTTTTTAAAGAATAATTTTATTTTTAAATATTAAATTTCGAAATGGGTCAAAAAATGGATTCAATATAGGGTCTCCATTAATAGGGGATAAAAGTTTCTTAATAATAAGTATTGGGTTTGTGGCTAATATTTAGTTTATTCTTATATTCTGTTTATAAAATCAATTTGATAAACTAAAAAATATTGAACTATATATATATATATATATAATATTATAATATTATAATTCACTAATTTTATTTAATATAATTTATAGGACAAACCAACGATGAAAGGATAAAAATAGTTATCTAAAAAAATATTCCCTTTACATTCAATTGGTTGTTATATTCATTTTTAATTAATTATTAAACAATGAATTAATTGGTATAATAAAATATTTTCATAAGTATGTTAATATTATTCATAAATGCTATAGTAATGAAGAATTTATATATTTTGATATTAAATATTAATAATGAATAATACATTTTTCAGGTAAAACACACTCTGGCATAAAACAAAAGCTATCGATGAAATTACCTCTTTCGTGTGACATAAAATAATATGATGTTTCATTCATTTTATGATATATAATATATATTAAATTTATTTAATGTAGTAAATATTATATAAATAATCATGATATTATATTTTCTTAAGTACATGGTGTTTGAATGTCATATACTCTATTAAACACAATGTTCATATATTAGATTTTTGGACTATTAAATCAGAAAAAAACCAATCATGGTTTCTGGATCATTATAGAACCCAACATACATGAAACCCTCTTCTAGAAATCTCATCATGGGAAAGATCATGAATCTCTGTGTCAACTACTAAAAATATTTCTAGCACATCTCTACCCACACGATAGGTTGCCAATTTTGGTTCAATGCTAACAAGGGTGGTGATACCCTCATTAAATACCATATGAATATATGTTATTAGTATTCCAGAAAATGGAATCTACACACATCAATAAAACTCATGCAGGTATCCCAATATAATACAACCTCATCCATGGACTAGTCCACTTCCACTCTATTTACAATGATAACATTTCCAAGAATGTAGAATTACAAAATCATGAAATAGAACATCGAGGGATTCTAAAAATTACGGATCCCTCATAGCCCGTCTAGAACCATCTTCATGTGTCTCTCTTGATCTTATTCCAATGCCAAATAAATAAGGATGTCGTCGATGATAACCACCATGAACCTACCTAAATAGGTTGATCATTTTGACTAATGAGTACCATGAACAATACTAGATTTTTCATCATTCCAATGGGAATCACCAAAAACGTGTAGTGACCATAGAACCCATTTAATTATATTATAATTATGTCTTCACACTTACTCATAAATGGTGGAAGCCTAATTCGATGGAAACCTTTATGAACCATCTTTCTTCTCTCAACTGATCAAAGATTACATTGATCCTTGATAGCGAATACATGTTATTCATGGTCACCCTTTTAAAGTACAAGTAGTCCACACCTAACCTCATGCATTTGTATTCCATCAAGGTGAACGAAACTAAAGATACTCAAGGTGATACAGTAGATCTATGAATGTCCTTTCTCTTCTGTCCAGACTACTGCATAGTCTGATCGCAATTCCTTAAGGTAGCATTCTAAAATGCAGAAAAAAAATATTGGTATTGTCACAGGGTATAGTTCAATTCCTATGCCTACTGGTTAGTGGGTAGATAAACTAGAAATATCCAAAGGGAAGACATGATCGTACTCTGCCCCGAGTTTATGTAATGGGGTACTAAAAAATTACACTGCACCATGGGTCATGCTAGCTATATGGTGAGTAATTAGGTTCACTATTGTATGGATTATTCAATCTCGAACTACATCAATTTTCTTTCATAAAAAAAGGAGAACATGGTCTTATCTCTATGAAAACACTATATCCTCCTCATAATACATTAAATATAGGCATGATCTATGGATAGTGATTTCATACATAAAATGGAATCATATATCCTCAATGTAGGATCAATATGTATATGTAGAATTCTCAATTAAAAGAGGGGGTGGGTGAAATGTATGTTTTAAAAAACATTATTTTTATCCTTAAGAAAATATTGGTTTAAAAAAGTTAAGCAATGAGAATTTTGAAACCCACTTTAGTTAGTAACAATGAAACTATCTTTCTTAGGATCCAACAATGTGAATCCGATAATGAATCATAAACAAATATACATAATTAAATATTCTACCTTATATCCTAAAGAATCTAATATATCAATGGTTGTACCAGAAATAGAATGTGTATGAATGCTACAATTTCTTTTTTTAGCTAAATGTAACTGAATTTGAACAAAATTGTAACATTTATCTTGTAATAATGAAATATTTTAACCCAAATATAATGGTACATGTAAAACATGGGTAAAGGTCCATTGATTTATACATTCAAGAGAGTAAGTCTTAACCACACCATGGTAACCACTCGATATGAGATTAGTATCTGTCTTGCTATACCCACAATCCATCGATTCAATAGGTAATGAGAACCTCTAAAATCCTACACTTTTAATCCATAAATTTGGAATAATAATAATCAGATTCGGATTAGGCAGGTTGAATAGGTTGTTCACAGCTGATCATATTGTTTATAGCATTCGCAGAGGGAAGATTGAGTAGAACTCTCATTGAGTATCAGCACATCTAGGAGTTCATCATGAACATTGTAATGTGAACCTTCTAAAAGAATCCAAATTGCTGCTTATCTATTGGATTGAATTACAACAGTCAAATTATTCCTCAAACAACCATATTTCCCAAAAAATTTGGAGCGACACATACACATGGAAATCAAGAAATGGTTATATATTAATAGATTTGATGACATTGTTTTATAAAATAAAGAATAAGAAACATTTCCATACTTAATGATAATTATATCATTTAGGATTAGATAAAATGAAACACTATATTAAGGTAATACGATTACTATATCAAAATAACTTAATCAGATTTTTAAGATAGTGCAATTAAGATTATGAAAATTTGAACAACCAGATTATAAAAAACTGATCATCAGATTATATTTTTTTAAATTCAGAGTCTAATTTTTATGAGAATATGTTTTTTAATTTTGGGAGAATTGTAGTATCATTTCTAAGATAATCAATGTATAATTTTTGAGAGAATCAATGATATATTTCTTAGAGAATCAGAGTCTGTAATCTAAGATATCAGATCTTCAATTGTAGATAAATCAGATTATAAATTATAGAGATATCAGATTATAAATTTTTTAGAAATCATATTCTCAATTAATGAGAAATTTGATTCCCAATAACATTGTGGTTTAGAGTTATATATAAGTATCTATTAATATAGTTGACAAAGGATTTCATTTTAGAACATTATAATAAATACCTATCTCCCATTGCGATAACAGAAAATTGAGAATACCACTAACTCTTCCATATGACATGAAATACCTTTAGGCCATGTTCTTTTCATTCATAGATAAATAACCCCTCATTACCTAAGAATCTATTCTTTTATTATTCTCCCTCTTAGTTTAGAGTTCTGTTCCTTTAACTTAATATTCATTTTCAACATTATCTTCTCCCCCATTTTGATTTTCAAAAATGAAAAAATCATACCAGAATAGTTAGGAAACATACATAATGGAACAATAAAAAGTGAAATATTCTTTAAAATAAGAAATTCTTTATGAAAATTCATTATAAGAATCGACTAGATTTTAGATGAAAATTACTCAACCTTCATTTTCGATGTCAACTTCAAATTTGTCAACGTGGTGTTCAGCTTCATCAACTCCTTATTATATTCTTGGAATTGGTTCAGAAGAAATCTTGATCCTAATTTTCTTTTCATGATTTTTGATATTCTCTTCCTGAGACTAGTGACATTTTCAATGGTCTTAATTTTTTCATCCAACTCTTACCTCATTTCCCAATACCTTTTTAGATTAAGATCAATAGAGTTTATTTTCTCATTCAGATATTTGTGTTCTTGTTGATAGCTAAATTTATCAACCTTCAGTTTCTCTGAATAACTTACTGAGAGATTATTAATCTTATAGATATCAGATTTTTCGAATGAATCATTGAATATGTCAGTGAAATCATCAAATATTTTATGATCATATATGGGTATCTTCTACCACATTATTATCTATTTTCATGGATTATATGTGTATTATATATGATATAAGAAGTATTGAACATGGATTCTAGTATTAAGATCATTTCCTATGAATTTTTGTGGATTCTATTTTCTAATTGACTTATTATTGAATAAGTTGTCTTCTAGACTCAATGCAGGGAAGGAAGGGGATTGAGTTCACAAGCATATTCAAAGAATGGATCATAAAATCATGTCTTTGTAAAGAGAAATATTTTGAAACAAATTATATTATTAGTGAGGAAACATTATGTTTCTCATTTATTTCCTCCAAGATTTAACAACAATATCCTTATTTATTTTTATAACAACATATTTCTTAGGTATATAGACAATATCTTCCATTCCGTTCTCTTTCAAGGATATTTTCTTCACAATATTATGTATCTCATGCTCTCTATTAGAAACATTAGCTATTCTATCATCATGATCATCAACATCATTATCAACCCAATTATTAGAAAAATTATCAAATTTTTTTTCATCATATTGTGGAACAAAATTTTCATTACTAAATTCATCATCTGAAGGGACTTTATTGACATAATTCTAGGAAAAATCATTATTCTGAAAAGATTTCCCTTATGAAATTCTCTTGTTAGATGAGGATTGGGATGTTCTTATTGACATACTATTGGAAGGGATTTCTTTCTTATTCATATACTTATCTCATTCATATTACAACAATGATATTATCATATTCCTCTACTCCTTCTTATAATAATTCTTCTCCTCCAACTATTGGTTTTGAAAATAAAATATTTGTATTTGCATTATCCTGTACTAGAATCTCGATTTCTGTAACACCCTGAGATTTATGAGAATTATTTTTTTTCTTTGATGTATTTTTTAGTGTGCTTCACCATGATTAGCTTGTGCTATCTGCAACATTGTATTATCTTGTAGTATATACAACACTATTATTGGCTTGTGATGCACACAATTTCAAGTTCTTTTGAATAAAATTTATTTTACACAACACCAAGTATATATTTTGACCAATGTATAACTGAAATATATTTTCAGTATGTTATACACAACACCAAAATAATATTTCCCTACATGAAACCCTGACTTGAATTGCATTACACTAAAGAGTTACCTTTCTCAATAGCGTGTGTTATACACAATACTGAGTTTCACTAAACAACGATATATTGTTATAAAATTATTATGAACTAGCTGTTATGAATATTATTAACCAAATTTTGAATTTTATTACATTATAATTCATCTTACACATTTTCTGGAATGAGGTAAGAGAACAAAATCAATTTTTTGAATAAAAGAAGTATTTTTTCGAAAAATGCAGTTTTACCGCCTTTTGATGGGGCACCCATTTTAAATATAATTTTTGACAAGTGTATAAGTTAAATTTTACAAAATAAAATACTTCTTTTGAATCAGTATATAAAAAATTACATTGGATAATGTTTTGATATTTTTCCGACAACGTTCTTATTTTGATGAATAGTAAGAACACGATAAATATTACAAAAAAAACAACTTTTTTCATCGAGATAATTTATATTGTTAAATTCTAATAGTAAATTATTTTAAATTATGAATAGAATATATTATTACTATTTATTATAATGTATGTCTTTATCATTAATTTTACATTGAATTCGTAGGTAAAATCAATACAATCTTTTGCAATGTTTGAAACAGAAACCCATTTTTTTGACAACGAGTTTAATTCAAAATTAATTACTGCATCATCTATGTATAGAATTTAGAAAAATTAATTCCATATTTGAATCAGTAGGTCCAAATTATTTTAATTGTCTACTTTTTATTTTTGTGCATTATAAAAAGTACTTCCATAAATTTTATTTACCACGGTTAAAAGAAAACTAGGTAATTAAGGTTAAAAATAATATTATAAAATTACCCTAACACCTTCTAAAATTCAAATGGATGAATAAAAGTTGACCCATATAACCTAAGGGTTGGAAGTAATTCATTTCATGGAATTTTAACCATGAAACGGATATAATTATTATTAAAACCAAAGAAAGTGACAACATGTCACTCTATTATATATTATAAGTTTATTAATTTTAATTTAGTGATAAAATTAATAAAACATAGAAATTAAATAGTCACTAGAAATGTAATAAAATTATCTACATCTGGTGAATTTATTTTGAATTTTTTTAGATTAAATAATTATTACTATTGTTGACGCAATAGTGATGTAGAATTTTTTTATTTATTGAATAATTTATAATTCTAATTTTATTAAACTAATGGTGACCATAAAAGGCAGTAAAACCTGACAAAAAATTATTGGACATGTACATATTATCCATTACCATCAAACAGTTGAGTTTTGGTCCATTTGGAGCCTTATAAGAGAAATTACGACACTTATATTAATTTATTATAAATGATTTCAAAGTTGTCTCCTTCATAATTTAATAAACAGAACTTTATAAAAGTTGGGTTTCTAGAAGATAAATTCGACTAAAAGTATTATTATTAATGATATTAGATTTATATTCATCGTAGTGTTTTATTTTGAATTTTTATACAATAGATAAGTATATTAAATAAATATACAATAATGTTGTACTTATTATTTTATTAAAAGAAATATCAAATAAATGGTTTAAAAATTTTAAAATAAATATTATATGAACACATTAATATTATTCAAGTATTTTAGAGAATAATATGAAATTTTACGAACCTATTAAATATTTTTTTCTAATATATTCTTTGTTTTTATTTTATTTAAATTCAAAGAAATTAATAGTGTCAAATTTTACACTATTGTTATTTTTAAAAAATAACATATTATTAAATTATTTAAAACTCACAAAATTATTTATAATTTTCAAATTGAAAATTATATGGTCGAAAAGTTTATAAAGTATTCCATTGTGGTAAAATGACAACATTTATGTATGTATTTATAAAAATTTAAAATTTAGAATATTATTACCACAAATAAAATTAAATAGATTATATAAGGATAAATCAAAATGATATGGTATAAAATAAACATAAAACATGTATAAATTTTATTGGTTTATGAGATTACAACCCTATCTCATCTAACCTTCTAATTTAGTCATTTTGGTGGGTTTTAAGTGGTGTTTGTTTTTATTATAAATTAATATTATTTAGGTTTCCAAAGATGCCCTTCTCCTCCCTTATAAAAGGGCATCTCTTCCCTCTCATCTTTACAAAAATGTGAGCCTTCAAGAATAGAAATCCCTGAGCATTTCACTTATCCACATCCCTAGAAACCTACCGAATGTCCTGCACTTCTTCATAGACCAACATTAGTGCCTTAAGAGGATGTTTAATGAAGGTGCGTCAAAGAAGAGGTAATATCTTATACTGATTATTTCAAGTTTATTTTGTCTTCAACTTAATATTCTTTATTTGTTTCAATATAAAGTAATACAATAAGTATCAATAATGTACTGATATGATATTATCAATATTAAACAACCCCATTTCACCTTTATCCATCCTATAGAAAAAGAAATCATCACGCTTGTGTACATAGGGAATATCGTCTCCACTCCATGGTGTAATCTTTTTTTCCACCACCAACTTACTTGTATGGGTATAATGGTGTATATAATAACTATATATGGTTATTATAACATCATACCAATTCTGAGATATTATATCATCCACTCCAATTACATTAAAAAATTATTGGAACGATTTCATCCCTCGTGCGTACGTATGGATTACCGTCTCCATGACGCAGTGAGATTCAATCTCCATGTTAACCATTAAAGAATGATTATAAAGTATATATAATAAATAATCATGTAAAAATATGAAATAATAATGATACTAGATTTATGTACATATATGTTTCATTTATTTATTTCCATTCAATTCAATAAGGAAATGAATATAGCAGTCATGCGTACGTACGACCTGCTGTCTCCATGAATGGTGCATTAATTCCATTTATCGATATATCCTATATATTTATATTCTGAAAATATATATTAGAAATAAATCAATTTTTAAATTCTGGAATAAAGTAAATCAGGATATAAATAATATTATTGAGATAAACATGTCCAAACACGTACAATAAATGAAACGTTTTACCCAAAACACTACTTTTACATGGAATTGACAAAATAACGAGTAATATAAAGTCAAAAGTGAATCATATATGATAAAATAAATATTATTATGGTTTTTTTAAAATTTAATAATTTTTTTAAACCCACTATACATGAGTTTCAGACACCTATGGAAGAAATTGGACCTAAGGTAAGGGATTATTTCGTCTCACTTTTATTTCTGTGAGACATATGCCTTAATCCCCATCTATTTCTTTTCTATGGAGTTTATTCATCACAAGAATGTTTTGTGATTTTTATTATTAAGGATATTATATTTACATATGCATGTATGTTTCTTTATTTTATGAAACTTATTATTTCACCGATCATAAACGGTAAGGGATAATTATTTCAATAACAATCTTATCCGAGATTGTTTATTCGAAATTATTTACTAGGGTTATATTATTCATCCTTGTCCATAAATTTTTTTTCTTAAATTCTTTAATATTATCCCATGTATGTTTAAAGTCATTTTTACCATTCTTTGACTTTTACTTAGTGTTATGGAAGGAATTTATCTTTTGTTTACCATTCAAGGGACTTTTTGACTTTTTGCGGTAAAAGTACATGGAGAATGTTTTTTATAAATTATATTGCATGAACATATTTTTATTATTTCATAATGAATTTTCTTCATTAATATTTTTCTACAAGATTTCATGATTATTTTCAATAAAATCCTTTTCTTTTAAAATTTCATGGAATTTTGTGAGATGGAAATAATTTTGAAGAAGAAAGGATATTTTCCTCCAGAATTCATTTAAAGTGATATATCATAATTTTTTTCCCTCTAAGATGACATTATTTCGCATGATTATGATTCATGTATAATTCCTCTATTATTTACATGGTGTTAGTTTTTTATGATGAAATGATATCCATTTGGTTTATAGGGATTATGTCACGATGAGATGATGTTTATGAAACCCATTTTATTCATTAGGTTATGATGAATGATTTATGATTGATTTGTGGCACACATAAGAATGATTTAAATATGAGATTTGTGGGACCTATATACCCCTCTAATGCATTGGGTAAAGATTTATATCTCATGATATAGACATGGATGGAACAACAAGTGAATCTGGTTCTGTAATACAGGGCTGGAACGACATGTAAACTTGATTCAGTAATGGACTTTGTCCACGATGTTTGTCTTGGAAACAATTCCTTGGATACTATGGGAATAATATCATGTGATTAATGGTTTTCACAATTACATGTTTTATTCCCATGATATTTTATCATGATTAATGTTCCTTTGAGATCAATGGCTTATGTAATTCCAATATTTATGTCATTACTCATGATTTTGATGTTTTATATTCATGCTTTTACGTTCAAATGTTTATCAATTGTATGATCTCCATGCATACCCTTACTGAGCATTTGTGCTCTCCATTTTTATTTTTTCTTTTTCCCCATGATATAAATAAAGGTTTTATGTAAGAAAACAAAAAGTGGAAGACCTTTATGGGAGATGTAGAATATCTTTCACCATGATTAGAAGATTATCTTTTAAGTTTTCAAAGACACTAAACTATTACGGTCCTTGGGTGTCTGTTTTTGTTTTGTATTAAGTATTCAACAAAATTAATGTAATGTCCATGTACGCCAAGCTTTGGGTCTCTACAGTTGGTATCAGAGCAAAGTTTTAGTAAATATTTGGATACTAGGATACAAAAACTTTGGAGAGATCCCTAGAGATATATCTAATGTATTGATAGGGATGACCCTAAGGATAAGTATAAGAATTTTTTATAGTACTAGAATTATGGTAAAGATCTTTGAATTAATCCTAAGATGTTAGATATTTATGGTACTCCCCATTTATTAGGTTATTTTCCTAGTATGATTTTTGCCTCTCATGCTATTTTTTGGGTTTTAGATGATGGATGGAACCCAATGGGACCGTGTTGATCAATGTAATGGAGAATGAAATGATTGTACTCCTGAACAAACAAATGTTAGGGGAGATGGAGTAAAAAATCTTATTTCTATATTTACAAAAGCTATGAATCATTCTGGAATTCCAAATGAGTAGAGAAGGGAACAATATTCTATTGAGTCCGCCATGAGGCAACAACCACCTTCTTTCAGGGGGTCTTCTGATCCACTTGTTGCTGATCAATGGATCAATACCATTGAAAAGTTATTTTCCATACATCGTTGTTCAGAGCATGAAAAAGTCATTTTGGTTGATTACTGGTTAGAATGTGATGTAGACTAGTGGTAGACTCTAATTATGAATACAGGGCCCCAAGATGAAATTGAATCCCTGGAATGGGACGAGTTCACGAATTTTTTTCAATAATTACTTCCATCATATTATTCGAAAGAAGATGTAAAAGGAGTTCCTTGAGGTGAAGCAAAAGGATAATGAATTAGATGGTATATACGCGATGAATTTTACAAGGCTTTCAAGGTATGCACCTAGCATTATCATCCAACCTGAAAGTAAAGTTGATCGATTCTCCAGTGGCTTAAAACCAAATCATCAAAGGTAATTACCTATAAGAGACTTTAGTATATATGAATAAATTGTTCATTGTGCTATAATGGTAGAACTGGATGTTGGTGTTACATATCCTTCTCAAGGTTTTGTCAAGAAATGAGATATGGAGTTCAAGGAAAAATCTCAAAACAATGGTAAAATGAAGATGAGTTTTCTGTTATGCACAAAGTGTGGAATGAAGCTTGGTGTAGACTGTCTTAAAGGGACTAAAAAATGTTTTAAGTGTGGAAAATAAGTTCATAGAGTAGATGAGTGTCAAATTAATGGGAAAAAGCTATCTAATGATATGAATAGAGGAAAAGACTATAGAGAACACACCACCAACAGTTCAATGCTACACGTGCAAGGAAATGGGGCATTATGAAAACCAATTCCCTAATCCAAGGGTTAATGATGATCGACATCAACATCCTCTTACGGAAAAGGACAAATGGAAGTCACATCCAATCACAGTTGGCAATTTTGAGTATGACAACGAAATGGTGGAATCATTAAGTGTATATGTAACGAGATTCCAAAATAGTGTTGTGGAATCTCATATATAGTATCGTGGAATATTGGAATATTTATGTATTGGTTTTTTGTGGTTTTCAATAATTATATTGTACCAGTAACCATGAAAAGTGGTTGAAATATTTTTGGAAGGAACCTAATTTGCACATACTGAAGGGATAAGGAGATAATGAAAAGTTTGATAATATTAATGAGCACATGAATAATATAAGGACAAAGTGATATCATTGATTGAGTATATAGAAATTTTGGGATTTTGGTATGTGGAAAGAGTTAACTTTTGACAACATTCTTGTTTTCATAAAGATTATATAGATATTCATGTATCTAGATAATAAATGATTAAGGAATTCACATGTTTGTAATGTGACCAACAACAAGATATAACTTATGATATATGGGAGATAAATGATGGTATTCACATGATTGATAGACGACCTCTCTAGAAATTGGTTTCAATATACTATGAGATTGGACAGAGGTATTTTGGATAAGCCTAAATATTAGAATGGATTAGGTTAGACATCATATATTATTATTTAAGTCTAGAGCTTTTTGATATCATGATTTTATAGTTTTAGATAAAGGAAAACCTGCAGGATGGGCGACAACCCGTCGTGTCAGACCAGGATGCGAGAATCAAACCCACAACAAAAGTGCGACAGACCTTTATCTCCTACCATTGGCCTACAAGAATTCCTTAGTTTTTAGAAATTAGTTTCATTTTATTATGAAATATGATAGCTGATGTATAAGTCCATTTTATGAACCATATACGATTAATCTCACCATAGATTGACTTATGTATATTTAATAACTTGTGCTAACCTTTTTATGATAGAAACAGATTGAATGATCAATCATTCTATCACATGATCTACTAACACTACACGGAAGACAAATTCAACTTCATTTCTTTAATAGATGAAGTGGAAATTGGTCAAGGCATAAACAACAACGAGATTGTACCAACAACATGTAAGTATTTATTTTAATTCAAAAATTCATCAACATAAGGGAAATGACCTTGAAAAAAAAATGTTGTCTTATTACACTCATATTCGATGAATCAGATGTTACCTTTGATCATCAAAAGTTTATGGCTTTGTGATTGTTGGGTTTTTCATAGCCATGTTCTTTACCAATCTCCATCAGATCATAATGGTTAGATTTCTCTTCGATATCCATTTTATCATATAGGTTATCCTATGTGAAAACCCAATGATGAGTTAATTTGTGTAACCATTATTTTTAATACTTTAGTTTTTAATGTTAAGTTTTGGTTTTCCTTTTTATGATGTGGGTATCTATTAATGAAACATTCAAGTAAACCATTTATAACATCGACGAATTTATAGGGAAAAATTCCTTTATGGGGGGTAGAATGTAATACCATGATATTTTATGAGTAATATTTTTTTCATTGACGTCGTTGGTTATACACTTCACCAAGATTAGATTGCGCTATATGCAACAACATATTATCTTATAGTATACGCAACACTATTCTTAGCTTGTGATGCACACAATTTCACATTATTTCGAATAAAATTCATTTTAGACAACACCAAGTAATGATTTTTTTCAATGTATAACAGAACTATATTTTTAGTATGTTATTCGCAACACCAAAAGATGCTTTCCCTACATGCAATCCTAACCTGTATTGCATTAAACGCAAGGCGGACCATCATAAATAGCGTGTGTTGTACACAATACCAAGTTTCACTAAACAATGATATACTGTTACAATATTATTATGATCTAGCCGTTATGAATAGTAATAACCACATTTTGAATTTTATAACATTATAATTGAACTTACACATTTTCATGAATGTGGTATGAGAACAAAATCAATTTTTCGATTAAAATAAGTCTTTTTAAAAAATAAAGTTTTACCGCCTTTTGATTGAGAAACCATTTAAAATATAATTTTTAACATGTTTATATGTTTAATTATACAAAATAAACTTCTTCTATTGAATCAGTATATAAAAATTTACATTGGATATTGATTTGATATTTTTCTCACAACGTCCTTATTTTGATGAATAGTAAAAACACCGTACATTTTACTTAAAAACAACACTTTTCATCGAGAGATTTTTTATGGTTAAATTATAATAGTAATTTTTTAAAGTATAAATAGAATATATTTTTAACATTTAATATAATTTATGTCATTAGCATTAATTTTAAATTGAATTTGTAAGTAAAATCAAATCAATCTTTTTCAATGTTTTAAACAAAAACCCATTTTTTTCAACAATGAGATTATTTTTAAATTAATTACTACATCTACAATGTTTAGAATTTTGAAAAATGGATTACATATAAGGAATCAGTAGGTCCAAATTAGGTTACCTGACTACTTTTTATTTTTTGGCATTATGAATAGTAACTACGGTAAATTTTATTTACCACAGTTAAAGGTAAATTTGGTAATTATGTGTGAAAATAATATTATAAAATTATACTAACAACTTTCTAAATTCTATTGGATGTATAAAAGTCGACCCATTTCACCTAGTGGTCGGAATAGATTCATTTAGTGGACTTTTAAACATGTAAATGATGTAATTATTATTAAAACCATAGAATGTGACAACATGTCACTCTCTTATATCTTATAAGTGTAATAATTTTAATTTAGTGATAAAAATTATAAAAAATAGAACAAAAATAGTCACCAAAAATCTAATAAAATTATCTACATCATGTGAATTTATTTATAATTTTTAGTGATTAAATAATGATCATTAATGGTGACACTATAGTGATGCAGAAATTGTTAATTACGTGAAAAATCAATAATACAATATTTATTAAACTCATAGTGACTATAAATTGCACAAAAATCAGACCAAAACTTATTGGTCATATACATATAAACCATAACCATCCAAAGGTATATTTTTTGTCCATTTGGATCCTTATAAGAGTGATTATGACAATTATATTATTTTATTTTAAATGATGTCAAAGTTGTCACCTTCATAATTTAATAAACATAACATTTTAAAGGTTGTGTATTTTAGAATATAAATTCGACTAAATGTATTCTTATAAAATATATTATATTTATATTCATCATATTATTTTTTTTAATTTTTTAGGCAACAAATAAGTATATTATTTAATTATATAAAAATGTTGTAGTAATTATTTTATTAAGAGAAATATCAAAAATATTGATTTAAAAATAATAAAATAAATATTATAAGAAGTAATTAATATGATACTAGAATTATATAGATTAATATGACATTTTCGGAACCTATTAAATATTTTGGTTTGAGTATATTATTTGTTTTTATTTTATTTAAATTCAATTAAATGAATAGTGTCAAAATTTACACTATTGGTATTTTATAAAAATAACATATTATAAAATTATTTCAAAATCTCAAAAATATTTAAAAATTAGAAATCGAAAACTGTATCGTCTTAAACTTTATATAGTATTCAATTATGTGAAATTTAAAACATTTATATATGTATTTATAAAAATTTAAAATTTAGAATATTATTACCACAAATAAAATTGAATAGATTAAATAAGGATAAATCAAAATGATAAGGCTTAAAATAAACATAAAACATGTAAAAATTTTATTTTTTGATTATATTACAACACTATATTATCTCATATTTGAATATAGTAATTTTTTGAGGTTTTAATTTGGGGTTTGAATTTATTATAAATTAATATTATTTAGGATTCCAAAGGTGCCCCTCTCCTTTCTTATAAAAGGGTACCCCCTCCCTCTCATCCTCACAAAAATTTTAGCCTTCAATATCGAACAACACCTTCACATTTCACTTCAAAAAATCCCTAGAAAACTATTAGAGGTACTAGTATTATTCAAAGACCAACTTTAGTGCCTTAGGAGGATGTTTAATGAACGTGCATCGAGGAAGAGGTAGTCTTGTCTGCCAATTTATTCCAGTTTATTTCTTTTTAAAAATCTTCTAAATTAGTTGTTTCATTATAATGTAACACAATAGGTATCAATAATATAATTATATGATATTATAAATATGAAACAACATCATTTGACCTTCTATCCATCCTATAGAAAATGAAATCACCGCGCGTGTGTACGTACGAAATACCGTCTCCACACTGTGGTGTAATCTGTTTTCCCCCACCACCTTACTTGGATGGGTATAATGGTGTAATGAATAACTATATATGGTTATTATAACATTATGATGTTTCTGAGATTTTATATCCTCCAATCCAATTCCATTCAAAAATTATGGGAATGATATAATCGCTCGTGCGTACGTACGGATTACCATCTCCATGACGCGATGAGATTCATTATCCTTGTTAACCATTCAAGAATGATTATAAAGTATATATAAATAATAATCAATAAAAATATGACATAATAATGATACTGTATTTTTGTACATATATGTTTTTCATTTTCTTAATTCCATTCAATTCAATAAGGAAATGAATACAACGTTCATGGGTACATACGGCCTACCGTCTCCATGAACGGTGTATTTCATTCCATTTATCGATTTATCATATATATTTATATTCTGAATATATAGATAATATATAAATCATTTTTTACATTCTGGAATTATGTAAATCAGGATATAAGTAATAATATCAGGAACAACAAGTCCAAACACGTACGATAAATGAAACGATTTTACACAAAATGGCGATTTAACATTGAATTGAGAAAAGAACAGGTAATATAAAGTCATAAGTGAATCATATATGACATCATAAATATTATTATGGTTCTGTTACAAGTGAATATAATGTTTAAAATCACTATAATTGATTTTTGGACACGTACGGAAGAAATTGGACCTAAGGTAATGGGTTATTTTGTCTCACTTTTATTTCTGTGAGACATATGCCTTAATCACCATCTATTTGTTTTGTATAGTGTTTATACTTCCCAACAATGTTTTGTGATTTTTATTTTTAAGGATATGATATTTACATATGCATGTAATTTAATTTATTTTATGACACTTATGATTTAACCGATCATAAATGGTAAGGTATAATTATTCCAATCTTGTTCTTATCTGAGATTGTCTATTCTTAAGTATTTAATGGGGTTATATTATTCATCATTGTCCATAAAAATGTATTTCATAAAGAATTTAAAATGATTCCATGTATTTTTAAATTCATGTTTACCCCTCTTTTACTATTACTTTGTGTTGTGTAAGGAATCTTTCTTTCGTTTCCCATGTGAGGTACATTTTGAATTGTTTTTGTAAAATTAAGAGGAGAATGATTTTTTAAATTATATAGCACGAACATATTTTTATGGTTTCATAACACATTTTCTTCATGAATATTACTCTTTAAGATATCATGATTAATTTCAATAAAATCCTTTTCTTTTAAAATTTCGTGGAATTTTCAGAAAATAAAATGATTTTGAAGAAGAAAGGATATTTTCCTCAAGAATTTATTTCAAGTGTTTTATCAAAAAAATGTTCCATCTAATATGACATTATTTAGCATGTTTATGTTTCAAGTATAATGTCTCTATTATTTACATGGATTGATTTTTATTATGATGAAATGATATCCATTGGTTTCATATAGATTATGTCACGATGGAATGATGTTTATGAAACCCATTTTATTCTTTGGGTTATGATGAATGATTTATGATTATTTTGTGGCACACATAAGAATGATTTCAATATGATACGGGTGGGACTTATATATCCTTCCAATGAATTGGGTAATGATTTATATCTCATGAGATAGTCATGGTTGGAACAGTAAGTGAATCTTGTTCAGTAATATAGGGGTTGAATGGCAAGTAATCCCTGTCTAGTAATGGACTTTGTCCACAATAATGGTTTTCGCAACAATGCATTGGCTACAATGGAAATCATATCATGTGCTTAATGTTGGCCACAATTAGATGTTTTATTCCCATGCTATTTTATCATGATTAATGTTACTTTGAGATCTATGCCTTATGTACTACCATGATTTATGTCATTACTCACGATTTTGATTTTCTATGTTCATGTTTTTACATTCAAATGATTATGGATTGTTTTATGTTCTCCATGCATACCCTTACTGAGAATTTGATATCACCCTTTTTATTTTTTATTTTCCCTAGGATATAAAGAATGGTTTTTGGTAAGAAAACAAAAGGGTAAGATCTTTATGAGAGACGTTAATGATCTTTGACCATGATTAGAAGATTATGTTCCATGTTTCCAAAGACACTAATCTATTACAGTCCTTGGGTTTCTGTTTTTGTTATGTATTAAGTATTTCGTAAAAGTAATGTAATGTCCATTTACGTCAAGCTTGGGGACTCTAAAATTTCCAATTTTGCCGAAG
This sequence comes from Viscum album, assembly GCA_963277665.1. NCBI lineage: Eukaryota > Viridiplantae > Streptophyta > Magnoliopsida > Santalales > Viscaceae > Viscum > Viscum album. The sequence continues at coordinate 1,434,209,615 of OY728159.1, forward strand.
GAATCATGGGTTCTAGAAATACAGATTCTAGTTCTTGAAATTTCTCATAATCCTTCTCGTTGTCTCTTATCAAGGCTTGGATATTATCATCTTCTTAGATTTTCCACTTCAATGTATGTTCTTTATCTTCCTTCTCATGCACTTCACCATCTTGGATTTTTTTTCCTTACCCTCAGAATTGTATATCCCGAAAACTATATCACTTTCTTTCCCACAATTTTTCATTACCCTCCATTTGTCTACAACTTCATTAGAAAATTTCTTCAATTTATTTCACATGGGTGGAGGGGATACTGCTTCAGTAGCTGGTTTTTGTTTCTGTTATACCAGCTCTTTGGATTTTCATTTCCAAGGTGTTCTCATGGAGCATTTATCAAACATCCCCTTTATTACTAGCAGCATTGTCATACTTATTTGGAAGATCATATAATTATCCAAACATATCACCAAATCTAATATTAATCCTTCTCAATGTATCATCACATTAAACATGATCATTATTTTCTTGGCCTTTTACTTTTATGGGATTCTAAAGGAGTCTAGGATTAAGATAATGATCAGAGACAAGACTGCCCCAAACATCATTATTTGAGATTTTATGGTTCCATTATTAGTAATGATTATGTTTAAAATATTATAATTCATGAGGTATATCATTCTTACATTAATGATTAATTCCATCATAATTATGTCATATATCTTTAGAGAGCCCTTATCTCCCCTCTTAAGAATTAAAAAAACATGCATCCAAAGAGATACTAATATATGGTTTTTTGAAAGATGTTATATCATTTTTATCTTCACTCTATTAATCCCAAGGAACTCAATAGGCTTAATTTTATTTCAATTGAACATTCATTATTAGGAAACTTGTAAGAGAAATGTTATTCTCTTTTTAGTAGCATATATCGAAAATACTTGTTTCCTTCTTGTAATACAAAGTGTACATTTTTTCAAAACACTTAAACTGAAACATTTATTTTTATCATTGTTTGTGAAACTCAAATAATCATAAACATATATTCCTAAATCAACATAAATCAGATCCTGGTTATTTTATATTTTTACTTAGAGGCATTTCCATCCATTCATCTTTATGAATGTTGAATGCATCGATTTATACATGGAAAATAATTTCGTGTCCACTAAACATTAATGGAAGATTAACCAATCATAGACTTTATTCTTTGATATTATAAGAGATATAAGTGATATCAATAGACATTATATGTTTAATGAGTAGGGGAAAAACTGGATGACCCACTTAAAGGGAGGAATAACATTAATGCAAAAACAATGATAAAACTAATGTGGGATGAGATGAGGGGGTCCCATTATATAGGATTTGTGATGATTGTTTATATTCCTAGGTTAATCCAATAGTTGAGATTTAATTGAACTGATATGATGGTTGTTGTAAAAATCACGGAAGGATTTATGGGTTCCAATCTTTTGAGTTTAACCTACAAGAATAGGATTTAAGGAAGTGAATCTGATATGGTTTTCTAAAAAGATGATTAAAATACCAATAATAAATATGAAATTATGATGATATAAGTTAGGAAATGTAACATCCAGATTACTCAAAAATAATTTTTAATATTGATAAGGTTCTTATTATTTATTTTTTATTGAAAGAAAACATCTTGGGTTGGAAAAAAATTTATATTTCGAAAAAAATCAGGAAATGATATATAAAAGAATAAATATATTTACTTCACCTATAAAAAGGATATTCATAATGATGGGATATATTTTACAAAAAAATGTTAATATGGATGATTAACTTATGGATATCCTTCTTAACTTTTCTTAATGTATTTAAGTCTATAGATGGGTAATAGTTTTGTAAATATGTATTCCATTTGATCTTGTTTAATGATAAATTGATGTATGAAATCTAATTTAACTGTGTAATCCTTAAGAAAATGATTCATTATATCTATGTGCTTTTCTTTAAAGTGATGCGTTGGTTTTTTTTCTCTAGTAAATGGAACTATTATTATCACGAATTTTCGGTGATTGGTATATCTCATTCCATAGTCTATGACGGTGTGTTGCATCCATAACATATAGCACACCAACTTCGAGCTACTGCATATTCATATTCTTTGTTAGAAAGTGCTACTAGGTTTTATTTTTTTCTTGACCATAAAACACTTGAATATCTTATGAAATGAAATCTTTCAAATATACTTTTCATTTCCTTTCCAAAACCACCAAAGTTAGCATTTGAGAGTATTTTCAAAACAAAATCATTTACTGAATAATAGAAAACTCATAAATACATGGTTCCCTTTAAATAGAGAAAAATCATTTCAATTATTTTAAATGGGATTATCTAGGATTGAATTGATATATTATACATAATCATAATGAAAAAATTATGTCTGGATGACTAGCTAATAATTATAATAGACTTCCTATCATGCCTCTAAATGTTTTTTAATATACAATCATTCTAGCCTCATCATGATAAAGAAAATTTGAGGTACCGATTAGGTAACATATACTTTTAGTGTTTTCATTTACATTCACCATAGGAAGATCTTTAATTTACATATGTTGAGATAAAAAATACCCGTCAGGTTTTTGAGAATATTGATAACCATGAGAAAATGTTAACACACCAATCATACACTTTTCATACTCATATTTCATGAAATTCGCAAATAAATTAGTTATAGATTGATGAGTTGATCATAATATAATTTTATCTATATAAATTTTAACAATAAATACATTTTTTGTATCATTTTTTATAAAAATTGTTGTATCACTAGTTCCCTTAACATAATTGTTTTATAAGAAAAATAATATTATTATGTTGTAACAGGCTCTAGGGTCTTGATATAGTCCATATTAAGCTTCTGTATGTATAAAAAAATTGTCAAGATGTTTTTTGTCTTAAAAACAACGACTTACATCAAAATTAGCATCCTCTTTAACAAATAAGTTATGTAAATAACACATCAAATATATTTGAATTTTTTTGAAATTTATAAATGTTCAAAAAGATAGTAGAATAAGAATAGATTCATGTATAACTACTGGATTATATGATTCTTCATTTTATATTCTTTATTGTTGGTTGTGGACTTTAATAAGTAATGCTTCTTTATTTCATACAATAATTCCATTTTTATCACATTTATTAATGAGGACCAAAATACTCCAATTATAAAAGATTCATTTGGTCTTTAACCCAAGGTCCTGACATTGTATCTTTCAAATTATTTTATTTAATCATGTATAGATTTAATCCAATCATAATTACCAAATGTTTCATCCGTACATTTATGTTCTAAATGGGAATCAAATGCTAGAATATCTCTATCATTACTTAGATAACATATTTTCCTAAAAGTTATATTTACATCACAAATAATATAATCACTAAGTGATTCTTAAAAAACAACTTATTTTTGTTGTGTAAAAACTATTCATCAACATAACATAAAAAAATCCATGGTAAATACTTCAAGAAAATTTTCTTGAGAATTTTCTTAATTAAAAGAATCTTCCCACAATGTTTGATAATCTTTTTTTTAAAACTCATCCAAATATGTAGGTAGGTGTTGTTTAGAAATAAACTATTAGTATCATCAAACATAAATGATAATGTTTCTTCAATAGTACAATGATTTTTTTAAAAATCCTATAAGCCTTAAACGTACTGGAATAGCCAATGAAAATTCCATCGTTAGATTTGGGTATAATTTTATGTATCTTATCTTTATTAATCATGATGAACACATTTCATCCAAAAACATTGAGGTAATAAACTTTAGGTTCTTGGCCAGTCAATAACTCATAAGGTGTTTTATTATGAAATGATCTAACTAAAAATCTATTTATAGTATAGTCATAAGTACTAACAACTTCATCCCAAAAGTGTTAACAAATTTATTATTCACTCAACATGATTCTTGTTATCTCTTAATGAATACCGTTTCTTTGTTCAACAACACCATTTTGGCGAGGATTTATATGGGATGTGAAATATGGGTAATTACTTTCTTATTTGAAAAGGTTTCAAAAAATGAATTTCCAATTCTCTCCCATAATCACTATTAATATTTTACCATGGAATGTTTTTATCATATTTAAGAATTTCTATAAATAATTTTAAATTAAAAAGGCTTATAATACCTTTTCTAGATAAATGTCCCATGTAAATCATGTGTAATCATCAACTAAAATAATTACATATTATTTTCCTCCAATACATGAAATTTGTGATGGAATGAAAAGATCCATGTACACTAGCTGCAATTCGTAATATAATGAGACTTTACTAATTGATTTAAACATATATTTATATTACTTTGTATATTGACAAGGATATTTGAATTTTGAAGAATCAAATTTAATAAAAATTATTTCCTTTTCAAGTATTTTCTTTGAGTGTGTTCAATTGTTTCTACAAGTAAAATGTCCTAGTATTCTATTCCATAACAATTATTTATCTTCCATTTCACTATGGGATGGTATTTCATGGATCGTAAGGTCTTTTATGTTATGTGTATAAAAATTCCCAGGCCTATGGGAAGAGAGAATAATATCTTCCTTGGAATTGTGTTCTAGGAATTTATCATTCTGGAAATGCACATGGAATCATTCATCACATAATTCACTTATGATTATAAGTATGTTATTAAAACCATTAAAAAAATAAATCATTTGAAATGAATGCTTTTCCTATAATTAAAATATTACATATACCAACAATTTCTCAATGAGCATTATCATCAAATTTTTCTTTTCTATCAATCATATTCAAAATAATTTCATATAAATTTTTGTTACCAGTCATGTTCCAAGAGAATCCACTATCCTTGTAACATGAATTGTTATTTATACTAATTTTTTTACAAAAAATGAAATAATTATACATTCATAATCGAAATTGATTTCGGTTTGGAATTTCTAGAATGTAGAATCATAGGTATCCTAATTTGTTTAGAAATTTAATCTTTATAAATACATTAGGATTGGATATTGTTTATAGAATATGTTTTCTCCCAATGTCCACCACTCTGAAACATAGTGAAAATAAGAGCAGTTTGTGGTTAAAAAATAGTGACTAAAAACTATATTTGGGCAAGAATAAAAAAACCTTGAACTATTACATAGAGGATGAAGTTGTGAAGACATTTTAACAAATTAATTCATTCCAGATGAAAACATTGAAAAAATATTCATCCAGGAAAATATTTCACATTTTAGTCTAATGAATTAATTCTTATCTTTATGGTCATATGTCATAGAATTTTATTTTTTCTCTAAAAAATTATTCATGGAAATTTCTTTTCCAGGATCCTTAAAAAGTTTATCCTTTTCAAATTTAACAACCTCAAGTTATTTTTAAATTGATTCAATTTCAAATGAATTTTCCTCTAGATCATCAGAATGAAATGATACATATTTTGGTTAAATTTTTAATAATTTTTTTTATAAAGTCTCTTATTGATCATAATTATTTAATTTTCATGAAACATGGAAAACCTAGATACTTCTAAAAATTAAGATTATGAATTATATTCTTCTGAGTAAAAATATGCATTCAAATATTCATAATAATTTTCATCAAATAAAGAAGAATTCTAATAGATAGTAGTTATGGACTCTTTAGTGTGTACTGTAGCAATGACTGATTGGTTTTATATTGGTACTCTAGAAATTAGACTAATATTATTCTGTCAATAAGATTAAATATCTAAAGATTCATTAGATTAGTCTCCACCACATGCACTACCAGAATCATTATCCTTTAAGACTTTTCTTCCATTAGGCTTATAATATCATTTTTAATTTCTCTTAGTATTTTAATCATTCCATTCCTTTGGATTAGATATTATGAAAAACAAGTATGATATTTCTATCTTTCCTGCATTCATAACAAGTGACATCCAAAATTTTCATATCCTTTATATCTTCCTTATTATATCTTTACTTAAAGTCCTTCATACCAACCATTTTTTCATTATTAAACCAGGATTGGAATAATCATTCTCTAGCAGGTTAGAGTCACTTAAATATGACTTAAAATCAACATTCATAGAAATGGATAACTCAGAAACATTCTCAGGATTCTTATCTTTCATCTGATTTGAAGTAGTTATAAAAGAAAAACCCACATTATTCATTTTAATATTATTAGTGTCTCTCTTCAATCTATTTTCATGTTGCAATAAAATCCCAAATATCTCATAGTGAGTAACTATTGTAACTTTCTATGATTTATCAATAGCTGCTCTATTTTATGCCAACTCATTGTGAATGATATCAATAATTTTTTAACATCACTATTCTTTTTTCAATAAACATGTATGTTCCAAAATATGTAACATATGGTTTCTTATGGGTTCTATAAGTAGCTTCATGATATGAAATTTGGAAATAGATATTCATGGTCATATAGAATAATAATATACTACATATCATAATGTTAAGTTGATACTTCAATTTTTCATGATTTGTGAAGGTTCTAACCTCCTTGTTAGAATTATTATAGTGTCCAGCAAGAATGATTATGTTGCGAACTAAATTATTGATAAAAAAATTCATCATTATATCTCACTATTATTCATAGTAATTTCCATCATTGATTGGAGGTCAGGTATGATTTATGTTGTCTATTGATTCAACCTAAATTTCTTCGATTCTAAAAAATAATTTATAAAAAATGAAATAGTAGAAAATGTTATAAACAAATAGATTATAATGATAATTTTATTAAATTCCTAAACATGTATAGTGATGTTAGAAATGTTGCCAAGAAAATATATATGCATGTATATGTATATCAGAGACCTACACTGATGCCAATTTTAGGATAGAAATGTATATATAGAATTCTTAATTAAAAGAGGGGTGACTTGTTGGATTCAAAAAAATATTTAATTTTTTTCTTAAGAAATTATATTTATATCAGTTTTAAACAATATGAAATCAAAAACCTTCATTTGTACATAATAAAGAAACTAACATGTTTTGGATCTGATAAAAAAGAATAATCAAGTTTACATAAGGAAATATTTAACATTCAAGCATATAATATATAATATATCAGAGTTTGTTAAGAATAATATACTTTATGAATGTTAAAATTTCAATCTATAACTAAAATAAGTGGAATTTTAACAAACATATAATAAATAATAAGTAAGAAGTAAAAAATATATCATTAAACCAAATAGAAGGGAAACCAGTAACCTTGTATAAAGGTCCCCTGATTTTTAATTTTAACAATTTCTATCATAACCATAGTATTGTTAGTCCTAAATATGATTATTTATATCTATCATTATATCCTCATAAGACCTCAATAATGCAGGCTATCAACAATTCTACATTCATCTCACTAGAATCCCTCGATTGGGAATAACAACAATCGAATTTTAACTAGGAAGATAGAAGGAGTTGTTCACTGCTGAATAAGTTGTTCACAACAACACACACAAGGAAATTTGTGCAGATCCCTTATAGAATATCTGCACATATTAGAGTTCGTCATGAACATCGAAACATGAAGATTCCAAATGAATACAAATGGATGGGTATTTATATTCATGAATCAAAACAGTAAAATTCCTCCTTTAACAATAATATTTAACTAAACTTTCCATGAGACCTATTCCTGTGGAAATCAATCAAAGGTCACTTTCTAATAGTTTTATTGAAAATTTTTTATATAAGAAATAAATATAAACATTACCATACATAAGAAACATTAATACATTTAGGATCCAATAAATTGAAATAATACTTTAACAAAATATGGTAACTATAAAGATAAGAATATAATAATATTTTTAAGATATCATAATTTGACATCTACAAATACTATAAATTAGATTCTAAAAATAATGATAATAAGATTCTAATGTTTGTGAATTTCGATAACATATTTTTATGAGAATTTGAATATGATTTTGAGAGGATCCAGGTCTAATTTCAAAGAGAATCATAGTCGGAATAATGTGACAATCAAACTCTAATTTTTGAGAGAATTGGAATATGATTTATATAAGAAATTGATTGTAAATTCTAGAGAAATTACATTCTAAATTCTTGTGAAATAATAATCTCAATTCTAGAGAAATTGGAATTTAAATTCTATGGAAATATGATTATAAATTCTAAAAAAATTGGATTATCAAGAACTGTATGGTTCATAGTTATAGATAAGGATCATTTTTTTTGATTAAGAAAATGATAGATAAATTTAGTTTCAATATATTAGTTATGTATTTTGAAAACCAAGTTAAAGTCAAACCCATTATTAGATAAAGAAAATTTTCATTTAGAAAATGATAATTAGAGAAGGAGATTTTTCCTTGTGAAAATGTGTTTGTGATTTCCAAAACATAAAGGAATAGAAAATTCATAAGGAAACATATTGACTCGACACTCCTCAATAATAAAAAGTTCTCCTAAAAAACTATATCATCCCTGATTCGGGTCATACCATCATCATAAGTGTGGAAATACTAAGTCATATACATTTGGAACCTTCAAGGGAATATGTTGCGCCAAGGTCTCAATGACAATCCCTCTGCATCTAACAAGATATGTGGAAAAAAGGAATTAGGAGAACCTATTTATATAATTACTGAAACTATTGTAGAAAAGACACATTTCGTACAATGTATCATTCATGGTGCCTCCGAGTCCTATGAGTTGACTACTGAAATCTATCAATATCCATTTCCTCAATCTGTATGAGAATATTGCTGGCCACCTAGAGGTAGTGGTATTAAAATAGATTATCTTCTTTAAACTATTGATTCTCTCCCATGTCATCCTCCTAGTCCACAAACCTATGAACTTTTTCTGATCATATCTTGTTCCTGGACCTACCAACCGTTCTATGATCTCCATATTTGTTTTATATTGTGTTCGACAATCTCGATTATCATTTCACCTTACATAACAGGAGTATAACCGCCTCTCCCGAGGATAACTAGACTCAACCTATGATCCCTAGAATAGAAGATCCACTATCCAATGACCTCCTCTAGAAAAATATCTATTTTACGGGACCATGATCCAGATATTGACTACTAGTTTCCTTGGTCACTCACCCACTTTCCCACTAATAGAATCCACTATCCATGAATGTACATGTATGAAAATAATAATCACCAAACCTCTCTTCGGCATCCCATCATCGGTAGGAATGAAAATAATGACAACACTGGCTTAAATTTATATGCAATGCCCTTAATCAAAGTTCCAAGGAATGAATAAATTTTTATGAATAATATTCATTGAGTACATGGTGAGTTACATAAACTTATATGATTACTCAATTACTATAGTGCGTTTGAAGAGAAGCTATAAAAGCTAATGTAAATTTACAACCCTCAGCATGGTTAGAATTAACTCCTCTATAAAAAATATCTAAATAGTGGACCAAGCTAGTGTCTCGACATCATAACACTATGTCACTAACCCCACATATCTTCTTGCTGATCCATGGAATAGACTCACCTATAGGACCACCAACTGCTATATTGGGGTCATAAAATAAAAAATAATAGTTTTACTTCTTCATTATAGTCCTCAGTTTCATATGGGTTGGGAATATATCTTAATTTGGTCTCTCTATCACTAAAACTCATATAGTGTGATCATCCTTTTCAACATAAATCCTTTTGTAATATGGGAACCATCCACTACTCCGCAAGTGGTGGAATAGTTGGTGAACTACATGGAGGTAATATTTTTTGAACTCATCCTAATATTGATGCCTCATCACCGAGGGGATCATAATCATGATTTTTTTATCGAATCCTTTTCTAAATACGTCCTGGAGACATAATGAAAGTTGGTAATATGTACCACCCTTAATTCGTTTATCAAGATAGATGACTCAAGTAGGAAATTGAAACCACAAACAATTATTATATAATGGATGTACAATTTCTTCCATATAACAAATGTTATCATTTATAGAGTCGTAAATTAGGTGATCAGTGTCTTATTGTAGGGATACATTATCTTCGAACCCAACACAAGAGACCCTTGCTTGAAAACTGATCTCAATACTATTTACACTACTTCCCCACACAAATCTCAAATTGTCTAGTCCTATTGTAGAACTGAATACTCTGATACCACTATATGAAAACCCATCCCAATGGGGTTGATGTTGTGATTCCCTATGGACACTCCAAGAGGATAGGGATTGGATAATAGCACTAGGTTGGTATATCAGAAATTGGGGAGGTGATATTTTATGTACATATACACACTCACACATCCTGAAGCCCCTATAATGTTTTAATATAAAAACAACATACAAAAATTGTTGCACAAATATAAATCCCACAATTAGTGAATTAAAAGGAGGACAAAAAACATGATTAAATACAATCCCCCAAAACAGTGTCTGAAAATGAGTACAGCCTGATCATATAGATATAGATTGCTTCCGTGATACCACAGAAAAACAATATAATATTTCCAATCCCATAATGCATTGACTTGTCCTATTATATCTATAACTGTGTCAAAAAGGATGATCTTCTATAAAAGAAACAACATGTTTGGTAAATAATAATGTAGGGGTGAGAATAAGAATACATTGTAGGACAACCCAAAAACCACAATGAATACAATACAGGAAATACAATCATCCAAACACATGAAAATTTATACATCAAAAATAATATGAATATCAAGATATACATAAGAATGAAAAAAATACAAGAGGTAAATAACATATGTAATGTTGTTTTAGGATTAATTATTGATGGTTATATATAGAAATTATATGGGGGAACACAATCAATGAATTTGATAACACAAATTATGTCCTTTCAAATTGTACTGCTCATTCGGTCTCTCTATAATATGTACATGATACATTTTTTAACATATTGAATCAATAGATTAGTACCACTCACAAGGACATTGGATATACCAAAATCATAAAATATATTATCCTTCAATATATGGAATTAGTGATTGTATAGTTTTGGCAATGAATATTCTATGTACTCGTCCTAGGGAATGAATCAGAATACATGATCTTACCTAAGGGATCTTTAAAGGACTCAAGATACCCTATACAATTATTCATGTTGAAGTGATCAATGTCCAACATGAAGGATATGATTGCATACTAACCCACATATAATGGATATGTTGAAAAAATCCTATTGAAACATTAATGTAATATAGAGGTCATGGTCTTCAATAATGTTTTATAGAGAACATAGTGTGTAGTATGGTTAGAAACCATATACCTTCAACCCAGGTCCTGCCTGTGTAAATGGATCATGTATGTTTCAATGTAACTTTACAGAACATTTTTTCCACTTAAAATTCAGAAAATTTATCTATATAGGGGTATTTTCGTGTACACATGTGGAATATATTTCCTTGTAGGAGGAAACTATGTTCCTGTGCTCATGCACTCTATATTGTTTCTGTATACCCACCAGGCCACACACCGAGCCTTCTAGGTGGGTTAAAAAACTATGTGACAAGGACACAAGACATGTTATATTTAAGATCATTATAAAACCTTATCCACTAACGATATTGAACCACATGGATTTTTTCTCTGATTTACATGCCTTGAAGGGGGGAATGTTCGAGATTTTCAAATAGTGTTCATAAATTTATGATCTCTCTTATAAACACTATTCTAGAGTGACCCTTCACCAGAACTAAGTGACCTCATTGTCTAAAACTCATTATCACCACAAAAGGGTATACAACCCCTTAATAATTCTCGAAATTTCTATTTTATGTTTTTAGTAATTTCATCCCAAATAACATAAATAAATCATAAAAACACATTTGATTTTACATCACTTCTATTGTCTTGCTTTTCTAACATCTTTCTGATCCTAAATCAACAATATCTCATCATTGTGAATAGAAAATGGGTGACGAATTATCGATCTACTTGTAAACATCAATCCTTGAACGAAATGGAAAAAACATTCAATGAATATAGAAAAATGTGGAAAATAATGAACCAAAAACTTGATGTATTGTCCTCAATTGTTGTTTTTGTTAGCCTTGATCCATCGATATAAGAAGAAAAAGAGATGAATCAATATTAATTAGTTAGTATCAAAAAATAAATCACGCTAATAAAAACATCATATAAAAATTAAGATATGACAATCAATCCTTTGTTCAATTTATTTGTGTTCTTCATAGAAATTAAAAATGAATAATGAATACAAACACAATAAATATCCATCATCAATTTGAATTAATCAATGATAATGGACATATCATCATTGTGAAATTTAGCAAGATCCTCAGATTTCATCTCACACTGATCATCGATCATTGATATGTTCATCTTCTAATAATGGGTTCTCTCTCATCACCACTCAAATGGTCCTATGGATCGTTAGTTTTTTTTGTTTAAACCTAGTAATTAACCGACAATATTTATTTATATAATAGGATAGGATTCATTATCATTGAAAAAATAATAATTTTTATTAATAAATTATTTTATTCATTCCACAACTTTGATATGTTTTCCAAAAAATAAAATTTCAAAAAATGATTATGTAGAATAAATTGTAAAACCATTATTTTGAATAGAATAGTTCCATATGTATTATTATGAGGTGACCCTTTCATAATCTATTCATATTTTTTAAGAAAACAATGCATTCATGGTATAAATTATATTTAATATATTTAAAAAATGTATTCTGTGAAAATCAGGCCTTAGAATCTCATTCATTCTTAGCACCTTGTCTTAGAAAATAATCCATACACTATCCAAAAATAATACTCTATAAATATGAGTAATTAAAATTCATTTTCTCATCATTATCATAGTTCCATGAGGTTTTTTCTATTTATTAAAACCAAAAAGTACAGTGTCAATATTAATAATTATATAGGGGAACCACATAATCCAAAAAAATCACCTATTAGATGTCTAAATAAACACACCATCATTTGAATCTATTTCACCATAGGTTTATCATAGTAATTTATAGTCGTCATTTAAATTCATCATGGTGGTTTTTAAAGTGATCGATAATTTTCGAAGTATATCCCCCAAGATTATGAAACTAGAAATGTGATAGGCCTACTAGAGTGTGTATGATAAAAATGTATACCTAGTTGTCTAAATAAATGATGGGGGTTAGTTATATGTTAAAAAATTTATCCTAAAAATAATTTAGTTTAAATGGATTCAAAATTATTCAATTCACAAAACACTAATTAATTATTGAAATTATCAGGTTGGGAATTGGGTTTGATTATGAAAATTTCATAACCTGGTGGATTCAAATATATATATATTCCAGAGTTCATATTTAATCATATTTAAAGTAAATATTTTATGTATAGTAATAAAATATATTATTATAATCACATTAAAACAAAATAATGATTCTATTATAATGCTTACTACATCATACTAATTAACTGAGATGATTGTAATCAACGAAATCTTATTTATATTTTGTTACAATAATATCGTATTCAAAGCATAAAATTATCATAAGATGAAGCATAAAAATATATAATTTATATTATAATGTATTCAAAAAAAATACAAGTAAATTATTTCAATTCTATTAAACCAAAGTGAAGGGAATCAAATAAACTATGATAAAGTTCCATTGATTTATACATTCAAGAAGGTTTGTCTTACCCACACAATTAAAAGACCTCGATATGAATATGGTGTTTTTCTATTTGCCTATCCTTGAAAACACTATATCCAGAAGGTGATAAAAACCTCTCTCATTATAGCCTCAAAATCCTTAATTATACAAAACATCAGAACCATTGTCTTCCTATCCATGGATGTCCTCAATCATAATAACAATAATCAGCATCATGAAAAGAAAAATAAACTTATGTAAGTTTCATGTATGTGAAAGAAGCTGATCATGAATTTTACACCTTAATGATTTCCCACACATTAAAAATTTAACAGTGCTCCCTTATAGTGTCTATGTGTCATAAAATATATTATCCCATTCAAATGACCTAGTATTTATAGGTGTTTTCCCAAATGGTCTTCTTAACCTCCAACATTGATATATTATCCTGATATTTTTGAGGAACATAATCATTTTTCACTATAATTGATATATTGAAACGGATAGCATGATTTTTTTGATTTTAATGTTATTCATGACATCAATTTTATTAAAAATAATTCATTTCACTATGATCATGGTTTCCCTTTACACTAAAATATGATTTGAAATGAGTCTGATGATTTCCATTACAAGAGTCTATAAGATTTATGTCATTACAAAAATATTGTTAGTACAAAAGAGAGGAAATCATGTACGATGAAAATTGTATTTTTTGTGTATGATATAAATCATATTTGGGCTCATTGTGATAATCATTAATTGAATCAATACTGCAATTCATACCGGTATGTTTATTATCACATGTACTATGAAAATCTTAATGAGAAAATGATATTTTTATTTCATAAAAAATTTCTCTTAGTTTGTTTGATAAAAATATTTATTAAAATACATTTGGAATAAATGATTTAGTAATTTAGGTATTTATGTACCTGTTTGTTATTTCCAAAACAAAAAGAATAGTGAATCAAAAAGATACTTTTGACTCAACTATCTCCCCCATTTTGGGAATAACAAAACACAATACTTAAATGCAAAATTACACACTAAAATTTATGTCAAAATAGATTTTAATACATTTTTTGTATTTATAAGTAAGAGCTTACAATTATTTACCCCTATGTTTTAATAAACTTATTCATAAGATATTGAATAAGAATAACCTTCTTATGATAACAATGTCTATAACGATCACATTCTAAATTTTTTATACTGCTTTATATATCATTCCCCCATAATAAAAAAATCCCCCCCTAACTAATAATTCTACAACATTGTGTATAGAAAAAATAAATCACAAATTATAACAATATCTGAAAAAAGGGTTTGAGAGACAAACAAATACAAATTAATAATGAATTTCACCATCTATAATGATTGAAGGAACATTCATGTAAAAATGGAAGACATACCATCATAGTGTATGTAGATGTGAAAATATATTATCGATGTTTCAAAAAGGAATACAAGAAGTGTTCAGAAAAATAATTTCTTATCCTTTTCATTGTCCATCATTAATAGTTTTATGGAAACTATCTTCATCTTTTTGAATTAATTTCTATCATCCGTTATCTTTTCAAGAGATTGTTAATGAGTCCAGATATTCTCTTCCTATTCTAGAAATAACTAACTGTTATTACAATTTAGTTTTTCTTGAGAGAGTACATTTTTATGGAGTATGAATCTTTTTATCTTGATCATGATTTTTTTCTCCTAATATTTACATGTATCTTATTGTACATTAAACATATAAATAATCTATAAAATTTAATTTTTTAAATAAACTATATGATTCTTATAAAATTTCAAATTATAGATTTATGGCTGAATGACATTCTACTTATTATTTACATCCATGTCTTTGTTGGACTAACAATCATCATTAATATTGAAATCATTAACTTTTAGAGTAGTCTCACTATCCAATTTGCTGATAACAATTATTAATTCATTCACATTCCATATAATTTCACCTAATGATTCATCGCAGACATGGATACATTAAGTAGTATTATGAGGCCAATTAACCACTTTAATGTAAGACTATATTTATTCATTTAAACAATCATAAAACACCTTGATTTATATTTAATCTTAATTAGTCTTTTACATAGAATTTAGACTGAATCCAATTACTATTTTTTGGTATTAAAAAATCAAATCAATATTTCAATTAGTCTTACATCATATCTTGTCATATCTTTGATAACCTTATCATGAACCCCCCCTCCCAAGGTGGGAGATGAATCATACGAGTCATATATTTCAAAAATAGATGGAATCATGTCTTGTATTGTACATCATGAGAAGACTCATGATGATTCCATCAATGGTTTAGAAGGTGCGAGATGCAACAACACAAAAGGAGCCACGTATTTATTCAATAGTCTCGAACTATCATCAAATGTTATTTAAGCTACTGATGTAGAGAATGTGGATCTAGATTCGTTCTATGCTTGTTGGCTGCGTGATGCTACTGGAATTCTTGTGGTGCTTGGTTCAGGCTTTGGGAAGGTTCTGAGGATGCTGAATTTTAGGTGCACTATATTGCCCCAGGAGAGGAAGATTCAAGAAATTGATTCCCGCCTTATAGAATTCCACAACAGATTCATGAAGGAGTTCAATGATTAGATATGCATGTTGTCTATTTCATGAGTCATTCCTATAATTCCCCAACCCTAGTTTCCCAGAGTCGGTGCATTATTATAATACATTTGAATGATTACGAGGAATCCAGTCTCGAAGGACCGATCATTTTAGCATACTTGGAAAATAGATTACATACATTAATGTTACATTACACATTATAAAATACAAGACAACTTAAATAATCATTTATGAATGCCATTATTCCCTTTGCTGAACCCTGCATATCAATCACTATACACTACATGGAATCATGGGA
This sequence comes from Viscum album, assembly GCA_963277665.1. NCBI lineage: Eukaryota > Viridiplantae > Streptophyta > Magnoliopsida > Santalales > Viscaceae > Viscum > Viscum album. The sequence goes on from OY728159.1 coordinate 1,434,226,133, forward strand.
AAAATGGAACATAGAAAGCGGTGAGCTCAAACGATCAGTAAGGGTAAGCAATACAATAGAAGAAAACATAAATATTAAGCATGAAGAATAATTGATTCCACTTGGATTTAACAATAATAAAAATTAATACTTTTATTCCAGGAATATGAGTTGAGTAAATAATGCCATTATATAACATAATCATGGGTATTCTACAAGATTAATGACTACATGAACTGTCAATTTTATTTTCATAATGAGGGAATGTATAATGTTGGACATTCTGAAACATTTTGTCAAGGCCTCTGCAAAGACATCTAAAAATGATTAAGGCCTCCGCCAACACCATATATCAAATTTGGAAAGGGCCACGGCCAATTCCACGTCTAGTTGTCTCATGAGACCTACTGATGCATCGAGGAGCTCTAGAGGGTTCCACCCATCACATACTAAGTCCAATACATTCCGCATACGAAAAGTTGGAAACATAAAATTAACATTCGTACTAAAACTAGCATTCAAAATGTCAATACATTAACCATAAACCATGGCTGGTATAAAAATTACACATTGATAGTTAGACATATCACAAAACCTTCAAAAAAATATTGATGAATTCTATCATTATAAATCAACATCAATTATGTTTAAAATCCATCAAAGGATGTTGGCATATATGAAAATCATTTGAAAAAATCTTTGAGAGAAATATCCCTTTTTCATGAAAGAATTTAAAAGTTACACAATTTAGAAAGTAATACATTTGAAGACATTTTCGAGTCATAGTGTCCCATACCACTTGGAAACTTTTTTAAAGGAATTGACATTTTTAAAACATCCATGTCCATATAAATAAATACATAAAAACAGTTTTTAAAACATGGGAATTAATGAGAACGATTTAGAAGAATAAATAATTAAAACATTTAAAATGATGTTTTAGTAAATAGTCTCTTAAAAAGAGTCCCTTTGAAAACCATTTTATGAAACATGTAAATGGATTATAAATATTTATATTTAGATTCCTACGTAAAAACAACCTCAGATAATAATGAGATTGTGAAATTAACCCGTACCAATTTTGTAACATACGAAACATACACCACATGAAAGAAGTATCATATAATGAATATGTTAATACACATAAATTAAAGTGTATTACACAAATAATACAATTATGTGCAGTATATAAACCACAAAAAAGTTAATAGTGTCAATATGGCATGAATCTCACGGGAATAAGGAGTGAGATGAAAACCCTTTTTTTTGTACTTTCCATTAGTCGAGGGTATGTTTAACCTCCTGTATGAAGATCTTAGTATGTTATTAATGTATATCAGAACCATATTAATATGTATGATATCATAAATGTTTCATTAATGTCTTTATAATACCCATTAAATAATAATTTCCATGTTAAAATAACATTTTGGGTAATAATTGCTTTCGTTATCCTATATGTTTTACCTTGTTACTCTTGATTATATCACTTATATGAAGATTTAAATACTTCCGGAATATAAAACATGATTTATATATCATATATATTTAGAAGATAAATATGAATAATAGACATATCTTGGAAATGAAAAAAACCGTTTATGGAGACGGTAGTCTGTATGTACGCATAAACGTTGTTTTCGTATTCATATCATATTGAACAGAAATAAGTGAATAAGATATATGTATGTAAATATATATATATATATATACAATAGAATTATTATGTAATATATTACATACTTATTAGTATTATATATTTTTATAATCGTCGATGAATGGTGAACATGAAAATTAATCTCATCGCGGCGTGAGGACGGTAATACGTACGTACGCACGAGCGACTATATCATTTTCTTAATGGTGTGGAATTAGATGGTATATTAATTTTTCAGGGACATTAGCATGATATTTTCATTCTTTATATAATTTTTCTCATCATTATATCATTATAAATAACATAGTGTTGAAAAACAGAGTACACCACGACGTGGAGAGGGTAAGCCGTACATACACGCACATGGTGACATAATCATTCATAAGATTGATAGAATAATGAATATAGTTGTTCCATATTTATAATAACATCATAGTATATATAAGATACTGGAGTTATTATTTTATAATGGAAACAATAATGAAAGATTAAGTGTAAGCATAAGAGAACTTGAAAGATGGTGGTGAATTCATTACATCTTCTTCGGGTTCTTCCTTTTGATTTGATCAATAGGGATCCTTATGTTGGATTTATGACCAAAGGAAGGCCTCTAGGATGAAGTTAGTCTAGTTGGGAGGATATTTGGGCAGGGTTTGGGCGAGCCTAATGGCTTAGGGGGTGTTAATTTGAGAGAATGGGAAGTTCCCTTTTATAAGAGGGGTGAGGAGAACCATTGTAAGAAAATAAAATATTATTTTATAATAAATTATTATTTGGTTTATAATTCATCCAAAGTGACTTATTTCAAGGCTAGGGTGGGGATCGGTCTAAATCCTCTCAACCAATAGGTTTTATACAAGTTTAGGTTACCATTTGTACATTATCATTCAGATTTAAATCTATGTTAAATAAATTAACTTTTACTGTGTCTTCTTTTATTCATACACTATATGGTTAATAGACAAACTATTTTATGTCAATTTTGACACTATTTGGTATTTGTTTTTTGTTAAATTAATAACATCCGTATTACTTCAACAAAATAGATTGAATCAATAGTAACATGTCATATTCTCCTATAAAATTAGTGGATGTCCTGAAAACTTTGAAATTATAATTATTTTAATATTTATAATACCATTTATACGATTATTTCACTAATATGGTAATTACTGCATCATCATTGTTTCATTAATGAATTTAATTATTTAATATCAAAAAATTATAAATAAAATACCATTATTTAGGAAATGTTATTATATTTCTAATTAATATATAGTTGAATTTATCTTATGTATAACCCTATATTAAAATTGGTTTAGTTATTAAACATTTATTTTAACTATTTTAATTCTTCTTTAAATAAAATAATTATAAATTTCTTAATCTAATACAAGTGGACCTAAAGGTTCATATTTTATTCCTAAGGTTGTTTTTGGTCGAATTAAACTTCTCCAACAGAATTAGTACATTTTCTAAGATAATAATAATATCATTTTTACCCATAAATACCCTTTTTAGTTTTAACCATTTTAAATAAAAGTGAAAAGTTACTATTCACCAAAAAATATTTTTGTTTTATTGAACCACATTTTACTTATTGATACCAACCGTGTCTCTCATTTTTTTGAAATTCCATTCACAAAAGCGGTAAAATTGCGTTTTATTTGAATTCGAAAATTCTCTTAAGAGGTGGGTAAAAGACGGTGAAAAGTTCTATAAAACATTTTTTTATATCTAAAATAATTATAAATTGAATATAATGAATTAAATTGAAATTATATAGGTATTAATTATCTATTATGAACTAAAATAAATTGAAATAAAAATTCGGTTTTAAACGATAACTTAGTGTTTTTTCACTATTCATAAAAAATTGATCATTTTTAGAAAAATACCAAAAGTTCACTCAAAGATAATTTCCATATTTTGAATCCAAATATAAAGTATATTTTACCAAATTCAAAACATAGAAGTTGAATTTATTAAATTAAAATTAATTCACATTGTCAAAACCAAAAGGCATATTCTTAAAAAACAATATATATCAAAAGATTGACACATATTTATGTCCAATCTCCAAGTGAAATTATTTAAAATGACCAGCATTGGATTAAATGATAAAAAATAATCTATTTATACTTCCACAACATTAAAAATTATAATTTAACATTAAAAATTATTTTGATTAAAAAAGTTTTTTTTCAGTTATAATATAGTATTTCTCACTAATCAACCAAATATGAAAGATATCAGAAAAACCCCATAAATTTATTAACACTAAATTCTTAGATCCAGATTCTAAAGAAGAAGTTTATTTTATAAAATTTAATATATAAATGTTTCAAATATTGGATTTAAAAGTGGTTCACCATTAAAAGGCGGTAAAAGTGCATTTTTTTGAAAAATACTACTTTTATCTGAAAAAAATGATTTAGTTCTTATATTATGTCTAAGAAACTCATAATATGGATTCTAAAATTATAGGGATTATATATAGTTCAAAATTCAATTAATAATATTCATAACCGATTTTGAACGACTAGTTTGGTAAGTGGTGGTGCTCTTGAACTCAGCGTAGCGTGTAATGCAGGTTATTGAATTACTTTGAAAAAATAACGTACATTAAAATATTGGGGTGTTAAATTATTCCCTTCATCAATAAATTTTTTCCTTGCAATTTTAAAATGTTCATCTTAAATAAAAGTTTCAAAATAGAAAATACCTTTGTGGGAAAACCCACATCATAAATTTGGATAATAAGATTTAGACTTATTAAGAGGAAAAGGGGAACGAAAAAGCCGCCACGAAATTATGATCTCGATTTGGGGAAAATTGGTGGAAATCAGAGACACATAATTGGAGGAAAATCGTAAATATTTATAAGGATTAATTGAGGTCATCAGTGATAAACAATTGTAGAATTGAGGGCCTCAAAACCATCAATCTATGATGATTTAAAATATCGTCGGCTCAACAAAGCATAAGTAATTATGATACCACCTTTTTAGTTTTAATATCCCTTACCTAATTTTTAAGAATTAATTTCATCATATAATAAGAGAAGAAAAATATATATATACTTTTCAAGTAGATTCCCATCCTTTAAATAATTTCTACTATATACTCTTCTTTCACTCCAAAATACTTAAAAAAATATTATATTTATCCTAATAATATATGTTTCCAAGAAAACGAATTTATAATTCATCTACCAGACATTTTAAAAAAACTACATTATTCAATCTAGGACATCACGTGATCCAGTGGTAGGTGATACACCCTTATTTCCCTTTGGTTGCGGGTTTATGTCTTGCGGCCTTACCGAACACGATGGGTTGCCGCCCGACTTCTGGGTTCTCCTTTTATGGATATCCAAAAATAATCTCAAACTAGAATTATCCAAAATACTTTTTTCCAAACTCATAGTCCAGAATTTATATGGATGGTAAACACAATGATAATCCTTTTTTCCACATAATAACATGTGAACACCTTCATCATGGTTTCTTTTAAAACATTGTAACATCCTGAATTTCCTTAAAACCTTATTGATTACATTCATGCTCCCTTATTCCTTATAGAATACTGGATATACTCCTTCTATCCATTTTTTTTAAACTCAAACAATGATGGAATATAAAAATCATTAATCAGTTTCAAGGTATTCAAGAATATCCAATATAATTTATCCAAATCAACCATCTCTTATTCCAAAATAACTACCTCATTATAAGGAAAGTATTAAGGATTACCTTTACTTTAACCACGTGTTTTACCAAGAAGTGCAGATTACTATTAAGTCACTTTTAATAGAACCATATAATATAAATTCCTCAATTTAATAGTACTATAGTAAAATCCTTATTTATCTCTATAATTCATATAACCAGTGTACTGTAGATACAACACTCAAATTAAATAATTTTATAATAACAACATAAGAACAATAGTGATTCATCTTCATCTGAGGCAGTATAATAACATGATTATTATCCAATAACATCATGTGTGATATACTCTTGTGACTATGACATTGATTCACGTAGTGTCTCAACACCTTACAGATGAAGCATTTTACATTTGAAAACTTTTTCTTACCATTGCAATCACGTACTTGGTGCCCTTTTTCTCCACACTTATAACAGACACCCATTTCTTTCAAATAATTACCAAGGTGATTATTTCCACATTTATCACATATAGGAAAATCCAACTTTCCCCCATTACCTTTATTTATCTTTCTCTCTACCATCCTTTTCATCTCTTTCTTCCCTTCAAAGCCATCCGACTCAAAGAATTAATTACTCATCTTACTAACAGATGATATTATTTCTTCATATAATGGAAATACATGGGAGACTATTTCTCTTATAAATGTTGTCTTAATAAAGTGAAATATATGATCCTTCTTATTCTTTGGATCATACGTATTGCTATAGTTTATATTCCTTCTACTGGGCGCCATTTATATACAGTTGCATACACTAGGTCAGTTTATGAATTGAAATGAATAATTCCAAAACATGAAAAATACCCCACACAAATTGAAATGTTTATGGATATAATCTATAATCATAAAAATATTTTCATTGAGGAGGTATATACCCCTAAACACATAAAAATGATTTGTAACGAAAATGAGAATTATCCTAAGCATATCCCTCAGGAGTTTCGTAACCAAGAGTGCAGCAAGACCCGTTGTCATGCACCAGTTCTCGTTCGAGTCTAGCTCAAAATGGATTTTTCGGGTATTACCCATTTGTACATCTATTCCAGAGCCACCTCTACTTGCTTGTATATAGACAGGGATGTATTCACTTGGAAAACTCAAAAAATCACTACATTACTAAATTTTATGAAGTTCTTCTATACTAATCCTCAATGTCTATCTTAGGGTATTTTCCTCTAATCAGAGTTTATCTAAATCTACTTTACTAGGTTATTGTTAAACATCCTCTGATACCATATGTAATTCACCGAACATGTTTACCCAGATTTGATGTAGTATTTTAATACATTGTCATGATTACCAAGAATCAAGTCCCGAAGGACTTATCAGTTTAATAGTCTTGGAAAATAAATAACATAAATGAATGTTACATTACACTTTATAACAAAGAACACAACATAAAAAATCATTTACGAACACCATTATTCCCTTAGCTTAACCCTGCATATCAATCACAATACACTTCTTGGAATCCTAGGAAAATGAAACATAGAAAGGGGGGAGCTCAAATGCCCAGTAAGGGTAATCAATATAGTGGAAGATTACATAAATATTAAGCATGGTGAATAATTTAAATTGCATGACTTTACCAGTAATAAAAATAAATATTTTTATGGCAGGAATATGAGATATGTAAATAATGAAATAATAAGATATAATCAACGGTATTCTACTAGTTTAATGACCACATGAACCGTCAATATTATTTTCATAATGAGGGAATGTATAATGCCGGACATTCTGAAACATTTTGTCAAGGCTTCGGCTAGGACGTCTATAAATTATTAATTCCTCGGCCAAAACCATATATCAAATTCGGAAAGGGCCTTGGCCAATTCCATGTCTAGTTTTCTCATCAGACATACCGATGTATCGAGGAGCTATAGTGGGCTCCACACGTAACTTACTAAGTCCAATACAGTCCTTATACGAAAAGGATGAAACATGAAATGAACATTCATATTAAAACTAGCATATAAAATGTCATTAAATTAACCATAAACCATGAATGTTATAAAAACAACACATCCATAGTCATACATATCACAAAACCTTCTATAAAATATTGAAGATTTTAATAATAATAAATATACTTCAATTAAGTTTTAAATCCATCAAAGGATGTTGACATAGATGAAAATGATTTATAAAACTCATTGAGAGAAATATACATTTTTTCATGAAAAAATTTAAAATGTACACAATATATAAAGGAATACATGTAAAGATATTTTTTAGTCAAAGTTTCCCATACCACTTTGAATCTTTTTAAAGGAATTTAGATTTTTAAAACATTCATGTCCATATAAACAAACCCTTAAAAACAATTTTGAAAACATGGACATTAATGAGAATGATCTAGAAGAAAAAATAATTAAAACATTTAAAAGGATGTTTTTGTAAAATTTACCATTACAATAATCCCTTTGAAAACTCTTTTATGAAACATGGACATAGATAATAAATAAGTCCTAGTAGATACGTACGTAAAAACAACCTCAGATAATAATGAGATTGTGAAATTAACACTTACCTATTTGGTAACTTTGAAAAATTAACCCCATAAAAGAAGTATCATAAAATGAATATGTAAATACACATAAATTAAAGTGTATTACACAATGACTACAATTATGGTCATTGATACACCACACAAAAGGTAATAGTGGCAATATGGAATGAATCTCATGGGAATAAGAAGTGAGATGAAAACCCCTTACGTTGCACTTTCCTTTAGTCGAGGGTAGGTTTAACCTCTTGTATTAATATCGTAGTATGATATTAAAGTATACCAAATCCATATTAATATTTATGATATCATACCTGATTCATTAATGACTTTATACTACCCATTCAATAATAATTTCCGTGTTAAATTAACATTTTGGGTAATAAATTCTTTCTTTATCGTACGTGTTTTAACTTCTTACTCTATATTGTATCACTTATATCATTATTTAAATACATCCATAATATAAAACATGATTTATATATAATATATATTTAGAATATAAATATGTATAATAGTCATATATTTGAAATTAAAATCATCGTTTATGTAGACGGTAGTCCATGCGTATGCATAAACGTTATTTCCGTTTTCATATCGTTTTGAACAAAACTAAGTGAAAAAGATATATGTATGTAAATATATATATATCTCCAGTATCATTATTATGTCATATATTACATACTTCTTAGTAATATATATTTTTATAATCATCGATGAATGGTGAACATGTAAATTAATCCCATCGAGTCCTGGAGAGGGTAATCCGTACGTACGCACGAGCGGCGATATAATTTCTCTAAAAGAGTGAAATTGGTTGGTATATTAATTTTTACAGAGAAATTTTTATGTTATTTTCATTATTTATGTACATATTAATCATTATTATATCAATCCAAATAACATAGTGTTGAATAATGAATTACAGAACGACGTAGAGACAGTACGCCAAACGTACACACACATGGTGACATAATCATTCATAAGATGGATTAAATAATGAATATAGTTGTTCCATATTTATAAGAAAATAACAGTTTATATAACATACTGGTGTTATTATTTTATAATGGAAACAACAAAGAAAAATTAAGTGGAAGAATAAGATAATTTGAAAGAGGGTGGTGAAATCATTTCCTCTTCATCGGGTTATTCCTTTTGATTTGATCAAAATGACTTCTTAGGCTAGCATTATGACCAAAGGAAGGCATCTAAGTTGAATTTAGGACAGTTGGGAAGATATTTGGGCAGGGTTAGGCCGAGCCAAATGGCTCTGGAGGTCTGAATTTTAGAAAAGGGGAAGTGCCATTTTATAAGAGTGGTGAGGGGTACCTTTTGAAAAACATAAAATATTATATTATAATAAATTCATATTCGGTTTATAATGGCTCAAAGGTGACTTATTACAAATCTATGGTGGGGATGGGTCTAAATACTTTCAACAAATAGGGGTTACATAAGTTTATGTTACAATTTTGATCTTATCATTTTGATTTAACTCAAAGTTAAATAATTTAACTTTTACTGTGTTTCTTGTATTCTTAAACTATATGGTTAATAAGCATACTATATACTTCCAATAGAACCCTAATTGGTTCATTAATGTCATATATATTTTTATATAAGTCTTTTGGCCGATCCTTATATTTTTATGACAATTATATCCATTAATAATAAAATATTTGTTTTAAAAACTATTTTATGTCAATTTAGACACTATTTGGTATTTGTTTTTTGTTAAAATAATAACAGAATTATTACTTTAAAATAATGATTTGAATCAAACCTAACATATCTTATTAACCTATAAAAATATTTTTTTGCCATAAAATCTTTGAAATTATATTTATTTTTATATTTATAATACACATTATTTGATTATTTCATTAAAATGAAATTACTACATCATCATTGTGTAATTAATAAATCGAATTATTTAATCTCTAAATATTATAAATAAAATAAAATTATGTAGGAAATTTTTTTAGCTTTCTAATTAAAATTTATATTTGAATTTATATAATGTATAACCCTATATTAAAAATGGTTTCGTTATTAAACTTTGATTTTAACACTTTTAACTATTATTTAAATAAAATAATAATAAATGTCTTAATCTAATCCATGGAGACATAAAGGGTCATATTTTATTTCGAAGGTTGTTTTAGGTCTAATTAAACTTATCCAATAGAATTATGACATGTGTTGGTGTAATAATAATATCATTTTTACCATTAATTATCCTATTTACTGTAAACCGTGGTAAATAAAAGTAAAAAGTTACTATTCACAAAAAATTATTTTCATCTTATTGAACCACATTTTACATACTGATATAAATCGTGTCTCTCTGATTTTTTAAATTTCACTCAAAGAAGCAGTAAAATTATGTTTTATGTGAATTCGCAAATTCTCCAAGGAGGTGGGTAAAAGTTGGTGAAAAGTTCTATAATTTTTTTTATATATTTAAAATAATAATAAATTGAATCTAATGAATTACATTGAACAAATATAGTTATTATGTATCTATTTTAAACTAAGATAAATTTAATTAAATTAAATAATTATTTAAATAAAAATTCGGTTTTAAACGATAACTCAGTGTTTTTTTACTATTCATCAAAAAATGAACATTTTCAGAAAAATACAAAAAATTCACCCTATGATAATTTCGATATTCAGAATCCAAAAATGAATTATATTTTACCAAATTAAAAACATATAAGTTGAATTTATTAATTTAATATTAATTACCGTTTTCAAAACCAAAAGGCGTATCTTTAAGAAACAATATCTTTCAAAAGATTGACACTTGTCTATGTTCAATTTCAAAGTCAAATTACATACAATTACCAGAATTGGATTAAATGGTAAAAATATAATCAATTTCTACTTCCAAACCCTTAAAATTGATAATTTAACACTATAAATTATTTTGATTAAAAAGGTTGTTTTTAGTTAAAATATATTATTTTTTACTATTCACCCAAATGTGAAAGTTATCAGAAAAACCCAAACTATTTATTGAATATAAATTCTTATGTCCCTATAATAAAGGAGAAGTTTATTTTATCAAATTAAATGTATAAAAGTTTCAAATATTGGATTTAAAAAGTGTTCACCAATAAAAGGTGTTAAAAGTGCATTTTTTTAAAAAAAATTCTTTTATCTGAAAAAAATGAATTAGTTCTTACATTATGTCGATGAAACTCATAATGTGGATTCTAAAATTATAAGGATTAAATAAAGTTTAAAATTATGTTAATACTATTCATAACCGCTTTTGAATGGTTAGTTTAGTAAGTTGTGGAGCGTTTGAACTCAGTTTTGCGTGTAGTGCATGTTATTGAATAACATTAAAGAAATAACTTACATTGAAATCCCGGGGTGTTACAATTCTATGATATTTCCAAGTATTCAAACCATTTCCATCACTATTTCAGAACTTCTAGATGTATCATTATTCTTTGATATATGAAGAGATTACAATCACAATATTTATAAACAATTTATCCTCTGTTGAATCATTTTTTATAAAATACAAAAAATGGTTATCGACCTTCGCCAGAATTATTTTAGTGTTATATCAACTAGACATGGGGTCTTCTTTCCCTGTTGGCTATGGGAGTTTTGGATCATCAACATCTAAGCATTCATATTTTTTCTGATGATGATTTCACATGTTCCTAATCTTTCGAGTCATGCCTATGTGATAATCGTCACTTCATTCTCTTTCACTGGATAATCAACTTTTATCATGGTCATGATTGAAAGAGTGCGACAAGGTAGATTCTACTTTCCCTCCTTCCACTCCCCTTTCAAAAACCATCTTTCCTCAATGGTATTAGTGACATGATGATTTGTTTTCTCCGAATGGATGATGATACTCTTTGAATGAAGCATCTCAGAATGTGTGTTTGGTTTTTACAATGCATTCATAAACAAGAAATTTTTTGTTTTTTGTTTGTTTTTCTATCAACAATGCCACTATCCTTCTTTCTTCTCTTGATGTAGGAGGTGATGTCTTAAGGGATTCACATGTCAGCCTAATGACACCCTTGCTCCAAAAATCTCTCAGGATACTTTTGGAATGCCTTCTTCTACTGTCGGTGTAAGTTCATGATCTTCATCTGATGTTCATCACCCAAGTCCCACCCTCTAAAAATCTATTGGGATTTGGAAACTTTTATCCCTAGAATTCCATCATCATGTACTATTGGCGTACCTAGTTCTACTGCAAATGCACCTCCTTTTGATCCAAATAAGCATGAGTTGATGGGAGAAGAGAAAGATAAGGGTATCACTTTTGTGGATTTTGGAGGGTGTAAGACCTCCCTATGCCAGTGTTTTTCATTGTTGGGTGGTTGAAATTTATGGGATAAGGGATTAACTATTGAGATAATTGATGACAAAACACTATAATGTTTACCAATAACTGATAGAGCCAAAGGGAGTACCACTATTACAGATAGTGTGTCTGGGGAACAAGTTGAACCATTTACTATGAGAAAACTAAAAAGAGACCCAAAACTGCGGTGGAATTCAAGAGATATATTCAATCTGAGTGTTTCCTCACCAGTCAGGTAGGAGGCGGGTTGGTGGGGTATAACACGAACTCCCGCCATTTGTTGTCAATATGGTATTGCATTTAATGTTTTGATTCATGATTTTGAGAGGGAACTAGATGTATTTGAAGGTATGTCTGAATATTATTTTGGGGTTTTACATGTGTTTATCACTCAACCATGTGTTTTTTGAGTTTTGTTGTTCATTTCTACAATGGTGGATCCCCTTGGCCATTCTCTTGTTTGGTTCTCACTCAGGCATAAAGTGATTTATTTGAAAAAAAATTGGTGTGTGGACCAAGATTTCGATCAATACTCATGATGTTATAAATTTTATTCTGAATGAAATTTATTCCATAGTATCATTTTAATGAAATAGTATTTTTGGAGTTACAATTTTCCTCATTATCAAGAATCTTTCTAGAATAAAATCTAGTTACTTCAACATCCAAATTCTGGTTACAATCTTCATCAGTCTAGGTATCTTACTCATTATTTTAAATGTGATTGGCTTAATCAGACATAGAACTCTAAGAATCATTTTATTAAGACTCTATATATTTTTATGTCATATTGGATGAAGTTACTTTTGAAGATATCAAATGTATTCTGTTAGACTGAGATTATTCATCCTATCCATATTCCTTTCTATTTTCACCATCCTCCATTTCAATTTAACTCATTTTTCGTTATATTCCTAATTGTTTATTACGTCGTATTAATAAATATAGTAATCATTCTCTATCATTTATATTTATTTTCTTTCTTCAAAAAACGGATAATATTTTGGTGGAATGGATTCTTCACCATCATTTTTGCTTCTTTATTCACTTGTCTTCAAAAGAGGGAGTGACTGTTTACACATTAATAGGTTCACTTAATAATATTCCTATACTATATTTTTAGACTCAATTCCAAAAATATCAATATCAAAATATAAAATTTTATATTTTTCATCCTCTTTTTATTCTCTTCATATTTAAGAGTATCATCAGTATGTATTTTTCAACTAGAGAATCAACAGAATTACAACCAAACTAGAAGTATTCATATTTTTTTTGGAAATACTTATTTTTTCATTAATAAAAAAATTCAACATTTTCATTCAATTGAATTATTTTTTTAAAAGAAGTATAAGAATTATGTTTTTAGTTTCAAAAAAATCGGCACTATCGATTTTTGAAATACCCTATATTCCCCTATCTAATTATTTTGATGCTTCAGAATTAACATCTTCATCAAACTATATTGATTCTTAATCAAATTGAAATTTAACCCTTTTTATTATATCATCCTAGATATGTGATATTCTGAGGATCCCTTATTCTTATATTATTAGGACATTACGAGCTTTCAAACATTCAAAAATCATCTTACATATAATTTCTATAAACACAATCTATTGATACATGATTGCACTGAAATCTAAAATTTGGTTGGTTATGATAATATAACCCATCGAAACTTTCTTATAGTAAATTACATGATAATATAGAATAATTACATATATGACTTTTACAGTTTTCCTACCACCCCTTAATTATATAAAAAATCCCATCATCTAGAGGACTATAACATAGGTTCTCTTTATAAATGAGTATCTTTTATCCTATCCTCATGAATCTCAAAAAGGTATTTCTCATCCCTATCTTTGGGGAAGCTTCCATTCTCATTTAAGAACATATAGGTAGGGTAAAATGTTTCAACCTATTATTATACACCATAAAAATTAGTGTATGGATTTACAATAATAAAAATATCTCTATAATACTAAAAAATGACACATTTATATCACCATCAATCCTCACAGTGTTATAAAACTACTTAAATAAATAAATAATAATAATAACCAATGAGTTTGAGGATTCATTAATAAAATTTAATCCAATCCATGTAAAATGATAATTATATTCAATGAATAATCGTACATATTATAAAACTATCTACTAACATTCCATTCTCAGAAAAACATCATTTTTAGACAAAGCCTTCTGAGGAATTACATTAGGAGACGATTCCAATTATTTTAACATGAGTATGATGAAATTCAATGAGAATGAAAATTTATAGACTCATCTACTTGAAGGAAATTAGTGTATTTATGCGAAGAGGATATAACCAAATTGTGATAGGGTAGTGGGTCTTCTTATATTGGAAGAAAAACATGACCATTGTACTTATACTACTATGATTTGATAAAACAATATGATAGTTGAAATTATTTGAACTCAAAAGGGGTTTTTGTTAAAAATTATAACATATTCATCCTAAATCTATAAAAGGATTAAAAAAATACAAAAATGGAAAACAATATTTTACATGATAAATTACATATATTGAAAATATAGCTTCAGTGTTTCAATACAAATTTATTGGTTTCGATAGATAGTTTTTCTTAAAAAGAAAAAATGGGAAGAAATTTAGAAAGAAAAAAATTGAATATGAAAATTATTAGGTATGAAAAATATAAATATTAAAAATATTGAGTTTGACAATTTTGAAAATGAATAATATTAAGTACAAAAAACATTATTTTAAAAAATAATGAATATTAAAAATATGAGTATGGAAAATTTATTGGGCACAAAAAATATATTGTTTATAAATTTTTTTTTGTAAATAATAATTCCATAAAACATCAAAAATATCTAATTCCCATTAAAAAAATAGTACAGAAATAAAAGAATATTTATTAAAATTAAAGTTGATATAAATTATTACTTTTTATTAATCATTCATAGCTTTTGTTTAATTTATTCGAATCAATCCATAGGTAATTGTTTTTTAAAAATATCAGACAATATTTTTTGGTTCTGATATATTTTAAAATGATATCTCATTTTAATGTGTCATTAATATGAATGTTATTCCTAATATCATTGTTTTCTTTTAATGAGTGGTGTATTGGGTTTTTTCATGTTGGTATGGATGTAGTGTTATAACACAATATTTTTGTTTTATTCAAACACTTTCCATAATAAGAGAGTGTGTGTTGAATCCACAACAGATGAGCACAACAAAATCTAGCTACTAAATATTCAAATTCATCAATGGAATGTGATAATAAACATTTTTTTATACAGAACTAAGAAACTCATTAATAACTTATGAAATGACATGTTTTGATGTACTTATTCTATGCATTATACAACAACAAATGTTATCATCTGAATGTATTTTCAACTAAAAATCTTTTCCGTTAGAAAAAACCTCCAAATCCATAAAACCAATTAAATAATAATAAAATTTATTTTGATTCTATTGGATTTTATTGATATCATTCAAATAAAAATACTAGAAACAATATGTATAGATGACTAGCTGTTATGTATTGTAAACTTCTTATCATATCTCAAATTTTTATCATTAACTAGTTACCTAGGTTCATCAGGATCAATTATTTTTTAAGTTATGATTAGAATACTATTAAATTTATTAGTTTTATATCCGTAATTTTTTTATAATGTATTTAATAGTCTTATGTTGAGTTATATATTTTTCATATGGTTTTTGAGAAATTTTAATACTGAGAATGAATGGTAACTCACCCATCAAACTCATTTCAAACTCTAATTTAATAAAATATATAAAATAATATATTAATGATTTCTAAGTTGATCGAATTATAATTTCATTAACATAAATTTTAATAATAATATAATTTTTGTTTTCAATCTATAAAAAAATAGTTGGATCAATTGTTCCCATAAAAAAATGTTTTTATTACAAAAATCTTATAAGTCTATCATAAAATGCACTAAGGATTTTTTTGAGTCTATAAAAAGCCTTGGTAACTTTAAAATCATAATATATATAGTTTTTATGTTCATAAACATGATTTTTTTCAACAAAAACTCCCTCTTGAACAAATTTGTTACAGAATGAACACTTCAAATCCATATAAAAAAATTAAAAATTTATTAATGCTAGAAAGTATAGTATAGTTGTAATAGATTCATTTCTAGCAATCATAGTAAAAGTTTAACCATAATCTATTCCCTCTTGTTGATTATAAAATTCTGAAATCTAAATTGATTTATTTGTAACAATAATCCATTTTCATAAAACTTGTATCTTAAAAACCATTTTACTCCAATTATATATGTTTGATTTGGACTTCTATCCAAGGTCCTAACATTTTTCCTTTAAAAATAATTTAGTTCATCATGAAATTTTTTAATTAAATATTAATCACCTAATGACTCATCATTACATTTAGGTTTTAATTGATAAAGTAATGAATGATTTTCAATATCATATCTCAAATAAAATCTTATCCTTACAAATTGATTTACATCACCAATGATATTATCACTAATACGATTAGTATGAAACAAAATAAATTAGTTTCGTAAAAAATGTTAATAAAACATTGGTATAAGAACATTTAGATTAAGTACATCGGTAGAAATTTTGTATGTAATATAATTATTCCAAGATTCTTTTATAAAAGGATAATAATCTAGTTTGGAATTCACATCAGAATAGGTATGTAGGAATTTTGTAATCCCCAAAGGTTATGTTTTATCAAATATAAAATTTATTTTTTCCTCAATAGTACAATATTTTTATTAAATACATTATAATCATTTGATATAGTGGATTATCCTAATAATAACCATTTGTTAGATTTGTGTTATGTTTTTTTTTGTAAATTATCCTTTGTATTCAAAATTAATACATTTCTTCCAAATACATTGAATTATTAAACATTTGGGTTTCAGGATAACCATAACACATATAGTTTTGTGTTTCTAAATAGTGTAATTAAAAGTGTATTTATTGTATAACACGAATTACCCGTATATTTATACCCAAAATGATTAATAATTGAGTATTAACTCAACATTTCTCTTATTATCTCTTGATTAATTTGATTTCATCATTCAACAACACCATTTGTCTAAGGAATTATAATTGTCGGAAGGTTATGTCTAATTCCATTGTTACTACAGAATAATTCAAAAAAAATTATAAATTTTCTACAATTATCATTATGAATAGTTATCCATGGATAGTTTTCGTCATTTTTAACATCGGATAAAAAATAATTCCAATAAAAAATCACTTCTAATTTATTTGACAATAAATAGACCCATGTATATTTGTTGTAATCATCAACCATAGAAAATACACAATACTTGCATCTAATACGTCCAGTTTGTATGAGATCGAATAACTCCACGTGCAATATCTAAAGATCACCATTAGTTAATATTTCACTAGAAGATATACTACTTTAATTATGATTGATTCCATATTTTCACGGTTCACATACTTTTAAATATTCAAAACTATATTTTATTAGACCAGTAATAAGAATTTTCATAGAAAATTTACATAAGTAAATGTATTTATAATTTCATAATTGTCTATTCCATTACAATGAATAATATTTTATTTCACTAAGACAAAAAATTCTTCATTCATAAGGTTTTATAGGTTATGTGTGTAGAAATTCTTATTCCAGTGAGTAGAAAGAATGAATTCAGCCTTTTAATTGTGTACTACACATTTATCATTACAAAAATTCACAAGGTAAACTCCATCACATAATTATGTTATTCCTAAAAGGCTGTTCTTAAGACCTCAAACATTTAAAATAGTTTAAATCAATTATTTTTTATGAACTACAATGTTATATATAAAAACAATATTTCTTTGGTGATTATCACTGAAGGTATGTATTCCACCATTGATTTCAATAATCTCTTCAAAAAAGTTTACGTTGCTAGTAATGTTTTGGGAACTTCCATTAACCATGAAACTTATAATCTTATTGTTTTTACTTGTATTTTTTTCTTGAAAATATGAGAAATCAGGTTTTTAGAACCAATATATTATTGGATCCAAAAATATTAGAATGTAAAGTCATAGTAATACACACTTGTTTTGAAAAAGTTTGGCTTTATGGTGCCCTCAGGATAGAATTTTATTTATAGAACAATTTTTCATCCAATTACTTCCATTTTGATACTTAGTAAAAAATGGGGATCTTTTTCGAAATATATAGTAGTTATTAAAAATAGTATTTGAATTAATGTAACCAAACCATGAACTATTAAAATGAAGATGGAGTTGTCGTCACATCTTTTCAATATTTTTTATTTCAATAAGTTAAAATTAATTATAGATTCCCCAATGAATGTTTTTTAGAAAATATTTAATTAAAATAATTATTATCATCACCATCATTAGTTTTTGAATTTATTTTTGTTTCTATTTTATTTTTCTCAAAAATGAATTTTCACCATGCATAGAATGATTATCCATCTCTGAACTTGATTCAGTAAGGTAATTATAAATCGAATAAATTTCAAAATATTTTCTATCATTATATTTTGAAATATCGATAAATACTTTTTCTAAAACATTTATTCCAAAAAATTTCTATACATTTTTCTCAATAACTTTTCAATTTACTATTGAAATCATTTTGGTTAATTGAGATACGTCTGGAAATTAAGGTGACATATTTTTATTAAATGTAGAAGACGATTATTCATCCAAATATATTGACTTATTTTTGTCGGGGTAATTAGTGGGTAAATTCATGTTTTTAAATGAGTCATAAGTATATACCTTTGTCATAAGAAATTTTCTCTCATTAGTTATTCTAGCATAACTTCCAATGCTGTTATATTTGAAATTTTCATTGACTTAGGATTCATCAAAATATTATCCACAACATTAACTCTAGGAATAATTATCCTTTAAAAAATTCTTTCCTTCTTACTTGTAATAGTTTTTTAATTCAACCCATATAGTCTTTCTTTTCTGTCTTTCTTTTTGATTTTGGAAATTCTCGCTTGATACATCTAGCTCTATTGTATTAATAACAAGTAAAATTATAATATTTCTTATCATTATTTTCCATTATAATTTTCCACTACTAATATTGTATATCCTTTTTAACAATATTGTTCATCCCTAGACCATGGTTCGATAATTTGATCCCTAAATGTTCTAATTAACTTGAATCTGAATGAATAGTATCCTTTTTATTCATATACTTAATAAAAATAACAAGATTCATAACATTATTTTTATTTTATGTTTATTTAAAAGAAATTCTACCATTTTTATATTGGTAGTTTTCGAAATCTCCTTTATATTTGTACACATATTGAAATGGATGTCAAAACAATGCATCAAGAGTTACATTTGTAACAGTCCTCAATTCATAAATATATATCATTCTTTGATTCACATTCCATTCGAATAATTTATTTAATAATTTCCAAAAGGAAATTCTCATCTCATACTTTTCCCCCCATATATTGTAATATAATTACCTTTTTCATCAATATATTTTAAACCATAACAACATGTTCTTAATAATAGGATTCAATATCTAGATAATAATATCCTTACATAGCTCTTATTATTTCAATTACATTAGAAGTACCAAGATGAGTAATATCTATAATTTTACACATATAGTTCGTTACTCATTAATTGAAATTTGGATATATATTTCTATACATAGAATAAATTATACAATATTGTTCCTTTTAAATATGTTTATATTCCAATATATCTTGATTATTAAATACTCTAACTTATTTTTTAATGATTTTATAGTCTCTATTCAAAATTAAATTTCTATCAACTAAAGTGTTGATAAATAATATATTCATTATGTATTTATAATATTTATAATCATTTCAATCATTAATTGGGAGTCTTTTTGGATTTATATTGTCTATTGAACCAACATTGATTCCTTCCATCAATTAAACAATACAAATATATCTTTTTCCACAATACAAGTTAGTGTAACAAATATTTATAAAAAATGTTTATAAAATATATAAAACTACCTTGAAAAATATAAATAAATAATTAGCAAGGAAAAGATATGGTATCCTCATTTGTTAAAATTTTTTGGTAAGATTATTACAGAGACATGGCATTGATACCAATTTCTGGATCAAAAACATATATGTAGACTGATAATAATATTTATTTGGGGAATTTTATGTTTAATGAATTTACAATTTATACATAGAATAATTTAGTTTTCAGTTATTTAAACTAATTAAATTAATAAAACATATTATGAATCTAATAAATTATAGGACTGGGGCTTGGGTCCAATGATGAATATAACCTAATGATGTTCGTTCTGATATAAATATTTCATATGTCATTTTTAATAGCACTCACAGTAAACATAGTAACTATCTTAATCACATTGGTCCCAACAAGTAGAGTAAAACAAAATAATGAATCTATCAAAAATTTTATAGAATCATACTGGGTATATGGGAAACTATTAATAACATAAATCATACTTATAATGTATTACAAAAATATTTTAATCATAGAATACTAAAATGAAATATGAATATTAAAAATATTCACTTTTTATTATAATTAAAAAAATGATATACAAGTAAATAAATACTATTTTTTAAAATATAGTGAAGGGAATCCAATTAGCTATGATAAATTTCCCTCAATTTATACTCTCAATAAAGTATGTCTTGCCCACAACTGGATAAGACCTCGATAAAAATATCATTATTGGCCAGTCTTCTTATCCTTGACATCACTCTATCTAGAAGGTGATCTCCACCTCTATCTTCCTTGACGTAGAATACGTCAATATGAAAAATATCATCACCACTATCATTATATCAATATAATTACTCAATATTATTCATAAAAAATTATGTCACCCAAAGAAATGTAATATTTTTTGGTTACAAATAGGTTGAACAAATAGTTCGCAAAATGTTCAATTCAAAACATTCCCATGAAGAATCAATTTAAAAGAGATCTCACTTAGTGTCTCAAATTCTTCAATGGTTAGATATCATTCAAATGAGATTTTCATTTATTGTCATTTTTTCCATTGGTCATCATGGACCCCAACAGTCATACATTCTTCTAAATGATTGGAAGGGCATAGACACCTACAACTCTAATTGTTATGTGGAAACAAAAATCATGACATTATTTTTATTACCATATAAGGGACATCTTTGATTTTATTTAATATAATTTATTTTATTAGGATTATGTTTTCTGGGTATTCAAATAATGAATTGAAATTATTAGGATAATTTTTGTTACAAGAATTATTACAATTAATATCATTACACAAATATTGTCATTATGAAATACCTAAAAGATTATACAATGAAAATAATAATTTGTGTGTAAAATATAAATCTTATTCGATATCATTACGATAATCATGAAATGAATCAATAATTCAATTCGTATTAATTTTATTATTATCCTATTCATTAGGAAAAATGTAATGTGAAAATATGGATTGTCATATGTAAAACAAAATCTCAAAGTAAGTGTGATAAAAACCATTATTACAATACGTTGTACACAAATGAGTTGTTAATTTAGGAATTTAATAAAGTTTTTTTGATTTACAAAAATTTAATGGGGAATTTAAAAATTGACATATGACTCGACAACATGTACCTCGTAATGATCATGTCAAGCTCGACACACCTTTTTCAAAGTTATTAACCCTATGTACATTAGTTCTAGATATATATCCACTTTTATAATCACTAAAATTATATAATATCATGGATTTCATTATCCATATCATTTACTATTATTCTAGGACATAGTTGTATTTTTTTGAATCATCCTCATAATTATCATAAGATAATTCACTAGAAATACCCTTTGAAGTATCCACAAGGATCTAATTATTTCTTTATTATATTATTTTGAAATTGATATAAAATATTTTATCTGATAGAATATGTAGTGACTCATACTTCTCATACCTTAAAATAACAACATAATTGGAGAATATACTTTTGATAACATAGTGATCCATTCTAGAATAAAATAGGATTTTTCATTTCTAAACATTTATCGATAATATTATAACTTTGTTATAGGTCATCATCATATCCCATCAATATTATATCACAAATTATTCCACTTAGGATTACCCTGACTATACATGTATTCATATCATGGGGAAAACATGAGAATTAGTGTTTTCATATGCTCAGTACAATTATTAATGGGAGATATATAATAAAAACATGATGAAAAGGCTACAATAATGAAAAAGAAATTTTAAAAGAAATTTATCAAATAAATCATATTATTATGAGTCATTGAATACATATTGCTAGTTCCAAACAGATTAATAATATAGAATCAGTAAAAATGTTCTTCGAGAAGAAATACTTTTCCAAAATCGATTATTTTCGGCATACAAATCATATTATAATATTTTAAAAATGTATTAATAGAAAGTGGTTCACATAGTAGTTTAAGGTCATGATATCAAGCCCTCAAAATAACATATAATGTTGACACCAGGTCCAAAAATAAAACTATTGAAATTAATTTATAGTCAACACACAGTATAGTGTTCAGGTAGTCATGTTCACACATTAGATTGGTAATATGTAATTACATTCATTAATAACATTGAAAACATGTAATTTAGTTTATGAATAAAATAGAAAACATTTAATCATGATAACTCATGATATATGTACCCTTCAGTTATTAATATATAACAAATATAATTATTGAGAAATGGGAACCACCCATCAAATAATGAAAAATTTATTCATGTGCTCCACATCATCATAAATATTCATCATATCATATCCCATGAAATGAAAGGGATATGATTTTAATTTCAACATATCATAACTTGTGTAAAATATATTGTTATCATAATCATTTATATATTTCTTAAACCATAATAATACATGTGTTTCACAAGAATTTATAAATTGTATAGCCCCAAGAAAAGAAACATGTTTGATTAATAACATTCAATAAAAATATAAACTATCCAAATAATGAATATAAATGTATTACATGGATTAAATCTCCATTTATCCCTAAGTGACTTCAAATTATGTAATATTAGATGGAAAATAAATATGATAGATCATATAAAACATTTTTATTGAAAAATATAAATTTCAGTTTGAATAAAATTAAAAAAAAACTGAAAATACATTTCATATAAAATAACGCGAAACATTTATAAAAAAGACTTCCAGAAAATAAATGGTTACATTTAGAATAATGTTGATCATGTCGTACATGTCAAGTTGATGATTCCATTCATATTCGATTAAAAAAATTGAGTTTTATCATTGAAAAAACTAAAAAATTCCTTTGGTTTTTTATAATTCAATCATGGGTATCAAATTAATTTTAAAAAGTATATTATAATAGTAAATAATATTTAGAAATTCTTTAAAATAACATGGTTTGGGATGAAAAAAAGTTGTAAAAGAAGTTATAATTAATGTCATTTTCATATAAAAAATTCTCATTTATTTAATGTACCAAAGAGTGGGAAACTTGAATGATAACATGAAATTATAATGAATTTCAAAATTATAAAAAATTTGTTATTTTAAAGATATATGGTTCATAAAATTTATCATATAAAAAATAATTATTTACTAACCAGATAAATGATGGGATTATAACAAAAATTCATTATCACTTTGGTATCATTGAATCGTTATCACAATGATATAAAAAAGGATAATAAAAAATATTATATCATGAGGTTAAATAAATTCATGATATTAGATTTAAAATTGGATGTATACAAACCATTAAAAATAATTCTTGTGTATCACATAGCATATGTCTAATAGAATTAAAATTTAGAAAAAAATAACTTAATAGTGTTGTAACAATTTTACCATAATAAACATCAAAGTAACATCTACAAATTTATTTGAAAATAATAATTATCATTATATTAATAATAAAACACACACAATGTAAGAATAAAAACCATAAAAATAAAATAAGTGGTGAATATGGCATGTATGTGACATGAGTAAAAAAGCAATAAAAATACCCTAGCTAATATCATGTATTCCATTATACATATTCAAAAATCATATATAATAATGTTGTGTTTGTAATAAAATTATTGTATAAATATATATATATATAATATCATATAAGATTTTATTATGACCTTTTAATACACATTTATAAACATAATCATATTTAAGTCATTTTTTCGGAAATAAATGCATTCCTATTCATGAATTATTTGATTTATTATTTTTGTTCCACCTTCACATGTTATTTATCCATAAAATCAAGAATGTAAATAATTTTATAAAAATAATATATATTTAGTGTATATGAATTTTTAGTGATATAGACAATTTATAAATAGAAAAATAAAATACACCACTTAAAGAATGTATAATATGATGTTATGTGTGATATTATTGTTACATAATAATTTCTAATTAATTTATAACAAATTTGGCCATTAACGTCATCCTTGTTACCCTTCAGGAATGGATTGAATGAATCACATTGTATCGCGAGATGTTATACCAAAGTACTCACAAACGATGTTATTGAATTCCCAAATAATGTATAATATCATGTTATGCGTGATATTATAATTAAATATGAATAATTATACCATAAATTCAATATATAAAAATAATAAATCAAAATGTAAAACAAGGGAGATGGTAATATTAAAACGAATGACCTCAGTTCATGATGTGGTAGTATGTCGTAGACACGAATCATGAATGTTTCATCTATTTGAAGGGACAAAAGATGGTTGTAGGTCATTAGTTGGGAAACAAATTCTATGGTATATTGGATATTCATTTTTAATTATATAATCATAGTATATTGAAAATAATAATTATGTTTTGGAAGAACTAAAACAAGCAATCTCCTTGAGGAATGTGACCGCTTATTCTAGTACCATCCTTAGATTTTTTCCAAAATCCTTGCCTAGATGGATTTCATGCCAAAATAATTATTATAGGATTGATGGATGGAATTGGGGAATTTATTTGTCTAGGGTTCTTCTCAAAAAATAGTGATATTTAGAATAAGATATGGGATGAGGTGTTATTTTATAAGGGAGGCGATGGTCATACTGGTAAATTTTTATGAACAACATCCATCATGACAACATTTTCTTGGGAAAATGATCTGAAATGGCCAATTTATAGTAAACCTAGTTTATCATACATGGATATAAGAATGTTTTAGTTGAATATTTAAAATGATAAAAAGTATATGCCTAATGAATATAATATTTTAGTATATTTTTAAACATGGAATGAAATTTTCTATTCTAGTGTATGATATTCAATTACTCCCAAAAAAGATAATACCATTTATACAGCAAAAAAAATATTCTTATCGTGGAAAAGGTTAAAATTAGAACGAGTGTACTCAAGTGGTCAATAAGGGAAAATAAGGAAGATAAATAAGTTTACCCTATAAATAATTGTATGAGGACATGATAATAACATTTTGTGATAATACCCTATATGATAAAGATCTTATAAATAATTTATGAAACAAATATTGAAATCTCATAAGAAATAAAATATATAGGTATTACGAATATAATCCATAAAATAATAAGATAGGAATAATACGTTGATTTTTTTTCATACTAATTAGATTATAACATTTTGAATATATCTAAATAGAAATAGGTTCACTCATAATGTTAAGGATAAGAATTAAGGATATGGAATAAACTTATGGACATACAATTAGGTCGACTCATTAGATTCTGAATATGTAATCAAGTTCACACAAAGGTGGTTGACCTTCCTAGGTTGGACAGACCACCTTACCCATTAGAATAATTCATTTTAGTCATGGATTATATAAAATAATAACTTAGTGTAGTGAATTCATTCCCCAAACTACCATTTAGGTCATGGTATACTCTCAAACATGTCTTATTAGTATTGGTTCTCTGGAAAGAGTATCATAGTTCTCACAGTTCACTCCCAATACCATCTTAGCAGTCTGAGTCCTTTATAAAACAATGTTCACACCCCATTACATCCATGTATATCTAATGATATATATTTATTTATCCACTTCATTGTAGGTCTACATAGTTCCCATCCATTTTACAATGAAATCATACATATGTGTTCTAAATGATCATAAAAATTCGAAATGTCACATACTATGAAATGAAAGGGGTATCATAAAAATATAATAATTAAATAAAAAGAGGAAAATTTAAATGTCCAATTAAAATTTAAAAATATATTATCACATAAATAGAAGTGGATTTTATCATAGTTTTATCCCGGTATAACATGTGGTAATGAAATGGGTTTCACAATCAACTTCCTAACATAAAAATAAACTATTCAAATAAAGAATTATAATGGTGTTATATGAATATAAATACATTAAGGTATAAGAGAAAAATAAATATTAAAATATAATTATGATTAAAAAATTCATTATGTTAATTTCAAATTGTTTGTATATACAGATCAAGAATTAATATATGTTCAAATCATAACAGAAGTCTCAATAAAGGGAAATTGTGAAAACATTACTTTACAAACATGGTTTAATTGGAATCATAAACCATATAAAGGAAATATACTAAAATATATATATAAATACTAATAATTATTAGTAGTTTAATAGTAAAAAATATCCATTTGTTGTAAACACACCACATAAATGAAATTGGTAATGAATATGGCTTTTGTCTCATAGAAAATATATATGAGATTGAAATGCTGTTCTACTAGGGAAAATATTGAATTCGGAGTTAATTAAAGTATAACATAGATTAAAACATTTAATATATGTATGGATGAATATGGTATAAGTCTCATAAAAATAAATGTGAGATAAGAAGGAATGAGTGATGAATAAGGTATGAGTCTCACATAAATAAATGTTGGACAAAAAATTGCTTATATTATTTAATACCTCTTATAATACTTGTTAAAAATAGTTGGTGTTCCTCCATTAATTAAAATAAATATATATAAGGTTGAAATATGGGAAAAAATGGGTGTTTGAAATAATTTTATGTCATTTTTAATCATTATTTTCTATTTTTAACCATATGGTAATTTAGTTTTTATCATAATTAAGGAAAAGAATTATTACTATGTTCACTATTAATGTTGGTTAGAAATTATTTTGACCATTTCATAAATTATACATTATTCTGTTTCCAAATATTAAACCCTTTTTAAAAAATAAAATTAAACAAAAAATAAAATTATTTTAAAATTCATACTAAATTTATAATGAGAAAGATAATTTTAAGGACTAGATGTTCGATTGATAAAATATTTTTTATACAAAAATTTTATGTAAAATTGATTCAAATTAAGAAATTTAGATTACTATATGTATTATTTATATTTTCGTACCTTAGAACCAATTTAAAAAATAATTTAACAATATAAATATTTTAAATTAAATGATATTTTTAAATTACAATATAGTATTTATCATTATTAAAAAAAATAGAGTTTTTCAGAATACTCAAAAAATAACCATAAGCTAATTTTTTTCTTAAGATTTAAAAAATGAATATATTTTTTTCAAATAAATTTTATAAAATAGTTAAAAAGTTATTTTAAATTATGTTCCCAATGAACAAATAAAACCTCTATTTTAGAAAAAAATTCAGGAATATTGTTTTCATTCAAAATTATAATTTTATTCTTGATAACTAGATATCAAATGATTGTTTTTTAAATTTTAAACTATAAAATGTTATTGATTTAGTTAATCATAATCATTTATTTGATTCCAATGGCTAGGATTAAACAATAAAATAATTATATTAGTAATATATTATTTTTCTATTGAACTCATTTTTTGCATGTAACACAAGCTATCAATGAAACTCTTCATTTAGTAGAAATAAAAAAATGGATTCTATGAAACGTAATCTAAAATTAGAACCATATCCAATTTGAAATATGAAAAGGTGAAAATATATTTGGAAAAAGTATTTCACAACATCATACAATGATATAATTATTAGCATCATAGAATTGATGTGTATAAGGAAATGTTACTTTTAGAAATACTCCAATATATATTTGATTTATTTTTCATGATATTCCTCATCCCATGGGCCTCATGGTGCAAATATCAATTAACCATGCATACACTATACATAACTTATGATTTCCTTAATACTCTTCATGATATATCAAATGAATATTAATTATTCTTTTATATTATATACAAATATTTCACACTACAATGGTAATCACATTCAATACAATTTGTGGCATATAAGTATATCTAATTTATTTTTTTACAAAGACTTGATATTTTTTTTAGATAATACATATGGTCTTTAGGTAAAATAGTTTATATTCCATACTGGGTATATCATTAAATCCAATATTATCCTATGTGGAAACCTATTTATCTTAAAAAAATGGGTATTTTATTCTGAAATTTTTAATATTCATCATTTATTTCGAACTAATCATTAATTATTATACTATAGGTTTTTTACAAAACAATATAAAACAAATTTATTCCAAAATTTTCAGGTACCATCCATTACAAAATTATTGTTTCAAAGACTAATTATCTTTTAAATAAAATTTTTTTTATAACCACAGATGCATGTATCATCATTACACAGCCTTCTGTAGAACACACCCAAATATTTACCATTGTTCCATGAATTCATTGAAACGATTATTTTGGAATATATAATTTAGTGAATATTTTATATAATACCCATGTGAATAAATGAAACATTATATTTAATGATAATTTTAACAGATATGGAATTTTATTCATGATTATTCCCTAATTTTAATTCTAATTCTCATCTACATACATATAATTCCATATGAAAATAATATATTCTCCATTTCATTATTCAAATTAATTATCATTTATTTCAAATAAATTCATTGTGAAGGTGTATTTGGAAGCGTATTTCCAATTAATGTTCTCTTATTGAATTCATTATTTTATCCATTAAGATTAAATTATTAATATTTCACAAATTTATCATTTTAATGAAAATATTTTCCTAAGAGATATTGGAATATATTTTCAAAAAAATATGTTTCATTAAACGCAACAAAACTGGAGAAACTAGGTAACAAAGATGATAAAATTAGATAAACAGAAATGTTATGACTGGAATTAAATGAATATTATTCTAAACATTCAATTTAATTTATAATCCAATGTACAGTAATAAAATATTGATTAGTATATGTCAATATAAATGTGAGTAGTTTGACCAATACATTCCTTGTTTATTTCATCATTATCTCATAATAGAAATCTCTAAGATGAGAAATCAAGTTATGAATGTCCATTTCCTCATTTTTCATTTAAAGATATTTGTAAATTTACATTATCAATATTGTATAAACATTATTTATTTCACTCATGAGTCTCATATAATCAGCATCATTCTAATCATTACTAGATTCTAGAGGTTGGTTATCACATATTGGTTAGTCCAATTCATATATTGTTTCATATTATAACATTACGTGCAAGCTCGTATATTACTATTATAAACCCATAATGGTTTTAATTTTTTCCCAATATATGTCAAAATGTATATATTCTATCACATATAATTTTATTAAAATATTAAAATGTATATTAATTATTTAATCAGGAATTATAATTATACATTAATTGTATCTCTCTATTTTGATGAATCATAGTGCGAATTTACTAATAGATTTAGATTACCCAATCTCATGAATATTCTAGGGAAATAGATCCCAGAAAACTCTCCACATATTTCATGTTGTGGATTTAAACTACCTAAGTTGTTGGGTGTTTGACAAGAATATTACCTTAACTAACATTTCCCTAATCATTGAGAGAAGTCCTAGAATAATGACATGTTAAACATTTTTTTTCAATGTATAATATCTAATTATATGAGAATATTTATCAATATATTTAATCTCTATAAAAATTATATATGTTAACCCATCAACCTAATAAGTTATCTAAAAACTTTTGTGTCACCCTTAACTAGGGTTGACGTTCACCCCATACACCATGCTTTTTTTCTAATTCAGATAATTAGTGGTTTTATGATTTAATATTTTATTTAAAAGTGTTAATATTTCTCATTGAATGAAATAATTTATTATCTGATATTCAATATCTATCTGATCTCATTTATAACATGAGTATGCAATAAATAGAAAATCATTCATCTCACATTATTATGTTTTAATCTATGCATTACTGTTTTTTTATTGGAAAACATTAATACAAAAAAATAAATAAATTAACAATGCATAAATTAAATGAATAATGTGATTTATATTTTTAATTTATGAATTATTATCCATTATGTATATGTGGATAAATTGGGACTTGTGTGGTAAAATAGTATAGTCTTCTCTAACTTGTATCATACATTGAACCCTGGTCAGATATATCACATTATTGTTTTGAATATTTTTCATGTTTCCAAGGACCATAAATTGAATAGTATAAATTGTTATACATAAATACTCTCATGAAAGTAAAGGGGTCTAGAGGAAAACAAAATAGATGCGAAATTTTAATGATTGACATTATTTTTATTATAAACATTATCTGAGATAAGATTATTCACAAACCATAAAAAATAATTTATTATTAAACCCATCACAAAAATTATAATATGTAATTAAATTAATTAAATCTAGATATACATTGGAAGGTAAATTTTCTTGATCAGTCAGTATGAAATAAATGAATGACTAAAATTAAATTACGTTAATTTTATTTACAGTGATTTAAATAAAATAAAATAATTAATTTAATTTTAATTTTATTCATAATCAATCGGTCTCATTTAATTGTTTTATTTCCAAAATACCAACTTAATTTTGAAATATATATATATATAATACACTTTATATACTATTTTCAGATAATAAAATAATTTAATTTTATTTATTCCAAATCATGACCTAAATTGTGCTTGGCCAGTTTGGAAGTTCCACAACCCCACTATCCTTGGTTGTGATGGAAGATATATATGTCCACCTGTGAGGTAATTGGGATTAGAGATCTCACCATGGATGTGGATAGCAGTTCAATAGGGTATTGCGATTGGATATCTGTCCACATGGGATACATCCCGGTCAGTGTAACATCCGAATGTGAGTTGTTGATAGGGTGAGGTGGTCTCCATGTGCACTGTATGGTGATGGATTTGGAAGAAGGTGGGTTTTGACATTATAAAAGATTTAAATTGGTAGGTTATAGACCACCAATGGTCCGACCCAGATAGATCAATGTTGGAATTCTTGGATGGTTCCATGAGTCCCTATAAAACTATAACATATGGAAAGTCATGTGGGAAGGCACGTTCAGGGTTTTGGTGCTGATGGTTAGGGGAAAATAAATGTGTAATTTGAGGAAGGGCTGGTATCTGTTCCCCCCCAAAAAATATAGTCTTTTAGAAATTTATTGTTGGTAATAATATAAAAAACATTATATTTTTCAATTATTTCATATAAATATTTTCTCCAAGATCACTCACTACACATCATAATTTTGTGGGTTTTACATCACTATTCATGACTATGTTACCGTATTTTTTTAATCAATATAGTTGTAGGATATACTATTTTTATATTTATAATAAATTTTTTATTTCATAATAATATGAGATCCTTTTAATTATTCTCAAATTCAATTTAATTTTCTATAGTATATAGATATATGATTTTTAGAAAGCTTTCTACTATCACTAAATGGTGGAAGCTCACTAGGAATATTTTACAACTACCAAAAAGAGCCAATACTGGGAAATAACACCAAAAATGTAAATGAAAAAATATTCCTCATATATGTGTATGTGTGTGTGTGTCCTTCCACATTAATGTTAAAAATGAAGAAGATTTGAATTTTGTTGTCGGAAATTAATATTTCAGCCATTATATAACCTATTTTAGAGTTTTCTTTGAAATTATGTCCATTTTTATTAATAATAGATGATTTTTTTTCAAATTTAATTTTTCTACATATTAAAAAGAACATGATTACTTTGATTCCAATAGAAGTTTCTGAGCTTTCACTTGATGTTCCAAATAAAAATAATTTAATATTTTCATTATGTGATCTATGTTGTAACATCACTTAGAGCATAAAAGAAATCTATTTCCATCTCGAGAATATTCATGTAAAACAATTTCTAACAAAAATTATATTAATTTGAAAACAGTTTGGTTTTTCAATGTGATCAATGTCATTCTTAGCCTATAACCATTTCATGAGTGAACTAATGTTGGATCCCTCTTGATCATCCCCATTGATATTAAATGTCTTTAGAAACGTAGTTCATCAATTTTTTTTTACTAATAGTGATGTTTGATGTGACTCAAGGCCTTCATGCCACCTTATGGCCTTAGGGCTACCCCAAGTCCTTTAGGACACATCATTTGAATATGAAAATGTCAGAATACATGGTACAAGGCATTAGATGAGGATTTAGGGCAGACACATTAACTAGAATAGAGCTAACCAGAATTGTAAGAACGAGATAATATGGTATTTACATCGGTACCATGCATGTGCAACATTACATAAGACAACTAAATGACCATCCCGGTAATGGTGGAGTGCTAATATCATGAAATATGCTGGGGAGGAGCAGTTCCAAGTTGTCTTGTCTGGGTGATTCCCTCTACGATGTACGGGTCATTTAATTGTCTCCAAGCCCCCAGGCCTTGTGAGGAATCCACATCAATCCTTGAAAGGTGGATTATAAAAAATAATAAAAAATAAAGGCATTTGGTCAATTTTGACCATGAAATATATATTCAATGAACATATTAGAATGATATTTTATCTCTATGTGAATCACGAGGGAGTATAAGAAAAAACATATAGATCTTGAAATGAGATGTTAACATGTGAGATATTACTCTTTGTTTATATAGTTTGTCATTGAAATACTCAGAATTGGCTTCACAGTCAAGAAAATTAAAGTAATATTCTGTTTTATACTATTATCTAATGTATTTAATTTGACACGAAAAATACTTTTAATAAATAAATATAAATAATATTTTTTATACATTATTAATAAGTATTTAATTATTCCTTGGAGGCCATTTACACATGGACATCACTCTAATTCAATTGTGGGTCATACTATGTCCTCATCTCATATTTATCGTCATATATTAGTATTTTGAATATGCATACTATGTTGGAATCTATTCTCTTATCTGAATATAAATTAATATTATTCCCACAATATAGGTAGAGTGTATAAACACATAATTCCCTATTAAAATATAATGAATTTTCATAGAACAAATAAATTTTCCTTTAAAAAAACATCATGTAATATATTCTCTTTATCTCATAATATATTATAAATTAGGACATTCACCTTTTTCATCACCATTTTGTACTTTATTGAATGTCGACCAATATTGAAAATCATACCTTATTATACCATGGACATGGATTTTGTTAAAGTAATACCATCTAGATCAAGAAGGAAAGAGGAACTTATGACATTCTGAAATGAAAATTATTATCTTGACTATTTAATCTATGTCATACTGCCAATGATGCACCCAATGCACGGTAACTCACTAAACAATTAATTCCCGTGTTTTCATGATACCTCAAAGTAAATTTTTAAATGAAATACATGGATAATATTTTCAATTCAAAAGACAATTACATATGTTTTTTATAAGAAAATAAAATTCTACATGAAACATGTGGTGTTCTTATTGGCGGTCAATCAAGATAATAATATCTGGTAATGATCACCTTGAATGAAATTCATTTGATGAAGCCTCAATTATATAAACTAATGACACTAGATGGTTATACATCATATTTGTTCAGTATATAAGATGCATCGAATCCATAAAACTTATTTTTAAAATAACTACCATAGTATCTCTATGTTCTTATTAAAGTTGTGGAACATATTTTAATTTTGAATCAATAAATAATATTTTTACAATACCAAAGAAATATAACATGTAAAAATATCAACAAATTTAATGTAAGTTTACATCATCTATAAAAATCTATTTAAATTTTAGGGTAATGAAAATTTAATGTTTGATTGAGTCTAAGGAATCCATAATTACAAAATTATGGACTAATATATCTAGTGACAATATTTTATTATAGACGGAGTTATAATAATATGTTATCTTTAATATTAATATTATACCATAAGTTATATTATTTTCCAAATACATCATCTAAGAATTATAAAATTGTAAAAAATTGTATTCTTAATGTTTTTTGGATGAATTGAAAAAAATGAGAGATTGTGGGTTACATTAAATATATTGTTTCAAATTTTGTTTCTTTGTTATTAAAATTAAGGTGATTTGATGATATTTTGATTATACATGATTTAAAAATTATTATTTTGTGATATAATATGATGGAATTGATATATTTAAGGTAACATGTGATTAGATTAGAATAAATAAATTAAAAATATTTTTTTTGAATTTAGTAAAAATAGATTAACTTGATATTTAATAATTGTCGATAAATAAGACATCATAATGAAACAAATGATATTTCAATTTCATAAGATAAATAGGGAATTTTATTACATTTAATGAGATAGAACTAAAAAGAATTCTCTTTCCTAATAATAATAAATTAGGAATTACGAAATTTAAATTATACCGAATAGAATGTTTCAAAATATGCATGATGATATAATTAATGTGAATGAAATATGAAATTAATGAATTTATGTGACTGATCAGGGAAAAAGGGAATTCAAATGAAATTGATATTATTATCAAAATGATTTTATTTGTTGTTGGATTTGACATGTGAATTTATTGACATTATATATATTTTACATGATTATTGAATTAATTTGAAAATAATTTATTATTATTATGTATTTTAATTATAATCACAAGATAAATAAAATATGATCTTGGATTATATGATAATATTAAAATAATGGGTTTTTATTATAATATTAATAAATTATTTGAGGACAATTTGTACACTTATGTCATATACATACAAAAAATTACTGTGAATGTGAGGAAATTGTATTGTGTAACATATTCTATTAGAGGAACAAATTTTTGCTAATGAAAAAATATTTTTATAATTATATACCTATACTCATGCAGTAAATTTAAAACGATTAATGAATTAATATATATTGATCATATCGGTAATATTAACAAACAAACATGTATTCGATCCAGCATAATATGTTTCTGACAAATATATTTACTAATAACAGTAATATATATTATATTTGAAAAATATAAAATAGCCATGACTATAGTATTTGATATTTTTGATGGGAAAATAAATTGTATATACGTTTGAATGAAATGGAATATAATACAATTTTTTTTAAAAATGAAGAGACTAGGTGAAGAAATAATTAATGTGTAGAAAAAGACGAGGGAACATGTAACAAAACGATATTTTAGTAACATATACAAATTAATTTAAGACAATTATATATATATATATATATTTAGTAAAAACATTGAACTTTGTTGAACATTGATTTATTTAATCATGGTATAATTTTATAATATTAAATGGAATACATTTTAAGATAATTAATTGACAAAATCTCCAGATAATTACATGTATTTAAAAACCACATGTAAAAAAACTAAAACATGAATAATATATTATATATCAAAATTTTACATAGGTATCAAAACACTGATGAAAACAATTGAAGGAATACAAAACATTATAATTTTATTAAATATCATTATTAAGTAACTGTTAGAATGTGATGAGTTTCTTGGACGATATCATTATTTAATGTATTGGATTATAATATGGTAATTAATGTAAATGTATTTAGGAAAATATGGGTGTTGTTAGAATTTTTCAATTGAAATATTTAAATGTTCATATAATCGATCATTGGTATTATGATTTGTTATAATGGGTCCAAAAAAAATCATAGTGTGTCTAATATAATAGAACTATTGAAATTAAAATTATAAGTACATGAATTCCAATTATTGAATTTATATTTAATGAAATATGATATTTAATAATGAAGAATAATCATTCATAAGGGGAGTAATTTATATTTTCATGTCAAGAAGGTCATATAGTAGGATATTTCTCTTCATGCAATGCATGATTAAGTTAAAAATAATTTTTTTGAGTTTATTCATATTCTAAAACGGTTCTAGATATTAAAAAACATAATGACATCCATGTTAGATAAATAATCTACAAAATCAATTAAAATAAATTTTTGGACCCCAAATTCATATATTGTGTCCATAAGGAGTTTTTTAAGGATAATTAATGATGGTATCAACCCATTATTACTAATTAATTGATTGAACATTTTAAATCATTTTTTATGAGGTTTATGAATACATATTATGTTTTTATATCATTTTAAACATTAAATAAAAATATATTTTATTATTAAATTAAAATAAATATTTTTTAAAATTATGATGAATATTTAAATTATAATTATTCAATGAATAGTTTTAATGTAATATTATAAAAATCATTTAATGTTAAAAGGGATTGTTTTCAAAACAAAAATTTATGTATGTTTTTTTATTTTTATCATAGTAAATGAAAATTTATCACATATTGAAGCAAGGATGACAGAAATTAATTTATTTATATTTATAAAAATATATTAAAGATCTTATGATTATTAGTAAATTATATTTAATACGAATACATAACATAATTTTGAACTAATAATTTTTTTTAAAAAATATTTTTCATTTAATTTATGTCTCATTATATAAAATTAAAAATTTTCTTATATATATATATATTATTGATGATTTAATGAATATAATATTTGGAAGCATTTTTAATTATTTTATATGGGTGGTTATAGAAATGTTTTGGAAAAATATAATATTCATTGAGGATAATTAATCAATGTAAAAAGACGTAAAATATAGTTAAATTTTATGGAGAATATTTTTATTAAAATAAATAGATATAGAAAATTTATATAAAACATTTTTTATTGTGTACGACATAATCATAAAATCCACACTATAATTTTAAAACCTAAATCAACTAGCTCCCATCTCATTCTCACTTCACCCTATACTCAACACAAATTTTTATGTAAATTCCCCTTATTTTATCATATTTCTAGAGCTCTTCTTAACTCTAGACAATTCATATGTACCATTAATTTTTTATTAAATATATTCACATTGTTCATTTTATAATATCATATTCAACTTATTGGTACATTTTGGTGAAAACGGGGAAGGATAAATTCATCATAGTATTGAAAAAGATTTTGAGGAGTCAATCCGTCAATTTGGGTAGTGGAATATAATTCATGTATATCATTTACCATACCATATCAAATATTCTAGAACATTTTATAAAAAATAATTCTGAATTAATGATATCCTTAGGTATCTTGGGAAAATATATTACAACAAAATAAATATATATTCTTAGTCATTCTGTCATTGCATCTTGTTTATATTGGGTTATGGTTAACCATTTATATGTAGATTATATATTAATTAAACCACTAATGATTAAACCAATAAAATTTAATGTAACACAAATTAATAATGTTGATCAATATTTAGTCTCAAAATTATGTAAAGATAATATAGCGAAAATTCATTACGAATATAAATTCTTATAATTTAGTGATTAATCTCCAAAAAGATGAATTTGTAAGGATGTATTAATAAAAACACAACATATTATATGATAAATAATTTAATCACTATAACTATGATAAAAATTAATGAATATTAGATAGGTTATGAAGAAATGATCATGGGTGAAGGACTAGAGCCACAATGCAGAAGAATATAGGGATCAAACATAACGATAAATATAATAACATTAATTTGTAAAAATATTTATTTTTAATTATTTAATAAGAAATTAATATTGTAAATAATAATAATTTTAACATGAATAACATCATAATATATTGGGATAATAATGTTGAATTTGTTGTATATTGTTTTATGTCTTTTCAAAATATTAAATAATACATTGTAATTGTTATCCTAACTCAATCATCATTTCATTGAGTGATCCTTAATATACATGAAAACATTATCTAAATAATTATATGTGATACTTATTAAATTTATTTTGACATATTTCATCAATATTTCAAAGGATATTTCATTTTAATTAAAAAATATCACCTTTATCATAATTGATACTTCTAAAGGAAGAATAAAAAAATTCTATTTTTAGAAATTTATTTCATGTGACAATTATTATTAACCAAAAATATATTTAAAATATATTTATTGAATTATATAAATGGGTCCTCATCAATATGAGTTGTATTTATCATAATATGTTTTCGATTTCTTTTTTATAATTTTTAAATTTATTTCAGTTTTTTTATATTGATAAAAAACATTAAAATGCAATTTATAATATTAATGATGTTTTTGTTTGATTCACTAAATTTAAAATACATATTACTAATTGATTTTTTAAATAATTTATTATGTTGATAATTATATAAATTTATCTATTTAAAAATTTTATCTCAATGAATTGAATTATTTAATGTGATGTATGATACCAAACTTATTACACCGTAGAATCATCAAAATTTTAAAAAACTATGATTTCAATTTTCCGAAATATCCTTATAATATTAATCATATTTGGAATTATTTTTCATATCTCACTCATCAACGAAAATTTTTCAATGATTATTTTTCAGGATTGAATTTTTCGAATCGTCTGTTCAAACTCATGATTTATTCTTTTGTGGTATCTTAATAAAATGGTCTTCAACCTAATATTCAAAATTTTCAATAATTTATTTATAATTTATTTCATTTGGCACATATATGTATCCATTATAATTATAAAATATGTTTTCCAAAAACTATATTATATCCATGGTGTTGGGTAGTTGTATATATGAAATGAGATAATGTTATTTAATAATGGATTGATTTTTTATCTATAGTCAACAACTTTTTCATGGGATAGAATGAGGTTATCTATATTCAAAATCATGTTTTTGAATATTATTACTGTTATAAATATCAAAAAAATTAAAAAAATTTGTTGGATTTAATTATGACTATATATTTATTCATTGAAATTACTGTAGTTATCTATATTCCAAATATCATGGTTTACTTGCGAAAGTGATTGTTACCCATTCCTATTGAACGATATATGAGGCCTGATTACTGTATAATGTATGATTATTATTTGTTCACGGTATATTTAAATCTATATTTATGGATCTATTTAATGTTATATTCCTTTTTGTGATGGTATGTCAACATATATCATTATATGTGACCAATTATTATAATTATCTTTTCATTTAAATATTATATTCGACCCATGTTTATCATATAGAAATTTCATATTATCAAGAACTAAACTAGATACCGTGGTACCATGATAGTCAGGCAAGAACAAACATAAAAAATGGTTGTTATCAATCACCATGGGATATTAAATATCAATAGAAATTGTATGTATTTAATGTTGGAATGTGTAATGACCCACAAATTCCCATTTCCTTGAGAACACAATGATCCATAACATAGACTTATGCGACATCCCCAAGAAGCTAAAGGCGGGAAATAAATGATGAAGGGCTTAAAATTCAAGTAGGGTATGATTTACATTTTATGAAATTAACCAAAAATACAACAACCAAACCTTTCACTAAAAGATGCATGAAGAAATGAATGAAAACTAAACAACTCCATATAACTTTAAACCACATCATAGTGTGAAATAGTGGAAGGACAAAGGAATATCAAATTACACTGCAGATAAACATCAAAAGACCCTAAAGAGACTACAATACTTCATGCTTCATAAGCATCAAGCTCCACAATCAATGAACAACCAAAACATCACAAGGTAGTTCTAAACACGTGTGAAATAATACCTTTTCCCCTATCCTAGAAGATGGAATATGAAAAAGCACTAATGTGACAAAGTAGGGGTGACTATGAAACATAGTAGGTTTTCTCTAATTACAACCGACTCACGCAACTAGGATAGAAGTGTTCAAAAAAATTATATAAAACAGATAATATAAAACAATTTCTCAAAAACAGTTTATAACTAAATATAAACATGTTTCCAAAACCATTCATAACCAAAATTATAAAAGTGAAGATGAAACCCATTTTCCAACATGTAATTTTTCCATAAAAATAACTATTAATATTTTAAAACATTTTTAAATATCCCTTTTTGGCATACCCAACCATTCCCCCATCCCATGAAAATGACCTTGCATGCAACCTAGAATAGGGGGAAAATACCTAACCCTTATTCATCCCAACAATTATGGGGGAGACTTCCTACCCTTATCCAACCCAAATGCACATGAATTTTTGAATGGTGAGATCCCTTACTCTTATCTATCCCAACACTGATGTGGGAGACCCCTAACCCTTATCCTCCCCTATTGCAATATGCATGTTTGATGGGGGAGATCCCTAATCATTATCCATCCCAACACTAATGGGGGAGACCCCTAACCCTTATCCTTCCTGAATGAAATATGAAAACACACAACCATTATGTCATTACACCAATGCCAAAATCAATGTGCCATCCTTTTCAATAAAACACCATTTTATTTGAAAACCATTTCCATTAAAGTCATTTAAATTCCAAACCATTTCAATAAAACCCCATTTTTTTGAAAATATATTTTTCATAAAACCATTTAAAAATTCTTGCAAATCAATAATTTAAAATCATCATTTTTAATTCATGAAGCTAAATAAATTTTCACAACAATTCACCATGATTTCAAAATTTCAAAAAAATCATAAATCATCACTAATGAATATTTTTTCCATTTTTTTCACAGTCAATTACATTCAACAAAAAAAATTTGAATATAAACCAATCAATTCTATAAAGTGGAGTCAAGAGTGAAGACTCCTACCTCAAAGGATTTCATGAAAAACAATAACGAATGAAGAACACTCAAGATAACCATGTTGATTTTACAGGAACCAACATTATATCTCTTCTCCTGGAAAGAACAACTCAAAATATCATCATATTTGGTATCCACACACATAAATATACCCATAACTAGAGTATATGTAAAAAACCGAGTGATAAGGAGAAGTAGATCTATGAAACCAAACAATAATAAATAAGAATGATCACATACCTCATGAATCCAACATAGATTCACCTTGGGAAGCCTTCGTATCACCTAAAAAATGATGGGAGAACCTTCATTGACCATAAGAGAAGAAAAATCTAGAGTTATGACCACTTAGGAGGAAAAATGTGTCACTTAAATTCCAAAACATGTGAAATCCACTTTCTAGGATCTCACTTAAGTACCCCCACTGTTAGTTTGCATGGTTAGTTCACACAGTTACACAAATTGTGTGCTAATTGTTTTCCAGCCAATATCTAGGTAGACCCCCACATATCCTCCTCACACAGTCTCTCTAACCATGCTCCAAACATGTGGGAGCCACTACCTCAAAAGTACCATATACGCATGGTTTGGTTACATGGTTTGAAAAGCCGTGTGTCTCCTGTGCAACTTCCATTTTACCTCAAACATTCTTACAAATTTTTCATGACTCTCTCATTTATCTCCCTAAACTTTATAAATATGAACAACATTAAGTAATTTTTAAATAACTGAAACTGGGGGTACTACATTCTACCCACCATTGATCTTTTCATCCTCGAAAAGTAGAAAATAATCACTGCCCTGAAAGTGTTCTGGTCACTGCTCTTTCATTTTATTCTCACGTTCCCAAGTCTCTTCTTGAATTTGACCATGAAACCATAAAACCCACACTAGACCGATGGTTTTCCATGCACAAAATTCTATTTTATATCAATTATCCATACAGGTATACGTATCATCAAAGAAGTCATCTCTAAGTCAATTTTATATCATCTGATCAAATGGTTACGATCAAGCTGATACTTTATCAACTGAGATACATGGAACACATTATGCACCGACCTAAACTATGGTGGTAATCCCAACAGATATTCCATCTCTCTGACCC
Organism: Viscum album; assembly: GCA_963277665.1. Taxonomy (NCBI): domain Eukaryota; kingdom Viridiplantae; phylum Streptophyta; class Magnoliopsida; order Santalales; family Viscaceae; genus Viscum; species Viscum album. The sequence continues at coordinate 1,434,268,371 of OY728159.1, forward strand.
ATTCCAGTATCTTGAAAGGCCCAATGTATCATGGTGATAACGTGCCATGCATAAGATCTCTGGTGACCCGGAGACTTCTCCAACCTCTTTCTAATCAATTGGATCTTCTCCATTGTATCTTATACAAGGATCATCCCAACTAGTGAAGTTTCTCCTATTTGCACCCATCATAGTGGAGAACGACAAGGATGCCCATAAAATGCTCCAAACTAAGCCATGTGTATCGAGGTCAGATAAATGTTATTGTATGAGAACTCCACCAATTTTATATGGTATTCCCCTGAGCCACTAATTTCCATTACATAAATCCCACCACATGTCTTCCAATGTTTGTATCGTCTTCTTGGAGTACTCATTCGTCTGATGATGATATGATGTTCCCACAGTCAACTGAGTCCCATGAGTTTGCTATAAGGATTTCCAAAAACAAGATGAGAACCTCATATCTTTGTATGAGACTATTGAAACTTGTATTCCATGCCACTTTTCCACATCACAGATATAGATTTCGATAGATCTTCCACCATATTAGTTTCAAAAATAGAGATGAAATGGGCCTACATGGTAAGCTTATCCACTATCACCACATAAAATCATGTTTTTGAACCATTCATGGAAGACTTATAACAGAATCCATCGCTATCTGCTCTAATTTCCAAACTAGGATAGGTAATGAATGCAACATTCCTGTCAGTCTCTGATGCTCTGTTTTAACCTGTTGACAAGTTAAGCTCCATGAGACAAACTCAGCCACATTTCCTTTAATGCCGCTCCACCAAAACCCCAACATTAACACATTATACATCATCTGTGACCCTGGATGTATGTCCCATCTTGAATGGTGGTAGGAATGAAGTTGTTTTTTCGAACAAGCTGTATGTAAAATTATCAGATCTCTAATGAAAAAAAATTGGACTCCCATCATGTTTTCATCCCTCAATGGACTCCATAAAATTGAGTTTTAAACTCATAAGCAGACATTCAGTATTGGATGTTTGTACCTCTTTGACCACATTTTCCAAATCAGGAACAAGCCTAGCGAAAAAAAAACCACAACATCACCTTAGTCTACACATTTCTCGATCATGTCGGGTAGGACCAACACCAACTTCCATTCATCTGAAGCTTCTTTCTTTAACTGAGCATATGAAGTTCAACTCAATGCATCTGCCATTGAATTCCCATCTTCCAGAGTATACATTTATTCAATTTCAAATGTCTAGAGGTACTCCATCCATCTCATTTTCCTTTGATTGTAATCTTGCTGTGAGATACCGTGTTTCATGTTTTTGTGGCGCGTGAACACGGTGAATTTCTCACTAAACAGTTAGTGTCTCCCTGTTTTCTTGGCATGGAGGACTTTAGATAACTCCAAATAATTTGTTGGGAATTTCTTCTCATGAATCCTCAACTGACTTGAACTATAAGCTACCACATTTTTTCCATGCATGAGAACATAGTCCAACCCTGATCCCCAAGCATTGAAATACACCAAATACCACATATGATGATTCTAGAAAGATCAAGAAAGGTGTCGATGTATGTCATACATTAATTTACTGGAACATCTTTAGACATTACTCCATCCATCTGAACAGAGCATTCGTCATTATCTGAGTTTTCATTGGTAAAGATTGTCATTAGAAATCATGCTCAAAGAATTGGTAGTAACCATCTAGACCAAGAAAACCTAATATATAGAACACATTCTTCAGTGGTTTCTAAGAGATAATAGTTTCTCTCTTTTCAGTATCAACTGAATCAACTTTCTTAGAAATGACATGGCCATGGAAATGTACTTCTTGTATCCAAAAATCACACTTTGATTATTTTTCATATAAATGATGATCTCTCAATATTTGTAACACTGTTTCAAGATGCACCTCATGATCATCTATTGTATTTTAATACACCCAGATGTCATCCACAAACCCCACAACAAAAGAATCCAGATATTGCTGAAATATATGATTCCTCAATGCCATGAAGACCACTAGTGCATTAATTAGAACGAATGGTGTTGATACGTATTCAGAGTGGCCATTTTTTCTTCTGAACGTCTTCTTTGAAATGTCATCCTTCCGAACTCGCAATTGGTGATATCCTGATCTAAAAGTCAATCGTGGGGAATCAATGTTCTCCACTTAATTGATCATTCATATCTTCAATTCCTGGGAGTGGATATCTATTTATTACTTTAACTTGGTTAAGTTTATGATAATCAACAATCATTTAATGAGTTCCATTTTATTTCTTCACGAACAAGACCGGTGCTACACACAGAGTCATACTTAGTCGAGTGAAACCATTTCCTTACAAATACTCCAAATTCACTTTAAATTCCCTTCTCTATGTTTTTAAAATCTGATAAGATGGATGAAAAATTGTACAAGTCCCCGTAAGAAGGTTATCCGTAATCTCCACACCCCGTATAGGTGGTAACCCTAATAAGTTCTTGAGAAATACGTCATGAAATTGATCCCAAACTGCTGTAAAACTAGTTTCTTTGATCTCTTCTATTTAATACAAAGTTAACACCTCTAGGAGCTATGATATTGTTCCCACCATTGGTTCCAAAAATCTCTTTTCACCTTTCTTTATCATCAATTCTCCTCTGAAGATATGCTCTATGTCGTCCTCAGTCATGAAACTAAGTGTTCTCCATTAACTGTTGGTGTGATCCTTGTATGTTGTCAGCCAGTCCATACCAAGTATTGCATCATAGATATCCACGACCAACATTGTGAAGTTTCATTTCAACTCATCTCAATCAACTGTTAAAACACATGCTCGACACACAAAAAATTGAAATTCTCTTCCACTGAGAGGAGTTTACAGTTTTATCATAAAAGGAATCATTTACAATAGTAAATATAGAAAATCAATAGCACAAGAAGCAATGAAAGAATGTGATGCACCATTATTGAAGAGAACTTTCCCAAGGGGAGAATTCAAAAGAATCATACCTCTCAACCTAAATGGTTCATCTTCATCATCTACTATCATTTCCTCATCTCCCTATTGTTGATTCATCACTATGCTATGCTCCATTTTTCCATGATGTGATTGCACTTGTTCCGTCAAAGCATTCAACACATGAAAAATCGGAGAAGTTTTTCAAGCACCTGATCTCAGAGCAGTGTAACAAAAGAATTTAATATTTCCCACCTCTTTTTAGTTATGGCAAGCTCTTGGTGGTGTTGTACGTTCTCTCTTAATGTGGCTCATTAAACCACACTGAAAACATCCAAGCTTGATCTTGGGTTTTGGAGGAAAGTTATCTTCTCCTATGGTCAAATTATGATGTTTTCTATCTCCTTGTAAATTTGTGCCCCACTACTTCTTCATCATAGTGATAGGATTATCAGCTCCTCTATTGAAGACAATTATACTTACTCCACTTGGATTTTCAGAAGTGAAAGATATCGTAAACAGGGTATCTGGTTGCAACCCCAACTCAACAGATAGAATAGTCTGGGCAATGCCTTGGAAAAATTTTTTGTTCATCAATTGCTCTGTTGTAACCACATTCTCACTGGCCTCTTTAGATTGGCTTCTACATCATTTATTGGGTTCCATATCTAAACCAACAACATCTTCAGTAAGTCTCACTCCCTAGAAACAGATGGATTAGCCTTTAAAATACTATCAAATCAACCATCATGTCATTTTTTCCAAAAATAACAATTTTCCACATTCAAACATTTCCAAAAAACAATTCTAGTATTTGAAAACCATTCCATATTCAAAATAGGATAAATATCCTCTTTCCAAAATATTTCATTTGAAAAAAAATTCTGCATTTTTTTCAAACATTTACACCTTTGCACAAAATAACAAATCATTACTCTATAAGTCATATGCAGTTCTAATGGGAAATTCATTCATCAATAACACATTTGATGCTCATCCCATTGGCTATTCCCATGAAAATGTGATTTTCAACATTTTATAAGTCTATCCAAAACAATTATCTACCCAACTCCCTGATAACTTGTTATTCAACATAAACGGGTTTTCTACATCATTTAATGCTATAAATTTCTTGTTATAATAATCCAACACCATTCTAATAATCCAACCCAATGAATATACGAAAATGAATTGAATCACCAAGAACAAGAACACCGATGATTTGTAACACAATGGGAGGACTAGACAAATAAAATTAGAAACAACCCATCAAATATCACTACCTTCAGAACACAACGAGTCATTAGTTGGCCTTATGTGACATCCCCAAAGCACCCAATGGTTGGATGTAAATGACCAAGGGCATCAAATAAAAGTGGGGGAAGATTTACCCATGATGAAATAAACCCAAAAGACAACAACCAAACCTTCCACTAAATGATGCATGAACAAAATAAAGGCAAATAAAAAACACCATATATCTCAAAATCGAATCATATTGTCCCTTAGCAGACGACCAAACGAGTATCAATGTAAAAAATTAATAAACAACTGATGACCCTCAAGAGACTACAAGTCATCATGCTCCACAAGATCCATTCTTCACAATAACCAAACCCCCCAAACATCATGAGGTAGTACTAAAAAGGGTGAAACAATACCTTTTCCACTATCCCAGAATATTGCATCAGCAGAAGAACCAATGTGAAAAAGTTAGGGTGAGTATAAAATTCATTAGGTTTTCTCTAATCACTTCCCTACTCAATCCACTGTGACAGAAGAGTTATCAAAAATTATATAAAATAGTTTATATAAAAAAATTTCGAAAAAATAGTTTATAACTAAATATAAATATGTTTTCAAATCCATTCACAACTAAAATCACACATGTTTAATTGAAACCATTTCATCGAACCAATTATTTTTCCCAAAAAAATTACTAATAAGATTAAAAACTATTTATCAATATCCCTTTTTGGCATACCCAACCATTCCAAAACCCATGTATACAACCACACATGCTTCCTAGTAGAGGGGGAAAATCCATAACCCTTTATCAACCTATCAATGATGGAGGAGATTTCGTACCCTTATTCGACCCAAATGCACATGAATTTTTGAAGGGGGAGAGCCCTAACCCTTATCCATCCCAACACCGATGGGGGAGACCCCTAATCCTTATCCATCCATAATGAAATAAGAATGTTTGAAGGGGGAGAGCCCTAACCCATATCCATCACAAAACTAATGGTGGATACCACTAACCCTTTTCCATATTGAATGAAATATGAATACACACAACCATTATTTCATTATACCAATTCCATGACCAATGTGTCGTCCATTTCAATAAAACACCCATTAATATTAAATCTAATTCCATTAATGTCATTTCAATGACAAACCATATTAATAAAACCCGCATTCTATGAAAAACCCATTTTTCATAAAACCATTTAACAATTATTGCTAATAAATAATTTAAAATCTTTATTTTAAATTCACGTAGCTAGATCACTTTGCACAAAAATTCACAAAGATTTATCAATTTCACTAAAATCATAAATCATCAATAAATAAGATTTATTCCATGATTTTCATAGTTAATTAAATTAAACTAAACCAATTTTATAATAAAACAATCAATTCTAGCAAGAGGAGTCAAGAGTGATACTTCCTACAGTAATGGTTTTGCCAAAAACCATAACGAACGAAGAACTCTCAAGAAAACTAGTTTGATCATTCAAAAACACACCTTAGATCTCTTCTACTAGAAAGAACAAGACCAAATTGCATCATTTTTGGCATCCAAATAGTTAGATATACCCCTAACAAGCATATATCAATGAAACCATGAGAATAGGAGAAGTAGATCAATCAAATCAAACTAGAATGAAGAAGAACGATCACATACCTCAAGAATATTGCATCGTTCCCCCAATAGAAGCCATCATATATCCTCTAAAACGATGGGAGAATATTATTTCACCATAGGAGAAGAAAAATCCCGAGTTATGGAAACCTAGGAGGAAAAAAGATTAACATAAAAGAAAATATGTGTGAGATCCACTTTTCTAGGATCTCACTTAGGTGACCGTACAGTTAGTTCGCATGGTTAGACAAACTATGTGCTAACCATGAGTTACGCAATGTCAAGGAAGACCCTCGCAAAACCTCCTCACATATTATCTATAGTCGTGCTCTAACCATTTGGGAGCCACTACCTGAAAATGACCATCTACGCACGGGTTGGCCGCATAGTTAGACAAATCGTGTGCCACTTATGCAACTTTCATGTTGCCTCAAAATTCTATTCAATGTTCTCCTGACTCATTAATTCATCATCATTGTCTTTATAACCATGAAATTCATCATTTATGTGTTACATACCTGAAACTAGGGGTAGTATAAAAAGTATTTTCATCAAAAAGGTGGATGATAAATGAAATAAGCCAGTTTTATATGAAATCAAATTAGAGAAAATTACATAACCAAAACAATTATAAGAGAACATTTCACATTACATCCCCAAAGTACCAAAATTTATTAAATATATTATTCAACCATAACTTGAATCATGTTGTTGACATATCCACCCATCAGCTCCAGGACTCCAAGCCCAAACACACAAGAATATCCATCACCTATATGTTCATCATTCTCCATACTCTAACATGGAATAATAAAATCCAAAAACACCTGAAGGAAATTATTATTTTTTAATTTATAAATCATTGTAGTTTCTCACCATTTGTCAAATAATAAATTCCAAAACTATAATACAATCACGATATTAATTAAAAAATATATATTCATGAAATTTTATTTTCATATTTTAACCACAACATGATTTTATTTAGATAGTATGAAGATATATGAAATGGAAATTCAAACCATATAAAATAATTATTTTATACAAAATTGTTTTTACAAATTAATTACCAGGAATAAAATAGTTCAATAAAATATTCTAATTTTATTCATATAAAAAAACTCATAACCCATTGGTTAAAATCCCAATGTTACATTAATTACTGGATATAGGACACTCATACATCCCATAATTGATCACAACACAATAACCACACATACAAAATGGAATCTTATGATCAACCATCCACACTTAAGGGAAAATTACTAATTGAACATGGTTTGGACAGTTATATCATCGTAAATCTATAACTTTGGGATCAATATGATAACATGATTTTCCAAACCACATACTAACTTCCCAATCTCCCTTGTGCTTCAATCATTCAATCAATCAAATTTTCTATTAATCATTTTAAATTAGTTTAAAATATTATTTCCCAATTTATGTTTTACATGTATCCCTTTCCAATTTAAATTCCAAGTCATATGTTTTAACCACACTATACCATATAAGAAAACATTTCAATTTAAAAAATTTTCATAATATAAATTATAAAATCATTCCATTAAATTTATTTCGAAATCAAGATTTCATTTTTCATATATTACACCCAACAATTTCAATTCCATTATAATTGTGATTTTACTCAATTTTAATGCCCTTCTATATAGAAGGCTCACATGATGAAACAAATCAATTTTTTAAAATCAAATATATTTTTTATTTCTTCATGAAATTAAATTATATGGTCATATGGAAATGAATTATGGATTTTCCTAACATCTAATTAGTTATTTGTAAATTAACACCCACATCAGGACTTGAAAATGATAAATAAAGACACAAAAGAATGAGGAACAAAAACTATAATTATGATTCTAATAAATGAAGTATACATCCAAAAAAAATTCATGATCCATAAAACTAGATATATTATAGATATATATAATGAAAGAAAACACATTAGAGGAGATCATAATAGTTGGAGAAGATCTAATGAGATCAACACCACCATGGTCCCCCAGTGAAGGAGTTTTGGGGGGAAACTTTTTCCATGAGATCCTCTAATGATGAATAAATCATGTCATATCTGAATTTTGCAATTAGGAAATTATATTTTTGTTTTATGGTGTTTCTAAATAATATTTTATCATTAAAATACTTATGAAATAGTTAGTCGAATGGGGTTGTATTGTTACGGGAATATATGTTCCATCCATGTCAACATAATATTTGGGGCACCAGGTTTCCCCTAGTATGGATCACAATTAGGAAATAAATATTTATACTATGAAATACCCACTTTTTTTCATACGATGTATTCATTTGTAGGTGTACAGTTCAGTCAAATAATCCACCTACCATTGACTGAGTGAAAATTAACTTTTTTTTATTATCAAAACACTTTTGAGGAAAAAGTGAGAAACCAAAAAATCCAACATTACTACCAAAAAATACCATTAAATTGAAAACCCCAAATCAATACTATAGGATCTGCCCCTCCCAGTGACTACATTGTGCTGACAAGCCTTCATCATTGCATGCCCTCTTGGCTAGCTGTCCCGTGCAGGGTTGCACGGGCACAGAACCGATGGCAAAGCCATACCCTTTCAAATCCACCTACCATTCACATCGCAAAACCCTTCAAAATATTCCATGTTCACTCATAATGAACAAAATAAAATTCCTAAAATAATGGATTTAATAAAAATAGACAAGGAATAGTTGATTGAATGAAAAAAGATGTTACGACATCCCACTACAAAAAAATCATTCCCTTCGAAGCCCGTCAAGAAAAATCTATAGCAATTAGATGAGAGGGGATAATCTCTCATTAGTAAATCATTCTCCAACATCAAATAAGAATCAAAAACCTATTTCCACTACAAGAGAAAGGGAATTTTCTTCCTATAATATACCTTTGTCTAATAATCAAATATACTATCTAAATGCTCTATCATGGGTAAATAAATATCCACATTAAGAATAATCCAGAACAAAACATGAAATTGATAAGTAAAACAAGGATCCTATTTCTCATTCCCTCATATATTTGAGTTACATTATAGATGTAAAACATTGAATAATGCCTGGTTAATAATAAAAAATTCCAATGAAAAATGGTGATGATCACCAAAAGATTTATATCAAATATATTCCATCATCAATCTCTGATGAATGAACTCAGTCATCATCATCATCTATTGGACCATACATGGTCCAACAAATGAAGATTCCCCAATCCCCTACTAACACAATAGATATTTACATGACCTACCATACAAGACCTCTAAATGGATAATTATTATTGTATGATGGTATCTATTTAAGTAATAATCCAAAAATACAAATGGTGATCCCAATAACCACTAAATTCATGAACTCATGTATGTATGATATTATATTTAATATTTGTGTCCCTCTCTATTTGAACATCTACACATCAATAGTCTTTTTTACTCAAACTAACTTCATAACCATGTACTCTTAAAGGTCTCTCTAAAAATTAGAGGTATAGTGGAGAACTATATCACATAATACAACAAATAAAACCCCATGAAAATGGAAAATATCATTCAAATAGGGATTTACCATCACATAATGTTTTTTTTACATAATGAACATGTAAGATATTAAATGATTTGGTCAGTCGATCGATCCCAACCAATGTCACATTATAATTTCAATGTGATCTTAGCAACCCAATAAAATTTCCCTAAAATATCTCATCACACTTACATGTCGGTACTATATGTGTCTGAAGAAAACCCTCAGGTTAATGGTGATTACCATTAACCTATTGATAGGTAAAAAATAAATAAATATCTTCTATATGGCATATGATAATCAGAAAAAAGAATCATCATCACAGGTAATATAACATCTCCATGAAACCGGGGTTCACTTCCCACTGGGGGTTATAGATATCACTTATCACATTCTTTATCATGGAAAAGGGAACAACAATCTAGTTCTATATGTAATTAATTTCCTCAAAATAGAATAACCATTTTCTAATTTAATGCCAACAAAAAATTGAATCACTAATTCCATAGAATTGATCATCATAATATTTTTCAATAAAAATCATATCAATAACATTAAAGGTCAAATGGAAATAATCAATTAAAAGTGAATCTCCTACTTCCTATAATGTTATATGAAAATCTGAGAAAATGAAAATTATGATCCACTCTTTTGATAATTCATTCATTACCTCGGTTGAAATCATACTTCTAAATTCATCATTGATCACATTTCCTTGCACCAAGGTGTAGGCATGTCAAAAATGACTACCTATCACGAACCAAGCCGGGTCACCATCTAAACCAGTGCCAGACCCGGTCTGCGACACGACCCGAAGGGCGTTCCCAATCCCCATGGGACGGAACAAGTGCCTGTGTATCAAACACTACATTGGAATGATTTACCCAAAATAAAAGATAGAAAGACAACTAACAAGATAAACAAACTGAAACTAGAAACTGACAACCAAAAATGCCTTTAATTTAAAAAAAGATCAAAGGTTTACAACTTGAACCCACATCAAAAAAAATAAACGACAACAAAAGTACTAAAACTCTAACTCAAACCTCCAAGAAACAAGAGAGGCACAAAATCCACATTCCACAATACCAACCTGCACGAGAAGACCATCAACAACCAGAACTACCATCCCTGAGCTTGTTGCAAAAACCTGGAATACACAGGAAACAAAGTCGACATACACCCAAAGGTGTATGTGGGGTGTGAGCCAAGAGCCCAGTAGGACATCACCGAATAAAAAGGTACCACGTATAAACATTATATGACAAATACATTTGCATGCTAAATTAATGAAAGGTCACCAAATCTTAAAAAACATTATAGAAACAATTTCTATAAAGAAAACAATTTTAAAGAAAATAGCTTAAACCAAATTAAATACCCATGTATATAAGAAAAGCCCAAACCTTCTAAAAAACCCAAGAGCTGCACAGTATGACGACGATGAGTGTATAGTAGTACAGTAGCATCAAAATTGGGAGAGGTCCTTAAGGTACTAGAAAATGGAATGGGACCCTAGAACCTCGCGTCTCGGTGAACAGTTTAGGAATCACAACAAAATACATTCTCGTGCATGAGCCACAAGACTGGGCAACACATCTATAACCTAGTGTTCTCCGATCATCATCTAATGTTTAGTTAGTGTTGTAAGCATCAATCCATCTATGTGAAACTGGGATGGAGCCACTCCTATATCACTAGCATGCTAGTCCAGTCCGCCCACCTAGTACTCAGGCTTCCACTTTTTGTGATCAAGATGTTCAAAATTTCACATTTCATGTCGAACAGAGACAAATTGTACAAATAGGGTGTAACATAAAACCAACTACACACTTTCTCATACATAGAAAACAATTCGACAAAGTACGCACGCCAAAAGACATTACCCAACTTAATTAAAACAATTTCTGCAATTTATAATAATAGTTTTTTTAAAAACATATTAAAGATGAAAAACCAACTCAACCCTCCTTCATGACCATGCACACCCAAACAGGTTCCAAAAATGTTTCACACAATTAATAAAACATAATAAACAATTTCATGATTTTATTAAAACAATTTCCAAGGTGACACAAATAATTATACACCAAAAATATTTTAAAACATAATATACATCACTTACACAATCAAATAAATCAACTGCACAATTAAAGAAACCATTCCAGCGATTAAACAAACCACTATGAAAGTTTATCAATAAGTTTTAAAATGTGTTGCATGACATTAAACACTAAAGACTCTCAAAAATCCTCAATTTTGACAAAAACATATCAACACCACATCAAAACACGATCCGAAACCTCTGCACAATTCAATAACTAAAAGAAAAATTTATAAATCAGGATCAAATGTCATAATAATGGTTTTTATCCAAAATGCACCACATTTCATATAAACATGCTACTTAAAATCAAAACACATAACAAACTCATTCAAAAAAACTAATTTCTCACAACAAATATTAACGGAATAACACACTAAATTAATTATCCAAGCAATCTAATTTACCAAATAATGTTTACACATGGAACCACCAACCTCGGACCAAGAAGCTTCCGCAAAGACGATGCGAAATCCATCATCAACCAAAGACATGTTCAAAACCCCGTTTTTCAGACAAAACTCACCACATAATAAAACCCTAGAGTACATTAGTACATCTAAATAGATATATTAAATTAATGAAGTGATGTTGAGGCATCGAAACACCTACCTCGGTGTTGAATTTTCTCGAATCTTGTGTGGAGCTTCATCCGCACCTAATACACACAACAAAAAAACTCAAAACAGACCCTATAACGTGAAATAGACCAAAAATAACATAAAATCCAAACCAAAAACCACATATTACCTATCCTAGAAATCTTGCAAAGGAAGAATGAACCAAACTGAGTAAAATGCACCTACGGTATGCATATAGTGGGATCTCCGAGCACGTTGTAGAAGTGTGGAGGCACGTCTCGTTTGGAAAATCCATCCGAGAAGCATTGCACCCGCAAAGAGGAGGAGATGCCAGCTACTAGGGGATCCGTGACCAAAGGAGGAGTGGCTCGAGGTGCTGCATAAGGTTGGGAGGTCGGTGGACAGCGGAGGTCACATGAGGGGGCACCGAAGGGGAGGTCCGGTGGGGTTCCGGGTTGCAAACAGGGGGTCCGGCGGTGGGTCTGTCAGACGGCGCGGGTGAGGCAAACCGGGAGCCGGGGGGAGGCGCTGGACATTAGAGCCAGTGGGAGGGGGTTGTGAGGGGCTGAGGGCTGCCGGGGAGGATGGAAGCGGCGTGAGAAGGATGTTGGGATGGGATATTAGCGCGACGGGAAGGGGAACATGGGGGTCCGGTGGGATTCCCGGAAGAGGCGGCGGTATCGAGCCGGGCGGGGGGGGGGGGGGGCACTGCTCGAACGAACAGAATGGGGGGAATGGGTGTTGTGCGGCTTGACAGGGTGTTCCCAGGGGGGATGTGCAAGCTACATGAAAAGAAAAAAATATGGGGTAGGCCGAACCCTAGGCAAGATAGGAAAAAATTGTGTAAATATTAAATAGAAAAGAAATAAAAGAAATAAATAAAATATGTAAAATAATAACAATACAAATTTTAATAAAACCACTATATATTAACAATAATATTTTTTATAATGATATTAGGAAAAATTTAATACATTTTACAACCCTAACACTATTAATTTTATTACACTATTATTAATCCATTTTATTTAATTAATTGACTGTTGAGAAAGGCGTGCAAGGAGCCGGGCGAGGTCGTGCGGTGACCCCGGTGAGGTCGCACACCTTCAACCAAGGTGAACTGGACATAGTCATGGCAAAAAACATTTCATATTTAAATAAGATCTCAGGAATTTTATGTCGGCCTCGATCCAAACTACCCAATGCCCAAAAAAAATAAATAGTGTAAAAGAGGCGGGTTTGACAGTTCTCCCCACCATAAAGCATTCTGCCCCCAGAAAGCTACAACTAAGGCTGAACCCAAAGAAGAAACTGATACCTCAATAAGGTTTAAAGAGGATCCGCACAATAAACCTGAGAAAAGAGGGAAAAGCATCGTGCTCAGAGAATGTGATTCAAAGACAACTTTAAAAAGGACGTAAAAAGAATTTCTGATATGTATTACCCACCCCAAAGAGCTAGAATGCATCGAGTTGATAGATCAAGGAAGGGAACTCTCGTACCTATGGAAACCAACATCACCATCCGAAACACCTCAAGAACTATTAAATTGAAACCACACCATTTGGCTAGAATGATCAAACAAGGTCAATCCATGTCCACAGAACACTCTTATCACTTATCACCAAGACATTTATAAAAACAGAAGAAAAAGATCAACATGGGGAGGCCTGTGGGGCTCCCCACCATTAGGAACACATTGGAACTCGAAACGAGACTAGAAAACTAACACGGGGAGGTTCGGGCAGACTCCCCACCATTAAAGAAAAGTTTATCCCTGATTCATTCTAGAGACATTCGTGCGAGACCCAATGTGGGTCTCCCCACCATTAAGAACCTACCAACGCCCAAGGCGAGACTAGAAAACCAACATGGGGAGGTCCGGGCAGAATCCCCACCATTCGTTAATGGCCAACACCGATTTATTCCAGAGACCTTTTTGTGAGACCCATTGTGGGACTCACCACCATTAGAATGAACAGAGGATACAAAACATTGAAAAAATCTCGATGATGACCAAACTCCCCACCACAAGGGGTGAGGAGGGAGGGGCCTGACCACCCAGGCGTCAAAACCATGACCTAATACCCGACCAACGCATCCACATCCTGGGATTAGCATTATAGAATTTTTGGACTGATTTCCCCAACATACTATCATAGACCACTAAAAGTTATTACATCCGATGGAACGCTACAGCTAAGACTTCAAGGCATCGAGGAAGACATGCCTCCCCATTGTCACTGAAACCTTATGCAACCAAACGGTTTGTTCGAAACAGAACAACCATAGAAAACAATTTAAGATGCTTTTACTTTCAACACTGATGACAGAAATAAATTCGGGGTCCCATACACTCCCGGGCTTCCTGACCACGCGCCAGCTTCACTCCGAGGCCTATTGTTGGAGCCCTGACGTTTTGAAGCATCTATTGCCTTGTAGTCAAGAATTGAAGACTCCTGAATGGAGCTTCTAATTTTTGTGTCGTACATAACCACACTACAACCGAGGAAACACCAGCAAACACAACACAATATGACATACATCTAATCATACATAGAACATTCCCCAACACGAGCTGAAATGGTTCATGCACATCACCCTTTGTCACACTGGATGAGAATACGACACCACATATTGTCACCTGAACATGACCATTGCTGTTGAGAGGAACATTATACAGAGAAGGACATCAAAATGAGTCTTAAACAACATGCGATTACTACAATTGACCATAGAATCCCCATGTGACTGGGTCTTCCACACTAGTGGCCTAACGTAGACCCTTTATTAAACGAAACCAACGAAGGACCAAAGGTTATTTAGAATAGTGGCCAGCACCGACCACTCCAGTCTACTTCCACCATTCCCCACTGGAATCTCCTTAACCATTTCCAAATAGAACTTTCAAATTAATGAGGTCATACTTCACCCTTGACAATCAAAGAGAACTCACAATACAAGACATCACCAAACATTACCCTTTCAACTGATGAAAATACTACAAAACGCTTCAAGACTCTGGTCAACACAGAAAATTCTGATCCTCCTTCACCCTTCCCCACTAGATTTCCTTTTTCCATTTCTAGGGGAAATCTCCAAACACAACGACGTCAAACTTCATACCCGATGAGTCAAGACGCTCAAAAGTCCAAAACTCCCTTCAACTACCCTCTTATCTGTCATCCCACAGCGAGAGGATCCGCTTAGTTGTAAAAAGGAGAGGTTGGTTCAATTTTATAATTCATGAATAGATTCCTCTGATCAACTGGAGGGTCGGACAATGGCAATTTTACTATGGCTACACTTCAATCACATGACAACGCTTTATGGGGTTATACACTAGTCAAGAAAGAAAACAATGGGCCAAGTCAAACTATTCCAATGGCCAAGACATACCACAAACGAACAACAAACATGCATGGGGAACCACTAAAAGGCTCCCTGATGTATTATTAAAAATAATTCACTAACCAAACAATTTCATACCAACATACCAATAAGAATTCAAACTCCGGAAAAAAATCAGTTAAAAATGATTCTCAGCTCATAATGCCTCACACCCAACATTTCCAAAACACAAGGACACACCATGTAATCCCCAGTTACTAAAACACCAAATTTTCCTTTAACAAAACATTTTGGAAATAAGCTAAGCTAATGGGTTGCACAAACACCAATGGTGTCCCTTGGTCCTCGCACATGCATGTTCCCGTGTCACACCAGAACCCCCCTCATATCCATCAAGGATCTCATCTGCTCATGCCATTAACCCTTTATCTGTCCATATACACTCATGAATTTGGTTTCCCATGAGTGCACCAAAGATCAGAACCAAACCTTTCCTTTTTTTTCAAAACCAAAACATCCAACCTACACATTTCAAACCTCAAAGATCATTTTATTTTTAAAGTGATTTATTTAAAAACATTTTCCAAAACATTATCCAAGACCAAATCATTTTTACTTAAAAAACAAATGTCCACAATTCCAAAACAAAGAGACGAGAAATGATGCAAGAGAAAACTTATGTCAGTGGGGGACTGGAACGTATGGTTAGCGGCCATACGCTAGTCCCGTCACCATCACGGATTGTATTCAAAAACAATGTCCCCGGTTCCACATGGCTTGCAAGACCCTGTGAGCTCACTAGGACCACTGAACCTACTCCCTTATCATTTCCCTTAGACAAGATTAACCGCAAGGACCAAAAACGTAGACAAACCACAACATACATTGGTAACATGCGTCCCACCATGAGGTGTGCTGGCCAGGCACCTTACTCGTAGCCCGAACATCGAGTCCGAACAACCGTAACTCAAGTCTACAATGACTCTATCCCGAAAGAACACGACTTATGAGAGAAAACATGCACCGTTGATACCATTTTGTCATAAACCAAGCGAGGTCGCCATCTGAACCGGCTTCCGACCGGGTCCGCGACATGGACCCAAGGGCGTTCCCGATCCCCACGGGCTGGCACAAGTTTCTGGGTATCAAACACTACATGGGAACAATTTATCGGAAATAAAATATAAAAAGAAAACTAACAAGATAAACAAACTGAAACTAGAAACAGACAACCAAACATGCCTTTAAACTAAAAACAAGTTCATAGGATTACAACATGAACCCACATAAAAAAAATAAACGACAACAAAAGTACTAAAACTCTAACTGGAACCTCCAAGAAAAAAGAGAGGCACAACATCTACATGCCACAATACAATCCTTCACGAGAAGACCATGAACAACCAAAACCACCATCACTGAGCACGATGGAAAAACCAGGAATACACAGGAAACAATGTCTACATACACCCAAAGGTGTATGTAGGGTGTGAACCAAGAGCCTAGAATGATGTCACCCAATAAAAAGGTTCCACATATAATCATTAAATGACAAATACATTTTCATGCTAAATTAATTAAAGGACACCAAATCTTAAACAACATTAATGAAACAGTTTCTATAAAGAAATCACTTTTAATGAAAACAAAATAAACCAAAGTAAACAAACATGCATATAAGAAAATACCAAACCTTCACAAAAACCCAAGAGCTAAACCGTATGCCGACGGTGAGTGTATAGTAGTCCAAGAGCACCAAAAGTGGGAGAGGCCCAAAAGGTACTAGAAAAAGGAATGGGACCCTAGAACCTCGCGTCTCGGAAAAAAGTATAAGAATAACAACAAAATATGTTCTCATGCATGGGCCACTAGACATGGAAACACATCCATAACCTAGTGGTCTCCGATCATCATCCAATGATTAGTTAACGGTGTAAGCGTTAATCCAGTTATGTGACACTGGGTCGGAGCCCCTCCCGTATCACAAGCACGCTAGTCTAGTCCGACCACCTAGTACCCAGGCTTCCCCTTTTTGTTCTCAAGATGGTCAAAATATCACATTTCATGTCAAAAATAAACATATAGAACAAACAGGGTGTAACATAAACCCAACACCACACTTTCACATACATAGAAAACCATTCGACAATGTTCGCACACAAAAAGTCTTTACCCAACTTCATTAAAACAATTTCTACATTCACTAATAATTATTTATTAGAAACATATTAAATTTTTATCATTAATCATTTTTATTAAATCAAATTAAATTCTTTGTAAACAAATTCATTAAAAAACATAACATGACTTTAAGACGCAAAACCAACTCAACCCTCCTTCATGACCGAGCACACTCAAACAGGTTCCAAAAATGCTTCACACCATTATTAAAACATAATAAACCAGTTAATAATTTTATAAAAACAATTTCCTAGGTGACACAAAGCTTTATACACCAAAAATCTTTTAAAACATAATCTACATCACTTACACAATAAAATAAATCAGCTGCACAATTAAAGAAACCATTCCAGCGATAAAACAATCCACTATGAAAGTTTATCAATAAGATTTAAAATGTGTCACATGAATTTAAACACTAAAGACTCACTCAAATCCTCATTTATGAAAAAACAAATATCAACAACACATCAAAACAAGATCTGCAACCTATGCACAATTCAAGAACTAAATGCACAATTTATAAATCATGATCAAATGTCACAAAAAGGGTTTTTATCTATAATGAACCTCATTTCATATAAGCATGCTACGTAAAATGAAAACACATATCCAACTCATTCAAAAATAATAATTTTTCACAACACAGATTAACGGAATAACACACTAAATTAATTAAACAAGAAATCTAAATTACCAAATAATTTTTACACATGGTACCACTTACCTTGGACCCAGAAGCTTCTATAAAGACGGTGCGAAATTCATCATCACCCGAAGACATGTTCAAAATCCCCTTTTTCCGACCAAACACTCAACATAATCAAAAAAGATAGTACATTAGTACATCTAAACAGACATATTTATTTAATCAGGTGATGTTGTGGAATCGAAACACCTACCTTGGTGTTGAATTTTCTTGAATCTTGTGAGGACCTTCATCTTCACCTAATACACACCACAATGAAACTCAATGAAGACCCTAAAACATGATTTGAAAAAAAAATAACATCATATCCAAACCGAAAACCACATAATCCCTAACCTGGATATCATAAAAAGGAAGCACTAACCAAACTGAGTAAAACGCACCAGTGGTATGCATATAGGGGGGGTGTCTGAGCACGTTGTAGAGGTGCGAAGGCATGTAGAGCTTGGAAAATCCTTCCGAGAAGCGTTGCACTCACAAAGATGAGGACACACCGACTACTAGGGGACCCGCAACCAAAGGAGCATCGGCTCGAGGCACTGTGTGAGGTGGGGAGGTCGGCAGACAGCGGTGGTCACAAGAGGGGGCACTAGAGGGGAGGTCCGGCGGGGTTCTAGGATTGAGATAGGGGGTCCGGCGGTTGGTCCATCGGATGAAGCAGGTGAGGAGGGCTCATGGGGGCAGTGCAATCCGGGAGCCGGGGGGTGGTGCTGGACATGGGATCCAGTGGGAGGGGGCTGCGGCGGCCCGAAGGCTTCCGGGGAGGATGGTAGCTATGCGAGTGGGAGGTTGGGGTGGGAGATTAGCACGACGAGAAGGGGAACTTGGGGGGTTCGGTGGGATTCCAGGAGGAGGCGGAGGTTCTGAGCCAGGGGGGCACTGCTTGAGCGGACAACAAGGGGGAAATGGGTGGGGTGTGGCGGGACATGGAGTTTCTAGGGGGGAGGAAAAAGAAACATGAAAAAAAAGATATGGGACAGGCCGAACCCTTGGCAAGAGAGAGGAAAAAAATAAAGTAAATAATAAATAGAAAAGAAATAAAAGAAATAAATAAAATAAGTAAAATAATGAAAATAAAAAATTTATTCACACCACATAAATTTAACAATAAAATTTATTACCACGATATTAGGAACAATTTAATACTTTTTATACCCCTAACACTATTAATTTTATTACACTATTATTAATCCAATTTATTTAATTAATTGACCATCGAGCAAGGCGGGCGATGAGTTGGGCGAGGTCGCACGACGACCCCGCTGAGGCCGCACACCTTTGACCGCGGTGCGATGGACATAGTCAAGGCCAAAAAAATTTCATTTTTAAATAAGAACTCAGGAATTTTAAGTCGGACTCGACCCGAACTACCCTATGCCAAAAAAATAGTGTAAAAGAGGCAAGTGGGACAATACCATTATACTATAATGATACTCATAGATAATCTTATTAATATATTCAATAAAACATGTATTATCCTTGGATAGAACAAACAGAATGATAGGAATCTAATAATGGCCATACCAGCTCAATAAGAGGGTCATCTATATGACAAAATATTTTATTGCTAACTAGTGAAAAAAATTGTTGATTAATTTTCATGAACCACTTAAAAAAAATCATATAGTCAAAGTGGACAAATATCCATAGGAATGGATAATTTCTGATTACTATAATGTGAATGAGCTTTTAGTAATCAATACATTAGAAAAGTGTTGTATTGACGTTCATAAAAAATATAATAGACACTAATCATGGTTATACACATTGGATTATGAATCCTTTCTAAAAAATATCATCGAATTGAGTAATCAAATATATAATTTAAAAAATTTCATTAAGGATAGAATGAATAATCACTAGTTTAGTATATATAATCAAATTGGTTCAAAACACTGCCCCTCTTAACAATGGATGAGCATAGAAATTTGTAGTAAAGACATCAAGAATCTAATTAAAAAAGGGATGGAGATCATTAGTCAAATATCCCCCATCAATATCAAAATAAAATACTATTTTCTATTTCCCAATACATGGATATAAATATATTTTTATACACAAAAACATATCACATTATATCTTACATACATGACACACCCCATATGGTACAATAATGGTGACCCTTCATATATAATACATAAATTATTGCTTATTGGAAATGTGCCAATATATATAATGGGTGAAATTAGAAGGATTCATCCCAGGAATAATAAAAGTGTAGGTATGGTCAATTTATGATATTGAGATAACATAACTAGGTTAACATTGAACATAATATCACATTGTTTAAAGGGTCATTGTAATATCCACTACAAAAGTCAAAACCTACGTAGGAATATTTTTTCTATTTCAAAAAATCAGTTAAAAAAATTAATGAGATAGACCAATATCAAATAAAGAAATCAATATAGATGAATCTATAGAGATGGTACATATTAAAATCACTGAACATATAATAGCATACTGTAGACACACATCCACCATGTGATTTTCCTTTTTTATTGATGTCTGTTGCGGGAACCTTTTATTCCCATAGAATCTTTTTTTAATTGGATAACATTTTTATTCGGATGATCCCAAGCCACAATGTTAAGCATACTGCATATAGAATATCTTTTTTAGGCTTCCATGGTGACTGTATGAATTATAGATGTTGGGTGGCTTATTGAAAATCTATTTTGAATGCCCAAACAATCAAAACCTACAACTAGTCAAATGATATATTCCAAGGACAATAGTAGTTCAATATGAAACCTATTATCAGGAACCAATATAAGACCAATCATGTTCCCTCGTTCCATTAATATATGTCAGTGATGTTCCACTGGGATAAAATTTAAATTCAATAAACCCTAAATAACAAGTCATATAGTGATCAACCATAAATGATATATTTTTGAGGACAACAGATGAAGTGATATTTATCCAGAAAACCTAAGAGATGATATTTCATCATAGATCCATCTAAAATCATTGATTTTTCATCTTTTCATTTGATATAATATCTACTGAATAACACTCAAACACTATAATGTGTTTCAAATACTCTTTCAGCATATTTTCATCCTTTTATAGGTTGAAATACTATGGTGTCTTATCAAAATTATATGATTCTATAAATTAGTGGTTAGTGGAAATATGATTGAAATACTCCTATTCCAAGACCTCATGAACCATTTCTATTACCACAGAATTCCACCACTATCTTTTAGACCCTTCTAGTTTCATTATAACACAAATTATATTAATTGAATTTGGAATTTAAGAATGAATTAAAAAGAACTTGATCTCTCCTGTACAATCCTAAACATTTTAAGGATAATTAGGACCATTGCACAATGCTAGTATCTACATAAGAATATCTAGATCATGATTATGCGATTTCTTTCAAATGAGGTTCGATGAATGGAGACTTAATGGGAATGAGTGTAGGTGCATGCCCATGATCTTTTACATTAGGAACAACAATCTCAACATGTTTCTAGTCAATGGAATGTTTCACTTCATGAGGTTCATTGATATCTCCTTCTTCATATAGGTTTCACAAGTCATCCTTGAGGAATTATTCAATATAACTTCAATATACAGAACTAATTTTATCAAAAATGAAATAGAGATAACAAACTAAAACACGATAAATTGGAATATCAATCCCATAAGATAAGATTTCCAGATTTATTTTAAATACACCAAATTCAAATATATGAATGTATATAGAATTAAATCATATTAGTCTTCATTATTTGATGACATGAAAACCAATGGTGACTTAAGGATCATTAAGGTGAGATCTATGTAGGAAATGACTCATAAATACATCCTATGTCCCATCAGAACGTCATAAGGCACAAAATCATGAATGAAAAAAATATACAAAACACATAAACCTATGGTGATATAATTTTATCCATTATCTATCCTATATTCATGTGCACCCTAATTCCCCATCTAGAAATGTCGTAATTTGAACGGTGTTCCTGATCACTAAGGGTTGGTGACTTTCACATAGAATAATATATTTAAAAAATGTTAAATGATTTTTTCAAATACAAGTATATGATAAAAAATATATTTATGAATTATCTACTATAATATTAGATAATTAACCAAAATAAAAATAGGTATAGAATAGTAAAATGTAGTACATAATCAATTCTACCAATATTTTAATAGTTAAAACAATTATAGCTAAAAAAAAACTAGTAGATTTTGCCTCCACTGGTAACCTTATTGACACTAGGACCAATGGAGCATTAAAATCCACCACCTCCATGTAGAGCACTATATATACATGGACCTAGCATAAGAATGTATTTTTTTTTACAATGTAAAATGTAATGTGTGATTTAAAAATCTCATTTTTTCAACCAATTGGGTTCCATAATAGATTTCAATAAAAAACAATTCATACAATCAATTTATGTAAATCTATTCATGGAATTTCAGTTTCATATTGAAACCAAAAATTGATTTCATTCAAATAGTTGGATGATTTTCCAAAAATACAGTCAAATAGTCCTAAATACATTTTTTGTAATAAAATTATTTTATTATTAAATTTTTAGGTATAAAATATTTCAAAAAATCAACATTCAATATGTCAAATAGATCAAATCATAGAACCACACCCATACATCATACTATACATTAGTTTTATTCTATTGGATCATCAAAAAACACATCAGTGAGAATATTTTAATACCCACACCTACTTATGAAGAAATTACATTCCAAACATTTATAATTAGTGATGTCCTTATAAATACAGTTATGTGGCATCACGATCCTAGATTTATTGTCCCATCTATCTACTAAATGTCTATGATCATATTTAAGTCCATTAATCAATCAATAAAATATGAAATCAATTATTTTAAATGATTTTGATTCATAGTTTTAAAATTTTATTTATCATATTTCCTTTTTACCTTTCAAAATTAAATAATACTTTTTCAGAATTTCATTCCATTTAAAATCAGTTTCAAATTTTCCATATTATTGTGGATAAATCTTATAATAATTTCTGGAGAAGGGTTTCCATATTATGATATTGTTTATAAAAAAATATAATATATGATATCAATTCCATTTATAATTTTATTTTTCTCAATTTCTCAACCCAATTTAAAATCAAGGATCAAATCACAAAAAAATCTATTTTTTTAAATCTACAAAAATTTACATTCAAATTATTCAATAAATTCAAGGTTTCAATTGTATGGAAAATAAATTTTGAAAACCATACCATCAAATTAAGGATCAAGTAACCAGAACCCATCACGTGATACACTACAAAAGAATGATGTTGTGGACAACATAAGAGAACAATATAGAATCAATATCAAAATATAAAAACCTTAGAAACATAAAGTAATTTTATTTTTATACAAATTTAAGAAGTTTTGATAAATATATTTGATGAAAAAACACAAGATGATATCTATATTCATAGGGAAAATCTAATAATATCAACATCTCTTTGACTGTCCAATTAAAGTGAATGGAGTGGTAAAAATATCATATTGAAAACTCCATTAATAAATAATATTAGGTATGAATGTGGTGATTATTCTCATATTTTTTACATAAGGTAATTTTAAAATTATTTTTATAAAATTATAATCTCACATGAGTGGTTATCATATGGGTGTGGAACATTGTTTGGTAAAACTGTGTGTGTGTAGTACACACATACTGTTTAGGGAGCACGATTTCCCATTGGTGGGTACATTGTTTTCGGAATCTATGCACTATCCATTCATTCCCCACTACCCTGGGATGTACAGTTCTCACCTGGTGGTGTACGGTTTGATTGAACCATTTTAAAAAATGAAAAACCCAAAAAAACCTCCAAAACTTTCCATGGTCATTTTAAATGATGCCTAAAAGACAAGGTTTAAAACAATATGAAATCAATGGTCAATGAAAACATAAAAAAGTTAATTACTTGTTACACTTTTTATTTAAACACATTTTAATTTTGAATATATTTTCCATTAATTGTTATTTAATTTCACACTTTATATATATTCCTATTTGTATAGATAATTATATATTGTATTGTGTTTAAAAATATAACCGTTTTATGAATTTTAATATGAGAAATTGAATAACTATAGAATGATAATATTATTTTGTAAATAATATCCAGATGCATTATATCCATTGAGTTAATAGAGGTTGTTTTGTTATAATTTATCAGAGACAATAATGTTATATATATATATGATTTTCTATAAAAGTAAATGATTATATTATTGTAATTCTTAGATATATTTAGTAATGAAATTAAGAATTATAATAGATTAATTATTACTAAAAAATTGTGTAAACCAAAATAAAAAAATTATCATTTGACGGGTCAATGTACAAGATATATTTTGTTCAACTTTTAAATTTATATTATTATATATTTTTTTGTATAATTAATATATCATTATTTTTAGATAATATAATTATTTTTTCTAATGGTAAATAAACATATATAAGTTGAATCAAGTTAATAATGAGTTCTATTGAAAATGTAATGACTGTGTAATTGAAAAACCAAATATTAAAAGATATTGATTCTAAATTTTTTATAAATTATATCCCATGTTGTGAGTTATAAATGATATGAAATAGATCCATAAATTATACTTGTTATGGAGTTTTTCTCTACTGATTCATTCATATTCCAATGAACACCATTTTATGGCATGTTTTATTCTACTAATTATAAAAAATGGATCAACATGAATGATAATAGATTTAATATTATTCTATGGTTACAAAATAAAATTATAAATATTTATTTTTATAGATTGGACAAATGATTCAATTAATAATATAATTTTTTGTGAAGACAATGAGAGTGAGATAAATTTGCACCATCGTTTGAGAACAATTCATAAAAATATTCATTAGAAAATATTTCTTTGAGAAATTCATTTAAAATTAATGTGATAATCATATTAGATACATATATGTATGATCATTCAATAAGTTCTAAAAAATATAATTAATAATTAAATTTACCCCTCTATATTTATAATTAATCAGAAAATCATTGTTGATCATTTCATTATTTCCACGATACCCATTATTAGAAATATAATTATATATATGAAATCATTATTTTAAATAAATATTCCGAAGATTAATAAAGTTATAATTGGAAACCATATACTGTAATTAAACTGATTTATATGTAGATAGATTATAAAAAATTTATTGTCATTTCTTTTCAGGTAATAAATATCATAATAGAAGGAAAATTGACCCCCACTTTAAGTAAAATATTTTATGGAAATTTTTATGAATATTATTTAATTGAAACCAGTATATGTTTAAAATTTTAAAATGTATTCCATCTATTATATGCCATTAGTTAATTTAATGGATATGATAAATGTTCAGCCAAATGATCAAACTACACATTAATTCATAGAGTATATGGTTATTGTAAAATTTTCAAATCAATTTATTATTCAAATAGAGATTGAGGATGTAACACACCAAAATTTTATGACAAATATTCTTTTTAATTTTATTGATGCCTTGTGTTTCACGCTACACCATGATTAGTTTTCACTATACACAACACCGTATTAGCTTGCAGTATACGAAAGAATATTATTGGATTGTTTCATGCACTATTTCAATTTATTTTGATTGAATTCCACACTGAATATAGATTTTGTTCAATGAAATAATATTAGTTAATGTTAGACACAACACCAAAGGAATCTTTGACAGAACACTATCTTGGATTGCATTACATACAAAAGCATCTTTCCTCAATGGCTTGCGTTGTACGCAATAACGATAGTTACTAAACAACTGTATATTATTATTATCATGAACTATCTATTAAGAATATTATTAACCGAATTATGAATTTTATAAAATTATAATTCATCTTACACATTTTCTAGAACATGGTATGAGAACAAAATCAATTTTTCATATAAAGGAAGTATTTTTCAAAAAAACATTTTTTCCACCTTTTGATGACACAATATTTTTAAATCTAATTTTTGAAAAGTTTATAGGATCAATTTGTCTAAATAAAATATTTATTTTGAATCAAGATATAAAAAATTATGTTGGATAAATTAATCATATTTTTATGATAACATTTATATTTTGATGAATAGTAAAAATACGCTAAGTTTTACGTAATAGAAACATTTTTCATCGAGATATTTTATATGGTTATATTATAATATTGAATGTTTTTAAAATATAAATACAATAAATGATTAACATTTAATATAATTTATGTAATTAGAATTAATTTTACATTCAATTTATAGGTAAAATCATTTCAATATTTGGCAATGTTTTAACTTTTAAAACCCATTTTCTCAACAATGAGATTAATTTCAAATTAATTACTTAAACTTCTGTGTTTTGAATTTGGAAACATGGATTCTATATATGGAATTAGGAGTTCCATATTGTGTAAATATGTAACTTTTATTTTTAAACATTATGACTAGTAACTACGGTAAATTTGAATTACCAGAGTTAAAGGTAAATCAAGTAATTATGGGTAAAAATGATATTATAAAATTTCCAAAAAATGTATATTAATATACATGGATGATTATATTTCTCCATAAAATATAATTGGATTGAAATGGTTTCTTTTGGAACCCACTTGTATGTGATTAATACATTTATTTTATTTTATTTAATGAAATGTTTAATATGTATCATTCAAACATTAATAATTAAATAATTTTTAATATATGGTTAAACTGAATATATATTCGATTATAAAAACTCCTTTGAAATATGTAATGTTTTTATTTATCATGGTAATTTATTTTTAATTTTTAATAAATATCTAATTAACTTAATAGATTATACATTTACGATGAATAATTTTTTTTAGATAAAAATCCATAATATTGTTTTTATTAAAATAATAATACCCATAAATGACCCAAAAACATGACAAAAATATATTTGGTGAGTATATATACACAATAATCATCTATGTGTTGACTTGGGGTCCATTTTGAGCCTTGTAAAACAGATTATGACATTTATATTATATTATTTTAAATGATGTCAAAGTTGTAACCTTCATAATTTAATAATCGTAACATTTTAAAAGTTGAGTGTTCTAGAAGATAAATTAGACTAAAAGTATTGTTATTAGATATATTAGATTTATCTTTATCATAGTATTCTATTTTTAATTTTTATAAAACAATTAAATATATTAAATAATTTTACAAAAATGTTGTAGTAATTATTTTATTAAGATAAATATCAAATAATAGGTTTTAAAAATATTAATATAAATATTTTATGAACTAATAAATTTTCTAAACTACTTTTCTAGATTCATATAACATTTTAGGATTATATTAAATATTTCGGATTCATTTTATTCAAATAACTGAATAGTGTAAAAATTGACACTCTTGATAATTTATAAAAAAAACATATTATTAAATTGTTTAAAAATAAAAATAATATTTCATAATTAAAAATTGAAGTTTATATGGTCTAAAATGTCATAATGTATCCCATTATGGACATTTATAAACTCATAATTTAGTATTTATATCCAATTAAAATTAAGAATATTATTACCACAAGTAAAATTAAATAGATTAAAAAATGATAAGTCAAAATGCTATGGTTTAAAATAAAATAAAATCTATATAAATATGATTGGTTGATGATATTGAAACCCTATATTATTTCATATTCCAATTTTATTTACTTTGGAAGTTTTTATGTGGGGTTTGAGTTTATTATAAATTAATATTTTCCCGGTTTCCAAAAGTTCCCCTGTCCGCTCTTATAAAAGGGAACCTCCTCCATCTCCTCTTCACTCCATTTTGAGATTAAAAAAAATAAAAACCGTACCATTTACCTTCTCAACATTCCTAGAAAAATTATAGAGGTCCTGGTCTTCTTCAAAGTCCAACTTTAGAACCACAAGAGGAGGTTTAGAAGAGGCATGTCGGAGAAACGGTAATATCTTTTACCGATTCTTTCAGACATATTTCATCTCCTACTTACTCTATATGAATAGTTTAATAATTAACTGAAAACTAAATTATCACATTTATACTGATATATTATTATTAATATGAAACAAAAAATATTTCATCTTCTATCCATCCTATGAAAAATGAAATCACCACACGTGCGTATGCACAACTTACCATCTCCATGTCGTGGTGCAATTGGTTATTCATCACCAACATAATTGGATTAGTATTACAATGGAAGAAATAATTATATATTGTTATTGTAATGTGATATTTATTCTGAAATATTATACAACATACACTTCAATACAAGTTCACAATCATGGGAATGGAATTTTTGATCGGGCGTACGTACGGCTTATCATCTCCACGATGCGATGAGATTCATTCTCCATGTTAACCATTAAAGAATGATTATAATGTATAACTAATAAATAATCATGATATATATGAAATAATGAATCTACTGTATTTATGTATATATATATCTGTGTGTGTGTGTGTCATTTACTTTAAAAAGGAAACGAAAACAGCGTTCATGCGTACGTATGGCCTACCGTCTCCATGAACGGTGTATTTGATTCCATTTATAAATCAATTATATATATTAATATATTGAATATATATGATATATAAATATTTTTTTTATTCTAGAAGTAATTAATCAAGATCAATGTAATCAAATGAAAAAATTACTAGTCAAAACACATACGATAAATGAAACGACTTTTCCAAAAACGATGCTTTAACATGTAATTGACCAATAAATGGGAAATATAAAGTCATAGTGAATCATATATGATATATTGTATATTATTAAGGTTCTGTTACAAGTTTATAAAAGGTTTAAAACCACTATACAGGATTTTCGGACACGTATGAAGTAATTTGGATCAATGGTAAGGGATTATTTCGTCTCACATTTACTTCTATGAGAAATATTCCTTAATCACAATTTATTTATTTTGTATGGTGTTTAAGCATCCCATGAATGTATTATAATTTTTATTATAAAAGATATGGTATTTACATAGGCATGTAATTTTCTTTATTTTATGACTCATATGATTCTGTTGATAATAAATGGTAAGGGATAATTAATCCAATCTCGTTCTTATCTAAGATTGTTTATTCCTAAGTATTTAATGTGGTTATATTTATCAACCATGTACATGTTTTATAAAAAAAATCTTTATAGTTTTTACTATTATTCACTATATATTTAAATTCGTGTTTACCTATTTTTTACTTTTACTATTTTGTATGGAAGCAATTATTCTTTTGTCACCATATGAGGTACTTTTGGACTTCTCCGGCAAAAGAATAAGGAGAATGTTGTTTAATTTTACGACATGAAAAGATTATTAAAATTTCATAACACCATCTTTATATAACGATTCCCTTATAAGATTTCATGATTTTTTACAACAAAACTATTTTTTAAAAATTTCTCATCATTTAGATAAATAAAAATGGATTGAAAGATGAAAGGATATTTTCCTCATGAATAAATTTCAAGTGTTTTATCAAAACTATTTTCCATCGACGATAACATTCATTAATATGGTTATGTTTCAAGTATAATGTACTTATTATTTACATGAATTTATATGGATAATTTTATAATAGGATGATGTTTAGGAAACCCATTTTATTTGTTGAGTTATGTTGAAGGATTTATGTTTATTTTGTGGAACATGAAAGAATGATTTCATTATGATATGTGTGGGACCTATATCTCCCTCCAATGCATTAGGTAATGATTTTTATATCATGGGATAGACATGGATGGAACAGAAAGTAAATTTTATTCAATAATAAATGGTTGTAATGGAAGGTAAACCTAGTTTAGTAATGGACATTGTCAACTATGATGGTCTTGGCAGTAATTCCATGGCTACTATGGAAATCATATAATGTTCTTAATGATTTGGAACAATTACATTTACATTAAATTTATATTTTATCATAATTAATGTTCTTTTATGATCTATGATTTATGTACTACCAATATTTATTTCATAACTCAGGATTTGGATGTTTGAACAGTATGTTCATGTTTTTAAGTTCAAATGTACATGGTTTTTTTTATTTTCTCTATGAATACCCATACTGAGCATTTGAGCTCACTATTTATTCGAATTATTTTTACTATGATATATAGAAAACTTTTAGGTAAGAAAACAGAACTGGAATATATTTATGGGAGATGTTGAAGATCATTGACAATAATTAGAAGATTATGTCTCTTGTTTCCAATGACACAAAACTATTACGGTCATGGAGATTTGTTTTTGATGTTTATTAAGTATTCTGAAAAAGTAATCCAATATACATGTACGTCAATCTTGGGTCTGTTATAGTTGGTATCATAATGAAGGTTTAGTTATGCAGTGGAAACTAGGATGCAAAAAATTTGGTGACTACCATAGGGATATATCTATGTTATGTCTAGGGATGTCCATAAGGTTCAATATAAATAATAAGTTAAAATCATAGAATTATGATAATGATCATGAATAAACTAGGATTAAACCTAATCTATTAGATATTGAATGTACTCCCCCTTGATTATGTTGTTCTCATAGTATGATTTTTTCATCTCACCATATTCTTTTTGGTTTTTAGATAATGGTTGGAACCCGAAGGAACAATGTTAATTATCAATGCACTGGGAAATGCAGTGATTATCCTCCTAAATAACCAAATGTTATGGTAAATGGAGTAAAAAAACTAATTTATATACTTACACAATCTATGAATCATTCTGGACTTCAAAATGAGCATAGAAGGGAACAAAATTCTATTGATTACTTCATGAGGCAACGTCCACCATCTTTCAATGGGTGTTATGATCTATTTGTGTCTAAACAATGGATTAGTATCATTGAAAATATATTTTCCATAGTTCACTATTTGGAACATGGATAATTCATTTGATCTATATTCCATTTAGAAGGTTATGTAGACAAGTCTTGGACTCTAATTAAGAATACAAGGCCCCAAGATGAAAATGAATCCATTTAATGGGATGGGTTCCATAACTTATTTTTCAACAATTACGTTCCATGTATTCTTCAAACGAATATGGAAAAAGAGTTCCTTGAGCATAAGAAAAAGGATGATGAATCTGTTGGTATGTACGAAGCGAATTATACAATTCATTAAAGTTATGAAATTGGATTTATAACCCAACATAAAAGTAAAGTTGATCGATTATTTAGTGTCTTAAAACAAAATATTCAAAAGGCAGTACCTATAAGAGACTTCAGTAGCTATGAAGAGATTGTGAATTGTGTTTTAAAGGTAGAAATGGTAGTTGGTGTTACATATCCATCTCATGGTTTTGAAAAGAATTGTAAGATGGAGTTCTAGGATAAATCTCTAAACTGTGGAAAAAATGAGACAAATTTTTCGTTATGCTCAAAGTGTTGACTGAAGCATTGATGAGATTTTCTTAAAGGGAAAAGAAAATTCTTTATGTTTGGAAAATAAGGTCATCATGCAGCTGAGTGATGATGTATTAGAAAAAAGGTTGCTAAATATGTGAATAGAGAAAAGACTATGGAGAATGAAACACCAATACTTCAATGCTAAAAGTGCAGGGAAATGGGGAATTATACTAACCAATTCCCTAATCCAGGTGTTAATGATGATCTACATCAACAACCTCTTAAGGCAAATGACATAGGTATGTCACATGAGTTCAATATTGGTGATTTTGAATATGAAAATGAAGTGGTTTAATTATTAAGTGTTTATTTAATGGAATTCCAAAATAGTTTTGTGGAATCTAATTTATAGTATCGTGGAATTTAGGAATATGAATGTATTAGTTTAATCTGGTTTTAAATAATTATATGGTGTCGGTAACAATGAAATGTGATTAAAATATTTTTGGAAAGTAGATGATATGTTCATAATGAAGGGATAAAGGGAAAATAAAATGTTTGATAGTATTAATGAGCTCATGTCTGATAAATGGACAAAGTGACATCATGGTTTGAGTATGTAGATTTATTTTGGTATTATTGGTTTGTGGAATGAGATAACATTTGACATCATTCATGTTTTCACTTAGGTTCTAGGGTAATTCATTTTTCTTGAATACATCATTACGATATTCACAGTTTCAAAACATAGATCATATGATATATGGGGGATAAATGATGGTATTTACTTTCATGTTATATGACATTTCCAGTAATCGTTTTCCTTATACTGTGATTTTGGACATAAGTATTGTGGATAAGAGTAAAGGATGGAATAGAATAAGATGTAAATCATATAGAATTGTTTAATGCTATAAATTTTATTCAATATTATTTCTAGGATATTATAATGGTGTAGTTTTAGAAAAAGGACAACCCGTAGGACGAGCGATAACTTGTCACGATGGACAAGGTGGCTAAAATCTAACCCAAAACAGAAGTTTGATAGGCATTTATTGCATACCACTGACCTACATAATGACCTTGGTTAGTAGAAATTAGTATTATTTTATTATTTGGTACTATAGATGACTTATAAGTCCATTTTTGGAACTATATATGATTAAGCTCACCATAAATGGACTTATGTATATTTATTATCCTCTACTATCCTTTTTGTGATAGATACGGATGGAATGACCTATCATTATATCGAATGATATTCTACCACTTCAAGAATGAAAAATATTATTTCATTTCTTTAAATAAGAGATGTAGTGTAAATTAATCATGGAATGAACAATGATGATATTACACTAAAATCAGGTAAGTATTTCTCCTTTTGCAAAATATCATCAACTTTAGGGAAATGATAATGAAAACAAAAACTTTTGTCTTAGTACCCTCATATCCGATGAATCCGATGGTACCTATGATCATCACGAATTTATGGTTTGTGATTGTTGGATTTTTCATAACCATGTAATCTACCACACTCCATAAAAACATGATGGTTATTTTTCTCTTCCATATCCTTGTTTTAATCTATGTTATCCTATGTGGAAAAACTGCAACGAGTTAATTTGGGTATCCATTATTCTACATACTTTTGTTTTTTAAATTATGTTTTAATATTCGTTTTTACTATGTGGGTTTCTATGAAAAAATTGTCAAGTAGTAAACCATTTATAACTATGATGAATTTCTAGGGTGAAATTCATTTTATGGGTGGTAGAATGTAACTCCCCAAAATTTTATGAGAATGACTGTATTTATTTTTATTGATGTCTTGTGTTGTACGCTACAAGAATATTTTCTTGCGTTGTTCACAACACCGTATTAGTGTGGAATATATGCAACTCTGTTATTGGATTTTATGACACACAATTTCAAGTTCTTTTGATAGATTTCAACATTGAATATAAATTTTTTCAATGATATAAGATTAGATTATGTTATATGCATCACCAAAGAAATTTTTCACGTAACACTGATTAGGCTTGCGTTACTTGAAAATGAGACCTTCCTCAATGGCATGTGTTGTACGCAATACTGAGTTTCACTAAACAACAATATATTATTATCATAAACTATCCATTATGATTATTATTTACCACGTTTTTAATTTTATAACATTACCATTCATCTTACACATTTTCTAGAACATGGTATGAGAATAAAACCAACTTTTCTTATAGTGGATGTATTTTAAAAAAAATGCATTTTTGCCACCATTTGATGACGCACCCATTTTAAATCTAATATTTTTCAAGTTAATAAGTTCAATTTGATAAAATATACAAATTATTTTCAATCTAGATATATAAAATTACTCTGTATAAATTTTTCATATTTTTATAATAACATTCACATTTTGATAAATAGTAAAAATATGCTAAATTTTACAAAAAAAAAAAATTCATCAAGATAATTTATAAGGTTAAGTTATATCATTGAATGGATTTAAGGTATAAATAGAATATATTTTTACCATTTAATATAATGTATTTAATTATCATTAATTTTAATTTTAGTTTTTAGTTAAAATCATTTCAATATTTTCAATGATTTATTTTTGAAAACACATTTTCTCAAAAATGGGATTAATTTTAAATTATTTACTGCAACATTCTGTTTTGAATTTGAAAAAATGGATTCCATATTTGGAATCAGGAGGTCCAATTTTTTTAAAATGTTAAATTATATTTTAAGACATTATGAATATTTACTACGTTATATTTTATTTACCAAAGTTAAAAGTAAATCTTAAAAATAAGGGTAAAAATAATAATATAAAATTACCATAACTACTATATTAATATAATTGGATGATTATTAATCACCCTAAAACATAATTGGGTAGAAATGGATTCTTCTGGAACACACTTGTATGGGATTAAACATTTATTTTATATAATTTAATGAAAAGTTAAATATATCTTACTAAAAAATTAAAAATTAAAATATCGTTAATATAAGGTTATACTGAATATAAATTATATTGTAAATACTAATTAGAATGATAAAATATTATTATTTAAAATGGTAATTTATTTTTAAATTTTGACAAATATATAGTTACCTTAATAGCTTATACATTAATGATGCATAAATTACTTATTTATTCAAAACTAAATAATATTTTGTTTTTATTAAAATAATAATACCTATCAAAAAACCCAAACGCTTGACCAAAACTAATTTTTCGCGTATATATACATCATAATCATCCATATGTTGACTTCTGGACCATTTGGGGCCTTATAAAAAATATTTTTTCATTTATATTATTTTATTTTAAATGATGTCAATGTTGTCACCTTCAAAACTTATTAAACATAACATTTTAAAAAATGGGTGTTTTAAAAGACAAATTTGACTATAAGTTTTCTTATTAAATATATTATGTTTATCTTTGTCATTGTATTTTATTGTTAAATTTTATGCTACAGATAAGTATATTAAATAATTATACAAAAATGTTGTAGTAATTATTTTATTACGAAAATATCAAACAAATGTTTTTTAAAATATTAAAATAAATATTATATGAACTAGTAAATATTCTCCACAAATTTTATAGATTCATATGAAATGTTAGGAATCTATTAAATATTATGGTTTGATTTTATTCAAATAATTGAAAAGTGTCAAAATTGACACTATTGAAATTTTATAAAAATAACATATTATTAAATTGTTTAAAAATCACCAAAATATTTAAAAATATGAAATTGAAATTTATATTGTCTAAAATGTAATAATGTATCCAATTATGGACAATTAACAACACAAAATTTTATATTTATATCCATTTAAAATTTGGATTATTATTACAACAAATAAAATTAAATTTATTAAATAAAGATAAATTATAATTATATGGTTTAAAATAAAATCAAAACATGTCTAAATTTCATTAATTGATTATTTTAAAACCCTATCATATCTAATATTATAATTTTAGTCAATGTGGAAGTATTAATGTTGGGTTTGATTTTATTATAAATTAATATTTTTGAGGTTTCCAAAAGTCCCTCTTTCATCTCTTATAAAAGGGAACCTCCTCCCTCTCCTCTTCACTCCATTTTGAGAATTCAAACAATATAAAAACCTTCCTATTTCCATTCTATACCTTCCTAGAAACAGTTTATAGGACTTGGTCTTCTTTAAAGACAATCATTAGTTCCCTATGGGATGTTTTAGAAAAGGTATGTCGAAGAAGATTAAATATCCATTACCGATTCATTCAAAATTATTTCTTCTTATACTTCCTCTATAAGAGTTGTTTCATAATTAAGTTACAAATACAGTATAAATGTTATACTGATATATTATTATGGTTATGAAACAACCATATTCCTTCTTCTATCCAACCTATGAAAAATGAAATTACCACGCGTGCATATGTACAACTTACCGTCTCCACGTCGTGGTGCACTCTATTTTTCATCACCAGCATAGTTGGCTGATTATAATAATGGAAGAAATAATTATATATGATTATTGTAATGTTAATTTTATTATGAAATATTATACACCATACAATTCAGTACAATTTCAGAATCATGGGAATGATATTGTCGCTCATGTGTATGTACAACTTACCGTCTCCATGACGGGATGACATTCATTCTTCGTGTTAACCATTCAAGAATGATTATAAAGTATATCAAATAAAAAATCATGAGATATATGACATAATAATGCTACTTGAATTATGTATAAATATATTTCATTAACTTTAATATGGAAACGAAAACATCGTTCTTGCATACGTATGACCTACAGTCTCCATGAACTGTGTATTTCATTCCATTTATCGATCAATTATATATATTAATATATTAAATATATATGATATATAAATAATGTTTTACAATCTGGAAGTAATTAATCAAGAACTATGTAATCATGTGAAAAAATTATAAGTCCTAACACATACAATAAATGAAACGATTTTACCCAAAACAATGCCTTTAGATGGAATAGACAAATGAACAAGAAATATACAGTCATAATGAATCATACATGATATCAAAAATATTATAATGCTTTAGATAGATGTTTATAAAATGTCTAAACCCACTATACACGAATTTAGGACACATACAGATAAAAATGGACCTAAGGTAAGGGATTATTTTGCCTCACTATTATTTATGTGAGGCATATACCTTAATCACTATCTATTTCTTTTGTATGGTGTATATGATTCCCATGAATGTTTTATGATTGTTATTATGAAGGATATGATATATACATATTCATGTAATTTTCATTATTTTATTTCTGTGAGATATATGGTTTAATAACATTTTTAGTATTCTTCCCATTATGTTTAAAGTAATGTTTACCTCTTTTTTACTTTTACTATATTTTATAGAAGGAATCATTAATTTGTTACCATATGAGGTACTTTTTTACTTTTACAACTAAAGTATGAAGAGAATGTGTTTTTAACTAATACAGCGTGAACATATTTTTTGGATTTCATAATGCCTTATTTACAAAAAGGACACTCTACAATATTTCATGATTATATTCAATACAATTATTTTTTTAATATTTCACGTCATTTTGAGAAATGAAAATGATTTTAAAGAAGAAAGGGTATTTTCCTCAAGAATTTATTTCTTGTGTTTTAACAAAAATATTTTCCATCTATGATGACATTTTTTAATATGGTTATGTTTTAGGTATACTATATCTAAAATTTATATGGTTTTATATAGATTATTTTATGATGGGATGATGTTTATGAAACACATTTAATTATATGAGTATGATAAATGATTTAGGTTTATTTTTTGGAACATGAAATAATGATTTCATTATGATATGTTTATGACCTATATCTCCCTCTAATGCATTGGGTAATGATTTATATCTCATTAGGTAAAAATTGATGGAATGGAAGGTAAATATGGTTCAGTAATACATGGATGGAAAGGCAGGTAAACTCAAATCAATAATGGACTTTGTCCACTATGATGGTCTTGGCCGCAATGCCTTGGATACTATGGAAATCATATCACATGCTTAATGGTTTTCCAAAAAATTACTTGTTTTATTCCAATGCTATTTTATCATGATTAATTTTCATTTATGATCTATTCCTTATGTACTACCAATATTTACTTCACAACTGAAGATTTTGATGTCTAAACATTAGGTTCTTGTATTTAAGTTCCAATGTACATAGTATGTTTTATTATCTCCATGCTTTCCCTTACTGAGAATCTGAGGTCAACCTTTTTATGTTTTCTTTTCCCCTAGATATAATGAATGGTTTTAGGTAAGAAATAAAATGGGGAAGATATTTATAGAAGATGTTGAAGATCTTTCACCATGATTAGAAGGTTATGTCCCGAGATTCCAATGACCCTAAACTATTACAATCCTTGGATGTATATTTTTTTATGTATAAGTATTCCGTAAAAGTAATGTAATGTCCTTGTACATCATGCTTAGTTCTGTTATAGAGGATAATCAACATCATCCAAAAAAGAAACAATTTAGTATGGAAGAGACCATGAATTCATTATAATCACTTTTTACGTAGATAAAAAATAAATAATATGTACACATATTAATTAATAAAGAATTTTCAGTGTCGTATTTAATTCTTGTTATTTGTATTCCATTAAATCAGGAATTTTTTTTATGAACATTGAAACACTAACTCATTCCATGTATATTTTATTAACAATGAAAATATAATGGAGGGAAATAATTATAGGGAAATTATATTATTCCTATTTTATTATGGTCTATTGTAAAATCAGTCCTTTAATTCATATAAATTATTATTTAGTTTTATTTAATGTTATAAATGGAATTTATTTTATCTCACTTTTTATAGTTGTCATATTAATTTATTTGATAGATATACCTCATTTAATATTTCAAATCATCCATTGATAATATATTATGTCATTGATGATTATGAACAAAATTAAAATACTATTCCCCTAATACTAGTATTTATATCCAAAAATGAAGGATATATTGATTAAATGGATATAGGGGAAATTCATATGAATTATATTAAAATTGGCCAAGAATTGGTAAAATTATATCTTGAAAAATTTCAAGATTCCCTAAAATACACGTGGAAGTGATTTAAATTTATAATACCTAGAGATCAATAAAAATTTCAAAAACCTGTTATTGAATATCCCTTATTCAGTTTGATGAACTAAATATGAATCCTCAAGAGAATCTTGGAATAGTTTTAATATGAAAATGTCCTTTAAAATATGTGGAATCGTTGCTACTTATTAATGAAAATGATGTGTGAAGGTATATTTTCATTATTGTTTTATAAATAACTTATTTAATATGATACAGAAGTATCATATACCTGATATAATAGGTGGTAAATACTTCACAAAGTAGAATATTTGACATTGGAATCCTCAACATTTGAAAAAAAAATGAAGATATACACAAGCTAAACGTTCATACATTGTTTGGAAATTGTAAATTAAACTCATTTTCTTTTCTAAATACAATGTATATTGTATTTATAAATAATGTTTTTAAAGGATTTAATACAAATCATTTTGAATTATTTAATAGAGATACTATCCAATATTCAATGGGTGATGATGGAAATTGAAATGTAAGTGGACAAGGGTAATGAACTTATAAATGGAAAAATATATTCCAATATATAAAAACCAAAATATTCCATATAAAATATTGACTGTTTTATAATAAGTTCATAAAGAGGGAATATATTTATATCCAAAAAATAAATATTTGATTTACTAATGTCTTAGATTGTATATTAATTATATATATATATATATCATTGATTTTATGTACATATATGGGACATTGTGATATTTTTTTTCAAAAATATCAATTCCATTAATTTTTATATCATTAAAGGGTGTACTGTTTCAATCGATTAATCTTCATGAGAATATAATCATTGAGATTAAAATAAATGAAACTCATTATTTCTACTCAAACAAAAATATATTGTTTAATTATTATTGATAAATTTTTATTAAAAAACATGGTCTTTTCATGTTTCTTCGTGAAAAATTATAATGTGAATGTGTTTGGATCATGTAAATTGATCATTTATGAGTATAATAAAATAATATATGGTCCAAATTTGGTTCTTCTAATATGTTCAATAAATGTTTTCTAGAATCATATTTAGAAAAATAATTATATTATATATTCAAGTCTTGATATATTAAGCATTGATTTCATATTACAAAGTATAACATGATCAAAATTATATTCATTTATTTAATCAATTATTAATATTTTCATGGAATTTTTAGAATGGGATAATAATTGTGGATATTTTTCCATGAAGGAATGAAAATGATATAGTAATCATGAATTGGACTTCAAGAGAATAAATTAAAAAATAACATAAAAATATTTTTGGTGGGATAGAATTCTACCATTCACAATTAATTACTTGACAACCAGATGATATTCCCTTATGGTGTCATTATTTAATTATGGTTATATGGAAACAAAAAAAAACGAAAATATTCTACTAAATTAAATAAAATGTATTATGAAGAATATTCATGGTTTCATCCATAAAGATAATGCACCTTGTTTGATTATAATTTGAAAATATTTTTATAATTTCCCATAATTTAAATACATAGATATTGCCTCACAATTGAAAATATTAATTATAATACATAACAAAACAACACAAGGGCTGGATATGTTTCGTGTCTTTTGAAACATGGAATCATAAACATCTGGTTCATAACACATCTAAAATGTCACCCACTTATTCTTCATTACAAGTACTGATTTTGGAAATTGCTTATTTAAAAACATTCTTCATGATATGAGGAAAATAAACACAACAATGAGTAATCTAGGATTCTCAATATGTGTAAAAGTGTAGATATCAATCATATCACAATCATAATACTATATAATATAACATTTTAAAATACTATCCTCCATATGATATCTTGTTTTTGGATAAATAAAAATCAATCATAAAGGATCACTAAACATAGTCCCAAAAGACGTAACATAGGAAATGGAATTTTTTGAATACACATAAACATATAAATTCATGTCATATTGGAAAAGGAACCTTTCCATTACCAACAAAGAAGAAAAAGTCCATTACAAAAATAATTTCACT
Source organism: Viscum album (assembly GCA_963277665.1). NCBI lineage: Eukaryota > Viridiplantae > Streptophyta > Magnoliopsida > Santalales > Viscaceae > Viscum > Viscum album. The sequence goes on from OY728159.1 coordinate 1,434,309,208, forward strand.
CATTGTTCTAGCATTGAATTAATGAACCATGATCATTTCCTAGTATATACTTTTATATCACAGGTGATATAAATATTTTACCAGTTCATTAGAGGAAGATATTTATCCCCACATTTCAAAATTAAATCATTTTAACTAGTTCCACAAAAGAATAAATTATTTATCATATCATTACCCAATTAATTAAATGAGAATCATAGACATTATTCCATATAAAACCAATAAATTTTATAAATATCATTCCAAAATAAACTAAATAAAATAATAGGAATAATAATAATACTATAATTGAAGAAAAACCCTATTAATTAATTCCATCATAGATGGGAATTTTTTTTGCTAAAATACCTAAAATTAATTCTTGAGGAAAATGTCCTTTCTTCTTCAAAAACATTATATTTTCTCAAAATGAATCAAATATTTTAATGAAAATAAATAAATTAAAAATAAACATTAAATATTGAAATGATTTATTCATTTAAATAATGATTTTTGAAAATTTAAATATAATTTCATGCCATACAATTTAAAGGATAACACTATTCTCTTACATTTTTTAGAATGTCAAATAGTACCTTGTACAAAAAATGCAAAAAGATTCATTTCATACGATCTAATAAAAATTTTCTAATGTCTAAAATATAATATAAAAATATGAATAAATATACAAATAAAATGATAGAATATTTTTTTACACAACATGGTCATGGAAGTCAAATATACCCTATTAAATACTTATAACTAAACTATCAAGAATAATGTTGATATTGAAAAATTATCCCTTACCTTAGGTATAATATCATTCATATGTAATTAAATTTCCTATATAATGATTTAAATAATTTAATTCACTATCTAAATAATCCTACAAATTTTTTTGATTCATATTTGATCACATTGTCATCTGTTTGTTTAATAAAATTTCATTATTACATGTTATTTGGGTGTTATGATATTCCTTTACATATACATGTTTTATCGAATAATTTATCCATTGATCTTATCAGGATATATATAAATCATTTAAATAATTTTATTTATATAATATATATCCTATTTAATAATTATATTAATAAATATAATCATGATTTAATGAGGATCATGTATAGTGAATCACATCGCATCGCGAAGACGGTGGGTTGTATTTATGAAATAGGTGACAATATCATTCCTATAATTGTTGAATGATATTGAAGATGATGGTATATATAATATTTTAGAACCGATAACATGTTTTAATAATCATATATAGTTATTATTTTCATAATTACACCTATATTAGTAATGTGGTGATGACAAACAGATTAAACCACAATGTGGAGACTGTAAGCCTTACAAACACACACGTGGTAATCTAATTTTTATTAGGATAGATAGAAAGTGGTATATGGTAGTTTTTTAATCCAAATGTAATAGCATTATATATATGAAAATATATTTAATATATTATAATGTAATTAACTAATTGTGAGTATGTAGCATAACAAACAAGTTTGAATGAATCGATATAGGAGATTACCTCTTCTTTGACTTGATCCCTCATGACCTCCTATTAAATGTACTTGAGATGACCTTTAAAAAATATAAGAACCTATAAAATGTTACTAGGAATGAATATAATGGAAATAGTCAGGGAATAGATGATCTTGAGGGCTCAATGTGATGCGAAGAAGTAAGGGTGGATGTGTTCATTTATAATTGGGGCGAGGAGGACTTTTTAAATTCCAAAACTATAAATTTATAATAAAATCAAACCCTATGAAATAGTATCTGTAAATTTTATAATTTCATATTTTAGATGATATAATGTTGTAATATAATCATCCAATAATTTTTAGACATGTTTTTACAATCAATTTTAACCTTATCATTTTAATTAACCCTTAGTTATTCTATTTAATTTTTATCTATAATTATAAATATATAATTTTCAATAGGAATAAATAAATATTTATTTTTTTTTAATTAGACAATAAAAAAATACCACAACCAATTTATACCATATCACAATTATTACTTATTTTAAATTTTTTTATGATCTTTAAATAATTGAATTAATAAATATTTTGATATATAATAAATTGTGTAAATTTGGATATTATTTAATTTATTGATTTTTAAAAATTATAAAATAAAATTTTATATTAGAACCAAACATATTATTATATTCGTAATAGTTAAAGGTAATAAATAAAATTCATTAGAAATAATAGTTATTCCAATTTATATTTATATTAATTTTATATTTACATTTAATTATTATATCCATTAATAAAATACCTACAACATATATGTTTTGTGTAATTATTTAATACAATTATTTTTTTGGACAAAAAATAAAAATAAAATTATATGATTAAGTTAAATCTACTATATTTAAAAATATATATTTTAGAAGTATATATCTTCTAAAAATATATCATTAAAAATGATAAATTTATTTGTACATGAATGTGAAAAGATTAATATAACTATAAATAAAATAATATTAGTGACATATTTTCTTCTATGAGGCTCTAAATGACCAATAACTCGACCCTTTTATGATTATGGTCGATATATAGTAGATAAATCATATTTATTCATGTTATTTGGTATTTTAATAGGCTTTATCAATTTAATAAGAATTATTTTATTGATTTTTTATCAATTAAATAATTTCTCCATCATTAATATATAAACTGTTATTGTATTTATTAATTTTATTAAAGTTAAAACATAACTTTGAAGATAAATATAACCAATTTTCTTCAAATGATTTTTTATAATTGTTTTTGTATTCTATATATCCATATATTAAAATCGATTTAGTTATTTAATTTATAGTGAGACATATTTAACAATCTGTTAAATAAAATAAACTAAATGTCGTAATATCATCCATGTGGATTAAAAAGTATTACATTCTAAATCTATAATGATATAGGTATAAAAATCATCCAATTTTATTAGGAAAATTTTTATTATTATTTCATAACATTATATTTTCCCTTAAATACTAGATTTACACTTTTACTGTATTAATAAAAATTGTGGAATATTCAATTCATACTACCATAAAATAAATGAAATATTTTTAAATAATTATAAAATCCTTTACCTAAATATGGAAACTGTTTATAAAAATTCCGAAAATATAATATATAATAATTACATTAAAATTAACCATGTTTTTCGGAACGTGAAAACTTGTTTTAAAAGTTAAAACATTAGAAAATATTGAAATGTTTTTAACATCTGAATTCAATGTAAAATTAATTCCAATGACATAAATTATTTTAACTATAAAAAAATATTATATTTATAAATTAAAACTATTGAATTATTTTATTTAACCATAAATATTATTTTCATGAAAAATATTATTTTTTATTAAAATGTTGTGTATTTTTAGTATTCAACAAAACAAGACAGTTATGAGAAAAATATAATAAATTCAAACAATGTAAATTTCTATATCACTATTCAAAAAAATATGTTTATTTTCTCATATAAATATCAAAAATTTGTAAAATAATTTATTTTTAAAAGGGTTTATAGTAAGAGGCGATAACAATTCCGTTCTAAAAATATAGGTTTTTAAAAATCAAATATGGATTATTCATAATAGTGACAAAAATTTATATTGTATTAATATAAAAATATATTATTAAATATATAAAATATATATTTCATTACATTAATTTACTAATCCCAATTAACATAATACATTCGTTACAAAATTCAATGCTTAATTGGATTCTATTTTTCATAAATTATTTGTAGTTGATGAATTAACCACATTTTCATAAGTTATTAATATTTATTCCTTATAACATATTGTCTAGGTAATATTGATAATTTAAAATCAATTGGATATCATGGTTGATTATAACTCATGATTATATGCAATTAATTGTTATAAAATATTATTATTTAATGAACATATTTCATTAAAAACTTCTCTCTGTTACATCGACCACGAATAAACTATGTTTCTCACTCAAAATTTATCGATTAGATAAAAAGATATGAGGATAACATTACCTCCTCACATCCTTATGTTCCCACATATATTCCTCAATGTAACCAATCAAGTTGTCTTGAATCATAAAACTCTTTTTCTACGATCCATAATCTCTATTGGTTGTTTTTCAAAAATATCATTATCTTGTAGTACGATTTCTGAGTTTAGTGCATGTGAAGGGTCATATATAAAGATTCGTTGTATTTATATAGGGAGAACATCATATAATTTAGAGATTCTTGCTGGTAGCTCCAATCAATAAGTTATTCTCCCAAAATGATTCAGAATTTCAAAATGACTGATATACATTGGGAAGAACTTTCACATCCTTCTAAATATCATTAATCTCTTATAGGGTGATATTATTTCAAATACCTTGTCACCCACTTCAAACTTTATGTATTATCTTCAGTTGATAGCATATCATTTATGGTGAGTATGTACTAAACTTATTAATTTCCGATTATATCTAACACTTTATACTATTTCATTAACAAGATCAGTTCCCAATTGCTTTCATTCGCCAACTTCATCCCTACAAGTTGGATTTACTCAATTCATTCTATATAGGTCATCATAAATATCCATTAAAATACTGAAGTCGATGCTATTGTTATTGGTAATTTCCACAAAATGTATGTTTTGTTTCCAACCACCTTTGAAATCTCTAGAGAAAGCTCTTAAAATGTATTCTAGTTCTTGACTTTTACTCTCATAGAGACCCTATATCCAAGGATGACAAGTCGTGCTAAAATATAACTCTATATCCAAATAATACTGAACACTTTACCATATATTTGATGTAAACCATGGATCCCAATTAGATATAATGGAATGTGGTACTACATGCAATCATACTACTTCCTTTACATATATCCTAAAAATCTGATCAACAGATAAATCCCTTCTAATAGAAATGAACTATTCTGAATTCATAAAAATATAATATATACCCCTTATATCATTATGGCCTTTAAATGTTTTGGGATTTTTGACAATAATGTCAATAGTAATGTTTTCTCAAATCCATTATGGTAAGGGTTTTGGTTATGACATCTCTAAGGACCTCTATGTCTCATCATTAACTTACTAGAAAACCCTGAAATGAATGATGTAATTATTGAAATATTTTTCCATTCCATACAACTAGAAATATTATTTCAGGTCTCAGTATATCATTTTTCGTCAATGATAAATATATAATCAAGAGTTTCAAGCCTCATAAAGTTTAAAATTCAATAATTCTAGTATGTATTCAATAAAAATTCAATACCTGAACGATATTATTATATCACAATCAATGATGAATTCGAGATCATTTCTCAACTTCTTTTGTAGCTAATTTTTTTGTGCCTCCTAAATCAGAACTTTTATATATGGTTGAACAATGATTTGAGAATAAATATATTTCTACCCTTTAAAACATAAATATCCTTCCTTTGAAAATCCCAAAATGTTTGATCTTTTGTGTTAATAATCATAGATATGATAGCATGGTCCTTTCGACACAAATCATCTTAAAGCATCTTCACATTCATAGGTTGGTAATTTATTGGGAAGTCATAACCTTTAATCAAATCCAACCATCCACATTGGTACATATTGAACTCCATTTGATTGATAATAATCTTTAATTTTCTTATAAATATTAACATCAAATATTTCACCATAATTATAATACAGCCCAATATATATTGATATTAATATAATATATTACTACAAATCATGGGTTGGGTAATTTTTTTCATAGATTTAAAATTATAAGGAGGCATAAGTCTTCGACCAGAATAAACCAAACTACTATATACAATGACTACCAACAAGATACCACAAAAGACATTAGACAATTGATCCATCAAGATAACATTGGAATTAGTAATAAAACAATAATCACTATAAATTCATAGTGTCCTAACCTTGTATGAAATGTCATCACTGGTATATCCTACTTCTTGACTCTTAATTGATCATATCATGAATGAAGATTAATCGTTGAAATAAATTGAGATCTGTATATGTAATGACAGAAGTATTTATAGAATAATACTTTTTAATATTTTTTAATATTTAGAAACATGATATTAATTTTATGTTAACTATGAAACTCTTTCAGATAGCATATGTCACACAAAACAATGGGTTTCTTCAAAATCATACATTGCACACAATGTAGAGTTATACAGAAAAATTATATTATATTATTATTATTATTATTTTAAATGGTAGTTAACCCCAATATTGTTTATTATTTGGAATGAATGTAACTAAATAAAATATGATTATACATATTTTTTAATTGGTATTACATATATCAAGTAAATTTTAGAGCCTTAAAATGTGAATGAATTGAATTTTAAGCATAAAATAATGTCATATTTATAAAATATCATTTTATAACCTTTTCACGGTGAAAACTTTTAAAAAATATTTTTCACTTTTATATGTTATTTTTCACAAAAAAATGTCTTAATTATAATTGGGGGACAAATATTTAGTTTAGTTGAAATTAGGGTATTTTTCTAATGAAATTCATATTTTAATGAAAAGTTAATACTACTATACTTTAATTCAAAATATTATTTTCATCTAATTTATTTATGTATCTTGATTGTTATATTAATAGGTTTTAATGTTTAATGGAATTAATTTTTAATCATTTAATCCAATTTTAATCATCAGTTAGTTTTTTTCCTCTTAAAAACAATCATTCTATTTGGACCATGGGAATTAATTTTAATTTATTTTCATCCAATTATTTGTTATGAATTTGTAATAATGGATTTATTATTTGGAAACATAAATACAAATTAGTTGAATATATACCTTTTAATTTTTGATGTTATGAATATTTATATAAGTAATTATTTTTATTTACCTTGGTTAAATGGTAAATGTTTTATATAAGGGTAATAAATAATGTTTCAATAATGTAAAACATCACTAAAACGTGTCATATTACATTTTTATGAGTTAATATTAACCATTAGAATCCATATGCTTAAATTTTGGCATTTGAGAGCCACACGGGAGATCTAATGACATGTTATAATAATTAATTTGAAGTAAAGAGAAAAATATCATGAACCTGTATCTTCATAATAAAACAATTTTTATATGGGGATATATATGTGATCTCTTATACATTAAATATTCATTAAAAATATTTCATATTTCATATATCCTGATGTTTTTTTATTTGTAGACATCAAAAAAATATATTTATTTTTGACACAATGATGATTCAATGATTTCATTATAGATAAAAGATTAAATTAAATTATTGTATAAATAATAAAATGATTATTATATTATATAATATATTACATAAATAATTACATAAAAAATATGACATGTTATTATTGATGTAATATTTTTTTAGGAATCAAGTTGTTATGAATTTGTAAAAAATTCAAGTACAAATAGAGTCCAAAATTAACATAATTCATAACTTATAATAAAAAATAATTAATTTTATGATATAAAATTCATAAAATTATAAGATCCACCCAAATGGTAAAAATAATCCCAATTATTTTTCAGACTTTTGACAAGATATGGTCTCTACATTAACCTTGATTGTGTAAAAAACTAGATATCACTATAAGATTATAACGAGTAAAATAATGATTAAACAAAAAAAGATAAGGACAAAAAATATATTCAAAATGTGTCTAAAAATTATTCTATGATGGTTAATGGAACAAAAATAAAATAATCTTGGATTTAAATGAGTTTTCCACAATTTTTTATGGAATATAAATTTATAATAAAATATTATTTCATGACATTCTAAAAGATCCTCTCATCCCTCTTATAAAAGGACACCATATCATCCCACTAACTCACACTTTTCAAGCCCCTTGTATCATCCAAATTCTTCTCAAAAAAGATCCCCACATCACTACCTTAATTCTAAAATCATTAACATTTTTTATAAATCTATTAAAGAAATCATTTTTTTCTCAAATAAAAAGAAGTTACCCGATTTAGAGGTAACATTTTCTCTCAAGTTCATTTTCATTATTTTCCTACTCCGCTACCTTTATATTCATATTAATTGATTATAGAAAAAAATATCCACAAAATACTTGTCTTTTTGGTGATATTGATTTTAACAACACTTACACACACCACCAACTAGTGGATAAAGAGATACTATTTCTGTGTACGTCGAACCACTACCTCACGAAACGACGATAGTTCAATTTTCCCCTACCACCTATCACTTTGTCCATTATGATGGAACTGTATTTTAATATAAAATATTTTAATATAAAATATTTTATATTTATATTTTCATTATTCTTCTATTATTTATATTTACAACATACCTTCATTCCATCAATAATGTAAAAAATTGATAATATCATCTGAGAAAGTGCATACTAAAACCCCCCCAAAGTTAGATGACTAGTTAATGCCAAAATTGAAATGTATAAAATATTGAGTTAACGAATTTATGAAACATATATAACATAGATATCATAATGAAATTATAACATATCTATTTATCATTTGTTTTAAATTTTTTAATATTATAATAAAATCATAGTCGCATTCATGGGTATGTACGGCCTACCATCTCAATGAACGATTCATTTCATTTAATATATATAAATGTTATGGAATATTGAAAATACATTTATACATCATATATATGATATTTTAGTCATGTATAATATTATGGATATAATGGACTTAAGAACAGAAAGATAATTTTCATCAAAACAAGATAATTTTCGACTCAAGTACCGAAAACCAACAAAACGTCGTATTGAAGCTCAAATAATTAACTAATTGCTATAACCTGGTAATAAGTGATATAAAATGAATAATAAATTTTAATAATGTTCTATAGAAATTATAAATCTACTTGGTTTTATTAATCAAAAAATTAATGAATGAATTGGATATATCAGATTCAAGGAAAGGGACTCCATCTCAATCTCCTTTCTTTAATGATGTATTTTTGGATTTATATAAGACCTTCATTTATATAGTCAATAATAAACCCCAATTATTTTTAATTAAATTCAATTTTCTAAAAAAGAAAAAAATTTAATAAGAATATTACAAGACAACAAAATGAAATTTACATTTTAATGTATATAGTGACACCAACCTTTCCATCATGGCGAGCAATATTTGATATTTTGCTTCCTCTACAGGCAATATTGTTTTGAAAAATAAGACTAAATACAATAATGTATTTTTGGTATTTTTATTGAATGTGGTTTTTATGATGGATTTATTATATCAATATTGTGAAATGTTTTATTATGATTACAATGCTGAAATTTTATATTTCCTTTAAGATTTTTCATGTGTTATGATTATGTTATGGTTCTTGGGAATTTCTATGTATATTGGTGGTTACATGTTAAATAGATAGAGGGTGAGACTGTGATAGATCTCGAATGCATTGTGTAATGTGATGTAGGTAAATGATAATGTTTCTCCTAAGGGATTTAAGGAATATACTGTGATGGTTATTCCAAATGAAACAAACAATGTTACTCCCTTTGTAGTAATAAAATCTAAAATGTATATATGATATAAATGCCACATGTTTTTTTTGTTTTACAATTTCTAAGAATTTTGGACATATGCCTATGATTATATTAAATATTCTATGTAGTTTATATTTAATGGGATAAAAATATGATTTTGTAAAAATATTTTCATGGGTTTTAAATATTCAATGACTAATAGTTTTATTCCTTATTTTATGTTACTAACTGAGATATTTATGCCTATACCATGTTTTTAAAATTTTTCCCATATGGTATATGGATGTATAATAGAAAGGAATAATTCATGAATATTTTTATAAAGATATTAAATTGTTTTTTATTTTATAATGATTAATATTATAAGAAAATGGAAGGTGAGTAAAAGTGAATATGTTGTAATTTTAGAGATATTGTGTAATAGTAAATGCATAATTCTATAAAACTCTAAAATTTAAAAATAACCTCAACATGAATTCTAAATTTAACTAAATATTATGTATGGGTTAAGGTCTGGGAATTATAGTTGGTATCCAAGTATGGTTTTGAAAACATTAAGTATTAGAAGTTTGGGATAACCACATGGTTCGTCCCAATTTATATTCTTTCAAAAAATCAATGGGTTGTAAATTTTTAGATCAAGGATTTTTAATTAAAAATGGTAGGAGGAGGACCTCAAACCAAATTATTATATATTTGTAATGACACTATTACAATAGTTATAGAAAATTCATGTTTTAATGATTGTGAAATATTTCCTAGAATAAAACAAGCTTTCAAGTAGTTGATTGAGATATCACACACCTCCACAATACCTTGATACCATCATTGATCATGGGTGTATTTAATAATATAATATTATATCAATATTCTAATTTTTTCATGAAAGGTAAATATTATTAAAGAAATTTCAGATACATTACCTTATACAAAGATTTTGAAGCATATAATGATTTTGAAAAAGGTGATGAAGAAGGGGAGACATTAAAACCGAATTCATATTTAATTTTCAAATATATTCATTCATCACATGCATATGGTATTTAAAAAAGACCATTTATTAAATGTTTGAACTCAATATCAGTCTGAATATTTTATAAAGAACTATTTTTAGGATATGTTTTGATATTATATGTCATACATGATTATTTTACAAAACTATTTTTCTATGCACATCATGATCATTGCATGATATTCATTCAATGTGGAATAGTTTTATTTTATCATATGGAGGGGAAAATTGTCAATATATATAATACCTCATGAATTAAGATGCTGAGATCATTATTAGTTGGGATGAAAATTAAAAGTATAAGACAACCATTAATGTTAAACCACTTTAGGATTATTTTGATTTTTTATAAAAAGGGACAACATGAAAGATTAGGGAAAATATTCATGTCTGATAAGGATGTGGGAATTGAACCCACAATCGTAGGGGGGAAAAGGTCCCATCACATACCATTGACCTATGTGATGTCCCTGGTTAGTGTGGCTTATTCTTCTTCAGTAAACGGTTTTATGGATGAATAATAAGCTCATTTTGGGAACTTATGTTTTATCAAATGGATATACTTAGTATAAGAAAATGATTTGCTGAATAAGTGATAAATTTTATTTGGAATGACATTAAGTATTTTTAGATGTCAATTTGGCTAATTAAAACAAAATACTATAGGATTTTATTGAGAGTTTTATGGCTGAATTTTATTTAATAAGAATATATGTTTTTTAGGACTTATAGAGATTTGGGTTGTTTTTGGAAATGATAAAATTAAAAAGGAGAACATGTGATTAGGATAGTTAATTTTAATTAATTGTCTTTAAGAGTATTTGATGTCATTTGGAGATAAATTCAAATATTTAACATAGAATACTATGTCATCAAATCATTCTGAATTTTGGGTTTCTATATTAGTTTTGATTTTTTTGATGAACGTTATAGATAAATATTTATTGGATTGCCTTTGTTGATTGTTGGATAATTTTTTGTTGAATTTTGGAAATTAAGAGTAGTATTTCCTTTTATAATGGATTATTAATTTCAGGGGATTATCTGATATTGTACAAATAATTTTTTTGATTAATGTCTAATGACAGGGGAAATATATTATTATTATTCTATGGAATATGTGATTCTATAGATGTTTGATATAGTACTTTAGGTGATCAATTTTTTATTGAATACTCATCCTTTGGAGAAAGATGAGTTTTTGATAGAAACCTATTAGAAGATTAAACTCTACTTAACAGGTATGTTTGTTTCATGATGTTCTTATACATGATGATAAATAAATTCATCAATATTATGATAAAGGACGTTAAATCAATAGCATTGTCTGTTTACACTTCTTACTGGGAAATCCAAGCTAGTTTAACCCATAAAAAGTTAGTGTTTTCCATATTATTATCTTTATCCTGATCATCTTTTCTATCAAACTTCATCATAATAAGAAGGTTAATTTTTCTTCCATATCAATGTTTTCATACATGAATTCCCAGAATGTTTTCTCTAAGGTGACCTTTGTAAATATATTTTTTTCATTTAAATTGATATTTTTAATGAATCTATTAATAATATAGGATTTTCTAGGATGTTTCCTAGACCAATTTTCAAATTTCTCAGCGGAAATTACTAAAACGGGGGGATGATGTGACGACCTATGTATTTATAAAAAAATATTTTTTGAATTTTATTATTATATATGAATGAAATATTAATTTTACATTAAATAAGACACTTTTCCTGAAAGTGCACTAGATACATGTCAATGTGTTTCATTGAAAACTTACGTTGCACACAACAGTGAGTTATACTAAAAAATAATATAATATTATTATTATAATTTTAAATAATAGACAATACCTAGCCATATTATAAGAAATAATGAATTGAACTAACTCATATATAATTATACATTTTTTTCTATTGTTTTATTATTCATCTTAAAAAACATTATAGGCCTTAAATGACAATGAATACAAATTTAAGCCTAAATTACTCTAATATATTTAAAAACTCGTATTACCTCTATTTCTGGTGAACCCTATTTAAATATTATTGATTCACATTATATGTTATTGTTGAAAAAATAATATTCTTCATTAAAGTGGGACATCATAATTTACCTCGATTGAAATTTTGGTCTTTTTGTGATGAAATTCATATTTTAATGAATAATGAAAATACTACATTTTAATTTCAAACTTTTTTTCATATAATTTATTTATATAGATTGATTATACTTTCAGTTGGTTTTTATGTCTAGTTGGATTATATTTTTATCATAAAACCCAGTGTTGTTCATTGTTAGTTATTTCATATTGAAATTGGATATTAAAACATGTCATTGTTTGTATAATTTTTACTTCTTAAAAATCTCCATTCTAGTTTTGAAAATGGGAACCATATTTAAATTATTTTCTCCAAATTATGTGTTTTGAATTTGGAAAAACTGATTAAGTATTTTAAATTAAATGGTACAAATTATGGGAGTATATACATTTTATTTTTGTACATTATGAATGGTAACATTATTAATTATTTTTATTCACAATGACTAAAAGGTAAATCTAGAATATAAGGGTAAGAAATGATATTTTAATAATATAAAACTCCTCAAAATGGGTAGTAATCTAGTTTTATGATATATTTCCATCCATTATAATCATTCAGCTCAGAATTTTTCATTTGGGAGCCACATGGGGTTGGTAATCACATGTTACTAAACTTTATTTAATGTATAGAAAAATAACAAAAACATGTATCTTCATACTAAATGTTTTTATATGGGGATATATATGTGATATCATCGACTATAAATACTAATTAGAAATATAGAATGATTTCGTACATCATGATATTTTATTTATGATAATTTGATGTAATAAGAATAAATTTAATTACGACACAATGATGATGCACTAATTTCTTCATTAATAAAGGATTTAAATAAATGATATTATAAATATTTAATTTATTATTACTTGAAAAAATTAATGGCATTCTATAATTCTCTACATGAATATGACATGTTAGAATTGATTGAATGATTTATTAGATGGAATCAAGTTGTTATGAATTAATAATAAAGTAACATATGAATAGTATCCAAAACTGACATTATTCAGAACATAAAATATAAAATAGACTTTTAAAAGATATTCAATTATTAAAATTCTAATATTAGGCCAAATGATTAAAAATAGTCCAAATATTTCACAAATGATTTTTTTGATTCTTTTTACATCATATGGTAATTTCATTAACCGACAATTTGTAAATAAAATGATATAAGTATAAGATTAGAAAGGAAAAATAAGGGTCAATCTGAGAAGATAAGGATTCCAATAGATTCCAAAAATGCCTAAAAATTACTAGGTGGTGGTTGTTTCTAACTAAAAATAGCTATCTCTGAAATAATTTTTTATCATTTTTTATAAATTTTGAATTTAAAATAGAATAATACTTCATTAAATTCCCAATGTTCCATTCCTCCCTCTTATAAATGAACACTGCATCTACCTAGTTACTCAAATCTATCAATGACATTGGCTCATCCAAATTTGGTTTAAATAAGATTCCAAAATTCCTCCCTTCCTCCAAAATCCTTAACATGGGCAGAAGGCATTTCAAGAAACACATTTACCTCAAATCAAAAGAAGTTACCTCATTTTGATGTATCATATTCTTTGAAGTTACATTCCATTATTTTTTTACTCTACTCTATATTATATTATAATTATTTTATTAAATAAAAAATAGAATCCTTAAAATTCTAGAATTTTTGTATGAGAAGGATTCGATCATCACTTACACACACCTCAATCTAGTTGATATGAACATACTGTTTCGGTGTATGGTGAACTACATCCTCACAAATTATGATTGCTCAATTTTCAATTACACTAACTTATTATGACCATTATGATGGAACTGTTTTTTATATTTGAGATATATTATATATTATTTCCAAATTCTTCTGTAATTTTTATTTACAAAATACCATTATGCTTTCCATAATTCTTAAATACGATAATTTCATTTGGGGAATTGTGGATTACCACCCCCTCATTGTAGTATGAATCATTCATGAAATACATGGAACATATAAAGGATGGATATAATAAATTAATGTTCGATATAAAACATATATATTATAAAATATTAGTTAAATAATTATTAAATATCAGAGTATCATTTTGTTTTCATTCTGTTACCATGACAATGAAATGAAAGTTGCATTGATGCGTATATACGCCCTACAATCCCCATGAATATCATATAAAATTTCTAATCTTGAAATGTTATTGACTATTATAAAGACATATATACAAAATTTATATGATATTTAAAGAAAAAATATTATTATAGATATAGTGAACTTATAACCACACGAATAATTTCCATTAATAGTAGTTCATTTTTGACTAAAGTACCAAACATCGACATAACATCCAAGATGAACAAAAAAATTCAGTAATTTAAATAAGATGGAAAAAAAATGTTATAAAATGAATAATAAACCTAAAAATGATTGAAAATAAATATGATATTAAACTATGTGTATTATTTAAGAAATTAATGGATGAATAGGAGAAGTCATATTGATGGTGGTGGACTTCATCTGAATATTATTTCCTTGAGGAATATTTTGGATTTATATATGAACTTCTTTTATATAGTGTATTATCTACCCCAGGGCCATTTAATTTCATTAAATGGTTTTCAAAATGAATATTTTTTTATGAATCAATTTGCAAAATGACAAAATGAATTTTTCATTTTAAAGTATGTTTTTCCAATAACCTTTCTATTTTCGTGATCATTATTGGATATGTGGATTCCCCTACAAGACATAATGTTTTTAAAAATAAAAATAAATACCATATTCATTTATTACGAACTTCAGCATCGTAAATGGTTTAAATACAGGATTGATTATATCAATAACTTGAAATGTTGTCTTATGATTACAATGCGGAAATTTTATTTTCCATTTATGTTTGTTCATGTATTATTATTATGTTATGGTTCATTGGAATTACTTATATATATGTGTGGTTTAGTGATAAACTAAGGGATGTTTATCTAATCATAGCTCTCCAATTCATTGTGTAATGTAATGGAGGAAATGATAATCTTTCTCTTAGGAGATTTATGGAAAATATTGTGATGGGTATTCCAAATGTAACCATGAACGTTACTCTCTATGTATCTAAGAAATATTGAATTTAATAATGATATGGATTCTGCATGTTACCATTATGTTTTATGAATTCTATGAAATTTTGAAGTAATAATTTTATTACATGATGTCAGGTATGTAAATTATGTTTTATGTGTGAAAATTTTAACTTTGTGAAAATGATTTCATAGGGTTTTAAATATTCATGGTCTAACATTTTTATTCCATATTTTACATTACTTATTGTGTTTTTATGCTCATTCCATGTTTTTAGAATGTTTTCCACAGGGTATAAGGAATGAAAAGATAATAAAAGAATTCAAAAATACATTTCTCAAGAAAATAGATATTGTTTTATTTTATATGGATTAATTTTGTAAAAAAATGTATAGTTAGTATAAGTGAATACTTTTTTAATTTTAGAGTTATTGTGAAATAATTATGGCCTACTTCTATAAAACACTGAAACTGAAATGATCCCCAATTAGAATTCACGATTTATGTCAATATTGGGAAATGTTTTAGTCTAGGTCCATATAAAATATTTTTTTCTAACAATTCAATAATATATCAAAGATTATATGTTTCCATGATAATGATCATGTTTGGTTCCCATTAATCGATGTAAATTCACATTGATCCATATTTCATCTTAACAAACATAATAGGTGAAACCCATGGTGACACACTTGTAAGTAAAAATCCCTTGAGATTATTATCTTTGAGTTTCTTCTTTAATTCATTTAACTGAATTTGGGATATTTTATAAGGTGTCATTATGATAGGCATACTACATGAATGAGTACTATTGAAATCTCAACATCACATTTTTGTGGAAGACATAGAAGTTCTTCTGGAAAGACATCAAAAAATTACAATTAAATTGGTTTATTCTTAATAGTGTGTTTATCCCACACCATTATAGGTAGAAAAAATTCATTTATACAAATCAATACCCATAGGATAGAAGAAATTTCTACTAGAATGTGACATTAATCCTTTTATTGATTTATGATCATAAAATGATCCAAAATACAAAATGTTAATCCCTTAAATGGAAATTAATTTTTTACCGATATAAAAAATAAAAATCCATTCCAATAATAAAATAAAACTTCTTTATTGAAAGGTAAATATGATTTGTAGGAAGAATTTCCCAAAAAACATCAATCACTGATGAATTATAAAATTTTGATTTGATTGTTATTCTATTAGGTGTTTTCATCGATAACTCAGCACCGCTGCTCCTTACATGTAGTCATTTACCTCACGTAATGACGATGATGGATTCCTACTTTCTTGTTCAACATGCTATTTTCATTCCTGGTGGAATTAGTAGTGGTTTGTTGACTGTTTGGTTTTTGGTGGTTTAGAAATGGTGGTGATGATAGTGGTTCAACGACGGTGATGATGGATTCAGGTGACTCAGATTTGGTTTTGCAGTAGATGTTTGATAATGAGGATAAAATTGTAGAGCCTTGGGAATTGGATAGTTAGTGTGTGTGGATCTAAGTGGTTTTTAGTTCGAGGCTTTGGCATCTTCCTTTCTTTAATTTGAAATTCTTTTGAAATTTGAATCCTTTTATTTCTAGAAAAAAAATACATAGTCAAATAAAAAACTTTCTACATTAGAGTGGATTGTAAAAGACCTTTCACAACTACATTACCATTCTATGTATAATCTATTGTTATTTCATGTGAAATGCCATTGTATTGGGCCTTAAGAGAGTGATGGCATTGATAATTATCAATAATCCTTGGATTTGGGAATTTATTATCATAATTCCCCATTTCTATGCAGATGTATCATTTTTGTATAGGTTGTGCATTCACTGTATCCATTTATTTATTCATATCAGTGGGCATATTTTTCAAACAACATCAGCATTCAACTTCCCAATGACCATCACTTCAAAAATTTAAACATGTTCTAGTATAATTAAGAAAATTTCTTCCATGTTTCATTCCACAATTTGAGCATAAGTAATAAATCGTCCTATTTTTAGTTTGATATATATATATATATTTCCCTTGAATTCCATTATTCTCTTATTATCAATACCATATAATGGATGAGTTACTCCAATCGTTGTCTCAACCTTGAAAGAATGTTGAAGGATTTCATCATAGTTATTAAAGTACCTTTTGTTTAATTCATATTGAATACATAGTTTTAATCCACTAAATAATAAGTCATTTTTAGGCTCTGTTAGGTTAATAATTCCAGAAGTGTACACATTATGTCTCAATATGTAATATTTATATCCTTTTACAATTTTCTAAATCCAATTTTACCCTTCGGTTAGTTTTTAGTAAATGATATGAAAGGAATCTTTTGTCATTTTTCATACGTGGTACTTTTTGACTTTTCCAGCCAATGTACGAGAAGAATGTTTGTTTAACTTATACGACAATCTTATATTTTTAAAACATTATTTCCTAGAAGCTTACTTTACAATATTTCAAGTTTATTTTTAATCAACATATTTTAGTTTAAAATTGTATGACATGTTACGAAAGGAAATGTGTTTTTGAAGTAGAAAGGATATTTTCCTCAAGAATGGAGTTCAAGTGTTTTATCAAAATTATTTTCCATCTATGATAATATAGGGTTCTGTTTCTATCCCTATTATTACATAGATTTTTTTATGTTGTTATGGAATTATTTTTATGAATTCCTTTATCTTATATTAATTGTTTTATGATGTCATGATGTTTAAGAATCCCATTTTTATTACATGGGTTATGCTATGATGTATGGTTTATGATTTTGTGAAACACATAATAATGGTATCATTATGAGATGGGTGGGACCTATATATCCCTCTAATTCATTGGGTAAAGATTTATATCTCATGATATAGACATGGGTGGAACGACAGGTTAAACCGGTTCAGTAAAACAGGACTGAAACGAGGAGTGAACTCAGTTCAGAAATGGACATTGTCCACTAAGATGGTCTTGGCAATGAGTCTTGACTACTAAGAAATGATTTTCTATAAATATGTGTGTATGCCACAAATCTTCATGTTTTATGTTATGATTGTTGGAATTACATTTCACTTCTATGATTTATCCCATGTTATGATCTCTTTTGCAGGATAAGATTTTCAAATTGTTATGTTCTTATAAATATGATATGTTTGATATTTCTATTCTTAACCCTTACTGAGCATTTGAGCTCACCCTTTTGTATGTTTTCTTTTCCCCAGGTCTGGAAGAAGGATATTAAGTAGAATATGCCAAAAAGGGACTCTATATATGATTAAATTAATGGGATAAAATGTAGATGATTTATGAACCAATTCTTTATGTTTCCCGATTTCTAAAGACACAATACCTATATGGTCCTTTCATGGTTTTGTTATATGTTGTAATAAGTAAGATTAAATTTTGAAGTAATAACCTTGTATGTAAATTATGGGTCGTTATAGTTCAGATGTGGTTAAAAATTATAATCTAAATATAGAAATTAATACCTTCAAGCAACCTAAAATGTATGCATGAATTATACTTGTTACAAAACATTATAATTATCAATGAGGAATGTATAGATTATTTTTTTCTATATAAGTTGGAAGTAAATGTTTAAGAGTGTAACAACCATAATGATTACTTTATATAAATTATTATTGTGATAATAATATGTGAGCATTTTTCTTTGAAAGTAAATATTTTCAACAAAAAATATCTTTATAAATTATTAAATAAATGATTGTATGGGTTGATGACCCAAGAACACCTTGGAATATTCTTTATAATATAGTTCAATATATGAATTGATTTAACATGGGTTTAAAGGGCCTATAAGTCCATAGTACTGAAAAAATAAAAATGTTTAATTTTTTATAGCTTTTACCGATTAATGTTTTTTTTAAAAATATAATATTTACCAACTGATGTTTCATATGAAAAATATAATACCACTATTAGGTAGAGAATGTGTGTTTTCTCATAGCTGTGTCAAAACATTTTGGAGTGTAAGGTGTTTGGTTAAAATTCACAAGATGAGAATTTGATATTACATTTTATATATATTATTATTACCAAAACTTATTAAATTATTGTTGATTACATTTTTTTATCTTTTCTTGTCACCATAACAATTTTTTTTTCATTTCTATATTTCTAAAACATTGGTATTTCATATTATTTTGACTCAAAAATTAAAAATGGCTTATTTATGTGAAATTGATGACTCTATATTAATATTTGGTTAAATCAATGTTTTAAATTAGTGTACTCGTTTTGAGGTATATAAATGATGATTTTGTACATGGTGGGTATCTTCCAAAAAACCTAAAGCCCATATCCTTCATTCCGAGTTGAGTAGATGGAGCACGGTAGATTTGAATCCATTATGAGTTGTCGATGAATTCACCTCAATCCAATATGGGTATAATTTTTATTTCCTAGCATGTGCCGTGTATCTTCTTTTTTATATTAGTGAATAATAGGAAAATGTGGGGTTTTATCATGTTTTATTATTTTTCTTCTAATTTTATTTATTCATTTTATATTATTTTTCCTTATACCAACATTATATAAATAAAAATTGTTTTACCTTGATAAAATCATCACTCCAATAATAATAAAAATTAAATTCCAAAAATTAAATAGATTATTTTTTAAAAGCATCATAAAAACATATTTCAATACTTTAAGTCATTATTTTTTATTGATTAAAAATTAATGACCAAAACATATTATAAATAAATAATTATTTTATATTGTAAAAAAAATTGTAAAGAATTATAAAATGATGTTTCCATTATTTTTGGAATGATAAACCCACTAAATTTTCAAAAGAATATTATAAAATTATATTGGCTGGTTTATGAAAAATCTCATTAACATAATAATTAAAGGATAATTTCTATAAAATATATCAAAAAATAAATATACATATAATACAAGGATAATTATAATTATTTTATAATGTTAATAATTAAATGAAAATATTTTAGTATAAATATTATAAATGATATGAAAAATTATAACGGTTTTAAGATAAAATAATTATATATAGTAATATCATATGATCACAAAATTATATAGATAGAGATTAATAATTTCACATGTTCTCTATAATTAACCTTGATGAGAAAACCACTAGTGCATGTGTTCTCCAAAAACAATAATTAAAAATATACAATGAGAGTTAGTTTGACATCACATGTGATAAATTTATTTCAATTTAAAATAAAATTTATGTTACTTAATATATAATTATTTGATGAAATTAAATCGTTAATGTGTTGATATGTATGATAATAATATTACCATGAGGTGGAGTTATTGAATTATGTGGTTTCCTAAATAGTATTTGAAACCACATGGTGGTTTATCATTGTTGTAGATATTGAAGAACATATAGTATAAATAATTTATCTTCTGGAGCATTTGTTTCAAATGTTTCCTTGTTATAATTTATGTGTTGTTGTAAATTATAACTATTATTGTCATTGACCACATATGGCTATAATTCCATATCATGTTATTTACATTGACATTTTATTCCATGAGTATTGTGAGAGTATCTTGTTAACATGTTTAATTTTGATCACATATTGATAGGTGTTTCTACATCTATATGATGATGATATGTTATGCCTCTCAGGAATTCATTATATTTCATGTGTTGAATGGTTCTTTTGATGTTACTATATGTACATTCAAGGGATAATGTACACAAATTGTGATGATGCTGATGATAATGATGGACTAGACCATCAGATATGGATATGATGTTATGGTTCCCAGATCCAAGGAATAGACATGGAGTTTTCAGATAGGCACTCGAACCAAGGTGTAGACGGGACATAAGGATATTGTGTTCGAACACAATGTAACTCATTTTGGGAATGATGTTCTAGGATCCTAGCCTGGGGAATTGACCAGGAATGTTGGTCTATAGGAATTACCCATTTGTAGTGATGTTATGATGGTATGGGGTTCTAATTTAACTCGTTTCTTTTATACCAATGAGATTAAAAAAATAATAATTAAAGATTTTGCTACCCTGATATGAAATACACTTTTTATCCTACCAACATGGTGATGTATCAAATATGATAGGGGTTTCTAGAATGTCGGTTAGCACACAATATAATAATTTTGTACTAAATTATGTTAAGTATGCTGCACATTTATTATTATTATTATTATTATTATTATTATTGTTATTATTATGGAATAAATATTTACACTTGAGAACACTTGGTTTTGGAATCATTGGTGGTGTCTTCTTGAGTATTACACTGACAAACAACTTTGTCATTTTTTATCATGTGCATTAGAAAGCTACCGATATATTCAACGCAAAGGTCCTTTCGGGGGATAGTTGAGTAGAGAAGGTTGGAGTTATTAGAAGACCACAGAATAATCCATAGGACCCTAAAAATGGTTATTTATTACCATTTTTTATATTCTATACATTCTTTCCAATATTTTAAATTATATTCTTTGTTATACATGTTGATCATTTATCAATTTTTATTCATGTTTACTATGGTTATTTATAATACTTTAGGATATTTTTTTGACTTGATGATGTTTGAATAATGTCTAAACTTGTAGATTAAGTCACTCACATTTTGTTAGTATCCTATTCGATATTGGGATACGTGGATGAGGACATAGGGTACTATGAATCAGACCCAATGTTTTTGAAATGGATGGTTAAAGTAGTAATAGGCCACTAAGACACAGAAACATTTACATTCTATTTTACTTGATTAGGGTTTCTATATTCATGTGTTTATAAATTAGGACACGGGTAGGGGAAAAATAAAAAATCATGGCCGACATTATATAGTGGACCGTTGTGTTTCTATAGAGTATGAGAAAATATGTTTTTTTGGTATGTTGATTAAACTCACCATGGCTGATTCACATGATTATGATATGTGAGTTATGTATTTTTATTTCTTTCATGCACTAGGATAATAAACCATTGTATACAAGAAATACAAAAAGGTGGCATTATTTTGTATAGTAGTTCTCAAATATAATTCCTTACCATTTTCTACATATTTTGTTTAGTTTTATCATATATAATATGTATTTTCCCCATGGTTCTATTATATATCATTTATTGAATAAATTTGATGAACTATGAATGTTGTTGTATTAATCTATATATATGATTCTGAATAATGTCTAGGGACAATACCATTGTTATTGATATATGGGGTATTCATTGGGTTATTGGATGACTCAGAATGGAAACATGTGTTATACCACAAACTTATTAGTTTTTATGAAAATTTATTTGTGTTTAGTTGTTTTTATATCAAATTATAGTAGAAATTTAATCATCAAAATTAATCAGAGTTCTGAAGAAGTAATCCAAAATACTTTAAAAATGAAGATGTTTCCACTCCAACATAAAAAATATAGGTTTATGAAATTGATAACACTCCCATAACTACTGTATTTTTTATTATTTAGGAAAAGTTCAACTAGAAGACATTATCTTAGTTCATGTATATGAAAAATGAGTTTATATCTATTGTGAAATATTACCTACCATTAGCTCAATGATATTTCATCCTTCTAGGTAATTAAAGTACATCAAGATGATAAATAATATATTTAAATATTCATGGAAATAATTTAACAATTAGATACTGCTTTAGATCATAAAATATAAGTTGATATGACAATGATACATGGTGGAACCCCATTTCGATAACCATATTTGGGTTTTCTCAAACAATGTTAATGGAGATAATGGGAGAGCTGGATGAATCTGATTGAAATTTTTTGATCATGTTGGGTAATTCATTGTTGTGGGTTCTTACGTAGTTTTCAATGACGGGAAAAAATATTCTCCTACATTTAATTAATTATTTAATGATAAACAATTATATGGTGAATACATAAAGTCCAATACCTAGTATTAGTGATATTATTGATCAGTTTTGATGATCCTGATGGTTATCCAATATTGATCATTGATCAGGCCATTTATTTCCATGAATTAGAGATGTTGAATTCTAAATATGGTTTTGATATGAATTTATAGATTATTGGAGTAGTTGATGATGCCTTTTAGGCTAACAAATGTGAAGGAAGTGTTCATGGATTTCATGAACATGATTTTTCACCCATACAAGTACAAATTCATCATGTGGGTTGATGATGGAATCCTGATACACATTGAAAAAAAGATAAGTTATATAGGAACATTTAGATACTTCAGAGTACACATCGAACGCATCCCTATTGTGATAAAAAATATATACTTAATTTCTATTCGGGATGGTGAATATCCATTGAAATTTGGTGTATGAGACCTTTATATCCATCGAAATGGAGAATTTTAAGACATTTATCACTTGATCATGTCTGCTTAATGTGTTTGATTTTATAAGATTTCTGATATTAGAAGGATATATTCATCGGTTTATCTTGGACATATTCAAACAATAAAAACTATGAATTAACTAATAATAAATATAGATGTGTAACAATTTAAGAAATAATGTGAAATTGAATTTAATAAAAAATATATACGGATGACAATATATCCAGTGATGATACTACCCAAATTAGAGATCACATACACTATATATTGTGATGTATCTATTTTTTAGAAGAAACGATGCATTATTTTTATGTAGTAACATCATGGAAAAATCAATTGTGATCAAATTAGTGGAACCACCAAACTAATTACATTGATTCGGAATCCATGTTCCATGATAAGATGAGTTATAGGCATTATATCATCAATGAGATGTTTGTTCACTACACTAAAAACCATACCCATTAGTATATCTATACACAATAGGACCTGAATATGAGTCCTATGTATTGGGTTGAGTATTGGACATTGATTTACAACAATATGACTTGTTACCAAGGTAATGGTTACATATTTGCATATTACATTATCTGTTACATTCAAGAAGATATTGATTCTATTAATTTGGGGATTTCTATATGTAGTTAATCTGATACCTTTAGGGACTTTTTGTAATCTATATATGAACGTAGTGCATGGATGTGAGGTAGTCCATATGATGTATAGATTAGAGATGATAAGATACATACATATCCCAAAATGGGTTGTACATCAAGTTGAAATGATGATGTTTCAGGATATCACATGATAGTTAAGTTTGTCTGGGATGTATATGGACATTTCATGGTTTGTGTCTTGATTTCATTCCTACCTGATGAAAAAGAATAAGAAAAAACATCCTAGTTGATTTCCTCTATATCATCGAGTTCCCATGAAGATATTGATGGGTTTTACAATAGACTTTGTGATATGGATTAATAGGAACAAGAGAATTCATCTAGTTTTCTTGGTGACTGTAGATCGGTTTATTAATGTTTTTATGATTTTATAAATCAATGGACATATAAAGTGGTGAGATGAGAAACTGTTACATATTTGATATCATATAACGAGACAGAGTTCTTAGGATAATCTATTATAATAGTGACACAATCATTACACAGTATTTTTTTAGGAATACAAGAGCTTCTATGGTTTCAGTTTATATTATGCACAATGTAAAATACTCTTAGAGATGGATTTTCTGAATAAACAACACACATATTACAGGATATGCTCAGAGCATCTATTCTAGACATCAGGGAAATATATGATATTCATACTTCCCTTATTGAGTTCTCAATCAATAATAGATATTATTAATTGTTCTACAAGACACATTTTGAGTCTCATTATATGAATAATGGTGAATCAATACATTTTTTATATGAGTTTGGTGATATAGACAATGTGGGGAACAGTTTATAAAGGATACCTTTGAAATATTTCATCTAGTAATAAATAATTTTATCACCACTAGAAGATGTGATATATCATATGACAACCATGTGTTAATAATTTTGGAGTTCATTATGGTATATCCGGTTTTTTTAATATATAATCCTCTCTTAGGACAAAAAATACAAGGAAGAATGGAAATTGATCAAAAATAATTATATAACCCTTCATTATTATCAAACTAGATTGTATAGTGGAATTTCAATTATATCTTAATTCTAATTATAAAAGGATACATAACATGTTTTACATGTCACTAATATGAATGTACGTACCTGATCATATTAATATCACAGAATTTGTTTATGTTAAGATAGATCATAACACATCTAATGAGGAGAAACAATTTCAAAATATAGTCAAGTTTTAGAGGTTCTAATGGGGTAAGACAACAAAAATTTTCTGATTTTGGGTATAGTACGGACGAATTGAGTTGATACATAGCAGTATTCATCTAAAATTAGAGATCATTCATATATATTGTTCAAAAAAGATAGCTGGAGTTACTTCATCGAGATGATGTGTTTATAGAGGGGAATAATTGAAATATCCTTAATTTTTTTTAATATCAAAACCATAATTTTTAATTATTTTTAAGTATTATTCTTTGATAATTTAATTTTTATATAAATAAATAACATTATAAATTATTTAAATAAATTATGCAAGTTTAAAACCCCTATTTACACTTTTTTACACTATATTAATTTTATTAATTGCTAGGCACTGAGTTTAATTGTGATTACAAGGCCCAAATAGTAATAACTTTGATAGAATATGAATAATAAAAATATTTTATCACATTCCCATGGTTTTTATGAAATAATTAAATATTACTTAAATGGTGTTCTTGATGGAAAATTTGAAATTATTATATGGACATAAAGGTGGGTTTTACCATAGGAATGATATTCCATTTTTGTGCACTATGTTTTTGGTTAAATCTTAGTTGTGGATAATTTTTATTACACATTTTGAATATATTTATATTAGTTATTATTAGTTATATATATTGATATTATTTTTTCTTTTATCATTATCAGACACCTTAACCAATTTTTTTGTCATGGTCACCCATCTAAAAAAATGGGATTTCGTACTGTTTTATCTTAGTTAATATATAATTCCTCAAAAATATAAAATTAAAATCCCCACATTCAATTTTTAGTTGAAATGAATATTTGAATAATTATTTTGATTTTTTAGAATAATTAATAATAAATTTATACATGGTGGATATTTCTAAAATTGTTGTAACTCACATCCTTTAATCTAGGTTTATTTGGTTGAGTATGAGCAATCGAGATACTCCCATATCCCTAACATTTAATACTCCCTCGATCTCAACGTGGAATTTTTACTTATTCGCGGCATGTACATTGTCTCATCCTCTTCCTATAAGGGAATAGATCATAAGGTGGCATCAAAATATATAATTTAAATATTTGAATTTTATTATAATAATTTATTTTCTCCCACATTTATTTTATCCCATACAATTGAAATAATTGTTTTTAAATGTAGAAAAAATAATATGACTAAAAATTATTAACATTTAATGACAAAAACTATCGTAGAAAATTTATGATCAAAATCTCAAATGATAAATATTTATAATTAATCAAAATATAATTTTACTGAATTACAAAATGATAATTACAATATATTCATAATATATAAATCCATGAAATTATCATTGAGAATTGTAAAAATTATTAATTGATGGTTATGTCAGTTTATCAAAAATAAACAATTAAAATTTTACAATTATAATTTTTGAATTAAATATTATAATTTATGAAAAATAATCTTAATATAATTATGAATGGATAATTTATAAGTAAAATTATCACAATATAATTAAATATATTATAAATAGATAATCTTAAGTGAATTATAATATTATTAATGTATTCAATTATCGAAGGATAATTATTCAAAATATATAAAATAATTGTAGAGTTTGATCAATTAATATTTATATGGAATAACCATTCAGGACTTCAGAGTAATCTACTTAGATTATAATTATCCCATGTTGTTTTATGAATAATATTTTCGATGATCCCAATGGGGATATCTATAGATTAATGTTGTAATTTAAAAATTACCCATTATATATAATGTATCATTTCATGTGATATTATATTTATTTTAGACATAAAATAACATTATTTTAATAATAACATATGATAAAACATTAGGGTTGACATGATGAAAACTATGACTATAAGTCATGTGAGGAGGAGTTCTTGACTTTTGATCTTTCTACTCTATCATTTTAATGACCCATGGTGGAATATCATTACAATATACTTAGATAACATTATGGTAGATGGTTCCTTTCCTATTAAGTCATTATTTAATCACAATTACATGATACAATTTGTTAGTTTACCAAATGTATAATTGTTCTTGAATTTGATCATATTTGGGTCTGCGTCTAGCTAGTGAGACCAGTTATAAAATTTAATTTCATTAGTATGGAAATAGTTTCTTGTTTCCAAGTCTGATTATGGTCACCCATTGTTATGTGTTTCTTCTAATTTTTCATAACAAAATGTTATATATAATTATTATTAACTACATTACACGTGTGATACCAATCCCTCCATGTTTTTATTTGCACATAATATAGGAAAAACATCATGTGTGGTTCATATATAAGAGGGGGAGTGCACAAGATCCAAGATTATAATGACGATGGAGCTGAAAAAATGGTAGAATAATGATAATCAGATAGATAAAAATAAAACAATGATTTTGAATAATTATGTGGGAGATTTAACTGAGGTATAAACATGAAATCACATTTTAGTTTCCCGACTTATGGTTGTACATTAGGGGCATGAATTTATGGTGGAATAACTGGATGAATATATTGTGTATGAATATTTGTATGCATGGCCTTTATTGACTATAAATATGATGGTATGGGAGATTGATTTGAATCAACACCATGATATGGATAACAAAACACTTATAAGAAAATGGTCTTGTTCATTCTGTCTCAAGGTATAATGTTATTTTTCGTTTAGAATGGTGTCATAGTATGTGTGGATGGGGGTTTGTGGAATATTTGTTAGCACACAACCACTAAGTTTTTTATTGTATGGTCCTATAGTTTTTATGAATGGATTATTATTGTTATAGGGTACACATGTATACATGAGAACACATGGTCAATGGTGAATTTGGGCATCATTATATATCTTGTACTTACAACCGATATATAAATTTTAGTGGGTTGAAGATTTAATGACTAAAAATTTGATGATTCGAAAGAGTCATATGGTGGATGATTTAGAAGTGGATATTGTAAATTGTAGATGATTAGGATATATAGTGAAGGGTTGTACTAATTGTTTTATTTTTAACTACATTATACACATGATATGATTTTGAATTTGGGTGCCACATTAAATTTTAGGAATCATATGTGATTTATCAATTCCAATAAAATTTTTTGTTAATTATTATATGTTTCGCATATTAATTTTGGGTGTACGACTCAATGTCAATGTTATTGTATCAACTATAATGAACATAGAATCATTCAACTATTTGAAAGTTTCTTTTTATAACATCCCGGTTCCGGGAGCCACCCAGGGGCACTACGTACCCCATTGGTCACATGGACCCAAGCGCATTTCCCCAAACGCCAGATGCAGCCGACTAGCAGTGAGGGCCTTGGGTGTGGTGGTGGGGAAACTATGACCTCATTGGAAGAGTACACAGCAGAAATGAGAAATAATAAACAATAACAGAACCCGCAAACAACCCATAAACAGGTGAACAACGGAAGAATAAAACAATAAACAACTCCAGCACACATATATATATATATATGAAATGATGCATGATACATATCTCTAGGAAAGCATACAAACAAGTCACAATGATGAGTACAGTACTAAACCAATGTACAAAAGAAAAACAAATAAGCAACTCCTCAGCATCTCAAGCCTCGGCTTGGTCCAATGCTCTCCTGCTCCAATGTATGTCAAGTACCTGAATTATAAGGGTGCTTTCCCTTGACTATACTGTCAACAATATGATATGTTTGGGCCCAAAAGAATGACCCAAACATGGTGTGAGACTAAATCCCAGTGTGCAAACACCCTAAGATCTGTTCCTAATAGTAAGTGATTATATGGAAGGTAAAGTACAATAAATAGTAAACATTAAGCAGTAACCAGAAATACACAGTAGTGAAGAAAACAGCCAACCACAAATAGGAAACCCTCTGGGAAGTACTCATAGACATCCCCTATGATCCTATCCAAAAATTACAAACATCCCTCTGGGCAATACACTCAGCCTAACCACTCTGGTTTGGTCATTTGAATTTATACGACACTCTGAGGAAGCACGAACAATCATCAACCCTTATATTCTAAGGTAGTCAGGGACTCTCTGAGGATGATCACGCGATCAATTCATCTTATATCCCTAATGTCTAGAGTCACTCTGAGGAAGATCACTTGGTCAATTTCTACTATAACCTGGAGTGGTTTATGGAAATTCAAACAAACAAGGACTCTCTAAGGAAGTTCACTCGGTCTATCTCCTTATAGTCTATAAAGCTCAAGACTCTTTGTTTAAGCTCACTCGATCTCTCCTATTGTAGTCTATAACATCCAAGAATCTCTGGGATGCTCACTCGGTCTATCCCCTATAGTCTATAAAGACCAAGACTCTCTGAGAAAGATCACTCAGTCTATCCCCTTATAGTCTATAGCACCAGGTTCTCTCAGCCCCATGCCAGTCAGTGCATAATAATGTTTTAAGGCCATAGTAATCCTACAGAGTGACTTGGATAAATAGTCTACAACATAACAAGAAATTTCATGGAACAACAGTCCATCCTATAGTCACAAGGAATGTAAAATTGGTATAACGGCCCATAGGCTGAACATGACCAAAAGTTTATAAACAGAAAAATGCATGGGAAAAAAATCCAGGCATATAAATTATCATTATACACAACCAAAATGCATCTTCACAAGCACACAATCAAGGCAGGAAAACATTAGGGGCAAAACAGTAAACACAGAATACCCCGTTCAGGGGTATTGGTGGAAATTTCACATAAAATACAAAGAATTTGAATGGAAAGTCACAAACCACCTACCATGGTACTAGGAGATCGATATACTTGAACCATGAGGCCGGAATCTCCATATAATGTTATAGATCAATAAAAACGAACAAAATGATCAACCAACGATAACATGAAAAAGACGAGGAATTGGAAAACGAATCTCTAGGAGAAGGAAGAGCATAATGATCTGGTTCCAACGCAATCGATGGCAGTGGATTTGGAGAAGGGACGGAGGCTCGGGGGTCTCAGAGAAGATCCATGGTCGTACCCTCGCTCTCGATTGAAGAAGCTGGAGAAGAAGATGTTTCTAGGGTTAAGACGAGACCACGATCCGTTAAATGAAAAAAATGAAAGAACACAATGGGTACTTTTGGAGTACACTACATTTATTAGGCTTTTCCGTACTCCTCTTTAAGCGACCTCCACATCACCCCAAAATGGGCATGTGTGTGGCCATGACACGACCATCACACAGCCTCGAGCGGCATCAAAGTACAAGGCGTGTACTTCAAAAATTTACAAAAATACGCTTTCCATAAAAACTCCAAAAATGAAAAACATGCCTAAAACGATGGTCCGATTTCTTACAAAATTCCCCCCTTAAATAAATTCTTCCCTGAATTTCCCTACCGAGGACTGGAAGAAGAAACCTCAAGTAGTTCAGCCACTGCGATTGTAGATCAGCCTCCCTTTCCAAAGTCATATCTTGTACTCATCCGTGCTGCGATAACACCCATACCAAAGGAACAAACTGGCCACAGAGAACCTTCGTACTATGATAGAAAATACGGATAGGAATCTCCTCAAATGATTCATCCACTTAAAGCTCAACCTCCTCAGGTTGAAGGACATGGGACGAGTCTGAAAAGTAACGTTGGAGGTGAGAAATTTGGAAGATGTCACGCATAGCCCAACACCTCTGAGCTAACTACAATCGATAGGCAACTGGCCCAACATTCTCCAACACCTCAAACACTATGACGTACCATGGTGAATGCTTACCCTGTATCTAATTCTTCTTGTGTCCTATCGTCGATTCGACACACTAGAAAACATGATCCCCAACCATGAACTCCTGAGATCGTCTCCGCTGATCAGCATAAGGCTTCTTTCAAAACAGTAATGTAGCCATCCTCTTCTGAAACAGCTCCATTGGCTTTGAGGTCTCCAGAACAAGATGAGGTCCCATTAAGGCTTCCTCTCCTACCTCTAGCCAATATAAGGGTGATCAGAATTGCCTACCACACAAAGCATCATAAGGTTCCATCTGAATAGTCGCATGAAAACTGCTGTTATAGGTGAACTCCACAAGAGGTATATGCTTCTCCCAAGAACCCCAAATGTCTATAATGCAAGATCTGATCATATCCTCAAGCACCTGAATCATACGCTCGGACTAACCATATGTCTGGGGATTGTATGCTATACTCAAAAGTACATTTTTACCCAAAGCCTTCTGAAGCCCCTACCAGAACTGAGAAGTAAAACACACATCTCGGTCTGATACAATGGATTGTGGAAATCCATGTAGATGTACAATCTCTCTGATGTACAACCATCCCATCTTATCAAAACTGAAGGTCTCCATGATCGGAATGAATGAGTAACCTTCTTGAGTCTATCAATGACAACCAAAACAACATCATACCCTCGAGGTGACCATGGTATACCGGTCTCTAAGTACATTGTGGCATCGTTCCACTTACACTAAAAATTGGTAACTATTATAGAAGGCCCGCTGGTTTTTGGTGATCAGCTTTCACCTACTGACAAGTGGAAAAAATCATGACAAAACCAACATCATATATTTCCATACTTGGCCACCAATACTGACGGTGTAGATCACAATACATCATGGTGACGCCAGGATGAACTTCCCAAACAGAGGAATGAAAGTCTCTCATCATCTCTTCACGTATGTTTACTGGCACCCATTCATATCCTTGGAAATGAAAGGTCTCATCCTCGCCTACTGTCCATCCAGGAAGAGTTTCCTTTCTTAACACACTCTCCCACATGTCTAGCCCTTTTGAGTCTGATCGCTGACTCATTCATACCCAATCAAGAAGAGTAGAGGTAACATCTACAAAATATAGGAATGTTTGTCCCTATCTGTCGTCCACATCAAAATGCACCTCAAATAATAGAGCCATAAGCTACCACTCACTACTGGCCTCCTGAACTACCTATATCTGAGTTCTCCTACTCAACGCGTGAGCCACGACATTGCCCTTCCTAGCTGTATAAACAAGCTGAATGTGCAAGGTATGAAGACAGTCGACCCACCTTAACTGTCTCATATTCAGATCATGCTAAGTGGATATGTACTTGAGAATCTTGTGGTTAGTTAACACCATAGAGTTATCTCCTAGAAGATAATGTCTCCAACAGCGTAAGGCATGAACAACCATAGCCAACTCTAGATCAAGCGTCGGGTAATTCTTCTCGTGCAGCATCAACTGTTGAGAAATGTAAGAAATATCTCCATCTCCCTGCATAAGCAAAACTCCCATCCCGATACCTGAAGCATCACATTAAATAGTATAGCTCTTTCCCAACTCTGGAAAGACTAGTATCAGTGATGATGTCAACCTCCCATTAAACTTCTGAAAGGCCGACTCACAGGAATCTGACCTTAAGAACTTCTCCCCTTTCTTGGTCAGAACTTTCAGTGGTGATGCTAGGCGTGAAAAGTACTGTATGAAATTCATGTAGTATCAATCCATCCCTAGAAAACTATACACCTTGATGAAATTCTTTGGGTGCTCTAAAGAAACTGCTGCCCTCACTTTCTCTGGCTCTACTGATACTACTGTCTCTGAGATAACATGACCCAAGAAGTGAATCTGATCTAACCAAAAGTGGCATTTTGAGAGCATAGCATATAATTGATTCTCTCTTAGTGTACTCAATAGGATCTCATGATTGGTATCACGGTCATGTCGAGTGTGAGAGTAAACCCTGATGTCATCCACAAAAACCACCACGAATGAATCCATGTATGGATTGAATAGTAGGTTCATCAGTTCCATGAAAATTGTAGGTGAATTCGTGAGAACGAACGACATAACCATATAATCGTATATAACATACCTTCTCCTGAATTCTGTAAGAGGAATATTAGATGGTCTAATGCCTAACTGATGATAACCGGATGTCAAATCGATCATCGAGAACACCTGGGAACCTTGAAGCTGATCAAATATGGCATCTATACTTGGCAAGGGATATCGTTTCTTAACCGTCAACTGGTTCCAAATTCGATAATCCACAAAAAGCCTAAGAGTTCCGTCTAACATCTTTACAAATAGGACATGAGAACCCCAAGGAGAAGTACTGGGTTGGATAAAACCCTTCACCTGCAACTCCTCCAACTGCTTCTTCAGCTCCTGCCACTCAGGTCTATACATCCTATATTGAGGGATGGACACTGGTGCCGCTCCTGGCATGAGCTCAATAGAAAATTCTACCTCAAGATCCAGAGGAAAACCTGAAAAGTCATCTTGAATGACATACCTGAAACGATCCACCACTGGAGGAATGTTTAACTATGAATTCTAGTGGTTATCCAGATAATGACTAGAAATCTGATCTGTAACTCCACCTAGACCATGATGCTCGGGTCCTGCTCTACTCTCCTAGACATCCCACTTGCCCTGATGGAGAAAAGATGAACCCTATAGTGATATGAAACTCACCCTGCGGTGATAATATTTGATGACTGCCTGGAAGGGAACTAGCCAGTATAATCCTAGTATGACATCATAGCCTGTCATCTTTAGGACATAGAGGTACCCAAAGAAGTGACACCCCACAAACTCATGAGGGCACTCTCTGCACCGACTTACACTATCCGTCTTAGTCCTCAACGTTGTGTCTAGAGTCAATCTATCGGAAGAGGAAAACATGCAGAGCCCAAGGCTCTTCACAACAGAAACAGAGATAAAGCTATGCGTAGCACCAGTATCGAAAAGGGCTTAAGAAAAAAATATGTCTACTAAGATCCTACCTTGAACTATAGAAGGGTCAGATTCCTGCTCTTGATGGGTCTTCTCCACTGCAAAATTCTAGCATGTACTGCAGCCCTGTGACCCTACCTGACCACTCTGAGCTGATCCACTCTACTGTCGCTGGTAGCCTGGTGAATGACCACCATGGTCTCTACCTCCACCTCTGCCCGAATGGCTGGAAGAACTCCAGTTCCAATACTAGGGAGAAACTGGCGATGCATCTCTTGAATGTGGGGTCATAGAAGAACCCCTACCACCAGTTGTAGGTAAGATGATCTGACAAAAACTCTGACGATAACCCATCTTGCCGAAAGATAGGCACACCATCGACTCTCTCTAGAACTAAGGCCTTGTATGACCACTCCTCTCGCATTGGTAGCATACAACCTAGCTACCAGAAGATACATTCCACCTACTTTGATCTCCCTGAGAAGACTCCATACAACGCTTCAAGCTATAATTAGGAGGAACACTGACTCTGGATTCCAAATCACCCTTGCTCACTACTCCAGAATCCCTCAGATTGCGCTTAGTGATTAGTGCTTGGTTGATGATAGATGATATCGATGTCAACCTAAATATGTTCGCTTGGGAATGGATCTCTTGCATAATACCATCCTCAAACTTCCTAGCTAGGAATAACTCATCACCTGCTAGAATCAGCGTGACACACTAAAGCTCAGTAAAGCGAGATGAGTACTCCATAAAGGAAAGAGTACCCTACTCCAGAATCAAAAAATATGGGGCTTGATTAGCCATCAAGGTCTCTGGGTAGAAGTAATCATTGACGATGTGCTGAAACTCATCCCAAGTCATACCCTGCTAGAGTTCGGACTGTGAGATCTCCTCCCATCACCTCCTAGAAGGGTCTCAAAGAATATAGGTCATGAGATTCACCCTATTCTCTCGAGGTTTCCACAGTTGCTCAAAAATTGTGAGCTTGGCCTCTATCAATGAATCAGCATCCTAAGGTCCTCCTTTGGTAGTTATGGTGGGAGGATGGTACTAATGTAAAACCTATTTCAATTCAACCATTGATGGGGAAAGATGCGGCTCTCCCTAGAAGTTCTGTATTATCCTTCGAAAAACTTCCATAAACTGCGCATCGACGCATTGAACTAGTATAACTGCTAGTGCCAAGGTTGGAAAAGTAGGAGGATCTGTCGGAGGTCCCTGATCGGCCATATCCGGTGTCTGATAATAGTATGGTAGCTGAAATACAATAGAAGAAAATCTCGGTGGAATAACTCTAAAAGGTCAAAAGAACACCATAGTCAAGATTATCAAAGACTGAGAACACAAAAGAAAAATATGGGAAATAGGAGAAAGAAACATTCATGTTTTACAAAACATGACTACACGATGTGTATAAAACTACACAGTGAGGTCTCTTTATCTATTCACATGAGCGTGCACTTCTTCCACAACTGGTCGTGTAACTCCCAAACCACATGGTGTGTTTTCCCCACACACGACATGTACATGAAATATATTCCCCGTCCCAAGTCTCATTACACATCTAACCCACATGGTCATCTTTATCCTAGACTACACGGTGTGTATTCCCTCCACACGGTGTGTACTAGATAGGGTTTCAACTACCCGTGTTGTTAGTTAAATGGATGACTACACGGTTCAATCTACATGGCATGATCCATGAGAACACGACATGTACATGATGTTTTTCCCTGACTCGTGTTATTTGTGACACGACTGAGTACTTAGGATACCAAGCACGACATGTGAAAACAAGAATCACTGTGTAAAGTCAATGTTTATCCAACCGTGTCATTAGTCCCACGATTAGACACACAGTCTCTACAAAACGGTGTCTACCTACCATACACGGTGTGTTCCTAAAGATTTTCACAACCCTGTGTTTCTGCCCACATAGTCTGATACACAGTTTGAAAACAACATGGCATGCATTCATAATGTACATGTCGCTTATTCTAGGTTTTTCCATGCAGTAGCCTCAGAAACTGCTCTAGAGCCCAGAAAACACAGAAACAAGAGTTAAGGTGTCAAATTTAGATCTGTGGGGGCCATTACTCCCCAAAAATCAATGTTTGGAATCTATTACATATTATATACATGAAAAAAAACCATTGATCTACAATGTTCTGATTCATGAGGGAACATAGCGCCTCAAGAATAAAAATTTGGCATTCATTCCAATAAATCAATACACAACAATATCCTATCAAATAGCAGGTATTTCTATCAAGGAAACTATCACAACAAAATTAATAGTTTATACCTCATCTATCAAAACAACATGAAATCACTAATTCATCCTAGATGGCATGGGAAAAAATGAATTAAATGTGATCCCTAGCAAGTGCATATATGATGTATGAGATGAAACACCCTCATCTCATCGGGTTGCTACAGAAATAGAACATTAATAATATCAACAGTAACATGAAAAATAATTTGAGTCACTCAAGGTGAAATCATATCAACTATAAAAATTGAATAACCTGAAGAAATTGCAATAAACGTGGTAGATTAGCTTTTCCTTGTACACAGGTTAGCTACTCTAGGGAATATCTTATTACCAAGTACATATTCCATCCTATCCCTGGCTATAGGATCCAAAAATTAAGTCAGAAGCAAAGAATACCTCTGATACCACTTTGTAACATGACGATTCAGGAATCCACCCAGGGGCGCCCCGTACACGGTTGGTCACATTGCCTCAAGTGCATTTCCCCAAACACTAAAGGCTACCGACTAGAAGCGTGGGCCTTGGATGAGATGGTGAAGAATCTTTGCAATCATTGGCAGAGTACACAATGGAAATGAGATATAATAAACAATAACAGAAGCATTAAATAACCCATAAGCAATTGAGCAGTAGAAGACTAAAAAGAAAATAATTGGAGCCCATATATATATATATATATATATATATATATTAAGTGATGCATGATACATATGTCTAGGAAAGAAGCCAAACAAGTTACAATGATGAATACAATGCCAAACCAAACTACAAAAGAAAAACTAATAAGCAACTCCTCAACATTGCATGACATGGCTTGGTCTCATTCTCTCCTGCTCTAATGCAAGTCATGTACATGAAGTAGAATGGATCTTTCCCAAGTCTATACATGCAACAATATAATCATTTTGGGCCCAGAAGCATGACCCAAACAGGGTGTGAGACTAAATACCAGTAGTAAACCACCCGAAGATCTGTTATTAATTGTCAGTGTGTATATGGAAGGTAAAGTGCAACAAACAGTAAATAGTAAGCAGTAACTAGCAAAACACAGCACTAAACAATCCACAAAGTCAACAAGTAACAGTGAAGAAAACAACTAACCACAAACAGGAAACCCTCTGGGAAGTACTCACAGCCGTCCCCTCTGGTCCTATCCAAAAAGTACCAACAACCCTCTAGGCATTACAATCATCCTAACCCCTCTGGTTTGGTCATAATAATTAATAAGGCTCTATGAGGAAGCACACTCCATCAATTCCCCTGATAGTCTAATGTAGTTATTGACTCTCTGAGGATGATCACGTAGTCAATTCCTCTTATACCCCCATGGTATAGAGACTCTATGAGAAAGATCACTCGTTAAATTCCTCATATAGCCTCATGTCTATCACATACTCTCCGAGGTATCTCACTCAGTCAATTCCTCCTATATCCTAGAGTGGTTTATAAAAATTCAAACAAACAAAACTCTCTGAAGAATCTCCCTCAGTCTATCCATTTATAGTCTAAAAAGATCAATACTCTATGAGTAACCTCACTTGGTCTATCCTCATGTAGTCTATAACATCCAAGACTCCCTGGTAAGCTCACTTGGTCTATCCCTTAGAGTCTTTAATGTCCAAGACTCTCTAAGGAATCAAACTCAGTCTATCCCCTTATAGTCAATAGCACCAGGTTCTCTCGACCCAGTGTAAGTCAGTGCATAATAATTCTATAATGCCAAATTAATCCTACAGAGTTACAAAGCTAACCAGTCTACAGCATAACAAGAAATTTCAAGGAACATCAGTCCATCCATTGGTCACAAGGCATTGGAAACAGGAATAACAGTCAATAGGATAAACAATACCAAAAGGTCGTAAAAAGAACAAGGCATGGGCAAAAAATCCAAGCATATAAATTATCATTATAAGCAGCCAAAATTCCTCTATAGAAGCACACAAGCAAGGAAATTAAACAAAATATGCAAAACAATAAACATGAAATACCCCATTCACGGGTATTGGTGGAAATGGAACATAAAACTCAAAGAATTCAAATGGGAATGCACAAACCACGTACCTTGGTACTAAGAGATCGATATACTGGAAACACGAGGACTGAATCTACATAGAACTTCATAGATCTAGGAAAACACACAAAAATATCAATACATTATAACATGAAAAATAGGAAAAATTGGAAAATGAAGCTCTCAGAGAAGGAATATCTTTCCGGTATGGGTTCAATGCAATCGACAATGGTCGATTCAGAAAACGGACAGATGCTTGGGGGCTCAGAGAAGATCTGTGGTTGTACCATAGCTCTTGGTCGAAGAAGTTGGAGAAAAAGACGTTTTTGGGGTTAAGACGTGACCCCAGTCCATTTAATGATAATAAAAGTACATGGCCGGTACATTTGGAGTACACGAAGTGTACTAGGATTTTCCGTACTCTGTATTAAGCGGCCTCTACATCACCCCTACATGGCCGTGTGTGTGGCCATGACACAGCCAACACACTGTCGTGAGCGACATCAAAGTACCTAGCCTATACTTATAAAGTACATGGCGTGTACTTAAAAAATTTCCAGAAAAACCTATTTTCTCAAAAACTCCTTAAAAAGGAAAAACATACCTGAAACGAAGGTCCGGGTTCTTACACTTTTATATGAGGAGACAAGAAAGAGGTCATGTGGAAATCCATCTTATACCTTGTGGTTTGGGCTATGATAAAACATAGATTTTTACATTAATATTGAATTAGTTCTGTGATGTGGAACAAGTGTATGAGAACCATTTTTTCCTTAACTAAAATGGATATTTTAGACAATTCACATATCTCATAATTTTATAGTCATCATGGAAGTAAAAAATATATGGATTTCTTGGTGAGAGAATATATTGTGACCCAATGAATGGGCTAATAAATGAGTATTTATCTCAATGATTGGTTAATTATAAATTCAAGTCAATAAAACACTGATATATGCGTATGGTGTATCAATTTTTCATAAAATATGTAAATGATAGATCATTAATAATGATATCATCAGGTATATCCCTAAGAAAAATAATATATATAATTTCATTTTGGAATAGGTGGATCCATTTAAAATTTTAGAACACACCATTTAAATTCAATACGATTTATCACTGGATAATGAATTAATGATATATATATATATATATATTATATGATAATTTCATATAGATAAAACTATGAATTTTATCAGATCCCTATATAGGGATCACATCAATGATATAGAGGGACTTTCTACAGTGAATATATAATGTGTTTAACATTTTCTCTACATTTTATCCTAATAGTAATGATTAATTTAAAAGGTCCATTAGAGAATTCAATGATATCAAATGATCCATATCATAATGAATAAGGGATAAAAACTTCATTGAGTCATGATATCATAGAAAAAATGTTTTTACTATTCTGTGAAACTTATACCACTTTATTATCTATATTGAAAGAGATTAATAAAGCTAATAATACAGGATAAGGTTATATAGAGTAATCTATTGGATTTGATATTTCTCCATAAATAATTATAAATGATAAAATAATCTAAATTCCCAATATGGAAATGTAAGATCAATAATATATATATTTTGATAATAATATACATTATCAGGAGGTCACAATTATTATTAATGTATTACAGAAATTGTGACCATGGATGCAATTTTTTTTATTCTGATTGAATAAAAAATTAATCCATAAAAACATTTTCATGTTATTGATTCTTGATTTTATTGTGAATTATATAACCTTTTTCATTCAAAAGTATATGTCTTATTTAAATGAAATTTTCCCTATATAAAATTTGAGGATGTTTATTGTTGATCCAACACATTTTTGAAAAAAAAATTTTGTTCAAATGTAATTGGATATATTTTATAATTGTAAAATGGTGGAGATTGTATATCCTAATTATAATGTACTACAGAATAAGGCCACTCTCTTGCAAAATGGATATTTGTACAGTAATATGACTTTGAAAGAAACATGGATCCCATAAGAACTGTTGTATAATTTTCCCTCGTATATTAAATGATATTTTTAGTTGATATTTTTATTTTTGGGAAATACACCACCATTAAATATTTGTTGTAAATTGAACTTATTTTAATTACATGTGTTTTAATATATATTTGAAACAAAATAATGATTGAAAGTGAATAATGTATTATTTAATTTTGGAAGAATATTGCATTATGAATTCAAATACATTACAAGTATAATAAATTTTTTTTGATATTTACATAAGG
Source organism: Viscum album (assembly GCA_963277665.1). Taxonomy (NCBI): domain Eukaryota; kingdom Viridiplantae; phylum Streptophyta; class Magnoliopsida; order Santalales; family Viscaceae; genus Viscum; species Viscum album. Next base: position 1,434,350,328 of record OY728159.1, read on the forward strand.
AATAGAACAATTTGTGAATAAAATTTTAACATTATTTAAATATTATTCAATAAGAAAATTCATAATAATCACAAAACTAATGAGAAATATATTAAAAATATTGAAAATTAGGGGCATAATATATAGAATATATAAAATATATTAAATATAATAATGTGAAATATATTTATGATATAATATATGTCATATATTGAAATATAATATGGTCATTGGCTACATGCACATTGGGTATATAATAACATTGGCAAAATATGTCCAAATGTCATATATGGTCATTCGGTATAAAAAACAAATAAGCATATGATTGATTAGAGTAGTGATCTTAATATTGTAATGTGATGATTAAAATATATAATAATTAAATTCAAATGTTTAAAATAAAATAATTCAAATATGGAATTTAATTTCAATGAAAGAAAAAATGGAATCATTTTTTAGTAGGATTCATTATGAGGCAAAATTTTCATATTTGGGATTGTGCCTCAATCCTGAGTATTCTCTTTTTTTCAAACCCATGACGAATCAAACATGTATTCCTTGAGTATAATCAACTTATGGAAATTATCAAACTTATTGAAATAACTAAATGATCTAGGATAGGTAAATATTAATTTGCAAGAACCAAAATTTATTGTATATCCATATGTTGTTATGTAGATGAAATATTTGGCTTGGTATATAAAATTTAAGATGAAATAGACATGTACGATTTAATCTAATAAATTTTATTTTAAAAATATATTTTTAGTAATATGGGTGTCGACACATATTATGATTTTACATTAAAATTTAAATGTTATTATTCAAATATAATAAAATGATGGAAAATAATGGTTTGAAAAATTAATTTTTATGAAATAACTTACATAGTTTATTGAAATATGAGTAATAACAAATAATATTTTAAATATAAATTTTGTAAAATAGTTTTTTTAATATGTTCATTCTATTTTAATAATATTTAACAAAATCTTGAATTTTCATGGAATGATATTAATTAAATATTCAATTTATTTATATAAATACTATATTATAAATATTGGAATTATTAGTAATATATAAGAAATAATAATTTCAAAAAAAATGTTAAAAAAACAAATTTACAAATATATTATTCATTTTATATGATTTGATTAAATCTTGAAGATAAAAGTCAGTTATATAGAATTTATATTTGATATTATCGATTCAACATTTTAGAAAAATTTATTAAAATTATTTTAAAGTTAAAATATTTTTTCTTTGAAGAAAAGTAACTATAAAAGTTATTAATAAAGTAAAACGTGGTTGAAAATGGGAAAATATGACATATGCGAATTTTTTAATTAATATATATATATATATATATAATCATTATATAATAACATTTTTATGTGGGTTAATAAATTCTATAATTATCAACATCATTATAACACCTAACACACCAATATATGTTGTTATAATATCTTTACCCTTCATAAAATTCATGTTACGAAAAAATGTCCCTAAATTACAAATAATGGATATATCTCCCACACCACTACCGAAAGAAACTATATCTACCAAGTTTCTCTTATATACCACTTTTAATTCCCTCAATTAATGTCAAAATCATTATTTTATATCTTTTGGTTATAATTAAGTTTTATATGAACTTTTTTCAGGGGATGCCATTGTCAAAAAGAGTGATTCCATCAATGTACATAATGTGGAATTTTTTTTTATATTTTTTTCCTTCTCAATAAGAGTCATCAAAAATATTATCTAAAAAACTAATTATTTATTATTAAAATTATTTTATATCTTGGAAAAATTATAATTTTTTTAATATTACTCAATAAATCATCATAACACATTATTTTATATGTTAGGATTACCACCCACATGAATGGTCTCATAACAGATCTAAAATTAATAATTAATTTCAACTAACACATGGAAATCCATTGTATTAACTATAAAAATAAATACGGTTTTAAATTTGAGAAAGAAAAAATATGTTAGTAGGTTCATTAGTAAAATTAATAATTATAAGAGATTCATTATTTACTATAATATTTGATTTTATACTTCCATTACAGACCATTGCTTCATATTCTATAAAATATTCACAAAATGGAAGAAATTTAATGAAAACACATATTAAAAATTTATGAACATTATGGTGGAAATAATCATAAGTTCATGGAGAACTAAAGGAACCTGAAAAATAAATCATCTAGAGATTAAATTGAAATATTAATATAAGTATATTAATTTTAATAATCAATTATAAATGAATTGTTAATTTGTTTTTATAAATTAATAAAATAAAAAATTATATATATTAATGGTTCTTTTATTGATTAATAATAAACCAATACTAGTTCATTATCATTTTACAGCATTTTCATCTAATTGATAATCCCTGTTAAGGTTTTTCATGACTTACTATTCTTTTCATTATATTATATTATTTTTAATTGACTATATTTTATAAAGAATTATAAATCGTACCATTTATTTACATCTTCTTGAATTCATAAATTATTTTGGTGGATATTTAATATATTTTAAAAAGAAATTAAATTTTATTTATTTGTCCAAAATTAAGATTTATCATTATAAATGAAAAACTATCGATATCAATTTTGGTGGATTTCGTAATATTTAATTTTCATTCTAATAAATAATTTTTCTCTCACTTTGTAAATATAATTATCTATTTTTCTAATACCCATAATATAATTTCTCCTAATAAAAATTTATATATTATTATTATTTTAGAGGTTTTTGCTTATTAAACTTGCTAAAAATTATTTACAACATATTTTATTACTTATTTATAAATTTAATTTAATATAAACCCAATTTAATCAGTATTTACCATAATGCGATTTTGAATATCTTGTGTTAGGGTTAAAAATTTTAAAATAAAATTTTAATTTTTTCCTTCAATCTGTTAAAATGATTTTAAATGATTATTTAAATTTTTTCTCTATGAAAAAATATATAGATAAAAAATCAATATTTATATTCATATGTTTTAAAAATATTACCAATGTAGGGAGCTATTTTTTATATGTCACAATAGCAGTTTTCTTTTTATTTGATTCATGTGATTTGGTTTTGTTGTAGATTTAACTTATGACAGCCATCAAGTTCCAGTTGAAGAATATAATCTGCATGATTGGGAAATGTTTGAAGTCCTTCATATCTATTAAATCATTATTGCAGAATACGAAAAAAACATTAACAACAATAATGATAATGAGGTAGGTCAGATAAAAAAGGTTCTCCTAGAAATATTAGTGAATTTATTATGGTATGCTGAAAATTACGTCATGTGTTCAATATGAAAGTGTTTCTTAGGATTGATAGGGGAATTTGAGAAAACAATGACATTTTATTATGAAATTAATAGATTTTAAAGGAACATCCAATTTGGGATCTATGATAGGAAGGGAAATCCAGTTCTGAAGTCATACTGAATTACCAAATGTGTCAATATATTATCCCATGGAAACCACGTTAACCAGTTTGATTAAACATTGAGGATGATCAACAATAGTCAATTTATATGTAGGGGTGGTGGGATTCAGAATGAGGCTTCTACATAATGTTCTATTGTGGAGAGAATAATGGTCATATATTCTTACATTTAAACAACAAAAAATGATTCCCAAGGTATTTGAAAACTTTGAATCATTGATTCAGTACTCAATGACAATATGAGTGTCGTCTCTAGAATAGATGACATCATTAATTTTGTGAGAAGATATAAATTTTAAAACCATATATGTGTTAAAAAATGGAGAAAATTCATTGAATTTGAAATGTCCATCAAGATGATTAGGGATATAGATGTACGAAAATATGTCTTCCTTTAGGAAGTGAATTCCTATAGTGGGGATTTTTATAATGCATATGCGTACATACAATTACAATCTATAGTGAGAATATTAACATTTTTTATTGAGCATAGGAGATATTTATTAAAATATTCAATGATAATAAAATTTTAATGATATTGTTTCCTAACCATATTATATTACAGGTTGATCAAATCCTAGTGGTCATCGTACATGTTATAGGATAAAACGGGATTCCCATTATGGGATCTATTGCTAAAACATGGTACATCAAATCCATCATCATATTACTATGTTCGGTCTTCTTTCAAGTCGATGTAATTGGATAGTCTTTGGAATTATATAAATTTTATATATGAGGAAAAGAATGTCAATTTCAAAATAATTACACCCTCATCCATATAAAAATATATATCACAAACATATTTATGTAGGCCTCTAAACATGTACCCCACTCTCCTTCATTTCTCATGGAGGTATATTCACCATCAATTTTCTAATTTAGACGACTTCAATTTTGATCAAGGAAGAATTATTAGGTTGAGTTATCATATTTCATCCTTTTCATTTTATATCAATGTATCATTCTTAATAATCATTTTTTATCTAATGTACCAAATTTCAAGGATGTGAATATTTGATTCAATATTCATCTTATTTAGGAAAAACATGTTGCTGATAGTCAATGTGTGTGTATTTATATTGACGGGGAAGAAATTACCTTACATTAACAGACAACATAATTAGTTATTAAATAATGTATATTTAAATATCATTATTTAACCATGGGATGTCAATTAAATTTATTAATTTATTTGAAAAATGAGATAAATGATTTAATTTAAAAGAAATTATTATGAATGATTACATTTCTTCACCATTCCATAAAATACTTGTTCTAATTTTGGGTCCTTGTTTTAGATCCAATGGATACATTTGATATTTGTGGTCAAGTATTTATGGATGTCTTATCGGTTTAAATTTTCTCTTTGTTACCAGTATTGGATTCCATTTCAAGATCTATTTGAGTTGGTGGATCTTGTAGAGGTTTTGGGAGGTGGTGGTGCGAGATTCTGGGTTCCAAGAGGTGTGGCATTGCTAACATTGTTTCCACTATTCCAAGTCATTATTTTTCTAGTGGTAATACTTATAGGGTGGTTTGATGTAGATTTGGATGTCATATCCATAGCGGTGATAGGTTTTTCCTATGTCCATTCAATCATTGTGGATTTTATTTCCAACCGATCATGTCATGTTTTTGGGAAAATCCCAGAAATTCTACAGAACGAGGTGTTGATCTGATTTTCATGATGTGTGGTTTTGTTTTGGAGAGGTATAAAGAGGCGGTGTATTTGGTGTTGGTTTCAACCCAGATATGGTGGTTCATGGTGTTCTCCCTATCAATGATGGTAACAAACCCGTTACATGGGTGATGAATTCAATATAATGATTAGTAAATAGGTAGCCTTTGGCTCAATGCTATTGAAAGTCTGAAGGTGATAGAGCTTGGATTGATGTGCCTTGTCACACCAGTCATCCCCTTTTCATTATTTAATTGATATATCTATATCATGTTACTAAAATAAAATCATGGACGTGATGATATTTCAATTTTTCAATCTCTGGATTTTATTGATTACCAATTGGAATTTTTAACCATGTTTCCAAATCTAGGGTTGATGTATTTGAATTTAGAATGTATGGTTCATAATCAACCAAGAGTGGCTTTTTAAAATAATGAAAAAATTGATTTGGATATACGTACTTATAGTTAAAAAAAGGTGAAATCTCTCAAAATTTGACACTTGTATGTTTATGGTTTATAATGTGGAAATGTTAGTGATATGGTTTTTATGGTAAAAAAAACATGCTCAAAGACCCCATGACACATGTTAAAGAAGGTGTGTTCCATTAATGTGGTGAACATACCACCAATATTTGGATATGATTTATTTTTTAGTTTTAAATGTTTTAATGTTTATAATTATAATATATTACCTTAAACACTATGGTCTAAACTAGTTTATAGAGATGCTATTTTGGGAAATTATTTATAGTGTTATACTAAATTATAAGAACAAACCTCTATAGAAGGCCATAAATATTGGTACATAAGATGAATACTGTCTTTTTTCCAGTTACATAATAGTATTTTATGTTGTAAGAGATTAGTATATGGAATGTTAGAGTAGAGAATGAGAGATGTGACTATCCTAGACTCAAGATTTGTTTTTCTAGATTTTCTCATTCAGTTTTTTATAGAACATTATTCATGTATATGATTCTCCCATTATGGATGCACCATATATTCATAACAGTCAAATTTTTATATGATGCAACAATTTATTTATTTTTCCAATTTCACGTATATAGGTTATGTGAATTTGATTTGGATTATGTGTTTTTATTATTTGTTCTTCAATTGAAACATTCCCAGGATTGTATAATATATCCATAGAACCATTATACCCATGATGATAATTTAAATCTTTTTGTACATGGGGAGGTCTGCCAATTTTCACTAGAAGAATTGATATGGATATTATTCATTGTGTGACTGAAGGTGATATTTTAAAGATAGTTATTTTATTGTGATGCCTATTTTATTATTTCTTTCAAATTTCATTAATGTATGATTGACCATGAATATTAAGTTATTTTACAGTTTTATATTAATTTATTGTATGGTTTTTATACAGTTTTAGTATAGTATGATATCTATCAGAATACTATGATGTATGTATTTTACACATGACATTTTACTAATAATATTCTACTACATTTGATTTAGTGTGAATTATAAATTCATTGTGGAATTTATTTAGAGGGGTGACATTTATTCAATTTTAGTCCATGATTGTTATTTTTAATTATGGAAATAATTATTAGCTATCAATTAATTGGTTTTATAAATAAAAATATATATTATGTCAATATTATAATACATATATAATTTAAATGCATTTATGTAAATTTTAAATTGTGTGACTATTTTTATTATTTTAATAAAACTATAACATATGTTTGTGTATATGTTTATTGTCCTTTATATTCAGTTTTATTAGTAATAACGATATTTTTGATATACTAAATTACCGATTATTATTTATTTTGGTGAATTTTGGATATAATAGGTGGATGAAAGTTATGTAATGCTTAATCCAATTAAATTTTTATTCAAAATTATAGATATAATTATATTTTTATTTATGTAGTACCCACATTAAATTAGTGGTGGTGATGATGACTGCATATAGTTTGAGATACTTTTTTCATTTATTTTATTCAATGTATTATTATTGAACTATACTAATATAGACATTATGGTGTTAGTGGATGATCCTATTATGTTTATTTATATGCAAAAACTAATATATATATGTGTGTATTCATTTATTTTTTAGACAAGATGGAATGTATCAGTAGTGGTGTGGTGAAAATACATCTTGAGCACATTCAAATCTATTTTTGTCAGTGTTTTGCATATTATTTTTTTTACCTTCCCTAGTTATTTTTTTTGAATTTATTTTGTTGTTTTTATAAAAATTATTTTTAATTATATTTCTTTTCTATAAGTATCTATTCATTTTTTGTTCAATGCCCTAATTTATCGTTATAGAAAATTTAGATATAATTTTAATGCTTTATTATATGTGGATATCCCTCTAATTGTTTCCATTTATACCATGATTTCATGACAGAATACAATAGATTTTTGTTGGACCACATAATGAACTATAAAGAAAAAAAGTTTTCATTATTTATGACACCCTGTGATTCCTAAAAAATCATATTTTCTATATCATACATAATTCAAAACATTGAGATTCAACTAAATAATATATAATATTATTTGAAATATGAAAAAAATAACCTAGTCATTATGTTATAGATTATGTAGTAGATTAAATACATTATTCAATATATATAAAAGTTTAACCAATTATATTCTTATAGTTATTCCTAGAAAATAATAACTCTATTTTCAATGAAATCCTTTTATCTAAAACCAAATGCATGTAAAAATATTGTAACTGTAAAATAGGAGAAAAATTTCTAAGATAATTATGACTATTTTAGAAAAAGAATTTTTAAAATGTATTAATTTGATTTAGAACATCAAAATTATCTTATTATGAAATTATGAGGCTCTATTGAACTGTTAAATTTTTTATAGAACAATGAAAAAATAAATATAAATATAATTGTAATTTACTTTAAATTTATTATAAAATCATGATCTATTTTATAATACAATTAAAATTTTATTTATTAATTATGATTTAAAATAATATATTTATCATATTTATAATGAAATTTAAATCTTACTTATTTATTAATATATTATTATTCATAAAGGGTATTTTCTCACAAATTGATTTACACCACATTTATGTGTTTAATTTTAAAATATATTATTGAAAATAAATTAATTTAATTTCATTAAATTAATTCCAAATATTTATTCAACATAAATAATATTTGGTAATAATCACAACATAATTTTTATCATTATAAGTTGTAACTGTATTTAATATTTATGGCCACTTTAATTACAAATCATATAATATGTGTTGAAATATAAAATGAAATTGGTAGATAATTTACACTGTATTTTTAAATTATCAAATTTGTGGACATTAATTCGTCCATTTTAATATTATTTTGAAATATATGTCAACAAGGTTCCAAATAAACATTATTTTTTTCTTTTAATATAATTATGTATATGTAAGAAAAAAGGTACCATATACTGTCATATGGATAAAAAGAATAATTTTTTTGTTAAAAAATTTATTGATAAATAAAAGATATGTATTTATTATTATAATATATTTTAATCATTTTATGCTAAAATAAATACATTAATATATTACACAACTCTAAAACTATGAATATTTAAGTTTTAGGAAATTGAATTAATGATTTTTTAATATATTTAAATTTATGTAATTTGAAATATAGATTGTTAATATAGAATATTTCTAGTGAATTTAAAAATTTAGAATGGTATGAAAATAATTTATTTTAATTCCAGCAATTTTTTTTTATTTTACATTTTCTAATTAAAATAATTGTGACAAAATTGAAACTCATGAAATTTTATTATAAATATGTGTTATTAAATTATTAAAAAATATCAAAATAATTTTTATTTATTTAATAGATTGACTTATGGTAGAAAATATTAAAAATGGATTTGTTGGTAATTCATCATTTACAATATCTATTATGACCCCTCGTTAGTGAGAACATTATTCTGTACATTAATTTTTAAGATGTGTTCATGATGGTTAAAAAAGAAATTAGTATGTACAATAATATTAAAATTTATAATTTATTTTTAATGGAAAATTTTCAACACAATGTCATCTTAGAATATGGAATGTTCATTTGGGATCCATATTTCCTTAGTGAAAAATTTATTGGAAAAAATATTAGATGAAATTTGAAAAGTTCCTCTACCTTAAATTTAAAAAATAGACATCCTATCCTCATTTATTCACATAAAAAATACCATTGGTTTCAAAAAAATGAAACCATATCAATTTTGAAAAATATTACCCATTTTCATAATTTATAAGTTTAAGAATTAGAAAATCCTTATAAGAATTAATGAATAAATGAAATTCAGTTGTCTGGAAAAGTGATATTGTTCTTACATGACCATTTTCATTTTACATATTCTTATACCTTTTTCAAATGTTCATCAACCATGATTAAACAGTAATAAAAATATATTACATATAATTAGAAGTTATTATGTTAATTTCATAATGTATATCTATCTCATGTTTTAAAATATTAAATATGAAATCAACGTTCTTGTGTAAATTTGACTAAAACCTCAAGACAAAATGTAATTCAATTTTAGTCACAAATTTTTAATAACAAAAATAATATTAGATTTAATGTATATATGTGATATTAATAAAATATTTATCATTATATAAGGATAATATATCATTGAAATTATTACTTTTTTATTCGCTAAAAAGGATTTTTTCGTTTATGTGAAAATGTGGACTACCGCCTCCATAAAACGTTGTGATTTGTTTTTCATAACCAAATCATGTGTAAAATATATTAATTTTATATTAAAATAAATAAAATGGTTTCTTTAATATAACTAATATTCTATAAGTATTAAATTATGTTTATCTTCATTGCATAATGATCTTCTAAAAATGGAAGCATTACACATGTAACACCCGAGACTTTTATGTTATATAAACCATCAAAGGAATCTTTTTCTACACAACACTTGCTTGGCTTGCATTACACGCAATCGCGACCTTCCTCGATAGCTTGCGTCGTACGCAATACCGAGTTTCACTAAACAACAATATGCTATTAAAACTAGCCGTTATGAATAGTAATAACCACTTTTTGAAATTTTATAATTTTTATTTTTCAAAATGGACTTCATTTTTGGACTCAGAATATCGAAATTAGGCTAGGGTGAAATTTTGGTATTTTTCTGAAAACTTTCAATTTTTTATGAATAGTGAAACCACTAAGTGGTAGGTTAAAAACTGAATTTTGCATAAAACTTAATTTTACCGCTTCTGTGAATGGAATTTCAAAAATCCGAGAGACACGGTTAATATCAATGACTAAAATGTGGTTCAATGAGATGAAAATAATTTTTTGGTGAATAGTAACTTTTTACTATTTTTACCGCGGTTAATAGTAAATAGTGTAACTAAGGGTAAATATGATATTAATATTACCCTAACACATGTCCTAATTCTATTGGACAAGTGTAATTCGACCAAAAACAAACTTAGGAATAAAATATGACCATTTAGGCCCACTTGGATTAGATTAGGACATTTATTATTAATTTATTTAAAGAAGGGTTAAAATAGTTAAAATCAAAGTTTAATAAGTAAATCATTTTTAATATGGGGTTATACATAAGATAAATTCGATTGTAAATATTCATTAGAAATCTAAAAAGATTTCCTACATGATGGTATTTTATTTGTAATTTTTAGACATCAAATAATTTAATTTATTTATGACACAAAGATGATGCAGTAATTATCTTATTAATGAAATATTGACATAATTGATAATATAAATACCACAATAAATGTAATTTGAGACTTTTTATGAATTCCACTAATTTTCTAGGTTACTATGATATATTATTGTTGATTTAATCAACTTGTTTCGAACATATAATTCTGTTATGACTTTCACAAAAATCATATATCAAATAGTGTCAAAATTGACACAAAATAGTTTTTAAATCAAATATTATATTATTAATTGTTATTTTATTCCTAAAAATCTAAGGTTCGGCCAAATGACTTAGATAAGGATATATATATTAATAATAAACAATTTGGGGTTCGTTTGGCATGTTATAGTAAGTGTATTAGCCATATAGTGAAAGAAAACAAAAAGACACGGTAAAGGTTAAATTAATTAACTTAGAGTTAAATCTAATTGATAAGGTTAAAATAATACCCTAAACTTGTCTAAATCCTATTGGTTGATAGGATTTCGACCCATCCCCACTTTAGCTTCGAAATAAGACCCTTTGGAACCATTATAAACCGATTTTGACTTTAATATAAAATAATATTTTGAGATATTCCTATGGTGCCCCTCTCCTGCCTTATAAAAGGGCACCTCCTCCCCCTCCTCCTCACACCAATTTGAGCACTCAAGTTCGGCCAACCCCTGCCATTTTCTCCTCTCCACTTCCCTAGAATAATCCTAGAGGTCCTGGTCTTCTTCAAAGACCAATCTTAGTTCCCTAAGTGGAGGATTTAAAGAGGCGTTCCAAAGAAGAGGTAATATCCATTACCGATCTTTTCAATTTCTTTCGTCTTCAACTTCTTCTTCTTTAGTTGTTTCATGATAAAGTAATAACATCAGTATTACTTACATACTGATATGTTATTATAAATATGAAACATCCCTAATTCACCTTCTATCCATCCTACGGAAAAATGAAATCACCGCGCGTGCGTACGTACGGAATACCGTCTCCACGCCGTGGTGTAATCTATTTTCCACCATCACCTTACAAGGATGGGTATAATGGTGTAATGAGTAACTATATATGATTATTATTAAGTAATATTGATACTGAAATAATATATATATATACTCCAATACAATTCCACGATCATAGGAACGATATCATCACTCGTGCGTACGTACGGAATACCGTCTCCACGATGTGATGCGATTCGTTCTACATGATCTTCATTTCATAATGATTATATAAATGAATTGAATGAATGAATATGGTATATACTACACTAATACCATTCTGGAAATGAATTATCTATAACCTAAAGATAAGAATAAGAATTTATTCGACAAAACACGCATAAGAACAAAAAGTTATAAAGACCCGAGTAACAAGTAACAATGAAATATTACTAAAAAGAAGCTAATAATATGACCATATATGATCTCATATCAATATGTATGATTCTGGAATAAGTCAATAACATTATTTAAACCATTATACAGGAGCTTCAGACACGTACAAAGAAAATTGGACTTAAGGTAAGGGAAATATCACAATCTCATTTTTATCCGAGATTGTTTATTCGTAAGTATTTACTGGGGTGTATTTTATCATCCACATCCATGTTCCCTCAATATGTAATATTATTTCAATCCACCTACAATTGTTTTAATCCAATTTTACCCTTCTATGAGTTTTTAGTAAAGGATATGAAAGGAATCTTTTTTCGTTTTTCGTACGAGGTACTTTTTGACTTTTCCGACAAAAGTACGAAGAATGTTTTTTTTAACTTATATGGCACGAACGGATTTATACTGTTTTATAAAGCCTTATTTTCATGAATCTTCCTCTAAAAGATTTCATGACTATTTTCAATAAAATCTCTTTCTTTTAAAATTGCATGATGTTTTGTGAAAAGAAATTGATTTTGAAGAAGAAAGGATATTTTCCTCAAGAATTCAATTCAAGTGTTTTATCAAAATTATTTTCCATATAAGATAATAAAGGGTTCTGTTTCTATCAATATTTTTAAATTGATTTGACTATGTTGTGATGAAATTATGTTTATGAACTCCTTTATCTTATATGAATGGTTTTATGATGTCATGTTGTTTAAGAATCCCATTTTTATTACATGGGTTATGCAATGATGTATGATTTATGATTTTGTGGCACACATAAGAAAGGATTAATTAAGAGATGGGTGGGACCTATATCTCCCTCCAATGCATTGGGTAAAGATTTCATATCTCATGAGATAGACATGGCTGGAATGGTAGGTTATACCGGTTCAGTGAAACAGGACTGAAACGAGGATTACTCGATTCAGAAAGGGACTTTGTCCACTAAGATATTCTTGGCAATGAGTCTTGACTAACAAGAAATGATTTTCCATGATTATGTGTGCATGCCACAAAGTTTCAAGTTTTATGTTCTGATTATGGGGATCTCATTTTCACTTCTATGATTTATTCCATGTTATGATATTATGATCTCTTTTGCAGGTTTTGATAAAGATATGATATGATTTTTTATTTCCTTTATTTGCCCTTGCTGAGCATTTGAGCTCACCCTTTTATGTTTTCTTTTCCCCAGGTCAGGAAGATGGATATTAAGTAGAATATGCTAAAAGGGACCCTAGATATGATGAAATAAATGGGAGACACTGTAGAAGATTTATGAACTAGTTGTTTATGATTCCCAGTTTCTAAAGACACTATACCTATACGGTCCTTTGTGGTTTTGTCATATGTTGTAATAAGTGTGCTTCAATTTCGAAGTATTAACAATGTATGTAAAGTATGGGTCGTTATAGTTGGTATCAGAGGAAAGGTATAGTCAACCTTTGGAAACTAGGATGTGAAAGCCTTAGTAAGAACCCTAAGGATAAGTCTAAGCATAGAACACAATCTTAGAAATGGCCATGAATAACCTAGGATAAGACCATAAGCATGAATTTTTTTTTTTGAATTATGTGGTTTCCTATTATAATTAGTGTTGCTCACACTATTCTTCATGGTTTTAGTCAATGGCTGGAACCCGAAGGAACCGTGTTAATGCGGAATGCGATGGGCAATGCAATGATTGTCCCCATTAGCAACCAAACGATATGGGAGCTGGAATGCAAAATCTTGTAGCCATGCTCACACAACTTTCTCAAGCTATGAATCATGCAGGATTTCCAAACGAACAAAGGAGGGAGCAACATTCTGTTGAATCCTTCATGAGGCAGCGTCCACCATCTTTCAGCGGGTCTACTGATCCATTAGTTGCTGAACAATGGATTAGTACTACTGAAAAGATATTTTCAGTTCTTCAATGTTCTGAGCATGATAAAGTCATCCTAGCAGTGTATCGTTTGGAAGGATATGCGGATCAATGGTGGAATCTTGTTAAGAATACGAGGCAAAGGGATGAAATTGAGTCTATGGAATGGGACGAGTTCAAGAACTTATTTTTCAATAAGTACTTCCCTCGTATTCTCCGAACAAAGATGGAGAAAGAGTTTCTTGAACTGAAGCAAAGGGATGATGAATCTGTTGGTACCTATGAAGCAAATTTTACCAGACTTGCAAGGTACGCTTCTGGTATTATTATCCAACCTGAGAGTAAGATCGATCGATTCTTTAGTGGCTTAAAACCAAGTCTTCGATGGGCGTTAGCCATAAGGGACTTCAATAGATACGAGGAAATCGTTCGATGTGCTCTCAAAGTCGAGATGGAGATTGGAGTAACCCATCAGTCACATGGGTTTGATAAGAAGAGGAAGATGGAATTCAAAGAAAAATATAAAGAGCACACGGAAAAGAAGATGAACTTTCCCTTATGCTCAAAGTGTGGAAAGAAACATGGAGGGAGTTGTCTTAAAGGGACAAGTAAATGTTTTAAATGTGGAAAGGAAGGTCATCGGGCATTTGAATGCCGTGATAATGGGAAGAAGATGTCTAATTACGCAAACAAAGGAAGGGATACACAGAATGAACCTACTACACTTCAATGTTTCAAGTGCAAGGAGATGGGGCATTATGCCAATCAATGCCCAAATCCAAGGGTTGATGATGATGGTCGACATCAACAAACTCTTAAGGCTAAAGACAAAGGAAAGTCACATGCAATTTCTATCAGCGAGGTGGAGTACGATAACGATGTGGTGAAAGGTACACTTACCATCCACTCTAAAGTAGCAAATGTTTTAATTGATTCTGTATCCACCCACTCTTTTATTTCTGAAGACTTTTCTAAGGCTATCACCGTATTACCTCAACGATTAGATGTTGAGTTAGCTGTGACAACACCTAATGGCACATCAATCGCATCAAAAGTTTATAATTCTTCTCCGATCGAAGTTTGTGGGAAAGTGCTTCCTGCAAATCTTGTGATCCTTCCTTTAGTTGAATTTGATATGATTCTTGGCATGGATTGGCTTTTTCTACATGGAGCTCATATTGATTGCCAAAGAAGGGAAGTCACATTTCATATTCCAGATCAATCTACGATCGTCTATCAATGCAAGGATGAACATAACCTTCCAGTGGAAATTTCTTCCATCTTATGGGTATTGATTCCACTAAATGAAGGTTATTTATCTCAAATGGTTGGTGAGAAACTCACGATTAAGAATATGCCCATTGTACGGGAGTTTGATGATGTCTTTCCGGAGGAATTACCGGGTCTTCCACCAAATCGTGAAGTTGAGTTTTCAATAGAACTCGTACCGGGTGCTTTGCCTATTTCAAAGACACCTTATAGAATGGCCCCAATTGAGTTGCAGGAATTGAAGAAGCAACTCCAAGAGAATCTTGATAAGGGATTCATACGCCCTAGTGCGTCACCTTGGGGAGCACATGTTCTATTTGTTAAGAAGAAAGATGGATCAATGAGACTCTGCATTGATTATCGAGAACTTAACAAGATCACTATCAAGAACAAATATCCTCTCCCACGCATTGATGACTTATTTGACCAACTACGCGTAGCTCAATACTTTTCCAAGATTGATCTTCGTTCAGGGTATCATCAATTAAGGGTCAAAAGGGAGGATATACCAAAGACGGCTTTCCGTACAAGGTATGGACACTATGAATTTATAGTGATGCCATTTGGTCTTACTAATGCCCCTGCTATCTTCATGGATCTAATGAATAGAGTCTTTAGAGACTATCTTGATCAATTTGTGGTAGTCTTTATAGACGATATTCTTGTCTATTCAAAGAGGAAGGAAGAGCATGAAGATCACTTGAGAATTATATTGAAGACCCTGAGAAAGGAGAAGCTTTATGCCAAATTTACCAAGTGTGAATTTTGGCTTCAAAAAGTTGCATTTTTGGGTCATATAATCTCAAAAGAGGGGATATCTGTGGATCCAGCAAAAACAGAGGTTATCGAAAGATGGTCAAGACCAACAACAGTAACTGAGATCCGAAGTTTTCTTGGTTTGGATGGATATTATCGACGTTTTGTAAAAGATTTTTCACGATTATCTAATCCACTCACCAAGTTGACTCGGAAAGGAGTTAAGTTTGTCTGGACAGAGGAATGTGAAGAGAATTTCAAGGAGTTGAAGAGAAGGTTATCCAGTGCACCTGTGCTCACACTGCCTTGTAGTGGAGAAAGGTTTGTGATCTACAGTGATGCATCCAAGAAGGGATTGGGGTGTGTTCTTATGCAAAATGATATGGTGATAGCTTATGCCTCACGACAGTTGAAAATCCATGAGAAAAATTACCCAACACATGATTTGGAGTTGGCTGTGGTAATATTTGCATTAAAGATTTGGAGGCATTACCTTTATGGTGAAAGGTGTGATATTTATACTGATCATAAAAGTTTAAAGTATATTTTCACACAAAAGGAGTTGAATATGCGTCAAAGAAGATGGTTGGAGCTGATTAAGGATTATGACTGCTCAATCCATTACCACCCTGGGAAAGCAAACAAGGTGGAAGATGCATTAAGTCGACAAGACCATGCTAGTTTATCCATGATGAGGATCACAAAAGATCCAATATTTATGGATTTACAAATGATGGATCTTGGAATTATAATGGAAGGGGAAAAATCTTATCTTTCTCAAATGAATGTTCAACCATCTATACATGTGAAGATTAATGAGGCACAGAAAGAAGATGTCGAGTTACAAAAGAAGGTGAGAAATGTTCCTGAATTCAACCTTGATTGTGACGGGATAATAATGTTCAGGAATCGGGTTTGCGTTCCTCCCATCCCCGAATTAAAGAAGGAGCTGCTGGATGAGGCTCATAGTTCTTCATTCTCTATTCATCCTGGAAGCACGAAGATGTATAGGGACCTGAAAGAGTACTTCTGGTGGGATGGCATGAAAAGAGATGTTGCTGAATATGTCTCTCGATGCTTGGTTTGTCAACAAGTTAAAGCTGAGAGACAAAAGTCTAAGGAGATGTTACAACCATTACCCATACCCGAATGGAAATGGGAAAACATCACTATGGACTTTGTCACAGGACTTCCTAAAACATCCAAAGGCAATAATGCTATCTGGGTCATAGTTGATCGTCTTACAAAGTCTGCACACTTCATTGCTATTAGAGAGGATTTCTCTCTAGATCAGCTTGCCAGGATATATGTAAAGGAAGTGGTAAGATTGAATGGAGTACCACTTTCTATTATATCTGATCGGGATCCGAGATTTACCTCGAAGTTCTGGCGAAGTCTTCAGCATACTCTGGATACAGAGTTGAGTTTCAGCACTGCTTATCATCCCCAGACAGATGGTCAGTCTGAGAGAACAATTCAAACCCTAGAAGATATGTTGAGAGCTTGCTCTATGGATTTCAAAGGAGGTTGGGATCAACACCTACCTTTGGTAGAATTTTCTTATAATAATAGCTTTCACTCCAGTATTCAGATGGCTCCTTATGAAGCTCTCTATTGAAAGAAATGCAGGACTCCAACTTGCTTGGATGAAGTTGGTGAAAGAAAGCTATTAGGACCTGATCTCGTTGATGAAATGGCAGAAAAGGTTAGATCTATTCAACAACACATAAGAGAAGCTCAGAGTCGACAGAAAAGTTATGCCGACAACCGAAGAAAATACCTAGAGTTTGAAGTGGGTGATAAAGTGTTCTTAATAATATCTCCCTGGAAGAGGGTTATGAGATTTGGAAAGAAGGGGAAGTTGAGCCCTAGATATATCGGTCCTTTTGAAATACTGGATCGTGTTGGAAAGGTAGCTTACCGATTGGCGCTTCCACCGAATCTCTCTCAAGTTCACGATGTGTTCCACGTATCTCTCCTGAGAAAGTACATACCAGATCCTTCACATGTACTCAGCTCAGAAGTTGTACCGCTGGAGAAAGATCTTTCTTATGAAGAACAGCCGATAGAGATTCTGGATTGTAGCGAAAAAGTCATACGAAACAAGACCACTCGCTTGGTGAAAGTTTTATGGAGGAACCACCAACTTGAAGAATCTACATGGGAGCTTGAGGATATGATGAGGGAGAAGTATCCTCATTGGTTTGTTACAAAGTGACGAATTTCGAGGGCGAAATTCTTTTTAAGGGGGGTAGAATGTAACACCCGAGACTTTTATGTTATATAAACCATCAAAGGAATCTTTTTCTACACAACACTTGTTTGGCTTGCTTTACACACAATCGCGACCTTCCTCGATAGCTTGCGTCGTACGCAATACCGAGTTTCACTAAACAACAATATGCTATTAAAACTAGCCGTTATGAATAGTAATAACCACTTTTTGAAATTTTATAATTTTTATTTTTCAAAATGGACTTCATTTTTGGACTCAGAATATCGAAATTAGGCTAGGGTGAAATTTTGGTATTTTTCTGAAAACTTTCAATTTTTGATGAATAGTGAAACCACTAAGTGGTAGGTTAAAAACTGAATTTTGCATAAAACTTAATTTTACCGCTTCTGTGAATGGAATTTCAAAAATCCGAGAGACACGGTTAATATCAAGGACTAAAATGTGGTTCAATGAGATGAAAATAATTTTTTGGTGAATAGTAACTTTTTACTATTTTTACCGCGGTTAATAGTAAATAGTGTAACTAAGGGTAAATATGATATTAATATTACCCTAACACATGTCCTAATTCTATTGGACAAGTGTAATTCGACCAAAAACAAACCTAGGAATAAAATATGACCATTTAGGCCCACTTGGATTAGATTAGGACATTTATTATTAATTTATTTAAAGAAGGGTTAAAATAGTTAAAATCAAAGTTTAATAAGTAAATCATTTTTAATATGGGGTTATACATAAGATAAATTCGATTGTAAATATTCATTAGAAATATAAAAAGATTTCCTACATGATGGTAATTTATTTGTAATTTTTAGACATCAAATAATTTAATTTATTTATGACACAAAGATGATGCAGTAATTATCTTATTAATGAAATATTGACAAAATTGATAATATAAATACCAAAATAAATGTAATGTGAGACTTTTTATGAATTCCACTAATTTTCTAGGTTACTATGATATATTATTGTTTATTTAATCAACTTGTTTCGAACATATAATTCTGTTATGACTTTCACAAAAATCATATATCAAATAGTGTCAAAATTGACACAAAATAGTTTTTGAATCAAATATTATATTATTAATTGTTATTTTATTCCTAAAAATATAAGGATCGGCCAAATGACTTATATAAGGATATATATATTAATAATAAACAATTTGGGGTTCGTTTGGCAGGTTATAGTAAGTGTATTAGCCATATAGTGAAAGAAAACAAAAAGACACGGTAAAAGTTAAATTAATTAACATAGAGTTAAATCTAATTGATAAGGTTAAAATATTACCCTAAACTTGTCTAAATCCTATTGGTTGATAGGATTTCGACCCATCCCCACTTTAGCTTCGAAATAAGACCCTTTGGAACCATTATAAACCGATTTTGACTTTAATATAAAATAATATTTTGAGATATTCCTAAGGTGCCCCTCTCCTCCCTTATAAAAGGGCACCTCCTCCCCCTCCTCCTCACAACAATTTGAGCACTCAAGCTCGGCAAACCCCTGCCATTTTCTCCTCTCCACTTCCCTAGAATAATCCTAGAGGTCCTGGTATTCTTCAAAGACCAATCTTAGTTCCCTAAGTGGAGGATTTAAAGAGGCGTTCCAAAGAAGAGGTAATATCCATTACCGATCTTTTCAATTTCTTTCGTCTTCAACTTCTTCTTCTTTAGTTGTTTCATGATAAAGTAATAACATCAGTATTACTTACATACTGATATGTTATTATAAATATGAAACAACCCTAATTCACCTTCTATCCATCCTACAGAAAAATGAAATCACCGCGCGTGCGTACGTACGGAATACCGTCTCCACGCCGTGGTGTAATCTAATTTCCACCATCACCTTACAAGGATGGGTATAATGGTGTAATGAGTAACTATATATGATTATTATTAAGTAATATTGATACTGAAATAATATATATATATACTCCAATACAATTCCACGATCATAGGAACGATATCATCACTCGTGCGTACGTACGGAATACCGTCTCCACGATGTGATGCGATTCGTTCTACATGATCTTCATTTCATAATGATTATATAAATGAATTGAATGAATGAATATGGTATATACTACACTAATACCATTCTGGAAATGAGTTATCTATAACCTAAAGATAAGAATAAGAATTTATTCGACAAAACACGCATAAGAACAAAAAGTTATAAAGACCCGAGTAACAAGTAACAATGAAATATTACTAACAAGAAGCTAATAATATGACCATATATGATCTCATATCAATATGTATGATTCTGGAATAAGTCAATAACATTATTTAAACCATTATGCAGGAGCTTCGGACACGTACAAAGCAAATTGGACCTAAGGTAAGGGAAATATCACAATCTCATTTTTATCCGAGATTGTTTATTCGTAAGTATTTACTGGGGTGTATTTTATCATCCACATCCATGTTCCCTCAATATGTAATATTATTTCAATCCACCTACAATTGTTTAAATCCAATTTTACCCTTCTATGAGTTTTTAGTAAAGGATATGAAAGGAATCTTTTTTCGTTTTTCGTACGAGGTACTTTTTGACTTTTCCGACAAAAGTACGAAGAATGTTTTTTTTAACTTATATGGCACGAACGGATTTATACTGTTTTATAAAGCCTTATTTTCATGAAGCTTCCTCTAAAAGATTTCATGACTATTTTCAATAAAATCTCTTTCTTTTAAAATTGCATGATGTTTTGTGAAAAGAAATTGATTTTGAAGAAGAAAGGATATTTTCCTCAAGAATTCAATTCAAGTGTTTTATCAAAATTATTTTCCATATAAGATAATAAAGGGTTCTGTTTCTATCCATATTTTTACATTGATTTGACTATGTTGTGATGAAATTATGTTTATGAATTCCTTTATCTTATATGAATGGTTTTATGATGTCATGTTGTTTAAGAATCCCATTTTTATTACATGGGTTATGCAATGATGTATGATTTATGATTTTGTGGCACACATAAGAAAGGATTAATTAAGAGATGGGTGGGACCTATATCTCCCTCCAATGCATTGGGTAAAGATTTCATATCTCATGAGATAGACATGGCTGGAATGGTAGGTTATACCGGTTCAGTGAAACAGGACTGAAACGAGGATTAATCGATTCAGAAAGTGACTTTGTCCACTAAGATAGTCTTGGCAATGAGTCTTGACTAACAAGAAATGATTCTCTATGATTATGTGTGTATGCCACAATGAGTAATGTTTTAAGTAAGGGTTTCATTTTCACTACTATGATTTATCCCATGTTATGAAATTATGCTCTCTTTTGCAGGTTAAGATTTCTAAAAATGTAATGTTCTTATGAAAATTATGTGATTGATATTTCTTTTGTTTACCCTTACTGAGCATTTGAGCTCACCCTTTTATGTTTTCTTTTCCCCAGGATATAAAGAAAGGTTTTAGGTAAAAAAAGGAAGATCTTTGTGGGAGATTTTGAAGATCTTTCACCAGGATTAGAAGATTACGTTCCGAGTTTCCAAAGACACTAAACTATTACGATCCTTGTGTGTATATTTTTGTTATGTATTAAGTATTCCGCAAAAGTAATGTAATGTTCATGTACGTTAGGCTTCGTGTCTCTACAACACATTTGTTGGTATGTCATATAGTCTCCATTGATGAAACATAGTAAATTTTCCTAAATACCCTTACTTATTAGTTTTAAAATATAAATAATTTGTGAAATTAAAATTATGGAATTATTATTATTTTAGAGAAGATATAATAATTTTCTATTAGAGAATAGACAACTAGAAGATTTCATTTTGGGTGTATATAATAAATAATATTAAAATTCCAAACATGAACATAATTGATTATGTAATTGTATGTAAATTATTTATAAATATAATAAATTAAAAAAAATAAATTTGTCAACTAATTATATAATTATAAAAATTATATTCTAGTTATATTGTGATAGTATGTTATGCGTAACATCAAAATTAAGAAGTACACTACATTAAAATAAATATTTTAACTGATTTAATCATTTAAATTGTGAATATTTTTCATCATTTCCCATGATATTATAAATAATTGATGAAAATTTTAATTCATTCTTCAACGGATACAAATTATTGTTTATGAATCTATATGGGGTTCATTATATTTTTATTAAATGGAATTTTTATAATTTTTAATGTTAGGGTATTTCATTGAGAAAAAAACATTTAATATTTATATTCCAAATATTTTTCATCCTTCTATAGGTTTCTAACAATATCGTATTAATGTATTCATTAGTACATGAATCTTTTATTATTGAAACATTTGTTTCACAATTAAAATTTCATTATAATATTTTAAATATTAATATTTTTACCTATTTTATATGCAACATTTTAAAATGCATTATAGAAGACCCAATGAATTTTTATTATAATGTATATAAATTTAACAATATTTCACCCAAATTTAACTACTATTTTATGTATATCTTCTTTTAATGGATTTCATGAAAACTATTATAATAAAAATTATTTCCCATTGTTCTACATATTTTGGATTTTAAAATGGTATTTTAAAAGATAAGGGTAATTTTATATCCAAAAATTCATTGCATATGGATTCAGAGGACTTATTTAGGGGTATTGTGATGACATGAGTACATGAAAAAATATTTTATTCATGATACCATAATTTTTTTTAATATTATAGGTTAGACCAATATACCCTATAATATGGGTTGATGTACATTTTTCCCAATATAAACTGTTGAGTCAGATTGTTGCGTCCCACCCATCCTCATTACATTATTTAAGTATGGAATTTATATTAGTTCTTAGGAGACATCCCCAATATTCCAAAATCTAGAATTAAATTCCAAGGGCATCATTATTATAGGGGGATGATTTTCCTATAGAAAACTAACATGACCAAACCATACTCACTATAACCACTTAATATCAACACGGTGCATGATAAAAATGAATACAACTAAAAGTATAATGTATAATAATCAAAATAAATGATATCCATGAACCATATCAATGTACCAAGAAGAAACCAATCTACAATTAGTAAAAAAAATTATAACATATAACCAATAAAACAAAATTATTCTAATGTCAGAAAGTCTACATCTCCATACATGTTCAAAGATCTAACCCTGCATGTCATATTCCATATATCATGAAAAATCATTAATTAAATGTGATAATTTAAATTTACTTATGTGTCGATAATCAATGAATGATTATGAACAAAATTTCCCAACCAGGGGTGAGTAATAAAACATAGTAGGTTATCCCCAAATTTCTTACCTACTCATGCCTCTAGGATATAAGAATTTGTACATTTATATAAAATAATTTAAAACCTAATATAATTTTTTTATATCAAATAAAAGAAAAATAAAAAATAAAAACTGTTTTCTAAACTAAAACATTTTAAATAGAAGGAAAAAATCCATTAATCAAGATCACATTTGTTTTTGGAACACCCCTTCCACGATTCACACAAACACATCCTCACATGAATTATCTGGTGAAAGTTTCATACTATTGAGTGGTATCTCGTCTATCTAACAAGTGTTTACAATTTAACTATATACTAGTTCCCCCATGGAAAATGCACATTCCATGAGGTCACATTATTGAAAATTTACACACTGCCAAAAATTATCCAAAATCATTCCAATACATTTTTTCCAACTCAATTCAATAAAACATCATTTTATTGATATTCATTCAAAAAACAGTTTTATTATATAAAATCTAATAATTTTGTTAAAATATCTTTTTAAAATCATCAAACAAATAACTTTTTGTAAATATAATTTTCAAAAAAAAATATCAGTAAAGAGTATCTCTAATGAAAAATACAAATCAATTTCATAATCAATATAATGGAATTAAATCATTTTGAATCAAATCATCAATTGTTTTATAATAAAAGCATAGAGTAAAACCACCTACCTAGGATAATATGTTGGAAATTAATTACAAAACCAATTCTTTAATGAAAGGGTTTAAAACAATAAACCCAATATATATATTGTTCTTTGTAATAAAATGATCATTATCTAATAATTATTAGCATAAATTATTATATATCTATCTCTAAAATAATGTTTCTAAGAATATAGTTGATCAAAGAAGAATTGATCTTATGATTACCACCAAGAATGGATACATACAAAAGAATACGACCATTAATGCACCCTTTTTTCAAACAGATAACTCATTGTTTGATGAGAAGAGTCCTTATAACTATTTGACGGAGAGAAAACCATGTTAGTGTCATTCAGGTTGGAATATGGGTAATTTTAGGTAATATTGAGTGAGATCCTGAATTTAGGGACATAATTTTTTACTGTTAAATGTTTATAAAAAATGTTTTAAAAACCATGAACTAACTATTCACCTTCCTCTACCTAAAAAATTGAAATCACGGGATTGGCTTGAACGATTTGAAAAAACATTTTTTTGTTATATTCCATTTTTATGATCAATCTTGGGTGGCCGCACTATTTTTCGGCACCGTGCAACTAATTGTCCAACATGCTAGTAGAATCTATCTACGTATATATTGTTTCTAATAGGTGGTTCACAGTATTTAAAATCTATTCTCAAACCATTAATAAGAATAAAATCCCAAATAAATTTCAAAATTTCCTGAATCCATAAATAACATCACCCTAACACTTCAAATACATGAAATACATATAAAAATTATTATTTACATGAAAAGAGGTGTTATACATTATCACCTACATTGTACATCCTTCTCCATAAATTAGAAAAGCACTAATAGACAAGAAGAGTTTCGACCAATGCTTTACCATTTCATTATCTCAATCCATGTTTTTTCCTAAATTTTACCATGGTTCCAAAAAACCATCACTAGACCAATAATGTTCACCCACAAGACATATTTTTGTCTATTCCACATTATTCACTGGCACATATTACAACTAAGCATTCGACTCAAGGTAAATGCGATTCTATATAATCCAATAATCAGGATCCGCTAGATATTTTTATATTTGAGATACATAAAACAAATTGTGTACACCACTAAATAATTGTATAAAATTCAACTGAAATTCCACATCAGGAAAAAAATCAAGTATCTGAAAAGGGCCCTTGTGTATATGATATATCATTCCCTTTTTATGCAAATTAATATTCCTATAGAAACATCACATCATAAAAAAATATGATCATATCAATGGAATTAGTTTGTATTTTCTAGTAGACAGATTGTAATATATTATATAGAATTACATAATAACATCTTTCTAAGATTAAATTTCCATGTAAACATATTTAGTTTTTTTCCAAAAATCAATACACTAATGTCTATAAAAGAACCAATAATAACTCAATGTTTCCAGATTTATTTCCAAGTGTTTCTCTTGTTCAACACATATAAAATATTACACCAATATTTCATCCAAAAAAACAACAAAAATATGAATCAATATACATCTAAAATATATATTTCAAGAAATCTATAACAACTTCTTGTGCATGTGGAAGACCTAATGGAATAACCAAAAACTAATAATGGCCAAATCTACTCATTGAATTTGTCTTTTGGACAATCCAACATCAAAACATGTACTTGGTGATATCATAATCATAGTTCACTTTTAGGGAGCCAAAAAAAATATAATAATTTGGTAAAAATAAATAACATGTAATGTAATTTTATTCTGATTCTTTATCATATCATTGATTAGATAACGATAATCCACACACAAATAATATGTTTTATCATCCATTTTGGAAGACAATATTGGTGATTCCCATAGAGACTTGCAAGGCCAAATGGATACTTTTCTCGTTAAAAAATCCAATTGAACTATCAATTACCTTTATTCTTATTTTTTAAACTAATAATTTGAATGGAAAATGTGTGTAGTCTCGATAATGTGATCAATTGAAAAATCAACATCTATTTTAGGTGGAAACACGATGAAATATTCAATCATCACATCCAAAAATAGTTCGACAATGGAAGATTTTTTTTCATGATCTCATCTATCAATTTAATAGACAATGACACCAGCTGGTTTGAGATCATTCTAATTATAGGCTCCAATATGATTATTTGACCTACCATTAAATTTTGGTATCCTTTAACTAGATGTACAATAGCCTCATTAGTTATAATACTCAATATTCTGGTATACGAATCGATGTGATCCTTGATAATTATAATCCAGTCCATACTTATGATTATATCCTAGAAATCCATATCATGCCAAAATAAATTGCATATCAATACTACTCTATAAATTTTATATAACATTCTATTCATATTAACACAAGATGGTATCATTGATCAAGAGGAGTATCATGTGTCAAAATAGAAGGAATATTCTCAAAAATAAATACCAATTGAGCTATAGCATTAGAATAAAATGATTTGTATGCACCCAGGAAGAACGATGTTTTCAAAAGTGTATAATTCAAAAGAATCATAACTCTCAAAGTAGATTGTCTTTACTGATCATTCCAAATCACTTACTCAGCCCCATTTAAATTATTACTCAGTGAAATTTTTTCATCATGGAACTATTTATATTTCCATTGATGATGAATAATGATCATCATAGAATCACCATAGAGAGATCAGTTTTGTTGATTATTGGTACTCTTTTACCCTCTTACTGTCGAAGCATATGACATCTACAAAACACATGATGTTCCCTTTACACACAACCATTGATCACTCGGAAAATAGAGTTGAATATCCCCAATATGACTTACATTATTGAAGGATCTTGGAGGTTTCAGAGAATCTTGATTTAAGTTATCAAAATATCTATATTTGAAGCATACAACTTTACTCTCTGGATTTATATAATGATTCATTGAACCATCCATCTGGATTCGATTCATCATAGTTCCTTAGATATTATTTTCCCTCATATTTTTGTTTCCATAATTATAATTTCCACAATTTTCAAAATGAATCAATATAATCCCACTGTCTTTATCAGTTGTGATGTCCCTTTATTATATTTTTTCTCTATTCCCCATTTATGAATAATATATTATACAAAACATGAAAATCATTCAGTGAATATCTTATCTTAATACTATTTCAAAAATGTGTTTCCTCATGAAAATACTAGAAAAACATTAGGTGGAATTCATATTAAATTCATTAAATTTGTAGTGTACTTAATCATTGGTAGACTATCCATAGTTATACTAAAAAATTACACTACTCTAGAATTCATGATAACATGATGATTGAATTGAATGTAGAAAAATTTCGTGACATAGTCTCATAAAATTCATTGTTATAAATTATCTTGAAATTCTAAATCTTTCTACTCGCATGCATGATATTATAAAAATTATGTTACCAACTAGTATTTAGTTTTTATGGCTATTCCAAGGAAATTAGATATCTGATTCATTATATTCATCCAAACATCTAATTTCTCAATATTTGATTCACCCCAACAGATTATTGTATTCAACTTCTGGAACTATGTGGAATGATCCACTTGCATTCATTCACCCAATTTTACTCTCTACTGATGTGTGAAAATCCATGAAAATACATTGAACATGTTGTTGGTAAACCTGTGGCTCATGTGCAACCAAATTTTATGTAACCTCTTTCAGTTGAATTATTTGACACCTATTAGGATCTATTTTCTATAAACACCACAAACACCAAATATATCACTCTATTTCCATAAAAGTATAATCAATTTGAATTATAACAAATAAAACTATCATGAAAAGGCATTCAAACAATTAAAAACACATTTCTTTTTCATTTTTTTTGAAAAATCCATCATTCCATTGAAAATTAACCAATTTTACAAACAAAAAATACATATCATTTTCAAAATATCACATTTTATAACAATTCAAATTTTTTTGAATCAATAATTTGGAACAAATCATACACCGTTACTATGAATCGAAATATGAACTTCATGTGGGATGTCATTTCTATCAAAAGAGCTCATGATGTTATAATTTTCCAACACCCATAACAATGTGATTATAAATCCTTTTAGTGTTTCTAAAATAGTTATGTTAAAAACTACTATAGGAACAAAATGAATAACTTAGCAAAAAATTATATGGTCATCATTTTAGTAGCAGACAGTATTACAATTCTATAACATCCCAAATAAACGAAAAAACGTAAATGAGTTTCAATTCCAATATTGAAATACCAATAAAACTTATCTAAAAATTAAATAAATATTTTTCATGACTGATATATATTTTCCCCAAATAACAGATGTACTTTATGATATTGATTCAATTGGTAAAAACATAACCCACCTATTTGTGATGAGTCAAGGAATAAGTGTTAAAAATATATTGAATACATACCCATGATGCAAAAGGATAAAAAAAATGCCAGCAACTTCAATATAGTTGGGGGGATGATTTTATACTAGATAATTTAAAAAATTCAACTATGGATAATTGAATTTATCCACTAGATTATTCATGTGAAATATTTATAAAACTCAAATAATAAAAAATGATAATGAAAAAAACTGTTGACATGACCCATTTTAGAGTACCAATAGGATTCCAAATTAGATTTTGAAAGAAATACATAAGACAAAACCCCCACACTCAAAGTCTCTAAGGTCACTAACCCAACATCTCTTAACATGACCCAAGATAAAACTCCACATGATATACTCAACGAATCAAAAAAAATTAATAATAAATGAGATAATTATCCATCACCGATATATGAACAAAAAATATATCCAAACACACCGGAATTACTAACTAGTGGATGAGTAATGAAACTCAGTAGGTTTTCATCATAATACATCCAAACTCATTCTACTATGAAAGAAAAAGTTATCACTTATATAAATTTATTATTAAAACCAAATAAAATTTAGTTTTCATAAAATAAAATCTAAACATATAATATATTTTTTTCAAAACTAGAATACATTCTAGGGAAAGAAAAAAACCTTTATTTATACCATTTGACATTCATTTTCTACAAACCCACTCCATTATTCAAACACAAATACCTTCGCACAACCATGTCCAAAGGATGGTTCAATACTCACGTGTGGTCTATAATTGATCTAACTTTTGAACTCATAGTATCTATATATGTGTTCACTAATGGATCATGTACCTTCTATATTTCCACGACAATCTAAATGGACACACAACAATAGATTATCCAAAAAAGTTACCAAAAATTGTTATGAACCATTTTATTTTAACAGTATATTTTAAGAACAATTCCATAATAAAATATCAAGAATTTAATGATAAAAACATTTTAAACTCATCATTTAAAAAAAATTAAAAAACATTTCACAGTAGCTAATTTCCAATCAAACACAAACAAAATATGGTGTATAGAATGATCTGCACATAAATTTCACTATATATTTAATGACATTCAAAAAAGATGAACCATATAAATAGATGTCTAATAATAGGTGTCGTCATTTATGGTACCTACATTGGGTACCACTGTTGAAGTTAAGAACAGAAAAAAATATTCATTGAGTAAGGTTAAAAAACAAAAAACATTCCAAATTTATTTTTTCTAAACATTAACATAGAAAACCCTCATCGTGATTCAAATCAACTATAATTTTTTTGTCAATCATGGAAAAAATATATGAATTAATGTTATAGAAGAAGAATAAATCTAAGAAACCCACCAACAAATGGATACTAGGCAAGAAATATGGCCTCTAACATAGCATAAATTGAAAACTAATCAATCATGGATCAAAAGTAAGAGTCTCCATGTACATTGGAAAGATAGAAAACTATGTTCAAGATATAAAGGAAGAAAAAAAGTTATTTAGTGTAAAACCCATGTGAGATCAACAATTTAAGGATCTAATATTTAGCCTTTATCAGCTTAGGCACATGGTTAGGCAAACTGTTTGAAATCTATGTGCCAACCACTACCTCCAAAACAACATTCACCTAGTTGGATGATATTGTTAAAAAACTGTTCCAAACTATGTGTTTTCAACTATTCCAATATTCTTAGTTACTCATTGGTGGTTGCATAGTTTGGGCAATCTATAAACTAACATGTTATCTTCTCTTTCACTTTTCAGTTATTTTTTGAGGTGTTTCACATTTTCAAAAGACCATGATCATACCAAAAACCTATTGAAAGTTAGAAAAAAATATCCAATGTCCTCCCAACCCTTCCATACATCAGTAAAATTTTTTACATGATTAATATAAAAAAATAAATGGTTGCTTAATTAAAAAAGTTGTTCTACACTAACACATATTATACAAATTATAGGCTTCTTTATAGATATCTAATGCACTGGGTAATGAGAATGTTCTCAAAATAATTATTTAGTAAATAGATCAGATGGTTATTCCAATTCGTATGGGTCTAATAATGGTTCAAATAAGATAATGTCCCATGTAAACAAAATTATTTTTCAATTAATATTTAATAGTTTTCATCGAATGTAATTTATTTTAAAAAAAATTATATTGATATTTTATTGTAAATAATATATTATTACATTTTATTTAAAAAAAGTTAATTTTTAGGATTATTTTATCATACCAATGTTTTTAAAGGGAATAAATGATTTTTAATTCCATTTAATGAGATTCTTGTACTCATCGAATTTTTAAATATAATTTAACATGTTTTAAGGATGTATGCAAACAACGAGAAATTTAGTATGAATGAAAAAATGTTTTTATGAAAAAATGTATATTTTTAATGAATTACATTCAAGGTAAATTGATATATATTACAATTCTAAAGTTATTAAAATATTGTTTATATATATATGACATCTGATCTAATCAATTAAAAATATAAACCAACAATGTTGTTATAAATGTAAGAAATTGTTTTCTTCAAAAAAAACTAGAATATGTATTTATTAGGGTTGGGTCCTTATAACTGGTATAGAAACTGTTAGAATAATTTTTTGATTATGAAGCATTAATTTATCGTTAACATATATGTTATGTATAAAATCAGGATTTAATAATTAAATGTTGAATATAAGTGTCTCAACCCGCCTTCTTCAGGATGTGTAATGGGATAACAAGATATCGAAATACACCTTCCTCAAAATAAATGATAGATAATGACCCCCTATTACCGCCTCCACTAGCCTCAGGGTAGAAACCAACATCAAGGATATATAAATCATACAAATGTGGGATGTATTACCCTAATATGCTAACCATTATTGGGAGAAAATATGTATCAACCTCAAACAACTCCAAAATTGATATATATAAAGAAACCAAAATACATTCCACATGTATGTATTAGTTAAACACATCAAAATACAAATAAAACTCCATTATTATTACAAAAATAAAAGTAACCAGGGACACACCAATGATCCACAATGTCCAAGCTGGTGAGGTGTAGAATGGTCCTTATAATTTACATGGAAACATGAAAATAGTTTTAATTTCATAGGGTGAGAATATCATGATGCTCAGTAGTGAAAACTCAATTCCACCCTTTCATAAGTGGGAGAAGCATATTAATTCTTACATGAGAAAATTGATGAAACACAAAATCATCTAACAAGGTATACTATCCACCTTAATCTTCCCCTGGCATGTTCAACAAATAATTCATGTTAAGAAAAGTGATGTTTAAGCAAATTGATATTTGGGTAATCCTCACCACATCCAACTATTTAACTGCATTTCCCTAATGGAGAATGTCCTAACACTACCATACTCCCCACAGGACCACCTTCAGATCCTTCCTCTGCACACATGTTCTATTACAACATTACAACCTACTCAAAGATCATGAGTCCACAACCACCACAAATCTCTCTCAATAATATCTAGGCCTCACACCGAACTCACCTGGGAAATAAACCACCACTCACATAGCCAATACCATACATCTTGTTTCAAACCTCAAGCCATTGCAGCCTGCCCGATTAATTGTGGGAATTAAATTCCTAGAAGAAGGAGTGGGGTAATGATATATCCTCCAAGTGGGATTTTGGGAATGAAACTACCACCTTACAATAAAGGGGCGTTCAGAACATAATGCTCATCATTGGTGGGGTGTATATATAAACAATAAGGAGATTCAATATATATATATAGGTTAAAATTATCATCCCATCATATTTGATTATAAAAATTTGAACAAATCACTCAAAACTACCCTTTATACTACCCATATATGCTCACACCACCAAAAATTATGGTCACTTGAACTCCCCTTTGCTATAATCTCCAATTCGAAACATACCCTGAACAAATTCATTTAACCAATTATCATTATGCATTATCCAAAAATTAATTAATTTATTTCCATCCCATGAAACATATTACCTGACACTAAAAACATTATAAGGTGAGGCAACCATAGAATCCACTACCCAATCCATACAAGGAATGTATGTATAATGGTGAGGGAACCCATTCTAACACTCACAAACATGAAATAAAGTCCCATCCCAGTGATAAAGACCCAATACCCATCCACTACCCAACTACAATCCAATTTTATAACCAGTCAATTCATTCCACAGTAAATTAATCTACCTATACGAGATTCCATCACACCCGCTAAACCACCTCATACAAAAATCTTGTTCCATCCACCACTAAAACACAACTACGTTGCACACACACACCACACCCTTCTCACAGAACAAAATCAGATTCCACACATTGTGCCCACAATCGCGCTACCAAAAACACCACCATATAACCCTCAAAAAGAAAAAAACAAAAAAACCCACATTTAACACATCAAAACCAAAACAAGATGAGAGTATTTGTATTTGTCCAACAACGGTTCTTCAATTCCACTTCTATAAACAAGGTCTATTAAAAATCATGTTTCAGCCAGGTGAATCCTTTTAATTTAATTGGGTATACGTAATTAATCAGATTTCATGTTTATATTCATTTCAACTGAGATTCAATGATATGCCAGAATCATAATGTATGTGAAATAAAATACCACAAATAACCCTGATTTTAAGGTGGATAAAACCCATACAATTTACAATTTTGATCATAGATAACAGAAAAAAGTAAGAAATCATCTACATCTCCCACATCCCAATTTATTCATTCCTATTGTCATCTTTAAATTGGATTCATCCATATTTACAAGATGAAATAAGTACCCCCAACCATCATTATAATCAATTAATGGAGAGAAGAAGGTATACCAACAAGGAATAACCGACAGCCAAAACTCTTCTTTATGCCAAAATAGGTGGGTCGTGTGAGTAAAAGACTCCAAGGAAACCTGAAAGGAGGGGGGGATAAACACATGCATACATCCCTTTTGGGATGAATTGTTATCCATGAACCACGATAAAATATACGATATGGATTAATATTTTTAGAAATTTATACTCTATATTAATGAATCGAAATAGTTACAAGGAAATTAATGTTAGATCATGGCCAAGGCCTTGTGGTTCATCAGTTTTAGAGTTCCTAGAGCATTAGGATATTAAAGATATAATTAATATCCATTGAAATTCCTTTAGAAATTCCCCAACAGTAATTTAAACTCAATATACATCAAATAAATGATATGTTTGATGAAATTGGAATAACTAGAAAATGAGTCTCTAATGGGAAAGTCACGAACATAAAGCCACTGATACTGATCCACCGATAATGAGTCATTGACAGTGAGTCACCGAAACTTAACTTCTGACAAGGAGCCACTAACATTGAACCATTGATGTGACCTACCAATGCATGATTCACTAAAAACCTGACTCAACGACACCCTGACTCACCGATTCCCAGACTCACACACACCCAGACTCACCGACAGCCATACTCATCGATGCCATGACTCACCAACGCCCTATCACATCGACACCCTGAAGTAATGAAACCTTGATCTACTGACCAATCAATCTACGAACTCTTGAATCACTTAATCCCTCACTCACCGTTCACCCACTTATTCACTGACCCACCAAATCCCTGAACCATTAACGTCTTGACTCACCAATACCCTAACTTAGGGGCACCTTGACTCATTGACACCGTGACTCACAGATGCCCTCAGTCACCAATGTATGGTCACACCGATAACCTGACACATTGATTCCATGACTCACCAATGTGCTGACTCACATACGCCTTAACTCTCTAATGCCTCCACAATCTGTTGAAAGAAGTGGAAAATATGGAAAACTCATGAAATAAGCTATCGTTGGCTCCCGTAACTCCCCTAACACTAGATTTTGACAATGTAATGGACCACGGTGGTCGATGCTGTATCATTAGATACCTCTTAAACTAATCTCAGACATGAAAATTTAAAACCACTACAATGGAATGAGGGGTCTGAACAACCTCCCCATAAAATACCTCTCAAGGATAAAACACTACGTTTGAGTAAAAGATCAATATCAAAGAAAACCACCTCTATGATTTTTGGACCTAAAACATTAAAAGAAATACCAATCAATAACTAAAATTCATACTACATGAACATATGAACCAGGGAATTCATTCATGCATTTCATGATACTCTCATATATGGATGGCACTTACATGCACACATATGTTTAATCACATTCCCATTAATTCCCCTTGAATAGGGATCATGTCATCCACTCCTCATAACATAAGATTTTATCATAATTCCCAAAACATGAAAACAACTCATCTCATTGAAAAAAATTGGTGAAATGTTACATATCAAATAAAAGACATGAAAAATAATCAAAACTACTCCGGGAACTAGGTATTCATTTGTAACTCCATTTGCCAAGTATCCTCCTCTAGGACACCATGCCTCCACAACATGAAAACCAAGGGAATCATCCATACATGCAGTACATTCTCCTGATGATCTTGAATCTTCATTAGTCATTCCATGAACATTTCATACTCCTCTATATTAATCTCTCCCCAATAAATGACATGGTAGATATTGTGAATGTAATGATGGTGATAAGATATATTAAAGACATCATGGAACATACCCATCTACGGTGGCCATTCAAGCTAATATTCCACATTTACAACTTGTACCAACACATCAAAATTTCTGATGATCCTATGAGAAATCATACTCTCTCTGCCAAACATCCACTGCCTACATCAAGGGTAAACCTTCAGGAATAAATGGTCCCCACCCTCAAACTCCATGGGAGAATTTTTGTGATCAGAATATGAATTATGTCGGTACTATGCTTCCTTTATACTCTCGTGGATATGCTACACCATTTCTACCAAACATTCCACCACGTATAGATCAAAAACAGCTATCTCCCCAACATCCATCCAGAATAAGTATGAATGACTGAGTCATCCATACAATTCTTCAAAATGATTCATTCAAATGGAAGAGTGATATATGATATTGTGTGTAAACTATACAATGGGAAAGTGTCATACCAAATACCCACCAAAATCCATTATGCAATCTTGCTTCATGTCCTCCAATGTATGGATGTTCCACTTTATTTAAACATATGTTTGAGGGTGGAAGGTTGTGCTAATGAAAACCTAAGTGCCAAAAGTATGTTGTAATACCCTTCAGATGCATGAAATTAATTTTATTTCCCAATATATGGTGTTTGGGATTGGATCTACATGTAGTCTCACCAACTCATCCACATAGCTCTATACTAAGACATCAACTATGCTTGATTTGTTAATCGCAAATAAGTGAGCTGATTTGGTCAACTAATCCAATACTACCCATATTACATTGCATCTTCTAGTGGACATAGGTAATCCAGTGATGAAATACATGGACCTATAATCCCACATACAAATAGGAAAATGTAAGATATATAACAAACCACCAGGAACAGGCTGTATAAAATCCACTTTCTGGAACACCAAACAATTTTTAACAAACTCCTCCACTGCCCACGTCACCCGGGGCCTTCAAAATAATTACATGAAGTCCCGGTACATCATGGAAATTCCTAGGTGAACCATTCAGTATCATCTATTAAACTCAAGGTGAATATCCCCTATCATTAACATCGAAATAATGAACTTATCATAGAACACCATTTAATTGTTACCATCAACATATTATCCATATAGAGCATCGCCTTGCTCAATGAAATCACACACAACCTATGCCTCTAAGTATCCCCACTAAGAATCCTATTTCTTCTACCTGAGAGATGTCTACACTATCATTTGAAATAGATGGAATCTTCTACCATGCATTCCTCCATCTATGTTTATTATATCGAAATCCTCCATCTCCCTCCATGACGCATTATATTCCCAAACCACTTCCTTATGTGTCTTCTTGGTCAAAGACATAACCAAAAAATTATCCTTTCCTGAGGTGTAAGAGATCTTGAAATCGTAGTCATAGAGAATATCCATCAACCTTCACTTCCAAAAGCTCAAATCTCATTGGGAAATGATGTATATTAACCTCTTACTATCCATTAAGATCACAAATATCCCCCCAATGAGGCAACATAAACACATATTTTCTGATAACACTACCAATTCTAGTTCTATATAATTGGTGTCATAGTTAGACTGATTGCAACATAAATTCCTAGAACCATATGATATCAATACCCATTAATTCTCTAGTACCCACCCTACACTAATATGGTTGGAATCACAGAACACATGGAATATTATCCATTCCTCTGAAAAATTGAGCACTGGAGCACTGACCAACTTCCCATTTACATTGTCAGACACTACCTAACACTACTTGAACCACAAAAATGCTTGGCCTTTTCTAGTCACATCGTTCAATATAGATTCTAAAAGGGATAAATCTCATAGGAATCTCTTGTAGTGGCTATTCAGACAACGAAAATAATGAATATAAGCCAGATTCTTGAGGTTCTTCCCTAGAAACAACTACCCGACTATTGATGGTTCCACTAATATGACCTGCTGATACACCACATGCACATGTAAGAAGACATACCTTATCCAAAACATTTATAAGGATATATTCTTTTGTATAGTTTTCATTTCTAGAGGACCTTTAGTATAGTTGTAAGATTCCCAGTATGATCCCCCTCAAACATCAAGTAGATTAGGAATTTTTTGTTGAATATGATGATTAGAATGTTCAATAACTCATGAAAAATGTAGTTCATATTCCCCATGAACATGGAAGGTGCATTCGTAACACCTAACAACATAACTATGAACTCGATGTTCCCATAAATGCACCTGAATTCCATCTTTGGTATGTAACCCTCCTTCACCCTCAACTAGTTATATCCATATTATAGATTGACCTTAGAAATCCAACTTTCTACCCTCATATGGTCAAAAAGATCACCAACCCTTGGAAGAGGGTAATGATTTATTAATGTTACCTAATTTATTCGATGGTAGATTATGCGTAGCTGGAGACCATCATCTGCCTTCTTCCCAAACATGAGCAGAGAACCCCACGATGATGAATTGGTTTAAATAAAACCATTCCCTATCATGTATCCAATTTGGATCTACAACTCCTGTAGCTCAGAAGGTGTCATACGATATGGCACCGTCGAAATAGGACGATACCTAGTTGTATGTCTATTCCAAACTCAACATCGTGTCAGGGGGTTAGAGTCACAACCTCCCATGGGAAAAATCCAGAAATTATCTCAAAACTCCTCAAACCTGCAACATCATAGCATTAATCGATCCCACTAATAGTTATCTTAAAAGTAAATAAGAGGATTCATATATGGATTTCGACCTGATAGATCCTTTTGAAAACGAAAGCTACCCGGTGGACTTTTATTTATGAAAAAAAAAATTCTTATATAGAATCCTTTGATTAGAAAATGACCCCAAAAAAACTAAACTATGAAAAGGATGATACCGTATGACTCCATATATAACATAAAGATATCACTCTTGGAATGATGTGGCCACAATATTATTCAACATCCCCAAAAAACAAAAAAACAAGATGGTATGACCACTGACTAGTATACTGAACACCATGGGCATATAACGTCTCTCTATGTAAAGTCCCAATACATTTTCTAGGCTAGGTAAAATGAAGGAGTGTGATGCTCTCGAATAAAAAAAGATGCAAGAAATCGTACTAAAAAACTAATTGTACATCAAATGATCTTCGACCCCATTGGATCTACTGCCTCCGTGTAATTTAATTTCCCATGGGTGTCTCCTCTATCCCTTCCGTTGTTGGACACCTCCCTTACCATTCCCTATTCGAGGTCCATAAGAAGGACCGTGGTGTCAACCTCCTCCTAGAACATCCCTCCTTTGTCGAGTTGGGGATTGATGTGATTTCTACCAGAAAAGTATTTTTGGAAACTATTATTGATGTAGGAGTGGGAGTTATGAACCACCAACTTATTGAGCATGATTAGATAAGTGTCACAGGATGTTCCCACATCCTCCAAAAAAATAACACCTCGTCTGTTGGCCCTTAGGAAAAGGGAAAGCACCATTGGGTCAGAATTGAATAACCTGGGGTAGTCTCCATACTGGCCAAAACCTAGAAGTCCCTGATTCCAGAGACTTTTTGTTGATATAATTCCCCATTGATGAACTTGGTTGACTCCACTCCCAAGGTATATATCATCCCAATATCATCCATTCCACCAACTCATCCTTGTTATAAACTAATAAGTATTTCGGTAGGGGTAATGTAGTAACTGCATACTGGATGGAAGGATTGAGTGAATCTTCCAAACAACTCTCCCATGACTCCTCATCCGAAAATGGATCTAGAGGAATACTAAGGAGATCCTTGAACATGATCCCAAATTCCCATACCAACATACTCTCCTAAATGAGGGAGTGTAATTCTTTCCTCCTATCATCTTTCATTATGGAAGAAAGGAAATCCACTAGGAACCCCTTATTAATGTCAACCCATAGAACATCGATATCCATCCACTCCCTGATATAAAGAGTCCACCATAGATGGGCTTCTCCCTTCATCTTTCTCATTTCCATGAAAACATTGTATTTTTTTGGAACCAAGATGAAGCTGAAAATGATCACCATCTCCACGATCCGATTCTATGTCTCCCTGCTGAAGAAACTACCCTAGAAATTTCCTAGAATATGTTTTTGGATGGCACGAAGAATCGTCCTCCATTGATCATATTTATCCACTGGATTGACCGTCCACTGGTCAATTGGGTTAGCCTATTGACCCTCAACTACTCATACCACATACTTGTGATGTCTGGGAGCCATATATGAAAGGAAAATGGGGAAATCATAACCCCGTGTATAATAAAATTTAGTTTGGACTCATTTTAATTCATTTGTTTTTGAAAAAAACAGAAAAAAACAATTATATAAGTCATCATGATGTATGTACCATTCATAGGTAATCATCATAAAAATCAATTTAGCCTCAAGTGGTTGTTTGGAATGCTCATTGTCCTTGAATCGGAACATGGGGGCCCTAAAATTACGTGTCCCAGCCAGTCTTCCCATGACTATGTCACAAACCAAGACCACCTAAAAGTGTTTCCCTACCAAACCATGAAATCCTCAGTGTTCCTAAATATAAACTCTATCCTATCCCTCATCTAAAACTGTTGATACCATTATATCATGACCCACCTTATTCATGATGATGGATATGAAGGCAAGATGATGGGACCTTCCTTCCTCATGATGAAGGAGTGATAATGACCCCCTCGAGTGCTACATCCAATAGCCCTATGGTGGTGACTAGAACCAACAGTATAGAAATATCAAAATAGTTGGAGGAATTTATATTTTAAAAGTACCAATGATTGGTAGATAAGACATATCAACCCCAAAAAACTCCAAATATGATATATATAATGATACCAAAAAACCCAACCCACTTGCATGTTTAAGTTAGTCTTCTTGAAAGACTAAGAAAAATAAGATGTTTGTAAAAAAACTA
Organism: Viscum album; assembly: GCA_963277665.1. Taxonomy (NCBI): domain Eukaryota; kingdom Viridiplantae; phylum Streptophyta; class Magnoliopsida; order Santalales; family Viscaceae; genus Viscum; species Viscum album. The sequence goes on from OY728159.1 coordinate 1,434,390,531, forward strand.
TTTGGAGACACAACAACCATCTCCAATATCTACATTTGTTAGGTCCATTACGGTCCATGTAAAATCCCTAGAAACCTGAAAATAGTGTTATATATGTAGGGTGACCATACATGCATGCACGGTAGGGAAAAACCAATGTTACCATTACACAAGTTTCAGAAGCATTCTAAATCCCCCATGAGAATATTGATGAGATTCCACTGAACCTAATGGGGTATATTTTCCACCCCAACCTCAACAGGGAACACTCACCAAATAATGAAAGTTAGGAAATTTAATGTATAGGAACATCAATATTTGGGTACCCTGCACCACTTCCCACTTGATATATACCCATCCCTAATCGAAAATGTAATGATTCCACCATGCTCTTCTATATGCCTCACTATCAAATCCTTCCATTACACATCTGTGCAACAACCACATCAGAACTTGACTACGTACACCTAGGCCACATCCAATACATGTCTTACTTAAAAGAACATAGGCCTCATCCTAATGAATCTTGGGAAACAAACCACATCTCACACAACAAATACCATATATTTGGCATTAAAACCCAATCCATTGTTTCATACTGGATGAATATTGGGAAAAAACTACCTAGAAGAAGGTGAAGGCTAAAGTAAAAAACAATCCATCCATCCTCCAACTGGGAAGTTGGGAATGATAACCTCCACCATAACAATGGGTTATTCGACAGATAGTTATAAACATGAAAGTGGTGAGTATAAAAAACATTAAGAATTACAGGTTTATACATATAGGTAACAAATGATTATCCCATCCAATGGGAATCCCAACATTTGACCAACCCACTAAAAACCACCTTTTTTTCTTCTCCTACATGCACATATCACCAAAAATGCTGCTAACTTGATTGTCGCTTCACTATATGCCCCAATTTGAAACATACCCAAAACCAATTCATTTAACCAATTATCATTATGAATTATCAAATAATTCATTTATTTATTTCCATCCCGTCCAGGAAACTACCAAATAGTAATATCATTATAAGGTGAAAAAACCATACCAACCACTTTTGAGGGAAAAATAATGAATGAAAGGATAATGGTAAGGGAACCCATTTTAACACTAAAAAACATGAAATCAAGAAACAACCATGCCCTGAAGCCCATATACCCATACATTACCTAGATATAGTCCCACTTCATAACATGTTTATCATGTCCATAATCCATTAATATATGAAACAGTGATTCCCTCACACCTCCTTCACCACCTCACACACAAATCATATATAACTAAACACTAAACCATAGCCTCACTGCACAGACATTCCACACCCTTCTCACAAAACCAAATCTTCTACCCAAAACTATGCTACCAACAAAACAACCATATAACACTCAAAAATCAATAAACCCAACTTGATTCACTAAACAGAATAACACAAAATTGTTGGCTGACTGCATTTCAATTTATCCAAAAAAAGGTTTTTTATTTCTACTTTGATAAATAGGGTAGTTCCTAAATTTGATTTGACATTATATAATCCTATTAATTTAACTGGATATTCATAATTAATCAAATTTCAAGTTTTTAATCATTTCAAGGGAGAATAAATGAAGAAAATGAACCATTATAGGTGCAAAAGAACACACCACCAATGAACATTATTTTCTAAGAGAATAAACCGATACAACTCAAATATTAGATCAATGATAAGAGATATAGGAAAGCGATCATTAACATATTTTTATCCTCAATTATTCCTTCATATTATCTTATTTAAATTAGTTTCAGTCATATTTATAATTATACATATGTACAACCACCTTGATTGATTCAAAATTAAAAGAAAGTGGAAGGATTCCCATCTTGAAAAAATAGGTGATCATAACTCCACTTTGTGCCAAAACAAGGTGGTCATGTGAGTAGTAGACATTGAGTAAAACAATAGAGTGGGTGGGGGGGGGTGGGTGGCTCCAACATAGTCATACACATCATTTTAGACGATATGTACCATACACACTATGATAAAAGATATGATATGACATTGACTTTAGATAATTCCAGATCCTACATCAATAGAGGGAAATGGTTATAAGGAAATTAATGTTGGAGCATAGCCAAGGCCACGTGGTTTGATTATTTCTATGTTCATGGAGTGTGAGGAAATTAAATATATAATTATATTAATTTTAAATTCCTTTATAATAACCCAAATGAGGCTCCTAACATGATTTATGTAAAATAAAACTTAAGAGGAATGAAACAAGAAAAACTAGAAAATGATTCACCAATGGGTGAGTCAATCACAAGAATCCACTTTCAACCGGATTCCAAAAGTAAATCGATGGGAGAGAGTCATTGATGCTATACTACCAATGATGATCCATCGACACTAATCCACTGATGTGACTTACTGGTTCCTGAATCACTATGCCCCAAACTCACTAATTCCCTGAATGACTGATGCTCTAACTCACCAATGACATGAATCACATACACCCTGACTCACCCACACCTCTAATTATATGGCTTGAGCTAAATATTCCTTGACCTATCGATGCCTTATCCTACTAATGAATTGACCTACCAATTCCTCAACCCACTAACACCTTGACCTACATACGGATTATGAAAGGATGCCCTAAATCACCGATTCTATGACTCCCCAATGCCCTAACTAACTAATTCCATTACTCACCGACACCTCGACTAATTGATGGAAAAACTAGAAAACATTTAAAACACCTGAAACGATATATCATTTCCTTCCAGAACACCCCAAGCACTATATTTATACAATGTGATGGAATATTGGGGTCTATTCATCTACAATTAGATCATAGTAATCAAGACCATTTTTATATTTTCAGTGATTGGATTTAATGCCATTAATTTTATTTTGGGAGATGCTTAACCATAATGAGAATTTTCACATGAATTTTGGGACATTTTTGGTTTTGTAGGGGGGGTTGATGGAAAAAATTTTGTGTATAAAATAATAATTAATGATGGTGTTATTATGGGTTTTTAGTCTATTGTATGACTAATGATATATTAAATTTTTATTTGAATTGTCATCAACTATTAACAAGAATATACCCATTTTACAGGTTCTCCATTTCAGATAAATTAACCCACTTATTCATTTCATGAACAAAAGATTTATCAAAAATCACAATTACTTTATTTCACCTTAAACATTTCTTCTGTAGATAAATCATCCATTATGAAATTATCATTTTCTATATGCAACCATAAAATTAAAATTTTCAACATAGCTAACAGATAAAAGTATTTATCATGGTATCTAAAATAGTTCAATACAATTATATACATAATATTATAATTTTCCATGTTCAGAAATGTTCCAACACCCCAACGATGGGCCTAAATTTTCCTAGTAAAACTCAACGCTTACTATATGGATTATGAAGAGTCAAAATTGCCATTTATCCATCCCTTTTACCATATCATATTAAGGGTATCTAATAAACATCATGAGGGAAGCAACATCATAACCACAAATGGACAACTCAACAATAATTCATTGGAATTTCACTTGTAGACCACCAAACTCGAATCTTAAGATGATCACACTATAAACCTGAAAACATGATCAATATTCATAATCCCATTGAATTCCCAAACTATTATCTTCCATTATAATAGATATTTAGGTCTTAGGAAAGAGAAGATCATTTTCACAAGACATAATATTGAAAATAGAATTAAGATGAGAATTTGGCATACAAAGAGCTTCTATATATATAAAAAGACACTCCAAAATAACTAGAATTGAATGATATACATGCATTAGAGGATTTGTGTGATTTGGTTCATCACATGGGTTTCAAGAAAGAGAAATTTTGATGAAACTAGGTAATGATCATAAAATCATTAGGGGGATGTTTGGAAATGTTACACAATTTATATGGGAGAACGGTTTTTACACACGGTTTTCCAAACATTCTTCCAACCATGCACCATCGTCTTCCCAATAAGGGTTAAGTTGAATGACTAGCTAGGGTGGAAAATACGATGTGACAATTTTGGCACCAACCGTGTGGAATAATTTATCCATTCCCACATTTTTTAGCTTTCCCCTTGCATGATTTACCTATCCATTAACTTTTCATCTTTATTATAACTGTTTTAATGTACAGTTGTCTCTAACTGTGTGTAATCCGAGAAAATTGAACTGAATGGAAAAATTCCAATCTTTCCTTATCTTGATCCATTATAACACCAACAAACCACCTCATACACCCTATATACATTACATTAACATGCAAAGGAATTCAAATAAATTTCAATAGAAGGGAATATCTCACCAATGATACGAAGCTTACAAACTCCAAACCTTAACTTTGAATGTCCTCAAGACACATTCCCAAAAATCATAGATCCTCTAAATAAAATATATTGGGACACAAGGATAGAAAATAAAATTATCATTCACATGTTTTTTCTATAATATTTCAATGCTATGAAAAAAATCAAACTAAAGGCCCAATCTTTTCTAACAAGACATTCTCACTATGATCCACAATATGAATTTTACTCTTCTCAAAGGACAAATCATCCTCATGATCAAAATCCTCAAAATAAATCACATGATATGGATTAAGATAATACAATTGATGTTAGGTAACATTATATACATCATGTAATCCACTATATCTCTTTAGAATAGATGGTTGGTATGCCACCAATCTGATCCTCAATGTAATATTAAATGATCATATTTACATGGGTGCTAACATTCCATACATTCAAATATAATGGTGAACCATCATTAGAGACACTTGACAAAACCCTCAATCATCCATAAAAAATAAGAGGTCTATAGCGATTATATATATAAGACATCTTCCTAATTTTGGGCATTTCCATATGTTTACAAAATAACTACATCATTTATGATGTCACCTAGAAAGGACTCAATCCTAAAAATAGTGATTCACCAACCTATACCCAACCCATCATAGATATAAATTGTCTAATATTAATCAACTCAATTGTTACATGAGAATAATATCCAGATAAATATTATTTTATGAATCCTCAATAATCACAAAATTCTTTTACAATGATTGTAAAACACCCCACACATAGGGTCTCAAAATGTTCTTATGTACCTAAATAGTTCACTCCAATATCCCATCCATCTTTGGGTGTGAAGGGGTACTGAATAACACAATGGTTCCAGGTTCCATCTATAATACCTTCTAGATGTGTGATGTAAATCAAGGGTCATGATATGTAACTAATGTCTATTGAACATGATGTAACCACACTATGTCGCAAACAGACCACACCCCAACTGATCCATTATGTAGGTCTCTAGAATTGTCATGAAATGTGTCACCTTAGTCAACAAATACACCACTAGGAAATTTATTCACTGTCAGAGGCTTCCTAGAGAGACCCACCATGTCCTCCATCATCATGTCCTCCCATTTATATTCTATTATGGGAAATTATTGTAGGAAACTACCTAGAATCTAATGCCCATCCTTAACTTGCGGGTATTTAAGGAATTGAACCAAAAAACATTCCACACCATTCATCATTTATAGACACGAATATTTCCTATGAATATCATGATATATCATCATAAAACTAGGATTCACCATCCAAATATATTAATGATGCTCACACATAAACTCTTCTCATATACACGTTAGCATAACAACTTTCCCCAAACACAATCAGTCACATCATCGCCAACGGAATAACATGAATTTGACACCCCAAATTTCAAAACATTCCCTCCATTCCATGGATTTTGGATCCTCATACTAGCTTCCCTTATTCTTGATCAAAGGCATGGAATCAACTGCTATTGATGAATGTGTTATATACCCTTAGAAATTAGATTCATCATGGTACATCTCATTATTCCAATCAATCTTATTCCCCCTTTTGAATGATAATGAAATAACTTGTATTTTAGTATTTTGATTCAATGCATCTACAACACTATTTCCATTTGCCTACATATAAAACATCTCATTGTCCAAGGATTTCATGAATTCTACCCATGTTTATAAACGACGATTCAAATCATTAAACAAAAAGATGTATTTCAGGATTTTGTGAACATTGTATCCCTGATCAAGTTATATATATCTTTGAAATATTATTTAATGAATGTGGCATGATATCATTACAGATTTCTTGATAGTATTACCCAAAAAATCTCATATGAATTATATTAAATGTTAAATTGTTAATCAACTAGTGGAGTTTCCCCAATTCATAAATATCATGGAGTATTTCACTAATGATGACATCTATATTTTCTTTGTATAGTAAATAATTTAGTTCAATGGTTTTCTGAAAAGAATTTATTATACTAAATTTTATATATTAAATTGATTTTTTGGATGGGCATTCCTAAGGTATATTATTAAAATGTTTTGGTGATCACAACCTATCATTCACAGACTAATGACGAGTATAAACAGATTATTCCATTAATAGAGAAATTATTTTTAGATATATTCTCTAATTTTATATTCTTCTGATGGAGAACATATTAACATAATGTTTTCGTAAAATGATAGTTTCTAGGAATTAATCCAAACTTCCACTTTTGAATATTTAAATGGAAAATCATTCCATTTTCCTATATGTTATTTTTATATAAGAAAGTTAGTAATTTTTTATTTTAATTTTATTCATGAGAAAAATAAAAAGGTATTATTGACCATAATGTGATTTGAAATAGAATTGGGTATAGGGAAATCTTATTAATGAAAATTGGAGATGACCCTCTTAATTCAAGGATGGTAATAACATCAATTGGTTTGAATGATATAGGAAAGTATAACATCATTTGTAGATGTAGTTGATGTATATTCATATGTTTATCATGATTTTTATAATAATGGATTTGGTAGGTGTAGGGGTATAACAATAGGATTATCAAATAACTATTGTTCTGTAAATGTCATTTTTTCGATGTCATTGTTTTTTCGATATCACCATGGCCCTTCAAACATGATACATGATTTATATGGATTGTTAAATGTGTGGATATTATCATGATTTTTTCACTATTATCACCCAATGAATCTTAGGATCATATCATTGGGATGATCTATTACATATTGGTGGTGTTTTATGAACAATAATTTTATCTGTGTAAATCAATCATTAAATTTTTTTTCGGATCATTTAATTATGATATCCAATAATAATACAATATCTAAAAGTTGAATCTGAGAATCTAGAGTGGCGGTCAAATGGGGGAAAATGATGAAGGATTATAGTTCCATTAATAAATATACATTATTTACCTGTTAATAAATACATGATAAAATATCTGTTCAAATATATAAGAACGCCTTATCCTGTTAGTGCATCAACAATCTGTGGCTGCAAGCCCAAAAACATTCCAATGTATTCCTAGTGGATCCTTAGTGGCTGTATAATGATATTTTAACTTGGGGTATAAAATTAATATCATCTCTTGTATTAGTTTAACTTATCTAATACCTTATATTTATTGTTGAAAAATAATTAGTAATCATAAAGGGTTTATTATGTATCTCTTATCTTCATTGATGAATTCTAATGATATCTTGATCCATATTTAAGATATTAACATCTAGATATATTTTTTATTGAAATTGATGACTCCTTTATTTTAACAGATGAGATACCTTCAACTATATAGGATGTGGTGGATCTATAGATATTTTTAAAGAATCATGGTAAATATTTTGATCAGGTTTCTTGATTCATGTAATTTTTATTTTCAATATTGGATTTAGGTAATTCAAATAATATCGTCTGCATTTCATTTCAATTTTTTATGTCAAACCATTTTGATAAAACCATAACGACTAATATTAGACATACCTTATTAGTGATCCCTTATTTTATTGGATTCTTTTTTATAGGTTGTCTATGGATCTCATTCATTTCATTAATACTTGAGACCCTATTTTCTAACCGAGTTGTGATGTGTTACAATCCCCGATACTTTGATTGTAATCCATATTATATGTGTCTAGTTAATTTCAAACTGAATTATGATATAATATATTATCATTTAATCAATACCGGGGAAACATTTTAGCTGTTTTAATTTGAAATTGGTTGTGGAGATAGTATCACATAAGAATTGGTTGTTTTTAATGATTAGTTTTCATGTAATATGAAATTAACTTATTTATAATATGGTAGATAAATATTATTTTCAGCATAATTTTAATAAAAAATTAATTAACCAAAATAGTATTTAGTTAATATGTTTTGAATGAATTTGTATATTCTTATCTTTTGGAACATTATTTTTCATGATACATTGAAAATATATTCATCAAAAGAATAATAATTCAACTTCAATCTATTATGAAATGAATATATACATAACCATAGAAATGTGAGGTCAATTTGGGTTTATTATCAATTAAATTTCTAATTATAATTTGTAATGGGAATTCTACTTTTATCACATGTGAATTATTTTAATATATATTATATTATTATTAATGATAGTTGACTCATTTTTATGTATAAATATAAACATCATTAATTTTTCCATTTTATGTTTTGTTAATATAGATTGTCAAAATTCATCCATAGAGGAATATGTTATATTTATATATTTTACGATATATTCTTAATTAATTAATTTCAAAAACATCTTATTCCATAATGTAATTATCATACTATATATATTTTAAAAAATTTTTAATGGACTACTATGTATTTACATCCCCGATTTTGGGCCTCCATCTGGTACCCCAGATAACTTTATGAAGGTTGCTCTTGAAAATTGAAGGTGAACTCTTCATGATTGGTTGGTTTTCATTATTTTTAATAAAGTATATATATATGGACAACCATGTGGTTCATGAAATGTAAGAGAAATATTTTGTTTTTTATTTATTCAATTTTTTGCCTTTCTTGATTTAGTATGATATGTAATATATCATTTCCGAGTATTATTGTTTTGTATTTCATTAATATTTTACTATTTATCAACTCGAGTTGACTACATTGATTGGTTTATCATGTTTTATTGTGTTTTCCTTTTTGTATAAGAGGTTATAGTATCCCTACTAATCTTATTATAAAAATTCTATATGATGGGAGCCTATGGAATATCTGGAATAAATCGTGAGGTCTTTTATGAGAAATATCATTCATGTATTAGAGAAATAGACTGGGACGCCACATAAATGGCAATTAGTTGAGGATGGAATATTTTCTTTTGAGGACACATATAAATTTATCCTGAATTGAAAAACTAATATTAGGTTACAATGAATGGAATAACACTAAATAATAAGTTGATTGGTAGCTAAAAATGGAATAACAAGTACGAGATTATGGGAAAATATAGAGTATGAATATGATAAATCAAAAAATATGATGCCTTGGTGTAATAAATTGAGGGGGATAATATTAATTTAAAAGATCGATAGAGTCATTTACAACCACATATATATTTTGGGGTATGTAATGATGATAAATTCTATATATATAATGATGATAGTTATTAGGAGATAGAAAAATTTAATGCTAATTGTTCTTGGATAATGAATAATATTATAGAAAGATATCAGGATATGGTTATAAACAAATTAGAAGATAGTAATGTAATAATATATAATCCTAATCATCAAATCCAAAATATATACAAATAGTTTCATAAGAAAAAAAATGTATATAATTGTGTTTATTATTATTTTATATAAGATTAGAGTCGTTTTAAAATTTTTAGGAGCCCATTCCAGGATGACATAAAATAAAAAATTCATTACATGCTTGAACTTAAAAAATAGTTATAAAATATTGAAACTAAATATAAAAATGAATTATAAATATTTTTTTTCAATTTAATTTGGATATCATGAATATTATAAAATATATTGTATTTAAAAATCCAACATAATTCAAAAGCAAAGCACTAGTCACATGTCTTTGTGATTTGGGAGCTAGTGTATGATTAATTGATATGGAAATATCCAAGGAGGGTTAAACTAGATATTTTATTCCAATAATTGTGGGATTAAACTTATTATATATATCATTAAAATACCCAACTATATTGAATGTGCATATAGGTAAAGTGTTGGAAAATTGATGCATGATTGTCGAAGGGAGTGGAAAAATAAAATTTATTTTCCTAAATCAGCGTAGTGGCTGACCACGGTCGTCTCAATTGAGAAGCGTTGAAGTCAGTTCAATCAATTATTATAGTTCACATAATATAATTCTTTTGGGGTTTTTTAATAATTATTCAATAAAATGTTTATTTAGTGTTTTGGAGAACATTCCATTAAAATAATGTAATGAAAACATTAATTTTAAATGTAGATGCAAATGCTGAAAGAATGAAATTCGGGAAGAAAGTTCTTGGTCCTAGGGTTGGATAACACGAGTTTATTCATTATTTATTTATTGTTTAAATTCAATTTTATATTTCATTTTATGAAACCTCATTAATGTATTACTATCCTTTGATTTATTATTTGTGTTATTTAGGCAAGAATCTGGCACACCAAACCACACCTCCCCTAGTAATCAATTAGGGTAACACCTCATCCGAGAATGTTATCCCTACAAGACCCAGCTAAACCATATTCCATTTCAACCCTTATAGAAACCCCAAATACACCATACGAAGGATTTTCCTATGAGAAGATAGGTAAAATCATTAATCAATGAAAAAAATGAAATTGGAAATAATGTCATGGTGGACGACCGCCACACCCGTGCAATATTCCCTCTTCCACCACAAATAGAATAAAAACAATTTGAATAGATGATCTAAAATAAATAAAACCATGAATCCTCCCCTGGGTCCAATCCTCTAGTTAGTTACTTTCCATGGATAAGTGCATATAGATTACAATGGAAAGATGAAATAGAGATATTGAGATTGAGATTAGAAGAGAAAATGGGTGAATGTAGAAAGGGAAACACATTAATATAAATGATATGAATTATTTAACATAGAAAGGAAAAATAAAATAAAATAAAGAAAGAATAAAATCTAATTGGCATGTTTCCTCCTCTCATCGGTGCCCCAGGATGGTGTTGGGAAGGATTGGAATGATTTCAGAGATAGAGAGCTCCTCTCTTTTTATAGGCAGATTTCTGTACTCTAAATGTTGTGGATGTTTTGACCCAATAATTTCCTGCTTCACACGTGGAACCCTTCATGAAAGTTTTACAAAAATGAGTTGTCCATACACCCACCATATTTCAGCTCATTTGGCCACCGTTTGAAGGAGTTATGATTTTTTCATTATCGGTTTTGATTCTAGATAATGTATCTAGGCAGCTTCCTTTGAAAATATTTCATTCAATTGCCACCTTAATGGATTCCACACACCATGTAATTTATTTTTTTAATGGATATTTTAGTCCTCTTTCATCCTCAAGTGGAAGAAACACATTTTAAGGTGTTTAGGCCAAGATGGATGTCTGTTATAGTGGTGGGGTCCACGATGTCTGCCCGGAAACATCATCAATTTCATTGATTTTTACGTCGTATAGATGATTGATTCATCCCAAGTCTAGAAGACCAAAATGAAGGAAATAAAATAAGGATTCTAAAAATAATTAAATCAGAAAATTTGGAATTATATTATTCAGGAAATGACCAAAATACCATTGACGTAAAATTCTCCCAAAATCCAGAATTATTCACTTTTCAAAATTTTGCTCATTTTTATTCTATAAACCAAATTGCCCATTATTTTTATAAAATATTTAAATACATGGGTTTTATAATTTAAAAAAATCATCAATTCATTATTATTATATTAAAATTATGCACATAAATTTTCCCTATCAAATACCCCCACACTTAAACCATGTTTTAACTCAAGCGTAAAATCTTATCATGGAATTCAGAGGACACCAATATTACAAATATTCACATTTAAATGTAAAAAAATCGATCAAATTTTCAATTTCAAATAAAATATCTAAAAATCCACATGATATATTAATTTAATTTCCAAAATTTTAATGAAATAATTAATTCATATATTTTACTTTTCCACATCGAAATAATGATTGTACTTCTTAATACATTCATTCAAGCTTCTCAATTCATTATTATTAAACATGACACATTATGATTTACATCATCATTGAATTTTAACTCTCATCTCTCATGATAAATTTCATGTAGAGTTATACTCATATCATGAGAACATTCACATTATCCATAGGCTTGTATAGGAACTACTTTCTTCATTTTGTAAAGACAAAACACACATTAAATCATGAGGACATTGAAGAAAGGTTCAAATGACTCGGTGGCTTAGGGTTGGTGGGAAAATGATTGAAATAATTTGAGGCCAGAAATAGGAGGTTTGACTCTTATGTGCAATGCATGATTAATCATGTGAAAACACAGGACTAACCTCACACAAATCCATTTGATAATATGAATCATAACACCACCCCCTTTTAATAATATGGGACACGAGCCAAAAAATGATTACAAAGAATGATATAATCCAAGTTCTCCAACATTTTAAATAAGTTTCAGAATGGTACAACTTTTTTTTCGTTTTTTATTTATATTATAAAGCTACAGAAAGGCAAAGCTTTATTTTCTCCATTTATTAACGAAAACCAGATGAAACTAAAGAAATATAATGAAATGGAAACTCATGACCAATTTTCAAATAATACATTGCCCAAAATGATAACGGACACCTCACAATACCCAATAAATGATACACATCCCAATGAATGCACACGAAAGGTCCTTCACGCACACTTAAAAATGAATAATCCATGAAAAAATACAAAAATAGTGGGAAGGTAAAAAGAATCTGGCTAATAATGTGTCTTAAACCTACAAGGAAATTAATGGATTATATGGGATAACGAATGATTAATGTAAGGGTGGGTCTCAGGTAAATATGTCGCTAGCCAATGTAGAGCCTCAGTCACTTAAAATGTGTTTTTTTACAGTCATAAATTTGACAAATTTCAATACATGTTCTGGTAGGCGGTATGTCCCATGATCACTCATGAAATATGGTCAAGATAAAATTGGAATTATTTGGTCTAGAAATTTTCTCAGGAAGGAGAATAGAATATTGGACAATCAATCATGTCATGATTAACAATAAAAAATTAAATCACATGAATTTCGTAAATTGAAAGCATGAAAATTGGTAGGAAATTTTCATTTACACTACGGGAAAAACCGATTATTACGACGAGGTATTTGCGACGGGATTTCTTCCTGTCGCAACAACTCCAATGAAAATTGTATTTGTGATGGGAATATATTACCATTGAAAATGGTCAGTTATTTGCGATGGATATACAGGACCTGTCGCAATAGATATGGCACGGTTTGCACGCCAAAACACGGGAAGCCTATTAGCGACGGTCGCCTTCTACCGATCGCAACTACCCGACAGTTGTAAATAAAATTTGCGACGTGTAATTGTCCCGTCACAAAAAAATATTCAGCAGGTGTTATTTGCGATGGACCCCGTCACCAATACCGAAGGCGGTAAATAGGATTTTGCGATAGGATTATCCGCCCATCGCTAATGGTATGTCATCAGACAGCTATTAGCGATGTGCCTGTCGCAAAAACCCATTTAACAGCCGCCCGTAATGAATGTGGGTAAAGGTATTTGCAATGGGGCCTATCACCAATACTGGTGGCAGTAGATAGAAATTTTCGATGGGGATATCTGCCCGTCGCTAATAGTAAGTCGGCAGGAAGATATTTGCGACGGGACCGTTGTAAAAACCCTTTTAACCGCCGCCCAGAATTAATGTTTGTGAAGATATTTGCGATGGGATGCCGCCGCAAATACCTAGTATTTGAGATGAGATCCCATCGCAAAGAATACCGTCTCAAATAATCTATCCAATATAAACCCCCACCCATTTTTTTCCATATCATTCAGATCTCGCTTCCTCTCTCTCTTTAACTTTATGTTCTAAGTAGAAAATTTCTTTTTTTTTATTTTTTTCTTAAGAGAAGAGGAGAGAAAGAGTTAGAAGGCACAAATTTCTTCAAAATATCGAAGTTTTTTATATAATTTTTTATTTTTTAAATTATTTTAAATTGTTAATTTTTTTTAATTGTTAATTTTTTTTTAATTGTTAATTTTAATTTTTTTAATAGAATGTTTAGTAACTATATAGTATAATTAGATTAAGTGGTTGTACCAAATAATCTTTTTCTAGATACGAACAAGTAGAGGTGGCTCTGGCACAGATGTACCTTGGAGTGAAAACTCGAACAAGGTGTTTCGAGCTTGACTTGGGGTAACCTGGTACATGACAACGGGATTTTCTGCACTCTTGGTTCGACACTCCCAAAATTTGTTTTGACAATAATTAAAAATAAATATATTTAATTAGAAATAATTAAAAATAGTTATATTTAATTAGAAATAATTATATAATTATCAAATATTTAAGAAATAATTAGATTTAATTAGATTTAATTAAAATAATAATCAAATAATTAGGAAATAATTATTTTTAATTGATTAGAAATAATTAAGAATAATTAAAATATTTAGAAAAAAATTAAAATAATTAGGAAAAAATTAAAATAATTAGGAAACAATTAAAATAATTATGAAACAATAAAAAAAATAAGAAACAATTAAAAATAATTAGGAAACAATTATAAATAATTAGGACAAAATTAAAAATAATTAAGAAATAATTAAAAATAATTAAGAAACAATTAAAAATAATTAGGAAACAATTAAAAATAATTAAGAAACAATTAAAAATAATTAGGAAACAATTAAAAATAATGAAGAAACAATTAAAAATAATTAGGAAAAAATTAAAAATAATTAGAAAACAATTAAAAATAATTAGGAAACAATTAAAAATTATAAGGAAACAATTAAAAATAATTATGAAATAATTAAAAAAAATTTAGGAAACAATTAAAAATAATTAATAAATAATTAAAAATAATTAGGAAATAATTGTAAATAATTAGAAAATTTTATAAATAATTAAAAACAATTAAAAATAATTAGAAACAATTAAAAATAATTAGAAACAGTAAAAATAATTAGAAACAATTAAAAATAATTAGAGAACTGTAAAAAATAATTAGGAAACACCTAAAAATAATAAGGAAACAATTAAAAAAAATTAAAAAAATATTTAAAAATAATTAAAAAATAATTTAAAATAATAAGGAAACAATTTAAAATAATTAGGAAATAATTAAAAATAATTAGGAAATAATTAAAAATAATTAAGAAATAATTAAAAATTATTAGGAAACAACTAAAAACAATTAGGAAACAACTAGAAAAAAATAGTAAACAAATAAAAACAATTCGGAAAATTATCAAGTGTGATTAACCGCTCATCTACCTCAATTTTCTTTTCATTTGTGTGTTGAGGATTGACAGGAAACTTCTTCCTCCACATGTAATAACTGATTTTACTATAAAAATTATCAACCTCCTCACCAGCATAGATGAGAAGAGTTTTATAATTTTAATAGTAAAAGAAAATATTACATGTGGAGGTAGAATTTTCCTGTCAACCTCAATACTCAAATGAAAAGAAAATTAAGGTAGATGAGCGGTCAATCACGTTTTTTTTTCTATTCAATGATTTATTAACCACCCAACCTATATGCATATCTTCGAATTACTAATTGGTAACATAATTAGTAATATAATTAGAAACTTAAATAGTAACACAATATAAAATATTATATTACTCTAATATTAATAATTAAATAATACTAATAATATAATTATTTTATTTTTATATGTATAATTTTTTTAAAAAAATTATTAAAATTATTAATATTATAAAAAATTTATAAAATATTACAATTATCAATATTTTCAACAAGTTTTGCTATATTCTTAACATGTTAAAATCATAAAGGGTCGCCAATTTTCAGGTCATGCCCAATAAAAAGTTTGCGTCAACCGTGTTAAATGTAAACTCTATAATTGTTCTTGCTTAGTTGACCACATCGTAGGTAGCGATGCAATAGGACAACCCAAGTCATGTCCTTCTCATCTATAAGAATCATATCACATGGCTTTTTACATATACAATTCTTTCTAGAAAAATTAAGGGAAAGATACTGAAGTTCTCTTAATTTTTCAAGGAAGAATGATCAATGTAATGGGTCATACGAAATGATTCTTAAAGATGATAACTACATTACTTTTGTCGTCCTATTGCAACACTACTTGGGAGGTGATCAACCGTGTAAAGACAATTATAGGGTTTACATTAGACATGGTTGACGCAAACTTTTTATTGGGAATGACCTAAAAATTGGCGACCCTTTATAATTTGAACATGTTAAGAATAGAGAAAAATCTGTTGGAAATATTGAGATTTGTAATAATTAGTAATAATTATAAATAATTAGTCCAAAATCAAATAAATTCGAGTACATGGTTATAAATTGGCAAAATTTCCAGCGGATTGGCGGTTACCTTTTGTTCAATATCTAATATCTTTTCTACTTTCTCCCACTGAAATCAGTATGAAAAATGTTATCTAACGTATGTCAGAACATGTTTTTCATACAGATTTCTGTTAGGATAAAGTTAAAAAGATATGATTCGTCAGGAAAAAGAGATGTCGCCAATCCGCTGGAAACAAATAAAATAATTAGTAATATAACCTTCACAACATTGATTACAAAATTTTATTTCATTATTCAAGCATATTTCATTTTTCCATGTATTTCTATGTGCTGATAAATGATTAAAAATTAGTGGGGATGATAACTAACTAACTACATCGCCTATAATTTTTTTGTAATTACTAAAAAATAACTATAATTATATATCTTCTCTTTTTAGGATATTTTTTTTCTTATATCAAATTATTTAACAACAGTAATGGTTTTAAATTTTATAGAAACATATATATGAATATGGAAGAAGGAAATTGACATCAATATTATTAAATGATCGTGTTTGGATAAATCAGGGAATAAATTCAAACGGTTCTAGTTTAAATCCTGTATATGTTGATGTTGTTAAAGCTTTCTTATCATTTGCATCATCAAACCTAGAATTTGGTTCAGAAGGGACAATTAAGTGTCCTTGTAAAAAATGTGCTCTGAGATCGTTTGCAACATTTGACATTGCTGGGCGACATCTATTGAATTATGGTTTTCAATCAGATTATATTTTTTGGTATCATCACAATGAACGCAGTTCCAGAGAAGATACTACTAATTTAATTATGGATCCATCACAGTTTTAGAATATAGTACATGATGTTGCAGGGTCATCCGTTCAACGAATTGAAATCGAGGATGATGTTGATTTACCTCCCAAGATAGCACCATCTGAATTTGCTGAGTTGTTCAGGTCTGATGAGGATGCATTATATCCTTGTTGCAAGATAAGCAAATTAGATATAGTTGCAAAATTTATGGCTATTAAATTAGATAATGGAATGTCAAATAACTATTTTGATCAGATATTTTCTTTGTTTAAAGCACTGTTACCTGAAGGAAATGTGCTGCCTGCTAATTATTATGAGAGCAAGAGACTGGTTCGTAATCTAGGCCATAGTTATTAGAAGATCCATGCATGTTCAAATGATTGAATATTATATTCTGGTGAAATTGATTCGTTGGATATTTGTCCCACATGTGGACAATCGAGGTATTTAAAAGCTCAATCAGGGAATTATGGATTGATTCCTGTAAAATAGTTGAGATATTTCCAACTTACACCCAGGTTGCAACATTTATTTATGTCTTAGAACACAACGAAAATGATGTCATGGCACAAAACGAATATTTAAAATGGTAAAAGCTTGATTCATACATCTGATGGTGATTCATGGAAACATTTTGATCAAGTGCATCCATATTTTTCTTTAGAATCACGGATCATGTGACTGGGACTTTCTACTGACGGTTTTGGTCCATTTGGATCTTTTGTTAGTCAGTATTCCTCTTGGCCTGTCTTTATAACTCCGTACCATTTACCTCCATGGATGTTGATGAAGGATCCTTATATATTTTTGACATTGATAATCCTAGGAAATTTGAAAAAGAATATTGACGATTATTTGAAAGCATTGATTGATGAGTTAAATTTATTATGGAGTCATGGTTTTGGTACATATGATGCTGCTGCGAAATAGAATTTTGTAATGAAAGATGCTTTTATATGGACAATTTGTGACTTTATAGCATATGGCATGTTATATGGCTGGAGTAAAAATGGTCCAAAATCATGTCCTTACTGTATGGGAGACAAAAAATCATTTATGCTAGTGAATGGAAAAAAACCTTTCTATTTTGACTGTCATCACGGATTTATTCCAATCGATCATCCTTTTCGGAGGAATAAATCTCATTTCAGAAAAGGTATAATTGAAAGAGATGAACCTCCAAAAATGATCGCAAGTACAGTGTTACAATCAGTTGTATTTTCATAACCTTCCATCACTTTGGGACTAACAATAAGCCAACAGAAAATTCATGGCATTGTGAAAGAACACAATTGGACAAAACGGAGCTTTTTTTGTAATCTTCTATATTGGTCTGATTTGGTGGTCTAACACATGTTGGATGTCACACATATTGACAAGAACTGTTTTGATAATTTATTTCATACAGTTTTGGATACACCGTGTAAAACCAAAGCTAATGTAAAGGCACGATTAGATATTTCCCAAATTTGTACGTGACCAGAACATGAATTGTGTGAAAATGTTAGATAATAGTGATTAATAAAGACAAAAGAATCTTATACACTGACCAAAGAGAGTCTCTTATTATTTTTTCGATGGATTTCATATTTGAGACTTCCAGATGGCTATGCTTCTAACTTGAGAAGATGTGTTAAAATGGTCATATTACCAGATTAATAAGTCATGACTATCATGTTATAATGGAAACACTTATTCCAATTGGATTAAAAGGTTTGCTGAATTCTAAGATTTGGGATTCGATAACAGATATATCATATTTTTTCGGATACATGTCTGCGGCGACAACAGAATACGATACACTAAGAAAACTGGAATAAGCTATTGTTGTAATTATATGCAAACTGGAAAAAATATCTCTGTCGGCTTTCATTGACTCAATGGAACATTTGATATTACATTTTCCACATGAAGTAAAAATCTGACGTCCGGTTCAGTTTCAATGAATGTACCCATTTGAGAGATGCATTCATAAATTGAAAAAAATGTACGTAACAAAGCATCAGTTGAAGGCTCAATTTCTGAAGCTTATTTGAAAGAGGAAATTGCTTTATTTTTCTATCATTATTTTGAATCTGAATATCGCACAAAATTTAACTGCATGGGACGGAACGAGGGGAATGTTGATGATGGTATGAACAATCAATTATCAGTTGTCAATCAGCCCGAACATGGCTTTGGTAGAGTTCATGATAGATGGCTTTCAGATGATGATCATCATAGAGCTCATACATATGTTCTACTCAATTGTGAAGAAATGTCAACAATTGTACAGTGAATGATCCTATCCCTTATTCAATAGATTCTGTTAGAGTAAATTAATCATATTGTATTTGTTGGTTATGCGTTGATCGTATTAAGAAACAATTTCCACAAATTACAGCATCTGGCATAGAAGAATGTCGGCAAAAAAAATTTCCTACTAGTTTCAAAAACTGGTAACGTGCATTCTTTTTTGTTTTACATATAATATAAATTTATTACTTGTAATAGTGATAAATGTTTTACAAATTTTCATGTATCTGTACATGCTGTTAAGATTGATAGTCGATTGCATATATTGAGTAGCCATCATCCAAAATGGTTAAATCTTATAATTCATATGTGGTGAATGGTTATCGCTTTCATACACGTGCAAATGGGGAATCAAAGAAAACAATGAATAGTGGTGTTTGTTTGAAGGGGTCACATCATAGAGATATTGAAGGTTACTTTTACGGCATGCTTGAATAAATTATTGAACTGTGTTATTTGGGACATAATTATGTAATAATGTTTCAATGTTGATGGCTGGATAATGAGAGAGGCTTGCATATTCATCCTACTAATGGAATTGTTGATATTAAACATAAATGTCTTCTTGACGTAAATGAACCATTTTTATTGGCTCATCAGGGAAATTAAATTTATTATGCAAAATATTATGCTACAACAAAAGAGTTGGATGATTTGTGGAGTATAAATAAAGTTAAATCTCGAGAAAATCAGTTTACTCAAACTGAATGTGTTTCCACTGAAGAGAAAGGAAATGAAATTTTTCAGGACACTCCTCAAAACACATATTTTTTCAAAAAGAGACATGAATATCGAGGATGACACCCCACAGTTAAGGGTCGATGGTGACGATGTTGTAAATGATGTTACAACTGAATTTGAAATGACAAGAGATGATGAAAGTGAAACTAATATGGAAATTGTTGATATTGATGAGGAAGATGAAGACATTGACATTGAAAACTATGAAGATGAAGATGAAGATGAACATTGACACAGTAAAATGCATTTTAGAATCATAACAAATATATATCTATACATAATAGTTATTTTCAACTTTTTGCAAATAACAATCATTTCATGATTCATATGGAATCAGAAACGTATCGTCAGTTCCTAGAGGCTAATCTACATATGGATGATGAGGTTCTTGAGTCATCTGACCCTCAGAATATTGGCACTACAGGGAGCACTCGGAGGGAGCGTGGTCTTGTCAGACTGATGATTCCAGATCCTATACCAGAGCGACGTCCACCTCTTAGATTCGATGCGCACATGCGGTGGTATGGTAACCTGTGTATTTTAGTTATCATCCATTATAATTTATTTATATTCTAATTGTTTGATTATTTGTTCTTTTTCAACAGTTTTACGCATATAGCTATTGGACAGGGGACCGTTATCTTGCGCAATTATTTTTCGCAGCCCCAGCACACAAGGGATCAGATTCCCGCTGATGTGCAGGAAACCATGTTCGATCATTGGCTGTTACATAATTAAATATTATTTATTTTGAAATTTAATTCATTAATAAATTTATATTAGGGTTTATGTTATCCCATCGATGAGAGCATGTTTTCCACTATCCACGAAGTATGGGTGGTGTCTATGTGTGACTGTTTCCATCAGTTTTTTCATAATTTGAGAAAGGCAGCTTTGAGGAAAGCCGGAGTGAAAGAATATGATAAGTTTTGTAGATCCCACCGACAAGAGAACATTTCATCTCACATTCGGGATGGATTATGTAAACAATGGTTGGGTGGTGGGTTTCAGAGATGATCTGCATTAGGTCGACAGAATCGGGGGAGATAAGAGGTGACACATCGAGCCGGTAGTCGTACATTCAGTGCACATAGAGAGCATCTTGTAACTACTTTTTTTAATATTTTATACCACTTTAAATATAAAATAGTATATTTTAGATTCATATAGGAAGTTGATCATCCCGACATTACGACGTACGACGTATATCAGAGGATGTACACTGATCCGGCTACTGGAGAGATTAGAGGTGACCGCCGGCGTCAGATTGTGGTCATTATTATTTTTTTTCAGTTTGAAAATTAAATGAATATAATCTTTTCATTATTTAAGTTTCTAATTGAAACATAAGGAGTCATATCAGGCTGGATCCTCTCCGACACAGGCTGCGAGTCAAAGTGAGACGGGTGATCAGACTAGTGCCCACCATTTTGATGAGACGACATGGATACAGGTGACCCTGTATGGCTTCGAAAAGGGCTGAGTAGTTGGTATCAGCTCTCATTTGACTCTTGCAGCTTATTATGGTACTGCTGCAATGTCGGCGCCGGCTCGAGAGGAGCTTGTGGAGAGACATCATCTTTTTCCTCACACTATCAGGAGCAGCTGCCTGCTCAGAGTCAACTTATAGAGGATCTGTGTTAGGGGCAAGAGCATATGCGTTAGAAGCACGATGAGGAGATGCATTGATGGAAGGAGCAGATGCGTCAGCACCAGGATGAGGAGAGGCATCGACATGAGGAGCAACATCAGGAGAAGATTGAGTATATGTGTCGTCTGACTCATAGTTTAGGGATAGAGTTTCCTCCACCACCTCCTCCAGGTCCTCCACATTATCCACAACCCTAGTAATTTTTTTACATGTAATAAATATTTGAGTTAGTAGTTTATTTTCATATTAACTATTTACAATTTTTCATTCATATTGGTACGAATATTTCCTGATTTAATTTTTTTTTATTTCTTTTTATATTTATTACTTATAAGTTTTATTTTTAATGTCTATTTATTTTAGTAATATTACTTTTAATATTTTATATTTATTGTTAATATTGAGAAGTTTATAATTTTATAATTTTATTAATATTAATAATATTAATATTATTTTTTGATAAATATGTATGTTTATTTTAATAATAATAATATTATGTTAATTTTTTATATTATTAATATTAGTATCATTATTATATAACATTATATTATTTATATTCATATTATTATAATGTTTTGATATTAATATATCATAATTATATTATATATATTTTTTATTATTAATATTATAATAATATAATTTCTTTATATTATTAATATTAATATTATTATTATACACATAATTTAATAATAATAATATTATATTAATTTTTTATATTATTAATATTAGTATTTTTATATAATATTATATTATTTATATTCATATTATTATTTCTTTATATTAATATTTCATAATTATATTCTACATATTATATATATATATTATAATAATATAATTTTTTATATTATTAATATTATTTTTAATTTTATATAATATTATACAATTTGTATTAATTATTTTATGTTTTTTATTTTTATTAGTATTTGCGAAAGGAGTATTTACGACGGGGTGTCCCGTCATATTTTTTTTACTGTCACATTTGTGATGGGAAGAATACCCGTCGTAAAAACTATTTCTGCGACGGGCCGTCGAAAATACCTACGTCAGAAATATTTTTTAAATTTCCCATTTGCGAAGGGTCAGAAACCCATCACAACTAATATATCTATGACGACCGGTCGCAAATAACTATTTTATATATAAACAAAAACCAATTTGCGACGGGGGAAAAATACCGTCTCAAATACTATTTTTGTGACGGGACTGCTACAAAAACACCTATTTGTGACGCCATTTTTAGCAACGTGCGATTTGCGATGGTGCCCTGTCGCAAAAGGTCTTTTGCGACGCGATCCTATCGCAAATCGCCCGTCGCAAATATTCCATTTTCCTGTAGTGTTACATGAATCAATTAATTCCATCAAATCACAAGTCCTCATTTCAATATTTATTCTTCACATTAAACATTCAATTTTATATTTTATTTATTCAACATCAATAACATTTTCATCTAAAACATAGAATCATAGGATTCTTAAGAAACTATTGTCTCCTAGATAAGTAAAGTAAAACAATAATTCACGTGTGGACATTAAATTTTATCCTTAATGTTCAAAAAAAGTTTTGGACTAAAAAATGTAAGAAGTTTAAAATATTAAACATTAAAAATGAAATCCCTATTTAAATAAATATTCAGTCATCTTCATTTTTCTAAGGCTACCTTTTCCCATATATGAACCTACAAAAGAGAATTACCCACTTAAGAATGAGGAACATGTAATTAATGCTCAAAACGATGAAAGGGAGTGGTCCGAATGATAGAATTATTCATAATACTGAATTTGAAATTTAAATTCCTAATATTGAAAATTATAGTAATAAAAATCATGTAAAGGATAAATCTTTATATGATCCCCCATATGGGCCCTAGAATGTTTTATTGCCTCCAAGGGCAGTACCAGAAGTTATCCAAAATCAAAGGGTGGATGAAGCTTCTTTGATTTGAACCACCACATGTTTCTTTTACCAGCATCCACATATGTGTTTTTTCTTGAGGTGGACTCCATGGATAGCGTACACCAAATCCCCCCCCCCCCTTCGTATTATGGTACAACTTACATGGTGGGGTTAGGATGTAGTGTGGAGCATCCTCTTCATTGGTTGTTACATGTGCAATCATTTCTTATCTTCTAGTACTCCCTCTAATGATTCTTCAATGTATTTTGGGAGAATAAAGTGTTCCTTAGTAGGTGAATATTCTTTTTCATCTTCTATTAAGGCAATGTAAGGATTGACCAAATCTAAAAATCCAAAAAAATAAGGAGTGATTCACAAATCGGATGGAATGAAATCAGAAAATGTAGATTTCATGGAAGTTTCAACTACATTAGTTGGTTTTGGTTCAATCACCTCTTCTGTTGAAAGTTTCACTTGGAGTTGATTATCACTAGATGTAGGTCAGTACTCTGTCTCCTCCATCTCGACTTAAAATTCCACCAATTGTGTGGGGTCTTCTATCAGTGGTGCTGGAACTTCTTTGCAATGCTTGGGGAGATCAACCATCTCCTCATATTCATTCCAGAATTTATCTAATTCTTGTGGATATTCATTATTCGGCACATCAGGAAATTTATCATCCTTTTCATCTATCGGGGGTATAATTAGTTGAGTGTAGATGAATGTGTCTTCAGGTACCCCGACATTTACCTATTCTAGTTCTTCAATGATGAGTGGTGAAATTTCTTCAACCATTATCTCAGGTTCTTGCTATGGCTTAGGGTCGGGTTGCTCCATCCATGCATAGAAATACTCTAATACCCATTCCATTTTACTCCACAAATCATCTATATTATTACTAATCCTTTCAACCTGGTCATTTAGATCACAATAATCTATTTCTGGTTCTTGATATTGCACATGTGAGTAATTTTTCCATGCATAAAAATTGGAATTTTAATAAAGCATGGAAAAAAGTTCTTTAATGATTTTTGTAAGTAATAAAACTAAAATACTTAAAAATATGTGAATTTTAAAAAATTTATCGAAATAATTACTTAGCTCCCCGGCAATGGCGCCTGTTTTGATGCGTGCCTATCGTAGGGTGTGGAAAAAACAAATTTATTTTCCTAATGCAACATTGTAGCTGACTAGGGTCGTCTCACTTGAGAAGGGACGAAGTCAGTTCAATCACTTATTATACTTCACCTAATCTATTTTTTTGGGTTTTTTTAATAATTATTGAATACATAGTTTTTTTTGAGTATTTTGGAAAACATGAATTTAAAATAATTTAATGAAAACATTAATCCTAAATATAGATGCAAATACTGACTGAATGAAATTACGGAAGAAAGGTGTTGGCCCTAGGGTTGGATAACACGAGTTCATTAATTATTTATTTATTATTTAAATTCCATTTTCTAAATAATTTTATGAAAAAATAATTAATTAATTACGTTCCTTTGATTTATTATGTGTGTTATTTTAGCATGCATCTTGCACACCAAACCACACCACCTCCAGTAATCAAGTAGGGTAACACCTCAACTGAGAATGTTATTCCAACAAGACTTGCCTCCACCTTATTCCATTT
Source organism: Viscum album (assembly GCA_963277665.1). NCBI lineage: Eukaryota > Viridiplantae > Streptophyta > Magnoliopsida > Santalales > Viscaceae > Viscum > Viscum album. Next base: position 1,434,415,934 of record OY728159.1, read on the forward strand.
CATCCCTTAGAGAAACCCCAAATCCACAGTATGAAGGGTTTGCCTATGAGAAGAGAGGAAAATTGATTAATCAATGAAATGAATTGGATTTTGAAATAGTGTCATGGTGGATGACCACAAAACCCGTGCAATATTTCCCCATTCACCACAAATAGAATAAAAACAATTTGGATTGAAGCTCAATAATAAGGAAAACCATGAAACCTCCCCCGGGTCCATGCCTCGAGTTAGTTACTTTCCATGGAGAAATGCATAGAGATCACAATTGAACAATGAAAGAGAGATATTGAGATTGAGATTAGAAGAGAAAAGGTGTGAAAGAAGAAAAGGACACACTTTAATATAAAAGATATGAATTCCTTACATGAGAAAAAAAAATTAAAATAAAAAGAAAATAAAGAAATAATAAAAATCTAAATGGCCCTAGGCCTCCTCTACTTGGTGCCCTGAGATGGTGTTGGGAAGGATTGGAATGATTTCAGAGGTACAAAGATCCACTCTTTTTATAGGAAGATTTATGTACTACGAATGTTGTCACGTTTTTGACACATTATTTTTCCACTTCACGCGTGTACCCCTTCATGAATGTTGTACATTAATGAGTTGGCCGTCCGCCTGCCAAATTGCGGATCATTTGGCCTCTGTTTGATGGAGTTTTTATTTTTTCATTTGTCAGTTTTTGATTCTGGATGAAGCATTCAAGAAGCTACCTTTAAGAGTATTTCATTCCATGGCTACCTTAATGTATTCAAAATTCCACGTAATTTATTTTATGAATGCCTTATTGAGTCCTCTTTCATACCCAACTGGAATAAACTCATTTAAAGGTGTTTAGGATGAGATGGATTTCCGTTACGGTGGTGCTGTCCAAGTTGTCTGCCTGAAAAAATTACCAATTTCATTTATTTTTTACAGCATCTAGATGATCGATTCAGCCCCTAGTCCAACAAACAAAAATGAAAGAAATAAAATAAGGATTCTATGAAATTTTGATTCAGAAAATATGGAATTATATTTTTTTGGAAATTTCCAAAATACCCTTAACGTAAAAATATGTCAAAAATCCAGAATTAAGCACTTTCCACAATTTAGATCTTTTTTATTCTATAATCCAAATCGCCCATTATTTTTATAAAACATTTAAATTCATGGGTGTTATCATTTAAAAACGTGATCAGTTAATTATTATTATATTAAAAATATGAACATAAATATGCTCTGTCTAATACCCCCACACTTAAACCATGGTTTCCCTCAAGCTTAAAATCTCAACATGGAATTGAGAGGACACTAATATTACCAATATTCAAATTTCAATGTAATAAAATCAAACAATTTTCATTGTAAAATAAAATTTCAAAAAATCCACATAAAATATGAATTTAATTTCCCAATTTTCAAAGAAACAATTTATTCTTATAATTTACATTTCCCCATTGATAAATGGTGGAACTTTTTCATTCATTCATTCAAGCTTCTCAATTCATTATTACTAAACATTCCACATCATGATTTACCTTACCATGGAATTTTAAATCCTATATCTCATGATACAATTCACGTAGTGTTATGCTCATATCATGAGAACATTCACTTTATCAATAGGATTGTAAATGAACTACTTTCACTACTTTGTAATGAAAAGACTCACAAAAAATCATTAGGACATTCAATAAAGGTTCAAATGACCCTGTGGCATAGGGTTGGTGGGTAAATAATTGAAATAATTTATATCAGAAATAGGATGTTTGACTTTTAAGTACAATGCATGATTAATCAAGTGAAAACACATGATGAACCTCACTAAAATACCTTTTATAATGTGAAACACAACACCACCCTCTTTTAATGTTATGGGACATGAAAAAAATAAATGATTACAAAGAATGATATCATCCACGTTCTCCCTCTATTTAAAGAAGCTCCAAAAAGGCACATTTTATTTTCCTTTTTTTATAATGCTCTAAAAAGGAACAACATTATTTTCAGTATTGTTTAAGGAGAACTGGATGAAATTAATGAAATATAATTAAATGGAGAATCATGCAAAATTTTCTAATAATACATTGCCCAAAATGATAATGAAAACCTAAAACTACCCAAAAAATGATACACATCCCAATGAACCCACAAGAAAGGCCCCTCCCCCACACTTAAACTTAAATAATCAGTGAAAAATACTAAAATAGTGGGAAGTTAACTAAAAATATGCTTGTAATGTGTATTAAACCTATAAAGATATTCATGGCTTCTAGGGGATAATGAAGGATAAATGTAAGGGTGGGTATTAGGTAAATATGTGGCTAGCCAATGTAGTCCCTCAATCACATAATATGTGTTTTTGTACAGTCATAGCGTTGACATGTTTCAATACATTTTATGGTAGGTGGCATGTCCTAAGATCACTAATGAAATATGCTCAAGATAAAATAAGAAATATTTTTTCTAGAAATCCTCTCGGGATTGGAAAAATAATATTCGACAATCAATCATGGCATGATTAATAGTAACAAATTAATTCAAATGAATTTCAAAAATACAAATCATGAAAAATGGTAGATAAATTTCATTTACATGAATCAATTAATTCAATCAAATCATGAGTCTGCATTTCAATATTCATGCTTCACATTAAACAATCAATTTTTCATATTATTTATTCAATCTCATTAACATTGAAATCTAAAAAACAGAATCACAGGATTTCTAAGAAACACTTGTCTCTTAGATAAGTCATGTAATGCAATAATTCAAGTGTGGACAAGAAATTTTATCATTAATGTTCAAAACATGTTTTGGACCAAAACATATAAGGAGATTAAAATATTAAACAATAAAAATAAACTACATTTTTAAATAAATCTTCAGTCATATTCCTTTTTATAAAGCTTCCTTTTCACATATATGAACCTACAAAAGAGAATTACTCACTTAAAAATGAGGATCATGAAATTAAATCCCAAAAAGATAAGAGGGAGTGAGCCACATGCTAGAATTATTCCTAATACTGAATTTGAAATTTAAATTCCTAATATTTAAAATGAAAGTACTAAAAAGCATGTAAATGATAAATCTTGGTATGATCACCCAAGTGGGCCCTAGAATCTTTTAATGCCTCCATAGTGCAGTACCAGCTGTTATCCAAAATCAGAGGGTGGGTGAATCTTCTTTGATTTGAACAACCACATGATGCCTTTACCAGCATCAACAATTGTGTTCTTCTTGAGGAGGAATCCATGTATAGAGTACACCAAATCATCCCCCACAGTATTGTAACCCAACATACATGGTGGGGGTAGGATAAAGTATGGAGCATCCTCTTAATTGGTTGCTACATGTTCAACCAACTTCTTATCACCTTATACTCCCTCTAATGAATCATTAAAGTATTTTGGGAGCATCAAGTGTTCCTCAACAGGTGCACATTATTTTTCATATTCTATTATGGAAATGTTAGGATTGATCAAATATGAAAATTCAAAATTATAATGGGTGATGCACAAATTAGATTGAATGAAATCAGAAAATGTCGAGTTCATGGAAGGTTCATCTCCCTGAGTTGGTTCGAGATCAATCACTTCTTCAGTAGAATGTTACTCTTGGAGTAGATTATCACTGGTTAGAGGTAGGTAGTCTGTCTCCTCCATCATGACTTGAAATTCCACCAACTGGGTGGGGTCTTATTTTAGTGGTGTTGTCTCTTCTTCTTTGTAAGGAAGGGTGAGATCATGAAGCTCCTCACATTCATTGCTGAATTTATCTAATTCTTGTTGATCTTCCTCATTTGGATCAGTAGTAAAGTTATTATCCTTTTCATCTATATCCGTTATAATTAGTTGAGTGTGGATGAATGAGTCTTCAGGTACCCTAACATTTACCTCCTATGGTTATTCAATGATGAGTGGTGAAATTTCATCCACCACTATCTCAGGTTCTTGCTCTAGCTCGGGGTCGGGTTATCTATCCTTGCATGGACATAGTCTAATTCCCATTACATTTTCCTCCACAAACCATCCAAATTAATTCAAATCCATTCAACCTGATCATTTAGATTATGATAATCTATTTTTGGTTCTTGATATTGCACCTACGAGTAATCTTCCCATGCATAAAATTTTGAATTTGAATACATCATTGAAAAAAGAATTTTTTAATGATTTTTCATAATGAAAAAAATAAAATATATAAAAAAAAGTGAATTTTGAAAATGTAATCGAAATAAGTACTTCTATCCCCTACAATGGTGCATGTTTTGACTAACGCATGTCATAGGGAGTGGCAAAGTCGATTTTATTTTCCTAATGCAGCCCAATGGCTAAACAGGGTCGTCTCACTTGAGGAGCGTTGTAGTCAGTTCAATCACTTATTCTTGTTCACCCAATCTAATTATTTTGTGTTTTTTTAATAATTATTTAATACAATGTTTTTTTGAGTGTTTTTTTAAAACATGCCATGAAAAAAATGTAATGAAAACATTAATTCTAAATGTAGATGAAAATGCTGACATAATGAAATTAAGGAAGAATGGTCTTGGTTATAGGGTTGGATAGCATGGGTTCGTTCATTAATTTTTTATTTTTTAAATTCAATTTGATAATTCATTTTATAAAACCACAATAATTAATTAATTTCCTTTGATTTATTATTTCGGTGATTTTTTCATGTGTTTGGCACACCAAACCACACCTCCTCCAGTAATAAAGTAGGGTAGCACCTCAACAGAGAATGTTATTCCTACAAGACCCTGATCCACTATATGCAGTTTCATCCCTTATAGAAACCCTAACACCATCGTATGAATGGTTTTCCAAAGTGAATAGAGGGAAAATGATTATTCAATGAAAAGAAATGGATTTGTAAATAGTGTGGTGGTGGACAACTGCCGCACCCATGCAATATTCATGCCTCCACCACAGATTGAATAAAAACATTATGAATTTAAGTGCAATAATAAATAAAACCATGAAACCTCCACTAGGTCCAATCCTCGAGTTAGTCACATACCATGGAGATGTGAATAAATATCACAATATAAATATTGAAGAGATGGATTGAGATTGAGATTAGAAGAGAAAAGGGGTGAAGTAAGAAAGGGAAACTATTTAGTAAAAAAGATATGAATTCATTACATGAGAAAAAAAATAAAAAAATAAAGAAATAATAAAGTCCAAATGGCCCCTAGCCTCCACACCTTCGTTACCCTAGATGGTGCTGGGATGTATTGGAATGATTTCAGAGGTACAAAGCTCCCCTCTTTTTATAGACATATTTCTTTCCTCCGAATGTTGTTGCTTTTTGGACCCATTAATTGCCGCTTCGGGCATGGACCCCTTCATGAAAGTTGTACATTAATTAGATGGACGTCCTCCCTCCAATGTTCTGCTAATTTGGACTCTGTTTGAAGGAGTTATGATTTTTTTCATTGTCGGTAATAGATTCTGGATGAAACAACCAAGCGTCTTACATTATGAATATTTCATTCAATAGCCGCTTTAATGGATTCCAAACACCATGTAATTTATTGTGTGATCTCCTCATTGAGTCATCTGTCATACCCAAGTTGAATAAAATCATTTGAAGGTTTTTAGGCCGATATGTATGTATTTTATAGTGGTGTGGTCCACGAAGTTTTCTAAAAAAAAATCTTTAATATCAATGATTTATTACGGCATCTAGATGATTTATCCAGCCACTAGATTAGAAGAAAAAAATGATGTAAATAAAATAATTATTATAAAAAAATTGGATTAAAAAATGTGGAATTATAATTTTCCTGAAATGAAAAAAATACCCTTGACGTAAAAATTTGTCCAAAATCCAGAATTAAAAACTTTTCACAATTTAGCTCATTTTTATTCTATAATCCAAATTTACCATTATTTTAATAAAACATTTAAATAGATGGGTTTTATCATTTAAAAACATCAAAAAATCATTATTATTATATTAAAAATATGCACATAAATTTGCCCTGTCAAAAAAGTATTCATCATGAAAATTATTTAGTTATTGATATTGAGAGTGATAAGGATTAAACAATTATATTATTGACAAAAAATTTCCACTAGAAGATATTTGATTAATGTATAAAATGGAAAATATAATTTTCATGTGGGTGATTGAAATGATATACATAATTTATTCCATGATATAATTATTACATATTGATAACTATGTATTTTTCAGTGGATATCATTAACATAGAGGGGATGAATCATTCAAAATTAAAATGTTGGAGTGAGATGGATTCCTTTCATTGATTTATTTTAAAAAGATATATATATATAATGGAATATGAGGAATATCATTAAATAGTATAAGGTATTATATTGTTTGATAATTTACATGTACATTATGATGTTCCTGATAGATACAATCGTATTTTGAAACCATTCTGTAAAATTTATCCGAGTCAATATTTATTTATATTTCATAGGAAGTTTAAATATCCTCATTTTTATATTAATATAGATTTTATATCATTTTTTATACTGAAGAAACAATAATAATATAGAAAATATTAAATTATTATATCATATTAAATATAATAAAATCACAGAGAATATACCTTATATAATGAAAATAATCCCCCAATTCAAGACACAAAAAATCCCCACAAAGGATGAGGTCAAGATAACTGTCTAGTGGATGAAATGTATCAATATAAATATAACTTGTTTGTTTAATGATGAAATTAAAATATTTTTTGATGCTTTTATATTTTATTAAATTTCCAAAAATTTATGGATGTGGTTTATTTATTTCTTTCAAATGAAATATGGAATAAATATTATACATCTTAATAGAAATAAAAATAATTTTAACAAGGATTTTGACCACATAAATAGTTTTCACAAAATATAGATTGTTCATTAAATTCATCGTGAATATTAATCTAAATTAACATTTCGTTTACTATACTATTAAATTATTTTTTATCCATATCCATACATTATTTTTGGAAGCGTATTCAGGATTTAACAATGTACCAATTTATCCGAATGACTAAGAGGGTGAAACATTCACTTATCTCTATGGAAGTTTTTTATAAAAAATAATTTAATTTGGGTAATTTGGTGTAATATTAACTCTATATAAATTTATTATTTCTAATTCCATATACAGGGTGGTGAAAATTATTGATATACTCCTTGATTAATTTTTCATCATTAGAAAGACATTTTTTGTTTCATAGAAGACATATCTTCTGTTCTAGATTAACATTTATTGAAAAAAATTCTACTCATAATTCAAAAAATAAAACATATAGTAGATGGTGTAATTCTTTATGTACCTATATGTTATTGATATAAAATTGAATTTTTTGAAATAATAATTGAAATGTTCTCATCACTACATCAGTTAACAACTTTGAAGGTATTAATTAGACTCCCAGGGAATTTTGTTATTCTATATAATATTTAATAGTTATTTAAGACGATTTAATGACCATTATGATAACTCCTAGTAAGGGATATATTTTAAGTCAATTCCTTCCATTAAAATATTTATATTGTAATTAATCATTTCAAACACAATCTCACAACTTGGTTTGTTTCTTTCATTTGAAATCTTATTAAATAAAAGGGACTTATCTAGGGGAAGTAATTGAGTGTGTAATGAATAGAATAATATGTATATCATCAATAATGTATGAATTTAATTAAATTTAAATGAAATTATTTTTTCGAATGTATATAAATTTATGTTTTTGGTGGTTTATTATGTGGGAAAATTCCATCCATATGGGAATTTTTATATAATAACTATTTTTATATAAAAAAATATTCAATGAAGTTATATATTACATGGTTAATTAAAATTTGTCTCTATTAATATAATTAGAGTATATTATTAATGAACAAAAGGTATCATGGAATCATATAGTACATCCCATATTCATACCTTATGAAAAAAGTAAATCCATCTCAGTTTGTAGATGGAAAATATCTAGATGAAAGAGTAATTTCTATAATAAACATGTTACTAACATATAATTATGAATTTCTAAATTAAATTGATAATAGAAATATTCCATAATGTTTAAATGGAATTAAAAGAAGTTTTTTGAGGGTATTAATAAGAATTACCTATAAAAAATATCTATATTATTAATAGGAATGAGCCAAAAAAATTTATAAAAAGTTTTTGTTCGAAGGAAATGTATTCACAATTCTAAAGTACATTCACATTTTTCTTTGTCATAACAAATAAGAATATCTAGAAAATCAATCCATTTTAGCTCGGTTTATTTTCTAATGTGAAATTTTATTCACTGATTCATGAAAAATGTTTATACACTATGATAGAAATTAGTGGTTCTGGAAGGAATGGATATGGATTGAAATTCACCTATAATGCATTTGAATGCATGAAATCATTATTCTATAGGGTATTTAAATTATTATACCAAAATAAAAATTTTATGGGTGTTAATATATTTTTCTGGAAATTTACTGTGATTCAATATACAATATGTGAATGTAAATAAAAAATTACATATTGATTTCAATGGTATAATTTTAGGTGGGAAACTACTTTTGAAGGTCTTGAGTTTTATTCTATATAATAAGTGATAATAGTTTACACATATTGAATCATCTTGTTTTAATTAATAAAGATATTATCAAATGTAATTAATATATAAAAACGTGTATCATCCAAAAAATGGACTGACTAAGACGATCAATAATTCATTTAAATGAAATTATAAAAAATTATATGAATTTCCTTATAAACGATTGAACATAAATTATTAAGGATTATCTATAGGAATAATAAATTTCAAATGTAAAATCCATTATTATGAATCTATGTTAAATTATTCTATAATAATCATGACACAAATTGTAATAAATTTTAAAAAATGGTAGTTTACTTCATTGAAAAGGACAAGATGATTGATACGGTGAATAATACATTTCATTTAAAAGTTCCCAAATTTTAATATAGTGAATTAAATGAGAAATAATAGAATATGAGTTGAATGTAATACACGTTTCATGTTAAAATGATTTTAATAAACAAAATTACAGATGTTAAATTCATTATTTTCCACTAATATATAATGAAATACTCTGCAAGAAATATTTATGATCTTCACAATTCAAGGTTATTGAATAGAATTTTAAGAGGAAATTTAATATTTATTTGGTGAGGAGGAAGATCTATTCACTATTAATATATAAAATGATAAATATTATTATTTGACGGAGAAATGGTAGAGTAATCTAAAAGATAGTTAATGAAACATGAAATTGTTTAAGGGTCCAAATAATGACTATAAACCAACCACTCTTTGGAGGTAGAAAAAATTAATTATATAACTTTTTTTATTTTATATTTACACTTTTAAAAATAAAATGTGTCGTGATATAATTTTATAATGTGGTCATGAATGATTCAAACCAAGAAACACATAAGATAATATATTATATAAAGGATGAATGTATATAAGGGTAATGTTTTACTTAAGAAACAATATAATTTTTTGTCTTGATATATATCATAATTTAATTTGATGAAAATATGCAATTTCTAATTTTGTATAAAAGTATTTTGGATGGGATGGTTTTGTATGCCCATATATTCTATAATAAATATTACAACCATATAATCTATAGAAACATTATTATAATGAAAAATTTTATTTTTAGCCATTTAATTTTGTTGTAGATTATTATGAGTATTTTTTGGTGGGTATCAAAATCTATATTGATCTTATTGAAATTTTATCATGAATTTTGGATGATTTTTAAATGTAAGGTAATAAATAATCATTGATCCCATGAACATATTATATCTACTAGTCTAAAGGTAATCCTTCTAAATGAAATGATTTAATTTCAAAAATTTAAATATTAATACATTTGTTGAATGAGCCTGTTATGTATCAAAAACATCAATAATAATTAATGTCCCTCCTTTTTAAAGAAGTGGATAATGAAGTAATGGTTGAACCCAATTTAATATGTTGTAATTAACATGTATTATTTTTATTCTGGTTTTATAATGTAAGTGAGAAACCTTGTATATGATTATATGCATAATGGAGTGGGATCCCAAAAGGAATTTCATATATGAAATATATCAGAAAAGAAATATATTGATGAAATTTTTTTCCAATATCGTTATGATTGTTAATTATTTATTTTATGTTTTATATATATTGAATGTACATGTATGTGGTGAATTTATCAGTATAGTGTAGTGGTTAGTGATGTTCAAAATGTTTTCATATTTTTTTTTATTTTTCAATTATTCACTTTAGTTTTTTACTATTATATAGATAAATAATATTTTAGTTTGTTGTTTTGAAATAATATCCTAATATAAGGAATATATGTATGTACATTTATTCATTTGAGTTGTTATTTGAGTCATAATGATTTTCTTGGGTTTATTTCTTGTATTTGAAATAATGTAATTATTATGTGTATGATAAATGAAAAATAATTTTAATATAATTGTTTAAATAAGAACTATTTTTGAAGAATGAAAAATAATATGTGATGCAAATTTTTAGAATTTTTTTGATTTAATGAGAAATAAATTATAAGTAAATTTCTCCATAACTGATTAAATCCAAATAAAACAAGATTATGTAAGAAAAAAATATTCAGGTTTCATGATGTGTATTTTCACTAATGATGCACTACATTGATCTATGGACAATCATTGATGATAAAATATAGCTAAACATGGATTATTGAGAATGTTCTGTAGAGAATTAAATACAAGTAAAATCAAATGTCTATCCCTCCGATCCTATATACACTTTTCATTGAACATTATATTATTTTACTTTTATTGAAATGGATCTAACACAGTGTGGGGGAAACACTTGGTAAATCATTTCCTTTGGCACTATATAAAAAATTCCACTGAAGAATATTACGATTATAAAGTATAACATAAATGGAATATATATGTAATGAACTAAATTAAACACTCTATATATAGGGATAATATATTTTTTCAAAATTTGATATATTAATAGAATGATATTACATTACAAATATAATGTAATATTTTATTACCAAACGAGTGTTTTTTTGTCACTTTGAACTATAATAACCTCCAAAGATACATTAGAATACCCAAATAATTTTAAAAAACAATCCAAATCTGTGATTTCAGTCCAATGGATTGAAGAGCCATGACCTAGTAATATATGGATGTACCATCTATAACTACAAAATGTGTTTGGATTACCCATGCCATTATTTTGAAGGGGATAATATTCTTCATCGATAGAGGACATGTGACCTAACAACAGAGGGTATTACTATCTCAATCATTATAATAAGTATGGAGGAGATGCTCTCTGATGCAAAATGGGGATCTATATCCATGGATAGAGGATTCAAAACCTTCTACGATAGGGAAATATTGTCTTTATCATTCTAATGAGAATGGAGGACCATCACAATGATATGATATGGGAGTACAATTTGTATTTATAGAGGAATTACATCATAATATTAATATTGAGTATCGTCTCTATACATACTCTTGGATGATCTTGGATGATCACCGTCATCATCATGTGTTGAAAATAAAAGCATCAGGATCTTAAAAACTTTCTTTATATTTGAAAACCCACTAATAATTACACAATTAAATTCTATGTAGAATAAAGTCATTATAGGTTACTCCTGAACAAAATTTTGATTTAAATGAAAGAGATATGATATGTTCATGATTCATAAAGATTTACATGGAATGTAAGGGACCAATATAGTGTGTGATCCCACACGATTTGTTATTAGTTCCCTTTCACAAAAATTACTTTTGATTATTATTGTACTACATGGGGTACAAGTGTAGAATACTAACAACCTCAGACAAATGAGTGAATAAAACATGAGTCTCATCATCAATCTAATGAATAGAAACATAATTCCACTAATATTTCATTACAATCATCTCTAGATGACCAAATTAATCCCACCACTGAATTCATGATAGATAAATTATAGTAATAGGCTAATCACATTCCAAAATAAGAAAGCTAGTGAAATGATATCTTTCACTGCATAACGTACAAATGGTGCTTCTTGGGAATGAGACATATGTTTCAATTAAATACTAGATATTTGTTTAGAAATTTTTAATTAAATTTTATGATCGTGTTATATAATATTATTCATCAATACAACTTTATATGAAATAGATATGATGGATAAATGTTTAAATAACAACAACAACAACACCACCACTAGCAAAAAAACAACTACAATAATAATAATTATAATAATAATAATGGGCGCTTCATGGACCAACACCCAGAGTCTAAAAAATGAATCCATCATTATCCTTCAAATGGCTCTCTAAAAATCAGGGAAATGTTTCTGCTAATTGTTCATCAATCTGAACTCCTGGTTAAATAAAATAACTCATACTATATTTGACCTTTGATATATATAATAATATTTTTTTATAATTAATTACAATTTTAGAACCTTATTAAGAATAATTGGTTTTATGAAACCTCTCACTCCCTTCAATTCATGTACACCCTAGGTGACATTGCTCACCCCACCTTCCTTTATCCCTGATAATACTATTATTAAAATATTATCATTTAAATTAGAAGGTAATTACACCGCACCCCAATTTTGATGTTGGGTCACACCCCCTCAACTCACAAGGTGGTCCTATGTATCAATTTGTTACATTATAGTTCTACATTAATCATAATAAATATTTAAGACTGGTTTTTTCTTCTAGAATTCTAAAAACTGAATATCCATCATGATATTATGATACTTTATTTTAATTTATATATTTTTTTAATTTTTTTTATTAATCGTAAAAATAATAGTAACAATAACTGTATTGACTACATCCAACCACATTTTCAAAGATCCAGGTCTCGAAACTACCACATTAATGATGACCAACCTTAACCTTGGGGAAATGCACACAACATCAATTTTGAATCAATATCACTATAACACACATCCTCTATATGCCCCATTTGTGAATTCCAGGACTGGCGATATGACCCCAAACCACCGCCCAACACAATCCCTCCAATGTGATACCGATTTGATCTATTCTCGAAACCCCATTCAACTAATGTATCAATTTTTCAACATATCATCGATCTAATGGTCGCTTGTTCCACCACAAAAATGTAGTTGTTTTGTCATACTAAAATCTCCCTTAAAAATGTTGAATCAAGACACCATTGTCCAATAGTGAATAATGAGAATAATGGTGGGGGTAATTGCAATACCTTTTTTGATAAACATCATTTTATGATCATTCTTGCCCAAATATTTCATCATTGGTAACCTGATAGAGAAACACCACATAGAGATGATATAATTTGAAATAATAATTTATATCGATACATTGTAACATGTGATGATTCATTTAAACTCATTTTGGTGAAAATTGATTTAATTATGCCCAATATTTTAATATTAATGGTTAGAATCACAAATGATGTGTCCAACCACTTTTATGGAATGACCGTTAGGGAAGAATGACTCTGCTAGTGTTAAAGGTGACCTATTATGTACATCGTTTGTCTGATGATTATCTTCGATCATATCTTTGTTCATCATTAGATATTTCTCTGTCAAAATAGAAGGGGTATAATCTCCTTTCAAGGATCAAAAACATATTCCGCACAACATAAATATAAAAAAATAGTTTAGGTTATTTAATTCAAAATATATAAATAAATTATTTATTTTAATTATATGTCACCACCATCGACTTCCTATATTAATCGTCTCATGAATTACAACATTTAGTAAAATATAATGTAATATATGATCTCTTAACTCAACAATGGTCTCATATTTATAATCATATTCTCTTATTGTCAATTATTTGAGATAATATTAGTAAATAAATAATTTTATTTATTTATTTATCTAATGCACCTATCAATGGATACCCATTATAAACATTTAGTTGAAACCATCCTTAGGTCATTCCAATAGTAAACCACACACTATATATTCAAATATGGTATCAGATTTCCGATTTGATAATCTGTAGAGGATATAACACATTTCTCAGCAAAACTACAAACAAGTAATTTATAATATATTTAATATTATATTAAAATGACTTATAAGTTCATCAGTCATCAAAATATAAATCCATCATAGTCACTAAATCCAAAAATATTAATTGGGATTTTCCAAGACATACATAGAAATACTAGTGTCTCTGAAACTATATCCATCTCTAACATCTATCTCATTTTAATTGAATCCATATTTTGATTGTACGACGGACTACCTCATCGAAAAATGATGTAGATCATATTCCATTACTATTTATAATGGATGATTATATCATTTAATGTAATAAATATTTATTATATTAATGACATATTTACTATTCATAGAATACTATATAGGTTACATTTTCATTCTATTTTGTTCACATATAAATGATAACATTAATCTTCTGCCAGTATGGACCAGCATGTCTATATAGTTGTTCGATTCATTTCACATAACAATAACACATGGATTATACATATTAGTATATTTAAATATATAATATGTAAATTTAAAATAAATTAATATTTAATTAAAAAATAATACTTACCTTACTCCAAAATGTTCATTTAAATATGCAATCATAACACATTCACACGTATGGACTACCATGCCCATGATTGTAACATACTTCATTTTTCGGGAAATTTTTTTATTAATGGTTATAAAAGTAAAAAATTATGTATAATTATAATAATTATGTTTTTATAATTATGTTATATATATAATAGAATAACAACAATTTAGATCATATTAAACCTACCAAATCAATTTTGGACCAATGAGATGAATAGTTTCAAAATGACTAACAATTACATAATTAAATATTTTTTTAATATAAATAGTTAATAAGTAACATATATGTAATCATAATCATAAAAAAGGTTTTTATGTTGCTAAATAACTAACATGATTTATTTATTTATGGAGAAAAGGAATGTATGTGAATAGTTGGATTCTATGTAAGTGACTTTCTTTTAAACTACTTCATTTAATGATTCCTTTAAAATTCATTTCCATCAATGTTTATATATTTAAGAATATTCGATATGTGAAATTATAATTATATTAGTGATTTATATAGTAGATATTTTATGTACATTTGTATTTTCATTCAATGGGCTTGAAAAGAAATATTGTTACAGAATGGTCTTACATTCAATATGGAATGAAAAAAAGAATTGTTATATTTTAATGTATATGGAAAAAATTTTATTTACAACTATAATATCAATTACACATTTTTTGGATTTTTTATATATTATTTATTTTTATTCAATGGAAACACGTATTTTACGTTATTCAAGGAATGTTTTTTTAATCAGTATTTAATAAAATTAGATATTTTAATATCTAAAATTCATTATTATCAATACAATAAATATTATATTAATGAAATAATGTCTATGTATTTAATATGTTATAGTTATTTATAATTTTTTATAATGATTATTGGTTCCTTTATAATGAATATATAGTCAGTTTCTTGATAGAAATGATCAGATGATCCCATTATAACACTCCAATGCATTTCGTAAAGGGAAGAAGTGAATAGATTTGGTTTCATAGAATTTATATTAGAAATATATATGGATTGATATTCCATATATAACAGTGACGGTAATTTCAAGTGTAACTGTGATGGTTACTCCAACTATAACTATGATTGTCATTCATGTATTACAGTGAGAGGTACTTGAAATTTAAATGTTATTTGAAAATTATTCCACAATTTTCCGTCATGTTTTATATATTTCTGCAAGGGAATATAAAACATTTATTTTAGAAAAATATTTTTTTTATGTATAAATGATTTATAACGTCAGATTAATGAATAATGTGAAATATTATAGTAATTTATGGCTATTAATATTTTCATTGTACTAACAGATTTCGTACTTTTTATGTCCCCTGTTGAAATTTATTGGGATAATATGATGTTTCGATATTTTATTCATCATTTTTAGTACATGTATGAAAATTATTCTATAATTTAATATCATAAATTTTCTTTTGGACAATAAATCATATTTTATTTTAAAAAATTAATTTTATGAAAAAATGGATATTGAATATAAGTTTACAATATGTAATATATGAGTTTGGGATTTAAGAGGTATCATCGAATTCTAAAAAAATGTTATTTGGAAATAAAATAATATAAATTATATTCTGAAATCACTATATCATGTATTCATTATGAATGGGACCATATAAAACGTCAAATTAGAACTATTTTAATGAGACGATTCATTAGCTATTGTTATTTAGATGTTTTAATATAATAATATGGGGATAATTGTCTCCATGTAGTATATTATGTTTTCTCCATGTATCTTGGATGATTATATTCTTACATATAAAAATACCTCACGTTAATTTCATATAGAAAAATGATTCATAAAAATACTTTTTCATTCTCAAATAAAATATTATTACATGGTGTGAATCACCAAATCATTTTGATATATTGTGCTTTAATATTTTCATGAAAATATATTTATAATATTATATTAATAAAATTCAATTACATCGAATTTCATATGTATTGTAAATGTTATAGGGATTATACCCCAAATCTAATAATGCTCATATTAGTTAAATTACTTCATCTTAAATAAATTATATAAAGTAATAATCTTAAATAAAATATAAAATATTACATTAAAACATTATACTCAGAATATTATTCATAAATAATATATAAATAAAAGGGGTATTTATATCTATTTTTATTTAAATAAGATAATTTAATTTGAATCAATACAGAAAACACATATATAGAAACCGGGGTATGAGGTACATGGCCATTATTTTTATATTATGTATATATATTGATCAGGTTTTTTAGGAGGTTGAGATATGTTTTAATATTCTTTTGAGGATTTTAAATACATAAAATGTTACAAATAGTAAGTAAAAATCCTTTACCCCATATATGAAACCAGTAATGGCTTATGGCATGAGGGAAAATAGTTCGACATCGATAGTGTATAGTTTTTCCAAAACATGATCTTTACCATGAGAAAAATTATAAGACAAATATCATTAATGATGTTGGGAAGTGTATAGACTTTGGAATTTTTTACTAACTGTACAAGCCAACCTTGTGAGTGGTTGGAATAAGACAGTAACAAAAAATAGTTGGGAAATAGTTCTCAAACCCGTGTGGCCTAAATGTGTGAATTAATGTTAGAAATCTAAAATAATAATATATAATTTGATTTAATTCTCATAAACTACATATTTCCCTAATGTCAATCAATTTTTTTTTCTCCCATTGCATGAGTGATGATCCCATTCATCCCAGGGCAGTGATTCAAAATATTCAGTTTTATTGATGATCTAGATTCACTGGTATAGTCTATATTTTTCGATGTTCATCTATGATATTGTTTACTTATAATTCATGAAACCTTATAAATAATCCATTCTAAGTAGATTAATGATCCATTACTAGAATTGTGATTATTTATGGTTCGATCTTTGGATATAAAGTTGTTTTGAGATCAGATGTATAGAATTTCTGTTTCAATATATGTTTTCTCCATTGTTTGTATAGATGGTGGATTCTATCAAGACTCAATGTGATTAAAAAATGGCATGGTGGTTTGAAATAATATTTATTTTTGAAGTAATTATGAAATTATTATGTAATTATAATTGCAAACCTCTTGAGTGATGGTTTTATAAAATTGTAGAGATTTTATTCTTTTGTTGAAAAATCAATTTGGTTGTAATTTTAAAATAGAGATTATAAATTTATTGGTATTATTTGATACAAATACAATTTTTGTTGTAAATTTCCCATTAAATTATGGACTTAGGTGAAATGGTATGGAATACTTTTTGGTATACATGGTTTGTGTGAATTCATTTTCAATATATGTGACCGTATAGAAGGATGATATGAATATTTTTAACCTAGTAATGGTTACATTATGATTAATTCATAGATTAATGAGAGACCACTAATGATTATTTAAATG
This sequence comes from Viscum album, assembly GCA_963277665.1. Taxonomy (NCBI): domain Eukaryota; kingdom Viridiplantae; phylum Streptophyta; class Magnoliopsida; order Santalales; family Viscaceae; genus Viscum; species Viscum album. The sequence continues at coordinate 1,434,433,953 of OY728159.1, forward strand.
TAAACTGGGTGTGCTTGTGTGGATATGTCGTTGTCTGGATTCATGGAATGGGTATCCAATAGGGAATTAAAATTTTTTTGGAGGTTTTTTTTATTTCATTCCATTGAAAATTCAAATTATTTTTATATAATTTTTTTTATTGATTTTAATTTGTTTTCTAAAAAATTTTCTAGACAATAATTGTCCATATGGAATGATTTGGGAAGTCATTGGCGGTGGATATCCTATTGATTTATAGTTATAAATGATTACGAGAAATTTATCTTGGGGATCAAAATCTAAATTAATATTATTGGAATTTGATAAAGAATTTTGGTTGATATTTTAATGTAAGGGAATAAACATTTATGGATCTCAAGAACATACTATTTTAATTACACTCAAGGGAAACCTTCTTAAAGGAATTATTTAATTTCTCAAATTTTAATATTAATAAATTTGTTAAATGAACTAGTTATATATCAAAAACATAAAAACAAATAATTAATGTCCCACTATTTTTAAGAAGTTGATAATGAAATAATGATCTAACCAAATTTAATTTGGTGTAATTAACATGAAATATTTTATTTTGGTTTTATTAAGGACGTGTGAAAAAAATTATATAATTATAAGAATAATTGTTTGGGATCCCAAAAGGTGACTCATGTTTGGAAAATATCAGATAAGAAATATTTTGATACAATTTTATGTCTACTAGGATTAATTTAGATCACTATATATATTATTTTTTAAAATTGTTGAGTGTACTATAATGTGAAGAATTTATCAATCTATTGTAGTGGTTTGTGAATTTTATAATTTTTTCTTCTATTTTGTATTTTTTATTATTCACATTTAAATTTTTCACTATTATATATTTATATAATATGGTAGTCTATTTTTTTGAAATAATATATTAATATTATTAGTAAAGGTATATATATTTATTAATTTGAGCTATTATTTGAATTGGAAATACTTTCATGTGTTTTTTATGTTTTTTAGATTTATGTAATTATCAAGTGTAAGATAAATGAAAAAAATTGACAATAATTGTATAAATAATAACTATGTTAGAATATTTAAAAATATATTTGATATGAATTTTTAGAATGAAAAAAAGACAATCTATATATGAATAAAATATTAAGAAATAATTCATTAACATGTTAAATCATACGAAAAGATGATAATGTATGATAAAAAATTCTCGTTCTAGGATTTTTCTTACCACTAATGTATCACTAAATTAATCTATGAGAATTCATTGGTGATAAAATTTAGAAAAATTTAGAATATTGAGAATAGTGTATGGAATATGAAATTAATGTTTGGGATTTAGAGTTTAATGGTGGTCCAAAAAAAGAAATGTCTATCCCTCCAATCCTGGATACAATTTTCAAAGAACATTGTATTATTTTACTACGGTTGATCTGGCTCTGTTATAGTTTGAGAGAAATTCTTGGGATATAATTTCTTATGGAATAGTATACAAAACACCACATTTGAATATCCCTATGATAAAGTATAACATAAGAGGAAAATATATCTGATGAACCAAATAAAACACTCTATATATTATTATCATACATTTTTCAAAATTTGATTTGTTAATAGAATGATATTTCATTTAACATATAATGTAATATGTTATTACCATAGAAGTCTTTTTGGGTCATTTTTTAACTATTACAGCCTCTAAGGATACATTAAAATCCCAAAATTATTTAAAAAAACATTCCAAATATGCAATTTCTATCCTATGGACAGAAGACCCATGACCTAGTAAGTTACGGGTGTACCATATCTAACTACACAATGTATTTTATTTATCCATGACCTGATATAAAAGGGTATAATCATCTTCATTGATGGAGGATCTATGCCATAACGATAAAGGGCTATTATCTCTCAATCTTCAAAGTGAGTATGGAGGGCATTCCCCCTGATGCAAAAGGGGGTTCCATCTCCAATGATAGTGGAATGACACCCTTATATGATATAGTATTATTTCCTCAATCATTCCAATGAGTATTGAAGACCCGAAAAACTAATATGATATTGGAGTAACATACCTATGGATAGAGGACATACATACTAATATGACTGTAGAGTATCATCTCTATCAAAACTCTTCGGTGATCCTGTACGATCACTGCCATCATTACGTGTTTGAAAAAAAGTATCATGATCTTAACATCTTGAATCATATATCAAAACCCATTAAATATAACACCCTTATATTCTATTTGAAATAAAGTCATTATAGGTTACCCTCGAACCAAATTTTGATTGAGAATGTAAGAAATATGATATATTCATGATTCATAAATGAGTACTTGGAATGTTAGGGACCAACATAATGTGTGGCCCCACTCGATTTACTTTAATTTACCTTACCAAAAAATTAATTATGATCTATATAGTAATACAAGGAATATTAGGTTACAATACTACATATCTTGGCCAGATGAATGAAGAAAAAATTTGACTCGTTGTCATTCTAATTTTTTGAAACATAATTTAACTAATATACCTCTATATAAATCCTAGGCCTTCCAAATAAATCACACCATTGATGTCATGATTGAAAAATTATAGAAATAGGCTAGTCACATTCCAAAATAAAATAGCCAGTGAAATGATATATTTCACTGCATAACTTAACGATGCCTCTTCATGGGCATGACACATGAGTTTGAATTAAATACCATATATTAGTGTGGAAGTGTTAAATTCAATTTTATGTTTGTGTTTAATAATATTATTCATCAATACAATTTCATATGAAAGAGATATGATGGATAAAATATTAAATAATAATAATAATAATAATAATAATAATAACAATAATAATAATGTGCACTTCATGGACATGCACCCAGATTCTAAAAAATTAATCCATCATTATCCATCAAATGACTATCCAAAAATCAGTTCAATGTTGTTGGTAATTGCTCATCAATCTGACATCATATTTAAATGATATAAATCACTCAATATTTGACCACCAATATATATAATAAAATTTTATGTTATAATTAATTATAATTTAAACCCATAATAAGGATAACTGGTTACATGAAATATCCCACTTTATTCACTTCATGAACACCCCAGGTGGCCTCATAAGCCTCACCTTCCTTTATCCATTATAATAATATTATTAATATATTATATTTTAAATGAAAATGTAATTACACCCCCCATTTTGATGTTGGGTCACACCCCCTTAACTCACTAGGTGGTCCCTTGTTTAAAATTGTGAAATTATTATTCTAAATTATTCACAATAAATATTTTTGACTATTTTTTTCATCCACAATTTTAAAAAAATGAATATCCTTCATGATATTATGATAATTTAATTTAATTAAATAATTTTTTAAAAAATTTACTATTAATCTTATAAATAATAATAGTACTCACTATATTGACCACATCCAACCACCTTTTCATAGATCTATGTATTGAAACTAGCACATCGATGTTGAGCAGCCTTAACCATTAGACCATGAACACAACATCCATTTGGAATCAATATCACCCTATTAGACATCATCAATATGTGGCATATGTGAAGCAAGGGTTGTCAATATGACCCCAAAACACCACCAAATAAAAACTCTCCCATGTGATAGCGATCTGTTCCATTCTAAAAACACCATCCCACTCATTTACAAATTCATCAATAAACCATCAATGTACTGGTATCCCATTCCAACACAAAAAAGAAGGGTTCGATCATACTCAAATCACCCTTGAAAATGTTGAATTTAGAAAACAATATCCGACAATGAATAATATTACTAATGGTGGTGGGAAATCACCATAAAAATGGAGATAAACATCATTGGGTAGTCATTTTTGTCCAAATATTCCATAGTACATAATGTGGTAGTGAAAAATCAAATTAAGAAGAAATAAATTGAAATAATAACTTACTTCGATACATGAGAACATGTGAAGAATATTTTGAACTCATATTGGAGAAAAATAGATTGTATCATTCCCAATATTATAATAGAAAGGGTTAGAATCAAAAAGTATATGACAAATCACTATTATAAAATGACCATTAAGGAAGAATGAATTTTGTAGTGCTAAATGTGATCTTTTATGTTCATCATTTGTCTAGTAATTATCTTAGATCTTATCTTAGTTTATCGATCATAATTTCTCAGTCAATATAGAAGGGGTTGAAGCTCCTATCAATGATATAAAACTTATGTAGATTACCATTTAGGTTATTCAGAACAACATATATATAGAGAAATTATTTTCTGTCAATTAATATTAAATATAAAAATAAATTATTTATATTAATTAAGTTTCAAAAAAAATTGATTCCTATATTATACGTGTCATACCATCCGACATTTAGTCACATATAATATAATATATGCTTTCTTAAGTCAATAGTGTTCCCATATTTCCCATCATATTCTCTGATTGTAAGTAATTTGGATTAAGATTAATAAAAAAATAAAATAAATTTAATTATTTATCCAATGCACCATTAATCCACTACCATTATAAACCTACTATTGCAACAATCCTTATGTCATGCCAATGGTAAACCATACACTATATATTCAAACATGGTTTCATATTTCTTTTTTGATAATCTAAATATAAGATTCACTAATTTCCCAGCACAATAACAAACATGTAGTTTATAGTATATTTAATGTCATGATAAAATTATTTCTAGGTTCATCATCCTTAAAAATATCACTCCATTTTAGTGACTACATTAGAAAAATATTTATTTTAATTTTACATGGATTAAATAGAAATACTTTTTTCACTAAAACTATATCAATCTCTAACATCCATAACATATGAATTGATTCCATCATTTTTTTATAATGGACAACCTCCTTGCAAAATGATGTAGTTAATTTTCCATCATTATCTAGGATGGATAATTATAACCTTTGATGTAATCAATATTAATTATATTCAGGACATATTTAAAATTCAAAGAATAAAATATATGTTATTTTTTCATACCATTCCATTCACTTATAAATGATAACACCAATCTTCTCTAAGTGTGCACCAGCACCTCTATATAAAAGTTTGAAACATTTTCCATCACAATAGAACATTGATTATAAATATAATTATATTTATAGATATAATATTGTTTGTTAAAAAATATTTAATGAAAAATTAATACTTACATATTTCCAAAATGTACATTTAAATATGAAACCATTACAAATTAATATGTATGACCTACCATTGCCATGATTGTATCATAGTTCATTTTCCATGACCAAATTTTATGATTCTTTATAAAAGTAAAAAAAATATGGACAAATATAATAATTATTATTTGATTATTTTGTTATATATAACAAAATAACAATAATTTTGATCGTAGTGAACATACTGAATCAATTTTGGAAAAATTAGCTGAATGGTGACCAAATGTCAGACAATAACATAATTGAATATTTTTTATATGACATGGTAATAACTAACATATGTGTAATAATAAAAATAAATTTTTTTATTGTGTGGGAAACTAAATAACCTGATTTCATTATTTATGTAGACAAGGAATGCAGGTGAATAGTTGAATTCTAATTAAGGGACTTTATTTTTAAAATAAGTTTCTAATGATTCATTTCAAATTAATTTTATTCCATGTTTATATATTTAAGAATATTCAATGTGTGTAATTATAATTACATTAGTGATTTATAATGGATTTTTTATGTACATTTCTATTTTCATTCTATGGGTTTCTAATGAAATCTTGTTACATAATGGTCATACTTTCAATATGGAATGACAAAAAAAGTTATTGTATTTTAATGTAAAGGAAAAAAATATTATTTACCACTATAATATAAATAACACAATTTTTGGATCCCTTTATATTATTTAATTTTATTCAATGGAAACCCCTATTTTATTTTAATCAAGGAATATTAGATTTTATAAAACATGATTTAATGAAATTGGATATTTTAATTGTGAAATTCCTTTTTATCAGGATAATGAATATTATATTAATGAAATAATATCTATGTATTTAAAATTTTATAGTCATTTATAATTGGTTATAATTATTATTGGTACCTTTATAATCAATTTATGGTTAGTTTTTGGGAAAAAACGATCAGATGACCCCCTTATAGATCTCCAATGCATTTCGTAATGGGAGGAAGTAAATAGATTTGGTTTCACCCAAGTGATATTAGAAATATATATGGATTGATTTTCCATATATAACTATGAGGGTTATTTCAAGTGTAACTATGATGGTTACTCCCACTATAACCGTGGTGGTTATTCCATGTATAATAGTGAGGTGTACACAATATGTAAATTTGATTTGAAATTGATTCCAAAATTTTCCATCAGGTGTTATATATTCTTATAAAGTAATCTAAAACATTTATTTTAGATAAATAATATTTTTCATTTGCACAAGATTTATAACATAAGATAAATAATATTATAGTACATTCTAGTAATTTATGGGTATTCAATTATTCAATAAACTAACGTATTTCATCATTTTTATGTCTCTTGATGAGATTTAGTTGGATCTTATAATGTTTTGTTATTTTATTTATCAATTTTAGGAAATGTATGAAAAGGTAAGTTATAACTGAATATCATAAATTTTCCTTATGAAAATAAATCATATTTTATTTTCAAGGATTTATTTCTGAGAAAAATTGTTACTGAATAAAAATTTACACAACATAATATCTGAGTTTCATATAAAAGAGTTGTCACCAAATTCTAAAATAAAAAACTATATATAAAAGATATTTTTAAATACAGAAAATTTAATTGTAGAATAAAATTATTAGAATATGTATTCAATAAGGTCGGGACCATAAAGAACATAAAATTATAAATATTTTAATGATTTGTTTCATCAGCTACATTTTTATATATTTTAATATAATTACATGGGGGATAATTATCATCATGTATAATATTATGTATTCTCTATGTATCATCGATAGTTTTATTCTTAAATATAAAAATACCTTAGGTTAATTTATTATAGAGAAATGATTCATAAAAATACTTTTGCTTTCTCAAATAATGTATTATTACAAGGTACGCATCCCCAGATCATTTTTATATATTGTGCAATAATATTCTCATGCACAGATATTTATAATATTATATTAAAAAAATCAAATACATTGAATATTATTTTTTGTGTAAAATATACATTGAGTATCTCTAAATAAAATAATGCTCATATTAGTGAAATTCCTTTATCTTAAATAAATTATCTAAATTATTAATATTGAATACACTATAAAATATAACATTAACACATTATAATCGGAATTTTATTCATAAATAATAAATAAATAATGGTTGTAGGTATATTTATCGTTATTAAAATAAGATAATATAATTATAAAGAATACAAAAAACAAATTTATAGAATCTTGAGTATTAGGTACATATAGTATTTTATGAATTTTACTTATAAATTTTGAGAAGGTTATGTTTCGGGAGGTTGAGAGGTGTTTTGTTATTCTTTTGAGTGTTTTATATACTTGTAATGTTATATAATTTCAAGTAAAATACCTTCACCCCATCTAGGAAACCTCATATAGATTTTGGCAAGAGGGAAAACAGTTTCTCACCAATGGTGAATAGTATGGCCAACCAATGATGTTTCTGAGGAGAAACATTGTGAGTGTAACACCCCAAGCTTCTACGGTACACTTCTCTTTGAATAATGTGATAGCGTTTGTTGTACGCAACACCGAGTTCTAACATACCATAACCAACAAAACTAGCTGTTATGAATAGTAATACCTACTTTTTGAAATTATATATATTTTATATTTCAAAATGGACTTTATTTTTGGATTCGAAATATCGAATTTAGCCTAAGTTGAAATTTTGGTACTTTTCGGATAACTTTAATATTTTGATGAATAGTGAAAATTACTAAATTTTAATTAAAAACAACTTTTTTAATAAAAATAATTTATAGTGATAAATTATGAATTTGAGTGGTTTTAAAATATATTTAGAATATATTTTTACCATTTAATACAATGTTTCTCATTGGACATAATTTTACAATTAAACCAGACATAAAAAAAGTGTCAATCTTTTGATAGTTATTATCTCTTAAAAACACGTTTTTTATTTTGACAACGGGAATTAATTTTAAATTAATTTCTGCCACTTCTGTGTTTTGAATTTGGAAAAATTGATTCCATATTTGGAATTAGGATGTTCAAATTGTGTAAATAGTTAACTTTTATTTTTAGACATTTTGAATAATTACTTCAGTAAATATTTTATTTACCATGGTTAAGGGTAAATCCGGTAAATAAGGGTTAAAAAATAATATTATAATAATACTAAATTACCCTAAAACGTGTCCCAACCTTATTGGTTGATACATTTTCGACCATAGGCATATTTGGGTCGATTTTGGGACCCCATGGAACCACTTGTAGGTGATAGGGACACTTAATTTTAATTAAGTTAAAATAAGTACAAAAATGACATAAGAATATATCTTTTAGAAAAATAATTTTTAAATAGGGTTATGTAAGTTGGATTTTTGAATATAAATATTCATTAGAAATATAAAAAGATTTACTACATAATTATATTTTATTTATAATTTTTAGACTTTAAATAATTAAAATTAGTTATGACACAATGATGATGCAGAAATTACCCTAATAGTGAAAAATTAAAATAATTGATATTATAAATACACAAATAAATATAATTTGAGACTTTTTATGAATTAAAATAATTTTATAAGTTAATATGACATGTTAGGAATGATATAAGTAAATTATTTCGAAGTAATCATTCCGTTATGAGTTTCACAAAAATCAACTACTGAATAGTGTCAAAATTGACATAAAAGAGTTTTTAAAACAAATATTATATTATTAATTGATATTAAATTCCTAAAAATCTAAGGATCAGACACGAGACTTATATCATGATAGGTGTATCATTAGTGGACCACTTGGGGGTCTCTTTGATGTATATAGTATGTTTATTAACTATATAATATAAAAATACAAAGTGACATGGTAAATGTCAAACTAATTAACTAAGAGTTAAAACTAAAAGATAAGGTTAATATAGTAACCCATACCTATCTAAATTCTATTGGTCGAATGGTTTTCGACCTATCCCCACCCTAACCTTTGAATAATCAACTTTGGAGCCATTAGAAACCGAATATGAACTTATTATAAATTAATATTTCTAGCATTTCCAAAGGTGCCCCTCACCCCTCTTATAAAAGGGAACTCCCCCTTCTCATTACTTCACACCTTCGAAGCCTTTTGATTAGACCAAACCCTGCCCAAATACTCTCCCAACTTCCCTCAATAAAACCTAGAGTCCTTATTTTGATCATAAAGCCAACCTAGGGATCCCTTTTGATCAAATCAAAAGCAAGAACCCGAAGAAGAGGTAATGTTTTCACCACCCTTTTTCAAATTCATTTCTTCTTCCACTTCTTCTTTATTTGTTGTTACCACTCTAAAATAATAACTACAGTATCTTATATATACTGTGATGTTATTATAAATATGGTACAACCATATTCAGTATTCTATCCACCCTTTGAATAACATGTCACCATACGTGCGTACGTACGGCTTATCGTCTCCACGTCATGGTGTAATTGTTAATCAATATATTATTATTTGGATGGGTATAATAATGATGTTTAACTCATGTAAATAATAAATATAAGAGGATAATTATTCTGTATATATGATATAATATCCAATTATATATTATTTTAATATCAAAAGAATGATATTGCCACTCGTGCGTACGTACGGAGTACCGTCTCCATGAACCCGATGAGATTCATTCTCCATCGTATCCATTCAAATATAATTATCATTTGATGATTTAAAAATAATTTTTAAGGACTTGATATCATTCTGTATATGATTAATATACAAACTATCCATAACAAACACGGCTTATGTAACAAAACATATAAAATAAAACTAGTAAGTTAACACCCGAAACGATGATAATTCTAAGATATTATTAACAAATCAATGTTAAAAGATCATATATGACATCATATTAATATATATGATTCTTGTATAATTTAATAAAAATTATTTCACCATTATAAAAGAGGTTAACCTACCCCAACCAAGGGAATGTACAAGGTAATGGTTATTTTGCAATCTCTTCATTATCCGAGTTTGTTTATACTTAATTATCTACTGGGATTTCTTTATCATCCACATCCATGTTTGTAACACCCCAAGATTTTATGAAAAATATTCATTTAATTTCATTAATGTCTTGTGTTGTATTCTACATCAAGATTACCTTGCGCTATACGCAACACAGTATTAGCTTGCAGTATACGCAACACTATTCTTGGATCATGTTACACACAATTTTGATAATAGTTATTCTACACAACCTTGAGTATATATATATTCAATGTATAAATGAAATATGGTTGGATTCTGTTATACGAAACAACGAAGGATTCTTTCATAACACGTAACCCTGACTTGGCTTGCATTACACGCAATCGCGACCTTCCTCGATAGCGGGTGTTGTACGCAATATCAGGTTTTAATAAACAATGATATATTATTATAATATTGTCATGAACTAGCCGTTATGAATAGTATTAACTAAATTTTGAATTTTATAACATTATTATTCATCTTACACATTTTCTAGAACATGGTATAAGAACAAAATAAATTTTTCGGGTAAAATAAGTATTTTTAAAAAAATGCAGTTTTGCCGCCTTTTGATGGCGCACCCACTTTAAATCTAGTTTTTGACATGTTTATAAGTTCAATTTGACAAAATAAAATTCTTCTTTTGAATCAGGATATAACAATTTACATTAGATAAAGTTTTGATATTTTTCCGATAACTTTCATATTTTAATGAATAGTAAAAACACGCTATATTTTAATTAAAAACAACTTTTTTTCATCGTAATATCTTATGTGGTTAAATTATATTATTGAATGGTTTTAAAGTATAAATAGAATATATTTTTATCATTTAATATAATGTATGACACTAGCATTGATTTTACCTTGAATTCGTAGGTTAAATCAATACAATCTTTTGCAATGTTTTAAAGAAAACCTGTTTTCTTTCGATAACGGGATTAATTTTAATTTAATTTCTGAAACTTTTGTGTATTGAATTTGGAAAAATGGATTCCATATTTGGAATCAGTGGATCCAAATTATGTTAATAAGATACTTTATATTTTTGGGAATTATGAATAGTAACTACGGTAAATTTTATTTACCTTAGTTAAAGGTAAATCGTGTAATTAAGGGTAAATATAATATTATAAAATTACCCTAACACACGTCAAAATTCTATTGGATGACTAAAAGTAGACCCATATCACCTAAGTGTCGGATTAGATTCATTTTATGGACTTTTGACCATGAAAATAATTTAATTAATATTAAAACCAAAGAAAGTGACAATATGTCACTTTCTTAAATCTTATAAGTATAATAATTTTAACTTAGTGATAAACATCATAAAACTTCGAACATGAATAGTCTCCAGAAAACTAAAAAAATTATCTACATCATGAGAATTTGTCTATAATTTTTTGGGATTAAATAATTATAATTAATTGTGACACAATAGTGATGCAGAAATTATTTATCTAGTGAAAAATTAAGAATATAGTTTTTATTAAACTAATAGTGACCATAAAAGGCACAAAAACCTGCCCAAAACTTATTGGTCATGTCAATTTAAACTATAATCATCCAATGGTCGAATATTTGACCATTTTGAGTCTTATACAAGAAATTATGACACATATATTATTTTATTTTAAATGATGCCAAAGTTGTCACCTTCATAATTTATTAAATATAAAAATTTACATATTGTGTTTTTAAGATTCTAAATTCGAGTAAAAGTATTTTTGGGAATGGTAATATATTTATCTTCATCATAGGATTTTATTTTAAATTTTTATGCAACAAATAAGTGTATTAAATAATTATACAAAAATGATGTAGTAATTATTTTATTAAGAGATAAACCAAATAAATGGTTTTAAAAATAATAAAATAAATATTATATGAACTATTTAATGTAATCCACTAATTTTATAGATACATACTACATTTTATTAATATATTAATTCTTTTATTTTGAACATATCTTCTGTATATATTCAAATAAATGAATAGTTTCAAAATTGACACTATTGTTATTTTATAAAAATAACATATTATAAAATTGTTTAAAAACCACAAATATATTTAAAAATTATAAATTTATATTTATATGGTCTATAATGTTAAAAATTAAACAATTATGGAAAATTCACAACAAATAAGTAATTATTTGTTATAATTTAAAATTTATAATTTTATTATAACAAATAAACTTAAATAGATTAAATAAGGATAAATCAAAATGATAAGGTTTAAAATAAGATCCAAACATGTCTAAATTTGATTGGTTGATGAGATTACAACCCTATCTCATCTAATATTCGAATATGAGTCATTTTTGGAGGTTTTTAACTGGGGTTAGATTTATTATAAATTAATATTTTTAAGAATTCCAAAGGTGCCCCTCTCCTCCCTTATAAAAGGGAACCTCCTCCCCCTCTTCCTCAAACCACATTGAGCCTTCAAGCTCGGCCAAACCCTGACACATTCTCCTCTCCACTTCCCTAGAGTCATCCTAGAGGTTCTGGTCTTCTTCAATGACCCATTTTAGTGCCCTAAAAGGAGGTCTCAAAGAAGCACTTCAAATAAGAAGTAAAGCCCATTACCGATTCTTTCATATTTATTTCTTCTTACACTTCTTCTTCTTAGGTTGTTTCATTATGAAGTAATAATTTCAGTATCACTCATATACTGATATGTTATTATAAGTATTAAAAAATCCTATTTAACCATCTATCCATCCTACGGAAAAAGAAATCACCGCGTGTGCGTACGTACGGAATACCGTCTCCACGCAGTGGTGTAATCTATTTTCCACCACCACCTTACATGGATGGGTATAATGGTGTATATAATGACTATATATGACTATTATAAAGTGATACTGATTCTGAAATACATACACTCCAATAAAATTCCACGATCATAGGAACGATATCATCACTCGTGCGTACGTACGGAATACCGTCTCCACGAAGTGATGCGACTCGTTCTACATGATATTCATTTAATAATGATTATATAAATGAATTGAATGAATGAATATGATATATATATTACACTAATACCATTCTGGAAATGAGTTATCTATAACCTAAAAAAATGAATAAGAATTTATTCGACAAAACACGCATAAGAACAAAAAGTTATAAACACCCGAATAACAAGTAGCAATGAAATATTACTACTAAGAATCTAAGAATATGACCATATATGATATCAAAAAAATAAGTATGATTCTGGAATAAGTCAATAACATTATTTAAATCATTATACAGTAGGTTCGGACACTTACAAAGCAAGTCAGACTTAAGGTAAGGGAAATATCACAATCTCACTTTTATCCGAGATTGTTTTTACTTTGGTAATTACTGGGGATTATTTTATCATCCACATCCATGTTCTCTAAATATGTAATATTATTTCCATCCTTATACAATGTTTTATATCCAATTTTACCCCTCGGTAAGTTTTTGTAAAAGATATGAAAGGAATCTTTTGTCGTTTTTCATACGAGGTACTTTTTGACTTTTCCGACAAAAGTACGAAGAATGTTTTTTTAACTTATACGGCATGAATGGATTTTTAAAAACATTATTTCCAAGAATCTTCCTTTACAAGTTTTCAAGTTTATTTTTAATTGACTTCTTTTAAAATTGTATGACATGTTAAGAAAGGAAAATGTTTTTTTGAAGAAGAAAGGATATTTTCCTCAAGAATGGAGTTCAAGTGTTTTATCAAAATTATTTTCCATCTAAGATAATAAAGGGTTCTGTTTCTATCCCTATTTTTACATTGATTTGATTATGTTGTGATGGAATTATTTTTATTAATTCATTTATATTATATGAATTGTTTTACGATGTCATGTTGTTTAAGATTCACATTTGTATTACATGGGTTATGCAATGATGTATGATTTATGATTTTGTGGCACACATAAGAATGGTATCATTATGAGATGGGTGGGACCTATATCTCCCTCCAATTCATTGGGTAAAGATTTTATATCTCATGAGATAGACATGGATGGAATGGTAGGTTATACCGGTTTAGTGAAACAGGACTGAAACGAGGGTTACTCGATTCAGAAAGGGACTTTGTCCACTAAGATAGTCTTGGCAATGAGTCTTGACTAAGAAGAAATGATTCTCTATGATTATGTGTGAATGCCACAAAGTTTCTTGTTTTATGTTATGATTATTTTGATTACATTTCACTGCCATGATTTATCCCATGTTATGAAATTATGATCTCTTTTGCAGGTTAAGATTTCCAAAAGTTATGTGCTTGTGTATACGATGTGACTGATATTTCTTTTGTTTACCCTTACTAAGAATTTGAGCTCACCTTTTTATGTTTTCTTTTCCCTAGGATATAAAGAAAGGTTTTAGGTAAAAAAAGGAAGATATTTATGGGAGATGTTGAAGATCTTTCACCACGATTAGAAGATTATATTCCGAGTTTCCAAAGACACTAAACTATTACGGTCCTTGTGTGTGTGTTTTTGTTATGTATTAAGTATTCCGAAAAAGTAATGTAATGTCCATGTACGTTAAGCTTCGGGTCTTTGCAGTTGGTATCAGAGGAAAAGTTTAGTCAACCTTTGGAAACTAGGATGCTAAAGCGTTAGTGAGATCCCTAAAGATATTTCTAAGGTATGTCTAGGGATGTCCCTAAGGATAAGAATACATATAGGATATAGTCCTAGAACTATGGTAACAATATTAGATTAAACCAAATATGTTAGATATTGAAGTTACTCCCCCTTTATTATGATTTTTTCCTCTCACACTATTCTTTTTGGGTTTTAGACGATGGCTGGAACCCGAAGGAACCGTGTTGATCAATGCAATGGACAATGCAATGATTGACCTCATGAACAAACAAATGTTATGGGAGATGGAGTGAAAAATCTTATTGCTATACTTACACAAGCTATGGATCATTCTGGACTTCCAAATGAGCAGAGAAGGTAACAATATTCTATTTAGTCCTTCATGAGGCAACGTCCACCTTCTTTCAGTGGGACTTCTGATCCACTTGTTGCTGAACAATGGATCAGTACCACTGAAAAGATATTTTCAGTTCTTAAATGTTCGGAGCATGATAAATTCATCTTAGCAGTATATCGTTTGGAAGGTGAAGCTGATCAATGGTGGAATCTTATCAAAAATACGAGGCAAAGAGATGAAATTGAGTCCATGGAATGGGACGTGTTCAAGAACTTGTTTTTCAGTAAGTACTTCCCTCGTATTCTTCGAACAAAGATGGAAAAGTAGTTTCTTGAGCTGAAGCAGAAGGATGATGAATCTGTTGGTATATACGAAGCGAATTTTACAAGACTTTCAAGGTATGCATCGGGCATTATCATCCAACCTGAAAGTAATGTTGATCGATTTTTTAGTGGCTTAAAACCTAGTCTTAGAAGGTCATTAGCTATAAGAGACTTCAGTAGCTATGAAGAAATTGTGCATTGTGCTATGAAGGTAGAAATGGAAGTTGGTGTTACATATCCATCTCATGGTTTTGAAAAGAAACGAAAGATGGAGTTCAAGGATGAAATCTCAAAATAATGGTGAAAAGAAGATGAATGTTTCCTTATGCACAAAGTGTGGAAAGAAGCATGGTGGAGATTGTCTTAAAGGAACTAGAAAATGTTTTAAGTGTGGAAAATAAGGTCATCGAGAAGCTGAGTGTCGAAGTAATGGAAAAAAGGTTTCTAATGATGTGAATAAAGAAAAGACTACAGAGAACGCACCACCAACACTTTAATGATTCAGGTGCAAGGAAATGGGGCATTATGCTAATAAATGCCCTAATCCAAGGGTTAGTGATGATCTACATGAGCAACCGCTTAAGGCAAAAGACAAAGGGAAGTCACATGCGATCACTATTGGCGATGTTGAATATGACAACGATGTGGTGGAATGATTAAGTGTTTATGTAATGGGATTCCAACATAATGTTGTATCATAAAGTATTGGAATATTTATGTATTGGTCTAATGTGGTATTAAAAGTGATTGAGATATTTTTGGAAATAAGATGATATGTGCATAATGAAGGGAAAAAGAGAAAATTAAATGTTTAATAGTATTCATGAGCTCATGATTGATATAAGGACTAAGTGATATCATGGTTTGAGTATATAGAATTTTGAGGATTTTGGTATGTGGAAGGTGTTAACTTTTAACTGCATTCATGTTTTCAATAAGGTTCAATGGGTATTCAAGAGAATACATGATTAAGGCCTTCGAATGATTGGAATGTGACCAACAAGATAGGAATGCAGTATTACGATATATGGGGATCAACGATGGTATTAAATCTCTATTAATCGTTTTCACTATGTTATGAGAGTGGACCGAAGTATTTTAGATAAGCCTAAATATTGGAATGGATTATGTTAAGTTAGTATTGTTTAAGGATAGAACTTTTTTTTCAATATTATTGATGGGATGTTATAGTAATGTAATTTTAGAAAAAGGACAACCTAAAGGACGGGCGACAACCCATCGCTTTGGACAAGGCTGTGGGAATCGAACCCACAACCGAAGTGTGACTGGCCTTTATCGCCTACCACTGGCCTACAGGAAGTCCCTGGTTAGTAGAAAGTAGTTTTATTTTATTAAGAGGTATGATATATGAAGTATAAGTTCAACCTCACAGAAGACGGACTTATGAATATTTGATAACTATTGCTAAACTTTTGTTTGAAATAGATGGAATGACCCATCATTCTATCACATGATCTTTTAACACTTCATTTCTTTAAGAGATAAAGTGGAAACTATTCAAAGCAGGAACAACAGTGAGATTGTACCAAAATCAAGTAAGTATTTCTTATAATTCAAAATTTTCAACTTTAGGGAAATGATATTGAAAACCAAAAATGTTGTCCTAGTGATCTTATATCCGATGAATCATATGGTACCCTAGATCATCACAAATTCATGGCTTTGTGATTGTTGGCTTTTTCATAGCCATGTCCTCTACCACTCTCCATCAGATCATGATGGTTAGATTTCTCTTCCGTGTCCATATTTTCACCTATGTTCTCCTATGTGGATACCCAGTGATTAGTTAACTTGGGTAACCATTACGTTTTATACTTTAGTTTTTAAAGATATTTTTTGGTATTCCTTTTTACGATGTGGGTTTCTATCAAAGAAACTTTCAAATAGTAAACCATTTATAACCCCGACGAATTTCGAGGGCGAAATTCATTTTAAGGGGGGTAGAATGTAACACCCCGAGATTTTATGAAAAGTATTTATTTAATTTCATTAATGTCTTGTGTTGTATTCTACACCAATATTACCTTGCGCTATACGCAACATGGTATTAGCTTGTAGTATACACAACACTATTCGTGGATCGTGTTACACAAAATTTTGATAATAGTTATTCTACGCAATATTGAGTATATATATATTCAATGTATAAATGAAATATGGTTGGATTCTGTTATACGAAACAACTAAGGATTCTTTCACAACACGCAACCCTGACTTGGCTTTCATTACACGCAATCGCGACCTTCCTCGATAGCGTGTGTTGTACACAATATCGAGTTTTAATAAACAATGATATATTATTATAATATTGTCATGAACTAGCCATTATGAATAGTATTAAATAAATTTTGAGTTTTATAACATTATTATTCATCTTACACATTTTCTAGAACATGGTATAAGAACTAAATAAATTTTTCGGGTAAAATAAGTATTTTTAAAAAAGTGCTGTTTTGTCGCCTTTTGATGGTGCACCCAATTTAAATCTAGTTTTTTAAATGTTTATATGTTCAATTTGACAAAATAAAATTCTTCTTTTGAATCAGGATATAAAAATTTACATTAGATAAAGTTTTGATATTTTTTCGATAACTTTCATATTTTAATGAATAGTAAAAACACGCTATATTTTAATTAAAAACAAATTTTTTTCATCGTAATATCTTATGTGGTTAAATTATAGTATTGAATGGTTTTAAAGTATAAATAGAATATATTTTTACCATTTAATATAATGTATGACATTATCATTGATTTTACCTTGAATTCATAGGTTAAATCAATTCAATCTTTTGCAATGTTTTAAAGAAAACCCGTTTTCTTTCGACAACGGGATTAATTTTAATTTAATTTCTGCAACTTTTGTGTATTGAATTTAGAAAAATGGATTCCATATTTGGAATCATTGGATCCAAATTATGTTAATAAGCTACTTTTTATTTTTGGGAATTATGAATAGTAACTACGGTAAATTTTATTTACCATAGGTAAAGGTAAATCGGGTAATTAAGGGTAAATATAATATTATAAAATTACCCTAAAAGATGTCAAAATCCTATTGGATGACTAAAAGTCGACCAATATCACCTATGTGTCGGATTAGATTCATTTTATGGACTTTTGACCATGAAATAATTTAATTATTATTAAAACCAAAGAAAGTGACAACATGTCACTTTCTTAAATCTTATAAGTATAATAATTTTTACATAGTGATAAACATCATAAAACTTCGAACATTAATAGTCTCCATAAATATAATAAAATTATCTACATCATGAGAATTTATTTAGTATTTTTTGGGATTAAATAATTATCATTAATTGTGACACAATAATGATGCAGAAATTATTTATCTAGTGAAAAATTAAGAATATAGTTTTTATTAAACTAATAGTGACCATAAAAGGCACAAAACCCTGACCAAAACTTATTGGTCATTTAAATATAAACTATAAGCATCCAATGATCTAATATTTGAGCATTTGGAGTCTTATACAAGCAATTATGACACTTATATTATTTTATTTGAAATAATGCCAAAGTTGTCACCTTCATAATTTAATAAATATAACAATTTAAATATTGTGATTTTAAGATTCTAAATTCATGTAAAAGTATTATTGGGAAAGTTAATATATTTATCGTAATCATAGGATTTTATTTTAAATTTTTATGCAACAAATAAGTGTATTAAATAATTATACAAAAATGATGTATTAATTATTTTATTAAGAGATAAACCAAATAAATGGTTTTAAAAATAATAAAATAAATATTAAATGAACTATTTAATGTTATACACTAATTTTATAGATACATATGACCTTTTATTAATATATTAAAGATTTTAGTTCGAACATATCTTCTGTATATATTCAAATAAATGACTAGTGTCAAAATTGACACTATTGTTATTTTATAAAAATAACATATTATAAAATTGTTTAAAAATCACAAAAATATTTAAAAATTATAAATTTAAATTTATATGGTCTATAATGTTATAAATTAAACAATTATGGAAAATTCACAAGATATAAGTAATTATTTGTTATAATTTAAAATTTAGAAGTTTATTACAACAAATAAACTTAAATAGATTAAATAAGGATAAATCAAAATGATAAGGTTTAAAATAAGATCCAAACATGTCTAAATTTGATTGGTTGATGAGATTACAACCCTATCTCATCTAATCTTCGAATATGAGTCATTTTTGGAGGTTTTTATGTGGGGTTAGATTTATTATAAATTAATATTTTTAAGAATTCCAAAGGCGCCCCTCTCCTCCCTTATAAAAGGGAACCTCCTCCCCCTCTTCCTCACACCACATTGAGCCTTCAATCTCGGCCAACCCCTGACAATTTCACCTCTCCACTTACCTAGAGACATCCTAGAGGTTCTGGTCTTCTTCAAAGACCCATTTTAGTGCCCAAAAAGGAGGTCTCAAAGAAGCACTTCAAAGAAGAGGTAAAGCCCATTACCGATTCTTTCATCTTTATTTATTCTTCCACTTCTTCTTCATAGGTTGTTTCATTATGAAGTAATAACGTCAGTATCACTCATATACTGATATGTTATTATAAGTATGAAACAACCCTATTTCACCATCTATCCATCCTACGGAAAAAGAAATCATCGCGCGTGTGTACGTACGGAATATCGTCTCCACGCCGTGGTGTAATCTATTTTCCACCACCACCTTACATGGATGGGTATAATGGTGTATATAACGACTATATATGACTATTATAAATTGATACTTATTCTGAAATACATACACTCCAATAAAATTCCACAATCATATGAACGATATCATCACTCGTGCGTACGTACGGAATACCGTCTCCACGATGTGATGCGACTCGTTCTACATGATCTTCATTTCATAATGATTATATAAATTAATTGAATGAATGAATATTATATATATATTACACTAATACCATTCTGGAAATGAGGTATCTATAACCTAAAGAAAAATAATAAGAATTTATTCGACAAAACACGCATAAGAACAAAAAGTTATAAACACCCAAATAACAAGTAGCAATGAAATATTACTACTAAGAAGCTAATAATATGACCATATATGATATCAAAAAAAAATAAGTATGATTCTGGAATAATTCAATAACATTATTTAAATAATTATACAGGAGTTTTGGACACTTACAAAGCAAGTCGACCTAAGGTAAGGGAAATATCACAATCTCACTTTTATCCGAGATTGTTTTTACTTTGGTTATTACTGGGGTGTATTTTATCATCCACATCCATGTTCCCTCAATATGTAATATTATTTCCATCCTTATACAATGGTTTATATCCAATTTTACCCCTCGGTAAGTTTTTGTAAAAGATATGAAAGGAATCTTTTGTCGTTTTTCGTACGTGGTACTTTTTGACTTTTCCGACAAAAGTACGAAGAATGTTTTTTAACTTATACGGAATGAATGGATTTTTAAAAACATTATTTCCAAGAAGCTTCCTTTATAGGTTTTCAAGTTTATTTTTAATCAACTTCTTTTAAAATTGTATGACATGTTAAGAAAGGAAAATGTTTTTTTGAAGTAGAAATGATATTTACCTCAAGAATGGAGTTCAAGTGTTTTATCAAAATTATTTTCCATCTAAGATAATAAAGGGTTCTGTTTCAATACCTATTATTACATTTATTTGATTATGTTGTGATGGAATTATTTTTATGAATTCATTTA
This sequence comes from Viscum album, assembly GCA_963277665.1. NCBI lineage: Eukaryota > Viridiplantae > Streptophyta > Magnoliopsida > Santalales > Viscaceae > Viscum > Viscum album. Next base: position 1,434,455,159 of record OY728159.1, read on the forward strand.
TCTTATATGAATTGTTTTACGATGTCATGTTGTTTAAGATTCCCATTTATATTACATGGGTTATGCAATGATGTATGATTTATGATTTTGTGGCACACATAAGAATGGTATCATTATGAGATGGGTGGGACCTATATCTCCCTCCAATGCATTGGGTAATGATTTTATATCTCATGAGATAGACATGGCTGGAATGGTAGGTTATATCGGTTCAGTGAAACAGGACTGAAACGGGGGTTACTCGATTCAGAAAGGGACTTTGTCCACTAAGATAGTCTTGGAAATGAGTCTTGACTAACAAGAAATGAATATCTATGATTATGTGTGAATGCCACAAAGTTTCATGTTTTGAGTTATGAATATTGTGATTACATTTCACTACCATGATTTATCCCATGTTATGAAATTATGATCTCTTTTGCAGGTTAAGATTTCCAAAAGTTATGTGCTTGTGTATATGAATTGATTGATATTTCTTTTTCTTACCCTTACTGAGCATTTGAGCTCACCCTTTTATGTTTTCTTTTCCCCAAGATATAAATAAATGGTTTAGGTAAAAAAAGGAAGATCTTTATGGGAGATTTTAAAATCTTTCACCACGATTAGAAGATTATATTCCGAGTTTTCAAAGACACTATAATATTACGGTCCTTGTGTGTGTGTTTTTGTTATGTATTAAGTATTCCACAAAAGTAATGTAATGTCCATGTACGTTAAGCTTCGGGTCTCTACAATGTTTCTTAGAAATGTATTTCAAAAAGATTTTACTATTTAAAATAATATGGGTTAAAGTCATTTATACCCTTGTTTGACTTTTTATAAGATGTTTATAAAGGAATCTTTCCGTCGTTTTCCAAACAAGGTGCTTTTAACCTTTTCGACAGAATTAATGTAAGAATTTTTTTTAACTTATACGCCGGGTGAAACTATTTTCCGCCATTATAAAATCATCGAAGATTCCCTTACAAACTTATAAGAATACGTTCAGTGAAAATGATTCATTTTATATGACTCTTAAATGATTTCAAAATAAAAAGAGATATTTCTCTAAAAAGAGTTTTGATTTTATCTATGTCAACATCCTGTGATGGATTTTAAGCTTATTTGGAGATGATTTATTATAAAACAAAACATCCATATTGTATTGAAGGTTTTGTGATATGTTTGACTATGGATATGTTATTTTCATGGTTTATGGATGAAGTATTTACATTTCATATGCTAGTTTTAATACGAATGTTTATATAATGTTTAATCCTTTTCATATGGGAATGCATTGGACTTAATATGTGACGGGTGGAGCCCGGTATAGCTCCTAGATGCATTGGTAGGTCTCATGAGAAAAACTAGTGTCTTGGCACAAGGCCTTGGCAAAATCTTATTTGTAGTATTGGCACAAGGCCTTGTCTATGTGGTTATGATAGTCTGGCATTATGGATTCCATCATTATGAAAGTGGTTATTGATATTGTATGTGATTATTCGATTAATAGAATATCCATGTGAATAAGTAAATGGAATTATTTTATTTTACTTTTTCCATACTATGTTGAAGTTCAAGTTTAAAAGGCTTTTGTTTTAGTTATACATTGACTTAAATTTTTATGCTTATTTTTTGAAAGTTTATGCTTTATTGTTATCCTTACCGGGCATTTGAGATCACCCCTTTTCTATGTTTTATTTTTCCCAGGATGTGAAGAAGTAAGTTATGAATGACCTGTAGGGATAGTATGTGGGGATATGAGTGTGGAATATGGAGACTATGTTGTTGTAGTAGTTTTCACTTTATGATGTAATGTAAAACATTATGAATATATCTAGTGTTTCCAAGGTTACTAAACCAATCGGTCTTTCGAGATTTGACCTTTCTTGTGATCATGCCAATGTAATGTAATAATGCACCGACTCTGGGTAACTAGGGTCGGGGCGTTACATTTGGTATCAGAGGAAGTTTAGTACAAACCTTGGAAGATAGATTTAGATAAACTCTGATTAGAGCACGTAGACCTAAGATTAACTTTGAGGATTAGTATAGAAGAACTTCCTAGAATTTTGGTGTTGTAGAGATTTTGTGAGTTTTCCAAGAAATACATCCCTGTCTGGATACGAACAGGTAGATGCGGCTCTGGCACAGATGTACCTTGGGATAAAACCCCAAAACACCGCTTTGAGCTAGACTCGAACGGGAAATGGTGCACGACAACGGGCCTTGCTGCACTCTTGGTTACCACACTCCCGGGGGATATGCTTAGGATAGCTCTCATTTTATTTACAAATCATTATGAAGTGTTTATGAGTATATACTTCCCCAAAGAAAACATTTTTATTATTATGGATTATATCCATAAATTGTTCAATTTATGTTAAGTGTTTTATAAGTATGGGATTATGTATTTTGATTCATAAACTGATCTAGTTTATGCCATTGTTTAGAAATGGCGCCTAGTGGAAGAAATGGAAACCGTATCAATGCACGCACTCCATGTAGGGATTTCCCTCCTGCTCAAGATAATTATAGTGGAGCTAGTGATGCAACTGGTGCCGATCAGCTAATCACCATACTGGGACAACTCACTCAGGTTATGAATAATAACCTTACCTGTATGGAGCACCCTAATCCACAGCGTGGAGGATCAATGTTAGATCAATTCATGAGGCAACAACCACCAACATTCAATGGGAGAACAAATCCATTAGTAGCTGAGCAATGGATATTTTCCCTAGAGAAAATATTTCAGGCTTTGGGGAGTAGTGAAAGGGAAAAAGTTATCATGGCAGTTTACCGCCTCACTGGAGATGCTGATCAATGGTAGTCATTGATTCAAAATACAAAGGAAGATGAATAAGTATCAAATATGGAATGGAGGTAGTTCAAAGATCTGTTTTTAGAAAAATACTTTCCTCGCGACCATCGAGCAGATATGGAAAGGCAATTTCTGACTATGAGACAAAAGGAGGATGAGAATGTCACAAAGTATGAGGCTAGCTTTACAAGGTTAGCAAGGTATGCTGGAGATTATATACGTAACCCAAGAAGTAATATTGATTGTTTCTTTGATGGGTAAAACCATTTATCCGCCGAGCATTAGTCTCACAATCCTTTTCATCGTACAAAGACATTGTCTCATGTGCTATCAAGACCGAAAAGGAATTCTCTATGTCTTATGACTTTAAAGAAAAGAAAGAGAAGAAGAGACCTACTGATCAATCTGGGAATGGAAATAAGGGGAAGAAGGGAAAGGTTGAATATCCATCCTGTGGTAAATGTGGTAAGAAACACCCCGGTACTTTCGTGAAGTGAACGAGAGTCTATTACAATTGTGGTGAAAAAGGCCACCAAGCTCGTGATTGTATGGGGAAGAAGGAAGCTACCAATGTTCAGTGCTACAATTGCAGGAAGATGGGGAATTATGAAAATGAATGTCCTAAGTGTCAGGAGAACTTACCTCAAAAAAGTCCAAGGGATCAAGGCCAAGCTTATTCTATCTCTACTGCTGAGGTAGAAGCTCCGAAAGACGTGGTGGCAGGTAATTTAATGTTTTCCTCAAGTCTAGTAAATGCATTATTTGATTCTGGATCATCACATTGTTTCATATCTTCCCAGTTTGCTAAGAATATTAGATATTTCCTATTTGATTTAGCAAGGGAGTTTTCAGTTAAAACTCATAAGGGAAGTATCATTTCCAAAAAGTTTTGTGAATCAGTCCCCATTAGAGCACATAAATGTTCTTTATCAGCTGATCTCATCGTCATACCTATGATTGGGTTTGATATAATCCTCGGTATGGACTGGCTTTTGGACTATGATGAGAAGATTTATTGTAAGAAGAGAGAGGTTACAATTCTTGATGATAATGATAAGGAACACCTTATCTTTTGAGCAGAATCGTCACCACCTAATTCTTATTTAGATCCACCCCCAGTAGCTCAACTAAATTCAATTATTGGGGAGGAAGATAATTAAATAACTGTGGGTGAGGAATGGAATGTTCAAATAGAGTATGTAATTGTTGTGAATGAATTTGTAGATGTATTTCCAGAAGATTTACCTGGACATCCTCCAGAACGAGAAGTTGAGTTTTCCATTGATTTAATTCCTAGATCAAGGCCTATATCGAAGACCCCTTATAGAATGGCCACTGTAGAATTAGTTGAACTAAAGAAACAACTAGAGGAATTAAGTAATAAGGGATTTATTCTCCCTTGCGTTTCTCTATGGGGATCCCCTAATCTTTTTGTTAAAAAGAAAGACGGATCTATGAGGTTATGTATCGACTACAAGGAGATCAATGCTATAAAAATAAAGAACAAGTATCCCCTACCACGCATTGATGATATATTTGACCAATTTCATGGAGATCAATACTTTTCAAAGATTGACCTTCGATCTGGATACCATCAGTTGTGTGTGAAGAAGGAAGACATTTCGAATACAACATTTTGAACCAGGTACGGGCATTACGAGTTTACTGTAATGCCTTCTGGATTGACTAATGCACCCTCTGTATTCATGGATCTGATGAATAGATTTTTCAAGGAGTTTCTCGATGAATTTGTTGTGGTATTTATTGATGATATCTTGGTATACTCCAAAACCTACGATGATAATGAAAATCACTTGCGCGTTATCTTGAAGACTCTGAGAAGGCATGAATAATATGGGAAGTTTAGCAAGTGTGAATTCTGGCTTCATGAGATTTCTTTTCTTGTCCATATTGTCTCTAAAGATGAAATCTCTATTGATCTTTCTAAGACCAAGGCAATCCTAGAATGGCCAGCACCTACGAGTATAACTGAGGTACGTATTTTTGTTGGTTTGGAAGGTTATTATTGACGTTTCGTCCAGAATTTTGCCCGATTGGCTAACCCATTAACGAAGCTCACACGTAAAGGGGTTAAATTTGTTTGGACAAATGAGTGTGAAGAATGTTTCTAAGAACTAAATAGAATATTAGTCAATGCTCCTATATTGAATATACCATTGGGGAATGACAGGTTTGTTATTTATAGTAATGCATCGAAGAAAGGACTTGGTTGTGTCCTTTTGCAGAATGATAGAGTTATTGCCTATGCATCACGACAGTTGAAAATTCATGAACAAAACTATCCTACTCATGATCTCTAGTTAGCAGCTGTGATCTTTTCTTTGAAGATATGGAGGCACTACCTCTATAGTGAAAATGTAAGATTTATACTGATCACAAGAGTTTGAAGTATATTTTCTCACAAAAATAACTCAACATGAGGCAAAGGAGATGGCTTGAATTACTCAAGGATTATGATTGCACTATACACTACCACCTGGGGAAGGCAAACAAGGTCGAAGATGCTTTGAGCAGAATGTATCATGGAGTTTTGAACAATATGAGAATTGAAAGGGATCCAATTTTCATGGATCTATTGAAGATGAACATGGGAATAACCAGGGAATGAGAAACATCAGTGTTTTTTCAAATGGTTGCTAAAACATCTTTACTAGAAAGGATTAAGAGTTCTCAGACTGATGATGAAGAATTTCAAAAGAATATTAAAGCTGTGAATGATGGGAGACTGATAGACTTTGTGTATGAAGTTAAAATTTTGAAATTAGGGAAGAGATTTTGTGTTCCTGATATACCTAATCTAAAAAGGGAATTGCTGGATGATGCTCATAGTTACAATTTCTCTATACACCCTGGGAGCACCAAAATGTATAGATATTTGAAGGAACATTTTTGTGGGACAATATGAAGGGGGAGATTGCTGATTTTGTGTCAAGATGTATGGTTTTTCAACAAGTGAAAGCTGGAAGGCAACACCCTGTAGGAGTCATGCAACCTCTTCTCATACCGGAGTGGAAATGGGACAATATTATGATGGAATTTGTCATGGGGATACCAAAGAATCCGAGAAGAAATGATGAAATAAGGGTTATTGTTGATCGTCTTACCAAGTCAGCACATTTTCTTTCTATAAGAGAAGATCTACCACTAGAACATCTAGCAAGACTATATATTAATGAAGTTGTGAGACTTCATGGAGTACCCCTATCGATTGTTTCTGATCGTTATCCCCATTTTACTTCAAGATTCTGGAAGAGTCTTCAAAAATCCCTAGATACTGAACTTTATTTGAGCACTGCCTACCACCCTCAGACAGACGGACAATCAGAACAAACTATTCAAACCTTAGAAGACATGTTGTGATCCTGCTCACTTGACTTTCAGGGTATGTGGGATCAGTATTTACCTCTGGTAGAATTTTCCTATAACAATAGCTTCCATTCGAGTATTTATATGGCACCATATGAAGCGTTATACAAAAAAAGATGCCATACACCAACCTGTTGGGATGAAGTTGGTGAAAGATAACTTGTAGGTCTAGAACTGGTGGAGGAAATGATGGAAAAGGAGAAGGTAATCCAAAATCACATCAAAGCATCTCAAAGTAGGCAGAAGAGCTATCCCGATAATCGAAGGAACGATTTGGAATTTCAAGTCGGTGATCATGTTTTCTTGAAGGTATCTCCATGGAAGGGAGTCATACGTTTTGGTAAGAAAGGTAAATTGTGTCCTATGTACATAAGACCTTTCGAAATTCTAGAACGAATTGGGGCTATAGCTTATCGATTGGCAATGCCGCCAAGTCTCTCCAAAGTTCGCGATGTGTTCCACGTATCTCTATTGAGGAAATACATGCCTGACCCAACACATGTACTCACCTATGAAAAATTAGAATTGGAACCTGATCTGTCTTATTGTGAAGAGCCTGTCAGGATTCTTGATACGAGAGAACAAGTACTAAGAAACCGGACGACACGTCTGGTAAAAGATTTGTGGAGAAACCATAAGATGGAAGAGGCAACGTGGGAACCCGGGGAACTTATGATGAAGAACCACCAGAGTCTTTTCATGTGTTATGTATTTTGGAAATTTCGAGGACGAAATTATTTGAAGGAGGGGAGAATTTAACACCCCAAACTTCTACGGTACGCTTCTCTTTGAATAATGTGATACCGTGTGTTGTACGTGTAACACCCCGAGGTTTTTATGAAAAATATTATTTTCATTAATGTCTTGTGTTGCATGCTACACCAAATGGAGCTTGCACAACACGCATCCTTGACTTGCCTTGAATTACACGCAATCAGGACCTTCCTCTATAGCGTGTGTAGTACGCAATACCAAGTTTCACTAAACAATGATATGCTATTAAAATATTATTAAAACTAGCCATTATGAATAGTAATAACCACATTTTGAAATTTTTTAAATTTTATTTTTCAAAATGGACTTTATTTTTGGATTCGGAATATCGAAATTAGCTTAGGGTGAAATTTTGGTACTTTTCGGATAACTTTCATATTCTGATGAATAGTGAAAATTACTAAATTTTAATTAAAGACAACTTTTTTAATAGAAATAATTAATATTGATAAATTATTAATTTGAATGGTTTTAAAGTATATTTAGAATTTATTTTTACAATTTAATACAATTTTGGTTATTGGATGTGATTTCACATTTAAACCAGACATAAACAAGTGTCAATCTTTTGATAGTTATTATCTCTTAAAAACACGCTATTTGTTTTGACGACGGGAATTAATTTTTAAATTAATTAATGTAACTGATATGTTTTGAATTTGGTAAAATAGACGTCATTTTTTAATTCATAATATCAAATATAGCTTAGGCCTAATTTTTTGTATTTTTCTGGAAACGTTCATTTTTTGATGAATAGTGAAACCACTAAGTGGTAGTTAAAAAACTGAATTTTTCATAAAACATAATTTTACCGCTTCTATGAGTGGAATTTCAAAAATCAGAGTGACACGGTTAATATCAAGGTCTATAATGTTGTTCAATGAGATGAAAATTATTTTTGTTGAGTAATAACTTTTGACTTTTTTTTTACCACGGTTAAAAGTAAATAGGGTAATTAAGGGTAAAAATGATATTATTATTACCCTAACACATGTCCTAATTCTATTGGATAAATTAAATTTGACCAAAAACAACCTTAGGAATAAAATATGACCATTTAATCCCACTTGGATTAGATTAGGACATTTATTATTAATTTATTTAAAGAAGGGTTAAAATAGTTAAAATCAATGTTTAATAAGTAAATCATTTTTAATATAGGGTTATACATAAGATAAATTCGACTATAAATATTCATTAGAAATATAAAAAGATTTCCTACATAATGATATTTTATTTGTAATTTTTAGACATTAAATAATTTATTTTATTTGTGACACAACGATGATGCAGTAATTATCTTATTAATGAAATATTGACATAATTGATGTTATAAATACACAAATAAATGTAATTTGAGACTTTTTATGAATTAAAATAATTTTATAGGTTAATATTACATGTTAGTATTTATTTTATTAACTTTTTAGAACTAATAATTCTGTTATGATTTTTACAAAAATCAATTCCCAAATAGTGTCAAAATTGACATAAAATAGTTTTTAAAACAAATATTATATTATTAATTTTTATTTTATGCCTAAAAATCTAAGGTTCGGCCAAATAACTTAGATAAGGTTATATATATTAATTATAAACAACTTGGGGTTCGTTTGGCTTGATATAGTAAGTTTATTAACCTTATAGTGTAAGAACTCAAGAAGACACGATAAAAGTAAAATTATTTAACTTAATGTTAAAACTAAATGATAAGGTTACAATAAGAACCTAAATTTGTATAAATTCTATTGGATGAGAGGATTTCGACCCATCCCCACCTTAGCTTCTAAATAAATCAATTTGGAGCTATTTAAAACCGAATTTGTCTTTATAATAAAATAATATTTTTAAGATTTCCAAAGGTGCCCCTCTCCTCCCTTATAAAAGGGCACCTCCTCCCTCTCTTCCTCACACCACTTTGATCCTTCGAGCTCAGCCAAACCCTGAAAATATCTCCTCCACACTTCCATAGAATCATCCTAGTGTTTCTGGTCTTCTTTGAAGACCAACCCTAGTGCCCTAAGAGGAGGTTAAGAAGAGGCGCGTCAAAAAGAGGTAATATCCATTACCGATCCTTTCCAAATTCTTTCTTCTTCAACTTCTTCTTCTTTAGTTGTTTCATTATGAAGTAATAACATCAGTATCACTCATATATGGATATGTTATTATCTGTATGAAACAATCCTATTTCAATATCTATCCATCCTACGGAAAACGAAATCACCGCGCGTGCGTACGTACAGAATACCGTCTCCACGCCGTGGTGTAATCTATTTTCCACCACCACCTTACTTGGAGGGGTATAATGGTGTAAATAATTACTATATATGATTATTATAAAGTTATATTGATTATGAAATAGTATACATACACTCTAATACAATTCCACGATCATGGGAATGATATCATCGCTCGTGCGTACGTACGGAATACCGTCTCCACGATGTGATGCGATTCATTCTACATGATCTTAATTGCATAATGATTATATAAATGAATTGAATGAATTAATATGATATATATTACATTAATACCATTATGTAAATGATGTATCTATAACCTAAAGAGAAGAATAAGAATTTATTTGACAAAACACGCATAAGAACAAAAAGTTATAAACACCCGAGTAACAAGTAGCAATGAAATATTACTACTAAGAAGCTAAGAATATGACCATATATGATATCATAACAATAATTATGATTCTGGAATAAGTCAATAACATTATTTAAATCATTATACAGGAGTTTCAGACACTGACGAGGCAAATCGGACCTAAGGTAAGGGAAATATCACAATCTCATTTTTATCCGATATTGTTTATACTTTGGAATTTACTGGGGTGTATTTTATCATCCACATCCATGTTTCCTCAATATGTAATATTTATATCCTCCTACAATTTTTTAATTCCAATTTTACCCTTCGGTGAGTTTTTATTAAATGATATGAATGGAATCTTTTGTCTTTTTTCATATGAGGTACTTTTTGACTTTTCCGAAAAAAGTACGAGAAGAATGTTTTTTTAACTAATACGACATGAATGGATTTTTAAAACATTATTTACAAGAAGACTCCTTTTCATGTTTTAATGTATATTTTTAATCAACTTTTTTTAGTTTAAAATTGTATGACATGTTATGAAAGGAAAATTGTTTTTGAAGTAGAAAGGATATTTTCCTCAAGAAAGGAGTTCAAGTGTTTTATCAAAATTATTTTCCATCTAAGATAATATAGGGTTATCTTTTTATCCCTATTATTACATTGATTTGATTATTTTGTGATGGAATTATTTTTATGAATTCCATTATCTTATATGAATTGTTTTATGATGTCATGTTGTTTATGAATCCCATTTTTATTACATGGGTTATGCTACGATGTATGGTTTATGATTTTGTGGCACACATAAGAATGGTATCATTATGAGATGGGTGGGACCTATATCTACCTTTAATGCATTGGGTAAAGATTCTATATCTCATGAGATAGACATGGCTGGAATGGTAGGTTATACGGGTTCAGTGAAACAGGACTGAAACGAGGAATGAACTCGGTTTAGAAAGTGACTTTGTCCACAAAGATAGTCTTGGCAATGTGTCTTGACTAATAAGAAATGATTCTCTATGATTATGTGTGTATGCCAAAAAGTTTCATATTTTATGTTATGATTATTTGGATTACATTTCACTACTATGATTTATCCCATGTTATGAAATTACGATCTCTTTTGCAGGTTAAGATTTCCAAAAGATATGTTCTTATGAATATGATGTGATTGATATTTCTTTTGTTTACCCTTACTGAGCATTTGAGCTCACCCTTTTATGTTTTCTTTTCCCCAGGATATAAATAAAGGTTTTAGGTAAGAAAAAAAGGAAGATCCTTATGGGATATGTTGAAGATCTTTTACCATGATTAGGAGATTATATTCCGAGTTTCAAAAGACACTAAACTATTACGGTCCTTGTGTGTGTGTTTTTGTTATGTACTATGTATTCCGCAAAAGTAATGTAATGTCCATGTACGTCAAGCTTCGGGTCTCTACAGTTGGTATCAGAGGAATGGTTTAGTCAACCTTTGGAAACTAGGATGCGAGAACTTTAGTGAGATCCCTAGAGATATTTATAAGGTATGTCTATGGATGTCCCTAAGGTTAAGTATACATATAGGTTATAGTACTAGACTTATGCTAACTATCATAGAATTAAACCTAAGATGTTAGATATTGAGGGTACTCCCCCTTTATTATGTTTTTTTCCCTAGCATGATTTTTTCCTCTCATGCTCTTCTTTTTGGGTTTTAGACGATGGCTGGAACCCGAAGGAACCGTGTTGAACAATGCAATGGACAATGCAATGATTGTCCTCCTGAACAAACGAATGTTATGGGAGATGGGGTGCAACATCTTATCTCTATACTTACACAAGCTATGAATCATTCTGAACTTCCAAATGAGAAAATAAGGGAACAATATTCTATTGAGTCCTTCATGAGGCAACGTCCACCTTCTTTCAGTGGGCCTTCTGATCCACTTGTTGCTGAAAAATTGATCGGTACCACTGAAAAGATATTTTCAATTATTCAATGTTCAGAACATGATAAAGTCATCTTAGTAGTATATCGTTTGGAAGGTGAAGCTGATCAATGGTGGAATCTTATCAAGAATACGATGCCAAGAGATGAAATTGAGTCCATAGAATGGGACGAGTTCAAGAACTTATTTTTCAATAAGTACGTCCCTCGTATTCTTCGAACAAAGATGGAGAAGGAGTTTCTTGAACTAAAGAAAAAGGATGATGATTCTGTTGGTATATACGAAGTGAATTTTACAAGGCTTGCAAGGTATGCATCTGGATTTATCATCCAACCTGAAAGTAAAGTTGATCGATTCTTCAGTGGCTTAAAACCAAGTCTTCGAAGGGAATTAGCTATAAGAGACTTCAGCAGCTATGAAGAAATTGTGTGTTGTGCTATCAAGGTAGAAATGGAAGTTGGTGTTACTTATCCATCTCATAGTTTTGACAAGAAACGAAAGATGGAATTGAAGGAGAAATCTCATAATAATGGTGAAAAGAAGATGAATGTTTCCTTATGCTCAAAGTGTGGAAAGAAGCATGGTGGAGATTCTCTTTAAGGGACAAGTAAATATTTCAAATGTGGAAAGGAAGGTCATTGGGCATTTGAATGCCGCAATGATGGGAAGAAGATGCTTAATGATGCAAACAATGGAAGGGATACACAGAATGAACCTACTACACTTCAATGATTCAAGTGCAAGGAAATGGGGCATTATGCTAATAAATGCCCTAATCCAAGGGTTAATGATGATTGACATGAGCAACCGCTTAAGGAAAAGGACAAAGGGAAGTCACATGAGATCACTATTGACGATGTTGAATATGAAAACAATGTGGTGGAATGATTAAGTGTTTATTTAATGGGATTCCAAAATAATTTTGTATATAGTATCGTGGAATATTAGAATATTTATGTATTGGTCTATTGTGGTTTTCAATAATTTTATGGTACCGATAACCATGGAATGTGATTGATATATTTTTAGAAAAAAGATGATATGCGCATAATGAAGGGATAAGGAGAAAATGAAATGTTTTACAGTATTCATGAGCTCATGACTGATATAAGGAAATAGTTATATCCTGGTTTGAGGTTTTGGTATGTGAAAAGAGTTAACTTTTGACAGCACTCTTGTTTTCACTATGATTCATTGGGTATTCATTTTTCAAGAGAATACATGATTAAGGCCTTCGAATGTTTGGAATGTGACCAACACGACATATGTCATGATATACGGGGATCAACGATGGTATTAACATGCTTGTTATATGATCTCTTTGGTAATCATTTTCACTATTATATGGATTGGACAGTAGTATTTTGGATAAGCCTAATGATTAGAAATGATTATGTTGGACATAAGTTAGTATTGTATAAGGATAGAACTTTTTTAGATATTATTGATTGGATGTTATAGTGATGTAGTTTTAGAAAAAGGACAACCTGCAGGACGGGCGACAACCCATCGCGTCAGACAAGGCTGTGGGAATCGAACCCACAACCCAACTTCGACTGGCCTTTATCGCCTACCACTGGCCTAACAGGAAGTCCCTATTTAGTAGAAACTAGTTTTATTATATTAAGAAGTATGATATATTAAGTATAAGTCCATTTTAGGAACCATATATGATTAATCTCACTATAGATGGACATGTGTATTTTTTTGATAACTTTTCTAACCTTTTGATTGAGACAGATGGAATGACCCATCATTCTATCACATGATCTGCTATCACATCACAAATGAAAAATTCAACTTAATTTATTTTATAGATGAAGTGGAAATTGTCCAAAGAATGACCAACGGTGAGACTATATCGAAATCATGAAAGTATTTCATTTAATTCCAATTTTATCAACTTTAGGGAAACGATCTTGAAAACCAAAAATGTTATCCTAGTGCTCTTATATCTGATGAATTAGATGGTACCTTATATCGTCACAAATTTATGGCTTTGTGATTGCTGGCTTTTCCATAGCCATGTTCTCTACCATTCTCCATCAGAAAAAGATGGTTAGATTTCTCTTCCATATCCATATTTTCACCTATGTGGAAACCCAATGATTAGTTTATTTGGGTATCCATTACATTTCATACTTTTGTTTTTAAAGATTGGTTTTGGTATTCCTTTTTACGATGTGGGTTTCTATCAATGAAACTTTTTAATAGTAAACCATTTATAACCCCGAAGAATTTCGAGGGAGAAATTCATTTTAAGGGGGGTAGAATGTTACACCCTGAGATTTTTATGAAAAATATTCTTTTCATTAATGTATTGTGTTGTACGCTACACAAAAAGGAGCTTGCACAACACGCATACATGAGTTGCCTTGCATTACACTCAATCACGACCTTCCTCTATAGCGTGTGTAGTACGCAATACTGAGTTTCACTAAACAACGATATGCAATTAAAATATTATTAAAACTAGCCGTTATTAAATAGTAATAACCACTTTTTGAAATTTTGCAAATTTTATTTTTCAAATGGACTTCATTTTTGGATTCGGAATATCGAAATTAGCTTAGGGTGAAATTTTGGTACTTTTCGGATTACTTTCATATTCTGTTGAATAGTGAAAATTACTAAATTTTAATTAAAAACAACTTTTTTAATAGAAATAAATAATAGTGATAAATTGTTAATTTGAGTGGTTTTAAAGTATATTTAGAATATATTTTTACAATTTAATACAATGTTGGTCATTGGACGTAATTTTACATTTAAACCATACATAAACAAGTGTCAATCTTTTGATAGTTATTATCTCTTAAAAACACGCTATTTATTTTGACTACGGTAATTAATTTTTAAATTAATTAATGTAACTGATATGTTTTTAATTTGGAAAAATAGACATCATTTTTGAATTCATAATATCAAATATATCTTAGGCCTAATTTTTTGTATTTTTCTGAAAACGTTCATTTTTTGATGAATAGTGAAACAACTAAGTGGTAGTTAAAAAACTGAATTTTTCATAAAACATAATTTTATCGCTTCTGTGAGTGGAATTTAGAAAATACGAGAGACACGGTTAATATCAAGGACTAAAATGTGGTTCAATGAGATGAAAATAATTTTTGGTGAATAGTAACTTTTTATTTTTTTTACCACGGTTATAAGTAAATAGGGTAATTAAGGGTAAAAATGATATTATTATTACCCTAACACATGTCCTAAATCTATTGGATAAATTTAATTCGACCAAAAACAACCTTAGGAATAAAATATGTCCATTTAAGCCCACTTGGATTAGATTAGGACTTTTATTATTAATTTATTTAAAGAAGGGTTAAAATAGTTAAAATCAATGTTTAATAAGTAAATAATTTTTAATATAGGGTTATACATAAGATAAATTCGACTATAAATATTCATTAGAAATCTAAAAAGATTTTCTACAAAATGATATTTTATTTGTAATTTTTAGACATTAAATAATTTAATTTATTTGTGACACAACGATGATGCAGTAATTATATTATTAATGAAATATTGACATAATTTATGTTATAAATACCCAAATAAATGTAATTTGTAACTTTTTATGAATTCCAATAATTTTCAAGGTTTATATGACATGTTATTATTTATTTTATTAGCTTTTTTTAACTAATAATTCTGTTATTATTTTTAAAAAAATCAATTACCAAATAGTGTCAACATTGACATAAAATAGTTTTTAAAACAAATATTATATTATTAATTGTTATTTTATTCCTAAAAATCTTAGGTTCGGCCCAATCACTTAGATAAGGTTATATATATTAATAATAAACAACTTGGGGTTCGTTTGGCTTGATATAGTAAGTTTATTAACCTTATAGTGTAAGAACACAAGAAGACACGGTAAAAGTAAAATTATTTAACTTAATGTTTAAACTAAATGATAAGGTTAAAATAGGAACCTAAACTTGTCTAAATTCTATTGGATGAGAGTATTTCGACCCATCCCCACCTTAGTTTCGAAATAAATCAATTTGGAGCTATTTAAAACCGAATTTGGCTTTATAATAAAATAATATTTTTAAGATTTCCAAAGGTGCCCCTCTCCTCCCTTATAAAAGGGCACCTCCTCCCTCTCTTCCTCACACCACTTTGAGCCTTCAAGCTCGGCCAACCCCTGCCAATATCTCCTCTCCACTTCCCTAGAATCATCCTAGAGGTTCTGGTCTTCTTCAAAGACCATCCCTAGTTCCCTAAGAGGAGGTTAAGAAGAGGCGCGTCAAAAAGTGGTAATATCCATTACCGATCCATTCCAAATTCTTTCTTCTTCAACTTCTTCTTAATTAGTTGTTTCATTATGAAGTAATAACATAAGTATCACTCATATTCTTATATGTTATTATAAGTATGAAACAACCCTATTTCAACATCTATCTATCCTACGGAAAATCAAATCACCGCGCGTGCGTATGTACGGAATACCGTCTCCACGCCGTGGTGTAATCTATTTTCCACCACCACCTTACTTGGATGGGTATAATGGTGTAAATAATTACTATATATTATTATTATAAAGTTATACTGATTCTGAAATAGTATACATACACTCTAATACAATTCCACGATCATGGGAATGATATCATTGCTCGTGCGTACGTAGGGAATACCATCTCCACGATGTGATGCGATTCGTTCTACATGATCTTCATTGCATAATGATTATATAAATGAATTTAATGAATTAATATGATATATATTACATTAATACCATTCTGTAAATGATGTATCTATGACCTAAAGAGAAGAATAAGAATTTATTCGACAAAACACGCATAAGAACAAAAAGTTATAAACACCCGAATAACAAGTAACAAAGAAATATTACTACTAAGAAGTTAAGAATATTACCATATATGATATCATAACAATAATTATGATTCTGGAATAAGTCAATAACTTTATTTAAATCATTATACAGGTGGTTCGGACACTTACGAGGAAAATCGGACCTAAGGTAAGAGAAATATCACAATCTCATTTTTATCTGAGATTGTTTATACTTAGGAATTTACTGGGGTGTATTTTATCATCCACATCCATGTTTCCTCAATATGTAATATTTATATCCTCCTAAAATTATTTAATTCCAATTTTACCCTTCGGTATGTTTTTATTAAAAGATATGAAAGAAATCTTTTGTCATTTTTCGTACGAGATACTTTTTGACTTTTCCGACAAAAGTACGAGAAGAATGTTTTTTTAACTTATACGACATGAATGGACTTTTAAAACATTATTTACAAGAAGCTTCCTTTTCAAGTTTTCATCTTTATTTTTAATCAACTTCTTTTAGTTTAAAATTGTGTGACATGTTAAGAAAGGAAAGTTGTTTTTGAAGTAGAAAGGATATTTTCCTCAAGAACGGAGTTCAAGTGTTTTATCAAAATTATTTTCCATCTAAGATAATATAGGGTTATGTTTTTATCCCTATTATTACATTGATTTGATTATGTTGTGATGGAATTATTTTTATGAATTCCTTTATCTTATATGAATTGTTTAATGATGTCATGTTGTTTATGAATCCCATTTTTAATACATGGGTTTTGCTACGATGTATGGTTTATGATTTTGTGGCACACATAAGAATGGTATCATTATTAGATGGGTGGGACATATATCTCCCTCCAATGAATTGGATAACGATTTTATATCTCATGTGATAGACATGGCTGGAACGGTAGGTTATACCGGTTCAGTGAAACATGACTGAAACGAGGAATGAACTCGGTTGAGAAAGGGACTTTGTCCACTAAGATAGTCTTGGAAATGAGTCTTGACTAATAAGAAATGATTCTCTATGATTATGTGTGTATGACACAAAGTTTCATGTTTTATTTTATGATTATTGGGATTACATTTCACTACTATGATTTATCCCATGTTATGAAATTATGTTCTCTTTTCTAGGTTAAGATTTACAAAATATATGTTCTCATGAATATTATGTGATTGATATTTCTTTTGTTTACCCTTACTGAGCATTTGAGCTCACCTTTTTATGTTTTCTTTTACCAAGGATATAAAGAATGGTTTTAGGTAAGAAAAAAAGGAAGATCTTTATGGGAGATGTTGAAGATCTTTCACCATGATTAGAAGATTATGTTCCGAGTTTCCAAAGACACTAAACTATTACGGTTCTCATGCGTGTGTTTTTGTTATGTACCAAGTATTCCACAAAAGTAATGTAATGTCCATGTACCTCAAGCTTCGGGTCTCTACAGTACGCAACACTGAGTTCTAACATACCATAACCAACCAAACTAGCCGTTATGAATAGTAATACCTACTTTTTGAAATTATATATATTTTATATTTCAAAATGGACTTCATTTTTGGATTCATAATATCGATTTTAGCCTAAGGTGAAATTTTGGTACTTTTCGGATAACTTTAATATTTTGATGAATAGTGAAAATTACTAAATTTTAATTAAAAACACCTTTTTTAATAAAAATAATTAATAGTGATAAATTATGAATTTGAGTGGTTATAAAGTATATTTAGAATATATTTTTACCATTTAATACAATTATTGTCATTGGACATATTTTACAATTAAACCAGACATAAACAAGTTTCAATCTTTTGATAGTTATTATCTCTTAAAAACACACTTTTTATTTTAACAACGGGAATTAATTTTAAATTAATTTCTACCACTTCTCTGTTTTGAATTTTGAAAAATGGATTCCATATTTGGAATCAGGATGTTAAAATTTTGTAAATAGGTAACTTTTATTTTTAGACATTTTGAATAATTACTTCGGTAAATATTTTATTTACCATGGATAAGGGTAAATCCTGTAAATAAGGGTTAATAAATAATATTATAATAATATTAAATTACCCTAAAACGTGTCCTAGACTTTTTGGTTGATACATGTTCGACCATAGGCATCTTTGGGTCGATTTTGGGACCCCATGGAGCCACTTGTAGGTGATAGGGACACTTAATTTTAATTAAGTTAAAATAACGACAAAAATGACATAAGCATATATCTTTTAGAAAAACAATTTTACATAGGGTTATATATGTTGGATTTTTGACTATAAATATTCATTAGAAGTATAAAAAGAATTAATACATAATTATATTTTATTTATAATTTTTAGACTTTAAATAATGTTATTTATTTATGACACAATGATGATGCAGTAATTACCATAATAGTGAAAAATTAAAATAATTTATATTATAAATACACAAATAAATAAAATTTGAGACTTTTTATGAATTACACTAATTTTCTAAGTTAATATGACATGTTAGAACGGATTTAATTATTTTTTTGAAGTAATAATTCTGTTATGAGTTTCACAAAAATCAACTATTGAATATTGTCAAAATTGACATAAAAGAGTTTTTAAAACAAATATTATATTATTAATTGATATTAAATTACTCAAAATCTAAGTTTCGGCCAAGAGACTTATATCATGATAGGTGTATCATTAATGGAACACTTGGGGGTCTCTTGGATTTATATCGTATGTTTATTAAATATATAATATAAAAAATATAAAGTGACATGGTAAATGTCAAACTAATTAACTAAGAGTTAAAACTAAAAGATAAGGTTAATATAGTAACCCAAACCTGTCTAAATTCTATTGGTTGAATGGTTTTCGACCTATCCCCACCTTAAACCTTTAATAATAAACTTTGGAGCCATTAGAAACCGAATATTAACTTATTATAAATTAATATTTCTAGCTTTTCCAAAGGTGCCTCTCACCCCTCTTATAAAAGGGAACTCCCCCTTCTCAGTACTTCACACCATCGAAGCCTTTTGATTCGAAAAAACCCTGCCCAAATACTCTCCCAACTTCCCTAAATACAACCTAGAGGCCTTATTTTGATCATAAATCCTACCTAAGGATCCCTTTTGATCAAATCTAAAGGAAGAACCCGAAGAAGAGGTAATGTTTTCACCACCCTTTTTCAAATTCATTTCTTCTTCCACTTCTTCATTATTTGTTGTTACCACTCTAAAATAATGACTCCAGTATCTTATATATACTGTGATGTTATTATAAATATGGTACAATTATATTCAGTATTCTATCCACCCTTTGAATAACATGTCACCATACGTGCGTATGTACGGCTTACCGTCTCCACGTCGTGGTGTAATTGTTATTCAATATATTATTATTTGGATGGGTATAATAATGATGTTTAACTCATGTAAATAATAAATATAACATGATAATGATTCTTTTTATATGATATACTATCGAATTATATATTATTTTAATATCAAAAGAATGATATTGTCGCTCGTGCGTACGTACGGACTACCGTCTCCACGAACGCGATGAGATTCATTCTCCATCGTATCCATTCAAATATAATTATCATTTGATGATTTAAAAATACTGTTTAATGACTTTATATTATTCTGGATATGATTAATATACAACCTATCCATAACAAACACGGCTTATGTAATAAAACATATAAACGAAAATGAGTAAGTTAACACCCGAAACGACGATAATTCTAAGATATTATTAACAAATCAATGTTAAAAGATCATATATGATATCATAAATATATATATGATTCTTGTATAATTTATTAAAAATTATTTCACCATTGTACTAGAGGTCAACTTACCCCAACCAAGGAAAAGTACAAGGTAAGGGTTATTTCGCAATCTCTTCATTATCCGAGGTTGTTTATACGTAATTATCTACTGGGATTTCTTTATCATCCACATCCATGTTTTTTTCGAAATGTATTTCAAAAAGATTTTACTATTTAAAATAATATGGGTTAAAGTCATTTATACCCTTTTTTGACTTTTTATAAGAGGTTTATAAAGGAATCTTCCCTTTGTTTTCCAAACAAGGTGCTTTTAACCTTTTCGACAGAATTAAGGTAAGAATGTTTTTATAACTTATACGGAGAGTGCGGCTATTTTCCGCCATTATAAAATCTTCGAAGATTCCCTTAAAAGTTTATAAGAATACTTTCAAAGAAAATGTTTCATTTTATATGACTCTTAAATTATTTCAAAATAAAAAAAGATATTTCTCTAAAAGGAGTTTTGATTTCATCTATGTCAACATCCTTTGATGGATTCTAAGCTTATTTGGAGATGATTTATTATGAAACAAAACTTCCATATTGTATTGAAGGTTTTGTGATATGTTTGACTATGGATATGCTATTTTCATGGTTTATGGATGAAGTAATTACATTTCGTATGCTAGTTTTAATACGAATGTTTATGTTATGTTTAATCCTTTTCATATGGGAATGCATTGGACTGAATATGTGACAGGTGGAGCCCGCTATAGCTCCTAGATGCATCGGTAGGTATCATGGGACAAAATAGTTTTTTGGCACAAGGACTTGGAAAAATCTTATTTTTAGTCTTGGCATGAGGCCTTGGATATGTGGTTATGATAGTCTGGCATTATGCATTCCATCATTATGAAAGTGGTTATTGATATTGCATGTGATTATTCGATTAGTAGAATATCCATGTGAATAAGTAAATGGAATTATTTCATTTTACTTTTTCCATACTATGTTGAAGTTCATGTTTAAAAGGCTTTTGTTTTAGTTATACATTGCCATAAATGATTATGCTTATTTTTTGAAAGTTTACGCTTTATTTTTATCCTTACGGGGCATTTGAGCTCACCCCTTTTCTATGTTTTATTTTTCACAGGATGTGAATAAGTAAGTTATGAATGACCTGAAGGGATAGTATGTGGGGATATGAGTGTGGAATATGTAGACTATGTTGTTGTATTAGTTTTCTCTTTATTATGTAATGTAAAACTTCATGAATATATCTAGTGTTTCCAAGGCTACTGAACTAATCGGTCTTTCGAGATTTGATCTTTCTTGTGATCAAGCCAATGTAATGTAATAATGCACCGACTCTGGGTAACTAGGGTTGGGGTGTTACAGTGAGAAAAATACCATTTCTTATATTGGGATGTGTACAGACTATGGTTTGTTTTCCTAACTTCTCAAGCCAACCATGTGAGTGGTTGGCTTGAGATATTAACACAAAAATTTTGGCAATCATTTTCAAAACTCTGGGGAATAAAGGTGTGAATTATAATTGGTCATACATAATTATTAAATAAAATTTTATTTAATTCCTTTATACCATGTTTTCCTCCAATTTCAATCAAAACCAAAAAAAATAGGTATATCTAAAGGCTTGATTGATTATCCCATTCATCCCAGGGAAATGATTCAAAATATTTAGTGTCTATAGATGATATAGATTAACTGTTATATTTTATATTTTTTGATTTTCTTCTATGATATCCTTTACATGTAAGTTATGGAACCATATATATAACCCATTCTATGTAGATTAATGATCCATTATTAGAATTGTGATATTTCCTGGATCGATCATTGGATGTAAAGTGGTTTTGTGATCATATGTATAATATGGGGGTTTCATTATATGTTTTTACAATTTTTGTGTAGTAGGTGGATTATATCAAGACACAACATCATTAAAAAAAGATGTTTTATTTTGAAATAATATATATTATTTATGTAACTCTCAAATTAATATGTAATTTTAATTTAAAACCACATGAGTTATGGTTTTGAGAAATTGTAAAAATTTTATTATTTTTTTGGAAAACAATATCTAGTTGTAATACTAACATAGTGAGTAAAATTTATTCATAAAATTTGATAAAAATAAAATTTTTATACTTTAAATTTTCTAATGAAATTATTGAATTATATGAAATGGTATTGAATGCTTCTTGGTATACATTGTTGTTGTTAATTCATTTTCAATATATGTGACTGTATGGTAGGAGGATATGACTTTTTGGAAACTAGCATTGATTACATTATGATGAATACATAGATTAACAAGAGACAACTCATGATTATTTAAATGTAACCTGTCTATGATTGTGTGGATTTGAAGATATGTGCATTCATGGAATTGGTATCCTAGAGGGAAAGAAAACTTTTTAAAGATTTTTTTCATTCGATGAAAAAATCATATAAATATGATATAAATAATATTATTTATTTTAAATTGTGTTCTAATTTTTTTTTACTTGTACTTTTCCATGTAGCATGACTTGGGAAGTCAATGTGGAGAAGTACTACCAATTTTAGACTCACCCCATAGTTGCCCATAATTGTGGGTTTTTATATTTTATCTTATGAGAAACATATAATGGAAAGGGGTATCGGTTATTTGGTGATCCTTTTTTGTACAATTGAGATTGATATCCATGTTGGTGCTTTGAGATAATTTGTATATGTAGGGTTTATGAAATTACAATATTTTCCTTTTTTTCCCATCGGATTCCTTTGGTTATTTCACTTAGTTTTTAAATGTACCGAGATATAATCAGGAATTTTATGATAAGTTTTGGATGTATTATTCTTAATAATTCATCTTATAGAGGATTGTATGTCTCTTTTTATCATTTTTGGTCTTTATATAATAAAATAGACAAGCATCCCCAAAATGTTTTTAAGGCCTTTGAAATTTACATTCATCCTTTTGTGTTGTGGGGATGTTAAAAATTCTCAAAAACACACACCTTCCATTTCGTAGGCCAATTGGTGAGGGATGGGATGTTATTGATGGTATTTGTTTTTTATCAATGGGAGTTAGTTATGTTCAGTCTAGTAGTAGGTAATTGAATCTATTTTATAAGTATTATACCTTTTAATATGGAATAATTGAGATTATATTATTTGAAATAGGAATATAGAGCATCAAATTAATATCTAACCTCTTTATGGTGAACATCAAATTACCAAGAGGTTTGATAAATGATTTTTCAGACACCTCTAGTTCTTTTTTCATATCATCATAATCGTTTTATATGATGATATTTTAATGGCATGGATTGGTTGTGTGAATTCCCAATAGGATGACACTGTTCATTTTTTAGTTAATGAATTATGTAACTGGTAAAAAGTAATTATTTTTTTGATTTTTTATATACTTAAAAAATATTATATTTTGATAAGGCTTGATGATTGTGTTTTTGAATGGGTTAGGATTTTAATAATAATACATTTTCAACAAATATAGATTTTTGACTTGTTAAAATAGTTTTTTTTGAAAAAGCTAACCCTTCAATTTTTAGAAAGTAAGACAAAATGCACTTTTTTAGACTTCAATGAATAAAACTACATAGAGCATAATAACCAACTATAAGAGGATAATAAGAATGTGGATTCACCTAATCCAAAGGTGAAACAATATCGAGTTCAATTTATTGTAATAGCTATTCAGACCATATATTGAGGGAGAATAAATGATGAACCAATACAATTTGATCATTAAGATAATTTCAGAACTTTGAATCTACCAATTATTCAAGGGGATTCAGATCATGAAAAAGTATAAGTTGGTTGAATAGGATAAATTCAATATCTTATTTACATTCCATTTAAGCATGGTTGAATGAAATTTACGGGACATTTATTCTAGAGGATCAAGCAATCTAATTATGGGAATTTTTAGTTACGTCTATGTAATATGAAGGCTTGGAATATAATGATTTCGACGAATTATTGTAAAAAATAAAATATCATATATTAAAAAAACAGAAAAAATATATATTCTTAATAACGTAATAAAATTTATTAGTTACATAATACTCCAGAAAAACATATAAATTTATTTCTAATTTCAATGGAAGTTCACCTATATGAATATTTGAAGGATCACATTTGTTAATCTGGTTTGTCGTTAATAATTCCAACATGGATTCATCTAATTTTTAGAACAGATTATATAGATATGGTAAATAGTTAGACGATAGAAAAAATATATTTTTTGGGATGAATGGTTGGAAGAATCATGATTATTCGAATGAGAAAAGGTGGGATCCCCAATTAGTTGGAACAATTGGATGAGGGAATCCAATTCCCATGGGGTGGTATAAATTTTATAAGACCATGGTATTAGATAAAATTCCTCCTCGACTGAAGAGTAATCCATGATGTTATTACAGTTTCATGTTTGAGCATATGAAGTGAGATTGTATAGAACAACCTAGTGAATGACATAATAGTACCAAAATTGGTTATCTTCTGTGATATTTTCAATGGTATCCAAGGTTTTTTTATAGAGAAACATCTCATGCTTCTCATGAATTTTATGCTTCGATGGGATGAATGAAGAAGAATATCTATGATTACTTCAACCTAGTGGCCAAATATATTCTAAGAACACTATGGCTCCTCAATCAGTCCATTTTCATTAAGGGAACCAATGGAAGAGTTCACTATGTAAAAAATTTTATAGAGCTAAGAATGAGATCATGGATTTTCAATCAATGAATGTGAGTATAAAATTATGATTCTTTTTATTTGTACCCTTTTTAATGTTTTTTTGGTACTTCTTCATCCACTTCATTAAATTCTTCTCGTGTAGTTGATCATTTGGGGGTACAAGTTGAGAGGAAGACTTCAACTATGAAGCTAATAGCACTTTTGAGATAGTTTTAGTATCAAGCTCTGAAATGTGTAGTTTACTCAATAATGATAGAAGATACAATGTTTGTATGATATATATTTTTGATATAGATTTATTTCTAAGAATTATATTGGGAATGAATTGGATGATGAATTGGGCCCATATTGAATTTATTTAATGGATAGTGAGTTTCAGTTCGTTTGATGGTACAGAAATATCATTAATATATATTGGGAAGTGTATTCAATGATATATGGGCCCTAAGAACCAATTATATTATATATATTATTAGTTGATATTTGTTTTTTGGATTTGGTGGAAGATATCAAGAATAATGATTTCTCAACCTTAGTGGACATGTTTTGTTACATTTTTTATTAAAATTTCATCGTGTTCCACCAAAAATAGATGTGGTGTTTATAATTGCTCTCCTACCAAGGACATATCCCATTAGGCTTCCATATTATCAGATTGAATTAGCTGAACTATGGGAATTAAAAGACTAGTTAGATGATCTAAAAAGTAAAGGCTTTGTCATAGCTAGTATACTGTCATGAATGCAACTGATTATTTTTTGACTAAAGTGGATGGACCACCTACGATTTATGGGTATTATTGTAATAATAAACATGTTATGTTAAATAATTCTTTATCTATTCAATCTATTGATGACATGTTTGTCCAATTGAGGGGATCTCGATGGTTGAAAAAAAATATTATGGTTAGGATATCCCCGAAAAGTACGTTCAGAAATATGAAATTATGATGAAATATTTTATAAATCGGTATGTTCATTATAAGTTAACTTTTATGACTTTTTTCTATACAAATCCAGCATAAATATTTCTAGAATTGATGAAGTATATATTTGAAAGGTTAGTTTGATTCAATTGTTGTGGTATTTGTTGATGATATATTTGTGTATTCTAGGATAGAGGCAAAGAATTATAAACACATAACTATAGAATTGTGTGTGTTGCATAATCACCATATGTATTGACGGTTTTCAATGAGTTATATCTATATCAAATAGATTCATTTAAATGGAAATTTTGTTTTCTTAAATGACTTTTTATAGAATAATTAAATATAAAAGTTATGATCTCATAGATAAAATCAAACAATTTAATTTTTCTTTACAATTGCTTTCACATAATATGATACTATAGAAATTTTTATGTGTCTTTTCATGTTTGGTACAATCGATGAATAAAATGATGATTAATTTTTGTTCATTCTAATAAAAATGTGATTGTTAGAGATCCATTCGTTAGATTAAAAATATACTTACATCAGATAATATTCATATGCTTCTAATGTTTGTATATTGTTATCTAGAACATTTTGAATCTTTTGGATCTTGGGTGGGATATATTCACATATAGGTATGTCATTTTGTTATTTATAGTTCATGGTAGTTAGAGTTACATGATAATAAATAACCAACACATGACATTGAATTAGATGTTCTGGTCCATTCCTTGAAGACATGTTGTTATTACCTATTTTGTCAAAAAAATAATACATGTATGAATCTTGATAATTTAATACAGTGATTAATACATTGATATTTGAATTTAAGGCACTAAATATTGATGGTTTATCTCAATATTTTTGACTTTTACTTCATTTACACCATAGGTAATGAGGTATATGTGGTGGATTAATTGATAAGGATGTCATTGGATCAGTGGAACATAATTTCTGTCATAGTAGACACACACTAGGATTCCATTGATCAAGGACATGAGATATTTTTGACCCCAATTTCTTTTGTTTTATTTTTACTAAATAATGATAAAAAAATATCACATGTTTGATTGTCCATGTGTTTCTAAAAAGGTCAAAACTCAATGGTGGGTAGAAATTTGGGTAATGGAATATGGATAAGGTATTTATTTCACTGTTTAGATATCAGATAATGGTATAATTGGTTTGGAATTATTGAATTAATAATTCCTAACACCATTAATTTTTTTCCATGAATTAAAATAGATGTATAGTTTGAATAAATAATTCATTTTTGGGATTGAATTTATAGGTTTATGGAATAGATTTCTTCGAGATACCTAAACTACAAACATGTCAAGGAAGAACATTAGTGTCAAGTTGTCACATTGCAATATATACAAAATATTATCATAAATGTCAGAAGATATCCTTTTGAATTATTTATAAGTATACCATGGATTGTTAATTAATATGATTCTATATGGTTAATTGTGGATCAAATCATGAAATTGGATCATTTTATCTCTTTACATGAATCCATTAAAGAGAGGGACTAGTTTAAACTTATATCCAAAAAAATGTTAAGTGTAATGGAATTATATTCTCAACTCTACCGGATAGAGACCGCTTATTTACATATCTTTTTTTTGGAAATCCTAATATCAAGCCCTTATGACACAATTGATTATGACATTGTTATATCATACTAAAATATATGATTGTAAAAAATGTACTATTTAAATTCTAGAGGGAGTTGTTATAGATTCTATAATGTATTGTGTTGGCCCATGTGAGGAGAATATTACATTAGTGGAATTGAAACACAATAACAGTTATCAGGCCTCGATAAATATTACTATATTTTGAAACATAGTATGGTTATCCTTTACAATTTACATGTTGTTTACAAGAAACAAATAAGACATCATTGGATTGAAAATACATCTACATGATACAACTGAAAAGATTTATTTGATTAGAAAGATGATGGATAAGACATAAAGTCATTAGAAATCATATGCATATCATTTTTGGTTACCATTTTCACGGGTGGTGATTGATCATGTTTTTTAAAGTAACACAACAATGATTGGTAATCATTTTTTATAATGAATGGAATGTTTACCTGCTGTTTTATAGGTCCTTCTGAGATGCAGAAATATGATTGTTAGGTGGAATATAGCTTATCTTTGTTTCCAAGGTTTAGTTTACTGTAAAATATGTTTCATGTATCTCGTCGAGCGATGTACCAACACAAAACAAACCACATGATTCAATATGATTATACGGTATTAGAAAATAATGCTATGTTGTTTTATGTTTTTTATGAATTAATTTTGTAAAAGAGAAATTTATTCATGGAAAATGAATCCAATATGTGTGAGAATCATGATTGGATTCATGAAAAAGGGTTGGAGTGTAAAGAGGAGATATATGAGCTATGGCCAAAACACATCCAAGATAACATTGGTTTTTTTAGTTTTTTTGGTAGGAAAGACAATGGTAAGAAGATTGTACCAATCCTTGATCCATTTATATGCACATTTAATTATGTATTTTATGTATATATATTAACTAGTTTATGTTTTGTTGAGGATTTCAGTAATTTTGGAATGCTATGGTGTATTTTCTAGGGGTTCTTGGGTAGTAAAAACTATATGTCCCATCCCAGAATCAATGTGTGTCTTTTAGTAGGTGGGAAAATATCTCCACATGGTTAGTGATTGATTTATTAGATGATTTCTTATCCCTAGGAAACAACTGTGTGATCCTAACATTATTAAAGATAAATGGGAATATTTATTTGGTCCATGTTTTTTCTAAACATGTGATCCAACCATGAGAGGTATTGGATAGACATTGTAGAACCCCATATTTGCTGACCAGTTTCAAAAACCATGTAGTGTAAAGTTGGACCTCCAAAATTTATTAACATAATTCAATTTATTTCCTTATTTATAAACAAATTATCTAAGAATATGAGATTCGTTTCCTCACAATGATTGAAAGGGGATCCACTTCAATTAGATCCTATCCTTTTCTAGAGATGTCTCATTATTGTTTTTAGATATTTGTTTTTTTCTTTACATATCATTCATTAATTTGTTTTTCACTTGGGGTTTTTCTATATGAAAATTGAATATTTTTTTAAGGAACAATGGTTGTCCCTGATTGTCACACTTTTTTCCTTAATAGTGTTTCGTGCCCCAATAAACCAAAAGAACCCAAGTAGAGGGGATTCACAATACTAGAGTACAATTTTTAAAACTATTAATAGTAAAAGGAGAAACTATACACCCCCTAGAAGAGGTGCATGGTTAAGGATCATAGTTAGATGAAAATGTTCAGTCCTTCCTAGGGAACAATATGAGAACATTCTAATTCACCCAAAATTAGTTATAAAAAACAAAAACTCTCAAAACTCCCCAAAATCATATTATATTCAAGTATCAAATTCCTTTCCCAATTTCAGATCATCTGGTACATATTCTAGGTCCACCTGAATAGCTTTATTGTTGATTTGAATCTTGGATCAAAGATCAATACCCCACACAATATGAGGTTTTCATCCTACATGTCTTCAAATTATTCTCAATTTTGTTGTGCTGGTATTATTCTATTTCGTTTATATCTAGATCTAGTTTTGTGTATCTTGGTTTAGAATCGTTGATCTAAATCTAGGTTTATTATATATAAAATTTTTCGATGATATTTTAGGTGTTTAAGACTGTTTCTTAATTTATTCCATTATTCTACCAAAATTGGGGATTCATCAATTGGAAGGCATTGTCAACAAACAATGGAAGGTGGTATATAATTCAATTTCCAATGTATTTATTTATCTTAAATGTATTTAATTGTTTAATGTCTATTAGATGTTTTGAAATCACGGTTCATAAAAATCAAACTAATTCTTTTGGTGAATTATCTAATTTGGATATTTTGTAATTGGGTTTATTGAGATTATAGTGGTGGAAAAATCAATTTTTTCAATTATTATGAACATATATGGATTATAAATTTGAAAAATTGATTGGTAAATTAATCATTTAATGTGTTGATATCAATTAATTGGTGAATTAACTAATTAGATTGATATGATTATTTAATTAGTGAAATAATTAGTAAAATCAATTTTAAAAACTTATTAATGAATTAATTTAAGGGATTGAATTGATTGATTAATTGAGGAGTTAAGTAATTTGATGATACACATGTGAAATTTTTATAATTAACTAATTAATTATTGAATTAATTAATGGGTTTTTGGGGTAAAAAATTTATATATATTATATATTTTTTGGACTCGGACTTAGGATCCGACTCCCATATTTGAAAAATGTTTAGGAAATGGTGTATGGCTCCAAATACACATATATAACAGATGTTTCGTATAGGAACTAAGAATCCATATACCTATATATGATAAATGTTTGTGATATTGGGACTAAGGCTCCAAATACCCATTTATGATAACATGAATTGTATATGGACAAAATCTCCCAAAACCATTGTGACAATGAGGTCTAGGACATTGATTATGGCTCCAAATACCTATGAGTTTATATACGTGACATGGTACTCTAATGAGTTATCATTGGAATATGGTTCAATTTGGTAGTATAAATGAATTGTGATGCAACATATAAATAATTCTCTTGCATTATAATGAATTTTGAAATGAATATATGAAAATTTTCATACTCCATCATATTTCAAAGAGTGTATTGTGGTTCGTTTATCCTTTGGGATTCCGAGGATTTTATTTTCAAATAAATAACAAAATATAATATGATAATTTTTTACTTATACATTGTAATTATTTATATATACTACATGAGACACTATTACTGAATATATATTTTAGCCACCATTGGCGGTGGCCTATTGAGTTGTCTCAAACCCTATATGGGATTCATACTCTCTAAATTAATTGATTTCATGATTATAGGATAGGATAAGGGAAAGGCCCAATGTTAACTAGAAGAATGAATTTGGAGTGTGAATGAGGTAATGAGACATCGTTAAGGACCATATTGGGATTTTTCATTGTATATAATATTAACTTTAACTAGGACACATAACATGAAAATTAATATGAAATATAAATTGTTTACTTTTATATTGTATTTCATTTATTGGAATTCATGTGGTACAAGTAATTCTTTTATTATAATTATTTCATTTAGTTATTTTTTATTTATTTTCCACTAGTTTATTACTCAGATAATGATGGTATTTTCTCCCCAGGAATGATATTAGACCCTCGCCTTTAGTTGGTATCCTCTGGTCTATAGGGTGGTGTGGTTACGGTGGTATGATATACTGGATTAGGGAACCCACATGTAGCACCTTGCCCAGAACATTAAACCTTCAGTCATAGAGAATTTTTTTGTGATTTAATACTGATTGGAGATACAGATTGATCGATATGTCTTCGTTCTTGATTGTTCTTCTTAGATAAAATCTATATATCTTTCATGAAACCATATATCTAATACGATATGGATATATTCATGTCCATTAACATGAATTGTGATATTTTATGGTTGGTTCTAGGGATTTAATTAATGTTCATTCATGATCATATATAGAGAATCACTGGGTAATGTTTTCAGTTTTCAAAAACTTTTTTAGTGGTATTTTTCTTCTATCATAACTCAACTTGATTAAAATTTTATGTCTTCATTTGAAACAATGATTTTATTAAAATTGTGACGAAATTATTTCGTTATTATTATTGGAAACCACTTCATTTATAGTTTTGAGAATTTTTTTAATGTTTCTAGTTTGTGGAAACCCCTCTTAGAGAATAATTTTAATATGATTATTTAATTTTTTTTAATTTTATACATCGTATATGATTCAGGTTTTTTTTGAAATAAAGGATTTTTGTTAAATTTCATTTTATAGGTTTTTGGCATTCATTATTGAGATGAGTTCATTTTTATTAGACGAGATCCTATGGAAGGGGTGTGTTATATTTGGGAACCTAGAATTGGTTACCCTATAAAAAAATTCTAGATTAATGAGATATGTCTCATGACTATAGAATATTAACACATGTTGAATATTTGGATGTTAGGATGCATGGACATGTGGATAAGTGGATGTAATGTTGTGTGAAATAAAAGGATGGGTATTCCAAATGGAATGAAATGGGTTTTAAAGGCGTGTTTTATTAAAATCAATAGAAATATATTTTGAATTTGATATGAACTTATTTTACTATATTAAAAAATTTTCTATAAATTTTGAAAAATAATTCTTTTTTTAGAAGTGTTATTTTTGAATGCATTGGAGGAAAATGCTATTGATTTTAGAGTATCCACCTTGTTTTGAACTATTGTGAACTTGTATATGGAATCCATAGACATTGGTAAAGGGGCGATATCTTAGTTATTTATTATTGTTTAGTGATATCATAGTCATGGTTATCGAGTTGGTTCATGGAAATAGTTTGGAGTTTTTTAATTTATGTGCCTAGTATTGTTGGATTTTATTGTAATTTGTTTCATTAGTTCTTATCACTATGATTTATGTTGAACTTTGATGTAGGCTTGTATTGTCAAATATGTTTTTTATTATCGTTTTCAAATTGATACATAATATGGAGTATTTTTTTGATTGTTGAATTGGATTCAGAAATTATCTTTATTTGAAAAATCAACCCCAAATGATTATGATGTCCTAGGAATTTGTTTCCATAATTTATTTACTAGGGATAAAACCTAATATTAGTAACAGACACCTACCCTTTCCCATTTCAATTTGTGAGGGGTGGGATGTTTCAACATTATTAATGATCATATTTATTAAGTGGTGTTTCATTTTATTATTTATATTTCTTGTGGTCATTAGGCGTTATATTGTGCATGGAAATGACTAATGATAAATTATGAAATAATGGAAAATATTGTTGAAATTATTAATGTAGATATATAAACTAGGTCATAATATAGTCAACCACCTCATTGTAATCTAAACCATACTATGATGTAGGAAACCAAAACCATGTTTGATCTTCCTATGGTATAATATTTCAAATACCAAATGATACCAAAGGATACAAAATTACATTATGACGGGGGTATTTTTTTATTTGAAAACTGAGAGGCGAAAAAGGGTTTATTTAGAGGGCCTAATAATGATCTTCCATAATATTTTGAAATCATATATTCAAATATCACTACTAATGTGGATGTTAGAATGATTTATTGACTATCTATGATGTAACATTATAAATGGATATATATATGGTATGGGTTATTTAATGATATTTTTTATCAAATGGGAATCTATTAGATGGATAATTCATTGTAGTGATAATTGTTCTGGTAATAGTTTATGGAGTCTACTACAGTTTTAGGATGACATCACCAAATTCTTTTTTCTAGTCACTATATTGTGTTAATATATAAATATATATAATATATAAATCATCAAATATCATATTTTTTGATTAAATGTTTATTTATTTGAGACTCAAAAACATTGATTAATTCTTGAATGTCAACATTTCCTTAACAGTTCATAGAAATGATTATTTTTATATCATTAATGTTATATGAAAACTCAAATATATAGATTCCAAATAATATTAATATACTTAATGGAAAATAAGTATTTGTAAATAATTTATATATATTGTAAATTTTTAAAAATAAAATTTATACAATGTCATTAATAGATATAACAAATACATTGTAAAATAATAAATAACTCAAATAATGTAAGTTACGTTATAAGGATATAAAAATGAATTATATGATTGAATTTAGTTATCAAAATATATTATAATAATTCAAAATCTCTAATTTTTATCATTATTATAGTTATGGTTTATAACCAATAAAAATTGTAATTATTGGTTATAATAATGGTAAAATTTAAATATTTTTATTATTTTATAATTTAAATTTAATGGACTATGATAATTCTTATACAAAGGACAAAACATAGATTTAATTAACAGAAAACCCCTATATAAAACATATTTATCATATGGATAAATGAATTATGGTAACTAGGATTCTCCTTAGAAAATGAGTAAGGTAAAAATAATAAATTTAGTTCTAATATGAATTGTCTATAGGATAAGTTCACGTTAATTCAAAAAACCAAGTAATCACAATTGGGTGAAAGGAAACATGTCTGCACCACCATTAACCATAGTGTCATTAAATATTACAATAGTTTAAAAAACGGATATGTATCCAGAGGTTACAATAGTGTTTTCCTATAAATATGTATACTAATAATGTTGAATTTATCATAATACCATGATTTCTTTATATATCATATGCCTATTTAAGAAAAAAAATATTTAATAATATAATATAAAATAAAATAAAATGTATTGAATATATAGAATCAAATCATCAATATAAGGTCAGGTTTGAAATTGGATAATTTTTATATTCAATAGTATACTTTAATTTTTAGAAATAAAATAAAATATATTATATATGATGTTATATATATACACAAATGATAAATAATTTTCTTTTGACATAATCATAATGTTTAATATTAATTGTGAATCAAATAATTATTGGTAATAATGGGTTAATGTTGGGGTAGTTGGAAATTTGATATATTGAGATATATATTTTAGATTTATGTATATCATGGGATTCAACATAATAAAATTATAAATTCCCATATCTTTTCTCACTTCCTAATACAATAATAATATATTTTCACTTTATTGATCTAAAAATGTGTCTCTCTCAAATAAGAAAGTAAAATATGAATGATTTTTTTAATCATAAATACTAGTACTATGTAATTAATCCTTAATTAGAATAGTATTATTATTTAACACTTTTTAAGATTGAAATCTCATTAATATTGGAAAATATATTTTAAAATACCATATTATATTATATTTGTATTATATTATAACAATAATGTCCTTCCAATAATCTTTCGATCATGAAATATTCAACAAATAATATGATTTTCTTATCTCTATCAGTTATTTTCATGTTCGTACAAGTGTTCCTATTTATCTCATTTCTCTTACACACAGTCAATTTTTTTAATCATATCTATTAAAATTGTTGAAAAAATGAATCTAAAAATATTATAAAGTGAATTATAATCCATATTTATTATTTTATATGAAATGTTTTCCTTCCACACCCATAAAAACCCTTTATAAAAGTTATATCCAGGCCATATCAAGTGTTCATAATCCAAGATTTTCATTCATATATTAAATTTTCTATTTGGAACACATTAATGCTCTTTCATAGTTTATTCTAAGGAGTATATTACTAATTAAATTTCTTTTGATACATAATTTTTAAAAAAAATCAGTCAATCAAACATTTTATATCCCTCTCAAATGAAATAGCTTATTAATATATGTAATCATAATCAATACTATTTTTCTCTTATTATTTCAATTTTTATAGAACGTTATTATAATATCACTCTAATTTTCACATATGATCTTATATTTAGTAAATTACATTTTTTTATCAATAAAAAAATTTAAAATTACCCAATCCAACTCATTATATCCATTTTATAACTTTAATATATTAAAATAATTAGATTTATAAGTTATCATTATCTCTATATATCTGTCTAGGATATTTTTTGATATAAAATATCTTACATAAAATGATTAATTATTTTATATTTTATTAGTTTTATAATAGTAAAAAAATTTAAAACATTATTTTTGAAAACAAATCACCACATAAAAAATAATCCATTGCATGAAAATCATTATGTGTTTATATAGAGGGATGTTCTGGGAAGGTAGTTCAAAATTTTAATTTTGAGTTAGTAGGGGCTCACTCATCCACTAATGATATCCATAGTTATGTCATTGGTCATTAAAATTCCCTAAAAGTTCCATATTATAATCATTCCATGTGTTCTATTTATATGGGAATTCCCATAAATGTTATTGTGAGAATATATCACTAAGGAACTCTAAGACCATGTTTCTAAGGATAATTTTGTCATATACCCTATTTAGTGAATAAATGGTATTTGTATATTCATATTTCATGTTTCTCACAGAAAACCATTATCAATCATAAGCTATCGACATAAAATAAAAAAAATAAATTTTTTATGTTTGGGTAAACATGGACTATTGATATACATTTTGAATTTTCTATGATTATAGTCCCTTAAATGTATATATAATTTTATAAATTACAAATAATAATTTATATCATATGGGTTGGAACAATTACATATTCTTAACTTTTAATAGGAATTATTTCCTATCGATATATAATATAAAATAGTTTGGTAATAATTAAATTTAATTTCATGGATTTCGAGTTATCATGGGTAAAATCCCATGGTTTCATAAGATTTCACTATTATAATGGGATGTTGGAAACATTATTATATTATTTCAATTTTTATGAGTTATTTATTTATCATTTTTACTCAATAAATTATTCTTGAAAACATAATGTTATATTTATTTAATATTCAATAGATTTCTTCCAATCTAGACTCTACTATATGTATTAATACCATTTTTGATCTGATGAGATAATCTATTTCTTTTAATTTCCCAAATCACCATGAATGTTAGAATAATTTATTTAATATAAGTATTTTCATATCAACCCATATTATCATTCACATTAATTCATGATTTCAACATGATGGTAAAAAATTCCAAATAAATCATAAACCCTATTGTCTTTGAGAAATTCGGTAAATATCATATCAACATGATAAATTAATAAAATAACATTATTATAAAATTTCAATAACCTACTAATTATTTTAATTCTAGAACATAATGGGAATCCCTGGTTCCATAAATATGAATGGAGATATTTATAATGCTCTATTAACAAAACTACAGATCATAACATGAAGAAAGTTTTAGATGATTGTCAATAGATTTTTGAATGAAACATAAAATGGGAGGTAATCATAAACCCGAACATATATACGTGATAAAAAATGATAATATAAGGGAAACATGGGAATGTGGAAATATTTATAAACAACACATCATAAAAATAAGGCATGGATAAAATTATTGAAATCATCACATAACAAGATTTTGATAAACTCCCTGCTACCGTACATGGAATTTCATGATATTAAAACATTACCCAAATAATTCGTAGGATATATAATTTTGGTCCACCCATCAAATTTATATCATGTAAAAGAATAAGTGTTCCATATAGTTCATTCAATATTGTATCATATTTTAACATATGTCATCCACTGATTAAGGGGTGTCATAAAAAATTCATTGAGTTACCTTATAAATAAATGATGGGAATATTATGAGAATACCACTGAGTATAAATGGAGATGATGATTTATAACGACCCATACTTTACATACATTGTTAATACTTAAAAATTTAAGCATACTTATTACAACATATAACAAAACTACGAAAGGACTATATAGGTATAGTGATTTTAGAAACTAGGAATCATAAACAACTGGTTCATAAAGCGTCTACACTTTCTCCCATTTATTTCATCATATCTATAGTCCCTTTTGGAATATCTTACTTAATAACCTTATTCCTGACCTGGGTAAAGAAAACATACAAAATGGTGAGCTGAAATGCTTGGTAAGGGTAATCAAAAAAATATCAATCACATCATATTCATAAGAACATAACTTTTAGAAATATTAACCTGCAAAAGAGAGCATAATATCATAACATGGGATAAATCATAGTAGTGAAATGGAATCCCAATAATCATAACATAAAACATGAAACTTTGTGGCATACACACATAATCATAGAGAATCATTTCTTATTAGTCAATACTCATTGCCAAGACTATCTTAGTGGACAAAGTCCATTTCTGATCCGAGTTCACTCCCCATTTCAGTCCTGTTTCACTGAATCGGTATAACCTACCGTTCCAGCCATGTCTATCTCATGAGATATAAAATCTTTACCCAATGAATTGGAGGGAGATATAGGTCCCACCCATGTCATAATGATACCATTCTTATGTGTGTCACAATATCATAAATCATACATCATCGCATAACCCATGTAGTAAAAATGGGAATCTTATAAATCATGACATCATAAAACAAATCATATAAGATAATGGAATTCATAAAAATAATTCCACCACAATATAATCAAATCAATGTAATAATAGTGATATAAACAAAACCCTATATTATCTTAGATGGAAAATAATTTTGATAAAACACTTGAACTCCATTCTTGAGGAAAATATCCTTTCTACATCAAAAACATTTTCCTTTCTTAACATGTCATTAAATTTTAAACTAAAAGAAGTTGATTAAAAATAAACTTGAAGACTTGTAAAGTAAGCTTCTTGGAAATAATGTTTTAAAAATCCATTCATGCCGTATAAGTTAAAAAACTTTCTTCTTGTACTTTTGTCGGAAAAGTCAAAAAGTACCTTGTATGAAAAACAACAAAAGATTCCTTTCATATCATTTACTAAAAACTCACCGAAGGGTAAAATAAGATTTAAAAAATTATAGGTGGATGGAAATAATATTATATATTGAGGAAAATTTGATGTGGATGATAAAATACACCCCAGTAAATACTAAAGTATAAACAATCTCGGATAAAAATGAGATTGTGATATTTCCCTTACCTTAGGACTGATTTTCTTCGTAAGTGTCCGAACCTCCTGTATAATGATTTAAATAATGTTGTTGAATTATTCCAGAATCATACATATTGTTATGATATCATATATGGTCATATTCTTAGCTTCTTATTAGTAATATTTCATTACTACTTGTTATTCGGGTGTTTATTACTTTTTGTTCTTATGCGTGTTTTGTTGAATAAATTATTATTATTATCTTTAGGTTATAGATACCTCATTTCCATAATGGTATTAGTGTAATATATATCATATTAATTCATTAAATTCATTTATATAAGCATTTTTCAATGAAGATTATGTAGAACGAGTCGCATCACATCGTGGAGACAGTATTCCGTACGTACGCACGAGTGATGATATCGTTCCTATGATCGTGGAATTGTATTGGAGTGTATGTATACAATTTCAGAAACAATATAAATTTTCAATAATTATATATATTCATTAATTTCACCCTTATACACATCCAAGTTAGTTAGTGGTGGAAAATAGATTACACCACGACGTGGAGACGGTATTCCGTATGTACGCACATGCGGTGATTTCATTTTCCGTAGGATGGATAGATGGTGAGATAGGGTTGTTTCATAATTATAATAACATATCAGTATATGAGTGATACTTATGTTATTAATTCATAATGAAACAACTAAAGAAGAAGAAGTGGAAGAAGAAATAAAGATGAAAGAATCGGTAACGGACATTACCACTTCTTTGAGGTGCTTCTTTGAGACCTTCTTTTAGGGCACTAAAATAGGTCTTTGAAGAAGATAAAAACCTATATGATGTTTCTAGGGAAGTGGATAGGATAAATTGGTAGGGGTTGGACGAGCTTGAAGGCTCAATGTGGTGTGAGGAAGAGGGGGAGGAGGTGCCCTTTTATAAGGGAGGAGAGGGGCACCTTTGGAATAACTAAAAATATTATTTTATTATAAAGTCAAATTCAGTTTTTAATATCTCGATATTGATATATTTCGAAGCTAAGGTGGGGATGGGTCGACATCCTTTCATCCAATAGAATTTAGATAAGTTTAGGTTCCTATTTTAACCTTATCATATAGATTTAACATTAAGTTAAATAATTTTACTTTTACCGTGTCTTCTTGTGTTCTTATACTATAAGGTTAATAAACTTACTATGAGGAGAAAAAAGAACCCCAAGTTGATTATTATTAATATATATAACATTATTTAAGTTAATTGGCCGAACCTTAGATTTTTAGGAATAAAATAACAATTACTAATATAATATTTGTTTTAAAAACTATTTTATGTCAATTGTGACACTATTTAGTAATTAATTTTTTTAAAAATCATAAAAGAATGATTAGTTCTAAAAAAGATAATTACATCAATACTAACATGTCATATTAATCTATTAAATTAGTGATATTCATAAAAAGTCTCAAATTACATTTATTTTTGTGTTTATAACATTAATTATGTCAATATTTCATTAATAAGATAATTACTGCATCATCTTTGTGTCATAAATAAATTAAATTATTTAATGTCTAAAAATTACAAATAAAATACCATTATGTAGGAAATTTTTTATCTTTCTAATGAATATTTATTTTCGAATTTATCTTATGTATAACCCCATATTAAAAATGATTTAATTATTAAACTTGGATTTTAACTATTTTATCCCTTCTTTAAATAAATTAATAATAAATGTCCTAATCTAATCCAAGTGGGCCTAAAAGGTCATATTTTATTCATAAGATTGTTTTTGGTCGAATTACACTTGTCCAATAGAATTAGGACATGTGTTAGGGTAATAATAATATCATTTTTACCCTTAATTACCCTATTTACTTTTATCCGTGGTAAAAAAAGTAAAAACTTACTATTCACCAAAAATTATTTTCATCTCATTGAACCACATTTTACTTACTGACATCAACCGTATCTCTCAGTTTTTTTAAATTCCACTCACAGAAGCAGAAAATTTAAGTTTTATGAAAAATTCAGTTTTTTTAACTACCACTTAGTGGTTTCACTATTCATCAAAAATTGAAAGTTTTCAGAAAAATACCAAAATTTCACCCTATGATAATTTTGATATTCCGAATCCAAAAATGAAGTCCATTTTGAAAAATAAAATTTATAAAATTTCAAAAAGTGGTTATTACTATTCATAACAGCTAGTTTTAATAATATTTTATTAGCATATCATTGTTTAGTGAAACTCAGTATTGCGTACGACACAATCTATCGAGGAAGGTTGCGATTCCGT
Source organism: Viscum album (assembly GCA_963277665.1). NCBI lineage: Eukaryota > Viridiplantae > Streptophyta > Magnoliopsida > Santalales > Viscaceae > Viscum > Viscum album. The sequence continues at coordinate 1,434,495,768 of OY728159.1, forward strand.
GTAAAGCAAGACAAGCAAGTGTTGTGTGTAGAAAAAGATTCCTTTGATGATTTATATAACATAAAAGTCTCGGGTGTTACATTCTACCCCCCTTAAAATGAATTTCTCCCTCGAAATTCATCACTTTGTAACAAACAGAAGAGGATACCTCTCCCTCATCATATCCTCAAGCTCCCATGCAACTTATTCTAATTGGTGGTTCCTCCATAAAACATTCACCAATCGAGTGGTCTTGTTTCGTAGGACTTTTTCGCTATGATCCAGAATCTCTATCGGTTGTTCTTCATAAGAAAGATCTTTCACCAGTGGAACAAATTATGAGCTGAGTACATGTGAAAGATCAGGTATGTACTTTCTCAGGAGAGATACATGGAACACATCATGAACTTGAGAGAGATTCGGTGGAAGCACCAATTGGTAAGCTACCTTCCCAACATGATCTAGTATTTCAAAAGGACCGATATTCCTAGGGCTCAACTTTCCCTACTTTCCAAATATCATTACTCTCTTCCAAGGAGATATTCGTAAGAACACTTTATCAACCACATCAAACTCTCGGTCTTTTTTTGGGTTGTCGGCATTACTTTTCTGTCGACTCTGAGCTGCTCTTATGTGATGTTGAATCGATCGGACCTTTTCTGCCATCTCATCAACAAGATCAGGTCCTAATAGATTTCTTTCCCCAATTTCATCCCATCAAGTTGGAGTCCTGCATTTCCATCCATAGAGAGCTTCATAAAGAGCCATCTAAATATTGGAGTGAAAGCTATTATTATAAGAAAATTCCACCAAAGGTAGGTGTTGATCCCAACCACATTTGAAATCCATTGAGAAAGCTCTCAACATATCTTCTAGAGTTTGAATTGTTCTCTCAGACTGACCATCTGTCTGACGATGATAAGCAGTGCTAAAACTCAACTCCGTATCCAGATAATGCTGAAGACTTCGACAGAACTTTGAGGTAAACCTCGGATCCCAATCAGATATAATAGAAAGTGGTACTCCATGCAATCTTACCACTTCGTTTACATATATCCTGGCAAGATGATCTAGAGAGAAATCCTCTCTAATAGAAATGAAGTGTGCAGATTTAGTAAGACGATCAACTATGACTCAGATAAAATTATTGCCTTTGGATGTTTTAGGAAGTCCTGTGACAAAGTCCATAGTGTTGTTTTCCCATTTCCATTCAGATATGGGTAATGGTTGTAACATCCCCTTAGACTTCTGTCTCTCAGCTTTAACTTGCTGACAAACCAAGCATTAAGAGACATATTTAGCAACATCTCTTTTCATGCCATCCCACCAGAAGTACTCTTTTAAGTCCCTATACATCTTCGTGCTTACAAGATGAATAGAGAATGAAGAACTATGAGCCTCATCCAGCAGCTCCTTCTTTAATTCCGGGATGGGAGGAACACTAACCCGATTCTTGAACTTTATTATCCCATCACAATCACGGTTGAATTCAGGAACATTTCTCACCTTCTTTTGTAACTCGACATCTTCTTTCTATGCCTCTTTAATCTTCACATGTATAGATGGTTGATCATTCTTTTGAGAACGATAATATTTTTCACCATTCATTATAATTCCAAGATCCATCCTTTGTAAATCCATAAATATTGGATCTTTTGTGATCCTCATTATGGATAAACTATCATGGTTTTGTCGACTTAATGCATCTTCCACCTTGTTTGCTTTCCCATGGTGGTAATGGATTGAGCAGTCATAATCCTTAATCCGCTCCAACCATCTTCTTTGACACATATTCAGATCCTTTTGTGTGAAAATATACTTTAAACTTTTATGATCAGTATAAATATCACACCTTTCACCATAAAGGTAATGCCTCCAAATATTTAATGCAAAGATTACCGCAGCTATCTCCAAATCATGAGTTGGGTAATTTTGCTCATATATTTTCAACTGTCGTGAGGCATAAGCTATCACCATATCATTTTGCATAAGAACACACCCCAATCCCTTTTTGGATGCATCACTATAGATCACAAACCTTTCTCCACTACAAGGATGAGTGAGCACAGGTGCACTGGATAACCTTCTTTTCAACTCCTTGAAATTCACTTCACATTCTTCCGTCCAAATAAACTTAACTCCTTTCCGAGTCAACTTGGTGAGTGGATTAGATAATCATGAAAAATCTTTCACAAAACCTCGATAATATCCAGCCAAACCAAGAAAACTTCGGATCTCAGTTACTGTTGTTGGTCTCGACCATCTTTCGATAACCTCTATTTTTGCTGGATCCACAGATATCCCCTCTTTTGAGATTATGTGATCCAAAAATGAAACTTTTTGAAGCCAAAATTCATACTTAGTAAATTTGGCATAAAGCTTCTCCTTTCTCAGGGTCTTCAATAAATACTCAAGTGATCTTCATGTTCTTCCTTTCTCTTTGAATAGACAAGAATATCATCTATAAAGACTACCACCAATTGATTAGGATAGTCTCTAAAGACTCTATTCATCAAATCCAGGATGATAGCATGGGAATTAGTAAGACCAAATGGCATCACTATAAATTCATAGTGTCCATACCTTGTACGGAAATTCGTCTTTGGTATATCATCCCTTTTGACCCTTAATTAATGATAACCTGAATGAAGATCAATCTTGGAAAAGTATTGAGCTCCACGTAGTTGGTCAAATAAGTCATCAATGCGTGGGAGAGGATATTTGTTCTTGATAGTGATCTTGTTAAGTTCTCGATAATCAATGCAGAGTATCATTGATCCATCTTTTTCTTAACAAATAGAACAGGTGATCCCTAATGTGACGCACTAGGGCGTATGAATCCCTTTTCAAGATTCTCTTGGAGTTGCTTCTTCAATTCCTGCAACTCAATTGGGGCCATTCTATGAGGTGTATTTGAAATAGGTAAAGAACCCGATACGAGTTCTATTGAAAACTCAACCTCGCGATTTGGTGGAAGTCCCAGTAATTCCTCTAGAAAGACATCATCAAACTCCCGTACAATGGGCATATTCTTAATCATGAGTTTCTCACCAACCATTTGAGATAAATAACCTTCATTTAGTGGAATCAAGACCCATAAGGTAGAAGGAATTTCCACCAGAAAGATATGTTCATCATTGCATTGATAGACGATCATAGATTGATCTAGATTATGAAATGTGATTTCCCTTCTTTGGAAATTGATATGAGCTCCATATAAAGAAAGCCAATCCATGACAATAATCACATCAAATTCCACTATAGGAAGGATCACGATATTTTCAGGAAGCACTTTCCCACAAACATCGATCAGAGAAGAATTATTAAATTTTGATGCGACTGTTGTACCATTAGGTGTTGTGATAGCTAACTCAACATCTAATTGTTGAGGTAATACGGTGATACCCTTAGAAAATTCTTCAGAAATAAAAGAGTGGGTGGATCCAGAATCAAATAAAACATTTGCTACTTTAGAGTGGATGGTAAGTGTATCTTTCACCACATCGTTATCATACTCCACATCGCTGATAGAAATTGCATGTGACTTTCCTTTGTCTATAGCCTTAAGAGTTTGCTGACGTCGACCATCATCATCAACCCTTGGATTAGGGAATTTATTAGCATAACGTCCCTTCTCCTTGCATTTGAAACATTGAAGTGCAGTAGGTTCATTCTGTGTATCCCTTCCTTTGTTTTCATCATTAGACATCTTCTTCCCATCATCGCGGAATTCAAATGCCTGATGACCTTCCATTCCACATTTGAAACATTTACTTGTCCCTTTAAGACAACTCCCTCCATGTTTCTTTCCACAGTTTGAGCATAAGGGAAAGCTCATCTTCTTTTCAGTGTGCTCTTTAGATTTTCCTTTGAATTCCATTTTCTTCTTCTTATGAAACCCATATGACTGATGGGTTACTCCAATATCCATCTCGACTTTTAGAGCACATCGAACAATTTCCTCGTAGCTATTGAAGTCCCTTATGGCTAACTCCCTTCGAAGACTTGGTTTTAAGCCACTAAAGAATCGATCGATCTCACTCTCTGGTTGGATAATAATACCAGAAGCATACCTTGCAAGTCTTGTAAAATTTTCTTCATAAGTACCAACAGATTCATCATCCTTTTGCATCAGTTCAAGAAACTCTTTCTCCATTTTTGTTCAGAGAATACGAGGGAAGTACTTATTGAAAAATAAGTTCTTGAACTCGTCCCACTCCATGGACTCAATTTCATCCCTTTTCCTCGTATTCTTAATAAGATTCCACCATTGATCAGCATCACCTTCTAAACGATACACTGCTAAGATGACATTATCATGCTCGGAACATTGAAGAACTTAAAATATATTTTCAGTAGTACTAATCCATTGTTAAGAAACTAATGGATCAGTAGACCCGCTAAATGAAGGTGGACGCTGTCTCATGATGGATTGAACAGAATGTTGCTCCTTCCTTTGCTCGTTTGGAAGTCCTGCATGATTCATAGCTTGAGAAAGTTGTGTGAGCACAGCTACAAGATTTTTCATTCAGCTCCCATAACATTTGGTTGCTTCGGGGGACAATCATTGCCTTGCCCGTCGCATTCCGCATTAACACAGTTCCTTCGGGTTCCATCCATTGACTAAAACCCAGAAGAATAGTGTGAGCAACACTAATTATAATAGGAAAACCACATAATCAAGAATAAAATTTTACACTTAAGGTCTTATCCTAGGTTATTCATGGTCATTTCTAAAACACTATGATTGTGTTCTATGCTTAGACATATCCTTAGGGTTCTTACTAAGGCTTTCACATCCTAGTTTCCAAAGGTTGACCATACATTTCCTCTAATACCAACTATAACGACCCATACTTTACATAAATTGTTAATACTTCAAAATTGAAGCATACTTATTACAACATATAACAAAACCACGAAAGGACCGTATTGGTATGATGTCTTTAGAAACTAGGAAACATAAACAACTGGTTCATAAAGGGTCTACACTGTCTCCCATTTATTTCATCATATCTATAGTCCCTTTTGGCATATCTTACTTAATAACCTTCTTCCTGACCTGGGGAAAGAAAAAATACAAAAGGGTGAGCTCAAATGCTCATTAAGGGTAAACAAAAGAAATATCAATCACATCATATTCATAAGAACATATCTTTTATAAATCATAACCTGCAAAAGTGAGCATAATTTCATAACATGGGATAAATCATAGTAGTGAAATGGAATCCCAAAAATCATAACATAAAACATGAAACATTGTGGCATACACACATAATCATAGAGAATCATTTCTTATTAGTCAAGACTCATTGCCAAGACTATCTTAGTGGACAATGTCCATTTCTGAACCGAGTTCACTCCTCGTTTTAGTCCTGTTTCACTGAACCGGTATAACCTACCGTTCCGTCCATGTCTATCTCATGAGATATAAAATCTTTACCCAACGCATTGGAGGGAGATATGGCTCCCACCCATCTCATAATGATACCATTCTTATGTGTGCCACAAAATCATAAATCATACATCACCGTATAACCCATGTAGTAAAAATGGGAATCTTAAACATCATGACATCATAAAAAAATTCATATAAGATAAAGGAATTCATAAAAATGATTCCATCACAATATAATCAAATCAATGTAATAATAGGGATAGAAACAGAACCCTATATTATCTTAGATGGAAAATAATTTTGATAAAACACTTGAACTCCATTCTTGAGGAAAATATCCTTTCTACTTTAAAAACATTTTCCTTTCTTGACATGTCATAAAATTTTAAACTAAAAGAAGTTGATTAAAAATAAACATGTAAAATTGTAAAGTAAGCTTCTTGGAAATAATGTTTTGAAAATCCATTCATGCCGTATAAGTTAAAAAACATTCTTATCGTACTTTTGTCAGAAAAGTCATAAAGTACCTCGTACGGAAAACAACAAAAGATTCCTTGCATATCTTTTTCTAAAAACTCACCGAAGGGTAAAATAGGATTTAAACAATTTTAGGTGGATGGAAATAATTTTACATATTTAGGAAACATTGATTTGGATGATAAAATACACCCCAGTAAATACTAAAGTATAAACAATCTCGGATAAAAATGAGATTGTGATATTTCCCTTACCTTAGGTCCGATTTGCTTCGTAAGTGTCCGAACCTCCTGTATAATGATTTAAATAATCTTATTGAATTATTCCAGAATCATAATTATTGTTATGATATCATATATGGTCATATTCTTAGTTTCTTATTAGTAATATTTCATTACTACTTGTTATTCAGGTGTTTATTACTTTTTGTTCTTATGCATGTTTTGTCGAATAAATTCTTATTCTTCTCTTTAGGATATAGATACCTCATTTCCAGAATGTTATTAGTGTAATATATATCATATTCATTCATTCAATTCATTTATATAATCATTATTCAATGAAGATCATGTAGAACGAGTCACATCACATCGTGGAGATGGTATTCCGTACGTACGCACGAGTGATGATATCGTTCCTATGATCGTGGAATTGTATTGGAGTGTATGTATACTATTTCAGAATCAATATAAATTTACAATAATCATATATATTCATTAATTTCACCCTTATACCCATCCAATAAAGTTAGTGGTGGAAAATATATTACACCACGGCGTGGAGACGGTATTCCGTACGTACGCACGCGCGGTGATTTCATTTTCCATAGGATGGATAGATGGTGAAATAGGGTTTTTTAATACTTATAATAACATATCAGTATATGAGTGATACTGATGTTATTACATCATAATGAAACAACTAAAGAAGAAGAAGTGGAAGAAGAAATAAAGATGAAAGAATCGGTAATGGACATTACCTCTTCTTTGAGGTGTTTCTTTGAGACCTCCTTTTAGGGCACTAAAATAGGTCTTTGAAGAAGACCAGAACCACTAGGATGTTTCTAGGTAAGTGTAGAGGTGAAATTGGTAGGGGTTGGCCGAGCGTGAAGTCTCAAACTGGTGTGACAAAGAGGGGGAGGAGGTGCCCTTTTATAAGGGAGGAGAGGGGCACCGTTGGAATAACTAAAAATATTATTTTATTATAAAGTAAAATTAGGTTTTTAATAGCTCCAAATTGATATATTTCGAAGATAAGGTGGGGAAGGGTCGAACTCCTTTCATCCAATATAATTTAGACAAGTTTAGGTTCCTATTTTTACAGTATCATTTAGATATAACATTAAGTTAAATAATTTTACTTTTACCGTGTCTTTTTGTGTTCTTATACTATAAGGTTAATAAACATACTATAAGCAGCCAAACGAACCGCAAGTTGTTTATTATTAATATATATAACCTTATATAAGTCATTTGGCCGACCCTTAGATTTTTAAGAATAAAATAACAATTAATAATATAATATTTTTTTTAAAATCTATTTTATGGAAATTTTGACACTATTTAGTAATTAATTTTTGTGAAAATCATAACAGAATGATTAGTTCGAAAAAAGTTACTTAAAACAATAATGACATGTCATATTAATCTATAAAATTAGTGGAATTCATAAAAAGTCTCAAATTACCTTTATTTTTGTGTTTATAACATTAATTATGTCAATATTTCATTAATAAGATAATTACTGCATCATCTTTGTGTCATAAATAAATTAAATTATTTAATGTCTAAAAATTACAAATAAAATAACATTATTTAGGAAATCTTTTTATATTTCTAATGAATATTTATTGTCTAATTTATTTTATTTATAACCGCATATTCAAAATGATTTACTTATTAATCTTTGATTTTAACTATTTTAACCCCTCTTTAAATAAATTAATAATAAATGTCCTAATCTAATCCAAGTGGGCCTAAATGGTCATATTTTATTCCTAAGATTGTTTTTGGTCGAATTAAACTTGTCCAATAGAATTAGGACATGTGTTAGGGTAATAATAATATCATTTGTACCCTTAATTACCCAATTTACTTTTAACCGTAGTAAAAAAAAGTAAAAAGTTACTATTCACCGAAAATTATTTTCATCTCATTGAACCACATTTTACTTACTGACATCAACCGTGTCTCTCGGATTTTTGAAATTCCACTCACAGAAGCGGTAAAATTATGTTTTATGAAAAATTCAGTTTTTTTAACTACCACTTAGTGGTTTCACTATTCATCAAAAATTGAATGTTTTCAAAAAAAATACCAAAATTTCACCCTAGGATAATTTTGATATTCCGAATCCAAAAATGAATTCCATTTTGAAAAATAAAATTTATAAAATTTCAAAAAGTGGTTATTACTATTCATAACGACTAGTTTTAATAATATTTTATTAGCATATCATTGTTTAGTGAAACTCGGTATTGTGTACGACGTAAGCTATCGAGGAAGGTTGCGATTTTGTCTAAAGCAAGCCAAGAAAGTGTTGTTTGTAGAAAAAGATTCCTTTGATGATTTATATAACATGAAAGTCTCGGGTGTTACATTATTCCCATGATAAAATATGTGAATGTAAAATTGAAGGATAATTTGTGAGACATAATAGGGGTATTCCAAGATTCAATATAGGGGGTAATGAGAGAAAAATGGTTCTATAATCACATATAAATGAAAAATGATATAATTTGGATTTTTATGAACATATATAATATAAATAGTGGGGAATTAAAATTCATAAGACAATGATGGTGATTTTATAATGATGAGAAGGATATGACCTCTTACCATGGGAGGATTCATGGTATAGATTGGGGGACCTCAATATAGATTATAGATTCTTTTGAAATGTTTAAAATATTAATGGATAATGTTAGGACATAATCCAATGTAAATAATTGAATAAAAATTGAAGTTTGGGTTTGTTTATATAGCTAGAGAGAGTAGTGATTTATTATTTTATAACAATATGTTTTATACTCTATACAAAATAGTAAAAAAAATCACAAATCATATATGTCTATATCCCCCAAAACATAGAGCTGGTGTCTCCATTATCAAATTGGATTAAGAGGCAATGATTTCATCCAAATGGACTAAATAGTTTAGTATTCTTTGTAATTTGGAAACACAATTTTTCCCTATTATATTATAATACACAAATTAGAATATAATTTATTTTTTATAATATCATTATTCACACAAGAATATCCTTAAATAATAGTTATAGTGCACATACTTGAATTTGAGGAAATAAAAAAATGTAATAGTGAGATAAAATTATTTTTATGTTTTATTTAATGAAAAACATATTATTTTTTATTAAAGCATAATCAATAAGGCATATTCAATATGTTAATATAGATTTCTGAACAAAAATTCCATTTATTCAATAAAGTGGGAATAAAATGCATACCCATAAAACATCACAATAAAAATATCACTAATAATATTAACTAAATCCTTAATTAAGAGAATATTTAATTAGTGTACATCTAGGTCTCAATCATATTTATACACATACTATAAATATATTTCAAAATACATTTTAAATTTAATGGTCATGTATACTCTAGAAACTGATTCAACAAAGGCTATCCACCCGATTAATCTCATGAGACAACTAATGCATCTAATGACTATATATATATTTAGGTATAACCTATAATTGAATGTACAAAAAGTCATCATATATCAAATAATATATTTAATTCATGAATAATATGAGTCATCATGAGATATTTATATTAAGTAAAGGATATAGTTCAATCAATAGTTCTATGGATAATGGAATAACATTCAATAGAAACACCCTATGTAAAAATTTATATGGTTTTGTAGATAATCATATACATTTTACATGAATAATGATATTTATTATATGACTACTTTTTTGAAAATGATAATAATAAATTGAGTGTTTCGAGATAAATAAAAAATCATTAAATAAAATTAGAATGTTCAATATTGATTACTTCTCTGGTGATTTTTTAATTATAACCCATTATAGAGTAAAAATGAAAAACAATAATTAATAACAATTAATTAATATATATTATTGATTAATAACTCAAAGGGTTTGTATATACACCACATAAAATTTAATATGTTCATAATAACTAATATACATAAATAAAATGAATATTTTGATTAAATATATTACAATTTTCATAATGTTGAAGTGAACATTACTAAATAAATAAATTAATTTTATACAATTTAATTAAAAATAAAACATATGTATATAAAATATAAGATCTTTAAGTGCATTTTTCTAGATAATTGTGAATTTCAAAGACGATGATGAAATAAAATAAACGAATGAAATGAAATTGTATCCTGAAATTCATTAAAATGTGTAAAATTTCATATAAAAAGCCAATTGTTGATATAAAAAAATTTAAAATTACCAATGATTATTATGTTTTCAAGATATTACATGTAAAATGGATTTATAAACACCATATAATAAAAATAGTTTTCGTTAGAAAAAAATATTTTTCAATGGGGGGAAATTCAGATGTTGACCTTAACCCCTCACTTTTTTGGATGAATGTTATCTATCCTAAAGTATAATAGATTAAATGGTTTTATTAAATTATATAAAAACTTTATACATATATATAGTATTTTATATGTTTCCCTTATAACATTTAATCATCTATTTGTTTAAAATATTTCATCACTTTAATTTTTTCTGATGTGAAATACCATTTTTTCTCATGCATGTTTTTCATGAATGTTTTGGTTCATGAAGATATTGTATAGTTACATCATATTAAAATTTACATTTTTAAAAAAATATAATTTTATAATTAGATACATTTTTATCATCATTATTTAAATTTTATCAAGGAGAATGAATCACATCGTTTAGTTGAGATGATCAGTCGTATATACACATGAATGACTTTATCATTATATTAATGGGTGAAAAGAGTAAGGAATTCGGTGGGATATTAATTTTAAAAAAAAATTAATTATTAAATATAACATATATTCACTATATTAATCTATATTTAGTTCTATGTAATGGGTATTTCAAAAACTAGTCAAATAAATTTTTTTGGTGGTAGTCAATCCTACACATGAGCGACATTATCATATTGTAAATGGTATGGATTTAAAGAAGGTGTATGGGATTATATAACTAAAAATGTATAATAATTACATAAATATTATGTATATAAATTTTACTATAAAAATATAAATCCATTTATTTTTTTTATGGAAAACGAGTTACATCATTTTGTGAGGCGATATTCCACCATACATGCAATATAGAATTTAGCTTCCCATTTGATAATGATTAGATAGATAATGTTAATTACATTTAAATTATTACATCATAGTGTATATGATAATATTGTTTTTGTATACTAGAATTATTGAATAATGTTTTAATATGGAGGAAGAATAAATAAATAACAATCTTTTAAGGATGTTTCATCATATTCTTACAATGTATATATGTTTTCAAAAAATTAATTCTATCGATGTATTTATAATGAAAACTAGAGCCCAAATTATTTCTCAGGGGGGAAATAAAATTATATTTTATTTTATTTTCTTGATCAAAAAGGAATTTTAAGATTGAATAGGTGTGTATAGTTTATGTCATTTTATAATTGTGGTAGATGATACCCTTGGATATTTTCAAGGGAATCAATTGCACCAACAATTTAATAATTACACGAGTCATTAAAATGGTTCATAAAAACACCTTATATTTTTAATGATTAAATATATACATAAAATTTATGTTTTATGTGTTTACTAGTCATTTTAACCCTTATCATCTTTTACCCCAAATAAACGAGTTGTTACCTCAAAAGTGGTAATTCATTTTACTTCATTTACTAGTCGTTTTGATAAAAAATTAATTATTTAATTCTATGTAATAATATATTTAATAATTTCAAATATGGAATTCATTTATGAAAAATAAATTATTTCAGTTTTCATAGACAAATTTAATAATATATTTGCATAGGTGATGAAAAAGCATGATTCAATAGATAAGATTATCATAGGTACAAAAGGTGTAAATATCAAAATTCAACAAGAAATTTGTTAATATAATCAAAATTAGTTATATATTTATATTTTTTAATAAAAATTAAATTAAAAAATATAATTTATATTAATATATATTTAATGAAAATTGATGTTTTCATTAAAAACGTTATTTTTATAATCTATCAAAAAATTAATCATTATTGAAAAATATAAATAATTCACACTAAGATAATTTATATTTTGTTGTTTCTGAGTGATATTAATTTTATAATATATATCTTCTAAAATAAGAAGAAAGACAATAATTTTATGTCAGTTTTAAATTAATGTTCAAACCATCTTCTATAAAAATACATTTTCTCTAATAAGATGTCATTTTCATTGAAATTGTTTTTTATATTAATTAGAATCAATTGAGAAAATATTTATTCTCTATATAAATGTTTGAAAATTTTATATTACATGATTTAGTTATTTCTATTCATACCTACCAATTTAATTAATATTTTAATATGATATACTATATCATGGATCTTTTATACATTGGGTTGTGAGTTCCGCATTCTATCGAATATTCTAAACTTATTAAAATAGAATAATTCCATATAGTCTATCAATTTTACATTATCTTATCAGACCATTAATTCATATTCTATATTCTATCAACATTACATTATCTCATTAAAAATAATGAAGTCTTAAATTCTCCCCAGATTAAATAAATTTATTCACCCAAATTTTGGCATTAAAATGTAAATTGAGGGCATGAAATTTGATAATTACATTATTGAATAACAATATAGTAAAACAACTAATAAAAATATTTTAATAATGGGTAATATGAAATATAAAATTCAATTTAAAATATAAAATAATTGTGATTATATGTTGAAGTACATAAGAGGGAAGTGAGGATATGGACCTAAAAGCATAACGTAATGCCAAAATTTTGATTGAGGGTGACATAGTTAATCTATAAGTTGAATGTGAATGATCAGGAAATATTTAAAAAAATTTATCAAAAAATTATAGATGGTTAAAAAATGGTAGTCATTAATTTGATATGAATGTAACAAGATAGTTTCATAATCCATTTCCAAAATTTGAGGAATTATATTACTGTCAAAGAATATATTGAAATATTATTATATGTTAAATTATAATTTCTAAAATAAAATATCATCCTTGACTTATGCATTGATCCATTTCCAATTCATCTCTTACACTATTAACTGAACATTCAATATTAAATTTTTTATTCCAGAATCAGTATAATATACATTTATTAGATAACATGATTCTTAAAAGTGTATAAACTAGTTAAACCTACTATTATATAATTTCAAAATCCAACATATGTATCATATATTAACCAATATGATAAATTAATCTCTAAAACCTAACATTAACATCATTTGTTCAACATTAATATTTACTCATAAAATCATTTAACTATGAAAAAGACATATTAAATAGAAAATCACATAAGAAATTGTGGGTCTATAAATCATTATTATCCAATAATTATGGTTTTATGACCCATAGAATTATCATGATTCAATGTGTTGTAACCCAAAATGTGATTTTTCTTTTTCTATGATCATATAAATATAATTCATATAAACATTCCCATATTATAATGACCAATAATAAACTCATCATAAATTAAAAGATAAACTATAATGGTTACTAGTAAATTTAATATTTATTCTAAGAATATATGTTTATTATTCAATAAATTACTTTTTCATGGAAACAAATACTATACCAATGGGCTGTGATTCCATAAATGTCTTCAAAATATCTTTAATTATCATAGACTTGCTTCACATAAAATATAAAATTTGTTGGTTATGAAATTGAATATATGATTTTTCTTAAATTAATAAATCCCTGATGCTATCTCTAACTCTTATGTTAATAAGTATATATTTGATTGTAAAATTTCATGCGCCATGTAGATTTTTGATGATTCTTATAAAAAATAAATTAAATTAAAAAATTAAACAATTTAATAACATAATATCAATACCTAAACACAACATCCATTTTATTTCAACATAGGAGCATTCTTGTACTAGGTATCAACCTTTATAAGATTGAATTCAATTGGATAATTCATATGTTTCATCTATTTATAAAAATTATCAAAAAAATCGGTCATTAGGAGTGAATTTATCTCCTTCTATCATAATCATAATTTGTACTTACAAACTCATTGAATTATTTCCTTCAATTGCACATAGAATAAATATTCCCATTCCTTTGATATCGTTTCACATGTATCTTTTATAATTTTTATATTTATGTTAAATTTATCCATTATTCCTCAATTTTACACATCACACAAGCACATAGTGAACTCGATCATTCAATTCATTGGTGACTCAAAGACTTATTGACTATATATATTGATGATCATATTTCAGGGTAATTTCTTATTCATAGTAATGATTTCATTCAAATCATTACTCATCTTAACGGTTCATCATAGTCATCTCTTTATACGTCATGTATAGTTTTATCATGATTCTTCTGGGTTTACAAGAGATCCTAAAACCATAAATAATTAAGTGAAATACACCAATCATTGTGGTAAAACCATAAATACATTTATAGTATTTATAATTCTTTACAACTTATTTTAAATCTAATAAAACATATATTTATCCAAGGATATTCATTTTTTATCTAATAAAATACAACATAATGGTTTGTGATGAGAATGTGAATTATCCTAAGAATATCTAGAATGATTTTCAAACAAGGTACATAGTAATTCACTTTTTTATATACCAACTAATTCTTGAGTCATGATTGATGTATCTTTTTAGGTTTCATTACATATAGTAAAATCATTTCCTTTACAACATCCACTTATAATATCCATATAGGGTCATATTTCTAAGAAAAAAAGTATAATATATCCATTACCAAAACATTAGGATGTTCTAATAAAATTAACCCCAATGTTTATCACATTTTATGACCCCTCATCGATGATTTCTCAAATATAGTTCCCAATGTTTCTACTAAATATCTACTGATATTAACTACAATGACATTGGCCCCCAAAAAATGAAACATGTAGATTCACTATTACATTATTATACGATACAAGGATCATATCTTAAATGACAAAATATTATTTTTAATCATAAACACGATATTAACATGATTCACATATTATATTTTAATACAAAAATAAAAACATAATATTTTTTTAAGAATTTCATTATTCCCTCCAGAATATCCATTCATCACATTCATAGAACACTTACTTGTTCCCATTAAATGAAATCAAAATAAATAAGATCTCAAATTCTCATTAAGAATTACGTAATTTGGAAGCTATTGTGATTAAATGAGTATAAATGATTATGGAATAATCAATATGGTATGTTAATTTTCATAACACACATTTCATTTAGTATTTTTACTAATAATGAAATTCATCATGAGATATTATCATTTTAAAATCTCAGATATAATAATAAATAATTTCTTAGTGAAAGAAATAACTAATTATGGGAAATCATGATCTCAGTCATCATGTTACTTATACATTCATGGCCTTTCACAATGAAATTTGAAATAGAAGCGAATGTTAAACCACAAACACAATTAACAAATGACAACTCACTTATTCATATTATGAGACCTCTGATCAAATGATGTGATATCTATTACAAGTAAATACTAATTTTTTCATGTAAAAAGTATTATTAATATATTGAATAATTTATTTAATATTTATATATTATTCATTTTCCTCAAATAACCATATTGTGTAAAGGAGATAGATTTATCAATAATTCCTGAGTTAAATAAACAAAAATAAAACTATTAAACAAAGATAAAAAATTTATATATATTATGGAATAATAATATAATTCATATAATAATATTGGTATCTAGGAGAAATGTAATTTATAGTGAATATTGTAACATTAATGTTATTGTTTCTAGAGAATGTAAACAATCAAAAAATAAAATCGGGTTATACAGAAAAAACCCGCTTAAGTAAATTATAAATGGTATCCCCTTGAATAATAACAAGGGAAAAATCAATAATGGTCATGAATAAATAATTTTTCATTAAAATTAAATTAAATATGAATTATATACAGAACATAAAATTTAAAAGTTCCATATTAAAAAAAATAGTTTATGGGATGGAAATTGATATCAAATTCCTTATTAGATCATAATGTTCATGTTTTAATTATTCAATGAATCATTATTTGTGTGAAATAAAAAATAACATAAAAAATATAACAAAAATATTGACCAATTTATTAACTCAAATAATCAACGAAATTTAGATCCATTGAAGAAGTAATATAACCTAATGAAATTAAATTGACCAATGAAACTCTGTACCACTTGGATGTTTTCATGAAAAATCCCACATGTTGAAATAATTAAAAATAATAAATGAAAATTGTATTAAGTATGATATTTTTATGATATTACATGTAATAATTAATTATATAATCCATATAAATGAATTTTGGTTAATAAAATTACTATATTAATCAATGATAGGATATTGAGACAATTCCCCTTTCCACACACATTATTTTTATTAAACATGATTTTTCCACCTAATTTTTTTATCATGTTATTAATTCCTTGAAAAACATTTCCATATTTTTTTATCACATATGAACTACATATAACATATTACAACTTATATGTTAATAGTATTTAATTATCTTTACTTTTTTAGGTGTTGATTTACTTATTTTATTATTCATGTATTGTAATTATATTTCTTGTTGTTGTTCATATTATATAATTCCATAATATATATAATTATATTAATTATATAAAAATATTTTTTTAATAAGGGTCATTATGAGAATAATTATTATTATTTTAACATGGACAATATGTATCATCACTGAATTGTGAATGTAGGCCCCATTTACGTATGAGTGGTGTTATCATTTTCATAATGGGAGAATGGTTAATGAAGTGGGTGATATATTAAATATATATAATAAATATAATATCATATTTATGAAATATATTAAATAAATAGTTATTGGTTTCCATCCATTTAAATATTATGTAAAAAATATAACACAATACCTTGTAAGGCGGTAGTTTGCGGTACACATGAGAAATATTTCCATAATTTTAATGGAATAGACTATAAGAATATAAATGTTATAATAAAATTCCATAAGTATTAATAAATTATAAATTATATTTTCTAATTAATAAAATTTATATATAATCCTAAAATTTCTTTATGGAAAATGATTTATATCAGATCCTAAGGAGGTAGTTCATCATATACAGAATTGATGAGTTTGTTTCCCATTTAGTTGATGGGGAGATTGATAAAGTTTATTCCATTAAAATAATGATAGCTAAAAAAACTTATATTACTAGAGTTATTATACTTATATGATTTTATAGTGGAGTAATAATAAATAAAATAAAAACAATCATTTAATAACATTTCATCGTTTTTAGATGTCCTCTTTAGGATGGCACCAAAATCCTTCTTATGATAGATTTATAATGATACCAAGTGATCATGTTTTTTTTACTATAATAAAAAATTTATTTTTATGTTTAATGGAAGAAAATTTATCTTTTATATGAGAATTTGGAGGAAATGTGGGGAATATCCATTAATGGGGGAGAAGACAAATATTGAATTTCTGAAAACAATCAATTACACACATGTTTGTATCATGGCACAACCATCCACACTGGGTCATTATCAACCCATATAAGTGAGAAGGTTTAGATGTGAATAACGTGAGTTTGTTTACATGTTGGTAGGTCATTTTAAAACATATCATCGTTTTTAACCCCTCTGTAAATTTATTTCATCCTAATCCATGGAAATTAATTTTTACCACATATAATTTTCATAATGGTAAAAAATTATATTCACATTATTAAATATTATAAATTATACTAATTGATGTAATGAATACATTTTTCAAAATTCAATTCACTGAAGTCATATAATCCAACTAAAAATTATATCCAATGATGTGACTAAAAGACATGTTTACAAAAAGGAAATCCTCAGATATATAGAAGATTTTAATCAAATAATTCTGTATAAAATTCATTACAATGAGAAATGTTATATAAATTATAATATCATGGAACTGGGCATACTATAAAACTGATTAATAATATATTTTCAACTTATAAAATATTTAAAATAGACGGAATATTTAAATAAAAAATGTATTTTTTATTATTTATCAAAAAATGAAATATTTTAAGAAAATTACTAATAAATAACCCTCTAATAAAAACACTATTATTATCGAAAAATGAATTTAGTTTTCCAAATCTATTTTATAAATGTGATAAAAATAAATTTTAAACTATGCATGCATAGAAATACTAAAACATCATTTATGAAAAAATAGAATTCAAGTAAATGATACTTTTATAAAATGAATTTTATTTTATTACTAAAAATATATAAAACTCTATATTTATTAATAAGTAAACCATATAATTTTCATAATTTAGATATAACTATAAATTAAAAAAAATATATTGACAATGTTATAATGGGATTCTATGTTTCTATTGATTTGGACTCAGGGTTGTGTGTTGTGAAAAAAATCAAAGATATCAAATTTATTTATAAAAAAAATATAACATTATCTATCGATGGGTGACATCCTAAAATTAGATTAGTGTTTTATGACTAATAATGTAGGAACAATTTTTTTAAAATGTCTAGGTGTAACAAAAAACAAATTTTTTTAAATTATGTATTCCATAGATGAGTGGTTTTAATTACATTATAAATCTATAAACTAAACTTATTAAAGTAATAACCTTGGTGATTATGATGTGATTCTTGTTTACAATGAAATTATTTTAAATCAATGAAATAAAATTATTATATGGGATGATTCATTAAGGTTTTATGGAAATATTACAATACATATTATTTAAATTAGAAGATATTTATTTAGTCATGAATACATATTCTGGAATAAATTGCTTATATTTTGTTTCATTCTAATGTCAAAATTAACAATATATATTTGTACCATATTTAGTTATGGTGCAAAAAGTTTCCCCTCTCAGTATTTTTTTTAATATACCCACTGGAAAATTTTGATTTAATGATTCCAAAAATATTATTTCTTATATATATATAAACATAAAATAATGAAAACATATATTTGTAATCATATTTCTCCATTTATTGTAAAATAATGTTTTATTAAAAATTAATTATTTTCTTCACGTTATGAATATTATTGTTGACATCAGTAATTAAATTATCATATATATTTAGTAAAAATAATTTATGAATAATATTTTATCATAATATCATTTATTTTTGCACTTATAAAATTCAATAATAATAGTTTTTTGATTCAATCAAATATGTTGAAAAAAATATTATAAATAATTCATCGTATAAAAATATAATATTTATCAATCTTGTTATCTAATAATTAAATTTTTTTAATATCCCTAAAAATATATTTATTTATGTTTTTAAAATTTAAAACTATTACGGTCTCAATATATCTCCCTTTTCTACACCATAGAATGCTCTAATGGTATGTTCTGCTATCATGGTATTGCAGTGGGGGGTCGACCAAAATGGTTTGGCTCAAGGTCAATATTGACATGAACATATAAGTTAAATAATTTCAATCAAAAAAAAGTTATTTAATCTTTGATTGAGAATGACCATGTTCAATTTAATGTGATGCAATATCTATTGACATCTCATATAGATGGGCTTCATAGGATAAAATTCTACTAGTCATGGTTATTTCTTCTTCCATTTGTGTCAATTGTACTGTCATAAAACCCATTATATATAATTCTAATATGATCGTCATTAAATTTATATATTATCAATGATTATGATTTTTAATATTAATTTAATGTTGACAAGATGTAACATTATAAAAAATATTTCTGTATATGTACATTACGTAAAAATACGTTCTTTCTTTCACAGTGAGAATTTAATTAAAAAAGTTATGGTTATTACAATATTCCCCCATTCAAAATTTCCCTCATGAGAATATTCATTTTATAGAATATAATATTTGAGGGTACATTAAATTAATTTCCACTTCCAATTTCCTTCTTTGTTCCATAAAAATATAATTATTCCAGAATAAATTTTAATGGTGAGTTTTCATATTTCATAGAACAATTCTACTAAGAGCTATGATTATAACCCTCTAATCCTCATTCAAAAATATCATTCTCCAATGGTAATAAGGATAATATTGTTACATGTGAGGGGTATGGTATATAATACCTCATGTGGGATACTTTTAAAACATCATATACATGTGGTATGATAGGTGGGAATGTCATTTTATAGGCCACTTTACTAATGTGATCAAAGATTTCAAATAACCAATGTATAAGGACAATATTTCCCTTCATCCCAGACTTCAAGAACTTCTTCCTTAGAGTATATAGAGGGAATAATTATGTCTACACTCAAACTCAAGAACACATAAATTATATATATATATATATATATATATTCTATTTACATTCTGAATATTTCATATATTGTTTATTGGTTTCACTTTTATCAACATGATCATGGATAAGACTATTCCCTTTCAGCTATTTATCAACAAAAGTTTTGCATAATGATAGTGTTTTTAACCAATTATTTATAGATCCTCATATATTTTATTTGAATACTAAATGAGAATTTTTTTTATATGCTAACTACAATAGATAATGGTGCAGGACTCAATATCATCATAAATCTATTAAACCTGATCTCAACCTATGATCCAAAATTTGAATCGTCCTTGTAGACTTACCATCCATCTATGGGTGATATGTAGTACAAATTCTCAGTTCTATATTGAATATATTCTAAATATTTTTTAAAAAACAATGATATAATACATATATATTGATATAATAAAATGGATAGAGGAACTACATATAGAATTACCATAAACCTTACATATATCATAGACATTTGGTAAAGAGATAAATATTAATTTATAAAAATGAATTTTTTTTATATATACAACATTATTAGAAACCACTCAAATTATGTTATCTTCATTTTTATCACGGTGATTCCAAAAATTAAATCTTGAATTAGGATATCCCATTTTTGATATAGTATTGGAAATATTTTCATCATGTAATTATAATTATGTTATTAGGCCTAGACTTTATCAAACTCTATTCATTTAGATAAGAAATCCACAATCTCTCGGATCATGTAAACGAAAATTAAATGTTTCATCAAATTTTAAAAAATCCTGGTGGTTATTAGATTAAGAAAGAAGACGATTTATTCATATCATTAGGAATATCCATATTCAGTTCCTGTTTTTATAGAAATATATCCTAGTTCCAAAATAAATTACATCATCCATAGATAAATGTAACTCAAACAAATTCTATAACATATTCTCTAGAATCTCATCACCATTATGAGGCTCCAAGATCCTCTCATGAATGGATTGTAGTGTATTTATTTGAGATTTTTAGAATAAAAATAATTGTATTATTCCCATTACCATTCTTTATATGTCCATGATGATTGGATCTGTTGTAATAATTATCATGGATTTTTTTGGAGGATTATTTCTACATAGATAAATTTACAAATTTTTGTATTTTTATTATAATAATGGATTGAAAAATAAGAATAATTGATCTAATCAATCCACCACTATTTGATTAAATGTGGCTCTATTTAGGTTATTATATACCTTAATTTTTATGATCATTATTATATTGAATATTTTTTGATTATGAGATAATAATAGTAAATATATAAATTGAAAATCACCACATCTAATTCTAGATCATGTTTTCCCAGTGATATTCATTGATATTTATTTTCCATATGTTAATTTATATCAATTAGTAATCCTCCCAGAGTACACAAACCAGGACCTTTTGGTATTCATTTTCATAAATAATAAATCCTTCAAAAATAGTGAAAAATGTGAGAATAGGATTATTAATTAACACCTTTTTTAGTTTTTTAATTTTTTTCTTATAGTTGTTATTAAGAAATCACATGAATCCATTCCACGTTATCCTCATTATGGGCATTTATAATCATGGAAAATTTATTAAAAATAGACAATATTGTCCAAATAATAAAATGAAACTATAGATATATATCATAAAAGTTGACCTGGGCCATTCTCCAACTACATTTTATTTTTGAGGGTCTATAGATATCATTTAATTTTTGATAACCAGAACCAGCAGTGTTATGTGGCACATGTATTAGTTTAATTGAGAACTCAACAACCCATTATGTGGGAGAAAAATATGTTATTTGGGAAACACATTATTAAATTACCCTAAAATGGGAATGAGGTCATGGTGGAGGTTTTCATTAGAATCAATCATTTGATATAGATTTAATATCTGATAAGGAAATGACATACATTCATGAGATGAATCCATAAAAGGAAATTCCTAATAATCATTTTTCTGTTGTAGAATCCCTAGGTAATTCATTGTATGTGGGTAATTTCATTCTCTTTGTATTTTATTTCTATATATATAAAATGAAAATATATGATGTGGATATAATCATATTAAAATATATATTGTATTTCATGATACATTTCATTGTATCCAAAAACGTTTTACTTGGGAAGACTTATATACATGGGATACGATAATTACCACATATACCATTATCATCAACAACTCTACTTGCAACTGTTGTCGTGATATTTGAATACATCAATTAAATATGTGAGATATGTATTAATGAATTGAAATGGAAAAAATAAGTACATTCAATTTTATTATTGTAATAAATATCATTCCCATCACAAATTATTTTCATTATCCCCATCCGTTGTTGTTAGGGAATAATCTCACCCATAATATATAGTCCATTGAGATTGTTATTATTTATTATTATTCACATCCCTTGGATTAATGAATTTATTTCTATAGTATCCATATCTATTGATTTTGATAGATTTTAAACTGGATTGTTGATTCACCAAATAGTTCTTTTCATCTATCACATCAGTGGTTTTATCCTTGCTATAATTTCTAGATATTTTCCCTTCTTTTCCACACATAAATATGATCCTCATCTATTTGAGAGAATTTATGTGGTGCTTCAATGAAAAACATTGATAAGTTGGATTATTTAATTTCATAAAACTATTATATATCCTTATAAAACTACCATAATTAAACTCTAATTTCTATATATAATTCCCAATTATACCATATAGATTCACTATTCACTTTTTTCATTAATGTAATTGAAAATATTTTCCTCAAATATATCATGTCTAAAATTTGTTGGATGTTTTTGGACACAGTGTCCGTACAAAAATGAAGTGTCCAGTATTATATACAGGAGTAACATCAATTCCAAATGAATATCATGCTTGTCCAGTGAAATATTACTAATATTTTATATATATTCCTCTTACATATTCTTATTTAGATGAAAATCCCTCTTCATTATTTCTGAGTGTGTTTAGAAAATATTTAACATTCCAATTTCTGAAAGTCCATACGCTCGGTCCATTTGGCCTCTTCCCTTGGTTCATATTTTTAACATAATTCAACCATTTTTAGCTTCTAAATATATATAATAAACATCTAACACTACGTTTTCATACTCAAGTAAATAGGTACATTGATGAATTTTTTAATGGGGAAAATCTTCTATCCAATAATTAATGGATCAGAAGATAAACTGGATATAGAAACTAAATTTCAAATAATGTTATAAATTGAAACATTCACATTCATAGGAGAGATATAGTATTTCCTTCATATTAATGTTTTAGTTCAATATATTAAATAATAATGAATTTATTATCTAGATGTTCATGACTCTATCCACAATATAGGTTCATATCTCATCCGAGTAGTCATCAAATTGCACCTCACATTGGTTGTTGGTAATGTTAATCCCACGACCTTCAATTAAATATAATAATGGTAATATTAAGGATTATAATTTTTAAATTATTAAATATTTAAAAGAGAAAATAGAAATTTGAATGTATAATATATAAATGACAAATATTCTTCAATAATTGACATTGTATGAATTAATATATTTTTTCAATGATCTATTTCATAATTTAAAATTTCATGTGTATTTCTACCCTTAATAATGGATCATTATAATATTTTATATTAAATAAACCACGTCACATGGGATTGAAAAACCTATTGTGCATCATAGACCATTTTCATTCACCATTATATTATAATTTCTATCTCCAAGTGCCTGTTTGTTGTTTATTACCCCAATGTACATCTATTACATTGCCACATCCACATACACTATCCAAATAGATTTTTATATTGATGTAACCAACAAAATTTAATGTTTTATAAAAATTTATGGAATTTTTTCTATATTTAGTGAGATTAATTTTCCTTTCATTATTGTTTTAAAATTAAAATCCTTAAGAAAACTATGATTTTATCTAACACAAAGTATAAAAACTCATATTTTAATGAAAATTATTAGATGATTTAAAAGAATATACAGATATCATAAAGACTAGATTATCGTGGAAAATAGGAACATTGATCATCAAAAAGATATATGGAAATAATATGACTGTTGAATACTTATTATGAATTCCTCTAAAAAATAGTGTTTTAAAATTGTATTGGAAATCATGTGGGAATATATATAGAAGGGGTAACATTTAAATCATGGTATCATAGTAAAAATATAAAATCATGATAAATTGATTACATGTTATTGAATTTTCATTCTTATTTTACATAAAAGTGGTTTTAATCATACAAAATGTCACTAAGGCATGATATACATAAATAATATTTAAGGAATCAGTGGAATATTAAATAATCATAAAAAATAATTTCATAAACATAAGACATGGCTAACTGGAATGAAAATTTAACATAATATTATTAATTTTAAATACAATTCACTGTACATGTCATCTCATGAGACTGCGATAATACCTAATGAATTGGAGGGATATATATTTATTTTACCACATTTCACCTACATATCATATACATAAACCAGTGTATAATATGGATTAGTAAAAATATGATCATGTTTTATCAAGTGTAATCCTATGATTAAGGAGTGTAGGATAAATACATGGAAATATAAATTTTTTTCATTTGTTGGTATATTAAGGTGTATACCAATGAGTAGAAATTTGTATTTTTTCACAAATAAATGAATTGAAATGGAAAATCACATAATTGGTTCGATTACATAATAGGTGTAATAATGGGCTCATAGTAGTGGATAATGAGCGTGTTATAGGAATATAAAAACAAGTAAATAGTAAAATCCGTAATATGGATATATAATAAGACATCTTAGTATGAAAAATTGTTATTTAATATTATAATAACACAAAAATCTTAAATAAATATTAGAATGAGGGTATCATTTATCGTTAGAGAGTGTTTCCAAAAGCATAGATATAGATTATTGAGATCCTAGGGTAAAATGAATTTTATCAGAGAAGAAATTATAGTATAATATCATGAACTGATTTTTTAGTGATGATAATAGAGATTTTGAGTGGGTTTATATATAAAAATAATGGGGATATTTTTTATTACTTTTTAATCATCAGATTTTGACTATATACAATAAAATAAACAAAATCAAAAACCATTCTTATATGTTACACACAATGTTCCATCCATGAGTAGTGTTTACAACTAATTTATATTTCTATTAACCAAGATCATTAATATAATACCCTTTGTGGTTTGGATTTGATTCATGATTGAAATAAATTGATTTTTAACCCATATAATAAAATATTGGTTTTCTATTAAACATTAATGGTTTCTACAAATAAAAGAACTGCAAATAAATATACATTATTTTAAAGAGTATACATATATTTAAACATGTATATCTTTTATTATTTATATTATATAACTTTTTAGTCATTAAGATTCCATAAAAAAACATACATTTATATAACATTTAATTTTGACCCAAATTATTCGAGTATCATAGAAAAACTGAAAATGTTAAATATCAAATAATTTTGAAATTCTGATTTAAAAAATAATATTTATTTTATACATCATATTAAATAATTATGAAAAATTAGATGACATCTCCCTAGCATCAGTAGGTCGATACAGTACTATGAAAAAACAGAATTTATAAAACCCAAACTATATTACACTGTTAATTGAAATATAGAATTAGGCTTGTTCAGGATCAAACCCACAGAGATAGAGTGTATATTTCAAATTAATTAGGAAAAAAGAGGTTGAAATATTTTAGTTCAATTTGATAAAAGATATATAATAGCACTAATGATTGTGGTGTGCGTCAAGATGAGAGGTCATGCTATGTTTTGTGATTTCGTCTTTGTTTGATAAAGATATAATTTATTATTGGTTTATTCATGATTTTTGTTAGAATTGTGAATATAGGGAACCATGTTCTGGGTATCTATTCCTAACAATGTGGTTAATCTTTTAGAATGGTCATCTACATGGTGCAGTCGCCAAATTTGGCGACCCAAAACCGTGTTTAATCATTATTGGGCTAGTACAACACAATGATCAAACACAATCTAAAGTGACTAATTATTGTTATAAATAAAGATCATTAGACTATATAAATGATCATGAAATTTAAAAACAAGAAGAATAAGAATTGAATAAGTAGTTTTCGAATAATAAAAAACATTAATGTTGGATAAAAATTATCCATAACATCAAATCCCCCTTTGATCACGTCACCTACCCCAAAGAGACTACATGATCATGATGAGAGTGAGCGACATTAGAACCCAATGATAAATGTTGGTTAAGAGAGGCTCCAAATCATCTAGTGGTTTTCCCTTGTTGATATATAGCCTTAAACAGTCATAGAGTACATTCGGGGGCCTTATAATGCCGGTATTTAGAGGTCCTTCCCATTAAACCATGTGGCATGTGGCACATTTTTTCTAGGTGTTAACATAATCACAATGTTCTCCTGGGTTACACGTCATGTACATTAGAAAATTTTTTCCTCCATCGCATTGAATTTGCAGAAAGTTCATTATTTGTTAGAATTTCATCATTATTTGTGCTAATAGTAAATGATGTGTACTTTCATTTCACGTTGTGTATACTCATTCAATGTTTTATCGCATTGATCTTTTTTACATAAAATGGTCATGATGTGTAGTCTCAGTACATGACGTGTTGTTATTTTTCGTTTTTTTCCACTCCTCTTCATCTCTAAAATCTTGCGCCACACCACAATAAAAGCAAAGTATCAAGAAGGTTTGTTCAACTCAAATTTAAATCCCTTATCATTCCTCTTTATAAATCCATCATTCATTGCCATAAAACATAAAAGAAGTAAAATTATTCTAAAATTGGAAATATTACTATTTTAAATACATCGTTTATTATAAAAAATATTCTAAATTATATGCCAAAAATACACGTAGCAACCCCCCCCCCCAACATGAATTCATCCATGTCCCTAAAGATGTAATTCCATTATACTACAATGTATGGTCACCGTTCCATGCATCGATTTTAATTTCAACAAAAATTGATGGAATGGAAAATTACATTTTCATGATTCACACTGGATTATTAATCAATGACACTATTCAATTAAACAATCTATCTTAGTATTTTACCTTTCTCTTATGAAATAATCAAAACATTTCATTCAGGCATTTTCACTTTTTAAACCATTATCAGTCTGCATTCAACATTTAATCTACCTCACCAAATATTTTCTCCACATCATAAAGGTTCAAATTAAAATATAATCTAGAACATACCTAAAAAATATGTAACCTACAATAGCCTTAAAAGTCATATAAAATATCCAACACTAAAATAATAAATTTCAATTTATCATTAGGGATTCATTATTATGGAACAAATTACACCATGAAATTAGTGTAGGTAGGTTAATGATATAAAAATTAATATAAAAAATGTGGTTCAACTCTACATAATATTTCATTGTATTAAATGTTAATATAACTGAATGTCTCCTTTCGAATAATTCATTTCTCAGTGCCCCAAAAATTGAAAAGATGGCTAATGATACATGTATGTGTAATGATTGAATGAACCACTCTTTCTCTTATTTTATTATATTTTTTCTATATTTTTTTCATTTTAAAACACTGTTCCCATGAAAAATATCCCAACCATTACCTAAACACATACGATCAAAAAATCATCAGAATATAAAATGGTGAATTTTGATCCTCCAACAACAGAAACAATTTTATTCACTTTTTAATAAAATATGATAATAATAAAATACAATGAATGAAAATGGACTCTCCTATATCATAATAGATAATCCCCTCAGAAAAATATCAATATTTATTTATATACTACTACACCCATCGTTTTCCTCCTCCATAGTTATTATTTTTACTATCATGAAAGAAACAAAGTGGAAGGATGGAACATGTAAGATAGGCTTGTAACATTACTCATTTCCTAAAAAGATTATTCAAGTTGTCTATTGTAACAAAATATATTAATGTGTGGTCGATCTTGTGATAAGGTCTAAACAGAACATATGTCTCAATAATTATAAAAGATTATCTATGAAGTCATAGTTTTAATAAGATTGAAAAAACATTCGAGAAGAACATATTACAAGTTTTGTCAAGAAATATAATTTTTATATAATGGAAAAATATCATCTCCTTGAATTTTTCCGGAATGTGAGGAATGATGGTGTAAATTACTTGTGGAAAATTCATATGAATAATAAAATAAATTTAATAAAATATCATCAATTCATATCATGGAAAAATCATATAAAAATATCATTTAAAATGTTCAATAAGATTCTCAAAATAATTATTTGTTAAATTATATTCCACACATTTATCTATAATAATTATTTTTCCTATTTTTCTCATTCATATTTAATGTCAATGAAATTTAAATTCATGGTAATGTAATTATCCTATGTATTTTCATGTCTCATAGTTTATTTTATTAATGTATTAATTATGTGTGGGTATTTAATTTATAATTTAAGATCTAATCAGTTTTAAAAAGTGTGTTACACTATTTCAAATTTTTAAATTGAGACACTAACTCTACTTTCAATTGGCTCTCCAAATTTAGCTCTGTAGGTACTTCGTGCACTAGATTTATAATGTTTAGTGGTCGTAACACAAACTGGATTTCAAAAAAATAAATAAATAAAAATAAATTAATGATTTTTATGTAGATATTTATAACTATCCCTTAAACATAAATTTTAGACTTCTATGTTATAAATTATGAAAAACATCCAATTACAATTGTGTTTAGTATGTTATTTTGAATCTGATGGAACCAACTTGTTTTTATAGTGGATAGTAATATACCATTTTGAATGGAAATATGAATAGTAATATGACCCTTATTACTATTAAATCATAACATTATTTTATTTCATTATGGATATATGTTAAAGAGATTTCTATTATTTTTTCAAGGTGTTGAAAAAAGTGTTATAGATTTAAAACTATTTTTTAATTCATTATTATTTTATTTAAAAATTACATTAATAATATATAGAAACATATTTTGAAAAAAATAGAGGTTATTTTTTAATTCTACATGTCAACAAATGATTAGAGTTTATTTTTGGGATTTTTCTGAAATTCTTAAATTTTTTATGATTAGTAAAATTCGATGAAAATTATGAAACCCTATAAAATTGATTTTCTACATCATCAGTGATTAAAAGCTTAACTGAGACCACTTTGTTTGAAATCACATTCCATTATTACTATTTGGGGTCTCATTAATTAATACTAGTCATACTATTGAGAAAAAATATTATAATAATGATTTAAATAAAGAAAAATACATCCTCTCATCCGCTGTAAATACCACAATCATTCCCATATTCCTCCGACGAATAAATTCATTGATCCTTACCTATGTTCTATCCAATAAAACTCCAAAGGATACTTCACACATCTTAGATATTCTCGTCTCACAATAATTCCAATACAAAAGGCCTTAATAAGGATCTCAAAGAGAATTTATTAAGAGGTAAACGTCTTGTTTTGTTTTTGTTTTTTTCATTTTATTTTCTATTATTCTTTTATACTCACCTCACATTATCCAATATTAATGAATGATAATATATCATAAATATTCATGATTTCATTATGTTTCTGGATGACTAACTGTTATACTACTTCTCATTTTCAGCTTCTATATGAAATTAAATCATCGTTTGTAATGTGTTGATTTACCGACATCATGTATGATGTTATTTAAATTTCATTAACATCATTATAGAGTGGTTATGAAACCATTTATATTGTTGAAATAGATTATAAATTATGTATTATATCTTATATAAGGTTCTAGATTTATTTTTTAAAATTGTTAAAAATTTATGAAACAAAATGTGTTCTTTATGATTGATGAAGGGACAAAATTACCTAAAGAAAAATCAATAATATTTTAAATTACGAATCATCGTCAAGTTAAAATTTATAATGAATAATTTTATAATTTATATTACTGTAAAATTATAAATACCATTCCATTCCAATTCTATATTTTTACTTTCGATCGATAAGAATATAAATCATGAAATAATAATGGAAGTCATGTAAAGAACGTAACCAAAACCAACGTAAGGAAACAAATACTAATAATTAGTGGGAGAACTTATGTATTGAAAAAATAATAAATGGTATTATATATGTGGATATGATTATATTATGTATAAACAAGTTTGAGGTAATTAAATCTCGGTGTAAGGGGACTATTAACCTAATTTCCATTCGTTGGGTTAACATTCTACTTATTTATTGATATGGTATTAAATTTATTTGTGGGATAAATTTTGGTTATATTATATTTATTTATATGTATTTGTAGTGTGTAAACCTATTCCATCCACTATATTAACTCTCACTTCAATTATATGATATTTGTAAGACTCTTTTATTTTAACTTCCTCTTATAAAATTCTGTTTTACAGTATTCAAAAGCAGTGTTTTTATTAAATTATTCACATTGTTGATACTTAAGGGTGGGACTTATATCTCCCCATAATTCTTATGGTGTGTGTGATTATAGTACTATTGTAAATTTTTATGAAATTTTACATTCATTTCACATCTCAAGAAAACCATTAGTACTATATTGAAAAATTAATAATTATGAATCAATATTTGTAATTCCATCACAATCATATCTTTTTTGACCTAAAGAAAAAATATTTAAATGAATTGTTTTAACATAGGTAATAATGAATTATAAAGAGATACCTATATTTTGGAAATAATTAAATGAATTTTGATAATATTTTAATATATATACTTAAGATAATGTATTATATTTATCAATATAATCCGTAACATGTTCTTTAAATTAGGCAGCGAAACAATTTCCAAGATTTAATTTATTAATGTGATGAATAAAGTATAAGAATTTTAATACATGTTCTTAAATAATATAACTCATCAAGTAGAATTAAAAAAATCATAAAATTAAAACTTATAAGGTATATTAGTTCTAAATTACATTTTATAATAAAATATAGAAAATGTTTTTTATGAAAAATAAAATTATAGTTGTTTTTTGTTAAAACCAAACAACTTATATAAGTATTTTTATCCTATTGTGCATCGTGTTGGTGTATAAAAAATACAAATACATTATATATGATATAAAGGAGAGAGTTTTTAAATCAATAATTATGAATGAAACACGAATCTCAAGGAATGAATGATGGATTATAATTATTGGAATTGTAATATTGGTATAGTAATACATTAAGACCATGAGATTGAGAGATAAATTAACTACAATTTTGAAGGGGTTTATAAATAAGGTGAATTAATTAATTTTATAGAATAAGAAATCTAGAAAATATATTTAAATTATAACAATGTCATTAAGAGAGTATATTAAATATATAGTCCTAATAGAAAATATAAAAGGAAAACAATTTAAAAATGTGTTTTTTATAACTGAATTTTTTTAATGGAGTTTGAGATGTATTGAGAGTTATAAAATATAGTTTTTGGGAAAAAAATAAAACCCTGCCATAATACCTAAAATAATAACATGTATTAAAAAATATTTTATAGTGAGTTTTATAGGAGATAGTTTTTTATATAAGAAGATAGAATTTTACTTAGTGAACTATGAGAAAACATAGTGATAAATTATCCTATCTATGTAAAATATGATGTATATGGGTAATAAAAACAATATATCTCATAAAATTTATAGATTATGTTTTATAAAATTATTTAAAACCATGGAATCTAAAACACTCATCATGGTATTCCCCTTTCTTACTGTTAAATTTGATATAGTAGATATTATCGAGTAGAATACATGTTATTTAATTTATATATGTTATTAATAAATTTTATGCTATCCCTAAATATTTTTAAATGAAATTATATTTTCAAGGAAGAATATATTTTATTTTTAATAGTAATAATACATTTTGGATTCTATTTACATTAACAAAAAATATATGATAGTGAATAACAATTTGTTTCCACAGATATTAGTGGAGAATTGTTTATTTCCATCAATGATGAAAAAATATGTATTTAAGAAGGCATTAAAACATTATATGTTTTATATTTTTATTTTATCATGTAATAATACATACTCAAAATGAGTTGGTAATACATTTTCTGAGGTTTATATTTAATTTCTAATATTGATTTGTATTATTTTCAATGGTTAGTCATAATATATCTCTATTCATTCATAAACATTCTATTATTAATAGAGTTTAGAAAAAAATGCATCATGGTTTAATTTTCAACATGTTAGGGAATAATATAAGATTTAAAGTGATAAATTGAAATATGTGGAACAATATATTGAACAAATATTTAAATTCATAGTTTTGGTAATAATATTTTTTACCATCCAAAACGTTTTTTGGGATTGGTATAACACATTGTTGTTTTTGTACGAGATACATATATTTTATTTCTTATTTGTGAAAATCGAATGATAATGTATAGGTTTTGGATAAATAAAACAATATATGTGGATTATTTTAATAACACATGAATATATAGGACATTATCTGTATCTCCAATGACATTGATTAAGTGCATTAGTCTAAATTACTAATCAATTTTTACGTAATTTTTGAAAAACATTATAACACACTGTAGATCAAATAGAAAGTATAATTTGGTAAAATTTGATATATATATATATATATGGTTTATAGATAAGTAAACCCTTTATATTTCATTATTAATATATCTATTCTTAGTTACATGAATATTATGATTCGTAGTTTTCTATTAATCTTTCTATATTTTTAATCCTATGAAGTCACTAAATATGAAATAAATTTATATAAGGAATGAATTGGTCTAATCTGAATTATTAAAGGTCTATTTTACTATGAAGGTCATTTGAATAATTATTTTTAATCTCTCTTAATAATAAATCATTCACACCATGATTTAAATAATTGTGGAATCGTGATGGACATCATTGTTTAATAAAATCTAGAGTTTAGTAGAATGTTCAAATCAACCTGAACATGATGGTATTTATGAGACGTATATATCTATAAAATGAACCATTCTAATATAAATTATTTATTAGATGAATATAAATAGTAATTAATCATTGGTAGAGTACAGGTTTTCCTATTTTCATTTAATTTTAATTAATTTATCCTTGAGGAAAATATTCATAACATAAATAAGGGTATCCACCAAAATAATTAAATGTTAGTGATTATTTTTACAACACCATATAGCTATAAGTAATATCTTTTGTTACAGATAAATGTGGGTGAACAATGAGAAATGTTTTGTTACACATTTGAAATTAATAATTTAATTATTTTTAATTTCATAGGGATGTAGTTTATATTGATAAATGTATGGATAATTAATCAAATAGAGGAAAAAATATTTGAAGACGGTGAATAGTTTTAATGAAAAAATAAATTTATTTCATTAAAACAATTCATTCAATCTTTAAATGGCATTATAAATCATATATTCTATATTTTCCCAAAAACATGTTATCACTATATAATAATATTATATTCGAGTTCAATATGTCAAAAGCATATTTGAAATTTTTTGTTGACATGATTTCCATCATGATCTCTTTATTTTCTAAATAAAATAAATATATATGATGGATATTTTAGATTTACGGACTTCTACTTGATTTTGTTGATTATTACTTGGATTATATTAATTATTATATTTATCAATGAAAGATGAACAGTTCGGTGTATTGTTGTGGCTTGTAGGTCATTTAGTTATGCTTTGAAAGGAGTGGTGTTGAATCATTATGGAAATTTATTAACAATTTTAATTTATAAAATCATTACATATATTATTAATCAAAACTGAAAACATATATTAATAAATGGGTCTCATATTATAGGAATTTTGATTACACCATAATAATGATATAATGTAAATATGACAACATGCTTGGAATTTTTATATGGGTTGACTAAAAATATCAATATCTAATCTTCATTGTTTTTTGGTATAATCTGAGACACACATGTATCCACTACTATTGATAAGTTATTATAATTGGTGATAAGGTAAAGACAGAAATATCTACATGAACTATTAGATCTAGTAAAGGAAACAATCTTTTAACAACATATTTGATAAAATATACGGTTAATATATTTGTATTTTAAATAATATTTATATGATATGAATTATATCACACCAATAATTTCACAATAGAAATAAAATTAGGCATAGTGTTTTTAGGATTCTTTATATATGAGGAATTATAATGTTACTTGTAATTAAATCCCCATAGTTGCACAGCACCAGACTCCAATATAGACTACATTGAAATGAATCTCATATTCAAAACCTAGTGGGTGGAAACATAAGGATGTGGTGATATAGA
Organism: Viscum album; assembly: GCA_963277665.1. NCBI lineage: Eukaryota > Viridiplantae > Streptophyta > Magnoliopsida > Santalales > Viscaceae > Viscum > Viscum album. The sequence goes on from OY728159.1 coordinate 1,434,530,568, forward strand.
AAGCTCAGTCAGGGTAAAATTATAAATATAATAGAAAAATATTGTTGGCTAAAAAAGTCACAATAGTCTTCCCATCAAAAAATGTATAGTAGGGATATTATACCCTATATTATAGAGTTAATACCTAACATAAATATCATATTAATAATAAATATCAAAGTGATATATAAAATTGGAAACGAAACAAATTAGTACAAAGAAGAATATGAGAAACCAAGTAACTAATAAAAATGAATCATGTATTGACATAATGATATTTATCTAAATATATAAATATAATCAACACCAATTATAGTATATTCCGAGACAAATTCACTAAAAGGGACATGGTCTCAAAAACCTTGACAGTCATGTCTCTAGACTCCCACATACTCAACAAGAAACAACGAATACCATGGAATATTTCCGTTGTACAATCCTATATCCATATATGTTTATTGGGTGTCAAACAACATTCCAATTAGGTTATGGGTTAAACAAATTAGGTCGACACTGATGTGTCTAATCATAATCACTATGATAATAAGTTAATATAATATGTGATAAAATGTGAATGAATATATAAATTAATATAATATATCAAAAAAAACCTACATCTGGATAAAATCATAGCATCTCTATAAATGAATCACAACCAATCCAACCATATGAATGAATAATGGAAAAATCACATAAATATAGGAAAACCCCACTATATAATATTTACAGCATGTGTCTATGTTGATCACACAATATAAATGGATTATAATATCGGAATTATATAATCAAACTCAATATAACCATTACAACATGGTACTATTATATCTAACTAAATATAATAATTACAACATGTGAATCGGTAGATCCCACTCAATATAAGCATTACACCAGGGGCTATGGAGATCCTACTAAACATGAGCATTTCAACATGGGACTAAGAGGATCACACTCAATATAAATGTTAAATCATAAATCAAAAAACATGTCATATCATTTAGGATATAACATTATCACATCATAAGGATCAATATTTAACACTATAAAGTACAACTTATCTTTCAATTAAAAATTTAATCATTTAATATTTCTATAAACCATTATTATCCTATACATTTAAATAAATATTTCATTTACAAGGTGAATCTATATCAACCAATGACCTGAAAATCATGTCATTATGAACATTCGTTAATCCATTATCCAATTAATATATAATGATATCAATGTGTTTTCCTACAGAACTAGTATCAAAATTTTAGGTCACAAAAAATGAGATGCAAAAAAATTGAAGGAATAATTAAATTTATCATTTACTTAATTAATGATCACATTATGTTGTAAAAATTTAAATATTTCATATTCCATGAAATTAAAAAGAACATATATTTAGTATTTAGACACCATAAAAATAAATGACAGTCAATAAAGCATTCCAAAATGTTAACACCACCATGACATAAGGTTGAAAAGATTAAAAGATGAAACCTATCTTAAATAAGGTCATGTTCAACTTGGTTCTGAAGTGGATTTGAAAAGATACACTAATTAAATTGGATAATGAGGAAATGAGAATAATAATAATGAAAATGGACTTATCAAGGATCATATAAAAAATAGAAAAATCAAGATGTGAGGAAATCACACTATGGGTTATTTTAAAACTAATAGAACAATACAAATTATGTAGTGTGTAATAATTATGTGTATTTATTTCATGTAGTGAACTATTTTATGACCTATAACAATACACGCATTGTTTTTGGCATCAATATCACAACATGTAATACACTAACATGGTGTATAAATGTATTTCTTATTTTTTCAGGTGAACTTATATATAATCCATGTAAACTATCTATAATGACACCAAAATATCTCACCAAACCATTTAATACAATTATACATGAAATCAAATAATTAAAAACAGATACAACCTCATCCATTTGGTGATTTTCCCCAAATGTTTTCTTCATATCCAAACATGAATAATATATCATGGCCCACGGAAAAAGAAAATCTAAAAAGAGGTTATAATAATATCAATGAGGCACATAGATTGAAAATGATATAATATTATATCCGCCCACTATATAAAAACAAATATCGGATTTTCCTAAAGAATTAATATAGAGACTTGATGAAAAATTATTTCCACTGTTCTCACATAACATACTCCCTCATCAGATCCCCACTTATGCTCACACATGATACCACATATCTCAAACTAGAGGTATTGTCCTTCCATGGTTTTACATCTTACAGTGGTCCAAAATTCATATCAGATACTCCTTGAATGATGAAAATGTATAAATATCTATATCCTTTATGTTTACCACATGAATAAGATTATGATAATATTTAGAACAATTTGATATGTAAAAAATATAATTAATGAAACCTCATCATTGTTGACGGTATACTTAGTATTCCACTATACCATCATTTTACTCTATATTAAATGGCATAACAAACATGTGTACTATATTTCATATTTTCCATATCTGGAATTGCCTCAAATTTTTGAAACCCAATTTAAATCAAGGTGATCCACCACAAACTCAAATGTTCATATATTGAAGATAGAATAAGATTTATTCTTACTCTACATGGTCACCAACCACATACTGATCAACTCATCCTTATCAGATGACTACTACATGATACTAGGTAAAATAACCGCTAAATAACATGCCTTTACCAAACAATGTTCTGAATGCTACAACCATTTATAAAAACTCATGAATGTTACATCTATATTGATTAATTGAAGCTATTATTATATGAAAATTCCATGAGTTCCATATAATGCACCCATGAACAACTGAAATCCAAAACAAATTCTTATAACAAATCCTCCAAAATATGAATAGTTTAGTTAGATTGACCATCAGTCATTGGATGATAGTCCATACTAATATGGACAATCAATCCCAAATCCATTCAAATTACCTTATAAATCCATGATGAGAAATAATGATTTTTATTATTAATGGTGATCCTTATAAAATTGTGTGGGAGAAATATCTCACACATTCATAGAAAAAATAAATCATCATATGTGAATGTCTCCTTTACAAGAGAAAAATGAGAATACATCATCAATTGACCTAATATCACCCAAAAAACATTATTACTATGAGTTTTTATGGGTACTTTTATCAAAAACAATATTGTTGCATTATTCCATTTCCACTTAAGAATCCGAAGAGGTAACCAAAAAATGATTGGCTTTGAATGCTTGACATCCAAATAATGACAGGTGAAAAATTTCCCCTCAAATCTCAATACCTCTTTATTAATTCATGAGAAACATTTTTTCAGTTTAAATCATAGTCATTATTTTTTGTACCTTGATGTACAACCCATATAATATCATGAAACACTATAGTAATCTCATAACACATGACCGTAAGATCATATATTTTGAAAACAATGATATGAATTGTTACTTCCAAGATACTATCCTGATATTGTCTCCCGATAATGTCATTTTTCTTTTATATCTAAGAGCTTTAGATTATATAACCTCCCTATTGAGATCTCGTCAAAAAAATGAGTCTGATTTATAAATATCAGAGATACTTGACCATGGGAATTCTAGAAATCTATATGTATATCTACATAGATCTCCATCATCTTACACTCATTTTAAGACTCTCAAAACACCCCTCTCTTCTTATTTTTCCTCAATGAATCGTAAATGATTATTCTAATACAATGTGTAGAAGCAACCACTACATAAAAGAATATAGATACTCGACCCACCATCACTGGCGATGGTTGGGTCACAATAAAAAATGATGCACCCAAGGAACATGTGGGATGTCTTAAAACACACTCTCCTATAAGATAATTACTCCAACATCCCATGTTTTGTACCATGGATAAGAAATCTACTTCATGAATATGATATTTTCTATTGGGCCATCTAAGATATCTAGATCCATAGGAAACTAATTGGTCCTTATGTATTAGATCAACATTGATTCCATATCAAAATGAATCATGATCATAATATATGACTTACCCTCCACTAGTAAGGATTGTCTTAGTGCTGAGGTTTCCCTACCTTTTTTTCCTAAAAATATCCCTTTCTATAATTTGATCAAACAAACTTCACCAATGTCTGTTATTAAATTAAAAACATCATAATGTTTTCATTGTTTTAATTGTCATTTTAAAATTGAAATTGATTCAAAAAAAATAAATTGGATTGCATTGTAAAAATATAATCCAATTAGACATTAAAAAAATTGATATTATAATTTATCCTTATAAATAAATAACATTAAATATTAGTTTTGGGTAATATTTCTGTATTTTTCATTATTCGTAAAAAATTAAACTTCACCTACAATTTACCCAAATTTTCAATGGAAAATTATTTATGCCAATTATTAAAATATTATATTTATTTTTTCGTTTTAAATTTATAAAATTTTCAAAAATTAGATTTTATGTGACTTCTAAATTTAATGGCGTTAAAAATACCTTATTTTAAATATAAGTTTTTAATTGTAATTTTAATGTTATTATTATCTCAATTCTATAAAATCTGTTAAATGATTATAAAAAATATATGATTGAATATATATCATATATTTTTTTAATATCATTCACTAAATGTAATTAAATTAATTTTTATTAAAAATCTATTTTATGATTATAAAAATAAAAATATTTTCATTATATTCCATTGTTTTATATTTTCATTTTTATCAAATTGGTAACCTATTAATTCAATTTATATTTGGGTAAAATATATAGTTTCATATGTTTTTTAATAAATTTTATAACCACTAATTTAATGTATAGATTATGACATACTTTCTTAAATAATAATGTGTTATTAATAAATTATTGTTGGGTAAATTTAGGTGTTCTATGTATGGTAATTCAGCGAAGAAGGTTGCCCTTACATGTAACATATGCACGGCTCATAGTCATGTATTTTAAAAAATATATAATATATAAAATCTCTATTAAATGGTAAATATAATTTAATGTATTAAGGTATTATATCCCTTTACATGATTGGTGTCGCCTATCACACATGCTATTTAATAGAAGGTTATTTGATTAGAATTTCGAGCTATTACATTTTCCCAACCATAAATTAAATGAGTCCTAACAATTTATACATTGTATAATGATTATAGGGATTTAAAATACCTTATTTTTGAAAGACCCACATGATAAAAAGTGTAAATATCACATCTTATCGATTAGATAAAAAAGTGTACAACAACCACCTACCTAAGATCCCCAGTAGGAGAACCTATATGGGAAAAGGAATTGTTTATATGAATGATAAATCTAACAATCATGTTCTAATGGAGAGTTCTAGAGAATATGGTTATGAGAAATTATTAATAATAAGGGCATAAATCCCCGATGATCTAATAGATCATTTGATTATTAAGAAAGGAATGTACTAGGACTCCATTTTTTGTTTCAAAATTATTTCATGGAGTTAAGAACTTCTTTCACATTCTAAAAATATAAATAAATATATGATTCTATAAATAAAATATATTCCATTGAATAATCCATGAACAATTTCTACATTGATTCATATCATATGATGCATCAAATGGTGATGTAAAACATTAATCTCAAAAATCTCATCCAATGATCATCTTTAACCATTTTATAAACAGTCAACTTTTCCAAAAGATTATTATCCCACAATTTTAAAACAAGAACACAAAAATTTTGTGATGAACATATCAGTTTATATTAGTAATCATGATCTATCTTTATGTTTTCACTATATAAATATGTGAATAACATCATCATTTTTTCCATTGAAATATGGTAATAACTCAAATTACAAAAAACATTATTTGACACATGATTTAGTCCATATTACTTATGTAAGACACATGTTGTTCGATATATTCCATGAATCCAAAATTGTTGAGACTTTCATAAATGAGACAATAAACAACTTAATGAAACGTTATTAATCAGTTCTGAGGTAGTTAATGATTATTTGTATCATATATTTCATCATCACTATCTAAAAATAAGGAATATATTAATGTTTTTATTACGTTAAATTGTGTGTTTTCAAAATGTTAAAATTTCTAATGAATATTTTTTCTCATTACTATTCCTTATATGATTATCAAATCCAAAAACAATTTACTAGATTACAATCCTTACTTTTTTCAAACAAAAAATGGTGATAACATCATAAAAAAATTAAAGCTTATTTATTGTTACCAAATATAGTGGTACAATAATCATTCCACACTATTTGTGTTAATAACATATTCTTGACCATGATCCTGTATCTTATTCCTTGGAATATTTGATGTTTGGGGAATTTATTTGAATAATGTTGTATCTCCTAGCAGTTCTATCATGATACATCACAGTTTATTTCTTCCTCATATATTATTTTTCCAACTGACCCTTTTATGTACACATATAATAAACGTCCAACTCTTTCATGCATTTACCTAGGTGATTCATTCTATAGTTATCACATGTTTAAAAATACATCATTCCCATCAGATTTATTGACTCATTAAATTATTCATGGTGTTCAAAAGATATATTATTCTACTAGTATACGATGGATACATAAGAACATGATAATTCCTCCTCACCTTTAATGGCACATAAAAAAATCTCCTCCTTTGATGATAAATCCATAGAAACATGTTCCCTTAAATTATTTGGATTAAGACCTTCATTGAAGTAGTCAATTAGGAACACGGTGTTACATATATAATCATTATCATGCAATTATAACATTGTAATGGAAGCTTCATAATCCACAACACTCCCATCATTATTATTATATAAACTAATGTATAGTTTCTTCATCTCAGTTTTCTGATCATGGGGGAATTATTTTTCAATTAATTTATACCAGGGGATCAATATCATATCCCTTTCTTGTATTCCGTTTTAGATACCACCAGTAATCAGCATCACCTTGGAGACAATAGACCGAAATAGTGAAATTTTTATTTTTGCATCATTTTATTTCCTAAATATCTTCTACAAAGACATATTCCTTTTCTAAACTACAATTGGATTAGATGTACTATTATATAATTAGGGATTCTACAATATAAAGTTATTTATCATTCTTGAATATCACTAGGGAATTGGTTTCTCCATTTAGGAAAGCATATTCGTTTTAATACAATTATCCTTCCCTAGTATAACTGTAACATGCTTAGTTATAATACCGAATACACTGAATTTCTCTATAGGGAAATATATATATATTCTCGATGTGTTCAGTCATTTCTTCTTTATTGTAGTAATTTCTATAAAATGACATATAATAAATTAACTCATAAAATTATGAATTTTTTTGAATCCAACTAAGGTATATCATATAACATAAATTTATTCATTGTAATTCCTATAATCATAACCATTGGTTACTTTGGGTAAATCATTACTTGAAAATCCTTCATAATGATAGGTACATGGAAGATGAATTATCTTATGTTTATTCTCTAAGAGTTTCATAATAGGTTTATAGAAAGGATCATTTTCATTTACCAGGTACCCCTAAGTCTAGCCCAATACCAATTTTCAATGTTTTCACTCCTAGGTATATCTATTACATAACCACATCCATAAGTAGTATCCAGAGAGGGATTCATTTATTAGAAGTTCCATATAATTTTTAACCAACCAAAATTTAAGTACTTTCTTGTATATATATCCTAGATGTATATCATAGGGTTGTTGTTCCTAATCTATGCTTTCTAAATCTAGTTTCCTCGCTTTTTGGAAAACATCTGTTGATTCCAACTGTCACACCATGACCCCAGAAGCCTAGTCCTAATGTATTATATTATTACAAAGGGATTATTCCAAGCAATAAATCCTAAAGGGAAGATTAGTTTAGTAGTATTGGAATATCCATATTACAGACATGATCACCATTAAAAATTTATAAATCGATATAATACCCAATACACAATAATATAAAATAAATTAATTTCTAGAAATATTATTCAATATTATCTTCCTTAAAACATGGGTAATGAAAACCTAATAAGGAAGATATCAAGTGCATAGTAAGGGTAAAAAATGAGGAAATAATGAACCAATCTATATAGAATGTTAAATAAATGAGAACTCTTTACATATACATTACTATATAAGGCATAAAAAAATATGACTTTTAAGAAACTAATACACATTCTAAAATTCAATAAACCAAGAATTAATTGCATCAATATATATTTCAATGAAAAATATAATGGAAAAATAATAACTTAAACTAAAATAGTTAAATACTTAATTAATGGATTCCATGATTCCTAGGTATATAGAATTTGGACCATCAAGACAATTCACAATAAGGATTACAATATTCTCTAAACCTCTATCTAAGGAAGCTATCCATTTATTTTGCCTCATGTGAATACTGATGCATCGATGAGAAATATAATATCTAAGATTCACCTATCATTATAAGTCCATATAATTCCAATTTTCTCAATTAAATACACTTTCTTGTCAAATGACCATATTGTTTAATGAATATGGATTTTTCAATAATGTGATTATCTAGTCTTGGGTAAACACTAAACTAGTCACCATAGCCGATCCATGACATGTCCCGAGGGTCATTCCATAATTACAAAGAAGAAAACAAGTTCCAGGATTCAAGCATACAACCAAAGGGAACTATTTATTCCCAATACAAGGATCAAATAATCAAATTAAACAAATACAACCTTCATTAAAATGAAAACTGAATCGTTAATGAATATTATTAAACACTTTTAGTAACATGATGCTATTAATAGACCATAAACTAAAAACTAGAAAACCAAACCGCACTATAAAAAACATCATGTGAAATTTTGGTCATCTCTATCCACTAATATAGACCTTTTCCAACAAGTAGGTGTAAGTCCAGGAACCTGATCCAATAGTAGAACCTTCATCTAAAATGTTAGGATAGTTATGAGCATTAAATTTTTCAATAGGGATGCCATAAGTGAACCACTTAATCCATGTGTTTAATGTCCAAAAAATTAAATTAATTCAATTTATTAATACAATTAAAAAGTTAAAATTTTAACATTCATATAAATCAACATCCATTACCCATTTCAAAAAACAATTCATACCACAAACCTTATCTGAAAAAAAATTACAATTTTGAAAACAGAACCCAAAAATACAAAACATGGTAGTGGTGAATGAAAATTGAGAGCAGTACAAGATTGAAACTAATAAAGAAGAAAATAAACAATATATATAGATAATAACTATAGGAAATCCTAAAAACCCTAAAAGTACTATCGATGTACCTAGTTCGGAATAACCTATCAGCAAATAGTGAAGCCACTGTGTCAAAACCCTACTAGTTTCCCTAACCTAGACTCACTAGTGGAACATCCCTCCTGCACTATCTAAAACTCCAGGGGTACTAAACTATAAAATCATGTCTATAATGAATCCATCACAAAATCAACTAAGAGGTGTTCAGGTAATCCTAGAGGTATTAATGTTGTGTATGTTGGAGTCCCTCTCACTCGTGACTCATGGTACCTGTCATCCCAGCACTTGCCTACCACAAACACGAACACCCTATATGATATCCCATAAAGGATGTCCCTCCTATAGTGGTGACCAATATATATATATATATATAACATACATTTATTTGTAGAAACATCCAAGGTGACATCTGGGCAGTCAAATCATGTCCATATCGAAACCATTTTCTAAAATCCTTTAAAACACCAAACGGGCACACACACATTCGAAATAAAAACCATTATAAAAGCTAAAAAAATAACACTCGCGGGTTGGAAGGTCCAAATGGCCTTTTTACCATTACACCACGAATATACATTTAACAACAATATTTATAAATTCCCCATTATACAATAAGAAAGAAACAATTAAAACAAACCGAACAACCCATTAACTAGATATAATCAATCACACACCCAGATACCTCACATGTGCCATGTGGGAATTTATCATTACCAAATTCACATAAAATAATTTTCATAAAAGTGACTCAAAACTCTTAAATGATGACACCATTATAATGAAAACCAAAAAAATTTATCATCAACTATACTTGAAACCATTCAATTTATATAAAATTATATATATAACCGAAAAAGTAAAAAATGTTTTATAAACAAGCTGACCATTTTAGGAAAAAATTTATAAGAATACCAAATAATGCATAAATTCTTTAAAAAGAAACAAAACCAGATTACCAACAAATCTATAATCAAATTATTGAATTTACAAACAGTTCATAAACATAACAAAAAAAATGCACAAACAATAAAACAATATGATAAAATATTATAGTGTATTTAGAAGGTGTGTGTGTCATGTTAAAAACACTATAGATAAACATTTTGACATCGAAATAACACATTTTACACACACATATAAATACATAAAATCGGAAAAAAAATTAAAAGTATTTATAGAAAACCCAATTAAATTGAATATTCCATAGAGGATTAAACAAATGTATTGTGAAGGTGCAAACCAAGTCAAATATTTAATTGAAAACACTCTAGCATTAAATGAACTTAAGAAGAATATAAAATGAGGATTCACCTACCTCAATGATCTGTGACCTAGACACTGCTTTAGTGGAAGGAAGAAATCCCCATGTAGATAAAATTCACATGAATTATTAATTAATACATTAAGTCTATTTAAATTAAAGGAATAAAGTAAAAAACTATGGGTGAAATAACTTGAGGGAGGAGTATTCATGGTATAGAGGAGATAGAGGCGATGCAAAGAGGGATCATGATTGCACCGAATGACCACCAGAACTGGGGGTTGGATTTACAGAAAAGATATTTTCTGGAATGATGTGTAGATGGTGAATGGGGACCGCAACTTCTACTAGCCACTTGAGACAAGGGACAATGAGGCGTGTTTTTGTACCCGGAACGCCAATGCTAGGTGTCTGTGCCACTTCTGGGAGGGGTCTGGGATGGGGGAGGTGTGGCAGCTTGGTAGGGTGTGCTACTGGTGGGAGGTGTTGTGAGGAGGAGGAAAAACTAGTAGGGGGCACAATTGTTGGGTGGAGCGGAGAGGGGTGAGGTCGTAGCACGAAGGGGTGAGGGAAGAATATCGGGGGAGGGGCGTGGGTGCATCCCGCTGCGATAAGAGTTGGGGGTGGCATTTTAGGGTTTCCCCTTTTTAATTTTATTATAACAATAATATTATAATTATTATTATTAATTCCATTAATATAAATTATTTTTTTTATGAATAACTGTAATCATTTTTTTTAAAAATCACAATAGTAGTAGAAGTAATAATAAAAATAATATATTTATATTCATAATAATATGACTAAAAATAATAATAATAACATAAAAATATTTTTTTTATTATCAATCATTCTTTTTATATTTTTTCATTTAATCTATCTTATTCTCATTTTATTTTATTTCATTTCAATTTCATTTTATTTTACGTGAAATTGAATAACTTTTTTTATAAAGATCGTAACAACTTGCTCAACGAACAACTTAATAACCAATATGCAAGTTGTGCACCTCATCCCAGACCACTTGGGCCTTCACACAAGCACATAGGGTGACCACATAGTTACTACTAACCATGTGGTGCCCGTGAATTGGTCCCAAACCAAGAAAAAATAATAAACATCATAAAATTTATACCAGGACCCATCCAAAACCATGATGCTCGTAAAAAAGGAAAGAAATAATAAAAATTAAAAAAATTAATTTTTAGGGGGTGATAATTCTCCCTACCACAGTCACATAAGTCACCCAAAATTTCATCTAGCTGAATGATAAAAAGAAAATGAATCCATATCTGATTGAAAATGAATGAAACCCCAACATAAGAGAAAGGGAGAAAAATTGAGTGTTAAACCCACCACAAGAACTCTACTATCATGGAAATTTAGCACCCGAAAATACCACCCAGGGTAGTGGGTGAAGACGAGGGATCTGCCAACCGATCATAACTAAATTATATAGCACGATTGAAATAATAAATCTATTGGAACACGGAACTCTCAACCCAGACCAAAACCCCCATAACTAGAAAAAACCTATGAGAAGAACATAACCTAAGCTGTGAACCCAAGCATAACTATATACATTTATTAATCCCTAGGCACATACATCTCCAAAGGAACACAACCAAACTGAGATTAACCCATAGAAGGGCCAATCACACTTTAAATAAATTCACGACTCTAAAAACCATAATAAGACAAATGAATCTGATGGATGATAATAGAAAATATTTATCAGATTCCCCCATTGAAACAATGAACATACAATAATATAATGCCATTAAAAATATTGATAAAAGAAAAAAACTACTTCAATATTTCCAATCCCAACATGGAACACAAAACCAATACTGAGGCTTCATTCCCCCCGGCTACTCTTGACTATTCGTGAGATTCACATCATTTCATGTGTCTTGGGATCTAGTGGCTGATGCATCTATCACCTCATAGTCAAGCAGTAGAATTCTCTAGTCATTGAGTCTCTTTATAGCGACACTTCCTTCAAAATATCTCTAGATGATCAAAAAACCTGTAATGATGAAACATCATCTGGAGGAAGTGAAAAGATGGATTCATGTTCTCTAAATGTCAACACTAGTGGCACAACATTGAATGTTATAAAAAACTGGACGCTAAAACCTCTATAAAAGACTCTTCAGAAACATTTCCATCTCGAACCCCTTACTCGCCATATGGTGATCCACCATGTGCAACTAGATATGCTGGATTGCCAACCATCTATGCTCCGGATACCAACTCAGCTAGGAATGCATCATCCACATGCTTCTTGAAATGATGGTATTATAAAAGAGGACACACTCATTGATCTCTAGAAAAAGTTCCTTGATGAAGAGAGAAGTCTTCATCGAATCCTGTGGTGCTCTCTCCAGAGAATAGTACACAATTTCCTTGAAATGGTCAATTTATTCTTTCACCGTCTGATGGCCATGTTGTATGAGAACAATTTTCCCTTCTCTTCATATTCACATATTTATGTATGAATCATAGAAAGAAAAAAAATGTTAAGGAATCCCCCTTCATTAGTACTTTCATTGACGGGGAAGAGAACATGTCACATTTTTCCAATGATGGTCCTTCGAATAAGCAAAAAAAGTATGCACATTAACATATTCTGGAGTTCCCAATACCCTGATGATGTGCTCGACCTCATCAAGACACTCCATTGCCTGTAAGGGACCCAAATTACCATTAAGGGAAGGAAACATCTATAATGAATGAAAATATGGGAATGACATATCCGAAACCATGGGGACCATTCGAGGGGGGGAATTTTTTGAACAACACATATAACAAAAATCCAAAACTAATATCAAGATGAACCATCATCAATGAAAGTTCATTCAACCTAAAACAACCAGCTCAAAAATAAGAAAAATATAAACATATGGAAAAGAATATATCTAAAAACACACCTTTAGAAAACATGTTCAGGCCATTAATTTTATATAAACACCCATGGCATGCCAGGATAATCAGATATGTGTCAATACATTCCATTTCGTTAGAAATTTCAAAAAAATCCAAATTGTGAAGAAAAAACTTTTCTCATTTAAAACTAATTATAAAAATCCAAAAATAATTTAAAATAAAGAATGGTCATTTCAAAAATCATTTTCACCTTCAAAAACGATATAACACCAACTAAAGGAAAAACAAAAACCACTTACATGTAACTATTTTAGAGAGGGACACATGTTTATGACCAACTCGATGACATGGTAGTGATCTATTCCCTAGGTGGGAAATAACAGTAAGAGTATCATGAACCAAGAACATGGATATCAGATGGATCACTAATAAATGAGAAATCACAATGTGACACTGGCATGCCTCCATTTTCATCCGTACATATTAAAAATCAAAAACACGACAAGGACTCAATTCCTGGGATAACCCAGAGACTCAAGGTTTTGAAGGAGTGAGGGATCATGATACCCTTCCTGTTCCTAACTAACAAGGCACAATAGTCATAATAACCATCTACCAAACACCCCAAATAACAAAGGCCTTCACTCATTAAATTTATTCAAATACCGATCCTGGGTCAACCATGAACTGCTCACTCGAGCTAGTGTGTGACATGTCCCGAGGGGCATTCCTAATTCTAACTAGACTGGAAACTAGTGTGTGGAAAAAAATATAAACCCAATGGGAATGATTTTTTCTTAAAACAGGATCAAATTAACTAAATAAACACACATTGCATTCAATAATCCAGAATAAACATAACAGAATATAAATAAGCATATTGAGTATATGGTACAAATAATGGATGGAAAACTGAAAATATGAAAACCAAAACATGCTATCACAACCTCTATGTGAGATTTTGTTCACATCCAACCACTAAATTGGACATGATATAACACTAAGAAACTGGACAGGAAACGTAAAAAAATGTTAAGACATGTGTCAAAAAAGATAGGATAGGCGCTACCTTTTAATTCCTCAGTTGGGTTGCCAAAAGTGAACTAAAAATCCATGTCATTAATTTCCCAAAACAATCCAGTAATTAAATTTTGATATTAAATTATAAAATTATTATTTACACATTTTGATAAATCAACATCATTTACACATTTCAAAAACCAATGCACCCCATCTACCATTTCTAAAAAGAATTACCAATTTGAAAACATAATCCAAACAAAGAAAAGATGACAGTTCTAAAAGAAACATGTGGGTATTACAAGATGGAAACTTATACAGAAGAAAATAAACAAGAAATATAAATAAAATCTATATGTGAACCAAAATATATTTAGAATCCCCTCGGACGTACTATGTTTGGAAAAACCTATTGGTGTATAGTGAAAACCCAATGCCAATAACCAACTAGCTAATCTAAAGTGGACCCACTAATGGCATATCCCTCGTGGCCTATATAGAACTCATAAGGGTACAAAACCATCTAATTATGTCTGGAAAGAAACCATCACTGAGTCAACATAAATACACTCAAGAACATGTGGTGTTAGTAATATTGGGTATGTAGGAGGCCCTCACATGCATAACCCATATTACCTACTGTCACCGAAGTTGTGTTCCCCAAACACGGACCCCCTATATGATATCCCATAATGATATATCCCTCCTATAGTGGATCCCACAATATATATATATATATATATAATATTAGTATTTCACGTAACATCCAATGTTCCAAATAGGTTGTCACGTCATATCGATATCGAAACTAATTTCTAAAATCATTTAGTACTCAAACCGAGAACACACAACTTCCAAACACTAACCATTATAAAATTTAACACAACCTATCCTATGACTTGGGAGAGACAAATGTGATGTTAACCATTACATTAGTATAATAAAATTTCCATGAATATTTCCAAATTATAATTTTTCTTAAAAAAGAAACATGTAAAATATAACAAACAACCACTCAACTAGATACAAACAAGAACACACCCCAATACCTCACATTATCTAAGAGGTAATTTTTATTTTTAAAACATAAATCAAATCATTTTCATAAAAGTCCTTAAAAAATCAGAAATAATGAATCCTTTTTAAATATAACCAACCATTTTTAAACAATATTATAAAAAAATAAATGGTTTATGAAAAAAATATATAAGAAGGATAAAAAATGCATAATTTTTTTATAAGAAACCAATATACATTAATATAAATTATATAAAAATCATAAAATTTAAAATAAATTTCTTAATAAAATCTAACATATTTTAAAAACATGAAAATGCAATGATAAACTATTTGAAGGTATCACCAATGAGTGTGTCATGTTTAAAACAAAATCAACACAAATTTTTTACATCCATTGAAAATGTTTGAACACGAACCTAAGATCGTAACCTGGGATAATGAATCATTAAAAATTATAGAAAACCAAATAACATGATAACACCATAGTAGATTAACCAAATGTAATTTTAATGTTCTAATTAAGTCAAAATTTTAATTAAAAACAATAATGAATTAAATAGACATAACAGTAAAGGAAAACATGAATTCAACTACCACAAGGATTTTTGAATGCATACCTGCTTCATCAGAACGAATAAAAACCCCTTTGGACAAACCACACACATAAAACCTGGAGAAAAACATTTCAATTACAAATTATGTCATTACTGATAGTTTAATTGAATGAAAACTCCCAATACTAATGGTGAAATTCCCAGAGGGAGGAGTCTGTGTGACATATAAGAGGTAGAGGCTATGTGATTTGGGTTTTGGTTAGCACCGAATGGCCACCAGACCGGGTGGGGGGGGGGGTGGGTCAGGTTTGCAGGAAAAGCTTGTGGCAAACAGGAATTGTAGAGAAAGAAAGCGGTTTTCGCTTGGAGGTCGCGCCGTTGTAGAGAGAGGTTAGTGTAAGAGAAGGATTGAAGGCTTGTGATGATGTGCTACTAGTGGGAGGCATGACAAGGATGATGTTGGACCAAGTGGGGTTCCATCTGCTAGACGAAGGGGAGAGGGGTGTGGGCAGAGTGCGGTGGGGAAAGGTTGAAGCATAGAGGGTCGAGGGAAAAATTAAGGGAGGGGGTCTAGGTGCATTAGACAACACGATGGGTGGTTATGGTTTCCTTTTTTTCCATTTTATAATAATAATAATAATACCAATAATATAATAATGAAAATTATAAAAATAACTATAATCTTTTATCTTACAATAATAATAATCATAATAATGTCAATAATAATAAAACAATAATAATAATATTATCAATAATAATAAGAGAGATATTTTTATGATAACATAACAATATTAATATTATTATCAAACATTCTTTTAAAAATTTTCTTTCACTTTTTTTATCTTATTCTATTTTAATTTTATGTCATTTTCCATTTATTTTATTTTCTAGGAAATTGTATTACTTAATTTTAAAACTGAGCAATTGTGTGCTCATTTCACAACATAATAAATCACACACAATTTGTGCTCCTCAACCCAAACCATTTGGGCACCCACGCATGCTCCCAGGATGCCAGCATGATTACTCCTAACTATGTGGTGCCCATGCACTGGTCTGAGACCCATCAAAATTATTAAATTTCAAAAATTTCAAACTCGGACCCTATTAAAATCATGATTTCTGTAACCAAATCCATGAAATAAAATAAAATTAAATAGAAGCTCGTAAAAACTACTCCCTTAGATATGGATAAATAAAAATGAGGATTTTTTATAATTTTGAAAAATAGAATAACTTTCAAAAAAATTAAAGAATATATAATTTTATTCCGAAAAAACTACTGAAAATTTTGTTCATTGAAAATAACATTGAAAATAATGTTATTTAAGTAAAACAATTTTAACTGGAAAATGATGCTTCTAGGAAATGATGAAAAACAAATATGTACATGTCATGTCTGTTAAAAAGAATATTTCATTTTTGTAGTAAAATGGTTTGAAAAATAACTTTTTTGGGATAGAAAAAAGTAGATTACATTGTAAAATTGGAAAAAATCCAATAATGGTAAAAATTTTATAGAAAAATTATTTTTAATAGGTTAAATCACTATTCAAAACATTTTAAAAACATGTTTTTACATGAAAATAGACTCTTTGATGAAAAAGGGAAATGAAGATGATTTTTCTGAAGAATAATTTAAAAAAATTATTATAAAAGAAGTGAAAATTGTACAGATATATAAAAATTTTAATGAATAACCAACGTTGAGAAATAGAGTTTAATGAAAAATGGTTATTTAATTTTTTTCAAATGATACTACCATTATATTATTATTGGTATTATTTTTTAGAAAAATAATCCATAGACATTATAAATTATACTACACCACTCTGAATCATTTTAAATAATAAAATAATAAAGGAATAAAATTAAATGAACATTAAAAAATCTGTTGATTAACTTTAATCATGATATATCATATAATTGATATTTATATACACCATATACAAGAATCTAGGTGTGTAATAACAATAAGTTATTAATTGAATGTAAAATGATATTAAAATACATTATCACAACCTTAAATTTGTTGTGGTATTTATACTCCAAAATATAGTTTAGAATTTTCTATTCACATATGATAGAACCATAATCATGTTTATAATTCCATATATTAACTTCTTATAATGTCTAATGAACTATTTTTCAACAAACATTCAATAATTATACTATATCATGTGTCAATTCCCTAGTTCATAAAGTATGTTCTAAATTGTTATTTGTTGTTCTCATTATTATTTCCTCATATCCATAATGACAATGATGATTTTATTATCAAATATATTCATTATATATCTTTCTATGAAAATATATAATGTTATTGATGTAATAAATGAAATGCATCGTTCATGGAGATGGTAGTCTGTACATATGCATTGATGCTACTTTCCTTTTCATTATCGTGTTAAAATATTGAAGGTTAAATGTTAAAAAAGAATATAATAACTAAAATATCTTATAAATGATATACATATATTCCATATTTTTATTAAAATCATCCATTATACATTATATTTATGGAATTAATGTGTCACATTGCTTTGAGGGTGCGGTAGTCTACACTTATTCAAACAAAATTATCGTTTTGACACATAATTGAATGTATAAGGATATTTTTGGTAAAATAAATAAATAATATTAATGTCATAAAAAATGTTATATATATATTTTATTAATAGATTTTCCATCATAATGACCTTTATTATAGGCTATAAGGTAAAATTATACAATCACTGTTTAGTGGGGATGTAGTTCTGCTACACAGAAATTGTATGTTCCATACCCAATAAATGGATTTGTGTGTAAAATACAGTTGAATAATTAAAATAAATATATCCTATTACATTGAGTATTCTTTTTTATGTCATATTATTAGTGATTAAGAAGAAATTTTTTACTGGAGAAGGGATGTGGAATTAAATTTCTTAAGGAATGATGTAACATCTTAATTGGGCAAATCCCTTTGCATTGTACAAAAAGGATTAATGGATTTCTTTATGCCAAATTGAAGGATTCATTAAGGAATGTAGATATGTTTGGAAAATGAATTAATAATTTTTTTCCAACCTTGGGTGGAACTAGATGTGTGTGGAAGTGTATGTAAGGGATGACTTTTATAAATGAGTAGGGGTGACACCCTTTCTTATATTTTAAATGAATGGAACCCCACAAATGTTTTGTTTAATTAAGGTGGATAAATAATCATAAAAATTTAATAAAATGAATTATTATGTCTATGTATGGGTATCCATTGGATTTTGGGAATGTGTATGGCTGGATTTGGGCCATTAAAATAAGGTTTACTCTCTGATTAAGATTAGGGTATCCTTAATCATTGAAATTAATCCTAATTACTTCAATATTATTTTTAATCAAGAAATAAATTTTTATTATTTTTATTTTAAATTATTATTATTTAAAATATGTAATCCATTTTTCAAACTTCTAAACACTTAAGTCCTAGGAAGTAATTTAAAATTAATCTCACACCTGAGATGATAGTGCCAGTTCTCAATGTAAATATACCACAAAGTTTTCAATGTTTTTATAATAAATTTAAAAATGTAATTAATTAAAATTACCTCAATTGTATAAATTTATTAAATTATTATATATTTAATCAATAAAACCAATTATATTTTTAATTTATTATTATTAATATGTTATATTAAAAATAATTTTTGTATTAATATTTAGTGTTTCTATTATTCATTAAAAAATGCATCATCATAGAAAAATAAAACAAATTAACCCTAACTTAATTTTTATAATTAAATATCATATATTATGTTTATATATGTATATTAAAATTAAAAAAGGGAATAATTGGATTTAAAATATGGTGTCTATTAAAAGGCGTTAAAACTGCCTCAGAAAAAATATATGTTTTTATTTGTAATATTTATTTTACTCTTATCTTATGACTATCAAATATATTATATGAGTATCTAAAATATATGACTTAAAATAAAAAATATATATTTCATTAATATAATTAACTAATTGTTGTTACTTTAATTTATTACAAAACACTGCTTTTGGAGTATAAAACATAATATTTACATTTTATTCAATTGGTTTATATTTTATTTTCGGAATAACTGGTAACCTATTAATTCAATTTATATTTGTGTAAAACATTGATTTTAATGATTTCATTAATAATTTTCATGAAAACTAATTTAACTACGAGGTTATATATTATTAAATTAAATAATATTATTTTAATTATAAATTATTGTTTGGTAAAACTAGGTCTTGTGTGAATCGCAGTGCATTAAAGATGGTTGTTCATGCATGTAACAAAATATAACAATGTTTCTAATGTATTAAAAATTATTAAATATGTTAAATATTTTTAAAATAAAAAAATATATTTTAATGTATTAGGGTTGTATATACCCTTACACACTATTGTCTGGTGTCTAGCACACTATTGAATATAAGGTTATTATTTTATAATTTCATTGTGTTACACTAATCAAAGTTTAATATTAACTAATAAATAATATTATCATACATTAGAAATAAACGTCATACTTTTTGGGTTTTTCGAGACTCTAAGAACACATTGGTGATGTATTAATTTCGATAGAACTAAAGAAGGACAGTGAATGATTTAAAAAATATAAATCATAATGAATTTATAAATATAGATTTAATATATTTAATACAAATTTTATCAAACAAAGTAACTTATTTACGAAAATTGAGTCTCGTTACATATGGATGCTATAGTACTTATGTAACATTAGCAAAAATTTCATTTTACGAATGGTTTGGATAATGAAAGAAAAATTATTCCATATACAAATTATATAATTTTAGTGTAATTGTGATATATTTTTTCAAAATATGTATATTTTATTGAGAAGGGGTGTAATAATATTGTATGGAAAATAAATAGAAAATTACTAATTTTGAATTTTACACTAATCCTCAATGAATGTCTATTAAAAATTAAATTATGAAATTGGGTTGTATTATTTTGAGAAGATACAAATATCTAGGAGGTTTATTGTAGTTTTGGGGGGTGTAATTTAGATTGTGTTTTTTAATACATGTATATGGTTTGATAGTGGAAGTGGTGTTGTGATGGATCATTTTTAACATTAGAGGATCAATGTATAAGGAAAAATGTCAATAGAAAAGTTATTGATAAAACGATCATAGAATAAAATAATGAATAAAGATGGATTTTTGTGAACATCATTCTTTAGATTCCTCCTATAAATTCACATTGAATAAAAATTATGATTCTTGTTTTCATATCTTCATTACCAATAACATTTATACAAAATTTCCTTTTACCAAAAATATTCTTTTTTAAACAATATCAATTAATTATAATGAAAAAATATAAAAATATATATATTAATTTTTTAAGGTTTTAATAAAATATTTGAATATTATAACACTATAATATGATAAATCAGGACAAAATTAAATATTAAAAATAAATTACATAAAGAAAAGAAATTTTTTTATAATAAACTATATTTTTATGGATCTTTTCATCAAAAGATAATATTTTCAATGTTTCTGATTATTAAAAATTAATTAGATTATTATGATAATAAACATTTCTATATTTCTTTAAATTTTGTACAAAATAGAATATTTCCAAAATAATATTTTGTTAAATGATATTTAAAAATATAATATTTATTAGAAAATTATAAATTTGTCATTAAAATATTAATCATATGTTTTATAAATTCAACCTAGAATAATTTAATATATAAATTTATGTTTTATATTATATTTTACCATTTAAAAAATTCAAACAATATATGGTATACCTCGTAAAAATAGACATTCAAAACGTGAATTTTTGGTAAAAATATTTTTTTTTCATTAATCTACAAAACATTTATATATGAAAAATCCCAAAGAATACACTTAGACAATAAATAATAAAATATATCCCTGATGTATTTTCATTTAATGTAATTGAAGTTTGAAAAAATTTATAATTTAGAGTTTTAAATAAAAATTAAAATATACTGGTAAAATTTTTGGCCAAAAAATGTTTTATTTGTGCTCTTATTGTTATATGACTTTAACTAAAAATTCAAATAATTTTAATAAGTTAGTTAAAATATAATATTTTTGTTTTTGTGGAAAATTAAATTTTTTATGATATAAATTAAAACAAATTATAATTTATTTATTTTTGGATTCAAATCCTTTTTTTTATTATGTCTTATTAATTATTTATCCTCTAAATATGAGAAATTTTTGATAAATAACGTATTTTAATTATGTAGATATTATGTTTATTAAATAATATTTTTATTCATATTCATTTTATTTGACATGACTCTTTTTATATCAATATCCAAAATGGATTATTTTTTTGCTAATGAAAACCCTAGGGTGGATCCAATATCCACATTCAGAAAAGAAATAAAAATATATTTACAATAGTTCTCTCTGATCCAATTTTTAATATTTGAATCCCTCTAATCCTTAATGTCCCTCCATCAACTCATTAATGAATGTTATATATATTATGTTCATAGATATCACCACATCACATTTAAAAATAATCTTCTTTAATACTATAATTTTTAGTGATTTATCTACATCAATAGTATATACAACCCCCTTATAGTAATAAATTTCAATATGATTAACATAAAAAAGAAGAATGTATCTCCATGTCTTATCCATCCCAATCATCAAATATTTAAAATCAACTAATTATTTAAAATGACCAAAATCTTTGATTGATCCATTGATTATAAATACAGTAAATTAAAAAAATTACATTCAATTAATCGTCTATATAGAATTGAGGATTTTAAATCTAGTAGGAAATATTATGAATTACTTGATTGTCAAAAACATATAGGTCAAACTGACATTTTTTAACATAAAATGATCATACAACACACTCACGTAAGATTATATCAATATTCAAAATTTCTTTTAATATTTATCAATCCATATTATAATTATTTAAACATTATATATATATAATTATAATCAAATAAATATATGAAATATCGATGAACATGCTCTTCTATTTTATTTTATTGGATTTCGAGGTATCTAAATTATTTATATTTCTTATGGTTATATTACAATAAATCCATGTTGATTATGATCTCATAACATTCAAATTATTTTTAATCATATTTATTTTTTCATCAATTATTATTGTATGTCAATATATTGGATTTATTTTTTAAAAAAATAGAATTACAACTCCATTTTATCTTATTCATAATATTATTTATAATGTGGATTTTTTTTCAATCTATCCATTATAATCATAAGACATAATTTGATATAGCTCTTGAAATTTTGTAATAAGCCTTTCATATCCCATAAAAAATATTAGAACATTTAATTATGTTATCAAATTATATATCCACATAACTAAAATCTACAGTATATAACGTTTATTATTTTTGGAATTTTTAACCTCTTGAACATCTAATTTCCCCAACTTATTATCTTTTGGATGATGAAAAATAATCATCTATAAAGAAAAATAATAATAACCTAAAATATATTCTTCTATAACTATATACATTAAATATATATTATTATACCTTAGTGAGTACACTAGTAATTACATATACTAATTATTTTTAACAATCTTCATTCATATGAATATATGATAATGTTCAATATCATATAGAATAATTCATTTCTATTAAAAAAACTACTAAGTCCTTTATAATGGGTATTTTAAATATTCATTCTTAGACCTAATGCCTCATGTTCCTACACAACACCGGTTACATCAAAATCTGTTATTCAAAATTTATCTTATAGATAAATATTCCACTTTTTTAATTCTATCATAGAACATTTTCTATAATCTTTTATCTCTACGCTTCACAATAAAAATATACAGTATAATTTTATATATATGAAATTACATGTTAAATCATAGAATATTATTTCATATAAAATTTTCAAATCTCATACATATTCTAAAACGTCATTTATATTCACAATATATTGATTTGGATTTCTTCTACATGAACAATCTGATCTTAGAAATGTTATTGTGGCTTCATCAATTTAGATAAACATATAATTTTTTCTATATTAATTTATATTATGAAGACTTTATCTTTTATCATTATTAGATCCATATTCTAGACTCTTCATGAATCATAATATTAAACCAACCTTGATGTATATAACATCATAATATCATCATTAAATCCTTTAATTTAACTAAATAATCCAATATATGATACATACATTATATATCAGGAAACTTATCATTACATATGTGTTGTTACATCCTTTAAAAGAAATTTATTTTTTATTTTCTATAATATATACTCCAAAACTATTAAAAAATAACTTTGAATTCATATATGTTATTTAATTCTTATAGATTAGTTATATAAGAAATATACTTATGATGACATAGAAAATATATTTATTAAAAAATGGATGACACATCTAATTTCAACCCTCATATTTTTTATTATATTTACTAAAAAAATTAGTATTTAATCATGATGACTTCAAAATTACATCTATGTTATCTTAAATATGAACCAATCTCTGAAATAGTTAATCTGAAACATTTCAATATATTCATATTCTATATTCCATGATAGGACTACAAAATAAAAAAAATTAATCAATTTTCCTCCAACATAAATCCTTATACATCATCGAACTATATTTATTCTACCAATAATTGTTATTATTATTAATAAACACAATTATGGATTCCCCTAAACATCAATAAGAAAATGTTGTTTATAGTCACCCATAAACTATAACAGCTATCATTTTTTCACATTATGGTAAATTTAAAATCATTGGATATCTTAATTCCACGAAATATGGATAATTACTGAGTAATGATGTCGATATCATACATTATTGAGAATATAATTCATTCATCATCTTGATTAATTTTATAAATTCAGTATCACATATTGTTTTTTGCTCAATAATTAGAGAAAAACTCTACTTATATCATTTAATGTTACATATTAAACAATCAATTGTACATTTAGTTCAATATTATTCCTCTCCTTCGGATGTACTGATACCTAAAAAACTACATTATGTTCATTGGAACATCATTACTCATATATACATTCAATAGTTAATGACATGAATTCTCATTAATATTTTATTTTTAATGAAATTTTATTTTTAGTTATAGAAAATATATTATTCATCATCAATGTGTTTTTGGTTTATTCATGAGAGATAAAGAATATCAAAATAATTGAAATCATATTTGACTAAAATTTCAAATATAAAAACACCTTATTAAGAAAATATCTTTTAATAATGGGGAATGAAATGAGATATAATTCACGAATCCATTTTATATGATTTCTCACTATTTTCATTTACATGTATTGAATGAAATGTTTTTTATATAAGAATAATTATAATTAAAATTAGAGATAAGTTCATCATTGTAAAATGTAATATAAAACAAATAAATATATTATCAAGAATACATAGTTGAATGAAATTACATTTTTGTGAAACAAATAAATTTCATTTATTTATTTTACAACAACACAATATTAAAATGATTTTAAAATATTAATATTTAGATTATATCATGAAATAATGGTAATCCTTTCACTAGTGAATAATCATATAAAAAAATAGTGTGTCAATAGTGTGTTTGATTGAAAATGAATAGAATATTTTTTATTAATTGATAATGATAGATAATTTAAAATTATGGAAATATATAATGGTTTATTCATAGAGGGTTTTTGTTTTAATAATATGTGATTGATGAAATATGTGTTTTTCATGTAAATATCCATTGATTACATGCGTAAAATGGTGAAAATTTATTTATAAATAAATCAGTTAATAGACATAAACTATAGAAGAATAGAAATATAATGGGAATATTCGCAAAGCATGTGTTAACTTTCTTGAAAAAATAAATTAATATATAAGAAACCCTTATCAATATCCTATGTACAAAATAGTTAAAATTTAATCTTGATAGTTGGAAATGAAATCGAAAATTTTGTTGAATAAATGAAAAAAAATTATTAATGTTTAATGAGAAAGTAGATATTTCTAATAGTAAGGATTTGATGAAAATTGGTTTTATGTTTTTTAATATGGAATTTGCGTTTAAATTTATTTTTTTATAATAATTCTATTAAAAATATAGATATTAATGAATTTATATTTTGGTTCAATTAATATGTACACCATAAAAGTGTGATTGAATATGAAAATAAATAAATAATAAAAAGTTGATAAATATTTACAATGAATGTATTCAATTTGGTACCAAATAACCAATTGAATTTTTTATTATTAATAAATAATTTGTATATATATATATATATATCCAATTACAGAATTATGTTTGATGTAGAAAAAATTGATGAGGACCATGGATCATTTAAATCCTCAAAGGGTTTCAATAATTAAATGTTATAATTATATTCAACAGATTATAGGAAAATATTTGAAATCAATATTTTTAATGGGTTATGTTCGTCAATTTGACAAGAAATATATAAATTCCAACTATCTATTGATGAATCTCAATTTAATAAAGTATTCTTCAAATAATGTTTCTATATTGTGATCTCCAAGAAGTGATGCCACACTAATAGTCCCACCAATAATAATTCAACCTATTTTTCATGTAATTTGACAGCACATTTATTAAACATGTGTTATGTTAAAGATTATAGATATAATATTGTCATGAATCATATTGATTTTACATTGTTTTATGGATGAAAACTCTGAAATACATGATCATGATGATTTATCAAAATCTACTTGTTTCATAACTTTTTGTTAATTAAATTAAGTGTCCATAATGTATTTATCAAAATTCGTGTTTTTAATTATTGTATATTTATCACATTGATTAAACTTAAACCATTTTCTAAAATTCAAGCAATGATGGATTATAGGAAAGCTCATTTTCATGTACATAATGATGATAAATTGTGAATATAGGTCAATTTCATAGGTACTCATAATAAATGATGATACATTAATTAATTAAAATACAATACAAACAATTAGGGTTCATTAGAAGGTTATTATAATCCTTATAATATCTTCAACTACATTGGGGCTCAAAATGAGTATATAGAATCTAATTTTAAAAGTTAGTAATTTTCAAACAATTTTTATTGGGAATTGGTCCTAGAAGGTAACAATTAATTTTTATTCTGAATCAAATTTAATTTAATTAATATTATATTTATTAATAAATATATTATATGCTCTATATAATAACATTTTTCTGGTAATATTACTTATTAAAAATCGAATATAATGTTTTTTAGTATAGGATGTGTGTGTTGAGTTTCATATCATGTTATAATAAAAACATTGTATTGAATATTAAATTTATTTATTCACTTGTGTATTAAATTGTTTAAAATACATATTTATTCAAGTCACATGAATATTGAAAATAAACATTTATTCACATTTTAGTAAGTTTTTTATTTTATAAAATAAATATATTATATTTTTGAATTTACTATAACATATATGTGATAATATGTGTTATGATTAATTATTTTAATCAAATAATATGTCTTCAAATTATAATTTAAATAAATATAATATAATTAATTAATTATTGATATTCAATTTATTTAATGTAGTGGTTTCTAATAAAAATAATGATACTATGAATAGTACTTCTTTGTGGGATGTGAATAAGATTAAATTTAAGGATAATAACTATGTTAAAAATATCTCAATTTTATTATAGAAATAAAGTCTAATATTTTTTATTTTTATTAATGATATCATATAAAAAGTTAAGGAATCTTCAGAAATTTTTTCTTGTCAATGATTAAATTCCCACATTATTTTTCTTTTATGTTCATAGATTTAATAAACTGGTTTTCATATGTTTATATTTGGAATATAAGATGGATTATTTTTGGAGTTAGGTTTTAAGATGACGTGGGATTTTAAGACCCAATTAGACAAGATTTAATTTTTTTATATATTATTTATATTAATATAACACAAACATATGTATTCTAAAAACGTGGAAAAGATCTCATATAGGGGACTTATTTCAGAAATATAAGGGCACTAAGGTGTTTAGAACATGGTTTTTATACAAGGTAGGACATAAATTTTGTTATAATAGAGCGTTTGTGAAAAAACATTCCATATATGATTTATGTAAATGAATAAAATAATTTATTTATATTGTTAATTGATGCTAAAACAATCATTCTCCATTTATATATACTCTGAATGGAAATTATATGTGATTGTAACATAACCTTGAAAAAAGAGAGGGTCTATTTGATAGAGATACATGAACATCCATGGGAAAATTATAACCAGATCATGGATCATCGATTGGTGTACAACGAAACATGTTGTTATCACCAATGATAGTGATCCAGGAACATATTTCATTATTGATAAATCTAAACTTTTGGTTGGACGATGATTTGTGATATTCTATCAAATTCTATGATGCTAATAAATGATTGATCAATTCCACAAATAAAATAGATTCATTCAACGAATGTAGATTTATATCTGAAGGATTTAGATTGTCCACTGTATTTATTTCATCATAATCTATAAATTTATATGACTTCATCTCCAAAAACAACGAACAACGGAAAACATTATTTTAATAAATTTGATGGACTATGGATATCTCCCTTATTTCTGTACACATTCGTTTTGGGTAATTCCTTTGACACCTGATTAGATGAATAGCCATAATTCGATCATCTCACGAACCATATCTTTCACAAAGGGTTGATATTGTATTTTTTTATTCTCGATGAGGGTGTGATGGAGGTGCAACATTTATGGGGGATGAATAAATGATATTCTAAATAGATATTCAATTCAAATTCTTCTCATTTTTATGGTAAATAGTGATAAATGGATCAATGGTGAGTATTTATATGCAGATCGAAAACCATATCCAAAGGATTGACAATTGAATGTTTGAGAAGACCTATTATAATTATATTCTAGCGATAATGGGGACTTTGGAGATATAGTACATGACACATATAGAAGTACTTGTTGATCAACAAAATCATATGTTACCTTGTATATAATGTTTCTTTATACACCATGTAGACACCCCCCACACCCATTTCAATAGGCTTTTTATGACGATCAATATGTCACACACTCTATGACCAAGTCTAACACCATGTGAAACATGCTTAGTGGATTGGTGAATAACCCAGAGGTTACATGAGAATGAGAGCAATGAAATACATAGAGGTTGCTATAGTAAAGATTCTGATATATATTAGATAAGAAACATCCAACTATATACTGGCATAACTAGGGGTACATGATATTGTACACAAACATGCCTAGTTGTACATGGGAATATGATGATGATATTGGAATGGTTATGGGATATATCTATACACCATGTAATAATCCTACATATCATGTATTTGAAAATTTAAATGTCATTTGGGGAAACACCACAGGAGAAGATCAATTATTTGAGGAAAAAATGTGTACCCATAGTACGTGACATGTACTCTACATTGAGGCACTTTGTAGCCATTTTATTCATTATTCTAAACTACTAGAGGATGAGTGTGTTCACATTGTCTAATCCCTAAATGGTATAGGGAATCATTTTTTTCACATCTCATGATATTGACCACCTACATAGGATGATTTTGAAACAGATTTTACAATATACCTCTGTGAGACTGGAGTGTTATCCTATATCATAATATTACCCGATGTGGGTTTTATGAAATTATTATGAACTACCTCAGTAAGGGAATGATCCCCCATCAATAATTTTTTTATACTATTGGAGGTAATTAAAGCATAAGATCTTCTATAAAGAAGGTTAATCTAGATTGGGTTTGATGTGTTCCTAGGTGTTATTAAAAGTAACCCCCTATTTTTTATCTAGGTTTCCTTAGACCAATTAGATTTCATGGGAATGAATCAATTAATATTGACCAATTTGTTGAGTGGATCTAGTGATAGAATGATCGAGGGAATGGATTCTCCCATGATAAGTACTTTGTCAGGTATAATATTGTGGAAAGTAGTTTGGAAATCACCAAATGGAGATGTAGTTTCCTCCCTGAGTATTTCAGGATTAAAATTATTATATATTTATTATTATATCTTTTTTATAATATCACAATAAATAATTATTAATTTTTAAGGGTTCATATTATGTACTGTAATACTCACCCATTCATGGTATCGTCATGAACCCATCTTGTCTAATGTAGATGAAGGACCATATGAAATTGTCCTTGCAGGATATAAAGCAGGTAGAGAATAAAATGATCAGGATTGACCAAGAAGACTACGAGATTATTTAGTTGATTATCTTCCACACCATTGGTGTCTGTTGGAATCTCTGTACAATTTTGTTGGTCATTTATTTGGACCCCTTTTTATCTTTTAGAAATTTTCTATAGTAATTTGTTAGTTGAATTATGGATATATGCATGCATTATTTTTTGTTTTATTACATTAGATTGTGTGGTATTGCCGATATGTCTGTGTGTGTGAAAATGTGCTTTTGGATATTGCCTCCCATGTGCGCGGGATGGCTACATGGAGTATGTTGTTAGGACCTTGGCTAATTGGATGTGGTGTTGGGATAGTCATGGTTCAGGCCCTGCCTGGTTGGATCAAGATTGGGTGGTTTTATATAAGTTTGGTTCTTCCACATGAATGATGACTTTGAAATTAGGCTGTAGAAGTAGGGTATTGTGTTATGGGATTATATTTTAAGATAGGGACTACAACATTGGTGAAATGAGTGCTATGTCCATATACAATACTATAATCACTTAACTTTTTTACATAGTGCATGTAGATATCAACTCAAAGGAAACATTTGATCACGCATCACATAGTAATGGGTTTTGGTTCCCATTTCCTTATTGAGTCAGCTCCCCATATATAATCATGACAATCGTACATCTTGTTTTTTTATGATACATCCATGATGATATCCACCTATGGTTCCACTATGTGAATAAGTGGATAATCCACTGAGTGATAAGGCTTTAGTATAGGGGGATGTGATCAAGATAGAACCTCCTGGTGGTTTTCCAGCTATACTATAACCCATTGAGTTGCTACTACATATAGACATGCTAATAGAAGATACATGCAGGTAGAGTTTAGTGCATAAATTCCATATGTAGTGGCCACCTATTTATGGTTGATCTAGACCCCTAGGTGGACAAGGAATTGTAAGAGGAAGTCACATAAATTTTCATCATTGTGAGTATTCCTAGTGATCATATCGAAGTCCATGAAATGATTCTTTTTAATAGATAAATAGGAAAATGGAAGAGTTTAGTTTCTCAGTAACATGATGACGAAGATGTCACATAGGAAGATATTGAGTGTATCTTCATGGAGTAGTTTTAATTGTCCACGTTATAATCAATGTGTGTCAATGAGAATCTACATATGGATTAGATAAGTTTTACATCTGAATCGTATTCTGGGATCTTTTATCATATCTCATGATACTCTATGGATATTGTGTGGAATAAGTTTTTCATAGAAAAGAACACTAAGTAGGGAAAACACTAATATATTAGTGAATAATATATATATATATATATATATATATATATATATATTTATTCCCAAATATTATAGGGTGATTGAATGAGCCTTAGTAGTAGTGAGCTTCCTGGTAAAAAAGTTGATGTCAATGGGCACTAATAGTGGTTACCTCAGTTCAATGACCTATGAAGAAGGAAGAACATGAGATTCCCAGGGATCAATTCATGTCATATGATTTAATATATGATCCTGGGACACTAGATTAGTAGCTCATGGATCCTAGGACACTGGATCAGTAATTCATGGATCTTAGGATGAATCATATAATCATAGGGGTGGTGTTTCGCTTATAAAGTTCCCAGATATCAATAATGGTACTGGCTGACCCATCATACATTAGATCGCAATATGGTCAAGGAAGTGCTATGGTATGGAGAAAGGTAAGAGAAAAGTGGAAAATAGGGTGGAGGACATGGTTTAGGTGATAGAAGATCATCATGTTGTGGTTTGAGGTTTAACCTACCACCACTAAGACCAATAGGTGGTCAAGGATTATCATAGATAGTTGGTGGTTATGGAGGAGGCAAGCTACATATTATTGTGGCATATGAACCTGAGGCTCTGAGTATGATTCAAGTTACGATCAGTGTATTTTATACCATTGATACAATATTGTTATATATAAGTGTGGCACATTCCATTCAATACAATCCTCGTGTATGATACAAAGACATTCCGGTTGATCATATTTTTTGAGCCTTATAATTGGAGATAATGAAAAATGATGACATTAATATTTAAAAATTCTACGGAAATTTCAATATAAATCTTTGATGGAATTTATTTTTTGGGGATATATTGGTATTAGAGAATAGTATTTATAAAATATACTTTGGTATGGAAAGGTTGTCAAAAACTCATATGAAAGATCACTATTTTAGTTAGAGTATTCGCTGTGTCCATAGTGATAAAATGATGTTTAAATTATGGGGTGAAAAAGAGACATTTTTATTATAGTAATAGATCATACAAAGTCGATTGAAATAGATTGGTAAATAAGTGGATTGAATTACTCTTGGATACATTCACACAATAAGATACAAATTCATTGAGGTAGTTGAAACGTATGGGGATTTCCTTCTCGATGATGTCATAGGAATACCAACCCACAAAAATATGACCTCATTTGCTGAAATACACATATGTATGACCCTGATATCTTCCCTAATATATCAAATTACTCTAGTAGAGCTTCCTGAGTTTGTGGTACAATTAGACAACATACATGAAAGTGGATTTGTGGGACATAATGCTTCCCCTAAGAATATCCATTGTTTTTTCCAAGAAGGTGGGTAGGAGGTTAAGGTTATATGTGTAATACCAATTCTTGAACCTAGTAATCATTAACAATAAGTGTCCCCAAAATGGATCAACATACATTTAAATCATATGAGAGGGGTTTGATTGAGGTTGATGATTTTCCCCATATCAGGATATCACCTACTAAGAGTATTAGACATATATATATAGTATATGACATTTAGATGATGGTATAATCACAATTAGTACATTATGATTTAATTCGTCATGAAAAACGTCTCATAAATGTTCATGTGACTCATGAACTAGATCACACATCCATTTCTAGAACCTATGGAGGTGGGCACTATGAATGATAACCAAGTTTAGTCAATAACCAAGGATGAACATGAAAGACACCGATAGATTTTCTAAGAAACACTCTGAGAGCACTAGATTTATGGAGATTGCTCAATGTGTCTCATTTTTATTTTATTGTTCCACTTTATGAGATATGTCTTCTTTATAGAATGATATTCGGTGTACTAAGAAAAGGTTGGGGTAGTGGTAACTTCATAGCCACACAATAATAATACTGAGGTGATGAATATTATTAGGATGGAAGGGTAATATTAGAGCACTATAACCAATTTTACCATAGTATTAGTACTCTAAATACAATTGTTTCCAATGAGGAAGACTTTTGTGTTGATATAACGATTACACCTATGCTTTTAGGAGATGAGACAAAAGATGACAAGCACTCCAATCATGATTTTTCTTGAGGAGATTTTTGATTATGAAACATTCTACAACACTACCATGACCACTCTTTGATTTATTATAATATTGAGATAGAATATTTTTTTTTATTTTTCAAATATGTTGATATAATATAATAAGATTTGTGTGACCAATGATCTTGGAGTTAAAAATAATTTCCTTTATACTAATTATGTGGTGTCAGTACGAGATGGGAGAGTGGTTTATCATATACTTTAATTTTAGGATTCTCATACATATCTTCTCATATAGTGATGTTAATATGAGAAATTTGAAATTTTTATACTTCCTCTATAACAATTACATCAATATTTTCGATAATAATTGTTATGGAATTGTAGTTAAAGAATATCAATAATAGACATTATTCTCAATTAATGGGATATGATTCATAGTAGTTATCCTTATTTAGTCTTCTATAATTTATAATACTAGTTCTTTATATAATTAGTTGATTGTTGTGACCCCCCCCCCCCCCCGCCATAACATGTTAAGGAAACCCAATGTTGAGATTCAAAATATGAGTCCTTAAGTACACTAGACCTACTTATGATAGATATTTTAAATATGAGTATCATTCTATCCTTTCGAGTGGGTAGTTGATGGTACAATTGATGGTATTGGAGGATTTGAATTAGGAGTTTCATAGATCCACCTTCCCAATACATATAGGTGTAAAAAATATGTACTATTTCCTCCATTTCTAGTATTGGTGTTCAACAATTATGATATTTTCAAAATTTGTTGTCTCTCAAAGATATACTTTTCCACATTTAAGGGGAGATTACTATGTACTGGAAGGTTTAACTAATCCTTAGAGGTCCCATAGTACTTGTGGGATGTGATCTCTATAGACATTGTGATGATGATACCATATATATCCAACTTAAATAATGCCATATAGCTGATCATGGTAAAAATCATCAATTCAGCCCAGTTTATATAAATTCATGATTAGAGTATAGTAGAGTTTTTTTAAAAACATTCCATATATGAAATGGTCATGATTCATGGATTTCCATTTAAAATAAGTTTAGAATGTGATTATCGCATCAACTTGTGATTATAAAGTGGTTTAAATGTGGAATTTGGACCTCAGTTGTGCTGGATCATAGTGTTTCACCACCATACTGATGAGCATACTGAAAACCCCATTCAGTTCATACAGTCAAACTAGTGGGATATTATGATTGATTTTGTTCATTGTTTGTATGATCATCTTCATTTTTTCATTTCTTGACGATAATATCTTCCATTAAACAATTATTAAGTAACTATCTGAGGCTTTGTATGGATGAAATTCTAGGTCAGAACACTATCATATTTATCTAGGTGAGTTAACAATCATGGATCTATATATGGTGTGAGGTAATATATAAATGATTAAAATATTCTTTAAGTGGATTTAAACTATATATAGACATTATAAATCTTATATATACTGATGAAAAAGATCTTTGGAGTTCAATAAGCTAGACCATACCTCCCGAATGGTCTCATCTCAATATAGATTGTGGATTCATTCTAATTATTGGAAGCATTCATTGAGATTAATTATACCTTTCCAGAAATTGTGATGAGTTGGAGATGTGGCCATATATTTTCTCCACAGTCACAATATGACTGCGTACATGACATTTTCCACATGTCAAAATATGGATGAATGTTCATGGCCAATTATATGTTATAGATTTGGGTGAGTTAGACATATATGATAGAGCTTCATTTTCTCAGTTTCTAGTGGAGAGTGAGGATCATCATGAAAATATTCCTGATGTGTGATCAGTTCACTTAGTGAGTGTATAATGGCAAGAAATGAATCATATATAGAGGACCTAGGAGTATGATACCTTGATGTGATCCTAGTACCATTATCATTTTCAATAATTTTTTTAAAATAAAATGGGAAATATATCCAAATTCTTGGGATAATGTGATGAATCTGTATTTCCTATGTAATATATATGATTATTATAAAGATTAGTTTTAGTTCCATTTACTGAGACAGCATGATTTTATCAGTCATGGTTTCCCCGTAATTATTTTTTTAAAAAAATATTAAATATATTAATATCATTTAATAATAGTTATCTAAAAAAAGTGGGATAAATCCCTAATGTGAGTCCAGATCCGAAATTTGAGTGAATATTTGTTTTTAGAACATGGGTTTAACCATTGGAAAGATTATAGATGGTTATATAGAATTAACATCTTTGTATATTATGATAAAATTTATTAATCATTTTGACTATTAATAAACTCATTAGAACATCATGATTGTTCTTTTAATGAACATGGTGTTAGATAATTTCATAAGAGTAGTTGCCTCATAGAAAAAATAATAGATGTACCTAAATATGATGAGAGTTTAGAATTTCCATTGAAATATTCTTAAATATATATTTTATAGAATAATGAAATCATATGAGGGGAAAATGATAAAATATACCAGAGGTGGAGACTCATTTTAACATGAGGAACCATCTCATATAATAAAATATTAGAAATCTCCAACATTAGTATTATGAGATCCAGACCCTCCATTATAAAATACACTTTGATATGTATCATTTGATGATCAATTATGTGAACATGTTTATTCCACGTTAGTGTATAATGTTATTATTAATGAGTTTTATAATTCATTTACCATTATGTATTGATGAAAATTGTGATGACATATGTTCGTAGTGAGT
This sequence comes from Viscum album, assembly GCA_963277665.1. Classification (NCBI taxonomy): domain Eukaryota; kingdom Viridiplantae; phylum Streptophyta; class Magnoliopsida; order Santalales; family Viscaceae; genus Viscum; species Viscum album. Next base: position 1,434,566,870 of record OY728159.1, read on the forward strand.
TTGGATACACTGGGTGCATCACGAATAACATAACATTAATTGAATAATCAGGGAATGGATTTGTCCCTTCTATTTATAAAAGAACGTGATATAACATGATCATTGATGGAAATGATATATTTTGAATAAATCCATAGTCTTGGTGTTCCTTGTGATTGTTTGATTTATGAAAATTCAAAGAATGATACATTGAGAACAGTGGTTGATGGTATTAGCATAAAACCTCCTTTATTAGAGATATCAAGATAAATTAATTTAATTAAATAATAAAAATTTCTGTGATGTATTATGTCACTACAACATTAAATTCATTATCTACATGTACATAGGTATGATGCTATACAAAATCCATGGACTTTAGGATAATTTACCATATGACATAGAGATAGGGTCTTAGATGATGACACACAAAGTGTATCTATACTCTCATTCAAATAAAATATTTTATTTAGAATTAAATGATATGAATAGTAGTTATTAATCATGTGGATAAGAAATTATTACTATTTCATTGATTGCATATATTGAACCATTTGTTATTCAAGAGAATATTATGTGAGATGAATAGTGATAAAATATTTACCTAATTTTTAGTTAACATAATATTTATTTATTAATTATTATTTAAGAAAATGAAATTTATTTACAAAATAAATATTAAATATTCAAGGGCTGATAAATATTGTGGAAGAATAGAAGGACCATTTTAAAGGTCATACGAGAAAAATATATATACAATATTATTTTATTAAATAACATTAAATTTAATTCATGAGTTTATCACTGTTCAAGAGAAAAAAATAGTTTTATTATACTCATGGAATTTTGTACTGATTAAGTAAAAAAAGGGAACCTGTGAAATTTTTTATTTCTAACCATCGTAATATATAAAACAAGTTTTAATTTTTTATGTATAGACTATTAATTTATATTTAGGTATATGTGAAAATATAAAAAATCCTCAAGAATCCATAGAGATATGCCTTCTCAAAAAAATATGTCGTTATCAAAGAGCGGTATTCCTCCAACTTCCACTCTTGAATGAAGAGTGATTAATGTTAATCATTCGTATTAATTCCTCGGGAAGGTCAAAGGTGATCAACTCATGCGATAAGTTATTCCTTTCAAACACCCAAGGATTTGTACAGTTATGTTGAAATGTTTTCAGAACACATGTGGATCATTGCTATAGGTAATCAAATAGTGACTCATTCAACACAACCATGATATAGAATAGAAGAGTTTCTAGATCCATCAATGAAGATATAATTTCCCATAAGGTAATTACTTATTACATAAGTTAATTTTAAATAACAAGGAGTGATCCTAATCATTGGTTCTAGAATTGTTTCCATTGTCTATATTCAGAGAATTATTTATGTAGTTTTTGGTATTTATCATTGTGTAAATATTGGATTGATCACTGATTATGAACAAAATGTAATGTCGGGAATTGACCAATCACGTGATTCATTTTCACCCAAACAAGTCAGGATGTATTATATCATGGTACTGAATCATTTATAATTATTTAATTACATATATATTGGGTTATAAATTAGTAATATGGTTTTAAAATTTAATTTATTCATTTTTAAATTTGAATTGTAATATATTCTTATTTCCCTTCATTATTCATGAATATAATAAAAACATTATTTTATAAATGATATAAATTCAATGATATCTATTTAATGTAAGGAGGAATCTGGTCAGATAATACTGAAAATAATATTATTTAACCTAATGGTAAATTATGTGAACTACTATTTAATTAACAATGAATTAATTTAGAAATAATTCAGTGTGTGTGAGTTTTCTATACGAGATGATTTTAATTATAAGCCATGTTTTGACCATTGTATCCTTCGACACAGTTAAATGGAGTAAACTATGTGATCATTTAGTTGATATTATATGTAATGATATAAAATCATATTTAATGTATTATACATTTCATAAGAGTAAATAATATATGACTATAATATGTTTTGGGTAGTTTAGACAAGTATTCAATGTCTTTCCTCCATTTATCTTTTTTATTCAACTTCAATAATATTTAAAAATTTATTTAATTTGAATATAATTATGATAGATGATAATATCAAGGGGAATAAGATATTATTGAAGATAAAATAATTGATTTATTAATGATGATAATTTATTAATTTAATTTTGATATATACTTAATTAAAATGATTAGAAATTTAATGTCAATTTTATTAAATGCCTATTTTTTCATTCATATTGATGATCCTAAGATGATAACAAAAAATTGTATGTGATTTGTTTATTTAATTTAGTATTAATTTATATAGTTTTTTTCTATTCCATCTCACATCATACTAAAAAATGGCCAATATTCCAATAGGTATTTAATGTAAATCCCATTAACTAACATACATATAAGTGAAACTATAAGTAAAGGATGCATCACCCATGTTTGGGTAGGAGATTAAGTTTTTGAGATAAGGAGAAACCAATTCAAAATAGGTACATATGTGTACATATGGAAAACTAACACATGAACCATAAATGGATCAATGATTTCCCCCTACGTAAATGGATAGATTATAGAAAACTAGATAAACTAACAATTAGTAATGTACCAATATTATACCAATATATTTTTTGTACTAAAATGATACATGGTTATTTAATTATATATTTCAGGTCCTGATCACTTTAATTAATGAACTAAAATAACCAATATTAAACTTAAATATTATTTTATTCATTGTTATTAACTTATGTAGTACTATAAATATTAAAAATAATGTTAAAAATATTAATTGGAAATATATGAATAATGATATAATAAATAGATTATATAATTTTTTGTTTTTTTATCCTTACAAAAATTAATTAAAATCAATCCATATATCAATATTATATTTCTCCCCGTAGTTGGGTTTCTTTTAATTATCAATGATTTCAGACATGAAGATTTTTGTTTACATAACATAGTTCAAAACCATACATTACATCCAAATAAATACTTGGAATAAGATAATGGAAACAGTAAAGGAAATACAACATCAACATTTTATGATTGGGGAGTTCACTAAAAATATTAAATAAGTGTTTTTACTATAGTTGAAAATTTAAAATTGAATACAAAACCATTCAAATTTTCTATCCAATAAATGTTTTTGTAATGGGAAGGGTATTATATATTTATTCAGATATAAAGTTCAAGAAAAAAGATATTCTGAACACCTGTTAAGGACTATTGGGTTCTGATAAAATTGTGAGATATTAAAATTTTTAATTTTTATTTATTATTTTAAATTTTATCAAATAATGTAATAAAACTTTTCTCAAAATCTTTTTATAAAAAAATAAATGAATTCTAACAAATATTATTTTTCCATATATGAGAAGGATAACCATGTCACCATAAAAATATCCATGAGATCAAAATGGATGTTCACATTATCCTACACCATGAATTGAAATTTTACGTAATGGAATATATTATCCCTGATTCTCCTTGTAATACAGATAATAGTGAAGAGTTAACACTATATGAGAATCATATTAATAATTACATAGATTTACAATGTTTCATGTTATCATTCATAATCAATGAAATTTTAATGCAACATGAGGAACTAGATTTATATTTAATGATGACTCTAATTTTGGGATATCTATTAAGAAGAGGCAAAACAAGAAATATATGATATCTGAAATTACATTTTTAAAAAGATGATTGCTGAGATTTGGATAGAGGGACCTCATATAGTAAATCATTTTGACTACATTGAATTATTATAAATATTAAGGATTAAATTTTGAGGTGATTTGTGCATAGATATCATACATATAAAACTATCCATGATGTTCTATAATTTATTTTGATAATTATAATATGATAAATAATGATAAGTTTTTATCCATATTATATTAATTCGAATAAACAAGTTGATAATGACATAGGGAATAAAAACCCCACCATCCTTATGGTCAGTATGAAAAAAATGAACAAGGAAAAGTGACCCAAGACTCATAAAATTATAAATATCCCATTAAATATAATTCCTAGAAGAGGATATTAAAATGGGTGGTCAACGAATTTTTTTTTGCCTATTTTCCAATGGAAAACATGGAAAATAAATGAATAATTTCTCCAAAAAGATGGCATGGTAAATGTGTGTTCATTATAAGTGAAATCTTTCAATATCTACACAATTGGTATTTGATACAACTTTTGGTTCTCACTATTGTATCCAAATTATTCATACAATTTTATTTCGAATGATTTATAGGGGATAGGTGGATCCTTAATCAAAAAATTGTTGGAGGATGGCTACTCATTAGAGTCTACACAATTCAATTGACAATAAAAATGATATTAGTTTTAAAATTTTATTATTATGCACCGATTATTACCAAGAAAAATGGATAGGTATCATTAATAGTTATATAAATCTCTATTTAAATTCAGGCTTGGAAATTATTTTTTTCTTTTATAAAACATTGTATGATAATCTGTGGTACATTTAAATAACAGTCATTATGTATCAAATTTTTAATGAAAATAGTGGCAATAGATAATGTAGAATGTCAATAAAACTCATATAACACCCAAAAATGGAATCACCATCTTTTTTATTTAAATTAGAAGAAATTAAAAAAGATCCATAAATATGGTTATTTGGAATCTTTAGAGATAAATCCACTTGTTATATTCCTTTCATGTTTATAATAAAAATTTACTGAACATATATTTGGTGGATATGGTTAATGTTCGACATGACATATATGGTTGGTACACAATAATGTGTCTTGGGCAATTATAGTTGATGCATTAGGTGGACATTCTTAATAAATAAATTTTATTGATGACTTCAATATATATGGATATGTCAACATAACGATGAATCAGTAGGATTCCTTCGAGAATAAAAACACCTAAAAATTTTGTATTGATTAACATTTTAATTAGAAAAAGAAGATTATATCAATATTAGGTTATTATTATCTTAAACAAATTTTCATCATCATTGAATATTTTTTTTGGATTATATCTCAACTAACTCCAACTTATACACCATATTGTATTGGTATTAGTTAAATAGAGAACCAAACATTTTAATACAAGATAAGGTTAATGAAGATTCATATATATATTCCATTATACTTTAGGGATTTGAATTTCCATTTTTTTCATGCACACTAAATTAAGTACAAACAAAATTATTAAATTTGATTATAATTTTGTTATATAGTGGAATGGAAACTATTTTTTCACCTACTCATTTATGGGGTTGCATGTTGTTGCATAAGGACATCTCAAAAAAACTAGAACCCCAAGGCACATTGTGTTTGTAATGAAAAATAATTCAATAGATGAAAATTCCCATATTATTATATTTCAATATAGTATAAATCACATAAAATCACATTGACAATACAAATAAAATATTATAAATAAACAATTAATCAAATTAGTGCAATAATTTAACCGTTACCAATAGAATAGTAACATGAAAAAAGAAAATTAATGTAACCATTACGAATAGTTATTTGTAAAATAGAATATTATAATCAACCATTGAGTTATAAATAAATTTTGTAACTTTTGAAATTAAACATGAAATATTTTTATCAATGTGCATGTTAATAAATGTTTTAAAATGATAGATTAAATTATGATAATTTTGTTTCTAAAAAATTTAATTACAATTTTATAACAAATATAATGATATAAAAGAAAATTTATTTTTATAAAATCATTAACTAAAATATTATTTTGATTCTATATGATTATAAGATAAATCTTTGAGTCTTCAATTAATTTGTTAATTCTTTATAAAATAGGATATAATTATATAACAAGTATTATTGGAATAAATGGTATTTTAAATTAAAAATAATATTCTAATATTTTTTAAATTATTCTTGAAAAACAGAGATCATTTTTTAATTTAAAATATTGAAAAAAAATATAGTTAATTTTTGGTATTTTTTATTATAGTTGAATTTATTCCCAAAATTGAGAAATGGTAATTTACGATATATATGTCCTGGTAGGATAAATAAATTATTACTTCTATAATTATTGATTCGACAAATGTAATCTCGAAATCTCATTCATTTATTTAATATATATAGTGATAATTTTCAAAAAATAGATAGTCTTGCAACAAAATAATAAACTAATGAATTAAATAATAAAAAAACACATCACACCTTCACTATCAGTACATCTCCTCACTACCTATTCTCCTCACAACTCGAACGCCTTGATAATTTTCCAAATTATACCCAAATATCATCCATATAATTGTACCCATTTACAAGATCCTATGTTCTCAGAAAAAATAAAAAACAAATTACCATAAGAATGTTACTAAGGAAGAATAATTCAAGAGGAAAAATCATCTTTTAGATTATTTTAATTTCATTAAAAAATATTTTTTTTTCATTTTCTCTCAACACCTACAACAATTCTAGTAGCATGATAACTATAATATTTTATATATATTGTAATTTTAGTTTTTTAAATTGAATAACCATTCATCAATCCTCTTCTCTTCTCGATTTTAATCACAAAATAAAAATATCATCTACGAGGAGTTGATTTATCGCCTCTAAGAATGTCACATTTTCAATTTCATTTACCACAACAAAGGATATTCAAAAAACCATTATAATGGTTTAAAATGATTTTATATTTTATTTTATAATCTTTCTTTTTATTATGGAACAATCATATATGCATAATATGATTTAATATAACTAATGTAGCTTATGAGGATCAAAAAACTACCAAATTAACCTAAACGATTATCATTAACACTTTATCTAACAAACTATTCTCATATCTTGAATCAAAATTATATATAAGGAAATTTATTATAATTTATTTTTATTAATAACATATAATATCAATTCTAGATAATTATTCTATTTTGACTTCATCTTTTATACATATATAAAAGTGAACCTATCATGAAAACCATGAAAATAAACACATTGGAATGATGAAATTGAAATATAAAACTAATAAAATTGGTTTTAAAAATCATAGTAAAGATATATCGAATAATATAAATGTAAATAAATTCCTAGATTTGTTAATAAATGAATATAAATCTGTAATAAAATATTCTAAAGTAAAGAAAGCATCCGGACATAATATAAGGGGATTCTAAAACACAATTACCATTATTTGTGTTATCACTATGTAATTCCAAATTTTTCTATTTGTATTTATTTTATTATTATTTAAATATAATTTCATTTTTAAACCATTTTTGTTTTCTAGAATATACAAACCACCAATATCATTTTATGAAAATTGGAAGGGTTTTTAAAAAATAATTATTCATTCGAAAACAAATATTTTTCATCACTGGATATTATTTCGTCTTCACCGAAGATTGATTATTATTATACCAAGTATTTTTGTCACTTGTTATTTTTTTAATTGATGATTTTATTCATCAATTTATTCTAACGAAAAAAATTTCTTTCCAGTAGTTATTTTATGTCTAATATTGATACGAATTCTATCTAGCATGTATGGTTATGTAAATGTTGTGATTTTATGGTTTCTCACAAAATTATATAGAACTCCCAATCATTAGGTGATGTGTTTAATATAATGTGATAATATGAAATATTTATGAACAAGATACTATATATTTTAAAAATGATGATGTGATGTCGTGGACCAGAATTCCATTAAATAAGAGCCCCAATCCCAGTGGGACAAATGGACTCAGGCGCATCTTCAAAAATTTCAAAGGTTGATGACTATAAAGAAGGGACTAGGTTGTGTTAGTGGGGAGACTATTAACTCATTAAGAATTTTCAGCACAATAGATAAAGATAAACATAAGTAAATAATGAAAGAAATACATATAAAAGAATATGACAAAAGAAAATAGAGAAAATATTAAAAATTACTTAAATAAATAGAATAACATACAAGAAAATAACAACCGATGAAAATATTTATTTTGATAGGAAAACTAGAAATCATTTATACAAGATATCAGGAATCACATGATCCATAAAGATAATTATAAAATAAAAAGATTATCTAAAGCATCCTGATCCCATGCTCAATCATTTAATATCAAGACCCAACATAAACATAATTAAATCAAGTGATAAAAACCATATGGTTCCCTCTATCAACACCAAATTTCATGTAATCTACTTAAGGGAACAAATAGCACTGGGAGAGGGTGTGAGACATATATCAGAGGGCCACCACCAATAGTGTTTATAACTTTCAACTTGTGTAATGGAAACATAACAGGGTACTATAATTCAAATATAATTTAATGTTGTACAATGTAACTATATACCCATATACCAAATTCATCCCTCGATTGGAGTATTAACATGACTAGTCAAATAATTTATTATAAAAAGGTTTAAAATATTTCTCATGTTTATAATGGAGAAGGTTCCATGTTATTACAACACAACATGTAGAGACATTAAATAGTGATGTTCCAAGGTAATGTGGAAGGAAATATAGACCTCAAGGGTCTCCAAAATAGTAATAACTATATCCAGAATAAGGGTAAGAGATTAATACATGGATTATATTCCATGTCATTCGACAATAAGATTCGTACTGAATCCAAGGTGATCATCCATGGTAAAATGGGGATTAGAATAGAAAGTACCCTCTAGGTTGTAACCATGGAACCTACTTATCAATGCTTTATGAAATAAGTGTATCTAGTGAATCCATTAATACTCTGTGATAGATTATACGATGTTGTACCAGGCATCCATGAACTGACATGGATCGTGATCTTGGTGGTTCTCAACCTAATCGAGTATTATCCATTAATTAGAATGGGGTTCTCGAGTGCTCAAGGTATTCCCCGGTAAGAATACAATGGGAGACCATGTTAGGTAACCCATGTTTTATAATGAAGTCATGAAATATTTCATTGGGTTCATGCCTTTAGTTTCTTTATTTCAATAAGTTCATGTAGCTTTCATCTTATTAAAAAAATCATGATTAATCAATAATTCCATTTGGTTTTGGCCTTTCATTTCATTGTTGTAATAAGTTCATGTAGGAAGTATACTTTTATTTTCCATTTAAGGAATATTCATTAATTACTGTTCATTCTACTATCTTCCATTAATGTCATAAGGGATTCTATAGTCATTCGTTCTATGTATCATTCACATTTAATATATCCAAGTCGTATACGTAATATACTTTTCCATTTCCCTCTCACATTTAATATACAACTCGATGCAATTTCCATAGGAAAGTCAAGTGGAAGTGATATAGTACATTCCATTCACCATTACATGATATAACATTATCTTATAATAAGGAGTCTTTCCATTTAATTGAACATGCACTAACACATCCAATCAATAGCTCAAAAGTGTAAAAACACTAAAATCTGAATCATGGAATATCATCATACATGGGATGGATATAGTTATGGGTGAAACCATCAACCACTAATCACATGTATGGTAATAGATTAATCATATGGATCTAATTATTATAATAATAAAATATAAATTCCAAAAAAATGACACTCGATGAAACAAGTGGACACTTTATAATACTTCAAAAATAAATGAACCTAAGGGGTGAGTTATAGAACACCCCCCTTTTGGTTGTACGCCCCTTCTCCTCTAATATAGGCCTCTAATTCAGAATATAATTGTGTAGATCTTTCAAAAATGAATAAATGAACACACCTCAATTACAAGGATTTGAGAAAGAGATGAGAGGAATGACTAAAAGGGACTCGAGTCCTTATTATTGAGCATCCGCCGTAATGAACAAAATCTCGATTAGACCCCATACAATGGAGATCATCTAATTCGTATTGTAGGAATTCAATGTGATCCAAAAGGGATACAAAATAGGACAATTACACATAAACAAGGATTACGATGAAAGAGGTTTCATAATTAGGTTATTAAGGGGATAATAGTAAAATGATACAGAAATCATACTATGTACGGTTCAACAAACCATAAAAAATCCATGGATAGGTTCCAAGGTAGTATTGCCAATGACACGAATATCCCACATTACTATGGGCCAACTCTGAGATATGGTTCATCCTGAGAATGGACCATACACACGATTAGGAAAATGTATTCTAACCGTGCTACATGGTCAGTTTCTAAAAATGATGGCTTTTGGATCCAAGAGTCCCTAGACACCTCTAAGTCCTTTTCTATCTCATTGTGCTTCTAATAAGGTCCCAAATAAAAAATTAGAATGATATATAATAGATCCCTACTTGAGTAAAAAACTTAGTTATTATGGTCTACTGCATTAAAATCACTTGTCCACGAGTTCACCATCCAAGGATATAGAATAATTATTTGAGAACTATTCTAGCCATTATGCATGTACTTCAGCCTCTAACTCCATTGCCTCTACATGCACATGGAAATTATACCATATCAGACATACTAATGGGACAATCCAGCATCAAGGGACCTTCATTCCCCAGATGATGATTTGTACTAGATAATCCACAATCGTAGAATCATCTTCTAACTCAATGTACTTAGGATCAATGTTTTGAGATGTATTGACATGATACTGATGATTCTATGAAACATCATTAATGCCATTCATGGGGAAATACCTCTGAGGTAGTGGAAACTTATAGGCTACCAGGCAAACTCATTCAAGTATCTTAAACTAACCAATATAATGAAGAGACATCAACCCTTGATTCAGTAACTATATATTACCTAACATTAGAGATACCTGAATGAAAATAAGATCCCAGATCAAAAACTATAGAGATCATCGAAGAAAATAGGCATAAGATTACTGTCAAGACTGGGTGGTAGTGATACTCGTTTTGATAATCTAACCCTTCTCTGAAGTGTCCTTAACAAGATAAGAACCTATTAGGGATTCCCAATCATTTTCTAGCTAGCATAGGGTTTAATAGAACAACCTATAATTCATGACCTTAAAAAGACCATTTGAATTATCACCTGAAAGCAATCATTTTTAGGAAACTCAATGCATCAATGACTAAATTTCCCTTACCACTAATATATGTAAGCTCAAAATCAAATGACAGAAGATATTTGACCCATGTTCGCTATCTATGGTTCATGTCACACTGAGAAAATATATATTTGTGGATTTTGTGTTCCAGGTACACTTAAAGAACTCACCTAACAGATAGTGGCTCTAGCAATGTTAGGAGTGGAAAACTATTTCTAGATCAACATTGTCCAACTGGTAATTCATCTCACGAGGCCTCAATTATCAAGATATATATGCAATGACTCTATAATTATACTTTACCACTGATCTATTGGTTGATTCTCCATCCATCATAGAATATGGTATTACAAACTACATGATTGGGAATTATTAGAACAAGTTCTATGACCAGCCACCCATTCAACTCCTAAAAGGATTTTTCAATTGATTCTGACCATTGTATCTTATATCCCTTCGTTTTAAGGCCAGTAAGAGGTGAATCAAAGCATGAGAAGTCCTTTATGATACACATTTAATTACAGCCATCCACATTGTAATGTCTCAGATTTTCCATGCCTTGTTTTAATTTTATGTGGTAATTATTTTGAGACCAGTCTTCACGGCAGAGTGCAGTTCTTAGGCCCGGTGAGCCCTGAACAAATGTTGGAATTTAATTTAATAATTATATTATGCGCACGTGTGGTTTTCCTAAAAAAGTGGAATAACTCCCGAACGGGTGCTCGGATCAGAAATTCGAAGACACTATTATGTCTAGAACATGGATTTTACCTTAGATGAGGCATAACATCAGCTAGCACATGGCGGTGGTGAAATCTAGTTTTTGGACATAATAGTAATAAAATATTTAATAAAAATATTTTATTCTGCAGAGAAATATTTTTATACCAATTGCAACAGTTATCATTTATCCTTTTTAAATAAAGGATTGCATAGTGGTCCAGGTATACAAACCTCATAACCATAAAACCCTTGGTGGCTCTGGAAGCTCTGGAGAAAAACACCCAATTCTGTAGTGACGTTCTTGATGATTTTCACGAGCGACGATGATGCGGTGACTGGATCTTCACCAACGAATGCCACAGATCCAGGTACAATGTTTTATCTTTATTCTATTCCACGTTCTTGATTCCTATAATGAATGTGGACTAATCTGCTAATTGAATAGCCCACAGATTGATCAATTTGCAGGCTGGTGTGATTTAGGGTTTTATCGAGAGATCAAATACTCAAGATTAATAACATTTTGACTGTTGTGGTTTTGATCTAATGGAGACTAACCCGAATAGTCATGAACAATGATCTAGGTTCGTCCCTCTTGTCCGATTCTTTGTATTTTCTCCCTCGCTTTCTTCATTGAGTTCAACGCGTTCTAGGAGGAAATCGATCATTGCGCATTCGTTTGTTGGAACAACGATCCGAGACTGGAGATCCAACCCCAGAGAGATGTCACGGAGGTACGAAGAAGGTTTTGGGGGACGATTCAGTGTGGATCGAGAGACATGAGTTTTAGGCGTTTTTTTTCAGATGGATCGTTCGAAGTTTATGATCTTATTTAAGGACTGAAAACACCCATTTCAGTGTTCATATGATGAAACCAACCAACCCCTGGAGTATCGGGATGAACAAACGAGAAACTGTGGATCCAGAGGATCAACTGCGGTGCAAGGAGGAAGACGGAGTTTCGGGGAAAATCCTAACTACATGACGTTTTGTATGGGCTACACAGAGTGTGTTTGTCGGAGGACCACCTAGCGTGTACTCTAGGAGTACAAGAACACGGGTTGGGTACACTTCCAAGGACATGACATGTATACCCCTCCCTGTCTAGACCCGTCCAGATACATGGGATACCCCATGTGCTGGTACAAGGGTAGGAGAAATGGACAGAGACCGTGTACGGGCACATGGCCAGCGTACACGGAGAGAGCCCCAGGTGCTCGGACACGGCGTGTGATTCTTCTACAAACCATTTAGTTATGTTCTATACGATGAGAGAAATGAAACGTGCCGTTTACATAGGATGTACCCAGAGCCAAGGAACATGGCGTGTGATTCTTCTACACGTCGTGTAGTTGGGCTAGTTTCCTTAGGCTTCGTCCCCTTGGCCTTTCTTTTGAAGGTTCCTGGAATCATTTCCTACATATAGGAGTACGATCCCTTCAGCAGGACTTCCTTAATAGAGTTTTTGGAATCCCATCTGTGAGACATAGATCCGGATCCTCTATTCCATCCTGGAACCCTTGGTAGATTTCTTGGTATCGACGTCACCAACTTTACCCGAGTGTCGATCCACTTCTTAGCCGATTAGCTCAAACTGAGTTTTTAGAATCACCCCATGGCTATCGATTGTGATCCTCATCTGAGTATCATGTTCTGAATTACATATGGAGTGTGTTCTACCAGAATGAGTACTTCTTATCTCTCTCTACAAACCTAGGATTGTGTTCTCTCGATTGCATGCTTAGTGGAATCATCAAGCTGGATCTTAGTGGTGGTTTCGAAATGGTCATTTGTGTATGACTATATCTGGATATTAATGTTATATGTTCTGTAAACATATACTAGGTAGAGCTAACTAGACCTTTATTTTGTGGTATTTCTCTTGTTGTATTCCAGTGTGTTTCTGAGGTGTCCTACTGGGTATTGTTATACTCACCCATGCACGGGCTTTTCCTGCACGTGTCATGTCTTCTGCAGACGATGGAGCCTTTGACATGATTCTAGGTGGACAAGGACCGGGTGGTGCTCAGTGAGATCAGACAGGCCGAGGTGTGTTCATACGACTCCATATTGCAATCCTAGCACATTTCTTTACAGGTTGGACTTTGTTACGGACTCTTTTGGGGGTCTTGTACTTTTGGCCCCGAGTTTTACATTCTTATACTTTACTTTCCTGTCATACATTGTTGACGGGGTTTTAGTGTATTCATGCATCTTTTCATTTTTATAGTTCTTACTTTTCATATTTGTGGGCTTGGAGATTTGTGTGTGTGTACAGGTTTATAGGCAATGCCTCCCATGTTAGTAGCATGCCTACTCAGTGCTAGTCACCAGCCCCTGGCCAATTGGAGAGGGGCTTTTGGTATTGCAGCTTGGGCCCCATTGGAACGGGACGTGACACACATGAATCATTATATATCAAACACAATCTTGGGATTATCCTAACAAAATATACCACTATCCATTTTTTGGTCAACAAATACGTTTTATTTAGAGATTATATGACCCATGATGTGAACATTTTTGATCCATATGTGTTACATAGTGATTATGGCATAATGATGAAGCTCTATTAATGTACTCAGAACATTCTCAAGTTTTTTAGAATAATATTTACATGTATGGGAATACACATATATTTCATCCCCAAAAACCATGACAAAAGATTACAAATATGGTGGGAACCCCTATTCCTCATAACCATGAAATTGGAAAGCATGTTCATTGGATATAAGGACATAACAATTTAATAACACAAACTGCATATGCTACGAAATTTTTACACATTATGTTTTATGACATAACATGAACCTGATGGTATCCCCATCTATGGTAAATCCTAGAGAAGACACTACATCCCCAGAGCAAGTCGAGGAGCTTATCTTCTCAAGATAGTGGATATCGATTACTGATTGTAAGCTAGTTCGACAATTTTTAGTCCAATAATAGACATAAGGTTCTATCCTCTTCTTGGAAAAAAGTAGGTACCAACCCAAAGAGGATATACTCGGCAATGTAAAGACATGGGACCACAAATCATATAACTGCCACGTCAGATCCTAATGATCTATAGGTCTCATCATGTACGAAGGAATGGAATCTTGAGCAGCTCCTAGAACCATCTCAATTGTAAACAATACATATATATCATGAGGATATATACCAAATCATTTAGAAACACATCAATTAAATGATCTAGAACTTTAGAAAAATCATCTTATTGTAAATTATAATACTCCATTAAGAGATATGTAATCTGGGCGGTTAATCCACCAAGCCCATGATACTCTATTCCCACTCTACCATCATGGATATCCCACTCAACATTATATAGATGACTAATGCCCTAGGATGTTATAAATTATATCCTATGTCAAAAGCAGTTTAAAAAATAATGATAATTAAATAACCAATCCATCAAAATAATGACATTGAAGCATGTTATATCAAGACCTAAGTGGTTCCAAAAGAGAGGGTAACATTCTACCTCAAGGGGATAGTACTTACACTGGTTTAAAACCTATATTCTTACTACTAACGATGTATCTAGGGTCATTACACCATTATAATACTGTATCTCCTCTCTAAGACAGTCCATGATATATACATAGATAAATGAGTTTGTAGAACATGTATCAAAGAGAGTAGATACTGCATTTGATTTCATATGAATGGTACCATGTACTACATATTTTCTCACATACTGATCCTCAAGTATTGGTTGTAGTTAATAATATTGACCTGATCCACATCAATGAAAAAATAATTTATTACCATGATCACAACTAAAATATTGACTCATCTACTAAATAGGCGTCTTTCTTCCAAGGCCACGACCTCCTCCTCGGCTAGTATTGTTGGTGCTATTCCAACTCACATCCCGGAATGTCATAAAATAACCCAATCCAGATGGTTAAATTGGCGTGGATACTTTTCCACATGAAGATGGTGGAAATTTCATGCAGAAATGCGGGATATGATCCATAGGGACACAAAACAAACTCTCTATTAGGACTCTATCACATAGGTGATTTAGGATCCCCCCATCATCCACATCGATGAAAAACATTGGATCTATCAAAATAGGCAATCAGGTTTTCACCTTCATGATGTGAATCCTCAAGGGAATGATTCTGGTAACTGGAAGAACTATTTTCCTATCACGGAAGTATCCCTCTATAACTAAAACATTATTCATCCTATTGGTTAGATTTAGTGATAAGATCCTAATTGACTATTATTGAAAATAATTGGAATTCCATAGACATCACATGCATAAAAATGGAATACTGGAGCCCTACCTTGAAACATCTATCATGTGAAAGCACATCACTGGATATAACAATTGAAAAGTGCTGCAACTCTTTATGATGTGATGAATAATCCTTAAGAGATATAGAAACAAATTCTAGATGCATGAACTCTCTGGCTATATCAGGTATCAACATATGAGAAAATAATTTACCATAGAAGGTAGTATTTAAATAACCACATAATAAAAATTGACGATGACAGACCTGGGTAATCACATCCCACAAATGATTAGTCTTTTCCCAATTCATGTAAGTAGAACATACAAACCTAATCTCTTGAGAATTATCCAGATACTCAATGATAGACATGGTAGCTTCTAGACGTGAATCAGCAACATGTGGTCTACCATCCCCTGATGTGGACAGCTGATACTGTTTTTGGAACTCACGTGTCTGGTCATCCATCGTATGTGAAATCCATGGAAAACAATTCACTGATTACATCAGAGGTAGTAAGAAATCACAAACCAGTGAATCATTTACCAGATCATGTATAATAGGAAGTTTTTCAAGTTGAATTTATTGAGGTAAGAGTGGCGTCTTAGGGACCTCCTTGTATGTAGAATTGTTGTCACCACCCTCCTATCATATGATACAAGGATGTTGCAGAAGCATCGGTCTACAAATTCCAAACACATTCATAAGAACTGGAATTAGAATAATGATATAATCATTAGTGGAAGCTAAATATTGGAAAACAAAATACCCAAGGCATATAAACCCAAAAACGGATGTATATGAAAAGGTATTAGTAAGTTCCCAAGTATATGTTTCCTTTCATTTTACATTTAATTCCCAGGATAACTCATTTCTCTTTAATAAACATGAAAAAGAGGGATAAGGATGTGAATCCAATTCATTTTATATATCTTAATTCACTTAATAATGGATATTCATTTTCGATGAATCAGTTCCCATAAACCATATCATTGAAAACACACCCATTTATTTATATTTTACTAGATTAAGTCAATATATTACTCATCCTAACCCATGATGGACCACACACCTCTCCAACTGAGACATGAAATCACTAAATCACAACAAAAATTAATTCATGTAGAATCAAACTACAATAACCTCACTCAAAAATCACAAGAACATCATGAAATGATATGAAATGAAAATAACCTATGTTGAATGGAAATATGAAAGGAATTTATATTCTAGATGGTTATATGATTCAGGTTATAATTATCCTTTCTCACATATCATTCATGTATGGATGAATTAAATCCTAAATCCGAATAATGATCATAAACAGGACAAAAAATGTTCATCCCCCAATGTAGAAATAATTTTATCTATAATTGGAAGAATATATGAACAATAATATTTATGATATCCTGGATTTTCCATTGAACCATGGTTTGCAGCAAACATGCACAGATTATGACCAAATCCCAAGTATTCCTAATATCCATTCTATTACTGAAATACTAAAGCAAGAATGGATCCTCCTCTAAGAACACTTTGTGATTTCATGGCCCTATATTCCACTTGATAGGAGCCTCGAGTTTTGTGGTCTACAAGGCCTCAAGCACATCAACCCAAACGCTAGTAGCTGTCGACTAGTAATGAAGTCCTAGGGTATGTCTTTATGGGGACTATTCAATAATTACTAATGTGTAGTGCATCAAAGAAATATAAACTGATGTAAATAGTTGAAGCAATACAAATATATAGAAGGTACATTGAAAAATATATTCAAAAGTACCATTTACTGAAACAATTGGAATAAAATACATGTAAAAATTAATAGATGATGATATGTCATGTTAGTAGAAAACTAGAACAAAATGGATACACGAAAACAGTTATGACATGTTCTATAATAGTTATAAGGATATCCAAAGACAATCCCACATCTCCCAAGAACTGACTCAGTAATCTGCTATCAATCTAAATCACAAATAGAAATAAATCAAGTGTTCAGATGAATACTTTTCCCTTTATCTGCACTTCCATTCCTGTAATCTACTTTGGGTACCAAATAACTCTTGTAGAGGGTATGATATTATTCTTAATGGGCCACCAACAATGGTGTCTATAACATATTTCCCATGTAAATGAAATTTAACAGTTCTCAAGCATGCATATATAATGTAAGGTAGTACAATGCAACTAAATACCCAAGTATTTTCTTTCTCCTTCAGTTGGTGACGAAACATAAAAAGTCCATTATTTGACTATTACCAGTGTATAAATAAGTCACATGTTAAAAATAGTGAAGGGTCCATGATACGAAAAGGAGTCTTGTAATGAAAATTAATATTGAAGTTCCAACGTAACAACCGAGGAAACATACACATTGAAGGACCTGATATTAATAATAAATTTGGCCTGGGTAAGTGTAATAGTGTAATCCAACTAGCATATTTCCTGAAATCACACAATAGGATTTATAAAAAATCCAAGGTGATCGTCTAATGTATAATATGGCTATGCAGTGATAGGGCCCTATTTCTTTTAACCATTTCACCAACATGTCAATTTTAGATACCAGGAGTGAATCCATGGCATCCTTTTATACTATGTGAGGGATCATATAGTGTCATGTCAGGCATCCATGAATAGACAAGGATTGGGATCTTGGTCGGTCTCAACCTAATAATGTTTTATCCATGAATCCAATGTGGGTTCCTGAGAGCATAAGGCAATCCCTGATAAGAATCCAAGGTGATCTCGAGTCCAGACACTTATTTTTAACAATGAAGTAATATATTGATTCATTTTGTTCATGAATTTTCATTCATTAGTTTGATAAGATCAATAAGCGTGAAACCATTTAATCATGATAGATGTAATCAATAATTCCATTCAAATCAATCCTTTCTATCCATTACTTTGTTAATTTCAAGTATCATGTGACCTCATAATTTATATTTACGAAATATTCAATAATTAAGCTTTATTGTGATACCTTCCATTAATATGGTAATGGGTCCTTCGCACATGAAATCTATATTTCATTCAAATTTAATTCAGTTATGTTATATTCTTAGTATGTATTCCAATTTCACTTTCACATATATAATTCAATTTTATGAACTTCTCTTAGTTAGTCATGTGGATGTGAGGTTATACATTCAATTCACCATTACATGAAACAACAATCATTTATGATAAGCAGGCATACCATAAGGGTGGTCATGCTTGATCACATCCAAGCAATGGCTCAAAAGTGTCAAAAAACTAAATCAATTAATTATTTATTATCATCCCTCATGTGATGGATGATGTTGTTGGAGTAAAAACCAAAACTATAATCATAAACATATATAGAGCATAATTATTTTTTTATGTGGATTATAATCATGAAATTTAAATTTAATTAACAACACTCAATGAAATCAGGTTTCCCCACATGACAATTAATAAATCAATGAACATGACAGTTGACATATAGAACACCCATCATAAGGTTGTATAATACTTATAATTATATATCAGCTTGTAATTCAGATTAGTATATATTAGATTTGAGAAAAAGTGTAAAACACACACACCATGATAACTGGGTTGTGTGCTAGAGAGGAGATGAATTGATAAAATGGACTTGTGTACTTACCGTTGCCCATCCAACATGACGAACACAAGCTCGATTAGATCTCCTACAAAAGTGATCATCATATAAAAATATAAGGCCATCAAAGTGCTCAAAAATGGAAGAAAAATAATTTATTACCACATAAATGAGGATTTTGAGGAAGTCAAAGCTTTAATTATATCATTAATGGTAAAATAGTAAAATTTCAAAAAATATCGCTGCTGTACAATTTGAAAAACTATGTGATAAAAATGAATGGTTATCTAAGAAGAATGGATGCTCACATAGTTAGGTCGCATTTCCAAGTGAAAACCGTGAGATATGGTTGTTACTGATAAAATACCATCTAAATTATTAGGAATACCGTGAGCCAACCGTTTGACATGACAAATAACAAAATAGATGGGTTCTAGGATCTGGACAAGCACTAGACATCACTGAGTCTTTTGTAAACTTTGTAGGCATCCAGATTATGTCCAAAATAAAGAATTATATAGAAATTTATGATATCCAATACTATGTGAATAACATGGTTCATTGAGATGATGTTATGTTGATGCACATATGTTTTGCATGAACACAATAGTAGCATTGTTCATAATAATTTGTAATATTTGACTACTATGAAATGATGTTTAATTTCTATGAATTCCCAAATTCAATCCTTTTATGTAATTCTTACTCTCATGATTAATATTGATGATATTTTGCATATTTTATGATAATTATTATTATGATCACCCATGTTATATTATTTAATTTTCATAACTATCCCCTTATTGGGATTTAAGATCACCCCATGCATTGATGTATATATCAACTTCATTACCGTTACAATGTAAACCCCGATAGCCAATGATAATACTAATAATATTTAATTAAATAATTCTTTTAAATAGTTATGTATAAGCCTAATTTTCTCAATACTCTAAACCTATTTATCCTAGATTTGTACCACTATTTTGTTGTCTACGTTTAACCTGATGTTGTGGCAAATTAAAAAATATAGGGTAACAATAGTATGAATTAGAGAAAGGATTACTTATCTAGGAAATTTGTATTATTGAATAATATTTGAATCCACTTATATGAGAAAATTTATATGTAATCACATAAGAAGCTATATTTTATGAAAATTATAAACCTAGTGACAGAAATGATATATATGTAGAGATAATTAAAAAAATGAATCAATTTATTATTCTTTTATTTTTGACTTATTTATTGTTTAGTTATTTTATATTTTAGTATATTTTTATGATAAGGAGAGAAATGATATCATCCCATGTGAGGGACAATGCAATTATTTCTTGAAGGACATCCCCATTTCCTTGGGGGTGGAGATTAGAATATCATTGTGATTCCAACCCTTTTATATTATTCTGTAAAAAATAACAGGAATAATGTGGAGTATCCCTCTTTTTATAAGAGGGAGAAAGTAATTATATTGTGGTTTATGTAGTAATGAACACCAATGGATAGTGGATATTTATAAAAACTAGTAACTCAACAGTGTCTCCACTCAATAGAAAATATATTTTATATGATTCCATAATTCTAAGTCAACTAAGGTTACATTGGAAATTAATCATCTAGATGAAGTGGTCGATAAATGATGTGAATTGATTAAATAGTCGAAGCTAAAGGATGAAACTAATGAAATGTATTATGATGAATTTATGAAACTATTTGTAAAAAAATATATCCCCCAAAAACATCATACAATAATTGAGATATAATTATTAGCTATGAAGAGAGATGAACAGAAATATATCATGTATTATAAAAATATATATCACCAGTCCAACAAGGTACAACTCATGTTTTAGTTATCAATAATGGTAAAAAAATATATAATCATTAGTGATTCAATATCACACCACTGAATGGATCTTGTTATTTGATACATTGAGTGTGATGAATTATTTTTCTATATTCTCTTATAGTGATGATGTAATTTAGATAGTGTAACTATGGTTATGGAGATAAGAAAATAATGATAGATATTCAATATAGAGGATCCAATAAAAATGGTGGAATGAAAATCCAACCACTCACATTAAAAAAAATGGTTAGAAGAATCATGAGAAATGAATTAAGGGGATGGGGAAATAATTCATGTGTTACCTAGAAGGATACAAAGCTCATGAATGCTGAATATCCCTGATAAATTTGTAAAATGTGATTGACGCATGAAGAGTACGAAACATGGTTTAATGTTTCCTCTTTGTGGATAAAGGGAACGATAAAAGCTAGTGTGTTGAACCTCAAATCCATGAGGGTAACTAGGGTCACTAGAAACCAAAAACAAAATAGATAGTGGATAATATTGCATCAAAACTACAGAGGTGGAGCCCAATAATGATGAAGTGATATGTCTGCTGGTCTGTAATTTTAGAATTGAGAATATACTACTAGATTTTGGTTTTATGAATTCATTAATGAATATAATTGTTAGTATGACTATTAAAACACCACCTCAAAATATAGAGGTTATGTTATCTCTGTGAATAGAAAAATGGGAAATTATTGCATCCAATGTATATCACAACACCCTTATTAACATTTTTTGACTAAGACTCATATAAAATCTAGTCCTACATCCTTTTTAGGTGTTTGGTGGTATATTGGGTATATATTGTTTATCTATAATGATAGAAAACATTAAATTTTATCGAAGAGATATCACTATTCACATGGAATAGAATTCTCCAATCTGTTACAAGGGTAAGTAAAGGGATGGTTCTATTTCAAAATCATCATTTAAATTTTTGATATTATTTACTTATGAGAAACAATATCAAGCACAAATGACTATGATAAAAGATATTATCTTGTTTGAAGATAGATTCATTGTGTGGGACTACACATATGTGCTCCCTAAAAATGCTCCTTTTTTCTACTAGACAGGTGTTAGAGTTCTTGTTTGCTCATATTCTAGGATATCTTCCTATATCAATGACACAAAATAGAATGGACACCATTGATTGGGAGGAACATAAGAAATGGATACAATAAAATCAAGCCAAGGTGATTGTTCACCTTAGTGCTTCAATATGGGTTGCACTAGTCCACTTCATTTATAATAATTATGGATCAATGGCCCTATATATTGATCTTCATGGGTTAAAAAATAATGATAAAGAATAAGTATTCCATTAAATAAATATTAGCCTTTTCTAATAAACAATATGGGGATATTTATTTCACTATGGTGGATCTTTGGTCAGGATATTACTAATTAATTATTTGGAAGAAATATAATCACAGTACTTCATAAAACTAAATCTAGATGATCATTTATTAGAAAAAAATGCATGAATTATAGTTGGAGTAAATGATCGTTGCTTTTGAAATATAGTGACATTCTGTCTACGGGGTGTTGAGTGAGATATATACTGATTATTGATTCCATAGATATATATTAACACAATAATAACATAATATGAGAAATCAAAGGTTTTTAGATCTCAAAATATATTATTACTCCTCAATCTACTACCATTATATTATGGAAAATAATGTGGTTGATGCTCTATGTATAATAAATCATGAAATATTATAAATTAATTGAATTGAGAAGGATTAAAACTTATAATATTATCAATGGATGGTCATTAGATCCATTAATCAAAGAACATCTCCAATACATTCAAAAATGATTTGATAACCATCCCATGTGGAGAAAATATATTATTCTCAATGGAATGATGCATAAATTCATAGGAAGGATTTATAAATACTAAATGGGAAATCCTTAGAGTTCAAAATTTATATATAAAGGGTTCTATTATATTTCCCACAACTATTTGTACCATCCAATTCTGAGATAATGAATGATATCATGAATTACTCACTTAGATATGCGTCTCTATCCACCTAAGGGGAACAGTGATGAATAGAGATATCCATGAGAACTAATGGAGGAACAATATGTAAAAATTGATCACCATGTATACATTAATGTTCATGTTATATTTGAATGATATGGATGAATGAAAATAGTATTGGGTGATTATTTAACCACTAACCATACCGAAATGGAAATCAGAAAACATAACCATGGTAATTTCCACCAATCATCTGAGGACATCTATATGAAATTATTCAATATTGGTTGTTATGGGTATTCATATAAATATAACTAACTTTATTGAATTATATGGAACATATCAATGATTTAAATTGAACAAATATACACCATATAAGTTGTATGGAATCATGGTGCTCCAATATCAATTATATCTGACCTAGTTAGGATATTCACATCATTATTCAAAAAAAGTATTCATTGTGGTCTAAACAAAGACCTACGATTTAGTAAAGATTATCATCCTCTAGTTGATGCCCAATATAGATAGAATATGCTGATCGTATAGTATATCTTGATAGAATACACAATGGACAGAAAATGATGATGGGGAAAATAGCTACCTCTGGTAGAGATCTCATAAAACTACATTTTCTACTCGAACATCAAAATGGGTCAATATAAATCACATTATGGTAAAAGATGGAGATCTACTTCATGATTGGATTATGTTGGTGAACAATAACTAATGGTATATGAAATTTCCAGTAAAATGGTAGGAAAGGTAAAAATTGTTCAGAAAATTATCAAGGCTTCCAAGTTTTAATATAATATATTTGCAGATAATCATCGATGAAACTAGGAGTATAAGGATACCGATATGGTATTCAACCACATATACCCATGGAAGAAGATCAAGATTAATGGGAAGAATAGGATTTTGTGTCTTATGTACATCAGACTCTTTGATATACTTGATCAAGTCAGAGCTATTATAATCGAATAAAAAATCCCCCAACAATATGTCTTTTAAAAGATGTATTCCACATATCTTTGTTCATAAAGTACATAACTGATCCCTCACATCTTTTAATTATGGAGGTTGTAGAATTAGGATATAATCTATCTTATGAGGTGTAGATGCTGATGATCTTAGAACATATATATAATGCTCTAATAAATAAGAAAAATAATATATTCAATGTACTATGGTTATACCATATGTACGAAGTGTTAACATGGGAATAAGGAGAAGCGATGAAGGAAATGTCCCCCCATCTATTCCAATATTATATTTTAAAACGAATTTTCAATGTTGAAATTTAAAAATGTGGGAAGAATATAATATTGTAGAATTACATATATAGTACTTCCATTAATATAATTTTTTCATATAGTATAAATCACCTAAAATAACATTAAGAACACAATAGAGAAATTATATTTATCTAATTATAGAAATCAGATAAATTTATCAACCATTACAAATTGAATTGTAAGATGACCATTGTAATAGAAATTGGACCAGTAGGAGTAATAATTTCACTTATATAATAGTAAACTCACATATGAAAGTATAAATACAATTTTGTTGTCTTATAAATGAAAATATGATATATTTATTCCATGGTATAAGTAAATAATGGTTTTTAAATTCTTAAATTATGTTTTCATATGTTTGTAAGCCATAAGTATTTAACTAAAATTTTATAATTAATATATCGAATTAAATTAAAAAATATTTTCTAAAATATATTATTAAATTATAACTTTTGGTCTTATGATTACAAGAATATTTCATCATACCTTATTTATAATTTCAATTTTTCATAAAATAATTTATATTTCTAGAACTAATACTTTTCGAAATAATGATAATTTTTATTAAAAAATAAATTTCAATTATTTATAAAATTATTTTTATAAATGGATATCAATTTTAAATACTAATTTTTGAATAATTTATAGGGTCAATTTTATATGTATTATTTAATTATTTGATTTCTTTTGAATATGGATATAAGGTATTTTATGGTATATGTACTTATAAGTTAGATGAATTATTACATGGGTAATTTTTAATGAAATAATCATCATATTGATGTAAGAATCATTATTTAATAAATTTATTGATAATATTTTATCCATTAATACCTTTGAGCCATAATAAAAATATAATGAATAAAAATATAAGAAAATATCCATATCCTATTCTATAAATACCACACACATCCCCAATTCTTCTAAAAAATTAAAAAAATTGAACCTTTTCAAAAAATAATAAAAGAACTTCCTAATCCCATTCCCCTCATCCATGATCCCATGGAAACCGAAAAAGACCAAATCCTTTTTCTCTATTGAGATACTCAATGAAGAAGAACTGACGATGTAAAATCCTCTTTCCTTTTACTTTTATTTTCATTTCAATTTCAATTATTTTATTATTCTCTCCTCAACATCACTTATAAAAGTGGAATTTTTATGCATGTATAATATATATACTGGAAATTATTTATGTTAATGGAATATTCCATTATCAATAATCTTATCCTCTCTCTTTTATTCTAAAAATGAAAACACCATATGTAACTTGTTGGCTTATCTCCTTTCATAATGAAAATATTTCATTTTTTTATTTCCATCATGGAAGGTCATAAAAAATGTTTTATAATGATCGTAAAACATATGAAATTGCCTTTTTTATGTTATGGATTTAAAATATATAAATAATATAAAATAATAAAATTAAATTAGTTTGTGATTATGGAAAACAAAAGAATTAATCTATATGATTATCATTTACAATTAATTTAATATATACATCTATTTGAAGAACTAAATGTAATATATAAACCCATTTAAATTTATCCATTTAATTAATAACATATATTTTCAATTATTGATAAATATTTTCCTTGCACGTGTTCTTTCATACATGTACACGAGTAAACCTTTCATGAAGAACAAAAAAATATTGAATATTGAAATTCAACTATACAACTCAAAATATTTTCCATAAAATAATGTAATAAAACATATAGTAAATAAAAATTTTACATGGTAATAAAATTATGTATTAATTAATTGTTTTAATTTTATTATCGTATATATTAATGTGAATAATATATTTATATATAAGGTTGGTTGATTATCAAACCCAACTCCCCTTCTTTGGGTTATCATAATTTTATTCCAAATTTCAATATGGATTTCAACTTTGTTGTTCCGTAAATATAATTTAATTTTCATAACCATTTAATTTTTTGGGATAAAAATTATTATAATATGATTTAATGATAATTACATAAGGTTTTTTAATATAAAAATTCATTCAACATAACATATTTTACTTCTCATGATATTATTCCTTATTTATTTATGATTTATTAGTCATAACCCAGTATGATAATACCTATTTATTTTAGAAAACACAATGTTTATTTATGAATTTATTATAATGATACCCATTCTACTAAATGTGTTATTTTATGTCAAATATTGATATATGTTCCTTTTGGAATGCATGATTATAGTAATTTTATGATATGATTGGTGAACCTAAAATTATGTTGTTCTACAATGGAAAGGTTAATGTGATGTTTCTCATGAGATAATTTAAAATATTCATGTAAATGAGGATAATTATTTTCACATTTATAATGTTAGGATGATTTTCTTATTTTTTGTATAACATGATGGGATCTTTAGTCACAATAATGTGTTGTATTTGACTACTAATACATGTGGTTTCATTTTTATGCATTTTGAAATTCCATCCCATTTTCTAATTATTCATTTCAGGATTTTGTTGTCGATACTATTATTATATAATGATGATTATTATTATTCTAACACATGTTATATTTATTCAATAACTTTCATATCCTCTAATCAGGCTTCTAGATCACCTCTTTTAGTGATGCATATCTTTAGGTTATGACTTGAAATAAGAGGAATCTAAACACCACGTAGAGGATAAAGAATAAGGGATTAAATAATAATTATGTGTTTTATAAAAATTATATGTATAAGAAAAATTTTCCCATTGTAGTATGTCGTTTAGTCATTATTTTTTTACTCTATTATGTTTTTTATATTATTGTTATGGAATAATCAACTAAGAAATTTAGGGATGCGATATTATTGTTATGGAATAATCACCATAAAATCCATTTTTAGGAGATATAAAAGGACATCAAAAAGGATAACTAGAGGAAGATTGACTATGATGAAGTTGATTCTCATGGAAATAAATAATTAGTATAGGAAAATATTACACTAGTCTATAGGGATGATGCAGCTCCTAAAACAAAAGTCATACATAAGAGAACATGTTTGATTTGAGTGTCATAATGATAAAATTCTCTAGTCAATATAATTAGTGACTCATTATTTATTGATATTGATGATCTTATCTTCTGAAAAGTAGTATCACAATGTTCAGATGTTAAAATATTGTAAGAGGCTATGAATTCCAAAAGTTATTTCATTTATTAGAAATATGTTTGGGTCCAAATTTATGTGCTAATTGATGAAACTCACATTTGAGAAATTATTTTTATAATAGAAAACAATACATGTAATATAAATTTAAAAACCAATAATGATTTTATGATGTCTGATGGGTTTAAAAATTGTTAATGAATTTAATAAATGAGATATTTTCACCTAATTCCATGTTTAAATCCATCACAATTCAACATATAATAACAATTTTCAATAAAAATGATATTTGAATAATTTATGTAAAAATTTTATTCTATAATCGGAATCATAATAATGATGTATATATAACATAATGATAAGTGTTTTTACTCTTTATGATTCCCAAAAGATTTAAATTTCGAATGGATCTGTTTAAAGATTGAAAAAATTATAATGTTCATGGATGTTTTGATTCTATGATACTATAAGAGAATTTGTATTCATTACAAACAAATATGAGTAATATATTTAAAATTGTTTTAGTGGGAATGATATTGGTATCCTGCTATTATATGATGATGACATATTATTTCATGGAAATGATATAGCATTCATATAATATGTTAATTACTTGTTAGAAATGTGTTTCTCAAGGAATGATTTATGTGAATGGTGAATGTATTCTATGTATCAATATCATTAATGATATAACCAACATGTAGCATGAAATATGATAATGAAAATATATTGATTAGATACTAGTTATTTTTTCATTAAACAATCCATGAGGTTATCATTTTCATAGTCACATGGAATAAATCATTTTAAGAAAATGTATCTAAATGTAGAAGAGATGAAATAGAGAATGTGTAAGATCTCAAACACTTCAGTAATATGATTAATCATGTCTTACATGTAATGTAAAATAATTTCTGTTTCCATTGCATTTAACATGGTAAGTAGATATCAATTGAGTCCTGGAGGAAAATAGTTTTTTAGGATATACATAAGTAGATAATATGAACTAAAAATATTTTCATGCAGTACATTCTCGATGTTGCAGTATTTGTTAGGTGAATAATATGTAATATATTAATTAATGAATAATATGTGAATGTATTTTCACTATATTTACCTTAATGAATTTTAATATACCATGTGATTTAATGTACTTAATATAGCTTAAATAATTGAAAGAAATAATGTTATATATGTATGTCATATTTTTGGAAATTCAATGAAAGATAAATCAAGTACACTGGTTTATAGAACTAGTATAATACTATTTTGAATAGAAAAAATCATGAAAAAGAGATTAAATTAAACAGTGAGAATCCATATGAGGTATTTTTTATTGTTTCATTATCATTTTCCTTTATTGGTTACATGTAATTATGAAAGATAATTACATTAGAATTTAGGATTCTTCGGTTTATTGAATTTTGAAAAGGCATAGATTGTCTCACAAAATTTTTATCCAAAATCTCAGATAATATAAATATAAATATATATTTATAATGAATAAATATTTTTCTTCAATGCATTTTCCTAATTATTCTACTTTTCATTTTGTAAATTACATCACTAGTTATTGGATACAATATTTTTAAGAAAGAGTAATTTATAAATATTTATTTTCATTTTATAGTGTAAAATTTTTGTATATATTTTCCAATGGTGAAGTGATATTTCATTATTAAACAAATAATAATTATTCAAGGCTTGATAAATTTTATAGATGAATTGTTGGCCAATTATAATGGTTTGATGTGAAATAATATATATTACATATTATTAAAATAAATAGTATTTAATTTAGTTTTCATTTTTTTCACATTTCATTAGATAGTAATATAATTATAATTATAGACATGTACTTATTCAATGATTGAAAAATAATAATGGGAATGTGTGGAATTAAACTTTTTTATTCCTATAGGAATAAAAAAAATTATATTATTATCAAATAGATTGGATTAATTAAATGTTTTATACACTGTGTAATCTATAAAATCCTATCGATGGCCTAGGTGACTCACTTAACCTATAAAAATCCCAATAAAGGAGTCATATCATCACCCACCACCCAATCACATGTTAAGAGGGATGCACAATAATTGTTTGGATGTTATTATCAAGTCGATCAATGGTGAACAACGTAAGGAATTGGATAATCCATGATAGATACTTTATATTCCTATGGTGATGTTCAGGGATTTTTAGAACATGGGTGGATCATATCTAGGTTGAATCCAATCTTATTTTTGAGAAGAAAATGATTGTATGACATAGATCTATTTTAAAATACATCAATGAAAAAATAATTTCTCTGATGGTAATTCATTAATTATTAAATTAAATAAAAATAAAATGTTAGGATTTGACATGTTGGTTTTGTTATTTTATACATTATCTATATTCTTTAATTAAATTTCACTAATCACTAAATTTATTGTTCTGAAATTCTGGGAGTGATCATTGATTATCAAAAAAATAAATGTCACGTAAGAATCGTCACATACTTCCATTGCAACCAAAACCATTATGTGTATCGTCACCATTCTCAGTGATGGGTGTTTGTGAAAAATTAGCCACCAACATAAATATATATATATATATATATTTCATTAATTTAGTGACATTGTTTCACGCCTTTAAATACACAATTATAGAAAAAGTTTTGGTTTATCCACAAAACCTTTAACATAGAGATTATAATTTGGTGATTATTGAAGGAACATCTATTAGAGAAAAATGACAAGATTTTTGATCATCAAATTGTGAACAACAAAAAAGGCGGTCTCACAAAAAATAGAAATGTATTATCATTCATTATCAGCAATCAACCAAAACTCTATATTGGATGTTGATTTTTAATATTTAAAATCAATCTATGATCCTAATAAAAGATGGATCAATTAGAGGAATATAACTGAATCTCACAATGATAATAGATATATTTTTTGTTAATTAAAAAATTTTATTTTTCTTATTTCCACATCATTTTTATATTTCCCTAAATATGGATTGAGGTTGATAGAAAAAATTTTGAGGTTCACTACTCACATTTTATGTTTTGTGGATCTCTCCCTCATTTCGTCACCCATTCGCCGTGGGACATATTATTAAACCCTGGTTTAATGAATGATCAGTATTTGGTATTTAATAAATAATTATACATTAAATTGAGCTAGTATCACTGATGGATTTCATAACTGATGGTACGATCAAGGTTTGGGGATGACGGAGGATGATTGATGTGGGATCCGAGTGGATTTCTAATTCATGTTCTTCTATGTCTTAACATGCATTGTTGAAATATGGCATGATGTGTATTTTTCTATCAAATCAGTACGTTGTATCAAATTGATAAATGATGGAAATGGTCGAGCAGTATAAATTCACCTAAATTTTGTGAGAAATGATGATATTGATATTTGGTATATTAAACAGCGGATGACCTTGCATATCAGAAAAATCATTCATTACACATCATATAATCTAGTATTAAATGTCATTTGGGACCCCATGTGTTATGATAGGTTTTCCAAAAATGAGTTAAATATCACACATATTGTAAACCTGCAATATGCCATGTGACTCCAACTCTGTATCTAAGTGTGTTACCTAGAGGATTCATGGTCATGTACATGAAAAAAGTGGACAAACAACATTAAATTACATGACTAGATGTAAGAGGGAGATAACATTGAATGTTGTACATAAGAAGGGATATATTTATAGATAGTGGTATATAGGAATATCCAGTCATAACCAAGAACATATTACGAAATGGTAAAGGAGTAAGTTTATTTCTAAACACCTTGTATAAATACTAGAAACTACATTTTTGTAAAATTATAGTCAATGTGGGGAAGCACGAAATGGGTAGACCAATGGTAATATCTATATATTGTGAACCCCAAATACAAACCAGGTACCCCCCTCTTGAGGATAATAATAGAAAATTATTCATTCAAATTGGATGATTATTGATTGATTCTCATTCCTTTGTCTATTAACTCATCAGTTCAATGAATAATTAAAAATACACCTCAGGGTTGTGATCCCCTTTAGAGGATGTTTTTGAGGTAATTTTTAT
Organism: Viscum album; assembly: GCA_963277665.1. Lineage (NCBI taxonomy): Eukaryota > Viridiplantae > Streptophyta > Magnoliopsida > Santalales > Viscaceae > Viscum > Viscum album. The sequence goes on from OY728159.1 coordinate 1,434,598,784, forward strand.
GTTATCCCTCTATGAAAATATAGTGCGATACAATATAATAATTACCCAATGTGTGGACTATGTAATCTTTTGGAAGTCCTTGATTTTGGTGTTTATCATCCATATTTTTATTTATTTCAGTATAGTTCATGTTATAATTAGAATATATTCTCTTACATAGTGGGTTGATCTGGATTAGGTATGTGGTGTCACGGTGCAGCCTTGATCATGAAACCCTATGTTAGTATTATCATATTCTATGGGAAATGGGATTTCATGGGTGGCTTGCAATTGATCATCATATATTGGATGATTTCCTTCAGTGACAACATTACTTGTTTTGTGTATTCCCTCTGAATGAGCAGTTGTTCGAGAGAAAATCTCTTGGCTAGAAGTTTCGTTGTGACTGCTTCGTGGCACAGTGTCATTCCAAAATATATATGTGATCTGGTTGTTATTAATTTAATGACATATTTTTTTAATGAGATGTATATTCCTGATGATTTCTATTTAGTGTTATTGGGGTTTCCTACAAGGTATTGTTATACTAACCCTAAAAGGCCTCTTACTATAAATGTTGTGTATTATGTAGCAGATAACCCTTTTTAAAATGTACATAGAGGGTTTTAAGGGTGTAATTTCACAAATAATTAGTATATTATTTTTGGATATTATACAAATTATTTTTTAGAACAAGAGCAATGATGGTGTTCTATTTCATGGCTCTGTGTGCTATGAATAATTGTTTACAAAATATTGAGTATATTAAACATTATACAAGAAATGTTTTCCTAAAAAAATTTATTAGCATATAAGAGGGTTCTCAGTTTGAAAATCCTAGAGCAACACGGATGTCAGAATGTGAATATTATCCTACGTGTGACATGATATTAGTTGGTGTGGGAAGTTAATGGGAAATTCACCAGGTGATTAGAAATGAATAAAATAATTTAGATAAATTATTTTAGATAATGTCTTTTGAAATTGAAATAAAAAAATTATATATTTTTATATTTGAAATCAAGGGTTAGATTCATAATTCATGGAACTATTGGGGGGCTATTAGAGACATCTTCAGATAATTCTCTCTGGACTGAGATTGAAGGATCGTGGATAGAAGTTCAACGCTCAGCAGTTTTGATGGATCCCTCTAAGAAAAGTTATTTAGTTTTATTATTTATTTCTAATCAATTGAAATTGACATAAGGAATGTGTTTTGATTTTATTCACTCATGTTATTGATTTATATAAGGAACACGAATAAATCAACTAATTGATAGATATGTGGTTAAATAAGTATGAAGAATGAGTTCTTTTTTGTGGTTTTATTGGTAGAATGTCATTATAATTATTGATTACATGGTTTTAGTTCTAATTTATTCAAATAAATGTCAACACTAAAATCTGTTGAGGAACAACCATCCTATATGTTCTTAGGATTTTCTCCCTCAGTTCTTCATTACTCTATTTCATTCTTCATTTGGCCTACGACTAAAGAAATCCCTATTAATCTATCATTAGCCAGTGATTTCATTTTTAATAAATATTAATTAATAGATTTGGTATCATAACAACATGATAGAGGTTCAATGATTTTGACATATTGATTTAGAGTATGGGGGATGCACAATTCTCTGGTCCTCTACATCCTTCTACACAATATGAAGAATGACTATATATTATGTATTCAGAGAATATATGATAACAAAAAACATATTTCAATGATGGTGTGTAATGGATGATATGGGATCCTAAATATCATGGTGAAATAATCTCTCTATATATGGTAGAGGATTTAGATCGATTGTGGGAGATGATCTAGGATTCCTCAAAATCACAAAAAACATTGTCGAAAAATGTATCTACACATCATGGGGGCCCCTATGTAGTGGCTACGGTTTTCAGAAGAAGTTATATTTCAGAAGTCATGTGACCCCTTTCACATGTCTTGGGGTCCCTCATGGGTGACTTGGAGTGATCATTGGGATGTAAAAGAACACGTTGTGGACTAAACAGGTTATAATCAGATGTGTACTCTTCCAAATAAAAATAAACTAGACTATGTACATGCGCTATGTCATGTATTGGTACATGGGAAAATTTACATGGGATAAAACCATGAAATGAAACATGGGTGGACAACATAGGCGAATTAAAAATCATTTACTAATACATGGAAACAACATGATGATACATTCCCATTACATGGGTAGGACCAAGGGTCATGGGACACAATGATTGACCACTATTACATGCTGTGTAATCTTCTACATATGGAACAGAGCCCTTATCATCCATTTCATGGACATGTTTAATTACAGAATGTTCCCTTGTCCTTTCCATTATGGATAGTGTGTAATTTTATGATACTCCCATGATTATGATCCCTTCAGTATTACATCTTAGATAGAGTCATTAGAATCACATGCAGAGGACCGAAGATAGATCCTCTATTCATATTCATTCTCTAGGTAGTGTTTATGGTTTTCAAATTATCAAAATTATGTGTGATATGATACTATTCTTATCAGGGAAATCTAGATTTTGTTATTGATATCTAACCATATCCAAGGTAGTGATCCTTATACATGTATCATATTACTATCAGCATGTTCTTTCTCATGACACTATCCAATGAGTCTTACCTCTCAGATGATATTTTATTTTTCTGACGTAATGAATGATTTTGTGACATTATTGAGTATATATGGTTACTAATTTTATATATGTTGTAGACATCTATATTCTAGGAAATGATTATATCTTCATTTTTTTACTCTTGGTTGTTTTAGGTTTTCCAACTATGAATTTTTATACTCACAAATGTATGGGATTTTCCAGCATGTGTCGAGTATTGTGCAGATGAACAATAATTTGACAGAGTCCTAGGTCGAATAACACTAAATGGTTATTAGGGAGTCCAAACTGACAAATGTGTGTTCTAGTTGGAATATTGTTTAAATATATTTGTGGTGGGATTATATTTCACCTTGTATACATTCATTTACTTCATGTCATTCACATGTTTTCTAATTTAGATTTATGCATTCAATGTTTTCCAGTTTTATTTTTGATATTTATACATTTTATAGACTTGGATATGTGTTCATATATACATATACATAAGATATGGACTCCTATGTCAATGACACTGCTTCTCGATTCATCTCTCCACCACTATACTTTTTTGATGTGGGTCAATGAGTCGTAGTATGGTCCCCTCTTCTACCGAACATGATAGAGTTGTATAATAACTTTCAGTTCTACTTTTGGACCATGACTCAGTGATATTGGGTTGGGGATTTATTATTATGTTCATCGAGTTGAAATTTATGGCTTCTGACTCAAATGTTGGTGTGATAGTCAACATGTCCATACAATGAGTCTCTGGTCACATTTTTGTCAACTCAGTTTATGAGGACACTAGTTTTATGAAAAATAATGGTTCATTAATCATATATGAATTGGATATGGTTTCCAAATCCTTCTTGTGTCGAGGATTAAAATATAATCATTGTCCATGGTACACCATTTTTTTATTAGATGCCTCTATAATGTTAGCCAACTCAAAATCATCATTAGGATCACGAGGAAGATCCATTAATTGATAAGGTGTTAATAAAGAGAAAAATTTGTAAGAGGATACCTTTAACCAGTCCACTATCCATATGACCACCTATAGAGTTGAGAATGCACATTTAAACAAGAGGATGGGGTATGAATGTTGATCAATCTACAAGAGTTCCAGGGATAAAGACCCCTCGGGATGTAAGGAGTTCCTGACCCTTATGAAGATGTGAACATGCATGACATTATGACCTGAGTTTCCATCATGTAATATCTCTGGATGAATAGATGGTATTCATAGAAATGATAATTATTTATATATTATCATGGAATATGGTGGGGGTTAGTTAACTGTCATTATAATTAGGAAACTCTTTTATGGATAAAGTATGAGTGACTCATTGTAGTAGATTTCTCACTAGCTATTATCAGGGATGTATCTATCCAAGAGACACTCCAGTTACAGTAGGGAATCATGATAGTAGCTATGTATTAAAATTGATATACCAACCACTCCATGTTATCTCTCTATATAGTTAAAGATTAGTTCATTAGGGATACACTCATCATGTTAGGTCTCTTTAGTGACACCCATGCCATTTTTTCAATTTTCAATCCTTGTTATGTTATTGTGCAAAAGCGATCATTGTGGTTTCATAGATTTTAGGATGAGAAGATATAGTTGGTTGTTTCCATTTGTGGAAAAGTATGAGCAATTTCCGTGATAAATGTGAGCCAACATCAGACATCGAGACCGTGACATGCGAGGTGTTTTATGGGGAGTTCCTATTATATTGAATCTATGGTGCATGGCTCATATGGTGGTTCCAATCATCACATAGGGAGGAAATCCTACTAATGAGATAGATTGATAAATCTCATTTAATATTGTCCAACCATTTTTAAAACTAATAGTGAGGATGTGGATGTTCCACCATAGAAGTGATATCAAGAGGGTTATTTAGGTTTTCTGAATGGAATACGTGATAGGGAATATAAATTTCCAGTAAGATGTGGTCGATGTTCTGTTTTTTAACCACCACCATCCTAATTTTTCCTAATTCTAGTTAATGGATATAGTTGATATGTGAAGGGAAAGCTACAAGAAGTCGAATCTTATAACATAGAGGCTAGTGTAATGATTCTAGGTATGATATATTCCTTTTATACATTAGTTCAAGTACGGATAGGCACATATGGTAGTCTATACATTCTTTTCCATGTATCTTTTAAAAGGCCATGATATTCTAGTTGAACCTTTGGAAGGACCCTTACAATTAGAGACTCATTTAGGAGAAGTATTAATGATCGGGCACTTGTGCCAATAGATTTACTTGACAGTTATATGTGAGAGTTTATTTTGGGATCCCTTGGTAGTAGACCCAATTCCTTACAACATCATTATTTATTTGGAATACTTTTTTATAGTTAATGAAATTGTTGATGATTTTATTAAAATGATATTGTATTTCTACAGTTATAGATCCATTTTTTCTATTTTTTAGAGAATGGAAAACTAAGAAGTGCAGGATGAACAAGAATTAGAGAGTGTAGTCAATTACTCCTCAGATCAATATCCTAACTCTTGGTGTAGAAAATATTATGGGATCTGAGATTCATGCAGTGGTATCATAGTATAAAGAAATATTACTTTAGGACATTCAAGTTTTACATCCACATAGAGAGAAAACTTCTCCATTGATATACATCTTGGAATTGAACCTTTATATATTCCATAATATCAAATGGATTTCATAATGAATTTTGAGTTAAGTGTATAATTGGATGACTTGTAGATGATGGGAATTGGTTGACATGGTTTTTCACCTTGGAAAGCCCTAGTTTTATTTTCCATGAAGGTATAAGGGTACATGAGGTTGTGTGTGGACTACCATTTCTTAAACAAGGTGATCATGATAAAAATTTACAAACTAACAAGGATCGATTATATCATTGATTAGATGATAGTATCATGATAGTTCTTGAAGATATACCTAAGTATGGGATACCACTATTTTTGAGTATAAAATTAGTGTAAAACGATGACAAGATTCAGATGATTTTATGGTCATTTTGATATCGTGATTATTACATTTTTATGGTTGAACACATAAATTGTGTAGAAATGAGATTTGAAAAAGAACATTCAGAATTACATAGACCAGTTCAGGGAAGATTTCATCAATGGTATCATTATGAACTTAGCATCCACGGAGGAGAATGCAAGACACATAAGGATGGTTTTTGATGTACTCTAAGAGAACTATGTACACTAAAATCTCTCAGCAATACAGTAACATATTGAGGTGGTCCATGTTTTTTGAAACATTTTATCAATATATGGAGTAGATGTGGACCCATCCAATGTTGAGGTAGTGATATCTTAGGATCCACCCAATGTCATGATAATGGTGTGGATATTAAATTGGTTAGTAGGTTGTTACCAAAGATTCATACCTGTTTTGTCTTGATAATAATAGCCCATGATTGATTTGAATTGGAAGTGGAAGCCTTCCATGTGGATTTAGAGGTGGTCGAATAATTTTCAGTAGTTGAAGCAGTGTTTGATGTGTACTCCCATGTTGTATTATATAGAATACTGTGGTTGGTATGTATTGTTTTTGGGTTTCACCAGGATCCATCAATGGATGTGTTCAGATGATAATGAATTTGGTGATTAAAAATTTTTCATTCGGGTTGAGAGCATATGAGCAGAACTACATGTCCCATTATCATTGTTAAGAAGTTGTAGTATTCTCTATGAAAATGTGGCGACTATACCAAATGGTTGAGAAAATTATCATCAACTATGACCAACAAATTATCTACTATGTATTATCTATAAATGATGTTATTTTTTTATTATGATGAAGGATAGTCTTCCTGCATGTATATGATGTAAAAAAAATTATATTCCTTAGAGTGGGATTATTATAGATGATGATCCCATTAGGATATATTGTACATAGTTGCTAATATATGAGTCATAATAGTTGGAGCTATTACATTTATCCTTTTTCCAAGGTTATGGGGTATCATTCCTCAGGGCGATAGTTGTTACCCCTCAGATCTTTTAGTGAATCTGCAAAGCACAACATTATGAATCCGACTGAGAGAACCTATGAATTCAGAAATCAACAGTTTATGCTCCTAATAATTATTTTAATGGGGGGAGAGGACATTATTCTTTTCTAATGACAAAATATTTCTCCAATGACAATGTTATATGATGTTATGAGAGTGTTTTATAATTCTCTATTGGTGGAACTTCCAGGAATTTAAAAGATGTACCCGGACCACAAATTTTAGTTTTGGTTGCTAGGGAAGATGAAGGGATTTGTAGAGTTTTTCACCTGATTAATTACTTATTAGCATGTGAAGGCTAATCACTAAGTTCCATCAAGATTATCTCATCCCCATGATATACCATAATTAAAGTTGAATGGTATATCTATGGAAATTATTGCAGGATTTCCAGATAGCTATATAGGTACAATTACATACATGTCATCATAGAAAAAATCACAATGTCTTCCAACATCCAAGCTTTTTGAGAGAAAAATTTTGAATAGAGAATTGGGGGCTATAAATTCCAAAGATTGTTTGAATATATGTAGTTCATTCGATGTTTTTTTCTTATCATGATGATAGATTCTCATCATGGTTTGGAAGTGATTTCCAGAGGTGTTTTGAATGCAGTTATTCATGAGCGTAATGATTCATCACCAAACTAATAGCTTGACTGAGGAGACCATTCTAGTTTTGGAGGAAACTCTATGAGCATACATGTTAAGAATTCGACACATTTAAGTGAATCACATAGAACTGGTGGAGTTTTAATACACCAACAACTATTATTCAACAATCAGTATGACATTATTTGAGGCTAGTATAAGAAACCCAATAGGTAAAAACTTTTTTAGACAGAGCCATGAGGGTCCTTACTCTTGCTCCTAGATTTGGTGAGTGTTACAATAGTGAATGTACAGATCATCTATAAGAAAATAATGGTTAAATGGTGCAACATAATATTTTTTTTGATATGTTATAGTTTCTTTTATAATTCAAGGAAGGGTTCCATGTTTTCCAATAGATTTCAAACTCATGATGGATTAGAGAAATTTGATGGGTGTGTCAAGATATCTCCAAGATTAATCGGGCCACTCCATATACTACCTAGATTTGGAGATGTGTATTACCACATAGGTCTATATCCACAGTCATACACAGTAAATGACATCTTCCACGGGTTTTCAAACTGAGGAGGTATGTGAATGTCCCATCCCAAATTATTGATTGGGGGGACCTAGAAATTGAGAATGAGGATATTTTTTATGAACCCCTAATAAGTATAGTGTATCTTCAGGATAGGTACCTCCATGGTTTATTTATTACTTTAGAGTGTGTGTAATGGTAGCATGATATTCTCTAGGAGAGTGCATGGGAGATGGTGGCTCATATTCATGATCAGCACCCACACAATATTGTGTAGCCTTGTTTTTATTTTTGGGTAAATAAAACCACATGGTGGGGTAAATTTAATGTCTCTAATTTTCCCAATAATAATTTATTGTACATTATATGGATTCGTTATTAGACCATGAAATGAGTCAGCGTTCCATTCTAAGGCCTCATGTTCCCAAAATAATTGTGTATAATATATTAGTCATATTAAATACCACATGAAAACATTTTTCCTCCAAAATTGAATATCATCTAAATGGTTTCCTTGATTAGAAATATTGGGAAACCCTAGTGCTCATAGCAGTAGGTTTATCGAAGGGGTGACTTAGCATTATCTAGTGCACACTGTTTGTGGAACAATCATCATGAATGTGGGAATGAATACAAATATTTAAAACAAATTATTTATTTTATTTTTATTATATAGTTATTATTAATACTTCAAAATATATTTATCAGGAATCATTAGAGGGACCTTGGAGAGAGATTCAGTGAATTATATCATGTTTGAGACAATGAGACCGTTGATTGAAAATTAACATCTATCATATTTGAACGATTTATAAACTGAAAAAAAGACATTCATTCCTTATCATTAATCAATCCAATTAAAATTTTTCATGTTTTTTTATTTTATACATAACTATTATTTATTTATATAATGAACACAAATCAATCCATCATGGTTGATCAACCATTTGATTGTTGTGTTTGATGGGTTAATCAGAGGTTTTTTATGGGATAATATCACTATAATTGAGGATTAATAAATTGTAGTTATATATTAAATGAAATGATATAAACATGAACATTTATTGAGGTATGTTCATACTATTTTTAATTATTTTATTTCTAGGTTCTGTAATCATCATTGGAAGTCTTCATTTATCCCAATGACATAAAATCCCAATGAGGCAAAAATTTCACACCTTTTTATTAGCATAATGATCTGAAATAATAGATCGGGTATTGTCATGATAGGATAGATGTATGATGACGAAGAATGAGTGATCTAGAGGATGGTGGATCACAGAATTATTTTTATTTGATACTCTTTATGGTATAATGAAGAACAAATATTTGATCCATTTAAAAAGTATTGAAAATGACAAAATGTTTTTTATGACATCACATTATAGAAGAGTTGGGATCATCTATATCATAGTGAAATTATTTTTTTATTTATTTTTAGATGATTCATATTGAAAACAGAAGCCTATCAAGGATTCTAAAAAATCTTGAACAACACATCGCCTAATTCGAATCTACACACTATGTGGGTCCCATGGAAACAGGCTGCAATTTCTCAATAAAGTAAAATACCATTTGGTGTCTGACCAATGTCAACAATGTGTGTTTCCAATTGGTTGACTCGGTATGTAATTTGGAAGGTACACAAACATGAGGAGGACTACACAAGTGTGAGCATGCACTGACTCCCACGCACAGAAACGACATGGACCAAGTACAAGAGATATGCTATCTAAAAATAAATTGGTACCGAAACACATGTTGATTCCATGTTCTAGCACAATGGTCGAAGAAAAGAAAAACCTTCATGTCGTGTAACATTACATAGACATCACCTGATGACAAATGTAATTTACATAAATATGAAGCATTGTCATGGGATTAAGAGTGTGAACCCTAAAACACCCCATGGAGTATTTTAAATATGTATTTGAGACCATGTCCTTCATATCATTGAATATATTTAGTAGGTTATGTACTCAAATATTCCCAAAAATGTTTTTATGGAATGTATAATACTCATAAGACTACGAGTCCATTAGTATGACCTCATATATAGAGTTGTTTGAATCCCTCCTAGAGGCCCGACGTGATATCCTCTTTTCATATTCATTGCCTATGTATATTTATTATTACCGTTTTGATAGAAACTACGAGGAGTTGATCCCCTAATTAAAGAGTTAATCAATATTTACTTTTTGAAATAACCTAATGGTTTGAAAAAGGATCATAATATGTGTATAATATTCTATTTGATCTATCAGCATGTTATTTCTAAGTATGATACCTTATGAGGTGTATTTCTCAAAAATATGTCATTAGATCTATTAGACTATGTATTGGGTTCCACCAAATGAGGGCATTGTGGAATATTCTAGCTGGAATGATAGGATATTGTACTATGGTTTTTACTAAACTCTATATTGTTTGTACTTGTTGACTATATCTAGATATTCCTGTAATATGTGCCAAAGATATATATCTATGTAGAGAAGGATAGTATATCCTTCTTTGAATGTTTTTTGGTTTTGATGTGTCTTACTGAGTATTTTTATTCTCATTCCAACATTGAAATTTACGACACATGTATTTTCATATATAGATGATCAATCCTTGGATAGATTCCTCAATGGACTAGGACCATATTGTGCTTAGTGAAACTAAACAGACTGGGGTGTGTTCTTAAAGTGTTGTAAAAATAGTCCTTGTGCATACATTCAAGTGGGAAATAAGTTTTATAATATTTTTTTATATTATATTTGGTCTTTAATCCTTCCTTTTACTTCATATAATACTTCGGTTAGATGATTAAGTTATATGAATGCATGTTTGTTCAATTTTCTTTTTGAAATTTCATCATTAAATAGGCTTTAAGATGTGTGTGTGTGGTTGTACAAGTACTTAGGCTAAGGACTCCCATAACTGTGATGTATCTTATAAGAGATATTATCCAACCACTCACCTATAGGAGTAGGAATGGGGTAGCCACAATATGGTCCCCCATGGACATGTTTTGATGAATAAAGTGTATCATGGCTTGATAATGATAGAATGTGGTGTTTTTTTAGTGATTGAATTTGATTGTATTCCTACCCCAAGGAGGAGGTTGGAAATTCTGTAGTATTTGGTTTGGTGGGTATTTGGAAACCATTTTATTCTTTTATAATTGTACTATAGTTCTTTGATGTTATGATTATTGAGGTATAAATGCATTGTAATTAACTATTTTACAATTCATGATTGATTGGGCTAGGAGAATTGTGTGTGTCTCTGTGCATGTAAATTTATAGAAATCCTTCCATGGTTTTGATATACCTACTCTGTACTAGAAACTAGAGTTTGTATTATTGGACGTAGGCATGAGGTAGTCAATGTTCGGGCCCACCTGGGTTGTGTCATGTCACATAGATTAAAAACATTGATTTTTTTATCATTGTAGAATTTATACATGAAAATTTATCACCCACTCTAGCACCAATAATATCAATAATGTAATTAGGAGTGTTTTGTAAAACATTTGGAAATGTTCTCTATAATCATGTCTCAATTCACTATGAAAACAATAATATAAAAAATTTGGGGATGACAATTGATCTTGCAGAATATTGTTGATAATGTAAATCTATAAATTATTTAAAAATTAATTTATATTTATATATTATTATTTGGGATATTATACGTTGTAATTTCATGGTAAAAATGTTTACAAGTGACTAATGATGAATGATAAATATTCTTAATCCACCTATTTATTGTGCTACACCCAGGTCATTCATGTGGTTTTAGAGTCATTAAATTTTCATTATTCAATATTTATAAAATATTTAAAATGTTTTATGAATTATTTTATTAGTATACTTGTTTCTATTTCTTTTAGTCTACTGGGGAAGACATTATATGTTTAACACCTCAATGCTTTTATGAAATATTTTCTTTATAAAAATTTTATTCTTCAATATATTGCTTTTAACGCAATCGTCAGTATAAACAACCCGCTAAATGCACTGGTTATAAAATTATCATTATATCCAGGTTGTATGTTATTTCAGGAATAGTGATAAGTAACTTATGAAAATATTTTTTTAATTCATCAACTATTAATTATATATAAAAAATATAAATCAATTCTATATTTGTAATTTTGAGTGAATTACTTTTGTTAATGAAATAAAAGTGACATATATTTTTTATATACTTAATAACATTTTTCTAATACTCTTCCAATGGATATTTTAGACATATGGTATGAATAAAACCCTATGTGAGGTTTTAAAACAATACTTTTAAAATTATAATTTTACACCAGTGAATGGAGAACCCCTTTTAAATTAATATTATTATACATTGATAAGTTATATATGAATAAATAACCGTTTAATATTGAATAGGGGTATACAAAGTTACATTGGATGAATTTATGATATTTTTCTCATAACATTCACGTTTTGATGAATAGTAATAATGCACTAATTTTTATTAGAAAATTTATTTTTTATTGAAAATATTTATATTGAAAAATTATATTATTTAAATGCTTCAATGAATAAATACAACAATTTTTCATATTAAATAATTTAGTTAAATGGAATTAATTTTACATTAAATTCATATTTAATATTATTTAAATATTATGAAATATTCTATCTTTTAAAACCCATTTTCTCATTTAAAAAACTGGATTATTTTAAAATTAATTACAACATCTTCGGTGGAGGAGGGGAGATTTCTCACAGTGATGCTCTCTTTCCCTCAGTGACGACGGCAGATCCTGCACCGGCTCCTCCCACCTCGGTGTGTAAGGGAGAAACGTTAACCTTAGGAGGAATGGGGTTGTCTTTTCATCCATTCTTGAATCCTGATTTCCAGTCTCCTTTCCAAGAGGTTTCATTGAGCCATTAGGTGCCGGAGCTATTTTATGGATTTCCAAATCTCCAGATCTCTACATCATAATTCACGGAAACCTCAGCGCTGTCGAACCTCATGCTGGTCGCTCGGTTCAAGTGGAGGAGACCATCAGTTGATGCTTTCGACATGTTCGTCTTTGGTGAATGGGATCTCCATGAGAGGGTGATAGGTGGATTTCTTGACAGTCAGCACATCCTGATTCGGTTTGAATCAAAGTCAGATCTTATCAAAGATTGTTCGAGCGTGCCACGTAGCGTCAATGAGTTTCAATTTTTTCTATTTTGTTTGTCCTTCGAATTACATATGAACCATGACTCGCCAGCTTCTGAGGTTTGGGTAAGCATTCCCAAACTTCCTTTATCGTTCCAGAATACCTCTGTTATTAGACTTCTTGTTAATCACCTTGGAAGTTACATGTGTTCAGATAGTCGTACTGCGGTTGTTTTTCACTCGGTGAACCCATGGGTTTTTGAGGAAATAGATACGTCTCTTACACCTGTTGAATATGTTTGGACCACGATCGGGGATTCTTATTGGTGTATGAAGTGGATAGTTTATGATAATTGTACAAATTTATGCTCTTCATGCAATATATTGGGACACTCTTTGGAGGTTTGTTGGAAGGGGCGTTCATATCACCTTAAGGGGGTTCGTCATTGAGGAACCTGGCTAGTGGGAATGAAGGAGAATAACCATGTTGGGAAGGATCTTGAGGTGTGTGTAGTGCTTGGTCTGGGGCAGATAGCATCTGGTGTTGATGTTCGTGGCAGGGATCAGTCATTTCTAGCTGATGAGGTACTTCCTGAAGCTAGGTCGCTGAAGAAGGATGCGGAGCATCAGGCTTGCCCGAAGGTGGTTGTAGCTCTTTCTGGGTTGTGGAAGGTCTTGGAGGAGTCAAGTGATCTCATTGTGGGGTAGGCGGTCAATTTTTGTCTAGCATAAGGAGGATGGGTCGAGACACAATGTGTCTGAGTGTATGTCATGTATAGATGGGAATGTTGGAGGCTCGGATGATGAGGTCAGGTCCTTGATACTGTCGAGTAAAAGGGTTGGAAACCGTCTAGAGGAAAGGTTGAATTATGTTATTGTGGAACCAGTTGCTGGTGATGGGGTGTATGTGAATGATTCAAATCTAATGGTAGTTGTAGTCCTTAATCAGCTGAGGAGTGATCTACCAGTGGGGGTTGACGTGAAGTAGGCTGATAACCATGTTTCTAGTGCCGGTGGTGAGCTGGCTGGAAACAGCCGGGCCGTGGGGCTAAATTCTTCGCCTACAATTCTTTATGGTCTGATTGGGGAGGTCTTGGAAGCAAGTATTGATGGGAGATGTGGTTGGGCTGATGACAATGGAGGGGTTCTGACTACATTTTCATTTGGGTAACCATTTTCAGATTCTGGAACATGAGGATGTGGATGTATTTTCTTCGGTGAACAATGGTGGAAATGTGCAGGTTGGGTCTCCAGAGGATGATGTTGGAAATGAACAAATGAATATGGCGCCTCTTGAAAATCATGAAATGATGGAGCACCAGAAATTTTTAGCAATGATCGATGCTAATACTCAGTTAGTGTATTATCAAGAGGTGGTTATCCCTGGCAAGTGGGGGGATATTTCTGTGAGTGATAATGAAAATGGTGGCATGGTTATGACCTCTTATAGTAGCATTTTCTAAATAGGGAAGGTGAAAATATCTGATAATCAGGAGGATATGATCACCTCAATGGGACGATGAACAAAAAATGATTACTCGTTTTTACCAAATTCGAAGTCTACTCGATCATCTATCAGAATGGAAGGGGGTCAGGAGTAAATTATAGTATGCTATCTTGTAATGAGTTTATTTCCTTGGAGTGATTAAATCTTAGTAGGAATTATGAAAAATTCATGAAACATTATGAGAGCTCGGAATGGGAGTCATCCACTGTGGATGAAGAATTCTACCATGGAGGTGGTGACGGTTATGGTTCTTATGATTTCTAGTTGTCATATTTTGATCTTGTGTGCTTGTCCCTGAAATTTTCTTTTATTATAATAAATGGTTGGAGGATATCCTCTGATTGACATTTGGGTACTAAAACATCTTGTATTTTAATTTGGAAAAATTTATTCCATATTTTGAATCATTATGTCTAAATTATGTTAATTGTCTATTTTTTGGGAATTTTGAATAGTAACTATGGTAATTATTTTATTAACATGGTTAAAGGTAAATTGGGTAATTAAAGGTAACTATAATAGTATAAAATTTTGTTAACTCCACTAAAAATTACACTTGATTACTAAATTAGACCTTTATCATCAATTTCTCTAAGTGGTACAACTTTATGGCCACTCACCTAGGAATATGACATGAATGTAATAAAAATTAATGAATTTGACCAAATATCACAATTGAATATAAAATAATTATATTAAATTTTAATATATATATATATATAAGAGATAATATCTACTATATATTGTCTCCATAAAGAAATAAAATTAACTATACTATAGTAATTTATTTATAGTGTTTATAGATGAAATAATTACAATTAATGATGACACATTAGTGATGAAAAAACTATTTTATTAGTTGAAATAAAAAAATATGGTTTTAAAAATATTAAAATAAATATAATATGAAATAATTATTGTGATTTAAAAATTTTCTAGGTTAATATGACAATTTTTGTGCTTGTTTATTATTTTTTTCGAATCTAACTTCTTTTAAAGATTTTTTTAATGTCAAAATAGGAATAGTGTCCAAAATTACACAATTGATATTTAATAATAATATCATTTTATTAAATTATTTAAAAATCATAAAATATTTAAATATTAAAAATTGTAAATTATAATATATAAAATTCAATAATAAACCATTTAAGATAAATTAACACCATATAAGTAAATATTTTTTACCATTAAATATTAAGAATGTCATTACGACAATTAAACATAAATTAAATAACTATGTTTAAATTATAATGATACAGTTTAAATTTTCAAAATAACATTTCAAAAAGTAATTGGTTGATGGAATTATAAACCTTTCTCATATCATCTTCTAAATTGTGAAAATTTGGAGGGTTTTTGTTATGTTTTGATTTTATGATAAAATCTTATTTTTTTAGTTTCCAAAAGAGCCCCTCACCTCAATTATATATGGGAACATCCTCCATCACTCATTGCCTTCATTTTGAGGCATCATGTTCATCCAAACAATGAAATTTATTCTTTAAAAACTACCCTATTATCATTAAAATTTTCAGGTCATCTGCAATAACAAAAATTAGTGCTCTAAGAAGAGATTTAGATGAAACACGTCAAAGAAGAGGCCATCTCTTATTTTGATTCATTCAAAAATAAATATTATTTTATTTCCTCTTCATTAGTTATATCATTATAATTTAATGACATAAATAGGACTCTTATAGTGATATTTAGTTATATATATAAAACAACCATATTTCCCCTTTTATCCATCATAAAAAAAATGAAATCACTGCCCATGTGTACTTACGGGTTACTGCCTCCCCACAGTGGTGTAATATTATTTTCACTACAACCATTACTTTATGCATATACTGATTAAAATAAAAACTATATTTTATTATTATTACATATTACTCATTATGTAATATTATATATCATTCACATTAATAACATTCAACAATTTAGGGAATGATATCATCACTGCTGTGTACATATAGCTTACCATCTCTATGATGTATGTTGATTAATTCTAAATGATATTCATTAAAAATAATTACAATAATGAATTAAATTATCAAAAATTATATATATTATAATAATATCATTCTATAATTTATTTAACTATATCCTAAGAAGTGGAACATGTTCTTATCTGACAAATCTTACATAAGAACAGAATGTAGTTAATATCAAAATAACAACTGAAAATGAAATATTATAAACAAACGATACATTATATAATCAAATATAATATTGTATAAATGATTGTGATTCTGTAATAACTGAATAACATTATTAAATCATTATACATGATGATTAGATATATACAAAGGATATCCGACCTAATGTGAGGGACAATTTTACAATCTAATTTTTATCTCATATTGTTTATGCAGAAGTATTTACTAGTGTATCTTTATAATACACATACAATTTTACTAATTATATAGTATTAACAATATTAATCAAATAAAAAAAATTTAATTTAACCCCTCAGTAATTTTTTTATTTAATAGAGTGAATGAAATCTATTGTCATTATTCGATTTGTTGCACTTTTTGACTTTTCTAACAAAAGTATGAGGACATTGTTTTTTAACATATATAGAATGAATATATTTTTATGGTTTCATGACACCTTATTCCCATGAAGCATCCTATACATAATTTCATGAATATTTTTAATTAAAATCTTTTCTTTTAAAACTTCTTAGAATTATTGAGAAAATATTTTTTTTGATGAAGACAAGTTATTTTTCCTCTAGAAGTAAGTTCTATTCTTTTATCAAGATTATTTTGTATCTAATATGGTTCTCTATAAATAATGTAATGTTTTATCCCTATTATAACAATTATTTTATTGTGTTATTTATGGAATGATATTTTATTTGTATTATGTTAGGAAGGGAGGATATTAATGAAAAACAATTTATTAGATGGGTAATGCAATGGTAAAAGATTTATATATTTGTGGAACAAGAAAGAATGATTTTATTTTTACATGTGTGGGACATATATCTCTTTAAAATGATTTGGGAAAATATTTATATCTCATGAGGTCGACATCACTAGATCAACATGTTAATCAAGTTCGGTAATACTCGACCAGAATGAGGAATGAACTCGATTTGTTAATGGACATTGTATGCTGTGATGGTCTTGAAAATGAGCCTTGACTAATATGAAATGATTTTCTATTATTATGTGTGTATGAAACTAATATTCATGTTTTATTTTATGAATATTGGGAGTAAATTTCTATTTCATGACTTATCCTATGAAATTATATTCTACTCTATTTTTTGAAGGATAAGATTTTCCAATGTTTTCTTCTTATGATAATGATAGGATTGATATTTCCCATGTTTTCCCTTATAATTAATTTGACCTCACCATTTCATTTTTTTTCTTTTCCCTATGTCATGAAAAATGGAATTTAGTTTGAAATGTAAAAATGAGTCTAGTTTTGAATAAATTTGATTCATACAATGTAGATGCTTCATGAACGAGTTTTTATGGTTTCCAAATGTCAAAAGATGCTAAACCTATATAGTCATGGCATGTTTTTTGTTAATTTGTGTATTAAATAATCATAAAGGTTAGATTAATATCTACAATTATAGTTTGGTCAGTTATAGTTGGTATCATAGTAAATTAATAGTTAACCATTGGAATCTAGGAAGAGAAAACCTTAGTAAAAACATTATGGATATGTGTGAGTGTAGGTTACAATACTATCATAGTGTTTTAGAGATGTTCATGAATATCCTAGGATAAAACCTAATGTGTCCTAAATTGAAATTTTTTCTTGAATTTTGTTATGTTCCCTTTTTGATTAGTGTCGCTCACACAACTCTTCCATGTTTTAGTCAATGGAAGGATCCTGAAGGAACAATGTTAATGATAAATGTGATGGGGCATGTAATGATTGTCCTCCTAGGAAACATAATTTTATGGGATATGGAATGAAAAAAACATAGAGCCATGGTCACAAAAATTTCAAAATATATGAATCATACCTGGAATCCAAAGGACCAAAATAGTGAGTTATATTCTGTTGAATCCTTCCAACGTTAGCGTCCACCGTCATTCAACAAGTTTTCTGATCGATTAGTTGTTGAACAATGGATTAGTACCACTGAAAAGTTATTTTCGCTTATACAATGTGATGAACGTGGTAAAGTCATCTTAGCATTATATCATTTTGATGGTGATTCTGATCAATGGTGTAATCATATCAAGAATACGAGGCAAATATATTAAATTGAGTCTATGGAATGGGATGACTTCATGAACTTGTTTTTCAATAATTTCATTTCTCAAATTCTTCAAACCAAAATGCATAAGGATATACCTGAATTTATGAAAAAGGATAATGAATCAGTTTGTACGAATGAAGAAAATTTTATCGGACTTGGTAGGTAAACTTCACGAATTATTATCCATCCTATTTGTAAAATTGATCAATAAATTAGTGAATTACAACCATGACATGGATGAGACTGATCCATAAGTGACTTCAATAGCTATGAGAATATTTTTTTATGTGATATCATGTTTGAGATAGATATTAGAGTAACCCAACAGTCATATGGGTTTGATGAGAACATAAAAATGGAATTCATTGGAAAATACAAAGACCACAATAAAATAAATATGAATTTTCCATTATGCACATTGTGTGGAAAGAAACATGGGGGGGGGGGGTTAATTTAAGGGACTTGTAAACATTTTATGTGTGTAAAAGAAGTTCATTATGTAGTTGAATGTGGACATGATGGGAAACAATGTCTAGTAATGAAAACAAAGAAAAGACTTCATAAAATGAACCCCCTACACTTCAATGTTCCATGTGCAAGGAAATATAGCATTATTCAAATCAATTCGCTATTCTCATGGTTATTGATGATGTTTGATATAAAAAAACGTAAGGCCAAAGAAAAAGGAATGTCACATAAAATCAATATCGACATTGTGGAGCGTGGTAATAAAGTGGTGAATGATACACATAACAACCAATCTAAAGTAGACACTGTACTAATTGATTCTAGATCGACCTACTCTTTTTTTGAATGATTTTTCAAATGATATCATTTTATTATGTCAACAATTAAATGTTCAATTAGCTATGACAATCCCTAAAGGCACAATGGTCACATAAAATGATTATAATTCTACTCTAGTTGATGTTTGTGGGAATGTGCTTCCTACAAATCATATAAATCTTCCTATAGCAGAATTTGATGTGATTCATGGCATTGATTGACTTTCTATATATGGAGAACATATCAATTGAAAATGAATGGAAGTCAAATTTCATATTCCAGACCAATCAATGATCATCTATCGATATATGGACGAATATAATGTTCAATTAGATATTAATTCCATTTTATGGGTCTTTATTAATATAAATGAAGGTTATTTATCTCAAATGGTTGGGTAAAAACTCTTTATTAAGAATACACCCATTTTATTGGAGTATGACGATGCCTTTCTGGAGGAATTTTCAGGTCAACCCCCAAATCGTGAAGTTGATTTTATAATAAAACTTATTCTGGGTGCTATGCATATTTCTATGAAACCTTATCGTGTAATCCAAATTGAGTTTTAGGAATTGAAGAAGGAACACCAAGACATTATTGATAAGGTATTCTTGTACCCTAGTGTGCCACTTTGGGGAGCACTTGTTCTGTTTTGTTATGAAATAAAAATTATCAATGAGACTCTGTAGTGATTATCGAGAACATAACATGATCACTATCAATAAAAAGAATTTTCTTCCCCACATTGATGACTTATATGACTAACTACGCAGATCTGAATACTATTTCCAATATAGATCTTCTTTCAGGATATAATTAAATAAATGTCAAAAAGGAGGATATACCAAAGATGACATTCCATTATAGTTATTGACATTATGAATATATAGTGATCCATGTTGGTCATGTTAAATTCTTCTGCTATCATCATGGATCGAATGAATAGAGTCTAGAGAGAATATCTTGATTAGTCTTTGGTAATACTTCAAGATAATATTTTGGAATATTCAATGAGTAAGGAATAACATAATTATCTCATGATAATTGTACTAAAGTCCCTATTAAACAAGATTAATGGTGCCAAATTTTCCAAGTGTTAATTTGGTCATCATAATGATTCATTTTTGGGTCACATAATCTCAAGAGTAGGGATATCTGGGGATCTGAAAAAATTAGAGGTTATTGAATGATGGATGAGATCAAAAATGGTAACTGATATCCGATGTTTTCTTGGTTTGGATAAATTGTATTGACGGTTGGTGAATGATTTTTTACTCTTATATAATCCAAACTTCACAATGGCTTAGGAAAGAGTTACGATCATTTGGATGACAGAATTTGAAAATAATTTCAATGATCAAAAAATAATATTATCCACTGAAACATTTCTCACACGACCCAATATTGGAGAATATTTTTTGATCTATAAAGATTCATCGAATAAGGGGATGGGGTGTATTATCATGAAAAATTAAATTTTGATAGTTTATACTTCCTGGATATTGTGAATTTATGAGAAAAATTACCTAACTCATGATTTAGAGTTAGTTGGGGAAATATTTTCATTAATGATATATAGTCATCATATTTATGGCAAAAGGGTTGATATTTATACTAATCATAATAGTTTTAAATATATTTTAACACAAAAAGGGAAGAATATGTTAAAAAAATATGGATGGAGTTGACTAATGATTATAAATTCTAAATACATTACCACACTACGAATGTGAACAATGTGTAAGATTCATTGAGTCCAAAAGACTATGCTAGAATATCCATGATGAGGATCCCAAAAGATCCCAAATTTAATGATATTAAATGGATGGATCTAAAAATTTTAATAGGAGGGTAGAAATATAATATTACTCAAATTAATGATCAACCATAAATACAAGTGAAGGTAATGGAGGAACAAAAGAAAGATATAGATATAAAAAATAAGGTGAAAATTGTTCCTTAATTCAACAATGATTTTGAGGAAATAATAAGGTTCTAGATTTGGTTTTTTATACCCCCTATACATGAATTATAGAAGGATATATTTTATGAGGCTCATATTTCTTCATTCTCTATTCACCATAGAAGCCCAAAGATGTATATTGACATGAATGAGTTCTTCCGATGGGATGGCATGAAAAGAGATATCATCGAATATTTATCTCGATGCTTGGTTTGTCAGCTTGTTAATACTAGGAGAAAGATATATCAGGGGATGATACAACCATTAACCATACCATGATGGAAATGGAAAAATCACTATGGACATTGCCATCAGACATCCCAAAACATCCCAAGGCAATAATGATATTTGTGTTATAATTGATCACCATATGAAGTCAAAAAACATCATTGATATTTAAGAGGATTTCTCTCTTGATATGATTGCTATGATATATGTAAAAGAATTTGTAATATTTCATGAATTAATCCATTCCAATATATCTTATAGTTTATAATTCTCAGATAGATGGTCAGTTGGAGTGAACAATTCCAACATTGGAAGACTTGTTATGAGATTGCCATATGTTTTTCAAAGGTGGGTTGGATCAAAACCTACAATTTGAGAATATTTCATACAATAATAGCATACAATATATTATTCATATGGATACTTATGAATCCCACTATTGAAAGAATATGAGAACTCCAACATACTAAGATAACGTTGGTTAAATAATGATATTTAGACGTAACATTGTTGATTAGATGGATTAAATGGTCATCTCTACTGAATAACAAATTAGAGAATCTTAGAGTCTAGAAAAAATGTATGCTAAGAATAGAAAAATCACCTATATATTTATTTGGGGGATATGTTATTCATACATATATCTTATTGTAATAGAGTAATGAGATTTGGAAAAAAGGGAAAGCTTGTCCATAGTTATATATATCCTTTTGAAATTATGGATCATGTTTGAGAGGATGATTTCTGATTTGTGCTTCCACCGAATCTCTATCAAGATAATAATGGGTTCCATATATCTTTCTTTAGAAAGTATATACCTGATCCTTGACATTTAATAAGTTCAGAATCTATACCACTAGAGCATGAACTTTCTTATGATGAACAACTAATAGTGATTTTGGATCGATTTGAAAAAGTTCTACAAAACTAGAAAAATCACATGGTTAAACTATTATGGAGGAACCACCAATATTAAGAGGCTATAAGGGAACATCAAGATATGATAAAGCAGAGGTGCCCTCATATGTTTGTTTCCATGTGTCGAATTTTGATTTAAAAAATCAGTTTAAAGGTGGTTGAATGTAAAACCTTGATTTTTTTATACAATATTTTCTTCAAATAGTATATATTTCTGAATAGATTCCTTTGCAAAAAATAATGATTTAAATGAACCAAGAGTCCCACTTATTATAAAATTATTTTTATAGTTATTTGATAGGTTTGAGGGAATAGTGATAACTAACTTATTTAAATGGGTTTGGAATTTATTGGCATCCACTTTTTTATGACAAATATATATATATTAAATATATATATATATTTGAGTGAATTACTTTTTGATATGAAATTAATTTGATATATATGATTTATATAGTTCATAAAATGTTTTTTATATCCATCCAATGGATATTTTAGTAATAGGGTATAAATAAAATCTTGTTTGATATATCAAAGTATATTTTCATTAAAAGGTCAATTTTAAACATTTAAACATAAAAAACCTTTTAAGATAAGATTTTTACACATTAATAATATATATATGACAACATAAACATGTTATTTTTATGTAGGATGAATAAATTTACATTGGAATAATTTTTAATATTTTTCTCATAACATTCATGTGTGGATGAATAGTAAAAATATTATAAATTTTAATTAAATATAACTTTTTTCATTGAAATAATATATAGGGTTAAAATATTTTATTAATTTATATATTTATAAAAATAATATATTTTAAAATTTAATATAATTTATTTCATTGGAAATAATTTCACAATAAATTCAGATGTAAAAACATTTCAATCTTTTGTAATATTTTTACTTTTAAAACCCATTTTCCCATTTCAACCTGGGAATAATTTTAAATTAAACAATAAAACATCTATGTTTTTAGTTTTAATAAATATATTCTAAATTTGGAATCATTAGGTATAAATTAGTTTAATTTTCTAATTTAGTTTTTTGGGTATTATGAAGAGCAACATTTGAAATTATTATAATACCTTGGTTATAGGTAAATCAGTAAATTAAATATAAAAATAATAGTATAAAATTACCATAACACCTATAAAAATCCTTATTGAATGACTAAATTGGATTATTATCATATATTTTACGAAATTGAATAACTTTATGGCCACTTTCTTAATAATATGATATGAATGTAATTAAAAGAAAACCATGTGAAAAAATGTAACAATCTAATTTTATAAAAGTATATTAATGTTAATATATTGATAACTAAGAGATAATATCAACTATAGATATACATAGGAAACCAATAATATTTACCAATATTGTAGAAATTTATGTATAAATTTTATAGATTAAATAATTAACATTAATGATATTATAATTATGATGTAAAAATTATTTTATTAATATAAATATCAAAACAAATTGTGTTTAAAATTTTAAAATATTTATAACATCAACTAATTAATATTTAATGACAATTTATAGATTACTATGACATTATGGGAGTTTAAATAATAATTTTCATTTAATTTTCCTTCTATGTGAATTTTTCTAAAGTCATATAAATGAATAGTGTCAACATTTTCACAATAGATATTTTATAAAAATAAAATTTAATAAAATTATTTAAAAATTATAAAAAAATTAAAAAAATTAAAATTAATAATTAAATGAACTAAAATTTCATAAAATATCCATTTATGGTCAATTAATACCTTATATGTAAATATTTATAAATATTAAAAATTTAAAATCGTATTACCACCGCGAAAACTTTGTACAACAACTTAGTATCAATTAAAAAGATATAGATTAAATTGAAAAAACAACTTGTCAAAAATTTACTGGTTGATGATATTAAAACCCTATGTCTTCTCATCTTATAAAGTGAATCAATTTGGAGGATTTTGGGTTGAGTATGATTTTATTATAAAATATTATTTATGGAGTTTCCAAAACTGTAAGCCACCAAAATTATAAAAGGATACCCCCTTTCTCACATGTTACCTTCATTTTGAGCCATCTTGCATGGAAATACTCTACAATTTCTCTTTATAAACATCACTAATTTTATTTTATAGGGACTTAATCGCCTGAATGAGAAACTCTATTTCTCTTAGAATTGATTTAGTTGAACCATGTCGAGGAAGAGGTAATCTCTTATACCGATTATTTCAAAATTCAATCATCATTTAAATTTTCTTAATTATTTGATTCATTATAAAATAATAACATCAAAATCCCCCATATACTATTATGTTATAATATATATGAAACAAAGATATTTGACCTTTTATCCATCCTATGAAAATGAAATCATTGCGCATGCCTATGTTCGACAAACAGTCTCCACGCTGCAGTGTAATATGTTTTTCACCCCCACCTTACATTGATGGTTATAATGACGGAAATAATAATATATATGATTATTACAACATTTTGTGTATTTTGTAATAAAATACATAATCCACTTCAATAACATTCAACAATTTAGGGAAATATATCATGGATCTTGCGTATGTACGACATACCATCTCCAGATTGTGTAGTGACTCATTCTCAGTGAACATTAGTAAACCATGATTATATGCACAAATTGATTGAATAAATATGATATATATTATACTTATATAATTATGTAAATGATTTAACTAAATCTTAATTTTTGTTCCATGAACTTATTGGAAAAATCATCCATGATATTTTATAGTATATAATATATTAATAACGAGTAAAAATGAAATGTTACAAACTGACCAATGATAATATAATAATATATTATATCAGAAAAAATATTACAATTATTGAATAAGTAAATAAAATTATTTAAATAATTACATAGGTGGATTGGAAACAAATAATGGATATCAGACCTAAGGTAAGGGACCATCTTACAATTACGTTTTTATCAGAGATTGTTATATATAAGTATTTATTGGGGTATATTTCTCATAAACATCAATGATTCCAAATTATTTAAAATTATTTATATTCTTATAAAAATATTTTATGTTAATTTTACCCTTTGGGATTTTTTTAAAAGGTATGAAAGGATATTTTGTTCTTTGTTCATTTTGAGGTATGTTTTGACTTTTCCAGAACAAGTACATGGAGAATGTTTTTTTAACTTGTTTGGAATGATTGGATTTTTACTATTTCATGACACCCTATTTACATGAAGCTTAATATATATGTTTTAAAGATTATTTTCAATTCCACACATTTATTTTAAAATTTATTAGAATTTTGAGAAAATAAAATGTTTTTGAAAATGAAATGGTATATTCCTCAAAAATTATTTTATATTGTTTTATCAAGATTATTTTCCATATAAGATAAAATTATTTAAATAGAGTAACGTTTTTATCACTGTTATTAATATGATTTGATTGTGTTAATATGGGAATGATATTTTATAAATATTATGTTATGATGGAATGATGTATAAGAAACCCAGTTTATTTCATGGGTTATGCATTGATAAGTGATTTAGTTTTTGTGGAACCCGTAAAAATGGTATCATTATTAAATGGGTGGGACCAATATATCATTACTGTTAATGATTCAATGATTTATATCTAATTAGATAGACATGACTGGAATGACATGTATATCTGATGAAATAATACAGGGCTGGAACGAGGAGGGAAATCGGTTCAGAAATAGACATTATCTACTATGATGGTCTTGGAAACTAGGCTTGACTAATATGAAATTAATTTATATGATTATTTGGGTATTCCATGATGTTTTATGTATTGTTTTGTTAATTTTGGGACCAAATTTCGCTTTTATGATTTATACCATGACATTAAATTTTGATCTTTTATATGCAGGATAATACATTCAAGTATTTTGTTCTTATTATTATGACATGATTCCGATTTCTATTGTTTTTCCATTCTGAGAATTTGATATCACCCTTTCATATGGTTCTTTTCACCATGTATTTATTAAGGTTATTAAGTAAGACATAAAAAAGGATTCTATTTTTGATGAAATAAGCAGGAGACAATGTAGATGCTTTGTAAACTAGTTGTTTATGTCTCCTAGTTTCTAATAGAAATAAACCTATACATTCCTGGTGTGTTTTTTTATGTTATTTAAGAAATATTTTTAAATTTAAAAGTAATATCTAAATTTATAATATGGGATGTTATAGTGTCAATCCAACATTATACATCCATTGATAGTCCAATAACTTTATAATAATTTAAAAAAATAGATATGGTGGAGCAATGGTTTTTATATGGTAAAAAATTATACATAAAATATAGAATATCAATAAAGTCAATGTATCACCTGAAAATACACATGTCACGAATCAACCAAGGTACCTTAGTAACCAAATAACTAATCCATTCTGGACATGCCATGAAGGGCCTTCTCGATTCCCACGGGTTCTCAACTACAACATAACATCATAAAAAACGAATGTGGGAATGATTTTTCCATAGTAAATGATGAATGAAATAGACAAAGAAATATTTATATAAAAAGGAAACACCATTGTAAAAAATTCACAAAAAATAAAAAAGTAATTAAATAACAAATTACTACAACCCAATTACCAAAACTGATAAAAACATCCCAAATTCCTTCAAGACTCAACTCATCATGTACAATGTAAAACCTTTGGATCTCCCCCTTTGATATGTCATTCCCTTGATCAAACATGGATAGAGATAATAAATCATATAATAAGTAATAAGTAGGTTGTGAGCTAAATCCTATTGGGATTTCACCCATTCATCTATAATTAGATCCCAATATCACATTAACCAATAATGTGATATAAATATTATGAAAATAATTTTCGAAATTAAAAAATCATTTTTACACAAATCATTATTTATAATGTAAAAAATTAAAATATAGTAGAAATTAATTCTTCACATTTCAATGGTTTGAATATAAATAAAAAAATGGAATTTACCTTCAATCTAGGGGTTCATTACACAAATGGATCTTTTCAAAAAAAATGGATCAAACAAACACATTAATTTATAATAGTTCTAATAAAATATCCAAGAATGTAAAATAGTTAAATAAACTGGAATACACATTTCAAATACAAACATGCGAGTAAAATTTTCAGGATGGAGATATATATAAATATATAATTTTTCTAGGATATTGGGACTCAACACTGTGAAATGGAATGTATGTACATATTCCCATTTTATCCAAAGGATAACGACACTCAATATCCCCAGCTAAGGAATGATGATGTGATGATATATGTTTTTATAACATTTTAATCCATGATATGTTTTCCAATATAACACAACTACTTAAGGCTTTTTTTTTATCATGTAAAAAATGAAGGAAATATTATATTATTCTAAAAACTACAATAAAGTCACATCCTCTATTTACAATATACATATTTTCACATTGGAAACCATTAAGTGGTTTTAATAAAAATCATTCCAATTTTACATTGTTGAGGCATAAAAGATTCCATCAAGACATATTTAATCCACTTGTCGTAAACATTTATTTGATACAAATTATATCAATATAAAAGTAAATTATAGAATTAAATTCTAAAAATATGATTTTCAATCATTCAAATAAATTTCAAAAAAACCACTAATTCACAAAGGTTGGGGTTTTTCAGAAAATTTGAATCAAGAACATTTCTACAGTTATATTTAACAATATAATTGATTTAATTACCTAATAATCTAGAATTTAAATTTAACAATTTAAATCTCACCAATTTTCAATTTTAATCCAAAAAAAACTCTTTTTCTCAAAAAAAAACCCAAATCAATAATATTGGATTTTTTCGAACAAAAAAATTGAAATCCATAAAAATCATATATAAAGAAATTAATGTAAATTCAAAAAGATGAAACAGAAACAAATATATTAGGGTAAATATAAATTATGTATCATGAAAGAATGACCTACCTTAGGCTAAATGGATCTTGAATCACAAAATCCTATTTGGGATTCATCAATGAAGAATGATGACAAGTAGATATGAGGGAATAAAGAATAAAAACAAAGATTAGATCCACAATATATGGTATTATATTGTCCCACAAAATATGGAGAGCTATGAATCCTTAATAAGAAATTGAGATACCACATGAGATCAATAACAGGAGAAAAAAACTAACATGATAAGGATCAACCGACATCTGACTATCTTTGAACCATTTTTTTGAAATATCCAAGGGGACACTAATCATATATGTGATATTTTAGGATGAAATAAAGTAATTTGGTTCGAGGGAAGACGATTTTGGATATAAATATAGGAATTTGGTATTTTTTTCAGAAAAATCGTATCTCTAAAAATAATGTCTGAATGTTTTCATAGGAAAGACATCATGGGTTTAAAAACTTATGTGCATGTAAAGAACCAATTATAAATTTTTTGAATGGTTTCTCATGAGAAGGAATATTAATTTAATTACAAAGAAAAATACATGTGTTGCTTGCAATCCAAATCATTTCATTTTCCTGTAGTAGGGTTCATGGTTTCGAATACCATGTTCCTATCGTGCATCCACCGAGCACAAGTCCGCAATTTGTATGACTAATAAATATTCAACCTTAAACAACTCAAATACAAAATCAACCAATTATAAATTAAAAATACGGATCTATAACTACCTGAAAATAGTGATTAGATGTTACAACATCTCCACTATAGAAATGATAGGTTCTTGTAACGTCCCGGACCCGGGTGCCACGCAACGGATGCCCCGAGCCTAGTTCTATACGTGACCTCACATGAATTTCCCCAAATGCCAGTGGCTACCGACTAGCAACGAGGTCCCAAGTCTGATAGGGGGGAAACTATGCCCTCATTTGTCAATGTGTAGCACAGCGGAATACCAAAATAAACATACAACAACAATGGAAGCAGTAAACATACACAACTGAAATAACTACAGTAGTGGATATAACCAACATTATTTAAGTGATAATGCTACATGCTTCAAGTTCTATGAAAAGAGACAGAACATGTGATACATCAATTCAGTACAGTAGAAAACAGAGTACAGCCAAGCAAGCAAAAAAGCTAGCAGCGGCATCACGAGCCTAGACTCGGTCCCATGCCCTCCTTCTCCTCAGCAACAGTCAAGTACCAGTATAGGGACTCTTTCCCCTATCTACACCTGCAGCAACGTAATTTGTTTGGGATGAAAAGCGTGACCCAAACAGGGTGTGAGAAATATATCTCAGTAGGCACCCACTAATGGCCCGTTCTCAACTATGTGTAAAACATGCAACAAGTGTGCCGTAGTAAAAAGCAATAACTAAGTAGTAATCAAAAGTAACTAACTTAACAGTTAAATTTCCATTTTATTATTCATTTAAATCCTTCAATTTAGTAACATTTTTGTCCTCAACAGCACCAAGCCCTCAGGCCAACTAGAACAGTGCCCTAAGGCTAAAATAGTAAACCACGCCCTCAGGATTTCCCTCAGGCCATACAGAATCCGACCCACAGGTATTGCCCTCAAGCATAACTAAAATTCTCACCCTCAGGCATACGAAGTGTTTCCCTTAGGCATAGAAGTCAAGCCCTCAAGCACAAAAGGTTGCCCTCAGGTAGAATAACGACAGCCCTCGGGCTAAAACAGTCACGCCCTCAGGCCATTCGCAACAACGCCCTCATGCTAACAGGTAACCGGGAAATTCCCAACGTATCAAAAAGTAGTAAACAAGCAATTCCTCTCAAGGAAATTCTACAGTTACTACATTTAAGGCATGCCCTCGGGTATCCTGGGAAAACAGATAAAGGAGTAACACACCCCTCGGGATGGTCTTGGATCCAAGAAATGATCCCAAACAGAATTTTAAAAACATTATTTAATTACATATATAGTTCTAGGTAGTTAAATTAGCCACGACCTCAGCCTCACAACACCCCAATATGGGTTCGTAGCTCAAAACACACAAAAACGCACGCAAGTTGGAAACAAAAACACCAATCCACCTACATTATATGCCAATGAATGCTATACCCGAACACCAACTCCAGAAACTCCCACGAACGACATATATCTGATAAAGAACAAAACTCATTAAAACATAAATAACTTATTTTAGGAGAAGAATTGGAACGAACGGTACCGGGAGGGGAGAGGGATCACCCGTGCGGTTCCAACGTGATCGTCTGAAGCCGAAACGGATTCCAGACGAATACCCAGTGGATCATCAAAGATACAGACTCCTCCTTTGGCTCCAAAATGGGTCAAGTGCCTCCTCGGCCAAATGAGGAGGCTACAACCTATTTTAAGATGAAAAAACAAAGTACACGACGTGTACTTAAAAGTGCACGGCATGTACTCCCTTCATTTAACTGTTCAAATGGCGGCATCGCCACACTGTTCATATGTCGACATGAGTACACGACATGTACTCTTGAGTACACGGCGTGTACTGTCGCCCAGCTGGCGGCGACGCCACTGCCTTTCTGTTTAAGCCTGCCGACTAACTACACAGTGTGTACGGTACCACTACACGGCGTGTAGTCGGATCCTACACCCTTCATCACCGGCATGGCCACACGCCTCGTGTACTCATACCAACACGGCCAAAAGTACATAGTGTGTGGATAAAGTACATGACGTGTAGTTCCAAAATTTTTGATTTTTCCCCATTTCCATATTTTCACAAAAAAACTTAAGGAAAAGGAAAAGAAGAATCCTGTACCACTAAAACAAGAACTGAGTTCTTACAAACTTCCCCCCTTAAAGCAATTCGTCCCCGAAATGCCCTTTCAAGGATGGCGAAGAGAATGCTCAGAACATCTCTGGCCACTGAGCACGTACGTCGGCCTCCCTCTCCCAGGTCTCATCCTGCACTCGGCCATACTGCCATAGCACCTATACGAGAGGAACTGACCAGCCTCGGAGATCCTTCGTTCTCCTGTCAACAATACAGATAGGATGCTTCTCAAAGGACGCATCATGCGGAAGCTCAACCTCCTCTGGCTGAAAGTTGTGAGACAGGTCTGAATGGTAGCAACGCAACTAAGACATGTGGAAGACGCCGTGCATTGCTCGGTACCGCTGCGGTAACTACAACCGATAGGCAACCAACCTGACTCTCTCCAGAATCTCAAATGGTCCCACATACCTCGTTGAAAGCTTAACCTGTCTCCTGATCCGTTTGTTTCCTAGCCTCGGAGAAACACGCAAGAAAACCTGATCCCCAACCATGAACTCCAAAGTTCGTCTACGGTGATCAGCATAAGACTTTTGATGAGACTGTGCGGTAGCCATCCGCTTCCGAATCAACTGGACCTACTCAGATGTCTCCTGCATGAGATGTGGCCCCAGTAAAGTATCCTTACATGCCTCTAACCCGCACAACGATGATCGGCATGGCCTACCATATGAAGCCTCGTATGGTTCCATCTCAATAGTTTCCTGAAAACTATTATTATAGGAAAACTCTACTAAGGGTATATGCTTCTCCCAAGACCCCCCAAAGTCTAGGATGCATGCGCGCATCATGTCCTATAGCACCTGTATCGTCCGCTCTGACTGGCCATCTGTCTGAGGGTGGTATGATGTGCTCAGAAGCACCAATGTACCCAGCGCCCTCTGAAAACTCTACAAGAAACGAGACATGATACGGGAGTCCCTATCTGAAATGATAGAACGAGGGACCCCGTGCAGACGTACGACCTCTTAGATATACAGACTTTCGAGCTCATCCACACCAAAGGTCTTCTTGATCGGCAAGAAGTGAGATACCTTCGTAAGTATGTCCACAACAACCCATACGACTTCATTGCCTCGAGGTGACCGTGGCAATCCCTTCACGAAATCCATTGCGACATCATCCCATTTCCACTACGGAATGGGAAATTGCTGTAACAGCCCAGCTGGCCTCTGATCCTCTACCTTCACCTGCTGACATGTGGAACACCTCGTAACAAAACCAGCTATCACTCTCTTCATACCGGGCCACCAGTACTGACATCTCAAGTCACGATACATCTTGGTAACCCTGGGATGAACTACCCAAGATGAAGCATGAAACTACCACATCATCTCCTTGCGTATATCCCCTAGAACCCATACGCGTACATGGAAAAGAAAAACCTCATCATCACCTATTGTCCAACCGGAAGGAGGGTACTCACTTTCCACCTACTCCTGTAGAACTAGGCCTTCTGAATCTGATAGCTCCCTCATCCTCACTCTGTCCAAGAGGGTATAAGTCATAGATAACAAGGAAAGATAAGTCTACCCCTGACTGTCATGCACCTCCAGATGCATCTCAGAGAACAAATCCATAAGCTGCCACTCACCACTGGCTTCGTGCACTTCCTATATCTGAGTCTTCCTGCTCAGTGCATCAGCTACTACATTACCTTTACCAGGTGTATAGGAAAGCTCGAAATCGAAGGACTGTAGGTACTCGACCCACCTTCTCTGCCTCAGATTCAGGTCACACTGAGTAATGATATACTTGAGTCTTTTGTGGTCGATGAAAACCAAAAAAATGCTCTCCCAACAGAAACTGTCTCCAACAGTGCAACGCATGAACAACTTCAGCCATCTCGAGATCATCCGTTGGGTAATTCCCCTCATGTGGCCTCAACTGCCAAGACCCGTACACCACAACCCGGTCGCCCTGCATCAAAATGGTTCTCAACCCAATCCCTGGTTCGTCACAGTAAACTGTATAGCTCTTCCCCTACTCTGGAAGTATCAGGATCAGTGCTGATGTCAGCCTTCCCTTCAAGTCCTCAAAAGCTATCTCACAAGCTTCTTACCAAACGAACTTCACACCCTTCATAGTCAGACCGGTCAATGTTGTTTCTAAGTGGGAGAAGTCATGTATTAAGCATTTGTAGTAACCATCCAGCCCTAAGAAACTTCGTACTTCAATCACGTTCTTGGGATGCTCCCAGGAAACTACTGCTCTCAGCTTCTCTGGATCCACTGCAACTCCTGCCTCTGACATGATAAGACCTAGGAAGTGAATCTGGTCCATCCAATACTGGCACTCCGAGATATTAGCATATAACCGATGCTCTCTCAGTGTACTCAATACGATCTCAAGATGGGTGGCATGGTCGCGTCGAGTGTGAGAGTACAACAAGATGTCGTCCACGAATACTACCACAAATGAATCAAGATACAGATGGATAACACGATTCATCAGAGCCATGAAAACTGTCGGCGCGTTCGTGAGTCCGAACGGCATAACTGTATACTCATATAGACCATACCTACTCCAAAAAGCTATGAGAGGTATATCAGATGGTCTCACGTGCAGTTGATGATATCCGGATCTCATGTTAATCTTCGAGAACACTCGTGCTCCACGAAGATGATCAAACAGATCATCTATCATCGGCAAGGGTTATCAGTTATTAATCGTCAACTGGTTCAGCTTCCAATAATCCATGCAAAGCCAAAGGGTACCATCTTCTTTCTTTGCAAAAAGGACCGAAGAACCCCAAGGAGAAGTACTGGGTCGGATAAAACCCTTCGCCTGAAACTCCTCTAACTGCCTCTTGAGCTCCTGCAACTCATGAGTGGACATCCTATAAGGAGGAATGGACACCGGTGTTGCTCCTAACACAAGATCGATAGAGAAATCCACCTCATGCACCAGAGGTAGACTTGAGAAGTCATCCGGAAAGACATCCCTAAAAAGATAGACAACTGGAGGGAAATCCGTCTGACAAGTCCCCTGGTCATCCAGATATAAACTCACAATCTGGGTTGTGACTCCACCTCACCCATGATTCTCTGGTCCAGCTTGACTCGCCTGAACATCCCACTCTCCCTTGTATAGAAACTTCCCACCCTCTGGTTATGTGAAACACACCCTGCGACGATAGCAGTCGAAAAATGCTCGTAAGGGAACAAACCAGTCCATCCTGAGAATGACGTCATAGCTCGTCATCTCCAGGACATAGTGGTCCCAAAGGAAGTGACACCCACCAACATCAAGGGGGAACTCCTTGCACTGACGCACACCAACCGTCCTAGTCCCCAACGAACTGTCTAGCATCATTACATCAGAATAAGTAGAAACACCGATCCCAAGGCTCTCCCAAACGGGTACAGATATAAAACTATGTGTAGCACCCGTATCAAAAAGTAATGAAGACAAGACATAAGCTACTAGAATAGTACCTCTGACTGTTGAAGGTCTGGGATCCTGCTCCTGCTGGGTCTGTTGCCCTGTATATGCTTGTCCAGTGCCGTGGCCCTACGACACAGCCTGGCTACCCTAAGTTGTCCCACCCTGTTGCCTATGAGATCCTAGTGTCTGGCTACCACGGCCACGACCGCCATCTCTGCCTACACGCCCTAACGTATTCCAGATCCCTGACTGGTAAGAAGCCACTGGTCCTGCTCCCGCACGCGCAGTCTGCACAGAACCCCTCTCACCAGCCACTGGTAGAAACTCCCTGCAAAAGCGCTGCAGATGACCCATCTTGCCGCAAGCTCGACAATCCACAGGGTCTCGTGGACACTGAGGCCTCTTGTGCCCCTCTCTGCCACACTGGTAGCACCTGATCGGGCCACCTGAATAAGCTACCTGGCTGGTACTGCCGCCCTGAGAGAAGTCCATCTGTCTCTTCCTCTTTCCAGCTGAAATAGTACTAGTAACTGGTGTCGAACCGCCTTGGCCCACACCACTAGATTCTCGCAGGTTCCTCTCTGTAATCAACGCATGGTTCACAATCGTGTGTACAATAGGTAACCTGAAATCATTCACCAGCACTCGGACATCATACCGAAGACCATCCTCAAAACGTTTGGCTCTCAACATCTCATCACCCTCCAGCACGGGTGAAAAACGCTGAAGCTCTGTGAAACGATCAGAGTAGTCCATCACCGATATAGCACCCTGCTGTAGATTCATGAACTCTTGAGTTATATCTTTCCTCAGCATCTCGGGAAATAAGAAGTCATAGAAGACTTCCTGAAAATCCTCCCACGCCATGTCCCTGTGATGCTCTTACTGGGTGGTAACATCCCACCACCTCTTGGAGGAATCGTGCAACATGTAAGTCACGAGTTTGACCCTCTGCCTTAGAGGTGTCTCAAGATTCACGAAAATAGTCTGCATCGACCCTAGCCAAGACTCTGCAGCCTGTGGTCCGCCATCCCCTGAGAACGTAGGCAGATGTTGTTGCTGAAAGATACGCGTCAGCTCGGGCATAGATGTGGCATTCTGCAGTGATCCCTGAAAGGTCTTCATGAATCGCAATAAGCCTTCATGGAACTGTGCCTCCGCGCCTGTTTCTGGTATAACAGCTGGTGCCGTATCTAGCTCTGCTGGTGGATCTACTGGTAGCACATGGCCCACCATCTCTGAAGTATAATCGTCACCGCTCTCCTGGAGAACAACTCACGGTCGTCTAGGCGACATGACTCTATAAGGTCAAAAGCACGCCTCAGATTCAATATTATCAAGACTGAAACGAATAAACCACAAAGGAACAAGAGGAAGAAGGCATTTCAAAATTTTCAAAACAGGACTACACGACGTGTACACCGACTACATTGCATGTACATGACTTCCCATCCCCTACCCGGGTCCTTCTACACGGTGCGTTCGGTGTTATTTTCCAACTGCCTGTGTCATCTGTTACATGGCTGACTACTCAGCTTACAACTACACGGCGTGTTACACCCACATGCGGCATGTATACCACCCCCATTTCCCAGCCACACGGCTAACTCCACACGGTCTGTCTTCAGAAAAGACTACACGGCGTGTCCCAATGGTACACGGTGTGTTCCGAGAGAGGTGACACCGGCTCGTGATGTTAGTTACACGGCCGAGTCCCCAGGTCACACTACACAACATGTCTATAACTGACACGACATGTTCTGTCACGGAGTTCACCGACCCGTGTTGTTATCTACACGGTCGGACTCCGGGGCAACACTACATGTCATGTACAAAAACTACACGGCATGGTTTATCCAAGTCCTTCCCTACCCTGTGTCGCCGCCCACACAGTTTGTGAAAAGGGAAGAGACTACATGGCGTGTACTTAGGGTACACAGAATGTACTCAAAAAAGTATATTTTTCTTCCCGAACAGAAGAACATACACGGCGTGTATAAAATACTACATGGTGTGTATACTGGGTTTCCAGACAGTATGCCTTAGAAACTTCTTTGGAACCCAGAAAATACTGAAAACAACACCTAAGTGTAAAATTCCGACCCGTGGGGGCCCATACACCCCACGAATCAAATTTTTTCATCTTATTTGTGTTATAACCAATAACCAGTCAATGATCCACCAAATTCCTATCAATGGGGGACCATACTCCCCAAAAACCAATGTTTGGCGTCCATTCTATAATCAAGATCAAACAATAATACCATATCACTAGGCATGTATTTATCAAACAGCTATCACAACAACATGCTTTACTAGCACAACAACTATCACAACAAAATGAAAATTCTAATGCACCTACATGGCTTGGAAACTATGCATGGCATGTGATATCTAGCATGTGCCTGTATGATGAATGAGACGGAATACCCTCATCTCATAGTGTTGCAACTAAATAGAACCCATAGATAAAATATAAATATCACAATCCAAGTGCGTCACCCAATGGTGAAAACATATCAACCATAAAATTGCAAGATCAAAGAATGCCAAGTACGAGGTAGACTGGATTTTCCATGTACACCGGTTAGCTACGCTCGGGCACAACTTATTACCAACTACCGTTCTGTCCTATCCCTGACTATGGCTCCAAATAGTGAGTCAAGAAAAGAAATCCCTCTAATACCACTTTGAAACGTCCTGGACCCGGGTGCCACACAACGGGTGCCCCGAGCCCGGTTTTCCATGTGACCTCAAGCGCATTTCCCCAAACTCCAGAGGATGTCGACTAGCAGTGAGGGCCATATCTGATAGTGGGGAAACTATGACCTCATTTTTCAAAGTGTAGCGCAGCGGAATACAAAAATAAACATACAACAACAACGGAAGCTGTAAACATACACAACTGAAATAAATACAGTAGTGGATATAACCAACAGTATTTAAGTGATAATTCTACATGCTTCAACTTCTAAGAAAACAACCAGAACATGTGATACATCAATACAGTACCGTAGAAAACATAGTACAACAAAGCAAGCAAAACAGATTGCAGTGGCATCTCGAGCCTAGGCTCGGTCCCATGCCCTCATACTCCTCAACAAAAGTCATGTACCTGTATCGGGACTCTTGCCCCTATCTACACCTGTAGCAATGTAATCTGTTTGGGCAGAAAAGCGTTACCCAAACAGGGTGTGAGAAATATATCTCAGTAGGCACCCACCAAAGGCCTGTGCTCAGCTGTGTGTAAAACATGCAACAAGTGTGCTATAGTAAAAAGAAATAACTAAGAAGTACTCAAATGTAACTAACTTAACAGTTAAATTTACATTTTATTATTCATTTAAATCCATTAATTTAGTAACATTTATGTGCTCAACAACACCAATCCCTCAGGCCAACTAGAACTGTTCTCTCAGGCTAAAATAGCAAACCACGCCCTCAGGCTTGCCCTCAGGCCATACAGAATCCAACCCGCAGGTATTTTCCTCAGGGGTAATAGAAATTCTCGCCCTCAGGCATACAAATTGTCACCCTCAGGCATAGAAGTCAAGACCTCAGGCACGAAAGGTTGCCCTCAAGAGGAATAATGACAGCCCTCGGGCTAAAACAGTCACGCCCTCAGGCCAATAAAAACAACGCCCTCAGGCTAACAGGTAACCGGGCAATGCCCAACGTATCAAAAATCAGTAATCAAGCAATTCATCTCAAGTAAATTCTACAGTTACTACATTTAAGGCATGCCCTTGGGTATCATGGCCAAACGGCTAAACAGAGGAACACACCCCTCGGGATGGTCCTGGATCCAAGCAACGATCCCAAACAGCATTTTTACAACTTTATTTAATTACCTATATAGTTCTAGGTAGTTAAATTAGCCACATTCCTCAGCCTAACTACACCCCAATATGGGTTCGTAGATCAAAACTCACTAAAATGGATGACAGTTCGAAAAAAACAGCAAGCCACTTACCATATATGCCAACGAACGCTATACCTAAATGTCGACTATAGAAATTCCCATGAATGGTGTAGATCTAACGAAGAACAAAACTCATTCAAACTTAAATAACATATGTTAGGAGAAGAATTGGCATGAACGGTACCATGAGGGGTGAGGGCTCACCCGTGCGGTTCCAACAAGATCGTCTGAAGCCGAAATGGATTCCAGACGAACGCCCGGTGGATCTTCAAAGATCCGGCCTCCTCCGTTGGCTCCAAAATGGCTCAAGTGCCTCCTCTTCCAAATGAGGACACTACTGCCTGTTTTAAGCCGAAAAAACAAAGTACACGGAGTATACTTCAAAGTACACGGCGTGTACTCCCTTAATTTAACAGTTCAAATTGCGGCACCGCCACACTGTTCATATGTCGACATGAGTACACGACATGTACTCTTGAGTACACGGCGTGTACTGTCGCCCAGCTGGCGGCGACGCCACCTCCTTACTATTTAAGCCTGCTGACTGACTACACAGCGTGTAAGGTACCACTACACGGCGTGTAGTCGGTTCCTACACCCTTCATCGCCGGCATGGCTACACGCCCCGTGTACTCATCCCAACACGGACAAAAGTACACGATGTGTGGATAAAGTACACGGCGTGTAGTTCCAAAATTTAGGATTTTCCCCCATTTTCCATATTTTCTCAAAAAACACTTAAGGAAAAGGAAAAGAAGAAGGATGTACCTCTAAAACAAGAACCGGGTTCTTAAAGTTCCCAGAAATCTTAAAAGAATCCACCATATAAAAAAGTTGACATTGTTTCTCTCATACCAGAGACTCCATCTTCCACGTCTCAGAAAAACCAGGTCATGATTCTATAGCAGAACAACAAAAGGTATCATCGTACCATGATGTAATTGCTATCAGAATCCCCAATACTAACTGGATGTTTAGTTATAGAGAAATCATGTTCAACTTCTTGATCACACCGACTCAAAATGTGACCTATAATAGATAAATAGTTTAGTAGCTCAAACAATCAAAACATGTTATGTAAGGAAATCAGATATGGTGGAAGTGCTTAATGTTATGAAACATTCCATGCCTTTACAATAACCTCAAAAGGACAAACAAGGCGAGGAGTACGATTCACTTTCCTTTCTTGTGGTCTAGGATCGAACTGAGGTGAATCATTAAAGAAAAATATGATCACGAATTGATAACTACCAATTTACAAGGATACAATCATCATAATATTTATATCACCTCTATTTCATAAAGATACTCTAAAAAATAAAATAAATCTGTATTTCAATATCTTTTACCAAACATGGTCTAACAAGGGATATCCCACCAATATTTTAAAAATACAATAGTTATTTAAAAGGCCGTATGTACAAGGACACAAAATAATACCATACTAACAGTGGACGAGAAACTATTTTTTTATAAAACACAACTGGATCCAATTTATATTCTCAATTTACACGAATGTTGAGAATAGTTAAGTGAAGCATATCATCAACAATTTTTCTAGATATTTTTTTGTGCATTCGACTTAATATGATATATCATTCTCAAATAGATGTCTGCACATAGTGCCTCTTGAGGGACTCTCTAAAAGTGATCTTTGAAATTAGGATCTTTTTTAGAGACTATAGTAGATGAGACACTATGAATACAAATAATCTCATTCACATAAACATTTCCCACCACCACATCTTTGGAAATATCATTAATAGGTATATTTTCAGCCAATTTCATCATCCTATCATCAAAACCTATATCAATTTACTATTTATTTGGGTACATCAACCCCAAACACAATGTCCATAGAGATCTCATACAACATCCATGTATTGATTTGATGTTGATAATGGAAACTCGAAGGCTTATAGTGCCCCTCCAAAACAATGTTGGACGAGAAACAAACAATGTAAATCCCAATATCATACCCACCAACAAAAATTTCCCACGTATTTCATTGAACAATTTAGTGATTCTATATTGCACAACCCACTAGAAAAAATAAAAACCCCAAATATTAATTCCATGACACTAATGGAAAATCGTATAGGTTAAGATAAAACAAACTAAAATCATTGGAGAATAACCACTGGTCAACAGTCTCTCCACTTAAAGAGAGTCTTCTATTCTATGAAACACATTGTCAATATATTGATCTAGATCATCATTTTATGTAGAGGTGATTTCACTTGAATTATGGAATAAAATTTTATACCCTTTCTCCTAAGATCAAATACAAAACAATCAATAGATATACATCATATATCTATATTCTTGTGATTCCTTAGGTGCATGGGTTTGATGTTTCTTTCTCAATAAATCCATGATTAAATTCTCCTTTCCTGGGGTATATTTGATGTTGAAATCAGAATAATGATTACATTCCCCACAATGTCTATATATTAGATTCAATTATTTTTTATTAAAAATATTACTCAACATTTATTGGTCTGAGTACACAAAAAACTGTTATCTGTAATGGTAGCACTACATTCATTTAAGAGTGTTCATCATAGCTTCAGGTTAAAGATTGTGTGTCAGGTAATTATTCACATTTGGTCATTGATGATGGGATATATATGTGAAAATATAGTTTCTTTGCATAATAACATTTCCCAAACCTAAACCCGATGAATCTTAGAAAACCACATAGCCCAACCTAGCCTCTGGAAGTGTCAGAAGTAGAGAAAAATTCCAACTTTTTTCATCATAATAATGTAAATCTTTCATTTACCATTAAAATAAAACATCACTCCCATCTATGTTAGAGAAGACATCATAGAGTCCATAATTGATAATTATTTAATGAACATAATATAATATCCATCTTTGTCTTTCAATATCTGAATCACAAAATCATTTCAACATTGTGCCCATGTCATAATAGTTCGACCTCTTTAGGATCGACTGAAATACCATCTTATTAAACCATGACTCTCAATATTTAAACTTCTTAAATATAGAAATAAGACATCAATACATTGGATTAATTTTTTTTCATTACTAAAAATGCATAGAAATTCTCACAGATGATGCACAATGATAGTACTCAGACATTGATTTAAAAAAGATATAATAAAAAAACGCTACCTCAAATGTATGAAGATACTCATGGAAAACCCATTTCATAAAATCCATGAAAACTCAAGGAAAATTTGAGGGTGAAAAGTTAATGAAAAGGTAATCATAACAGTTTTACATTCTTCAAAATGTGGTTTAATGAATTTCATACCATTTTATCATTAACTAATGTACACCAGATCTAAGGTCAACCATTGAAAACCAATAAACTAACATAAACTAATTGAACATATAATCAATCCAGAAAAACTGATATTTATTCTTTATTGTAACTCAATTGAGCTATCTAAATTAAATTCATAGGCAATGTGAACCATTATCATTCATATAAAAGATAACAAGTGACACACTCGAGCACATAAATAATTTATCTAAACAATCACAAAAATCAAACATAATATTTTTTATATCAGTTGGTTCCATGCGGTTTGATAGAACAAAAAAAATTTCAGTACCATACATCAATTAAATTGAATTATCAACCTCCATCACTGGAGGAAAACAAGATAATTTGGGAGGAATCACATTATGAAACTCGATTATTACTTGTGAGACATCACCACAAAAATATTGTTTCTCTATATCAAAAAGAAACAAGAACATCACCTTATCCAAATCTAGGTATGGTTTAATGACCATGCACATACTTAGGTATCATTCACATTGGAAGACATGAGACACACCACTGGGTATAGTAATAGATACCCATTGAAGTAAACAATCAATCTAGACTTTTTTTTGAAATTAGCCAATCCATAAAAAATATCTTAAATAGGTATCATGTTGACAATGATAAATCTCCATGAATGAACAACATGTTAATGAGAGGTTTCATATGTGGGACTAGAGAGACCTTTTACTCTCATTATACCAACAAGTTGTAGTGACATCTATTGGACAAGTTAAAAGCTATATTGGACGATTTAGATGACTAATAATGTGGGTTGAAATATGAGAATGAGACAAAGTAGTATCCAAAAGTTAACTCATTACTGGTGATGATATAGTAATGTAACTACTCATTTCCTCAGGACCTATATCTACTTCCACTGAATAATATTAAACTTCATGAAGTGGATTCATTTCAAATTCATTGTTTTTGGTCCCCTTTTATCAATAGGCGAATGACTAACAGATTGTTTTGGGAGAATAAGATGATATTTTTCCACAACATGAAGTGTAGTATATATTCCATAACCTATGTATGTTCACTAAATACCTACAAGGGGAACAATTCATATGTTCCTCATTGCAAAAACTCTTTGGATGCCCATTCATTCCAAACTGTTAATAAAATAAAGGCCGTATTCCCAGAATTATATGAGCTCTAGAACAAAAATTATATAAATTAATTTCATGAGAATAATCACACTTCTTCTTCCCAATGAATGAACTCATGCTACCAATATAAGAATAATAACCTCAAGATATCACTGGCATGTTATCAAGGTTCATCTAGACGATCAGTGCTTTATCTAGTAAATAATCATAATATGCAAAATTCCATATGAAAACCTAAAAATAAATTTCCAGCCAAAGACACAACCTGATCCATTTATCCTTTATA
The DNA here is from genome assembly GCA_963277665.1 of Viscum album. Lineage (NCBI taxonomy): Eukaryota > Viridiplantae > Streptophyta > Magnoliopsida > Santalales > Viscaceae > Viscum > Viscum album. Next base: position 1,434,642,073 of record OY728159.1, read on the forward strand.
TTCTATGTCAATACAATCATAGGATTGGATTTTATGAGTTCAGGAAAATATTTTCCATACGTTGTATTAGTCAAGTCAGCCTTCTCAAGTCTGAAAAACTATGTTGAATTCGACAACAACATCGACTATATCATGAATGAGTTTGTGAAAATAAATTTCATGTCCTTCCAATATATTTCTTTATTCTTCTTCGCCATCACTATATTGTCCCCCCATCTCCTTCTCAGTCTTATTACCAGAAAGGATAGACAAAGTACATTATAATATTTCTTTTTTCTAAGAACAGAAGGATAATTCCAAACATTGCATCAATTCCTCATCCTATTGAGGATAATATGACCCTTAAAAAGGTGTTGGTTCTTAGAAAACAAACTCTATGGAACTAATTTTGAGAATAACCCATAAAGGATTCATTCTTGGTAGCTGATTGGGAACTGGAGGTGGTCCATGTCCCAGAGCATGGACAATGTGCACAATCACCTCAGTCAGGTTTGGATCCACAAAAGAGTTCACTCACTGATTTTTAGTAGAAGATTTTTCAGATATATGACTCACACATATCTTTAGAGGCATGATTTTACACAACATCAATGGACAACAAGGAACAAATTCTATAACGCTTAAATAGATAAATGGGGGAAATTCATCCCAACAGATAAAAAGTACATGATTTGGATTTCACCCCATTCAAATTTATATATGGAACGTAATTGAAATAATCCAAACAAGTTCATTTCCTAACCACTCATGGTGACATATTGTTTATTGCGGTGTGAGATGGATAGATTGTAAATCGAAACTACCTCATGAAGCATGACATAATTTCCCAAATGCATACTGATATAATGAGAAAAAATCATACAATAAAGATATGATACCACATTATCCTGAACTAACTAGGCTACCATATTATCATGATATTCGATAATGTTATAAAATAGCTCTAACTATGTTCTTGATAACTATGGGTAAATGACTAGAACATGACATCATACAAACAGAATGTGGGTACAACTTATCACAAACAACGTGGAAAAAGAAGAGCCAATAAAGTATGCATATAAAAAGGACACACCACTGGGAGTAATGTAATTGATGTAAGGGAGCCATTAAATTCAAATTTACTAGAATCCATATTTGAAAATTTTGAAAATATCTCAATGTCCCTTAGTATCCAAGATAGTCCATGGGGCATCATTATTTCACATGTGAAAAACAAATTTAATTATTTATTAATCATGGAAAACCTTACTAGAAATGTAGTACTTAGATAATCGAAGTGTTGAAACCAAAGGAATGTATATTAGGTTCTAAATTAATTAATTAAACCAAAATTGAAAATGATTTATTTGTTTTAGAAAATATAAACAGTAATAGAAAGGAATGTGTTTTCAAACAAGAGATAAGGTACATGAGTTTTACTGATTCTTTGGTTTCTGTGCTATATATTTGACTAATATTTGATTTATATAATTTTTGTGTTGAAATTGGGTCAGTATAAATTCTTGTATGGGTATAACACCATAATCCAATGATTTCACCTTTATAATGGTCATCTACTAGGTTGAATAATGGAAATAGGTGACCCAAAAAAGTTTCTAAACATAAAAATCAAGATTGTACTATGTTAAAAAGAAAAATTGATCCTTTAATAGATGGAATTAAATAAAAACCTCAAAAAATAGAAATGGTCATGAAATTTGAAAATAAGACAAATTCTAATTGAATAAATGGTTTTCAACAGCTCTAAACATGAATATTAAATAACAATGATCCCTAAGCAGAAACCTCCCGCCCTACAATCACATCACCTGGAACAAATAGATCTACTCGATCATGCTAGGAATGATGAGAATGAGCATTATGTGTAACCAAATAAGAATGGTGGTGAAGAACTATTGTTGATCTGGTCTAAATATAATCATGTTGTTGTATTGTAGTCGTCTATTGGAGTTACATGGACTCTATCAGTCTTAGACTATTGTTGTTGATGTCGATAGGCTCTATTTATAGGATGAAATTTAAATGTCTCACATCTGTTGAATTTATGTTTCTACTCGCCACTATCATCAAGAATTGTTACTAGGATACATGATTTGTAATCTCCCGATCATCAGACATTATTAATCATCATACAATCTTTTCCAAAAATTTATTTCAAAAAATGTAGAGTTGTGTAATCTGGCTACACGACCTGTAATGCGAATTCAATCATTTAAGAAAGTCATGAATTGTCATATGTAACAAATTCATTTTGAAAAATTCACTATGTGTAATTTCATTACACAATATGTTACTATCCGGCTCCAAATTTCGAGGTTTTCTTATTTCTTAACAATCCATCCTCACACCATGAGTAAAGATTGAAGCGTGATGTGTATTTTACCTCATATATTCTCCAATTTCATTCTATTTCCATAAATCAATTTTTTCTTGAATAAAATCATAAAACTAGTCAAAACATTTTAAAATTGGAAATATTATTCAATTATATAAATAAATAAGCACATTAAAACACTTTAAAATGTATGCATAAAATTCACTTATAACCACAACTCACCATGTCCATTGTTCAAAAGCTTTGTCCACCAACATAAGAACATTTTTCTTTCCTTGATCCAAGAAATAGATAAATTGGAAACACCCAGGGGCACATGTTGTGTGTGATCCGTAGTTGGGTATTATTTCAAAAAATATTGCATAAAAAGATGTAAATATGAAAATAACGAAAAATATTTTTCCCATTTTAAAACAAACAGGTTTAGCAATTAATAATTCACATTTCAAAAAATATTTCATTTAAATTAAAATATAGAAATACATTAGGAATTCTAGTTTAAAATTTCAATTAATGGAAATACTTTTCAAAAGTTGAAATTTACCTATAATCAAATGGTTGTTTAGAAATTGGAATTTTTTGTAAAATTGATCATATAAATTCATTTATATAAAATAGTTAATATATATTGTTGAGGAATTTTATTTTTTTTAAATGGAATATAAATTTTAAATATCAACATGTCGGCATCATCATTTTGTGATAAATAGTTATGATTGTTCTAGGATATTGGGACTCAATACTATGAAACGAATCGTATTTAAATACTCCCCATTTATCCTATGGTAACAAGGACTCATAAACATTTCCTAATGGATGAATATCTGTTGATATGAGGGTTCATACTATTTTAAATCACAATGTGTTGTCCAATATAACACTGTATAAATCTATGGCTATCATGTTCCCATGTACAAAATGTGATGAAAAATTTAACATAAGACTTCTCAGAGTACAAAAAAATATCATCCCCCTATTAAAATAATCCAATATTCTATTTAAAACCACAATGGGGGTTGTAAAAAAGATATTCATTTTCACCATGATAATACCCTAATGATTCTATGAAAACATTTTTAATCCATTTTTTATAAACAAGTATCTGAAACCAACTCATAAAACCCCACAATGAAATACAAAATTTAATTTTCATGTAATTCAATAAATTTCATCACAAACCCCCCATTAAAATAAATTATGGTTTTTAAAAGAAAACCATTTCATCAATTTCTAAAATTAAATTAAATATTTTATTTTATTTTATTTCCATCAATAAAATAATTTAAATTTAAAAAATTATATCTCACTGAATTATAATTTCTTATCAATAGATAATTATTCTCAAAACCCCCAATTAACTGTAATTGGTTTTTTCAATCAAATCAATTAAAATTCACAAAATTCTGATCAATAAAAGAAAATTTATATTTAATTAATTGAAAAATATTAAAAGAAAATTTTGTTAATATAATGTATGCATCAGGAAAGAACCACCAACCTCATGGTCAATGGATCTTGATTCACCAAACCCAAGACGAGATTCATCAATGATTAATGATGAAAATTAGAATAGGGAGAAAAAACAATCAATAATATATTATCATCCACAGTATTTTTTATTATATCCCGAAACTAAATTTACAGATATATAATCCCATATGGGGAAAACGAGACACCATGGGTGATCAAGAACAGGTGGAGAAAACTAATCAGAAATGGATTGACCAATCTTACCAAACATCTGATCACTTCTAGGAGGGATCCATATATTCTATAATCCTCCTTGGGAGATATGAGGATTGGATAATCTCATTTAGGTCAATGGAGTCATGTTCCAACTATGCACATGACCATAATATTCTAGGTTCATTAATTTTTAACATAAAATAACCCCAAGAGAAACACATCTGATGATTAATTACAGTTTGGGTCTTGGAATACTAAAAATTTTAATGAGATATTAAAATATATCTCATTTTTGTTTATTTGTTACATAAAGGATAAAATATAATGTAATTTGAAAACTCATTATGATTGATATCTATGTATATGGGTTGAGTGGATGTAGATATGATGTGGTAGTATATAAAACCACTTGTGACAATACATGAGGTATATATTATGTATTTCATTACACTATTTGTGTCTCAATACATACATTATTACAAGTCTTTCATCAATTGAAAACCCAAAACGTGACATGGAAGACAATACAATTTATATAAATATTTTTTTCACATTATGTGACAGAGGTCAATATAGATATTTTACTGTTATGAATCATCTTAGAATACCCAATAGACATGAATTTGAGTATTCCCTTATATAAACCTTATGAGATTTTAGATCCCCAAAGGTTGGTGACATGTGATTGTGTATCGTATCAAACAAGAGTGATTTTTTTATAATAAAAACAAATCTATATGGGAGCAGGGTGTAAGTAACAAAAAATACATAGTTTAATAATAATTTCATTAATAGAAAAATACAACACCATAGATAATTACAAACTTATATACCAAAAAACAATCCAAAATATAAAAAATTCCAAGGATGACACCATCCATATCACCACCATGTCCCAATAAACAACTAAAATGAACACCTACCACCTCTTAGTGAGGTTTTCCATATTACTAGGGTTATGAAAATAAAATCTTTTAATACTCAAGGGAATATGTATATAGTGATAAATAATATCCATATGGTATCCCATAATGAATGATCATTACATTTTCATATAAAATAGGAAAACTATGAAATTTTTAAATTAAAAAAGGGAATTTAAATCTTGTTCACAATTCAATTTAGATCATGTTTTTTAAATTATTTCTATAAAAATAATATTACATGAAAAATATATTACCATAAAAATTTATATGATTAATAATTTTTTACAATGGGAATAAATAATAAATTATATACACATTGTAATGTATAATTAATTTCCATCGTTATATATATGGTTAGAAGCCCCAAATTAGTAAGATCAATGCTCAATGATCCCTACACATAATGGTGGAATACATCTCTATGTGTAAAAACATCCCTTGATCTCATGCCTAGTTAGAGTGTGAATCCACAAAAACTATTGAATTATCCTCCATTTTAAAAATATTTATATTGATGGAATCAAGAATCCACGAATCTATAGAGATAATACATTCCTAACATGCGTGTTCTCAACAACCCACATAATGTCCTAAGGTCCCACGTAGAGTAATGAAATCCATTGAAGGGATAATAATCCAAATCAATTTTGTTTCGCCCATCATTATGTAATAAGACCCAATTCATGTTATCAAATAATCCCTTTCTTTTTATAATCAATATAATGTTTTTAACAAAATTAATATTTTTTAAACCAGTTCATTTAATTTCAAATCATAAAATAATTTAATACAATTATTTCTAAATATTCATCGTCTTATTAATTATAAAATAAATCTTTTCAAAATAAATTTTTTCCCTGAAATAAAAATTTATTCCAAAAAAATTCAAAATAGGTTTTAATATAGACTATGATATTTTCAAATTTAGATTTATTCTAAAAAATTACTTTGAAATTATGTCAAGAAAATATCATATGAAACAATAAAAACTAATTTCATTTTATCAGGACTAGATTATAAATCCATCGATATCAAGCAAAAATACATCGGCATTTACCACATGATATTTTAGAGATGAAGATGAAATGTTGTCCTTGTGGGCTTATATATTCAAAAATAAATCCCATAAAAAATTCTGTTTCCCTAGACCAACGCATGGGGAAACAAAAAAAACCTAAAAAACATTAATAGAACTCCATTAATTTGATATATACTCTAATGGGTAGAGAGAAAAAAATTTAATATAGGGATCACAAAAAAATTAAATACATTAAAACCCCTTATTATGTTTACAAGTATTTGTAGAGGAAACCCCCACATGAACAAATGATCTCAAAAATTATCAATTTCCAAAATCTCTGCCAGTAATGGTATGTGTTTCCCATCATAGTGTTGTAGCTTCACCGTGGAGTCTGACCATAGGGAATGAACACTACATGTTTTATAAAAATTCATTATTTTTTCCTCACCTCTCCCCACACTATAGAGGGGTGGTGGCCATAATGTTAGTGGTTCTTAGGGGGTCTCCTCACACTCCATTATATAGGCCACAATGTGGAAAGAGTGTGGTGGCTCTGACCATCTTGCACATCGAGGTTATGGGTATTCCAACACTAACACAACAACTATGGTCCTACCTATATAGTGATATAATCAGAAGAGACACATTTTTAAGACACTATAAATCTATAATGATTCTAAAAAACATCTGTTATAAGGCACAAACAAAACATACATGTTTCATTGAGGGCATCACAATTAGCCCCACTATATTCTATTTCTTTGGGTAGAAACCATCTCATCTAGAATAATGGACCAAATCTAGGTAATTCCACTCCCCCTCTTCATCGTATCACAATCCCTCATCTCTTAATAATTTAAACATAGATTTCACAACATCTAGACCAATGTTATTGAATTCCCACATTGAAAATTGATATAATAATATATTTTTGGGTCTTGATATTTATTAATGGTAATATCAGTTTCCACATGAATATTCTACCAATTATATAATTTTTCTGACCAAAATATAATTATCGTAATGTGATACATTAAATAAGTTATTGAACAATTTAATATTTTGTGTAAGATCCAAACTGAACACTCAATTCAGAATCTAATATCTTGCATAAAAATATCCATCATTCCTTATAGCCAACATCTATTGAGTTATAAGCCACTATTCATCCAACCCTGAAGAATCTCTCTTGATCACCTAGTCAAACACTAAAAAATCTAATAAAAAATATGAACATATTCACAATTTTCCTTTTAGATGTTGGAAATTAATAACATGATGAATCCTATTGGTATCTTTATTCAACTTCTGGACTAGTTTGGGACGATCATATGATGTTTCCCTGATCTATGACTAATAGAGAAGATAATTAAAATGGTAATAATAAATGGGATCATATGAATAAATTTATATAGATGAATAGTAGATATTATTTTAGTTAATCTCAACAAACCCCAAATTTAAATACCACTATCTTCAAAACTAGAAGAAAAAATCATTTATCACGTATTCAAAATTCTATATATAATGTAATGTATGACAATATCTTCGAGCATGGTATTTTCTCTACAATATAACCTAGGGTTCCATTAAGATGTAGAGGACTCTTCAAAATATAAAAGATAACTAGGGATCTAAATCCGATACAATTAAATATGGAACTATATGAAACATAAAATTATCGATAACATACAAATTTTCAAACTCCTTCTCTTTTATGGTATGAGGATTAGGTTTTCAAACATCCAACATGGTTAATTTTTTAATAAAAATATAAATAATATTCATAACTCATGGAGTACATGAAAACCAAAATAAAATCATAGACGTTATTCCACTTCATTTCCATTATGGAAAGTGTCCAAATAAAATATTTGAACTATAATTATCTACATTGATCAACTCATATGTACAAAAATGTGGAAAAATTATTAAAATCCTATTTCATTCTTAGTAAAAAAATGACACCTCATATAATAAAATACCTTAGTCCTTTTTTTGATTAACCCCTGACTAGGAATGATGATTATCACCCTTAATTGAATTATTCTAGTATGAACCTATAATCAAAGAATGACATTGGCTTCCATACATATAATTAATACATCCTAGTGATGAAAAATTCAACCCAATATAATTTGTAAAAGGGATTAGATTCATAGTGTTATTGTAAATAAATAAGTCAATATAGTACATGTAATCTAGTTAATTATATTTTTGGTGGTCCAGATATCTCAATGATAAAATATAACAAAAATTATTATGATTATAGTAAATGGAAAATCATACATTGAAACAAATATATATAATTCATAAAAGGGTGTTCGTCACAAATTCATGTTATAGATATTTTGTGGGATAGTTCCTCCCATGTGTCTATCGATGAATAAAAAAATAATCCTCCATGTAATCACCCATCATGAAAATAGAACCCAAATGTATACATGACACACTAAAAAAGAAAACATAACCATTCCCAGCCACCTAAATAGTGGCTATTGGAACTAAACTAAAATGAATTTTCTAATAATCATAACATTTATTACATTTCAATCGTAAATGTAATTTTCTACTTACTGAGAGAAGGAATTCCACCAACAAGATAACTTGCAGAAATACATCACAAATTAGAGGCACTACCCACCCAAAATAGTGAATCTTTTAATGTCAATTCCATTATGGTGTTCGTCCCATGATGAAAACATTTAAATTATCTGGATCAAATGATATATTATGATCAAATACTATATACACCATTTTCCATAATTCCAAAATATAGAATTGGTAATTTGATAGCATCGAATATAGTTAATGATTGATAAATGTATCCTATAATTATTTGAAATATAGTAAATAAACAACATTTTTTAACAAATAATGAAATATTTCATCCATGTATACCCCAGAAAATAGTCATGATGTTGGTACAAAAACACGTTATGAATCACTATTATCATAAAACTTTTTTTAAATTTCAGCTTGAATTATAATACACACATATTAGAAACATGTTCTCTCGGATGAAGTGGTTGCAATATCAAACTTCATGATCCATATTTATTGTCACCCAAAATTAGAATTACTCACAGAGAACCACATTTACTGTTTCCAATAAGAAAATAAATCAAATATTACAGGTAATAATTTTTTAGCTAATTGTACTTGGATTCATCATTATATTATATACACATAAGTGAGGAGTTTCATCAGACATCAAGGGAAAATAACGTGTGCTTCCCAAGGTGAAAATATTTTCACTATCATATATATATATACACTGAGTAATTTACCAAATTTTATATATACTTCATCTATACTAGATCAATATGTTAATAGGGAATATATACTATTTCGGTACCCTATAGAATGTCGATTGAATGTTTCACCTCCCTATATATGGTAGACCAAACACCAATAATAGAAACACATCATTAAATTCCACATCTATATGAGAATATTCAATATAAATGGATTGTATATCTTATATAGCATCATAAATTTTTTTTCATCCAACATATCATTGAATTAGGATTTTCGGATCAACAGTTTCTCAGTTCCCAATCTTACTAGTAAAATATAATACTACCCTACAAGGTTAGAAATGGGAACACTCCAATGAATACACTCTATCCAATCCTTTTGAAATAACCGATTATTAATTTTCATGATTTATATATTGGGAAATAATTTCATAAACCAATATGTACAATAAGATCTTGATCTATTATAAGGAAACAAAATACAATAGGTATATTGGATACTCTACTATAACATTAGCTAAAGTGGTATCTAAATCTTCATAATGAACGTAATCTGTTCCAATGTAATAATGATTGCATCTCTATTCTGGGTAGGTAAAAAATGAGAAGCACCATAACCATATAATGATTACCATACAAGTGTGTGAATATAAATATTTCTTATCACTATCCCAAGACACACATTAGTTCCCATATGAGATTCATACACTATGTATTGTTTCTTCTTTCATGATCCGTGTAGCTTGAAGCATATTATTCATTAAGAATATGAATGTGGCATTTTTTTATTAATAGTATATATACATTCCCAATATATGGGGTAGAATATGATAAAAATCCTTATTTGGTTTACTGAACATCCACAATAGATGAAAATTGTCTTTCCCTCCATGAAAATATGATTTTTATTCCAAATCATGATAGACTAAAAAAAATCTAGGAGCTTTTCCCAAACCCTATAAATGAAAGGGAGAATGGCCATTTCTAAAAAACGGTTTCCAAATTGAGGATCATTTATCTTTCTATACCCATTAATGGACTTGTATATCTTCCACTGAGGATTGGAGGAACTCTACTAAATACAAACATACATGTTATATCAATTTCTTCAATCAAATCCCTATCTTCAACATCAAAATTATAGATAAGATAAAAAATTGTGTTTTAATAATTTTAATCCATCTAATAAAAAATATGAAAACTCTAGAACATAAATTTAATATTTTAAACCACCTTATGTGAAAGAGGTGTATATTATTAAATTTTATTAGAATAATATGTCTCCATCCAACCAACTTAGTGATGGCTGAGAAACTTAGTATATTTTTACAATAACATAAAATCATGATTGAATTTAAATATAAAATGGTAAATTGTGTATTTAGATTCCAATACCTCATTCAGAATAAAAGATTAAAAATCATATCATATCTAACTAAGAAACATAAAATGATGAGACAAGAATCATACAAATGGAATATTAGGTTCCCCAGGATTTAATAATTTTTTCATAACAAAAATTCTACAGAATAAGGATTATTTATTACATTAATTTATATAAGATTCAAATGATGAATAATTTATAGTAGTTCTATGTTATCCCAACATTGAGGATCCAACTCTGTATCTTGAATATGGACATGTGCATCCCCTTACCCAATAACATATATTGAACATAGTACTACCTCTAAAATCATATGATTAACTATAGTGTTCACCTATTTTTTCATCAACATATGATATCATATGATTAACCAAATGTATTATTGGTAGAATGTTAATAGACAACATTAATAGATAAAATATAAATAGTTATGTATCAAAGTAACATCAACTCTATAATTGAGGAAACATCTCATGAATTATAATCTCAATTGAGAATAAGAAAACAGTTAAGAATAGACAAAAAAATCTTCAATTTTTTTATAAATCTAATATGATATCGAAAATATTTCTATGTTGATAGATATGTTATTCATCACTAATTAACTACCCGCATAACTATAAATCATATTTATAATATAACAAAGAGTCTAAAAATGAATACCAATATCCATGAGGAGATAAGATTTTCCATTTGATGACACTTATAATGAACTATAATAGACTACCTTCCATCCTAGCTCTCGACATATACATAGGATGACATGAGGGGAATTCTTGACCCCTGTTGACTTGTCGTTAGCACCTAATCATCAAAAAAGATGTTTTAATTATTTCACCACATGAAAAATAATATAATATAGGAAATGAATATTATAATAGAAAATATAATATACCTAATGTTTCATCAAGACAAAATTACCTCATGGTAGAAAATTACAAAACCAAAAAAAGAAAAATATTATAATACATTATATAAAAATAGGATTTCACTAGCTTCCTCCACCAATTCCCTATGTAATATTATAATGAACACTCACTCAGTACAACAGATTATTTTCCATTTCCTCGTACAAAGTTAACAAACACTATTTACAACCAAATCAATATGTAGTGCTTGAGTTACAATATACCAATATTTATCCCACTAATAAATTTCACTGAAAAGAAATATTATATTGACCCAGTATTATAAAATATTAAAAAATATTAAAAAATATGGTGTTCAAACGTTTTAATAAATATTTATTATAAAATCATTTCAATAGAAACTATAAATATGGAGAAAATAAGAATTCCCTTAAAAATTGGCATGATTATTAATTTTACCAAACAAGATTTAATTTACAAGTATATATATATATATATATTAGAATATGTATTTCATTTACAATAATAGAATTGTTTTTATAATAGATTAGGTATTTTAGATCAAGGATCAAATATTTTCAGATATTACATTGAAATACAAATATTCAAGTCTGAAAATCCTTAGATTTCAATCCTAGATGTAATATGAATCAACCCAAAAAATAGAATCTATGCCCTTATAAATGTTTAATAGTTTTTTATTTGACAATCCATTCCAAATAATGGATAATAAAAACCTGATGTTCTTCCCATTAAATACAAAACTAAATATATTCACCAAAATATTCTAATATGAAATCAATCAAGCGGGGAATATTTCATATCAAAATATTTTAATCAGAAATCATTCCAGAAATAACATTCTAATTTTTAAAATGTGTAATTTTATATGAAACTAATATCAATGCTATAATCTAAAATATTCCATTAAAAAAATAATTTCCTTATAAATATAAAATATAAATCATGGATTCATTTCTCAAAAAATATATTCAATGACATTATTCAAATCATTTTTTTCAATTACCAAATAATTATTTTGATTTCTAAAATTTACTTCAAAATAAAATATAAAAATGGGATAAATTCAAACTATTATATGAAAACAACTATTTTGAATATCATATTTTGTTATAAGAAAAAATAGAAATCAATTTTATGTCAAATAATCCACAATGTTTTTATCCTAAGTCACATATTAATAAATGAAAATGAAAAATCCCATTCTTGGTATTCCATTAATATGATATTCATTTAAATAATAGGGGATAAATCAGCATAATATTGAAAAATAATGTTAAAAGAGTGATTAAAATCACTTATCAATATTTCATGATGGTATAATGTCCTCCCCCGAAAGTCAAGAATTTTTAATGAATTATTATTTCATAAAATTTCATCACTATGGCGTGGGTGTTTTTACCATGTGTTGTTAGCATCCCACTAGAGACTAACCAGGGGAACCTAACAAAATAGAGTTCAATGATTTGTAATTTTTTTGAATTATGATGACCTCCACAATAGAACATTTGTGTCTATAATGTCCATAGTCAATTAGGGACTCACATTGCATAATTCTGAGGACCACTCCTAGCACCAGACTTGGTGAATCTTTATATTTTACATAGGGGATAAAAGTAACTCAATTTTCCCATTTATGACCTAATACTAAAAAAAATTCTAGAAGGAATAAAAGTAATTTTTCATAGACAACTATTATCTACAAACGCTTTTAAAACTAAAAATAACCTACGTAGTTCTCAAAAGAATCATTACAATGAAACTAAAGGTGTCACAATTAAAATCATTGTATTTCAAGGTATGTAATTTGGATCAAAATGTGAAATCATTACACAAAATATATTTAATATGTGACTCTTAAATGTAATGGTTAATACATTCAATTTACTAAATGTATTTTTTAGTGGTAAAACATCAATACATTACTGGAATATATTCTGATAATATGAAACAATCATCCAAAATTATCACTATAAAATTTGCTTCTAAATATTAAATCATTAAATTTCATTCATCAGTAACAATAAAAACACAACTTAGTCATTTGAAACATTGGAAATGGAATAATAATGTAATAAAAATTATATACCTATGACCTTTTATGATTATAGTTTTAGAGAGTTAGGAAAATATTATATATAAAAATAAACATGTCTTTAATTGACAACATTTACTTATTATACATGATTATAATAATTTTATAAAGTGTCATAAGATCAACTATTGAAATTTTTAAAACATATAAACATTCAATAAAAATTTAATTTAACATCATTTTGAAATAACCTTATGATATTAATAATATAAAACAGGATTAGTCAAAACACTCAATAATTTTTAATATAAGAATAGGAAAAGTAATTTCATAAGAGGTGATAAGATTATAACAATGTAATATTGACAAAATGACTGTTAAAAAGAAAAAAATTATATTATTTGTATCCATAAAAACATATGTAATACATAATTTTCCTTTTCATAATTCATTAAATTTATAAAAAAATAACAATAGTAAAAAATTGCGATTCATGTGAAAAAAACCACGACATAAGAATCCATTGGAAATCATATTATGAAATCAGAAACAAAGTAGTTATTTTGGAAAACAAATGATTAATCATGGAATAACTTATCCAAATAATTTTTAAATGTCATTGTAGTAATGTATAATAGTTAAAATGGATAGTCATGTTGGATTAACATATAATTTATTAACACTATCATATATTTGGAGTATATAACATCATCCTATCTTAGGTGTAGGTTATATCAATATGACTCAGTCACATTACACAATACAATGGAGGATTATAATATAAAAAACCACATGATGTCAAATAGAAGTTATGAATTTTGGTACACTCTGCAGTCTCATATTAATAAATAATTTTATTTATAATACCATGAAGAAAGACATATTGATTCATTTACTTTTTTCCAAACATCATTAAATTGATTACACATTAATAACAAATAGGATGAATGTAAATCTCATTAATACATATTTAGACTAATTTTTTAGAAATTAATTTATTTGGATCATAAGATTATACACCTCAAGAAACATTTAAAACATTATAGGATGATTACATAGAAGGAAATAAATTTAAATTTAATTTCTAATATTTTCCTAGAAAATATGTAAAACCCTGTCTTAATTCAATGCATTAAAAAACTAAAAATATCAGATATAATAAAAAAATATATTTTATTAAATAATATTAAGGGATGATTATAATATAATCTTGAAAAAAATAATGAGTTATAATGGGAAAAATATTCTGTAATGTAATTATATTAAAAATAATACATTATTTTATATATTTATAAGGTTATAAAAATATGAACCTAGTGGAAAGAATTCATAAATTTATTTTTTTAAGAAAACAATGATCAAATTAAAAAATCACGATAAATATCTATTTAAAATATTATATTTTAATATAATAATATTTTTGGAATAGTTTACATGTCATGGAGGAATGGGTTTTTTGAAATTTATTAATATTTTTAAATAAATCACATTTAAAAACTCATAAAATAGAAATCCAATTGAATAATAGAACCAATAAGGGAATATAAAATTTCATGACTATTAAATGGATCATGATATTCCCATTGAGGATTCATTATGAACACAATATGAAATAAATGTTGTGGATCAAGAAAGCCATGCATCAAAATAGAACGTTTTAGAAAAGAAAACAATGATACCCATGAAATTTTTAAATAAAAGATACATTAAATGGTGATTCAGAACCTAAAATAATAAATTCTGTAATATCAATGAAATAATATTTTAAAACACATTAATGTGGATTTTATTAAAAAAAAAATACATTGTGTGACACGATTAATACCCAATGAAATATAATGAACTCCATGATAAACCATAAACCTTTTATAATAGTTAAATATATATATATCGTGATGTAAATAACAATTAAAGGTAAAATAAATAAAATTATTAAAGAGTCATTCATTACACAATATCACAATTGGTAGTACATAAACCTTATAAAAATATGTTCATCATATAAAACAATTATGGATGAAACAATATTGAGGTGAATGATACTTAGATTTTTATGTAATATGAGAATTAGTCAATGAAGAGATTATATGTGGATGTTGTAAAACCATAGAGAAGTTGAAATTATAAAATAATATAATTAGATTTAATTTCAGATTAAATCATTTCATAATTGATTAAATGAAGTTAATATATAACCAGGTGAATGGAACATGAGTGAAGAACCGAATTACATCGATTCCCAACTCTCTACATTAATTAAATAACTTATATATAATAACGCTATATTAGTTATTTAATTATTTAATAAAACATTTGTTTCTTCCATTAAATGGTATATTTAATTATATAATTTATAAATCCTTATCATGTATTTTTTGGATGTTGGGTTATTAATTAATAGATGAATATTTATTGTTTACCATGGGATAGTTGGTAATTATGGCATTATTTAAACAATAATAATAATTCAATAATTATAAATTTTTCAAGTAATGTAAAATATTATTGTCAACCATTAATGGAACCCATGATAAAAAATCTCATCACTCCATTGAGGTTGTATTCCACATTTACACATAAGAGGAATTATAATTTTTAATGTGTACAAGGGTAATAATGAAATTAACATATCATATTTACAGATTCATAATAATGTAATTAATTTAATATATATTTAATAATTCAATCATAATTACATACATTTTTATGTGGTAAATAAAAAAAACATCTTACTATTGATCTGATAATGAATACCTACACACGAATGATGTTTTCAATTAAAATAAATTGAGAAAGAAGATTAATTATTTATATAAAATATCTTAATAATATTTCAGTATATGTGGCAGAACAGTATCATTATAGTGTAATGAAAATAATGTAAATAACATAGTTAAAAGAATAAGTAAAAAACTATACGATGAGATCGTTACACCCTATTTTTATAATCTATTTTTTATATCTCCTTAAAGACCGTAGTGATTAATCTTATAATAGGACCAACACATATATAATTTATCAAATGAGTTTATGAATATGATTTGGTAGGGTTTCATTATGATAAAAGGCTCTAGAAGTGTGACAGATAGAGTTGTTTTGTAATCTTTTATATATGAATGGATAACAATATTTGGAATTACTAAAATTTTAAAACTAATATTAATTTACTAAAGTATAAAAGTTGAATGAAATTGGTATTTTTCCAATATTTTATAAAGGTGGTTTTTTCTCCACTAATCCAATAAAATTTTTGTATAATTATCATTTTCTCCCGTATATCTATTTTAAAACATTTTTAATCATTTTGATGGTTACCAAAATATCAATTATTTTTACACTTTAAGGGTCATTTTTTTAATAAAATATAATGTGGCCAATAGTTGTTCATGGTTGATATTATATACTATATCAATTTAATTTAGGAAATTAAATGATTTTATTTTTGAATAGTAGGTCTTTAAATAAAATAATATTTTAAAAAATCTACCATTAATATAATTTATTTCAGTATTCATGTAGTTTTTGATTAATGACAGAAATAAAATAATTGAAATCGAATATAAAATATAACACATGACATATATATTTTATTTATATATAACATTTATTGAACAAAATAATACAAACATATTGTATTATTTACTATTTTTTAAATATTTTTTACATGTTTTTTATACTTCTTTTATAATAATTATTTGGAGTTGTGTTCAATTTTTTTAGTTATATAATAACAAAAAATTATAAATAATTTTTTATAAATAATTTTTTACCAAAATATTTTAGGACCAATCATAAATTGTTATATCTATATCCCATAAGTGATATTGACATTAATTCTAAGACTTTCATTAAATATTTATTCATTACCTAAAATAACATTATGGTATTTATCAATGAAAAATGGAACCATCTCTCTGAAAAAAATGAATATTTTATGAGAATGGAATATGTAAACACGTAACATTGAAATAAAACATGTGGATGATATATTTGTAATGAGTTGTAACATTTTTATAAAAAAAATTTCTCAACATCCCCTTACTAAGGTAGAAAATATTTACAAAATTTACTATTCATGATGAATACAAATAAAAGATCCATATTTACAAAATTTTAACCTCTTCAATCCAAATATTAAATCCATTTTATCATATTTTATTAAAAATCATGAAAAAGAAAAAATATATATAAATTTTAGATTTTAGAGAAATATTTCTTTTAGAAAAATGACATTATAAATTCTAAAATGATCTTATACCAAATTTATTAATAATATTTACTGATAAGAAGTTAATAATATTATATGAAATTAATGAAGATTTATATTAATTTAGAATAAAATACAATGTATAATAGGTATATTATGTAATTTTATTTAATGATGAAAAATTTTATTTTTTTAACAACTACCATTTTTCATTGTTGAAGAAAAAATAATTCCTTTTAAATGAATCATAATATTCAATAATAAGATAATTTTTATATTCCGAATCCACAAATAAAATATTTTCTATAATTTATAATTTCTAAATTTCGATTAAATTAATTATAATATTCTCTCACAAACTATAGTAAAAATAATTTGATGATAACATATTTGGGTGGTATAATATCAGATTACTAATAATTTAGATTATATTTTTAATAAATTAATAAATAAAATTGTATTAAATTGATACCTTATTTATATATACACCATAGTATGGTAAAAAAATTCATACCCCCCAAATTATTTTCTAGGATATAATTGTCATATATAAATAATAAAATTTCATTAGCATTAATTCTCAATTTTTTGTTTCATATAATCCATTAAACATTGTCTAATATTAATTTTTTTGGTATTACACTCTATGACAATTAAATAAATTGATTCATTATAATTATTACACATAATTGTTAATTCATGTTATTAATATTTTAATATATCATTGACCAATATACACATCATTATATAGATAATATGAAAATCATTTTGGAAATATGGAAATTGAAATATAAAAGAAAACGTAAATAAGAAATAACTATGTTCTAAAACAAGATGAAATGTTTCAAAAGAAAAAATATGTCCAAGTATGAGAAAATTAATTTCAATAAATATATGGACAATGACGGTTATTTTTGATCCCTAGAATGTGAAGGACCATTAAAATATTTTTGAAATGAATCATCATATCATTATAAATTATTTAAAATAATGAAAATAGCTTCCATTTTAAAATAATTTATCTAATTTTGTGTGACCAATTTACCATGATTAGGAAAATAATTTGAAATATATACATTGATGGTTTCATCAATTTTGTAAACAAAATTTTATCCTTTTGTTATGTGTTTCATTTGGTTTCCACTTCTATATCGTAATTTTTATTGAAAAAAAATAATATCCAATATGAGTAATTCATCAATTTAAAAGATTACAATTAACATACAATATATCATGATGTGAATAATATAAAAAAAATTGATTCCTCATTAATATATAAACACAACATTGGATATGGCAATGTATGATATTTACCAAAATTAACAAACCATATTACGAATATATTATACATTTAACATAATAATTTATAAAACAACCCCCATGATTAAATATAGATTATTCCATAAAAATTAAACTCATATAAATATTAAATTGAATGAATTAAAAAATAAATATTATTTTAATATCAAATTATTTCTCAAATTATTTATAATATATATGAAAAATATTATTTAAATTATCCAAAATAACCATTCATGATAAAAAAATAACGGATACACCTACCTCTATCAAAAACATATTTTGAAAAATATAAAAATCAAAAATTATATCCTAAATTAGAACCATAATTGGGAGTATATTCTTTTGAACATGTGGAAAACCCTATTATTGTAAACCAATTTTGGAATTAAAAATAATCTATTTAAAATCTAAGAATATATCTTAATAACTATTTTTATATAAACCATTCATTTAAAACAATTGTAACCGACCAAAACATGCACTCCCACCTCTGATGGTAATCATATAATCATTAAATATCATGATTTCATGTTGATAATAATGATCATAATTGAGTAATAAAAAATACAAAACATAAAATAGATACATTGGGTCACACACAGACTTGAGGACCTTTTATGGTTACATTTTAAAATAAACAGGACAAGGTCTTGCAGAAAAACACATATTTAATCTTGTTAGGAAATTTATTATTATATATTAATTTCATTATTTTATAAAATAGATTCAAAAAATGTTATTAAATTCATTATTCATTACATAATATCAAAATAAGTAGTATATAATCCTTTTTAAAATGAAGAATGTTTGTCTTATGAAATATATCTAAATGAATTAATATTAAGATGAAAAATCCTTATAAAGATGGTTTACTTAAAATGATAATTAGTTAATGATGATATTATGTATTACATATATAAAACAACATAAAAATAGAAAATATAGAATAATATAATTAGATTTAATTTCTCATATAATCATTTTAGAATATCGGTAATGAAGTAAATATATAACTAAGTGAATCGAACATGATATAAGAAACCCCATACATAGATTCGTGCCTATATGTGTTAATTTAGTATCTAATTTATAGTTCCCATGTTTATATTATTTAATTATTCTAGAATAATTTAAATTATTATTAATTTATTAATAAACCATTTATTTCATTTATTTAAATGATACATTAAATTATATAATTTATTAAATCATGTAGTGAATTTTAAAAACATTGGGTGAATAATTGGAAAAATAATTCTGAATGTTTTCCATGGGTTATTGGAATTCATTACATAATTTAAGGGAAAATAATAATTCCATGTTTATCATTTTTTTAATTAAAATAAAATATTGTAATCAACCATTATTGGAAGTCAAAAAAAATGAATCACATCACATCATTGATGCTATATTTTATATGTACACATCAAAAGGATTATAAATTTTTAGCGAGTTGATGGGTAAGATTGAAATTAAAATATTATGTTATTAGACTCATAGAAAATTATTTAATTTCATTTACATTTTATATGTTAATCATAATAACTTGATTTGTAATGTAGTGAATAATAAAAAAACATCTTTCTATTGATGTGATAAGGAACTCTTACACAATAATGATGTTTTTGAAAAAATTGTGATTAAAAAGAAGATAGATAATGTAAAGACCCTGAAATTTCATGGGAAATTTTTTCATAAATTCGTTGGAATTTAACGAGTCTGTAGTTTCTGATGACGCCTGATTCAAAGGCCTGGAGTTCCTGGAATCATCCATCAAAGTTTTGTTAAGATTAAATTAAAGCGAATAAGCAGTTTTCCTGAAAATGTGTGTAGAGACCCAAAGCTTGACGTACTTTGACATTACAATACTTTTGAAGAATACTTATAAAAAACACTCAAGGAACGTAGTAGTTTAGTGTCTTTGGAAACTTGTAATATAAACTTCAAATCATGTTGAAAGATCTTCAACATCTCCCATAACAATCTTCCCCTTTTTGATTCCTTGCCTAAAACCTTTCTTTTAATCCGGGATGAAAATAAAACATAAACAGGGTGAGCTCAAATGCTCAGTAAGGGTAAGCATGGAGAAAATAAAACAAACAATATACATTTGAACTTAAAAACATGATTATAATGTTTAAACATCAAAATCATGAGCAATGACATAAAACATGGCAGTACGTAAGGCACAGATCATAATAGAAAATCAATCATGATAAAATAGCAATGGAATAAAGCATGTAATTGTGGAAATCATTAATAACATGTTATAATTTCCATAGTAGCCAAGGCATTACTTCCATGACCATCTTAGTGGACAAAGTCCCTTTCTGAATCGAGTTCACTCCTCATTTTAGTCCTGTAACACTGAACCAAATTAACATACCATTCCAGCCATGTCTATCTCATGAGATATAATTATTTACCCAATTCATTGGAGGGAGATATAGGTCCCACCCATCTCATAATGAAATCATTCTTTCGTGTGCCACAAAATCATAAATCATACATCATAGCATAACCCATGTAAAAGAATGGGATTCTTAAACATCATGACATCATAACATAATCTATATAAAAAATGGATATCATTTCATCATAAGAAGAATTAAACAATGTAAATAATGGAGACATTATACTTTAAACATACACATATTAAATAATGTCATTTTTAGATGGAAAATAAATTTGATAAAACACTTGAAATGAATTCTTGAGGAAAATATCCTTTCTTCTTCAAAATCATTTAATTTTCACAAAATGCATTGAAATATTAAATGAAAATGATTTTGTTGAATATAACAATGCAATATTGTAGAGGAAGCTTCATGAAAATGAGGCGTTATGAAACCATAAAATCATTTAACCTTTATAAGTTAAAAACAAAATTATCCTCGTACTTTTGTTAGAAAAGTCAAAAAGTTCCTCGTGTGGTAAAAAAAGTAAGATTACATTAATAACATTTGGTAAAATTAAAAAATAGGTAAAAGGCCATTAAACATACATGAATACATTTTTAGAAAACTGGGACATGGATGATAACAAAAACCCCTGTAAAGACTTAGGAATAAAAAATCTCGGATGAGAGTGAGATTGGAATAGTTATCCCTTACCTTATGTATGATATGATTCGTATGTATCCGAACCTCCTGTATAATGATTTAAATAATTTAATTGAATTATTACAGAATCATATTCATTGTTATGGTATCATATATAGATTACTTATGACTTTATATTATGCGTTCATTTGTAAATTCGACGTAAAAGCAGCGATTTTGGAAAAATCGTTTCATTTATTGTACCTGTTTCGACTTGATGTTCTTCATATTTTTAATTATATCATGATTTACATAATTTCAGAATGTAAAACATGATTTATATATTATATATATTAATAATATTCATATATATATGATATATCGATAAATGGAATGAAATACACCGTTCATGGAGATGGTAGGCCGTACGTACGCATAAACGCTATTTTCGTTTCCTTATTGAATTTAATGGAATTAGTTATATGACATACATATATATACAGAAATCTAGTATCATTTTTATTTCATATATTTCATTATTATTAAATATATATACTTTATAATATTTCATTAATGGTTAACATGGAGAATGAATCTCATCGCGTCGTGGAGACGGTAGTTCGTACGTACGCACGAGCGATGATAGCATTATCATGATCCTGGAATTGTATTGAAGTGTATGTATAATATTATAGAATCAATATTACGTTAAAATTATCATATATAGTTATTTATTTACACCATTATACCCATTCAAGTAAGGTGGTGGTCGAAAAAATATTACACCACGGCGTGGAGACGGTATTTTGTACGTACGCACGCACGATGATTTCATTTTCCATAGGATGGATAGAAGGTGAAATAGGGTTGTTTCATATTTATAATAACATATCAGTATATAAGTAATACTGATGTTATTAATTTATAATGAGACAACTAAATAAGAAGAAGTAGAAGAAGAATGAAACTTGAGAGAATTGGAAGAAGAGATTACCTCTTCTTCGATGCACCTCCTTTAAGCTTCCTCTTAAAGAAGTAGAGCTTGTATTTTGAGAAGAAAATAACCACCCGAATGTTTCTATGAAAGTGGAGAAGATAAATGGGTAGGTGTTTGCCGAGCTTCAAGGCTCAAAAGGGTGTGATGAGAAGAGGTAAGGGGTGCCCTTTTTATAAGGGGGATAGGGGCACATTTCAAAAGCCATAAAATATTATTTTATAATAAAGTCATATTTGGATTATAATAGCTCCAAATTGATTTATATTGAATATAAAGTGAATATGGGTCTAAATACTCTCAACCAATAGATTTTAGACAAGTTTCAGTTACTATTTTAACCTTATCTTTTAGATTTAACTCTAAGTTATATAATTTAACTTTTACCGTGTCTTCTTGTTTTCTTACACTATATGGTTAATAAACATACGATAACCTGTAAAACGAACCCCAAGTGGTTAATTATTAATATATATAACCTTATCTAAGTCATTTTTGTGAACGTTATATTTTTATGAACATAATAACAATTAATAATATAATATTTGTTTTAAAAACTATATTATTTCAATTTTGACACTATTTGCTAATTGATTTTTGTGAAAATACTAACAACACGATTAGTTCGAAAAAAGTTAATTAAATCAATACTAACATGTTATATTGATATATAAAATTATGGAATTCATAAAAAGTTACAAATTACATTTATTTGGGTATTTATAATTTCAATTATTTTAATATTTCATTATTTAGGTAATTACTGCATCACCATTGTGTCAAAAATAAAAAAAACTTATCTAATGTATAAAAATTATAAATAAAATACAATTAGGTAGGAAATTATTATAGCTTTCTAATAATTATTTATAGTCAAATTTATCTTATTTTTATCCAAATAGTAAAAAAAAATTAGTTATTAAACTTTGATTTTACCTATTTTAACACTTCTTTAAATAAAATAATATTAAATGTCCTTATCTAATACAAGTGGACCTAAATGGTCATATTTTTTTCCTAAGGTTGTTTTTGGTCGAATTAAAATTATCCAATAGAATTAGGTCATTTTTTAGGGTAACAATAATACATGTTTACCCTTAATTACCCTATTTACTTTTAACCGTAGTAAATAAAAGTAAAAAGTGTCTATTCACCAAAAATATATTTTTATCATATTGAACCACATTTTACTCCTTGATATTAACCGTGTGTCTCATAATTTTTGAAATTCCACTCACAAAAGCGGTAAAATTATGTTTTATGTAAATTTTCAAATTCTCATAGGAGGTGGGAAAAAAACGGTGAAAAGTTCAATAAAATTTTAATATATATAAAATTATTATAAAATGGCTCAAATGAATTACATTGAACTTATATAGGTATTATGTATCAATTTTTACCTAAAATAAATTTAAATAAAATAAATAATTATTTAAATAAAATTTCGGTTTTTAAATAGTAACCCTGTGTTTTCACTATTCATCAAAAATTGAATGTTTTCAAAAAAATACCAAAAATTCACCCTAGGATAATTTCGATATTTAGAATCAAAAAATGAAGTCAATTTTGAAATAAAAAATTTATGATATTCTAAAAAGTGGGTATTACTATTCATAATGGCTAGTTCATAATAATATTATAATAATATCTCATTTAGTGAAACATGGTATTGCATATAACACACGCTATCGTGGAAGGTCGTGGTTGTGTGTAATGAAAGCCAAGTCAGGGTTGTGTGTAGTGAAATATTCATTTGTAGTTGCGTATAATAGAGTCCAACCATATTTCATTTATACATTTAATATATAAATATACAGTCAATGTTGCGTAAAATAACTTCTATAAAACGAACTTGAAATTGCGTGTAACACAATCCATGATTAGTGTTGTGTATACTGAATCTAAAATGGTGTTGTGTATAGAAAAAGATATTTATGGTGTCACGTACAACACAAAACATCACTGAAATTAAAAATAATAATTCTCATAAAATCTTGGGTTGTTACATTCTACCCCCCTTAAAAATAATTTCCCCTCGAATTTCGTCGGGGTTATAAATCGTTTACTACTTAAAATTTTATTTAATAGAAAACGACATTGGAAAAAGGAATAATAAATTGTAATTTTAAAAATTAAAGTAATAAATTTAACGGTTACCCAGATTAACTCATCACTGGGATTCCATATAGGAGAACATAGGTAGAAATATGGATATGGAAGAAAAATCTAACCTTCATGTTCTGATGGAGAGTGGTAGAAGACATTGATATGAAAAAAATCCAATAGTCACAATGCCATTAATTTGTGTTGATCTAAGGTACCATCTGATTATCAGATATTAGAGCACTAGGAAAAAAAAATTTTTGTTTTCAAGATCATTTCCCAAATGTTGAATAATTTTTGAATTAAAATAAGTACTTACTTGATTTTGGTATAACATCACTTTTGTTCGTGCCTTGAACAATTTCCACTTCATCTTTTAATGAAATGAAGTTGAATTTGTCATTCATCAAGTGTTAGCAGATCATGCGATGGAATGTTAGGTCCATCTATTTCTATCATAAAAAATTTAGCACAATTAATTAAATATACATAAGTCCCTCTATGCTGAGAATAATCATATATGGTTACTAAAATGAAATTATACTTCATCTATCATAGCTCTTAATAAAATAAAACTATTTTCTACTAACCAGATACATCATGTAGGCCAGCGGAAGTTGACAAAGGCATGTCACACTTCAGTTGTAGGATGGATTCCCACAACCTTGTCCGACGCGACGGGTTATTGCCCGTCGTAGAGGTTATCCTTTTTCTAAAACTACAGTATTATAACATTCCATAAATAATATCGAAAAAATTTCTGTGCATAAACAATTCTATCTGATGTACAACTTAATCCATTCCAACCATTAAGGTTATCGAAAATACTTATGTTCAATACTATAGTATAAAGGAATCGATTAATATAAATGTCATCTACCAAGCATGTGAATACCATCATTTATCCCCTATATAAGATATGTCTTGTTGGTAACATTCGAAACAAGTTAATACCTTAATTTTGTATTCTCGTGAAAAATGAATACCCATTAAAACTTAGTGAAAACATGAATGTTGTCAAAAGACGACTCTTTCCACATACCGAAATCCCAAAATTTTTATATACTCAAACCATGATATCACATTGTCCTTATATCCGCCATGATCTCATCAATACTATAAAACATCTCATTATATCCTAATCCCTTCATTATGTGTATATAATCCACTTTCCAAAAATATATGAATTATCCTTTCATGGTAACCGGTACCATTCAACATATACTTTCAAATACTTTAGAAAAAACAATAGTGTAACAATCCTTAGATGTGTATTTATTTCATAGTACCATTAAATTACCTATACAACATATCTCTGGATAAACATAAAATCATTCCACTACCTTCTTAAACCATTGACCAATCTTGAACAATTCGTTCATCTCACATATAATTTGTAGTCTCTTCCTCATCATTAATATAAATACTACCCATACGACCATGCTAATTCTCTTCATGAGATTTTACCTTAGGGAATTGGTTTTCATAATTCCCATACATTACACATTTAAAAAATTTAACCATTGTTGATGTCATAGAAATACCATTATCCTTGTCCATGGTGTTAACTAAACTATTTCCTTTGCAATTACTTGCTTTGTGTCCTTCTTTTACACACCCAAAGCATCTTCCAGTTCTTTTGGAACACTCTCCCTGATTCCTCATCCCACATGATTTACATGAGAGAACTGAACATTCTTTCCTCTATGATCAATATGAAACTCCATCTCTCTCTTATTAGCTGAGTCGGGATACATACCATAGTTGAGATTATTGATCATATTATGAGATTGCTGATTAGGCATAATAACGATGTTTGGACATCCAGATCCAATTTCATTTGGTTTCTCATGAAGAATATCATTCCATTGTCCATCATATCCTCCATTATTGTGAATCTTTTAGATTCCACCCATTTTCTAAAACCCAAAAAGAATAGTTTGAGTGGAAAAAAGCATGCTAGGAAAAGAGCTTCATAAAGGGGAGGTGCATTCAAAATATAACACGTTAGGTTTAATTCTAATATCATTATCATAATAGGAGGACTATAACCTATATGTACACTTAACCTTAAAGACATCCCTATACATACCATATAAATATCTCTAAGGATCTCACTAAAGTTCTCACATACTAGTTTCCAAAGGTTAACTAAACCTCCCTCTGATACAAACTATAGAGACCCAAAACATGACCTACATGGGAATTTCAATACTTTTGTTGAATACTTATAAAAAACAGAAACTCAAAGATCATAATAGTTTATTGCCTTTGGAAACATGGAATATAATCGTCTAATCACGTTGAAAGATCTTCAACATATTCCATAACGATCCTCCCTTTTTTGTTTCCATACCTAAAACCTTTCTTTTAATCCTGGGGGAAAAGAAAACATAAAAAGGGTGAGCTCAAATTCTCAGTTAGGGTAAGTATGGATAAAATAAAACAAACCGTATACATTTGAACATAAAAACATGATCATAATGTTTAAACATCAAAATCATGAGAAATGACATAATACATGGAAGTACGAAACACATAGATCATAATGGAACATCAATCACGATAAAATAGCATGGGAATAAAGAATTTAATTATGGAAACCATTAAGCACATGTTATTATTTCCATAGTAGCCAAGGCATTACTGCCATGACCATCATAGTGGACAAAGTCCCTTTCTGAATCAAGTTCACTCCTCGTTTTAGTCTTATAACACTGAACCGGATTAACATACCGTTCCATCCATGTCTATCTCATGATATATAAATATTTTCCCAATGAATTGGAGGGAGATATAGGTCCCACCTATCTCATAATGAAATCATTCTTTCGTGTGCCACAAAATCATATATCATACAGCACAGCATAACCCATGTAATAGAATGGGATTCATAAACATCAAGCCATCATTACATAATCCATATAAAAAATGGATAACATTTCATTATAAGAAGAATGAAACCATGTAAATAATGGAGAAATTATACTTGAAACATAAACATATTAAATAATGTGATCGCTAGATGGAAATTAGTTTTGATAAAACACTTGAAAAGAAATCTTGAGGAAAATATCATTTCTCCTTCCAAAGCATTTTCTTTTCAAAAAATGCCATGAAATATTAAAAGAAAATTGTTTTTTTAAAATAATCATGCAATATTTTAGAGGAAGGTTCATGAATATGAGGAATTATGAAATTGTAAAAATTTGTTCACACATATAAGTTAAAATTTACATTCTTATCGTACATTTATCAGAAAAGTCAAAAAGATTCTCGTGTGGTACAAAAAAAGTAAGATTACTTTCATAACATGTGGTAAAATTCAAAAATGGGTAAAAGTACATTAAACATACATGAAAAATTTTAAAAAACAGGGACATGGATTATAACAAAAACCCTAGTAAATACATACGAATAAACTATCTCAGATAAGAGAGAGATTGGAATAGTTATCCCTTACATTATGTCTGATATGCTTCGTATGTACCCGAACCTCCTATATATTGATTTAAATAATTTAATTGACTTATTAATGAATCATATTCATTGTTATGATATCATATATTGTTAAATTATGACTTTATACTACCCGTTCTTTAGTAAATTGGATGTAAAAGTAGCGATTTGGGTAAAATCATTTCATTTATTGTACATGTTTCGACGTGTTGTTCTTGATATTATTAATTATATCAAGATTTAATTAATTACAGAATAGAAAACATGATTTATATATAATATATATTCATCATATACATATATATATGATAGATCGATAAATGGAATGAAATACACCGTTCAAGGAGACGGTAGGCCGTACGTACCCATGAACGCTCTTTTTGTTTCCTTATTGAATTGAATGGAATTAAGTAGATGACATACATATATATATACATAAATCCAGTATCATTATTAAGTCATATATTTCATTATTATTCATTATATAAACTTTATAATTATTCATGAATGGTTAACATGGAGAATGAATCTCATCGCATCGTGGAGACAGTTGTTCAAACGTATGCAAGAGCGATGATATCATTCTCATGATCGTGGAATTGTATTGAAGTGTATGTATAATATTTAAGATTCAATATAAACTTACAATAATCATATATAGTTATTTATTTACACCATTATACCAATCCATGTAAGGTGGTGGTCGAAAACAGATTTACCACGACGTGGAGATGGTATTCTGTACCTATTCATGCGCGGTGATTTCATTTTTTATAGGGTGGATAGAAGGTGAAATATGGTTGTTTCATATTTATAATAACATATAAGTATATACGTAATACTTATGTTATTAATTTATAATTATAAAACTAAATAAGAAGAAGTAGAAGAAGAGAGAAACTTGAGAGAATCGGAAGAAGAGATTACCTCTTCTTCGAGACACCTCCTTTAAGATTCCTCTTAAGGAAGTAGAGTTGGTATTTTGAGAAGAACAGAACCTCCAGAATGATGCTAGGGAAGTGTAGAAGATAAATGGGCAGGGTTTGGACGAGATTTAAGGTTAAAAAGGGTGTGAATAGAAGAGGGAAGGGGTTCCCTTTTTATAAGGGAGGATAGGGGAACCTTTGGAAAAACTTAAAATATTATTTTATAATAAAGTCATATTCTGTTTATAATAACTCCAAATTGATTTATTTAGAAGATAATGTGAGCATGGGAAGAAATAATGTAATCCAATAGGTTTTATACATGTTTAGGTTACTATTTTAACCTTATATTTTATATTTAACTCTAAGTCAAATAATTTAACTTTTACCGTGTCTTCTTGTTTTCTTACACTATATGGTTAATAAACTTACTATAACCAGCTAAACGAACCCCAAGTGGTTCATTATAAATATTTATAACCCTATATAAGTCATTTTTTCAAACCATAGATTTTTAAGAATATAATATCAATTAATAATATAATATTTGTTTGAAAAACTATTTTCTGTCAATGTTGACACTATTTGGTAATTGAATTTTGTGAAAATCATAACAGCATGATTAGTTCTAATAAAGGTAATTAAATCAATACTAAATGACATATTAACCTATAAAAATAGTGTAATTCATAAAAAGTTTCAAATAATATTTATTTTTCTATTTATAATAGCAATTATTTTAATATTTCATGTTTTAGGTAATTTCGGCATCAGCGTTGTGTCATAAATAACAGAAATTATTTAATATCTAAAAATTATAAATAAAATACTATTAGGTATGAAATATATTTATCTTTCTAATTAATATTTATAGTCTAGTTTATCTTATTTATATCCATATATTAAAAATGTTTTTATTATTAAACTTTGATTTTAACTATTTTAACTCTTCTTTAAATAAAATAATATTAAATGTCCAAATCTAATCCAACTATACCTAAATGGTCATATTTTATTCCTAAGGATTTTTTTGGTCGAATTAAACTTATCCAATAGAATTACGATATGTGTTTGGGTTATAATAATATCATTTTTACCCTTAATTACCCTACTTTCTTTTATCCGTTGCAAATTAAATAAAAATTCACTATTCACCAAAAATTATTTTTATCTTATTGAACCACATTTACTCCTTGATATTAACTGATTTTCTCGTATTTTCAAAATTCCACTAACATAAGTGGTAAAATTATATTTTATTTAAATTTTCAAATTCTTCTAGGAGGTGGGTAATAGAAGGTGAAAAGTTTAATAAAATTTTAATATATCTAAAATTATTATAAAATGGATCAAATGAATTACATTAAACTTATATAGGTATTAAGTATCAATTGTGTCCTAAAATAAATGTAAATTAAATAAATAATTATTTAAATAAAAAGTCTGTTTTTAATTAGTGACCCAATGTTTTCACTATTCATCAAAAATTGAATGTTACCAGAAAAATACCAAAAATTCACCCAAGGATAATTTCGATATTCTGAATCAAAAAATGAAGTCCATTTTGAAGGATCAAATTTATTAAATATCAAAAAGGTGGTATTACTATTCATAACGGCTAGTTCATAAAAATATTATAATAATATCTCGTTTAGTGAAACTTGGTATTGCGTATAACACATGCTATCGTGGAAGGTCGCAGTTACTTGTAATGAAAGCCAAGTCGGGGTTGCGTGTAGTGAAAGATTCATTTGTTGTTGCGTATAATATAATTCAACCATATTTCATTTATAAATTGAATATATATATATATACACACTCAGTGTTGCGTAAAATAACATCTATCAAACAAATATGAAATTGTGTGTAACACGATCCAAGATTAGTTTTGTGTATACTGAAAGATAATATAGTTTCGAGTGTAGAAAAAGATAATTTTGGATTCGCGTACAACACAAGAAATCAATGAAATTAAAAATAATAATTCTCATAAAATCTCGGGTTGTTACAATGTCGAATAACTCCTGAACAGTTACATAGATCTGAATTCTGAGGGAACCGTTGTGCTTAGGATGGCAGGCTAACCCTAGGCAAGACTTATGTTTAGTCGACACAGGGATCCTCTAAGAAATCCAAAAAATTTCTTAACCGTAAATAAAATAATTAAATAAATTATTTTTTTTTCAAATGCTTATGACATACAAAAGGTAGTTCAGATTAAAAATTCAAGACCGCCGCTGAACTCATGAGTGAATTTTTATAAAAGAAGATACTAACTCTGGTCGGCACGGGCCATAAAAAATAGTTAGTTTTCGGACACAAATAAAATAATTAAGTTACAATTTTTTTATTGTAAAAAATCATAACTTCTAAATGGTGAGTCAGATTAAAAAACCAAGAATACAATTGGGTTCGTTGGGGAATTTTTCACCTATGTAGAGCCTGACCTCAACCAGCGCGTGTCGAGGGTGACTGATAATAATTTTCGGAACTTCTTTTTGTGTATGTTCTGTAAATGTTCATTCGAGATTTTATAACCTTTGAACTGATGCTCGGAATTGAAATCCAAGGGCACCGTTGAACTTGCAACATCGGTGATTGCTTAGTGAGACCTTCATCATAGTTGCGTTTTACTGAGAGTGGAAGATTGTTTTTGTGGTTCTTTAATAAAGTTAAATAAAATTATGTTTGTGACTTATTTTTATTTGAGGTGGTTAAAATATCCAAGGTGATGTTCGAGGTGGGATCCACCACACCATAACCTCCCATGAGAGGATATGGTGGTGGGGCCCACCCACACATAACCTCCATTGGGAGGATTTTATTTAGGTGGGTCCCACCCGAGATCCTTAACTTCTCTAACCCCCTTCAACCCCATGGAACTCTCAATTAATTATAGAGCCTCATCACCATCCCTCTCTCCATTTATTTTTCCAACTCTCCACCATTAATTACGTGAATTAATTCTTTTATGTCAAATTATTTTGAATGCATGTCAATCCAATAAAATAATATTTTGTCTATTATTTTATTTTTGGTTGGCACGTTCTTCTTGGTGGAGATTAGTAGAACATGGAGAAATATCTTTCCAACGAAGAATGCTTCTTGCTACCAAAGAAGAACGCGATTAACGCTGCGGCACTTCTTCCATGGTCTTCTATGCCGGACACTTTCTTACTCACAATATTAAGTTGGGAGGACGTGACGAATGTGGGGGACGAATAATCGACACCCGCCTTTTTCTCACGATTTCGTTTAGGAATGCCGAACGAGGTAGGGATTGTTTCCTGATGATGCTTCTCTTTTCCTCATCTCAACATCAAATGAAGATTGATACCATGTGATGTATATTAATTGTTGAGCTTCATTCATGTGAACCAAATGCTACCACTCAAAACGCGGATTGTGCGGGCCAAACCATCATGGCCCGACCCTACTGTTGTTATTTTTGTGATGATTCTACAATGGCATGGCACCATGGTGACAACGACAAAGACAGTAAAGGAAGAAGGTGCTACCCGCGGCCCCCGGGAACCGTCGCGCTACCCGCCTTCCTGCGCGCCGCCATGCCCCGCATCGCCTGCCTGTGCCCCGCCTCGCCCCGTGCCGTAGCTCGGTGCCTATGCATACAGCCCGGCGTGCCCTTGCGCGCTACAAGGCACCACGGGCCCTGCCTGTGCATTGCACGGCAGCCCACACCCAGTCCTGCGTGCTGCCTGGTGCCCCATGCCACTGCTGGTGCCCCGCGCCCCTGCCGGTGCACTCTGGGCACCCCACACCCCTGCCAGTGCGCTCCCAGCGTCCCACGCCCTTGCCCGTGCTACTGACTGGCACCCAGTGCCGCTGCCCGATGCCCCCGCGCTGCTTCCCGGTGTCCCGCTTCGCTCCCCTGTGAACCCACACGCACTCCCCGACACACCGGCTCCCTGCCAAGTGCACATGCGGCCTATCGGTGACCAGCCGGCCCGACTGTGCCCCACACAGCTGGACCACTGTCCTCCATGCCCCAGGCATTCTGAGCCACCCCACGGCGCCCCCGTGCTGTCTTCGGCTGAACGGGCCCAGTCTCCCGGGCCATGTTACCGAGCTGCCTACGTGGCGAAAATCAGGTCGAACCACCCTTGAGGGCCGTTGGGACGGGCCCAGCAAACCGGGTGAAAACATAGCGGGATGACCTGCCTAATGGGCAGGGTCAGACCTAGCCCGTCTGACAGGGTCGACCCGGACCGGGTCAGCCCAGCCTGGGATGGGCTGCGTCGGTCCGACCGGGTGGGACCGGACTCGGGCCCATTACTGACCCTTTTCATTCTTGGGTCATATCTTTTGCACCGGATGTCCTTTGACAACCCATCAGTGGTGCTGATATTCTTGGATCATAGTCGTTCCTTTGAGTATAACCCACTGGAGTTCGGGTACCGGGCCCCTATGACTGAAATGCTAATAACTCACTGACCAGGCATCTGATTAACGCACCGTCTATTGCATTCAGATACCATTTATGTGGAGGTCCTATGAGATACTTCCACCTACATTTTCATGACACTTGGAGTATAGACCCCTAGCTCATGGAGCAGATCCTCCCAAAGATGAGAAGACATAGTGCAAAGACCTAGATGCAATATACCTGACAACTACTTAACCGATTATACTTTGAGTGATTAGACTAGCCTAGAGGATGGAGAACCTGATTCAGCGGAAGACCCATGGAAGACTGAGCAACTTGTTTTGCATCAGACCCGCAATACTTGACAGGAGGAGTTCCTATGACGGCTATTAGGGGGAGCGCCCAGTTTGGTGTCAAACCCACAATGTAGGAGCGCCCGGTTTGGCAACAAACTCGCGGAACTCGATAGGAGGAGTACCTTAGTAGTCTAAGGTTAGTGGGTAGCACCTCAGAGTCACGACATGTCCACTCTAATCGATAGATTAGGAGTACTCCAACAGCCATGGTTTCGATAATAAAAATCCTGGTTTGAGCTTAGTCAATGACCTTTGTGTTTTCTAATGATTGAGATGGGTTACATGATAACATAGGTATTTGTATGGGGATATACCTAGTTAATAGTTATCTGTTGAAATGTTGCTTTTTGGTTTATCCTTGTTGGATTTTATGAGACCTTGAGGGTCTTGGGGTCCCTACTGAGTAACGTTATACTCACCCCTGCACAAGTTATGCCTGCACGTCGTTGTGTTGGAAGCAGATGATGGAAAACGCTGAACGAGGAAGATTGTATGAGGACTGGACGGTAACCATAGGTGGAACTCACAACGAGATGATATCTGGAGGAGATGGACAGACATGGAGCACTGAGGATCATTTCTATACCTACCCTTCATGTTGGATCCATGGTGGACGATCCATGAGCTTCTAGACACCATCCACCTATTTGTCTTTTTGTTTTACCCATATATCATTTCCTCATACTTTACTATTGGGATTCTATTCCATCCCCTTTAATTTCATCATTCTTGTTGCATAGTTTTCACTTATTGTTTCCTTCTGCTTGTTCTCTGGTTGTGTGTGTTTACGATTTATAAAGGCAATGCCTTCGCAGTTTTAGGGAATTACGCCTTCGGTGCTAGTTGCCAGCCCCTGGATTATGGGAGGTAGGCTTGGGGTAGTCACGATGTGGGCCCTGGGGGACAAGTCATGATAAATTGGTACCAAAGGAATTTGATCTACAGCAGAAAATATGACTCTGATATTTCGTTTCTGTGAAGCAATAGTGTCAAGGGTACTAAGTGTGGTTTTCAGTTCTGGAAGTGCAGTGTTGGTGCGGGCGGCCGACGTATCAATACATCAGGACCCTGACTTCTAGTTTTCGACTCAGTGCATGAAAAAACTAATTGCGTGTGTTTTTTCAAAAGTTTTCATTTAGTCATCTCAAACCAGGTCAGCTCACCACATGTAGTCTTTTGACCATGCCACATCTATGTCATTCTGGATTCCTCCATGCGGAGGTCCAGCTAGAACCCCAAATGATGTACGTACTGACAGCCCGCCCAGCAATGAGGCCTCAGTATATGGCCCTCTTCTAGTGGTGGCACCAGCGGAGGCACCATCGGTACCACTTCCCAATGGGCAACTGATGACATCAGCCCCAGCAGTAGATAGTGCATGTTGCTTGAGGGCGCTGCATGAGTTCCAGCGCCAGAGGCCACCCAGTTCCAGGGGAGAGACAGACCTGCAGGTGGCTGAGGATTGGCTGGATGCTATAGTGAGTGCCTTTAGACTGGTAGGGACACGATCCGAAATCATGATGATCCTTGCTACCAGCCTCCTTCACGCAGCAGCAGGCAGATGGGGGAGCCTGATGCTCCTGATGCATGATGAGGTTTCACTTCTATGGGAAAACATCAAGAGCCTATTATGGGTAGAGTTAGTACCATACACCCTTCTAGGGGTGTGTATACAGGAGATACTGTATTCACAGCAGGGTTGCATGCCATTGGCACAGTACTCAGTGAGGTTCACCGACCTCTCGCGCTACTCCACTGACATGGTACGAGACCCGTTCTTCAAAGCCCGAACCATTGAACAGGGACTCAGGCGAGAGATCAGATCTTCTGTTATCTCTCATAGCATCCCAACGCTGATGGGGGTGTTAGAGTGATCCCTCTTAGTGGAGAGTTTCCTTGCTGAGTAGTCTCCAACAGTGAGACCCACCAGTTGCCGACATGCAGGTGAGTTTTATGCAGCTGGAAGTTGACAGATGACGCATAGGTCCAAGAGGACTGGGCCTATAGGTGATCGACCGCACGACTCTGGATCGGTTGTGCGGGGCACCCAGAGTGGATACAGATCCAGGCATACCAGGAAGAGACACTGTTACTCCTGCGGGGGGCTTGGTCACATGGCATGTGACTATCCGACCCACCATGCAGACGATCCGAAGATATATGAAGGACCTCCCAGTCAAGGGCATAGGTTCGATTAGATGGTCCATAGGGAAAAGGTGGACGTGGCAGGGGAGCTGTCCATACAACTGGTGGTGGATGACTCTTTGAGGTGCTTCCACCACCACCACCAGGACGTCCACCCCGACCACAGCGAACTACTGGACATGGGGAGCACAACTTTAAGAAGCTGAAGCGTATGACTCTGGAGCTCCGGAAGCAGGTGGATAAGAGAGGGACTAGTTCCATGAATATAGGCTTTCATTCATGATACTTATAGCTTCATTGACGTCATTGTTTGTGGTTTCATTGTATCTTTGTACCATGAGCTGTAGTAATAAAAGACACTTGTCCTTTTGATGTTTTCTTTCCTGCCCTTTCTGTGTGGTTAATACTAAGAGGTTCCAGTTAAAACTATTGAAATGACCCACACAATTAATATTTATACTGGAGGAGACCTAGTGATCACACACTGATGCCGACAGTGTGACTCAACCCTTGGAGGCTAGACTAATGGTTTGATCTCTCAGTAGTAGCGTTGAGTCCTTACGATGTCATCCATGGAATGAATTAGTACCGTTCATGTTAGGATTGATTGTATTAGGAAAATGACGTGGTTCATCTAGGTGATGAGACTGGATTTCCCTTTTCGGAAAAGGGGAAATCTTAGTAGATCTTGTATAATGTAGGCGAAGAAGGGTGAAGTTGAGTTATTACAATTTGCTAGTCTCACCCATAGATCGTTGAGCGAATGGTTTACAGTTTACTCTAATCTCAACAGTCTCCGGTGTGTCTTATTTTAGAAGGAACTGAACTTGAGACATCGGAGATGGATTGAGTTCCTCCGGGACTATGACTTCAAGATAGTTTATACTCCAAGGAAGGGGAACGTTGTTGGGGAAGCACTCAGGAGGAAGACTGATATTCAGCTTCTAGGTGAGGCGACAAAGCAGCTAGCTTCCTTACATATATCCTTTGTGGATAGAGATGGTGCATCCTATCTACAATATCTTATAGTCACTCCTCCACTTCATTAGCAGAGTAGGTGAGGTGGCTTGCCGCCTGGCCCTTCCACCTCAGTTGCACCGGGTGCATGATGTCTTCCACATCTCTTAGTTGAGGAGATGCATGCACGACCCGTCCCACATCATTTACCAGAGGGAGCTGGACATGGATGACGGGGAGACTTTTCCGGAGGATCTAGTCGAGATTGAGGATCGATAGAAGTGGTTCTTGTATGGACAATCAATTCCTCTAGTGCGCATTCGCTGACAGCACAGGATCCTCCAGGAGAGAACATGGGAGTGGGAGGCTCGGATGTGTGCTTAGTACCCCCATTTTGATTCCCTAGTGTGTGTTGTAGCTTTACGGGGAATAAATCATTGAGGTGGGGGTAATGAAAAGACCCAGATATTTCAAGGAATATTTTTTATTAAATTCATTGGAATTTTATGAATTGGCAGTTCCTGACGGCGCCTGATTCCGAGGACTGGTGTGCCCAAAATGATCCGTCGATGTTTTTTTATGCTTAAAATTACACGTGTAAGCAATTTTCCTAAAAAACTAGAATAACTCTTTTACAGTTACTCTAATTAGAAATCCAAGGGAACCGTTGCACTCAGGATGGCGGGTTTACCGTAGGTGTGACTTTTTTTGTCGGCGCGGGCCTCCTATGATATATCCCTTAAAAGGCTTAACCGTATGTAAAATAATTAAATAAAATATTTTATTTTTATTCAAATGCTTATAACATACAAATGGTTTCTCAGATGCAAAATATGAGACTGACTTGTGGATTATTTTTATTTGAAGTGGCCAAAACCTCCAAGGGGAGGTTCGAGGTGGGAGCCACCACACCATAACCTCCCATGAGAGGAAATGGTAGTAGGGCCGAACCACACATAAACTCCCTTGGAAGGATTTAATTTAGATGGGGCCTACCCAAGCTCCTTATCATCTCTAACCCCCTTTAACCCCATAGAACTCAAAAATAATTTGGGAGCCCCCTCACCTTCCCTCTCTCCATTTATTTTTCCAACTCTCCACCATTAATTCTTTGAATTAATTATTTTATTTCAATTTCTTGTGAATGCATGTCAAACCATTAAAATAATAGTTAGTCTATTATTTTATTTTGGGTTGGCACATTCTTCTTGGTGGAGCTTGAAAGAACATGGAGCAATATCTCTCCAATAAAGATGGCTTCTTCATCCCAAAGAAGAACGAGAAAAACAGTGTGATACTTCTTCCTCAGTCTTCTACCCCGGACGCTTTATAATGCAGAAGCTTAAGTTGGGAGGCCATGATGAACGAGGTGGATAATGAATCGATGCCCCCTTTTTCCCAAGACTTCGTCTACGAACAACAAACGAGGTAGGGGTTTTTTCATGATTCGGCTTCCCTTTTCTTCTTCTCAGCATCGAATGAAGATTGATTCAAAGAGACACATTTTAATTGTTGAGCTTAGTTCAGGTGAACCAAATGCTACCACACTAAATGTGGAGGGTGCGGGCCAAACCAAAATGGCCTGACCCCTCTGTTGTTATTTTTGTGATGATTCTATGACGGCATGACAATGAGGTGACAGCGACGAAGACAGCGAACAATGACTGCGCAACCCACGGCCCTCGTGCACCACTGCGGTCCCTGCCTTCCTCTGCACCGCCAAGCCCCTCATTGCCTACATGCACACCGCTGCGCACCGCGCCGCTACCTGGCGCCATTGTGGGCTGCCCGGCGCGCCCTTGCGCACTTCCCAGTGCCCCGGGCCCTGCTGGTGCCCCGTGACCCTGCAGGCGCGCTGCTCGGTGCCCCACTCCCCTACCGGCACGCTGCCCGGTTCCCCACGCCCCTACCGGCATGCTCCCAGCACCCCACGCCATTTCCCAGCATCCAACGCCACTGCTCAGCACCCCTGCACGCTCTTCCCGGCGCACCGACGCCCTACCTGTTGCACCCGCGACCTTTCGGTGATCATCCAGCCCGCTCGTTGCCTGTGCGGCCTGCCTTCTGGCCTCCCAGCCACCGACATGCTAAGCTGACCCACGGCGCCCCCATGGTGTCGCTGGTTGACCAGCCTTCTCTTCCGAGCCATGTTACCGAGTCTCCTACGTGGTGAAAATCTGGCCGAACCGCCCTCGCGGTCCGCTGGGCCAAGAATAGCGAACTAGGTAAAAACATTGCAGGATGACCCGCTCAATGGGCCGAGTAAGACCTAGCGTGTCTGACCAGGTCGACCCAGACTGTGTCGGCCTTGTCCAGGTTGGGCTGAGTCGGTCTGACGAGGTCAGACCGGACCCGGGCCCATTACTGACCCTTTTCCTTCTTGGGCCATATCTTTTGCACTGGGCATCCATTTTACGAACCGTCAGCGGTGCTAGTATGTTTGGAGAATAGATTTACATTTGAGTATACTCCACTGGCATTTGATTACAGTTGATTCACGATCAGGTTGGTTCGTACAAGAATCCAACTGGGCCCCCATGAATAAAATGCTAATAACTCATAGACCGGGTGTCTGATTAACGCGTTGTCCATTTTGTTGAGACCCCTTGGACGTGGAGGTCCTTTGAGATACTTCCACCAGCGTTTTCGTGACATTTGGAGTATCAAACTATAGCTCGTGGAGCAGATCCTCCAAAATTTGAGTAGATAGAGTGTGGAAATGTAGTTGCTATAGACTTGACGACTGCATGACCGATTCAACTCAGAGTGATTCGACTTGCCTAGTGGACAGAGTGCCCATTTTGGCCACAGACCCACGGCGGACGGATCACCTAGATTGGAAGAAGACATGTTGTACTCGACAGGAGGAGTACATCTGATGGCTATTAGGGGGAGCTCCTGGTTTGGCTGCAGACCCACAGCGGAGGAGCGCCAGGATTGGTAGCAGACCTGCGGAACTTGATAAGAGGAGTACCTTAGCAGTCTAAGGTTAGTGAGTAGTGCCTAAGAGTCACAAAAGGTCCACTATACTCTACAGAGGAGGAGTTCTCTTGCAGTTGTGGTTTCGATAATAAAAACCCTTGTTCGAGCTGAGTCAATGACCTTTGTGTTTTCCTAATGATTGAGATGGGTTAGTTGACAACTTAGGTATATGTATTGACATATACCAATGTAATGGTTATCCACTAAAATCATGGTTTTTGGTTTATCCTTATTGGATTTTGTGAGACCTTGAGGGTCTCAGGTTCCCTTCTGAGTAACGTTATACTCACCCCTGCACGGGTTATGCCTGCACTCGTTCTGTTGGATGCAGACGACAGATAGCGCTGATCGAGGTAGAGTGTACGAGGACTGGACGGCACCCGGAGGTAGACCCCATGACGAGACAGTATCTAGAGGAGACAGATGGGAAGGGAGAACTGAGGAGGCTTTATGTACCTACACATCAGGTAGGATTCTTTGGTGGACGATCTAGGAGCTGCTGGACACCATCCTATTGTTTGTCTTTTAGTTTTACTTGTTTGTCTTTTCCTTGTAATATACTTTTGGGCTTGTATTCTGGCCACTTTACTTTCAACATGCTTGTTGCACAGTTTTAGCATTGTTTTTTCTTCTAGTTGTTCTCTGTTTGTGTGTGTTTACGATTTATAAAGACAACGCCTTCCCAGTTTTAGGGAATTACGGCTTTGATGGTAGTCGCTAGCCCCTAGCCTATGAAAGACAAGGTTGGGGTAGTCACAATGTGGGCCTTGGGGGACGGTTTGTGATAGATAATTTAATAAAACTATATTAATAAAATTTTAGTTTATTTGAGAGACTAATTTAATTATATTGTAATGAAAATAATGAAAATAATACAAGTATAAAAAGAAGTAAAATAATAATTGCTGGTTGAGCGTATTACCTCTTCAATTAATAACCACTTCGGTATATCACCATAAATAACCTAGTTAATATTCATATAAGATAGAAAAAGTCCATAGAATTTTTGAAATGAATTTATGAGGTTATATTGTTAGGGTTTTTTCTTGATAAAAAACTCTCGATGTGTAACAAAGAGATTATGGATGTTAACTTATCTATATATGAGGGGATGATCATTGTAACATCCTATGTAAATAAAAAATATTCCATTTAAATATTTATTAATTTTAATTTAAATGGGATGCTATGTCTGATAGCATAATCAAAATGAAACAGCAGGTTTCTTTGAAATCATATGTTGAACACAACATTGAATTATACAGAAAAATAAAAAAAAATATTATTATTATTTTAAATAGTAAATAACATATAGTTATTGTACTGTAAGGAATGAAAAAAATGGACTAATATGTTATTATTCATGTTTATTAAATGTTTTCACATTTATACGATAATATTTATAGTCTTTAAATGATAATTAATCTGAAGTTAGGAATAAATACTCTAATATTCATTAATTGGTCGAATTACCTCCTT
This sequence comes from Viscum album, assembly GCA_963277665.1. Classification (NCBI taxonomy): domain Eukaryota; kingdom Viridiplantae; phylum Streptophyta; class Magnoliopsida; order Santalales; family Viscaceae; genus Viscum; species Viscum album. The sequence goes on from OY728159.1 coordinate 1,434,683,948, forward strand.
TTATGGAGAACCATTTCTAAATCTAGTTTTTGTGAGTTTTATATGTTATATTTGACAAAATAATATTACTTTATAGAATTGGGACATCAAATTTTACTTTGGATGAAATTTTGGCATCTTTCTGATAATGATCCAATTTTAATAAATATTTAAAAAATACTGCATTTTAATTCAAAACATCCTTTTTATCTATTTTATTTATATGGTAAGATTATATTTTTAATACTTTTTAAAGATTAATTTTTTAATATTTTTTGCATTTAAGAATATTTTTGTCATTTTATGAACTTTAAAACTGAATTTAAACATAAAAAAGTGTCAATCTGTTGACAGTTATTATTTCTTAAAAACAAGCTTTTTGGTTTGACAATTGGAATGAAAGTTAAATTAATTTATACCACTTATTTGTTTTAAATTATGAAAAATGAATTCCATATTTGGAATTAGGAGGTCCAAATTTTATAAATATTTATCATTTAATTTTCTACATTATGAATATTTACTTCAATAATTATTTAATTTACTATGGTTAAAGGGAAAATCAAGTAAATAAGGGGAAACAAATATTATTATAATAATATTAAATAACACTAACATGTCTGCTAATCCAATTGGTTTATAAATATCCATACATATTCATCATTGGTTCGATTTTTGGACCCCATGGAGCCACATGGGAATGATAATGACACTTGATTTTAATTAATTTAAAGCTAAGGAAAATGTAACATAAACAGAAATGTTTTAGTAATATAATTTTTCATGTTGTTATATAAGTTATATCTTTGAATACAAATATTAATTTGAAATATAAAATATTGCATACATCATGGTATTTAATTTATTTTTTATAGACATTACATAAATAAATTTATTTATGACATAATCATGATGCAATGATTACCTTATTAATGAATGATTTAAATAAATAAAATTATTAAAATAATAAAAAAATCCAAAACCAGTCAAATTTTTATTAGATGATTTTATTTCAAACATGAGTCGTTGTATCTTATAGTTAAATGAACTATGGATCTTCGAAATCCATTCAAAATTATAAAATAAAATAATACTCTCAAACATTCCTAAAGAGACCATCATCCCCTTTGCAAAAGGACACCACCTCCAACCCATTACATACACCTCTCTAGACCATTGTCTCATCAAATCTCTACCTAATTAATATCCCTACATTCTTCTCTTCCTTCTAGAATCCTTCCCCTAAGAATAATGAAATTCATGAAATCCTTTTGGTTCAAACCAAAGGGAGATATCCCATTTAAAGGTAACCTCTTCTCTTAAGTTCTTTTCCTTTATTTCCCTTCTCCACTCCCAATGTTCATTTTATTATTTGTTTACATTACAAAAATATTATCCATAATTTATTAGGTTTTCTATTTTATGTATTTGAACTAAACATATAAACACCTCCATCTAATGGATTTTGAACATACTGTTTCTATGGACGGTGAACTACTCCCTCACGAAATGATTATTGTTCAATACTATTCTACCACATCCCATGGTGGCCAAAATGTTGGAACTATTATTATATATGATATATATTTTGTCCTGTTCTATCTATATTTTTCTTTAATACTATATTAGGACATACCTTTATTCTTTTCATGTTGTATAAATACGATATTTTCATTTGAGGAAGTGTGGACTACCACCCCCTTAAATTGATATGACTCGTTCATACCATACATGGAAAATATAAATGATGGTTTTATTAAAGTTTTGTAACATATATAATATATTATATTATATAGTAAATATAAAATACCCATGTGTCGTTATGTTTTAATTTCATCAAAAATGAAAATATTAAATGAATGTAGCGTTCATGTGAACGTACGACTTACCGTCTCCAGGAACAGATCATTTCATTTCTTATGTCCAAATGTTATGGACTATTATAAATACATATATGATGGATATATATATATGAGATATATTATATATAAATCATGAATATAATTCTGGATATAATGAACTGTTAACAACTTGGACAACATGTAATTATAAGATGTTCACATTTCACTCAAGTACCAAATATCAACAAAATGATCATTATTAACATAAATGATTATGTAATGTAAATAACTTTCTAATTAGTTATATAAAAAGAATAATAAGTTTTAAAAATGTAATAAATAAATTATAAATTAGGTTTACTTTATTAATCAGGAAATTAAAGAACAAACGAGTCATGTTAGACACAAGGTAAGGGGTTTTCATCTCACATTTTATTCACATGAGATTTATGCTATTTCAACCACTATATCCGTTTTTGGGATGTATGTTATTCTAATGATATTATTATTATTATTAATATACATTAATTTATGGGTATTTACATCTTCACTGTATGATCCTTCTTTCATGTGGTGTTTATTATGTATTTTACAAAATCGGTATGTGAACCATTCTCTCTCCTCTTCATATCAAAACTTATTTTATGTTATGTCTATTAAATTTCAATTTTCCTATGTTGTGATATGTTTTGATATGTTCTTCGATATCCTTATTGCTATAAATATCATGTCTATGTGAATTGAGGCCCTTTTCACTCTCATAAACTCATAATATGAATTTTAATGTGATGTCGTTAGGCTGTGGAATTTTAGAATGGGAACTCCTAAACCAAATTTCAGTAAGTGGGGTTAAACTATACTTCTTTATTATGCCATTATATGAATATGTGTGACTGATATACGATTGACTTAAACATAATATCCACTTATATATTGTGTATTATTTTTTTCAAACATAATTATGTTATTGATATGTACATAATCTAAATATGTGATAATTGTAAGGGACTTTGTTCCAATTTATATTCCATTGAGATTTATTTTTTTTACACCAATTCACATTTATATGGTCTATATACTACCCTTTGACATATAATATCTTGAATCTCTTTATTATAATGATATTATAATATTGGGTTAATGTTGTTCTTCAATTATTTGTATTCATACGGTTCTCATTTTGTCTGTAACACTTTAACTAAAATATTGTTTTGAATGTTTTAACGATTTATTCATCTAAATCATTCAAATTAATTTCCATGTTTTAAAATTTTCTTTAAGTATTTAATTCTATGGACATGAATGTTTAGAAATTAATTTTTTTTCCAAAATAATTAAAGTGGTATGGGACACTTTGATTCAAAAATCTCGTTTTTAAATTTTAAAAATAGTTTTTAAATTGGTTTCATAAATAATGTATTATGTCAACATCATGAAATGAAATATTGTGATTTTAATGTGGAAATGTTATCATTCCTTTATTATTTTTTATGTGTTATCAATATGTTATGGTTATTGGGTATTGTTTACGTATATGGGGGGATCCTTGATAAACCCAGAGCGGGTGAGCCCGATGTAGCTCTCAAATGCATTTGGTAATGTGACAAATGTAAATGTTTTGCTTCTACAACGATATTGTGGGAATATACTATTATAGGTATTCCAAATTTAACTCCATATGTAGTTGTGAACTCTATAACATAATTAATTTATATAATACACAAGTTTTTATTAAGGTTTGTGTTTTCTCTATGATATTCATAAATCATATGATTTCATGACGTATGTTAAAAGCCTTATGTTTTGATGTACTAATGATTTCATTATTTATTTTATAACCATTACTATTCTTTTTATAGTCATAACATGTTTTTGAATTGTTTTTCACAAGAATTAAATATTAATTGGATCAGAGAAGTGATCAAGGAAAAGTAAAGCTATATAAAACATGGAACTAGATACAAATATTTTTATTGGAGAGTTTTTATTCTATGGAAACTGAGTAGAAATGTCTCTATTGGGATTTTTGAGATGCAATTGTTATGGCCTAATTCCCTAAAACAATAAATCTGAAAATGTAAATAATGTGAATTATTAATTTAATTAAAGACTGTGTAATGTTTTAAGGCTGAGTCTTTATTGTTGTTAGAAGAGGTCATTTTAGACAACATTTGGGATTAGGAGTATTCGGTAAACAAATGGTTAGTCCCAATGTCTATTATTTTAGTTAAATTCCTTTTTATAACATTGTTTTATAAAAAAAATCAGTTACATATGGAAGGGGGAGGACCTAAAAAAACATTCTTATCTCCTCCTAATGACATGCTTACAATAATTATTGCAATGTCGTGTTTGGATGACTGTGAAACTTTTTCTTACATACACCTCACATGAAATCAATTGATTGATATTTAAAATAGCTCCTCAATACCTCGATATCATTGTGGATCATGGGTGGTATTTAATCAAAAAATATTTTCACAATATACTCATATTTTCATGAAAGTAAATATTATCATGAAATATTCATATATATTACATTATCAGAAAATTTTGATGCATATTATGATTTTAAAAAATATTTTGAAGAAGTAGACCCATGCACAAACTATTTATATTTTATTTTACAATATTGTCTCTCATCACAAACTTATGGAATTTTAAAAGGACAATTGATTGAATGTTTCATCTCAATCTTGGTCCCTCTATTTAATAAAAATCATGTTTTATCATATGTTTTGAAATTATATATCACACAAGATTATTTTCCAAAACTATTTTTCTGTGATCACCCATTTGACCCATGTAGTACAAGGTGTATTTAGACAAAGGAATAAAATGAGTTAGGAAGATATCTAAATCATTATTACTATGAATGTACCTTCTACCAACATGATAAGATGATAATAAAACCATATGTACACCAAGATCATGTTATGGTGTTCTTTCTATTGGGAATAGTTTTATTTTTTATATAGAGGTTAGAAAAATGAAAACATATAAGGTGTTTAGGTCTTAAGGTATTGGTATGAAAATGGAAGTTATAAGAAAAACATTGAGGTTATAAAATTTTAGTGATATTTTTGGGTTCTATGAAAAGGACACACCTAGACCGTGTGACAACCCGTCCCGTCGAACAAAGTAGCTGGAATCGAACCCACAACTAATGTTCTATTGGAATTTATCAGCTACCACTAGACTACGTGAATTCCCTATTAGTATGACTTATTCCTTTTAGTTAAATGAATTTACTGATCAAGAATATGTTGATTTGGAATATTGTGTTTTTTCACAAGGATATCCTTAGTATAGGAAAATGATTTTGTGATTATGTGATCAATGTTATTTTTGAAGACATTCCCTCTTTTGGTAACATTTTATGCTTAATGAAAATAGAATACCATTGGATCAAATTTGTGGAGAAATGGTTGAAATTTTATTTTGGAAGAATCTTGGTTTTTGTTGTGGGAATAAGGTTATTTGGGTTATTTCTAGAAATGAATAACATATCATAGAGAACATTTGATTCAGTTAAATACACATTTGTATGAGACATTAGGGGTGGTCAATATTTTTGGAGATAAACGTTATGATTATCTATGGTAGACTATGTGATTAAATCCTTCTGTGTTATGGGTTTCTATTTTTTTTTATTGAATAATTTTAAGGACAGTTGTGTATTGAATAGTCTTTCCTGAACATTGCATACTTTTGGTTATATTTTGGGGATTAGGAGTATTTTTTTTATAAGGGATTATACTTTTTGGGGATTATCAGATCTTGTACTAAACATTTTTGTTATTGGTTAATGTCTAATTATTGGCGAAATATATAGTTACCCTTTTTTGGATTATGTGATTTTCTATATGTTTACTCTAGAACATCAGGTGTGACCAAGTAATCTTGAATACTCATCCTTTGGAGAAAAACTGAGTTTTTGGTTGAAACATAATAAGCGATCAAATTCTACATCAATGGAATGTTTATTTTATTATGTTCTTAGTCAATATTATAAATATATTACCCATATTTAAGAAATGTGTAATGAGCCGGATTTTTTCAGGTAAATTTATTTTTAATTATATTGAAATATTATGAGTCCACAAAAATTGATGGCCCATGTTTCCAAGGCACTGCGTGCCCGGAATGAATTTATAATCATTTTTTAGTTATGTTTCATAAATGTGTGAGCGGGTTTTTGTAGCTTTTGAACAGGTAATCAGAATTAAAATCTAAGGACACTGTTGAACTCGCGATGCCAATATTCGCTTAAGGAGACCGTCACCTTAACCACAGTTAGTCGAGGGTTGATGTTGGGTTTTCAGCATTTTGTGGGAGTATATAAAAAAAATAAAAAACATTTATATTGTATTGTTTGGAACCTCTATTTCTGAGTTTAGTGGTGGGTATCCATCGAGCTTCAAATCTCCCATTTCAATCAAGTGGTGGGGACCACCTAACCCTTGAACTCCCTCTTCAATGTGAGTTATCCCTTGGAATTCCCCCAATTAAATGTGCCAACATTAATTACTTTAATAAACACAACTAAATTAATCTTGGCACCTATTTTCTTGAGTTTGGTGAAAAGGGTTGGCAAAGGGAGAATTAGGGAGAGAATTAGAGAACATTCTCCAACAAAGGTGATCCTCCAATGAAGAACGAAATTCAAATGAATAATAAGGAACTAACATTGGATCATCATGAGAGAGTGATGAATGCTTATATCATCTTCATCCACTTCATCTTCTTCCTCCTGCTTTCTCTAATGGACAATTAAAGTAGGGGTTTCTAATATGATTGAATTTACTTGACAATTATTTATATTCTGGATTCATAATGATGATTCCAAAAAAACATGGCCATCGTCCCACACATATACCTTGCCTCTTATTTTTTGTTCTTGGCATGTTCTTCAAACATTCTTCGACGCAAAATATTTAATGATTCTGGAAACAAAATTATTTTTTGAGCACCACATATGGTCATAGTGCCCTCGACCCGAGGATCATGATTTTGTGAACGACTTAATTTTAAGGCTTGGAATGAAGCCATGATGGCTCAGGGAGGAAGTCTGCAGTTGAAACCCAGCAGAACACAAAGAAGGTGGGTTGGTATGCCTCCGCACATCCGATAGTGAAGGAATCCATGGCCTGTCATCTGCGGCATAATAGGGGGTGGCCAAAATACTGCCGGTCATGCGGTGAAGCGGTGGTGTGCGCCCGCACAACCGGATCAAGAGGGCACGGTCGCTTGGCCACAGTGGAGGACGGACAGAGGCCAGAACTCAGCCAGCCCTAGTGGAGCAGCAGTGTGTGACTACGCCCACTGTGAGGTTGAATGGCCAGTGCACTGGTCGGCCATGGCGTACCGAGCCAGACCCAGTACGACGGGTCCTGCTTCAAAAAAATAATTTCCCATATGTCGTTCGGGTGACCTTGGAGGCACCCCCCTCTCGGGCGTCGACAAGGGAATATGGTGCCATTGCCATACCCCCAACCATGTGCCTCGCGATAGGACGCTATAGTCGGCCATCCACTGTTCCGAGCCAGCGAGTCACGCCGCCGAGCCGCGCCACCGTGTCACACCCCCCAGGTCACACCCCGCGAGGGCCGTCCACACCCAATAGGCCAGGATGGCCGGTGACCTTTGCGGGTTGGTCTGGACCACAGCCCAATGGGTCGGGCCCTCCATGATGCATTTTAACCTAGACGGTCCTAAACTGGGTTGTTCATGGATGGTTTGAACTGGTTGGACCAGACCCGGGTCAATCTGGACCCAGTTTCACCTTTTTTCCATAACCTGTGATCCTGACATCAGTTTGATGAACTATCTATGGTGCTGGAATACATGGATAGAGACAATCCTTTTGGAATACACCACTAGAGTCTTGGATAAAATTGTTCTACATATGGTTTGGATAAAACACGAATCCAATCGGGCCCCCAAAATGGAAACACTTTGAAATTACAGAGCGGGGATCAGATTGAGGTGTCTTCTATTGAATTGGAACCCATTTGACGTGACAGACCATTGGGATACTTATTTGTGGGACATCATTACAGTTGATGTAATGAACGATTGTTTGAGGAGTGGAACCTCCTAGAATCAAGCATATGTAGTGTGGGAACCTCGTGGCAGGCTACAACATAAATAAAGAACATCGATCTTGTGTGGGTCAACATCTATCGATCCTATGTGGGTTAGAACTTAGTGATCCTATGTGGGCCAGCACACACCAGTCCAGTGTGGGTCAGATCTGATGCTGGTCAGCTATCAGTGATCCTATTTGGGTCAGCACATACCAATCCTTAGTGGGTGAGATCCTATGTGGGTCCTCTTGGGTATGTTACATATCGATCCTATGTGGTTCAGATCTTATGCGGGTCAGTGGGTGTTAGTTACCTATCAATCATCTATGGGTTAGTAGTAGTGCTACATAACTGAATAAGATGATCTAGCCTTTGACTAGTCATATATACTTCTGTATTGATGTTATAAATAGTGTAAGATGAGTCTTTACCTTTTTGGTAACCTTCCATGTGGCATAACTTAGTGGTACATACCTTCGTAGTGATACATTTGTGGTATTCTTCTTTGTGGATTCACTTTTGCGTGACATGCCATTTTGGTGTTACCTTCGTGTTATTCTCTCTATCATGGAATAGATGAGATTTGGGAAAATGAGTTGGGAAATGTGTTTCCTCATGAAATAGATGGTTATTATTGATATCTGAGGTCTATGTAAAATCATATACCTATTTAGGGTTGAATTTTGTTTCCATGCACAGTGGTTTATCCTTTTTTGAATTTTAGAGACCTGAGGGGTCTTGGGGACCCTACTGAGTATCATAATACTCATACCTGCACGGGTTATACCTTCATATTGTTGTCTCTTGTGTATATGATGGAAAAAGTTGATTGAGGACGAGGTTACAAGGATTGGGGGCTTCTCAGAGGTGGACCTTCGACTAGCCGTACCGCCAGGATGACCATTTCAGAGTTGTACCTACCATTATGGTAGGATCCTTGGTAGGTGTATGCAGGAGCTGTTTTTTCTGGTTTACATGTTCTTGTTAGTTTTCTGTATCTATTCCAGTTGTTCTTCAATTCTGGCCCATTTTACTTACTGAACATATTATGTTTACTTTATAGTTTAAATTGTTCTTTTATCTTATTTTGTGATCGATTTTTTGAGTTTATAGGATATAAAGGTAATGCATTCCTTGTTTTTGGGATATGCCTTTCTGGTTCTAGTTGCAAGCCCATGGCCTATGGAACGCAGACTTGTGGTATTTATTATGTGGGCACTAGGTGAGGGGTTTTGAAAAATTGCTATTAGAGGAGTTCGTGTAACACCCCGAGATTGAATGAGATATATTATTTTTAATTTCATTGATTTCTTCTATTATAAACTACACCATGATTACCTAGTACTATATGCAACATTGTATTAGATTTTAGTATACACAACACTAGTCTTGGCTCATGTTACACACAATTTCAAATTCGTTTTGTGGAAATTATTCTACGCAGCATTAAGTATAGATTTTGTTTAATGAATAAATGAAATAAGCTTTTATTATGTCATATGAAATACCAAATGGTGCTTTCACTACACGCATCCTTGACTTGACTTGTATTACACGCAATCAAGACATTCCTCGATAGCGTGTGTAGTACGCAATACCAAGTTTCACTAAACGAGAAAATATTATAATATTAATATGAACTAGCCGTTATGAATAGTAATACACACTTTTTGAAATATTATAAATTTTATCTTTCAAAATAGACTTCATTTTTTGATTCGGAATATCGAAATTATCCTTAGGTGATTTTTTGGTATTTTTCAAAAAACATTCAATTTTTGATGAATAGTGAAAACAATGAGTTATTGGTTAAAACCGGATTTTTATTTAAATAATAATTTATTTTAATTAAATTTATTTTAGGTCAAAATAGATTCATAATACTTATATAAGTTTAATGTAATTTATTGGAGTCATTTTATAATATTTTTAGATATATAAAAATTTTATTTAACTTTTTACCGTCTTTTACCCACCTCCTAGGAGAATTTGCAATAGTACATAATACATAATTTTACCGGTTTTGTGACTTTAATTTCGAAAATCTGATAGGCATAGTTAATATCAAGGAGTAAAATGATGTTCAATAAGATAAAAATAATTTTTTTGAATAGTAACTTTATACTTTTATTTACCATGATTAAAAGTAAATAGGGATATTAAGGGTAAAAATGATATTATTATTACACTAACACATGTCTTAATTATATTGAATAAGTATAATTAGACCAAAAACATCCTTAGGTAAATAATATTATCATTTAGGTCCACTTGGATTAGATTAGGACATTTATTATTACCCAGAAGTAAGATCCAAGCACACTTGGACCTCAAATTTATTAATAAAAAGAAAAGTGCAGAGACAAACAAGAGAAAGAGGACGAGATTTCATGTCAGAATAGTCATAGGAATCACATTCAATCCTGGTCATATCATCTGCATCGATTGATTCCCACTCTAATTGGGGCTCATATTTTTTGAGCAACTCCTTCCTTCACTCCAATTGCTCCATAGATAGATTATCATTAGCCTTCGTGGAGGATGACCCGATGGTCACCATCCTCGGAGCTGCAAAGTAATCATTCCGTGGTTTCCTTTTAACTGGGGTAGGAAAAACACCATCACTGTCAGAGATTCCGATCTTTTCTCCTCGAACAATATCATTGTATGAAGTTTTAATCAGATTCCTATCACTGTCCTCATCATCCACATGAGTGTCCCCCCACTTGCAGGGGATGGACACTCCACTTCACGGAGTGGAGACCTCGGCCCCTTCTGATCCATCATCAGAGTTTTCCTCCGTTCTGTAGAAGATTACTTCTGAATATTCAGATGTGAAGAGTCATTCACCACCAATGCCGACACATGACTGAGATTATCAGAAGTGATAAACTCATGAGCTCTAGAAAGGCCACTATAAAATCTTGTCGGAGTAGAATCAATAATCAACTCTTTGCCCTTCGAAGGAGTCAGAACCTCATTGGTTGTCTTCATAGGAGGGTCGCTGTCCTTGATGACATGCTTTGGTGAGGACAATTCCTTAAAATTATCCATTTTTTTCTACAGATATTGGAGGGGTGTCCTCGCATTCCACACCCATTACAAGTGATTTTTTTAGGACACAACTCCAAAGAGTGCCCCACAGTCATGCATTTAATGCAGAAAAGTGGTTACTTTTCATATTCAACATCAATCAGAATCTGATCAAATGGAATAGAAAGTGTTACCGTACCAATGAGAGTGGATCTGAGATGAACTTCCACCAGCATTCTAGAGAAGATCCCAAATCTAACATGGGTCGTTTCCTTATCAAGGCGGATGGGAGTTCCCATTGTCGTTCCAATATCATGCAGGATCTCTGGATGCCAAAGAACGCAATTAATCCCATGAAGACACACCCAACCTGAGTGAAGACATTTTTTCCATTTGAGACATTGAAGTCAAGTGACCATTCATGCAGATGAATCTACCCCTGTTTTAGAAACATGGAACCAGAACTCCATGCCCTAAGCTTGAGATCTGCCGATGGAAACAAATAGTGAAAGAATCCTTGCCCAAGGGAGACACATTTCCAGCTAGCAAAGCTGTAACGACCCGAAATTTTGAATAAATCTTGTTTCCTAATTTCATGTGTTATTTTTTATACTCAAAAAAATGTTTTATTTGATAAACATGATTATAAATAAAATGAGACCATTGGTTTTTGAGTGTTATATGACCATCGGTCAATATGACCACCGTGAACAAAATGTTTTGATTATTGTCTCTAAATTTAAGTAATCTTGGTTAATTATTATAGAAAGAAGATTTGATGGCCTCACCTAGTAGCCTTGGGCCGATCGAAGCCCATCTAACAGAGATTGGGAAGGAGGTAGCACCATTGGGCTTTGCTCTGGACCAAATCCAAGCCGAACATCATCATGTGAAGCTAGAACGGAATCGCCTTTGCGAGAAGTTCAAACTGATAGAAATTACTACTCGGGCAATGTTGACTGAGCCGCCCCAAAATTCTATCACCCTAGCACACCTTACTCTTAGGTCCTATGCTGGTATTATAAGGGGTTATGTAACGAGACCGTAATTGCCTTGTGTAATCCTTTTTTTAAATAAAAATTTTGATTTCTTCTTATGATGATGTTTATGAATTTTCAAATGACCGGATAAATATTGTATGAATATTTTTGAAGAATTTTAGAAAAAGAATATTTTAAAAATGGTTGTGTAAACCTTAAATAATTAAAAATGTGTAATGATTTTCGAAAAATGGTCTTCTACAATTATGTTCAGTACGAAATTTAGAGTCTAATAAGATCAACTTGATTTTTGATGAATAGTAAATTATGAATAGTGATTTTATGATTAGGATTAGTAATATGACCAAATGGATTAGTAATCTCACTTAAAGAAAGTTTTAAAATAATCTAGGCACCTTGATTAAGTAATGTGATTCAATAAAATAGTTAAATAACGGTTTCATTAATTATTATTCAAGTATTAGTTTTTTCGGGTGAATAGTGTTTTTTTAATTAAAAATTTAATTAAAAATAATTAGAAAATTATTTTTATAAAAATGACTTTATTTTTGAACTCAGAGCATCGATATTATGTTATGGTAATTTTTGGGGTTTTTTCTGAAAAAATGAATTTTCGATGAATAGTGTTTTTATTTAAAAATTAAATTAAAAATATTTAGAAAATTATTTTTATAAAATGGAGTTCATATTTGTAATCAGAGCATTGATACTTGGTTAAGGTGAAATTTTGGGATTATTCTGAGAAAGTTGAATTTTTGATGAATAGTGAAAATACAGTTTTTAAGTTACGGGTGTTTAATGACATCATTAAATGATGTATTAAGTTTGTAATCAATATGTTCGAATTATGAATAGTGAGATAAGGTATGAGGTGTCCCAAGTGGCCAATACCATGGGCAAATACCATGGGCAAGCCCATGGTTTTGCCAAAACCACTAATGAGGTGTCCCTTTGCCATTAATGCCTTGTCCCCTCACTTTCCCTATAAATACCAAGCCATCCTCTCATCCATTCGACTCCCCACTCTTCCCCAACGAAGTTATGGTCTCATTACCTCCCAAGGAGTCCTCCCAAGGTGCCCCCAAGCCCCCAAGGTCCCAACTTTTGAGGTTTAAGAGTTACATTTTAAGGTAAGGGATCCGACCCCTCTCTTTCTTTTCATAAAATCTCTTTTATGTCATTCCTATTATGCTCCATGTTTTTATGTGAGAGGATGTTCTTTTATATTCCTCTTACTGCCCTTTCATGTTTATATGATGAGAGATCCCCTCTTACTCTCATCATTTCGTTTTATGAAAGTTTAAGCGGCGCTGTTAGGCTGCCGAATTTTCAAGGGATTCATTCACCTCTCTCTTTTTCAAAGTTCTACTTTCATGTCAAGTCTTTCAAGTTCATTTTTATTATGTTGGGGTATGATCTCTATATTTATCATACTGGTCTTTTATGATCACATGATGAGAGACCCCATTTGATCTCTTCAATTCAGTATTTTGATGTCTTAAGTGGCGCCGTTAGGCTGCCGAATTTTTAAGTGGTTCTTCACCCTTCTCGTTTTGAAGTTCTACTTTCATGTAAATTCATTCAAGTTCCATTATATTATGTTGGGGTATTATCTCTATATCTATCATACTGGACTCTTATGTTCATATGATGAGAGACCCTATTTTACATTGTCAATTCAATTTTGTTGAAGTTTAAGTGATGCCGTTAGGCTGCCGAATTTTCACAAGAGAAATCTTGTTTTGTTTTCTTCCTTTCATGTTCTTCATTTCATATGGTATATTTTCAAATTTCATTACCATGTTCATAAATCCCTTATATTTTGTCCCTCTACTGTTTGATGGGTCATTTATGATTTTTTGGCTCATGTCCCCTCTCTTCTCAATGTTTTCTAAAACCTTGTAACATAGCCGTTATGCTGCAGAATTTTCCCCTCAAAATGCCTCTCTCTTTTCTCAAAAATTATTTTATGTTATAAATTGAATACTCAAAGCTCTTATTTCTACAAGGGTATTCACATATATATAAAAATGTTCTATTTTAAATTCTGGGATTTACATACATGATACCCGCTTTCCCTTTCCGTGGGTTTAAAGTAACGTAAAGATCATGTCTTTAAAGCCATTTTTAAAACGTTATGATTATGAAATGAAACCCATTTATTTTATGCTATATGGGTTATTTATGAAATATTTGATGATGATATATGTGGCTCACATGATAATAAAGGCACATTTAAGGGTGCGCCCTGATGGCGCTCCAATGCATTGGGTAATGATGTAACCACTAGAGATTACAATTTTCACGATACCTTGGTGAATAACCTTGGTAATTTTCAAATGACACCTTGGGGATGGACCTTGGTGATATGTTCATGATTTTCTATGTTAAATGATGTAGCCACATCTTCAAGTTATGAAAATGTTATTTTTATTATGATATGCCACATGATTTTTTTTATCATGCCTTAAAGTTCTTGTTCATGACATAGTTGATGTATCTCAAGTTCACATGTTAAATGTTTCCCTTGTTTCCCTTACTGGGCCTTCTGCTCACCCTTTCTCTTGATGTATGATCCCAGGTTATGTGATGCCGTAATGAACCTAGGATGAACATGAGGAGAAGCCTTTCAAGTCTTTTAGAAGAATGTTTTATGTTTTCATGTTTTAAGTTTCTGGTTTCCAAGACACTAAACCTTAAAGATCCTCAGTTTTGTATAATGTAATGAAAGTTTATGTGATAAAAAGGTGGGATGCTATAGTTGGTATCAAAGGATGGTTTAGTTATTTGTGGAAATTAGGATATGAAAACTCTAGGAGGAACCCTATAGAAAAGTTTAATATAGGAAATCTTCCTGGTATTTTGGTGAGTATTGAGTAAGGGGTTGCCAAGCATATACATCCCTGTATGGATACGAGCAGGTAGAGGTGGCTCTGGCACAGATTTACATAGGGATAAAACCCGAAAACACCGCTTTGAGCTAGACTCGAACGGGAACTGGTACACGACAACGGACCTTGCTCTACTCTTGGTTACGACACTCCCGGGGGATATGCTTTGGTAAATTCATAAGCTTGGTATGAACCATTATTAAAGGAACAATGATAAAATAAAATAAAGATTCACATAAGAATATATGATCATGGATAACCTAGATGGGAACCTAGGGGATCACAAGTTAGGGTATACTTTTCTTCTACAAGTTATCTTTATATGCTTTAAGTTCCTTTTCATGATTATTGGTTAAGTATTTAAGCCTCTAATTATACTTTATCTTCTTAGTTAATGGTGGGAAATGGAATAACGTGTCCCAAAAACCAATGTGATAGGAAATGTGACAATTTCCGTATTAATATGTCAGGGATGATTAGGGGATTAAAAGATGATTATTATTTTGGAAGGCATTCACTATTTTGGGGACCCTATATGGTCGAGGTAAATAGATTACTATAGTATTTTCATTGAGGATAAGGTTGACTTATATTTTGAAGAATTGATGAATTTAAGGTGGACTTATAGTAATTTAGGTTACTTTTGGGAATGATTAACCTATCTTGGGTAAAATATGTTTAGGTTAGCTACTTTTGTTATAAGATGTTAGGAGTGGTTGATGTTGTCTGGAGATGAACAATGAAGTTGTTTTGGAAGACTATGTTATCAAATCCTTCTTGTATTTGGGTTTCAATCTTAGTTTGGTTTATTTTGAGGAATTTTAAGGACCGTTATTTATGGAGTGGTCTATGATGAACGTTGGGTAGTACCATGGAACTTTGAAGATTTAAAAGTAGGTTCTATTCCTATGGGATTCTTTCTTTTTGAAGAGTTGTTTTACCTTAACCTTTCTATTTTTGGGATAATGTTTAAAGATAGAAGAAATAGATAGTTAATCTTTTGTAGATTATGTGATTCTATAGAAGATGATTCTTGTGATTTTATGAGACCAAGTGTTTTTGAATTATCATCATTTGGCGAAAAGATTAGTGTTGGTAGGGACTTGTTAAAGGATGAAACTCTACTTGAAGGTAGGTATATTTTCTTATGTTTTTGTTCTATGTAGTAAATGAAATCCTCAAAATTATGAAAAGAAACGTAAAACAAAAATGTTGTTGGTTTACGTTTCCTACTAGGTAATCAAAGACCGTTTACACACATCATAAGTTTGGGATTTCTCATGGTTAACTTTCTCCTAATCATGTTCTCTATCACTCTCTCTCAGAACTGACCCTTTGTTTTTTTCCTCCATGTCCATGTTTTCCTACATGGAACCCGAGTGTGGGTTAACTCGGGTGGCCTTTGTACTTCTTTTTCTTTCTTTTAAAGTAATGGTGTTACTGACTCTTTTTCCGATGTGGGACTTTCAATGAAATTTCAAAACCCAATTTAAAAAAATTGCGAGGACGCAATTTCTTAAGGGGGGAAGATTGTAACGACCCAAAATTTTGAATAATTCTTGTTTCCTAATTTCATGTGTTATTTTTTATACTCAAATAAATGTTTTATTTGATAAACATGATTATAAATAAAATGAGACCATTGGTTTTTGAGTGTTATATGACCATCGGTCAATATGACCACCGTGAACAAAATGTTTTGATTATTGTCTCTAAATTTAAGTAATCTTGGTTAATTATTATAGAAAGAAGATTTGATGGCCTCACCTAGTAGCCTTGGACCGATCGAAGCCCATCTAACAGAGATTGGGAAGGAGGTAGCACCATTGGGCTTTGCTCTGGACTAAATCCAAGCCGAACTTCATCATGTGAAGCTAGAACGGAATCGCCTTCGCGAGAAGTTCAAACTGATAGAAATTACTACTCGGGCAATGTTGACTGAGCCGCCCCAAAATTCTATCACCCTAGCACACCTTACTCTTAGGTCCTATGCTGGTATTATAAGGGGTTATGTAACGAGACCGTAATTGCCTTGTGTAATCCTTTTTTTAAATAAAAATTTGGATTTCTTCTTATGATGATGTTTATGAATTTTCAAATGACCGGATAAATATTGTATGCATATTTTTGATGAATTTTAGAAAAAGGATATTTTAAAAATGGTTGTGTAAACCTTAAATAATTAAAAATGTGTAATGATTTTCGAAAAATGGTCTTCTACAATTATGTTCAGTACGAAATTTAGAGTCTAATAAGATCAACTTGATTTTTGATGAATAGTAAATTATGAATAGTGATTTTATGATTAGGATTAGTAATATGACCAAATGGATTAGTAATCTCACTTAAAGAAAGTTTTAAAATAATCTAGGCACCTTGATTAAGTAATGTGATTCAATAAAATAGTTAAATAACGGTTTCATTAATTATTATTCAAGTATTAGTTTTTTCGGGTGAATAGTGTTTTTTTAATTAAAAATTTAATTAAAAATAATTAGAAAATTATTTTTATAAAAATGACTTTATTTTTGAACTCAGAGCATCGATATTATGTTATGGTAATTTTTGGGGTTTTTTCTGAAAAAATGAATTTTCGATGAATAGTGTTTTTATTTAAAAATTAAATTAAAAATATTTAGAAAATTATTTTTATAAAATGGAGTTCATATTTGTAATCAGAGCATTGATACTTGGTTAAGGTGAAATTTTGGGATTATTCTGAGAAAGTTGAATTTTTGATGAATAGTGAAAATACAGTTTTTAAGTTACGGGTGTTTAATGACATCATTAAATGATGTATTAAGTTTGTAATCAATATGTTCGAATTATGAATAGTGAGATAAGGTATGAGGTCTCCCAAGTGGCCAATACCATGGGAAAATACCATGGGCAAGCCCATGGTTTTGCCAAAACCACTAATGAGGTGTCCCTTTGCCATTAATGCCTTGTCCCCTCACTTTCCCTATAAATACCAAGCCATCCTCTCATCCATTCGACTCCCCACTCTTCCCCAACGATGTTCTGGTCTCATTACCTCCCAAGGAGTCCTCCCAAGGTGCCCCCAAGCCCTCAAGGTCCCAACCTTTGAGGTTAAAGAGTTACATTTTAAGGTAAGGGATCCGACCCCTCTCTTTCTTTTCATAAAATCTCTTTTATGTCATTCCTATTATGCTCCATGTTTTTATGTGAGAGGATGTTCTTTTATATTCCTCTTACTGCCCTTTCATGTTTATATGATGAGATATCCCCTCTTACTCTCATCATTTCGTTTTATGAAAGTTTAAGTGGCGCCGTTAGGCTGCCGAATTTTCAAGGGATTCATTCACCTCTCTCTTTTTCAAAGTTCTACTTTCATGTCAAGTCTTTCAAGTTCATTTTTATTATGTTGGGGTATGATCTCTATATTTATCATACTGGTCTTTTATGATCACATGATGAGAGACCCCATTTGATCTCTTCAATTCAGTATTTTGATGTCTTAAGTGGCGCCGTTAGGCTGCCGAATTTTTAAGTGGTTCTTCACCCTTCTCGTTTTGAAGTTCTACTTTCATGTCAATTCTTTCAAGTTCCTTTATATTATGTTGGGGTATGATCTCTATATCTATCATACTGGACTCTTATGTTCATATGATGAGAGACCCTATTTGACCTTGTCAATTCAATTTTGTTGAAGTTTAAGTGATGCCGTTAGGCTGCCGAATTTTCACAAGAGAAATCTTGTTTTGTTTTCTTCCTTTCATGTTCTTCATTTCATATGGTATATTTTCAAATTTCATTACCATGTTCATAAATCCCTTATATTTTGTCCCTCTACTGTTTGATGGGTCATTTATGAATGTTTGGCTCATGTCCCCACTCTTCTCAATGTTTTCTAAAACCTTGTAACATAGCCGTTATGCTGCAGAATTTTCCCCTCAAAATGCCTCTCTCTTTTCTCAAAAATTATTTTATGTTATAAAGTGAATACTCAAAGCTCTTATTTCTACAAGGGTATTCACATATATATAAAAATGTTCTATTTTAAATTCTGGGATTTACATACATGATACCCTCTTTCCCTTTCCGTGGGTTTAAAGTAACGTAAAGATCATGTCTTTAAAGCCATTTTTAAAACGTTATGATTATGAAATGAAACCAATTTATTTTATGCTATATGGGTTATTTATGAAATATTTGATGATGATATATGTGGCTCACATGATAATAAAGGCAAATTTAAGGGTGCGCCCTGATAGCGCTCCAATGCATTGGGTAATGATGTAACCACTAGAGATTACCATTTTCACGATACCTTGGTGAATAACCTTGGTAATTTTCAAATGACACCTTGGGGATGGACCTTGGTGATATGTTCATGATTGTCTATGTTAAATGATGTAGCCACATCTTCAAGTTATGAAAATGTTATTTTTATTATGATATGACACATGATTTTTTTTATCATGCCTTAAAGTTCTTGTTCATGACATAGTTGATGTATCTCAAGTTCACATGTTAAATGTTTCCCTTGTTTCCCTTACTGGGCCTTCTGCTCACCCTTTCTCTTGATGTATGATCCCAGGTTATGTGATGCCGTAATGAACCTAGGATGAACATGAGGAGAAGCCTTTCATGTCTTTTAGAAGAATGTTTTATGTTTTCATGTTTTAAGTTCCTGGTTTCCAAGACACTAAACCTTAAAGATCCTCAGTATTGTATAATGTAATGAAAGTTTATGTGATAAAAAGGTGGGATGCTATAAAAGCCCCCCAACATCGAAATTCTACTGAATAAATCTTCACATTTCCAGGGTTGCACACCTTTAGGAAGAACAATGTGAGATATCAATGAGTTCTCACCCAATTACAACCTTTCAGAAATCACACCAGGGTTCGCCTCGATTTGAGACAAAGATCCCTTTCGGATAATCCTCCTATGGAAGGAATCCTCAATCTTTTTCTGATCCGATAAATTATCCTTCATCACATCGACAAAGGAACGATGACCACATGATGCAGCACCAGTAGGCACCCTCACAGATTCTTGCAAATAGCCTATATTGACATCATAAGAGGAAATATTCAAAACATCCTTTACCATGAACTCAGAATAATCTCGAGCACACTGGTTGAGGTATTTGCAGGGTGGAGGTTTCGCAGCGCCGCAGTTTAACCAGTCCACCCCCACCGCACCATCCTCCGGTCTCAGTAGAATAGTCTTAATGGAGAATACCTTCACACCGCCCGCCGATGCGACCTCAGCAGAGGAAGCCTCCAAGTATTTCAAGCCGCTCGGATCCGCATCCTTCCCAGAAGACCATCGCTCATAGGAGGAGACCACACCACCAGCTGACGCGGGCAAATCAGCAGAGGAAATAACTGGCTTTCTGAAAATGGATCACGGCGCAGAGGAAATACCGTTCGAAACCAGAACCTTTCTCATCTGCCGCATGTCAAGGCGATTGAATCCAAGGAGGTGAGGAAGCTCTATTTCGGTCGAAAACCCTAGCAGTGGCCATCGCTCTATGTCGTCGCTCGGTTTTCCTCCTATCTCGCCATCATGACATTTATTATTATTTAATTCAAAGAAGATTTAAAAGAGTTGAAATAAAAGTTTAATAACTAAAACATTTAAAATATAAGGTTATACAAAAGATAAATTCAACAATAAGTATTCCTTTGAAATATAAAATGATTTCCTACATAATGGTATTTTATTAATAATATTTCGAATTTAATTAATTAAATTTCTTTTTAACACAATGATGATGCAATAATTACCATATTAATGAAATATTAACATAATTGATGTTATAAATATTCAAATAAATGTAATTTGAGAATTTTTATAAATTAAAATAATTTTTTAGGTTAATATGACTCGTTAGTATTGATTTAATTTACTTTTTTCGAACTAATCATGCAGTTAGAATTTTCATAAAAATCAATTTCCAAATAGTGTCGAAATGGACATAAAATAGTTTTTAAAACAAATATTATATTAATGAGTGTTATTCGATTACTAAAAATATAAGGTTCATAAAAATGACTTAGATGAGGTTATATATATTAATAATGAACCACTTGGGGTTATTTTGGCTTGTTATATTATGTTTATTAACCATATAGTTTATGAAAAGATGAAGACACAGTAAAAGTTAAATTATTTAACTTAGAGTTAAATATAAATGATAATGTTAAAATAGAAACCTAAAAATGTCTAAAACCTATTGGTTGAGAGAATTTCGACCCATAACCATATTAGATTCGATATAAATAAATTTGGAGTTATTATAAACTGAATATCACTTTATTAAAAAATAATATTTTATGTTTTTTCCTAAGGTGCCCCTCTCCTCCCTTATAAAAGGGCACCTCCTCTACCATCTATTTACACAATTTTGAGCTTTCACACATGGCCAAACCTTGCCCATTTCAATTATCAACATCCCTATAAATATTATAGAGGTTTTGGTCTCCTCAAAAGAATACTCTAGGGCCTTAAGAGGAAGCTTAAAAGAGGTGTGTCGAAGAAGAGGTAATCTCTTCTACCGATTTTTTCAAGTTTCATTCTTCTTAAACTTCTTATTCTTTAGTTGTTTCATCATGAATTTATAACATCAGTATCACTCATATACTTATATGTTATTATAAATATTAATGAACAATATTTCACCTTCTATCCATCCTACTAAAAACAAAATCACCGTGTGTGCGTACGTACGGAATACCGTCTCCATGCCGTGGTGTAATATGTTTTTCCACCACGACCATACTTGGATGGGTATAATGGTGTAATGAATAACTATATATAGTTATTATGACAAAATACTGATTTTGATATATTATATCATCCACTCTAATTCAATTCAATAATTATGGAAACGATATCATCGCTCGTGCGTACATATGAATTTCCGTCTCCAGGACGCGATGAGATTCATTCTCCATGTTAACCACTCAAGAATTATTATAAAGTATATATAATGAATAATAATAAAATATATGACCTGATAAAGCTACTTAATTTATATATATATATATATGTCATCTACTTACTTCTATTAAAGTCAATAAGAAAATGAAAACATCGTTCATGCGTACTTACGGCCTACCATCTCCATGAACGGTGTATTTCATTTCATTCATCTATCTATTATATATATATATATATATACTGAATATATATGATATATAAATAATTATTTACATTCAGGTAGTAAGTAAATCATGATATAAGTAATATTAAATTCAAGAACAACAAGTCCAAACACGTATGATAAATAAAACGATTTTACCCAAAACGCCTCTTTAACATGGAATTTACAAAAGAATAGGTAATATAAAGTCATAAGTGAACCATATATGATATAATAACAATAAATATGAATCTTTAATAAGTAAATGAAATTATTTAAATCATTATACAGGCGGTTCGAATATGTATGAAGCATATCGGGACTAAGGTAAGGGATAATTTTGCAATCACATTTTTATCCAAGATTGCATATACTTAAGTTTTTACTGGGGATATATTTTTCGTCCATTCCCATAAAATGTTATTCATAAAGCGTTTAATATTATTCCATGTATGTTTAATGTCATTTTTATTGCTCTTTGATTTTCAGTTTTTCTTATGTAAGGAATCATTCTTTTGTTTACCATACATGGTACTTTATGACTTTTCTGTTACAAGCACGAGAAGAATGTTTTTTTTAAAACTTATACGACATGAACAGATTTTTAAGGTTTCATAATACCATATTTTCATGAAGCTTACTCTACTAGATTTAATTACTATTTTAAAAAAAATACTTTTCTTTTAAAATTGCATGGAATTTTTTGAAATAAAAATGATTTTGAAGAAGAAAAGATATTTTCCTCAAGAATTCATTTCAAGTGTTTTATCAAAACCATTTTCCATCTATGATGACATTATTTCATATGTGTATGTTTCAAGTATATTGTCTCTATGATTTTTATGGTATCACTTTTCTTATGATGAAATGATATCCATTTGTTATATATGGATTATGTTATGATGGGATGATGTTTATGAATCCCATTTTATTATTTGGGTTATGATGAATGATTTATGTTTATGTTGTGGCACACGTAAGAATGATTTCATTATGAGATGGTTGGGACCTATATCTTCCTCCAATGAATTGGTTAAAGATTTATATCTCATGAGATAGACATGGCTGGAATGGTAAGTTAATCTGGTTCAGTGATACAGGACTGGAACGAGGAGTGAACTCGGTTCAGAAAGGAACATTGTCCACTATGATGGTTTTGGAAGAAATTCCTTGGCAACTATGGAAATCATATCATGTGATTAATGGTTTTCCACAATTATATGTTTTATTCTCATGCAATTTTATCATGATTGATGTTCCTTTGTGATATTTGCCTTATGTACTTCCAAGATTTATGTATTTGCTCAAGATTTTGATGTTTAGATTTTATGTTCATGTTTTTTCATTCAAATGTTTATGGACTATTTTATGTTATCTATGTTTACCCTTACTGAGCATTTGGGCTCACCCTTTTTTGTATATTTTCTTTTTCCCAGGATTTAAAAAAAGGTTTTGGTAAGAAAACAAAAGGGGAAGATCTTTATGGTAGATGTTGAAGATCTTTCACCACGATTAGAAGATTATATTCTGAGATTCCAAAGACACTAAACTATTACGGTCCTTGTGTGTATATTTTTGTTATGTATTAAGTATTATGAAAAATTAATGTAATTTCCATGTACATCAGGCTATGGGTCTCTACAGTTGGTATCAGAGGAAAGGTTTAGTCAACCTATGGAAACTAGAATGCGAGAACTTTTGTGATATCCCTAGAGATATTTATAAGGTATGTCTAGGGATTTCTCTATAGTTAGGTATAAGTACAGTTTACAGTCCTAGAATTATGATAACGATCATGAATAACCTAGGATTAACCCTATGATGTTATAGATTTAATGTAATCCCTTAATTATGTTGTTTTCCAAGCATGATTTTTTCCTCTTACACTATTATTTTTGGGTTTTAGACGATGGTTGGAACCCGAAGGAACCATGTTGATCAATGTAATGGGAAATGAAATGATTTTCCTCCTGAACAAACCAATGTTATGGGATATAGAGTGAAAAATATTATTACTATACTTACAGAAGCTATGAATCATTCTTTACTTCTGAATGACCAGATAAGAGAACAATATTCTATTGAGTCCTTCATGAGGCAACTCAAACATTCTTTCAATGGGTATTATGATCCACTTGTTACTGAACAATGGATCAGTACCATTGAAAAGATATTTTCCATACTTCGCTGTTCAAAACATGAAAAAGTCATTTTAGTTGTCTACCATTTAGAAGTGAAGAAGACTAGTGGTGGACTCTAATTAACAATAAAAGGCCCCAAAAAGAAATTGAATACATGGAATGGAATGAGTTAAAGAACTTGTTTTAAAATAAGTACTTCCCACATATTATTTGAACAAAGATGGAGAAGTAATTCCTTGAGCTTAAGAAAAAAATGATGAATATGTTGGTATATATGAATTTAATTTTACCACGCTTGCAAGGTATGCCTCTGGCTTTCTCATCCAACCTGAAAGTAAAGTTGATCGATTCTTCAGTGGCTTAAAACCAAGTCTTCGAATGGAATTAGCTATAAGAGACTTCAGTAGCTATGAATAAATTGTGCATTGTGCTATCAAGGGAGAAATGGAAGTTGGTGGTATATATCCATCTCACAGTTTTGACAAGAAGCCAAAGATGGAGTTAAGGAGAAATCTCAGAACAATGGTGAAAAGAAGATGAATGTTTTTTTACGCTCAAAGTGTGGAATGAAGCATGGTGGAGATTGCCTAAAAGTTACTAGAAAATGTTTTATGTGTGGAAATGAATTTCATCGAGCATTTGAGTTTCAATGTAATGGAAAAAAAGGTAGCTAATGATGTGAATAGAGAAAAGACTACAGAGAACGCTCCACCAACACTTCAATTCTTCAAATGCAAGGAAATGGGGCATTATGCTACTCAATGACCTAATCCAAGGGTTAACGATGATTGACATGAGCAACCACATAAGGAAAAGGACAAAGGGAAGTCACATGCGATCACTATTGTTGATGTTGAATGTTACAACGATGTGGTGGAATGATTAAGTGTTTATGTAATTGGATTCAAAAATAATGTTGTATATAGTATCGTGGAATATTGAAATATTTATGTATTAGTCTATTGTGGTTTTCAATAATATTATGGTACCGGTAACCGTGGAAAGTGATTGAGATATTTTTGGAAAGAAGATGATATGTGAATAATGAATGGATATGGAGAAAATAATATGTTAGATATTACTCATGATCTCATGATTGATATAAGGACTTAGTGATATCATGGTTTGAGTATATAGAATTTTTGGGATTTTGGTATTTGGAAAGTGTTAACTTTTAACTACATTCATGTTTTCACTAAGGTTCAATGGGTATTCATTTTTCAAGAGATAACATGATTAATTCATTCAAATGTTTTGAATGTGACCAACAAGACATATCTTTTGATATATGTGGATAAATGACTGTATTTACATTATTGGTAGATGACCTCTATACCAATATTTTTCCTTATATTGTGAGTTTGGGTAAGCCGAAAGAATGGAATAGAATTAGTTAGACCTCATATAGTATTGTTTAAGACTAGAACTTTTTGATATTATTTTTGGAATGTTATAATAGTATAGTTTTAGAAAAATGACAACCCGTAGGACGGGCAAAAACCAGTCGCGTCGGACAGGGATGTGGGAATCGAACCAACAACCGAAGTGCGACAGGTCATTATCACTAGCCTACAAGATATACATGGTTAGTATAAATTAGTTTCAATTTATTATTTGGTATGATATACGAAGTATACATCCATCTTAGGAACCATATATGATTAATCATACCATAGATGGACTTCTGTATATAACTTTTTCTAAACTTATGCTTGAGACAGATGGAATGACCTATCATTATACCACATGATATGCTAACACTTCATGAACGAAAAATTCAACATCATTTCATTAAGAGATGAAGTGAAAATTATTCAAGGCACAAACAACAGTGAGACTGTACCAAAATCACGTAAGTATTTCTTCTAATTATATTTTTTCAGATTTAGGGAAATGATATTGAAAACCATAAATGTTGTCTTAGTTCTCTTATATCTGATGAATCAGATGGTACCTTAGATCATCACAAATTTATGGCTTTGTGATTATTGTATTTTTCATATCCATCTTCTCAACCACTCTCCATAAGAACTGGATGGTTAGATTTCACTTCCACATCCATATTTTCACCTAGGTTATCCAATGGGGAAACCCAGTGATGAGTTAATTTGGGTAACCGTTACGTTTTATACTTAATATTTTAAAATTTATTTTTAGTATTCCTTTTTACGATGTGGGTTTCTATGAAGGTATCATTCAAGTATAAAACCATTTATAACCCCGACAAATTTCGAGGGTGAAATTCATTTTAAGGGGGGTAGAATGTAACACCCCGAGATTTAATGAGATATATTATCTTTAATTTCATTGATTTATTCTATTATACACTACACCATGATTATCTTGTACTACACGCAACACTGTTTTAGCTTGTAGTATACACAACACTATTCTTAGCTTGTGTTACACACAATTTCAAATTCATTTTGTGGAAATTATTCTACGCAGCATTAAGTATAGATTTTATTTAATATATAAATGAAACAAGTATTGATTATTTTATATGCAACACCAAACGGAGCATTCATTACATGCATACTTTACTTGGCTTGCATTACACGCAATCAAGTCCTTCCTCGATTGCATGCATAGTACGCAATACCGAGCTTCACTAAACGATATATTTTTATAATATTATTATTAACATTCCATTACGAATATTAATACCCACATTTTGAAATTTTATAAATTTTATCTTTCAAAATGGACTTCATTTTTGGATTCGGAATATTGAAATTATCCTAGGGGTTGGTATTTTCTGAGAACTTTCAATTTTTGATGAATAATGAAAACACTGAGTTATTGGTTAAAACCGAATTTTTATTTAAATAATCACTTTATTATGTAAATTTATTTTAGGTAAAAATAGATACATAATACTTATATAAGTTCAATGTAATTCATTGGAGTCATTTTATTATAATTTTAGATATATAAAAAAATTGAACTTTTTACCGTCTTTTACCCACCTCCTAGGAGCATTTGCAATAGTACATAAAACTTACTTTTACCGCTTTTGTGAGTTGAATTTCGATAATCCGAGTGACACGGTTAATATCAAGGAGTAAAATGTGGTTCAATAAGATAAAAATAAATTTTGGTGAATAGTGACTTTTTACTTTTATTTACCACGGTTAAAAGTAAATAGGGTAATTAATGGAAAAATGATATTATTATTACCTTAAAACATGTCCTAATCCTATTGGATAAGTATAATTCGACCAAAAACAACCTTTGGAAAATAATATTATCATTTAGGTCCACGTGGATTAGATTAGGACATTTATTATTATTTAATTCAAATAAGAGTTAAAAGATTTAAAATCAACGTTTAATAACTAAAACATTTTTAATATAGGGTTACACATGAAATAAATTTGGCAATAAATATTCCCTAGAAAGATAAAAATATTTCCTACATAATGGTATTTTATTTTTATTTTTTGACATTAATTAATTTAATTTATATATGACACAATGATGATGTTGTAATTACCTTATTAATGAAATTTTAACATAATTGATGTTTCAAGTACCCAAATAAATGTAATTTGAGACTCTTATAAATTAAAATACTTTTTAGGTTAATATTACATGTTATTATTGATTTAATTAAATTTTTTTGAACTAATCATGCTGTTAGGATTTTCATAAAAATCAATTACCAAATATTGCCAAAATGGACATAAAATAGTTTTTTAAAACAAATATTATATTATTAATTGTTATTATATTCCTAAAAATATAAGGTTCTTCCAAATGACTTAGATAAGGTTATATATATTAATAAAGAACCACTTGGGTATCTTTTGGATTGTTATAGTTGTTAGAACCACTTTGTGTATAAGGTTGTATTTGTAGTTAATAGTTTTCAATATAGATCAAAATGAAGGAGATCAAGAAGTACTCCAATGAAATGGAGGAATGGAAATTCATATGATTGTTGTACTGATCATAAGTTCAAAGAACATGTGTCAAAGTTGACACATTGTTTACAACAATGAAAAAGTGAGGTATATTCCATCTGAGTATGGTTAAAATAGAATGGGGTTTTGATGAAGTCCATGAAATTCCTCATGATTGCATGAGAACCATGCAAGAGACTTCTTGAAGAACTGAATCATATGTTTTGCATGAAGTAGATAATGATGGTTGAAGAAGAAGACAATGTGCAGGGGATTGGAATTCTGAGATGGCCATGCACATCACATTGTCATAGAAGATGATGATGCTAAAGTTGTTCCTTCAAGGAATACATATCACGATAGTGGAGTTTGTGATGAAAGAAGAAGAGTTACTGAAGGATGCAGATCACTGAGAAGAAGTGTTTTTTAGGTGATCGTGCTTGTTGACAAAGCAAAAAAAATGACATACAAATTTTTTTACAAAGGAGATTCCATGGTGGCATGTCGAGTTCAAGGGATGTAGCTAAAGATCCATGTTTGGTCAGCGAATGTCGACAAAGGAATGGATGATCTGGAGGTGGTATAAAAAGAGTAGACACACGTTGGCACTATTTCCTAGTGTCTGCCAAATTTTTGGGCCTCAAAATCGGAAAATGAAGACATGGATTATCTAAAAATGTAGGTCCACACAAAGAGGAAGTGGTGCAAAAGAAATAAGGGGTGTGCGTGAAATTCTTGAGTTGGGATCGAAAAACAGCGTGGTGCGCAAAATAGTGGAGCGAGGTTATTCGCGCAAACAGTGTTTCAGAATCAGAACGTTGAAAAATGGTAAAGGCAAGGGCGACGCAAAAAACCAGAGCTGCGAGTGAAAAAATGGGAATGTGCGCGAAAAATGTTGTGTGCAGAATATCTGGGTGAATTTTTCATGCTAGCAGTGTATCGAATCATAAATAATGAAAATCAGCAAAGGCAAGATGCGAGCGAAAAATCGGAGATGTTCACGCCATGTGCGAGGAAAATCAAACTGGTGTGCCTAATGCTGGTTGTGCGGAAAATGTTGGTTTGAAGTTTTACGCACAAGAGAGGATTCATGTTCAGAATGATGAAAATGGAGAAGTAATGAGATGCACGAAAAACCAAGGCAGAACGCGAGAATAAAACGATGGTGCACGTAATTCAAATAACTGAGAGACAGTTTTATGCACATGAAGGGGTTTTACGCGGAGGATAAAAAACTCCTATAAATATGAGGTGAACCCCTCTCATTCGAAGAGGCTCGACACTTAGACAAATCCAAAGCTCTGATGGGCGGAAAAATTAAGTTATAGAGTGGTGCATGAAAAGAAGAAGGGTTGCGCGAAAAAGAAGGTGTTGCGCGAAAGAGGGAAGATTTGCGCGAAAAAGAAGAGTTGCACGAAAAGCCTTTTCTGCGCCAAAAGTTATTTTTACGTGCAAGGTTTAAATTTTACGTGCAAGGCACCAGGAAGGGGGCGTGAAAATTTGGGGGTCCCACCGGCCTTTGACAGGTGCTTATCACTCTCAAATCTGCTTTGCGAAGATGGAAGAACAGTAAACAATTTGGTTTTATGAAGAGAAGTGGTACCACACACAAATTGACTGGTGTTTAACATCCTCATTGTGCTTTGTGAATAGAATAAGAAAGGTTTGTGCAACTAAAATCGGATCTGCACAAAAAGAGTGAAATATATCAATACACTCAGGTGTCAGTATTTTGAATCAAAGGAAGAGAAGAAGATGATCTGGTGCATTCTGTTATTACACTTAAGAAGAAGTATTGAACTAAAACGAGCATCAACTCTGAACCCTGATGCAAGAAAAGTCTCATGTTGAACAGGAGACAATGAAATTTAGGTCTATCTATTGAAGAGACCTTCACGTCTATAAACTGAGTGTGACTTCACCAAGGGCAGTGAGCTAGGGGGAGTCAGTGGGAGTGACCCAAGGGACGCAGTGAGATATCCCTGAACAATTGTAAAGGCAGTGAGCCTGGGACAGAGTGACTGTGCCCAAACCTTTGTAATCAATAGCTAGTGAAGCATAGTAGATTTTGGTACGACCGAGAACCTGTTAGTGTATTCCCCTTGGACATAGCCCTTTGTGGTGAACCAAGTAAAAATATTAGTGTCATCTCATAGCATGTGAATGTTTCATTACTGATCATATCCATCATACATGTTTAATCTGTTCCTACCAACATGGGAACAAGATCAACAACTTTAGGCAGAAAAAGTTTACACCCGGATTCACCAATCCCCTCTCAGGTTGTCCCGGGGTCCTAAAAGTGGTATCATAGGGAGGTTAACATATGTTGGATACTATACAATAATCCTAGTCATATGAGGAATTTAGTTTCTTTCCTAAAGTCACCAATGAAGAGCAGTCTTGATAATGACGCAATAATTTCTGAGCAGAAGTCTACATCTAGCAATACCATGACAAACAGGAAAAAGAAAGGGAAGAAGCAGGTGAAGAAGCCCCTCATATCCAAAGAAGATGCAGTGTCTTGTTCTCTATGCCATTAAAATAATGAAAAATGATCAGGCTCGGAAAGCATCAAGCAGGTGGCTCAGAATTCTTCCAATGGAAAGGATGACACCCTTAATTCAAGATTTCAAGAAAAACTCAAAACATATCTGCATGATATTCCTAAAGAAAGGGTTGCTATTATTTGTAGCCTATTCCATTCTATGCAGGTTGAGATCACTCAATTAGAAAGGGAAGCTGACAATATGGAAAAAGGATTGGAAAGAAATGTTTTGGAAAGTATGAAGCTCACTAAACAAATTAAAGTCTGATGAAAATGTGGAAGTCAATAAGACTCTAAAAGAAAATATCCATGCACTTGAAGTTGAGCTGAAGAAGAGCACTAAAGTCAAGTGTTTTTTTGGAAGAAACATCCATGAAATTCTGGGTACTTGACTCTTTGTTACAAAACAAATTTAAGATGCATGAAGATGAGGTTGACATATTTAAGAAAACATGTGAAGAGAAGATGATCATGAATGAAGATCAAGAGGTCATATTAAATATTGAGGGTTAAAAATTGGAAGCCCAGTTGACCAAGATTGAGAATACAAATATTGAGACTTCACAAAAAAATGAAATGAGTGATGTCTGTACTCAATGTTCGTGGGAAGAATCTAAAGCTGAAATTCCTCCAACATGTGACAAGAAGATTATGACAACTCTTGATTATCCACACCATGAATCAATTGCTGCTGGTACTCAATGCTCACTAGAGGATTCTATTGTCGAAATACCTCCAACATGTGATAAGAAGATCATTACCTCACTCATTGATCTATCACAAGAAACTGAGAAAGTGAAGGTACCATCAAAACCATCTTGTACTCATGTTTCTAAATATGTTCCTACAATCTATGCAGGTTGGAAGAAAAGTTCAAAACAAGTATGGTTGAGGAAAGGTGAGAAGAAGAAACCTACCACCTTGGCTAGGGTGGATGCGAAGAAAATTGAGGAAGTTGGTTCCTCAAATAGAACTCAAAAGATTAAGAAAATGACCCAACAACCTCATACAGAAGATACAAAGAGGAAATGATTTGTGGGTAAATGTCGGTGCTGCAACAGATTTGGGAACTGTGCACTAGATTGTTTTTACAATCCCTTACATGGAAAAGCACAGGGGAAGCCTATATCAAAGGGAAGGAATTCAAAGAAGAAGAAGCAACATCCACATATCCAGAAGCATCTGTTCACCGAAAACAGATTTGGAATTATTGATAACATATGTGATGTATGCAAAAGCAGTGGTCACAGGAATGGTGCATTCCTATGTCAACAGATATCCAGAGCTGATAAGAACAGAAGACCACACAGGCCAGCTAAGAAGGAAGATTATTCCTTGGGATGAAATCAGAATAATATTGTGAACACACATATCCCCAAGAAGATCTCAAGTAGGGAATCTGAGAAGGCCCAGGGTTTTAGATCCATGAAATTAAATGGTCATTAATCCAAAAGAAACAATAAGTGGGATGAAATTCAGATGATTCCATGTGGAAGACCCAAATCATCCGCAACAATTCCAAATGACATATTGGTCATCTGGAAAGAAGATTTGAAAATAATGAGGAAACTTGAAGATGAAAAGGCCAAGACTGGTGATAAAGGAAAATAAAATCTTTCACGTGATGAAGACAGATTGCTGGAGTGATTGAAAATCAAGAAAAACACACCTGTCAATGATGTTCTGTGTGAGAGGTGCCAGAAATATAGTCACATTGCAAATGGTTGTCTAACCTTAATTCCAGAACAAGAATCAGTCCTTAAGAAGAGTAAGAATGTATCATTCATGATGGCTGTTATGCAGAACAATTCTCCAAACAAAGCAGAAGAGAATGTGAAAAGAGCCATGCCACATCAACACATATCAGAACATATGTTGAAATGTTCAGGCATGAAGACTGGAGTGAATAGATGAACTTGGTTGAGAAAAACACCTCAACCCTATAGCTCATATTGATGAATCAAGGAGGAACCACCTTATTCCCTTAATCATTTGTGTATTGTATTTTTGCTAATAATGCAGGTAATTGAAGGTGAACTATGCTCTCAAGGGGAGAATTTGAGAAGTAGTGAATTCTGTCAACTCTTGATAGCTAATCTGAAGAAGATTCCATCCCTAGAAGCTTCTTCAATTGATATTAAAAGAATAATATGATGAAGGATCTCTCTTGATGAAGATGATGATGAGTGTTTCCCTTGAGGAGGAGGAGAAAAATGGAGATGCTTCCAAAATCACTAGTACAGTCAATATCAACTCCAACTAGTATCAAATGCAGTTACTCTGTAAATTTCTTGAAGATCATTTCATTAGAGAAGAGGTGGATAATCTCATATCAGAATTATTATTCTCGTCTTGGAATGAAAGTGGAAAACCCTTGAAGAAAATGTACATGAGTTCTCATCTCATGTGGTATCATGACCAGTGAATAATGGATTTCCTTGTTGTCTAAATCAAATCCTCTTGTTTTCTACACCGAGCATTGCTTAAGTAGACTTAGAGTGAAATGATTAATAACACATTGCTTAAGTATATGTTGATACCCTCTCTACCAGGTGCTTTGTAATTCTTGTCAACAAGGAGGAGAGAAAGTGAAATGAATGTTTGAAGAGAAAAGTTGATTGAAGAGAAGATTCTCATTTTGACATAGAAAAATTCATTTCAGAAGATATGTAAGGTATTGACAACAAAATACAAAGGGGGAGATTGTTGGAACCTCTTTGTGTATAAGGTTGTATTTGTTGTCAATAGTTTTCAATGATGATCAAAATGAAGGATATCAATAAGTACTCTAATGAAATGGAGGAATGTAAATTTAGATGATTGTTGTACTGATCATAAGTTCAAAGAACATGTGTCAAAGGTGACACATTGTTTACAACAATGATGAAGTGAGGTATAATCCATCTGAGGATGATTAAAGAAAAATGGGGTTTTGATGAAGGCCATGCAATTCCTCATGATTGCATGAGAACCATGCAAGAGGCTTCTTGAAGAACTGAATCATATGATTTGCATGAAGTAGATAATGATGGTTGAAGAAGAAGACAATGTGCAAGTGATTGGAATTCTGAGATGGCCATGCACATCACATTGTCACAGAAGATGATGAGGCTAAAGTTGTTCTTTCAAGGAATACATATCATGATAGTGGAGTTTGTAATGAAATCAGAAGAGTTGCAAAAGGATACAAATCATTGAAAAGAAGTGTTTTTGAGGTGATTGTGCTTGTTGACAAAGCAAACAAATGAAAAACAAATTTGTTGAAAAAGGAGATTCCATGGTGGCATGTCGAGGTCAAGGGCTGTGGTTAAAGATCCATGTTTGGTCAGCAAATGTCAACAATGTAATGGATGATCTTGAGGCGGTACAAAATAGTGGAGTGGAGTTTTTTGAAAAACAGCGTGGTGCGCGAAATAGTGGAGCGAAGTTTTTCACGCAAATACTGTTTCAGAATCAGAACGTTGGAAAATGGTAAAGGCATGGGCTGCGCGAAAAACCAGAGTTGTGAGTGAAAAATGGCAATGTGCGCGAAAAATGTTGTGCGCAGAATAGCTGGGTGAATTTTTCACGAAATCATTGTATCGAATCAGAAGTACATAAAATTGGAAAAGGCAAGAGGCGTGCGAAAAATCAGAGATGTTCACGTCATGTGTGCGGAAAATCAAACTAGTGCTTGTAAAGATGGTTGTGCGCAAAATGTGGGTTTGAAGTGTTATGAACAAGAGAGGATTAATGTTCAGAATGATGAAAAATGGAGAAGTAATGAGATGCACGAAAAACCAAGGTGGTACGCGAGAATAAAAGGAAGGTGCACGTAATTCAAAGAACTGAGAGACAGTTTTACGAGCATGAAGGGTTTTACGCGCAGGATCAAAAATTCCTTTAAATATGAGGTGAACCCCTCTCATTCGTAGAGGCTCGGAACATAGAAAAATCTCGAGCTTAGATGTGTGTAAAAATTATGGTATAGAGAGGTGTGTGAAAAGAAGAAGGGTTGCGTGAAAAAGAAGGTGTTGCGCAAAAAAGGGAACATTTGTGCAAAAAAGAAGAGTTGCATGAAAAGCCTTTTACGCGCCAAAAGTTATTTTTACATGCAAGGTTTAAATTTTACGTGCAAGGAACTAGGAAGGGTGCATGAAAATTTGGGGGTCCCGCAGGCCTTTGAAAGGTGCTTAGCACTCTCAAATCTACTTTGCGAAGATGGAAGAACAATAAACCATTTGGTTTTATGAAGAGAAGTGGTACCACACACAAATTGACTGGTGCTTAACATCCTCATTATTCTTTGCGAAGAGAAGAAGAAAGGTTCATGCAACTAAACTCAGATCTACATAGAAAGAGGGGAATATATCAATACACTCAGGTGTTAGTATTGAGAATCAAAGGAAGAGAAAGAAGAAGATCTGGTGCATTTAGTCATTGCACAAAAGAAGAAGGATTGAACTAAAAAGAGAATCAACTCTGAACCCTGATGCAAGCAAAGTCTCATGATGAAGAAGAGACAAAGAACTTAATGTCTATCTATTGAACAAACCTTCACATCTATAAATTGATTGTGACTTCACCAAGGAAAGTGAGCTAGGGGGAGTCAGTGGGAGTGACCCAAGGGACGCAGTGAGCTACCCCTGAACAATTGTAAAGGCAGTGAGCCTGGGACAGAGTGACTCTGCCCGAACCTTTGTAATCTACAACTAGTGAAGCATAGTGGATTTTGGTATGACTGACAACTTGTTGGCGTATGCTCCTTGGACGTAGCCCTTTTTGGTGAACCAAGTAAAAATAGTTGTGTCATCTCATTTCATCTGAATGTTTCATTACTGATAATATCCATCATACAAGTTTAATCAGTTCCTACCAACATGGGAACAAGATCCACTACTTTAGGAAGAAAACGTTGACACCCTGATTCACCCCTCCCCTCTCAGGGTGTCTTGGGGTCGTACAATTGTATATTTATTAACCATATATTGCAAGAAAACAAGAAGACACAGTAAATGTTAAATTATTTAACATAGAGTTAAATTTAAATGTTAAGGTTAAAATAGTAACCTAAACTTGTCTAAAACTTATTGGTTGAAAGGAATTCTACTCATCCCCAGTTTAGCTCCGAAAGAAATCAATTTGGAGTTTTTATAAACCGAATATGACTTTATTATAATATAATATTTTATGTTTTTTCTAAGGCGCCCCTCTCATGCCTTATAAAAGGGCACCTCCTCGATCTTCTCTTTACACAATTTTGAGCTTTCAAGCTCAGCCAAACCCTACTCTTTTCCCTTCTATAATTCCCTAGAAACATTATATAGGTTTTGGTCTCCTCAGAAGTCCAACTCCAGTGCCACAAGAGGAATCTTAAAAGAGGCGCGTCGAAGAAGAGGAAATCTCTTCTGCCGATTCATTCAAGTTTCTTTCTTCATCAACTTCTTCTTATCAGGTTGTTTCATCATAAATTAATAACATCAATATCAATCATATACTTCTATGTTATTATAAATATGAAACAACCCTATTTTACCTTCTATCCATCCTACAAAAAACGATATCACTGCACGTGCGTACGTACAAAATACCGTCTCCACGCCGTGGTGTAATTTGTTTTTCAACCACGGCCATACCTGGATGGGTATAATGTGGTAATGAATAACTATATATAGTTATTATAGCATCATACTGATTTTGAGACATTATATCATCCACTCCAATTCAATTAAAAAATTATGGGAACGATATCATCGCTCGTGCATACATACGGATTACCGTGTCCACGACGCGATGAGATTCATTCTTCATGTTCACCACTCAAGAATTATTATAAAGTATATATAATGATTAATAATGAAATATATGAAATGATAAAGCTATAGTATTTATGTATATATATATGTCATCTACTTACTTCCATTCAAGTCAATAATGAAACGAAAATAGCGCTCATGCGTACTTACGGCCTACCGTCTCCATGAATGGTGTATTTAATTTCATTCATCTATCTAATATATAATAAAATCAAGAATAACAAGTCGAAACATGTATGATAAATAAAATGATTTTACCCAAAACGTTGCTTTAAAATCGAATTTACAATAGAACGTGTAACATAAAGTCATAAGTGAACCATATATGATATTATAACAATGAATATGATTATGTAATAAGTAAATGACATTATTTAAATCATTATACAGGAGGTTTAGATACATATGAATCATATTGGATCTATGGTAAGGGATAATTTTGCAATCTCATTTTTATCCAAGATTGCTTAAACATAAGTATTTATTGGGGATATATTTTTCATCCATGCCCATAATATGTTTTTCAAAAAGCGTTTAATATTCATACATGTGTATTTAATGTCATGTTTACCCTTATTTGATTTTTACTATGTGTTATGTATGGAATCTTTCTTTTCTTTACCGTATGTGGTACTTTTGACTTTTCCGTTAAAAGCACAAGAAGAATGTTTTTTTAACTTATATGGCCAGAACGTATTTTTACGGTTTAATAATACATTATTTTCAGGAAGCTTACTCTACAAGATTTCATGACTATTTTCAACAAAATATGTTTCTTTTAAAATTTCATGGAATTTTGTGAAAAGAAAATTATTTTGAAGAAGAAACTATGTTTTCCTCAAGAATTCGTTTCAAGTGTTTTATCAAAACCATTTTCCATCTATGATGACATTATTTTATATGTGTATGTTTCAAGTATAATGTCTTTATGATTTACATTGTTTCAAATTTCTTAGGATGAAATGATATCAATTTGATTTTTATGGATTATGTTATGATGGGATGATGTTTATGAAACCCATTTTATTCTTTGGGTTGTCATGAATGATTTATGATTATGTTGTGGCACGAGTAGGAAAGATTTAATTATGAGATGGGTGGGACCTATATCTCCCTCCAATGCATTGGGTAATGATTTAAATCTCATTATATAGAAATGGTTTGAATGGTAAGTTAATCTAGTTCAGTGTTACAAAAGTGTAACGAGGAGTGAACTCAGTTCAGAAATGGACATTGTCCACTGAGATGGTCTTGGAAGCAATGTCTTGGCTACTATGGAAATCATATCATGTGCTTAACGGTTTTCCACAATTAAATGTTTTATTCTCATGCAATTTTATCATGATTGATGTTCCTTTGTGATATATGCCATACGCACTTTCAAGATTTATGTCTTTGCCCAAAATTTTGATGTTTAGATTTTATGTTCAAGTTTTTGCATTAAAATGTTTATGGATTGTTTTATGATCTCTATGTTTACCCTTATTGAGCATTTGAGCTCACCCTTTTTTGTATGTTTTCTTTTCCCCAGGATTTAAAGAAAGGTTTTAGGTATGAAAACAGAAGGGGAAGATCTTTATGGTAGATGTTGAAGATCTATCACCACGATTAGAAGATTATATTCCATGTTTCCAAAGACACTAAACTATTACGGTCCTCGTGTGTCTTTTTTTTGATATGTATTAAGTATTCTGAAAAAGTAATGTAATTTCCATGTACGTCAGGCTATGGGTCTCTACAGTTCAATTATACCATAGAACATAGACTTTGATGTTTTGACACAACAATACTGTTAAGTGTAATAAGTGTGGTTATCTGATCCGGGAGTCCAGTACTGGTGCGGCGACCGAGATATCCATAGACTAGGACCCTGAGTTCTAATTTCCGACACAGTGTACAAAAACACTGATTTTATCTGTGTCTTTGTTTTTTTTGTGAACTCATTGAGTCAACTCACCAGGTATAATATCTTGACTGTGGAATATCT
Organism: Viscum album; assembly: GCA_963277665.1. Classification (NCBI taxonomy): domain Eukaryota; kingdom Viridiplantae; phylum Streptophyta; class Magnoliopsida; order Santalales; family Viscaceae; genus Viscum; species Viscum album. Next base: position 1,434,722,275 of record OY728159.1, read on the forward strand.
ATTTCTTTTCGGGATGCCTCCACGAAGGTAGCCATCCAGGGTTCCAGGATGAGAAAGTGATGACATACCACCAAGCAATGAGGCTTTAGTGCATGTCCCCCTTCTGATAGTTGTACCATATGATGGTGTACCAGTAGCACCACTACCTATTGGGTAGCTGATTCCACTATCCCTGGTTGTAGAGGGTGCACACAACTTTAGCATGTTGTACAAGTTCTAGTGCTAGAGGCCACTATGGTTCTAGGGTGATACAGATCCGGAGGTGGATGAGGATTGGCAGGAGGTCATGGTTATGGTTTCTTGACTAGTAGGGACACCAACTGATCTCATGGGGATCCTTGCAGCTATCCATCTTCAGGTAGCAGTGGGGTGATGGTGGATCTTGATGTTCCATGTTCACGACGATGTGACTCTCATATGGGCGAACATCGAGTACCATTTCAGGGTAGAGTTCATCCCAGTGACCATATGCCCTATGTGTATGCATGAGCTTCTCCACTTGAAGCAGGGTAGCATGACTGGGCTCAGTATTCAGCGAGGTTCGCCAACCTCTCATGATACTCCACTGACAAGGTGAAATACCCTTTCTTCAGGGGCCAAACCATCAAGCAGGGTTTCATGTTAGATACTAGATCCTCGATGATATCTCTTAATATCCCGAAGTCAGTGGGGGTGTTAGGGAGAGATCTATTAGTGGAGTGTTTCCTTGTTGAGCATTCACCTGTTGTGAGGCCCACCACCAGACATCCAGTAGCAGAGTCATCTATTGCTGGCAGCAGACAAATGACAGAGTGATCAAAGAGGACCAGACCAATCGGTGGACGACCGTAGGATACATGGTCAGTGGTGTGAGGCTCTCGAGGCCGAGCAGGACAGGTGAGGAACAATATGTGTTACACCTGCAGTGGGCAGGGTCACAAGGATGGTGACTTCCTGACCCGCCATTCGGATGGCTAGTAGACAGTTGAAGGATCTCCTAGAGAGAGGAAAATATTCGATCGAAGAGGTCTGTAGGAAGAAGGAAGAGGTGGCAGAGGAGTAGTCTGTGCCACATGCAGTGGACGGTGAATTGAGGTACTACCCCCACCACGACTAGGTGTTCCACCCTGACTATAGGGAGTAGGTGGACAAGGGTGATCTCAGCTCTAGACAGTTGAGGCCAACAATCACGACACTCTGGAGATGATTTGAGTTAAGATAGTTATCTACTCCACTTTAGATGTAGTACATATAGACAAATTTTGCAGTCAATCTTTTATTGACACCACCCTTATTCGAAGCTCAGGGATACTAGTTGATCTATTAGATCAATCCATACAACTAGAGACTCCTACAAGAGAATATTTTTTGATTAAAAACTATAGTCAATAGTGTGAGCTTTCTATAGGAGGTAATTGTTTCTCCTAGGATCTTCTAGTAGCAGCATCGAGGCCTTATGATGACATCTTGGGTATATACTGGTTATCCACGGTCCATGAGCTAATTGAATGTATTAGGCCCAATGTGAGGTGTTTTCGCATGAACTAGATGAGGTTTTACTTTGCCGGCGGGAATGGAACCTTTGAAGAACATGATGGAAATACTCGAAACAAAGTGCATCCAATCACACCTCAATTGGATTTCCATGACCTCAGAGAGGTTGATGTTGAGAGTCTGAGCTATCCTATAGTGGAGGACCAGTATACTAATATTTTTCCAGATGATGTTCTTGGTCAACCTCCTTGTAGATGGGGGACTATTTTATCAGCTTTTACCCTGAGATGACACTGAAATCTTCAACATCATATCAGATGGCTCCCATGGAGCTTTGGGAGAAGTGAGTATCGAAGGAGGACTTTTAGAGAAAGGGGTTCATTAGGCCCAGTGATTCCCCATGGGCAGCCCCGATTTTGTTCTCCAAGAAGGTAGATGGGAGTTTGAGACTATGTGTGGAAAATCAGCACCTAATCTATTTGAACATGAAGAACAAGTTCACACTTATAAGGATTGATGATCTCTTTGATTAGATAAAGGGATCATGAAGGTTTTTTGAAGATAGACCTCAGGGTAGGCAATCACCAACTCAGGGTATGAGACAAGGATGTGCAGAAGATGACCTTCAAATGTCGGTATGGACATTATGTGTTCTTGGTTATGACATTCCTTGTGACCATAGCTGCAACTGTGTTCATAAGAATCATGAACATGATCTTCCCACTATACCTCTATCACATTGTGGTATTCTTCATAAATGACATCATGATATACTCAAGTATGGAGGATTAGCATGCCTTTCATCTGTAGATTGTTCTTCACACACTATAAGAGAAAGAGATTTATGGAAAGCACTCGTTGTTCTAGTAATGTATTCAAGAGGTCCACATTCAAAGACAAATTATCTCAGAGGCTGCAGTTTTAGTTGATCATGCAATAATTGAGGTTATTCTTCCTTGGGATCCACACAGAAATGAGATAGAGGTGTAGAGGTTTGTGCCTAAATTTTCTAGAGTTGTGTTAACTTTATTAGCATTGATGATGAAGGGTAAACCATTCATGTGGTCGAAGAAATGCCATCGGAGTTCCCATGTTTTGAGGCGGAGATGATGAGTGCCACCATCTTGAGGATACTAGATGAGGGAGTTGGATACGTAGTCTACTATGACATATCCAGGACCAGACTCCGATGTTTCCTAATGCTAGAGTGAGAAATGATAACTTATTGTTCTTGTAAACTGAGACAACATAAGATGCACTACACTACCCATGACTAAGAGTTTTCAAATGTGGTCATCACCTTGAAGATGTGGTGAAATTATTTTTAGGGTGGACATTTAATAGTCTACTCTGATCACAAGAGTCTTAGGTATATCTTCTCTCAGAAGGACCTGAGCCTGGTTCAATGACATTGGCTTGAGTTCCTATAGGCCTATGACTTTGAGATAGTCTATACTCTTGGGAAGGGGAATGTAGTAGAATATGCACTCATCAGGAGGTCTGGTATACAGTTCCTGAGTGAGGAAATAGTGCAGTTATCCACTTTCAGGATATCCCACCTGGAATGATATGCAGTAGCTTATCATCAGTCATTGACAGTCACTACCCCACTCCTTCAACGAATTAGGGAGGCCCAACACGGGGACACAGACTGCGAGGCTCATCATGCTGAGATATCCATAGAACTAGCACATGATGGATTTTCTAATGGTGGGGAGCATGTCATCCTCTTCCGAGGATGTATTACAATACCAATGGTGATATGCGTGGAAGTGCTGAGGGAGTTCCATACGAACCCTCTACCGGTACATCCCTGAGAAGCAATGATGTACCAGGAACATTGTCATCATCCATGTTGGCCAGGAATGATGAATTAATTTTTTGAGTTTGTTACACGGTGTGTCACTTTTCAGCAATTGACGGTGGAGCATCAGGTTTAACAGGCTTAGTTCAACCACTAGAGGTTCAAGAGTGAAGTTGGATGGAATATCCATATTCTTCATGAAGACATGTACACGCACATCCTGGGGCCATGATTCTATCAAGGTGATCGTTGACCAACTCCCCATGTTGGCCCATATCCTAGAAATCAGAGAGAAGGGTTAAGAAGAGGGCATGGGACACCTCCACGTGCATGAAATGTTAGGGATATAGGGAGTTCCATCTACGATTGTCTCTGATCGTGATGCATCTTTTACTTCCTAGCTATGGAAGGTGTTGTAAGAAGAGTTTGGGACACCGCATTGGTTAAGAACTGCTTTCCATCCTCAGATGGATGGTCAAATTGAGCTGACCATTCAGACCCTTGAGGGCATGCTACGTGCTTGCGTTCTTGATTTCGGCCACAGCTGGGAGGATCACTTTCCCATGGAGGAGTTCTTATACAACAACAGTTATAACTCCACCATAGGAATGTCTCCATTCGAGGAATTTTATGATCGACCTTGTAGGTCAACTTTGTCTTGGAAGGACCTAGGGGAGTCAGCACTCGTGGGACTAGAGATTGTATGGGATACCACAGAGAAGGTGCAGATCATCCAGGAGCGTATGAACAATATATAGGTCCTCAGTAGAGTTGGTGAGTTTTCTTACCGCTAGCTCTTCAACCAAATTTTCACCTTTGAATGACGTTTTCCAGGTATCCCAGCTAAGGAGATACATACACGATCCTTTGTATATCATTGACTAGGGTGAGATGGACATCTATGATGGTGAGAAATTTTCGAATATTTCGGTAGAGATTGATGATCGACATGAGCTGACCCTTTTGGGTATGTTGATACCTCTAGTGCACGTATGTTGACAGCACGAGATCCTCCATGAGAGCATGTGGGAGCGAGAGGTTCAGATTCTTGCTCAGTAACCCAACTTATTTCCCTATTTTGTGTTGTGGCTTTCAGGGACGCAAAGCCCTATGGTGGGGAGAATGTAAAGACTCAAATTTTTCTATGGAATTTTTTTAATTATATGGAATTATTATGAGTCCCCGATAATTGACAGCATGTGATTCTGATGTCTGGTGTTCCCAAAATGAATAAATAAACATTAATTAGGTATGTTCAGAAAACTTGCACATGATTTTTTGTATCTTTTGAACCGATACTCGGAATTGGAATCCAAGAACACCGTTGACCTCACAGTGACGATAGTCGCTAAAGGAGACCTTCACCTTGACCACACAAGGTTGATGGTAGAAGTTGGTTTTTCAGGTTTTTGTCGGAGGATAAGAATAAAATAAAATGAAACCACTTTTATTTTATTTTTTTTGAATCCTCCAGTATTGAATTTAGTGGTGGGGGACACCGGAGCTTGAAACATCCCATTGGAATTTAGCAGTGGGGAACACCCGACACCTGAAATCCCTCCTTAATGTGGGATAACCCTTGGAATTCACCTAATTAAATGTGCCAACATTATTTTGTTTAATTAACATAACTAAATTAATCATGGTACCACTTATCTTTAGTTTGGAGGAATGAATGGGAAAAGGTATAATTGGGGGGAGCATTGGAGAGCATTCTCCCACAAAGGAGATCCTCCAACGAATAACGACTTCTAGATGAAGAAAGAAGAACCGATATTAGAGCGTCCTGTAGGATTGATGAATGCCGATGTTATCTTCACCGACTTCGTCTTCTTCCTAACGCATGCTATAATAGACAATAGAGGTAGGGGTTTTTAAATTTATTGAATTTATTGGATAATTTTTCATATTTCTTATTCACAAGAAAGATTCCCAAAATAACATGGTCATTGTCCCGCACATATAAATTTCCTCTTATCATTTGTTCTTCGCACATTCATTATAAACGTCTCAAAACCAAATATTAAATGATGCTGGAAAAACAATGTTTTGAAAAGTGCAGCATATGGACACAAAGTCCATGAACTGAGGATCATTATTATATTGACGACTTAATTTTCATGCATGGAACAAAGACATAATGGATCACAGAAGAAGTCGATGGCCAACATCCGGCAGGCGGCAAGGAATTTGGGGTGGCGCGCGTCTATGGCTCAGGTTGTGCAGGAGGCACGGACTATCGGCCGCTGTGGAGAACCTGGGTGGCCCACATCCGGCCGACAACGTGGTGAAGCGACAGTGTGCATCTACATCGCCGGAGCTAGAGGTCGGGGCCGCTCAGCCGCAGTAGAGGCCAGAGGGGTAATGGCACCTTGCCGACCGCAGCAGAGAAGTAGTGCATGACTGCGCTGCTGGGAGTGGGACCATCCAGAGCACCGTCTGACCATGGCATACAATGCTGAACCTGCTTCAATGGGACCCTCTTCAAAAAAATATAAAATCCCTTTGGACGTTCAGGTGACCTGGGAGGATCCCCCTCATGGGGCGTCAGCTAGGACAGACCCCACCACGGTTGTCCCCCCGACCACGGGCCACACCATCGGGCTGCGCCACAAAGCCGCACAATAGGGTCGCGCCTAGTGTGGGTCGGGCCATGCCCAATAGACCTGGCTGGAATGCCTTCTGCGCGGCCCAGGCCGGACCACGACGCAGTGGCCCGGGCCCACCGTGGCCTTGGCCCACCGTGGCCCTGGCCAATCAAGCATGAACCAAATCAGTATACAACCTAAAATTATATTTAAGATACTAAAGTCATTGTATAATGATTCTTTTAAAAAAACTAAGTGAATAATGATGTAAAATAATTGTTCTCTTTTAGAATGATACATCTTATTCGGGTATCTTCAAGTGGTTTTCACTAAACTGTTAAAAGATATAATTATTCCAAATATAAGTGTTATATGATGAGTGAAGGTATTTAGGGAACTAGTTTGGGTACTGTTTGGATGACGTAATATTCTTGAGAATTATGGATAAGAGAGGAGACTGAGTGTTCTTTTATAGTTTATGACGAGTGTCATTCTTCTAAAGACACTAATATATTCACTATTGGGAGGTACATCATAAATAATGTGTCACCAATTTTTTTATTAAATAGGCCGGTGTATGATATTTTCTGTAATAACATCCATTACATAATGAAAAATTTGTTTTAAACATTTGGTTCTGTAGTATTCATGATTCTTCATTTATACCATTTTGTGTTTCAACTAATGTTACTGATATTATAACCAAGGTAATTTGTCAATTGATAATAAATTATGCTTATAAGTAATAGATAATTTATAACCATTTTCATAAAATTCAATATCTAATTTACAGTATGAAAATAAAATTTTAGTTTGATATTAATTTTAATAGAAGGGTATGTTAAACGAAAAAAACTAATCAACCCCAACAATTCCAAAAAAGGGTTTCTTGTTTATTAATTAATATTTTGATCAATAATGATAAAACGTTAAATTAATGTAATAAATTGTACAAATATTATTATTTGGAAATCACATTGTAGATGGTCATATTTTAAAAAATTTCAAATAATTTATTTTAAAATAACATTTATGTTAATTTTGACATTATTTATTAAATTTAAATATTACAATATCAAAAAAATGATTGAATATGAATACATTGTGTTCCAAATTGTGTAACATGATATATTCATATAAAATATTAATGTTAATAATATGTTAATAAATTAACCTAAATGTTAATATATTTAATGTAATTCATTTTAATTAGTTATAAAGTAAATAATATATACCGTATTGTTTCTTAATAATTTTACACAAATAATTGATATCTAATATTTAAAGATAAATTATTATGTAAAAAAATAAGTTATATTAACACGGATATGTTTAACCAAACACTCATTTATTTATCTCACTCATAAAACATTATAGTTATAAATTATTGAAAAATATCTTATTTGTATATTTCTTTATAAAAACTTGTTATATGTTACGTATTCAATATAATGGGATTAGAAATTAATATATTTAGAATAAATTGATTTATAAATTAAAAAAATATTTAAATAACATTAAGATAAATTTTATTCCATTTGACCTCTTGTCATTCTATTTTAATAACTATGTAAACTCATCTTTTCTTTAATTACATTAATAATTTTTACCTTTTCTTCTGTAATATATGTTTCTAAAAAATTATCTATACCATGATATATAATATAAATTATTTTGATAATAAAATATAATCCACTATTTCAAATTAAATTCACATAATCTTCATAATTTAAAATAAATTATTCTGAAAGACATGGTGAGAAAATAGATTTTTAAACTGAAAATGTTAAAAATACTATTATATTTATATATATATATTCAACACAAAAATAATTTAAATGACATAAATTGGATTAATAATATAATATTTTATTTAATGTTACATTTTAAATAACATCAAATATAATTTAACTTTTGAAAATATTTAACGAAATAATCATTTTCATTAAATATTCAGTATTTTCATTATTCCTCAAAAAACAAATCTTTTCAGATTCACCCAAAATAATATCAATTTATGATAATTATGCTATTATAATTTCATAGAATAATATTATCTATTAGAATAAATTTTCTAAATTTGTAAAAAATACTTTTATTTTATGTGCAACCATTATGATTAAAATATCATTTATAGACAAATTCATTTTTTTCAGAAAAAAATCATTATTTAGATGAATATAAATTTGTTACTAATAAATAGATAATAGATAAACATGAGTAAAATATATGTTTTCATACTTTTTTAATCATATAAGTGACTTCGAAATTAATTTTTAATATATAATTGTTATTTTAAATAATAATATTGATAGAATTAAGTAAAACTCAGTTACATGTGTAACAAAAACCAACGAAGAAAGTCATCGATGTGGGTAACATAATATAAACTAATTGAAATTTTATTTGAATACAATAAAATATGTATAATTTATTTATAATATTAAATAAATCATATTTTATTGGGTTTTCATATTTCTTTATACTGTTGGTGTTGAGATACATATATTCAATTTGATATGTAGATCATATTTTAAAATTTTTTGGTGCTACATAATCATCGTATTAAATAAATATCATAATATTAACTCTGTAATCCATTTTCTTATATTATAAAATTATTATCTAAGCAAAACATACACAATAAATGGAATAATAAAAAATCATCATAAAAAGATAGAATGGGATGCACATTAGTCGTATAAAACAACATACAACAATGATTTTATATAAGTGAAATTAAATGAAAGTTTAAAGTATAAATAAGGAGGAAAACTGTAAATGATTATAGAGAGTGATTGAGGTTATTGAACACAATATAGTGAGTTATCCATATAAATTTAAGGGCCTCAAAAATAAAAATATGTTATTATTTAAAGGGCTATTATATTCATTAGATATTACTGTAATACGATATCATTTTTGTTTTGGGATCCTTTTTTTAAATATGTGTAAGTAATTTATTATTTTGAATATAATGAAATATACATTCTTTATATTATTATATTTCAAAAGCACATCGTTATCTTATTCTTGTATGTCAATCAAATCCCAATTCATCACATAATCTTTGAAATGAATATAAAAAATTGATGTTTTATACAAGAAAAAATAAAATTTAATATTAAAATATCATATAATCTATAAGAAAGATAAATGTATTTTTATATATCTTTAAATATATTTCAAAACCAATATAGATAGAATATTCTGTACAATATAATTTATCAATAAATTTCAAAATTACTACCCTAGGTTTGGCATTAATATATTTTCAAATAATATTACTAATGATATATTAATCATGTCATCACATATGGATGTTGTAGCTGTTAAACCCTTATCATAATTCGGGCATGTGCTCATGCCTGAGAACTATTATTGACATGTTGGGTTGTCAATCAGATTTCATGTTTTCCGTTTTCTAAAAACATAATATTATATTGATGAACATTAATTTTATATAATACTTCGAAATTTAATCATTAAATAGTTTTTTCGATGCGTTTCATTAAAACACATTATTTAAAAAGACAGTTTATCATATTTGAATGTCATAAAAATGAAATTAGAGTTCATGTTGACCATAATGTTTATATTCACCTTTAAACATATGTATAAAAATTTTAATGTCATTATTCCAGAATTATCTTTTCCACTAAAAAATATTCTACTATAATATGTTATGTTTCCATAAAAATTTAAAAAAATATCATTAATAATTTCGAACCTAAAACATATTAAACCCAAAAAAGAGGTTTTTAAGTCTTTGACTTTTAGAAAAATTATAAACTTATAACTAATAATTGTACTCATAACCCATAATATAGTGATTGCGGTTATTATTCTAAATCATAAGATAATTATAATATGACTTATAATTCTTATCGTTAAAATTACATATGAAATGTAGTTCTACAATTTATTTCTTCAAACCCAATATATAAATCATTAATATTTTAAACTTCTTCATACACACATACATGGTCTATGGTATAAAATTGTTCATTAATATTAGTCATCAAATAAAATCCTATATATTTTTTATATGAAAATGTGACTAATTCTTATAAAATCCCTTAGGAGTGTTAAACAATGTTTGCAGTAAGGCTAATTATCTTGTAGCGCTGATTGCTTATGTATAGCATGATGTCTCTTTTTATATGTTATTATCTGTTGGTATATCGTTCCTAAAAAATTCCACTTTCTGTATAATTGAATTGATGTGTTGTTAGGAAAAACAACATAATATCAACCATATTGAATCACTATAATGTTCTTATATAGTGATACTTAAACGATATCATATGGTTGTTTTGCCAATATTTTTTTTCATAAATCTAGTTTTCAAGATTTCTAATAAACAGACTCTTTTATAAACTATAGAGAACCTAACCCCAGTAGCTTGGTGTCAGTTCATATTGACATTACTTTTCCATAATCTACACAAATTCCCATCCAAATGGACTGAATAGTATATTTCCATAGAAAAACAAGACACATACCTAAGTCTTAAAATAAATTTATATATAGAAATTTTACTTATTTATTTTCAATTATATAATTATTATATCTAAGGTATCTCTAATATATTTTATTGTACACATTATGGATTCTTATAAATGAAAAAAGGATGACTTAAAATTCACCATAAGTGTTTAGTACAACAGAATATTTGATGAAGTAATTAGAATAATGAAAATGGAAATGTAAATAAATGAATACACGTGGATGTTAAAGAAATAGATAATGAATAATGAATATGGAAAAGTAAATTACTAAACACAAATTCCATTGAAAAAATTAGATAAGGAATATTCAATATGGAAATGTAAATCACTGAGCACATATGGTTTATAAATTACTGGATACTAAAACATCAATATTGAAAGGATTATAACTAAAAATAAAAAACATTGAAATAACTATATAATGAATAATCACTATGGAATGATAAATATTTGACAACACATGCCATTTACAAAACTGTATATGTTATCATCAATATGGAAAGGTAAATAACTGAAATCCCGTTAAATTAAATTAATAAACTAAAAATGTAATCAATGCATTGATAATATCATAGTGAAAATCTCACGGACGATAACAATAAAACTTTGAGTGATGGCTGTTCTTTAATATTGGATGTCATGTTTCCTTTTCACATTATACCATCACTAATTGGATATGTTTTTATGAAAATAAAAAAAATTATAATACCATTTAACTATGGATATAAAAGTGACTAATTCAATGACAATATGAATGCATCATTGCAATATCATTTACTAGGACAACTCGTCCCAGTAGGATGAAAACAATCCTCAAATATTGACTTAAAAATTAATTAATAAAAAATGTGTCTTATAATCAATAAAAAATATTACATAATAATTATTACCTTATAAAAAAAATTAACATTAAATTTATTGTATTCTATATTGAAATGATATACATTATAATAAATACTTACATTCAGGAAAAATTATATTTATATTTAGGGGATATTTAATGTTTAATTATTATATGAAAGTGAATAATCGAATTTGATGTTCACGACTATAAATTGAATCAATGAAGTGAATATCACAACTATCGATATTAAAAATAATCATAAAAAGACTATTGGAAAAAACTAAAATGGTATCTTTATATAACCACTGGAGTAACAATAATCGGTTGATGTCATTGAGAAATAAAAATATTATAAATTATAATAAAAAAAATTCTCAGAAAATATTTTTCTATTTGGAAAATATTAAAAATTTTAAATTTATTGAAATTAAATTTTACAAAGATTTTTATTAAATTCTCCTGATAAGAATTAAATGAAATTTCAAAATAAATAAAGTATTTGAAGGGAGGTAATTATGGTCATTCCGTAAATAACGTTCCATTTACATTGTAGGAATGATTTAAATCTACCTCATCTAGAATGTGGTAAGAATATTTCATTAAAAATATTATTTAAAATAAAAAATGGATCCTTATTTTAATTAAACATTTTTAAAAGACGAAAAAATATATTTAATGAATATTTATAAATTAGGGTTATTATAACACATAATTTGTTCAAAGTGATAGTTGATTCTTTTTTTTCATAAATAATTTTCAAAAAAAAAATTAATAAAAAAAATTATAAATGATAAAATATTATTAAAATACCATGAATCGCTAAAGGATTAAAAAATTATAAGTTTTATTAAAAAATGATCTTATTATTTCATATAATTATAAATCATTAATCAAAATTGTTTTCTATAATGTGGTTGTGAAATAAACCCTCGATATGTTCATTTAATCAAGTGAGAATTAATTAATTATTTTTTTATTTGTACCAACTATAAGTTAACAAATGAAATTTAAAAAACATTCATAATCAATGGAATTTATAACCATAATCATATAATAATGATTAAAATCAAGAAATTATATAACCAAATGAATTTTAATTGAGTTATGAAATTATATACCACTTAGTAACATTAATTCCAATCCAATTAAAAGAAATAATTCAAATTGGAGCCTAAAATACAATAATAAAAATTTTCAAGATATAAATTACCAAAGGGTTATTATACAGACCATATATGTAAAATTTGGTTCAAGAATTACAATATGCCTCAATGAAATGAAATTGACATAAAATCTGTTACTTCACACATCCTTTTGGGTGTTAATGCCTTAAAAATCTATAAAATTGTTTTCATGATTCTATTAATTTGTAACAAAATAATAATAATATTTTTGATATCTTATATAATCCTATTATAACATTTTACCAATAATTTTTAATATTATTTTTTTTTTGCATTATTTTTTGTGTTACTCTCTTATTATTGTAAGAGATTTTTCATGAAATTTCATGTAATATTTTAAGTAATATAGATTCATAATATAAATAATAATAAACATGACATAATTAAAATATTTTTAAATTAAATAAATTTTTAAAACCAAACATGAATGGTGGTTATGAAAATGAAGTATGTTACTATCATGGATACAAAAGCTCATACATTCGCATGAGTTTCTTTTTCATTTTTCAATGATAATTATGGAATGGAGGTAATTAAAATTTTGACATTAATTAATGATAATTATATCACTAATAAAATATTAAACGCTTCAATATATCATTAATTATATATTTTTCTAAAATATTTTCACATCTCTTCACAATGGTGATAGACCGCACATACATGAAATACATGGATGTCTATCCTTGAGTAAAATAGTTTAAAATGTAAATGATATATTTTCATTATAACATGAAAAATATTTAATTAATGAAATATATATTTCATTTATATCACATATAATTATTTAATTTTTCATTACCACCATATATGTGAAGCATTTTTGAAAGAAGAATCACAATACATATAGAGGGAGTAGTCCACCATACACACGGCCACCGTTATAGTATCTTCTAAAAAAATGAATATAAAATGTTTACTATGATATAATAACACCCAATATATATATATATATATAATGTATAATTTCATATTTTTTTCATACAAATCTTTGAGTGGTTGAAATGGAAAAATGAATGGCATCAGTTTATGAGGATCTAGTTTTCCTTACACACATACTATAATTTAAAAAAAAATATGATAGAAGGGGAAAAGGTTATAGATAATTTTATTATTATAATAAATCCCATTATATTAAATATTTATATTTTTTTCATGTAGTCATGCTTAAAAAAATTATCATGCTTGATAAATAAGTAATGTAATGATGGTCATTGGAAGAATATTCATCTTCTTCGAGTAGCTTATTTTAGTTTTAACTAATAACTTCCAAAGTGAAATATCATGAAATGTTTAGGCTTATAGAATGAGGTGATTCAAAATTGGTGTTTAGTCTGGAGGTTTTTAAATGATCTCAAACTCATTAGGGTTGTGAAGAAGTAAGGGGAGTGAGTACCCATTTATAATAGTGGGGAAGTTTCATTCATGTAAATACTCAAACGTATTCCATATTGGGAGGTCAATTCCTCCTAAAATGGATCCAAAATTTATATTAATGGATTTTAGGCATTATATGATATCTAATAACCTCAACTTTGAAATTATACACATGTATGAAACATTTGTTTCTTTAATTTCTATGTTTTGCTATTTTTACCATTTTTATGCTAAATTACCAAATTTGTAGCCTATTTAATATACACATAATGGCTGATTTAAATTGAGACTAATTATAAAATATTTAAACTAGTGGCTATAAATGTTACATATAATTTTCAAAATTAATATCTCATTTCTATTGGAAATTAATTTTAAAAATGCCCATGTGATGTGTATAAACACTATGTTAACTATAAATGTGCTATCAATGTTTTACTATTTAGATGTAAATATGTTCATTATAAAATATAAATTTCCATATATTGACCATTTTAAAATTTATTATCCTTTAAAAATAAGTTTTTAACTATTATTTTTTAGAAGATTCAAATCATTAAATAAAATATCATTTACTATAAAATAATATTAAGGTCAATTTTGATATTTTGTATGTAATTAAAATTTAAAAATATTAAGAAAATGATGTAATTTTAAAATAATAAATAAAATAATATGTTGCATGATATATTCTGATATAATATTAATATAATTTTCTTCTCTAGAAAACGCATCCCCAACATATATCAAATTTTTAAATACGATATTCAAGATCATAACCCATTTCGCATGCATCGATTTGGTATGTCATAGTTCCCGAATGGAGTTACAAATTAGGAGTTATGGGAATTTGAAGTTGGGTGGTAAAACTGGTTCAGAAAGCCCATTCATGAAGCTCCCTCCTCGATCATGGAGCCCCGCCGTAATGTAAAGAGAAGGGACAGCTCCACGAACCGCTTTTACATTCACGAACTACCGCGAAGCAAGGAGGTGGGATGACTTAGTGAACACCTTTGAGGTTCATGAACTGTCTTGAAGGAAGGGGGTGGGATGGCTCCATGATCCCCTTTGACGTTCGTGACCTGATGTGATGCAACGATGCGGGATTTCTCTGTGAACCCCTTTGACGTTCGTGACCCACAATAAAGTAAGATTCATCTTCATGCCGAGCAAACTCTGCATTGCGGTGCCTCTTCCCTATAAGTACCTAGCTTACCCCTCTTCGCTAGAGGCAACTCTTCCCCTTGGGCGTCCGATCTCCCGGTTCGTGGAGTTCCACTTTCCTTTGTGAATTGGATCCAGGAGCCAATGCTCAATGAGAAGCTTCCTTTGTGATACTGCTCTATGAGTCCATGCTCTGCAGGTATCTTCCATCGTGATGATGCTCCGCGAGTCCATGCTCTGTGAGGGCCCTTTGCTTCGTGAGAGACCTTTGCTCTGCCAGAGCCCTTTTCCCCACGAGAGACCTTTGCTCTGTGAGCCACCCTTGCTCCCCGAGCAACCTTTGCTTCATGAGAGCTCTTTGCTCCGTGAGTCCATGCTTCACAAGGCCATGCTCTTATATGCTACTTCATGAAGACCTATTATTTTTGAAGGTCTAACCTTAATGAGGGAATGATCCGGGTAGGTGGCTTCCACCACTCGACATCATGGGATCCTTGCCGATTACACTACCCTCATAGGTACAGCCAGGAAAAACCACCCCCAATCCAATGGTGTGATTCTGAAAACACCAACATTCACTATAGAGGTGCTCACCACACTTCTACCATTCAAAACAGAGGTTCTCCCCATCCCCGACGTCAACCATCAGTGAGGTCCTCCCTATGCATCAACGTAGTTGCCCTACCTTCTGAGATGACACTCCATGATTCCACACCTTCCAGTCTACATTGCACCGTCATACCGATATTCCAGACTTCCACTCCCTTTGGGCTCTATCTCCCTAGTCGTACCAACGTTCCAGGCATCCACACCTTCTAGGATCCATCACCCCCATTAGTCCAATGTTCCAGGATTCCAAGCCTTCCGAGCTCCATCGACCCATCATACCGACGTTCTAGGCTCCCATGCCTTCCGGGATCGATCTCTCTATCATATCAACATTCCCAGCCCCCACCCCTTTCAAGATCCATCGCCCCCATCGTACCAACTCTCCAGGATTCCACGCCTCCCTGGCTCCATCACCCCCGTCGTACCGACGTACAGGCTTCCACACCTTCCGAGCTCCGTCGCCCCTGTCATACTGTCATCCAGGCTTCCTCGCCTTATGGGCTCCATCATCCCCCTTGTACCAACGCTCTTGTCTTCCATGCCTTTCGGGCTCCATCTCCCCCATAGATCTGACATTCCAGGCTTCCTGGCCTTCAACGCTCCATCACCCCCATCTCACCGACGCTCCGGGATTCCACACATTACGAGCTCCATCACCCCCGCTGTACTGACACTCCACGTTTCCACGCCTTTCGAGATCTATCACCCCCGTCGTACCGATATCCAGGCTTCCATACCTTCCGAGCTCCATAACCCCCATTATACCAACGTTCAGGCTTCCACACCTTCCGGGCTCCATCTCCCTCATCGTACCGACATCCAGTTTTCCACGCCATTAGTGCTCCATTACCCCTCCATACTTATGTCCATGCTTCCATGACATATTGGTTCCATCCCCTCGTCGTAACAATGTCTTGGCTTTCATTCCATCAGGGATCCATCGCCCGGTCGTACTTACGTTCAAGGAATCCACACCTTCTTGGCTCCATATCCCCCATCGTAATGATGCTCTAGGCATCCACGCCGTCTAGGCTCCATCGCCCCCATCGTACCGACGTACAGGATTTCACACCTTCTAGGCTCCATCATCCTCGTCATACCGATTTCCAGAATTCCATGACTTCTGGGATCCACCACCCATTCTACCGATGCTCCAAGTGTCCACCCCATTCTGTCTCCTTCGCCCTATCGTACCAAAAATCATGGCTTCATCGCTCCTCTGGACTGAGATAATGTGTCCATCCCTACCACCATTTCGACACTCTGTGTCATCCCACTACCTAATTTATCAACCACAGAGTTCCTCCATGTGGCCATGAAACCATCTGGGAGAATGTTCACTGTGAGGTATCCCAACTCATGCATAGAGAACATCCATTCATACGATTGGTAAATTTTAGGGAAATCCCATCAAATAGATTCCCCACCTCATCCCAAACCACAAGAATTGGGTAGAAATGAACATACCTATTCTGGAACAATCTCTATTACATAATCATCCAAAATGACGTCAAACTATTCATCTTCGTCCAAGCTGCAGGACGTTAAACTACCATGCACCATCGTCCTCACCATAAGACATTAAATTGAAAACTGGTCGGGACTTTCTATCTGAGGCATAGCCTTAGGAACCTTGGACATTTCGGGGCCTAACCTAGGTTCTCACAAAGGGATGTATGTTGTGGTATGTGATTATGTTCCCATTCATGTCGGATTACTCGCCATGTCATACACCTCCTCTGTGTGGGGTATTATACCCTTTTGTGTCCTTACTGTATGACGATAAACTACACATTACCTCTTTCCAGAACTACATATGGATTGATTCCCATCCTTATGGGTTACGTAGGTCTGCCCACACATTTCATCCATTGGACCATCCCCATCTCTTAGAAATCTCCTTTTCACCATGGCCCCATGTCCTTCACCTTCCCAGAGAGAGGATTATATGTTGTGGTATGGTACAATTTCCTCATTCACGTTGGGTTTGTAAAACCACACCATATACACCCTTTCTCTTGAGAGTTCTCTACCCTCTTGTTCTATACTCATATTTTCAATTTGGATGCTCTCATGTTGAGTTCCTTAACCCTCATCGATGATTAAACAATATTCTCTAGAGTACTCCGGTTCAGCATTTGGAGTGTCGTATTTTACCTGAAATTGCTTTAAAACATTTTTCAGGCTTCGTATTCACCATCATTAGGGCTTCTATCACCTTTTAAATACAAAGGGTCCCTCAAATGGCATGGATGCTCAGCCCAAGGGCCCTCTTACCATATCAGGCCAACATCCTCAAGGGTTTCGAGTAACAAATTGATTAAATCCCCGCATTGCGAATTTGGTCAGCAGTCGACGCTCGTTGGTTGTTCCCAATATAGGCTAACACGATATGGATGTTTTGTATTGAAATCGGTCAACATTTACCCTCCATCGTCTCGCCATCCCGTTTAAGCCTTGAATGTCGGTTGTATGAATCACATTGTTTTCTACCACATCATGTCCAGGTGGAATTTTTACACTCCATACACTATTCATCAGTTCACATTTGCACGTTAGGAAGAAAATACCACCTTGAAGACATCATTCGGTGCTCCACACCGACTTCCATTGGGAGTACATTCCAGGTTAAGAAAAAAACCTATTCGACCCTTGTTTCCCTCATCGAGTTTGGCTCATGTGGGCATAGTTATCATGTTGAGGTCTTTACTTAGAAGGGATTCACTTTTCCATGGTCTGAGCTCTATTAATATAATCAAAGACCACTCTATGTCCTTTCCGCAAGACGCTAAACTGCACGACATTTTCCTGAACTACGTATGGATTTATTGCAATCCTCATTGGATACGTAGGAAACCCCATGAATTTTCGTCTCCGACTTTAGCACTAGGAATTTAAAAATCATGTCCCTTCATTTTCGGCCCCTTGCCCCAAACTCATCTGGAAATATGTGGGTTGGTGAGTACCTCTACGGTTGTCATTCATGGTCCGTTTTTTGATAGCTGCACAATGTGCTTACCATATCTTTTCATAGAATGGTCCAGGTTCTATGACCCAAAACTAAGATCTCTCTATGGGAAATACACGTCGTGTTTGGCTATTCCTCCACCCAAAGAACAATCCATTAAATCAATCCCCCTTTAACGGTCTACCCAAGGACCTTAACCTGGAAGTGTGCGGCCCCCTGACCCTTGTGCATGGGAGGCGACTCGACTCCCACTTTATGATATTTCATATAGTCATATTCAGATGCGATTAGACAAAGAGAACGATGTACGGAATTTTCATGGGTACATTTCCCTTATTCTATGTCCGTGTTTCGTGAGCCCATCCTTTGAATCCTCATCTTATCCCACATCTGAAGAGACCCCTTTCACGGCCTGGTATCATGCCACCTCGTCTCACCTACCATTTCAGGCCAACTTTCTTAAAGACCCGAATGACATTTGCAACATGTCCCATTTTTTTAACATGCTTAGCAGTCAACTCTCATATGTCTGTACCCATTCTAGGCTAACTCAATATTGATTTTTTGTTTCGAACATGGTCCACCGCTATCCCATATCGTCACACCATCATCACTATGGTCTAGATCATGAGCATCATGATTCATATATTTCCACTTCCTTATGTTCAAGTGGAATTCCAACATTCTCGGCTTTACTCTTTAGCATAGCTAGGTGAATTATATAGGCGATTAAACATCAGTTGGTTTCCATTCACCTACATTCTCTTCATCCATAACGCGTGACTCCATATTCTATAATTTCCCATCACTTTTTGTTGTTTCCCACATCGAGCACGACTCACATTGGCTTAATAGTTCTTGTAGGATGTCTACTGGCATTGCCAAGACACATGTACCTTTCCTCATCTCACATGACGTTAAACTGTGCTCTTAGAACTATGTATGTCTTGGTTCCAATCATCATGTGGTATGTAGGAATGCCCGACCATTTTTCTTTGGGCCCAACCTAATTTACACCTTTGGTCTCTTGAACTAAAGACTTTCCTCCGTGGATATGTGGTGTGATCTAGACTCAATGTCCTCATTCACGTCGGTTTTATAGCTACCACATCACATAATCCCATCCCATGATATTCCCATTAACTCCATCCATCCATCCATCCAACATTGATATTTTATTATATGAAAGGAAAAAACAAGGTTTGTGGCATGAAACAGATTAGGGAGGTTTGAAACAATGCAGGCCAAGGGCATCCGCATGAACCAAGCTAACACATTCAGGGGGAAGGGATCTAATACTACAATAAAAATGTGAGGGTTGGTCGAGGTGGCCCAGGAAACCAGGAAGTTCGCTACTTTGTTACCTTCACTCCACGAGTGATTAAGACAAGTGTCACCTTGATGAAACTTTTTCAGTTGCAAATTAAATAGGAGACAGTCCATGGGATGCTAATGAATAGGGAATCCGTGGGCACAACAAATGTTCAGGATGCCCTATGTTAATCGTGGGATGCAATAGTTTCCTCTTCAGAGAGGGTTCTCTCTACTAGTGTTGGTCTCTGACCTTTCCATGCTTCAAAAAATATGTTTTGCTTGATTCTCATATTTATGTGATACGTAGCAATACCCATGCATTTTACCTTGGGCCCAACCACAGGGTCATTAACCCTCTTGGCCCCTCGGCCCCAATCATGGACCAGTCCCTATGACCTTAAACATGGAGCCTACAGTCTATGTTCCATGACTCTAAACTCTTAACCTTAGTCCAAGAAGTATGACCTTTAACCTATGTGACCCACCTTCATTTTATGACATATAACTACATGTCATTCCAGGTCTATACAAGAGAGGTCCTGTTCTGATGTAGGTATGATCCCTGATCAGACTGATACACCCATCTAATGTGTTTCCACCATGGTTGTGTGATTTTATGTGTGTTGGAATCCATTCAAACAACCTGTCATTCCACACTCCACACTTTCCCTACCCTTAATTCAGACCCTCCTCCAGTTTTATGTAAAAATGAACCCCCTAATAGTATGTAATCTCGGAAAATGGCTCGCATACAGTCATGGGCCAACATTCTGGATGACCAATGGGTAGAATTTGGAGTCAAGCCCTGTGTTTTGAACATTGTCAATGGCCAAACCTCATTTTATCTTCATATTATGCAAACATAATAAGGATACTATGTTTTGAACACATCAAACAATTATTCTTTATTGTCATGTCGTCCCTATAGTGTTCCGAATATTGGGAATCGTTATTCACATTTTTTCTCCCCTCTATTCGGATTGATTCTAATTCCCCTGGTGTTACCCCTCTCATGCACAAGAGAACAATGGGAGAAGCAGTTCGACTATCCATAGAGACATGTTCTCTAGTTGTGACCCCTCCCTATTTTAGGATTATCCCAAATTGTGATTGATGTCCCATGCTGATCCCCTCACAACTTCCATTGTTTGACACTCTCGTATAGGAGATCCTAATATCTCTTGGTTGCTGAACCTTCCATGGCTCACGCATTCTTAGAGATTTAGTTTTCTATTTCCTCAATGATATTGATTTAAAATGTTCATCATGGCATGAATTTTCATTAGTGGTTTCATCAGAACGTGGTCCACCCAACCCTCCTCATCCTCGTGTGACATCACTCTTAGGGGTGTCATTTTTTTTGAAAAATAGAATACATCCCCAACATATTCCAAATGAATCTATAAATTATCCACGATCGTATCCTATTTCACATTCATCTATTTGGTAGGTTGTAGGGTCTGAACGGAGTTACAGAATAATAGTTATAGGCATATTATGTTGGACTGGAAAAATGGTTCCTGAAGCTGAAGAGGCGGGATAGCTCGGTGAACCCCTTTGACGTTTGTGACCTTCCATGAAGCAAAATGGTGGGACATCCCTGTGAACACCTTTGATGTTCGCGACCCGCCACGAAGCAAGATTCATCTTTTGGCCGAGAAAAATCTACTTCGCTACACATCTTCCATAAAACTACCATGCTCACCCCCTTTTCCAAAGTCCACTCTAACCCTTAAGTATCATTTCTCATAGTTCGTGGAGCTCCACATTCCATGGAGAAGAAGCTCCGTGAGACCATGCCCCACGAGCAGCTTCCTTCATGATGCTACTTCGTGAGTCCATGCTCTGTGAGGAGCTTCCATTGCGATGCTGCTCACCTATTCCATGCTCGGTGAGCACGCTTTACTCTGCTAGAGCCCTTTTCTCTGTGAGAGACCTTTGATTGGTGAGATCACATTTCTCCACTAGAGACCATTGCTCCGCAAGCCGCCCTTGGTCCTCGAGCCGCTATTTCCCCGCGAGCTGCATTTTCTCAACGAGAGTCCTTTGCTGTGAGACATCTAGATTTTCCCCTACGCCCTGATGTGCCTCAGCCTTCCACATATAGAATAACATGATTCAATATACTCCTCCAAACACAATTAAATAACTTGAGTTGAAATATTCCTATCGGTACCATTCACATTTCGTGAGTTGAGGTTCTCATTATCAATTCCCCAAGTACCATGATTCGAACCATGATTCCCCGAGTACCTTGAGTTGAGGTTCCCATTCCCAAACCCAATTACTTGGACCCTATACCATGTCAAACCAGAAAGGGATGCATTTTTGTAAGTCCCAACACTATCCATTTCTAGGTGCCTTATTCCTAACAGTCCCATCAACATGACAATATACTATAGTACACCCTATGTGCCAAACATAGGACGCCTCTTACACCAAACAGGAGATGCCTTATGACCCAAGCATAAGATGCCAATAGTCCTATCTACACGACTATAAACTATAGTACATCCAATGTGCCAAATGTAGGATACCACTTTCTCCAGAAAAGGGATGCTTTATGCTCCATGCATAAGATGCCTAATTCTTTGATTACAATGGCATCATTTCAAGAGCATTGGAATCCATTCAAACATTCCATCACTCCACCTCACTCTTTGCATGTCCTTCAATAGAATCTTTATCCCCTTCCAGGTATGAAGATACCTCCTAACAGCCTAGTCTCATGCCGCATCAGCTCACCATCCTTACTGGGCCAATTCCCCAGAAGACATTGGATGACACTTTGATCCAGGTCCTGTGTTTTGAACACGATCAACATTCAACCCTCATTTTTTCCCCATTTCAGGCTAATGCTATACGAATTATGTGTTTCAAATATGGTCAACAATTATTCTCTATTTCTACGCCCCCCTCTTTGTGTTCTTATTGTCAAGCATGCGATTCACACATTTCATCTCCCATTATCCAGACTGATTCCAATTCCCTTTGTGTTATCGTGCTTGTGCACTAGCGCATAGGTGAATGACTCAACCCACCAGTGATATGGGATTCCCTCATGTCCATACATGAGAAAGACATTATGGGAATCTTCCTTATGTAAGTCCCATCCACTGTTGTCGCTCCATAGGGACACCTGGGCAGTTTCATTGCATATGCCCCATCCAAAATTTTCGCTCCATAGCGGCACCCGAGCGGCTTCATTGCGTAAACCCCATTAACCATTTTCACTCCATAGTGACACCTGGGAAACATCCTTGCGTAAGCCCCATCCACCACTGTCGCTCCATAGCGGCACCCAATCATCTTCTATGCGTAAACCACATTCACCATTTCCGCTCCATAGCGTCACTTGGGAAGCTTCCTTCCGTAAGCCTCATCCACTATTTTCACACCATAGCAACACCCAGGCAGTTTACTTGTGTAAACCCCATCCACTGTTGCAGCTCCATAGCAGAACTCGGGCATCTTCCTTGCATAAGCATCATCAACCATTGCTTCTCCAAGCAGCACCTGGGAAACTTCCTTGCGTAAGCCCCATCCACCATTGTCACTCCACAACGGCACCGGGGCCGCTTCCTTACGTAGGCCACATTCATTATTTCTACTCCATAGTGGCACCTAAGAAGCTTCTTCGCATAATTCCCATCCAGTGTTGTCGCTCCATAGCGGCACGTGAGCAGCTTCCATGCGTAAGCCCCATCCACTGTTTCCCCTCCATAGCGGCACCCAGGAATCTTCTTTTTGTTAGCCCCATCCACCATAGTCACTCCATAGGGCCACCCAGGAAACTTCCTTGGAAAATACCCATCCACTACTGCCGCTCAATAACGGAACCCAGGAAGCATCCTTGAGTATACCCATCCACCATTGTCGACCCATAGAGGCTCCCTGGAAGCTTCCTTGCTCAATCTCCATCCACCATTGTCGCTCCATAGCATCACCCAGGAAGCTTCCTTGCGTAAACCCCATTCAGCATTGTCACTCTATAGCGTCACACGTGCCCCTTCCATGCGCAAGCACCATCCACTATTTCCACTCCATATCAAACTCGAGCAGATTCCATACGTAAGCCCGATCCACAGTTGTCACACCATAGTGGCACCCGGGTATCCTCCTTGCGTAAGTGCCATCCATCATTGCCGCTCCATATTGGCACCATGATCATTTTCCTTTCATAAGCCACATACACCTTTGTCGTTCTATTGCGGCCCACGGGCAGCTTCCTTGCGTAATCCCCATCCACCATTGCTGATCCATAGCGGCACACCGACAACTACCGTACATAAGCCCATGTCACAGTTGTTGCTCCATAGGGGCACCTGGGCAACTTCCTGGAGTAAGCCCCATCCACCGTTGTTCCTCCATAGCAGCACCCGAGAAGCTTCCTTGTGTAAACTCTATCCACCATTGCCACTCTGTAGCTGCACCCAAGAAGCATCCTTGGGAATTACCAATACACCATTTGTGCTCTAGAGAGGCACCCAGGCAGCTTCCTTGCATAAGCCCCATCCACCATTACTGCTTGATAGAGCACTGTCATGGGCGCCCTCAAAATATTAGTGTGATTTTGGCGTACTTAGGTGTAGCAGAGTGGCTAACCAAGGACGTCTCTCAAAAGAGGAAGTGAGTTAAAACAAATTTCTTGAGGTATTCCAAAAATAAAACAAAAGAGAATAAAAAAACTACTTGAAAGGATGGGGGTTGTTAGATGTTTATAAAACTTGAAGAAGTTTTCTAGAATACGATTGCATTTTTTTGTTCTTAATTGTGAAATTAAGTTTGATTAAAAATACACAACACGAAGATGTTTTTTTAGAAAATATTTTAAAAGACATAATCGATCTAACTCTACCTCTTAAATAAATTATTTATCATTATAATTTAAATTAACATCCACTTAATTATTACCCCTTAACTTGTTAACCCCCGAACCATATGATAATTAACCTTAGAACAAAGACGAAGTTAATTAAACCCTAGGTTATCTTGGGAACATGTAATCGCAGTACCCTACTTTGATTGATGTTCTAAGGATTACTTATGTTTAGGGATAAATTGAGGCACCTATCCATTCTTGAAATTAGGATGTATTGTGTTTAGTGAATATATTTGAACACTAAAAATTTATCTCATATGGTCTGGTATTACCGATTTAGATCACGCTCTCACAATTTACACAAAATCCCGACCTCACGTGTTTTTGTGTTAATTGTTCAATTGCATGCTTACATTCTTACAATTTAAAAATAAAATTAATATATCATATTATTTGAATTACAGTATATTAATGATTAAAAATAATTAACTAATGAGTATAGAATATAGATCGATTGCTAAAAGACTACTCTTCCATGGGTGGCGTAATCATCTTAGAAGCGTTTTGCATGCGAAAAGGTTTATAATGGGTATAACCCTATAACGATTCCACTCAAAAATTACAACCAAATCAGGAAGATTAAGAGAAGAAGAAATATAAACAAAACATATGAAAAGATGAGGAATAAAATGAGATCAAATAAGTTTATCACACAAATAAAACCTTACAAAATGAAGAAGTGAAGGAGGTTTTGATGAGGGGATCCTTGTTTCAAGAGCCACCCCTCTTACAATGGTTGGAGAATTTGGTTGAAAAAATTCTCCTATGCATACTATCTTCTAATGCACGTCGCAAATGCTCCAATTGAGAAAAACACTAATTTATAGAGTGGAGGGGAGGCTAGGTTTAAAGAGGTTTAAAGTGTGAATGGGAAATCTCGGCCAAATATTTTAATGCAAATTGCTCCACCCATTTGACCTCTAAAACGCGTGAATTGGCCGACCTTATGTTGGGATGATTTATTACAAATCATGTCCACGAGCTTTAGTAAATATTTGGGCTCTATCCAATCTTGGATGGATATGATATGGCACAAATAAAGAACCCATGTCAATTCTGCCGAGTCCAGCCCATCTTTGACTTCATGGACCATTTTCAAAAACCAAATTCACTCTTTAGATCTAGTGTCCTGAATTAATGTTGTATAAAATTAAGTTAGGCACACAGTTAAAAAAATTCAAATTCAAAAAATAAATATAATAATATTTATCTTTGAAATACTACAGCGTACTATAAAGGTTAAAACTGGAATTTTCACCAAATTTTCAAATGAATGATCAAAAACAAAATATTTTATAAATAATCATATTTAACATAATTTGAGGAAATTATATCATTTATTATCAATAAAATATTCAACAAAATAGTGTTTTATCAACTCCCCCACACTTACCCTTTTTCACTCCTGGGCAAAACCTCATGTTATGTAAACATCAATATCAAATCAAAATCAATTTTAAAACACATATCTTTGAGATCAAAAAATTAAACACAAAGAAACAAAAGATATCATGCCTCATAAAAAACCATTATTTCAAGTTCTTCATTTATATCATGCAATATATTTCATCTTTATTTATCCTCCAATGCACAAAACACTTACCTCGCTTGAATTTTCTCTTATCACACAAATGTCAATTTTTTGGCAATGTCTTTCTCATCCAAACTCATACAAAGCTCACCATAGGATTGATAAATTCCTATATCGCTACCCGATGTGATTCAAGGATATATATTTATAATGATAACTTTTTAGGGTTGTTCGGTGGCATTCATTTGGTAAGATTAAGATGTGAAGAACTCTGAGGCTGAATGAGGAGGGCTTGACACTTTTTGAAGAAAAATTGCATTAATCTAATTTTCACATAAATATGGTCTTCTCCTCAATCCCCATAGTATAAATTCAACTCCATCATCATGAAATGTCATGGAAAATTTACACCATTCATCATTTCAGCATAAAAAATGTCATGATTTTCTTGAAACCTCTAGATGGGCACAGCTTTCCACCTCAATTAGAATCTCCATAAAAGTCACAACTTCACTTTTCAGGAAATCTACAGAAAAGGAACAACATTAAATATAATGGTTTTCATCATCCTCAAAAACATATCTTCAAAATTTAATTTTCCACCCAACGTATCATAGAATGTGGTAGCACAACACAACATAGCTTCCCCCACACTTAAGATCAACTAGATTATGAAGTTTCACTTCAAGAGTTGGTTGGATAGAGAAAATGGGATTGCAATGTGGCTAACCAAACTGGCTGTTCATGGATTCTATGGGCTATAAGGATTAAATGTTCATGGTAGACCATTATAAAAAAGGATTCTATAAAATAGGGGCTTTAATACCAAACAAATTCCTCTATCATTTAAACATAAGTACCTCAAACCCACAAGTTTTGACAGGAATAGATCAAATTCTCGTTAAATCACGCATGATTTGGTTCTATCAAGAAGTGAGGTGAATGTATAGAATATGAATATAATGGTTTAGAAGCTTCACAAAAAAGTGATTTCAAATATAAAGATAGTGAGATGTGGCATGGGATTCAAAATTCAATGTACTTATCATGAAATTACTAAATATTTGAACTTGAAACAAAGTAATTTTCAGCATTCATTTAATCTCAATTTCAAGGGATAAATTGTTTCACTCATTGATATGCATTTAATAATTATGATGAGAATCATTTCAGCTCAAAAATTTCAAAAACACAATGAAAATTGAAAAATAAACACACAAAATTTGAAAAACACACAAATTTTTTGTTTTGTTTTTTAAAGAGGAAAACAATTGAAATTACTAAACTAAAAGGTTCCCTCCACGACACTTAAAATATTACACTGTCCTCAATGTGAACCCATGAGAAGATATATGCACATGAAATGAATAATTTTTAAATAGGAAAAATATTATGAAAGTGAAAGGGTTAGGAACAGCCTGATGTGATCATGTGATGAAGGGGTCATGCAGTGTGATAAAATCCACTACATTGGTAGGAAGTCCCTCAATGTATATCTTCAATCGTTGCCCATTGACTGTAAATCTCTTTCTTGTGTCCACTTGTGCGATCTCCACTACACCATAAGGAAAAAAATTAGTCAGAACATAAGGACCAAACCATCTGGAACGCAACTTACCAGGCATCAGCTTCAGTCGTGAACTATAGAGAATGAATTTCTCTCCAACAGGAAACTCCCTTGGTTAGATCATTTTTTAATGATCTTCTTATGATCTTTACTTGTAGATCCTTGAGTTCTCATATGAAGACAATCTAATCTCCTCAAAATCTTGAATTTGCAGCTTTCTTTGGATTCCATCTTGGGCCAAATCCATGTTGTATTTATTTATAGCCCAATAATCCTGATGCTTATCTTCCACTGGGAGATGACACGCTTTCCCAAAAACAATCCAAAATGGGGACATGTCAATGGGTGTCTTGTATGATGTCCTATAAGCCCAAAATGCATCATCCAAGCACTTCCTCCAATCCTTCATATCTGGATGCACAGTTTTATCCAATATTTGTTTCAACTCACCATTTGAAACCTCAGCCTGGGCATTTGTTTGGGGGTGGTATGGTGTTGATCTTTTGTGTGTCACCCCATACTTTAGAAGGAGGGAAGAAAAATTCCTATTGAAAAAGTGTGTCCCTTGGTCACTGATGATGGCCTTCGGTACTCCAAACCTGCAAAAAATTTGCACTTTGACAAAGTCCACAACAACATTAGAATCATCCATCCTGGTGACCTTAGCCTCCACACATTTACTCACATAATCAACATCATCCAAAATGTACAAAAAACAAAAAGAACCTTGAAAATTACTCATAAAATCAATTCCCCATACATAAAAAATATCTCAAAATAGTATGGGTTGTTGGGGCATCTCATGTCTCCTAGAAATGTTCCCAATGTGTTGGCAATGAGAGCATGACTTACAAAACACATGGGTATCCTGGAATAAGCTAGGCCAATAAAATCCAGAGTCCAAAACCTTCCTAGCTGTCCGTTGGGTTCCATAGTGTCCAATACAAGAAAGTGTATGACAGAAATGAAAAACAGACTCAAACTCATGATCGGGAACACATCTCCTAATGACATGGTCACTACACATGTGCCATACGTAAGGATCATCCCACACATAAATCCTAGAATCAAATTTTAATTTTTGGACTTGATGCTTCTTCAAATTTGCTGGGATTTCAGTGGAAACAGTGTAATTAACTAAATCAGAATACCAAGGATGCATACCAGAGTTGGTATAGAGATGCTCATCAGGGAAAGTGTCCTGAAGTGGTACCTGGTCCAAGGTGTCACCATATGGTGTGTGAGTAAGCCTAATCATGTGGTCTTCCACCAAATTCTCTAACCCCTTCTTGTCCTTTATCTCTATGTCAAACTCTTGAAGAAGGAGCATCCAATGGATAAGTCATGGCTTTGCATCTAGCTTCTTTAGGAGGTACCTCAATGATGAAATGTCAGAAAAAACAACTACTTTAGGTCCCAATAAATATTAATGTAATTTATCTAATGGAAATATAACAACAAGAAACTCCTTTTCTGTTGTGGTGAAGTTTGATTGGGCCGAATCCAACGTCTTCGATGCATATGAAATCACATGTGAACATCCCTCTACCCTCTGAGATAAGACAGCTCTAACCACGATGTTGGATGCATCACACATAAGCTCAAATGGAATGTAAAGACCCTAATATTCAAGGGAAATTTTTTTCTAAATTTTCATTGGGATTTTACAGGAATTTAGTTCCCGACGGCACCTGATTCTGAGGCCCAGTGTTCCCAGAATCATTTTCCAATGTATAGCTCGGGTACGTTTAGTGAACGAACGAGCAGGTTTTTCTAACTTTTGAACCAGTGCTCGGAATCGAATTCTAAGGGCACCGATGAAGTCACAGCGTCGGTATTTTCTTAGAAACGCCTTTTCCGGTGTTGTGTTTTCTCGGGTGTGGTTTTTTAATTTTTGGGGTTAAGTTAAAAAATAAAATAAAGTGGTGCGACAACTTTTTTATATTTCACTTAAAGCTGCTTAAAGCCACTTTAAGCTGCTTAAGCTGAGTTGAAGCGGATAGAGTGGAATTCAAAATATCCTACCCTCTTATAGGATATTTGTGAGGTGGGGCCCGCACGAGCCCCACCATTTCTTTGCCGCTAAGTAACGCACCCGCGAAAACCTCTACTTTATTGAAAGTCAACCGTGCATTTTTCTGGTTAAGAAACACCCCAATTAATTGGGCAGTCAAATCGTTACAATTAATTCAACGAATTAATTGTTCGTTTCTTATCTTTTTAATTTCAAAAGCTTAGGTCTATAATAAAATAAGGGTTGAACTTATTTTATTTAGTTGGACTTGTGGCATGGAGAGAATTTGGAGGAATGCGTTCTTCTTCGACGAAGAACGCGAAGAACGCGAAGAACATGAAGAACGCTCCGACTTCCGACGAAGGGCGACGAAGAACGCCCGACCCCCAGATATCGACGCGACGCCGGCGCTTCTTCCACGACGTTCTTTCCCTGCGACAAACCTTCGGTCAACTGCATGAGGTAGGAGTTTCGAATCTCTAATTCCTTTGTGGTTTATATCCTCAACATATATTTAATTATTATAATTAAATCCATGTGTTTCTTTAACCCTCGGAGATCATCGACGCGACGCCCTTCCGCGACGCCGCGACACCCTTCCGCGACGCGACGATCACCTCCTAATGCGACGTTCAATTCCGCGACATACTCACACTCTTCTGACGTCTACGACGAGGTAGGGGTTTGTTTCGTTTTGTTCTTGATTCTATCTTTGACGTTCTACGAGTAATGAGAACCTCATGTTATCGTTTAACGGGAGGAGGCCGGACCGCACGAACACAGCCGAACCTCCTCCCTTTTTATTATTTCTTGTCGTTGGGGATTGAAAGAGAGTGATGTGGTGTCGTCGCACCGCGTTGGGAAAGAACAGTATGGATGTGCGACATCATCACGCCGCACGGGATCGAGCGGCAAGAATGCGCGACGTCGTCACACCACGCATTCAAAAAATTTTAAACCCTCGTGCATGGGTATTTGATTGCAAGGTGATCGTATAATTTATTTTAGATAAATTATACCCTCGTCAATGATTAAAAATCATGTGTTATTAATTGCCAATTGATAACACCTAACGTGGAGGGCGTGGGCTGAACAAACACGGCCCAACAACCCTCTGCAGCTTGTTTATCGATGTGCGGATCGACGGAAGACGACGAAGCAGGCCACTATGGCATTTGAATCCCTTCGCAGTGAAGGTCAGGTCCCGAGAGGACCGTAGGCGAAGACGGTAGGAGAAAAAGACCATCGGAGTGCATCCGGTGGTCCGCGGAAGGCCGCGCCGGCGCGACGGCGCCGGCGACCGGCGGCGGCGGCACTCCCCCGGAAGACCGGCGGCGGCGGTCACCTCTGGCTTCAGTTAGCGGCGAGGGTGGGCTGCGCACACCCCCGCCCACGGCTTCCGCTCGGCCCCGCTAGCCGAGCCACGGCGGGCCGGTCGAGCCGGACCGAGCCGGCTGCGCTGGGCCCAGCCGAGTCGGGTCGACCCGTTTCGGGCCGACCCAGGGGGGTCGGGCTGGGTCGGTCCGGGCCCGGACCCCCCGTTTTCGGACCCTCTTTGGTCTTTTGCCCATATCTTGGGCTACGGACATCCGATCGACGCACCGTCAGTTGCGTAGCGATACATGGAACGAGGCGGTCCTTTCGGAATATTGCACTCAAGGTTTCGGAATACTTTGGGTTCAGCCGGGTTGGTTCGGATACGAAACCAACCGGGACCTTGGAGCGGAAACACTTATATCTCGAGCTCCGGACGTCTGATTGACGTGTCGTCGACTTTGATGGATTCCTCTAACTAAGACGGATCTTTTGGATTACTCCGCTCATGGTTTGGATACCGTCGGAGTGCGGTCAGGATGGTTCGCTCACGAAATCCAACCGGGCCCCTGGAACGAAAAAACCAATAACTCATAGACCGGGAGTCCAATTGACGCGCCGTCTGTCTCGTTGATTTCCTCTTGTTGAGACGGAACTTTTGGCATACTTCGCCCGAGGTTTGGATACAGTTGGTGTTTGGGCGAGTTGGATTGTACTCGAAATCCAACCGGGCCCCTGGAACGGAAAAGCTGATATCATTCAGACCGGACGTCCGTTTAACGAAACGTCAGCGGCATTGGTGATCATGTAGAGAAACGGTCCCTTTGAGTATACCCTATGAGAGTTCGGGGTATAGTTGAGATATGGTCGGGTTGGTTCGCTCACGAAACCAACCAGGCCCCTTGGACGAAAGGCCTAATAACGCACAGACCGGGCGTCCGATTGACGTGCCCTCTGTTGCATTGAGACCCCTATGACGAGGCGGTCCGTTGAGATACTTATTTGTGGGACTTTGAGATACTTGAAGTATCGACCTGTAGCTCATGGAGAGGACCCTCCCGGAGATGAGCGTACAGAGTACGGAGACCATGTAACCGACTGAGACCTGATGAATGCTTGACCGACTAGACTTGGAGTGAGTCGACTAGCCCAGTGGACGGAGCACTACTTTGTGAGGTGCAGACCCATGGCGGACGAAGCACTACCTGTGTGGCAGTGCAGACCCGCGGTACTCGTCCGGAGAGTACCTCAACATGCTTCTAGGGGGTGTGCACAACTGTGTTTGGGTGGCATACCTCGGCGGGAAGCACTACTGTGATTGGGTGGCTGACCCGCGGTACTCGACAGGAGGAGTACCTCAGCAATCCTAGGTTAGTGAGCAGTACCTCGGAGTCGTGACTGGACCACTGTACACTCCAGAGATGGAGCTCTTCAGAAGTTACGGTTTCGATAATGAAAATCCTGGTTTGAGCTGAGACTTTTGACCTTTGCGTTACCTCATGATTGAGATGGGTCACTTGATAACTTAGGTATATGTATGGGAATATACCTGGGTAGTGGTTATCCGTTGATTTCATGATCCTTGTGTTTCCTCATGATTGAGATGGGTTACATGATAACTTAGGTATATGTATGGGCATATACCTAAGTAGAGGTTATCTGTTGAGATCTTCTTTGTGGTCATGCTTGTTGTTTTTAGTGAGACCTTGACGGTCTCGGGGTCCCTGCTGAATATTGTTATACTCACCCCTGCACGGGCTATGCCCGCACCTCGTAGTGTTGGTTGCAGACGACGTGCAGTGCTGACGGAGGCCGAGTGTTCGAGGATTGGATGGTACCTGGAGGTGGATTACATGACGAGTCAGTATCCAGAGGTGGACTTCGCGACAAGACGACACACGGAGGAGGTCGACGGGCGAGAGCGTTAAGGAGCTGCGCTATATGTACCTACCCTTCAGGTAGGATCCGTGGTGGACGATCCAGGAGCTGCACTGTCTGTACCTACCCTTTAGGTAGGATCCGAGGAGGACGACCCAGAAGCTGCTTTCTTTCTTCCAACTATTTGTCTTTTTCTGTTGTACTTTGTTCAGTTGTAGTTGTACTTTCTTTTGGGTTTGTATTCTGGCCCATTTACCCTTCAGTACTTCTCTTTATACTTAGTGTTTTTCTTCGGCTCGTACTTTGTGGTGTTTTTTTACTTTTATAATGGAAATGCCTTCCCAGTTATCGGGATTTTCTCCTTTGGTGCTATTCGCCAGCCCCTGACCTATGGAAGGCGGGCTTGGGGTAGTCACGGCATGGGCCCCGAGGACGGGTCGTGACATGGAAGGTCCCACCGTGGGGGCAGTATGATCGGTGGAGTTGTCAGAAACTTCTTTAACCCATCAAATGATACCCTGCATGAATCATCAAAATTGATGTCAATATCTTTTTGAAGAAATCGAGATAAGGGTAGAGTGATCTTACTAAAATATGTGATGAAGCGTCGATAAAATCCATCATGTCCAAGGAATGATCGAACGTGACACACACATGTAGGATATGGCAGTGATGAAATAATTTCTACCGTAGATTTATCAACTTCAATGCTATGCTGTGAGACTATATGACCTAAGACAATTCCCTTTTCGACCATGAAATGACATTTTTTAAAATAAAAGACTAGATTTTTCTCAATACAACGATGCAACACATCACCCAAAATTGATAGACATTCATAAATTGAAGATCTATAAACTATAAAACCATCCATAAATACCTCCATGATGGTCTCAATGAAATCTGAGAAAACACTCACCATTTATCTCTAGAAGGTACCTGGGGCATTACGAAGCCCAAATGGCATCCTTTGGTATGCAAAGATACCGAACCTGCAGGTGGATGTCATCTTCTCCGGGTCCTCTACTACAATGGGAACCTGAAAATAGCCAGATAAACCATCCAAGAAGCAATAATGTGTCCTACTTACAAGTCTATAAAGCATCTGGTCAATGAATGTATGTTAGAAATGATCCTATGAGTGGATTTATTTAGTTTCCTATAATGAATACACACTCACCAACTGTTTTGAACTCTCACTGGAACTAACTCATCATTTTCATTTTTTATTATAGTGAAACCTAATTTCTTTGGTACAAATTGGATAGGGCTAACCCATTGTGAGTCAAAAATAGGGTAAATGATACCCACCTCAAGAAAATTTTCAACTTCATTATTAACAACTTCTATAACTGTTGGATTAAGTCTCCTTTGTGGCTGCCTAATCGGTTTAGCCCTATCCTCCAAGAGAATCCTATGTATGAAAATGGAGGGGCTAATACCCGATATGTCTGCCAATGTCCAAACAATTTCCCTAATGTTATCTCCCAAAATATTCAAAATTTTTTCTTCATGTTCAAAATAGACATTGTTAGAAATGATGACAGATAATCTATCACCACTCAGCAAGTATGCATATTTTGGATTTGGGGCCAATGGCATGAGTTCTAATATAGGGGGGTGATGTATGGATGGAGAAATTGATACAAAAGACACATCTGCACAATGAACATCAGTATCAGAATAGAAATCATCACAATCAAAGAATAATGCTCCAAGTCCATCAGCATACTCAATAGGCATGTCATAATCAGAGTTCATATTATCAATATCAGAATAAGAATCCATTTCAAAATCAAATCATAGAGAGTGTTTTTCATTATAACCATGTGTGGAAGTACTCTTAGACATCAAACTAGAACCAATACTCATAATCTCTCTAAACATAGGACAATCAAATTCCATGGAGTTTTTACTTGTTGGTTCAAAATGGAAGATAACAAAAGCAGAATGGTCCTCATAGGGGTACCTCATGGATTCCATAACATTAAATATCCCAACCTCATCCCCATATTCCATGGAAAGAGTTCCCGCATTGATATTTATGATAGTTTTTACAGTTTTGAGGAAGGGTCTACCTAAGATAATGGGGGCATGAGAACTTACCTGATCATCCTCCATGTTAAGCACGTAGAAATCTTCTCGAAAGATCATGTCTCTTACACAGAAAAGTACATCCACAAGGACTCCCGCTGAATATGCCTTAGCTCTATTCTCTAATTGCACCACTACTCTCATCAACTTCAACTCACCAATATGTAATGACGATAATACAGAGTGAGGCGTCACATTTATTGAAGCTCCTGAATCACAAAGAGAATCAGAGAAGTGCAACTCCCATATGGTACATGGGATGGTGAATGTCCCGATATCCTTGTACATTGATGGAATTGCTAGAGTCGGTGTAATTAGTGTAGACACATTCCATCCATGGTTGATCCTCTCATTTCCCTTGATCCCTCTTCGATTGGTGTATATTTATTTTAGGAATTTGGCATACCATGGGATGTGTTTAATGGATTCTAGTAGAGTAATGTTGATCTCTACAAGCATGAATGTGTCCAAAACCTACTTTTGAATTTCTTCCTCAACCATCATCTTAGTTTGAACAACCCTGTATGGAAAAGGAAGGGGTTTAGGAGGAACTACATCTATCTTTTTCTTACCTTTATCTTTCTCCTTGGATTGCTTATTATATGGTATAGAATGCGGCTTCTTTGGAGTTGAGGTGAATCCCGGTGGAATAGTAGGTATAGATGTATCGTTCATTTGCTTCCAACTTCTCAATGTGATGGCACTAACATTCCCCTTTGTATTTTCCATGGGTAGGGAAGGTAGATTTCCAAAATTCATACTCACAAGTTCATAGAGGGTGGTGGAAATCTGGATCATTTGAGTCTTCATATCCCTCAACAATGAACCTTGACTATTCAGCACATTCTGTTGATTAAGAACAATTTGTTTCAAAAGATCATCAGTTTTAGAGTCTACATTGTGTTGGATATTCCCTTGTTGCAGACTTGTTGATGTTTCATCTTCAAATGTACTTTGGGGTTGTTGGAAACCCTATTGGTAAGGTGGAGGTTGCTGGAAGTTTGGTTTAAAAGATGGCCTTTTTGTTGCCTAGAGCCATACCTCATGTCTAATTGATCATTCCACCCTTGTATGAATGTTGGTGCAATGGAGTCGTACTTATTTTGGGGATGTGGTTGTTGTTGTTGATATGGTCTCCCTGTGAATATTACTGCACCATCTTCTGTTTTTTGTAGTTGGGGGCAACCGTCAGTTGGGTGGCTTGTCTCAGTGCAAATACCACAAGGACTTGAAGGAGGGGGTTGGGATGTATTTTGAGCCAAAGCAATTTGTATCACCATAGTTGTCAATTCTTCCAACTTGGTATCAATCAAATGACTTTCAAGAGAAAAGGTCTTACCTGATATACTCCCCTGACATGTGGTGTACCTCTATCGCCAAATTGTTGGGAGTTTTGGGCCATTTTTTTGATCAATGCACGTTCAACTACTTGTGTCTTATCCACCAATGCTGCTCCATCTAGAACATCCACCATGCTTCTCTCTATAGGTGTGATTCCTTCATAGAGGTACTGAATGTGGAGTTTCTCACTGATTTAGTGATGTCGACAGCTTGCACAAAACTTCTTGAATTATTCCCAGTACTCATACATTGACTCCCATTGAGATTTATTGATCCCTGAGATCTCCTTTCGAATGGAAGTGGTCCTTGATGATGGAAAAAATATCTGCAGTAAAAGACATTTCAAATCATTCCAAAAAGTTACATATTCTGGTTCTAAATAATACATGTAGTCTTTTGTAGCTCCATCAAGTGAGAATGTGAATGCTCTTAGTTTGATTTGATCTTTAGAAACAATTAATTGTTTTAAGGTTGAAAATACCACATTAAATTATTTAAGGTGTTTATTGGGATCCTCACCAGATAGGCCATTAAATTTTGGAAGTAGGTGAATTTATCCAGATTTAAATTCAATGTCTGATTCTAGATTTGGATATGAAATGCAACTTTGTTGATAATTAATATCAGGTGCAGCCAATTCTCGAATGGTTCTATTATATTAATTTCCATTATTTTCATCCATTGGTTCTTGCTTTATGGTTGAATTTGAATTTCTTCCAATTTCAATGTTCTGATATTGTAGTAATTATACATTTGGTTGAATATTGAATCTTCCCATCGACTGAGAATGTTTGATTCGTGCCCTATTGCTGCGTTCAATCTCAGGGTCAAGATCTAAGAGATCTTCGGGATTAGTTCATGTCATAAAACAATGAAAGATGAAAAGGAAATAAAGAAAAGATCACCATAATAAAAATAAAATAAGTTTGAGTTGGTCATATAAAAATAAATTAAGGGAGTAAGAGGAAAAAAACATGAGTAAGGGGAAAGAAGAAAGAAAGAGGAGAAGAAAATAATTAATTGAAAATAAAATAAATACCTATAATTGGTTGAATAAATTACATGCCTCCCCGAAAACTTCTCCAATTTGATAGAGTGCTGGCGTGGGCTCCCTCTAATGATTAGTGTGATTTTGGGGTACTTAGGTGCAGCAGAGTGGCTGACCAAGGACATCTCTCAAAGGAGGAAGTGAATTAAAACAACTTTCTAGAGGTATTCCAAATAAAAAATTAAATATAATAATAACAATACTTGAAATGATGGAGGTTTTTTAAAGTTTATAAAACCTGAAAATTTTTTCTGGAAGAAGATTCCATTTTTTATGTCTTTAATTTTGAAATGAAGTTTGATTAAAAAGACACAACAAGAAGATGTTTTTTAGAAAATATTTTAAAATATATAATCGATCCAACTCTACCTCTTCAATAAATTTTTTATCATTATCATTTAAATTAATATCCCCTTAATTATGACCCCTTAACTTGTTAACCCCCAAAACCTACGAGAATTAACCTTCCCACAAAGATGAAGTTAATTAAAACCTAGGTTATCATCAGAACATGTAATCACAGTAACCTACTTTGATTGATGTTCTAAGGATATATTATGGTTAGTAGTAAATTAATACACATATCCATTCTAGAAATGAGGATGAATTGTGTTTAGGGGTTATATTTGATCTCTACAAATTTATCCCGTATGGTCTTGTATTACCGATTAAGATCATACTCTCACAATTTACACAAAATCCTGACCTCGCTTGTTTTTGGGTTAATTATTCAGTTGCTTTCTTAGAATATTACAATTTAAAATCACAATTAATGGATCATATTATGTGAATTAAAATAACTCAATGATTCAAAATAATTAAATGAATAGGGTACAAGATAGATCGATTACTAAAAGACTACTCTTCTATGGGTGGCATAATCATCGTAGAAGTGTTTTGCATGTGAAAAGGTTTATAATGGGTATAACACAATAACGATTCTAAACAAAAATTTCCAATCCAATTAGGAAGATTAAGAGAAAACTAAATATTAAAAAAATAGAAGAAAATATGAGGAATAAAAGATGATCAGCGAATTTTATTACTCAAATAAAAACATTACGAAATGAAGAAGAGAAGAAGGCTTCTATGAGGGGATCCTTGCTTCAAGAGCTACCCCTGATAAAATGATTGGATAATTTGGGTGAAACAAAATCTCCACTCCCTCCAATCTCCTAATTCACATCACAACCCCTCCAAATGAGAAAAACACTAATTTATTGAGTGGAGGGGAGTCTAGGATTTTAGATATTTAAAGTGTGAATGGGAAATCTCGGCCAAATATTTTAATCCAAATTGCACCTCCCATTTGGCCTCCAAAACCCATGAATTGGCCAGACTTCAAGCAGGATTATTTGTTCCAAATAATGCTCCCAAGTCTTTATCAACATTTGGGATCAATCCAATCCAGGATGGATAATATATGGCCCAAACACAGAACACATGTCCATTCTGCTGAGTCCAGCCCAACTTTGACTTCATGGACCATTTTCAACAACCAAATGTACTAATTTTCTCAATTGTCCTGAATAAAATTTGTATAAAATTATGTTAGGTACATTGTGACAAAAATTAAAAATAAAATAATAAATAAAAAAATATATATCTTCGAAATACTACAGTGCTCTATAAAGGGTAAAACATGAATTTTCCCCAAATTTTCAAATGAATGATCAAATCCCAAATAGTTGATAAATAAACATATTTAACAAAATGTGATGAAATTATATCATTTATTATCAATATAATATTCAAAAAAATAGTGTTTTATCACTTCTCTATAGAGGCACCTGGGTAGTTTCCTTATGTAAGCCCCATCCACCATTGTCGCACCATAGAGGCACATGAGAAACTTCTTTGTATAAGCACTAGTCAACATTGTCTCTCTATAGTGGCACCAGAGCAGCTTCCATGCATAAGAACCATTCACCAATGTTTCTTCAGAGCAGAACCTTGATAGCTTCTTTGCGTAAGCCCCACTCACCATCCTTCATGGACACACCTTTTCTCCATGATAGCCACGTCCTTGTTGCCTCTTGCATCTCATACCAACCATTACTCAAGTGGGGTTAGAGCAAGCATCGTCAATGAAACCCTTCCAAGCATCCTACAGTATAAGACCCACAACCACATATGAACTATGTAGTTCTTGATCTTTTCCTAGGATAGGTACGTAGGCAGCCTCCACGAGGTTGAAGCCCTAAACCTGGTCATTCCGACCGCCTTCACATCAGTTCACCAACATCCCTGGTAGCCTAGAGTGTAATCCACACATCCCACCTGAACTAAATGGAATATGATTCCCATAGATAGGGATACATAGGAAGCCTCCATGTGGTTCAAGACCAGCACCCATGTCTCATCCTAATCTATCCCTCGATCCCATGTGTTCCTAGAAGATCATGCCCCGAACTAGTGGATTGATTTCCTTCGAATCCAATCCATGTGTCCATTCTCATGGGTTGCTGCCTTAGGTGTCTCATCGTCCCATCGAACTACGCAGACAGTGATTCCCTGTCACGGGGATACGTAGGATGTCTCTTCGAGGATCAAGACCAACATCACCGTCTACCTTCACGTCAGTTCCATTTCATTCTCCCTCCACTTCATTATACACTCCATCATCCATCTATATCCTTACCCAGTCTACCACATCCTGGTGGGATCATGTCATCCATTTCTTCACTTCTCCTAGTAGTACTTGGGTCTCTATCCATGCGTAAGCCCCAACATGTATCCGGGTTGCGGTCCTCTGTGTACACACTGATTCTTCACCCATTCAAACTACTTGGGGTTTGATCCCTATTCTATGCACATGGTATGTAAGAATCCTCCCTAAGGTTAAATATCATCCAATGGTAAACCTTGGTGTTCCCCCATTCTGGG
This sequence comes from Viscum album, assembly GCA_963277665.1. NCBI lineage: Eukaryota > Viridiplantae > Streptophyta > Magnoliopsida > Santalales > Viscaceae > Viscum > Viscum album. The sequence goes on from OY728159.1 coordinate 1,434,762,666, forward strand.
GTGCACACTCCCTGATCCGCCCACAGTGGTGTCCAGATCAGCTTTCACGGTGTGACATCTCCCCTCTACAAGGCACACCACCTCTGATCAGTCTCTATGGGATGTTCTGATCACCCTCATTCTATCTCTACAAGACACTAAACTCATGACATACCTCTTGATAAACATGAGATTCCTGAGGAAAACCTCGAAAGACATGCCTTTGGCATTACCTTCTCCACTAGATGTTAAACTAACGACATAACCTATGTTAATATGGGATGTTGAGGAAAATCCCAGATACATGCCTATGGAATATGATTCCCTGCATTCGATGTGGGATGACTCAGGTTTTTCACATTTGAGATACCCTCTTATGATGAATAATTCAGGTTCCCTAATGTCCACGATTCCAGATATGCCCCGACATGACTGATGATACCATCTACTCTGACCGAAGGTTGCTACCATGTTAGGACCCCATTGAATGTATTGATGGAAGTAGTGTAATTAACCAGTATCCACAAAGATACGGAACCTAGAAAATGATTCACGAACCACGATTTAATCTTTATGAGAGTCCCGGGCGAGGTAACCATTTCCATGGAGGAATCCACAGAAGGAATAACAGACATCCCATCATCTTGTTTCAATCAAAGAGCAATCATCCATGAACAAGGAACAGATGTATCCCTCCTTTGGAAAGCAGGAATGAGGGGCAACAGCTATGTGCATGCCCCGATGGAAGTTTCATAAACGATAATATAATAGTAGAATGAATTCTCATCACTTTTAAAATTTTTATTGTAACTTATTCTAGATTATTATTAAAATCTAATAAATGTCATGGTGTTTCTTAATCATTATATTCAACTAATTCTTATCTAAACATTAAATATAAATTATAATGATAACAATAATTCATTTATATTTCAATATAGTAAGAATAACCAAAAAATTATTTTTTCCATATCAAACATCATTATACTTATTTAAAGAAAGAAAAATATTATATCTCTTATTCATTATATAGCCTAAAATTGTAATCATATTAAAATTAATGTTGAAGTTTTTTTCGGTATTTTATATAAATTAGTGTAAATGGTTGAAATAAAATCATTTAAAAAATTTTATAAAATTTTAGGTGATTTTTCTATTATCATTGTTATTTAACCACTACGTAAAATCATTTTTACATTTTTTGATGTAATTAAATTTTAATATTTTGACTAATCATTAGGTTAGGTAATGTAATTTGACATTGTTATATTATATAAATTATAAATCTTCCAAAAAAAATTTATATGTTTCAAAATTTAATTTATATAAGTAGATAATTTTAATTTAAAAAAACGTTATAGATGTAATGAAAATTCCGTTTTAGTAAGTGAAATTTTTTAAAAGTTTACTATGTTTTAAAATAAAAAATCAATATAAAAATGATTCTAATAACCTAAATGTTATTAATTTATTAATAATTTATATATTTTTACTTTAAAACAAATGTTTAAATTAATAGATCATTGTAAATTATTTTAATTTAATGTAATTTTGGATTTATGATTCAATATTTTATAGTATTCATCAAAAATTGAATCTCCTCTAAGAAATTCCACAAATCATCTCTAATTTATTTTTTTTATCCCACATTAAAAAAACGATTTTATTTTTTCATATAATTTCATTAATATTTGGAATAAATAGTTTTATGTTATGATCTCTATGAATCGATAAACTACCTTTTAGAAAAAATATTTTTTCCTTAAAATAAGTCTATTTATTTTAAATGAATCTTATATTCATAAAAATAAATTGATTTCAAATAATTATTTGTAAGTTATAAATTTTAATATATTATTTATTCTTATTCGTATCCAAAAATATAAATTCTAGAATATAAATTTCATTTTGAATAATAATATTAATAGTATTTGGTTAAACTTGGTCTCATGTGTAATGCAAGTTATGTAAGAAATTCTATAATACATATAACCACAGAAAAAATTCGTGTCTGTGAATTGAAGGATATATCATATATTCAATTTAATTTATATTAAATATATATCATAATGTATTGGGATTTTATATTCATTATTATGTTTGGTTTTGTGGGAACACATGATATTTAATATGATGATCATACTTTATAATTATGTGGTGTTACACACAGAGAACCCATCATAACATTTTGTCAATTATAGTAATATAAATGAAACAAAAATGTATATATGAAATGTACAATGTAATAATAGTCAAAATGTTTTATCATATCAAAATCATGTTAATTATAACTATACAATAGAGTCAGTATCAACATGAAAATGAAAAATAAAAACTGTAATAGGAGTCACATCCTTAGTAACTCAGATGAAAGCTATATAAGAGATATCAAATATCATTCAAGTATCATTAACATGAGATCCACCTTACATAAAATATTTTTACTATTACCCAATCACAGACAAGATGAAATGATAAGGAAATAATTCTTTAATATCATATAGTAATTCCCAAACCATAATCACCAAGAACTTTCTAGACAACGACATAGCCTCGTGAATGCCTCGTCATTGAAAATAGGTTTCCAAGTTGAAGTGATGATTCAAATAGAAAGGTGGCGAGACAATAGAATTAATATCAGATTCGATAAAGTGAAATCTTATCATGGAATAGATATTAACAGATTTATAACTCAAAAACTAATAAAATCAATACTATAACAAATTACATGTTAGGTGTCTTATTTTTAATAAACTAAATGCTCCAAAAGTTAAATGTTTATCCCATGTATAAGGATGCAATATGAATATAAATAGTGATGTTGCATTATATATTAGATATCACTCCATGTTCTACCTCCATCACTAATCTCGATCTATTTTGAAATATAAAATTTACTACATTCCATTTTCTAGTTGCATATTCATGAAGCATGTATGCCCAATGACATTCTTCTGGAGGTTGTGATTGAAAACCTTATAAGACTGCACAAATGAATCCATAACACATGATCATATATATGTGGTCTATCCCACAACAAAATTCAATTTATATATAATATATAATACATCATTTTCATGGGCCATCACGAGCTATCCACGAATACCTGAACCCAAACCCCACTTTCTTCAACACAATATAAGTAATAATTCTAATTCAAATCATTATATATCTCAAAACATTCTTTATGTTACATATGTATGTTCAATACCCTATAAAAATATTTCATATGTCTCTATAAAACATAAATTAATGACATCATTCCCATGCCTATTTGGATCTAATAGTCTCATATGATGGAATTCCAAATATATTAGTCAATTATCTACCTCTTATCATCATTTCCCCATGTTTTCAGTTTGAAAATTTTAAAAAAATCACCAATTAATTCTCTAAATCTATGTTGATAGAATATGTCAATGAAATCATAATCTTCAAATCATGCAATCCCATGTCCAAATCCACAACCCAAATACAATTTTTATCATCATAGTTGTTTTCTATATATTTTTTTCAACTAAAACAAAGTAAATATAGGAAAATTTCTATCATTCTATAAAACCATAAAAAATTTATATGATAGAGAGAAAAGTTGTGTCTACAAAACTGGGTTATTCTAATGACTCACAAACACTAAAAATAAAGGCATACCACATAAGGGTCTCACTATAAAAAGTCATATGGAATCATTTCATGATAATAACAAAAAAATATGTTTGTATTAGATAAGAATATTCTTTTGTCAAGTGCGTTGAATTCCCAATGGTAACATATTCCAATAATTTCTATCCAATCAAAAAACCCACTAAGGATACAAAGAATCATTACCAATTCATCCTATTTTTTTTAAGAACTATAAAAACACAAAATTTGCACACATTGATAATATATGATTTATAGTAAATATTTATTTCATTACATTATGAACCATAGAATAGTCATATAGGTCTAGTGAATCTGATGACTACGTTACATAATCAATATGTTCATAAGGGACATACAAATTCTCCTATAATGTTCTTCATATATATAAAACATCTTAGAAATAAAATATATAAATCCTTTCAACGTACATTGGGTAATGGAAATGTAGGAAAAAATGGGGTCATCAGCTCCTTAATGTTAAAAATATAGATATTAATGATCAATTAAAATAATATGAGAAATAGTGTGTGGAAGTATGAAATTAAAATTTAATTATCAGATCTATTATATTAGTTTTAAAAAAAATGATTCACAACATAAATCATGGTAGTTCATAATTCATGAATCAAATAATTTTTATACATCATGAGACATAACATCTTAAGAACGTCATAAATGATAAATTTGTGTCCTTCATATAGGTACAAAAAATTATTCTTATAATATTCAGGGCACATATCCAAAACCATCATAGTAGTTTTCATTCATACCACATTAAATCATGTTAGTCATGGTTCACTAAAAATACTATCATAGTGCACAATGTCTCAAACTGAACTGGTTTTACATCTAATTACAACAGATGTTATATCATGAGATATCCACATTTCATGAATGCATTATATGGATATAAAATTATGGGGACTCCCATAAGAAAATGAAAACCTTAAAAATCTCAAAAATAATATTAAAATGTTCATAATATATTAACACCTGAAAATAAAATGAGTTTCATGAACTTTGCATCGTAATAAAACTGTTTAAAAACATGTATCCTTATCATTTATTCATATAATAACTCGTGGAAAAGATGTGGCTTCAAAAAAATAATATCATCATTATCATAAAACATATAAATAATAAATATGGTTATAATAGTTTTCTATATCCCTATAAAATCATATTTAATGTAATGGTATTTAATCATTGATGATAAATTCATTCAAAATTTCACTCTATAACTTTATAAAGAAAAAAAATTACACTAAAATAAAAATTTTAAAATCTATAAATTTATTACATACTATTAATAAAATTTATTTGGAAAATAACCATAATAAATAATGTCTTCTATAAATCATTGTGTGATCGTGATAGTTGGAAATTCTATTTATATGATGTACTATACTAAAATTATTCCCTTTAGATTGTTTTTGAAAATTTTAAAAGTACATAATCCATAAATGAAGAATTAGATTGCTTTTTAAAAAATTCAAAAAATATAATTATGGTGAAAAATTAAATTTAACAATAATTTTAGTGTATTAAAAATATTTTATATTTTTATAAGAAAACATATATTTGGAAGAAAAAGGATTCCCGAATGAAGACAAACCAAAATATGGTTTTGCAAAAATCATTATTTTAGTCAATTTGGATATAAAATAGGGGAAATGAACTGAAATTGTATAATATATATATTACTATAGTGGAAATTTATTCATGAGATTAAATTAGGGTTAGTTCTTGAAATTTCATAATCATTAACATAATCAAAAGAAATCCTGATAATTAATTAAATTATAACATAAAACTATTTCAATGTGTTTTAATTTTTGAAATATATATATAAAGATATATATTAACTTTAATTCTATTATAATCATATAAAAAATATTATAAATAATTGTCATATCACATTTTATCACCTTATGTCATTATAGAAAATAAGTATTCCCAAATCCTCATTAAAATCATTATTTGATGGTGTAAATTCTTTCATTTTTAATTATAATATCGATTTGGTAGTTCTCGTTAATGTACATTTATCATAGTTCTTGAATATATTGAATTATCATAATGATATAAATATAATTTAAATTGAATCTATAAATTTATAGTCATATATTATAATAAGGATATAATAGATAATTAAATCATTCAATGAAATAATATGTCTTACTTACACCTGAATAATACAGTAATTTTTTGATGGTAGGAATAAAAATATTAGTCAATAATAATTCAAATTTATAAAAATAATAGTATAAAATATAAAAAATATATATTCATTAACTATACCCATATTTATATCCTTGTAAATATTAATTAAAAGAATATTATCACTTCGTGGAGGTTGAAGTCCATACGTAAGCACTACTAGAATTATAATTTTTTAATAGATTAGAATTTATGATGGTATATTTCATATTATAAATACAAAAGAATAATTTTCTAATAATGTTATATATAATCTTTGTACCCATCATAATATCAATCCAATAATTTTTTTATTGTAAATTAATTATATCTCTATGTGGATATGGTAGTCGACACATATTCACGAGTGATACAGTCAAATCCCATTTGAAGGAATATAGTGTAGATATTGAAATTTTCATGGTCACAAAATATATATATATATATATGTATGTATGTATATATGATATTGGAAGAATTATTTCAAGAAAAGAACAAATAATTTAGATGATTCATAGGAAGAAATAAACTGAATGATTTTGATTAAGATGGTAAAATATCCTTTGATTATCCACCATTAAATCTAAAATTAAGGGCCAATAGAAAATTATTTAATGAAGAATTAAACCTATAAATATAGGATTGGTTTGTTGGGAAGATAAATTTTTAGATTCTTTTGATCTATATTGATCAATTTTATGTATAAAAAATAGACACATGGTGCACATTTATAATTCGGTGGAGGTGTACTCATTGAAATTCATTGAATATTTTAATATAATAGAAGAAATTATCAATAAAAATGGTTTTAAATATTAAATGATTCATATAAAAATATTTATGTATCTAAATATAATCTTATAATGAAATTAATAATGTGTTTGGGGTAATTGGAAACCATATATTTTATATTTACACATTCACTGATCATTTGAAACATTTACTATCGTATCAACTATTTCATCGTTAAAGGGAAACAATATTACTTATAAAGTAAAAAAATTGATCCTAAATTTAAAAAATAAAATATTCTTGACAATATAATATCCACATTTTTCCTTTTTTATATTTTCTGGATTTTTTATTAATGTAATAAAAAGTTATATTTTTCAAATATCATTATATATATTTTTCAAACTTTTAATTTAATCATTCATTAACAAAACAAAGACATTGATTAGATTAGAATTTAATTACATAAAAAATATCTAATATGTAATATTTGTCAATAAAATTAGATTAGTATTTTATTTTTAAAGTTGTTTATTAATTTATTATATCAAAATTTATTTTTTCGTGTTTTATATTCATTTATTATAATAATATGACCACTAAAAACTAAATATAAATTATCCTAATTAAGATATTTAGTAATAATATAAAATAAATATTTATAAAACTATATTTTCTTATTATTATCCTTATATATAAATTTTAGAGACATTAAAGTTAATGGAGTGACTTTTTGTATTTTTTATTATTAAATTTTTTTTATAAAGGTATTATTCAATGAAAAATGAAACCAAGTCACAATATATTTATGACATGGATAGACATGGACACAATAACGTCATAAAATAGAATAAAGTCATGTGTCATAGAAATTTCAAATTATTATGATATTTATTTCCATATTATACATATTTTACTCTTTCCAAGGTGGAAAAAATCATTAATGTTTTACAATCGTAATGAAAAAACATAAAAGGGATCTATATACAAAATTTAAACATCATTTTTCCAAATAGGGAAACCATTTTGTACATTTAATTTATATAAGAAGTATAAATTCATTTTAATATATGATTAGAAAAGGAGACATAAAATATATTTAAGGATACGAATTTTGAAACATAAATGTTTATTTATTCTTATAAATTACACATAAATAATATTTGATAAATTTTAAAAACAAAATTATATAATTTATAAATTTATAAAATATTATTCAACAATATCGGTCAGTATAATTTATTAACACAATAAAAAATTTCATTCGTGAAAATATTTTTTTAAATTTACATATCTTTTTCATTAAAATTATTTTCTTCTTATCTCTATTAAATAAATAACAAATGAAATTATTTTATAAATATGTAAGCCATTAGTTTTAAATACTTTTACCTATTCATACATTCTAAATTAATAGATTTTCTAAAATTAAATATTATATAATTATCAATTCATACTCAGAGTTGTGGGAATCAAAATCTATTTAAAAATAAATTTAATTTATGAAAATTATATCATAAAAACAGTATTTTATCCATATACTACCAAAAAAATTAATTTTCAAATTAATATTATGTAACTATGATATAAAATTTGATGTTATATATATTTAATCATATCCATGTTTTTCCATGTGGCCTCATAAAATTTTTTCTTCCTATAATGATCTTTATCCAGATGAGTAGTCTTGTTTCACCACCCATTCCATATACGATACAATATTTCCACTAGTTTTTCATTGAATTAGTGATCATAGACCAATGTTATCATATCTATTTTTATTATATCCTATCTTTTAGGAATTCAACCACTTATGATATATAAACTGAACAAATTTTAAATTTGGGAGTGGTTTTGAGGAAGCGTTAAGTGATATGATATCATGCCAAATCGATTTGAAATATCAAAGGGGAAAATGTACCTATAGATCGAAGTTCCATTATTTATGAATAGTATACAATCTTTCATGGAGTGAATTCTGGGAATACCATAATTTTTTTACAATCAATGTGGTGATGATAAATAGTAATTAAATCAACTATGCATCTAAACTCTATTGAAGAGTTCACTAGAACATCAAGGTAAACCACATATCCCATGAAAATATAAAAGAATGTCGTAATCCATGAAACCTGACCACTTCCTTAATATAAAATCAAATATAAATTTATTTTACAGTAATCATGTGTGATGAATATATATGGTGGTCAAATATGGCCCATTTTTTTGAATGTCCAATAAACACTTTTGGGGTTACGAAGAAAACATTCATTGTGATGTTTATACATTACCATTGGGTAATGTGTAATAATTCAAACATCCCCTTATATATCTATCAGTATACATTAACATGATAATTAACAATGAAAAATGATACAACCTCAACAATATCTATTTTTATTTTGTCTCTCTAGAAATACCGTTTCATATCTCTCTACATATTCTTATATCTAGTTGGAATTTAGAATGATGAACAATGGGATTCATCATTAATATCATTCTTCATGATTGTAATTTATGTTAAAAAATATTGATCATAACCCAGATAATTACATCACAATAAATTATAATCTCAGGATCTTCTCAAAACATCTTTTTCTTCCTGACATCTTCCTTTTGTTAAACTTTAATCATCAGTATTAATGATGTTTTCTTTATCAATTGGAAATATTATATATTTCCCCTTATTACATGATTTATAGGATCATAATTTTAATATCCTATCATATTTGATATTTATTTATTTGGATCATGTATTAGATTTCATGATCCTTTTAACTCAGGTTGCCTTCCACCACATTGTCTTTCCCATGTTAGTAATGTGTCGACAAATAACAATATATAGTCAAATCAAACAATATTATATTAATTATATTAATTTTGTCTAAATATAACCTATAATAATTTTTTATAACTATACATATCAAATATTTCTCCAAAAAAATTATTCCTCTACATAATTAATTAAAATATTACCACAAATAACTCCAAATAATCAGTTGGGTAATTTTGTTTTGGAACCTTATATGTTTGTGAGGATTAATCTATTACCATAACATTCTAAATTTGAAAATATCCCAATCAAATATTTGATGATTTATTATATATTATATATCATTATGCACTATATGGTTGTATTTGTACTAGTACAATGACTAAATATACTTATGGTTCATAGAATTTTCCACAACATTAGTTTGTTCAGAAGCACCAGACTATATTCTGAGGTAACATGTGAGTGGTTTAGAATTTTATGAGTAATTTCTCATAAAAATAGATAAAATTAATATATATAATGAATATTATGGATCTCAATTAGATAGGTTGTTTTGATAAAATATAAATTTACTTTTATCTTTATAAATCCCCCGACACATCCTAGCATGAAATGAAATAAAAAAATACATTTTTTCCAAAATGTTCACATTTAAAATTTCTTATACAGGTTCTCAATCATGTGGGGGTTCATATAAATCCTCAAATGGGTTTATTTTCTTTTATATATATATATTTATATAATCAATGTAGTCTTCCACAAACTGATCAAGATATTCTCTAGAGATACAATTTAATAATCCCAAAATGAAAGAAGGGATATTATAATTTCCAAATGGTATCATAAAAATATTATATTGTCCATAAATTATATAGAAGGATATCATGTTTTTTTATTTTCATATATCCCAAAAATGAGAGTATACATATTATTGATCACCCTTGGAACAATTTTTATCCTCTTTTTAATTTGATAGATATAATTTCTAATACTGTGTATTGTATACTTATAATTTATTAATATATTGTCATGTTCATTAATAATTAATATTGAGTCGCATGGAATAAAATGTATTCTCAAAAAATTATAATAACACATATAAGATGCATATATGAATAAAAGAATCTAATTTCAGGATTCTCATGGAGTTACTTTGTCAATTCATGATGTTCGATCTAGTCCTTCATTAACCATTATTTGAAATATTTATATCATCAGGTATGAATCCTAATGAAACGAAATATTCATCATTTAGAGAATGAAAAGTAAATTATTATATAAAATAATCAAAAAACACTACTAATATTAGAATACCATGGATGATGAGTTTATATTTAACCATACACAATAAAAACCCTTTATTAATAAGTATAAACACACATAAAATGGATACAACATCCACTATATTATCATTTTTATCATCATCAAGATAAATAATCATATATTTAATGGTAATTTAAATGGTTTTCAAAATACTAGATAAATTAATAAGGGATTTCATTAAATAAATACAGTCTACTATAATGATAACATTAAATTCAACAAGATGGGGGATATTAAGAATTAACGGTTGCTTGGGTTGTGTTGTGATATACATATATCTTTTTTTAAATAAAAAAGTAGAAATATCTTGAATAAAATAATTCATTTTTAGTATTAGAGTAAATATTATGTGTACATTTTACCACTTCATTATCATAAACTCTATATAAAAAAGTGATCACATGATATTTCCTTTTTTCTAGGCATAAGAGGTTATTGGTGTTGATCACCTTCATTATCCATTTTATATGAAAACTTGTTTTAATAAATCAGATACATCTTTAATTTCATGTAATGGAGTATGTGCGATGAATTAAATGGATAATCCCCTATATAAACATCATTTTTTTAACTTCATTCCATCCCTTTGGAATTTTATTTCATAATGACCATTATTTCAAAACATAAATAATTTTCCACTCACCTTAATAGAATTTACACCATGTCCCATTCAACACCTCATGCATTAAATAAAAATCATATTTAAATATATATATTTTTTTAATAACTTATATTTAATTATATATTTATATTCTAATCAGAACCATGAGATTTATGGGATATTCCAATATATATTTCCACATTGATATAACATCCAAAAAACATTCATAACTTCTATAGTGAGAATAATCTTATTCTCTTTTATAGACTTTATTTACGATACATATGATATGAACAAACCTATTTTTTATTTTTTTGATAATAAAAGTTTTGTACCTCACATGAAAAGTAAAATTTAACATATATGTTCTAATAAATTCCACACCAATATTTTTTCTATAATGCAATGAATTATCTATTGTGGTATTCAAAATATGAGGAATGCAATCACTGAATAATAATATCCAAAAAATCATTCTACACCTTTGTTTTTATTTCATCTAACAACCTAATATTATTTATATGCTTCACATATTGAACAATATCACCTTCAAAATAAGGAAAAACAAAAACAACATTATAACATTATATCATAGTGAATAGAAACCATCATTTCAAATGTATTAATAAGTAGCTAAAAAACAGTGAAAAAGATGACCTACTAAAAGATGGTCAATGGTTCATCATGATGTTGCAACGGAATATTGTTAACTCATATTATTGTTTATACTCCCAACTAAATTCATATCATTAGAATGATGTAGAATAATAACAACATGATTAATCATTATAATCCCTATATAAATTTTTTATCATGAGTTAAATCATTTCATTATCCATCATATTTAACATTAACTTGGTTCCATTTGGTTCCACGTAATGACCAAAACCAAAAACCATTGTATGAGAAGAGAGAATAATAGTGGGAAACCACAAGATGTTGAAAATTTATTTAGTGGTTGACTAAATTATGAAACAATATTTTCAATTAATGAGACCTTGGGCATAAACTAGGGATCCCACAATTATTATCTATTGAAATAATACTTAATGTTTATAATGGGAAATTCGAATTAACCCTATAATACCAACTTTGAGTGTCAAAGTATGAGAATTTTATTGTAACACTCATTGTGGAACAATATTGTCAAAATATAATTCTTTAAAAAACATACTCCTTCATTATGGCCTTTAGATAAATATGTTCCAAAACTGCATCCACGTTTAGTATCAGTACATGGATATTTTTCTTGAAAAAAAAAGCACTCCATTCATTCCCATAACATAGAATGTTCCCATATGAATTGTATTTTCCAATGTATTTTCATGAATGTTTTCACTTCCCATTTTCTAAAGGTTTTCGAAATAATTTACTAATAATAAATATAATGTCCATAATTTTGAAATATTTTTATTATATCATTTTAAATTATTATTCATTGTATAATTGTATGATACATGATATAATGGTATAGGTCTATTGCATTTGGAAAATTTTATTCATTATAATCTTATTCATATGAGATCTAGACCATCTCCCATAATTATTTTTATAACTAACACTCATTATATACATATCACAATTAATTTTTTTTCCTAAAATGGGAAAAGTAAACATAATAATGGGTGAGTATAGATACCCAACCATTGAATCCAAATAATATATCAATTATCACTTAATCATATCTGTAATAATAAGGGTTGGGAACATGAACGGTACAATTTAAAATCAAAAAATATATATAATTTATAAAAATATAGAGTAATGATATTAATCATTGTATTTTATAATCCATAAATATTAATGGAATTTATGAAGCTGATCCATAAGAACATAAAAATTATATAATATTTACATTGAGGGAATAATCATAGTAATATAGTATCAATTCAATAGATTACAAGGTATAAAATATAAAATTTTATGGTGTATTTAGTTCATTCTTCATTCAATCATATGAGTGCAGGTTCCCTTAATAATATATTATACAATGTCCCCTACTAGGCATGGTCTATCTCTCATTGTCTACCTTTTTATATTATGAGTTATCCATATTTTTTCAATGAATTGTAGGTCGATCTAATTCCAATAACACTAATAATATAATTTAAACAATACATATGTATACCATAATTTCATAATAATCTTTATATATAACCCATTAAGAGTAAATGGATTTCATATAAATTTCTTAATATCATATATCAAGGATAAAAAACTTTTTTTAATAAACATTTCTTGTAATATATCCCAATGAAATAATGAGTTTTATAATCGCCTTATGATTTTCCTCATAACCCATTTATAGAATGGATATTTATTGTACCACTAGATCATACCCTTATAAATCATATGTGAAATCAAATAATGTTTACAAAGATGGAAATTTTCATGAAAAAATATATTGTTTTTCTAGGAAAATACGCCTATTAGTTAGAAATAATATTTCTAAAAACAACCAATTTATTAAATATTATGTAAATCATTTTAGGTAAAAATATAATTGGAAACCTTTAATGGAAGCTTCAAATCAATCGTTGGATATGAAAAATCGAAATTGTGGTGATAGAATGTTTTTTAATTAGTGAAACATTTATAGATTTATGATAGAAAAGTAAAAAAGTACACAATTTATAAAATGAAAAATTATTCTAGGAGACGATGACATCCAACGCATGAATATTAAAATTGGGAAGATAATAAATAATTATGTTGTTGTTTCATAGTCTTCACTTTGGTGTAAAAAAAAGAGATATTGTTTTCCAATTAATAAGTGAGAGTAAGGGAACTACTGTAATTTCATAAAAAATTAAAAAATAATAAATTTGTTTTTAATAAAAATTATTCTAAATGGAAATGAATATGAATAAAGAGACACATTGTTTCAAATATAATAAGGAAAAAATTATATATTGGCACTCATATCACTTTAATCCTTTACTTATTTATTAACCACATTCATGTACAACTCCTTATCTTAAACAAAATAATAACTATTTCAATATTAAAGGGTTTATGTAGTATATAGATTTGAAAATTGGCACATCAATGGGAAAGGAATGATATTATCGACAATCAGTTATCCATGTTGTCCTCAATCATGATTTCTATATAAATTGATAAATTATAGTTTTCAAAAATTTTCATTAATGATTTTTTTCCATATTCATTTAACATTACTATAAGAAAACTAAGGGAGATACGAAATTAAAATTTAATATTTCCAAACATCAATAAAATATAATATTTTTTAATAATATTTCTGGGTATTAATAATTCATACAAATAATATTACTTTTACATTTTCCAAATCATTTATTCTATTTTTATATAATTTAAAAAATTCCACTAGTGTTGTGCAATTACTTCATATAATTTATTATTTAAAAATATTAAAAAAAATGTACTACAATGATAATAAATATTTTATATTTTAAATAAGAATTTACAACTAAACATATCATATTCTTATCATTATGTATAAAATATAGGGTCATTAAATTCAGTAGAGGAATGTTATTTATTTATTCTTCCCTTAAAATATTAGAAATGTCCAAATCATAGATAAATAGAATGATACGACTATATAGTTGAGTCATGGATGGAAATATCCATACACCAAAGATCCAAAATTATACCATCATGTTTTATAAGTGTTTTAAAATTTTATATAAATGTTGTAACCCTATATGACATGTCTTACCATTGGTGTGGTGATAAATAATTATAAATATAACTATTCATGGTGAAATAAAACCTATTTTACAAATTTGATCTTCCTAATTCATAATATGGATTCTTTTTCAATAACATATCTTTTACATTCTAATGAATTTTTTTTCAGATAAATTATTAAAATTGAATTTATATTATAAATGTGTATACCGTAAATTTCTTATAATTTATTTATTCTTATACTAGACAATAAAATTTTCTGTAACGCTATCATGGTATAATATACTATGGTTCAATTAGACTATGTGATGAATGTATCGCACCGCATAGAAAAACATATATTGAAATTGAAATTGAAAATATGAATTTTTTCTGTAACAATGAAAATTTTAAAGAATAATTTCATGATATAGGACTAAATTTGATTAGGATTAACCTATATGATTAGTAAATAATAGAATATCTATATTTGATTGAGATTGGTGAATCATTTCACAAAATTTATAGGTTGTGGCACCTTAGAAATGAAAGATATATCTATTGGATAAAAATAGAATATAAAAAAGTGTATAAGAACATTGGTTAATTATTGATATAAATATAAAGTGGAAAATTTATTTGACATTAATAAAAATTAATAAAAATGTCACATAAATTGAATTATAATGACATAAAACCTCAATATTTAGTTTAAATGGTGTTTGGTGGGAGGAAAATTATTAAAAAATCAATGTTATTCATTATGTTTGATGATGACTAGAATAGGAACAATATTGAGATTATTCAATGAGATCACGGGGTTTAAAATAAAATTTTCCCATAAATCTAATTTTCATGATTTTTTTTTTGCACATTTTATGAAATCCAAGTGTTATCAACAAATAGATTGGTGCCTCTTATGGGAACCTATATAATTTTCTCTTAACATTCCCTAACCACACATCTCCTTAACAACCTCTAAAAAATCATAAAACCAGGTAAGAGATACTTGAATCATCATACAACCAAAGGCGATTTAAAATATAGTAATAGTATGGATCAATTTATTTAAATATTTACCTAAACATTCTATGATATTAATACTATATAATTTATTACGTTATTTTTCAGTTGATAAATTATTACATATTCTAAAGACAAAATTAATTACATTATACATATACATTTATAATAAAATCAATATTGAGGAATATATCATATTAATTAAGTTACAATAGTTTAAATATCATTATAAGATTACAATTTTAATTTAATATTACATATTTATCTAGAAAAAAATTATGTTCTAAATAATGAGTACCATGGAAGGTGTTGTATGCATCATATAACATATTATGATAATGTATTTCATGTTAAATATACATATAAAAGATCTTTTTAATGGATTCACCTCTCAAAAATAGAAAGAACATTTATTTCCTCACATATATAAAATATAATAAAAGAAACATGTTTTTCAAGAATAGATAATCACGTATAGTTTAACATCATATACATTACATTGTTCACACTAGTGTAATATAGCGTCCGAATAGTAAATGAGATCAATATGACTAACTAAACAAATAAATAAAATTATTCTATTGTATGCCATAAGGGTATCCTTTATACTTGGGTATAAAATTTAAATAACACTTATCATAATAATACCTAACTATAAGTCAATATATTACTACAGAATCTTTTACTAATATAGAAAAAATATAGAAATTATATATCACACCATTCTTAGATGAGTGATTATATGAATCTCTATATATTTTTCATTACCATGGAATTCATATCTTCTCACGGTGTTGGTATGTTATGATTATGAATTACACCACACACACATCATTCTACAACATTAATGGATAAATGTTTGATTAAGATAGCCTCATTTACACTCATATATTATTATGTAATAATTATCTAATTATATAGTCTATTTAAATATAATATACATATATATTTTGTTTTAACTGAATATACATTAATAAGATCATCAAAATATACATCTATATGATGTTTTTTATTATATGAATTCGTTACTAAATGAATGATTACACTATATGGATCACCCAAATTACATACCTTGATTAAAAATGTATGATAGTTATGGGTTATGGGTCAACATCATCATTAACTACTCAATTGTGTTAAATTATCAATTCATGATTTCTTTCTGTTAAAAAATTCATATATATTCATCTAATTTACTCCTACACAATGTATATATTTCCAAATATAATTCAGCATTTTTCTATGTGTATTTCTTATATCAAAATACACATACTACTTCACTACATGATTTTATTCATAATAAATTTCCATAAAGTGTCTAGTAAATAATATATTAAAGATATATTTTACATAAAAAA
The DNA here is from genome assembly GCA_963277665.1 of Viscum album. Taxonomy (NCBI): domain Eukaryota; kingdom Viridiplantae; phylum Streptophyta; class Magnoliopsida; order Santalales; family Viscaceae; genus Viscum; species Viscum album. The sequence goes on from OY728159.1 coordinate 1,434,779,956, forward strand.
TTTCCATAATGAATGATAACAATTTTTTTTATTGATTGAAGAAGAACATTTTTTAAATAATTATCTCAAAAAATTCAAAATAACATCAAATTTCATTAACATAATTGTGTGATACAAAAAATTCATACCTTTATTCATTTATTATATAATTACTTTTTATAATTTCTAATTCTATATAATAAATATTTATATTTTATGATGTTTTCTATATAAAATTGATCATATATTAATAAATATATTTCATATTAATTTATATATAGGTTTTAACGAAATGTGATTGGGAGGTCAATATAACATCGTGTGGTTTCCCAATATCATAATATTTTTTATTTATAATCATCATTGATATTACTTTTTGATACAATAGATTCTTCATTAAGTATTTTTTTCCAAACATTTTATTTTTTTCCATCACAGTTGTCTAAAAAAAGTATTAATTTACATTAAATAGAATTAAATTGAACAATATTTTATAAAATCACCTATGTATTATAAATAATGTTTAGAAATTTTAAATTTGTTCAATATGATAATAAATTCATCAATATTAATAATCTTGATTTTGAATTGTCATTTCTTACAAATCTTCAAAAATTATCACAACTGTGACCAACATTAAAAACATAGACATATATATATATATAATGTTATTAATTATCAATATTAAATAATATTTAATAAATGAAATACAAATTACCAAATATGAATACTTCTTATAATAATTATTTTTCCATTTAAACAGTAACTAACATATGAAAATAAAAAAATGCTAATATAATAACCTGTTCATTTAATGTTTAAATATTTCATGTAATTATTATGCAAAATAATGTAATATAATTTATTGAAATTTTTGGATTTATTTATGAAATTATACTTTATAAAACTTATAATATTATAGATATTAATAATATCCATGTTACCAAATATATATTAACATTTTCCAATTTATTAAAATAGAAAACAAACATATAAATAATTATATAAATTTATTTCTATTAAAATACTATTATACATTATATATATAATACATAATGTATAATTATGACTATTAAAAAGGACATATCATTATTAGTCAATACTAATGAAAGGAAATGAAATCATTTATTAAAAAATAAAATTTACATATTATAGTTAATATTGATTATATATTCATTACTTTTATTTTTTTTAAAAGAAGAATTTTTGTACATGTATTTATAATTTGGTATGTGTATCCTCATTTTACAATTATCTCATGGAGATTAATGTGTTTTTGTAAAACCATTAAATTGAATGTTTTGAGTAACAAAAAAATAGTTTTGTTTAGTGTTATATTATTTTTTTAAAAAGAATTGTCATGAATTCGAATGTATATTATGCATGATATGTTTCATTTTACAGAAATAAGTATAATTTTTGAACAAAAATCATAAATATTAAAACATATATATTTTTTTCTTCAAAATATATCATATTGTTTATAATATATATTAAATTATAATATTAAAATAATTTTTTAGTGATTGGGTGTGGTATAATATAAAATATGCACTGTTTTATAAATAATATAAAAGTAAAATTCATACAAATAAAAACCAAAATATTATTATAGATATTTTTATCATCCATCGACAACTATTAACAACTCATATTCATGTATTGAATTCCAGGGTTCATAGTTGATGTTATTATTTTTTAGGTTATGTATTCTCCGGGAAATCTATATGATTTCTCTACACATTAATAATGGGTGTTTTAGAGGATCCTGGAATTAATTTGTTAATGCTTAGCTGTAAATATAATAATATTTTTTTATAGGATTATAAGAGAAATTTGTGGATTGGGGTCAAAATTAGTGGATTTAAACTAGGTGATCTAGATTGAATTGAATTCCACATTTTTCATTAGCATACATTTTCATTATGACCTGTACATACTTGAAATTACCATGACATTTTATTACTGGATATTTATTTTATTTTATAAATATTGTTGACTAGTTTAAATTAATGGATATGAGGATTTTGAGGTTATTGTATCCAATTTGTATCATTTATACTATCACTACATACCAACATCCCATGACCTATTATAAGTTGACTTTAGCGCTAACAGTCATTTTAATTATTTTTCCATGTGGGGATTTCGAGAGGGATATTGGTTAGAACATAATTCATTTGAGATGTATCGCGGAGAAGATTTAAAATTCTATTACTGATCTAACAGGATGCAAGAGGGTTTCAAAATATGTAATAAGGTAACATGATGTGCAATGGTTCTGCATACATACGATGAATGACTCACACTTTTAGGGGTATACATCGTGAAGAGTTGTTACATTTATTTAGTTAACTGAAGAACAATATTTAATTTTGAGCATCTATTTTTAATTAGAGGGAAGTTGATTTTGTTGGTTTGTATTTTAATCATTCCAGGACATGTAATGGGGATAAAAGTAATTAACATTCGTTCTTTGGATTGTAAATAGGCATAACTTTTTATATCCTCTTTTCTCCTCATATAGAGTTTCGTTACTATATCCTAGGCTTATACCCATGCATTGTTGGAGTTATGCAGCCCTTCTAGATCCCTTCATCCAATGTTTGATTATCGTTACGTTGGAACTGTGATTCCTCATAAATCATTCCCTCACATTCTTCATCTTTCTCTGTTTTTCCACTATCTTTATTAGAATAGATCATCCTTAGTATAATGGATCTATGCTATGTGATTTGGATTGTCATTTATAGTTTGTGTTTTGACGTATTATACAAAATCATTCTCATTTTTGGGTGTCATTATGAGTGTTAAGTATTAAGAAAATGGTACGTCATTCAATCCTGATGATCCAAATTCAATATCCATGAATTTCATTAATTATGTCAATTTATGGTTAAAATTAAATTTCCTACCCTTTATTCATTTTAATTGTTAACACCCAATTCATGTGAATATGTGGTATTTGAAATGGTTTTGGAATAATATTTTTCAAAATTACCTAATCCATTGAATTTTTTTTTGTTTATGGAAATTTGATTTTTTAAATTGATAATTTAAATTCTGGTTCTGATTTTAATGAGTCCAATTACATTTTCAACATTAATTTTGGAAATGAAATTTAGAAAAATTATGGAATTGGTTTTGAATTTATTTGCAACATGTTATATAGATAATTTTTTTAAAGAAACCATGTGGTTTATTCATAGAATGAGAAATGATTTTTTGTTATCTATTATCTTGGATTTAAATAGAAAATAGGAATTTAGAATTTGGTAATGGGATTCCATTTTATTTTATGTAGTCTTAAAAATACATTTCACAATAGTGATTTTTGTAGTGAAAATGTATTCCATATTTAGATTGGGAGTTATTTGGACACACTCTAAATAATTAGAATGTTGTGAAACATAAATGAAGAAGGTCACATCCCCAAGGAGATATTGATGAGACGTTATTGGATAGGGTGTAAGGGATGTGTGTATACACATATTTTCACGATCACAATATTATTCCATTGTGTTATATCCGAAATCATTCTTACATTTTTTAAAAGATGCACATACTTATCGCTTGTTTTATATTTTTCATATAAATTTATCCAATGTTGTTTGAACTAATTTACATGCCTTATGAGTTCTTGTAAACTATTTTAAATGAATTATTTTATTCATGATATTTTTAATAATTATATCATCAATTGGAAATCCTTTAAATAAAATATTTACCTCTATTTTATCTATTTAAAATGATTTCTTTCAATATGATTTAAAATTATTAACAAGTTTATTTAATATTTAATCATTATTTTGATTAATATATTATTGTTATTTGATATAGAATTACTTTTGATATGCTAAAGGATTTTTTAGCTCACCCCATACATGTGACATTTGGTCATTGTAAATTATATCCTTCTATATTCAAGCGAGGGGAATATGTAATGGCTCGGACCTCTCTAGTCCATTACATTGTGAAAATGTGGTGTTGGATGTGTTTCGGGATTTCAAGGTTACTTATCCCCAACACATTGCACAATTTCCAGTTCTGTGAACAATGTTTCCCGTTTTATGAACATATCAGTAGACTTGTAAAGTGTTTCCAGATCGATAGACATTCCTTTGCCAAATTATGAGTATGTGAACAGTGTTTCCAGCTTACTACAGTTTTGCCCCATTTGACGTTTCCATTCATCTAAAATACTTTTAAAGCCTTATTTTTTAAGGACTCTTAAGCCGATTGAAAGTCTATAAATCCTATATTAATTATCTCTATAGCTCAGGATGTTTTTACTTGGTCAAACTGAGTGGGTTAATGTGATCTGTATTTAATGGAGAATTAACTAGATCTTAAACTGTCGCCTCGTTAAATCTTCAAAAAGGAACCAGATATCATTCTCCCTTTTTCTTACCCTTTGTTCTCAGATAAGAGACACTAGAACATTTCAATCATTCCCGTAAGAGTTTCACAATCAAACCCCAATCCTCTTATTGGTTCCGCTCTATTTTGGATTCAACCGAGCTGTGTCGGTCAATCTTTCATATAAGGTATGTTTTAACATCGTTCCTTTGGGTATCATCATATAATGTTTCTCCCTTACATATTATTCCATGAAATTTCCAAGATTCTAATTGGTTTTTCTTGGGTTTGGTTGGTACTGTCATACCGTGGCATCCTTTGGTGGATGCAGTTGTTGTGAGAGGAGGATTGTGACCTGTTGTGTGGATAAGGGATGTCAAGAACTCTTCGAGGTAGGGGATTCGTGGCTTCTCTAATTTTATATGTGCAATCGTAGAATTAGCAAGATTTATCCCTTTGGATCGCAATGAAATTGACCTAATTAAATACTTGAACCGGATAAAAATAATTGTTTGATCACATATTGTTTCTTTGTACTGTGATAACGGGTTGCCTCATGTTTTTCTAGATAGAGTGATATCTATGTTTTCTTTGATTAGTTGTTCGTTCTTGATTGAAATTGATAACAAACGTAAAGCCGGAATCAATTGTTAATTAATTGGCTAAAGATAAAGAGGCATGTAAATGAATCTGGTTGTTGTCGTTGTTATAGTTGTTCTAATTTGATGTTAATCAAGTTAGGAAAGTATGCATGGTTATTTAATTATGATAGCGTACTGATTAGGTATCCCATAATTGGAACCTACGAATAACAAATCTGCTAATTCAATATGTATTAAAGAACATATTCTGTGAGATTTTCTTAATAGGTTCTTAGTTACCCTCTTGATTGTTAAAGGGTTAAGAGCCCATTGATTTGGTGTTGTTCTTTCTTTCTGCTTGTGCTATGATGTGAGCCTAGATGGCTGTTGTGATATGTGGAGGCATGGGGATTTGTGGTTGTGGTAGAAGATGACACCTAGGGTGGCGAGAGGCATCAGCTTATGCATGTGGGTGCCGGGGAGGACACCAAGGATGATGGTATGGGATGGATGTGATGGCTGGATGTTTGTGGTTTTTTTGGTTGTTTATCTGCTTTACTTTTCCCCACTGCTCAAGGAAGCTGGTGTTGCTTACCCTTTTTCTGAAGATGGTGAAGTCATGTGGGGTATGCCATGTGCTTTCCGTGTTTAGCCTCTCGAGGGAGAATGGGTCTATGATATTTCTATTGGCGGATAAGACTGAACGGGTAGTATATCTACTCACCGTGTTGAGCCCCCTTTATGATTAGTATCATAGTATGCCTTTCCAGAATTCTTGGGGATTTGGGAAAGTAATTCTCTAATGAAATTTTGATTAAATGGTGATAATCCATGGGGGTGGAGATGCTAGAATTTAATGGTTATGTGAATCTTAAATGGAGAAGTTGATTTTGAATGTGATGCCAATTCAGTTTAATGTAGAATTGTTCATGGTTAATTAATTAATTAACTTATAGTGGAACTGATAAAATGAGAATGGAGTAATCTAATAAATCTCTTCAAATGTTTGTGTGCTTATAGGATACCTAGTCTTAAAAGTAGCAGCTTGGAGTCTGAGAGACGATAGCTGCAGTTGTATCTAAGAATAGGTAATGCCCATAGTGTGGATGTGAGTTATATATATATATTCTGTACTTGTTGTGTTTCTATACGCTAATCCACCCTGTCGGTAAGGGAAACAGACACCCTGGGGATTCTGAGCCCTGGGGGGTGTTTTCCCCAACATTTTGATGGGAGGTCGAATGGCTGACTACCCCCTTTGGCCCCACTCTCTTCTCTTGGTAGATACATGTTCCAACATGCACAATAGTTAGTTTCCCCATCTATGTGTGTAGAGGGTTATAACGGCATGTAGTTATTTCACACACATATATTCTGGATATTGTATCCTATGGACTACTATAGGTTTAACATGTATAGGCTGTGATGGCTTGAGGATCTCTACTCGGTGTATGGGCTATAATGGCTTGAGGTATAATACCCGATGTATGATACACGTTATGCGGGTGGTGGTGGCTCCTGGAACTTACCCTGTTTCTTTTGGTTGTGAGGATGGTGTGGTTCTTCACCCAGGTGTCTGCGGGCAAGCCTTTGTGGTGCACAAGGTGCAGATTGTAGAGCATAGCCCAGGTGTCTCCGGGGAAGCCATTGGAGAGAGTTGCACAGGACGTATGTCGTTGGGGCAAAGCAAAAAACTAGTGGGGATGTAGTAGTGGGGTACCCTTGATATTCTTTAATATATGATATATTCTTGTATGCATTACTTGTTGAGAGTAGCCATGGTGAGGTTTGGAACTTAGTATACCTCTTTAGGTAACGAGTTAGTTTCAATTGTTGTTCACTGGGAATTAGCATGCTTTCTTTACTTTTTCCGGAGAGGCTTAGGGAGGATCCTACTGTGTATACTATTATACTCACCCTATGTATATGTAAACTATTTTTCAGGTCACATGGAGTCAGTTGGAGATCAAGCTGGTTACGTATAGCTTGTGGTTGGAGGAGCTGTTTGGGCTTTTGGTCGCTGCAGTTTTACTTTCTTTTGGGTAATTTTAGTTTTCCATTTCAGTTGTAGTACTTTTGCATGAAATTTCATATATGTACTTGGGTTTTATTTATATTTCAGTTCTGAGTTGGAGTTGATTGGTGGCTATCTTATAGCTCTCTTCCGCATGTGTTCTCTTAGAGGGTAATGCCTCCTATTTGTGTGTTTACTATAACCTCGGTGCTAGTCGCCAACCTGGGGCCTACTGGAGGCGGGACTCGGGGGTCAATATTTTCCTTCTCACATTGCCGGCCAAGGAGGGGTACACTTTGTGGGAAGGGGGTTGTGAAAAATTGGTATCAATGGTCTAGTTGAGGGATTGGATGGAGGTTGGAGTAAGGCACAGGTGAGGTTGCATCAGATGGTAGGGAAACATTGTCTTTCATGTTTAGAAAGTGGGGTAAACACTGGAGACTGGTAGAGACATAGGCATTTAGGGCCCCCTATGATCTTTTTCACGGACCTTTAAGTTTACAATGTCTACTAAAAAAAGTGATACTGGTTGCATCGTAGAGAGCTAGGAAAGGATCATGCATCATTCTTCTTTGCGCCTATGTTTGAATGGGTAGAAATTGGGGTAGGTTAACCTAAAATGAACAAAAGAAAACAATTAATTAATTAACATTGAGTCTTACATATTCCAGGATTATGAGCTCTAACAGTTGTTATTTTGTAGGTATGGATCTAGGTTGACGTCCTCGTTAGGATTGCGCAGAAGGTGTCCAACAGGCTGTTCCAGCTGATCGCCGCCGGGTAGAGGATGACGACGTTGACACTTGGAGGAAGACACTCGGAGAGTTTCTGCACCAGAGTCAACAGATGTATGAGGGATCCGTTTCAGATGGAGTCACAGAAGACTGGTTGGAGGAGGTCGATATAGGCTTTAGTTCGATTCGTGCTCAGAAGGAACACTGGGTGTCCTTGTTTGTGATAATGCTGCGTGGAGAAATAAGGCAGTGGTGGTTCTTATTCCTAGAGGATCGTGGGGGAGTCCGCGATCTCATGGGAGGAGTTTTGATATAGGTTTAGAGTTGAGTTTCTTTAATCAACTTCGAAGGAGTCTAGTCGCCAAGAGCTTCTTACCCTTCAATAGGGGACTTCTAGTGTTCGAGAGTTTGGAATCCGTTTCAGGAACCTTGTACGATATGCTTCAGACCTATTACCAGATGAGGTGGTCAGGGCGAGGCATTTCGAGGAGGCTTTGTTTCCCACGATCCAGCTCCAGGTCACCCCATTTATACTGGATACTTATCTTGAGGTGCTGGTGAGGGCAGAGGATGTAGCGTTACCCCCTCGACGAGAGATCGAGTTTGGGATCGAGCTACAGCCAGGAGCATCTCCTAACTCTATGTCTCCGTATAGGATGGCCCCTTCTGAGTTACAAGAGCTACGTATACAGCTTGATGGTATGTTGTAGTGCAGTTTTGTTCGGGAAAGTGTGTCACCATGGGGTTCACCAGCTTTTTTTGTGAAAAAGGCTGACTGCAGTTTGCGGTTGTGTGTCAATTATCATCGATTAAACAAAGTGACAATAAAGAACCGCTATCCTCTCCTGTGGATTGATGACTTATTCGATCAACTGAAGGGTGAAAGATGGGTTTCAAAGATCGACGTGCGGTCATGATATCATCAGATGCATGTAAAGGATGAGGATATCCCGAAGACTGCTTTTTGTTGTTGTCCTGGGAATTATTAGTTTGTTGTAATTCCATTCGGTGTGACAAATGATCCAGATGTTTTCATGGGGGTGATGAATGCTGTGTTCCATGAATTCCTGGACAAGTTTGTTGTGGTTTTCATCGACGACATCCTTGTGTACTCCACATCTTAAGAGGATCATGCAGAGCATCTACGAGCAGTTTTGGGAGTTCTTCGCCAACATCAGTTGTTTGGGAAGTTGTCTAAGTGTGAGTTTTGGACTCGAGAAGTTCGTTTCATGGGGAATGTTGTGTCCCAACCGAGAGTAGCTGTGGATCTGTCGAAGATAGAAGTAGTGGTGTCCTGGGCAGCCTCAAAGACCGTGTCAGAGGTGTGAAGTTTCCCTGGTCTCACAGGCTATTATAGGAGGTTTGTAGCCAATTTCTCCAGAGTTGCAACTCCTTTGACAGCTTTGACCAGGAAGGATAAAGTGTTCATATGGACTGATCAGTGTCAAGCAGCTTTTGAGTATCTAAAGAAGAAGTTGTTCAGTTCTCTAGTCCTTTTTCTTCCAGCATAGGGAGTCCAGTTTGATGTTTTCTGTGATGCTTCACATCTGGGGCTAGGCTGTGTTCTCATGTAGTAGATGTCAATTGTTTCTTATGGGTCTCGATAGTTGCTTCCCTATGAACGCAACTATGCCATTGATGATCTTGAGATGGTATCCGTGGTGTTTTCTCTGATGTTGTGGAGTCATTACCTCATTAGTGAGCACTTTGTGCTTTTCAGTGATCATAAGAGTTTGAGGTATGTTTTATCCCAACGTGAATTGAACTTCTGACAACGTCAGTGGATGAAGTTCATGAAGGAATACGACTTTTAAATATCATATACACCTGGAAAAGGGATTGTTGTAGCTGATGCACTGAGCCGAAAGTCACGTAATGATGTTGTGCATGAATCTGTTGATTCTTGGAGAGTGATGGAAGAGCTATCAGCTTTTCATCTTGATATGGGAGAAGTTAGGGGTAGAGGTTGTCTTTTCCAGATGATGGTGCATTAATCTGTGATGCAGATGGTGGAAGTGTCTCAGTTGGGTGATCTAGAGGTGCAAGTTTTGAGAGACAGAGTTGTTTGTGGTGAGGCCCCTAATGGTTGGTCAGAGGATGAACAACACCGAGTGTTGTATCATGGCAAGCTTTTTGTTCCCTTGGCGATGCGCGGGAAGTTTCTCTGAGGGTTCCATAGTTCTCCCTTGTCAGTACTCCTGGTGTGACAATGATTTATCAATCCTTGAGGAGTCAGTTTTGGTGGCCTGGGCTAAAGCGTGTGGTTTCAGAGTGTGTGTCTCGATGATTAGTCTCCCAGAAGGTGGTGGCCGACCACCGTGTTCCTGGGGGCCATCTCCAGTAATTATAGATTCCTTAGTGGATGTGGGAGGATATCTCAACGGACTTTGTTACAGATTTACCTCGAGCTCTGGGAAGACATGATGCTATATGGGTGGTAGTGGATCGTTTAACAAAATCGGACCACTTTATAGTGATCAATGAGTCAAGATCAATGGATGTTTTATCGAGGCAGTATCTAAAGGAGGTGGTGAGAATTCATGGAGTACCTAGGACAAACATTTCTGATTGAGAGCCTCGTTTTACCTCCAGGGTGTGGAGAGGTCTCCAGCATGCTTTTGGCTCTCAACTATGCCTTATCAATGCTTTTCATCCTCAAATGAATGGTCAGACATAGCGAACCATCCAGACTCTTGATGAATTGTTGCGCTATTGTGTTCTTGATTTTGGAGGTTCATGGATGAATCACCTACCCTTGGTAGAGTCTTCTTACAATAATAGTTTTCACACTACAATCGGTATAGCGCCATTTGAAACCTAGTATGGTCGGCCATTCCGTTCTCCGTTGTGCTGGACTGGGGTCGGAGAGTCAGCAATTCTCCGACCAGAACTAGTGTAGAATACAACAGAGATGGTTCAGGTGATTCGTGAGAGGATGAAGATAGCACAAGATCATCATAAATCATATTCTATTCAAATAAGGATTCCCTTAGACTTTAATGTTGGGGATCATGTGTTTCTTAAGTTGACTCCCCGTCGTGGGTAGCAAAGGTTTGGTCATGGAAGTATGCTTTATTTCTATTTTTTGTGCCTTTCGAGGTGTTATCTCTTGTTGGAGCTGTGGCGTATTGAGTAGCACTTCCCCCTTAGATGAGTTGGTTACATGATGTTTTCCAAGTATCACAGCTTCGTCGTTATCTTCAAGATGAATCTCTTTTCATCTATTGGGGAGAGATCAATATTGATGATGATGCAACCTTCGAGGAGTGACCTATGGAGAACCAAGACCGCAAGGAGACGGTGTTGCGTGGGCGTTCTATCCCTTTAGTTCGTGTCTTGTGGAGACATGGCGTCATGGAGGAGAGTAGCTAGGAGAGTGAGTCACAGATGCGTGCTCAGTACCCAGAGTTGTTTAATGTTTAACTCCTTTCATGTAATGATGTTTCCTTTGTGGTTAGACCTTTCATGTTTTATTTATGAATTTATTTTTTTCCCTTTTATGGCTTGCTCTCTTTTGAGAGGTATCTCGATGGGTGGTTGTTCGGGCCCCATTTCTTTTTTTCTCTTTAGGTTGGTTTTGAATTCTCGAGGATGAGAACGTTTTGAGAGGTATCTAATGTAATGGCCCAGACCTCTTCAGTCCATTACTTTGTGAAAATGTGGTGTTGTAGGTGTTTCGCGAGGTCAAAGTGACTTATCCCCAGCACTTACAAATTTCCAATTTTGTGAACAGTGTTTCCAGTTTTATGAACAGATCGGTAGACTTGTATAGGGATTCCAGATTGGTAGACTTGCCTTTGCCAAATTTTGAGTATGTGAACATTGTTTCCATCTTCCTACAGTTTTTCCCCATTTGATGTTTCCTTTGATGTAAAATAGATTAAATCCTTATTTTCTAAGGACTCTTAAGGTGATTAAAAGTCCATAAATCCTATATTAATTATCCCTATAGCTCGGGATGTTTTTACATGGTCAAACCGAGTGGGTTAATGAGATCTATTTTTAATGGATAATTAACCGGATCTTAAACTGTCACCTCGTTAAAACGTCAAAAAGGAACTAGATATCATTCTCCCTTGTTCTTCCCCTTTGTTCTCAGCTAAGAGACACCAGAACCTTTCAATCATTCCTGTAGGAGTTTCACAATCAATCCATAATCCTCCTATTGGATCCGCTCTATTTTGGATTAAATCGAGCTGTGTAGGTCAATCATCCCTATAAGGTATGTTTTATCATTGTTCCACTAGGGATCATCTTATAATGTTTCTCCCTTCCATATTATACCACGTAAATTCCATGATTCTAATGGTGTTTTCATGGGGTTGGTTGGTACTGTCGTACCATGGAATCCTCCGTTGGATGCAGTTGTCGTGAGAGGATGATTGTGACCCGTTGTGTGGATAAAGGACGTCAATAACTCTTCGAGGTAGGGGATTCATGGCTTCTCTAATTGCATATGTGAAATCGTAGAATTAGCATGATTTATCCCTTTGGATCATAATTAAATTGACCTAATTAAATACATGAACCGGATTAAAATAATTGGTTGATCGCATGTTGCTGCTTTGTACCATGATAACGGTTTTCCACTTGTTTTTCTATACAGAGTGATATCTATGTTTTCATTGATTATTTGTTCGTTCTTGATGGAAATTGATAATGAATGTTAAGCCAGAATTAATTTTTAATTAATTGGATAAAGATAAGGAGGAATGTAAATGAATCCGGTTGTTGTCGTTGTTGTAGTTGTTCTAATTTGAAGTTAATCATGTTAGGGAAGTATGCATGGTTACTTAATTATGATAGAATAATGATTAGGTCTCCCGTAATTAGATCCTACAAATAACAAATCTTCTAATTCAATATTGATTAAATAACATATTGTGTGATAATTACTTAAAGGGTTCTATGTTACCCTCTTGGTTATTGAAGGGTCAAGAGCCCATTGATGTGATGTTGTGCTTTCATGTTGCTTGTGTTGTGATGTGAGATTGATGACTGTTGTGATATGTGGATGCATGGGAACTTGTGGTTGTGGCAGCGGATGACGCCTAGGGTGGCGAGATGAATCAGCTTATGCATGTGGGTGTTGGGGAGGATAACAAGGATGATGGTATGGGATGGATGTGATGGATGGATGTTGGTGGTTTTGTTTTTTTGTTTATCTACATTACTTTTCCCCACTTCTCAAGGCATCTGGTCTTTCTTACCCTCCATCTGTAGTAGGTGATGGCACGCGAGGTATGCCACGTGCTTTCCGTGAATAGCCTCTCGAGGGAGAATGGATCTATGCTCTTTCTATATTCAGAAAAGACTCGACGGGTAGTATATCTACTCACTATGTTGAGCCCCCTTTGTTTTTAGTAGCATATGATGCCTTTTTAGAATGCCTGGGAATATGGGAAAGTAATTTTTTAATGAAAGTTTGATTAAATGGTGATAGTCCACAAGGATGGAGATCGTGGAATTTAACGGTGATGTGAATCATAAAAGGAGCATTTGATTTTGAATGTGATGCCAATTCGGTTTAATGTGGAATTGTTAATGGTTAATTAATTAATTAACGTACATTGGAACTGATAAAATGAGAATGGAGTAATTTAATAAAGCTCTTCAAATGTTTGTGTGCTTATAGGATACCTAGTCTTAGAAGTAACAGCATGGAGTCTGAGAGATGTTAGCTGCAGTTGTATCTAAGACTAGGTAATGCCCGTAGTGTGGATGTGAGTTATTTATATATTATGTACATTTTGTGTTTCTATACGCTACTCCACCATGTTGGTAAGGGAAACTAACATCCCGGGGATTCTGAGCCTTGGGGGGGTGTTTTCCACAATATTCTGATGGGAGGTCGAACGGCTGACTACCCCCTTCGGCCCTGCTCTTTTCTCTTAGTAGATACATGTTCCAACAGGCACAACAGTTATTTTCCCCATATATGTGTGTAGAGGGCTGTAATGGCTTGTGGTTATTTCACACACATATATTCTAGATAAATTATCCTATGGACTACTATATGTGTAACGTGTATAGGCTGTGATGGCTTGATGATCCCTACTCGGTGTATGGGCTATAATGGATTGATGTATAATAAATGATATATGAAACACGTTATGCGGGCTGTGGTGGCTCCCAGAACATACCTGGTTACTTTTGGTTGTGAGGATGCTGTGGTGCTTCGCTCAGGTGTCTGCGGGCAAGCCTTTGTGATGCACAATGTGCAGATCATGGAGCTTAGCCCAGGTGTCTTCGGGCATGCCTTTGGAGAGAGATGCACAGGACGTATGTCATTGGGGAACATCGACAAACTAGTGGGGAAGTAGTAGTGGGGTAATCTTGATATTCTTTACTATATGTTGTATTCTTGTATTCATTACTTGGTGAGAGTAGCCATGGTGAGGTTGGGAACTTAGTATACCTGTTTTGGTGATGAGTTAGTTTCACTTGTTGTTCACTAGGCTTTAACATGCTTTCTTTACTTTTGCAAGAGAGGGTTGGGGAGGATCCTACTGAGAATACTATTATAATCACCCTATGTATATATAAACTATTTTCCAGGTCACTTGTAGCAGGTTGGAGATCAAGATAGTTACTACTAGCTTTTTGTTGGACGAGCTGTTCGAGATTGTGGTCGCTGCTGTTTTACTTTCTTTTGTGTACTTTTAGTTTTCCCTTTCAGTTTTAGTAATTTTGCATGACATTTCATATATGTACTTGGGTTTCTTTTATATTTTAGTTATGAGTAGGAGTTGATTGGTGTCTATCTTATCTCTCTCTTCCGCATATGTTCTCTTAGAGGGTAATTCCTCCCATTTGTGTGTTTATATTCCCTCAGTGCTAGTCGCCAACCCGGGGCCTTCTGGAGGCGGGACTCAGGGGTCATTATCTTCCTTCTCACATTTCCGGCCTAGGAGGGGTACACTTTATGGGGAGGGTGTCATGACAGAATAGATCTCTTTGAGGATGATCCATCCATTAATCCTTGGTTGGGGAGTTGTGTCCCTAGGGACCTAAGCTATTTTTCCTCTCTTTTTTAATAAGGGTTTTAATAATTTTGTATTGTTTAGACATTGTTTTTATATTCAACATTTCTCATATTTTATTATCCTTATTAAGCATACTATCTTAATTCATTACTTTCATATTGTTAGTGAAAAAATGGTTCCCAGATTCAGTTTGTTTGATGCCAGGTGATAGCCACCAAACCAAAGTTATCGTTAACACCTATCATGCTATGTTACAGTCATCTCAATTATCTAGTTACCAGGTTACCCTGGTTGTTTGGGGACAATATTTTATCAGAGCTCTAGTGTGATCATTTTCCTTAATGTCAGTATGTGTTTAAGAAACCGTGTTGCGACCTACAAGGAAGTTGTGATTTAGAACATGTACAACACACAATGGAATGAACGATAAGTCACTATAGATGTTTAGGTAAAAGAATTTTGAGGTTTAGTACTAGACATTTCCATATATTTATTTTTATATGTTTAAATGAAAATCATTTATGACCTATATATTGGAAATTATTTACATTTTTTCATAGTTTGATTGTTAATCTGATGTCTTCCCTGTTGATTGATGATGTTTCCAGCACCATGCCTCTATGAAAAGGTGGGAATCAGATACAGGATGAAGTTACAACAGAAACATAGAGAGGAAATATTCCATGGGACCTGCATATTATTAAGGATATTGGGTGCACTGTACAATATTAAGGATTGTAACAATCACTAATTTTCATTAAGGATCCATCTTTTGATCCTTAAATGGATTATATCAATGTTTTTTATGAGTTCATTCAACACAAGCCACTATTTCTCAAAACTCCACCAATCATCAACATGTTGATGAAAGGTTGGGTAAGGCAACCAATCTGTTTGAGTTCATGGAGGCACCATACATGATCATAGTGAATTATGTCACCTTTATGATGGATGGACCTAGCTCGATATGGTGGAACATGATGGTAATAGAAAAAAAATGAGGGAATAGAGTTGAATGAATTCATGGTTATTTTCACAGAATTGTTCTATCCAGAGTCAATATAGTTGGCTAATACTATGGAGTTTTTCATGATTCAATAAGATAATAGAACAATGAGTGAGTATTCTAATTGCTCTCTGAACTCGTGATTTGTTCACATGGGATTGTATTTAATGAGATGATAAAGGTACAACAGTTCAAGAAGGTACATCAATCAGATATTGATTCATAGGATTTATTTCTATCATTCCCACATATGATGATGTGATAGATAGTGGGATAATGGTTGAGATGTACCTTACTGAAAATGAAGGGTTATCAGTAGTTTCATTATGTCCTAGTGGTATCATGAGTTAGTCCAATTAAAATTACGATCATGATGATCCTTATGGTATAATTTTATCAAAGGGTCATTCCAGACCACTTGCAGCTATTTGAGTACGTCAATTTATTATCTATCAGTATGAAAAGCTAGGAAATTATAAAAGTGTTTCCTTGAGACACCAATGATCTATAGATCCTTGGGATGTTTAGGCAACATAATTATATTTTTCTGTACATTTCTACTCTGTTTAGTCGAATATGATCATCAATTAAAACTAAAACTATATGGAAAAAATCTTCCGCATTTAGAAAATTGTTCTAGTGATATTAATCTAGAATGAAACTACATCATACATTAGAAGAAAATACTTAATAATTATACATTGGACTAAGAACTATGGGAGGTATGATTAGTATATCGTCTTCATTAGTAACTACTCTATTTAATACTGGTGCATATTATTCATTTTATTTATCCCATATTTTTATCCTAATTAATATTCCAATAGACATTTTTTCATGTGAAATGGATCTCACTACACCTCATGGAATGAATTGATTGATCAGTCATTGTACTTACTCTTGTGTATTCAATATATAATTTGATTATATATCATGAATTTTTTAAGTTCTCAACAAGAAACATCATAAAATCATTTTCAAAATGGAAAGACATATTGAAAATAAATCATTGATTGATGATTATATACAGTAATTCAAACTTACTACACCTAGTGGTGTGTCAATTTTAATTACTGGAGACTAGGACTCAAGCTTAAGAAGATACATTCCTTCATATTTAGAGTTGGGCAGAGTAATAACATTTGTTACTTTTGATATAGATGGAAAATATGTGAGTTGTGATATCCCTTATTTTGTTATTGAGCTTCTCGAAATGTATCCATCTAACATATTTCATATGTCTCCAGTTAGAGAGTCAATGTTTATATTTAATTGATACCTGGTAGAATACTACTTTTTATTCCCCATTACCACATGGTTCTAGCTGAACAGAATGAAATGAATTCCTATATGGATTATATTATCGATAAAGGTTTTACACACTTGATTGTGTCACCTTGGGTGGTGCCAATTCAATTTACTAAAAATGATTATTCATATATAAACTTATATGTTGATTACTAGATGATTAATCATGTTATAGTGTAGAAAATGTGTCTCATTCCAAGGATTGATGATCTAGTTGATCAGTTTAAATGGGAGAAGTTTTTTCAAAGGTTAAACATCGATCTTTATACCATCAGTTATGGGTAACAGAATCTGAAATTCAGAAAATTCCATTCAAATGTATGAATGACCAATATGAGTACATTTTTATTCCTGTTGGACTGAAAAATTATCTTATAGAAATCATTACCTAGAAGAATATGATTTTCCATGAGTACCTAGATACATTTTTGGTAGTTTTTTTGATGAAATCCTCAGTTACCATAAATATGAGGAGGATCATGAAAATCATTTGTGAATAGATCCGAGCCTCCTGAGAAATCTCTAAATTCATTCCAATCCATTGATGACTAATTTCTAGATTCAGAAAGTGAAATTCATGGGACACATAGTATTGAATCAAGTAATAGTAGATTATCTAGACAAGGTGAAGGCTGTTTTAACTTGGTATCGACCATTTAATGTTTTTTCGATTTAGAGAATCTTGGGATTAGCCGGGTATTACCATATATCTATGAAGGACCTCTCGAATATGAATTCTGTGATGAGTTATGATAATAAAAAAATAATAGTGTTACACTGAATGATTAATGTCAAAATTATATTGTAAAATGAAAATTATTTTAACTACTACATTGGTGTCGACTCATCCAATGGTCGGGCTGGACTATATGGTCTTTCATGATACATTGGGTTCATGCATGGGTTGTGTTCTTATGCAGGGTAGCATGTACTTGCCTAGGGATCCAGTCATCTTAGGCCACAAAAAAGTAATTATCCTACCCATGACATTAAGCTTACAGTTTTCATGCACTCTCTTTAGAGTTGGTAGCATTATTATTATAACAAAATGTTTACCATATTTTCATTTCACGTTGGGTTATATAGTCTCTGAAATATAATTAACCCCCACTGAATGCATTGGGAGGAGTACCTGTAGTCTTTTGACATTGAAATTTCTTTTGCCTTAGGGTAGGGGAATTCCATTCTTAATGTGTTGATAAGTATTGTTACAACCCCGATAGTTGTTTATTCATCAGAATAGTAGAATGTTGGGTCACTCATTTGTCAATTTCATATTGTAGTTATTGAATCATGGGATTAGGATTCTTTATCAGGCATTCAATTATCATATGTTCTTATTTAGATGATTCATAAGGATCAACAACTTAATGATTAATTATGTAGCATTCTAGAATCTCGTTATGGTGGTGATGCAGTTTCCTAATTACTATTTTTTAGATCGGTTTTTCTATGCTGTCTAAATTGTTTCATTTTTTCATTAGCATTATGGAACTATGTGATGGGGGACTAACATAATTCCCAATAGGTAGTACACCCAGGAACCACTACGATGTTCTATGGTCTGTGGGTGTAGTCCTATTGACATGAGATGAGATATAGCATTACTGAGTTTGTCTATATTTTCTATATATACCAGTGGGTTATGGTCAAGCACCAAAAACCTTTGGTTTTTAATGAGACACTTCCATCATAGAGTTTGAAATGGGATGATATATTTATGTATTTTATGGTTGGATTTCCACATAACCATATTATTAATAATGTAATATGGGGGGTGATCGGCATGCTTACCAAGTTGTCTAACATCATACCTAATTGTGAAATAGCCAATGGTGATGGGTTAAAAGATATTAACATGAAAGAGATTGTCCATTTATACAAAATTATATAAGATACAGTCTCTAATATGTATCCTTGTTTTACTTATCTCTTTTCCAGAGGCTATGAGAAGGAATTGAAATCTTAGGACTGTTTGAGAAGGTCCTATTATCCATAGTCAGATGGCGAGACAGAAAGATCAATATAGATTACTGAGGACCCTCTTCACAATTGTGTTCTTAACTTCTCTGGGGATTGGGATGATCAAATGGGGTAGGTTGTTTTCAATTACAACTTCCAAAATGACTAACACTAATACATAACATGTTGGGTAATCAATGTATACCATTGGTGTTTTCATTTTTGGATCAACTGTTCTTGGTGGATTCAACATGGTTGGGTCATCAATAACTAAAGAGGCTAGGGAAGATTTCTCTTCATATTGTGGGACCTTCTATGTTTTTAAGAATGTTGGGGATAACGAATACAATTTATAACCTCCATCATGACTAAAATCTTTACATAAAATTGTTATTGTATCATAGATAAGAAAACATCACTCTGATCTATGCCACATTTTGAGTTGGAGTGATCATGAGATTGAACCTGATTTAACATTGATTGATCGTTCATTCAAGAATGTTGATTATGAGACCAAGGTACTTAAGGGCTGAAATATTACATCGTCTCATTTTCTATAGTATAATGGTTCTAATTGTCTTGATAAATTGTAATGAAACACAATTATGAGACTCTATTGGCCATATCATTTTGGAATGTAATATTCATCAAAATATTTCTGGGGATTTAACGTTTGTGTGGTGGGGAGGTTGTAACATTCTGTTACTGATATGACATGCTATAAGAGGGTAACACAACATATAACTAGGTTACCCAATTTCTAATGGTTCAGTGTGCATTTCATGAAGGGTTGACACTATGAAGGGTAAAGAACATGATGAGTTCATACACATCATGAGTGAATTGACAATCAATTTTTAAATCATAGTCTTTTTTTAATTTTAGAATACATGTTTTTAGAAGTTACTTATATTAACAATTTCATGATGTGTAATTTAATTACATGCATGTAATACCCCAACTGCGTTTTTTAAATAAGGATCACTATTATGATCCCCTTTTCTCCCCTTCGACATTTTCATTACTCCCGAACAAAGGCCTTCCCTCAAATAATATGGATGTCTCCAACCCTTTTAAAATCTGTATTCTAGTGTTTGATAGTCTTTGTATTCTCAGTGTTATTCTGGGGTAATTTTTCTCCTTCATTCTCATTCATCCACTCCTTTTCATCTTTTTTTTATTTTAATATTGAGGCGTAATGTTGGTGTATCTGTGATATGTGATTCTAGATCTCAGTTCATATTTTTCTTTCTTGGTCTTCTACACAGGCGATCTGGATGTTGGGTGATATTACGAGTGTTTAGATTTGAAAAAATGTAGCTAGTTCTGACCTGATTAGAATTATTGATTAACCTCATATTTCATGATTTATTTCAATGGTTGATTTAAATTTATTTTCTCAATCCATATTTAGAAATGATTTTTTAAAATAAAATTCCAGTTAAATAGTGTATTTAGAATTGTATTTTCATGTAATTTGGAAAACAATCAACTACATTAATTAACAATTATTTATCAAAATTGTGTGATATAAATTGAATAATTTAAATTGTTCATTTGATGGAAATAATTACAATAATTTTTTTTGTTTAATTGTCAAATTGAATTTGTTAAAATTGATGGATTTGGGTAGGAATTGATTTCAAACCAGATAAATTACAGAGAGTATTTTTATACGTAAACCCAATGGTTTTATCTTAGAAAGAGGCATGTTTTTTAACACATATTATCGTTTTTAATGGAAAATTGGAATTTGAAATGTTGGAATGTGGTAGAATTTTATTTTAAGATGTTTTAAATTTAATTCCCATAATTGATTCTGTAATTTCACATTCTAGCCTTCAGTAAATTGTATGTTACATAAACACACTTGTTGTTATAACGATGTTATAAAACATAAACATGTCATGTTACATCAATGTTGAGATATTGAGGGATAACCATAAAAATTTTCAAGAGGTACATGTGTTTACACATGTTGTTATGATCACATAGATAGTGAAGAGTCCAATATCCTGAAAAATTCATTCCTTTTTGGGAAATGACTATGTTGATACCCTATTTTACATTGGATATATAAATTCATTCAATTATTTCATGAACAATTTTACATGCATTATGGGTTTATATAATTTTTTTATATAATAAATATTATATTTTCTACATTTTTAGAAATATTACGTCACTTATAAAGAATTTAATAAAATTATTTTCGATCATATATACTATAGAGAATGATTTGCTTAAATATCATATAAAATTCAAAAAATGATTATATAAAATTTAAATCATTCCATTGATAAATATATAATTGGAGTATGATATGAAATTAATTGTAGGACTTACATAGATTTTTCTCTCAGACACTATTTGTTAATTCGGGTGTTTTATATTATCTCTTCCAAATTTGAGAAAGGGAATGTATCTATTAGAGGTGGATCCGACAATTGATCAATGATTGGGGAGTGGTTTCATTTCAAACATGATCTATTGTACCTATATTTTTGTACTTATGTTGTAGTATATGGGTATTTTTTAGGCGTTGTAGACTTCAGGTACATTACTCACAGAGGAAATTCATTGTTTTTTATATTTTAATCATTCATTACTTCTGTATTGATAGTTGAAAAATATTTCCGAAAATTAATTTTTGTGGTCATAGTGGCTAGTAATTTACATGTGGGGATCAAGAACACATATCGATATATATTAGTGATGGCTCGGTTATTAGGATACTCAGGTACCAAGGATTGTTTGTGATAGAAGGGGTGAGTACTTGAGTGAGGTATTGGAGTGGAATTCATGGGACTATAAGTGGAATAATATTAATTAAAATTAGTGAGTGATTTAGAATGTGGGAATAGTATGGAAACATTCTGCTAGAACCCCCTCTAATATAATGCAAGGAAATTAATCTTATCAAATGCAATTGTTGAGATATTGATGATTTCTTTTTAAATACAAATAAAATGTTCAGAAATCATATTTTTTCCAATTTCCCTATAATTATCATATTTTTTGAAGGTAAACTTATTTAAATAAATGCCATTAAAATTAATTCATGACCATGAGTCTTTTAATATTCCTACAATCATGTAGAGATATATAATTCCCATATTGAATACGTGGCTCAATTTGAGGAGTTATTACATAATTATTTGATTGACCTCTAGTGGGTAAACAATGATGAGAAATATGAGTCCCAAACAAGGATTTCATTTATGTTCATGCATTAGAGCCTAGTAATTTATGAGTGGGTGTTTTCAATATATAGACAGAGAAATGGATCTGGGGTTTAAAATAAAAATTTAATTTAATTCTTAATATAATGAATTGTTTTATTTATTTTGTTATTTGAATAATGTGTGTAGAAACAATCTATATTTTATTTTCTTATGAAAATTAGAGCATGGGAAATGGTTTTCTGTGATATGAAAATTAAAGAAACTTTCATATGGAATATAAATTTTTTACAGATGAATTGAAAAGATACTAGTATAAATCCATTAAATCAGAAAACGTGTCCATGTTTGGACCCTGTTTTCAATACAAAGAGCTAATTCAAATCAAACAAATTCATTTTCTTGATAATATTTTATGAGAGTCATACAATGATGAGGGTCCACACCAAATTAATTGATACAAATTACCCTTATATATATTACCTACACATCTGTATTTGAATAAGAATTACTTTTTGTTCGAGAGGATGTAAGAGAACAATTAAACATTATTGGAAGGAGGATGTTAGAAATTCTTATGGTTATTAGTTTATTTGAGGTTTTTTTTTGTGTTGGGGTATTTTTTAATCTACCATGTGGGTAGTCTGACCTAGTTCACTAACTATAATTTAATGTTTCTCCACATTTCTTATGGATCCACATTCTTAGCTAAAATATTTTGATGCATTTTTTTTGATATAGACATATGTGATATGGTTTGTCAATCATTATTGGGACCTATCGTAGAATAAATGTTTATATTCTTTAATATCCCATAATAATGTTTCTTATGAGGTCATAATAGTATAATGTGCATCATGGGTACATATTAAACATTGGGGATAGATTTGGTATATCCCATACTTGTGAAATTATTCTTCCATAGCATTATATGATTGAGGAAAACTATTGGTTATGTTGTTTTTTAATTGATCAGTAAACCAGAGGAGCATTGTTTATATCGCTTCATGGAGTAGAGAATCAAAAATCGAGAGGTATAAAGGTAGATTTAAGTACTATATTCATAAAATTGAAAAATTATTTTCATTTTCTATATTAAAGAATCATATTATTTTATATCCCCCACAGTGGTCCATCCTTTCTGGTTCAATATGGAGATGATTCATTTTCTATAGATGTTTTCTCACTATATAGATACAAGATCTACTTTTTTATATATGCTAGTGATATGACATAATAATTATAGGTAATAATTATTTAGGATATTTATTCATAATTAATATCCCACCATACATTTCTGTTTTGGGAATGTATTCATCATATTATTTGTGTATTCATTTATTTTTACTATATTAAGGTCTTTCCCATTGATGTAGAAGAAAAATTTACATTTTGAATTTGTGAACTGGATCATTGGATGACGTCGTAGAATGTAGAATAATTTTTTTCTAATATCGATTCAATATCATTTTGACTAGTATATGTGTAAACCATGAAGATTTATTAATCCATTAATGATTTATAGTATCATTCCCCAAAAATATATTAAATTACATCAATTATATCATATCAAGTTCAATGTATATTTTTATCCCAATAAATCTAAAATAATGATTTATTTATATCATATGTAACTAAATATGATTTAGGAGTTTATTATTTATATCATCAACTTGATATATAAGGGATTAATTTAGCATACTTTATCACAATGGGGCACCCTAAACATAATCACTTGGAAAGTGGGTCGTTTTATGATTTCGTGTATATAATATAAAAAATTGAATTAGGTGATGGTAATGAATCATTACTCTTATATGCAGAAAATATAATAGTTACACTAATAAAAAGAAGCTATTTTATTCTTGAAGATTGATATATTTTATTGGTATCATCATCGGTGGTAGAATGTGGTAGATATCATGAAATATTCATTTTTATGAATCTATAACCATTGTTTTCATTGTCATTTATTTATTGTTTTTAATAACATAATCATTTACATAGTAACCATAAACTCCATATTTAAGGAGAAAATATATTTTTTCATGGAAGTGAACATCGAAAAAATTCTCATTTACATGAGTTTGGAAGATTATATTTTTGAACATCTTACGGATGATCAATATGTTATTTTCTAAAATTATTTACATTGAATGTTGTTATTGTAATTGTTTTTGATGTGATAAATATATTTTCATAGGTATGTGATAACTTGTAATTATGTGGGAATTTTTTTTCAACGTAGTTATTTCATGGTTAGAACCCAATTAATCTATTGATGTACATAATTTACATGGCATTATCGGCCTGTAAAAGATGATCATGTCTAACATCACTAAAAATTTAACCATATTAATTACCTCAAAAACAAATGTAAGTTAAATATTATAGGATAATCGTTCTTTCATATAATTTTTCAAGTTGAATAGGATGTTGAATAGTTATCTCATTATTCAATTACCAATTGATGGATTGATGTTTATATATTTATGAGATGATTAACAACATGGTTTGGTAATATATTAATGTAGTTCATGGGATTTTTCTCATACTTTTCTATGATGTCATGTTCTAATGAGATATTTTACAGTACTCTTGAGCTCAAGACTGTGGTGACATTACTTTCAAAATTTCTTGGAGGCATTACCTCACAAATGAACATATTAGTTTATTAAAAAATAGAAGGATTATAATGTATATTAACCATAAGAATGTTGTAGACATATTTTAGTGTTGGTGAATGCACTTTATATAGTATAATGACTTTGATATTTCCTAAAATATAGATAACGGTAATATAATTATTGTTCCATTGATAAAAATGTGTCAAATAAATGTAGTTTGATAGTCTAGGGATTCATAGATATGGTGAAAGTGATTTAGTTGGTGCACTGTGGTATTGTAGAGGCTACATGATGTTGTTTCCAATAACATATGAAAATTTAAAAATAATTTAAATAGATTATTATGGTTTGTTGGTTGGGATACTAGGAGGTAGAGTTGGTGTGGGATCTAATAATTCATGGTGACTCTCATAAAGGATTGTTAATATCAAATGTTATTTTAGTGATTATTTTTATCTATCATTGATTATTACAGTGGGTTATCAAGAGTTTAACATATTATTATTATAGTGTATCCGTGTTTATTTATGACGTATCATTCTTATTGGAGACATTTTTAATGTTTATTAATAAAGAATTTAGTATAAATGATCATATTAAGATACCTAGTTTGTTGTCTATCGAAAATGATGATTTATGATCTAGGTGATTGATTATATCCATCGGATATTCTTAATTGGAAGTGAGAGGAAGTGTCAAAAATTTCATCTGTATATTAGGATGATGAAATTATTGTTTGGAATATGTTTTTATGGTTTTTTTATTGATTTATAATTTAATCTCACATTTTTTGACCAAGGTGTCCATAGCCATTGATTTTCTGGTGAGTGGTATGTAAATAGGGAAGAATGTATTAACTTTGTAGAAATTGCGATCAATTCAGATTTTAATTCTCCTCAAACATCAAAGGTGTAAGTAAGAAATAAAATATATTTTCCTATTACTATTGATTTTAACTGCATATAATTATTGCAGAAATATACAAAGAGTGAAAATCATTTAAAAACAGAATGATGTGTTTTGTGCATAACTCATTAATTTTTTGATATATATGTAATGAACATATCATTAGTTGAGTTTCCATTTAATAATATTAATCAATATTTATTTCCATTTATTAATTAATGGTATTTTGTTGTTGGACTTAATGATCATGGGTTTTCCTGACCAAATTTGGAGAATTTTTCATCCAGAGATCAAATGTGATACAGATCAGAATATAGAATGTTAAAATTTTTTCAATGTGGATGATGTTATTATATAATCTCCGAAAATCATATAATGATCATATAATTTAGAATATATATTTCAAATATTTATCTTATATGTTCCTGAAATATAATTTTCATGATATTTGAACCTTTGGACAATGTAATATGATCTATTCCCTCTTCATTTAACACCTTTAGGTGTTAGGATTGATTAGTGAGGTGTCGTATCATTTTCATTTAAACTGGATATATACTAGTTAAACCTAATTTTTTATAAATTATAACGACCTTGATTTTACAAAAATTACACACAAATCAACTTTTTGGCAGTGTTGGCTGGATATATTTATTGTACGTTCCCATTAACTACATTGAACGTAAAATATTATTTACTAGTTTTGTTGTTTTTTCTTAAAATATTTATTTGGAAAGTGATGTTTAAATATACTATAATAATTATATATAAAAAATATGGATTAAAATATTTTTAAAGTTACTTATAAATATGTGAATCTCTTAATTTCACTAACCATTGACTTCTAAAACCCTCTACCACTTGACTCTTGAAAGAACCCAACCACAAATGTCCAATTTTTTTCATCAGTTTTATTTATTCGTATTTTTTAATCTAAATATATTATCCAATATAAGTCATCCACAACTCTTGTATTATACATCCTAAGAAAACCCATATCCAATTGACTCTTGATAGAAACCCATATTCATATTTTTTTTTTGTTTTTAATTCATTGTTTTATATTTATCTCTTCATTCATGAATTTTCCATCTTATTTTAAACACCATTGTATTAATTAATTATAATACAGAAACTGTATTTAATTTTCAGTAAGAAAAAGTAATATTTATATTTTTTTTAACATTAAATAATTATATGTTTACTTATAAATTACATTCAAAAAATCATTTATTTTTTTTCTGAATCATGTTTACTATTATAATTATTTTAAAAATCATATATAGTTATTCAAATTTTTTATGATTACAATTTTTTGAGACATAATTTTTTTTGTGTTGTAACTATTTATAAATATATATTTTTTATTTACTAATGTATATTCATTATGATTTTCTAGTGTTCAGATAAATTCAATTTCTATTTCATTTATAATTCTTTTTTAATTTCACATATTTTGATTAATAATTGTGCCTTTATTGTAACAGCCTTTTCATTTTTTATAGTTTCAAAAATAATTAGTTATGTAAAAAAAATATTTCATATTTTTATATATTACAATATTTATTTGTATTAATTGTATTGAATTATTTACATGTTAAAAAATTTATATAAATTTACATGTTCACCTATTATATTTTGAAGATATAAGTAACTTCAACATCATAGTTGTATAAAAAACTATAGATGAATATGAGAATGTGTTATGTGTACCAAGGAATCTATTAAAAAATCATAGAAATAAAGACTTGATTATTTTCCATAGGTAACGTGTTTGAAATTGAGTAAATTTTGGTTGAAATATATAAAATACTGTATGATTTTGTATGGATTTATTCCAAATAATAAAAACTAGATATAATATAGAAAATTTACAAAAAATATAAAATATTATAATGAATAAGATGTTGAACATGAGTTACAGGGTCATCATGAAAAATTAATTCATGGTTTTGGCATTTAAACTGTTGAAAAAATAAATATGGATCCCTTTATTAGATATTTCAAAAAAATCATATATATGTTTGACATCTAAGTGTAATAAAATTCCTTTTATAACATAATGATAAATGAAAAAATTATATTGGTATTGTTCCATTGAAATCTTGGAAACATAAAATATTGGGGCATAAGTGAGTTATGTCATCTCCCACTATATCTTTTATAACATTCACTCTACATAGACATGTCATACATAATAAACTTTTTCATATAATTGGGATTGGTAACATAAGAATGTGTGAAATAAAATTCAAAGTTAGGGGAAACAATTCTGATATTAATGTTCTCATGGCGAAATGGGTATAAGAGATTGATAAGAATATTTGAAAAAAATACAATGAACACCATTGATAATTATCACCTATCATATAATTATTTTATGTAGTTTATAAGATATGGATGTTAATCATATCAATGAACATTCCACAAGAATCCACAACATTTGAAAAATATTGAGAAGTTTTCAATAGACATAATCATATAAATTAATTTCCTTGGAATTGAAGGAGTAATTACTTAGCTATTTGACTAGATTGGGTTAAATCCTAAAACCATCATTGTGTTCCAGGATAACTCCCAAAACTATAATAATGGATAGATTACCTTACAAAATATGGATTTCTCACCATTCCAGTTCAATCTAGTCCATGATATATGAATATTAACCATGTTAATTTGAGGGATACATGTCTCTCATCCATCACATTATGAAAAGCATATATATGTTTTCAAAAATATCAGATACTATTATTCTAATCTAAAACCATGAAATAAAAATGTGGTCCAGAATAATTTAATCAAAACATTGCACATTTAATATGGATTTCATGACCATTTCCTCAATTAATCATAGAATAACCCATTAAAATGGGATGAGTCTCATTATCTATTCATCAATTCGTCATAACCCCGCTCTTGCAAAGGGAAAAGGTTATAGAAATTATTTCATCAATTCATTATTGAATATCCCTTGGAATAGAAACATGTTTTATAAACATATTTTCATAATAAATCTAAACAATATACAATTATTGTTATCATGGTAGCAGTTGATCATATCCCTAGTTAATCTTATATAACATTAATAGATGTCAATTTAAAAATAAAATTATGTTTAAAAACTCACATTGACCATTTCATTGTGAAAAATATCCTTTTTAAATTATAATAACTTATTTAAAAACTAATTTTTTTAAAAAAAGTTATTTAAAAAACAATCTCTTAAAAATAACTTGGTTTAATGTATTGGATGACTTAATTAATTTATCAGACATGATGTCAGAAAATAATCCTTATTTCATACAAAATAAAATTACGATTTGTTTTCCATTTTATGAAAATGTCAAAATAGTATTATTTGGAAATAAAAAATAAGATTAACTTTCAAATATTTTTTTAAACACATTTCATGGGAAAGTATTATATAAAATATTATTTTAAAATTGTAAATAAAAAATTAATATACTTTTTAAAAAAATTAATATGAAATTAAAACGGGTTATGACTAAAGATAAATATATCATCAATTATTATTATATACATTACTTATGTCTCGTTAGTTATTACTAATAAAAAAATTATAAGTAAAAATGTATAAACCATCGATAACTTGGGGATATTTAAATTTATAGAATTGATGAAAAAAATATCATAATATTTAATCATTTGAAACAAAATAATCAATAACCATAATAAACAATTAGATTGTAACATAATAAACTTACCACAATGTTAACATTGGTATTATAGTCCATATGAATCACATTAACATTTTTAAATATGTAAATAACACTTATTGTAATTTAAATGATTAAAAATTAAATTAATTGTTACTATATAAACCACATATAAGAAAAAAGTGGGGAATATTTCATGTGTCTAATAGATATGAAAGTGTGATGAGAATAACTTACATTATGTATTGATTTCCCTCAAACAGATTCCATCATCATGAATAATAAATTTTTTTTTATTTTAAATTAATAAAATAAACATACTCATTTTTATCATAACATTTATGGTTTAAATATAATTTTTTACCAAATGTTTCTTTACATTTCTATATTAAAATCATTATTTTTCATTGACATTTATAAATGTTTTAGTATGTTATTTACAATCATAGTAAATGGAATGTTGAACCCTTATATCCATAATTATAATCAAGATATATTTATAATATTATATATATATATATATATATATTAGTTGTAGAATGTCTGATTACACCATTAAATGGGAAGGATGGTTATACTTATGAAAGATCCATGATTCCGTTTTCACAAAGGAATGAATGAAATAATGAAAAATATGAATTTCCTTTATATAATTAATTTATATCATAAATATCATATATAATAATTTATTATATCTATATTTGAAAACATTACTTAATAAAATTTAAAACATTTCACATCACTTCATAGAGGTGGTAGTCCACACGTAAAAATGAGTATTGCTATCATTTTTATAACTTATTGGATGGTAGGAAGGTATAAGTTATATTAAAATTAAAAAAGTATAATTATTTCCAAGTTATCATATGGCTATTTTAAATCCATCATTATAAACATCTATGAGAGGAGGTGATGTGTAATTAATTAAATTGGTTCATGAGGCAGATTGCTACTATACACATAATCGGCCGTTTTATTTCACATTTGATTTCATTTGATATCATCATATTTTTTCAATTTTAAAAAATACAATATGAATACCTTGAAGAAACGAGTGTTATTAATGAAAAATTTGTTAACAATATTTTAACCAGTTTGAAGAATGAATGTAATAAGAGTTATCAGTTGACAATGATAACACATCTTTGGATGATATACCAAGGTTATCATCATAAACCATCATATGATGGCATCCTATTCAAAATAAGGAATCTATAAAATGGGGAGGAAATTTAGGAATTAATTTTTGAATATAATTTCTATTATAAAATTATATTTTTATATGGGTAGGAGATGAGAGGATATTTAATTTTATACATCGGGAAGGTTTCCACATAAAATCTATATAGAAATATGAATAATATACTAGTCTATAATGATATAATAATTTATGTTGAATATTATTCAAAATGAACAAAACATCATAATTTCTACACTATATCATTTGAATATGGAAATACAAAAGGATTTAGACATGTTTTTTTAGTAATCATACTTTTATCTTTTGGTTTAACCTCTTAGTATCTCAGTTTATACTATGATTCATATAGTTAATTTTTACTCTATTTACTATTAATTATGTCCCAAAATTTATTTACCCATACAATATAAAATTAATTATTATAATTACAAATAATCTATCAATTTTCCAAAATTCAATTCTTATAAATGACAGAAATTAACTTGAAATTTATCTTTGATACGATATGATAATTTATTTTTCCAAAGAAAACATTTTGAAATATATATAACGTTTTTATATCAAATATGAAAATAATATTTATCCCAATGATCCAAATATAATAAATAATATAATTGATCTAACATAATATTTTATTATAATTTTATAAAAAATACATGTAACTATAAATTATCTAAATGTGATGGAATTATCCGGTAATATCAATGGTTTTCATAATTTAGAGACAAAATAATCATTTTGAATAACTCAGAAAATTTAACCCAAAAAATGTATGAAATTTTTAGTTAAATGAAATTTCATCAAACTTGATACATTTTCCTAAATTTTGAAAATTATATTATTTCTTCACATTATTTAAATATCTATTCTTTACAAACACATATTTACTACATCTAAAATGACTTTAACAAAACCTATGTTATAATTTATAAACATATTCATCTTATCCAAAATCAGTATAATTAATTTTAAAAAAATTATATTACTATTTATAGCAAAGAATATATTAAATATTTCATAATTTCCATATATAAATATTTGTATTAATAATATATTTTATCTCATTAAAATATAGTGTTCTATGTAACACAATCTATCTTGAAAATTGATTTTATTTCAAAACAATATCTCATAAAATACAATGGTGTCACATTTTAGCATCATTAATATTAATTTAACTAAAAAATTTATGTAACATTTTTATAACCAAATGATGATAAGCCCACCTCATCATATCCTTGAGCTCCCATATATCTTCTTCATGTTGTAGGAATTACTAGAAACATGTACTAGGTAAGTGGTATGATTTTAGTAAATTTCATCATTGTGATCTTTAATATATGAAAATTGTTTCCCAGATGAGATATCATTCTCTAGTGTTATTACCAATGACATGAGTACATATTATAGATTAGTAATTTACTTCCTCATGAGAGATACATGGAACATGTCCTGAATCTGATTAAGGATTGTTGGAAGCACCAAATAGTATAATGCATTCACTACATGATCAAGAATCATGATGGGGGAAAGTCACATAGATCATTGTTTTCATTTTTCTAGAGTCGCAAAAACTTAATCCACGTATAAATATAATAAACCAAATTTTATAAAAAATTAAATTTTAGATCACATCAATGATTATCCTCGTATGTTTTATACTTTCATTATGCTATCCTTCTTATTTGAGGAATGAATTTAAATTTCTCTATAATTTCATTATCAATCATCAAATTCAATTGATTTATCACTATAAGTTTATCGAAAAACATTTTACTTATATTTTTAATTCAATATAAATGATTAGAAATATCCATTTTAAATCATCATTGATATCCATTTTAAAATAAAAATATAATAGTTGAAGTTGATGATCCTACAAATAATATTAATACATGGGAAAAATATTATAATATCCTTAAGGGATTGAATTTTTTTCAATGACAAAAAATAAGAATGTCATTGATAAATCATTTTGATATATTATATTATATGAAATTTTGTAGAATTAGATTACAGAATGATGAGGTAAACCTCACATCCTAATCAGAATAAAGTCTATGTGTTACTCCATTAACCCTTAACCATTCCTTAAACATTATCCTAGAATGTTGATCTATAGAAAAATATTACCTTATAATAATGAAGTGTACTTACTTTTTATGGGGAGAAAATATAACCCATATTTCATTAATCCCTTTATATGACTTTGGGAGTCTGAAAACAGAATAAAATTTGATGTTTTACATTTCAATTAAAATATAGGTAATAGTTGTAACATTGCATTAAAATGTTTCTCTTTCTCTTAATCTATTAAAACATCAAGCATCTCAGTACAATATTTACAACATCTCTCTACATTCCATCCCAACTCATTAATATTTCAACACATCATATTACATAAAATATAAATAGTTAGTAAAAATCTATTCTCTTCCTCTAATATATCCTTTCTAAAATTATGTTTGGAAAGAATACATACATTTCTCTTGAACATTATCATTTCCTCATAATTATTGATAAACACAGGAACATTTTTATCATTCCAATGTAGCTCTAAATAATACATTGTTGCCTCTTTAATTTTGAGAATGATAGATGGATTATTACTAATTTGAGAAATATATTATTTTCCAACAACATTTTAAATTTCTATGTCCATTATATCAAAATCAATAAATATTTAATCTTTTGCGGTCCTCATCATTTTTATGATATCATGATCTTTATAAATAAAAGTAGTAAACACAATTTTCTCCTTCCATGGGTGATAATGAATTGAGAAATCATAATAATTATCTTGATCCAACCATATTTTATAAAGAATGTTTAAATATTTTTATGTTAACATATACCATCAACATTATTAACATTATATATATCACACAATTCTATACATGGAAATTGACACTATATCATTAATATAAATTATCGTAGTTATCTCCAAATATGGATTTGGGTAAATATTCACATGAACAATTATATTTCCAAAATAATAATCCATTAATATGCCATTATATACGAGAACACATCCCGATAACATCATTGATCCCTCACTATATATTAAAAACCATTCTCTACTCCATGGTAATATAAATACATGTTCACTAGATAAGAATATCATTAAATCCATGAATTATCCAAACATTTTTATCTCAAATAGAAATTGTGTCCATTTAATGTAAACATAGTTTGTGGCTTATATAGTGATGAGAACGTCACTGAAAATAATTGATAATATCAATCCATGTCAATAAAACAATGGTTATTATTCAACATTGTTTTTCCTGGAAAATATTCAATAACATTCCTCATTGAAAGATCCATATTAATTAACTATTATGTGATTATAATAAATAATAAATAATAATTTAGATGATATAATTCAATCCATGTATAGTTTTCAAAAAAATTCATATCATTCATGAAAATAAGTATAATGAATAACTTTTATTCATGATCATCACATCATATTAAATATAAAACAATATCACAAAAAATGACTTATGAAAATGAACAAGGTTATCCCTAAAGAAACTATTCATTAAAACCTTAATGATGGGAGGGACAACACAAAAATCACATGACATAATTTTATATTCATACTTTTTATAAGTTTTAATGAATGTGTTCATGAGTGTATCCTTCTTATAGACCATCAATTTATTATATCCAATATGATGTTCAATCATGAAAAAGTTTATAGATATATGTAGTTGGACAAAGAAATCTTCAATTTGGGGTATTGGTAACTTGTTATCGATTTTGATCTTCTTTTGAGTCATATAATCAATACAAATTCACATGAATCAATTTTTCATCATGAAAAAAGGGCATGGGCCACCTATAGAGACACATGTGTCTTAATAAATAACATCTCTTGATTTTAGTATAGATTATTCTTCATTTTTATAACTCAATTAATGTAATAAAACATGGATTATATTTTATGGTTATAGAAATGTTATAAGATCTATTTGATAACTCAAAATCTTGATTTAGTGTAATTATAAAAAAATATTATTCAAATAAATCAATATACTCTTATAAAATTGTACCGTCCTGGATCCGGAATCCACACAATGGGTGCCCTAAACCCGATTAGTAACATGAACTCAAGCACATTTCCCCAAATGGAAAAGGCTACTGACTAGCAGTGAGGGCCCAGGTCTGATAGTTGGGAAACTATTCCCTCATTTGATAAAGTGTAGCGCAACAGAAAGGATAAATAACATACAAATGCGGATGCAGTAATCAATATAAAGCACAGGCATGGCATGGGAGTCTTCCCACAGGCATAATGAATATTTCCCACAAGCGTACGAAATTTCACCCACTAGCACCGAATCAACTGCCCATGGGAATTAGAAGAGTTTACCACAGGCTAAATGAACACTGCCCCCATGCTATACAAATAAACTGGCCAAGCCCAACATATAAGCAAGCTATTATATTCAATTCCTCTCAAGTAAATTCAAATCATGCTAAAAGTCACGGTATACCCACAGGTATCCTGGCCAAATGGCTAAAAAGAGGCACACACCCCCAAGGTGGTCCTGGATCCAGGCAGTGATCCCAAAAAGTAGCGTTATCTTATCAAAATTCTGTGTATGAAATTCTAGATAACATTCTGTAAAGGACACAACCATGCGACACCCCAATATGGGTTCATAGCCCAACAATACACACTTTCAGC
Organism: Viscum album; assembly: GCA_963277665.1. Lineage (NCBI taxonomy): Eukaryota > Viridiplantae > Streptophyta > Magnoliopsida > Santalales > Viscaceae > Viscum > Viscum album. The sequence goes on from OY728159.1 coordinate 1,434,815,174, forward strand.
TCAACAGTTGAAAAAAAACACCAGACCACCTGCCTCAATCTCCCCTGATCGATATACGCGAACGACGCCTCCCAAAACACACGAGAAAGGCGTAGATATGAGATAAAAAACTACTCCTTCAACCTCATATAACTTCCCCTAATGAAATAATCAGTTGTAATTGATCAAGGAGAAGTAAGATCTTACCCGCACGGTTCCAACAAGATTGACGGCATGAGAATCTGATTCCCAGTGTGCGGTCAGAGGCTCTACAATGATTCAGCCTCTTCTCCTGAGCTCCTTCGGTGTTCTAAGCATCCTCTAGTCAAAGAGGAGGCTATTTCACGTTTTTAGAGAAAAAAAAACAAACTTCAAAATGTGTACTCTCATGTAAACTATGTGTACTTTCATCATTTAACTGTTTCTATGGAAGCTACTTTTAACTGTTGAACTGTTCACATGCCGGCATGAGTACAAGGTGCGTATATTTGAATACACAACGTGTACTATCGCTCAGCCGGCGGCTACTCCCACCACCTTACAGCTCACATGCCGACTGATTAAATGGTGTGTAAATACCTAGTACACGGCTTGTAGTCGGTTTTTTACACCCTTCATCATCAGCAGGCCTACACTCCCTATGTACTCACCTCACACGGCCAAAGTACACGGTGTTTGGAAAAGTTCACGGCGTGTACCAACAAAATTTGGGATTTTACCCGCTTTTTCCTTATTTAATCAAAAACACATAAGGAAAAGGAAAATAAGAGACCCATAACTCAAGAATAAGGACCATGTTTTTTCAAACTTCCCCTCTTAAAGAAATTTATCCGTGAATTGCCCTTCAAAGTGTTGTGAAGATTCAGCTGTGAACTACTCAGGAAATTGAGCATGTATATCGGTCTCCAGCTCCCAGGTTTCATCCAACACTCTTCCATGCTTCTATAGAACCCATACGAGAGGAACTGACTGACCTCAAAGAACCCTCGTGCTCCTATAAATAAAACAAATCAGGTGCTTCTTAAAGGATGTGTCGACCTGAAGATCAACCTTCTCAGGCTAAAAAGTGTTAGATGAGTCCTGATGATAGTGACGCAACTGAGATACCTGGAAGACGTCATGCATATCTTGATATCTCTATGTTAGCTGCAGTCGATTGGGAACTACCCCGACTCTCTCCCGAATCTCAAACGGCCCTATATACCTCAGTTAATTTTCACCTTATCTTCTGATGTGCCCGAGTCCCATCTTTGGCAAAACATGAAAGAAAACCAAATCCCCAATAATGAAGTGAAATCAGTATAATATTTATGACGATATAATGAAATTTCCATCCATTTCTAAATCAACTTGACCTACTCAGATGTCTCCTGCATGAGACATGGTCCCAGTAATGCTCTTTCACCTTCCTCAAACCAGCACAAGGGTGATCACCATGTCCTACCATATAAACTCTAGTAAGGTTCCATCACAATAGTTACCTGAAAGCTGTTATTGTTTGAAAACTCTACTAGGGGTATGTTCTTTTCTGAGGACCCCCCAATTTCGAGGATGCATACACGCAACATGTCCTCTAGCACTTGTATCGTATGCTCTGACTGGCCATCGGTCTGAGGGTTGTAGGCTGTGCTCAGAAGTAGCTATGTACCTAGTTCCCTATGAACACTCTTCATGAAACGAGATTTAAAGTTGGTCTCCCTATCTAAAACGATAGAACGAGGGACCCTATGAAGTTGTAATACCACTAAGATGTACAACTTTCTGAAGTCGTCTACAATGATGGTCTCCTTGATTGGAAAAACGTGAGCTACCTTTGTGATTCTGTCCACAACAACCCACACGACATCACAGCCTCAAGGTAACCTTGCCAATCAGGTCACGAAGTCCATCGCAACATCATCCCATTTCCACTCTATAATGGGAACTGCTATAATAGTCCACCTAGCTTCTAATGCTCCAATTTCACCTATTGACAGGTAGAACATCTTGTAACAAAACCATCTACTTCTCTTTTCATACCGACCACCAATACTGACGTCTCTAGTAACAGTAAATTTTGGTAACTCCAGGATGTACTGCACAAGCTGATTCATGAATCTCCCTTATCAACTCCTCTCGTATATCCCATGGAAACCACACTCATCCATGGAAACACAGTACCTCATCATCGCATATTGTCCATCTTGGAGGAGGTTCCTCACTTTCCACCGACTCCCATTGAACTAGGCTTTCGGAATAAGATAGTTGTCTCATCATCACTCTATCCAATAGGGTATAATTAATTGCTAAATAAGAAAGATAGGATTTCCCCTGACTATCATGCACCTCCAAATACATCTCAAAGAACAAAGCCATATTCTACCACTCACTACATGCCTCATGCACTGTCTGTTTCTGAGTCTTCCTACTCAGTGCATCAGCTACTGCATTACCATTACCATGTGTATATGCATGCTCGATGTCAAATGACTAAAGGTATTTGACCCACCTTCCCTGTCTCAGGTTCTAGTCACACATAGTAAAGAATAATTTGAGACTATTGTGGTCGGTGAAAACCACAAAATGCTTTCCCAAGAGATAATGTCTCCAACAACGTAACAGATAGAAAACTACAGCCAACTCGATTTCATGCGTCAGCTATTTCATCTCATGTGGCCTCAACTTCCGAGACCCGTATGCAACAAACTGAACGCCCTACATCAACACTACTCCTAGAAAAATCCATAACGCATCACAGTAAACCGTATTACTCTTCCCATGCTCTAGAAGTTTCAGGATTGGTGCTGATGTCAACCATAAATACAACTCATGAATGGTTGTCTCGCAAGAATCTAACTAATAAAACATCACACACTTCTTAGTCAAACCCTTCAATGGAACCGCTATACAGGAGAGGTCCTGTATAAAACACCAGTATTAACCAGCCAACAACAAGAAACTCCATATCTCAAACACGTTCTTAGGCTGTTCCCTGAAAACTACAGCTCTCGCTCTCTCGGGTTCTACAAAAACTCCTGCATCTGAGATAATGTGACCCATGATATGTATCTGGTCCACCAAAAAGTGGCACTTTGAGAGCATAGAATATAGTTGACGCTCTCTCCGTGTACTCAGTACGATCTCAAGATGGGTGGTATGGTCATGTCGACTGTGAGAGTAAACAAAGATGTCGTCCACAAAGACTACCACAAAATAATCAAGATAAGGATAGAACAAACGATTAATCAGATCCATGAAAACTACTGGCACATTCGTGAGTCCAAACGGTATAACCAAGTACTCGTATAGACCATATCTGGTCTAAAAAGCTGTAAGCGGTACGTCCGATGGTCTAACATGTAACTGATGATATCCAGATCTCAAGCCAATCTTAAAGAACACTCGTTCTCCTAAAATTTGATCAAAATGATAATCAATCCTTGTTAAGGGATATCAGTTATTAACCGTCAACTGATTCATCATCCGATAATCTGCACAGAGTATGACGGTTCCATCTTCCTTCTTCGCAAAGAGGATCGGCAAACCCCATGGGGAAGTACTAGGACAGATAAAACTTATTGCCTGCAACTCCTCTAACTACATCTTGAGCTCTTGTGACTCTGGTGTAGCCACCCTATAAGTGGGAATGGACACTGGTGTCACTCCTGGACCAAGCTCAATTGATAATTCCCCCTCTCGCTCTGGAGGAAGACAAAAAATGTTGTCCAGGAAGAAATCCCTGAAACGATCAACTATTGGGGGAAATCCTTCGAACTAGTTTTCTCATCATCAAGATATAAATTCGCAATCTAGGTTGTCAATCAACTTCGCCCCCAATGCTCAGGTCCAGGTCGACTTGCTGGGACATCCCATTAACCTTTTTATAGAAACTCCCCACCCTCTGGTTATGTGAAAATCCATGCTCTGATGCACACCAGTCATTATAGTTCCCAATGGAGTGTCCATCATCATAACAAAAGAAGAATAAGAAACATAGAGCCCACAGTTCCCCACAATGAGAACAAATATAAATCTATGTGTAACAATCGTATCGAAAAGTGTTGATGATAAAACAGAGGTGACTAGAATGGTACCTCTGAGAGTAGAAGGTCCGGAATCCTACTCGTATTGGGTATATTTCCCGGAATATTCCTACCCAGTGTCGCAGCCCTACGACACATCCTAGCTACCCTGAGTTGTCCCGCCCTGCTGCCTCTAAGTTCCATGTGCGTTGATCCCATAGTTGTGACCTATATCTCGGCATGCATTCCCTAATGTATTCCAATTTCTCGACTGGTAAGAATCTGATGATCCTGCTCCCACACACGGAGTCTTCACAGAACTCCACCCACTAGAAATTAGTGGAAATTCCCTTCAAAAACGTTGGAGATGACCCATCCCGCCGCAAGCTTGGCACACCATTGGGTCATGTAGATATTGTGGTCTCTTGTTCCCCGCTCTACCATAATGGTAGCACATGACATGGACACCTAAAGTATTCTTCTGGATAGTACTTCCACCATGAGAGAAGTCCATCTGACTCTTCCAATTACTGGTAGAAGACCATCCTCAAAGTGTCTAGACATCAACGTCACATCACCCACTAGAACATTTGCAAAACACTGAAACTCGGTGAAGCGAGAAGAATAATATATCACTCACATGGAGCCCTGCTACAGATTCATGAACACTTGAGATCTATCTGCCCTCAGCATCTCTATGAATAAGAATTCATATAAAACGTCTTCAAAATCTTCTCATTCCATGTCACGGTGATTCTGAGATTGGGTTGTAACATCCCACCACCTCTTGGTGGAATCACGGAACATGTATGTAGTGAGCTTTACCCTCCTCCCAGGTGGCATCATCACAAGCTCGAATATCATCTGCATCAAATCCATCAATGACTCTGCAGCCTGGGGTCAGCCATCCCCTAATAATGTAGGCGGATGCTTCTACTGGAAGATACATGTTAGCTCTGTCACAGATGTGGTATCTGGTGGTGCTCCCTAGAAGGTCTACATAAACCGCATGAAGCCTTCACGGAACTGTGCTTCCGCGCCTGTGTCCCGTATAATGACTGGTTCCCCATATGGCTCTGCATGTGGATCCACTGGTATCCCATGGCCCATTATCTCAAGAGTATAATCATCTTTGCTTTCTTGGTGAACAACTGGGGGTCGTCTTGTTTTCGTGACTACACAAGGTCAAAGCAGACCTTATATCAAAATTATCAAAGACCGAAAATGATGAGGCCAATAAGGGAACATGACAAAGAATGCATTAAAATATAGAAAACTTGACTAAATGGAATGTATAAATTCTACAATACTTGTTCTCTCATGCCGTCCACATGGTCGTGTACTATAGCTTAAATTGGACGTGTAACACACCAATCACACGACGTGGCTTCTGAATAGAAGGTGTGTATGTGAATACTTCTTCCCTACTTGAGTTCTTCTACACTGCTAAGACACATGGTTCTCCAAAAAACAAAACTACACAGTGTGTCCCACGGGATCACATCGTGTACGAGGAATCCTCTCATCGGCCCGTATTGTTCGTCACACGACCTGTGTATATAGGTAACACTACACGGTGTTTTTCAAAATGACACGACATGTTTAAAGAAGCCCCAAACCAACATGTGGTTATCCCTAAACGGCTGGCTATACGGATGAAACTACCCGGCATGTTCCAGGAGGACATGGTGTGTAATAGGAAAGTTAACACCGAACTGTGTTGTTCATGACATGGCTGGGTACCTTGGTCATACTACATGGCGTGTTCAAGGTAGAATAGTCATGTATATTTTAAGGTTTCCTCTATCTGTGTTGTTAGATACACGGGCAGACACTAGGCCAACACTACACGGCTTGTAAAATAGGTACACGATGTGTTTTTCCAATCCATTCCATACCTCGTGTCCCCACCCGCACGGCCTTTGACACGGTAAGAGACTCCATGGCATGTACTGAGGGTACATGGCGTGTACTTAAAATGTTTAAATTTATTCCCAAATAGAAGAACACACGACGTGTGTCCATAGAACTACACGATGCGTATACTGGGTTTTCCAGACAGTAAGCCTCAGAAACTACTCTGGGACCCAAAAAAACCTGGACCAACACCAAAGTGACAAATTCTGATCTGTGAGGGCCCATACTCCCCACAAATCAAATCTCGGAATCTTATACATGTTATAACAGGGTAAAATCATCAATGATCCACCAAATTCTTGTGATTGAGGGCCGATACTCCCCAGAAACAAATGTTTGGAGTTCATTCTATCATCAACCTCACACAACAATACCCTAACAAGTAGTAGGTATTTATCAGAGCACCTATCATAACAGCATGCTTCTCAAGAACATCAACTATCACAACAACATGCAATATCTAATGCACCAACATAGCTGGGAACTATACATGACATGTGATTCTATTATGTGCCTAAATGATTCATGAGATGGAACACCATCATCTAATCGGTTTGTAGCTAAATAGAACCCATGTATAACATATAAATAGCACAATCACAAGTGCATCACCCCACGGTGAAAATCAAGTCAACAGCAAAATTGAAAAACCAATAATAATTATAATAACGAGGTAGACTGGTTTTTCCCTATACATGGGTTAGATACTCCTTGGCATAGCTTATTACCAACTACCATGTCTGTCTTATCCCTGAATAAGGCTCCAAACAGTATTTAAATGAAAGTAACTCATATGATACCACTTTGTAACCTCCCAGATCTAGAAGCCACACAAAAGGGGCCCCAAACCTGGTTGGTCACATGACCTCAATCTTGTTTCACCAAATACGAAAGGCTTCCGAATAGAAGCAATGGCCCAGGTCTGATAGTGTGGAATCTATGCCCTCATTTTTCAAAGTGTAGCGCAGCGGAAAAGATAAATAACATACAACAGCAGAAATAGTAAACAATATTCAACTGAAATGAACAACTGATACATGACTTCAAGTGCATTTCTCCAAAAGCCAATGGCTGCCGACTAGCAGCGAGGGCCCATGTCTGATAGTGGGGAAACAATTCCCTAATTTGTCAAAGTGTAGCACATTTGAATGGGTAAATAACATACAACAACGGAAGTGGAAAATATATAAAACTAAAATGAAAAACTATAGTAAAAAATAACCAACAGTTATATAAAAATGTAGCATTTCACTATTCCTACAAAAGCAGCCAAAACATTATACACTGCAATACAATATGATACAACTAGAAGTACATGGTACAACCAAACAAAACAAAGTAGAGTAAACAGAATTCAGCGGCATCACAATCTTATGCTCGGGCCCATGCTCTCATAATCCTCGACAAAAATCATGTACCTATATAGGGACCCTTTTTCCTGTCAACAGCTGCAACAATATAGTCTGTTTGGGCTGAAGACATGACCCAAACAGGATGTGAGAAATAAATCCCAGTAGGAACCCACCAAACGATCATTCCCAGCTATCAGTGAAAATGTCCAACAATAGTGTGCAGTAGTAAGATGAAATAAACTAAGAAGTATTCAAATGTAACTAACTCTACAAGTTATATATCAATTTTAATATTTATTTACCCATGACAAGCCTGTGCTTTATATTGGAATGTATAACATAGGAAAATCACCACAGTGAACGATCATAACAACACTATCAATAGACATAAAATTATTACCCTCAGGTAATCAGAATCAAAACCCACAGGTTTATTTCCATAGGCATAATAAATATTTCCCACAGGCGTATGATGTGACGCCCACATGCACAAAATCTACTACCCACGGGAATAAGAAGAGTTTAGCACAGGCTAAACGAACACTTCCCTCAGGCTATACAAATAACTAGGCTGAGCCCGACATATAAGCAAGAAATTATATACAATTCCTCTCAAGCCAATTCAAAGCATGCTAAAATAAACTGTATATCCACATTTAACCTGGCCAAATGGATAAATAGAGAAATGCACGCCCGGGGTTGTTCTGGATCCAAGCAATGTTCCCAAACAGTAGTTTCAACTTATCAAAAGACTTTATATGCAATTATAGATAACATTCTTCAAATAACACAGCCATAAGACACCCCAACATGGGTTTATAGCACGAAGGTACACACATTCAGCTCAACAGTTGAATATAAACATGAGACCACCTACATCGAACTCCCCTAATCGATATACAGGAATGATGCCTCCCGCAACGCATTAGAAAGGAGTAGACATGAGATAAAAAAACTACACAGTAAACCTAAAATAATATACCCATGGGAAATAATTGGTACGAATGGATAAAAGAGAAGGAAGATGTTACCTTCGTGGTTCCAACAAGATCAATGATAGAAGAATCTAATTCCCAGTGTGTAGTCAGAGGCTCTCGCGAGATTCAGCTTCCTCTCCAGAGCTCCTCCGGTGTTAGAAGCTTCCTCTATTAATAGATTAGGCTAATGCCTATTTTAAGAAAAAAAACAAACAAACTACCTAGTGTGTACACTCATGTACATGGCATGTACTTTCATCATTTAACTGTTCCTATGGAAGCTACTTTTCACCGTTGAACAGTTCACTTGATGACATGAGTACACAACGTGTATTTCGGAAAACACAGTGTGTACTGTCGCTCAGCTGGAGACTACTCCCACCGCCTGACTATTCACATACCGACTGATTGCACGACATGTAAATTCTTAGTACACGACTTGTAGTTGGTTTTTACACCCTTTGTCGCTGGTAGGCCTACACGACATGTGCACTCATCCCACACGACCAAAGTACAAGGCGTGTGGAAGAGTACACGGTGTATACCAATAAAATTTGGGATTTTCCCCCCTTTTTCATTATTTTCTCAAAAAAACTTAAAGAAAATGTAAAATAAGAAACATGTACCTAAAGAATAATTATCGGGTTCTTACTAAAATAGTGTTGTTATTGACGGTAACATTCCCTTTAACCATATGAGAGAAAAACACCTATTTAATAGAAAACAAGGCCCATTAAATGGATGATATTTTCAATGGAAATTCATATTTATAATCACACGAATATAAGATCATTGTTTAAATTATAATATCAAATTTTATTTTCATCATCCTTTTACCTCTATTATGGTATCTCTCATCACATTTCTTATTAAACTTATTATTTGGTTTCACCTTGGGACTATAGAGAATAAAGATAATAGTTGGAGTAAATGAACCAAAATATAAAGATGTATATTTGAAAAAATTATTGGAGATTGGGTACTACTGTGCAAATGAATAAATTGGTTACTCCTCATGTTTATAGAATTTCATGGGAGGTTTGCATAATTTTTCCGAAAACTAGATTTCAAAATATATAGAGGAGAAATTAAAACAATTAAATTAAAATACATGATTTGTATTCATTCCCAGACAATGGATTTGAATATTTAAAAGATATTAAAGTTTTTAAAACTTTGTATTTGTAATACACATCCTTTAATTGATAAATTTGTGATTTTTTAAAAATGGTGACACCTTTTTAAATGTTTTTGGACCATGTGGATTATACAATGTTTAATGGGATTAAATTTTATGTAAATCTCATGTTTTGGGATTTTCAGGTTTCCTTATGAGTTATAATTGTTTAATTCCACCATAATATCTCTTTTACAATCAATCTAAATGTTCTATCATGAAATTGTGAAGACTGAACTACATTCTAGATCACTTGGAACCGCAACTGATCATCATTTCAGTTGTGGTGTTTTTCCAAGGTTGAGTAATACTTTTAATTATTCATTTCCATTTATCATGGTAGAATATATTCATTGAGTTATTAAATAGAATTTTATTGTGTCAATATTTTATTGATTACTTTAAAATATATCATGTGATCTTCCTCCTGAGGCAATCCCTTGCATTGTTCATTGTGTAAGAATATAGTTTTTTTGAGGTATGTTGTCACCTGTGTTCTCCACAAGATTTTTTTGATGAAGTTATTTTATGGTGTGATTATTTATTCTAGGTCATATTCTATTTTCATAGTGTTTATTTGTTTTGGAGGGTCCCATTTCAGGCATGTGCAGCACAGGTTATATGGTAGGTAGTTCTTTTTGTAGCATATTTGAGATGAATTGTATATTCTGGAATTTTAAATTTTCGTTATCAATGAAATGGAATTATTTTTTTCTGAATTTTGTTTTGGAAATGTATACCCATATATATTTATTTTCACATATTTTGGTACATAAAAAGGTTATTTGAATGTATACAAAAATGTATTTGATTAAAAATATTAAAATAATTGTATTGATAAATTATTTAAAAAAGAACATGAATTTCCTTGTGTACTTTTGAATATGGTTTCGTGATATTTCATTTGTCGATACCATATTGGGTTCACTCATGGGGTGTTCCTCTATCCTCGATGCCTATTTATATAGGTACTTTTTGGAGGTTATTGAGAGATTCTCTTTCTGGGTGTTCTTCAGATGATAAGATTTGATAAATATAACTAGGGGCATGATGTGCATGTTATGTTCTATTTTTAGTATACAACTGTCCTATCTTGATTTCTGTAACTATGAACCTTAGTGTGATTTTACATGTTATTTTCTTTTTGTCTTGTAATATTTTATTTTTAAAGCAATGAATTTTATATGATATTTTATACATATTTTTACATATTTTTATTCTTTGATATATGAAATGTCTTGCAACTGTTTACCTAATTTATTTGGAAATATGGTAAAAGGGTAAATTAAATGTTTTACAATAGTATTGATATAATATTGTTAAACTATTTATCATTACTTATTTTTTGTTAATGCTAACCATTTTCATATTATTTTATATATAAATTTTTTGAAACACATGGGTGGGATCATACTGAGCATGTTATCTCACACCCGGAACAACTCTTTGACATTCTATACCCCATTATATCATATGATGAAAGGAAAAGAAAAGTTCCATATTAAGGAGATGAGGTTTAATATCAGTTGGGTCTAGGAACCATTGGCAATGTGGCGTGATGTATCCCTAGAATATCACATGGGTATTTTTGTAGTATTTATTTTGGCTACATAATTCATTTTGAATTTACTTTCATCAGGGATATTGTTTTGTATTATTATTAATTTTATTGATTCCTTTGTTTCTTTTTTTATATTACATATATTATTTTTTTAATTATATGTTGTTTATACTTTTAATTTTTATATATATTTCATGTTGGTTTCTTCATGTTTTGATAAATCAATGCCTCTCGGTGTTGTTTGATTCACATGTGCTAGTCTCCACTCTAAAGGGATTGAGAACACCCTTATGTTATTTTCAAATTTCTACCTATAGCCAAGGTGTATGTGTTATTTGGTACATGGTGTAAAATTATTAGTATCATAACACGGTTATTCTTAATTTTTGGATGTATTTGGAATTATTTTCAGACTTTGAGTACTTGATATGTATCATGTGGTGTTTTTGAGGAAAACTCATGTTATGATGATATTCATGTAACCATGGGATTTTGGTATGTTTGTCAAATATTTTCAATCATGTTCTAAATATACATTTTTTTCTTCGGGTTCTCAAATATGAAAGTATAATATAGTATTTTATAATTTTTTCTTCTTTGTATGTGTGTATCCTTACACCTATGATATTTATTTCATGGGTTCCTTAGGAGGTTACCATAGATTATCCCCATAGAACACATCCTCTAATTCATAATATCATCGAGGCTATCCAGGGAGAAGTTTTCTCTATCATCCAAAATGTACCACAATACAATAAAATAGATGATTATGTACATGAATCATTAGTAATGGAAGGATATTAGTAATAGAATTTATTTCACAAAACCAACGTAAATTAACAATAAAAATAAACATCAAAAGGGTGATGACTAGAATGACACAAATAGACCATTTATTTTTGTTCCTATTTACACCATAGAGAATCGATGTGATGTGTGTGACATATAGACTCGTGATTCCAAATAAGCATCCGTGGGACTCCATGGTTCATAATGATAGTAACATAATTTGTGGATTAGAAGCTGTCTAAAACTGAATTCTTTCACCAGTTCTTCCCATAGTCACTGATGATGGAAAAATCCATGGAGTTCCACTTTTTTAATAGGGAGAGATCAAAATTTCATAATTCACCAATTAATTGGATGTATATGTTTTTTTCACAATAGGTGGAAAATAATGTCCATTTAAAGGACTAGGTGTACCCTCAGGGCTTCAGACCTAGTGTCAGATCAAAAGAATTAATTTCGAATCATTTGACCTATATAAAGACATTATACATGGTGATGATGGAAGATATTTTTATCAATTGAATGTTAGATGATTAACCACCTTCTCACCTAAATAGTTTCAAATTCAAAATATTAAATGGTGAAAATTTACGGTAGAAAATTTTTTATAGGGTGGTGGAGGTGGATCTCTGTAGAAATCCTCTACTCCAACTTCACATATAGCCTAAAGTGTTCCCATAACAAGTTTTCATTTTGAAATATTGTCCACACCTGCATTCCCCTTTTTTAACTGTGAATATTTTTAGGGGTTGTGGGCACATTGGTCATCTTAAACATTTTTGTGAGGCTAAGTCTACACCTTATTATGGTAATGGAGCATTATCTCTAAAGGATACTACAGTGCAATAATATTGTTCAAAAACAATAGGGATTCATCCATTGGAATCAATTGTAAATATACTAAATTAAATATATGATATTTAATTAATGAATTTGTTATGATATATGATAATGAGAGGTATTGACTTTATTTCATCATCAATAGCTGCTGCTTTTTTTAAAACATGTTCCTTTTAATAAATTATACTTGGAAATTTTATTGACATTTTAAAACACATAATGGAGATCATGTCCTTTTTTGGTTTTATGTACACATATTGAGATTAATAATGATTATGGGTTTTAGAGTCTTTAATTTTCACTATTGAAAACTAAAATGTGGTAATTCTAGGGTTTTATCATTATCAATAATGGTGTGTTTGATGTAATTATTAGGATGTGATGGGAATATTATCATCATTATGAATTTAATATTTATCTTTGGAGAGTCATATATTGTGTATGATGGGTTATTTTTGGTTTTTTATGGAGATCTGAATATGAGGTCTAGTCATGTAAGACCTTCCTTACAATAGACATGGAATATGATGTCTTACATAGAATGAACGTATGATGATGTAAATGATATTATAGAACATCCGACGGTTTCTGGGATTCCCTCATATATTAGAATACGACATCATTGGTATTATTCAAGATAGGAATAGGATCATTTGATTTACCTAGTTTTAGGTATGCAGTTGTTCTACAGACTTACTTATTCTATTTCCACAATGTTGATAAAAGAGCTCAATATTTAGTTGGATGATATGATGGAAAACATTATTGTCTACAATATTTTTTCAAAATTAGAAACCATTGTTCTATATTACGACATGAAATATTGATCACTCAGATTATGTTAGAAATATTGAACTATGAAATATGTTAATATTAATAATAAATATCATGTTCCTCAAGTGGATACCTTGTTTGATTAGTTATAGGGTGAAATGATTTATTTTTAATATCGATCATCTTTTGAGTCATCAACATATTATTTTTCATGTTTCTAATATCCGAAATATACATTTAAGATGATGTATGATAAATATATATAACACTTTTTTTATTTATTATAACTAAAAGTTGTGGTAATTTTATGGATTTTTTGATACTTACTTTTAATCTGTATAACGAGATTTTTGTTATAGTTTTATGGATGATAATTTCATTTTATACTGATTTGAGATTGAGAAAAACACAATGTAGGCTTGTGCCTAGAAATCACAATGAGTCACTATTTTTGTTGAATCCTTCCAAATTCACTTGTTGGATCCAATAAGTGATGTTCTTTGTGCACATGCTTTCACATCACAAATTATCTATTGATCATGAGAATATGAAAGTTGTCTTGTGAAGGGAAGAACCTAATAATGTCATTGATATTTGGATATTACTTTTTATTTTTATATATTATTCTAGATAATTTATGGATTTCAAAAAATAAGGTATCACATTAGAATATTCATATAATGAAATGGGAGAAATTCATGTTGAATGAAAAGTGTCATTTATATTTCTTGGAGATGAAATGAATTCAGACATCGAAACCTATTCTATTCTTACATGTTCCTAGTAAGGGGTATGTAGTTTTCGTTGATTCATATTATGATGTTTTTAATTTTTCGATTATGCATGTTTTTCATGTGGTAGATTATGAATCTCTCTAGGTATTACCTCATGATAGGAAATAACCCAATCATGATTTTATCTTTCAACTACTTTGAAAATGGATAAATATTGGTAGAACTAACTTTTTGGGGATTTTTTCATTGTTATGTTAGTCGATACGATGATGAGATATATCATCTCTCAAAAATACTTCAATCTTGAATATAGTTATATGGTGAAATACCACTAATAATTTGACATCAACAACACCCACACCCCTTGGAAGGGTAATTTCATTACACATTATCTTAGTAATAATGTTCCACCAGAAGTTTTTTTTCAATCAATGGATGAGGTATCCTTATTGGGTATATTTATATGTTAAACATGGATTGTCATGAAGACATTTTAAAAATGATCCTACCCACAATTTAGTTAGCATCATCTCAACATAAGTATTTAGAGTATGATTAGTAGTAGGATGATGAGTTCAATGAAATTAAAGAATCAATGTACAGTAGGAAGACTATTTCTAGTTTGTCCCTAATTTTATATGGTACTATAATGAATATAATATTTTTTTAATCCCAATAACTATATGGAAATTACTTTTTTTAAATCAGTTCTTCATGTACCATTAATCTCAGAACTATGTTGATTTGTTTTGAAATGAGAAGACAAATCTGATGGCTAATCATGATGCATGACATTATATATTATGTTAACCACTTTCCCACCAACCAAAATAAATTATAGAGAATATTGAGTTATATGGGTTTCTCCAGCCTCTTCCATCAGAGTTTTGAAATTGTCACAAGGTCTATGTTGACATTGTTATTGGATTATGAAAAACTCCATGATGGGATAATTCTATCTTGGTGGTTCTTGATTGATTTCGGAAGTAAACTTGTTTCATTAAAATTAGTGACTCAAAAAAGATGATGAACTATGTATGATATATATTTCAAGTGATCATGACATTACATTTGGTTCCTTTTAAATTTGTTTCGGGAAAGGATCATAAGATTACATCAAGGATCTACAATAGTATTCAGGTTGTGTTAGGGACTCAATTCATGTTAATTATAGCTAACCATCCACAATTGGTCATTCAGATGAATAGTTTTATTCATGTTTTAGAGGATTTACATCATTCATATATATTGATTTTTGTGGATCATGGGATATAATTCTTGTACTTTTTGGTATTTAATATAACAACAATTTACTATAGTAATTTAGAATGGAACGTTTTGAGGATTTATATGGTTACCCCTGTATATATAAATTTTATGTGGAATAATTGGGTGAGACCACTCTAGTTGTAATGAAACACATTTAGGGTATTTCAGAAAGGATGTAGGATATTCATCAATATATTCATACATATCAAAATTGATAAAAATTGTATGTGGTTTAGTAGAATTTCACATCAGAACATTACTTTAGTGATGATTTAATCTTGAATGTTTATCCTCAATCATGTAAATGAAATTTTTTAAAAATATGGAATGATGGCACTAATATGCATTAGACTATTTGACATCACTTTATAGATTGGGTATATTAATTTTTAGTTTGTGGTGTTCATTTAGTTTAAAGGCACTCATAATGATTTCCACATATCACATCATATAATAAACTAACCAGATCCCTCCCACATTCCAGCTGGGATGAAATTGAGTTGGACTCAAATATTATTATTATGGATCATCAAATGATGAATATGGAATCTCATATGAAATTATACCATGTAATTTTTTATTTTCTTTTTAGAGTGTATTGGTGAAATAGACCATATTCTCTTGGGATATGGGAGCATGACTCATTTTTGACAGAGTAGGGCCACACCTCTATTCTAAACATCACCATTCCACATTAAATCTATGGGATACAAAGTCTTATATCGGAGAGTTCGTTGAATCCGATTACCTTTTTTCAGTTATCTCCCATATTTTTTATTTCTATCACTCGTTATTTTTTTATGTCTTAGAACTCCTAAAGAATTAGATTAATTTTTTGGGAAATTTTATTTAAGACCGAGGTTGTATGATTGATTGAATTAATGGAGTCTTATTAAAAATGTGAAAATGGATTTATGGTTAAAATTAATATTTAGAGAATTTATATAGTAGTTTAGAATTTTATTCTAAAATCAAGACTTCAAACAATATCCAAGATAAATAAAAGTAATGCAATGGATGTAGGACACATGGATTGGTCACTGGGAAGATGACATGGACTTCTCCCTGGGGTTAATGGTTTACACAATGTGTATTTTGAATGCATGTTTTATATTGGAAGATGATGGGTCATTATAAAATATTGATGGGGTTTTTCATTTTTTTCGACTCCCTATATTACATAATATTTAATGGGGTTATATAAAATGTAATTATCATAAGTAGGGATTTTTGTTACACTATATGAGTGATTTATTTTTCATTATTTAAAATATTATACTTTCTATCGACAAAGGAGATCATCCATTTTGATGAGTCATCATAAACATTTTGATCCTTTTGATCAATGATTAAAATATGTTATGGTTTTGGTGCATTTAGACATGTGTGTTATCCTAATACTTCTTTATTACTATTTATTATGTTACCGACATTGCATCTCATTATATTATTCAATTATATGCAATGTTTTTTATCTTTTTTCCTTCTAGATACATGTTGGGATACTCCTCCATTGCCAAATCGTTTTCTTTTTCAGGGAGCATAATTTGAGTTTCTTTAGGAATTTTGTGATCTATATTCTCTGCTAAACACATTGATTTTTGAGTTTCTCATGTGATGTAATTATTTATTATAGATCCCCTGTTGTTACTATTATGTTATTCATTTTCAGTTGATCTTATTGCAGGTTTGAGCGACCCATGTATTGAGGTAGGTGGTTTTATATATATATATATATATTCTTCACGATGAACTATATTTATACCATTTTTATATATTCTTCAATTAATGAATTGTAATGATTTTTTGGGTTTACTTGAGTGTGTGGAAATGTGGTATCGATAATATAGTGTATCCTCGATTTAGGTGAAAGATAAGGTGATTAAAATCATTAAAATGGGTTTTTGAAACATTTTTTAATGCTTGGTTTTGATTAATATTTTAAAAAATATAAAATATAATAAGGTTGTGGTACATAGTTTGGATATTTAGTAATAATCATTGTCATTTATATAATATGGAGTTTCAGTAATGGGTTTTCCTTTCCAACATATTACTGTTGATCTGGGGACATAATTCACACATTAATGTGCTTCAATTTTATTGGGTACCTATTATACTGGTATTAAATTCAATTATGTAGGGGATTTATACACATGTGATTGACTATATAAAGGGTATAAGTTTCCTCAAAATCCTATGAATGTGGGGATCCTTTATGTGATGTTTTATAGGATTTTATTATAGGATTATTCTATATTAGTTTTAATTTCATGAATGTTTTCTTATATATGATAAATTCATTGATTGATTTGAATTCAATGATATATAAAATGATTAAATACTATTTCCCCGTAATTTTTGAAATTATTTAAAAAAAAGAAAAATAAAGGTTTTATCTTAATTTCGATGTAATATTCTTTAACTATTTATTATTTTATGTTTTTCATTAAAGATTAACATGTTCAAATTAATTAACTAAGACGTGTTATGGAACACCTTGGTGGTATCTTACTGAATCTATTATCTCACATAATAATCATAGTTTTGATAGTGAATAGACCGTTTTATATCATTCAATGCATGTAATAATATATCACCTTATGTAAGTAATAATGTTTTCTGTTAGTTAATAATTCCTAGAAGCTGGTGTGTGATTGTATGAGTTCACCCAAGATATTACATAGACATTATTTTATTATATGTTAAGATTTTTAATATTATTTTATGTTTTACATGTCTCTAGGATAATTGTTAGATTCATTTTTAGTTGTTTCACTTTTTTTACATTATAATATGATATATATTCTTGGTACATAATTTCCTTGTATATTCATATCATGTATAATAAGATAATTTTGATTGCATCAGTTTTAGAGATATTTTTCCATTTTGTACTTATAGATAGATTAGTTCGGATTGTTATTCCATGGGGATTGGAATCTCCCATTGTGTATTGTAACATTAAATTATGGATCCAATATGGGAATGTTAATAGGTAGAGGTGTGATATGAAGTATATTCCTCATAAATTTATAATATATTTTTCTTATAAATCTAATCCATTTTTAAGATAACATTAAATTCAACCATATGAATAACAATATTTGAAGTATTCAACATACCACAAAATTTTAATTTTGAGGAATCATAGACATGATATGTGATTATCCTACCAAATTGGGGTTTCAGTACTAATTCAACTTATAATCATACATGTGTTATCATGAAACCCATACAAAATTAATCATGTTTAAAATAGAGGGTAAGTCAATAATCATATAGGATAGTTGTATCATTAGAGTGGATGGTATGTTAACCTTTATCCATGTCATTTTCATACCACACATTTTAATTATTTAATGCATTATATATACCACTATCCCTTACCTTAGTTGTTTTTTATCGACCACTATCATTAACCATTGAATTTGTAGACTTGTTAGCATAATTCCCATAATTCATTGACCTGGAAGACTGAATTTGTTTGGTTGAATTGTATACATGTTACTATGTATTTCTATCATTATATATCATCCTCACATCACCTCAGTAATCTATTCCTCAATAGATATCCTTAAACACACAAAACATTTATAATTATCATTCATAAAATTCACTTCGTGTCTCCTTCAACACATGAGTAACAAAAGAATGTGTATATTATTTTCAAAATGTTTATTATATTTTGTTTTGATCTTTATATTTTCTATAATATAGAAAAAGATCTATGGGTAACTAAAATCTATATTTCCACCATGATAAAACATTTAATGATTTCTTACTATGTACTAATGTAACTTATGGATACCACATTTATAAGCATATTTTATAGCACATATTAACAGATAATCCTTTCATTCAGGTTTTTTGATAATACATAAAGTATACCTTGTATAGCTTATAAAATTATCCACATTAGTACCACTCGATTAATCATTCTCATTTTTTATCTCAAGGAATTCATTCCCTATTATTGGATGATGATTATAGAAGCAGTACATATTAAATAATATTCTCTTAAACTAATCCAAATCCATGTAGCCCATTCCATCTTATTATCTTGTATTTTTTATATGATTCAACCATTGATCTTCATCACATCCAACTATATTGAATTCTAAAATGATTTTTTTCCAAACAATAGAAAACTGATAAGATATTTCCAATGGTATTTATCCATTGTTTAGAAGGCAGTTGATCAACAACATTAGTTTAGTAGGGAAGAAATATTATCATAAAGGGCTCAGTGGAAGATTTTTTTTCCTTTACTCATTTTTATGTTCATCATGATTCATATTATATTATTATTTTTATAGAATTTGTTTAATATTATTAATTCTAGAACCCATTATATTTTTTACATAGGTATAAAATGAAAACACATACCACTACATTCAGAATTAACATTAATCTTTCAAGCTCCCACCATTGACAAAAAAAAACAAAATTAATTGTCGGGGAAATGATAATAATATTGAAAATTTACATAGTCATGGAAGAAAAAATTATATGATATCTAAATGATGAAAAAAATGATTTTTTTACACCATATTTTTAACCTTGTTCATTCATGGCCTTACTCTATTCAAATCCATTATGATGGTTTGAAATGTGGTCGTTAATATCTAAAACACTCTACATAGGAGTTTCACAAATGATGTCCATAAAATATTATTTTAGTACACCAGGTGATGAATTATTCCAATCCCAATGCCACCTTTATACATTTATAACACCTATGAAAAAATTATCAAGATCCACGTCCACATGTGGTATGCAGACAAGGATGTAATTTATTGGAAACCAATAGATCTGTCATTGACCAAAATTATATTATATTTTCCAAAGCCTTTCATTATCCTTATAAGTATAAAAATATTTTCAATAAATAATAATCCTCCTTATTTTCAATGTAATGATATATCTTATTATAAAAAAGACTATAATGACCCAGACATTTTATACCTATATATAACTTCTTATGAGATGTATATTCCACACATAAGATAATTTTCCTTGATTGAAATGTTTTATTGTATGTCATTTATAAACATTGATATGTAAATAACGTGTTAATTATTGAGCTACATCATATCAAACTATGTTCCACATAAAAACAATCTTATTTCAGATATCATACGTACTACCATTTTACATAAAATGGGTAAACGAAACATAATAAAATATGAGACCACGCTAATTATGAAGTTATAATAAGGGGATATCAATGATCACATAAGTATACATGATCATAACTGTATGAGAACATGGCAATATAATATCAAATGATTTAAAATTATATCAAAATTCATAATATTGAGTCATGTAATAATGTTTTTCAGTTCATAATATAATAATCATAACAGAATCATAGAACTTGTGCCACATAAGAAAAAAAATTGAATACTAATTTTAATTTTTGAATAATCATTATCATAGAAAAATATTTTCATAATATTTTAGGATCAATTTAAAATATATCATAGTGGATTGGGATCAATATCAATATAGTCATAGTAGTAAATGTTTATCTATATATTGTTATTGTATACAGATTCCCCCACTAAATTGGGTTCAGTCAACAATCTTGTCATGTTTATCAAATGATATATCAATTTTTACAATTAATTTGATGGATATATATGTCCAACCCACCATGTTAAAAAAATATTTTTAACATTTTTAAACAATATATTAAATCATTTATAATATCTAAACCATTGATAAAAAATTAGTTCATTGATTTTTCCTTATACCATACAACATGGAAAAAAATATTTCAAAATCAATTACGATTTTTAAAAGAGAAAAAAACATGGAAAATATAAATTCACCATAATAAATTCATTTTTATACCATATATATCCAATATATTCATTAAGTATGGGATTATTTCTATATATTTCAAAATTAAATGAAAAATTTATCACGATAATTTGTGGAGGATGTTGTCTACAAACACACACAAGCAATGCAATAATTACCCAAATAACTGGAAGGTAAGAATTTAGATATGGTATTACAATTTAAAAAGTACAATAATATCTTAAATATTATGTTTGTAATTTAAATCCATCATTATATTTAATACCTAGAGGAATCTATGGAAAAAAGTCTGTTCTTGAGGTTTTTTTCGATATACATGTGATTGATAGTTTTATATTCTATTTTTTAGAAAAGGAGTTGTTCATAGTTAATGAAATTAAAAAAGAAAACATAATTATATAGATGATATTTTTTGAAAATTATTATAAAAATTAAAATTAATCAATAGAGGGGGTAAATGAAATGAAATTAAATTGATCGGTTAAAAATGACAACTCTTCTTTGTACAGCCTAATTAGATTATCACAAATATCCATCTTATGAGGTGTTTTAAACAAAAAAAAGGCTTCTATAACAAGGAGACGGATGTATGTAGTGTATATAAGAATATATATTAAAAAAATGGATCAAGGATTGTGTATATAAGGTGAAGGATATATCATTTTATATATGTGTAAAATAACCCACTTGAAACTATATCAAAATTTAAAAAACTAATCCAAAACGATTAAGTAATTCTCTAAAAAAATAATCTAAATGACCAAATATTTGATTTCTTTATAGTATTATGTTTACATATTGCCATAAAGTAATTATATTTCTTGTTTTATTGTCCAAATCACCCTTATCTCTTGTTTAACCCTAGTAAACCCTTTTTTAACACAAACAATGAATTTTAATTTTACCACAATTTACTTCTCATCATAACCAAAATTTATGTTTGATTTATTATATAATATTAGATATTCATATTAAAAATATGAATTACTTTTTATGAGGTTAAAATTAATTAATATGAATAATTTAATTTACAATTAAACACAATGTCACGTTGAAAAAGTCGGTTTCCAACCAAAAAGTCTTCTTATGTATAGAATGCTTTTATATAAAACATGAACAATAAATTAAAAGAAATTAATTTAAATATATTATTCTCAACATTGTTAAATTTTTTAAATTATATGAAGAAAATAATTTTTTTTATTTTTTTAATAATTTTTTTAAATCAAATTTTTCTCATATTCATATACAAATTAATCTTTCCAGAAAATTCTCAAAATAACATAATTATAATAATGAAATTTATATTTCAAAAATGAAGATATTTTTCTCAAAATAATTTTCTAACACGGTAAAATAATAATTTTATACATTTTCAAAAAATTAAATGAAAATCATCTTTACAGAAAAAATATATTATATAAGAATATAAAGAATTTATGAAAAACCACATTCATATATATTATTATATTCTCATTATCTATGAAAATTATAATTAGTTTAAAAAAATTTGTTATTCTAATTAATAAAACCTAATTTAATGGATAGGTTCTAATAGTAATGTTTAGATAATGATATTAATGGTATATCGTGGTTTTTTAAAACATAGGGTTGGATGAAACAAGATCTATAGATGAAATTACATTCATTAGATAAATGTATTTCATAAAAAATCATGGTTATAAATTCAACACCCATTAAAAAGTAGTCTTTGATGTTCTATGATATTGATACAATCAACTGAGGATAGCAATGCCTCCTTAAATCATCTAGTTCCCATGTAACTCCCTCATGTTGGAGGTTTCTTCTAAAAATGTTATAAATATCAATAGAATTGTTCTATATGATAATTTCCCTACAATCAAGAATATATACAATATATTCCTCATATTAATGTTCCTTCACTAGTAGTTTGACCTCTAAGAATAGTAATAATGATGAATTTGGTATGTACATTTTCTGAAATTATATATGAAATGTATCATGAACAAGAGAAAGGTTCAGGGAAGTTGACATGAAATATGCTACCATCCAATAATGGTATTGTATTTTGAAGTTGTAATATTTATTATTCACCAATCATCTTATCAGGATCATTTTTAGTATTTAATTTGTTAATATGATTAAAAATTACAGTTTATATATATTTCACATTATTTTCTATAAAGACAATTTATCTAAATCACAAATGAAAACAATTCCATAGGTAATTCCAAATCATGATGAGGGGAATTTTTCAAATGATACTTCAAATGACATTCTCTATTATATATCAACATATCATTCTACTTGATAACCCATAGATATACATTCTATGAGGAATCACTATATATTTGATATCATTCATGATAAATTGTTTATGGAATAAATATTTAAGATAAATTATTCACACATCGTCGATAATATCTAAAAATTTAAAGAAAACCTCATACTTGAATAACGATGGTTAGTCTATTTCAACGTTCAATAACTTGCCTCAATGATTGATCCATAAATATAACATCTCTATAGATTATATGACACAAAAAATGAAACATATTAAACTTAAAACATACAATGTTTATATTTTGAAAACATCACACCTTTATCAGTGTCGTCCACAAAATTTTCTAGTGAACATCCTTCTCGTAGTTTATTTTTTAATAGGTAAGAATATAACATATACATATATAGTACCAAAAACAAAATTCAAAATTTTCAAATGAATATATTCAATCATTGATATGTATTGTTCTTTTCATAGGCAATTAATAAAGTCACCAATATGAGGTAGATGATACTTTTTATATAGTATGTTCTTTTTTAATTCTTCACAATGAATTAAATACCTAATGAAAAACTCGTTTTGGTAAAATAATAATATGTTCACCAAAATGTGGCATAATTTGTAGAATAAATAATTTTTCAAAATCCAGCAATCGTTGCCTTTTCATTAGTAGAAACTAAAGTTAGTAAATTTTATTGTGTGTCATTTGAATTCGTGTAGCACTAGGATAGAGAAATATTGATAACAAAACATCATGATTCATTGGAATACATATAATGTATTATATAAATACTTCAAAAAAATAACTTATAACTAGTATATTAAGTATGTTGAGTATCTAACAAAACTTAAGTGACAAAAAGGCATTTGTGAAGGAATAATGGCCAATATAGTGGATTTTTTTATTGTAGGAAACCAATATTAATCTTCATATTAATATAAAAGAAATGGTTTGTATGGAATATAAAACTGAATCCCAATATTTGAAAATCGATGAGCTAATTATGTCAATAATATCAATCTATCCTTAAAATAACAAAAAATCCAACCAATGGGAGAATAAAAAGTTTTTTTGGAAGAACATTACAAAAAACTTAAGTAAGGGAGGAATCGTAGACATGAGATGAAATGATGGTACCATAAGAAGATCATCATACTTATTAATCATTTAATTATTGAGGTAGTATTAGGATATCCTTTAATAAATATTCAAATATAACCGACTGGATTAATCTATGTACAAATAAAACATTATATGTTCATGAGTGGAAGGTATGTATACATTTCATCTCTACATTTTTCATACCCCTCATCATAAATAGTTATTGAATAAGATTTTTATTTATCCCATGGATCAAGAGGTTATTGATATTGATCATGACCATTATCCTTTTAATTTGAGCATTGTTTTACATAATTCCCAAACACCATGACCATATAATATTTAAGTGTGAGTTTTTCATCCTAGTGAGATTAATATCCATACTAATCATTATTAATATTTATCTTATCTCTATATAATATTATTTCTTATTGACCACCCTTTAATAATAAAAAATACATACTAATCCCATAATGAAATCTCATCCATGGTTTCTTGAACACTTTGAGAGTGGAGGAAAACACATCTTATTGTTTCTAGGATTTTTTTTGAGTTTTCATTGATTTTTATTGTTCCTTTCATATCAAACACATTATATTGATATGAAATCTCAATTTATTAATCAATATTTCTTTCAGAAGAAATGATTTCATCATAGCTATTGAAATCATATAGGGATAATACAATTCATATCATTTTTTTAATCCACCAAAAAATTGATAAACCCTCCATTTAAGATCAATTATAATACCAAAAATGTATAATTTGTGTACTAGAAAAATTTTCATCATATTTACCAATATATTCATTACATTATGTTCTAGAGTAATAAATTCTCTACTAATCCAGCAAAAAATTGATAAACCCTCCATTTAGGATCAATTATAATACCAAAAATGTAGAATTTGTGTACTAGAAAAATCTTCATCATATTTCCCAATATATTCATTACAATTATGTTCTAGAGTAATAAATTCTCTACCAGTTTTAGTAAAAACAATTGATTGTACTTAGTGAAATATATTCCTTTATGTTTATACTAAAACATGAAATCAATTTCATCTTGTGGCATATCATTCTTGGTAAGGCTCTACAATTGATATATATCACCTTTCAAATTATTTATGATCAAAATGAAATTTTAATGCTCTAATCACTAGATAATAGAAGATATATTTTCATTAGTTCTAATCCATTTCTCAACAACAAGTGTCTTATATTTAAAACTAAATCAAGTTAAATATTTCATCATGAAATACATAATATACTATTATTCCCTCCATTTCTCAGTGAGATATTAACCACGATTCTTATATTAATACTTTTTATATATATTGCTCAGAGATTTTTAGTTTAGGTCACATAATGTTTGGTTGAATAGGAAGAAAAATAGATCATTTTTATTGAATAAATAAATAATTTTATTTTTTCATTTTATATTTTGAATAAATCCAAAGTAGAAAGTTTTGAGAGAAAATATCATAGTGGGAATCTATATAATCAAGGAAAAATGTTTTAGGTTTTCTAAATCAGGAATAATTCTATTCTATCTATTTTATCAAAATTTTATCATAATTCATCCACAGTTTCCAACTATTGAAATATTTTTTGATGGTTTATAAAGAGTATTTATGTTCCTGAAACAAATCCCATTGAGTGATTAATTAACTATGAAACAATGCTCATTTACATGCCCAATGTAGTGATTGAGTCAAAGGCTGAGGCAAACTTTTATGACTTTATTCACTGGTAACAACAATTTTATATTCTCGTCTACTTTTTGTATATATACATAGTTTATATTTCATAAACACTACTCACTCTATCCTTTATAATAATTCCAAGACAATTTCAAATAATTTTTGTTATATTTAAACATATCTCTTGGTACCTCACTAATAATTCACAAAAATAGTTTCAAATGATTAATTAATATTTACTGGGATACAAACTATTATGACCCGATATTTTCATATAATTTTATTATAACTTACTATATGAATAATATTTACTGAAAATATTGATCCATGTCAGAACAATATACATATTCTTGCTTTGGAAACAAAACTATTTAAACAAATTGGTCATAATGGAGCTACATCATCCCCGCCAATGGGACACATAACCTACACCCTTTACAGATATATCATATATAATATCAATACTCATTACATTGGGAAAGAGATCATAAGAAAAGGTGCTCTCAATTTCTTAATAAGGGTAAATTAGGTGAATATAAATAGTAAAACTTTCATAAAATGTACATAAGAGTATAAAATAATTATATTAATATATTAAATGAATACACCAGATATAATAGATTATAATATATATTCAAAATATAATTTTTTTCAAATCATAGGACACTTATTTTAAGATAATCAAATAAATTGAAAGATAGAAAAATAAAATCGGCATAGGTCATTAATTTTAAAACTTACATAATCATTGAAAATTATCTCCTTATAATAAAAGTCTATTTTTTATTTTTATTATTTTGTATTTGATTCACTATCAAAATCATCATAGTAGTCACGGGTCACTCGAAATACTATCATAATGGACAATATCCATTACTAAATAGGGTTCATTATCAATTGTAGTCTGGTTGATAACAGGATATATCAATCATTGCTCATTTAATTAGAGATATATATTGATCCCATCCATGAAATAATATAAATCATTCATATTTATTCAACATGAATATAAAATATTCATTATATAAGAACCCAAAAAAATAAAATGGTTTTTAATAATATTTCATCACAATATAATATATGAAATAATGGAAATTATAATCAATTAGTCAATTGATCGTAGAATACGCCAAGGAAAACTAACTAGTTTCATAATCCTACGGAAATTCTTTGTAGGCATAATCTTTTAGAAAGGATTTTGTTTTCTAAACCAATTATTATAATATTCAAAACCCATTTTGAGAACTACTATGAAAGGTGCCACAGGATCATTATTATATAAATGATTTCGTAACATCAATTTTTTCCATCGTAGATGGAAAATGACTTTTAAAAAATGATATTGAACATTTATTGTTATTAACAATATTAAATTATCACATTAAAAATCTAAAAATTACCCATGTAAAAATGAATCCATTTTTCGTTCATAATGAAAATATATAATTTTATATTTGTCTATATATTATAGAGTGATCGTGATTTTTTAAATTTCATACAATCCATAAGAATTGAAATTAATGTTTCACTTTCATTTTTTATAAAATTTTAATATTTACATTTTTAGAAAACTACATGATGTTTACTTTTAAATTAAATTTTAAAAATAAAAATATTGAAAAAATGACTATGAAAAATCATTTAATAATTGTGAGAATTTCACTTAAATTTTTTTATAATACTTGAAAATTGATGGCATACATTTTCCCCTTTACATGATAATGAATGTTGACTGTCCATAAAAAACATATGTTAGTCTCATTAGTACATAATTATTGTAAAACGAAATAAAAACCATTTTTATCCAAAAATAAATATAGTGTAAGAAAATTTATGAGTTTCTTGATAGATATGAAATAACATTTTCTTATTAAAATTTTAATAAAAATAAATATTGAAAACCAATGAAATTAAAGCATTATACCATTACATCTATGGTATCTTCCGAATCATAAGTCTAATAAACTAAATAATACATATATACATATATTAATACAAATTATTTTCAAATTAAAAAATATATATATTTATTAGAATAATGGACACCACGTGAAATGAATAAGTGGTTTATATGGAAGGTCTTTGACAAATATAAAGGTGAGATTCCAATCCATTATCTTAGTTATTGATTTCCCTCTTGCGTGTTATAACTGATTATATAATAAATATATGAATATATATATATAAACATTAAAAAATCAAATATATCCAAAAATATATTATTTACATATTCGATATTATCTCCCATTTGTTGAAAATTAATTTTTAAAATAACTATTTTTGGGAGATAACTGCTTCACCATTCATATATATTTTTGTTATTATGTTTTCATTATTTTACATTGATCATGCCTAAATTATCTCAAAAATGGTAATCATGATATGAATATAATATATACATATTATATATTTATTTACAATCATCATTAAAAATGTAATATATAAAAATTGAAAACAATTTTCATTAAGTCGTTACACTGAACATATGCACGAACATTTTTTCCATTTTTGAAGATTTTTTTAAAATAATGATAAATATAAATTCACATTTGTGTAATAATTTTTTTATAATATATATATCATATAATAATTAAATATATCATTAATATCCAAAATGAAAAATAAATTAAAAATAGATCACATCCCTTCACACTGGTGGGATACCACAAGAACAAACAAGGGTTATTATCGACTTTGAAAGAAGAATAAGGTATAAAGAGAGATTTGATAACAAAATTAATAAAGTATAAAAATTTTAAAATTAACATATGATTCATTATAAGATATCTTAATATCTATATATGATAGTTGGTGATTGAAAATGAATTTCATATGAACTTGATGGAGTATTCCACTATAAACATGACTGATTTTTTCGTATCCCAATTGATGGTATATTGGATTGTTGATGTATATTACATTTAAA
The DNA here is from genome assembly GCA_963277665.1 of Viscum album. Classification (NCBI taxonomy): domain Eukaryota; kingdom Viridiplantae; phylum Streptophyta; class Magnoliopsida; order Santalales; family Viscaceae; genus Viscum; species Viscum album. The sequence continues at coordinate 1,434,844,367 of OY728159.1, forward strand.
TAAAAATGTAGTATAATATTTGTTATATTTTTGTTTCCATTTTTTAATAATTTATGATTATTTGAAGGAGGGATAATATTATATGAAATAAAATTTTTATATGATAATGATGTCTCTTCTTTATATAGATTATTTTTGTTAGCACTTCTATCCATCATAGTAGTGTTACACATAAAAATTATTAATTTTGGATGTGTAGAGGGGTGTATTAAATTTATTGGGATGAATGTATGTTGAATGAAAATATATTAGTTTGTATTGAAGAGATAACATGTAATATACTTTTATAAGTAGGGAAAAGATGACAATTGGAAGCAAATTTGAAATTTATCAAATGAATACAACATTATATTTACTACAATAAAAATCAATCTAAATTATCATATATTCATTTATTGTAATGAATAAGTTTTAGATAACTACAGAAAAATGATTTATTCATGTTTTTCTAGGAAAAATGAAGTTATATTTTGTTACAATCCAACTCGTTAAACGCATTTTATCTGATTCTGGGGAAATTTAATTTCATTTTATTTTATATTCAATATAAAAAAATATTATTCAATTATTATATATAATTACTTATTTATATTAAATATATTGAATTTTATTTACAAAATTCAATTCTTAAAAATTTTATAATATAATTTAAAAATAATCCCATAAGAATGACAACAATGAAGAATTCCAATGAAAAATATTTGACAAGAATTTTAATAGTTTATATCAAATTTGAACTTTAAATTGATCCCACACACCTAAATTATGTTAATAATTATATAATTGAAATAATTTTTTTCAAATCAGTAAAATAAATGATTAATAATTATAATTTCATTAATGTAAATGGGATCATTTAATAAAATTAGTATTTTTTATAATTATAAAAAAATTATCATTATGGAAAAATCTAAAAAAATCACACCACGATAAATATGACACGTTGATTTCATAAACCATGAAAATTTCCTCAAATATATTTTCCAGAACATAAAAATTTTAATATTATTATTTTTTCCCAAAAAATAATGAAAATAATTTTTTAGGATAATATATTTCTTATGAATATAAATGAGTTATAAAAATGATGTTCTTATCTTTAAAAATATTGTCTTTCTCTATCTAGATTATAGTTCATTTTCAAAATATGTCAATTCATATTAATAAAAACATATTTATTGGTCTAGATATATTAACCATGTTTAAATATGATATTAATAGTACATTGTGATTCATTAGCACTTGGTGTTGTGTGAAATAAAAACTATTATTGGAATTATACTTTATTATAAATTATATTTCCTGAAATACTATTGTGTTGAAGTATTTATTTTGAGAAAAAAATATTCTCATGATGCAGTAAATTTATAGTGTTAGAGGTAATGAATAGATAAATTCCCATTAACGTAAGATTTGGTGGTAGTGACAATAGTTTAACGTAATTTCAAGAAAATGTAAAAGGGATACATCAGGAAGAAATCATGCTACCATATTCCAATTATGGGTAATAATATTATTTTCTCCAATGGTGTTTGGTTATAAAAAGATAAATTATTTACCTAATGTGTCAGTTCTATAAGTAAATGTATAAAATAGTTTTTTACAATGTCTTATATATGGGTAATAATGATAAAAAATTTATTAAAAATCCATTAGTGATTCGTTACGATCCAAACCAACTATGAATGTAAATTGTATAATCTAATGATTTTTAAATTAAATAATAACTCTTTAGATTGATAATATTATATTATTGGAACAATGAATACATATGAATGCTCCACTAATTAAAACAACTTCCACACTATTAATTCACTAGAATTGAAAATACAGATTAGATTAATACTGATTTTGGAATGAATGAGATAAATAGTTAAATGGGTCTATAAAATATAGAATTAATATATATATAAAAGTAACCATAGCTATTATAATTATTTTCCTGTTATGATTATGTTGATATATTTTCCATATATATACATGAAAATAGATCAAATTTTTATTGATGTTCCTAAAGATTTCTTGACTAAATTAATATTTAAATAATATTGATGCTTATCTACCTCTATTGACTGATTTTTTCGGTTTTTAAGGGATACAGAAGTTTTATTATTAAATTTATAAAACATTAATAAATATCATTTATCAATTATGTTAATTTTAACTATAATAGAATCTCATTTGGAAGGAATCTTATCAGGATATAGTGTTAATGGATATAAATATTTTAAAATTTCTAAACAATGGAGATTATACCATTAATTACAGAATGAGAGTTAAAAAAATTATGTGATATAAAAGATGATTTCAAAAAGACATTTCATATTAAAAATTAAAGAGGAATTGGAAAGTATACCAAAGTTTTATATTCCCCATAATCATTTAAAAAAATGAATATTACGACATGGGGAAAACTAACGATGCTATATAAGGAATTATAGGATAATCTGGTCATCAAACAAATAATATAAAAATATTTTTTTCAATAAACCTTATCGGAACTTCGTGAATATAAAGCATAAAATTGATGTTCCACATGTATTGAAATACAATTATGAAAGACTATTTAGAACATATTTAAATTGAAAAATAATTACACAAAATATATTAAAAACATTACTATAATTAATAACCAGGAAAATCGTTATGGATTTACCTCTATCAATAAATTATATCATAATATATTTCACTTTTATTTATAAAAAATTATAAAATATTTAGAAGAACAAAATATCATATTATGCATTATTCAAAATTATTACATGGGTTTTCTTCAAATGGGAAACCATTAGAATAATATATGTACTTAATGTTAATAGTTATAAAATCTCATAATTATCAAGTCTGTATGAAATAATATCCACCAATTTAATTGTAGGGAATATTTATGATACCAATCATAAAATCTATTATCATTTTGTGTTACCTTTTATATTCTATTTATAAAAATTTCAAAGATCCATATTTGATAGATGATCCAGAGAATAATGTATCTTTTTCAACTAAAAATGAATTTCCCACCACTGCTTTATAAAATAATGGTACATCTATAGATACCTTTTATTATTTATTAATGATTATGGATTCTTGCGTAATAAAATTTGATGTATCCCTTATAAAGATATGTGTATATTTTGAAGGAATTTGTTAAAAATAAATATGGAATACCTGAATCTATTTATAAAAAATAAATATATATTAGAATATGTAATTATGATTTTTGATGAATTTTTTAACTGATGTATAGAAAATGGTCTCTCAATATCTATAAATTTTATTTTAAATAGAAAATTTAAATTAAATCATAGATTAATGGTAATCATAATTCAATGTGATGATGTGATGCATGAAACATCAAACATTTTTAAAAATATTGGAATTCTTAAACAATTTATATCATAAAAAATTACTGGATTGAATGAACGATAACATAGAGTAGATAAAATTTGGTTGTTGACTGGTTATAAAAACATAGATTTGTAAATGACTAAATGGATAATGAAAACTGATTTATCCACATCATAAAAATTTAAAATGATATCTATGTGACCAAGTATAAATGTTATGATGTGGTCTAGTTTTGATATTAACATTTAAATATTTTACAAAAAATACAATGTTTATTATTATAATTATAGATATAATGGAGAAATAGATTTATCTAAATAACTTCATTTTTTATGTTCCAAAGATAAAAACCTAATTTCTATATCATCATTTTATTTATCTATAAACATTGATATATTAATTGTCGTGTAAAACATGTCAAATAGGTATTCAAACATAATTATTGCAAAATATTTAGTTATAATTATAATTTTCATATCCTGAAGACACATGGAAAAATTATTTAATATTATAAAATCTTCAATTGATTAGAGATATTGAGTATTGATGGGTAAATTTTATTAGAAGATGAGAATATTGATGATGTCAATGAATTATTAGAAATTTCAACATCTATTACACGAATACTCGATTATAGAAATAAATTTTATGCGGACAGTATCCCTTAATCATGAAATGATAACAAAGAATTGATATGTGAAACAACTCCATTACTCAACTAATTAAGCTAGGAAACTATTATTATTGTTATGAAAAAATTGCTAAAATAATGGGAGTTATAATTTTTTTTCTAATATATACATAGTCAAAATTCATCCAATTTTTAAATGTTTATATATTCAATAATTTTAAATATAAATTTTTTAGAAATTATTTTTCATCATTGTATCATTATTGAGATTTTCTTTCAATTTATAATTATATGTCATATTCTTTTATTCAATAAAATATTAATAATTTTTTCCTTTACTAAGATTAAGTAATTTTTTTATTAATAATATTTATTTATATATTAATAAATAAAATTAAACTTAATTTAGAATATTTATATGACCATGTGATCAAAAAATTTTTTGTTCTATAGTTTAATATATAATTATTTTACTTGGATAATTTATTGGCTAAATATTTAACATAAAATTTTTTGTTTTCTATTAATCCAAATAACATTTAAATTCATTAAATTTAAAATATTTTAATGGAATATAGGTACACAACATTTTATGGAGGAAACATATATCATTCAACATGGTTGTAACAGAACAAAGTGGATCCCATATATATATATATCCATTCATAATATATATATAGAGTATATATTATTTAATTAATTTATGATTCTATGCCATAAAATATTCTATATGAATTAATCATTTATACAGTTTATGGTACCTAAATAATGTATATATGGGACAGAAGTCTTACCATAAAATTCAATTTTACAAAGAAAACCAGTGGTGGTAATTAATTTCGATGAGAATAGCCACTTATTGAAAAATATGATACATAATATTTGGAAAACCTGGATATACAGTGTCATTGTAATATGAGTATTTATTTAACTAGTTTTAGTAGAATAAACCAAAATATTAATTAACTATTATTAGTTTCCATTATGATACAATTTTTAAACTTTTTTACATTATATTTTGAATGCATTAAATGTTAAACATTTCTTAAAATTTTATCTACCCAATTCCAAATAACACATAAAATTGATTAGGTGGATATACATAATTAAATGATTCCATTTTTTCAGAAATATTGAAGTTGAGATTTTATGATAATGTTGACAGCATATAATATTTTTTGTATTAAATATGGTAAAGATACTTTCAATAAGTATTAGATTTTAAATTCTAATATATAGAAGATCTCAATCTAGGAGGAGGAAGAATTTAAGGGAGATTGTGTGGTTTGTAAATTTTAAATTAATAAATAATTCTAATTAAATTATATATTATTTATATTACAATATGTTACATTCTATTAGAATATTACCTATATATATTTTCATATGAACTACACAAACATATATTTTAACAATTGATTGTATATTTTATTACATAATCAAATATTTAAAGAATTTTTTTAACTAAGATCCAACCCATGTAGAAAAACTAATGTGGAAAGACTCAGCCATTACTCTCCTCACCCTCATTATGAAAATGGAAGAGAATACGAATTTAAAAGGGGGGACTTATATTAATAAACAAATAAACAAAGTAGCTAATAAGGTTATTTGTAATTAATTAATATTTTTCTATAATGTTAATATTAAATGGATTTTTTTACTAAAATGACAATTGAAAACACAATTTCATAACACCATTAATGTGGAATAGAAAATTGAATCATTATCCATGAGGGTGAATGTATATTTTTACCACTACAAAATAATATCCAGTGCACATGTACCACATCATAGGGTAGGATTGGGGAATCCATTATTCAATTATGATAGATTCAAGAAGGATACATCAATAGGGGGTATATAATGTAGAAATACATTAATTGATGTCAATATTCATGAAACATAAATATTTCAATAGAGGATATAATAAATTCATATTTATTCACCATTTCTTCCAAATTGATGAGGTAAATGCGACCTCATTGCAAGCCTATCAAAATCCACCATTTCTATGTTCTGACCCAACATTATAATGTGGGTAGTATTCTAGGGATCCAAATGTTCATATTGATGTATGTATAAATGTACATTATCATTATTATTTTATACACCATCACCTTTTTCAAATTAGTCATATATTATTTTTATTACATGATATTCTTAATCCAACTAATCCAGTTTCAAGGCATACTGAGGTGTTTTCTATAGTTATATTGAGTATTATTCACTTATAATGTTGACCTGCTAATAATTCCTTTCATCTATCATATAAGAAATATGTAGTTTTCTGTTATTCTTTTTTCATGAATTTTGTTATTATTTATAAAATTTTATAACAAATTACTTTAATAGAGTATTCAAAATCAATGGAAAAAAATTAAACTGATTGAGAATTGAATGTTTCAAACATTTAGACACTCTTAATAAACAAATAAGAGTTTCAAAGTAATCACATGATATTTCTATATAAGATAATTATAATGCATTTCAAATTTATGCTGATAAATATGAATTTGATATGTAAAAAAATATTTCTAAATACATGTCATTGATTTTATAAAGGATATTAACATAGGGATCCCACTCTCCAGGTAAGTAATTACAATTATTTATTTTTATAATTATGTAATAATATTATATATTGATTATTTTAAATAATTTTATAATCAATTATCTCTATACACTATATATCCACAATGATTTCAATTTTTTTTCTTATAAGGAGAAAAAATAAAATTTAACTAATGTGGTATAATTTAACCAAGAATATTGAACTGAATGAATAACTGAAATATTATAGAAAATATATATTATGTATTGGATTTATTCATTCCATTATTAGAAAGAAAAAATATATAATAATGAAACAATATATATTATATTTTAATTAATAAATAATTTATTATACATTAGTGGGAATTTTATTTTAAGAACATTTTTTCCAAAAATAATTCATAACATATTCATATGCATTATATTAAAATTAATTCAAAGAATAATTAAAACATTTTAAAAAAATATCATGTATATTGTTATTTTAATTATTTAATCATAATATTTCCATTATACATGAGTTTTTCAAATTATTATTTGAAATTACTATTGGTAATCGATTGAGTACAACATGAATCTTTATTCAATAGTAGAACAATAAAAATTTCAATATCAAATTTTTCAATAGGATAAAATTAATATCACTTAATACATGAATTTTCATTAATTTTTGTCTATGTTTTAAAAAAATTTATCTCTCAAACATACATTCATCCTAAACAAAATATGAAATTTTATTAAATTTTATACATTCATTAAAACAAATATATATATATTTTTTTTGAATAATAAACAATATATTAATAATTTTTATTGTAGTTTTTAAGATGATTCGTTAAAAAAAGAAGAAAACTAAAAAATGTTAAAATATATATTTTGAATAATTTCATTATCTGTATAATATTTTTTATTTTAGTTCATTTTGAAGTATATTTGTATAAATGTTTCTAAATGTTCTAAATGAGTGTTTCTACACGTTTTTATTTTGTTGTTTATTATTAATCAATTTTTAATGGACTATAATTATGATATTTTTAAAATTTGTTAAAAAAATTCAATGTTCATTATGGGTTTTATAAAGAATGAAAATCCAAATCCTTCATAGAGAGACATTCCTTTTAAGTTTTTCTAAAACAATAATGTTTTTACCTTTTATGATTTATCATCCTACAATCATTGAAAAATAGTTATGTTGAAATAAAACATCCAAATCAATTAAATTTTAAAATTTTATAAGTGTTTTAAATACTGGTTCAAAAAGCTAATGTTTATGGTCCCAGTTTAAAAAAATCATGTATGAACATTACCTCATTAATCCAGTTAAATTGTATATATATAAACATTAAATGTGTTATTCAACAATAGATTTATATGTAATTTGTATGTGGTAGCACAAAAATGATTCACCATAAATGAAAATGTTAAAAAATATTTACATTATATTAATATAAATTTCTAAATAAATTTTATTATTTAAAATGTGATTCTTGAATTCCCAAGTTGAATATGTACCTTTTTAAATGAAATCATTCCTTTTAAAGACTTGGATTAATTAATAAGCCTGTCTATAGTGATCTATATATATATATTAACTATTTAATAATAAATAAAAATTATGATATAATTTTTCAAAAAATAAAAAAATCATAATAGTTATCATTACATTTATAATTAATGATTTATTTTTTAAAGGGAATACACGTTTTTTAAAGAGTAACCAATAATATATAGGAGAAATTATCTAGGTTTTCATAATACAGTGATGTCATTATGTGTCATTTCATATTAAAATCTTATTTTGTATGATTAAATATATATATTATTAAAAGAATTTTTAGATTTATACAAGGGTCTTATTAATATTGTGAGATTACTTCGTGGGTTTGTTAGGGTTTTCTGATATACAATGGAACCATATTGGTCTTTTAAATTTTTTAAGGATCCATGTGAAATTATTAAGTTATAATTTCTTTTTCAAAACACTCATGATATTAAAAAGTACACTGGATTTTGTGAGGGTTATTTTAGGTTTTTATAAGTGCATTTCCCTACCATAAAATGGTATTTTCTTCTTATGTTTGTAGTATACTATTAGAAAATTATTATACCTCTATATGTCTACTTCAAAAATATTTTATGGTTTACGACAGAATTTTATCATTTATATATTGTAACATTAGATTTTTTTCATTATAGATGAATAAATCCATTAACATGAAAAATAAATACAGTTTATTAGGTGATTTAATTTTTTTGGTTTTCTGGAAAATAATCTATGCCTACATAAAATATAATTTAATTGGTGGGGGTGGCTATGTCATTTTTATTTTTTAATGAATCTATATTATAAATAAACCTCTCGTAAAATGTATATCGATTTTATTATAATATTGAATCAAAAAATTCGAAATAGGAAGATTTATAAATATATCTATAATAATAGAATATAAGTATCAATGAAATATTGACATGAAAAATGTATCCTAATGTTTTTAATGCTAATTTAATAAGATTTTGTTGTTGGTGGAGTTTATTTTCAGTTTTGTTTTTTTGGAATGAAATGATTTTATTAATGATGTGGTGGTTTTTTGGAAACCTAATATTATACGAGGGATTTCCTAACGAGACATTTTTGTCAGTGGAAGAACATACAATTTAGTGATGCATGTTTCATTTGATTATGTGAATTGGGGATGTGTTATTGGGTCCGAGTTCGAATGAAAAAATATATATTGTAATGGGTACTAAAAAAATAAATTTTTGTATTTTGAAATTGAAATAATTCGTCATGTAAATAATGTTTTAATAATTAAAATAAATGTGTGGATATTCAAAATAATATTGATATTATATATATAATAGTTTTCTATTAAATATTGAAATGAATTATATAAAAAATATAAATGAATAGAAAATATTTGATTTGTTTATTAAATTATTAAAAGGTGAATATATTGTTTCTATTATAGTTGTTTACCAGTAATAGTGGAACTGGTTATTATAGTACTTCTAATTGTAGATGTGGATAAAAATTGGTTGCTGATTTTGTAATATTATTGATATTTTTATTAGGAACCATTTTTTGTTGGTCTTGTGTTTGGATTCATTATATATTATTAAAATAATTATGATATATATATTATTTCATGTGTAATTTTTTAAAGTCATAAAACCTTATTAATACAAAAATGTTTTGGGTTTTATATGTCTTCCCCAAATATCATAGTTTTTGTGCCAATTTATAGCTTGTTATTATCTATTACTTGATCTATAATCATGTGGTAAAATTATCCCAATAGAGATAGAATATAATAACATTTTTATGTTTATAAACCAAATTTCTAATTATTTTATGATATTGGGATCATTATGTGGGTTCTAGTTTGTGTCATGTATACTGGTAGGAGGAAATGATTTTTTTATCTTCCATGTTCATGATCCCCCATTAAGATGAAAAACATGTGTCTGGATGATATATTGATATTTGCTATATATTTTGTGATATTGACTTTTATTATTATGTTTATTTTTATTGTTATTATATATATATAGTTATTATGATTTGTATTGGATATGTGTAGCTTGAAAAAATCCATTTTGTTATGAGGGAAAAAATAATAAGGTAATATTATAGACAATATTATTTATATTCACTTTGATTTTATTTTGTTATAAATTGTACTGAGGTATTTTTTGGGACATGGTGATGTTGGTTGAGTTTTATCATTATTTATATGTGTTTTAATTCTGTTATTTCTTCATTGAGTCATCTTTATGCTTCTTCCACACATCCATTATGGTCCTTGATGAGGATAATACTATAAAAAAACATATATAGTAACAAAAACACATTTAAAATTCAGTATAGAAGTTTTAAGGATGGATTTCTAGATTAAACATGATATTACTCTCTTAGAGCATTGGGTTGTTGTTATTGTTGATGTCTTAAATTTTTAATATGGTAGTTTATCTTACATTCTTATATATGAATGAAATTATTATATACTAAGGTTATAATATGGTATTTTATGTATTTTTGAGGTGTTGATTGATAGTGGATTAATTTTTATGTTCTTATTATTTATGAGTGTATGGAATACCCTTTGTTAGATTTAAACCAATATGATAGACAACAATCCATAGACAATTGTATGAGTATTTCTTGGATGACTCTAATAGTTTCTCTATGTGGTAGAGATGTTGTCAATAAAGAAGGATTGTTTAATTAAATTGGAATAAATGATATTTAATTAATGTGTAATAAATATTATAGGCATCAATACTTTATTTTATAATTATTATCCCTATTTGATATGAAAACACCCCACCAATATTTTTATATTATTAGAAAACATTTTAGATCACAAGAGTTGCTTCCAAAAACCATTCTACACTCGTGTATATATGTCCTTATGTATCCATTTTAGGAAACAATGTCTCCCGAAAGGACATAGTAAAAATTTAAATCCGAAATAAAAAAGAAAATTTAAAATATCTTCAGGTATCTTTTACATCTCACATCTTATATACCTACAATTTATAAATTATGAAAACTTCATAACATAACGTAGGTTCCAAATTAGAAAAATTAGGAAAAAACCACATGCATTATTATTGGAAAACAGTAATAAAAAATAAAACATTCTATAAAATAATTATGTTTCATATTTTAAATTTATTATAGAAACGTTATTATATACATCATATGATATATTATTTAATATAAACTTTTATATCAAGATTATTAACAATTAAATGTTAAAATCACTTTTTAAGAAATAACTACTTTTTTATTCATGTATGTTTTGATTTCATATATTTATTCCTAATATATTGATCACTGTATTATAATTTAAAAATCATTATCCATTGTATAAATATATTATATAAATATTTTATATATATAATCAAAAAATTTATAGAGATAAAGAGAAATAAATCAATCATGGTGATGGTAGGTCATACCAATGCATCAACATCGTTTCCATTTTATCAATCGTTGATATGAAAGAAAGTTAAATAGTATATTTTCATTCATTATCCGATTTTTTTAAAAAGTTTCACATATATTCATTTAACTAACTTTAATTAAAATCCATGAAATGTGTTTGTGAAAAACAAATCACATTGGTTATTGGAGCATTTGTCCACTATACATACGAATAATATTTTTGTATCCCCACAAAATGGGAAGTATGATAGTATATATGATTTAATAAATTCAAATTTATAAATATGCTAAAATAAAATATTTATTAATTTAATATATTCTTATTACTATCAAATTATAACACAAATTAAAAACATGTTGCAATATTTCATGAGGTGGTAGTCCATCAAACACCTAAGCGATGTTATTTTTCATTCTAATAGGTATGTTGGTGAGAATCTATATGTTGTATTATAAATAAATATTTATAATAATAACATTAATAAAACATATAAACATAAAATAATTAAAAATATATTTTATTAATAGGTAGTGATGGAAAATGCACAACATCAGTTTATGGGGCGGTAGTTCGATATACACTTGATTAACCGTTAAATATTTTAGTTCATAGAACATGAAATATATTTATGTTATTCAATTAAAATAATATATTATATTTATATAGGATATAATTAATATATAATATCATCATAGTTGGTGAATATATATGTAGTTATAAGAAAATATAAAAAACGCATAGTTTAAAACATTACCTCTTATTTAGAAAACATGTTTAGTATTAACATAAAGCATTCCATATTGATTTTCTGTCACACTTATAATCACAGTTTTGGGGAGGGATTCAATGAATAATTTTTGTATATATTTCATTATCTATTGTGTTTTTAAATTTTGAATTGGAGAGTATGGGGGTGGCATTTTATATTTGGGGGAGAGGACTCACAAAGAATATTTGGAAAGAATAAATTGTACCTACATTTTTGACATGAGAAAAGAATAAAAATGATTCATTTTCAATAAATAAGGTCTATAATATCTAATTAAGTTATGTAAATAGTTGTAGGAAAATATTCTAGGATATTTAGTATCTTAATTTTTTTATTTAATCTAATTTTAAACTCGTGTTAACCATAATTGTGGTAAATATTTTTAAATTTGATATTATTCATTTTTTGAAAATAATATCTTGAAGTTATTATATATTATTTAATTATTATTATGATAAATATATATTCATTTTTTACAAATTCATTTTATTGAATTATAAAATGTTAATATAAAATAAACCCACTGACATGCAGCAAATGTGGGTTTTCAAAATATAAAAGATCAAACAAATAAAATGTATTTATATCAATATTCATTATGAAATTTATTCCAATAACCTAAACATGATTATTTACTATATTAATTGAAAAATTTTACATTCAAACCATTTCAAAATAAAAATATCTTTACACATTTTTTTAAATTAAATGGAATTTTTTAATTAAAAGTGTTATTTTCCACCATTCATATTTTTAGAAATAAAAGAAAAAGTAATACTATGATAATTTTAGAATTTAGATTTAAAAATTCAACCTTATTTTTTCAAATAAATTTCCTATATATTTAAATATTATATTTAATTATTTTACTATAAGGATAATTTTTTGAAAAAAATCATATTTTTAAAATATATAAGTATTTTCAAAAATAATATATAATTTTTACACATAATTGTTATTTATATAAATCCATATTTCTTAATATATATAAAATAGTAATTTAAATTCATACTTCTATTTTTAAAATATAATTAAAATCCATAATGATTAAAGAATAATATTTATCCTTTTCATGGTTAATTAAATCTCAGTGTTGTGTGTAACACATCCAATTGAATAAATTAAATTTATTAGAAAAGTTTTTCATTGTAAATAAAGGTGTCATGTTCAACCCTCAATAATGCATCTCCCTTGAATGTATTGACATTGGAATAAAAAGCTGGGGGTATTTCACCTATATTTCATCTATATATTCTTATTTTCCTTCATTAATATGGTGATATTGCACCAAAATAATGACTAGGTTAGTGGTCCTTTTTACTGTGACTTTTTCAATTTGAAATGGAATCTCCGATAGTTTGTTCTAAAAATAATGATCATGATATAGTGGTATGACCTCCTTTTTCAGTACATGGGATTGATCCGCCATATACTTCCTCTTGAAAAAAAATATGGAACACATCCAAGGCATGTGAGAGGCTTGGGGGATTTTCCAAATTATAAGATACCATCCGGATATAATAATTAAATTACAAAGAATACATTAACTAAGGTTATAGTTTTCCCATAATTCATAATAGATAAATTTTAAAACCAAAACCTATATATTTCAAATACTTGATTATGTTGGTGATTATCAATATAATTTTTTTGATATAATTTTGTGGTCCTTATGCATTAGTAATTAGATCTTACCATATCTTTTATTTCATCATCCAAATATTTTCTCCACAGCTATCGTTATTCAAATTCATCATAGTATAGTTGATATTTATACATTTATCTATAAAAGGATTCATAAGGATCCATCTATATTCTTGAGTAAAAGACATTATAATATACAAAAATTCAATATATGAATTTTTTTGTCCAAACCACCACTGATATTTCATAAAATAAGATCATAACATTTATTCAAGGGTTTGAAATAATCTTTAATATTTACCACCACACTATGTGTATTATGAATTATTAAACTGAATATTTTTAATGCGATTTTTGTATAATTCTCTAGAACATGTATGTAAATACCATATCTTGAACATATAGAATTTAATGTGGTCTCCGTGTAGACATACCATATTAATGAACATCCTAGAAGGTGTTTTATTAGAAAAATGTTCTCGTTTATGAATGGATTGTACAAAATTTGTAGGTATATTAAAATTTACTCGTAAATAATTATATTAAAAATTATTTCTTATAGATCCTTACATCAAAATATAGGGGGGACATTTTTCCATTTCCATTTTTGTATGTATAATGGTTGGATTATTCAATTAATTTTTTTCCTCCTTTACTAGAATACATACTAAACATTGAGTTGTTTATTCATTAATATATATCTTCATGTTGTCTAACCAGAAATATATTTTTATATAAAAATGTGGTAGGAACTATAGCATTGTCTCCCATACGTTGTGGGTTCAAGACCTACTACCTTACCGAAAGAGAGGGGTTAAAACATGGAATATAGGTTACCAATTTTATTTCAAAAACAATATTATTGTAATGAAAAAAAATTCCATTTAGAATTAACAAATAATAACTAAAACATAAATGATATAATAATTCAAAAATTATTTAATAGATTTAATCATGTTTCTAAAAAATTTATATACATCCCTCCTCGAAGATCATTTTCAATAAAATAAAACCAATGGTTTGTAAAGGAATAATTTATTGTAATCATATCATTAATCATACCAAACTACCATTACATAAAACCTCAATTGGGGTGTCTATTATATATAAAATATGATGAACCATAAAATATTAAAAAACAATTATTGTATCCATAAATATGATAAAGTTTAATATAAATAGATATAAACATATAAAATATAAATCAAAATATATTCCTTAAATATGTTATTATCATATTCAAATACATTTCTATTGGAATCATGAGTTAATCCTTGAACTGATATAATATCTAATGTTATTTTATTACTCAAAAATCTTTATAGAAGTACGTAAAAAATGTAGATATTAACATCATGTTCCTCTAAGAGATTATTAATAATATTTTCATGGGGATTATTCATACATATTCAAATATAAAAGGTCCAAACAAGGAGTTGAGGATAAATGTACACAAATAATCTTGATTTACATTATCCATTGTGAAACCATAGTTGTAAGGACATGACCCTAGTTTCAGGGAACCGATGCCTTATTATATTACATTGGAATACAAACAAGGAATATGCAACCTGGATTATGGAGTAGTATAGTATATTTTGAAACAAGATAAATTCATAAAGAAAACATTAAAACATGAAATGATATACAACAAATAGGTTTTATTTTGGAAAATTAACAACTATAATCTTATCCATGTATTTCAATCATATTAAAAATCTTACATGTCCTGAGAAAATGAAACATAAGAAAGTGGTGAGATCACATGATCCATAAGAGTACGCAATACAGGGGATGATAACATAAACATTATCCATTGTGAATAATTTAAAACCTATGTCATTAAATGAAAAACATGAACATAACATTGATGGAATATGATCTTAGTAAATATTTTCACAAGAAAACATAATCATGTGCATTCTAATAGTTGAATAACCTCATGAAAATTGGATTTATAACTACATAATGGGAGAAAAGAATATTATAGACATTATGAAACATAAATTCAAGTCCACATCTATGAAATATAGAAATTATTAAAACCTCATCCATAACCATATCTAAAATGGGAAAGTCCTGGGTCGAGTCCATATCCATTTTACCCAAGATAACTACAAATGCATCAAGGGGTTATAATAAGACACTGACATTATATATAAAATGAATTGATTATAAGAGTGGGGATGAATATTAAAAATATATATTTTCATATTGAAACCAAGATATGAAATTTAAGTAAATTTCCTTGAACATTAACTGTAAACATTAAGCATTCGTAGTATATTGGAGAATGATTATATGAAAGAACATATGAATTCAATATAATCAAAATACATTCAATTAAATATGGTATAATTTATAATAATATTTTAATTAAAAAAATACACAATAATCAACATGAGTGGTGGAACATATAAAGATACTCTGTTAAATTCATTGAGTAATTTTGAGATAAATAATATATTATATTGGAAAGAGTAGTTATTTTGGTAAAGTATTGCCATAAAATTAGAAAGTAATTAAGGTAGTATTGTCATAGTAAAATGAGTGTTTTTAGAGAGATAATTTTTTAAAATCCTTGTTTGTAGTGTGCCCTTGAAAATTTTTAATAGCTCGAGAAGTTCCCTTGAATCAGGGATGTATTACTGGAAGAATTTATGAATGATCCTTTTAAAACATATAACTCTCCCTTGAATAAAGTTATATTCTTGATGGTACATATATATTAAATATTATAACAGAATATATTAGGGGTAAATATTAATAAATAAGAATTTAATTGAGATATTTAGACAATAAGTGTGACCCTGAATGAAAATGGGGGTTCTTGTTGAAAACCCTTACCTTAAGTTTGAATGTTTCCCTCTTGACCTTATGGTCCTAGAATACGAAATTATTCTCTTTATTAAATTAATTAAAAAACAGCAAGGAATTTATTTTATTTGTCATTTATTTTTTAGATCATTTATTTCCATATTGTAAAGCTATGAAATTCAATTCTGTTGATTTAGAGTTTTCATTTTCTTTATTATCATAATCAGTTCACTTGTTTTTAGGTAATGGAGTTAATGTAGAATGTTTGTAAATATAAATAATTAAATTTAAATATTCATTGTTAACATACATATATATTAATTATCATTTATATCATTTGATTTCATGTAATGAGGATGAATCTATTGATTAAATATTAATGATAATCACATATATTATTTTACTGGTATATGGATTATTACAAACTAGTTTTGTCATATTATTTCATATTAAGTACATATACTAGTTCATGATTTTTAAAAAGGATATAGATAAAATATTATTGCTTTTTTCAACAATAAAAATGTTTTTATGACCAGTATTGATTTGGAAATTGATGAACGAATCTTCGTCGTTCACAAAGGTTGTAAATTTCCACCTCAATAAGGGTGATTTCAATTATAAAATAACATAGAGAGAGTGTAAGGATATTGATGATGGTTATTCCATTAACATGATTTATTTCGAATATATATATTACACTTGGGTTATCATGTTCATTTCGATATACTAGTTCTAGAAAGGATAACAATAAAATGGAACATGAAATGAAATTAAAAGAAATAGAATGTGAATTTTCCTTTTGAATCCACCTCCTTGAAAATCTCTTTAAGGGAACAAGTTTTTTCCTATTGGGTAGAATAAGAGCTCCAGGATGTGGGGAGTGACGACAGAAGGGTATATGGGACGAAATTTGAGGAACTTTAAGGAACATAAAATTTAATAGAAGAGGGAGTGAGGGGGGAGGTTGGGTTATTGTATTGGAGATGAGGGTTTTCCAATTGTTTTACTCGTTATTTTTTTTCAAAGATAACCAATAGTATTGATTCATATTACCAAGAATTGTAATAAGTGCATGTGATTTCAAAAAATGCGTGGTTTCTTCTACCATGATGATATGAATATATAATAATACTGATAATTTATATATACCATAAATTACAGTAATTTACTATTTAGATAAAATTTCAGTATTTTAGAAAAATCCCAAAAAATAACCTTAAACATTTATCAACACGAGGAATCAAAATATCACCTCCATTTTTGGTAAATAATTTTACCATTATTATTCATTTTATTTTTAAATAAAAGGAAAATTTATTTGAAAAATTAAAAAATTATAACAGAATCATGAACGAATTTTTGGACTTTTTCTTAGTTTCTCTGTTATTAAGTCAAAAACAAATCAGGAAACATTGAATGTTATCTCCTAGATATTTCAGGTCATTTGATATTATAAAGAGAG
The DNA here is from genome assembly GCA_963277665.1 of Viscum album. Lineage (NCBI taxonomy): Eukaryota > Viridiplantae > Streptophyta > Magnoliopsida > Santalales > Viscaceae > Viscum > Viscum album. The sequence continues at coordinate 1,434,862,549 of OY728159.1, forward strand.
TTGGTCTAGAAGCCCATAAGTTTTTATTACTTCTATTGTACCACTCTATGAATGATTTCATTATTCTATCTCAGCTTCACCAGTATCATCCAGAACCTACTCATTCATTTGATCACTATGATATAACAATTTAGGTGGTTTCATCCTTTACAGAGTGTTTGATTATTATAATCAGTTATAGAATAAAGGTACTTCAAGGTAATACAATTCATATATTTTAGGTGATACAAAATCATGAACACATAAATGATGAGAGCTAGGAGTGAGAGGTAGACATACATGTATAGTGTATGTAGATTTTTTTAGAATAAATTATAACACCCTCCAAAGAAAAGGTCAGGGATGACTTGTTTTAAGGATAAGAGGATGTAACATATCTACTTTATCTATATGTATAAACAATTATGTAACTGGTTGAATTTCTTAAAACAACCCTTGAAATAAATTATGGAGGTAAATGGAGGCCATGGGGATGTTTGTAGATGGTTTGAATCACATATCAAATAAAATGTGGATAACGAGTTGGGCCAAATAGTTTTTATACAACCATGTGACCCATTTTCCAAAGTCATGTGACATGATGTTGGATTTAGTTATTGAGTTAGTACAATGTTTCCAAAAGGATTGGCAAATAGTGTGGTAGCCCATGTGTGATTCCCTAGTGTAGCAGATATGAGTGTAAAACTATACAACATACTAATAACAATATAACTAAACCACGAGTTGTTATATTTAGGGTTAAATGTTAATTTTACACATCCATTAATATTAATTAATTGTTTTTTATTCCCTCCACCCCTCCACCAAGATTTCTTCTTAATCCAGGCATGTGTGGTAGTCTCTTTCACCTCTTATGATGGGTTAGGGATCTCTCATTTAAATAACAACCATTTCATTCACTAACATATGTTAAAGAATCCTTTATGAAAGCTCTATTGAATACACTGTTTCTATTTCATGGATCATCCACCATCAGTTTCACTGTTCATGTGAAATTGACAAATTCAATATTTGGGGGTTTGGACAAATATCTTTATTTCACCCATTTTTATTCAATCATTCATTTCAAAATGTATTGTGGAGTAATATGAATTCATGGTAGGTTGTATACCGTATTTCCAAATTTTTTATTACATACTTTATATCACACCATTTTCCGGCTAGTTGAACCCATTCTTCAAAGCTTGGTGTTTTCATACTTAATTAACATGGGATCTTTGTAGTGTCCATTAAGATCATATATTGTGGTGAAGCCCATTTAAATGTCTATTACATGTCTTTTTTCATCCCCATTGGGGTTTCTTTCCAAAATGGTCATATTTTCCTTATTCATTGAGTGGGGATTGAGTTTGGTTTATTGACTAAAATTGAAAATTTTATTTTGGATGGGAAATAAACAATGAAATGGGTTTTCCCCTAGAAATTACAATTATTTATTATAATTGATCAGACATGTATGTTTCCATATTCCTTTTCATAAAGGAAATCACATTTTTAATATCACAATACTAATGTTAATTGATTGTGAATGTTTAATTAAATACCTAGATTTCAATTCTGTTTCCATTTTTTTCCACTATGTAATGCCATGTGGCTTGTCTAGTTAAATGTTTATTGTTAAAAGAAATTATATAGGTTGAATTAAAATGGTAATTATGGGCAATCTTGGTAGCTTTATTTATTGAGATTACATTTTTAACATGATGGTAATGTTCATGAAAAAGCACAGTGCTAATGGTTATATTTAATTGATTACATGGTAAGACTCATTGATTATGCCCCATTCCATGGTTTCCCTTAATTTGATGTGTAAATCCTTTTCATAAGAATTGGTCCATCATTGTTTAGATTAAATTTTATAGTAGATTAAATGGTATGATTGTTGTATTTATATAAATATTGTTTGAATATGGTCATATATACTCCATTTCATGTGATATATATTTATATGCCTTGGTTACATGGTTACCTTAATACATGCTATGAGAGAACATGTTTTTAATTTTATAGACTCATGGATGGACTCAACACGCATAATGGTTAATGAACTGAGGTATCGGTGTTGATGCTTTGGCATGGAGGGAAATGGAATCCCATGTGGATTACTATACTCCAGAGTGATAATAATTCCCTGAGAGGGAAACTGTGGATGAACACAGTTGGAAGATGACTGCAACCTGTTGTGGGTGATACACGATACCCTATGTGAGAATCCCATGTGGAATACTATACATTACTTTGATACATGAGATTCTTTCACGATCACCATGGAGAGACATGAGAATCCACACCTATAATCGATTAATTGATTGAATGCATTGGTTGATTTCTAATGATGTACATGGTGCTTTAAGTTTTTATTAGAGAAATCATTTTTTATGAGATTACTTTCATTAACTTCATAATTTTGTTATGAAATGTTGATAGATCCCAATCCAAATCACATGCTTGGGGTATTCCTTTATTAGTTTTCCCTATATAGTATTAGCACTTCTATAACTATTATACATACACAATTACTCATTTAAAACATCTAGCATAGGCTGCAATAGTTGGTATGGTTTTAGTGTATGCATATGAAAATAAACTGTGATACAAATAATTCTTTTATACTACACTATTTTATTATATCCAACACAATCTCATATATTTTCTACACAAAATGGAATGGTCTACACACTATGGGTGTTGTCCTACTGAGATTATATCTCAAACCATACATGGGTTAATTTTGGAACCTTTGTAGACTTTATTCTAACATGTATGGATAAATAGAAGCATACTTCTCTCGATAATTTATTGTATTACTGGTTAGGAAGGATCTATTGTGAAATTATAATGCTTTTATGCTCAAGAACTTGTTATAGCAATTTTTTGTTATTTTATAGTTTTCAATATCATGTCATATATTCATGTACCAAGATTCTAGGAAACACTCATTTTATATAGACATATGAATTTCCTTAATCATTACTGCATTTTTTTACATCATCTTCTACAAGTTACATATTTCAATTTCATTCATTATTCTTATATTCTATCAGTGTCCTATTTTTCTTATTACTTATACAATTTATAATATATTTAATGACCACTGTGAATATTTTAATATATGATGTCGTAGTTTCCTGAGGAAAAATCATATTCCTTCACTACTAGTCATTGGCCTATGGAATTTTAGGATATGTACTTACGGTAATGTATCACACCAGTCAGACATCCGTCATTGTGGTCAGTGGGTTAGAGATGCTACAATCAGCCTAAGAATCAACATATGCATTGTAGAATGTTATATTGTTCCCAAATAGAACAATGAAAACTCATTTAATGGTGGAAAATTAAAATTTTTCTTGGTCGGGTTGTTAAATTTCACAGAGCATTTTGTTTTATTTTTAATTCATTATTTTTAAATGGATTTAATGATAATATAATTTCAATGGACACATGTTTATTTAGATAATATGAATTGATATATTATTTACAAAATAATTTGTGGTTTTACAAACAATATTATATATTATAAGTACTTCATTTGCATATACATCACCAAAAAACACTAAATATTGATAAGGCTTTGGGGATTTCTATAGGTCCATGAGTCTCATCTAACATCTACTTATACAATATAAAATTTGATGACATTGTGTCGAAATTCATTTTCTCTATAAGAGATAACTATCTCTTAGATCCACACATATAGTATGATTTTTAATCTTTTTGAGGTTTGGAATTAAATCTAATAACGTTGTGAGTTTCTTTATAGGCATGTATATTTTAATTTGGGTTGTTGATTATCTTGAGAGCTAGTCAGAGTAATAATTTTTTATGACGCTGACATATTTATCTTCTATTAATTTTTTATATCGAGATTCATAATTTCTTTAATTTTAGGAGAATTGATTCTAGATTATCGTGGCCAACATCAAAATATTATTAATATAAAGGTATATTCTGATGTCAATTATTTGTATAGACCATGTTGAATTTTTTAGAATTAGACATGACTATTGAGCTATACTTTTTGGATCATAGCCTTTTTATGACTATTTTATTATCTCAATATGTTGTGCACTGTGTTGCATTTGTTGTCAACATGGTGTCAAGCCTTGAATGGATGACAATGAGTGTAAATATGTGAATGAAAAAGGAAATGTTGGTGATTGTGATGTTGTCAAAAAGGTGTCAAGGATGGAATGAATGACAATGATTGTCAATATGTGAATGACAAAGAATGTGATGATTAGAGAATGACCATGGAACTAAGAAGCATGTCACTTAGGAGAATCACTAAGTGGCATATGAGGTAATGGTTGAAACATTCTCCTTACAAATCAGATGATTGATGAGCAGATCTTATGTTCAAAGAACTTGTATCAAGAAGATACAATGTCAAAACATTGTTAAAATTCCATGAATTATCTTCACAATGCATGAAAAGATAGAGAAGATCCATCCACTATCACCTAGTGGATGAGGAATGAAGAAAGGAGTTCACTCCATATCTACTAAGTGGATTAGGGATGAAGTGAAGGAGATCCATCCATCTTACTATGTGGATGAAGTTAAGATGAACCATCCACAACTACTATGTGGATGAGGTGGTTTGAAGAAGACCATTCACTATCTCTTAGTGCATGAGGATTTTAAGATAATCCAACCTCATCACTGATTGGATCATTGAAGAACACTGAAGAAAAATTCTATTCAAGAGTAATGGTTGAAGAAGAACCTTCAGGGATTCCCCTTTATGTGAAGAATACATGTTGAGATATTCTTGGGAATTCGATCTCCTAATTGGAGAAGAAGAAGAAATGTTGAAGAGGATATGAGGAATTCTAATGAAGAAGAGGAGGTGAAGAAGAGGAGAATGGTATGAAGAAGACTTGTTCCAACTTGGTTATTTAACCAAGAAAACATGGTGGAGCTTATGCAAAAATATGCCAATTATTAGGCCAGCCTTAGGGCCTAAACCCAAGGCACATGTGGGACTAGGTCACCATGCCCAAGGGGAAACCAAAGGGGCCAGCCCAATAGCAGTCGAGCCGTGTGTAAGCCCGAGACACACGGAGGTCAATCCCACCCAGCGTGGGTGCCAAGGGAGTGCCCGTGATGAAGCATAGTGGGCACTAGAGCGCGCCCGCAGGAGAACTGGTGCGGGGTGGAACTAGAGGAGGGAGAGGAGTAATCTGAGCTGAGAACGAGAGGCGCAATTTGTTAAACCGCAAGAAATCTGTGGCACGTTTCGATGTGGGACAAGTTTTTAAAGACACGGAGCTGATATGCGTTGTCCATCTGATCCGCGTGTAATCACGGCCACTCATCTAATCTCGCTGCGCCACATTATAATACTGACCGTTCGAGATCATTAAACGCCGATCCAATTGCCAAGGTGACAATCCGAGGTTGTCTTCAACCTCCGGACACCCGAGCTCCACCCGACATGAACCAGTCACCGTTGCCACTACCAATCCATCGTGATCAAATTCTGGACCACTGTTGAAGCTCAAAACAACTGCATGGTGATCGTCTGATCGAACCGAGACCATGCATGTAATCTACGTCTTGCATGCATGAGTTATCTCGAGGAGGAAGGTTCGGCCGAGGAAAACGGAGTTGTCGAGGCCACATGGATTCGTGTGAGATTTATCCACAAGAATCGGGCATTCGATCTTGAATCCATACACGAATAAAGGATCCCACGAAACACCCGAGATACACGACATATATTAAACGTGGGTTGTATGTTTTTAAGGAACCGAATATCTCGATTATTCAAAGTATTGAAGCTCATATGATTCATGGATGGATCTTGAACACCCTTGCCTATAAAATATAGAGCTTGAGGAGAAGATATTTTTTTCTGGTCATCTTAGAGAAGATCCGCGAAGATTTGAGCAACACGAAGTTATACTCCATGCATAACCTGCACGACAGAATATCGCAGAGCCGCCTGAGACTTTGACATATCCTTTTGCACAACCCCTGCACGAATGAAGTTAAGGAGGAGGCCACCCTACGCACTCCACTATGCGACATGGAAGAAGCCGGGCCTTGCACTCCCGCTGCGAGCAACACATGCGCGGCAGCAAGTGGACACACCCTGCGCGCCCTCTTTGCCCGTGAACTCACACGGCATGAGGAAGCCATCGTTCCACCTGAGTGGTAGGAGGGAGCTGCCGCACCTGCATGATAGAAGGAGTTGCCTCACCACCCACGCCGTAGGAATTTCCTCACCTGCACGGAAGAAGGAGTTTCTGCACCACCAGCTCGGTAGAAGTCACTCACGCACACTGCGCAGTTGTAGATAGGATTTGGCCGCATCATTTTCACGCCCTCTGTTGGTCAGGTGTACGGGCTGAAGAGGAAGTGCACACCTATGGTTTGCATGTGCATGGGTTGAAGAATGCGTTTGTGCACACGTGGATCATGTACAATTTGAAGAAGAATAAATAAAGAATCATTTGTCTGTGTGTGAAAAAGGAGAGGAAGGTCACACCATCTTTGAAAGTGTGTGTTCAATGAAACAATAAGGATGAAGCCATAGTGTTTGCACCAGTGAATGAGGCGATACCTCTTGTGTGTTCCCAGGTGAAGGAAGAATATACATGCATGTACATGCATGTATGAATAGGTGAACAAGTGGGTGAACACCTTGAGAAGAATGAAAGAAGGAGAAATTCAAACTAAAGAACAACACACAATTTGGTGTGTGTGAGAAACAATAAAAGAGTGTGACTTGAAGAAGAGGGTGTGTGTGCTAAAAGAGATTAAAACCTTTAAGGGTTTATCACACAAAGATGAAAAGGGGAGAGAAATCTTGCAATGCATGCTCATGCACACATAATCAAAGTTTAAATCAGTGTGTATGCATTTGAGAAGTCCAGGAACAATGGTCCTTGATGATAATTGTGATTCCATGCAAACATTGCATGACAATTCAGAGATTCCATGCACTTAGTGAATGAAGTTGAATTGAAGAGAGACTGAAGCCATACCGAATTTAAGGGAATTATTTATCTGAGTTTTTCAGTAGTTGAGAAGAACAAGCAGATTGAGTGTGCATACTCAGTGCAAGAACATATTTGCCAATCAAGATTCTTGAAGATAGAGGTCGGGTCATCCTTAGGAGAAGGAGATAAATCCCGAGCAAAGAAGAGGAGTCCTGGACACCACAAGTGATTAGAAAATGTGAGCAAGGCCAACAGACCTTACTCAAGGCTGTCGAAGACACTTAAAGAGCATAAAGAAGTAGGGTTACTCATGTGACTCGAGGACCCAGGAGAAGACCCCCTATGAGACTCAGGATGGAGAAGTCTTCAGGGGAAGCTGAAGCAGGCCATTGGGACTCTGGTAACACTGTGGGATGCATTATAAAGAACCTACTGTGGGACTCAGGAGAGATATAGTGTGACTCTGTATTGACCATTGTAATTACTAAACAAATTATAGTGGAGAAACCATGTTGGGGTGTTTAACAAACATGGCAAGGATGCAGGCCATTGGAGTCGAACCTTGTAAATCCTTGTGTCATGTGCCTTTACATTTACTGCATCACTCGAGGAAAGGATGACAGATACAAGAAGAGTGGATCGAGCCCTTAACAAGCCATAGAGGTTTAATTTTTAAAGAATCAATTATTAAAAATATCAAAAGGATCACTGATTCACCCCCTCCCCCTATTAGTGATAACACTAATCTGGGACTTCAATTGTTATCAGAGGGATGTTCCCTCCAAAAGATCCAAGGGAGTCTTTATGAATTGAATATTTGAATAAATGAGCAAAAAACATCAAATGGAGATATTTGCGAAGACTCTGAAAAGTAGAATGAAGAAACATGCCAAGAAGATGATGAAGAGGGTTTCTACTAATAGAGAAACACCTTCCACTGAATGTAATGTGAAAGTCACAATAGATGAAAATTTCATTTATCAATCTTCTGATGAAGCCTGCTCTAGTTGTGATGATGATGGAGAAATCAATGATCTTTTAATTTCACTCAGATATAGTTGCAAGATAGTTCCCAGGGAAGTGGCAATTTGTATTTCTACAAGTATCCATGATCTTGAAGAAGAAAAATTAGTGCTAGAAGAAGAAGACAATTCTATGGAAGATCAGTTGGCAAGAAGGGTTGACATAACCATTACTCTCACAAAGCTGGTGAAGGCTAGGGATGAAACAATTTCCCTCTGAAATGAAATAATTGAAGATGTTAGTGAAGAATTGAAAAGAAGCATTTTTGAGAAAGAATTCTTTGAAATAGTGTTCAAATAAGTTTTCCATGCACTGGAAAAGTGGTACAGAGTGTCAATGGTTGTCATAGATGCTCAACTAGAAGACAAAGTACAAAGGGTAAAGGATCTTGACAATTCATTGCAAGAAATGAAGAAGGTGCATGAAGACTAGATGAAACAACTGAAAGAGAATTTGGAAGGAAGGCTAAGATTTTTTGAGGATGATAACAACTCTCTCAACATGAAATGCTTAGAAAAAGAGGTGATATTTAAAAATAATCAATTATCCAAAGCCAAAACCTCCCAGTCAGCTGGAAGTAGAAATGATGCCACTCAAGTGTGCATTGAGAAGGATGATTCCAAAATAACGACATCCTCTAATTAAATGGAAACATCTACTAAGAAGAAGCTACCTTCAATCCCATATTTTGCTCATGATTCTAAATGTGTTTCCACAAAAAGTGACGGATGGAAGAGTAACTCTAAACAAGTATGGATGAAGAAGATGAAGAATGAGAGCTCTCCTGAAAAGACACAACAATTCAAGAGAAAGACCCAATAATCAGAAGAAGTCAATAAGACAAGATTTGTGGGTCAATGTTGGTGTTGCAACAAGTATGGGAATTGTGAAATGGATTGTTGGTACAATCTTATAAATGTAAAAGCACAATGAAATCCCATGCCCAGGGGAAGCAAGCCAGAGATGAAGAATCTACATCCACTGGTTCAGAAACATCTGTTTACTACAAATAGATTTGGAATATTTGATAACATCTGGAATGAATGAAAAACTGGTCCCAAGAATGATAAATACCAACCCCAAATGTATCCAAAGTTGAAAAGAAGAGAAAATCAAAGAACATAGCTAATAAAGAAGAAGTATCATTGGGAATAAAATAGAAAAATGTTGAAAATGCTCCCAAGAAGATTTTTCAAAAGTAAGACAAGTCATTGGATTCCAAATCCAATAAGGGTGATGCATCTAGAAGGACTACCAAGAAAAAAATGCAACTACTGTGGAAAGAAAGGTCATACCATGGTTCTTTTTAAACAAGCCATAGAACTAAATAGAAACATACTACACTCAATAGGACAATCAATCCAGAAGAAGAAGAATAGATTGATTGAAAATAAGCTGCCTAAGAAAGGTAACTTAAAATCATCAAAGGAACCATGTGGAACATCCAAATCTTATGCCTCACTTCCAAATGACATATTAATCATCTGGCCAAAAGATTTGGAAAGAATGAGAAAGTAAGAAAATGAACATTCCAAAGCTAATGCAAAATTAAAACAAAAGACTTGACATGAAGATGAAGTTATGTGTGTGAGGTGCAATAAAGATGGTCATATTAGTAATAAATGCATGACACTCATTCAAGCTCAAAAATATTTCTTCAAATGAATGAAAATTGCACCAGGAGATTCTAGTGCTTAGAAGGCACATAAAAAGAAAGGAGTCACACACAAAGAAGTTGAATAGGTGTTAAGATCCACAACAACACAAACATAATTGAATATCAAATGTGCAAGTGTGAAGAATAGAGAAAGTGGAACATCTCTGTTGAGAGAATCTTCTCAACATTGTTGTTCAAACTGATGAACCAAGGAGGTTCCATCTTGTTCCCTAATCACTAGTATATACATGTTCTTACAGTTTAGGGAATTGAGATGATGATCACTCTCAAATTTAGAATGGTATGGATAGAATGGAGTGACCCCTTGAGGGGGAGCCAATCTATAGAAGATGATATTTTGAGATTCACATCATCTTTTGAAAAATGAATGTATTCCAATCACACTTTCATCCCTTTTTTGTTAATTGTATTTAACCTTTAAATTAAGGGGGAGTAATTGATTGAAGAAAAATGGATGAAAGGGGTAGATTTAACATTACACCTGATCTTTATAATGAGTTTGGTGTAGTATGTGCAGGATTTAGAAATTCATTAATATATCTGAAAAATTTCAACCCCTTGAAGCCTAAGAATGATCTCACGTGTATAGTGAATTGTGGAAAACATTGAATTCATTGGATACATAACTATTGTTTTCTACACTGGGTTAGTGCAAGTATACTTAGATATGATATATAAAGGGTCTTTTCTAAATTGAACATGTGACATCATCCATCTCTTAGTGATTTTCAAGAAGATGCTATTGAAAGGGAGGGAGAAATATTTTGAAGAGAACCACACCAAAAATTTGCATTTGGTTTCCAATAAGGGGGAGAAAATCTTGGCACCCATATTGGCACATTCCTATGTGCTCTTGTGATATTGACAACAAATACAAAGGGGGAAATTCTTGTGCACTGTGTTGCATTTGTTGTCAATAAGGTGTAAGGATTTGAATGGATGACAAGGAGTGTCAACATGTGAATGACAAAGTAAGTGATGGTGATGGTGATGTTGTCAATATGGTGTCAAGGATGGAATGGATGACAAGGTGTGTCAATATGTTAATGACAATGAAAGTGATGATTGGAGAATGACCATGGTACTAAGAGGCATGTCACTTAGGAGAATCGCTAATTGGCATAAGAGGTAATGGTTGAAACATTCTCTATAAAAAACAGACAATTGTTGAGATGATCTTAAGTTCAAATAACTTCTATCAAGAAGAAAAAATGTCACAACATTGTTAGAAGTCCATGAATTGTTTTCACAATTCATGAGGAGACAAAGAAGATCCATCCACAATCACTAAGTGGACGAGGAATGAATAAAAGAGTTCCATCCATATCCACTAAGTGGATGAGGGATAAAGTGAAGGAGATCCATCCATCTTACTAAGTGGATGAAGTTAAGATGAACCATCCAGAACTACTAAGTGTACGAGGTGGTTTGAAGAAGACCATGCACTATCTCTTAGTGCTTGAGGATTTGAAGGTGATCCAACATCATCTCTGATTGGATCATTGAAGAACACTGAAGAAACATTTGATTCAAGAGTAATGGTTGGGGAAAAACCTTCGGGGATTTCCTTTTACGTGAAGAATATAGGTTGTGAGATTCTTGGGAATTCCATCTCTTAATAGGATAATAAGAAGAAATGTTGAAGAGGAGGTGAGGAATTCTAATGAAGAATAAGAGGTTAAGAAGAGGAGAATGGCATGAAGAAGAATTGTTCCTACATGGTTATTTAACAAAGTATACAAGGTAAAGCTTATGCAAAAAATATGCCAACTATAGGGCTGGCCATAGGGCCTCAACAAAAGGAACATGTGGGACTAGGTCTCCATGCCCATTGGGAAACCGTAGGGCCATCCCAATAGCGGTCGGGCCGTGTGTAAGCCCGAGCCACGAGGAGGTCCAGCCCGCCCAGCGTGGGCACCAAGGGTGCGCCCGTGACAGAGCATAGTGGGCGCTAGAGCATGCCCGCAGGAGAACCGGTGCGGGGTGGAACCAGAGGGGGGAGAGGAGTAATCTGAGCTGATAACGGGGGGCTTTGTTTGTTAAACATTGAGAATTTTGTGGTGCGTTTCGATGTGGGAAGAGTTTTTAAAGATGAGGAGCTGATTTGCGTCGTCTATCTGATCCACGTGTAATCGCGACCGCTCATCTAATCTCGTCGTGCCACATTATAATCCTGACCGTCAGATATCATTAAACGCTGATCCAATGGACAAGGTGATAAACCGAGGTTGTCTTCAACCTCCGGACACCCGAGCTCCACCCGACGTGAACCAGTCATCGTCGCCACTACCTATCCAATGTGATCGAATTCCGGACCACTGTTGAAGCTCAAAACAACTGCATGGTGATTTTCTGATCGAACTGTGAACATTCATGCATTCTACGTCTTGCATGCATGAGATATATCAAGGAAGAAGTTTCGACCGAGGAAAGTAGAGTTGCAGAGGCCACATGGATTCGTACGAGATTTATGCATAAGAATCGGGCATACGATATTGAATCCATACATGATGAAAGGAACCCACGAGACACATGATATACGCCGAATATCTTAAATGCGGGTTGAATTTTTTTAAAGAACCGAATATCTCGGTTATTTAATGGAATGAATCTCAGACGATTCATGGACAGATCTTGAACACCCTTTCCTAAAATAGAAAGAGGCCGAGGAGAAGATATTTTTTGCTGATCATTTGAGAGAAGATCTATGAAGCTCTGAGCAACGCAATGTTAATCCCCGTGCACAACATGCATAGAAGAATAGCCCAGAGCCACCCGAGGCTTCGACAGAGCCTTTTGGGAAACCCCTGTGTGAATGAAGTTAAGGTGGCAGTCACCCTATGTGCTCCCCTGTGCGACAGGGATGAATTCAGGCCTTGCACGGCTACTACCCCCAACACTTTCATTGTAGGATGTGGTCGCACCCTATGCGCCCTCTGTGCCCGTGAACTCACGTGGAAGGAGGAAGCCACAGTGCCACCTGCACGGTAGGAGGGAGTGGCCGAACCAGTGCGGCAGAAGGAGTTGTCGCGCCACCCACGTGGTAGAAGCTTCCGCACCTGCACGGCAGAAGAAGATTCCACACCACCCGCATGGTATATTTCACTCCCGAACCCTGCTCGGTTGAAGATAGGAGTTGGCCTCATCATTTGTGCACCCTCCCTGGGTGAGGTGTACGGGTTGAAGAGGAATTCACACCTACAGGTTGTGAGTTCATCGGTTGAAGAAGGAGTGTGTTCAAAAGTGGCTTGTGTACACTTTTAAGAAGGAGAAATAAAGAATCATTTGTGTGTGTGTGTGAAAAATTAGACGAAGGCCACACCATCTCTGAGTGTGTGTGTGTGTGTGTGCAAAGAAACAAGAAGGTCGAAGCCTTAGTGTGTTCACAAGTGAAGGAGGCCATACCTCTTATGTGTGCCCAAGTGAAGGAAGAAGATACATGCATGTCCATGCATGTATTAATAAGTGAACAAGTGGGTAAACACCTTGAGAAGATAGAGAGAAGGAGAAATTCACACTAAACAACAACACACAATTTGGTGTGTGTGAGAAAGAACAAAAGACTGTGACTCGAAGAAGAAGGAGTGCGGGCTAAAAGAGATTATACCCTTTAAGGGTTTATCACGCCAAGCAGAAAAGGAGAGAGCTTTCTTCAAATGCATTCACCTGCACACGTAAAAAAAGTTTAAATCAGTGTGTCTACATTTGAGAAGACCAAGAACAAAGGTCCTTGAATATAATGGAGAAGCCATGGAAACATTGCATGAAGATTTAGAAATTCCATCCACTCAGTGTATGCAAATGAATTGAAGAGAGACTGAAGCCATACTAAAGTTAAAGACATCATTTATCTGAATTTTCAGTAGTTGAGATGACCAAGAAGATTGATTTTGCATACTCAGTACAATAACAAATTTTCCAATCATAATTCTTGAAGACAGAGGCCGAGTCATCCTTAGAAGAAAGAGATAAAGCCTGAGCAAAGATGTGGAGTCCCGGACACCCCAAGTGATCAGAAGAAGTGAGAAAGTCTAGAAAACCATAATCAAGGCTGTTGAAGACTCTTGAAGAGTTGAAAGAAGAAGGAAAACTGGTGTGACTCGAGGAGTCGGGAGAAGACCCCCTGTGAGACTCAGGGTGGAGAAGTCTTCGGTGGAAGCTGAAGCAGGTCAGTGGGACTCTGGTAACACTGTGGGATGCAATATAAAGAACCTCCTGTGGGACTCAGGAGAGATACAGTGTGACTCTATATTGACCATTGTAATTACTAACCGAATTATAGTAGAGAAACCATGTTGGGGCTTTTAACCAACATGGAAAGGACGTAGGCCTTTGGTGTCGAACCTTGTAAATCCTTGTGTCTTGTGCCTTTACATTTACTACATCACACAAGGAAAGGCTAAGAGAAACAAGAAGAGTGGATCGAGGCCTTAACCATCCATAGAGGTTTAATTGTTAAAGAATCAATTAGTAAAATTTTTAAAATGATCACTGATTCACCCCTCCCCCTCTCAGTGATCACACAGATATGGGAACTTCACAATACATAATAATATAATCTAGTTTTTGGGGTGATTTTCATCATTTCAAATAATTTACAATTCATAGTTTTTTGGGTTATCCATGAAGGGGTGGTATAAAATTCAACATACAGAGCATTTTAGACCACCCATTTTTGCCGAATTTCATTGTAAATAATGAATAATTCTACATTCGATCTATTAATATTAAATGGAAAAATAAGTTTATTTTAGCAATTTCTAAAATGTAATTATATGTTTAATGACAATTAGTAATAAAATATGTATTTTTACTTAAAAATTTTTTATTTCATTTACTATTTTACATGTATTCTATAGATAATTTAAACTATAAAATATATTTTCATATTGGTTTAGTTGTTTTTCAAATATGATATCACATTGAATGAATGAATTGGATGGATTTCCATTTAGGATCCATAATGTACTATACACATTATGAACCAAAATTTCTCATCTACTTAACTCAGACCACAACACTTTCAATCCCATTAATCAATGATATATGATTCCACATGTAATCATTTTTTTCATATGGTATTTGATTTTTCCGCTTACGGAAAACACTATTAGGTTACTGTGGGAACACTAGGTATCAGTTATTTTTTTCCAAATCCAACATGACGTGATTGGTAAATATAGTACATAATCAATGTAATAAAAATATATAATATGAAAATACACAAATCATATATACATTACATGGGAAATTAAAATAATATTTGCTCTGTTTCACCTATAGTGGTGCATGAAATAATGAAAAACCCCCATTTCATTTGTCCTTGGTAAAGAACTAATTGTTTCGACAGCACAGATATTAATAAAATAATAACCTAAGTGTACCACATAATAGTGAAGTCATTTCAACTAGATGTAGAATAATCAATAATATCAATATCCCATCCCATGTAATTTGGGTTTCTCCTTTACATGGGTTTGATACATATAAAAAATATCATTTCCAAATCCATTTAATTCCTTGTATCTGGAATAATACCTAAAATTGTAATAGAAAAGGGAAAAAGGATATGGAACCACATTTTAATATCCCAAATCTAGGACCATGTTACCTGTAATGCAATATTTTGGGTCATATAGCCTTAAACACACCTCCTCGTAAGCAAGTGGCTACCAACTTGCAGTGGGGGTGTGAAGGTGGTACAATTGTAAGACTATACCTTCATATCAAATTTTAAATAATGATACAATTATAATCTAACAAAAACAAATTAATATATTATTATATTGAATAAGAATTTAAGTAATGGAAGAATATAATGAACTAAAAAATGAATAAATATATCAATATCCTCTAAGGTGGTGTCAAATACATGAATGCATGGAATTTAGATGTAAAAAAGGGGAGAAGGGGGTATGCATATAAAAAACTAAAAAAGGAAAAAAAATATAATATCATCTCGAAATGAATTCTCTATCCTCTAATACTACGAAAAATGTATACACATATAAGTTTTAAAACTATAACTAATAGATTTCCTTTATCAATACTTACAGAGATTTAATATTCTTAGGTAGGAAATGAATCATATGTACGGTGTGAGAAAATATGATATTATTCCACCAAAAATTATGTCACTATGTAATCCAAGTAGTGCTCTAACTGACCAATTTGTAGATATAATTACAAATGTATACAGAACAAAATAAATAAAAACACACATGGTCTTTTTCATAATGGATTCTTGGCATCACTAACTACATTGCCACATAGGTGGATTTAATGTTAGATCAATCACAATATATAGATATATATATATATATATAGTGTGTGTGGTTATATATTTTATCCACCAATAGAATCCATGTTCATGATGATGCTGGAGGTCATAGACATGGAATAATCATTCAAGATAGCCTGTTGTGTAACTCCAACATTAATAATTAGTTTCACGAGCCCATAAACTCAATCAATAAGATACATTCATTATATCCCATATTGATGGGGTGACATCATTCTCATCACTCTATATGATGACTATTCGATCTTTTAAACACTCTAATAAGGGGTATGGGACATAAATCCCATTATCATGTTGTGTCAATGGTGTGAGATTTCATGCTCAACACACAATGTATGGGAGCATAATACCACAACACAAAAAACATACCATTTTAACACATCTATAATAAAATGTAATTATATTTGTATGATAATTCACCACTAATTAAATATCATGCGTCTGAACTGACAAGTTCAATTACAAATAAGGCATTACAATTATCATTGATAAATTTATTAATAAAAAACAAATGTTATAACCCTACCATTTTTGTAAATCAATCCCTTTTAAATATTAATTTAATTAAAGGGAATACAACAACTATTAATTATAAAATTCACATGATTAGTCCATTCAATTCATCAAAATAATGATTATAAATTAATTATTCCCAATAACCATTTATAATGGTTCAATGGTCAAAAAAGTAATTTCATACGTGGGAAATTCCATTTATAGGTTGAGTCAAACACCATATAGGTTCATTTGGTTCCATTTAACTTTCATGTATCAAGGAAAAAACAATTAAAATTATAGTTCAATTTCAAAAATTTCATTTTATGCATTAAAATTATTTAACCAGAAAAATTGAATTTGGTTACAAACACCAATGAATTATCCAAAAAAATACATCAACCACCATTAAATCACCAAACAATGGTCAATATTCATGAATCAAGGTTCAAGGTTAAATTTGGTATGATTAACATATATAAAATGAGACATTCATAAAGAAATGTCATGCAGAATAATAAAGTAGCTATAATACATCAAAACATAATGGTGAAATGATCAGACCACCTACATCAAGTCTGTAGATGACTACATGCTCGACATCATTATCAAATTCAGACACTACTAGAAGAGATATGAGAAATGGTCGAATGAGCTGAAAACTAGGGGAATAATATTTCTCCTTAGAATCATGAATATTAAATGGTAATTTTTTTAGGAAGTGATTTTAATATTATTATCATCTTAAGGAAAACAATTCCTTTGACGGGTCATGAATTGGACATCAGATGTGAGAGATACTTGGATGCCTAGTTTGATTTAAGTGGATGACCATAGGATAGATGAAAGGATGCCCATAATAAGAAATGATATCTTGGAATAATAATGTTGTAACTAGAATTAAGAAATGAATTATGATATTTAAAAAGGATATGTGCACAATTTATCTAAAAATGCATAAGTTTAATGATACCACTCTTATACAGAATAGAAATCATCTACAAGGAAATGTTATTGTGGTATCATAGATGTAGAAAAATTGTGTGTCCCGAGCTAAAAAAAACTATTTAAAATTGCACAGTTTGGGGAAACCTGTAGGCTGGGTGGAAATGATTTCCCTAATTTTGTGGCCTAGCCTTTTCTTCCAATTTAACTATTCTAGACTATGAATGACCCTTGAATGCCCCAAAGATCTCTTTTACCTAATTATTCATCAATAATTTGAGTTTTTATGAATCGAAATTAAAAAAATGATCCTTACATTTATGATAAGATTGATCATTACATTATTTATAGTGACATGGTTTGTCATTTATTTCATAAGTATTAAAAATGATAAAATACTTTATCATTGTAAAGATGAATATCATATGAATTTTTCATTATAAAAAACCTATTTTTTATATTATTTTAAGGAGTAATAAAATTTTAGTAAGAATAATTTTAAATAATATAATATATGGGTTAGTTAAGAATTATTTTTGACCAAATATTCTAATTTATTAAGCCTAAACCAATCTTCACGAATAAATGAACTTAAATTATGAAATAAAAAAATATGGATTAAGGATTAGGAAATTTTTGTTGGTATTGAATTATATTGTCATATGATTATAGATTATAGAATAGTGTAGGTAAAAACCAATAACATGATCTAATTTATGGCCATATTCCTATATAATTTCTGTATTACCTTGTTTCATTATCTATACAATGATTTTTCTGAATGGTTTCCTGTATTGGAAACATATATAATTATGTATAAAGGATTTAAGAGCATAATATCAATGATATAGGGTTTCATAAGAAAGGCATTTATTCCACATGGATGTGGTTTCATTATTATAATATTTTATAGTTTAGAATTGAAAACCTAAACATGTGTCTTCTGTTCCACATCATTAAATCAAGGTGCCTTATAAATTTTGGAATAAAAATATGGTTTAAACACCAATGAGGTAAGAATCCCCTGAGTGAATGTTTTTGTTACGTTGTTTTTCTTGAATATGATATTATTTCCACTAAAAATCTTTTTAAAACTATTTTATCAATATGGTATCAAATCATAATGAACATAATGAATGAAAATTATATATTTGGATAATTTTCATGGGTTCATGATGAGATTTAGTTTAGTTTAATTTTATCCCAATTTGGTTTATCATCAAAATCAGATTATATTAGTATTTGATATAAATTTGAAAATCATCCTTCTATTTTCACTAATTGAAAATATAGGACATGTTATGAGTATATATTGGATGTCTCAATACAATAGTATAAAAACAAAAGTAACTAGTAAAATGGGAGAAATTAATTCATAAAATCAAGTTCATTAGGATCAACCTGGTCCTTCAAGAAATTCTGATATTAGTTTGGATGTGTAGTAAGAATTACCTAGAACAAAACCATTTTTGAATAAAAACAATTATTTATCCTTTTGTGTGGAATGATGACACAATATCTATTTTAATTTTTTTAGAGTTCATGAGAAGATAATTATTGTTTATGATAATTGTTAATCTAGGTACTAAACACAACATTTAAAATAGTATTTCAATATGCAACAATGTTTGTTGTCTGAAAATTAATTTCACATACCAAAATATATTGAAATTAGTCGTTCCAAGGTGATAGGTGATGCTCTAATGAATAAAAAAGATGGTGTCTAGACTTAAGATATGATATATTGTATTAGTTCTCATATCATTGAGTTATAATTGTCTAATATGTAGGAAAAACAATAATTTGTATTATTCAGTGAATGAAGAATTCAATTAAGTCATCAGGATCCTTTCGAAAAGGGAGAAACACTTCCCAAATAATTGATGGTTGTATTGTACAAAGATCTATAAAAATTATAAATATAAAATTATTCTTGGATGTAAGATTAATGATCATGGTCTTAAAATTAATGTGAAGAAAATTAGTCCTAAAATGGACTATTTAAATCATTTACAAATGATGAGTACAAGGTTCGCTCTCCTCTATTTGGGATTTCATAAGAAATACAACTGGTAAATATGTCTTTGGGTGGACTTTGATTTGGGTGATGATGGTGTTTCCAATTAGGATTTGTATAATTTTAAAATATTTAAATTATTATTTCTAGTTTTATTTCATTTAATTTCTGTTTGAGTGTGTGTATGTGTTATCTCAACCCTCACACAGTTTCAATTATCATTATTGTTTACCTGTTAAATAAAAGTGTATTTAATGCCAACAGTTTTTAAAAAATTATATGAATATCATACCATGGATTGAAATGAAATTCCTTGATTGGAGTTATAAGGAGTATGATTTGGTGGTTTTATATAATGAAAACATTACTCATTTGAAAAGGCATAGACATTATTTTATCTGAGACACAGATAGAAACATATGTAAATTTTGTGGTATTAAAAATGTGTTATTGAAAGAAATTGGAGTTCAATGAAATTAAATGTATTTGAAATTTTTATGTAGTTATTATAATGTATAAATGAAGTTTTATAATGATCATGTATTATATTATAATTTGAAAATATGGGTTTCATGAGGAGTGAATGTGGGAAACATTAGTCGAAGAAAAAAATATATTAGAAAATAAATTCAGCATCAATTATTAAGAACTGTTATAAGAATATTGGATAATGACATAATAATCATGTATGTGTTTTCAATGTGTTAGGTTTGTAATTTTGGATAGTTACTACTCTTAAAATGATCTAAATAATGATCATATTAATAATGAATATCATGGAATAAAAATGTTTTCATTTTTAATGAAATTATTCCAAATTGTTTTCTTTTCCAAAATTGGGAATAATGTATGAATGTTAGCAAGATCACAAGGATAATGGTTCGGATAAATAATTTTCTAACACTTCATCATATGTTTAATAATCCATCAATGAAGTGTATGTTACATAACGTTTTTACTCAGTGTGTGAAAATATTTTTATGATTTCATGTCTAAACATTCATTAATTAATGGTATATTTTCATGAAAATTTAATATTTAAATTCAAAAAATGACTCCATAAAATTTCATAAATGTACGACAATGTTATATTATAGATGTAAAAAATCATACATGTTTTTATGTTTTTTATATGGATATGGTTTACAAGAAAAAGTCCCATCCCCACCCTTTATAATGTTTGATTATATTTTTTCAGTGAAATTAATTTATATTTATCTTAAAGGGATTCAGTATAGATATATGGATGTTATGCTTCAAAATTAGTTTCATCTTGAATATAATATTGACATTAAAAATTTTATATCATATCCTGATTATCAATATCTATTAAAATATAAAACATAAATCTATAATGGATATATTTTTCAGAAGAAGGAGGCCATCCAAATGGGTAAATTAAATATAGTAACTAAATATCATGATTTTTTTGTAATAAAATTATTTATAAAATACATGATCATAAAATTAAATATACCTTTGATAGTTTTTTAATAGTAAACTCTTATGAAATCATCATTAATGAATGTTCCTTTTCGAACATTTTGAATTAAAAAAGAAGTTACATGTCTTTATGGATAAAGGAAATAGTCAACCAAACCTATCACCATGGGGTAAAATAGTTTTTATTTTAATAGAATATTTTTTTTATTAGAATTTTAAATTATTATACATCATTCAAAAGTTTCATTGTTAAGAATATGTATATATTACCTCATTATATGAATTGTTTCATCTGATCCATAGAGCTTGGTAATATTTATAGATTGATCTAAGGTATGGATAAAATGGAATAAAGGTTGTGGTGGATAAAATTCTATTGATAATATTACATACTGTGTATGAGAATTATGTGGTTTTGGTAATTCACATTAGGTTGAAACATTGGCCAATTTTGTATCTGGAAATAATGAACATAATTTTTCATCAGTTAATTTATGAATATTTCGTAGTTTTTATTGATGAAAAATGATATATTTTATATTTTACGGTTATTGAGAGAAAACTTAGAAGTTTATTTTTAATACATTAACTATGAATTTTTAATATAGAATGTATTTTATACATGTATTTTATATTTCAATGATTTCCTGCAATGGACATATTGTAAATAAATATGGAAAAATATTCAATCCAATTAAAAACTTATTGATGATTGGAAATGACCAAAAATACCACACATATTTATAGCCTCATTATAATAAGCGGTTACTATATAATATTTTTAATTATTTACCACTTTTTATCAACAATTACTATGTTAACACGAAACGAAGATATGATTATCTATATAGCTGACTAAGAAAATGGATTCATTGAATTGAAATAACGATTTAATTATTCACCTATTGTGGCCCTAAAATCAATATATGGTAACAACATTTTCAATAATGATGATTCATTAAGGGGACTTAGTTATTCATTAATATAGAATGATAAGGTAATTGATTATGATTTATGACGACCGAATCCTCATGAGCTAAATTATCATCTAATGAACATGAACTATTTATTGAGGTTATTTATTTTTAGTATAATTAGAATCCATTTATATAGATTAAAATATTGAATATATACTGATCATAAATTTTGAATTATATTCACTCAGAATGAGATGAACATGAGATAGAGAATATGGATAGAAATATGTTCAGATAATGACAACTTTATTCATGAAAATTTATTATAATTTAGTGTGGTAAATAAAAAATTAAAACAAAAATATAATAATTTTTTATAAATGACTTTTTGAACATGAACCTTTAGTTTATAATTTTATGAATTTTCACATCAAATTTTTCATACATGAACATCAACTACTTTTTCATGTATCAATAAAAATGTATATTTAAAATATCATTAATAATTTCCATTTTTGTACCTTGTTTTAAATGAAATTTAATATTATATAATGAAGTTATGTATGATGACATTAAGGTCAATGAGGATGGTGGTATCCGATGAATTAATATATACTAATTATAGGGCTTCATGTTGAAAAATGAATAGTTGAGTGAATATCATATCTCTATATCTTCTATTTGTCCATGAAATAATATTTTTTATAGATACCATCACGAACTATTATTATTTGACTTAATAAGAAAATATATTACTAGTTATACAATTAAATATGTTAATATTGAATATTTTATATTAGAATTAATGCACCAAAATGTGATTTGTCACCATTTTATAGTTCAAATATATAAATGAGAAAATGAATCTATTTGTTTTATGGATGGATTACCAAAGCCATCTTGAGGTAAAATTATAATATTTTTTTATTGTTCATCACATAACGAAATATAGAGTATAAATTCCTATTCAATATTTTGTGCCATTTTGTAAAAATTATCAATTCTATCTTATAGAGATATTAAGCTTATTATTTGTTAGTCTCCTTAATATAAAATAAAATTTTCCCTGCCTGTACCTCTATTTTTTTTAATTATTCAATAGTAATTAGGTAGTATATTGAATTTCAATACAACTTTATTTCCACAATATGAGGAAAGGAAAAAGAGTACATTTTTCAATTTAGATGATATAGAATGATCTTTTTAAATTTATTTGATTGGAAATTTGGGTCAAAATTATTCATTAAATCAATTTTTATTTTGTAAATGGTATAATTTTTCAATAAAGATGATACCTTATGGATATTTTTATTCAAATAAGTTTTGTAAAACAACTTTTAGAGATATGGTAGCTGAAATAATGTTGTTGGGACAAGAATTATTGAATGGAATGGTTAATATGGTGAAATTTATTCAATAATATATGATGACAACTCAATTTAAGTGGATATGTTATGTAAATTATTATCTATGTGATTATATATTCAAATCAGAATATTCCACCATGTTTATCCCATGTAAATAATGTGTTTAATGTATTATTTCATAAATAATATGGGCCATATTAATATCTTGTATAGATTCATATGGTATTTCAAATTAAAATAAACATTCCTTTGATGAAAAAATTGATTTTCTTACCTTACACGGATAATGTAACAAAATAAGCTAATTCACAATGTTAATATATCATCTCAAAACCCACACTCCCTGATCCCAAGAACAAACCGTAAATAATTCATGTATTTATTTGATAATAATGATGGTGGACCAATTTTTTCCGTCCAAATATTAAAAAAAATTAATGTCAGAATATATCACATACATACCCATAAAACATTTAGGATTATAGTTTTAATGAATTTGGACAAACTCATACCTAAACAAAAATAATTTTTCAATTGATAATATCTCCCACATAATAGAGGTTTTGTTATTTAAAATTATGTAATCGTTAAAATTCATATGAATCCATTCGAGATATAATTTTTTCAACATCATTTTTGACAACATAGGTAATATGAAACCTTAAATTTGTGAAGGTAAATACTTATAAATGGATTGAATAAGCATCATTAATTATAAGTCATCATTTAGAATAATATTAACATAATTTTATGATTACATAGTAAAATTAAATGAGAATTACATAAGATAGTAAATAACCTTTAAACATGGATCAATAAACATGTTTAATGTTCAAATGATTTATCAATTCTAGGATACATGAGAATCAAAAAATATTGAGGGATTTTGTGTCAGTCATGATGAAAGGAATCATTTAAAACCCACATCATTTATGAATAGAAATTATAAATATATTTGAACAACATATTCATAGAACACTAATATAACCCTTTAAAAACAAGTAAAAATTGAATAAAATTTTTGTGGAATTCCAAATTCAATGCATTATACGACTATCAAGTAAAACCTATCATATAAGCTATGATGAAATCTACAGATGACATCGAGTCAAAGTAATCATATATTCTATATTTGGTTCAATATATTCTATTTGTTAACACACATTATATTATTTATATTGAGATTATCTAATAGATATCATGTAGATCACCCATTATATAAATATTATATTCATTCCATTACATTAATATTGTACAAGAAACGCGAAACACTTTATAAAACTCATAAAAACATCCATTATTCCATTAATAACATTATCTAATCATTGAAATGTAATGGGTTCCATGATAATCTCCTTCAAACATGACTAACCTCTGATAATAAATGAGGATCACTACAATAACATCGAAACATTATTAAAATATTATAAAAAATATGTTCCCTGATAATATATTAAAATAAAAAATTTAAAGACAGAGAAACAATAATTAGTGTATAAATCTATCATATCCAGGTCATGAAGAAGTGAAGTAAATATTTTTTAAAATTGATCAATTTAAATACAGTTAAACATTATTGAGGAAATTAAACATTTCACTATGAGATACACCAAATAATGTTAATTTAGATGAGTAATTATTATGAAATATCACTAAGAATATTTAATTATGAATTTATCATTTCCATTTTGAAGAAAATTATATATAATATATTAATTTATCAAATGATAAAGCAGTCATTTTGAATCAAAATGACTGTTTAAAAAGAATATTTATTTATAACATTGTTTGAATATGATGGCCTGGGAATATTTTCATGTTGTAAATGTTATAAATTAACATATTACTCATACATTTGGTAATGAGAGTGAATGATTCCCTTGTAAAAAATGTATAGTATATTATTTTTCAAAACCATATAAAATATTCTTAAATATAATGAAATAATTTTTTAGTAATTTTTTTATAACCAATATTTTTCATTTTTAAAAAAAAATATATATGGAAGAGATATATTTCATATCTAAACGAACATAATATATTGGTATAACATATAAGAGACTGCCTTTTATTTAATCCACAAAAGAGGATTGGTAAAATTAAAAATGTAAACAAAATTAATAACTAGAATATTATAAAAGGTAATTCTTTCAAGAAAATAAGCGCATATTATTTTTATTAATGGAACCTATAACATATAAAATACTAAACAAATGGATATTATTAGTTAAATTTATTTCCATATGGATAAATATTCATTCACATGTCACATAAAATAATTACATCAAATTATATTTTAAATATCCTAAAAAAGAATTTTAATGATATATAATTTTGATTGGATAATATATACCCCTTATCAAATATTTTTAGGGAATCACATAAACTTATATACCAAATAAATAATCTTCCCAACAAATATCCCTTAAATTGCTCATATCATTGAATTGAGAATAAAAAATTGGTGTATATTATGTAATTATTTTAAATAAAATGGAAAATAAAATACTATAAATATTGAATAAAAAATTTTGGTATTAATTAAAATATAATAAGAAAATAAAAAATTTAATGATGAAGATTTATATCGTAATGAGATGAAATGAGTTAAGAAAAAACCTCTCCACTAGGTATCTTTCAATTCAAATCCCTTTGATGAAATAATTAAATTAGAAAATTAATATTACATTATGTAAGAAGGTTTAATGATATTACATGAATAAGGTGAAGTGAATAAGACATATAAAATAAAACATGTTTATAAGTTAATATATTCTTCAAAAAAGATAGTTGAAATGATGTTTATTAACATATTGGAAATCTCAAGTTCATAACCATAATAACGGGAAGTCCTCATCTGGGATAGGAAGAAAAAATTATTTTAAAGGGAATTATAATTAAATTAATTCATTTTAAATATATTCACCAACCAAAAAAATTTATTGAATATTAAAAATTTCTCATAGAAATAAATGTGAGGTAAGAATCCCTTACCTCTAGTCCAAATATTCAATGTATATATTTTTACTCCTCTATAAAAATATCATATCAATTATTTTATTTCATAAGAAATTTTTCATGGACTAATACCTTATACATTATTCATTTTTGTTTATTTCTTTTTAATTACATATCTAAATTCTTAGTTAGTATATAACATGTTGTGTGTTTTAGGGATGTTCGGTTCATTGATTGAAAACAACTTCGAGGTGATGATTATGGTCAAAATTGTAATTGATGAATAATATCAAGAATAATATTCATGAAACAATAATAATTTATATACATTAATTATAATTATAAAAACAACTCCAAATGCTTGATATTATAAATTAACTATATTACAAATGTTGATATAATATGTTATATGTATGCCAATGTAATATTTAATATTGGGAACAATCATTTGGTTAAATAAGGTAAATAATATTTTATCTTTAAAGGACAATCATAATATCATATTATATCTTTAAATATACTTATCTATATATTTAAAATGATTTTGAGGATAAATATAATCACATAGATTCATAGTGGAGATAGACTACACATACATGCAGATGATGTTATCATTTTTTAGTGAGATGAAATGTTATAATAAAAATGATACATAACTTTCTGAAAATGATATATATTTCAATATTAAAAAAATTCATATTTAAAAAATATATTAATAGTTATATATATGTAAAAAATATAACACATAATCATTATTTTCTTCATTATAAACTTCCAATATAAGTGATACAGACAAAAAATTCCACAGTATTGTTAGGCGTTAGTGTACATTAAAAAATAATGATATTTCTATTTCTTAATTAATGTGATATTAGTTTCATTTTTGAAATTAAAATATCATAATAAAAAATCAATATATTGAATTAATGTGTCTTAATATATCATCATTATTAAGGATGATTTTTTGGAGGTTAAGAAATAAATAAAACAAAACTACTCGATTAGGCACGATACATATTCTTCAAAACCCCATTTAATATTAGAACCAAAACCCCTCATAAGATTGATTTAAAATCAAAAAATGGTAACGGGTACATCGATATGTAATATTAGATGTTTTAGGAAGGTATTGGATTCATATAATTGCTTATTGTCTGTAAAGTGAAGAAAATATGTATGTCATGTAATAAGTTATGTTATTGCACACATATAATTTCAAAAATGAAAAGCTGATACCCAAATTTTTTAAATTCAAAAAAGAAACAAAATGAATATTTACTAGTCATTGGATATGATAAGGTGTTTATATTTCTATACACTATGTTATATAAATTATTTTAGGTAATTTTACATATTATAAAATTAGATTAACACCTGAATAACCTGTTTTACCATAGCTATGGTAATATATTTTAACTATAATAACTATTATTTATGATAAAAAAGTAGATGAAATTTTTATTTTATATAAATTGTTGTTATCAAAAATGTGGAAACCATTTTATAAAATTTTTGTTCCAAAAAGTTATTAAATTTTAGTTAAAATATTACACACAGATGCAACAAAAATGTGGATCTTCAATAGATATATTTTTTTAAATGATGATTTAATATATATTATAGGACATGTGATAATATTTATATGTATTTAAATAAAATTATAAATATATATAAATATATTAAATGATACTAAAAATTTCCTCCATGGGGGTGGTTTTAAATAATTTTAGATGGAAAACATTGTGTATTTTTTAAAAAAAATATGAAAAAATTTTTTTAACAAAAAATTAATCTTATAAAAAAATTTAATATAATTTAGAATGATATGTTATTAATTAAAGTAAATATTAAAACACAATACTATTATTTCGTTAAATAAAATTCACATAACAACTGAACATAAAAATTTCTTTATTTATTTAAATATAATGACAGTTTGATAGAAAATTATATATTTTAGTATTTACTGAAGAAGAATCATTTTATAAAAAATCTAATGATTTCTCCCAAATAAATGTCTGATATGATCATTTCAAAATTAAATATTATCATTTTAAATTCATTCTATAAAATTTCAAAAAATTTATTATAAAATTTTCCACAAAAATATCAAAATTATATTGTTATGAAAACATATTTATAAAGAATAAAATTACATTTATAATTTATTAATTATTATTTAAAAATAATTTTTTGAAACATATTTTTTGATTTGAAATAGTGTATATTTTTTATAATGTATTGAGAAACATTCATACACTCTAGTCTAACTACTTGGTTTGAGTGTCCATATTTAAAATAATATTATTTTATCATTTGTTAATGTTCAGTGTTGTGTGTCATATATGCTATCACGAACATATTACCTTTTTAAGATATCATGGGGTTAAATTATAAACACATTAGTAAATTTCATCATCTTAATTTTAATATTATCTTCATAACAAAGGGGTTCAAATTGTAAAATACCATTTTAAAAATCCCTCATTATAAAATGATTTAATAAAATATCCACTTGAAAATTGATAGTTTGAGGTACATAGGTTATAAATATTAGTGATCGATTTGGATTCCATATATGTGAACATTATTGGGATGTGAATATATGATCATGGAAGTAAATAATGTGCCTTAATTAATTATGTAGAGTGACAGGTATCATTTATCACAGGACTGTAAAATGTCATGAGACAGTTAACACACACAAATAATAAACCTATGATGTTCGAAAAACCCCATAATCTCATAAATAAGTAATGTATTATGATCAAATAAACATTATTAATGTCCTTTTCCTATATTTTAACAATTCATTACCTTCTACACTATTTGAATAATTATATGTACTTATAAAATAATTTTATTTATATCCTTCAATTAATTTCCACCACAATATTGTATTATTCTCAAAATGCTGATTATTCATGATAAATCATTCATGTGTCAAGAACTAAAATAAATATTTAAAATATTATATATTCAAAGATGTGGGAAAATATATATTATAAATATATTCATATATTAACCACAATAATGATGGTTAGCATTAGTATGATGTTTTTGAAATTGAATAAACAATATTACGATGAAATAATACATTACATTCTAAATTTCAATAGTTGTAGAAAATTATGAATCTAAATAAGTATATAAATTAAAAAATATTATATACTATTAATAACAAAAAAAATAAAGATTTTATTAACCTCAATAGTTATATCATAAATTGAACAGTATATTCACAAGAATATAGGGAACTTCTTCTGATAGACCAAATAAATTTTCAAACACTTGATTATCTATATGATAATACTTTTTTCACATTATCACCAAAATATCCAAGATCATATAACACATAATTTTTATCATTCCATAAAAAATATTTCCTCAAAATGTAAATCTATTTTCCATTTTACACCAATAAATTTCATATACATGACCCTAATAAAAGATATCTAAATATTTCATCAATCACTTTTAGATGTCATCACTTAATACCTCAAAAGTTGTATCTATGTAGTTGAAAATTTGATAAACCTAAAATATAATCATCTTTTATAGTATAAAAACTATTAGTTTATAATACCATGAAAAAATCATAATCTATTATATTTAATAAACCCTACTCCGATTGTAATGAAAATATTCCAAAATTCACGCACTTAGATGCGCTGCAGAAAACATAAACAATAATTTTATGGCTTCGATAATGATTAGGGTAACCCATTTTTCACCATCAAAAGAACATAAATATAATATTAAATATTAGTTCACGTGCATATCTAATGATCTCTTAGGTTTGTATTTTTAGATAAATAAAAAACCCAACATAAAATATACCAATGTATTCAAATGAAAATCTCTCCCACATGACTAACAATTTATTAATTTTGATTTATTCATCATAATGATGAACATGGACTAGTTTAATCAAAATTAATTAATATTAATTCTATATAATCTGGAGAAAAGTGATCATAATAATTGTGATTTGAAATTCTATTTAAAGGTAAATATAGGCACTAACAATTGAATATCATTAGTTAGAATAAGATACAAATAAGGTATGATCCAATAATCCAAGTGAATGTGAATAACATACGAGAAATCATACCCATAAAATATACATTAATAAAAATATGGGAGTGAATAAATCATTTAGAGGATAAATTCACGAGAATCAAAAAATAATGATCCTTGTGATTTCATTACTAATTAAACAAAACTTTTCAATCCCATTTTACACACAATGAAACAACAAGGTATCATGAAACATTATAATTATAGAACACAAATGAACCCTTATATTAAACTTATAAATTGAGTAACCATATCACCAACTTACCTTCCAAAATCATTATATTAGTACATGGGTAAACAAATATATATATTATAAGGAGATCACCTGATTCTATTTGGGAGGACATATCACTAAAGATATAATCGTATAACTCTATGTAATCTAGTTTCACCCATAATATAATCCATATCAATATCTATTTTTGTCTATAATGGGGCTTTATACATCATATAAAAATGGTCCAACAATCATAACATGAATAAATAACATAATATACTCTCCTTAAAAAAACTCATAAAAATCCATTATTCAAATAATAACTAGATTAACCAAAATAGAAAATGGGTTCCATGAAGGTATCATTGATGTATTTTTAACCAGTGGAAAATAAATTGATATAATTATTATTGAAATCATATTATCCCATGGAAAATAAATATGTTCCAATGAAATATCATGACACAATTAAAATAAATCACAAGAATAAAAAATCATAGTATCATTACAACTCAACCAATGGTGTAATTGTGTTTAATTAACCTAAAACAACACAAAAAATAAAGAAAAATAATGAATAAAAAATATATAGTGATCAATTGAAACATAATCATCACAAAATAATGGAAAGGTTGAAAATTTATAACCAAATGATTTAAAATTAATCTATGAAACCCCTTACGACTTGGTAAAATTCATATCAAATCAAAAGTACGAAATAATTCAAAATTCAACATAAATTACAATGAAACTGAATAGTTCATGATATTAATATTAAATGGGGTGTTTTAAAAAATATTGAAATAGCTACCTAATATTACAATATGTTTTAGTGATAAAAAATATAGATGAAGCCCCTTATAACATTGATAATCACAATATAAAAACCCAATGTAATTGAGAACATAATTCAGGAGTTTAAATCCAAATAATTTCCTTTATAATATTTATAAAGTGCATTATTTTTTATTATATACAAAGAAAAAATGAATATAAATTTTGAATATGAGTGAACACAAAATGTATTTAAAACGATTTGTGAAACCCTTACCTTGAGATTAGAATTTCAGTGTATGTTCCATAATCCCATTATAATATTATCATGTAAATTATTTGATTTCATAATAAAATTTTATATTTTTAAAACCCTATACACAAATAATTTATTTTTTTATTATTAATAAATGACATAAATATTTAATAAATTAAGTCTGTAAGAGGAAATTTTAGGAAATTTGGTTAGTAGTGTGGGAATAGATTAATTATAATGATCATAGATAGTGAAGTAATTTATAAATCATATGCAAAAGATAACCAAGAATTAGTTATCATTTTTTAAATTAATTATACATCATAAACCATTATTTAATGTTTTTTTCAAAAATAAATTTGGTTAAAATCATGGAGATAGTAGTCCTTACATATGAATAATTTACATTTCCATTTTTCATCGATCATTATGGTATGAAGGTATGAAATAATTTATATTTATATAGTGAAAATATTATAATTAAAATTATATTATATTTTATTTATACTTTTATATGAATCATATTTTTTATTTGGAAATGAAAAATAATCACATAACGTTTTTGATCTTATAGTGCATACAAAATCATGAACGATGTTATATTTTTTTGTGTGAGTGGAAAAGTAAGAAATAAATTAAAATATTATATCATTATAATAATTAATATATATCAAATATCACAATTATGTCATATTTATGAGAAATATTCATTAAAATTATTCTTATTTCCTTCCAAGTAGAGTGTTACTTATAAAATTGCATTTATTTAGAAGGTTATAGTCCATCATACACATTAACAACGCGATCTCAACCCCCATAGAATTAAATTGAAATTGTGATATAAAAATTTAATAAGTATAATTATTTTTCAAATATTATATATATACTTTATATCTAAAAAATTCAATCTATTAGAGGTGATTATGGAAAATGAATTTCGTCATTTCGTAATGAATTTTTCTATTGTGCTATCATATGATGGTTTTGTTTTTAATTTTTTAAAATATTAAATTGATTAAAGATATGAAACTAAAATAATAAAATATAATTGGATAGGATATGTATTTATTAGTATATCATCAATTGTTAATAATATTTGGAGGAGGAGGGAGAATAAATAGAGACATGCTCTATTAAGCATAAACATCTTATTTAGAATGCCTTTTTATGATAGAACAAGAATCCATATTTTTGTGGATTTCTGTTTAAAAGCAGGAGATCAATGTGATGGGGATGGATGTAAAGAATGTATTTCAGTTGGGGGGTTTTAATGTCCGAAATCATGTGCCACACACCAGTTCCCCCTTCCAGTCAGTCACATGACCTCAAGCAGGACATACTACATTCCAATGGCTTAAAACTAGTAGCGAGTGTCTTATAACATGATTGTTAGCATACTATACCCAATATAATTATATTAATACACTATAATAAATAAATAAACAATAAGGGATGAATATATGACTATAAAAAATAATATCTAATGATAATTTGTAAAGGAAATACAATATCCAACTGTGGCAAAGAACATTTCATTCAAATGTACATGTCAGACATCTAAAATGAAAACTAAATATAAAGACACTAATGACTCCAAATAAGGTCCTTAACCATGTCGAGTTCCACAATCTATTCTCGATACTAAAATAATCCATCTAATCTATGGACATTCCACAACAAATATCATGCAATGATAATTTGTATTTGGTTGTTGATCCGGTATCCTAGGTAGGGTGTTCGTACAACTCCGTAGACCTACACAAATGGATTCATAAAAAAGTATCATATCTACATTAGTGAATGCAATTTTATAATGAATAAAATAAAAGAAATAATTAAAATTATTTACATTTATTCATTTACTCTTTTTTAACCACGTATCACCCATGTTTCCGTGTTCACTTGAAATCAATCATATAATAGGATGTCATTGTTACAATTAAGAATTCATAAATGAATTACCATGTAAAAATAAATAATACATTGACTAATTTATATTTTACCATTCACCATTTAATAATAGATATACTAAGGAGCATGTTACCAATCATAATACATAGTCCAACATCTAGGTTTTCATTCTCCATTTGAAAATATATATTTCAATGAACATGTTTCTATTCATAATACATGGCCAAATATTTATGCTATCATTCACCATTTAAAAATACAAAATTGAATGGGAATGTAAATATTAAAAATAATTGGTTGAATTTCCATGTTTTCATCACCAATTAATAATCATATTATTGAATGAGAATTTTACCATTCATAACAATTGGCAGAAGTTACATATAATTTTACACCATTTAATAACCACATTTATCATAATAACAAAAAATTATATGTATCTAAAAAACTTATATATTATGTCAAAAAAATATTCAGTAGTAACAATTTTATATTGTCGTTATTAGATTAATTAATTCAACAATTATAGAATAAGTTCACAATATCAGCATCGAATATTAAATTAATTCATTAATTATTAAAAAACCCAATTTAGATATATAATAATTATTTCATCATTAAATTAGTCAACAAGTAACACCAATATCATACATTTAATTCCAAAATTAATTGTCCACAAATCCCAAAATTAAATCATTTTCCTATTAAATAAATTACAAAATATTACACACAAAATTATGAAGTTTAATTGATCTTAAACCATAGAAATTCAACATATTTAATAAATATAATAAGAATCATGATGATATAATTGAAATTTTAGATCACCTACAAGAATTCATCGATGAAATGTTTTCCAATGAAATACACGAATTTGAGTGGCCCATCTATGTTCATCTAGATCTGAATATTAAAAAAACTAAATAAGAAACAATGAAATCAACTATATATAAATCTTGATCACGATCATTATTTAACCATGTAGATTTAAATATAACAACAAATAATTATTACATCATTAAGATAATGTGAGATGAATTCAATAAGAATGGGAGAGGAACTGAGATAGGATTCAAATATTTGGAGAGGTGTGAATCATCAATCTGGGCTTGAAATCCTGGTGGGAGGAGGTGAGAGTAAATCATATATGTGTCTAGGATTTCCTATAAATGGGTGAGTTTTAGTGGTTTGGGTGAATTAATAACTAATTTTAGGGAAAATTTAAAAACATTTCATGATATATTTGGCATGGTGAATGGTTTCCCTAATCATGCACCTTAATAGTGTGACCATAATATTAGTGGTCATTGTTATTCCTTTTAGGGAACATAATTTGATAAACCAAGCGGTACCTGTGTGAACCCCCACTATATAGGGATGCACCCTTTTCTATACTAGTGTGTGTATATTTCTCTAACCATGCACCAACTTTTCTCAAGCAAAATTCCATCAATTTTTCCTTCAATTCACCGAAACACACCCCATGGTAAATCCCAATCAAAAATTACTCAACACGAGGAATAATGTTTCATATAAGCATTCCCAAAACAATTCCATCAATGTATAAGATCTTACAACCTCCCCATCTTCTAATAGATCATCCTTGAGCTTCATTTACAAACCTCTCTAATATTATAAGTCAAAAATATCAGGCCACTGATTCATTATAAAATCTATCCTCTTCCAATTTCACCTCCTATATATTCCAATGTTTTCAGAATACCCAATTTATCAGTATGATCTTTCCCCAAAACATTTTATCACTACTACCCAACACATGTATCAAATGCTCCATAAAGGGAATCATCTTCCCCGATCTCAAAATAATCCAAATAAATAACCTGACAAGGGTTGGTGTGAATCTTATGAAGCTGTGATACATATAAAACCTCATGCATAACATTGTATTTCTATCAGATATCCAACTGGCACACGACCAGTCCGATTCTCTCAACAACAAAAAAAGTACCAATAATCCTAGTCACAAGAACTCCCTTACTCCATATATTATAGTAACACAACTTTGGATGCATCTTATATAATATGTTATCACACTATATATACAGTATGGGTAGTTGACATCTATCAGGATGACACATATGTATCTTCTATGACATATCCAAATTATTTTGAATCAACTACACGATGTATAATGTATCCAGCATGAGACTTCGTCCCTATATGTAAAACATGCCTACCTCCATCCAAGACATAAGTGATATTCATATCTTAACATAAATATCCATGATTGGTTCTATCTCATTTTTTTCCTGATAAATTTTGTTACTAGAAAACTCAACTAAATCCATGTTATTCCTACAATAGCCATGAATTTTATGAACAAATGCCCACATAAAATAATAAAACACTGGTATAGAATGCTCTAAATTCCCATTTATCTATTGGTGAAAATCCATACTCCATAACAACTATATACTGAGAGACATCTATTGGTCCCGCTATAAGCGCAATGTAATGCTTGTATACGGGTATGAAACTATAGTATGTGGTACCCTATGGAGATGGAATATCTCTTGAACAAAGAAATACCCCATGAGATCTAGTGAGAATGTCCCTCATATAATAGATAATTGTGGCACATTAATTAGTTGATCCAGAAATACCAATATAGAGTCATTATTAATGGCTTAATTATTAGAACAACCACAAAATCCATTTTCACGTCATAAAATATCCATTCTATAATATGTAACATATGTACAAAACATTCTGGTCATTGATACTCTGTCTTCACCTACAAACAGGTGAGGAACCATTTTATATACCCGGCTATAAAATTTTTCATGCCCACCCACCCAAACAATCATTATAGGCCCTTATACATTTTCTCACAATAGGTTTTACTACCCGCATTGAGGAATAAAATTCATCAATTATATCCTATCACATGCTTGTAGGAACCAAAACCTGATTCCTTCCATAGATGATCTCATCCTAATCTATCTAGTAGTGCGAAGATATCCACCCACCATCTGTGATTTCCCTCAATGCCAAGGATATTTGGATCCTCATACCTCATGCCTAAAATCAAGAAAAAATTCATAGGATCCATTGAAATCAATGTGATGGTCATATTCTCCTAACTCACCTGAACAACCTCATGTATCTCACCCTGCAAGATCATCAACTTCCAAAAATAATTGGACTCTTGATCCATATAATATTTAGTTTTCATCCTCAATTATGCATCCATAATATTTCATTTATAAATTGTATATTTGAGATAAAAATTGAAATTCTACATATACTTGACCAATCTCTGCTGCAAAATATTAAAATATCATAGTCAGAATATATACATCAAGCTGTTGGGTTCTGTAAACATAATAAACATCTCACCAAATAGATAATTTGAACCACACTATAGAGAATAATCCAATTCTTCTAATTTGAGGTAATTTATAGGGAAGTTCCTTCAATGTGGACTCAACTACTAAGACCTATATACCATGACGTAATATACTTGCATCAACATTGTGTTGAGTTCAACCCTAAGGCATCACAATATAACATGTACCTCGTACCTAGCTCATGTAAGATAAATATTGAGGACACTGTCAAATAATTAATTAAATTCATGAAGTCCCTCTCTCATTATTATTTGAAATCATACATTGTCCACATTTTAGTCAATCCTAAAAATTGGTGCTTCCGAATAAAAAAGTCGTGGTTGAATCTATAATTATATCCTTTAACCCCACAAAACTATATTTTCCAAAAAAAAATTGTATTTCCCCATAGTAACCAGTACATATAATTTCTCTCAATCATATGTCCATCATTCATATAAGATTTTGTGCCACATTAATTGTACCTAGAGAATCCCAAACATAAATATATAAACCTTGGAATATAGTAGACACTCTCTCAGAGTACTCAAGAAGACATGAGGGTGTTGATCATAATCGTAATGAGTCTTGGAGTACACAACTATGTCATAACAAAATACTACAAAACATTAATACTTGTATGGGTGGAAGATCCTATTATTCAAGTCCATAAACAGTACTCATGAATTCGTCATCCCAAATAGACTTATCATAAACTCATATAGGCCATACCTACTTCTAAAAAAATACATGTTTTTTCCGAATTTTGAATTCCAAACTGATGATACCCTTATCTCTAATCTATCATTGAAAATACAAAATATTCAATCATGTTGTCATATTGGTCATCGATACATGGAAGAGGATACAATAACATCACAGTCATCTAGTTCATCTCCATGTAATCAAAACAGAAATTTATAGACATTATTGTCTTTTTATCAAACATCATTGAAGAACTCAATGGTGATATACTCGGAAATATATATCCATTATCCTATAACTCCTCCAACTGAATATTCATATCTTATTGCTCCAATGTTACCATTCTATATGGAAGAATTGAGATAGGTTCCAGCCCAAACATGATCCCAATAGTGAATTCAATATTTCTCTAAGGTGGAATTATTGTGTAGAATTTAGGAAAAACATCCTAAATATATTCCACCTCTTGTGCAATGATATCAGTAACTACACAACCATCATCCAAAAGTAAACTAGAAACCTGGTCTATGGGATCTCCTAGTATCTCTGTAATGAGATCCTCTTGGAATACATAAATATCCCACTATCCACTACAAATATAATGGTCACCCTAAGGGGACGTAAACATCACTCTACCGTGATAACAATTAATGTGGGATGTGTCTGTGACTAGCCATTTAATACTAATAATTAGATGAAACACTAAAATATCATGAATATATAGATACTAGAGAAATGGTTCTAAATATTCTCAAGAGAAAACCCCTTCCACAAATAGATGTATGTAGACCGTACACACAATGATGTAACTATTGTCATTCCCCTACTCAGAAAATGCACTACTTGGCTGAAAATATTAATTTTTTTCTGTATATGTAATTTAATGAGAGAACCAATTATTAAATAAGGAACTACCAAATTTTGATATTGCAATAATAGTACATCTATATATTTATGGTTTAATGTCACTATTGTCAAGTTTAATCTATAATGCATCTAATTCTCATACACCTATTTCATGTGATAGATTCTGAATCTCGTGGGTTTCACCACATTGTTGATCTGAGTGATCTTTCCCAAAATCCCAACATCCACTACCCCTATCACGTTTA
This sequence comes from Viscum album, assembly GCA_963277665.1. Lineage (NCBI taxonomy): Eukaryota > Viridiplantae > Streptophyta > Magnoliopsida > Santalales > Viscaceae > Viscum > Viscum album. The sequence continues at coordinate 1,434,901,048 of OY728159.1, forward strand.
ATAATGATAATTTTACAATCGAAGTCATATGTTGAAAAAGATCCCCATCCCACAACCTATCTATATCAATATCTTCCATCACAGCCCATTTTTTGGTTTCATACAATCCTTTTTGGTTTCCTCCATCATTCCACAGGATTGAAAAACTAAGGGTGGAAATGAATAGTTCTAACATTAATGTTTCGGATGACCATACTAGTGATATACCACACCATTCAGTTCTTTTAAAACTAATCCCTTAATATGAGTACTATACTTACCACATCCCTGGTTGAGGTTTTCATAGAGATGCTTCCTTATAGTGATATTCATAACCAAAGGTTGTTTTTGTTGAATTTTCATGTCCAACACTAGTTTCCGATCTCATGTTCCACACAACTATGAGATCCCTATCCACCACATCAGTAATATTTGAAAATTGAATGTTTTTTACCAATAATTTTATAACTCAATGAATTCCATAATAAACCATATTAATTTTTTTTTTCTCTTCTCTTGAAAATTTTAATGAAATATGATATATGTCTTTAAAGAGTCATACATAGTCGATAACTGACATGCTCTCTTATGCCAACCGCATAAACTCATCTTCCCTCTCATGCCTCATCTATAAGGTGTATAAGTTCTCAAGGAACTTATCCTGAATTTCATTACGTATAATTCAATCATCATTTATATTCCATGCATGTATCTCCAACTAGTGCATCGCTAATCATCATACAATATAAGTGTCCAACATGACCCTCTTCTTAGAAGGACTCTCCTAATGGACATGTATCATCTCAGTGGACTCATCCCAGAACTCACCTCCCCTAGGTCAACCCTTTCGAGAAAAAATCATGTGGTGTTGCAAATGAAATACCCTTTTAATTTTATGAACACTCTTTAGAACCTTCCCATGGTCTCTTTACATGTATTTCATGAATCGAGTATTGTTATATTATAATTATTCACCTGATTTTTCTGCTTGAACTATTCGTAGGATAGGATCCAGTACTGGTAAATTATTTCTAGACATTTCATCATGTATTTCAGTCAACAAGAATCAGTATAGAGGCCTGAAAAAAACACTTCATTAAACTCATAACACCTCTTCATCAAAGAAACATAATAATAAAAATATAACACTTTATAACATGTATTTTTATGAATACGTCACCACACTCTCAATGTCCAGGTGATATCATTACCCTTATCCATCGTTGACATATTTCTTGGTTCTCAACAAATATTATCAGGTCATATCAATCATCTCATATATTCACCCATAGGTTTTCATTTTTTAACATTTTTTTATCAATTTCATATTCCTATCCTTTTTCAGTTTTGTTACATAATTTATGAAAAACAAATCATGTTAAAAAAAACCAAAACCCCATTTTCCCATGCACTCCAAAAAGGAATCATGCCAAAATACAATCTCGAGTTCCATGAATGATACATGTAAATTAAAATATCTTCACATTCATGTCTACGAGTAAATTCTCCAAAAATATTGAAAACCATTTTTCGCATCACACAACAAGTGTGTCACCTAAGGTGAAATAATATTCAACTATAATAGAAAACATCAATATCAACAATCTCACATTGGGTTGTCCATTTTCCCCTATACATGGATTTGAAACTCTATTTCATGTGCTAATTTCCAATACATAGAGGTTTATAGTCTCTTGTCTACATTTCCCCAAATAGAAAAAAAAGAGAAAAAGTAATGAAAATTGATCTATGATACAGCTTTGTAATGGAATGTCTCTGCTGCCACTTTCGGTTGGCATAAGATTATTTGTCAAATGACCTCATTTGAACCTACCTATATGGAAATGGCTAGTGACTGAATGTGGGGGTATGATAAGTCTATCATTGGGAGATTTTACACTATTCTATTTTTGTAATACAATAGTATATATAAAAAAATATAAAAAGTATATATGAACCTAAACAATTACAATATCTCACGTAAATTAATGCATTAAATAAAATATCTTACTAATGAATAAAACATGTCCTTTGAATGTATGTGTTATGTGTATAAAATGAAAACTAAATGTAATATCACCAATGATACCAATGTGGGCTCGAAACATGTTCAGTTTCCTTGTCTAATCTCCTACCCCAAATAAGGCATCTGATCTAGGGAATTTTCCATTAACATGTCCTACAACAATGAATTCTATTCATCTATTGATTTTGAAGCCCAATTAGGGTGAATGTACAAATATCTAACCCACTAAAAATAGTGTCTAAAAATGTATAAATTCAATATCAGTCATTAAAGATGTATGCATAATAAAATACATTCAATAATGTATATAGTTTACAAATAATAATTTAATAATTATATAACCACACATCACCCATGTTCTAAATAAACTCCAACTAGAATCATGTACCAAGATGCCATTATTATAATTCAAAAATCATAATTTATAATTCATATTTAAATGACTATGTTACTACTCATCATACATGTATGAATGTCCATGTTATCATTATACATATAATAATATATAATTTAATGGGATTGATTAAATTTAAAATACAAAGTCAAAAATCCATTTTAACATTGACTATTTAACAATAAATAATTGAATAAGAATGTTACCATTAATACTAATTTGCCTAATTTCTCTGTTAACATTAACTAATAGAAAATTCATCTTTGAATGAACATTTTACCATTGAAAATACATGGATTAATGTCCATGTTTTCATTAACATATAAAAAATCACATAATTGAATGAGTATTTTACCATCCTTAATGATTTACCAAATGGATATGTTACCATTCACATTGTCATGACCTGTCCTCGGGACCCGTTTCGTTACTACCCCAAACATGCCTTCCATAGGCCAGGGGCTAGAAACTGGCACCAAAGGAGTAAATCTCTATGCTAAGAAGGCATTTCCTTTATATAAGTAATCAAAAAAATAGAGTACGCAACATGAAGTAAAACAGAATACAAAAGAGTGTGCTGGAAAGTAAATGGGCCAGTATACAAACCCAACTAAACAACAAGTACAGGAAAAAGGGATCAACAACTGAAAGTAAGAGTAGCACCCAGATCATCCTCTAGGGATTTCTACCTGAAGGGTAGGTACAGATGGCCACCTCAGCACCCACGTCTGTCAGTCTCCACAGTTTGACGACTCATCCCAAGGTCCACCTCAGGTTACCGTCCATTTGTGGCGCTCCCAGCCTACGTCAGCAATTTCTGTCATCTATATCCAACACAAAGAGGTGCAGGCATAGCCTATGCAGGGGTGAGTATAACGATACATAGTTGGGACCCCAATACCCTCAAATTCTCACCAAAATCCACAAAGGATAAACCATAGTATAAATATACCATCTCAAAGTACCATCAAACTCTACATAGGTTTATGCCCATACATATATCCAAGTTATCAGTCCCAGTCTGGATCAACTCTCGAGCCCAAGAACTAACCATTCCACAATGTATGTATGTCAATCATCACGTTGATAATGGTTGAAAGTCATGACTCATCTCACAAAGGTATACAACTCACGAAGAGTTGTAGAGTTGATTATATGTATCCTCTTATTAATCTCCTCTATCGAACCCATGTATTATCCTAGAACAATATCAGCGATGTCGAACCCACGTAGGATCTTGGCATAGAAGTTGTCACTATCGAACCTAGGTAGTATTTTAGTACAGAAGACATCACATTCAAACATACGTAGGATCCTGGAACAGAAGTCACTACTGTCAAGCCAACAGAGGATCCTGGTACAGATGTTTTCACTGTTGTACCCACGTAGGATCCTTGTACAGATGTCACCACTTTCAAACCGACGAAGGATCTTAGTACAGAAGTCATTACGGTTGAGCCCACTTTGGATCCTGGTAGAGAAGTAACTATTTTTGAACCCACGGAGGATACCTGTATTGAAGTCGTCACTATCGAACCAACGTAGGATCCTGGTACAGAATTCACTGATGTCGAACCCACGAAGGATACCGGTACTGAAGTCATCACTGTCGAACCCACGTAGGATCCTAGTACAGAAGACACTACTATCGAACCCACGAATGATCCTGGTACAATATTCGTCACTATTGAACCCAGGTAGGATCCCAGTGCTGAAGTCACTACTGTCGAACCCATAGAGGATACCAGAATTGTACTAGGTCCACGTAGGACTTATCATCTCTGTTGTAGCCAGCCATAGGGTTTCCGCACACAGCACACTTGAATCCGAGAGGATCCGCCCCTAAATTTAAGTTTTGATACATCAACTATCATGAAGTCCAGAGTTGATTTATCCAATAGTTCTATCTATTCTTAAATAACCAAATGTGACTGACGGTGTGTCAATCGGATGCATGGTCTGTGAGTTATTGGCATTTCTGTTCTAGGGGTCTGGTTGGTTTTTAGGCTCAAACCATCCTCACCATACTCCAACTACATCTGAACCTCAAGTATAGTATTCCAAAATAACTATCTCATTAAAAGGAATCGAACGTAGTTGACGACATGCCAATCGTACATCCGGTCCTTAGGTTATAAGTGTTTCCACTCCGTGGGCCTGGTTGGTTCTAGAATCGAACCAACCCATCCATACCCAAACATTGTAAAATCCATGAGTTTGATATACTAAAACGACCATATCGATCCAAGGAATCCAGTTCAACTGACGGTACATTGATCGGAGGTCTGTAGCTCATGTTATGGGTAAAAAACCGAATATAGTCCGAAGAGGGGGGTCTGGGTCCAGTCCGACCCAGCCTGACCAGCCATAGGTCAACCCGAACTGGGTCAACCTGACCCAGGTCCAAGTCTGGCCCGGTAGGATGCAACCCGTCCTGGTGGCTATGGCCCGGCCCACACGAGGGTGGCTCGGCCCATGCGGCTAGCAGCCCGGCACACACGACAGGCAGCCCAACTCACGCGACAGGCAGCTTGACCAGCGCTGCAGGCGGTCCGACCCATGCGCAGCCAGCCCAGCCCGTGTGCAGACATCCCGGTCCGGTGGCTAGATGTGGCTCAAATAGCTGGCTGAGCGGAGAGGGGGAGAGGGGGGGGGGGGGCGAACCCGTGGTTTTTGTAATGGGGGCGCCTGCAGGTGCCACCCATGCCTCCAGAAAATCACGGACGCAGGTTCCGCTCCACCACCGCAGCCGGTGTTGCGGCAGTCTTACGCCAATGGTGCGCGAGGTGTGCGGCTACCCCTCAGCGGCTGGCCGATGCTGGCTGCTGCCTCCCGTCGCTGGCACCACCACACCGGCTACCCGCATAACCAAGATCTTTTGCGGGCCACCAAAGTCGTTCTGCTGGTCTGTTTTAGCTCTCGTCTGTGCCTACGTCATCCTAGGGTCTTTCTCATTACTGTGATGGCCTCAAAACATCATGTCCCTTATGTTCACCCGTCTCCCAAGAAACCGTGCATCATGAACAAATTGGCGGAGGATTTGGACTTGTTCATTTTCATGTTCCCTCCGCATTAGAGCCTCAAAAAATTTCCCAACATAAAATCGCTCAAGTACGTGGTTATAATTCAAATAAATAAAATTACACAAAATACCCTAACTCTTATTTTAGAACATTGTCAATGCCACCAATGTCGGTGTCGCAGAGGGCAGATGTCGTTCTATGAACGTCAGAAGGAGTGGAGCCCTGTGTAGTCTAGTCTTGTTGACACCATCGGTGCACTCTGTGGGCAGCAGTGCTTCCCTTCCCTACTATGGTTGAAGAAGTTAAATGTGATTCTTCACATTCATTAAGACGTGGATAATTCTTTGTTGAAGAACGACGTTCTTTTTTGATGATGTTCTTCATGGAGAGGAACACTTTCCTTCAAATTCTCCAGAGCCTCTCCAATAGAATATTTTCCAACCCAAAATAAAATAAAGAGGATTCCCAAATTAATAATGCCATGAATTCCAAAAAAAATTGAATGAATTGTTGACACAAAAAATTAATTAAAGAATAATTTAACAAATTATGTTGGGATAATTAATGGGAAGGAGGTGGAGAGGATCCACCATTATTTGGAAGTTCAATAGTTAATAGGGGGTTCAAAGAGTTAAAGGAGAGTTGAAGGGTTTGGTGTTTGTATGGGCCCCGCCACACAATATCCTCCCATAAGAAGTTATGTAGGGTGTGGGCCCCACCTCCAACCTCCCTTTGGAGTAAATAACCACTGCATAAAAAAATTGTGTAACACATCAATTTTATTTAATTTATTATGAATCCCCAAATTAACTTCCACTCTCAACCAAATGCAACAGCGGTATGGTACCCTTAAGCGATGACTAACCTTGCGAGTTCATCGGTGTCCTCAGATTTAAATTCTAAGCTCATGTTCGAAAGATAGAAAAACCCGCATGTACTTTTACTAAATGTACACAAAAAACTTCAGAAATTGATTATGGGCACACCGGGCCTCAGAATTAGGCACTGTTAGTTACTGTGGACTCGTAAAATTCCAAAGAATTTAAGAAGAAAAAATCCCTTGAAATTTCCGGGTCTTTACATTACCCCCACCTCATGGATTTACATCCCCATAATGCTACAACACGCACTAGGGAATCAAATGGGGGTACTGAGCATGCATATGAGACTCTCGCTCCCTTGTTCTATCCTGGAGGTTCTCGTGATGCCAGCGAACACGAACCAGTGGAATCGACTATCCACACAAGACCCACTCCTGTCGATCCTCAATCTCCACTTCAACCTCCGTGAGAGTTTCCCCATATTTGATATCTAGCTCCCTATGGTCGATGATGTGGGACTGGTCATGCACATATCTCCTCAGCTGAGATACGTGGAAGATGTTGTGCACCCGGTGCAACTGAGGTGGGAGGGACAAGAGGTAATCCACACCGCCTACCCAGTTGAGCACTTGAAAAGGTGTGAAGAATCGCATAGATAACTTTTCGCCTTAGATAAATCTCCATAGATCATGTCCAGGTGGGACCCGTAGAAAGATGTGGTCTCCATCCTCGAATTCTAGAGGTCTCTATCTCCTAGATTTTTGTGGAATACCCATCATGAAGTCAAAGTATATTTCACGAATATTCCACTTTGGGATCTCTAAATGTTGAACCAAACCTGTTGGTACATGATTCTTTGCCTTCACATGCTGAATAGTGAGGCATCAAGAGACAATATCTGCAATTGCCTTGTTCATACCTGGCCACTAGTGCTGTCATTAAAAGTCCTAGTAAATCTTTGTCACTCCAAGATGTACCACTAAAGGATATGTGTGGAACTCCTACAACACGTCCTCTGTAAGTGCAAATAGTACCATGGTACGTCCTGTGAATGGAATGATGTGCTCCCCACCTAAAAAAATTCCATCAGGTGCCTGCCCTGAGGATATCTGAGAACATCATGTCTTTCCTTCAGTGTCCCCATGCTGTGCCTCCCTAACTCATTGATGAAATAGAGGAGTGACTGTGAGGGACTATAGAAAGGATACTCCATCTCTATCCACCAAGGATATCGGAAATGCTGTCAGCAGCTCTGTCGCCTCTCCTAGAAGCGGAATGCATGTTCTCCTACTGAGATCATTAGATACAATGTTCCCCCTTTCCAGGTGTATAGATTATCTCAAGGTCATAGTCATGGTGGAATTCAAATCATCGTTGTTGTCTTAGGTTCAGGTCCTTCTGAAAGAAGATATACCTGAGACTCTTGTGGTCAGAGTAGACTACAAATAATTCACCCAACAAACTACGGGTGAGACTAGACAATTTAAAAGAACAAGTCCACACCCTTATTCACCTACGTCTTACAAGAGATTCTAAGATTTATCCTTTTCCAAAAAAAAGAAATATGGTCTCATCCCCTAGATGAACCACGCTCATTGCATAATACAGTATATCCTGACATGAACGATACTAATTCCTGCCACGGAAAACATCATAAGGCCTCAACACTAATACAAAAAGATCCAACTGTTACTCTCTTCTCCATGGGTTGAGTCACACTATCATCATCAGTGTGTGGTCATTGGGTCTCCTCTAGTAGGAATATCGGAAGTTAGCTTCAAGTCAACTGTTTTTATCCAGATTCTCTTAGTATAATTCACATAAATTGCAGGATATTAAACGTCACGAGGACATGTGTATTTTATTACAACATCTCAAATTATAAAGACCCAAAGCAACCACAAAAAACAACAACAACGAAGCTAGAATCTTTATGAACAAAGGACTACATGCTTCAAACATGTCCTGCTCCTGTCCACCTACTCCCGGAGCACTATGGTCATTGGTCTCAGTAGCCTGAAACTAAGCTCTCCCATGTCCACCCATTCCTTGTGGTCGGTGTGGACCACTTGATGGTAGTGGTGGTAGGGCATCGAAACGTCGCCCACCACCTACTTCTTGGCCAGCATCTCTAGCACGCCCTCCTTCTCCCAGTAGACCACCACGGTCAATCCTCTGCCTCTGCCAGGGAGGTCCTTCTACTACCTGCTGCTCATCTGCAAGACGGGTCGGGCAGTCTCAAGCCATGTGACCCTACACGCCGCATGTATTGCAATGCCTGCTCCTCGTATGGCTAGCTCTATATCGTGTGCCCCGCACAACTGAAAATGAGTAATGTAGTCGACCACCTGTGGGTATGGTCCTCTTGGACCCCTATGTCATATGTCTACTACCGGCTGCATAAGACTCCGGTACATGTCGCCCTGTAGTGGGTGTTGCTACTAGGGTCTTCTCACAAGAAAGCTCTCCCCTATAAGGGATTGCTCCAGTACTCCCATCTACGATGGAATGTTGAGGGAGATCATCGAAGCCTTGAACTCATGCATGAGTCCCTGCTCAAAGTTCTAGGCCCTGAAGAATGGGTCTCGTACCATATCTGTAGAGTAGGGAGAGATATCAGTGAACCTCATAGAGTACTGAGCTACTATCTTACTGCCCTTCTCCAGATTAAGTAACTCCTGAATCTGCACGACACGATGGGTGGCCGGTACAAAATCTACCCGGAAGAGGCTCTTGAAGTCTATCCAGAGTAGTGATTCCTCGTCATGCACCTGGAGCATTAGGATCCACCATCTTCTTACTACTTCCTGGAGGAGACTCACAGCAAGGATCCACATGAGGTTGGTTGGTTACCCTACAAATATTAAAACTCTCACAACATCCTCCAACCAATCCTCAGCTATCTGCGAGTCCTTCTCTCTCCAGAACCTAGGCGGCCTCTATCTCTGGGAATCGTGCAACTCACTCAGGTGGTGTGCAATCACTGATATTGGGGATGGTGGTATCTGTGGCCCAGTGGGTAGTGGTACCGCTGATGCCTCTGCTGTGATGGGGCCCTCCACTGAAGCCTCGTCGCTCGGTGGGCTACCATCTTGTATGTCTCTCAAAACCGTAGATGGATGCCTTCGTGGTGCCATCCTGAAAAGAAACAGGTGTTCCCTGGTTAAAATAGTATACCTGGTGAGCTGACAATAATTAATCACAATGAAAACTTTTCAAAGGAAACACACACAAAATCAGTGTTTTCATGCTCTGAGTCGAAAAACATAGGTAAGGGTCCTGGTGTATGGATACATCTTCCGCCGCACAAACACTGGACTACATGGATTGAAAACCACACTCAATACTCTTAACACTATTTCTAAATAGAAAAGAAAGATCAAATTCCCATGTTCTAGAGTAGAACTGACTCCTTTGATGCCAATTTTTCATGACCCGTCCATGGGGGTCTTGTCGTGACTACCCCAAGCCCGCCTTCCATAGGCCAGGGGATGGAAACTAGCACCAAAGGCATAAATCCCAAAGATGGGATGGAATTTCCTTTATATTAGTAATAAAAAACAACAGAGTATGCAACATGAAGTAAAAATGAATTCAAAAGAGTGTTCTGGAAAGTAAATGGGCATCTATACAATCCCAACTGAAGAACAAGTACATGAAAAAGGGACAAACAGCTGAAAGAAAGGGCAGCTCCTAGATCATCCTCTGGGGATTCCTACCTAAAGGGTAGGTACAGATGTCCACCATAGCACCCACATCCGTCAGTCTCCACCATGTTCTGACTCACAGTAATGTCCACCTCTGGGTACCATCTAGTCATGGCTCTCTCGGCCTCTGTCAGCATTGTCTATCGTCTGCATAAAAAAAATGAGGTGCGGGAATAGCCCGTGCAGGGGTGAGTATAACGATACTCCGTCAGGACCCCGATACCCTCAAAGTCTCACCAAAATCCAAAAAGGACAAATCACAATAGAAAGATTCAATTGCAATGTCTCAACCAACCCTACTTATGTTTATGTCCATACATATAACTAAGTTATCAATCACCGTCTTGATCAAATCTCAAGCCCATGAACAAACCATTCCACAAAGGAAGTAAGTTAATCATCATGTTGATAATGGTTTAAAGATGACTCAGCTCACACAGGTATACAACTCACGAAGAGGGGTAGTGGTGATTTGATGTAGCCTCTAATTCATCTCCTCTGTCGATCCCATGTAGGATCCTGATACAGTTGTCATCGATGTCGAACCCACGTAAGATCCTGGTATAGATGTCACTACTGTTAATCCCACAGAGGATCCCGGTACAAAATTCGTTGTTGTTGAACCCACGTAGGATCCTGGTAGAGAAGTCACTACTGTCGAACCCACGAAGGATCTTGGTATAGAAGTCGTCACTGTCAAACCCACATAGGATCCGGTTACAGAAGACAGCACTATCGAACCCACATAGGATCCCGATACCGAATTTATCACTGTTGAACCCATGTTGGATCCTGGTATAGAAGTCACTACTGTCGAACCCACGGAGGCTCCCGGTACATAAGTCGTCACTATCGAACCCACGTAGTATCTTGGTATAGAAGTCACTGATGTCTAACCCACGGAGGATCCCGATATGGAAGTCATCACTGTCAAACCCACGTAGGATCTTGGTAAAAAATTAACTGATGTCGAACCCATGAAGGATCCTGGAATAGTAGTGGGTCTACGTAGGATCCTATCATCTCGGTCGCATCCATCCATAGGGTTTCTCACATAGCACGCTCGAATCCAGGAGGGTATGCTTCTCAAGTCAAGTGTTGATACATCAATTATCATGAAGTCCTAAGTTGATGTATCCAGTAGTTCAGTCCCATCTTATGGAACCCAATGCGATAGATGGTGCATCGATCAGACGCCATGTATATGAGTTACTGGAATTTCCGTTCTAGGGGAACAGTTGGTTTTTTTACTCAAACAAACACGACAGTACCCCAACTATGTCCAAACCTCATGTAGAGTATTCTAAAAGAACCATCTCATAAAAATGAATCCAACATAGTTTACGTCACGTCAATCAGACGTCCGTGCCTTAAGTTATATGTGTTTCTGCTCCTAGGGCCCGGTTGGTTTTGGAATCGAACCAACCCGGATGTACACAAACTTCTCCAAAATCATGAGTGTGATATACCAAAACAACTGCCTCGATCCAAGGAATCCAATGAAACTAAAGGTCCATTGATCAGAGGTCTGTAGCTCATGTTATGGGCAAAAAAATGAATGTAGTCTGATGAGGGGGGTCTGGGTCTAGTCCGACCTGGTCCAACCCACCCAGGGTTAGCCCAAACCAGGGAGACCTGACCAGGGTCTGGGTGCGGCACGACGGCTGTGGCCCAACCCACATGAGGGCATCCCGGCCTGCATGGCCGGTGGCCCACCGCGGCTCGGCCAGCTGGCCAAGTGGAGCAGGGGGGCACCCCCCTGCTTTCGTAACAGCGGTGCCAGCTGGCGCCGCCCATGCCTCCCGGAACCCAGGGATACGGGTTCCGATATGCCGCCATGGCCGATTCCTCGATGGTCTTCCGCCGAAGGCACGTGAGGGGTGCCGCTCCGATCGCTAGCAATTCCTCCTCAAGGACCCACACTGCTGTGATCATCCACGTGCCACCGGAGTCGCTCTGGTGGTCCGTTTTAGCTCTCGTCTATGTCTACAGCCTCCTAGGGTCCTGAAATTTACTTCTACAGCCTCAAAACGTCGTTTCCCTTGTTTTCAACCATTACCCAACAAACCGCGGATCCTGAAAAAATTGGTGGAGGATCCGGACTTGTCCATTAGCCCGTAATCTCCACATTAGAATATCGAACATTTATCCAAATAATAATCACTCATTATGAGGGTATTATTCACATAAATAAAATTATACAATCCCCCAACCTAGAATCTAAGCACCTTGTCAATGCCGCGGATTTTGGTGTCGCAGAGGACGGATGTCGTTCTATCAACGTCAGAAGGAGTGGAGCCCAGTGTAGTTCAATCCAGTTGACACTGTCGGTTCACTCCTTGGGAGGAGGTGCTTCCCTTCCTTACTCCGGTTGAATATGGTAAAAGGTGATGCTTCACGTTCTTTGATACATATAGTGTTCTTCCTTGATGAACAACATTCTCCGTTGAAGATGTTCTTCGTGGAGAGGAACACTTTCCTTCTTATTCTCCAGATCCTCTCCAATAGAATATTTTCCAACACAAAATAAAATAAAGAGGCTTCCCAAAATAATAATTTCAGGCATTCAGAACAATTCAAATGAATTTTTGACACCACAAATTAATTAAAGAATACTTTAATTAATTGTGTTTGGAAAAATTAATGGGAGGGAGGTGGAGAGGTACCACCATTATGTTGATGTTCAAAAGATAATAGGGGGTTCAAGGAGTTAATGGGAGGTTGAAGGGTTTAGAGTTTGTGTGGGCCCCACCACACAAAATCCTCCCATATGAAGTTACGTGGTGTATGTGCCTCACCTCCAACATACCATTGAATGAAATAACCACCAATTAAAAATAAAGTTTTGTAACACATCAATTTTATTTAATTTATTATGAATCCCCAAAATTAACTTCCGGTCTCTACCAAATCCAACTGCTGTAATGGTCCCTCAGGCGAATACTGATGCTGAGAACTCATCAGTGTCCTCCGATTTCAAATCTGAGCACCGGTTCAAAAGATAGAAAAACCCACACTTACATTTACTGAATGTACCCGAACAAAAATTCATAAATTGATTCTGGGCACACCGGGCCTCGAAATCATGCGCTGTTAGAATCTACAGACTTGTAAAATTCCAAAAAATATTAAAAAAAAAATTCTCGATGTCTCTAGGTCTTTAAATAACCCCTACCTCAGGGCTTTACATTCTTGTAAAGCTACCACAAACACTTGAGAAACAAATGGAGGTACTCAGCATGCATCTATGCCTCTCACTCCCTTGGGCTCTCCTGGAGGTTCTCGTGCTACCAACAAACACACACTAGTGGAATCCACCATCCATGAAAGACATGCTCCTACCGATCCTCAATCTCCACTATAACCTCCGTTAAAGTCACTCCATCATCGATATCTAGCTCCCCATGGTCAATGATATGGGACGGGTCATGCACGTATCTCATCAGTTGAAATATGTGGCAGGCATCGTGCACCCAGTGCAATTGAGGTTGGAGGGCCAAGCGGTAATCCACCTCGCCTACCGAGCTGAGGACATGAAAAGGACTGAAGAATCGTTGAGATAAACTTTCACTATGGCTAAATCTCCATAGACATCGTCGAGGTGAGACTTGTAGAACGATGAGGTCGCCATCCTCGAATTCTAGAGGTCACCATATCTTGGATGTTTGTGAATGAACCGTAATGAAGTCTAAGGATACTTCACCCCTCTTCCACTTTGGGACCTCTAGAGGATGAACAAAACCTGCTGTTACCTAATGCTCCGCCTTCATTTTCTGACAAGTGAGGCATCAAGAGACAATCTTTGCTACTGCCTTCTTCATACCTGGACACCAATGCTGTTATCGAAGGTCCTAGTACATATTTGTCACTCCAGGATGTAACGATAAAGGAAATGTGTGGAACTACCGCAACACTTCATCTTGAATTGAAACTATTACCATATTACGTCCTCTGAAAGGAATGATGTGCTCCTTATATTCAGAAAATCCATCGGGTGCCTGCCCTGAGGATATCTGAGAACGTCGTGTCTCACAGTCAACGTCCCCATGCAGCGCCTCCCTGACTAGCTGAAGAAGTGGAGGAGTGACTGTGACATATTGTAGAAAGGCTACTCCATATCTATCCACAAAGGATATCTTCAACTTGTCCAACTGCTCTACCACCTCTACTAGTAACTGAATGCATGTTCTCCTACTGAGAACATTGAATACTACATTCCCCCCTTCCATGATTATAGATTATCTCGAGGTCATTGTCCGGGAGGAATTCATGTCATTGTTGTTGTCTAAGGTTCAGGTCCTTCTGAGAGAAGATATTCCTAAGACTCATGTGGTCAATGTAGACTGAAAAGCATTCACCCGACGAACTATGGGTGAGACTAGCCAATTTAAAAGAACTTGTCAATAACCTTCTTCACCTATATCTTACTAGAGCTGCTAGGATTTCTCCTTTTCCGAAAAAGAGAAATCAGGTCTCATCCCCTAGTTGAACCATGACCATTGCCTAATACATACAATCCTGACATAAATGGTACTAATTCACGCCACAGACAATGTCGTAAGGCCTCGACGCTACTTCAATGAGATTCAACTATTACTCTCGCCTCCAAAGTATGATTCACACTGTCGGCATCAGTGTGTGGTCACTGGGTCTCCTCATGTTGGAATGATAAAAGTGAGGGTCATTCAATGATTTTTATCCATGTTCTCTTAGTATAATCCACACAAATGGTAGAAATCAAATGTCACAATGACAAGTGTCTTTTATTACTGCATCTCAAAGTACAAGGACACAAAGAAACCACAAACAATGACATAAACGAAGCTGGAAGCTTCATGAAAAAAAGACTCTATACCTGGAACTAGTCCGGCTCCTGTCCACCTACTCCCAAAGCACTATGGTCATTGGTATCAGTTGCCTGAAGCTGAGCTCTCCCTTGTCCACCTATTGCATGTGGTTGGGGTGGACCTCTTGATGGTGGTAGTGATAGAACCTCAAAACGTCATCCACCACCTACTACTTGGCCAACTCCTCTGCCACATCCACCTTCTCCAAGCAGACCACCACAGTCTAACCACTGCCTCTGCCTGTGAGGTCCTTCTACAGCCTTCTGCTCATCTATAGGATGGGTTGGGCATTCTCGAGCAATGTGACCATGCTCGCTGTATGCATAGCACTTCCTGCTCCTCGTATGGCTAGCTCTGTTTCATGTGCCCCACACAATAGAACCTGAGCCATGTAGTCGACCACCATTGGGTCTGGTTTTCTTGGTCCCCTACATCATATGTCAACTTCCGGCTATAGAAGACTCAGATACGTGTCTCCCTGTGGTGGGTCTCTCTACTGGTGACTGCTCAGCGAGAATTATCTCCACTATAAGGGCTCTCTCTAGTAATGCTTCATGCGTCAGAATGTTGAGTGAGATCATAGAATACCTGATCTCATGCCTGAGTCCCTTCTCAAAGGTCCAGGCCTTGAAGAATGGTCCTCGTACCAGATCTTTAGAGTAGCACGAGTGATCAGCGAACCTCATGGAGTACTGAGCTACAGTCATGCTGCCCTGCTACAGATGAAGTAACTTCTAAATCTGCACCACACGATGGGTGGCTACTTCAAACTCTGCCCGGAATAGGCTCTTGAAGTCTATCTAGAGTAGTCATGCATCATCATCCAACTGGAGCATCAGGCTCCACCATCTGCATGCTACTGCCTGCAAGAGACTCACGACAAGGATCACCATGAGGTCGGATGATGTCCTTTCCAATATGAAATATCTCACAACATCCTCCAATGAATCCTTAGCTATTTGTGGGTCCATCTCTACCTATAACCTGAGCGGCCTCTGTCATTGGGACCGGTGCAATGCACTCTTGCAGCATGCACTCTCTACTGCTGGGGATGGGGGTATCGGTGGCCCAGCGGGTAGTGGTACCACTGGTGCTTCCGCTGTGATGGGGACCTCCACCGAAGCCTCATCGCCCGGTGGGCTACCATCTCATACGTCACTCCGAACCCTAGCTAGATTCTTTCTTGGGGACATACTGAAAAGAAACAGGTGTTCCACAATTAAAATAGTATACCTGGTGAGCTGACACTATGTAATCACAATGAAAACTTTTCAAAGGAAACACACACACAATCAGTGTTTTCGTGCACTTAGTTGAAAATTATAGGTCAAGTTCAAGGTGTATGGATACGTCAGCCGCCGCACCAACACTGGACTCCATCGACTGAAAACCACACTCTATACTCTTAACACTATTGCTTCATAGAAATGAAAGATTAGAGTCCTATGTTCTATGGTAGAACTGACTCATCTGACACCAATTTGTCTTGACCCGTCCTCGGGGCCCGTGTCGTGACTACCCCAAGCCCACCTACCGTAGGCCAGGGGCTGGAGACTAGCACCAAATGTGTAAATCCTTATACTGGGAAGTAATTTCCTTTATATAAGTCATCAAAAACAATAGAGTACGGAACATGAAGTAAAACTGAATACAAAAGAGTGTGGTGGAAATTAAATGGGTTTGTATACAAAATCAACTAAAAAAAGTACAATAAAAATTGACAAACAGCTGAAAGTATGATATTCTCATGTATCGTCCTTTGGGGATTCCTACATGATGGGTAGGTATAGATGGTCACCTCAGAACCCACGTCTGTTAGTCTCCACCGTGTTCCAACTCATTGTAAGGTCCACTTTTGGTTACCGTCCAGTCGTGGCGCTCTCGGCCTCCGTCCGTGTTGTCTTTTGTCAGCGTCCAACACAACGAGGTCCAGGCATAGCCCATGAAGGGGTGAGTAAAACATTACTCATAAGGGACCCTGATACCCTCAATGCCTCACCAAAATCCACAAAGGATAAACCACTATAGCAAGATAAAATCATAATGTATCAACCAACCCATCTTAGGTTTATGCCCATACATATGCATATGTTATCAATCAAAGACTATGTCAACTCTCGAGTCCAAGAACAATCCATTCCATAATGGAAGTAATTCAATCATCACGTTGATAATGGTTAAAAGACATGACTCATCTCACACATGTATACAACTCACATAGAGGGTTAGAGATGAATAGATGTAGCCTATGATTCATCTCCTCTGTTGAACCCACATAGGATCCCCATACAGTAGTCATTGCTGTCGAACCCACATAAGATTCCTGTACAGAAGTCACTGCTTCTGAACCCATGGAGGATCCTAGTACATAAGTCATCGTTGTCGAACCCACGTTGGTTCCTGTTACAGAAGTAACTGCTATCGAACCCACATAGGATCCTAGTACAAAATTCATCACTGTCGAACCCACATAGGATCCTGGTATAGAAGTTTCTACTGTGAAACCCATGGAGGATCCCAGTACATAGGTCGTCACTGTCGAACCCACTTAGGATCCTAGTATAGAAGTCACCGCTGTCGAATCCACGGAGGATCCTAGTAGAGAAGCTATCACTGTTAAACCCATGTAGGATCCTGGTACAGATGTCCCTGCTATCGAACCAACAGAGGATCCCGGTATAGTAGTCATCGCTATCGAACCCACACTGGATTCTGGTACGGATGTCACTGATGTCGATCCAATGGAGGATCCAGGAATAGAAGTCGTCGTTGTCGAACCCACGTAGGATCTTGGTACAAAAGTCACTAGTGTCGAACCCAAAATCGATACTGGTACAGAAGTCGTTAATGTCGAACCCACATAGAATCCTAGTACATAAGTCATTTTTATCGAACCCATGGAGGATCCTGGTACAGAATTCATCACTTTCGAACCCACGTTGGATCCTGGTATAGAAGTCACAGCTGTCGAAACCACAGAGGATCCCGGTACAGAAGTTATCACTGTCGAACCCACGTAGGATCCTAACACAGAAGTTCCTGTTGTTGAACCCATGAAGGATCCCAGTACAAAACTCATCACTATCGAACCCACGTAGGATCCTGGTATAGAAGTAACTATTGTCGAACTCAGGGAGGATCCTGGAACAATTGTACGTCAACGTAGCATCATATCATCTCGGTTAGAGACAACAATTGGGTTCCCTCACACAGCATTGCTCGAATTTGGGAGGGTCCGCTCCTCAAGTAAGGTGTCGATACATCATCTATTACGACATCTTGAGTTGATGTATCTAGTAGTTCTGTCTCATCTAAAGGAACACAACGCGACAGACAGTGCATCAATCGGATGCCCGATCCGTGAGTTATTGGCATTTCTGTTCTAGGGGCCCTGTTAGTTTTTTGGCTCAAACCAACCCAACCATACTCCATCTACATCTGAACATCAAAGATTATTCAAAAAAAATACCTTCTCATAAAAAGGAATCAAACATAGTTGATGGCTCTTCAATCAGACGTCTGGTCTTTATGTTATAAGTGTTTCAGCTCCGAGGGCCCGGTTGGTTTTAGAATCGAACCAACCCAGCTGCACAGAAACCTCGCCAAAACCTTGACTGTGATATATCTAAACATCCATATTTATCTAAAGAATCCATCACAACTGACGGTGTATCAATCAGAGGTCTGTAGCTCATGTTATGGGAGAAACCCCGAATGTAGTCCGAAGAGGGGGGTCCGGGTCTGGTCAGACCCGGCCCAACCCGCCTAGGGTCATCCCAAACCGGGGTGACCCGACCAGGGTCCGGGTTTGGCCCGACGGCTGTGGACCGGCACACGCGTGGTCGGCCCAGCCCGATTGGTAGGCGGCCTGGCCCGGTGGCTAGCTGCGACTTGACCAGCTATGCGAGCAGAGTGGGGGGGAGGGGGGAGGAAACCCCACCCCTGGTTTTCATAACACTGGCGCGAGCTGGCACCTCCCATGTCTCCCGGAACCCGCGGACATTGGTTCTTCTCTACCTCCGCGGCCGGTGCCACGACGGCCTTCCAGCGGCGATGCGCTTGGGGCGCCGCTGCCCCCAGGCGGCCTGCCAGTGTCGGCCGGCGCCTCCAATTGTGGACGTCGCCGCACCGGCGACTCACGCACTGCAATCTTCCACGGGCCACCAGAGTCGTTCCAATGGTCTTTTTTATCTATCGTCTTTTCCTAAAGCCTCCTCCTGTCAATCTAATTACTAAGACGACCTCAAGAAGTCATTTCCTTTCCATTCACTCGTCGCCAAACAAACCACACATCACGATCAAATTGGCGGAGGATCCAGACTTGTTCATTAGTCCGTACACTCCGCGTTAAAGGCTTGAACAATTGTACAACTTATAAATTCTCATGTATGAGAGTATAATTGAAATAAATAAATTTATACAAAACCCACTACCTCGTATTTAAAAACTTTGTCAAAGTCATGGATGTCTATGTCGCGGAGGATGGATGTCGTTCCGTCAACGTTATAAGGAGTGGAGCCTGGTGTAGTTCAGTCAAGTTGACACCGTCGGTGCACTCCATGGGCGACGATACTTCCCTTACCTTCTCCAGTTGAAGAAGGTAAAAGGTGTGACTTCATGTTCTTCGTGATGTGGAGCATTCTTCGTTGAAGAACGGCATTCTTCATTGAAGATGTTCTTCGTGGAGAGGAACACTTTCCTATGAATTCTCCAGAGCCTCTCCAATAGAATATTTTCCAACACAAAATAAAATAAAGAGGCTTCCCAAGTTAATAATTCAATGTATTCAAAAAAATTCAAATGAAATGTTGACACCACAAATTAATTAAATAATACATTATTTAATTATGTTGGAAATATTAATGGGAGGGGGTGGAGAGGCTCTACCATTTTGTGGAAGTTCAAAAGTTAATAGGGGGTTCAAGGACATAAATGGTAGTTGAAGGGTTTCGTGTTCATGTGGGCCTCGCCACACAATATCCTCCCATAAGAAGTTATGCATGGTATGGGCCCCACCTCTAACTTCCCTTTGGTAGAACTAACCACCACATAAAAATAAAATTGCCTAACACATCTATTTAATTTATTTTATTATGAACCCAATAATTAACTTCCTCTCTCGACCAAACATCATTGTGGTAAAGGTACCCTTAACCGAATACCAACACTGAGAGTTCATCAGTGTCCCCAGATTTAAATTATGAGCACCGGTTTAAATGATAGAGAAACCCGCACGTACATTTACTGAATGTACCCTAACAAAACATTAGAAATTGATTCCAGGAACAACGGGCCTCAAAATCCGGCGCCGTCAAAAACTGCGGACTCATAAAATTTCAATGAATTTCTAAAAAAAATTCCTTGAAATTTATAAGTGTTTACATTACCCCCACCTCAGTGTTTTACATCTCTGCAAAACTACAACACACACTATGGAAACAAAAGTGGGTACTGAACATGAATCTGAGCCTCTCGCTCCCTTGTGCTCTTCTAGAGGTTCTCGTGCTACTAGGGAATGCGCACCAGAGGAATCGACTGTCCACTCAGGACCCGCTAGTGTCGATCCTCAATATCCACTGGAACATCAGTGAATGTCACCCCATCTTTGATAACTATCTCACCGTGGTCGATGATGTGGGACGGGTCGTCCACGTATCTCCTCGGCAGAGATATGTGGAAGACGTCGTGCACCCGATGCAACTGAGATGGAAGGTCCAAGCGGTTAGCCACCTCGCCTACCTATCTGAGGACCAAAAAAGGCCAGACGAATAGTAGATATAACTTCTCACCTCAACTAAATCTCTATAGTCCTCATCGAGGTGCGACCCGTAGAAAGATGTGGTCGCTATACTCGAATTCTAGAGGTCTCCATCTAATTGATGTTTGTGGAAGACCCGTCATGATGTCAAAGGATTTTTCACCCACTTCCACTTTTGGACCTCTAAAGGCCGAGCCAATCCTTCTGGTACCTGATACACTGCCTTCACTTGCTGAAAAGTGAGGCATCAAGAGACAATCTCTGCTACTACCTTCATCATAATGGGACACCAGTGATGTCATCAAAGGTCCTAGTACATCTTTGTCACTCCAGGATGTACTGCTAAAAGTCATGAGTGTAACTCCCACAAGATTTCCTCTTGAAGTTCAAATGGTACCATGGAATGTCCTATGAAAGGAATTCCATGCTCCCAACCATCAGAAAATCTATCGGGTGCCTGCCCTGAGGATATCTGAGCACATCATGTCTCGCAGTCAATGTCCCCATGCTGCACCTCCCTAACGCACTGAAAAAGTGGAGGAGTGATTGTGAGAGACTGTAGAAAGGATACTCTTTCTCTATACACAAAGGATGTCTACAATGTGGCCAGCTTCTCTTTCACCTCTCATAGCAGCTGAATGAATGTTCTCCTACTCAGAGCATTGGCTAAAACGTTCCACATTTCCAGGAGAATAGATTATCTCGAGGTCATAGTCCTGGAGTAATTCAATTCATCATCGTTGTCTCAAGTTCAGGTCCTTCTTAGAGAATATATACCTGAGTCTCTGGTGGTCAGAGTAGACTGCAAAGCTTTCGCCCAACGAAATATGGCTGAGACTAGCCCATTTAAAAGAACTCGATTACACCCTTCTTTTCCTACATATTACAAGTGCTTTTAAGATTTATCCTTTGCCGAAAAAGAGAAATCTTGTCTCATCCCCTGGATGAACCACACCCATTGCCTAATACAGTCTATCCTAACAAAAAAGGTACTAATTCATGCCATGGATGACGTCGTAAGGCCTCGACGCTACTACCAAGATATCCAACTGTTACTCTCGCCTCTAAGGGTTGAGTCACACTATCGGCATCAATGTGTGGTCACTGTGTCTCCTCCTATAGGATTTTCTAATGTGAGGATCAGGTCAACAGTTTTTATCCAGATTCTCTTAGTATAATCCACAGCAAAAGTAGGAAATCAAACATTATAAGGACAAATGTATTTTATTACTGCAAATAAAAGTACAAAGACACAAAGAAACCAAAAACAATGACATCAACATAGATAGAAGCTTTAAGAACAATGGTATATATGCCTGGAACTAGTCCTACCCCTGTCCACCTACTTCTGGAGAACAATGGTCATAGGCCTCAGCTAATAAAAGCTAAGCTCTCCCATGTCCTCCCTTTCCATTTTGTCGGGGTGGACCTCCTAGTGGTGGTGGTGGTGGTAGGGCCTCGAAACGTCATCCACCACCTACTGCTTGGCCATCTCCTCTTCCACGTCTGCCTGCTCTCGGTGGACCACCACAGTCGAACCTCTACCTCTACCTGGGAGGTCCTTCTTCTACATGCCTCTAATCTGCTGGACGGTTCGGGCAGTCTCGAGTCATGTGACCCTGCTCTCCGCATTCAAAGCAATACCTGCTCCTCGTATGGCTAGCTATGTTTTGTGTGGCCCACACAACCGAACCTGAGTCGTGCAGTCGACCACCTGTGGGTCTGGTCCTCTTGGTCCCCTGCGTCATCTGTCTACTACCAGTTGTAGATGACTCCACTACGTGTCACCCTATGTTGGGTCTCTTTACCAGGGACTGCTCAACGACAAAGCTCTCCACTAGAAGGTATCGCTCCAGTACCCTTGCCTACGTCATAATGTTGAGGGAGATCATCGAAGCCCTGATCTCATGCCTGATTCCCTACTCAACGGTCCATGCCCTAATGAATGGGTCTCGTACAATATTCGTAGAGTAGCGCGAGAGATCAGTGAACCTCACTGAGTAATGAGCTAATGTCATACTGCCCTGCTATAGATGAAGTAACTCCTGAATCTGCACCACACAAAGGGTGGCTTTTGCAAACACTTCTTGAAACATGCTCTCGAAGTCTGTCTAGAGTAGTGTTGCCTCATCATGATCCTGGAGCATCAGGCTCCACCATCTGCCTACCATTTCCTGTAGGAGACTCGCGATAAGGTTCACCATGAGGTCGACTGGTGTCCCTAACTATATGAAAACTATCACAACAGCCTCCAACCAATCCTCAGCTACCTGTGGGTCTGTCTCTACCCAGAACTGGGGCAGCCTCTATCACTGGAACTGATGCAACGTACTCAGATTGCATGCACTCTCTGCTGATGGGGCTAGTGGTATCGGTGTCCCAGTGGGTAGTGGTACCACTGGTTCCTCCACTGTGATGTGGACCTCCACCAAAACCTCGTTTCCCAGTGGGCTACCATCTCATACATCACTCGGAACCCTGGCTAGCTGCCTTCATGGGGCCATCCTGAAATGAAACAGGTTCGCCATGGTTATAACAGTATACCTGGTCAGATGACTCTAAGTAATCACAAAGAAAACTTTTCAAAGTAAACACACAAAAAATCAATGTTTTCGTGCACTGAGTCGGAAATCAGAGGTTAGGGTCCTAGTGTATGGACATTTCGGCCGCCGCACCAACACTAGACTCCCTCGACTGATAATAAAACTCAATACTATTAACAATATTTCTTCATAGAAGAGAATGATCATAGTACTTAGGTATGCCGCAGAACCGACTCCTCTGATTCCAATTTTTCACGACCCATCCTCGGGGCCCGTGCCACAACTACCCCAACGCCGCCTTTCATAGGCCAGGGGTTGGCGACTTGCATCAAAGGTTAAAAATACCAAAGCTAAGAAGGAATTGACTTTATATATGTAATAAAAAACAATAGAGTATGCAACAATAAGTAAAACTAAATACAAAAGAGTGTGTTGGAAAGTAAATGGGCATGTATACAAACCCAACTGAACAACAAGTAAAAGAAAAGGATACAAACATATGAAAGTAAGAATAGCACATGGGTCATCCTATAGGTATTCCTACCTAAAGGGTAGGTACAGATGGACACCTCAGCACCCAGGTCCGTTTGACTCCACCATGTGCTGTCTCGTCCTAAGGTCCACATCCGGGTACCGTCCAGTCATGGCGCTCTCATCCTCTGTCAGTGTTGTCCGTCGTCTGCATCCAACACAACGTGGTGCATGCATACTCCATGTAGCGGTGAGTATAAGGATACTCATTAGGGACATCGAGACCATCAAAGTCTCACCAAATTACACAAAGGATAAACCACTGTAGAATGATACAACCGCAAAGTATCAACAAACACTACTTAGGATTATACCCATGCATATTCCTATGTTATCAATCACCGTCTTTCTCAACTCTCGTTCCCAAGCACAAACCATTCCACCAAGAATCTAAGTTGATCATCATGCTGATAATTGTTGAAATACATGACTCAGCTCACACAGGTATACAACTCACGAAGAGGGGTATATATGATAATATTTATCCTCTGATTCATCTCATATGTCGAACCCACATAGGATCCTGGCACAGAAGTCATCACTGACGAACCCACATAGGATTACGGTATAGTAGTCATCATTGTCGACCCCACATAGGATATTGGTACAGAAGTCACTGATGTCGAACCCACGGAGGATCATGGTACAGAAGTCGTCGCTGTCAAACCCACGTAGGATCCTGGTACTGATGTCTCTGCTGTCGAACCCACGAAGGATCCTGGAACAGAAGTCATAACTATTGAACCCATGTAGGATCCTATTACAGATGTCACTGCTGCCAAATCCATGGAGGATCCCAGTATAGAAGTACTCACTGTCAAACCCACATAGGATCCTGGTACAGAAGTATTTGTTGTCGAACACACATAGGATCCCAATACAGAAGTCGTCACTGTCGAACCCACATTGGATCCAGCTACAAAAGTCACTGTTTTCAAACCCATGGGTCATCTCAGTATAGAAGACTTCCCTGTTGATCCCACGTAGGATCCTGGTATAGAATTCACTGATGTCGAACCCACGGAGGATCCCAGAACCGTAGTATGTCCACGTAGGATCCTATCACCTCAGTCGCATCCAGCCATAGGGTTCCCCCACACAGCACACTCGAATCTGGGAGGGTCCGATACTCAACTCAAGTGTTGATATGTCAAATATAATGAATTCCTAATTTGATGTATCCAGTAGTTCAATCTCATCATAAAGAACCCAACACGAGAGACGATGCCTCAATCTGACTCCTGGTCTCTGAGTTATTAGCAATTCTCTTCCAGGTGCCTGGTTGGTTTTTAGGCTCAAACCAACCCGACAATACTAAAATTACCTCCAAAACATAGTTAGAGTATTCAAAAAGATCTTTATCATCAAAAAGAATCCTATGTAGTTGATGGTACGTCAATTATACATTCGATACTTATGTTATAAGAGTTTCCACTCCGAGGGCCCGGTTGGTTTCGAAATCGATCCAACCTGACCATACCCAAACATCACCAAATCCTTGAGTGTGATATGCCAAAATGACCTTCTTGATATATGGAATCCAACTCAACTGACATTCCATAGATCGGAGGTCCGTAGCTCTTGCTATGGGTGGAATACATAATGTAGTCCAAAGAGGGGGGTCTGGGTCCGGTCCGCCGCGGCCCAACCCGCCCTGGGTCGGCGCGAACCGAGTCCAGCCCGGTAGGTTGTGACTCGGCCCCATGGCTGTGGCCCGGCTTACGTGAGGGTGGGCCAGCTAGCACAGAAAGAGGCGCGACCCGCGTGTAGGAGGCTCGGCCTGTTGGCCGGCCGCGCCAGGTGGCGCCGCCCGTGCCTCTCGGAACCCACAGACGCGGGTTCTGCTCCTCCGCTGCGGCCAATTCCTCATCGGTCTTCTATTGGCAGTGTGCGAGGGGTTCCACTTCCCCCAGGTGGTCGGACGGTGCCGGCAGCCGCCTTTGTTCATCGGTGGTACTGCGCGGGCGACCCCCACCCCCGTGACGGGCCACCAGAGTCGTTCCAGTGGTCCGTTTTATCTCCCATATGTGCCTATGGCCTCCTCGGGTTTTTCTCTTTACTGAAAAGGCCTTAAAATGATGTTTCCCTTCCATTCACCCATCTCCCAACAAACCGCGCATCACGAAAAAATTGGCAGTGGATCTAGAAGTGTTTGTTAACCCGTACCCTCTGCCTTAGAGGCTCAAAAAATTATCCAACTTATAACCACTCAAGTACAAGGGTATAATTCACATAAATAAAATTATACAAAACCCTATTCCCCATATTTATGAACATTGTCAAAGCCACGGATTTCGGTGTCATGGAGGACGGATGTCGTTCCGTCAACGGCGGAACGAGTGGAGCCCGGTGTAGTCATGTCAAGTTGACACCATCGGTGCGCTCTGTGGGCGGTGGTGCTTCCATTCCCTTATCCGGTTGAAGAAGGTAAAAGGTGATGCTTCACGTTATTTGAGCCGTGTTTCATTCTTCATTGAAGATGTTCATCGTGGAGAGGAACACATTCTTCTAATTCTCGAAAGCCTCTCTAATAGAATATTTTCCAACCCAAAATAAAATAAATAGGCTTCCCAAATTAATAATTCCATTCATTCAAAACAAATAAAATGTATTGTTGACACCAAAAATTAATTAAAGAAGACATTAATTAATTGTGTTGGCACAATTAATGGGATGGAGGTGGAGAGGCTCCACCATTATGTGGAAGTTCAAAAGTTTATAGCGGGTTCATGGAGTTAAAGGGGAGATGAAGGGTTTTGTGTTCGGGTGGGCCCCACAACAATATATCCTCCCATAGGATGTTATTTGGGGTGTGGGCCCCACCTCCAACTTCCCTTTTGATGAAATACCCACCGCATAAAAATAATATTGTGTAACACATCAATTTTATTTAATTTATTATGAATCCTCAAAATTCACTTCTGCTCTCAACCAAACACAACTACGGTAATGGTCCCCCTAAGCGAATATTGACGCTGTGAGTTCATCAGTGTCCTCATATTTCAATTTCATGCACTGGTTCAAAAGATAGAAAAACCCACACGTACGTTTACTCAACGTACCCGAAAAAAACATCAAGAATTGATTCCGGGCACACCGCGCCTCGGAATCAGGCGTCGTTAGAAATTGTGGGCTCGTAAAATTCCTAAAAGAATAAAATAAAATTTTCATTAAATTTACAGGTCATTACACACATTTTAATAATCACATGTATTATAGTAACACAATATTACATATTTATCGACAACCTATAAATTAAATAAATAATTACATTATGAAATTTAACGACTTTATGTTTTCATCATTAAATTATTTAATTGAAAATTATAATAAAATATTAATAAGTTAAAATTAAAATAATTTATTCACTAAAAAATTATGGAAAAACACATATTCAATATATTATAATTTATTCAAAAATTAATTATTCAATTCATAACAAAAATATCCTTCAATTATTTCCACAACAACATATCCTTTAAATCCAAAATATCAAAATATACATTATTAATTATTTAAACATCATAAATTAATTTAATCAGAAACATAATGTCCTAATGAACTTCAGAAATTTTAAAATTTTAAAACATGTAATAAATGTCAAAATGATAGGAAATGACAATTAAACCACCAACCTTTAATCATCTATGATCAATCATTCACTGAATTTTCCCAAAATTGAGTGCCATTATGATTTAAATCAGAATCTGATTCGGAAAACTCTATAAATCATTTATGGAATCATTATAATAAAAATTATTCACTAGATATAGAATTTTTAGATATTTACATGTATAAATAAATTAATATATATCTAAAATTAACTAATTCATCACTGTAGGAAGATCAGAAAAATTCGAGAAGAATGAAAAAATGACAAAGAAATGATTATCATATATGGAGAGGTTTGGATCGTAAATCTGGGATATGAATCATGAAAAAGAATGGTTGAAAATATATGGAATACATTCAAGAACCTATAAAATCATAAAGTGTCTTAATGGTATGAGTTTGGGTTGAAATGGATGAGTTACGAGGGATTTGGGTTATTAAAAACATATTTTCAATTCAATTTAAAAATCATCGATGGTTACCTATGTAGAGAATGATAGTTTTCCATAACTATAATCCGTAACCATGTGCCTATAATTTTAGGGGTACATGGTTTCAACTTTTCATGAAAATGGTTTGAAAAACCATGCACCTTCCATGAAACCCCCACTGTCCATGGTTGAATGATTTTATATGTTGTGGTTCATTGTTTTCTCTAACCATACTACAATAATGCACAAACATATTTCCTTCAATGTTTCAAAAAATTCACCTAAACATTCCCCAATATAAAAAACCAATCTAAAAGTAAACATAATGAGGAAATAGAATATAAGTAAAATGTCCAAATACAATATTTTAAAATGGATGGTTATTATAAGTTTCTATGAGCAATGTCAGTTTTGAGTGTATAGAGGGGATGATAAGACATGCACTTTTATTGGTGAAGTGTGAGGAACATTTCTTATTTATGAAAATATATTGTGATTAAAATATTTATCACATGAAAATGTATCTATATGGTAAATTCATGATCCCAATAAGATATAAGCTAAAAAATATAAATCTAATATTTTTTAAAATAATTTTTAGTTAATATTAACCCATTTGTTTTTTAAGACACATGTATTCACATTTTTACCAAAACTATTGAAAAATATTTTAATAAAAACAAAATGATTAATAATGATCACTATATAAATAGAAATATATATTTTTATAACTATTATATATAATGTTAATTTAAAAAATTACTCATTTGGTGTTTTTCAAATTAATTAAAATTGGGAAACTTTATTTATATGAAACCCATTTTCGAATGTAACCCATTTTAAAAAAAATAATGTTAATATAAAATTCAGTAGATTGTTAATTGAAATTAAATTGTTATCATATATAATTCATTATTAAAATAAAATTATTTCATTATTTTTAATTTCTGATGTTGTTTGTCTTATATGATATCATGAGTTACATCATTTTACAGAATCTACGGGTGTAATAATTATGGTAAAATTGAGAAATGATCATTATTTACGAAAAGTACTTTGAATATCAAGATTATTTGGGGGATATATATTCCCACATGATTAAATAGTATAAAAATATTGAGACGATGCAAATTCAAAATAGGGGAAGATAGTGTGAACTGTTGTAATTTAAAAACTAATAATTTTTTAATTTATTAAGGATTTTTTCTATATTTATATTCACCATAAGAATATAATTGATTTTTTCATTCCAACATGGAATATTTTTAAACATAAAAATATTTAATGTATTATATAGTTTTATTTGAAAACCAATTTTCCAAATTTATTAATATAAATGTAATAAAAAATGTAATTTTATATTATATGAATCCAATGAGATACCAAAAAAATTTAAATTCAAATAGGAATTGATCAAATGTTATATTTACCCAACTAAATAATAACATCTACTAGTATATAGTAAATAGATCATGCAAGGACAAAACCATGAGAATCACTCGTATGTTAGCAACCAATATAACAAAAACCATGGATTTTATTCCTCATATTCACTCTTCATGACTGTTTTTGATTGAAACTATGTATTTTTTACTTAATTTAGATAAAAATGGATTGGATATGGATCAATTTTAGTGGACCTGATAGGGGGTTGTACTAAATTTAGCTTGAGATGTTCCTACGCTTTAGGCTATAAAAGCTGTCTAAGAATCACAAATTGGATTTTGTCCAACAAATTTGATCTGCCTGTGTATAAACTATCCAAATGACATGTTATAGATGAACAACAAGGTGCATCACACACTGAATATATGATGAAATCATCATATAATAATTTTTAGTGAGATCCTTAACTCAAAATAGGTTACGATTGTTCATTTTCAGTTTCCATGGGAAAGATTGTGAAAAAAAGTGATGAAAAATTATTATTACCATAATTACTCATCGTAGAGTTACTAAGGATCAATATAAAGATTCTTTAGGCTCATGTACCCACTAATCTTGACCCCTAACCCAAGGATGATTCGCCGTGCATGGAAGTGTTTCATAAAAACACAAACATACTAAAAATGAGAAGCATAATCATGAAACTAATGAGAAATTAAAAATATGGAGTAATGAAAAATTAAGAATCTAGATGAAATAAATAAATAAAATTTAAATCCATCCAAAAAAATCAATGAAAATTAATTAACAATGATTAATGGTGTCTATATTTATGAAAGAAAATAATCTATATAGGAAACAAACAGAAAATGGTATCAGAATCGATTCTGATGGAGAATGATCGTAGAATGAATATAGATTAAAAAAACTCAAAAAGATTATAAAAAATAATATGATTTATCAATAATGGGATAAAAGTAAAATATTTTAAAATTTTAGAAATTGATTGATGGAAAAGAGAGATATAAAAATTATGTGCAGCCACCTGTATATATAAGATAACTCAAATATAAATAGTATAAAAATTAAAATATGTGTAATTCATTTACAACATGTAAAAAATAATTGAATTCAGTCTTCAAAAATACACATTGTATAATTAATTTGTTCATCATGTATTTGAGATCTACAATTCTGACCAAAAAATCTGTTACTATCATTGATTAGTCAATCCATAGAATATTTGATGTCATACAATCTCAGTACATCATGTAAATGATTCACATATAGAGGGATTCTTATATTTGAAATCTATATGTCATTTTATCAATATACTTGTCATATAATATATTCGTGTCTTGTAAAATACTCATGTGTCTGTTGTTTCCTTACAATAATGGTGTGAATTAGGTCGACATGTCGTCTATGTGATAGGTGGAATGTAATGATGGGTTTTCCCAGATTTCATCATTTCTTCCTCTGATCCTAAAGTATCAAATTATATGGAAAAACTAAAAAAACCAATTTAATTCTATATTAAATAATAAATAAAATATAAATAAATTTATACAACATGTATATATAATTTCATTTTATTCAAAATCATTAAAACAATAATAATATTTATCCTCATATTTTTTTTGTTAACATGTATTCCAAAAGAAATAATTTTTTATGCATCAAATAACCATTATGACCAATTAATTATGACTATGTGAAATAATCAAAAATATATCCTATGGAATAATTCAATCATTGTGATTTATTCATGCATCATTGTTATGATTCTTGTTTGGATTATTCTATAGTTTAGTTAAAAGTTAATAAATATTTTTTAAATGTTATACCCTATTCTCAATTTAATTCACATAAAAATTATATAATAATTCATGGTAATATGTAACTATATTTATCATCATTGAATTAATAAATGTTCTTAACTAAATTCTTGAATTGGATCTAACATCTCAACATCATAGTGAATAATTGAAAATCCTTTATAAGGGAATCAACAATAAGGTTCAACTGACTCTGAGGGTGAGGGAATTACGTAAAGACCTAAAATTAAATATCAAATGGAGGTTGAGCTCTAATATTAATCTCTTTATATGTATTAATAGTGAAATGAAGTAAATACTATGTGATCAAATAGATTACATTCTTAGAAATCTTAGGGTAGGTCGTTGAGTATATCTATTATGTATAAAAACAATTCTTTTTTCCAATATTTATCTTTAATTTTTTTTTCAAAATTCAAATGCACGCCAGATCTCTAATCCTTCACCAAATAATGAATGGCCTATTGTGAGATTAACTGGTCTGGTAATTTTGATTTAGAAACAACCTAAAACCTATCCAATAAAATTTATTTTTCATTCAATAAGATTTTCAAAGGAAATTAATAGGCATAGAAAATGTAAAATATATTCATTGACCACATCATACCAATATAGTTAATGTTTCATTGTATATCTCATCAATAACTACATATCTTTCCCACAAACAATGAAATTTACACCACCCATGTTAAATGTATAATCTTGTATATTTCCAAAATAATGTTTTCCAGTGATAATATTCATGAAATAGATACATTCTAACAATGTTATTTATATTTATTATAGAATAATGATTGAAAATTGAATATAGGTTCTTGATAAAAACTGGTTCACCAAAATGTCCTCAATTATTTTGAATGAGTATCTACTTAGTCATATCCTCATCAAAAAAATAAACAAATATTCTAAATGGCATAGATTCCCCTGTGTATTTCCAATTAAATATGATGAAAAAATATTATTGTTCATGTATAAAATCATATTAGGAATAAGAGTGAATGAAAATAAATTTCAATAACTCAGTGATTATAATCTAGTGAAATCATAATCAAAAATAAATTTCAAGTGAGAAAATTTACAATTAAATTTTTTAACTCATCAATCATAAATAAAAAACAAAAAAAAGAATGAATTAGGATTTCAATAATCCCCAACCTAAATTTTCCATTCATTTGAATTTGGGGAATGGATTTTCAAGGTTAATGCATGCTTTTATTGAAAAATACCCCCTATATAAATGAACATAGATTGTAATGAATTTGTATTCATAGTAATGTTTTGAAATACTATCCCAAAATTAAAATGTGATTGTTTCAACACTATTCTGGAGAGTATCATGGGAGTGATATAATATATCAAATAGAAAATAATTAATGAATATTTTTATTGAATTTAAGAATTTAGATCTCCCTATAATGATAGAAATAATATAAGGAAACTAATTATAAGGAGAATATTAATCGGGTTCATTTTCAAATAATGATATAATAAAACATCCACATCTGTTATAACATTATTCAGAATGGATTAAACTTCATGTAAGTAGAAAAATAGATTTTGAAATAATTAAGGAATTTGAGCTCCTATAAATGTTGAATGATGAGTATAGTGAAGTTCATAGTTATTAACTTACATGACTGCTTGTAAAATGAAATGATTATTTCTTATGAACATGAATTGAAATAATGAGAAAAATATAGATATGGATTTTTACTAATAAAGTGTTAATAATAATTTTTTTTATCTAAAATGATGGACAAAAGGATTATATAGTGTCATTCATAGGCTTGTATTTCCACTACCTCTAACAATAGCATGCAGCAATGTCATCTTGATCACATGGATGCATGAATGGTTTTTCCAAAATATGGGGTATATATAGCATGAATCTCATGAAAGAAAAACATTATCTATTCACTTAATGGTGGGGATCCCCTCTAAGACTACTTATTTAAATACAAAACTAAAAAATGGAACTCGATGTCAGATGAATGCTTTGTCATCTGATATAAGAGGGTGGATTATGGTAGAAGAGGCACATAAATAACTATATAGGAGGATAAGGATCATGAAATGGATATAAAAATGCATAAATAATGATGATATTAGTAATTAATTAGTATGAATCATGAATTGTATCACTTAAACAAATGTGTAAAATAGATTAAAATGGTGAATAAATGATACAATAAAAAAATAATAAAACTAGGAAAAGTAATATTGTGGATGGGTTTAAGTGAAATCATTGAATTAAGGGAACTCAGATGGCCACAACATCAAAATAACTCTCTTGAATAGTTGGTCTCTCATTATGGCACATTGTGGCAATGTACATTTTTGAGGAAAGCATTGGATTATATACAACCTTTGAAGGTGTTGTGGTACTAGAAGCAATCTCTATGGATACCATAGGTGATGTCTTCTTCCTTATGGAGTTCATGTGTCTTGCACATGATCAATGAACAATACCACTGTAATTGGTGGGTTGTTTTATTCCCTCAAACCCCATGCTTACTCTACTAATTAAACATGTTGGAAAGAATGGACAATAAAAATTGATGGAAGATCATTCTTTGAAGAACATAGTATGTAAAATATGGAGGATGAATGCAATGTCGTTTGCGGTAGGTCGTTGGATGTAGTGGATACTAGTGATATTTTTATATTGAAGAAGGATGTTGTAATATCCTGGGTAATTATAGAATATTTATTTTGTATAATTATTTATATTTATGAATTAGATTGTTATTTTACCTCAAATAAGGTTTTATGTTTGAGGAAATACTTAAAACGTAATAATCAGTTTATCTGAAATAATATGTTGTATGCAGGACTTTGTTTTACTATAAAATAAAATAATATTATTATTTTATTAGAAGTTATCACATAGATATAAAGTTATAAGAAATTTATATAATTATCTATATTATGTTTATGCATTTTTAGTAAATTCATAAAAGTTATCAAATAAATTTTATTAGCTTATAATAAGAATAAATCAAATTTTATGAATAGAAATTTGTAATAATTTTAAAAGGTAATTTTCTTCCTTTTTATGGAGAAACCATTTTAAATATAAATTATGTCACATTAATAAAAATTATACATAAAATTAAAGTTCGTATTCTAAAAATAAATATATATAAATTAGAATAGGGATAGTTTTTTTTATTTTTCTGTAATCCTTCTAATTTTGATGAGTACCTAATAATAAAAAACATTAATTAAAATCCTATTTCTTTCCATATTATTTTTAAAGATAAATTAAAATTATAAATGTTTTTTTTATATTTAGATAAATTATCAATCAACTATTCCATTTCATGTCTTTTGAATCAATTTCACATTGAAATTAGATATAAAAATATTTGAAACATTTGAAAATTTCTCCTAAATAAACTATTTTTTCATTTTGTTTTTGACAATAATTAAAAATTTAATTCATAGATTTGTGAGTATTTAATTAGGAAAAATTAGTTCCATAATTTAACTCATAATGTCCAAATTAGTTCGTATATAATATTCATTTGTAATAATAAAAGGATACCATGTTAAAAAATAATTTATCTTCATATTGTTATAAATGAAACATGTTAAAGATCAAATAGGTATTGGATTAAAATAAATCAGAAAATAAAAGTTTAAAGACTGCTTCTGATGTGTATTGAACCTAACCATCATTCAAAATAATTATTTAATATTTATTTCATTTAAATTAATTTCACCTTGACATTTCTCTATTTATAAATAAAATTCACATTATTTTACCATTAATACCAACTCACTTACCGTATAAATACCAACCCACACCACCCCATTTATACCCAAAAATTTTTTGACTCCTAAAATATCTATGAAAAACTATACTCCTCACTCTACCCAAGACCATGATCCCCTAGAATCAGTAATAAACCAAATATAATTTCATCAAAGGTCTCTCAAGGATATGATATTCATGAGCTAATTTTCCCAAAGTAAATCTCTTAATTTCTATTATTTTTCTCTACTTTCCTCAAGAAATTCATCCATGAATTCAAGATTAGTACATAATAATATATATAAATTATTTTTAAGTGTCTAATGGATTATATCATATCTATTTTTTTTCTAATATCCTCTTCATCAATGTAATTAAATTTATGTCAAATTTATGTCAGTTAATCACCTCCATGAATATTGCTTTCGTTATTTTTCCATTACAGCATTTATTGTTATACAAAATACTAATTTTTTTTGGTTAAATTATATTTTAATATGTATATAATAATGTATTTCATATTATGTAAATGATATATTAAACATTCATTCATTCATTCCATAACTCGCATATATGATAACTTCGTTTGTCGATGTGTAGACTACCGTCTACTCGAAGTGATGTGATTCGTTCACACATCACCTCTAATTTATTATTCCTTTTATAAAATTTTTACGGTTTTCATGTATTTTTAATTATTATTTAATATTCATAGAAGGGACTACAATTTTGGACGTCTTTACCAATCCATTCTTTGAATCATCCTTTATATGTTTTCAAATATTTTTATAAGTTAAATATTTTAAAAAAAATCAAAATTCCATTACATTTTTTAATTTTTTTCAATTGAAATTTTATTCAAAATATGTTATATTTTAGAATGATTTTTTTCCAATAATGAAAGAATATTTTATATAAAAATATTATAAATTAATTTTCAAAATCATTTTCATTATTAAATGAAATATTTTTGAGTAACATGTTTCGTATTATGTCTATGATCTAGGGGTTCTATTAATATTATTTCATGGAATGGTTCATGTCTTAATAGAATGTTATTAATAAATCATGTTACTATTAGACATTTCATATTCATATATTACCTGCATCTTTTCAGGGGATATAATTTGATGAAATTAATCTAAAACCTATCAATTTTACGTAGATTATTATATGAATAAATTTTTATGAAACACATTTGATTTCCTAGGTTATGATACAATGAATGATTATGATCTAGTGGAACACATAAATATTACATTCATTCTGAAATGGTTTAGACCAATATCTTTCTTCAATTCATTAGGTGTGTATATACATATTGAGACTTTCATGGATTGAATAGAGATTGGACTTGGTATATTATCCCCAGGATCAAATGGGTTGTGATCCTTGTACAATAATGCATGGCTGGATAGAGGAGTGGACACATTATCGTAAATGAATTTGTTATCTATGATGGATTTATAAATTATACATGAAAAATTTTGAAATTATTTTCTATGGTAATGTTTATGCAACAAATTTCATTTCTTTTTCCAATTTTAATACCTCTTG
This sequence comes from Viscum album, assembly GCA_963277665.1. Lineage (NCBI taxonomy): Eukaryota > Viridiplantae > Streptophyta > Magnoliopsida > Santalales > Viscaceae > Viscum > Viscum album. Next base: position 1,434,937,258 of record OY728159.1, read on the forward strand.
GTTAATGTCGTTTGATTCCCTAATGAATAATGTCTTATAAACTGCCAATTTTAATTCCACAATAGATTTTAATGATCAATAATATAAATGGTATTGTTTTTAAATGATATCAACATTTTCTCATATCCTTATGTTCATGTTATACTTGTTTTACTCCATTTTTCCATTAAGTAGCTTCTGATATCTCACATTCGTATGATGAATTTATCCAAGATAAGATGAAATGAAAAATGTATGATTTATCAAAAAAATTCTCATTATTTGGAATTTATTGGTAGATGACATTTCTCACATATATAATAGTTTTTACGATTTCATGCTTCCTACGATATTATACTAATATGGTCCTCAATCATTTATTTGGGTTATTTAATAAAAATTCAAAAAATTGAAAAAATGTCAATATTTGTTAATTGTGGATCTCTATAGTTGGTATTATAATAATTTTTTAGTTATAAATTGAAAACTAGAATTTGAATGCCTTAGTGGGATCCATAAGGACATATCAAATGATAAGAATTATTGTATTGGAAAACATATTGGGTCTTTGACGAATTATAGACAAATGGATTCCAATAAATTACATGCTTGTCTAGATATTAAAAGATAGTGTTTCTTTGCAATACGTGTAAATATTTTTAATGAACACAAAAACTATATATTGATTTGGACTCTATTGGGATCTAGAGAGAGAAAATGGTCCTCACATCATAGATTGTTTGACACTATCATCAGATATGATTTGGAAATTCAGGAACTGTATATAAACCATCATGAATTATTTATATAGAAAATTGATATTAATGAAAAATAATAAACATTTAGTTTAATAATTTAGACATATAATATGTGATTTTCAAAATAATCCCCACTATGATAATTTTTTCCTCCAATATTTTTTTTGGTTTTAGTCCATAGATGGAATATAAAGAAACCATATTAAGGCTACATGAAATTTTATGATAAAATGATGGTCCTCCATGAAATCCATATTTCATGGGAGTTGGGATACAATATAATATTTCAATAATCCAAAAAAATCATGAATTTAATCGTTCAAGACATCCAAATGAGAAAATGGGGGAACAACATTATATTGATTCCTTAATGAGGAAATATCATTTTTTTTCAGTGGGTCTTCTTCCCAAATTGTTTCTAAACAATATATTTGTTCCAATACAAATATATTTTCCTTTACTCAGTGTTCATAACAAGAAAAATTCATTTTTTTGTGTTCCTTTTAAGAGGTTAACTATAACAATGGTGGAGACTTATAAAGAATGTGTGGTAATAAGATGAAATTGACTCCATTGATTTGGATATATTAAAAAAATATTTTTCAATATGTACATTCTATAGGTTCATCATATTATGGTCTATTAAGAGTTCATGTGGTGAATGAAAAAGGATAATTAATCTATTTGTACCTATGGGCTTAATTTTACAAAACATGAATGTTTTAATTATATTATAATCATTTAACATGAATGCAATATTGATCAATTCTTAAATGGATTAAAATCATGTCTTTTTTGGAAAAATATATTAGAGAAATAAAAAATTATGATGATTTTCTCTATTGTGTGATCATGGTTGAAAAAGATCTTGGAGTTACATATCTATCTCATAGTTTTTACCTAAAATTTTGATGGAGTTAAAAGTAAAATTTTCAAATCAGGGATATAAGAAGATGAGGGTTTCTTAATTCTCAAGGGGTGGTTAGATGAATGGATGAATTCTTATTCTGGGGACAAATAAATTTTTTTAATTTTGTAAGGGGAATTCATTAGGGAATGGATTTCAGATATTTTGACCAGAAAATTGAATTAAATGTCAATAAATAGGAATGGGAAAAGAATGTACCTCCCCTAATTAATTTTTTAATATGTATTGATATTTGGAATTACGTTATCTAATTACAAAAATAAGGGGTTAATAAGGCTGATTGATGATAGAAACCTCTTAAACTGAGGGAAATGGGAAAATATAATGATATCAATGTTCTTAACGAGGGATGAGAAAATAACATGTTGAAAGGTACCCTACGAAAACAATATAAAAATTATAATGTCTTATCTTAAATTGGATCTACATCTTAACTTTTTTTTTATAATTTCATGAGGGTATTATAAATCCATGAAAAAATAATGATATATAACTATAAATGAAAACACCAAATTTTACATTTATTTCATATTATGTATGTGATTTATATCCAGTTTTCATTAGATTGAATGTGCTTCTGAAAAATCCTTTAATCCTTCATGTAATTAAATTTAATGTTATCTTAGTCTTGGATTAGATTTCTATAAATAAATCAATAATCAATAATCAAGGAAGGGAAGTCACAATTTTTATTTATAACCATCTTATGAGGAATTATGCATTAGAAAATAAATATATGATTTGAAGGGAGATCTCATCCTTATTATGGATCATAATTCCCATTCAATGGCGATGTTTATCTCAGATGGAAGGGGAGAAACTAGAAATCAATGTAGTCCCAAATTTTTATGAATTTTTTGATTTGTTTATGGTGTAATTTCCATATCATTAATGAAAAAATGAAGTTGATTTCTTAGTAGAACTCATACATTGAACCACTCAAATTATAATGAATCCCTATAATATTTCCCAAATTTTGAATCTGTAATTGATGAATAAACACATGGAAACCCATGAAAGGGATACATTCAGCCTTGTGTGTCACCATGTGGTGAACATGTTCTTTTTCTGGATAATAAATATTGATTAAAGTGAATATGAATGATTATAGGGAGATGAATAGGATTAAAATTACTAAAACGAATCCTACACTTTATATTGATGAATTGTTTAATGAAATTCATGGATTTAATAAAAATTCAAGATTTATCTTCATTCTGGATATCATCATTTGATGTTCAATATTGGTAGTATACCAAAGATGAAATTTTTTACATTGCATATAAATAATGAATATTTAGTAATGAAATTTGATCAAAATAATTCACATTTAATCTACATTAATTTAATGAGTGGAGTCTTTAGAGATTAACTTGATCTGTTTGTGGTAGTCCTTAAGGATGATATTCATAAAAATTAAATGAACATATAATATCTATAAGACCACTTGAGAATGTTACTAATGACACTATGCAATTATAAATAGTATGAAAAATTAACAAAGTGTGAGTATGTTTTGAAAAATGTTTCATTTTTTGGTTCATATATTCTAATGAGGGGGCATGTTAGTAGATCCATCAAGTACATAGGCTATTGAATTATGGCCAATACCAACCTGACTGACTAAGATCAATAGTTTTCTTTGTTCAGATAGACATTATTGATGGTTCATTGTGAATTTATATGGGCTATCCAATCCTCTTTCCATGTTAACTCAAATTGAAGAAATATTCTTCAAGACAGACTAATTTTGTGAAATATTCTATGATCTACAGAGAATATTAGTCCCCATGAATGTGCATACATTTACGTATAATATATAGGGGTTATAAATTTATTGCGAGGAATACACGTAGTGATTGGGATGTATTATTATTTATAATAACATGACTATAGACCATGATGCCTAAAAATTTATGCTTCCAGAAAAAAATTACCCAACTCACGATTTAGAGATAGTAAGGTTACATTTGTCAATGATGATATGGTGTCATAATATTTACAAAAAAAAAATTGTTTACATACAAAACAATAAAAATAGATCATAGTACATATTCACACATATGGAGTTGTACATTACCCAAAAGTGATAGATAGAGATGGAAAAATATTAAGACAATAAATACATTATAATCATCGGAAAGAGAAAAAGGTTGATGATCCATTGAGTTGAAATGGTAAAGCTTTCTATACCATAATGATGATCACAGAGATCCAATAATTTTTTTTGTTTTCAAGGTATGGATATAAAAAACCTAAATTTAGGGGAAATTGTTCTCTTTCTCAATTGAATTTTCACTCATATATCCATGCTAATATTAATGAACATAGAAGGACGTCAATGATCTATAAAAGAAGGCTACCAATGATAATTAAATTTTAATAATGATGGAATTAAAATGTTTAGGAACCGTGTATGTGTTTCATCAATACAAAAAGGTGTGAGTTATTGGATGATGCTTAAAGTTCATTCTTTTCTATTATTCCTAAAATTATGAAGAAATATATAATTTTTATATAATAAATTAATTGGGATGGAATGAAAGTATATATATTAGAATTAATATCTCAGTGCATTTCATATTGGAATGCAACGGTTGAAGAAAAAAAGTAACCGTGGATATTGAATCCATTACCCATACTGTAATGGAAATGTGATAACATTACCCAGAATTTTGTCACCAAAGGTCCCAATATCCCTAAAGGGAATGATTCAATATGGGAGGTATTTGATCAATATACTAATGTATCACTTTTCATCTCTATTGGAGAGTAATCCTATATAGAATATCATTCCAAGATATAAATTATTTAAATTGTAATGTTTCCTTAATTATCGCATTCTATTAGATCTAATCCAAGTAAATTGATTATATCAATGTTCTAGGGAAGACTCCAATAATCCCTTGATATGGAAATTTTTTTCATTACATATTATCATCTATGAAGGGATGTTATTTCTAATATAATATTTACAACACTAGAGGATATGTTGTGATCTTGTTAGGTGGACTTCAAAAGTGTTTGGGATAAACAATTTCCAATAGTCGATAATTCTTAAAATAGTGTCATTCAATCATGTATTCATTTGGATTATTATAAATACCTCTATAAAATGATATTTTGAACACCAATATCAAAGAATAGAGAAGAAAACATAATTCTATTGGGACCTGATATCACTGTATAAATGAAAGAGTATGTTAGGGACATTTGAAAACATATCAAGGTAGCTCACATAGGGATATCTTTTATGTTGATAATAATATACCATATTTATAATTTGATTTTTCGATGACGTGTTTCTAAATATTTATACATTGAATATGTTTATGTGATTCAAGAATAATGCTCAACTATGACCTGGGTATATATGTCCCATTGACATTGTTGATCATATCAGTATAGTATCCAATATATTGGTTCTTCACGACAACACTTCCAGGTCCAGGATATTTACCCCAAATCTCTAATAAAGATGTATAGAATATATCCTACATAGATAATGATATCAAATAAAATTCCACTGTAGAATGATCTTTCATTTGTGTGATAAACAATTGAATTTGTGGATCATACAATTAATGTTATGCAAAATTGGGCCACACAATGGTTAATTTTTTTTTGTGAAGCCAGCAATTTTTTGATTCTACATAGAAACTAGTGAATATTATGAGTTGAATGAATCCCTATTTTTTTTAATTACAGTGGATAATTTTTGGGTGAAACTCAATTTTAGTTGTGTAGAATGTGACAACATATGTTTTTATGATCACTTATTCAGAAATTAATTTTCATTGAGGGTCTAATTTTTATGATACACTATTTTTTCCAATAATTATAATGTAGAACATGTTAATTTTCTGGTACATGGAACACAAACGTATCATGGGTTACATGTCACACTGAGTTTTAACAAATCATTGATGTATTATCAATATACTAGTTTAATCCTGTCCATTTTAACAGAGATGTTAAAAATAGTAATATTAATAATAATAAATGGTTTTAAAAAATAATGTTTTAATATAATGGAATAATAGTGATAATAAAGATATAAAATTTGATAATGCAATTTTTTAAAAAAATTAATTTATATCAAAATATAACATTTTATATCGTTTTACAAACAATAATGATATTTTTTTCTGAATCATTTAGAATTATAAATATTATAAAGAAATTATTTTCTAATTGAAAATGCCAAAATTATCTTAGGGAAAATTATAATGATTTTTCTGAAATGTTACATATTTTGATGAATAGTGAAAAATACTAATTTTTAATTAAAATTTACATTTACATTGAATTTATTCTTATAGATAAATTATATTACCCTTTTTAAAATTATATTCTGTTTAAATATTCATATATTAATTAAATTATGGTCATTTTTTTCAATTTAATATTGATATTTAAAATAAAAATTTCATAAACCTTAAATCAGATGCACTCTAAAACCATAATATCTTCCCACTTATGTAGGATTAATATTAAAATAATTCCAAAAAAAATTCTAAATTAAATTTGTAAAAATGGATTCTGTTTCTTTATTTCGAATAATTTATGATGTGTAGTAATTTTAATATAGTTATTAGCCATTAATATTTTCCAAAATAGTTATAATTAATCATAGTGATTAAGAAAAGAAATATACTAAGGGATAAACATTTAATATATTGGAAAAATTACCTTGAAAATTTTCCAAAACAAATATTATGGAATTATAAAGGACATATCCCCTATTTTATATAGTATAGTCCTTTATTGGATGCCATTTATGTAATGTATACTCCCAATTATTTGAAATAGTATATATTAACTAGAATTCCACTTCTCCTCCACTATACAAGAGATCCTAACTCCTCACTTATTCCCCTATAAATTAAAATTTTTCTCAAAAAACATATAAAACATAACAAAAACATTCCTCCGTAATCCTATAATCTATCCTTTTTCTATTAATCCATCCAAGTAAGGGCATTACTACAATCCAAAATAAAGAGTTACCTTAAAAGGAGGATGTTAATCAATGAACATTTTAATTTTATTTCATCCACCAACCCAGGAAATTTATTGTTGTTTCATGATTATGAAATTAAATTAGTGTCATAAATATAATAATATTTACTTATGTTTTGGGTTCTATATAAAACCTCACACTCTTCCATTAAATGGGTTACAAAATCATCTTTTGTGTGAATGAAAGTCTATCATCTCATGAACTAACATCATTTGATTTTTCCATTACAATCTCTAAAATTTGATCATAATAATTTATAAATTATATATTAATTATATATAAGATTATCATTGTGTTATTATTATTATTTAATCTTAATATCTTAAACACCACCATTCTTTACATTCTCTAGGATTATGATGAATTCGTTCAAGTGTATGATGGTATATCGCCTTGTGAAGCGGTGTGAATCGTTATTTATATACATGTATTGTACTAAGTATTATCCTAATTATAATATGTGATATATATGACATCAAAATTATACTACAGTTATAATATCTCATATACCATTATTTATTTCATTCTGTTAATTAAAATAAAAATAATGTTCATGTCTACATATGACATATCTTCTCCAAGAGAATTGAATTTCATTTTAAAATTTTAAATTTTATATATTATTATAAATATGTAATGAATTATTATATAATTTATATATATAATGGTTAATATTATGGATATTATAAAATCAGTATTAATATTAGAGGTAAAAAAACAAAATATATACGAGAAATAAACTATTTATTTACATAAAAATTATGTTTAAAAATGAATTGTTAAGAATAATAGAATAAATGGACATATATAAATCATATATGATATAATATAAATTAATATTTTTCAACAATAGATTTAAAATAAACATATATTTATTATATATCACGATTCATTTAGTAGAGTATATCTCAATACGTAATTTAGGGGATTTTCATCTTAGATTATACTTTTGTGAGTCACCTATAATATTAACTACTTGTTTCTTCTATGTTTTGTGTATTATTCCCATTAATCTAAATTATTATTATTAAAATATATTTTTTTTGTATTTACATATAAATTTTTGGATATATCGTTCATCGGGTTACAGTTTCGAAAATTAGTAATGTGGTATTGGAATTCAACCACAATTTTCCTTCCTTGAGACACATGCTATTTTATGTACTGATATTCATTTAAGATGCATTTATATGTATAATTTTACATGTTATATCCTGAATATCATTTGTTTCATGATATTTTATGATTCATGTATTGATATTATTTAATTGGTATTTTGATTCAGAATTACCAAAAGTTGTAAGACAATATTGCTACAATATATTCATTTCTCTAGAATATTTATTATAATGATTCCTTTGATAAAATATAATGATATATATATCATGAATTCCCATTAATTATTTTATTTTTTAGATATTCATGAAATATTCATGTATTGGTACTACATTTCTAATAAATTGAAATTATGATAATTAAAAAACCATTTTCAATGAATTATGCCATTATTTCTATCTTCAGGGGGAAATCTCTTTTCTTTAGAATCCATGTTTTCAAAAATTGTTTTAAAAAATTCCATTATAGAATCATATTAATTTTAAATCATTTCGGAATGAAAGACCACTAATATTTTATCTTGATAGGTGGGTCACTTGGCCTCAAGAATGCCTCCATATATAATAGTGGTTATTGACAAATAGTGAATATATATGGTGATTGTAATGGGTAGATAATACCCTCATGATCAAATTAGAAAAACTATATAACAAATAATAAATAAATATATATATATAATTAATAATAAATGAATGGAATATTAGAAGGGTAATGAAATAATAAATGTGTAATAGTGGCCAAGTCCAAATATAAATTATGCATGTATAGACATTAAATGTTACTTAATATAGATGGAAACAAAGCATGCAGAACAATACAAATAAATAGGGAATAAGACATGAGGGTGGTATCCGCAAGAATCATGAGTATCAATTTATTCATGTACTCATAACTCCTTGATATAATTGTTACAACACACTAAAAATTCCCTGGTCCTACAACGACGAGGTTTGTTCAGGTATCCTAGTGCAATGGTGACCGGCACAGGACATGTGATATACTCAATAGGCCAAAAACTATAGTTTATATATCATAATAAACATAGTTGATATTAAATACATTAGTATTCATGTATATGTATGTAAATCATCATTATGAAAAAATAACTAATTCTGCTAATGTTCATTAATGACACATGGTCGGACATGCTAGCTTTAACATAATATGAAAAAGTTTGAACTATATTGATCTTATACAAGTGAGACTAGGGAATATTAGTAACAAGCATTGAAAACAAGGTATTATGAAATTGAAGAAACCTAGGAATATTATTGGTTTTGGGGGATATGTTCCACCAATAACAAAAGTGTTTAATCCATTACAATAAATTTAATTACAAAAATTAAATAACCACAATCATGGGACTACCTGAGGAAAACCATAATTATGAACTCATGTATCACACCAATGGAACAATAATGATCATTTCTGTTGGATTCCATCCAATAAGATATATGAATGGACTCAAAATGTAACTCCTGACCTAATCTGAGACAATTACCTCAAATCCCTTACATAATATCTCACATATAGTACAATTTCTCCCTTGTATCTTGGAACATCCATCTCACCAATGATCTGATACATTGTGACTCCCGTAGGGAAGCAGTATCCATCATTATGTGGTAATAGGAATGAATGGTGAACCCAAACATGAATATTAGTATCTACCCTTGTGTATACACAACTCGATCAGGGAAGAAAATAACAAGAACGATGAACCCATCCATGGTGTTTTTTGGATGGAAACATAATTATCACTCATAACATCTATAAATAATTTAGTCAATTTAATTTCATTAATATATAATAGTGGAATTCTTAGAGGAATTCCACATTTGATGAAATAAATTAAGACTTTCATTACATTCAACCCTCACAAAAAGGCACATTTAACTATTAAATAGAAGGATTATGTAAAATACATATTCCATAAGGACAAGAAAGTTGTATAATATATATATATAAATTATCCAAAAATAAAACACGCATAAAATGGTTTTTATTCTGAAATATCACATTGTTATTCAAAAAATTAATTATTATAATTCAACAAATTCAATTCATCACAAGGAAATATGAAACCATCATTATATTGTTTCAAGAAAACAATAATCTTAATATTTCATGTTAATCAAAAGAAACACCAACATGGGCTAGATTCAACCATGGTAAAAGACATTTTCAAGGGGTAACTATACATATTCACCCAGTAAGGGTAGACTATGTGGAGGTCATATAGTCTAACCCTACCAAGGAGGCTAAAAACACATTCGGAGCTATCTAAAAAATGTTATAAAAAACTAAACATAAATCGGATGTTTCATTGGGTGTTTTTGGTGTGAGATACACTGAAATGATTTAAAAAACAAATGATAATTAATTTAAACCATGTACTACATGCTTAGATCATCCCACATATCCAATATCGACCCTTGATTTTTTATTCATAGGTTTAAACCGATTAAAAAAATGAACTCCCTAAAAATTGGAAATAAGAGGTTTCAATGAAATAGAATAATATCTCTAAAGATAAGCATAAAAAATAATAAAGTGGATTTGAAATCTTACCTCAACTTATCTAACATGATATAAATGGATCAAAATTATTTTTTTTCCAGAGGATAACTATACATGCCTATGATCGGAATTTTAGTATCTTAACAGTAGGGGGAGGTGGAGAGACCCAATAGAATGGTAGAAGGAAAAGACTAATTATGAATTTAACCATCATTAATAGAAAATTGGGCATTTCACCATCAAAACAAAGTCACATGATATGGACACATGGTTTTCAAAATCATGTGCAAATCATTAGGCTCCTAATGCTGAGGAACCCAAATAGGCATGAATGACCCAGGTGGATTCCCCATCCATAAACTCATCCTGCAGTGAGAAATGAACACACATAGCCTATGTGGCATGAATCCTCGGTTTTACATGAATTTTTAAATAAAACCATGTACTCCACACTTACAACACTCTTTATCACCTACAAAAGTCACATAGTTACTGTTGGAGGGTTTCATATTTTTAGGAAAACCTTGTTGTCCTTTGAGTACTCATCCGTTTTGTGTTTTTGAGGGCCAATTCTCCCAAAAGTAAGAAAAATCACCGAAGGCAACCCTAGGGCCTTTGACGAAGTCATATAACACAATAATGTGATATAACTCAAAAAATTTCATCTTAATGCATGGGTTGAGAAATAAACCATCCATTAAATGATGAAATTAATATTCCCATGGAAATTATTCTGGTAAAAAAATATGAGACTCTACAATATCCTCACATTAAAACCTGTCATCAATGAGAATCCTTAGATAAAACAAAGATAACACAACTCAAAATACTCAAGTTTATAGGCCCTATTAAAATGGCTGTGAGTCATTTACTAATTAACAATTAACCTCTGAGTGTCTCCATAACATACTATACATATGTCGTAATGACTTAAGAGAATTCTTGTTTTTTCAACAAAAATAATATAAAAACCAACCAATTCCCATATTTCATGACACATGATCAAATCACCATATACATCAAGAACATGGTTCTGGTATTTTCATCACCCCACACTAATTTCTGATATTAAACTATTGGAAATATATATCTATTCATACACATATCTCTCCAATTATTTTCATGATGTAAATCTACGATTAAATGACTGATCAAATCCGAATAAACCTCATAAGAAATGTCAATACATAATTCATTAATAAACTCCCCCATCCCCAACTACACATCCCAATTCTAAAAAATGTGTGATATATAGTTTCTCACTGATCACATTCAACAAGATAAGAGGGATATCAATTCGTACCATCCAAGGTTGAGTACCCTCAAACTCACAACATTGATTGAGGGTGATTTCAAAATGCTAAACACTATACCTATAGATAAAAAAACCTCAATATTTATCCAATCATGAGAAATGAATTTTTAAGGAGATTCTTATGATGTATCTATCTACAACATCCACTTTATGTTATTGTACCCCCTTTATGAACCTAGATACATGCCAGAACCAACACATGAAGAGATACCCCACATAAAAATATCATATGATCCCAATAGAAATTAGGGATATGATTTCAATAACAAATATTTATTTAAGGATCCCACCCATGTAAAACAAGAAATGGAATATGCAATAGATACATTGGTATAATGATGAAAATCCAAATATCCTGAATGATTACAAAGTACAAGTGAACTTTGCTTGGTGATCAATTCATGATATAATAATGTGGTTCTCATGAGTACGGACAATGATTTCCTTTTTAGTAACTCTTAAATTAACATGTATAACCATGATTAAGGAACACACTTGGATAGAGATATTATTTCAATCCCAATGACTTCGAAAATTCTTGGGTGTCTTAAAAAGGATTCTCACTCAGTGAACATGAATGAAATCATCAAGTGGATAAGCATATTCACCCACAATGAAAAACACACATTTTTCAAAATCAATATGGATGAATCTATATGGCTACAAAACAACCAAACCAATCCACATAAAAAATAGAAGAACACTTGATCTATTGTTGGTTGAAATATTTGGAAAAAAATTAGATTAACTAGTTGACACATCCACACAACTTTAATATGATTAATTCACTACCCAAGGAATCCTATGGTCACTCGATTACAACAAAAAATGTCCAATACATAATAAATAATTTCTAAAAGGTAGAAAATAAAGAAAACCCTTTCATCACTATGCTACGTTGTATGAACAGATATAAAAAAATTTATATTTCTGGCCATAATGGAAATTAAAAATGCATTGACCATTCCAATATTGGCCAAGGTTCTCCATTCTACCAGGAATGAAACTTTTAACATGCTCTAAATGAATCTCCAAACCTTACAATTTTCTAAGTCATTTCTGATTGAAAAGGGAAAATGAAAACATGATTTAGAGAGGGTTATACAATAATAGAATATAGACTAGCCTTTTAAATGAGTGATAGGTATTATTTACTAGGGGTTTATAAATGTTACATTTCAAGGTTAATTTATTACATGAACTCATAAATGATACATTAAAAAAATAATCCAAATTGAATTGATAGACATGTAAACACCTGATCCACAACAGAACATCATATGAAACATTGGGACAACTCAACAACACAGAGTTAGGCCAAACTACCCTCGAGATGTACTATGAATGTGAAAACCATGATTAAGGCTTAAAAGAGTACCAATTAACCCAATCTATTAATTTTTTGGTAATAACAAGATGACATGAACTGAATGTATCAACACATACTACCCATTTATTAAAGAATCATTAGGAAACAATGTGACATTATTCAATTGCATAAAATACCATATGCATTCATGTGTATGAGGGATTCTATAATGTATAACCTAAAAACATAACATACTATATAAATATTAATCTAATGACACATCATATTGTCTATCACCAAAAGGGAAGTAATGGGTTGGTCATATGACCTACTAAGTGGCTAACCATTCCCTAGCCATGTCAAACCTACTAAACTCTTCATTTTTTAATGCACACACCCATAATAATGATTTAAATTCTGATCAACCATCCATAAAGAAGAGGGTGTTTGTATAGAAGCTAAAAGGCCTACAAGGGACAATAGGTACCTAAATGGATCCTAACATATTAAACTTCTCATGAGCAATATAATGTTATTCAATAATTTTCAGAAGTTACCTACAACTGGCCAACCCCTCATCAAAAAAATATGTTGAACCATATAGGGTTACATGTAAATTTATTTACCAGGATTATGTTCCTATCACATTGGTTCAAATTACGAAATATAAATATAATTAAAAATTCCCTAATTATTTTTTAATGAAAAACACATAGAAAAGGATTTTAACTATCCTTTTTTGAGGGACAAGGATAAGAACACACATCTAGATTTCATTAAACCTAACAAGTTATTCCCATTTAACTAAATCATTTTAATGGAACAATTTTTATGAAAAAAAACACTTTTTAGTAAAGGAATAGGTATAACACTTATATAAATAACTTCAAAAGTAACACAATAATTTCATATAAAATTCCCATATTCGACACCATCAATTAGTGAAATTCCATTATAATTAGGTCATTTTTGTTTACAAACCCCTATTTTAAACACTATGTGAATATTTTTAGGCCTCAGGAAATTTTAGCTCAGGTATGTTTAAAAGGATTATATCATTTAAGGGGGAGACTTGTAAAAAATAAATCCACTATAATTTTTATTTAGAAACACTATATGTAGCTAGAATAACATTAGAAGCCCTTAAACACAAGGTATAAATGCTCACCTTATGGGTTTAATCAATATGGCATAGAATTTGAAAATGAAACATACAATGGTCCTCTAAATGCACAATTTTTTGAAATAAATTAGCCATTTATTTTTTATATTATCATTGTCAAAAAACATATCAGTTCACATCATAAGAATCATTCCCCAACTGATATAATTAGGTTTAGATTTTCATTTGGAAATATATCATTTATGATTAGTAATCCAGATAAATTGGGGAACAATCCTGAATAAGGATAAAATCATTCAATGAATATAATAACATATAATAATCAATTACTTCTAATATATATAGGATCCAAAGGATGGTTCAGTAACCTGGTTTTCAACTCTCAAAATTGATATTTTATATTCAATTTACATGTTTAATTCGACAAAAATTTAACCAAGACCATTTTATATAGAAAAAATAGAAAATTAAACAAACAAAACATTTATTAAAAAGAATTTTAATATTTATTGTGTGATTATAATGGTTAGATTATATCAGTCAACATATTAGAATTCATAATTTTCCCATAAAATTTACAAATTGGAAATTAGATCCTATATAATATCATAGATAATGCTTCCTCCCATATAAACCTTATCATATAATCATGTAATATAATATAATGTTACTTAAATTATTCACCAAAACATGGTATGAAATGGGACATGATAAATTAACCACAATCCATGTCAAAAAACCATGGATATCTAATATATATTAAGTAAAAATACAACCATTTAAAATAAGGAATGAATTATAATTAAATCCTCGAAGAATCATATTCCACAAAACATGAAAAATTAATCATAGATTATATTTTACAAACTACCATTATAATAAAACACCAAACAAGGAATACAATAAACATGATATATAAGTTCTTAAAATTCCATATAAATGACATATCAAACATACATGGCACTTCATCAAATCTCCACAAATCTATTAATCTAATATATATGGTAGGACATATTCATGAAATGTTAATTCTAATTTTCCTATAATGATTCATGTAATGATTTATCTTTGATGTAATGAAAAAAGGGTAAATAATATAAATATCAAAAATCATTATAGTGGAATGTAATAAATCTCATATGGGGAAATCAAAATCATCTATATCTATAAATCATACAAACTATAGTCTCATTCCCAACCATTTGGATGCATCCCTATACATGGTATGATCACACCCTGGTAAGGATATTTACCATGTTCTGAAAAATTCCATGTATATTATATACTAACCAAAAATATTAATAAAACGGAAACAAGAAAATAAGAATACACTTTGTAACATCCCTGTCCAACTGAACACAAAACTGTTAGCTGGACTGGTGGTTCACATGACCTCAAGCAGGCCACCTCGTTTGCTTGAGCTTTATCACTAGTAGAAATGGTCTAGGGAGGTGATATCTGGGAGACAACACTCTCATGACTAGAGTATCACGGTGGTATATTAGATAATAATTGAAAAATATTAGCATATGTAGTAATAAATGAACGATAGAGGGACATAAGAATAACATAATAACTGCATAATATTGGCCAATATCATATAGATAATGAAGTATGTATATCCAAGAGATGTGGGATAATAAATTAGTAAATATATAGGGATGTAAAATATAATTAAAAAATAGAGTAAAATCCCCAAGGGAGGTATCCACGGGCATCTTAACTACCAGCTCATTCATCTGCTACTAATTCCTTGATATAAGCATAATAGAACAATCCATCAAGTGTGGCTTGAATACCATGACTTGTGTTCGAGTACCTGAACTCTATTTTGACATAAATATGGTGTGAGATATTCTTATTAGGCTATAACCAATGGTTTCAAATGTTTAATTTAGTTCATTCACATTAAAATAATTATTTGAATTCATATAAATGTAATGAAGTAATGTAAAATAAAAAATTTACTATGTCAGCATAGGTTCCAGAAGGAAATCTTGCTGACTATACATTCATTGGCCCAATTCAGTTATTTGAATACTATATGAAAAATATACAATTGTCATATATAAAACAATGGAAACTAGAATTTCAAAAATAGTATTATAAGTTGATCTCAACAAAAACACGTTGTTTCAAAATATCAATGTTTCCCATGGATAACAAAAGTATGCCAATATTTACTATAAACCCTATTAACAAAATAAAATAATCCGCATCCTCGGCCTTTTCAAGGTAAACCACAACTGGTGACCAATGTATCACAACAAGAGAACCATAATGCTCAATGATGTTGGAGTAAATCCAATTCCATTAAAATATTTCCATTCAAGTTTCAATCCAATGCTATTTCGAGATAATTTCCCTTGAGACCGAAACTTTTATCTAATGTAGGGGGTCAAAGTATATCTTATTGAATGATATAACCATTTTACCAATAATTCCATCCAAGGATTCTCCCCATGGTAAACATTATCAACCCTAATGAGGTAAGAGTTTAACATGGTGTTCTCATCTAGGAATACTATCATTTCCCAAAAAAAATATATTGTTACAACAATTTTTTATATCACTATCATAATATCATCTTTATAGTGTTCCATTGATAGAAATCTTATTATCAAATAAATTCATCTAAATTTTTTTATTCAATTTCAATTATGTAATTTATAATGGGTTAGGTATGTAATCATTCATCACTATAAGAAATTAATTAATATGGAAATTATATTCAACCATAATAAAAATGAAAACATAAATATCAAAAAGAAGGATGTGGTATACCACTAGATTCATTTGGTCGAGAAAGGTATAGCATATTTATGTAAAAATGTTACATTTTTCCTTGGATGACATCACACATTAATAGAGCGGTATCTTTAGAAATAAATATGTTATTAGTAAAAAAATTCAGTTATTTAAGTCAAATAATTCAATTCAATGCAATGAAATAAGAAACTAACAAAAAAGTGTTTCAAGAAAATGAGAATGTCAATATAACATGTGAATTAAAGGCACAACCATATGTGTGATTTCATCCAAGTAAGACATCATTTTGATGTGTAAGCTATATTAATTCAACATTAAGGGAATTTCATGTTGATATCATATACATTAACCATATAAAGGCAGGTCTAAAACATCCTGAGGCGATAAATATCATGTAATTTAAAACAAAAACATAATTGGGTTTCACACCAAGTATGTTCGTAGTGCAACATTCAAAAAATATATTCAGAAAAACAAAACATAATATAAATGATATAGACCACATACATCCTAATAAGGTTGATAGAAATATCCTATATTCAGCCTTGATTTGGTCCAATTTTGAAGAAATCAATTATATTTGTAATTTCCATTAAAATTTAGAAAAATGTCACCTACAAAAATATCAAAAAATATTAGAAGATTAGAATAGAAAGGGATTAAATTGTTTTCATTTATAAAAGTTGTGGATCCAACATGACTGATAATATTTGAATCAATGTCCAGTCGAAGGGGATCATTAAATGACTTGATTGGGAATTAGAGTATCCCCATGTGTGAGGGAGGAGGAGACACCCTCTGGAATGTGATAATAATAATTTAAATTTTGGATATAGCATTTATTAAGGGGAAACTAGAAATTTCACCATCAACATTAGGCTACACAGTTTGGAAGCATGTTTTTGAATTATTTCACCAATATAGTGGATCCCATTTCCTAGGAACCCTATGTTGAATAGTTTTCCCCCACAATTTCTCCAAATTTATGAAAATCGTGTGATAAACAATGAATACACATTTCATTTGTAATAAAAATAATGCAAGCCTAGTAAATATTTTTAGAAAACAATGTGAAACCACTACACACCACTTCTTCTCACCTTAAATAGTGAAATATTAATTCTTTAGGAATTCTTGGTTTTTTAAAAATAGTCCACCCATTTTCCTTACACCATGGTTTTATTCTGGGGCTAGATTCTACTGAAACTAATATGAGAACTTTATATACACATTTATCCATTAATCACGGGTAAAAAACAAATTAATGTTTTCCAAATCACAAGATTTCATCCAGATTATCAGTTTATAAAATATGTCATCCACCTTAAAGTGAAATTCAAATGCCTTTTTAAATTCATTCGGCACAAAAATAAGGGATGCAACAAATTTAAAAAGTTATAATTATCCATTTTCTCCCATTTTAATTTTTTTTATTATAAAAGTAATTTTCTTGTCTTTTTATGATCATGGATATTTTGACCTCTTTCAACAATTTTAAAGGAATATTTTTTTAATGTGTATAGTATTGATAGAATTATCCTCATCCATGACCAATAATTTCATCAATATATCCGTTAAAAATATTCATTGATTTTTTGAAAATAAAAATTTAACAAACAAATTCATGATTCATATCAATGTTTTTAATGAAAATTTCAACAAAAAACGTTTTTTAAAATGAATAATGTTTTTAAAAAAATTTCATTCGAATAAATAGCAATTTTCCTAGATAATTGTTTTAAATAAACGGTCCAAATTAAATTCAATATAAGATTTAATATTTTAGTGTTACTATTATAATTTTGTTTATATGATCCATGTTTACCATTTATATTATTTATCTAAAGCTATAATGTTTTTAATGGATGATGTTTATGATACATGTTTACCTTAGAAGTGTGAAATTCAAATCAATCCCACGTGTATTCGTGGTTTACACTATGATGAAGCAATTTTGAAACCATTATATTTTCTGTAGGATAATATATGATGAAAGGTTACAACAACAATTTCATTTCATATGTTATGATTTGAAAAAAACTTGTGATATTTTTTTCACATAGATATATGGTTTTAATTTCAATATATAGTTAGACATATATACCACTTCAATGCATTGGTTATTGATTTATATATATTATCAGATAGAAATGTTTGGAATGGGGAGTAAACATGATATATTGATATAGGGTGGGAATCGAAAGTGGACCTATTATAATAATACATTGATGGAATCAAGAGTGAACCCAGTATAGTAATGGTCATTATCTACTATTATGGCCTCGGTAGTGAGCCTTGACTTATATGTAAATGATTTTCAACAATTATTTGTAATAAATAAGATTTCATATCATATGACAATTTTTTGATCTTATGGATCAATTTTTTGATTCCCTTTTCATTCATGTCATATGAAATTCCTGTTTTTGGGCCATAACTCATGATTATGATCATTGATATGCAAGGTATTGTTTTGAAATTATATTTAAATGTTCTGATAACATTATATTCATGTTATCCTTATGTAGATCTCTTTTTACCCTTACTAATAATGTTATGACATAAATTATTATATTTCCTTTCATTAGGTTATAATGATCTGTATTAAGTATGTTTTATGTTTGAAAAATGTTAGTAATGATGAATATAGTGGGAGAGAGTGTATCTCACTTTTGGACTACTGTTTACGATTCCATGTTTCCAAAGACAATAAACTATTTTAATTGTCATGCTTGTTTTTGTGTAATTTAATAAATATTGTGAAAAATTAATTTAATTATAGTGTATATTACGTGTTTTTCATTGTTGATAAGGTTTAGGAACTATGTATGTTTACCATAAATTATATTCAATATGAAGGTTATAGTGTTTGATTCTCAATATCCATTATTTTATATTTATCTTAGAAGATAAAATAATTATAACGATCTGAATGATTTATATGAATGTATATTATGAATATGGATATTACAGTGTATGAATCATGATACATTGTACATCATCATGAAAAATATTTGAGGTATAAGTCTAAAGTGATGATACCATGATTAGGCATACTATGATGGAAATGGGGAGACATTACAATGTATTCCTTCCCCCTATATCCCAGAAAATTTAAAGATTCTGTGTTATATAGGATATAGTCATTCAACCTTTTAAATAAACAGATTTCATTATTATTTCTGAATATTTATATCACAATAATCATTCCATTATATAGATTTATGATATTTTATTGTTTCTTAGAGTAAAATTTTCTATTGTATTGAATTGAGATCATATATTTTTCCCAATTTTTTAAATATTTGTTTTGTTGAAATTGTAAATATGTTAGAAAATTACCACTAAATATCCTTGTCATAAATATATATTGTTAGGAGGTAAACTAAAACCCATTAGAATATATTGGGAGTGTTTTTTTATATTTCAAATATGTTATCTTTAAAAATCTTTCTCTGATCATTTTTTTGTATAATGATTTCATTATGTTGAGTTTTCATATAGATTGAATCCCTATATGGATTGAATTTCCAAACCCTATCATGCTAGGATGATGTTGTCGAATGAAAATTATATATGTAAATTCATTTAGAAAATGTATATGATATTGTTAGGTCCAATCATCATCATATCATGTTAGCTCAAAGTCAATATAAAATCTATAATATCAATTATTGGTGATATTTCATGATTATGTTGGGGACAATGATTCAAAAAAAAATTTACCTGGATAAAGGTTATGATATTTTTAATGATGGGAATACATATCACATGTTATATCTACACCCATTGAAATTATATGTCATATAAAGATAGTTCATTATCCCATGGATCTTCAACCAAATATTCCTCATATTCATGATGTATTCTATGTATCTATCATGATGATGTACATAACAAATCATTCACATGAATTATTCATGTATTTTGACGATTTACAACAGATTTGAAACAAGAATATGGTGGATTAACGTTGAAAAATTATTTAGCATATTTTTAGTAGTGCTTCGAATGTGGAGGGATGATTGAAAGTTTTCTCGTTTGGTGGATTCATAGACCCCATATTTTTCGGGGATTGGTTTTTGATTCAAGAGTATGAGAATATTTTGAGAGGTATTTGATGTAATGGATTGGTACTCCCCAATCCATTTCATTGTGAAAATATGGTGCTTTAGGTGTTCTATGAGGCCAAGATGACTTATTCCAACAATTTTCGAAACATTCCAATATGCAATGTTGAGTGGCTAATGGAATATCACAACTGTGAGGGGTGATAGCGGCTTGAAATATTTATTATCTATAATGGATTCCAACGATGACTCACACTGTTAGCTCGTCGAATGGTGACTCACACCAGTGACTCGCAATGTTGACTCATAGTAGCGAATCATAAAATATTAACTCACTGAATAGTAGCTCATTGAATAGTATCCCATCAAACAGTTACTCACTAATTGGTTCATCGACTGATGGTGACTTTTCCAATACTAGGTCCTTCCAATGGTGAGTCATGTTCAATGTTTCCTATTTCCAATAGTTTCACCCCATTGACATTTTCATGGACATAGAAAACCATTCAATACATTTAATTGGATTCAAGAAAGAGTCAAATCCCATAAATCAGTCACTCAAATTTCATTGAGTCTAGGGGGATTTTAATTAGTTAATGCAATTTATCATGATTAGGACCACCTTTCATAGAAAATTATTAATATAAGTAAACCACCACTCCATTTAGATTTATAAGAGGCAAAGACATCTTTTGACATTTTCCTTCCATCATATATTCCCTATGTATGAGACACCCAACACCATTCTTCCCTAATGAGTTGTGTAATTTTTCTACATCCTTTAGATCATGTTTTCTTTTGAGGATCATCCTACCTCATTTGCATCCTCCATTTTGGGCACAACAAGGAAGTCCTAATCATTTCATCTCCCATGTATGTTATCCTTCGTCTCACTCAATTTTTTACCATTCGGGGTGGGTGTATGAATTTTTTTCTTTTTAAAATCGCAAAATACATCATTTTTAAATAAAACTAAATCGTTTTATGATTAATACATGGGGTTAGGGAAAGTGACATATGATCCTACTATTTTATTGATATATGGATCAATATTTTTAGTTATATGGTTTATATGCCAACTCAAAAATGTCGTTGTTGGTGGTCCTTGTTTTCTCTCATAATGTTCATGAATGCATGATTGTATACTCCTACATAAAAAATGAATTGAATATAATAACAATATATATTATGCTAAAATAAATGGATTTTGAAGAATATTTTATTCTATGATAACCCCTAAAATGAAAATTGTAATTAAATAATGGGTCCCTTATTAAATATGGTAAATCTGCATCATGTGTTCTATGTGGTCTTGTGGTTAGGAGCCAAAATGTGTGAATTGGATGTTCGGAAGGTGTAATGGAATCTCAGGTTGAGATAATGAATGATTCTATAATGGATGAGATGTTTTTTTACAATATGTCTACAATCAGGTTTTGTGGAATGTGATGTTGGTTGTGGTTAGGATATGGGGGTTTCTCTTTTGAAAGGTTGGATTCGGTGGGATGACTTTGAATTATTATGATTGCAGTGATATGTGCAATAGTTAAACAAAAAGGAATTTTATGTGGCTTCATTTACGATAGTTATTCTTCTTCTATATGATTGTTTCTATGTGTTGTGTTGTGTCTAGTATTGGATTACTCTCTAGTCAGGATAGGATTATCAATTTATTTGTCTAATAAAGAAAGATAATTTGTTAAATGAATTGGTTGGGGATATAAGTTGTGTTTGTGGCTCATTTTGTGGTTGTGCATTTATAGGTAGTGAAAAATTTTCTAATGCTATGTGTGTTGGTTGCTTGGTTGAAAACCCATTGGTTGGACTGACTATTTGGTATAATTGTATTTATATAATCTATATTTTCATTCTGAATTCTATTCAAAACACACAAAATTTGAGAAAAATTTGTTGAAGACCACCATCATCATGTGGGAGGGTGTATTTTTCAATCATCATGTTTGGAGGAGTGATGTATAGACACCCGCTCCTTCTTTCTCTCTATACTAGGCATTTACAAACATAGATTCTTTGGACAGATTGTATTGGTGAGGTCCAGGTGTGTTTTGGTTAGTAGGGTATTCTCAGGTGTCTTCATATGTATATGTGTCATGAATTCCAATGTGTATTTGGGATATGAAGAGTTTTTCTTTTCCAGGTGTCTTCAGGATGTGATGTTGTTTTGGATAGATCCTCTTTGGCTATGGTGAGATATATTTTTATCATTAATGTGTGCAGGTGGGATGAGATGGGCTTTATTTTCCATTGTGAATGGAATATATGTCAAGAAGTGGTGTGTGAGGGATGGATGTGATGTGCGTCATTTTCCTAGGTGATGGGGCTAACATTGAGGGCTAGGTCTATGTGGGATGATTTTGATATGTATATTTTGGAGAGGCAGTACCATGAAGAAGATTTCCTTTATGAAAGACTGCTTAATCCAGTGGCAAGTGATGTGTGGTACCAATAATCATCGAGGTGTATAATATTTTAATTTATATGGTGGGAATTAACTGTTGAGGGTGAATTGGTGAGGTTATATGGCTACCCTAGATTATTAGCTGATGTTGGGTTCTGTTTTTTCGTTAATGGAAGAATTATTATGTAAGAAATCAGATCTTATTTTTAGGTATGTTTTTTCTTTTCTAGTCATTTATTGAGGGAAAAGAAATTCTATAAATTTTCTTAGTACACACCATGTACATTTTGAGTACATTCCACGTACTTCCTTGCAATTGGAGGTCGTGTTCGAGTCATGTAGTAGCCACACACACAACAGTGTGGGAGTGACTTCTAGGCCACTTAAAGTAGTGTACAGAAAAGGTGAGTACACGACGTGTACTTCTTTTTTTTCATTAAATGTACCAGGGTGTAGTCTATTCAATAGAATCACATCCTTCTTCGTTCGTCTCATCTAGGATCTCCATAAGACAACATATCATCGAAGAACCACATAGCATGTGTCTTTCCTCCAAATTGAACACTGTCAGTTGTGTTGGAATCTCATCAGTGTGTTCTTCCTTCCCTTAGAGCACCATCATCTGATATCTCCTCTCTCGTGAGATATTGTTGGTAGAACATTTTAGAAATTTTTATATATATTCGAAATTCTAAGGATATTCAAGCATCGAGGTTCACATATATCGATCTCCCAACACCAAGGTAGGTGTTTTTTGCCTTTCAATTCAATGTATATGAGTATTATTTGAAAATCCCACAAATCCCCTTGAACTGGGTATTGCATTTTAAACATTGTACCCATGTTAATTTCATGCCATGATTGTATGCTTGTGGAGATGTTATATGTATATAAATACGGTTGATTGATATGTTTTGGGTGTTTTTCCCGTGCATGTTTTGTTTACGAAGGTTTGGTCATGTTTAGACTTTGGTTGCTTTACCTGTTTTCCATTCCTATTGTTATAGGATTGAGAGTTTTTGTCCTAACGTGCTTGATATGTCGTAGACTGATTATCCAAGTAGTTATGTAGATTTACATTGTCCATATTACACTGCTTTGCTTGTTGACCTACACAGGGCTGTGAGAACCTGGTGTAGTAGACTATTAGGGTAATTGACCAAGTGAGCTTCCTCAAATAGTCATTGACACATTAGGCTATAACGGGGATTAACCGAGTGAGAATACTCAGAGAGCTGACGATAACATGGGGCTATAAGTGGAATTGACCATGTGAGCTTCCTTAGATATTTCTTTATACATTATATTATAAGGGGATTTATCGCGTGGGCTTCCTTAGAGAGTCGTTGTTTTATTTGAATGACATGGGCTATAAGGGGAATTCACCATGTGAGCATCCTTAGAGAGTCTTCAACCTTGGGGCTATAATGGGAATTGATAGTGTAAGCTTCCTCAATGAGTCATTGAACACCTTAGACTATACGGTGAGTTGGTTGTGTGAGCTTCCCCAGATAGTGTTGCTTTACCTCTAACTATTAGGGGAATTGAATGAGATAGCTGTCTCAGAGAGTCTTTATATATTCTTATGATTGAACTATAGGGGTTATGATGAGTGCACTTACAAGAGGGTTACCTATGTGAGATTTAGCTGTTTTATTTGTAGTTTCTAGATATTGAGGCTATGGATTGTTTACTACTGATCACTTTCAGGTTTACTCTTTTCTGCACTTTTACCTACCATATATTCACTCACTGATAATGCACAGATCTTCAGGTGGTTTCCTACTGAGATTTATTATCACACCCCATTTGGGCCATGCTTTTAGGCCCAAACAGATTATATTGTTGTAGTTATAGATAAGGGCCATTGCCCATCTTTTTCAGCTACCTGATATGCTATGGAGCTGTAGATCATGTGACCAAGCTATGGTTTGCGATGTTAAAAAGTTTATCTACTTTGTTTTTCTCTTTGGTTTTTCACTATTGTATTTCAAAATTGTGACTTGTTTGGCAGTTTTCCTAGACATAAGTATCATGAATCGTTTTATATATGTTCTCTAGTTTATACTTTCAATTGTCTATTTTTACTGTTGTATGTCATTTTTATTGCTTCCACTCATGTATGTATTTATTTACACTCGCTTTGTAATCCTACAATGATGGTATAGATTCCCCACTATCACACCCAATTCCCGTGCCACTAGTTTGCAGCCTCTGGCATTTGGGGTAATGCTATTCAGGCCATATGACCTACCAAGCATGGGGTGCCTCTAGGTGGATTCTAGAACTGGGACATTACAAAGTGGTATCAGAGGATTCTTTTCTCTTGATTTACTATTTGGAGCCTTTAGCTAGGGATATGAAGGAATTGGTACATGGTAATAAGTTGTAACTTGGGGTAGCTAACCTGTGTACAGGGAAAATACAATCTACCTCAATTATTATAATTTCTTCTGGTTTTGGAAGATTACGGTTGATCTGATATTCACCGTTGGGTGACTCACCTGTTTTTGGTTATTACTATTGATGTTATTGAGGTTATATTTCTATCACAACATGATGAGATGGGGGTATACCATATAATGCATCATACATGAACTTGCTAGAAATCACATGTCATGTAGTATTTCCATGTGATCTAGGATGCATTAGCGTTGGTAAGTTGTTGTGAAAGATGTTGTGAAGAATATGCATGTTCTTCTGATAGATACCTTGATAAGAATACCAGTTGTTTTGATAGGGTATTATTTTGTAAGGTTTTTTTTGATTGGATGCCAAAATTTGGTTCTTGAGGTGTTATGGGCCGTCATGGACTAGAATTTGGTGGATCATTGATTTGTTTCCTTGCTATAGCATGTAGAAGATTCGGAACAATGATTCGCGGGGAGTATGGTCCCTCACGGATCGTAATTTGGCACTTTCATTGTCTATTTTAGCGTTTTCTGGGTTCCAGTGTCCTTTCAAATGCTTCTTGTCTAGAAAAACCTAGAATACACATCATGTAGTGATATGTACACATCATGTGTTCTTCTTTTCGGGAATAAACTATTTTTATTAACTAAACATTGCGTACTTTATGTACATGTCGTGTAGTCTCTAACCATTTCATAGGTTGTGTGGGCATAGACACGGGATGAGGGAATGTCTGGTGGGAACACATCATGTACTAGTAGAACATGTCGTGTAGTATTGAACCTTTGTCCACCCATTTAACTAACAACATTGATGGATAAAACCTTAAGCAATACACACCGTGTCAGTATTAAACATGTCGTGTAGTCAGACCCAGGTACCTGGACTTGTCACGAACAACCCAGGTTGGTGTTACCCCTCCACATACATGCCATGTCCATCCGGAACATGTTGTGTAGTGTGAGCCATGTGTTAGGATATGTCACGAACTACATGGTCCAGGTGATGATTGTCTAGAACATGTCGTGTCTATGGTGAACATGCCATGTAGTCTTGTCTTAGGCAATCTGTGTGGCTTAACCGTATTGAAGGACTTGGGTATGTGAAGTTGATTCAAGTACACGTTGTGTGTTAAGACAACATGTCATGTGTTTGGATTGTTACACAACATTTTTAGGTAGGAGTACATTCCCTTGTAAATGACTTAAGGCAACACGTCATGTAGGAAATTTACACACCGTGTATTCATGTTTTGTAGAACAACAATGCTTAATTTCTCTTATTCCCTTCTTACACTCCTTGTTTTCAGTCCTTGATATCCTAGATCTATTATGTGTGCTTGACCTATCAGAGTCATTCCAGCGAGACATCCTTCGGTTGTGTGCCAGTTTCCAGAAGATGATTAGACACCATACATGGCTGATCTGGGACAACCGGCAGATCTTCCAGTTGTGCAAGCCTTGGCACCAGCTGTTGTACCTGTCACAGGTGTGGATGTACAGTTCAGGGAGGGCATTCTGAGGATGATGTTGACCTTTCAGGGAGAGCTGCCTCATGCCCCGTTGATGGCTGATTTGACATGGGTCTTCTAGTTGCAGCATCCTCTTACTTTCTCATGGGATGGAGGACGTCAGGCTGTAGAGTCATGGCTAGAATCCACGCTGGCAATTTTGGAGCATCTGGACGTACCTCCAGAGAAGGGGGTGAAGCTCACAACCTATAATCTATGAGACTCTGACAAGAGGTGGTGTGATGTGATCTCACATCCGAGATATTATATGAATATTTCATGGGAAGAGTTTCAATGGATCTTATATGTTTACTTTTATCCGGAGAACTTGAGAGATGATCGAGCACAGGATTTCATGAGTTTGGAGCAGGGTACTCTTTCTGTTATTGAGTGTTCCTCTCGCATCATAGTGTCACATAATTTTACACTTATTCCAGGATGTGATGAGTTGTTCCCTTCATTGAAGTTTGATTATGGTCTAAGGAATGACATCTGATCTAAGGTGAAAATCATCAGGATGACCTCGATATCTTCTATCTTCAACAAGGGGCAGATCACAAGAGCAATCTGTGTGATTCTTAAACTATGAGCCATGGTGGTTTGGAATCCAAAGTTAGTGCTCTACTAGATGATATCATGAAGCGTCGTTGGGAGGCTTCATGAGAAGATCAGAGCATGCAAGATGCATCTTCTGGTAGCCTTGTGGGGTGCTACTAGTGTGAGAGAAGAGGGAATATGGGGCCACATTACCCGAGAGACCCAATGGAGTTCCGATATTGCCTCATGATGTTCCATCATTAGTGATTTTGTTAGTTCTTTTCAATAGAAGTAGGTGACAGTGGTTCTTAAATGACTCCTCATTCGGGAGCATCACCTCTAGTTTCTCACCAGTCTGGGAACAGGAGTTCTTCCGACCGTTGAGGTAAAGGTGGAGGTCGTGGCTATGGTGGTTATTCACCAGTCTTTTAGCGACGACAGGGTGGATTAGCTAAGAGTGGTCAGGTAGTTTCACAGGGCCATGGAGCAGGCCAAACAATTGCATTAGAAGAGACCCAGTAGGAGCAGGATCCCTGACCATCTACAGTTTGATCTACTATTCTATTTTCCATAGTTTTATCTTCAACTATTTTCTATACACGGGCTTCCCATAGCTTCATATCTGATCCTATTGTCGAGATCCTTGCTCTCTTCTTCTTTTATTCTGCTGATATCATCACGCTAGACACTCCGTTGGGGACTAGAAAGGATAATGTACATAAGTTCTAGAAGTTCTAGCTAGAGGTTGGTGGGTGTCACTTTCAATGGGACCTCTATATCCTAGAGATGATAGGCTATGATGTCATTCTCAGAATGGACTGGCTAGTTCCCTTACCAGGAAATCATCGACTGTTACTGCTGCAGGGTGAGTTTCATATCACCAGATGGTGGATCCTTTCTTTATAAGGGTGAATGGGATGGCCACGCAAGCAATGCGGGTTCAGAGCGTCATGGGTTATAAGGAGATACAACCCAGATTGCTAGTGAGTATCTGTATGACCAGGGGTCCTCAAGAATGGACTTTCCTCCTGTGGTGGATCATTTCAGAGATGTTTTTCAATATTACTTTTTATGTTTTCCTCTGGGGCGAGAGGTATCATTTTCTAATGATCATGTTCTAGGAGCAGCACTGGTGTCCACTAGTCCTTATAGGATGGAAACACTAGAGTTGCAGAAGCTCAAAAAGAAGACGGAGTAGTGGCAGGAAAAGGGTTTCATCCAACCCAGTACATCTCCTTCAGGTTCTCCTGTCCATTTTACAATGAAGGCATACAACACACTCATGCATTGTGTGGAATATCAGAAGCTGGACTAGTGGATGGTCAAGAACCAAAATCCCTTGCTGAGGAATGATGATCTCTTTCATAAGCATTAAGAATATCAGGTGTTCTCAAAGATTGACATGAGGTCCAGTTATCACCAGTTGCGTGTTAGACCATTAGATATACCTCGTACAGCCTTCAGGAGAAGGTATGTTCT
Source organism: Viscum album (assembly GCA_963277665.1). Classification (NCBI taxonomy): domain Eukaryota; kingdom Viridiplantae; phylum Streptophyta; class Magnoliopsida; order Santalales; family Viscaceae; genus Viscum; species Viscum album. The sequence goes on from OY728159.1 coordinate 1,434,966,525, forward strand.
ATACTAGTATATGGTTATGCTTTTCGGTCTCAAGAACACGCCTTTATTTTTCATGGCACTGACGAATCGAGTATTCCACCCATATTTGGATTCCTTCTTTGTTGTTTTTATAGACTATATCTTGGTGTACTCCCACACTTGACACTACCATGGTACCCATCATGAGATCATTTTGATAGACTGAGGGAGAAACAGATTTATTTTATGCTCTCAAAGGGCCACTTTTGTAAAGATTAGATTCACTTCCTGGGACATATTATCTCATAGGGAGAATTATTAGTAGAACCAAAGTGTGTGAGATTTGTAGATTCCTAGGAGCAGCCGAATAACGTATTTGAGGTTCAGAGTTTTCTATTGTTGGATGGAAACTACAACTGTTTCATATAGGACATTTCACATTTAGCAGCGCTGCTGATAGGTCAGAATAAGAAGGGTGTGATGTTCTCATGGTTATATTCTTTTGAGTCAGCCCTTCCCGAGAAGAAAGATAGGTTGGATTCCGCACTGATACTAGTCTTTCCAAGCTACGAAAGATCTATAATGTTTACTATGATGCATCAGGTATCATTTTGGGTGTTGTGCTTATGCAGGGAGATGGATTTGTTGTGTACGAGTCTTAGTAGTTGAGGCCTCGGGAGAAGAATTACCCGACACACAATCTGGAGTTGGCTGATGTAGTTCATTCCATATGCTATTGGAGACATTATCTTCTAGGAGAGCATTTTTTGGTTTTCACCGACCACAAAAGAATCAAGTTCATCTTCACTCAGCGTTATCTGAATATGAGACAATGTATGTGGATTGAGTACCTACAGTCCTTTGACATTGAGATTTCCTATATTCCTGGGAAGGGAAACACGGTGGATGATTCATTGAGCAGGAGGACATAGATACAAGCATTTCAGGAGTCCAGTAGTGAGTGGAAGATTATGGCTCTGTTCTTTGAGATGCATTTGGAGGTGCACGACCGACATGGGCAGTCATTTCTATCTTTTGTAGCTATTAATTCTACTCATTTTCATTGAGTTTGAATGAGGAAGCTATCAGAATCTGATGGACTAGTCCTTATGGAATGTGTGTACGGGGAGGACCCTATTCCAGGATGGACCGTTGGCGAGGATGAGATCTATAATTTCCAGGTGCGTGCATGGGTGCCATCAGATATCAACGAGGAAATGATGTGAGACTTTCACTCCTCAGTTTGGCCAGTTCATCCTGTCGTCCCCAAGATGTATCATGTTCTACACCATTTGTATTGGTGTCCTGGTATGAGGAGGGACGTTGTTGGTTTCATCATGAGGTGTTCCACTTGTCATAAGTGAAGGCAGAGCATCAACGACATGCATAGATTTTACAGTAGTTATAAATTCCCGAGTTGTATTGGAACGATGTTGTGATGGACTTCGTGACTGGTTTTATGAGGTCGCCTCGTGGGAATGATGCTGTATGGGTTGTCATTTACAGAAACACAAAGGATTCTCACTCCATGAAGATCCAAGAGACCTTCAGTGTTGTTGAGTTGGGAAGGTTGTACATCTAAATGATTATACATTTGCATAGAGTGCCACAGTCCATTGTATCTGGTAGAGATTCACATTTTACATCTCGGATCTGTTAGGGGCTTCATAAGGATTGGGGTACACATGTACTTTTGAGTACAACTTACCACCCCCAGACTGATGGCCAGTCCGACTTTACAATTTAGGTATTTGAGTTATGATCCTAGCATGAATTTTGGATTTTGGATGTTTTTGGGAGAAACATATACCTCTTGTGGAGTTTTCCTACTCTAATAGTTTTCATCCAACTATTCAGATGGAACCTTATGTGGCATCATACGATAGGCCATTTCAATCACCTTTATGTTGGCTAGAGGCAGGATATGTAGCTTTGTTGGGACCTCGCCTTGTTCGGTAGACATGAGAGTAGATAAAGTAGATTTTGTTGGGACCAGGTTGAATGAAGATGAATGTTTGAAGAGTTAGCTTTTGCAGAGTGTTGTATTTTGTTGTCAAAGGCGATAAATCAATTCACTGTGTAGAAGGATCATAAATCAGACGATGCTTTGCTGGTATGTATTTCACACAAATCATGAGTTAAGAGAACTTGTGATGCAAGCCTTATGAAGGAAAGGGGGAGAAATGATGATGCCAGTCAGATAATGTTTTGATTAGAAGGAATGATGCTGCTGGAAGATAGGAAAGATTCAGTTCCCATTGCAACTCTGACGATGCTTAAGCTGATCTATCAAAGGATAAATATCACGATAGTGGGATTCGTGATAAGAGCAGAAGAATGGTTATGGGAAGCAGTAAAGAGATAAAATGGCAAAGAAATAGACAATCTGGGGATGGCAGAAAAGCACAGTTTAAGGTGGCGCCGTTTTCCAGTGTTTGCCAAATTTTAGGGCCTGAAAATCGGGAGATGAGGAAATGTGCATGGCAATGGATGTTGCACATACGATTGAAGATGGTTTATACGTGCAAAAGAGTTATTCAAGGTCAGAACTATGAAAAATGACAAAGGCATGGAGTGCGCGGAAATTTAGGCACGTTTCGCGCAAAAATAAAGTGGTGCGCGCAATATCTGCGGGATGCGCGAAATAGTAGCGGGTTGCGCGAAAAATCTGCGGGATGCGCGGAATATTGGCATGGTGCGCGAAATTGAGGAATGAAGTTTTCGCGCAAATGATGGTTCGAGATCAGAAGATCAAAAATTGGCAAAGGAATGAAATGCGCGAAATATTGGCGCAGTGCGCGAAATCTGATGTTGCAGGAAAGATTGGGTTTGCGCGCAATATGGAACGCGGTGCGGAATTTTGCGCGCAATTGGTGCTTCATGCTTAGAACGATGAAAGGTGGAAAAGGCATGAGGTGCACGGAATATTGAAGCATGGAGCGAAATATGAAGTTGCATAAAAGAGTTTTTACGCGCATGGAGGAGGATTTACGCGCGGATTAGTGTTTTTCGCGCGGGTTCAAAAATGCCTATAAATATGAGGCTAACCCTTGTTAGTTGTTAATGCTCGACACTTAGAAGAAATCCCGAGCTCTGGTGCGCGTAAATTATACGCTTAGTGAGTTGCGCGAAAAGAGGAAAAGTTGCGCGTAAAAGGAAAGTTGCGCGAAAACGTTTTTCGCGCCCAAAGGGAATTTTACACGCAAGCCATTTGAATTGCGCGCAAGGCACCCTAAAGGTTGCGCGAAATATTTGGGGTCTTCGCACGTATTCAGTTGTGCATGAGAGAGTTCTTACCGGCTTCTGGGTAAGAAAGTAAAGATTTGTACTTCGGAGAATACATCTGTTTAATTGTAAAGAAGCACTGAAACATTGTGTTATCCTATTTGTGCTAAGAGGGAGCACACGCACTATTGGATTGTTTTCAAAGTGCTGCACGAGTGTAAGGGTATATCCTACTCGTTGTACTCCACATCAAAGGATTGTTTTCTAGTGGATTGTGTGGTACTGGATTATTTCCGTACCATACCAAGGACGTAGCTACTCTTGTTGAGTAGTGAACCTTGTAAATCTTGTGTTCCTGTGGATGTGTGTGTTTAGCAGGGAAGAAAATCTTTAACAGGAGGCGAAGGTTGTTTCAAAAAGGGGAAACTTAAAAAGAAAAAGATATCACTGATTCACCCCCTCCCCCTCTCAGTGATACTTGGATCCTGATTCGGAACTTCAGATTTGAAAGTGAATGGCTATTGAAAAATATCGACAGAAGTCTTATGCAGATAAGCAGAGACGACCTCTGGAGTTTTAGGTCGAGGGTCAGGTTTTCCTGCATGTCACACCGAGGTTGGGACACAAGCTAATTAGGAGACATGGTAAGATTTTTTGAGGTACGTCAGGCCGTTTGAGGTGTTGGAGAGAGTTGGGTCGGTTAAAGTTACCTCAGAGGAACCGAGCTCTGCATGACATCTTCTGTGATTCACATCTTTGACGTTTCTTCTCAGACCGGTCTCACTTTTTCCAAACTGATGAGGTGGAATTGGATGTTGATGCAACCTATTAGGAGAATCCTATCTAGATCATCGATCGTAGTGTGAAGGGTCTCCGGGGCCGGTCTGTTCATTTAGTATAGGTGATTTGGAAGAACAGGTGAGTATAGGATGAGACTTTGTAGATAGAGGCAGATGTGCGATCACACTGGCTAGAGTTGTTCGAGGTTAATTCTTCTATGCCATGCTAGTAAAATTCGGGGATGAATTTATTTAAGGGTGGAAGATTGAAAGAACCCATATCTACCATACTGGTATGTTTTTCCTTTTCATGTCATTTTTTAGGAAATATGAAATTCTTGAAATTTTCTATGTATAGTTCATGTACATTATTAGTACACATCATGTACATCCGTTCCATAGGAGGCCATGTGTTGGTCGTATAGTAGCCACACACATGACCACGTGGGAGTGACTTGGAGGCTGCTTAAAGAAAAGTACCGAAAAGGAGAGTACATGCTCTGTACATCAAAAGTACACGCCGTGTACATTCGTTTTATCATTAAATGCACCAGGGTCGCATCTAATCAACAGAACCACCCCCCTTCTTCATTTGCCTCGTCTAGGAGCTCCGTATAGCCGCAAATCATTGAAGAACCACTGATCGTGCGTCCGTCCTCCGAATTGATCACCATCGGTTGCTTTGGAATTGCATCGGTGAGTTCTATCTATTCAATAATCACCATATTCTGATTTCTAATTTCTTCTGAGATATCAGTGGTTGAACTTTTTTGACGTTTTTGCTGATATTTGACGTTTGATGGAGATTCTAGCATCAATGTTCACATATATCGATCTCCCAACGTCGAGGTAGGCTATTTGTGACTTATTGTTCAAATTCATTTTGTATTATGTTCAAATTCATCCAATAACCTTGAACAGGGTATTGCATGTTTACCGTTTTTCCCTTGATGATTGTCTTCGATGCTTGTATGCTTGTATAGAGGTAATTTTGATGTGAATAGGGATTATTGATATTCTTTGGATGTGTTTACCATGCATGTTCTATTTATGACCGTTTCGTCCTGTTTAGCCTATGGCTGCATTACGTATTTTCCATGCTTGTTGATGTAGGATGGAGTGTTTGTGTTCTGACATGCTTGATACGTCCTAGACAGATTAGCCCAGTAGTTTTATAGGTTTACTTTGGCCATATTAAACAACTATGCTTGTTGACCTACATAGGGCCATGAGAACCTGGTGTAGTAGAATTTATGGGGAATTTACCTAGTGAGATTACTTAGAGAGTATTCGAGAACTTTTTGATATAAGGGGGATTGACCAAGTAAGCATCCTCAAAGAGCCTGGACCACTTGGAGATTTAAAGGGAATTGAACGAGTGATATTTCATAGAGAGTACTTGATTTCATTACACTATTAGGGGATTGACCGCATGAGCTTCCTCATAGAGTCATTGTTTTAAATGAATGACCTAGGATATAAGGAGAATTTACCATGTGAGATTCCTTAGAGAGTCCTAGACCTTGGGGCCATAAAGGGATTTGAGAGTTTAAGCTTCCTAAAAGATTCCATGACTACCTTAGACTATAAGGGGAATTGACTGTGTGAGCCTCCTTAAAGAGTCTTGCATTAAGTTTGACTATAAGTGGGATTGACTCTATGCACTTATTTAGAGAGTCTTTATATATTCTTATGATTGAACTAGAGGGGATAGGATGAATTCTATTCTTAGAGGGTTACTTGTGTGAGGTTTAACTGTTTGGTTCATTGTTTCTTGATATGAATCTATGTATTGTTTACTACAGAGAACATTCATGTTTACTATTTTTTGCAATTTTACCTACCATGTATTCACTGACTATTAGGCACAAATATTCAGGTGGTTGCCTATTGGGATTCAGACTCACACCATGTTTGGTCCATGTTTTTGGGACCAAACAGATTATATTGTTGTAGGTATAGATAAAAGAAAGAACTCTTCTACTTCAGGTATTGGATATCCTATGGATCTAGAAAAAATGGGGCCAAGCTATGGCTTGTGATACTTATGAGTTTATCTGCTTTATTTTGCACATTGGTTTATCACTGTTGTATTTCAGCATTGTGACATGTTTGGCAGTTTTCCTAGACATATGTTTCATGCATCATTTTATATATGTTCTGTAGTTTATACTTTCATTTTTCAGTTGTTACTGATGTACGTCATTATTACTGCTTCTTCTCTTGTATGTATTTATTTTGTTCTGCAATGTATTCTAACAATGAGGACAAAATTTCCCTGCTATCACACCCAATGCCCTCACTGCTAGTCGGAAGCCTCTAGTGTTCGTGGAAATGTGCTTGAGGCCATGTGACCAACTGGGTACGAGGAGCCTTTGGGTGGCTTCCAGAACCAAGACGTTACAAATTATTCCTATGTAACTTGTTCATGATATTCATTCTTCTTTCCAACTATGTATAGTCATATTCTCACCCTACATATATAAAATTGTTTTTAGGTTTCTAAGAAGATTATGTGTACTATTTTGGGAAATAATATCTCATATTTTGAGTCATTTTTTATGTCACTGCATAAAATTGTCATTGGTATTTTACTTCGGAGTCCATTATATTTGAAATAGTTTTATTTAAAACATGCATGTGGGATGGATTTTGTTTTTGTTTTATATATATTTCAAGGAGTTATTTTGGGATGGACCATATTATACCATGATTATTTTCCTTAAAAACTAAAATGACCCCCATTTTTTGTGGTTATATACACATGGTGCATGTCTCCACCACATGGCCTACTAGAGATGAGAATTGTGGGTCATTTTCTCTCTTTCTTCATATTAACGAATGAGGGTGGTTAAATTTTATTCGGAAAATAATATTATGTTTTTATCCAGTAGAAGATTATTCTATTTTTCAAGATATATTATAATGGATGTATATTTATGAAGTCTAGAAATACTATTTTTACACAACATTATATATATAATTCACAGTTTGTCAAACGGTCTCTTAGTGAATAAGTGTACTATTGTACCTTACCATTGGAGGGAATGTATAGATTTAGAACTGTAATTTTATAATAAAAAACATAGTTTGAAGATATAAAAGTTGTTTCATCAACCCTACTTCTATTTTTTTTGATGCATAAGTAAAACTGCTTGTCAAATAGTCAATTATGGTGTTCCAATATTTTATATTATTTATAAGATTTATAGAGTGGTTTTAGTTGATTTAATATCCCCTTGAAATATATTTGAAGACTAATTCAAATGATCAATTTCAATGGATTGAATCATTTGTATTTCTATAGATGGTTTTAATTTTCTCTGAAAAATAAAAAATGAAAATCATGTTATTTTATGTTGTTTTATTATTAAGATTTATCGTGTGATATTTCAGGATTAGTTTGACCTGATGTTATTAACGATTCATGATAAATATTTTGACGGTATTTAACCCAAAAATAAATTTTGATTCAAGAATAATAGTTTTATCTTTTTCTAGTTCAATGAAGATCTACAAATTCGAGATATACATGTATTGGTCCTTTTATATTTTATCAATTTAATATTTTGAATCTACTATTGTATCCAATTACTAATATTTTTTTCCACATTAATGTAATTATCTTTAATGCACAATAGAGAAATACTTGTTTATCATTAACTGATTATTTTCAATATACTACCTATATAAAAATTATATTTTCTTGATGATGATTATTATCATTTATTCATGTAATGTTCACCGATGATCCTTTCTATTATTTTTTGTTATTGAAACTGTAAGTTAATACTATACACAAAATTCATAATCTCAACTATTTTAATAGTGATGTTTCCACATATTCTAATCATTTTTTGTGGAGTTTCATGTGATCATTAATTTTAATATTTTATATTTCATTATAAAAAATAGAAATAATTATTAAAGAGTTGATAGGGTGTGTGATATTACTTCAAATAGCAGTAAAGCTCTCTAGATAATAATATATGCTAGTGAAAACTAGTAGTTTCATGTTATAGATAATTTGTGTAGTGGATTAGGGGATATATATTCCAATAATCATTATACATCACTACATGATGTGATTTATATTAATAATGTTTTTTTCTCACCAATGATCAATAACAATACTATAAATGATATTAATTCAAGAGGGACATGTTGAAATTTTAGAGACTTTTAAAATTACAGAATTCACTACCACTTATGTAATATTAATACCAATTTTGAAAATAAAATTTGTATCAATGGATCCATTGAATATATTTTATTTTAGAAATCCAGGATGATTCTATTGTTTCTATCTAATTCCATTATTTAGTACCATACAATGGACTCTTTTAGATATCATGTTGATTATACCTAACAACATTGATAGGTAACAGTAGTTATACAATAGTTTATATATTTATTTTGAATTTAATAACACATATATATAGATCCAGATGAATATAAATCAACTTTGGTAATATAGAGTGGGTAAGTCAGGGATCGTTGTAAATTATTATAATGGGGATAATTCTGGATGATGATGGCCACACTTAATTATATATTAGAAAGATTAGGGAACAATATATTATTTAAAATAATTAATGTCCTATGATGTTCCTATAATGGATACGAGGAAGTTTAATTATGATCAAGATAAATATTATGATCTCTATTTGAGTGGTATGAATGCAATTTTTTTGGATTTAAAACGATAGAATTTAATTTAGTTTCATACTATGTAACAAAAAATTATTATTAGAAGGATATATATATTTGTTAATAATTTAATGGTAATGTCGGTAAACATTCATGAACACTCTAAAATAAAAATTTCTTACATTTAGGAAGCATGGATTTGAATCCATCATTGAAATGAATGGAAAATGTTCAAAAGTAGTCAATAATTTTGATGTGGTGGGAGAACCAATTGTAGAACTTGATTTGGAATTGAAGGTGTATATATTTTTTCCTTATATGTGGTATAAATTATCAAATAATATTTTTAAATCGACAATAGTTCAATAATTGAACCTTAAATTTCACTTTGGTGCATTAATGATGTATAATGCTAAGGTGAAACAAGAATATGTAAAATATATTTCTATCCCAGTTGAAGATTTTACAATAAATAATAAAATAAAGTATTGTTCATAATATGTTCATATTGGTTAATTTAGATAAATATATTATCTTTCTAGAAAATACAGAAATCATTTTAAATATATAAAAATTAAATTAAATAGAGAATTATAAAACAGATGTTATAAATTAAAGAAGTTGTTTGACATAATTTCTCACTATGTTGTGCTTAAAACTAAATGGAATTCCGATAATAAAATCAAACACAATTAAATTATAATGTATAAATTGTTTTTCTAAAGATTATGTAAATTAATAGAATAAATAAAATAAAATTAGGCATGAAATTATAAATAAATATCTATGTGTATCGGCTCTTACTGACTAGGTACACTATTTTTCAAGAAAAATATAAAATTTGGAAAATATTATTATGTATAATTAAAAAAATATGTAGAATGCATCAACATAAAATATATTTTATAAAAAAATATAATAGAACAATTTAAAATATCTTGATGAGGTTTTTATTTATATATTACGTTTCAAAAAATTGATTTTATATTTATGAGTTAATAATTCCAAATATTATTCAATTTTGAATGAAATTATCATTATTGAAATATTAGACAAATATTATAAATCATATATATACTATATAATGTGATTAAAGATATAAAAATATTTCAATAAAAATATTTATGAAAATAATGTATATAATATAGGCATTTCTTGGTTTGGTAGTAATAGTGATAATGAAAAAATATAATGATTCATTTTTTGTGGTTTGAACGGAATGTTCTGGACTATTGTTAATTGTTTTCATTATGATATAAAGTATTATTATAGTGAATTATATTTTATAAAAACCTTATTTTTTGTTGTCAACCCTGTTCATTATTCGAATTCATTTTATAGGATTAACTATTTAGATTCTAAAATAAGAAAAATGATTTGATAACCAAAATACTTATTTCATAACACTAATATACCCAAAAAATATGGGTATAAAAAAACCTTTGATTAATATTTTGTAGATATATTACAATTTTTTAATTTTTATAATTTATAAACAAAATTTAAAAAAATGAATATTTCATCTATTTATTATCAAGTTTGATAATTTTTTTTATCTAATGTGAATGATACTTAATGCCAAAACAGTTAAAATCCAGTATGTATTTTATTAAATTTCATAATTCCAAATTATTTTACATATTGGAAAAAAACATTTAAATGTTATATCTTTTTCATTTTTATTTGATTATATATCTGATTAAACTATCAATTATTGTCTAACAATATTATTTTATGTGATGAATCAGATTGTTGAACTATTTTGATAACATCGAGAATTCTATTTCATTGATTAAAATTTAAATTTTTAATTAATATAATAATTTAATCTCATTTTCTTAAATAGTCAATATTGATATGTATCAAAATTGGAAAAATTTTCTAATATGTGAAACTAATTTATAAACCTATTATTATTTTCAAATCCCTTGTTTTTTCATTGAATAATATTTTATATCATTTACCGTGACTACATTAATGGAAGATGTTATAATTAGCATTAGTTTATTATTTCTAGTATTAATATATAAATCAAATAATTGAAAAAAAATTACCCAATTTATTTGAATACAATTTTATCAATATTTCATTTTTTCATCAATATGATTCTTTTTGAAAATTTATTTTTCACTTCTATTTTATTCATTAATTAAATCTTATTATTTTGTATTTAATTTTATACATAATATTGTCCTTTCAATATAAAAATTTGAAATGATTACACTGAATTTTTGTTTCAAAAAATAGAAAATTAATCTTAAAACCATCCACATAATAACCTCCACATTCCTTCATTCCCCAATCCCCACTATTTCTCAATCCTTTAAAAAAATTAAATTTTCTAATTAAAATGTCAATTTCAATTCCCAATGATAATGTTATTCTATGATTTTGAAATATAATGACGTCTATATATTTTAAGAGTTTTATCCTGAAATGTTGTGTTTTCAAAGTATAGAACGATTTTACATCATTCAACCAATATTTAATAATTTTTTTAATTAAATCTAAATAAAATATGATATTTTTTGGATGATTTGAATGATTTTTTTGGAGGGAAATATATATAATTTGTTGAAAAATTTATACAAACATATTCAATCAATATAACAATGTTTTTATATTATGAAGAACAAAAATATTAATAATTTCATACTGATAATGGTGGAATAAACTCATTAATTTCCATATCATTTAATAATAGGTAATTTTATAGAAATCATTATCTAATCAGAGATGTATTGTTTTTATCAATGTTTAATAATTAAAAATGAGAACTAGTGAGGGGAAATAAATATCGAGAGAATAATTAGATATCTTGTATAGGGTAAGAATGATCATCTGTTTCAATAACAAATTTTTAATCTCTTCAAATAATGTATCAAAGTGAATAAGAAAGATCAATTTTTGTTGAATTATTTGATTAATTTAATGTTGATATGTTTATTCAAATGGATAATATCAGACATGATGCTGATTATAATTCAAATATAAATGGTATTAAGGAGTTTTTATGTAAATAATTTCCCCTTTTAAGGTATAAAAGATAAATAGTTGTTAATAGAAGAATAGAAATGTTGCTGGGAGTTCATTCTATTTTTTGTAAATGGGATATGTTATTAAACCGTTAAGATGTTCCAATAAACCTTTCCATTTGTTTTTATAATTTTACTCCATCATTGCATATCTAAAATAAAATCCAATATATCTCTCTAAATCAGTTTTTTTAAATATCAAATTATTTTGTTGTTTTAATTTTTTATTTTTTTTATGTATAATTGTTTCATATAGATTTTGGGATGACCATGTTTGTTTAAGGGTCAAAATATCTAATCAGTTTATAATGGGTTTATTATTAGAACCAGAAACACCCATTGATTCTATATCCATTTGGACCTACTTTTCAAAGTTAGGTGGTTATTAGTTCTGGACCGATTAGGCTTAAGAATTTTCATTTGGTCGAGAGGATTGGTGTTGAGGCTCATCACATCATTTTGAGGGGAATTATTTCCTACTACATGACTCACTTATAGATTTAAGCTATGTTCACGAATCCTTATTAATTCACCAAGAATGAAAATTAGTTTTCCTGTAGATTTGGAAATTGATGATTGATATGTTTGGGATTTTGAGAATATTTTATATGTATTAGAGGTTCTTCATCGATGGAGAATCATCTGTATATATTAGGGATTATTATTCAACGGTATCCTTCAATGCATTATATAGAAATATCTTGGTCATTATGATGACCATACTAGTTTTAAAACCACTCAGTGGGGTACTTGAAGTTTATTGTCATTTAGAAAGATAGGGATTATTTCAGAGTTGGGATCGTACCCTTAGATGGGCTACCTATGTATCCTCATTAAAAAGGATCTAGGACCCACATAGTTTGATAAAAAGGATGTATTTTTAACATAATATGGGGAAAAAACAATTAATGAATGATGGGCTTGATATTTAGAAAGGCTTCCTATGTACTCTACATTCAAGGTAGAGATCAAAGTCTACGTAGTTCAGGTGAAGAAATATGGGCATTATGAATTGTTAATGACCCAAAAATTGATGTTGTGATTACTTTTACAATCTAATATCACATGAGTAATGATCAGTATAAGAAACAAGTGGTCTTAGTAAACCTGAAGATTGTTCCACGAAAAATGCAGTCCCAATAAATAATGTGGGTCTTACATTTGTATGACTTCCCAAGTAGACGATGACTGTGAATTACTTCAGGAATGAAGCCCAAGAGCAAGGTCCATAAAGGTATTTGTACTTTATGTAGATTTAGAGTTTTAACCTGGGGCTTATTCCATAGGAGGTACCTCAAAATTAAAGGGGACTAGAAACATGGGGCTCATTCCAGATAAGGAGGCCCAAACCAAGGGAACATGGGATGTACTCCTGAGGAGGATTCCCTAAATTAAAATATCATCTCATCATAAAGGATTAGGTTATATCGAGGAAACCTATAACTGTTGTGACATAAATTATTTAAGTCACATGGGTTTTGGAGAGGTTATAATATATTTCCTTTCAGATAAGAATCCAACAAAGGAACCATGTAACAATTGGATTTGAAAAGGAGTTTGAGGGATAATATCTTGAAGAGGAGAGGTTTATGAGAGAGAGTAACATGAATGAAGTTGATGCACATGTCTTGGCCACTCAAGTTTACTTGCACATCATGGGTTCACCTGGGCGATGAAGATTCTATAGGTAATATTTTGGCGAGACTTAACTCAAGCCATTATAATTATCCTAAGATGTTTCCAAAAGGGCAGTGCATACTTTTTATCGAAAGGGTATGGCAGCATGCAATGTTTTTCCATTTTTTAGGAGGTCTGGACACATAGGCATTCAGGTGTTGATGAATTCTAATAACTTAGTCCTTATTATACTCCATCATGTTTTCCATTCTATGTAAAAAAAGATACATTCTAAGCTTTTAGAAGAGTTTAGTTGAAGACTAGGGTGACCAAGGCTTGAATTTGAATTTTGGAAAATTCTTCCCTAAAATTGGGTACCACAGGGGCTATTTATAGGCTACCTTTCACATTGGGGGAAAAATTAGGCGATGCATGTGAGCTCTGTGTCCCATCGGTGGCGTGAAAGTTACTTTCATGATAAACAACTGACTTGCACGCCTCAATATAAATGGGCAACTAGTCCATGCCTTCGTCCTTTTTTTTTATTTTTTTCAAACTATGACCCTCATTGTTCTTAAGGTATTCCCTTTTTCAATTCATTAGACTCTGTGATGGAAATGAAAGTCAAAAAAATTCCTCCCTCAGAGTTGGATTTGAAAGGGAATGTGGATTCGGCTATGAGGTAAAGATGGAGAAATCCAAGGTCTCTGGCGCGAATGTTCGGCGCATAGATCCTAGGGCGCGTACGTATGGCACACAGGTGGTCTAGATCGCCTATTTATACATGATCACTCATGCGCAAACTCAATTGGCATCCATAAAATTGATCTCTAAACGCACATGTTCTTCTATCTTTGACGAATCGCCCTTCTAGATTTTGTCACGCGTCTGCAGAAGGTATTTGTCTTGCGAGCCATGACTAGGGAAACAAAACATGCACGACCTGTTTGAATTGTGCACCAAGATGGGACATGCGTACCCTAATGCCTTTTCGATTTTTTTTTGATTTCCTTCATCAAAATTTCACAAAACAATCTTACTTAATCGATCAATGTTTGATCTTTGTGTAGATTCAATTGCTCCAAGAAGAATTGGATCAATTGATGTCTTGGCCAGCAAGAGAGTATGTGACATGATGAACATCATTGACCATGACTATTATGGTATCTACGATAACACATTCTAGGATTTGGCTATGTACTTAAAGAAATATCATTCCAATTCCCCACAGAGCATCTACATGCCATTGTATGGCCATGGTCCTCTGTAAGGATTCAACTTTGCAAAGCAGAAAAATTATATCCCTCATTCTCCATTTCAAACCAAAACTAGCTTCTCTTCGTCAAATGTCATAGTTGCAAAATCATTTTTCAATGCTAGGACATTGGATAAGGAATATATAATTCATCATAGCCTATGTGCTCTAGATCTGAACCCTCACATGCCTGAGCTACACCCACATTTCATTCCCTCTATTTTCCGAAATTCTAAGATAGACCAATCTAAGGGATGGAAGAAGAGTTGGGATTTCCATCCTAGAGGAGGTTTAAATCCAACTTGGAGGTGGGAATACTGGGAGTGAAAAACCTATGCAGAGCTTGTCGATGATTTGAAGGGAGGTGAAATATATGAATATTTCTAGGTTGGGTAGACATATGTCTACAAGAATGAAAATTTCATTCCGGAGTTAATCATCCGTTGGACCTGGAAAATAATTCCTTCCATCTGAATCATGGAGAAGTAGACATAATTTTTTGGGATGTCTACAAGATTTTAGGAGCTCCAAATTTGAGAGACATGTAAGATGAATTCATCCCCCCCATGGTGACCATGAATTATTCAGAGAAGACTCCGACTATGGCTTGAGAGTTAATGAAAATTTTCTACAAGATTAAGAATACCCCCACCACAAAAACCCACCCTATAAAAGATATCCATCCATAGGTGTGGATGGACATGTATCTAATTAAGAAGATAAAGGAGGGACCTTCCTACACTTTTCCTACTAGTTACCATAGAGCAGTAAACATGGGTTCTATGGGAACATTTTTGATATCTATGGAAGCAAGAGAGTTTGATAGGTGGGGGTATGAAGAGAAGAAGAATATTCCAGCGAAGACCCGTCTGATAAGATTTTTGGACTTATGGCCCAGTTTTTACCTTTTACCAGTTCGGGATTCGAAAGGAGGTGTGAGGTCGGGAAACATTGTCACTGTATCCAAGCTGGCTGAAAGGAATATGGTTGGGTTGCCCACCCCAGTTATGGAAATAATTAATAGGAGCTTATTTCATGTTTATGTGGGTAAGTCTCCTCTATTAATAATTGGCTCATTCCATTTTTTATTGGGAATGTATCGCTACCCACATCAAGAGATATGATTTACAAAGTGGGGTATAGGTTCCTGGAAGTTTTTTTTTGGCCTTCTGGTCCGGCCTTTTCTAAAATCTCTCCATTCTCCCTCGATGCTTATGATTTCAAAATAAGGTTGAGCATGTTCAAGGATTTTCACTTCTTTCCATATGGAAATCTACCAACATGGATATTTTTGATGATGGAATGCCGACCTGGAGTTAAGGGAATATATAATATCTGGTACAGATGGTACACTGGCCATGAGTGTTGACTGAGAAATTATATGCGAGCCATATTCTCCATACAGATTCACACATCAATTCAAATGTCTGATGAAAATTACATTATACCCTCCAGTGCATGTTAGTTTAGAGCAGCATCTGATGGTTGCTCATAAAATATGGTTTCTGACATATATAGAGAAGACTGGGGCGATATTTGATCAACCATCTATTCAAGTGGCAAGTCGATTGACTACATGGTTTGCTGATAGCTGGGAAGCATCATACCCTAAATGGGTACTGAATCCACCAGTCCATTGGGTGGGAATAATGAAGAGAACCATGTGTAAAGAAGCGCTTCATTTGGAAGGTGACTCTTCCTCACCCAGAGTAGATTCACTTGATTCATCATCCAGAGATAATTCATTGGATTCCTAGTATGGGGATTATGAGGCTCGAAATGCATTAAATCAGCCTTATACTAGATATAATTTACCTTCTAGAGTCAAGAGACCTACTCCATCAACTCCTGGTGAGTTACATCACTGAGGAAATTTAGTCTCCAATATTTTAAAGAGAAATAAGTTTCATTTTCCAAACCTTGATCAGGGATTGTAGGAGCGTGGAAGAAGTTGATGTCCAAGATTATACGACTCTCCTCGCAACCATCTGATTCACATTCTGAATATTTATGACCATAGTCTATCAGGAAATGGTGGAATATATATTATGATGCTAAAATCGCATCGATGAGTTGATGCAAAGGACTGAATATCCATAGAGTGGGGAATATCTAGGCTTCCACTGACATCTGTTTTAAGGACATCCCCAATGAAGGGAGGGATTACATCAAAGAGCTGTAAATGATCATAAATGCCACTAATGAGTCTGTTCCTGTCACCCAGTAGGTGAGGGATTACATCAAAGAGCAGGAAATGATAATTGTGGTACCACTTAGGGGATTAGACCTTTATTAGGCGAAGTGTGGCATGATTACATGGCTCATGAAGTGTCAGTTTCCTTTTTTTGTATTTCTATTTGATTTTTAATTTGAATTTCGTAAATGATTTTTTATTCAAGAAAACAATCTCTTTCATCCTACATCTTGTAAAGGGAAGAACCACTTATGTCCCTTCGTTGTGTTATAGCTCTGGTTGTACAGTTCTTGGAGCCACTGAATCTCCTCGTGATCCAGGCGAAGTATCTCCATTCTAGCAAGTCATGGATGTGGAGTTATAAATGGCATTATTGTCTCCGATAATTGTTTATGGAGAGGATGATTCTAGTCCTCCCAAAAAGTTCAAGATGTAAAAGAATCAAAGAAATAATACCACATTCAAACACTTAATTAGTAGTGGTAACTCATTCTGGTAGTCATGAATATTAACATATGAAAAAATGCCTGAAATTATTGGTATTGTAGGGGATTATTCAGTTTCTCCTCTAAGGGAAAGGACTAACCATCATCAGAGTACAACAGAGGGTGCTGTAGAACGAATGCAAGTTCCTGCTAAAAAGTCTGTTGCTGAAGAAATACCGAGATAAGATTATCTGACGTTTCTTCCCTACACTGCTCCTATTTCTGATTCCACGATAGGTGAGACTTCTAGTAAAATTACAATACATCATAGAACCTCAAATGAGACAAAAACTGACATCCATTCTGTGATGTTTTAGGTTCAACACATGCACCAGAACAATTGGAAACCATCACAGCTGACCCAACAACTATTTGTGAAGAAGCTATCAGGGGTTAGTGATTTCTAGATGAAAGTCATGAAGAAGGAATGTCGAGTGCTCCCACTATTGTGAGTAACCTGGGATCTGGGATATCGTTGGATGAAATGATTAATCCTGACATGTCCGTTAAAGTTATTTTAGAACCTGTTAAATTACACCATGATTTAGAAGATTTTGTAGATCTAGTTATAGAATCCACTAGAAGCGAGTTTCTTCATTTGTCCTGTCAATCCTCCCATTATTACACTCCTGACCATGTTTGGTTAAAAATATAACGTTCCATCTGATGAAACTACAGAACAAAATATTCCTGAAAGGGGTGTAGAAATTGATGTCAACCATATTATTATAGAAACACTGTCTCAGGTGGAACATAGCATGGCAGACCCTCCTGAAACACATCCTGAATATCCTGTTTAAGCTAGGAATGTTGGGTAGGATACATCACATGTTTCTAATTTACTATTAGGTAATATATGATGATATTAGTGGCTTACTAAACCTTCAAGATAAACTACCAACTTTTACTATCATTTGAAACTAACCATACTTTCAACGGACCAAATAGGGTTGTCAACTTCAATGGGTAGATCTGGAGGGGAAGCCTCATCCTTAGCCCAAACAGTAGTAGAAATTGAATCAACCAAGGTCAGGGAAGGAGAAGAACATTTCACTTCCATAAGTGCATTAATCCCAGACTATATTCCTCCCAATGATAGCGATACAAAATCATACCCGTAGGTGAAAAAGGCACACCAATTCTCTCATCGTACGACATGGAATAATATATAGAAGAATATATCTGAGGTGCCTCTTGAAGAGCTACCTTCGAAAATTCCAATACCTTCATCCATGTTCATCATGTCGGTACTTGATGGTTTTTGATATCATGAAATACATGTTGCATTGAAACAAGTCATTCGAAGTAGGGAGCAAGTGAAAAGGTGTCATCAAGACTAGATCAGAGCTAGATTGCTAACCATTATTAGTGAATTTTAGGTTGTAGTTTCCTGAGCTGAGGATGATCATGCTGAAAATCTGAACTAACTGAAGAAGATGATCAGGGATATGATTTCCTAGCAGTTGCCCCTTCTGCAAGAGCTATATGTTGTTACTGGGGAGCATTACCAGCATCATATTTCATAAGAATAAGTCTATGCGGATGGTATAAAAGCCATGATAGATGCCAAATAAGCACTTCTCCAAGATGAAAAGATTGAATATGGTCGAGTAAATGAACTTCAAGTGGGTGTTGTTGAAGCTCGAGATGATGTGAAGCAGATGAGAATCATGTTGAAAGTCTTCTGTAATTTCTAAAAAAAGTAGAGACTCATGTCTGTGTATGTTCTTCTAATCATGTTCGTCAATGAAAAACAGTTCATCTTCAATCATCTGTACCTTCATTTTCTTGATAATTTCACTTATTTTTACCTATGATAATGGGCTTAGTAAACATAATTTGTTTTTTACAAGGGTTTTATAAACAACCCCACAAACTATGCATCTATTAATTTCTCAATATTTCCTAAATCATACAAAACGTACATGTAGGGATCTGGGGCTCACCTTTTTTTTATTACACATTATAGGATCCAAATTTAATGAGTACCATGTCTTTTGTTTTTTGTAGTTTAATTCCATGAATGTAGGACTAAAATAGACTAATATTTAAGGTCGAATGTATTTGACCGAATGGATGATATTGACTCAATTATTGATAATTTGTTAAGAAAGATATTACCATATTCATGTATGGAGGGGGAAAACTGTAAACTATGACTAGAAAATTTTGAATCTGAGGAATGAGATAGGAAACAAGCTAAAAGGAATTAGAAAAAGTCTTTTATAAGAATGATGTTACTACAGTTTTGCAAACCCATTATGGGGGAAATATTATGCAGTTCCTACTAGGGAATATGCTGCATAGTCAAATAGTAATATCTTTTGGTTGACAGGTCTGTTATATAGATATCTTATGCAAGTCCACCTAAGGACACGTGCTGCATAGTCAGGAAAAAAAACTCTCGGAAATTTGACTTTCTATTTCAAAAATACAAATAAACATTTAGGGTGATTCAAATATTCCTAATCATATAATCTGCATTATGCAGAAAGGTACATGAAAATGGACAGGATATTTCAAATCAAAATTCTCAAGGAATTGGAGGAATGTGACTTCTACGAAGGTTTGAACACAACATCGGAAAAAGGTATTTGTGGTTTTAAATCATATGATTAAAACCAGAGATAGAAACATTATATGACATAGGGTCTAGTAGACCACCGTTTTTTTATATTGCTATGAATATAAAGAGAAGGATGAAAATGTAAACTATAGACTTGAACACTATGAAATCATGAAAAAAATTATGGAACAAATATGTTATATGTGGTAGTTTATTTGCAGATCCCTACATATCACTGTTAAGACCAATAAAGACAAAAAAGGTATCTCCTATGAATAAAGTTACCATTACTTGACAAACCCATTATTGAGTTTGAATTATGAAGGGACAACTGGGACATAAGCTACATAGTCAAATAGTAGCATCTTTTGGATGATAGTTCTGTTATGTAGTCAACTTTTCCTAGGCCACCTAAGGGAACATGCTGCATAGTCAGGGAAAAGAACTCTCAGTTATTATAAATTTTGCAACCAGAAGTCCTGAAAAGGGTTATAGAGATGATGAATTATATTTGTATAATGATGAGGCTGGGTCATGAATTGAGATTCTGGATTTCACTACCTATCTCATTAGGATTATAATCACACCACACGTAGTTCTTGAAATACAATTTAACATCATATTGGATGATAGAATGGAAGATCATAATTTACCTTCACAGAGCGTGTACCATAGTGAGCGAGACACATCGTGCATTTGTGATAAACCTGATGTGAATAAAGACCATGGTGTTCCATATCACACCATTTTCTCCTAGGGGGACTTTTTAGCCAAGGTACAGAAAGTGGAGTTTGGTGTTATGCCCAAAGGCTCAGGGCTAGACTCGGGGAATGCTGAAGCATTCCTACATATCCCATGAGGATGGGAATCAAGATTCACGTAGTTCTTGAAATACCCTTTGTACAGATTTGGTTTTTACATATGAGGGGTAATGAAGAATTTATTGTAATTATGGTTGGACCCAAAATTAAAGACTTTGGTGTCAATACGTATCTCATAATGATGAGAATCAGGCCATATGTATTCCATGAAATATGACATGGTTGGAGACCATGTCAATGATGATTCCTCTCGAGTGAGGGTATTCGATATTTTTGCAGTTTTTTGTCAATCCGGACAAAAGTGCAAATAGTTTAGGGTCATAATCATATAATAATCCTATGAAGTTTAATATCTTGATGTAAGGACAATGGGGGATTGTACTGTCTAATGTCATATAGCTAGGATGATGGGATGTAAATAGTTTAACATCATACAGGAAAAAATTGAACTGATATAAATAAAATGGTTGATTGGATTCATGGATCAACATCGAATGGGATGGAGGTTAATCTATGTGAAGAAAGTGGTTTCGGTCTTGAACCTCAAGAGATTTCCTACGTACTCAACCTAGGAGGAAAGGATAAATGTTCGCGTAGATCAATTGATATGGATTCAGAGATTGGGGTGTACTTGATGACAACAACCTGAAGATGATGTTTGGACATATGCATGGTTTTCTGCCAAGAGAATATGTCATGGTTGATGCTTACTCTAAGCTCAAGTGATTCATTCTCGGTGTCAGAAACAAGAGGCAACAACATACTTGGTGATCATGTCATGAAAGATGTGACAATAAAAGATGGTGTGAGGCTAATGCATGGTTATCTGCCCGAGGCATGCATGGAAACAGAGTTTAGAAGTCAATTGTGCATGCGAGAATCACATCTTAATGTCATGGGTCACTAACATGAGGTTCTTGGCAGTTAAACATATCACAGCTTGGACAATGCACAGTTTAACGTCATGTTGGAAGATAGATGGGAAATTTCTAATTTCATGTCGGATGATAAAGGGGGTTAGGTAGTTTAATGTCCTGCAGCATGGACAATGGGTGTATTTGGGATACACAAAATACTTCCTAAAAAATATTTCAATAGTTGGAGTTGTAATGAGTTATCCATCCAGTGAGATTAAAGAATAAGAACCATTAGAGTAGACCTTATATATTGATTAAGTTCCTTCCCACTTTGGCTCAGGATTTAGAGGCTTCATTACCGGTATCATTGGGTTTTTGAGTACCACTACCAATTCTCCTTGAATAAATGAACGAAGAATAAATTTTTAATTGAATTATCCTATTATTAGATTCTGATAGACTTCATAATGGTGCAGTGTACACAATCATTTTTCATCTAGTCATTCCAATTCATCCAATAATTTTTGAGATTTTTCATCTGCAGAAAACTTATATCAAATGGCGACTCCAAGTAAAGGTAATTGGACTTAAATAGGAAAGAATAATTTTGTTATGTATTCCAATGAATATGGAGTTGATCGTGTAGTAGTGTGGGTGGTAGTCCCATAATCCCATAGGGCATGAAAAAATTTATAAGGCCAAGATATATTATCTTTATCCACCATCTTTTGAAGTATGTTAGAAGGAGTTTTATTGAAAGAATCTACTTGAGAATTTTCCACTGCACGATACTGAGAAGAATTGTTGGATTTGATATTATATTTTTGATATAATTTTTTACCTCGGATGAACAAAAGTCGGTGCCATTATCTATAAATATGGTATGAGGAACAACGAATCTAGTAATGATGTTGGACTTGAAAAAGATAACAATTCTTTTAGAACCGACTTCTTTGAGTGGTATTGCCACTACCCATTTGGAAAATAAGTCTGTAACAATAAGAATATACTTAAACTGCTATGTTGTATCTAGAGGATAAATTCATACTATATTCATTCCCCATGTCGCAAATGGCCTGATGTATTTAGAAGTATGAAGCAACTCTCAAGGTTGATGAATGAAGTTGGTACACACATGGAAAGAATGACACTTATTAGTGAAATCAACACAATCTTGCATCATTGAAGGCCATAAGTATCCATGATTTCGAATTTTACCAGAAAGTCTATGTTCAGACTGGTGGGCACCACAATCCTCTACATGTACCTCATTCATAATAGCCATTGTCTCTTCACCATCAATACATCTATAGAGAATTCCATAAAAACATCACTTGTAGAGTATTTCTTGGTGATATGAGCTATAATAAAGATAAAAATTGACCACACATCTCAGAACATGTTATTTCCTGACTCTATTAGGTGGGAGTATTCTATTTGGATGTTATTACCAGATTGGTGTCATCCATCATGTAGTACAACCATATGGTTCAGAAATGGGACTAATATCATTGATTTCCTATGTTCTGATTTGAACAATAGGTAAAACTATATGATGGTGGGCAATACTGATGATTGTTTCATCCCGATTTGGATCTGCCAGGGTTGTGGCTACATTATCCAGTGCAACAAATTGAGCATTTTTTGATCACGAGACAAACAAAAATGTTGGTTACAAGGGAAATTCCACAATTAACACTTTGACGTAATCACACAAAGGGATTAACACATCCATTCTAATGGAAAAATCCCCAATGATTTGTTTGATTACCAAATCTGAATGACCTTTTACCTTCAAGTGATTCAACTATTCCTGAAGCACCAATTCCAAGCATGAGGTGATGTATTGATATGCTGCTTCATTATTTGTATCAGCTTCGGAAAATAATAAGGAATAGGGTAGCTCTACATTTTCTGGGGAAATAAGCATGATTCCTAACCCAACATTATTGAATTTAGGGTCTTCCATTTTCTTCCCTATTGGACATATGAAGGCACCATAAAAGTACATTTCCCATGTTAGAGGTTTATCATGAATTGAAACGACTTCCATATTAGAAATTTCAATATTTAAAGATGTATATTCTATAGATTGGTGTTCAGAAAAGAATTCATCCAGTGCTTGTCCCATTGTTGCCTTTTGAGACACACAATGGATATCAAACGACTGCAAAAATAACTTCCCAACTTTCCAGACATTCTGTAATCATTGGATGACTAATGATAAATTTAACCATGACATTGTGAGATACCAATTAGATCTCATGATGTTTCAGTTAGTGTCTCAATTTCTAAACTACATAGTTTAATTCTAGGCATCACTTTTCAATACATGAAGCATAGTCTGACTCAGATAGTAAAGGTTGTTTTCATTGCCAGTTTCATTTTTTGGGCAAGGAAGACACCCAATGATTTATCTAAATCTGTCGCATAGAGAATAAGTGGTCTTCCTTCAACATGTGTCATTAATACTAGTGGAATCGAGAGATATTTATTGATGATATCGAATTCTTCTTGACATCTTTTAGTCCACAGGTAGGTGACTCCCTTCTTCATTAATCTAGTGAAGGGTAATCACATGCCTGCCGAATTGGCAATGAAATGCCTAACACCGGACATGTTTCCTTAATGTTCTCTTAATTCCTTCAAATATCTTGGTGGTGACATTTCATGGATTGATTTTGTATTCTCAGGATCAACATCGACACAATGATGGCATACAACATAGGTGAGAATTTTTTTAGGTTACCCCGAACACACATTTCATGGGGTTCATCTTAAAATTGTGTTGTCTAAGATTATTGAATATGATTTCCAGGTAGACCAAGTTATCAAAACAGTGTCTGGATTTAACCACCAAATAATCCACAGAACATTCAAAAAATTTCCCTAAAATGATTTTGAAGATATGGTGCATGGCACATTGATATGTGGAAACGGAATTCTTCAGGACAAAGTGCATTACCCTATAGAAAAACGGACCTTGATGATCTACGAAGGCTATAGAAGCCCCATCTTATGGGTCTATTTGTATTTGATTGTACCCATATTAACCATCCATGATGGAAAGAGCTTCGTAGCTAGCATTTGCATCAATTAATAGTTCTGTAGTCGAAACTGGAAAATCATCCTTGGGAGAATGCTGATTCAGATCTCTAAAGTCAATATAATCTCTGAAGTCAATGTAATCTCTAATTTGTCTATTCTTCTTTTTCAAAGGGAAAATATTATCCATCCATTTTGAATATTGAACTTCTCTAACGATTTTATCTTCTTCAGCATCAATTTGGGAGGCATAAGTTGGGTGTGATTTTCTTGATGCTTGCTTGAATCCTCTATGTCCTTCTAGAAAACCCAAAATAATATGTGGAAATATCTGGATTAAGACCTATAATTTCTGTATAATTCCAATCAAATAAATCTCGATTTTTCTTTAGAAATGATGTATACATTTATTCCTCTTCAAGAGTCATGGCTGCACTAATTAAAGTGGGGTGTGGATCTTCATTTTTTTTCAAATTTATTTCTCTGAGTTCATCCACAGTGGTAGAGATAACCTCTTCAAATGCTTGGGGAGCATCCCTAAGATCATCCACTTCTTTTTCAATATGTGTTACTTCTTCTATTTCTACTTTCATAGTAGATGAAAAATCAGAATTTCTATGGTTACAGGAGAAGATAAAATTTGAACATCTTGAAAAGAGGATTCCATTTCTAACCCAATTGAGGATTAAGGGTTTTCCTAGGGTGATAGAGTGGAGATGATGGATTGAGAATCGACATCATTGTCTTCCTCTGGTTTTTCTATTACTTCTTCAGGCCTAGTTTATGAAGTATACAATTTCTAGATTTCAACAGATGAAATGAAGACATCTACATTAAAGCTTTCATCACAGATCAGTGAATCAAAAAATTTCTCCCTTTCTGTCTACCTTTGTTGCGTAATTGACATTATGGATGTTTCCGTAAGAGTTTTTTTCATTTAGATCTATCCTGTCAATTTGACTGATAGGCAACACAAAATATGTACTCATATGTATGAATGGGTTTATTGGAATCTTGTCCACACCATTTGGAGAATTAATTTTGGTGACCTCCTTTGTTGGGTATTTTTCCATTCCCTCTATGTGATAATATTCTGCATCACTGTATTGAGATTCACTGGTTTTGAATGGGGCATTGTCACCATACAATGACCCAATTTGACCATTGAAACAATATCTGAGACATTAATGGTATACCGAATGTACGGCCGCATGTTGATGTAGACAAGGTCTTCCAAGAAAAATGTTGAAGGTTGTGTCCTGACGAAAAACCATCATATCTGAATTAGACACAAGGTCTCCAAACTGAATTCTGAGTGTAATCGCGCCCAAAGGTTCTAGTTCATTCCTATCATATCCTAGCAACATCAATGTAGAAGAAGATAAATCATATTTGGTGTCACCTAATTGACAAAGTGTACATATAGGAATGAGGATGATTCCTATGGAATTACTAATGAATGCTCGTCGGAGGTCTATATCATTAACTTTTATAGATATATAAAATGGTCTAATATGTCCATGTACAACATCATCTTCATCTTCATCTGTAAAACATATAACTGCATGGCATTTTGCATGATCATTCTCTATATGGTATACCCAAGCCGCAAGAATTTATGTTTCAAATTCTTGAGGACTTGACAAAGCCTCAATAAGCACTTCCCGAAGATATTTTGATAGATTCAAGGAATATAGAATTGATAATTTGGCTGGTACCTGGGTTAAATTTTTCAAGACATAATAGCTTTGGTCCTAAGGTATGTGTTTCCCAACATGAAAATTTGTTTTTGTAGTAGCCTTGGATGTTGATGCATTAGCAGTAGATGGATCCCGTATCGCGGAAGGAATTGGAAACAATCCTTGCTTCAGTAGATTAGACCGACTAGGTCTATTTATTTTATGGGAGGAAGAAGGTGTAACCTATTACCGGACCTCCAAAATAACTGTGTCATGACCAAATCATCCTTTTGTGGAAGAACATTCTTGTTCATGTTGAGACCACTGAATGGATTTGCCAAGAGTATCTTCGGCATATACGGTTTTATCAAGGGTAGGATTGAAATAGTTTCTTCTAGAATATCCATGTCTTCCTCTGAATCCTATACCTCTGTCTCTTCATCTAATTACCCTGATCGATACATGGAAGTTAGGCTCATCAAAATCAGCACTGCCATTGGCATAGGGATCCATTAAATGAATCATGTTAAGAGAACCAAATATAAATTTTTTATCTGATGATGATTCTACATGATGAACCAGTTCTGGCTGTGCCGTTTGGTGGAATGGTGGTTGTGCTTTTGAGGTAGATTCCATAAAATCTTCCTGTGTCAATGAAGACTAAGGCTTTGACACGTGATCGTCTTCATATACCTGATATTTATTCATCAAATTACTTCGTTTCATTGAGTATTTTCATCTTATGAAGGGGGTTTTGCTGTTGCGGAAATAGGAGAAGATGCAATTGGTTGATTCAATTGTGTTTGTAAAATTTCATGAGTTCAATTGATCATTTTCCTGACCATCCAATGATAATATTTCTGGGCATTTTTACTTTTTGACATTTTTCCACTAGCATTCTTCTACTTGTTCAGTAGCAATAAAACATGTTACCTTGGCTGAGTAAACTTTTAGATTTACTTGTCCAGAGTCCACTATTTTTGTAGGAGGTATTTGAAAACAAAAATCCCTTGAATGGGATGCCCCAACATCTGATGAAACTGGAAATAGTTGGGGAGGTCTTCATCTCCTTCCTTGTTCGGAATTTTAGGCCTTGGCAACTGAACCAGATTGTTTTCCAGAGCCGATATGAAGTAACCATGAAATTGTTCAATCTGGAATTAATAAACTTTGTTCTTTAAATACTCAAACTATTTTTTCCTTGGATATCTCAAATAATCTAAATGAGTCGGCCTTTGTTGTTGATGCTCAGGAGGTGGTTCCATTCGATATGATGAAGGGTTTGAAGAGGATGAATGTACATGTTATTGTATAAGTGTAATTGTAGCAGTCTCGGCTTTCCCTATTCTCCTTCGCAGAGCTGATAGAATTACACATGACATAGCTCTTGTTTCTATAATGGAATTTTCCACTTGTTGGGAAATTGAGGCAAGTTCCTGAAACCCTCTTGTGTATTTCCTAGGGATCAATGGTTTACGCAATTCATCAAGGATATTTTTCACACAAATGGGTACCAAATCCTCTTGAGGGAGCAATATATTAATGGAATATGTTAATCATTTCCCCTGAGAAAATACGTCTGCAACACATTCATTCTCCCTTTTTTTGAAATTTCAGATACAAAAAATTGTTTTTTTCCATCATTGAGATGAACTGAAAATGGAATTTCTGACTAAGATCTTCCCATCCAATTACTGATCATGATTTAAAACTAGTATACTAGACAATGGTTGGTCCTTACAATGATGGAAAAAAACAGCTATGTTTTACTACTTTCTATTGTTGAGGAGTTCCCATCATAGAATCGCAGCGAGAGAAAAAATATGTCCAATACTACTTTGGATCTCATGAACCATTAAAAATGGGGAAGGTGACATTTGAAAAATTTGAAGGAGGAGGAATTGGATCAATCGGTTTAGGGTTCATCTTCTTCTCTAGTTTCACTGGTTCTCATCATCCTTCCATAGCTTCCAACAGATCTATTAATGACTCAATGGTAGTCATTAATTCTTGAGAATCCTCTAGTTGAGCTTAGACCTGAGCAGGTGCAATAATTAGAGTTTGGACGGGTGTGGAGACCAGTACTGAAACTGATTGTAGTATTTCCAATTGTTGTCGCGTATGACCCATAGGATTGGACCCATGAGGTAGTACATGTAAAGGGAGATATTCTTGATCCATCCCAAAAGCTGCAACAAATTCCCTTGATTGATTAACTTCAGTAGTCTTAGGAGGATGACTACCTTGAAGTAGTTATTCATTTAATCTCCTTAACTCCATCATTTATTCTTCTTTCTATGAGAATGTTTCCTCTAATGAGAGTGATTGGCCTTCCCCAGAGGTAGGGGGGATGTAACCTGAATTTTTCCCTTTTCCATTTCATGTGCTTCTCTAGTGTATAGAAGGGTATTTCCTGAAAGAATGTCATGCTTATGGGAAAACCTATGGCTTCTGGTACGCACACCTCCTTCATTTGATTCCGCGTGTACAACCTCTTGAACATGAACTTCGTCATCTGATTCCTCTATGTAAGACTCATGTTCTGGAGGATCAGTGACAACAGAATTGAAGACATTTATTGATTCCTAACGCATCACAACCCTTATATCAGTGTTTCTGTGATACTTTCTTCTTCCATGTCCATTATGAGACATTTCATTTTTTTTGGTTGATCCCTCGGGAAATTCTTGATGGACCATATTTTGGAGGGAATTTCCTGATAATTCGGTTCTGTGTTCCTCTTGTGGGTTCCTCCCAAATCAAGAGAATACTAACTTTCAATGAGGAAGAGATTGAGAATTTGAAAATGTCCCCGGTCCGGTGGACTGGGGATGTTCTAATTTTTCAGGCTCAACTCCTCAAATCCTATCTGTTGATTCCGATGGTTATTTTAAAAGATCCCCCTGCCTTGAAAGTTGAGGTAACTCTTGAGCTTCTACGTCTGAGCATTCCTAAACTCTCTTTTGATTTTGATGATTTTAGTCCAGAAATTGCCCAGATGCATCATTCGACATCAACTAAAATCACATGGATCATATGATCATTGGATTATTTCTGACACCACTTTCACCTGATGATGTGCATGCTCTAAACAAGAATCCAGTTTGATATTCTCATTTTCCTGATGCAAGAGTAATTCGATAACTTTTTCTTTATACGTCTGACATTGGGATGAACTAGTTGAGGCATGTTCTTGAGAATGAATTTGATTACACACAAATCAAGTTAGTTGTTGTATGCCATGGGCAATAACATTGAATGAGACCACTTTTCACAGGCTTAGTTGATTGCAGAGAACAGTGAAATGCAATCATCAATGAACACCCCATCCCCTGATATGAATGCCAGATGGGTCATTGGTAATTAACTGGCACAAAATTTTTAATGTGCCATGGAATGTACGTTGAAGGGCTCTCTGCTTATTTTCAACCATTGTATATCGGGAAAATGAGAGAGATGCCATGTTAATTTGGCGTATCAACCCATCTATTACATTAACATGATTTAGATATTGATCATAAGGTAATTTTTTCTCTTTTATGTGAAAAAGATTTTTCCATATGTTGTGATGAATGTCGTGTATACAATATTCTATCAATGTTCCTGTAATATTATACTGTAAGTCAGCGAAAGGGCAAAACATGACTTGTATTTCACCTTTTTCCAATTGTTTTCTCATATTCAGCACTTCCTCATTTTCATTTGATAAAGATTCTTCTACTTGATTGGAACAAAGACGGTGCTGATGTTATTAATATTTTCATGTCATATTATATACTCACTTCGCTGATTTTATATGAAATGTGCATAATTTGTGTAAAATATTAATGTTTTAATATTAAGTAGAATTTATGAGAATTTTTAGAAGTAGTCCAATTGAGTCACTTTACTATATTATTTATAACTCTCGCCCTGAAGATCCAAATTGTTTGGTTTTTGTTTTTTAGGATTTCTATTTCAATATATAACATTTCATTAGAAGGGATAATGAAATAATTCTGGCATATAAAGGGTCATATGGACCACACAAAAAGGCCCAATGAATCTGTTAACAAACTGGACCATCCTTAAAGATTGATTTACTTGGCTTTATCCATTAGTTCAAAAACATTAATTCTCCCCCATAGTTCGGGGGACAATGTAAGGAGTCCTGGATTAAAATTTTAATGCCCAAATCCAAACACAAGGGGCTCAACATATTCCTTGAAATCCATCCCACCTTTTTGGCTGAGAAATAAAATCAGTAAAGTATTCATCACATATATCATGATGTAAGAATCCAATAAAGCTGAGACCATTCATAGTGAAATATGAGATATAGGTGGCAGACATTTTTGAAGAAATAATTCGGGTTTGAAGGAATCTTCCTGTTCAAAAACCCATTCATATTTTGGACTTCAAAAAGATTGGATTGAAATGGACAGATTAAAATTGTTTAATCAAACGGCCATAACATTGGAAACATAGGTCCAAATGACTCCAAATTTAGAGATTTGTCGGAAAACATTCTTATATACAACATTGAAGCAGGATATTTCTATAGATTCATTTGTCTGGATTTCAAACTTTCCAATGCAATTGGAGGGACAGATTGGGAGTGCAAACAATACACTCCTTGGGTTATAAATACTCTCCCCTTCTCTCGTTGAGAGGGGTTAGCATTTCTGAAGATATAAAAACATATTGGCACGATCAAAGCCTTGAAAAAGTCTTGGGAGGACCTTCCATACTAATGTTTTCACTTGAGAGGCCTTTCCTCTTCTCTTTGTTTTCGCTTACATTCATGTTCTTCATTTTTGTAATCTTGTAAGTCTCATTGTTTGTAATTCAATTTTAATGAAAGTTTCTCCGTTAATTTATCTTATTATCATTATCCTTTTGTAGATTAATATTAATTATCTTAAAATACTTTAAATATAGTGGAACCCCATTCGTTTAATTTTCTTTCTCATTCAATCGAATGTTTATTTTTAATTATCATCATTGTTCGTCTGTGTGGGTTGACATACCACTTTTTCTTATCCCATTATTTTTCTTCTATTCATAATTTATCATCATAATTATTATAAAAATACTATTAAACACCCAAATGGTTGAGAAAATATCTCGTTGGGGTGAGTAAAAATTTGGGGACGATATGTGATTGAGAGTACTTTCTCGATGAGTGTTTGTTAATTTAACATTGTATATGTTGTACACAATATGTCATGGATTAATGACATTTTTTGTTTATCATGTGGTTTACATGGATTATTGGAACCATAAATACACTACCATAACCATGTAATGATTGAGATTATAATCATAGTTATGTTAAGGTTTGGATTAATGCTTTAACACTTAGGAATTCTAATCGACGTCAACAAGTGTAGTGGGTGTTAATTTAAATGCAATATAAAGAAATGATCAAGGATATCACAAGCGTAACTCCCTAATAATGAACTCACCCCAATATTTATCAATTTGTCAAATCAATTATAGACAATCAATCATTTCAATTATGCTCTGGAAGCAAACCACCCAATCAAAATACAATTAACTAAAAAAATGACTTTTAAAAAGTATCATCGCTGAGGATTCGACCCAAGTGCTGCTATACACATTAGCAGAGCACCGGAACCTTGACCTGTCGATAGGTGACAATCAGACTCATGTTTCAAATGGTTCCATTGTAGGGGATGGTGCTTTATGTAGTCATTAGTTTCTGGTTATAGTAAAAAAAAATTAAAAATGAAATAAAACAAAAAGAAAAACCCATCTTCTCATAAAAATCATAAACGAAAATCAAACAAAGAAAATCCCATCTTCCTCATACATTAAAAATCTCTCTGAATGCCCCATAGCCTCCCAAACAATCCCTAAGATTTTTTTAACACTGAAATTTAGTGAACACTTCGACAACTTAGGAGGAACATAAGAGATAATCAAAAAATTCAAGAACCAGTCCTTGTCCAACAAGTTCAATTAGAAATGACCAATCCTAGGGAATAAACCCTTAATGAATTTTCTGCCCCTGATATTAATTACCAACCTCTTGGTATTCAATATCCAAACATAGAAGCTAAATTTGAACTCAAATCGGGTTTGACTCATCTTCTTCCTCATTTCCACGGGCTAGCCGGTGAGGATCCACATCTCCACCTTAATGAATTCCACGTATTGTCCAATACCCTGAGGACTCAAGGGGTTTCTGAGGAACAAATAAAACTTTGAGCATTCCCTTTCTCCCTAGCTGACTCCAAAAAGTCATGGCTCTAATACCTTCCTCCTGGTTCCATAACCACATGGAATGACATGAAGCGACTTTTCTTAGAGAAATTAATTCATGCTTCTCGTACTACTTCTATTTGAAAGGAAATAAGTGTTATATGTAAATTCCCAAGTGGATCACTCCATGAGGACTGGGAGAGGTTCAAAAAGCTTGTTCCAACCTGACCACACCACCAAATCCCTGACCAACTCTTGATTCAATATTTTTATGAGGGGTTATTGGCTATGGGGGGAACTCTCTTTGATGCTGCAAGTGGTGGTTCTCTTGTTGATAAAACTCCTGCAACTGTAGGAGATCTCATAAGTAACATGGATGAAAGCACACAACAATTCCATACATAAGCACATTCTCAAGTCAAACTATCCCAATATAATCAATCAATTGTGCCGAACAAGATGACTGGGTGGATGAGTGAACTTACATGTCTTGTGCGATAACTAGCTGTGGAATCCAAATCCCCAAGCTTGCCTTCTCCGCAATCAATTTTTCTTGGACCTGTCAACAACACTGGAATCTGCAACTCTCCATCTCATCCAACTGACACATGTCCACAACTTCAAGATTATCAATCTGATTCATCTGGACCAATGGAGCTCAATGAAGTATATGTTATGTGGAACACCAATCCTCAACTATCTGGTCAGTTTGTTAGAAACTTCAACCAACCCCATTCTGAGCCTTTCTCTTCTTCCTATAACTAATACCATATGTATGGTAATCCCATATTTCACCCTCCTCAATTCCCTCCTCTAAACCCAAACCAATTTCAATATGGTCAAGGTGTTGGTAACTTCCAACAACCTTATCAGTTTATACCTCAACCTCAAAGGAACAATCCTGCTGCTGGATTCCATTATCCTAGTGAGCTTTACCATTTCCAAAACCAATACAATCGCTTTCCCAAGAACCAACATCCAGGTACTCCCAATCCGGGACAAGCCTCTTCTTCCAAGAAACCATGGAATAGTGCAGTGGAAGATCGTGCCTACTTCACCTGTTCAAGCCTCAAGAACATTGAAACACATATTGGTCAACTTGCATCCAACCTTAGTCAGTAGTAACCATCCAATTCTTCCCAATGTCTGCTCAACCATTACCCAACCCAAAGGTAATGTAAGTGCAATTTCACTTAGATTGGGAATGTAAATTTCTATGCCAAAATATAAGTCTTCCAACCCTCCATTGAATGTTGACCTAGAAAATGAAAAGAAAAAGAAAATTGAAAATGAATTTAAATAAATTACATCACCTCCTTCCATTAAACCTAAGAATCCAATTCCTTTTCCTCAAGATGTTTCTAATCCAATGAATTCCATTGCACCCAATCCTATAATTCTCGACATGTTTAGACATGTTGAATTCAAAATTCCTCTCCTAGATGCTATAAAACAAATTCCTATATATGCCATGTTTCTCAAGGAGTTTTGTAACCACAAGTGGAAACTTACGACCTTTGAAAATGTTTCCACCCAGCAATATATTCCCATAAAGTGCAAGGATCCAGGGACCTTTACGGTCCTATTCCAAATTGGAAGTTCCAACTTTGATGATGCACTCATAGACCATGGAACCTCAATTAATGTCATGACCAAATATATCATCTCCAACCTTGGTCTAGGACCCTTACATCCAACATTTATTGTCATTCAGTTAGCTAATCGAAGCATAGCTAGTATTATGGGAATAATTGAAGACGTCGTTGTTCGTGTGAATGATCTTATCTTCCCAGTGGATTTCTATGTCCTTGACATGGAAGGTGAGAAAAATTCTTCTCAATATCCCTTAATTCTAGGAAGACCTTTCCTCATGAAATCTAAAACCAAAATTGATGTCCATATTGGCATCTTATCCATGGAATTTGGTGACCAACTGGTCAAGTTAAATATTTTTCCGTCCATGCGATACCCATCAGAGAATGAATCTCCATTCTCTATCCATTCTTCTGAAAGTCTCTCTAAGAGTGTGTTGAATCCCAATACAACATGTTATTCATGTTCTACTAATAGAGGAGTTTGTGAATATTTCATCCTCATTAACCAAGTCATAAATGTAGAAATTAATGTTGACATTACAAATGAAAACTCCATTAATCTAAAGGATCATGAAAACTATTTGTAATATAATATCACCTCAGACCTCCAATGCTATAACATGGATGGTAATGAGGAAAATGAACTAGAATGCCCATTTGATGATTCAGATCAGTTTATCCAACATTCATCATTTCCTATCCATGATTCGGAAAAATGTGTTATATGTGAGGTGAACCCTAAACAAATGTGGTTATCTTGACCTAATGAGAGTGAAGGTTGCATGATTTGTTCCCTAATTAATAAAGTGATCACTAGTGAGGTTGAAATTGACCATTACTTGGTGAACAATATTTAAATAAAGGATATTGAAAATTTTATTCAGTCTTATGACTCTAATGTTCCTCATTACTCTACACCGGTAAGTGATGAAATAAATGAGTCAAAAACAATTGGGATCTCATACCGTGGTTTTGTGTAATCTGATCCTTACATTAATGAACCATAAGAATTGAGCCATCTTCCTAAATTTCTAAGCATAGAAAACCTGCACTTTGTGGATAACATCATTCCTCAGGTTGAAGACCAATGTGAGGATAGAAATATTCTCTTTCCACCCCCATTTAATTGCAAGAACACCAACAAGGATGGGAAGAAATTATCCAATGAATCATCAGGCCTCCTAGAGGAGATGTTTTTTTAGAACCACAATAGAGTTGAGAAAATACGATGGCCACCGTTAGACTATGGGTAGTCCACTACAACTATCCAGCTGTAGACAAATCAATACAACACTTCTTGGGAAGCAACCCATGTTTTCTTTCACATTTTTGAAATTTCAATTTCTTTTTATTATTTCATTATATTAATAATGATTTTACCTTTTTAGGTAACGTCCAACAATCCTAGAACCACATTGACTTCCATTGGATCCCAAACTTCTGCAGTTGACCTACCACTAGATGGAGATGGCGACCCGCCAAATCCAAACCAGGGGCAACTCTTCCCCTTTAACTCTTTCTATATCTCTTCCTCTCTCTACCTATATCTTCTTCTTCCTCTCCCTATAATTTTTTACAAAATTCTTTTTCAAACCCATTATTTTTCTATGTCAATTTTGTGTGCGTTTTTCTTTATTAAATACTAAAAAAAATCTCAAAAAAATAATCATAGAAAAATAAAATATACAAAAAAATTAAGAGTCATGCTTACTCACCATCGATTTTTGAAATTTTGTCCGACAATTTTGGGGAGTCAACTTGAATGTTTTCATCTCAAAATTTTTTTATTTTAATCATGACTTTGGATAAAGAATTTAGTGTCCAAATTAAAAACTTTTGAGTGCTCAATTTTTGATTTGGAAAATTATTTTCCCAAACCATGAGGAACAACATTTTATTTCATGCCAAGGACACCTATGACCATATTTTCAAAATGTGGGTTCTCACCCCCATTTGTGAGTCTCGAGTTTGTGGAAATTTGAGCTGAATTTCCTACTTTACTGTTCATTAATAAGATAGAGGCATTTTTTGATCCACTTGAGAATCAGAATAGCCAAATAGCCTCTCATTTCCCTTACATTAATCCTCCTTTTGATATCCCCTTCGAACCTACGAAAACCATTTCATTGATAGGAACTTTACAAGCCCAATACCTTTTCCCACCCAATATCAACATGGATTTTTATTGAATATTTTTATTGAAATTTAAGTGTGGGGATGAATGGATTTCATTGTTTGGGCACCCTATTATTGATTTTCAACAAGTTATCATCTGCTAGAGGGAAAACATCCATTTCAGTGTGGGGGAGAGGTTGTAATTCAGTGTGTTTTGGGGAATTTAATGTACATCCATTTATATAACTTTGTAAATTTTATTGACAAGTGTTCAAAAAAATAAAAAATGAAAAAAAATCCAAAAAAAATTGAAAAAATGGGTTGTGTCTTGGGTAGGTCCAAAATCACTCTTACTCAACCATTGAACTTATTATAACTATTAAAATTAGTATCATGAGGAGATCAAAAATTCATTAGGATATGAATGTGAGATCATTTCCAGGTTCAAATTTCTAAAAAAAGGGAAAAAAGAAAAAAAAGAACACTTGCATTATATTCTTTTGTTAGTTGTAGAAGTTTTGTGGTTTTTAAATATTTTATCTTCTCATCCCCTTTATATTTTATTCCTCTATTGTATCTTTCCTCACACAAACATTCCCTTGTAAATATGAGTTTTCATTTCCTTCCATGTTTTATTTCAATGAAAATGTGCATAGTTTTTTCTATGTTGGTGTTTTAACCAACTTCTTCTTTCTCTTGGACATTTTATTCCTACTATCCCATAGCCAAAGAAAATCCCATTAAAAATACCTATTGATCGGTGTGCACTTTGGATAGGTATTGGAAGCTGAGAGCTCTTTCAAACTCTATGATTTTCACTTTTGGATTGTGAATGAGTGAACCTGCACAAATGGATTTTATCATCTTGAGAGGTGTGAGTTTTGAGTGTCAACATTTTCCATTTCTAAGTATGAGTATGAAAAAAATGAATTAGTTCTGTAACATTGTTTCTGTAACAAATTGTTGTGGAATTAAAAATGGATGGGTGAAATAGTTTAAACCTCCCCTGATTGGAGAAAACAGAATTTTAATATCTGTTGGTGACTGAAAATGATTTTGTAATGTTTATATATTTGTTGCACATGAGTACATGCACAAGACTAAGTGTGGGGGATCTGATTCTATTAATATTTTCATGTCTTATTATATACTACCTTTTCTAATTTTATATGAAATGCGCATAATTTGTGTGAAAAAATAATGTTTTAATATTCAGTATAATTATAGAGCATTCTTAGAAGTAGTCCAACTGAGTCTGTTTAATATTTTATCGATAACTATCACCCTGATGAAACTAATGGTTTTATTTTTGTTTTGTATGATTTGAAGTTCAATATAAAACATTTCATTAGTAGGGATCGTGAGACAATTCTTCCATTTAAAGGGCCATATGGACCACACAAGCATGCCCAATGAATCTGTGAACAAACAGGACCAACCATGAAGATTGATTATATGGGCTTAATCCAGTTGTCCAAAAAATTTAATTCTCCACCATAGTTCGGGGGAAAATGTATGGAGTCTTGGAAAAAAAATTCAAGGCCCAAATCTAAACACAAGGGGCCCAACATATTCCTTGAAGTCCAGCCCACCATTTTGGACGAGAAATAAAATGAGTACAATATTCATAACCTATCTCATGATTTAACAATCAAATCAAGCTGACATTTTGTAGTGTGAAAGCAGCGATATAGGTTGTCGACTTTGTTGTAGAAATAATTCGGTTTTGATGGAATCTTCCTATTCAAAAAACCTTTAACATTTTGGACTTCAAAAAGACTAGATTGAAATGGAAAGATTAGAGTTATTTAATAAACCAGCCATAATAATGTCTATATTGGTCCAAATGACTCAAAATTTTGAAATAAGTCGGACAAATTCATCATATAAAACTTTTAAGAAGGATATTTCTCAAAATTCAGCTATCTTTCATAGCCAAAATGGCGATGAATGTGGAGGGACAGATTGGGAATGCAAACAGTCCACTCCTTAGGATATAAATACTCACCCCTTCTCTCCTTGAGAGGGGTTGGCATTTCATAAGATATAAGAACATATTGACATGACTAATGCCTTTCCAAAGGATTTAGAGGAACATACATACCCTTGTTTTCACTTGAGAGGAATTTCAGCCTCTCTTTTCTTTTGATTACTTTTGTGTTCATTGTTTTTGTAATCTTGTAAGTCTCTTTATGTGTAATTCGATTTTAATGCAAGTTTATTATTTAATT
Organism: Viscum album; assembly: GCA_963277665.1. Lineage (NCBI taxonomy): Eukaryota > Viridiplantae > Streptophyta > Magnoliopsida > Santalales > Viscaceae > Viscum > Viscum album. Next base: position 1,435,004,839 of record OY728159.1, read on the forward strand.
CCCCTTATTATCATCATCCTTATATAGATTAATATCAATTTTCTTAAAATATTTTAAATACAGTTGAATCCCCTTACCTTCTTTTTCTTACTCATTCAATGGAATGTTCGTTTATAATTATCATCGTTGTTCGTGTGTGTGTCTCGACGTATCACTCTTTTATTATCCCTTTCCTTTTCTTCTATTCTTAATTTATAATCACAATTATTATATCCAGACTATTAAAAACCCAAATTTCTGAGTAAATATCTCATTGGGGTGAGTCAAAATATTGGGACGTTAAGTGATTGAGAGTATTTGCTCAATGAGTATTCATTAATTTAACATTGTGTATGTTGGAATTAATATGTCATGGATTAATGACATTTTTTTAGCATGTGGTTTCCATGGATTATTGGAACCATAAAACTACACTACAATAAGCAATTACTGATTGATATTATAATCATAGTTAAGATAAGGATTGGATTAAAGATTTAACACTTAGGAATTCTAATCGACATAAACTTGTGAAGTGGGTGTTAATTAAAATGCAATATAAAGCAATGATCAATGATATCACAAGATTAACTCCATAATAATGAACTCACCCCAGTCTTTATCAATTTTGTTAAATCAATTATATTCTATCAATCATATCAATTATGCTCTGCAAACAAACACCCCAATCAAAATACTGTTAACTAAAAACAAATGACTATTACAAAGTATCATCGCTGAGGATTCGACCCAAGTGATGCTATACATATTAGCATAGCACCGAATCGTTGAACGAGCGATAAGAGACAATAAGCCATGTGTTTCATGTGCTTCTTTATTTCTACATCAGATTAAACAAGATTGGTAGAGAATTCATTTTCCAAATTAGAAGATGATTGTCCCATGGGTGGTTCGGAGAATGACCTACACCCTAGGCTATCTTTTGATTGGAAAGCATTTCACCTGCTAGAAGTAAGGAATTAGACATGACTAGATTCAAATTTGAATGATCCTCATGATAAGAGGGAATTCTTGGTACAACATTGTCCATTGAATAATTTTCCAGGAAATGAAAATAAATACTACAGAGAGGGAATTCACAGCTAAATTCATCATCATGGGGAGGATCGACATGGTGGGTTACAACATAAGATGAATCCTTTTTCTCCATGGTCTTCTGGCCATGCAGAGGTTTATCGTGGCTCTCATCTAAAGATGATGCTCCGAGATTGACCAAATTGTCATGAAGAATGCCTTAATGAGGAAGTGCTTGATGAAGAAATTCAGAATTATTGTTTCTATTTCCAGAATTTGGAAATGAGAGTGTAGAATGATGAGTTTCAACATATAATTGTCTATGGGATTCATGCACTCTAGCATTGAGCAGGGTCTTATTGCAAATTGGGTATGGATTTTTCAAATGTGTTGGTTGGGCCTTTTTTATTGGACGCATTCTTACTCACTTTAGAAACAACTTGTTGATGAAAGTGGTTATTATGAGAAGGTTTATGTGCATGCTCAGGAGAAGTGGTCATGTTATGCTGACAGTCTCCATTTATATAGGGTGTATGTGCCCAACATGATTATCAGTCTGACATGGGGGATTATGCCCCAAAAAACTCCTATAATAGAACAAATGTGTGTTTCATCTCTTGGGTGACATGTTGACGAGTCACTCCACTGATAGGGATATATTTATGTTTCATTCCCTTTAATGTCGCTGAAGTTGGAATAATATTCTGACTAGTATCCAGAATATGGGAAGGGATTTTCTTATGCTCTTTCACTATTGTGAGAATGTACATGGTGACTTAAGATTCAGAAATGGGAATATATGTCCATTATATGTTTGGAGTAGGTGTGTTTCCATTCTCTTGTCCTCCTTTCCTTGTCAATGAATTTTGACAATACTCATGTGTTGGGGCAGAAAGTTGTGTCTGCCTCCTGTTTATCATTAGATATTTCCATTTGACTGCTCTCGGTGCTCCAAACCACATTGTTGGTTATCTTGATGAATTACAGGTGTATGTGTCAGCTGATTGTTCTCCAAAGAATACGATTGATGAACATCCTTCAATAATGGAAGATGAGGCAGCTGGCAGAATTGATGAGTGTAAGTAGGTGTATGTGCATGTTTACATGTGGTCACCACATTTTTTTCATGGGATTCTTTGGTTGCCGTCAGAAGAGAGTGCTGACAGGCTGATGATTTATAAACAGGTTTATGTGGCTTCCTATTGTACTTTTCTAGAATTCCTTGCGAGATTGGTTTGTTACTACCAGATGAGTTTTCTGGGCAGTGAAATTTGGACAAACGAGTGTATATGCCCTCTCATTGATTTCTATCATATTATGTTGATGGACTTCTCCAGAGGGGGCAGACGTATGAACCTATACTCTGTTGGACGAATTTCCCCTCTGAGGGTTCGTCATGCATGCTTGGGTCTGAGGAACCTGAGTCAAATGCCTATAGAAGATACCCCCATCATGTTGAGGGTGAAATACTGCACGAGTCTAGTGGCGATTGGTGGTGGGAGTCCTCAGGAAGGACTTATATGTTCTTGAATTGTGGCCTTGTGTAACCTCTTGAACAACCTACCTGTAATATGGGACAGACTTCTTGTTTCATTCCGTGGAAGAATACCATAAACGGTTGGAGACGGTGGTTGGAACCACCTACTTCTTGATCACTGGTCATCGCTTTCCGAACATCTAGGGTGAGTTGTTAACTTGTAGGGCTTGTCAAGCAGCCTCTATAGTTGGGATGGTACAGTGTTGATGATATTCCCTCACCAATGCATTTGAGACCCAGCATTGAAGACATTGAGTAAGTGATCTCATCCTCTGAGCGGAGGAGGATCGAGCAGGAGTAGCGACCGAGGAATTCATAGATGTGAACCTTAAAGAATCCATTTTGGGTAGCAGAGAGATCTTGGAAAAAAGTTCTTGTTTGACATAGTAGATATAATAATGACAACTCTAGCTAAAGTACATCTTTTGGAAAAACACATATATTATTTATTGCTTTGTTGGACCTCATAATTAGTTTAATAGTGACCTATCAAATAAGTAAAACATCATTTAACTTGGTTAAGGATTCATGTAAGGTTCACCATTTTTTATTTCATCTGAAAATGGGGATGACCTTGTTAGTTTAAGGTTCAAAATTTCCATTCAGTTTCTAATAGTTTTATTCGTAGATCCGGAAACACCCAATGATTCTATATCCATTTTGGACCTCCATTTCAAAGGTAGGTGCTCATTAGTTGTGGACCGATGAGCCTTAAGAATTTACATTTGGTCGAGAGGATGGGAGGTCAAGATCATCACACCTTTTTGGGAGGAATAATTTCATACTACGGTACTCTCTTATAGATTTATGTTATGTTCACAAATCCTTATTAATTCACCAAGAATGAAAATGAGTTTTCCTATAGGGTTGGAAATAGATTATTGATATGTATTGGATTTAAAGAATATTTTATATGTATTTGAGGTTCTTCATCGATGGATAATCATTCGTATATATTATAAATTAATATTCAATGGTATCCTTTAATACATTATATAGAAATCTATTGGTCATTATGATGAAAATACTGGTTTTAAATACACTCAGTGGGGCACTTGATGTTTATTGTGATTCAGAAAGACATAGATTATTTCAGAGTTTGGATTGTACCAGGAGATAAGATACCTATGTATCCTCGTTAAAAAGGAATCAGAACCGACATAGTTCAATAAAAATTATATATTTTAACGTCATATGGGACCGAAAATAATTAATTAATGATTTTCTTGAGCCTTATAAAGGATTGATATGTACTCTACATTTAAGGCAAATAACAATGTCTATGTAGTTCGGGTGAATAAATTAGGGGCTTATGCATGGTTAACAACCCAAAAAGAGATTACGTGATTACTTTAACCTCTAAGCTCACATGATTAATGCTCAGTGTGAGAAACAAAAGGTTTTAGTAAACCTGACCATTGTAACTTGAAAGATGCAGTCAACAGAAATGATGTGGGGCTAACATATGTACGATTGTCCATGTAGATGAATACAAGGACATAAATTAGAAATAAATCCCAGATGTAGGGTCCATAAAGGTATTTTTACTTTATGGAGATTTTCTGTTTTCACATGGGGATTACTCCTATGGAGGATTCCCAAATTAAAGGGGGCTTATAACTTGGGGCTTATTCCTAAGAATGATGCCCAATCCAAGGGAACCTGGGACTTACTCCTGATGAGGATTCCCTAAAAAAAATATCATTTCATCTTAAAGGATGAGGTTATATGGGGAAAGCCTCTAACCATAGTGACATAATTCTAGTATGTCACGAGGTTTTGGGAGTGGTTCTCAAATAATTCCTTTCAGATAAGGAATCCAATAAAGGAACCATGCCATAAATGGGTTTAAAAAGGAGTTTGAGGGCTAATATCCTAGAGAGTGGTGGGGAATGGGGGATAGCCACCGAAATTATGTTGGTATGAATGTCTTGGTCTCACAAGTGTACTTGCATGGAATGCATTCACATGGTTGACGAAGAATCTATAGGGTAATACATGGGTGAGACTTAACTCAGTCAATTAGAATTATCCTAAGATGTTTCCAAAATGGTGGTGCACATGTTTCATCGAAAGGGTAGGGTGGTGCACAAGTGTTTCCATTTAAAAGGAGGTCTGGACACTTAGGCTCACAACTGTTGATGAATTAAAAACACTTATGCCTTATTCTACTCCTTCAACAATTCTATTCTTGGTAAAAAGTAACATCAGATGCTTTCCAAAGAGTTGAGTTGAAAACTAGGGTGACCAAAGCATAAATTTAACTTTTGGAAAATATTTCCTTGAAATGGGATCCCACAGGGGCAATATATAGGCCACCTTTAACCTTGGGTGAAAAACCAAATAGGGTGTGCAAGTGAGCTGTGTGACCCATAGGTGGCATGCATGTGACTTGCACGGCGCACAAGTGACTTGAGCGCCTCACTCCAAATGGGTCTTAGTCCATGCCTTCGTCAATTGTTTTTGATTTTCTTCAATGGTTGACCCATATTGTGCTTAAGGTATTCACCTTTTCCATTTGTTGAACAATGTGACAGAATAGAGCATTAACAATAATATTAATCATTACTAGAAAAAATCACTAAGAATTCATTAACATTGTCATATGTGTATTAATATGGTCATTAATTTAATTTTTGACATAACATATTAGTGAATAAAAAAGGGGAGAAGCTTGCATTTTGAGAAACATTTATATAAGATTACATAGATAGAAATAAATGTCAGAAAGGTATCTTTGTAAGAATCTTTTTTTTTCACAAAGAGGTCATCTCATGGAAATATAGTTGTTAAACATGAACTTTCAATTATTATTTTATTCTATTCAACTTTTATTTAATTATAATAAAATTTGGATAAAGTTTATTGAAATCAATTGATTCTCATGTTTATACTTTTTTTATTCTAAAATTTTGAAAAACTATACATTATATATCGTTGTAATTAATTAATAAAGTTAGAACTATTTTTTAATAAATCCTGGTTTTATAATTTTTTATTTCATAAATGATAGAAGGAATTTGGGGCATTTATTGATTTAAAAATTCCATTAGTTTATTATTAATTTATTTTCTCAAAAACAAAGTAATTTCTTACCAATGAAGCTACTTAATGTGAATTCAGGATTATAAAAATTGTAATAATTTTATTACTATGAATCATTATAGAATTTTATCTACATTATTATTTATTGATTATTCTATTTATATGTATTATGTAAATTTTTAAATTGAGTATAGAAACATTGTTTATTCCATATGCATTATGTTGAATATATTGGTTGTGAACCATTCATTTATTAAGGAAATATACTCTTATACACTATGAATTCAGTGAATGAATAGATCAGGAACACTACTTTTATTGTCAATGGTACATTTGAAGAAGAACCAAATGATTCAAAAACCTTAATTTTTATGTCTATCATGATACAAAACAACACTACGTTTGACTCAAACAGTTATAGTCTTTTGAATTATAAATTAATTCCTCAATTTCTACTATAGTCTCAGTAGATATTATATTTATTTTAAATATATTTAATGACCAAAAATATATATTTTCAAGAGGATTAAATAATTCATACTTCTATGTGATTTTTTGATTTTATTTGTATGATTAATATTCATATAAACATTATGTTCGGTGGTTTTGTTATCGTGGTTTCCCATTCACTATTTCTGTAGTAATTTGTGTGGAAGAAATTAAACTATATTGTTAAACACTGAAAATATTTTCATATGACATATATATATATATATTATTTTTATAATAATATTGTGACATATTTCGTAGTTTATAATGAATTAAACATTTGAGAAATACATTTTTTACAATTTTTTTGTGGATCTCCATACTATTCTTTTTTCTACATCATCTTTTTCTTTATTCTTATGATATAGCTAATTAAAAACCTATTGAAGCTACAAATTAGAAAAATTGTTTTTTACCATATTCATAGTGTGTTCACTAGACATTGCAATTAAAAAATAATCCATCTCAATGTTATAGAGGACATATTTTCCCTCATGGTTCTTTTAATATCATTTATTTTATTAATTTTTTAGAAACATTTAGTAGATATTGTTACTAAAAAATATTCTTCACATATATTCTTTTAATTTACTCTCAACAACAATTAATCATTCATAGTAAAATTTCTGCTTCATTTTTTATGATGTGAATTATTTGGTTCCATATAATATAACAAAATATCACTATAATATCCTTGTTGTATAGTGTAAATTACCTTTACTAGGATGTAGAGGTTTTTAGAAAATTTACCTACTAGTGGAAATCACTATTATCAACAAGAAGATCCTTGGTGGAGTGGAATTTTTATTTCTTGTGACCCTTTACCATTATACATTATTTATTTAATTATCATTAATTTGTTTACATTTAGCTTTATTCTCAACATTAAGAGATATGTAAGGAATCAAATAAATTCAAAAGTAATTGTTTGATTTTGTGGTGTTTTTTAAAAAGAAAAAAATCACCGATTTGTCCATATCATAGTCAATATATCCTATCAAGAAAATGATTTCTAATGCATATAGTTTTGTAATTATATTATGCATCATAATTTATAAAATATCAAGATAGAGGTAGTATATTACACATTGATTGGCCCAATGTAGATTTTTCTGTTTCAACATCAACTTATAAATATTTGGTAATAATTCATGTTGATAAATAATGATATTTGAGTAAAAAATAACCTTTATAATTCAATTGATGATGAATCCAATAGTGTCAAACAAATATCTCTCATTTGAATAGTAATTCAATTCTAAATGAATTTAATTATTATGTCATTTATTACTCATTATATTGAGGAATACCATTTATATTGGACATATTGAATTCCTATATTGTACAAATAAATTATTTTGGATAAATATTAATATAAATATTTATTCAAATATGTGGGGAAATTTTTCTTATCTATTTTTTTTAAATTCCAATAAATTTATCATTAAATAACTGATAATTTTTTGGGGGAATATTGATTTACTTATTGTGTTTATTTGGGATAAAATGTTAAATATTAATTAAATGAAAAATTATTTAGTAATTTAATGAATAATATAAATTTTCTCTTCATGTTATGATAATATCATTGAAATTATAATAATAGTATTTTTATTATACAGAGGACTCACATAGAGTATAAATAATAATAATAATTTTCTATCATATAATATATTCTATAACCAAACTCTACAAATACATAGGTCTATGATTTCATTGTGAGAGTTGTTATTGTGTCAAATATTAAGCATCTAGAGTTCATCTCAACCAATGAGTGAATATTACTTATATTATTCCCAAAAACCAATTCAATGAATCCTCCTTTTATCAATATAGACCAGAGGTAAAAAAAACTCAATCTTACAGTCATAATATATTGTGTTATGATCAATGGTGGGATTTATAATATTATTTTATGACTTTGTAATAATATAAGTACCAACATCATTGTTTAGAGATCATTGGAGTATATGTTTATCACCACCGAAGATATTTTAAATGTGGATCCCCTAGAAATATTTCATTTAAACACTAAAATTGATCAAATGATAAATATTTTTATAGAAGATATCCCACAAAGCATTGTAAATTCATTCTTGTAATGTAATTATATATTATATGGGAATCTATATATATCAGGATTTATGGAATCTATGTTAATATTCATTAGATAAATTCAGTTTTCCTTATATTATTATTATTTTAATGTTTTTGAAAAGACCTTATTTTTTACTATATCTGTGTTTTGGTTGGCCCCAATAAGTGCTTTCCTTATGTATAGATCTTACATGTTGTCTTTAAGGGATTGTTTTCGTCATTAAAATAAATATTATTATTTACTATTATATGAATGTATTATTACTTTATCAGTTACATATTATATTCTCTAAAACAAATTGACACTAAATATTCATCAAACACCATCATATAATGAAATAAAATGTAAATTATTATGGAATTGTATTTGAATATCTTAATTGGTGGTTTCGAGGACTGTGTATAGAGAACATGAGGTCAAATGGTATATATCATTATAGAACATGCTTTGTATCCTTGATCATTTCACATGGAATTTTAGACAAATTATTTTGATGCACCGATAATAAATTAAATGTTGAGTCATTCAGAAAACGTGATTACCATGATACATTGTAAAAAAATTGCCAACAAAACGAAGTAATCAAGGAAAAATTATATATTTTTTACATTATATATGGGAAATTCAACTACAGAACAAAGGGTATAAAGAAATTAACCTTTTTCCATTTTGTGTAACTCAAAAATAAACATAGAGAAATAAAAATTCACTCCATAGGTGGGTATCAAATATATATTGTGTAATAAATATAATGAATGTGGTTGGAATGTACATAGCCTTTATCACTTTCATGTTTACATAGATAATAAAATTTAATTAATTTAACCACGAATCTAAATATATTTTTCTTCATTTTGCAATTATCGATAATAGAAAAATTGCGATTCTCTAATTTGATTATTAAATGCTTGATTAATTTTAACAAAAAATTGAAAACACAAGGTTGTTTATGGAATTGACTTACCATATAATAAATGTTTATTATATATATTTATATACTATATAAAATATGATTTTTTTATGTGTATTTCAATTTTTTATAGTATTTTTAATTTCACGTCATTCAATGTATGTTACATTTCCTATGAATATATAGTACACGACCAAAAAACATGATATATTGTTATGATATATATTTTCCAAGATTCCTCTAACAACACATCTTGAAAATAACAAATATCAATTCATAATTAAAAATCTATTTTGAATACCATTATATTAGAGGGGTATTCTAAAGAATATTATGATTAAATAATAAATTAAATATCAAAATAATAATAATTTTGGGGATTTCTCAACACAGTGTTCATTTGAAATGAAAAATATTTTAATTACTGCATTCTGATTTCATCTAATTTTGGCCCCCCTAGCTTCAATTCCCATTTATTGTACATCAACATGTTAACTCTTGTTTAATTTTGATTACTCATAGTTACATATATTTCTAATTTTTACTGTATGTATTTTACATTAAAATATAGGTCGGAAAAATATGACAAAGTAGAGACAACATTAAAGACGAGTCACCAATAATGTGGACTCACTTTTTGACCTCTCACTAATCGAAAAATATGGCAAGGTATGAGTCACTGTTAGGATGCCTCTCTATCACGTATCTCACTATCATCATAGATGATAAATTTTGAAAAAATTTGAGACATAATTATTCAAGCTAGTGATAATATCCTTTCATAATTTTTTCTACGTATGTGTCACCATCAACTCATGCTACTGTGAGACAAAATTTGGACTTTTTGAAAATAATGAGCCATAGTTTCATAATGCTATGGTCAGACTCAATTCCTAATTTTTGCAATGTATAGGTCATTGTCACATTAACACACTGCTAGAATCTATCATGATTTTTTTTGAAATTATGCGTTATCATGGGAATATTTCAATCATAAGTTGACCATCATCCATATAAAAGTCACTATCATGTTGACCTACCATCAGAGTTTCATAATTAATCATTACTCTCCATTCTAAGAAACCCATAAGGGAAACCATACCAAGTCACCGTTCAGATAAACTATTCCATGTAACCATTTAATGACATCAACGATTCATCCTTTTTCATTTAAAATCAAATTTCTTCTTAACGGTCGTATTTGTTGAATTAAATGAAATAGATTAAACTATTGTCATTTTACAGAAAACATTAAAATTGTTGTGATACATTAGTGTGAGGTACTAGGTACTATGATATGATAGAGATCATGCTACTTGTTTATTCAAGTGTATAATGAAAATACCAGATCAAAAATGGAATATAGCTAATATTCATTATCTTGAGAAAAACATGATAACTACTTGTTGTAGTTTCGAGAAGATACTACTAGGAACTCAAAGAAATAAACTTTTTGTATAAATAAATGAAGAGAGGAGAAGAACACATCATGAAAATATATACCACACTAGAAACTTAATATGTAACAAATCAAGATGCATTGTTTTGATTTCTTCTTCAGAAAGATGGATTATGAATTACGTCAATATAACATCCAGGAGTCAAAAAATGTATTACTTATCACATAGAGCATTCTAAATATCTTCTTTATAGTTTTCACTAGTTGTGAACTATTTTTAATTGAAGACCATTGTTTGTCTATCTATGCTATATGAATACTCACTGACTCTAGATAAAGATATGATGATACATTGATATATTCACAATCTATCTTTTACAGCTTACACTCCATTAGATAACAGTAGAAGAGGTCCATGCGTGACATATTTTTTTATGGTACTCCCTAGAAAACAATAGAAGAGGTATAATTGACCTATAAATAATTGTATAATGTTTTTTTACCACACTCCAGTGTGCGGATCAATGTTTTGCAATATCAATGACTTGGAAACTTGTGATTCAAAAGCGGAGAGTATTATGTCTCTTCTTGAGACTGATCATCTTACTTAAATTTTATTGTGGTTTTCAAGTTCAATTTTCATTTTTTGGGATTATTTATATATAAAATATCACTATACATTGATAGTTAATCATAGATATTGTTCATATTTGAATTTGATTTAGTAGATCGATTTCCAATGATAATGAAATAATTATATTTTTTTTACTAAGAACTAATTACATTTTCATAAATCCATTAAACAAACAAATCATTTATAAAATACTCATTTGGTTAATTAGACCATTTTTATTTCAAATTGTAGTCCTTTTAAAAAATACTTTAGGAAGAAAGTTTTATATGAACTTAATTCACTCCCTTCTAGAGTGTCCAACTCCGAAAAACCGCAAAACCTAATAAATATGCCTCTATGTACCATTTATCGATAATAAATAAACTATGACTGATATTTTAGTTTTTTAAATACATGATTAATTTTCATATAAAATTAAAAACATTTGTTTGTTTATTCTATTGATTGAAGATATAATTATTTCTTATTAAATAGATTTATTCACCAGATAAAATGACATTTATTCAGGTATTTTTTTACAGTTTGTGGAATTTCATGTCACGATATGTATTGTACCTGTTATTTGAATATATTTTAAGTGTCCACAAAACATGATTATTATTTTATTTTCTTAAAATTATATTAGATGTGTATCTTAATGAATATTTGGATGAATTTTTTGATAAATAAATTAATTAATTATCAAGATTATTAATTTCATTGGAGGATTTGTCTTAAAACTTTGAATTTAATTGATATCTATTTTATAAAATGCCTTCTAATTTAATTTATATCACCAATCATGAGAATTGATCAATTAATTTTTTTAGATTGTTTTATTTTATTTTCATTGTTAATATTTCAGTTAATAAATTAATATATTGTCATGTGATTCCTCCCTCCAACAATTAATTTATAGGGTCCTACATTATAATGTTATCATTATATAAACCCATATGTTATTCTATTTGTTTGTTTAACATATTTATTTTAATTAATTAATTTATTTGGATAGAGAATCAATAATTAGGATACGTTTATAAGATGTGCTATGGAAAAACCATCCATGAATATGAAAATAAAATTGTTGGAATGTTCTAATGGATCTTATACATAATCTGAATCATTTTCCCACTAAATTAATATATATATTGATTTTTTACATAATTAATAAACTATTAAAATTATATATTAAATTGATTTTTTTGATTTTGTTTATATCTAAATGATGATTAATTTTATTTTTTGTTTATTGAGATCACATTATGAAAAATATTTAACAAACAAGTTTAGTGGAAAAATATTTGATTATCTACAAATATAATAATAGTACATTGAAAATGAATTATAAAAAATTTATATTATATTATCATTTCATATTAATGAATAAAATAAATATTATTATTCATAGTTAAATTATTTATTAACAAAATATTAACTATAATAATACATTCTCTTCTATATTTATAGTAGAACAAAAAAACTATATTTGAACTCTATCCATTTCAAGACATATTAATTTGTAAGGGTTTCGAAATTAGAAATTTAGGTCCATTTACCCAATGTGAAATCATGAGTTGTATCCAATTATAAATTCGATGAACCATGGTATTAAATTATGAGGAAATATAATTCATTATTATTGAATTGGTGAATCTACTTAATAGAACTAGCAGAAAAATGCATGCAATTGGAAATACCACAGTCTAATTTATATTTATGTAATTGAATAAGAAATTGAATATCTTATAAGAAGTTAAATACATATAAAATCCACAAGAATTACCATGTTAAAAAATTTATTATGTATAATGGTGAGGGTTATATGTAGTTATTAAAAAAATTATAGTCTAAAAAGAGATTCCAATTATTTCATTTCCTATATTTTTGTAATCGAGTAATTTTTTATGCCATTATTTTATATTATAATAGTAAAATGAATTTTATATTTAAATAATGTTATCCCAATGAACCATACATGATAATTAAAATATTCATACTGATAATTATTTTGAGGAATTTTATTGGTTATTGTGCATTTCATTGTAACACCCCATGATTTCATTGTACGTTATTTCTTTAATGTAATTCAATATATTGTAATATACGCCACTATGAGTTCAAGCACACCACAACTTACCAAACTAGTCGTTCAAAAGTGGTAATGAATATTATTAACTGAATTTTGAATTTTATATGATCCTTATAATTTTATAATCTATATAATGAGTATCATAGACATAAGATAAGAAAAAATTTATTTTTTCCAAATAAAAAAAGTAATTTTTCTCAATGATATTTTACCACCTATTGATGGTGAACCATTTTTAAATACAATATTTGAAAATTTTATATGTTTAATTTGAAAAAATAAACATCTTTTTTAAAATAATGATGTAGAAATTGTTTTTTAAATTTTTGTTGTTTTTCTTAAAACTTTCATATTAGGGTGAATAGTGGAAAATACTAAATTTTACCTAAAAACATCATTTCTAATCAAAAATATTTAAAGTGTTAAACTATACATTTGAATGGTTGGTATGTATAATTAAATTATATTTTTACCATTTAATACAATCTTGGTCATGGGAAATAATTTCACTTCTAAATTGGACATACACAAGTGTCAATCTTTAGGTAGTTAATTTTTTTTTTTTAAAATATGCCTTTTGGTTTTGAAAACAGGAATTAATTTTAAATTAATAAATGAAATTTATATTTTTCAAATTTGGTTAAATAGACTTCATTTTTTAATTCGGAATATCAAAATTACCGCAGGGTGAATTTTTTGGTATGTTTCTGAAAACATTAAATTTTTTATTTATAGTAAAAAAACAGCATTATTGGTTAAAACCCACATTTCATTTAAGTAGATATATATTTTATTTAAATTTATTTTAGGTAAAAATAGATAAATAATACCTATATACTTTCAATTTAATTAATTGGAGTCATTTTATAAAAAGTTTTGATATATTAATATTTTACAGAAATTTTACCGTCTATTACCAACCTTCTAAGAGCATTAGAAAATTGAATAAAACATAATTTTACCACTTATGTGAGTTGAATTTCAAAAATTCATGTGACAATGTTAAGCTCTGTATGTAAAATGTGGTCCAGTAAGATGAAAATAATTTTTGGTGAATAGTACCTTTTGAATTTTATTTACAACAGTCAAAAGTAAATAAGGTAATTAAGGGTAAACAATGATATTATAATTACCTTAACACATATACTAATTTAATTGGATAAGTTTATTTCTTCAAAAATCAACCTGAGAAAAAAAATATGATCCTTTAGTTCAACTTTGATTTGATTTGGGCATTTATTATATTTTATTTAAAAAAATTAAAAGTGTTAAAATTAAGAGTTTATTATCTAAATCAGTTTTAATATTGAGTAATATGTAAGGTAAATTCTACTATAAATATTAATTAAAAAGATAAAAATATTTCATACATAATTGTAAGTTACTTTTAGTTTTACACATTAAATAATAAAATTAATTTATGATAAAATAATGATGCAATAACTTCCTTATTAATGAATGATTAAAATAATCGATATTATAAATATCAAAATAAAAATAAAATCATACTTATAATGCATTAAAATAATTTTATAGTTTAATATGACATTTTATGGTCGATTAGATAATTTTTTTTCAAAGTTATAAGGTATTTATGACTTACATAAAAACAAAATACACAATAGTGTCAAAATTGACATTAATTAGTTTTTAAATCAAATATTACATTATTAAATGATATAATATTCCTAAATATCTAAGGATCAGACACATTTATTAAATAAAATTATATATGTCATTAATGAACCACTTTATATTCTCTTGTATGTTCTGAGTATGTTTATTAACCATATAGTGTACGAATACAAGAAGACATGTTAAAAGTTAAATTATTCAACTGAGAGTTATGTCTAAAAGATATGGTTAAAATGGTAACCTAAAATTTTCTAAATCCTATTTTCTGAGAGTATTCCGACGCATACCCACATTATCATTGAAATAAATTATTTTTAAACCATTATATACCGAATATTAATTTGTTATAAAATAATATTTTAAGTTATTCCTAAGGTGCCCTCACCCATCTTATAAAATGGCACTTCCCCCTTTCTCAAATTAACACCTCCAAAGCCATTTGGATCGGCCAACCCCTTCACAAATAACCTCCCAACTATACTATATCCATCCTAAAGGCATTTATTTGGTTATAAATCTAACATGTGGAGGCCTATTGATGAAATCAAAAGGATGAACCCCACGAAGAGGTGATGATTTCACCACCATTTTTCAAATTCTTTTCTTCTTCCACTTACTCTTCCTATGTTATTACCATACCAAAAGAATAACTACATTACCTTATATATACTGTTATCTTATTATAAATATAGAACAACCATATTCATCTTTCAATCAATCCTATGAATGATAATGTCAACATGCGTTCGTATGTATGACTTACTATCTCCACGCTGTGGGGTAATTTGTTATTCAACAATATATTATTTGGATTGATATAAGGATTGGTAATTTGTAAATAAATAATAAAAAACATTATAATGTCTCTATAAAATTAATATACCATTCAATTCCAAAACTTTTATGAAATTATATTGTCACTTGTGCGTACGTATGGATTAACGTCTCAATGAAGCGATATGATTCATTTCCTCGATCACCATTCATCGGTGATTATAAAAATATATATTACAAATAATTTTGTAATATATGAAATTATAATTATAATGGAGATATATATATTTATATTTATATGTATTTTTGTACTTACATATATTTTATCCACCTACTTCCGTTCAATAGTATATAAAAAAAGAAACATCGTTTATGCATACGTACAACCTACCATCTCCATAAATGGTGTTTTCCATTTCATATATCTATCTATTATAAATATTTAAATTATAAATATATATGATATATAAATAAATTTTTATATTCTATAAGTATTTAAATCAATATCTAAATGATACGATCAGGAATATCTAGTTAAAATATGTACGAGAATGAAAGCGATTATTACCCGAAATATTAATTTAACATGAAAATCATTATTAAATGAGTAGAATAATGTCATAAATGAATCACGTATGATATAATAAATATGAATATGGTTCTGGTATAATCTAATAGAATACAATGGTCATTATACAAGAGGATAATCATACCCCTAACCAAAGGAAAGTGTAAGGTAAGGGTTAATTTCTCAATATATTTATTATCTGAGGTTGTTTTTTTGTAAGTATACACAGAAAAATATTTATTATCCATGTTCGTGTTACATAAAAGTGTTTTCAAATTGATTATTTTTAAGGTCATTTTTACAAAAATATTTTTTTATATTTTTTAATGATTTATTCTTCTAAGCCTTTTTCACTAATGTCCATGTTTTCAAAATGGTTTTAAAGATTTATATAGACAAAATTATTTTAAAATATAAATTCCTTTAAAACGATTCATTGTGGTATGGGACACAATTATTCAAAACTATCTTTTAAATGAAATCCATAATTTGAATTTTAAATGATTTCATTAAAAATGTATTTTTCTATAAAATATTTTTACTCATCATTTTCAACTATGTCAATATACTTTACATGATATTATTCTTGATCGAGCATGATTTATTATGATAAAATCTTCCATTTTGTATAGAAGGTTTTGTGATATGGTTGACTATTTATATTTTATTTTTATACCATTCATTGTTTATGGATTAAATATTGACATTTCATATGCTAGTTTTAATACGAATGTTTTTGTTATGTTAAATCCTTTTCATTTGTGGAATGAAGTGGACTTAGTAAGTGATGGGTGGAGCCCGCTATATCTCCTCGATGCATCGGTAGGTCTCATGAGACAATTATATGTAGAATTGGCAGAGGCCTTTTCCAATTGGATATATGGGTTTGGCCAAGGCCTAAATCATTTTTAGACATCCTAGTTGTGGCCTTGTCAAGACATTTTAGAATGTCCAAAATTATGCATTCCCTCATTATGAAATCACATATTACATGTGATTATTATACTAGAAGAATATCCATGTGCATGTTTATATTGTAATGTTTGATTTACTTTTTCCATATTATGTTCATGTTTATGTTTTAAAGGCTATTGTTTTTATTAAACATCATTCCTTAAAAGTTTATAGATTCTCCTAAATTATTTACCCTTACTGGGAAATTGAGCTCACCCATTTCTTATGTTTTATTTTCCCAGGATATTATAAAGATAGTTATGAGTGACTTTCGGGAATAATATAGGAGGCTAGTGCATTTCTAATGGAATAAATTACTGCTGTCATTCATTTCGTGTTTTAATGTTGAACATCATGTATGTAATCTATTTTCCATGACTACTAAACTAATCGGTCCTTCGTGACATGATTCTTGGTAATCATGTCAGTGTATTATAATAATGCACCAACTCTGGGTAACTAGGATTGGGGCACTACAATTGGTATCAGAGGAAGTTTAGTGCAAACCATGGATACCAGATTTAGATAATCTCTAATTAGAAAATATTACCCTAAGATAGACTTTGAGGATTAATTTATAAGAACATCCCATAATTTTGGTACTTTAGATATTTTGTGAGACTTCCATGGAATACATCCCTATCTGGATACGAGTAGGTAGAGGAGGCTCTGACATAGATGTATCTTTGGGTAAAATCCAACAACAACGCTTTGAGTGAGACTCGAACGGGAACATGTGCCCAACAATGGGCCTTACTGCACTCTTGGTTACAACCCTCTAGGAGGATATGCTTAGGATTATTCTCGTTTTATTTAAAAACCTCTACGAATGGTTTATGAGTATATAACTCATCAAAGAAAACATTTTTATGATTATAGATTATATCCATAAAATGTTCAATTTACATTAGGAATTTTACTAATTTGGAATTATGAATTGCGAGTCATAAACTGACCTATTGTATGCCATTGTTTAGAAATTCCTCCCTATATAAGTGATGAGAAATCCAAAAATACACATGATCCAATGAGTAAGAAGGATCATATCTTTCCTAGTATTATGAAAACATGTTCATGGGAAATATTATCCCACGTATTATCAACATATGAATAAATAATATCACTTGTTAATAAGATAAGTACATAATTATTTGAATCCTATGGAAATAAAGGGAAGCCAGAGAAGAAAAGGATGTTAGAGAGAAAGATGGATAATGGGAAGAAGGGAATGAAGGATATTCCCATATGTGATAATTATGGAAATAATCACCTTGGAAATTCTTAATAGGAATAAGAGTTTGTTTCGAGTGTGGAGAAAAAGGACACCGAGTACGTGATTTTAATGATAAGAAAAAGGTTTCATGTGTACAATGCTTCATCTGCAAGGAGTTGATTCACTGTAGGATTCAATGTCCAAATCATAAGAGTATTCCCCAAATAATTCTATTGGACAATAATCATGTTATGATACTACCAAAAATGAATAGGAACGACTAGTTTTATTATGTTGTTGTTAAAAGATGATGTCATTTCAATGTTGTATCGATGATATACAAGTTATATGAATTATGAAAATAAAAATGAATTGTACTACAATACCATTACATTGAGGATTTGAGATTTTATGGTTTTATGAAAAATGACTCAACAAAAAGTTAAACATTTTAAAAATTTATGGTTGGAGGAATGATAATCCTTAACATGGTAATGATACTGAGGTAGTAGTTTTGGAATAAGAGAAGGTTGACTTGGAGAAATTAGATTGGATATTCTTGACTATATTGGATCTTATTAATGGTTAGTTTATTTCATCATTGTTGAAGTATACTAAACTTTTGTATATATGGAATATATCTAGTATACTATAATGAATATGGGAGAATCAATGTAATAAATAAATATTTATGGTAATTCAGGGTGTTACTATCTTTGAAATGAATACATGATGATGGTATTCACATGTTATTGTGTGGGAAAAATGATCACCATTGTGTTTTACATATTTATAAATTTTGGAGTGCGAGTTTGGAAATAAGTATTTAGGATAAGTCTAAAGGTTTTAATGGATTATGTTTGACATTGGAATCTATTGTTAAGGTAAACCCAATTATTATGATTAATTTTTGGATTTTTTATAAATGGAAACCCAGAGGTCGGGTGACAACTAGTCATATCCAGCAAGGCCGCGAGACTTAAACCCACAAACGAAGGGGGACAAGGGTGCATCACCTACCATTGATGTGCGTGATGTCCTTGATTGTATAATGTATTTTTTAAAAGGTCTTATAGATAAATTATAAATTAATATTTTTTGGAACCATATATGATTAGGATAAATATAATATTTTAATGTTCTATTATCTTTTATAGTGAATAATGAGTTTGTGTTTGAAATTAATTTAAGGATGGAACTTTATTTTTCAGGTAAATATTTTCCCATATTTTATGAAAAAATTAATTCTTAAACTTTAGTTAATGTATTTTAAGAAAAAAATTTATCCTAATACCTCATGTTTTGTTGAACCAATTATATTTTAAATCATCATAAATTGATGCCTTTGGGCCCCTCAATTTTACACATGTTTGTGATTTATGACCTCAATCACTCCCAATAAATATTCCCATTTTTTCACCAATTACGTGTCTGTAATTCGAACAAATGTTCTACTAATTGAGATCATAATTTTTGTGGTGACATTTTTATTTCACTTTCCCTCTTATTAATACTAATTTTTATAAACCCAATTTTCGATGTGGGTTCTCCACTAATGATTTTTTCTATTTTTAACCATTTATTTTTTATGAAAAATTTCTAATTGGGAGGATGTAATTTATTGAAGGAGGGGAGAATGTAAAACCCCATGATTTCATAGTACATTATTTTTCAATGTAATTCATTAACTTGCATACCATGCAACATTGAGTTCAAGTTCACCACGACTTACAAAACTAGCTTTTCAAAACCATTTATGAATAATATTAACAATATTCTGAATTTTATATAATCCGTATAAATTTAGAATCAATATTATGAGTTTCTTATATATAATATAAGAACAAATTCATTTTTTTGATAAAAGTAGTAATTTTTTTAAATGCATTTTTATAGCCATTTTATGGAGATCCATTTTCAAATCCAATATTTGAATCTTTTATATATTAAATTTTACAAAAAAACTTATTCATTTGAATCGATAAATAAAAATTTATTTTTGATAATTTTTTGGTGTTTTTCTGATAACATTAATATTTGGCTAATAATGAAAAATACTAAATTTTAACTGAAAACTACTTTTTTAATAAAAATAATTTATAATGATCAAATATACATTTGAATTGTTTGGAAGTATAATTAGATTTTATTTATACCATTTAATCCAATATTGGTCAGTGGAAATAATTTCCTCTTGAAATTGGACATAAAAAAGTGTAAAGCTTTTTGTAGTTATTATTTCATAAAAATACACTTTTGGTTATGAAAACAAGAATTAATTTTAAATTAATAACGGAAATTACAATTTTTTTAATTATTTAAAATATATTTCAATTTTTAATTCATAATATCAAATTTTTATTAGGGTGAATTTTTTGTTTGTTTCTGAAAACATTCAATTTTTTATTAATAGTGAAAAACTCTTCATTATTTGTCAAAACTGAATTTTCATTAAAATAATTATTTATTTTATTTATATTTATTATACATCAAAATTGATACATAATACCTATATAAGATCAATGTAAATCATTATAGTCATTTTATAATAATAATAGAAATATAAAAATTTTATTGAAATGTTACCGTGTTTTACCCGCCTTCTAGGAGCATTTGATAATTGAATAAAACATAATTTTACTACTTCTATGTGTTGAATTTTAAAAATCCAATATACACGGTTATCCTCATTAAGTAAAATTTGGTTCAATAAGAAGAATATTTTTTGGATAAATAGTAACTTTTGACTTTTATTTGCCACAGTCAAAAGTAAATATGGTAACTAAGGGTAAACAATGATATTATAATTAAACTAACGTGTGTCCTAATAATATTGGATAAGTATATTTCGACCAAAATGAAATTTAGTACAAAAATATGATCCATTAAGTCCACATAGATTTGATTAGGGCATTTATTATATTTTATATAAAGAAAAGTTAAAAGTGAGGAAATTTAATGTTTATTAACTAATTTTATTTAATATGGGGTTATACAGAAGAAAAATTTGACTATAAATATTCATTATAAATATAAAAATATTTCTTACATAATGATATTTTATTTATAATTTTTAGACAATAAATAATTGAATTTATTTTTGACATAATGATGATGTATTAATTTCTTTATTAACGAAAGATTAAAATAATAGATATTATATATATCAAAATAAATATAAATTCAACTTTTGATTCATTAAATAAATTTTCTTGGTTAATATGACATGTTAGTGTGGATTAAATAATTTTTTTTCGAGGGGAAAATGTTGTTATGACTTTCACAAAAACACAATACCCAATAATGTCAAAATTGACATAAATGTGTTCATAAAACAAATATTATATTATAAAACTATATAATATTCTTAAAAATATAAGGTTCAGACAAATAGATTAGATTCTAATATATATGTCAGTAAGGAACCACTTCATATTATCTTGGATGTTTAGTGTATGATTATTAATCATACAGTTTAAGAAAACAAGAAGACTCAGTAAAAGTTAAATTATTTAACTTAGAGTTAAATATAAAAGATAAGTTTAAAATGGTTTCCTAAACGTGTATAAATCCTATTGTTTGAAATTATTAAGACCCATACCCACCATATACTTGAAATAAATTGATTTACTGCAAGAATAAAATTAATATAAATTTATTATATAATAATATTTTGTGTTATTCTTAAGGTTCCCCTCACCCTCTTATAGAAGGGAACTTCCCCTTCTCTCCAATTCACACCTCCATAGAAATTTTTCTTGGCCAAACCTGGGACATATTTCCTCCCAACAATCCTACCTTATTACTAGAGGAATTACTTTGTTCATAAATCTTTCTTAGAGATCCCTTTTGATCAAATCAAAAGGAAGTACCTGAAGAGGAGGTAAAGATTTCACCACCCTCTTTCATGTTCATTTATTCACCAACTTACTTTGTGTTTGTTATTACCATATAAAAATAATAAATATAGTACATTATATATACTATGATGTTATTATAAATATTTAACAACCATATTAACTATTCAATACATCCTATGAATGATAAAGTCACCATGCATGCGTACGTACGACATACCATCTCCACGTCGTGGAGTAATTTGTTATTCAACACTATCTTATTTGGATGGATATAATGATGAATAATATGTATATAAATAATGAAAATAACATAATAATATCTCTTTAATATTAATATTCCATCTAATTCAACACCATTACAAAAATTATTTTGTTGCTCGTGCGTACTTACGGATTACTGTCTCCACGACGTGATGAGATTCATTTCCACGTTCACCAATCATTAATGATTATAAAAATATATATTACTGACAAGTATATAATATATTACATAATAATAATACTAGAGATATATATATTAATATTTATATGTATTTATATACTTACATATATTTTATTCACTTATTTCTGTTCAATACGACATGAAAACCGAAACATCGTTTATGCATACGTACGACCTGCTGTCCCCATAAACTGTGATTTCCATTTCATATATATATCTATTATAAACATTCATATTCTAAATATATATTATATATAATTAAAGGTTTATATTTTGGAAGTATTTAAAACATGATCTAAAGTATATGATCAAGAATAATTAGTCAAAATACATTCGATAAAGAAAGGCTTTATTACTCGAAATGTTAATATAACAAGAAAATAATTATTAAATGGGTAATAAAAAGTCATAAATGAATCATGTATGATATAATAAATATGACTATGGTTTTTTTATAATCTAATAACATTCAATGGTCAATATGCATGATGTAAAAGATACCCTCAACCAAAGGAAAGTTCATGGTAAAGGTTAATTTCTATGTTTCTTTATTATCTGAGGTTGTTTTTACATAAGTATCTACTAGGAAATATTTCATATCCATGTACATGTTTCAAAAAAGTGTTTTAAAATAGATTATTTTTATGTTAATTTTTACAAAAATAGTTTTTTTAATGTTTGAATGATTTATTCTTCTAAACCTTTCTCATTAATGTCCATGTTTTCAAAATGTTTTAAGGATTTATTTATATGGAAATGATTATTTTTAAATGTTAATTACTTTCAAAAGTTTCAATGTGGTATGAGACACTTTTCTTCAAAAAAATATTTTAAATGAGTTCCTTTATATTAATTATAAATGATTTCATTAAAAAGGTATATTTCTCTTGATGATTTTTACATATCATTTTCAACTATGTCAACATCCTTTATGGGATATCATTCATGGTCGTCAATGACATAATATGATACAAATATTCCTTATTGTATAGATGGTTTTTTGATATGTTTGACTATGTAATTTTTATTTTTATACCATTCATGGTTTATCGATAAAGTATTGACATTTCGTATACTTGTTTTAATATGAATTTTTATGTTATGTTAAAACCTTTTCATTTGAGGAATGCATTGGACTTAGTAAGTGACAGGTGGATCCCACTATATCTCCTAGATGCATCAGTAGGCCTCATGATACAATTAGTTGTGGAATTGGAGGAGGTCTTTCCCAATTTAATATATGGTTTTGGCCGAGGATTAAATCATATTTAGACGTCTTGGCTGAGGCATTGACAAGATGTTTCAGAATGTCCGGAATTATGCATTCCCTCATTATGACTTTAGTTATTACATGTGATTATTTTACTAATAGAATATCCATGTGCATGTATATATGTAATCCTTTGTCTTATTTTTTCCATATTATGTTCATGTTTATGTTTGAATGTATGTTGTTTATATTATAGATATTTTCTTAAATGTTTAAAGATTCTACTAAATTATTTACCCTTACTAAGAATCTAAGATCACCCTTTCTTATGATTTATTTTCCTAGGATACTAAGAAGTTAGTTATTAGTGACTTGTAGGAATAATCTATGAGGCTTGGACATTTCTAATGGAATAAAATATTTTTGTTTTTCTTTTCATGTTGAAATGTTGAACTTCATGTATGTAATCTATTTCCCAAGACTACTAAACTGATCGGTCATTCGGGACTTGATTCCTTGTAATCATGTGAATGTTTTAAAATAATGCACCGAATCTGGGTAACTGGGGTTGGGGAGTTTCAGAATTATGACATGGAGTGATTTATTTGATGATAGAATCCTTTCTTTTTGATCAACCAACTATAGTAGTTATTTGTGGAGATATTATTATATACCAAAAAAAAATTGATTATATTATATATGATTATTTTATAATGAGAAAAATTATATTTTTCTAACTCATGATGTTAGATGAGACCATGGAAACCAATTTTTACATGATAATATAAATTATAATTTTTAGGAGAGTACTATTTAATTTTTTTGAAATGTTTAATACTTTATTCACTTGAAAAAATTGAAAAACTTTTCTAGTTATTCATGAAACAATAAAATATATTGTCTAAGTTGAATTTATAAATGTTTATGGGTTTAATCTACCTATATAATTTGGTTCCTATACCATATATTCATTAATGACTAAAAGAATCTGCGACATTGTTGTAAATTTTTACATGAGAAACATTTACATGTCACTCTCAGATCTCCTCAATTAACTTCACAATGTTGATAAAGAAAAAATGTTATAAATATAGTCTCTTATTAACATGAATGATAATAGTGAAAAATATAGTGGCTCCAAGACTGACATCATGTCTATTTACAGTTGAAATAATTCAAATAATATTTTTATGATTTTTGAGTATGTATGGTAATATGGAATATTCATTTTAAATGTAGAGAGAACAACTATTTGATGTTGGACATATATAAATCAATGGTGTCGAGGATGATTCATGTGATTTATTTATCAAGTAAAATCTATCTCTTTCTTAAAATATGATGATACAGATATATTTATCTTCAAGTATTTGAATGAAATATTCTTAAAAATTTTATTTGTAATAAATTAATGAGATTGGGGTTTTTTACAATAATCTAATAGATATATTCTTCTTATAGTTACTATTGAATATAAATATATTACATTATCTACTATAATGCTATTTTTATGAAACACTTATTTAATTCTGTATATTAAAAAAAGTTTTTCTATTTTTTCTTTATATGAATGTTTTTGTTTTTAAATTCGGAAAAATACATTTTTATTTTTCAAATAATGAATTAATTCTTTTCATGGATCGTTGAAACATTTATTTTTATATATTTGATTTTATATCCAATGATGTTTCATTCAATAATAGTACAATTCATTTGACACATATTAGACATAAATGTAGAATTAATATAGACATCATGTTAATGAAATATAATTTGTAAAATTAATAAAATGGATATGTAGAATAATTTCAATTCAAACTACTTCATGTATTCAGGTGGATTTTAAAAATAAAATGATTAAAAATCAATTTATATAAAATGGTAAAATCACTAGACACGTTTTTGTATTGTTCATACTAGTATGTGGAGAAACTTTACTACTAAAATTCTTGGTGGAAACTCACATTTCATTAATTTTACTCATGTATTTATATTATTTTTTTATTTCTATTTTAAGTTGTATTATTCATATTCAATTGATTAAATTAATTAATAAGAAACTTATGTTGATAATAAACATGTTTTAATGAAAAATTAATCATTATTCAAACTATGGTTATAAATATCCAAACCAAGAGTTCATGGATTGTCTACTGAAATATGGATTTTTTTTACTCACACCTAGATTCACACCATAATGGAACGATACATATAATAGAATGACCTCACAACTCCAAAAATAGTGATATCATTGAGTAGTCCTTAAATCCGTACAAAAATAATATACATGGGGACGCATAAAAACCATGAAAAAAATGATGCAAAAATAATATTATATATGCACTTTTTTGGCATTTTAAATCCATATTTCTCAAATTACATGCATTGTTATCGGATTAATTTGTTTGATAAATTTTGGAAACAAAATTACACCCTTATGTATAAGTGTATAAATATTTTATTTCAAAATTATTAAAGGGGATATTATGTATACAACCCATAAGAAAAAATGATATCAGTGAAACATTTCCATAGATGATATTTCTAATATCATTCATTAGTATTTAAATGATTTAATATCCACTAAGTTTTTAGATTAATTTAAATAACATGAATTATATAATTTTATAGAATTTTTTGAATTAAATAAAAAATTGTCTAATTATAGATGATTAAATATTTTTCATCTCATTAAAATTTTTCAATAAATAATTAAAATTTTATACAAATTTATATGTAAAATTTTTATAGGATTTTGTGTGTTATGTGGTTAAAAAAATGAAAATAGACTGTAATAAGATTCAATATATTAGATATCTATTTAATTTATTCATATTAGAAGCATTCTGGATGGTATAATTGAGTATCCAAAAATAAATCTGTCATAACTCATGTTAAAAAACTCTAATTAATTTTATGTCATATAGGATTTAATGTGGGCTTGATGGTTCATATGAAAAGTACATTTCATTAAAATGTGGTTGATTATGTTATATGATACATGAATCAATGTAATGTTTTGAACATTATTACAAAATCACATAATTATCTACATGCCTAAATGAGAAAAAAAAGTGGATGTTAAATTTCCAAAAAATGCTGGAACAATGGATAACAAATACATTTTTAGGGATTCAACTATTTATAATTCCATAATCATAACAAATTTGGAAGAAAGGATTCTGAAGATAATAATTTAAATTGTTTTTCAGTTAAAAATCATCTCTAAACCCATTTAAATTGTTGGTTGGAGTTTGTACATTATAAGAAAAATGATAAATCTTGAGGATAGTGGAGTTCATTTTTAGAAATATATCCATAAAAGGATAAAATATTAGTGTTGGTGGTAGTGGACATCCTTAGATCATACCATTTGATTTATGTACATCAATAAATTAAATATTTAATTATATGTATATATAAATCAATATCATATATTTTTGTGGATTGTTTTTATATTTGATGAAGTACAATCTAGGGTCCTGTGGTTTACTCCTTAAGGGTGTGGATAATACCTAAATCATAATACATTCAATCAGGATTAATTGGGTGGAGGTCTCCATGTAGTTAAATAAAATTTAAAAGTGGAAAAACACCAATAATTGTGGTTTTGATATTGTTTCACCTCTAATATTGGTTTTTGAATAAAGTATTTAGAGGCATAATATAAAAATTAATTTAATATATACATTAACAAGGACTAAGGTGTTAACCAATGATAAAATCATTTCACGTGTAGTTATATCGATTATGAATTGTAATATTTTTATACTCTATCCTATCTATAGAAAGATTATAGTTTTTAATTTTGTTTACATCATTAATGTTTATTTTAAAAAAATCCATATTTATCTTTAAAATTTTAATAAATGGTAATGAAAACTTTTCTTTGTGAACATATACTATAATTGCCTCATGAAACAGTCATGTGGTTATAAATTTAGTACACTTATAATAGAATACCTTATTGATTGTGGTAAAACTAATAATAAATAAAAATAAAAATATACTACATGGATAATTTGATTTATCAAACATCAAAATTTCATATTTGTATTGAGATAGAAATTGATGTCTGTTTCCTCAGGGTACATAATGTTTAACATAGGAAATCCAATCATACATCCCAATAGAATAGAATAATAAGAACTTCATTGTAGTACATGATATGTCATAGAACATATATAATAAGGTTTTATAATAAAATAGTATTGGGACATGTTAATTATGGATATTGAGGATCCTGAAACCTTTAATGAATATGAATACTGTGTTAAAGCATAAGTGAATGTGGATTTGGGGAATTATAACACTGTATTAAAATTTTTAGGTATCCATATATATATACATGACACTATGCTTGTGGTTCAGTATGAATTATCATTGATGGATCATTATCATAATGTATTTAAAAAAATCATTACGTGTCATGTGTTTATATTAAGATAAGTTAGAGTGAAATCAATTTAAAAATAAATAATTTATATGTTTGATTACATATATGAATAAATATACTATTCATATAATATGTTATGCAAGGCCAAATACATGCTTCTCGATGTGGGATATAAATGAGGAAACACAAATTCCCACGATCAATATGCATCATGATAAATCAAAAAGGATAAATGGATTTATCAAGTTACATTTATTGACATGATAATGAAAAAATTATATATATAACTATCATAAAATTTATTAATATCAATATCACATGTAATAAAAAATTCGATGGAAATATCTCTAATGGAACTTAGTGAGAGATAATAGATTAAAATTATCCCACACACATTTGATATGGGTTAAATCATGAAATCATAGATATTGACAATGTTATAGTTTTCCAACACCGTGATTGTAGTGAGAAGATATCATACTGAACTACGTCATTATAATAATATCGTTGTCTTTTCTATAATAATATAAATTTGGTATATTGTTGATATATTCCTAGTTACTATTAGATATGGAGATCTAGTCATCTGGGGATGCACATATTATATTTTTACAAAATTATCAAGATGATTTGAAATATCTATCTAGATTTAGATGCACAATCAATTGAATTGATTTATGACGGGTGATCATAAATAGATTTTTGGTCGTTGATTCTACAGTATAATTCTTGTATATATTTTTTCTTGATTTATCCATGGAAGATGTTTAGATACTCAAATGCAACAAGGAACATTACATGTAACCATTCAAAAAATATCATATCATGTTGTACTAGGATTATATTAAATAATTATCACTTGAAAAGAAGATGTGGTCAAACCAGTGGATACATTTTATACATCAAATGTATCATCTCGTGGATGATTTTTAATATAAATGATATTTTAGAAATATTATCCTCCATGTATAACAATCTCATATACCCACTGACTTATGAAAATATTTAGTAGAGTCCTGAATATAATGTGAGAGCTATAAAAATCAATGTTATTTGATTTCATATATAGTATATGTGGGTGTCTATCAATGTCAATTAAATAGAACCAAAAACTTTTTATTTTGATTTATTATCTAAAAATGGATTTTAATATTGTCAAATTTCTTATAACATATTAATCATTCATCCTCAAAACAATATTTGTCATCAACTTTTTTGAGTATATATCCAATTTAAAATGTCATTGTGTTCCCCATTATGATAGGAACCTAGAAATTTTATGATTATATTCGAATTAATTTTTCTTGTATTCATATGAAATCATATAATGATACATTTATTTCACATACTATTTGATGATAGATACTCACAAGGGGTTAGTCTTTATTACACGATGTTTAAACATGGTAATCTGCATCAATGATGTTTACATGAACTATACATTATGATAGTATTAAACATTTTTTGTATCATAGGATGTTATTATCAATCAATATGAGTAAAGATACATGCACATTACAAATATTACTATTATTTATCATGGTTCAAATCATTATATGTGAATATTGACACTTTAATTAAATATGATTGAGATAATTAGGGTTTTTTTGTTGCACAAGAAATGTAATGCTATTTAATGAATAAATTGATATGGGGTTTGTATCTTAATTATTTTTGGAAATGTAAATATCAAAACATTTAATAAATTTTTTATTTTTCACAAAATACCTTGGAAATTGTTTATTCTAATGTGGTTGTTGGATTTATATGATTTAATTCTTCATCCTGGGCTCCATTACAAATTTTAAGACAATAATAAAAGATTTAGGTCAACATAAGTAAATATATTAAGGTTGAATCATAGAAAATCAGACTCATCTTATTTTTAATGATCATAATTCAATATTTTTATGATAATTCAAATAAAAAATTATTTTATTTATAATGTCGAAAAATATTTATCTTATAATTTTTACTGAATCCATTGATTCCTTGACATTCATTAGTTGTCAATAAAAATGAATATATATTTTCTAAAATATGGAGAACATAATTATTATATACAGTAAATCATTATGGAAATATAAGTAATCTTATTATTATTAAATATGGGATCCACAATGAATTCTTAGAGTAATAAGGATCATATGTTCAATTATACATTTTTTAAATTAGCTCTTCAAATACAATGTTATTTATTTTCCCAGAGATTCACATTAATGTGTACAACATCTCCTCTCTTGATATTCATTAAATACCGTGGTGTAATTTTTTCGTATTGTTATAAGAAATTGTGAGAAATAATTCGCTTCAACCCTCTCCAGTCTGTTAGGTTTATTGATTAATCCTTCTATGTTCAGGGATGATGTTTTAACAAATGAAAGTGACCAAACACAATATGTACAACTAATCATTCATATATAGTACCATCATTAACACTTAGATATCGTAATCATACATTCTAATCAATGAAAGTTATATTCTATCTAAACAAACTCATTATGAAATGAATTTTCATTAAAAAATGTATTAAAAAATTAATATCATATTCAATGATAATTCAAAATACCTAAGTAAATCATGATTTAGAATTATTTATAAATTAAATAAGATGATACTTTCTCTAAGTTCTAGATATCAATATAAATTATTTTATAAAAAAATTATTTGTAATAGTTTTTTTTCATTGTGTTCATTTATAATTACTCATTAAATCCTATAATATTTATACCCATTTCAATAGTAATTCTCATGATGACATTGCTCGGATCCTTCGAATCCTCCTTTGATATTTCTATGGATATCCAACATTACATTTCATTATTAAAAACCCATATTTATATTGTGGAATTATTATATTCTCTCTCAGAACAAAATTTATAACCATTATTTTCTAGATGTACTAGAAGAAAAACGAAAATTAGCAGAAAAAACACCTTGATCATGGGTCAGTTTTTTCAAATAAATATTAATGTTTTTACCATTAAACGATGTCATTATGTTTATACCAACAATATAATTATTTTTATATACATTAATAATGTTATAATTATTCAATGAAAAAAATTAATTTTAAAAAAATTAGGATGATTCATGTTTTATTTCCTTTTTAATTCAAGTAAAATTTAATTTCATGTCACTTTATGATGGAGTTATTATTTTCATCCTCATTTGAAAGATTCTTATTGTCATACAATTTATTACCCTTCCCAATCATATAATCATTTATATATTAATATTTTTTTAATATTATACATCTTTAACACTATTAATTATTACTAGAGATTTAATATGATGCTAATAGTCATGGTAAATGATAATGCCTTTTTATTGTTTTTTAAACACATCGAACATTTCAAAAAAAAATACATATAAAAATTAGGTCTTATATTTTTGGACATCAATATGAATATAAATAAATAATTGATTTGAAGGTGATACATATTTTTCATTGGCATCAATGTGATCTATGAGAGTATTTTATTTTTGACACCTTGCCATCAATGCAAGTTTCATTATATGTAATTAAAACATCATATGTCACTTTCCTTTCTATATCATCCTTAATTTTGATTGTATAATTTCAAATAAAAAAATATAGAAATTATTTAGATTGTATTTTAAAACAGCGTTAAAAAAACAAAAAGTCACTATATGTATTCAATATCATTATATATTGCAATAGAATAATTAATATTATGGAAACTAAAATATATAGTGGATAAAATACTCCTATGAAAATCATTTCCATGTGACATATCTATTTTATAATTTAAAAAATTTATAAATATTTTTAGATATTATATATTTATGTTCTTAATTGACTTAAATAAAACATCAATTTCCTATATTAGATAGATGGGTATTAAATTTTACCACTTAAAAATACTTTTTAATTTCGTTAGCTCGGGTGCCATAGATAGGTACCCTCAAACATGTCAATCACATGTCCTTAGGGGACCCTCCCCATAAACCAGTCGCTACTAATTTTTTGTCAGGATTTAATAACAATTGTGGTGATACATTACCATCATTGTAATAGTACAACACCAACACAAAAAATAAACCATAATAAAATATATAACTATAACTAATAGGCTACCAAAATTAATTAATGACTGAAAATGAAAATTCAATATAAAAAATGAAGAAAATATATACCATGAAAATTTATTTTCCAATTGTAATAATTAAATTTCAAAACTAATGATATTAAAAAATCTAAAATGGGATCTGAACCAAATTTAACACCCTTATCTATGCTCTATCAAAAATAATACATAAAAGACAAAGCTATTTCCATTATACTATCCTATAACCATAACATCAATTCATGTACTTATAAGGAATCCCATGTAACAGGTGAGTACAAATCAGCAGGCCACCACCAATGACACCTAAAACAATATCTTTTCAAATAATAGTGTATGAATTGGTATAAATAATTAAAAAGTATGAATAAATTAACAGATATCGTATTATCAACTAATCTATATTTTACCTCCTAAACGCTCAGGTTTATTTGGAGACCCATAACTCAATAAATTATTTATCGGGAGTAAGGTTATGAACTATTCCCAATGTATATCATACCATATAATCAATGTTACCATTATTTAATTAATACATCTAAATGAACATGTTGCCATTATTTAATTCATACTTGAATTCCCATGATAGCATTAAAACATCACAGAATTGAATGACCATGTTCCCATTCTGAAAATAAGAAATTATTTCCTATGTAACTATCCATACATAAAAATAATTCATAATTAATTATTCTTAGAATTTTTATTATTAATTCAACAATTAGTTAATCATATCAGACCCATTAATTAATTAATCAATTAAATAATCATCTTAATTATATTAATAATTCAAAAATTAGTTAATGATACCAAACTCATCAATTAATTCATCAAATATATAGTAATCTCAATTTTATTACTAATTAATAAATTAGCTATCAATCTATTATCAAAAATTACTTCACCAAATTATTAATCACACCAACCCATTTAAATTACTCCACAATTAATTAATCACCAACATATAATTAATTTAAAGATTAAATATATCAATTCACTATTTCACTATCTCATTATTAATTCAACAAATAATTAACTGAATTCAGCTATTTCAATATATCAAAATAAAATAAACAATTAATTATCTCAAATAAATAGTCTCAAATGTCACAAACGTCACATCTCCCATAATTAATTAATTCACCTAATTATTTAGTTTATTCATGATCTCAATTTGTTAAAATAAAATAGAAACTCTACAATGAAAAAAAAACATAAATGAAATCAATAATAGGTTATTTAAATGATACTAAACCTATACTAATCCGTTTGTGAAGGATGTCCAAATGTAAATACCAAAAATTTGAGCGGAACAATGATATAGAATGTGTTTCCAATTTAATACCCTAAATCAAGATAGAAAACAATCAAGATCCTTCCAAAAATGATATATATATATATATATATTCCACAATTTATATCCCAAAATCCTGATTTTAATTTAATGAAAACTAGAGGATAAACTCATTCATGGAATGATGTAAAAATAATGATGAACCAAAAACACAGTGGGATTTGATTCACTCATGGTAGGAGATGTGGATCAACTATTTGGGATTCAAATCATGTTGAACTGATGCTCGAAATGATTTATTCAATAAAAGATTCTCTAAAATCATAAAAAAAATATTCTTATGCTAAAAGGGAGTTTAATATGAGTTAATATAGTGGTTAGGATGATTAAAATTCTACTCATCAAATGAATTAAAAAAGTATTCATGGTACACTGGTATGGAGAACATAAACTCCCTACAAGTGCACCACAACAATGTTCTTCCATTATAAGGGTGTACAATTAATCATATGATGGATCAGAATTTCAAAACCCATGTACCTACCTTTACAACCCCTCTATCCTTGGTTTCATTTTCTGTTGGGTCATAGTTCATGGTTAGGTCAAACCGTGAACCAATTAGGAAAAACCCTTCATGTTTCTATTATTCTCAATATTCACCTAATTATACATCAAGGTAAATCCCAAACATGGTATGAATAAATAATGACATGAATAAATGTATTAAATAATGAATTCTTCATCCTCATAATTTTTTGTATCATACAATATGTCCACATCAGAACATCTAGTCCTCCATCTAGAATCACAAGCATCTCTAAGAATATGATCCTAAAATATCACAAAAAAGAGCCCTCAAGTATTCTTCTCCCTATAATGTTTCCTCCTATATGAATATATGTGGACAGAGAATGAAAAATAATATCATATTCTTTCTCCACAACACTTTTTCACTACTATTCAACACACATATTAGATTCTAGTCAAATGACATATCTATTTCTAGTTCATCAATATCATCATCGATGACATGAGAATGGTCGGGATGATAATGTCGATGTTCTAATGCTTGAAAAATTTGTATAATAGCACTATATCATTCTGAAATAGCCAATCAGTATGACATTAGCTCAATTCTATCCCCATCTACAAATGGTCTTGCGAGCATGGGTTGCAACATGCCAGGTCTCTCTATGGAAGTGTGACCCAATCTTCTATAAACCCAATGGAAAACATGATACCCCTATGTAAGCTCCAAGGGTCATATATGTTTTCCATAATTCATCTTTTGGTCACAATAGGTCATAATAAAGTGTTTTAAAATAAATCGAACCTTATCTAATGTATCTTTCTTGAGACTTGAACCTATAGACTCCATCTCGGTTGCCTCATTCTTATATAGAGGTAATTTTCATGGCCTACCATAATGACCCTCATATGGTTCCTTCCATATTTTTTTATAAGCTATTATAGGTGAACTCCACCAAATCTATGTTATTCTCTGGAGACAGAATGATGAAATTAACACATTCTCACAACATATCCTAAAGCACATGTATATTATACTTTAATGGCACTTACCTCTCCGGCCCTTTACATTGTCAAAAAGAAGGTCACAAAGTGTTCTAGAGGGTAAAATGGACTTTTCCCACACTTTCTAGAATTTTGAAACTACTCGCCGTGTAGTTTGAGTATATGTTGTGTACACCCTTTCCAGGTATACCCTGTGTTGCAGGCAGTGTCCTTTCTGTGTAAAATAATGGGTGCACACCGTGTTCCCAGTTCTACACGCCGTGTAGTCCTTCCCCACGTATGTGTTACCCTCAAACCGTGTGTTGACCAGTCAACGGCCGCAGAGCCGTGTTGGAAGCCGCATGGAGACCGTGTGAAAGAACCGAGTACATGCCATATACCATAAAGTACACATCGTGAACTTTTTCTTTTCACGAATATAAAAGGAGGGGTCCCCTCCTCCTTTCAACTCACCCCTCTCCTCCCCTTTCCCTATGAGCAGAGTTCTCCCAAGAGACTCGACGACTCTTTCTTCCATAACTTCTACGTACGAGCTCTGATTCGCGATCCGTCAGCGGCCACGAGATCGTGACGATGAGGCGAAACTACCGAGATTGGATCCATTGTCATCCCTTCGGCATTTCCATTCTAACTTCCAGCCTAGGAGGTTTTTTCGGGACCCGACAGAGGTGACAGACGCTGATGGCCTTCTTCTAAAGTTGATCCGGGGGAGCGCTGTGATCAGAACCTGTTGAGTTAAGGATCTTACCTTCGTCTCTCTAATTTGTGCATCATGCGGGGTGGGTGTTCTATTGTTTATGTGAATCACTTTTGAACCGGTTTAATAAAGATAATAACTGGCTTAAACAACGGGGTTGGGAAGTTTGTGATTGGTGTTACTTTATACCCTGTGATATTATGTTGTGAATTGAATGAGCTTCTGCCTACTGAAAATTATGGTCGTTGGGGGCCTTTTCTTATGCAATTAAATGTTTCCCTCTCCTTCTGGATTTTCTTATTGATGGAAACTTTGTGGAATTTGGAATTGGTTAATCACGTAATGTTGGCAGTTTAAAATCTGGAACCCTTGTGTGATCACCCCGATTAAACAAAAATGGAATAATGAACATGTGGGTATTGGCTTGGTTATGTGGAATGTGATGGGGGTGTTTTGTGGGTTGGTGTGAATGTTGTGTTGGTAATGGGCAGCGGGGATGCAATAAATGGTATTAAAGGGATAATTATGTATGATACAGTTGTGGTTATAGTGGTTTGCAGTGGGGCTGTAGGGCTGGGATTAAATGTGAATGGGATATAGGTTTT
Source organism: Viscum album (assembly GCA_963277665.1). Taxonomy (NCBI): domain Eukaryota; kingdom Viridiplantae; phylum Streptophyta; class Magnoliopsida; order Santalales; family Viscaceae; genus Viscum; species Viscum album. The sequence continues at coordinate 1,435,041,308 of OY728159.1, forward strand.
GAATATTAAATTAAAGTGGAAGAGTTAATAAATGGTGGGTCATGGTAATGGAACGGAGATAATAATCAATGGGGCTGGTTGGTTGTTAAGAAGGGCATGGTTGTGTTGCTTGGGTTTTCCTAACTTGATTTGTGGATGGCAGGGTTATGTTTTACGAATGACCATTGTGGTTGGTTGTGGGTATTTGCCAAGTAGTTAAGGTACTACATAAACTAATTTTTCTAAGACACGAAAACCTAAATGGTGATGGGGATGTTTGTTGTATGCATTCTTCATAGTAGCAGTGACAAGGAACGTGCTTAGTTTCTCTGTTTAGAAGACATAGGTTGGGCTGTGTGGTTGGTATATATATATATATATCTGTATCTTTTGTGTTTTATTGCACCCCACCCATGTTGAGAACTTAGTGTCGAACACTCCCATTTCATGGGAGAGGGTGTTTTCCCTTAGTTACTAGCTCTTTCCTGCTCCTTCTCCCATAGGCTGTGATGGCGTGAGGATACCTTACACCTTAGACTCTTCGGGTAGGTTTCTATTGTGGTGGATTTAGCCCAGGACTCTTCGGGCAGGTTCTACATTTTCCCAAGAATCATCGGGATGATCCCCAGGTGTGTGCGGGCGGGATACGTGGTTGTGAGGCCCGGGTGTGTGCTGGCGGGATACGTGGTTGTGAGGCCCCGGTGTGTGAGGGCGGGATACGTGGTTGTGAGGACCAGGTGTGTGCGGGCGGGATATGTGGTTGTGAGGCCCTGGTGTGTGTGGTCGAGGAGAGTGTGGCAGCTTCAGGACGTTCACCATTAGGAAGAGCAGCTTACCCAAGGGAAATGGTGTGGGGTACCCAATACTCTTGTTTCTTATATACTACTAACTGTTCTGCTTGTATTTTGGTGAGTGTGGCTGGTGAGGTTGGGTGGATAGAATTCCTTGCTAGGTTTTTTCTATTGTTGTCACGGGACATTAGGATATCTCCCCACTTGTACATGAGATCTTTAGGTTTCCCTACTGAGTATACTTGTATGCTCACTCTACGTTTACTTTCAGGTTTCCAGGAGGACTACCAGTGTCGTGCGGGACCCTACTAGTCGGACATTTGGAGTTGTTGAAGTTTTTTTTCTCTTTTTTTCTTTTGGTATTTTACTTTGAGCTTTCTTGTACTTCTACCATGTTATAAAATTATTTAAACATGCATGTGGGCTTGGTTTGGGTTTATTTTTATACACTTGTTCTTTTTTTCTATTGGTGGTTTACTTGACCTATTTCCCAATCCTAAATAATAAAAACGGTAATGCCTCCCATATTTGTGAAAACTCATACCCTTGGTGCTAGTTGCCACCTCGGGGCCTACTGGAGGCAGGACTCGGGGGGTCATTATCTCCCTTTCACCATTGCTAGCTCAGGAGGGGCATCTTTGGTAGGAGGGGGTAGTAACAGAATGGTATCATAGGTGATGGATGAGAGATAGGATGGAGCCTGGAGTTAGGAACAGTGAGGATTTCATGGGATGGTAGGGTGACAATGTTAGTCAATCTTGGTGCGTGACATAGGCGAGGGAATACCAGATAGGACATGGGATTTTAGGGCCCCCCGAGATCCGATGCAAGGACTCTGATACTACTGAATGACCAAGTGAGACTACATTGATTGCAGGGTAGAGACCCTAGGGAAGGTACATGCATCATGATGATTGAGTTTTACTTGATTTGGGTGTTCTGGGAAAGAAATTTAAATAAAATGATAAAATAAAACCTTGAGTTTTTCTTACTACTTGGGATTAGGTGATCCTTGTTTACTGTACATCGATGTCACCTAGACGTCGCTCCTTGGTGGCTCAGACGGCCGAGGCACAACAGATTCAAGCGGTCGATCAACTGAGGATTGACCAAGAGGAGGAAGATAGCAAGTGGTAGAAGACTCTCTGTTCTTTCCAGCGGCAGACCCTCAAGAAGTACGAGGGTAGTACTTCGGATACGGAGACGGAGGGGTGGCATGAGGATCTAGGGAATGCTTTTACCTTGATCCGTGCTTCGATGGAGTACTGGGTTCCCCTAGTAGATAGTCAGCTGAGAGGCGCAGCATGACAGTGGTGGACACTCTACCTCGGAGAGAGGATAGAGGAAGAGGTTCCTTGGTCTTAATTTGAGAAGGAATTCTGAGAGGAATTCCTTTCTTCCATGATCAAGGCAGAGAAGCGGAAGGAGTTACTCTCCCATCAGAAGGGGAGTATGTCAGTACGAGAGCTGGGGATAATGTTCAATGATCTCATATGCTTTGCTCTGGATCTCTTTCTGGATGAGGAGTCTCGGGCGAGACGTTTGGAGGAGGTGCTCTGTCCTTCGCTCCAATATGTTGTCACCCCCTTCACCCTTCCAACGTACATGGCAGTATAGAAGAAGGAAGAGGTTGTAGAGAGGATGCACTCATTGGGAGGTGCACCCCGAGAGGGGATCCATCCAGGTTCGTCGAACGGGAAGGCGGTCAGCAGCAGGTCTCATACGACGGGACCTTCCAGGTTCATGCCAGTGGGGAGCAGGTCCCAGCAGTTTCAGTTCAGATCTTTGGGTCATCGTCCCTTTTTCACAAGCCCAGGACCGATGTGTTTTTCTTGTGGAGGTTTCAGGCACGTTCAGAGTAAGTGCCGGACCCGATATCAGTACGGTGGAGGTGGGCAGGTTCAGCGCCCACCTCAGCAGCACCAGTTGCCAGCTAGGCCCTTCCAGTAGCAGTAGGACCATGCTCCACCGAGGGCAGACTTTGCGGGAGGAGGCCGACCTCAGGGTTCTCCTTAGGGACCTCGACCAGGGCGTGGTCGAGGAATGGACGACATCAGAGAGGTAGAAGAGCTGGGAGTGGACAGTTGCACGCATGCAGAGTTGATAGCTCCAGTAGGACTAGAGGTGGTGCGAGGTACGATTTGTTTGTTCAACACTCTTGTTTCTGCTTTGTTCGATTTGGGAGCTTCACACTCCTTTGTTTCACCTGGTCTAGCCCATTCCTTGGGACTAGACATAGAGAAACATTCCAGACCACTGGTACTGAGTACACCAATTGGAGTCCAGACCAGCGTATCTGGTGTTTGTTGGGGATGTGGGCTGACGTTGGCACCACGTTGATCTAGTGGGGACCTTATTCTGTTACGGGTGCAGCCATACGATGTCATCCTAGGAATAGACTGGTTGTTTTCTGTTGGTGCCGTTATCGACTGCTTCTGGATAAGAGTTGTGTTCTCCGATGTGGATGGGCAGCGCGTAGCTTTTGTTGGTGAGAGGAGAAATCTGGTGGAACGCCGACGTGTGGAGCCTCTCCTTTCATTGTTAGGTGGGATATCAGTGGTTCCTGCTGATACAGAGATGAAGGATGTCCCAGAGGTTGTTGGGGAGTTCCTCGATGTTTTAAATGAGGATGTTGTGACTCTACCCCCCCCCCCCCAACGTGACGTTGAGTTTGGGATAGACTTACAGCCCGGTGCACGTCCGATTTCGATGGACCCTTATCGGATTTCACCTTTGGAGTTGCCAGAGTTGCAGATTCAGATTGACGATCTAATGGAGAAAGGTTTTGTTCGACCCATCATGTTGCCATGGGGTTCTCCAGTTTTGTTTGTGAAGAAGGAAGATGGTGGTATTAGGCTATGCATAGACTACCGAAGGTTGAACCAGGTAATGGCCAAGAACCGTTACCCCCTTCCAAGGATAGATGATCTCTTCGACCAACTGAGGAGAGCAGGTTGGTTATCCAAGATTGATCTACGATCTGGATATCATCAGCTGATGGTAAAGGACAGTGACATATCGAAGACGACTTTCAGGTGCAGGTATGGCCACTTCGAGTCTGTGGTGATGCCATTTGGAGTTACGAATTCACCGGCTGTGTTCGTGGGACTTATGAACTTTTACTTCCGAGAGTTTCTGGACCGGTTCGTCGTTGTGTTTATCGATGACATCCTGATCTAATCAAGATCAGAGGAGGAGCATGTTGACCATCTCAAGGTAGTCTTGGAAGTCCTTCGACACCACCAGCTTTATGGGAAATTGTTGAAGTGTAAGTTATTGACACAATAAGTACACATCCTTGGGCACATGGTGTCTCAGCATGGAGTGTCAGTGGACCCATCGAAGGTGGAGGCAGTTGTTTCTTGGGTAGAACCCAAGAGCGTGGAAGAAGTTCATAGTTTCCTGGGGTTAGCAGATTACTATCCGAGGTTCGTTTAGGACTTCTCTCGAGTTGTTGCTCCATTGAAGGCTCTGACGAGGAAGAACCATGTCATCCTATGGAGCGAGAAGTTTCAGAAGGCTTTTGACTACCTGAAGGAGAAGTTAGTCAGTGCTCCTGTACTCAGGTTTCCATAGAAAGGGTTGTTGTATGAGGTGTTTTGTGATGCTTCTGGCCTTGGTATGGGGTGCATGCTGATGCAGAATAAGGGAGTGATCTGTTATGGGTCTAGGAAGATACGCCCTCATGAGTGTAACTATGCCACCCATGACCTAGAGCTTGCAGCAGTAGTGTTCCCAATGAAGTTTTGTCGAAATTACCTCTTTGGGGAGCTCTTTGTGGTCTTCTCAGATCACAAGATCCTGCATTATATCTTCTCCTAGTTTGACCTGAACTTGTGGCAATGGAGATGGGTCGAGTTTCTCCAAGACTATGACTTTGAGATCTCTTACACTGAAGGTAAGGGCAACGTTGTGGCTGATGCCCTGATCAGGAAGTCACATCATGAAGTAGTTCCGGAATCCACTGATTCTTGGAAGGCAATGGGAGAGTTGGCCGCCTTGCACTTGGATTCCAGGGTAGAAGGTGTTAGAGGTTGTTTGTTTCAGATGACGGTGCAGTACTCCTTGCTGTAGTAGGTGGAAGAGTCTCAGTGGGGGGACTCTGAGGTGGAAGTGATGCGGGATCGTGTCAATCAGGGAAACACTCCAGAGGGGTGGACAGAGGATATCCGACATCAGATTATTTTCCATGGAAGGTTGTTTGTTCCGAGGGAAATGTGTGAGGGAGTTCTCTGTGAGTTCCATAGTTCATCCTTGGTAGTACATCCAGGAGTTTCCAAAATGTACCGAGGCCTGAGGGAATAGTTTTGGTTTCCTAGGGTGAAACGGGCAGTGGAGGAGTTTGTGGCTAAATGCCTAGTGTGTCAGCAAGTGAAGGATGAACACCATGTTTCCAGTGGATTGTTCCATCCTTTAGATGTCCCCGAGTGGAAGTGGGATGACATCTCAATGGACTCTATCACGGGACTACCCAGAGCTCAGGGTGGTTATGATGCTATCTGGGTAGTGGTGGATCGGCTGATGAAATCAGATCACATCTTAGCAATTAAAGAGTCATGCCCGGTGAGTACCATCGCACAGAGGTACGTAGACGAGGTGGTGCGTTTTCATGGGGTCCCGAAGACTATCGTCTCAGATCGGGATACTCGGTCTACCTCACGAGTCAGGAGGGGGTTAGAGCATCCTTTTGGAACCTAGCTACGCCTTAGCACTGCCTTCCACCCCCAGACTGATGGGAAGATGTATCGGAATATCCAGATGTTGGAGGACATGCTGCGAGCATGCATTCTGGATTTCGAAGGATTATGGGTATGACACTTTCCTTTAGTGAAGTTTTCCTACAACAACAGCTTCCACTCTACAATTGGCAGGGAACCGTTTGAGGCTTTGTATAGAAGGCCATGTTGTTCACCCATTTTTTGGGCAGAGGTTGGTGAGACAGGTGCTCTTGGTCTAGAGGTAGTGCAGAGCACCACCGAGAAAGTCCAGCTTGTACGTGAGAGGGTGAAAGCGGCTCAGGACCAACATTAGTCTTATGTTGATCGTCAGAGGAGGCCCTTGGAGTTCGAGGTGGTATATCATGTGTTCTTGAAGGTTTCCCCTCGACGGGGGAAAAGAAGGTTTGGTAAAGGGAGTAAGCTCTCAACTAGGTTCATCGGACCTTTTGAGGTGCTGAGGCGAGTCGACGAGGTGGAATATTAGCTGGCCCTTCCACCTCATTAGGAGAAGGATCATGACATCTTCCACATCTCACAGCTTCGTCAGTACTTACATGACGACTCCCACATTATCGACTGGGGAGATCTAGTTATGGGAGACGACACGTCCTTCGAGGAATGACCAGTCAGAATTGAGGATCGTAAAGAGAAGGTTCTCTGTGGATGAACCATTCCCTTAGTTCTTGTGTTGTGGAGGTATGGAGGCCTCGAGGAGAGCACTTGAGAGCGGGAGACCAAGATGTACGCTCAGTACCCAGAGTTGATTTGACTTGGGTTTTTCCCTTGTTCTTCCGACCTTTGTGTTGATGTTGTACTTTGTACCTTTGATATATTGAATGCTTGGCTTGTCAGTTGTGAGACCTTTTGTTTCCTTGTCCCCTGGTAGTGTGTAGCATGTCTGGATGTGTGGGGAAGGGGAAAACTTGACCCTTAATCGAAGTGAATTAATGCAGATGCGATTGAACCCATGCGGGCGAGTCAGTGCCGCCTAAAGCGGATAATATCTCGACATGGGAGAAGTTATTTCCCAAAACCACGTGTTCGGGCAGTGTGTTGGTTGTGTTATGTTGCGGGTAGTGTGAGTTGAAGAAACCTAATGTATAAAAGTTGGAAGACCCAATTCTTAATTGAGATGCATTAATGATGATGCGATTAAACCCATGCAGGTGATTCACTGCCGCCTAAAGTGAATAATATCTCGACATAGGAGAAGGAATTCCTAACACATATGATTAGGGTTGTTCGTTGGGTTCCTGTTATAACGGGAACCCTAAGAGGTATCATGTTGAGTTTCCTCTGGGTTGGTTTTGAATTTTCTGGGACGAGAATGTTTTAATAGATATCTGATGTAATGGCCCGGACCTCTCCAGCACATTCCTTTGTCAAAAAGAAGGTCACAAAGTGTTAGGGAGGGTAAAATGAACTTTTCCCACACTTTCCAGAATTTTGAAACTACACGCCATGTAGATTGAGTACACGTTGTGTAACCCCTTTCTGGGTATACCCCACGTGGAAGGTCGTGTCCTCAATGTGTGAAATAATGGTTTCACGTCGTGTTCCTAGTTCTACACGCCGTGTAGTCCTTCCCCACGTATGCGTTACCATCAAACCGTGTGTTGACCAGTCAACGGCCGCGGAGCCGTGTTGGAATCCACGTGGAGACTGTGTGAAAGAACCGAGGACATGACGTGTACCATAAAGTACACGACATGTACTTTTTCTTTTCATCCCTATAAAATGAGGGGTCCCCTACTCCTTTCAAATCACCCCTCTCCTCCCCTTTCCCTCGGAGTATAGTTCTCCCATGTTACTCGAAGGCTCTTTCTTCCATAACTTATTTGTCCAAGCTCCGATTTACGATCCATCAGTGGCCACAGGATCGTGACGATGAGGCGGATCTTCCGAGATTGGATCTGTCATCTTCCCTTCGGCCGTTCCTTTCCGACTTCCACCCGAGGAGGTTTTGCTGGGACCCGACAGAGGTGACGGACGCCGACAGACTTCTTCTAAAGTTGATCCGGGGGAGCGCTGTGATCAGAACCTGTTGAGGTAGGGATTATACCTTCGTCTCTCTAATTTGTGCATCATGAGGGGTGTGTGTTATATTGTTTACGTGAAACCCTTTTGAACCATCTTAATAAAGATAATAACTGGCTTAAACAACGGGGTTGGTATGTTTGTGATTGCTGTTACTTTATACCCTGTGATATTATGTTGCGAATTTAATGAGCTTCTGCCTACTGAAAATCATTGTCGTTGGGGGCCTTTTCTTAAGCAATTAAATGTTTCCCCCTCCTTCTATATTTTCTTATGGATGGAATCTTTGTGGAATGTGTAATTGGTTAATCACGTAAAGTTGGATATTTAAAATCTGGAACCCTTGTGTGATCACCCCAGTAAAACAAAAATGGAATAATGAACATGTTGGTATTGGCATGGTTACGTGGCATGTGATGGGGGTGTTTGTGTGGGTTGGTGTGAATGTTGTGTTGGTAACGGGTATCGGGGCTGCAATAAATGGTATTAAAGGGATAATGATGTACGGTACAGTTGTGGTTATGGTGGTTGGCAGCGGGGCTGCAGGGCTGGGTTTAAATGTGAACGGGCTATGGGTTGTGAATATTAAATTAAAGAGGAAGAGTTAATAAATGGTGGGGCGTGGTAATGGAACAGAGTTAATAATCAATGGGGCTGGTTGGTTGATAAGAAGGGCTTGGTTGTGTTGCTTGTGTTTTCCTAACTAGATTTGTGGATGGAAGGGATATGTTTTACAAATGATCGTTGTGTTTGGTTGTGGATAGTTTCCCAGTAGTTAAGGAACTAAATAAACTAATTATGCTGAGATGTGAAAACCTAAATGGGGTTGGGGTTGTTTGTTGTATGAATGCTTCTTAGTAACAGTGTCGAGGCACGTGATCAGTTTCTCTGTTTAGAAGCCATAGGTTGAGCTGTGTTGTTGGTATATATATATATATATCTATATCATTTGTGTTTTATCGCACCCCACCCTTGTTGATCACTTAGTGCCAAACACTCCCATTTCAGGGGAGATGGTGTTTTTACCTTAGTTACTAGCCATTTCCTGCTCCTTCTCCCCTAGTCTGTGATGGCTTGAGGCAACCTTACACCTTAGACTCTTCGGGTAGGTTTCGATTGGGGTGGCTTTAGCCCAAGACTCTTCGGGAAAGTTCTACTATTTCCAAAGAATCTTCGGGATGAGGCCCAGGTGAGTGCTGGCGGGATACGTGGTTGTGAGGCCCAGGTGTGTGTAGGTGGGATATGTGGTTGTGAGGCCCAGGTGTGTGCGGGCGGGATATGTGGTTATGAGGCGCATGTGTGTGCGGGCGGGGAGAGTGTGGTAGCGTTAGGACTTTCGTCATTAGTAAGAGCATCTAACCAAAGGGAAATGGTGCGGGGTACCCAATACTCTTGATTCTTATATACTAGTACATGTTGTGCTTGTGTTTTGGTGAGTGTTTCTGGTGAGGTTGGGTGGATAGAATTACTTTCTAGGTTTCTTCGGTAGTTCTCACAATACATTAGGATGTCTCCCCACTTGTGCACGAGAGGTTTAGGTTTCCCTACTGAGTATACTTGTATGCTCACCCTACGTTTACTTTCAGGTTTCCAGGAGGACTACCAGGGCCGTACGGGTCCCTACTAGTCGGACAGTTGGAGTTTTTGTTGTTGTTGTTCGCTTGTTTTCTTTTGGTATTGTAATTTGAGATTTCTTGTACTTGTACCTAGTTATAAAATTATTTAATCATGCATGTGGGCTTTGTTTGGGTTTATTTCTATACACTTGTTCTTTTTTTCATTGGGTGGTTGACTTTTCCTATTTCCTAATCCTAAATAATAAAAAGGGTAATGCCTCCCATATTTGTGAAAACTCATACCCTTGGTGCTAGTCGCCACCCCAGGGCCTACTAGAGGCGGGACTCAGGGGTCATTATCTCCCTTTCCCCATTACCAGCTTAAGAGGAGAATCTTTGGTGGGAGGGGGTCATGAAATATACTCTGACCGCCCATCCTGCTGTTGGTGAAAATTTGACCATAATAAAACCTATATACCAAGAAGTCATTAAAATCATTCCAAAATCCCAGTGCAATGTGGGTGTTAGGATCTAAAAATAGAGTCTATGAAACCCCATATAAATTTACTCTCACTGTAAAGTACATTTCTCCAAACATGTCCACAGAGATGGTCTCCTGTATGGGAATGAAATATGCGACTTTATTTCATCCATCTTAAAACACCCAAATATGATCACTATAATTCCCAGAACCCTATAGCATGAGGTCTATTCATTATGTTATAAAATTGGCTGGATTATGAATAATAAAATATTGATATACATACTTTTTAGTAGTCTTATAGAAAAAAAATATATACATTTATCCCATATTACATTGGAAAGAAACAAAACATATAACATACCAAAAACAAATAAATGTCATCCATGAAAAATCAGTAAATTATCTCTTATTCATAACCCGTGGAAGGAAAAAATGAATGGGGTGAGCCTAGGCACTTTGTAAAAATTAAATATAACAGAATCATGAATCAATAATAAGTGAATAATAATTAATTTGACATAATAAATATGTCATGGTGAATAAATATAAAACAAATTCCATAAATAAATTTGGAATGATATTTCATCATTATATTTATTTTCATAGTAAAAACAACATGGAATGTGAAATCCATATAATGTATTAATATAATTCTTATTTTTTGGATGTCATGTTTTTGGCTCATGAATGATAAAACCATAAATATGGTTTTTGACTTTGGGTACACACACATCTAATAATTTTTTGGAAACAAACTCGAACGGTTTGTCACCTACTGTTTTGACTCATCATTCCAATTGATGTGTTGTGGTGTATTCACTATCACAGACCACCAATACATTTCCAAATAATAGTTTATACAACGATTTTATATGATAACAATATGTTTTTTATATCCACACAGTGTAGATGATACATATTCATCATAGCATTCAAAATAAGCACTGTCTGTAAGATTGTATACGGCTTAGAAAATAGTCATATAAATGAAAAAAGAATATAGATATATAATATAATTAAAATATAAAATGAAAAATGATCTCAAAGTGGAATTATATACACCACATAAATATTATTTGGTTCGACATACCTAGTATTTCTCAAAGAAATGCAAATGGAGATGAAACACCTTACCATATCGTAATCAATCGAGTCACATGGCCAAAAATTAACAATCCTAAAATGAATGATTTTATACCATGAATATAAATATAATCATGATATTATATACAAAATCTAAGCATACATACACCACGTAAAAGAAAAATGTGGCGAATAATTGAAATCTCATGGAAATAAAAGTGAGATGGGAAACCCCTTACATTAAGCCCGGATGTACTCATCACTTGATCTTAATGTCTTGAATAATAAAATTAGATAATTAAATTAAAAATTATATAACATTATAGATATCTAATGGAATTATTATATATTCATCAATTATATATATATACTTATGTATAAAATAAGAATTCAATTTCATCATTTGGTTGTGTACGTTTTCAACGTTCTCATGATGATTTTTCGTGTATAAGTGTATAGAAAATTTGTTTGAAATGGACACTGAAAACCAAGATTCAGGTTACGAGTTGTAAATTATAAAATAAATGTTTATACTATCATATATATCTTTTTGATATTTTGGTATGGGAGTAATAATTATTTAAAATACTAATGATAAATTCTTTTAATAGCATGAATGTTTTTAAATCACCACAAACTAATTTGTTTTATAATTAAATACCATATGGATAAGCATATTAAAAAACATTAAATAAGATATATAAAATATTTAATGTTCTGGAGAAACCATAAAAATTACTTCATGACCAGAATCTTATATTTTAATTGAAATTAAAAAAATTTCACCCTTGAATGTGATAAAACATCACATATCGGACGGTGTTTTAATTTTTTAGTATACGAGGAGGTGGGAGAAAGATGAAGAAGAAAAATTAAATTAGAAAAATTAAATTAAATTTCATTTATGTTACTATAATTATCACAACATTTGGATTATGGGATGTTATTGGAGAGATAAAAATTATTTGAACTAGTAAAAGAAAGGAAAAGGAATATGGGTTTACATCTTTTGAACTCCTCATTGAGAAACTCCGTAAGGCCGTTTGTTGAATTTTTTTGAGACCATTAGGTCTCAGAGGAGGGGTATTTAATGGTAAGTGTATTGTAAAGGAATTGGGAAAATCTTAAAGCTTTAGTGGTGTGAGAGGAAGTGGGGGGAGGGGTGGTTTATATATTGCTGGAGAGGAGGTTTTTTTGCATTATTTTAATAATTTGTTTAATAATTTTCACTAGACAATGAATATTATTAATTCATGGGACTTGAATTAGTAATAAGTGCATGTGTGTTCTTTCTTGTGGTTTATTACATCATCGATGAGGCCAAGAATAGTGTATTTATCTCATAATATATTTATTCCTTAATTACAGTATTTTGCTGCTCCCCAAAAATTAATGTTCTTCTGAAAAATCCCAAAAAATTATCCTAACCATTTTTCATTATATAGAATCGATAAATGATATACAGTTTATGAATTTTATTTCAATAAATGATATGTTTAATTTTAAATTAAAAACATTATTTAATAAAAAAATTCCTATTAAAATATTATATCCAGTTTTATGTCACATTAAAATATTAACTACGGTCTCAGTAAATTATCCTAACAAAACACAAGGTACCCAGATATTGATTTATGACTACATTTTATAAAAATTAATCAAATTTTAAATATTTTTATTAATTATAATATAGTAAATAAATATTTATCACTCACAAAAATACCAACACATAATTATAATATTAATTTTCATTTATAAGGTTCATAAATTATATTTTTACACTTATGGGAAAGGTTACAATTCTAAAAAGTCATATTAATATTCATAATGTTTACAATACCATATATAAGGCTATTTTACAATTAAATGGGGTAAGATAATATTTATATCGGTATTCCTTTATTCAACAAGAATTATGTTAATTCTATCAGACTCTAAATATCACTCTTATCACAACCATATTTGTTCATTTTTCAAGAATCAGATCACAAAAAAGGAAAATTTATGATTAACAGCACATTTATGAATATCTCATGTTTCTAATTGTTATTTCCAAATGACTCAGTGTTAAATGTGTTATAATATATATAATTAATTGAAATTATTTAAGAATAATGATTCCATAAAATATTGGGGTGTTATAATCAGTCTTCTAACGATTCCTAGGGAGACCCACCACAGAGTCTATAGTCACATAATCTAACTAACACTCCAGAATGTGAAACATCTATGGAAATACTCTCATTTTATAGGTTATTCCTACATCTACTAAAATGTTTATCACCTTGTCATGAACCCACCAATTTCCTTTTTCAGGACTGGAATCCTAAATTTTCATTGTATATCACAATACATTTTTAACACCCCAAGATGTACCACACACTATGAGTCGTGAAATTCATGTATCAACACCTCTAATGTGGTTATACGAACCACAACCTGATTCCAGAAATTGATGAACTCATCCTCATATATGATTCAATCAGAAGGTAAATCACCTCCTTCAATGTTTTCCTGTATGGTCAAGCACACATGATCCCCATAAATCCTATATCATATACATCTCAAAAGTCATTAATCCACTAAAACTAATACTAGTTTCATCTTCTACTAACACTCCAGAACATCAACATGCATATTATCTAGAAAAATACAAACATTTCACTTAGCACTAGACTTCATACTCACTTGAGTCATATTTTTTTACATTATAAAGCGTATTCCACATTATTTCCCTTCCTAGACGTATATGATATCTCAAAATAAAACAATATAATATTCTCAATCCATCTCCATTATTATAGATTTATGTCTCACTGTGAATAGTTACAATTTAATATATTGTTATTGGTATAAACTATAATCATGTATCCAAAATGATAATGTTTCCAACAAGTCAATGAATATACCAATGTTGTTAAATTATGGTCTTGAATTGGGTAATTTGGTTCATATGGACAAACATTCCATGACCAATAAAACATAAAACATTCCTTCTAATTCAATACAGATCCTTGTCCGATCATGGAAGTGTAAAAATACACAATAAACTCATCAATTGGTTTATGTATGCATAATATCAGTTTTACTATGAAGTTCTTCATTATCTCCTGGACATCATTATCACATTCCCTCTACAATTCTGCCATTTTTTAATTTTTGTCAAGCCCTTAATCAGGGATTTCGATCAAGAAAAGGCATGGATGAATCTACGATAATATCCTGCTATCCACATAAAAGAACAAATATCAATAACATTATTGGTATTATCCCATGTAACAACTAAATTTACATTCTCTAGATCCACTGATAAAATTTTGTTATAATTATATATCCTATGAGTATACATCATGAATCAAAAACACACACACATATAGATTAGTGTATATATAATAATCTCTTAGTGTACTCATAATTATTTCAATATGTTGGGTATGATCTTCTTCAGTGTCAATGTACACCATGATTTCATCCACAAACACTACCACATATTCATATAGGTGTGGATGTAAGATTCTTTTCATAAAGGCCTTAATCATTTCTCATGCATTCATTAACCCAAATAGAATTATGTAATTGTCATATATGTGATACAAACATTTTATATCATTATATGGTATATCATAAGTCTAATATCAAATTTTATGATACCTTTCACTAAGTAAATATTTTGAGAAAATAAATGATCCCCACAACAGGCCAAAATAATTTTTGATACTTGGAAGATGATACTAATTCTTCACAGACATCTAATTGAATATCTGATAATAAACTAAGATGTGTAGAGTCATGTTACTATTCTTTTAAAACAACACTATTGAAAATCAAGGTGACATAATAAGAAGGGTAAATCACTTATCATCTAACTCATTAAACAGTGTATTCAGATGTTCATTCTTTGTCAGTACGATTCTATATGGTGGAATATAAACTATTTAAGAACACATTATTTTCTCAATAGTGAAATCAAAAAATATATTAGGTGTTATCCCCTAGAATTCATTAGGAAACTTATTTGGAAACATACCCACTATTGGTCGAATGATATATTGCATTATAACTCATTCATCTAGTAACATACTAAAAACTGGACTGCGATATCTCCTAGATGATATGTTAATGGAACTGATCGTACTTCTTGGGAATCCCACTATCCAAAATGAATATAATCATTATCATTATGAGAATTAATAGACACTCACTTTTTATAATAGTCTATGTGGGATCAGAATACTACTAACCATCCAATACCCATACATAGGTTAAATATTGACATGTCAATGATGTATAGATAACATAGAATCAATACTCTCCAACATCAAGAGAGCACCACTTGAAGAAGAATATGATTCTAAAAATTACTCTCGATGGTGTTTCTATCATCAAAACTGAACACACTAACTCCACCAAAATGCTCATACCAGTCAATGGTTTCTCATAAAAAAGGAATGAGATGAACTAATATCAAATAAAGAACTAGATAATGAATAAAAATAATAATTGGACCTCCCACTATTTATGTTCTAGCATTGCATATACACATATGTTGGATTCCCTGCTCGCAAGCATCTAGTCCTTATTATATGTGATGCAGTCCCACTCCGCTAATATGAACCAATATGATGATATTATTATTATTATTTCATACAATAATTCTGTCCACTACCTCTACCAACTCAGCAATTATAACCCCATATTTATTAATGATATGGTGCAGAAGATCTCATTCCATCAACTTGAATATTTATATCTCATCAATCACTACTCATTTGTCACAGGGTTCTACAAAACTTCCTATAAATATACCATCAATTTTCTATCATATTACTCTTACAATGGCAGGGGGAAATATATCAATATGCATCTTGACATACCAAATTGTGGAAATATCACAGAAGTAATATCCTAAAAACATGATCCCTCTATCTATTCCCCATGCATCCCACATCCCTAACTAATGATATCATAGCGAAGCATTCTGCACTCAGAATTCATACCTCCTAAAAGATTAGTTGTAATTACATGACCATCACTGTTGGCATCCTCTGTGTTCCCTTTAGCTATGATAGCATGGTCCACACCACAATAATATTCTTTAACAAAAATTTGTTAACTTGGAATTTAAATTAAACATTATGGCCAGTCTATAAATTTCTCATCATAGCCTTCTCATCACCCGCCAATGCGGGGGAATAATGATGCAATTTTGAAAATAGGTATACATTGTCCATCATGAACATACTACCCTAATTTCTCTACATGTACTCAAATGCTCGCTCCATATTCTGTGTTAGAGTGTAGAAGTACTACATGAACATCTCCAAGATGAAATTTCATAACATATCATATTCTTATCAATTTTTTGCAGGAATTTCCCACTAGTGTTTCACTATTCCCCATAGAATATAGGCATCCAACATGATCCACCTCTCATCTAGAGTCTCTTAAAATTCACGTACATCCTATACTGACTAATCCTAGATCTCAAGTCCATCAGGTTACTTTCTAAATTAAAATTTCGTGGTTTCTCCAATTGAATCTCCCATGTTAGGCCACACATACAATTAACAACAGACAATAAGACACCTTCCATGAATTTTAGGAAGTGAAAAACATTCTCTCAGAACTACTCTACTCTTTCAACATTAGCAACAATCGAATGCTTATTTCCCAATACATATAGATAATCTCTATACATATACTCTTATCATCCTTTAAATAAGTATATTTATATAATAAGATCTCAACAATTACAAACACACCCCTTATAATGCATTTCATAACATTAACAAATTTTTAGGAATCAAAATATGAAATAGATAGTCATTTCCCAAAACATCACCACACAGTCAAAATCATGACACAATCAATGCCCTAACCATCCAAAATCATGGTATTGATTAAAAATAGTAAAATCATTCACATAATTCTTGATTTCATTTATAATATCGTTAATTATCATCTTTCATCATTTTAAAATGATTCATAATTCAATGTTAAGCAACACTTTCAGTTCTTACTAATCAACATTCCTATAACCCATTAATTCTTTAAAAACTAAAATGATGTTTGTCACAAAAAATAATCTTGCGAACCGAGAATGATGCATTCATACTCAAATACATGTCCATACCATTCTACGATCCATTTATAAAAAAATTTTGGATATCGCCATCACATCACTAATATGTTCATAAGCCAAGGAAAAATAATATTAAATTATAATAGCAGACAAAAATAACAACAATTCACACCCTAGTTGCTTGTGTTCTACCATGTACTTGGGTTAGATACTCTATTTGATTTGTTCATTAACAAAATCCAACTCTTCTTAGTCTCTCGTATATCATTCAGAAATATTAAGATAATGAAAAAAAAAAGAAAAATTTTCATTGATACAAAATGGTAATGTCCTGTCACTGTTGACACAAATAGGTGGTTGAATCTTTCAGTCACATGACTTCAAGAATTATTTATAGTATTTCAGAGGCCATCAATGGGAAAAGAGTTTCTAATATATCTCATGGAGAGACCATAAAAACTTTTTATATTAGAAAAAAATATAAAGTAAATAAACAATAACCAAATATATAATCATAACTAGAATTTTTCTAATATGAAATGATGTTTCAAACATGAAATAAAATATAAAAAATGAAAAATTGGTAATCAATGATTATATATGTTCCATGTGTACAAATAAATACTAAAAAGTAAAGTCACCAAAAAAAATCTAGATTGTCGGAAAAAATTTATATTTCCATCATCCGTGCTCCATCCCAATTCAACCATCTAACACAGTTACATTTCATTTATCATATTCGAAAACAATGAAATCTAATCTGGTACGGACCAGGCATTCCATGTAGGATATGAGTAAAACTCAGTAGGCCACCAATATTGGATCATAATCAATATAATGTCAAATAACTGTGTATGAAGTTGTATAACAAATAATGCATGATTCATAAATAAAAATTTATCAAATTTTACACAATTCATTATTTAACTACATAAACCCATAGGTTCACATGGACATCCATATATAAATATCTACTTTTTCCTATTCATGCGTTGAAAATATTTCTGAAATATATCATACCTAATTATTCATTGATTTCCATTCTTTTATTCACTCAATTGACAATGCGATAAATTTTTATTCCCTACTTCAAATCACCTATTAACATTTAAACCTCATGAAATTTAATGGCCATATCATGACTCTATAATTCAATATTTAGTTCCCATT
Organism: Viscum album; assembly: GCA_963277665.1. Taxonomy (NCBI): domain Eukaryota; kingdom Viridiplantae; phylum Streptophyta; class Magnoliopsida; order Santalales; family Viscaceae; genus Viscum; species Viscum album. The sequence goes on from OY728159.1 coordinate 1,435,059,208, forward strand.
TTACCATCCATAAATAGTATTGATTGAATAATAAATTATCATTATCAAATTCATTAAAAATTCAAAATTTATTCTGTTATACCCATCCCTTTAATTATTTCATCAATTAATTAATCATCTAAATAACATTAATAATTCATCAATTAGTTAATAAAAAATACATTAAATAATTTATCAATTACATACACATTTAAATTCCATTACTAATTAAATTATTATTCATCATACGAATACCCTTAATTAATTAGCCAATTAATTAATCAAGCCATACACATTAATAAATCAATAATTTGTTAATCACTAATTCATAATTATTTTAATGATTAATTATATTAATTACTCATTTTGAAAGATCGCATTTATTAAATAATTAATTGTTTAAAATTAACTATCTCTATATCTCATAACTAATCTCCATATTTATTTTCTTCAAATTATAATTTAAAATATCTATAATTTCACATCTCTATGATGTAAATAATTTTACAAATTATCTTTTTCAATCATAAAGACAATTACTATACATAAAATAGAAATTATAAAAAAAAATAAACATAATTTCAATGAATACAAAGTTATTTAAATTATAGACCACCTACCTTAATTTGTTGAAAAAAAATTTCCCAAAGGGAGTCCCAAAAATAAGAGTGAAAAAATGAGATAAAATTAGATATTAATCTAATACCCTATATCATGATTGAATAAATAAATAACCTCAATATCTAGATCAAGATACTTAATCCCAAATAATGAAAAAAATAGCATTCCATATCTAATAAATATAGAAAGAATAATGATTTCATTAAATGAATAATAGTTGAATTGGAATGCGAAACCAAGTATGATAGAATTAGCATACCAGAATAGGTTTTGATCTTTTAAAAAGGATTTCAATATAAAATAAAGTTGATCATTAAGGTTTAAATCAATTTTGAAGGATCTAGAATCATTAAAATTAATTCATTAGTTTAGTGGATTTCAAATAGGAGTTAATACGAGGGATTAGGTGATTAAATATATAATATTAAAAGGAATTAAAAAAATGATGCATTGTTTTCTATGAATAGGTGAAATGTTTCTCAAAATGGTATACCTAAATAGTGTGACTATTTTCTAGGGGTGTATAGTTACAATTATTATAGTGTGTGATTCAACTATCTTTTTTCCAACTATGTCAACCCCCAGTATCCATGATTTCAGGTTTTTCTAGGACAGGGTGCATGCTTAGGACATACTATGTTCTTCCAGTGCACTACCCACCATTCTATTAATCTCAATTTTAAACCAAAAACCTGAAAATGTAAATCAAAATCCTATAATTCTCTTTTATAAAATAAAATGACATTATTGAAATCAATATTAATTAATCCCCATTGAAAATAGAGATCTTATAAATTTATTCAATAACAAACATTATATATAAATTATAAATTATAATGGGGAAGAAATCAATTGAACCAATTAGTGGGAACCTTTTATTGTGATATAAAACAAATAATAGGTGGAATATGTTGTAAAATGGGGGGATATATTTTTATTATATTTATTAATTTATTTCAACATTAAAAATCAACAAAATTTAGATTTAATTTTATGTCATGTACAAATGAATGGATTTTTTATATTGTAAATAACATTCGCACCACATGAATGTAATAATAAAATTGTATAACAATAAATTATATTATTTATAATTCACACCAATTTTGGGAATCCATTTACATGTTCTATACAGATTGAATCTAATAAACATATTCAAAAGTATAACAAAAAAATAAATACAACAAGACTAAGAAGGGATATATTCCACATACCAAATAATAACTATATAACACAAATGAGGAGATCCTTATAATGTCACAGGAAATAAAATATTATTCTAACTATAATGAAATTGGATTATATCTATTATAATAATTTTCTAATCATTCATCTAAATAATATCATTATATAGAGCTTATCTTTACTCTATGATGACTTTGCACAAATTGTAATATGATATTCCAAAATTGTTGTTCATTTATTATCAAAAAATATCTAATTTCAATTTGATTCATGTTGATCCTATGATCCTCAACAATTGAATAATATATCTTCTAATTATAATCACATAATAATTAGAATACAAGAGAAGAATTTATTTCCAATACAATTATTTAAACTTCCAAACAATATTAAATATATATAATGATGACTTAACTCTCTCACCTATATCTTGTTATTTTTAGAGTTTCTAAATTTTTTATTTTATTCTATATATTAATTATATACAAACCAAAATATTATTTTTATTTATCTCATTTTATGTTCATTAAATTTCTCAGTATCTTTAGTCCATAACTTTGTCCATAATGAATTTTTTTATTTTTTAATCTCATGAAGTTCAACCAAAAATTATTTCTAATAATTGATTTTATTTAAAATAATCCACATTTATACATTAATATTTTTTATGGAAAAATGACTCCATCCACTTAATCAAATTAATTCAATATAAATATTGTATATATTTTTATAAATTGTAGTATAGGGATGGTTTTAATGAAATTTTAATTTTTTAGAAGAACATCACATAATTCCTAGATTAGTTATCAATAATTATATGATGAAATATATTTAATTTAATATATTTTTAATAGGACACTTCACAAAATTATATGTTATCAATGTGTACATCATGTAATTAATCAACTCATGTAATATTTAAACTGATCATTATGATATTTCCCATAGCCATTTACCTAATATATTCGTAAAAAACAAATGATGGCCAAAAGTAGAATTTATTTGAAAAATGATATAGTAGTGAACCTTTAACACTTTAGAATAATGTTTTTTATTATAAAATGTCTAGTGTATTTGAAAAATATGTTGAGAAAAAAGTTTCAATGTATCTGTTGATAATTTTCAATATTCTTTTATTACACCAATATTAACTTATTATCAATATCATTTCTTCGAGATCATGACCGTCCCACCAAATTATGTTGAATAAAATCGTATTATGTTATTGAATAAATTTAATAATACTAGTGTGATAAGAAAAATAATTTTCCTTCATGATATAAATAAGCTTCTCAGATTATTAATCCTACATTATTCTGATAAACTCAAATTGAATCAAATTGAAAATAAAATAATAATACATTAATATCATTAATTAGTTAGAATATTATAATCATACAAATTTTATTTGAAACATATGTTATTTGGAAAATGAAATATAAAGGCCTTATGTATTTTTTTATTCTTATTTCATCATAACCTCATAGTTATTCTATATAGTATATTGAACCTATATATATCATCTCATAGAATCAACAAGAGTTGGTTGGTAAAATAGTAATATCTAGATTCAATATGAGAAATAAATATCCATGTATTTGTAACATCAATGAAGGACTTCAAAATCCACAATATATAGTTTCATATTATTGTATGGTGGATCACTCAACTATTTCGATGAAGTAAAATTTTATGCCACATGAAACTCAATGGTGTGATTAACTCCCCCAACAAACATTAACTACGAGGAAGAATATTCCACTAATAATAAAATATCCAATATTTAGATAATATTTTTTAATACATAGTAATACTATGAAGATATTGAGTCCTAAATTTTTTAGATATAGAAAAAAATTATTTAATACATTTATATTACATCATAGCATACTAATATTCATTAAATAACATAAAAATTCATTACACAATCTATAGGTGTAGTGACTTTAGAAACATTAATATATGAATATATAATTAATAAATGAGTTACTTCATATCAAACTAGTTTCATAATAAATAGAACCATTATTATACATATAGTACATAATATTATTCATTCTATATAGAGAAAGAATACATATGAATGGTTAAGCTCATATACATAGTATGGGTAAACATGGGAGATTCTAAATATTAAATAAGGAAAACATAATCAAATTAGTCTGAGAGTATGAGATTAAAATTTTAAAATAATTCCAAGAATATAAATTACACAATCTAGATTCATTTAATATTTTTTTGTAGATCGTAACACTTGAATCATTATGGAATCAAAGTATTTGTTTTATGGATTGAAATATGGGAATACGATGTGGAATTGTAGAATTCAAACAAGTAGAAAAAAATTCATTACTAATCATGGGTCATTTTCATAGATATCTAAGTAGATTGTGTTCAATCCCAAAACCATCATTGTTGTCATGAAATATTCCAAATAAAATAATTATTGAAAAACAACCATATTTAACTGGGTTCAATCCCCATTCTAGTCATATTTATTTTATGTAATATCTATCATTTCCTAATACATTATAAGGATATTTTGTTTTTATCCCATCGATCAAATAATAAAAATAATTTAGATGTTTGATAGATGGTTATAAAACAGTTTTCATAAAATAATCCATAGGATGAAAACAATTATATACCATAGCACAACTTTTGGAAAAGAAATGGTTTTCATAGGCATAACCCATGTAAAATAAAAATCATTCATAATGATATTATCATCATAATCATATATCATCTGAATAATTAATAATTATGGAATAATTGGATCATATTCACAATAGTGAATATGTAAAACCAATTTTGTTTTTAATAATGATTATAAATTACATTAAAATACCATTGCTACCATCTAAAGGAAGATACCCTATGCTATTTGGAACAATGTTTTTTAAAAATAAAATATTTCAAAAAAAATAATTTATAATTTATAATTTTCAATCAAACATGCCAATGATGCATAAAATAATATAGTGTTTTGGAAATTTATAAATTTTATCAATGGTGATATTAGAAAAACAATGAAGAAAAATTTTCCATTCACATGTTTTTTGTAAAAACATTATTATCTTTCGCATTCAAAAAATGCTAAAAATATTTCTTCAAACCCATTTATTTTAAAATAAAATATATGCTAAAATTAAATTTAACATATTTAAATAATATTAAAAAAATTAATTAAATAATTTATGTAAGAAAATAACATTGAAGATAAATTATTATCATCCAAATAGTGTGTTAAAATTAGTTTCCATTAAAAATAATTTTGGTTACTTGAGTTATATTGTATAAAAAAAGTACGAAAATCAGGCATTATCAAGAAATAAAATAATTAGTATAAAATTCATGATGTTATTTAGATGTAGATCGAAATATTTCATCGTTGGATACCTAATAAAAAACTAAGTCGACAAACATTTTTATTGTATCATTAAACTGTTACCAAAAATGGATCATTTGAATCATAATCCCATGATAAAAATAACCATATATGGATATTTATATAATTTTATATAAATAATAAGAATCATAATATTAATTTATTTTTTGAATAAACCTCACCAAAAAACAATTGGTTAATATGACAAGTTTCCCAAGGAAATAAAAATGATAAAAAAATATTTTACTTTAAATATAGGTTTTAGTCATACACATTTTAAAATATAATAATAAATATGGATTTATAGTCTATATATTATAGAACCAAAATGATGTGTAACATGCCATTTATTATTTAAATATAACCTTTCATCCACCATTAGTGCCTTATTTTTGTTAAAATCACTATTTTAGTAGATAACTACTTCAACATTTATATGATTTATTTGAGTTGTATAGGTACTCAGGGATTAAGTAGGGTTCCATAATCAATAAAAACGTAACCAAAATATAAATTAAAAATATATTTATGATATTAATACATAAACTCACCACTAAAATTTAGAGACAAATAATTGATTACATAATTTTTTGTGATGGTAGGATGTATGAATACATGAACATTATTTCTATTTTCTTGTCAAATGGATTAAATAAAATGTAAATAATAATTCAAATTTAAGGACACAATTTTATATCATAAATAATTTATACAATAATTAAATCATTCCTTATCACCATCCTTGTAAAAAATGAAAAATATATCACATCGCTTGCTAGAGGAGGTAGTCCACATGTACACTGGATTCATGATATCATTTTCAAATAGATTTGGAGGTAAAAATTAAAATGTTAATTTCCAAATTGTAAAAAATATTAGTGTACTAGTTGATGATATAAAATTAATAACATTGGTTAACAATGGAGTATTTAATTTATCAAACATCATCAATTTCTTTTTCTATGTGATTGATGAGGGGGTACTAATAGGTTATTCTATTAACATAATAACATAGTAGTATATGTGATAATTATTTATTATATTATAAAATGTGATGTTTATTCTATGTAGGTTGAATATGAATAGAATTGAAAAATAATCAACAAATAATGATACATATTCTGTGGAAAAAATTCCTTTGGCTAGCACTAAAAGCATTCATATGGGGTTTGTTAATCCAAATAAATTCCCTCAGATGTACATAGGTAATTAATTAATATATATGGTCTGATAATTTCTGATAAAAAATGATATTGGAATGGGAATAATTTCTAATATGATATTTTATTCTATTTGAGTAGAATGTAACCCTCAAGGAAACTACATGTATGTCTCCATAAATTATCCCAAATGATAATGTGATTCATAGGAAGTGTTTTTTAAAATTAACATAGTATGGAATTTGAATATCATAATGTGATAATATTTACTCAATACTATATTTATACAATTTTTGGGAAAACATAAGATTAAATTTTTCTATAAAGCCCCCAATAAAATTTATTTATATTTAACTGCATTAATTATTTTTCATAGTTTATACTATTCATTATATGAAAAAAATTATGTTGTAGATATAATATAATATAAATTATTTTAAATAAATATTTATATTCCAGTTTAACAAATTATATATCCATTAGTGGAAACTTTTATGATAAAATCAAATATGAAGGCATGACAACAACAAAATTTGAGAGAATATCAATTTATATTTATATAATATTTCATTACATACATGAACATAAAATTGAATAAAAAATAGAATGGATTAAAAATTAAATTATTAAAATTATTAATAATTTGAAACCATTTAGAAAATAAATTAAACATTATCACTATCTTAAATAAAATTAATAGTTTCAATAAAATCAATAATTTTCACTATTTATAGAAAAATTAATCTATTCAAAAATTTCTAAAAAATTCATCCAAATATAATTATGAAATTTTTATTTAAAAAATGAAGTTTAATTTTCAATGAAATTTTTGATAAACTAAAAAATTAAATTTTATAGGATTCATAGAATACAAAAATAATATATTTTTGAAGAAAATGTATTTTGAAATTATATGAAGGTATTAGAAATTATAATGTGAATATTTATAAATATATTTTAATTATCCAAACACATTATAATTATGTTTAAAATTTTGGATATTCCAATTCCTACAACAATATTTAATGGATAGGTTATAATGGAGATGATATAAATATTATTGTTAACATTATATTATTGGTCATTAAAACAAAGTGTTATGTGAAATATAAGGTATCAATGAAATTAAATTCAAATGAATAATATATTTAATAATATGTTGGGGAGTTAAATTCTACCACCCGAAAAATTTTCACATTAAAAATGAAAAAAAATTATATAACTATCTAATTATTCTTCTACCTCATAATTTTCTCATATTCTCGTAGATGTTCATCATGGTTGTGGTATCACCAAAAGACATCCACTGGGAGATTGGCCATATTATATATAAATTATATTTATGATCCATTTTCTCGTCTGGTTATATCTTAATGAATGGATCATGATCCATTATTATTCCATCTGATTTTAGTACTTTTGATGTATCAATTATATATTTCCTTCAGAGATATCCATGGAACACATTATGGAATTGATAGTGGATTAGTGGAAGCATCATGAGATTTTATATCAGCCCTACTAGATAAAAAAATAGTGAATATATAAATATTCAATGGGATAAGTTTTAATTTCTCCTATTATCTCATAAACCCTATCAATTTAAAATTCAATGAAAACCATTATCCCCAACTATAAATTTCAGATTTTTTTGTCAATTATCCAGAATAAATTTCAATGAAATTTATTCTACCCTTATCAATGGTATAATGATCAAAAAATCATTTATTATTAGTAATATATATTTGGATGCATTATCTTCTTGTTTCATATTTCATCCAACATGATTCAGTTCTACACACCATTCTATATTGGTATTAATAAATAGATACATGAATTCTTGAGTGATGCTTATTAATGTATGGAAACATGAAAAGTTGAAGGTTATGATCCAAAAAACCATTGAAATACATATAAAAAAGCTCATAATATCCTATATGTGTTGAATTATACTCTCGTATGGATAATCATTTGGAGGTTTATATGTTTTGCATAAATTTTACTTTTTTCCATATCAAATTAAAAATTTCTCCCGAACATTATTGTTGTACTTGGATCCTAATACGTTAAAATAAAATTTGATACTCAATGAACGATTAATCCAACCATAATGTATATCCTTTAAATCTTTTATGGAGATAAATTTGATCTTAATGAAATAAGGCTTTTTGAATATTCATAGAGATCAACTAAACCCCTTTTAAGTTTACGCCATTCATATTTTTTGGGGATTTCTATAATAACATATATGGTGGTGTATTGAAATTAATTTATATTATGGGTAAATGTCATAATTTAGATTTATTCAAGGGTATATCATCCTTAATATATTGAAATATAATGCATAGGGATTCAATCATTTCTTATCTATCTTTATGAAATCCCATAAGAAAAACTATTTTATATCTCAATATATATTAATACATATTTGATGAAAATGAAATAATGAAATATTAAATTCATCAAATATAGCATTCTTCGACTCATGTATGGATATAATAGTTAAAAGATTCCTGAAACATATTAATCAATCATTATAAATGAACAACATAGAATCATATTAGACATTCTTTATCATCTCGATGCCTTTCATATTCCAATATTTGATCCTTACTTTAAATGATGGTGGAACACTTACTTGATAGATATTTTATTGTTCCCTCTCCTAAAATATCTCATGATATATTATTGGAAACGTTTAAAATATTAGATATTTAGTGATCCAAATTATGGATAATCTAGCATGATTCTTTGGACTCAATTAATCAACCAATTTATTTTCTTTAGTTAGGTTATGATGTATTGATCCATCATAATATGTAATTATTTTAAATAATTTTATATAGTTCATATTTAACTACATTTTAGTGAATGTACATATAAAAAATTGAGGATAATTTTAGTTATTATACTATTATCCATAAATATAATTCAATTATATAGTTAATGTAAATTTTACCACAACTAATTCAAAATACAAATTTTGTTAGTTTTCTTCATGAACTATTAATTATTGTGAGGAATACCCTATCATGATATAATTAAATATGATAACACATTCATGTACCTTTAGAAATGCATCACTACATATTTAAAAAACATTATATTACATGATAAGGTAGAATTGGTTTGCTAAGTACCCTTCTATTCATATCAATGAAATTTTCCACATATTCATCTCTCTAGAGGAATGTGGATCCCATCTGAGATAAAATTGTGACTGGATATTATATTCATGTGAAATTATTTATGAACGGTCGATAATTTCTATACAAAAACAAAAAATAATATATTATAGACATATTTGTTGATCATATCCAATGAAAAATAACTTTATCTTATCATAGATCCACAAATATTGATTATTTACATTTAATAAGATAAAAAATTAATCATTTTGTGTCAAAAATTCAAACATTGTAATTTTTTTAATGAACATATGATTTATTATGTTATTTAGTGAAATTATTAAATGATATTCTTCCTATTTTTTACTATAATTAAATCACCTCTAAATTCTAAAAAAAAATTGTTTAATTTAATATATAAATACTATAATAAATAAATATATGAAACCAATATGAGACCTTTAAAGAGGTAATGGAAGCACATTTTTTCTTTATGTTCCATAAATTTTAAACATTGTTCTGTTTGGTATAACCACCTTATTTTACCTCAATTCATTTTATCTAGAATGAAGGTTTATCATTGAATGGTTTTGAGCTCATCATATTGACCAAAAAACTCACCAATTTGGGTTAAAGTATGCATTTTGATAATTCTGAAACAGTTTTGTTCTTGATATTCATTGAATATTCACATCAGTCCATATTTCTAAAAAACATTAGCTTCACCCCAATGTGACATGTTTAACTGAATGAATCCATTTTTATGATTCTATTATACTTTTTTATTTATTTAATAAAACACCATCGGTGTTATTATATAAGGTGTTTTTTAAATTGGAGTAGATATATAGGAATGAGTATAATTGTGAACCCAATAACATGATTTGGTGGATGATTGGGAAATTATTTTTGAAACAATTCATAAATTTTGTTCATAATAGTTGTATAGTAGATTTTCACATTATAAAAAAAATATATAAGGTAAACATCCATTATGAATATAATTTATCACCCATAAAATGTATTTTATCCCCGTTGAATGTTTAAATTTATTATCTCATTAATAGATGAAAATATAATAGTTAAAAATAACAAATTTGAATTCTATTCATCATAAATTGATCATGTGTTCGAATTGATATTTTCATTTTTTAGTACCCCCAGTTTGAGTTATGTGGCCTTTGATTATGAATTTTTATGTGTTTAAAGTTCATTGGATGTGTTGAGAAGAGGTTGTTATATTTTGGAATGGTTTTGGATGAATTTTGAGGCTTTTGAAGGGGTGAAAAGTTTGAGTATGGTTAGTGGAAATCGTGCAGGTTCTCTGGGAAACCGTGTAAGGGAGATAGTAGGCTTCGCATAGCATGTGCACTGTTTTCTAAACCATTCGAGGAAACCATGAAGACCCTTTCTCTCAAGGAAGTAGTGTGCGCACAGTTAGCGCCCGATTTTCCAAACCGTGCGGAATAACTGTGTGACCACTTAAAAATAGTTTTATAAGTTCTGGGATCCATTGGGCCTAACATAACACTCTCCAAACATCCTCCAACTCGTGGCTCACTCAGGTTCATCGTTTCTCAAGGGGTGGAGGAGATTTCCCACTCATTTCAGAAGCATTTTGATGAGGGTTCTTGGTGTTTTGAAGGTGATTGCTCCCGGGTAAGTCTCTCCTCTTGGATTCCATGTGTTTTCCTCTAGATCTATATCCCCATATTTCATGGTTTTCTAGATCTACAGTTATTTCGTGTAGATATAAGGTTCTGGTTTCCTTGAATGATGTTTTACGGCTTATGGATGCTAGGGGAAGGGATCTAGAGAGGTTTCGGTGGTGCGTTCGCCGGATATGTGGTGTGGTGGCTTGTGGGATGATTTCTGAGGAATCCTAAAGGTATGTGGCCTCTCTGTCGACTCACATTTTTTAGCGCTATTGGTTTTGGGTTACAAATAGTTTTTTGTGCTTCAAATTAATTGTGATTTATTTTCAAAAATGGTTGGAAATCCATTAGTGGTATTTTTGTTAAAAAGGGGGTTTATGGTGAAATGCTATTCTTGTGGATTTTAAAATAGAGATTTTAAAATAGGATGCTACGGTTGATTTGTGAAAATGATTGATGGAAATGGTTTTCAATAAAAGGGTTGTTGTATGGAAATGTTGTTTGTCATGGAAAATGGTTTTCAAAAAATGGGTGATTTATTGAAGTGGATTGATATGCAATGGTATTGGTTAATTGAATGTGGTTGTGAACATGGTTGGTTATATTCTTGGCATTGGATTGTTTTAATGTTGTGTGGAAGTGTCGAGATGTACCACTATAAAAATGGGATGGATAGTGGATGGAAGGGCCACCATCCAGAATAAGTGGACTGGATGTGCCTCTTGGTGTGAATGGGTGAACGAGTTGGACGGAAGCTCCACCGTTTTTTTTCTTTGGTTTTTCAGATGTGCATTTCTTAGGGAGATGTAATTGTTGTGCTAATTTGTAATTTTTGTAATTTATTTTTGTCTTGTTTGGTCAGATTTCCCTTGTTTTCTAGGTATTCATGTTATGTCTTGGTAGGGGCACGTTTGGCTTATGAAATTTTTTGTACTTGTGATTTATTTTATATAAACTATTTTATATAAATGTGCTAACAAATTTATCCTAGTGGTGTGTATAGGGAAGTAATTTCTAGAAAACCTAGTGAGTTTTAGTACTCACCCCCTGCTTTGGCACGTCGGTGTCATTTCAGATGTTATATTTCGCGATGTGGGAAAAGGTAAGGCATCTCCCTCTTTTTGTGGTGCATTGTGATGTCTTGGTGGAGCATGAAGCTTGGATCTTACTCTGGAGATGTGGTGGTGTCATGGCTTGTAGTGGTTATTTTTTAATTTTCCACATGTACTCTGATGTTGTGTGGACATGTCTGGTAGAATTGGTTTTGAGTTGTGTTGTGGAACAACTTGGTTGTTTTTTGGGAATCCATATTTGGGTTTGAAAGAGCATGAATCATTATTTGTTGGTTTTGTGGGTTTTGTCTTAAGGAAAAATCATTCCCCAACATGATCTTAAAGCCCTCAGCATTTATTTTATGCCTTTGGTGTCTTGGGAATGTCGCTTATGGCCAAGTACCACTCACCGCCTCCTCATGCCAATGAGGTAGGGGCGGGCTGTTACATGTGGTATCAGTTAGTTCAGTCCTTTGGAGTTGATTCCTGGATTTTGTGTTGACATTCATTTTGGTGCATTCCTTATGTCAGGAAGGTAGAAAGGCGTAGGATTGTCACAACAAGGAATGTATAGGATAAAAGGATGTAGCAAACCCTTTTACGCTGAAATTAAACTTACCAGGGAGTTTGGTACATATATGTTTTGGAGACACTTATATGTATTGGAAATCTCATTTTAAAGGGTGTAGCCAATGAAATGGGTATGGAATATAAGGTAGGAATGACTTACCTCTAGGATGAATATTTCATTTGGGTATAATGATTTATGATGTGATATGAATGTGTGAAATTATAATGTGAATAAATTGGTATTTTGAAAAAGGTTTGGTTTTCAAAATGGTTAAACATGGCACATGTGGAAAAAGGTATAAATCCTTGTTGTGATAATATTGGGTAATGTGATTTGAGTGGGATTTTGTGATGTCTACGAAAGTGAGACTCATGGTTTTTTGTTTTCTGTTTATTGAAATTGCACTGGGTAGGCGTTGTAGTTACCAACCGGAGGAGGATGCAGAGAATGTGGTAGCACCTAAGCCTCAGGTGAACCAGCAGTTAGTGTAGATTATAGTGAAAGCATTCCAAGATGTGGAAATTGGAAACAAGGAGGACGAACCGAGGCATGGGGATCATGCATTTTAGTTAGAAAAGAAGAATCCACCCATATTCATGGGTGTTTCAGAGCCAGATAGGTCATAATCATGGTTGAATAGAATGAACAAGATTTTCTATTTCTTGGGATCACCGGTAGATTTAAAAGTGATGTTGGCCACGTATATGTTGGATGGTCTTGACCTTCAGTGGTAGTAGTTGGTTTTCCAAGCAGGGAATAACTAGGGTATGATGTTGGAAGGCTTTTAAGAATAGATTAATAAAAAATTATACCCCCATAAGTTTAGAATTCATCGTATGACTGATTTCTTCAGTTTGAAGCAAGAGCTTATGTCTGTGACGGAGTATGCAGCTATGTTTATGAACACAGTGCGGTTTTCACCCGAGGTGGAAGGTAGCACATCGTTGAAGGCATGGATCTTTGAAGCGGGGTTAAGGAAATAAACCCATTCCAAGATAGCGGTGCTGTGTATAGATGATTACACAGAGATGTTGAATAGAGCATCGGTGGCTGAGTGAGATTTGTTGGGTGCTCTGGGTGGAGGAAGCATGATGGTACCCATAGGGAATAGTGGGAACTCAAATGTTGGGTTCAAGCGAAGGAGGGACACATATTCCTAGGGTAGGAATATGGCATATAATCTAATTCCAGGATCGATAAATCTTCTTTCGAAGCCCCAGATAATGCTGAGATATTTTCAGTGTGGTTCTATGAGCCACATCAAGTAGGATTGTACAAAACAACCTTGAGCTTGTCATAATTGTAATCAGATGGGCCATCCATAGTGTTATTGTTGGAATTCCCTAAGGTCAGGTGTGTGTGACACTCCTCAAGGATTGTAGAGGTCTTCTGTTTCGATGGGATGGGGACAACAGTATACCCCTCGTCAGCAGAGTAAAGTGGGTCATGGTGATTCTGGGAATACCACGACACCATCCCAGGGAAATAAAGAGCAGAGTGTGGCCAGAAAACATGTTTTCGGAGCTGAGAAGGTTGTGGTGGGTGATTAGTTGAGACCATCCATGGTGAAAAGTAATATTTTTTAAAATTCTACATTGATGCAAGTGTTCTTTGACATAGATGCTTGACACTCATTTATTGCTAGACACGTGGTTGATTTTCTAGGTTTAAGGGTAGAAATGATTCCCTTCGTTTTGAAACATCAAACTCCTCTAGGTCAAAGAGAGTGTCGAGCCTTCTTGTGTTGAGCTTGTTGTATTGTTGTGGGCGAGGTTGAGATAACCTGGAATTTCTCAGTAAAAGAGATTGATGGGTATGATGTAATTCTGGTAATGGATTGGCTTTTGGTGTTTAAGGTCCACATAGATTGTGATGCGTGAACATTGGATTTTATGACCCATGATAGTGTTATACATCTCTTTAGAGAATAGAGTAATGAAGGGCAGGTTGCAACGAGTTTCATGGCACCATCAATGGGTACGTTATCGTATCAGTTGGATGTATTGTTGTTTGAATCGGTAGAGGGTGTTGAGCAGAGTAATCCTCCAATAGTGGTGGATCAATTCATGGATGTTTTTTCTGAAGAATTCTCTGGGTTACCTCATGTAAGAGAATTGGAGTTTATGATTGATCTCATAATAGGGACCAGTCTTATATCACTTCTTTCTTATCGGATGGCACCGGCTATACTGCAGGAATTGACAGTCCAGTTGGAAGTGTTAGAAAAAAATTATTATCCGGCCTAGCACATCTCCATGGGTAGCACCGGTGTTGTTTGTGAAAAAAGAGGATGAAACATTGAGGATATGTGTTTATTATCATAGATGTAACCAAGATACGATAAAGAATAGATATACACTTCCACATATTGATGATTTGTTCGGCCAGGTGAGGGGTGCCCAATGGTTCTCCAAGATCAACCTGAGGTCGGGATATCATCAATTGCGGGTGAGGAAGGACGATATTCCTAAAATATCTTTCAGAAGTAGATATGGCCATTATGAATATGTGGTTATTCCCTTTGGTCTAATGAATGTGCCAGTGGTGTTCATGGAATTGATGAATCTGATATTTCAAATATATCTGGATTCATTTGTGGTGGTGTTTGTAGACGATATTCTGGTGTATTCAAAGACAAGGGTGGTGCATGAGAATCACTTAGCTACAGTTCTGGGGATCATGAGGGATCATATGTTGTATGCCAAATCAACAATGTGTGACTCTTGGATACGAGAAGTTCATTTTCATGGCCATGTGATTTCTGAAAGAGGTGTTTTAGTGTATCTAGAGAAGATAGAGGCCGCTATCTCATGGATACCGCCAAAGAATGTGTTTGAGATACAGAGTTTTCTTGGTCTAGCTAGGTATTATTGGCCTTTTTTCATGATTTTTCACGTTTGGATTTGCTGATGATGGATTTGTCTAGGAATAGTGTTCCATACCAATGAAACGAGCAGTGTCAGCAGTGTTTTGAAGAGCTAAAGGATTGGCTTACATCTGCACTAATCTTGGTTTTTCCAGAACCAGGAAAAGGGTACCTGGTGTATTGTGATGCATCAGGATTAGGGATGGGGTGCGTTCTCATTCAAGGGGATCATGTGGTTGTGTATGGCTCACATTATTTGAGGGTGCATGAGAAGAACTACCCAACTCTTAATTTGGAGTTGGCAGTAGTGGTCAATACTTCGAAAGTGTTGCGAAATTATCTCTTTGGAGAGAAATTCATGGTATTTATAGATTATAAGAGCTTGAAACACATTTTATCACAAAGGGATTTAATCTTGAGGCAAAGGAGATGGATGAAATATCTCTAGATGTTTGATTTTGACTTAATGTACAGACCATGTAAAAGAAATTCAGTAACGGATGCCTTAAGTAGAAAATAATATACTCAAGTGGTGAAACAGGCCTTAGAACAGTGGAATTTGATGTCTGTTATATCCGATATGTTCTTGGAATATGTGGACCAGGGTGATAGAGTTGTATTTGTTCCAGCTTTTTTGATTCCTGACTTGTTTGGCCTCGTTAGGTAGTCACAAATATCTGATTCTGAGTGTGTGACCATGGGGTCGAGACTCAATGTTAGGGAGACCATTGAGGGTTGGAAATTGAATTGAGATTCAGTTTTGGGTTTTCAGAATCGGTTGGCAATACCAGTTTTTTCCAGGAGGATCGTCTCGGGGCGTATCATCATTCCAGGTGGGATGATCATCCTGGAATTCAGAAAATGTATAAAGCATTGAATGTGTAATTCTGGTGGGCATGTATGAAAAGGAGAGTGGATGAGTATGTTTCGAGATGATTGACTTGTTAGCAAGTCAAGGAAGAGAATCAGTGGCCAATAGAAATGTTGTAGTCTTTACCAATCCCTGTTTGGATGTGGGAGTAGATTGAGATGGATTTTGTTATTGGTTTCCAAAGAAAGGTCAGAAAGGCCGATGTCATTTGGGTGATAGTGAATCGGCTAACGAAGTCGGTCCATTTCATTCTAATTGGTGAATTTCATATGGTGGAGGATCTATCCAACATCTATATCCAGGAGGTGGAAAAGAGGCATGGTGTTCCAGTTTCAATTATATCAGATAGAGATCTGAGGATTATATCTCATTTCTAGAAATCCATGCAGTAATCTCTTGGGACACAGTTGACTATGAGCACGATGTATCGCCCTCCGATGGATGGTCAATCCGGGAGGACAATACAAAATTTGGAGGATATGTTAGAGGCTTGTGTCATGGATTTTAGTGGCTCGTGGGATGAGCACTTGTCATTTGTTGAGTTCTCTTACAATAATAGTTATCAGGAATCCATACATATGGATCATTTTGAAGCGTTGTATGGGCGACCATGTCGTTCTCCACTATGTTGGGTAGAAATGGCAGAGTCCTCGATGGATGGACCGAGCCTCGTCTAGGAGACTATGGAGAAGATCAAATTGATTAGGAAGAGAATGGATACGGCTTAGAGTCCTCATAAATGATATGTGGATCATAGTCGATGGTCGTTTTCATTCGAGGTGAGTGAGCATGTTTTTCTGAGGATCTGTCCTAGGTTGGGACATCGTCAATTTGGGAAGAACGGAAAGTTGTCTTAGATGTATATTGAACCTTTTGAGATTATTGAGAGGATTGGTGATGTGGATTATCATTTGGCTTTTCACCCTAGGTTTAGTGCGGTTCACAATGTGTTTCTTGTGTCGCAGTTGAAAAAGTATCAGTCGGATCGTGACCATGTGATTCGATGGGATCATGTTGAGCTTGAACTGGATTTTTTGTTAGTGCCTGTGCTAGTGAGGGTTGTGGATGTGAAATAGAAATACTTGTGTGTTAAAATCATCAGTTTAATTCGTGTTTTGTGGCAACATGGTCAGATTCAAGAGGAGGCTTGGGAGTGGGAGAAATAGATGGTAGAGCAGTGGCCTGAGCTCTTTCGGCAAAGGGTGGGTTCACTACTTTATGGGGATGGAAAGTACAATGGTGGGGGAATTTAGTACCCCCGATTTGAGTTATGTGGCTTTTTTTTATGAATTTTATGTGTTTAAAGGTCATGGGATGAGTTTCTGAGATGTTGGGAGAGTTTGTAATGGTTTCGGACGAGTTTGGAGGCTCTTAAAGGGGTTCATGGTTTGAGCACGGTTAGTGGAAACCGTGAGGGTTCTCCAGGAAACCGTACAAGGGATACAGTAGGCTCTTCATGGCCTGTGCACGTTTTTCCAAACTGTATGAGGAAACCATGCAAACCCTTACTCTCGAAGAAGTATCGTGTGCACAGTTAGTGCACAGTTTACCGAACCCTGTGGACAAACCGTGCAGCCCCTTAAAAATAGGGTTATAAGTCTCGGGCTCCCTCAGGCATAACCTAAATCACTATAAACTTCCTCCCACTGATGTATCACTCATGTTCTTTTGTTATCAAGTGTTGTAGGAGCTTTCCAACTCATTTTGTAAGTATTTTGAAGAGGTTTCCAGTTGTTTTGAAGGTGATTGCTCCCGGGGTAGTCTCTCCTCTTGGTTTCCTTATGGTTTCCTCTAGATCTACATCCCTATCTTTATTGGTTTTCAATATCTACACTTGTTGCATGTATATCTATGGTTTTGGTTGCCTTGGATGATGTTTTAAAGCTTATAGATTCTAGGGGAAGGAATATATAGAGGTTATGGTGGTGTGTTCGCCGGATTTGAGGTGTGGTGGCTTGTGGGTCGATTTCTCAAGAATCCTAAAGGTAGGTGGCTTCACTCTCGACTCAAATTGGTTAGCTCTATTGGTTTTGGGTTACAATGAATTTTTTCTTCTTGAAATTAACTGTGATTTATATGTGAAATTGGTTGGAAATCCATTTTGGGGATTTTTGGGGAAAATGGGGTTTTATGGTGAAATGTTATTCTTGTGGATTTTAAAATGGAGATTTTAAAATGGGTTTCAATGGTTGATTTATGAAAACGATTGATATAAAAGGTTTTTAGTAGAAGGGTTGTTTTATTGAAATGTTGTTTGGAATGGAAAATGTTTTTCAATAAATGGGTGATTTATTGAAGTGGATTGATATGGAATGGAATTGGTTGATTGCGTGTGGTTGTGAACATGGTGGGTTATATGCTTGGCATTGGATTGTTTTAATGTTGTCTAGATGTGGTGATCTTTACCACTATAAAAAGGGGATGTATAGTGGATGGAAGGGCCACCATCAATGATAAGTGGTTTCGAAGTGTCGCTTGGTGTGAATGGGTGAACGGGTTGGATGGAGGCTCCACCGTTTGGTTTCCTAGGTTGTTTGGTTGTGCATTGCATTGCGAGATGGATTTATAATGATAATGTGTAAATTTTGTAATGGTTTGATGAATTTTTTGGATATAATTTTCTTGGTTTCTTGGTTTGGATGTGATGTCTTTCTAAGAGAATTTCCAGCTTATGAAATTGGTTGTACTTGTGATTTATTTTATATAAACTGTTTTATATAAATGTGCTAAAGGTTTAATCCTAGTGGCTTGTGTAGGGAAATAATTTGGGGAAAACCTACTGAGTTTTAGTACTCACCCCCTGATTAGGAACGTTTTTGCCTTTGCAGATGTTATATATCATGATGTGGGCAAAGGTAAGGCTTCTCCATCCTTTAGTGGTGCATTGTGACGTCTTAGTGGAGTGTGGATCATGGAGCATAGTGTGGAGCAATGGTGGTGTCATGGCTCATAGTGGTTATGGTTTAGTTTTCCGCTTGTACTCTGATGCTTTGTGGACATGTTTGGTTGTATTGGTTTTGAGTTGTGTTGTGGAACAACATTGTTTCCATTTGGGAATCCATGTTTGGGATTGAAAGTGCACGCATCATTAGTTGTTGGTTTAGTTGGTTTTGTCTTAAGGTAAAATCGTTCCCCAACTTGATGTTGAATCCCTCAGCAATTATTGCCAGCATTAAGAATCTTGGGACCGTCGCTTAAGGCCATGTTGGCCTCGCCGCCTCCTAAAGCCAATTAGGTAGGGGCAGGGTGTTACACATTTCATGGGTAGGATAAAATAAAATTTCTACCATAGAGGGTATATCATGATTTTCAGTAAGCATATTCCAATAGACCTAAACTAGAGAAGGATCATAGACTTTTGATACATTAATCATAACATTAGAGGTATTCCCTTCTAATTCAGTATCTCATTATTTAGGATAGTAATTAATATT
The DNA here is from genome assembly GCA_963277665.1 of Viscum album. Taxonomy (NCBI): domain Eukaryota; kingdom Viridiplantae; phylum Streptophyta; class Magnoliopsida; order Santalales; family Viscaceae; genus Viscum; species Viscum album. The sequence continues at coordinate 1,435,079,118 of OY728159.1, forward strand.
TTTATATAATATTTATGACATAATAGAATTTATATATACTATTGAATTGATTAAAATTATATGTTTGATAGTAATTTTAAGCACCCTCTCTTCATTATCATATCATCAGTAACATGGTAAACCAAAAACAGGTAGTTTACAATCATGTATAATTCATTAGAGTGATTTGACTATTATAGTCTGACAAAATATTTACACAATCTTTTCAATCTAGAAAAAAAATGTTTATCAAAGTACAGTAATGATTTTAATTTTCTAAAATAATTCATTTTTTTACATAAAGTGTTTTTGATTTTCCAAATCATATCACCCATTAGTGTTAAAATAGATTTTTAGGAAGACCAATTGTCATGAACCGTGTGATGTTTGATAAAAATCCCAAGGAATTTTTTTTATTACCCCTTAGTACAATTGGTCCAAGTCAACATATACTTGATGTATCCATATTTGAATGTAATTTCAAAAGAAACCATCATGCTATAATTCCCACAAATTCATAGAAATGTTCCTAAACATTGGCTTCTAACTATGATTCTAGAAAAACAAATTATCATTCCAGATTCCATATAATTTCTATAAAATTATCAGATAGAAACTATAGTGACCCAATAATGTCTTTTATAAATATTACAAATTATTTTGTTATCATTTATTATATAACATACAGATTTACATAAAAATAGTAGAGGTCTTATGTGGTTGTATTCTTGGAATCAGTATAAACTTGTTCATATGTTTGTTGTGTAAAGACATTGTATCTGCCTCATAACTAAAACACTTCATACTTATTTCATTAACAATATAATTATTCTTCTCAGGGGAATAAAAGAATATCAAAAGGTGATATTTGATTTTATGAAAGGAAAATGGTATATATTAATGATCACATAAGCATACTATGATAATAAAGCTAGGGAACAACATATCAACATTTTAGAACCATACCATCTATATGAGAGATTTTAATAATGAGTCCTGGAATAATTTTTGGTAGTTAATAAAACAATATTCATAATGAAATCATAGAAAATGTGTGATGGAATCATAAGATTTTCCTAATACATGAAATTTTGGATTATATATAATCCTATAAAACAAATTCCTTTGTTAGTTAAGGATCATTTCAAATGATATCATAGTTGATTGGTTTAACATCCCAACCCGTTGTAGTAGTCGATACTTCTTCTATATAATATCTTACATGATGAATCCCCTTAATAAACTAGGTTCAGTGCCAATTTGATTCCCTTTAATATTGTGTTATATCTAACATTTCTAATTGCATTAGATGTTCATATAATTCTAGTACCTCCAATAAAATAATGAAAATCCAAACTATGTGTTTCAAATAAACACACAAAATTTATCATTGTATAACCAATACAATGTAAATATTTTTTGGTAACATTTCATCATTTAATTACCCCTAAAATTGAAATGTGTTTCATAATAATAAACAATGGAAATGGAAAAGAATTCGTAAAGATATTGTCATCATGATCATAAACCATCTTGTGGAAAATTGGTTATTTTATCATTTGATTATATCACTTGAACAAATAACTATTATCGAGTACAGTTTTCATTAAGGAATAGAAATTCCATACAAAGTCATTTAGAAATATTAAGAAAAAAGCACTTCCCACATTCAATGAAATTTTAAAAATTAAAATAAATACATTCAAAATAATTAAAGAAACTATTTTATTTTAAATTATCCTAGAAAAAATGTTATGTAATTTTGAAATATCAATGAACCCATGAGAGAGGAAAATAAAATCCATTACATATAAGTGACAATCAATATGTATTAACATTTTTTTAAAATCCATTAGTATATAATTTGGAAAATTAATATAAGTTTAATATTTATCCATTTATTAAAATATTAATAACAATAAAAATTTCATTATAAAGTCATTACAAATATTTAAATCATTTTTTAAATAATCTTTTATAATACATGGACAAGTGAAATAATTGATTTTCTACCGGGGATAAAGATAATATATGTTTTCATAAAAAATAATCATTTTTTCTGTAGTGTTACTAAAGATAGTAAAATGATCGGGAAAATTTATTCACCATAAATGAACATTTTATAATAAAATTATATTTATTTATTTAGAGTTAGATCTAATTATTTCATTATGAGAAACATTATCATAAATAATGCCAGTAAAAAATTATGATCTTAACAAAAAATCATTACATCTTTTTTAACTACTCAAAAAATGACCCGGGAATCAAATAACCAATGATGAATATCCATATCACTATTTTTAAATAATAATTATTATATAATTAATTGAAGGGAATTGGATACACAAAAAATGAAACAAATGGTGAATATGAAATGTGTCCTAGAGAAATAAATGTGATTCAAAAATACCATATAATAATTATTGATTTCGGTCATACACATTTGATCCTAATATATAATAACTATAGATAAATTATATATATATTGCAAAAATATACTAATATTTATCTTGAATTTTATGATTTACATATAAATATTTATCATATTTTGATATTCATCTTTTTCTTAACATCGCAATTTTAGGTGATAATTGCTTTGTCATTAATCAATGTTTTTGGTTAGTCATTTTTGTCATTACACATTTGTCATGATTAAATTAACGTCAGAATATAATAAATGGTTTCAATAAAAAAAATATTCAATATATACTAAATTAATTACATCTATGCAATATAGATATAGAAAAATATATTACAGCATTCATACCGAATATAGGTCGTATGTACACATGAACATTGTATATATTTTATTAATATATGGAATTAATTAATGATAAAAATTAATTCAAAATTAGTTAATATTTTTTATTTCATTTATATACTATATATTAATTATATTTATCAAAATTACCACCCATGATAAAATAAAATGAAAAAATCATCACGTATCATTGTGGAGTTTGTAGTCCCCACATACTCACAAGAGATGTTATTTTTACCAATGAGTTTCAATGTAAAAATATGGATGTCATAATTAAAAAAATATAATTATTTAACCAATTAAATATTTTTATATTTAATTTAATATTATATCCATCCTTGAGAGGCATTGATTCCTAAAAATTTACTTTGGTTCACAAGGCGGGATTGCATTGTACCCACGATCAATAGTTGCATGTCCCATTTGATGGATGTGGAGATAAAAATTGGTAATATCATAAACAAAATACCATATCTATATATAAAATAAATTTATTTTATATTATCCAAATAGTTGAAGATAATATTTAGAATGTGGTAAAATATATTATAAAAAAAATTCTTGGTAATGAATGACACCTCTATTTCGGACAACAACATTATGTTAAAAATAAAATAATTTATTAAAGGGTTTAGTAATCTTACTTGGAACTTTATGACATGGGTAGGGACGTAATGAATGGATTTCAGAATATATATTTCAATTTTAATGGTTATTTATTATAGTTCATGGCAGAGAGGGGATTCCCTTTTATAAATGGGGAAATGATCCCACTTGGAAACTTTTCGAAAAATTGCATAAAAGTTTCCAAAATGATTACGTCATTTCCAAGGAAAATCTAAAATACTATTATATATTATAATTTTCTATATTATAATGATTTAATAGTTGTATAAAAATATATTTTAAAATATTTAATTATAAAACTCTTATATTTTCCTTAGACCCCTTGGTAAATATGTTTTAACCATAATCGATGTAACAGAAGTTTACTATTATTAATAATCCTGCTAAAATTTTTCTTCATTTATTATAAATTAGTAAATACAAATATTTAAAATTTGGTATCCATTTTGATGAAATTTCATTCTAGAATTGGAATAAATTAATTAAAATTGAATCATGTAGATGTGAAAAAATTTGGGTTTTTCAAATAAAATGTATTTAGAAGTATAGAAGCATTTCATATCAATGATGAATGTACAATTGATCACGGTGACCTAAATTTGATAGATAATAATATATTTAATCTATTTTAAAAATATAATATAAAAACGACCCATTATAAAATCTTTAATAAAATTTATATTTCTTGATAAAATATATATTTTTTATTGTTCATTACGAATTTGAACATTTCAAAAAATTATCAAATATTTATTCTACGATAATTTGGAGAAATTTATTACAAAAATGAATTTAAATTTTATAATAAAAAGTTATGAAAGTGTAACAATATAATTTTTTTTAATTTTTTTAAAAAAAGGGAATTAATTTTCAAGGAGAATATAATTTTAATGCTTATAACGACTTTTCAAAATAATATCATATATATCAATATATATTATATATCTAAAAATATTATAATTAATAATAAATGTTATGTATTTTTATTCATTACAAAAAAATTATTTGCAATTTTATGATAGTTTTCTTTGTATAATGACATGAATATTATATTTTAAATCATTAAAACTCTATGTTTCAGGAAACACAATGTATCGAAGAAGTTAAATTTATTTTAAAAAATATTTCATAAAAATATTATGGTGTAATATTTTAATATCATTTTTCCTTTCATTTAACACACAATAAATGAGATATAGTTCCACCGAAATCACATGTTTTCACCATAGACTATTGAAGAAATTCCTCCATCAGTAAGTTATGACACCCTGCGTTGTCCTCACTCCCCTCAATAATATTTTGAATCATGCTATCCTTATTCTCTATTATAACAGTACCATATGACTACAATCAAATACTGAGGATGCCTTAGAGTAAAATTCACTTTCACAAATGTTTATATTTTCATTCGTATATTTTATTATACATGAAAGATATATCATTTCCATTATAATAAATTTTAACATCATTCAGGGTTATTTTTCATTCAACAACATTTTAACTTCTAAAAACACAATGATTCGCATTTATAAATGCAAATTTATTAATGTAGTGAAAATTTTATTATTAAACATTATGAATTTCATGATTTAATTTATATTATAAGTGGAAATATATTCTTATCATGACGTCTCAACCTGGATACGAAACACTGGTTCCCCAAGCCTATAGACCACCTGATATCTGGTGCGCCTCCCCATACACCAAAGGCAGAGACTAGAAACAATGTATGGATATATGAATCATGGATAGACTATATCAATTTTTATTAGAATAATACATTAAAAGAATTAAATTAACAATATATGAATATCATATCACTATAAAAAAACAAGTATCTCATCATACATTACGTAGAAATAAAATATCAAATCTAAAGAAGTAAATATTCTATGCTGAATTTTTTTCCCACTTTTAAATTATGACACAAAAGAAAAACCCCGAATACTCACAAGCGGGTCTCAAACAACATATAGTACATATATCAGTGATCCATCAACAAATAATTCAAATAACATTGGGCATTTTCTTTTAACATATACTTAAATAATTAAATAAATTTAGTTTCACATGAGGAAATCAATACAGGGTGTGAGTATAACTCAATAGGACACGACCATAGTTCTCTAAAACAACATCCATTATATATTAATGTATGTGGTTGTACAATGATAAATTATTATTGAATAAATTAATTGTTATCACATTATCAATTTATATTTTATTTAACCACATTTAATTAGGGGCTTCTATGGGATCACGAACCTCAATATATGTTTTAGACATTTTTAGATTGTATACTATCCCAATGGGATCATATCGCATTGAACTCCACAACAAAAATTATATCTCATCTCAATCACAGAATGTCAATTTTACTATTCTAGATCTCAAATCAAAAATTAATTCCAATTTAACCATTAATCATTTAATTAATTATTTCAACATCTAATAAATCATATCATTCTCATTAATGAACTTAAAAATAAATTAATATGGTCATCCCCATTAATTAACTAAATTTTTAATTAATCACCCCATTAACATTAATTTTCTCAATAATTAGTTAATCTTATAAAGTTCATTATTTAGCTCATTAATTAATTAATAATATAATTCCTAAAAAAATTTTAAAAAATTTATTTATCCTCCCAATAATATAAAATTAAACAATAATTAATTATTCATCCCTACCTGATCACTCCCAAATTATTTCGAAAATTTATTAATTGAATCATAATCACATTATCCATAATTATTTCTACAATTAATTACTCAATTAAACAATATCAATTACCTCATAACGAATCCAACAATAAACTGTTCAAATTTTACAGATTAAATATTTCATTATTTATTTTATAATTAATTATCTAATAAAAAATAATGAAACATGAAAATTAATTACTCAATTAATTATCTATTTTTACAATCCCTAAATCTCATAATGTGAAAATTACATTAATTATATAAAAAATAAATTAATAAAATTTTGGAATTTGAGTGTCTAAAAAACACAATCAATTATGAAAATTTCAAACATATAAGAAGTATAATAAATATTCCATATTAATATTATACCACTTAAATCATTAATTGATGGACACTATATCAATGAAAATCCTCAAAATTTGTGCGGCACAACAACATCGAATAAGATATGTATTTATATCACTGAATCCTGATTTAACTAATAATAATCACTCTATTATAGATATATATCTAAAACCCTAGATGTAAATCCACAATATTTTATCAATATTTAACACAAAACAAGATGAAAAATGACCAAAATAATGGCATATGGAAGTAATAAAACACTTAAACCTTGTGATACATGAATCTCATAGTATAAGGGTTGTACATCTTAAATCATGACATCTTATTATGATAAATGGTGGAATGGGTGCATTTTAATCTTCTTAGAGAGACCCAAAGTCATGAAAGTGATCCATTGGTCGAATGTGGGTTGATAAGCGATTAAAATGAATGTTCATGAATTTTTATAATTAATTTTCAATAGAAAATAATTTTCCTTCACAATCTATTGTATAGTGGTGCACGAGTTTCCATAATTATGGTCTAAAACTATGGTCCTCCTTTATAGGGGACCATGGTTACTCCAAATAGGGTCCATAGTTTAATTAATCATGAAACAATTTGAAATTTCCCTCTCTCTTGGGTTTCATAGTTAGATGGGATAGAGTGTATGGTTTTCTCAAATCATGTTACAACATTACAGAACCCTCATTCATTCTGTTTCTAAAATTTCGAAACCAACAAACCTTAAAGAAATGTCCAAAAAAATTACCAATAATAAATAGAATAGTTATTGTAAAAATCATGATAGAACACAAAAAAATGATAGGATGATTCAATTTCAACAACTTATAACAATTAATCCTTTGACTACACTCCCATTATTCTATATGATTCTTAGTCAAAAAGATCGGTCTTCGGATCCCTAATATATACTTTCCATTCCCACATTTCCTCCTTGACACCCCCATGTTTCACCAATATAAGAAATTTTGGCATAATCATTCCATACAACACATTCTCTCCAATATATAACAACCATATCAAATACTCTTCAAAGGATGTATTAATCTCCATGTCAAAATCATCAACATTGATCACATGAGAGGGTTCGGGGTGATACCACCATAGGTCTGACACATGGAAAATGTTATGCATAAAACTATATTTATATTGAAGAACCAATTAGAATACCATCAGGCCATTTCATTACACATACTCAAAATGTCCAATGAAACTAGATACCATCATTAACTTCTTTCATATACTATAATGATCCAATGTAGGTCAAAAACTACGAAATACAAAATCTCACACTTTAAAATATAAGGATTTTCAACTTCTACTATCATATTCCATTTGTGTAGTATGAGATTTATCCATATAATTATGAATCATATGATCCTTTTATGACATGTTATGAAGAATACTCGATCAAAAAAAGCACTAACTCACTTGCCTCCATGTAGAATAAAGGTGATCATCATGGCACAACAAAAAATAATCATATGGTTCCATATGTATTGATACAAAAGAAAATATTTTTATTGAAACATTTCATTAAACCGGGGTTCGTCTACCAATATCCACTAAGGACAAGAAGACATTCTCTCTCCATACCCTCAATGGAATAATTTGTATATTTAAATTTACTATCTATCTGTGGGTGGAATGACACACAAAATTGAACCTCCATACAATACACCTTTTTTAAGGCCAGATAGAAGAAGAATGTTAATAAAGAATCGTGTTCTAAATCTATAGTCCATGTAATCCAATGTTGGAATACTATATTTAAAACATTAATATCTCTCAGCTTCCATATTGAGAATGTTTCCTATTATTTTATACAAATTTCTTCTTTCGTCGGCCTTTCCAAAATACAAATGATCATTAATTCTCATCCATCACCTTCTGACAGTTGTTTCATCGTGTCAAAAACCCTACTATTTCAAATTTCATAACAGAATATCCAAATTTTTTATATAGGTCATGGTACATTTTGTTCAAACTAGTATGTACCACACATTTCTCCGCATTAAATTTCTTTATCAAAACCTCTAGCATACTAGATGGGAAAATATTTTTTGTTGACATAGATCATCAAATTCTCATCTATAAATCTGTATAAAGGGGTCACCCACCCCGTGGTGGATTCCACCATAGATCGACATTCAATATCATCATACAATATTTCCCAGATCCGTTCAAAATATTATATTCCACTAAAAATATTATTAAATAAATCTACTACTAAATATCTTAAATCATGACAAGTATTTCCTCTAGTAGATTTATCATCATCCACTCAAAAATATATTCCTAAACTATCAGAAAGTGAGTCTTCCTACTCAAAATGTGAATTATACGATTCAATTCTAGGGTGTATATTATAGTTCAAAATCAAAAAAATCATACACTAAACCCATATTGATTACTATTTAATCAAATATCACTATGAGAATAAATACAAAAATATATAGTGATCAGTGAACATATTAATCAACTCATATAAAAGATTATGTCACCCCCAATTCAATGAATATTCCAAAATAACTAACTATAGTATATTTATAGTCTAATTCATTTGATGAGTCCTCAAATTTCCTGACCCATACAACATAACTTGATCTTCCTACATCTACAAAACTCTATGTCAATTCAAGAAGCCTGAAAATAAACCATATACTCCTCAACATGCTCAACTAGGTTTATTATCAATGATGATATTAAACACATCGTCATTTCCTCGAAGTTATTTTCACATGTATTCGTAAAAAAATTTAATTATCTTTTTCATTCAACTTTTATGCTGCATTTCAAATAGGTAAAGTTCATGATGAATCACAGAACATATCCAGCCAACCCCTAAATTCTACAAATATAGGACATGCTATTGGGATTCACCCTAGAAGCCACTACCTAGACCATATTTAGTTCTAAATACACACCTTCCATTAAGAATATGTGACCTAATATGTGTAACTGATCTATCCAAAAAATGGAAATTAAATAGATATTTATATAACTAATGCACTACCAGCGTACTCAAGATGATGTCACAATATTGGTCATGATCTTCAAAAGGTTTTGACTACACTATGAAGACATCAAAAAAATACTAAAAATGGTTCCATGTATTAATGTATGATTATGTTCATCATGCCCATAATCACTACTAGTTCATACATCAACCCAATTGAAATTATGAAGAACTAATATAAGAGATACCCAATTTTGATGGTAGACCATGAAATATCAGAAGCCTAAAATATAAAATGATGATATTCTAGCCTCAATTATTTAGTTTGGTAGACAAAATATATTCATATTTGTCCAAAATAATCTTCATTTTCTTTTTGAAGATGATATTAGTTCTTCATAGTCATCTGGTTGAACATCTGGTAATTGAAAAACAAGTTAAAAATACAATCATCCTACTAAACTACCAGAACATGTTATCACCAAAGTTAGGTACTCAAAAGGATAACCCCCATATCCATAAACTCCTCCAGATGATACATGAGCTCTTGAATCTATTCACGCTCCATTCTTTACGATGGAAAGAAACCAGTTCAGCTCCATATATGATTTCAATAGAAAACTCCATGTCTCTCATAGGTAGAATCTTGGAAAAGTAATTAGTAAGCACTTCCTAAATCTATGACACTACTGGTAGGAATAAAAAAATGTTATACGTCATCAGAATCTAACAAATTTTTATCAACCATGTTTGTGAGCTCTCCATGTTGCTGAGTAATAATCCATACTCAGCCAGGATTGATATCCCATTCTCCCTGATGAATATAATTGTCACCATTAAGATATGTAAAAGTCACCTTCCAATGGTAAAAATCATTTTCAGAGTGGAATTCCACTACATATTCAATATCTATAATTATGTAAAATCATGAAATTTATACAATATAGATATCCTAGTGAAAATGATACTCCCCATCCTCAAGAGAACTCTCTTTGACAAAAATATATATCTAGACCATACTATTAAAAGTTTTTATTTTATTAACACTATGCTTCTGAAATCCACCACCATGAACAAACCATACAAATGATTTTCCCAAATAATGGAATGAGATAAAAAATTATCAAATAAGGAATTAGATAATATAGAATCTATAAGAATAGATCATCCCCTGGTTCATGGTCAAACATTAATATCTATAAGAGTATGTTGAATGGTGTGAAATTTTCATTCCCCTATTAATTATCAAGGAGTCTAACTCCCATCTATTTCACAACATTACATATATGGGCACTCTTTCTGAAAATTACAACATCTAATTCCTCTTCCACAAACCCTAGTAGAAATCCAAAATGTAGTTTTATAATGAGTAGAATATAACCTCCCTACATTATGATTCTTTCTACCTTCCCCATTATTTCTCATGTGTAGTGGTTCCTTCAAATAACCTATAGATTCCCCATCTCTCTACATGAGCAACACTCCACTAATGGTCTGGGATTGTGTATACTATAGAGGTATGCCTAATCGCACTGGCATAAAATCACTTGGGAAAGGTCCTATGCAAATTATTTTTCCCACCGGACACCATATTTTACACTTCTTTGGAAAATGATCTAATTATAATGTTTCCTACTATCAGAAGACATACCTCCTAATCGACCAATGTTTACCATTTATTCTAAAATATAATACACTATTAGGTTCCCCTCAGCTATTAGATATCAATTGTCCTATTTTGAAAATTTCAGTAACCAAAAAAGTGTTCACCTTGGTCATTATTTCACTTTTAAATTCACCCTGAAATTATTATGATGAGGTAGCCTCATCGACTAAAATCACAGGAGAAAAAATATGAAAATATATAATGCATCCAATATAGTCCATCATAACCATATTCCCTAGTGTCATCCTTCTAAACCCAAATACTCCCTACATCCCCTATGTCCCATGATAAATGTTTTTCGATAACCTTTCATAGCAGTCCATACATAACATAACATCATATAATCTAATTAGTGCATTATTGTCCCGGTAGTTTATCTTAGTTATATAAGAAATATAAGTTTTTATATTTTCCCACTTTTCAGTTGGTTTCTATATGTGTTTAATAAAATATTTTATAAACTCAATAAAGTACAAATCATCCTCTAGTCCACCTTCTCAAGAAGAAGTCAGGTGGTGTTACTCCTTGAAATCTCTAGTAATTTCATATATGATCTTTTAAACTTTCCTTGGTACTCATCCAATGACTTTCATAAAGTGAGAAATGTTTTCTTAATGATGCTATCATGCTTCCTCACCTGAGAATTCTGGTGCCTTGGATACCACCATGAGAGTGTTATACGATTCAATGTCATCATGTTATCCACACCAAAAGAGACATATTAAATGTATAACTCTATAATCCCAAAATGAATGGTATAATACATTTCTCATCATTAAAAAAATTATATAAAAATATTATTAGTACCAATTTTTCTTTTACAAATGGTCATAATCGGGGCCCGAACACTACCCATAACCATCCTACATATATGTAATTATTTAAAAGGTTAACACCTTTTTTAAAATCATGGATATCTGATATACACTGAATTATTATCATATTTCATAAATTTATAATATCTCTCAATTTCTTGTTAGACAATATTTTTTTAGTTCAATTTCAGAAGAATGGAAAAACTGTTCATGTTAAACAACATTCCTAAAACCTGATTTATCATACATGCCTAAAATACTTCATGTAAAAATAAAAAGATAAGTGCCTAAAATTATGAATTCATAATATATTATCTTAAAATATAGGTATACCATTAAATAATCCAAAAAAATTTAAAAGAAATACAATTCAAATATGAAGTGTGTCACTAAATGTGAAATAAAAGTAAAGTGTAAAAAACCATTATCAACCATAATCCTGCCTCAGGTACATGGGTGTTCTCCAATTTGTGGGATGGATTCTCCCCTGAATCATCTCATAAACAATCAATGACAGTTACTATTCTCTTATATACCATTATAATATTTTATGAAAAATGAAAATAAAATAAAACCACCATTTTATACCACATGGGGAAGACTTGTCCATGGTTCAATGCCCTGTTGCCCTGACATAGTCAGTGACATAACCTCAGGCAAGACACCCTATAAGGAAGAGGGTACTAACTTGTAATTAGGGAATCATATATAAATTATGGGTACACTACATCCTCATTTATCAATGTTACCCAATAGTATAATTAAATAAACAATTGAGTAATATCATATAATTGTAATCAAAACCAATGTGTTGTGATACCAAAACTGGGAAAAAATTAAAAAAAATAGAAGTAAAAATTCTATTCTAAATTACATGTCAAGTGTAAAATATGGACTCAAAATAATGACATTGACTAATTCCAAATGGGACTTGAGATTTTCTTAGTTTCCTAATCCATGAATCATCCACAAATATATGATAGTGGAAATTTACCCTTAACATGGCCAACATCAACAATATATAGTATAGATTAGGTATCCCAAGAATGTTATGAGTAAAATTTAGTAGGCCTCTGCCAATGGGGTCTAAAACAATATCCTGTCAATAATAGTGTAGGGTGTTTTATAAATAAAAAAACATTTATTTAATAAATAGTCATCAAATTATTAATTTATTTAATATTTAATGACAAACATTTTCTTGTTTATAGGGAAACCCATACCTCCATACCTTATTTGATCTATGTTGGTGTCTAGATTATCTCTACGGGATCATATATATTATAATTCAATTGTAACTGTATTATCTCATCTCAATCTGATAATGTTTTTGTCACCCTTCTAGATCCCAATTCTCATATGAATGCCATTGTAATATTTCATAATTAAATTAATAAATTCAGAAATTATGTATTCTTATCATTCTCTATAACTAAATTAAGAAATAATTAATCATCCCAATTTCATAAATTAACACATGAACTAAATAATAATTTATTTCTTATAATTTAAATAAAAATTTAATTAATCTTCCCAATTTCATTTATTAGCTCAAAAATTAATTAATATTCTCAATCATATAAATTTACTCAAAACTCAAAAAATAATTAATAATACATATATAATTATCTTCTAATTCACTAAAAAAATTAATTATTATAATCACAATCACAATATGCCTCATTAATTCCACAAATAATTACTGAATTAAAAAAATATATTTCTATCATAAATAATTCAAAATTTTATTATTCAAAGTATACAAATTCAATATATCAAAACTAATTCCACTATTAATTATTTATTTAACAAACCCAATGACTCATAATTTATTCACATATTAATTATATAGATAAAAAATACATAATTATCAAAATTTCACAAATAAATAAATTTTTTAATTAACAAAATTAATTAATAGAATTCAGAAATTTCAATTCATAAAAGACACTGCATTTAGAAAATTCGAAGTCACGTTAATAATATCACTACTATGGGATATTATATATTCGACCACCTACCTCAATTCATTGATGTAGTATTTCCCAATGAAAACCCACAAATATTTATGGAATAAGGACATAGAAAAATATGTGAATGTAAAACCAAAAATCATGGTTTAGAAATCAAAATATAAAAAATATATTTCTAGATCTATAATACAAGTTCTATATAAAAAATATAATATAGAGATATAAACCAAAATATGAAGAACTGTCACAAAAAGAAGGAGGGGGGGAATAAAAAAGAACAATACATCAAGAAGGATATGGATATCATACCTTGAAGAGTTAAGATCGTAGATACATGGGTGAAATCATGAAGCCACGATGTCATAAAGGCTTGGAATCTGATCAAAGAGATCAAATAATAGGAAATAGTACCTAGGGTCAAATGGTGGTCAATGTGGTATTTAAAATAGGGTTCCATAATTTTTAGAATAAACTTCTAGGAAAAAATAATTCTCATGCATTTTATGGTGGGTAGAGGCACACATTTTTCCATAACCATGTGCCAAAAACATGAACATATATTATAGTGGTGAATAATAACTCCTAATAGGTCACACGATTTTAAAAACCATGTGACCACCATGAAAGTACTCTTTGTCCCGGTTTCCATAGTTAACTGGGCAGTAGAGCTTGTTTTCCCAAATTGTGCACCAACAGTGCACAACCCACCATTCATTATTCTGAAATTTCCACCCAAACACACCCTTTGCGAAAACCCAAATGAAATGAACATAGCACTAAATAGAATTGTACTGGTAATCTATCCAGAGAAAACTCTGTAAATGATAAAGATCATACTCTGTTATATAGTGTGAATCCTAAAATGTAATATTATTTATACACCATATAAAACATATAAAATATTTTCTTCATTATTTGATTAAAAACATAGAAAAAATTATAATATTTTATTTAGTAACTCCCCAGAAACCTTCTGTAAATTTGTACTCTAATATATATAAAATATTTTCAAAATTTATTTATTTATCATGAATTATCTTTACATAAAATTATCACATAAAAGTAAAATACAACCACAACATCAAAACTAAACACCATTTTTTTGTTGACCAACCCACACTAAATGTAATTTGATTTGAAATATAATGTATTAATAGGTTATCATAATAAATTTATTAAGTTATTTGTGATGCAATAATAAATTAATAAAAATTATATTAAAATTAGATATATTTATATATTTTTGAATGATGTTGTCATGGATTCTTTTAAATAATCTATAATTTTAGAGATTATTTGTAGATGAGTGGCAAAAAATGGTTTTTCTCAAAGGAAAAACTATGTAACCTAGTATATAAAACAAAATAGATAATAATCAATATAATAATAAATATATTTGATTTTAGGATTTATAAGTCAAGATGTTTTTTGTTGGAATATGTTTTTCTTTTTTTAAATTGATTAACTAAACACAATGAGAGTATGATTATTTTTTAAAATATTCTAGATGGTGTAATATATTTAAATATTGAAATAAAATTAGTTATCAATAATATTCATTCAAGTAAAAAACCACATAATTGTGATACGATAATTTTTTATCCTCTGTATCCTTTGAAAATTTACTCCAACCATAATGATCATATAAATTAAACATGAGGCTTTCTTGATAATAAGTAATAATAGAACCCAAAATTGATCTCCCTTCTAGAGATGTATTTTAGTTAGTGTTGATGTATGGGTCATATATATATTGTATTATGTGAATAATTATGTTTTCGGGTTAAATTTTTTCTCATCTAATTGATCCCATAATGTTTTGTTTTTCAGCTTAATATTCTGTTCTCAGAATTCACATGTTAGACAACCTCATATTTTTTGTGTTAATTTTTCAATTTCATAAATGGATTCATATAATATAAACACTCAATTAATAATTCATATAATTTTAGTTAAATTAAAAAATTTATATGAAATAAATTCATCATGGTGATAAATATATATAATAATAATAAATACCACTCTTTCATGGTTATATTTGTCATTATTGAAAGGTCTTTGATATGAAAAAATTTACTAAGGGTTTATCTCAAAAAATTTTATTTTATTTTACACCCCAAATAGGGTTTTTATATAATATGAAAATGGAATAAAATAAAATAAATTTAAGTGAAACATTTGTTTTTATTATGAAACACTAACAGTACAATATGATCAAAATGAATTCATCGACGATGGTATCTAAGAATCCTAAAATATCATCTTGAAATTCATAGAGAAAAATATTGAAGCCACACCCTCTCTACCCAGTGTCTCATAATTCACATATTATCCCATTTGAATGAGAGAGAGAAATTTATTATGTGGAGGGGTGGATATGGTTATAAGAGTATTAATTTGTTAAAGAGTATATGAACAAAAATATGTTAATCTAAATTGATCAAACATGTTGACCTATATAATCAAATAAGTAGATGTTCATATATAATGATTATTTATTAAAAAATTATTCCTCTATCTAATGTCAACATTTAATCCCAATCGATGATCTAAATATGTCATTGGGGACCAAAAAGTGAATCAGTTACATCTTGAATCAATCCATCCCTTCTTTGAATTCCTAAAAATTTACACCAATAAAATTGAATATCCAACTTATGTATCCAAAAAGAAAATTTTTACCCAATTAGTGGTGAATAAAATTACTACATATTATGTCAAATTACATAGGATAAAAATATTAATTTCGAAAATATTACAGTGCATTTTATTGGGTCAATAAAAAAAATCATTAATGTTTCAAGTGAATTTCCAATAAAAAAATAAAAAAATAAAAATATTTAACACAATATGTGAAAATTCTATAATTTATTATCAATGAAAAATTAAATATTTTTTTAACTCCTCATGCTCATACATTTTTTAACTCTAACAAAAATTCACATGTCATGTATTCTAGTGAATTGTGACCAAATATTCAAATCGTTATTTCCAATTAAATATATGAAATATAGTCATTGTACGAATTGAATCATGAATTCAATTTTAATAAATGTTAAAATCATTGTTTGATAAATTTTATAAAATAAAAACCAATGTCATTAATGAAATTAATCAATGTGAAATATTTTACGGTTCAACATTTCCATTAATTCCACACGTGTGTCAGTGAAAAAATTTAAGAATTATATTTGAAAACATTATTCAATTTATTCATTTAAATTGAATCATATCTTATTACATATATTAATTCCATTGAAACTCTTCTATATTCATTTATATGAAAATTTCAAAGCCTACTCAGTTATGAAACATTGAAATTAAAACATATTATTACCAACCTAGATATCAAAAAATGTTTTACATTTCAGAATTTCCCTATTTATTAACATTTTTTTTCAAATTTCTAGGTGGGTGTAAAACTATAAGAACACATTCATTACTAAATTCAGTATATTAATGATGTTTATTGTAAAGGAAGAGAACTTGGGGATCAATTATTATTGTATGATTAAAAAAATTACCAACATAAATAATCCATCAATTGAGTAGAAAAATTAACAATTTATTTTTTTTAATCTTGTTTCGTATAGAAATCAATAAGATAAAATACAATGGAAAATATTACAAATAATAGTTTCTAAATATAATCTTTATTATATGTCCAAAACCTATAATAACATTGAATACATATTTTTTAATAAAAATTAAACCCTAATGAAGAAATATATCTAATGTTTACCAGGATAAAAATTATTAATGAAATATTGGTCTTTCATTTTCTGTATGTTAAACATGAATATAACTTTGATAAATTCAATTTTGTGGGTTTTTATTTTGGAAACTAACTCTAAAATAAAATGGCAACTAGTAAAATTAAAATCCTTATTAAGATTCACCAAAATATCATCCCCTCCACTGAATTGAAAATATTTTATTGATATAAATGTGATCATATGAGAGGATATTTTCACATTAAATTAATAACATTATATAAGATAAATACTATAATAGTTAATGGGTTAGGGAAAGTATGGTGTTATCAAGTGATGAAATTGTCTTAAACTATGATAAAATAAATTACATGTGTTGTAAGTTCCTAATTGACTTATATCAACCATTTTATATTTATGGTTATGATCCATACTATATAAACTTGTGTTATATCCACTACACTATACGGAAATAAATTTCATGTAATATAAGTACTTAATTATAAGTAACTCAAATTATAAAACACCTACTTTAGTAATGAACTATAATGAAGAACACTATCTCCATCAAGAAACCACCCTTATCCATCATATTTTTATCAATTTCATTTTATTTCTAATAATATAGCCCTCCATTCTCAAATTATTAATATTATAATGCTTAAATATCCGAATTTTATATTTTCATTTGGACACCTTTTTGGATAAATATATGTTTCACATACTTATATCAAAAAATTCGGGATATTTGACTTCCATTGAGAGATATAAATATTTCCATAAACAATATGACGTGGTGACATACAAATCTTAATCATGTATTCCCTATAATATTCTCATATCAAAACATCCTAAAAAATAGCAACCGTTTTGATTAAACATTATGGTTTTATCGAGTTGTATATTAAACTTTTGATATGAAACATTGCCTTCGCTATTAGTTTATGGATGGTGTAGAGTATATGTTTTATTCAACCCAACATATTATTGAAGGGGATAAATCATATTTTGGTTGAAAAAGTTCCACCCATTGTAACTAATTATTTCATTTTTTTCTAATCCATGGAAAAATATTTTACCACTAAAATCCATTAGCAGATGAAAATATTTAATAATGGAAGCATTACTACCACTGCTTTTCTAAGAAAACCAACAAAAAATAGAAACTATAACAATACATATTAACAAATAAAATTGAATAAAACACTAATTCTTAATACATAAAACATTAAATTAAACAATATGGGTTATTGACTAATTTCATGTAACATAAAAATATTTACTCTGTGTTGGTAACATGATGATGACTTATAAAACACATGAGCATTATGTAACAAGAGAAAAAAAATAACATCCTGAGTCTCTAAAATTCCTAACCATATTTTGGGGTAATATGAATCCAATATATGAACATGTATGAAAAAAATACAGAAAAAACTAAAACTAGTAACCAAGAACACCCCACCAAATAATATAGTTACTACACATGTTCCAGTTGTAGTGATTTTCCTGCAAACAAATTCCAGATAAAATCATTATCTTTTTGAAATGATGACTCATTAAATAAAAATTAATTTAATAGGTGAATAGGTAGTTTATTAAATAAACATACCTAGTATTTGTACCTATAAATTCTTATAGATGATCATTGGGAAATTTTTCATCATTTAGTACATGTCTAAGGTTTCATCCTCTACTGTGTTAGCGATCCCACTCTTCTGGACTAACTCCATGTTATCTAAATAATTCTTTTCCTTCCAAAATATTGTAATCTCTTGAATATGAATCATCATATTGATAATACAAGGATTATTCTTAGGATTCTTCATTATGATTCTTAATGTTGTGTGGTAAAACAAACAACTACTTCAAATCCTAATATATTAAAAAACTATCAAATGAAAACATGATCATGGAAATTAAATTTTAAATTGTTTTTTAGTTTTATTGGGACAAAACTAATTCCATAAAATTATATGAAATATTAGGAGTACATACATACACTGAATATAATAAAACAACTGTAATTATGATGTTTGAAGAATCACACATAATATCAAATGTAAACTCTAACCATGGGTCTAAATTGTCAGTCATGTGGAGAGATGTTTCATTATCAAATTCATTTAACTCTTAAAAAATCTCCAAATATAAATTTTGAATTATTTTTATGTGTCCTCAATAATAGAAGTGAAATTGAAATTAAATTTTAACATCGCTTCAATTTTATATGGTTACATTTGAATGGGGTTTTTAATTTTAGAATTTAGTGGATGATTTCATTTTTAAAATGATCTAGGAGTGTAATTCCATGAGTTGGAACACATAAATCTAATAATTTTTGACATTTTTAATGGGTTGAGTGGTGTCTCAGTAGTGGCATTGAATTTATATAGTGTTGGGATCATAAAAAAAATTACATTAAGAACAAGTAGTAGTTTATGGTTATCATGAAATAGTAAGGCCCTCCATGATAATGTTTGGGGTTGGTATAGAGGGGTTATTGGTGTCACATGGTTTTTCTAAATCTAAAAACTAGGAAAAATGTATGTGTAGTTTCTATAAGATCCTTGAAAATGGGTAAATTCATGTTCATCACATCGCATACCAACCAATGTTCGTGAGACATGCAAGAACCCATATAAGGCAATTGATGGAGCATAATTGGGGTACATTTTTTGCAACCGTGCTGCCAGATAATGTAGCTCATTAAATGGGGTAAATATACCAATTTTACCTATCCATGTTATTCATCCTTCTCTATTTTTCTTATACCAATTAGTGTGCAGTATCCCATCAGGTGTTTTGTCCCCTTATCCTCATATAACGAGTTCTACAATATCTAAACACCATTTTGAGAAACATTCCTCATGATATAACTGCATCAATTAGTCTAGAACTCATCCTTCCAATCATATTTACTTATCATTTCTTATATTGTTCAATAATGGTGTCATTAAATTCACCCTATATTCTTGTTGTTTTTCAATATCATTTATTTGATTCAAACTAGCTTGAATCAAGCCATTAAATGGGTGAGTGGACAATCCTAAGTATAAGGTAGGTTGTCTATAGATTTTTCCCTTAATGTATTATGTTTCATAAAATACATTATTATGCCACAGACTAGATTTTACATGTGTTACTTTTGAGTTATGAAAATAATCGTATAGATTAAAATTTCCTAATTTTTAGAACACATGTAAATTAATTTAGAAATATTTAATTTCATGAATGTATGGTTTTAAAAAAACATATTATTTTTATTCTAAAAATACTTTATTTAATATATTATTTTTAAATAAAACCTCATTTTGATGTTTGTTTTCATCTAAGATAAGAACGATTTCAATTAAATGGCTTTCCTGCTATATTGAATTTGTGGAAACATTCCCCCTCATACTCCATGGTGGAAAAACGACATCCTAAGAGGTTTTGTTTTGGGTTATTTATAAAATAATTATTTTCAAGTAAATGAAAAATTAAACTGTGAAATAACATGGAATGCATCATTTGGATAATGGAAAATGAAGTCACAAGATACTAAATTAATGAAATCATTAAAAATGGCCTTTATTATTATAAATTTTAATTCATGAATGGGAATTTAATAAATGATTATTATTAATTTTCGGTGTTTTTTTCTTATGTACGTGGACCACTGTGGAATGCATTGGTTCATGATCATTCCATAATAATTTAAATTAAATGATTAAATGAATTGTTTTACACTGTGAGAAATAATTAGGTTACCTATTATAGAACTCCATGGTTTGTCTCATACAATCGTAGTGATTATATGTAAATTTAATGATACTTTTGTTTACATTTTATGAAATTCTATTGAATGGGACAATGGTTACTTGATATGTATTATGTTAGGAAAGATACATGGTATTCCATGGATGGGATCACCATGTCAGTTTTCTACCTCCCAATTAGGGATACTATTTCTCTATGGGAGACACCATGGATGGGCTTGGTGTCTAGATGGATATACCAGGACAAAAGATATATTTAGTACCCTATATAGGATAATAAGGATGGATATAGAGGTTATTACCATCACACATTGCAAGAATTAATACTAGATACTCCATTTATGGTTCACCATGGATTGAAACATACAATGTTGTGTATCTATCATGCACTTAGAGGTATAATTAGAATTAATTCTCTGATATCCTTGGATTGGATTAGAGATCGTCTTAACGTATTTTCATGAATATATTTATATTAAAACCAATGAAAGCGTGGATCTTATCTCGGGATGTGATTGAAAAGGAAAATCACATTCCTTGTTTTAGTACATACCACAATACATGTTTGTTGATGATTTTTTATCATTATACACAATTCAAAGTTATATAGGATGAACCTATTTTATAATCATTTCATATTAAGATGATTTTGGTGGGTTGGTAATGTGTTCTATGAGGAACCATTGCAAATTTATTTAATCATTTATTATGTGACACTTATTACTACATGAAAATGGTCGTGTTTTCAATCCATAACTAGTTTTTAATTTAGAAATCATCAGTAGTGGCCTACTAACTATATCTCCTACCCTACATCTGCTTCCATTTCAATGGGGTAACAGTTAAATCAACATTTTTTCACAAGTCATTGGGTTATTAATTATGATGTGGTTAATACATGGGAGCTTAGGAGTACATGACAAACCCTGAAATTATGGTTATCATTGAGATTCTCCAGCCCCCATGTATTTATTATTTTCCATTATTAATGTAATATATTTTATTGTACTTACTATTGTATTATTTAATGTTTTGTATTATTAGCATTATCTGGACATGTATCAACAATAGTAAATTTAGTGCTGGAAATATTAATACTGTTATTATATATATCATTAGTTGTTTTCTCTTTATCATTGTTTGGAATACTTGAATTATTATCAAATGTTACATTATTGTTATTATATGATTCTTCCCAATTGATAATGATAGAATTTTCTCTACATAATACCTATGTAATACCCCCATTGCATGTCAATAGCCATAGGTATACGGGGTGGACCTCTTGAGGCCATGTAACTAACCAGTGAGATGAATGTTTTCATATTCAGTCATGTCTGGATGTTACAATGTTGTATCCAATCTATTTTCTATTCCTACGTCTTACTATTTTTTTGGTTGACATGTGACTATGAATATTTAGTAACATGGCAAATCACCTTGTATAAGAGTTATCAACCCATGCATATAGAAAATTTCATGTGATTATGGATGAGATTGTTATTTTTATTCCTTATAATAGTTGATTATGATTCCACATAATTTGATATTATTATTTTAGGTAAGTAAAATTTTATCATGTTTATGAATTTATTATGGGAAAGGTATGTCATGGATATAATATTACATTCATTATTAGAGGCTTATTGGGATTCCTACAACTTGCATATGAAATGCCATGTAGATTTCATTTCTAATCTATTTGAAATTTTATGATGTTCCATTTATATTTATTTTCACTACATATATATTCCATATTAGTTTTGTTCATAACATTTATATTTTATTACTAACTTATATATTTTTATTAATTTTTAATATATCATTACTTATGATCTATTTAGTATTTTTGACTTTTATTATTTTCATTTGGTTATAGAAATATGTTTTGAAGGGTTATTTACCATGTTTATTTTATTATTTGTCATCATTATATATATTTTTTATTTTCATAACACTCAAAATCATACTTAAGAATAATGGTTGACTAAATATTGTATCATCATCAAACTATGAAATTTTTCACTCATTCATTAATCGTGGAAGTCTATTTTACAAACCTGCTATGACATATTGGAGGGATGTACCATTAGATTCATGGGTTGAGATATATTGGTAGTGATTAACAAGTATCTAGTTTGAAATTTATAAATTATATGGGAACATTAAAAAAATTGTAAATATAAGCATATATAATTAAAATAATGTATATTATATTCTAATACCTAGATACTTTTAGTAATTTTAAAATCATTTACACCATACATATAAAAATCTTTGGATTTTTATGCATCTTATTCCTGGATTGACCTATGAATTATAGCCTAGGATTGTTTTTTTAATATTATAGAACCCACTAAGGGTGTTTTTGAATCATAATTTTTTAAAAAATATCATGTTTCATTTTGAATAACCGAAAATGGATTAACAGGGTCCTCGTTGGCTTTTTTATATATTTATCCATTATTGTTTGGGTCATGACCCATCCACCAGGGCCTGTGTTATGTCAACCCCAATCATGCCTTCCGCTTTCTAGGGGTTGGCGAATAGCATCAGAAAGGTATATCCCTAAAATGGGATGGCTATAATATTAAAAATGTACACACACCGACTAGGTATACAAAAAATGTAAATCACATTGTTAAACTTCTGATGAAAAATTATAAACCGAATGTAAGTGGCCTGTATACAATCTCTACTGAAAGAGACAATACAATAGAAAATAGAAGACAAATCCTGAGATCATCAGCCAAGGATCGTACATGAATAGTTGGTTCAACTCGTCAACACTGCTCTCCACATAAACCGGTCACCTCCTTTCACCTTCTAGTCATTTCTCCCCACACCTCGGTCAATGATGTCCATCATCTGCAGAAGACAAAACAAGGAGCATGCGATGCCCATGCAGGGGTGAGTATAAAAATTCCTAGTATGTTCCCCGAGACCACTAAAGGTCACTCAGATTTTAAAAAAGGAAGAAACCACCAATAATAATGTCAATTACAAATCACAAGGAATGAATCTACTTAAAACAGGTATATAACATAAGTATATATGTTCATATGTTTTGTCATAAAGCGATATCATCTTATTCTTTTGATAGGCTGAATTGATAACCCACATTGTATCAGTACATATTGACCCACACAGGATCTCTAGGAACAGACCCACACAAGTTCGATAGATGCTGGCCCACACAGGATTGATAGGTGCTGACCCACATAGGATATATTACTACAGAACCACACAATATTTCTAATAGATAACCCACATAAGATCGATAGATGCTGACCCACATTCGATCACTCAGTGAAGACCTGCACATTATTGATATTAATTCTTCATTTCACAGCTAACCACTAGATTTCGACACTATGCAAGCTTGGTTCTGGGAGGATCCACTCATCAAGCCCTTGGTCATACCTCAACGACCAAAAATTCCCCTATTGAAGTACCCTGATGAACTGTGTTGTCATAAGGGTTTCAAATCAATTTAAGGAACATCAATCAGACACTCGGTCAGTATGTTATAGGCATTCTATGGCTGATGGCCCAGTTGTATTCTTGATCATTCCAAACCGGGAATACTCCAATTTTCATTGAAACTAAAGCAAAGTATCTCAGATGGACCGTCTTGTAAAATTGGATTCTATCACAGCAAATGGATCTTCAAAATGATGTCTACTTTTGGAGGTATGACCATTTAAGGGAAACTAGGTCGTACGTGGGTCCGGGTCCGGGTCTACTCTGACCTAGTCAGAATGGCCCAAACCAGCCCGTTGGGCCTGGACCAAAGGCTCTATGCTCGGACCAGTTCGGCTGGTCCCGACCCAGCACCCTGGGCTTTGGGATCATCAAACTGGTCATGGGCTAGGACATCTACGCCGCAGGTGAGGCCCGACCCAGTGTGCAATGGAACCACACTACATGCAGGATGGCATGGGGGTCTGCTTCCCTCCCGAACAACTAGGCCATTCTTGTCATCAAAATAATAGAGACAATTCGTGTTGTTCTATCTGGATGGTATACTCAGGCCGGTCACCAGCGGGATATGTAGTGTTTGTCCCCACCCTCCACCGTGGCTCGAAGCCATGGCGGGCTGCCACGGTGGGCCACCCAACATCAACGCGGTTGACAATGGCCATCCAACCCCTTCTTCTGCCGCAGATTTGATTTGGGCCCTCCATTGTGGCGCACTTTTGTGGCGCACTGTCATCGTCAACAACAGTTACAATGGCTAGTTTCCCCCTTCACTCACCACGACACCTTAAAGTGTCGTCACCTTCTTATGGATTGAAAGAGATGACCAGTGCTACAAGTTTCCATCATTTTGTTCAGTTTCCCACAATGAACAAAATCAATGTAATGTAGTGGGGGGAGGCTTTGTTCGGATTATCCCATTCCCACTACGTTAGATATATTAAAGGAAATGGTTTTACATCATAAAGAGTATATAGAACAAATAAAATCAAGACAAAACCCAACTTGAATTTGTTGGAAGGGTCTACAGATGATCAAGAAGGGTATGTTTCCAAAGGTGTTAATCAGGATTCATCATTGGACATTGATTACTCAAAAGACCAATGCATGAAATCTATTCTGTGAAGGAGATGATGTCTTCACCGTTTCATCAGAGACTCCATTCATAGCTCTCTAATTAACTGTGACCATGATTGGATTAAATGGAGAGAAAAATAACATGTTGTTTTAATCATTATGCCTAATTAATTAACTATAATTAATGAGTCAATTAAACATTTAATCATTTTCATTACAAAACCAATGTCATGGGAAGTTGAAGACATTAAATTTCCATCAATAAAATTCTGTTGTTTCACTTCAGTCCCACCACCATTGCTCAATAGTTGCAAAAAACCAAAGAAAATAACCTTTAGTTATTTTATTAATTTTCATTGTAATGTCACAAAATTAACATTTTCATTTGACTCATTCCCAACAATGTTAATATTCCCTTAAGTGAATCCCTGCACTTTGAATTCAATGGTCCCATAGATTTTTTAAATCTAAGCACTGGTAATAAATATTGAATATGTTGCTCACGCATTTGCTAAATGTACCTTAAAAATGTTCAAAATTAAATTTGAGGCACACTGGGCCTCAAAATCACATACCATCAATTTTTATATACTTATAATAATAAAAAATAATTTTAAAAAACATTATTGAATTTTAGGGTCTTTACATTCACCCATAATTAGAGATTTTTTCTCTAAAATCAAAAACAAAAACTATGAATAAATTGGGGCACTAAGCAAGTATCTGAGCCTCTCGCTCCCACATTTCTCCTGGAGGATACCTTGCTTCCACTGAACTCACACTAGAGGAATCGACCACCCCTGAAGGAACCTTTCACATAGATCCTCTATCTCCACAAGGAACTCAGTGAATGTCGTCCCATCATCAATGTCCAGCTTTCCCCAGTCGATAATTTGTTATGGATCATGCATGTCCCTCCTCCATTAAAAAACACAACAAAAATTATATACCCGGATCATCTGTGGGTGAAGATCCTGGTAGTATTCCACCTCTGAAACTCTACCATGGATTTGGAATGGAATGATGATCCTTTGATATATCTTGTCACCCTGGCCAAATCTCTGCAATCTTCGTCGAGATTAGACCTGTAGGAAGACATGGTCTCCCTCCTCAGTCTTCAAGGTTCTCCATCTTCTGTCTCCAAAAGAATTCTTCCAGCTCAGTGTAGTCCTTAATTTCTCCTAGATGACCTGCACCTTCTTAGTGGTATCCAATACAAACTATTGACCCATATGTGCAGATTCACTTATGTCTGTAGAGCATTGTTGAGAACTTCATGGTTTCCTTTTCAAGGCCTCAAATGGTGACATTATGCTGGTTGTGTGATATCTTCAATTGTAAGAGAACTCCAACAGTGGTAGGTGGTCCTCCCAACTATGGCCAAAATCAAGTATAAAAGAATGGAGAATGACATCAAGCATCTATATTCTCACTCTGTATAATGATCTATCTCAGAATGAAATGTGGTGCCAAAGTGTAGTTATGTCCCAAAAGCCTCCTGTAATCCATCCCACAATCGTGATGTAAAATGAGAAACATGATCTGAGAATATTGTCAATGGAACCCCGTGAAGCTGTACAATATCTTATATGTAGAGGCATCCCAATCCCTATATTTCTACCTTCTCTCTAATGGGTTATAAATGGGCCAACTTGCTGAGTCAGTCAACAATAACTCAGATGGAATTATTTTCCCAGGACGTACGTGTATTCCCTGTCATGATGTGCATGTAGATTCCATCCCACTTCCACTATGGCACCTCATATTGATGACTCAATCCTGCTAAAACCTCATTCTCAGCCTTAACATGCTGACATGCGAGGCATCACAAAACAAATTCTACCACTTCTATGTTCATCCCTGGACATCATTACTGAATCCGGACATCCTGGTACAACTTCTCCACAATATGATGTATATCCAACTGGGATATGTGGAACTCCCTCAACACCTCCTCTTGTAGAGTCAGTGGTAACATGGTGTGTCCTATGAAAAGGATAAAATTCTCTCCACCTTCATAAAATCATCAGGATCTCATCTTGAGGATATATGATCATGTCGGCCCTTGCAGTCAACATCCCCAAGCTACAGCTCCCTGACCCACTGATGGAGTGGGGGAGTAATAATCATAGACTAGTGGTAAGCTGCTCCATCATTATCCATGAAGGATAACTACAACGCTACTAGATGTTTTGAAACCTCACCCATCAACTATAATCCAGGCCTCAAACTGAGTGCATCTACCACCATGTTCCCCTTCCTAGAAGTGTATACTATCTCAAATTCATAATCCTAGAGGAACTCCAGCCACCAATACTATCTCTGGATATGGTCCTTCATGGGAAGATATACCTGAGGCTCTGTGATTGGAGTAGACGATAAACCATTCACCCATCATGTAGTGCACAAAATCTTTAATGCAATGACCACAACAGCTAACTCCATGTCATGGGTAGCATAGTTCTTCTCATGCTTCCTTTGCTGTCGTGAGCCATAAGTGATCACCACTTTCTCCTGCATTAAGAAACATCCTAGTCTAGTCCATGATGCTCCACATTATACTACATATGCAAAACCCTAATCTGGTAGCCTTAATTTGGGTGTACTCATCAATCCCTTCCTCAGCTTTGGGTTACACTGCTAGCATCATTATTTCCAAAAGAAAGGTTTTCCGATATTTGTCAAAGCATACAAGGGTTCATAAACTCGAGAAAAGTCATGTGAAAATTTACAGCAGTACCCAACCAATCCATGGAATGTACGCACCTCAGTCACACTCTTGTGTGGATCCTAAGCATGAACTACCTCTATATTTGGTACATCCACTGAAACTATAACCTCTAAGATAATGTCCCCTGAAAGTAGTCCTCCCGTATCCAGAACACGAAATTCGAGAGATTTCCATATAGTTAGAGAAAACTATGTGTATACAGAACTAATCTATAGATTCATAGAGTTAACCTCCTCCGACATAGAGTATATCAAGAATTCTACAATTAATGACACCATGAATCGATGATGGTAAGGGTGTAAGATTTTCTTAATGAGCCCAATGAAAACTTCTTGAGTGTTTTTCATATAGTAAGGCATCACCATGAACACGTAGTGGGCATACCGGGTTCTAAAAAAATTATTGGTAAGTCCTAATCTCGTACTCTAAGACGATGATATATTGATATGAGGTCTATATTCAAAAACTAATGATATCCTTTCATTTGATCAACATGATCATCGATCCCCGAGAGTGGATATTTTTTCTTCACAATCTCCTATTTTAGGCACCGATAGTCCATGCAAATCCTCAAAATCTCATCTTCCTTCATGGTGAACATAATCGAGGCTGGCCATTGAGAAATATTTGTCATTATTGTAACGCCCTGACCCCAGCTACCCATAGTCGGTGCATTACTTCGTAACATTGTCATGATCACAAAAGATCAAGTCTCAAAAGGCCAATTAGTTTAGTAGCCTTGGAAACATTAGATCCTTTCATAAATGTTACATTACATCACAAAGTGAAAAACTAAAATAACATAGTCTCCTTTTTCCACACTCATATCCCCTTCAGACTATCCCTGCAGGTCATTCCTATAATACTTCATCACATCCTAGAAAAATTAAAACATTGAAAGGGGTGAGCTCAGATGCTCAGTAAGGATAACAATATAGAGAAATCTTTCATAAATAAACATAAACATTTAAGGCAATGTACGACTAAAACAAAAGCCTTTTAAACTTGAACATCAACATAATATGGAAAACATAAAATGAGATAATGCCATTTACTTATTCACATGGATATTCTACTGGTCGAATAATCACACGCAATATCAATAACCACTTTTATAATAATGGAATGCATAATGCCAGACTATCATAACCATGTAGCCAAGGCCTCTTGCCAAGACTACAAATAAGATTTTGTCAAGGCCTCGTGACAAGACACTAGTTTGTCTCATGAGACCTGCCGATGCACCGAGTAGCTATAGCGGGCTCCACCTGTTACTTATTAAGTCCAATGCCTTCCTCATATGAACAGGTTTAAACATATCATAAACCATAACATAATCGTATCACATAAAACATGCATAATGGAAACATAACATTTCCACATTTCAATCACATTATATCAATACAACACATTGATTTAATAAAAACACTTTCAAAACCATTTTCAATACCAAAATAAAAGAAAAGTAAAACATGGTTTTTATTTTTCTTTTAAAAAAAGGTATGGCTTGTAGAGGAATCCGAAACTCAAATAATAGTCACGACGGCGGAGAAGTCGTTTTCGCTGCATACGTACCACAAAAACATTCCCATTTGTCTTTTAGTAAATGATTCGTATAAAAAATATTCCTTTTGAATAAACATAAAATTCAAAGGGGTTTATACACCGTATAAAAGAAGGTTGTGTATAAAACAAAATATGCCTCAATGAAAGGAGATTGAGACGAAGTCCCATACAAAGATCATTTTTTAAATAAAATAGATATATTATGTGTATTCACTATAATTACACAAAAAGAAAGTACAAATACATGATAGGACATAATAATATCATGACATAATTTGAAAGTAGGAGAATAACCCAAAGAATGGAAATTGGGTTAAGAAGTTCCCTTAACTCGTGTCCAAATTCACTCGACTGTTCTTTGATCTCATGAATAATAAACTAGAGTTAATCTCTGCCTTCTTAAGAACCTTTTTCAAGTTCATTATTTCTTTTATATCACTTATTACCATGTTATGAACATTATGTAATTATTTAAGTTTGTAGCGGTCGTTTTGTTGATCTTAAGTACTTGAGTCAAAAATAAACTTTTTATAATTACATTTTATTCATGTGGTAAAATATCCATTATATCCATAATTATATTCATTATGTATATATCATATACATCATATATATCAAGTATATACATTCATTTATAATATTACATAACATTTAGAGATAAGAAATGAAATGCACCGTTCATGGAGACGGTAAGTCGTACGTACGCATGAACACTACTTTCATTTCTATTTCGTATTTAATGGAATGAAGTTATAATTTTATAAAGGTATAATATAATTCCAGTATAATATTATGTATAATACCATTTACTCCATCCTTTATACATCCCACATATGGCATTAACGATTCAAATCACTTTGAGGGGGTGGTAGTCCGCGCTTCCTAAAATGAAATTATCGCGTTTACCCATAATGGAAATCATAAAGGTATGCCATAAAAGAAAAATAAATAAGCATAAGTAAAACATAAAAATATTATATATCATATATAAATATATTGACATCTTAATGGCCACCTTTGAAGGTGTTATATGAGTGTTGAACAATCGTCATTTTGTGAAGCAGAAATTCTCCATCCACAGAAACAATATGTTCGTTAACAATTAGATGTGGGTGTGTGTAAGTGTAGCTCGAATCCTTCTTATAACAAAATCCTAGTATATTTATGATTCTGGTTTTGTAACAAAATAAATTAATAAGAAGAGTTTAGGAGGTTGGAGAAGCAAAATAAAACAAAATAACATAAGAGAAGACATTACCTTAAAATTGGGTAACTCTTTTTGATTTGAGCCAAAGGCTTCATTGCGAAGAGTTCTGCCTAAAGTGAGGCTTCTAGGAGTAATATAGGGATGTTGGGAGAGTATTTGGGCAGAGTTTGGTCGAGCCAAATGGCTTGAAGGTGTGAATAATGTGGGAGTGGTGGGTGCCTTTTGTAAGAGGAGAGGAGGGGCACTCTTGGAAAGTAATGAAATGTTACTTTATCATATAATGTGTTTCGGTTTTTAAAGTTCCCACACTTATATAATTATAGGATAAGGTGATAAGGGTTCTAAATCTACTCATCCAATAGGTTTTTGACAAGTGTAAGCCTTGTAGTTTACATTATCTTTTCATTTTATTTAAATCGTTAATTAATGAGGTAATCGTTGCATCATCATGGTGTCATAAATAATTTAATTTATTTAATGTCTAAAAATTATAAAAGAAATATCATGACGTAGGAAATATTTTTATATTTCTAATGAATATATATATGCAAAAAATATGACTTGTATAACACCATTTAAAAATTATTTTAGTAAAAAAACTCTTGATTGTGATATTTTTATTTTAATATTAAATAAAATGTTTTTAATGTCAGTTTCCTACCCAAGTGGCTCCATGGGGTCCCCAAGTTGACCCATGGATGGTCTTGGTCGGCCATGACTCATCCAATAGGGGTAGGACATGTGTAAAGGTCATTTCATAGTATTATAACATTATCTTTACCTTAAATTACACTAGTTACCTTTAATAACGATTAATTAAACTTAAAAGTTACTATTCGCCAAAAATTATTTTAATCCCATTGAACCACATTTTACATCTTAATGGCAACCATGTATGTCAGATTTTTGAAAATAAAATCACATAAGTGGTAATGTTTCATTTAAACGAAAAATCAGTTTTTTTTAACTACCACTTAGTGGTTTCACTATTCATAAAAAATTGATGTTTTTCAGAACAATTCCAAAATTTCACCCTATGCTATAATTGATATTCTGAATTAAAAAATGATTTCAATTTTACAAAAGTCCAAACATATAAGTTGCATTAATAAATTTTATAATTAATTCCCGCTTTCACAACAAATAGCGTATTTTTAAGAAACAATATATATCAAAAGATTGACAATTGTTTATGTCAAATTTCAAAGTGAAATTAATTCTAATGACCACCATTGGATAAAATCGTAAAAATATATTCTAATTATACTTTAAAACCGCTCAATAGTATAATTTATCACTATAAATTATTTTGATTGAAAAAGTTGTTTTATGTATTTTTCACTATTCATAAAAAATTTGAAGTTCTCAGAAAATTACAAAAAATTCAACTTAGGGTAATTTTGATATTACGAATAAAAAAATGAAGTCCACTTTGAAATATAGAATTTATATAATTTCAAAACGTTTGTATTACTATTCATAACTACTACTTTTATCCGTCGCAGTGTGTTAGAACCTCGAACTTGCGTACAATGCAAGCTATTGCATTATTGAAAGAGAAGCGTATCGTGGAAGCTCGGGGTGTTACACTTATGAACCCCTTACCCTACATTTCCTTCTGTTTTACCATCAAATCACATAGTTCCATGACATCCATCTGATTTTGTAGTGAAGATATCGATCTCTTCTCGGGGTATGGGTCGATGTAAATGATTACCTCTCTAAAAGGAGTTAGTCCCAAAACATCCTCATGAAAGACATCATCATACTAATCCATTAATAAAACATCACTCATAATCCTCTTGTCAACAGCTCTGAGGGTAAGGCTACCAATATAAAGAGTGATTGGATGCACATTCCTCCGAGAAACTCCATCATGAGCAGCAAAGGTTCCCTTCTGGCTGGTGAAGGAAAACCAGGTCTCATTCTCATGGTTCCACCACACTTTTCTAATAAAATAGTCAATATGAGCATTAAATGTGGATAACTAGTTCATACCCTTGATGACATCGTATGAACTCATTGCTAATACATGGAGATCTCAACACAATCTCTCACCTGCTAGAGTATGATCACATAGCTGATAGTAGAGCGCAATCATTAAATCATCTCCCATAGGAGACTTTAATCCTAAGGTTCGAGCCAACAAATGCAATTGATTCTCTTAGATCCAAACAAGATCCAAAAAATTAATGAATGACTGGAACATTTGCCTATAAATACTGCATATAGTGAGGAATATACATAAATCATACCTCGTATAATCTCTAGAGCATCGTGATCATAGGCCTCAGTAGCATAAAAATGAGCATGTACCAATACAGAAGCTCCCTATGTACATGGTGGACTACCTGGAGGTGGTTGTGGTAGAACCTATAATAGAAGCCCACCACCTACTAGTCGTCCAACTCCACTTCCACATCTGCCACCTAACATACTTCCTCAATCCAATCTTGATCACTATCTCGGCATTCCCTAGACTGTCTGCTGATAATCGGCTGGACAGGTCAGGCAGTTGTGGGCCATGTGACCCTACCCATGGCACATATAGCACAATATTCTCTTCTACTAACCTTTTCTATATCATGAGCTTTACACCTCCGCCCCAACATCCTTTGGTTTTCCACAAAATGTTCTAACTCAATTGGTCCCTTGTATCATCTGCATACTGACTGCGATAGATAACTCAACAGTGTGTTGTCTGGTGGTGGATATTGTGGTCGGTGCCTGCTCATGTTGGAAGATCTCTACAAAAAGCACCCACACATGCAATCCACCCTACGTTAGGATATTTAGTTACATCATTGATGCTCTGATCTCCCATCAGAGACCCTTTTCAATGGTCTGTGACTAGAAGAAAGGGTCTCATACCATGTCGGTGGAGTAAGAGTAGTGTTCATTGAATCTCACCGAGTAATGTTATACGGTAGGCCAACCCTACAGTTAGTGTATTAGCTCCTGAATATGCATAGAGTGTAGTGTAACTCGTAGAAACTCTTCCCCAAAGAGGCTCTTGATGTCCAACCATGTTAGGGTCGCCTCCTCATGTGTCTGGAGCCTCAAGGTCCATGATCTCCCTAGTTTTCCTTAAAAGAGGCTAGTAGTGATGATCACTATCTGGTCTGTTAGTGTCTCAGCCATGAGAATCACACATGACAAAGCCTCCAGCTAGTCCTCATGTGCCCGAGGATCTGTCTCGACTCGAAACATCAAAGGAATCTATCTCTTAAACTCATTCAATGAGCTCCGCCATCATACATGGTCTGCTTGTGGGGCTGGTGGCACATGTTGCACTTCGAGTTGGGCTACTACTAGTAAACCACACGAAGGTACCATTGTCGTATGAAGGCCCTACACCAAAGCCTCATCGCTCAATGGTCCATCATCATGTACTCTCTCTATAATCATGACAGGCTATCTACATGTTTGTATCCTATAAATAAACGTGTGCACCATGTTCAATAAGTTATACCAAGAGAGACAATAGAAAAGAGATCAAAATAAAAACATTTCAAAAACACACGCAATCAGTGTTTTCATGTATCGAGTAGGATATCAGATATCATGGTCCATGTGTATACATATTTGAGTTATTGCACCGACACTAGACTCCCCAATCTATAAACCGTACTCAAAACACATTACAATATTTCCCTATTGAAAATATTAGAGTAAATGTTATTTGGTAGAATTGACTCATTTGACTCCACTTTTTCAAAACCCATCCCCCAGGGCTCCTTTCTTCACTCCCCCAAGCCTTCCTTTCATTGACCGAGGATGGATACTAGCACCAAAAAGGCATATCTCTAAACGCAAAATCCATTACCTTTAAACCTAAAAATATACTAGGTACACAAAAAAAGTAAACCGCATATTAAAAATATTGAAATAAATGAGTGAACTGAATGTGTTGGGCCATTATACAAGACACAACAAGGTTCGGGTGTATCCCATGCATGGGTGAGTATAACAATACCCAGTAAGGACCCCAAGATCACCGAAGGTCTCTCATATTTTGGAAAATGTAAATACACAATGAATGATATAAATCTCAAAGAACAAGGAAATACTAATCTAAAACATGATATATAACACCATTACTAAGTAAATGACGATTAGTCATAATGTTAATCATTTTATTCTATCAAGAGGCACTGCTTCTAACCCACACAGGATCAATAGATGTTGAACCAAAAAAATTTAAGGCATTGACCCACACAAGATCGATAGATGATGACCCACATAGGAACCCTATGCGTTGAACAAAACATGATCGATATATGATCACCCAAAAAGGATCGCTAAGCACTAACCCACATTCTATCGACAGATACTGACCCACACAAAATTGATACGTGCTAAGCAACACATGATCGATATTCTTTCATCATGTCACAACCACCCACTAGATTCTTGCACTAAGTATGCTTGATTCCAGGAGGATCCACTCCTCAACCCATTGGTCATACCACAACCGACACGATGTTCCATTAATAAGTAACCTGATGAATCATCAGGTCATAAGGGTTTTAAAGAATCTGACCACACATCAATCAGATTCCCAATCTGTAAGTTATAGTCAATTTATTGTTGAGGTCCCGATTGGATTCAGTTTCGTTCCAACCCAGTCGTACTCCAACATTCTCAAAAACTGATGTGGTGTATATCAAAAGGAATATATCATCTTAAGGATTCGAAAGACACATACAATTTGTCAAATGGATGTCTAGTTTAGGGGATATGCATATTTAAGAGAAAATGGGTTGAAAATGGTTTTGGGTCCGGGCCGACCTAATAAAACCGACCCAACCCGGCCCACTGGACCTCATTGAAATGGGCTGGGCTGGGCTCGGTACGGCTGGGCAGGGTCCTACCCGTTGGGCCAAGGGTTCTTCCTAGCCCACCTTGCTAGGTACGGCCCACTAGGTCGTAGAACTGCTTGGCCCACTGGCTAGTGTAGGGGTATCCTCCCCTCCCAATTGGCTCGACCATTCGTGTCTTCATAGCAGCGGTTCCAGATGGTGATTCTCTAGATGATTTTTCCTCTTAGAGAAGTTACCTGCGGGACCTACAGAGCACGTGTCTGCCCTTCTTCACGACTCTATGTCACACATTTCCCCCACGATGCACCGCCCGACACCATGGCAGCCATCGATGGTTGGCCACCCCCTTTGTCCAGCATGTCATGGAGCCACAACCCTCCTCTATAGGGTTATGATATCATCAATGTGGCCAGTGATGGCCGGCCTCCACCATTTTCTACTATAGCTCCTTCAGCCGCCACCACCTTCTCGTGGCCGGCTCATGTCGACCGACGCTACCAGTTTCCTACACATTGGTCGGTCACCCACAAAGAATACAATCAATGTAATGTTATCTGAGGGTCAGTGTCTTGTTAGGATTGGACTGAACCCTCAAAATTAGAATTATAAAAAGGAAAAGGTTCAACATCACTAAGAGTATATGACTGAAATAAAATCAATACAAACACCTACATGAATTATTTCAAAGGTAGTGCATATGAGGAAGAAGGGTCTGTGTCTAATGGTGTTTGTCGATATTCGCCATCGCCCGTTGATTCCTCCAATAACTATAACTCTACTTATATTATCTGATGGAGAAGAAAGTTTTCAGTGTTTTATCACAACCTATTTTTATAGCACTACCAAAACATATTTCAAAGAATTGATTAAGTGTAGATAAATATCACTCATTGTCTTTGCCATTACGACTCATTAATTAACTATATTTAATGATTCAAATAATCACATAAGAAGATTCATTAACAAACTAAAGAGGTGATAGGTTGAAGACAATAAAATTATCTCATTAAAAGTTTGATGTTGAACTGTGGACCCACCACCAGTACTCAACCGTTGATCGAGTGATGGTTCATATGATAGGAGGGCAGGATGTGACTTTCTCTCCCCTAGCGTTGCAGCAGATTAGGTTTTAAAATGGAATCTGATATTCCAAAGTTGTATTTTCACTTCCCATGAGTTTGATTCGATAGGTACCTATTTAGATCTATAGAGGCTACCAACATGTCCACAACTATGTACGGCATGATGGAGAACGATGCGGTCGACGCAAGGAGTTCTGCAGGTATGGTTTCTGATATAGTCAATGTGAGCAGTGCGTTTACTGTGGTGTGGTCAGTTCGAGCAGCGCTGATATGGGAGTGGTGCCTGACACGGTAGGCTCAATCATGGTGGTTGTTGCAGCAGAAACGAAAGTCATGCGCACAATGGCTATAGAAAATTTGGATATGAACATTATTGCAGGAGGTAAATTAGCAGAAGAGGTGACACGTCCATTTGATTTCTATTAGGGAGTGAATAATTATTAAAAAATGAATATTGTTAAATATCAATCTAACACTCTCAAGAGAATGTATTATTCACATGTAAAGGATTATGTTATAGAGAGAACTATCATAAAAGGGGATACAACTCATGTTAAAGCTAACCGAGAAGCTATTCATAACACATTTAAAATATGTGAACATTCTATGATGGTTAGGCATGTTAATACCATTAGAGGAAAGTCTTGGAACGCTGATGAATTTTTTCAGAAGCTAAATTCTATATGGGGATTTTCTAATTTGTGATGAATTCCTCTTGGCTGGGGATTTTTTCACATTACTTTTCCATCATTGTCTATAAAGAGAAGAGTGTGGGGTTTTGGATCAATCAACTTGATTCTAGGCATGCTATGTTTTCAAGAGTGGGATTTTAGTTTTAATCCCTTTTCCATTAAAAATTCTAGAGCTCATGTCTGAATCAAAATAATTGTCCTTAATAAGATTTTATGGCATCCTAAAAACTTATATGATATTGAATCTACTATAGGAATTCCTATCAAAACGGATAGGTACACTGAGGTTTCCAAATTTGGACATTATGAAAGGTTACTGGTGGAGGTTGACTTGAGTTCATTCTTGATTCATAATGTAGTTTTGTCATCACTTGATGATGAAATTCCTTTGAAAGTGGAATATGAACGACATCCTGACTTTTGTTCGGAATATCATATTTTTGATCATGCAAACGATAAATGTCACAGGAATGTGGTTTGTTATTTTTTTGTTCAAAAGGAACTCATAATGCCTCTTGTAACAAGAAATTGAGGATACAACAATACATTGTGGACCCTCTTGGTGATAGACAACCCGCTTTTGACAAAGTAGATATGCAGGATAGAACTTATTAATCGCATTCGACAAAGGGATTGACACCAGAGATTCATGGGTTAGGGGATGGAGTGAGGCATCAAACAGATGAGGATGTCCTTATACCAGGTGTTACATTTGAAGAGGGGTATTACAATCTGAGTGTTGAAGGAAATATATTATGGATTTGAGAAGAAATTACTAAATTAATGGATACCCATGGAATCTATGGAAGGTGGGAGGATATCAAGGATGGTTCCCCAAAAAAATAATCCTAGTGTCAGGAATAATCTAAAGTGAAAAATTTTGTTGTAGATGAAAATGGTTTTCATACTTTTCCTCCATGAAATGTGAGATGTAGGATAGACTATTCCTATCTTAAACCAACTACGTTTACAATGTCTCATGGTCCCTTAGAATCTGATTCTGAATGGTATGGGGATTATGACGAGTATTATGAAATTTATTATGATATTTTATCTATTTTTTTCTATCTCTTGGCATGAGGGAATGATGCGTGAATGACCCCATCCATCTCCATTCTATACATTCTTTGTTTTTCAAAAAAAAGGGCACTGCCCAACCCTCCATTGTATTTTATTATTATTTTTTTTAATGTCAAAAAATTAACTTTTTCATCTAACATTATCCGAACATATAAAGCATTCCTTAAGAAAATACCAGTGCTACAAATTCAATGGTGCCCTCAAATTTTTAGATCCAAACACTAGTTCAAAATATATAAAATAGCATTTGGGATTTTACTAAACACATTTTAAAAAAAATTAAAATTTTATTCCTGATACACGTGGGGATAGAATCACATGTCTTCAGGTTTTGTAGACTCGTAATGGTCCTAAATAATTAAAAAGAAATATATGTATTTTTTTAGGTGTTTATAGTTTTAACCCATGGGTGTATAACTATTTTATATACGGTTAGATTATCCATGATTATGTATCCACCTATATGGTTTCACATGTAGATTTATGATGGAATCATACTTAATTTTACCACTTTAATTTTTAAGAACCGTATTGCCTATTTTTGCGTTTTTATGAGGCCGCTATTTATAAAAATTATAATTTATACAAAATTACAGTTTTACATAGTAAATTTGAATATAGACTTATTATAACCATAAAAACATTTTAGATCCTTATGAAATATTAAAATATATTAAATTATGTTTATGTGATAAATTACCTATGTAATAATGGTGTTCAATTAATTAATTATGTCTTTAAGATGGGGTTTGATAAAATGTTCCAATGGGGAATGTGTTGTTGACTAAATAAGTTTTATATGTACAGTTTTCCATAATTATTTTTCAAGAATATTAATTGAGACATTAAATTGTTAAATAATTTAATTTTAATTAATCTAATATCATGAATAAAATCATAGATGTGTTTTTATACCGTGGCCATAATATAAGGGTAATCACTACATGGTTCCATGAATACATTTCTTTGAACAGAAAAATGTGATTTAAATGAATGATGATTCAAATGATACTAATAGGAGGGAGATTCTAGTGAATTTTAGTGTGGTTGAGCTAGGGGTTAAAGCTTTTTTCTTTGAATAGGGATAGCCTGAGTCTGGTCATTCCCCCAAAACATTAAACCTTGTTAAATGTTTGTGATCCTTATGACATCTGGTACTGTTTAGGAATATTTTATATTGTCTATGAATTTAGTTTCTAAAATGATAAAAAATATTTATGGGTGCTTGGGTGGTGTATTGACCCTTGTTACATTTTTAATAATAATGTAATCCTCATATTAATAATGTTAGACATGCCAGTGGAATGGTCAGATGCTATGAATTTCATGAGACGTCTCTAAATTTTTTAAATGGAAAACATGGGTGGTCATCAATAGAATTATAGTTATATAGGATAATACATCTCTAGGAATATTATTTTTTATATTCCATATAATAATGGAATGCATATTGTTCATATTCCAATGGATAGTATCTAGGATGTTTCAGTGTGTTAATGAACATCATTGTTACAATATGTTCATACATGATGTACTTAATGAATTACTAATTTGGGGGTATAAAACCATTTTATATCAACTGTAATAATATAATCCTTGAGTTTTTTCTTGAATCCCTTGTCATCAAGGACCCAAAGAGACTAGATCACTAAACGAAATTTTATTTGACTCAATACTCGAGATGATGTTATAAAAAGGATTTTGTGATCTAAAACACTGATCAGTTTGTATTATATTACATGTATAATGATATTGAATATGTGTATGTAACTCAAGATGTGATTCATTTAAACATATGGATATAAATATAACAATTTTTGTTTTATATGCATATTTTCCATATTTTATCTAATTAAAAATTGGTAGAAGCATCCTGTCCACATAACATATTTGTGGTCGATGGTTGCTGGAACATGTTTTTAAGGATGTCATCCCTTCATTGGTATATAATTACTTGGACACTATTAATTTGAGGAGAATCATGTTAAATGTGTTGTAATTTATTTCATTTCAAGTATACGGAACACAATGTGGGTTTAATAAATGTTCTTGATACTTGGATGTTCACTACGTACCCACAATAAACATGTACTTCCATATTATAAACTACCATGGATAATATACTGAGAATATAGTTGATGATATTTAGGATACCTTGAATTTCATTTGTGCTATGTTTATTTCATATGGAAGGTATAAATTCATATATTATCGATATTGTATATACTTATTTTCATGAAATAGAATAGAAATATAAATGGTTTTATGGCATGGGAAGTCACCAATATCTAGTTTCCGGCATCAGTGGATGTAGTTGAAGCGATAAAATGGTACCTATTCTTATAGTAATCTATATTCAGATTATAAAATGCACCTACTAACTATTTAAGGAATTGTTGTGAATATTAGGTAAATTTGTATTAACTGCATTCATTTTATATTTTTTTAATGTAGATAGTGATGAATCACACAATTCATGTTGATAAGCTATGACATGTGTGACGTAAATAAAGGTAGTTCCATTTATGTTAATCAAAGATTAAAAGATCCAGATTGGTTGATAAAAATTTCTTCATTTCACACAATGGATTATAGAGTTATTTTTTCATTGTAATTGGGTTTCCATTTGGTGTAAATGAAGACAAGAGTGTAGTTAGAACACTTGGGATGTGCATTCATAGGTAGTTCCTAATATGAGGATACAATGACTCAGTGTTGGTTATTAAATTCCTCAACTATAGTGGGATGTAACACATGTTGAGTGAGTAAAAATATAACAATATTATAGTTTCAGTAGTTTTATGGGCTCATGTATAATCATCTCAAAGTTTAAGTTTTGAAATCTCTCATCAGCGTGAGATTTACTAGCTCATGTACAATACACATAATGCGATGTTTGGAAATTAATTGGGCATTTGGAACAAAAATATGACCATTTTGACTAATGTTCAGAACCTAATTTTTTTAGTGTCTTTTTCTTTTTTTCACCACTACATTTTGGGATGATAAATTCCATGGTGGTGTGGTTATAACATGATTTCTTTTATACTTAGTGACATTTCAGTGGGAATTTGAATATTAACATTTGTGGGAAATAAATTCTTTAATACAATCCTTGAAACAATATTTTGAGGGTTGTAATACATAAATGTGTTGTTTTTATACATGATAAAAGTATGAATATGTAATTCAATTAGTTTTTTAAGAATCAAGTGCATATGTATCCATAAAATTTTTATCATAAGGAACTAAAAAAGGAACATGGGTTTTCAAAAACCATGGGTCCCTTCAAGATAAAATATGTTTCATTTTCAAAGGGGTGATGGATGCGACACTAATGATTCTAACAATGCACACTAAGATCCATAACAATGAGTTTGTTTCATTTTACTTGAAATATTGTAAATGCACGGTTTGTGAATTTTTCCCTACCCATATGCCTGAAATATGAGAGCCCCATTATAAGGTAGTGGATGAAGAAAATATGGGGAACTAATTGGAATGTTCTATTGTAATACCATGTGCCTCATTAAATTTGGTAAGTGTAACATTATTCCCCTATATCCTAATTATTATTCCTACCAAATTTTTCATCTTCTCCTCCAATCACAATAGCCTGTTGGGGGATCACTCATCCTCTTATCTTCCTTTTATGTGATATCATTAGTACATCAATAATTTTGATATCCAGTCATATAGTTGGAAACATATGATTGAGTTTAGGATAACATCTTATGTTGTGCATAGTGCATTAGTTTTTATGATGAAATAACTAAGCTAGTATGCATGATTCTCATGAATCTCACCAATTGTTATTTTTATTCATTACCTTTTTTCATGTAATATAATTTAGGGTATTTAATAATCTATTTAATATTTTATTAGATTTTCTATAATTATATAGAAATTCATGAATGATTTTATATTAATTGTTGGATGTTTTTATTTTATTATTATATTTATCTTCTATTATATTTCATTCTATTTATTTTGAATACATCAACTTTTGTATGTTGTTTCATTATTACAATATCCTTATTCATATATGATAATGTTGGTATGTTTAACCCACCATAACACCATTATACACTAAATTATTATGAGATTCCATTGGCATA
This sequence comes from Viscum album, assembly GCA_963277665.1. NCBI lineage: Eukaryota > Viridiplantae > Streptophyta > Magnoliopsida > Santalales > Viscaceae > Viscum > Viscum album. The sequence continues at coordinate 1,435,122,294 of OY728159.1, forward strand.
TTGGTAGGTGCATGTGAATCCATGTGAATGAATGGTTCAGTGATGCATTTGATAGTCTGTTGAGTGAGGATGATAAAATATTTCTGGTTCGGTATCTATAAAAGAAAACATGTCCTATGAAAGATAGAAAATTTAACGCACATGTATGATATTTAAATAGTTAAAAAATTCATACCATATATAAATCATCCTCCATTATATGATCTAAGACAACATGACCTATAAAAATTCACTTTAATAACATTAATTGATAGTTAAAAAAATTTTAATATAATTTTTATCCTTCTAATAATGAAACATATTATCCAAAAAAAGAAACAGTCATTAAGTGTGGAAAATAATGTAGAAACATTATCCAAAATTACCTCTATGAATGAATCTTATAAAATAAAAAATATACTCACCATACATCTCTAGAATATTTTTATTGAATTACAAAAATCAAATGGCATACTTTTATAACCAATTATGCTAACTAGACATGTTAATGTTATGTTATGATGGTCCTCTCCTACAAAATAATCCTATAAATTTCCATAAAATCCATTTATAAAATAATATTGTATCATAATTTCAAATCTCTAATGTGATTACTCCATTAATGTAATGTGAAATGGTCATTTCAAGTTGATTTGTTTGGTTTATTATAATATATAAATAGTTACAATATTATTTCAATATCACTAAAATTTTATAATTATAATTTTATAAAATTCTGATCCCAATTATCATTGGATCATCCAACATATGGATAACCAACTAAGGTTCAACCATTGGGAAAATGATATACACAATATTAAAATATTAAACTATTATTTTTCTAATATCTTATAATGTTATGCTTGGATTCCTTTGATATTATTTAATTATTCTATTTCTATCCTCCAAATTAATCTTTCTTATGAAAATGGAATGGATAAAACTTGGTATATATTCTATGGTACTCTAATCACCATTATATTCGTCCTTAAAATATTTAATTATTGTGTGTTTTATTCCAAAATGATTTTTTCATAAATTTTGACAATAAAATTATCATCATTCAAAAGGTATGACAATTTAATGTTTTGTCGAAATGGTTTGAGGCAATGTTTGGGTTGGTATTATAGTAATTTATATAAATTATAATGTCTGATATATGGATAACGAACATTGGGGTTCAAATATATATCACCGGAAACAATGAATAATGTATCAACTCAATCTAAAATGTTAGTAACCATGTTATTATTTGGAAATGATTTCCCATTATTCATATCTGCATCAAAATAGTAAAAAGTGAGCAAATCCCAAAAAAGGGTGTGGAAATGTGATGAGACAACAAGAATGTCCCAATACTCAAAATCATCATAATCATCAAATGATCCCCATTAAAAAAAGAAAATAAATTGTTTTATAATAAAAAAAGATAGTTTAAAATGTTACATGACAAAAGAAGAATTATATTTCAAGAGGTTCGTCATAGAGTGTGAAATGATAAATCTTATGGTCTCATTTATGATCTCCACTATGTTGTAACTTCATGGACATTCATACTTGTATTTCTTGTGTTTTTCCAGGGTCTATGATGAATTATGGGATAATGATAACATATCTAATTATCCTCTAAATTCATCACATATAATTCCTTACGGAATATCATGTACCTAAACTAAACAAAATCATATTCAAGGACTTAATATAGATGTGGTATTTCTCTATTAAGCATTTACAACACGGCTATTATCAGATTTATCTCACTAATCTATAAACATGATAAAAAAAGGGAATCATTAACTTTTTTATATCTCTCAAATCACATAATGATTCATCAAATTGAATCTCCCATATAGTTCATTGAATGGAAAATTTCAAAATGTTATTGCATTATTATGGCATTAACTATGTAGTTGTGATGTGCGTAAACATGTTCTTCTTAAGGTTGGTCTTATCATCTCCCATTATACCATTTCTATTTTTAAATTTTTCTCATAAAATATATCAACACCTTCAAAATTTCATTAATACAAGACAACTAGTGTTATTGATGTTAATATTGTGGAATATATAAAAAAACCAATTTTTTCATCACCCCATAAGACAAATTATTGGTTTTAATGACAAAATTTAGATATTATAAACGATTACTAAGATCATCATAAATTCATTTGTAATGGCTCAGACTTCACTGTTCCATTACATTGCTAAAAATCCTTGTTTGATGTGTTCTGGGAGGTCATGGTGACTTATTCCCAACACTTCGCCAAATTTGTAGTTCATGAACAATGTTTCTACCTGAAAAGGCTATTTCTCACAACATTTTATTTCCTATTAGAAATTTCTAATTCATGTACATTCTTTTCAGAGTAGTAAAATATTTCAAATTGTAGGTTATTCACTTTTCCAAATTTTTAGTTCATCAACAGAGTTTCCAGAATAGTAAACTATTTCCAGTAGTAGATTATTTCCTTTGCCAATTTTCTAGTTCCTAAACAGTGTTTCTAGAACAGTAGGATATTTCTAACAGTATGATATTTCCATTATAAAATTTATAGTTCATGAACAGTGTTTCCAAATAATTAGTCTATTTTTAACAGGATACTATTTCCTTGGTAAAATTTCTAGTTCAAGAATTGTGTTTCCAAACCGGTGAGGTTTCTAGACCAGTGATGTTCTAAAGTGCGTCTGGACCATTGGGTTTTCCAAAATGTTGAGTCATCCAACACTTTGTCAAATTTCATTTTCGGTGTACAGTGTTTCCAGCATCCTATAGTTTCTCTCATTGGATGTTCCCCTAGACATAAAATGTAATTAATGACTCGTATTAGAGACTCTTTTGCTGATTCAAAGGCCCTAACACCTATTTTAATTTTTTTTAAATGTGGGGAAACCTTTAATTGGTCAAACTATAGGGTTAATTTCCAAACACTCATTAATGGAAAAATTTAGTGTATCCTAAATCACCGCTACATTAAATCGTACTAAGGGATAAAATATCAATTATTTCCTTGGTTTTTCCTTCATGTTCTCTTGGGTGAGATGCTCAAACCCTTTCTCTGTTCACAATAAGTCATGGGATCAATCTACATTCCTCAGATTATCCCTTCCATTGGGATTCACTACACATATTACTTCCCATGTTTTGGGGAATATGGGTGGTATTGATAAAGTTCCAATAATTTTTCTTGATGTGAGGAAGAAATGACGTTCTTTGATCATCAGGTAGGAAATTATACCATCATCTCTACTTTATGTGAATCATGTGGTGTGGGTATGGAAATGTTTCCAGGATACATAGTTGAAAACTGATCTGTAATAATGATAATAATGGACTATAAAATGGTAGGGGGATGGGGAAGATATGGTGTTATTATTAATAATTTCTGCATTGTGAATTGTATATTCTTAATCCAACTAAAAATCGTGGTCGTTGGTGGTCCTAGTATGTGTACAAGTAATGATATGTTTTGTGGACATGATAGAGATTAAAAATCTGCAACATGAAAAAAATATAATAACATATACCTAGTTATTTAAATAGATTCCTGATGAATGTAACCCTTGCATGATCACCCCAATTAATCAAACAAAAAGGATGAACATGCTGAACAATGTTTGTAGAATATATTAACAGCCTGATCTGTTTTTAATGATATGCATAAGGAATCTATTTGGTTCCATGTATCAGTTTTGTGGTGGTGTTGTTGAGATCATGGTGTGGCACTGTTTGTGGTATAGAAACTAATGATGAGAGGTTGATTGATTGTGTACAAGATGATATTGTAGGTAGACGAACTACCTATGGTTTTGTTGTGGCTGCAAGTCGGTGGGGACATGGTTTAAGTAATTACCTAGTGATATTTTTCTTATAATATAAACTACAATTGAACTATTAAATAACTAAATTTTAGTTTCTTTTTGTTGTTGTTCCTGATTATGGTTGTGCATGTTAGTTTTCTAGTAGTTAAGGAATTGATGAACGGTAAATTATCTGACATGATAACTTGAAAGGGTAGTTTGGGGAATTTTTTTGTTCATGTTGTAGGGGTAGAAGTGCTATGGCACATGCATGGATATGTGTTTTAGAATCCATATGGTGGGAACAATGGTGTTTGAGTATTAATCATGTTTTTTCATCATGTTTAGACTGTACCCAAATAATTTTTGTTACTTAGTGTCGATCAACCCCATATAATGGGGGTGGGTGTTTCTAGGGCCATTATCTCTTTTTTTCTCTCTTTCCCAGAAGATTTTGATGGCCTGAGGTGGTTACATAAGCACAAGACCCTTCGGTCATGGTGTGTTGATTTAGCACATAACCTTTAGGAAGTTTTCTATTAGGGATATGAGGACTAGGAGTTTTCACGTAGAAAGTTCTCTTATGTGTTCGAGATGAGCACCTTGTGTTTTCAGATGAGATGTTTGACTGTTGTGGAGCCTAGGTGTGTGTGGTTACAATTGTGTGGGATGTGGTATTGATAGGGAAATTGTATCTTCAGGTTGGTTTCATAATTTTGGTCCACATGTTTTTAAATAGGATATGTGGATGGTTGCGGCCTAGGTTTGTGTGGGCATGATATGGAAGTGGAACATGTTTGGTAGGATTGACATGGAGGATGTCCATATGACCAGTGGGAGTGTGGTTGTGGTACCATGTGATTATATACAATATTTTTATATACTTGTCTTGTGATATTTGGGGAGTGTTCCTTGTGATTTTTTGTGGTTATTTACCTTTATTGGTGACTGGTTACAAATATTTTTTGTGGGTCCTTAGAATGTCTCCCAACTAGTGTAGAGAGAGGATTAACTAACACCAAATCATGAAGCATTAATGTGGATGCGATTAAACCCGTACGGGGGAGTTAGTGTCGTCAAAAGAGGATAATATCCAGATAATTTGGATCTAAATCTCTGAGCTATGTGTCCATACAGTGTTGTATTTGGGGTCGATGTAGATGTTTATATGTGAGAACTCATGGGGCAGTGTGTTCTTTGATGTCGAGGTTTTGTTCCAACTTTCAAACAACTTAGGGTGGTTTTCTACTTTGTGGTATCTTATGGGGTGGTTGTTCAGACCAAACTTTTCTACTGGGTTGGTTTTGAATTCTAGGGGATGATAATGTTTTCATAGGAACACAATTACTATCTGAAACCTCTCCAGTCCATTATGTTGCAAAAATATGGTGTTTGAGGTGTTCTTGGAGGTCATGGTTACTTATTCCCAACACTTTTCCAAATTTTTAGTTCAATAATAGTGTTTCTATAATAGTAGGGTATTTCCAACAATAGAATATTTCATTTTCCAATTTTCTATTTTAGGAAAATTGTTTCCAGAATTGTAGGCTATTTCCAATAGAAAGTTATTCCCTTTGCCGATGTTTTAGTTCATGAGTACTGTTTTCAGAATAGTAGGCTATTTCAAACAGTAGGATATTTCCTTTTCCAAATTTCTAGCTCATAAATATTGTTTCTAAAATATTAGGTTATTTCGAAAAGAAATATATTTCCTTAGCCAAATTTCTAGTTCATGAACATTGTTTCTAGAATAGTATGCTATTTCCAAAATTATGCTATTCCCATTGACAAATTTGTAGTTCATGAACCTTGTATCGAGACTGGCGAGGTTTCCAAACCTATGAGGTTCTACAGTGATTCCAGACCACTATGGATTCTATAATGGTTAGTAATTTAACACTTTGTCTAATTTCGTGATTGTTTAATAGTGTTTCTAGAATCCTACTGTTTCTCCCATTTGACATTTACTTAACATAAAATTCATGTAAACCCCCATTTTAAAAAATCTAATGTCGAATCAAAGGCCATAACTAATGTTTAATTATTTTTTAATATTGGGGACACCATTACTTCATAAAACAATGGGGTTTAATGCGATCCTCAAATTAATGGAAAAATTTTGCGTATCTTAAATTTTTGTTCCATTAAATCTTATTAAGTCGAGAGATATAATTTTTCCTTGGATCATCCTTATTATTCCCTGGTGAGTATTGTTCGAACCCTTCCTATGTTCCCAATTAGTCTAGGGATAAATCTTCACCCCTCAAACAATCCCTTACTCAGGGTTTCTCTGCTCCTATTGCACCCCCCTGATTTTCAGGAAACTAAGAGGTATCGATCATGATCCAAAATAAGTTCTTGAAGTGAGGAAGAAAATTTGATCCATGATCATAAGGTGAAAATTTATACCATTTTATCTCTTTTATGTGCTTCATGCGGGGTTGGTATGATAATGTTTCCACAATACATAGTTGAAACCCGATCTCTAACAAAGATAATAAATGGGTACTACATTGGAAGGGGTTTGGGATGAGATGATATTATTATTATTATTATTTTATTTATTGTGAACTGTATTATATTAAGCCTACTAAAAATTGTGGCCCATGGTAGTCATTTTCTGTGCACTAGTATTTTTCTGTTTTCTGTACATTATAGTGATTAAAAAGGAGAAACATGAAAAAAGGATAATCACATGTACTTATATTTTTAAATGAATTCATGACGAAAGTAACACATGTGTGATCACCCTGTTAAACAAATGAAATGAAGGGACAGAGTGACCTGTGTTTGTAGAATAAGTAAACAAACTGATTGGTGTTTAATGATATGAATGATTAATCTTTTTGGTGCCCTATACATGTTATGTGGTGGTGTTGTTGAGATCACGAGGTGGAATTGGTTTTAGAATAAAACAAACTATTGAGAGGCTGATCGATTATGGACTGGATGATATTGTAGGTAGTAGAACTGACATGGGTTTTTTTGTGGCCTCATGCCAATGGGTACGTGGTTTGAGTCATATCCTTTGACTTATTTTTTTATAAGAAAAACCTTAAGTGAACTGTTAATTCATTACTTTTATGTTTTTGTTTTTTATTCGTTCCTACTTATGATTTTGCCTATTAGTTTCCTTATAGTGAAGGAATAGTTGAACTATAAATTGTCAAAGATTATTAAATGAATGTGGATTTTTAGGAATATTGTTTATTTCATTCCATATGTTTAACATTGTTGTGTCACATTATTGTATCTTTGATTTAGAATCCATTTGATGGGCAGAATATTGGTTTAGTATAAATCATTTATTTTCTTCAAGTTTAGGGTGCACCCCACCCAAGTTGAGCACTTTTTCCAAACATCCCTTCCTCACGGGGGATGGTGTTTCCCCTACTTATTAGCACCATTAAAATCCATCAACTAAAGGTTGTGATGGCATTAGTTGGTTACTTTAGCCCATGACCCTTTCATGCATGGTTTGTAGTTTTGTCCCAGAACCACTGAGAATTTTTTCTGTTATGGATATGAGGCCTTGGTGTTTTCATGTTGAATGTACCCAAGTGTCTTCAGGATGAGGCCTAGGTTCTATCAGGTAAGATTTGTGACTATTTTGGATCCCAGGTGTGTGTTGGTAGAATTGTGTGGGATGTGGTTTCGATAGGGCCCAGGAGTATACATGCAGGTTTTGTCATTATGTCCCATGTGTTTTCCAGCAGGAAATGTGGATGGTTGGGGCCCCAATGTGTGTTGGTTGGATATGGTAGTGGAACATGCGGTCTAGGTTTGACACATGGATTTCTAGATGATGAGTGGGAGGGTGGTTCATGGTACCCAGTGATGATGTGCTATACTACCATATACATGGATTCTGATATTTGGGGATAGTTCCTTGTGAGGATGGGTGGTTAGTTTTCTTTCTCAGTGTCTGGTATCATTTGTTTTGCATGATACATTAGAATGTCTCCCTACATATTCATGAGAGCATTAGGTCCCCTTATGTGTATACATGTATTCTCACCCTCTGTATACTTTCAGGTTTCAAGGAGGGATTTTCGGACCATCCGAGACCCTACTAATCGGGACGTTGGGAGTTTTGGTTGGCTGGCGATCATTTTTCCTACTACTACTAAGTTTTATTTCCCACCCTTTTGGTATTTCAATTTGGATATTCTTGTACAAAATTTTCAATTTTTATAAATCATGCACATTGGTTTGGATTAAGTTTAATTTTAATACATATTTTACTATTGTGTCTGGTGGTTAGTTTCACTTATCTCGCGATCTTGTTTAAAAAATGTTAAATGCCTCTCATATAGTGAAAATATATACACTTTTTTATAGTTTCCACTCTGAGGTTTACTGGAGGTAGGAATCGGGTTTAATTATCTCATCTTCATTGTGAGGATGGAAGGGAATTTTACTTTTCCCCCAATCATTTTTATTTACAAAGGCGGGTTGTGATAATGTTTCATACCTATTTATTTCATATATAGTGTCTCATTGGTTGGTATTTAATGGGGATTCCTCAAGGCCCTGATGAATAATGATGTAATGATAGGTGAATTTTTATCTACAATTTTTATTACATTTTGCAATGTGTTAGAGCTGATAACCTTGATGATATTTTTTATATGATTTGAATGATGATTAAGTTGTTATAAATGATTTATTTCAAAATTTATTCATAATTAGAATCTATAACTATTTTAGAATTGACAAGTTTCATAATTGTTGATTCATTATCTTAAAATATCTTATTCAGGTTTGAATACATTATTCATATGTATGTGGATAATATTAATTTTATTAAAAATGGTTAATTTATTTTTTCCACATCCATAGCTCATGACTGAGTGATATTTAAACCATTGGTTTTATTTTATTGAGATAAAATAATTGATTTTCTTTGAATGTGGTTATCACTATTGTATGTGTAGAGACCCGAATCTTGAAGTACATTGAAATTACATTACACTTGCGGAATACTTAGTACATAACAAAAACACACACACAGGGACCGTAATAGTTTAGTGTCTTTAGAAAATCAGAATATAATCCTCTAATCCTAGTGAAAGATCTTCAACATCTCCCATAAAGATCTTCCTTTTTATTATACCTAAAACCTTTCTTTATATCCTGGGGAAAAGAAAACATAAAAGGGTGAGCTCAAATGATCAGTAAGGGTAAACAAAAGAAATATCAATCACATCATATACATAAGCACATAACTTTTGGAAAATTTAACCAGTAAAAGAGATCATAATTTCATAACATGGGTTAAATCATGGTAGTGAAATGTAATCACAATAATCATAACTTAAAACATGAAACTTTGTGGCATTCACACATAATCATATAGAATCATTTCTTGTTAGTCAAGACTCATTTCCAAGACTATCTTTGTGGACAAAGTCCCTTTCTGAACCGAGTCACCCTCGTTTCAGTCCTGTTTCACTGAACCGGTATAACCTACCATTCCAGTCATGTTTATCTCATGAGATATAAAATCTTTACCCAATTAATTGGAGGGATATATAGGTCCCAACCATATCATAATGATACCATTATTATGTGTGCCACAAAATCATAAACCATACATCATTGCATAACCCATGTAATAAAAATGGGATTCTCAAACAACATGACATCATAAAACCATTCATATAAGATAAAGGAATTCATAAACATAATTCCATCACATCATATTCAAATCAATGTAAAAATATAGATAGAAACATAACCCTTTATTATCATAGAAGGAAAATAATATTGATAAAACACTTGAAATGAATTCTTGTGGAAAATATCCTTTCTTCTTAAAAATCAATTTCTTTTCACAAAACATCATGCAATTTTAAAAGAAAGAGATTTTATTGAAAATTTTCATGAAATATTTTGGAGGAAGCTTCATGAAAATAAGGCTTTATAAAACCGTAAAAATACATTCATGCCGTTTAAGTTAAAAAAAACACTCTTCCCGTACTTTTGTCAGAAAAGTCAAAAAGTACCTCGTACGAAAAACGACAAAAGATTCCTTTCATTTCATTTACTAAAAACACAACGAAGGGTAAAATTGGATATAAACTATTGTATAAGGATATAAATATTAAATATTGAGGAAACATGGATGTGGATGATAAAATACACCCCAGTAAATACCAAAGTATAAACAATCTCGGATAAAAATGAGATTGTGATATTTCCCTTACCTTTGGTCTGATTTGCTTCGTAAGTGTCCGAACCTCCTGTATAATGATTTAAATAATGTCATTGACTTATTACAGAATCAAATTCATTGTTATTATATCATATATGGATCACTTATGACTTTATATTACCCGTTCTTTTGTAAATTCATGTTAAAGTAGCGTTTTGGGTAAAATCGTCTCATTTGTCGTTCGTGTTTTAACTTGTAATTATACATATGATTACATAGATCATTATTACTTAATTATAGAATATAAAACATGATTTAAATATAATATATATTCATAATATACATATATATAATGGATCGATAAATGGAATGAAATACACCGTTCATGAAGACGGTAGGTCGTACGTACACATGAACGCTGTTTTCGTTTCCTTATTGAATTGAGTGGAATTAAGTAGATGACATAAATATATATACACATAAATCCAGTAGCTTTATAATTTCATATATTTCATTATTATTGCTTATATATACTTTATAATCATTCATAAATGGTTAACATGGAGAATGAATCTCATCGCGTCGTGGAGACGGTAGTCTGTACGTACGCACGAGCGATGATATCATTTCCATAATTATTGAATTGGATTGGAGTGGATGATACAATATATAAGAATCATTATGATGTTATAATAACTATGTATAGTTATTCTTTACACCATAATACCCATCCATGTAAGGTGTTGGTGGAAAAACAGATTACACCACGGCGTGGAGACGGTATTCAGTACGTACGCACGCGCGGTGATTTCGTTTTCCATAGGATGGATAGATGGTGAATTAGGATTGTTTCATAATTATAACAAAATATAATTATATGAGTGATACTTATGTTATTACTACATAATGAAACAACCTAAGAAGAAGAAGTGGAAGAAGAAATAAAGATGAAAGAATTGGTAACGGAAATTACCTCTTCTTTGAAGCGCCTCTTTGAGACCTCCTCTTAGGGCACTAAAATTGGTCTTTGAGGAAGACCAGAACCTCTAGGATGTTTCTAGGGAAGTGGAGAAGAGATTTGGGCAGGGGTTGGCCGAGATAGAAGGCTCAAAGTTGTGTGAGGAAGAGAGAGAGGAGGTGTCCTTTTATAAGGGAGGAGAGGGGCACCTTTGGAATAACTAAAAATATTATTTTATTATAAAGTCAAGTTCGGTTTAAATATCACCAAATTGATTTATTTCTAGGATAAGGTGGGGATGGGTCGAAATACTCTCATCCAATAGGATTTATACAAGTTTAGGTTATTATTTTAACCTTATCAATTAGATTGAACTCTAAGTTAAATAATTTAACTTTTACCATGTCTTTTTGTTTTCTTACACTATATGGTTAATAAACGTACTATATAAAGCCAAAATAACCCCAGGTTGTTTATTATTAATATATATAATCTTATCTAAGTCATTTGACCGAACCATAGATTTTTAGGAATAAAATAAAAATTAATAATATAATATTTGTTTTAAAAACTATTTTATGTCAATTTTGACACTATTTGGTACATGATTTTTGTGAAATTCATAACAGAATGATAAGTTCAAAACAAGTTACTTAAATCAACCATAACATGTCATATTAACCTAAAAAATTAGTGTACGTCATACAAAAGTCTCAAATTACATTTATTTGGGCATTTATAACATCAATTATGTAAATATTTCATTAATAAGACAATTACTGCATCATCTTTGTGTCATAATAAATGATAATTATTTAATACCTAAAAATTCTAAATAAATTCCTATGATTTAGATAATTGTATTAGATTTTTGGAGACTATTCATGTTCGAAGTTTAATGAAGTTTATCACTAGATTATAATTATTATACTTATAAGATTTAAGAAAGTGACATGTTGTCACATTCTTTGGTTTTAATAATAATTAAATTATTTTCATTGACAAAATTTAATTAAATGAATCTAATCCGACCCTTAGGTGATATGGGTAGACTTTTAGTCATCAAATAGGATTTTGACATTTGTTAGGGTAATTTTAAAATATTATATTTACCCTTAATTACCCGATTTACCTTTAAGTATGGTAAATAAAATTTACCGTAGTTACTATTCATAATTCCCAAAAATAAAAAGTAGCCTATTAACATAATTTGGACCCACTTATTACAAATATGGAATCCATTTTTTAAAATTTAATACACAGAAGTTGCAGAAATTAAATTAAAATCAATCCCGTTGGCGAATAAAAACGGTTTTTTGTTTAAAATATTGCAAAAGATTGAATTGATTTAACCTACGAATTCAAGGTAAAATCAATGCCAACGACATTCATTATATTAAATGGTAAAAATATATTCTATTTATACTTTAAAACAATTCAATATTATAATTTAACCACATAAGATATTACGATGAAAAAAGTTGTTTTTAATTAAAATATAGCACGTTTTTACTATTCATTAAAATATGAAGGTTATCGGAAAAATATTAAAACTTTATCTAATGTAAATTTTTATATCCTGATTCAAAATAAGAATTTTTTTTAATCAAATTGAACATATAAACATGTCAAAAACTTGATTTAAAGTGGGTGCGCCATCAAAAGGCGGCAAAACTGCATTTTTTGAAAAATACTTATTTTACCCGAAAAAATTATTTTGTTCTTATACCATGTTCTAGAAATGTGTAAGATGAATAATAATGTTATAAAATTAAAATTTTAGTTAAAACTATTCATAACAGCTAGTTCCTGACAATATTATAATAATATATTGTTGTTTATTAAAACACAATATTGCGCACAACACACGCTATCGAGGAAGGTCGTGATTGCGTGTAATGCAAGCCAAGTCAGGGTTGCGTGTTGTGAAAGAATCCTTCATTGTTTCGTATAACAGAATCCAACCATATTTCATTTATACATTGAATATATATATACTCAATGTTGCGCAGAATAACTAATATCAAAATTGTGTGTAACACGATCCTAGAATAGTGTTGCGTATACTGCAAACTAATACGGTGTTGCGTATGGTGCAAGGTAATCTGGGGCTAGAATACAACACAAGACATTAATGAAATTAAAAGAATATTTTTCATAAAATCTCGGGGTGTTACATTCTACCCCCCTTAAAATGAATTTCGCCCTTGAAATTCGTCGGGGTTATAAATGGTTTACTATTTGAAAGTTTCTTTGATAGAAACCCACATCGTAAAAAGGAATACCAAAACTTATCTTTAAAAACTAAAGTATAAAACGTAATGGTTACCCAAGTTAACTAATCACTGGGTATCCACATAGGATAACATAGGTGAAAATATGGACATGGAAGAGAAATCTAAACATCATGTTCTGATGGAGAGTGGTAGAGGACATGGCTATGAAAAAGACAACAATCACAAAGCCATATACTTGTGGTGATCTAGGGTACCATCTGATTCATCGGATATAAGATCACTAGGAAAACATTTTTGGTTTTCAATATCATTTCCGAAAAGTTGAAAATTTTGAATTAGAAGAAATACGTACTTGATTTTGGTACAATCTCACTGTTGTTCGTGAATTGAACAATTTCCGCTTCATCCCTTAAAGAAATGAATTTGAATTTGTTATTCGTGATGTGTTAGCAGATCATGTGATAGAATGATGGGTCATTCCATCTCTTTCAAACAAAAGGTTAGCAAAAGTTATAAGTCCATCATATGGTTTGATTAATCGTATGTGGTTCCAAAAATGAACTTATACTTCATATATCATACCTCTTAATAAAATAAAATTAGTTTATACTAACCAGGGACTTCCTGTAGGCCAGTGGTATGCGATAAAGGCCAGTCGCACTTCGGTTGTGGGTTCGATTCCCACAGCCTTGTCCGACGCGATGGGTTGTCGCCTGTCCTGCAGGTTGTCCTTTTTCTAAAACTATATTACTATAACATCCCATCAATAATATAGAAAAACAAATAATACTAACTTATGTCCAACATATTCCATTCCAATCTTTAGGCTTATCCATAATACTGCAGTCCACTCTCACAGATTTAATACCATCGTTTATCCCCATATATAATAAGATATATCTTGTTGGTCGCATTCCAAACATTCAAAGGCCTTAATCATGTACTCTCTTGAATACCCATTGAACCTTATTGAAAACATGAGTGCTGTTAAAAGTTAACTCTTTCCACATACCAAAATCCTCAAAATTCTATATACTCAAACCATGATATAACCTTATCCTTATATCAGTCATGAGCTCATGAATACTATCAAACATTTAATTTTCTCCTTATCCCTTCATTATGCCCATATCATCTACATTCCAATAATATCTGAATAACCTTTCATGGATACTGGTAACAGTAATCATACACTTTCAAAACTCAATGAAAGGCAACAGTGTAACAATCCTTAGATGTCTCTTTATTCCATAGTACCATGAGATTACTTCTTCAACATTACACATGATAAACATGTAATCATTCCACTACATTCTTAAACCATTGACCGACCTTCAACAATTCTTTCATCTCAAAAATCATTTGTAGTCTCTTCATCATCATCAACATAAATACTACCCATACGACCATACGGATTCTCTTCATGAGACTTTACCTTAGGGCATTGGTTTGCATAATGCCCGTACATTCCACATTTAAAACATTTAACCATTGTTGATGTCGTAGCAATACCATTATCCTCATCCCTGGTGTTAACTGAACCTTTTCCTTTACACATACTGGCTTTCTGTCCTTCTTTTCCACACCCAAATAATCTTCCAGTTCCTTTGAAACATTCTCCTTGATGCCTCTTCCCACATGATTTACATAGGTGAAATTGAACTTTCATTCCTCTATGATCATCATGAAACTCCATCTTTCTCTTATTATCCGAGTCAGGAAACTTACCAAATTTTACTTTATTGATCATATTATGAGATTGCTGATTCGGCATAATAATGATGTTTGGACTTCCAAATCCCATTTAATTTGGTTTCTCATGAAGAATAACATTCCATTGTCCATAATATCCTCCATTATTGTGAATCATCTTGTTTCCAGACATTTTCTAAAACCCAAAAATAATAGTGTGAGAGGAAAAAATCATAATAAATGGGGAGTAACTTCAATATCTAACATCTTTGGTTTAATCTAATATCGTTACCATAGTTCTAGGACTATATCCTATACGTATACTTATCCTTAGGGGCATCCCTAGACATACCTTAGAAATATCTATAGGGATCTCACTAACGTTTTCGCATCCTAGTTTCCAAAGGTTTACTAAACCTTTCCTTTGATACCAACTGTAGAGACCCGAATCTTGACGTACATTGACATTAAATTACATTTGCTGAATACTTAGTACATAACAAAAACACACACACAAGGACCGTAATAGTTTAGTGTCTTTGGAAACTCGGAATATAATCCTCTAATCCTGGTGAAAGATCTTCAACATCTCCCATAAGAATCTTCCTTTTTATTATACCTAAAACCCGTCTTTATATCCCGGGGAAAAGAAAACATAAAAGGGTGAGCTCAAATGCTCAGTAAGGGTAAACAAAAGAAATATCAATCACATCATATACATAAGCACATAACTTTTGGAAATCTTAACCTGCAAAAGAGATCATAATTTTATAACATGGTGTAAATCATGGCAGTGAAATGTAATCACAATAATCATAACATAAAACATGAAACTTTGTGTCATTGACACATAATCATAGAGAATCATTTCTTGTTATTCAAGACTCATTGCCAAGACTATCTTAGTGGACAAAGTCCCTTTCTGAACCGAGTCACCCTCTTTCAGTCCTGTTTCACTGAACCGGTATAACCTACCATTCCAGCCATGTCTATCTCATGAGATATAAAATCTTTAACCAATGCATTGTAGGGATATATAGGTCCCACCCATATCATAATGATACCATTCTTATGTGTGCCACAAAATCATAAATCATACATCATTGCATAACCCATGTAATAAAAATGGGATTCTCAAACAACAGGACATCATAAAACCATTGATATAAGATAAAGGAATTCATAAACATAATTCCATCACAACATAGTCAAATCAATGTAAAAATATGGATAGAAACAGAACCCTTTATTATATTATATGGAAAATAATATTGATAAAACACTTGAAATGAATTCTTGAGGAAAATATCCTTTCTTTTTCAAAATCAATTTCTTTTCACAAAACATCATGCAATTTTAAAAGAAAGAGATTTTATTGAAAATAGTCATGAAATATTTTGGAGGAATCTTCATTAAAATAGGACTTTATAAAACCGTAAAAATCAGTTCGTGCCATTTAAGTTAAAAAAACATTCTTCTCGTACTTTTGTCGGAAAAGTCAAAAAGTACCTCGTATGAAAAACGACAAAAGATTCCTTTCATATCTTTTACTAAAAAGACACCAAAGGGTAAAATTGGATATAAACTATTGTATAAGGATATAAATAATACATATTGAGGAAACATGGATGTGGATGATAAAATACACCCAAGTAAATACCAAAGTATAAACAATCTCGGATAAAAATGAGATTGTGATATTTCCCTTACCTTAGGTCCGATTTGCTTCGTAAGTGTCCTTACCTCCTGTATAATGATTTAAATAATGTCATTGACTTATTACAGAATCATATTCATTGTTATTATATCATATATGGTTCACTTATGACTTTATATTACTCGTTCTTTTGTAAATTCATGTTAAAGTAGAATTTTGGGTAAAATTGTCTCATTTGTCGTTCGTGTTTTAACTTGTAATTATTCATATGATTACTTAGATCATTATTACTTAATTATAGAATATAAAACATGATTTATATATAATATATATTCAGAATATACATATATATAATGGATTGATAAATGGAATGAAATACACAGTTCATGGAGACAGTAGGCCGTACGTACACATGAACACTATTTTCGTTTCCTTATTGAATTGAGTGGAATTAAGTAGACGACATACATATATATACACATAAATCCAGTAGCTTTATAATGTCATATATTTCATTATTATTGCTTATATATACTTTATAATCATTCTTAAATGGTTAACATGGAGAATGAATCTCATCGCGTCGTGGAGACGGTAGTCCATACGTACGCACGAGCGATGATATCATTTCCATAATTATTGAATTGAATTGGAGTGGATGATACAATATATCAGAATCATTATGATGTTATAATAACTATGTATATTTATTCTTTACACAATAATACCCATCCATGTACGGTGTTGGTGGAAAAACAGATTACACCACGGCGTGGAGACGGTATTCCGTACATACACACGCGCGATGATTTCGTTATCCGTAGGATGGATAGATGATGAATTAGGATTGTTTAATACATATAATAACATATTATTATATGAGTGATACTTATGTTATTACTTCATAATGAAAAAACCTAAGAAGAAGAAGTTGAAGAAGAAATAAAGGTGAAAGAATTGGTAATGGAAATTACCTCTTCTTTGAAGCGCCTCTTTGAGACCTCCTCTTAGGGCAATGAAATTGGTCTTTGAGAAAGACCACAACCTCTAGGATGTTTCTAGGGAAGTGGATAGGAGATTTGGGAAGGGTTTGTCCGAGTTTGAAGGCTCAATGTTGTGTGAGGAAGAGAGGGAGGAGGTGTCCTTTTATAAGGGAGGAGAGGGGCACCTTTGGAATAACTAAAAATATTATTTTATTATAAAGTCAAGTTCGGTTTTAAATAGCTCCAAATTGATTTATTTCGAGGCTAAGGTGGGTATGGGTCGAAATACTCTCTTCCAATAGGATTTATTCAAGTTTAGGTTATTATTTTAACATTATAAATTATATTTAAATCTAAGTTAAATAATTTAACTTTTACCGTGTCTTTTTGTTTTCTTACACTATATGGTTAATAAACTTACTATATCAAGCCAAAAGAACCCCAAGTTGTTTATTATTAATATATATATTCTTATCTAAGTCATTTGGATGAACCTTAGATTTTGAGGAATAAAATAACAATTAATAATATAATATTTGTTTTAAAAACTATTTTATGTCAATTTTGAAACTATTTGGTACATGATTTTTATGAAATTCATAGAAGAATGATAAGTTCAAACCAAGTTACTTAAATAAACAATAACATGTCATATTAACCTATAAAATTAGTTTAAGTCATAAAAAGTCTCAAATTACATTTATTTTGGCATTTATAACATCAATTATGTCAATATTTCATTAATAAGACAATTACTGCATCATCTTTGTGTCATAATAAATGATAATTATTTAATCCCTAAAAATTCTAAATAAATTACTAAGATGTAGATAATTGTATTAGCTTTCTGGAGACTATTCATGTTCTAAGTTTCATGAAGTTTATCACTAGATTAAAATTATTATACTTATAAGATTTAAGAAAGTGACATGTTGTCACATTCTTTGGTTTTAATAATAATTAAATTATTTTCATTGAAAAAATTTAATTAAATGAATCTAATAAGACAATTAGGTGATATGGGTAGACTTTTTGTCATCCAATAGGATTTTGAAATTTTTTAGGGTAATTTTAAAATATTATATTTACCCTTAATAACCCGATTTACCTTTAACTATGGTAAATAAAATTTACCGTAGTTACTATTCATAATTCCCAAAAATAATAAGTAGCCTATTAACATAATTTGGACCCACTGATTCCAAATATGAAATCAATTTTTTAAAATTCAATACACATAAGTTGCAGAAATTAAATTAAAATTAATCCCGTTGTCGAATAAAAACGGGTTTTTGTTTAAAACATTGCAAAATATTGAATTGATTTAACATACGAATTCAAGGTAAAATCAATGCCAATGACATTCATTATATTAAATGGTAAAAATATATTCTATTTATACTTTAAAACCATTCAATATTATAATTTAACCACATAATATATTACGATGAAAAAAGTTGTTTTTAATTAAAATATAGCGGGTTTTTACTATTCATTAAAATATGAAAGTTATCGAAAAAATATCAAAACTTTATCTAATGTAAATTTTTATATCATGATTCAAAAGAAGAATTTTATTTTGTCAAATTGAACATATAAACATGTCAAAAACTAGATTTAAAGTGGGTGCGCCATCAAAAGGCGGCAAAACTGCATTTTTTGAAAAATAATTATTTTACCTGAAAATTTTATTTTGTTCTTATACCAAGTTCTAGAAATGTGTAAGACGAATAATAATGTTATAAAATTAAAAATTTAGTTAACACTATTCATAACGGCTAGTTCATGACAATATTATAATAATATATCGTTGTTTATTAAAACCCATTATTGCACACAACACACGCTATCGAGGAAGGTCGCGATTGCGTGTAATGCAAGCCAAGTCAGGGTTGCGTGTTGTGAAAGAATCCTTCTTTGTTTTGTATAACAGAATCCAACCATATTTCATTTATGCATTGAATATATATATACTCAATGTTGCGTAGAATAACTATTATCAAAATTGTGTGTAACACGATCCAAGAATAGTGTTGTGTATACTGCAAGCTAATACGGTGTTGCGTATAGCGCAAGGTAATCTTGGTGTAGAATACAACACAAGACATTAATGAAATTAAAATTATATTTTTCATAAAATCTCAGGGTGTTACATTTTACCCCCCTTAAAATGAATTTTTTCCTCGAAATTCGCCGGGGTTATAAATGGTTTAATATTTGAAAGTTTCTTTGATAGAAACCCACATCGTAAAAAGAAATACCAAAACTTATCTTTAAAAACTAAATTATAAAATGTAATGGTTACCCAAGTTAACTAATCACTTGGTATCCACATATGAGAACATAGGTGAAAATATGGACATGGAAGATAAATCTAACCATCATGTTCTGATGGAGAGTGGTAGAGGACATGGATATGAAAAAGCCAACAATCACAAAGCCATAAATTTGTGATGATATAGGGTACCATATGATTCATTGGATATAAGATCACTAGGAAAACATTTTTGGTTTTCAATATCATTTCCCTAAAGTTGAAAATTTTGAATTAGAATAAATACTTACGTGATTTTGGTACAATCTCACTGTTTTTCATGAATTGAATAATTTCCACTTCATCCCTTAAAGAAATGAAGTTGAATTTGTTATTAGTGATGTGTTAGCAGATCATGTGATAGAATGATGGGTCATTCCATCTCTTTCAAACAAAAGGTTAGCAAAAGTTATAAGTCTATCTTATGGTTAGATTAATCGTATATGGTTCCAAAAATGAACTTATACTTCATATATCATACCGCATAATAAAATAAAACTAGTCTATACTAACCAGGGACTTCCTGTAGGCCAGTGGTAGGCGATAAAGGCCAGTCGCACTTCGGTTGTGGGTTCGATTCCCACATCCTTGTTTGACGCAATGGGCTGTCGCTCGTCCTGCAGGTTGTCCTTTTTCTAAAACTATATTACTATAACATCCCATCAATAATACCGAAAAACAAACAATAATAACTTATGTCCAACATAATGACTTCCAATCTTTAGTCTTATCCATAATACTGTAGTCCACTCTAACAGATTTAATACCATCGTTTATCCCCATATATCATAAGATATAACTTGTTGGTCACATTCCAAACATTCAAAGGCCTTAATCTTGTACTCTCTTGAATACCCATTGAACCTTATTGAAAACATGAGTGCTGTTAAAAGTTAACTCTTTCCACATACCAAAATCCTCAAAATTCTATATACTCAAAACATGATATAACCTTCTCCTTATATCAGTCATGAGCTCATGAATAATATCAAACATTTAATTTTCTCTTTATCCCTTCATTATGCGCATATCATCTACATTCCAAAAATATCTGAATAACCTTTCATTGATACTGGTATCATTAATCATACACTTTCAAAACTCAAGGAAAGGTAATAGTGTAACAATCCTTAGATGTCTCTTTATTCCATAGTACCATGAGATTACTTATACAACATTACACATGATAAACATGTAATCATTCCACTACATTCTTAAACCATTGACCGAGCTTCAACAATTCTTTCATCTCAAATATAAATTGCAGTCTCTTCATCATAATCAACATAAATACTACCCATACGAAAATACTAATTCTCTTCATGAGACTTTACCTTAGGGCATTGGTTTGCATAATGCTCGTACATTCCATATTTAAAACATTTAACCATTGTTGATGTCGTAGCAATACCATTATCCTCGTCCATGTTGTTAACTGAACCTTTTCCTTTAAACTTACTGGCTTTGTGTCCTTCATTTCCCCACCCAAAGCATCTTCCAGTTCCTTTGAAACATTCTCCTTGATGCCTCTTCCCACATGATTTACATAGGGGAAATTGAATTTTCTTTCCTCTATGATCATCATGAAACTCCATCATTCTCTTATTAGCCGAGTCAGGAAATTTACCAAATTTTACTTTATTGATCATATTATGAGATTGCTGATTCGACATAATAATGATTTTTGGACTTCCAAATCCCATTTCATTTGGCTTCTCAAGAAGAATATCATTCCATTGTCCATAATATCCTCCATTATCGTGAATCATCTTATTTCCAGCCATTTTCTAAAACCCAAAAAGAATAGTGTGAGAGGAAAAAATCATAATAAAGGGGGAGTAACTTCAATATCTAACATATTTGGTTTAATTTAATATTGTTACCATAGTTCTAGGACTATATCCTATACATATACTTATCCTTAGGGGCATCCCTAGACATACCATAGAAATATCTCTAGGGATCTCACTAACATTTTCGCATCCTAGTTTCCAAAGGTTGACTAAAACTTTCCTTTGATACCAACTGTAGAGACCCGAAGCTTGACGTACATTGACATTACATTACATTTGCAGAATACTTAGTACATAACAAAAACACACACACAAGGACCGTAATAGTTTAGTGTCTTTGGAAACTCGGAATATAATCCTCTAATCCTGGTGAAAGATCTTCTATATCTCCCATAAAGATATTCCTTTTTATTATACCTAAAACCCTTCTTTATATCCTGGGGAAAATAAAACATAAAAAGGTGAGCTCAAATGCTCAGTAAGGGTAAACAAAAGAAATATCAATCACATCATATACATAAGCACATAACTTTTGGAAATCTTAACCTGCAAAAGAGATCATAATTTCATAACATGGGGTAAATCATGGCAGTGAAATGTAATCACAATAATCATAACTTAAAACATGAAACTTTGTGGCATTCACACATAATCATAGAGAATCATTTCTTGTTAGTCAAGACTCATTTCCAAGACTATCTTAGTGGACAAAGTCCCTTTCTGAACTGAGTCACCCTCATTTCAGTCCTGTTTCACTGAACCGGTATAACCTACCATTCCATCCATGTCTATCTCATGAGATATAAAATCTTTACCCAATGAATTGGATGGATATATAGGTCCCACCCATATCATAATGATACCATTCTTATGTGTGCCACAAAATCATAAATCATACATCATTACATAACCCATGTAATAAAAAT
The DNA here is from genome assembly GCA_963277665.1 of Viscum album. Lineage (NCBI taxonomy): Eukaryota > Viridiplantae > Streptophyta > Magnoliopsida > Santalales > Viscaceae > Viscum > Viscum album. Next base: position 1,435,144,788 of record OY728159.1, read on the forward strand.
GGGATTCTCAAACAACATGACATCATAAAACCATTCATATAAGATAATGGAATTCATAAACATAATTCCATCACAACATAGTCAAATCAATGTAAAAATATGGATAGAAACAGAACCCTTTATTATCTTATATGGAAAATAATATTGATAAAACACTTGAAATGAATTCCTGAGGAAAATATCCTTTCTTCTTCAAAATCAATTTCTTTTCACAAAACATCATGCAATTTTAAAAGAAAGAGATTTTATTGAAAATAGTCATGAAATAATTTGGAGGATGCTTCATGAAAATAAGGCTTTATAAAACCGTAAAAATCTGTTTGTTCCGTTTAAGTTAAAAGAACATTCTTCTCATACTTTTGTCGGAAAAGTGAAAAAGTACCTCGTATGAAAAACGACAAAAGATTCCTTTCATATCTTTTACTAAAAACACACCGAAGGGTAAAATTGGATATAAACTATTGTATAAGGATATAAATATTACATATTGGGGAAACATGGATGTGGATGATAAAATACACCCCATTAAATACCAAAGTATAAACAATCTCGGATAAAAATGAGATTGTGATATTTCCCTTACCTTAGGTCTGATTTGCTTCGTAAGTGTCCGAACCTCTTGTATAATGATTTAAATAATGTCATTGACTTATTAAAGAATCATATTCATTGTTATTATATCATATATGGTTCACTTATGACTTTATATTACCCGTTCATTTGTAAATTCATGTTAAAGTAGCGTTTTGGGTAAAATCGTCTCATTTGTCGTTCGTGTTTTAACTTGTAATTATTCATATGATTACTTAGATCATTATTACTTAATTACAGAATATAAAACATGATTTATATATAATATATATTCAGAATATACATATATATAATGGATCGATCAATGGAAAGAAATACACCGTTCATGGAGACGGTAGGTCGTACGTACACATGAACGTTGTTTTCGTTTCCTTATTGAATTGAGTGGAATTAAGTAGATGACATAAATATATATACACATAAATACAGTAGCTTTATTATTTCATATATTTCATTATTATTGCTTATATATACATTATAATTATTCTTAAATGGTTAACATGGAGAATGAATCTCATCGCGTCGTGGAGACGGTAGTCCGTACGTACGCATGAGGGATGATATCATTTCCATAATTATTGAATTGAATTGGAGTGGATGATACAATATATCAGAATAATAATGATGTTATAATAACTATGTATAGTTATTCTTCACACCATAATACCCATCCATGTAAGGTGTTGGTGGAAAAACAGATTACACCACGGCGTGGAGACGGTATTCCTTACATACGCACGCGCGGTGATTTCGTTTTCCGTAGGATGGATAGATGGTGAATTAGGATTGTTTCATACTTATAATAACATATCAGTATATGAGTGATACTTATGTTATTACTTCATAATGAAACAACCTAAGAATAATATGTGGAAGATGAAATAAAGGTGAAAGAATTGGTAACGGAAATTACCTCTTCTTTGAAGAGCCTCTTTGAGACCTCCTCTTAGGGCACTAAAATTGGTCTTTGAGGAAGACCAGAAACTCTAGGATGTTTCTAGGGAAGTGGAGAAGAGATTTGGGCAGGGTTTGGCCGAGATTGAAGGCTCAATGTTGTGTGAGGAAGAGAGGGAGGATGTGTCCTTTTATAAGGGAGGAGAGGGGCACCTTTGGAATAACTAAAAATATTATTTTATTATAAAGTCAAGTTCGGTTTTAAATAGCTCCAAATTGATTTATTTCGAGGATAATGTGGGGATGGGTCGAATTACTCTCATCCAATAGGATTTATACAAGTTTAGGTTATTATATTAACCTTTTCAATTAGATTTAACTCTAAGTTAAATAATTTAACTTTTACCGTGTCTTTTTGTTTTCTTACACTATATGGTTAATAAACATACTATATCAAGCCAAAAGTACCCCAAGTTGTTTATTATTAATATATATAGTCTTATCTAAGTCATTTGGCCGAACCTTAGATTTTTAGAAATAAAATAACAATTAATAATATAATATTTGTTTTAAAAACTATTTTATGTCAATTTTGACACTATTTGGTACATGATTTTTATGAAATTCATAACAGAATGATAAGTTAGAACCAAGTTACTTAAATCAACAATAACATGTCTTATTAACCTAGAAAATTAGTTTAAGTCATAAAAAGTCTCAAATTACATTTATTTGGGAATTTATAACATCAATTATGTCAATATTTCATTAATAAGACAATTACTGCATCATTTGGTGTCATAATAAATGATAATTATTTAATCCCTAAAAATTCTAAATAAATTTCTATGATGTATATAATTCTATTAGATTTCTGGATACTATTCATGTTCGAAGTTTAATGAAGTTTATCACTAGATTATAATTAGTATACTTATAAGATTTAAGAAAGTGACAAGTTGTCACATTCTTTGGTTTTAATAATAATTAAATTATTTTCATTGAAAAAAATTAATTAAATGAATCTAATCCGACCCTTAGGTGATATGGGTAGACTTTTAGTCATCCAATAGGATTTTGACATTTTTTAGGGTAATTTTAAAATATTATATTTACCCTTAATTACCTGATTTACCTTTAACTTGGTAAATAAAATTTACCGCAGTTACTATTCATAATTCCCAAAAATAAAAAGTAGCCTATTAACATAATTTGACCCAATTATTACAAATATGGAATCCATTTTTTTAAATTCAACACACAGAAGTTGCAGAAATTAAATTAAAATTAATCCTGTTGTCGAATAAAAACAGGTTTTTGTTTAAAACATTGCAAAAGATTGAATAGATTTTACCTACGAATTCAAGATAAAACTAATGCCAATGACATTCATTATATTAAATGGTAAAAATATATTCTATTTATACTTTAAAACCATTAAATAGTATAATTTATCCACATAAGATATTACGATGAAAAAAGTTTTTTTTAATTAAAATATAGCGTGTTTTTACTATTCATTAAAATATGAAAGTTATCGGAAAAATATCAAAACTTTATCTAATATAAATTTTTATATCCTGATTCAAAATAAGAATTTTATTTTGTCAAATTGAACATATAAACATGTCAAAAACTAGATTTAAAGTGGGTACGCCATCAAAAGGCGACAAAACTGCATTTTTTGAAAAATACTTATTTTACCCGAAAAAATTATTTTTGTTCTTATACCATGTTCTAGAAATGTGTAAGATGAATAATAATGTTATAAAATTAAAAAATTAGTTAACACTATTCATAACGGCTAGTTCATGAAAATATTATAATAATATATCGTTGTTTATTAAAACCCAGTATTGCGCACAAAACACGCTATCGAGGAAGGTCGCGATTGCGTGTAATGCAAGCCAAGTCAGGGTTGCGTGTTGTGAAAGAATCCTTCATTGTTTTGTATAACATAATCCAACCATATTTCATTTGTACATTGAATATATATATACTCAATGTTGCGTAGAATGACTATTATCAAAATTGTGTGTAACACTATCCAAGAATAGTGTTGCGTATACTGCAAGCTAATACGGCGTTGCGTATAGTGCAAGGTAATCTTGGTGTAGAATACAACAGAAGACATTAATGAAATTAAAATAATATTTTTCATAAAATTTCGGGGTGTTACAGTATGTATGGTCTCCGTATGAATAAGGCTGGAGAACTGAATTTCTATTGTAATTAGAGGGAACAATCTATGTGGTGGTCTATTTTTGGGAAAATTACACTAGTTAATGTAGAAGTGTGTTGGTATTTATTTCGATCTAATAAATTTTTTTTTGCCTGGGTGATCAATCCGTCAAACACTGAAACAATTAAATAATCATGATGATATCTAGAAAAAATTATACTCTCCAGAAACATGTATAGTTTCTGGATTTCCAATATATGGGGAGTATTTCTCAATCATGTCAAACAGTTCACAAAAAGTTGGTGGTATATTATTGACCAATTCCCTATTATCCAAAACATCTACCATGCTCCTCACCATAACTATGAGGAACTTATTGAATCAATGGATGTGGTTTTCCTCATTAACACAATGATTTTGAAAACATACACACATTTTACAACAAAATAACCAGTACACATTCACTAACTCTGCTTGGGGTTGAAGGATCATAATGAAGATTCATAGAATATTAATGGACTTTTTTTGACAGAATAAATATCTAAAAATGTAGTTTCAAATAAATCCAAAATCTTATGTCTTGATGTTGTAAATAATTCATATTATATCATTCAATTCAATATTGTTATAATAAAAACTATATTAGATTAATTTGTACATCAAATGAATTATATGGTTTTCACATTATGAAACAGATTAAATTCATGTACATGTTTGTTGGGATCATAAAAAAAGATGCCCCAAATATTTTGATGATGGTGTATCAATATAAATCATTGTTCATATTTATATTATAGGTTTTAGTATACAATTATTGTAATATGATTAATAATTTTTTGTGTAACAAATTATCTATGGATTCTATCAAAATATTTATTATTAATATCACGCATTGATTCTAGTTACATGTTGGATTTAAATATTGATCATAATTTAAAATTACAAAAATTCTAGAATTTAAAAATTAGTTAAGTGCTAAAAAATACCACATAATAGGATTTTCAAATTCAGTACCTATCTTTAAATTTCTTATCATCATCCAGATAAAATTTTCGATGTATATTAGTACATTTCATTAGTAAATGAAAAAATAAATGTTGAAAATGAATCATAATATAATGAAATGATCTTCAAAATGATGTTCTAAAAAATTATAATGTGGCAAAGAAAAAAGAAAAATAAGATAATTAAAGAAATACATAATGTATAAAAAATTACTATTTATTTAAATATAATATATTCCTCCCATGAAATGAAGACAATTTCACATGTGTAGTCATGGTTATAATCAAATAATTTTCAATTTTTAGCACTTAAGTGTAGCAATGTGATTGACCATTGTTGTTCACTTTCAAAGTGATTAAATATACATTTTAATGGTATTTTTTATAAAAATATATAATAAAAAATATTTGGTTGCATAATTATTGTGTATAACTCAAGAATATGATTGTTGGAAGAAGATTACATTTTTTTACATGTTAAAAGTGAGGGACCGAACAAAATGGAATGTTCTTGTATTCTAGTATTTTAAAATATATAATTTATATTGTAATCCCACTTTAATAAAATTAGTTTACAAATATATAAAATTAAAATTCCATTAATGTTGATCACATTATTTTGGAACCCCAAAATATAGTAAGAATTTTACACAACTACAATGTTGAAAAGAATTAAATGTATGTTATCTCATGAATGAAAAATCACACCACCCTGATTTAATTGTTGCTCCCATGATATATTCATGTTAGTGGTTAATTATGGATCATATCCAGATAGAATGTAATGACTAATTGAGTAATTATATTATATTTCCACCCTATAAATTTATCTAATGTTGATTTTTATTATCAATTATATATATGCTCTTAGAATTCACAAATTTCTCAACATCACATGATATGTGTTAATTTATAAATTGATTTATTAGTTTATATTATGTAAAAAGCCATTCATAGTTCATATTATATGAATTATAGTATATCGTTGAATTAAAAAGTACAAGTAATTATGTTTTGAATTATATTGAATACATAGAATAACTACACATCCCTAGTTGGAGTAGTAATCACATAAGGATCTTGTTTATGAACAAGTATAAAAAGGGTATTACCCAATAAAAGTTATACCCATTATTTAAATACCAAATATAATATGTAAAGAATACAAAAATAGATGAAAATATAAAAAATAAAATAGAAACTATCATGTTTATATTGAATACAATAACATTATAATACAAAGAAAAGATGGATTCGATGAAGGGATCCATGATTGATGTTAATTAAATAATGAAATGCTTTAATAAATTAAGGATGACCACTTCCCCGCTACCCTCAACATCCTAATATATTGTATTGATGATATTAAAAAAATTATAATGTAATTAAATGATTTAAGAAGGGGAATCTATGTCCAATGTGAATTGTAAAATTTAGCAATATGGATGGAATAGAAGATTATCATTGTCATATAACAACCAAGCTCTCTAAAAATTATAATTTCTTCTATATGTTATTTTTAGGGAAATAAATTCATTTCCCAATTCACATACTAACCATATATGAATTTGATATAGTTCAAAAAATTTCATATGAGAAGTACATGTCGATATTTTATAAAAATAGTGTGGGTTTCTTATAGTTGGCCAACTCCACATTTGATATTATTTTAGAGAAATATCTAATAGGAAGAGGCAATTTGGTATCCTAAGTATGATTTTTAGGAAAATATACTATAATATTTCATAAATTGTTTAATTTCCACAATTTTTTTGTTGAAATAATATAAACAGGGAAAACATATGTCACAATATTCTTTAAAATATTATAATTACAGTTGAAAACATTTTCTTTGATAATATTAGTATTACACTACTTCAATGTTATATTCACATATATAGGTATGATATATGTTATTTAACATTACATATGATGTTTCAAAACACTCAATATAATGGAATATTGTACATAGGTAAGATAAATATAAAAAACAACATAACTAGAATTTGAAATTATAGTCCATTGTGGTATCTATGAATTATCACTAAAGTGAAAAATAATATAAATTTATAATATATTATTGGAAAAAATATAACATTATATGTAGTATTTTTATAGAACATTTAAAAAATGATAATAAATTATCAATGAAGTTGATTATAGTTTTCTATACTAACATAATTATTTATCCAATGGTACATTAACTAAAAATATATTTCAATAAAATAACATTGAAATAATAACATGATCATTGAATGTAGTCAAATTAAGAGAAATCAAGATCAGAAAAAATGTGTTAAAAATATATGAACATATTAAAATAATTTTAAAAAATATGTTAAATTACTATTAACTATGTATAAATTATAAAAGGTTATTATTTAACCAATTTAGTATAAAATTCATTGTTTTATTAAACTTTAAATTTTAATATTATATTAATATTGTTATATATCATTGTAAATGATGACTTATATATTAAAATAATATTAATATAATTCAATGATAATTAGTTATAAAATATTATAATAAACAATAATAACAATAAATGTTCATATCATCTTACATTTAAAAGGTAAAAATGATTTCTATAGATTAATTTTTTCAATGTAATATTTAAATTCTATAGAAATATTTAATTTCATCCTTTTGAATTTGAATATGATAAATTTTAAGTCGTTTCAACTTATAATTCCCATTTTTTGGTAATTTAATTTTTTTCTCTTTTAGACAAGCTTAGAATTTTATGAATACAAAAACATACTCTTTTTATGGATAAAAACTTTTAATTATATTTTGATTATAGAAATATTATGAAAAAATAGAATTAATAAAATTTTATGAATTAAAATACATTTAAAAAGATAAATAGTGATTTTAAGGTTAAATATTTTAGTAATCCATAATTAATTTTGAACATTAATAAATAAATTATATATTATTATTTAGAAAAACTATTAGTTAATAATTATTTAGAGAAAATATTTCAATGATATATTTCGACAAGTTTTGTGCTAAAATGTCATTGAAACCTCAATTAATAAATTTCACAACAATTAAATTCATATGAATAATCTGTATAAATAAATTGTAATTCTCTATTGTGGTTCTCCTCTTCGATCGTTGAAAATATATTTCATCATTTAATGTAACTCAAAAGTAGCTGATTAATTATATGATAATTTTTATATTGTACGTAATGACCCAAAATTCAATCAATGATATTAATCTTATTATGTTGATTTTATATAGTATAAATAACATAAAACCACACTGGAAACAAATTAAAATCCTTATAAATGAATAATAAATTAAATAAAAGGTTGTTTTTGAAATTAATGAAATATATAACGATTATATTGTAACTCCTTAGTAATATTAATATTTTCCTTATAAATAGTAAATCATCAAAATGAATAGTAACATCACCCATGAAATTATAAATAAAATTACGGAACCTTATAAATGAAAGTGTTCTATAATTATATCATAGTAAAAATAAGTAAATAATTTAAAAATTAAAAATTATGTTTGGGTTTTTTTGTAAGTGAAAATTATTTAATTAAAATTTTGAATTTAATTAAATTTTTTGAATGAAAATTTATTTTTATAAAATATATATATAATATTATATTTTATTGTTTTTTAATTTTATGATATTTTTATGAGAACTTATTACACTGTTTAGAGTATTGTATAATTATTTTTAATTTTAAAAACAAAATATATCATGTAAATGATTATATCTATTAAAATTTTAATTTTACATATATAGAAAATTATTTTTAGAAAATGAAGTTAATTTTTGAAATCTACTACTTGGAAAATGGTTATAGTGAATTTTTGTGATTTTTCTAAAATACATTAATTACGGGTGAATGGTAGAATAAATTAATTTACGATAATTTCTAAATACAATAATTATAGAGTCATGAATTATATTAGGATGATGTAAGAACCATTGGTTATAAATCACATGCACTAGTTATTTTATTTAGTTATAATAATGAACATTATTTCTCTTCAGGAGTAAAATAATAAAATTAAAAAGAATAATGACAAATCACCCCTATCCTCTACTATAAATACGTTCCCTCACCTATCTTATCATAAAACCACTACGCCTAGAATAATTATAAAATTCTAGAAAAATATTTTTACCTAGTCTATCCCTTATGTCCATAGGAAATCTGTCTTACCAGATATCCAAAACTCCTTCCCCCAAGATGTTTTTCAGGGAGGATATTCCAGTTGAAATCCATCTTCCATTTTCAGTACATTTCATTTCAATTTACATTAACATATATATTATCCTCCAATATATTATCCAAATCATTATGATAAATTGAGTATAATTTATATAGTATAATGATATCATGCTATCCAATATCTAGTATCGGTCTTCTACTTGTCCCTCTATTATTTAAAAAAATTTATCATCATCAGGGAGGTGCCAAATTACGACCATCGTGGGTGGTGAACTCACATTCTCCGATTAATCCTTCATGGTTGGTCATGAAACCATATGGTTAAAATAGAAAATAAATATCTATAATAACAAATTAAATTTATTGAAACAAATATATATACATAATATTAATTCATATGAACGAACAATTTGGTGATTATCAAAATACCACCAAAATAATCTAAATGAATATAACTACAGTTTTCACTAATAAATCATTATCATAAAATATAATAAATTATATGTATATCAATTTAAAAATCATGAGGCTCATTAGTAACATTTAATTCAAATTGTGGTGAATTATACCCATTTTACATGATCTCTATTACTTATATTCAGGCGAATCAATCATAAAAAATATGAAAATGAATGACCCATAAAGAAGAAATTAAACAATATAATTCCTCAATAATTCCTCAAATGAACAAAAAAAACTATAATAAATATTATAAATGTATAGAAGGTTCTTAATTAATTAATTAATGGCTCTAATTTGTTTATCTGGGACAGTAATTTCAAGTGTAAAGCACATTCAAACATATGTTATGGGTTTTTAACTGAACCTCCATTTTTATTCGGGTTATCATTTTTCTCTTGTTACCACAATTAAATTTTTATTTATTTTTATGTACTCCTTTTAAACTATTTTTCAATTTTCTCTATATATGTACTTGTCAAAATCCATCATTATTTAATGGGGAGGTACTTGATTTAAAATATAATTTTCAAATTCATCTTTATAAATAGGCCTGATTCAATGGAACTTCTCAAATTCATACATATTTAAAAGATATCCCTATAATCTTTTTTAGACACCAATATTTTTATAAAATCACTTATTTTAATTTTGAAAAATCTTTATTTTTTCACTTCTTGTTTTATACAATTTTTTTATAAAAGAACTCTTTTTTCAAGGTAAAAGTGTTTTTCCCTCTATAATCACTTGATAATCTTATATGAGTATTTGAATCTATTTCAACACTGTTGTTGTTTATTTGGTTTTATTAGGATTAGTATGTTACTATCTCATCTCAAAAAATTTATTTAATTTTTTATTATTAGTATAAATCTGTATTTTTTATCTTGGTATCATTCTCCATATTACTCCGAATTATTAGTGTGTATATTTAATTATTGGGGAATGTTTTTTATATTTCATATATTTGTATAAATATGAATTTATATGTTTATTATGACTAACACATTTTATATTTGGAATGAATTTGACATAGTAACTATTTTGTGGGGACCATTTTATCACCTTGGTTTAATGGTAAGTCTCATTATAAATACTAGTTTGGGGTTTTACCCATTTAGGCATGGTCTTTGCATGAGAATATGAAAATATGGTTATAACATCCCGAAATATTCATTCCATCATTATAAAACTAGTAATTGATTTTCCATGTGATTATTCAACTATTAAATCATCCATGGTTATATTTTATTAGTGAATTATATGTTTACCTGGTATTCCATCCACATTATCCTCAAAATTATGTTTTCATAGAATGTGAACTTTTATTTATTCATCGTGCATTATTGCATATGATTCCACTGAAATATTTACCCTTACTATGAACATGTAATAACCGATTTATTATGAATTATTTTTACCGAGGAGGTGAAGATTAATATTATGAATGACTTTTAGGGATAATACTTGATTTATGGATGTTTCCAATGGATTTGATATATTGTTTTACTTTCATATTTTTAGTTTAACACATATGAATGTATCTTGTTTTCAAATTCTTCTAAATCATTTGGTACTTTAGGACATGAATTCCTTATTTGTATTCAAATGTAATAAAATAAGGAACCAGATATGGGAAACTTGGTTTGGGGTTTCTACATTTAGCATCATTGGATGCATAGTAAAAACATCAGAATCAATAATTAAAAAAAAATGGTAAAACACCTAAGATACTCATTGAGGATAAGAATACAAGAACATATTATATATTCAATAATGTATATACTATGTAAATGTATTCAATGTAATATATCCATGTATAGATACTACATGTGGATGTGGTTTGGGAAGATATATACCTAGGAGTGTGAACTACGACAAAGTGTCTCGGTTCAATTTCAGGGTAACCTAGTACATGAAAAATTGCCTTATTGTGCACTTAGTTAGAGACTCCTAGGTGATATACATAGGGTAATTCAAATTTTTATTAAAAACAATTATGATGGATTCAAAGTTAAAAATTTCCCCAAGGAAACCATTATTATTATTATGATATTAGAATGGATTATCATTTCAATTTATGTCATATTTTGTATAGTTATAAATTATACATTGGGATTCATAACATAATTTACCGTATAACATTATTTAGAAGTGGTTCATCATGGAAGGAATAGAAACTCCCTAAATGCACATATCCTATTTTGGGATTTACTTCTTATGAATGATAATGATATTGGTTTGAGAGCTATCATTGTTGCTGATAAATATATAAATATAGATGGATAGATGACTCAGGTTATGAAAAATAATATTACCGTTATGGATAATCCTAATCCCAATCCTTGATGGGATATTTCAGAACACTTTTTGCGTTAACAACCTCAATCATTCTAAGGGACTATGATCCCATTTGTTATAGAGCTATTGAAAAGTTCATTAGAGAAGATATTTATCGCATTTGGATGTATCAAAATGGAAAATTCTATTCTGTAAATTTATTTTATTTTTGGAGATGTTGATTAATGGTGTAAATTCATTCCAAACAAAAAGATGTTGAAAAAATAGAAAACATCAAATATAGTGAATATAATGAACATTGCAAAAAAAATTTCTTTCCTTGTAAAATGATACCAGATATGGAAAAGAATTTTCCGAGTCTGAGGAAAAAAGGGGCTGAATCTTTCAAATAGCATGATGATAACATCACATGGTTAGCCAAGAAAATTTATGGACTATATATCTAACCAATGGAGTGGGATTGATCGATTAATTGGTAGTATAAATCTATTCCACCAACAAGAACTGCTCATCAAAACTTTCTCATCATTTGAAGATATAGTATAATGTGCTATCAAGACAGAAAATAAATTCCATATGATTTTTGAATTTAATATAATGAATTAGAAGAATATAGCTACAAATAACTCTAGAAAATGAAACAAGGAAATAAGGAGAAATTAAAGAGTATACATTCCACCCTACAGTACTTTTAGGAATAATCACCCTAGTACCTTCCTGATGTAAATATGAGTGTATTAATAGTGTGGAGAAAAGGGCCACCAAACCTATGATTATAAGGGAAATAATGAATATTCAAATTTTCAAATCTAGTATTAATCTTCTCCCATACTATCTGTTTCGACAACTGAGGTTGGGTGACCTTCAACCCACCACAATAATACTGTAATTAGACGATAGATCATTTACTCATCCTGTGGGTAGGGAATATGATTTTCTAGTTGGGGTAGGGAAGTTATTTTTTCCTGCACACTTTTTAGGCTTGGATATGGAGTGTGATCATGAGGTGCCAATCATCTTAGGTAGGCCCTTCTTGGACACATGTGGTGATCTAATTTATGTCTCTAACGGTCAACATATTTATAAAATTGTAGAACAACAAAAAGTGTTCAATGTGTTTAAAAATGTTAAAGTACTATCTTTTTCTGAAAACTATTTAATGGTAGAGTCCTTATAATTTGAGAACTCAACTGAAAATATTAAATAATCTAAAAATCAATCCTCTGTTAAAGAAAATAATTTTGAAGCTGAAAATATTTTTGAATCTGTCATAGATGTTGAAAATACTAATTGAACACCCAATCGGGAGGATTTTCCATAACTAGAAAACTATCCAGTTTCTACTTTGGAATAGTCAACTATTTCTAAACATATGAGAATTTTGAGTGGGTTTGTGGGTGTTTCTATTAACACCAACATAGATGAACACTTTGATGATGTTGAAGGATAATTTATAACATAACTAGATGATTCTTCTTTGATAGACTTGTTGAATTCTGATATTGAAAACATATACATTGTACTGACCACTTTGAACAGTTGCACTGTTATTTCTAAATTTGAGCATGAAATTGAAAATCTCTCATCAGTTAATACTCCATACAAGAGGTATGTTGAAGATCATGGTCCTCCCATGCCTAATAGAGTTAATTATACTGTATAAACACCTACTCATGAGAAAAATACAATCCCTTCTCAACAAAAATATATATTCCTCAGTGAGAACTCCACTATGCCTATAATAATTTCTAGTGAACACAATGAAAACCAAGTGGAAAGACTGTTGAACATCATGAAGAATTCTAAATCTACCATTTTATAGAAAATAACTGAAATCAAGGGTATTAGTCCCTCATTATGTATGCATAAAATACCTATAGAGCCTAATCACAAGCATAGGGTAGGGAGTCAAAGAAGACTGAATCTAGACATGAATGAAGTAGGGAGAGAGGAAGTGATCAAACTATTGGACACTAGAATGATTTATCCCATTTCTAATAGTGCTTGGGTCAGCCCTGTCCATGTTATCCCCTTGAAAGGAGGTTTCACTATTGTTAAAATTGAAAAAATGATGATGCCCAAGTTATGGAAGCCACAAAATGGAGAGTATGTATAGATTATTGGAATCTTAATTCAGCCACTAGGAAGGACCATTTTACAATGCCTTTCTTGAACCAAATGCTTCAGAGGCTTGCTGCAAATGAGTTTTCTTGTTTCTTGGATGGGTATTCGGGTTACAACTACATTCATGTTGCTCTAGAGGACCAGGAAAAGACCACTTTCACCTTCCCCTTTGGAACATTTGCCTATAGGTGGATGCCCACTGGGATTGTGGAGCTCCAGCCTCCTTTCAAAGTTAAATGATGGCTATATTTTCAGATATGATTTAATGGATTATTTCTATTTTCTTGGATTATTTCTCCATTGTGGGTAGTACATTTGATACTGGTCTTGGAATTCATGAGTTAGTCTTGGTGGGATGAATTTAAACCAACGATGTTCTTAATTGGGAGATGAGTCAATTCATAGTCACAAAAGGAATAGTGCATGATCAAAAATTTTCCAAAAGTATTCTTGATGTTTGTAATGATGAGATTGATGTTATTAAAAAATTTCCACATCTTGTAAATTTTGAAGGTGTTATATGTTTCCTAGGGCATACCGGGTTCTACAGATGAATCATAAAATATTTTTCCAAAATTACTAATCCCTTATGTTCATTGTTGGTCAAGGATGAACCTTTCAATTTTGAGGGAAACTATTTGAAATCATTTAATCTGCTTAAAGAGAAACTCACTACATCACATATTATCTCTGCACCTAAATGGAAACTACCTTTTAAACATTTTTTTGATTCTATGGATAATATTATTGGTGTTTTCCTTTGATAGAGGAGAGATATAAAGATACATGCGGTGTATTCTACTATTAGACTGCTATAAGAATCCCAAAAGAATTACAACACCAATGAAATAAAATTTTTAGTTGTTGTGTTTGATCTATAGAATTTTAGTCAATATCTTTTAGGTTCCAATGTCATCATTTTCACTGACCATTCTACTTCAAAGTACTTTTTGTCTGAGAATGAAATTAAAACCAGGATGATAAGATGGATTTTTTTTCTTCAAGAGTTTGATTTAGATATTATGTATAAGCATGTAGGTGAAAATATAGTTACTAACCACTTATCCCAGATTCCTCTTACTCAATTTGTATTTGAATATCCTAGGGAGATAAAATCTTCCTTCTCTGAAGAGAGACTGCTTACTGTGTCAATTTGACAATCGACTTGGTTTGATGATTTTTCCATCTACCTTGAAGCATATGTCTTTCCCAAGAATCTGTATAATAACCAATGAAATTAATTCATTTCAAAACATAAATATTATCCTTGGGATGATCCGTTGTTTTTTAGAAGATGTGATGATGGTATCCTTTGTAGGTGTGTTCATGAGGAAGAGATGATGCATGTCTTAAAAAGATGACATTCCTCACCTTGGGGAGGCCACCATGGTGGTGAAAGAACTACTCATAATGTCATACAATCTTGTTTTTATTGGACTTCTATTTTTAAGGATGAAATGATCTTTGTGATTTGATGTGATAGATTTTAGAGGCTGTTTAATGTGGGTAGAAAGCATCAGTTACCCTAAAATCGAATTCTAGAAGTTGAGATTTGTGGTGTCTTGGGATTAGATTTCATGGTTCCATTTCCATCATCTCATCAAAATGAGTATATTCTTGTTGATATAGGCTATGATTCCAAATGGGTCGAGGAAGTTTCACTGCCCACTAATTATGCCAATTCTATAATTAAGATTGTCCAATAGAATATATTTACAAGATTTGGAGTTCCCAAAGCCTTTATCATTGATAATGGAACACACTTTAAAAATTAAAAATTTAACGTTTTGATGAAAAAATATGGTTGTGTTCATAAAACTGGTACTCTTTATCATCCATAGTCTTGTGGACAAGTGGAAATTTCATTCAGGGAACTTAAACAAATACTTGGGAAAACTATGTCAAACTCTTGGAAAGACTGGTCTCTTAAATTGGATGAATAAATATGGGCTTATATTACTTCTTTCAAAACCCCAAAATATTTTTCTCCTTACAGGCTGTTGAATGGGAAATGATGTCATCTACCTGTGGTGTTGCAACATAAAACTTATTAGGCTGCAAAGGCTTTGAAAATTGATTTTAATAGTGAAGGTGAGAGGATTTAACTTGAGTTCAGTGAACATAATGAAATTAGGGGAGAGTGTGAGGATAAATAAAGGATTTATATAGAGAGGACAATAACCTTTAATGATTCTATCAAACAATCCAATGAGTTTAAACCTGGACATAATGTTCTCCTCTTTAACTATATCTATAAACTCTTTCCTTGAAAGCTAAAGTCCAAGTGGTCTGCACCATTTACTATTGGGAGAGTTCTAATGAATGGATCTGTTGAAATTGTAGGCAGAGAGAATAAACCCATGTTAGTCAATAAGAAGAGAGTGAAATGTTATTTTTACGGATAACCAAATGGGTTGGATGCCTTCACAGTGTTGGAAAACTATTTTTGAATGAAGTATGGCTGGGATCTATAAATCTTGCGCTGCATGGGAGGAAACCCATGGTTTTTGTGGTGTTAATAGATAAAAAATTGTTATTAATAAAATTCTAATAGAACACATTAAAATCAGTGCTTCAAGGGATTCTACCCATGTTATATTATTTTTGATTACTTTTTTTTATGTTCTTGTTTTACTTTCAATAAAATCTTGTTGTGATGACATCTGTATGCACTATCTATGCTTGTTTTTTACTGTGGTTTACATGCTTTGTGTTTCTAGGATGATGTTGATGTGTCAATTAAGGAGTGCAATTCCCATGCTGAAGGAGTAATGGAAAATCTTGAAAGGTAATAATCTTTTTGTTATTTTTTATTTCATTATTTTTCTCCTTAAGACATTTGAAAAAAATAGGTTGCATGTCATGTATGAAAATAATTTCTTCTTTCTTAAAAAATTATGATGCATGTTTTTTGCCACTAGAAAAGCCTATTTTTATTACAAAAAATCTACATCTTCCAGTTGTTGTGAACTTAAATTCATTGTTTAAAACCCATTAATTACATGAAATTAAGTTTGGGGGGTACATGCTTGCTGGTAGTTGTGTTTTTCATTGGAACCGATTAGTCTATAGGGTGTTTAGCATGCATATTTCTTGTATATTGATCATTAATTTGAATCATACTTTGTTAAAATGCATAAACCCAATTAATTGTGCACCCACATCTTATATTATTCTTTTGATCTATATAGAAAATCTATGTCACTGGACATAAATGTTAATGGGTATACTTGTTAATTAACATATTGTTATGTTATTCATTGTAGAAAACAATATTTTTGAACTTCACTAAGACCCTTTATACATGTCATATATATACTCTATTCAGAGATTGTTTTGAACATTAATGGTCAAATGGTAATTCTCCCATTTAAAGTCATCTATGGGGACAAATTTGGGTTCTATATGTGGTGGAGGGGGTCATTTCATGATTGTGATTAACTGTGGTCTAATGTATGCTCATCAATTACCACTACAAATTCAACTTTTTTTTTCAAAAAGTAGATATATTTTTTCAAAATTCATTCGTAATTTAGGTTTAACGCCGTACAAAATTCAGTCTTTCCATAGGAAATATACCATGATGGTAGATAAAATTTTTCTGAGTCTGAAATTATTGTGGTTGGATTATTTTTCAATGGTCTTGCATTTTGATTTAATGGATATTTGGTTTAGAGACCATTTTTAGAGTGATTTGGTTACTTTTTAATGAAATTATGATCATAACCCCTTGAACTTGAACTTTGAATTGATCCTAGGGGACATATATTTTTTAATTTATTTAAAGTAATTATCAAAATGATACAATGTAAAATAATTTTTATTTAAAACTTTTGAAACTGGAGTAGTTTGGGCATCTGTCATCCCACAGTTAGTCATTAGGACCCTAAGTTATGGGTGCGTTTCTGTTTACTATATACCCTCTGTACCCTTTGAATAAGTGCACTACATAGTTCCTTGAACATGATCCATGGATTGGGAAAATGAAAATAATGTGTTTAGGGTCAAAAAACGAGTTCATTTTGGTTAGGGGAATGATAAACTCCAAATGAAGAAGGGGCTGATTTGTTTATATTGGAGTCATATTGGTTGTATCAACAATGTCATTCAAAATTAATAATTATAATTTTTCAAACCTAGTGGAAAAGACAAAGTATAAGTGTAAAGACACGTAAAATTCAAGGTAAATTTTTTTCTTAATTTTCTTTGAGATTTTACAAGAACGTAGTTTCTGACGGCACCTGATTCCGAGGCCCGGTGTGCCCGGAATCAATTTCGGAAGTTTAGCTCAGGTACGTTCAGTGAACGAACATGTAGGAATTCCTATCTTTTGAACCGGTACTTGGAATCAAATTCAGAGGGCACCGATGGAACCGCGGCGCCGGAATTTTCTTATGAACTCCTATTCCGGAGTTGCGTTTACTCGAGAGAAGTAGAAAAAAATTGTGGAAGTTAAAAATAAAAATTTAACAACAATGGTTTTTTTACTCTAAGTATTTAATACTTTGGAAGGAAGTTGGGTAACTACCCAACCTCCCTTGGGATGTTATGAGGGTGGTGGGGCCACACGAACCCCACCCCTTCATATCCTCTAACCCCCCTCAACTCACCATTAATATTATTAACTTAAGTTGATAACTTATGACATTAATGTAGTGAGTTTAATGTGAGTTTTTGAAATTCAAACACTTGAATTTCAAATCCACGTTGAGTTAATAAATTAAGTGTGGCTTAATTTATTTTGGGTTAGTTCCTTTGTTGCTTGAGAGGACTTGGGGGAAAAAGAAGGCAAGGAGCTTAGAGATCATCTTCTTCATCTTCGATGAAGAACGCGAAGAATGAATGATTCCCAACGAAGAACGATGAGCCCTCGGAGACCATTTACCGCGATGCCATACTCGCGACGCACCACCCTTCATTCTTCTTCCCACGTCAAGGAAGGGAGACAGAGTTCCATCTCGGAAAATCTCCATCAACGTCTTCAAATCCTCTTCCCGTGACGTCTCTTCCCGCGACAATTTCTCTGCAACGAATTTCTCCACGACGAAAACCTCGTTCAAGCCGCGCTCGAGGTAGGGGGTTTACGTGTTTTCTATACTTGATTATCTTCTGTCTTTTATCCGCGTCTATTTAGACCACATGATATCAGTTAACGGGAGGATGACGGACCGCACAAACACGGTCGTCCCCCTCCATTATTATTTCTTTCTTGTTGTTGCAGATCGAATGAAATTGACGCGGTGCAATCACGCCGCGTGGGATCGAGCGACAAGGATGCGCGACATAGTCACGCGCGCGCGGGATCGAGCGGCAAGAATGCACGACGACATCACGTGGTGCAATCAATTTTTTAAAGTCTCGTGCATGGGTATATGATTTCAAGGTGTTCGTATAATTTATTTTGGATAAATTATACCCTCGTCATGATTAAAACCATATGTTTATTCTTTTTCCAATTGATAACACCTAACGCGGAGGATGCGGGCCGAACAAACACGGCCCGACAACCCTCTGCATCTTGTTTATCGATGTGCAGGTCAACGGACGACAATGAAGAAGGCTTCTATGGAGTTTGAATCCCTTCGCAGTGAAGGTCGGGTCCCAGGAGGACCGTTGGCGAAGAAGGCAGGAGAAACGGACGACCGGAGCGCGTCCGGTGGTCCGCGGAAGGCGGATGCGGCGTGTCACGCTGGCGTGGCGGCGCCGGCGACAGGCGGCAGCGGCGGTTCGCCATCGGCTTCAATCAACGGCACGGGGGGGGGGGGAGTCGCGTACCCCGCTCCACGGATTCCGCGCGGCCGTGCCGGCCGGGCCGGGCCCCGCCGGGTCGGACCCGGGGCGGGCCGGGCGCAGACCCCCCGTTTTAAGACCCTCTTCGGTTTTTGCCCATATCATGGGCTACGTACCTCTGATCGATGCTCCCTCAGTTGCGTAGCGATCATTAAAATGAGGCGATCGTTCCAAAATATTATACTCAAGGTTTCAGAATACTTTGGGTTTGGCCGGGTAGGTTCGGATACGAAACCAACCGGGCCCTTGGAGCGGAAACACTTATATTTTGAGCTCCAGACGTCTGATTGACGTGCCATCGACTTTTTTTGGTTCCTCTATGTGAGACGGATCTTTTGGCTTACTCCTCCTGAGGTTTGGACGCAGGTGGAGTACGGTCGGGTTGGTTTTGACTTAAAAACCAACGGGTCACCTGGAACGAAAAAGCCAATAACTCACAGATCGGGCATCCGATTGATGCGTCGTCTGTATCGTTGAATTCATTTTGTTGAGATGGATATTTTGGCATACTTAGCCAGAGTTTCGGTTGCTTTTGGATAGTGTCCAGGTTGGATTGTACCCGAAATCCAATAGGGCCCTTGGAACGAAAAAGATGTTATCTTTCAGAATGCACAACCATTTGATGAATCGTCAGCGGCGTTGGTGATCACGTTGAGAAACGGTTCCTTTGAGTATATCCTATGAGAGTTCGGGGTACAGTTGAGATATGGTCGGGTTGGTTCGCTCACAAAACCCACCGGGCCCCTAGGATGAAAAAGCTAATAACTCATAGATCGGGCGTCCGATTGACGCGCCGTCTGTTACGTTGAGACCCCTATGACGAGGCGGTCCTTTGAGATACTTCTTCGTGGGACATTGAGATACATGGAGTATTGACCTGTAGCTCATGGAGCGGACCCTCCCAGAGACGAGCGTGCAGAGTACGGAGACAGTGTAGCCGACTGAGACCTGACGACTGCTTGACCGACTCGACTTGGAGTGAGTCGACTATCCAAGTGGATGGAGCACTACTTTTATTGGGTGCAGACCCATGGCGGATGGAGCACTACATGTGTGATAGTGCAGACCCACGGTACTCATCCAGAGAGTACCTCAGCAGGCTACTAGGGGGTGTGCACTACTATGTTTGGGTGGCATACCCCGGTGGGAAGAACTACTGTGTTTGGGTGGCTGGCCTGCGGTACTCGACAGGAGGAGTACCTCATCATTCTTAGGTTAGTGAGCAGTACCTCAGAGTCATGACAGGGCCATTGTACACTCCAGAGACGGGGCTCTTCAGTAGTTACGGTTTCGATAATGAAAATCCTGGTTTGAGCTGAGACTTTTTACCTTTGTGTTTACCTCATTATTGAGATGGGTCACTTGATAACTTAGGTATATGTATGGGAATATACCTGGGTAGTGGTTAACCGTTGAATTCATGATCTTGGTGTTTTCCTCATGATTGGGTTGGGTTACTTGATAACTTTGGTATATGCATGGGCTTATACCTAAGTAGAGGTTATCTGTTGAGATCTTCTTGTGGTAATATTTGTTGGTTTTTAGTTAGACCTTGAGGGTCTCGGGGTCCCTACTGAGTATCGTTATACTCACCCCTGCACGGGCTATGCCCGCACCTCGGTGTGTTGGTTGCAGACGACGGGCAGTGCTGACAGAGGCCGAGTGTTCGAGGACTGGACGGTACCCGGAGGTGGACTACACGATGAGTCAGTATCCGGAGGAGGACTTCACTGTGATACGACACTCGGAGGAGGTTGACGGGTGAGAGCGTTGTGGAGGCTATCTGTACCTACCCTTCAGGTAGGATTAGTGGTGGACGATCCAGGAGCTGCGCCGTCTGTACCTACCCTTCAGATAGGATCCGTGGAGGACGACCCTTGAGCTGCATCCGTTCTTCCAGTTGTTGTCTTTTTCTGTTGTACTTTGTTCAGTTGTAGTTGTACTTTCATTTGTGTTTGTTTTTTTGGCCCATTTACCTTTCAGCACTTCTCTTTGTACTTACTGTTTTACTTTCTCTTGTACTCAGTGGTGTTTTGTTTACTTTTATAAAGGCAATGCCTTCCCGGTTATTGGGATTTACTCCTTTGGTGCTAGTCGCCAGCCCCTGGCCTATGGAAGGCGGGATTGGGGTAGTCACGACACGGGCCCCAAGGATGGTTCATGACAAATTGGTATCATAGGAGTCGGTTCTACCGAAAAATTTATAACTCTGATATTTTATTTCTGTGAAGCAATAGTGTTAAGTGTACCGAGTGTGGTTTTCAGTTTAGGGAGTCCAGTGTTGGTGCGGGAGGCCAACGTATCCATACACCAGGACCCTGACAACTGATTTCCGACTTTGTGCACGAAAACACTGATTGCATGTGCGTTCGAGAAGTTTTTAAATATCAGATCAAACCAGGTCAGCTCACCAGGTATAATCGTTTGACCATGTCACGTTGTTTCTTTCAGGATTCATTTTCTCAGATGACCAGCTACAGCCCAGAGGTATCTGCGTATTGAAAGCCTTCCAAGCGACAAGGCTTCGGTATAGGGCCCTCTTGCAGTTGAGGCACTAGCGGAGGCACCAGAGGTACTACCATACTTTGGGCCACCGATGCTACTAGCCCCAATAGTAGGCGATGCACGCCACTTGAGCGTGCTGCATGAGTTCTAGAGCCAGAGGCCACCCAGGTTCTGGAGAGAGACAGACCCGCAGGCGGCTGAGGTTTGGCTGGAGGCTGTGGTGAGAGTCTTCAGGCTAGTGGGGACGCCGACAGACTTCACGGTGATCTTTGCTTCCAGCCTCCTTCAGGCAGCAGTAGGCAGGTGGTGGAGCCACTTGTTCCAGTTTTGTGATGGGATGACCTTCGCATGGGAAGACTTCGAGACCTTATTCAGGGTGGAGTTTGTGCCAGTAGCTCTACACCCCGAGCATGTATAGAAGCTTCTGCCTTTGCCGCGTGTTTTTCGATCAGAAGCCGAGTCATCTGTGGGCAGTAGATAGATGATGCAGAGGTCCAGGAGGACAAGACCAGCAGTTGGGTGATCTCGGGTTTTAGGATCGGTGGTGCGGGGCACCCGGGGTGGGGACAGAGCTTGGCATGCCAGAAACAGACAGTGTTACTCATGCGGCGGAAAGGGTCACCTGGCACGTGATTGTCCGTCTCGTCGTACAGCTGATCCACTGGCTTTGGAGGAGCCACCGAGGAAGAAGCAGCGGTGGGTGCCTCAGAAACAGCCGAGCAGTGGACAAGGCTGTAGAGCTCTGGAAGTAGGTAGACAGGAGAAGAACTAGTGGATCTCTTGTACTCCTAGTTCCATGTTGTTGTTGTATTCGTGTCTTTGTACTATGAGCTTCAATAATAAAAAAGACACTTATCTTTGTTTTCTTTCTTGTCCTTTTGTTTGGTTGATACTGAGAGGTCCCGGTTAAAACTGTTGACTAGAACCTCACATTCAATATTTCTACTGGAGGAGACCCGGTGACCTCACACTAATGTCAACAGTGTGAATCGACCCTTGGAGGCGAGAGTGACAGTTGGATCTCTTGGTAGTTACGTCGAGGCCTTACGACGTCATCCATGGCATGAATTCATCATTCATGTTAGGATTGATTGTACTAGGCAATGGGCGTGGTTCATCCAAGGGATGAGACCCAGTTTCGCTTTTCGGCAAAGGAGAAATTTTATCAGCTCCTTCAGATCTTATGAAAAGAAGGTACAGATCATCCAGGAGCGGATGAAGACTTCACAGTGCAGTGAGAAACAGGAAACCAGCTCCAGTCTTAGAGACTCGAGCGTGTTAAATGTTTAAAGAAGATGAAGCTTTAAGGAGAGATGAGTCTGCGAAGTAGCAGACGTGGAGGTAGAGATAGGAGAGTAGCATGAGGTGGTTTACATCTTATCATGCTACAACCACCTGCCTTAGTTATCCCTGCCAGGATCAGGGAGCTGAAGGGCGGAGGAAGAGTGCGGCTGCATGCGGTCAAGGAGTGTGACCCAATAGCTCTAAAAAATGATTCAAGGGACAGTCTGTGTCCACTACTATCTTCTGTAGAAACGGACGTCGATATGAATCATTCCTTGCTTTCACAAATCATGTTCCAGACCTAGAGTTTCCGGAAGCCGTGGACATGACCCTCGCGTCTGGAGATACCTTGGGAGGAGACTCGATAATCACACTTATGCTGACAGTGTTGTCAGACCCTCAAGGGGAGAGTTTCAGTTGAAATCTCTTGGTGGCAGTGTCGAGGCCTTACGACGTTGGTTTGGGTATGGACTGAGCAATCACAGTTCATACACAAATTGACGATATTAGGAAAAAAACTTGTGGTTTAACTATGACGTCGGAATGGGTTTTCCTTGGTCAGCGAAAAAGGAAACCCCAGGCAGTAAAGGGTAAATCATGCACAGGAGGGTGCGACCGATCACTCTTGAGTCGGTCAACCTTACCCTCATGGAAGCAGTCGTTTGAGTTTCAGTTCTAATAGGATTGGAGACCTCTAGAGTCTGAGGATAACGATCACTTCCTTATACGGGTCTCACCTCGGCGAGGTTTACGGGGATGTGGCCAAGGTGGCATGTTATCTCCGAGGTTCAACGGACCTTTCTAGGTCCTCAGCTGGGTAGGCAAGGTGGTTTACCTCTTGAACCATCCACCTCAGATGCACCAGGTGCACGATGCTTTCCAGGTATCTCAACTGAGGAGATACGTGCTTGACCATTCGCATATCATCGACCATGAGGAGCAGGACGATGGTGATGGGGTTACTTCCACGAAGGTTCTAGTGGGAATCGAGGATCGACAGGAGCAGATTCTTTGAGGATGGTTGATTCCTCGGGTGCGCTTTCACTGGCAGTATGGGAACCTCCAGGTGAGCACATGAGAGCAGGAGGCTCATATGCGTGCTCAGTACCGTTTTTGTATCCATGGTTTGTGTTGTAGCTTTACGGGAACGTAAAGCCCTGAGGTGGGAGTAATGTAAAGACCCATAAAATTCAAGGGAAATTTTTTTCTTAATTTTCGTTGAGATTTTACAAAAACACAGTTTCTGACGGCACCTGATTCCGAGGCCCGGTGTGCCCGGAATCAATTCTAAGTTTAGCTCAGGTACGTTCAGGGAACGAACGAGCAGGAATTCCTATCTTTTGAACAGGTACTCGGAATCAAATTCCAAGGGCACCGATGGAACCGCAACGCCGCTATTTTCTTAGGAACGCCTATTCCGGATTTGCATTTACTCGAGAGGAGTTGACAAAAATTGTGGAAGTTAAAAAAAAATTAACAACAATTTTTATTTTACTCTAAGTGTTTAATCCTTTGGAAGGATGTCAGGTAACTACCCAACCTCCCTTGGGAGGTTATGAGGGTTGTGGGGCCACACGAACCATACCCCTTCATATCCTCTAACCCCCCTCAACTCACCATTAATATTGTTAACTTATGTTTATAACTTTTGAAATTAATGTAGTGAGTTTAATGTGAGTTTTTGAAATTCAAACACTTGAATTTAAAAAGCCATGTTGAGTTAATAACTTAAGTGTGGCTTAATTTATTTTGGGTTAGTTCCTTTGTTGCTTGAGAGGACTTGGGGGAAAAAGAAGGCAAGGATCTCAGAGATCATCTTCTTCATCTTCGATGAAGAACGCGAAGAACGAACGATTCCCAACGAAGAATGTTAATCCCTCAGAGACCGTTTATCGCGACGCCATACCCGCGATGTGCCACCCTTCGTTCTTCTTCCCACGTCAAGGAAGGGAGACGACGTTCCATCTCAGACAATCTCCGTCAATGTCTTTGAATCCTCTTTCCGCGACGTCTCTTCCAGCGACGGTTTCTCTGTGACAAATTTATCCGCGACAAAAACCTCGTTCAAGCCACGCTCGAGGTAGGGGGTTTACGTGTTTTCTATACGTGATTCTCTTCCGTCTTTTATCTGCGTCTATTTAGACCACATTATATCAGTTAACGGGAGGAGGTCGGACCGCAAAAACACGGTCTTCCCCCACCCTTATTATTTTTTTCTTGTTTTTGCGGATCGAATGAAATTGACGCGGTGCCGTCACGCCGCGCGGGATCAAGCGACAAGGATGCGGGACATTGTCACGTCGCGCGGGATCGAGCGGCAAGAATGCACGACGTCATCACGTCGTGCAATCAATTTTTTAAACTCTCGTGTGTGGGTATTTGATTGCAAGGTGTTCGTATAATTTATTTTGGATAAATTATACCCTCGTCATGATTAAAACCATATGTTTATTTTTTTGCCAATTGATAACACCTAACGCGGAGGACGCGGGCCGAACAAACACGGCCCGAAAACCCTACGCATCTTGTTTATCGATGTGTAGATCAATGTACGATGACGAAGAAGGCCTCTATGGTGTGTTAATCTCTTCGTAGTGATGGTCGGGTCCCAGGAGGACCGTTGGCGAAGAAGGCTGGAGAAACGGACCACCGGAGCGCGTCTGATGGTCCGCGGAAGGCGGAGGCGGCGCGCCACGCCGGCGTGGCGGTGCCTACGACGGGCGGCGGCGACGGTTCACCGCCGGCTTCAATCAATGGTGCGGGGGGGGGGGGGGGGAGCCGCGCAGCCCTGTCACGAACCAGCCCGGGTCGACCCTGAACCGGTCACCCGAGCCGGTCCGCGGCAAGTCCCGAGGGGCGTTCCCGATCCCCCCGGGATGGCAACCAGTGCCGGGCATTAAGACTTGATCGTTGGGAACGATTTCAGCCCAAAACAAAAGTAAATAGAACAGAATAAATAAACACTAACAGCGGAAAAGAAATAAAAACCACACAACCACGTACCTCCATGTGACCTCTCAGGTCACCACCCAACTAGAGAGCAACCTCGCTCTAACACTGAGCGACTCAAAACAGAAGACATGCGACTGGAATGGTAAAAGATAGGCGTGAGCACAAAAGTACTCAGTAGGTGAGCCCCACAACAAATCCCAATGCACCTCCAGTAAATAAAGAATCTACATAATCCAGGTTTGAACTATAATGTATAAAAGTAAGTTTTCACAATGTTTTACTTGAAAATCAAACACAAGACATTTCCCTTATTCTTTTTCGAAAGGTAGTTCCATTTCATCAGTTTTAAACTCATTCTGAAAAGCAAAGTGTTACATTTTCAAATCAAACCCAAAGCGAATAAAGCATTTTCATTTGAAAACCATTTTTCTCAAAGTCTAACAGTATAGGCTGTGAAGTATGACTGAAGGAAAAAAATCAGGGAAAACAAGTGCAAGTAAAGGTAAACGGGCAAGGAAAACCAAGTGCAAGTTAAAACAAACCAGAAGTTATCAGCAATAACCATGGGTGATCCTGAACATCCCTAGAAAACCCCTGGACGTACTCGGGTTCAGACTACCTGCCGGCATGGTACTCCATAGTCAATAACCAACTGGCCGCCCTAACAGCCAACCAGTGGCACATCCCTCCTGGCCTGTCTGTAACTCCAGGGGGTACTAACCCGTCTAATCAGGGTTAGCAAGCAACCGTCACTCGATAATCTACAAGACGCCCAGGAACCCATAGTAGTTTTTGTAACACTGTGTAAGTGGGAGACCCCCGCACGCGTGACTCATCTCACCGCACTTGCCAACCCCTTACACGGACATCGCTACACGACAACCCTCGAAGGGAAGTCCCCCTGTAGAAATGCCCTCACAAGTACGTATATATATATATATATAAGTATAATCACTTCACATTTATTAAAGTGCCAACCGGGCCGCCACATCATTTACATTTTGACCATTTCATAATAAAGCATTTCTAAAGGGATATTACACACACCATTTCATTGAAAACCAAAACACACTTAGAACTTTGTTTAAGAAACTCCAATCAGCATATCACCCTGGAACACAATTGTTTCACAAGTAGAGTTATTTCCAAATCACCAAACACACCCCACTTTAATCAAGAGCCAAACGGGCCTATAATCACTTTTTTTGAAGGAACACCATTTCCCAAATGAAATCCAAACTTTTGTTCGCGTAACAAAGGAAAACATCTTTCATCAACCAGGAGCCACACATAAAGTTTCCAAAACAAGTTCAAAGGTCACACGACGTTTTCTCTAATCAAGGTTCTAAGAAAACACCATTTTCCATAAACAATACACCTACAAATTTACACACGCCAAAAACATTTCAAAACACAATTTAACATGACTTTCATTATTCAGGAAGAACCATTTAGCAATTCTACCATGGAAGCACAAAACTAAATCCAAGAACACTTTCAATGAAACGCTAGAATTAAAAACGGCTTTTATCATCAACAGATCACCACGCTATAAAAACTACTAAATATTCTTTTAAATTTACTGAAATTCAAAAAAAAAGGCAAGGAATAAATAAATTCTTAAGTTAAAGGTGAGTGCAATGGGAGACCTACCTCAAAAACCGAGCGCGACGGTGAAAAGACCTTGGAACCATGGCGCGATGACACGACGTGTGTCCGAAGCCACGTGATAAAGTCCAACACTCTCGAAACTGAGGCGCGGAGACGACATAACCTCAACGGAAAGTAGAACGGATCCTTGCGGACTAACTGCGTATGCTGAACAGAGAAAAGGTACATGTCACTCAACCCGCGACAGAAAAAGGATTAATATAAATTAAATGTAAACACCAAGATTCCGCGAAGGAAAAATAAATGAATAAATAAATGAATGAATGAATTAATTAATTAATTAGTAAACAAATAAGCAATTAAACAAATATATAGTTAAATAACACATACAAAAATAATCTAGAGAATAAATAAATAACAACAATAATAATAATATAATAATATTAACATAATAATAATAATAATAACATAAGCATAATAATAATATAATCATGGTAATAATAAAAATAGTAATAATAACATAATATAATAATAAAAATAACAACATAATATATTAATAATTAAAACAATAATATATTTATAATAATAATAATAATAATAATATAGTATTAATAATAATAACATAATAATAATTTTAATAATGATATAATAATATAAATGATAATATTAACATAATAATATCAATAATAATAATAGTATAATAATAATAATAATAACCTAATAATAATAAAATAATTATAAGATTATTAACATGGTAAAAATATTAAATCATTATATATATGTAAAACAAAATAAAAACAAAGAACAAAATAAAACAAAATAAAACAAAATAAATAAAATAAAATAAAATATATAAAAAACAAAACAGAACTCACGGGAGGAGGCAGTGTGCGCAGGGGGAGAGCTGGAGGCGGTTGGGCGAGGGCGGTCGGCGAGCAGGATAGGTGAGTGCGGAGGGGGCTGCGTGCACCCGCGTGAAGGAGGGGTGAACGGGAGATGTCGGCTTGGGCGAGGCGGGACGACAGGGAGCAGGGGGTCGCGGCGTCGGCGCAAGGCGGAGAAGCAGGGGAAGGGCCGGAGGCCGGGGGCGCTGCATGCAGTGGGAGAGGGAGAGCGGGACGCTGGGCTGTTGGCCGGCGGTCGGTTGGGATGGAGGGGCCGGGAGCAGCGAGGCGGGGTCAGGGAAGCGGGAGCCGGCGGTCCGGCAGGGAGCGGAGCGGCGGTCAGGCGCGGCTGAAGGAGGGAGGCCGGGGCAGGGGGTGTGAGCCGGTGCTAGGAAGGAGGGGCGCGGCGGTCCGACGCTGGGGTGAGGCTCGGGCGAGAGGGCGGAGCGGGCTGGGAACAGCAGGAGAGGGCCGGAACCAGGGAGGACGGTGCGGCGAGCCGGAATGGCTGGGCGAGGGAGATGGCGGAGTGCGCTGGGTGCAGGGCGCGGCGATGGGAAAAGGGAAGCGGGGCGGAGCGTAGAGGAGAGGACGGCAGGAGGTGCGGTGCAGGTCGGCGAGGCCGTTGCGGCTCGGTGCAGAAGCAGGGGAAAAAAAACGGGGAAGGAGAGAGGGGTAGAAAAAGAGAGCGCGCCGCCAGGGGGGAAGAAAACGGGATTAGGTTTAGGAGGGGTTTCGTTTTAGATTTATAATATATATATATATAATAAAAATAATGAAAATAATGATAAATCTTATAATAATAATAACAAAACTTATAATAATAATAATAAATAATAAATTAGTTAATTCAAATAATAATTATTTTGATCACATATTTAAAATAATAATTATAAAATAATTTAAAGATGTTACAAAAGTATATATATTTATACATATATAAATCTATATATATATACACATACATTGTTATACATATATACATAAAAACATATATAAACATATACACAATAATAATAACACAAATAAAAAGTTACTAATAATAAAATACCAACATAAAAATTATAAAATTTAAAACGCCGGGTGAACACACTGTCACCCGGGCTGAACGCACGGTCACCGCTGACAATGCGGTGACCGCGCACCGGCGCGAAACCGCCAATGCAATTAATCTCCGAAAAAATTTAAACCGGGGCCAAGAAAGGAGAACAATTACGGACATCCGCGGTCGGGGTGTGACAATTCTCCCCACCACAGACACTTTCTGCCCCCAGAAAGTCACCAGGCCAAAAGTCGGTCAAGATTTAAGTCCATGCCCCAACGGAACTAAAGGAACCAGAGGGAACTGAGAATCTCAGGGATGACCTTACTCTACACAGGTCACACCCGACCGATTCAAGAGAAAACTAGGGTCCGAGATTGAGGGGAGAACGCGAAGGGGTTCTCCCCACCACAAGAGCTCAACTTGTGCAGGGAAGTTGACCATCTAAATAGACAACCCTAGGAAAAGGTAGGGGGGTCGACGCGGGAACTCCCAACCAATTCAAACCAACTCCTATAGTACGATTAAAACAACACTTCCGTCAAGACATTAAATCCTCGACCAGAGTCAACAACCTTCAACACCAGGGAAAACCTATAGAAAAACATTTAACCGACATCAAATTGGAGACATGATCCACCGAAGTCCACAAAACATAACCACATCGACAACATAACTTAAAACGAGGCCAACCCACACGAGGGTCAAACACACCTTTAAGAAGGACACACGATTTAGGGTATTACATTCACACAACAAGTCCACCTAGATTTATCATAGAACAAGTCCATCATCACATTATAGAAAAACTATGCATTTACAATACTGTTGAAACTTCAATAGCAGGAAAACAAGTATGGAAGAGGTTTCTAATTGCTTCACCGTCAACACGGAAGACAGAACTTGGACCAAGGCTTCACAACCCCGGGGACTCCTGACTGTGCGCGAGCTTCACCCCGAGACTTGTGGCTGGGGCTCTGATGGCTGAAGCATCTTCTGCCTCACAGTCAGGTACTGACATTCTCCCATCACAGCTTCCTTTTCAAGTGACGCTTCTTGCAAAACTTCTCCAGATGACCCAGACAACCACAACGATGACACGTCCTTGGAGGGTTGTGACAAGACGACTTTAAATGCCCGAAACGACCACACTGAAAGCATACCATCGAACGATCTGATGAACTGGAAGCTGGGACCAAATGGGATAACTCATTGGGGACAGGTATCTCTCGCGCCTTTTCCTCACCAGAGGGGGAACTCTTACGAACAACAGGGGATGCTGAAGTATTAGCCACCCGCACACCGGAAACCAACTCAGCCAAGAAAGCTTTCTCCACCAGCTTCTCGAAACAAAGGTCTTTAGAAGGGAGGACACGCTCCTTGATCTCTGGACGAAGACCTCCAGTGAAAAGAGAGGCCTTCATGAGCTCATGCGACGCTACATCTGGAGAAAAGGAAATCAGTTCCTTGAAATGGTCAACATATGCCTTCACCGTCCGTCGGCCTTGCTGAATATGCACAAGCTCTCTCTTTTTCTCCAGCATCACTTCCTCAGGTACAAACCATTGGATGAAAACGGTTATGAAGACATCCCACGTCATTTCACCTTGCGTTGACGGTGGGGTAACCATCTTCCACTGGTCCAGAGCTGGACCCTCAAACAACTCCATAATTGCACGAACCTTAACATTATCGGGAGTTCCCAATATTCTAAAGACACGTTCCACTTCCTCGAGCCATTCCACTGCCTCTAACGGACCCTTATCACCATGGAGAACAGGCAAAGTCTGAGGAGGACTAAAAACTGGGCATGAAATATCCGAATCCTTAAAGACCTTTCTGGGCGGCATTTCCTGAGCGACATATAAAACACAAGGCCAAAACACACATCAAAACGAAGCAACATCAATAAAAGCGCCTTCATCATAAACAGTCAGCAGAAGGGCCAAACAAATACAACACAACCCAAAATAAAATCTCCTCTTTAAAATTCCCTTTTCATTTTTGATTTCAAAACCACCCTTTCTCAAGATCACTTTCCAAAAACCAATCCACTTTCAAACCAAAAGCTTTCCAAAACATTTCCTCTTTAAAACCAATTTAGAAAACAAGATCAATCCCTTAATTTCAAATACACACCCAGGTAATCTCATGAACCGTTGCACATGTCTTCATCCACATTCCATTCACACGTGCATCAACACACACTTTCCATGCATTCTCACACATGTGCAAACGTTCATAAAGAGGACCTGGGGTTTCATCCCGAACCATTCTTAACCAATTCCAAGCAAACAACAGATTTTCCAAATCAAGAGATTTCATTTTTAAAACCCATTTTATACATTTAAAGTCCTTTAAAAGAAACCAGTCCAATTTTCAAAAACCCTTTTTCATTTCAAACAACGTACTCACACAAACCAAAACGAAAGCAACAGCCAAATTTGCATCAACCACTGAAATGAGGGACTAGTAGTCACACTCAACCTGGCGACATGGTAGTGGGCCATGTCCCAAGTCAGCGTCGACCACTAGGAGGAATTCAAACCACGTACTCGGACTCCACATGGGTCACTACTCCATGTGAAATCGCGATGTAACGTTGGCTTGCCTCCATTGTCATCTCTCAATCCAAGACAAACCAGGAAAGACAAGGACACAATTCCCGAACTACCCCTGGTAACTCGAGGATCAGTGCGAGCAAGAGTTCGCGACGCTCTTCCCGTACCTACCTCTCGAGTTCCGACAGTCCAAATCTCCTTCTACCGGACAACCCAAATAACAAGAACCTCCCTCTGATACCATTTTGTCACGAACCAGCTCGGGTGACCGGTTCAGGGTCGACCCGGGCTGGTTCGTGACAAGCCCGCTCTGCGGCTTCTGTGCGGCCGTGGGCCGGGCCCCGCCGGGTCGGACCCGGGGCGGGCCGGGCGCAGACCCCTCGTTTTCAGACCCTGTTGGATTTTTGCCCATATCTTGGGCGACGGACCTCCGATCAACTCTCCGTTAGTTGCGTAGCGATACTTTGAACGAGGCGGTCTTTTCGGTATATTATACTCAATGTTTTGAAATACTTTGGGTTCGGCCAGGTTGGTTCGGATATGAAACCAACTGGGCCCTCAGAGAGGAAACACTTATATCTTTAGCTCCGGACGTCCGATTGACGTTCCGTCGACTTTGTTGGATTCCTCTATGTGAGAAGGATCTTTTAGCTTACTCCGCTTGAGGTTTGGACGCAGGTGGAGTACGTTTGGGTTGGTTTTGACTTAAAAACCAACCGGGAACCTGGAACGAAAAAGAAAATAACTCACAGACCGGGCGTCTGATTGATGCGCCGTCTGTCTCATTGAATTATTTTTGTTTAGACAGAACTTTTGGCATACTTCGCCCGAGTTTCGATTGATGTTGGATAGTGGCCGGGTTGGATTGTACCCGAAATCTAACTGGGCCCTTCGAACGGAAAAGCTGTTATCTTTCAGACTGCACAACTGTTTG
Source organism: Viscum album (assembly GCA_963277665.1). Taxonomy (NCBI): domain Eukaryota; kingdom Viridiplantae; phylum Streptophyta; class Magnoliopsida; order Santalales; family Viscaceae; genus Viscum; species Viscum album. The sequence continues at coordinate 1,435,178,114 of OY728159.1, forward strand.
ATGAATCGTCAGCGGCATTGGTGATCACATTGAGAAATGGTTCCTTTGAGTATACCCTATGATAGTTCGGGGTACAGTTGAGATACGGCCGAGTTGGTTCGCTCACGAAACCCACCGGGCCCCTTGGATGAAAAGGCAAATAACTCATAGATCGGGCGTCTGATTGACGAGCCATCTGTTGCATTGAGACCCCTATGATGAGGAGATCCTTTGAGATACTTATTTGTGGGAATTTGAGATACATGGAGTATTGACCTGTAGCTCGTGGAGCGGACCCTCCCAGAGACGAGCGTGCAGAGTACGGAGACCGTGTAGCCGACTGAGACTTGACGACTGCTTGACTAACTCGACTTGGAGTGAGTCGACTAGCCCAGTGGATGGAGCACTACATTGACTGGGTGCAGACCCATGGCGGACGGAGCACTACCTGTGTGACAGTGCAGACCCGTGGTACTCGTCCGGAGAGTACCTCAGCAGGCTACTAGGGGGTGTGCACTACTATGTTTGGGTGACATACCCCGGCGGGAAGCACTACTGTGTTTGGGTGGCTGGCCTGTGGTACTCGATAGGAGGAGTACCTCAGCAGTCTTAGGTTAGTGAGCAGTACCTCAGAGTCGTGACAGGACCACTGTACAATCCAGAGACGGGGCTCTTCAGCAGTTACAGTTTTGATAATGAAAATCCTAGTTTGAGCTGAGACTTTTGACCTTTGTGTTTACCACATGATTGAGATGGGTCACTTGTTAACTTAGGTATATGTATGGGCATATACCTGGGTAGTGATTAACCATTGAATTCATGATCTTGGTGTTTTCCTCATGATTGAGATGGGTTACTTGATAACTTAGGTATATGCATGGGCATATACCTAAGTAGAGGTTATCGGTTGAGATCTTCTTGTGGTTATCCTTGTTGGTTTTTAGTGATACCTTGAGGGTCTCTGGGTCCCTACTGAGTATAATTATACTAACCCCTACACGGGCTATGCCCGCACCTCATTGTGTTGGTTGTAGATGACGAGTAGTGCTGACGGAGGCCGAGTGTTCGAGGACTGGACGGTACCCGGAGGTGGACTACATGACGAGTCAGTATCCGGAGGAGGACTTCACTATGAGATGACACTCGGAGGAGGTTGACGGGTGAGAGCGTTGTGGAGGCTATATGTACCTACCCTTCAGGTAGGATCCGTGGTGGACGATCCAGGAGCTGTGCCTTTTGTACCTACCCTTTAGATAGGATCCGAGGAGGACGACCCATGAGAAGCTTCCGTTCTTCCAGCTGTTGTCTTTTCCTATTGTACTTTGTTTAGTTGTAGTTGTACTTTCATATGGGTTTGATTTCTGGACCATTTACCTTGCAGCACTTCTCTTTGTACTTACTGTTTTACTTCCGCTTATACTCATTGGTGTTTTGTTTAATTTTATAAAGGCAATGCCATCCTAGTTATCGGGATTTACACCTTTGGTGCTAGTCTCCATCCCATGGCCTATGGAAGGCAAGCTTGGGGTAGTCACGTCACGGGCCCCGAGGACGGGTCGTGACAAATTGGTATCAGAGGAGTCGGTTCTACCGAAGAATTTATAACTCTGATATTTTCTTTCTATGAAGCAATAGTGTTAAGAGTACCGAGTGTGGTTTTCAGTTTAGGGAGTCCAGTGTTGGTGCGGGCGACCGACGTATCCATACACCAGGACCCTGAAAACTGATTTCCGACTTTGTGCATGAAAACACTGATTGCATGTGTGTTTCCAGAAGTTTTTAAATGTCAGCTCAAACAAGGTCAACTCACCAGGTATAATCGCTTGACCGTGTCACGTTGTTTCTTTCAGGATGCCTTTTCTCGGATGACCAGCTACAGCCCAGAGGGATCTGCGTATTGACAGCCTGCCAAGCGACGAGGCTTCGGTATAGAGCCCTCTTGCAGTCGAGTCACTAGCAGAGGCACCAGCGGTACTACCATACGTTGGGCCACTGATGCCACTAGCCCCAATAGTAGGTGATGCACGCCACTTGAGCGCGCTGCACGAGTTCTAGCGCCAGAGGCCACCCAGGTTCTGGGGAGAGACGGACCCGCAGGCGGCTGAGGTTTGGCTGGAGGCTGTGGTGTGAGTCTTCAGGCTAGTGGGGATGTCGGCAAACTTCGTGGTGATCTTTGCTGCTAGCCTCCTTCAGGCAGCAGCAGGCAGGTGGTGGAGCCACTTGTTCTAGTTTTGCAATGGGATGACCTTCGCATGGGAAGACTTCGAGACCTTCTTCAGGGTGTAGTTTGTGCCAGTAGCTCTACACCCCAAGCGTGTACAGGAGCTTCTGCCTTTGCCGCATGTTTTTCGATCAGATGCCGAGTCATCAGTGGGGAGTAGACAGATGATGCAGAGGTCCAAGAGGACTAGACCAGTAGTTGGGCGATCTCGGGTTTTAGGATCGGTGGTGCGGGGCACCCGAGGTGGGGATAGAGCTAGGCATGCCAGAAATAGATAGTGTTACTCATGTGGCAAAAAGGGTCACCTAGCATGTGACTGTCTGACTCCTCATACAGTTGATCCACAGGCTTTGGAGGAGCCACCGAGGCAGAAGCTGCGGCATGTGCCTGAGCAACAGCCGAGCAGTGGACAAGGCAATAGAGCTCCAGAAGTAGGTAGACAGGAGCAGAACTAGTGGATACGTCTCTTGAACTTCTAGTTCCATGTTTTTGTTGTATTCATGTATTTGTACTATGAGCTGCAATAATAAAAAAGACACTTATATTTGTTTTCGTTCCTGTCCTTTTGTTTGGTTGATACTGAGAGGTCCCGGTTAAAACTGTTTACTTGACTCTCACTTTTGAGATTTCTACTGGAGGAGACCCGGTGACCTCACACTGATGCAGACAGTGTGAATCGACCCTTGGAGGCGAGAGTGACAGTTGTATCTCGTGGTAGTTACGTCGAGGCCTTACGACGTCATCCATGGCATGAATTCATCGTTCATGTCAGGATTGACTGTATTAGGCAATGGGCATGGTTCATCCAGGGGATGAGACCGAGTTTCTCTTTTCGACAAAGGAGAAATTTTAGCAGCTCCTTCAGATCTTATGCAAAGAAGGTACAGATCATCCATGAGTGGATGAAGACTGCACAGTGCAGTGAGAAACAGGAAACCGGCTCCAGTCTTAGAGACTCGAGCGTGTAAAATGTTTAAAGAAGAGGAAGATTTAAGGAGAGATGAGTCTGTGAAGCAGTAGACCTGGAGGAAGAGCTAGTAGAGTAGCATGAGGTGGTGTACATCTTAATATGCTACAACCACCTGCCGTAGATATCCCCGCCAGGATCAGGGAGCTGAAGGGCGGAGGAAGAGTGTGGCTGCATGCGGTCAAGGAGTGTGACCCAATAGCTCTAAAAAATGATTCAAGGGACAGTCTGTGTCCACTACTAGCTTTTGTAGTAACAGACGTCGATATGAATCATTCCTTCCTTTCACAAATCTTGTTCCAGACCTAGAGTTTCTGGAAGCCGTGGACTTGACCCTCATGTCTGGAGATACCTTGGGAGGAGACTCGATAATCACACTTACACCGACAGTGTGGTCAGATCCTCGAGGCAAGAGTTTCGGTTGAAATCCCTTGGTGGTAGCGTCAAGGCCTTATGACTTTGGTTTGGGTATGGACTGAGCAATCACAGTTCATACACAAATTGACGATATTAGGAAAAAAGGTTGTGGTTTAACTACGACGTCGGAATGGGTTTTCCTTGGTCAGTGAAAAAGGAAACCCCATGCAGCACATGGCAACTCATGCACAGCAGGGTACGACCGATCACTCTTGAGTCGGTCAACCTTACCCTCATGGAAGCAGTCGTTTGAGTTTCAATTCTAACAGGATTTGAGACCTCTAGATTTCGAGGATAACGATCACGTCCTTATACAAGTCTCACATCGGCGAGGTTTACGGTGATGTGGCCATGGCGGCAAGTTATCTCCGAGGTTCAACAGACCTTTCTAGGTCCTCAGCTGGGTAGGCAAGGTGGTTTACCGCTTGACCCATCCACCTCAGTTTCACCAGGTGCACGATGTTTTCCAGGTATCTCAACTGAGGATATACGTGCTCGACCCTTCGCATATCCTCGACCATGAGGAGAAGGACGATGGCGATGGGGTTACTTCCACGAAGGTTCTGGTGGGAATCGAGGATCGACAGGAGCGGATCCTTTGAGGATGGTCGATTCCTCGGGTGCGCTTTCACTGGAAATATGGGAACCTCCAGGTGAGAACGTGAGAGTAATATGCTCAGATGCGTGCTTAGTACCGTTTTTGTATCCCTGGTTTGTGTTGTAGCTTTACGGGGACGTAAAGCCCTGAGGTGGGAGTAATGTAAAGACCCGTAAAATTCAAGGGAAATTTTTTTCGTAATTTTCGTGGAGATTTTAGAAGAACGCAGTTTTTGATGGCACCTGATTCCGAGGCCCAGTGTGCCCGGAATCAAATTCCGAAGTTTAGCTCGGGTACGTTCAGGGAACGAACGAGCATGAATTCCTATCTGTTGAACCGGTACTCAGAATAAAATTCCGAGGGCACCGATGGAACCGCAGCACCGCTATTTTCTTATGAACGCCTATTCCGGATTTGCGTTTACTCGAGAGAAGTTGATAAAAATTGTGGAAGTTAAAAATAAAAATTTAACAACAATTTTTATTTTACTCTAAGTGATTAATCCTTTGGAAGGAAGTTGGGAACTACCCAACCTCCCTTGGGAGGTTATGAGGGGGGTGGGGCCACACGAAACCCACCCCTTCATATCCTCTAACCCCCCTCAACTCACCATTAATATTGTTCACTTAAGTTGATAACTTATGAAATTAATATAGTGAATTTATTGTGAGTTTTTGAAATTGAAACACTTGAATTTCAAAAGCCATGTTGAGTTAATAAATTAAGTGTGACTTAATTTATTTTGGGTTAGTTCCTTTGTTACTTGAGAGGACTTGGGGGAAAAAGAAGGCAAGGATCTTAGAGATCATCTTCTTCATCTTTGACAAAGAACGCGAAGAACAAATGATTCCCAACGAAGAACGCTAAGCCCTCGGAGACCGTTTACGACGACGCCATACCCGCGACGCGCCACCCTCCGTTCTTCTTCCCACGTCAAGGAAGGGAGATGACGTTCCATCTCAAACAATCTCTATCAACGTCTTGGAATCCTCTTTCCGTGATGTCTCTTCCCGCAACGGTTTCTCTACGACGAATTTCACCGCGACGAAAACCTCGTTGAAGCCGCGCTCGAGGTAGGGGGTTTACGTGTTTTCTATACGTGATTCTCTTCCGTCTTTTATCCGCGTTTATTTAGACCGCATGATATCAGTTAATGGGAGGAGGTCGGACCACATAAACACGGCCGTCCCAGTCCCTTATTATTTTTTTTCTTGTTGTTGCGGATCAAATGAAATTGAAGCGGTGCCATCACGCCGCGCGGGATCGAGCGGCAATGATGCACGACATTGTCACGCCGCGCAGGATCGGGCGGCAAGAATGCACAACGTCGTCACGTCACACAATCAATTTTTTAAACTCTCGTGTGTGGTTATTTGATTGCAAGGTGTTCGTATAATTTATTTTTGATAAATTATACCCTCGTCGTGATTAAAACCATATGTTTATTTATTTTCCAATTGATAACACCTAACGTGGAGGACGCGGGCCGAACAAACACGGCCCGACAACCCTCCGCAGCTTGTTTATCGATGTGCGGATCAATGGACGACGACGAAGCAGGCCGCTATGGCGTTTGAATCCCTTCGTAGTGATGGTCGGGTCCCGGGAGGACTGTTGGAAAAGAAGGCAGGTGAAACGGACCACTGGAGCGCGTCCGGTGGTCCGCAGAAGGCGGAAGTGGTGCGCCCCACAAGCGCGGCGGCGCCGGCGACGGGCGGTGGCGACGCGCCGCCGGAAAGCTGGCGGCGGCGGTTCGCCGCCGGAATCAATCAGCGGCGGGGGGGGGGGGGGGGGGGGAGCCGCGCACCACGCTCTGCGGCTTCCGCTCGGCCGCGCCGGTCGGGCCGGGCTGGGACCCGCCTTGTTGGACCCGGGGAAGGTCGACACTGTTCGGGTCGACCTGGTTCGGGTCGACCCAGGGGGGGTCGGGCCGGGTCGGTCCGGGCCCAGACCCCCCGTTTTCAGACCCTCTTGGTTTTTTGCCCATATCATGGGCTACGGACCTCCGATCGACGCTCCGTAAGTTGCGTATCGATCCTTGGAACGAGACGGTCGTTTCGTTATTTTATACTCAAGGTTTCAGAATACTTTGGGTTCGGCTGGGTTGGTTCGGATACGTAACCAACCGGGCCCTCGGAGCAGAAACGCTTATATCTTGAGCTCCGGACGTTCGATTGAGGTGTCGTCGACTTTGTTGGATTCCTCTAAGTGAGACGGATCTTTTGGCTTACTTCGCCCGAGGTTTGGACGCAGGTTGAGTACGGTCGGGTTGGTTTTGACTTAAAAACCAACCGGGCCCCTGGAACGAAAAATACAATAACTCACAGACCGGGCGTCCGATTGACGCGCCGTTTGGCTCGTTGAATTCTTTTGTTGAGACAGAACTTTTGGCATACTTTGCCCGAGTTTCGTTTGCTGTTGGATAGTGGTCGGGTTGGATTGTACCCGAAATCCAGCCGGGCCCTTGGAACGGAAAAGCTGTTATCTTTCAGACTGTACGGCCGTTTGATGAATCGTTAGCGGCGTTGGTGATCACGTTGAGAAACGGTTCCTTTGATTATACCCTATAAGAGTCCGGGGTACAGTTGAGATACGACTGGGTTAGTTCGCTCACGAAACCAACCGGGCCCCCTGGGACGAAAAGGCTAATAACTCACAGACCGGGCGTCCGATTGACGCGCTGTCTGTTGCGTTGAGACCCCTATGACATGGTGGTCCTTTGATATACTTCTTCGTGGGGCTTTGAGATACTTGGAGTATCGACCTGTAGCTCGTGGAGCGGACCCTCCCAGAGACGAGCGTGCGGAGTACGGAGACCGTGTAGCCGACTGAGACCTAACGATTGCTTGACCGACTCTACTTGGAGTGAGTCGACTAGCCCAGTGGACGGAGCACTACTTTGTTTGGGTGCAGACCCATGGCGGATGGAGCACTACCTGTGTGACAGTGCAGACTCGCGGTACCTATCTGGAGAGTACCTCAGTAGGCTATTGGGGGTGTGCACTACTGTGTTTGGGTGACATACCCCAGTCGGAAGCACTACTGTGTTTGGGTGGCTGGCCCGCGGTACTCGACATGAGGAGTACATCCGCAGTCTTAGGTTAGTGAGTAGTACCTCAGAGTCGTGACATGACCACTGTACACTCCAGAGACGGGGCTCTTCAGCAGTTACGGTTTCGATAATGAAAATCCTGATTTGAGATGAGACTTTTGACCTTTGTGTTTACCTCATGATTGAGATGAGTCACTTGATAACTTAGGTATATGTATGGGCATATACCTGAGTAGTGGTTATCCGTTTAATTCATGATCTTGGTGTTTTCCTAATGATTGAGATGGGTTACTTGATAACTTAGGTATATGCATGGGCATATACCTAAGTAGAGGTTATCTGTTGAGATCTTCTTGTGGTTATCCTTGTCGGTTTTTAGTGAGACCTTGAGGGTCTCGGGGTCCCTACTGAGTATCGTTATACTCACCCATGCACGGGCTATGCCCGCACCTCGTTGTGTTGGTTGCAGACGACGGGTACTGCTGACGGAGGCCGGGTGTTCGAGGACTGGACGTTACCCGGAGGTGGATTACACGACGAGTCAGTATCCGGAGGAGGACTTCACGGTGAGATGACACTCGGAGGAGGTTGACGGGCGAGAGCATTGTGGAGGCTATCTGCACCTAACCTTCATGTAGGATCTGTGGTGGACGATCCAGGAGCTGCGCCATCTGTACCTACCCTTCAGGTAGGATCTGAGGAGGAGGTCCTAGGAGCCGCTTCCGTTCTTCCAGCTGTTATCTTTTTCTATTGTACTTTGTTCAGTTGTAGTTGTACTTTAATTTGGGTTAGTATTCTGGCTCATTTAACTTTCAGCACTTCTCTTTGTACTTAGTGTTTTACTTCCGCTTCTACTCTGTGGTGTTTTGTTTACTTTTATAAAGGCAATGCCTTCCGAGTTATCGGGATTTACGTCTTTGCTGATAGTCGTCATCCCCTGACCTATGAGAGGCGGGCTTGTGGTAGTCACGACACGGGCCCCGAGGACGGGACGTGACAATAAGATTCCTATGTTAAGTATCTGATTCCACAAATATTTTACCTCTTGTCACTCTTGGTCTTTTAACCTAGGCTTCGATTGAAATGCATCATTAAGTAGTATCAAATATAAGGCATGAAATCTTCATTGCTTGATGATTCATAATATTTTTTTACTCTTTGATTATTTGTTATAAGAAAGATATCAATTAAAACATAATATTCAATAAGCCTAAATCAAGTAACAATCCTTTGTTTTCAAATTGTTGAACATGTTAAATTTTGAGAAAAATAATATATATATCTGTTTTCAAAGATAAAAAAGAATGAGACTGTTTGAGAAAAAACAATGCTTCTGACTGGGGGAATATGATGTGTCTTTAAAAACACATGTTTTTCCAAATCTTTTTTATTAATTTTTATCGATTTATTTATTTATTTTAACACCTTTCACAAAATAGTGGATAGTTTGTATTTTTATTATTAAATCTGTCATTTTATAAATTTCAATAATTAATCGTGTATTACAATCATTAAAAAAAATTAATTTATGCCTTACATTAATTTAATATTATAATTACTTTTTATTTATTTTGGTATCTTTGACTTCATATTTATTAATTTACCATTTATTATTAAATCATTTATTTTTCTTTCACACATAAATATTTTACCCTTAATTTAACATTTCATATATAAAAAATTAAATAATATAACCTAATTAATAGTTGTATTTTAATAATTTATTATTTACAGATTAATGTTTTTAGAGTAACTGAATTTATTCTAACATTATTATTTAAAGTAGTAACCCAATTCAATTATTTAAAAAATGAAAATTAATAGTCTATTTTAATTAATTTACTTTATTATAGCAGCAAAAATTTAACTTCGTATTTTAAGTGTTTAAAATTTATATTTACATTTAAATATATAATTTCATTTTAATTTTAATTTTTGTTTAGTAACTATTTTAGTTTTATAAACTAAAGTTATTATTTTAACTTTAGTTTAATAGGTTTCATAAATTTTTTAAATGTGTATTTAAAATTTCATTTGTTTTAATTATGTTTTTGGTTTTATTAATTATTTTTTTCATATTTTATTCATGTTTAAATTTATTTTATTTACTCTGTTTATTTTGTAGTTTTACAGTATCAATCCTATCACGGTGCCACAATAATCAATTCATTTTACGGTGCGATCTCAGACGGTGTCCATTTCACTGTGACACAATGTCTTTCCTTACATTGTATGCACATTACAGCGTCTACTTTAATTCCAGTATTTCATTCAAGGTGGAACCGTAAATCCATTTTTACTGTCTTACCATTTATTCTTTGACACCGCTACTGCTCACACTAATTTTCCATCCACCGTAACCTTCACAAACCTGTACCGCAACAATTCTTCCTTAATAGTTTCATCTCTTCATTGTTCCACTCCCTGTCACCGTATGATCACATCAGATCCAATTCCTTTCCATCATAACCCTCTTGGTTTAGTCTCCTAATCCTCCCACTGGCACCACATCATCCACATAAATCTTTCACAGCACCCCTGTTACGCACTAATTAGCGTTTCTCATCCTCAGCACTTGTAGGAAATAAGTGTAGAACCATCGCAATATCTAATAACCCAAGCTTTTTCAAATATGTTGTATACTTAAAATGGAAGAACTAAAATTCCATTGTGGATGTCTAAGGAAACTAGATAATTTGCCTCCATTCTACACACCGATGGAGTGGGGTCGAGCCGTTCGTCGACGTTTGAAGGAGTCGTCGCCTGGGCACCGCTGATTAGAGGGATGATCCTTCCATTGCTTGTTAGGAACCCCACACACCAGATCATCCTGTCACCGTGGATGGTGCCAGGCCATCTGATTTAACCCTTATTCCCATTGTAGTTGAGTCCACCTGCCATAGTCACTGTTTTGTAGGAGGTTGGGCTTGTGCCCTTATCATCGCTGATGTGTTGGAGCCACATTGCCGTGGAGGATGAGGCATCAAACTATGGTTTTGAAGAGAAGTAGTGCCCTACCTAGAGATGATTGAACCACTATCGACGACTTGCATGGGAAGACACTAGAAACACTCCCATGCAGTGCTGAAATGAAGGGAAGAGAAAAGTTTATTAGAAAAATTAAAATAATAAATAAATAAATAAATAAATAAATTACAAAAAACTAATAAAAATGTTTAAAATAAATTAAATATTTATAATTAGTAATCTAAAATATTCAAGTAATTAGAATTACTAATTAAACTATGTGTTAATTTAATTTAAATCATTATTAAAATAAGTAATTGATATTAGTCTAATTTATGAATTTAATTACGTTGTGTTAACTAAATATTAATAAAACCATTATTAATAAAATATCTTAATGAATAGTAATAAATTAAAAACATAATAAGTTTTTTTAATTAATGATTTAAAAATTAATTAATAACTAAAATATGAATAGTTATTCTGGTGAATAACAATTATCAACTTAAGTATCTTTAATGTAATAGGAATTAACCTTTTATTTTAAGATTATATTATAAAATAACTATAATATGGGAAGTGAGATCCCATCCAGATTCACTTAACATACTCACCTAGAGTTAGTTACATGGGAAAAAATGGTGTGATGTTCCTGTCGCGAAAAAACACACGTGTACGGTGAAATGGGAAAAGATGAGTTCATGTCGGTGGAAGCGAGTGGTGACATGTTGTAGAGGACAAATGATATTAAAAGCAGAGAAGTTGTGAGAGTTAAGGGGACTCTCGTTGATTCAAAAAAAGCACACCTAATTTGAGTGGGTGATTTAATTCGATCATGGACATCTATTGGGAGCAGAGAAGAGATCCTGGAGCGAACCCTGGAGCAGTTCTCGGAGAGACATTCTTCGGTGTTCTGAAGGCATGGAGTAGCAGAAAATGATGCTTATAGAGGGAGTTTTCTTCGTCTATTATCTCTCAATTATCTTCCTCTATAATGGAATGATTTTATTTTACAAAATAAAGATGATGTTGACATAAATAATTCCCGTTCGGGGTTTAAAATTGAATCTACTAGTTATCGTCCTTAACTCTTCACACTATAATTTTAAATGTGATCAGAATTAATCACCGAGATAAGTTATGATTGAATAAAATTGCAACGTACCACCTTCTTGTAATCTTAGATTCCACCGTCATTCGATGAGGATGATTTTGGATTAATTTTATTAATCATTTAAATTGAAAATAAAAATACAAAACATATAGCGAGTTTGTTCTGTAAGATTTTTCTAAACAGATTTTTCAAGATGAATAATCTCGGAGTGGGAAACTCCAGGTCTTTTCAGATTGAGTGATTTATCTCTTGGTGAGGGAAATAAATCACTGATTTTCATTTGTATTAGTTGTAATCACTATTTTGAGTAGTAATGTCTTCAAAACCAGGAGAGTTAAAATTTTCCCCGAATATATTTCTCCATATTGTTCACTAATCAGCATATTTTTTCTTTGTTACGTACTGTTTTCGCCTATTTCTTGCTTTAATACAGTTTATAATAAAAACATTAAAAGATTGTGTTGTTTCATTTGTACGTTATAAAAATAAAAAAAATATTGGTAGTAAGATTAAAACTCAATCCCTATACTGAAAATAGTAGGGTCTTTTAGTTAGTTTTTAGAAGACTAGTGGTCAAAATATCATTCTCTGTTTGTTCAAACATGCTTGCCTCATATACAGTAGTTAGTAGTAATATAAATTTTAAACATTGACCAACATTAATGATAGTCTAGGTCAGTATTTAAAAAATACCTGATTCATTATCCTTATTATTCGATTATAATCCATGTAAATATTAGGAACATTCCTTACCTTCATTTGCATCTCTACAACATCAATTTTTTCCACATTAGTCTTCACATGGATAGATGGTAGAACACTCATTTAAAAATGATATGATTTTCCCCTTCATTAAATATTTCTCGATCCGCTATTTTTAAAATCATAAATACTAGATAATTTATAATCATCATCATAAAAATGTTAGCATGATCTTTTATTAACAAAAACCATCCACCTTATTCAGATTCCATGGTTGGTAATTTATTAATGAAATAATAATGTATAATCATTTCTAACAATATTCTATAAATGATATTTAACTCCTTACCTAGAGATATATACTTTAAAAATTAATGATATTTATTTATATCATTGATTTCTCAAAAAATATAAAGCATCGATTTTATTAATTAAATGATTACATTTGTTATATCAAAAACATGTTTTTTTAAATTTTCTCATGAACCTTCATTTTTCATATGGGACAAGAAAATACAATATACAATTCAAATACCATTGTTTTCTAATGTATATGAAATAAGTTACAAAAATAAACTTAATATTTATCTATAAAATCATTAATATTGGACATGACATCATGTAAGGTCATGGTAGGTGACTCAACCTTATCAATATTGTTTTGTGGGTACACACCTGCATCCTTACTTTATATTAAATGTATAACATTTTACAAAAAATTATTAATATTATTCTTATATAATCCCTAAAAATATGATAAAAACCCTGAAAAATTACATTATTCATTAATGTAAATTTAAACCTGTTCAGTTGAAAATACATTTAAAATAATAAATTTATCATTATTTATAAAATAAAAATTCATTTAGAACATAAGAGTTGAATATAAATTATTCCAAAAAAAATCCACAATTTTCATAGTCACATTAAAATCACATACCATTAAACATTGAAAGGGAAGTCTAAGATGTTACACATATGATAAACCATAATCTCATTTTCCCATGATGGAATCCGTTACAAATATGTAATCTGGGATGAAATCTGTTTTATTAAAAAATTAACACAATCCATAGATGATTTATGATACTTATAACTAAATTACTCCTTTTAGAACACATCTACATCAAAATTCAAAAATCCATAAATATAAATTAATTAACTATTTTACATCAATTATTTTTTTCTACATAAGAAATTACTTGGTCTATGGGATATAACATAGATTGGGGTATAAAATAGATATTATCCATGTTTCTCACATATAATCCATTGGATTATATGGAAATTTATTACTATGACCTTTGTTTCCTCATAAAAAACATATTCCCATCCATTTGTGATATTTTTCAGGGTACCGCATCAAATATTTTTGAAATCTAGGATGTTGAACATTCATTCATATGTGCTTATTAGCACGAAAAAATTCACAATAGATAATGTTTTTCTTAATATCTAAATTATTAATCTCACTGGACATGACACCATTATTAAAATATCAGGATACCTTATGTTTCCTAATATTAACATCATTCTCTCAAGTTATCATCCAATTTTGTTTTTATTAATCCCTAAATTCTCAATCACATTTAGTGTGCAGATAATTCTTATTAGTTCTATTAGTTTACTAAATATAAAAACCAGAGTGCGAGGAAAAATTCTTATAGTGGGAAAACATATACTCCTTAAAATATATTTATTAGATGTCTTCAATCATGAAACATTACATTTTGTTTGGAAAAAATTATATATATATATATATATATGTTATTCATGATAATAATCTATTTTAATTTTCCATGATGGTTTCTATAGAGTGTCATAAATTTAAAAGAATATCCTTATTGAGTGATAGACCTTGTATGTATCAAGGCCAATTGTTATATACCTAGAGTTGATCAAGTCAATCTTAATCCAAAATTTTCAATTTTATTTCACCTACATTTGACATTTCCATTGAATTATCCACTTGTACATAAATATAGGAATATAATTTCGCTGAAACCACATGCTATATCCTTTATGAGAATTACATACTATTTATCTATGTGTTGAAATGTCATTATAGTTCTCAACAATGTCTTCTTATCCTAGTCTACAGTTATATAATATACCCTTTATCTAAATAAAAACTATAGCAACTAATTGTTTTTAGACATAAATATTACATCTTAATAGTTGAATATTCATTACAGAATATAATTATCCATGAAATAATATTTTAGGTATAGTTACATTGGAAACATGATCATGTAACAATATGGTCCATAAGGGAGCAACATCATCTACCACTATATACATTATAAATAGAACCCATCGTAGCCATATCATACGAAATATCAATCTTCATAACCTCGGGAAAGGAAACAAATTGAAGTTGATCTGAACTTCTCAATAAGGACAAACAAGGGATTTATCAATATGAAAATATCATAAGGGTATGAGAAAAATAAAATATCATTTAAAAACCACACGATTCATATCCTTGATCATAAAAACGAGTAATGGATTAAATCATGTAAAATCATAAGACATTAAACATAATTTAATCATATAACATGAACCATAATAGAATATCAATATAATAAGACATAAATTAATAGAATACACATATGAATATAAAAACATATTCCATTGCAACCCACCTTGTTATTCAAAACATGTTACACTTGGGATAACCACCAATGTACATTTTTATATCTTGGAAAAGCATACCATATACCATATTGTAGGATTGTGATAGAATACAGAGTGGCATATATCAATATTTGGATAACCTCTAGTGAACCCTTTTTCAGGCTTTGGATGACTTCCCATGTTCACTTTGGACTAACTGAACAATACTCATTAAAAAATTAATTATATGGATATATAGGGACCACACAATAATTATTTCATTTAATTGATTGAAAAAATGTCATACAATATTCATCATATCATTTCACATATAATATAATGAGGATTTATAAACATTTCATTAAAGCATATCCTGTAAAAAGGAAATTGTTTTCAAAATTGTTGCATCAATTCATCATAACATAACCAATATATAGGAGTGTATTTCATGAAAGTATATTCATCGTAATATTAAAACATCTAATAAAATAATTATTATAATATAATATGATCATATACATAGTAGAAAAAATATTATATCAAATGATGTTTAAATAATAGGGAAATTAGTTTTGAAAAAGAACATGGAAAATATCATTTGAAAAAAACATTTCCTCCTTGTAAAAACTTATATCAAATAGAAAATTATTAAAATATTAAAGAAAAAAATTGTTTTATATTTTAATTAGAAACTTATATGTGTATATTTAAATCATTTTGGAGTCAGTATGGATGAAAATATCTTTTATTTTTAACTTGTAAAAAAGAATCCATTAATATATATTTTATGTTACCAATAACTCATTAGAAAAATGTTATTAAAATTATAGTAGAACTACATATTAATAAATAAATCATTGTTGAAAATTAATTTTATATATTTTTGGATAATATTATCATGCTTATTTTAGTTTTTTTAAATAGATATGGATGAAAAAGGGTTTTCAATCCACAAGAGAAATAAATATTATTTTCCATAATGGTATTGTTTCATTATGTTGATTACATAATGAGAGTAAAATGAAATGGAAACATGTATTTTATAGAAAAATCTATAGCTGTTGAAAAAATATCAGGTTATTGATATATCAGTCATAATTTTTCATCATCTATAACATAATTATAAACAATCATGAAAAACAGTGGAATTGTAACATCCAACCATTTACAATATGGAAACTTTTTAACTATAACCCCAATTAATGAATAAACCATTGATAAATATTAAAAAAAATTAAATTTTGATTCAAAATACATATTTTTTTAATGAATATAAACCACACAGAAATACATCTGGTTAAGGTATCCTATGTCCCAAAGAATGAAATGTTAGACCAAAGTCTCTTAACATAAGTATTTAATTTAATCATACAATATAAAACCACATTTAAAATAAATATATATTTATTATACATCTATTATTTATATATCATAAAATATATGATTTACATTTAACCTTTTTTACACAATTTAACAATTTTGTATTAAAATCATGTACTAGGTAATAGCTACATTGATTTTCATGTATGTTTTGTTTCAGGGCATTCAGACATTGTACATTAATCAGGGTAACATTACCTCCTAAATTATTTAAATGTTATAAATATCATATATATTCCTTATATATATATTTAATGATATCCATAAATACTGAAAATTGAAAAATAGATTACAACATTCATGAAGATGGTTAGCTGAACGTATGCATGAAAACTATTTCCATTTTATCTATAGATATAATAATTTATGTTAAATATTAAATAATCATAAAAGGGTAATTATTATCTAATAAATATGTCTTATAATTATTTAATTAATCCATATTTCCATTCCTATATAGTACTACTGAAAAAAATCACATCTCTTCATAAGGTGGAAATATTCCGTACACAGTAGAAATGCAATTGTATTCTAATGAGAAGGTAATTTAAATGTTATATGTGATGTTATAATCACATATTTATAATTATGTAAAAAATAATATATAAATATGTCAAATACATCATAGTATAATATCATGACAGGTCGGTATAGAAAAAGAATTACATCATTTCGTAAGGTGGTATTCTGTCATTTACATAATTAACAGTTTATTTTAACATTAATAGGATGAAGGGACTGATATTGGGTATTATATCAACATAATAACATATTAGTATATGTCAGATACTATTATTATTATTTCATAATCCCTATGAAGTTATTTAGGGATTTTAGCTAATAATTTAAAAAAGAACATAATGTAGTAAATTATATTTTATTATAAATTCATCATTTATATATATAATTATGGAAGACATATTAAAATTTAAAGAATTATGGATTCCTTATAATTTCTATATGTATGGTGGGAAGAAATTTTTACATTTTTTGCCCTAAAAAATTCATATGATGAGTGATGATGTGATTGAAGGAAGTGCCCATTTATAATAATGTAGTGGCATTTTTGAAAAAACCTGAAACTACTCAATAATGGAAAGTAAAAATATGCCATTGTGTACAAAAAATTGATATATAAAGGATTATATTGAATATATGGTAATGAAATGAAACAAACCAACCTAATTAAACTGGACAAGATTCCCTTAATGGTCTGACATAAGTTGAGATATACAAAAGAAAAATAACACTATAATATAATAGGATGAATATAAATGAACATTGTTGAAGAATATAATACATATCATTGAGACATAAAAAACAATGATATATAGGGGAAAACTTGAATTATTTAATATAAATAAATAAATAATTCTATATTTCCCCTTCTATTACCATTAAAAAACTATCTATAAGAAAACCTGAGATGCTATATGCTTCCTTTATAATTACATTATTCTAAGAAAAGGTCTAAAACCACCCAATGGAAAAATTATAGTGTTAATTCATATACTATTATTGTTCCACAAAATTATAAATATATGATCTAATACATAGAGTTAAATTTTTTGGGCATTAAAATAAATACAGTTTATAAATAATTATCATAAATAAAAAATTTGTATACATTCTATTTTTTACATAAATTCATTTATTATTCTCTCATTATTGGAACATGTTAAGAATATAGTAAAATATGTTATAATATGTAAAACCAAACATGGATATACCACAACATAACAATGTTGAAAAAAAAACAATGAAACGATCCATAATTTGATAAACTAATTATAAATAATATTTAGCACAACTTCGAGCTCCAATAAACAAGGATATATAACTGATATGAATAAGAAGATAAAATATTAATCTATGGTGGATCCAAAAAAATAGCATATAGTGTTATAAAGCACACTAAAATGAAATAACCCTCTTATGATATTACCCACAAGAAAATTGGCTAGTCTATTCATGACGCACCCACAGTTACCTAATGAGATATCTTTAAAAGAAATAATTAAAATTACATGGTCTCATTTGATAAAAAACTGTCATATAAATGAAAATTAAATTCCAAGTTTGAAATTCAATCATTGAAATCAAAACAACAATTGTTTCATTTTATAAAAATCTGGTTGTTTATAAAGATGTTTTTAGGAAAAATATATTTTAAAATAAGATTGATAAATGGAAGAGGATTTTTTATGTCAAATTATACATTTTCATTAAATCTCCAATATTTATTGAAAATAACATATCTATATTCAATAATTTAGAATATTTTCATAAGTACTCATACCAATGCAATGATGAAAACTAATTAACATTCATTAAAATTGATTAGAATCTAAACGATTGTCCATCGAAAGACAAGGAATAATAAAAAAGTACAAAGGATTGAAAAAAAGAAAAAATCCAATCAAAGTATGAATAAAAGACATATCTTAATATTTTATTACAAACGATGTAATTGAAGACTCCAAAATACTTCTTATCTACTATATGTAGTCCATCTTCCATATTTTTTAAATACTGTACAAAGTATTATAAGATGATAGAGATCACCCAAAATTACACACAATCACCCTAAATAAACAGTGGTAGGATTGCTTACATGATAAAAAAAATATTTTTATAAATGTAATGTGGTTAAATATACAAAAACAGAAGAATTCAGGTTTTAACCCCCTTTAATTATATAAAGATAATGAATTTCCACATTTATTTGAAGAAATCAAAACAGGTAAAATTAAATCCTAATAGAATAATTCATGATATGTAATGGTTTCACATATTATGAATTTTCAATAGTAAATCATGACTCATTTACTCTTCCCTATAATATGTTAACACAGTGTAACCCATTCACTGTATGATTATGTCTACCAGTTAGCCAATAGTCCAATTTTTTATAGAAACCCCATGTGAAAAATTTTGAGGCTCTCCTAACCCAATGAGAACACACTAAATTCATTTACATATTTATGTTTGGGATAATATAATCCAAACACCAAATAAATCCATAAACATTAATTAATTTCTCCCATCAACTATACTCTATCATTGAGAAGCCCACAATGCATGCACAAATAAAATGAAAACAAAAGTAAGAGTTAATGAATACCTTATAAAAAGTAATGTGGTGTTACAATCGCTACACCATAAAAGATTTTTATCCGCATAAATACCCCATAAAAATGTAATCATAAAAATTTAAGGACATGAATTCCTCATCAATAACACCCTCTCCCATGTATCATGGTTATACCATCTTCACACCCAGTTTACACAAACCAATGTAATTGTTTTTTCCATGAAAGAACATCATTGGGTGAACCATATTTTTAACTGGTCACACAAATTGAGTTATGTATTTTTCATTATCAAAATCCATCTATTCAATCACATTGCAATTATTTTGTGGATACCTCTTCAATAAGGAAAAAATAAATACTTCATACATAGAATTCATATGATATTATAATTCTAACTGATATTCCATGTTTCATATCCATCCTATAATCTCAAATGTAAAAAAGTTTCATGTCAAATTTCCAGATTAACCTGAATCATGGTTTCCTAAGCTAGGTGAATCTCTGAGAAAAACATGATCAAAAACCTCAAACTCTAGTGGCCTATGATGATGGAAAACATAATATTTTTTACAACCGTATTCAATGAGTATCATTTTTTATATCCAAAAAAATATTGTTGCCTCAAAAAACAGTATTATCACAACTAATGACCACTCTCCCAACTCTACCCAATATAATTGTGATGTACAGTTCCTCCCATAATAATTTTCAAAGCGAGGTATTATTATCATTGTTTGATCACTACTTTTTTAGAAAAAATAAAATAAAGAATTTCATTTTCCATAGACTAACAATAATCATGAACATGTTACAAGAGCATGTACTAATGAACATTTATAGCCATCTTTATTTTCCTATACATCAATAGATGATATTCTATTATCAATTTAAAGTATTAACTTATTTCCTCAAGTAAACTATTTCTAATCTTGAATGTATACCCTAGGTCTCTATTAGAAAAAACAAAATATAAAAAACATAAATCCTCAAAATATATTATTCATACAAATACCCATTCTCCACTACAATCAATATTTCATTGATAATGATGAAATGTAATAATGTCATGATTATATCAATAATGACCCAAATAACATTATTCCCAATAGGAATCTATAGTAAGACAAAAACAGTGTCCATGTAAATTTTATCCCATTTCTGTACCGGAATTAGTATGTCCTACAATAAACTAATAGATGTCCATTTCATCACATTATTTCTATGTCATGTATGACACCATGAAAAAAATTATAATTGACCATTTTATCATCATCCACCATACTGAAATCTCAAATCATGATATATATTGGTATCAACTAGGGGAATAGGAAAATGATAGCACATCTCGTTATCTATTAACACACGTATCGGTGAAAAGGTATCAACAAAACTATTTCAAAAACAAATATTTCTAATGATAGACTAGTAGAACTCACCCATGGCCTTCGTTTGATAAAGTTTTACATAAAACTGAAGGAAATAATATTTAGATACATAGTCAAAAGAACCCATACATTAAATGATCAGTCATCATTTATCGAGGCCAAACATATCTTCCAACTACCATCATCCATTTAAATCATCATATCACAAAAAACATTAATCATATAATATTCAGGTGCAAGTTCCTTCACATCACGTGTTGTAAATTTCTTACTCACCATGTTAGTGAATTTATTCCCTTTCTTGTATGTATATGATATAAAAAAATCAAATGTCTATGGACACACCACCCAGCTTCTCAATTACATATTTAGATCTCAATGAGAGAAAATATAAATTAGGTAATTATGATAATAAAATATAATAAATTGATCCTCATAGATGTAGTGAAACCATGTGTTGAGTTCATGAGAAACCACAACCAACTCAAGTTCATTGGTAGATAAGTTATTATCATGGGAGAATAAATGGAATGATTTGTAAGCTACCACCTTTATCCACTTCTTGATGATATATATGATTCCCATGAAAAAATTATATAGAAAGAATATTATCACAATCTTAGATCTAGAAGAATCAGTACAAACATCCTGTAAATCTATACTTATGTTACACAAAATATCTCTAATATTTTTCATTAAATTGAAACATTACACCCTTATGGGATAAATTATTCATATCAGAGTCACGCTTATTAAAGTCCTTGTCAATCCTCCTGTAATAACAAACAGACCACAAGAATATATTGTTCCCAAAAACAATTTGGGTTTCTACAAGAACCTAACTATAGATACCATTTTTAGGATCTACTAAGACACCCCTCTCATATATAAAATACACCAAAATAGTATAATTATTGAAAGGAAAACTCACATTGGGAAAGAATACCATACATATTATGTTCCCTATAAGTTGTTAAAATGATATTTTAATGGTCCATTGAGCCTCCTTTGAAATGGTGTAATCCAATATATCGCACTAAAATATAATAACAACATATTCAAAGAAACAATTAGTGATATGATTTTTCAATTTCATAAACAATGTACGAGAGTTAGTGAGAAAAAACTGAATAACTGGAAACTCATATTGATCATACAATATCATAGTCCTAGTTTTTGTTATATTATTATCTCAGACACCGAGTTGGTGATACAATGACTAATGTTTAATTTTTTCAAAACAAATGACCCCCACTCAGCTGATCATTAAGGCTATAAATCGTAGAGAGGGGATATTTTTTCAAGACATTCTATGGATTTTAATTTTGTAATAAATACAAATCGTGATGGTCTCAAATATTTTCTTAAGAAAGAGGGTTGGTTAATACTATAGTGTCTTGAAAGTGGTATAAATCTCATAGTCTTCGGATTTGCATGTCTGAACATCAGTTTTACTAAAATAATTAGATTTATATGATAAGTTGACATCAAAATGTAAATTATACAAGGAGTAGGTATATTTCAAACATGAACTCTCATAATGGTGATAAATTAGAAAAATAATGTAGTAATACATTGGGGTTTTCACACACTGCAATAAAATGTTTATTAATCAAAAAATAATCCACAACATCTAGGATGATTTATGAAAAATGACATGATATCATCCCAATATAAGGATCAATAGACCCTACTCTCCCTGACGTGGAATATCACTCTCCCTAAAAGGAATATTAGTTTCCATCTGATATATAAATTTCACTCAAAGGAGATAATAATAAATATAGGCATAACACTACTCATCTATTATATTTTAATAATTAGTTTTAAAATATTATGATCATTCACCACGATGTCCAACTGCACCTCATGGACTGCTATTATAACTCAAAATATTGGACACTTGAATAATTTTTAATCCTCAAAAAGGTGTGAAATTATCCAACAAGAGAATATAATTTCTAAATTAAATCCAAATATATTAAATAAATTATTATGGTATATAATAATTTGTATCACTTTTATCAAACAAAACAAGTAGAATTTAAGTACAAATTACTAATGTACTTATAATAGTTTTTTATCATGTTTCTGATTAATATTGTTCATTCTCTAGTTATATGGATAATAAATCCCTATTTCTCTCTATTATTTCATATAAACATGAAAATCCCCCACAACCAAATGTAAAGTCACCCAGCAGATGGAAGCAACTCTATAAACCCACCATCCCATGGTGAGAGTGGATCTTTCTTTACTATATTGGGATATCATTTCCCAAATACACCAAAGATGGCCAGATTTCTCACAAAAATTAAATGAATCAGAAACGTCTATTTAATTAGGATTGGTATGACCATACCTTCAAAAATGATATAAAACATCCATATTCTATGTAGATGAATCCTTAGAATGTTTCTTGAAGAAATCCTCCAACCTTTTCCCTTACTTTTCTAGAAGAAATATTCATGCTATATGATAAAATTTCCAAACTAATGCATTATTCAATCCTATTTTCCTACCTTTTTTCCCACATTATATTTTTAACTATTGAGTACCAGTGAAGGGATATATTGAACATGATAATTGGCATCAACTGAATGTCAACCATCATCCCAAACTCAAATATCCATATCATTATTTTTCCATTAGTGAATAACTCTGGGGGTATGTTCACCGACTCGAAAAAAAGGAGAAATAATAAATAATGGTACACCCCCATTCTATAATGTCAGAAACATGATTGTCTCTCCCCATTTAATTTAATAAGGATAAAACTTCTAGTTCATAGATTACATGAATGATGCCCATACAAATCCTCTAAAACATATCATTCAAAAAAGAATCCAACCAATTCATTAAGAAACCACCAACTATATAAGTGTAAATCCCACAGTAGAGTACTCAAGTGTCTTAAAAATTTTATTGATATTCTTAATAATCTAATTACTATATTGATATTATTTGGGTTACATTTATGCATGTATGAAAACATGATATTTATTCATTAATTTTGAGACTTGATCCTCAACATGTACCCAATTTGTGATACATATTGAACCATAATATGAATTGCATGGCTTATAAATTTTACAATAGAAGGTTCTATAAGAGGAATCACCTATACAACCCCTCTCATATCTTCCTCATTTAGATTTGGAATATATGTTCTAGAACGATATAACTAATAATAAAATATATAAACAAATAATTTAATATATTATTCCAAAATCGTAAGAAAAATAGTTGGTATCCATTTCAATGATTTTAAAAAATATGTATTTAATTAATTTTAAACATTTACGAATAAATTATTGAATAAAAAATTTGTAATTTTTTTATTTAAATAAACATCATGTCTTTCTCATTCAATTAAACATAACCTCCATTTCTCAAGCTTGGAAAAAATCCCTAATTACACATGGTATCATAGAATTAGACCTTAACGTGAGATGGATAATCCCACATACACTATTACTATATGAATTTCAGCTTTCATAACTCCATTATAACTAATAGAAATGTACAGTCTAGAATTTTCAACAACACATTAGTCTATATTTTCCCTTTTATGATAGTTCTTAATAAACCGTCATTATTTTCTAGAAAATACACAATAAATGGTTCCCCCCTGACGTTGTATGTAAAACAATAAAATGTCCCATTTATAAATAAATAATTATCAATGTATAATGTATTATAATGGTATACATATAAATGATAATAACAAAATAAATCCAAATACTGAAAATCAGAATGACAATTCAAACCAGACTAAACCGATCACCATGTGACTACCCGTCTCCACAAATCCTTTCCAAATATTATGAAACAATTTTCGTGATATCCTTGTATTCAACATGATGCCCATACCTTTACCAAAATCCTATAATACATGTTATATGATAACCCAAAGTCAAGTATATGGTGTAATCATATAGGACAATAAGATACAACCAATGTATATATACACATTATAATATAAATAATAAACATGTCATAGATTTTAAAAATCCATATTATAATGAATTTTAATAAGTAATTCCATTTAATAGACAGTACTATGTTTTCCAATATTTCATACCATATTTAGTAAATCAAAAAAATATGAGAATTATAAAATAATGATGATATGAAACGAAGAATCCATCCATGGGAACACTATAAGAAAAATATTTTTACAAAATAGCCGTTAAATAATATAATATGTGAAAAAAAATTATCAATGACAAAACACAGAATTCATGCCTCAATAATATAAGGACACTTATTTGATAGGAGTGAAAAGACCCAATCCAGACACATGGTGAATTAATCCCACATAACATCTCATGTAAAAACAAACACCGAACTGATGTAAACATATCCTAGTTATATACACAAAAAGACATATCAATCTATACCTGATGAACCCATGGAAAACCAGTGCGCATAGGTTTTAAAAAAAAACTCAAAATATATTTCAACACATCGTAAAAAATATCATATCATTTTTAATACACTTGTGAGCTTTATATTAAATTTTTAACATCCATAATATAATTAATTAAATATATAAAATCATGATGTTCACATATCTATTTTAAATGTAGTTTCCATTTAAAAAAGTATATCTCTTCCAATAATTCATTTAAAATTTTATATCACGGATTTTCAATCAATAACCAGTAATAATTGGAAGGACAATATAGTAATTCAATATTTCTAACCACATACATAAATACAACTACATCATGATTAATCGAAACCTGGAAACCATCAAAAATTGACAATGGAAACTAGTAGATATGCCATTAAAAATTATAGAATTAAAGAAAAATACCAAGGATCAATAGAATGAACCAACCAAACACATTCTGAATCACAAACTCATCTGAAAACACATATTCAAACAATGTAAATGAAGATGATTAAAGACATTTTACTAGGGAAATGTTATTCTACCACCATGGGAGTTAAATGCTAAAGAAAATGATCTGGATGGAGGGAGATCACACAAAATCACCCTAAAAAACAATATGTAGGCTATCGCACAAAATGAAGAAATATTATTCATGTAGTGTGGAGAAGGATACTAAACCCAATGAATATATTTCTTGAAACTATTTAATGATATGAATTCTAGGAATTTAATGTAAAATAAAAAATTCATCACCACAGGTGAAATTAAATCCTGATCGGCCAATTCAAGATATATAATGGTCTAAAAACATGTATATTTTCCCACTTCAAACAAGTCTCGTGACATCTTCTATGAAATAGGTTCATGTCAGGTAACCCATTTAGGATATAAATATGCCCAACTGAGAGTGGGTAGTACACCATTCTATAAAAGATCCGAGTACAAAATAATAAGGCTTTTTAAACCACACTAACACCCTATAAAAACCATTACACATATATTCTAAGAAAACACTAATCCAAAAAAACATACAACCACTAAAAATAATTCAATTTCCCATGAAAAGGCTCTATTATCCCGAGAATCCCAAAATGCTCCAAAACAAACAGTGAATCCAAAATGGGATCCACAGAATACCTGATGTATGGAAAATTGGTGTTTTAAAAAACACTAAAATGTAAAGAAAAATGTTTTTTAAATTTTATTCCATATATTTTATATTTACCATTTTTAACAATTTCAGGTTTCACTACATTAACTTTTTTTATTAAGCTAAGTGATATTTCAAATAGACAAAATAATATCATTATTGAATAATATTGTCCAATGGAAACAAAATATGACTTCCAATTTTTTCCAATAATAATATAATGTACAGGATAAATTAATTTAATAATATATTTGTTTAACATGAAAACATTCCTTTAACAATAATAATGGAAATTTTATTATTGACAATGACAAAAAAAATTAGTATTATCTAATATTTTTAATTATAATTATTTCAAAAAAGGAATAACTTACTACTAGTTTCATCTCAAATATGTGGTTGAATATAACAATATATTTAGTCACATACACGTTGTGAAAAGTAGTTTTTTACTGAAATATATCACATAGGTATAAAATATTTTTATATAATGTTTTAATATAAAATAGTGAATAATGATATAAATTAGATTAATCATAGTAAAATTTAAATATTTAAAATTTTAATCAAATTTGAATATACATTCAAATTTATAATTACATTAAATTAATATGATGTATTTGTAAAAATTAAATATTTTATTCAATTCATCAATAAATTAATCGGTCAGTGAATTTTCCAAAATTGAAACAAAGATAATTTCAAAATGATTATTTACCAATGAATATTTATTTTAAAAGTAAATTTCTTAAATATTCATGAAACTTATTGTATTATTTTTAAAAAAAATTAATGTAATTTCTAGGGATAAAATGAATTCTCAAATTATATGATGATAATGTAAATATTCAAATACATATTTAATAATATATATCCATTTTTTAAACCATTATACATAATATTTAAAATGTAGTAACTCATATGCATAACATAACTCTTAACATCTAGGTTATGGTAGAAATAATTTATATTACGAAATTCATAGTATATATTGCTTCCTTAAAACTCAATTTTGTGGGTAACACAACCTATCAAATTATTTTTTATGAAAACAAATCCTAAATTCATGGGGTGATACAGAATATGATATCTAACCTAGTGTCATATTAAAATATAGGGTTGTAACATTCTATACATTTGATCAATTTTTCCATCCTAATATATCATATGAAAAAGGATTTTATATTTTTCAATACCATTCCTAAAATCCTATGTCACATAGAGTGATTATAAAAATCTCATTAAAAAATGAAAAGTGAAAAAAATTATTGTTACCAAATATAACATGTAAAAATGTTTTGGTGTAATGAGAAAAAATGTGGTATATTATAATATATATAGAGATGAGAAAAATAAAAAACATATACAAAAAACGTTTTATATAAAAATTGTTCATGGGATATTTAACTACTAAAAACCCATAAATAATTGGGGGTGATAAGACTATAGACTCATCATAAAATATGACAAATATTTTTTATTTTTAATTAAAGATCATTTTTATAATGTTATGGGGTTCTTTTATTATATTGATATGGATTATTTGAAAACGTACATATGTGATTAATTTAATGTAGATAATATTTATTTATTCATATAGTTATTCAACAAATAATATATTATCTCTCTCTTACTATAATGAATGAATATTCTTGATGAAATATTTATACTTGAAAAATGAAAAATAACAATTAATGGTTCATATGATCCATAAAATATTGAAATTCCATTCCATTCGTCATTAAATATTAAATATTACATAAATTTTAGCACAAATCAACTAATATTGATAAATAAATTTTTAATAAAATCCAACCTAAATCCTATAGTAAATATTTAAAAATCTATCCCTTCATATATATATATATATATATAAAATAAAATTCTATATTTTTTGAAAGACAATCACTAAATTTCCCAATTCTTCTTAACATTATTCAACATATTAAATAATGTATCTTTTAATGTCACATAACAAATAATTTAATACATTTGAAATATATTATACTAAAACATGTTAATGACATGAATTATAAATAAATATTATAGAAAAATGAATTATACCATAAATAAATCTCTCCCCTATTGATAAAAAATAATTTATTATTCATTATATTTATTAAATCAAAAAATTATATGAATTCAATCAAATATATCATTATCAAAATTTAGATCAAATTTATAGTCAGTTCAAAGTTCCTCATTCTAATCTCATTTTAATTGTAATACTAAATCATTTTGTTATTTTAATTTAATGTTTTTATATCATCATTGAGGACATATTAAGTGTTATTTATACCTTTATGATGTGTTTTTTTACAAAAATCACATTAATATTAATAAATTTTCCAAATCATCAATACTATAATATATTTTCTTGATAATAAATAAAAACATATTAATTGTAGATTAATCCTCAGAATTTTTATTATTATAAAAACTTAAATAATGTTCAATAATATAATTATATATCATAATACTTCAATTCCAATACATTAACTCTTAAACCAGTCCACATAAATCATTATGGTTTTATAACATGCATTACATAGTCCCTACCTTATTCTAGGCGTTTGTTATTGTATTAGTACATTGACCCAAATAATTCCTATATTCCAAAATACTAATACATTTTTTCATTAAATAGTATTTTTCGATGAATTTCATTTCAACAATTTAATTCTTTTTAATGGGTAATTTCTTTATCAAAACCACTAATTTAAACCCATAAAAAATCATGTACTTTAATTGATATATACACTTGATTAATTCATCCATTATTTTCAAATTATTGTATGTTGATTCTTGTAACATCTATCATGTCTGAAACCCATGCCATCAAATAACCTGCCATCCCTTAATTTATTTTTTAGATAGATTGTGAAGATGCATGTTTTTATCATATTTAAAAAAATTAGGAAAAATAAAAATAACCTTAAATTAATTCATTATATCCTTTGTTTTGAAATTATCATTACATTAATCATTATATTAAATGAAATTGTGGTTCCTATTTGTTTCTACCAATAAGTAAATCTAATAGTTATAATGCGATAAAAAGTAATCTATCCAAGAAACCCAAAAAACAATAATAATCATTTATAGAATGTCAAAATCATGATTCCTTCTATTCAATATATGATACCATAGGAATAACATAGGTTAACCATTATCATTACCAATTCAAAACCATTGTAATGGTTCATAAGAAAAATGAATTGACACATGAATTTTAACTAGTAGTGTCAGGAAAATTATTCAATTAGGGAACACTAACGTTGAACTATAACAAATTCATGATATACTCAAAAAAGTAATTATACAATTTTTACATCTAGATGAATTTGTGATAAAACCATGTCCACTTATAAAATCCATACATGTATCTATTTAATGGGAAATTATATAATCACTTCCTTAAAAAATATTATTATATTATCCTATAAATAGACTTATACAAATTTTTTTTGGTAGATTCTACTTTTCTTAATGTGTAATAATTATATAAAATCTCCATTTTTACCAATAATGACTACTAATACATTTAAATAATTGATATTAATCAATATTTTATGAATATTCATTTAAATCATTAAAAAACATATCAAAACTATAATCAATTAATATCATTGGAAAATGGTACTGATAAATATCTACTTCACAAAAGGTCAACATTATCTCCCATTTAGTTATTCATAAAAAGTTCCCTTTTAACACATATCATACATAAATATATTATTCCTATTACGGGGAATTGGAATATATGTATGGATGATATCGATGCTTGATATGGATAAAAAAATAGATTTCAATATTCAATATATCAAGGCATAACCATTGTTTTATGATAATATCAAATTAACATTTGAAAATTATACCTTAAATATTATGGTTCATACTATTTATACATTTCATTGTGTGTTGTAGTTCATAATACATGAATCTTAATTTTTTCAATGAATATTATCCATTAAAGAATATTAATTGAAAGTCACATAGGTTTGTGGCATACATATATACATGGAAAACATATTAAGTTGATGGTATGTCTAAATTCAATAATTATAGTAGAATGTGTTCATTCCCATTCCATCGTCATAGTAAATTCACATTTTCATTACTATGACAGTGACATAGTTCTTTAATGAAGTGGTTTAAATCCCCATTTCAATAATTATTATCTCATAATATATTAATTATTACCTAATTTGTCAGAGGATGTTTTAAATATGGCGTCAACTATCTCATTATGAAAACCATATATATGTCGGCCAAATTTTCATAAAACATATATCATATCATTACCCATTAACTGAAAATGTGACATATAAAACATTCTTAACAATACAACAAGACTAAAAGAAATTAATTTCATAAACATATAATAAAAACTTTTTTTATAAAATTTTCAAAACACTGCTTTTAGGGTTATATTGGGAACCCTTATATCAAATTTTGGGGAAATATTCCCGGAGAATGATTAATGATGGTATCCTTAGATAATATATCCAAAAAATAATATATAACATCAAACAATTATATAAAAAAATCACCAGAAAACTTTTCCAGGAGAATAATGTATTAATTTTGACATAAAAATTTGAAAATTTAAAAACTCTACATCTATTACAAAAATATTTTTTTTAAGAAATTAACATTATAATCATATAATAGATTATTTTAATAACAGATCATTCAGGGTGGTGGGAAAATTCATTCATTCTATGTACATTAAAATGACATTTCATTTAAAATTGTTTGTACTAATTTTAACTGTATAATATTCTAAAAAATTCATGTATATTTCATTAAATAAATTATAAATTCATTCATTGATAAGAATGACATTGAAGAATATTTTTGGTTTTATAAATAATTTTATAATCCAATTTTTTAGTGAACATATATATTGGAGAAAATTAATTTTCTTAAAAAAAGTGAAATCAATTTGTTTTTACTTTAAAATAATCATTAGGCATCTTATGTCCTTAAAGTGAATAAAATTGAAGAAACTATATGAAATGGTAAATTTAAAAAATATAAATCAATGTGAAAATTCTTTTCATTCATTAGAAGAAGATAATAATGATTTATCATTGATATAATAATCAATAAAAACCCTAATAAATAATGAGATTGTATGATAAAACACATATATTCAGATCCCCTTACATAAAAATATCTCTAAACTCTTGTATAATAAATCAATATTTACTATTCTATTATACCACCATAATGTAAAATCATTTAATATCAAATATTAGAATTTTGTTTTGTTTGTCCTCAACCTTATACATCACTAATTTTTTAATAATCATCATAAATTTAATAATGTACAAAATACAATGGATATTCATTATATAGATATTCTAAAGACATCCATTAAAGATACATAGTGAAAAATTAATTAACCATTCATAGATATGGTAGGTCATACATAGGAAGGAATCCTCTTATAACATTTCAATAGAACAAATGAATTCATTGAAAAAAATATTTCTAAATTATATAAACATTAAAATATCTTATATATTATAATATAAGAATAAAATAAATAGTTTTTATCATCAATTTAAAACATTAAAAATATAGTCACATCACTTCACTAAGGTCCAAATCCACACATCCACATGAGCTGCATTACTATTTTTTTAATGATATGAAGGTAAAATGAAAGATATGATACTGTATAAATAAAAATAATTTTTTTATAAATGTAATATGTAAACATAATGACCATATTAATGGACAATTATGTGTCATATTCACATAAAATTAATTGTTTTTCTCTATGACACCCCAAACCTAGATACCTCGTGTCAATGCATTATTACAGAACATAGGCATGATCACAAGTCATAATGTAACGAAAGAAAAATTAGTTTAGTATACATGGAAGTTCTATATATATAAATAAGTTTTAAATTATATTATTAAATAAAAAACTATGTGTCTTCATTTAACACACTCATATCCCTTATCTTATCCCTGAAAGTCAGTTATAATATACATATTCGTATCCTATGAAGAAATAATTCATAGAAAGTGGTGTGCTCAAATTCTCATTAGTGATAACGATATAGCGAGATCTTTCATAAATATGAATAAAATTTTAATAATATGTATATTACTAAACTATAATACTTTGAAAAGTAAAATTATGTATAATGTTTTAATGATAAATCAACTGGTTTCATTTACATACTGACAAGTATATTCTAGTAGTCGAATAATCACATGAAATATCAATATCCAATTTTATAATGATGGAATGAATAATGCCGGTTATCATAACCATGTTTTCGAGGTCTAGTGGGAGGACTACAACTATAAATTTTGTCAAGGCCTTGTGAAAAGATAGTAGTTTGTCTAATGAGACCTACCAATGCATCAAGGGGCTATAGCTGGCCCCGCCAATCACATACTATATCCAATGCATTCCTCATATGAAACGGTCGAAACATAACATTAACATTAATATTTAAAAAAATCATAAGAAATGTAAATACATTAACCATAATGAATTAATGATATAAAAATAACACATCCATCGTCATACTTATCACCAAACAATCAATACAATATGGAAGATTGTGTCATAATAAATCATCTTCAAACAAGCATTAAATCCAACAAATGATGATGACATTGATAAAATCCAAAAAAAATGAGTGAAAAATCTATTTCTACATTGAAATAATTTATAAAAGAGAAAATTAATTTTGAAAATATTTGTTAAGCTTGTAAGGGAATAATGGATGGTGTTATAACAGCAAAAAAGTGTTGCATCCTCTGTATATGTTAAAGAAACATTAATTACATAATTTTTTGAAAAAGTCATAAATTAACTTATTTGGAAAATTGAGGAAATATTACTTTCAATACATTTGATAATAATTCAATCAAAGATATAAATTATATTAACCCATAGTCTAGGAAATTTTAAAATTGATTTGAAATACATTTTTAGGAAACATTGATGTGGATGATAAAGATGTCCCAGTATATACTTACATATAAACAACCTCGGATAATAAAGATATTGTATAATAAATCATTACCTTATACACTTCCTTATCCGAGGGTATGTTAACCTCTTGTATAATTGTTAAATAATTGAAATTAAATTATTCAATAACCACATACATAAATATTTTAACATATACGATCTTCTAATATTGATTTGTTAATAATATTTCATTAGTATCAATGTTTTAGGTGTTAACTGATTCATTTTCCATTATATGTTTTGTTATGTAAGTCATGTTTGTTCTGGATATGATGTATTTGATTCATATCCAGAATGATATTAACTTCTTATACCTTATTTTTTATCATCAAATGAAAATTATTTTTGAATTGTTACGATGGGGAATGAAATCTCATCACTTCGTGTAGATGGTAGGTCATACCTATGAATGAGCGACAATATCATTCTATTAATGGTGAAATTGTATGTAAATGGATGGTATATTATATATACCTAATAATTAACATGTTATATTTATTATTAACATCAATTATACTCATTATTATAACCATCTAAATAATGATTTGTTGAATAAAAAAACTACACTATGACGTGGACTCAGATAGTCATACATACCCACGTATAGTGACAATGTCATTTAAAAGTTGTACATGTTGGATTTATGATTAATGTAATGAATCTAGGTTGAATTGAGGTGATGATATAAATAGATTATCTTTAGGTTCATCCTTTGGATTTGAAAAAAGGGGGTCTAGAAGTTTTCTTTCTGATCAATTTAATTTCTCTATGATGAATTGATGGTACTCGGGAGGATATTTGAGTAGGGTTTGGCTCAGAAAAATGGTTTTGGAGGTGTGAAATTAAGTGAAGTGGAAGTACCCTTTTTAAGATTGGTGAGGGTCACTTTAAAAAAACGCTTGAAATATTATTTTATCATAAAATCTTTTTCTATTTCTAATGGCTCAAAATGGATTTATATGAAGGATAAAGTGGGGAGGTGTCAAAAAAACTCCCAATAAATGTTTTAGTCATTTTTAGGTCACTATATTAATCTTATATTTTGGATTTAACACTTAGTTAAATAGTTTAACTTTTATGATGTATTATTTTATATTTATATTACATTATTAATAAAAATACTATAAAAATCAATGAAAAAATCAACTGGTTCATTGATGAAATAAATATCATTATTTATATTCATTGGTCGATCCTTATATTTTGAGGAATCTTATATAATATAAAAGAATAGTATTTGTTTTAAAAACTCATTTGTGTCAATTTTAACACTATCTAGTATTTGGTTACTGTTAATGTAATCAAAAATTGTTTACATATAAAAAAATACATTGAATAAATTCTATCATGTCATATTCACCTAAAAAATTCTTCGATGGCACAAAAATATTCAATTTAAATTACTTTTAATATTTATAATATCAATTAATTTTTATGTTCATTAATATTGTAATTACTGCATCATCATTGTGTCATAAATAAATTTTATTATTTAATTTATAAAAATTATAAATAAAATACCATAAAGTATGAAATATTTTTATATTTATAATTCATATTTATAGTTGAATTTATTTTCTATATAACCCTAAATTAAAAATGTTGTAGTTATTAAAATTTGAATTTAACAAATGCAACTCTTCTTTAAAAAAATATAATAAATGTACTAATATAATTCAAATGGATCGAACAAGATCATATATTATTACTAATGTTGATTTTAGTCTAAATAAAATTATCCAATAAAATTAGGACATGTTTTGGGGTAATAATAATATCATTTTTACCTTTAATTTTCTTTATTACTTTTAACTGTGGTAAATACAAATCAAAAGATACTATTCACTAAAAACTATTTTCATCCAACTGAACCACATTTTACATACTAATATCAACCATGACTCTAGAATTTTTTAAATTTAATTTATAGAGCTGTAAAAATACCTTTTATGGAAATTTGATAACGTGCCTATGAGGTGGGAAAAAGACGTTAAAATGATCTATAAAATTTTATACATTTAATTTTATTATAAACTGAATCCAATGAATTAAATTGGGATAATATATTTATTATATATCTATTTTTAGTTAAAAATAATTTTCAATATAAATAATAATTATTTAATTAAAAATTTGAATGTAAAGAATAAAAAAATGTTTGTAACTATTAATAAAAACTTGAATGTTTTTAGAAAAATACCAAACCTTCATAGTAAGGTAATTTTGATATTTCGTATCAAAAAATGATGACTGTTTTGAAGAATAAAATTTAAAAATTATCAAAAAGTGGGTATAACTATTCAAAAAATATTTTTAAATGGCTTGTTTGATTGGTCATGCTGTGCTAGATTCCAAATTTGCATACTACACAAGCTATTTCATTATTCAAAGTAAAGCGTACCATGGAATCATGGGGTGTTATATTCTTACCTCCTTCAAATAATTTCTTCCTAAATATTTCTAGAATGTTACTCCTTTAAATAACATGGGTTGTTCTTCATCTTATATTCCTCATGTTTTGATGTAGCCTCTTCCATTTTATGGTTTCTCCAAAGATCATTTACCAGAAGAGTCGTCCGATTTATCCACACGTGTTATCCAGTATCAAGAATCTTGACAGACTCTTCACAATAAGATAAATCAGGTTCCAGTTC
This sequence comes from Viscum album, assembly GCA_963277665.1. NCBI lineage: Eukaryota > Viridiplantae > Streptophyta > Magnoliopsida > Santalales > Viscaceae > Viscum > Viscum album. Next base: position 1,435,213,822 of record OY728159.1, read on the forward strand.
TTCATTTTTCATAGGTGAGTACATTTATTGGGTATTGAATGTATTTTTCACAACAATGATACATGGAACACATCATGATAATTGGAGGTACATTGAGGTATTTACAAATGGTTATCTATAACTACAATTCATACTATAATTTCAAAATGTACGATGTACCAGGGACATAATCTTACCTTATTTCTGAAACATAAATAAACCATATATGGGGATACATTCACGATAACATGATAACCTACTTGTAATTACAATACCATCAATCAGTTATCAGAATATCTCTTATCAACAAATTTATCTTCTTTTATGTGGGTTTGGATAAACATCAACTTTTCAATTGATTCCTCAACAAGTTATGGACCTACAAGTTTTCATTCACCAACATCATTCCAACATGTTTACATGCAACATTCTTTCCGTATAAAACTTTATATGGTGTCATCTGAATAATTAATAGAATCTATTGTTATAAAAAATTTTTACTGGTGGTATATAATGATCCCGCATACCTTGAAAGTCAAGTGACTGGTATCGCGCCATTTATTCTAAGGATTTAGTAGTCTGTTCTGACTTTCCATCAATTTTAGGGTGGTAGGAAGTGCTAAAATGAAGTTTAGTATTATAAGATTTCTAATGAAGTTTCCAAAATAATGATGTAACATAGGGATTATGATCATAAAAAATTAATATGGGTACACCATGAAGTCATCAAACTTCATTAATATATAGCCATTATAATCGTTCAAGTGGTTAATCTTCACTTATATGAACAAAATTTGATGAATTGGTAAGATGATAAAAAATGAGCCATATTGCATCATTCCTTCTTGGAGTCTTTGGTAGCCCCATGATAAATTAAATCATAATATCATCCCACTTCAAATCAGATATAGGAAGAGGTTGCATAACACCTCCAAGATGTTTTCTTCCTACCTTAACCTTTTGAAAAACCATACATCTTGACACATTATCGTCATTCTCTCTCATCATTTAGTCCCGCCAAAAATGTTCCTTCAAATATGAACACATCTTAGTGAAAGCAAGGTGTACATTCAAATTAGAGCTATGAGATTCATCCAAAAATTAATTTCTTAGATCATGGATATCGGGAACACCATGCATCTTCCTAAATTTCAAAATTCCATCTTCATATATGAAGTCAACCAATCTCCTATAATTAACATCGTTAAATCTATTTTAACTCCTCATCATCAGTCTGAGAATTTTTTATCCATTCTAATAAAGGTGGGTTTGAAACCATTTGAAAAATTATTGATGTTTCATATTTTATGATTATTACCAAATCCATATTTAATAGATCTTTGAATATATGTTCCCTTTCAAGCATCATCTGTTTCAGAATTCCAATATCATTTCTACTTAAACAATCAACCACTTTATTTTCCTTTTCCTAATGGTAGTGCTTTCTAAAATAACAATCCCTGAGTATTTATATCCATCACATTTTCTTCTTTTTGAGTTTATTTTGTGAGAAAATATAATTAAACTATTGTGATTAGTATATATCTCACAATTTCACCATAGATATTATGACTCCATATCTTCAGAGAAATGATTACACATTCTAACTCAAGATCTTGAAGTGGATAGTTTTTAATCAATTTTTAGCTATCGTGATGTCTAGGCAAAAACTCTATCATTCTCAACAAGGTCACAACCATGTACATTCTTTGAAGCATCACTATAATTAAAAAAACAACATTCCCCGATAGTAGAGTCAAGATAAGATAACTAACTAATCGTTTTTTCAATTGTTTTAAACATTTTTCACATTTATTTGTCCAAAAAAATTAAACCAATTTATTTGGGAGCTTGGTTAATTTGTTAACCAATTATTTAAAATTCTAGACAAATAACCAATTATATCCTACTAAACCAATAAAATTACATACCTCGATTATACTCGTCAGTGCTGGCCATTTTTTGATTGTCCTTATATTTGAAGGACCAATAGAGATTCCATCCTTAGAGATAAATATGGCCATGAAAAAAATCTCCTAAATCCAGAATTCCCACATAATTCATTTCTTCCTTGAGTCCTTAGAATATTGCGTAATTGATTTTCATGATCTTTGTATCTCATGGATTATATCATGATTTCATCAATAAATACCACTACAATGTCATCAAGATATTCACTGAAAACTATATTTATTATATCAATGAAAATACTGGGTTAATTAGTCAGTCCAAAATGCAGTACTATAAAATCATAATGCCCATACCTGGTATGAAATGTTGTCTTTGGAATTTCTTCCTTCATCACACACAAATGTTGATATACATATTAAATGTCAATATTTGAAAAATTTGGAGGTCCTTGATGTTAATCAAATAAATCATAAATGAGAGGTATTGGATACTTTTCAATATTTTTTAAGCAATCATATCCCTGTTTTAAATGTACAAAATCATAGATCAGTCATTCTTCTGATCAAAAAGAACAGGGGATCCCCATGGAGAAACACTAAGGAGAATAAATCCATTAATACTCAATTTATATAGTTGTTTAATTATTTCCACCAATTCCACAGTGGTCATTATATAATGGGTCGTCGATATTGTGCTTCAACCAAGAATTAACTCAATGAAAAACTCGATTTCGTATTGTATATGTTTTCTAGATAGATCCTATAGAAACACATCAACATATTATTGCACAATAGGTATATCCTCTATTTGAAAATCCCCTTCCTCATCCATTATTATTTCAATCTTCTCCTACCCAATAATTAAATTTATTAGAGATACTAGGGGTGGATCTATATTGGAATCAGATGGTGATGTTTCTTCACTAAAGTCTGGGGATTCATTATCATCATCAAAAATTGTAACCTCCATCTTCTACCAATAAATTTTCGCATCATGGTATGAAATCCAATACACTATGAGGATTTTATCAAATTCAATCATGGTTATGGTAATAATATTAGCATATAAATAACAATAGAATTCTATAATAGTAACTAATACACAGAAAAATGTTGTAACGAAACATGCTAGAGATTTTTTAACTGAAAAATCCCATGTTATATCAAATTGGAATTATCTAATTTTTGTGATAACTGGGATGATATGAATGAATGAGATGATACATAATCAAATAAATCATTGGATAAATTTTAGGAAATGTGTTATATACCTTTAACCATATAATTCGAATCTTCAACCATAGTACTTGTGATTGCATAAGTTGGCCATTGCACCCATTTCCATTTTTTGAGGTATGTTTCTTTGGTGCATAGGGAATTCATTTGCATAATTACCAGTTTAACTTCAATTGTATATTTCTACCTGGATAATACCTTTATTCTCCTTGAAATCAAGATTTAGTTGGCCTTTTCTCCACACTTGTAACAAACTCCAATCCCTTTCATGCATGTATCGAGGTGTTTCATCCCACATTTATTACAGGGTGGATGTTGAATTTTTCCACACACCACCTTATTTTGATTTCTAGAGTGTTTTGTATATCTCTTAATCAATTTCTTCTCATTAAATTCATAACTCTTAGAGAATTAATGTTTTTTATTGATTGCACAGTAGACTAAATCTTCAGACGATGATAAGGATTGTTAGACTAATGCTCGATGAAGAAATTATTTTAACGCATCAATGAATCGATCAATATTACTCCTTGGGTTATGTATATAATCGGTAGCATGCCTTTCTAACCTTGTATTGTTATCCTCATACTTTGTGACATTATCATCCTCCTTTTCCATCAAACATAGAAATTTCATTTCTATATCTGCTCGGTGGTCACGAGGAAAGTATTTTTCTAAGAAAATCTCATTAAATTCCCTAAATTATAAATTTTAAACTTCTTCATCCTCCTTATTGTTTTTAATTAATTACCACTATAGATCTGCTTCTACTGTGACGGGATAAACCACCATTGCAACGTTTTCCCTTTCTCTTATCCCCAAATCATTAAATATTTTTTCTAAAGAACTTATCCATTGCTCTACTACAAATGGATTTTTAGTCCCATTGAATGTTGGTGGTTGTTTATTCATGAAGTGATCTAAAATTTATAATCCACGTTGTGGATTTTGGTGCTCCATATGGGTAAGGTTTCTATTCTTAACCACATTAGTTGTCCTAATATAGTTATAAGGTATTGACCACCAGTTGCATCACTAGATCCAAAATAATTATCTTGGCATGGATGGAAATCCTTATATGAATTATGTTCATTGATACGATTTCAATTCCTTCCATTAGGAATTATTCTTAATCGATGGCATAGACTAGGTGAATTTATGAATAGAAATTCATAATTCTAAACTTGTAAAATACATAACATAAATTGACCAATTTATGCATATAATTGATGATCATAAAAAAGTTTTCTTTGAGGATGTATTTAATCATAAATGCTTCATAATTGTTTGTAATGAAAATATGAATTATCCTAATCATATCCACCTAGAGTGTCAATACCAAGAATGAAACAAGGCTATTTTTTTCTACCAAGACACACCGAGTGAAGTCTGAAACTCTTTGTCTTTGTTTTCACTCCTAGGAACATCAAATCCAGAGCCTCATATTCCTGTTTTTATACATATACGGATGTATTTAATAGAAAAGCACATATTATTTACACTACCAAAATATTTGGATATTCTTCTATAATAATCCTCAATGTTTATTGTATGGTAATGTTTTATAAATTTAGTTTATCTAAATCTAGTCTCCAAGGTTTGAACTAAATATCCATTGATAACAACTATATATCCCTGGTTCTTGAAACCCATGTTCAGTTCATTATTAAATAACATTTTCATGATCACAGGAGATCTAATCTTGAAAGAATGATTAGTTTTTTTCCTTTGAAATAGTATATACATACGTAAGGTTTACATTACATTATTAAATTAAAAAAGACAACATTTGGTGTCCTTTTAACACACTCATATCTCTTATCATATCCCTTAAAGTCAGTCATAATATTTATCTTCACATCCTAGGAAAAACAAAACATAGAAAGGGGTGTGTTCAGATGCTCAGTAAGGATAAAAATACTGTGGGAACTTTTATAAATAAACACAAACATTTAAGAAAATGTATAAGACAATAACAGATTCCTTTTAAAATTAAAATTAAACATAATATGGAAACGATAAATCAAATAATTCCATTTATATGTTCACATGGATATTAAAGTAGTCGAATAATCACTTGTAATAATGATATCCAATTACCCAATGAGGGAATTAATAATGTTAGACATCATTAAAAAATAACAAAGGACTCGTTCCAAGACTAAAAATATAAGATTTTCAAGGTCTTCTTCCAAAACACTAGTTTTTCTCATGTGACCAACCGATGCATCACAGGGCTATAGTGGGCCTCACACGTCACTTACAAAGTCAAATGCATTCCTCGTATCAAAAGTATAAAACATAACATATTAATTTATATTAAAACTAGAATTCAAAATGTTAATACATTAACTATAAACAATGAATGGTATAAAAATTGAACACCCACATTAAAACACATCCCAAAATCTTCAACAAATTATTGATGCTTTTATCATACTAAATCATATTCAAAAAAGTGTAAAATTAAAAAAAAATATGTTGAGATAGAGAAATCAATCCTATTTGAGTGGAATATATATTTATACATGGAAATAATTTAAAAGTAATGTTAAATTTTATTTTTAAAATATTCATATATGCATGTTAGGGACAGTTCAAAGGTGTTATAATTGAAGAAAATATATTTACCCACCGCATAAGATAAAAAACATTCCTTCCTTAATCATGTCGAAAATGTCATAAATTACATTGTTGGGAAAACAAAAATACCATTCATTTCAATTTTATTTATAAAAACCCAAAAATGGTATAAATGATGTTTAACTGTAGCCTATTAAATAGAAAAAATGTTTTAAAATTCATTTTTATGAAACATGGAAGTGGATGATAAATAAGTCCATGTAGATTCTTACGTATAAATTAACTCGAATAATAAATAGACAGTGAAATTACCCATAACTTTTTAATTTCCTATAGTCGATGGTACATTAACCATCATTATAACAGTTAAATCCTTTCTATTAATTTATTAAATAACTACATATATAAATATTGTATCCGATATGATCTTCTAATATTTCTTTGTTAATAATATTTTAGTTGTATCATTGTTTCGGGTGTGATCTGATTTGTTTTCCTTTATATGTTTTGTTAAGTAAGTCATGATTTTTATGGATAGTATGTATTTAATTCATATAAAAAATTTATTAAGTACATAAACATTATTTTTAATCCACAAATTAAAATTATTCTTGAATGGTAATAATGGGGAGTGAAATTTCATCACGTCGTGGAGAAGTTAAGACATACGTACACATGTAGGACAATATAATTATATTGATGGTGAAATCATATGTCAATGGGTGTGATATTATATATAAATAATAACTAACATTTTATATATATTATTTACATAAATTATAATCATTATTATACCAATCCAAAAAATGATGTGTTGAATAACAAACTACACCACGTCATGCAGATGGTACGATTTACGTACGCACGTATGGTGACGTCTCCATTAATAGGATGGATAGAATAATGAATATGGTGGTAAAATATTTATAATAACATCTCAGTATGAATATTTTACTGGAGGTATTATTTTATAATGGAAACAACAAAGAAATAGGAAGTGGAAAAAGAAGAGAACTTTGAAAGAGGTGATAAATAATTACCTCTTCTTTGGGTTCTTTATTTTGATTTGAACAAAAGGCATCCTTTGGTAGGATTTCTGATAAAATTAAGGACTATATGTTTATGAGAGGTAGATGGGAGGTTATTTTACTAGTGATTGGCCGAGCCAAAAGGATTTTGAGGTGTGAAATTAAGAGAACGGAATGTTACTTTTTATAAGAGAGGTTATAGTGACTTTAAGAAATGCTTGTTTTATTATTTTATTATAAAATAATTTTCATGTTTATAATGGCGCTAAATGCATTAATTTCTAGGATAATGTGGGTATGGGTCGAAAATTTCTCATCCAATAAGTTTTAGACTAGTTTAGGTCACCATATTAAACATATCATTTTGATTTAACTCTTAGTAAAATTGTTTAACTTTTATCATGCCTTCTTGTATTTTTATATAATATGTTTAATAATCATAAAATAAAATTCCCTGAGAACCTCATGTGGTTGAATAATGACATATATATCAATAATTAATTCATTTTGTCAATCCATCGATTTTTAGGAATATTACATCATTAATTAAATAGTACTTGTTTTAAAACAAGTTTATGTCCATTTTGAAACTATTTGGTATTTTATATGTTAAAGTCATCACAACATGAATGAATTGAAAAAAATACATTAATCAATCCTAATATGTCATATTCACGTTGAAATTTCGTGTATGACATTAAAAGTTTCAATTTACATATATTTTAATATTTATAATATCATTTATTTTAATCATTAATTAATAAGTTAATTATTGCATCATCATTTTTTCATAAATAAAATTATTTATTTAATGTATAAAAATTAGAAATAAAATAAAATAATGTAGTATATATTTTTATATTTATAATGAATATTTATGGTTGAAATTATCTTATATATAAACCAATATTAAAAATGATTTATGTATTAAAATTTGAATTCATCACTTCTATGTCTTCTTTATATAAAATATAATTAATGTCCTAATCTAATCTAGGTTGATCAAAAAAGGTCTTAATTTATTCTTAATATCGACTTTGTTCTATGTAATCTTATATAATAGAAATAGAAAATTTGATCGGGGTAATCATAATAAAATTTTTACCTTTAATTACCCTATTTACTTTTAACTAGGGAAAATAAAAAATAAATGATACTATTCTCCAAAAAAATTTTATACTATTTATCAACATTTTACTTAATGATGTCAACCGTGTATCTTAGAATTCTAAAATTTAATTTACAGAAGAGGTGAAATTATGTTACACAAATTTTATAATGTTGTTAGAATGTAGGAAAAAGTCATTAAAATGCCCCATTAAATTTCATACACATAATCATATTACAAAGTGATTCCAATGAATTACATTAGTCTAATATAGGTATTATGTATCTATTTTGACAATGAAATAAATTTAAATAAAAAATTTATTTTTAAAATAATAGGACTGTTTAAAACAATAACATAATGTGTATAACTATTCATCGAAAATTGAATGTTTTCAGAAAAATATCAAAAATTCACTCAATGATAGTTTTGATATTATTAAATAAAATGAAGTCCATTTTGAAAAAAAAATTATAAAAAGTTTTAAAAAGTGTGTATTACTATTCATAACAACTTTTTAAATGCCAATTTTGATTGGTCTTGGTGTGCTTGAACTCAATGATGGGTACTACACAATTTATTTCATTATTCAATGAGAAGTGTATGATGGAAGCTTGGGGTGGTAAATTATATGGGTATTTCGTAGTTCACATAAAGGAATGAGTAATAATTTCAGTCACATATGATTGAATATAAGGTGGATAAAGGTAGTTTCATGTTAATAATAACATTTCATTATATTTATAATATTTAATAATATAATTAATTATAAATATAATATATTTATAAAAATGTACATGTTGAAATAAATTGAAATAGGCCTGGTAAGAGATTTACCTCTCTTCAAATTCCCTTATACATATTTTTTTATTGACCATTTTAATTGGATTTTGGGAATAAAAAACATATAATTCATGTTTATGGAATTAAGTAATATAAACAGTTTTAGTTTGGAAGAGATTGATGTCCCAATGTTTAGTTATGAGTTTGTTATTGTTCTATAAAACTTGTCCACTTTCATGATTTTTATGGATTTTTAACAATTTAATAAATTACTATTTCCATTATTAATGATTATTTTGAGATTTATAACTAGTCATTTAATTTGACATTGACGAACCCTTGATAAATAATTAATTATAATATAATACTTTAACAGTTTTATAATAAGTTATATTTATTTTTATAATGTTTAGAAAAAAATAATTCATCAAAATAGAATTAAATTTAATGCTTCTAAATTAATTTATTAATTTTTTTTGATATTTCATCATATACCGTGTTAGTTTGGTGTAAGATATTTTTAATTATATCATTTATAAAAAATGAAAGAATATCATCAAAAATAAATAAATTAAGTACAATATAACCTTAAATATTCCTTGAATATGTCAATTTAACCACATCTATGACATATATGATTATATAATAAGTTATTTTAATTTTTCCTCCATTTCCCAATCATTACACCAGATTTAGGATAAGTTAATTGAGATATAATTAAAATATAAAATTCATTACATTAAATTTAATTAAAATAATTAATATTTATTAGCCACATCAATGAAGTAGTTTTTTATTATCAAATATAATCTTGAGTATAAGGAATTTTAATTTACCAATGTGGTGTTAGAATTATGTCATTCTTAACTAATTACTTTCATATTTATCATGAATGTGATTCGTATTTATTTGTTTTGTTGTTATTATTGCCTAAAAGTTTTATTATATTATCATAAATGATTAATTACATATATATAATAAATTTTCATCTGATCTTTTTGTATTGTGGATGTTATAAAATATATTGTATTTCATAAAAAAGACACATTCATTACTAACAAGAAAAAGATTAACGTCATCATAAAAAGTATCAAAAATAAATACTAGGATATATTTAAATTTTCTTAAAAAAATAAATATCTTGCATCATAGTTTACCTCGAGAAGTTATAGAATGTGTTTCTAATAATAATTAATAAACCCCAACGAAAATGTGTTTTTAGCAAAGAAAGTCATTTCATTGTGTAAAAATGATATTATACTAAATTCGAGTATAATGATGATGACTATGTAATTAATTTAATTATATATATATATATAAGATACCTATATTAATCTATGATAAAACTAAAAGAAAAAATATTCATACAAATAATAATAAATTGTGGTTCTATAAATAAAAATAAAAAATGTTATTTTTACAGTTTATTAAAATCAAAATTTTTCAAATATATCGCAAAAATTAATCATAAGTTATTTGTAATATGGTATACTAAAAAATTATTTACATTTTTAAATAATGTTTTTAAAAAAATTAGATAAATAAATTATAATAATTTCATATAAAATGAAAGAAATATCATTATAATTAAAAAGTAATTGTTATGAATAAAAAGGATTAACTAAAAATTGTGTAATTATTTCATAATAATTAATTATCATTACATAGTATGCACCTTATATATATATATATATATATTAATATGGTTATTCATATTCATATTGTTGGATTCACCTGTTTTGATAATCTCAAATCATGTTTCATTTATGTGCTAATAATGTTTTCGTTATTATGATAATCATGTGTCATTAATATTGTTAGTTTCTATATAGTGATAACCATATACCTTTAATCATACTGCTTTCATGTTTATGCTAACTGTTCTAATTTCTCTAATTTGTAAAGGTCATCGATGTAATGGTTACCTATGCAAAGGTTACCGATGCAAAGGTTTCTAATTAAAAGGTCAGTGATGCTAAGGTCATCGAGGCAGAGGTAACTGATGCAAAGGTCCAGATGTAAAGGTTACATATGCCAAGTTAACTGATGCAATGATTCCCAAGGAAATAGTTACCTATATAATGGTATCCGATGTTAAGTTCACTGATGCAAAGTATACCAATGAAAATGTTACTCATTCAAATGTTACCGATGCAATGGTCACCGACTAAAGGTTACCATTGATGGTTACCATTGAGAAGGTTACCATTGAAGGATACCACTGATGGTTACCTTTGAGAAGGTCACAGATGAAATCTACAGATGCACACCTACAATTGAAGCCTACCATTGTGAAGGATACCATTACTAGTCTTTAGATGCCTACCTTTTCATACATGGTCAAAATCATAAGATTATTATAACATACATATTTTGTAACTTTAATGCTTCTAACATTAATCAATGCTAATTATATCCATATCAAGGGACCATATCTAGGGACAATACAAGGTACGAGGAATAACTCACATGATTTACTTGTTCCTATTTTCCAACCTTAGATAAAAAAAGATAAGACCGTTAATGGAAAAAAATACAAAGAGTGTCCAGAGGATAAGAAAAAGAAATACATGAGAACGATTTGATCAATGTGATTAATGAAGAACCATTCGACGCTTACATTTTTAAACAAAGACCTTCAAGAATTTCATTTCAAGTGAACGATTTCATGGCTGACTTCTTTTCTTCATCAACACTCAAACAACACAAAAAATAAGATTTCCTAAAAGCTTAAACTGAAGTTGCGATGATCTGTATCTAAGATCAACATCCAGAAAGTCTTGAACACTAATTTCTTCTATATGAGGAGTCAAGTGCTGAACTGTAAGCACATAGAGCCTTAGACTATTTAATATGATAATTTATAATGAATCCTAATGAACTTATATCTGAAATTTATCACCGGTTCATTGAAATATTAAATACCATGAGTCTTCTTGGTAAAAAAATGGGAAAGAAGGAGTAGATAATGAGATTGCTTCATGGCCTACCTGACAGATGGAGAGGAACTTCTGTTTTCATATGATATTCCAATGACATAGGCAAGTTTCCGGTGAAGGAAAAAATTGAAAAACATATGATGTATGAATAAGAGATTAATATAAATAAAGAAGTATATGAAGAAACAAGAATGAAATCTATATCATTCTAGACTGCTACCTCAACGAAAAAAGACAACGAAAAGGTTCAAGTTCCAATAGACACTTCCCTCAGTGAAGAATCAGACTCTGACAGTGATGATGATATGACAAATCTTGCTAGGGGATTGAAGAAGTACTACTATATGGAAATTTTCTTTAGAATTTAAAACTATAATGGAATGTATGATTTTAAATTAAAATTTAAATTGAACAGAAAATGGAATGACAATACAAATGAGATGGTATTCAATGAGTGTAAACAATAAGGTCATGTGAAAGCTGACAGCCCAAAGATGAAATTTAAGAAGAAATATGAGGATAGGGGGATGGGATATAAAATGGCTATGATAGATACTTGGATTACTTCAAATGATAGCTTCATTGGATCTGACTCTTCTCATATTGAGGATAAAAAACTTTAAAATCTATGTTTTGTGACAGAAACATCAGAGGTAACACTCAATTCTAAAATACCTAATGCTTATTATTCTTGGAATAAAATTTAATATAATAATGAAGATAATATGTCTATGGATGAACTATTTTAATATTGTGTTATGCTTGAAGATACAATTAATGAATTCAAGGATAAATTTAAATTATTAAAAAGACAACATGCTTTGAATGACAAATATAATTCTGATCTGGATATTGAGAATGAAAAATTTTCTCAACTATTAAAAGAAAATATTGAATGTAAATTATCTAATGAGTAGTTAAAAATGGATCTTGAGAATATTAAAGCAGATAGAGACACCATGACTCAGTTTCATGGAAAAAATATTGCTCCAAAATATACAACTGGTCTTGGATCAGCCAGGACAAGGACGGATTATTAAAAATAAAATTGTTCCAAAATCTGACAGTTTACTACTAGTTTAAGAACTGGACCATATTTTGAAACAAAATCTCTAAGGGAAAATAAAATGAGTTCATGTCTCAAAATATATTTGTTAATTATAGGAAACTGTTTATAAAAATATGGGTTCACAGTGTTTTACTTTCAATCCTTTCAAGACCCAAGAAAATATGGCTTCCAATGTTACCCTACAATTAATTAGTTTTTCAGTGAAATTGATTTAACAGCTCCTGTAAAACAATATGGTACTTGGAGAGTGGATTTTCAAGACATATTATAGGATACTTCTCATGCTTCAAGAGCCTAATTAATATAGTTGTATGACATGTCACATTCAGTGATAATGATAAATGGAAGATCATGGGATTATGCCAGATTGGTAACACTAATATTGTATTAATTTCAAAAGTACTTTTTATAAATGGGTTGAAGAACAATTTACTATGTGTCTATCAATTTTTTGATGATTGATTCAATGTTAAATTTTGGAATGATGAATGGAATGTTTTTAATTCAAAAAATGATTAAATATTTATTATTCATAGAAATGGAAATGTATATGATGTTGATTTAAACTCATTAGCTATGAATAATTTTTCTTGTTTAAATGATTTTCATAAGGAATCCTGGTTGTGGAAAAGAATATTATGATACTGTAATGTGTAAAACTAACTAGAAATGGTTTTTTTAGAGACATTCCCAAATTAGAATTCCCACATAATAGAGTTTGTAATTCTTGTCAAAAAGGAAAAAACACAATATTTCTTTCAAACCATAGAAAGAAGTTTCTACTTCTCATCCACTTGAGTGGGTTCATATAAATTTTTTTAGACCATCTTGATTTTCAAATTTATATGGGATGCATAGTTTTTATGTTCTTAAAGTTGTTTTTTTAGATTTAAATGTTTATACTTTCTATCTCTGAAAAGGGAAGCATATTCTTACTTAATTAAATATTCTGTGGTCGTAGAAAATCATAGCAGAATTAGAATTAAGAGTTTGGGTAGTGACCATGTACGTGAGTTTGATAATAATGAATTTGAATCTTTTTGATCAAATAATTTCTATCATCACAATTTATCTGCACCATGAACACCTCAACAAAATAGAGTTGTTGAAAGAAGAAATAGGACACTTCAAGAGATTTCCCAGACCATGCTAAATGAGTATAATCTACCTATCTATTTTTATGATGAATCTATTAATAAAAATTTTAAAATTGTCAATAGAGTCGTAGTTAGACCTATACATACGAAAACCCCTAATGAGTTATGGAATAATAGGAATCCTAAGTTAAATTACATTATATTTTGTTATTGCAAAGCCTATATCCAAAAACATAAAAATATCTCTGAAACAATCGCTTCCAAGAGAGATGATGGAATTTTACTATGGTATTCAATCTCTAGTAAAGATTTTAAGTATTCAATAAGACAACCAAATGTGGGGAAAAATTAGTTCATGTAAAATTTTTTGAGACTGAACCACATGATCCCCAAACCCGCATTGAAAATTTTGATGAATATATTTCAGTAGTGGACCATACTGATAAAGCCATTTATTCGATCATTAAGGCATCCAGTTCTGCGAATTTTCCATAATTAGAGAATGGTGAATATAAACCAATAGATAGTCATTAGGAGTTTATTTTAGCTCTTTCTAGATGAGTTTGAACACTCAAGAATCATCCTTTTTATGTTGTAGTAGGTGATCGAAATAGAGGGACACAAACAATATATTTTCTAAGAAACCGAGTTGAAAATCATGACATTCTTTCACATATTGAACATAAAAAATTTGATGATGTTGTCAATGATGAATTTGTGGTGATAGCTATGCAAGAAGAATTAAATCAGTTATAAAATAAATAAGTTGTGGGAATTAGTAGAAAGTAATAAAGACACTTTTAACATATGCACCAAATGGGTGTTTAGAAATAATTTTTATGAATCTATAAAAACAGTTAGAAACTTGTTTATGCTAGTTGCACAAGGATATATTCAAGAAGATGGAATAGACTATGATGAAACCTTTGCACTTGTAGCTAGACTAGAATCCATTAGGATACTACTTGCTTATGCAGTTCATGTAAATTTCAAACATTATCAATAGGATGTCAAATGTTCATTTCTAAATTAGCACATTATTAAGGATGTATTTGATGAACAACCCCCCCATGTTTTATAAAACCCAATTTTAGAAATCATGTTTTTAGACACTCTACAACATTATATGGTTAAAAACAATCTCTATAAGGTATGTATGATTGGCCTAGTACTTTTCTTATTTCAAAAGTATTTACTAAAGGAATATATGAAGCTATAGTTTTTATTAAAAGGATTTCCAAATACATTTTAATAGTACAGATCTAGGTGGATGATGTTATTTTCTGATCCTCTTAAAAGTCACTATGTACTAATTTTTAATAAATGATGAATGATGATTTCAAAATGAGTTTAATGGGGGAACATAAATTATTTCTTGGATTTCGAAATTTTTAAAATAAAAATGGTATTGTTTTAAATGAATGTCAATATACTAAGGATCTTTTGAAACACTTTGGGTTGGATGTCAACAAAGGTAGTTATACACCTATGAGTACATCATGTATGTTTGATGCTGATGAAACTGGTAAACCAGTGGATCAAACCCATTATAGAGGAATGATTGGGAGTCTGGTCCATCTTACAGCTAGTTGACCTAAGATTATGTCCAGTGTATGTATGTGTGGTTGTTTTCAACCCAATCCCAAAGAGTCTCATTTATGTTCTACTTAAAATATTTTTAAATAATTCAAATATACTACAAACTTAGTAATACATTATCTAAGAGGGTAATCATTTTATTTAATATGTTATTCAGATGTTGAAATTGTTTTTTTCATTTTATATTGAAAGAGAACCTTTGTAACATGTCACATTTTTCTCATTTAACTAGTATCATGGTGTTTAAAGAAACAGAATTCTGCTACATTATCTACTTCTGAAGCTGAATATATAGTTGTTGCTGTTGTTGTGCTCAAATTCATTGGATTAAACACAATTTACAAGATTATGGATATCAATTCAAACATTTCCCTATAAACTATGCCAATACAAGTACAATTAACATCTCTAAAAAACTAGTATCTCATGCTAGGAAAATTCACATTGATCCAAGACATCACTTCTTGAGAGATCATTATCAAATAAGTGATATAACTCTTGAATTCATTGTCATTGAACAACAATTGGAACATATATTAACAAAGCCATTCAATTCTAAGATGTTTAATTACATCAAACATGAGTTATGTATGATAAGCTGCTATGTCAGAAACCTCACCTATAGACCTCACTATTTGAAACCTCACTGATAGATCCCACCATTAGACTCCTCACCTTTAGAAAAATCATTGTTGGACCTCACCTTTAGGGACATCACCATTAGACCTCATCGTTAGGAACCTCTCCATTAGACCTCACCATTCGACATCACCTTTAGGAACCTCACAGTAGGAGCACAATGTTAAGGACCTCACTGTTGGCCATCACTGTTAGGAACCTCACCGATGGACTACATAGATAAGAACCCCACTAACAATCAGAAATTTATAGGACATTGGGTTTCCTTTCATACGGAATATAAAACGTTTTTAGTATTACATATTTTGTTTTTCTATCCCTAAATTATAAAATTAAATTAATATACCACATTACATCACTGTCTACATTCTCTCTCGAACATCTTGCTTCCTAACCTAAGAACCTCATCTACTGATAGAACACTCGAACCACTATATATTGAAATTTCAAGATTGAAAATACCATTGGTTAGTGATGAAGGAGATGCGACGAATACAAAGTGACCACTTGTTAGGTTGAGTAGTGCACGCTAGGTAGTAGCAAAGCTAATCAACCATCATCCATCGAAAAAGAAAAATCAGGGTTTAGAAGGAACTGAGCATAGAATGGTTAATGTTGAGCCGTTATTTAGTGATGAAGGCAAATAAAGATCAATGATGGTTTGAATAATTTTCAAATAATAATAATCCATATTAATCGATGATGGTGAAGTATTTCTAGGAGTATCTGAAGATTGTGAAATCTGAGGATGAGAATATAATGTCATCAAAAATAAATGGGGTCATTGTGAGCTTTTCCTCTGTTGAATGACATTACTGTTTAAGGGTTCCACATGAAGGGATTTTTGATTACAACTCAAGAGTGGTGCCTCCCACTAGTTATTTCTTCTATTATGAAGAAGCCCTAGCTAAACTGATAGAGAATGGGATCCCTTGGAAAATAATTTCTACTAAAATGGAAGGTGAAGACATGATTTTGATTATGTTCGTTCATCATTTATTGAGTCCCAAGAGAGGGGACTTTTCTACCTTGAAATAATTGGACATATTTCTTTTTTATCTGTTGATGTATGGATGGAAAATAAATTTGGGTAGGATGTTGATGATTCGATTATAGGATATTAAAAATCCCAATACCAAATCCAATGTATTGTTTCATAACATATTGATATCCTTAATCTTGGAAGGGAATGGTGTAGCTGTAAATGAGGAGGTTATGGTTATTTTAAGGGATAATTTATGCATCCCCAAAATGATTTGCATGTTTATGAAAATAAGATGGAACCCTTGATAGATAATATTAATAAATGTAGAGTCAATGGTGTATGAGGAATTCAACTATGTTTCTCATCATACAAGGCATAAAAATAAGTGAGACCCTGGTCTAAATCCTAACAAAGTAGAGCCTACATTCTTAGATGAAGAAGAAGAGGTTGCTGTTATGAATGTTAGAGATGACTCTCCTACAAATGACAAGAGTCATCATGATATTCCACATGATAATATTGTTTCATTTTGTGTGCCTATCCCAAAAAAAAGATTTCATAGGAGGAAGATTTTTCTAATGGTCAATGATGACCAGGACGATGAAGAATAGATGGAAAATGTCTTCAGAGACATTATAGAGACCTTATATGACAATGAGGACACTGAACCTAGCCATGTTGACTTTTAGACAACTATTGTTACTTGGGAATAAGAATATCCATGTCATAGTCCTCTTATAGGGCATATAAGAATTATAGAACATATAGATAAAGAGGTTTTTGATTCAATTGATTTTTTAATTTATTTGGAAGTTGTTGAATATTCTATAGAGGAAGTGGCTGTTGACCCTCGTGTTGATGTTTTTTATTAATGATATATTGTAGAGATTACTGTGGTTGATAAGAATAATGCTCCAAGTGATGGGGAAGAACCTATTGTCAGAGGATCAGTTTTTGTAGCCCATGGAATATGATATTGGTCATAATACACTAGTTTTTCGAATTCGGGCTTAGACTATGGAGAATATGATGATGACCATCCAATCAGAATTCCTCCAATACCTTTAGTTATAGAGACTACTATTGTGCATCCAGTAGGACTCTTTCCTCAAGAATATGTAAAGAAGGATGATTTCGAATCATTGGGGTCAGATATAGAGAGACACATTGATGAGAAAACTACTACGATAGTGAGAACAACATCTCACAATCATGGACTCATTACATCTGAAGAAGAAAGGCTATTTTCTACATCTCTATCAGTCATGCTACATGATGTTAAGGAATGTCAGAATCAGGTCAAAGCATTGGACGAATCGATGGAATATGTGAAGGTGTCTATTTCTAGTTTAGAATCTTATATGGATTCAAGAGCTCATGTGGGCAATGATCATATATATATTAATGTTTGGTTCAAAAAATGGTCGATGTGTTTGATTAATTAAATAAGTATATGGAGGAACATGTGAGTGGACATGACAATGATGTGAAGCAGCTGATCAGTGGTATGACCAAATCCTTCTTGGAGATAGTGGCTTTCACAATGGAACCACTTTGTGCAGTTGCTTCAACTTCAGCTACTCCTCCTATTGATCTCAAAGATTTCGGATTGATTGTATGAGAACATGTGGGGATGTTGTCTGGTGCAAGTACCTCATAACCTTAGTCTATGACCCTGGTAATTTCCACTACTAGATAAATTAAATAAATTGTGAGAAATTATTTAAGGAATGATGCTCAAGGTTAGAATGTCATCAAGGAACATGTTGACTTCTACTACAAAAGGGTATATACTAAGCATCAGATGGATGGTTACTTTAAGCTGCTTTTGGAGAACATGACTATCCAACCTCTCACTCTGGAATTTAAATATCATGTTCACAGGCATAGAGAGATGACACATTCCTTAGAGATTATTATGTATAATAAGGATGATTTTATCTCAGTAATGGAGAGAGGAGGATGTACTATTATGGATTTTAGAAATCTTCTTTTGACCTTCCTCCATGAGGACAACACTCATATCATTGTTCCTCCAGCATTAGCTTCTACCTCAGCTGCCTCAATATCTACCAGTCCTTCACCAGTGATGACTCCTGTGTAGGCCATCAGAAGCATGACCACCACTATTCCTCAGTGATCTACTCTCTATCGGTCTAATAATGAATCGGTAGCAGCTCCTCCATAAATTTTGACATCAATCCCTTGGCCTATCCCTCCATCATCTGAAACTGACTCCTCTACTTCTAAAGGAAAATCTTCTTTGTACATATCAGATGTGGATTGAATGTTTGATGTCTTAGTTAATATAGATCTTTTTTCTTATTTTTATATTGTACTCTTGATTATTAGTTAATAAAATCCTCTTTTGTAGTCTATTTTGTCTCTCTGACTTTTTGTTAATCACAAAAGGGGAGAAGTTTTACATTTCCTAAATGTGGGAGAAGATTTTAAGGTACCTATTTTCCTTGCATATATGATCTATATTCTATAAACATGGTTTAATTTTTCAATATACACACCTATGAGAATTTATAGAAACTTTTCTTATCCCTGATTGAAAAATAATGACATAATTTTTTATTTTAAAAAACGGGATATTGTTGGAATCACCTATTTTTATAATCCCAAAATATATTTCATTTTATGATAATATTTTTTTCATTATAGGGATAATCGTGTGTCCTTACTAATAATAGTTTCTATCTAGTGATAACCATATACCATTAATCATATTACTTTATTTTTCAAGATAACAGTGCCCAATTTCTCGATGTTTCCAAGGTCACTGATACAAAGGTTGCTGATGAAAAGGTTATTGTTGCAATGTCCTCGATGCAAAGGTCCCCGATGAAAATGTCACTGATGTAGAGGTCACCGATGCAAAGATCAATGATGAAAAGATTACCAATTCAAATTTCATCGATGCAATGGTTATTGATGCAAATGTTACTTATGAAAAGGTTACCGATGGAATGGTCATCAATGAAATGGTTAGAAATAAAAAGTTCACCGATTAAAAGGTTACATATACAAAGGTCTTCGATGAAAAGGTTACCGATGAAAAGGTTATCGATGCAATGGTTACTGATGCAATGGTCACCGATGAAAGGCTATCGCTAATGGTTACCGTTGAGAAGGTCACCAATTAAGGATACCGATGCACACCTACTATTGAAGCCTCCCATTATAAATGCTACCATTAATAGTATATTGATCTATATATTTCCATACTTTGTTAAATTCTTAATATTATACAAATGGTCAAATTTGGTGACCTTAATGCTTCTGACATTAATTAATGTTGGTTTTAGACATATCAGGAAACCGTATCTTGGGACAGTACAAAGTACGAGGAGAATGACAAATAATATACATATTTCTATTTTCCGACCTAAAATATAAAAAGAGAATACTGTGAAAGGAAAAAATATATGAAGAGTGTCCAGAAGAAAATAAAATGGAATACATGAGAATGAGTCGATTAATGTGAACACAGAAGTGACATTCAATGCTTACCATGTAAACACATGACCTTGATAAAGATCATTTCTAGTGAAAAATTCTATAGATACCTTCTTTGCATACTTAAATCTCAAACAACACATGAAGCAAAGTTCCTAAAATCCTAAACCCAGAGTTGTGTCACTCTGTTTCTGAGGAGAACTTCCAGAAAAACATGAACTGCAATTTCTTCACTGTATGGAGACAAGATTTGAACAGAAAACACATAGAGCCTTATAAATTCAATCATAGAATATTTTCTGTATTGTGTTATTTTATTTAAAATTTCAGAGATGTGTGTATCTGTTTCACAAAAAATGTATCATGTGGTTGAACTGGAGGATACTAAATTCCTCACATCAATCTTTTCATACTCCTTGTTTTCCCACATATAACTTTGGAAGAGACCATGTGGGGGTTTGTGTAGTTTTTTATTTCCACAAAGAACTATGGAAGAGTGTGTAAACCATGGATAGTATGTGAAAACTATTGTAAGGCCAAATACTGGATATATATCAAGTTTGTTACTAATATATACTGATTGGTGGTAGGAGATCACCATGTGTAGAAGATTATGTCTCGTCTTGAGACTAAACCTCTTGTTTAACTTTTATATGTACTCTCTTTTGTTATACATATTTTTTATAATTTTTTGATGTTCATTATTTAAGAAATAGAAAATAGTTTTTATAATTACTTTGATAGTTAGTTCTGGTTAGTGTTTCTAGGTATTTAATTCAGTAAATGTGTTTCAAAAGATTAAAAGGTGTTTTACACTAATTCATCTGAGGAAAAATCACCCTTTGAGAAACCTATTGACAAACTGAAAATCTATATCTCTACTACCATAATTAACGACCTATTTCAAAATAGGATGTATCTTAATAAAATGTTTAGAGAAGAAGTTTTACATAGGAACTCAATTCACCCCCTCTTGAGATTCTACAACCATGAACACATATCTTACAATATAATGTATAGGTTATAAATATAACATTTAATTAATAACATTTAATGCTTTACTGAAGGATAGGGTTTTCAGTTGTATACCCTATAAATAATACTTCTATTTTAAAATTTCAGCATTCTATATTACACTACCACCAACTCTGGTTTTTTATATTTAATTGAAAAAATCTTATTCAACAAAATTCAGACACTTATCATGTATCTTATTTTCATTCATTGAGGATCTCTCTTGGAGGATCTCATGTTGTCATAAAATATGCACCATGGGAGTGAACCACCCACATATGATATTATCTTTCCAATCATCACTCTATAAATAGTAAAATATAATGGTATCAACAATCATGGTTTCCATATCACCGTAGTCAATAACTTACTAGGAGTCATGAATATATCACAATAGCTACAACACATCGATAATATCGTGCACCTAGTCTAACCATGGTTTTTGGGATATGTTATGCGACATCTAACAGAATTAAAAAAATTTGAAAAATGATCAATGAATCCCTATGATAATATTCCACCACAACTAAACCATTGTAATCTATAAAGTGGTACGATATTCAAAACAACATTTCCTATGTCATTTTTGTTTAATTTCCCCTATTGGTGATCTGTATACGACCTCTAATTGATCTCTACAGTAAACATATTCTCATAGAAAATATCTATTATCCCTATCATATATCTCACCAACATTGGTGACATTAGTGTTATCTCCTATCACTCAGTTAAGTGCATTATTTATAATTGTGTATCTTATAGAATGACTTCAATAGATCAATTACATTGGTGGAGTGGTAATTACTGTTGTATGTAATCTCAACAAATTTTAGGTGATCCTCATACATATGGTCAAATTACAACATTCAATTCCATGGAATTTCTTCCAAAAAATAAATAGTCTATTCTATTTAGTAGACTGTATTGTGGAGAAACATCATGAACCACCAAAACTTTGTCCCAAAAAACTACATAATCATTTCCATACTCATGAGGTGATGAAATATTCATTATTTGAAATGATAATCAATTATATTTAAAAAATATATACTATAAAATTAATATATATATATATATATAAGGATCTTTGCTAAACTCAATTTTCCATCATAATTAATGTGGGATGACATGGTTAGTCAATATATAATCACAAATATTATTTTCTAACCTCTAGCTAATCATGGAATTCCAATCATAATTTTCAGGTATATACCATCACAAATCTAATATAACACCTCATGGGATGTATCAAATCATATTGGAACCTAGTGGTGGCCTTCACATTTTATAAAGTTTTGAATCGAGAGATACACTCATGTACTAATATCTTCTTCCCTTTTTAGAAAAAGCCATACCACCAGGGATAACCTTCACATACAAAGATTCATTGTTATGGGGGATTAAAAACTACCTCGGTACCACTTCCCACCACATGACTGGAACCAAGGGTCATCCTTGTAATATGATAGAATGCTCCCCACATTTTTAAAATAAATCTAGAGAAAATCCAATAGAAATATATCAAATAAAGGCCTTCTAATAAATATCTACAAGCTACGACTCCCTGACATAATGATTATGATGAGGGAAATCAAACCAATATTTAGAGGACTAAAGTGTAATTATATTCCACCATAGATAGAAAAATCAAGGCTAACTAAACTATAACCTCAATCAAAATCATGAACATGATATCATATTTATTGAATCTATATCAACGTTCCCATTCCTATATTTCAAAATTATGTAAAAGAAAAAAACCTATTAGGAATCTAGAAATACTGTATTCCAAATGTTGAAATATTTCAATGAAAATATTCACCTATGACTAACATGGTAATAAAATGTGACAAAACACTCTACCATAAGTTAGTATTACCAAACTATCTAGGGGAAATATACCACTTTAAACTCAAATAAATTTTTCAAATAGATCGATTCATGTGGCCAAAGCATGCCGGATGGATTTTCAACAAATACCTTCTTATGCATCAAAACACATATCATTATAGTTTGGGAGGAATCATAGAACATCATATTCTGAACATCCTCTCTAGAACACTCAAAATATGTTCAAATTTCAACCTCTTCCACAAATCATATCTTGTTATAATTTTCTATCCACATAAAAGGAATTCAAATTCAGTTTATTGAAGTCAACTACAAAAAAACTAAGTTGGCATTATGCACAAATTTTTGGGTTTATCTAGCTATCCAATATAATATTTTCACCTAAGTTGGACTGTTTGGTGTATCGCAAACAAACAAAAATTAAATTTTTTATGTGTCGACATAAACTCACTCCTTCTATTTGACAAGTCCTAACATGTGAACTTGTACATAAATTAAATGAATCATCCAAATATTTTTGAAATGCATGCCCTCTCTGAATATATCTCAAACATTCCTCAAAATTCTCCTATTCTCCTTCTCATATATTTATTACACAATGATGTCATCAAGGTAGTTTACCACTATTCTAACCAGGAAGGGTTTACTAATAAAGTAGGCAAGTCCTATTAACACTAATGGGGAATTTTTCACCATTAATAGAATCACCATATACTTTTAGTGGCGATAGAATAAATGAAATTGCCTATTTTTGTATTCCATGTTAGACACTGAACTAATATCATCTTGAGCTAAGGTAAATCATTTGGAACCACATTGACAATTTCTACATGTCTAAATGGTGATAAATCCGTTGGGGTGATTTCATGATCAGTTTGGTCACATTATTTTAGAAATGGTAATTGATAAAAAATACAAATATCTCATCCACATTATTTGAAAAAATTCTTGGAGTTTCCTAGTGGACTAATTATATATTGAAAAACTATTCATATTAAAATTCTCCAACACAACCTTCAACTCTCAATATAGTGAATGTTCCATCTGATTTAAATTTGATTAAATCAAGAATTTCCAATGGAGTAGGTTCATGAAGAAAATTATAGCTTGACATGGAGGTATTTAATGAACATCCTCATGGAATAAATCCTTAGACTCCAAAACCATAGTATGAATCTAAATGATCATATAATATTCTTTACCAAGTGTAATAGCATCCATATGTAGAGAAATCATATGAATCCTCATATGTACAATAACATGATATCATATTATACTTCATTATAGATAATTAATGGAAATATAACCTCATTAACTGGGACACATAGGCTGTTGGAGAACCAATTCTAGAACTAAATATTAATAATTTTCCATATATTTAATTTCAATGTATTGAATATTTTAAAAATATATTTATGAATATTTTCATTTATTATATGTGAATTATTAATATTAACGTACTTATGATTGAGTGACATTAATATGGTAGAAGGATTTCTTTCTATAGAAAGAACCATGAGATTCGATGATGATATTCTTAAATACAGTTCCATGATTTATGAATGGACACATAGAATATTGAATATAAGGAGTTATCACTAATGAACATAGAAATTTTCTCCTTATATATTTATATACTAATCACCTGAATGAGATATTTTAATAACAAACCATCGTATATGAATTCTAAATGTTTACATTTCGTTAGATATTCCAATATGTATGTGTTTGTTAATGATCTGTAAAGAATTATTGTTAAAATTATTAATTCATTTAATGACCCTTTCATTTTGATGTACCTTGTAAACAATGATGATATTTTTAATCGGAAGGTTGTATATATTTTGTGCGTCATAAGTAATGTTTTAATAAAAAATAAATAAAAAAGTATAATTCCCTTCCACCATTATGTATGTTGATATCTTTACACATCGATTGTAATGGAACTCTCAAATCAAATTAAAAACACAATACCTAATGATATGTTGACTTCTAAGCGTCAATTAATTATGTATCAATTTATAGGTTGATTTCACATGTGTGAAACATTCATTTTGAAATATTTTTAGAAATGGGTTATACTACACGATATGGGATAGAGTTTGACATAATAATTAATTGAATTTTCTACTTTTTCATGGGTTTTATAATTAGAATATAGTATAGTGATCATGAAAATTATGAAGAGTGGACTAATGACATGGAGATAGATGTCTAGATGTTCAAATATTATTATTTTTGAATGATTATAATAAAAATATCATTGAATATAATTATTGAATGAATATTATATTCAAGATTGAGGAATAATTTGGTTTCATATATATTTATGACAAATATTAAATAAATGAGTATTCAAAGTGTAACTATTTATTTACATGAATATATAATAATTTCAATTTATTGTTATTCTCAATGTAATGGACAAATATTTTTTAATTAACACAAAATTTATATAATCATATAAAAATTTAATAATTATTTATTAAATAGAATGTAATTAAAATATAAATTTTACTTATTGAATATTAGTATTTATTAAAATATTTCATTTCATAGTTGATAAATTCTATGGGGATAGAATTGGACCCATATTGTTTCCACTGAAAGACTTAAATATTCCCGCTTGTAAAATAATATTTATCATATCCCCAATTTTTTAGAACAATATTTTTTTTAATAAAAAATATATTATTAGATATCATCAGTCTAGATATGTTTTATTATATTGTTGAAGGTATTCCAATTCAATTAAATTAGATTTTATCCTAAAAAATAAATCTATAAATAGATTGATGCATATGTAGGGAAGGAAAAATCAATAACTAATAATCATACTATAAGAAGCATTCATATCTTGATTCATCTTTTTTCTAATCCTCCCATGAACAAAAAGAACATGATATATATTTTCATGCTATAAGGGAGTTGACATGATCTATTTGAACAATGTTAGGCGATCAATTCATCATGCTAGAACCCTGTAATCCAGCCGTTTTTTCAACGATTAAAGGATAACATTGGGATTATAATTATAATATTTTGATTTTTTATTCCCTATAAAACAACAGCATACAAAAACTATTTTTGAATGAAAAAACGTTATCATTAAGGAAAGATCCTATGATTAATTATTTACTATAATGATTAATTTCTATTATTTAAAATATTATTTGGTCGTTGATTTGATCTTGAATCTAAAATATATATACAAATAATCAATCTAATGTTACCATTGGTCATTAGGTTTTCACAATTATCATTTGATCCAACTTATATGAAGGAATCCAAAATGTAATATCACCCAAACAGTTGTTCCATTTCTTCCAAAACAATTAGTTATTACCGGATCAATGTTACTATTAAATTTATAAATATTTATTTGACTTTTGATATGATATAAAAAAATTTGTTTCATTTTTTTCTATATTTTTTAATCAATAATTCGATAAATATTTTATATAATTTGATAATTTAATAATAATCATTCATGATTCATATTTTCTTATTGTGTATGATGATATGTATAATGATCTTCAATTCATATGGTAGGATGCAAAGGTTTGGACTAGTAAATTGGTCTACATGCGAGTTGATTGAGTATTCATTATGCACCCAAATTTAATTAACCCATATTTGTCTCAAAAAACAAGATTTGTGGAGTAGTTATGACACACAATACATTTCTTATTCGCTGTTTATAAACAGATCCAACCCAGGGAATGATTTTTCATACAACACGATATATATATATGGAGTACACGACTTTTAGTCTTCATAGGATAGTGTAGAAATTTGTTCCATCTATGAGGATATAAACATGATTTGTACCATGTGATACTGACATATTGGACAATTAATAAAACAAACCATGTTTATATGACATAAACCCCAAGTGAATCATGAATCCATGTATTCAAAGATCTCCCAAAGTAAATCATTGGGATACATGGACAAACTAAATGTGGACCAGATGGCTTATACCTCATTGTATATAGCATGTAATGTAGTTGAGATACACATTGTGTCCATAGGTGATATTAATAAATAAACTATTAGAAAATAACATGTATTATTTGACATTGTACACAACATTTAGTCTCCAGATAATGGATATAATTAAATTACATTAAAATATTTAATTTTATGACTAAAACAAGACTAAATTGTTAATTCAAGATGTGTTCTACTATGAAAAAAGTTTCTAGATAATTAAATGTTTCCCAACCAAACCATTATAATTATATATAATATTTTTTCACTATAATTATTTCAATAAATTATTTTATGATGGGAATCCCAATAATTGTTCATATTTTTACTAAGAAATTGGGAAATAATTGATTCATTAATTATTTTATTAATATAAGAATGTTTATATTGATAATAAATAAGAAATTTATTTGAATTTATAGACAATTTACTATTTCATATTCCTTAGATATAGATGATGGTCCATGGATTTGAGATGACCTATGTATGAGTTAGTTTGATTTATATATTCATATAAAATTAAATATTTATTTATTAAATTTCATTTATGGACATTATGTCACCACTACCTATTTTATTAGGTATAACATTTATTTATAATGTTTTTATGTTATTTCTATTAGTTATTACGTTAATTTCCATCAAATGACTGTGATTTATTATAATTTGTAATACATTTCATATCTTATGGTGTATAGTTGTGGTTCAATATGTAAATGAGACAAAACTAACTCTAGTGATTCATACGTGTATAAGCGGAACTCTATATCTCAATCCATGATATGGATAGTGGATTTCCTATAGGTTTAATAGTGTATTTATTTCCACATAATAAATCAAACATTAGGTAATATAATGATTAATAAATTAATTTATTCATTTAATCTTATCTTATGCATGATTTATTTTATGAATGCTTGAATGTGAGGAAATAAATATATGTAATAATATTATTTGATATATTATAAATAAATTTATTATGAAAAATATAGTAACAAAAAATGATCAATAAATTATTTAAATTCCACCTTTTATTAATGAGACATATATAATGATAAAACCAGAAAACATTTATTCATTATAATAAAAAGAATTAGATAATATTGAGTCATTAAAACATCCATGTTCTAAATTACGATTCAACAATATTTATAGTGTTGGGTATGAGAATAGATGGGTTTATATTTAATTATTTTGGAGTCTAAAATAATATGATGTGTTCCCATAACCAATTATATATTTATTTTAGTGGACATATTCTACTCAATATAATTTTGGAGGAAATTGATAATTAATTCTCATATAGTATTACTGTATTAAGGAGTCCACTATGTGGATCAATGAAAATAATATTTTTTCTAAATGATCACCATTATAAAAACCGTCATATGGCTTCCAAGGATATCAATTAGATTATGAATATGGTAAATATTGATCCATTCCCAAAAAGTGTATTCTGTGATAAGAAACACAATGTTAAATAGTGACAGTCATCAATAAATGATAAAATATTTGGAGACATACTAAATATTACATTTATTATTTTGTATCAAATAATGAATAATAATTTTCATTTAAGATAATATCCACTTCTAATATTTATGAATAATGTAATTTTCATCAACCATTTTATACCTACAATGAAATATCGAGAAACATCAGCTCATAACATTTAATAACTTCTATGAATGGGTTTTATGTGTTTTTTTGGATGCGATGAATAGGTATCATAATTGATATATTATACTCTTTTACCTCATCATAAAAATGATATTAATGTCGATGATTTAACTATCAGTAATAAAAAACCTATTGGATAATATTAATGTTTATTTTTTAATGATGTCGTCCTGGTCTATTGAACTCATAATGTCACTTGAATGCATTTATGTATATAGGACTTCCCGTTAACATTCTAGTCTTTATCAGGAGATATAAATATTTTAATGAATTTATATATTCACGGAACCTTTTTAGGTGAATAATATAGAATGTTTTCTAGTTGAGTATCACATAGTAAACAGATAATCTACATTAACCACATAGAGGTTCTAGGGGTTATGTTTCGTGATGAATAGTTCACTGATCACATTATTACATCACTTCCTTAGATCATATCTATAATTTTTAATAATTTCAAAATGAATGACATTACTATGTATCATAGAAATTTTATCACATATTTTCTTTTAAATTTAAAAGGCATTAATGTGAGAAAACACTTCAATCATTTTGCTGAAAAAATGAAATTCCATGTCTAGCGAACTAAATACAATACATCATTTCAACTCCCTTCCAAGAAAAAAATGATCACGGTAAAAAAAAGTTACCGTTTTATTATAGTTTAGTCTATGGGAAGATGTTATAGAGAAAAAAAACTGCACCTAGTCAATAAATCATGCGGTATCTTCATTTGTATTTGTTACAGATTGCAATTTATCTATATCAGCAAAATTATTACAGAAAAAAATTTCTCTCATATATATATACGAATGATGGAATCAATTATATTCATGAAGAATACATACCATGAGTAGTACATATATGTATCCTATTTATCATATCCTTTTGAAGTTCCAATTCAAGACTACCACCTCATACATTTGACTAAAATAATATTGGTTTAAAAATAATGTTATTCTATTCCATATTTTACCAAAAACATTATTTCAGTTTTAGTAATGTAAATATAATTAATTATTTATAAATATTTTAATAAATATTTCCTAATTTTTAAATATTGAATTTTTGAATGTATGTTAAATTTAAATAATAATTTTTTTTGGATTACATACACCTTGTAATTATTACTACAAAAAAAATAGATCACATGACACATATCATATCCAAATATGGACTATTGGCTAAACCTTTTTACAAAAAATCATATGAATAAATTATACCAATATAAATATTTAGTTTCATTTGAATATAATAACATCACATATGTCACACATGATTATAATGAAAATTTAAAAAAAAAAATTTATATAAAACGAGGACAATGGAAATTCTTGAAATAATTTTTACCGATTGTTGTGGATTTTTTCTTGTTGATTTATGGGGTGGGTAATCATTCACTAAATGTTTTAATGGTTATTTATGATGATATGAATTTGTTTAACTCCTGATGTATTAGTATGATTCCTCATAAAAAATCAACGAATATTAAAATCAATTTGATACCAATATTTTTTAGAATATTTAGAATCCCCATTCAGAAAAAAGAATATATTAAATATGTTTATAATAATTATTAACCATAGTTTTATATTGTATCCCAATATAATCCTCAAACATCATAGTGGAATGGTGTAACATAAATGAAGAAGGAAATGTCATAAAACATGGTGAGATCAATGATGTTTCACACAATCCATCCTTTATCAATTTATTGATACACATTAAAATTAGTAGAATACATTCAAAATGTTGAGTTATGTAAATTAAAAACTAATATTAAATATTATAAATCATATTTTAAAAAACTAATGTTAGATTTTATACAGTCAATGTTTTGTGAAGACTATATCAAGGTAAATCTAGATAAAAACATTCACCCAGAGCCCCTAACTATATCTTTGTAGTATCCCTAATGTATATTAAAGGGTATAAATTCTATAAAAAAAAGTTATTTATAAAATGTGAGAAAATTTAATAAACGGGATAGTTTTTAGAAAGAGTTAGTTGTTTTATGATATTCATCAATGACTTCTAGTATCAAGATACATCGAGTATAGCATATGAATAGATTCAACAATTCCAAACTTAAGAAGAATCATTGGAAAATAATATACACGTTAATAGTACAAGAGAGGTTGGATATGAAGTTTATTTGTTTTCTTAGTCACTTAGTATGGTGAGATGGTACAATATGATAGAAATATTGATGTGACTTATTTAGAATTTGTTAGTGGGATAGTTGTTTCTATGGGGGAAGAATATTTGAAATATTAAATGGATTTCGTAAATAAAAATCATGATTGTATTTTGGTGGGCGCTAAATTTTATATAAACCATGTTGGAATTAATTGAATATTCAATAATAATTAATACATTTAGGTCAAATTTAGTATTTATATCAAATTACTTGTTGCAAAATGGATCGAAAAATTACAAGGCATATACTATGAAAAATAAATTTCCCTGGTTTTTATGTTGAAATCCATTGTAATTTTAAATTCTACAGTGCTTAAACAAGAATGTGATATTTGGAAAATATATTTCAAAATAGCCTCATATAAAAAGAACCCTATGAAATATGTCTCTATAAAACAACCTGAAGGGTTAGTGAAACATAAAGATAACAATAATGTTTGAAAATTTCTGACATCCAATTATGGATTAAAGAAATAATCCATCTCATGTAAAATTGGGTTTTATAAATACATAATAAAATTTTGTTTCATAAAAATTGAGTTTATGCCCTATATCGATAAAAAATTTATTGGAAGTGTTGCCAATTTTCAAATAGTTCATATTTATTGCATACTATTTATTAGAAGTAAAATATAAGTCATACATTTATTAAAACCTTGATGAATAGATTATTCTTTATGAAGCACGTGAGAGAAGAATCATATATTCATCTGACCAAGATCCATTTTAAAATATCCTGGTGGCTACATGTATTTAGTCAGAGTACATATATTGAATTGATACCGAATAGATTCAATATGAATCACTCACCAAGGGTATTGTTCCCAATGAAAATAGAAATTGATCATTTTATTAAAATGAGTTAAAATCGAAATTAAAAAATATAGTGAATGACTATGTCCTCATATGCATCAATGATTGAGTTATGCATGTCTGTTACTCAATAAACAATGATATATGATCTCAAATTCCCTAAATTTTATTGGAATATATCATGACAACAAAGGGGACCCCTATTGGAAGGTATTCATGGATTTACATAAATATAGGTTTACTATAGATATTGTCATTGTATATGAAGGATAAAGGGACTATTAAAAATATGATAATAATATGTTACATTCCAATTATATTAAAATGATATGAAATCAAATTATGGATAAAAATTCAATCTAAACTGATGGGTTCTGAGCTGGAATAGATCGATGTAGTCCTTGTTCAGAGATTTTACTATATATTCTGAAAATTTGTTAAAATTGAGTTAGTTAAACAATAAATTTGAATATAAAATTTCCTTTGAGATCATGGATTGGTTTCTAGATTTAATTAAACTATAAAATATTATTCTCATATCACTATATTACTAGCTCTTACAAAATAGGTAGGGACACATTCTTCGATAAATCACAAACATCAGATGTATCATCATTGAGAAATATTTGACAATGATTTGACATCAAATTGTGTAGAGTATCAACAAATAAAATTTGGAAAACCAATTAACTAAATTTTCAACTACAAATTATCTCTATAATGATTTGAGATATATTAATACAAAAATTATCGGATAATAGATTTAGTCCATGGTAGTACATGTTTGAGATGGTATTATTTAAAAACATTCTATTACGTTGATTTAAATTTATATTATTACATTTGAATATTACTAAAAACTAATATTACTTATTTAAAATTATTATTCATTACAATAATTTAATAATTTACAAGACTATTTATTGCATTGATAAAATTAAAAAAAAATCAATGTTATCAAGAGATCTGTGAAAATCCATTTAGATATTCCTTAAAAATGTATATAGTCAAATAACACTCTGTTATATGAAACATATAATGTTGACTATTGGGTATGAGTAATCATAATTAGATAATAAATATTCTGAAAATGATCAAATTTGATAATATTCAGATTTCTAGGTTATGAGAATAGTCATTTATATTTGAATTATTTATGTTTGTGTGTAATGAGATATTCCTCACTACTAGCTTTTGTAATTGTTCTTGGACTTTATAATTATTATGTATTCACATCATGACATGCACACATTTATGTATGTAATAACTATAAATATATAGCTTTTTAGGAATTTTAACAAATTGGGAATGTCATGAGGGATGTGTTATTAATTAATATGATGATGAATCATTTTTCCCATATATTTTTATGGATGTTGATATATCATCCCTTGGATTAAAATAGATCTATCACCATAAATTCAATTAAATTATTATAATCATGTGTCTATATAAGACAGTTAAATAATTATATATTAATAATATAGTTTAATTATAAATGTGATAAACTATCTTGGAAGGATATTATAAAAAATGAATTAAGTTATAAAATATGAATTATTGTGCGGTGGGCAATGTGGTGAAATTAATGTCTTCTCTATGGTGTCTTGAACCATTTTAGGATAATAATCTTGAATTTTACGGAAGATCACATAATACCAAATAGAAATAATCCTATAGAGTCACACAATATTTGTTTAGTTTTAAAATAATTTAATTTTAATTTAATTTAATTATTTGAATAAATATTATTTACAAGACTAATGAATTTTTTAGTATTTTTTTATTGAATTAATTGAATAAAATATTATTCATAGGGTAAATTTATAATTACATGAATATATAATATTTATTTATTTCTTGTTAATCTAAATGTAATAAATTATTATTTATTAATAGATAATTTTTTAAATGAAGTAAATATTTAAGAAATAATTATTTACCAATATCTAAATATTATAATTATTTAAATTTTCAAATTTCAAATAAATATTTATTCACCGTAATCTGAATAGATATTTTAGGAAAAATAGTTATAAAATATTTAATAAGGAATTTCTTTATTTCTATGGAGGAATAGAGGGACACAAATTTTTTCATTGGAAATATTTTATTTCATTTATAATGAAATATTTTTATTATTTCTCCAATTTAATAACACTATTAAATATAATAATAAATTTATTATATTGAATTATATCATATATTTTTTATTATATTTTTTAAATTTTGAGTAAGAAATTAAATAACCCCTTACCTTTTCCCCTAATTATAAATAGTTGTATATGTCTATACTAAACTTTTAATTAATAATTTTAATTTATTTTTCTAATTAGGTATCACTATACATTCTTCTATCTCTTATCCTCTTAGGAATGAAGATAACAATAACGATTCACTCATTTCAGAAGAATCCTAAATTGATTAAGTCGAAAAATTCATGATGATCGATCCACCAATCTATCAGCCAGAAAATACCTCCATGTTATTTGGGTATGAAAGTAGTACATGATGATCATATTTAGAGGGTGCCTATTTTGTTTCCACCCTACTCAATATCATTAAATAAATATTCCCCGATGAAATATCCAAAGAAATTTTTTTTATGATGTATTTAAATTAGAAATAAGTATTTCATGAAAAAATAATCTCTTGGTTTCAAGATTTGTATGTTAATATTTTAATGGAAATTTTCATTGGGCTGGACATTTACTTCTTTCACAATTGTCAAATAACCAATTTAATATGACTACAACCACCATGTAATTACACCCAAAAGTAATTAACACAACATAATTATCAACAATGAAATCCAATAAATAAATAAATAAATATATATATTTAAAAATATTATGAAGATCCTGTATATATCTAGGGGACATCATAAGGGATAATCATAGCTAGAAAATAACCCAGAAGAATCTTTATTCTCCAATATTCTAATCACAACATCAGTACAAGTACGTGATTACTAATTAACCCCAAATCACTGTCTCTACACATAACTATCAATCCAAGGTTTCAAATGAATTTTTATATCTCAGAAAACAGATATGGAAATGATATTATAGATCACAACTCTATCAATAAATACTTGATCTAATGTTGCATGAAGATAGATCATAAAATGAATCATTCCAATATCCATTGGGCAATTTTTAGCCACATCATACTACAACAAACATCTATCACTAACCTCTGTCTGGGAATGGTTTGGATAAACTAGGGAATGATGTGGAAATTTATAAAAAATACTAGACACAACCCATAACCCTCCCAGCTCCCATACCACATCAGACACCATGCATACCTCAATCCTCAATCATATACCATTATCAATGTGATCTATCAACCACCTGAATTTCTACCACACTTTCGGAAAATATATCACATGAAATATTTCCTTTCCAATCACATGAATATCATTACCTCTCCCTCAATTGTATGGAACAACATTGAGATACATGTATTATTTTCCACATATTATATTAATGAAACACCTCATGTGTGTTGATTTGTCAATATATTATCAACTACACACTAGTAAAGTCTAAAACTCTCCAATATCCATGCCAGACCATTATTCTGGTGATTTCCCATATTGAAGTATCTCAATTATTAATGAAAATACTATCACTCCAATATAATAATGTATACATAATTATACAAACTCATCATAGATATTTAGATGAATTCCACACTTGTTGATCATTACTCAAATGAAATCAATATAGACTTTATACATGGATCATCACGAGTGGTTGTTGAACCTCAATGATTTCTCTATGAAGGTCTTGATTAATTATAAGAGGTCCCAAATCTCTTATATGTTTAAATCCACCATTATTGTTTTGCAAAACTACTTTTTGAGGAGGAGCATGAACTATGTCCAAGTGATAGTTGCCTCGTCTTTCATTTTATTCACCAAGATCATCCATAAACTAATGGTTAGATAGAAAAATGGCCACTAATAGGATTACCATCTAACTGGAAGGGAATCTAAAAATGAATATCACTCACCCAAATACATTTAGGATGTCCTATTACATATCTTGATCTAGTTAACACTAAGTCCTAAGTGGTATCTTCTTCTCAAACTCGTGATATTCTCACAACAAGAACATCTCATCTATAGGTATTTCCACATCTATAAGATGCTCAAAAAGTAAATTTTAGAATGGTGAACTATTTTTATGTAAAAAATCATATTCATATCCATTATTAAACCCCACTTGACTATAATGATAATCATCATGATCATGTTGTACAACCCTAAATGGCTATCGTTGTGGTTTCATCCTAAAAAAAGTCGTGGAGTGCCACTTTCAAAGAGAATTTATAGGTAGATAATTAAATAAGTAAATGTAAACCACTACCCTAACCATTAAATATAGCTAGAGTATCACTAAAATACTTCCCTAATATATCATTTCTCTGATAAAACCGTATCAAAACCAAAACCCATAAAATCTTTCCTGGAGACCAAAAGCTATGTGTGACCTCCCGATCCATCCTCCAATCGAAAAGGGGCTAGAAACTAGCACTATATAGTCAGATGAAAAACATGGAAGGACATATCCAAATGTACATATACAAAAAACACAAAACTCTATATGTAAATAATATTCACAATGAGTATAAAAATTTATAACATATATGAATTTATACATTTAATCATAAATAATAGGAAGATGAGTGTATGAGAATGGGAATGGGCCAAATAAAATCACAACATGACTGAAAATTAGGCCAAACATTTACATTAAAGGGGGATTCAGTCGAGATTCAACTCTTGGAACCATATAAAATATATCAATACCCACAATGCTTCATATGTTCTTATTCATCCAAGTATTTTTTTTAATGACTACATTAAACACAAGACATGAGAAATATGGCCTATGAATATAGAGGGGTTCATCCGAAAATTCCCAAATGGAAACACCTATATAATGAAACATAAATCCACATGATAGGTAAAAAAATATTGAAAAATTCATTCACTTACTGATTAAATGAAAACAATATATTATAAGGGTTGTCATCATGACCTGATCAATGTTCACATTTAAACTGTTGGCCTAGGATTTTACTTGTGGACCTATGAAAATGTTCATTATCAGTAACATACTGATCATTCCTTATTATGATGTGGTACATGATGAATCTGAAAAGATGTCAATGGAATGGAATGTGATCTCACCCAATGAATCTGGGTGAGTCCTAACAAAATATTAAATAACCAACACAGATGGGTATGAAACAAACTAAAAGTAGGGAATATGATATCTTGGCCACACTAGGGAATACTAATAGGGGATCATACATTAGTATTCACTGAGGGATACAAGACTATATATATAAATAACATATATAGGGGATAATAAAACCTTTTCTTAGGATATGATGCAACATTTTACAATCATATATATAAAATAAGGGGATAAACCAAAACTAATACACACCAAGACTATGAGTAACAGAGGATACAACCAATTGTGGAATATGTATAAAATGATTACAGTAAATAGATGAATTCTCTACAAATAATTGTAAATGTTGATACAATTCTCTTTCTATATTCCTATGGCTCATGGGTGTGTATTCTTTTTGTGCCCATATACATTTATCGTGTATGTGCTCTTAAAAACTAGTTGATCCCTTGAACATGGACTATGTATTTTTCAGTGTCCTCTGTGGTACACAACTAGTCACCGATTAAGAGTGTCATGTATTTTGAATTTTCATAAAAGAATGTTACATTAATCTATTAATATAAAAATTGACATGATAGAATGCTAACCAAAGGAAATGTGTTATTTTAAATTAAATATATTGTATATTATGACTCTCTAAAACCCATGTTCTCCATGCTAATACACCCGCAATATCCCCTCCTCCATTATAGGAGTCAATCATGTTCATAAATCTAAAATCTAATTTAAATATTCTCCCTTGTCGATGGAGAAAAAAATATATCTTCCTTTTTGTTTGATAATCGCACACCATCACCATGTCAAATCACTACACATTCCATCTCATCAAATCCCCACCACCCATAAAATAATAAGACCCTTTTTATCATCATCATACCTCAATGATAACATAAATCATTTATCTAATCCAATGATGAAAATCCATTTTCTTATAGACCGTTTGTACCATGATTAGTATCAATGTATAGTTGAAAAATAGGACACACAAAATACCAATGTTTAACATTTAGAATAAGTGGCGGGAAGAATGAAAGAAAAAATTAGGAAAATGAATGTTATCTATTATTCAAGATGGACATAATAAATTGTGAGGGGAAATGATTTACCAATAATAATAATAATGATTAAAAAACTGATAATCTCTTCATTATTGTTTGTATAATACCAATCAACAGTAAATAGAAAATTGATCTGTGATTTTATTTGAAAAAAAATGAATTCATGTTCAATATGGGAGAATCAAAAATATGGATTATTTTAAATAATAAAGGTCCTGCCTTAAATTTTATTAGACTATAATAAATAACAATTATACATTATTTTCATTGCTGTGATCCTCAAACTCTATTAATGATGAAAAAGTCCATATAAATACCATTTATTAAATAGTGTATAATTATTCAATGAAAATTAATTTACTATATATTATTCAAATAATTTTAGTGGATATTATTCTGAAAATGTGAACATGTAAATGAAATACCCAAAACATACAATAATTATTTAGTGCCTATGGAAAAAGACACATTTTTTATTTAATTAAAGACATGGTTTTACAATCTATAGTATTATTTTATAGATATTTCATTATTCTTAAAAAAGTATACATGCGGGAAATATTATATTTAAAATTCCTATTATACCAGAATTATATATCCGTGGGATTCATAATCATTCTGTAGATCTGTTCCTAAATATGAAAACAATTATAAAATATTAAAAATATTAATAAAGTAGAAAAAATTTGTCACTTGTAAATATACCTCAAATAACAAATATATTTTGTGTATAAAATATAATTTTATTTGGGAAGGGGGAGGGGGTTCCATATGTTGAGGAAAAAAACGAAAAATTTATTGATCTACTATGAAAAGAAATTTATTTAGATAATGGGTTTTCTAGTAATTATAATGTATCAAGATACAAATTTCTTATATGGAACATTATTTTTATTTTTTAATATTTTTTCAAATATATCTAATAACATAATAACATGAATATATGGTATGGAATCCTTGAGAATATTCTACATGATGATGTTTTTTTATGATACATAAGAACCATTCAACTTAATTGAACCATAAAATCACCCATTATTGAAATTTATTAAGATAAAAAATACTTTGTCAAATGGGTATTAGAAGTGAAAAACAATGTAAAAGGACTATATCTAAATGTGTTTCAAAGGTTGGTATTTTATCTAGTGAATTTATACCATTCATCTAGTAGAATAATCATTTGGAGAACATAGATTAAAACTAGATTCACCATGTATGAAATAATTTGAGTGTTTTTCCTAGACATTAATGTTGTCTTGGTGGACTAAACATGTATTAAAATTATAATCTTTTCATGTATAAAATATATGGGTAGTATAAGTATGACTAACTAGGACGAGTGTTGGGAAGAGGCCATAACTTCCATGTAGGACACACTGGCAAACTGTTGAGCTAGCAGTGGCCCATTGATGAGGTTATGTAGAGAGCCTACAAACCAGTTGTACTCACCAGAAAGAAAATCGACATAGAAAAATGATTTTTTAGGGTTAAATTAATAGTGTTATAGTTATTTATTTATAGTAATTTCAATAATCATATTACCCACACTATTAGATAGAGTGGAATAAAATTTAGAGGGAAATTTAAATAGGTTACCTACTCTTCCGCACTATAAGAGTCTATTTTGATATATGTACGGTATATTTTTTTGAGAATTTGGAGAATAAGGGTTAAATCCTTCAATAATATATAATCAAGGACAACTAGTCCCTACCAAAAGGATTGATCATGTTGTTTATAAATCATGGAATAATCATTCTTGTAATCATTATCCCCTATAGTTTGTTCACATATCAATTCAATGATGATCCATTCTCTCTATTGATAATATCAATCAATGATTGATCTTTATCATGATCTTGTAGAATTGTTAAATTATCAATTCCATCTTATTATTATGGAATTTTCAAATAATGGTGTATTATAGTAATTAAATGACATATGGATGCCACATGATGTACAACATCTGTTGTTGATGGGAAGATTGATGAAGGATTTTTCCTTGGTAATTATTTTTATGATTCTCATAAATTCTATCAAATTGAAAATCAAAACACTAAATTGTGTTGAATATCATTCTCCTCATATAACTATGAGTGTTTTCTGAGTGGCTCTATCTCTATTAGAGCATATCTCCAAAAACGAAAAATCATTTGAATGTCTTCTTATAATGTTTCCAATTTCAATAAAATAATTTTTTAATTTTTTTTCCACATGATTTAACACTTTATAAGATTATGTATCAAGTAATTGGTAGAAATTATTTGGTTTATTACAAATGGATCCTATATTTTGGGCCCTTACAGTAATTCAATAAACATATTCTATTTCATTCAATGTGACATTTATTTTAATATATTATTTTATTATAATTTACATGAAATTAATTAATATGTAATCATTAGAATGAGAGGGATATTATGGTAGTCATTAGTGGATGAATCTGGTTGGGTGGCTTGGATGAAGCTTTTGGAATTATCCAATCATATAGATGTCTCCATTTGAGGTGATCATGTATAGTAATCTACGATATTATTTATCATTACTAGAATTGGATATGAAGTTCACCACATTGTGAGATTTACCATGAATTTTTAAATATGTGTTATGAATAATATTAATTAATTAATTAATTAATGTGAAGAATTTCATAATTAACTTAATGAACCATTCATAAATTAGTAATTAAATTCTCTAGGGCCCTTGATGGACAAAACAATACTAGATTGATACCATATACTGATGGTTGAGGCTTAATAAAATAAGTGTTCCATAAACTACAAGGGCACTTAGAGTAATGTTGTTATGCTACTTGTGTCATCTATCCAATGAGA
The DNA here is from genome assembly GCA_963277665.1 of Viscum album. Lineage (NCBI taxonomy): Eukaryota > Viridiplantae > Streptophyta > Magnoliopsida > Santalales > Viscaceae > Viscum > Viscum album. Next base: position 1,435,254,900 of record OY728159.1, read on the forward strand.
CATTGTATGCAAATTATATCATATTTTGTTTTAGATAGTCCGATATATTTTTTGTACATAATCAAATGTATAGATTCTATAACTAATGATGACATACAATAATTTTTATATGTACAATCTAGTTTCATAAAAGTGATAAATGTTATGGAAAATATTTTTTTCATTATTAACTATTATCAAATGTGGGAGTGTTTATTTACATTTTAATAAATTTATTATTCTTGATTCCTTTAGTATTTATAAAGTATCTTATTTCAATGATTGTTGTTGATTACATATTTTCATGGGATACTAATATATTCCAAAGACCTTATTCAGCATTAATTCTTATATATATTACCGAATACTTTATTTATAATTCCATTGGATATAGGTTTAACACTTAGGTCATATTGACATCATGGTATGTAATCCCATTGTGGTGGAGTGAGAACACTATATATCAATGACGATGGTGGAACCCACCATTGTGATGGAGAATGGCTCCCAAATGGCATAATCCCTAAATTGATTCCATTATGATATTAATTAGATATAAAGAAACTCATTAATTTGTGGATATAGGCTAGAAATTTCTATACTCATTACCATGTGAATTTTTGGAAAATGTTTGTTACATATCCAGGTTTCCTGACAAAGCCTCAAATCATTGATGTTACCCAATATAATTTCAATGTACTTGTTTCTAGATCATGAGGAAATCGAATATCCTGGATCATACTTCTATAATAGAGATAATGCATGTATCTCTTAGGTTCATGGAATATTTTTATGGGATAAACACTCAACCAATGATTGAGATTACCTTTTTTGGATTGGGATGTTAAATTTTTCGTATGAATTTAGAATTTTCCTATTTAATTGCTAAAAAAATTTGTGTATGAAAATACACAACATATTAATGGTTGGACACAAAGTCACTGTAATGGTGTTTTGATGAGTTGTACTCACACCCAACTCAGGATGTTATCCCTTGTGGGTAAATAAGAATCTATCATTATATGTACAGGTTAGACTATGGCTTGGTTTTATCATCTTATGAGATGGATCGCTATGATTTTGGATGGCAATATGTGTTGATTCATACTATTAAAGATTATGTTATAGTTTTATTTTTTTCCTTTTAGGTGTGTAGTCAACCTAGCAGATATCAGTATCGTTTTATGTGATGTCACTATCGATTTAGTTGCATCCAAATTATCTATTATTTTATTATATTATATCCTCTCTTATGACATACTTGGGATTACCTATATGATTTGTGTTGTTGGTCTTATAATCTAAATTATTATATTATATCACCTCTTATAACATACATGGGGTTTTTATGACATTTTAATTATAATTTTTTCCATTTTATAATGAATTTTTTCATGTATAATATTTATCATATAGATTTTAGATGGAAGGAATAATACATCGATGTGATTATACTGAGGATAGAGGACATCAACTCATAATGTCAAAATAGATTACAATTTTTACAAAAATGTGTTTTTTAAAATTTTATTCATTTGGTCTTCTATTTTGGTCCACATTTGAGATTTATTTATGTGAGGATTGGGTAATGTACACCTAGGTGATGATAGTAGTTGCAACAATTATAGTGATGTTGATGACGATATAGATCCAAAATGTAATGACCCAAACATTCATTAATGAAAATTTATCTTTTTCTATTTAAATTTCTTCTAGTCGTTAGGTAAAAAATATGGACTTATTTGGTTTTATGTTTTGGATTTTAATATTCTATTATGAATTTTGACCGTTGATAATATAGTCATTGAACAGTGTCCACATAATTAGAATATATACGGGCTTTATCAAATCCAATTTTTAGAGACAAAGGAATTGACGGCCTCATCCAGTATACTTTCCCTATGCGATGCCCATTTGTCAGATATTGGAAAGGAGGAGGCAACATTAGGCTTCACTCTTTACCAATCCCAAGCCGAGCATGATCATGATAAGCTTGAGTGGAACCAACTGTGGGAGAAGTAGAAGTTAACAGAGATTACCACCCGAGGGAGGTAATTTGGGACACCCCAGGAGTCTGTCATCATCTCACACCTTACATTTTTGTATTATGAATGTGTTATAAGGTTTTATGTAACAAGAACTGTTCACAATAATTATGTGCATTATTTGGTATATAATAATGAATATACATTCATTTTATTATTGTTACTTTGTAAATAGTTTTTAAAGCACAAATAGTATTTTTAAGTTATTATTCAACTAATAAATCCATTTTGAAGAAATAATGTATTATTCAATTAAAAAACAATTAAAAAAACTATTAATATATTAATTTTTATTATATATAAATTATTGTATAATTTTTTAGAATACAATTGTAATTTTTATTATGGTTTAAACACTGTGTATGTCAAAGCCGTGAATTTTCAATAAATGTAAATTTTTATTTTAACACTAAAAATTTAAATATTTAGAAAAATAATTTGTTAAAATATAAATTATTTTTGGAATCATTATGTCAACATAATCAAATTGCGATTTTTTCAAAAAATTTTGATACACTCGATTTTTTTGCGTAAAAATTAAATACCATATAAATATATAATGTGTTTTATGAAACCATAATGACCCAATATTGATGTAATAAAATAAAATAAACATTATTTTAGGCCAATATATGTTTTACCATTAAAAAAAATAAGATTTTAGATTTTTTTTGATTTATTTAACAAAGCATTAGTGGTCCCTCAAAGGCTTATAAAACCTTTTGTATTTTAAAATTGTTTTCCTTAATAGTGTGACTCACCTCCACATAAGAAACCCTATTATTTTAAGAAGATAGAAAACCATCCTCATAAAATATGGTTTTACACTCCCCTTTTTTACAATCCATGGGATAAATTTGTGGGATGGATTTCAGTTTTTATTAGTTTATTTTGATGAGCTCAAAAATAAATAATAAATATTTTATCTTCTCTCATATATAAACCCAACAAAGCTTCCAATTGTTCTTCAGTCAATGCCTTTGTAGTTCGACAAAACCATAACCTCCACTATCTACAATCCTCCCAATGTTCCTCAAGCTCCCATTAAGCTTCTCTGAAGCCTCTCCCAAGCATTAGGGGTCACACTTCCATATCAGTGATTTCTTCATTTCTCATTTTTGTCAAATTTTCATTATATTTTTTCCCTCTTTTTTCCAAATAAAATGGTTGGGGAACGATTTAAAACCTCCCCATACTGTCCTCTTTATGTTTGGATTATGGTATACCCCTTTATCTCTCATTAATTCCTCTCAGGTACACCTGTTACCATACCGAAATTCCTTGAGGGATTTCTCTCTCATCACTTACATCCAAGTAAATATTTTGTATTATGCATATAAATTCCATTACTTTTTCTGGGACATGTATATATATGACCCCATTCCTATCCACTTTATTTATATACAATGAGACACCATTTTCTCTCTGATCAACCATTTTCATGAATCCTTATGTCATGTCATTATGCTGTCGAAATTATACCACATTTTTCATAGCCAAGATCATTGTGTAGTGAATAACATACCCATGTCTTTATTAAGACTATTAACAATTATTAACATGTACATATGGAAAGGTACATTCATCTATTTAATCCACATTAAATAATCATGGAATTACTAATGTTTTTGATGGATTCCAAGATCCATGTGGCAGCCTTATGCATGAAATGAAATGTTTACGAAGGGTGCACCCTGATAGCATTCTAATGCATTGGGTAATGTATAGTATCATGATACGTCATGTGCAATGGGTTTTTACCAATGATAATTAAATTGCAATGAGGTTTTACTCATGGTTAATGTGCAATGATGGTTTACTATATTCTCCACGTGCAAGGAGCCTTGGCTAATGCTAATTCCATGTTAAGTGTTGTTGCCACATTTCTAGGATATGATTATCATGTTTTACCATGAATTTATGTCCATGTTTCTCTTATGATCCATTGATATTCGTATTTTCTAACATGTATTGTATTACTCTTTTTATCCCATGTTTATTTCCTTACTCGGCTCTATAGACCACCAGTATCTTATACATGTCCTCAACTTATATCATGCAATGATATGTATGAGGGAATGTAGTGATCTTGTAATGGAAGTTTTCAATAAAGATGTTTTGTGTTATATGTTCTATGATATTATGTAATGTTTATATGACCCAAAGACACTTGACCGTTAGATCTTCAATGTTGTATCAAGTGAATATTTAATGTAATAAATAATTTTTAACTGTGTTATAAAAATCAAGGTTGTTAAAGTTGGTATCAATGAATATATTTAGTTATTTTTGGTATTAGGATTACAAAAGCCTAATGAAAACACAAATTCAAGAATAAGTATCCTAAAAACATCCATACGTATTGGTGACTATTGAGTAAGTGGTTTATAAAGAAAGTACATCTCTCTAAGGATATGATTATGTAGAGGTGACTCTGGCACAGATGTATCCTAGGGGTAAAACCCGAAAACACCACATTGAGCTAGACTCTAAAGAGAATTATGCACGACAATGTGCCTTGATGGACTCTTGGTTATGACACTTTTGGGGGATATGATTTGGTAAATTCACATTCTTAGTATGAACCATTATTAAGGGAATGAAAAAAATCCCCTATGAATATATACAATAGAGAGTGGATCATGAATAGTATTGATTGAATCCTATGGATTCATATGATAAGGAATTAAAAGTTATATCTAATTTAGTAGTTTTTTCCATGGATTAACCATTATATGTAACCCGTAAATTTACTTTTATTCCATCCAATGGCCGGTAATAGGAGGACTCGGGCTAACTACCGATGGAAATATCCATATGATGATTGTGCTAATGAGATTCCCAATCCAATGAGAACAGGAATCACAAAATTTATCTTTCTTCTCTCGCATGTAACTCAAGCATTCAACATACACCTGGATTAAGAGGAATGATCAAAAACCTCTAAGAAATAACAAGTCACTATCGAGAGAATCCTGAGACTAAGGCCTTCTACTTTTAATGGATCATTTGATCCCTCAATGACTAAACAATAGATCAACTCTATTGAAAAGATCTTCTATATCCTAAAATGTTCGGAACAAGATAAGGTTATCATGGATGCATATCATATGGAGGGTGAAGCAGATCACTAGTGGGATTGGGTCATAAGTATGAAACCTGAGGAGGAGATCAAGGCATTGTAATGGAAGGATTTCTGGACGTTTTTTTGGTAAATATTTTCCACATACCCTCCACCATAAGATAGAAAGAGACTTTATTTCCATTAAATAAGACAATGAATCTATCGGAGCGTTCGAGGAAAACATCCCAAGGCCTACATGATACGCCTCCAACTTTGTTGTTACCCCCAAATGCAAGGTGTACTACTTATTATTGTGGGCTGAAACCTAGCATACAGAAAGCACTATCGATCCCTGACTTCGACCGCTATGAAGAAATTTTCCGATTACCCTCAAGGTCAAAATGGATATTGTAAAATCTGAAGGGTATCATGGGGATAAGAAGAGTAAGATGGACATATATTTTGGTGGTTCGATCGATAAATCCTATGGTGATATGATGATACAGCACCCCACATGCCAAAGGTGTGGAATAAAGCACCCCAGAAATTTCCTGAAACGGATGAAGAAATACATTGGGAGTGGAAGAGAAGGGAACCTAATTGTTAGTCATCAACAAGAGAAACTCGCGGCTGCAACAGAAGAGAGGAATGCTCCATTCGAACCATAATGCATTGTTCATTGATACAACCGCAAAGAACCTGGGGTCTGGAAAATCATTTTCCAAATCCATGGGTTTTCGCAGGCAACCAACAACCTCCAAGGCTACAAGGGATAGCTTTTGACATCACTACTCCCGATGTGAACACCGAAAAGGAAGTGGTGATAAGTACGCTAGTTATTCATTCATGAATAGTGAATGTAAATTTTTATTCATATTAGTGAGTTTGACAAATGGGGAAATCATTGCATCCCATGAATATAACTCTTCCCCTCTCCTAATCTTTGGATTAAATATTCTTTTTGAACCATGACATACTCCCTCTGGTGGAATTTGATGAAATTATTTGCATGGATTGGATTTCCATATATATAGCCAACATAAATTGTCGTGAGAGGGAAATCACTCTCAATGTGGAGAATTGACCCCTGATTCTACATAAGAGCATGGAGGATGATTAATCATCCTTAGCTCTATCAAATCAAGCATAGATATTACTGCCATGTGAGAATGTCTATCTGGATCAGGTGATTAACTCTAAATAGTCATCCATTCTATGATACATGACTATTCTGATGGAATTCATTATGTGTTACTGAGGAATTGTCTGGTCCACCTCCTAGAAGAGATGTTAAATTCTCTGTTGATATTATACATGTGGAATTTTCATTATCCAAGAAACCTTATAGAATAATCGTTGTGGAGCTTGAGGAGTAAAAGAAACAACTACTGGAGAATCTAGATAATGGTTTTATACGCCCATGTGCTTCACCATGGGGTAAACCAGTCCTCCTTATCATGAAGAAAGATGGGTCAATATGCCTTTGCATCGATTATCAAGAGCTTTACAAAATCACAATAAAGAACAAGTATCCTCCCCAACGAATCGATGAATTGATCAATCAGCTGCATGGAGAATAATACTTCTCCAAGGTGGATTTTCGGTCTCGATATTATCAACTAATGCTGAAGAAGGAAGATATCCCCAAGACTACTTTTCAGTCAATATATGACAACTATTAATTCATAGTAATTCATTTCAGACTCACTAATGATCTAGCAATCATCATGGACATGATGAATAGATTATTTAGGGATTACCTGGACATATTTGTTTTACACTTTATAGATGATATTTTGATATACTCCAAAACCAAAGAGGATCATGAAGAGAATCTATGAAATATACATTAAACCATGAGGAAGGATAATCTCAATGAAATGTATAGAAAGTGTGAGTTCTAGTTGAAGGATGTCTCATTCTTGGACCATATCATCACAAACAATGGGATATCAGTGGATCCCTCTGAAACAGATGCAATTAAGGGTAGGATGAGGCCATCATCGGTAACCGATATCCTTAGATTTTTGGGTTTAGTGAGATATTATCGACGATTTGTGAGAAATTTATCACGTTTTTCCAACCCTCTTACGAAGCTAACTCGGAAGGTTGTAATTTTTTCTTAGAGTGATGAATGAGAATAAAACATAAAGGAGTTAAAAAGAAGGATTATCATTATTCTCATAATCAAATTACCCACAAGTGGAGAACTTTTTGCAGTTTTTAGTGATGCTTCGAAGAAGTGCATGTGCTGTGTATTGATGGAAAATAACAAATTCATTTCATATGCTTCAAGGTAATTGAATTTTCATTAGTATAATTATCCAACACATGAATAGGAGTTGGATGGGGTGATATTATCTTAAAAAATTTGGTGGCATTATCTCTTTCGGGAGAACTGTGTACTATATATGGAGCACAAAAACATCAAGTATATTTTTTCACCGAAAGACTTCATCATGCGCTAACAATGATGGATAGAGATGATCAAAGACTATGACTGATCAATCTATTACCACTCTGGGAAAGCGAACAAGGTGGCATATACTCTAAGAAGAATGGACCCGATGATTCTATCTTTGATTAGAATTGACAAGGATCCATTCTTCTTAGACATGATGAAGATGAACATGGGAAGAATAAAGAAAGTAAAATCATCAACACTTTCACAAATTATTGTTCAACCATATCTTTTAGAAGGGTTAATGTATGTATAAAAGGATAATGTGGGAATTCAGGAGAAAGTGGAAGCTATCATAAAATGGAATTCCTCGAAGTTTAATTCCAATGAAGACGAAATTGTGAAATTTGGAAAAAGGAAATTTGTTCTATCAAGACAATAGATAAAGAAAAAAAATTTGGGTGATGCACATAATTCAAATTTTTCTATTCACCTGGGAAACAAAAAGTTGTATCCAGGTCTCCAAGAGAAATATTGGTGGGATAATATGAAGAAGGATAACATTGATAATACATCATAGTTCCTGGTGTGTCTACAGGTGAATTGGACATGTAGTTGTCTAAGGTGATGATTCAACCATTTCCCATACCATCATGGAAATGGGAGAACACCACCATTGAAATTGTCATCAGACTTCCAAATACATCCAAAGGAAACAATGAAATATGGGATTGTAGAGACTCGAAGCTTGACATACATGGACATTACATTACTTTTGCAGAATACTTAATACATAACAAAAACAGACACAAAAGGACCGTAATAGTTTAGTGTCTTTAGAAACACAGAATAAAAATCTTCTAATCAAGGTGAAAGATCTTCAACATATCCCATAAAGATCTTCCCCTTTTTTTCTTACCTGAAACCTTCCTTTATATCCTGGGGAAAGGAAAACATAAAAGGGTTGAGCTCAAATGCCCAGAAACTGTAAACATAGAGAACATAAAACAATCCATAATCATTTTAATGCAAAAACATGAACATAAAATCTAAATATCAAAATCTTGAACAAAGACATGAATCTTGGAAGTACGTAAGGAATATATCATAAGGGAACATCAATAATGATAAAATAACATGGGAATAAAAAATGAAATTGTGGAAACCATTAATCACATGATATGATTTCCATAGTAGCCAATCCATTGTTTCTAGGACCATTTTTATGGACAAAGTCCCTTTTTGAATCGAGTTCACTCCTCATTCCAATCATGTATTACTAAACCGGTTTAACATGTCTTTCCAGCCATGTCTATCTCATGAGATATAAATATTTACCCAATGAATTGGAGGGAGATATCGGTCCCACCCATCTCATAATGAAATAATTCTTACTTGTGCCACAAAATAAACATACATCATTCATAATAACCCAATAAATAAAATGGGGTTCATAAAAATAATCCCATCGTCACATAATCCATATAAAAGAAATGGATATCATTTCTTAATAAGAAAAATTAAACCATGTAAATCATAGAGACATGATACTTGAAACAAACACATAAGAAATAATGTCATCTTAGATGGAAAATGGTTTTGATAATGCGCTTGAAATAAATTCTTGAGGAAAATATCCTTTTATCTTGAAAATCATTTTCTTTTCACAAAATGCAATTTAATTTTAAAAGAAATGGAATTTTTTGAAAATATTCATGAAATATTTTGGAGGAAGCTTCATGAAAATAAGGCTTTATAAAACCGTTAAAATCCTTTCATGCCATATAAGTTAAAAAAACATTCTTCTCGTACTTTTGTCGGAAAAGTCAAAAAGTACCTTGTAGGGTAAATAAAAGAATGATTCCTTCCATACCGTAGGGTAAAAGAAAAAATGGGTAAAAAGGATATTAAACATACATGAATACAGTTTTATAAAACATGGACATTGATGATAGCAATAACCCCCGTAAATACTTAAGAATAAGCAATCTCGGATAAAAAAGAGATTTGCACAGTTATCCCTTACCTTAGGTCCGATATGATTCGTACGTATCCGAACCTCCTGTATAATGATTTAAATAATTTCATTGACTTATTAAAGAATAATATTCATTTTTATTATATCATATATGTTTCACTTATGTCTTTATATTACCCTTTCGTTTGTAAATTCCATGCTAAAGCAGCGTTTTTGGTAAAATCATTTCATTTGTCGTTCGTGTTTTAACTTGTAATTATTCATATGATTACATAGATCATGATTAATCACATCCAGAATGTAAAACATTATTTATATATAATATATATTCAGAATAAACATATATATAATAGATCGATAAATAGAAAGAAATACACCGTTCAAGGAGACGGTAGGCCGTACGTACGCATGAACGCTGTTTTCGTTTCCTTATTGAATTGAATGGAATTAAGTATATGAAATACATATATATGTACATAAATCCAGTAGCATTATTATGTCATATATTTCATTATTACTAATTATATATACTTTATAATCAATATTGAATTGTTAACATGGAAAATGAATCTCATCGCGTCGTGGAGACGGTAATCCGTACGTACGCACGAGCAATGATACCGTTCCCATGAAATTGTATTGTAGTGTATGTATACTATTTCAGAATCAATATCACTTTAAAAAATCATATATAGTCATTATTTACACCATTATACCCATCCAAGTAAGGTGGTGGTGGAAAATAGATTACACCACGGTGTGGAGATGGTATTCCGTACGTACGCACGCGCAGTGATTTCGTTTTCCGTAAGATAGATAGATGGTGAAATAGAGTTGTTTCATACTTATAATAACATATCAGTATATTAGGGATACTTATGTTATTAATTAATAATTAAACAACTAAAGAAGACGAAGTTTAAGAATAAAGAAAATTTAGAGAATTAGTAACGGATATTACCTCTTCTTTGACACACCTCTTTGAATCATCCTATTAGGGTACTAAAAGTGGTCTTTGAAGAAGACTAGGACCTCTAGGATGTTTCTAGGGAAGTTGATAAGGGAAATGGGAAGGGTTTGGCAGAGCTTAAAGGCTCAAATTGGTGTGAGGAAGAGAGGGAGAATGTGCTCTTTTATAAGGGAGGAGAGGGGCACCTTTAGAAATCTCAAAAATATTAATTTTTAATAAATCTAATCTAACATAAAAAACCACCAGAAATGACTCATATTCGAATATTTGATGATATAGGGTTTTATGTTCATCAACCAATAAAATTTAGACGTGTTATGAATTTATTTTAAACATTATCTACTTGATTTATCCTTATTTAATCAATATAATTTTATTTGTGGTAATAACATTCTAAATTTTAAATTATAACAAATAACTACATATTTGTTGTGAATTATCCATAATTGGATACTTTATAACCTTTTATACCATATAAATGTAAATTTTTAATTTTTAAATATTTTTGTGATTTTTAAAAAATTTTATAATATGTTATTTTTATAAAATAACAATAGTGTCAATTTTGACACTATTTATTTATTTGGATTTAAATAAAATATATACAGAAGATATGTTCTAACTAAAAGCTTTAATATCTTTATTAAAGGTCAACTGTATATAGAAAGTTAGTGTAGAACATTAAATAGTTCATATAATATTTATTTTATTATTTTTAAAACCATTTATTTGGTTTATCTCTTAATAAAATAATTACTACATTATTTTTGTATAATTATTTAATATACTTATATGTTGCATAAAAATTAAAAATAAAATCCTATGATGAAGATAAATCAATTAAAATTCACAATAATACATTTACTCAAATTACTCCTGTTAAATTCACAATATTTAAATTTTCATATTTATTATATTTTGAAAGTGACAACATTGGAATCATTTAAAATAAAATAATATAAGTTTCATAATCACTTTTATAAGTCTCCAAATGGTCAAATATTCGACAATTTGATGATTATGGTATAAATTTACATGACCAATAAGTTTTGGTCAGGGTTTTGTGCCTTTTATGGTCACTATTAGTTTAATAAAAACTATATTCTTGATTTTTCACTAGATAAACAATTTCTGCATCACTATTGGGTCACCATTAATGATAATTATTTAATCCCTAAAAATTATAAATAAATTCATATGATTTAGATAATTTTATTATATTTCTGGTGACTATTCACGTTCTAAGTTTCATGATGTTTATCACTAAATTGAAATTAATATACTTATAAGATTTAAGAGAGTGACATGTTGTCACTTTCTTTGGTTTTAACAATAATTAAGTTATTTTCATGGAAAAAAGTCCATTAAATGATTATAATCCGACCCATAGGTGATATGGGTCTACTTTTAGTCTTCCAATAGGATTTTGGGAGGTGTTAGGGTAATTTTATATTCTTATATTTACCCTTAATTTCCCGATTTACCTTTAACTATGGTAAATAAAATTTACCATAGTTACTATTCATAATGCTCAAAAATAAAAAGTAGTATATTAATATAATTTGGACCCACTTATTAAAAATATTGAATAAATTTTTCCAAATTCAATACATAGAAGTTGCAGAAATTAAATTAAAATTAATCCCGTTGTTGAAAGAAAACTGGTTTTTGTTTAAAACATTACAAAAGATTGAATTGATTTAACCAACGAATTCAAGGACAATTAATGATAATGACACACATTATATTAAATGGTAAAAATATATTCTATGTATACTGTAAGGCCATTAAATATTATAATTTTACCACATAAATTATTATGATGAAAAAGGTTGTTTTTAATTAAAATATAGCGTGTTTTTACTATTCATTAAAATATGAAAGTTATCAGAATAACATGAAAATTTTATCCAAGGTAAATTTTTTTATCCTTATTCCAAAGAATAATTTTATTTTGTAAAATTGAACTTATAAACATGTCAAAAACTAGATTTAATGTGGGTGTGCCATTAAAAGGTGGCAAAACTGCATTTTTTGAAAAATAATTATTCTACCCAAAAAATTAATTTTGTTCACACAAAATGTTTTAGAAATTTTATAAGATGAATAATAATGTTATAAAATTCAAAATGTGGATATTACTATTCATAACGGCTAGTTCATAATAATATTATAACCATATATCGTTGTTTAGTGAAACCTGGTATTGCGTACAACACACGTTATCGTGGAAGGTCGCGATTGCGTGTAATGAAAGCTAAGTCAGGGTTCTGTGTAGTGAAAGAATTCTTTTGTTGTTTCGTATAACCAAATCCAACCATATTTCATTTATACGTTGAATATATATATATATACACTCAATGTTGCGTAGAATAACCTCTATCAAATTAACTTGAAATTGTGTATAACACGATCCAAGAATTCTGTGCATATACTGTAAGCTAATACGGTGTTGTGTATAGCACAAGATAATATTGGTGTAGCATAAAACACATGACCTCATATAAATTAAAAATAATATTTATCATAAAATCTCAGGGTGTTATATTCTACCCCCCTTAAAATGAATTTCACCCTCGAAATTCGTTGGGGTTATAAATGGTTTGTTACTTTAGAATTTCTTTCATAGAAACCCACATCGTAAAAAGTAATGATAAAACATAATTTTAAAAAGTGAAGTATGAAACATAACGGTTACCAAGATTAACTCATCAATAGTTTTCCACATAAGAGATCATAGGTGAAAATATGGATATGGAGGAGAAATCTAACCATCAAGTTCTGATGGAGAGTGGTAGAGAACAGGGCTATGAAAAATCCAACAATCACAAAGCCATATATTTGTGATGATATAAGTTTCCATCTAATTCATCGGATATAAGAGAACTAGGACAACATTTTTGGGTTTCATTATCATTTCCCTAAAGTTGAAAATTTTGAATTAGAAGAAATACATACTTGATTTTGGTAAAATGTCACTGTTGTTCGTGAATTGAATAATTTCCACTTCATCTCTTAAGGAAATGAAGTTGAATTTGTTATTCGTGAAGCGTTAGCAGATCATGTGATAGAATGATGGGTCATTCCATCTGTTTCAAACAAAAGGATAAAAAAAGTTATAAGTCCATCTTAATGTGAGATTAATCGTATATGGTTCCAAAAATGGACTTATACTTTATTTATCATACCGCTTAATAAAATAAAACTACTTTCCAATAACCAGGTACTTCTTGTAGGCCACTGGTAGGTGATAAAGGCTAGACGCACTTCAGTTGTGGGTTCGATTCCCACATCCTTGTCCAATGCGATGGGCTGTTGCCCATCCTGCAGGTTGTCCTTTTTCTAAAACTACATTACAATAACATCCCATCAATAATATAGAAAGAATTTTTATCCTTAAACAATACTAACTTATGTCCAACATAATCCATTCCAATCTTTAGTCTTATCTAAAATACTTCGGTCCACACTCATAGTATGAGGAAAACAATTACCTGAAGGGTTATCTACCAAGAATGTGAATACAACATTTTATCCCAGATATATCATAAGATATATCTTGTTGGGTGTATTCCAAACACATGAATACCTTAGTCATATATTCTATTGAAACATAAATTACCATAGAACCTTAGTGAAAACATGAATACTATCAAAAGGTAACTCTTTCCACATACCAAAATCCCAAAAAATTCTATATAATCAAACCATAATATCACTTAGTACTTATATCAGTCACGAGCTCATGAATACAATCATACCTCTCATTATCTTTTTATCCCTTCATTATGTGCATATCATCTACGTTCCAAAAATATCTGAATAACCTTCCATGGTTACCGGTACCATTCAACATATAATTTCAAATACTTTAAGAAAAACAATAGTGTAACAATCCTTAGATGTTTATTTATTCCATAGTACCATACATTATTCTTTATAAACATACAATCATTCCACTAACATCTTAAACCACTGACCGAGCTTCATCATTTCTTTCATCACATATTTCATTTTTAGTCTCTTCATCAACATCCACATAAATACTACTCATATGACCATGCTGATTCTCTTCATGAGATTTTCCCTTAGGGAATTGGTTTGCATAATACCCATACATTCCGCATTTAAAACATCTAATCATTGTTGATGTCATAGAAATACCATTATCCTTGTCCATGGTGTTAACTGAACCTTTTCATTTGCACTTACTGGCTTTGTGTCCTTATTTTCCACACCCAAAGCATCTTCCATTTCCTTTGAAACAATCTCCCCGATGTCTCTTCCCACATGATTTACATGAAGGAAATTGAACTTTCTTTCCTCTATGATCATCATGAAACTCCATCTTTCTCTTATTAGCTGAGTCAGGAAACTTACCAAATTTCAGTTTATTGATCTTAGTATGAGATTGCTGGTTCAGCATAATAATGATGTTTGGAATTCAAAATCCCATTTCATTTGGTTGCTTCTGAATAATATCATTCTATTGTCCATCATATCTTCCATTATACTGAATCATCTTGTTTCCAGCCATTTTCTAAAACCCAAAAAGAATAGTGTGAGGCAAAAATCATAATAAAGGGGGAGTAACTTCAATATCTAACATCTTATGTTTAATCTAATATCGTTACCATAATTCTAGGACTATAACCTATACATATACTTATCCTTAGGGACATCCCTAGAAATACCTTAGAAATATCTCTATGGATATCACTAAAGTTCTCGCATCCTAGTTTCCAAAGGTTAACTAAACCTTTCCTCTGATACCAACTGAAGAGAACCGAAGCTTGACGTACATGGACATTACATTAATTTGGCGGAATACTTAATACATAAAAAAACAGACACACAAGGACTGTAATAGTTTACTGTCTTTGGAAACTCGGAATAAAAATCTTCTAATCAAGGTGAAAGATCTTAAACATCTCCCATAAATATCTTCCCATTTTTTTCTTACCTAAAACCTTCCTTTATATCCTGGGGAAAAGAAAACATAAAAGGGGTGATCTCAAATTCCCATTAAGGGAAATCATAGAGAACATAAAACAATCCATAAATATTTGAATGCAAAAACATGAACATAAAATCTAAACATCAAAATCTTGAACAAAGACATGAATCTTGGAAGTACATAAGGCATATATCATAAGGGAAAATCAATCATGATAAAATAGCATGGGAATAAAACATGTAAGTGTGGAAACCATTAATCACATGATATTTTTTCCATAGTTTCCAATTCATTGCTTCCAAGACCATCTTAGTGGACAAAGTCCCTTTCTGAATCGAGTTCACTCCTCATTCCCGTCATGTATTACTAAACCGGTTTAACTTTCCGTTCCAGCCATGTCTATCTAATGAGATATAAATCTTTACCCAACACATTGGAGGGAGATATAGGACCCACCCATCTCATAATTAAATCATTATTACTTGTGCCACAAAATAAACATACAACATTCATAATAACCCAATAAATAAAATGGGTTTGATAAACATCATCCCATCATCACATAATCCTTATAAAAGAAATGGATATCATTTCATAATAAGAAAAGTGAAACCATGTAAATCATAGAGACGTGATACTTGATACATACACATATTAAATAATGTCATCTTAGATGGAAAATGGTTTTGATAAAGCACTTGAAATGAATTCTTGAGGAAAATATCCTTTCATCTTGAAAATCATTTTCTTTTCACAAAATGCCATTTAATTTTAAAAGAAAATGATTTTGTTGAAAATAGTCATGAAATATTTTGGAGGAAGATTAATGAAAATAAGGCTTTAAAAAACCGTAAAAATCCTTTCATGTCGTATAAGTTAAAAAAACATTCTTCTCGTACTTTTATCAGAAAAGTCAAAAAGTACCTTATACGGTAAATAAAAGAAAGATTCCTTCCATACCAGGGGTAAAAGTAAAAATGGGTAAAAATACCTTAAACATACACGAATACACTTTTATAAAACATGGACATGGCTGATAGAAATAACCCCTGTAAATACTTAAGAATAAACAATCTCGGATAAAAAATGAGAATTACACAATTATCCCTTACCTTAGGTCCGAAATGCTTCGTACGTATCTGAACCAACTGTATAATGATTTAAATAATGACATTTACTTATTACATAATCATATTCATTGTTATTATATCATATATCTTTCACTTATGACTTTATATTACCCATTCTTTTGTGAATTCTATGTTAAAGCAACGTTTTGGGTAAAATCATTTGATTTGTTGTTCGTGTTTTAAATTTTAATTGTTCATATGATTACTTAAATCATGATTACTTACATACAGAATGTAAAACATGATTTTTATATAATATATATTCAGAATATATATATATATATAATAGATCGATAAATGGAATGAAATACACCGTTCATGGAGACGGTAGGCCGTACGTACGCATGAACACTGTTTTCGTTTCCTTATTGAATTGAATGGAATTAAGTATATAAAATACATATATATGCACATAAATCCAGTATAATTATTATGTAATATATATAATTATTACTAATTATATATTCTTTATAATCAATCTTGAATTGTTAACATGGAAAATGAATCTCATCGCGTCGTGGAGACGGTAATACGTACGTTCGCACGAGCGGTGATATCGTTCCCATGGAATTTTATTGGAGTGTATGTATACAATTTAAGAATCAATATCACTTTACAATAATTATATATAGTCATTATTTACACCATTATACCCATCCAAGTAAGGTGGTGGTGGAAAATAGATTACACCACGACGTCGAGATGGTATTCCGTACGTACGCACACGAGGTGATTTCGTTTTCCGTAGTATGGATAAATGGTGAAATAGGGTTGTTTCATACTTATAATAACATATAAGTATATTATAGATAATGATGTTATTACTTCATAATTAAACCACTAAATAAGAAGAAGTTGAAGAATAAATAAAATTTAAAGAATCGGTAACGGATATTACCTCTTCTTTGACACGCCTCTTTGAATCCTCCGCTTAGGGTACTAAAATTGGTTTTTGAAGATAACCAGGATATCAATAATGTTTCTAGGGAATTTGATAAGGGATATGGGCAGGGTTTGGCCGAGCTTAAAAGAACAAAATGGTGTGAGGAAGAGAGGGAGGAGGTGCCCTTTTATAAGGGAGGAGAGGGGCACCTTTGGAAATCTCAAAAATATAAATTTAGAATAAATCTAATACCACATAAAAACCTCCAAAAATGACTCATATTATAATATTAGATGTGATAAGGTTGTAATATCATCATCCAATAAAATTTAGACATGTTAGGAATTTATTTTAAACATTATAAACTTGATTTATCCTTATTTAATCAATTTAATTTTATTTGTGGTAATAACATTCTAAAGTTTAAATTATAACAAATAATTAATTATTTGTTGTGAATTGTCCATAATTGGATACATTATAACCTTTTATTCCATATAAATTTAAATTTATAATTTATAAATATTTTTATGATTTTTAAACAATTTTATAATATGTTATTTTTATAAAATAACAATAGTGTCAATTTTGACACTATTCATTTATTTGAATTTAAATAAAATATATACAGAAGATATGTTCTAAATTAAAGCATTAATATATTCATAAAAGGTCATATGTTTATAGAAAATTAGTTCAGAACATTAAATAGTTCATAAAATTGATTTTATTATTTTTAAATCCATTTATTTGGTTTATCTCTTAATAAAATAATTACTACATTATTTTTGTATAATTATTTAATATACTTATCTGTTGCATAAAAATTAAAAATAAAATATTATGATTAATTTAAATCTATTAACATTCACAATAATACTTTTACTCGAATTTATCCTCCTAAAATCACAATATTTAAATTGTTATATTTATTAAATTATGAAGGTGACAACTTTAAAATCATTTAAAATAAAATAATATAAGTGTCATAATCACTTTTATAAGTCTCCAAATGGTCAAATATTAAACAATTGGATGATTATGGTTTAAATTTACATGACCAATAAGTTTTGGTCAGGGTTTTGTGCCTTTTATGGTAACTATTAGTTTATTAAAAACTATATTATTTATTTTTCATTAGAAAAACAATTTCTACATCACTATTGTGTCACAATTAATGATAATTAGATAATCCCTAAAAATTATAAATAAATTCATATGATTTATATAATTTCATTATATTTCTGGAGAATATTAATGTTCGAAGTTTCATGAAGTTTATCACTAAATTAAAATTAATATACTTCTATGATTTAAGAGAGTGACATGTTGTCACTTTCTTTGGTTTTAATAATATTTTAGTTATTTTCATTGAACAAAGTCCATTAAATGATTCTAATCTGACCCTTAGGTGATATGCGTCGACTTTTAGTCATCCAATAGGATTTTGGGAGGTTTTAGAGTAATTTTATAATCTTATATTTACCCTTAATTACCTAATTTACCTTTAACTATGGTAAATAAAATTTAACGTAGTTACTATTCATAATGCCCAAAAATAAAAATTATTTTATTAATATAATTTGGACTCACTGATTCCAATGATGGAATCCATTTTTCCAAATTCAATACATAGAAGTTTCAGAAATTAAATTAAAATTAATCCCGTTGTTGAATGAAAACGGGTTTTTGTTTAAAACATTACAAAAGACTGAATTGATTTAACCAACGAATTCAAGGTAAAATTAATTCTAATGACATACATTATATTAAATGGTAAAAATATATTCTATTAATACTTTATGAATATTCAATATTATAATTTTACCACATAAATTATTATGATGAAAAAGTTGTTTTTAATTAATATATATCGTGTTTTTACTATTCATTAAAATATGAAATTTATCACAATAAAATGAAAATTTTATCCAAGGTAAAATTTTATATCTTTATTCCAAAGAATAATTTTATTTTATAAAATTTAACTTATAAACATTTCAAAAACTAGATTTAAAGTGGGTACGCCATCAAAAGGCGGCAAAACTGCATTTTTTGAAAAATACTTATTTTACCCAAAAAATTTATTTTGTTCACATAAAATGTTTTAGAAAATTTATAAGATGAATAATAATGTTATAAAATTCAAAATGTGGTTAATATTATTCATAACGGAAATTTCATGATAATATTATAGCCATATATCGTTGTTTAGTGAAACCCAGTATTGCGTACAACACACGCTATCGAGGAAGGTCGTGATTGCGTGTAATGAATGCTAAGCGGGGTTGCGTGTAGTGAAAGACTCTTTTGTTGTTGTGTATAACCAAATCCAACCATATTTCATTTATACATTTAATATATATATATATATACACTCAATGTTGCATAGAATAACTTTTATCAAATGAACTTGAAATTGTGTATAACATGATCCAAGAATTCTGTTGCTTATACTGCAAGCTAATACGGTGTTGTGTATAGCACAAGATAATCTTGGTGTAGCATAAAACACATGACATCAAATAAATTTAAAATAATAGTTATCATAAAATCTCGGGGTGTTACAGGGATATTGTGGACCGTCATACATAGTCTTCAAAGTTCATTACAATATCGTAGGATTTCTCATTTGATCAACTAGCATGGATATATATCAAGAAATCGGTAAGGCTGTATGGGGTAACACTATATACTGTATCCAATAAAGATCTAAGATTCACCTCTATGTTTTGGAAAAGTCATCAACATGCACAGGATACTGAACTGATCTTCAGTACGACCAATCATCCTCAAACTGATGGCCAAATTGAGCAAACTATTCAGAAAATGGAGGATATGTTAAGACCATTTTCTATGGACATTAAATATGGGTGGGTCCAACATCTCAAACTGGTTTAATTCTCCTACAATAATAGTTTCTAATCGACCATCTGAATTTCACCTTATGAAGACCTATGTGGGAATAGGTGAAAAGCACCAACATGTTGGGTTGAAGTTAGTGAGTGTAAGCTGTAACATCCCAAGTAAGTAATGAATAATATATATTTTTATCTATGTCTATTAAAGAATTAAATAGTGTTTTAGAGGCTTAAAATGAAAATAAATCCAATCTTAAGCATGAAATACACTAATATTCTTAAAAGATTATTTTACTACCTTTTGATGGAAAACCCTTTTTAAATAAATATTTTGACAATTTTATAATATATATTTGTCAAAATAAACATATTAATTATGATTGGGACATTTAATTTTACATTGGATAAATTTTTGGTATTTTTCTGACAATGTTCATTTTTTAATGAATAGTGAAAAATACTGCATTTTACATCAAAAATTCTTTTTCATTTAATTTAATTATATGGTTAGATTATATTTTTAATTGGTCTTAAATTGTAATATGAATATAATTTTACCATTTAATCCAATTGTGGTCATTAGGATTAATTTCACTTTGGAATTGGTCATAAACTAATGCCAAACTTCTCATAGATATTATTTCAAAAAAACCCGCTATTTGTCATGACAGTGGGAATTAATTATTAAATTAATTAATGTAACGTATATGATTTTGATTTTGTAAAATAGACATCATTTTTTAATTTAGAATATCAAATATAGCTTAGGGTGATGTTTTGGTATCTTTCTGAAAAACTTCAATTTTTGAAGAATAGTGAAACCACTAAGTGGTACTTATAAAAACTGATTTTTCCGTTTAAATGAAATTTTTTCATCATTGTGTTTTGAATTTCAAAAATCCAACATACATGGTTGTCATTAAGAAGTAAAATGCGGTTCAATGGGATTAAAATAATTTTTTGGTGAATAGTAACTTATTAAGTTCTTAATCGCTATTAGAGGTAATTAGTGTAGTTTAAGGTAAAAAATAATGTTTTAATACTATGAGATGAGATTGACACACGTCCAACCCTCATTGGATGTGTCATGGACGACCAAGACAAGCCATGGGTCAACTTGGGGACCCCATGGAGCCACTTTGGTTGGGAAATGACATAAATAACATTTTATTTAATGTTAAAGTAAAAATGACAAAAACATGAGTTATTTTACTAAAACAATTTTTACATGGGGTTATACCAGTAAGATTTTTAACTATAAATATTCATTAGAAATCTAAAGAGATTTACTACATCATATTAGTTTTTTTATAATTTTTAGACATTAAATAAATTAAATTATTTAAGACATCATGATGATGCAGCGATGACCTAATTATTTAATGATTTAAATAAAATGGAAAGATATTGTAAAATATAAAACCTACACATGGCCAAAACCAATTGGATGAGTTTATTTCGAACCCCTATCACCTTATCCTCGAATTATATCAATGTGGGACCTTTTGAATCCGAAAATCATTTTAAAATAAAGTAACTTATCTTTACTTTCCAAGAGTTCCCCTCCTCTCCTCTTATAAAAGGCACCCACCTCTACCTCCTTACACACACTCCCAAAGCCTTTGGCTCGGCCAAACCCTGCCCATTTTGTCTCTCCACTTCCCTCTCTTACTCCTTGAAGCCTCACTTTGGGCATAAGTCTTCCCAAGGAAGCCTTTGAGCTCAAACCAAAGGGAGTTAACCGATTTTAAGGTAATGCCTTCACTTGAGTCCTTATGTATTATTTTTCTTCTCCAACCCCCTAAACTCTTTTTATTCTTTTCTTTTGTAAAAAATCCAGTATCCTCAATATACTAGGATGTTTTTATAAAAAGGATTCGAGCTACACTTACACACACCTACATCTAATGGTTAACGAACATACTGTTTCCGTGGGTGGTGAATTTATGCCTCCCGAAATGACGATTGTTCAACATTATGTTAACACCTTCAAAGGTGGACATTAAGATGTCACTATATATATATATGATATATAATATGTTTATGTTTTCCTTAAGCTTCTGTTTTTTTGTCATACCTTAATGTTTTCCATTATGGGTGAATGCGATATCTTCATTTAAGGAAGTGCGGACTACCGCCCTCTCAACATGATTTGATTCGTTAAATACAATATGTTGGACGTATAAAGGATGGAACTATGATATTATATATGATATTATACTGGAATTATAATATACCTTTATATCATTATGATTCCATTCTATAAAATACTAAATAGAAATGAAAGTAGCGTTCATGCGTACGTACGACTTACCGTCTCCATGAACGGTGCATTTCATTTCTTACCTCTAAATGATTATGTAATATTATTAATGCATGTATATACTCGATATATATGATATATACATAATGATTATAATTCTGGATATAATGTATACATGAACAACATGTAATTATAAAGGGTTTATTTTTGACTCAAGTACCAATGATCGTTAAAACGACCGTTATTAACTTAAATAAGTACACAATGTTAATGACATGGCAATAAGTGATATAAAAGGAATAATGAACTTGAAAAAGGTTCATAAAGAAGTAGAAATTAACTCAAGTTTATTATTCAGGACATTAAAGAACGATTGTGTAAATTCTGACCCGGGGTATGGGACTTCGTCTCAATATCCTTTTATTTAGGCATATTTTGTTTTATACACAACCTTCTTTTATATGGTGTATAAACCACTTTTGACTTTTATGTTTATCAAAAAGGAATCTTTTTTATACGAAGCGTTTTACTAAATGACAAAAGGGAATGTTTTTGTCACACGTATGCGGCGACAACGACTTCTCCGCCACCGTGACCGTTATTTGAGTTTCAGTTTCCTCTACAAGCCATACCTTTTTTTTAAAAGAAAAATAAATTCCATGTTTTAATTTTCCTTTATTTTGGTAGTCAAAATGGTTTTCATAATGTTTTTATATCAATGTGTTGTATTGATATATTGTGATTGAAAGGTGGAAATGTTATGTTTCCTTTATGCATGTTTTATTTGATACGATTATGTTGAGGTTGTTGGGTATTATTATGAAGACGGGTGGTTCCGTGATAAACTAAGGGCTGGTGAGCCCGATATAGCTCTCCAATGCATTGGGTAACGTGAAGGAGTGAAACGTTAAGGTTTCTCTGAAGAGATTTAGGGAATATACTATGATGGGTATTCCAAACGTAACCAAGAGGGTTACTCCCTACGTAAAGATGTTATGAATGCCTCAAGTGACCTTTATGTATTATGATTTCTATGATTTATTCATGATTTGATGAGGTATGTTAAAATGCTTATGTTTTATGGGTAAAGTATGATCTCAATCTTATGTATATATGTACCCATGTTTCCTTTCCATATTTTTATCTCCCTTACTGAGCTTTTTATGCTCATCCCAAGTTTTTTTTGAAATGTTTTTCACAGGTCAAGGGAAAGGTACATGATATGATGATAGTGTCAAGGACGTGTCAAGAAATAATCCATGATTTATTTTAAATATGTTTCCATTGATGGGAATGAAGAATACTATCTTTATGTAACCACTTTGATTATATGTGGAATGTAATGCAAGTTTTATGATCTAATTCTCTAAAACTCTAAACCCAAAATGATCCTCAATGTGTAATCTTATAATAACTCAAGATTAAGTAAGGTTTAAGGCTGGGGCCTTATAGTTGGTATCAAAGGTCGGTTTAGATAACTTTAGGAGTTATAATTCTATTAAATGATTATCCAAAAATATTTTTTTTGAAATGATATAGCATTTGAAGATTACAATGTTGCTTCATCTAAGGCATGTTTGTTCAGAATGGTTTTCCACAGAGGAAATAGGGAAGCAATTCTAGGAAGGCATAAAGAAGGAAATAACCTTTCGAATCAGCATCCCGAGATGGTCGGAATTGGAACTAAACAGTTTGTTGCAGTAATGTCGCAGTTTACTCAAGCGATAAATGGCGGTGGTATCCATACACAAGATCATCCGGATCAACCGCAGAGGAACATGTCAGTGGTGGAACATTTCATGAGGCAAAACCCCCCATCATTCAGAGGATCATCTGACGCTGTGTTAGCTGAAGGGTGGATTAAAGCACTGGAGAATATTTTCGATTTCATGGGGTGTTCAGACAATAAAAAGGTTAGTCTTGCAATTTATCGTTTGGAGGGTGAAGTAGATCAGTGGTGTTCGATGGTTAAAAATATCAGGGACGCTGATGAGATTGATGCTCTCGACTGGGATGAATTCAATGGTATGTTTCTTGAGAAGTATTTTCTTAAGGCTGTTTGACATAGGATGGAAAAGAAATTCTTGGAATTGAGGCAAGAGGAAGACTCTGTGCTACCTATGAAGAAAGGTTCACTCGATTGGAAAGGTATGCTCCAAATTTTATCCGAGACCTTGATAGTAAAATCAATCATTTTTACTTAAGATTAATGCCAAAATATCTAAGGGCATTAGCCTCTAGTTAGTTTAAAAGTTATGAAAAGCTTGTTTGATGTGCCGAGAAGGTGGAAATGGAGTTTGCCGATGATCAAGTGTTCTATAACAACCAACAGAAGAAGAGACCGAGCTTGCAGGAGAAAGGTAAGAATTATTCAAAAAAGTATGATGGTAAGAAAACTATGTTTCCAGTTTGTGATAAATGTGGAAAAAGGCATGCTGGGGAATGTCTTCTGAATTCTTGAAAGTGCTACCGATGTGGTAAGTTGGTACATAAGGCTTGTGATTGCACTGAAAAGGATCAAGGTGAAGGTAAGACCAAATTTGATTTACAGTTATTGAAATGTTATAAGTGCAATGAGACGGGTCACTATGCAAATGAGTGTCCAACAAAGAGCTTGAGTGATGGGAAGCAGTTAGACTATAAGAAGAAAGGGGTGGTGAAATCCTTTGCAACTACTTCAGCAGATGTCGGGCCATCAAATGAAGTTATATCAGGTACTTTGTTTATTTTTTCATATTATGCCAGTGTGTTGTTTGATTCGGGGTCTACACATTCTTTCATCTCTGAAACCATTTCTAGTAAAACGGGAATACCATCTCAAGAAATGACTCCTGAACTTTTGGTAAAAACACCTGGGGGGAATGTTGATGCAAAAAGAATTTATAAGAATCTTACTATCCTTATCTGTAGAAAGAACCTACTTGCAAACCTTATTGTTCTACCTCTAGTAGAGTTTGATGTTATCCTGGGTATGGATTGGCTCTCTATTTACCATGCTAATATTGACTATAGAGCTAAAGAAGTTTCTTTTAAAAAAGGCTTTCAGTTTGGGTACAAGAATGAACCCTTACTGTTGATAACTTATCAAGAGGCTGAGAAACTTGTAAAAGATGGAAATGAATGTTACCTTGCACACATCTTTGAAAATAAATGAACTATTCAGATTAATGATGTGTCAGTGGTAAATGAGTATCCTGATGCTTTTCTTGATGATTTTCCTGGAATAATACCAGATCAGGAAGTTGAAATTACTATTGACTTAGTTCCTAATTCTAAGCCAATTTCAAAACCCCCTTATCGAATGGCTCAAATTGAAATTTTAAAGTTGAAGGAGCAATTGCAAGATTTATTAGAGGAAGGTTTCATTCGACCTAGCACATCACCATGGGGTGCTCCTATTTTATTTGTTAAAAAGAAAGATGGTTCAATTAGACTTTTCATTGATTATAGAGCCTTGAATAACATCACTGTTAAGAACAAATATCCTTTGCCTCATATCGATGATTTATTTGATCAGCTTCAGGGAGCTCAGTATTTTTCAAAGATTGACTTGAGATCGGGGTACCATCAGCTGAAGGTAAAGGAAGCATACATTATGAAGACTGTGTTCCGTACAAGATACGGCCATTATGAATTTGGTGTAATGCCTTTTGGGCTAATAAATGCACCTGCTGTATTCATGGAATTAATGAATAGAATTTTCCATGAGTTCTTGGATAAGTTTGTGCTGGTTTTCATTGATGATATATTGGTGTTTTCTAAAAGTAAAGAGGAGCATGAAAGACATTTAAGGGTTATCTTGAAAACCTTAAAAGAAAATAAACTATATGGAAAATTCAGAAAGTGTGAGTTTTGGTTGCAACAAATTTCTTTCCTTGGTCACATTATTTCAAAAGATGGCATAACTATTGATCCTACTAAAACAAAAGTTGTTGAAGAATGGAAAAGACCCACAAATGTAACCGAGATCCGTAGTTTTGTTGAAAATTTTTCACGGTTATCTAGTCCAATGACTAAGCTAACTCGGAAGGGTGTTAAGTTTATCTGGACAAAAGAATGTGATGATTTTTTTCAGGAATTGAAAAGAGGATTGGTGAATGCTCCAATTTTAGCACTACCTTCTAGGAATGGTGAGTTTGTTATCTACAGTGAGGCTTCATTGAAAGGACTTGGTTGCGTCCTAATGCAGAATGATCAGGTAATTGCTTATTCTTCATGAAAGTTGAAAACTCATGAGGTAAATTACCCTACACATGATTTGGAATTAGCTGTTGTTGTTTTTTATTTAAAAATTTGGAGGCATCATTTGTATGGAGTAAAGTGTGAAATATATACTGATCACAAAAGTTTAAAGTATATATTCACTCAAAAAGAGTTCAACATGAGACAAAGGATATGGCTAGAATTAATCAAGTATTATGATTGTACAATTCATTACCATCCGGGAAAATCAAATAAAGTGGATGATTCTTTGAGTCGAAAAAGTAATGCTTCATTAGCAATGATATGTTTGGAACTTGATCCTTTGGTTAAGGATTTGATGAACATTGGCATAGAAGTTGTTGGTGCAGGAAGTTCTTCTGTTTTGTTTTAGGTATCAGTGAGATCATCTCTATCAGATAGAATCAAGCAAGCACAGAAGCAAGACAGTGAGTTGCAGAAAATGGTAGAGCTTGTTCAGAAAGGTAAGTTGCCTGAATTCAACATTGATAATGATTGTTTTTTGAGATTTTGGAAGAGATTGTGTGTTCCTTGTGATTCATATTTGATGAGAGAGTAGTTATGTGAAGCTCATAGTTCTCCGTTTTCCGTTCATCCTGGAAGTATTAAGATATACAGAGATCTTCGGGAGTATTACTGGTGGGATGGAATGAAAAGAGATATTGCTGATTTTACTGTGAAGTGTTCAACATGTTAGCAGGTTAATGTAGAGCGGCAATTACCGAAAGGGATGCTTTAGCCTTTACCAGTGCCAGAGTGGAAATGGGAGAATATATATCCATGGACTTTGTTGTGGGATTACTGAAGACATCTCGAGGTAATAATGCAATCTGGGTTACTGTTGATCGCTTGACCAAATCTGCTCATTTCCATGCTGTACGAGATACTTTTTCCCAAGATCAACTTTCCCGTTTGTATCTTAAAGGGATATTCAGGTTACATGGAGTTCCTCCATCCATTGTATCTGATCATGATCCCAGGTTCACTTCTCACTTTTGGAAAGGCCTTCAGAAGTCGTTGGGTACTAAATTAAATTTTAGTACAACTTTTCATCCACAATCAGATGGGCAGTCAGAACAAAAAATTCAGGCATTGGAGGATATGCTACGTTCTAGCTCTATGGATTATCAGGGAAGTTGGGACCAACATCTTTCTTTGGTTGAATTTTCATATAATAACAGTTTTCATTCCAGTATACAGATGGCACCATTTCAGGCATTATATGGAAAGCGGTGTCGAACTCCAGCTTTCTGGGATGAAGTGGGTGAAAGGAAGTTGATGGGACCAGAATTGGTAGAAGAGATGGCAGAAAACGTTAAGCTAATTTAGAAGCACATGAGAACAGCTCAGAGCAGGCAGAAGAGTTATGCGGATAACCGGAGGAAGGATCTATATTTCGAGGTAGGTGATCGTGTTTTTCTCAAGGTTTCTCCTTGGAAAAGTGTGATGAGATTTGGTAAGAAAGGAAAGCCGAGTCCAAGGTTTATTGGACCATATGAAATTCTAGAGAGAGTTGGATCAGTTTCATACCAGGTGGCTTTACCTCCGAGTTTATCTCAGGTACACAATGTTTTTCATGTTTCGATGTTGAGAAAGTATATGCCAGATCCATCTCATGTTTTGAGTCCAGAGGTAGTTCAGCTGGAAGAGAACCTATCTTATGAGGAACAACCAGTCCGGATTCTTGACCACAGGGAGCAAGTGTTACGAAATAAGGTGATTAATTAGGTAAAGGTTTTGTGGAAAAACAACATGATGGAAGAGGCAACATGGGAATCTGAAAATGCAATGAGGGATAAGTACCACCATTTATTTGATAAGTAAATAAATTACGGGGACATAATTTTCTAATGGGGGGAAGGATGTAACATCCCAAGTAAGTAATGAATAATAGATATTTTTATCTATGTCTATTAGTGAATTAAATAGTGTTTTAGAGGCTTAAAATGAAAATAAATCCAATCTTAAGCATGGAATACACTAATATTCTTAAAAGACTGTTTTACTGCCTTTTGATGGCAAACCCTTTTTAAATCAATATTTTGACAATTTTATAATCTATATTTGTCAAAATAAACATATTAATTATGATTGGGACATTGAATTTTACATTGGATAAATCTTTGGTATTTTTTTGACATTGTTCATTTTTTAATGAATAGTGAAAAATACTGCATTTTACATCAAAACTGCTTTTTCATTTAATTTAATTATATGGTTAGATTATATTTTTAATTGGTCTAAAAGTGTAATATGAATATAATTTTACCATTTAATACAATGGTCATTCGGATTAATTTCACTTTGTAATTGGTCATAAACTAATGCCAAACTTTTCATAGATATTGTTACAAAAAAACCCGCTATTTGTCATGACAGCGGGAATTAATTATTAAATTAATTGATGTAACTTATATGATTTGAATTTTGTAAAATAGAGATCATTTTTGAATTCAGAATATCAAATATAGCTAAGGGTGAAGTTTTGGTATCTTTCTGAAAAACTTCAATTTTTGATGAATAGTGAAACAAGTAAGTGGTACTTATAAAAACTGATTTTTCCGTTTAAATGAAATTTTGCCATCATTGTGTTTTGAATTTCAAAAATCCGAAATAAATGGTTGTCATTAAGAAGTAAAATGTGGTTCAATGGGATTAAAATAACTTTTTGGTGAATAGTAACTTATTAAGTTCTTAATCGCGATTAGAGGTAATTAGTGTAGTTTAAGGTAAAACTAATGTTTTAATAGTATGAGATGAGCTTGAAACACGTCCTACCCTCATTGGATGTTTAATGGAAGACCAAGAAAAGCCAAGGGTCATCTTTGGGACCCCATGGAGCCACATTGGTTGGGAAATGACATAAATAACTTTTTATTTAATGTTAAAGTAAAAAATGACACAAACATTAGTTATTTTACTAAAACAATATTTACATGGGGTTATACAAGTCATATTTTTGACTATAAATATTCATTACAAAGATAAAAAGATTTCCTACATCACAGTAATTTTTTTATAATTTTTAGAAATTTAATAAATTAAATTATTTATGACATCATGATGATGCAGCGATGACCTCATTATTTAACGATTTAAATAAAATGGAAAGATAATGTAAAATCTAAAACCTACACATGGAAAAAACAAATTGGATGAGTGGATTTAGAAACCTTATCATCTTATCCTCGAATTATATCAATGCGGGACCTTTTGAACCCGAAACTCATTTTAAAATATTGTAACTTATCTTTACTTTCCAAGAGTGCCCCTCCTCTCCTCTTATAAAAGGCCCCCACCTCTACCTCCTTAACCACAATCCCAAAGACTTTGGCTCGGCCAACCCCTGCCCATTTTGACTCTCCACTTCCCTCTATTACTCCTTGAAGCCTCACTTAGGGCAGAAGTCTTCCCAAGGAAGCCTTTGAGCTCAAACCAAAGGGAGTTACCCGATTTTAAGGTAATGTCTTCACTTGAGTCCTTTTGTTTTATTTTGCTTCTCCAACCCCCTAAACTCTTTTTATTCTTTTCTTTTGTAAAAACTACAGTATCCTCAATATAATAGGATGTTTTTATAATAAGTATTCGAGATACACTTACACACACCTACATCTAATGGATAACGAACATACTGTTTCCGTGGATGGTGAATTTATGCCTTCCGAAACGATGATTGTTCAACATTCTTTTAACACCTTCAAAGGTGGCCATTAAGATGTCACTATATTTATATATGATATATAATATGTTTATGTTTTCCTTAAGCTTCTATTTTTTTCTTATTTGTCATACCTTTATGGTTTCCATTATGGGTAAACGCGATATCTTCATTTAAGGAAGTGCGGACTACCACCCCCTCAAAGTGATTTGATTCGTTAAATACCATATGTGGGACGTATAAAGGATGGAACTATGATATTATATATGATATTATAATGGAATTATAATATCCCTTTATATCATTATGATTCCATTCTATAAAATATGAAATATAAATGAAAGTAGCGTTCATGCGTACGTACGGCTTACCGTCTCCATGAACGGTGCATTTCATTTCTTACCTATAAATGATTATTTAATACTATAAATTCATGTATATACTGGATATATATGATATATACATAATAATTATAATTCTGGATATAATGGATACATGAACAACATGTAATTATAAAGGGTTTATTTTTGACTCAAGTACCAATGATCGTTAAAACGACCTTTATTAACTTAAATAATTACATAGTGTTCATGACATGGAAATTAGTGATATAAAAGGAATAATGAACTAGAAAAAGGTTATTAAAGAAGTATAAATTAACTCAAGTTTATTATTCAGGACATTAAAGAACGATCGAGTCAAGTCAGACCCGAGGTATGGGACTTCGTCTCAATCTCCTTTCATTGAGGCATATTTTTTTTTATACACAACCTTCTTTTATACAGTGTATAAACCCCTTTGACATTTACGTTTATCCAAAAGGAATCATTTTTATATGAAGCGTTTTACTAAACTACAAAAGGGAATGTTTTTGTCTCACGTATGTGGTGACAATGACTTCTCCGCCGCTGTGACCGTTATTTGAGTTTCAGCTTCCTCTACAAGCCATACCTTCTTTTTAAAAGAAAAATAAATACAATGTTTTAATTTTATTTTATTTTGGTATTGAAAATGGTTTTCATAATGTTTTTATATCAATGTGTTGTATTGATATCTTGTGATTGAAAGGTGGAAATGTTATGTTTCCTTTATACATGTTTTATGTGATACCATTTTGTTGAGGTTCTTGGGCATTATTATGAAGACGGGTGGTTCCGTGATAATCTAAGGGCGGGTGAGCCCGATATAGCTCTCTAATGCATTGGGTAACGCGACGGAGTGAAACGTTAAGGTTTCTCCGAAAAGATTTAGGGAATATACTGTGATGGGTATTCTAAATGTAACCAAGAGGGTTACTCCCTACGTAAGGATGTCATGAATGCCTCAAGTTACCTTTATGTCTTATGATTTATATGATTTATTCATGATTTTATGAGGTATGTTAAAATGATTATGTTTTGAGGGTAAAGTATGATCTCATTCTTATGTATATAGGTACCCATGTTTCCTTTACATATTTTTACATCCCTTACTGATCTTTTTATGCTCATCCCAAGTTTTTTTTGAAATGTTTTTCACAGTTCAAGGGAAAGGTACATGATATGATGATAGTGTCAAGGAAGTGTCAAGAAATAATCCATGTTTTATTTTAAATATGTTTCCATTGATGGGAATGAAGTATACTATCTTTATGTAACCACTTTGATTATATGTGGAATGTAATGCAAGTTTTATGATCTAATTCTCTAAAACTCTAAACTCGAAAAGACCCTCAATGTGCAATCTTGTAATAACTCAGTTTAATTAAGGTTTAAGGCTGGGGCCTTATATAAGCTGCTAGGACATGAGATGGTTGGGAAGGTGAAAACCATTCAGTAGAATATCAAGGAAGCCCTAATTCAACCAAAGAGTTATGTAGATAACCATCAACGAGACCTTGAGTTTAATATTTGATACATGGTATTTCCACACATATTACCATTGATGAATGGCATGAGGTTTTGATAGAAAAGGAAGTTATGTCCTAGGTACATCGGCCCCTTCGAGATTTTTGATCATGATTGGGTTATGGCCTATCGATTAGCACTTCCACCTAACATAGCCAAAGTACATGACATATTTGATGTATCCCTATTATGGAAGTACATTCTAGACCCTTCACATGTACTCTCTTTAGAGGTAGTATAGCTAGAGGTGTTGTGGAAAAACCAAAAGATTTATGAAGAGATGTGGGAATACAAGGAAGTGATAATGCAGAGTTACCCGCATTTGTTTTATAGTGAGAAGAAGAAAATATTTAGAGAGATATTTATTAATGGGAGAAGATTGTAACGACTCTAACTTTCATTAATTAAAATTATCTTGGTCTACTTAAAAGTATTTTTGTGGTTATGTAAAATATATAGAAAAATTTCGTTTTATGTTTTTTATTTAAAATTATTGTTATGAATATTTACTGTTTCTAATATAGTTGATGAATAGTGACAACATGATTAGAATAAATATAGGAAATTAACAAATCCAATTTATTTAGACAAAGGAATTGATGGACACATTTAGTTGAATTTCCCCGTATGAAGCCCATTTGTCAGAGCATGTATAGGAGGTGGAGTCATTGGGCATCACTCCTGACCAAGCACAAGCCGAGAATGAACACTTTATGCATAAGAGTAACAGACTACGGGAGAAGTGGAAGTTAATAGTGATTACCACCCGAGCGATGTTATTCGATCCACCCAATTTTTCTGTCACCACCACAGACCTTAACCATCAGTCTTAGGCAAGTGTTATAAGGGGTTATGTAACAATACCATAGCTCTATGATTATGTTCATTATTTTATATATAATAATTAATATACATTAATTTTAGTATTTTTACATTGTAAATAGTTTATAATGTGAAAATAGTATTTTTTTAGTTAATAATATACTAAGAAATCTATTTTGAAGATTTAATGGATTTATGAATTGAATAATATTTTAATAAAATATTTTAATAAATAAATTATTATTAAATATAAATGATCGTATAATTTTATTTGAATACAACTGTAATTTTAATTATGTTTTGAATTTTTTTTTGTAAAACACATGAACATTCGATACATTTCAATTTTTATTTTAAAAGATAAAATTTACATATTTAGAAAATTATATAGGTAAAAAAAATATTTTTTGAATCAGGTTGTAGAAATTATCCAATGGTGAATTTTTCATAATTTTCTAAGACGAGAAAAATATTGGGTAATAATTAAATACCATTTAAATATAAAATATGTTTTATGAAATCATAATCAACCAATAGTGATTCAATAAAATAATATAAACATTATTTTTGTCCAATACATGTTTTTCCATTAAAAAACATTGATTTAGATTTGTTGATTTTTTTTACAAAGATTTTGTGGACCCTCTAATACTTTTAAAACATTTTGTCTTTTAAAATGTTTTCTATGAGAGTGTAACTCAACTCCACATAATCTACGTTGTTATTTTATGAAGTTCGGCCATTGTCCATATAAAATATTTTTTTCCACTCCCCTTTTGAAAAAACCAAGGTCATAAACCACGGGATGGGTTTTGGTTTTCTTTAGTTTAATGTGAGGTTTCCCAACCCTATGTAAAATTCAATTCCATGTCCTTTCATATATAAAATTAAACATTTTTCTACTTCCTCTCCACTCAAATCCTTTTGTGTTCGATGAACCCCTACCAAAATCTCTCTAGAATCGTCTTGAGGTGCCCCATGTTCCCCAAAAGCCTCTATTAAGCCTCTCCCAAGCCATTGGGATCACACTTCCAAGTAAGGTATTTATTTCTTTCTCATTTTGGTCCAATTTTCTTTAATTTGATATTCCATTTTGTTTTTAATAAAAAAATTTGGGGTATGATTTCTCACCTCACCCATAATGTCCAATTTATGTTTGGATTATGGGATACCCATATCACTTTCATTAATGCTTCTAATGTACAACCGTAACCTTGCTGAAATTCCTTGAGGGATTTCTCTCTCCTCTTTTACATCCTAATAATTATTTTGTATTAAGAATCTAAATTACATTATGTTTTTTAGGAATTTTATAAATATGACCCCCTTACTGTACATTTAATTTATATATGATGAGACACTATTTTATCTCTCATAAACAATTTTCATGAATCCTTATGTCACGCCATTAGGCTGTCGAATTTGCACCACGTTTTTTCAAGCCAAGATCACTGTGTAGTGAATATCATACCCATGTATTTATCAAGGGTATTCACATTTATAAACATATACATATTTAATGGTACATTCATGAATATATTCCAAATTACTTAATTGTGTAATAACATATGATGTTGATTGATTCCATGATCTAGATGGAAACCTTATACATGAAATGAAAAGTTTAAGAAATATATGCCCTGATAGCGCTCCAATGCATTGGGTGAAGTATAGTATCATGATAAATCATGTGTAATTGGTGTTGACAAAAGTTAATTAAATTTTAATGAGGTATTACTCGTACTTCATGTGCAATGAGGTTTTATATCACACTCCACATGTAATGGGATCCGGCTCATGGTAATTCCATGTTAAGTGTTGTTGCCACATTTCCAAGTCATGATTATCATGAAATGTCATGTTTTTCTATTAATGTTCTCTTCTGGACAATTGATATGCCTATTGTCTAAAATTTATTGTATTCCACATGTTATCCGATGTTTATTCTCTTACTGGGCTCTATAGATCACCCTTTTCTTTTTCATGTCCTTAGGATATCCCATGCAATGCTATGTTTGAGGGAATGTAGTGGTCATGTAAAGGATGTTTTCAAAAAAGATGTTGTATGTTTTATGTTCTTTTCTATTATTTAATGTTCATAATCCAAAAAAGACATCGGACCTCTCGACCTTCTTTTTTGTGTCAAGTGAATATTTTATGTCATAACTAATGTTTATGTGTGTATTAAAAAGAAGTGTTTTCATAAAAAACCCTCATTTCACTGGAAATATAATTGGCTTTATATATCATTTTTAGATGTTAACGACCTTATTAATAATATATTCTATGTTTCCCTTAGAATGATCTAGTTGATTAATATTCCAAATACATTATATGTTAATTTATCCGTCTATTATTCATTATCATTTTGATTAACAAAACATGGAACCATTTATTATTGATGCAGTTATTATATGAAAGAATTCAATGTGGTATATCATTATAGAAGTCCCAATCAGGATTATTGTTTATTGTGACCCTTTTGAAGCATAGTTCTACAGTTTTATATGACCTTAAGGACTTCAAAATATATATTTGGTTACTAGGATTGGTGTTTCATGTACTACATGATAGTAAAATAGTAACGGTATTCTTTATTACATAATAGTAAATGTGAATATCGAGGAGTCATATTTAGGGAATAAATAATCCGTTTGTATTCTATTATTCTTTAGTAGTTTTAATGATAGTATTTTAAATTTCCTTGTAGCCTGGGAGTGTAGACCACATTGTGTTCTATTACTCAGGTAACAAATATGTAATCCAAAATGGTTATATGCTTGAGGAATCTTGAGTTGGAATACTCTTCTTCTATACATTTGATTAGAATGGGATAATAGTTTTACAATGAATGATATATCCATGGTTTTTATACTTATGTGGGATAGAGCATGGAAAAAAATCATTGGATTGAAAAAAACAAAGTTTTGGTTGGTATGTTGTAAAAAAATTAGAATAAGAATAAATATATTTTCTAAGAGGATCACTAATAGATCATCATTCTGGTGGGACTACAACCATGTAATGTGCAATGAAAAATTCATGTGATTCCATCTTTTAAATTCATGATTAATAGGGAAAATCAATCATTTAGAGTAAAAGGTGGTGATTTCATTTATTTAAGGGTAGACCTATATGATTTGGTGTTAATGTAGTGGTAACATGTGGATTGGTTAAATGGAATTTTCACATAACATTTATTCTTTCCTAGTTATACATTTTAATCAAGAGGAGGTAGGGTTGTGGGTATCAAATGAATTCAGTTCAGGGAAAACCTAGCTACTAGAAAGCATTGTGTTTATATGTATGATCACATGGTTTATTGACAAATTTATTAATTATTTAGATTTTTTTCATTGAAGGAATATGGAATCGAAAAATGGATTCATAACCATTGTGTCGTAAGAAATATTTTTCATTAAGGGAGACGTGATATCCTAAATTAGGGGATGTGTGAGGTGAAGATGCTATAAAAAGTGATTTTTTAACATATAGTAGGCTGTGAGAAGATTTTTATGTCAAAAATTGACCATTGGATGTATTGGACTATATACATATAAATCCATATATTAGTTGGACTTTCTATATTTCATGGAAATCTATTATAATCAAAGGATCATGTTTAGTCATTGTTTATTGTGAAAGACTATTCAGCGGTTGGGTAGAATTATGATAGAACTATGAGGTCACTATAAGGATAACACTATAATATTAATCCTTGAAATGTGAAGTGTAAATTGACATCTCTTAATGGAGGCTAGATTTCTAAGAAAAACATACTATTTAATGATCATGGTGACTTTAGATGTCCAATTTCATAATGGATGAGTAGTTCACGGTTTCATATTAAATGATTGATGCTTAATTTAGATGTAGATAAAAATGGAGTTAAGATGTGGGCATCAATCATGGTAGAAATTTTATGCGATTAAATAAACTATCAGATGTTTGGTACACTAATGCTCTATTTACACTCATTTTGTTGGTTCAAGTTGATGTTTAACAAATAATAAAAATATAATTGGTGGTTTTTAATTCATTTTGGTTTGTATATCATTATTACAATTCAACCAATGGTTAATTAATCCATATTATATGATTCCTTATAGTTAGAAGTTACTTTTTTTATTAAGTGTAGGACAATGTTTTGGGATGTATTGAACATTTTTTCCAATCAACCAATATATAGTGGGTCAAAACAACATCTATCTTAAAATATTTGGTAATAATGTGCTATTTAGGAATCATTTTTTCCGATTTGGATCGGTTAACGTGTTTGTTTTAGTATCTATGTAGATATTAAATGAACTATTTAGAATCTAGAAATGGTGTTTAGTATTTAACTAAAATCTCATTGTCCATTGTATTTACTATGGTGGAACTGAGCCATGTGGAATATGTCATTAGACTATCTTATTCATGTTCTTTATTTTGATTAATAAAAAGGTAAAATGAGATTCATTTAGTATAATTTGATATAGATTTTAGGGGGTGTCAAAATAAAATGTTTAATGTGACATTGTTGTTAATATTATAAGACATCATTCATTTGGATCAGATTATGACATTATGTTAGAAATCTTGTAGCGGGACTATTATGGACATTTCAGAATGAGCATACCCTTGAAGTGATAATTTATACCTCTATGATCGATCCTAAAAAAGTATTTATGTATAATAACCATTGAATGATTGGAGGAATTATTTTAGTTGAACAACAAATTATTAAATTTTATAAATGATTTGTTGGGGACATTGTTTTAGTATGTTCCATTGTGGTTGCGATTTAATTACGACAGTTTCAATGTTTCTTATATTGGAAAAAATATTTCTGAAACCTATTATTGAAATTATATTACTTAAATTTAAATTTTTTAGAGGATTTTCAATGATATATAAAAGGATAGGTGGGGCTGCATGGCTTGAGGTTGCATTATTGGCTGGGGAACACTTGAAGGGATGGTACTGTAGCGCCAACAAGATAGTGGTGGGAGTAGATATCTATGATTATTAGAAAGACTCACTGAAAAGCAGGTGAAATTTCTGAGATATTGCTACCTAGATGAGGTCACCAAATAAATGGTGTACCATGAACAAATATCAAATAGTGCATATTGGGGGGATTTTAGCAGTGGTATTCTTTGTAATTACAGCCATGAGAAAACCCATAGTTATTCATTGATTTAAAAAAAATTAAGATAGATTTCATGATGCTATCACATATTCCACTCTAGAAGAGTCTCCTTTTATTTAGAGAAAATATTGATGTTATCTTAGGGTGATTCTGATTAAAAACCTCAATCATATTCTATCATGGTAACTATATCCCTTGAACGGTGGTGGATCTTGTTCATAGTAAACATGGATTAATTATTGGGGTGTTATATATATGTTATGGTCTATTATAAATTCAATTATCCTTGAATCTACTCCCCTTTGGTCACCATGTTAACTGGTTGATTATTTTTTAGTTCTTTTATAAAGGATACATTGAAATTTATATTAGATCAAGTTGGAATAGACCCTGATTGATGGATCATTGGAAAGTGTTATGGTATGTCTTATGATGACAAACATATTCTATTCAATTAATTTACATTAACCAGTATTTAAATGGTTTGGGATAATTGTGATGACTGTACATTGAATTATGGATTTTATTTACAAATTTTTATCATCTTCGAATAGAGAGTGCGGCTGGAGTGTCCCATACTCCATTGAGTGATGTTTTGGATAAGGTTCATCATTTGGTGGGTTTCATATAACACATCCAAATTTGTTATATTAAAATTTTATTCTTTTTTACATGTGATGTGGTATTTTCTTGAATTTACATTTAATGTGAATGGTTGAACATCCATGGATGGATGGTCATGATTCAGATTAAAAGGTGACATCTGGTAAGTCAATAAACTTTTGTGCCTTCTCCATGAATGTTTTATTCTTATAAATAATTAAAGTAATCATAATTTAGTTACAAAATATTAATTAGAATTAATAATAATGATAATGATTTTTTATAAGTAATTTTATTATGATAAGTATTGGGTGATTTAGAATAATATTTATATATTAACATGGTTTGAAGTTGATTCCTAGTGAGGTAGATGGTATTGTACTCTACTGTCTGATTTGAAAAATTTCTTGGAATGAGAAGATATGTTCACTACAAAGGGTGAGTGGAAAAAAATATTCATAATGTGTTGTGAATTATTATAATAATAAATTAATTAATTACCCGAACACCTTATATATTTTTTGGATGAATAAATAATGTAATTGTTTAAAGTTCAATGTAGCATGACAGACTCTTATTCAATATTTGATACAAAAAGTTGATTGTTGTGACTTGAGAAAATATGAGTTCCTTATATGATATTAACACCTTGATATATTTTTTTTCCACATGAGTTATAATTTCTATGAGACCTTATATATTGAAATTTACAAGGTTATTATTATGTATCCTTCTATAAGTTTTTTTCCATGATCACATTTGATGATTATGTAAGACCTGATGACATGAAATTTTTTTATATGTATATTATTGTCTTTTCAATGTTATCAATGTGTTTTTGAAGATTTCTTTTATATTATTGATTGTGGTCACAATAAATTTTCTGGGAATACATTGAGATAATTTTATCATGATTGATACATATTTTACTACTATACTATATATTTTTCATTCTTGGTGGTAAAGAAATGTTTTATATTGATGTAATTATACGATAATGTTTATTGGGCAATATTAATATATATAATTTTCCATTAAATGTATCTATACATGATTTTGGAGATATTTTAATTACTTCAGAAAGGTGGGATGTCATATAATGTAATCCCTTTTAGAAGGAGTGTGAAAAAAGTAAAAAAATGGAAAAAATAGAAACATAAATAAACTAGGATCACTAATTAATTATGTCCTTACTTATAACATGACTACTTAATGAAAACATTTATACCTTCTAGAACTCAATGCATTTTGTTTACCAAGTAGACATGCTCACACTTGATTCTTTGTAAAATAGGATTACATGTTCACTAGGAAAACTTTTGGAAAAAATTATACATTTTTCCTTAATTATAATGAGTCTTATATTTCTAGGAATACAATAATGATGACAATCATACCAAAATGGAGCAGGAGTAGGTAATATCAAGGGTTTTGGTGTTTAAGAATGATCATAAACTCTCAACACATGATGGTCTTAAAGTGTGTCTAAATATTTATCATAGATTTTAAATTTTAATTTATTATTTACCATTTTATTCTCATTTGAGATTATCACATGAACATATATTATATATTATCAATGTATTACTAATTGAAATTTCTGGTATCTCTTTGGGTAGTAGTTTCTCCCTACATGAGGATCTATGAAAATTTGGTACCTATAATCCATTAATCTTTTTAGGTTGATGATGGGTTATATAAATGGATGATCATCTAGTGGGATACAATAAAATGAGTATGGATTCCTTGATGAGATGAATCATTATGTTTCAGATCCTTTTATAATTTTATAATTTTTTGTGAAGTACATGATCATCTTGGTATGTGACGAGTATCATTTTAAAAATATTACTATTGAGTATTATATTTGTACATTTATTCATACAGTTGGTATGTAATTGATTTTCTCACACAATGATTATATATAATTTACTTTACTTTATATTTTCTTAGTACTACTCTAATTGATGAAATATTATCTATATGGCTATCTTTTAAGGCTCTTTCTTAATTATTAGCCTCTGGCGTATGACGGGAAAGCCATGTTGTCATGTGGAACTTCAAATTGGAATTGTTGATTAAATGTTTTATTTTATATGATAGAACACTCTATAAGGGATACAATTATTCACATTCCAGCAAAGGTTATAGAAACATGACTAAGAATGTGTATGGAATGGAAATATTAGTTATAATATACTGAAAAAAATATTTACACTTATTTAATATTATATTTACATTAAAAAATCGATGAACAAACATATACCATTATATACTATAATGATATAGTAAAAATGTTTCATGGAGAATTAATTAATATTTAATACATGAAAATATGTAATTTAATTAAAATATGATATAATACAAAATCACCAAACAGACGTAATCAAAGGGATTAATTATATTGTGAGTGACTAAATCATGATAAAACATTCTTCTATGACTAAATTAAGGTATACCAAATCATTATGACGTTGAATTAATATATACATGTCAGAATTGTAAATATGGAACAAATCATTCCATTTTAAAAAGGTATGTTGGTAAAAATCCATTAGTTTATACCCTTTTTAATGAAGTCCATGAATATCCACCATTTTTGTTATAAAAAATAGTTGAATATTCTCCAATTTAGTTTTGAACATATATTATAATATCCATAGAATAAATTTGGATAAAATCACCACATATCTATGATTCATATAATTATTTCCCAAACCTATGAATCTGGAAACATAACTTTCTTCATCCAGTCACTCTTATTTATCCTAACTGACTAAAATAATTTTATCATTGATTTCCAATATCATGAGATATAAATCATTATATAATTCATACAAGGGTGGCATAACACCTCATGCATCGATACAAAATTTATATTCCTTATAAAATAAATTAGTCAATCAACTTTTAATAATAATGCATGTAATTAAAATGGTTTTCCAAACAATTAATAAATTTCATCACATAGAATAAATTTAAGAATATTATTGATTTATTAAAGTCGAATTTAGAAGAAAATGAGTATTTTATAATCGAAATAAAATGCTTATTGAATATGAATGTTGAATTCACTAATGGATATATTCATTTTATAGAGGTAAATATAAGGGAATGCATAGAATATTTTCAATAAAATATTAACGATATTGCAAAAAAAATATGATGAAATGTGTCACATTAATTGTAAATTTTTAAATATGGATTGAAATTATTTAAAAAAACATTATTTTAAAATAATACATCAATAATATATCCTTATAAAAAAATGTGGATATCTCGTAGAAATGCATCGTGGGAGATAATTAATAAGATCATGTAAGGAATGTATTCTATGTATTAAGAAAACAATTCTATATAAACCCACATCATAAAGAGCGTGATAAAATTTTCATTTGAGATGAGTTAATGATAAAATTGATTTTATACTGACATTAATTATGTTTTTATTACAAAAAAATTATAATGTTTTTAGGAAATTTGATTATTAAAATGGAATAAAAAGTTAGTAATTTACTATGTTCAAATTGATCATAATTTCCTGATAAAAAATCATTTTTGAAAATTTATTTGAAATAAAAATTTACTTTTATAGAAAATAAAAAGTAATGAAAAAATAATATAATGGTAATATTGGTTAAATTAGTCATTGAAAACACTAATGTTATATGAATCATTATAACTCATTAAAAGATATTATTTTAAGAAAAACCATTATAAATTTCATAATAAGAGAATCATAATGATTGAAGGATGGATTTGGGAAAAAAATTTCAAATAACATTTATAAACTATTAATTGAAATTATTGAATAAACTACTGTTATCGAAAAAATACATGTATAATCAATATGCATGCAAAAATAAAACATTCCTCATAATATAGAAATTTAGACAAAAACCTTACAAATATCATTTTTTTAATTATGAATCATTGAAAATAATTTTTTAAATTTAATAAATGTATATTAATAAAAATATAATTTTATAATATAAAAATAAATTCCATAATATAAAATATTTATAAAATTGTGGTTCAATAAGAATAATTATATCTCAATAGAATCATATTATGTTATGAAACTAACATACGACATTAATAAAACAAACATTGAAGTATCCTAAAAATATGTAGAAATTTAAAGGTTAAAATCATGAATTAATGACATAAAACTTATATAATACATAAAAATTATATAATATTAACCATATAAATTAAAATATATTCCTAATACTAAATAACACTCAAAATGAAAAATTTGACCTGAACCACCTACAATGTATTCCTACTTCATTTCTCTATAATTTAATTCCAGATAAATTAATAAAACATATAAAAATATCAGATCATTATTGATATATATTATCAAATTTATAAAAATAATTATCCAGTTATGTTTAATATATTAGTCAATTACATCATCTTTTTACAATTGTGTTATAGAAATTTCTGTTAATTAGTGCACGTGTCTACTGTTGATGTCAATCATTCTTCCATTCCTAAATGTTTATCATTATCATATCAACAATGTTAATATAATTTTTTTATAACAATTTATATAATTTTATTTTCATTTCATGAGTTTGAAATTTTTTTCCTTATAATGGTTTTAATGACCAAATTTTTTAAAAATATTTTAAATAATAATGGGTGTTATTAAATTTAGG
Organism: Viscum album; assembly: GCA_963277665.1. Lineage (NCBI taxonomy): Eukaryota > Viridiplantae > Streptophyta > Magnoliopsida > Santalales > Viscaceae > Viscum > Viscum album. Next base: position 1,435,298,422 of record OY728159.1, read on the forward strand.
AAAATCATAATATAACTATTCCAAAACAATAGAACAAACATTATTTGATATTTATTGTCTAATAATATAATTAATTATTCATATATGACCATTCTTGTTAGATAATTAAAACATTTATCTATTTTTGGTTAAACCAAACCAAATAAAAATATGTTATAATCGATGGGTGAGTATGGTTAAGAAAGTAATTTTTATTAAAATATCATAATTAATTATGTATGATAATTATTTTATTTATATATGATTTTGGTGGAGAATTATATTTTAAGGGATATAGTCAAAAAATAAATCATAGGGCAGATAGAAAAAATTCATCAGTTCATTGGGGAGGTATGTGGTATGTAAACATAGATAATTATTCCTATTTTCATATAAAATCAGGAAAATAAAAATTGGATTGTATATTATAAATAATATTCATTAAATAATAAATATTATTTATAAAATCCATATTTGATCAATCGGTTCAAGGAAATGATGGACAACGAAACAAATAATTTCATGCTTCTGGTTGTCTTCAAGTATTCACTAATGACATTGTACTTTATTTAATGGAAAGAGTGTGTGTGGATAATGATTATATCATAAGAAAAATATGTGTTTATTGTTTGGGGAAACTATTTTTGGAAAAAGAGGGAAACTGACTAGGTTCAAAATAATTATAAAGTCAAACATCATTATAAATTTTCAAACCCATCAAAACTAAATTATAGCGGTTAAGGTAATTTACCATTGTTAGACATCATATGATGGAGGTGACCTTCATATACTATTTATACATAATGAGATACTAGATGTGGAATTCTATCCAATCCCAAGTCATTACATGTGCATAATGAATTTTTTTCCCATCGTTGAAACCATGTAATAGAATCCCATTCTAGTCGACAATCCAATGGGATTTTTCTTTATTTAAAACAATATGTAATGGTAATTCGAACATTCTATGGGAATCATATCTCAATTATGGGGTTATATAGTTTAATTTCATGTTAATAGTGGAATATTGTAATATTATATGATTATATAAAATGAAAAATGTTTTAGTTACCTAGAGGATTTATGTTTTTTTACGGTGGAAGGAATTACATTTATACTAAAATAGTTTAATAATATATATCAATAATATATTTCAATTGATATATTGATCGAAAGTGGAAAATATTGATAGTATATTTGTTCACAATGAGAAAAACATCAAATTTTCATTTGGATACATGTTTCAAAATTTTTTAAGTCATTTTGATTCAAATTTTAAAGTAATACCACTATTTTTTTACTATGGTCCAGATTTTTTTCATACGTAACTTATTTTTAAGAATATAAAAAATTGGAACATATAAATTAATATCGAACTATGGCATCCTAATATGAAATAGATCTTTTTTTAATATATATTATCATTGATAGTAAAATTAATTTTAAAACTATAGTATATGATGCATAAAAACATGTTTACTATGAAATTATATTTTATGCATATAAATTGTTATTATGATAATATAAAGTATGTTTTTTATTTTATTTTATATTAATGGTATTTTGTCAAAAATCCCATTTTAATGTTTCTTTTGAGGTAATCCAAAATAAAATTTCATTTTACAAAATTGAAATTAAAATCATTAAATAAAAACATATATTTTGGAAAATGTATTATAAATGTTTCAAAATGATAAGCATTGATTTTTATATTACACATAAAATTTTTAAATAAACTACTTTACTCATAATAAGGATCTTTTGTCATGTAAAAAGTTTCATTAATTTAAATATCATATTTACATCATCTAAAAATCCAAATGGTTATGGTATATATAAAAACTGTATTATTCACTATTCCAATAAAAATTATTTATTTCATAAAAACCCCAAATATTATTATAATTTTAATATTAGAACTTTTTCATAAAATAATGATTATTATTTAAAATTAAATCTCTTAAATTTATGAATTTATTTTTTAAATGAAAATACTAAATATTTTGAAATAATCCTTTTATAATAAAAAGTCATTTTTTATTTTGAGTTCCTAGTATTATTCTCTATAAATTAAAAAAATTGTAAATATATTAGTTCATACATAGAAATTTTACATATTATCACACTTATTTTTTAATTGTTATTGACTTGTTTATTTTTTTTGTAAAATACATAAAAATAGTTCTTTTTAAAAGAAACACTTTTTTATTTAACAATATTAAGCTGTTATAATCTATATCCAAGTATTTGTAATTGGTTAGAATATTTTTTATTAGAAATTTTATACTTCTAATAATTATTTATATAATGTACACCTAATATATAACTCCTTGTTTTATTTAAGTGTTGTGCAAGGTGAAATATAACAAACTTAATATTTTATAAAATTTAAATTTATAACAATATATCATACAATAACATTGTCCCAACATAAAAAAATAATTTATTCACAATTATACATACCATTATGTAATATAACAATTTATGTGATTCATTAGAAACAGTAAAATTGTTTTCTATATAGACATCATCCTCACAATTCTAGATACACAGAGACTTAAAATTTCTAACATTATAGGAATATATCGCTATTTTTATATCACAATATATTGTACCAAATATGATTAAATAAATTTTTTTAGTACATTAATTTGAAATATCATTCACATCATATTTATCAAAATTATGTCTATAACTGAATATTAAAACATAAATGGAAAAAATAAATCCTAAAAACATATCAATATGACAAATAAATTAAAAGATATCCTCTCATGTTAATACTTATTTCCAACAATGAAAACTTTTAGTTCTATAATAATACAATTTTATCATCTTATAACTCTTAAATATAAAAATATGATTTTATGGTTACTGAAGTGGTAGATTTTTTATGATATAAGACATATATTTATTCCTCAAATAAAATAAAATTAACTTCTAAAGGATAATAAATATCATGTGAATCACAAACACATACACCCCATGATAGTTAATATTTGTGTAAAGTTATACCTCTATTTTGGGCATCCAGTCATAATCATTTTAAAACATAGCAATCTGTTTACACATTATAACCACTAATATCATTTTTGGTATAGATCGTATTCCTCAGTTTCTATCCAAAGTGATATTTTTTGCAGGGAAACGACCCAATTTTCTTTTTAACCAAATATAAAAATGTTATCCAATACAATGAAATATCAATAGGATTTTCACAAATTTTTTATCAACCTAATCACAAAAAATATTTAAATTAATCGGCAAAATTATTTAATCCCTTCATTGAAACCAACCATGGTAATTCAAACACACATTCCCATCCACGATGATAAAAAGTCATTAATTACATATTAGATTCATCACAAACTGAAAAATATCTATATAACATTTTACATATTACGTATTATTTTATATTTTATCTATTTCATATCTTAGTTCTATCATAATCATGAAAATGGATTATTTAGATTAATTAAGGATGAGATAAAAATATTTTTTTTATGATTTCTGATAATAGTTTTCAATATTCTAACAACAATATAATCCCATATTGAATTTACATATGTTGTACTCAACAAAATGTTATATAGAACTGAAAAATTAAGAAAGGGATGTTCTCAAATTATCATTAAGGTAAAAAATTAAAATTCCCTCAAGTGATATATATATATACGATAATTTATTTGAATAGTAGAAAATCATATAAATAAAGATATGTATCAATAATATTTTTCCATAAATCATTGTAATGGGCCACAAAATATCATTTGGACCAACATGTTCCAATGAAAATGGTTATGGGTGAGTAAAAATGAGTGTTATGGAATAATTACTGACATATGTCATCGAAATAATATATTCAATTGAAACATAGTATAAAAAGGATTATTAAACAATCACAATCTAAAAAACTTATCATATATTGTGATACTCAATCATGATAACCCTTAATGATAAAAACAATTTAAATAATCTCAAAACATATATTTTTTAACAAATAAGTTATATTACACCCTTAATATTGTGTGAAAAATGATTGATGTCAATTTTTTTGTTATCAATTTATTTCATGTCCACTCGTAATGTTTTATAATAATTCAATTCATTTTATCTTTTTATATATTGAGATAATATTATAAATTCCAAATATTTTATTGTATAAAAATATGTTCTTGGACCCCATTAATGTTTTTAAATTTTTAAATAATGACCAGATATCATAGAAATATTGCAGAAGTATATGAATATAGATACATCCCCTTCTATATCCACTCACTCATAGAAATGCCTATAAACCCACATAATCATGACTATTAATACATATATCATGATATATAAATTAATAACAATTGAATTGTGAGAAAATATATTAACTCACCCTATATTTCTATAATAATATACCTAGAAATTGAAATTAGTAATTCATATCATCATAAGGAACTTTTAGAAGGAAAATTTTTATCAAAGCTTTTCTAAACCGTAATAACAAATTCATCACCGTGAATAATATCAGTTGATTTAAAAAATCTCAATCATCAAACATAGTTGTCTCATAAATGATTTAAATTGGGTATTGATAAAACAAATGTATAAAAAACATATATGTATTTTATTGAAATAGTATAATAAAATTTAAATTTGAAAATAGATTTTCATTTTTTTATAGTTAATAGAACTAGTGATGTCATAAGTTAAATTGAAAAGATCATTTCAAAATAGATTATGTGAAAAAAAATTAAATAATAACCATTATAGGATCCATGAAATTTATATATATTTTTTATAAATGAAATTAGAAGTGGGTAATTAAATATATATCTATTGAATGAAATATATTCATTATATTAAAAATGAAAATTTATCAACAACCATTATGCTTTATTTTAAGAGAATAAATTTTAAAATGATATTGTTGAGTATAAATATTACTAGAAATTAAAAAATTGAATTCTAACAAATATTAGGATAATACATTCTCGAAGAGTGAATATGTCCAAAGATGAAATAGTTCTCATTTTATAGGATATTAAGTATTATAAACATAAAACAATATTTTGAAAAACAAATAAACACTTATTTAATTATAAAATAACAAAATTTATTTATATGATATAAATTAATGAAAATAAATATAACTTAATCCTATAGAAGTAGAAAATAATCTTGTAAATCAAAATTTTATGAGGAATAATTTTGACAGCATATGAGTGTTTGAGTTATGAAACCACCAAAATTTTTTGTACGAATCAATTCAAAGGGATTGGGATGGGTGGTGAATGTAATATATACTAAATAACATGAAGGAAAAATATTATCATAATTTAAATGCATTGGGGTTGTATGTAGAATATATAGAATAATAATAGTTTAGGAACATGACAACATATATAAACTATGTGTAATTTGTACTTAAATCCTAATTAACATCTAATATTTTTAGTATAAATCATTAAATATGTATTTTAAAATACTAAATTTAAATTATTTTAAAATATTTGTGATATAACATAGTACAATCCAATGAAATAATTTCCCCAATTTATAATAATGATGTTAATGATGAATAATTATTACACCACAAATTGGGTTTCGTTAAGAAAGACCTTTAAGTCATTTATATCATTTCAATTTAAAATTATTAAGATAAAGAATTTGAAATGAAAATATTTATACCGTGAATTAGGGTTTAAATAATTATATAACAATTATAAAAGTGAGTATAAAAACAATATTATTAAAAAAAGTTGATAATACATATACATGTCTCAATAATAATAAAAATGAAATGAAAGCATTACATTTTATTCCATACTTACTCCATGCTCATTAACCTAATTTATATGAAAAAAATATTATTCATTTAATTTAAAAAACTCTTCAATTATTTTGTTTTTGATTTATTCCAATTATAATTATTCCTCAAAAATATAATCATAAATAATATTCTATTTGTGTTTCTTGGTGTTAACAAGTTTAATTATTTTGGGCTCGCTTGTAATGATGAGGTTGATCATCATTCCCCATAAAAAAAATTAATTTCATGATTATGAATACATATTTAATAAATTTTTATTACGATTTTTAAAGATATATTATCTTGTAATGATTTTTTGACACATTTTTTATAAATGGAATTAGTTACATGATTTAATCTGTTAATTTTTGACAAATAAATGGTGGTGTTACTAATATGTAAAAATACAATATTCCATTATTGATAAATAATACAGAAATTATTTTTTAAAAAATATAAATTAATTCAACTACATAGAATTCCTTTAGAATCCCTAGATTTTATTAATTATTTCCTCTATATAAGATGTTAAAATGTCCCATATAAGAATATGTTGTAGTTTATGGGTGACTATGACTTCAAAAGTTAATATTAATAATAAAAAAATAAAAAAATACTAATGCTATTATGTTGATAAATTTATGTTAGGGAATAGTATTTATTTATAACTAGATAATGATAAAAATATAAGTGATATGGGAAAAGAAATATGTAACATAAAAAAATATTGTATGCCTCATATATAAGTAGATTATATTTTAAATTCTGATAAAATCACCTAAAATATGAAACCGAACTATTTCTGAAGAATATTGACTATTATGAATATGTAATATATATCCATTATTAATCAATTTTGAAAAATATTTTAATTTCCTTATTTTAAATTAATCTTGTAGTTTTGGAGAGGTGGTGTTCTGCTCATGCACATTTACAATGTGTTTTTTCTAAGGGAAAATGGAAAATGAGAGTAATGATTATTTCCATAAAATTATTAAGGTAATTATATAAAAATAATTATTTATTTTTTCATTATTTTAATATTTATATTGGATGTGAATGATTTATTAGAAAATAATTCATAATGATTTTTACCCATGTTGAGGACATTGGTATCCCATTAGAGATCATAGTAAAAAATCGGTGTTATATTACACATTCAAGTGAACAGAAATTCAAATTATTGAAAATGAAATTTTTTGAGTAAAAATATGTTTTTCTATTAAAAATTTTATTATTTATAGTTTACTCGATGTGTTCATTAATGTAAAAAAATATTTATATATAGAATTCCGTTTTTGTAAATATAAATTCATTCTATAACATTAGAAAATATTTCATATAGAATGTGGATAAAAATATGATCATAATGGAATGTGTATAGGTATTTTCTAATTCACACATGATTATATAAATTAATGAATTAATTTATATATTTTTTATCATTGAAAAATTGATTTTACACTATTACCATTTTTTCATTTTACTAATGTAACTAATTTTTTCCTATATAATTTATTTTGTTTTCTTGTAAAAAAATATAATATATTAACACCTACTGAAATAAAATATGAAATTAATTTGATCAAATTATAATTCTAATGATGAGAAAAAAAATTTATTATTATAATCACATATAAATAATAATAACCTATTTTTTGAGAGAATTTATTTTCCACAATAAAATTTCAGTTTTTGAGAAAATTAATAAATATATTTTACTGACATTAATTATTTAAGTATACTAAAAATATATTGTTCGTGGAATTAAAATAAATTAAAAATAGGAATCCACAATGTGAGATCATAATATAAAAAATGTAATACATTTTTAATAAAATAATTGTTTATTGGTGTTTCAAAATGACAAACAAGAGTTGTTAACTAATTTATAAAATAATTATTCTACTTAAAATGTATATAAATCATCATGAAAAGGATTTATAATTTTTATGTCATATTTATTTAATGAAAATATTACCAATTTAATGAAATTTGACAAAAAAATTTATTATTCACATAAAAATCAGTATTTTCTTAAAAATCAGAATAATTTAACTTAATATAATATTAGAGTCAAAATTTAGAAAATTTAGTCATCTCTAAAAAATTAAATATCAAAAATATTGGAATTTTTGTTCTAAATGATATAAAAATTTATTAAAATAATTTTTATTGGAAATTGAATTTTATACATAATGTGTTCTTAATATTTAATCAAATAAATTACAACTAAATATTAAAGGATTTATTGATAAATTTATATTATTTAAATAGTCAAAATATAATTTGCAATGTGACCAATTGAATTTATTATGATAAAATACCCAAAACCAGAAAATGTTTCTTATAAAACTATCCATCAAAAAATTAAACCATTTTAATAATTATTTACCTAAATGAAATCATTTTTTGTTATTTAAATTTTTTTTATTTTTATATATATATTTTTTTAAATTATCCATATATTTTTGTAACATCTAATATTTTTTTGAAAAATATTCTTCTAAATAAATATAAATTCCTTGAATGATTTTTTTATATTAAATACATAGTTTAACTTGAATCACATTCAATAACATGTTTATCTTTTCTTTCATGTAACTTCAAGATCCGTTGATGAATTATGTTACACAGAAGGCTGAGTCTTACTGAGCAAAAATACAATATCAATATTATTTATTTAATTTAATAGTTATCACCTAGTAAGTGGAATAATTGAAATAATAATAATTAAATTAATAATTAAATAATATTTAACACATGTTTATAAAATTTATTCATTTTTTAGTAAATAATTATAAATGAAAATAATCACCGATTGAATATAAAGAGTGTTTTTTTGAAAATTATTTTTCTATCACGAATTTTGTTTTAATATTATAAATTATATTAATAACTATTAATGAAATATATTAATCAAATTTATATCCAATATATTTAATAAATTATTTTTAAATTCATCCAGTAGGCTTTATAGGGTAAATATTAAAAATACAATTTTAACCTAAAAAAGATACATATTTTCAAATTCAAGTTTTAAATCTATTTAATGGTACACCTATATTATATCTAATTATATAATGTCTTATAATTATTTTCAAACATAAAAATTATTTCTAAATTCAAATATCAAAATTATTTTGTGGATAATTTTTTATTATTTTTAGAACATTCATATTTTGATTAATAGTGAATTATATTGAATTTTAGTTCAAAAATGAATTTTCCTCCTACTTATTTGTATAGATATATTATTTTTTAAATTTAATTTATAGAATACCTATAAATATTTTATGTCATTTCTACCACATTATTTACAAAAAAATTACATTTTATTTGTATATAGAAACATAAAAAATATTTGAATCTTTTCACTTCAAAAACCTACTTTGTCATCCCATATATGGGATTAATTATAAATTAATTTCAACTAATAATATGATTGTGATTTAGGAAAATAGAGTCTTATTTTTATTTAGAATAATTTAAAAAATATAATATGGTGATATTAATTTTAAACAAATAAATTAATAAATGTAATTACAATTAATTTGAACAATTAATGTAAAAATGTGGTTACTAAGTTGGTTAACCTTAATATTAAGAGTCCCAATGACCTATATACTTGTTATACCCATTTTATGGAGATTCTTATACCACAAACTATATTTTATTGAATTAGTATCGTTATTGGATTCACGTGATCTATAGGAGACCTCTCAATAGTGTTTTAATTTTTGTGTAACCCTTCTCCTTTCCCTAGGTAATAATATTCTAAAAAAATGAAGGTTGTTTTAATGAGAACTGATATATTATTTGTGTATTTGGTACAAGTACATTATAAATTATTAGTTAACCCAGATAGTATTCTGTGTAACCAACATACATTAAACAATGGGTGCACCCAGATATCAATTTGACGTGTATGTTAATAATTATTTCCTATAGTTAATTATAATGGATATTGTCACTATAGTTATTCCAATTTTTAATGGATCTAAAAGGTTTATTAATGGTTCGATGAGATGATTACCAAATATACCAATATGTTTTCGTTATTTTTTTATGGGTTTATAATGCAATTAATGATTGATATTGACATCACTTAGCATGTGATTATTGATTTTGATGAATATTTATATTTCATGGTTTTCATATATGATGGTCCAAGTATTGATTGTGTATTTTTAATTTTTTTATTTTATGATGGACATTCATTAGGCCACTATATACTTATGCACTCTTATTTTCATTGATGAAATTAAATTTTTTATTCTTAACTAAGCATCGCATCACACCCTTCTTATTTTTCTTATTTCGTCTATTTTAAAGAATAATTTTGTATGATTTATTTCGATAAATGATTTCAAAAGGATTATATTAATGAACATATGAGATTGATTTAATTTTGGGTATAATGGGATATTATTTTAAAAATTAGGAATTTTTTTATGATTCCAATTTGATGTGAATTTTATGTAGGACTTTTCCTAAATATCTATAACAATAAACAAAAATAGTCATCAAGAATGTGTACAAACAATATTTTCATTTTTATGTTCTATGGTTTTATTGAAACAAATTATGTAATATTTATTTCCTTAAAATAGTAAAAAGTAAAGTTATAGATTTCATCATAGGATCTGGGAGGCTGGGTTAAGGTCTATTTAAAAAAACATTGGATTTTAGGATGATTTAATATGAGTTTATCATAAGAGTTATGTATAATATCATTGGACTATAATAATATGGAAGATCATTATATTAATATCATAGATGCATCATATAATCGTGTTAGGTAGTCAAAATATTCATATAATCAATTACATTATTTGTAGACTTTTTTGGAGATGATGTATTTTTAAACACTGGGATAAACGTGACGTGTTTTGGGTGGAAATAAATTTCATGTTTAAGGGTAAAAGGACATGTTGTATTCTTTTTGAAAACCCATCAAATCTATTAATCTGGTGTACCATACACACATGACCAAAGGACGATATTGTTTTTTTACAAAACTACATTTTTATATGATATCCTTATTGACACTTCAATTCTCTTAAAGGTAATCATTATGGTAGAATGACAAGGAATTTTATTTGAGAAATAATTTTTTAATTTATAATAGAAGAATATATTATCAAATCCTTAAAATAATTGGGTTTCAAACATAGTGAGGAAATACATATAATTCATAAGGATAATTGTTTTTTGTTATAATTGTATATTGAATTTGTATGTGAGTTTTTAGGTTTACAATATCATATGATAGTTTCTTTATTTTATTAATTCTCTTATCATATTCTAAAAATTTTGGTTTTGGATAATTTCTATAGTTTTATGGAATAGCGTAAACCTTTTTATTATGGTTGAGTAGTTTTGTATGTTTGTTTTTATGATTCAAGAGTTAATAATTCATCTGGAATACCAATATATGGGAGGAATTAATGAAAAATTCGTAGAAATTTTATAAATGATGAAATTATTCCCATACAGTGCGTATATTCCATTATTTTCCATTAACTAGGATTGTAATATAATTATTTAACTCATATGAAATTATCATTAAATTGAATGTATTAACCCTATTAATTTAATTATGATTAACCAATGGAATTTTGTATCATACTATTTTTTGCTAGGCCCGTAACTTTCTCATTGACCAATGACATGTTTGTAATGAAAGACCTCATTCAATATGAATAATCTTTTTAAGTATCCATCTATTCTAACATCTATAATACAGAGGTGGATTTCTAGTATTCTGTATCATCAGATGAACATAATTTTTTCATCCTTTAATTATTAATTTTTTGTTTTATGGATACTTTTATAATTTGGGTTTCAATAAATTAATTTGACAAATATTAAACCATTGATAACAATGATGATTTTCAAGGGTGAAATCCATTTTAAGATGGTGTAGGATGTAACATCCTATAATCTTATGAAATGTATTCCTTAAAAAAATTTAAATTCTGTAAACTAATTCATTATTTGTAATAGATATTTAATAATTCGTAAAATACAATACCATGTTTATTGTTCATTGTAGGAAACAATGATTCCCATTGATGAATTATTTTAAATACCAGGCAAAGTCTGACTAGATTACCACATATTATTAATATTATTTATTTAACATAATATTTATCACATATCTATTATAATAGAGGAAATTAATATGATTAACTAAATTATGAAATCTTAGATTACTCATGTCTATAAAATTAATTCATTTGTCTCCAATTAATTAAAATGAAAATATCGACCAATTGAATATAAAGGACTAGATTATATGAAAATTAATACTAAGACCAGAATGGTGTTTTCCCTTAATTAAGTAATTTAATCACTAATAATGAAAAATATTAATGATATTTATATTCTATATATTTAATAATTCGTTTTTAAAATCATCCAATATGTTTGGGAGGTTTATGATAATAATAAATACAATTTTAAGAAATCAATGTTTTATATTTTTTAATGTTATTTTTACCCCCTTTTAATGATGCACATTTGTTAAATTAAATTTTAGAAATGCTTATATTTTTTAGTTTATAATATAAAAAACCTTTTAAAAATAGAAATATCCATGTTCCCTTTGGGTGGTGTTTTTAATTTTATGAGTACTTTCATATTTTGATGAAAAATTAATAATACTAAATTTTAGTTCAATGATGTATTTTCATCAAATTTGTTTTAACAGTTAAATTTTTTTATATAGTCTAATTATATACATAGAAAAATAATACATCTTTTAATCAAATTTAGGTCTTTTTAAACAATTTCAAACTAAATATTGTTATGAAAACAGAGAAAACCTTTGATTGTTTTTAACTCAAAAACTCACATTGTCATCCCATTTATGAGAATAAAATTACACAACATTATTCTAATTATGTGATTACAATATGAAAAAATTGATTCCATATTTTCAATAATACCAAATTATAATATCTAAAAATTTAAATTCAGTTTTGACCAAAACTTTTATTTATTGTAATTAATGTCAATTATATCAATTAAGGTAGAAATGTTATTACATAGTGGTTAAGCATTAATCATTGGAGATTAAATTAACTAGAAACAACTAAAAATCCAATTCATTTAAATGATTATCCCATATAACCTAATATAAAAAATGTCATTATTTATTGGGGACACATGATATAATGTATAACTCCCAATAGGGTTTACCATTTTATATTTAAAAGAATACCAATCGACCTACACTATAAAAAAGAATTCTCCCATCCAATTACATCACAAATAATAATCTCTTTGTATCTTCCCAAACCTGAAATATAAAATCTTATTATATTTCCATTAACCCTAGAGACTTCACATTATCCTAAAATCCATCGAAGTAATTCATTAAATGCAAACGAAAAGGTGTTTCTCGAAAAGAGGAAACATTCTTCAACATGAATTTATGTTTTATTTATTTCATCATTAATTAATTTCATAGTATGTCATGTTGAAATAATAGAATAAATATACTAAATGTAATTATATTTTTTTCATTGTGGGTTTGACTTATAGCTATACACACAACCATCAAACATGTATTTAAATTGACATTCTTGTTTAGGGAGGACTACCCCCTCCCAAAATGATGTAATATGTTTTTTCATTTTCCCTATCTCTAGGAAGGGAAATATGATGGAAATAGTATTTTTATATGATATATATGATATTGTTGTTATCATAATAAATTTTTAATTGATTTATAACTTATATAATCGTGCCTTCTATTTTGTGTAAATATGATAACATCATTTGTGGACGTGTGGACTACCCACTCCTCAATGAAATTTGAAACTTTCACACATTACATATAATTCAACACCCTGACTCTCATTTATTAATTATTTTATTATAACTATTTTTTTTTTGTTTCTGGATGAATTGTTTCTAAATTATAATATTTTAGGGTCTCGAACATTTGTACAAGATTTGTGCACTGTTAGTAGAAACTATCTGTTGATAGTGTGAGGGTGTCATTAATTTCAATATGGATGATTGGAAAGGATAATAAAAGGTGTGAAATTCATTGTGTCTTCCCATGTGATTTTTAATAGTATCTAGTATTGGTACATAGTTGGAGCATGATTTTCATGCACTCTGGTCTAACCATGTACAATTTCAAGTATTTTGGGAAATAAAATTAAATAGAATTTTTTTTATTATAATAATAAAAATGGTATTTTAATTATTATTATGATTATTATAATTAATTATATTATTTTATTAAACCATAATATGGGTTCCCTCCCCCATTTCCGATGCATTCCCCCACTTCCCCCTCAGTTCATAGAATGCCCTCCCCCTTTCTTCTAGATGTGTCGCACACACCATTTTGAAGCCCCCCATTGGGGACCTCTCTACACTCCACTGAAAAGATTGCTGGCCTCTATCACAAAATATGTGAGTGCATAATTCTCTACAATGTTTCCTCATCATTAATTTCTTCTTTTCCTATAGTTATTCTCCTCTACTTGTTCTGGATCATAATTTTCCAAACCCAATTGGGGGTTTTTGTTTCTAATTTCAATTCATCATAAAATTATAGTGTTCTATGGACCCATTATGGTTAACTATATCCCAAACCATTATATGCAGTGGTTTTTCCAATAGATTTGCATATGGTTTGTCTAGTTATTATTATTTTCAAAAACATTATTTATGGGTATATATATTTGGATAGATAGTTTTATTACAGTAATTTTGGCCATCATTGGGGTCGTTTCAATCCATCATTTTAATGCAATATAAAAATATGAATGGGTAGGGAAAGATATATGTATGTCCCCCATTGTATATATTCTCATTTGGATTTCTAAATATTTACAATGGGGGAATATGTTCTTATATATATATATATTAAAATTAATATTCTTATAAGTAAATTGTGGTATATGCACATGTGAATATATACATAAGTATCCTTACGTAAATATTTGGCGATGAAAATATATACATATGGTGAAGGTGTTAATGCATAGAATAGAAGGTAAATATACATGAAATCATTATACTAATTGTTATAATTGTCTTCATCTTTACCAGTGCATGTTGAGTTTCAGGTTGTTTCCATATACCAAACACCTTTTATATAACTTCCATAATTTCACAAGTCTATTAATAAAATTATTTATATTTTTTATTTATATACTACGATAAATTATCTTTTTGTTATAAATGGTTCATCATTGCTTTTACATAATGTATTTGAACCTCCATAATTTGATTATTAAGTTTAAATATGAGTTCAACCTTTTTTTAAATGTAATGAATTTCTAACAATCAGTTGGGTATAAATGATAATTCATTAAATGTGTTATAATAAAATGTTTTGAGTGTATAATGGGTATTTCAAATGATATTATATTTGTGTAAAATAGTAGTAAAATATTAATTGAATGAAAATAGGTTTATGTGAGATTTTGAAAAGGGTTCATATAATTTTTATTGATTTAGTAAAATTACATGGCATCTTATGTGAATAACATGATATATTTTAAATATTTTTATTAAACATGTTTCTTTGATGTAATCATGGTTTTAATCATTCGATTAAATATGTGGTGGCATGGATTCTAAATTGAGATTATAATTGTATTTTTAACATAATTATTTTGTGTGATACTATTTTATAAAAAAACATTCCTTGAAAATAATTGAGCATTAGTTAGAACATTTTGAATGATTTATGTAAGTGTAAGAAAACTCTTGATGTTTTCCACTTATTTTAGAAATATTTTTTTATCTTAAATGTATGATTTTTAATATATGCCTAAGGGTTGGGATTGTACATTATTGTGTGACATGAGATAGTTGGTGCACTCATGTAGGGAATTGGTGGTGAGTGGTTTGATGGATTTTTTGAGAAATGATAATTTTATTTTCATATATGTTATTTTTATAAAAACTCGCCAATGTTTTAAATAGAAATTATGAGAACCCTAGGTACCATGATGGGTAGACTAGAACTAGTATGCTAGTTGTTCTAGTAGGGATAAGGCTCAGATTCTTCTAGAAGAATTAACAATAAATAACTAAATAAACAAGGAATGCGATTAGAGATCACTCTCCCTGGGAATGAGATCCTCACTAGTATGTCATACATGGGAGAATTGTTGGTTTTGGCATATGAAATGGATGCCACTAGACTTTGTGATGAATTCCCCACTTGTGGATCGTGCATGTAAAAGCAGTTGTTTATTGTTGGATAATTTTTTCCAGTAAGGCGAGAGGTTCATTATACCATACATTTACTAGTTACTTATATGTGTTGATTATGGTTCTCTCTCGTAATATGGTTCTTGTGATGTGATTTTCATTTTAAAATTTTCATGTTTTTTACTATCTTTTCGATAATCATGTTTAAATTAATTTTGATTTCTTTAATTTCAAAATGTCTATGAATCATTGGAACCTATTTTGGAAATGTGGTGGAATGTTAATAATTTTCATTAAAATGTAAAATTATTAAATGAATTTGAATAGAATAAAAAAACAATACATTTTAAATTTTATTTTAAAACTAGGATACTTTTATTTTTGTATAAAGGTATATGGAATAATATTTTTATGAACGACTACTGAGTTATAATACTTTTTCATACTGTTTTTTTATTCAGATGATGTTGATTATTGATTAGATTATGCCACTATAGGGAAATTTACGTTTAGTGGTAAAGGGCACTCGCATGGTCAAGTTGATATTTGTGAAATTTTATTTCTTTCTAAAACATTTCATAATTTTTATTTTTTATTCTATATTTATTTACAAAGAATTTATTTTTGGAAAAATATTTTATGATCCTTTTATTTTTATGCCTTACAATAGTTTCCATCCTAAAATGATCAATAATTCATCTTGGACCTCATTATGGGCCGATAAGGGTGATCGATTTAGAGTCGAACCAGATTTGTTTGTGTCATGAAAAGAATAAAATAGTGTTTTAATAAATATATGTGATTAAAATGATATGTATATTATATTAATGAAATAATTACTCTTATATACGTTTAATACTTAATTATCTTTTTAACCCTTTTCACACAATAAAAAATTTATAACATCAATCACTGAAATGTATATTATATCCTTCTTAATGTGATTTGATTCCATTTAAACATTTTAAATATTATATATTGTTATGTATGATTAAATAAAGTTTTATTTAGTATATTATAAATTTTTAAAGAAAAATTATTACGTATATTCTTTTCATAATGATCGTTTAAAAATAAGTGTGTTACTCATGCATACTTATGACCATTCTTCTACATGATAGAAACATTGGTTCATTTTTTATAATTAAAAATCATGAATAGTTTTAAAAGTATATAATCTGTATAAATATGATAAATATTTATTTTTTATCATTTTAGGAATATTTAAATAACGACTCGTGGATCAATGTTGACCTATCAATGTCTAATTTTATACATAAGATGAATATGGTCACAACAGCAGACATAAACATTATTGATATGTAATTGTATATTTTTTTTATAAGTGAGATTAAATTCATAATAAAATTCTATTTTTATTGTAATTATGTAAATAAATAAAATTTTCTTATAATTTTAGAATATGGAGGATAAAAATGGAAATTTGGTTCAAGGTAAGCTGTTTTGAATCAATTTACATTTCATTGAGACGAAATTTTTATTAGGATCATATTTACTCTAATGTAGTGAATATACTAACCTCTCAATATTTATATTATGAGTTTCATTTATCTTTTGATATTAAATGTTTAAATTTATGTTACTCGTTCATGGATCTCATGAATAAATTGTTTATAAAGTATTAATTAATTCTTATCATACTTTTATGTCTGTGAGGCATATGCCAGTTTTCAGAACATAATTAATTTTTATTGTTACTAAAATACACATTTTTATATATTATATCATCTATTATCTTATATTTATGGTATTGAAATGTTTTATTTTTATTATTACTCATTTTCGGGTTTTATGATTTCAAATTTTCCAAAGCAGTTATGGATTTTTTTCATAATATTATTTCATTGTGAAATTTGTTTTGTTATAAACCTATCTAATGTTATACGGTGTATATAATTCTGTATTAAAATCTCATATCATGAATATACATAATTAATATTATATTATACGTTTCATTAAATTATTATCTTTATGCAGGTTTATGGATTCAATTCTAGCAAATCAGTATTGGATTGTTGTCATAATTTTTCTTCTTAGAAAAATTTTATGAATAAAAACTATATTCTTTTATAAGGTGTGCCTAAATCACCTTTGAAATTCTATATCATGACTCTAAATATTTATCATGAGTCCTGAAGATAAATATATTGATTACTATTTCATTCGGTATATAATTACAATGTCACCAAAGCATTAACGGGATGTTGTCAAAAAATTTCTTTCTTGGAGATGTGTGTTATTTTATAAACCTATATTTTTTGAATGGAGTATATACATCCTAATAGAAATGTTATTTAATGAATACCCTTATTCCCATTATATTTTAGGTTTCATTTCATTATTACATTCATAGGGTAAATGATTCAAATGTTTCAAATTGTTATGGTACACTTAGTATTATTTAATGAATATTTTCCTCAAGAACGAGTTAACGATATTTTATGGTTTTGTAGACTCATCAATAAAAATAACTCATGTTGTTAATTATCCTCTTCTAGTGATATTCATTGTCAATACAATCCCCATTAATTATTCTGATGGATTATGTTTTTTCTAAAATATATTTTTGTGAAACTCATTTCCCTTCCACAGGTTCACTGTATCCTAATGAAATTATTATGATACACATTTCTTTTCTAATTCATGAAAATGTCTAATAGCTTTTGTTATGATTCATATTTCTTTTACCTGGTTTGGTGATTTTTTAAATGGATAATTTGAATCTCGTTACATTTGCAAGGGTTATTGATGTTTTAAAAAAACTATTCTTTCAAAATCTATTTCATTGAATTAGTAAATCATGTTTCAAATATAATATTATGGAACTAATTTTCTTTACCGAGATTATTCATGTTTCAATGATAATTTTACTCATTCGACATTCATTCCATTGATTATTCTTAATTAAATTCTATTTTTATGGAACATGTTTCCTATCTATGGCTAATTCATGTTTCCAAAATATTATTATAGAACCCATTTCATTTATATGGATTAATTCTATGAACCATGTAGGGATGCAATCCTACCAGGACACCCAACTCAGTTTGCAGTATAGCTGGAAGGGTGTTCCCAATACCCACATGCTGATAACTAGTGTCTGGTATAAGAATAATACCGGAGGTAATGATTTCATCCCACAATAACTGGAATCAAACAAATAGAACATGAAATGAAGAAAAACAACAAATAAAACTCCCAAAATAAGAAAAACATGATTTAGATACCAGATAAAACTGATCTTGAATGAATATAAAATAGAAAAAAAATCATACTAAATCTAATCTTCTAGAGACAAGATCTCAATGTGACTACTGTTTCACAACAATCCATCAGGCCAATCTATCCAACAAAAATCCCATGAACCAAAAACCTACGTAAGAATGTGGACCTGAAAAATAGATCGGGTCTACCCACACCAAGGAGTATAATTAGGGTGTGGGTTAGACTTATTAAGTGGAATCCAAGAAAGAATACATTTGAATCCTTTCCCCAAAAATTCCATTAACTTTCATTTGAATTAATGATATAAAAATTTATTATTTCATTTATAATTAAATAACATTGATTTCATTTTAAAAAAAATGCACACCAAAACTATATTTTTAAAAGAAAGGTTTACCACATTAAAACCATTATAGAAATATAGAGATACCTAGCTATGATGAAACTAAATTAATAAACAATGAAATATGAAAACTAAATTCATCTGAATGTAAACAATTTGATATAAAAAGTAATCATGGGTGATCCAAAACATCCATATAAATACCCAAAGACGTACTAAGATTAGAATTAACTTTTGGTGTATGGTGAAGCCCCTTTTCCTATAACCAACTAGCCACACTCAACTGAACTATCTGGTGGCACCACCAACGTGGCCTATTAATGATCCATGGAGAACCAACCCACCAAATCAGTGCATGAAAGCTACTATCACTCAGTCTTCTAAAATATGCCTAGGAAACAATGGTGAATATACATAAATCATATTTGTAAGAGACTATCACACACATGACTCACCTTATATATCATCACCTAAATTTACTTCCCCAGGTACAAATACCAATAAATGATAATGAAAAAAATTAAAAACCTTCTTATAAAGGATCCATATAAACAAAAATATACATATCACATCATCCAAGGTGCCAAACAGGTCATTGCATAATATAATTACACAATCCATATAATATAACACCTGGAGTTTCCAAATATGAACTTATAATTTCCAAACCACATTTATCACAAAGATACAAAGATTAAAATGAGATTATACTTTGGAAACAAAAACACATTTACAATGTTGTATCCAAATATTTTCCAATGATTGAAAAATTACACTTCTAAATGAGAAACGAAAAATGGGCCTCTAGGTTCCAAATCCAACATTACTTCAAAAAAGGGATGAAAAGACACAATGTATATAGAAACATCAAATAGGCTTTTGTGAAAAAATAAACCAGATAATCATTATTAAAATAAAAATGGCATATTTTATAAACTGGGACATTTAGTGATAGACCCTGTGTTTGATAGAGGAGGACTGTGATGAGGGGAACATGTTGTATAATCCATGTTTCAAATAAAACTCCAGCCATTATCATTTTTGTTACCATCCATGTGTTCATCCAAAGAATACATGGGTGTTCCCACATCCAATTCCACATCGCAAGTTCCACCACACTTCCTAGAACCTATTTTAGATAATGACTACATATTTTCCTTCCAAAACAATCAGCCTTAAATAAGTGCCAATCCTATAAATTCACAAAAACAACTCCATATTAAAAGTAAAAAAACGTTCTTATGACATATAAAATGCCAAATAAATCATAAAACTCTAAATTAAATTGTAAAAGAATACAAGGAATTTTATAATCCACATACTGTTAACATTCACTTAAGAAAAATTGTAAAATAAATTTAAATTGAACTTTTAACAAAATCTAATAATTTCAAAAACATTATAATAAACATAGAATATGTCTAAAAAACTAATGAATAATGTTATAAAATTATTTAAACGAACCAAATAACCAAAATAATCCATCTGAATGGAAAATCACAAAATCACCTACCTCATAGGTACCAGAATGGAATAAAACTCTCAAAGAATAGAGAATACACCTCAATGAAAAAACCACACACACGAAAATGAAATACGAATAAGATATGAAACAACCCTAGAATAATGGGTTTAACCAAGAGGGTTCCTACTAATAGGAAACTAATAAATAGATTAATGGAATAGAAAAAGGGGATAAAATTGACTAAATCCCCTAAAACATACCTTGGAATCAAATAAGAAGAACCCTTGGAGGATGTGAAAGCACAGAAGGGCCTTGTTGGATCCCTTCCACATATTTTTCAAATGAGGAGTGAAACTATGGTTAGGGAAAAATAAGGGGTGGTTAAAATATTATTCTTTTTATAATATATGGGAAGATTTTTTTGTTCAGCTACACAATTTTACATATAGTTCACCAACAGTGCGGTAGATACTTCCTAAGATGAGATCGACTGCACGACATACCTGCATGGTTTGACATACTGAGTTAAAACAGTGATATAGCTTCTATCCAATTCCCTGAAATATCATACAATTACCTGGGCTTGATAGTATGGTTTCTACTAACCGTGTACTTCTTCTGTAAATGCCAAAACTCAAATGGACTTCAAAAAATTGAAAATTTTAATGGGAATGAAACCTGATAATCAGAAAAATATCCATGTATATGAATATAAAATAAAAATAGGGATTATAAAATGTTAGGGTTTCACAATACCCCCCACCACGAACACATTATATTAAATAAAAGTCATCAAGACAATGGAAAACCCAAAATTTGAATCCATACCTGACAAAAAACAGATCGACAGATGATGAATGCCATGATGACTATTCAATACACTAGTCACACTATTCTGATATAAAAGAACCTGTAACCCATGAATGATGGTATAAAATTAGGGGTTTGTACCCATCTCATGAACTCTACTAGATCAGAAACATCTAAACCCAAACAACACCCTCTCTAAAATTGGTAACTAGGGAACACCCATCCCTGAACAGATCGACTTCACTAGCACGAGTTATACAATAAAACCACGAGAACAAGAATCCTTCCCACACAAGAAAATACCCAAACAATAGTTAAAATATATTAAATGTAACTCAACACAAATCAAAATAACCATTTATTACGTCCTCAAAACTAAATTACTTATATCATCAAACGAGAACCTCTAATACAAAAAAATACGATAAAATGAAAAAATACACATTAAAAACGATTGATTTAAGGAAAAACTCTCATAAAAACTAATCCACCTAAATTAGAAAAGGAAAAATTCATCCCCCTATTAAAAAAAATAACAAAAATTAAATTGTATAAAAAATGATAGTTTAAAAATAAGAAATATATAAATTTTAGACAATTAAATTCCTTCATAGAAAAAAACTAAGAAATGTTTCAAACACCCATGAAAACTCATGATTGTCCATAAGCTTCACCATATGACCTATGGCTAGGGATCAGATTGATTAAACATCTTATGCCTCACCATCAGGAACAAGCATCCTTTTTTAATAATTCCTTCTTCAATGATGCTTACTAGAAAACATCCCCTGATGGCCTATATTACCCCTATAAGGCCTTAGACTTAAACCTTACTTAATATTGAGTTATTACAAGATTACACATTGATGATCTTTTCAGGTTTAGAGTTTTAGAGAATTAGATCATAACACATGCATTACATTCCTCATTTAAACAAAGTGGTTACATAAAAGATAGTATTCATTTTTTCCCATCAAGGGAAACATATTTAAAAAAAATAAAGCATGGATTCTTTCTTGACACTTCCTTGAAACATTCATAATATCATGTACATTTCCCTTGACCTGTGAAAAAAATTTCAAATAAAAACATGGGATGAGCATAAAACGCTCAGTAAGGGTTATAAAAATATGGAAAAGAAACATGACTTCATATATACATAAGAATGAAATCATAATTTACCCATAAAACAAAGGAACTTTATCATACCTCATCAAATCATGATTAAATCATAGAAATCATAAGACATAAAAGGTAACTTGAGGCATTCATAACATTCTTACATAGGTAGTAACCCTCTTGGTATGATTTGGAATACCCACCATAGTATATTCCCTAAATCTCTTCGGATAAACCTTAAAGTTTCACTCCTTAGCGTTACCCAATGCATTGGGGAGCTATATCAGGCTCACCCGCCCTTATTTTATCACAGAACTACCCGTCTTCATAACAATGCCCAAGAACTATAACATAATCGTATCCCATAAAACATACATAAAGGAAACATAACATTTCCACATTTCAATCACAAGATATCAATAACACAGTGATATAATAAAAACATTATAAAAAACATTTAAAATACCAAAATAAAAGAAAATTAAAAAATGGTATTTATTTAACTTTTAAAAATAGGGTATGGCTTGTAGAGGAAGCCGAAACTTAAATAATGGTCACGGCGGCGGAGAAGTCGTTGTTGCCACAGACGTGTGACAAAAACATTCCCTTTTGTCATTTTGAAAAACAGTTCATATAAAAAAGATTCCTTTTGGATAAATGTAAAAGTAAAAGGGGTTTATACACCGTATAAAGAAGGTTTTGTATAAAATAAAATATTCCTCAACGAAAGGAGATTGAGACGAAGTCCCATACAAAGATGGTATCCTTTGATTAAGGATAAATCAGTTACATAATTATGTGTTACAAACAAATACATGAAATATAAGTGGGTATTAAGTGTAAAACAATCAGAGGAAATTCAGACATAATCATAGAATGACATATTCAAGGTGTACAAGTTTATCCCAAAGAATCAAAATTGGGTTAAGAAGTTCCCTTGCAAAAATTTGAAAGCCTAACAGTGTCACTACAAAATCCAGAAAATGAGTTGATCAGAGATAAAAAGGGTATCTCATCACCTGGACATAAAATTTAAATCAATAAGGGTATAGAAGAACATATCCCAACATAATAGTATGTGAATTTAAATGCATAATATAAGAAGTCTTTTAAAAAGAGGAGGGTAAAAGGTTCCCTTACAGACATGGGTATCTTTTGAAACATACACCCCGTGAAAGAAGGACAATACAACATTGATATAAATACTCATAAATGAAATTATATTACACAATGAGTAAAATAATGGTCAGTACATACACCAATCAATGGAAATTGTTTCCAATGTAGCATAAATCTTACAGGAATAAAAGTGAGATGAAAAATCCCTTACGAAAACTCGGCAGGCTAACGGCGCCACTTACAACTTCCGAAAATGGATTTATGAGATCAAATAGGGTCTCTCATAATATGACCATAAAATTTACAGTATGAGGAATATAAAAGAATGTACCCAAACATAAGAAATATGAGCTTAAAATAAATGACATAAAAGAGAGTACTTAGAAAAGAAAGATAGAGGTTAGATCTCTTGCGAAAATTCGGCAGCCTAACGGCGCCACTCAAAACATCCAAAATGGATTGAGGAGAGAGAATAGGGTATCTCATCATATGAACATAAAAATTAAAGTTAAATTAATATAAAATAACATCCTAATCAGAAGAAATATGAACTTAAAAGGAATAACATAAAAGAGTGTACTTAAAAAGAGATAGAGGAGTAGGATCCCATACCTCGGGTCCGACTTGACTCGATCATTCTTTAATCTCCTGAATAATAAACATGAGTTAATTTATAGTTCCTTAAAAACCTTTTTCAAGTTCATTATTTTTTTTATTTCACTTATTACCATGTCATTAACACTATGTTTTTATTTAAGCTAATAATGGTCATTTTAACGATAATTGGTACTTGAGTCAAAAATAAACTCTTTATAATTACAAGTTGTTCATGTGGTAAAATATCCATAATATCAAGAATTGTATTCATAATGTAGATATCATATATATCATATATATCCATTATTTTCATGCATTTATAATATTACATAACATTTAGAGGTAAGAAATGAAATGCACCGTTCATGGAGATGGTAAGCCGTACGTAAGCATGAATGCTACTTCCATTTTTATTTCATATTTAATGGAATTAAAACATAATTATACATAATATTAATTTAATTATAGAATGGTATCATATATAATATCATTAAATATATCCTTTATACGTACCACATATGGTATTAATGAATCAAATCACTTTGAGGGGGCGGTAGTCCTCACTTCCTAAAATGAAGATATCGCGTATACCCATAATGGAAGCCAAAAAAGATATGCCATAAATTAAAAATACAGAAGCATAAGGAAAACATAAACATATTATATATCATATATAAATATAGTGACATCTTAATGGCCACCATGAAAGGTGTTAAGAGAAGATTGAACAATCATCGTTTCGTGAGGCAGTAATTCGCCATCCACAGAAACAATATGTTCTTTAACAATTAGACGAAGGTGTGTGTAAGTGTAGATCAAATCCGTAACATAACAAATTCCTATTATATTGAAGATACTGGTGTTGTAACAAAATAAAGGAATAAAAATAGTTTAGGGGGTGGAGAAGCAAAATAAAACAAAAGGACTCAAATGAAGACATTACCTTAAAATCTGGTAACTCCCTTTGAATTGAGCTCAAAGGCTTCCTTGGGAAGACTTCTGACCAAAGTGAGGCTTCTAAGAGTTATAGTGGGATGTGGAGAGACGAAATGGGTAGGGTTTGGCTGAGCCAAAGGCTTTGGATGTGTTCTTAAGGAGGTAGAGGTGGGGGCCTTTTATAAGGGGAGAGGAGGGGCACTCTTAAAAGTAAAGAAATGTTACTTTATTTTAGAATGAGTTTCCGATTTTAATGGTCCCACATTGATTTTTTTAGGATAAGGTGATAAGGGTTCGAAATACACCCATAAAATAGGTTTTGGACATGTTTAGGTCTTATATTTTACATTATATTTCCATTTTATTTAAATCGTTAAATAATGAGGTCATCGCTGCATCATCTTGATGTCATAAATAATTTAATTTATTTAATATCGAAAAATTATAAAAAAATACTATGATGTAGGAAATATTTTTATATTTACAATGACTATTTATATACAAAAATATGACATGTATAACCCCATTTAAAAATTGTTTTAGTAAAACAACTAATGTTTGTTTCATTTTAATTTTAACATTAAATTAAAAAGGTATTTATGTCATTTTCCAACCAAAGTGGCTCCATGGGGTCCCCAAGATGACCCATGGATTGTCTCGATCGTCCATGACTCATCCAATGAGGGTAGGACACGTGTCTAGGTCATTTCATATTATTAAAAAAAAATTTACCTTCAACTACACTAATTACCTCTATTCGCGATTAAAACTTAATACGTTACTATTCACCAAATAAATATTTTAATCCCATTGAACCACATTTTACTTCATAATGAAAACTGTGTATGTCAGATTTTTGAAATTCAAAAAACAAAGGTGGAAAAATTTCATTTAAATGGAAAATCAGTTTTTATAAGTACCACTTAGTGGTTTCACTATTCATCAAGAATTGAAGTTTTTCAGAAAATTACCCAAAATTCACCCTAAGCTATATTTGATATTCAGAATTCAAAAATGATATCTATTTTACAAAATTCATAACATATATGTTAAATTAATTAATTTAATAATTAATTCCTGCTGTCAGAACAAATAGCGTGTCATTATGAAACAATTTATATCAAAAGATTGACACTAGTTGAATGCAAATTTCAAAGTGAAATTAATTCTAATCACCAAGATTTGATTAAATGGTAAAAATATATTCTAATTTCACTTTAAAACCAATTCAAAATATAATATAATCATATAAATAAATTATATTAAAAAGTGGTTTTGAATTAAAATACAACATTTGTCACTATTCATTAAAAAATGAACTTTATCGGAAACATATCAAAAATTTACACAAAGTAAATTTTGATGTCCCAATTCTAAAAAAGAATTTTATTTTGTAAAATATAACACATAAAATTTGAAAAAAGTGGATTAAGAAGAGGTTCTCCATCAAAAGGCGGTTAATCGACCTTATAAAAAATATTAGAATGTATACGCTTAAAATTGGATTCATTTTCATTTTTAATCCTCTAACATTTATTGTAAAAATTAAAAATATTTGAAAAACATATATAATAATTTTGTAGTTAGTTCTATTCATTCTCGCCATCAAAACAGCTAGGCTTTAAATACTATTTAAAATAATATTATTTTATTATTAGAGTGCATTGTAAGATTCAAAAAAAACTCGTTGTTGAGTGTCGGGTACGCCCTCGAGCATAGCGTCCCCTTTAAAGTTATATTAATATTTTATTCACAAATATGAGAAAATGTGAAAATTTCACAGTATTTATTTACCTGGGGTGTTACATCCTTCCCCCTTTTGGGAATTGCATCCTCACAATTTTAAAATTGGGGTTGGAAACTTCATTGAAAATCCCACATCAGAACAAGAGTCAGTAAAACAATAACATTAAAATAAAGAAAGATAAGTACAAAGGTCACCCAAGTTATCCCATACTAGGATTCCAAGTATGAAAATATGGAAATAGAGGAAAAAACAAATGGTCATGTTATGATGGAGGGTGATAGTAAACATGTCTAGGATAAAGTTAACCATAAGAAAATCAGAAACCTGTGATGGGTTAAATGGTATTCAATTCCCCAGTAGGAAAAGTTAACAGACAACATTTTTGTTTTTAGTTACTTTTCATTGAGGAATTTATTTTTGAGCTTAACTAAATCATAATGAAACATACTTACTTGTCACGTAAACTTTCAAATTTTACTAGATTCCTTAATCAAACTCATATTTTCTCCAAAAGACGAGTATTTAGGAAGACTTGTTCGCATTATGAGTACTATAATCAACTTCTTGAGAATCACATAATCCAAAAAATAGAACTATATATTTCCCATGACTTTAGATAAAATCCAAAACCAAAATTGTTTGTATGAGATCAGATAATCCACAAAAGTATAATCCTTTATAAAAATAAAATCTATTCTTAATCTCCAAAATTTGTCCAACAA
The DNA here is from genome assembly GCA_963277665.1 of Viscum album. Lineage (NCBI taxonomy): Eukaryota > Viridiplantae > Streptophyta > Magnoliopsida > Santalales > Viscaceae > Viscum > Viscum album. The sequence goes on from OY728159.1 coordinate 1,435,326,493, forward strand.
AACCCAAAGTTCAACGAGGATCATTCAATAAAAAATTTATCCATAAAATTCTTCAAAGTAAAACAAACTAAGATTGAAACCCAAATATTTTAAGGATTAATCACATAGTCTTCCAAGTTAAATTGTAACATTTATCTCCAAACAACATTAGTTTCTCCTAAAGTCTCGTATTGAAAAGTAATTAACCTAATCACATATCCTCCATGATAGGTTAATAATTTTCATTAATAACCCAAAATCAACTTACTCTTAATTCATAAAGTAACCTAACTAAAAAAAATAAGTCATACTAACCAGGTACTTTACGTAGTCCAGTGGTAGGCAATAAATACCAGTTGCACTTTGGTTTTGGGTTCGATTCCTGTAGCTTTGTCTGACACGACAGGTTATCACACGGACTGCATGTTGTCCTTTTTCCAAACAATATAATTCTCAAATCATTTCCCAAAAAGAGATAAAATCATCAAAAATAACCATAACATAATTTAACCTCAATGTTATCTCTTGACTTTTACTTCCATCATAACATATAGTAACCCATAATTACCTCAAAATTAAGGATCATATAAACCCAAATGGTTCTTTATAACTATGTCCACAAAAGAAAAGATAACTATTCCTTGAATAAAATTTTCATATATTAAACATCAGGGTTACACATACTATAAAAAGTCTTCTAATGTAACCCCATCATCAAAAGAGACTTAATACTCGTAATAATTTCACCATAACTCTTGAAACCCTTATATGTTGACTTCTTACTCATTAAACATTCCTCATGACCCATTAACCATTCCTTTCCAACTTATTCTGAAATACTTCTTTCCTACAAACAAAATCATGAATCATATCCTAAGATTCCAAAATAGGAAAACCAAAGTTATGAAATAATCCATACATTTTATTGGTCATTGTCAGTTTCTTCATCCTCAATCGGAATGGAATTAGGTATTGGTAAACGAATATTTGTACGATCTTGGTGATCCCATTCATGAAACTTCTTCATAGGACATGTGTTTGCATAATGACCATGCACACCACATTTAAAACATTCAATTGATCCCTCAGAATGATCTTCTTTCCCTTTCCTCGAGTAAACTGGATGCTTCCTTTTTCCATGGCAGGTTCTTTCTTTATGACGTTCATTTCCACATCTATAACATATTTCTGTCCCTTTGAAACATTTTCCTAGGTGTTTCTTTCCACATCTTTGACACATAGGTTTTTGAACACACTTAACATTATGAGTATTACATGTAGTTCCGTAGGGATTTGTTTCTCGCATATGTGATTCATTAGAGAAATCACCAAGTTTAGGTGGTCAATAATGACTCCAGATAGTTGGTTGAGGATAAACACAAGAGTTCTCATTGCAACTCCCATATCATTCAGTTTCTCGCTCAAAAAACTGTCACAGTTTCCTTCACATCCACTGTTACATTGGTTCCTGCTAGATCCACCCATTTACTGAAAGCAAAAAGGTTAGTGTGAGTATAAAGACAAAACCATCATGTACTAATGAGGAAGATAAACACTAAGATATACTTACTCATTCAATTTATCTAAAACTAGGACTCTTTCTGAAATACTAACCATTATGGTAATGTCACTTATGCTTAAAGATTACCCTAACCTATAAATTTATCTAAATCGACCTCTGATACCAACTATAAGGACCCAGCCTTAAACCTTACTTATTCTTGTGTTATTACAAGATTACACATTGAGGATATTTTCGGGTTTAGAGTTTTAGATAATTAGATCATAAAACATGAATTACATTAAACATTTAAACAAAGTGGTTACAAAAAATATAGTATTCATTTTTTCCCATCAACAGAAACATATTTTTAAAAAAATAAATCATGGATTATTTATTGACACTTCCTTGACACTATCATCATATCATGTACCATTCCCTTGACATGTGAAAAACATTTCAAATAAAAACTTGGGATGAGCATAAAACGCTCAGTAAGGGTTATAAAAATATGGAAAAGAAACATGAGTTCATATATACATAAGAATGAAATAATAATTTACCCATGAAACATAGGCACTTTAACATACCTCATCAAATAATGAATAAATCATAGAAATCATAAGACATAAAAGGTAACTTGAAGCATTCATAACATTCTTACATATGGAGTAACCATCATGGTTATGTTTGGAATACCCACCACAGATTATTCCCTAAATCTCTTCAGAGAAACCTTAACGTTTCACTCCTTCGCGTTACCCAATGCATTGGAGAGCTATATCGGGCTCACCCGCCCTTAGTTTATCACGGAACCACCCGTCTTCATAACAATACCCAAGAACCATAACATAATCCTATCTCATAAAACATACATAAAGGAAACATAACATTTCCACATTTCAATCACAAGATATCAATAACATAGTGATATAATAAAAACATTATCAAAACCATTTTAAATAAAGAAATAAAAGAAATGTAAAACGTAGTATTTATTTTTCTTTTAAAATGAATGTATGTCTTGTAGAAGAAGCCGAAACTCAAATAATGGTCACATCGGCGGAGAAGTCATTGTCGCAGCATACGTATGAAAAAAACATTCCCTTTTGTCATTTTGTAAAACTCTTCATATAAAAAATATTCCTTTTGGATAAATGTAAATGTCAAATGGGATTATACACCGTATAATAGAAGGTTGTGTATAAAATAAAATATGCCTCAATGAAAGGAGATTGAGACGAAGTCCCATACAAAGACGATATCCTTGGATTAAGGATAAATCAGTTACATAATTATGTGTGACAAACGAATATACGAAATATAAGTGGGTATAAAGTGTAAAAAATGAGAGGAAATTCACACATAATCATAGAAAGACATATTCAAGGTGTACAATTTTTTTCCAAAGAATCAAAATTGGGTTAAGAAGTTCCCTTGCAAAAATTTGACAACCTAACGGCGTCACTACAAAATTCAGAAAATGAGTTGATGAGAGATAAAAATGGTATCTCATCACTTGGACATAAAATTTAAATCAATAAGGATATAGAAGAACATATCCCAACATAATATTATTTGAATTTAAAGACATAATAAAATAATTATTTTAAAAAGAGGAGGGTGAAAGGTTCTCCTACCGACATGGGTATCTTTCGAAACAAACACCCCATGAAAGAAAGACAATACAACATTGATGTTAATACTCATAAATGAAAGTATATTATACAATGATTAAAATAATGGGCAGCACATACACCACTCAAAGGAAATTGTGTCCAATGTAGCATAAATCTCACAGGAATAAAAGTGAGATGAAAAATACCTTATCAAAAATCGGCATCCTAACGGCGCCACTTACAACTTCCAAAAATGGATTTATGAGATCAAATAGGGTCTCTCATAATATAAACATAAAAATTACAGTATGAGGAATATAAAAGAACATCCCCAAAAATACGAAAGATGAGATTAAATGAAATGACATAAAAGGGAGTACTTAAAAATTAAATAGAGAGGTTTGATCTCTTACAAAAATTCGGCAGCCTAGCGGTACCACTCAAAACATCAAAAATGGATTAATACGGGATAATAGGGTCTCTAATCATATGAACATAAAAATTATAGTAAGATTAATATAAAATAACTTTCTAATCACAAGAAATATGAGCGTAAAAGGAATGACATAAAAGAGTGTACTTAAAAAGAAATAGAGGAGTAGGATCCCTTACCTCAGGTCCGACTTGACTCGATCGTTCTTTAATCTACTGAATAATAAACATGAGTTAATTTATACTTCTTTAAGAACCTTTTTCAAGTTCATTATTCATTTTATATCACTTATTACCACGTCATGAAAACTTTTTTATTATTTAAGCTAATAACGCTCATTTTAACGATCATTGATACATGACTCAAAAATAAACTCTTTATAATTACATGTTGTTCAGGTGGTAAAATATCTATTATATCCAGAATTGTATTCATGATGTAGATATCATATATATAATATATATCAAGTATTTTTAGGAATTTATAATATTACATAACATTTAGAGTTAAGAAATGAAATGCACCATTCATGGAGACGGTAAGCCGTACGTACGCATGAACGCTACTTCCATTTCTATTTCATATTTAATGGAATTAAAACATAATGATAAATAATAGTATTTTAATTTTAGTATGGTATCATATATAATATCATTAAATATATCCTTTATACATACCACATATGGTATTAACGAATCAAATCACATTGAGGGGGCGGTAGTCCGCAATTCCTAAAATTAAGATATCACGTATACCCATAATGAAAGCCATAATGGTATGCCATAAATGAAAAATACAGAAGCTTAAGGAAAACATAAACATATTATATATCATATATAAATGTAGTGACATCTTAATGGCCACCATGAAAGGTGTTAAGAGAAGATTGAACAATCATCGTTTCGTAAGGTAGTAATTCACCATCGACAGAAGCAGTATGTTCTTTAACCATTTGACGAAAGTGTGTGTAAGTGTAGCTCGAATAAATAACATAAAAACATCCTAGTATATTGAAGATACTGGTGATGTTACAAAATAAAGGAATAAAAATAGTTTAGGGGGTGGAGAAACAAAATAAAACAAAAGGACTCAAGTGAAGACATTACCTTAAAATCAGGAAACTCCCTTTGGTTTGAGCTCAAAGGATTCCTTGGGAAGACTTATGACCATAGTGAGGCTACTAAGAGTTAGATAGGGATGTGGAAAGACAAAATGGGCAGGGGTTGGCCTAACCAAAGGCTCTGGAAGTGTGGGTAAGGAGGTATAGGTGGGGGCCTTTTATAAGAGGAGAGAAGGGGCACTCTTGGAAAGTAAAGAAATGTTACTTTATTTTAGAATTAGTTTAGGATTTTAATTGTCCCACATTGATGTGTTTTGAGGATAAGGTGATAATGGTTCGAAATACACCCATCCAATAGGTTTTGGACATGTGTAGGTATTAGATTTTACATTATATTTCCATTTTATTTAAATCGTTAAATAATGAGGTCATCGCTGAATCATCATGATATCATAAGTAATTTAACTTATTTAATGTCTAGAAATTATAAAAAAATACTATGATATAGGAAATCTTTTTAGATTTACAATGACTATTTATATTCAAAAATCTGACTTATATAACCCCATTTAAAAATTGTTTTAGTAAAATATAATCTAATCATATAAATAAATTAGATTAAAAGGAGGATTTGAATTAAAATACAATATTTTTCACTATTCATTAAAAAAATGAACTTTATCGGAAAAATACCGAAAATTTACAAAAAGTAAATTTTGATGTCCTGATTCTAAAAAAGTATTTTATTTTGTCAAATATAACATATAAAATTGTCAAAAGAGGATTTAAAAGAGGTTCTCCATCAAAAGGCAGTTAATCGACCTTTTAAAGAATATTAGAATGTTTACGCTTAAAATTGGATTATTCGCATTTTTAATCTTCTAACATTTATTGTAAAAAGTAAAAATATTTCACAAACATATATAATAATTTTTTAGTTAGTTCTACTCATTCCCTCCATCACAACAGCTAGGTATTAACTACCATTTAAAATAATATTATTTTATAATGACAGTGCAATGTAAGATTCCCAAAAAACTCATTGTTATGTGTTGGGTACGCCATCGAGCATAGCGCCACCTTTAAAGTTATATTAATATTTTATTAACAAATATGGATAAAAGTTAAAATTCCAAACTCTTTATTTACCTGGGGTGTTACAACCCCAGTGATGGATATCTTTATAGGGATGGGAAAAGAATATATCTAATTCCCAAACTGGATAAACTAGTGTCATATGAGAAAATGGACCGAATAACTAGCATCTCGAACCAAAAATGATGAATAGTTTGATATATGATCCAACGAAAAACACTATTTACTAGACGTAAAACCTTTATGAATAATGTGAGGTACTAGATTGTCAACTCCCTATTCTCTGGATACCAACTCATCTAGAAAGGAATCTTCCACAAGCTTCTCAAAAAGATGACCCTTAGAGGAGAGGTCCCTATGTATGATCATTGGATGAAGACCCCTAAGGAGGAGGGAAGACATCATCTGATCATATCATGAGACCACTAGATGAACTGAAACTAACTACTTGATGTGATCAACATTGTATTCACCGTCTACTGTGCTTGTAGGATGCACATGTTATCTTTCTTCTTCTTCTTATTTGACTCCTCAATTAAAATCCATCAGATAGAGATAGACCTAAACACTCAACAATTCAACCCAACATGCATTGAATGTAGGGAAAACAACTCTTATTCATCCAAGTATAGAACAAAAAATCATCCTTTTGAATCATGAAATATCACTACTTATTGAGTTCCCAATAATTATGGGACACATTTTACTACATCTAGTCAATCTGATGCTATTGAGGTACCTTGGTCATTGTAGAGGATTAGTTGAACTAGATCAAAAAATACTACTGGGAATGTCTTATTAGAGTCATTATGATCCATTCTATGAAGTATTTTCTAATCATAATAGAATACACAAAATGAAAACTGAAAAAATACAAACATAATAAAAATTATCACCCTATGAACAAGTAAGAGGATGTCAAACCAATGACATCAAAAAAATTCCTTCCAAAATCCAGAACATTCATTTCAACAATCAATGAATCCTTCTTCTTTGGCCACATCCTGAATACCTAAATCCATTTTTCACAACAAGAACCCACTCATAAAAAACACCAATTTTTGATTCCACTTTCTCACATTGGGATATATTAGAAAGGCCAAACCAACCAAAAATTCCAAACACTCACCAATGGAATCAATTGAAACATCACATGTGTGCATATCTGATTTCTCTTAGAAGATCCATGAACAATTTCCCACATGAACTTTCCATATATACCCAAGAACATGTGTTCTTCTGTAATGAGTACCATGGGTCACAAAACTCATTTCCTCATTAAAATTTGATAATTTTGAAAATTTAAAATCCAAACCATTTTCCAATAAAACCCATTTTAACAATTTCAAAACCAGTTAACAAAAATAATTTCTCATTTTCATAATCTAGTTTAATTGTTTCAGCTTACACATAGAGACATGTAAAATTACATTAATACACATCAAACTACCTAATAGAGGAACTAGTCCATTTTCCTAACTCAGTGACATGGGAGTTTTCCATGCCCCATGTAAGACACAATAATAAGAGGACCTTGATTCATGAAATTTTACTTCTCATGGGTCACTACTCTATGTTAGATCACAATATATCATTGGCCTGCCTCCACTGACATTCCTCAATTGAAAACAATGAAAAATGTCTCAAATAGAGAAATACCCTTAGTAACCCATGTCTCATAATGAGTTTTGGGGATCAAGAACTAACCCATGACCTGCATCATGAGACCTAAAAAACCAATCAATATCATACGGACACTACAAATAACAAGGCCCAACTATAATACAATTTTTTGGGTACTAGGTTTGGATTCCATCCAACCTAGACACCTAAGCTGGTCTACGACATTCCTTGAAGGGTATTCGCGATACTTATGGTCTAGAAACATCTGGCGAGATTCCAAAAAATAATAATTGTGAATTTTTAAGCCTATGATAACAATGATAATTAAATATAATTTAACACACACAAAAAATAACTAAAACAACAATAAATAAGAATAAATATATTTATATACAATATACAATTGGACAAGATCAAAATTGAATGGGAAAAAACCAAACTATAACTGAACCTCCTTCAACATGTTCTCTTTGTGACCACTGTGTCACCACCATCATGTAGACCAGAATTTTCAACAATGTTCCCACAAACTTACATATTTAAAAATAATGAGGACATGCATCATTGATCAGGTCTACCAAAATAGAGTTGTACTAGTAAGGAGTGAGATAGACAACATGACAGGAAACCACCAATGAATACATATGTTTCCTTTCCACAAAATATCCATTATCAGTAGTTTGAAATATAGTAATAAAAATATGTTTTTCTTATTTTATTAAAATAACACTACTTTCTTATTAAAAAATTAAAACAACACACCACTATTTTTAGAATAAGGATTTATCACATTAAACCTAGCACCCAAACAAGGAAATTCTAGACTATGCTCATAATATATGATTAAAAATAAAAGTAAAAAAATAAAGGCAACAAAAAGTAAAAAAAATACAAAAATAGTTCCCTGAGAGAACCTAAGCATCCCTATAATGAAATCTGTACATACTTATTACGGAACCTTCTATCGTCATATAGTGAATCCCCTAATTCTAAAAACAACTAGCCACTATCAACTATCCAATCCAGTGGAACAACCCAACTGGCCACTCAGTTATCCAGGGGAAACAACCAATATAAATAGGGATATCATGTTACCATCACTATTTCCAATAAAAGACACATAATAACCGATGGTGATTATTAAAAAACATTATAAGTTGGAGGACATCATATGTGTGACTCGCCTTACCAACCATTGTCGAACTAGACTACACCAAACACATACACCTCTATATGAAAACCCCTAAAGTAAAATACCATTTATAGTGGTTCCTTATATATATACATATACATATACCAAAAAATATGGTACCCACTCGGTCATCACATTATATAATTACCATAACCATTTCATAAAACACATGATTCTCCCAAATGGTAACTCACAATTTCTAAAGAAAAATATTCCCAACATTACAGTGTTTCAAATAAGGCTATAAATTTTAAACGAAGACACATTTATAATGTCGCTTCCACATAATTTATAATGTTTATAAAACAACCCTTCTAAATGATCAAAGCGAAATGAGCCTTTAGCTTCCAAACATATCTTTACATAAAAACGTAGATGAAAATACGTAAAACACATAGAAATGTAAAAAAATATTCTCTAAAACATAAAACCCAAACATAATTTTTAAAATTATAATCATTATATAGTTTCATTTATGAAATTTAGTGAAACTCTAGGGGATAGAAATATGGAGAGAAAGAGGAGGGGAAAAGGATGTAAAATAGTGGTTTTAAATATAAGTCAATCAATTATAATTTCTGAGCCCATACATTTGTGCATCCCAAGTACACATGGGTGTTCCCAGATCTGATGAAACATCATAGGATCCATGTTACATTGCATAAGAAATCTTAGAGAGAAACTTCTTATTTTCTTAACAAAAACAATAATCCTTAAATAAGTTTCAAGCCTTCAGAAACTACTAGTTCCCATACCCAACAACATATTCACAATAAAATAATGTTCTTATAACATAAAGATGGAAAATTAAATCCAAAACACAGAAATACATATTAAAAGAATATATGGAATTTTATCTAACACATAATGTTCACATTCACTTAGGCATAATTCATGAATCACTAGAAATCGTATTTTTATCAAAATATCTCAATTCCAAAAAATCATAATTGACTAGGAAATGGATTAATAAGCCAATTAATAATTTTTTTATCTATTTAGTAACACATAAGAACCAATGGAACTCATCCGAAAATAAATTAATTGATTTACCTTACTTGGAGGTATGATAATGCAACAGAACACAGAGAGAAGGGAGAATACTCCTTGAAGAGGAAAACACACACCCGGAACATGAAGAAGAACATTCTATACACAAACCCTATAATAAATGGATTGGATAGGAGAGATAATACCCTAGGAAAACTACAAAATATTGATGGGGGATAGATAAGGAATGAAAATCTTCTAATAACCCTAAAACTCACATTGGAATGAAAGAGGAAGCACCATTATAGGATAAATAATAAATGAGAGGGACTAGAGGATCCCTTCATGCGTATTATTTAACCAAGGAAGAGTGGGTATTGGGTTTGGATGAAATAAGAGAAGGGTAGAAGAATAATCATTACTTATTATTTTATTGGGTAGGACACATGGTTTTTTCGTATAGTTTAACAAGTTGTGTGCCAACCATGTGGTAGCCTCTATCCAATATGAGATCTATAGCACAACCAACCCACATAGTTTGACCTAATATGTTAAAAATATGTGTTATCTTCAATCCAATTCCACGACCTATATCATGGTTACCTGGGCAGGGTTGTATAAGTTCTACTAACCATGCACTGACCATGCATAAGCCCAAACTCACCTGGCCATAAAAATTGAAAATATTAACGAGGAATAAATGTCAATCCTAATAAAAAAGATCATATACAAATAAATGTATATAATAAGGGAGTATCTAAGGATATTGTGTGAATGTGTACCGTGTTACATTGATAATTTTGTGGAATCCATTTAATTTCCAGCTAAAGATTATGTCCTAAAGAGATTGTTATAGAACATGGATCATTACCATTAGTTAATAATGATTCAATAAGTTTGTTGTGGATCTAATTTCATTTCCATGGTTAAATATTATTTTCAAAATAACACATGTTTTACTAATGTGTTTTAGTGAATCCTATCGGTATTTTGTTCTTGGACATTTTAAATGATGAGTTCTCCCATAGAGACCAATGTGAGGGCTATTTATCTTAAATGATGGGGGAACAGAGATATTTCTATGATGATTTGGGTAATTAATATTTTCACTGATGTGTTATTTTTGATGTTGTTCATATAGTCATTCCACTTTGTAAGGGTTATATGAGTGTTTTTATAGGTTTAATGAGATGATGGTCCATGATACAAATATGTCTTCTTTATGTTTTCTAGGTGTATATAATGTTTTTAATGAACAAGATTTATATCACATTTCTTATGATTATTGATTCTTTTGATGCTTCCCTTAACAATGATTTAATATTTTACATTCAATGTTTTAATGGAAATCAATTAATTTATGATCCAGTTATTCACTTTCATTCTGACATCATATCTTTATTTACTCTTATGGGAATAATTTATATTCAATTGTTAATTATTATGATTACCCTAACTGATAATATTATATCACTAATATTATGTTTAATTGACACATGGTTGAAAATAATTATTTTGAAGATTTTATTTCTATAAATTATTTCACAAGGATGATGTAGTTGAGATAATATAAAAAACATGGGTATAAATGGAGAATATGTTCTACAATATGAAAAATATTTTTATGATTACATGTTTTTGTGATCTTTTTTTGTAGGTGGTTTTCATAATTATATACATCTATAAACCTGAAATGTTATTAATAATAAATTTGATCCTAGTTTTACTTTTTATGTTGTATGGTTTGATGGAAAAAATGTGTTAGAATTTTTAACATCCCAGATGGAAATTTCAATTTAAGGATTTCATTATAGGATATGGGAGTATGGGTTCTAGACTATCACAATTTTTTGTAATATTTACTTCATTTATCTATTTTTTATATAGTGTATGATATTAAACAATGTATATATTTAATGAAAAATAAATGTTAAATGTTCTTCAATCACGTAGACATAATAAAATTTAAGGATATAAAATATAAATGCCTAAGGGAACAATGGCCATTAAAAAGTATACAAAAATTACAACACTTGTACTAACCTTATATTATTCATATTATTTACATAAGCACATTCCCTTAATGAAACATCTATGTTTCTATTTTCACAATAAATATTTCAAAATTGAATTACTGAGATCCTAAACACTCATTAAATATTTATTCCACTAGTAATTAGGTTTCAGTTAATCGTCATCATTGTCTTAAATTAAATTATGGAACTAAACTCTATAAAATGACTTGAGGTCCAACATGGTTGTCCAGAATCCAAAAAACCAAGTTTCATATCTCAAATCCCAATACTGTGTAATATTTAAACTAACAAATTTAACCTTTAGAGTACCTACAAAATTACCCAAACTTCTTTTCATATACTTATGTATCATTTAAATTATATATTAATTGTTTATGACCATGTTATATGATATCTAATTATTTCTGAATTTTAACAAAATTTAATGAAATTAGTATTTTTTATTATTTTTTATATATTAAATAATTTAAACACATATCAACATGATAAAAATGGTTTTTAAATTACAACTAATTAAATAATTGATGAAAAACAAAAACTATTCCTCGATTTAGATAGAGATTTGATATTTAGTAAGAGGATATATGCATTATCAAAACCCAAGTTGAAGAATGAATTTTTAGATGAACCAATATATCAAATTTATGTTTATGTTATGGTTATAATAATATTAACTGGGATTTTTGAGAAAAAAATTAAGGGGTAACATGATGTTGGAGATTAAGAAATATGTTACATGATTTATGATATCTTTTCTTGTAATATAATAGAGACATATTTAGGAAGGATTTAGAAAACCACTCTTTATAACAATTAGATTGATGGAAAATATGAAAATAAACAACATCCCAATAATTTATAAATCATTAAATATTAAAAAATATTATATATTAATATGGATTTCTTTAAACAGTGTGCATATGATTTGGAAATAATAAAATATATATATGTAGATAATCATTAGGATATTAGATTAATTATGATCTGTGACTTCCAAGATTACCTATATCAATCACATCAATTAAAGTACATCATTTCATTAATAAATTTATATGTATTATATAGTTGTATATAATTTTTTTTATTTCTATATATGGTATTCAGATATATTAGTTTCAGAGTTAATTATTAAAATATTTCAATTCATATAGATGAAATCACTATTTCAATCACAAGGAATATAGTATTAGTAAAACCATCTAATGGAATTAAAATAAAACAATAACATTCACTAAAAAAATAAAAAATGATATTTATATTGATATATTAGAAATATATAAGATTTTACAATAATTTTAATTTATTTTTGAGAATAAATGATAATTTCAGTGACCCAAACATCACCAAACATATTGTTACATATTAAATTTGTAATAATAATTAAATAAAAAATACTTGCAAAAATTATTCAGGTCTCATTCTTCCTAAAACATGGAATAATATTAATCTAATTTTGTGCGGGATACTCTAATTCCGACACAAATATCATCTGACATAGTACACCTCTTATAAATATGTTAATTAAACCATTCCTTATAAGCTAGATAAGAAACAATGAGAAATTTTGAACTCGGATTCTATAAAATCATAGATAAGGGAGAAACATACTAATAACATGAACGTAAGTGTATAATAATATGATAATGACATTTGAAACCCATTCTTTTCAAATTAATGATAATAAAAATGATTCATCGAAAAAAATATTGGATGTTAATAAGGTTTATAAAATAATAAATCAAAGAATATGAACAATGAGAACCAAAAATTTTCATTAGTAATATATTTTTGGCACACACCTCATCTTATAATATTCTTATCTTGTATGAAAATAAATAGGTTCACTAATTAGTTTATGGACATTAAATTAATCCCTCAAATGAACTTATAGATGTTAAACTAGGTCCATGCCTAAAATTTTGTAGATGAATGATATATCCATGCAATACACTATTAACATGTTATTATATTCCCAGATAATATAATGAACAAGTAATTAGGTTGGCACATAACATTTGGAAAATTAATCACATTCATGATTAACATTATGAACATGTAAATATGATCACCCATTACATTATGAACATATAATTAAGTACACGTATATCATTTTGAACATGTAATATGGTTTATTCACTAAATATTTAAATAGGATTTATCCATTTTTTCTTAATGCGTTTGTGGGGGATATAGCTATCACACATCTAATAATGGAAAAAATCCATTGTGTTCTATATTATTATAAGAAAGTCATCATATCATAAAACATAAATTTAAATATGCATCAATATAAATTGATTATATAATAACCATTCAAAAGGAGATAGGTTTCATAATCATTTCATTATATAATAACAAATGAAAACAAGTAGGATTAAAAATCATTTCGTGATCTTACAATCCTTGTAAGATAATCTGGTTCTATAATAATCTTGTCACCAAAAAATAAATCATTCAAAATAAATTAGAATAATATTATTGGTCATGTATCTAGTAATTCAAAGGATACATAATCATGAATCATCATATAAGGAAATAAATATTTAAATATCTATTAAAATATTTCGGGAACAAATTTATGTATCACATTCCAAACACATTTCAAAATATATATTTCATGAAATAATTTACGGTTAGAATAACCATTAAAACATACAATTTATTATTATAACTTATTAGAGTTCATGACCTAATATACATTCATTCAGTATGTAAATATTAAAGAGTATATTTCCATCACAATTTAGTAAATTTCGAAGAGGAATTATTTTTAAAAATGACGTGAAGATTACATTCAATTTTTTTTTTGAAAAATGGTGTCATGGATAAAAATAAAATATTAAATATAATAGTTTAACACTAAAAATTAATAAATTATTTTTAGTAATAATGGTTTTTTAAGAATATATATTTCCATCAAAATAGTGAAATAATGTCATTTTTTCATTTTAAAAAATATAAACCATTTTATATACAATGAATTGTAAAAATTGTAATATTAAAATTAAATAACATTAATACATATTTTATAATAAATTTTATGATTTTAATAATAAAAGGACCATAATATTTTTTCATAAAAAATATAATCATAAATAACATTTATATACAATTATATTATAACCAAAAATCATTGCAACGTTGGTTACATTGAATCATTATCCCCATGTAGAAAATAAATAATATGAAACATTATATTTCATGAGGATAAATAAATTCACGATATTGAATTTAAATGGGTTATTATATATACCTTATAAAGTTTTATAGTTTTATTACATAACATATATCACAAATATTGAAAATTCAGAAAACAAATATCAAACAAATTTTTTAATTTATGAACCAAAAACTCCAATAATGGGAGATACTAAAAAGATTTGTAATTCAAAATAATCATTAGGAGAATCATCCTATAATAAATTCACATAAATTTAATAACTCCTTAAAATAAATTGGTCGTGAATATTGCATGTATCTCATAGAAGACAAAGTGAGACAAATACCATTAATATATGTTTTGGCTTTCATAGTACACGTTCTATACACCTTTATGATTGATATATTTTTAATAAAAATATATTACATAACTACACACACACATATGTATATATATATTGCACGTAATATGATTTTATTATCTCATATACTTATGATTTTCAAAAAAATTACATAATAATGTCTTGTTTTTGGAAATAACTACTTTGGTATTCATGTATGATTTGATTTTTTTTCTTTTTTCCCTCTTATATAGATCATGGTTCAATAAAATCTATAATTTATGCAATTGTTTAAATATAATATTTAATAAACATATATTTATTCATATTGTAAAACACATTGTGGTAGAAATGTAAATACATCATTCATGGAAGTTCTAGGTCGTACTTATGCATTGATTCAGTTTTTATTATCTCCATAGGATGAAGGAAAAAAAATAAATTATATATAACTATTATAAAATAATAATTATATAACATATATTATGTATGAACATTAAAAATAACCTAATTAATTTACATGTATGGAGTTAATGAATAATGCCACATTACAAGGCGGTAGTTCATCGTACAAAAGATGGACGTTATTATATTTCCATAGAATAGAATGAATGAAGGAATGTATGATATAAAATTTCTAAAATAATGAAAATATCATAAAAATATTATATAAACAATATATCTATAATAATTTTTAATTATCCGAGGTTGTAATGGATAAATTAATGACATAATTTCAATTGGTGGAAGCCTTTTGTGCACACAAATGATAACTTCATTACTATTTCATAGGATTAAATATGGTTTTTGGTTATTTCATTCAAATAAATACATATCAGTGTATGGATAATATTGGGATTATTTTATCATCATTGTATAATATTTATTGAAAGAGGTATAATAAAAATTAAAATAATAATGCCTGTTGGTGAGTATTTATAATTCATTGTTTATCCTCCTTATATTTTCCTTAAAAGCCATTATTTATTTGTATTCTGAAAAAAATATTAAATGATGGATGACATGTGGTAAGTGGGAACATGATTTGGCCATGGAATAGGTCATCCAAAAGGGTTTTAATGTGTCAATTGGAGAGATGAATGGGTATCCTTTTTATGGGTGGTGAGAGTCACACCTGTAATGTTTTGGAAAAATTCAATCATAAAAATCTTTTTACCGGAACAAAAGTCTTTAAAATTGTAAATTATAGATAATATAAGATCAATTTTAAAAATATAGTCATTAAATTGGTTCTGTAAAATATGGTATGTTATTTTTAACCATTATCATCATAGTTTAATCCCTAGTAAATCAATTACTACCTTAATTAAAAAAATTATTGTTCCAATTCATTATTTTGTAAAAAAATATAGTAAACATTTTATAATTATAATTTACTATGATTCTAAATATAGAATTCATTATACTACTTCAAATTACAAAATTGTGAAATTTTTACTTATAATTATTCATGCATATGTGATGATAACACTTGTTTTATAAGTGAAAATGTTTGAATATTTAAAAAGTTTATATATTAAATTTAAATATGATATTGATTATAATGAATTAAACAGGATTAATATATTAATATTTCAAATATTTTGACATTAATGAAAAATTTAGAATGTAATTTGACATTATCATTCATCTATGTAATGAAAGATATTTTCAATGCAACATATAATGAATCCTACACATTGTTGGTTGTAATAGTAGACATAAAATTAGAAGAATTTGTTGATACTTACCAACATTGGAAGCCAAATTAAATGATCTTAACTAATCCTATGGGGTTTGAATCATTATCTATCACTATCCATCATTCAAATGGTGCTAAACAATGTTGAAAATCAACTTTTGATAATGATAATGAAGAAAAAAATTTCCTTGTTGTCTAGGTAAACATAAAATCCCAAAAAAACAATTTAATGTTGGTCTCCATTTAACCTTACAATATCCTGAATATATATTTTTGAAATATGATCTAGGTAGAAAACATATTTTATAGAGATAAAGTATTGTTCTTTTTAAGGTGACTAACTACAACCCTTAATTACCTCATCATCAAGGATAATATTAAGCCCTAATGTATACTAGTACCTTAAATCAGATTTCAAAAATGTTAATAACTTTTTCACTAAGACATATATAAAACCAAATAATTTTATTTCCATACATGTAGCATAAAATATCCTTAATCATAATAAACACCCATCAAAAAAACGTAAATTGGTGTGTCCTTGATTTTGAAAAAATGATCAACCATAAACTCAAAAAACCAATAATTATATCAGTATATCTTATTTTAATCATACACGGAGACATATTATCTTTAGAAAGATAATTCCCCCATTATTAGTTATTGAAAATAGTACCCGTAAAAAACATTTTTATTTGAATATTTGGTTCATTCCTATACTGATAGAATATAAAATGTGATTTAATTATTCTATAATTATTATAGATAGATATAATCACATGATATTTCATTAAAGAGTAATTAATTAAATTTTCATATGTTACATAAAAAAAATTAGACATGAAATTCCAAATAATATATGGGAGGATATGTGTGTCATAATTATCATGATTCACTTCAGCAATTTTAATTGCATTAGACCTCATGGGTTCCATTTTATATATCATTTGTTGGGGTTTACCTTGCTCATTAGCCATTGGAATGGGGAATTTAATCTAATAATAACAAAACTATGTGCACTTGATCTACTGTATTGTGGGTGGTTCGTACTGTAGATCTATCTATCCATTGATCTCCTTAACTCTTCTATTTACATCCCTTCAACATTCTTCTATATTATTAATAGGCCTGTTAAACATGAAACACCTTCTTTTTTCCTTTAGGAACACATCTTAGTGATCATTCCCACAATTCGGTCAGTTTGAAGCTTGAAATTTTTTCCCACTTTCTGATATCTCATTTTACATTCAATTGAATCCCATTACCCATTTCTAATAACCATAATATAAGTGGATTCAAGATTCTACTTCCACTTTTAGTGAAAATTGAATTATTTCTTCATATCTTCCAATGTCTCTTATAGATAACACAATTTGGAGATTTTTTTAAGCCACACATGAATTTTTTAACCGTACATTCAAGACTAATTATAATACCATATTATTACCTCCCATACTTATAAAATTCTCCCAATATGCACCAATTTAATGTTAATCATTTTTTATAAGATCAAGGAATTACATCTCTATTTTAATGTGAAAAATAAAAGTAATGGACTTATTTAAAAATAATAATTTAAACATATTCCTCTTCATACAGTCAATTTCTTCTCAATATATCAAATAGTTAATAAGGGTCCACTATTGAACATCCTCAACTTCAAATTGGTTGAATTCCAAAAAAGATTTTTTTTATTATCTGAAAACTATATAATAGAAAATATATGTTTAGTGGTAGTGAACCATTTCTCAAATCCTAGAGGTGCATTGTAACCATAGAAATAAGGATAATGTTTCTCGTTATATACTCAATATAATTTTCCACCCTTTTTTATTTATATTTGCAGCATGAATCATAACATGAGAAATGATTTTGAACATAGAAATATTGTTTTTTATCTCAAATCCAACAACATTCACTTGATTGGGAATACCAACATTTCATTTTTTGTTATATTCATTATAATCATGGAATATTAGGGATAATAACATTGACTAAAATAGAAATGAATAATGTGAGACAAGAAAATCAAAATGGGTAACATAGTAATCCTGAAATATAATGTATAGGTTGCCTAAATAACAATAAATTATTTTCAAAATATATAATCGTAGGCATACCAAATGTAACCCATGGTCATTAAAATAACACAATATGATTTTCCATAAAAAGGGTTTGTCAATTCCCAAAGCATATTCTGTAGGAGTTATCATTTAGGTGTTAAAAATGGCTTGTTTTTATGTACGATTTATTGATTGATTCAATACTGAAATTCCTTTTTCATATTAAATACTTAGGGTTAAGCCTATCGAAGAAACACATCCACTCATAATATCAAAACTGATATGTTCTTTCTTAAAAATCCATGCCTCTAACTTTTATCATAATTTGATGACATATTTATATAAATTTACTCATCTTCAAACTAACCCTTATATAAATCTTGTGACATATATTTATAAATATCCATATGGATATCACAAAATTATTCATATCTTAGTTTCAAAAGGTTAAAAAAACCTTTCTCTCACACCATATATAATGATCCAAATGTCTCATAATTTAATATTAAATATTAACAGGAGAATATTCATTAGATACCATAAAAACAAATTATTATTTAGGTATACAAACATTAGAATCAGGGATAGATAAAGTTTTAATTTGGTGAATGATCCACAAAAAATCCCACAAAGATCATATAATAAATTCCTCCTCTTAGTAATACACTACATAATCCCTTCATGAAAACCTTAGAATGATAACATGAGAACAGGTGATCATAGATTCTCTATAAGGTATAAAAAATGATATATTAAATAATAACATTAGAATAAGGGTAATAGAATATGAGTATTACAATTTAAAATCATACCCTTTAAATAAAAGAAAATGATCAAGAATCATGGAATAATTTTTGGATGTTTATTATATATGAATCCTAACAAAACAGTTAACAAGAGATGTAATATCAATACATCGGAATAAGTTGTGGAATATTGGCATATACATTATCGTATCAAATTATTGAAATTAGTGAATAGATATCAGTTCACTCATTATTTTAAGGACAATAATTTATTCCCCATATAATCCTTTTCAAAATAAATATAGTACACACACCACATTATGGAAATGATTGACATGTCAATGAATAAAACATTGAATATGTAATCATGTTCATGCATACCATTTTGAACATGTAATTAGGATCACTCATAACATTATAATGATATAATTGGGTACACACATAACATTATAAACATGTAGTATATTTTATTTACAACATTGTTAAGATGTTATCATTTAATTTATAACTTTGTTATCATTTAATTCGGTACATATATAACATATATACTCATAAGTTATCCATCATTGCAAAAAAAAATTTATGGATATATAGGTCCCACATGTTTCATAATGAAAACCCTTCTTATGTCTACCATAATACCATAAGAATTATTTATTTCATATCTCATTAAATTAATTGGTCATCATAATCATTTTATCATGTCATAACCTATGGAAAACAGATAGCTATCAAAATAATTTCATCATTGAATATCATGTGAATGTTAGTGTGTTTCATAATCATTTCATCATGGTACAACCCATTAATGAGAAATGGGTCTCATAAACATCATTCCAAAAAAACATACAATATTTATAGAGATAATATGAAAAACATCCATGAATCATATCCCCGTAAAGTTATAAGAAATATAATGAAATGTCATCCTAGATGGAAAATAATTTTTAACCATCATTTAAAACATTTCATCAAAAAATATATTTTTTAAATTGAAAAAACATTTCAAAACAAAAAAAGATCGATTTTTTTAAAATTCCATGAAAACTAATAAAATTTGAATCAATGTAATTATAATTCATGATTTTATATAATTCTATTTGATTTTTTCTCATTAAAGTGATGATTCCCTTCAAATTTTGGTATTGTACAAATGGGAATTGTTTTAGAAAATGACATGAATTTTCCATTCCAATAATTGATTATAAATTAAAAAATTATTTAAAAATTACTCTTAGGAAATAATAAAATATTATCAAACTAATTTTGAAAATATTTTTAGAAAACATGGTATTTGGGAAAATAAATTTCAGACTGAAGATAAGAATACAGTCACATTTTCTTAAAAATATTTTATGAATTATTTGAAATACCTAATAGTTGAATGATGTATATATTACATGTAAATACCATGAATAAACATTGTATAAGAAATTTCATGAAATAATTCAGAGGCAAATCCTAATATTTTATCCGTAGGATCAAAATTATAAACAAAACCAATAAACTCTAGGATTGCAACATAAAATCATTAGCACATTGTTAACATTAAATCATAAGAACCATGAGGGAAAACCATAAAATTATAAATAATATATCCTAAGAAAAAAATTATTATATTACATGTAAAATTGTTTCTATATATAGTGAGTAAAAGAAGACAAGTATATAACATAACACAAGACTCAAGGAATGAAAATTGAGACAATAATCCCATACAAATTGTAAACATTTGATCGGTAAACCCCATTAAATGAAAAATCCTAAAAAGAATATTTAAATATCAATAATATTTTTTAGAATAATCCTAGAATACAATAATTGGCAGTATACAGACCATATAAACGAAATAGTGGGGGAATATGGGAATTCTCTCACAAAACTAAATAAAGTGAGATAGAAATCCTATAATATTTTTTTTTCATTCATCATAGACTATAAAAAAACATTTATAATAAATATATGTTAAAAATATATATATTAAAATGTATATATGTCACACCATATGTAATTTTAATGTAATTTTATTTCACATTTATTAACAACTCCATCTTAAAATCATGTTTCTCATGATAACTACATTGTTTTTCATTAATTCTTTGATTACTTATTTTCATCCCCATTTCAAGATCAAGGACTCGTAATCTCAAAATTTTAAAAAATTATATAAATATCATATATATTTACTATATATGTATATAATGTAATGTATAAAAATGTAGTGCAAGAAAACCAAAAACATAATTCATGCAGACAAAAGGCTATACGTATGAATAAATGATATTATAGTTATCTCAAAGTACTAGGAGAAAGAAAAATAAATGTGATATTATTATTATCGATTAAATTTTATATCATATATATCAATAATGTTAATTAAATGTATCCTTGGTAAATTCCATCAAAAGCGTCAGAAAATCGCACCAATTTGTGAGGCAGTAGTCTGATGTACACACAAAGGACATGATCTTATCCCAAAAAATGGAATATATTAATTTATGACTGATATAATATTTAAAAAATAATAATAGTACCATAAATAAAATATATAAATTATAAATCTGTATTTTTTATATTCTTGAGAGGTGATAATGTAAAAATGAATGGCATTGGTTCATGTGGTAGTTGTCCTTCTTACACAATAATGTTTATTTCAATGACCATTTGATTGAAGTCGATGTGTTTGTATGTAATAAAATTAAATTAAAAAAATATCGGTATAAATGAAAAATGTTTTTATTATATCCCAACAATACAATAACAATTTAGTGATATTGAGGAAGAAATAAAATTAAAATGCTCATTCATGAATGTTCCATCTTCAACGGGTGTCCTCCATAGTTTTTCACCCAAAGACTTTTTATGTTATATCTAAATACAAAATAAGTTCTCAGTATTGATTTTAGGGAATTTTTTAAATTAATTTATTATTTCATGGTAGAAACAAAATGGTTTTATGGTGTTAATAGGAGAGGACAACATGTGTCATTTTATACGTGTGGTGTATAAGGCCCCAACCTTAAGCCTTACTTAATCATGAGTTATTACAAGATTAAATATTGAGGATCTTTTAGGGTTTATAGTTTTAGAGAATTAGATCATAAAACTTGCATTACATTCAACATATAAACAAAGTGGTTACATAAAGATAGTATTCTTCTTTCCCATCAATGGAAACATATTTAAAATAAAACATGGATTATTTCTTGACACTTCCTTGACACTATCATCATATCATGTACCTTTCCCTTGACCTGTGAAAAACATTTCAAAAAACTTGGGATGAGCATAAAATGATCAGTAAGGGATATAAAAATATGGAAAGGAAACATGGGTACATATATAAATAATAATGAAATCATACTTTACCCATAAAACATAATCACTTTAACATACCTTATCAACTCATGATTAAATCATAGAAATTATAAGACATAAAGGTAACTTGAGGCATTCATAACATTCTTACGTAGGGAGTAACCCTCTTGGTTACGTTTGGAATTCTCATCACAGTATATTCCCTAAATCACTTCGGATAAACCTTAACGTTTCACTCATTCGTGTTACCCAATGCATTGGAGAGCTATATCGGGCTCACCCTCCCTTAGTTTATCACGGAACCACCCGTCTTCATAATAATGCCCAAGAACCTCAACATAATCGTATCACATAAAACATGCATAAAGGAAACATAACATTTCCACCTTTCAATCACAAGATATCAATATAACACATTGATATAAAAACATTATGAAATCCATTTTCAATACAAAAATAAAATAAAAGTAAAACATGGTATTTATTTTTCTTTTAAAAAAAGGTATGGCTTGTAGAGGAAGCCAAAACTCAAATAATGGTCACGACGGCATAGAAGTCATTGTCGCCACATACATACGACAAAAACATTCCCATTTTTCATTTAGTAAATGATTCTTATAAAAAAGATTCATTTTGAATAAATGTAAAAGTTAAAGGGGTTTATACACCATATAAAAGAAGGTTGTGTATAAAACTAAATATTCCTCAATGAAAGGAGATTGAGACGAAGTCCCTTACCTCGGGTCCGACTTGACTCGATCGTTCTTTAATGTCCTGAATAATAATCTTGATTTAATTTCTACTTGCTTAAGAACCTTTTTAATGTTCATTATTCCTTTTGTATCACTTATTTCCATGTCATGAACACTATGTAATTATTTAAGCTAATGACGGTCGTTTTAACGATCATTGGTACTTGAGTAAAAAATAAACCCTTTATAATTACAAGTTGTTCATGTATCCATTATATACAGAATTATAATCATTATGTATATATCATATATATCCAATATATACATGCATTTATAATATTACATAATCATTTAGAGGTAAGAAATGAAATGCACCGTTCATGGAGATGGCAAACCGTACGTACGCATGAACACTACTTTAATTTCTATTTTGTATTTTATAGAATGGAATTATAATGATATAAAGGTATATTATAATTCCAGTATAATATCATATATAATATCATAGTTCCATCCTTTATACGTCCCAAATATGGTATTTAACGAATCAAATCACTTTGAGGGGGCGGTAGTCCGCACTTCCTTAAATGAAGATATTGTGTTTACCCATAATGGAAACCATAAAGGTATGCCCAAAATAAAAAATAAAGAATCTTAAGGAAAACATAAATATATTATATATAATTTATAAATATATTGACATCTTAATGGCCACCTTTGAAGGTGTTAAAAGAATGTTGAACAATCATCGTTTCAGAAGGCATAAATTCACCATCTATGGAAACAGTATGTCCTTTAACCATTAGATGTAGGTGTGTGTAAGTGTAGCTCTAATAATTCTTATAAAAACATCCTAGTATGTTTCAGATACTGTAGTTGTTACAAAATAAATGAATAAAAAGAGTTTAGGGGGTTGGAGGAGCAAAATAAATCAAAAGGACTCAAGTGAAGACATTACCTTAAAATCGGGTTACTCCCTTTGGTTTGAGATCAAAGGCTTCCTTGGGAATACTTATGACCAAAGTGAGGCTTTAAGGAGTAATATATGGAAGTGGAGAGACAAAATGGGTAGGGGTTGGCCGAGCCAAAGGCTTTGGGAGTGTGGGTAAGGAGGTAGAGGCGGGGGCCTTTTATAAGAGGTGAGGAGGGGAACTCTTGGAAAGTAAAGAAATGTTACCTTATTTGATAATGATTTTCGGATTCAAAATGTCCCACAATGATATAATTCGAGGTTAAGGTGATAAGGGTTCGAAATACACCCATCAAATAGGTTTTGGACATGTGTAGGTCATATATTTTACATTGTCATTTCATTTTATTTAAATCCTTTATTAATGAGGTAATCACTGCATCATCATGATGTCATAAATAATTTAATCTATTTAAAGTCTAAAAATTATGAAAAAATACTATGATGTAGGAAATATTTTTAGATTTCTAATGAATAATTATAGTCCAAAATATCATCTATGTAGACAAAATTAATAATATTTTACTTAGGTGATACATTCTTTGTCACATTTAACATTCTTTAAAAATAAAAAGATAAAAAGTCACTTTCTCACAAAAGTGATTCCATGGGGCCCCCAAGTTTGGCACAAGGAATCCCATGGTCGACCATGAGACAACCCGTAGCCTTAGGACACATGTTGTGGCCTTTTAGTATTATTATGATATCATTTTATTATCTTTAACTACCTGATTACTCATTAATCAAGATAATTAAAGATAATTACCATCATTACTATTCATAATGTCCAAAAATAAAAGAGTCTTAATTATATAATTTGAGCCTTCTAATTCCAAACATGTAATCCATTTTACCAAATTCCAAACACATAAATTGAAATAATTGATTTAAAAATAATTCTCATTGTCAAAACAAATAGCGTGTTCTTTTGAAACAATATCTATGAAAAGTTTGGCATTAGTTTATGACCAATTCCAAAGTGAAATTAATACTAATGACCACCATTGGATTAAATGGTAAAAATATATTCCGATTACACATTAAGACCAATGAAAAGGATAATCTAACCATATAATTAAATAAAATGAAAAAGCAGTTTTGATGCAAAATGCAGTATTTTTTCACTATTCATTAAAAAATTAACATTGTCAGAAAAATACCAAAAATTTATCCAATGTAAATTTCAATGTCCCAATCATAATTAATATGTTTATTTTGATAAATATATCTCATAAAATTGTCAAAATATAGATTTAAAAATGGTTTTCCATCAAAAGGTAGTAAACCAATCTTTTAAAAATATTAGTGTGTTCCATGCTTAAGATCGGATTTGTTTTCATTTAAAGCCTATAAAACATTATATAATTCATTAATAGACATAGATAAAAATATATATTATTCATTACTTACTTGGGATGTTAAATCCTTCCCCCCTTTAGAAAATTGCATCCCCACAATTTATTTACTTATCGAATAAATGGGGTTACTTATCCCTAATTGCATTTTCAGATTCCCATGTTGCCTCTTCCATCATGTGGTTTTTCCACAAAACCTTTACCTGATTAATCACCTTATTTCGTAACAATTGCTCCCTGTGGTCAAGAATTTGGACCGGTTGTTCCTCATAAGATAGGTTCTCTTCCAGCTGAACTACCTCTGGACTCAAAACATGAGATGGATCTGGCATATACTTTCTCAACATCAAAAAGTGAAAAACATTGTGTACCAGAGATAAACTCGGAGGTAAAGCCACCCGGTATGCAACTTATCCAACTCTCTCCAGAATTTCATATGGTCCAATGAACATTGGACTCAACTTTCCTTTCTTACCAAATCTCATCACACTTTTCCATGGTGAGACTTTGAGAAAAACATGATCACCTACCTCAAAAGTTAGATCCTTCCTCATGTTGTCTGCATAACTCTTATGCCTACTCTGAGTTGTTCTCATGTGTTTCTGAATCAGCTGAACTTTTTCTGCCATCTCTTCTACCAATTCTGGTCCCATTAACTTCCTTTCACCCACTTCATCCCAGAAAGCTGGAGTTCGACACCACTTCCCATATAACGCCTCAAATGGATCCATCTGTATACTGGAATGAAAACTGTTATTATATAAAAATTCAACCAATGAAAGATATTGGTCCCAACTTCCCTAATAATCCATCGAACAAGCTCACAGCATATCCTCCAAGGTCTGAATTGTTCATTCTGACTGCCCATCTGATTGAGGATGAAATGCTGTACTAAAATTTAATTCAGTACCCAATGACTTCTGAAGGCCTTTCCAAAAGTTAGATGTGAACCTGGGATTGCGATCAGATACAATGGAGAGGGCAACTCCATGTAAACTGACTATCTCTTTAAGATACAAATGGGAAAGTTGATTTAGGGAAAAAGTATCTCATATAGCAAGGAAATGAGCAGATTTTGTCAAACGATCAACAATAACCCAGATTGCATTATTACCTCAAGATGTCTTCGGTAATCCCACAACAAAGACCATGGATATATTCTCCCATTTTCACTCTGGAACTGGTAAAGGCTGAAGCATCCCTTTCAGTAACTGCCGCTCTACTTTAATCTGTTGACATGTCAAACACTTCATAGTAAAATCAGCAATATCTCTTTTTATTCCATCCCACCAGTAATACTCCTGCAGATCTCTGTACATCTTATTACTGCCAGGATGAACTGAAAACGGAGAACTATGAGCTTCACATAACAACTCTCTCTTCAACTGTGAATCACAAGACACACACAATCTCTTCCCAAATCTCAAAACACAATAATTATCAATGTTGAATTCAGGAAAATTACCTTTATGAACCAGCTCTACCTTTTTCTGCAACTCACTGTCTTTCTTCTATGCTTGCTTGATTCTATCTGATAGAGATGGTCTCACTAATACCTGAAATAAAACAGAAGAAAATCCTGCACCAACAACTTCTATGCCAAAGTTCATCAAATCCTTAACCAAAGGATCACATTCCAAACACAACATTGCTAATGAAGCATTACTTTTTCGACTCAAAGAATCAGCCACTTTATTTTCTTTTCCCAGATGGTAATGAATTGTACAATCATAATCCTTGATTAATTCCAGCCATCTCATCTCTCTCATGTTTAACTATTTCTATGTGAATATATACTTTAAACTTTTGTGATCAGTATATATTTCACACATTACTCCATACAAATGATGCCTCCAAAATTTTAAAGCGAAAACAACTACAGCTAATTCCAAATCCTGTGTAGGGTAATTTACCTCATGAGTTTTCAACTGTCGTGAAGCATAAGCAATTACCTGATCATTCTGCATTAGGACGCAACCAAGTCCTTTCAATGAAGCATCACTGTATATAACAAACTCACCATTCCTGAAAGGTAGTTCCAAAACTGGAGTATTCACCAATCTTATTTTCAATTCATGGAAACAATCATCACATTATTTTGTCCAGATAAACATAACACCCTTCCGAGTTAGCTTAGTCATTGGAATAGATAACCGTGAAAAATTTCTAACAAACCTTCGGTAATAGCCTACCAAACCAAGGAATCTACGAATCTCAGTTACATTTGTGGTTCATGGCTAGTCTTCCACAACTTTTTTTTTGCAGGATCAACTGTTTTCCCATCTTTAGAAACAATGTGACCAAGGAAAGAAATTTGTTTCAACCAAAACTCACACTTGCTGAATTTTCCATACAGTTTCTTTTCATGTAAGGATTGCAAGATAACCCTTAAATGTCTTTCATGCTCCACTTTACTTTTAGAAAACACCAAAATATCATCAATGAAAACCACCACAAACTTATCCAAGAACACATGGAAAATTCTATTCATTAAGTCCATGAATACAGCAGGTTCATTGGTTAGCCCAAAAGGCATTACTACAAATTCATAATGGCCATATCATGTACGGAATGCGGTCATCGGAACATCTATTTCCTTTAACTTAGGCTGATGTTACCCCGATCTCAAGTCAATCTTTGAAAAATACTGAGCTCCCTGGAGCTGATCCAACAAATCATCGATATGAGGCAAAGGATATTTGTTCTTAACAGTGATGTTATCCATGCCTCTATAATCAATGCAAAGTCTCATTGAACCATCTTTCTTTTTAAAAAATAAAAAAGGAGCACTCCATGGTGATGTGCTAGGTTGAATGAAACCATTCTCTAATAAATCTTGAAATTGCTCCTTCAAATCTAAAAGTTCAATTTGAGCCATTCGATAAGGGGGTTTTAAAATTGGCTTAGCATCAGGAACTATATCAACAGTAAACTCAACTTCCCGATCTGGTATTATTCCAGGAAACTCATCAGGAAAAAAAATCAGGATACTCATTTACCACTAGCACATCATTAATCTGAACAGTTCCTTTATTTTCAACGTTGTCTGCAAGGTAACATTCATTTCCATCTTTTACAAGTTTCTTGGCCTCTTGATAAGTTATCAACAATAAGGGTTCATTCTTGTACACAAACTGAAAGTCTTTCTGAAAAGAAACTTCATTAGCTCTTCAGTCAATCTTAGAATGGTAAATAGAGAGGCAATCCATACCCAGGATAACATCAAACTCTACTAGAGGTATAACAATAAGGCTTGCAAGTAGGTTCTTTCCACAGATAAGGATATGAAGGTTTTTATAAATTATTTTTGCCTCAACATTTCCCCCAGGTGATTTTACCATAAGTTCAGGAGTCATTTCTTGAGATGGTATTCCCAATTTACTAGAAAAGGTTTCAGAGATGAAAGAATGTGTAGACCCTGAATCAAACAACACACTGACATAATCTGAAAAAACAAACAAAGTACCTGATACAACTTCATTTGATGGCCCGACATCTGCTGAAGTAGTTGCAACGGATTTCACCACCCCTTTCTGATTGTAGTCTAACTGCTTCCCATCACTCAAGCTCTTTGTCGGACACTTGTTTTCATAGTGACTCATCTCATTGAACTTAAAACATTTCACTAACTGTAAATAAAATTTGGTCTTACCTTCACCTTGATCTTTTTCAGTGCAATCACGAGCCTTATGTCCCATCTTACCACATCGGTAGAACTTTCCAGAATTCAGAAGACATTCCCCAGCATGCCTTTTACCATATTTATCACAAACTGGAAATTTAGTTTTCTTACCATCAGACTTTTTTGAAGAATTCTTTCCTTTCTCCTGCCACCTCGGTCTCTTCTTCTGTTGGTTGCTATAGAACACTTGATCATCGGCAAATTCCATTTCCACCTTCTCAGCACATAGAACAAGATTTTAATAACTTTTAAACTCACGAGAAGCTAATGTCCTTTGATATTTTGGCTTTAATCTTGAGATGGAACGAATGATTTTACTATCAAGGTCTCGGATTAAATTTGGATCATACCTTGCCAATCGAGTGTACCTTTCTTCATAAGTAGCCACTGAGTCTTCCTCTTGCCTCAATTCCAAGAATTTCTTTTCCATCATAAGTCGAACAGCCTTAGGAAAATACTTTTCATGAAACATACCTTTGAATTCATCCCAGTCGAGAGCATCAATCTCATCAGCGTCCCTGATATTTTTATCCATCGACCACCACTGATCCGCTTCACCCTCCAAACAGTAAATAGAAAGACTAACCTTTTGATTGTCTGAACACCCCATGTCATCAAAAATATTCTCCAGTGCTTTAATCCACCCTTCAGCTAGCACATGGTTAGATGATCCTCTGAATGATGGGGGATGTTGCCTCATGAAATGTTCCACCACGGACATGTTCCTCTGTGGTTGATCTGGCTGATCTCGTGTATGGATACCACTATCATTTATCGCTTGAGTCAACTGTGCCATTACTGCAACAAATAGTTCAGTTCCGATTCTGACCATCTCAGGATGCTGATTCGGAAGGTTATTTCCTTCTGCATGCCTTCCTAGCACTACTACACTGTTTCCTCTATGGAAAACTATTCTGAACAAACATGTCTTAGATGAAGCAACATGGAAATCTTAATATACTATATCACTTCAATTTGACCATAAAATTTTTTGGATAATCATTTAATAGAATTCTAACTCCTAATGTTATCTAAACTGACCTCTGATACCAAATATAAGGCCCCAGCCTAAAACCTTACTTAATCATGAGTTATTACAAGATTACACATTGAGGATCTTTTCGGGATTAGAGTTTTATAGAATTAGATCATAAAACTTGCATTACATTCCACATATAAACAAAGTGGTTACATAAAGATAGTATTCTGCTATCCCATCAATGGAAACATATTTAAAATAAAACATGGATTTTTTCTTGACACTTCCTTGACACTATCATCATATCATGTACCTTTTCTTTGACTTGTGAAAAACATTTCAAAAAACTTGGAATGAGCATAAAAAGCTCAGTAAGGGATATAAAAATATGGAAAGGAAACATGGGTACATATATACATAAGAATGAAATCATACATTACCCATAAAACATAAGCACATTAACATACCTCATCAAATCATGAATAAATCATAGAAATCATAAGACATAAAGTTACCTTGAGGCATTCATAACATTCTTACGTAGGGAGTAACCCTCTTGGTTACGTTTAGAATACCCATCACAGTATATTCCATAAATATCTTCGGAGAAAACATAAAGTTTCACTCCTTCACGTTACCCAATGAATTGGAGAGCTATATCGAGCTCAACCGCCCTTAGTTTATCAAGGAACCACCCCTCTTCATAATAATGCCCAAGAACCTCAACATAATCATATCACATAAAACATGCATAAAGGAAACATAAAATTTCCACCTTTCAATCAAAAGATATCAATACAACACATTGATATAAAAACATTATGAAAACCATTTTCCATACCAAAATAAAAGAAAAGTAAAACATGATATTTATTTTTCTTCTAAAAAAATGTATGGCTTGTAGAGGAAGTCAAAACTCAAATAATGGTCACAGCGGTGGAGAAGTCGTTGTCGCCGTATATGTACGACAAAAACATTCCATTTTTTCGTTTAGTAAATGCTTAATATAAAAAATATTCCTTTTGAATAAACGTAAAAGTCAAAGGGTTTATACACCATATAAAATAAGGTTGTGTAAAAAAAATATGCCTCAATGAATGGAGATTGAGACGAAGTCCCATACCTCGAGTCCGACATGACTCGATCGTTCTTTAATGTCTTGAATAATAAACTTGAGTTAATTTCTACTTGCTTAAGAACCTTATTCAAGCTCATTATTCCTTTTATATCACTTATTTCCATGTCAGGAACACTATGTAATTATTTATGTTAATAACGGTCGTTTTAAAGATCATTGGTACTTGAGTCAAAAATAAACCCTTTATAATTACAAGTTGTTCATGTATCCATTATATCTAGAATTATAATCATGATGTATATATCATATATATCCAGTATATACATGAATTTATAATATTACATAATCATTTAGAGGTAAGAAATGAAATGCACCGTTCATGGAGACAGTAAGACGTACGTACTCATGAATGCTACTTTCATTTCTATATCATATTTTATAGAATGGAATCATAATGATATAAAGTTATATTATAATTCAAGTATAATATCATATATAATATTATAGTTCCATCCTTTATACGTCCCATATATGGTATTTAACGAATCAAATCACTTTGATGGTGCGGTAGTCCGCACTTCCTTAAATGAAGATATCGCGTTTACCCATAATGGAAACCATTAAGGTATAACCAAAATGAATAATACAGAAGATTATGAAAAACATAAACATAATATATATCATATATAAATATAGTGACATATTAATGTCCACCTTTAAAGGTGTTAAAAGAATTTTGAACAAACTTTGTTTCGGGAGGCATAAATTCACCATCCACGGAAACAGTATGTCCTTTAACCATTAGATGTAGGTGTGTGTAAGTGTAGCTCGAATCCTTCTTATAAGAACATCCTAGTATATTGCAGATACAAGAGTTGTTACAAAATAAATGAATAAAAAGAGTTTAGGGTGTTGGAGAAGCAAAATAAAACAAAAGGACTCAAGTGATGACATTACCTTAAAATCGGGAAACTCCCTTTGTTTTGAGCTCAAAGGCTTCCTTGGGAAGACTTCTACCCAAAGTGAGGCATTAATGAGTAAGAAAGGAAAGCAGAGAGACAAAATGGGCAGGGGTTGGCCGAGCCGAATGCCACGACCCCCTCCCCACAAAGTGTACCCCTCCTGGGCCGTCAATGTGAGAAGGGAGATAATGACCCCCGAGTCCCGCCTCCAGTAGGCCCTGGGTTGGAGACTAGCACCGAGGGTATAATACACACACAAATGGGAGGCATTACCCTCTAAGAGAACACATGCAGAAGAGAGAGATAGAATAGACTCCAACCAACTCCAACTCATAACTGAAATATAAAAGAAACCCAAGTACATATATGAAATGTCATGCAAAAGTACTACAACTGAAGGGGAAAATTAAAGTACCCAAAAGAAAGTAAAACGACAGCGACCACAAGCCCAAACAGCTCCCCCTCCAACCGCAAGCTAGTAGTAACCAGCTTGATCTCCAACCTGCTCCAAGTGACCTGAAAAATGGTTTATATATATACATAGGGTGAGTATAACAGTATACTCAGTATGATCCTCCCCAAGCCTCTCGTGAAAAAGTAAATAAAGCATGCTAAAGCCCAGTGAACAACAAGTGAAACTAACTCGTTACCTAAAAAGGTATACTAAGTTCCCAAACTCACCATGGCTACTCTCATCAAGTAATGCATACAAGAATATATCATATAGTAAAGAATATCAAGGGTACCCCTCTACCACTTCCCCACTGGTTTGCCGCTTTGCCCCAACAACATACGTCATGTGCATCTCTCTCCAAAGGCTTGCCCGCAGACACCTGGGTTAAGATCCACATCGTCCTCACAACCAAAATTAACCAGGTAGTTTCCGAGAGCCACCACAGCTCGCATAACGTGTATCATACGTCGGGTATAATACCTCAAGCCATTACAGTCCATACTCTGAGTAAGGATCCTCAAGCCATTATAGCCTATACACGTTACACATATAGTAGTCCATAGGATAATATATCCAGAATATATGTGTGTGAAATAACCACAAGCCATTACATCCCTCTACACACATATATGGGTAAAATTAACCACTGTGCCTACCAGCACAAAGATCTACCAAGAGAAGAGAGCGGGGCCAAAGGGGGTAGTCATCCATTCAACCTCCCATCCGAATGTTAGGGAAAACACCTCCCCAGGGTTCAGAATCACCGGGGTGTCAGTTTCCCTTACCGACAGGGTGGAGTAGCTTATAGAAACACAAAAAGTACAGAATATATATAACTCACAACCACACTACGGGCATTACCTTGTCATAGGCAAAACTACAGCTAACGTCTCTCAGACTCCAGGTTGCTACTTCTAAGACTAGGTATCCTATAAGCACACAACCATTTGATGAGATTTATTAGATTACTCCATTCTCATTTTAACAGTTCCACTGTATGTTAATTAATTCTTTAAACATTAATTAACCATGATCAATTTACCACATTAAACTAAATTGGCATCACATTCAAAAACTACTCCTTTTTAGGATTCACATCACTATTAAATTCCAGTTTCTCCATCCCCGTGGATTATCACCATTTAAACAGACTTTCATTATGGAATTACCATCCCCATATTCCCAAGAATTCTAGAAAAGCATCCTATACTACTAAACACAAAGGGCTCAACATGGTGAGTAGATATACTACCCGTCGAGTCATTGCCGCCTATAGACAGAGCATAGACACATCCTCCATCGAGAGGCTAAACACGGAAAGCAAGTGGCATACCCCGCGTGTCTTCGCCTCCTTCGGAAAGGGGGTAAGCAATACCAGCTGCCTTGAGCAGTGGGAAAAGTAAAGCAGATAAACAACCAAACCAAACCACCAACATCAAACCATCACATTCATCTCATACCATCAACCTTGGTGTCCTCCCCGACACCCTCATGCATAAACCGATGCATCTCGCTACACTAGGCGTCATCCGCTGCGACATCCACAAGTCCCCATGCCTCCACATATCACAACAGCCATCCAGGATCGCATCAAATCACCAGCAGCAGGAAATCAAAGATCACAAAATGGGCTCTCATCCCTTTAACAAGGCATTCGACCTTCATACAAAATGAGCACTCACAGCTCCAACCCACAAGGCATTCAGCCTTACAAGCAAGCGGGTAACTCAGAACCCTTTTGAAATTATCGAACTAATAGTTCTTTAATCCATCATGAATTAACAGATTCATTAACATGCCTCTTTATCTTTAGCCAATTATTTAACAAATAATTACGGCTTTACATTATTTATCAATTTCCATCATGAACGAGCAACTAATTAAAGGAAAACATAGATATCACTCTATCTAGGAAAACACGAGGCAAACCGTTATCACGGTACAAAGCAACAACATGCGATCAACCAATTCTTTTAATCTGGTTCAAGTATTTAATTAGGTCAATTTCATTGTGATCCAAAGTACTAAAGCATACTAATTCTACGATTGCACATACACAATTAGAGAAGCCATGAATCCCCTACCTCGAAGAGTTCTTGACGTCCTTTATCCACACAACGGGTCACAGTCCCCTTCTTCTCACGACAGCTGCATCCACCGGAGGATGACACGGTACGACAGTACCAACCAACCCCAAGAAAACCCATTAGAACCATGGAGATTACATGCTAATATGGAAGGAAGAACAAGAGAAGGTGATCCCCGAAGGAACGATGATAAAACATACCTTATATGGAAGAACGATCGACAGAACATGGTTGCATCAAACAGAGCAGAACTGATCCGAGTAACGTTTGATTGTGAAAATCTTATGGGAATGATTGAAAGGTTCTAGAGTCTCGTAGATGAGAACCAGGAGGAAGAACAACGAAGAATTATATCTCGTTCCCTTTAAAAAAATTAGAGAGGAGACGGTTTAAGATCCGATTTATTCTCCATTACAAACGGATCACATTAACCCACGCAGTTTGACAAAGTAAAAACATCCCGGCATTAGGAATAATTAATATACGATTTATGGCCTTTGAATCGGCCTTAAAGTCCTTAAAATAAGGTTTTAAAAGTATATTACGTCAAAGAAAACGTCAAATATGCCAAGCTGGAAACACTGTTCACATACTCAAAATTTGGCAAAGGAAAGAAAAGGTCACCGTTAGACCTCACTGTTCTGGAAAAACTGTTCAAGTCTACAGTTGGATGGTCACAGTTAGAAGGTTACCGTTCTGGAAACACTGTTCAAGTCTACAGTTGGAAGGTCACAGTTAGAAGGTTACCGTTCTGGAAACACTGTTCAAGTCTACAGTTGGAAGGTCACAGTTAGAAGGTTACCATTCTGGAAACATTGTTCATGTCTACAGTTGGAAGGTCATAGTTAGAAGGTTACCGTTCTAGAAACACTGTTCAAGTCTACAGTTGGAAGGTCACAGTTAGAAGGTTACCATTCTGGAAACACTGTTCACAAAACTGGAAATTCGGTAAAGTGTTCGGGATAAGTCACCTTGACCTTCTGGAACACCTCCAACACCACATTTTCATAAAGTAATGGACCAGGGAGGTCCGGGCCATTACATTAGATACCTCTCAAAACATTCTCGCCCTTGAGAATTAAAAACCAACCCA
Organism: Viscum album; assembly: GCA_963277665.1. Lineage (NCBI taxonomy): Eukaryota > Viridiplantae > Streptophyta > Magnoliopsida > Santalales > Viscaceae > Viscum > Viscum album. The sequence goes on from OY728159.1 coordinate 1,435,362,702, forward strand.
AAAGAAAAGAGGGGTCCGAACAACCACCCCATAAGATACCTCTCAGGGGAAAACCACCATGAGTTGTTCAAAAGCTGGAACAAAACTACGACATCCGAGAGTATGGAAACAAAAAATCCATAACCAAACAATTATAACATAACATCACATCAAGGGTACATAAATAAAACATTAAAGGTCTAACCATAAAGGAAACATCATTACATGAAAAGAGTTAAACATTAAACAACTCTGGGTACTGAGCACATATCTATAACTCACGCTCCCATGTACTCTCCTCCATGCCACCATGTCACCACAAGACACGAACTAAAGGAATATAACGCTCACGCAACACCTTATCCTTGCAGTCTTGGATCTCCACAGGTCGCTCCTCGAAGGTTGCGTCATCGTCAATATCGATCTTTCCCCAATCGATAACATGAGATTCATCATGAAGATAACGACGGAGCTGTGAAACATGGAAAACATCGTGTATCCGACTCATCTGAGGGGGAAGTGCTACTCGATATGCCATAGCTCCAACATGATCTAACACCTCGAAAGGCCCAACAAACCGGGGAGAAATATTACTTCCATGACCAAACCTTCGCTGCCCACGGCGGGGAGTCACCTTTAGAAACACATGATCCCCAATATTAAACTCTAAGAGTCTCCTTCTTTAATCAACATATGATTTCTGACGATCTTGTGCTGTCTTCATCCTCTCACGAATAACCTGAACCATCTCTGTTGTATTCTGCACTAGTTCTGGTCTGAGAATTGCTGACTCTCCGACCCTAGTCCAGCACAACGGAGAACGGAATGGCCGACCATACAAGGCTTCAAACGGCGCTATACCGATGGTCGAGTAAAAACTAGTATTGTAAGAGAACTCTACCAAGGGAAAGTGCTTCACCCATGAACCTCCAAAATCAAGAACACAAGAGTGCAACATGTCTTCAAGAGTCTGGATGGTTCGCTCTGTCTGACCATCCATTTTAGGATGAAAAGAATTACTAAGGCATAATTGAGAGACAAAGGCATGCTGGAGACCTCTCCACACCCTAGAGGTAAAACGAGGATCTCGATCAGAAATGATTGTTTTATGAACTCCGTGATGCCTCACCACCTCCTCCAGATACTGCCTTGACAAAAATTCCACTGATCTCGACTCCTTGATCGCTATGAAGTGGGATGATTTTGTTAAACAATCCACTACCACCCATATAGCATCATGTCCTCTAGGAGCCCGAGGTAAACCTGTAACAATGTCCATTGAGATGTCCTCCCACTTCCACCGAGGAATATCTAAGTGCTGGAGAAGACCACGAGGAACACGGTGTTCGGCCTTCACCTTCTCGCAGACTAAACATCGAGACACACATTCTGAAACTGTACGCTTCAGCTCAGGCCACCAAAACTGACTCCTCAAGGATCGGTACATCTTCATCACACCAGGATGTACCACCAACGGTGAACTATGGAACTCTCGGAGAACTGTCTCGCGCATCGCCAAGGGAACAAAAAGCCTGCCATGATACAACAGTCGGTGTTGTTCGTCCTCCGACCAACCATTAGGGGCCTCACCACATACAACTCTGTCTCTTCAAACTTCCACCTCTAGGTCACCCAACTGAGACTCTTCCACCTTCTGCATCAGGGATGACTGCACCGTCATCTGGAAGAGACAACATCTACCCCCAACTTCTCCCATATCAAGATGCAAAGGTGGTAGCTCTTCCATCACTCTCCAAGAATCACCAGATTCATGCACAACATCATTACGTATCTTTTGGCTTAGTGCGTCAGCTACAACATTCCCTTTTCCAGGTGTATACGATATTTCAAAGTCGTATTCCTGCAAGAACTCCTTCCACCGACGCTGCCGCAAGTTCAAGTCACGTTGGGAGAAAACATACCTCAAACTCTTATGATCAGTGAAAACCACAAAGTGCTCACCAATGAGGTAATGTCTCCACAACATCAGAGCAAACACCACGGCTGCCAACTCAAGGTCATGGGTGGCATAGTTTCATTCATGGGGACGCAACTGCCAAGACCCATAAGAAACAACTGACCTCTGCTACATGAGAACAATGCCTAGCCCCAGATGTGAAGCATCACAGAAAACATCAAACTGGACTCCCTCCGCTGGAAGACAATGGACTGGAGCACATACCAACTTCTCCTTTAGATACTCGAAAGCTGTCTAACACTGATCAGTCCATATGAACGCTTGATCCTTCCTGGTCAAAGCTGTCAGAGGAGTCACAACTCGAGAGAAATTGGCTACAAACCTCCTATAATAGCCTGCGAGACCAAGGAAACTTCGCACCTCTGACACGGTCATGGGGTCTGGCCAAGACACCACTGCTTTTAACTTCGAAGGATCCAGAGCTACTCCCTGTTGGGACACAACATGTCCCAAGAAACGAACTTCTCGAGCCCAGAACTCACACTTGGACAAATTCCCAAACAACTGATGTTGGCGAAGAACTCCCAAAACGGCTCGTAGATTCTCTGCATGCTCCTGTTCAGATGTGGAGTAAACAAGGATGTCGTCGATGAAAACCACAAAAAAGTTTTCCAAGAATTCACGGAACACAACATTCATCAACCCCATGAAAATAGATGGAGCATTCGTCATGCCGAATTGAATTACAACAAACTCATAATGCCCATGACGACAGCAGAAAGCAGTCTTCGGGATATCCTCATCCTTTACACGCATCTGACGATATCCTGACCACAAGTCTATCATTGAGAACCAACTTGCACCCTTCAGTTGATCGAATAGGTCATCAATCCGCGGGAGAGGATAGAGGTTCTTTATTGTCACTTTGTTTAACCGACGATAATCGACACACAATCACAAAATGCCATCAGCCTTTTTCACAAACAAAACTGGTGCACCCCACGGTGACACACTTGGCCGAACAAAACCAAACTGCAACAGACCGTCGAGCTGAATACGTAGCTCTCGTAACTCATAAGGGGCCATCCTATATGGAGACATAGAGATAGGAGACGCTCCTGGCTGTAGCTCGATCCCAAACTCGATCTCTTGTCGAGGGGGTAAGGATACAACCTCTTCTGGAAAGACGTCAGTGTACTCCTCTACGACCGTAGGAAACACCAACTGTTGAACCACTGAAGAACTCAGCGTCATCCCAGCCATCATGGATGATAAGGATTGAACTCGTCTATGACTCATACAAGGATCTCTCTCACCAACAAACACCACTTTATCTCCATCTTCATCAATGAAAATGACCTTCTTCCTGTAGCAATCCACAACAGCCTGCACCGAATACAACCAAACCATGCCATGTATGACATCATATGGTTGTATTCTCAAACATAGGAAATCTCCCCAAGAGCGGCATTTCCCCAACACTAGCTCCCAGTCTCTACATACTTCAAACAAGTCGGCTCGACCTCCAACTGGCGTAGTCAACGCCAAGGGCACTGGAAGCCTATCTACCTCAAGTCCCAAAGCATGGACAATGGTAGGTGATATGAATGAGTGTGTTTCTCCTGAATCAAACAAGGCATACACCAAGGTAGAAAACAAGCAAAGGGTACCTCGAATGACATCTGGCTTTCCTGGGACTGGTAACGCTAGAGCATGAAGCTGACCACGACCTCCTCCACGGCCTCTTTGACCCTGATGAAGACCACCACCACGTCCATGCTCTTCTCTCTGACGACGGGGAGCGTCATGGGGCTTTCCTCTACCTACCCCATCTACCATTTGGTGATCTAAAGCTGGTGCAACCTTCTGCTGCTGCCTCGGCTGGAACTACCTCAATGGAGGAACCTGGAGTGGAGCGCTTGGTGCACGATGACTGCTCTGAAAAGTCGGGAACTCCCGCTGCTGATGACCATGACCACCACAAGAAAAACAAGCGCCTGATCCCTTGGCATAGGCCTGAGAGATGCTGCCTGCGGAGAAACGAGATGGGAAGGACTGGGACATACCCCCAGGGGAACAGAAACTCTTCTGTCCTGAAAACCGGGAACCCTGGACCACAGCTCTTCTTCGTGAGGAATCATGATGATTCCCCTCTCGTGACGATCCAGTCCTGACCAAAGTCCTCTCAACAACCTCTTCCCTCTCCAGCACCTCAAGATATGTCTTTAGCATAAATGGGGTGACCTAGCGTTGTATCTCTGGACGCAAAGCCTCCTCAAAATGCCTCGCCTTGGCCTCATCATCTGGAAACAGGTCTGAAGCATATCGTAGAAGGTTCCTGAAACGGATTCCAAACTCTCGAACACTGGATCTCCACTGTCGAAGGGTAAGAAGCTCCGGGCGACTAGACGCCTTCGCAGTCGAAGAAAGAATCTCGACTCTAAACTTGTCTCGAAACTCCTCCCATGAGATTGCTGACTCCTCACGATCACCGAGGAACAAGAACCACCACTGACTCGCTGCTCCACGCAGCATCGTCCCAACCAAGGACACCCAGTGTTCCTTATGAGAAAGAATCGAACTGAATCATATATCGATCTCCTCCAACTAGTCTACTGTGACTGAATCTGAAACGGATCCCTCATACTTCTTTAGACCCTGGCGCTGAAACTCTCGAAGTGTCTTCCTCTAAGTGTCATCGTCGTCAACCTCTACTCGGTGGCGATCTGCTGGAACAGCCTGCTGGGCATCTTCTGCGCAAACCTGACGAGGACGTCGACCTTGAGTTATACCTATAAAATAACAACTGTTAGAACTCCTAAGCCTGGAATATGGAAGACTCACATTAATTAATTAATTTTTTTGTTTAATTTATTTTAGGTTACCTATCCCAAGGTCTACCCATTCAAACACATGCGCAAAGAATAATGATGCATGATCCTTTCCTAGGTCTCTACCCAAAAACCGGTATCACTTTGTTTAGTAGCCATCGTAAGATTAATGGTCCATGCAACAGATCATAGGGGGCCCTAAACGCCTATGTCTCTGCCGGTCTCCATTGTTTACCCCAATTTCTAAACATGAATGACATGGTTTCCCTACCATCCCATGCATCCTCACCTGTGCCTAACTCCAAACTCCATCCTATCCCTCAACCAGAGCCTCTGATACCACTCTGTCATGACCTCTCCCCACAAAGTGTACCCCTCCTAGGCCGGCAATGTGAGAAGGGAGATAATGACCCCCGAGTCCCGCCTCCAGTAGGCCCCAGGTTGACGACTAAAACCGAGGGTATAATACACACACAAATGAGAGGCATTACCCTCTAAGAGAACACATGCAGAAGAGAGAGATAGAATAGACTCCAACCAACTCCAACTCAAAACTAAAATATAAAAGAAACCGAAGTACATATATGAAATGTCATGCAAAAGTACTACAACTGAAAGGGAAAACTAAAAGTACCCAAAAGAAAGTAAAATGGCAGCGACCACAAGCCCGAACAGCTCCCCCTCCAACCGCAAGCTAGTAGTAACCAGCTTGATCTCCAACCTGCTCCAAGTGACCTAAAAAATGGTTTATATATATTCATTGGGTGAGTATAACAGTATACTCAGTAGGATCCTCCCCAAGCCTCTCGTGAAAAAGTAAAGAAAGCATGCTAAAGCCCAGTGAACAACAAGTGAAACTAAATCGTTACCTAAACTGGTATACTAAGTTCCCAAGCTCACCATGGCTACTCTCACCAAGTAACGCATACAAGAATATAGCATATAGTAAATAATATCAAGGGTACCCTGCTACCACTTCCCCACTGGTTTGCCGCTTTTCCCCAACGACATACGTCCTGTGCATCTCTCTCCAAAGGCTTGGCCGCTGACACCTGGGCTAAGCTCCACACCGTCCTCATAACCAAAAGTAACCAGGTAGTTTCCGAGAGCCACCACAGCTCGCATAACGTGTATCATACGTCGGGTATAATACCTCAAGCCATTACAGCCCATACTCCGAGTAAGGATCCTCAAGCCATTATAGCCTATACACGTTACACCTATAGTAGTCCATAGGATACTATATCTAGAATATATGTGTGTGAAATAACCACAAGCCATTACATCCCTTTACACACATATATGGGTAAAATTAACCATTGTGCCTAACAGCACAAAGATCTACCCAGAGAAGAGAGTGGGGCCAAAGGGGGTAGTCATCCATTCAACCTCCCATCAGAATGTTGGGGAAAACACCTCCCCAGGGCTCAGAATCCCCGGGGTGTCAGTTTCCCTTACCAACAAGGTGGAGTAGCGTATAGAAACACAAAAAGTACAGAATATATATATCTCACAACCACACTATGGGCATTACCTAGTCATAGGCACAACTACAGCTAACGTCTCTCAGACTCCAGGCTGCTACTTCTAAGACTAGGTATCCTATAGGCACACAACCATTTGAAGAGTTTATTAGATTACTCCATTCTCATTTTATCAGTTCCACTGTACGTTAATTAATTATTTAAACTTTAATTAACCATGAGAAATTTACAACATTAAACTAAATTTGCATCACATTCAAAAACTGCTCCTTTTTAGGATTCACATCACTATTAAATTCCAGTTTCTCCATCCCCGTGGATTATCACCATTTAAACAGACTTTCATTATGGAATTACCTTCCCCATATTCCCAGGAATTCTAGAAAAGCATCCTATACTAATAAACACAAAGGGCTCAACACGGTGAGTAGATATACTACCCGTCGAGTCTTTACTGCCTATAGCAATAGCATAGACCCATCCTCCGTTGAGAGACTAAACATGGAAAGCACATGGCATACCCCGCGTGTCTTCGCCTCCTTCGGAAAGAGGGTAAGCAATACCAGCTACCTTGAGCGGTGGGGAAAAGTAAATCAGATAAACAATCAAACCAAACCACCAACATCAAACCATCACATTCATCTCATACCATCATCCTTGGTGTCTTCCCCGACCCCGCATGCATAAACTGATGCATCTCGCCACACTTGGCATCATCCGCTGCCACATCCACAAGTCCCCAGGCCTCCACATATCACAACAGCCATCCAGGCTCACATCAAATCACCAGTAGCAGGAAATCAAAGATCAAAAAATTTGCTCTCGGACCTTTAACAAGGAATTCAGCCTTCATACAAAATGAGCACTCAGAGCTCCAAACCACAAGGCATTCAGCCTTACAAGCAAGCGGGTAACTCAGAACACTTTTGAAATTATCGAACTAATAGTTCTTTAATCCATCTTGAATTATCAGATTCATTAACATACCTCTTTATCTTTAGACAATTATTTAACTAATAATTTTGGCTTTACGTTCTTTATCAATTTCCATCATGAACGAGCAACTAATTAAAGGAAAACATTCATATCACTCTATCTAGGAAACCATGAGGCAAACCGTTATCACGGTACAAAGCAACAACATGCGATCAACCAATTATTTTAATCCGTTTCAAGTATTTAATTAGGTCAATTTCATTGTGATCCGAAGGACTAAAGCATACTAATTCTACGATTGAACATACAAAACTAGATAAGCCATGAATCCCCTACCTCGAAGAGTACTTGACGTCCTTTATCCACACAACGGGTCACAGTCCTCTTCTTCTCATGACAGCTGCATCCACCGGAGGATGCCACGGTACGACAGTACCAACCAACCCCAAGAAAACCCATTAGAACCATGAATATTACATGCTAATATGGAAGGAATAACAAGAGAAAGCGATCCCTGAAGGAACGATGATAAAATATACCTTATATGGAAGAACGATCGACACAACATGGTTGCATCAAACAGAGCAGAACTGATCTAAGTAACATTTGATTGTGGAACTCCTACGGGAATGATTGCAAGGTTCTAGCGTCTCGAAGATAAGAACCAGGAGGAAGAACAATGAAGAATGATATCTCGTTCCCTTTAAAAAAAATTAGAGAGGCGACGGTTTAAGATCCGATTTATTCTCCATTAAAAACGGATCGCATTAACCCACGCGGTTTGACCAAGTAAAAACATCCCGGCCTTAGGAATAATTAATATAGGATTTATGGCCTTTGAAACAGCCTTAATGTCCTCAAAATAAGGTTTTAAAAGTATTTTACGTCAAAGAAAATGTCAAATTTGCGAAGCTGGAAACATTGTTCACATACTCAAAATTTGGCAAAGGAATGAAAAGGTCACCGTTAGACTTCACCGTTCTGGAAACACTGTTCAAGTCTACAGTTGGAAGGTCACAGTTAGAAGGTTACCATTCTGGAAACACTGTTCAAGTCTACAGTTGGAAGGTCACAGTTAGAAGGTTACCGTTCTGGAAACACTGTTCAAGTCTACAGTTTGAAGGTCACAGTTAGAAGGTTACCGTTCTGGAAACACTGTTCATTTCTACAGTTGGAAGGTCACAGTTAGAAGGTTACCATTCTGGAAACACTGTTCAATTCTACAGTTGGAAGGTCACAGTTAGAAGGTTAGCATTCTGGAAACACTGTTCAATTCTACAGTTGGAAGGTCACAGTTTGAAGGTTACCGTTCTGGAAACACTGTTCACAAAACTGGAAATTTGGCAAAGTGTTCGGGATAAGTCACCTTGACCTTATGGAACACCTCCAACACCACATTTTCACAAAATAATGGACCAGGGAGGTCAGGGCCATTACACCGAAGGCTTTGGGAGTGTGGATAAGGAGGTAGAGGTGTGAGTCTTTTATAAGAGGAGATGAGGGGCACTCTTGGAAAGTAAAGAAATGATACTTTATTTGATAATGATTTTCGGATTCAAAAGGTCCCACATTGATATAATTCGAGTGTAATCTAATAAGGGTTCGAAATCCACCCATCTAATAGGTTTCATTCATGTGTAGGTCAGAGATTTTACATTATCATTTCATTTTATTTAAATCCTTTATTAATGAGGTAGTCGCTGCATCATCCTGATGTCATAAATAATTTAATTTATTTAAAGTCTAAAAATTATGAACCAAATACTTTGATTTAGGAAATCTTTTTATCTTTATAATATATATTTATAGTTCAAACGATCATTTATGTATACAAAATTAAAAATATTTTACTTAGGTGATACATTATTTTTCACATTTAACATTCTTTAAAAATAAAAAGATAAAAAGTCACTTTCTCACAAAAGTGATTCCATGGGGCCACCATGTTTGGCACAAGGCATCCCATGGTCGGACATTAGACAAACAGTAGCCTTAGGACACATGTTGTGGTCTTTTTGTATTATTATGATATCATTTTATTATCTTTAACTACCTGATTACTCATTAATCAAGATAATTAAAGATAATTACCGTCGTTACTATTCATAATGTCCAAAAATAAAAGAGTCTTAATTACATAATTTGAACCTTCTAATTCCAAATATGTAATCCATTTTACCAAATTCCAAACACATAAATTTCAATAATTGATTTAAAAATAATTCCCGTTGTCAAAACAAATAGCGGGTTTTTTGAAACAATATATATGAAAAGTTTGGCATTAGTTTATGACCAATTCCAAAGTGAAATTAATCCTAATGACCACAATTGGATTAAATGGTAAAAATATATTCAGATTAAACATTACAACCAATTAAAAGGATAATCTAACCATATAATTAAATTAAATGTAAAAGTAGTTTTGATGTAAAATGCAGTATTTTTTCACTATTCATTAAAAAATGAACATTGTTAGAAAAATACCAAAAAATTATCCAATGTAAATTTCAATGTCCCAATCATAATGAATATGTTTATTTTGAAAAATATATCTTATAAAATTGTCAAAAGATAGATTTAAAAATGGTTTTCCATCAAAAGGCAGTAAAACAATCTTTTAAAAATATTAGTGTATTCCATGCTTAAGATTGGATTTATTTTCATTTTATGCCTCTAAAACACTATCTAATTCATTAATAGACATAGATAAAAATATATATTATTCATTACTTACTTGGGATGTTACATGGTGAGTGACACACTTGTATGATATTGAAAATATTCAATTTTAACGACATTATTATAATTCCAAGATCCTAAAAAATGGGCCATTGAGGAATATATTATAGGTATGGTTGAAATATATCCATAAAATGGGTGTTTTACGAGTTGGAATTTCATTATTAACCCCTCTCTTCTTTGTATAACCCCCAATAGATTAGTTTTTACCATAACCTTGGTAAATGAATTTTAAAATTTTCTAAAATATGTTTTGCTAAATATTTTTTGGGATTATTATAAATAAAAATTAATTTTAATTTTAAATTAAAAATTGAGTAGTGGAAATTTTTAATTTTTAACTTATCTAATATAAAAGATGAGAAATAATGTTTTTATAGAGAAAATGATTGAATGTTTACGAATTTATTATATATAAATCAACTATAAAAATAATTAATATGACTAAAAGTTTATTAATTTATGAATAACTAATATATTTTTACATTAAATAAAATTTAAAATAAAATTTATCATTATAAATTATTTTTTAAAAAACTATATTTTTCAATAAATGTTCTTTATTTCTCACCAATCATTAAAAAATAATTATTTCATGAAAAATACAATAAAATTCACCATATGTTATTATTGTTAGGGAGGATATAAAAAATAAATTATATTTGGTCTATTTATTAGAAATTATATTGTAAAAGTAAATTTTAAATTATATGAACAATGTATCAGAAAACCATCCTTTTAGAAAGAATACATTATTTCATAAACATTATATTTATTTCCAAGGATTATTAAATTATTCATATTTACTATATAACTAATGATTTTTTAAATGTGTTACTCATTAATTTATGTAATTTAATTATTCTTATTCATACCCACTATTCAACCATTTAGGTAGAAACTACTGAATAATAATAATAATTTTATGTTAATGTTCAGTTAAAGTCAACATTTATTGTTATGAAACCTATTTATGATACATATCAATATGATTAATACTTGTTAAACATTGTGTTTCATGTAAGGTAAGAAAATCGTAGTGCTATATGTAATCTAAAATATCACCAATATTATATATAATTGAAATAAAATAGTATAATAAATCATTGCGTGTTACTTTAATCAATCTAAAAAAGTTGAGATACAATTATGATATCAAGTGATGTATAAAAATATATCTGGATAACTCAAAAAATAAATAAATTATGTTGATAATCATAAATAGTTCATAGAATTAAATGTAGTGTCCAAATAATTTGTATTCGTATCAATATTGGAGGGTGTTATATGGTCTACCATGACAAAAAATCTATTTAGGAGGAATATTATCAATTTTCATATTCTAGATAAAATAATAAAAAAATTAATATCATTTAATTTTTCAAAATAATCATTCAATTTTATATGAATTTTTCCATGTATAAATTCTTATTATGTACATACCCATCCCAGTGAATATACTCATTTTTTATGAAGTAGTTTTAACACATGACTTATTTGATTGAGAGGATCCTATCCATTATCACGACCAATGGGAGAAAATGGATGTAAATAATATTCCATAATTAGTTAATGAATTTTGGATGAATTAAAGGTTTTTTGTTTCAATATGTGTTCCAATGGGAGAAATGTAGAAAAACTACCATTAATTTCTCATTGATAAAATAATTTAACAAATATAAAGGGTGAAATTATATATATGGTGGGTTTTCATCATGATATTAAATTAAAAATATTTATTTATAAAAAATTTACATTAAAAGCCTTATAATGTAACATAAAATCATATATTCATATATTCACATTAAGGAATTGGATAGTAAAGATATAAAATTACATATGACATCTAAATATACTATAGGAAAAAATCATTCAAAAATATAGACAACTAAAAAATTTTAAAATGTTAGTGTGTTGCTACCTAATATAAATATCACAGATGTTCGTAACACTGTAAAATGGGGGAAAACTTTTCTAAATATGTTTAATATTTTGTAAAGAAAATTTTTGTAACATTCATCAAATCGAGTTATTGGATTATGTAACAAATATGTCATATTTATATTGGTTATTATAATTAATTAAAAATTTGACCATTGATGGTAATGTAAAACTATTAAACAAATTCCTTCATCATTGAAAATTAACAAAATTATTAGAAATTAATATTTATATTATTTATTTATAATTAATATAAATATTTAATATTATTTTAGAAATCATTTAAGTTACAAGTGAAATATGTTTAATTATAATTAATGTTGTCCCTAACCAATTTAGTAATTCAATAATTCCACAATTTATATTTAAATATTAGTATTACATATATTTTTAATTTATATTCATATAAATATTTATAATATATATATATATATAATATTTTCTCTGTAATGAAATTATAACTAAATTTTTAATAACATACTATTTAAATAATATTATTGAATGTAAATGTAATCACACCTTATAAATATAATGTCTGCATCAATATTATAATATAATATTTTGATTTATGTTATGAAACCATTCACATTAATTTTAGGCTTTATTTTGGTTTATAATTTTAGATAGTTATGAAAAAAACATAACATCATAGATTTATAAACAATTAGTTCAGTAGATTAGCATAGTCCCCCCATACCCATCATTTTAATCTCATCTTAAATTCGTTAACATGTATTACAATATACTCCACACATGAAACCATTCTTAAGTAAAATAATTTTTCGTAACTAGGGGAAAATGAAACATACTATGGTTGATCTCGAACACTCTATTAGGGTAACATAAACATTTAATATTAAGTTTAATAAGATATAATAAAAAGTATGATTAGTATATAATAAATAAATTAATTATATTTAGAATAACATAGGGGAAATTGGTATTCATAAATACAAGGGAAATTAATCTTAAGACATGCTATAATGATTTATCAATGGAATGATTTATTAAAATCAATAACTGGGAGCAATGTTATGTAAATCATGATAAAAGGAACAATTTAATGAAATATAAATAATAAATAAAATGAGTTTCAATCCTGGAAATTCATCTTCAAATATAACATAAATAATCCATAAAAATAGAATATATATATAGTAGGCTTACATACCCATTAATTAATCTTCTATCTTTGTGAACCCAACATATGAGATATATCATGCCCACCCTTGATCCATAATGGGGATCAAATGAATGTATAAGCAATTTTTTTGAACATAAATTTAGTAAACTCATAACTATTTAATTTCATTATAAAACTCATTAAAAACAAGTATTTCTTTCATTACTTGATTAACTCATTGAAAAGGAATGGGTTACATGAAAATATATTTGAAATAATAATAATTTTAATAATGTAATAATGATGGGATAATTAAAACCCATAAATAGAGCATACGTAATATTAATGTTCATTGATAATCATGCATGGAAACACTATTAAATGATCATTAAAATTATTCTTGATAAAAAACCATTTCACATTAAATATTAATTTTAAAATAATAAAATTATAAAAATATTTTGGAAATTGTTTTCATTGAAAATAATATTACAATCATATAGTGGAATATTCATTGAAATTTTTTGTCATGATGGGGGAAAAGATCATTCATGCTATAAATGAAAAAAATAAACATTTTTTCAATCATTTTTTATATAAAATCAAAACTGACCTATGTGAAAATTGTTAATAAATATCCATTTAAATTTTCACCAAAATAAATTTAAATGTAATTTAAATTAAAATTAAAAAATCAAATTATATTTATAAAATAAAATATATAAATTATTCTTAGAAGTAAAGGGTATGGGAGAGAATGACTCAATATCATAAAGATTATATAAAATTTGTATCACTTACTAATGAAATTCCTAAAGAGTCATTCATATATAAAAAAAGAAATGGATATAAAATATATAAACCATGTTTAAAAATATAGAATAATAAGTGATATGTTTTGCAGTAAAATAGGATCATATGAGTCCCCTTAATATAAGGTGAACATAAACAATCGGGAAAAGTGGATATTTCAAATGAATGTGTTTTTCACTGAGGTAATATTTTGATCACAAGCCTCATAAATGAATAACATAAAATGAAACATTAAATTATAGAAATCTAAAAATATTAATGAAATATCACATCAAAGGGGATGTATATACACATCATAAAATAAGATATCTCCGTATCAGAAATTTATATCCAAACGAAATAAAATTTGAGTCACAATACCATCAAAAGATAATATGCCTAAAATTAATGTTACTAAAATGAGATATTATGAGGTTAAGATAAATATAAACAGAAAAGTATTTGCAAATGCTGAATAAAAAATTTATATATTAGTTTATACATAATCAAGGAAAAACAATGTCATTGAAAAATGGGTAATAACCCAATAGAATTAAATTTAGTTAAGAAATGTTTTTCTACATGATGACATTCAAATAAAATACATTTGGATTATGTAATTATAATTGAAATGTAAAGTGACAGTATATATTAAGGATTTATAATATGACATGTAAAATTATTACTATATAAAAATTAAAATTAAATTAGGGGCTTAATTATTAAATATTCACTAATGAAGAAAAATTGAAAATAATTACTTACCTTGAGTATCCATCGTTATATAAAGTCTTTATAATCCTAAATAAATATATTATGTGATAATGTTTCTTGCATGGAAATATTTACATATTTATTATTCATTATATTTCCAAACAACAATTTTATAATAGATAATAAAATCATTTAATTTCACATCATATGTATTGATGATACTTAGTTCATAAGTCAAAAATTACATTGCTTAATTGATAAAGGTATATATTGAAATTATAACATCATATATATAAATATAATTAAGAAATAATGGAAATATTTATTAATAAATTATTATTTTGATCCCATCCATTAGATATGGTTATAAATAATGAACTATGATTCAATGATGGAGAGAGTGGGTCGTATGTAAATATGTGAAGGTTTTCTAGTATCCAACGATCATTATGATAAAAAGGTACTGATTATTTTATATTTTCGTAATTATCATAATGTCAAATTTATAACATTAATTCAGTAAATATACTTATACATGTAATCCATTTGTTTTTTATGAGAGATGAATCACGTCATCTCATAGAGGTTGTAATGCACATGTTTTTATAAAAGATGAAATAATTTTGGAGTTGATAAAGAGATTAGAAGGTAAATCCTATATTAGCATTTCCGAATCATATTTTTTTCACAAATATAATATATAAAAGATAATTCAATAATTTTTATTATATTTTAGATTTTATTATGAAAATTAAATTTCATTAATGTTAGAGGAAGAAGTATACGGTAAAAATTAATTATTGTTTCATCTCTCCTTTGATTGAAGCTGTTATTTTTATAGTTAGGGAAATTAAAATAATAAAATCAATGTTAATAGTAAATATTTATTTTATAATTATTTATGGTTTTGATAAAATATAAATGAGATGAAATAATAAAATAAAGAAAAATATGTTTTTAAATACTAGACCTCTTCTTGGGAAAATAACATTTTCTTAACAAGATACGAATTCCATGATTTGTAATATTTGGAAACTAATGCCTAAAAATTATTATAAGGATTGTAAATTAAAATAATATAGATCATTGTTGATCCAATTCATCTTTTTCTTACAATAAATTAGAATAATATGTTCCTTATTAAAATAGAATTGATAAGCTCTTATGAAATATTAAATTAATATAAATTAATTGAGATGTCCAATTGGATACAAATTGATAAGAAAAACATTTGAGATTAAGAAGAGAAAAAGTAACCTCAATAAATAACCAGTAGTAATGTTATTGATATTTATTACCAATATATTCTGTATTTAACCCCTAACCCTTTTTACACTTTTGGAATCAATAAATTTTTTACTCTTTTATTATTTATATAGTATTTATAAATGGAAACAATGGACCTCAAATAAGCCATTTTATATATCAAAAATTGCATTCCAATCATGTTACCAATAATTGTTTTTATAAATTTTATATCACTTAATATAATATAGTTTACATATAAAATAAATAACTTAAATTTGGGAACTACGCATTAACATTGAGTTTTATAACATTAAAATAAATATTAATTCAAATAAAATATTTCAATACATCACTAATTTGTTTTTATTTCCATGAAAATCAATGGGTCCCATTCATTAAGAAGAATTATAATAAATTTGGTAATTTTAAGTAGAAATTATTATGTTTTCATCAATTGAATAATTACTACTATAGAAATGTTTAAGTATTTATGTTAATGATATCTTTTATAAAAATGAGAAAATTTACCACAATAAATATTAATCATTTTTATTTCAAAATAATCTATATATCATAAATTTTCCTTTTATTATACCAATATTAAACATATTTTTGTTATTTAAAACAATGGGAAACAATTTTGACTTATCTTCACATAAAATTTGATAAAGGTCATATTCATATCAAACTACAACAAAAATGGTATATAACAAACTCATGAATTATTATGGACAAAGTAGACTATACTTTAAATACTAATTAACATGTACGGGTCATTTTGTAGTCTTAATCATGTATTTTTGAACTATTAATTGTCTGATTTACCAGTTACTTTGGTAAAAAAAATTATAACCATTTCAATTAAAATTGATAAAAAATGAGAGGGACATATTTAGCAAAAATTGAAATTCATGTTAAAAATATGGAATAAATTTATCTGAATTTGAATTATAGAAATTGTTACATTTATTTTATAATTAAACAAACAAAATGAGAAGAGAAATATAATTCTAGAGTTGTAAACTTTTAAATATTAAATGTTTTTAACTAAATAAATGTTAAATATTACTTTAAAAACAGAAAATTGGATTATTATAAATATTATTATTTAAATACTAATCTAAAAAAAACATTATCCTTGAAAATAATTTAAAATTAAATAAATATGTCAAAAAATATCAATAGTTTTCAATGTTCAATAAACAAAATTAATTTTACAAAAAATTTAAAATTTCACTATAGAAAAATGTTGATAAAATAATTTCCAAACAGTTCATCATTTAAAAAATATAATTCTTAAATGTTCTTGAAAGTAATTTTATTATTAAATAAAAAATAGAAATATCATAATTTTTTATGAAAAAATCCATAAAGATTAAATAATATTAGTTAAAGATTGATTTCACATTTACTTGTAATTACTAAATACATTATAAGTTATTATATACATTATATATGTATTACAAATAAAATTACCCTATTAGTTCTGTCCAATTTAACAGATTTTCTATTATGGTCATATTTAAATAATTATTTTATCTAGATCAATTATATTTGATGATTCTTAATTTTTACAGTATTGAACATATTCAATACATAAAAATATATATATTTCTTTACCCCCATATAATATGGAATTCACTCAAAATTTCAACTCAATATCAAGAACCATGGGTTTAACATTTTGATATACCTTTGTTCAAATAAAATGTAGTATCATGGTAAATAAATCATCTTCTTTAATGGGGAGAAGGAATTTTTTAATTTGATATGTAAATAACGCATGTTTATTTCAAAAAATGAGAATATTAGTGGATAGTGAATATATAGTCATTAAATAAAAGATTAATGTGTAAATTATGATGATGATGGACTAAGATCATTGATCATTGAAAAGTGAATGATTGTGAGAATGATATTGAGTACAAAAATCTAAACCACATTGGGTAAAAAACCAATATTTTATCAAAAATAATGATACTGACAAAAATTCTATATTTTAACACCATTTTTCTAGATTTTAGGATTTTTTCACAATGTAAAGTAAATGAATAAGTAAACAATGATACATTTCTAGAATAATGTCGTCATTTAATAAATTTCCAAGAAAATGTCTTCTTCAACTCTAATAGATGTGAATTCAAGGATAAAATTTCATTCCTGAAGCACTAAAAAAATTATACTAGATCACTTAATTCAATGAATTAATCAAAACATGTTCCTTTTATAATTAAATATTTTTGAGAAATTAAAATGTTTGAATATGGTAAGATAATTTAAAAATTAAAATAAACCATCATATGGAGAATTTATATAATAATATCCTAAATTCAACAATATTACCAAATTTTCAAACTAATTCATTCAATTAATTATTATACATAAAAAATTTCAAAAAAAATAAGCTTACTAAGATTTAATCCCGAAATAATAAGATGTATTTTATCACATATTATACAAATGTAAATTTAATTTCTATGTATAAATGACATACATCATTATTACTATCTCCATTAGAAAATCTATACGACCTAATCTTATAATCAAAATGTCTTGCTAATAATTTAAATAAATGTACAAAATTAATATAATTTCAGATAAACTTCATGTATTCCTACATAATATATTTGAACTATTAATCCTCCAATAAAATCACTAAATGTTTTATTTTATTAAATCAACAATATTAGGAACATTGTTTATGTTCCATACAAATAATTTTAATATCCAAATCAAAAAACCACTTTTAAATAAGACCATTATCTCTATAGTAAAACATATGATTCCCAAATTTTAGTAACTTATAATAAACATAATATCATATATAATTTAAACCCTAAATTTATCAATACCGTTATAATTATGTACACCATTTGTAATGATAGTTTCAGAATTATATTGTTTTCATATTTTAAATTTATATGTTATATACAGAAACCTAATACTCATAAAATGTCACCCATGTATTATCACCGTTTAATTATAAATTTTTTAAATTGTATTATTTCAATATAATACATTTTTACATATATTGTAAATAGAACATACTATAGAATATTCCATAATTGCATTCATCATTGATAAAATACATTTACATCATAATTTTGAAAGCATTATACTAAAAAAAGTTTCAAAACAAATTACATGTTTCATTTTATTATTATATAAAATATTACTCCAATGAATCAATGAAATAATAGATGGGTATCCCTTGTTAATATATTCTCAATCACATTTCATTAATATAAAATTATTAAAAAATTTATTCCTTTAATCTAAGCATCAAAGACATATTTTATATTATTTATGTCCATTCTATCATCTATCCTTGAATATATATCTATAGAAATTTTTTTTCCCTTGGTGGAATTTTCAATTTTGAATGATATGGGTAAATTGTTATTTATAAATTAAGAAAATTGATACACATGTGTATATAAAATTTATGGAGAAATAGAATGCTTGTTATAGATCAAGTAGTATTTATTATGTGATTTTTTTGTTTAAAAATATTTCAAAATAAATGTTCTATGATTTATACAATATTTTGATAATTAAGCCATCTGGAAGGGATTGGAAGATATATTGATATCCTTTATAATTAATAGTGATGAATTATATTCACTATAAAAATGAACATAATATAAAACATAAATAATATTATTTCTTTTTAAAATGATAATTTCTCTTGTAAATACAAAAAAATAATAAATTCCATAATACTCTAAACAAATTAAAATTTATACATTTGAATATTACCCTTCTATGTCCAATCTCCAAAAATATCATCAATGACCACAAATACACCACATAAAAACTAAAAAGTGGTTTATATTCCATTAAACTTATAATCAACTGAATATATATTCTCATGTGATGGCATTTGTAACTCCAAAGATAACATCACATGAAAAAAAATCATAATACCCAATGTTTCATAAAAACCCCTTTGATTATAATTTCAAGGGCTCAAACATAAAAATCAACGAATTATTAGTTTTATTCAAGGAATTCATTCAGTTAAATTTGACGAATTTTTCATGTTAAGACATGTTAAGAATTACGAAAAACACATAACAACATGTATTCATAAACTATTAGATAATAAGATCAACATAATCTCTCACAATACCAATATATTAAAATTACATATTATTTATCCATAAGCATCCAATAAATTTCTTCACATATTGTATATTTCTAGTAATATATAATTCTTAATAACCTCGTTAAAATAAAATATATTCATGTTGACCTTAAATAATCAGTAAGGGTAAAATGTGATTTAAAAATTTAATGTCATTATTGAGAAAAATCTAAGAATAATGTAATGATGACTAAATCAATTTTCACAACCATATAATAAGGTAATCTGTATACATCAATATATGGATCAGCAGTCGCGAACCATATCATAACGCTTTAACAAATTAACGTGGCATTGGAATCCATAATTATGATCCCTGTAATGTTAATATTGACAAAATGAATTATTAAAACGAATATAATGAATTACAAAAATGTGTAGTTATATTCGGACATCATATTAAAAAAACACCTATTAATAACATAAATATGGAATAACCATACATCCGACTTATGTACCAATTTCATTACTGTTCTATCTATGAGAACCCATTTAATAGATATGTTGGGATAACTCATGAGCTATATTTGTCCATAGTACATCATATGAGTAGTGTCTGATAACCATGATGGGGAAAATCCCACATGGTAATATTGAAGTGTTTTTGGTGGGGGTTCTTGTTAAAAAATAATATCATCATGGTTATTTATGAAGTTACAATGAGATTTTTGACTAGGTATGTTGAAACATATCCATGAAAGAAGAATGCGAGATGAAAAAAATATTGACTAGATTACAATTAGAGGCTTCATGAATGATGAACTATACATTGATCACCATGAACATGTGGATATTTCAATATAATATTGTAGAGCATCTTGAAAAGTGATGACATAGACTAAATCTTTTGGAATGGGAGGGATAACCTATAAAAAGGCTTATACACCCTCATAGGGGATGATCAATTCTAAAGGAAGATTTTAAGTCATCAAATTCAATAAGGTGACACACAATGGTTGTTATTGTGTAATTTTTTTTGTGAATAAAATAATATCTTAATGGATGTGAATTCTTACCACAAATGGTATGTTTCACGAAAAATTTATATACTGAAAAATAATACATTATTAATTTTATTATTTTAAATAGAATTTACTACCTAGTCGTTTTATGGGCAATAGTTAACAGAACAACCCATATAAGGATTACAAATTTTCATGAATTTTATTTACTTTCTTTTAAAAAAATTAGTGCCTTAAAATGAGAATAAATCCAATTGTAATCATAAAACAAACTAATATTTTTAAAAGGTAGTTTACCACCTTTTGATTGGAAAATAATATTGAAATCCTGTTTTTGAAATGTTATTATGTTTTCTTTGAAAAAATAATCATCATTTATAGATATGGAACATAAAAATTTAGTTTGTATGTTTTTTTGTAATTTTTATGATAAAATTAATATTTTAATTTATAATGAAAAATACATGACTTTAATTCAAAATTATATATTCAACTAATATTATTTTTTATTAGATTATACCTTAAAATTATTTGAATGAATAATTAAATTAATTGTTAAAAATTTAATCCATTTTTTGTCATTCTATGTAATTAAACATTAAATTTTGATATAAACACATGTCAATCTTTTGATGGTTTTTACATTTGAAAAACCAGTTTTCTCATTCTTACAATAGTGATTTATTGAAAATAAAATACTATAAACTTCTTTGTTTTAAATTTGGTAAAATTAATTCCATATTTCTAATCATAAGGTCAAAATTATTTATATGTGACTCCTTTATTTTTAGAAATTATAAATAGTAACCTTAGTAATTATTTTTATTACCATAGTTGTAGGAAAATCAGACAATGAAATGTAAAAATATTAACATTATAATATAATACTACCCTAAAACTTTTCCAAATCTTATTTTTGGAGTTATGGCTACAAGGATAATACATGGGTCATAATGGTGGCCTTTGGAATTCACATGGGTTCGATTAATATTTTTATAACATTATGTTTAAAGTAAAGGAAAAAAAGTCATAATCATGTCACTTCTTAATAAAACAATTACAATATGCTATTATATAAGTGACCACATAATCTATAAAAATCATTGTAAATATTAAAATATTACTTACAAGATGGTAATTTGTTTAGTATTACTAGGAAGTAGAAAATTAAGTTCAATTAGGACATAATGATGATGTAATAAAATATTTATTAATGAAAAAATAAATAAATGATATTATAAATATTAAATTAAATAATATTTTACATAATTTATGTCATACATTACATTAATAGATGGAAATGACACCGTATATGTATATTGAATTGTTTTCTTTCCGAGACACAATTATGTATGAATTTTATTTAAATTCAATAAAATAAATTTGTTTATAAATTTATATAATTGATATTTTATAAATTTAATAATTTAATAAATTATTATGAAATCCTGAAAATAGTTTAAAATAAAAATGTGAATATTAAAATATCTAAAATTTCATTAATTTCCCAATTATTTAACATTTACCAAGAATAAGTAAAATTTATATCCTCTATGTATTTAAAATTTTGTTATGACAATTATAATTAAATGAGAACTATTAAGGGTAAAAAAAATGATAATGTCTCAAATAAAATCAATATATATCTAAAAATTAATCTATGATAGGATTTATGTCTATCCTAATATTATATCTTATATATCTCATGTTGGATTCATTTGGATTAAAAAATTATTTTATATCAATTTAATATTTTAAGAGTTTCTAGGGGTGCCCCACCCCTCTTTAATAAAATGGTTCCATATTTTCTATAATACTCAAATTTCATGAACAAATTTATTTATAAAAGTTATATGAAATTCCATTACAAGACTCCCCCTATACATTTATGAGGTATTTCTTTAGGAATCTCACACTTCTTATAGGTTTTAAGGTGTTCTTCAAAGGCGATCAACCGAAGAAGATTCATCATTTTTTAATTGTTTCTATATTATTTCTTCATTCACACCGATTAAACCAGTTTCATCCATGATTAAATACTAAATCCTATATAATCAATATAATTATATTTTATTATCTTTATATCATCTCAAAAATTGTTCTAAAATTTCATGAAATGGGAAATTAACATTTCATTCATGTATATTGCAGAATACATCATCGTAAACTAATATAGTTCAATTTTCCATAATGTCTATCTGGAAATGTTAAAAAGATATAATCAAAGATTATATATGATATTAAGGACATATTTATCATTTTAAAAAAATATTTATATTATTTTCTAACTTACAATGCACTTAAATATGATAACATCATTCATGCATACATGTCAACTATCACCTCTACGAAGTGTAGTGAATCGTTTTTATTCACCGCATCACTTGTATGATATATATAAGTATATTTAAAATTTTTTATGATGATAATAATATTATGATAATTATGTAAAGGTAAAATAAAAATTAACTTATTTTCATAATGATCAATGAAAATATTACACATGCATACGCGCGGCCTACCATCTTCATGAATATAATGTTGTTCATTTTTCATAACCATTGTTAGTTATTTGATTTAAAAAGTATAAATAATGAATAAGTGAGACTATTTTATCATTAATACTATTTTGGAGATGATGTAATTACGACTACATGAATGGTTTTCATCCCAACAATTTCATTTTCGACTCAAGTACTGAATATCGACAAAACGTCCCCTATGAACATAAATAATTATGTAATTTTTTTAACATTGTAATTAGAAATACAAAAAGATTAACTAACATTAAAAATGTTATCAAGAATTTACAAATTACCCTATTTTTATTATTTTGGAATATAATAATTTAATATGACAACTCATACACTATATAAGGACATTGTCTCAATCTTCATTCATTGAGGCATATTTTGATAATATAAGCCACCTTCCTTTATAAATCATCTAATAAACACCATTGAATTTTAATTTCATTCAATGGTTTTCAATAAGAATATGTTTCGATGAATTTTTTTACTAAATATAAAAGGGACGCTTTTTAACATACTTGGCGTCAACAACCTTTCTATCAACATGATCATTATTTGGTATTTTTATTTCTCTTAAATCTATAAGGATTTTAAATGAAAAATAAATACAATTTTAATTTTTAGGTATATTGGTATTGAATATTTTTTGGATATGGGATTTACTATATCAATATCATGAAATTATATCTTGTGATTGAAATGTGTAAATGTTATATTTCTATTAATCTTGTTTTATGAGTTATGTTTATGATATGATTCTTGGGAATTACTTACCTATATGGTTTGTTCCATGGTAAATAGAGATTGGATGATCCAATGATAGATCTCCCATTCATTGGGTAACTAGACAGAGTTAAGAAATAAGGTTTCCCCTAAAATATTTAGGGAATATACTTTGATGGGTCTTCAAAATGAGACAATGAGTGTTAATATCTATGTTTCTGTGAAATGTATTATTTTTTTTAAAAAAAAAAATTGTTTGGAAAAAATTCATCTATTAATTTCTACATTCCTTAATTTTTATTGGCTAATGGGTTTGTTGTGCTCATCCCAGGTTTCTGAAATGTTTTCCACTAGGTATAAGGTTGGTTAATAGTAGGGAATAATACAGTATCAATGTTATCTTGAAAAATAATTCATTTTTATTTTAATTTTTTTTTATGAAAAATATGAATATCATGTAGAATTGACTAATTTGTAATATTATTGAAATTATGTAATAATTATGGAATAATTCTCTAGAAATATAAACATGGAGATATTCTCAATGTTAACTCGTGGAATGACTCATAATTTTCTAATCTTAATGGTTAGGGCCTTATTGGTAGAGACTATGTGTTTTGAAGAAGAAACTGGTGATATGAAATTTGGTAAGGATATGAATGGAGAGATTTTTAAATTTTAGAAATACTAATCATGGAATATTATTTCAACACCAACTAATAAGATTTATATTGAGACCAAATGGGTCTTTAAAAATAATATGATTGAAGATAAAATAGTCGTTCAAAACAAAACACAATTAATGTGAAAAGTGTATGCACAGATAGAAGATGTTGTTATTGAAAAAAACATTTTCACATGTTCCATGGCTAGTGATGATTATATTATTTTTGTCTATTGTAGTGAAAAGTTGGTTTAAGGAATTATAAACTATTTTAATTTTAGTGTTTCAAAAAATGGGATTGGATGAATAATTGTATATTGATTAGCATGATGTTTTAATCATTCATGAAGATGAGATCAGATTTAGTCAGCAACAGAAGGCACTATATGGATTTATGAAAACACCAAGATCATGGTATTCAATGCATATCAGTTTTGAGCAAGCTCAATTTTACAGTATGGGGGATTTGATTATAATATCTATGTTAAAAATCATAGTTGTCAACGAATGATGGTTCTTTTGAAGATAGATAAAACTGTATTTTTCATATTAGTTGAAGTGAAATTCATAAAGTTCACACAAATCTTGAAAAGTGGATTTGAAATATCAATGATTGGGGAATGTATTTTTTTTCATCATTTACATGTTACACAAGGAATATATATGAAAATTAGTTCTAAACATAATTATACCACGGAGGCATCCAAATTTTTTATAATAGATAATTAGAAGGATATTACAACTCTAGTTGCATCAAGGATGAAATTATCAAGAGATGATAAAGGTATTCTTGTCAATGTCACTGAATATAAGAAGATTATTGGAAGTATTTTTAACATAATAGTTTTATAACATGATATTTTTTCCACATTAAATATCTCCCTCTATCAATATAATCCTAATTGAAGAAAAAATTATATCAATGAATGGAATACTATTGTATATCAAGAACATGGTGGAGTTTGGTTTTCTATATGATGAAAAATCACTGCAAGTGTTATATGGATATACAGACGTATATTGGTCCGGTGTAGTAGATGATAGAAAATAAATTTGATATAGTGAATTATATCTATAATGATTTTTTTCTAGGCTAATAAAGAGGTAATACTATATTTCATTGATCACCACTGATTATCACTATATTGCAGCAACCCAATCTTGCTTACAGTTATTATGGATGAAGCATCATCTTGATTATATGGGTGTTGAAGTGAAGTATCCAATTGAATTCAATTTCAGTCATTCATGTTCTATAAATAAAATATATGACTCATTTCATGACTCATGGATTAATCACAATGAAATAGAATATCATTTTATCAAGTAGAAGGTGGACCAAGTCGTTCTGAAGTTTGAGTATGTTCATATCGAGCTATAAGTGGTAGACATTATGATGAAGGTCATACCCAAAGAATAATTTTGAGAACATTGAATTACTCATTGAGTTAATTAAAATCGAAAGTCATTAAAAATGTATATTTGGGACACCCACTCATCTAGGTATGGGGTCCTTTTTCTTAATGTGATGATCTCTCATAATTACCATGTTGTACTCCTCAAGGGAAGCAACATTAGCTTCATTAACAATGTGGGAGAAATTGTGTCTATAATTAGGGTTAAAATATGTTAATAAAGATAGGGGAGAAGTTAATATGGGGAGAAGTTGATGGGGGGGGGGTAGTGACATAGGGAGTTTTAAAGATGACGATGCGGAAGAAAAACCATTAATTTAGATAAATCATGAAATTTGTTAGTGATACACACATTTTATTGGTAAATGAATGAATAATGATGTATTATTGTTCCCCACACACTATGTTACAATAGGTATCTGGAAATAAGTGTCTCATTGATGAACATTTTGTTCTACAATTATTTATCATGTTTATCTTTAAACACAAGTGATTATATATTGTATTTGCTAAATCACATATCGCTATCTGAATTCACATTTAGTGGATCTTGGTAATAGATTTAAGAATCAGTAACAAGTTATAAAAATATAAAGAGTTCTTAAATAACGAAAATGTGGATATTGTTTTTCAAAATTCTTCAATGTAACATTTCATTCTTTTTGAGTGAATTTCGTTTATTTGTCAAATAAGGATTATATTTTCAGTTGTGGTGTTATTGATTAATTTCTGACAAGTTATATTAACATAAATCATAAATAAATTAATGGATATCCTAGATGTGGTATAGAAAATTGTGTATACAAGGTGGTATTATTTCCTAGTTTTTTCCAATTTTTTCTGATCCAAAATTTATAGGATGGATAAATATTCAAGGATGTTGTATATCCATGAATGGATTGTAAAATAATACAAATGGTATGAATTTCAAAAAAATAGGAGTTTAGTGATTGTAATGATCATTTCAAATGAATTCATTGTCTTGAAGAATTGTTTTTGTGATGTTTTAATGCATCGCGAATGTGCAATGAAAAGAAAATCATCTTTGCGAATTAAAGAATCACAACAAGTGATGAAATTTATCTGGATTATTGAAAAGATAAGGATATTAAAAAATGAAAATTTTTTCATAACGAGAAGGTGATGACATGTAAGGATGATTTCGGAATGGGATGGATCGCCTATGAATTCAAAGAATGACAACAAATATTTTTATGTATCACAATATTATTGATGATCATGAAGGATATTAAAATATGACAAAACTGTGAGCTTCACGAAGGCTATGTCATATTTGGAAAAGGTTTTGAGATTCATGAATGTATGTTTCTGTGAGATGGCTAGTGAAGCTTGGGGAAAGATGTGAGCATCACTACTGTGTTGGGAATCTCAAAATAATGTATTTGTTGTGAAAGGAAGGGGATTTTTTATGATAGTGAGCATCACAATATTATCAAAAAAGGATTTCTTGATAAAACTGTGGTAATGTTGTAGTCATCAAGATGAATAAAATTTCAATTCCACATAACCTTGAACTACAATTGAGGATATATTCATTATTGATGATAAAGGGACTTACATTTCCATAAACAGTGTTTATAACCTTTCCAGAGCATCGAGAAAAAGAAGAGGAAGGAGATGATCCATTCAATACACAGTCATCCTGTAACAGCCCGAGATTTTATGAAAAATATTCTTTTTAATTTTATTATTGTCTTGTGTTATACGCTACACCAAAAAGAGCTTTCACCATACACATCTCTGACCTGGCTTGAATTATACGCAATCGCGACCTTCCACGATAGCGTGTGTTGTACGCAACACCGAGTTTCGCTAAACAACGATATGCTATTAAGATATTATTAAAACTAGCCGTTATGAATAGTAATAACCACTTTTTGAAATTTTGTAAATTTTATTTTTCAAAATGAAATTCATTTTTGGTTTCGTAATATCGAAATTAGCTTAGGGTGAAATTTTTGTACTTTTTGGACAACTTTCATATTCTGATGAATAGTGAAAATTACTAAATTATAATTAAAAACAACTTTTTTAATCAAAATAATTAATAGTGATAAATTATTAATTTTAGTGGTTTTAAAGTATATTTAGAATATATTTTTACAATTTAATACAATGTTGGTCATTGGATGTAATTTCACATTTAAACCAGTTATAAACTAGTGTCAATCTTTTGATAGTTATCATCTCTTAAAAACACGCTATTTGTTTTGACGACGAGAATTAATTTTTTAAATTAGTTAATGCAACTGATATGTTTTGAATTTGGTAAAATAGACATCATTTTTGAGTTCATAATATCAAATATAGCTTAGGCCTAATTTTTGGTATTTTTCTGAAAACTTTCAATTTTTGATGAATAGTGAAACCACTAAGTGGTAGGTTAAAAACTGAATTTTGCATAAAACATAATTTTACCGCTTCTGTGAATGGAATTTTGAAAATCCGAGAGACACGGTTAATATCAAGGACTAAAATGTGGTTCAATGAGATGAAAATAATTTTTGGTGAATAGTAACTTTTTTACTTTTTTTAACCACGATTAAAAGTAAATAGGTTAATTAAGGGTAAAAATGATATTATTATTACCCTAACACATTTCCTAATTCTATTGGATAAGTGAAATTCGATCAAAAAAAAACTTAGGAATAAAATATGACCATTGAGGCCCACATGGATTAGATTAGGACATTTATTATTATATTATTTAAAGAAGTGTTAAAAGAGTTAAATTCAACGTTTATTTACTAAAACATTTTTAATATGGGGTTATACATAAGATAAATTCTACTATAAATATTCATTAGAACGATAAAAAGATTCCCTACATAATGGTATTTTATTTGTAATTTTTAGACATCAAATAATTTAATTTATTTATGACACAATGATGATGCAGTAATTATCTTATTAATGAAATATTGACATAATTGATATTATAAATACCAAAATAATTGTAATTTAAGACTTTTTATGAATTACACTAATTTTATAGGTTAATATGATATATTAGTGTTGATTTAATCAACTTGTTTCGAACATATAATTATGTTATGACTTTCACAAAAATCATATATCAAATAGTGTCAAAATTGACACAAAATAGTTTTTAAATCAAATATTATATTATTAATTGTTATTTTATTCCTAAAAATCTAAGGTTCACCCAAATGACTTAGATAAGGATATATGTATTAATAATAAACAATTTGGGGTTCGTTTGGCATGTTATAGTAAGTGTATTAACCATATAGTGAAAGAAAACAAAAAGACACGGTAAAAGTTAAATTATTTAACTTAGAGTTAAATCTAATCGATAAGGTTAAAATAATACCCTAAACTTGTCTAAATCTTATTGGATGATAGGATTGCGACCCATCCCCACTTTAGCTCCGAAATAAGACCCTTTGGAACCATTATAAACCGATTTTGACTTTAATATAAAATAATATTTTGAGGTATTCCTAAGGTGCCCCTCTCCTCCCTTATAAAAGGACACCTCCTCCCCCTTCCTCCTCACACCAATTTGAGCACTCAAGCTCGGCCAACCTCTACCAAAATCCCTTCTCCACTTCCCTAGAATAATACTAGAGGTCCTGGTCTTCTTCAAATACCAATCTTAGTTTCCTAAGTGGAGGATTCAAAGAGGCGTTCCAAAGAAGAGGTAATATCCATTACCAATCTTTTCAACTTCTTTCTTCTTCAACTTCTTCTTCTTTAGTTTTTTCATGATGAAGTAATAACATCAGTATTTCTTATATACTGATATGTTATTTTAAATATGAAACAACTCTAATTAACCTTCTATCCATCCTACGGAAAAAGGAAATCACCGCGCGTGCGTACGTACGGAATACCGTCTCCACGCCGTGGTGTAATCTATTTTCTGCCACCACCTTAATTGGATGGGTATAATGGTGTAATGAGTAACTATATATGATTATTATAAAGTGATATTGATACTGAAATAGTATACATACACTTCAACACAATTCCACAACCATGGGAACGATATCATCGCTCGTGCGTACGTACGGACTACCGTCTCCACGACGCGATGAGATTCATTCTCCATGTTAACCATTTAAAAATGATTAAAAAGTATATATAAGAAATAATAATGAAATATATGACATTATAAAGCTAATGGATTTATGTATATATGTATATGTATGTCATCTACTTACTTCCATTCAAGACAATAAGGAAAGGAAAACATCGTTCATGTGTACGTACGGACTACCGTGTCCATGAACGATGTTTTTCATTTCATTTATCTATCTTATATATATATATACTGAATATATATGATATATCAATCATATTTTATATTCTGTAAGTAAGTAAATCATGATATATGTAATAATAATGTCAAGAACAACAAGTCAAAACACCTACGATAAATGAAACGATTTTACCCAAAACGCTTCTTTAACATGGAATTTACAAAAGAACGGGTAATATAAAGTCATAAGTGAACCATATATGTTATCATAACAATGAATATGATTCTGTAATAAGTAAATGACATTATTTAAATCATTATACAGGAGGTTCAGACACATACGAAGCAAATCGGACCTAAGGTAAGGGAAATATCACAATCTCATTTTTATCCGAGATTGTTGATTCGTAAGAATTTACTGGGGTGTATTTTATTATCCACATCCATGTTTCATCAATATGTAATATTATTTCCATCCACCTACAATTGTTTAAATCCATTTTTACCCTTCGGTGAGTTTTTAGTAATATGTATGAAAGGAATCTTTTGTCGTTTTTCGTATGAGGTACTTTTTGACTTTTTCGACAAAAGTACGAAGAATGTTTTTTTAACTTATACGGCATGAATGGATTTTTAAAAAATTATTTACAAGAAACTTCCTTTACAAGTATTCAAGATTATTTTTAATCAACTTCTTTTATTTTGAAGTCGTATGATATGTTATGAAAGGAAAAATGTTTTTGAAGTAGAAAGGATATTTTCCTCAAGAATGGAGTTCAAGTATTTTATCAAAATTATTTTCCATCTATGATAATAAAAGGGTTCTATCCCTATGATTACATTGGTTTGATTATGTTGTGATGGAATTATTTTTATGAATTCCTTTATATTATATGAATTGTTTTATGATGTCATGATGTTTAAGATTCCCATTTGTATTACATGGGTTATGTAATGATGTATGATTTATGATTATGTGGCACACATAAGAAAGGATTCATTATGAGATGGGTGGGACCTATATCTCCCTCCAATGCATTGGGTAAAGATTTTATATCTCATGAGATAGACATGGCTGGAATGGTAGGTTATACCGGTTCAGTGAAACAGGACTGAAACGAGGGTTACTCGATTCAGAAAGGGACTTTGTCCACTAAGATAATCTTGGCAATGAGTCTTGACTACCAAGAAATGATTCTCTATGATTATGTGTGTATGCCACAATGTTTCATGTTTTAAGTTATGATTATTGTGATTACATTTCACTGCCATGATTTATCCCATTTTCTGAGATTATGATCTCTTTTGCAGGTTAAGATTTCCAAAAGATATGTTCTTATGAATATGATGTGATTGTTATTTATTTTGTTTACCCTTGATGAGCATTTGAGCTCAGCCTTTTATGTTTTGTTTTCCCCAGGATATAAAGAAAGTTTTTAGGTAAAAGAAAAAGGATATCTTTATGGGAGATATTTAAGATCTTTCACCATGATTAGAATATTACGTTCCGAGTTTCCAAAGACACTAAACTATTACGATCCTTGTGTGTGTGTTTTTGTTATGTAATAAGTATTACGCAAAAGTAATGTAAAGTCTATGTACGTCAGGCTTCGAGTCTCTACACATCCCCCAGATAAAAGTCATGGAGTAATACTTGGGAAGGAATTGATCTATCCCTAATGATTGTATAATAGTGATCTAGGCCATAAAAGTGTTCTATATAAAATATTTAATTAAATTCAACCATAGTAAATCTGGTAAATTGGAACATTTACATTATATGATCTTTATATGTATCCTACTGAGGGTTAAAAATGTAAAAATATATGTTTGTGGGTGCTTGAATTCATACTATAATTTAAATTCATCATCATGTGAAAATTAATTATAAACACTAAAGGAAAATGAAGTGACCCATATAATAAAGCGGTCAATATTTAATTGGTCATGAATAATTTTCAAAATCAAAATAGATTCCAAATTAATCCAACCCTCTGGGTATCTAGGAACCTTTTGAACCTAAAAAACAAAACAAGAATAATGTACAAAGATCTTCTATTTCATCAAAGATGTCCTAAAAGTACAATTATTTCATTTGTAACACCCCGACCCCAGTTACCCAGAGTTAGTGCATTATTTTAATACATTGGCATGATACAAGGAAATCATGTCCCGAATGACTGATCATTTTAATATTCCTGTAATTAGATTATAAACATGAATTTTACATATCATTATAAAATAAAAAACAACATCAACATTGTCTCCATTGACCACATTCATATCACATAGACTATCTCTGCAGGTCAATCATTATACACTTCATGGAAATCATTAAAAAATAAAACATAAGACAAGGGTGTGCTCAGATTCTCCATAGTGGTAAAGAATTTATCAGAAGATAACATAAACAATATGCAAGTTGAATAATTGAAAACACATTCCTTTAAAAATAATAATAATGAACACTTTATGGTAGAAATATGATCTGAGTAAATAATTCCTTAAAAAACATAGTAATAAGTATTCTACTAGTCGAATGACCACATGATCCATCAATATTATTTTCATAATGAGGGAATGTATAATTCCAGTCATTATGGAACATTTTGTCAAGGCCTCGACCAAGATGTTGATAAATGATCAAATCATCAGCCAAAACCATATATCAAATTGGGAAAGGCCTTGGCCAATTCCACGTCTAATTTTCTAGTAAGACATTCCAATGCACCGAGGAGCTATAGCAGGCTCCACCCATCACTTATTAAGTCTAATACATTTCATATATAAAAATTATGAAACATAACATAATAATTCCCATTAAAACTTTCATACAAAATATCAATACATTAACCTTAAACCATGAATGGTATAAAAATAAGACATCCACAATCAAATATTTAACAATACATTCAATACAATATGGATGATTTGTATCATAATAAATCAACTTCAAATATGTTTAAAATCCATTAAAGGATGTCGTGATAGATGGAAATGTTTAGTAAAAATCTTTGAGAGAAATATCATTTTTCCATGAAAACATTTAAAAGCCACACATATATAATTGATGTAATTTAAAAGTTATTTTTAAATCAATATGTATCATACAACGTTAAATCTTTTAAAAATAATAATCATTTCCCAACATTCATTTCCATATATATAAATCCTTAAAATCAATTTGAAAACATGTTGATTAATTAAAAGGTTTCAAAAAAACTTTAAAACATTTAAAATGAAGATCTATTTAAATAGACCCTCCCAATAAACATTAAAATATTCCTTTTGTAAGCATTTTTATGAAATATGGGTATTGATGAGAAGTATGTCCCAATAAATATTTACCCATAAACAATCGTGGATAATAATTAGATTGAGGAAATAACCATTAACTTGTACTTTACTTTAGTTGAGGGTACATTTAACCTCATGTATAAAGATCATATTATGTTATTAAATAATAAAAAAAACATATTAATTTTTATGATATCATACAGGATTCATTTATGACTTCATATTACCCATTTAATAATAATTTCCATGTTAAATTAACATTGTGTGTAATAATCGCTTTCTTTATCGTACGTGTTTTAACATGTTACTCTTGATTGTATCACAGATATCATGATTTAAATACTTACAGAATAAAAAAAATGATTTATATATCATATATATTTAAAAAATAAATATTTACAATAGAAATATATATGATATAGAAAACATAGTTAATGGAAACAGTAGACCGTACGTAGGCATAAACGTTGTTTCTGCTTTCATATCATATTGAACAGAAATAAGTAAATAACATATTTGTAAGTACATAAATATATATATATATCTCAAGTATCACTATTATGTCATATATTACATACTTATTAATGAAATATATTTTTATAACCATCATTGAATGGTGAACGTGGAAATGAATCTCATCGCATCGTGGAGACGGTAATCCATACGTACGCACGAGCCAAAATATATTTATATTGATGGATAAATCATAAGTAGTTGGATGGAATATCATATTTACGGATTATTTACCATGTTATATTTATTATTTACCTCAGTTATACTAATTATTATACCTATCGAAATGAGGATGTGTTTGAATAACAAACTATCCCACGACATGTAGACAATAATCCATATGTACGCACATATGGGGACATGTCATTTATAGGATGGATAGAGTAATGAAAATGATTATACCATTTTTATAATAACATCGCAGTATTTATATGATACTGCATTTATTATCTTATAATGGAAACAATAATTAAAGAGGAAGTGGAAAAAGAAATCAACTTGAAAGAGGTGATGAAATATTTACCTCTTATTCGGGATTTTCCTTTTTAGTTCGATCAAATGGAACCTTAAGTTGGATTTATGAACAAAATAAGGCCTCTAAATTGAAGGGAGGAAAGTTGGGAGGATATTTGGGCAGGTTTGGGCCGATCCAAATATTTTTGGAGGTGTGAAATTAAGATAATTGTAGTGCCCTTTTGCAAGAGATGAGAGAGTCACTTTAGGAAAATATTGAAATATTATTTTTTAATAAAATAATTTTCGAGTTATAATGGGTCAAAAATAATTTCATTAGAGTATAAGGTGGGTATTGGCCAAAAAATATCAAATAATATGTTTTATACTAGTTTAGTTCATCATATTAAACTTATCTATTAGATTTAACTCTTAGTTAAATAGTTTGACAATTACAATGTCTCTTTGTATTTTTATTTTATCTGGTTAATAAACATACAATAATTATCCAAGAGATCCTCAAGGGGTTAATTATTAATATATATATCCTTATCTAAGTCCTTTGGCCGAACCATTGATTTTTTAGAATATTTTAACAATTAATAATATAGCATTTGTTTTAAAAACATAAATATTTCAATTTTGACACTATTTAGTATTAGATATTTCTTAAAGCCATAAAAACATTTTAAATTCAAATAAAACATATTTATTCCAACCTAAAATTTCATATTAACCTATAAAGTTAGTTTAATTCATCATAAGTCTCAATTCACATTTATTTGTATACTTATAATATCATTTATTTTAATTTTTCAATAATTAGGTAATTACTGGATCATCATTGCATCATAAATAAATTAAATTCTATAATGTCTAAAAATAATAAATAAAATATAATTATTTATAAAAACATGTTATATTTCTAATTAATGTTTATAGTCTAATTTATTTTGAGTTTTACCATATATTAAAAAGGATTTAGTTATTAAACTTTGAATTTAAATCTTTTAACAGTTCCTTAAATGAAATATTAATAAATATCCACATATAATCCAAGTTGACCAAATAGGATGATATTTTATTCTGATGGGTTTTTTGGTTGAATTATACTTATACATTTTAATTTGGACATGTTTTAGTTTAATTAGTATATTATTTTTACCCTTAATTACGATATTTTCATTTAACCGTGGTTAAAAAAATTCAAATGTTGATATTCAAAAAATACTATATTCATCATAGTGAACCACATTTTATTTATGGATATAACCAATGTCTCTCGAATTTTAGGAATTCAACTCACTGATGTGGTAAAATTATGTTTTAGGCAAATTTGTTAATTCTCCAAGGAGGTGGGTAAAAGATGGTAAAAAGATCAATAAAATTTTTATATACATAAACTTGTTATAAAATGACTCAAATTAATTACATTGAATGAATATAGGTATTAGGTATCTATTTTGAACTAAAATTAAATTAAATAATATAAATAATTATATAAATAAAAATTATGTTTAAACAATTACTCAATGTTTTCCACTATTCATCAATAATGGAATGTTTTTAGAAAAATTCCAAAAATCAACCCTAAGGTAATTTTGATATTAAAAATTCAAAAATGACGTCCATTTTAACAAATTCAAAACATAGATATTACATCTATTAATTTAAAATAAATTTCTGTTGTCAAACCCAAAAAGAGGGTTTTAAAAAAGTAAAAAGTATCAAAATATTGACATGTGTTTATGTAAAATTAAAATGTAAAATTATTTATAATGACCTATAATGTATAAAATGTTAAAAATATAATTTAATTATAAATCCACACCTTTAAAATTTATAATTTAACTGTATAAATTTTTTCAATGAAAAAAGTGGTTTTTAATTAAAATTTAGTAATTTTCAGTATTAATCAAAATATAATACTTATTATAAAAGTAAAAAAATTAACCAAAATAAATTTTTATGTCTTGATTATAAAAAATAATATAATTCTATTAAATTTAATATATTAAATAGTCAAATATTTCTTTTAAAAATGATTGTCCATAAAATTGGTTGTAAAATTGCAATTTTTTAAAAATACATATTTTATCTAAAAAATTGAAGTTGTCCTTATATTATGAATAAGAAACACTGAAAATTAATGTTAAAATTATAAAGGATATATATAAAATTAGAAATATAGTTAATTCTATTCATAAACTCTTTTTGAAAGGCTAGGTTGGAAAGTCGTGGTATGCTCGAACTCATTATTGTGTGTAGCGCATGTTGTTGAATTACATTAAAGAGATAACATTTTATAAAATCGTGGGGTGATACATTCTACCCTCCTACAATAAATTGTGTCCTCACAATTTGAAATTGTTCTTATAAAATAAAAGGTTGAAAATAGAAAAATTCAATTGTGGAAAACCCACATTGGATGTTTCGTTAATAAAATTTAGTCTTAAAAAGAGGAAAATGATAATGAAAATGTCACCACCAAATTATGATCTCTCTTAGGAGAACATTGGTGGAAATTAGTGAAACATAATTGGATAAAAATGTAAATTTTTTATGGGAGTTATTTTTGACATCAATAACAAACAAATAAAAAATTCAGGTCCTCAAATCTATCAATCCATGATTATTTAAAATATCATTGTTAAAACAGAACATAATGAATCTGGATAACACATTTTTGGTAATAAGATCTCTTCCATATAGTTTAAGAATCAATTTATTCATAGAATAAGATTAAAAAATATATATATATACTTGACATATAGATTTTCATCTTTCAACTAATTCCTACCACAAACTCACCTTTCAATCCCAATGATAATAAAATTTAAAAATATTTTTTATCCTAATCATATAGGGTTTCAAAAAATTGAATTTATAATTTATCTATTAGTCCATTTATAAAAAAATACATTATACATTCCAGGACATCACATAGGCTAGTGGAAGGTGATGCACCCTTATCGCTCTTCACATGCAGGTTCAAGTCTCACGACCATACCGGACATGATGGGTTGTTGCCCGAACACTTGGTGTCCTTTTTATGACAATCCAAAAGTAATCTCAAAAATTGATTTAACCATAACAATAATATCCAATTTCAATCATAATCCATTCCACCCATTAGGCATATCCCAAATACTTTTGTCCAAACTCACAATCCAAAAAATATAAAGAAGATAAACACAATAAAGATAATTTTTTCAATTTAATAACATGTGAATACCTTTATCATGTACTAATTTAATACCCAGTAACACCCTAAATTACCATAAACCCTTATTGATTTCATTCATGCACCCTTGTTCTTTATATATATCGGATATACACATTCTATCCAAAAAAAATTTAAACTCGAAAAATCATGGAATATAAAAATCATTAATCAGTTTCAAGGTAGTCAAGAATATCGAATATAATTTATCCAAATGAATATTATATTATTCCTAAATCACTACATCAGTATCGGAACCATATTATGGTTTATCTTTCTATCATCCGTATTTTATTTAAAAATGTCAACCTGCTACTAATTCACTTTCCTTTGTTCCACACAATCTCAATTCCTTAACGAAATAGTACGGTAGTATAATCCTTGTATAGATTAAAATTCTTATAAAATGTACATCATTAATACAATACTCTAATGCCAAAATAAATTATCAACCTAGGAACTCTAATCATTCATCTTCATCTTTAGTAGTATCATAAAATGAATTTTGTTTTTCAAATAGCAGTATTGGTGGTATACTAAGTTGATTTGGACATTGATTCATGTAGTGTTCCAACTCATTATAGATGAAGCATTGTACATTTGAAACATATTTTTTACCGTTTCATTCACATATTTGGTGTCTTTTTTCCACACTTATAACAAACACCGATTCCATTTAGTCATTATAAATGTGATTCTTTCCACAATTTTCACATATGTGAGAGACCTACTTTCCCCTCTTCTCTTTATCCATCTTTTTCTCTTCCATCCTTTTCTTATTTCTCTTCCAATAAAATACATATGACTCATTGAATTCATTTCTTATCTTATTAACACATGATAATTTTTATTTGGAAGATGATAATACATGGGGGACTATTTCACTTTTATATGTTGTCTAGCTACCATGAAAGATAAGATCATTCTTAATCATTCAATCATGCATATAGCTGGAATTCTCATTCCATCTACTAGGCGCCATTTCTAAAAAATG
This sequence comes from Viscum album, assembly GCA_963277665.1. Lineage (NCBI taxonomy): Eukaryota > Viridiplantae > Streptophyta > Magnoliopsida > Santalales > Viscaceae > Viscum > Viscum album. The sequence continues at coordinate 1,435,401,575 of OY728159.1, forward strand.
GCACTTACTAGGTTATTTTATGAATAATGGTGCATAATTCATAACCATTAAAATACCTAACATAAATTGAAAGTATTATGCATATAATCTATTATCATCAATTATATTCTTCTAGGAAGTATTTACTCATAAATCCTTAATAATGGATTGTAATGAAAATGTGATTTATACTAATAATATCCATGGGAGTGTAGTAACCAAGAGTGAAACAAGGCCTATTGTCGTGTACCTGGATACCATGGGTCATGCCCTAAACCCCTTTTCGGGTTTTTCAAACTTAGGCACATCTGTGGTAGAACTGCCTCTACATGAACGTATCCAGAAATGGATGTATTTCTTGGAAAATACACAAAATCTCTAAATTTCCAAAAATATAGGATGTTATTCTATACTAATACTCAATGTATATCATAGGTTAATGTTCCTAATCAGATTTTATCTAAATCTGTTTCCCAGGTTTTCTCAAAACTTCATCTGATGCCAACTGTGTAACACCCCAAGATTCTACGGTAAACTTCTTTTTGAATAATACAGTAGTGTGTGTTGTACGCAACTTCGAGTTCTAACACACACCACGACCAATCAAAGTAGTCGTTACAAATAGTAATACCCGCTTTTTGAAATTTTATAAATTTTATCTCTCAAAATGGATTTCATTTATGGATTTGGAATATCAAAATTAGCCTAGGGTGAAATTTTGGTACTTTTCGGATAACTTTCATATTTGATGAATTGTGAAAAGTACTAAATTTTAATAAAAACCCACTTTTTTATTGAAATATTTCATAGTGATAAATTCTGAATTTGAGTGGTTTTAAATTATATATAGATTATATTTTAACAATTTAATCCAATGTTGGTCATTGGACATAATTTCACATTTAAACCGAAATAAACAAATATCAATCTTTTGATAGTTATTGTTTCTAAAAAAAACGCTTTTTTAACAACATGAATTAATTTTAAATTAATAAATGAAACTTACATGTTATAAATTTGGTAAAATAGACTTTATTATTGAAATCAGAATATCAAAAAAAAAATTAGTGTAAATTTTTGGTATTTTTCTAAAAACTTTCAATTTTTGATGAATAGTGAAAAACACTAAGTTACTGTTTAAAACCGGATTTTTATTTTAATAATTATTTATATTATTTATTTATATTTTAGGTCAAAATAGATACATAATACCTATATACATTCAATGCAATTCATTGGAGTTAGTTTATAATAATTTTATATATATGAAAATTTTATTGAACATTTTCACCGTCTTTTACCCACCACCTAGGAGAATTTGCAAATTCACAGAAAACATAATTTTACCGTGTCTGTGAGTGGAATTTTAAAAATCTAAGAGTCACGGCTAATATCATGGACTAAAATGTGGTGCAATAAGATAAAAATAATTTTTGGTGAATAGTAACTGTTTACTTTTATTTACCACGACAAAAAGTAAATAGGGTAATTAAAGGTAAAAATAATATTAATATTACCCTAACACATGTCATAGTTCTATTTTACAAGTTTATCTCATCCCAACACAACCTTAGGAATAAAATATTTTCATTTAGGACAACTTTGTTTAGATTAATACCTTTATTATTATTTAATTCATAGAAGAGTTAAAAGAGTTAAAATCAATTTTTATTTAATAAACATTTTTAATATAGGGTTATACAAAAGATAAATTCTATTTTAAATATTAATTTGAATTTTAAAAAATATTTCATACATAATGGTATTTTATTTATAATTTTTAGACATTATATAATTTAATTTATTTATGATACAATGGTGATGCAGTAATTACCTAATTAATGACATATTAAAAAAATTGGTATTATAAATATCAAAATAAATGTATTTTGATATTTTTTTTGAATTACACTAATTTTATAGGTCAATATTACATATTAGTATTGGTTATATAAATTGTTTTCGAAGTAATAATGATGTTATAAAATTATCAAAAACAAAATAACCAATAGTGTAAAAATTGACATAAAAGAGTTTTTAAAACAAATATTATATTATTAATTGATATTAAATTCTTAATAATCTATGAATTGGCCAAGAGACTTATATCATGATTATTATGGCATTAATTGGCCACTTGGGGGTCTCTTGGAGGTATATAGAATGTTTATTAACAATATAATATAAAAATACCAAGTGACATGGTAAGTGTCAAACTAATTAACTAAGAGTTTAAACTAAAAGATAAGGTTAATATAATGACCCAAACCTATCTCAATTCTATAGGTAGAGTGGTTTTCGAACCATCCTCGCATTTACCTTTAAATAACCAACTTTGGAGCCATTAGAAACCGAATATGAATTTATTATAAAATAATATTTTTAGATTTTCCAAAGGTGCCCCTCACCCTCTTATAAAAGGGCACACCGCCTTCTCACTAATTCACACATTGAAAGCCTCATGTCTCTGCCAACCCCTAAAAACATACTCTCTAAAATTCCCTAACTACAACCTAGAGGGATTAGATTGATCAGAAATCCATCCTAGGGAGCCCTTTTGATCAAATTGAAAGGAAGAACCCGAAGAAGAGGTAATGTTTTCACCACACTTTTTCAAGTTCATTTCTTCTTCAACTTCTTCATTCTTTGTTATTACCATTCTAAAATAATAAATACAATATCTCCAATATAATGTGATATTTTTATAAATATGGTACAACCATATTCAGTATTCTATCCATCCTTTGAATGACATGTCACCATACATGCATACGTACGACTTACCGTCTCCACGTCGTGGTGTAATTGTTATTCAATATATTATTATTTGTATGGGTATAATAATGATGTGTAATTCATGTAAATAATAAATATAAAATGATAATTAATCTTTATATATTTTATATTATCCAATTATATATAATATTTATATCAATAGAATGATATTTTTGCTCGTGTGTACGTACAGATTACCGACTCCACGGCGTGATGAGATTCATTTGCAAGTTCACCATTCTTCGATGACTATAAAAATATATATTACTAATAAGTATGTAATATATGACATAATAATGTTACTAGAAATATATATATATATATATATATATATATATATATAAGTATTTATGTACTTACAAATATCTTATTCAATACTATGTAAAACCGGAAACAACATTTTTTGCGTACGTACGGACTACCGTCTCCATAAGAGGCGTTTTCCATTTTATATATATGTCTATTATAAATTTTTATATTCTAAATATATATGATAAATAAATCATGTTTTATATTCTGCAAGTATTTAAATCATGATCTATGTGATACAATCAAGAGTAACAAGTTAAAACACGTACGATAAAGAAAGCGATTATTACCCAAAATATTAATATAACATGGAAATTATTATTAAATGGGTAGTATAAAGACATAAATGAATAATGTATGATATCATAAATATTAATATGGTTCTGGTATAATTTAATAACATACTCAATTATTTATACATGAGGCTAAACGTACCCTCTACTAAAGGAATGTGCAAGGTAAGGGGTTTTCATCTCACTCCGTATACTCGTGAGATTCATGCCATATTGCAACTATTACCTTTTGTGTGGTGTATATACTACCCATAATTTTATTCTTTGTGTAATAAACTTTAATTTATGTGTATTTATATATTAATTGTATGATACATCTTTCATGGGGTGTATGTTTCGTAAGTTACCAAATTGGTAAGGATTTATTTCGCAATCACTTCATTATCTGAGGTTGTTTATACGTAATAATCTACTGGGATTTCATTATCATCCACATCCATGTATCTTAAACATCTATTTCAAAACATTCTTACTATTTTAAAGAATATTCGTTAAATTCATTTATACCCTTGTTTGACTTTTTATAAGAAGTTTATAAAGGAACCTTTCTGTCTTTTTCCTAACAATATTATTTTTTACCTTTTCGATAGAATTAAGGTAAGAATATTTTTTTTTACTTATACGGCGGGTGCGGCTATTTTCCACCGTTATAAAATCTTCGAAGCTTACCTTACAAGATTATACAAAAAATTTCAAAGTAATTGTTATATTTTATAATTATGTGACATTTAAATGATTTAAAAAAAAGGGATATTTCTCTCAAATTGTTTTGATTTCATCTATGTCAACATCCATTAATGGATTTTAAGCTTATTTGAAGTTGATTTATTATGATACAAAACTTCCATATTGTATTAAATGTTTTGTTATTTGTATGACTGTGGATGTGTTATTTTTATACCATTCATGGTTTATGGAAAAAGTATTGACATTTTGTATGCTAGTTTTAATACGAATGTTTATGTTATGTTTAAACCTGTTCATATAAGGAATGCATTGGACTTAATATATGATGGGTGGAGCCTGCTATAGCTCCTCGATGCATCGGTAGGTCTCATGAGACAAACTAGTGTCTTTGCACAAGGCCTTGACAAAATCTTATTTGTAGTCTTGGCACGAGGCCTTGGCTATGTGGTTATGATAGTCTAGCATTATGCATTCCATCACTATGAAAGTGGTTATTGATATTGCATGTGATTATTCGATTAGTAGAATATCCATGTGAATAAGTAAATGGAATTATTTCATTTTATTTCTACCATATTATGTTGATGTTCAAGTTTAAAATTGTTTTGTTTTAGTTATACATTGCCTTAAATGTTGATTCCTATTTATGAAAGTTTCTGCTATATTGTTTTCCTTAATGGGAATTTGAGCTCACCTCTTTCTATGTTTTATTTTTCCCAGGATGTGAAGAAGTATTTTATGAATGACCTGCAGGGATAGTATGATGGGATAAGAGTGTGGACTATGGATACTATATTGTTGTAGTTTTAATTTTATGATGTAATGTAAACTTTATGAATGTATCTAGTTATTCCAAAATAGCTAAATTGATTGGTCCTTCAAGACATGATTCCTTGAAATATTACCAATATATTAAAATAATGCACAGACTCTGGGAAACTGGGGTCGGGGCAATACAGTTGGTATCAGAGGAAGTTTAGAAATAACCTTGGAAACAAGATTTAGAGAAACTCTGATTAGAGCACGTATCCCTAAGATATACTTTGAGGATTAGTATAGAAGAACTTTCTAGAATTTTGGTATTGTAGATATTTTGTTAGTTTTCTGAGCAATACATCCCATGTCTGTATACGAGCAGGTAGAGGCAGCTCTGGCACAGATGTACCTAGGGGTAAAACCCAAAAACACTGCTTTGAGCTAGACTCGAACGGGAACTGTTGCATGACAATGGGCATTGCTGCAATCTTGGTTACGACACTCCTGGGGGATATGCTTAGGATAATTCTCATTTTCTTTACAAACCATTATGAAGGGCTTATGAGTATATACTTACTCAAAGAAAGCATTTTTATGATTACAGATTATATCGATAAACTGTTTAATTTATGTTAATTGTTTTAAAAGTACAGGATTAGGTATTTCTATTCATAAACTAATCTAGTGAATTCTATTATTTATAAATGGTGGCCAGTATAAGGAATGAGAAGTCTAGCAATACACATGATATAAAGAGTAAGAAAGATCATATCTTACATGGTCCTAAGACAGAATTTTGAAGGAAAATAGTCTCCCACATATTATCATCATATGAAGAAATAATATCATGTGATGATAAGATATGTAAAGAATTATCGGAGTCCTATTTCTTTGATGTTAAGCCAGAGATAGAAAGGATGAAAGAGAGAAGAACAGATAAAGGGAATAAGGTAAAGAAGGATTTTCTCATATGTGATAACTATAGAAAGAATCACCTTGGAAAATTCTTAAAGGGAATGGGAGTATGTTATATGTGTGGAGAAAAAGGACACCAAGTACGTGACTGAAAGTGTAAGAAAAAGGTTTCAAATGTACAATGCTTCATCTGCAAGATGTTTGGACACTACGCGAACCAGTGTCCCAGTCATCAGACTATATCCCAAATGATGCTATTGGATAATAATAAAGTAATGATACTACCACAAATGAAGAGGAATGACTAGTGCTGTAATGTTATTTTTTTGGAATTATTTCATTTAAGTGTTGTATCAATGGTGTTCTGGAAATAAATAAGGATTTTACTACAGTACTATTTCATTGAGGATTTGAGATTTTATAGTACTAAGAAAAGTGACTCTACAACGAGTAAATTTTTTTGGAAATTACATGGATAAAAATGATCTTCATTATGTTTAACTTCCTTATAATTTTTGGACTGTGAGTTTGGATATTAGTATTTGGGATAAGTATATTGGTTGGAATGGATTAAGTTTCAGAGGTTATTGTTTGATTTTTATAAAAGGACAACAATCGGACTGTTTGACAAACCGTCACGTTGGACAAAGCTGCGGGAATTGAACCCACAACTATAGTGCAATTGGGATTTATCACATACCACTGGACTACATGAATTCCCTAGATTGTATAATGTAGTTTGTTTTTTAATGGGTCTGATATGTGAATTATACATTCATTATATTTGAATCCCTATATGATTAGGATAAATAGAGTATTTTTGAGTTGTCTTATATTTTGTAGTGAAAGATGAGTTTGCGGTAGAAATTTATTAACGAATGAAACTGTAATTATAATGTATGTATATCTCCTAATGATCTTATCCAATTTCATAAATAAATTCCTCAACATTAAGACAAGGATCTTAGAACAAAAATGTTTTCCTAGATGGTACCATAGATAATCACAAATTTATGGCTTTGGGATTTTTGGCCTTTTCATAGCCATGTTCTCTACCACTCTCCATCAGGTATTAATGGTTGGATTTCTCTTTCATATCCATATTTTCCAACATGGAACCCTAGTATGTGTTATTTTCAGTAACCTTCATACTTACCACTGTTTATATTCAATAGAGGCCTCATTAATCCATTTTTCACGGTGGGATTTAAACTAAGATATTTTTAAATGTAAACATAATGTTTCCAATACCGAGTATAAACTGTGAGGATGCAATATATTGAAGGAGGGGAGAATGTAACACCCCAATATTATACTGTATGCTTCTATTTGAATAATAAAGTAGCGTGTGTTGTTCACAACTTCGAGTTCTAACACACACCACGACCAATCAAAGTAGCCGTTATTAATAGTAATACCCACTTTTTGAAATTTTATAAATTTTATCTATAAAAATGGACTTAATTTTTTTATTTGGAATATCAAAATTAGCATAGGGTGAAATTTTGGTACTTTTGGATAACTCTCATATTTTGATGAATAGTGAAAATTACTATATATTAATAAAAAACAACATTTTTATTTGAAATAATTAATAGTGATAAATTATGAATTTGAGTGTTTTGAAATTATATTTAGAATATATTTTTACCAATTAATCCAATGTAGGTCATTGGACATAATTTCACATTTAAACCGAACACAAACAAGTGTCAATCTTTTGATGGTTATTGTTGCTTAAAAACATGATTTTTGTTTTAACAGCGGGAATTAATATTAAATTTATAAATGAAACATCTATGTTTTAAATTTGGTAAGATAGACTTTATTATTGAATTTGGAATATCAAAATTAGTTTAGGTTAAATTTTTGGTATTTTTCTGAAAACTTTCAATTTTGGATGAATAGTGAAAAACACTCAGTTACTGTTTCAAACCACCTTTTTATTTAAATAATTATTTATATTATTTAAATTTATTTTAGGTCAAAATAGATACATAATACCTATATAAATTCAATGTAATTCATTGGAGTCAGTTTATAATACTTTTAGATATATAAAAATTTTATTGAACATTTTCACCATCTTTTACCCACCACCTAGGAGAATTTGCAAATTCACATAAAACTTATTTTACCCGCTTCTCGGAGTGGAATTTCAAAAATCCGAGAGACATGGTTAATATCAAGGAATAAATGTGATTCAATAAGATAAAAATAATTTTTGGTGAATAGTAACTTTTTACTTTTATTTACCACGGTAAAAAGTAAATAGGGTAATTAAAGGTAAAAATAATATTAATATTACCCTAAAACATGTCCTAATTCTATTGTACAAGTGTATCCCGACCCAAAAAAACCTTTGTAATAAAATATTATCATTTAGGACCACTTGGTTTAGATTAGTACATTTATTATTATTTAATGCAAAGAAGAGTTAAAAGAGTTAAAATCAATGTTTATTTACTAAAACAGTTTTTATATAGGGTTATACATAAGTTAAATTCGATTGTAAATATTCATTAGAAATATAAAAATATTTCATACATAATGGTATTTTATTTATAATTTTTACACAATAAATAATTTAATTTATATATGACACAATGGTGATGAAGTAATTACCTAATTAATTAAATATGAAAATAATTGATATTATAAATATCAAAATAAATGTAATTTGAGACTTCATATTAATTACACTAATTTTCTAGGTTAATATGACTTATTATTATTGGTTATAAATTTTTTTTTCGAAGTAATAATGCTGTTATAAAATTATCAAAAACAAAATACCCAATAGTGTTAAAATTGACATAAAAGAGTTTTTAAAACAAATATTATATTATTAATTGATATTAAATTCCTAAAAATCTAAGGTTCAGCCAAGAGACTTATATTATGATAGGGGTATCATCAATGGATCACTTGGGGATCTTTCGGAGGTATATAGTAAGTTTATTTACTATATAATATTAAAATACAAAGTGACATGGTAAGTGTCAAACTAATTAACTAATAGTTAAAACTAAAAGATAAGTTTAATATAATGAACCAAACTGATCTGAATCCTATTGGTTGAGGGTTTTTAAACCCATCCCTACATTAAACTTTAAATAATCCACTTTGGAGTCATTAGAAACCGAATATGAATTTATTATAAAATAATATTTTTAGCTTTTCCAAAGGTTCCCCTCACCCCTCTTATAAAAGGGAACCCACCCTTCTAACTAATTCACACATTAGAAGCCTCTTGGTTCGGCCAAACCCTTCCCAAATACTCTTTCAACTTCCCTCACTACAACCTAGAGTCCTTAGTTTGATCATAAATCCATCCTATGAAGCCCTTTTGATCAAATGAAAAGAAAGAACCCGAAGAAGTGGTAATGTTTTCACCACCCCTTTTCAAGTTCATTTCTTCTTCAACTTATTCATTATTTGTTATTCCAATTCTAAAATAACAAATCCAGTATCTCCAATATAATGCAATATTATTCTAAATATGGTACAACTGTTTTCAGTATTCTATCCATCCTTTGAATGACATGTAACCATACGTGTGTACGTATGACTCACTGTCTCCACGTCGTGGTGTAATTGTTATTCAATATATTATTATTTGGATGGGTATGATAATGATGTGTAATTCATGTAAATAATAAATATAAAATGATAGGGAATCTGTATATATGATATATCATTCAATTATATATTATATTAATATCAAAAGATTGGTATTTTTGCTCGTGCATACGTACGGATTACCGTCTCCACAACGCGATGAGATTCATTTCCAAGTTCACCATTCATCGACGATTATAAAAATATATATTACTAATAATTATGTATTATATGAAATAATAATGCTATAGGAAATATATATATTTATATATATAAGTATTTATGTACATACATATATCTTATTCAATACTATCAAAAAACAGAAACATCGTTTATGCGTACGTATGGACTACCGTGTCCATAAGCGGTGTTTTCCATTTCATATATACGTATATTATAAATTTTTATATTCTAAAAATATATGATAAATAAATCATTTTTTATATTCTGGATATATTTAAATCGTGATGTATATGATACAATCAACAGTAACAAGTTAAAACACATACTATAAAGAATGCGATTATTACCTGAAATTTTAATATAACATGGAAATTATTATTTAATGGGTAGTATAAAGTCATAAATTAATAATGTATGATATCATAAATATTAATATGGTTCTTGTATAATTTAATAACATACTATAGTCTTCATACACGAGGCTAAACGTACTCTCAACTAAAGGAATGTGCAAAGTAAGGGGTTTTAATCTCAGTCCTTATTCCCATGAGATTCATGCCATATTGCCACTATTACCTTTTGTGTGGTGTATGTACTTCCCATAATTGTATTTGTTCTGCAATACAATTTAATTTGTGTTTATTTTCATATTAATTGTATGATACTTTTTTCATGGGGTGTATGTTTCGTAAGTTACCAAATTGGTAATGGTTTATTTCACAATCTATTCATTATCCGAGGTTGTTTATACGTAATAATCTATTGGGATTTCTTTATCATCCACATCCATGTTTCTAAAAAATGTATTTCAAAACATTCTTACTATTTTATAGAATATGGGTTAATGTCATTTATACCCTTGTTTGACTTTTTATAAGATGTTTATAAAGGAATCTTTCCATCGTTTTCCAAAGAAGGTGCTTTTTAACCTTTTCGATAGAATTAAGGTAAAGATGTTTTTTAACTTATATGGCGGGTGCATCCATTTTCCACTGTTATAAAATCTTGGTAGCATCCCTGACAAGATTATAAAAAAAATTCAGAGTTAATTTTTTATTTTATAATTATGTGACTTTTAAATGATTTCAAAAAAAAGGGATATTTCTCAAAAATAGTTATGATTTCATCTATGTCAACGTCCTGTGATGGATTTTAAGATTATTTGAAGTTGGTTTATTAGGATACAAAACATCCATATTGTATTGAAGGTTTTATCATTTGTTTGACTGTGGATGTGTTATTTTTATACCATTAATGGTTTATGGAAAATGTATTGACATTTCGTATGCTAGTTTTAATATGAATATTTATGTTATGTTTAAACATGTTCATATGAGGAATGAATTGGACTTAATATGTGATGAGTGGAGTCCACTATAGCTCCTAGATGCATCAATAGGTCTCATGAGATAAACTAGTGAATTGGAACAAGGCCTTGACAAAATCTTATTTGTAGTCTTGGCATGAGGCCTTGACTATGTGGTTATGATAGTCTACAAATATGTGTTCCATCATTATGAAAGTGTTTATTGATATTGCATGTGATTATTCGATTAGTAGAATATCCATGTGAATAAGTAAATATCATTATTTCATTTTATTTCTGCCATATTATGTTGAAGATCAAGTTTAAAATTTTTTTGTTTTAGTTATACGTTGCATTAAATGTTTATTCCTATTTATGATAGTTTCCTCTATATTGTTATCTTTACTGGGCATTTGAGCTCACCCCTTTCTATGTTTTATTTTTCCCAGGATTTGAAGAAGTATTTTATGAATGAACTGCAGGGATAGTATGAGGGGATAAGAGTGTAGACTATGTATACTATATTGTTGTAGTTTTCATTTTATAATGTAATTTAAACTTTATGGATGTATCTAGTTATTCCAAGACTGCAAAACCGATCGGTCCTTCGGGACTAGATTCCTTGTAATGATGCTAATGTATTAAAATAATGCACCAACTCTGGGCAATTGGGGTCGGGGCGTTGCAAACTGGAACACCCCGACCCCAGTTACCCAATGTTGGTAGATTACTTTAATACATTGGAATGATACTAGGAAGTAATTTTACAAAAGAATGATCAGTTTAACAGTCTTGGAAATAGATTAAATATATTAACGTTACATTACATTATAAAATTAAAAAAAACATGGTATCCACTGACCATATTTATATCCCTTAGACTATCCTTGCATGTCAATCTTAATACACTTCTTGGAAATCCTGGGAAAATAAATCCTAAGAAATGGGTGAGCTCAGATGCACAGTAATGGTAAACAATATTGCAGAATTTAACATAAATAATAGGTAGGGTGAATAATTGAAAACACACGACTTTACAAAAAATAAACATGAACACCTTATGGAACAAATATGATCTAGGTAATTTATTACACAATGAAACATAATCATGGCTATTCTACAATTCGAATAACAATATGAAGAATGAATATTATTTTTATAATGAGGGAATGTATAATACCAGTCATTTGAAAACATTTTGTCAGGGCCTCATCCAAGACGTCTATTAATCATTTAGTCATTGTCCAAAACAATATATAAAATTTGGAAAGGCATCATCCAATTTCACTTCTAATTGCCTCATTAGACCTACCGATGCACTGAGGAGCTATAGCGGGCTCCACATGTCACTTACTAAGTCCAATGCTTTCCTTATATTAAAAGGTTGATACATAACATAGACATTTGTATTAAAAATAAAATACGAAATGTAAATACTTTAAACATATACCATGAATGGTATAAAAATAACACATCCATTGTCAGATATATCACAAAACATTAAATACAATATGAAATATTTGTATCCTAATAAATAAATTCAGACATGTTTAAAATCAATCAATGTACGTTGACATAGATGAAAATGATTTGTAAAACTCTTTGAGAGAAATATAATTTTTTCATTAAAAATTTTAAATGATACAGATTTATAAAGGTATTAATATAAATGTGATTTTATAATAAAAGTGTCTCATTCCACTTTGAAATTTATGAGAACAATTAACATTTCAAAATATTCATGTCCATATAAATAAATCCTTATAATCATTTTGAAGACATGGACATTAATTAAAAATATTTATAAAGATAAATCATTAAAAAATTTAAAAATTTGATCTACTTAAATAGTCCCCTCCATAAAACCATAAAAGATTCATTTTAATTTTTTTTGAAATATGGATATCAATGATCAATATGTCCTAGTAAATAATTGCATATAAACAATCTCAGATAATAATTAGATTGGAGAAATAACCCTTATATTCTACTTTCTTTTAGTCGAGGATACATTTAACCTCATGTATAAAGACAATAGATTGTAATTAAATTATACCATAACCCTATTAATATTTCTCATATCATACAAGATTCATTTATGACATTATACACTGATTTAATAATAAATTCCATGTTAAATTACAATTTTGGATACTATTCTCTTTCATTATCATACGTGTTGTTACTTTCTACTCGTTATTGTATCAAATTGATCATGGTTTAAATTATTCCAAAAAATAAAACATTAATTATATATCATATATATTTGGAATGTAAATATGTATAAGAGGCATATATATGAAATTTAAAACACTGTTTTTGGAGATGGTAGTTCGTACGTACGCAGAAACGTTGTTTCCTTTATCTAATCATATTGAATGGAAAATAGTGAATAAGATATAAGTATGTTAATATATATATATATATACCATGGAAATTAATCTGATCGCGTCATGGACACGGTAATCAGTACATACACACGAATGAAAATATCATTATATTGATGGGGAAATCATATATAATGTGTTGGTATATCATATGTATAGAATCATTAATATGGTATATATATTATTTACATCAGTTATACTCATTATTATAGTCATCCAAATATTGGATTGTTCAAATAACAAACTACACCACGACGTGGAGATGATAATCTGTTTATACCCACTAATGGTGACATGTCATTTATAGGATGGATGGAGTAATAAAAATGGTTGCAGAATTTTTATAATAACATAACAGTATATATATGACACTGGAGTTATTATCATATAATATAAACTACAAAAACTAAGAGGAAGTGGATGAATAAATGAACTTGAAAGTGGTGATGACATATATACCTCTTGTTTTGATTCTTCCTTTTTATTTGATCAAAAGAGCTCTTTAAGTTTATTTTTAACCAAATAAAGGAATCTAGGATGAAGTTAGGAATGTTTGGAGGATATCTGTACAGGGGTTTTCCGAGAATAATGGATTTGGGGTATTAAATTAAGTAAAGGGGGTGTTCTCTTTTATAAGAGAGGTGAGGGTCACTTTATGAAAAGCTTGAAATATTATTATATAATATAATAAGTTTCGGTTTTCAATGGATCCAAAATGATTTATTTAGTGTATTAGGTGAGTATAGGTCAAATAAATCTCACCCAATAGGTTTTATATAGGTTTAGGTCATGTTATTAACCTTATCTTTTAAATTTAACTCTTAGTTAAATAGTTTGACATTTACCATGTCACATTGTATTTTTATATTATATGAATAATAAACATACAATAATAAGCCAATAGAACCCCATGTGGTTCATAATTAATATATATAACCTTATATAAGTCATTTGGTGAACTTTATATTTTTAGGAATATTATTTCATTTATTAATATAGTATTTGTTTTAAAAACTCAATTATGTCAATTTTGAGAATATTTATTATTTCATTTTTTTTGAAAGACATAAAAATTTTATCCATTAGAATAAAATTTATTTAACCAACCCTAACATGTCATATTAAGCATGAAAATTACTATAATTCCTCAAAAGACTCAATTTATATTTATTTTGATATTTATAATATCAATTATTTTAATAATTCATTAAAAATTCCATTACTGCATCATCATTTTGTCGTAAATAAGCTAAATTATATAGTGTCTAAAAATTATAAATAAAATACCATTATGTAAGAAATATTTTTATATTTTTACAGAATATGTTTAGATAAATTTTTATTTTGTTTAACCATATATTAAAAATGGTTTAGTTTTTAGACATTGAATTTAACTCCTTTAACAAATCATTAAATAAAATAATAATAAATGTCTTAATCTATTCTATGTTAACAAAAGATGATCATATTTTATTCATAAGGATGTTGTATTTTGAATAACACTTATCCAATAGAATTATTACATGTTTTAGAGGAATTATGATATCATTTATACACGTAATTACCCTATATATATTTAATAGTGGTAAATAAAAGTCAAAAGTAATTATTCACCAGAAATTATTTTCATCCTATTGAACCCGATTTTACATACTGATATCAACCATGTATCTATTATTTTTGAAATTAAACACACATAAGTAGTAAAATTATGCATTATCGAAATTTTCAAATGCTCATATGTGTTACAAAAAATAGGGTAAAAAGTTCAATAAATTTTATATATATCTAAACTCATTATAAAATGAGTCCAATGAATTACATTGAACATGTATAGGTAATATGTATCTATTTTGACCTAAAATAAATTTAAATAAAATAAATAATAATTTACATACAAAGTTTGTTTTAAACAGTAACTCATTGTTTTTCACTATTCATCAAACCTTGAATGTTTTCAAAAAAACAAAAAAATATTACTATAAGATAATTTTGATATTCTGAATTCAGAATTGAAGTCCATTTAAAAAAATTCAAAACATAGAAGTTGAATATATTAATTTAAAATTAATTCTTGTTGTCAAAATGAAAAATATGGTTTTTATAAAAAAACTATCAAACGATTGACATGTGTTTATGTCAAATATAAATGTGAAATTATTTATAATGACCTGAATTGAAATTAATGATAATAATATAATCTCATTATAAATTAAAACCATTCAAATGTATAATTTAGTAATATAAATTATTTTTATTAAAAAAGTAGTTTTCAATAAAAATTATATATTTTTCAAAATAAACCAAAATATAAAAGTTATCAAAAATGTACTAAAAATTTATCCAAACTCAAATTTTAATGTCTCTATTAAAATTAGGAATTTTATTTCATTAAATTTAATATATAAAAGTGTCAAATATTTTTTTAAATGATTCTCTATTAACTAGGAAATAAAATTTCATTTTTTTTGGAAAAATACTTCTTTTATCTGTAAAATTGAATTTGTCCTTTTATTATGTCTTAGAAACATGAAATATGAATGTTAAAATTATATATGATATATATAAAATTCAATATTAATTTAATACAATTAATAACTTCTTTTTTAATGGTTAGTTTGGTATGTCATGGTGCACTCGAACTCATTGTTGCGTCTAGAGAAAGTAACTGAATTACATTGATGAGAAAACAAACTATTAAATAATGGAGTGTTACACAATTCATATTTAGATTAACCTATCAAAAAGGAAAGTGTCCATGAAAATCCTTATAAGTAATAACAATCCATACAAAAATTTAATAAATATGAGATCATTATAAAATATCCCAATAATAGACTGTTTTCCACCAAGGTTAATTGTCATTGATGAATTGAAATTATATTGAAATATCATTGAAATAAATCCCAAGAAAAAAATATCATTTTCACATTAAAAATAGTATTTTTAAAATTTAAAATTTTAAAAACATAATATAAATAATTATATTTTCAAACATATATTAAATATAATAATGGAATCTTAAAATTTAGAATTTAGAATAGTGATAAAATTCACTCATGTTACAAATGATAAAAATAATAATTTTTTTCAAAAAATTATTAAAATAATTTAAAAGTGTACAATTTTGATAATGAAATGAAATTTTCTTTTTAAAACACATAAATATAGAAAAAATGTAATTTAAAATTGGATTTTAAAAACATTTATGATTACAAAAGAACATTCATGAAACAGTTGTTTATTAAAAATTCAATGTCGAGGAGAATGACTGTTGATCTTGAAAAAAGATAAAAAATTGGTTTCACTTAAAAACAATAATCATAGTGTTAATCTACATTATATTGGACATAATTTAAATAAAATCTGTGAACCACATTCATAACTATAGGATTAAAAAATATACATTTTTTCAATAAAATCAGTTATTATTATTTCTCCCCTAATAGACTACAAGCATGCCCAACATATGAATAAAAAAATATTTTAACATAATTCTTTTTCCACATGTGTGAATTTCTATCATAAACCTAAAGAAATAATAATAAAAAACTAAAACATAAATATCAAATAAATGTAGATATTACTCATTGATCATGTCAAAGGGAAAGTATAAATACCTTATAATTTAATATTGTTACATATCGTAATATTACGTCCCAAAAAATGTTATTTAACAAAAATAACCATTATAACATCATATTATTGATTTGTGAGTTAATTAATGGAGATATACTCTATATGAAATTTAAAACCGAAGAATTATATAAAATACTAAATAAATAAATTTTTAGATCTGTGCATATATAACCAATGTATAACATAGTAAATGATCTAGATAAGTATCTTAGTTAAAATAAATTGTGTTATGAAACCTGTTACCACATTAAAACAGTAAATCCAAATCCACATGGATGAAAAAATTAATATTGAAACTTAAGATAGAATTGTATATGAATGATTCAGGATATAAAATAATTAATGGGAAGTGTATAAACCATATATAATAAATAAGGCGACTAATAAAAAATATTATTCATGGAAGGAAACTTGAATCAATATCTTTTACATTGAGTCAGACCCATCATGTATGCTAATTATCATCGAGAATAAATAAATTATTATAACGATTTAAATCTAGGTGCTTTTATAGATTATTTTTTATTTTATTTCACATATTACCAGGTTAAAATAGAAACTTAATCATTTAATATCCTGGCATATGTTTTGGTAATATTCAGCGAATAAGTCAAAAATGTCTTTGATATGTACACTATAGTCAAAGAAATCATTTTTCAATATTCTCAAGAATAATAAAAAGTAAATAAATATATATTTAATATATAAATTTTACTATTAAATATTCCTATTACATATCATTATAAAAACATTAACTATGTTACAATCATGCAGTTAGTAGGTTGTATATACTCATACATAACGTTTCAATTTTAAAATTATCTTCATCAAAAGATTTTAGGGGTTATTTGATCTTAGATTAATGATAATAATATTATAAATATCATATTAATCTTTGAAATATAATTACATGTACAATCAATGGAATGTGGGGATTACAAATGAATCACATCACATCGTGGAGGTGGTACTCCACTTGTAGACATGAATGATGTTATAATTTTTTATTTAATTGAATGAAAAGTACAAAAATGATATTTTTGTTTTTTTATAATTATAATAATGTTATGAATATAATTTATATTCACAAATTATTTAATCATTACTAGAAATGTGATGTGGTGATGAATAACAAAATGCATTAATCAGTGAACTTGCAATTCCCTATACAGCTGAACAATGATTTTGTTTCTTATTCGATGTCAGATAAGAGAGAGAGATATATATTTTATTATTTAATTATCATAATATATATATATATATATATATTTGTTTAATTATTTTACCCTATTTTATACATATTTGAAAGGGTTGTAAGATGAAATAAAAAAAATATGCAGTTAAAAATTATACATCTTTAATACAAAATATCCTTTTTTAAACACATTAATACCTCTAATATTTTTATTTTAGTAATGAAAATCAATCTAGAAAATAGTATAGGGTTTTATGAGGCTATTTAGATTGATTATGTAAAATATAAATGGGTTTTTATTTATGATGAAATAAAGAGAATAGGTTCACGTTTATAAAAGAATCGTTTGGATCTTTGCGATGTTTCTTAAAATGTCAAATTAATATAAATTAATTATGATGTATATATATATACAAATTTATATTATTTGAATATAATATGAGATTAGTTGCAAATCATATTATCCAATTAAAATTATAAAACATATGTCTTACAATTATAATTTATTTTTCACCCACTATTCTCTTTTTTCACAGTTACCTCGACAATAAAGAGTTATACTCAATGTTAATTCCAGTAACCATATACTAATAACCTATAAGAAATGATATTTATGAATTTGATACATTTCATAAATATTAATTCTATAAAATTTTTATAATAATAATTTTAGAAATATTAATTTAATTTGACTATTATATGATTAAGACGATAATTGTAATTTCAATATATTCTTTTACAACATCACAAGTATGTAATTTCTAAAAAAATATTCATGGGTCAGATTAAAATTTTCCAAATATACAACATTTAATATTTATAATAACATTAATTTTTGGTCTATATTAATTTATTTATTACTGCATCACTATTGTATAAAAATTTAAGTCATTTATTACTCCACTTAAATAACAAATAAATTATCATGATGATATTTTTTAAAAATGTTTTTTATTATTGAAAATTTCATCTAATTATACCCATGATAAAAATAATATAGTTATTAAAAACAATAGGGTGATGTTTTTTACTTACATAAAATATTATGAAGACCAAATTCCCATCCAAATGGAAATAAAAGGTCAAATAACAAAGTCATGGATATTAATAAATTAAATATACCGATCTATTACTTTAGGAAATATATAAGAGTAATTTTCTTATCCTTTTATAATTGACTCTTAATTACCTAATTTATATGATATCACGGTAAAAACAATTATTATGATTACTATTCATATAGATACAAAATAAAAGGAATGTATTCTCCAAATTTTGATCGTACAATTTCAAATATTTTAACCATTTTTCATCCAAATTAATTAACTTATATAATGTGTTTTTAAAATTAAAATATATAAAATATATAAAATAAATTTTTTTAAGAAAATAACTTGTTCAATATAAAATTATTTTTTATAAAATTCAATTAAAAATTCATTTTTACAACCATAATTATATTATAATAATGAAAAATAAAATAATTTAAAATTATAAATAATCCAAAATGTTATTATATTGTTTTCATTATATAAAAGAAAATTTGTATTTTTTAATAAATATCAGTATTTTTCATGATTCACTAAAAAATCATATCATTAGAAAAATTGAAAAATTTTACAATTGAAAATTTTTAAAACTGATAATTAGTTTATCAAAAAAATTTATCAATGTTAAGAAAATTATTTATATATTTTTATCATAATGTGTTTTCAAATCGTATTTTTGATGAAAACATGTCCTTTAAGAATAAAATGATATTGGTAAACATTGAGTGCTTATTTTCAATGAATTAATAAATAAATTTTTATTGATTAAAAAATGTCATATATATATATATGAAATTTTAGATATTCTTATTCATTCCTTCTAGTGTAACATATATTTTATATTGATAATATTAAAAATTTAATATAAAATTGTTTTATTACACTTAATGTAGTGTATTTTTTACATTATCAAACATAGTCATCACTATTAATTCATGGGATGTAAAATAAGGGTAATTGTTTTTTATCTTGTGAAATTTATTTTATATGTTGTAACATATTTTTGTAATATGATAATTTTATATTATATAGAAATTTAATTTGATAAATTGAATTTCACTTTAGAATCATCATGAAAATGTAAATTTGATGTTTCGTTTTTTTTTTGAAAATACGAACTATTATTCAATATTGAAAACAACATTTTTTGAGTATTATAAGTTTCATGAAATCATCTTACTATAAAAAAAATACTCCTTAATTTATTAAATAATCTTAATAAGTAACATTTATTTAATGTCGGAAATAATAAATTTAAGTACAATAAGATGAGTTTTTCAACATATTTTTCTAATTAGAAACCAATAAAATATTTTCAGTAGATAATTTATTGTTAACACTTATTTATGAAAAAAAAAATATTTACATGATTAATTTATATATGGAGATTATTAAGATATAGAAACCAATTTTTAAAACATATATTAAAAATTTTTATTAGAATATTCATTATTCATTAATATACATACTTTATAAGAGAGAAAGAAATTATATTATTCTAATATTCACTTCCCCATAGATTATATCAGTACCCCATATTTACTTCATTCTCCCCACATCAAGAACAATTTTTATTGTCAATGATATCTGAATATCCATCTTACACCAGCAAATTCCTATATCAAAAGCTAAGTTTTTGAAAAAAGACAATTTAAAGATGATCGGAGACTAGATCCAATGAATGTGAGATAAAGTAAAAGTGAAGGGTTCCCAAATATGGAACTCTACTCTTAATTTTTTATAATTTATCCATTATACTCCTTAAAAAATTACACTTTTCCACTATTAAATTCCACTAGTATTAATATTTAGTTTTCAATTAATTTTATAATATCCTACATTAACTCAAAATAAACTATTTTCCTCTAGTCATTATTTTGTTCAAATACAAGATTTGAAACTTATAAAAATGGTTGTTTTTTATTCTAATTCCTAAAATTTATATAATAAATAATTTTTTAAATTAACCACCAAAGTATAGTTTATTTATAAATTAATATTTGAAAATATATACAAAATATTGTTTACTATTGTTATTTACAAGTATAGTGAATATGTACTTTTTCACTATTAATCACTCTCTTGAAAATATTTATCTAATTATTATTTTAGTTATTTAATCTATGAAATTTATTCAATATCACATCCACAATTTCTATATTTAGTTATTTATTTTGTATTCCATATATGAAATTATCTATACTATGTGAATATGAAATATTAAATAAATAATATTGAAGTTTGTTTACCAAAAGATGTTTTACTTTTTCAATTTTTGATATATTGAGTGTACAGGTAAATATTAATTTCATATAGATATTTATATATTTCATGTATCTGTTTTTGAAAGAGTGTTATCTAGAATTATATGATTTTATCAATATGTAAATATCAATTTATGGATGAATTGGGCTCATTATATTAGTGCTTGGTCTGAGAATTATATATAACCTCAATTCATCAGTGTGTATAATAGGATAAATTAGCTTTGATATATATTCTCTAGTATCATATTTTTATTTGATGTCTTGGAAGAGACCTAGATTATAAATGATTGATGATCAGAATTTTGGATTTAATATTTATGGTTTTTATAATATTAGGATTATGAATGTATATTTCATTTTTAAAATATATTAAATATTTAATACTTAGTTTTATAAAAAATATTTGTTTATTTATTCTATTCCAATAATGTTTTCATTGATTGTTAGAATCCACTAAACAATATCTCGTTAATTGAATCTATGCTCACCCGAATTTTTTCCCATTTCAAAATAAAATATTGAAGAGTTATATTACTGATCTTATAGTTTGATTTTGTGGGAAAAATTTTAATTGTATTTTGTGATTAACTTTTCATTTCAAAGTTATGTATTGATCAAATTTATATTCCATTTCTTAAATCATTCTAGGATTTTTTTCTTGATTCAAACAGCGTAATATATTTCAACTAGATATGGATTTCTAGGGTAGGAGTATTTTATATATTTGTTCATCATTTATAAATTCTATGACATTAACATTATATAGTTCTTATTTATAACAGTCAACCATTCATAATATATTCATATTAAATTAGTATTTTTTAGTGTATAACTATAATATGTGGTCATAATATATATTATTTTATTCCCCTACCATTATGAGTGATTCAAATCAAAATTAATAATGTCCACATTCATTTTACGGAGTTTATATAATATATTAATCCATACTATATATTTATTTGACAATGATTATGGGGATATTTATATGTAGCTACCCAAATATATTTTCATGTTGAAACCTCAACCATATATTATGAATAAAATATTTTATTTTTTCATCATTTATCTATTTTATCTGAAATGGTTTACCTATTTCTTTTTGGTGTATAATGTCAAAAAATATTATTTTGGAATTTAATTTATATATGTCAATATTACTCATTTCAAACATAAATATCACGAAAAAATGTCCATAGCGTTATGAAAAATCTATTATAGTTCTTTTGATATGAAATAAATTTTGGTGCCTATTTAATTTATAAGTAAAATTTTTCATGTCACATGTTGTTCAGTGTGATATGTTTATATTACAATATATCAATTATAATTTTTTAATATCTATGCATTATATTTCATGTTTAGTATACTCCATGAGACATATATTATTCATTAATATTGATCTATTATATGATCCATCATCATAAGAATATATTATATATTATCAATGAAATACTATTGTTATTCATCAATTTTCTATTTACATTACATTTTCTTACATGAAATAAATTAAATATCATACTATTTATAAAATTTTCAATGATGATAAAAATTAACATAAATTATATGGATTGGTTTACTCATTATAGTAATAAAACATATATTATGTTATGATTATATGTTTTTTTAATCATAATAAAAGTCATATCAACCCATTTTCGTTTTTTACATTCTTTATCAATGAGGAAATAAATTAATTTTAAAATAATGTATTATATTATACCTATAATTAAATGAACATGTTCCAATGAATTTCTTTTTGTAAAAAATATATTTTCAACAACCATGGAAACAATAATATAGATTTTTCCATAGATTCCATCATTTCTCCACCAATTATGAATTAAGATGTGTCACCGATAGACATAAAACATGTCACAATTACATCATATGTGACATTAATACATAAAATTCTATCATAATAAAAATATAAAAATTGAATTTATCACATGTTTTACAAAAAAATAGTTGATAACCCTGACTTATATGATTTTACATCACCTTGCACATAATTGATAATTTTAAAAAAGTGTGAAACATGAAAAAATATTCATCCTCATACCAATTTCATCACACAGTATTCATAAAATGTATAAATTAATGGAAGCGGGTCATGAAAAATGGTATCAGAGTCAATACCCATCCAGAAGTGCATAGAAACTACCTGGGTTTGAGGATTGTGGTCCACAACGGGGGCATTGTGCTTTAAAAGGTTGGATAATGTAACATCCCTTGAAAATTGAGAATTAAAAGGCTATATGTTACTACCCATGTCAACAAGGTGCACCTTTATTTTTGGGATCCTACTTGACTATAACTCCATAGTTAAGCATGCTTGGACTTGAGTAGTAATCAGGATAGGTCACGACCTGCCTCCCTGGGACATGAACCTTCTCATATGACCCCATGGGTCTCATGTAATACCTTGGTTTCCTTTCCACCACACCATATTCTATTACTCACTATGGTATCTTATAATACTAATTAATTTCCCCAAAGGCCAATACACGTTCTTTTTAGTTAGTTTTGTACTCACTCACACACAGCCTGGGAAACATCCCATAAGGTCACCCATCCTGATTACTACACCAAGACAAGATTTCTTAACAATGGAGTTCTAATCAAGTAGGCTCCCGAAAAGAGATATCAACCTTGTTGACATGGGTAGTAACATCTAGCCTTTTAATTATCACTTTTAGAGGGATTCTACATTATCCAACCATTTAAAGCACAACGCCCTCGTTGGGGTCCCCAAGCCTCAAACCCAGGAATTGCCTAAGCACATCCGACTGGGTCTTCACTCTGATACCATTTTTCACGACCCACTTCCTCGGGCCTTGAACCTTCTCATATGACCCCATTGGTCTCATGTAATACCTTGGTTGCCTCCCCAGCACACCATATGTAATTACTCACTCAATTCTATTATTATACTAATGACTGTCCCTGCATTCCAACATATGTTATTTTCAGTGTGTTTTTTCCTCACTCAGACACACCCTGAGAAACATCCCAGAAGGTCACCCATTGTGATTACTACTCTAGGCCAAGAAATCTTAACTATAGAGTTCTAATCATGTAGACTCCATAAAAGAAAGGTGCAGCTTGTTAAGATGTGCAGTAACATTTCTCCATTTAGGTCTCACATTTATAGGGGTGTTACATATCAGAACAAAATATATATAATATTTTTTCACGTTACATTGAATATTATCACTTCTCTTTTGATCATATCATCAAATTTTTTATATTTTCATATTATTTCCCTCATCAGAAATGATATATTTATTAACATGTTGTTTTTGTCAAATAATATCCTATTAATATTATTCTCAAGCGTCTTTATCTATATTATTTATAAAAAAATATATCCATTTATAGACATGATTCAAAAATAGACAATTTTATTTGTCCACAGTAAATAATTTATCAAAATTCATCTTCCTTTTGTAAAATATTATTTCAAATGGTTATTCTTATTTAATAAATCTTTTTTGTAGTGTAATAAAAACCATTATTATAAAACAACATTCTAATTATGTAACATCCAAGATAACATGTAGCCCAGATTTGGTGTTTATTTTATTACAATTTCATAGATGAATCATATCACATCACTATGTATCGATCAATTTAGTATCCTTGATAATCTAGACACATACATGAATCCCTTATTAAATTGGTAATTAAATCTAGATAAAAAACAACTTTTTTTCACTTATTAATATATTTCTTCCTCACAACCCAGGGAAGGAATAAAATTAAAGGGTGACATCTGACACTCGGTAGGGGTTATATAGAACTATAATAATTGAATTAATGTAAAAAAGGAATAGTCCTTATAGAAAGTTAAATAACATAAAAACACATTTGACCAATGATAATGAAAATTAAGAAATTAATTTTTTTGATATTTAAAATATAATTGAATGTAATAAATAAATAATGAAAGAAGTAAGTGATTATTTGTACATAATGTATCTATCATGTTAAACACTATAATGTCAATATGGTTTATTTATGTGCTTAAAAACCTATTTTATTTTCTGTAGAATAAAATCAAAGGGTTTGTCCACAATTATTTTATCTCATGAGACCTGTCGATGTGTCAAGGAGATATCTAGAACTAAGCCCCACAAATCACTATAATTCTGTATGATTCTTCTAACTTATTTTCAATTCAAAATAATTTATTAAAAACACATTATGTGTAAATGTAACAGGGCTAAGATAATAATTATATACACGGTATAATAAATATATATATTTAATGTAATCATCTATGAATAATGAACATTAATAAAAGAAACTATAAATACAAAAAAACAAGTAATAAGTTATTTATAATTCATATATCATGAAAAATATTTTTCTATTAAAATGAAAAAAATAAAAATGAATTTTTAAAAACATTATAAAAGAGACTGTGATATATATTTTAAGGTAAACAATCTATATGTATTTTAAAATGGAAAATAAATTATATGTTATATTAAAATAGAAATGATGAATTATAAAATTTTATGGTAAAATAAGATAATTTAGTAAAATAATATTTTCTTAAAAAAATTTGGTAGACAATTTAAAATATGTAATAAATTTTAAATTTCCATTTAACCAGGCATGCATATCATGAGTAATTTAATAGAGAACCTTATAATAAAATTATTTCAGAAATAATGGAATGTGTATTGATCTTGATTAATGATTTGTAAACATATAATGAAAATTTAAAAGATGTTAACAAAAATAAAATAGATTTGCATTGGTTTAATGAGATATGAATCAAAACTCCAATGAAATATGATTATTTGGGAAGAATCCCTATCAAAATTTATAAATGTGGTTTTTACATGAACATATTGTCTTGGATAATCATATTTAATCCATAAGTCAATTAATTCATAACATTTTAGACATTAATTAGATTATGTAAAATTTTATTATGTTCATTTATGGCCTTCATGATTAGTTATAAGAAAAAAATTCTATCATTCTAGAGAAATAATTTCATTGTATTTCATGATTTGTTTACATGTACACATTGATGGAAAATCATGTATCAAAAATCATTAAAAATGATTACATTTTTCTAGAATTGAAAATAAATTTTTTTATGAAATTAATTAATATTATAGGGTGATATATTTTATTTATTTATATTTTATTATTATGAATCATTATATTTAATGTTATAGAAAATCATTTTGAATTGTTTTTCATTTTTTCAATAATCATGAATTGGTTTTGCATTATTGATAATATTATACGTATATATTACTTCCAGAACAGTAAATATGCTACAATACAATTATTTTATATTATTGGAAATAAAAACTGTTTTATAACTATCCTTGATGGTGGAAATTAAGAACAAAATGTCATCATCTATGAAGGTTGTAAATCAACACCTCATAAACATTGTATTCATATTTTGAATAAAATAATTAGTTAAATATAATTTATATTTCTCTATTATATACATGTTTAGATTAAATTTTTTTTTAATATTTATCACAAATCATAAACAAACACCATAGAATATATAGTATTTAGTGTCATTAGAAACAATGAATCATAAAAAATTGTTTCATTAAACATATACATTGTCTCCTACTTATTTCATAAAAACTATAATCCTTTTGGAAATATCTTACATAAAACCATTTTTCATGACCTGGGGAAAATAAGAACATTAAAGAATGAGCTCAAATTCTTATTAAGTCAATACAAGGTTAATATAAATCAGATCATAATCAAAAGAACAAAACAGTTGAAAATAATATCATAAATTTATAAGATCAGAATATCCTTTCATGGGATAAGTCATTAACGTGAAATTCAATCCCAATAGTCATAAAATAAGTTTTTAAATTTCATTGCACAGACAAATATGAATAGAAAATACTTTCATATTAGTTAAGGCTCATTGCCTAGATAATCATAGAAAGCAATGCCCATTAATGATCCAATTTCACGCTTCTAACTAGCTGTGTATTACTAAACCAAATTTACAAGACATTCCAGTCGTTTCTACCTCATGAGATATAAATAATTACAACATTAATTGGGGAGAGATATATGAACTACTCATCTCATAGTTAAAGCATTATTATAGGTTCCAACAAAACTTAAATCAGTTATCATAGCATAACCCATGAAATAAATTAGGTTACATAAAAATCATTCTATCATAACAAAATCCATAAAAAATATCATTTCAATATTAAAAAATCCAATCATACTAAAAATATGGATACAAAAATAACTTTATTTAAATAGATTAATCTTAGATGGAAAATAATATTGATAAAACACATGACCATAATTCTTAAGGAAAATATCATTTCTTCTTAGAAAATGTTTTCTATATCAAATATGCCAATCATTTTAAATAGAAAATATATTAACTTAAAATAATATTGAAACCGTGTAGAGGAATATTCAATGAAATTGGGATTCATGAATCCGTATAATTCCATTCTTGACATATATGTTAAAAAAAATCTTCTCATATGTTTTCTGAAAATGTCAAAAAGTACATCAAATAAAATAACGACAAAATATACCATTCATACTGTTTAATTTTTTTTTACCAAAGTGTAAGATTAATTGTAATCAATTTTATAAGAATAAAAATTATATTACATAATTATGAACATTTAAAAGGATGATAAATATACCCCAATATATATTTACATATAAACAATCTCAGAAAAAATAAAATTGTCAAATTAACCCTTACCTTAGGTCTGATATCCTTTGTATGTATGTAGAAAACCTGTATTACAATTTTAATAATGTTATTGAATTTTTAAAGAATCATAATCATTTTTATGATATCATATATGAATATATTATCATCCATTTGTTAATTACATTTCATTATCACCCATTTTTCAGATATAAACTGCTTTAAGTTCTTATGGATGATTTTTCAGATAAGATCACGTTCCACATCATAGGTTATAGTTAAATCATTAAAATAATGATATTTGTATAATACATATCATTTTATTCAACCAATTTTTGTATATTATCATTTTTAATGATGATCGTGTAGAATTAATTGCATCGCAATTTGGGGATTGTAGGTCGGACGTACAGTACTGTGATTATTTTATTAACTAAATTGTTTAATGGTATTGGAGTGTATAATGTATAATGTTATAGAATTATCAAAATGTTATAATAATAATATATATTTATTATTTCCATCATTTTACCCATCCATGTAATGTGGAGGTGAAAAACATATTACACCATGGCGTGAAGATGGTAAATTGAATGTACGCAGTTTCAGTGATTTTGTTTTTCATATAATTGATAGATGGTGAAATATTTTTGTTTATTATTTATAATAACATATCATTATATAATTAGTAATTAGTTTTTTACTTTATAGTGACAAAACTAATGAAGAAGAAGTATAATAAGATTTATTTTTGAAAAAATCATTAGAAGATATTACATATTCCTCGATGTGCTCCCTCTAAATCTCTTCATAGATAACTATAGTTGGTGTTTGGAGATGAACAAAACCTCTATAATAAAAATAGGGATGCTAATAAGGAAAAAGGGAAGGGGGTGTCCGTGATTGAAGGCATAAAATGAAGTGAATTGATGAGGGGGGTGGTTTCCTTTTATAATTGAGGTGAGGTGCACTTTTGGAAACTTGATAAATAATGATTTATAATAAAATAATACACTACCCAAGAACAACCAAAATGTCCCAATTTAAAATATGGGTTGAATTTGGGATTTAATATTGTAAACCAAATAATATTTGAAATTTTATTTTGTCAATTTAGACTATATATTTTGAATTGATGCTTTGTTAGTATATTTAATTTTAATTATGGTAATATAATTATAAATATTTTATGGTTATAACTATATACAAA
This sequence comes from Viscum album, assembly GCA_963277665.1. Taxonomy (NCBI): domain Eukaryota; kingdom Viridiplantae; phylum Streptophyta; class Magnoliopsida; order Santalales; family Viscaceae; genus Viscum; species Viscum album. The sequence goes on from OY728159.1 coordinate 1,435,430,840, forward strand.
GACGGTGCTAATTAACCCTAAATTTATATTTAATGACATTTTACACATTATAAATATCACTTTTTTATATTAAATATTTTATTTATTTTTAAAAATAATAATGAAATGTTATATTAATAAAATATCAATAATGTCAATTTTGACACAATTAATTTATATGACAGTAAAAAAATCCACACATAAGATAAATCTAGAAAAAATATTAAATACACTGCCAAAATTTCATAGTCTACTATAAAATTAGTGGATAACATTAATTAGTTCATTGGATATTTTGTCAATTGTTAAACACAATTTATTTATATTTCCATTAATATAATAATTTTTCTTCACTATTGTGTGATCATTAACGGTACATATTTATTCTATAAAAATTATAAATATATATATTGTTTATGTAAGTATTTTTTACTTCTATAGACTATATATAGTTCAAATTATCTTCTTCTTACCCATATATTAAAATTAATATACTATTATAATAAAAGATTGTAATATCTTGTCACAATTACTTGTTTTTATTACATTCAAGACATATTCAAAGGTAATTGGAAATCAAGTGATTCCATATCAAAAAATATATGATAATGGTCTAATTTAGTCATCTAATAGTTTTTTACAGGTGTTAATGCAATTTCATACTATTATATTTACCTTTAATTACCTGATTTACTTTTAACCATGAAAATAAAATAATTACCAAAGATACTATAAATAATTCCAAAAAATAAAATTAGCATACTAACAAATATTTATCCTTATGATAAAAATGATGGAATCTATTTTTCCTAATTTGAAAGACAAAACCGTGAATAATTAATTAAAAATTAATCATGTGGTGAAATGAGAAAACAATTTTTAAAAGTAAAAATATTTCAAAAGATGGAAATTTTTTTACAACAGAATTTAATGTAAATGTAATTTCAATGATACAAATTATATTATGTAATATAAATATATTCTATTTATACTTTGAAAGAATTAATTAATATTGTATAAACATATAAATTATTGCTATGAAAAAATTTATTTTCAAATAAAATTTAGAGAATTTTTACTATTCATTAAAACATGAATTTTATCAGAATAATATCAATATTACCGAATTTTTTTTCTATCGCACATTAAAATAAACTTTTTATGTTTTCATATAAAATATATTAATGGGGAAAAATATTAATTTAAAAGGGGTTCTCCATTTGATTGTTTAAATATAAAATTTAAAATAAAATAGGTTTTTACACATCAAATAAAGATTTATTCATACCCTATGACTAAAATAACTATTTGATGAATATAAAAAATAACTTATTATGTATATAAAACAAATATATCTTACTAATTTCATTAAAAATGTAATTCCCTCAAAAATACAAATAACTAATTGATTTATATTTTTTGTAAATAAATCTTAGGCATTGAATTTTCAAGGAATTTTCATAAGTTAGTTATCATTGTTCTTTCAAAACTATCATCCAGGATGTAACTATAATTTTATAAAAATGGCATATCATGGTTCATTTGAAATAACAATTTTTTAAAAGCATGCTTCTGACGATTAAAAATTATTTTATGAAAGTATTTCATTAAAACATCAAGGTGTTACATTCAATCCCACATAATCTAAATTTCTCCATAGAAATTCATAACATGGAAAAAATATATCAGCATACTACTCCCTCATCAAATCCTCAAGTTCCCATGATGATTTCCCAATGTGGTGGTTCCTCCAAATAACTTTAACCATGAGAGTGGTATTATTTAATAAAAATTTTTCTCTACGATCCAGAATCTCTATCGATTATTATTCCTATGAATTATCATTCTCTAGTGGTATGACTTCTATGATTAGTAAATGGGATAGATCAGGTAAGTACTTTCCTATCAGACTGACCATCCCTTTGAGGATAAGATGTTGTGCTGAATCATAACATTATACCTAGAGAATGCTGAAGACTTCTCCATAACATTGCGGTAAACATCAGATCCCAATCAGATATAATGGAATGTGGTACTCCATGGAATCATACCACTTCATTTATATATACCATGGAAAATAAGATAAATAGGGAAATCGTCTCTAATATTTATGGTGTGTGCTGACATAGTCAGACGATCTACTATAACCCATATACCATTATTTCCTTTTTATTTTTTAGGATGTCCGATGAAAATTTCAACAGTGATATTGTACCATTTCCATTCTGGTATGGGTAATGGTAGTAACACCCTATTAGACATCTGTCCCTCAACCATAACTTTCTAACAAACCACTCTTCAAGAGACATATTTGATGATATCTCTATTCTTTCCATCACAAAAGATGTACTCATTCATGACCATGTACATCTTTGTTGTTCTAGGGTAAATGTATAATAATGAACAATGAGCCTCATCCAATAGCTTCATCATTAATTCTAGAATGATGGAAATACAGATCATGTTCTTGAACCTTATTATTTAATCGCAATAAAAGTACAATTCTGCATCATTTATAACCACATTTTGTAGCACTACAGCATTATTTTATTGTTCTTTATTCTTCACTTCTATTTATGGATGATCATTCACCTGATGAAGATATGATTTCTCCTATTCCAACTAAATTTATAGATCTATCCTTTTCAAATACATAAATATTGGATCTTCCCCGATCCTCATAATAGATAATCTAGAATGGTCTTTTTTTCTCAAAGCATCTCCACCTTGTTTTCTATCCTCAGGTGGTAGTGTACTATGCAGTCGTGATATTTAATCAACTCCATCCATTTTCATTGGAGCATGTTCATCTACCCTTCAGTGAAAATATACATTAAACATTTATGATCAGTAAAAATATCACACCTTTCACCATAAAGATAATTCCTCTATATCTTCAATATAAATATTACCGAAGATAACTCCAAATCATGAGAAGGGAATTTATTCTCATTAATTTTCAACTACATTGAGTCATAAGCTATCACCGTGTCAATTTTTCTTAGAACACGTTCTTACCCCTTCTTGGATGCATCATTATAGATCACATAAATTTCTCCACTACATGGCAGTGTGAGTACAGGTGGAAAAAAATGGATTCAAATGTGTTCCCGCCCATTACTCATGTGCCTCTGGGGGTCCTCTACGCATCTATTTCTCTGGTGATCGGCGTGTATTAGGGTCATCCTCCAGGGATCTCTTTCAATGAAACTCTTCTACGAAATCCCTCGTGTAAGGATCTACCTCAGGATGGCGCGACGACTATTCCTGAGGTCGCTTCATCTTCTTAAGGGAATGGTTCCCCCGTGCTTGAGGTTTCAGCGGCTTCCTATACGGCGGCGGTTCTAAGGAGAGGGGGAGTGAGGCTATCTGTTGTGTTGTGGTTCCTGTATCCCACTACTCTTGGAATATAGATTTGGTGAAATCCTCGGAGGAAAGTCCAACCCTCTTGGGGGTGTCAGTAAACAATGTTCTCAACCAGAGGAACGTGTTTGCAGAGAGTTTCGTTCCAGTCTCAGTGCGTATTTTAGGCTTTTATATGGTTTTTGCATGTTTGGGTGCTTTAGTTTCTTGGATCTCGTCCGACGGCCCACCCTCTTGGTTGTTTTCTTCTAGTCTAGTGGTGCCTCCTCCCCAGGTTTCAACTCCTTCTTCCTCGTCATCCTCTCCTCCAGGATCTCTTGCAGTGTCCTTTCTATCAGAACATGTGAAGTCAAGGAGAAGTTGTTTTGTGTCTTCATAAAATCGTTGCAGGGACTAAATCAACAAAGGGGGGTCTCCAGTGGCAGTTCCCATGCAGATGAACTCGGGGGGATAAAACTCGGTCATAGGCAAAGTTAGAGGCATCAACAGGTGTTTTTCTCTTGTTTCATGATAATGGCCAAGAGTTTGGGGCAAAATCCAGACATTCCCATTTCTATGTACAGTTTTCTTATATGGAATGGCCGAGGACTGGGATCCAGTGTTAAGACGGACTTTATCTGTAGCGAGCTTAAAAATAATAATGTTTCTTTGGAGCCATTCTAGATCTCATGAAACCCTCCATCTTGATTCATGATTTCGCTCTCAGACTTAGGATGAGGGGTTTTTTGCATGGGGATCCTCCCAACTCTCATATATGGCTATTCTGGAAGGATTATATTAGTGTTGATCTTTTGAGATCACCAGATCAGGCTCTGAACACTAGGATCACGATGGGGATTCAGGTGTTTCATATTTCCTTTGTATATTTGAAGTGTACAACTCAGGGCAGGGAGGCCCTTTGGACTTCCGTAGAGGAGTTTCATCCTGGGAGTACCCCCTGGATTGTTGGTGGCGACTTTATTATCATTTCAAATCCAAAAGAGAAAAATGGAGGCTGGCCCTTTCCTCAGAATTCCATCCATTCTTTTGTCTCATTCATGGAAAGTAATGGTCTCCTGGATACTGGTTAGGAGGGTAGATTTTTTACATGGAGGAATAATCAGTGCAGAGGGAGGAGATGATACTCTCGGCTTGATCGATTCATGATGAATAATGCTTCCATTGAGATGTTTCCATACACCATGGTCTGCCAACTGACTTGAGTCATGCCTGGCCATTCTCCAATTCGCATTCATCATTGTTCAGGGGTGCTGACCAGGGATCAAGCACAGTTTTCAATATCATGGATTGAGGAGCCGGGCATCTTTGAGGAGGTCATAGATACTTGGGAATTGCATCATTAGGTGAATCCATGGAATGTTCTGCATGAATGTTGAGGAGGCTCAAGTCTCTTCTTCAGTTGTGGAGGAAGGCGATTCCTGCCCGGGACCAGGAGGAGTCAGAGCCTAGCAGGGTGGTGGACCGCTTAGAGGGTTTCCTGGAGTACGGCTGGGATGATAATTTGATTTCTGATCTATGGGTTAATAAGGATATTTTAGTGGATTTCCTTTTGAAACAGGAATGGAACGCAAGGGAAGGATCTCGGGTGAAATGGGTTTGTGAGGGGGATCACTACACTGGGTATTTCAAAGTGTGCATTAGAGAACGCCATCGAGTTCAAAGGCCTATATTTAGAGGGAGTATTGTTCCGTCCCCTCGGGTAGAGATGAGGTGGGAGCCATGTCTAATAGGTCTCTTTGGGATCTTCTTGCAGCTCCAAATCATGTGCTGGGAGTGGGATATCCGAGGGGTGATATTGAGATCCTTAAGGGAATTTCAAATAGTGTTACTGAGGCCATTGATGAAGGAATGAGGAGAGAAACGTAGGAGGCTGAGGTTCAAGAGGTGTACTGGGCTATGAATCTAGATAGTGCATCAAGGTTTGAAGGGTTTCACGGATCTTTCTATAGGGTGACCTCAGACATCATCAAGGAGGGACTTGGTTGGTGTTGTGCAGGATTTTTTTCGAGGAGGGAACCTACCACGTATAGCTTGTGTAACAAAGATGGTCCTCAGTCCCAAGGTGGATAATCCCTAGTCCATTGATCAATATCGCCCCATTAGTATGTGCAATCTTCTGTATAAGGTTTTGGCCATCACTCTTAACAAGCATCTGGCTGATCATCTGGATGCTTGGATGAATCCCGAAAACACACCTTTATTAGAGGGAGGTCGATTCAGGGGGCGATAGGAGTGTCCCACGAGATGACCAGTTACATAAACAATAAAACCTTTGGGGGTAATTTGGTGGTCAAACTAGATATGATCAAAGCCTATGAAAGGTTGGAGTGGGGCTTTATCTTAAAACATCTGGCGAGTATGGGGTTCTCAAATTGGTCCAGGGATATCCTCTTCTGCATCTTCAGTTCTTCTTGGATATCTACATCCTTCAAGGAAAAGTAGTTTGTCTTCTTTAAGGCCTATCAGGGCCTCAGGAAAGGCGACCCTTTGTCCCCCACTTTATTCATTATTTCCCAGAATTCTTTCATCTTGTATATTAACCAGTGTCTTAGTAGGGGTACATTCCTACCTTTTAACCTCTATCATGGCATAAGGGGGATCACTCACTTGATGTTCGCGGCTGACACTATTATTTTCACTAATGGTAGTAGGTGGTCAGTGTAGGGGTTGAATGGAATCATAGGGGAATACTGTAAGTGGAGTGGTCAGGTGGTGAATAAAGAGAAGTGCATCTTATTTTCCTCCAGGACAATCAACGATATAAGGGCTAGGGCCTTGGGTGTCACTCCGGCCTTGAGCATGGGGTCATTCCCTGTGGAGTATGTAGGGGAACCAGTCAGTCCCTTTACCCTTCGGGTTCACCATTTTGATAAACTTGTAGGTAAAATCACAGGCTGCATCTTTAACAGGAAAACCAGGTTCTTATCCTTTGTAGGACGCATCACTTTGCTGAACAGTGTTCTGGTTTCCATCACAATGCATATCCTCTTAGATCTCAATGTTCCCAAGGGTGTGGTGGTCAGCTTGGAGAGGATAATGGTGTCATTCATTTGGGATGGGAAACTAGAAGGTAGGCATCACTGGCCCTCAGGAAATATGCTGGTCAGGCCTTTATTGGAAGGGGGTATCAATATGGGAAGTGTATCCTTGACTATTCCAGGGTTACATGTGAATCTAGATTGGGAAGCTATAGAGGGCAGGTCTCTTTGGGGTAGAATAATGCAGGGGATCTACAGGTTGAATATGAAAACTCAATGGAGTAGAGCATCTAGAATTTGGAATATGATCCACCCATACCTGGAGGATGTTCAACAGCACTCTCATTGGATAATTGGAAAGGGGAACATTTTCTTTTGGTATCAAGAGCGGGGGTGGGTATGCTGTGGTTCTCGGGCTGCCCTACCATGGAAATAACCTTTATGGAGGAAAGAAGGCATCCCAGGTTTGAGCAGGCTGTTTTGGATGTGGTCCAATATGGGGTTTTCAACAACACTGTTCCTAATGATGAGGATGACACTTTTGTGTTCAACGGTTCTGCGACGGGTGCTTTTGTCGTCAAGGATTATGTCCGGGTTGAAAGGGTCTCATCGGGTAATGATCTCTGTGGGGAGGTAGTGTGGTGCAAGGATGTACCCTCCAAATATAATTTTCTTTTATGGTGCATGAGGTACACGGCCTTACCTTTGGATGAGAACTTGCATAGCATGGGAATTTTTTTAGCCTCTAGATGCTAGTGTAGTAGGGATCCCAATCAGGAGTTAGTGAGACTTCTCTTTTCTGAGAGTGAATGGGCTCGGGGTATCTGGTAGTCCTTTGGGTCCTCCTTCATTTGGGGTGGGTTTGATGGGAAGACTCGGGACTTTCTCAGTGATTGGTTTAGGGGAGCTGGGAGTCATGGAGTGGAAAGGAAAGCTTGGGACATCATTCAACTTGCAGGGTGTTGGACGCTTTGGAAAGCTAGGAACGATCTCCGCCACAACAATGCCTTAGGATTGTTGGTCACTATTTTTTTTAAGCTTTAGAACACTTTTCTGTACTTGATCAAGTTTTTCCCAGAGTGCTGTGATTCGCCGTATGTGCATTCAATCAATTCCCATCTCGATGTACCATTTCAGAATGTCTCTCAAAGGAAGGGTCGATGGGTTTGTTGGAATCTGTCGAGCATGGGGTTAAAGCACAATACAGATGGGTCAGTGCTTTATGGGGAGATGTGTAGTGGAGGGTTCGTCTGCAACCAGAAAGGATATGTCCTTGCTTCTTTTGTTGGGTGTCTCGGGAGAGGTGACACGCTTTTGGCTGAAGCCCTAGCTCTCGCAACGGGTCTTCATATGTGTGTTCTCAGGTGTCTTCATTTGGAGTGAGCAGATATTGACTCATAGGTGCAGTGTAATGCAGTACATATTAAGGGCGGAATTCCATGGTCAATTTCTTACATGGAGATGTGATGTCATCTTCTATTGGAGGCTCATAGGTTGGTCTCTCAAACTTGGAGGGAAGGTAAAATAGTGGCTGATTTTTTTCCATCCATGGAAACTCCAGACCATAGTATGAACCTTTTTTATGACAAGGGTTCCTACACTAGTGCGTGGTTGAGCTTCGTAGTCAATGATGCGCTGGGCCTACATTACCTTAGGCTACCTAAATTTTGTCTGTTGTTTGTGACTTCTGTTTCTTTTTAATAATAATGGTTATTTTATGTTAGTGAGCACATTTGTACTGGATAACTTTATTTTTTGTTCTTACAAATTCACTTCACAATACTCTATCAAAATGAACTAATCTCTTTTTCTTGTAAACTTTGTGAGTGGAATACAAGGTTGTGAAATATCAACCAAAAAATTTGATTATGTGTAGCCAAACCAAGAAAACATCAGATCCCAGTTACAATTGTTGGTCTCATCCATCTTCCAACATCCTCTATTTTTTCTGGATCAACAAATATCCCCTCAATTGATATAATGTGTCCCTAAAATAAAACATTCTAAAAACAAAATTCACAATACATAAATTTGTCAAAATGCTTCTCCTTTATTAAGGTCATTAATACAATTTTCATGTTATCTTCACGTACTTCCATTCTCTTTGAATAGACTAGAATATAATCTATATAGGATACTAGAAAATAATAATGATAGACTCTAAAGTCCCTGTTCATTATATCCATAATGACATTAGGTGCATTATTAAGACAAAAATAAATCACTGTAAAATCATAGTGTCCAAGTATTTAGATACATGTAGTTGGTAAAATAAGTTATCAATGAAGTGATGGGGTAATATAATCTTGAATGTGATCATTTTATTTTCTCAATAATCAATAAAAAATCACATTGATCAGTCTTTCTTTATTAAAATCAGAAGAGGTGGTACCCAATGTTACTTATTAGGGTGTGTTAATCCATTATAAATATTCTCTTATTTTGGATTCTTGAATTCCTTCAACTAAATTGTTTTAATTCGTAAAGGTTTCATTGAAATACGCATACCTTTTTGTATCAGTTTTAACTTCACGATTTGGATGAAGACCTATAAATTCCTATAGAAATACATTATCAAACTCTTGATTAATTTTTTTATTCTTATTCATGATGTCCTCGTAATACATTTGAGATAAAAAAACTTCATTTAGGGAATCAATTACCATATGTGAAGAAAATTTCAACTATAAAATAATATTCATTCATGCATCGATAGATGATCATAAATTGATCTAGAATATAAAATGTGACGTCATTTTCTTATCAATGTATATGAATTTTATATAGAGAAATCCAATCCATGAAATGAATCACATCAAATTTTACTATATGAAGGATCATATGATTTGTGGGAATCACTTTCCCACAATTATCAACCAGAGTAGAAATAAAGTCTTTTGATGTGATCGTTGTTCCATTATTTGTTATCACAACTTACTCAACATCTATTTGTTGATGTAATATGTCTAGACCATTAAAATTCATTAGAAATAAATGAGTTGGTTGATTATGAATCAAATTAAACATTTTCTACATTAGAGTGGATGATAAGTGTCCCTTTCACCACTTTACTATCATACTCCATGTCGCTGATAGTAATTTCATGTGATATTCTTTTATCATTGGCCTTAAGAGTTTGTTGACATTTTATCGTAATCAATATCCAATGGATTATGGAATGGATTGGGATAATTACTCATTTTTATAGAAATGTAACATTGATGTGTATGAGTTTCTTTCTGTTTAGCCTTTTCTTGGTTTGGAATAAAAGACATATATTTCCCATCATTTTGGCATTCAACTACCCAATGAACTTCTTTTATTCACATAAAATATTTATTAGTCCCCATATGGTAATTACCTCCATGTTTCATTCCCCACATTGAGAAAAATAGAAAAATCATCTTCTTTTCATTGTGGTCTTTAGATTTTCCTTTGAATTCCATTTTTTTCTTCATATCAAACTCATATTACTGATGTGTTAATCAAAAATCCATCTCAACCTTGAGTGAATATCAAACAATTTAATCATATCTATTGATGTCCATTATGTATAATTCCATTTTGAGATTTTGATTTATTCCACTAAAATATCAATCAATTTTACTCGCTGGTTGGATAATAATTCGTGAAGCGTACATTGTAAGTCTTTAAAAATACGCTTCGTATATAACAAATGAATGATCATGGTTTTTTTGTTATGTTCAAGTAATTCATTATCTATCAGTGTTCAAAGAATACAAGGAATGTATGTATTGAAAAAAACTTTCTTGAACCCATCCCATTCAATGGACTCAATTTCATCTCTTTTCCACGTATTCATTATATGATTCCAACATTGATCGAATTCACATTCCAAATGATATAATTTAATCATTAATTTACCATGTTTAGAAAATTTTAGAACTAGAAATATATTTTCCTTGGTACTGATCCATTGTTCTTCGTTAATATAATAAGAGACCCACTGAGTGATGGTGGAAGCAACCTCATGAATGATTCAACAGAATGTTTCTCCCTCCTTTGGATGATTGAAAGTATGACATGATTCATATATTGAGAAATTTTTTTTGGTATGGATACATGATTTCTCATTCCATCTCCAATAACATTTAGTATCTCTTAGGTACAATCAATACATTTCCTTTCACATTCATCATTAACACAGTTACTTTAAGTTCCACCCATTGACTAAAACCAAAAAGCATTGCATGTGAAACACTAATCAAAATGGGAAAACAGCATAATTCAAGAATAAAATTTCATTTTAGTAATATTTAGGTTTTATACTAATTTATTCATGAAAATCTATAAAACACTATTATAGGATTACAACCAACACATAGACATATCCTTAGGGTTTTTACTAAGGTTCTATCATTCAATTATCCAATGGTTAACTACACCTTTTCTCTAGAACCAACAATAATGCCCCATAAATTACATGTATATATTATTTCAACATTTAAGAATATTTATTACATAACAAAAAAATACCACTCTAGGACTATATCGTTTTACTGTCATTAGAAACTAGTAATCATGAACAACTCATTCACAAAACATCTAAATTGTATCCTTCTTATTTAATCAAAACAAGACTCCTTTTTGACATATAATACATAAAACCCTTATTCATGACCTAGTGGAAATAACCATATGAATGTGTAATCTCAAACTCTTAGAAAGGGAAAACAAGGTAAATATTAATCATAACATAATCATCAGAACATAACATTTGAAAATATTGTCCTGTAAATAAAATGTTAAAATATTATGTCATGGTATAAATCAAAAAATAAAATTTAATACCATGATTAATTACATGAGAAATGAAATTTTGTGGCATAAGCACATAAGCATATACACTTATTTCATATTAGTCAGGACTTGTCGCCCAGACCGTTATAGCATATAAAGTCCATTACCGAACCAAGTTCGCTGCTCATTCTAGCCCTATATTACTGAATTGAATTTACGTGTCATTCTATTATTGCCTATATCATGAGATAAAATATTTACCAAATGCATTGGATGGAGATATAGGTCCCACCAAAATCATTATAAAACCATTCTTACAAGTTCCACAAAAACAGAAATCATTTATCATAGCATAACTCATGAAATAAATTGGGTTTTTTAAACATCATTCCATCATAACATAATCCATATAAAATATTATTCAATAAATAAATTAATTAAATTATTGTAATAATAGTTATTTAAATATAACAATTTTTAAATATCATCATCTATTTTGGAATAAAATCTTGAAAAACACTTTAATATAATTCATGACTAAAACACCATTTCTTCATTAAAAATATTTTCTCCTCTCAAAATGTCATGAGATTTTAAAAGAAATAAATTTAATACAAAATAATAAAGTAATAATGGATAGGATTATTCAGTAAAATATTTTTTCATGAAATTGTAAAAATCACTTCATGTCGTATTAGTTAAAAAAACATTCTCCTCATATTTGTCCAGGAAAACTCAAAAAGTACCACAAATTAAATAACAAAAAAATATTACTTTCATACTGTTTAGTAAAAATTTACCAAAGGGTAAAATTTTATTTAAAAAATTATAATATTAGAAATAATATTGCATAATTCGAAATCAAGGATATGGATGATAAATATGTCCTTGTAAATACTTTAATATAAAAACCCTTGGATAAAAATGAGATTGTAAAATTATCTCTTACCTTATGTAAGATATCCTTACTATGTATCTGAATCACATGTATAATGACATTTATAATGTCATTAAATTATTCCATAATAATAATAATTTTTATGATATTATATATTATTATATTATCATTTTTTTGTTAGTAACAATCCGTTGTCAATCATTATTCATATTTTAACTACTTTATGTTCCAATGTAGGATTTGTCTAATAAGTTCTTATTTCAGTTATTAAGATATAGTTAAATCATTTATATAATTGATTTTTTATAATATATATCATATTTATTCATTAAATTAATGTATATAATCATGTATTAATTAATATCTGGTAAAATCAATCACATCGCCTCATGGAGATAGAAGGATGTACGTACATACGAGCGAAAATACGATTCCCTAATTTATTCAATAGTATAAAATTGTATGGTGTGTAACATTTAGGAATTATTAAATTGTTATAAAAATCATATATAGTTATTATTTCCATAATCTTACCCATCCATGTTAGGTGGGGGTGAAAAACGCATTATATCACCGTGTGGAGATGGTATGTCATACATACGCACACATGAGGGTTTTGATTATCATAGGACATTTAGAAAGTGAAATATGGTGGTTTCATATTTATAATAACATATAAGGTTATTATTTATACTTATTTTATTAATTTATAATTAAATAAATAATGTATAGTATGTAAAAGATGACTGAATATTGAAAGAAGCGGTAGAAGAGATTACCTCTTTCTCGACGTGCTTCCTCTAAATCTCTTCATAGAGCATTAGTGTTTGGAAATTAAAGATGACCGGAACCCCTATAATAAAAATAGGGATGTTGATACATAAAATGTTTATGTATTTATGTGCATGAAAGATAAAAATGAATTGAAAATGGGATGTAGGAGGTCCCTCTTATAATTGAGGTGAGGTGCACGTTTGGAATCTCCATAACGAATAATTTATAATAAAAGAAAACCCTACCCAGAATCCTCCAAAATGTCTTAATTTATAAGATGATATGATAGAGGATTGTAATAACATCATCCATGAAATTTTTTAGAAGTTTTTTTTTCAATTTATACTATATCATTTCAATTGACACATAGTTAATCTATATAATTTTGACTGTGGTAATAACTTTTAAATATTTAAATATATTTTCTTAATTGACCATACATATATATATTATAAAATTTTAGATCTTATAATTATCACGTTCTAATTTTTTACTATTTTTAAAATTTTTAGAAAAATTAATAATTTGTTATTATTAAAAAATATCACTAATTTAAATTTTGACACTATTCTTTTATATGACATTAAAAAAACCCACAATGAAAATAAATTAAAAAAAATTTAAATATACTAATAACATGTAATAATAACCTATTAAATATGTGGAGAAAATTAATTAGTTCATATTACATTTCTTTTAATATTTTTCAAACCATTATTTATAATTCTATTAATAAAATAATTTTTACATCACTATTGTGTCATCATTAGTGTTAATTATTTAATATATAAAATTATAAAAAAATTTCTATGATTTATGTAATTCTTTTTGATATTTAGAGGCTATCAATAGTCCATAAAATCCTTCATTTATCCATATTTTTTATTTTATGTACTTTTTTAAAATGAGAGTGTGGCATTTTGTCAAAATCATTAGTTTTTCTAACATTCATGTTGTATTCATGTGTTAGTGGCCATAAAGTGATTCATTTTCCAAAAATAGATTATAAGTGAAAACTTTATTCGTCCACTAGAATTTTTATAGTTTTTATGGTAATTTTATAATATTATTATTACTTTTATTTAAGTGATTTACCCTTAACCATGGCAATAAAATAATTACCAAAGTTACAATTCACAATTTTAAAAAATAAAAGTAGCTTATTTACAAAATTTTGACTTACTGATTTGAAATTTAGAATACATTTTCCAAAACTAAAAAATTATAATATTCATTAAAAATTTTAAAATCATTCCCCTTATTGAAATGAGAAAATGAGTTTTAAATAATATAATATTGCAAAACATTGAAATGTTTTAACAACAGAATTTAATGTAAAAATAATTCAAATAGACTACATTATATTAAATGTTAAATATATATTCTATTTAAAATTTTTAAACCATTCAATAATATAATTTATCCATATAAATTATTTCAATGAAAATTGTTTTTATAATTAAAATTTCGCATATTTTTTTATTTCCTAATAAATTGAATATTATCAAAAAAATATCAGAAATATATCCAAATTAATTTTTAATATCCCACATAAAATTACATGATTATTTTTTCATATAAATATTATTAATGTGTGAAAATTATAATTTAAATGGTGGTTTTCATTCAATGGTGTAAAATTGAACATTTAAAAAATTAGGTTTTTATACATCAAATATTGTTTTAGTCATAAACTATGACTAAATTATTAATTGGTTGAATATAAAAAATATTTTATTAATTATATAACACATACATATCTAATTAAATTCATTACAAAAATTTAATCATTCCAAAATACGTATTTCTAATTGATTAATATTATTCCTAAATAATTTATAGCAATTGAATTGACATTCCATTTTCGTATGATTGTTTTCATCATTTCCTCTAATTGAACGACTAGGATATACTAGTTAATTTTTTAATAATGGAATCATATGTATCATATCAACTCATGATTACGTGCAAAGAATGCTACTAAAGAATAAAAATTCTTTGCAGAAAATATGTCAAGAAATCATCTAGGTTTTATAGATTGGATTGGGTATTTTCCATTGAATTTCATAAATTACATCATATATAAGGTACTGTAGTTAAAATTTCTATTTGGATAGAGGATTTCTGGGAATGATTATTAAATAAATAAAATATATCTTTTAATAAATTTAAACAAATTTATCGTTTACCTATTGATATTTCCTCATTAAGAACCTCATTATTGGGCAGGAGATTCATATTTCAGTGGTACAAAAGGATCCTAGACATGGGTTATAGACATTGGAAGATAATTATGTCAATATTCGACAATTATTAATGATAATGCGATGTTAGGAGAATATTTGGTGATGGGTTGTATTTATAGTGGATAATAGTGGTGTGTTTTGATTATTTTATAAATTAAATTATTATTTGGAATCAAGACAAGTAAAAGTGATGACTTCATGACTAAACACAAAAAATTAGAGATGAATTTATTTTCATAATGGTGATTACATGAGATATGACTAATGTAAGAGTTTATTTATCTTATATAGTTTATATATTGTAAATTACCTTATTTTAGTTTTCATCAAAAATGAATCCTTTTTAGAATAATATCAAAAATTACACCTTACTGTATTTGGACATGAAGAATTCAGAAATAATCTCCATTTTATGAAAAACAATTCTATATATGAAAAAAAACTTTTTTATTAATGTCATCATTTATTTGAAAATAAAAATTTTAATATTATAATCGAATTTATAACACTTTTAAAATTTATTTAATATCTGGTAAAATTATCGTATAATCATGCTATAATTAAAAAATGAATTTACGAATACAAATTAGGAAAATAAATTATTTTTTTACTCATTTTATTAATTAAAAATAGTAAATAAAAAATTATGTTTACAAAAAATATTAGCACTTTGTTAATAATTTCATAATCATTTATTAACTTGTACAATGATATAACAATATCATATTATAATTGATAAGATTCCGAAATTTTAAATATACTTTCAAATGTTGTGTTACTATTGTATTGGATGGATTACCCTTCCTAAGTGTAAAATTTATATACCAAAGGTAATGTTACTATTTAATTTATCTGTCTTTGTTAATTTCATGAAAATTATCTTATTTAATACATTAATCATTTTAAATTTTTTTCTTCTTGTATTTATATATTATTTTATAAGATTCATAAAATATAAAATATTATTTTTCAAATAAAATCATTCAAATGAATTGAATTTATTTAATAGGATAGACATTGTAAATTCATAAGCTATTATATTCTTCCTTTAATTATAAAATTATTCCTCTTAATTATCCTTCAATATTTACCTCTTAATCGATGTTTGTGTTCTTTTTATATTATCTACCATTTCATACATTTTGACATTCATTTTATAGATTCTCCATATAACCTTTACCATTCAAGACTACTTATTTCTAAATAATTTCACTATTTTTCAAGAATCTCAATAGCATATTTACAATTACAAAAATAAATATCTATTTCTATTATGTCATAGGTGAGCAAATTCTTTAGTACATGCATGTATTTAATTAATAATGATATGTGGAACACATTGTGAACATTAGAGAGACGTCATTCCACTGCTAATCGGCAAGAAAAAACTCTGTTTTCTTCTAGAATTTCATGTGTTCTGATGTACCTATGGCTCATTTTCCCTTTATTAAAAAACATTATGAAACCACTCCATGGAGATATATTTATAAAAGCATGTTCTTCCTATTGAAAATCCTAATCATTTCTCTAGTTTTCAGCATAACTCGTTTATCTAATACTTTATTCTTTAATATGACCACAAATTTTCATTAAATATATTGTTGTATCTCCACATATTTATTGGCTAATGTTATTCCTCTCACCAATAGAATCACTACATGATGGAGTTTTACATAGAATCAAATATAGTAAATCATTTTGTGCCACTTTGATACTATAATGTAAATTATTATTGTATGATAATTACACCGATGTTTAATACTACCTCACATACCTTGAATTCTAAGTGACCATTATCTCAACATGTCTTCCATTTTTTGATTTGTTTTTTCAGTATATCTTCCGGTTTGACGGTGATAAGTAGTATTCATATGAAGCCCAATATCCAAATACTTATGATTACTCTTCCATTATTCTTATGTTAAAGGGTGGTCTTTATTTGACAAAATTGGTATATGTTCACTATAATGTATTAGAACATAATTAATATAGAGTCTTTATATAGACAAATGGTGTAATGATTTTCTTATAATAAAAAAATTTGATGATTTATTAATACTCTCTAAAATTACACATATTAAAATTATTCTTATAGTTGAATTTGTAGTCCTATTACAATTTTCATTGTATTTTCATCCCACTTAAACTATGGAATATATAGAGGTTCCATAGCTCCTCCAGGATATTATCTCCAAAAATTCACTTGCTGAAACAGAATACACATTAAGACGTTCCCACAAAAAATAATCCTCCTAGTTATTATAAATCTTGGTACTAACATGTGAACAATGATATTTTAGACATTATAATCTTCTAATACATCAATTTATAGATTTGGTATTGATTGAACTAATATCTTCATTACAAAAAATTATAACGTAATCCCCATAAACAAATTCTTCAAATCATCCATCGTTAACCGAACTAATCTTCTCTTGAAAATTCAATACAACAGATTCATAGTTTTCTATATATTCTAGTAATGATGGTTTAACAATAATTTTAAAAAATATTTATGAGTCCATTTTCATTAACATTTCCATAACGATTGATTTTTTTTATGAAAATTGGATGTTTATCAACATCATTTGGGTTTTATGTCCATCATTTTTTATGTTTAATTAATATTTGAAATTATTTTGTATTCATTTGTGGTTTTGTATTGATAAATCATAATCTTTGAGTAACTCATGCCATATCATATTCCTCATGATGAGTTATATCTATGTAATGATTTATTTTAAACTCTGGTGATCCGTATTTATCTCACATCCATCACAATAGATATATTGTTACTAAATATTTATAACAATGAATTTGGCTTCTAACTCATGTTCCTGAGTTATATAATCTCATTAATGAGACATCAACTGCATTTATTCATATAAAATAACATTATCATTTTTTATACGAACCCATCCCACTCCATTTGTTGATGAATGACTATATATAAAAAACTAGTCATTTCTAGATGGAAGGGTAAAAATTGTAGAATTGACTTATATTCTCTATAATTCATCAATTATTATGCACATTATTTTATAATAACATAACCCCATTAAATGTGAAATTTGTTAACAGATTGGAAAATCATAAATTTTTTAAAACAAAATGCTGATAGTAACATGATATACCAATGAAAATATGTACCTTTGTTATGTTTATTGGCATAAGTTATTTGTGTATTGCCCTTTTCTTTTTAGGATTAACTGATATTCATTCTTGAGATACAATATTGTTACTAAATTAAAATTTATGAAACTAGAATTCAATGTTGCTAAAAATTGAATATAAATATATTTTTCTATGAGTCGTTAAAACAATCTGTAAGTGGTTCTTCAGGTAATTATATATTTTAGAGTACTCAATGATATAATCAATAAACAACAATACAAAATTTTTAATATATTTTCATTAACTCATTGTTCATTATATCCATAAAAATAGAGGGTAAATTAGTCTATCCAAATGGAATGAAAATACACTCATAATGTCCAAACCTTGTTCAAATGGTAGTCTTTGGAATATATTCCTTATATACATTCAATTTAAGATATAAAAAATGATGTAGAATAATTAAAAAAATATTGAGATCTATGAAGTTGATCAAATAAATCATCAATTAGAGGAAAAGGGTGCATGATATAAATTATAATAACATTAATTTCATTATAGTCAACATATAGACTCAATTATCCATCTTTCAACATATCAAAGACAATAAGGGGCTCCACATTGAGAAACACAAGGGAGAATAAATCCTTCATAACTCAAATATTCTAATTATTTTTTATTTTCCACTAATTTAATAGGATCCATTCATTAAGGACTCATTGATATTAATATTGCATTAGGATTTAGATTAATGGTAAATTCAAAATCATTCTCGAAGTGGTTCCCATGTAATTTCTCAGGAAACACACCAATGTTTTCTTATACAATTTGTACCTCCTCAATTCAAAGATAACCTTCCTCATCCATTAATGTTTTTTCTATT
Source organism: Viscum album (assembly GCA_963277665.1). Classification (NCBI taxonomy): domain Eukaryota; kingdom Viridiplantae; phylum Streptophyta; class Magnoliopsida; order Santalales; family Viscaceae; genus Viscum; species Viscum album. The sequence goes on from OY728159.1 coordinate 1,435,449,836, forward strand.
CTTCCCAAATAATTAAATTCATTCTATATACTAGGGGTAGATATTGATAAGAATTAGATGATGTGGATTCTTCTACAATGGTAAGGGATTCTCCACCTTCCTCAAAAATCATAACCTATTTCTTGTAATAAATTTTCACATCAAATTTTTATATTCAATTCATACTGAGGATTTAAGGAAATTTAATTACTGGTATTATAAATGGTAAGTCAACTAATTCAAATTTATATGCTATAAATGGGACTTAATGAAACTTTTTTCAGTGATAATTCCATTAAGAGTATTTACTAAAAACAACTTTATTAAATAAAAAGGCAATTGTATAATTTTGAATGAAAATTAAAAATATATAAAATGGAGTGATTATCAAAAATCAAATAAGGATTTTTCCATTTTTGAATATTTGATTAATGTACCTTCAACCACATTATTGGGTACTTTTACTTCAGTTATAGAGATCACACAATCTTTTCCATCACCCCATGAAATCTTTTATTATGGATTACCCAAATGACTAGGACCTTGATTTTAATAATTCCCGATTTAATTACAGTTGAAGAATTGAAGATCATTTATTTAATTCTTACCAATATATTCAATAGATTGATGACCCTTTTTTCTATACATTTAAAAAAACTCCAATGGCTTTTACGAACATACTAGGATGATCCATTCATCAATTTTCTCATAATTGAAATTGATTCATCCCTTTTTCTTTATTCACTCTTCACCTTTTCCTGGTTATCAGAAGTCCACATCTTCTCTTGATTTCCCTTGAACATATGAGATCTATTAAATTCATTCTCTATTTTTCTGGAACTCAATAATATTCCAACATATGATGAAAATGATTAAGAGGCTATATCATTTTAGATATGTTCCGTAAAAGATTCATAGAAATGACCAATGTTGTCCTCTGAAACCACATGTGCATTCTATATCATACATGGGTTGTATTGTGAAGGTAGTATCATACTCCACAACACTCTCAAATTCCCCTTTCATTATTATATTGAATTTCATCTTCATTTCAGTTCATTTCTCTCGAGGAATATATTTTTCGAAGTTTTTCCCCTAAATATTCTCCCTTCCATGTATTATTTAATGCCCCAACCCTAGAAGGGAGATTCTAGTGCATTATATTAAAACATTGGAATTATTAAAAGGAATAAAATGTAAATGGAAATATTAGATTAGATGTACTTGAAAACTATATAGATACATAGATTCATCATTACAAGAAGAAATAGAAATACAACATATAATTTTTATTGGGAATATCCACAAATCTATGTTTATCCGAATAGGGAATTCATAATTAAGTTTTTCAAGTACTGAGAAAATGAAACATAAATAAATAGAGATCTCAAATTCTAATTAAGGTTATCAAATATAGTTCGTTGTCCCAACCCGACCTGATGGGGCTCGAGCCGTGACTCCCTAAGCCCGACTCCATTAGGCCATAGGATGGCGTCTATCGCTGAGTAGGCTATCACACACATGGGAGGAATTAGCCTAAGGTACATGTACACACGCACAAACATACACCTTCATGAAACATAGCATATATATATAAATCTGATTATAAAATGCATGCATACATCTATCGCAAACCAGAGTGCAACAACAGATGTACAAAGGGAAAAACAGGGCCCGCTAAAATAAAACTACAAAGCATCTAACCGGCACAGAAGGAGGGAAAACACTACCCAAACACCTGCCAATATACTCCTCGGCAAAACTCCAGTAAAAAATAAGGTCAATCCCAGTAACAATGCTCTGCCTGCTTCAGGTCCTCCCGGGACTCCGTCGAAAGAACTATGGTATGTACAAGAGACAAACAAGTGCGAGAAATGCCCGTGTATGGGTGAGTAAAACAATACTCAGTAGGCACCCAAAAAACCCAAACAAAACAGAGCAACTGAAAGGAAACAGTCCTCTCATCCTAGCCAGATGGAACCCAGACGAGAGGGAGACACTGTCTCATGACCATCCTCGGCTAAAAACATCTAGTCAGTTATGTTAAGGTGTATGCCCATACATACACATTGAACAATCTAGATATACTCAGCTCACACAACAAGCCGCATGATTTAGCACCCTCATCATCAGAAACTTATCCACAAACAGGAGAACAATATCCATGATCACTATCATCCCAGACAACACTCCTCCAAGAGATACACTCCAATGGGTTTCACAAAAACATCTCAGACGCTCACCCGAGAGATCAAGCTCGTCAGATTACGTCACTGAGGAAACCTCGCTGAAACAACATATACACCAAACTCCTCATTTAGGGGATCACTCCTAGGGTCTACTAGGGGAATTCCAGAACCCACACAGGTATACAAAAATCTCAATGATAGGGGATCACTCCTAGGGTCTGCTGGGGGATACTGCAACCTGATCTGGCATTTGTATATCTCACTGATAGGGGATCACACCCAAGATCTGCTGGGGTATACCACAACCTGATATGGTGCTCGACAAAAAAACATGACATGTAGATAGAGGATTCTCACCCATGTCAAGATGGTCACGACGATACCGAAACCATATCTAGTACATCTCGCACTGTAGGGTATAGATCAGACGATACCACAACCCTACCGACATCACGCGGTGAATACATGATAGTATAACCCACGATACCGCAACCCTTCAATAAACCTCATGCTGAGTAGGGGATCATATAACTAAAGATTCCAAAACCCATCTGAGCACGACCCACATTGTAGGGGATCATAATCCCGATGATGCAACAAACCGTACAGAGTTAACCTACTAGATAGGGGATCACCGCCCGTGGATATGTGGTCACAGCGATACCAAAAACCAGATCTAGGAAACAATTCTTGAGGATCCCGCTCCGGGCCCACCGGATGGATGCCACAACTCTATCAGATTAAACATCTTATTGAGAGGACCAGAAACCTATACTAAGGTTGTGATGCTGTGCAAACCCTCATAGGTACGAACCAAGGGAGAACCCACAACCACTACTGGTCCAAATGTCGCTCTCCCGAGAGACCTGTCACAATGCCACCACACACACCTCTACGGTTGATATCGATGCCACTATTGTGATCCACGTGGAAAGACACACAGGATAGGCTTCTTACTCGCCCAAAACAAACTACTGGTGAAAAAGGCTATATTCATTGTCTCCATCCCATGCGGAGAACACACAATGATCCTGAAACTAATCAGGAAGATCATACCACAATGATCCCCTTAGAAAAACACACAGAATCAACTACTCATTCGACCGATATGGACACCCGGTGAAAAAGGTATTATTCAACGATGCTAGCTCGGCTGGGGCCCATGCATCGATCATAAAACACATCGAATGAATTGAACCATTGTGATCCTCGCAGAAAATCACACAGGATTTTACTATTCATCTGCCAAAATCCGACTGCTGGTGAGAAAGTCGTGCTTCTCCGCAAACGCAAAAACCCAGCCTCGTGGGGCCCACACCCCAAACTCGGTCCTAGCACCCTGAAAATATCATGGAATGTCTGTCGTACCCTCAGGGTCTCAACACCACTGACAGACTGTAGCTCCATCTCCATGGCACAGCATGCCGCCATGCTTCGGGCGGCCGCCTCCGCCTTACCGCGCCGACCCTCCGTTGTCGTCTGCCTCTCGCCTGCACTGGCACCACCGAGCTGGCGAGTCTTCCGCGGAGCATCGGGACCAACCCGATGGTCTATTTTTCGATCGAGAGGCATCTTCGTGACCCTCTGGACCCATTATTCACTGTTATGATGAAAAATCAAAGAAAAAAGCAGCATAAATAAGATTAGGGGATTAAAACTCAAACAACCTACCTCGTGGGCGAAACGCCGACGTTCTGAATTGGATTCGTGCTCCAAAGGTTCCGCTGCACAATCTGGAAGCTTCCATCGTCGAAATCTGTGCTCGACGACACCTTGATCGCATGATTCGGTAACCGATTTGCCGTTAGAAGGGGAGGAGAATGAAAAGGATGGATGATGATTTCCGCTTTTGCGGACAACACATCCAAAAGGGGGAGGGTTGAAAAAAAGATATTTTTTTAATGAAATATCTCCCACCTTCAGCTCCCAACTCGCCTCTTCCCGATGACTAATACAGACAAAAGTAAGGTGGCCCCTAGGGTAAACATGTCGTTATGAATGAAAAAGTTGACTCAGATTTTTTATCCGAGCCTCTATTCATATGTTACTCAAGCCGATGCTCATAAATAAACTTTTCCATTTATTTATGAAAACACCCCTGGTGTCTTTTCTCACCACAGGCCCGTGCTCGCAATGATTACATCCCTCCTAGGGTATACGGCATGTTCCAGATGCAAACGTGACCTCAGATTCCGGTTCCAAGATACCCTTAAGGAGATAACACCCCCCAACCACCACATTCATAGTATAAAAATACATAATATTTCAATAAAATTATTTCATGGAAAATCGGGCCTTGGAATCGCATGTCGTCTTCACGAATAGATCTGGAAAAATTCATAGAAAAATTCCAATGTCTGACTGTTCCAAAACTGGAGTCCCTATAACCTCCCACCTAGAACCATTCGTCCCTGAAAATCCATAAGCACAAAGAGAGTGGCTGGACTCTCAACAGGGTCTCCAATGCCAGAAAGTTTGCTAACAAACACCAATGCCTGAACACATCAGTCAAAAGGACTCATCCACCACACCTCAACACTATCCGCATTGGGTGGCACTGACTTGCCCACACAGTTTTGATCACATCACAAAAACGCATTTCGGTTGGTGGATGAATCCCCTTTCCTCACCCATTAGAGGCTTGCCAAACATCACCCACGCAAGGTCTTACCAACGCCCTAAAAAAATTAGAGCAAACAACAGATTGTAAAGAGTGCCACTAAATAGAGTCAATCAAACTACTGCAGAAAGTAGAATGGACAGAAGGCGTACCTCTATCCATCCGTGGAGACTCTGGGTCAGCAACCTCCAGGGCATGAAGATGTCCTCACCCTTGTCCCCATCTCACTGAGCTTGGCGAGGACCACCTGGGGGTGGGGGTGGTGGCAACTGATACCGCCTAGCACCTCTTGCTGCAGCTCCATCTCTGTCGTCACAAATGCGGCCCTGTAGACATACTTGTTCGAGACGATGCCTCTGCCATGGTGGCCTATCGATTGACTCTCTCTCAGCAGCATGACGGGATGGACAATCTCTAGCAAGATTTCCCTGACCATTGAAAACATAACACCACCTCTCTTGCGGCTGACCAAAACATGCATGCGATCTATGTGTGCCCTGATCCTTATATCCCCCATCCTGGGGTCGCATCCTGAAACTTTTCCCACATCCAGAACCCTAAGTCTTTCGTCGGTTACCAGATGCTGATCCGACTAAAAAGTCTCATCACTCGAATGCCGAGCATTACCATGCTAGGTCATCTCATCCAGAAAGATCTCCACCACCAAAGCACACACCAGCCCTCCAACATAGGTGGGAAGACACAAGGAAACCACACCTACCCATATGTACCTACAAAAGCCCTAGTATAAGGTATGAGCCTTAAAGAATGTGTCTCGAACCATATCCAGGGAATAGCGCGACAGGTCGGAAAATCTTGTTGAGTACTCTGACACAGTCATGCCCTCCTGCAGAAGCTTTAGCAGCTCTAGAATCCACACAGACACCAGCGTCAGTAGATAGAACTTCTCCCTGAAGAGCCGCTCATACTCTGCCCACGTGAGTGTATCCTCATTGTGGGACTGCGTCACCAAACACCACTATTGACCGGCCGAACCATGCAGAAGGCTCTCCGCTAGGACCAAAATTTGTTCTGGAGGTGTCCTCACTATGAGGAAAACACAGGTGACAGCTTCAAGCCATTCATCAACTACATGAGGGTCCGGATACCCATGGAACCTTAGAGGTCACTGCCTCTAAAAAATGTTTAATGCACTCAGCCTACGCACAACCTCATTATGCACTACCGACACAACCAGCTGCTCGATAGGTGGTCGCTCAACTGGCAGACCACCTAGAGGTACAACCTCAGAACCGACGCCCTTGTCTATATCCTATACACGGGGCAGATCGTCACCACAATCATGTTATGGATCCCTCGATGGATGATGTCATGGAGGCATCATGAAATACATTCAAGACACACCATAGTCAAAGAATATATCTAGAGAGATGACACAAGAAGGACAAGGAAAAACCAAAAACCTAGTCATATATGATGCATGTACCATTTTTTCCCTATGACTAGTGTCCAAACATCCCTTGTCGAAAGGCAATTAATCAAAGCCCTGGTGTATTGATACGTCAGTTGTTGCACCAACACTTAAGTCCCTTGTCTGAAAGATGAACTCAAAACACCCTAATACCGCTGCTATGCAACCCAAACCAAACTAACAGCTAGAAAAGCTATGCTCTGAGATCGAAAAGGTGGAACCTCCTCTGATTCAACTTTTTCACATCCTGACCCAATGAGTCTCAAGCCATGACTCCCCATACCCGTCTCCAATAATCTAGGGTCTGGCGTCTAGCACCGAGTACGAAGTCACACACATGGGAGGCATTATCCTAAGGTACCAGTACACACACCCACATACACATCTATGAAATAGTGCATAGATATATAAAAAAGAAATGAAAATGCATGCATATATCTATCACAAACCATATAACGGGTAGAAAAGGGCTCCCAAAAGAAAACTGGAAAAGTTTCCAACCTTCTCAGAAGGGGTGAAAACACTGCCAAAACACCTTCCGATAAGCTCCTTGGAATATCTCCGTTAAACACCCCGATCAAACCCGCTCACTAAGATCCTCCTTCTATGGGTCCTCCTAAGACTCCGTCGAAAAGATTGTGTTCTGTACAAGACAGAAACATGTGCAGGCAATGTCTTTGGTGGTGTGAGTATAACAATACTCAGTAGGCACCCCAAAAACCAAAAACAAAAGAGAGAAACTGAAAGACAATCGTCCACTCATCCAAGCCAGTTGGAACCCAGATGAGAGAGATACTCCATCTCGTGACCATCCTCGGTTAAACACAACTAGTCAGCTCTGCTCAGGTGTATGCCCATACAAAAACCTTGAACAATCCAGATATCCTCATCTCTCACAACATGCCACATGGGGTACCGACATCGTCACCAGCTACTTTTACACAACCAAGAGAACACGCTCCATGATCACTGTCATCCCAGATAACACTCGTCCGATAGATACACTCCAATAGGTTTCACACAAACATCTCAGACGCTCACCCAATATATCACGCTCGTCGGATAACATCACTGAAGGAACCTCACTAAAAAAATATAAACACCAAACTCCTCGGTTAGGGGATCTCTCCTATGGCCCGTTAGGGGAATACCAAAACCCAAACCGATTTACGAAGATCTTACAGATAGGGGATCACTACGAGGGTTCGTTGTGGGATACCACAAACCAATCTGGAATTCACAGATATCATAGATAGGGGATCACTCCCAGGATCCATTGGGGGATACCACAACCCGATCTAGAACTCAACAGAAACACAACACGCAAATAGAGGATCATCACCCATGTCACGACGATCATAATGATACCGAATCCTAATCTGGTTCATCTCGACCTGTAGGGGATCAAACTGAGGATACCACAATGCTACAGACACCACGTACTGTGTAGGGGATCGTATAAGGAACAATAATGAAACCCTACTATAAACCTCATGCTGGGTATGGGATCGTATACCCGAAGATGCCACAATCTTACTGAGCGTGACCCATCACGTAGGGGATCATATTCCAGATGATGACACAAACCCAATGGAGTTAACCTACTAGATAGGGGATTTCCTCCCATGGATAAGTGGTCACAAAGAAACCAAAAATCCGATCTTGGGAAACGATGCTTCAGGATCCCTCTCTAGGCCCACCGGAGGGATTCTACAACTCTATAAAATTAAACATCCCATCGAGAGCATAAAAAATATTTACGAAGGTTGTGATGCCACTCAAACCATCATAGGTATGAACCAAGGGAGCACCCCCAACAACTGCTAGTCCAAACGTCGCTAACCCTAGCAACCCACCACAACGCCACCCCGAGCACCTCTAAGGACGAGACCGAGTCCACCATCGCAATCCACGAGAAAAAACTCATAGGATAGGATGCTTACTAACCAAAAATGGAATTCTAGTGAAAAAGGCATTATTCAGCGCACTCAGCCCGTGCAAGGCCCACACAATGATCTTGAAACTCATCAAGTGGATTATACCACGACTATACCCTAAGAAAAACACAGGGAATCGACTACTTGTTCGTCCGAAACGGATACCTAGTTAAAAGGTACTATTCAATGTATCCATCTCAGGTGGGGCGCACACATCGATCCTGAACACATAGAACAGATCACACCATTGTGATTCTATCAGAAAAACACACTAGATCAACTATTCATCCGACAAAATCGGAAATGGTTGTATATAATATTGTATCATATATAACATTGGAATTTTCTCACAAATTATCTGTGGGTTTGAACAGGATTTTGAAATGGTATGCTCAAATTATGGATGAAGCCTTTTTTTATCTTGGGAGACTACTCAACTACATTTAATTTGAATCATGCAATGGAGTCTCTAATAACATAATATACTCATGATATTTACGTTTATGATGTATTTATGAGTTCTATTTTCATTAAATTTGTAATAACATAATTTGGAGGTCTTTAATATGGCATGTGTTTCAATAACAACTATGGGGTCTATTCAACTAGCAAGACAAAAATCTCATCTTGATTGAATTTTCTAGACAATTGAATTTCTATTTGGATCTGGGATAAGAATTAAATGTTTAACACCATGTATAAATGAATCCTAAAAATACAGATGACTTAAATTTCATCATAATTGTAAAATTTATATCATTAAAACTAAATCTCTAAAAATAGGTTAATTATTTGGAATTAACCAGTTTTCACAAAGAAGCCTAAAGTCCAGAAAAATACAAAAATATTGAAAATCATTAAAAATTGATTAATTTAAAGGGACTAAATCACTAAAACACACATTAAAAAGAATGAAAATATTGACTCTATCATTTACAGAAGTAAATAGTTTCTCATCTGTTAGGGTAAATTGGTAAAATAAGGCTAAAAATTTATGATATGGATATAAAATTTCTATAACACATTATTTTATGCTATCATATAAGTGAATATAGATAATTTTATATCTATGTTTATAAATTATTTACTAAATTTTCTTTTATATTTCATTATTAAATTTTTATTATTTTAATAAATGGATAAATGAAAATAGTCACTCTATTGATATTTTTTATTAGTTTCGAGTAAGATGTATTGAAGGTGAATGGATTCCTCTTTAGTTCATCTTAATCTTTTTCAATTTTTATTCATCTTCCTAAATCCTATGATTTATAATGAGTTATTTTACAGGTTATGTACATATGAAACATGAATATCTAATTGAGATAATGGTTTAGCTCCATATATCTGTTAAGCATCATTGTAGTATCTTAACATTTTTTTAATTATAAATTTGTTTTCCTAGTTCATTGTTTTCAATGTCTCATAAACCCTGATATACAATTTTTAAATGGATTTTTGAGGAATATTTTGGAAACTATAATATGTCACATTATAAGTATTTAAACAAAATTCTAAAACTTTTTTATTTTTTTCATTAGAATTAAACAATATATATCATATTTACAAATTAGTATTAAAAATAGATATTTTCATGAACTTGTCTTCTCTGGGAGAAGTATTTATAAAATTCATTAGTATTCAATTAAAAAATATGTATCCATAGATGTATCATACTAATATTTTCTATGATCATTAGGTACCTCATATTTATCTAAAATAACAAACCAAATATCGAACCTCAATTTATCTGTGAGATTTTTAATATTAATAATCCTTTGAGGATTGTTAATTCCATTAAAAAAGAGGAAGATTAATGGTAATTCTAGTAAGAAGTGTATTTCCCATAATTATAAATCTTTATACCCAAAAAATTAGGATGTTTAAATAATAATTGTTCTCAGAAATATCATATTTTGTAAAAGATGTTATAACAAATGTTAGTCCCAGTGGATATGTAAGATCTCAGTATTAGTAAAGGCGTGTTTTTTTTGTGTTTTGGTATAAGGACATGGCCTTAAACATTAAATAATATTGAATTAAATGAATAATTCTCATTGAGGAACTTTTTAGGTTTATTGTTTTAGATAATAAGGACATAAATAATATATCTCAAAAGATTACAGGGTAGAAAAATCTATACAGTTTCCATTTTTTCATTAAATAAAAACTACTGAAAAAAAGAGTCATGTCTAATTCCATGTTTTATACAGCATGACATTTCCTTGATCCCATCCTTGACCATATTAATCTTTATGTCCTATGAAAACATTTCAATACATGGGATGAGCATAAAAAAACTCAGTAAGGGTGATAAAACAATGAATGAAAACATTTTTTCATAAATACATACAAAATATGAAATCATTTACTTACCTCATGAAATCATATGATTTATGAAAGACACATAGAAATCATTAATCAAAAAGGTATGTTGTGGCATCCATATCATACATACATTGTACCTATCATAGCTACATAGGGAGTTACTTTGGAATTCCTATCACAATATTTTCCCAAAATCTCTTAGGAGAAACATTCACATTTACCTCTGGCATGTTACCCAATGAATTGGAGAGATATCTCAGGATCACTCTCCCTATGTTTATCGAGGAACCACCCATATACATAAATAATTCTCAAGAACCATAATAATATCATAACACATAACATAAGCATAAAGGAAAGATAACATATCCACATTTCAATAGAAAAATATCAATTCACGATACTGAAATAATAAATCCATTCTGAAAATCATTTTCAATACCAAAATACGTAAAAAGAGTATATGGTATTTATTGTTCCTTTTAAAAACATTACGGCTTGTTATGGAAGCCAAATATCAAATAATACTCACAGCGGTGGAAAGGATGTTGTCACAACTTATGTTAAAAAAATATTTTTTTCGTTTAGTAAAATTCTTCGTAAAAAATATTCCGCATGAATAAAATTAAAATTAAAATTTGTTTATAAACCGTATAAAATAAAGTCGTGTATAAAAATAAAAATGCCTTAATGAAAAGATATTGAGACGAAGTCCCTTACCTCATGTACGACTTGACTCGATTGTTCTTTAATCTCTGGAATAATAAACTAAGGTTAATTTCTACTTTCTTAAGAAACTTTTTCAAGTTTATTATTCCTTTTATATCACATATTATCATGTTATAAATTTTATGTAATCATTTAAGTTAATAACGTTCGTTTTGTCGATATTTGGTACTTGAGTAAAAAATGGACTTCTTATAATGACATGTTGTTTATTTGGTAAAATTTTAATTATATCCAGAATGATATTAATTATTTGGATATCATATATATCATATATATCCATCACATACATTTTTTTATAATAGTACATAAAATTTAGATGTATGAAATGAAATGCTCCATTCATGGAGACAGTAAGTCGTACGTACGCATGAACGCTACTTTCAATTCTATTTCTTATTTTAATGGAAATAAAACATATTGATACATAGGTATATTATAATTCTAGTATTATATCATATATAATATTGTTAACTCCATCATTTATACATCTCACATAAGGCATTAATGAATCACATCACATTGAGGAGGAGTTAGTCTTCACTTCTACAAATGAGATTATCGTATTTACCCACTATAAAAACCATAAAGGTGTGATATAAATGGGAAGTATAGAAGCATAAGGAAATAATAAAGAAAATATACATCATATATAAATATAGTTCCATCATAATGTCTACCATGAGTGGCAGTAAGATGTAATTGAACAATCATTGTTTCTTGAGGCGTTAGTTTTCCTTCCACAGAAACATTACGTTCTTCATCCATTATATGGAGGTGTGTGTAAGTGTAGTTATAATAATTAACTTAAATACATCCTAGTATATTGAGGATTTTGGTGTTTTTAGAAAAGAAAGTAATAAAAAGAGTTAAGGGTTAGAGAAGTAAAATAAAAGAAAACAATTTAAGAGAAACTGTTAGCTTTAATTTGGGTAACTCTCATTGGATTGAACCAAAAGGACATCTTGAAGTGCCTTCTGCCTATGTTGAGGCTTCTACAAGGAGTGTATGAGTGTAGGTAAGTAAATTGGGCCGAGTTCCGATGAGCCAAATGTGTTGAGAGGTGTGTGGAATTGGATAGAAATGGTCTCCTTTTATAAGGGAGAGGATGAGCTCTTTAGGAAAGTGTGAAAATATTATTTTATTATATAATTATATTAGGTATCTAATGAGCCAAAAATAATTATGGTCGAAGATAAGATGACTCATATTCGAAAAAAATCATCCAATCTGAATTGGACATGTTTTGTATAATATTTTAATCATTATAATATGATTTATTTAAATAATTTACTAATGAGGTAAATACTGCATCATTATTGTGTCATAACTAATATAATTTATTTGATTTCTAGAAATTATAAAATAAAAACCATGGTGTAGGAAATATTTTTATATTTCTAATGAATATTTATAGTTGAAAGGATAATTTATATAACCCCTTCTAAAATTTAATTACTAAAAGATATTTGCTTTTGTCATTTTGCCTTTACTTTAAGTTAATTAATCTAAATTTTCATTATCACTCATTTGTGGCTCAATGGGGTCCCAAAATAGCCCCAAATATTCTCATGGTGGTTAATGAATCAACCAATATGTTTTGGATAAGTGTTATGGTAATTTTGAATTATTATAATATACTTTTTACCTTGAATGTCCCTATTTACCTTTAACTGCGGTAAAGAAAAGTCAAATGTTACTGTTCACCCAAAATTATTTTCATTTTAATGAACCAAATTTTACATTTTTATAACAACCATGTATGTCGGATTTTTAAAATTCAATTCATAGAAGTGGTAAAATTTCATTTAGATGAAAAAGTCAGTTTTTTTTAACTACCACTAAGTGGTTTGACTATTCATCAAAAATTGAAGTTTTTTAGAAAAATACCAAAAATTCGTCCTATGCTATATTTGATATTCCAAATTAAAAAATGAAATATATTTTTCCAAATTCAAAACATATCAGTGGAATTAATTAATTTCAAAATTAATTCCCGTTATCAAAACAAATAGTGTGTTTTGGAGAAACAATAACTATCAAAAGATTGATACTTGTTTAGCTCCAATTTCGAAGTGAAATTAATTCCAATAACCAACATTTGATTAAATGGTAAAAATATATTCTAATAATACATTAATCCCAATTATAAATATAATCTAACTATACAAATATATTATATTAAAACATAGTTTTGAATTGAAATACAATATTTGTAAAGACCCGTAAAATTCAAGGAAAATTTTTTTCTTAATTTTCTTTAGAATTTTACAAGAGCGCGGTTTCAGACTGCACCTGATTCCGAGCCCCGGAGTGCCCGGAATCAATTTCCGAAGTTTGGATCGGGTACATTCAGTGAACGAACGAGCGGGAATTCCTAACTTTTGATTCGGTGCTCGGAATTGAAATCTGAGGGCACCGATGAACTCGCAGCGCCGATATTCGCTTAAGGAGACCTTTTCCGAGGTTGCGTTTATTTCGGGTTGACTGTTAGTTTTTGGGAGTTAGAATAAGTAAAATAAAAATTTTGGATTAAAAAATTTTATTTAAACTTATTGGTTAACTTCTCTCAAAGGAAGTTAGGGGTGGGACCCACACCCACTTAACCTCCCTTGAGAGGATTAAGTGTGGTGGGCCCCACACGAACCCTAAACTTTTCCTCTTTTTTTTAAATTCCCTAACTCCCCTCTCTCTCTCTTAAAGGCTTGTCAACTTAACATTTATTTAATTATACAACTCATGTATAATAAATAAGTGAGATTAATTTTGGAGTTATCCTTTTGAATTTCAAACCTTTGAAATTCTTTTGTTGAGTTTGTGAATAAAATAAGCTCTTATCTTATTTTGTTGGGTTAGAACTCTTTATCCATCTTGAGAGATTTTGAGAGTTTTTCCTTCTTCTTCAAACTTTGACGAAGAACTCTCAAGCTCCGACGAAGAACGCCACTCCTCTCTTCTTCATCTTCCGTGTCAACGAAAGGGAACGCCGCTTCCTCCTCGGACTTCCTTCGTCGGTATACGCAGATTCGCCAACGACGTACCTCTTCGGACGTACCTCTTCGTCATCGGATTTGACGAACGATTACCGCGACGCCCGACCTCCACGACGCTGTCTTCCGCGGGACGTTGAAAATCTTCGAACCTTATACCCAAGGTAGGGGTTGTTGTTATTTGTTTATTTATTTATCCTTGTTCGTGGTTCTTGCATGACTAACGTAAGGATTTTTAAGTTGTGTTATCATTTAACGTGAGGGGGCCAGACCGCATTAACACAGCTGAACCCCCTCCATCGTTCTTTTTGATTTATCTTGCGGGTGGAAACAAGGTGGCGTGGTGCTGTCGCACCACGCGGTTAATCGTATGTTTATATTGCGCGGCGCCATCGCGCCGCGCCGTGGAAGAATCATCATGAACGCGACGCCGTCACGCCGCGTCAAGTGGAATCGGAGGCGCGGTGGAGGGGCGCGGTGCCGTCGCACCGCACCGGACGACGAACACCGCGGCCGGTTCCGGGCCGCGGCGGGACGAGAAGACCGGCGGCCGGGCCGCCAGCATCGGAAGCCGGAAAGGGGACCGGATTTTCCGGTCTCGTTGGAGAAAACCGGCCGGCAGTTGGCCGGCCGGAAGGTCAAAAGGCGGGGGAAATAAATTCCCCCTGACAGCTTAAAAAACCCCCCTCATTTATGAGGGGGGCGGTTTCCTTTGGGGGGGCAGGCGGCCCCCCGGTTTAATCTAGCAGGCCCCCACGATGGGGGGCCGTTTTCAAAAAGGGCGCGACACATATGCCGCCCCGCCACTCCAAGAAGCGGGGGGCTTTGCCCCCCCCCCCCCCCCCCCCCCCCCCGCGTGCTGCCTCCATGCGGCGCCAGGCTGCCGCGCCGCCCTGCCGCCGCGCCGCCGGCAGTCCGGGCCGGGTCGACCCGGACCCGGACCCCCCGTTTCGAATCAGTTTCGGTCTTTTGGCCATAACATGAGCCACGGACCTCCAATTGACAAACCGTCTACGGCAACGCGATCCTTGGATGGAGACGGTCTTTCAGTATATCGCACTCAAGGTTTTGGAACACTTTGAGTTCGGCCGGGTTGGTTCGTTCACGAAACCAACCGGGCCTTCAGAGCGGAAACACTCATATATTGAGCTACGGACGTCCGATTGACGTGACGTCAGTTTTGTTGTGTTCCTCTTAGTGAGACGATTCTTTTGGCATACTCCACCCGAGGTTTGGACGCAGGTGGAGTACGGTCGGGTTGGTTTTGCCTTAAAAACCAACCGGGCCCCGGGGACGAAATTGCCAATATCTCTCAGACCGGGCGTCCGATCGACGCACTGTCTATTGCGTTGAGTTCCTGTTGACGATACGGAACTTTTGGATACATCCACTCTGGACTTTGTGACAGTTGATGTATCAGCCTCTTGGCTCGTGGAGCGGACCCTCCGAACGAGCTTGCTGTGTGCGGGAACCCTAGTGCTGGCTGCGACTATTACTGCTACTGCTACTGCTACTGTGACTGCGACGACGAGAGTACAGAGATCCTGTGTGGATTCGACGATGACGACTTCAGCACTCAGCAATCCTACGTGGATCAGTGCTACAGGTCCTGTGTGGGCCCGATCCTGTGTGGGTCTGATCCTGTGTGGGTCTTTGCGCTCAACGGTCCTGTGTGAACCAGCGCCTACAAGTCCTACGTGGGCCCGATCCTGTGTGGGTCTTTTGCGGGGGTTAGTTACATATCGATCCTTCGTGGGTCTGACGACTTAGATGGATCAGAGATCATCTTTATCGTCTATCGAAGATGTATACCTGTGTGAGCTGAAACATATTGCTTTCCTGTGTGGATTGTGTTGTGCAATTCTGTGTGGATTACGTTTTTCTTTCCTGTATGGAATACGTTTACATTCATGTGTGGACTGAGTTGTACTTGGGCTCGGAGGTTGGAGCGTATTTGAAATTGATGACTTAGCTATATGTATGGGCATATACCTAAGTAGTGTCGGTTGTTACTTCGTGATTGTACCTTTCTTCGTGGTTTATCCTTTGTGGATTTGAGAGACCTTCAGGGGTCTCGGGGTCCCTACTGAGTATCTTATACTCACCCCTGCACGGGCTTTGCCCGCACTACGTTGTGTTGGTTGCAGACGACGGACATGGTTGATCTTAGCTGAGGCTTGCAGAGCAGGACGGTACCTGGAGGTGGACCATTGGGCGGGACGTGTTCGGAGCGGACGGCGGGACCCGTGGAGAAGTGGAGCTATATGTACCCACCGTTCAGGTGGGATTTCCAGTGGACAGCTCGGTGTAGCGGCTTTTACTTTTCAGTTGCTATTTTCCCTTTCGAGTTGTACTTTACTTTCAGTTTGGGTTTGTATACTGGCCCATTTACTTTTCCGCACTTACAGTTGTACTCTGCTTTTGCTTAGTATTTACTTCCGCTTGCTTACTCTGTGGTGTTTGTTTACTTTACAAAGGCAATGCCTTCCCTTTTTACCGGGATTTACGCCTTGGTGCTAGTCGCCATCCCCTGGCCTATGGAAGGCGGGCTTGGGGTAGTCACGACATGGATCCCGAGGGCGGGTCGTGACAAATTGGTATCAGAGGAGTTCGGTTCTACCGCGAATTCTGATCTTTTCTATGTGAAGAAATAATGTTTAGCGTATTGAGTGTGGTTATCAATCCAGGGAGTCCAGTGTTGGTGCGGCGGCCGACGTATCCGTACACTAGGACCCTGACTTCTGATTCCCGACTTAATGCACGAAAACATTGATTGCGTGTGTGTTTCAAAGTTTTCTTTGTGATTACTTATATCAGCTCACCAGGTATACTGTTCTGACCATGGCGCACCTGTTTCCTTCTCAGGATGGCCCCACGACGGCAGCCAGCTAGGGTTCCGAGAGTCGAGCGTGACGACAGCCCACCGTGCGACGAGGCCTCGGTGCAGGGACCTTTGTCAGCAATGGCACCGACGGTAGCTCTACCCATCGAGCCATCGATACTTCCAGCACCAGCCGCTGACGATGCACGTCGCCTCAGTGCACTGCATGAGTTTCAGTGCCAGCGACCACCCAGGTTTCGCGGGGAGACGGATCCCCAGGCAGCCGAGGACTGGCTGGAGGCAGTGGTATGAGTGTTTAGGCTAGTGAGGACACCAGCAGACCTCATGGTGATCCTCGATGCGAGCCTACTACACGCAGCAGCAGGACGATGGTGGAGCTTGATGCTCCAGGTGCACGATGAGGCATCTCTACTTTGGACGGACTTTGAGAGCCTCTTCCGCTCGGAGTTCGTCCCAGCCACCCTTCGTGCGGTGCATATCCAGGAGCTTCTTCAGCTGCGGCAGGGCAGCATGACGGTCACTCAGTACTCGGCGAGGTTTACCGATCTCTCGCGCTACTCGACTGACATGGTACGGGACGCATTCTTCCGGGCCCGGACCATAGAGCAGGGTTTGAGACACGAGATCAGGGCATCGCTGATCTCCCTCAGCATACCGACTCAAACAAGAGTACTGGGGCGGGACCTTCTGATTGAGAGCTTCCTTGCTGAGTCTACACCAGCGCAGCGACCCACCGCAGGGCGGAACGTGGCAGAGTCATCTGCAGAAGGCAGTCGACGGATGACTCAGGGGTCCAAGCAGACCAGACCTTCGGGCAGACGACCTCAGGGCACTGGCTCAGCAGTGCGGGGCACACAACGAGGAGCTCGTCTTTCGAGAGGCAGACAGTGCTACTCGTGCGGCGGGCAGGGCCACATGGCTCGTGACTGCCCGACCTGCCGTGCCGAGGAGCAGTAGACAGTTGAGGGACCACCGAGGAAGAGGCAGAGGGTTGACCGTGGCGGTCCGCAGGGAGGCGGCGGATGAGGCAGAGAAGCTGGACGAGCAGCCGGTGGTGGGCGACGCTTTGAGGCTCTGCCACCACCACCACCAGGAGGTCCACCCCGACCACAGGGAGCTGGCGGGCAAAGACAGGCATAGCTCCAGGCAGCAGAGGCCTACGACCACGGCGCACCCGAGATGTTTCGAGGTACTATCTGTGTCTATTCCACCCTTGCTGCAGTTCTTATAGACACAGGAGCGAGTCACTCTTTCATAGCCGCTGCCCTTGTTCGGAGCTCAGAGATTCCGACAGAGCCGTTGGCTCGATCCTTACGGCTAGAGACTCCTACCGGAGCAGACTCGACGATTACGCACTGGTGCCGGCAGTGTGAGCTTACTCTAGGAGGCGAGAGCTTCGGCTGGGATCTTCTTGTAGCAGCGTCGAGGCCTTACGACGTCATCTTGGGCATGGATTTTCTATCTACGGTCCATGCACATATTGACTGTTTTAGGTGCAAGGTGCGATGTGTACACACCGACGGGAGAAGGTTCACCTTCACCGGTGAGAATGGAGCCTTAGCAGCACATGATGGACTTCCGCGGAGGAGAGGTCAACCCATTACTCATCAGTTAGCTAGCCTCATCCTTGGAGCAGTTGACGTGCAGAGTCTTGGTTTTCCTGCAGTGGTGGATCAGTTTGCGGAAGTTTTTCCCGACGACGTACCAGGGCTACCTCCTTGCAGAGAGGTAGACTTTTATATTGACTTGTACCTCGGGACAGCCCCGATATCCACTCCAGCATATCGGATGGCCCCCGCCGAGCTTCGAGAGCTACGGGTACAGTTGGAGGACTTGCAGGGCAAGGGGTTCATCCGACCCAGTGTTTCACCCTGGGCTTCCCCGATATTGTTCGCCAAGAAGGTGGACGGGAGCTTGCGACTTTGTGTTGACTATCGTCGCCTGAACCAGGTGACAGTGAGGAACAAGTATCCGCTACCAAGGATTGATGACCTCTTTGATCAGCTCAAGGGAGCACGGTGGTTCTCGAAGATAGACCTCAGGTCAGGCTATCATCAGCTCAGAGTCAGAGACGAGGATGTGCAGAAGACGGCCATCAGATGTCGGTATGGCCACTATGAGTTCTTGGTTATGCCTTTCGGTGTAACCAATGCTCCAGCAGTGTTCATGGATCTCATGAACAGGATCTTTCAGCCATACCTCGATCGGTTTGTCGTGGTCTTCATTGACGACATTCTGATTTACTCTACGACTGAGGAGGAGCACGCCTATCACTTGCGAGTTATACTAGAAACACTCTAAGAGCACCAGCTTTATGGTAAGCTCTCGAAGTGCCAGTTCTGTATACGTGAGGTCCACTTCTTGGGACACGTTATCTCTGAGGCGGGAGTTGCAGTGGATGCCGCGAAGATTGAGGCTGTGTTACCATGGGAGCCACCCAGGAGCGTGACTGAGGTTCGGAGTTTCTTGGGACTAGCTGGATACTATCAGAGATTCGTGCCAGACCTCTCTAGAGTTGCGGCACCACTCACAGCTTTGACGAAGAAGGGGAAACCCTTCGTGTGGTCAGACAGATGTTAGCAAAGCTTCCAGGAGCTGAGACAGAGATTGACCAGTGCACCTATCATGAGGTTGCCTGAGGAGGGAGTAGGGTACGTAGTTTACTGCGATGCATCAGGGGCCGGACTCGGATGTGTTCTGATGCAGGAGTGGGCAGTGATCGCCTATGGATCACGTTAGTTGAGGCCGCATGAGCAGAACTACGCTACCCATGACCTGGAGTTAGCAGCAGTAGTCTTCGCTCTGAAGACATGGCGACACTATCTGATGGGCGAGCGCTTTACAGTATTTTCCGATCATCAGAGTCTCAGGTATATCTTCTCACAGAAGGACCTGAACCTGAGACATCGGCGATGGCTCGAGTTCCTCCAGGACTATGACTTTGAGATAGTTTATACTCCTGGGAAGGGGAACGTAGTAGCCGATGCCCTTAGCAGGAGGACGGGCATTCAGCTACTTGAGGAGGCGACGAAGCAGCTAGCCTCTTTGCAGATATCCTTCGTGGATAGAGATGGAGCAGCCTTCCTTCAGTCTCTCACAGTCACTCCTCCACTACTGCAGCGAGTCAGGGAGGCACAACGTGGGGACGCTGACTGTGAGACACGGCGTGCACAGATATCCTCGGGACAGGCACCTGATGGTTTCTCTCTTTGAGCAGAGCACGACATCCTTTTCAGAGGACGTACCATGGTACCAGTCGCTTTGCGAGAGGAAGTGCTGAGTGAGTTTCACACTTCTCCTTTGGCGGTACATCCTGGAGTGGCAAAGATGTACCAATACCTCAGACGACAACACTGGTGGCCGGGCATGAAGAAGACAGTAGCAGAGTTCGTTTCTCGATGCCTCACCTGCCAGCAGGTGAAGGCAGAGCATCAGGTACCAGCAGGCTTGGTACAGCCCTTGGAGGTTCCAGAGTGGAAGTGGGACGGCATATCTATGGACTTCGTGACTGGACTTCCACGCACTTCCAGAGGTCACAACTCCATCTGGGTGATTGTTGACCGACTCACCAAGTCGGCACACTTCTTACCCATCAGAGAGCAGGGCTCAGTGGAGAGATTGGGACGTCTCTACGTTCAGGAGATTGTGCGGCTCCACGGTGTGCCATCATCTATCGTCTCCGATCGAGATGCTCGCTTTACTTCCCGGCTTTGGAAGGGGTTACAGGAGGAGTTCGGGACACAGCTACGTCTGAGCACAGCCTTTCACCCACAGACGGATGGTCAGACGGAGAGGACCATTCAGACTCTCGAGGAAATGCTCCGCGCATGTGTCCTCGACTTTGGTCGTAGCTGGGAGGACCACCTACCCTTGGTGGAGTTTGCATACAACAACAGCTACCACTCCACCATCGGGATGGCACCGTACGAGGCATTGTACGGCCGACCATGTAGATCTCCTTTGTGCTGGACAGACCCTGGAGAGTCAGCACTGGTGGGACCGGAGATGGTTCAGGCCACGACAGAGAAGGTACAGGTCATCCAGGAGCGGATGAGGACAGCTCAGAGCCGGCAGAAGTCATATGCTGACAGGAGGTGGAGGACACTAGAGTTTGAGGATGGCGACCACGTCTTCTTGCGGGTCTCACCTCGACGTGGTATTCAGAGATTTGGCCGAGGCGGCATGTTATATCCGCACTTCATCGGACCCTTCCAGGTCCTCAGCAGGATTGGTGAGGTGGCTTATCGCCTGGCTCTACCACCTCAGTTGCACCAGGTGCATGACGTCTTCCACGTATCCCAGCTGAGGAGATACGTGCACGACCCGATGCACATCATTGACCATGGGGAGCTTGACGTTGACGATGGGGCGACTTTTACGGAGGTCCCGGTGGAGATAGAGGATCGAAAGGAGCGGGTCCTACGTGGGCGATCGATTCCTCTTGTGCGCATCAGATGGAATCACGGGAATCTCCAGGAGAGCACATGGGAGCAGGAGGCTCAGATGCATGCTCAGTACCCTCATTTGTTTCCCTAGTTTTGATGTATCTTTATGGGGACGTAAATCCCTGAGGTGGGAGTAATGTAAAGACCCGTAAAATTCAAGGGAAATTTTTTTCTTAATTTTCTTTAGAATTTTACAAGAGCGCAGTTTCAGACAGCACCTGATTCCGAGGCCCGGAGTGCCCGGAATCAATTTCCGATGCTTAGCTCGGGTACGTTCAGTGAACGGACGAGCAGGAATTCCTAACTTTTGATCCGTTGCTCGGAATTGAAATCTGAGGGCACCGATGAACTCGCAGCGCCGATATTCGCTTAAGGAGACCTTTTCCGCGGTTGCGTTTATTTCGGGTTGAGTGTTAGTTTTTGGGAGTTAGAATAAGTTAAATAAAAATTTTGGATTACAAAATTTTATTTAAACTTGTTGGTTAACTTCTCTCAAAGGAAATTAGGGGTGGGACCTACACCCACTTAACCTCCCTTGAGAGGATTAAGTGTGGTGGGGCCCACACGAACCCTAAACTTTTCCTATTTTTTTTCAAATTCCCTAACTCCCCTCTCTCCCTCTTAAAGGCTTGTCAACTTAACATTTATTTAATTATACAACTCATGTATAATAAATAAGTGAGTTTAATTTTGGCGTTATCCTTTTGAATTTCAAACCTTTGAAATTCTTGTGTTGAGTTTGTGAATAAAATAAGCTCTTATCTTATTTTGTTGGGTTAGAACTCTTTAGCCATCTTGAGAGATTTTGAGAGTTTTTCCTTCTTCTTCAAACTTTGACGAAGAACGCTCAAGCTCCGACGAAGAACGCCACTCCTCTCTTCTTCGTCTTCCGTTTCAACGAAAGGGAACGCCGCTTCCACCTCGGACTTCCTTCGTCGGCATACGAAGATTCGCCAACGACGTACCTCTTCGGACGTACCTCTTCGTCATCGGATTTGACGAACGATTACCGCGACGCCCGACCTCCACGACGTTGTCTTCCGCGGGACGTTGACAATCTTTGAACCTTATACCCAAGGTAGGGGTTGTTGTTATTTGTTTATTTATTTATCCTTGTTCTTGGTTCTTGAATGACTAACGTAAGGATTTTTACGTTGTGTTATCATTTAACGTGAGGGGGCCGGACCGCATGAACACGGCCGAACCCCCTCCATCGTTCTTGTTGATTTATCTTGCGGGTGGAAACAAGGTGGCGTGGTGTCGTCGCACCATGCGGTTAATCATATGATTATATTGTGCGGCGTCGTCGCGCCGCGCCGTTGAAGAATCATCAAGAATGCGACGCCGTCGCCCCGCGTCAAGGGGAATCGGAGGCGCGATGGAGGGGCGCGGTGCCGTCGCACCGCGCCGGACGAAGAACATCGCGGCTAGTTCCGGGCCGTGGAGGGACGAGAAGACCGGCGGCCGGGCCGCCGGCATCGGAAGCCGGAAAGGGGACCGGATTTTCTGGTCCCGTTGGAGAAAACCGGCCGGTAGTTGGCCGGCCGGAAGGTCAAAAGGCGGGGGAAATAAATTCCCCCTGCCAGCTTAAACCCCCCCCCCCCCTCATTTATGAGGGGGGCAGTTTCCTTTGGGGGGGAAGGCGGCCCCCCGGTTTAATCAAGCACGCCCCCACGATGGGGTGCCGTTTTCAAAAAGGGCGCGGCACATATGTCGCGCCGCCACTCCAAAAAGCTGGGGGCTTTGCCCCCCCCCCCCCCCCCCGCGCGCTGCCTCCATGCGGTGCCAGGCTGCCCCCCGGTTCGGGCCGACCCAGGGGGGGGTTCGGGCCGGGTCGGCCCAGACCCGGACCCCCCGTTTCGAATCAGTTTCGGTCTTTTGGCCATAACGTAAGCCATAGACCTCCTATTGACTAACCGTCTACGGAAACACGATCCTTGGATCGAGACGGTCGTTTCGATATATCGCACTCAAGGTTTCGGAATACTTTGAGTTCGGCCGGGTTGGTTCGTTCACGAAACCAACCGGGCCTTCGGTGCGGAAACGCTCATATCTTGAGCTACGGACGTCTGATTGACGTTCTGTCAGTTTTGTTGTGTTCCTCTTAGTGAGACGGTTCTTTTGGAATACTCCGCCTGAGGTTTGGACGCAGGTGGAGTACGGTCGGGTTGGTTTTTCCTTAAAAACCAACCGGGCCCCGGGGACGAAAATGCCAATAACTCTCAGACCGGGCGTCCGATCGACGGGCCGTCTGTTGCGTTGAGTTCCTGTTGACGATACAGAACTTTTGGATACATAAACTCTGGAATTTTTGACAGTTGATGTATCAGCCTCTGGGCTCGTGGAGCGGACCCTCCGAACGAGCTTGCTGTGTGCGGGAACCCTAGTGCTGGCTGCGACTGTTACTGCTACTGCTACTGCTACTGTGACTGCGACGACGACAGTACAGAGATCCTGTGTGGATTCGACGACGACGACTTCAGCACTCAGCGATCCTACGTGGATCAGTGCTACAGGTCCTGTGTGGGCCCGATCCTGTGTGGGTCTGATCCTGTGTGGGTCTTTGCGCTCAGCGGTCCTGTGTGAACCGGCGCCTACAGGTCCTACGTGGGCCCGATCCTGTGTGGGTCTTTTGCGGGGGTTAGTTACCTATCGATCCTTCGTGGGTCTGACGACTTAGATGGATCAGAGATCATCTTTATCTTCTTTCGAAGATGTATACCTGTGTGAGCTGAAACCTATTGCTTTTATGTGTGGATTGTGTTGTGCAATCCTGTGTGGATTACGTTTTTCTTTCCTGTATGGAATACGTTTATTTTCCTGTGTGGACTGAGTTGTACTTGGGCTTGGAGGTTAGAGCGTATTTGAAATTGATGACTTAGGTATATGTATGGGCATATACCTAAGCAGTGTCGGTTGTTACTTCGTGATTGTACCTTTCTTCTTGGTTTATCCTTTGTGGATTTGAGAGACCTTCAGGGGTCTCGGGGTTCCTACTGAGTAGCTTATACTCACCCATGCACGGGCTTTGCCCGCACTACGTTTTGTTGGTTGCAGACGACGGACATCGTTGATATTAGCTGAGGCTTGCAGAGCCGGACGGTACTTGGAGGTGGACCATTGGGCGGGACGTGTTCGGAGCGGACGACGGGACCCGTGGAGAAGTGGAGCTATCTGTACCCACCCTTCAGGTGGGATTTCCAGTGGACAGCTCGGTGTAGCGGCTTTAACTTTTCAGTTGCTGTTTTCCCTTTCGAGTTGTACTTTACATTCAGTTTGGGTTTGTATACTGGCCCATTTACTTTTCCGCACTTACAGTTGTACTCTGCTTTTTCTTAGTATTTACTTCCGCTTGCTTACTCTGTGGTGTTTTTTTACTTTACAAAGGCAATGCCTTCCCTTTTTACCGGGATTTACGCCTTGGTGCTAGTCGCCAGCCCTTGGCCTATGGAAGGCGGGCTTGGGGTAGTCACGGCACTGACCCCGAGGGCGGGTCGTGACAATATTTTCACTATTCATTAAAAAAATGAACATTATCAGAAAAATAGCAAAAAATTACACAAAATAAAATTTGATGTCCCCATTCTAACAAAGAATTTTTTTTGGTCAGTTAGAATGTATAAAAGTGACAAAAATATATTTAAATAAGTTTCTCCATTAAAAGGTGGTAAATCGGCCTTTTAATGTAAATTATGCTTAATATTAGATTCATTCACATTTTTAGCCTCTAAATTTTACTAGATATATGTAAATACATTTGACAAACTTGAATAATCATATTGTAATTAGTTTCATTCATTCCTATGAATACATCGTCTAGGAGTTAACTACTATTTTAAATAATAATATTATATTATTAGTGTGCAATGTAGGATTCCAAAGAAACCCGTTGTTGCGTATCGGGTACGCTATAGAACATAGATACCCCTTTAAAGTAATATAAATATTTAATTCACAAATAATAATATATATGAAATATGTCTTATTCTTCATTTACCTAGGATGTTACACACTTCCCCCCAATTTGAAATTGCGTCCTCGCAATTTTTAATCACATTTCAAAATAAGTGGGGGTATTTATCCCTCATAGCATTTTCAAATTACCACGTTGCCTCTTCAACCATATAGTTTTTCCAAAAAACCTTTAACTTGTGAATTACCTTATTCCGCAACACTTACTCTCTACAGTCAATAATCTGGACTGGTTGTTCTTCAAAAGGGAGATTCTCTTCCAACTAAACTACCTTTGGGCTCAAAACATGAGATAGATCTGGCATATACATTCTCATCATCGAAACATAAAAAACATTGTGTACATGGGATAAATATGGAGGTAAATCCACTCTATATGCAATTGATCCAACTCTCTCCAAAATTTCATAATGTCAAATGAACCTAGAACTCAACTTTCCCTTATTATAAAAATGCATCACACTTTTTCATGGAGAAACATTGAGAAAGCAAGATCACCTACCTCAAAGGAAAGAACCTTCCTCTGGATATCTGCATAACTTTTCTGCCTACTCTGAGCTATTCTCATATGCTTCTAAATCAATGGAACTTTCTCTACCATCTATTCTACCAATTCTGGTCCCATCATCTTACATTCACCTACTTCATCCCAAAAAGCAGGAGATTGTAAATTCTTTCCATATAATTCTTCAAATGGAGCCATCAGTATACTAGAAATAAAGTTGTTATTATATGAAAAGTCAACCAAAGAATGATTTTGGTCCCATCTTCCCTGTTAATCCATCGATAAAGCACATAACCTATCATCCAATGTATGAATTGTTTGTTTTGACTACCCATTTGATTGAGGATGAAAAGTTGTACTAAAATTTAATTTTGTACCCAATGACTTCTGAAGGCCTTTCCAAAAGATAGAAATGAACCTGAGATCACGATCAGATACAATGGAGAGTGGAACTCTATGCAACATGACTTTCCCTTTAACATAAAATCGAGCAAGTTGATCTAGAGACAATGTATCTCTAAGAGGAAGGAAATGATAAGATTTAGTCAACCGATCAACAATAACCTATATTGCATTACTACCTTGAGATGCCTTTAGTAATCCCACAACGAAGTCTATGTATATATTTTCCCATTTCCACTTTTGGACCAGTAATGGTAGAAGCATTCCATTCAGTAACTGCTGCTCTACTTTAACCTTCTGACAATTCAAACACTTCACTGTAAAATCAGAAATATCTCTTTTCATTCCATCCCACAAGTAATACTCCTGAAGATCTCTGTACATCTTAGTACGTCCAGGATGAACTGAAAATGGGGAACTATGAGCTTCATAGAACAACTCATTCTTCAACTGTGAATCCCAAGGCACACATATTCTCTTCACAATCCACAAAACACAATCATTATCAATGTTAAAATCAGGAATCTTACCCTTCTGAACCAACACAATCTTTTTCTACAACTCACTGTCTTCCTTCTGCGCTTACTTAATTCTCTCTGATAGAGATGATTTCACTTACACCTGAATCAAAACAGAAGAATTTCCTGCAACAACTACTTCTATGCCAATGTTCATCAAATAAAAAACCAAAGGATCTTGTTCCAAACGTAACATGTTTAATGAAGTATCACTTTTTCGGCTAAAAGAATCAGCCACTTTATTTTCTTCTCCTGGATGATAAAGGATCATGAAATCACAATCCTTGATTAATTCTAAACATATCCTCTGTCTCATGTTCAATTACTTGTGAGTGAATATATACTTCAAACATTTGTGATCTGTATATATTTCACACCTCACTCCATAGAAATGATGCCTTCAAAATTTTAAAGCAAAAACAACAGTAGCTAATTCCAAATCATTTGTAGGGTAATTTAACTCATGTGGTTTCAACTGATATGAAGCATAAGAAATTACTTGATCATTTTGAATTAGGACACAATCCAGTCCTTTCAACGAAGCATCACTATAGATAAAAAAACTAACCATTTCTAGAAGGCAGTTCAAAAACTGGAGCATTCACCAATCTCCTTTGCAATTCCTAAAAACAATCATCACATTATTTTTCCCAGATTAACATAACACCTTTTCGAGTTAACTTAGTCATTGGACTAGATAACCATGAAAAATTTTCAACAAACCTCTATTAATAATCTTCCAAACCAAGAAAAACATGGATCTCTATTATATTTGTTGGTCTTGGCCATTCATCAAAAAATTTTGTTTTAGCAGGATCAACAGTTATTCCATTTTTTGAAACAATGTGACCAAGGAAAGAAATTTGTTGTAACCAAAACTCACACTTTCTAAATTTCACAATTTACTAGAAAACATCTTTGAAATGAACTATTGGGTAGAACCTAAATCAAAAAACACATTGGCATAATCTGATCAAACAAACTGTACACCTGACACAACATCATTTGATGGACCAACATCTGCTGAAATAGTTGCAAAGGATTTTGCCACCACTTTCTGCTTGTATTCTGACTGCTTTCCTTCGGTTGGGTTCTTTGTTGGACACTCATTTGCACAATGACCCATTTCATTACACGTAAAACATTTTACTGATTGTAAATCATATTTTGTCTTACCATTACCCTGGTCATTTTCAGTGCAATGAAGAGCCTTATGTCCTATGTTACCACATCGGTAGCACTTAACCAAATTCAAAAGACATTCCCCAGCATGATTTTTAACACAATTTTCAGAAACTGTAAACTTAAGCTTCTTAGAATCAGACTTTTTTGAAGAGTTATTCCATTTCGCCTGCGACCTCGACCTCTTATTCGGTTGTTTTTCAAAGAAAACCTGATCATCAGAAAACCCCATTTCCACCATCTCGGCACAACGAACAAGTTTTTCATAACTTTGGAACTCACGAGAAACTAAATCTCCTCAATACTTTGGATTTAATCCTAAGTAAAAAACAATTGATTTTACTATCATGATATCATATGAATTTGGAGTATACCTTTCTAGTCGAGTGAATTTTTCTTTATAAGCAGCCACTGAGTCATCCTCATGCCTCAATTCTAGGAATTTTTTCCATCCTAAGACGAACCACATTAGGAAAACATTTCTCAGGAAACATACATTTTTAATTCCTCCCAATAAAGAGCATCAATATCATCACTATCCCTAATGTTTTTCATCATCGACCACCACTAATCAGCTTCACCTTCAAAACGGTAAACACCAAGACTAACCTTTTGATGTTCAGAACAACCCATGACATCAAAAATCATCTCCAGTGCATTAATCCACCCTTCAGCTAGAATAGGGTCTGATGATCTTCTGAATGATGGGGGATTTTGCCTCATGAAATGCTCAACTACTGAAATGTTCCTCTATGGTTGATATGGATGATCTCATACATGGATACCACCACCATTTATAGCCTGATTCAACTGTTCCATCACTATAACAAACTGTTCAGTTCCGATTCCGACCATCTTAGGTTGATTATTTGGATGGTTGTCATCCTCCTGATGTCAACCCAACATAGCTGCCCTATTTACTCATTGGAAAACCATTCTTAACAAAGAAATATTTTAAGCGAAGCAACATGGTAATTTGTAAATGCTATACGATTTCAATATTAACATAAATTACTTTATGGATATTAATTTAACAATACCCTAACTTTTAATTTTATCTAAACTGACCTCTGATACCAACTATAAGGACTCGGCCTTAAACATTACTTAATATTGAATTAAATGAATAGTTTAGGTTGAGGATCTTTTCAGGTTTAGAGTTTTCAATAATTAAGACATAACTATTACATCACGAAAGATTACAAGGTAGACATATCTATACGACTTACATTATTTTATAAAATAAATACTCTTGATATAATGGGTCATCTCTAGTTCCATGTTTTAGACAACATGACTTTTCCATTATCACATCCTTGACCATATTCAACTTTATGTCCTGTGAAAACATTTCAAAACATTGGATGAGCATTAAAAATTCAGTAAGGGTTATTAAACAAGTAAAGAAAAAATTTGATCATAAATACATACAAAACATGAAATTATTTTCATACCTCATGAAATCCTAAGATTTATGAATGACAGATAGAAATCATTAATCATAAAGGTAATTTGTGGCATCCATATCATACTTACATTGTAGCTATCACAGCTACATAGGGAGTTATGTAGGAATACCCATCATAGTATATTCGATAAATCACTTATGAGAAACACTCACGTTTACCTCCATCACGTTAACCAATGCATTGGAGAGAAATCTCGGGCACACCTGCCCTAGGATTTTCAAGGAACCACCCTTTAAAATAAATAATGCCCATGAACCATAACATGATCATAACACATAACATAAGCATAAAGTAAATATAACATTTCCACATTGCAATAGAAAGATATCATTTCAGGATATTGTATTAATAAGTCCATTATCAAAATCATTTTAAATACCAAAATATGTAAAAAGAGTATATGGTATTTATTTTTCCATTTAAAAACATTACGGCTTGTTAAAGAAACCAAAGATCAAATAATACTCGTAGTGACGGAAAGGTCGTTGTCACCGCTTACACTAAAAAAAATTCATTTTTTTCATTTAGTAAAATGATTTGTAAAAA
Organism: Viscum album; assembly: GCA_963277665.1. Classification (NCBI taxonomy): domain Eukaryota; kingdom Viridiplantae; phylum Streptophyta; class Magnoliopsida; order Santalales; family Viscaceae; genus Viscum; species Viscum album. The sequence goes on from OY728159.1 coordinate 1,435,479,918, forward strand.
ACATTCCATTTGAATCAAATTAAAAGTAAAAAAGTTTTATACACCGTATAAAATAAAGTCTTTTATAAAACTAAAAATGCCTCAATGAAAGGAGATTGAGACGATGTCCCTTACTTCGTGTCCGACTTGACTCGATCATTCTATAATCTCCTGAATAATTAACTAATGTTAATTTATACTTGTAGAATAACCTTTTTATAGTTTGTTATTCCTTTTATATCACTTATTACCAGTTTATAAATATTATGTAATCATTTATGTTAAGAACTTTCATTTTGTTGATATTTGGTACTTTAGTTAAAAATGGACTTCTTATAATTACATGTTGTTTATGTGATCAATGTTTAATTATATCCACATTGATATTCATTATTTGAATATCATATATATCATACATATCCAGAAAATACATGTTTTTATAATATTACAAAACATTTAGAGGTATGAAATGAAATTCACTGTTCATAGAGACGGTAATCCATACGTACGCATGAACGCTACTTTGATTTCTATTAATTATTTTAATGTAAATAAAATATAGTGATACATAGGAATATTATAAATATAGTATTATATCATATATAATATCGTTATATCAATCCTTTATGCATCCCACATAAGGAATTAACGAATCACATCACATTGAGAGGGCGGTAGTCCACACTTCCGCAAATGAGATTATCATATTTACCCACATGGAAACCATAAATGTGTGCTATAAGTGGGATGTAAAGAAGAATAAGGAATAATAAACATAATATATATCATATATAAATATAGTTCCATCATAATGGCCACCATGGAGAGGCGGTAATATGTAATTGAACAATCATCATTTCATGAGGCATTAGATTGCCATCCCTAGAAGTAAAATAAAAGAAAACAATTTAAGAGAAACGATTACCTTTAATTTGGGTAACTCTCATTGGATTGAACCAAAATGACTTCTTGAAGTGGCTTATATCTATGTTAAGGCTTCCAGTAGGAGGATATGGATTTAAGGAGATTAATTGGTCAAGGATTGGATGAGCCAAATGGCTTGAGAGGTATGAGTAATTGGATAGAAATGGTCTCCTTTTAAAAGGGAGAGGAGGGGCTCCTTAGAAAAGTGTGAAAATACTATTTTATTATATAATGACATTCAGTTTCAAATGGTCCAAAAATCATTTAGGTAAAAGATATGATGACTACTATTCAAAAAAAATCATCCAATCAGAATTGGACATGTTTTTGATAATATTATAATCATTATAATAATATTTATTTAAATCATTTATTAATGAGGTAAATACCACATCATTATTGTATCATAAATAATTTAAATTATTTAACTTCTAAAAATTATAAAAAAATAAAATGATGTACGAAATGTTTTTATCTTTCTAATGAATATTTATAGTAGAAATGATAATGTATATAACCCCATCTAAAAATTAATTTACTAAAAGATATTTTCCTTTGGTCATTTTTTCCTTTACTTTATGTTAATTAATCTATATTGTCATTATCACTCCCAAGTGGCTCAATGGGGTCCCAAAATCGACCCAAAGATGCCCATGGTCGTAAATGACATAACCAATAAGGTTTGGACAAGTGTTATGGTAATTTTGAATTATTCTAATATTCTTTTTAATTTATTTACCCTATTTACCTTTAACCACGTTAAATAAAAGTCAAAGGTTACTATTCACCTAGACTTATTTTCATCTTAATGAACCACATTTTAGTTCTTCATAAGAACCTTGTTTGTCAGATTTTTTAAATTCAATTCACAGAAGTGGTAAAATTTTATTTAGATGGAAAAGTCCGTTTTTTAACTACCACTAAGTGGTTTCACTATTCATCAAAAATTGATGTTTTTTAGAAAATTATCAAAAATTACTCCTAAGGTATCATTGATATTCCAAATTCAAAAATGATGTATAATTTTCCAAATTCAAAACATTGAAGTGGAATTAATTAATTTTAAAATTAATTCTCGATATCAAAATAAATAGCTTGTTTTTACAAAACAACAACTATAAAAAGATTGATACTTGTTTATGCCCAATTTAAAAGTAAAATTAATTTCAATGACCAAAATTGGATTAAATGGTAAAAATATATTTTAATTACACATTAAAACCAATTAAAAATATAATCTAACTATATAAATAAATTAGATTAAAACATAGTTTGGAATTAAAATACAATATTCTCACTATTCATTAAAAAATGAACATTATCACAAAAATACCAAAAAAATAACCAAAGTAAAATTTGATTTCCCCATTATAAAGAAGGATTTTATTTGGTCAATTTTAATGTATTAATTTGACCAAATCTGTATTTAAAAATGGTTCTCCCTTAAAAGGCGGTAAATCGTCCTGTTAATGTATATTATGCATAAAATTAGATTCATTCACATTTTAAGCCTCTAACTTTTATTGGATAAATGTAAATACATTTAACAAAAATGTAAAATCATATTTTAGTTAGTTTCATTCATTCCGCCAATACAACTTCTAGGAGTTAACTACCATTTAAAATAATAATATTATATTATTAGTGTGCAATGTAAGATTCCAAAGAAACTCGTTGTTTCATATCTGGTATGTTATCGAATATAGACAACCCATTAAAGTAAAATTAATATTTAATTCAAAAATATTAATAAATATGAAATATGTATTATTCTTCATTTACCTAGGATGTTATATTTGGGTTTAACCCTTTGTTTATGGGGCATTAAAATGTTTCCTGACAGTGTGAGAGACCCTGGGGGTGTTCCGGGGGCACGAGGCATGGTAAAAAATAAATCTCAGTAGGATAGGCCAGGGCACACGGCCTGCGCAAGACAGAGTAAATAGTGAGGCCTGCCCAGGCTAAACCGTGCGACCCTTCTTCCTCCGGAATGAAGCATGCACACTGTTAGCGCACGGTTTTCCAAACCATGTAGCTAAACTGTGCAAGCCCTCCTCCTCTAGGTAGTGTCATTCACACGGTTTGCACACAGTTTACCAAACCGTGCAGACAAACCGTGTGACCACTTAATGTTTGGAAAAATTACATGTTTTCCTCTCCGGGCTTTTAAACCCCAACTCGGTATTTCCTCACCATTCTTCCATCATCACCCTAGGAACCAACCAAATAACCCAATGTATCCATGAGACCGATATCCCTCGTTTCTAAGGCTTTTTTGGTTCCGTTTGTTGCAGATTGAATCTCCCGGAAAGTCTAATCCCATATGTGATTCTCTTTTTGGTTTAAGGTTTGTATCTTCTCTCCCCCTCATTCTGAAACTCTAAAACCCTATATTTTGGTGATTTTTAGGTTGAAGCTTCAAAGTTTTGTTGGATAGAGGTCTAACTACTCAATTGATAGTGTGTTCAACTATGGTTTCGAGGTAGGTGGTCTACAAGTGATATCCAATAATTATTTCAGAATTTGTGCATGTTAAGTTGTGTTCTTCTTTATACATGGTTATGTTTTGAATTTCCATGACATGTTTCTTAATAGTGGAATTTAAAATGGGAAATGGGAACCCTCCCGATCCCCGTGGGATGTGTCAGGATTGTCTTGACCTAATTGGGGCCATCCATGGGATGTGCCAGCTTATCCCGGGCTTAGAGATTGTTATTAAACAAGTGACCTTGTAGTATTAAATTGTATATTTTAGGTCCACAAGGCTGAATACCCTGAGAGGGGTGGGGGTGAATCAGGGTATGAATAATTAAAAATTATAGCCCATTATGATCTTGTTCCGCTGTTATGCAAAATACTATTCTCTCTCTTTCACGTTGTACAACATAAATAGAACGTAATGCATGCACAGGACACATCAATTTTTACATGGTTCAACCTCACTGGGCTATGTCCAAGGAGCATAAAATGGTGATGAGTCGATGTAACAAATTCACTAAAGAAGACTGCTATTTAAAAGGTCCGGGATAGATCACTTCTATGCCCAAGCTCACTGAAATTACAAGATTTAGGGTCAGAACACTACTTTCCCAAGAGTCACTCCCTATCTCTCTCTCTTTGGCTCACTACTAGTGGAGAGGATGACCATCTTCCTCTTCCTTTCCTCACTGCTCCAGAAAGGATACACTCACAGTTTGTATACCTGTAGGTCTCTTCATTATAACAAATTAATACATCCTATCTTGTATGTAGATGATCTGTTGAAGCTCAACCTTCACTCGTAGATGAATTTCTCTTTGTACCAATGGAATCGGGCAATCCCCAGCTTCCACACAACCCTAAATCTCTGCCGGAAATCAACCTTACTTGGTTCCCTTCTCTAAGGTGGCGCTAAAGTCTCGGTGTGCAAGTCAATGCTGGAACGCTAGTCTTTCTTAACACTCGTGTGACTCATTCTTAAGCTTCTCCAAACATGCGCGTCACAATATCTTTGCTTCCCAAACCACCTTAGGCGCACAAAAAATAGATGGCACACAACATCAACACTAGCGTGCAAGTCCCTACATGTGAGACCACACACCTCTTGCGTGACTTCCACACCTGCGCGACGAGAGATCTGATTTTTCTAAATATTAAACTCCATAATAAATGAGGAGGGGTGGTCTAGTATTTATAGGAATTTGAACTACCTGCGCGACGACGCACAAGTCCCCCTCCGGCGTGCAAGTCTCAGCGCGCAGCTCAACTTCCCTAGCCTCTGTCGTGCTACTCACTTGCGGGACCAAACCAATACATGCGCAAACCACCTTCCATTTCTGTATTTTGAAGTTCTGATCCTGAAAAACAACAGGTGCGAAAGTTCCCAAACCTCTTAAGCACTTGCACACAAGTCTCTTCACGGCCTGCAAGTCACTTGTGAGACCAACTCAATACTTGTGTGACCCTTGTCCCTTTGACATATTTTGATGGCCTGATCTTGAAAAACATATGGTGCGCATGTTTCCAAGTCATCAGGTACCCGGCATGCATGTCCCTTTTCTAAAAACACTTTTCTTCATTTGTCGATTTTCAGGGCTGAAAATTTGGAAAACACTGGAAAATGGAGCCACCTCATTTCTGTTCTTTTTATGCCACCTCCATATCATCCATTCCTTTGTCGACGTTCTTGAATCAAACATGGATCGTTGATCAAAGCTCTTGAACTCAACATTCCTCCATAAAATACCCTTTTTCAAAAAATTTGTATGTCATGGTTTACTTTGTCAACAATCATAGCACAGTTGTCTACTTTGTCAACAAACACAATCACCTCAAAAATGCTTCAATGATAGCTTGAGGGATTTTTTCCCAATATTAGAGCCCTTGATAAACATGTTTGGATGATTGGTTGAACTTGGAATATATGTTTGGTGATGCACCTAGACATAACAACAACCAAAGTGTTATTTAGAATGGGTTGAATGGTTGATTCATGGAATGATGTCCCGGTTAAATAGGTTAATCAGTAAACTGATTTAAGACCATAACGGGATAGTTTATGGGTTTAATGGTCAATGATTAGTGAGATAGGCATAACACATGGGAATTGGGTAAATGTTTAAGTGTTGTGAAATGGTAATGTGTTAATTGGTTAAGGCTTGATGTTGATTCAAATATGGGTTTTTGTGAATAGTGTTTGCTGAAGGGACATGGTTTGGATGATTGATAGTTACTTATATATAAGCATTTGTTCATGGCTTCTTAGAGTGGGGTATGGAATGAGGATCTATACCCATGGGTTGAGCTAAGATTGAGGTTCTAAACTCCACCCTAAATGAACGGGTTATGAAAGGGGACTGAGGGTCTATTCTCTTAATGGTCGCATCCACCCAGACTTTGGCATCAAGATGAGGTTGTGGTTTCTATGAGGTGGTTAGTCCTAGTGAGACATGTTAATGATGTGTTTACCCACATCAGTGTGATTGTTGGCCTTAGACCCATGTATCATAATGTATGTTTTTAACGCATGGAAATGTGATGAAATGGTAGGTGATGATAATTGGTAATAAATGAATGGTAATGTAGTGGAAATGGATTTGAATCTGAACTTTTTTATGGAACCTTAATTAATTACTTGGAAATTATCATTCATATTCCTTTTTCATGCACTAACTACTCATACTGGATATTTTATAGACAATGTTGGTGGTGGCCAACTAAGTTGTACTCACACCCTACTATGGCCGCCGTTGGGTACCTGAGCAGCCTTTATGTTTGCAAGAAATGAGAAGGGAAAAGGTCCTTTCTAGATAGTGAGTGATCATGGGTATCACTTGGTGGAGGATCTATACATGGAGTCGGGACCATTTTGTGGATTTTATTTGTTGTATTTATTTTGGGTTTTTGTTCACTCTTTCACATATTGTACGACATGTCATAATTATTAATTGAAGAGGTTGTTATACTTGTTCTGTGTTTATTGGTTATTGTTTTCGCTTTTAGGTTTATTTCGGTTGTGGATTATTCTAATAAAAATGGGGTATAATCTCCCAACAAGACTCCATAAACCCCCACTGCTAGTCCACAACCTTTGTCATACGGGGAGGCACGTTTATGGTCATGTAACCACATGGCTCGGAGCACCGGTTTAGTGGATTCCAAGTCGGGGACGTTACAAAGTGGTATTAGAGGAAGCCTTTCTTCTCCTTCTCTGAGGTCTTGTTATTTGGGATTGGTAGCCCAGGGTTAATACATGCCAGGCCTTGGTAATGAGCTCATGCTAGGGAGTAGCTATCCCAGGTAGAGGGAATCCCAATTCACCCCGGGTGGGAAATGTTGTTCTTGGTTGTGTGATGTTACAGTTGATGATATTTCACCATTGGGTGATGCACATGTGGTTTGATGTGACTGTTTTATGACATTTGGCTCGTGGCCTTAACGACATGAGGATTTGAATTCATGCATCATTGTAGGCACTTAGGGAGATTTGTGACATGAATTTTGTTATGCACATGCATGGGGTGTATTTCGGAGGTATGAATGTAGGGTGCATCATGCATTTCATAAAATCAAGAAATGATGAGATGAATGGAATAACACGAGTGGGAAAGGGTGAATGTGTGGTAAATGATTTTTAATAGAGTAAATGTGTTTGAAACGAATTGGAAAATGTTTTTGGGTTAGTATATGAAATGGGTTGTTGTAGCTAGTAATGATCTTTTGACTGAGTCATGAATGTTTATTGTATACGTTCTAAAATCTCGTGCTTGGAATTGTAGAGAAATGCCACCACGACGTCGGTTACCAATTGGGAAACAGGAGGGTGTTTCCGAGAACACTCCTCCAGTAGAGGAGTAGGAAAATGTGGCGATCATTGATGGTAGAGAATACTCGTTCTAGGATAACATGGCTTGCCTTATGCAGTTGTGGATCGGGACCCAGGGCGGGTTGCACCAAGTATGTTTGAGCGGACCATGGTGTTCCAACTGCAAAACCCTACGACCTTTACCGGAGAGGGTTGGCCAGAATCATCGTAGTTCTGGTTAGAGTTTGTCCAGACGATACTGGACCATCTGGAGACCTCTGTTGAAAAGTTAGTGAATCTAACCACTTATATTTAGGGAGGCTAGGAAAGGTGTTGGTGGGACATTCAGGCTCGAATCGAGTAGGCTCAGGGAATGTCATGGAAGGGTTTTTAGGAAAATTTTATGGATAATTTCAAACCAGTGACTTTGAAACAGGATTGGGCTGCAGAGTTAATGATCCTGACTTAGGTATTTCTATTGGTGATGGACAATGCTAGTCACTTCACTAATTTGAGACGCTTTGTCCCTGTGTTAGTAAGGGATGAGGCAGAAGTAGCAAAGCATTTCTAGGATGGGCTGATAGAGGACATTAGGTCTCAAGTAATGATCTTCACCATGAAGAGGTTTGCGGAGGTAATAGATCATGCACTGATCATGGAAGGAAACCTTAAGGGAGCTTCGGGTAGTGGGCTTGTGGTGTAAGTGGGACAGACGAGTGGTGAAATGACCGATGGTCGAAAGCGACGCCATGAGATCTCACAGCATGGTGGAAGTGTGAAAAGTTGTTGGAAGAGGGGGGTTGGCCTCTTAGAGTTAGAACCATGTGTTTTGTTATTAGTGCGGGAGGCTGGGCCATATGTGTGGTCAATGTCCTCGACCTCCAGTTGAGTGTTGTTCGTGCGGCTAGATTGGGTATTTGTAGAGATTCTGCAGGAACCCTCGGTAGGAGGGTGATAATATTGGTGAAAAGAAGGTGTCGGGTACGGTAAGGGGATTGGTTTCCCCTTGTTAGGTAGGTAGTTGGAGCTCCACATGGCATACTGGCAGTGTCGGTGGACGGGAAACTCTAGGGAAAGATCGCTCATGCCAGAAGGGTAGTGCAGTGCAGGGTGTTCAGGTTGGGGCCCAAGGTAGAGGGGCAGGTCAGCTTCTGTCAATTCAGTTTGTGACTAGTGACTTAGAGGATGGACTGTCGACTGTTCGAGGTACGATCTTTATAGCTTCTACTTTTTCTAGTTCATTGTTTGACAAAGGTTCCACACACTTTTTTGTCTCTGCTCAACTTATGGTAGTGCTGGGTTTACCTTTGGAGAGGGTGTGTGGAGTTATGTCAATTAACACTCCATTGGGGGTGCTGGTTGAGGATATCATGAAATGAAAGGGGTGTTCCTTCGAAGTCAGTGGGTATCGTTTTCTATGGGATTTGTTCGTTGTCGAGATCTTAGGGTTTGACATCATCTTGGGAATGGATTGGTTGGTGTTGTATCGGGCGCATATAGACTGCTATCGTTGCATAGTATCATTCAGGTCGATTGAGGGAGACTCTTATGTACACAGTGGAAAATGGGATGTTCGAGTAGGGCGTACATGACCGTTTGGTCAGCGGTTGAATGGACTCACGACACTAGTGACATGTCTCATGCTTGATGACAATGAAAGAGGAGAACATTCTGTTTTTCATCCCATGGTGGATCGGTTTCTGGAAGAGTTTCTTGAGGATTTCTCAGGGTTACCACACATGAGGGATTTTGATTTCAAGTTTGAGTTGCTACCGAGAGCGGAGCCAGTTTATTTTCTACCATAACGAATAACAACGGCAGAACTCCAAGAACCTAAGGTTCAGCTTGAGGAGTTGGAGCATAAGGGGTTTATCTGTCCTATTATGTCCCCCGATGGATCTCCCATGATTTTTTCAAAGAAGGTTGATGTGTAATTAAGGATGTGCGTTGACTATCAAAACTTAAATCAGATGATAGTGATGAATCAGTACCCTATACCAAGAATTTGTGACCTATTTGATAAGTTCAGGGGTGCATCCATGTTTTCTAAGATTTATATGAGGTTGGGTTTTCACCAGTTGAGGGTGAGGTCTTTCGACAAACCGTGGACAACTTTCCAGAGTCAGTATAGGTTGTTTGAGTTGTTGGAAATTCTATTCAGTTTGAAAAATGCACCGGCGGTGTTCATGGATTTGATGAACCGGATCTTTCATCCCCATCTAGATCAATTAGTTTTTTCTTTTTTTGACGATATCTTAGTGTACTCGAAAACTCATGATGATCATGTCCAATATCTTCACATCATCTTGGTTACGATAAGAGAGCATCGACTATAAGCCAATCTATCCAAGTGTCAATTATGGATGGGAGAGGTAAATTTTCTGGGTCACATCATCTCAGAGGGTGGTGTGTCTGTGGATCCAGAGAAAATGTAGGCAGTTGTATCTTGGGAAAAGCCGAAGAGTGTTTCAGATGTTCAGAGATTTCAAGGTTTGTCCAGTTATTACCGAAGGTTCAATCAGGATTTCTATCACTTGGAATCACCACTCTCAGGCTTGACCAAGAAAGGAATCAGGTTCTAAGGGTCTGAGGCTTGTGAGAATTACTTGTAAGACTTGAAGAATCTATTGACTAACACACCTATATTGATCTTACCTGAGCCAGGTAAGAAGTACATCGTATTTTTTGATGCGTCCGGAATCAGACATGGGGTTGTGTTGATGCTGGGTGAGCGGGTTGTGGTTTATGGGTCAAGGCAGTTGACACCCCATGACAGGAACTATCCCACTCACGATCATGAGTTGGATGCAGTGGTGTACGCCTTGATGTGCTAGAGGCACTATCTATTGGGAGAACGGTTTACTATGTTCACTGAACATAGATGTTTAAAGTACATCTTCTAATAGCGGGATCTGAATCATCGGCAGTGAAGATGGGTTGAATATATCCAGTCTTTTGACATTGAGTTGGTATAAACTCCAGGAAAGGGAAATAATGTTGTTGATGCTATGAGCAGGAAGGTTCAAAATCAGGTTGTTCTGGAATCCATCACCAATTGGAAGTTGATGGCTTTGTTTATAGAGATACACCTGGAGGTACAGGAGGGGAATGGTCAGGTCACTCTTTCTTCCTTAACAATGGAGTCGATTCTTTTTAGTCTAGTTAATGAAGGTCAGCTTGATGATCCTGAGTGTTTGATCATAAAGGAAAATTGTAAATGTGGGGAGCTACCTTCTGGCTGGGCCGTCGGCGTGGATGGTGTTTTTCATGTTCATGATCATGTGGTTCTTCTATAGTGTGTGCGACAAGAGTTGATGTGATAGTTCCATGCATCAAAGTGGGCAGTGAATCCTATTTTGACCAGGATGTACTGTGATCTCCGAAGGATGTTTTGGTGGCCTGGAATGAAGAATGAAGTTGCGGTCTTTTTGTAATGGTGTCTTATATGTCATCAGGTGAAGGTCGAGCATAGACACCCATGTGGTTTATTGCATCCATTTCCCATTCCGGAATGGAAGTGGGATGATGTGACAATAGATTTTTTCGTGGGTCTTCTAAGGATGCCACAGAAGAATGAAGAAATATGGGTCGTTGTGGATCAGTTAACGAAACTGGCTCATTTCTTACCGATTCAGGAGACCTTTACAGTCGACCAGTATGGTGAGTTGTCTGTTCGGGAGATAGAGCGGTTGCATGGGGTGCCGCGGACCATAGATTCGGACTGAAATCCGGATTTCACATTGCATTTCTGGAATGGATTGCAGAAAGAACATGGTACACATGAGTTTTTGAGTACAACTTTCCACCTGTAGACGGACTGGCAGTCGGAACGTACGATCCATCTGTTGGATGGCATGTTAAGATCTTGTGTCTTGAACATTGGTGGTTCTTGGGAGAGGAGCCTATCATTAGTTTATTTTTCCTACAATTATAGTTTTCAAACTAATATTCAAATGAAAATGTTTGAGGTGCTTTGTGGGATACCATGTAAATCATCATTGTATTGGCTAGAGGCCGGTGAATCTGAGTTGTTGGGGAGAAGTCTTGTGCATGATAATTCATAGAGAGTTATGGTGATCAGGAAGCGATTGGATAGGGCTCATAGCAGGCAGATGTTGTATGTATATCAGAGGTGCAGACCACTTGATATTGGGGTGGGTTCTAAAGTGATCCTTCAGGTGTCGCCATGGTTGGATCACCGTCAGATATGAATGCAGGGTACGTTGGAACCTAGGAATATGGGACCTTTTAAGATTTTGTAGAGGATTAGACCAGTGGATTAATGATAAGCTCTTCAATAGAAGTATGGGGGGATTCATGATGTGTTTCATGTGTCGCATCTTCGATGGTATCACCCTAACCCATCTCATGTGGTTGATGTTCAGGATGTTGTGCATGAGGCTGATGCGTTCTTTAAGGACCATGTAGTTCGTGTGGTGGATCTTAGCGAAAAGGTCTTGCGAGGCAATTTTGTTCTATTAGTGGGAGTACTATAGCATCATTAGAATGTTCCGGAAGAAACATGGGATTTGGAATCATAAATGAGGGCTCAGTGGACCAAACTCTTTCTTCGGCGGATCAATGAGGCTTGGAAACTCGTCTTGAAGATGAGCCGTTATAAGTTGGGGAGGATGTAAGATCCCGGTTTTTGGAAAGGTATGTTTTTGTTTTGTTTTGGGATGATCCCTTTGTTTTTGGGGCTTTAAAATGTTTCCTGAAAGTGTGAGAGGCCTTGGGGGTGTTCCAGGGGCTCGATAACGGAAGAAAGAAAATATGGGCAAGACATGCCAGGGTGCACGACCTGCGCATAGCTTGGTATACACGTGCGGCCTGCCCAGGGTAAACCGTGCAACCCTTCCTCCTCCAGATAGAAGCATGCACACGGTTTGCGCACAGTTTTCCAAACCGTGTGGCTAAACCATTCGACCCCTCCTCCTCCGAGCAGTGCCATGCACACGGTTTGCACACGCTTTTCCAAACCATGCGGACAAACCGTTGGACCGTAAATTGTTTGTAAAAATTACTAGTTTTCCACTCGAGGCTTTTAAACCACAACTCAGGATTTCCTCTCCATTATTCCCAATTCACCGTGGGAATGATCCAAATCACCTAAAGGCTCCAAGAGACCGATCTCCCATGTTTCTAAGGTGTTTTTGGGTCCATTGTTTGTGGATCGAAGCTCCGAGTTAGGCTAATCCAATCCTTGTTTCTCTTTTTGGTTATGGGTTGGTATCTTCTCTCCCTCTCATTCCAAAGCACTAAAACCCTATCTTTTGGGTGTGTTTTAGGTTGAAGCTCAAAATCTTGGTTTGATCGAGGTCAAAGGACTCGATTGTGAGTGTGTTCAACCGCGGTTTCGAGGTAGGTGGTCTATAAGTGATATCCCATAGTTATTTTGGAATTTTTTCATGTTTAGTTGTGTTCTTGTTTCTACTTGGTTATGTTTTGAATAACCATGTCATGTTTGGTAATAATGGCATTTAAAATGGTAAATGAGAACCCTCCTGATCTCTGTGGGATGTGTTGGGATTGTCTAGGCCTAATTGGGGCCATCCATGGGATGTTCCAGATTTTCCCTGGTTTATGGATTGTTATTAAACAGGTGACCTTGTTGTAATAAATTGTAGGTCCATTGATAAACATGTTGGCATGATTGGTTGAACTTGGAATATAAGTTAGGTGATGTACCTAGACTTAGAAACGACCAAAGGGTTACTTAAAATGTGTTGAATGGTTGATTCATGGAATGATGAATGAGTTAAATGGGTTAATGGGTTAACTAATTTAAGACCATAACGGGGTAGGTTATGGGTTTAGTGTTCAATGCTTAGTGAGATAGGCATAACACATTGGAATTGGGTAAATGGTTAAATGATGTGAAATAGTAATGTGTTAATGGGTTAAGGCATGGTGTGGATTCCCATGTGGGTTGTTGCAAATAGTGTTTGCCGATGGGAAAAGGTTTGGATGGTTGATAGTTACTTATATATAAGCATTTTCACATGGCTTCGTAGAGTGGGGTATGACATGAGGATCTATGCCCATTGGTTGAGCTAAGACTGATGTTCTAAACTCCACCCTTAATGCACGAGTTAGGAAAGGGGACTGAGGGTCTTTTCTCCTAACGGTTGCATCCACCCGGACTGAGGCTTTGAGGTGAGGTTATAGATGCTATGAGGGGGTTTGTCCTAGTGATATAGGATAACGATGTGTTTACCCTCTTGCGTGTGATTGTTGGCCTTATACCCATGTAACATAATGTATGTGTTTACCCCATGGAAATGTGGCGAAATTGTAGGTGATGGTAATTCGTAATAAATAAATTGTAATGGAATGGCAATGGATTTGACTCTGATATTGTTAATGTAACCTTAATTAATTACTTGGCAATTATCATTCATATTATTTTTTTCATGCAATACCTATTCATTCTGGATATTTTGTAGACATCGTTGGTGGTGGACTATGGAGTTGTACTTAGACCATTCTCGGGCCGCCTTTGGGTCCCCAAGTAGACTTTATGATTCCAGGACGGGAGAGGGGAAATGGTCCATGCAAGATAGTGAGTGGACATGGGTAGCACATGATGGAGGATCCGGACTTGGAGTTGTGACCATTTTGGGGATTTTGTTCGTGGTCTTTATTCTGGGTTTTTGTTCACTCTTGTACTTGTAGTATGACATGGCATAATTATTATTGGAAATGGTTGTTATACATGTTCCCTATTTATTGGTTATTGTTTCCGCAATTTGGTTTATTTCTATTGTGTCTTACTCTAAAAAAGGGGGTATAGTCTCCCCACATGACTCTGTTGACCCTTGCTACTAGTCGGCATCCTTTGGCATATGTGGAGGCGTGCTTATTGTCATGTAACCACCTGGCTCATAGCACAGGTTTAGTGGATTCTAGGTCAGGGACGTTACATGATAACTACATATGTGGGGGAGGGGGGGGGGTTTATTGATATTCTAATAATATTTATTATTAAAAAACAATTAAATCATTAATTTGAAAATATTATAAATGATTAATAATATTCAAAAATATTATCATTATGTAATTTTATATAGATAAATGAATCTTGAAAATATGATAATGTCTTAGTTAAAAAACATTACTTTTGAAACTAATTTTATACATTACTATGTTTTATATGAAAAGATAATTTAATTTAATTATCACTATAATATTCATTTAACAACTTTTATATTAAAAACTGGTTTCATTTAAAAATAATGAAATAATCATGAGTAAATCATAGAAAAAAATTCATAATTTAATTTAAATGAGGGGTTCATCTTTAATATAAGACATAATCCCCTCTGCATAGGAATCACTTACATCTATGTAGTTATTTATAAACATAATGTATCCAAAAAATAGATTAGGATTTATCATATATATATAATCTCAGATATTCTAGGAATATAAAAAATACTTTATCACATGTATTCATGGTATAAAATAAATAAATGTAACATATGACCTCTTCCACAATCATATGTGGTAGAAGAACAAAAATTATTGAGATTGTGTGTCATGAAATCTCTATTTCAGTGTATGAGATGTTATTCTATAGAGGAAGCAGATAAATAATTAATGCTTGGAATTATCTTCAAATTGTAGAGAAGGGATATATATTTGAATATGTAGTGAATCTCAATTTGAATATTTTCAGCTATATAGTAGTCTCTGATATTGACATTGGAAGGGTTCAACTTAGATTTCCTTGATCATCGAGAAAAAAGTTCTTATAAACGACTTTGGGAAATTCATAAGTTATCATTAAATGTTCATCCACACATGGGAATATGTATGTATTTTTTTTAATTTACATTATAAGTTCAAACTAATTATATATTATGTTCACACACTTTCTAGTGGGGATAATTTTAATTTATAGTATTACATATTGTCTAACTGTTCATTGTTATTGTTAATGCAATAATACAGACATTCATAAATATTTAAAGATATTGGAATTTATATTTAATAATTAAAAACACTATCGATATTATTATTATTATGAATTCTATGTCCACTTCGATCCATCTAGAATTACATTCCTAAAATAGGATTTAGTGAAAATAATTTTGAAATTATTTGTAAAAATCTACCATTGTAGATATGTTTGTACCAGGCCCTAACATAATATTCCGTTGTTGTAATATCATTAGAAGATGGTATGTATAATAGAACCACTTAAAACTAGTAATAGAATCCCCTTTTAATATCCCCATGAAATATTATCATTGTCTGGTTGTAGATTAGTACTGATGATAGAAGCTATTTTTTAGAGTCCCCACCTGATAGTAGATCCATGTAGTGGTGGATCCTAGTGGTCACTGGGTTTGATCTAGTTATACAATCATGAAATGATTTTAACTTTTAGTGTTTTATTATAATTGTTTCACTATTCAACTAGTGGACACAATCTTATACTAATGGTATATATATATGGTAGATCAATACCTATCCATTTTCTTTATTTTATCTTGAATATAGTTGAGTTGAAAAAATCATTAAATTCATTATAAACCAATGAAACATGTTTAAATATAATTAAAATAAATAGTTGTTGGTATAATCTAAAAATATAAATCTTACTTGATGAATAAATAATATTATGATTGCACATCATCATGAATATCCATTTTCAAGTTCAGTAATTTTTTGACAAATATTTGGATTAAAAATATTATATATCCATATTAATAAAATGTGAACTCTATAATATTCACTAAATTTTACTTTATCAGCACATCTTCTCTATAGTTATTCTAGATCCTCTACAAAATCATTAATGATTATTTATTTTCCAGATATAGTATTATGTTCTATTTAAGATTTTACATTATATCCTATACATGCCCATGATGATTGAATCCCATCCAATCCCTATCATGGATGGAGTTACATGATACTTTTAAATTAGGCAACATTCATTGTTTTTTCCTTCATAATATTATAATGGAATGAATAATGCTAAGACCACTTCAATTATAACCCATTTTATTTTCACATATTATTCTCATTACGTGTGAATATATACAATTTTTTTATTTTATATAAATATTTTACTCTTCTCTCTATAGAGATTAATTCACAAAATCATTCATGTTAAGATCACTAAAATCTATTCTATATCATGGGTATGGATGTTTTTTTCATGGATCTATATTATGGGAGAGGCATAAGAAATTATTCATTCATAATAAAAGAGTAATGGCAAAATTCATTTTTGTATGAATACTTTTATATTACAAATACATCCACAATAGTTGGTTATATAGGTATATGTGAAATGATTATATTTGACTTTACTTGTCTAAAAAATTCCTTGAATTATTTAATCTAAAAAACATCACTCTCATCCACGTTACCTTGGTGACTATGCATCATGATCATGAGAATTGTATTCTCAAATTAATGATAGTACTAAACTAGTTGATCAAAACTATGGATCTCATTCACATATATTAGTCTATTTCATCCATCAATTTCTTATTTCTTTTATAGGATCCATATATATCACTTTATTGGTTATAACATGCACTATAAATTTTAATTTCTCTATAAATAACTTTAAATTAATATATATTATGTAACTATTACATTGGCATTGTCTCTGGTACATCATTAAAATGCTCATCATGTTATTAATAGATTTTGGTGAACAAAATAATATTTTATACAAATTCTAAAAAAATTATAACTCGGAAAAAAAGCTATCCATTTATTCCATGCAGATTGATGGATAATTATTGAGTGAAAATGTATACCATATAAACTCATAGTTCCTATACCTTATATGAAATGTAATCATTGGTATATCCTCCTTCATCATCATTACATGATAATATAATTTCTATAGAAAATCCTTAGAGATTTAGTAATTTCTAAATAACAGGTCAAATAAGTCAACAATCCATGGTATCAGATATTTTCTCTTCTTCAATAACATTTTGACCTCATGATAATCTAATCAATGGTACATTAAACCATGTGTCTTCATGAGTTAAAGGTTCACAACACCACATAGTGAATCATATGGTTTAATAAATATTTTCAACATATTAACCTACTGTTTTCACATTAGCTCATCTTCTTCAATAGTGGATTCTATTTATTTTTTCTAGTATATTTATAATGATCACTATATGTGTTTTATTAATAACGTCTCTTTTTTATTTAGATGAACATCATGTGATTCATTAGGAAGAAACATAACATTTTCTCATATATTTTGGTTTTCTGAAACAATGGTCATTTCAATTGTCATAGTCATTTGAGAAAGATATTATAACATCACAAAAATTAATAATTGAAAAACACACACTGAATTAAAAATTTTAATATTTTCAAAAGTATTTATTGAATAAAATCCAGTGCATTGTTTGTATTATAATGTAATTGCCTATTGTATTTAAAATATCCTTATGCATCGTAATGGGAATGAAAATAGTTTTTGTAGAATGACTGTTATGATTAGTATATATTATGGGTTATGATGATACATAATTAACATAGAAAAATAATGAAAATTCCCCGACAAGTTGGATCATACAATATGAATCCCATTTGTCATAGCTTCTGAGGGATATAGATTCACTAGTCCTTTCATATAATATATACAAGATCGAGATATAAAAACTGTTGCATGAGAGAATATATTTTTTGGATAAATTTAATCATATTGAGATCACAACAGAAAAATTGTTCACCAGACAATAATAATAAATCCCCACTATCATACAATATACTATTAGGTAATTCATTGGTGTAATAATTGGTAATGGATATAGAACCCGTTATTATGAATTTAATTATTTTAATTTTAATAAAATTATAATTATATTAATCCCTTTTCATTAATATTATTTTTAACGAGTATATGAACAATATGTTTTTATATTAAGAAACCAAATTTTTTATTAGTTTTTTATTAACAAACTCTTTTCATAAATTAAATTTTTTAATTTTTTTATATAATTTTTTATTAAATCATATAGAGCGATGTGTAAATAAAATTATAATTTAATGAAGTAATATATAAGAATTATTTCGGTCATAAAACTATGATTTTTGTAAACACTTGTACTTTTCAATATGTAAATATTTTATTTAGATGATAAAATAAAAATATATACATAATTTTATTGGTAGAAAAATTTATTTTTCAGTTAAACTAATTAAAATTAGAGAATCATTTTTTCATAATTTTATATGATATTCATATTTTCAGGTAAAAATAAAAATGATATCTAACTCATATATATAAATACTTTATGGTTTCCATAGTGGGTAAATACGATAATCCCATTAGAGGAAGTGCGGACTATCGCCCCCTCAAAGTGATATGACTCATTAACTGGCTTATGTGGGACGTATAAATGACGGAGTTAATAATATTTTATTTGATATTATAATGTAATTATAATATAACTATGTATCATTTTGTTTTTAATTCCATTAAAATATGATATAGAAATGGATGTAGCGTTCAAGCGTATGTATGGATTAACGTCTCCATGAACGGTGCTTTTCATTTCTTACCTCTAAATGTTACGTACTATTATAAATACATGTATATACTAATCATATATGATATATATGATATCTAACTCATTAATATCATTATTAATATATTGTATATCTTACTATATGAGCAACATGTAATTATATGGTGTTAAATATTTTAACTCAAGTACCAAATATAGAAAAAATAGACGTTATTAACATAAATGACTACATAATATTTATAACATTGTAAAAAGTAATATAAAAGGAATTATAAACTTTAAAAAAAGGTTCTAAAGAATTTATAAATTAACATTATTTTATTAATGAGGAGATTAAAGAACGAATGGGTCAAGTCGGACAACGGGAAACAGAGGATTCTTATCTAACTTTTAATTCCATGATATTTCCATTATTTGCCACTTATTCATTGCATGTGGGGTATTATGTACTTCCATTTGATATATTTTATCATGATTGTATTTATATTCATGTTATTCTGCGATTCGTTTTATGGTTATTAACTTTTGGTCAAATGACTTAGTTGATTACAACGTGGTAAAGGGTTACATCTCACTTTTTATTCCCATGAGATTCATTCTATATTTACCACTATTTCCATTTGTGTTGTGTATGTACTGCCCATGATTATACTCTTTGTGTAATATAATTTCATTTATGAGTATTTACATCTTCATTGCATGATCCTTCTTTCATGTTGCTATGTTTTGTATGTTACCAAACCGGTAAGGGAACCTTTCACCCTTCTCTTTTTAAAAGACATCTTTTTTTATGTCTTTTAATTTACATCACATTATGTTGGGATATGTTGTTATATATCATTATTGATGTAAAATTTATGTCCAAGTTATGATATAGATTTTTTATCTCTTCAAATTATATTTTTAATTCTAAAGTGACGCCGTTAGACTTTCGAATTTTTTGCAAGGGAACTTCTTAACCCAATTTCAATTCATTGGGTTAAACTTGTAATTCATTAATATGTTGTCCTATGAATATGTGTGAGTGACCTCTGATTGTTTTAGAAATAATATAAACTTTTATTGGGTCTATTTATATTTGTCACACATAATTATGTGATTGATTGATTCTTAATTTAAGGATACCGTCTTTATAAGGGATTTGATCTCAATCTACATTTCCATTGAGAATTAATTGTTTTTATGCACCAATTAACTCTTATATGGTGTATATACTATCCTTTGTCATATTATATCATGAATCCCTTTATTCTAATGACATTATAAAGTTAAAATTAAATTTTATTCTTCCATTATTCGTATTCATCAGCCTCTCATTTTGTTAAAAACTCTTTAACTAATATATAATGTTTTAAGTATTTATTATTCTAAATATTTGTCATTAATTTCCATGTTTTACAAATGGTTTTGACTATTTATCAATATGGAAATTAATGTTTTAAAAATTATAATTCCATTAAAAGCTTCAAAGTTGTATGGGGCACTTTGATTCAAAAATCACTTTTTAAATGGTTTTTGAAAAAGGATTTATTATTTCAATATTATGAAATTACTTCTTTTGATTGAAAATGAAATGTTATTAGTGAAATGTTTATATATGAAAAATTGAATGTGTTATGATGGTACATGGACATTTGACATGTGGTTACGTGATAAACCAAATGACAGGTGGTGCCATGAATACCAGGAAGGGTGGTTACGTTATAACCTCTAATGCATTTGGTATAAAAGTCAGTCGAATGGATATTAAATTTAGTGATATGAGTGGATGTTGACCATATTGTTTTTGTATTTAAGTATGTTTATGTCCCACATTACCTTTATATTTTATGTGTTTCTTTATATGGGTTTTATGATAAACTTTTGGTTACAAAAGTTTATGTAGTCATCTTTTTTTATCAGTGATGAGTATTCACTACTAAATAAAGGTGAAAAGTATTAAATTTGTTTATGTATTCATGGATTAATTGTTGTTACGAAAAACTAATAGTTTTACTTCTTTGTATATCCCTTACTGAGTTTTTTATGCTCACCCTATGTTTTTTTTTTAATTTTTTTTTCCGGACATATTGTAGAAATAGGGTCAAGGATGGGATTAATGAAATTCCATGCTGTAATGTGAATTAATTGATAGAGTTATTAATTATTTTATGTTGGATACTTACTTGATTTTTGGGGAAATTGTTGGAAAGGGTGTGGAGTTGTAAGAGATAGCTACTGGAGGATCAAACTCTCCAACTATGAACACCTATAAATAAAGAATGCCTCTCCAATGATGAACTAGGACAACGCCTGAGACCGGATCAAAGGTACCTGGTGAAAGTGATGAACACCGACATCCCCATCCCCAACGACTTTTTCTTCTTCCTCGTGACCTCCTCCAATGAATGAAAAGGAAGGGTTTGTTGTTTTTAATACCACCTTAACCATTTTTTACATTCTTCTTGATTCAAAAATTATTGAACAGATTGCTACCTCTCTAACATAGAGGGTGCTGAACAAAAAAACATGGCCCAACCTCTCCGCAATCCATTGAGGTTTTTTGATGAGTTATTCTAGACGAAGGAGGATGTAAAATGGTGTTGGTGATTGGCACTGGTGGGACTCACGAGCAGCATCCAGTTCCATGGGTGGCCACGAAGATGGAAGTGTGTGTCTGTGCCATTTAGCGTGCAGTAGCTGCGATATTGTTCCTCGAAGGTGAAGGGAGGGAGGCCTGGACGAACCGGCTATTGGTGGAGGCACAGTGCGCGATTGCGCCCCTAGTAGGAGGAGGCTGGGAAACCGATCAGCTAGAGGACCTACCAGGCCACGCTGGACATAGTGGGATGGGTCGGACCCAGGGATGGACCATGCGGGCTAGGTCTACCCAGACTGGATCGGTTCGGCACATGCCGGGTCAGGCTGGGTCGATCAGACCGGGTAGGACATGACCCATTATAACTTACACCCTTTTCACTCATTTGTCCATATCATGAGCTACGGGAATCCATTTCACGAACTATATGCGGCGCCAGAATCCTTGGATCGAGGTGGTTTTATGTTATAACCCACTTGGTCTTTGGTTAATGTTGTGGTATAGTTGGGTTGGATTGAACACAAATCCAACAAGGCTCTCAGGACGAAAAGGCCAATAACATACAGACTGTGTGTATGATTTAATACCCTTATATTGTGTTGAGACCACATTTACATGGCGGACCTTAGAGATTCATATTCATGGGAATTCATGTCAGTTGGAGTTTCGACCTGTAGCTCGAGGATGGATCCTCCCAGAATCAAGCGAGCATAGTGTGGGAACCCTAAATCTGACAGAAATATGAGAAAGGGTACATATGTGGGGCTCTTCTTAGGGATCCTTCATGGGTATTTGAATGAGGGTCCCACATTGATTCACTCTAGGAATCCATGCGGGACTACTATAAGATCCTTCATGGGTATAATGTACTAGGATCCTATGTGGATCTGATGATTTACTAGGATCCTATGCGGGTCTGATGATTTATGATCCAACATGGGTCTGATGATTTGGGATCCTTCGTGGGTCTGCCTCTTAACAGAGTAAGATGATTCAGTAGTTACATCTAATCATCTATACAACTGTACCAATTTAAGAATTGGTGTGGGCTGAGTCTATACTGTTGTGTTGATATTCTGTTTGGCGTATCATTATTGTACTTACCTTCATGTTGATACCTTAGTGGTATACTTATGTGTGGTGTAACATTGTGTTAATTACCTTCATGGAGATACCTTTTTTTTATTCTTCTATGTGGTGTAGCTTTGTGGTACGTACAATCATAGTGATACCTTTGTGGTATTATTGTGTGTGGCATACCATTGTGGTACTGATCATTGTAGTGATACAATTGTGGTATTCTTCTGTATGGTGTTACCTTTGTGTTACTTATCTTTGAGGTGATACCATTGTGGTATTCTTCTGTGAGGTTGTACCTTTGTGTTGTACCTTTTGTTTCCTCATGAATGAGATGGGTATGCTTGATAACTTAGGTATATGAATGGGCATATTCCTATATAGGGTTGACTGTTGTTTCTAGGCTTTGTGATTTATTTTTTGTGGATTTTGTGAGACATTTGAGGGTCTCATGTATAACATCGCAGATAAATAAAGAACATGACATTTTCATATTTATTAATATTTGTGAATTAAATATTAATTTTACTTTAATGGGGTTTCTATGTTCGATAGAGTACCCAATACAGAACGAAAAGTTTCATTGAAATTTTACTCTACACACTACTAATATAATATTATTATTTTAAATGGTAATTAACTCCTAGTCGTTGTGTTGGTGGGAATGAAAAATAGTAACTAAAATTTTATTATAAATTTCTATTAAAAGTATTTACATTTATCCAATAAAAGTTTGAGACTTAAAATGTGAATGAATCTAATTTTAAGCATAATTTACATTAAAAGGTCCATTTTACACCTTTTAATATTGAACCATATTTAAATATAATATTGGTCACGTTAATAAATTCAATTTGAGAAAATAAAATCCACTTTTAGAATATGAACATCTAAATTTACTTTGTATAAAATTTTTGATTTTTTCTGATAAAGTTCATTTTCTATTGAATAGTTAAAAATATTGTATTTTATTTCAAAACTGTGTTTTAATAAAATTTATTTATATAATAAAATTATCTGTTTAATGGGTTTAAAAGTTTTATTAGAATGTATTTTTACCATTTAATCCAATTTTGTTCGTTGGAATTAATTTCACTTTGAAATTGGAAATAAACAAGTATCAATCTTTTGATAGTTATTATTTCTTAAAAATTTGCTAGTTGTTTTGACAACGGGAATTAATTTATAAATTTAATTAATTACACTTCTATGTTATTCATTTGATAAAATAATAATAATTTTTTAATTCATAATATCAAATATATCTTAGGCTGAATTTTTAGTATTTTTCTAAAAAACATCCATTTTTGATGAATATTGAAACCACCTAGCGGTTGTTAAAAAAACTGGCTTTTTTATTTAAATGAAAATTTACCACTTTTGTTAATTGAATTTATAAAATCTGACATACATGGTTGTTATTAGTTAGTAAATTGTGGTTCAAATAAGATGAAAATAATATTTGGTGAATAGTAACTTTTGGCTTTTATTTACCACAATTAAAGGTAAATAGTTTAAATCAAGGATAAAAGTATATTATAATAATTCAAAACTACCTTAAAAGTTGTAAAATAATTATTGGATGATTCATTTATGACCATGGGCATCTTTGGGCTGATTTTAGGACCCTATTAAGCCACTTGGGAGTGATATTGACAATTTTGATTAATTAACTTAAAGTAAATGCCAAAATAAAAAAACCAAATACCTTTTAGTAAATTAATTTTAATAAGTGTTTATATAAATTACTTATTCGACTATAAATATTAATTGGAAATATATATAGATTTCCTATATCATGGTATTTTTTAAAAAATTTATACATCATATAATTTTAATTATTTATGACATAATAATGATGTAATGCTTAAATCATTAATAAATTATTTAAATAAATAGGATTATAATGATTAAATTTTTTTCCAAAACACGTTCAATTACTATTAAATGATTTTATTTCGACCATGAGTCTTCTTATCTTCAACTATAATGATTTTTGGACCATTAGAAACCGAATATCAATATATAATAAAAAAATGTTTTCACGCTTTCCTAAAGAGCCCCTCCCCTACCTTATAAAAGGAGACCACTTATATCACATTCCTCACACATATCAATATTTTATTCTCATTCAAATTCTGCCCAATTAACCTCCCGACATCCCTCTACTCCTCATAGAATCCTTACCTTATGTAGAAGGCACTTCAAGAAGTCCTTTTGTTCAATCCAAAGGGTGTTACCGAAATTAATATTAACGGTTTCTCTTAAATTGTTTTCTTTTATATTACTCTCCAACCCCTAAACACTTTTTATTTCCTTTCTTTTGTTAAAAAATCAGTATCCTAAATATACTTGGATATTTTTATGGGAAGGATTTGAGCTACACTTACACACACAATCATCTAATGGGTGAAGACCGTAATATTTCTGTGGATGGAAAACTAACGCCTCACGAAACGATGATTGTTCAAATATCTTCAACTGCCTATCATGGTGGCAATTATGATGGAAATGTATTTATATATGATATATATTATGTTTATGTATTATTTATGATTCTGTATTTTTTCATTTATATATATACTTTAAGGTTTCCATAGTGGTTAAATACGATAATCTCATTAGAGGAAGTGCGGACTACCGCCCCCTCAAAGTGATATGAGTCGTTAAATAGCGAATGCGGGATATATAAAGGATGGAGTTGATAATATTTTATATGATATTATACTTTAATTATAATATAAATACTTATCATTCTGTTTTGAATTACATTTAAATAAGAAATATAAATGGACGCGGCGTTCATGCGTACGTACGACTTACCCTCTACATGAACGGTGCATTTCATTTCTTACCTCTAAATGTTATTTACTATTATAAATACATGTATATACTATATATATGATATATATTATATATAAATCATTAATATAATTTTTTATATAATGTATATCTCACCACATAAACAACTTGTATTGATATGGTGTTCATTTTTTTACTCAAGTACCAAATATCGACAAAACGTTCGTTATTAACATAAATGACTGTATAATATTTATTACATTTTAATAATTAATATAAAAGTTATAATAATCATTAAAAAAGGTTATTATGAAAGTAGAAATTATCATTTGTTTCTTATTCGTGAGATTAAAGAATGAACGATTCAAGTCGGACAACGAGGTAATGTGATATTTTATCACACTTTTAATTTCGTGAGATTTCCATTGTTCTCCACTTATTCACCACATCTGGTGTATTATGTACATCAGTTTGATATATTTTATCATGATTATATTTATATTCATGTTATTCTATGAATAATTTGATGGTTATTAACTTTTGGTCAAACGACTTAGTAGATTATGTCGTGGTAAAGGGTTTCATCTCACTTTTTATTCCCGTGAGATTCATGCTATATTTGCAACTATTTCCTTCTGTGTGGTGTATGTACTGCCCATTATTGTACTATTTATGTAATATAATTTCATTTATTAGTATTTAAATCTTCATTATATGATCATTCTTTCACATGGCTATGTTTTGTAAGTTACCAGATCAGTAAGGGAACCTTTCACCCTTCTCTTTTTAAAAGACATCTTTTTGTTATGTCATTTAATTTACATATTATTATGTTGGGATTTGTTATTCTATGTCCCTATTGATGTAAATTTTATTTCCAAGTGTTGAGATACCCTTTTTATCCCATAATCTCATTTTTTTAATTCTAAAGTTATGTCTTTAGGCTTTCGTTTTTTTGCACGGGAACTTCTTTCCCAAATTTCAATTCTTTGGGTTAAACATGTACTTCTTAAATATTTCATCCAATGAATATATTTGAATGACCTATGATTGTTTTACACTTAATATGCACTTATATTGGGTGTATATATATTTGGCACACATAATTATGTGATTGATTTATCCTTAATTTAATGATTCCATCATTATAAGAGATTTCATCTCAATCTACATTTCCAATGAGACTTAATTTTTTTATTCACTAATTAACTCTTATATAGTTTATATACTGTCCTTTGTCATATTATATCTAGAATCCCTTTATTCTCATGATATTATAAAGGTCAGATTAAATGTAATTCTGTAATAATTTGTATTCAAGAGTCTCTCATTTTGTTAAAAACTCTTTAACTAAAATATAATGTTTTAAGGATTTATTATTCTAAATATTAATCTTTAATGTCAATGTTTTAAAAATGGGTTTTAGTATTTATTTATATGGAAATTAATTATTTAAAAATTATAATTCCATTTAAATTTTCAAAGTGGATTGGGGCAGTTTGACTGAAATATCTCTTTTTAAATGGTTTTTGGAAAATGATGGATTGTTTCAATATCTTAAAATTACTTCTTGTGACTGAAATTGAAATTTTATTAGTCAAATGTTTATATTTGCAATATTTTATGTGTTATTTTGGTACTTGTACATTTTATGGGTGGTTACGTGATAAACCAAATGACGGGTGGTGTCGTGAATACCAGGACGGGTGGTTATGTAATAATCTCCAAAGCATTGGGTTTGGAAGTCAGCCGTATGGCTATTCCATTTCGTGATTTGAGTGTAAGTCAAACATATGGTTATTACATTTATGTATGTTCATGTCTCAAGTTACCTTTATATGATATGTGCTTATTTATATGGGTTTTATGATAACCTTTTTGTTACAAAAGGGTAAGTAGTGATCTTTTTTTCAGGGAATAATATTTAGTACTTCATAATGGTGAAAAGTATTAATTATGTTAATGTAACAATGGTTTACTTGTTGTTTTGAAAAACTAATAGTTTTCCTTCTTTGTGTATCCCTTACTGATCTTTTTATTCTCATCCAATGATTTTTTGATTTTTTTTTCACATGACATATTATGGAATTAGGGTCAAGGATGTGATCAAGGAATATTCATGTTGTCTTAAATGTGTAACTAGACAAGACAATTTTTTAAAATTTTTTATTTTATGAAACATATGGATACTGGGTAGAAGTTTCTACTTTTTAATCTATTGATATGTAATAGTTATTTCCTAATTCACTAAAACTCTAAATTTAAAAAAAAATCCTCAATGTGAATTATTCAATTAATTAAATATTATACAAGGTTTAAGGCTTCATCCTTATAGTTGGTATCTGAGGTCGGTTTAGATAACTTTGGAGGTTAGGGTATTCGTTAGGCATAAGTGAAATTACCATTGTGTTAGGATTTCAGAACGAGACATAATTTTTTAGATAAGGGTAATGAGTTTAAGATAATATGAATAATTATATTTTTTTATTTACCCTCATCATAAGATATTATATGATGATTTTACTGATATACACAAACATAGCTTTCTAGTTTTAGTCACTGGTTGGATCTAGTAGGCGTCAAAGTAACAATGGATGTGATGAAAACTATGACGGTTTTTTGAATAAGAAATTGAATGAAATAGGAGATTTAATGAGAAATATTGTGATTATTTTCAACCAACTATCGGGAGTCATGATTGACCACTTGAACCTTGGTGATTTTTATAAGGAATTGCTTATGCGAAAAACAAATCACCACAGAATTTCAGGTAATAATAATAATGGTATATATGTTAAAAAACCTATGTGTCAATGGTGTGGAAAGAAACAAATAGGAATATGTTTCAAAGGGACATGAAGATTCTATAGATGTGCTAATGACAGTCATAATGCAAGAACCTACTAGGGAAAAAAGGAAACATCCAATTGACTTTATGAAAGGGAAAGAAGTTCTTTCTGATGGATCAATTGAGTGTTTTAAATGTTGTGTGCACGGTCATTATACAAGCACATGTCCGACGAAGAAGTGTCAGGAATGGGATCACCAGGATCGTGAAAATATTTGTTTACAAATACCTAATGTTATTCCGATTGAGGTTGAAGAAACTGAAAGTGACCAATGAATGGAATGGATTATTTGTTTACATATGTTTTGATATTAATGAATCTTAGGATATGATTCTTGTTTTTTAGTTGGAAAGAAGTATTTTAGAATAATTTTAAATGGAATGTTTAATGTATTATGAAGAATGTTGAATGATTAAGAAGTCAACATATATGCAATTTAAGTGTTATGGTAGATTTTAGGATGGTGAAATGATTAAAAGTATTAAGGTTCTTTTGATGATGGGATTTACATTATAAGACTATTTATAGTAAGTGTAACCCTGAAGTTTGATATATAAAAATTTTATTCAAGGTATAGTTATATTTTCCTTTGTGGATATAGTTATAAAGAACCTTTTGGTATTATAGGATCCTTGAATTTGAGGAAATTATAGGTTAATACTTTTTTGGTATGCAAAATGAGAGTTATTAGATAACCTTATTGGTTAAAATATCTTTTTTTATTTGTGATGAATTTATCTCTTATTGGGAATTTTATAAAATTATAAGGTTTTTTAAAAAAAGACAACACACAGACTGTGTGACAACCCATCGCGTTGGACAAAGCTATGAGAATCGAACCCACAACCAAATTGCAACTCGTATTTATTGTGTACCACTAGACTATGTGAAGTCCCTAGTTTGTATGACTAATTCTTTTTAGTTAGTTGATTTTATAAATCAAGAATAATTTTATTTTGGGTTATCTATAGAAATGATTAACCTATCATGGAGGATGTGTGATTAGGTTAATTACATTTCAATATGAGACTTTAAGAGTATCTGATGTTATTTGGAGATAAATGATAAAATTTATCTTGGAAGACTATGTGTTTATATCCTTTTGAGATTTTGGTTTCAATATTACATTGGATTACTTTGATGAATTTTATGTACATTATTTTATTAAATGGTCTTTGTTGAAATTTGTGTTTTATGACAAATTTTGGAGATTAAGAGTATTTTTTCTTTTTGAAAAAGATTATCCTTTTGGGGATTACCAGATCTGGACATAACCATTTTGGTTTTGGTTATGTTATAAAGACTTGGGAAATTTGTAGTTCATAACCATTTTGGTTTTGGTTATCTTTTTAATTTGTTTTAATGTTTTATTTGAATATATTTTTACAATCTAATATAATGTTTGTCATTTGAATTAATTTCAATTTTAAATTAGACATAAACAAGTATCAATCTTTTGATAGTTATTATTTCTTAAAAACAGGCTATTTGTTTTGATAACAGAAATTAATTTTTAAAATTAAATAATGCCACTTCTATGTTTTGAATTTGGAAAAATATTCATCATTTTTTAATTCAGAATATCAATTATATCTTAGGCTAAATTTTTGGTATTTTTCTGAAATACTTCAATTTTATATGAATAGTGAAACCACACAGTGGTAGTTAAAAAACATTCATTTTCATTTAAATCAAATTTTAGCAAATCTGTGAATTGAATTTCAAAAATCTGACATATATGTTTGTTATTAGTTAGTAAAATATTGTTCAGTAAGATGAAAATAATTTTAGGTGAATAGTAACTGTTGGCTTTTATTTACCATGTTTAAAGATAAATAGGGTAATTCAAGGTTAAAAGAATATTACAATAACTGAAAATTACCATAACACTTGTCCAAACCTTATTTGTTGAGTCATTTACGACCATGAGCATCTTTGGATCGATTTTGGAACACCATTAAGAAACTCGGGAGTGCTAATGGAAATTTAGATTAATTAACTTAAAGTAATGGAAAAAATGACAAAAGAAAATATCTTTTAGTAAATTATGTTTTAGAAGGGGTTATAGAATTATCATTTCGACTATAAATATTCATTGGAAATATAAACATATTTCCTATATCATGGAATTTTTGTTATAACTTTTATACATAAAATAATTTAAATTATTTATGACAAAAAAATGATGTAGTGTTTACCTCATTAATAAATCATTTTAATAAATAAGATTATAACGATTAAAATATTATCCAAAACCTATCCAATTCTTATTGGATGATTTTATTTCTCCCATTATTCATCATATCTTAGACTTTAATGATTTTTGGACCATTATAAACCGAATATAATTATATAATAAAATAATGTTCTCAAACATTCTTAAAGAGCCCCTCATCTACCTAATAAAAGAAGGCCACTTCTATCCAATTCCTCACACCTCCCAAGCCTTTTGGCTCAGACAAACTCTACCCAATTAAGCTTCTTACATCCATATCCTCCTCCTAGAAGCCTTAACATAGGCAGAATGCACTTCAATAATTCCTTTGATTACTTACAAATGGAGTTACCCAAATTAAAGTTAACAATTTCTCTTAAATTGTTTTCTTTTATTTTACTTCTCCATCCCCTAAGATCTTCTTATTTCCTATATTTTTTTAACAAACTCCATATCCTCAATATACTAGGATATTTTTATGATAAATATTAGATCTACACTTATAGAAACCTCCATCTAATGGGTGAAGAATATAATTTTTATGTGGATTTAAAACTAACGCCTCATAAAACAATGATTCTTCAAATATCTCCAACCGCCACTCATGGTGGCCATTATGATGGCACTGTATTTATATATGATATATTTTATGTTTATTTTTTCATTATTCTTGTGCATTTTTCCATTTTTATAAATAATTTATGGTTTCCAGTGTGGGTAAATACCATAATCTCATTTGAGGATGGGCAGACTACCGCCCCCTCAAAGTGATATGGCTCATTAAAGGCCTTATGTGGGACGTATAAAGGATGGAGTTAATAGTATTTTATATGACATTATAATGTAATTATAATATAAATATGTATCATTTTAATTTTAATTCCATTAAAATATGGTATAGAAATGGAAGTAGCGTTCAAGCGTACGTACGACCTACCGTCTCCAAGAACGGTGCATTTCCTTTCATACATCTAAATGTTATCTACTGTTATAAATACATTTATATGTAGTAAATAGTTGATATATATGATATCTAAATAATTAATATCATTATGAATATAATGGATATCTTACCACATGAACAAATTGTAATTATATGGTGTTAATTATTTTTACTCAAGTACCAAATATCAATAAAATGACCGTTATTAAATTAAAAGGATACATAATGTTTATAACATTGTATTATGTAATATAAATAGAATAATGAACTTTAAAAAATGATCTTATGAATGTATAAATCAACATTAGTTCATTATTTAGGAGATTAATGAACGAACGGGTCAAGTCGGACAACGAGGTAAGGATATTTCTTATCTATCTTCTAATTCCGTGACATTTCCATAGTTCTCCACTTATTCATTGCATGTTGTGTATTATGTACTTCCATTTGATATATTTTATCATTATTATATTTATATTCATGGTATTATATGATTCATTTTATTGTTATTAACATTTGGTCAAACGACACAGTTGATTACGACG
Source organism: Viscum album (assembly GCA_963277665.1). Lineage (NCBI taxonomy): Eukaryota > Viridiplantae > Streptophyta > Magnoliopsida > Santalales > Viscaceae > Viscum > Viscum album. The sequence continues at coordinate 1,435,511,635 of OY728159.1, forward strand.
TGGTAAAGGGTTTCATCTCTCTTTTTATTTCCGTGAGATTCATGCTAGATTTTCCACTATTTCCTTTTGTGTGGTGTATGTACTGCCCATGATTGTACTCTTTATGTAATATACTTTCATTTATTAGTATTTAAATCTTTATTGAATGATCCTTCTTTCATTTGGCAATTTTTATTATGTTACCAAATCGGCAAGGGAACCTTTAACCTTTCTCACTTTAAAAGAGATTTTTTGTTATGTCTTTTAATTTAAATCGTATTATGTTGTGATATATTATTATATAAAAATATTTATTTAAATTTTATTTCTATGTGATGTGATGACTTTTTTATATAATCAACTAGTTTTTTGAATACTAAAGTGATGTCGTTAGGCTTTTAAATTTTTGCAAGGGAACTTCTTAACCCAATTTCAATTCTTTATGTTAAACTTGTAATTCTTGAATATTTCATCCTATGAATATTTGTGAATGACCTATGATTGTTTTACACTTAATATCCACTTATATTGGGTGTATTTATATTTGGAACACATAATTATATGATTGATTTATCCTTAATTTAAGGATACCATCTTTATAAGGGATTTCATCTCAATCTACATTTCCATTGTGTCTTAATTGTTGTTATACACCAATTCACTCTTATATGTTGTATATACTGTCTTTTTTCATATTATATCATGAATCCATTTATTCTTAGGATATTATAAAGTTCATATTAAATGGTATTCTTCTATTATTTGTATTCAAGAGTCTCCCATTTTGTTGGAAACACTTTAACTAAAATATAATTTTTTAAGGATTTATTATACTAAATCATTATATTTAATGTAGATGTTTCCAAAATGGTTTTGAGTATTTATCTATATGGAAATTAATGTTTTAAAAATTAAAATTCCATTAAATTCTTAAAAGTGTAATGGGGAACATTAATTCAAAAATCACTATTTAAAAGGTTTTTGAAAAGGAATGATTATTTTAATATCTTGAAATTTCTTATTGTGATTGAAAATGAAATGTTATTAGTGAAATTTTTATAATTGCAACATTTTAGGTGTTAGGATGATACTGGGACATTTGACGTGTGGTTACGTGATAAACCAATTGATGGGTGGTTCCGTGAATACCAAGATGTGTGGTTACGTTATAACCTCCAATGCATTGGGTATGGAAGTCGGTCGTATGGCTATCCCATTCAGTGATATGAGTAGAAGTCTGGCATATGGTTATCGCATTTATGTTTGTTTATGTACCATGTTACCTTTATATGTTATGTGTTTTTTTATATGGGTTTTATGATATCCTTTTTGTTAGAAAAGGTTATGTAGTGATCTTTTTTTCAGTGAAGAGTCTTTACTACTTTATAAAGGTGAAAAGTATTACTTTTGTTCATGTATTCATTGTTTACTTATAGTTATGAAAATATAACAGTTTTCCTTCTTTGTGTATCCCTTAAATTTCTTTTTATGCTCATTCCAAGTTTTTTTAAATGTTTTTTTACCGGACATAATGTGGAATTAGGGTCAAGGATGGGATCAAGGAAAACTATTGCTGTCTAAAATATGGAACTAGACATGACACTTTTTAAAGAGTTTTTATTTAATGAAAAAATGGATACTGGGAAGAAGTGTCTACTTTTTAATATTTTAAGATATAATAGTTATGTCCTAAATTTCTAAAACTCTAAAGCTGAAAAGATCCTCAATGTGAATTATTCATTTAATTTAATATTTATTAAGGTTTATGGTCGGTTCCTTATATCGTGTTCCCTACTTAGTATCATTATACTCACCCCTAGAAGGGTACGCCCACACCTTGTTGTGTTTGGTGTCGATGACACACAATGATGATGGGGGAAAGGGTACCATTATTGGAGGTAGCTAGGTTGTGGATAGTAGATGATGCATACAATTGGGACAATCGTTCTAGAGAAGTACCTACCCTTCAGGTAGGGTCCTTGGTGGGAGTTCACATGATCTATTTCAGTTTACTTGTATATTTCAGTTTTCTTGTACATTCGAGTATGGCTTGTAATTAGGACAATTTTTCTTACTGTATCAACTATGTTTACTATAAAATTTACTTGTGTTCATATTTTTTGTGTGAATGGTTGTGTGCATTTAAAATATATAATAGCAATGCCTTCCCGGTTTTAGAGAATGCGCCTTTTGGTGCTAGTTTCCATCCCCTAGCCTATGTAAGGCGGGCTTGGGGTAGTCACAGAACGGGCCCTGGGGGACGGGTCATGACATGTATGTAATTGGTCACCAATTAATTCATTATATAAAAATATGTAAGACACATTTCATAATTTAACTAATCGAAATCATAAACACCATTTTAATTTATTTTTCATAAAAATTGTATTAAATTACTACATTTTAGTTGTATGTTATGTTTCATTTAGACACATTATTTCTTTTAATGAAATCTATACATAGAATTGTATGTAACATAAGAAAAAATTAAAGTTGATTTGTAACATGATATCAACTCATTTATTCTTATATATTAAGAATGAATTCTATTTTTTGTTCCACGAAAAATATAGAAAAGATGAAATTTATTATAAAATAAAATTTTACGAAATATCGTGGTCTCACATTCAATCCATTTAAAAATCAATTTCATGCTCTAAATTCATCTCAGTCAAAAATGATTTATCATTTGAAATTTATTTATTGGAAACAAAAAATTCAAAAAGGGTTAATAAAATATCCTCTTGAAAATGAGAGAGGAATTGTAAAGACATAAATAATTGGGCATAATAGGTCTCAAAATAAGATATCATTGTTGGGAAGTCAGAACAAGATCATATAAGATAATCCTAACACGAAAATGATGATGGGTATTGATAAAAAATATGCTCGACAACTTGTTAACAATAAAAAATCCTTCAAACTATGTGATTTGAAAAAGGACATGCAAACCATTAAAATAATTATAATATGAAATAATTTTATAAAAAATTTTATTTCATAATTTTGGGGAAGACATTTTTTAATTGTGGTTGAGAATATATAAAAATGTACATAATTTATATATTTTTATTTAGTGGTTTAAATTTCATCCTTTGGTTATTTCATGATTAGCATACACATTATCTCAAACAACAAAAAAATATATTGAATCTTATTATACATGATCAACTAATTCATCATATGATCCATAAGTAGAATTAAATGTCAGTATGCCTATCATTAGTTATCAAAAAAATAATAGTCAGAAAAAATTATCCAATGTTCATATTTCATCATATGGTGAAGAAATACATTAAAATATAACTCATAATTTGATGTCTAACATATACTAGTACGTACATTATTAACATTATAACATTTCAATAATTATTAATTTATAAAAAAGGTCACTTATTTTAAACAACTAATCATAACATTAATTCCGCAAATATAATTTTTGGCTATTATATTTCAAATTCTAAATTTGTCTTTACTTTAATCACATATTATCCATATTCTTGGTAATATCAAAAATTTCAATTAAATATAAAAAACATGCATCCTTCCATACCCCTTAAATAAAATTATGTAATTTTAAACATATTTAATAGATATATTAATATAGTAAACTACAATAATTATTACATAAACCACATTATCAAAAAATCCATTATCATCATCTGGGTCCTCAGTACTATCCAAAATATATTAATCATATAAATAACCTCTTTAACAAAACTATTTACCATTATATTATCAATGAGAATATTTTACGGGTATTTTCTATTAATAATATAATATAAAAATCTCATTTAATCAATTTTTATGGTCATTAGCGTCATTCAACATATTTTTGAAAATCCACAAAGAAAATTTTATATTGAATTTTCAATATAGATTTCATAATTCCACAATTAATATATATATATACATCATTCATCCCAATAACTTCATTAAAACGTTACTTATTATATAATTCCTATTTACATTAATATTTTAGTTATAATTTCTTCTTTATCTATTGAAAAACTATTTCGTATAAAACCTTGCATATTTGCCTCATGAGATGTCTTATTAGGTAATATATTTTCATATTTATCATTATTTCCACATTTAAAATAATAAAGAGTTAAGGATTCCATTAGAAGACTATTCTTCTCATTCATTCCATTAATCGAAAATTTAATTATTCCTTTGTAATTTTCTTCTTTGTTCCATTCACTTCCTTGCTCAAAACAACTTCTCATAATTTTGAGAAATTATCATGTCTTCTTCCTCCCATAATCACGACATTCAAGATACTGAATCTTCATTAATCCATGGTCTCTACTACATGTATTCTTTGTAAACTCTATATTTTTTTGGTGAGTCTATGTGTTGATTAAATTACATGTTGTTAATATTGTTCCATGAAAACTGATTAGGAATAAACACAACATCATTTAATCTATTCATTATCTTATATGGGTGCTCATCAATAATTTTTGATCACATTCAATGTTATCCCAATTAAATCTAGTTTTTTCAATTGATTTAGACTAGAAAACACATTGTAAGAAACAAGAGTCATAGAATAAAACCAAATAATTATAAAAATTTCTTTTAGGATATCTAAATCATGACCCCTTCTTATTTAATCTATGACACCTATGGATTTTACCAGTTTGTTAATAGTCATCATCTATTTAAATCAGTCATTATATTTTGTAATGATTTTGTGAATTTAATGTTAATATCCTTTGGGAGTTACTAATTAGTTGTTCAACAAGTCCCATTATCATGCACCACATTATGATCATGTATAGATCATGACAAGTTTTTTGAGTTTCTACAACATGGTACATCAATAGAATATCAACATTCACATTTAGTATCCATACATGGATATATTTATATGAAAAAATCACTATATCATTTACCAATTTTTTTTTGAAATTTTGATATTATATTTCTCAACATTAGACTTATCATTAAACATGTCCTTGTTGACCTCACTACAATTGTATCATCGTAGTTTCTAAATGTTATCAATGAATTTTATCTAATACCGAATATAGTAATAAAAAATTAATTACAATAGAATGTAATTGATTGCAATCAGAAAAATACATGGTAGGTTACAATCTCAGGGTAAGACCCACCACAATCAATAGTGGAATCCATTTTCCCAATAATCCCTTGTTCGTAGTTCCAATTTTCATCAAAATATCACATGTGATAATTTATAATATTACATTCCTATCCATTACCTATGATACCAAATATAGTGACCTAGGATTATACTACACATATATTAAATCATTTTTGATAAATATTCATTACATTACTGAAAAAATTTTGAGGACAATAATGTTTTAGTTCCTTTGGAAAAATAGAAACTTAAACGTATAACTTGTTGAAATATATTCAAAATACCATTTAATGACGATTCACTTTAGTATTATTTGTATTCATACCCTATATATAATATTTCTTCCTAACATGGGTATAAGAAACATAAAAACTGGTGATATCATATTATTAATAAGGGATAAAGAGGGAGGATTATACGAATAACACATTTATAAGTATATGAATACATGATAAGAATATTTGAAAAATATATCTTCCATATCAAAGAATGTAATTCGGTTCCATGAAACAATAATTGGAAGTTATAATACATGAACCCTATTGTTATAAATAACATGAACTCTGAGAGTTTATCATTTACATAAAACAATTAGTTTTTGTATGAATATATTAAAAGAAAATTATATGCCATTTCTAAATACCAAAATATTCATAACATGTTAAGCTTTGGTGGACGACCTTCATACCATCATCTGTTCTAGGCCGACAACACATGTACCCTCAATTTCAACAATATAAAAACAACCCATGTAACCTCCTCAATTGGTTTTTACTGACTACATGTGTATCCTTGGACCTTTTAGATATTTCATCTTTACCCAATTAATTGGTGGGAGATATTGATCAAACAAATCCCAAAATGAAAACCATATAATGTGCCCAAAATATCATATCAAATTCAACATATCATAACCAACTCAATGAAATGTGTTTCATATAAAATTAATCATATTATTACATCTATAAAATATACATGTATCATATTAAATTCTCTATAAAATAACTATTGACAAGTAATGTGATTCATAATAATGTTCTCATACTATTACTATGCAATTGAAATGGGTTTCATAAAAATCAGGTCAACATAAATGTAAACAATTCCAATAAATAAAAATAATCATATACGTAGATAATATCGAATATAATTGTAACATCCCAGGTAAATAAAGAATAAATAATTTTCATATTTATTAATATTTACGAATTAAATATTAATTTTATTTTAAAGGGGTTGCTATGTTCGATAGCATACCCGATACGCAATGATGAGTTTCTTTGAAACTTACGTAGCACACTAGTAATAAAATAATATTATTTTAAATTTTAATTAACAAGTAGCAGTTGTACTGGCGGGAATGGATAGAAATAACTAAAATATGATTAGATATGTTTTTAAATGTTTATACATTTACCCAATAAAAGATAAAGGCTTAAAATACGGAAAGAGTTCAATTTTACGTGCATATATACTCTAATTTTCACTAAAGGTTCACTTATCACCTTTTAATGGTGAACCGTCATTAAATATAGTTTTTATCACTCTTATAATTTATTTTGGACCAAATATAAATCTTCTTTAGAATCGGGACATCAAAATTTACTTTGTGTAAATTTTTGGTACCTTTCTAATAAAGTTCATTTTTTTTATGAATAGTGTAAAATGTTGTATTTTAATTCGAAACCTCTTTTTAATCTAATTTATTTATACGATTAGATTATTATTTTAATTGGTTTTAAAGTGAAATTAGAAAATATTTTTACCATTAAATCCAATAGTGGTCGTTGGAATTAATTTCACTTTGAAATCGGACTTAAACTATTGTCAATCTTTTGATACTTATTGTTTCATAAAAACACGCTATTTGCTCTGAAAGCGGGAATTAATTATTAAATTAATTAATTTGACATATATGTTTTGAATTTTGTAAAATGGACTTCATTTTTGAATTCGGAATATCAAATATAGCTTAGAGTGAATTTTTGGTAATTTTCTGAAAAACTTCAATTTTTGATGAATAGTGAAACCACTAAGTGGTAATCAAGCAAACTGATTTTTCAGTTAAATGAATGTTTACCACTAATGTGTATTGAATTTTGAAAATCCGACATACATGGTTGTCATTAAGAAGTAAAATGTGGTTCAATGAGATTAAAATAATTTTTTGTGAATAGTAACTTTTTTTCATTAATCGCGATTAGAGGTAATTAGTGTAGTTTAAGGCAAAAATGGTATTATATGAATGTGAAAACACCATGAAACCTGTCCTACACCTATTTGGTGAGTCATGGCCGACCAAGAAAAGCCATGGACCAACTTGGGGACCCCATGGAGCCACTTTAGTTGGAAAATGACATTAATATATTTTTATTTAATGTTAAAGTGAAAATGACACTAACATAAATTGTTTTACTAAAATAATTTTTGAGTGGGGTTATACAAGTCCAAATTTTGATTATAAATAGTCATTGGAAATATAAAAAGATTTCCTACATCATAGTATTTTTTTATAATTTTTAGACATTAAATAAATTAAATTATATATGACATAATAATGATGCAGCGATGACATCATTATTTGACGATTTAAATAAAATGGAAAGATAATGAAAATTATAAAACCTAAACATGGCCAAAACAAATTGGATGAGTGTATTTAGAACCCTTATCACCTTATCCACGAATTATATCAATGTGGGACTTTTTAAAACTGAAACACATTTTCAAATAAAGTAATATTTCTTTACTTTCCAAAAGTGCCCCGCCTCTCCTCTTATAAAAGGCCCCCACCTCTACCCCATTTCACACACTTCTCAAGCCTTTGGCTCGGCCAACCCCTGCCCAATTACTCTCTCCACATCCCTCTCCTCATCCTAGAGGATTCCCTTTGGGCAGAATCCTTTCAAAGGAAGCCTTTAGGCTCAAATCAAAAGGGAGTTACACTTTTAAAGGTAATTCATTCTCTCTTGTTCATTTGTTTTATTTTGCTTCTCCAACCCTCTAAACTATTTTTATTTTCTTCTTTTGTAACAACACCAGTATCTTCGATATACTAGGATGTTATTATAATATTTATTTGAGCTAAACTCTAACACAACTACATCAAATGGTTAAAGAACATACGGTTTCCGTGGATGGCGAAATTCTGCCTCCCGAAACTATGATTGTTCAAAACTCATTTAACACCTTCAAGGGTGGCCATTATGATGTCACTATTTTTATATATGATATATAATATGTTTATGTTTTCTTTAAGCTTCTGTATTTTTCATTTTTGGCATACCTTTATGGTTTCCATCATGGGTAAACACGATATCTTCATTTAAGGAAGTGCGGACTACCGCCCCCTAAAAGTGATGTGATTCGTTAATGCCATATGTGGGACGTGTAAAGGATGGATTTAAAGTTATTATATATGATGTTATACTGGAATTATAATATACCTCTATATCATTATTATTTCTTTCCATTAAAGTATGAGATAGAAATGAAAGTAGCGTTCATGCGTACGTACGGCTTACCGTCTCCATGAACGGTGCATTTAATTTCTTATCCCCAAATGTAATGTACTATTAAAATTACGTGTATATAATGTATATATATAATTAATGATATATCTAAATGATGAATATAATTATGGAATTAAAATATACATACCTCTCTTTTAGTTTTAATTCCACTAATATGACAAAGAAATGAAAGTAGCGTTCATGCGTACGTACGGCTTACCGTCTCCATGAACGGTGCATTTCATTTTTACCTCTAAAAGATTATGTAATATTATAAATAAATGTATATTCTGGATATATATGATATATATGATATCCAAATCAGGAATTTCATTCTGGATATAAAAAACTTTTGACCACATGAACAACATGTAATTGTAAGAAGTCAACTTTCGACTTAAGAACCAAATATTGACAAAACAAACATTATTAACTTAAATGGTTACATAATGTTTATAACATGGAAATAAGTGATATAAAAAGAATAATGAACTTTAAAAAGGTTCTTAATCAAGTATAAATTAACTCAAGTTTATTATTCAGGACGTTAAAGAACGATCGAGTCAAGTCGGACCCAAGGTAAGGGACTTCATCTCAATCTCCTTTCATTGAGGCATATTTCATTTTATACACAACTTTTTTTATACGGTGTATAAAATCCTTTTACTTTTACTTTTATACAAAAGGAATCTTTTTCTACTAAGCGTTTTACTAAACGACAAAAAGGAATGTTTTTTTAACGTACCCGGTGACAACGACTTTTTCCGCCGCCGCGAGTATTATTTGGTCTTTGGCTTCCTCAACAAGCCGAATTGTTTTTAGAATAAAATAAATACCATATACTCTTTTATGTATTTTGGTATTGAAAATGGTTTTGATAAAGGATTCTATTATGTCAATATATTTATGTTATATTATTATTGAAATTTGGAAATGTTATCATTCCTTTATATTGGTTTTATGTTTTATGATTTTATATTGGTTCTTGGACATTTTAATGGGTGGTTACTTTATAAACAATATGACGGGTGGTTCCGTGAATACCAGGACGGGTGGTTACGTTATAACCACCAATGCATTGGGTATGGAAGTCGGCCGTATGGATATTCCAATATGTATGTATGGAAATTGGCCGTATGGCTATTACATTAAGTGATATGTGTGGAAGTCAACCGTATGGTTATTCTACTTATGTAAGTTTATGTCCCAAGTTACCTTTATATATTCTATGTGTTCTTTATATGGGTTTTATGGTAATCCTTTGGTTACAAAAAGGTATGTAATGATACTTTATTTAGTGAAGATTTTTTTTACTACTTCATGAAGGTGAAGGTATTACTTTGATATAGTATACATGGTTTACTTGATGTTTGAAAAACTAACAGTTTTCATTATTTTTGTATCCCATACTGAGCTTTTTATGCTCACCCCAAGTTTTTCAAAATGTTTTTCACATGACTTAAAGTGGAATAAGGTCAAGGATGGGATCAAGGGAATGTCATGCTATCTAAAACATGGAATCTAGACATCTTTCTTTTTAAGAGTTTTTATTTTATGGAGACTTAGTAGAAGTGTCTACTTTGTAATCTTTTAAGATGTAATAGTTATGTTCAAATTCTCTAAAACTCTAAACCTGAAAAGATCCTCAATGTGAATTATTCATTTAATTCAATATTAAGTATGGTTTAAGGCTGGGGCCTTATAGTTGGTATCAAAGGTCGGTTTAGACAACTTTAGGAGTTAGAAAAGTGTTAAATTATAATATGATTGAAATTATATAGCATTTACGGATTACCATGTTGCTTCGCCTAAGATATTTCTGTGTTCAGAATGGTTTTCCGCAGAGGAAACAAAGCAGCTATGTTGGGACGACATCAGGAGGAAGAAAACCTTCCAAATCAGCAACTTGAGATGGTCGGAATCGGAACTGAACAGTTTTTTGCAGTGATGGCACAGTTGACTCAGGCTATAAATGGTGGTGGTATCCATGAACGAGATCAGCCAGATCAACCGCAGAGGAACATGTTAGTGGTGGAACATTTCATGAGGCAACATCCCCCATCATTCAGAGGATCATCTGACCCTGTGCAAGCTGAAGGGTGGATTAAAGCACTGGAGAAGATTTTTGATGTCATGGGGTGTTCAGAACATCAAAAGGTTAGTCTTGCTGTTTAACGTTTTGAAGGTGAAGCTGATCAGTGGTGGTCGATGGTGAAAAATATAAGGGATAGTGATGAGATTGAGGATCTTCACTGGGACGAATTCAAAGGTATGTTTCTTGAAAAATATTTTCCTAAGGTGGTTCGTCTTAGGATGGAAAAACAGTTCCTAGAATTGAGACAGGAGGATGATTCAGTGGCTGCATATGAAGAAAAGTTCACTCGATTGGCAAGGTATGCTCCAAACTTCATACGAGATCTTGATAGTAAAATAAACCGTTTTTACTCAGGGTTAAATCCAAATTATTGAAGGGCTTTAGCTTCTCGTGAGTTCAAAAGTTATGAAAAACATGTTCGATGTACGGAGAAGGTGGAAATGGAGTTTGCCGATGATCTGGTGTTCTATGACAAACAACAGAATAAGAGATCTAGTTGGCAGGAAAGGGGGAAGAATTCATCAAAGAAGCAAGGAGGTAAGAAAACCAAATATCCATCCTATGAGAAGTGTGGTAAAATGCATCCTGGAGAATGTTTATCCAAGTCTGGTAAGTGCTTTCGGTGTGGTAAGTCTGGTCATATTGCTCGTAACTGTAAGGAAGATGATCAAGCAGGAAATGAAAAGCCAACGGTAAGATGTTTTAAGTGTAATGAAATGGGTCATTATGCAAACGAGTGTCCAACGAAGAACTCAACTGGGGGAATGCAGCTAGACTACAAGCAGAAAGGGGTGGTAAAATCATTTGCAACAACTTCAGCAGATGTTGGGCCATCGAATGAAGTGGTATCAGCTCCAGGGAGCTCAATATTTTTCGATGATTGACTTGAGGTCGGGGTACCATCAGTTGAAAGTAAAAGAAGCAGACGTTCCGAAGATTGCGTTCCGTACTAGATATGGCCATTATGAATAATTAGTTATGCCTTTTGGGTTAACCAATGCACCTTCTATATTCATGGACCTTATGAATAAAATTTTCCATGAGTTCTTGGATAAGTTTGTGTTTGTGTTTTGAGGTTTGTGAAGAGGTTATGTCTGCCTTGTGATTCACAGTTGAAGAATGAGTTGTTATGTGAGGATTATAGTTCCCTGTTTTCAGTTCATCCTAGCAGTACTAAGATGTACAGAGATCTGCGGGAGTATTACTGGTGGGATAGAATGAAAAGAGACATTGTTGATTTTACTGTGAAGTGTTTGACATGTCAACAGGTTAAAGCAGAGCGGAAGGGATGCTTCAGCCTTTACCAGTGCCAGAGTGGAAATGGGAAAACATATCCATGGACTTTGTTGTGGGATTACCGAGGACATCTCGAGGTAATAATGCAATCTAGGTTATTGTTGATCGCTTGACCAAATCTGCTCATTTCCTTTCTATACAAGATACTTTCTCTCTTGATCAACTTTCCCGTCTGTATCATAAAGAGATAGTCAGGTTACATGGAGTTCCTCTCTCCATTGTATTGGATAGTGATCCCAGGTTTACTTTTAAATTTTGGAAAGGCCTTCAGAAGTCGTTGGGTACTGAATTAAATTTTAGTACAGCTTTTCATCCTCAATCAGATGGGCAGTCAGAACGAACAATCCAGACATTGGAGGATATGCTACGAGCTTGTTCTATAGATTATTAGGGAAGTTGGGACCAACACCTTTCTTTGGTTGAGTTTTCTTATAATAACAGTTTTCATTCCAGTATACAGATGGCACCATTTGAGGCATTATATGGGAAGCGGTGTCGAACTACAGCATTTTGGAATGAAGTGGGTGAAAGGAAGCTGATGGGAACAAAATTGGTAGAAGAGATGGCAGAAAAAGATCATTTGATTCAGAAGCACATGAGAATAGCACAGAGCAGGCAGAAGAGTTATGCGGATAACCGGAGGAAGGATCTATCTTTTGAGGTAGGTGATCATGTTTTTCTCAAGGTTTCTCATTGGAAAAGTGTGATGAGATTTGGTAAGAAAGGAAAGCTGAGTCCAAGGATTATTGGACCATACAAAATTCTGGAAAGAGTCGGATCAGTTGCATACCGAGTGGCTTTGCCTACGAGTTTATCTCAGGTACACAATGTTTTTCATGTTTCAATATTGAGAAAGTATATGCCAGATCCATCTCATGTTTTGAGTCCATAGGTAGTTTAGCTGGAAGAGAACCTATCTTATGAGGAACAACCGTCCAGATTCTTGACCATAGGGAGCAAGTGTTACAAAATAAGGTGATTCATCAGGTAAAGGTTTTGTGAAAAAACCATGTGATTGAAGAGGCAACATGGGAATATGAAAATGCTATGAGGGATAAATACCCCCACTTATTTTGATAAGTGAATAAAATTGCGAGGACGCAATTCCCAAAAGGGGGGAAGGATGTAACATCCCAGGTAAATAAAGAATAAAAAATTTTCATATTTATTAATATTTACGAATTAAATATTAATTTTATTTTAAAGGGGTTTCTATGTTCGATAGCGTACCCGATACGCAATGATGAGTTTCTTTGAAACATACGTAGCACACGAGTAATAAAATAATATTATTTTAAATGTTAGTTAACAAGTAGCCATTGTACTGGCGGTAATGGATAGAAATAACTAAAATATGATTAGATATGTTTTTAAATGTTTATACATTTACCCAATAAAAGATAAAGGCTTAAAATACGGAAAGAGTTCAATTTTACGGGCATATATACTCTAATATTCACTAAAGGATCACTTATCACCTTTTAATGGTGAACCGTCATTAAATATAGTTTTGATCACACTTATACTTTATTTTGGACAAAATATAACTCTTCTTTAGAATCGGGACATCAAAATTTACTTTGTGTAAATTTTTGGTTCCTTTCTGATAAAGTTCATTTTTTATGAATAGTGTAAAATGTTGTATTTTAATTCAAAACCTCTTTTTAATATAATTTATTTTTATGATTAGATTATTCTTTTAATTGGTTTTAAAGTGGAATTAGAAAATATTTTTACCATTTTATCCAATAGTGGTCGTTGGAATTAATTTCACTTTGAAATCAGACTTAAACTAGTGTCAATCTTTTGATACTTATTGTTTCATAAAAACACGCTATTTACTCTGACAGCGGGAATTAATTATTAAATTAATTAATTTGACTTATATGTTTTGAATTTTGTAAAATGGACTTCATTTTTGAATTCGGAATATCAAATATAGCTTAGGGTGAATTTTTGGTAATTTTCTAAAAAACGTCAATTTTTGATGAATAGTGAAACCACTAAGTGGTAATCAAGCAAACTGATTTTTCAGTTAAATGAAAGTTTACCACTAATGTGTATTGAATTTTGAAAATCCGACATACATGGTTGTCATTAAGAAGTAAAATGTGGTTCAATGAGATTAAAATTATTTTTTGGTGAATAGTAACTTTTTTCATTAATCGCGATTAGAGGTAATTACTGTAGTTTAAGGTAAAAATGGTATTATAAGAATGTGAAAACACCATGACACTTGTCCTACACCTATTGGGTGATTCATGGCCGACCAAGACAAGCCATGGGCCAACTTGGGGACCCCATGGAGCCACTTTAGTTTGAAAATGACATTAATATATTTTTATTTAATGTTAAAGTGAAAATGACACTAACATAAATTGTTTTACTAAAATAATTTTTGAGTGGGGTTATACAAGTCAAAATTTTGATTATAAATATTCATTGGAAAGATAAAAAGATTTCCTACATCATAGTATTTGTTTATAATTTTTAGACATTAAATAAATTAAATTATATATGACATAATAATGATGCAGCGATGACATCATTATTTGACGATTTAAATAAAATGGAAAGATAATGAAAAATATAAAACCTAAACATGGAAAAAACCAATTGGATGAGTGGATTTCGAACCCTTATCACCTTATCCACGAATTATATCAATGTGGGACCTTTTAAAACCGAAACACATTTTCAAATAAAGTAATATTTCTTTACTTTCGAAAAGTGCCCCTCCTCTCCTCTTTTAAAAGTCCCCCACCTCTACCCCATTTCACACACTTCTCAAGCCTTTGGCTTGGCCAAACCCTGCCCAATTACTCTATCCACATCCCTCTCCTCATCCTAGAGGATTCCCTTTGGGCATAATCCTTTCAAAGGAAGCCTTTAGGCTCAAATCAAAAGGGAGTTACACTTTTAAAGGTAATTCATTCTCTCTTGTTCATTTGTTTTATTTTGCTTCTCCAACCCTCTAAACTCTTTTTATTTACTTCTTTTGTAACAACACCAGTATCTTCAATATACTAGGATGTTTTTATAATATTTATTTGAGCTACACTCTCACACAACTAAATCAAATGGTTAATGAACATACGGTTTCCGTGGATGGCGAAATTCTGCCTCCCGAAACGATGATTGTTCAAAACTCATTTAACACCTTCAAGGGTGGCCATTATGATGTCACTATTTTTATATATGATATATAATATGTTTATGTTTTCTTTAAGCTTCTGTATTTTTCATTTTTGGCATACCTTTATGGTTTCCATTATGGGTAAACACGATATCTTCATTTAAGGAAATGCGGACTACCGCCCCCTAAAAGTGATGTTATTCGTTAATGCCATATGTGGGACGTGTAAAGGATGGATTTAAAGTTATTATATATGATGTTATACTGGAATTATAATATACCTCTATATCATTATTATTTATTTCCATTAAAGTATGAGATAGAAATGAAAGTAGCATTCATGCGTACGTATGGCTTACCGTCTCCATGAACGGTGCATTTCATTTCTTATCCCCAAATGTAATGTTCTATTAAAATTACATGTATATAATGTATATATATAATTAATGATATATCTAAATGATGAATATAATTCTGGAATTAAAATATACATAACTCTCATTTAGTTTTAATTCCACTAATATGACAATGAAATGAAAGTAGCGTTCATGCGTACGTACGGCTTACCGTCTCCATGAACGGTGCATTTCATTTCTTACCTATAAATGATTATGTGTTATTATAAATACATGTATATTCAGTATATATATGATATATATGATATCCAAATCAGGAATTTCATTCTGGATATAAAGAACTTTTGACCACATGAACAACATGTAATTGTAAGAAGTCAACTTTCGACTTAAGAACCAAATATTGACAAAACAAACATTATTAACTTAAATGGTTACATAATGTTTATAACATGGAAATAAGTGATATAAAAAGAATAATGAACTTTAAAAAGGTTTTTAATAAAGTATAAATTAACTCATGTTTATTATTCAGGATGTTAAAGAACGATCGAGTCAAGTCGGACCCAAGGTAAGGGACTTCGTCTCAATCTCCTTTCATTGAGGAATATTTCGTTTTATACACAACTTTCTTTTATACGGTGTATAAAATATTTTGACTTTTACTTTTATACAAAAGTAATCTTTTTCTACGAAGCGTTTTACTAAACGACAAAAAGGAATGTTTTTTTAACGTACGCGGTGACAATGACTTTTTCCGCCGCCGCGAGTATTATTTGGTATTTGGCTTCCTCAACATGCTGAATTGTTTTTATAATAAAATAAATACCATATACTCTTTTATGTATTTTGGTATTGAAAATGGTTTTGATAAAGGATTCTATTATGTCAATATATTTATGTTATATTATGATTGAAATGTGGAAATGTCATCATTCCTTTATATTGGTTTTATGTTTTATGATTTTATATTGGTACTTGGACATTTTAACGGGTGGTTACGTTATAAACCATATGACGGGTGGTGCCGTGAATACCAGGACGGGTGGTTACGTTATAACCTCCAATGCATTGGGTATGGAAGTCGGCCGTATGGCTATTCCATTAAGTATGTATGGAAATTGGCCTTATGGCTATTCCATTAAGTGATATGTGTGGAAGTCAACTATATGGTTATTCCACTTAAGTAAGTTTATGTCCCAAGTTACCTTTATATATTCTATGTGTTCTTTATATGGGTTTTATGGTAATCCTTTGGTTACAAAAAGGTAAGTAATGATACTTTATTCAGTGAAGATTTTTTTCACTACTTCATGAAGGTGAAGGTATTACTTTGATATAGTATACATGGTTTACTTGATGTTTGAATAACTAACAGTTTTCATTATTTTTGTATCCCTTACTGAGCTTTTTATGCTCACCCCAAGTTTTTCGAAATGTTTTTCACAGGACTTAAAGTGGAATAAGGTCAAGGATGGGATCAAGGGAATGTCATGCTATCTAAAACATGGAATCTAGACATCTTTCTTTTTAAGAGTTTTTATTTTATGGATACTTAGTAGAAGTGTCTACTTTGTAATCTTTTAATACGTAATAGTTATGTTCTAATTCTCTAAAACTCTAAACCTGAAAAGATCCTCAATGTGAATTATTCATTTAATTCAATATTAAGTATGGTTTAAGGCTGGGGCCTTATAATAATTAACATTTAGAATCATTTGATTTCATCATATTTTGAAAATAATTAAATAGATCATTTGTAATATTTCTTATGGAAACTATAATATTATTTTAAAATCACTTTTTAGGAAATTTTTTTTAAAGAATACATGAAATTGAATATTTCAACTACAAAAATATTATGGAATCATTGAAAATAATTTTAAAATAATTATTTAGTCAGATATACTTTTCCAACTAAAATTTTTATATAAAAATATTAATCAATAATAGAAAACACAGTTTCAGAAGAAAAAGTAAATTTGTTTCAAAAAATGAATTCCATTTAAACAAAATATTGAATTTTTTTTATTATATGAAGGGATTAACATGAATGGGGAAATATTATTCTCATTAATTATATATAGGATATGTATATTCATGAGTCTCTTGAGAGAAAAAAATATAATTTCTCTATTGGAAATGTAATAACAAACAATACTCATTAGTTCATAGAATGTAATATAAGACTACTACAACATTGGAAGCATTGAATCATAATCCAAATTAAAAAATAAAATTTAATTAAACATGTAATATAATAAAAATAATTATATTAATGATATGAAATGTTAATGGGGATGTATATACACTTCATAAAAAAGATAGGTGTATAAGATAACCTATGTCACCAAAAAGAAAGATTTAGACCAAAATCACATACCACATTGGTATGTTTAAACCATTATCCCCTTGAACCATATATCCTAAAATGGATATTTATGTCACTATAATTTAAATAATAATATTAATAATTTAAAATCATAGAATTTATATGAAATATATAATATAATTTCATGTCGAACATTGCATGTATCTTACTGAAAATAAAAGTCAGATGGACATCCATTTCCTTATGTATTAATACCCATCATAATTTTTCATAATTCATTTATAATATATATATATATATGCTTATGATACATATACTTATAAATTATAAATATCTATATCATACCATATATGATTTTTAGGACCTTTTATTAACAAATTATAATATATTCCATTTTAACATTATGATTCCGGTAATACTGCTTTGTCTATTGTAAATGATTTGTCTTGTTATTTTATATAATCCCACATTATTATCTATTTAATTAAAATGAATGTTTAATTATCATATATATTCAGAATATATTTATTTATATTAATAATTATAATTTAGTGATAGGAAATGAAATACATCATTTATGGATATAGTTTGTCGTATGTACCCATGAAAACACTTTTCATTTATTAATAGATGAAATGAAATATAAATTAATTATATATTATAATTTTATAATACTTTTATATTTCATAAGAATCAAATATTATAATTAAACTCGTCCTTAATACATCCTATATATAGTGTGAATGAATCAGATCGCTTCACTCGGCAGTAGTTTGTAGTACACACTAGAGATCATAGCATATTTTCAATTAATGTAAATAGTGTATATGTCTATGATATATAAAATAATAAAACATAATATCATCATAAATATAATATACGAAAATTAATCAATCAATTTTTCCCCATAATGAAATGTGGTAATAGAAAAGAGAAGGACATCAATTCATTGGGCTATTGTCCTCCTAAAACATTACTTATGATTTCCCAACCCATTTTATGGAAGTTTGTTTAGTTGTATATCACACACATAGTATGACAAAATATCACTATGTATAATATACTATGTTTGTTAAATAACTATGGTATAATTTTAATTGATGCGGATGTATACGTAATAAAAATAAAACAGGTAATTGAAGAGTGTTACCACTTTATTGAATATCCACATCATGTTTTCACCAAAAACCATACTATGATGAAATTATTTAAAAAATAAGGCTTCTGTGATAGTATTAGGGATTTTTGGAAGTGATTTTGTCACGTATTTTCCAAGCCAATGGTCTTGATTTCTGTGAAGTGGATAAGAGATTAGTGGCCTTTTATAAGTTTGGGAGTAGGTAGACATGGTTTTATTTAAATTAATTTAGACTTTCAATCAATTTTTTCTACAAACAGGATAACATAATTCTATTAAAATTGTGAAAATAGTAGAAAATGTCTACATATGGATACCCAATGGATTATTGGAATGTTTTCTGGTCATTTCCCCTTATGATTACTATATTATTCCTTCGAACAAGTCATTTTTACTTTAATTTCCATGATTAAATTTAATTTTTCCACCAATCAGTATGATAAACAATTATGTTTCCTTTATAAGACATTATAAATTATTATGACATTTAATATTTAATCCATTTTTAAAAATTAACTTCATATAATTGTAACATTTTTATTTAAAATATTTCTTCCAGATGTGATGAGAAAGAATGTTTTTAAAGTGAAATTATTCACTTGTTTATAAATATTTTATATCCAATTTCAATTTTAAATTAATTAAATTGACATTAATTTTATTTATAGATTTATATTTCAACGAATTATACTGTTGAAAAATTCATAATATAACTTTAAATAAGAATGAATGTAAACATAAAAGCATTTTTTTAGTAAAATATCATATTTTTTACGATTTAACAAAAATTGGAAGTTTTATTATAAAACCAACAGCCTATTATTACATTGATATAATTCTTCAATATTAATATTATTTTCTAAAATATTAATTTTATAATTTACAAAATTACTTTTAAAATAGGAGTTTCATAAAATAAGGAAAATTTGGATTTTTTGGGAAATATTATTTAAAGTGTAAAATTGGATTTATTCGTATCTGTTCTCTATATAATATATATGATAAATTTTATTAAAATATATTGAGTATTAGATATATATAAAAATTTAATGAATTTAATTAACTGATTTTTAATTATTAATATAATGATTATAAAACATTCAAGTACACATCAAAATATAAAAATATTTCTATTTACATTCCAAGGGGGATTATATTCATTCCTAATCAACTAGTTTAGAAATAATTAATAATATAAACTTGTGTAAATAATATTTAAATTATTAAGTTATTCACATTCATACCCTCCATTTCAATAGATATTTGATGGCTATCAAATCAAATAATAATATTCTAATAGTTTGTCATGTTTAAATTGTACATGGTATTCAGTGTTATTCAAGTTAACCATTGTATTGTGTGAAACACAATAAAAATATAGTTTTAAATATACTAGAAGATAAAATCTATGATACATGATTCACATGAAATAATAGAATGTTTCTGATCCACAAAAATTATATAAAATTCCATATTAAATTAAAAAATTAATTTCACAGAAACTCGAGATGTTATAGGATGCTCTTGGGAACTATTATTTTCTAATAGATGATTGATATCCTTCAAATCATTCAACATCATATGAAATCATTGAAATGTAATGAAAAATATATACATATAATCATCTATGGGATCTAGAGTATGATTTCAGAGATAAATTATTCATTTTTATATCACTACTGAAGAGTATAATGAGGTTTGGGATGAAGAGAATGCTTTGTCCAAGACACATCAACCACATTGATATTATTTTTCACATAATAGTTTTCTCCAATTGAAAATCCCTCTAACATAACATAATTCATATACTTTATTATTTCTATGTATCCGACATGGGTAATTATATACTAAACCTCTCACATGTACTGATTCAATAGTTGGTACCTATTGAGAATGATCTCTATGAAAAGGATAAATTAATAATGATCATATATCATAGTAATTTTTTTACAATATAATAAATGTCACCCAGAAAATGTGTTGTGGTATAACTACAAGATTTATAAACATTCCATATTTCAACATTACATCCTGGCTTATGAATTATAAACACATCATTTAATTCAATAAAATACTAACCACTACATTTTAGATTGAAGTAAATGCACCTCCATTAGTGGGGTTTAATATAAAATAATTATATTACTTATCACACAATACATTTATCACCATTGTCATTTTAAATCATTAAAAAAGAAAAACTACATTTAAGAGAATTCAAATTAGATACTTCACTAAATGAATTAAATAGTTAACGAAAATTTTGTATGTAATTATTTAATGCAATTATAGAATTAGATGAATTGGAAAGGGACACTTCCTAATGGTGGAACCAATTTTTTCACATCAACGATTAATCAAAATGAAATGAAACCACATGGGGAAGCTCAAAAAACATCTAGAATCATTTCACGGACACTTAAACACCAAAATCTCAAAAAATAATAAGGAAAAAGGTAGAAAACTTACCCCAAAGCAAAACCAGTCGACCAAAATCCCCCAAACCGACTCGCCATCGGTAGAGGTTGGTGGAACATGCACCGATGGATCCTAAGAGACCTTATATTCCAACCTAAACATAAAGAAAAAAACACAGTTATTCATAAACCCTTGGTTCAGTCGCACCTCAATGGCCACCAATTAGGTCAATAGATGCTAGAAAAAATGGAGGAGAAGAAGGGATATGACTCACTTTAACGCCCCGACCCTAGTTACCTAGAGTCGGTGCATTATTACATTACATTGGCATGATCACAAGAAAGATCAAACCCCGAATGACCAATTGGTTTAGTAGCCTTGGAAACACTAGATATATTCATAATGTTTTACATTACATCATAAAGTGAAAACTACTACAACAACATAGTCTCCATATTCCACACTCATATCCCCACATACTATCCCTGCAGGTCATTCATAACTTACTTCTTCACATCCAGGGAAAAATAAAACATAGTAAAGGGGTGAACTCAAATGCCCAGTAAGGATAACAATAAAGCATAAACTTTTAAAAAATAAGCATAAACATTTAAGGCAACGTATAACTAAAACAAAAGCCTTTTAAATTTGAACTTCAACATAGTATGGAAAAAGTAAAATGAAATAATGCCATTTACTTGTTCACATGGATATTCTACTAATCGAATAATCACATGCAATATCAATAACCACTTTCATAATGATGGAATGCATAATGCCAGACTATCATAACCACATATCTAAGGCCTCGTGCCAAGACTACAAATAAGATTTTTCCAAGGCCCTGTGACAAGACACTTGTTTGTCTCATTAGACCTACAGATGCATCGAGGAGCTATAGCGGGCTCCACCCATCACATATTAAGTCCAATGCATTCCCATATGAAAAGGTTTAAACATAACATAAACATTCGTATTAAAACTAGCATACGAAATGTAAATACTTCATCCATAAACCATAACATATTCACAGTCAAACATATCAAAATCCTTCAATACAACATGGATGTTTTGTTTCATAATAAATCATCTCCAAATAATCTTAAAATCCATCAAAGGATGTTGACATAGATGAAATCAAAACTCTTTTTAGAGAAATATCTCTTTTTATTTTGAAATTATTTAAGAGTCATATAAAATGAAAAATTTTCTTTGAAATTATTCTTATAAGATTGTAAGGGAAGCTTCACTGATTTTATAATGGCGGAAAATAGCCGGACCCGCCTTATAAGTTAAAATAACATTCTTACCTTAATTATGTCGAAAATGATAAAAGGACCTAGTTTCGAAAACGACGAAAACATTCCTTTATAAACCTCTTATAAAATTTCAAACAATGGTATAAATTACTTTAACATATATTATTTTAAATAGTAAAATCTTTTTGAAATACATTTCGATGAAACATTGATGTTGATGATAATGAAATCCCAGTAGATAATTACGTATAAACAACCTCGGATAATGAAGAGACTGTGAAATAACCCATAACTTGTACTTTTCCTTGGTTGGGGTAGGTTAAAATCCTGTATAATGGTGAAATAATTGTTACTAAATTATACAAGAATCACATATATTATTATGATATCATATATGATCTTTTAATAATGATTTGTTAATAATATCGTAGAATTATCGTCGTTTCGGGTGTTAACTTACTCGTTTTCTTGTATATGTTTTGTTACATAAGAAGTATTTGTTATGGATGGGTTGTATATTATTAATATATATAATGATATCATGTCCTTAAACATCATTTTTAATTAATAAAATGATAATTATACTTGAATGGATATGAAGGAGAATGAACCTCACCGCGTTCGTGGAGACGGTAGTCCGTACGTATGCACGAGCGACAATATCATTCTTTTGATATTAAAATAATATATAATTGGATAGTATATCATATTTACAGAATAATTATCATGTTATATTTAATATTTACATGAGTTACACATATTTATTATACCCATCCAAATAATAATATATTGAATAACAATTACACCACGATGTGGAGGCGGTAAGTCGTACGTATGCACGTATGGTGACATGTTATTCAAAGGTTGGATAGAATAGTGAATATGGTTGTACCATATTTATAATAACATCACAGTATATATATTATACTGGAGTTAATATTTTAGAATGGTTACAACAAAGGAATAATAAGTGGAAAAAGAAAGGAACATCAAAAGGGGTGGTGAAAACATTACCTCTTCTTCGGGTTCTTCCTTTTGATTTGATCAAAAGGGCTCCTTAGGTTGGCATTATTATCAAACTAAGGCCTCTAGGTTGTATTGAGGGAAATTGGGAGAGTATTTGGGTAGATTTTGGCCGAACCAAAAGGCTTTGAATGTGTGAAGAAATGAGAAGGAGGAGTGCCCTTTTATAAGAGGGGTGATGGGCACCTTTGGAAAAGCTAGAAATATTAATTTATAATAAACTCATATTCGGTTTATAATGGCTCCAAAATTTATTATTAAAAGGATAAGGTGGGAATATGTCGACAAAAATTAAACCAATATAATTTAGACAGGTTTGTGTTACTATATTAACCATATCTTATAGTTTTAACTCTTAGTTAATTAGTTTGACATTTACCATGTCACTTTGTATTTTTATATTATATAGTTAATAAACTTACTATATACATCCAAGAGATCCCCCAAGTTGTCCATTAATGATACACCTATCATGATATAAGTCTCTTGGCCGAACATTACATTTTTAGGAATTTAATATTAATTAATAATATTATATTTGTTTTAAAAACTCTTTTATGTCAATTTTGAAACTATTTAATAGTTGATTTTTTTGAAACTAATAATAGAATGATTACTTCGAAAAAATTTAATTAAATCATTCATAAAATGTCATATTAACTTCTAAAATTAGTTTAATTCATAAAAATCCTCAAATTATATTTATTTGTGTATTTATAATATCAATTATTTAAATGTTTCACTATTATGGTAATTACTTCATCATCATTCTGTCATAATTAAATTAAATTATTTAAAGTCTAAAAATTATAAATAAATTATCATTATGTAGGAAATCCTGTTTCTTTATAATTAATATTTATACTAAAAAATCTAAGATATATAACCCTATGTAAATTTTTTTTTTCTAAAAGATATATGCTTATGTCATTTTTGTACTTATTTTAACTTAATTAAAATTAAGTGTCTATATCACCTACAAGTGGCTCCATGGGGTCCCAAAATCGACACAAAGATGCCTATGGTCGAACATGTATCAACCAATAAGTCTTGGACACGTTTTTGGATAATTTAGTATTATTATAATATTAATTTTTAACCCTTATTTACCAGATTTACCCTTAACCATGGTAAATAAAATATTTACCGAAGTAATTATTCAAAATGTCTAAAAATAAAAATTACCTATTTACACAATTTGAAAATCCTGATTCCAAATATGGAATCCATTTTTCCAAATTCAAAACCCAGAAGTGGCAGAAATTAATTTAATATTAATCCCATTATTAAAAAAAAAAGCGTATTTTTAAGAGATAACAATTATCATATGATTGTCACTTGTTTATGTCTGGTTTAAATGTAAAATTATGTCCAATGACCAACATTGTATTAAATGGTAAAAATATATTCTAAATATACTTTAAAACCACTCAAATGCATAATTTATCACTGTTAATTAATTTTATTAAAAAAGTTGTTTTTAATTAAAATTTAGAAACTTTCACTATTCATCAAAATATTAAAGTTATCCGAAAACTAGAAAAATTTCACCTTAGGCTAAATTCGATATTTTGAATCCAAAAATAAAGTCCATTTTGAAATATAAAATATATATAATTTCGAAAAGTAGGTATTACTTTTCATAACAGCTAGTTTGGTTGGTTATGGTATGTTAGAACTCAGTGTTGCATACAACCCACGCTATCACATTATTCAAAGAGAAGCGTACCGTAGAAGAATGATGTGTTACATTCTCCCCTCCATCAAATAATATCATCCTCAAAATTTCTAGAATACTTATCAATGAAAAGACTCGGGTGGTTCTTCATCATAAGTTCCTCGGGTTCCCACATTGCCTTTTCAATCTTATGGTTTCTCCACAAAACTTTTACCAAATGTGTCGTCCGGTTTCTCAGAACTTGTTCTCTAATATCAAGAATCCTGACGGGCTCTTCACAATAAGACAGATCGAGTTCCAGTTCTAATTTTTCATAGGTGATTACATGCATTGGGTCAGGCATGTATTTCCTCAATAGAGATATGTGGAACACATCGTGAACTTTCGAGAGACTTGGCGGCATTTCCAATCAGTAAGCTATAACCCCAATTCGTTCTAGAATTTTAAAAGGTACGATGTACCTGGGGCTCAATTTACATTTCTTACCAAAACGTACGACTCCCTTCCATGGAGATACCTTCATGAAAACATGATCACCAACTTGAAATTTCAAATCCTTCCTTCGATTTTCGGCATAGCTCTTCTGCCTACATTGAGATGCTTTGATGTGATTTTGGATTACGTTCACCTTTTCCATTGTTTCTTCCACCAGTTCTATACCTACAGGTTTTCTTTCACCAACGTCATCCCAACAGGTTGGTGTGCAACATCTCATTCCATATAACGCTTCATATGGTGCCATCTGAATACTCGAATGGAAGCTATTGTTATAGCAAAATTCTACCAGAGGTAAATACTGATCCCACATACCCTGAAAGTCAGGTGAGCAGGATATCAACATGTCTTCTAAGGTTTGAATAGTCCATTCTGATCGTCTGTCTGTCGGAGGGTGGTAGGCAGTGCTCAAATGAAGTTCAGTATCCAGGGATTTCTAAAGACTCATCCAGAATCATGAAGTAAAACGAGGATCACGATCAGAAACAATTGATAGGGGTACTTCATGAAGCCTCACAACTTCATTAATATATAGTCTTTCTAGACGTTCCAGTGGTAGATCTTCTCTTATAGCAAGAAAATGTTCTGACATGGTAAGACGATCAACAATAGCCCATATTGCATCATTCCTTCTAGGAGTCTTTGGTAGCCCCATGACAAAGTCCATCGTAATATTATCCCATTTCCACTCCGGTATGGGAAGAGGTTGCATGACTCCTCTAGGGTGTTGCCTTCTAGCTTTCACTTGTTGAGAATCCATACATCATCACACAAAATCAGCAATCTCCCTATTCATATTGTCCCACAAAAAATGTTCCCTCAAATCTCTATACATTTTGTTGCTCCCAGGGTGTATAGAGAAATTGGAACTATGAGCATCATCCAGCAATTCCCTTTTTAGATCAGGTATATCGGGAAGACAAAGTCTCTTCCCTAATTTCAAAATTCCATCTTTATACACAAAGTCTCTCAGTCTCCCATCATTCACAGCTTTAATCTTCTTTAGAAATTCTTCATCATCGGTCTAAGAACTCTTATTCCTTTCTAGTAAAGATGGTTTGGAAACCATTTGAAAAAGCATTTATGTTTCTCCTTCCCTAGTTATTCCCATGTCCATCTTCACTAGATCCATTATAATTGGATCCCTTTCAATTCTCATATTGTTCAAAACTCCATGATCTTTTCTGCTCGAAGCATCTGCCACCTTGTTTGCCTTCCCCGGGTGGTTGTGTATCGTGCAATCATAATACTTGAGTAATTCATGCCATCTCCTTTTCCACATGTTGAGTTCTTTTTGTGAGAAAATATACTTCAAACTCTTGGGATCAGTATAAATCTCACATTTTTCACCATAGAGGTAGTGCATCCATATCTTCAAAGCAAAGATCACAGCTGCTAACTCGAGATCATGAGTAGGATAGTTTTGATCATGAATTTTCAACTGTCGTGATGCATAGGCAATAACCCTATCATTTTGCATAAGGACACAACCAAGTCCTTTATTAGATGCATCACTATAAATAACGAACCCATCATTCCCCGATGGTAGAGTCAATATAGGAGAATTGACTAATCTTCTCTTCAGTTCTTCGAAACATTATTCACACTCTTTTGTCCAAGAAAATTTAACCCCATTACGTGTGAGCTTCGTTAATGGGTTAGCTAATTAGGAAAAACTCTGGACGAAACGTCAATAATAACCTGCCAAACCAATAAAACTACGTACCTCAGTTATACTCATAGGTGTTGGCCATTCATGGATTGCCTTCGTCCTAGAAGGATCAATAGAGATTCCATCTTTAGAGACAATATGGCCAAGAAATGAAATCTTCTGAAGCTAGAATTCACACTTTCTAAACTTCCCATATAATTCATGCCTCTCAGAGTATTAAAGATAATGCACAAGTGATTTTCTTGATCATCGTAGGTTTTGGAGTATACCAAGATATCATCAATAAATACCACCACAAATTGATCGAGATACTCCTTGAAAACTCTATTAATCAGATCCATGAATACAGATGATGCATTAGTCAATCCAAAAGGCATTACAGTAAACTCGTAACGCCCGTACCTGGTTTGAAATGCTGTCTTCGGATTGTCTT
Organism: Viscum album; assembly: GCA_963277665.1. Taxonomy (NCBI): domain Eukaryota; kingdom Viridiplantae; phylum Streptophyta; class Magnoliopsida; order Santalales; family Viscaceae; genus Viscum; species Viscum album. Next base: position 1,435,539,570 of record OY728159.1, read on the forward strand.
CCATATTCACACACAACTGATGGTATCCAGATCATAGGTCAATCTTTGAAAATTATTGAGCTTTATGCAGTTAGTCAAATAAATCATCAATGTGTGGTAGGGGATACTTGTTCTTTATTGTTATAGGATTGATCTCCATGTAGTCGATACATAACCTCATAGATCCATATTTCTTTTTAACAAAAAGAACATGAGCTCCCCATGGAGAAACACTAGGGTGAATAAATCCCTTATTAATTAATTCCTCTAGTTGTTTCTTTAGTTCAACTAATTCTACAGTGGACATTCTATAAGGGGTCTTCTATATAGGCCTTGATCCAGGAATTAAATGAATGGAAAACTCAACTTCTCATTCTAGAGGATGTCTAGGTAAATCTTCCGGAAATACAACTACAAATTCTTTCACAACAATTACATCCTCTATTTGAACATTCCTTTCCACACCCACAGTTATTTCATTCTCTTCCTCCCCAATAATTGAATTTAGTTGAGCTACTGGGGGTGGATCTAAATAAGAATTAGGTGGTGACGATTCTACTCTAAAGATAAGGTGTTCCTTATCATTATCATCAAGAATCGTAACCTCTTTCTTCTTAAAATAAATCTTCGCATCATTGTACAAAAGCCAGTCCATACCGAGGATTATATCAAACTCAATCATAGGTATGACGATGAGATCATCTGATAAAGAACATTTATGTGCTCTAATGGGGACCGATTCACAAAATGTTGTTGCAATGATACTTCCCTTAGGAGTTTTAACTGACAAATACCTTGTTAAATCAAATAGAAAATATCTAATTTTCTTAGAAAACTGGGAAGATATGTAACAATGCGATGATCCAGAATCAAATAATGCATTTGCTAAACTTGAGGAAACCATTAAATTACCTGCCACCACATATTCGGAGCTTCTACCTCAGCAGTAGTGATAGCAAAAGCTTGGCCTTGATCTCTTGGACTTTTCTGAGCTATGTTCTCCTGACGCTTAGGACATTCATTTGCATAATGCCCCATCTCCCTGCAATTGTAGCACTGAACATTGGTAGATTCCATCTTTTCCTTGCAATCACGAGCTTGGTGGCCCTTTTCACCACACTTGTAATAGACTCCCATTCCCTTCAAGCATGTACTGGGGTGTTTCTTCCCACATTTACCATAGGATGGATATTAAACATTTCCCTTCTTCCCCGAATTTCCATTCCCATATTGATCAGCATGTCTCTTCTTCTCTTTCTTTTCTTTAAAGTCATAAGACTTAGAGAATTCCTTTTCGGTCTTGATAGCACATGAGACAATGTCTTCATACGATGAAAAGTATTGTGAGACTAATGCTCGAAGGAGAAATGGTTTTAACCCATAAAGGAAACGACCAATCGTTCTTATTGGGTTATGTATACAATCTCTAGCAGACATTTCTAACCTTGTAAAGTTATCCTCATACTTTTTGACATTCTCATCCTCATTTTGTCTCAGACTTAGAAATTGCCTTTCCATATCTGCCTGATTGTCGCGAGGAAAGTATTTTTCTAAAAACAGATCATTGAACTCCCTCCATTCCATATTTGATACTTCATCATCTTCCTTCGTGTTTTGAATCAATGACCACCATTGATAAGCATATCCAGTGAGTCGGTAAACTTCCATGATAACTTTTTCCCTTTCACTACTCCCCAAAGCCTGAAATATATTTTCTAGGGAATTTATCCATTGCTCAACTACTAAGGGATTTGTACTCCCATTGAAAGTTGGCGGTTGTTGCCTCATGAATCGATCTAACATTGATCCTACATGCTGCTGATCAGGGTGCTCCATACGGGTAAATATATTATTCATAACCTGAGTGAGTTGTCCCAGTATGGTGATTAGCTGATCGGCACCAGTTTCATCACCAGCTCCACTATAATTATCTTCAGCAGGAGGGAAATCCCTCCATGGAGTGTATGCATTGATATGGTTTCCATTTCTTCCACTAGGCACCATTTCTAAACAATGGCATATACTAGATCAGTTTATGAATCAAAATACATAATACCATACTTATAAAACACTTAACATAAATTGAAATATTTATGGATATAATCCATAATCAAAAAATGTTTTATTTGAGGAATTATATACTCATAAACCCTTCATAATGATTTGTAAATAAAATGAGATTTGTCCTAAGCATATCCCCCGGGTGTGTCGTAACCAAGAGTGCAGCAAGGCCCGTTGTCGTGCACCAGTTCCCGTTCGAGTCTAGCTCAAAGTGTTGTTTTTGGGTTTTACCCCTAGGTACATCTGTGCCAGAGCCGCCTCTACCCGCTCATATCCAGATAGGGATGTATTGCTCGGAAAACTCACAAAATCTCTACAATACCAAAATTCTAGGAAGTTCATCTATACTAATCCTCAAAGTTCATCTTAGGTCTACGTGATCTAATCAGATTTTATCTAAATCTTGATTCCAGGGTTTGTACTAAACTTCCTCTGATGCCAACTGTAACGCCCCGACCCTAGTTACCCAGAGTCGGTGCATTATTACATTACATTGGCATGATCACAAGAAAGATCAAATCTCGAAAGACCGATTGGTTTAGTAGCATTGGAAACACTAGATATATTCATAAATTTTTACATTACATCATAAAGTGATAACTACTACTACAACATAGTCTTCATATTCCACACTCATATCCCCACATACTATCCTTGCAGGTCAATCATAACTTACTTCTTCACATCCAGGGAAAAATAAAACATAGAAAAGGGGTGAGCTGAAATGCCCAGTAAGGATAACAGTAAAGCATAAACTTTCAAAAAATAATCATAAACATTTAAGGCAATATATAACTAAAACAAAATCCTTTTAAAGATGAACTTCAACATAGTATGGAAAAAGTAAAATGAAATAATGCCATTTACTTATTCACATGGATATTCTACTAATTGAATAATCACATGAAATATCAATAACCACTTTCATAATGATGGAATGCATAATGCCAGACTATCACAACCACATAGCCAAGGCCACGTGCCAAGACTAAAAAGAAGATTTTTCCAAGGCCTTGTGCCAAGACACTAGTCTGTCTCATAGGACCTACCTATGCATCGAGGAGCTATATCAGGCTCCACCCGTCACATATTAAGTCCAATGCATTCCCATATGAAAAGGTTTAAACATAACATAAACATTCATATTAAAACTAGCATACGAAATGTAAATAATTCAACCATAAACTATAACATATCCATAGTCAAACATATCAAAAAACCTTCAATACAATATGGAAGTTTTTTTCATAATAAAAAATCTCCAAATAAGATTAAAATCCATCAAAGGATGTTGACATAGATGAAATCAAAACTCTTTTTAGAGAAATATCTCTTTTTATTTGGAAATCATTTATGAGTCATATAAAATGAAACATTGTCATCGAATGTACTCTTATAATCTTGTAAGGGATGCTTCGACGATTTTATAATGGAGGAAAATAGCCGCACCAGCCGTATAAGTTAAAAAAACATTCTTACCTTAATTCTGTCGAAAAAGTTAAAAGCACCTTGTTTGGAAAATGACAGAAATATTCATTTATAAATCTCTTATAAAAAGTCAAACAAGGGTATAAATGACTTTAACCCATATTATTTTAAATAGTAAAATCTTTTTGAAATAAATTTTGAAGAAACATGGATGTGGATGATAATGAAATTCCAGTAGATAATTACGTATAAACAACATCAGATAATGAAGAGATTGTGAAATAACCCTTACCTTGTACTTTTCCTTGGTTAGGGTAGGTTAACATCATGTATAATGGTGAAATAATTGTTATTAAATTATAAAAGAATCATATATATTAATATGATATCATATATGATCTTTTAACATTGATTTGTTAATAATATCTTAGAATTATCGTCGTTTCGGGTGTTAACTTACTCGTTTTCTTTTATATGTTTTGTTACATAATCCTTGTTTGTTATGGATGGGTTGTATCTTATTAATATCCAGAATGATATCAAGTCCTTAAAAATCATTTTTAAATCATCAAATGATAATTATACTTTAATGGATACGATGGAGAATGAATCTTATCGCGTTTGTGGAGACGGTAGTCCGTACGTACGCATGAGCGACAATATCATTATTTTGATATTAAAATAATATATAATTGGATATTATATCATATATACATAATCATTATCATGTTATATTTATTATTTTCATGAGTTACACATCATTATTATACCCATCCAAATAATAATATATTGAATAACAATTACACCACGACGTGGAGACGGTAAGCCGTACGTACGCATGTATGGTGACATGTTATTCAAAGGATGGATAGAAAAGTGAATATGGTTGAACCATATTTATAATAACATCATAGTATATACATTATACTAGATTTATTATTTTATAATGGTAACAACAAAGGAATAAGAAGTGGAAGAACAAAGGAACTTGAAAAGGGGTGGTGAAAACATTACCTCTTCTTCGGGTTCTTCCTTTTGATTTGATCAAAAGGGATCCTTAGATTGGATTTCTGACCAAACTAAGGCCTCTCGGTTGTATTGAGGGAAGTTGGGAGAGTACTTGGGCAGAGTTTGGCCGAACCAAAAGGCTTTGAAGGTGTGAATAAATGATAATGAGGAGTGCCTTTTAATAAGAGGGGTGAGGGGCACCTTTGGAAAAGCTAGAAATATTAATTTATAATAAATTCATATTCAGTTTCTAATTGCTAAAAAGTTGATTATTAAATGGTTAAGGTGGTAATAGGTATCAAACAATGCAACCAATAGAATTTAGACAGGTTTGGGTTTCTATATTAACCTTATCTTATAGTTTTAACTCTTAGTTAATTAGTTTGACATTTACCATGTCACTTTGTATTTTTATATTATATAGATAATAAACTTAATATATACATCCAAGAGACCCCCAAGTGGTACATTAATGATACACCTATCATGATATAAGTCTCTTGGCCGAACCATAGATTTTTAGAATTTAATATCAATTAATAATATAATATTTGTTTTAGAAACTCTTTTATGTCAATTTTGACACTATTCAATAGTTGATTTTTGTAAAACTCATAACGAAATGATTACTTAGAAAAAATTTAATTATATAATTCCTAACATGTCATATTAACATATAAAATTAGTTTAATTCATAAAAAGTCTCAAATTATATTTATTTGAGTATTTATAATATCAATTATTTTAATTTTTCACTATTATGGCAATTACTGAATCATCATTGTGTCATAAATAAATTAAATTATATAATGTGTAAAAATTACAAATAAAATATCATTATTTAGGAAATATTTTTATATTTATAATGAATATTTATACTAAAAAATCCAACATATATAAGCCTATGTAAAAATTATTTTTCTAAAAGATATATGCTTATGTCATTTTTGTACTTATTTTAACTTAATCAAAATTTAGTGTCCCTATCACCTACAAGTGGCTCCATGGGGTCCAAAAAACGACCCAAAGATGACTATGGTCGAAATTATATCAAAAAATAAGTCTAGGACACGTTTTAGGGTATTTTAGTATTATTATAATATTATTTTTTAACCCTTATTTACCAGATTTACCCTTAACCATAGTAAATAAAATATTTACCGAAGTAATTATTCAAAATGTCTAAAAATAAATGTTATCTATATAATCAATTTAAAAATCCTGATTCCAAATATGGAATCCAATTTTCCAAATTCAAAACACAGAAGTGGCAGAAATTAATTTAAAAATAATTCCCGTTGTTAATACAAAAAGCGTGTTTTTAAGAGATAATAACTATCAAAAGATTGACACTTGTTTATGTCTGGTTTAATTGTAAAATTATGTCCAATGACCAACATTGTATGAAATGGTAAAAATATATTCTAAATATACTTTTAAAACACTCAAATTCATAATTTATCACTATTATTTATTTTTATTAAAGAAGTGGTTTTTTAGTAAAATTTAGTAATTTTAACTATTCATCAAAATATTAAATTTATCCGAAAAGTACCAAAATTTCATATTAGGATAAATTCGACATTCCGAATCAAATAATGAAGTTTATTTTGAAATATAAAATATATATAATTTAAAAAAGTAGGTATTACTATTTATAACGGCTAGTTTGGTTGGTTATGGTATGTTAGAACTCGGTGTTGCGTACAACACACGCTATCACATTATTCAAAGAGAAGCATACTATAGAAGCTTGGGGTGTTACACTCACCATGAATATTTGAAGATGATATCACATGGAATCCATATTGAGAAATGAATATTGGAGGAACATGGTGGATGGGTTTATTCCCTTTAATGGGGAGAGCCCCTTGGGCTTGTTGCATCTCGTATGAGAGGGGAGAGAGAGAATAGTTTCAGTTTTATGTTTTATTTTAATACAATTTTAAAACCATTTAAATTCTAAAATTGGCTGTCGTTCATAGTTAAGCCTGCATGTTTTTCCAAATCGTGTGGTGCCTATTGCCTCCAAGACACACCCTGCACGGGCTATGCACATGGTTTAGGAAAGTTTGTGTTGCATGTGTGCAATGTCACTAACCCTCTTAAAGAGGGTTGCACAGATTCATTCAATAGGCTACATGGTTTATCAAACTTTTCCCAATCCAGGTGACCTATGATTTCATTTAAATCAAGATTTTTTTGGGTCTGTCACTCTAGAAACTTTTCGTGTCTCTCAAGAAACATCTTGGTCCTCCACCCAGGACCCTAAAACATCACCTATGATTGATCTAACTATCTGGATTACTTTCTGAAACTCATTTTTAAAAACAACAACTTTTTTAAATGAAAAAGTTAACACACTTCAGTATATTAGTTAGGTCCCAATCAAAGGATTCTACAAAGGTATTTCATGAGAGGAAGATACATCTCATCCATGTGCTATAAATAAATTGATCTAATATTCATGAGACTTAGTAGAGGGAGATGCTGAAGAGACAGTAGTAACCTCATCTTTTTGACATGGAGGCTTGTCCATTATATTTCGGAGGACAGAAAGTTCATATGGATGGGAGCTTATAACATCACAGTATTTTTTAGGTGATCCTAAACCCTATGGTTCTAAAATATTAATATCATAAATAAGTTGGAATGATGAGAAATTCTTCTAATCAGCAAAATTTTGATTAATATTTTACTGGTCTTAAATGCCAGTTATCATCATGGAATATTCAATTGAATATTATTGTTGTTAAATACTGAGTTAGTGTTATTTTATGAGTCCCTCAATATCTCAGGGAAGATTGAATAAAAATATTAAATATAATATTTTAATCCCACACATTTTATTCAAAATAACTGAATAACTCCAAGATGGTGCATTGTGTGTGAAATCTGAGGCAACTATTATGCTGGAAATATGGTGTTTACACTAGGAGGGGTATAACATTAGAATTCGTCAGGAGATTCGGATGTCTCTCTTGGGAGATAATTTTATTAAATTATATTTAATTCATTACTCTATTAATAATATCTATATATCTCCAAACAATGAGTCGTACTAGGGATCTGAGACCACCATGGGTTCAGAAGGAGTGTTTTACTCTAGAAGGGGTATATGGGTTTTTAAGCATTATGTGTTTGGATGGCTAGATCAAATAAAATAACCTTTTTAAATTAATTATTAACTAATTTTTAATTAATAATTAATTAATATCTCTCAAACGTTTCATCATTTAAGTAATATATGACCATTTTAGTGTATGGAATATGGTGTTTACCCTATACATGTTATATCGTTCATTCATAATGGTCCATTAGTATCACTTATTATAAAATCAGAATATTTATATTAATATTAATTAATTACGTTAATTAATTAATATTTTTAACCATAAATCCACTTCATCATATCCTCGGACGATAGACACACCTTTTTAAATAGATAGCTTCACCTGAAATCTTCTAAATCATTACTCTTTTTACTCATTTATATTACAACATCTCTATATGGGTAAATTAATTACTCCACAATAAATTAGGGGATGAACATTGTATTGAATCATATGTTTAAAATTGAGGATTTAAATGATTCAATTTTAGGGTTCTTAAATTGCCAACATCCTTAATCTTCCCATTGGTTGATCTTGTCACGTCCGACTGATTGTGGATCTCTTCTACACTTCATCACCAAATACCAAGTACTAATAACATTCTCCTTAGTCTGGTTCAATCATGTTAATAATCCTACTATGTGCGGCGCACTTTGAGGAAAACATGATGTGTTTTCTCTCCTTATCTATTTATTTAATATTTCAATTTATTTTCATTTATAAATAAAAAATGTAAAAAATATTGTAGTTTAATATAAATTATATAAACTAAATTTTAAATCCAAAATTTTCAATGAATAATTACATTGTCCTAATTGTATAAAATTATCAAAGACGATTGTAAAGTATTATCATGGAATAATATAGTAATTATTTAAAATACCACCTCAGTTCTCAAAACAATTTTGGGACATAATTATCGAACTAAGATTATTTTTATTCGGGTTTATATTTCATGTGATTACATCTATTATCATAAAAAGATAATCCAAATAATAATCATGATAGAGAATTTATAATCTCAAGTAATATTTTATTTTCTTGTGAAATAATATAAATGTTTTTGTTCTAGGAACCCTTGATGATTATTGACCATCATTGTGTCAACACATAGGATAATAAGGTCATGCAAAGGTTTATTAAACCACTCATGTCGTTTTTTTATTGTTGATGTAAATGATTGGATTGTGGTAGGTGGTTCCATCAAGATTTTCCAAATAGATTGACCTTGAATAGATTTATTTATTTCAATAGTTGATTTATGTTATTTTGTTAAACAAACATTGAAATGATTTAATGAAATCTGATTATAGTGAATTGAAAAATTGAAATGTTATTTTGTATTATATTTGGAAGATACCATATTCTGTTTATTTGGGGTGTGTTTATGGAAATTTGGTATATTAAATAGACTAATTTAAATTTTGGATTTTATTGAAGAGATTTAAATTAAATTAATGAATTCAATTGTGATAATGAATTGTAAAATATGGAAATTTGTTTTGAATAGATCTCAAACTGGTTAAAGTGGTTTTAAAATGATTGGATGGAAATATAGTGGGTTTATCTTGTTATAGGGGCTTGTTTATTTATTAAAAAACTCTTTGGTTATAAATGTATAATTTTCATTTAAATGGTATAATTTGACTTAATTGTATTTTAATAATTCATAAAATAAATTTTCTTTCATCCACTGTATAAGAGAAAATGGAAGCCTTTGGTAAATGGTTAGTTATTTGGACACACTTTACACTATTACAACATTATAAATCATAGATGTAGCATGTCACATTCTTAAGGTGATGGTAACGAGTCCTCTCGGACATGTGTCTTGAGGTGCTATGTGTACACATATTTTCATGATCACTTATAGAGTGTGGAATCCTATAATTGGAAATACTATCATACATATTGGGCAGTTGACCATGTTTCTCATTTGTTATTTATATTTGAGAAACAAATGCATACTGATTATTTTTTACTTATATACATTCATGTTGAATTTACATAAAATATTGTATGCAGCTGTGTAATTTAAGATTTATTTTATAAGAATTACTTCATGTGTAATGCCTTTGATTTATGTATTTTTCTTTTATATGAATCGAATAGAATGATTTTTTAATTATGTATTAAAATAAAAAATCTTCTAATATTTAAAAATTGATATCATTCATTTCGATAGTAAATTATTTGAAACATTTATGTAATTTTTGGTCAGACCCTACTGGGTTTTTATAGCTCACACCCTACATGTTCCTTTGTGTGAATGTAGAATATATTCTTCCAGGTTTGAGTGAAGGGAAATGATCACGAGGAGGTGGATCTAACTGCTGAACCATGGTCTTGTTTATTTGTTTCCTAAGGGAATTGGGTTGTTTTTCCCTATTTAGTACACGGGGTTTAGTATATTCAGCATTTTCTGTCCATATTGTATTCACTAACTATAATCCTAGTGTAGTTTTATTTTGATTTTCATATTTTCATTCTTTTTTTATTTAGCCTTTTTAGTAGAAAAAAATACCATTCACTTTCATATTTTATGATATCAGGTGATATTCACCAACCCATGGGGATCGTGAATGCCCTTCGGGCTATGTCAGGGTCGTTTTGGATATTTGGTTTCTAGGGTACCCTAGCTGGTCGGTGATAGGGCCGTCCCACAAAAATTGACCAGGGAAGTGATAATTTAACAAAAAAACAAAATATAATCTATATCAATATATTCTATATCCACCCACCACCACACATTATCCTGTCACTATATTCAGTCATAACGACCATCCAATTACCACATACAACATCACCATATATGTAAAACCATATCCACATAATAAATAGCGAATAACATGTTATATGGGTTAGAAAGAAACCCTTCCTACGATAAAACAAGAATGGTCGATCCCATTAGCTGTGTTAAGAACCAACCATATATATAATGTTTTTTTAATTACTAAATATCGACATCATTGTCATAAATTACTAAGGTAATGATAATACAGAATTCATAAGGCATGTTCCATTGATATTATACTTATGTATTCCTATAATAACAACATATCATTACCACCAATATATTTCATTTTTATTATCAATTGGTATAGAATCAATTTCATTCCCTCCACTTAACACAAGCCCCCCTAATATATTTTCATATTTAATAAAAAATGAGTTATTAATCATTTTTTATATTATACATTCAATCCATAATAACTATAACACATGAATACATGACCCATCAAAGCCCTATGAATTAAACGTTTTTTGATTTATTGTAGGATATAGTGTTAGACACCATCATCCCAATTTCAAAAATATTAGTGTATAACTTACTTCAATATATCATATTGGCTAAATAATAACTACACATTTCCTCACATATTTTATCAAAAGATATCAAAATCGCAATAACAAACATTTCCTAGATATAGAATACATATGTAAAAACACTAAATTATTCATTAACTAATTTTATCTCCAATATCTTTCATATCATGAAACATCGAATTTTAATCGAACAACGATATTCTGTATAAATTATTTTTTTAATTGAGGCCATTGAAATCAAGATATTAAATTATTTTATCTATAAGAATTAATAAGTTGATAAAAAATATTAATAATGGTATTTTCATACTGGTAATACACTTATTATTTCATAATAAATATATAATCAAATTTTAATAAATTCAATTTATAACTTAAAATTATGTTTTCGAAAAAAATTATTTTTATCTCATACCAACAAATATTTTAATTAATATCTGCCATTAATATGAATATTATATGATGATATGAGTATAAATTATGACATCATCATGTCAATATTATCATATGTTGAATTTTTGGAATTTTTCTGAAAGTGTTGATTTTTGGAATGAATAGTGAGAACATTGATTTTTTCTGAAATTTTCATATTTTTTATTAAAAATGTTTCTAAAGTATAAAATTATATGTTATAAGATTAATTTAATTAATATTAAATATTAATAAAACAAAATTAAATTTATTGAAAAGTATTAAAATTGTATTTAACATTTATAAAAGATCAATTTTTGGCCTAAAACACATTTCTCTAAAAAAATATTTGAATATTCTTTATTTTTTATAATATATATTAAAATTAATTATTGTTAATTAGTTTTTTTAACGAAAAGTATAGATTATGTATATAAATAAATATGTTAACAACTATATGATTCTTTTTTACCGGTCATTGAATGAAATTAAATTTAGTTTTGTGTTTAAAAATAGTCTTCTCAAGAAGCTAATTTCATTGTTTTCTATGTACTCATATTAATATTAATTTATAAAACATATTTAAATTGTATATTATAAAATATATTTTAATTAATAATTAGAAAAATAAATATTAATTAACACGATTAATGAAATTTGTGGTTATAATGAAAATTATAAAGGGAAATATTTGGTTACCACAAATACAATTCAATTAGTTTTATTTAGTCTAGGGGGTGAAAATAATAGTAAATGGTAGTAATTACACATATAAATGTTAAATTATTATATGAATAAGAAAATTTATCCGTATATGATATTATTTTCTCCTTATTTTTTCTGTAAATTAACTTAAAAATAACATATTATAGTGAAAATAGACTAAAAATCACTTTATTACATATCAAGGATCATTATAGGTATGATGTTTTAGAAAATTTGGTTATGATTCCTATCTAAAAAAACCAAATTTTACAATGTTAAATCCTCTAAAAAGTTATTATTTTTTCCACAAAATAAAAATATTAAATATAAAAATGATTTATTTTCATGAAAAATCATCCTAAAATTTATCATAAACACTTGTCTATCATTAGTCATTCCAAATCCCAATAAATAAAATATTTTAAAAAGATATATTATCAAAAAAATAACATTACGTTAAATATTATTATAATGATTCCAATTATTACATTTAAAATAAACAAGGCTATAAAAATACTATATTTAAAACACATATTATTACCATAAAAGGGTATAAAATTTTCATTAAATAAAAATATCATTAATATACCTTTTGAATTCAATTATTTTCCACGAAAATTTAGAAAAAATAAATTAATATTAATGTCTTTCACTTGTTAAATGATCTTTATATAACCCTTACAAATTTCCAAAACCAAATTGTTGACTTCTAATATAATTCTATAGCGACCATTACTAAATACATTGGATATATATAATGGGGATCACCTATTGAGTAGGTTATTTCGGGATGACATATTCCATAAGAGATATAATGGGGATCAACCCATAATATAAACTATATCAAAATCATCCATTATAAAAATTTTCATCCACCATAAAATGAATATAACACATTATCATTCATCCATTTCATCATAAGAAAATTAAAGAATATACTATATTCATATGCAAAAAAAATTAGATATTGAAATTCCAATTACATTTAAAACCCAATTTTTTATACAATATTATACAAAATAAAAGAAAATTATGTTTTTATTTAAAGAAAAAATGAATACCATTAAAGCTATACAAAAATTAAAAAATGGTTACAATAGCTGGATGAATCCAAATGACTTATTCAATAAAAAATAATATTAGATTTTTAAATGAATGTTGTACTATTCTATATTCAGAAATAAAAAATATGCCTTTTAAAACATTTAAAAAAAATAAAAGACACATAAAATTTCAATTGAAATTATTTTATATCCATATAACTACATTAATAATTTTATTTAAAAAACATCAACATGGGAGAAAAATAGCTGGAAGGGAATCTTTTAATGATTTTTTAAAATACATTCACATACATAATACAATATAACTATTTATCTTAAAAATACAAAATGATGAAAATAAAATATTGCCAAAAATGACATTAATCATACATTAAATCAAAAAAAATATATCCTTTAAAAAATTTGAATAACATTTTCTTGGATGATAATGATATTGAAAATAAATCTCTAAAATGTTGACAACAATTATTTTTAATGTATAGTGTCCCTTACAATGAGTCAATATCGTCACATAAAATAATTATGATTCTAAATAATTAATAAAAATTAATTATTAACATGATTTATATACTTTTTCATGATTATTATTATTATTATTTCACATAATATAATTATATTGGCAATTATATATTCAATTAATTTCAGGTTAGTGGTTTTTGAGGCAATCTTATACAAAATTTCCCAAAAGGATTCAATATAATGACAAATATAAAAATTATCATTATTCAATCATACCTAGAATATTAACCAAAAAATAATTATAATATTTATAGATAAGTTATTTTTATAAAAATTTATCATGAAATATGGCTTAGAAATATTATCTATGTTACAATGATAGAGATGGTTGGACATTTATACACAATAGTCACATTTCAAGTTTTTCCATCATCATTGTACAATAATGATAGGAATTATTTTAAATTTCATTAATGAAACTTATTTAATAAAAAATATATTTTTTTATTAAATGTACTTTAAAATAATCTCTATGTAATTCCTTTATAAAAAACGAATCGTATAGCTTCTTAAAGGCAGTAGTCCCCACATCTACACGAAAAATGATATCATCATCTATGAAAGGAAAAAAATGAATTTAAAGGTTATAAAATTATTATTGAATAACTATTATTTCATTAATATAATATATATAATTACATTAAATAAATCATTAAAAAAATACATAATTGGTTGTCATGGAAAACATATTACATTTGTTCTTGAGGTAGTAGCCCCCCACACACTCAAATGATTGATTGATTAATTTATTTAAATTAAGAGGTGATGGATAAATTAAATTTCATTAACTTAATATCATATCATTATATGGAACAAATAGTAATAATTATTTTTCCATTATTGGAAAAATTAAAAAAATGATGAATAAAAAATAAAATGGAAACTCTTGATTAAGAATTGTACCTCTTCATTGCAGAACCTTTTATCTTTATAACATAATCCCTATATGTTTTGTATTATTCCGAATACAAGAGATCTATGACATAATTAGGGACATTTAGAATCTATTATTTGTTGATAATGGATCAACCAAATAGTTTTTCGTCTATAAATAAGTATAGACGATTACCCCTACTGAATATAATGCGAGGGCCACTTTTTGATTTTAATATAAAAATAAGACAATATAAATTAATTTACATTGAAAAAATCCCCTAAAATGGACAATAATAGAATCATAGATAATATATTTTTGATATATCACCAACCAATATTATTTAAAAAGTCTATTGTATTTTTCTTATAATTGTTTTTTTTAACAAAAGTTAAAACATTATTGACCATTACCATTACAACATTGTTTTTACTTTTTAAGGGTCTATATTTTTAAGAAAGGAAAATTGAAAATTATATTGGTCATGGAATATATTTCTAACCATATACCAATCTATTAGATGATGCTATTTGTTAGATATCTTCAAAAATTTATTAAATAAACATTTATTATAATATATTATTAATGAAAATTTTAACCCATTTCATTTATTTTGATTATAAAAATAACATAAATGCTACGGAAATATAATATATTCTATAAAATGATATAAAATATTTAATTTTTATCATAATAATTTGGGAAAAAATATTTCATTTAATTTAATAAAATTTTATTAGTTTTAAAATAATTTAATTTATTATCCTATTACAGTAATTATTTAGGTCTCTCTTATTTATGATCTTAAATTAATTATTTCAAAAATTATATTAAAAACATAAAATTAAAAAAAATTAGTTATTCCTAAAAATCAGTATTTTTAACCAAACATTTTTTGTTTTTTGTTTTGTAACTCAATCTATTATAAATATTAAAAACATGGGTTGTTCCTTTTTTGTATTCATATTTTACTTCATTATTATAAAGGAATAAATCTATGAGATTTGGAACCTTGTGGGCATAAATTATAATCATGTATTGAAATGGATACATTCCACTCATCTTATTAAATAATGTTAAGTCCGAGGGTCAAAGTTTATATCTTTTCATATTATTTTTTAACCCTAATTACCTGATTAACAATTTCTATGGTAATAATTATTTACATTAGTAACTATTCATAATGACTAAAAATTAATTTGATCATATTAAAAAAATATAATTATGGAGATTGATGTTATGGAATAAATTTTATAGAATTCAATCTGTAGAAGTGGATGAATATAATATATAATTAATCAGGAAAATTTGATGAAAGTTGTTTTTTCCAAAAAATGTCATTTTTTATAATGAAAACATTATACCAAATTCATGTATTAAATTAATTTATATGAATATAATAGTATTACTCTAAATAAAAAAATAAAATTTTAAAACTATCAAAAAAAATTCTTTTAAATTGTCTAGAAAGAATTTTTTTTTGAAAAAAATCAGTATTTTTCCCTAATCATTGAAGAATTAATCTTTTTAGAAAATTAAAACAAATCACAATAATGATGTTTTTATATGATTATTTAACAAAATTTATACATTTTATCCAATAATATTTCAATGTTTTTAATAATTTAATTATAATATATCTCATAAGAATTAATTAAAATCATTTTTGGAGAAAATATAATTTTAAATGGTAAAATAACAGTAGTTGGAGTTGAGTGACTATTAAATAACTAATTTTCAATATATTTTATAATACCAACTAAATATATATTTCTCAATATAGTTAATATTATTTATTCCTACATGTTTAATAGCTAGGTTATAACATTCATATTAAAAATAAAATTTTTTCATGGTCTGTTTATGCTCGGTGTTGCATGTCTTGTATACTATATATCAAATTAATTTTTAAAAATTACATGATTTTATATTGTCCCCTCCCTTTATTATATTTCAAATATGTAATTTTATCTTCATCTCAGTGATAAATATTCTAACATTTGAAAAATTATACATTTCAAAATGCATATCTTCTATTTTTTAAAAAAAATATTAAAATGTTGTATAAGAAAATTCAATGCTAAAAAATAGCACTAATCATGGTTTCTGGATAATTAAAACTTATGGGGGAATCTAAAACCTAAATATCTTAAACAAAACTAATTCCAATGGAAGAAATGTTAGTTATTGATAATGTTCTTAGAAGAATGTTAATAGCCACTGCAAAGATGAAAAGTTATCCTACATAAACATTACATATGGTAAGAAATATATTCATTACATAATGTAATGATCAATGTCAAAATCATTTGTGTCTTTTTTTTGCAAATATGGACACATAAAAAACAGATATATAATTTATAAACATAATCTCTCACTATGTTCTTTGTAACTATAACTCCTAATAGACATAACATACATAGTACATATATTTATATTTTTGGGATATGAAACATATTAATTGGTGATCTCAAATGCACAGTAATGGTAAACTAGATTGACATGTATGCATATCTTGAGGATAATTGAATGGGAACATTAACAAAAAAAATTTAAAACCATACACTTTATATTAAATATCATAATCTTGAGTCATCATATAAATGTTTTAAATTCAATATAAATTAAGAATTATTATATAAAATTCATTTTTATTGAGATAGAAACAATTGAATAAGATATATAATTGTTGAATTCGTATAAGAAAAAATGCATCTAAACCTCTTGGGTGGGAAGCACCACCATCCTTAGTGGAATACATTTTCTCAATAGTGGAACGAGTTCACTCCCTAAACCATCATAGTAGGAATGGATCACTACCATGAAAATGATAGTAGTCATAGTCCATTACTGAACTATGTTCACTCCCCTTCATGTCATGTCAATCTCATGAGAGATAAATTTATTCTCAATACATTAGAGGGTGATATTGGCATTACCATTCTCCCAATTGAAAATAAACTTTTGAATGAAACGGTTTCATAATAATTTATCATTTAATAACTCATGAAATGAAAGTGGTTTCAAAAACCATTCATCATATAAAATCCTATGCAAAATATATTGGATTTATAATGATTTCATCATAATATAAAGAAACAAAATAAGTTGGTTTCGTAAGAATTCTACAATTTTATAACCTATTGAAGTTAAAAGGGATTAATAAACATAATTCCATACTAAAATATAATATATACAGAAATAATATGAATAGTATCCTTTGAAAATATCCCCATTAAGTCATAGGTTTCATCTAGAGATGTCATCATAGACGAAACTAATTTTATTGAATTCATTAAAAAATTATGTAATGAAAATACCATTTTAATTTGAAAAAAATACTACTGAAAACCAAATACATTTAAAATATTATTTAATTTCAAAATAAATTTTAAACCATATAATCTAATATTCAAATAAATTACTGGTCAAGGTAGTGGATAAACCAATAGATGTCATACAATTTAAAATGACAACTCTATTCACGTTATAGTAAAATAAAAACGTGAATTATTTTGGAAAAAGACATAATGATTTATTTAAAAAATTATCTAAAAGTATAATAGTTGTAACAAATTATTCTTCTATTATAATAAGAGGATTGATTAATAAAATATTTTTTTAGAAAACTTTGTTTTGGAACAAAACAGATTTCTGACAAAAAAGAGAAATACAGTCATACGTTCAGGATAACATTTTCTCATTTTTTTTAACGTAAAAAAGAGTTTGAAGATAGTATTGTTACATTAAAATATAATTAATAAACCTAGGGTTGAAAAATCTAGATTTTTATGATAGATGGATCATGATATTTTATCACTAGAAACGTAATCATAATTAACTATAATAACCAATCAGGTTACAACCTAAAATATTTACCACATCGATATCATTGAATAATAATCCCCATGAATTAATAACATCAAATAAACAATAAAATATCACAGGGATAAATAATTAAATGATATTACTTGTAAAATATTCTATATATTGACCTTATAGAAGAATATATGTGTATAACATAACATATGTCTCAAATTTGGTAAATTAGGGTAAAAATCTATTTCTATAAGATGTGATTTCCACCATGAACATTGAATCCTCCTATAAATTAAATAAATGCATATTTCATGTATATCAAAGAAACATAAATGTTTATAATACACCATATATTATTTCATATGTCCTTTTATTACCCATTTATCATCAATTCCAGGATAATATCATGTTTCGAGCAAGAAATTGTATGTTCTACTTATATACATTTATTTATTATTTTGGTTCCTCTTAATTTTATCAAGGGTTAGAAATTTTAATAATATATAACATGATATAAATATCATATATTTTAATTATATATGTATTTAGAGTAATCAGAAAAATTAGGCATAGAAAATAAAATACACATTTCATGGAAATAGTTGGTCATACATTTATATTAAAGTAGTTTTGGTTATCTAAAAAGATTGAGGTATATGACATTTACTGATATATTATCATTAAAAAATCATTTTTGTCTATATATCCTATATATTCATTAAAATCATCCTTATTACATACCATGTAATTTGTGAATGAATCACATCGATTCACGAGGCGATAGTCCTATTTACATGTGAATGATCTTTTTGCTTTCCCACAAAATGGATGTTACAAAGGTATGAATATACGGACCCAACCTTAAAACATTACATAATATTTAATTAAATGGAAATTTCCATTGAGGATCTTTTCAGGTGTAGAGTTTTAGAGCATTTTGCAATATCTATTACATTTCATCATATGAATTATAATGTATGCACATCTTCTTAGTTTCATTTTTATAAAAAAATATAAACACTTGGGAAAAATTTGTCATGTCCAGTTCCATGTTTTATACTACATGGATTTTCATTGATCCCATCCATAACCCAGTTCATCGTCGAGTCATGTGAAAATCATTTCAAAAGCATGGGATGAGCATAAAAATCTCAGTAAGGGTCATAAAATAAGATTTAAATTATTAGTCCATCAATAAATAAAAAACATAAACTCTTTTAATTAACTCATTAAAATGTAATATTTATGAATAACATATAGTAATCACAAAAAATAAATTTAACGTGTGGAAATCATATCATACCTATATTTTAGTTGTCACAGCAATTAATGAAGTTACATTTGATTAGTCACCACAGTATATTTCCTAAATCTCTTTGGAGAAACATTCATGTTTACCTCTGCCACGTAACCTAATGCATTAGAGAGCTATCTTGGGATCACTAGACATATATTTTTCATGGAACCACCTGTATACATTTACAATTTCTAAGAAACATAACATATTCATAACCCATAAATCAAAAATAATTGAAAGTTAACATTTCCACATTTCAGTAACAATATATCGTTTAAATATATTGACATAAAAAATCCATTATCAACACCATTTTCAATAACAAAATATATAAAAAGTGTATGGTTTTAATTTTATTTTAAAAAATATTATGGCTTGTTAAGGAAGCCATATATCATTTAATACTCACGCTGGCAAAAATTTCATTTTCAACACATATGTTAAAAAGAGACATTCATTTTTGGAATTTATTAAAAATCTTCATACAAAAATACTCCCTTTTAATGAAATGAAATTATAAAGGTATTTATACACTATATAGTAGAATGTTGTGTATAAAACAAAATATGACTTAATGAAATGACATTTAGGCGAAGTCCTTTACCAAGATCAATTTTAAATAAAATAGACTGATTATGTGTATTCTCTATAGGTACACAAAAGTAATGTGAACCTAAAATATATGACATCTAAAGTTATTTATTACATAATACTAGCACAATATAATTTAAAACTAGGAGATTAACCCAAATAATTGAAATTGGGTGAAGAAGATCCCATACCTCGTGTCCGACTTGATGTGCTCATTATTTATTCTCTTGAATAATAAACTAATATTAATTTATACTTTCTTAAGAACATTTTTCATGTTTATTATTAATTTTATATCACTTTTTACCATGTTATAAATAATATATAACCATTTATGTTAATAACGGGTTTTTCGATATTTGGTACTTGTGTAAAAAATGAACACATTATAATTACAAGTTGTCCAAGGGGTCGATATTACATTATCCCCTGAATGATATTAATGATTAAGATATCATATATGTCATATATATCCAGAATATATATGCATTTATTATAGTATGTAACATTTGGAGATATGAAATGAAATTCATTATTCATGGAGACGGTAAGTCGTACGTACGCATAAACGATACTTTAATTTATATTTCATACATTAATGAAATTAAATCATAATGATACATAGGTATTTTATAATTAATGTATGATATTAAAAAAATAGTACCAATAAATCTATCATTTAGACATCCAAACTATGGAATTAACAAGTCATATCATTTTGAGGGGGTGGTAGTCTTCACATCCTCAACTGAAATTATATAGTTTACAAACTATAGAAAACATAAAGGTATGTTATAAATGATAAAACCTGAAGAATAATGGAAAAAAAATTATATATCATATATAAATATAGTACCATATTAACAGCCACCATGAGAGGCTGTGGGAGATAATTGAACAATAATCGCTTCGTTGGGCGTTAGTTTTCAATCCAATAAATCAGTATGTTCTTCACCCATAAGATAGAGGTGTGTAAATGTAATTAAAATCATTCACATAACAAAATCCTTGTAAATAGAGTATATTTCTATTGTTATAAAATAATGGAATAAATATATTTTAGGGGTTGGAAATGTAAAATAAAAGAAAATAAGTTAAATCAAATTGACACCTTTAATTTGGGTACTTCTCTTTGGTTTGAACAAAAACATCTTCTTGATGTGCCTTCTGCATAAGGTAATACTTCTAGGAGGAGTGAAGATAACTTCATTGATTATTTGTGAATGCTTTGGATGTGACTAGGGGCTTTATAGTTGTGATTAATGAGATAGAGGTGAAGGATACTTATAAGGGGTAGGAGGGGCTTTTTAGGTAAGTGTGAAAATATTATTTTATTATTTTATTATATTTTGTTTTTAAAGGACCAAATATAATTAAAGTCAAATACAAGATGACTCAAGGATGATATAAAATAATCTAATAATAATTGGACATGTTTTGAATAATGTAGTAATATTTATAATTTTATTTGTTTAAAACATTTTTTATTTATGTAAATAGTGTATCATTATTCTGTCATATATAATTTAATTTATTTGATGTCTAAAAGTTATAAGAAAATATCATGATGTAGGAAATAATTTTAACTTTACTATTAATCTTTATTTATGAAATTATAACTTATATAACCCAATGATAAAATTTATTTACTAAATGATTTTTGTTTATGTTATTTTTTCCATTATTATAAGTTAATTAAAATATTGTGTCATTATCACTAATAAGTGGCTCTGTGGGGTCCCAAAAGAGACCCATAGATTCCTATGTTCATAAATGTCTCAACAAAAAATGTTAGGATAAGTTTTAAGATAATTTTTTATTATTATAATATTCTTTTTACCTTGAATTACAATATTTACCTTTAACTGCGGAAAATAAATGCCAAAAGTTACAATTCAAAAAAAATTAATTTAGTATTATTGAATAACAATTTAATTACTAATAAAAACCATGTATTTGGGATTTTCAATATTCAATTCAGTGAAGTCGTAAAATTTTATTTAAATGAATAATTCTGTTTATTAACTTCTACTAAGTGGTTTCATTATTCATCAAAAATTTATGTTTTTCAAAAAAATACCATGAATTCAGTCAATGATATTTATGATATTCTGAATTATAAAAATAGTATCTATTTTACCAAATTAAAAACATAAAAGTTGGATTAATTAATTTAAAATTAATTCTTGTTGTCAAAACAAAATGTGTGTTTTTAATAAATATTAACTATCAAAATATTGACTATTGATTAAGTCAAATTTCATAGTGAAATTAATTAAAATGAAAAAAGTTGAATGAAATGGTAAAAATATAATCTAATTAAACAATAAAACTAACTGAAAAGTTAATTTAACCATATAAATAAATTATGTTAAAAGTAAGTATTGAAATAAAATAGTGTTTTCACTATTTATTAAAAAATCAATTTTATCAGAACAATACCACAAAATATCCCAATGTATATTTTTTCCCAAGCCTATAAAATAATTTTATTTTTTCCAATAGAACATATAAATGTGACAAATACAATATTTAATGAGGTTTCCCCATAAAACAGTGGAAAAGAGACATTTTAATGAATATAATAGTATTTTTTCTTAATATTAGATTCATTCACATCTTAATCCTCTAAAATTTAGTGGATAAATGTAATCATATTTAACAAACATGTATAATTATATTATATTTAGTTTTGTTTATTCTAGACATTACAACGGCTATGCGTTATCTACCATTTAAAATAATATTATTATATTATTAGTGTGCAACATAAGAATTCAAAGACACTTATTGTTGTGTATCTGGTAATACATTGAACATGGAATCCCCTTATAAAGTAAAATAATCATTTAATTCAGAAAAACAAATAAATATGAAAATATCAAATTTCTCTATTTACCTAGGATTTTATATCCTTTTATGCTTTTGTAAATTGTGACCTCAAAATTTTTATTCACTTATCAAATTAGTGGGGGTATTAATCCATCATAGAATTATCATATTCCCATGTTTCTTCTCCAACCATATGGTTTTACACAAAACCTTTACCTAATTAATTAGGTTATTCAGCAACTCATGTTCTCTTGGGTCAAGAATCTAGACTGGTTGTTCCTCATTAGATAGATTCTCTTCTAACTGAACTACCTCTTAGTTCAGAACATGAGATGGATCTAGCATATACATTATTAACATTGATACATGAAAATAATTGTGTACCAGGGATAAACATAGAGGTAAATCCACTCTATACGCAACTACACCCACTTTCTCCATGATAAAATGAGATCCAATGAACCTTGGACTCAATATTCCGCTCTTACCAAAATGAATCTCACATTTCCATTGAGAAACATTGAGAAATACATGATCAATAACCTCAAATGAAAGATCCTTCCTCTAGTAATCAACATCACGTTTTTCCAACAATGAGCTGTTCTAATGTTCTTCTAAATCAACTGCTCTTTTTCTGCCACCTCTTCTACCAATTCTTGTCTAATTAGCTTCCTTTCACTTACTTCATCCCAAAAAGATGGAGTTCGACACCACATTCCATATAATTCCTCAACTGGAGAAATCTATATATTGGATTGAAAACTATTATTATATGAAAATTCAACAAAAATAATATGTTTGTCCTAACATACCTGGTAATATAGTGAACAAGCACACAACATGTCCTCCATGGTCATAATTGTTCATTCTGACTGCCCATCAGATTGAGGATGAAAAGCTACACTAAAATTTAATTCAATACCCAACGACTTATATTGGACATTCCAAAAGATAGAAGTAAACCTAGGATCACGATCAGATATAATGGAGAGGGGAACTCCATGAAACATGACTATCTATTTAACATACAACCGAGTAAGTTGATCTAGATATAAATTATCATGAATAAGAAGAAAATGAGCAGATTTAGTTAATCGATCATTAATTTCCCATATTGCATTATTACATCGAGATGTCTTCAGTAATCCGAAAATGATGTACATGGATATATTTCCCATTTCCACTATAGAAACGATTAGGACTAAAGCACCCCTTTTGGCAACTGTCGCACTGCACTAACCTACTGAAAAGTCAAACACATCCCAGTAAAATCAACAATATATATCTTCATTCAATCCAAGATGTAATACTCCCAAATATCTCTATACATATTAGTACTTCAAGGATGAACTGAAAACTAGGAACGATGAGATTCACATAACAACTCATTCTTCAATTATGAATTACAAGGCAAACATATTCTTTTACCAAACCTAAAAACACAATCATTATCAACATAAAAATCATTCAACTTACCCTTCTCAACCACCTCTACATTTTTCTATATCTCACTGTCTTCGTTCTGTGGTTGCTTAATTCTATTTGATAAAGAAGATTTCATTGACACTTGATACGAATCATCGTAATTTCCTACACTAATAACTTCTATGCCAAATTTGATAAAATCAAAAACCAAAGGATCTCCTTCCAAACGTATCATGGTTAATGAAGAAATATATTTTGGAATCAAAGCATCAACTGATTTATTAGATTTTCCCGGATGGTAAAGGATTATGCAATCAAAATACTTGATTAATTCCAACCATCTCTTCTCTGTCATGATCAATTCATTCTGAGTGAATATATACTTCATAATTTTTTTGTCAGTATATATTTCACATTTTACGCCATAAAAATGATGCATCAAAATTCTTAATGAAAAAACAACTGTGGATAATTATAAATCTTGTGTAGTTTAATTCAACTTATGAGATATCAACAGACAAGATTCATAACAAATTACTGACATTCTGTATAAGGACAAATCCAAGTCCTTTCAACGAAGCATCACTGTAAATAAAAAACATGCCCTTTCTGGAAGGTAGTGCCAAAACTGGAGAATTCAACAATCCTCATTTCAATTCATGAAAACAATAATCTTATTCTTTTTTCCCAAGTAACAAAACATTTTTTCTTGTTAACATAGTCAATGGGCAAGACAATGGTGAAATATTCTCAAAAAACCTCTGGTAATAACAAGTCATTCCATGAATATTGTGGATCTTAGTTATATTTTGTGTGTCTCGGTCATTTTTGAATAAATTTTGTTTTAGGAGGATCAATAGTTATTCCGTTTTATGAAACAATGGGACCATGGAAATAAGTTTTTTATAACAAAAACTCCCACTTATGGAATTTCCCATACAGTTTATTTTATTTTAATAATTGCATGTGAGCCTTCAAATTAATTTGATTCTCTTCATTACCATTATAATATATGGAAATATCATATATTAACAAAACCACCAATTATCAATTGAGTCAACTGAACAATCACTGCAATAAACTGTTCAATTTATTTTATGAATTTCTCAGGATGCTAATTTAAAAGTTCATTTCCCTCTGTATATTTTCTCAGAGCTGTTATGATTCCTCTAAGAAAAATAATTCTTAAAACAGTAATATCATAAGCGAAGCAACATTGAAATCTATAAATGCTTTATCATTTTAATATTAACATAAACTAATTTACGGATATTAATTTAACAATACCCTAAATCATAAATTTATCTAAACTGACATCTAATACAAACTATAAGGACACTGACTTAAAACATTACATAATCATAAATTAAATCAATAATTCATATTGAGTATCTTTTCAGGTTTATAATTTAGATAGTTAGGCCATGACTATTACATTTCATCGTATGAATTACAATTTCTACCCATCTACACAGTTTCTATTTTTTTAATAAAATATAATCTCTTTGGAAAAAGTGACATGTCTAGTTCCATGTTTTATACAGCTTGACTTTTCCTTGATCCCAACCTTGACCATGTAGATCATTATGTCTGGTGAATAACTTTTCAATATCTTCTGATGTGAATTAAAATCTCAGTAAGGGTTATAAAATAAGAAAGAAATCATTTGTAAAATAGTACATTAAACACATAATATTTGTTACTTACCTCATGAAAACATAAGATTTATAAATAAAACATTGTAATCAAAAATCATAAATTAAACTTGTTACATAAATATCATACATAAATTTTATCTACCAGATCTGCATAGAGAGTAACATTGGAATACCTATCACAATATATTCCCTAAATCTCTTTGGATATTCATTCATATTTCCCTCTATCATGTTATCCAATGCATTGGGGATCTATCTTGCGCTCACACGCCCTAGGTTTTTCACAGAACAACCTGTATTTGTATACAATTCCGAAGAACCATAAAATATTCATAACACCTAAAACAAACCTAAATGAAAGATTACATTTCTATATTTCTATCACAATATATCGTTAAAATATATTAGAATAAAAAATTTATTATCAACACCATTTTCACTAAAAAAAATAAATAAAAATTATATGGTATTTTTTTCCATTTAAAAAACATTATGTCTTGTTAAGGAATCCATAGAACAAATAATACTCACGGCGACAGAATGGTCATTGTCGCTGCTTAAGTTAAAAAGAGGCATTCCTTTTTTTCATTTTGTAAAATGATCCTTATTAAATGATTTCCTTTGAATTAAATTAAAGTGAAAGTGTTTTATACACCGTATAAAAGAAATACGTATACAAAACAAAATATGCCTCAGTTAAAGGAGATTGAGACGTAGTCCCTTACCAAGATCATTTTGTAAATAAAATATATTGATTATGTCTATTAACAATAGGTAAAAATTATTTATGTAAAAGTAGAAGATTTGACATCAAATTAAATTTCTTACGTATTCATAGCACAACATTATTTAAACGTAGAAGACTAACCTAGATAATGGAAATTGGGTGAAGTAGTTCCCTTACCTTTTGTCCGAAATGACTTCATTGTTATTTTGTCTTCACAATAATAAACTATACATAATATCTATATTCTTACGAACATTTTTTATTTTTATTATTCCTTTTATTTCACTTATTACCATGTTATAAGAATTTTTAAACATTTGTGTTAATAACGGTAGTTTTGTTGATATTTGGTTCTGGAGTAAAAGATGAACACCTTATAATTACAAATTGTCCATGGGGTCAAAAATACATTATCTACAGAATGATTTTCTTGATTTAGATATCATATATATAATGTATTTCTTGTATATATATGTATTTATAACATTACACAACATTTGGAGATATGAAATGAAATGCACCGTTCAATGAAAGAGTTAGTTGTATGTACGCATGACCACTAATTTCTTTTCTAATTCGTTCTTTAATGGAATTAAAAGATACTGATACAATGTTATATAATAATTCCAGTATAATATCATATATAACATCAATAACTCCATCCTTTATACATCCCACATATGGCATTAATTAGCCATATAATTTTGATGGGGCGGTAGTCCGCACTTCCTCAAATGAAATAATCACGATTACCCACTATGGAAACCATAAAGGTATGATATAAATGAAAAATACAGAAAAATAAAAAAACATAAACACAATATAAATCATATCTAAATATAGTTCCATTTTTATGGCCACTATGGGATGCAGTAGGAGATAATTGAACAATCATCGTTTCGTGAGGCGTTAGTTTTCCATCCACATAAACAATATGTTTTTCACCCATTAGACAGTGGTTTGTGTAAGTGTATTTAGAATCCATATCATAACAACATCATCATATATTTAGGATAATATTTTTATTATAAACTAAATGAATTTTTTTTTACTAGTTTGACAACTAAAATAATAGAAAAAATGTTAAAATAAATTATTACCTTTATTTTGGTTAACTCCCTTTGGATTGAACCAAAATGACTTCTTGATGTACCTTTATTCTAAGGTAAGGATTCAAATAAGAGGATATTTATTGTGGAAGAATATTTTGGAAGGGGTTGGATGATACAAGGGTATTGAGAGGTGTGAGGAATGAGTCATAATTGAAGACTTTTTATAAGGGGGAGGATGTGCTCTTTAGGAAAGTGTGAAAATATTTATTTATTATATGATGATATTTTGTTTCTAATGGTCCTAAATTAAAATAATTCGAGGCTAATATGACTCATGGTTGAAATAGAATCATGAAATAATAATTGGACTAGTATTGGATATTGTTTAAATATTTATAAATTTATTTATTTAAATAATTTACTAATGAGATAAATACCACATCAATATTGTGTCATAAATAATTAAATTTATTTGAAGTCTAAAAATTATAAAAAGAATACCATAATGAATAAATCATTCATATTTCCAATGAAAATTTATTTTTGAAATGATAACTTATATAACCCCAAGTTAAAAATTGATTTAGTAAATCATTTATGTTGATGTCATTTTGGCCTTTACATTGAGATAGTTGAAATAAAGTGTCGTTATCACTCATAAGTTATTCCATGGGGTCCCAAAATCGACCCATAGATTCCCACGGTCCTAAATAACTCAACCAATAAAGTTAAGATAAGTGTTAAAGTAATTTTGTATTATTATAACATTATTTTTAGATATAATTATATTATCGTTTATCTTTAACCGCGTTAAATAAAAGTCAAAAGTTACTATTCACCAAAAAATATTTTCATCTTATTAAACCATATTTTAATTAAAAATAACATCCCTGTATGTCAAATTTTTGAAATTAAATTCATAGAAGTGGTAATATTTTAGTTAAATGAAAAATCCAGTTTTTTAAATACAACTAAGTGGTTTCATTATTCATCAAAAAATGAAATTTTTCAGAAAAATACCACAAATTCATCCTATGATATATCTGATGTTATGAATTTTAAATTTATTTTTATTTTAAAAAATTAAAAACATAGATTTTGTATTAATCAAAATGAAATATAATCTCATTGTAAAAAAATGTGATTTTAAGAAATATTAACTATCAAAAAATTGGACGCATGATTAAAACAAATTTCAATGTGAAATTAATTATATTGACTAAAATTGGATTAATTTGTAAAAATATAATATAATTATACTTTAAAACCTATTAAAAATATAATTTAACCATAATAATAAATTATCATAAATGGATGTTCTGAATTGAAATACAGTATTTTATACTATTCATTAAAAATGATATTTTTCAGAAAAATAACAAAAAATTTCCCAAAGAAAATTTTGATGTCTCGGATCTAAAAAAGAATATTATTTTGTCAAATAAAACATATAAAAGCGAAGAAAACCTTATTTAATGTGGGTTCTCCCTCAAAATGTGATAAATCGTCCTTTTAAATAATATTAGATTATTTCTTGCTTAAAAGTAGATTCATTCATATTTTACGCCTCTATTTTTAATGTATAAATGTAAAAACATTTTTTAATCATGTATAATCATGTTGTAGTTAGTTATATTTATTCTCGCCATTACAATGGCCAGGTGATAACTCCCATTTAAAATATTAACATTATATTATTAGTCAGTAACGTTAGATTTCAACGAAACATGTTGTTGTGTATCAGGTATGCCATCGAACATGGCATTCCCTTTTAATGTAAAATTAATATTTAATTCACAAATGTTAAAAAATATGAAATTATCATGTTTATTTATTTACCTAGTATGTTACGATGTATGATATAAAAAAATCTATAATGACAATAATATAATTAATATCATATACCAACAATGAACATATAATTATGTCAATCATTGAGTGGTGGAAATGGAAAAACTAATGAAAATGGTTCTCTTGGTGGTAGTCTTACATACACATGAATGATCATTTTATGACTCATTAAATGGAAGAAGACATCATTTATGTTCATGATCCCACCATATAAAAATTAACATATCTCTAGGAAATTGTGTATTATATGACATAATTGTATAATGAAATATTTTTGAGGTGTCGGGAGAAGTAAAAAATTGAACTTTGGGGAATTTTACCTCTTCTTAAGGTATCATTCTTGGGATTCTAACAAAAACCATTGTAGGTTGTCCTTATATCCAAAATAAGGACTTTAAGAAAAGATGATGTAACTGTGATGTGATTTGGGTAGGTATTTTGCAATAAATATTTATTTAAGGGGTAGGGAAGAAATGATATGGGGTTTAATTTTATAAGTGATATTGGTGGAACAGTGGTAATCTTTTGAGAATATTCAATCATACATTCATTTGTTTCATGAAAAACCTTATAGAAATGTCCATTAACGAAATTTGAAGTTATTGATTTCCTAGTATAACCATATTATGGGTGTTTTTGTATTTTTAGATCATTTATAATCCATATATTTTTTTTATCCCCCAATATATTAGTATATTACATTTATATGGTGATGTTTTTATTCAGTTTTCAATATTCATTATTGTAAAATACAAGGCAGACCTAATTCAAAATTATTAATTAATCTAATTGAAAATATGGATTCCATTTTTTCAATATTTAAATCAAAAAAGAAGAAATTTTTTATTTAAAATTAATCTCATAGACATGATGAGATGAAGGGTTTTTAACGATAAAAAGTTCACAAAATTGAAATGATTTAATATCATAAATCAATATTAAAGTTATTATGATATACAAAATTTTATTCATATATATATATATGTATATTAATATAATTTATTCATTTTTCATTTTAATAAATTCAATATAAAATATTTCTTAATAGATAATTTAAATAAAATTGTATTTCTTAATTACAAAACATTTCTTATCAGTATTAATCAATTACTGTATCATTTAAAAAACAATAACAATAATTCTATCTAAAATAATGTCGTAATTTTTATTTAAAAAATATTACTTATTTTTCCAAATTAATTTCTTATAATTATAAAAAATAAATTTATTATTGTACACAAAATAAAATAAAATGCATATTTTGAAAAAGTATTATTTTTGGAAAATATTATATTTTTATAAATTAAATTCTTTTAATATAAATATATATTCATCAATAAAACAATGACACTTCATTTTTAAATATTTTTTGAAAAAATCATATCACTATGTTTAGCGGCTAGGTTATAATGGTCATGTTTTAATAATTATAGTAATAATATATGACTATTTCATTAAAACAATGAGTTGCATGGAATGTATAATAAACACATTGTAGCATTTAAATTTTGATTTACAAGGTGTTAAATATTATGAAAGCTACCATGGAAAATTAATTTTATAAAAAAACCAATTCATTAAAACGTGTTGGGTTACATTCTAATCCCCTTAGAATGGATTTTTCCCTAACAATTATTCACGTTAATATAAAGAAATGAAGATTCTTATCTAATAGAATATTCTCATGTTCCCAAGGAGATTTCTCCAACTCGTGGTTTTACCACAAAATTTTAACCAAGTGAGTTTTCTTGTTTTATACAACATTCACTATAGGATCCAAAATAGGTAATAGTTATTCTGTTAAAGAATGATATTTATCCAGTGGTAAGACATCTTCGTTCAGTGCATGTTTTGGATTATGTATGTACTTCCTCAAGAGTGATACATGAATCACATCATGAATTTGATAGGGGACTAGTTGAAATACCAACTTATTGTCTATCATCCGAATATGTTCATGAATTTCAATGGTAAGAATATACATTCGGATTATAGTCCGATTCATCTAAAATCTCATATCATATTTATTTTAGTAAATTCATTGAAAATCCTTGCTGTTGACATCAAATTCTTCATTGAACCAGTGATTATAAAGAGAATGTTTCATTAAAAATTGAGATACATTATTTTTTTCTAAATGGATCTATATATCTATTTAATTTCATCATCTCTATCATGTCCCAATATCATTATTTCTTCATTTTTATTCCATAATTTGGGAGATCTATACAACATTCCATATAGGGATTCATAAAGAGCCATAATAATTTGGGAGTGTGTGTTATTGTTGAATAAAAACTCAACATACAGAAGTTTAAATCTCAACAACATTAGAATTATAGTGAAAAAAATCTCAACATATCCAATAAATTTGGAATTTTCCTTTCATAATGAACAATGTTTTTAGGAAGATACGTGGTACTAAAATTAAACACTATATCCAATTCATAATAAATACATTACTAAAACATTGTAGTTAATCTTGGAAACAAATAATTCAAAAAGTAATGTGGTACACCCTGTAACATTAACACATTATTCTGTATATCCTAGAATGTTGATCCATATAGAAGTATTATTTTAAACCCATGAAGTGTCATAAAATTGTAAGGAGATCAAATAAAAAACAGATAGAGTTATTCCCTTTAAATTTTTTTATAGAGTTAGATGAAAAAAAACCGTGCTGAGTTTTTCCAAATTTACATTGTGGTATAGGTACTGGAGATAAAAACCACTTATACTTTTAAAATTTTACCTTCTCATGTAGACATAATAAGAACCAATATGCAAACCCTATGTTGTCTATTTTTATTCAATCCCGCAAGATATATTCATCCATGTATCTATACAACTTCATACATCTAGGATTATTAGACAGATTAAGAATTATTAGAATCTTATAACAACTCCTTCAAAAAAGATATGGACAAAACACATACACGATTCAGAAAATATTTCATTTCATCATGATCAAATTTATTCTCATGAACATTTATAAGCTTCATTTTTAGCTCTATATCTTCAATATAAAACTCATTAATCATCACTATGATATTTTTTTGAACATGCATTTGAGAAAGAAAATATATTTCCATTTTTATGTAGACATCCTGATCTATCCATTTAAAATCATGAAATTCTAGAACATTAGTGGTAATGATCATTGATAATATAGCATGATCAATTTGACTCAAACCATTAACCACCTAATTCAATTTCCCATGGGGTTAATGTATTGAGTAGTCATAACATTTAATAATCTATTAGAGTCTTCTTTGGTGAATGTTCAAATCATTTGGTGTGAATACATACTTTAAACTATATTTATCTATATAATATCACACATTTCTCTAAAAATTTAATTCCATAACACATTTAACTTAAAATTTACAAAAGCTAACTCCAAATCATATGTTCTGTAATTTTATTTCTGAATCATAAATTATCGTGAGGCATAATCTATAACTTTGTAATTCGGATTAAGAACATATCTCAATCCCTTCTTGGATAAATCAATATATATTATAAACCATTAACCACTATCCAATAATTTTCGAACAGTTACACTAACTAATATTCTAATTAGTGACTCTAAATTTTCACACATCCATCAATCAAGAGGAATATCTCTCCCTTCTATGTTTACACAGTAATTTGACAGGATTTTGGTAACAAATTTTCCACAAACCAACAATAATATCAAATTAAAATAAGATAAATATAGTTCTTAGTGACCAAGGTTAGTGAAGGAAAATATTTAATATCATTTTTCTGTTATGGATCTACATATATACCCTCATTTGAGTTTTAATGAGAAAAAATTAAAACCATTTGAATCCAAAATTCCCATTAAATTATTTTATTATATTTTCTCCCTCCTAACACTCGTCATAACAATTCTAATGTGATCTCCATGATTTTACTTACAACTTTATTAGATAATAATATCATCTATATAGAGTTCAAAAAATAGATCAAGGTAATCTCTAAAGACTCTATTCATAAAATTCTTGAAAATATACGAATCATTGTCGAGACGTAATAGAATCATTTTATTTTCATAGTGTCCTTACCCTGTCTGAAATTTTATTTTTTGTATCTACTCATTGTTGATTACCAATTGATTATATTCAGAATAGATGTTAATCATTTAAATGAATTGATTTCTGAAAAAATGATCAACAAAATAATTAATATATAGATGATGATACTTTTTCTTGACCTTAATCATGTTTATCTCTCGATAATCAATTAAGTGTCACGTCATTATATATTTCATTTAAATAAAATGAATAATTCACCCCCTTGATGTCAAACATGGCCAAATGAATCTCTTTTTGAGGTTCTACCACAGTTTCTTCTCAATTATTACTAATAACAATATGTCATTCTGCAGGGATTCATTTAAATTGATTTAAATCCAAGAATGTGTTCTATTTTAAAATCATGATAACACATTAGTGCAAGGTGAGGAATGTCATATAGAAAAACACCAATATATTAATGAAAAATAGGTATATCATCGATGTCTATTTTATCCCCAATAATTTTAGATAGATACCCCTTATTATTATGAATTAATTCCCATAATATGTATGTCGTCTCTATTATATGTTCATAGAAATTGACACAATGACAGAGCGTCACGGGTTAGTATTGAATATCAAATGTGACATCCCTTCCATGAAAATAAGATTGATAATTATCTAAGGAAATATATTTAATGTCTAAGATGACATCAAATTCAGAAAGGAAAATAATTTCAATATTTTCAAGAATCTATTTCCCACCAATATCAACCATTGAGGAATCACATAAATGATATTTTATCATTTTTTCATTAGGTTTTTTAACTATTAATCTTATATCTAATCATTTGGGTGGAAACATAATACCCCTAAAAAGTTATTCATATATGAAAGAATGGATAGATCAACAGAAAAATAAAACATTATCACATATAAAGTGTATTGAAGGAATACCTTTCCCCATGTCATTAAGGGCACAATAGAATATTTTTTCTTCCATTGTTATTTTGGATTAAAAAAATGATTAACATATTGCTTAACATTGGAGATCACATTAATGTTATTTTTCATTCTAGCACTAAAATAATTTTGAATATCCGGAATATTATCAATTCACTTCCCACCTCCCTCAACAATAACATTTATCCTTCAATATCAATCCATTAAATACAAAACATGGCAATAATCATAGTTGGGAACCACAAAATTTTGTTGCATTACTTATATGTTTTACAAATAGAAACCCATAGTATTTAAACTATGAAATTATATGTATATACATGGTCATTTGGGAAAATTAATTAAATAATTTATGATTTTTGTAAATATTTTATGAATTTTCAATGATTATCCAAAGGGAGTATCAATATGTGTGTGTAATGAGGTTCATTTTTCATCACCATTTCTCAATTCTGTAATTCCCAATACAATATTTTTAGTGTTGTTACCCCATTAGACATCTATTCAATATCAATATCAACTTTTAGTATCAAAACAGGGATGTAATTTATATGAAAAAATTATAGATACATTATCAAATTTTCATTACATTTTCATATACATTGACTCATCATTATATTTACCCTTAGTCATATCCTTTGGGATCTCACAAAATTTTTCTCTAGACTAGTTTCCAAAGGATATTTTCACCATTCTATTATACCAAATGCAATGATAAATAATTATTGTACCTAAATATTATATATTATTCGAAAAATATCCACTACATAACATAATTATCCAGGACAAAACCAGTTAGGTTTAGTGTATTTGGAATCATATACACATAAGCAATAAATCCAAAAGTGGGATACATCATCACCCAACATGTTATTAATAACTATAACCATTATTAGAATTATCATAAATAATAAATATCCATATTACCTAGTGGAAGAAAACATAAGAAAGTTTGAGTTTATATTCTCAATAAGGGAAAACAAGGGAGATGTGTATACATATCACAAGAATATGTGTATGAGAAATATAACATACAATAACATTTGAAAACAATGCCAATCATATCCAATTATAAAATTGAGTCTTAAAATAAATATATGTATCTTTTAAATCAAGAATTATAATTATATCAAAGAACATGATCGATGATAGGGTGTTGTGTTCATATTAATTAGTTTTCTAGAATAAACAAAATAATATAATCCACAACACCTCATAGGCTGGAAAAAACCCGATCCCCAATAAAATAAAAATTCTCAATGTGGAATGTTTTCACTCACCAACACTTTATAGTATTTTATTTTCACTCCCATATGGAAAAATTCTACTACTAAAAATGTTTCACTCAAAATTCAAGTTATATACATCTCATGAGATATGAATCTATACCATATCCAGTAGTGGGAGACATAAGTCCCACATGATTCATAATGAAAACAATATTTATGGGTACAAAATAATCAAAATCATTCATTATGAAATTACACATAAAATGAAAGGTTCTTGATATAATTTTAACTATATCATAACATTTTTAAAGGAAGTTGGGTTCATAATCATTTAATCATATTATTACCCATTAAAAGAAATGATTTTCTTATGAATTTCCCCATTGTATATTTCTTGGAAGAGAACTATGATATATAATCATTATTCCATAAAAAGATAACAATTCAAATAAATAATAAGAATGCTATCCTTAGATAATATCCCTTTCAAGGAATAAGTAACATCAAATCGTATCATCTTATATGGAAATTATTATTTTAATATATTTTAAAACATTTCACAAGGAAAAACAATTTTCCCTTCGAATAAAATATTAATAATATTAAACATTGTGAAAATAATTTTTATATGGAAATAACAAGTGAATTTATATTGTAATATTTTTTTAAATCAATTGACCTGGTGAAGGATAATCCATTAAACTGGTATATGTTAAAATCAAGATTCATTTTATATTTTATTAAAATAAAAATTGATTATTTTGCAAAAAAGAAGTCATCAATATTACAATAAAAATATTATATGAAAATTAAAACATGGGTAAAAATGAATTTTTTATAAAATAAGAAGATATTATTTTATTAATGACAAAATTTAGAGAAACACATATTATAGATGAAAATAGATTTTTTACCGAGGGGATAAATAATGTATGATTTACTTACAAAAATTTAAAAATATTTTTAATTACACAAAAGATGAAAATTGGTACTATTATATAAATATATCATAAATTAATAGATGTGATGAAAATTCCTGAGTTCCATGAATGATGGGTCAGAATATTTTATAATATAAAGACAATAAAAATGAACCATGAAAAACGACGAGACAACCACATTAAATGTTTACCACATTCAAAACATTGAGCTATAAGGCACATGAAGGATTAACATGAAATGAAACAAAAAATATTATGTGGATAAATAAATTCATGATATTTCATTTCAAATTGTATGTATATATTCATCATAACTAAATATATGTTCAAAAAATATCACATGTCTCATGGAAAGAATATTTATACAATAATCCCTTACCCAATTTCTAGAAATTCTTCCTAAACATTAAAACCTCCCAAATCATAAATATTAAGATATTATATATCTTTTATGTAATCATACTTTTATATATCAAACCATCTATGATTTATTTATGATGTTATAATGTTCATTAAATAATAATTCCATGTTAAAGTCAAATTTCGACGAATAATTACATTGTTTTCCATGTATGTTATTATTTGTTATTTTTTTCCACTTATATTCATCACAGTTTTGTAATTTCCAAATTAAAATCAATGATATAAAAATAATTTATCTTCATTATATATTTACTTATATTAATCTAAAAATTATTTTGATATAAAATGAAAT
The DNA here is from genome assembly GCA_963277665.1 of Viscum album. Taxonomy (NCBI): domain Eukaryota; kingdom Viridiplantae; phylum Streptophyta; class Magnoliopsida; order Santalales; family Viscaceae; genus Viscum; species Viscum album. Next base: position 1,435,577,184 of record OY728159.1, read on the forward strand.
ACACTATTCGTGGAGATGGTAGGCCATTGAGATGCATGATATAGGTTTCCTTATCCCAATATTTTGAATGAATGAAAATTAACAAATGTATTATAGTTCCAAAATAATTTAAATTTCTTATATATGAAATATAATTATTAATCTTGTATTTATTACTTTCCACATAAACTTTCAAAGAATCACATCACCTCACAAATCGGTAGCTCACTGTACACATGAACGACATCAACATATTCAAAAAATAGTAATTATGAATTTATATATGATATAAAAACTATGAATGTAAAATAATATCCTAATTATAATACATGAAAAAGAAACCCATCATTATTTTCCCACATTTAGATATGGTAATGGAAAAAAATGAATGCCAATGGTTCGTGATGTAGTAGTTTGTCTTACAAGACTGATGATTTTGTAACTCATTTAATGGAAGAAGAGATAGTTTTAGATTATTTCTTTAATATAAAGATTTCATAGTATATGTTATATATTTAAGTAATTATATCATATCATTATTATTAAAAATTACGTATGTGGATGAAGAAATAAAATAAAATGGTTTGTTGAAGAATGTTACCTCTTCATTGGGTATATTCAATAAGTTTTCAGAAAAATACATTCAAGGATATCTTTATAACAAATATAATGAATATAATATTATAGGTTAGTTTTTTTAGGTTATATGGGTTTTATTTGGATTATCGAAAAGGGGTTTTTCCATTTGAAAAGTATAGGAGAATGGGATGGATTTTATAAGTGAGCTGAGTGACAGACATGTAATTTTTTTAAATGATTCGATAATACCCATGTTTTCATCATGAATAAAGCCTAAAAATGGTATATTTGAAAAATTAAAATATATGAGGCCTCAATATATTAATCCACTATGTATATTCCATGTTTTTAGGTCACATTAACCCTTATATTTTTATTTTAAAATCATAGTAATTCAGCGTTTTTCTTAATCAAGGTAAATAATGGATTTTTATTTTCACTATTTTATATGGTAAGAAATTAAATTTTACATATTATAAATTATATAATATTAAAATTGAAATTTTGGAATCCATTTTTCTAAATTCTGACAACATAATTGGAAATTTTTTTTATATTTATTTATAGATATATGGAAAAAGGCTGGGTTTTATTGAAAAAAGTTTAAATGATTGAAATTTTTTATAATAAAAATAATTAAGAAAATAATTACAATTAAGTAATTTGACTTAATAGAGTATTAATTTATATTATTTTACTATAAAATAATAAAAATTTAATTTATCGTTATATATAATATAAATTAAATATTAATTTTCAAATAAAATTCATTATTTTTCAGAACTCATCAAAAAAGTAAACATTTCATATAAATATAAAAAACAACATAATGATAATCACGAAATTAATATATAAAATATAAATCTTATTTTATAAAATTATATTTTAATTTTTTTCATAAATATAATTTATTATTGTGCACATTGTGGTATAATAATAATTATTTCTATAAAATATTATTTTCAATATATATATATATATATTTCAAAATTATATTCTATTTATCAATATATTTTTATGAAATTAAACAATATTACATAATATTCAAATTTTATTTATTACATTACATATAACTATATTTAATTCCTTGGTTATAATGGTTGTGTTTTAATAATTATATTATCAGTATATAATAGATTAGATGGAACTCAATTTTTTAGGTAGTGTAAGCTAATCTCGGCATTTCATGTAAAAATAATTAACATTGGTATTATGTATAAAAAATTCTATTCAATAAATATTAATTATTTAAAATATAATAATCATAAAAACTATTGGTGTTATGATAACAAAGAGATAATTATATTAGCAGAGAAGATGCCATTGATTCATCAGAAATTAAAGAAAAGGATTGACATTGAATTTCATTATAACAACCCTTTTGTACAAGAAACATAACTTAAAAATTTGTTATATAAAAAAGTCATAATAAACCATATAATATCAATATTTCTATTATCAATTGTAATTAGTTACATAGAATAACATCAAGAATATGTGATACAACAACATTATTTAAAACATACATAACATGATTCTAAATTCCATTGATTTTAAAACTGAAAATTATAACCTATGGAAAATATAAGATATATTGAGATATAAATCCATTTATGGGAATAAACAAGGAATAAGGTGATACGTGATAGAAAATAAGCATTTGAATTTGGTATTAAAATATAAGAATCATAATAATGAACATCAAGACTTGAAATACCATAGCAATCATAACATGGGAAATGTAGAACAACTTAATTAACTAAATTAAATATTTAGGCCACGACTAAAACAAAAATAAATAATGGTATAACAAGTACCATAAATTAATCATGTGAAATCCATAACCCAAAATGATGTATCATGATATTAATCATTAAACAATTAATTGGAGCACTATATAATTTTAGGCATAACCATCCCATTCATTTCATTCCCTGTATAAGTGGGTCATATAGATCATACAAAATTGATTCATTTATCATCATATCTTTTTTAAAAATCAAGGAGTTTGAAATACATAAATGTTTGTACCCAATAAAAAATATATGTTCATAAATTTGAACACACATAATAAGAAACTGGAATGGTGTGAACTACAGAACTGTTTTTCATGTCAAAATAACATTAACATTTTGACACCATAACAATGTCACATAATGATTCCAAAAATGGGTTGATGAAAGATAAGTTTGTCTCTAATCACATTGAAATAAATTGTGAAGTGATAAGGACATGTAAAAATGTATTACAAAATTAGAATTTAGAAATTGAAGGAATATATAAATGAAGAAATTTGAAAAACTAAAAGAATAAAAAATATATTTTGATATAGAAATATGTGTACAAAAATCGTCATAAGAGGATTAATGAGAGGGAAATGGAACTAAAATCATTTATAAAACAAGTTGAATGTAATGGTAATATTTATGTGTGTATACCAATATATAAAATTTAATTTAAGAGGTATATATCATAAATGATGTTCTTGAAAGGAAATGATTAGATGGGAATCCCATACTAAATTTTGGCATGGTAAATGTAGTACATAACGGTACATTTGAATGATTAATAGGATTATAAGGGGTATTCCATCATGCATATATAAGAAGGAAAATATGTGTATATCAAATAAAAAATCCCAACATGAACAGATGAAAATTAAGAAGCATAACAAAAAAAGCAATTTAATTAAAATTAGAATGGACTATCCCTTATAAATTTACAATACAGTAATGGCTCTGGTAAGGGTCAAAAATAGAGATGAAAAATGATATCCCCTTAATAATACACGAATATTTATGGAAGGAAATTAATATAAATAAATTTAAATAAATGAGTTGAAATTTTCAAGGCTAATTTCAAACACTAGAATTGAATTGAAATAAGTAAATCAAGGTCCCTTACGTGAGTGTGTAACTCAAAATGCCTGATAGTGGATTATTAAGATATTGTGGGGAACTATGGAAGGACTATATAGAGTTTATGGTGTTTTATGTATGATATCCAAGGAGTCTGAGTGAAGAGAAGTGGTTGATTGGTTGGGTTTATAAATGAAATTGATCGATTTCTATATAAATATGGTTTTGGACAATATATTATAAATACCCCAAAAATAGAAACCAAAATGTTGTTAATTCCCATGGTTTCAGCCATATGGGAGTGGTTTTTATTGTTTAATAATTCCAAGGGCTGATATTAACGAAATAATAATATTACTTATGTGGAGGTGAGTTGCACTTTTTTATGAAGGATTTTGAAACCGTAAAATATATTATATGTTTTTGAGGATTCAAAATGGCATTATAAAATAAATTATATAAATATAGAATCAAATTATATTAAATTAAAAATAAATATTTGGTTTTGATCCCATTTATATTATTTATTATAGCAGTTTTCTGTAATTATGATTCCAAAATAATGAATGTATATTTATATTGTATTTCAATTTTACCTAAAAACACAAAGGCCTTAGACAATTATGAGAAATTCACCAATGTATAATTTTGACATTATGATTAAATAAATATTTATTTCATCTAAATAATTTTCGAAATATGTCGATTTTCACTTTTAAAATAAAATCAAAATTTACATTGAAATGTTGGGATTTTGACATTAACTGGTTTTGAACCCAAAAAAACATTATATATGACTTCATAAAAAAATACTAAAATTTATATTAGATAAAAATTATTTAATAAAAAATTTACGTTAAATTTTCATTTATTTCAAAAAATACTTTTATTCCAAAAATTGAATGTCTTATTTAAAAATGAATATAACCTAATAATATAATTTGTGTTTTATCTTATAAAAATATTGTTTTTATCAAACTAATTGTATAATTTTTTATAATGTAACAAAATTAATGAATAAATAAATGAATAATTTCAAATGATAATAAATATTTTTATTTTTACTATTAGACTTTATTTTTTCTAGTATTTGGAAAAAAATAATTACCCATAATTATCATTTTTTCCACTTACCATAGAAATTAATATTTATAAAATTTACTATTATTGTTGTTCAAAAACTATGTTAACTGTATTACATAATAATAATAATTATAATTCGATACATGCAACCCATTTTTTCAAATTAGTGTCACATAGGTGTATAACTAAATTTAAAATAAAACTCGTAAGCGTAATTGAATGTGAATTTCTAAAAATGCACGTTTTCATTGAATGCTGAATCAATTAAACTCTATATCATCTACTCATCATTATAATAATTTAAATTTATAATGATATATATTTAATCTAAAATTTTAGTTATATAATTTCTCAATAAGGTTTAATTTAAAAAAATATAAAGGAGAAACATTATACCTTCCAAAACAGTACTAGAAAAATTATTGATTAATCTAATATAAAAAAATAAACTAAAATATAATATATTTAAATTTTAAAATTCAATTAATTCAATCAAAAAAATCTAAATCATACATATGTGACCTTTTAATTAAATTAAAATTATAATTGGACATTTAAACTAAATAATTTATCAAAATAAATGAAAACATTATATAAAAATGTTATTTCACGGTATTTATAGGAAAATAAATATTTTTTTATAATTCGTAAATTTTCACCAATAATATATTTGGATATGATGAAATCATTATGAATTTTAATATAAAGAATAAATTTTCAAAATTTTCTACAAAAAAATTATATTACATTTTCCTAAAATTAAAATAAAAAATTATTTTTGAAGAAAACATTTTTTAAATAACAAAAATACATTAACAATTTTTTTTATTCTATACTAATACTTTATCAATATATATTTTTATATATATGTATATAAATTTAGTAAGTCTAAATTATATCCAAAAATTTAATTTAAATACTAATATAGAAATAATTAAATTAGAAATATTTTTTTAGGTTCAATATTTTGTATAATAAACACTATCGAACATATTTTTTTATGAACGTAAATATATTTATAGAAAACCAACATCTAAAAATGATGAGAAAATATCCTACATAAAAGAGAGAAAGGGAAGTATGGATGTTATCACATAAATCCGGTTATAATTAGGATAAAATTAGTGTAAAGTGAGGAACATAGACATTGAAGATAAATACGTCAAAAATCTAGTTGAGTGTGATAGAGAACATGGTTAGGAGAAATTAAATAAACCCAATACAATGAATCTATTATAGAGAATATGATCATAAATTAATCATTAATAATAATAATATGAAATCATATTTTATTCAATATGATATTCATATAGTTAGGGTATTCATTTATTAAATAGACTTGAATTATAAGAAAATATAATTTCACGAAAAATATAATTAATTTCATCAACATTCCCATTGTTTCTCAAATCTATGAGAACACTAGATGAGTTTTTTTATTCATGAGACACTATAAACTAATAACGGATCACATAATCAACCAATTAACAGCAATTCATTCTTCATTTATTTTACGAAATCCAATATGGTTAGAGTTATATATGATAATACATTAACATGTTAATCTGTTTTTTTTAAATTATTCCCAAATATTTAACATAGATCATTTCTTAAATAAAAAACCATATATAAAATTAATATCCTAAATCATAAACTATATTTCAATCCCAAAGGATACCTCATACCCTTCAACATAGACATCTTAAATAATAAGGTCATTTATATTTTTCATTATTTATTGGTACATATATTCATTAACCAAATAAAACATCTACTAAATTATCATTTATCACCTAAAAATAAAAAATTGAATATCATGTCATATGATTTAAAAAATTAAATACTACAATTCTATCATATAATCCTCAAAAGATTATTAAATAATTATAAACATAAGATTAACTTTAATCATAACAACCTAGGACATGTTATGTTTGGCTAATATCATTCACCTATTAAAGGTTATCTATACCATAAACCTGTGTTTTCTAAAATATCACCATATCAATATATCACGTTTATATATTATCAGTACCATTCAATGTAAATTTAATGTTCTTAATGAAAAAACATTAGAAAATTACTTATATGTTTCATGATTCTTATATCTAGAATTTCATTGTTATACCACTTCTATAATAGTACTCTCAAATACACATACATAAACAGTATAGATCTTATACATCAGTTATTTTTATAATATAAATCCTTCCATAGTCACAAAAAATTCAGATACATACAGTTTCTTGTAGTTTAATAATGTCCATATAATAGAATATTCAACCTCTTCTTTATACTTTTATATTATTTAATGGTTATTTATGGTACAGAAGGTGCGTTGCTTATCCTAGTGATCTATATTGGATATATAAAATGTAAATAATTATATTAATAAGATAACATAAAATTACACTAGAGGAATAAATATATTATTCCTAGGAATAAAATTCCTCTTAATCATCAGCAAGTTATACATAACCATAGTTTTTTTGGTAAAATCATTTTGGTTGGTGACTTTATGTTCATAGAAAACATATACAAATACTCTTATGGAATGAATTTAAATAAAATATTATATATGCTACAAGAAAATTAGTCATCGTGATCATTCATGGAATAGAACATTACATAGTACCTTTATCCTATTGATTTTTGATACTCATCATGCTTCTCAACCATTAGAATAAAGCATTATTTTGGTACAGTCGCAATTTCCCCAAATTTTCTACATAGAACTATATAAGGTATCATATATTGAATAATGTTTCCATGTGTCACATTATATATTTTCTATGGAAATTTTAATCTTTATCCCCTATCTCCCTATACTTAAAACATCTCAAAATTTCATTGTCGAATTTCCCTTGGTGCCTTTTTCCACAATTTTTTCATAATAAAAATTAGGTCATTATTATCTTATCACCTTTACATGACAATCGTCCAGGAGATGTAATCTTCCTCTTATTTTATGTATTTGAGACTTCAAATATTTATGAGTTATTAATTTTAATTTTTAATTATAGGTTGGGATATATCACATGATGTCCTCTATGAACTTACATCATGTTAGGAATCACATTTGGGTAGTCCCCACATTTATCATCACATTTGTGGTTTACATACATCCAAAGATTTTCACCCATTAACTATAATATATAGAAAATCAGTGACTAATAATTATACACTATTAAACACATAAATAGGAAACTCAAAAAATTAAAGGTAAATTATATATATGAAATCTGTTATTTTACATATGAATTTCTTTGTTTCAATATATGTTATATATGTTATAATTATTAACACAGACACAAATAAGAGTTTTTATTCCCATTTTAAGGTCTCATAATGATTTTATGAATTTAACATAGCTTATTCCTGAGGAAGGACACACCAGGTGTCCATTAAGACCTATCACAAGTTCTCAGATACATCGAGTCTGGACAGACACACCATTTCATATTTATTACCCTTAATAACATTTGTTCCAGAACCATGAATTCTTGTAGAATCTTGATAGGGATTTATTTTATTTATGAAGAAATTATACTATACATATGCTTATTTTAGTGATTTTTTACAACACATTGTATAATCCCTAAGGCTTTCTCTACTGTCTTCAATTCCTAATCTCAATATTTTATAAACATTTTCTCTAATTCCATATATATTAACTCAATTATTTATTATAAAGATTTAATTATTCATTTCCTAAATTATAACATAATACAACCATAAAGATATAGAATTATTGTGTTTTTTAAAATTATGTAAATAATATAACATCTTGAACAAAGCATTCAACAAATTTATTGAGAACATTTACACATTCTTCTAAAATTTCATGGATTTTAAAACTGAATGGGATGACATAATAACATACATAAAAATGGGTGAGATTTAATGAAAGTTAACAGAATAATCATTGAATATGGTTGAACATGATTGATAATAATCATGTAAAAATGGAATTATAGTAGTAGAAATCATAAAAATGATCTACATGACATAATATAGAATGATAAGAATAACATGGAAAATATAGAAACAATATAAACCACTACATCATATACATAGGTCATGAAAACCCCACCAATACATCATGGTGGAAAATGTCCCATAAAAGAATAATGTTTTCTCCCTATCCCCATATGATATATCATGCAACTAAACACTACACAAGTCATTAGATATATATAGAATTCTAGGTGAATCTATCGAATTCATCTCACTTTCATACTTATGTGTGCCACATAGATCATTAAAAATGGACCAATTAATCATTATAATTTATTCCATGATCAAGGATTGTGGGATATATATATATATATATATATATATGTAAGTCACGAGTAAAAAGTTCATGTGAAAAAATTTAAACACCATTGATAGGAAATCAGTATGGCATTCACTACATAATTGTTTTGCATGGAAAAATCATGGAGATGATTTTAAAACATGACGGTGTAACATAAAGATTCATAAAAATGGTTTGATGAGATATAAGGTAATCTGTCATCACATGTAAATAGAATTTATACTAATAGGGAAATGAGAAAATATATCAAAAAATTTTTAAATTTCAAATTAATGGCATAAGTTAATGAAGAAGCACGAATAAAGAAAAGAATCCTAAATATATTTTTCTATGGTAACATTGAACATCAATGATAATGGGAGGATTATTGAGAGAGAAATTGGGCTATAATCATTTATAATATAAAATTACATTTAGGGAAATAAATAAGAAAATAGCCCAATATAAAAAAATTTTAATTTAATATACATAAAAAAATGGAGTTTTTGAAGGGAAATGATAAGTGAGTAATCCCTTACAAAATTTTAGTATGGTAGCAGTAGTATATAATAGTTCATCAGAATTATTAATGAGATTAAAATTATCCTATTATCATGTATAAAACAAAAGGAAAATATGATAGATTTCAAAGAAAATATCTCAATAGGAACAAATAGAAATTAAGAAGCATACCATAAAATAAGTTCTGGAATAAAAATAATAGAGGAGGATCCTTTACGGAGTTTTAGCATATTAATTGATTAGTAATGTTTAAAATGATTTATTATAAAATATATCCCATTAATATAACTTAATGTGGAAATTATGTCGATGATTATAAATTATGGGAAATATAAAAAAATTGAAATTAAGATGTGTAATTTCAATGAATGTGCAAGAATGGAATATAGGAGAGGATGGTCCCTTACATGAGTGTGTGACTCCAAATGGTTGGAAGGGGATTTTTAAGAGGGTGGGGGAACCATTGAGGGACTATAGTGAGTGGAGGGAATATTAAGGACATGATCCAAGGAGATTTAGTGAAGATAAATGGATGTTTTGGTGGGTTAATATAGCAAAAGAGGGGGATTTCATTATTATTTTGGTTATGAAATCATTAATATTAAATACCCAAAACCAAAAAACATCTCATATATTTCTCCATACATTGTCACAAATCAGCGTGATTTTAATTATTTAATATTTTCATTTACCAAAAATTAAAAAACAATAAGATTGCTTTTGTGGAGGTAAGTAATACTTTTAAAGAAAGGATTTCATAGCCTAAAAATATATTACATGTTTTAGTTGATTAATAATGGATTTAAAAAATAAATAAAATAAATATAAAATAAAATCATATTAAATGGAAAAAATTTATTTTTTCAGGGAACACAATAATATTATTTATTAAACCACTTTTGGGTCATAATTATGTTATATTATATAAACTATATGTATATGTTATTTAATTTTTACCAGAAATTTTTTTTTCTCAAACAAATTTGAATGACATAACATTGTATAATTTCAACATTATGTATTCAAAATTAATATAAATTTTAAGTTATTAATTTTATTAATATTTTAATTTTAATAATTAAAATAAAATCTATTTTTACCAAGATATTTTTTTGAAAATAATAGTTTCTAAACCATTATAATAATTATATTTATTTTATAAAAAATATTTGTGACCATTTGCATTTGACAGAAAAATATTGAAAAAATTAATTTTATGAAAATATAATTTATATACATATTACATTTATTCACAAAAACTAATTTCATAATTTTAAGTTAAAAGTTCATAAAAATACAATTTCTGTTTTATTGAAAAAAATAATATTTTAAATCAAACTAATTACATATTTGTTTATAACAGAAAAAAATAAATAATTATAAAAAAAAATTCAATTAAATGCAAATTAAATTATTAGTACTGTTAGTGTTACATTTTTAAAGCCTTTGTTCCATTATCATTAGGAATATTAATCACATTGTCATTTTTCTATGTTAATTATTATTTTCATCATGTTCTATTTATATTGGTCAAAAATTAACTTATCATTATTACAAATTTCAAATCAATAATATTCCAAATCTGAAATCCATTTTATCAAAATTAAATAATAGAGGGAGAATAATTTAATTTAATAGAGACACTGCAAGCATAATTTAAAGTGATTTCCAAAAATTAAAAATGATTAGTAAAAAAAGATTATCATTAATCTTAATACCATGTAATATTATTAATAAAAATATAAAATTAAAAATGAAAATATTTAATATAAAAAATTCATTTATAAATTTTTTCATGAGGGGTGACATTAATTAATTTTAAGTGAGAATTATTATTCATTCTAAAATATTTTTAAGAAAAAAAGTTTTTTAAATCATATATATAAACTTGTACAAAAATATTGATTATAAATAATTTAATATAAACTTAATTGAATTGAAAAAAAATAAATCATACTTTTGTTAACATAAAATTATAATTTAATTGTAATTTTACTATGAAATTAATTTTTTATTTTAATAAATTGAAACTTTATAAAAAATGGTATTTTTTATTATTCAAGGAAGAATATTAATTCTATGAATAATCCCAAGTTTTCACTATAATATAATTTGGATATGATGATATAAAAATAGACATTATTCCATAACATAATATTTTTTAATGTTGTAGAAAACAATTATAATATTTTTCAATAAAAATAAATAATATTCATTTTTGAAGAAAATTTATTTTTATGAATAAAAATATAATACCAAAAATAGATTTTTCATTTACTAAGAATTTAACAATATAATTAGGACATATAAATATTTTATAATTTATATAGTATTAATTATAACTGAAAATTTAATTTAATGATTAAAATAATAATAATAAAGCAATCAATACTTTTTTGGGTTCAATGTTGTTTATCACATATACTATTGGTCATATTTTCATATATTAAAATCAGGGGGTGCTATATTCATTACCCATTAACTTGAAAAGATTAATTGATTTATAATATTGAATATGAATATAATATTCCATGCAAATAATAATTTCAACACTTAATAAATTTAAACCATTATCTCATATTTTTTCTAAAGGATGAGTAGTCAATATGATTTTTTTCATTCATGGAGAACTAAAATCAAGTAAAATCAAATAAAAAAATCAAAATAATAATAATAATATATTTATAATTTCTCTATAAGTTTAACCAAAAAATATTTATCCCAAGGAAATATAATTTCGAAAATATATAAGCCTTAATATAAGGAAATATAATAATCTCCATATATCAACAAAAATAGCAAGAGATCATACAAAATGATTTCATAAATAAATTGGAACAAATTATTTGAATTATTTTTTATTGAAACCCAATGATTACATGTTTTTGATCAAAATAATTCTATTAATAATTTAACATTTATCCCGCATAAAAATTACTCACACAAAAAAATTCATAATACATAATCGAATTATCTAAAATATATTCTTATCAATTGCATAAATAACCTGTACCACCATGAATCCCCATTAAAATATTACAATTATCCAAAATATACTTCAGCATTTATTTTTCAGATAAAATTCTATATAATCATAAAATATTTACATTTTTCTGAATCATCTTGGTTCCTAAAATAGTTGACCTTTCTGAAATATAATAAATCACTTAACTAGGGTATCACATTTTCTAAAATCCCAAGAAAGTAATGAATAATAGATATTTTTATATATGTCTATTTATGAATTAGATAGTATTTTAGAGGCTTAAAATAAGAATAAATCCAATCTTAATCATGGAATACAATAATATTTTTTAAAAGATTATTTTACCACCTTTTGATGGAAAAACATTTTTTAAATCAAGATTTTGACAATTTTATAAGCTCTATTGGTCAAAATAAACTTATTATTTATGATTGGTAAATTGAAATTTACTTTAGATAAATTTTTGGTATTTTTCTGACAACGTTCATTTTTTAACGAATAGTGAAAATAATGCATTTTACATCAAAACCGTTTTTTTCATATAATTTATTTATATCATTAGATTTTATTTTTAATTGATTTTAAAGTGTAATTATATTATATTTTTACGATTTAATCCAATAGTGTACATTAGAATTAATTTCACTTTGGAATTGGGCATAAACTAATGCCAAACTTTTCATAAACATTGTTTCAAAAAAACCCGCTATTTGTTTTGACAATGGGAATTATTTTTTAATTAATTATTGAAATTTATATGTTTGTAATTTCATAAAATGGATTCCATATTTGGAATCATATGGTCCAAATTATGTATTTATGACACTTTGGTTTTTGGACTTTGTGAATAGTAAGGTCGGTAATTATCGTTAATTATCTTGATTAATTAGTAATCGGGTGGTTAAGGATAATAAAATAATATCATAATAATAAAAAAATGACACCAACATGTGACTTAATAAAACTTTTCCTGTCATACATGACCATGGTATTCCTTGTGAAAAACATGGGGACCCCATGGAATCACTTTTATGTGATAATGACTTTTTATCTTTTTGTTTTGTAAAGAAAGTAAATATAACAAAGAATGTATCACCTGAGTAAAACATTTTTAATTTTGTCTACATAAATGATCTCTTTGACTATAAATATTTATTGTAAATCTAAAAATATTTCATACATTCTAGTATTTTGTTTATAATTTTATTACATTAAATAAATTAAATTATATATGATACCATGATGATGCAACAATTGCCTCATTATTTAACGATTTAAATAAAATGAAAAGATAATGTAAAATATAAGACCTAAACTTGTAAAAAACATATTGGATGGATGGATTTCGAACTCTTATCACCTTATCCTCGAAATAAATCAATGTGTGACCTTTAAAATCCGAAACTCATTAGAAAATAATGTATCATTTTATACCTTTCCAATAGTGCCCCTCCTCTCCTCTTATAAAAGGCCCCCACCTCTACCTCCTTAACCACACCTCTAAAGCCTTTGGCTCGGCCAATCACTCCTCATTTTGTCTCTCCACATCCCTCTCCTCATCCATGAAGCCTTACCTTAGTAAGGAAGATCTTCAAGAAACCCTTTTGGTTCAAACCAATGTGAGTTACCCGATTTGAAGGTAAAGTCTTAACTTGTGTTCTTTTGTTTTATTTTGGTTATCCAAACCCCTAAAATCTTTTTATTTATATATATTTTAACAAAACCAGTACCATAAATATACTAGTCTGTTTTTATAAGAAGTATTCGATCTACACTTACACACACCTACATCTAATTGTTGAAGAACATACTGTTTCTGTGGATCGCGAATTTCTGCCTCACAAAACAATGATTGTTCAACACTCATATAACACCTTCAAAGGTGGCCATTAATATGTCACTATATTTATATATGATATATAATATGTTTATGTTTTACTTAATCTTATGTATTTTTCATTAATGGCATACCTTTATGGTTTCCATTATGGGTTAACGCGATATCTTCATTTTAGGAAGTGCGGACTACCGCCCCCTCAAAGTGATTTGATTCGTTAATACAATATGTGGTATTTATAAAGGATAGATTTAATGATATTATACATGATAACATACTGGAATTATAAGACTATTATGTATCATTATGTTTTAATTCCATTAAATATGAAATAGAAATGGAACTAGCATTCATGCGTACGTACGACTTACCGTCTCCATGAACGGTGCACTTCATTTCTTATCTCTAAATGTTATTTAATATTATAAATGCATGTATTTTTTGGATATATATGATATATATGATATCTACATCATGAATATAATTATGTATATAATGGATATTTTACCCCAAGAACAACTTGTAATAATAAAAGTTTATTTTTTACTCAAGGACCAATGATCGACAAAACGATCATTTTTAACGGAAATAATTACATAGTGTTCCTGACATTGTAATGAGTGATATAAAAGTAACAATGTACATGAAAAAGGTTCTTAAGATATTAGAAATTCACTCCAGTTTATTATTCAGGAGGTTAAATAACAATCGAGTCAAGTCGGACCCGAGGTATGGGACCTCGTCTCAATCTCCTTTCATTGAGGCATATTTTTTTTATACAAAACTTTATTTTATACGGTGTATAAACCCCTTTGACTTTTATGTTCATTCAAATGTAATATTTTTTAGATGAAGTGTTTACTAAATGACAAAAGGGAATGTTTTTTTGTCGTACGTATGTGGTGACAACGACTTCTCCGCCGCCATGACCATTATTTGAGTTTCGGCTTCCTCTACAAGCCATAATTTTTTTAAAAATGAATAATAAATACCATGTTTTACTTTTCTTTTATTTTGGTATTGAAAATGGTTTTCATAATTTTTTAATATCAATGTGCTGTATTGATATCTTGTGATTGAAAAGTGGAAATGTTATGTTTCCGTTATGCATGTTTTATGTGATACGATTATGTTATGGTTCTTGGGAATTATTATGAAGACGGATGGTTCCATAATAAACTAAGGGCGGGTGACCCCGATATTGCTCTCCAATGCATTGGGTAATGTGATGGAGTTAAATGTTAAGGTTTATCCGAAGAGATTTATTGAATATACTGTGATGGGTATTCCAAACGTAACCATGATAGTTACTCCCTACCTAAGAATGTTATGAATCCATCAAGTTAACTTTATATCTTATGATTTCTATGATTTATTCATGATTTTATGAGGTATATTAAAATGATTATGTTTTCTAAGTAAAGTATGATTTCATACATGGACTAATTTTTTCTATTCGTACTTTTATATCCCTTACTGAGCTTTTTATGCTCATCCCAGGTTTTTGAAATGTTTTTCACATGTCAAGGGAAAGGTACATGACGTGATGGTAGTGTCAAGGAAGTGTCAAGAATGAATCCATGTATTAGTTTAAATATGTTTCCGTTGATGGGAAAAATGAGTACTATATTTTATGTAACCACTTTTTTTAAAATGTGGAATGTAATGCATGAATTATGATCAAATTCTCTAAAAATCTAAACCTGAAAAGATCCTCAATGTGTATTCATGAAATATATCATGATTAAGTAATGTATAAGGCTGGGGCCTAATAGTTGGTATCAAAGGTCGGTTTATATAACATTAGGAGTTAGAATTCTATTAAATGATTATCCAAAAATATTTTATTATGGACAAATTGAAAAGATATAGCATTTGATGATTACCATGTTGATTCATATAAGACTTGTTTGTTCAGAATGGTTTTCCATAGTGGAATGAGGGAAGAAATGATTGGAAGGAATACAAGAGGAAATAACCTTCCGAATCAGCATCCTGAGATGGTCGGAATTAGAACTGAACAGTTTGTTAGAGTAATGGCACAGTTGACTCAAGCGATAAATGGTGGTGGTATCCATGCACGAGATCAGCCAGATCAACCGCAGAGGAACATGTCAGTGGTTGAACATTTCATGGGGCACATCCCCCATCATTTAAAGGATCATCTGACCCTGTGCAAGCTGAAGGGTGGATTAAAGCACTGGAGAAGATTTTCGATGTCATGGGGTGTTCAAACAATCAAAAAGTTAGTCTTTCTATTTACCGTTTGGAGGGTGAATCAGATCAGTGGTGGTCGATGGTTAAAAATATCAGGGACACTGATGAGATTGATGCTCTCAACTGGGATGAATTCAATGGTTTGTTTCTTGAGAAATATTTTCCTAAGGATGTTCGACTTAGGATGGTAAAATAATTCTTAGAGTTGAGGCAAGAGGAAGACTTAGTGGCTGCCTATGAAAAAAGGTTCACTCGATTGGCAAGGTATGCTCAAAATTTTATCCGAGACCATGATAGAAAAATCAATTGTTTTTACTCAGGATTAAAGCCAAAATATAGAAGGGCTTTAGCTTCTCGCGAGTTCATGAGTTATGAAAAGCTTGTTTGATGTGCTGAGAAGGTGTAAATGTAGTTTTACGATGATCAAGTGGTCTATAATAATCAGCAGAATAAGAGACCGAGGTGGCAGGAGAAAGGGAAGAATTCGTCAAAAAGGTCTGATGGTGTGAAAACTAAGTTTCTAGTTGGTGATAAGTGTGGTAAAATGCATGCTGGGGAATGTCTTCTGAATTCTGGAAAGTGCTACCGATGTGGTAAGATGGTAAAAAAGGCTCGTTATTTCACTGAAAAAGATCGCGATGAATGTAAGACCAAATTTGATTTATAGGTAGTGAAATGTTTTAAGTGCAATGAGAAGGTCACTATGTAAACGAATGTCCGACAAAGAGCTCGAGTGATCGGAAGCAGTTAGACTACAAGCAGAAAGGGGTGGTGAAATCCTTTGCAACTGATTTAGAAAATTTCGGGCCATAAAATTAAGTTGCATCAGGTACTTTGTTTGTTTTTTCAGATTATGCCAGTGTTTTGTTTGATTCGGGGTCTACACATTCTTTCATCTCTGAAAATGTTTCTAGTAAAATGGGAATACCGTCTCAAGAAATGACTTCTGAACTTGTGTTAAAAACACATGGGGGAAATGTTGAGGGAAAATGAATTTATAATAATCTTCCTATCCTTAACGGTGTAATGAACCTACTTGCAAACCTTATTGTTTTACCTCTAGTAGAGTTTGACGTTATTTTGGGTATGGATTGGCTCTCTATTTACCATGCTATCATTGACTGTAGGGATAAAGAAGTTTCTTTTCAGAGAGACTTTTAGTTTGTGTACAAGAATGAACCCTTACTATTGATAACATATCAAGAGGCCAAGAAACTTGTAAAAGAAGGAAATGAATGTTACCTTGCACATATTGTTGAAAACAAGGGAACTGTTCAGATTAATGATGTGCTAGTGGTAAATGAGTATCTAAATGTTTTTCTTGATGAGTTGCCTGGAATAATACCATATCGGGAAGTTGAGTTTACTATTGACTTAGTTCCTGATGCTATGCCAATTTCAAAACCACCATATCGAATGGCTCAAATTGAACATTTAGAGTTGAAGAAGAAATTTCAAGATTTATTAGACAAAGGTTTCATTCGACCTAGAAAATCACCATGGGGTGATTTTGTTTTATTTTTGAAAAAGAATGATGGTTCTATGAGACTTTTCATTGATTATAGAGCCTTTAATAACATCACTGATAAGAACAAATATCCTTTGCCTAATATCGATGATTTTTTTGATTAGCTCCAGGGAGCACAGTATTTTTCAAAGATTTACCTGAGATCGGGGTACCATCAGTTGAAGGTAAAGGAAGGAGATATTACGAAGACCGCATTTTGTACCAGATATGGACATTATATATGTGTAGTAATTCCTTTTGGGCTAACCAATGCACCTGCTGTATTCATGGACTTAATAAATAGAATTTTCCATGAGTCTTTGGTTAAGTTTGTGGTTGTTTTCGTTGATGATATTTTGGTGTTTTCTAAAAGTAAAGAAGAGCATGAAAGAAATTTAAGGGTTATTTTGAAAACCTTAAAAGAAATGATTTTGTATGGTAAATTCAGAAAGTGTGAGTTTTGATTGCAACAAATTTCTTTCCTTTGTCACATTGTTTCTAAAGAAGGGATAACCATTGATCCTGCAAAAACAAAGGTTGTTGAAGAATGGCCAAGACATACAAATGTAACTGAGATTCGTAGCTTCCGTGGTTTGGCTGGCTATTACCGAAGGTTTGTTAGAAATTTTTCACGGTTATGTAGTCCAATGACAAAGCTAACTCTGAAGGGTGTTATGTTTTTCTGGACAAAAGAATGTGATGATTGTTTTCAGGAACTGAAAAGAAGATTGGTGAATGCTCCAGTTTTGGAACTACCTTCCAGGAATGGGGAGTTTATAATCTACCATGATGCTTCATTAAAAGGACTTGGTTGACTCCTAATGAAGAATGATCTGGTAATTGCTTATGCTTCACGATAGTTGAAAACTCATGAGGTAAATTACCCTACATTTGATTTGGAATTAGCTGCTTCTGTTTTCTCTTTAAAAATTTGGAGGCATCATTTGTATGGTGTAAAGTGTAAAATATATACTGATCAAAAAATTTTAAAGTATATATTCACTTAGAAAGAATTGAACATGAGACATAGGAGATGGCTAGAATTAATAACGGATTATGACTGTACAATTCATTACCATCCGGGAAAAGAAAATAAAGTGGATGATGCTTTAAGTCGAAAATATAATGCTTCATTAACAAGGTTTCGTTTGGAACATGATCCTTTGGTTAAGGATTTGATGAAATTTGGCATAGAAGATTTTTGGTGCAATATGTCCTTATGTTTTTTTTCAAATATCAGTGAAATCTTCTCTATCAGACAGAATTAAAAAAATGCAGTCGCAAGACAGCGAGTTGCAGAAAAAGGTAGAGCTGGTTCAAAAGGGTAAGTTTCCTGAATTCAACATTGATAATGATTGTGTTTTGAGATTTGGGAAGAGATTGTATGTGCCTTGTGATTCACAGTTGAAGAGAGAGTTGTTATGTGAAGCTCATAGTTCTCCGTTTTCAGTTCATCTAGGAAGTAATAAGATGTATAGAGATCTTCGGGAGTATTACTGGTGGGACCGAATGAAAAAATATATTGTTGATTTTACAGTGAAGTGTTTGACTTGTCAATAGGTTAAAGTAGAGTGGGAGTTACCGAACAGGATGCTTCAGCCTTTACCAGTACCAATGTGGAAATTGGAGAATATATCCATGGACTTCGTTGTGGGATTGCCTAAGACACCTCGAGGTAATAATGAAATCTGGGTTATGGTTGATCGCTTGACTAAATCTGCTCATTTCAATTCTATACGTGGTACTTTTTCCCTAGATCAACATTCTCATTTGTATCTTAAATAGATAGTCAGGTTACATGGAGTTCCTCTCTCCATTTTATCTGACCGTGATCTTACGATCACTTCTAGCTTTTGGAAAGGACTTCAGAAGTAATTGGGTACTGAATTAAATTTTAGTACAGCTTTTCATCCTCAATTAGATGGGCAGTCAGAATGAACAATTAATACTTTGGAGGATATGCTACATGCTTGTTCGATGGATTATCAGGGAAGTTGGGACCAACATCTTTATTTGTTTGATTTTTCTTATAATAACAGTTTTCATTCAAGTATACAGATGGCACCATTTGAGGCGTTATATGGGAAGCGGTGTCGAAATCTAGCTTTCTGGGATGAAGTGGGTGAAAGGAAGTTGATGGGACCGGAATTGGTAGAAGAGTTGGTAGAAAAAGTTCAGCTAATATAGAAACACATGAGAACAGCTCAGAGTAGGTAGAAGAGTTATGCAGACAACAGGAGGAAGCATCTCTCTTTTGGGGTAGGCGATCATGTTTTTCTCAATGTTTAACCACAGAAAAGTGTGATGCGATTTGGTAAAAAAGGAAAGTTGGGTCCGAGGTTCATTAGACCATATCAAATTCTGGAGAGAGCTGGATCAGTTGCATACTGAGTGGATTTACCTCCGAGTTTATCTCAGGTACACAATGTTTTTCATGTTTCAATGTTATGGAAGTAAATTCCAGATCCATCTCATGTTTTGAGTCCAGAGGTTTTTTAGCTGGAAGAGAATCTATCATATGATGAACAACTGGTCCAGAGTCATGACCATAGGGAGCAAGTGTTGTGTAAGAAGTTGATTCATTATAAAAAGGTTTTTTGGAAAAACCACATGAGTTAATAGGCAACCTAGGAATCTGAAAATGCAATGAGGGATAAATACCCCGACTTATTCGATATGTAAATAAATTGTGGGGATGCAATTTTCTAATGTGGGGAAGGATGTAACATACGAAGTAAGTAATTAATAATATATATTTTTATCTATGTGTATTTATGAATTACATAGTGTTTTAGAGGCTTAAAATGAGAATAAACCCAATCTTAAGCATGGAATACACTAATATTTTTTAAAAGATTGTTTTACTGCCTTTTGATGGAAAACCATTTTTTAAATCAAAATTTTGTCAATTTAAGAAGCTATATTTGTCAAAATAAACTTATTATTTATGATTGGGAAATTTAAATTTACTTTGGATAAATTTTCGGTATTTTTCTGACAATGTTCATTTTTTAATGAATAGTGAAAAATACAGCATTTTACATCAAAACTGCTTTTTCATATAATTTAATTATATGGTTATATTATCTTTTTAATTGGTTTTAAAGTGTAATTTGAATATATTTTTACCATTTAATCCAATATTGGTCATTATAATTAATTTCACTTTGTAATTGGGCATAAACTAATGCCAAACTTTTTATAGACATTGTTTCAAAAAAAATAGCTATTTTTTTTGACAACAAGAATTATTTTTAAATTAATTATTGAAATTTATGTATTTGAAATTTGGTAAAATGAATTCCATATTTGGAATCATAAGGTCCAAATTATGTAATTAAGACTCTTTAATTTTTTAACATTGTGAATAGTAACAGCGGTAATTATCGTTAATTATCTTGACTAATTATTAATCGGTTAGTTAAGGATAATAAAATAATATCATAATAATAAACAATTGACACCAACATGTGTCGTAATACTACTGGTTGTGTCATGGACGACTATGGGATGCCTTTTTCCAAACTTGGGGACCCCATGGAATCACTTTTGTGTGATAATGACTTTTTATCTTTTTATTTTTTAATAACTGTAAATATAACAAATAATGTATCACCTGAGTAAAACATTATTAATCTTGACTACTTGAATGATATATTGGACTATAAATATTCATTGGAAATATAAAAATATTTCCTAAATCAAAATATTTTTTTTATAAATTTTAGAAATTAAAAAAATTAAATTATATATGAGATCATGATGATCCATTGATTACCTCATTATTTAACGATTTAAATAAAATGAAAAGATAATGTAAAATCTAAGACCTACACTTATCAAAAACCTATTAGATAGGTTTATTTATAACTCTTATCACCTTATCCTCGAAATAAATCAATGTGGGCTCTTTAAAATACGAAAATCATTTGAAAATAAAGTAACATTTTATACCATTCCAAGAGTTCCCCTCCTCTCCTCTTATAAAAGGCCCCCACCTCTACCTACTTACCCACACCTCTCAAGCCTTTGGCTTGGAAAATATATGCTCATTTTGTTTCTATACATACCTCTCCTCATCCTAGAAGCCTTCCCTTTAGTAGGATGCTCTTCAAGAAACCCTTTTTGTTCAAACCAAATGGAGTTACCCGATTTAAAGGTAATGTCTTCACTTGTGTTATTTCGTTTTATTTTTCTTCTCCAACCCCCTAAACTCTTTTTATTGATTTCTTTTGTAACAACACCAGTATCTTCAATATAATAGGATGTTTTTATATGAAGTATTTGATCTACACTTACACACACCAACATATAATGGATAAAAAACATACTGTTTCCGTGGATGGTGAATTTCTGCCTCAGGAAACGATAACAGTTGAACACTCATATAATACCTTCAAAGGTGGCCATTAATATGTAAATATATTTATATATGATATATAATATATTTATGTTTTAGTTAAGATAATTTATTTTCCAATTATGGAATACATTTATGGTTTCCGTTATGGGTAAATGAGATATCATCATTTTAGGAAGTGCGGACTATCGCCACCTCAATGTGATTTGATTCGTTAATACCATATGTGGTTTGTATAAAGGATACATTTAATGATATTATATATTATACCATAATGGGATTATAATACTATTAAGTATCATTATGGTTAAATTCCATTAAATATGAAATATAAATGGAAGTAGCATTCATGCGTACGTACAGCTTACAGTCTCCATGAACGGTGAATTTCATTTCTTACCTCTATATGTTATGTAATATTATAAATGGATGTAAATACTGGATATATATGAAATATATGATATATAACTCATGAGTAAAATTCTTTATATAATGGATATTTTACCCCATGAACAACTTGTAATAATAAAATTTTATTTTTGACTCAAGTACCAATGATCGACAAAACGACCATTATTAACTTAAATAATTACATAGTGTTCATAACATGGTAATAAGTGATATAAAAGGAATAATTAACATCAAAAAGGTTCTTATGAATGTAGAAATTAACTCAAGTTTATTATCCATGAGGTTAAACAACCATCGTGTCAAGTCGGACCTAAGGTATAGGACTTCGTCTCAATCTCCTTTCATTGAGGCATATTTTGTTTTATACACAACATTCTTTTACACGGTGTATAAACCCCTTTTACTTTTAAGTTTAATCAAAAGGATTCTTTATTATAAAAATAATTTACTAAATGACAAAAGGGAATGTTTTTTTGTCGTACGTATGCGGCGACAACGACTTCTCCACCGTCATGATCATTATTTGAGTTTCGGCTTCCTCTACAAGCCATAATTTTTTTTAAATGAAAAATAAATACCATGTTTTAATTTTCTTTTATTTTGGTATTGAAAATGGTTTTCATTGGGTTTTTTATATCAATTTTTTGTATTGATATCTTGTGATTGAAAAGTGGAAATGTTATGTTTCCTTTATGCATGTTTTATGTGATACGATTATGTTATGGTTCTTGGGCATTATTATAATGACGGGTGGTTCCGTGATAAAATAAGGGTGGGTGAGCCCAATATAGCTGTCCAATGCCTTGGGTAACATGAAGGAGTTAAACGTTAAGGTTTCTCCTAAGAGATTTAGGAAATATACTATGATGGGTATTCCAAACTTAACCATGAGGGTTACTCCCTACGTAAGAATGTTATGAATGCCTCAAGTTACCTTTATGTCTTATGATTTCTATGATTAATTCATGATTTGATGAGGTATGTTAAAATGATTATGTTTTATGAGTGATGTATGATTTCATACAGGGACTAATGTTTTCTATTCATACTTTTATATCACTCACTGAGCTTTTTATGCTCATAACATGTTTTTGAAATGTTTTTCACCGGTCAAAGGAAAGGTACATGATGTGATGATAGTGTCAAAGAAGTGTCAAGAAATAATCCAAATAATATTTTAAATATGTTTCTGTTGATGGGAGAAATGAGTACTATCTTTTATCTAACCACTTTTTTTTAATTTGGAGTGTAATGCATGATTTATGATCTAATTCACTAAAAAACTAAACGTGAAAAGATATTAAATGTGTATTCTTGAAATATCTCAAGATTAAGTAATGTTTATGGTTGGGGCCTTATACATTTCCCTTCCCTGGTTATCTATATGATATAAATGATGTTAAAAACATAACTATAACCATTACTTTTCTGGTAATTTATAAAATTCAACCCTAAATACTACATCATGTTGTCTTCTTTCAAATTAGGCCCATTGAAATCATATAAACCCCTCATTAACATGATCATTATTCCCATTCCCTCCAAGTACCAGTAGTTTCCCTACAGACACATGGTCCCCTCTCTAGTGCACACTCATGTGGATGGATGTGAAATCAAAATAATGATTTTCCACATATTCCTAATTGTGTTACATTCATTGATATTATTCATAACTCAAACAAATGTTGAGAATATTCTGAGGATTTCACCCATCATGATCACTAATCCAGGCCAAGCATGCTTATATATAGATTTTTAAACAATTAGGATTTTTATATCCCATGTTTTTTGTATGTATATTTTTATGTAAATTTGGATTTTAATCCTCTATGGTTACATAAGATAATGATTTACCAGTGTATGAGGATGATCGTGATTGTTTCGGCAGTTCAGTACTTGAAAGATAGTTAAATTAGGCCATCCAACACATGTTACATAGATCAGATTTTGTCAGTACAAACAATGTGGGTTGTGAGGCCAAACCCATGCAACCATGTGTTGAGAAATTTCACAAGGTATTCAGATTGGTTTTTAACCTATGACGCATCCCCATGCAACTGTTTGATTTGAAACCCTCTGGGATTTTTAAGGCACGTATTTAGAGCATGGTTTTCCAAATGTGCATCCATTTAAAAAGTGGATAATTTTTATATTTACCCCTCATGTTTTTTAGTTCCAACCCATATTTGTATCATTGATTCCCCTCCATCCCTATTGATGTTCTAAATCTCCCAAATCATCAAAAGAGTCCATCTCCATTGATTATAGGTCATTCGGAGTGTCGTTAGGTTTTGATCAAAGCTTCAAGTATTTCTAAACCTCATCTTGAATATTATTTCTGATTTACGGCTAGTAGATTTTCACATGTTATTCTGAATCACTAAAAACTCTTTTTTTCTTGTGGGCTCTTGGTTAGAACATAAATGGGTTATTGAATCATGATATAAGGAAATGGATATGCATGTGTTCATCTTCAGATTCAAGGCAGGTGGTCTATTAGTTATATTCCATAGTTTTGTTACCCATTTATACATTTGTGGTTGTGATATTTCCTCCCACTTATTGTTTGACTTATTAATTTATTTGGATATGTTAAAATTGTTGGATAAATGATTAATTAGAGACCTCATTATCTATATGAGATTTATCCTGTTTTATTGGACCGATTTTGGACCACCAATGGGTGCACCAAAATTCCCAAGAAATAAAAATTGTTATGAGAAACATGAAATTGACTTGTGATAAAGTATAAAAAATGATGAATATATTGTTATGTTTTTTTTATGAAAATAAAAATATTGATAGTAGGGTCTAGACATTCATATTTACATATTGGATTATTTGTATTTTTATTAAAAGGGCTAGATAATATAAATTTAATTGTGTTGTATGACTTATCAATTAAATTTGAAATCCATAAGTGGGCTAATTCATGTAAAATGATGAAAATGATAAATGGGTACATATTTATAAATTCTTGAATGTAATAAATGGGGTAATTCACAAGAATTTATTAAAATGATAAATATGGTAACACATAGAAATTATTGATTACGTATAATTGTAAAAGGTATATAGAGGGAAATGGGCTCAATGGTTATTTAATATAAATGGTAGATATGAAAATTTGTCAAGGAAATAACATTACTATAGTATTTAATGGCTTATGAAATATGAATTTTAGATTTATTTTTTATGCATGTTTGTGATAATGTATATGTAGTAATTTTATAAAGAAACACGTGAACATGCCTTGGTAGTTGTCGGGTATTGGACATGAGGATCTATGTTAATGGGTCTGGTTGGATTGAGGCTATAATCCCCACCCCATAATGTGTGGGTTATAGAAGGTTATTGAATCCCTATTCCACTGATAGATGAATTTAATGTGACTACATAGACCAAGGCTCCATGGTATGTGTGATGTAAATGATTATGAAATGTCTATCCCTAAAAATAGAGGGATGAATACATATTACCATATACTTTGTAATTGACTGGATTAAGAAATTTTGTAAGTGGTGTAAATTGATGTCCCATGGAACAAGTGATTAATATAGACTATTTGGTAAAAATAGTAACATTTAGAATTATAATATAATGACACCAGAGTTGTTTTTTATCATTTCATTTATTTAGTTCATGCATGAAATACCTTTTTATATTGGATACTTTTTGGAAACCATTGGTGTTGTCCTACTGAGTTATACACACACCCTTCTTTGGTATCCATTGAGTACACAAGAATATTTCATGGTTGTAGACTAGGAAATGGTAAATGGATATATTCTTAGGTGTTGAGTTGGTCTTAGGATGTATATGGAGAAGGATATGGACTATGAGTCAGGGCCGATTTGATAAATTGTCATTTGGAATTATTTTTGTGATTCCTCCAATCTTGTCATTGTTTGTATGAGATTCCCTATTTGTTTTTTTATTGTGTATTTTACTCTACATTAGAAATGGTTTATAATGTATGTTTCTATTTTAATTTTCTTTATGTCCCTTATTTCATATTTTATATGTTTTGGCATAATATGATGAATATGGTATAGTCTCCACATATGATCTATTGGACCCTCGATGCTGGTCAGTATTCTATCACATACGGGGAGGTGAGCTTGTGGTTATGTGGAAACCCAGCTTGGGGAACTAGTTTAGTGGCTCAAATTTTAATTATGTTATAAAGATACTAAAAATAAATGTGCAACAGTTTGAAATGAATAATATCATTTAGTATTTTTATCTATCATCATTAGTTGGAGTTACATTACCCCCATTCCCAGAGCACAACATCTTCATGTTGGACCATACATCTATACCATGGAAATAGTTATACACTTAAGGTTGTGTTCCAGCTCTAATACAAATGAAAAAATGGCCACCCTCGATAACATAGACACCCCACCATCACATTGTCATAAGGTCCTAGAATTCCTAGAACCACATATTTCCCATTAGTCATTTGGTCCCCTCCCATGGACCATCCCATGTTCTTGAACGGGTCATCTGATTAATAACTATACACATAGGCCAACACAAGTACTTTCCAGTGTTCATTTTCCTCACTCACACATGCACACTATGAAACATCCTATGAGGTCAAACATTTGGATCACAAATCGATGTCGAGAAAACATAAAATTGGAGTTCAAATTCAATAGGCTCATGAATATAATGTTTTACATTGTTGAAATAATTCCTAGAATTTGATATTTTAACGCTTTATCATTTAGAGGATTTGCAAGGACAATGGTTAGAATTTCACCCATTTCACCTAATGATTTTCATTGCAATCCTTTTGGATATATCAGATGAAATTTGTTGTCCTTATTTAAGAAATTATATTAATATAATTTGTGTTGTGTTTTCAAAAATGTGATTAATGTCCTAAATATATAATTCATCATCAAACCAGATTTTAAACATTAATTTTTCCTATAAGAATCATTTTATTGTAAATAAAATAATCCTTATTGATTATCAATTCATTAATTTAAACAAAATTTTATCCAAATGGTTTATTTATCAATTTATCATATTTCCTTTAACGAGTGTCCTGAAAAATTATCACCTTTTTACCCCACTTTTCATAGGTATTGAATCCATTTAACATATGGTTGAGAGTTTTTAAAAAAATTATCTACTATAGAATAATAAATATGTGTTTCATTGATAACATAATGATTAGAATATATTATAATAACATATATAAACAAATCCTTCAATCAAATTACTTCTTAATATTTTTTACAAATTTCTTGGTATTATTATTTCTTCTTTATTCCGAAAAATAAAGAATATGGTATATGGAGTTATGATTCTTTAATATCATCTCAATAATGATTCAATCATAGAATATAGGAAAATAATTCTTACCTTAGATTCTAGAAATTTTATTCTTCTTTTATGTTGGTGATACCCTCTTTATCCCTCTATTCAATCTTCATTAACCAAGAAATGAAAAATCCAATTCCTTAGTGGAATTTACCTTGATAAATGATATGAATGAGTTATGAAATTTATGTAATTAAAAATAAATACCATGAACTATATAAAGCATAGAAAAATGAAATTGTGTTGGATGGATAAAATAGTTTCTTCCAACTTTTATAGATATTCAAAAAGACTTCAAAATAATATAAAAAATAATTTCCCATTAAAATGATATTCAAATCATCTTTCATTGATAATATTGTTGCATGATATAAATTTCCTTTAATATTTAAATTGGTTCATTAATCAGTAGAAGGTGATATCATTAAATCCTAAAATAAATTATGGCATGAAAAAATGGATATGTTCACTTTAAATTATATTCTAATAAAATTTTTATTATGAATTTCACTTATGATTCACCATAGCCACCTTAATAATGTCAATATTTAATAATTTTTTATCATCAATGGAGATCTTATACGTTAATTCATACAAAACTAAAAACGTAACAATATTCTCCCCAATTATTTCTTAATGATAAAATGTATCCCAAAATGTAAGTAATCGACATAAATCCTGTCACATAAACCCCCAAAAGATGACATATGTTTTTAAATTCATGATCATCTATTTTACATATGATTTAATTTTCATTAACATAACTCTTAATTTAATATTTAACTAAAAAATCATAATATGTAATGTTATCTAAACATTTATACTTATACCAATTATATGAACCAATCTAATATAATTACATATTATGGTGACATGATGCTAGAATTCAATTTTTAACATTGTAGAGACCTTTTTAGGAATGTGTTTCTGATAAATTCAATATAACTCATAAATAATAAAAAAATATTTTTTAAAATGGAATCATTTATTTAAAATTTATTTTTTCTCAATATAAAACCTTAAAAACAATTTCTATATCTATGAAAAATCTTAATGACTTTAACATGAATTTTTATTTATTGCTACTATTCAATAAGCTAGATGATTTTTTTAAAAATGACAAATGAAGAATAGAAGAATATTAATGTTAAGGAAATAAGAGTAATGCCTTTTATTCCATCTGTAAACTATGATATTATAAAATCATTTTTTGAAAAACAAAATGTTTTACCCTAACAGT
The DNA here is from genome assembly GCA_963277665.1 of Viscum album. Taxonomy (NCBI): domain Eukaryota; kingdom Viridiplantae; phylum Streptophyta; class Magnoliopsida; order Santalales; family Viscaceae; genus Viscum; species Viscum album. The sequence goes on from OY728159.1 coordinate 1,435,606,397, forward strand.
GAAAAATCCTTTCCATTAGAATAATTATTATGAAACTATAATTATAATTCAAATTCATTCAATGAAAACACTGATGAAAACATTGAAACGTCATTTATGTTCCTTGGGGGATCATATTTCATGTGACATAATATAATCTATACTATTTAGAATAACCATATGTTAGACTTCTAATAACAACCAATGAATAAAATTATACAATTCATATAAGTGTTATAATGGGTCTCAAATGGTGTATAATTTTTATTGTGATAACCCATTCATCATGATATGTAATTGGGATTAACTCATAGTATATGATGTATAATGAATACCCTTTATAAACAATTTCCATGTTAAATGTCTTGTAAATTCATTTTCTCTCATACCCTTTTCATTATAATTATCTTGAAAAACTCTTGTGAACATATATGCAAAAAATTTTCCAATATCAAAATAATTATTCCTCTTAAATCCCAATTCAATTCCAAAATACCCAATGAAATAACGAATAAGTATATTTCTTTGATGAAATAGTTAAATGTTTAAAGGGAATCATGGAATCATATATATTTAACAACGGACATGAATGACCATTGATTTCTTATACTATGAAATATAATAATTCCTTTTGTACAGAAAGTCAATGCGTCCCATATAAAATATATAAAAATTCTCATTATGGAAAAAATAATAAAACATAAAAAATAGAGTTATAAAATTTCCATTATAATTATTTTTATCCATATAAATACATTAATGTGATGCCCTGGCCCATAAATCCTAGAGCTGATGCATTATTATATTACATCGACATTATTAGAAGGATCAAATACGAAATGAAAATTTAGTTTATCAGTCTTGGAAACCCATATTTGATACATGATACCCATAATACATTGGGGAAGGGGAAATAAAAACATTATACATAATAAAAATAAATAAACAACATCCCTGAATTCTTATTCTAGGATTTAATCTTCATAAACTGGTGAAAGGATACATAATAATGATGGGCTCAAATTCCTTTGAACGGAAATTATTGTGGAATAAATAATGAATCAATGGATATAAATTAACATGGAATTGTAAATAACTGATAAAACATTCCATTAAATGACTAGAGAAGTATATTTCAATATTGCAAGGAATGAAATTAAGAACACATGCCATTAAATCAATGAACTAAAAATGAAATTAATCCATAGATATGTCGATGAAAAATATAATGAGTAAATAATTACTCAATTATAAATAAAAAAATTATTTTTTCTAAAAACATTATTCCCTAGAATATGATATATTTACCATTAAAAGGAAATTTACACTAATTTTTCAACTAATTCACCCCATGAAACTCCTAATTCATTGAGGAGATTTCATTAACTAGTCAACAACAACTAGATGATTCATTAATCATTCCCCAAACCATGTATTTCATGTATAAATCATTCCACATATATCAAATAAATAATGATCCAAAAATATCCATATTTAAAAAAGAACAGGTACTTCTCAATAACACGTTAGTAGATGATAAGTTACAAAAACTATTATTTAAATTAAAATATTATTGAGGAAAAAAATATTTATGCATTCCAAAATGTCCCATCCCACATTGAAAAATTTAAATCATAATTCCACGTGAATAAAATGAGGCTTATAATATCATGATAATATGTAGATTCATGATATATCATATCAAATGTTATTAAATACTCCATAAAAAGTGAATTGGTGAATAAAAAAATAAGCCTTAATAAAATATATATTGAGATGAAATACAATACACTATTCTTTATTTCTATTTTGTGATATTTATTCTCATGTATAGAGGTTGATAATATTTTAATAACTAATAATATAAAAATATTAATTTTTATAAAATCCTAAATTTACTTCTTAAAATACTATATTACCTATTTGTGAACACTATTTCATTATTTTAACTATTTTCGGTGTTAATTTCCATACCTTCTCAAGTAAGTTTTGCGTTTTTATTTTTCGTTTTGTTAAATATTTCATTGGTTCACCATATTAATAATGTAAATAATGAGAAAATTATCTTATATATATATATATATATTAAATTTTAATTTTGAAAAGTAAATAACATTTGCAGATGATAAATAAAGGGTTCCATTCAGGGAGATGGATGGTCGTACGTACGCATGAACAGTGAATTCAAATAATTATTGTATAAATAGATGAAAAATAAATGAAAAATATGTATATTATAATTCTATTATCATATATATGTTATATATTTTAAATAATTTGATTAAAACCATCCTCTATATGTTCCATTTATTTCATAAACAAGTAATATCGCTTTGAGAGGGAGATAGTCCACACTTCCTCAAACGAGATTATCATATTTTAAAAACATTGAATGTAAAACACTGATATTTTATGAGAAATATTTTTTTATATATTATTTTATAGGAAACACCAAATTAATCTTTCACAACACACAATATTGACATGGCTTGCATTACACGCAATCACGACCTTCCTCGGTAGCGTGTGCAGTACGCAATACCGGGTTTCACTAAACAACGATATATTATTACGAACTAGCCATTATGATTATTATTAACTACATTTTTAATTTTATAACATTATTATTCATCTTAATCATTTTCTAGAACATGGTAAAATAACAAAATAATTTTTTCGGGTAAAATAATTATTTTTTAAAAAAGGAAGTTTTGCCGCCTTTTTATGGCGCACCCACATTAAATCTAGTATTCAAAATTATTATAAGTTAAATTTGACAAAATAAAATTCTTCTTTGGAATCAGGATATAAAAATTTACATTGGATAAATTTTTGATATTTTTCTGATAACCTTCATATTTTGATGAATAGTAAAAATACGCTAATTTTTAATTAAAAACAACTTTTTCTCATTGAGATAATTTATATGGTTAAATTATAATATTGAATTGTTTTAAAGTATAAATAGAATATATTTTTACCATTTATCATAAGTTATGTCATTAGCATTAATTTCACATTGAATTCATAGGTAAAAACATTTCAATCTTTTGCAATGTTTTAACTTCTAAAACCCGTTTTCTTAACAATGGGATTAATTTTAAATTAATTACTGCAACTTATGTGTTTTGAATTTTGAAAAATGGATTCCATATTTGGAATCAGTGGGTCCAAATTATGTTAATAGGATACTTTTTATTTTTGGCCATTATGAATAGTAACTACGGTAAATTTTATTTACCATAGTTAATTGTAAATCGAGTAATTAAGGGAAATTATAAGATTATAAAATTACCCTAACACCTGCCAAAATCCTATTGGATGACTAAATTTAGACCCATATCACATAAGGGTTGGATTAGATTCATTTAATGGACTTTTATCCATGAAAATAATTTAATTATTATTAAATCAAAAGAGAATGACAACATGTCTCTTTCTTAAATCTTATAAGTATAATAATATTAATTTAGTGATAAACTTAATGAATCATCAAACATGAATAGTCTCCGAAAATCTAATACAATTATATACATCATAGGAATTTATTTAGTATATTTAGGGATTAAATAATTATCATTAATTATGTCACAATAGTGATGTTAAATTATTTTATTAATTAAAATATCAAAGAAATGATTTTAAAAATAATAAAATAAATATTACATGAACTATTTAATGTGATCCACTAATATTTTAGATAGATATGACATTATATGAATCTATTAAAGTTTTTAGTTCTAAAATATCTTCTGTATATAGTATATTTAAATTCCAATAAATGAATAGTGTCAAATTGGACACTATTGTTATTTTTAAAAATAACATATCATAAAATTGTTTAAAAATATCAAAAATATTTAAAAATTATAAATTAAAATTTATATTGTCTAAAATGTCATAAAGTGTCAAATTATGTAAAATTCACAACACATATGTAATTATGTATAATAATTTAAAATTTAGAATATTATTACCACAAATAAAATTAAATTGATAAATAAGGATAAATCAAGTTGATAATGTTTAATATAAATTCCTAACATGTCTAAATTTTATTGGTTGATGAGATTAACACCCTATATCATCTATTATTCGGATATGAGTCATTTTGGATGTTTTTATGTTGGGTTGGGATTTAATATAAACTAATATTTCTTATATTTCCAAAGGTGCCCCTCTCCTCCATTATAAAAGGGCACATCCTCCCTCTCCCCCTCACACCAATTTTAGCCTTCAAGCTAGGCCAACCCCTTCCCATTTCACTTCCCCACTTCCGTAGAAACATCCTAGAGATCTTGGTCTTCTTCAAAGACTAATTTTGGTTCCCTAAGAGGAGGTCTCGAAGAGGCGCTTCAAAGAAGAGGTAATGTCTGTTACCAATTTTTTCAAATTTATTTCTTCTTCTACGTATTATTCTTTAGTTCTTTCATTATGAAGTAATAACATAAGTATCACTCATATATGGATATGTTATTATAAGTATGAAACAACTCTATTTCACCACCTATCCATCCTACGGAAAACAAAATCACTGCGCGTGTGTACGTACAGAATACCATCTCCACGCTGTGGTGTAATATATTTTACACCACCACCTTACATGGATGGGTATAATGATGTAAATAATGACTATATATTATTATTGTAAAGTTATATTGATTCTGAAATAGTATACATACACTCCAATACAATTCCACAATCATGGGAACGATATCATCGCTCGTGCGTACGTACGGAATACCTTCTCCACGATGTGATGCGACTCGTTCTACATGATCTTAATTGCATAATGATTATATAAATGAATCGAATGAATAAATATGATATACATTACACTAATACCATTCTATAAATGAGGTTTCTATAACCTAAAAAGAAGAATAAGAATTTATTCGACAGAACACACATACGAACATAAAGCAATAAACACCTGAATAACAAGTACCAATGAAATATTAGTAATAAGAAGATAAGAATATGACCATATATGTATCATAAAAATAAGTATGATTATGGAATGATTCAATGACATTATTTAAATCATTATACATGAGGTTCGGACACTTACGAAGAAAATCGGACTTAGGTAAGGGAAAATCTCACAATCTCATTTTTATCCGAGATTGTTTATACTTCAAAATTTACTAGGGAATATTTATCATCCACATCCATGTTTCCGTAGTAAGTAATATTTATATCCTTCTACAATTGTTTAAATCCAATTTTACCCTTCAGTGAGTTTTTAGTAAAATATATGAAAGGAATCTTTGGTCATTTTTCGTACGAGGTACTTTTTGACTTTCTCGACCAAAGTACGAGAAGAATGTTTTTTAACTTATACGACATTAATGAATTTTTAAAACAATATTTCCATGAATCTCCCTTTAAAAGTTTTCATGTTTATTTTTAATCAACTTCTTTTAGTTTAAAATTGTATGAGATGTTAAGAAAGGAAAAGTGTTTTTGAATTAGAAAGGATATTTTCCTCTAGAATGGAGTTCTAGTGTTTTATCAAATTATTTTCCATCTAAGATAATATAGTGTTCTGTTTCTTTCCCTATTATTACATTGATTTGATTATGTTGTGATGGAATTATTTTTATGAATATATTTATCATATATGAATTGTTTTATGATGTCACGATGTTTAAGAATCCCATTTTTATTACATGGGTTTTGCTATGATGTATGGTTTATGATTTTGTGGCACACATAAGAATGGTATCATTATGAGATGGGTGGGACCTATATCTCCCTCCAATGCATTGGGTAAAGATTTATATCTCATGAAATAGACATGGCTGGAATGGCAGGTTAAACCGATTCAGTAAAACAGGACTGAAACGAGGAGTGAACTCGGTTCAGAAAAGGACATTATCCGCTAAGATAGACTTTTCAATGAGTCTTGACTACTAAGAAATGATTGTCTATGATTATGTGTGTATTCCACAAAGCTTCATGTTTTATGTTATGATTATTGGAATTAAATTTCACTTTTATGATTTATCCCATGTTAAGATCTTTTTACAGGATAAGATTATCAAAATGTTATGTTCTTATAAATATAATATGTTTGATATTTCTTTTGTTAACCCTTACTATGCATTTTAGCTCACCCTTTTGTATGTTTTCATTTCCCCAGGTCTATAAGAAGGATATTAAGTAGAATATGCCAAAAAGGGACTCTAGATATGATAAAATAAACGGGAGACAACGTAGATGATTTATGAACCAGTTGTTTATGTTTCCCGGTTTCTAAAGACACTATACCTATACTGTCCTTTCATGGTTTTGTTATATGTTGTAATAAGTATGCTTCAATTTTGATGTAATAAATATGTATGTAAAGTATCGGTTGTCATAGTTACTATCAGAGGAAAGGTATAGTCAACCATTGGAAACTAGGATGTAAAATCCTTAGTAAAAAACCTATGGATCTGTCTAAGAATACAACACAATCTTAGTGTTTTAGAAATGGCCATGAACAACCTATGATAAGACCTATGTGTGAAATTTTATTCTTGATTATGTAGTTTTCCTATTATAATTAGTGTTTCTCGCACTATTATTCTTGGTTTTAGTCAATGGCTGGAACCCGAAAGAACCGTTTTAATGCGGAATGCGATGGGCAATGCATTGATTGTCCCCATGAGCAACCAAATGTTATGGGAACTGGAATGAAAAATCGGGTAGCCATGCTCACTCAACTTTCTCGAGCAATGAATCATTCATGACTTCCACAAGAGCAAAGGAAGGAGCAAAATTCTGTTGAATCCTTCATGAGGCAGTGTTCACCTTCATTCAGTGGGTCTTCTGATCCATTAGTGGCTGAACAATGGATCAGTACCACTGAAAAGATATTTTTTGTTCATCAATGTTCTGAACATGATAAAGTCATCTTAGAAGTATATCGTTTGGAAGGTGATTCTGATCAATGGTGTAATCTTATTAAGAATATGAGGCAAAGGGATTAAATTGAGTCTATGGAATGGTACAAGTTCAAGAACTTATTTTTCAATAAGTATTTTCCTCATATTTTTCGATCAAAGATGGAGAAGGAGTTTCTTGAACTGAATCAAAAGGATGATGAATCTTTTTTACCTATGAAGAAAATTTTACAAGACATGTAGTGTATGCTTCCGGAATTATTATCAAACATGAGAGTAAGATCGATCGATTCTTTAGTGGCTTAAAACCAAGTCTTCCAAGGGAGTTATCCATAAGGGAATTCAATAGCTACGAGGAAATTTTTCGATGTTCTCTTAAGGTTGAGATGAAGATTGGTGTAACCCATCAGTCGCATGGGTTTGATAAGAAGAGGAAAATGGAATTAAAATGAAAATATAAAGACCACACTGAAAAGAAGATGACTTTTCCATTATGCTCAATGTTTGTTAGGAAACCTGGAGGAAATTGTCTTAAGGGGACAATTAAATGTTATAAGTGTGGAAAAGAAGTTCATTGGGAAATTGAATGTCGAAATAATGGGAAGAAAATATCAAATTATGCAAAAAACGGAAGGGATACAAAGAATGAACCTACTACACTTCAATGTTTCAAGTGCAAGGAGATGGGGCATTATGGTAATCAATGCCCAAATCCAAGGGTTGATGATGATGATCGACGTCAACAAACTCTTAAGGCCAAAGACAAAGGAATGTCACTTGCAATTACTATCGGTGATGTGGAGAACGACAACGAAGTGGTGAGTGGTACACTTACCATCCACTCTAGAGTATAAAATGTTTTATTTGATTCTGGATCCACCCACTCTTTTATTTCTAAAGAATTTTCTAAGGGTATCACTGTATTACCTCAACAATTAGATGTTGAGTTGGCTTTGACAACTCCTAATGGAACAACGATTGCATCAAAAGTTAAAAATTCTTCTCCGATTGAAGTTTTTGGGAAAGTGCTTACTGAAAATCTTGTGATCCTTCCTATAGTGGAATTTGATGTGATTCATGGAATGGATTGGATTTCATTATATGGAGCTCATATCAATTTCCAAAGAAGGGAATTCACATTTCATATTCCAGATCAATCTATGATCGTCTTTCGATTCAAGGATTAACATTACCTTCCAGTGGAAATTTCTTCCATCTTATGGGTCTTGATCCCACTAAATACAGGTTATTTATCTCAAATGCTTGGAGAGAAACTCACGATTAATAATATTCCCATTGTATAGGAATTTGATGATGTCTTTCTGGAGGAATTTCTAGGTCTTCCACTAAATCGTGATGTTGAGTTTTCAATAGAACTCAAACCGGGTGCTATGACCATTTCAAAGACACGTTATAGTATGTCCCCAATTGAGTTGTAGGAATTGAAGAAGAAATTCCAAGAGAATCTTGATAAAGGATTCATACGCCCTACTGCTTCACCTTGGGGAGCACCTGTTCTATTTGTTAATAAGAAAGATGGATCAATGGGACTCTAAATTGATTATAGAGAACATAACAAGATCACTGTCAAGAAAAAATATCCTCTCCCATGCATTGATGACCTATTTGACCAACTTCACGGAGCTCAATACTTTTCCAAGATTGATCTTCATTCAGGGTATCATCAATTAAGGGTCAAAATGGAGGATATACCAAAGACGACTTTCCGTACAAGGTATGGACACTATGAATTTATAGTGATGCCATTTGTTCTTACTAATTCCCCTGCTATCTGCATGGATCTGGTGAATAGAGTCTTTAGAGACTATCTTGATCAGTTTTTGGTAGTCTTTATAGATGGTAATCTTGTCCATTCAAAGTGCAAGGATGAACATGATGATCACTTGAGAATTATATTGAAGACCCTATGAAAGGAGAAGCTTTATGAAAAATTTACCAAGTGTGAATTTTGGCTTAAAAAAGTTGCACTTTTTGGTCACATAATCTCAAAAGAGGGGATATTTGTGGATCTAGCAAAAACATAGGTTATCGAAAGATTGTCGAGACCAACAACAGTAAATGAGATCTAAAATTTTCTTGGTTTGGATGGATATTACCGACGTTTTTTAAAATATTTTTCAAAGTTATCTAACCCACTCACCAAGTTTACTCTAAAAGGAGTTAAGTTTTCTTGGACAGAGGAATGTGAAGAGAATTTCAAAGAGCTAAAAATAAGGTTAGCGAGTGAACCTGTGCTCACACTACCTTGCATTGGAGAACGATTTGTGATCTACAGTGATTCATCCAAGAAGGGAGTGCGGTGTCTTCTCATTCAAAATGATATGTTGATAGCTTATGCCTCACGACAGTTGAAAATCCATGAGCAAAATTACCCAACTCATGATTTGGAGTTGGCTTCGGTAATCCTTGTATTAATGATTTGGAGGCATTACCTTTATGGTGAAAGGTGTGATATTTATACTGATCATAAAAGATTAATGAATATTTTCACACAAAAAGAGATGAACATGTGTCAAAGAAGATGTTGGGAGCTGATTAATGATTACGACTTCTCAATTCATTACCACCCTGGGAAAGAAAACAAGGTAGCAGACACATTAATTCGACAAGACCATGCTAGCTTATCCATGATGAGGATCACAAAAGTTCCAATATTTATTGATTTACAAAAGATGGATCATGGAATTATAATAGACTGGGAAAATCTTATCTTTCTCAAATGAATGTGAAACCATTTATACACGTGATGATTAAAGAGGCACAAAAAGAAGATGTAGAGTTACAAAATAAGGTGAGAAATGTTCCTAAATTCTTCTTTGATTGTGATGGGATATTAAGATTCAGGAATCAGGTTTGTGTTCCTTCCATCCAAGAATTAAAGGAGGATGTACTGGATGAGGCTCATAGTTAATCATTTTCTATTCATCCTGGATGTACGAAGATGTATAGGGTCCTGAAAGTGTACTTCTGGTGGGATGGCATGAAAAGAGATATTGCTAAATATGTCTCTCGATGCTTGGTTTGTCAACAAGTTAAAGCTGAGAGACAAAAGTATAAGGGGATGTTACAACAATGACCCATATTAGAATGGAAATGGGAAAAAATCACTATGGACATTGTCACTGGAATTCCTAAAACATCCAAAGGCAATAATGTTATATGGGTTATATTTGATCGTCTTACGAAGCTGGCACACTTCATTGCTATTAGAGAAGATTTTTCTATTGATCAGCTTGCTAGGATATATGTAAAAGAAGTGGTAAGATTGCATGGAGTACCACTTTCTATTATATCTGATCGGGATCCGAGGGTTACCTCAAAGTTCTGGCAAAGTCTTCAGCATACTCTGGGTACAGAGTTGAGTTTCAGCACTGCTTATCATCCTCAGACAGATGGTCAGTCTGAGAGAACAATTCAAACTCTAGAAGACATGTTGAGAGCTTTCTCTATGGATTTCAAAGGTGGTTGGGATCAACACCTATCTTTGGTGGAATTTTCTTTTAATAATAACTTTCACTCCAGTATTTAGATGGCTCCTTATGAAGCCCTCTATGGAATGAAATATAGAACTCCAACTTTCTGTGATGAAGTTTGGGAAAGAAATCTATTAGGACCTGATCGTGTTGATGAGATGGTAGAAAAGGTCAGATCTATTCAACAACACATAAGAGCAGTTCAGAGTCAACAGAAAAGCTATGCTGATAACCGAAGAAAAGACCTAGAGTTTGAAGTTGGTGATAAAGTGTTCTTACAAATATCTCCCTGGAAAAGGGTAATGATATTTCTAAAGAAGGGAAAGTTGAGCCCTAGATATATCGGTCCTTTCAAAAGAATGGATCTTGTTGGGAAGGTAGCTTACCAATTGGAACTTGCACCAAATCTCTCTCAAGTTCACGATGTGTTCCATGTATCTCTCCTGAGAAAGTACATACCTGATCCTTCACATGTACTCAGCTCAGAAGTTTTACCGCTGGAGCAAGATCTTTATTATGAAGAAGAGCCGATAGGGATTCTGGATCATAGAGAAAAAGTCCTACAGAACAAGACAACTAGCATGGTGAATGTTTTTGGGATGAACCACCAATTAGAAGAATCTACCTGGGAACATGAGGATATGATGAGGGAGAGGTATCCTCATCTGTTTGTAATGAAGTGATGAATTTTGAGGGACAAATTCATTTTAATGTGGGTAGAATGTAACACCCTGAGATTTTTTGAGAATTTTTTTATATCTTATGTTATACGAAACACCAAAGGAATCTTTCACAACACATAATGCTGACTTGGCTTGCATTATACGCAATTCTGACCTTCCACGATAGTGTGTGTATTACGCAATACTGGGTTTCACTAAACAACGATATATTATTATGGACTATCCATTATGAATAATATTAACTACATTTTTAATTTTATAACATTATTATTCATCTTACACATTTTCTAGAACATGGTAAGAGAACAAAATAAATTTTTCCGGTAAAATAAGTATTTTTCAAAAAATGCAGTTTCATCGCCTTTTTTATGGAGTACCCACATTAAATCTAGTTTTTGACATTTTTATATGTAAAATTTGACAAAATAAAATTCTTCTTTGTAATCAGGATATAAAAATTTACTTTGGATAAATTTTTGATATTTTTCTAAAAACATTCATATTATGATAAATAGTAATCATACACTAATTTTTAATTAAAAACAACATTTTTTTATTTTAGATAATTTATATGGTTAAATTATAATATTTAATTGTTTTAATCTATAAATATAATATATTTTTACCATTTAATATAATTTATTTCATTATTATTAATTTCACATTGAATTCATAGGTAAAAACATTTCAATCTTTGGCAATGATTTAACTTCTAAAACCAGTTTTCTTAACAATGGGATTAATTTTAAATTAATCACTGCAACTTATGTGTTTTGAATTTTGAAAAATGGATTCCATATTTGGAATCCTTTAGTCCAGATTATGTTAATAGGATACTTTTTATTTTTGGGCATTATGAATAGTAACTACGGTAAATTTTATTTACCATAGTTAAAGGTAAATCAGGTAATTAAGGGTAAATATAAGATTATAAAATGACCCTAACACCCACCAAAATCTTATTGGATGACTAAAATTCGACCGATATCACCTAAGGGTCGGAGTATATTCATTTAATGGACCTTCCCCCATGAAAATAATTTAATTATTATTAAAACCAAAGAAAGTGACAACGTGTCACTTTCTTAAATCTTATAAGTATAATAATTTTAATTTTGTGATAAACTGAATGAAACAATGAACATCAATAGTCTCTATAAATCTAATACAATTATAAACATCATTGGAATTTATTTAGAATTTTTAGGGATTAAATAATTATCATTATTATGACACAATAGTGACGTTGAAATTATTTTATTAATTAAAATATCAAATAAATGATTTTAAAAATATTAAAATAAATATTATATGAACTATTTAATGAGATCCACTAAATTTTTAGACACATATTTCATTTTATGAATCTATTAATGCTTTTAGTTCTAACATATCTTCTTTATATATTTTATTTAAATTCAAGTAAATGAATAGTGTTGAAATTGACAATATTGTTATTCTATAAAAATAAAATATTATAAAATTGTTTAAAAATAACAAAAATCATTAAACATTATAAATTAAAATTAATATGGTCGACAATGTCATAATGTGCTGAATTATGGAAAAATCACAACACATATGTAATTATTTATAATAATTTAAAATTTAGATTATTATTACCACAAATAAATTTAAATTGATAAATAAGGACAAATCAAGTTGATAATGTTTAAAATAAATTCATAACAAGTATAAATTTTATTGGATGATGATATTAGAACACTATCTCATCTAATATTCAGATATGTGTCATTTTGGAAGTTTTAATGTGGGGTTGGGATTTAATATAAAGTAATATTTCTTATATTTCCAAAGCCCCCCGCTCCTCCCTTATAAAAGGGAACCTCCTCCCTATCCTCCTCACTCCAATTTGATCCTTCAAGTTCTTCCAACCCCTACCCATTTCACTTACCCACTTCCCTAGGAACATCCTAGAGATCCTGGCCTTCTTCAAATACCAATTTTATTTCTCTAAGAGGAGGTCTCAAATAGGCGCTTTCAAGAAGAGGTAATGTCCGTTACCGATTCATTCAAATTTATTTCTTTTTCTACTTATTCTTCTCTAGTTGTTTCATTATGAAGTAATAACATAAGTATCATTGATATATGTATATGTTATTATAAGTATGAAGCAACCCTATTTCACCACCTATCCATCCTACGGAAAACAAAATCATCGCGCGTGTGTACGTAAAGAATATCGTCTCCATGCCATGGTGTAATCTATTTTACACCACCACCTTACTTGGATGGGTATAATGGTTTAAATAATGACTATATATCATTATTTTAAATTTATATTGATTCTAAAATAGTATACATACACTCCAATACAATGCCACAATCATGGGAATGATATCATCGCTCGTGCGTACGTACGGAATACCGTCTCCACGATGTGATGTGACTCATTCTACATGATCTTCATTGCATAATCATTATATAAATGAATTGAATTAATAAATATGATATATATTACACTAATAACATTCTATAATTGAGGTGTCTATATCCAAAAATAAGAATAATAATTTATTTGACAAAACACACATACGAACATAAAGCAATAAACACCAGAATAACAAGTAGCAATTAAATATTACTAATAAAAAGTTTAGAATATGACAATTTATGATATCATAAAAATAAGTATGATTATGGAATAAGTCAATGACATTATTTAAATCATTATATAGGAGGTTCAAACAATTACGATGCAAATCAGACCTAAGGTAAGGGAAAATCTCACAATCTCATTTTTATCCGAGATTGTTTATACTTCAAAATTCACTGGGGAATATTTATCATCCACATCCATGTTTCCTCAATATGTAATATTTATATCCTTCTAGAATTGTTTAAATCCAATTTTATCCTTCTGTGAGTTTTTAGTAAAATATATGAATAGAATTTTTTGTCATTTTTCGTATGAGGTACTTTTTGACTTTTCTGGCCAAAGTACGTGAAGAAGGTTTTTTTTAACTTATACGGCATGAATGGATTTTTAAAAAATTATTTCCAAGAATCTTCATTTATATTTTTTCATGTTTATTTTTTATCAACTTCATTTATATTAAAATTTTATGACATGTTATGAAAGGAAAAGTATTTTTGAAGTAGAAATGATATTTTCCTCGAAAATGGAGTTTAAGTGTTTTATCAAAATTATTTTCCGTCTAAGATAATATAAGGTTCTGTTTCTATACCTATTTTTACATTTATTTGATTATGTTGTGATGGAATTATTTTTATGAATTCCTTTATCTTATATGAATTGTTTTATGATATCATGATGTTTAAGAATCCCATTTTTATTACATGGGTTATGCTATGATGTATGGTTTATGATTTAGTGGAACACATAATAATGATAACATTATGAAATGGGTGGGACCTATATATCCCTCCAATGCATTGGGTAAAGATTTATACCTCATGAGATAGACATGGATGGAACGACCGGTTAAACCGGTTCAGTAAAACAGGACTGAAACGAGGAGTGAACTAGGTTCAGAAAAGGACGTTGTCTGTTAAGATAGTCTTGGAAATAAGTATTGACTACTAAGAAATTATTTTCTATGATTATGTGTGTATGCCACAAAGCTTCATGATTTAATATATGATTATTATAATTACAATTCACTTCTACGATTTATCCCATGTTATGATCTCTTTTGCAGGATAATATTTTCATAATATTATGTTCTTATAAATATGATATGTTTGATATTTCTTTTGTTAACCCTTACTAAGCATTTGAGCTCACCCTTTTGTAGGTTTTCTTTTCCCCAGGTCCGAAAAAGAATATTAAGTAGAATATGCCAAAAAGGGACTCTAGATATGATGAAATAAATGGGAGACAATGTAGATGATTTATGAACCAGTTATTTATGTTTCCCGGTTTCTAATGACACTATACCTATACGGTCTATTCATGGTTTTGTTATATGTTGTAATAAGTATGATTCAATTTTGAATTAATAACCATGTATGTAAAGTATGGGTCATTATAGTTGGTATCAGAGGAAAGGTATAGTCATCCTTTGGAAACTAGGATGTGAAATCCATAGTAAAAAACCTAAGGATATGTCAAAGCATAGAACAAAATCTTAGTGTTTTAGAAATGGCCATGAACAACCTATGATAAGACCTTAAGTGTGAAATTTTATTCTTGATTATGTGGTTTTCCTATTATAATTAGTGTTTCTCACACTGTTCTTCTTGGTTTTAGTCAATGGATGGAACCCGAAGGAACCATGTTAATGCAGAATGTGACGAGCAATGCAATGATTTCCCCCTAAGCAACCAAACATTATGGGAGATGGAATGCAAAATCTTGTATCCATGCTCACATAGCTTTCTCAAGCCATGAATCAGGCAGGACTTCCAAACGAGTAAAGGAAGGAGAAACATTGTATTGAATCCTTCATGAGGCAGTGCCCACCTTCATTCAGTGGGTCTTCTGATCCATTAGTGGCTGGACAATGGATCTGTACCACTGAAAAGATATTTTCAGTTCTTCAATGTTTTGAACATGATAATGTCATCTTAGCAGTATATCGTTTGGAAGGTGATTTTGATCAATGGTGGAATCATATTAAGAATACGAGGCAAAGGGATGAAATTGAGTCCATTTAATGGGACGAGTTAAAGAACTTATTTTTTGAAAAGTATTTTCCTCGTATTCTTTGAACAAAGATGGAGAATGAGTTTCTTGAACTGAAGCAAAAGGATGATAAATCCATTGGTACCTATGAAGCAAATATTACAACACTTGAAATGTACGCTTCCGAAATTATTATTCAACATGATAGTAAGATCGATTGATTCTTTAGTGGCTTAAAATCAAGTCTTCGAAGGGAGTTAGCCATATGGGGCTTCAATAGCTACAAGGAAATTTTTCGATGTGCTATCAAGGTTGAGGTGGAGATTGGTGTAACCCATCAGTCACATGGGTTTGATAAGAAGAGGAAAATGGAATTCAAAAGATAATCTCAAGACCACACTGAAAAGAAGATGAGTTTTCCCTTATGCTCAATTTTTGGAAGGAAACATGGAGGAAATTGTCTTAAGGGGACAATCAAATGTTATAAGTGTGGAATAGAATGTCATCGGGCAATTGAATGTCAAAATAATGGGAAGAAAATGTCTAATGATGCAAAAAAAGGAATGGATACACAGAATGAACCTAGTATACTTCAATGTTTCATGTGCAAGGATATGGGGCATTATGCCAATCAATGCCCAAATCTAAGGGTTGATGATGATGATCAACGTCAACAAACTCTTAAGGATAAAGACAAAGGAAAGTCACATGAAATTACTATCATCGATGTGCAGTACAACAACGAAGTGGTGAGAGGTACACTTACCATACACTCTAAAGTAGGAAATGTTTTATTTGAATATGGATCCACCCACTCTTTTATTTCGGATGAATTTTCTAAGGGCATCGTTGTATTACCTCAAAAATTAGATGTTGAGTTGGTTGTGACAACTCTTAATTGCACAATGGTAGCATCAAAAGTTTACAATTATTCTCTGATTGATGTTTGTGGAAAAGTGCTTCTTGCAAATCTTTTGATCCTTCCGATAGTGGAATTTGATGTGATTCTTGGCATGGATTGGCTTTCTTTATATGGAGCTCATATCAATTTCCAATTAAGGGAAGTCACATTTCATATTCCAGATTAATCTATGTTCGTCTATCGATGCAAGGACGAACATAACCTTCCAATGGAAATTTCATCCATCTTATGGGTCTTGATTCCACTAAATGAAGGTTATTTATCTCAAATGGTTGGAGAGAAAATCACGATTAATAATATTCCCACTGTACGGGAATTTGATGATGTCTTTCAAGAGGAATTTCTAGGTCTTCCACCAAATCGTGAAGTTGAGTTTTCAATAGAACTCATACCGGGTGCTATGCCGATTTCAAAGACACCTTATAGAATGGCCCCAATTTAGTTTCATAAATTTAATAAGAAACTCCAAGAGAATCTTGATAAAGGATTCATATGCCCTAGTGTGTCACTTTGGGGAGCACCTGTTATGTTTGTGAAGAAGAAGGATAGATCAATGAGACTCTACATTGATTATCGAGAACTTATCAAGGTCACTATCAAGAAAAAATATCCTCTCCCATGCATTAATGACCTATTTGACCACCTACGCGGAGTTCAATACTTTTCCAAGATTAATCTTCATTCAGGGTATCATCAATTAAGGTTCAAAAGGTAGGATACACCAAAGACAACTTTCCGTACAAGGTATGGACACTATGAATTTATAGTGATGCCATTTGGTCTTACTAATTCCCCTGCTATCTTCAGGGTTCTGATGAATAGATTCTTTAGAGACTATCTTGATCAGTTTATGGTAGTCTTTATAGATGATATTCTTGTATGTTCAAAGAGCGAGGAAGAACATGAAGATCACTTGAGAATTGTATTGAAGACCCTAAAAAAGGAGAAGGTTTATGCCAAATTTACCAAGTGTGAATTTTGGCTTCAAAAAGATTCATTTTTGGGTCACATAATCTCAAAAAAGGGGATATCTGTGGATTTAGCAAAAACATTGGTTATCGAAAGATGTTCGAGACCAACAACAGTAACTGAGATCCGAAATTTTCTTGGTTTGGCTGGATATTACCGAGGTTTTGTGAATGATTTTTCAAGGTTATCTAACCCACTCACCAAGTTGACTTGGAAATGAGTTAAGTTTTCTTGGACAGAGGAATGTGAAGAGAATTTCAATGAGATAAAAAGAAGGTTAGCCAGTGCACCTGTGCTCACACTACCTTGAAGGGGAGAAAGTTTTGTGATGTACAGTGATGCATCCAAGAAGGGATTGGGGTGTTTTCTAATGCAAAATGATATGGTGATAGCCTATGGCTCACGACAGTTGAAAATCCATGAGAAAAATTACCCATCTCATGATTTAGAGTTAGCTACGGTAATCATTGCATTAAATATTTGGAGGAATTACCTTTATGGTGAAAGGTGTGATATTTATACTGGTCATAAAAGTTTAATGTATATTTTCACACAGAAGGAGCTGAATATGAGTCAAAGAAGATGGGTGGAGATGATTAAGGATTATGACTGCTCAATTCATTACCACCCTGGGAAAGAAAACAAGGTAGCAGACACATTAAGTCGACAAGACCATGCTAGTTTAACCATGATGTGGATGACAAAAGATCCAATATTTATGGATTTACAAAAGATGGATCTTGGAATAATAATAGAAGGGGAAAATCTTATATTTATGAAATGAATGTTCAACCATCTATACATGTGATGATTAAATATGCATAGAAAGAAGATGTAGAGTTAGAAAAGAAGGTGAGAAATGTTCCTGAATTTATCCTTGATTGTGATGGGATAATAATATTCAGGAATTGATTTTGTGTTCCTCCCATCCCAGAATTAAAGAAGGATCTACTAGATGAGGCTCATAGTTCTTCATTTTCTATTCTTCTTGGATGTACGAAGATTTATAGGGACCTGAAAGAGTACTTCTGGTTGGATGGCATGAAAAAAGATGTTGCTGAATATGTCTCTAAATGCTTGGTTTGTCTGCAAGTTAAAGCTGAGAGACAAAAGTCTAAGGGGATGTTACAACCATTACCCATTCCAGAATGGAAATGGGAAAACATAACTATGGACTTTGCCAATGGACATCCTAAAACATCAAAAGGCAATAATGTTATCTGGGTTATAGTTGATCGTCTTACGAAGTCGGAACACATCATTGCTGTTAGAGAAGATTTTTCTCTTGATCATCTTGCTAGGATATATGTAAAGGAAGTGGTAAGATTGAATGGAGTACCACTTTCTGTTATATCTGATCGAGATCTGAGGTTTACCTCAAAGTACTGGTGAAGTATTCAGCATACTCTGGGTACAGAGTTGGGTTTCAGCACTGCTTATCATCCTCAGATAGAAGATCAGTACGAGAGGAAAATTCAAACTCTAGAAGACATATTGAGATCTTGCTCTATGGATTTAAAAGGTGGTTTGGATCAACACCTATCTTTGGTGTAATTTTCTTATTATAATATCATTCACTCCAGTATTCAGATGTCTCTTTATGAAGCCCTCTATGGAAAGAAATGCAGAACTCCAACTTGCTGGAATGATGTTGGGGAAAGAAAGCTATTAGGACCTGATCTTGTTAATGAGATGGCAGAAAAGGACATATATATTCAACAACACATAAGAGCAGCTCAGAGTTGACAGAATAACTATGCTGATAACCGAACAAAAGACCTAGAGTTTGAAGTGGGTGATAAAGTGTTCTTATGAATATCTCCATTGAAAAGGGTAATGAGATTTGGAAGGAAGGGAATGTTGAGTCCTAGATATATCGGTCCTTCCGAAATACTGGATCGTGTTGGGAAGGTTGCTTACCGATTGGCGCTTCCACTGAATCTCTCTCAAGTTCAAGATGTGTTCCATGTATCTCTCCTGAGAATGTACATACCCGATCCTTCAAATGTACTCACCTCAGATGTTGTATTGTTGGAGCAAGATATTTCTTATGAAGAAGAGCCAATAGAGGTTCTGGATCATAGCGAAAAAGTCCTATGGAACAAGACAACTCGCGTGGTGAATGTTTTATGGAGGAACCACCAATTAGAAGAAGCTACAAGGGAACTTGAGGATATGATGAGGGAGAGGTATCCTCATCTGTTTGTAATGAAGTGATGAATTTTGAGGGAGAAATTCATTTTAAGGGGGGTAGAATGTAACACCCTGAGATTTTATGAGAAATATTTTTTATGTCTTATGTTATACTCAACACCAAAGGAATCTTTCGCAACACACAATACTGACTTGTCTTGCATTACATGCAATCGCGACCTTCCTCGATAGCGTGTGTAGTACACAATACTGGGTTTCACTAAACAATGAAATATTATTAAGGACTAGCTGTTATGAATAGTATTTACTACATTTTTAATTTGATAACATTATTATTCATCATAGATATTTTCTAGAACATGGTAAGAGAACAAAATAATTTTTTCGGGTAAAATAAGTATTTTTCAAAAAATTTAGTTTTGCGGCCTTTTTATGGCACACCCACATTAAATCTAGTTTTTGACATGTTTATAAGTTAAATTTGACAAAATAAAATTCTTCTTTGTAATCAGGATATAAAAATTTACTTCGGATAAATTTTTTATATTTATCTGATAACTTTCATATTTTTATAAATAGTAAAAATACGCTAATTTTAAATTAAAAACAACTTTTTTTCCTTGAGATAATTTATTTGGTTAAATTATAATATTGAATGGTTTTAAAGTATAAATAGAATATAATTTTACCATATAATATAATTTATGTCATTATCATTAATTTCACATTGAATTAATAGGTAAAAACATTTCAATCTTTTGCAATGTTTTAACTTCTAAAACCAGTTTTCTTAACAATGGGATTAATTTTAAATTAATAACTACAACTTATGTGTTGTGAATTTTGAAAAATGGATTCCATATTTGGAATCAGTGGGTCCAAATTATTTTAATTGGATAATTTTTATTTTTGGACATTATGAATAGTAACTACAGTAAATTTTATTTACCATAGTTAAAGGTAAATCGGGTAATTAAGGGTAAATATAAGATTATAAAATTACCCTAACACCTGCCAAAATCCAATTGGATGACTAAAAGTCGACCCATATCACCAAAGGGTGGGATTATATTCATTTAATGGACTTTTTTAAATGAAAATAATTTATTTATTATTAAAACCAATGCAGGTGACAACATGTCACTTTCTTAAATCTTATAAGTATAATAATTTTAATTTAGTGATAAACTGAATGAAAAATCTAAAATGAATAGTCTCCAGAAAGCTAATATAATTATCGATATCATAGGAATTTATTTAGAATTTTTAGGGATTAAAGTATTATCATTAATTATGACACAATAGTGACGTTGAAATTATTTTATTAATTAAAATATCAACTAAATGATTTTAAGAATATTAAAATAAATATTATATGAACTATTTAATGTGCTCCACTAATTTTTTAGATACATATGGCATTTTATGAATCTATTAAAGCTTTTAGTTCGAACATATATTCTATATATATTTTATTTAAATTCAAATTAAAGAATAGTATCAAAATTGTCACTATTTTTATTTTATAAAAATAACATATTATAAAATTGTTTAAAAATAACAAAAATATTTAAAAATTATAAATTAAAATAAATATGGTCTATAATGTCATTAATTGAAAAATTATGGAAAATTAAAAACACATATGTAATTATTTATAAAAATTTAAAATTTAGATTATTATTACAACAAATAAAATTACATTGATAAATAACGATAAATCAAGTTGATAATGTTTAAAATAAATTCCTAACATGTATAAATTTTATTGGATGATGACATTACAACCCTATATCATCTAATATTCAGATATGAGTCATTTTGAAAGTTTTTAAGTGGGGTTGGGATTTAATATAAACTAATATTTCTTATATTTCCAAAGTTGCCCCTCTCCTCCCTTATAAAAGGGAACCACCTCCCTATCCTCCTCACACCAATTTGAGTCTTCAAGCTCGGTCTACCCCTGCCCGTTTTACTTCCTCACTTCCCTAGAAACATCATATAGATCCTGGTCTTCTTCAAAGAACAATTTTAGTGCCCTAAGAGGAGGTCTCAAAGAGGCGCTTCAAAGAAGAGGTAATGTCCATTACCGATTCTTTCAACTTTATTTTTTCTTATACTTCCTATTCTATAGTTGTTTAATTATTAAGTAATAACATAAGTATCAATAATATAATGATATGTTATTATAATTATGAAACCACCCAATTTCCCCACCTATCCATCCTACGAAATAAAAATCCACGCACGTGGATACTTACGGAATACCATCTCCACGCCGTGGTGTAATCTATTTTCCACCACCACCTTACATGGATGGGTATAATGGTGTAAATAATGACTATATATTATTATTTTAAAGTGATATTGATTCTTAAATAGTGTACATACACTCCAATAAATGTCCACAATCATTGGAACGACATCATCACTCTTGCGTACGTACGGAATACCGTCTCCACGATGTGACACGACTCGTTCTACATGATCTTCATTTAATAATGATTATATAAATGAATTGAATAAATAAATATGATATATATTACAGTAATAACATTCTGGAAATGATGTGTTTATAACCTAAAATGTAGATTAAGAATTTATTCGACAAAACACATATGTGAACAGAAAGCAATAAACACCCGAAAAACAATTTGCAACGAAATATTACTAATAAGAAAATAAAAATATGACCATATATGATATCATAAAAATAAGTATGATTCTGGAATAAGTCAATGTCATTATTTAAATCATTAAACAATAGTTTTGGACACTTATGAAGCAAATCAGACCTAAGGTAAGGGAAAATCTCACGATCACATTTTTATCCGAGATTGTTTATACATCAGAATTTACTGGGGAATATTTATCATCCACATCCATGTTTCCTCAATATGTAATATTTATATCCTTATACAGTTCTTTAAATCCAATTTTACCCTTCAGTGAGTTTTTAGTAAAAGATATGAAAGGAATCTTTAGTCGTTTTTCATACTAGGTACTTTTTTACTTTTCCGGCCAAAGTTTGAGAGGAATGTTTTTTTAACTTATACAGCATGAATGGATTTTTAAAACATTATTTCCAAGAAGATTCCATTAAAATTTTTCAAATTTATTTTTAATCAAATTCTTTTTGTTGAAAATTGTATGACATGTTATGAAAGGAACAATGTTTTTGAAGTAGAAAGGATATTTTCCTCCAGAATGGAGTTCATGTGTTTTATCAAAATTATTTTCCATCTAAGATAATATAGGGTTCTATTTCTATCCCTATTATTACATTTATTTGACTATGTTGTGATGGAATTAGTTTTATGAATTCCTTTATCTTATATAAGGTGTTTTATGATGTCTCGATGTTTGAGAATCCCATTTATATTACATGGGTTATGATACGATGTATAGATTATGATTTTGTGGCCCACATAAGAATGGTATCATTATGAGATGGGTGAGACCTATATCTCCCTCAAATGCATTGGGTAAATATTTATATCTCAGGAGATATAAATGGCTAGAACGGCAGGTTAAACCGGTTCAGTAAAACAAGACTGAAACAAGGAGTGAACTTGGTTCAGAAAAAGGACTATGCCTGCTAAGATAGTCTTGGAAATGAGTCTTGACTAATAAGAAATGATTTTCTATGATTATGTGTGTATGCCACAAAGCATCATGTTTTAAATTATGATTATTGGAATTAAAATTCACTTCTATGATTTATCACATGTTATGATATCTTTTGCAGGATAATATTTTCAAAATATTATGTTCTTATAAATATGATATGTTTGATATTTCTTTTGTCAACCCTTACTGAGAATTTGAGCTCACCCTTTTTTATGTTTTCTTTTCCCCAGGCCTGGAAGAAGGATATTATGTAGAATATTCCAAAAAGGGACTCTATATATGATGAAATAAATAGGAGAAACCTTAGATTATTTATGAGCCAGTAGTTTTTATTTCCCTATTTCTAAAGACACTATACCTATACGGTCCATTCATGGTTTTGTTATATGTTGTAATAAGTATGATTGACTTTTTATGTAATAACCATCTATATAAAGAATGGGTTGTTATATTGACAGCAAATGAGAATGTTCAAGATAAAAATTATATATGAATAATTATTATAAATTACATATATATTATATAAATATATATATTCCATCAAAATGGCCACCATGATATGTGTTAGGTGAAAATTGATGTATAATCATTTTGAGAGGTAGTAGTTCATCGACCACTGAAACAATATATTTGATATCCATTTTATAGAGGTGTTTGAAATTATGGGTCAAAAAATATTAAATATTCTTTTTATATATTGTATAGTGGTGTTCTTATAATAAAAAAATTATAATAGTATAGGGAGTAGAAACTAGTAATGAAACTAAAAAATCTTGAGAGAATGAATTACAAATAAATAAGGTATCTTCTTTTTGTTTATACCAAAATGATTTCTAGAAAGGATTTATGCCCTAATGGAGGATTTAATGTAACGTATTGTATTCTTAAGAAACAACTTTGTAAAATATTTTCAAAACATATGTGGTTTGATAGGTTTGAGGAATGGGAAGATGTGGTGGCCAATTATTGGAACGAAAAGGAGTCACTTTCATTTTTTTGGAAAAAGGTTAAGTGTGCACATGTTATTACATAAATAAGCATTAAAACCCACAAAAACCGAGAATTACAGGTTAATGGGTGATTTATTTCCATACAATGGGTGTTTTACAAGTGGTTATGTCATTTCTTCCATTCAGATAATGGTTTAGTCCATTATTTATGTAAATTTTACAATATTAGTTGTAATTTATTTTAATGAGATTCACTAATATTTTTGGTCAAAAAATTTTTGGTCTTATTATAAATTATAAATAACTATTATTAATAATATTAAACATATATTTCAAAATTTTATGTATATAAGTGGCATAAATTACTTTTAGATTCATCCGGAAGGCGGGACGATAAAGTTGTGTTTTAAAATAAAAAAATGTCTAAAAGTTTGATATGTTTTTATAATTAATTTCAATGTTTCAATAATTCAAATGAAATAAATTGTATTAATTGATAAAATTTATCTAATTATAATTAAAACAAAATTAAATTTATAATTTACGAGTATAAATAATTTTGATGAAAGAGCATTTTTGAACAAAAATTTAGTATTTTTAACAATTCATTAAAAATTACATGTTTCCCAATAAAATTATGAAATTCACCCTAAACTAATAATTATATATTTATTTCTGGACTTATGTTTATTGATATACATTAAATAAATTAATGTTTCAATATTTATTTTTAAAAAATGTTCACAATTAAAAGGCATAAAATTGACTTTTTAAAAATATTTGTTTTAATTAGTAATCTAGGGTTTGTTCTTAAATTATGCATATCATACGTAATGGATAAATATAAAAATTATTTTTTTGAATATATAACATATATATTTCATTAAAATAATTTAATTATTATAATTAATTTTTTTATTAATATAAAATGTATTTATAAGCATAATATTATAATATATATTTTCATATCCAATTACTTATTATTTTTGTTTCTCATTAATCGTTAACCCTTGAAATAATTTTATAATTTAATAAACCATATATTTCAATAATTTATTTAATAATATTAATATTTTCTAATTTTTATCTTATTAAATAAAATAATAATATTTTGCTTATGATTAATTGTTTTGTGAAACTCTTTCTTGCTTATAAGGCAAGCTATTGATGAAGGCCGTTTTTATATGTAACTCAAGATATCAATAAAGGACTCTCTTGCATATAATACATTCTAACTCAGCTTTTAATAAATTGAAATATATAGAATCTATTTTAAATAGTAAACAGATTATAATTTATCCTAATACTATATTATATTATGTCTTTGGTGTCGCTTGTCATACACAATATCAAATAAAATATTCTTACTCTATAATTTCTGGGTCTTAATATTTCCCCACATAAATTAAATAATGTCATCGCAATAAGAACATGATCATGGAAATATTGGGATTGACAGTATAATATTATTGAATTACCCATATTTTAAAAGGGTTAATATCCAATATTCATAATAATAGAGAAACAAACGTACAACAATCACTTAAATAATTACCTTTGTAGGATAACATATGTTATAAATGGAATCATGGATACAAAATAAAAATATATACCTCACGTTTGAATGTATATTTCGGGAGAAAATGTTTAGATGAAAGTTGTATACCACATAATCATAATCCATATGTGTAAATAAAGGGCATTGATATCATCAAAAAATATGCCAATAAGAAAAAAAAATTGTTTGAAAAAAATTTTTAGTTAAGAAATTATTTCACTATATATGAATATAAGTTGATATTTATTTAAATAAACAAAATATTTTCAAGGGTTGTCTTGGTGGTACTTCGTTGGGGGGAGACTGGCACCCAACTCTTTGGATTCCTCTCCCCCCGTTCATCCCCTGCCTCTTCCCCTCCTTTTCCCACCATTTCCCTTTTCACTTTACTTTATTCCCATCATCTCTATATGATTTGTTCCTGGAAATTCCATTCCTATGATATTTTTTTATGTGTTTTTTTCTCATGGTTGTGTCTTAGAGGATTTAAGATATCATCAAGTCTTGGATGCACTTCTCTGTTGATATCGTTTTCCTATTTGAACTATGACTCTAGAATCAGGTTCTTTCATCACACTCTAAGATGATAAGTGGTGGATGTTTCATAGAGTCTTTGGGAAGTGTGTTTTATTGGTTGATGGTGTTCAAAGAGGCTCGTCCACAACATTCGTTAATATGAGATGTGGTGGTTATCATATGGTTTTATTTGTGTGTAATGAATTTTGGGTCAGTGTTTCTGGGTTTTGGGTTTCCATTCCAAGCATGGGTCATCTCAACTGGTCAAATCCCTACACTAACCCCAAGTGCCTCTGATCCTCTCCTCACAAGATTATGAAGAGTGGAAAGTAAGTGGTTTTGGGATGTGGAATTTTGTAGTTGATGATGTTTCATAAATAATTGAAGTCATTTTTCTCCATTGGTGGCCATATGGGCTTCCTTCTCTTTGTCAATAGTGATTTTATATGGGGGATACAAAAATGTTAATGGATTTTTTTCATTTAGATTCCTTAGTTTCTATTGAGTAATATGTAGTGATGTTTGTGAATTTTTTGTTTGATAGTTTATGGAAGCAATGATGGATATCACATGTGAAATTTTGTATCATAGAGTCTTCCTATATGATGGATTTGTTGATGATTATAGGATTCTTTTTCATTTTTTTAATCTGTTCATCGGTGTTAGTGGTGAGGTGTGATCGACAATGGTGGTGTAACTATGCCTAATGTGGGTTCCCCCAGAATGAGGCCTAGGGTTCAATTTTGGAGAGTTATGTATTCATGATCTGTGACATGAGTTTCCTCTTCAAATGAGGTGGTCTGATGGTGTTTTTTTTTGAAATTCTAATCTTGAGACTTTTATTTCATTTTTTTCCAACATGGGGATTTTAGTTGCAGAAGGCGATGGAATTATGATATTAATGGTTGAAGGACATTATGTTTGTATGATTTGATGGAAAACAATGACAGGATGTATACTAAAGGATTGATATTGTTTTTCTAAATCTGGTTTTTGTGTTTACATCTTGTGAAGGTTGTAATTTTTACGTGTTTGAATTATATATAGTGTGGTTACCACTAGCCCATAATGTGGATTTTAAAAAATTAAAAAAAATTGTAAACATAATATTTTACATTTATTATGTCTTTAAGTATTGTTATTTCATGTCTTCAAACATGTTTCATCGTACAGTGATTTCATACCATAAACTATAAAATCCCATCAAATGATCATCTTAAACAATATTATAAATGGATAAATTTCTAAATTATTTTTATTCATCACATTGTAAGGGAGTCACTGAATTTTGAAAATTAACTTATAACTAAATATTATTCAACATGAGGCGTCCCAAAATTTTCTCAACCCAAAAATATGAATATCATAATCATGAATGTTCTGGAAATATGTTTATAACTCAAATCACCATAAAATTTCAATGGAGACATGAACTTTTCCTTATTCCTCAAGTAATACACATGTTATCAGATATATTTAATTAATCCAAAAGTTTCATAAACGCCAAAAATAAAAGTATACACCACATTTTTAAATGTTATTAATCTGTTCGAAGGTATTCCTGACATATTGAAGACAATCATTTCATCATAATTATCACAAAATCAATAATATATTAATAGGATTAATTCCCCCAATATTTATATTTCTAAAAAAATTAATTTTCCTCAGAATAATATTTCTTATTACAATTCAACATATAATCTCAATTTCAAAACTAAAATTTAATCCGTTAAAATACTAACATTTTACATACATCAAAAGATTATAACAACTTATATAATAATCTTTTACAACATATTTCATAGATCCAAATAAATAATTTATTTAACCATCACCTTGATTGTGTCAATAACATATTCTTCACCTTGTTCCATTCTATTTTTTAGATGTATAATACCATGATTCTTGTGGAATTAATTTTTATAGTTCCCCACCTCCATTAATTTATATAAATGACCGTCAATGTTGAGCTTCTTCACCTCACATTCTTTTTCCTAGTGACTATTTCCTCCTCACTTCTAACAAACTCAAAATCCTATAAGGAATTTACATGATTCACTCTTTCCATAGTTACCACAACTTGGAACGTCATTCTTTCACTTTTTTCCTTGAATAATTCCCTTTTCATGTTATTCGTAAGAGTTATTATTCCTATCGTTTCCCTTGAATTCATTAGTTCATGTTAATTTCTTCTATATTTTAATGGCATATAATAATATCTCATTGTACGATGATAATTTTTGGGAAACTAGTATACATGGAATATTTTTCATCACACATTCATATAAGTAGTCGATATTTAACTCTCTGTTGATTATACATTCTTTAGGATGTCAGGATAACCTTATTAAGGTATATTAAAAATCTGGAAAAATATTTTCTTCCTTTTATATAATGCTAAAATAGTGTCTCTTAATCTCAATTTACTAGTCATGAGGTAAGTATTTATTGAAGAATGTATCCTTAAATTCTATCCTTTATAGAATTATTATGTCATCACCATCCATAGTTTTTTGGAATAAGGATGATCATTAATAAACATAACCATGTAAATAATAGACTCCAAGTGTTACATTTCTCTTTTCATTTCATTTTATGGTTTTATATATATCCTCAAGAGACTTGATCCACTACAGAGCAACAATTGAATTAGTAGCCCCACCAAATAATGGGGATTCTAACACATAAATCCATCCATCATATGATATTCACACTGTGGAATACGTTTATATATTTGAGAAAGGAAATTTTCCTTAACCTAAAAATACTACCCTAATATATCAATAAATCACTCAATTCTAATACCATAAAACATTACTTCCTTAGTAGGGAAATCTATACGGTTTCGATGACTATTGACACACTTCATCCTTCCAGGATCCTTTTCTAGATAATGAAATATACTTTATTATCCCATAAAATTATGAACATTCTATAAGATTAAACATCATATAACACAATACATAAATTTATGCTTCGAATATTCAAATATCATAAACAATGGTTAACTTGGGGAAATGATTACATATAAATACTTCATAATATTAGGAAAATAAAATGTGAACTATTCTAAGAACATCCCTTAGGAGGGTCAATGTAGGTGCATATAATGGACCATTTTCATGTACGATGATACCCTTAGTTAGGCACCAAACAACTTGTTAGAGTTATTACTCATAGTTATATATGTGGTAGAACTGCGTCCACATATTGTATCGATCCAAGGATGGTTTTCTATGAATACCCACATAATTTCTATCTTCCCAATTATATGATGTTGTCATATGCTTAATCGAAATTTCTATATAAGGCTTGTACTCCCAAATATATGTTTTCTAAATTTAGTTTCCACGGTTGATGCTAAACTTTCGTTGATAACAACTATATTGCACCAACAATAGAATCCCAACGCTGATGCATTATTACATTACATTGGCATGATTACATGGAATCACATATTGAAGGACCAATTGTTTAGTATTCTTGCAAATACATATTAAAAACATGAAACCCATATAATATTGGGAAATAGTTAATTCAAGAATGATACATAATAAAATAATTAAACTACATCCTTGAATGCTTCTTCAAATATTTCTTCTTCATAACCTGTGTAAATGAATCATAATAAGGGTGTGCTCAAATGGTAAGTAAGGGTAAATAATGTGGAAGAAATAATGAATCAATTAAAATAATTTTTTAAGGAATTAGAAATAATAGATAAAACAAGGAATGAATTAATTATAAATGGAAATATCAATATAGAAATGTATGAAACTGAAAAAAAACAAGTAGCTAATTGAATGAACTGAAAATAAAATGCATCCATATATATATTGACACAAAATATCATGGATAATCAATAATTGAATTTTCAATAATGTAAATTCTTATATTCCAGACATTATGAATTCCAATAACATGATATATATTATCATCAAAATAAATTTTAAATTATTTTTCCATCTAATCCGCCTCTAGAGACTATCGAAGCATCGAGAGGCTTTATAATATGGTCCCAATCCTCTAATGCATGACATAAATATTCCCCAACCTGCATATTTCATGTCTATATCATTCCTCATATATCAAATAGTTAATGTTACTGATCAAATATCCACACTGAATAATGAACATGGATTTATCAATAATACCCCATTGGATGATCTGTAACAATAGGGGTAGTGAAAATTATTATATTCTGCAGGAAAGATAATATTTAAACATAACAATGTCTAACAAACCATATTGAAATCATTAAATCATAAATCTCTGTGAATTAAATGAAACATATAAAAACATGAAAGTAATTATATTCATGATATATTATATCAAAGTCAAGTAAATACACCAAATAAAAGTGAATTAGTTCATAAAAAAATAAGGACCAATAGAGTGTAAATTGGGACTAATTTTCTTACCTTATCCTTAAATTTTGTTGTGGGGTATTTATATTTAGGTATAGTGATTTAGAATATATTTTTAACTAACAACATATTCTTAAACATGTTTATAATATCATATATTGACGTCATACAATATTTTATCACCCTTTTCTTAACAACCAATTATTATTTTAACTATTTTCTTTGTTAATTACCATGATTTCTAAAGTATCTTTTGACTTGTAATTTGTTTTTATTTTTTCATATATAATGGTTCTATCATATCCAGAATGTATTACCTATCTAAATTATCTTTTATTTTAATTAAAAATTTAGTTATAATAATCCATAATATTTGTATAATCTAAATAAAGTGCAGTATACAATGAGAGGGTTGGATGTATGTAAGCATGAAGGCTAAATCTATTTCATTGATGTATTAAAAGGATGAAAAATATACGAAACATATGTATATTATAATATTATTATCTTATATATGTTATTTATATGACTTATTTTTATTGACACCTTAATTTTTTATGGTCCATTTCTGGAATGAACAAGTCATTTTTCTTTTAGGGGGCTGTAGACCACCCATTCTGAAAAACAAATATCATATTTACACAACATGGAATGCATACTTGTATGTTCACAATGAAAAATATAGAAGAATAAAGACATTATAAATAACATATATATAATATATAAATATAATTTTCCTCAAAATGTACTACATGAAAGCAATTATGTGAAATTTGAACAATATGTGTTTTGTGAGGTATTAGTACAACATAAACAAAAACAGTAAGTTTGTTACCCATTATATGGTGATGTTTGTATGTGCTGATCAAAAACATTGAATTAAAAAATCCTAATATATTGTTACTATAGTAGTACATATGTAATCACACAAATATATATATATATATGGAGTGGATATTGGAAATGAATGTTATAAAATCATTAGAGAAGTTGTTGCCTCTTAATCAGATAACTTCTTCCATATTGTACAAAAAGGAATCATGGGAAGGATTTCATCCCCTATAGAGGATTTATGGCCATGGGTGTGATTTTTGGGAATATATTTTGACATTTCATGGAATAAAACATGTGGTTTTAGTGGTGCGGAGAATGGGGAGAGGTGGTGACATTTTTTCGGGAAAGAAAGAGATTCACATGGAATTTTTCGATACAAGTTAGGTGTTCACATGTTCTTACCTAATAAATTCCAAAATAACCAAAATAACTCAATAATTAAATTTAAGTAGAATACATATGGATATAAAATGGATGTAGGAAATTTGTATAGGTCATTTGTGCCCTTATGTTAAAGGTTTAGTCATTTATTACGGTTAATTTTTCAATAATAACTATAATTTAATTTAATCACTAATATTTTTTTATAGTAAAAAACAAAGTTGGTCTTCAGCGACATTAAAATATTATGTACATTATAAAAGTGGTATTTATTTTTAATATTTTGTAATCACATAAGAATAATAAATTAATTTAAGATTCATCTCTCGGGTTGGATGTCCATAGTAATTTTTGATGTAAAAAATATTATATGTTTTCTTTGTTTTTATAATTAATTTCAAATTGATATTGATTCTACCGTCCTTAATAGAATTAACTTATAAAAATATTAGCTAATTGAACTTTTATGAATGTTATAATTATAAATTCTCTTTATATATAATTTATATGAAAAAGTAATTTTCAACTAAAATTTGTTGTTTTTTACTATTCATTAAAAATGATATGTTTTTTAAAAATAGAAAACATTCACCCTAACCTAGATTTAATTTCTATACAAAATATGATGTATATTTTATCATTATAAATCAATTAATGTTTCAAAATTATGATTTCAAATGTGTTTTCAATTAAAAGTTGGTAAAAATGTCTTTATAAATATTTTGGTATTTATGTATAAACTACTGTTAGATCATATATTATGCATATCAAACAAAGGGTTGAATATAAAAATTATTCAATTAAATATATTACAAATATATTTCATTAGAATCATTTTCTTATTTTAATTAATTATTTTTATTTAGATAAAACTCTATTTTATGTATATGATAATAATATTTCTTTTAACATAATTATTTATCTGATGAATTCATTTTAAATTAATATAAACGCTATATTTTAATATGATAGTTAATAAAATTCATAACATCTAGTTTTTATGTTATCATATTAAATAATCTTATTTTAATAATATATCTCTATTTTTTGAAACTCAGTATTTCGTATTACGCATGACATTGAGGAAGGTTGAATTTTCATGTAACTTAAGATATCGTAGAATGTCTCTCTTTGTCCAATGCATGATAACTAGGTGTATCAGGCATTGAAATTTATACCAGGAAAGTATGAGTCGTTTATTACACAACCATGAATTTGTTAATGAAAATAAAGTTTCAAAATAACGCAGTACAAGGGGACTTACATGCCGAATACTAGGATACTCCCCTCATGTCATCATCACTCAGGAAGTACAAAAAACATGTGTCTGGGAGGACCCCTAATGACCTACAGAGAATCTGTATAAGTTATTTTTATACCAAATCGGTAATGAAGATATCATTGGATGAGGCCCCAGAGTGCATGAAGGAAACCACTATAAAAGGCACCCGAACATGCCCGACACAACTCTATAATCATTACATGAAAAGAAGAGGAGAGACATAAGAATAAGCTTATAACCATAGAAGACTACTTCAGATGACCTTAAATTCCCAAAAAAAGTAAATTCCTAGATTTCCAATGGTCCATGGCACAAGTGGGCAGGGGGGAAAAATATTTTTCATGATATATATGGAACACACCAGCATGGGTTATATTTGTGAGGGAGATGCAATGTATCAACATGGGTGATAAGATCCAGGGAACTAAGTAGGAGCTCACTTCAAGCTGCCTAGATAGCAGGAGGATCCACTAAAAACGCAATAGGAGAATCCCCTGTAATATATTATGAAATAAGTCCATTTGCTCAGTGGAAATTGTGTTGGTCTAGACGTCATCAAGGGGAGTATATAGAGTAAGGAGTGAACTTGTCCACACAAGTCATCATTAGTTAGTGAAGCACATAATGTTGGGGATCTAAACGACAACATTATTCAATTTTAACATTATGGAATTATTGGATAGGGAATAAGTATCCTAATTTTCCTCTCTATACAAGTATGAAATACACATATTAAACTGATTGACCTGACAGATGCATTTAATCCAAAGACATATAAGAACCCATGGAACATTCCAGGTACCAGTCATAAGAGCCTAACCGTTATTTTTGAATCCAATTCAATCCATAGGTTAGTCCATTAATAGTTGAATAGTTTCTTGATATCAATTATCATCGCCAATAATTTAGAATTGTATGTATTCAAAACTCTAATGTAGTGGTAGAAGTATCCCTTGAGGAATCCATGGTAGGATCAGAAAATACCTCTACACACCAAGGGTCCACGCATGTGCAAGGCCGCACCATCTATATTAATATTTATCAAAGAGAAAATCATTGGATTCAATTGAATATATTTAAGAACCAATTTTTTTTTGGGATGATCTAGAACTCCGAATAATTGAAGCTAAATCAGAACACTTATTGTGTTATTCGTGGCCCCTATTTACACCTTGATAGTAGCATGAACCTCCCTTTGCATATCATGAGTTCCAACATTAATTGTTGGTATAAAAACCATGAACTTGACTTCATTACTTGAGCTTTATAATGAGGAAATCACAAATTCAGTTTCTATAATAATGAGCTCATGCACCTATGGACTCTGTTCAGAATGGGCATCAAAGTTGAGAATGTCTAGGAATTGTCTACCGGCTCCTAGTTTCATGGAAATGCTCCAGCTAGTATAATCCTGCAACTTATGTGCATAATCCCAGAAAATGAACAGGTTTTTTAGACTCTCTTCCGCCATTATGAAAATAATGGTTTTCAGAATAGTGTTCAGTCCAACTTTATTCAGCAATTCGTGTAGTAGTAGGTAGTTTTTCTAAATTGTCCATACTGTAATTTACCATGACGGTTAGATTAAACCAGCTTCCAACATAGACATACATAAGGGTGACATGGTGGTTCTTTCACTAACAAAATAGTTGTAATCATTATCATTATATCGCCCACTGTTACATGTTTTCCATTCCAATGTTTCAATATCAATAAAGGCATGAGTCTGAATTTCCAGTTTAACCAGCATGGGTACAAAATCAAGAAAATTCTGTGTTTTTGTAAGCTCACTAAAAGTAATTTTTATTCATTCAGTTGAAATATTCAAATGATCCCCTAGAATATTATATAACAATAAGGTGTTCCTACAGTTCACTTCCGCTTTCATGGAGTCTAGTCATGTGTTATTGTGCATAATCTCCATATAAAAATATTTGAGAGATGGACACACCGAAGACCCATGATAGAAGTTATAATCATCATGAATCTGGCACTTGGACCTAATATCTATGAAGAAATAGTATGTCTCATGTTTGGTCAACATATTCGATAAGAATTTACCAATGAGGCCATCATTGAAAATTCACTGTTCATTAATACAAACTCTTTCACTACAATATGCTTATTACATTCCCTCAATGAAAAGGTGAAACATTTCCTTTAGAGAACTGAACTGGTCCAAATGAAATTCCTAATCACAACATGCATATCTTTGAGGAGTCCACATGGCCATCTATATGAAGAGAACGTGTAGAAAAATTTTGAGGTGATGACTGAGCTCTGAAGAACATCCTCCAGGCTTGTAACGTTGATTTCTATTTACTGCAGGCAAGCTGGGTAGCAAATCCAGAGCTGAATCCTGTAATGAAGTGAAATTTTAATATACCCCAAAAAATTTGAACGCCAAGGTATGTGAAGGGAAGATACTGATTCCTCGCACCAAGACTTGGTGCAATTCAGTTTTGTTTTCCCACTGCGAGGTCATCACCAAACATAATGAATGATTTTCCCAAAGAGATAGCATGCCCGTCCACTACTTCTTAGTGGATGAATAGGGAATGAATGTAACAGATGGTCCTCTGAGAGGCATGAAAAAATAGAAGAAATTCATTCTCATAATGGAGGTGAGACATAATAGGTTCACCCCTAACAGCTATAATTTGATTATATTAGCCGAACCAGGTAGGATCATTCAGTCATCTACTCAGAAAATATTCTCCCATGCCATATAGGATTCCAAGAGCCGATAACCCAACCAAACAACCCTTGTAAACTAAGAAAAGTCCCATGTTTTACCCATTTATGATAATGGAAAACCTTGTTGACAAGAGAATGACTTTAATCATTTTTAACAATATGTCAATGAAGCCATATCTCTTAAGTATGTTGAGAAGAAAATTCCATTTAATGGTGTCAAAATCCATGGAGATATCAATCTTCAAGGAAATGTTCCCTTCATTGGTTTTTTTTCTCAAAATGATCACAATTTTAGAATATGTGAACAAGAAATCTTGAATGCATCAGACAGGGAAAAATCGGTATAAATTTTCAATGATGTGCTCATGGATTAGTACCCTCATCCCGATCATGAGGATTTTTCTAATGACATTAGGCTTGTGGATCCCAAGGGAACCAACCAAAACCATTTGGCATCCACTATAGAACATTTTTTTTGGATTAAAGCAATGATTCTTGAGTTCAGTCCATGTGGATTGTAAGCCTGTGTGAAGATGTCACATATTGAACTGACCATATCATTTTGAAAAATATCCCAATAAGTCATTAATTTTTTTTAGAATCCATCAGGACTAGAAGAACCTTCCATACTATGGGAAATGAGATCCTTCCTAACCTCTTCTTTGTCTTATGGTGAGACTAGGTGACAATTCTGTTTCTCATCAATTCAGGGGAAGATATTGTCTACCATCCTCAAAGTCTAGTAGCTCCATCATCTATGTACAACTAGTGGAAGTGTCAATGGAAACATTTATGATTCCATTATTATAGGTATGAAGGTTCCTATTAATTCTATTGTCGTTATGCCCTAGTTTTGATCTCCTATCCCTATGTAATATGTTGAAGAAAAATGATTTTATGCCTCCTTCTTTCAAATATCTCATGTTCATTTTATTTCATTCCTACCTCTCCATAATAGTGAAAAGATCATCCATCTTTTCCTAGGAATGGTTCTCTACCCTTGGAGGAGTATATTACCTCTTATTTTCTAATTTAACCGCAACTTGGTGCTTTCTATCAACATTAATATTAACATCTAGCATCGAGGAATATTTCTTGTTCTATTCCCTTAGAAGATTCTTAGTATATTAGAGTTTCTCTATAATTATCTAGAGTGGGCTTCCAACAATCCTATGTGTCCACACATGTAAAATGGCTTCCTTGCGTTCTTGAGATATAACCCATCAATTTTTTAATGCTAAAAGGAAGGGTGGGAAATCATATTCATGGGAAAGATATCCACAATGATTGGATTATAGGAAGAATGATGTCTAGGCAATATGTAACCTGACATCCCATTAGGAGCACTCTTACTTTCTTGATGGAAAAAGAACATATCAATCATGCATCTATTTCTTCAATTCAACTTATGTCATCCCCGTGTGAAATCATCCCCTATAATCGGAACCTCCAAACTGTTGCATTAGTAAATGAAAGTGGAAAAATCATGAGAATAAATTCTGTTAAAACTTGATACATGTATTTCCAATGATGTTAGAATAGTATTTAAATCACCCAAAACAATCCATTTTAATACATCATTTAATGAAACTTATTTTAGATCCATCAACAGATCACATTTCTTAAGATATTATGTTGATGAATAATCAAATGAGATATGAGCATTTTGGAATGAATTACATATGTAGAGAGTAATGAATTGCTCCCACTTCTCGCATGTGATCTGTTGAACATGTTCATTCCTAAAGTTGTAATGTTGATTCATACTCATGTTGTGATGATTCAGGGAGACAAAAGCAATTCCCATAGATTCCCATTTGAATTTCGTCCAATTTCCAAACAACATTTTCAGCTACGCAATTACAATAAGCTATTGTTTATTGGCTATAATTAATTTCTGAAGGGTTTTGGTCGTATGAGTATTACCTATACATTGGTAGTTCCAATAGAAGATCTTAACCATTTGAGGGTCATGCCCATTGGGAAGGGGTGTTCGTCATGGGGCAACTTATTATTTCCCTTCCATTTACTTTCTTTTGGGGTCATGTACATCTATGGGCCTTCATGGCCCTCTCTGGAAATTTTCTCATCATTAGTTTCCGATTTCATAGAGGAATTTTCATTAACCACATCATCATTCCCAAATCATACACCATTCTAGGTGAAGGTGTTGTCAGATTTCATGGGTTTAGGTGACTTGTCTACAAGTGAGGTTCTACTAGAAGTTTTGGAAGGGGGAAACCTCAAGGAAGGGGTCCCTTGATTTGGAGTTCTCAACATGTTGTGAAGAATTCGGGATGACATTGAATGGAGAAAGAACAATGTCTAGTACATCCATTCATATATGGTGCACTACCTGGTGTCATCAGGATCATCCAGGGGAATGGGGGCATCTTATTCACTACCTACTACCTAGTAAGGAAGGAAGTCCCTAGTAACTGGGAGAACAACATGCCTAGTTCTATGTGATGCATGAGACTGTATGAGCTATCCCAGACCTAGTGCACATGCATGAACATTCGTGTCCATAGTTACCTACTCTGGTACTGCATCTGGCCACATATGCAGGATGCCTTCATTTACTTTTGAAAAGGGTTTCTCAGAAGAATCATGTGCCCCCAATGTGTTGATGAGATTTTTATTCATACAATATTCATTCTTTAATTCATTATGGAATCTCACCTAACTTGGTAAGTCCTGATTAGTCATTTCCACATTCAACTGTGATTGTCCAAGACTCACCCATAGGGTGCAACTACACCTCACCTACAATATCAGTAATCCCACAAATGATTTGAGAATGATGGGGGTCCTCACAGGTCCTAGCCACAGTAGTTTACACATTCTCAGTTCTCCTGGACTACACCCTAGAGGGGCCAGTGCTAGTGGGATGGTCTGTTGTAGGAGTAATGAATGCCACTTTTCCATTATTTCTCTAATAAAGAGCATTTGTGTGCCCCCACATGTGGAATATTCCACATTTCGTGTCTCTCACACATTCAGATAGGATATTCCCAAAGATGACTCACTTTGTTCAAAATTTTGGCTTCCTCTCATAGTGAATGACTTTTTTGATGGTGTCGTCACTTTTAGTAAGCACCACCTCCACCACAAGAGTGTTGGAAATGGTGACATCGACCCGTATCCTAGGAAAATGTCCATAGATGGGGTTTTTAGTGTGTGGATCTATCTTAATTGGGTTCCCCATATTAAATTAATTATCCAATAGAATACATGGATTCCAATTTAGCCATTTCATCTTAAAAATTCATATACATACTTGAGATTTACCATTCATTACTGTGTTTAGATCGAAATTTCTGTCCCATTCCTAAAATCAATGGAATTCAAGTTTTAGTGAAATTGTGCCAAAGCTCCCGGATCTTCCCTTAAGCTCATTCGAGGGAAACACCACATGGTAGTACCCATGTCCCATCAATTTTATCTTCTAATCCCTAAAGACATAGTGTTCAGTAATATTTCATGTCAGGTCACCTAAAATTCTGAGTCATTCAACCTTCTGAGTGAAGACCCTCACAATGATAGAGTATCGACAATGATGAACCCGCTTCACCACAGATTATTGGTTTTCAGATACATGTGATATCGTCCCTTTCATGATGATCCTTCCTAGAGGGGGAAAATCTAAATAAAAAATGAGGGATTAGAATTTCATTCATCCCATCGAATACAATATTATTACTTTAGAATTTCGTGGTGTTACAATTAATAAATTATTTTAATAATATGTAGAAAGGAAAAAATATTTTTATGGGAAAATTTAAAATATGTATTTAAATAAAGTAACATTAATTAATCCTAAAATTATTAATATAATATATATATTTAATTAAATTACAATATAGACATAAATGACCATCCGATTCCATTTATGAATGAATAAAAATTTTATTCAAACACATTGAAGGTAACAGACATGGAAGGTAAATATTTTTAAAATAAATATTTAAAACTTTTAAAAAAGGTATTTATGGAAAAGAGTCTATTACTTGGAGTTTGAGTCAACATGTCCAGTCTTTATATTCATTAATAATAAAAATAAGATATTTATTTTCTTATATGATTATATTTTTCATTTTTTTATTCCATGAATTAATCATATTACAATGTTATATATAATTACATAATCAATTAAATCAATGTCATGTTATTGATAATATTTAGTATATATATATATCCATAATATCATTGGAAAGATGACTATGGTAAATAAAAAATTATTCATTCTACCCTAGAATAATGATCATGAAATAATTAAAATTGTATTTCAATAAATTTTTTCAAACCATCCATGAGTGATGGTTATGAAAATTGAACAGTGTTAAAATCATTGAGTTGGTATGTCATACATATTCTTGAGTAACCTTTCCATTTTCTGATGATCATTATGTAAAAAATATAATAATTATTTTATCCTTCTATAAAGGTTATTATATAATGAACACCGTGTTATTTAAATAAATATATGAAAAATATATTATCCAAGTGATTTGGTTAAAAAATGAATGACATCACTCTGTTGAGGTGGTAGTCCACATGTACACATTGATGACATTATCATTTTCTAATAGAATGTAAAAGTATAAAATTTAATGTTTTATAACTCTTTGATAATAATAAATATTTCCTAAATACTGTGTATATAGATTAAATATTTCATTACAATAATCTATAAGTGTTGGTTATGTAAAATGAGTTACATCGATTCACTAGAAGGTTTTCCTACTTACACATAAAAAATGGGTTTCCATTAATTTTATAAAAGCAGGGTTGGATAAAAATATTCCATCGACATAATGACATCTCAGTATAGAGATTATAGTAGAGTTATTTTGTCCACATGGTTAAACATTATTTTATGAATGTTGAGAAATAAAAAAAAATGAAAATTCCATGTTAATAAATATATATTTTATTGGGAAAAATTCCATTTATATATTCCTTAATCCCTATATGGTTGGAAATTAGGTCGAACTAAGACCTACAGAACATGTAGATGGATGATAAAAGGTTATATTTTAGTAACATGGATGAACAATTTTTTTTGAAGAGTGAATACATGAGAAAAGTTTGAGCCCTTATAAAAGTGAAGGGAAATACACTTTAGTAATTTCATAAAATATTAAATTATCATAAATTAACATCGATTAAAAAGAGTTCCAAAATTGAAGAATATAGATTATTAAATGATATATTTTCAGGATATAGATATCCAATATAATTTATCATTGTTTAGATTATGATTAATACTCTGATTTTTTATACAACTGTTATCACTTTATGGCAATGATGATGATAGTAATAATTTTACACTTGAGGGGTCATAATAATAATTTTAAAAGGATATTTTTTCAATAAATAGATCATGGATGATATTTAAATAAATTTCAAAATTTTTATGGTGATGATAATATTTTTAGGAATTTTAAATCATTTAAAAGAACATTAATTATTTTAAAATATCATTACTATCGTCTTTAAATCTCTTCATTTAATTTTACTTCAAAAATAACGTGACTATAGTTGAAATAAAGTATATTTTATTTAAAACATTATAAAATGTTATATTAATAAAAAATCCATTTCATAGAAAAATTCACATATTTTTTATAATTAAATTCCCATATTTTTTCATAATTAATTTTTAATTATCCTAACAAAGATGACAAAATGTTATTTTAATAAAATTACACTAATGTATGAAAATTTATTTTACAAAATTCAGAATAAAATTCTTTAAAAATGATATAATAGAATTATTTCTAATTAAAATAACCTAATATTATTTAAAAACAATTTCAAAATATATTTTTTCTTTAAAATGCATTTTAAAAATAAAAATTTCTATAAAAATTGGAATTTTTTTATTCATTGAAAGAACCACATTTTTTAAATTATTAATAAATTAACTACAAGATTCATTTTTACTTAATTAATTAAAAAATGATTTATATTTTATTAAATTATATTTCTATATTTTCAAATCACAATTTATAATATTTTCTATTAAAAAAATTAAACTAATTTTTGATGAATTTTTGTTTGATGAAATATTTTATTGAAATATAAAATGACTTTATTAAAAATTGATTTATTATTTACATAGAATTTATAATTATAATTTTATTGAAAATGACAATTATATATATTTCATAAACTATTTATTCATATATATGCTTAGCATTTTAAATGATAGGTTATAATAATTATATTTAAAATAATATTTTCTCTTGGATAGATTATATTGTCTTTGGTGTTCCATGAACTACATTTATAATCATATTCTTTTACAATATTTTGGTGTTATGTATTTTCTATTTATTATAAATTTTAAATAATTTGAACTTTTATTATTGAAATCTTTTATGTAATTTATTGTTTGTCCCTCACCTGACTTATAAATGGTACCCTCTTGTATTTTCATATTCATAGAATTATTTCCTTCATTCATTGTGAATAATTTATGAAAAACACCCTATATTCATACCATTAATCCTATATATTCAATTATTCAACAAATTCAATACTAAGATGGATTAATGTGTATGAAAAATGAGTTCTTTCAAAGATCATGTATAAATAAAAACAAAAATATTTTAATATTTCATTCATCCAAATTCTCTAAACTCTTTGTGTGAATATAAACATAATGAATCAGGTATCATAAATATATTTATATTTAATTTTAATTATGGAAATCCCATTTTATACATTGTGGTTATAAATGTGAAATAAAATTATCACTCGTGTGCAAATATAAACTATCACCTCATTATAGTGATATGAATTATTCTCCATCACAATATATAAGGGTTTATAACAATAGTTGATTTAAATTATATATTTGATAGTAATGTTGTCACTATTTTTGTTAGGTTATACTTTTTTATCTATTCTCTTACAATCATGACACTTGGAAGAAAATATTTCTACTCCTACATACAAATAGAC
Organism: Viscum album; assembly: GCA_963277665.1. Classification (NCBI taxonomy): domain Eukaryota; kingdom Viridiplantae; phylum Streptophyta; class Magnoliopsida; order Santalales; family Viscaceae; genus Viscum; species Viscum album. Next base: position 1,435,649,287 of record OY728159.1, read on the forward strand.
TATGAAATCCCTGAAGTGACATGTTATTTTTTCATTTTAAAAAAAAATAATGAGAATAAAATTAGATTTAGTGAATAGATATGATATTATAGATATTATAAGGATTTTGGGTACATGAATTATTATTTACCTATCTTTGTTTCTATCTAACAAAAAAATGAAACTTCACTTATGATTATGTAAAAACTACTATCCACAAAAAGTTCGGTAATTCAGTTTTCATTCCAAAAATTAAAAAATCGTCAGAAAAAAAGTATGGAAGGATTAAATAAGATACTTATTAAATTTTTATAATTTAATAGATCATGAAACTGGTTTGATTTTAGAATGAAAAAAACTTCCAAACTAAAATATACATGAAAAATAAAAGAGTTATCACCCAAATATTATGACTTTTATTAAAAGATTATTAATAAACCATTTTTGTAATTTTTTAAATATATCATATATGATATTTTTGTTTAAAAATGTTTTTGGAATATAATTTGTGTATTACAAAATATTGAAAAAAATGAAATATCTCTTAGAAATCATGATAGATATTAGGTAATGGATCTTCATCTGAATGTTCTTCCTTTGACACATGTTTGATATTATGAACTGATTTATGTTTTTGATGTGTCTATAATAATTTATTGAAATGTAATGTCATGATTTCTTATTATTTATTTTTATATAGATTTATAATTAAAATTATTTTATCTTTTGTGTTTCGATTCAAATGATACCACTATTTTAAGGGTTTGTATTTTAAAATTATTTTTATAATAAAAATGTTATGTTTTACACCTATCTTATTTTATGTTGTATGTATACTACCCATCTAACATGCTATATCATTAATATATTTAAATAAATGTTATTTTATGTTTCATGTTAATTAAATCCATTCATGTTGGATATGATCCTAATTTTTCACAGATGTTTGTTTTTCACGTTACAATCTCTCATCCCACAATGATTGATTATGATTAAATCATTAACTATTGAATTATATGACAAATTATTCTAATGAAAAATTTAATTTCCTAAACAGTTTGTATTGATATAATTTAAATATTTTCATTTAGTTATCCATTATCCAAGTTCTAAAAAATATGAAATAATTTCTCAATGGAAAAATTAATATGCTTCAATATTATTCCATGAATATTCAAATCTATAACTGATTTTTTTAAAAATTATTTAAAGAATTATTTTAGTATTATAAAATTTTTAACTAAATTTTTTCTAACACAGGATTTGATTTTTATAAATTTGATTGAAATGAATCTCTTTTTCAATTTATAAATTAGGTAAGTCTTCTGATGACGAGATATTAATAATTTTTTCGAACGTACAACACATGAATGAATTTTCTCACCGTCATTAATACTCATTTCCATTATTAATCAATTAAAAAAACCAATGATTTATTTCAAATAAATCATTTTTTCTTATTATTCCAGAAATCTATAAATTTTAATTATATATTTCTTGATGAATATGGTATTTTTATAATAAATGATATAATGACCTTGAAATTTTATTTTCATCAATAATAATTTCTTTCATTATTTCTTTTAATTTTTATGGTTTTTGATACCATTATATCATCATTATAAATTATCATGCTGGTATAAGAATATGATGATGTAATTTTGTAGAAAGTTATTTCATTTCCACTACTCAATTTAAGATGAAATGATAAATATCATTATGATATTGTAGAAATATTCTCAACTGTGAGAAGAGTAGTTTTTATTCCTTGTGACATTTTGTGGAGAGGAGATATTGTTTCATTGATAGAAAAATGTGATTTAATATACAAAACTCAAGATGAAATATATTTTCTCTCTTTTATCCCTAAAATTGTTATATATCCAACCCCACAAAAAGGTGGAAGATAAGATCAAATTAAATATTTTCAATTGGGGTAATAGTTACCTACACATCAATAATCGAATCAAGATCAACAATTGTATCCTCATTTCAATTAATATGAACATATTATCATTTTTTATGTTTCCAAAATAGGTTATAGATAATATTGAGAACATCCTCATTTGGATTCGTAGGGGATTCCAAATAAACTAGGAAACATCATAATGCATCTTGGATGAAATTGGTGTAGATGATAAATGAATGACGTTTTAGTGTCTAATTACATTAATGTGAAATAAAGTCTTCATTATAAATATTAGATAGGGAGTTCTCAAAAGATGAAATCTATTTGGTATACAAATGAAAAAAAACATGGGATCCTCTTAAACCCTCCAAGAAGGACATATTACACTTTATGTAAATCATTCACATAAATATCATAGTTCATATATTATATAATAGGTCGAATATTGTAAGGGTAGATATCAACATCTGGCATCACAATTGGGTGGTTATAATTATTGGGTTCTTAGGTTATTCAGTTCTAGATAAAACGTTCAATATTTTGAAGGATCATCTAGAATTATCTGTTATCATCTTGAATGAGGATAAATTTAATCACATTGACATCATAAAATTATCTTCAAAACAATACATATGCATTTTTTAGGTACAAAAATTGGGTTTTTTGTGGGATGGAGTATCATCGGATCCTAAAGACCTTAACCAAGTACGATATTTGGTGTGGTACTAATTGGTGAAATTAAATCCCTTATGATAACAATTTCATTGATTGGGGGATCCAATACTAGGCGGTAACCAATTTTTGTCTCCCCTATTGAATTAGTATGCACCTTTTTCTATATGCACATATTGTTAAAGCCCCTAGGATGGGTCAATGGATTAGTTATTTGATGAATGTGAATGGACGTTGGGGGTTTATAATGGGTTTGGTGGGTTCACTGGTCTATCCTCTAATGAGTTGCAGTAATCCTAGTTTCTCAATAACCGAATCAAAGGATTGGACCATAATATCCATGAATGGAAAGAAATAGAATGCATATTTTTAAGCATACTGGGGTGTTTGACTGGATATGAATAATGAGCTCTTTTAAGGCCTCTTCTACATGAGGTTGGATATCATATTTTGGCCCGATGTATATTAATTGATTACTCCCATATTAAAGGTAAATGGGGTGACAACCCCTTCCTCAAAAACCAGTTACACTCAATCTCAAAATATACATTACACTATAATATATTCTCAGGAAAGTGGATTCAGTGGAACCAACACCATAGTTATCATAAATTGACTACAAATGGCTTGTAAAATGTAGAAATTGTTAGGGGTGGGGGTTTGGTTCCGGATACTAGGGGATATGGTTTCCTTGATTTCAATTCCTACATTGGTTTTGATGACTCACATCATGGTAATAGAAGGAAATTATTATGGGTATCTTGTTATAGAGTGAGATGTTGTTTTATCTGGATATGGTGGAAGCAGACTCCAAAATACTATAAAACTCCTTGAATAATAATTTTTTCATTCAGATGAATGTCTATATTCGCATATAGATGTGAAAATGTTTTCTCACTAGCCATATGGAAGTTCATCAAACATGGCATGAGGGACAGAAAGATGTTTACATATTTGGCATCAACAACATCTCATGATGCACCAATCATCTTCCACTTCAATTTGGTATATCTCCACCCAGAGGATGTAGACATCAATCATGGGGAAACCCTTATCATTTATTATATTCTCCCTTAAAGCTCCCTTTTCAATGTAATCTTCTATCGAAATATTCATTATAAAATAATGACAGAATATAGAACTGATTTTTGGAAAAGTAATTTATATTTATCTTGATAAACATTGTTAAATTTTTTATGTATTTAAAATATTTAATAACCCATTATTTTATTTGTGTAATAAGGATAGAGTTAATATATTGGATGAAATTTCTTATTCAGTAGGGTTTTTTGGGGAATAATGTAATATTTGCTAATTATAATCATTATTTTTTAAAATATATAATCATGTAATTCAAATGTTTTTATGTGATATCATCTGTTAAATAATTTTTTCTTGTGATAAATGTAAATGTATATATTGCAACGTTCTATTAAAAAACATTATGATATTTTTTCAGTAATCAATTTGGTCAAATGTATTTTGAAAATGGGAATTCGTAAATTATTTTATGGGATGACTTATGAATAAATTCTTGTTTAATTGTTTTTCATTTAATGATTAATGTATTGTTTAATCATATATATATATTTTTTCAAATTTAATAACTTGTTCTAGATATAATATATTTTGAAAATATCTAGTGTTATAAGGATTAATTTTTTTAATTATGGATCTTATGAGTTTATATAAATTTTCTTCAGGGATTTATGAATGAAAAATCATATTGACTATTCATTTCATGAAGTATGAAATGAGAAAAAAGGGTAAATTTATTGATGCACAACCACTAGATGAAAAAATTAATATACAATGGAAAGGAATCATGAATGAATATTTTCAATTTTTTAAAAACCCTGAACTCAATGGGAAATATCATCAAATAAATTTATTATTTTTCTAATTTATCATTTAGGATTGGGTTTCCTTTTTCACCCCTCACTGATTTGTAGTTTTGTTGACAATAAATTTCTCATAACCATGTTCTATATAACTATTTATTATTATGTTGACACAATAATTATTCTTCATTTCAATATTTATATTTCATATAAATGGTATACATATCTAGAGACTTGATTATATTTTATTTTATATATCGTATATGTTCCACACATACAATTTTAAATGTTAATTTTATCAACACATTGTACTATATGGAATTTTAATAAAAGTATTTTATATTATTGAACCATTTATTACCTTGATAAAAACAATGAGGATTCCATTTTATAAATAGGGGAATGTATCAAATAGAATTTTTTTAAAATAATAAACTATGCATGATAGCTTACTTGACATAGAACACCTAGTATTAAATATACTATGACATACTGTAAAAATGATAATGTCTAAATTTAACTGTTATAACCATACCCATAAATTTGGTTTAATAAATTCTAATTACTGGATTATAAATGAAAATTTCTTATGTTTTTGCCTAATGAAAATGTATTTATTAATAAATAATATATAAGTACAAAACATTCAGTGTGTTCAATTTATGGTTTGAAAAGAATGATTTCTACATGAATGGGTTTTATCACATTTTGTTCCATAAAATTATAATAAAAAATAATAGTATTATTTTTTTAGGTTTTTAATGACATTTATAAATCCAAAATGAAAATATTAACATACTGTGGATTTTAGGGAATTTTTTGAAATATTTTATTCTTGAGTTAATAGGGAGAAATTTTGTTTTTTTAAAACATTCATTTATTATCATATAATAAAATATTTATAGGAATAATAATGTATTTTATTTGGTCTTAAAGAAACATAATTATCCTTGAATAAGCTAAAATCAATTTAATTAAAAAATAATAATTATAAAATTTATTTTTTGTATAGTTTCATTTTTAGGCTCAATAAAATTTTCTTCATTTTTTTCACTATATGCCATATTAAATAATCATAAAAAAATAAATTAATACATATTTATTTAGTTAATGAAATATACAGTTTATATATTTATTTTATTTTTTAACTTTAATTTTTTGTCTTCACAATGAAATTAATTATTTAAAATTTATTTTTATGTATAAAAAGAATTTGGTTAAAAATTGGTATTAGTTCTATTTTGAGAACTTATATTAATTTAAATTCTGACAAAACATATAAATTTATTATTTTAATACGTATTTCATATTATTATGTAAAAAAATAATATAATTTAGAAGGATAATGATTATATTAGGTCATAATAAATAGTAAATAGTATAAAATTTCTCATCTTGATTATGGTTAAAAAATTGTTCACAATGGTTGTTAATAAAATACGTAAGGGTTTCAATGTCACAAAAAAACACTTTCCTATTCTATAAATATATTTTAAAATTATATTTATATATCTTCTATTTATTTTACATTTTATGACTCTTTATCCTGATCATTTACTTATATTATTGAAATCGTTTTAAGTAATTCTATGTGTGTCCCTCCATTCGCATATTTTGTGGTCCCCATTCTCCTCCATTATTAAAATAAATTATAAATATTTATTAGTAAACAACTAATATTAACCCATATTTAATTACTTATATTCATTATTGATATCATATTCAACCCCTAAGATCATCATATGAATTATTAAAGTGTATACTATTTGTGGTCTCCCAAAGAAGAGTTATTAGTAAATACAAAGATCATCTGATTTTATTCATTGTTACTCTTATTTTATTCATTTTGTGTCTATCATTAAATTATGAATAAATTATCATAAACATGTCTATATTTAATTATGATTATATTCAATCCAATTTCTACTAATTATCAATAAAATGTGAAATAAATTTATCGGTCGTGTATATGTATATATAACTGCATCCATTTAGAGATAAGACGTACTTTTCATTTTTAATAATCTACAGATCAATAATATGATTTGTTTTCTTTTTAACATTTACTTTTAGAACATGCTTTCTTATAAATAAATATATGATATTTTTTTATTCTTATGATAACATTAATTGGGAAATAATAATATCGCTCATGCGTACATGTGGGCTACCATCTTTCTAAAGTGTTGTGATTAAATTAAAATTTATATTTATCATGGAAGAAAATTTATATTTAACTAATATAATTTATATTTAGTATAATCATTTATTTATTACATTAAATTTAATATGCACCATTACTTTTTTCTATCCATCAAACATTGAAGATATCACTCATTCGTATGTTTGAAATACTTCCTCTATGAATTGTTGTGAATTATTTTTCATCACGAAATTGTATTTTTTGTCATTAAAATAATATAATTATTAAATATGACACTTGAATCATGATTATGATTTTTTTATATTATGGAACTAAGATTAATTTTGATGGACCATAATATCCAATTTGATGCATTCATGAAAAACGAAAACATTATCACTCAAAATAAAAAAATTATTAAATTATTATTATTAAAAAACTATAATTGCATAATTTTATCATATATTTTATAAAATGGTTAAATTATTTTATTATAATAAATATAAATTTATTATATATGTTTTTATAGGAAAAATAATCATGTTTGAAATATAGAATGGGTTCTCCATCTCAATATTATTTCATTGAGACATATTTGATACTATTGAGAAAATTTTATTTATGAGGTGTATATAATACTCGATTTATATGATATGTTAAGTATTCACCTTAATTACTATTTTATTAAATTATTATTCATATAATTTCACCCAAATAAATTTTATTGGAATGCTACAAAATTGGTAACTGTTTATTCAACCAAACTATCATTTTATGAATATTTTTTTAGTTATACACCTACCTTATATTATGAGGATTATCTACTTCTCCCACAATGTGTTATATCATGAATATATTTATATATATGTAATTTCATGTTTAATTTCATGTTATTTATTTCATAAGGGTAATTATACATATTTTTTAAAAGAGGTAAGTGTTTTACATTAAAATATTACTTTATTCCATGATTTTTTATAAACAATTTTGATGATGAAAATATATGATCAATCAAAAAAAATTATTATTTCATTTCAAATCCATTTCTTATTTTTATAATATAGGTGATTTTTATTTATTTTCACCAATTTTTGAACAAAATATTCTAAAAATATATATTTATAGAAAATGAACATAGCTTTTTTATTTCTCTTGAGAATAGTTTCTTTCATGATGTTGAATTTCTAAAATTTCTTCATAAATAATTTTACTATTTTACTGATCATTATTTAATGTCATTATTTATAATTTATGAAAAAAAGGTTATTGAGTTTAATTAATTGGAAATATTAAATTAAATATGGATTATTTACTTGAATATTTAAGAAGATAAAAATAATTATTTTTCTAAAGAAAATTAGACCAAATCCTCAATGATTACTCATAAAAAATTAACAAAATTAAATTAAACATATTTATAGAAGATATTTAAAATGATTTATAAAATGATAAGATAATCAAATTATTGATGGTTTTTATAAAAATTATTGACATTGATTTATCATTTTATAATTATGGTATATTATAAAATAGAAATTTATAAAAATTACAAAATGATAATTATTATATTTTCATTGGATGACTATTTAAATATCATATGATAATTTGGATACTATGAGAATATAATTATTTAAATTATCAAATGATAGTTGTGAAATTATGAAAGGATAAATAATTAAATTATCAAACTATAATTGTGATATTATCAATGGATAGTTATTTAAATTATAAAATTCTAATTATGAGATTTTTAAATAATAATTATTTATGTTATGATAGAATAATTACAAGATTATTAAAGTATAATGTTTTAAATTATCATACAATAATGGGGAGATTATGAATGTATTATTATTTAAATTATAAAAAGACAATTATGATATTATAAAAGGATAATTATGAATATAATAAAATGATAATTATGATATTATTAATAAGTAATTATTAAAATAATCAAATGAAAATTGTGATATTATTAATAGAAAAATTTTTAAATAATAAATTTACACTTGTGATGTTATTAAACAATAATTAATTAAATTATCAAATAATAATTTAAAAATTATTTAAGGATAATTAATTAAATTATCAGAAAAATGTAATTATGAGATTATAAAAGGATATATATTATGTTATCCAACACATATTTTTGTGTTTCTAAAATATAATTATTTAAATGGTTATTTAATAGTCACCATATGCACCAATATTGATTTATAAAATAAAAACTGTCATATAATATTTTATAATCCAAATTTTCTTATAGATTTTTTTTTTCTGAGAAATTTTAAAAATATAATTATTATAAAGGATAAACATTATGTGTGCATGTGATATCCAAGAGTTATTTATAAAAATTATACAAGAGAGAGGATGTATTATCACATATGTTATATAATTTCTTTATGAAATAAAACAAATTGTTTTGGATCAATGATCCCTTGATGGACCATAAGCATTGATGTGTTCTAGTTTACAATAATAATTCAGATAAGTGTTGTTACTACTAGTTGAGATTTCCACTTTAGATATTGAACTATGTTGTGTTGTTTATTATTGTATTTGATATCATTGAATTTCATGGAATAATGTTACATACATTCATGACCCCTTTTTACGCATATATTTCCATGATATGATTTATCCATGGCATGAATGATGCCCATTTTTTTACTTGTGATCGTATGTTGGTGTGTTTTCCATGAGAGAAATTTGTGATGGGTTTTCAAAAGAGATATTTTAGAGTATACACATAACAAGTTTGATGGTTCCACATTTTGTTGTATCGCTCCTATATATTCCTCAAGATGTCATGATGTTTTATCATGATCGACCACTTGGTTTACTATTTTTCCTTAGAGGTATCTTTATTCATTATTGTTAATCATGGTAGGTGACCCTCAAGGTGTAGTTATTCCTTATAGACGAAGTAAGCATAATGTGCATGGATGAGGATGGTGTGGCATTGTAGCCGTATGAATAAGCACTACTTGGTGCCTTGTTAAACCTAAATAGTGGGTGATATATTATGACTTATGGATTAAATGTATTTCTCAATGCCATGTAGATTTTACATAGGTCAGATATATTTAAAGTCATTTGGATTCAGATTATTAATCGATTCCCTGTGGGTTCTTAGTTGGTTACCTTCACAACATAACTTTTGTATCCCATGTTTCATTCCAATATCCTCATAGATGGATTATGAATCCATTGATGATTTTTAATTATCATTAAATCATTGGGATGTATTAGGTACTGTTGGGGGTTATTGAGACATTGATAGTTCCAAACCACTCAGTTTTGGTTTGTATGATATTACGTGTAATTTGTTTTTTATTATTTTGACATTCACTAAAATTATTGATCAATCAAGCTTGGAGATAAAATTCTCATGTCTTACTGATAATAGAACTCACACTCTACATAAGACTTTCAATGCATTATTATATTTAATGTGGGATCTGTTAGAGTACAAGAGTCTTAGGGAGGATATCTAATCAAAGGAGTGTGGATAAAAAGGATTGCTAGTAATGTCATGATATGTACTTTCATTTTATCATTTGTTTACATATATTTTTTATTTTATTATGACATAAATTCTTATTTTGGTATATTATTTTTTATAATTGTTTTGTATACCATCAATATCATTATATATGTTTACTCTATTTATTTAATATATATTTTATTGTTTATTATTAATTGTAAGACATAATTCAAAGGGTTGTGTCTCCCCAATAACAAACTATGAATTTTGGATTTTGTCGGAAGTCTCCTGGATATGGGGAGGTGTTCATGAGGACATTTGTTCTTATGGATCAAACATAGTGGGTTGATTTGGTATGTTACATACTCGGATAATCTATTTACTGCATTCTCCATCTATTGTATAAAGAACAAGGAGATGAAGGAATGAGTCAAAAATGTTTATACAAGTACTTTTGATAGAGTAGGATAAACAAATATCTTACCATAGAACATCTCATGTGCAGCCTACTCATAGACTTCTATGGATGCAAACATCCCGAGGCCCTGAAGACTGGGAACCTAAGACAAACATGGGACACATTGTGGTTGTGGTTTTATTAGCTTATAGCAACATCCTCCACCAAAAGTTCTAGAATGTTGAGTAGATGATACAATTATACAAGTATTGTCTCCCAAAGGGCCACCCTGGCCATGTGAGAATGATCCATGAACATTGTGTTATATTTTCCATGGAGATCAGTCCACTGTAAACCTATACTGCTTAGCAAGATAGGTCGGAAAATTATGAGCTACGTTAAATCGACTGCCACAATCATAGAATCATCCTTCTCCAGTATAGCTAGTTCGAATATGTGATCCCTAATACATAGAACCATGTGTTAATGTCTTTTTATCGATATGACTCATGCATTGAGACCTTTTTATCTAACACCTCAAAGCCTCTAGTGACTAGAAAGACCTTTGATATCCAACACTGAAGAAATCATCATAGATAACCTTTATCAAGAATCTCTTTATACATATATCTTACTCGAAACACCCTCAGTGGTAGGGGAAACAATGAAATAATTTTAATGTAGATTTCATTATAGAGTCCCATCATAAATATCTATTCCCATAGGAATCCATCTCACACCTTTTCAATGAAGTATCAGGTATTGTTATTGAACTTCGCAACGAACAGTAAAAAGTTCATATCAACCTACTGTATTTAAATATTATCATATATCCAAGTAGATCAATATAATGAAGGGTAATTTTCCTTAGGATATAGTTATTAGAATTTTATCTCTGAGAGATGCTTCTCATCTCGAGTTCCAGTAACTAGTCTCTACCAACACCTAATAAATCTATTAAATGGGCTGTCTGTAAGAAAACTTATCTGGTCAGCTAAGTTCCAATTAAGAACAAATAGTTAGTTCATTAATATAATCTAACACATATAATCTTAAGGATCTGTCTCCCAAAATAAACTCCACGGTCTCAAGTGTTGGGTCTTGAGTGGCACACTATGCCACATGGTTTCTATGTACTACACTATATTAACTTATTGTTTCTCAACTGGTGGAATAACTTTTGTCAACCTTCTTGTAGGTAACATGTCATGAGTTAGACACTGAACTATAGAATAATCATTCTACTAATAAATTTCATGATACAATATCCTTACCCAAGATATGTGTCTTCATGGAGTCATCTGGTATTTATTCAATACAAGACATAGTTAAATGAGAATATATTTTTGAGGATATGTATCAAGAAGAATAGTCAATTGAATCAATATTGCATTATGAACATACCATGTTCCCTGCAAAACGTTTATTAGAATTCTATGTTAAAAATTAGTTAGTAATATTCTTGTTGTATGGATATATCAACTATTAGAAAAACATGGGTATCTATGGCCTAAAATCCACTAATCAGAATCATTGAATCTTTTTTCCTATTCCCAAACCGATACACATAAATAAATAAATATAAATATCTTACAATGTAATGTAATACTCTAATTCCACATTCTTATGACTCCAACCACTTTTGATTTTCTTGTCAGTGGAAATCCGATCTATGATAATCCAAATCCATCCAAAAATATCATAGGGTTTAAAATGAAAAATTAAAAGGAATACTGTATATGAGAGGCTGTTTCATAATGTACAAATACACATGCACCCAACAAACTCCTTGAAAATGTGAAAAGTAATAATAACTAAAAGACTACAACATCTATAATACAATAATTCATGAAAAAAAAATATATAGAAAACATAAAATAAAAATTTTATAAAACAAGGTAAATAAATAAAAAATATGTCCATATTGAAAAAGTGTATCATTCTAAAAACATGATAAGTAAGGGAATTGAGAGACCATAACTGATAATATCGCTGAAAATTCTATAAAAACATCTGATTCAACCAAGTACCACTATTATCTACTGTATTTATTGATGATATAACTGTCATGTGCATTGGACATCACATGTGTGATAAAAACCCTTATAGGGGTGAGTATATACATACCCAATAGGATTTAAAAAATCACTGAGTGAGATATATGTAATGACCCAAATGTTCATTAATGAAAATTTCAATTGATATAATTAAATGTATTATTATGTTAAATGGTTATATAACTTATGAACATTATTGTTTTAATCTTTGTATATTTTAAAATACCATTATGAATTGTGATTTTTTCTAATGTAACAGTTAAATAGTGATCATAACAGTAGTACAAATATATAGTTTTAAAATCCTATTTACTCAGACAAAGTAAGGGATTTCCTTATACAATAGAATTTATATATACAAATTACATTTTTCAGAGCTCTAAAAGGAGGTGGAATCATTGTGATTCGCTATTGACCAAGCCCAAGCCGAGCTTCAATGCGCTAAGCTTGATCAGAACTGCCTACAAGAGAAGTGGATGTTGTTAGAGATTACCACCTAAGTAGAGTTATCTGAGCATCCCAAAGAGTCTGTTACCATAACTCACCTTACCCTTAGGTTATACACAGGTGTTATAAATGGTTATGTTCCATGAACAAGCACTATGATTACAGAAATTATTTTTGAGTAGATAATATACATTCATTTACATAGAAAAATATTTTTAAATCAAAAATAATATTTTTTATTAAAATTCAATTATTGAATATATTTCAATCAATAAATGTATTTTTATTAAATAATAATTTAATGAAATATTATTACATAGTTAATTTTTAATAAATATAAATGATCATATAATTTTTATGAATGTAACTGTAATTTGTTTTAGAATTTTAATGTTGTATTTGTCAAAACAAATGAATTTTTGAAAAAAGTCAGTTCTTATTTGTAAATGTATAAAATTCACTTATTTTGAGAATTATTTACATAAAATTAATATATATTTATGTAACAAATACATAGACATTATCCATTGGTGATTTTTTCGTTATTTTTTAATATAGTCGAATTTTTGGGTAAAAATTAAATATCGTTTAAATATATAATTTGTTTTATGAAAACATAATGACCCAAAAGTTTTGTAATAAAATAATATAAACATGATGTTAAGACAACATATGTTTCTGTAACATCCCAAGTAAGTAATGAATAATAGATATTTTTATCTATGTCTATTAATGAATTAGATAGCGATTTAGAGGTTTAAAATGAAAATAAAACCAATCTTAAGAAAGGAATACACTAATATTTTTGAAAGATTGTTTTACAGCCTTTTGATGGAAAACCATTTTTAAATCTATCTTTTGACAATTTTATAAGATATATTTGTCAAAATAAACATATTCATTATGATTGGGATATTTAAATTTACATTGGATAAATTTTTGTTATTTTTCTGACAATGTTCATTTTTTAATGAATAGTGAAAAAATACTGCATTTTACATCAAAAATGCTTTTTCATTTAATTTAATTATATGGTTAGATTATAATTTTAATTGTTATTAAAGTTTAATATGAATATATTTTTACCATTTAATCAAATTTTGGTCATTAGGATTAATTTCACTTTGGAATTGGTCATAAACTAATGCTAAACTTTTCATAGATATTGTTTCAAAAAAACCCGCTATTTGTTTTGACAACAGGAATTATTTTTAAATCAATTATTGAAATTTTTGTGTTTGTAATTTGGTAAAATGGATTAAATATTTGTAATTATAAGGTCCAAATTATGTAATTAAGACTCTTTTATTTTTGGACATTATGAATAGTAATGATGGTAATTATCTTTAATTATCTTGATTAATGTGTAATCAGGTAGTTAAAGATAATAAAATGATATCATAATAATACAAAAAGACCACAAAATGTGTCCTAAGGCTACTGGTTGTCTCATGGCCGACCATGGGATGCCTTTTTCAAATATTGGAGGCCCCATGGAATCAATTTCGTGAGAAAATGACTTTTTATCCTTTTATTTTTAAAGAATGTTAAATGTTACAAAGAATGTATCACCTAAGTAAAATATTTTTAATTTTGTCTACATAAATTATATTTTGGACTATAAATATTCATTAGAAAGATAATAAAAATTTCCTACATCATAGTATTTTTTTCATAATTTTTAGACTTTAAATAAATTTAATTATTTATGACATCATGATGATGCAGCGATTACCTCATTAATAAAGGATTTAACAAAATGAAATGATAATGTAAAATCTATGACCAACACATGTACAAAACCTATTGGATGGATGTATTTCGAACCATTATCACCTTACCCTATAATTATATCAATGTGGGGCCTTTTTAATCCGAAAATCATTTTCAAATAAAGTAACATTTCATTACTTTCCAAGAGTGCCCCTGCTCTCCTCTTATAAAAGGCCCCCACCTCTACCTCCTTACCCACACTACCAAAGCCTTTGGATCGGCCAACCCCTGCCCATTTTGTCTCTCCACTTCCCTCTCTTACTCCTTAAATCCTCACTTTGTGCCTAAGTCTTCACAAGGAAGCCTTTCATCTCAAACCAAAGGGACTTACCCGATTTTAAGATAATGTCTTCACTTGAGTCCTTTTGATTTATTTTACTTCTCCAACCCCCAAAACTCTTTTTATTCATTTATTTTGTAACAAATCCAGTATCCTAAATATACTAGGATGTTTTTATAAGAAGTATTAGAGCTACACTTACACACACCTACATCTAATGGTTAAAGGACATACTGTTTCCATGGATGGTGAATTTATGCCTCCCGAAATGATGATTGTCCAACATTATTTTAACACCATCAAAGGTGGAAATTAAGATGTCACTGTATTTATATATGATATATAATATGTTTATGTTTTCCTTAAGCTTCTGTATTTTTCATTTTGGGAATACCTTTATGGTTTCTATTATAGATAAACGCGATATCTTCATTTAAGGAAGTGCGGACTACCGCCCCCTCAAAGTGATTTGATTCATTAAATACCATATGTGGGACGTATAAAGGATGGAACTATGATATTATATATGATATTATACTGGAATTATAATATACCTTTATATCATTATGATTCAATTTTATAAAATACGAAATAGAAATGAAAGTAGCGTTCATGCGTACGTACGGCTTACCGTCTCCATGAACGGTGCATTTCATTTCCTATCTCTAAATGTTATGTAATATTATAAATTCATGCATTTACTAGATATATATGATATATATGATATCTACATCATGAATACCATTCTAGATATAATTGATACATGAACAAATTGTAATTATAAAGGGTTAATTTTTTACTCAAGTACCAATGAACGTTAAAACCACCGTTATTAACTTGAATAATTACATAGTATTCATGACATGGAAATAAGTGATATAAAAGGAATAATGAACTTGAAAAAGTTTCTTAAACAAGTAGAAATTAACTCAAGTTTATTATTCAGGAGATTAAAGAACGACCGAGTCAATTCAGACCCGAGGTATGGAACTTCGTCCCAATCTCCTTTCATTGAGGCATATTTTGTTTAATACACAACCTTCTTTTATACGGTGTATAAACCCCTTTGACTTTTACATTTATCCAAAAGGAATATTTTATATATTAAGTGTTTTACTAAATGACAAAAGGGAATGGTTTTGTCGTACATATGCAGCGACAACGACTTCTCCGCCGCTGTGACCATTATTTGAGTTTTGGCTTCCTCTACAAGCCATACCTTTTTTAAGACCAAATAAATACCAAGTTTTACTTTTCTTTTATTTTGGTATTGAAAATTGTTTTCATAATGTTTTTATATCAATGTGTTCTATTGATATCTTATGATTGAAAGGTGGAAATGTTATGTTCCTTTATGCATGTTTTATGTGATACGATTATGTTGAGGTTCTTGGGAATTATTATGAAGACGGGTGGTTCCGTGATAAACTAAGGGTGGGTGAGCCTGATATAGCTCTCCAATGCATTGGGTAACGTGAAGGAGTGAAACGTTAAGGTTTCTCTGAAGCGATTTAAGGAATATACTGTGATGGGTATTCCAAACGTAACCAAGAGGGTTACTCCCTACGTAAGAATGTTATGAATACCTCAAGTTACCTTTATGTCTTATGATTTCTATTATTTATTCATGATTTGATGAGGTATGTTAAAGTGCCTATGTTTTATGGGTAAAGTATGATTTAATTCTTATGTATATAGGTACCCATGTTTCCTTTCCATATTTTTATATCCTTTACTGAGCTTTTTATGCTCATCCCAATTTTTTTGAAATGTTTTTCACAGGTCAAGGGAAAGGTATATGATATGATGATAGTGTCAAGGGAGTGTCAAGAAATAATCCATGATTCATTTTAAATATGTTTCCATTGATGGGAAAGAATAATACTATCTTTATGTAACCACGTTCTTCATATGTGGAATGTAATGCATGTTTTATGATCTAATTCTATAAAACATTAAACCCAAAAAGATCCCCAATGTGTAATCTTGTAATAAATCAAGATTAAGTAAGGTTTGTGGTTGGGGCCTTATAGTTTCTCTCAGAGGTCGGTTTAGATAACTTTATGAGTTAGAATTATATTAAATGATTATCCAAAAAATTTTATGTTCAAATTGAAGTGATATAGTATTTGAAGATTACCATGTTGCTTCATCAAAGACATGTTTGTTCAGAATGGTTTTCCACAGAGGAAACAGGCAAGTAGTGCTAGGAAGGAATGCAGAAGGAAATAACCTTCCGAATCAGTATCCTGAGATGGTCGGAATTTGAACTGAACATTTTGATGCAGTAATGGTATAGTTGACTCCAGAGATAAATGGCGGTGGTATCCATACACGAGATCAGCCAGATCCACCGCAGAGGAACATGTCAGTGGTGGAACATTTCATGAGGCAACATCCCCCATCATTCAGAGGACCATCTGACCCTGTGCTAGCTGAAGGGTGGATTAAATAACTGGAGAAGATTTTTGATGTCATGGGGTGTTCAAACAATCAAAAGGTTAGTCTGGCTATTTACTGTATGGATGGTGAAGCAGATCAGTGGTGGTCGATGGTTAAAAATATCAAGGACACTGATGAGATTGATGCTCTCGACTGGGATGAATTGAAAGGTCTATTTCATGAAAAGTATATTCCTAATTTTGTTTGACTTAGGATGGAAAAACAATTCTTGGAATTGATGCAAGAGGAAGACTCAGTGGCAACCTATGAAGAAAGGTTCACTCGATTGGCAAGGTATGCTCCAAATTTTATCCGAGACCTTGATAGTAAAATAAATCGTTTTTACTCAGGATTAAAGCCAAAATATTGAAGGGCGTTAGCTTCTCGTGATTTTAAAAGTTTTGAAAAGATTTTTCTATGTGCTGAGAAGGTGGAAATGGAGTTTTTCGATGATCAAGTGTTCTATAACAAGCAGTAGAAGAAGAGACCAAGGTGGCAGGAGAAAGGGAAGAATTCTTCAAAAAAGTCTGATGGTAAGAAATCTATGTTTCCAGTTTGTGATTAGTATGGAAAAAGGCATGCTGGGGAATGTCTTCTGAATTCTAGAAAGTGCTAACGATGTGGTATGATGGGACATAAGCCTCATGATTGCACTGAAAAAGATCAAGGAGAAGTTAAGACCAAATTCGATTTAGAGTTAGTGAAAGTTTTAAGTGCAATGGGATGGGTCACTATGCAAACGAGTGTCCAACAAAGAGCTCAAGTGATGGGAAGCAGTTCTACTACAAGAAGAAAGTGGTGGTGATATCCTTTGAAACTACTTCTGCAGATGTCAGGCCATCAAATGCAGTTGTATCAGGTACTTTGTTTGTATTTTCAGATTATTCCAGTGTGTTGTTTGATTCGGGGTCTACACATTCTTTCATCTCTGAAAACATTTCTAGTAAAATGGGAATACCATCTCAAGAAATGACTCCTGATGTTTTGGTAAAATCACCTGGGGGAAATGTTGAGGCAAAAAGAATTTATAAGAATATTCCTATCCTTATCTGTGGAAAGAACCTACTTGCAAACCTTATTGTTCTACCTCTAGTATAGTTTGATGTTATACAAGGTATGGATTGTATATCTATTTACCATGCTATGATTTACTATAGATCTAAAGACGTTTCTTTTAAAAAATACTTTCAGTTTGTGTACAAGAATGAACCCTTACTGTTGATAACTTATCAAGAGGCCAAGAAACTTGTAAAAGATGGAAATGAATGTTACCTTGCACACATCGTTGAAAATAAAGGAACTGTTCAGATTAATGATGTGCCAGTGGTAAATGAGTATCCTGAGGTTTTTCCTGATGAGTTTCCTGGAATAATACTAGATTAGGAAGTTGAGTTTACTGTTGACTTAGTTCCTAATGCTAATCCAATTTCAAAACCCCCTTATCGAATAGCTCAAATTGAACTTTTAGAGTTGAATGTGCAACTGCAAGATTTATTATAGAAAGGTTTCATTCGACCTAGCACATCACCATGGGGTGCTCCTGTTTTATTTGTTAAAAAGAAAGATGGTTCAATGAGACTTTTCATTGATTACAAAGCCTTGAATAACATCACTATTAAGAATAAATATCCTTTTCCTCATATCGATGATTTGTTTGATCAGCTCCAGGGAGCTCAGTATTTTTCAAAGACTGACTTCAGATCGGGGTACCATCAGCTGAAGGTAAAGGAATCAGATGTTCTGAATACCGCATTCCATACAAGATATGGCCATTATGAATTTGTAGTAATGCCTTTTGGGCTAACCAATGCACCTGCTGTATTCATAGACTTAATGAATAGAATTTTCCATGAGTTCCTGGATATGTTTGTGGTGGTTTTCATTGATGATATTTTGGTGTTTTCTAAAAGTAAAGAGGAGCATGAAAGATATTTAAGGGTTATCTTGAAAACCTTAAAACAAAAGAAACTGTATGGAAAATTCAGCAAGTGTGAGTTTTGGTTGCAAAAAATTTCTTTCCTTGGTCACATTATTTCTAAAGATGGGATAACTGTTGATCCTGCAAAAACAAAAGTTGTGGAAGACTGGCCAAGACCCAAAAATGTAACTGAGATTCGTAGCTTCCTTGGTTTGGCAGGCTATTACCGAAGGTTTGTTAGAAACTTTTCACGGTTATCTAGTACAATGACTAAGCTAAATCGGAAGGGTGTTAAGTTTATCTAGACAAAAGAATGTGATGATTTTTTCAGGAATTGAAAAGAAGATTGGTGAATGCTCCAGTTTTGGCACTACCTTCCAGGAATGGTGAGTTTGTTATATACAGTGATGCTTCATTGAAAGGACTTGGTTGCGTCCTAATTTAGAATGATCAGGTAATTGCTTATGCTTCACGATAGTTGAAAACTCATGAGGTAATTTACCCTACACATTATTTGGAATTAGCTGCTATTGTTTACACTTTAAAAATTTGGAGGCATCATTTGTATGGAGTAAAGTGTGAAATATATACTGATCACAAATGTTTAAAGTATATATTCACTCAGAAAGAGTTAACAATGAGACAGAGGAGATGGATGGAATTAATCAAGGATTATGATTGTACAATTCATTACCATCCGGGAAAACAAATAAAGTGGCTGGTTCTTTGAGTCGCAAAAGTAATGATTCATTAGCAATGTTGTGTATGGAACGTGATCCTTTAGTTAAGGATTTGATGAACTTTGGCATAGAAGTTGTTGGTACAGGATGTCCTTATATTTTATTTCAGGTATCTGTGAGATCATCTCTATCATATAGAGTCAAGCAAGCACAGAAGCAAGATAGTGAGTTGCAGAAAAAGGTAGAGCTGGTTCAGAAAGGTAAGTTGCATGAATTCAACATTGATAATTATTACGTTTTGATATTTGGGAAGAGATTGTGTGTGCCTTGTGATTCATAGTTTAATAGAGAGTTGTTATGTGAATGTCATAGATCTCCGTTTTCAGTTCATCCTGGCAGTACTAAGATGTACAGAGATCTGCGGGAGTATTACTGGTGGGATGGAATAAAAAGCAATATTGCTGATTTTACTATGAAGTGTTTGACATGTCAACAGATTAAAGAAGAGCGGATGTTACCGAAAGGGATGATTCAGCCTTTACCAGTGCCAGAGTGGAAATGGGAGAATATATCTATGGACTTTGTTATGGGATTACCGAAGACATCTCGAGGTAATAATGCAATCTGGGTTATTGTTGATTGCTTGACTAAATCTGCTCATTTCCTTGGTATATGAGATACTTTTTCCCTAGATCAACTTTCCCGTTTGTATCATAAAGAGATAGTCAGGTTACATGGAGTTCCCCTCTCCATTGTATCTGATTGTGATACCAGGTTCACATCAAACATTTGGAAAGGCCTTCAGAATTCGTTGGGTACTGAATTAAATTTTAGTGCAGCATTTCATCCTCAATCAGATGGGCAGTCAGAACGAACAATCCAGACCTTGGAGGATATGCTACGAGCTTGTTCGATGGATTATCAGGGAAGTTGGGACCAACATCTTTCTTTGTTTGAATTTTCATATATTAACAGTTTTCATTCCAGTATACAGATGGCACCATTTGAGGCGTTATATGGGAAGCAATGTCGAAATCCAGCTTTCTGGGATGATGTGGGTGAAAAGAAGTTGATGGGACCATTATTGGTATAAGAGATGGAAGAAAAACTTCAGCTGATTCAGAAACACATGAGAACAGCTCAGAGTAGGCAGAAGAGTTATGCAGACAACAGGAGGAAGGATCTAACTTTTGAGGTAGGTGATCATGTTTTTCTAAAAGTCTCGCCAAGGAAAATTGTGATGCGATTTGGTAAGAAAGGAAAGTTGAGTCCAAGGTTCATTGGACCATATGAAATTATGGAGAGAGTTGTATCAGTTGCATACCGGGTGGCTTTACCTCCGAGTTTATCTCAGGTACACAATGTTTTTCACATTTCGATGTTGAGAAAGTATATGCCAGATCCATCTCATGTTTTGAGTCCAGAGGTAGTTCAGTTGGAAGAGAACCTATCTTTTGAGAAAAATCAGTCCAGATTCTTGACCACAGGGAGCAAGTGTTACAAAATAAGGTGATTAATCAGGTAAAGGTTTTGTGGAAAAACCACATGATGGAAGAGGAAACATGGGAATCTGAAAATGCAATGAGGGATAAGTACCTCCATTTATTCGATAAGTAAATAAATTATGGGGACGCAATTTTCTAATGGGGGGAAGGATGTAACATCCCATGTATGTAATGAATAATAGATATTTTTATCTATGTCTATTAATGAATTAGATAGTGTTTTAGAGGCTTAAAATGAAAATAAATCCAATCTTAAGCATGGAATACACTAATATTTTTAAAAGATTGTTTTACTTCCTTTTGATGGAAAACCATTTTTAAATCTATCTTTTGACAATTTTATAAGATATATTTTTCAAAATAAACATATTCATTATGATTGGGACAATGAAATTTACATTGGATAAATCATTGGTATTTTTCTGACAATGTTCATTTTTAATGAATAGTGAAAAAATACTGCATTTTACATCAAAACTGCTTTTTCATTTAATTTAATTATATGGTTAGATTATCCTTTTAATTGGTATTAAAGTGTAATCTGAATATATTTTTACCGTTTAATCTAATGGTGGTCATTAGGATTAATTTCACATTGGAATTGGTCATAAACTAATGCCAAACTTTTCATAGATATTGTTTCAAAAAACCCGCTATTTGTTTTGACAACGTGAATTATTTTTAAATAAATTATTGCAATTTATGTGTTTAGAATTTGGTAAAATGGATTAAATATTTGGAATCAGAAGTTCTAAATTATGTAATTAAGACTCTATTATTTTTGGACATTATGAATAGTAACGATGGTAATTATCTTTAATTATCTTGATTAATGAGTAATCAGGTAGTTAAAGATAATAAAATGATATCATAATAATACAAAAAGACAACAACATCTGTCCTAAGGATAATGGTTGTCTCATGGATGACCATGGGATTCCTTGTTCCAATCTTGGGGGCCCCATGAAATCATTTTTGTGAGAAAGTGACTTTTTGTCTTTTTATTTTTAAAGAATGTTAAATGTGACAAAGAATGTATCACCTATGTAAAATATTTTTAATTTTGTCTACATAAATTATCTTTTGTACTATAAATATTAATTATAAAGATAAAAATATTTCCTAATTCATAGTATTTGTTTCATAATTTTTAGACTTTATTTAAATTAAATTATTTATGACATCATGATGATGCATCGATTACCTCATTAATAATGGATTAAAAAAATGAAATGATAATGTCAAATATATTACCTACACATGTCCAAAACCTATTGTATGGGTGGATTTAGAACCCTTATCACCTTACCCTCGAATTATATCATTGTGGTACCATTTGAATCCTAAAATCATTTTCAAATAAAGTAACATTTCTTTACTTTCCAAGAGTGCCCCTCCTCTCCTCTTATAAAAGGCCCCCACATCTACCTCCTTACCCACACTCCCAAAGCCATTGACTCAGCCAAACCCTACCCATTTTGTCTCTCCACTTCCCTCTCTTACTCCTTAAAGCCTCACTTTGGGCATAAGTCTTCCCAAGGAAGATTTTGAGCTCAAACCAAAGGGAGTTACCCGATTTTAAGGTAATGTCTTCACTTGAGTCCTTTTGTTTTAGTTTGCTTCTCCAACCCCCTAAACTATTTTCATTCATTTATTTTGTAACAAATCCAGTATCTTCAATATATTAAGATGTTTTTATAAGAAGGATTCTAGCTACACTTACACACACCAACATCTAATGGTTAAAGGACATACTGTTTCCGTGGATGGTGAATTTATGCCTCCCGAAACGATGATTGGTCAACATTCTTTTAACACCTTCAAAGTTGGCCATTAAGATGTCACTATATTTATATATGCTATATAATATGTTTATGTTTTCCTTAAGCTTCTGTATTTTTCATTTTGGGCATACCCTTATGGTTTCCATTATGGGTAAACGTGATATCTTCATTTAAGGAAGTGCGGACTACCGCCCCCTCAAAGTGATTTGATTCATTAAATACCATATGTGGGACGTATAAAGGATGGAACTATGATATTATATATGATATTATACAGGAATTATAATATAAATTTATATCATTATGATTCCATTCTATAAAATACTAAATAGAAATGAAAGTAGTGTTCATGTGTACGTACGGCTAACCGTCTCCATGAACGGTGTATTTCATTTCTTACTCTAAATGTTATGTAATATTATAAATGCATGCATGTACTGGATATATATGATATATATGATATCTACATCATGAATACCATTCTGGATATAATGGAAACATGAACAACTTGTAATTATAAAGGGTTTATTTTTGACTCAAGTACCAATGATCGTTAAAACGACCGTTATTATCTTGAATAATTACATAGTGTTCATGACATGACAATAAGTGATATAAAAGGAATAATGAACATGAATAAGGTTCTTAAACAAGTAGAAATTAACTCAAGTTTATTATTCAGGATATTAAAGAACGACCGAGTCAAGTCGGACCCGAGGTATGGGACTTCGTCTCAATCTCCTTTCATTGAGGAATATTTTGTTTTATACACAACCTTCTTTTATACGGTGTATAAACCCCTTTGACATTTAGGTTTATCCAAAAGGAATCTTTTTTATATGAAGTTTTTTACTAAAAGACAAAAGGGAATGTTTTTGTCATATGTATGCGGACAAATCGAATTCTCCCCCGCCGTGACCATTATTTGAGTTTCGGCTTCCTTTACAAGCCATACCTTTTTTTAAAAGAAAAAATAAATACCATGTTTTACTTTAATTTTATTTTGGTATTGAAAATGATTTTCATAATGTTTTTTATCAATGTGTTGTATTGATATGTTGTGATTGAAAGGTAGAAATTTTATGTTTCTTTTATACATGTTTTATGTGATACGATTAGGTTGAGGTTCTTGGGCATTATTATGAATACGGGTGGTTCCGTGATAAACTAAGGGTGGGTGAGCCCGATATAGCTCTCTAATTCATTGGGTAATGCGAAGGAGTGAAACGTTAAGGTTTCTCTGAAAATATTTAGGGAATATACTCTGATGGGTATTCCAAACGTAACCAAGAGGGTTACTCCCAACGTAAGAATGTTATGAATGCCTCAAGTTACCTTTATGTGTTATGATTTCTATGATTTATTCATGATTTGATGAGGTATGTTAAAGTGATTATTTATTATGGGTAAAGTATGATTTCATTCTTATGTATATATGTACCCATGTTTCCTTTCCATGTTTTTATATCCCTTACTGAGATTTTTATTCTCATCCCAAGTTTTTTGAAATGTTTTTCACAGGTCAAGGGAAAGTTACATGATATTATGATAGTGTCAAGGAAGTGTCAAGAAAGAATCCATGTTTTATTTTAAATATATTTCCATTGACGGGAAAGAAGAATACTATCTTTATGTAATCACTTTGTTTATATGTGGAATGCAATGCAAGTTTTATGATCTAATTCCCTAAAACTCTAAAACTGAAAATATCCTCAATGTGTAATCTTGTAATAACTCAATATTAAGTAAGGTTTATGGCTGGGGCCTTATAGTTTCAACCTTTTAATAATGTTATATTATATTTTTTTACTAATTTTATGGAGCCTTAGTGGACCCTCCAAAAGATATAGAACATTTTAACTTTTAATCTGATTTCCATTAGAGTGTGACTCAAATTCACATTAGAAATCCAAATATTTGAACCTGATAGGCCATTGTAATTATAATTTTTTTTCCAACTCCCCTTTGGAAAAAAACATCGGAAAAACCATGGGAAGGATTGTGGTTTTGATTAGTTTAATGTGGGGTGCCCATACCTAAATAATAAAAAATTCCCTCTCTTTTCCTTCATAATCCCTCAAAGATTAAAATTCTATAGACACAAAAAAAAATTAGCATGTCTGTACTTTGTCCCCATCTCTCTTATATCCTCCCCATGTGCCCCAAACTCTCAGGAAGCCTCTCCCAAGCCCCTATTTTTCCTTTGGGGTCACAAATCCATGTTAGGGATTTCATCCTTCTTCATTTTTGTCCAAATTTCATTATGGGGTTTTGCCTTTTAATTTAAATTAAAATTGTTGGGGATTTATTTATCACATTCCCCCATAGTTACCTACTTATATTTTAATAATTAGAGTCCTCTTTGAAATTCATTAATTTCTCACATGTACACCCTTTATCATTCCAAATTTCGGTAAGGAATTTCTCTCTTCTCATTTAAATTCAAGAAATTCGTTTGTTTTATGAAGCTACCACCCATTAAATATGTTCAGAAAAGTATCTATACGACCCTCTTACTATCAATTTCAAGTACATATGATGATATTACCTTTTCTATCTCATAAATTTTTTTATAAAAATACTTATGTCACACTTTTATGCAAATAAAATTTCATCGTGATACTCCAAGCCAAAAATCATTGTGTAGTGAATACCATGCTCATTTCCCTATCTACTGTATTCAGATTTATGCATATTCACATATTGACAAAATAGTTTCATGTATTAATTCCGAATTCCATTATAATGGAATTAATTATTATGTTTAATGATTCCATGTTGAATGATCACGTGGCACCCTAATGCATGAAATGAAATGATTAAGAATGGTGCACCTTGATGGCTCTTAAATGCATTAGGCAATGATTAGTATAGTGACACATCAAGTGAAATTAGAGTTTTACTCATTATAAGTCAAGTGTAATGTTTTTTAACTCATGATCTATATGAATGTGCCTTGTTTCAAACAAATAGAATGTTAAATGTTGTTTTCACATTTCTATGTTCTGATAATCATGCTACATCATGCCTTTATGTTCATGTTTCTCTTATGCTCCCTTAATATTCATATTACCTAACATGTATTGTATTATTCATGTTATACATTGTTTAATCTCTTATTGGTATTTATATCTTAGCATTTTCTTATGCCTGTCATCAGGTTAACCCATGAAATAATATTTACAAAGGAATATGAGTGGTCATTTAAAAGAAGTTTTCAATAAAGATGTGTATTTCATGTTTTATGTTGTTATGTAATGTTCCTAAGCCCCAAATACATTATACCTCACAATATTTTATGTTATATCGCTTTATTTTTATGTAATAAAATATTTTTATGTGTGAAATAAATAGCTGGGTTGTTATTGTTGGTATCATAGGATAAGATTAATTATTTATTGGATTAGGATTAAAAAACACTAGTGAAAGCATTAGGAACAAGACTAAGTTTGATAAAAACATCCATAAGATTTTTTGATTATTGTGTAAGTGGTTTATCAAGCATGTAAATCTTTTTCTAGATATGAGGAGGTAGATGAGGCTCTAGTACGAATGTTTCTAGGTGTAAAACCCGAAAGCACTACATTGAGCTAGAATCAAATGGGAACTAGTTCATGAAAACGGGACATCCTTCACTCATTGTTATGATAATCCTAGGAGATATTCTTTGGTAAATTCATGATCATAGAATGAACTATTATTAAGTGAAAAAATTCACCTATGAATATATATTTTTATGTATATCATGTATAACACTGATTTATGCCTATGAATTCAAATGATAAGGAAATATATGCAATTTATAATTTAGCCATTTTTTCTTTTGATTCCCCTTTTATGTGTCAATCCAATATTTCCTTTTATTCTAGTCAATGTCTGGTAGTTGGAGGACTCTGTCTAAAAACCGATGTGAAGATCAATTTGATGATTGTTCTAATGAGATGACCAATCATAAGAGAGTGGGAATCACATACATTGTAATGATACTATCCTAGTTAACTCAAATCTTGAATAGAAACACGGGTCAAGAGGAATGTTCACCCCCCAACCCCCATGATAGAACAACATACAATCGAAGGCTTCCTGATAGAAATAATTCCTGCTTTCACTGGATCAATTGATCCCTTAATCATAAAAAAACAAATCAATTCTATTGAGAGGATCTTCTATGTCCTTCAATGTTCCAAACAAGAGAAGGTACGTGTGGATTCTTATTGTATAGATGGTGAAGATGATCAATGGTGGAAATTTATCAATAATATGAAGCCTAGGGAAGATATTGAGGGGTTGTAATAGAAGGATTTTGGGAAAATGTATTTTAGTAAATATTTTTGTTGCACCCTCCAACTTCAGATGGAATGGGACTTCCTTAACCTCAGGAAAAGAGATGATGAATCCATCGGTGAGTATGATGATAACATCATAGGCTTTCATGATATGCTTCTAGTATAGTCATTACCCAAGAATTCATGGTTTACCACTTCTTTGGTGTGCTAAAACCTTTCCTACAAAAAGCCTACATGATCCGTGACTTTGAGAGCTAAGACGAAATTTTTTTATTTTCCCTCATAGTCGAAATGGATATTAGTGAAACTAAGGGGTATCATAGTGGTATGAAGTGGAATATGTACATAAATTTTGGTGATCTGATGGAAAATCGGATGGTGCAATGAATATCCAGCACCCCAGTTGCCAATGGTGTGGAATGAATCACCCCATAAATCACCTGAAGGGGAGAAGTAAATTCATTAGGTGTGGAATAAATGGGCACCAGGTTAATAACATCAAACAAAAAAACACATGGTTGTGATAGAAAAGAGGAACACACCCTTCGACCCTCAATGCATTGTTCATTGAATCAACTACAATGAACTGGGGCACCTTGAAAACTAGTGCCCAATGCCATGGATTTTCAAAGTCTACCAACAACCTCCAAGGCCGTATGGGGGAGCTTTATCCATAACTACCACCATAGTGAACCCGAAAACTTTGTGGTGATAGGTATGATAGTTATTCATTGAATACTAAACAATATACTTTTTACTTCTTGTTCTAATCATTCCTTTGTATCCCGATTGTTTAGTAAACCAATCCCAACACCACCACAAATCATATAAGTGATGATTTTGGTGAGAAGATATAATGGGGAAATCTTTGTATCCCATTAACATAACTCATCCCCAGTCATAATGTGTTGATTGGACATCTTGGAAAACCTCATCATTCTCCATTTGGAAGAATTCTATTAAATTCATGGCATGGATTCTCATTCCTTATATAGATCCAATATTAATTTTTGTGATAGTAAAATCACTCTCTATATGGTGAATAGACCCCATGTTATTTACATGTGCAAGGAGGTGGATGAATCTTCTTTTTCACCATCACCTAAAGCGTGAATATTACTACCCTACAAACATGTGTGTATTTCTCAAATAATTGAGTCTATGAAAATAACCATCCTTGTGGACAAGAATATTGTGATGGAATTTATTGAAGTGTTTCCCAAAAATTTTATGGGCTTCCTCATAGAAGAGATGTTGAATTATCAATTGATCTTGTACCTCGGGCATTGCCAATATCCAAGACTCCTTATTGAATGGCTATTGTAGATCATCGGGAGAAGAATAATCAACTACAAGAAAATATGGATAAAGGGTTTATACACCCAAGTGCTTCACCATGGGGTGAATCAGTCCTCTTCATGATGAAGAATGATTAGTAAATACATCTTTTCATTGATTATTGTGAGCCCAAGAAAATCATGATAAAGAAAAAAATATCCCATTCCAT
Source organism: Viscum album (assembly GCA_963277665.1). Lineage (NCBI taxonomy): Eukaryota > Viridiplantae > Streptophyta > Magnoliopsida > Santalales > Viscaceae > Viscum > Viscum album. The sequence continues at coordinate 1,435,678,397 of OY728159.1, forward strand.
GAATTGATGACTTGTTTGGTCAGCTACGTGGAGAAAAATACTATTCCAAGGGGAATTTGTGGTCGGGATATTACCAAGTAATGGTGAACATTGAGGATATCCCCAAGACTATTTTTCAATCAAGGTACAAGAACTATGAATTCAATGAAATTCCATTCGGACTCACTAATTCTGTAATAATCTTTGTGGGCATAATTAATAGTGTCCTTAGTGATTACATCAAAAAATTTGCGATACTATTTATAGATGATATTCTAATATTATTAAAAAACAATGAGGAGCATGAATAGAATATAGTCATTGTACAAGGTATGAGAAGGAATATGTGATTTGCCATGTGTTTTTGCTGTCTATATTTTCATGGATGGATGCTTCTACTCTTTTATTATAGGTAGAAAAATCTCGATGGGAATTTCATATTCTCATCATTTCTAGCTCATTAGGTTTTGATGGTCTTAATCCACTATCATGTTGGATTATACTACACTTTTTTTTAAACTTGTCTTATACACTGATTTTTTATTTAGGGAATTTTATATAGCCCCCCCCCCCCAACATTAATGGTGTCCAACTGGGTGTGTTTATACTCACCCATGCATGGGATTTGCAACATATATTTTGTGAATTGTGCAGACCAAGGGTATTTTGATGGAGTACAAGGAGGACCTGAGGTAGGAATAACATAGAAAACTAGATCGACCTATGTGTTTATTATAGCTATGACAAATAGCATTCACTTAGTTACATGAGAAAATTATCCCTTCCTTCTGAGAAGGCCGTGCAGTTTGACAATTTTTTGCGCACTTTTATTTCCCTTTTTTACATTATAAATTCCATTGTACTCTAGTTTATGATATATGAATGTATGAATTTTAGATTTAGATTTGTATTTTTTTAGTTCTCATTAATGTTTCATTGAGGGTATTGTATCTGTGTGTGTACAAGTACTTGTTAAATGACCTCCCTGAGTTTTTTGTGCCTTTAGAACATGTTTCTACACCTGGAATATAGATTCAAGATTGGGGTAGGTTTTGATCAGCCCCATAATGGTTTGGGTGGTGAAATATATTTTATAATGTAATGATAAAATTCATTCGAACGAAATTTTATTCTCCACATAAAGAGAATATGTGATGAGAGTAGCTTAAATCTATTCGAAAGGTAATTAGGATTTAAATTCCCTTACCACATCTCTGAATATGTTTCCTACATTCATAAACTCTTATATATTGAATATACATTCTCTATTTATATACATAATAATATTTTTTGGTTTAAAATACTATCGTTAAATCATTTATTTCCATTCCATCAGAAAAAAAATATAACTACATAATCAGTTATGTCAACATAGTGAATTTTGAGAACATTAGATTCATTATTTCCAAATGAACATATTGTGTTGAAAGTGGTAAAAGGATTACGTTTTTCAATAATTAAAGAATAATAATAGTAATATAATTATATTTCTACATATCATATAATGTTTTAGTATCATACATGAATTTTGGTGTTGAAAAATAAACAACATCGCATCATTGAGTTGGTATTCCACACATATACCAGAGAGACATTATCATTTTTAATAGGTACTAGGATAGTATGTAATATAAAGAAATACAATATAGAATACTAATTATATATTAAATTTAATTTGTATTTATTAAATATTTCATAATTAAATCCTTTGTATTTTTTTCATCAAAAAACACTCCATTTCATAGAGGATGTAGTCAACACATACATATGAAGTGTGTTTTCATTCCCCATAGAATTGAAAAGGGAATGGATAAGATTGGGGAATTAAAATAATTACACCTATATTTATGTGTGATAATGATATTACTAGAATAAAATGTTTTTTATAAAATTTCGTAAGTTAGAATAGAAATTAAAATAAAAATGTTTGGTTGATACGATTTACTCATCATTGAATAAAATTCGTTGGAAATATTCTTAATGACTACATGGAAGTAATTTTTAAGATACTTAAACCTAAAGAACGTGGAAAAATATTTTCAGTATATGTCTTTATGGGTCAATTTTGATCTATGAAACTCAATTCGGTGTTACTAATAGAAGAGTTATGGTGACCTTTTATAATTAATGAAATTTCACACATTGTAATACATAAATGATTTACAAATTATAACATAATATTTTCTGAATGTGGATAAAATAGGAATAAAAATATATGTTATTAATTTTTATGTTTTTATACCCTTGAAATAATAAAAATTGTATGTTTTAATTTGAAATTTTAAAACCTATCATTTGGTTTAACACCTTCATTCATTGATTTAAACCACAACCATGGTGATGTCTTTTTCATTTTTAAATAGTTAAAAATATACATCAAAGGTATAAATATTTTGAAAAACTAACAAGTGATAACATTTTAGACAATATATAATCCCCCTAATCTTATTTCATTATTATGATTCTTTCAAAATCATTTAATAATATATTATTTAAATTATAATGACATTAATAATATTTTACGAAGCATTCAAATATTTTCATGTGAATAACATCATGACCTGTATAGAATTAAAATATAACATATTTAAGAATAAATTATATATTAATATTTTCCATATATTATATTTAAATTATATTCCATCAAAACAATATTACATCTAATCATTTTAAAATGATTTACCTTGATTATTTTACTACGTTCATAAGGAATGTTTCAATATTGAGTAAGCACTTCACATAATTAATCTATTAACAGAATATATAAATTAATTACCATTTAAAAATAATCATATATATTCATTGAAAATATAATCTAATTATAAAGTTAATATATATAGAGAAATAATGAAAATATATTGAAATTTCATAATTATATATAAAATAATATAATGTTATTTATCATAGAAAAATGAAAAATATTATATATTTAATAGTATGTGATTGATATTTTTGAACAAAACTCAACCAATTGAAATAGTGTGGGGTTTTTTTTTTGTAAATGAATCCTTAACACATTATTTATTTCATTAATTGAACAAATTTTCCTAAATGATGTGATAATGTTTTTAAACAGTTACCATTCATTATGGAAAAAAATAATGTTAAAATATATACCAAATATAATCCTACTGATTCAAAATATAGAATATTTTTTTTATTCATTTTCATTATGCTGAACAAGTTATGTTTATAATAAACCTCCAAATTGTGATGAAAATAACATTTGATGAAAACAATATTCTATATATATAAATCCATTTATAACAAAAAAACATCAATTTAAATCAAATTAAATTATTATGTGATCACAAATTGATTGAAAATAATGAATATTTAATCCCAATTCATAATAACATGACATTATGTAAATATTTTAACAGATAATACAATTTTCTATAAAATCGGTATTTTTACAGTATTCCCTGAAAATTGTATTGTTTTTTAAAAATATCATTATTTTATATTATTATATTTATGATATTATAGTTTAAAAAATTACAAAAAAATCATCGAATAAAATTAAAAAAAATTCCTAATATATATTGTAATATTAAACAATGTTAAGTAATATTATTCATTTTGGTAACATAAAATGTGGAAACAAATAAATAATTTTTTCCCAGTTTATTTCCTAATTCCAACAGTATACGAATGTTAACATATTTTATCTTATGATGTAATAACTCATATTTACATAACCATATTTTTAAGGATTAAAATTTGTTACAATTGAGTATGAAGAACATTTAAAATATTTTAGAAAATATTATATTAATCATAAGAAATAATTTATTTTTATAAACAATTTATTAGTGTAAAAAAATTATCTATATATACCCAATATTCATCTTGTTAAAATCTGTAAATAATCCCAACAACAATATAATATCATGACTATGTAATCCCAATGGATATAAAAACATCCAATATATTCTCACATAAATCATTAAAAACATTCAACTCTCTCATAATGCTAACAATACTTCTATTTCGTATTATTTTATCCATAGCATTAATTGGGTTAATAATCCTCATTGTTGAACATACGAATTATAATTATATGGTCCTGTTACTATTATATATGTTTTAATATATTCTAATTTAATTTTTATTTCTATTTAATTTTATAACAACATCATAATGTATTATTTTATATAATTTATAATACATCAACTCAATTGTTGAATTTCTATGAAATAACCCAGATAAAAAATAGAAATAGTATAGAAATAAATTATTTCATGGAATGATGGAAATTTCAAATCACCTGTATCTATAAATGACCAATGGGGATTCATGGAAAACAATGAAGAAATATTTCACCACTTGAATTAATCATATGGATAAAAGAGTATAGACAACACTTGAAACTGCTGGTATGAAAATCATTCTCCAATTGTTAATGTACTATATATATATTGGTTTATTTTTCTAAAAATGATACAATAAACAATGTCATTATATATACCACTAACACATCACCATCAAGACCCCATAGAATTAAGGGATCACACGTTCTATTATTCATCTTGAACTATCAACGTTTTTTTCTTCAGGTACACCCACCACATCCATGTGATGCTTTCCCTATTCCTGGACTTCATAATAGAAAATAATCAAATTCTTGAGGTAAAATATATTGTGTGATAAAAAATTATGAGTAGGATGGACCCAATTATAATAATATTAATATACTAAAAACAAAATTTCCTATATTTTAATACAAACATGACATGAAAGTCTTATCACCATACAAAATGTTTTAAAAAATATCAATATCTATTATTAAACACTATTCAATTTAAATTTGAATTATAATTGGATGTTACATGCATAATAATCAAAACATTAATTCATATAAATTTATATAAAAAATGGTACCAAGTACATCATTTCGTATATACTATCTTATATAAATATTTTTTAATAAATTACAACACTTTTAAATAATTATCAATAATAAAACCGAGGAAAAATATCAAGGTTAGAACCTATCTTTTGACTCTGCACAATATTACTGAAATAGGAAATTGGTAGTTAATATACTACAAAGAATTAGGTTTCTAGAGAGAATATGAGATAATACTAAAGAAAAAATATTATATTCAAAACTGTTTTGACTCATTTTAATCATAAATCCATTTCTAGATAACAATTTACCTATCATTCATATCATTATGTATATCTACCAAGAAAAAAATTTGATTATATTTAGTAAATTATTAATTGGAAAGTCATTCAATTTAATCAATATCTATTAATCCTATCAATCAATTCGTTTGTCTGCAATATCATGTTTGAAAACATGTCATATCATTTAAAAAAACTACTATCACATGAATTTTATCATGAAACCATTCCTCTTGATTCAAATAATTTTATTTCCAAATATAACATATTTTATTTCATTCATCTCATAAGAACAATGATTTTATTTATTCTTGCCACATCAAATTTATTTTATAGTAATCACATATAATTTTAAAATCAATTTTCTTTTAATGTTCATGAGAAACACACAATAATCCTTTTTTAATTTCTTGTCATGAGAATCAATTCATGAATTAAAAATCAATTATAATGACAAATTTAAATGTAATAGGCAGGAAAGCATACAATTGGTTTGGATTTTATGTTAAACTACCTACTTAAAAAATGATCAACAAACACCCACACAATATCAACCAATAGAGAGACAATAAACTGTGTTAGGTAGAAAGTGAACCCTAGAAACATATTTTATCATGTAAATATCTATATATTTCAACAACATGAGTATTCACTAATCACAGAGATCGAGAGAGAGAGTGAGAGGAAAATAATATTCCTTGAACAAATCAAGATAAAATATATGGAAATAGAATCAACAGTTCAAATAGTTCTTCAATCTAAGAATAAATGACATAGTAAGAGCCAGAATATCTATAAGAGGGTCTCCACAAAGGTAAGAGTTACATATGGTTCACAAGAGGAATGATTATAAATAAAAATATAATAAAAATAATTTTAATTGTTTTATTTTCTAACCCTTATAGATATCCATTGGCGTCACTAGTGATACAGATCCCCCAGTCAGCTACTTGGTGTTGTGTCAGAGAACACACATCATTCTTGGGACCCTACTGGAGGTTTTGTGGGATTATATTCTCAATAAGGTGGAGTTACTTTACGGTCTCACATTCTTATTGTATCCCACTAATTGACCAATGACCATCGTCATTTGGCTAGTAGCCTATATGTATTAATAACACACATATCTCCCCTAATGGCTAACTAATTGCCATCATCGAAATATTGTGTAGGGTTATAATAGCTATTCTAGATAATTGGAAATACACTCTGTCATGCTAAAGAATCATGGAAATCATTACTCTATTATTAGATGTTTATTATTGACCCATGATCTATCTTATTTAATAGACCTACAAATTAAAAAATTAACAATAAAAAATAGGATATCAAGCTAGAAAAAAAGAGAACAACGTGCACAATCTGGTATATACATAAAATTAGGCCATGATAGGTTAAAATCATGAATTCATTAGGCACTAAAAATAATGTCATGGAGACTATATATTAATGTTTTATGACCAACACTCACTATTAAATTCATCATGATCCAATTTGTAATGTGAATCACAACCATGCTTCCAAAAAACCTGATCAAATTTGGTGTATTTTCCTTGATGTTCCATTTTATGATAATCTACAATATAAAATAATAAGATTATTATGGATAAATTAGTCCCCAAAACAAGGTAGTCCCATATTAATATATCACATGGGTGAGACATATACATTATAATCTATGATATATATAACACATTATGGATAAATATTAGAGAGGCAAGATGATGAAAATTTGTCTTTATCGTCAAATATTACCTTCCAATAATGCATGAACTTATATTGGAGTCCCACCACATTATCATTGAAGGCCACTAGATAGCTACTGTGGGTTTGGAAATGGGGTATTCTTATAGGAATCTCATTTTCTAGAAAAACAATGAGTACCAAAAGTGTAGTTTCTAGAATAACTATTTTTGTATGGATGTGGGGTCCCCATGTTGATGTCCATTGTGAATGTTATACCTAGTATTAGGTGGAGGGAACTGGATAACCAATGATGGTGAGGAAAATGAGGAGGGGAATTTTCACACCCAACATTTTAATTTTATTATTTATTTTTTCTTGGATTAGGGTTTTGGATATATGTTCTAGGATTGGTAACTCCTTAAATTTTTTGTTTTTGCATATTTTTTTTGGGTTTCAGACCCGTGCGCTGTCACCGCATGGTTGGCGGTAGCCACACAGTCAGCCCATGAGTCTGGAAGATTCTCAATAATATTATTATATTTGTATTTTTATTATGGTTTATATAAATATTATTATTATTATTATTTTTATTATTATTATTTATAATAATATTATTGTTACATTATAATGAAATTAAAAAAATAAAGGGACCCCTAGCAATCTCTACCCCTCCCCTCCCTCTGTTACCCCCTGCGTAGCAGTGTTGCAACACGACCGTAGCTCTGCCCCACTCCACCTTATTCCCTTACATGTACCATACTCCCTAACATACCTCCATCACCATCAATGTGTCCTGAAACTCATCCAAAGCCATCTCTTAATAACCTCTCCCTCCCCCGACAGCCCATCCTTTGACCTTTTGTGCTCTAGTTGGTCACCACGCCCCGACCTTTCTAATTCAATCCTCTTCCATATACACCATCGAAATGGCCAACTTCCGCCACTTCAGTTCTCATGCGGTCACCTCCAGCCAACCTATTTCACACCAGGTCACCTCGGCCCTCACGCTCCTCCTCTCTGGACACAGTTGAACCCCCCTCTCCATCCTTATTCACTTCTTTCCAGTGCGACCGACTTTGGGCGAACCCGACCACACATGTTGTAGTTTTCTTATTATTTCTAGTTTTCTTATTTAAGTGGAAAAATACTAACATCCTGTGAATTATTTATTGTATTTTTGTAGTTCTCTAGGGAATGCTTTTTGTTAGAGTATTTTTTCTCCATTTGGTGGAAGCGTCGTTGCATTTTCTCTTGATTTATGGTTTGTGAATCATCGTTCTCCTTTCCAAATAAGTCCATATAACTCTTCCGTGTTTTCAAATAAAATTCCTTTATATGATTCATGACATTTAAATTTAATTGTCCAATCTGTGATAGTGTTTTCATGTTAGATGATTTGATGAAAATGTTTTATTATAGTGTTTTATAGTTTGTATAATTTGATTGATCGGTTTAAAAAATTCTAAATAAATTAATTGATTTGCTTATAGGATTTCTAGTAACTAACTGGGTTTCTTCTAAAATTATTTACCCTTTGATGGGCCTAGTTCTAAACATTATACATAAACTAGTTAGCTTTTTATAAAAGATTTTATATTCAAGTTATATATTTTATATAATTATTAATAAATTGTTCATATTTTTTTTATAATGGACTCTTCATTTTAGAGCTTCGATGGAATATTATGGAAATGATTTGGTTTGTCTTTGGCATTGATAAGGACACATTGTGCAATTATGAAATGTTTTTATTATGTGTGTGTTCAAAAGTCCAGGGTTGATTTGGGACTTTCATGTGATTTGTGTGTTCCATCGTGGATTAAAAATGTTCTTGGACAATTTATGGTAAATTCTCGATGTAAACACATGTTTGGAAATTTTTATGTAACATTGGTATTTGTTGTTTTGAAAATGGATTTGGTGTGTGTTTGGTATTTCAAGATGGATTTGGGTGTGTATTTATATAGAAGCGTTGGGGTGATACTTAAAATTGTTTTATAATCTTCTGTAATGGTTTATTAAATTATAAAATGGGTGTAAAATGTTTTTGGAGGTTGTTTTGGGGTGTGTATGGTTTTAAAAGTGGTTTTTAACGTGTCCTGAATTCATGTTGGATTTTTTCACACCAAATATTGGTTAATATTCCTAGTTGTCTCTTTCATACAATTCATGATCATTAGAAGAATGTTTTGATTTTTATGAGTGATATTACATTGCAATAAAATTGATTATAGGTGCTTTAAAATTGGTTTTCACTCTAAGTGCTCGATACAATGCCTCTATGGCTGATGTAAAAATGATTGGCACTATTGGTATTTTAGTATCTTGTATTTTATAAATCTATGGTTTTGTAAACAAATCATAACTCCTGGTTGGAATCTTCAAAAAGGGTTGTTTGGAAAACCCCTCTTTAGTTAGGTCTCTTGCCACATAGTTTGGTCAGGAGACCGGAGGGACATCATTATGATCCTTTTTTTGATAATATATATTTTAGAGAATTAGTCTCACATTGGGGTGGTTGGGGTAGTTCCAGAATTTGTAGTTTGACTGGTTATACATGTATATGGATTTTTTTTATTATGTGTCTCACCTCTTTGTGATCATGGCAATGAAACCTATCGTAGGAAGGTGGTTACTGAGAACGATTAATGTACTAGAAGTTCACATACTATCAAGTGTCCCATAGTATGTTGATATTTGGGATTATAACTATGTTATTGGTCATATTGATCTAACTTGATAAAGGATGGATTGGCGTTAGGTCATTTGATTCTATCATGTATGTTCTAGATTTCCTCAAAGTTCCTAGGTCTTCCGTGATAACTTGATATTAAATCCTTTACAACCATTTCTATTGCTATGTATGTAGAATCATACCCTTGATCTTGGATTTGATGTTTTATTAGAAAAAAAATTGAATGTACGGTTTTTTTAAATATGATTTTGATGTATATATTTTAGAAATGTTTTTGTGTGAACCTCTTTATTTATTTTCCCTACTTCTGAATTATAAGGGAATTGGAATTGAGTTTGATAGTTTTTAAGTTACTTTGTATATGTGAAAACCCTTTTTCATTATAATTTTTTTTCAATGTATTATTATTGGTCTGTTTTGGAATTTGAAAATGCATGTAATTTGTGGTTCACTTGACGTTTCCCTACTGAGCATTTTAATGCTCATGCCTTTGTTAATAATTCCAGTTCTAGGTTTCTATTCCTTGTATTTTCTTGGTTGAGTTTTTTATTTTTTGAGCAAGTTCAGCCTTTGGTTGATAGGTATGTTGGGATTTTACATGGAGGTATGTTGAGTTTTTTATTTTTTTCGTAATATAGTTATATTTTATTGTTTTGATTATTATTGTTTATTTATTTATCTTTTGAGGGTCAAATAGTTCCCATCAGTTAAATTTTGATTCTGATAACTAGTTACCAACCTGCAGGGATTGGGAACACCCATGAAGACATGTCACAGACCGTCTCATGTAACCGGTTCCAGGTCGACCCAAGTCAGTTCCTAAAAAAATTGTACCAGATAACTATTCTTGTTATTTGTGGTGTCCTGTAGATGGATATTAGAATGGATGGGACACATGATGTTGGTATGGGAAAGAATTCCAATACCCTCACTCGTTCCGAACCTCGAGCTTCTAGGTGTAGTTTGGGAATTATGTCACTATCTCGTTCTAGTTAGTTATGTATTGGGGGATGAAAACGGAGGCAAGACGATATTACATAATGATTTCACGTGGAGTAGTGACCCATGTGGAGTCTAAGTACATGGTATATGTAACTCCTAGATATAGATGCTTACTTGAAGAATGGCCCACTACCATGTCGCCAGGTTAAGCATGAATACTAGTCCCTCCCATCAATATTTTGATGCAACATAGGTGTCCTCTTGGTTATGATTGGTGTGAGTTCGCTTTTGAAAATGATTAAAAATTTGAAATGATAATAATTTATTTTAAATTAATTTAAATTCATGAATGTGGGTTTTAAAACTGAAATCTATTGGTCTAAAAGTCTGGTTTTTGGCTTAAAAATTGGTAGAGAAATAGTATGGGTGCATCCTCATGTACACATTATGAAGGTTTTAACATGTGAGAGAATTAATGGTAAGTACATTATGGTGAGAATAGATAGAAGAGGACGAATACATGTGCAATTGTTCATAGTATCACTCTGGTGTTTATTTGGAATGAACAACTTAGCCTTGTTTTTGTAATGTTATTTTAAATGAGGATATTATTTTGAAAATTGATTTTAGTTTCAAAAGGGGGATTAGAATTTGGAAATTAGACATCAAATTATGCAGTTTTGAAATATAAAATTTATAAGTAATTTTGTGTTGTGTTTGTATTTGTTTTTTTTTTGAGCTGGTGGTTTTTGGATGAACACACTTTCAATGATGTCGCTTCGGATTGAAATTGGTTTTGGGTAAGTGTTTTATATGTTGTTCATAAAATGCATCCTTGAAATATCCCAAAGGTTTTTGATACGTCATGCCTTGTATTTTGTCCTTCTCAGACATTTCTTATCCTTCACAGTGATCTGAGTCTGTTAGCCGCATCAGAACTACATGAAGAGGTCGAATGAGACTTTATAGTATTATGAATCCACAATGTGGTCCATGTGTGTATCGTTTTACATCTATTCGATGTTCTAGATCTAGAATAATGAGAGTTATTCTCCTTACCATCACTGCTTAATAGGATGAAAAGGGATTTTATTAAATCCGCCATTTTCCGATTTCTAATACCTGATGTGGTGAATATGATGAAAAAGGAATAGCTCATGCATATTCAACAAGGCCAAAGGACGTTGAATGAATATATTGACCATTTCATGGAATATGTGTCCTTTTCACAAGAGGTAGTGTTGTAGTATTAGATGAAGAATTCCCTCTTCATCAGGGGTCTTCATCCATAGATCAATGTATTGGTCCTCCCTTCTAAAGGCCAGCGTTTAGAGAAGGTGGTGGATGAGGCTTTTAAAGCTGATTTGATATCCTGAATACAGATTGTTGAAAATATAGTTTACCCAGTTTCTGTTGAATTTTTCCCATCTGGAAAGCAGGGTGGTCCATAGGTACCTATTTCAAAAGATTCCTCTATAGTTGATTGAGTTTGTATTGTTTCTGACTTTTCAATGGTGTTCTATCAGTGTGGATGTTTAGGGCACACGAGTCCACTATGTCACACACCTCTGAAGACATTCCATAATTGCGAGTGTTTGATCATCTAGATATTTTCTACAAGAAGCGTCCCCAGAAGAAGTTGTTGTTACTGGAGGATTCTAATGACTAGCTATGAGGTAGGAGATTCTTCACCCATCATATCCCTTGCCAAAGGTCTTGGGGTGAAGCTAGAACGTAGTCAAGAGCTTCAAGGGGTGTGAAGCCCGTGTCTGGGTTTTGTGTTATGTGCTTGTAATAGAACATTTAATTTATTTACACTATTGTTTTACTACAATTAAAATTTTACAGTTATTTTGAGTTCATTGTTCAATGGGTTAATGTGATGAACTTGATTCGTTGTAATAAAAATAGTTCCAATTACCTTTTTAATGTTTTCGGAAACACACATTTTTCTTAATGTTGATTTTAGATTAGGTCTAGGATGATCTTTGTTTAGTTGTGTTCGTTTGAAGATGTAAGCACTTGATGAAGAATTGATGTTTGTGGTAATTCTTAGGTATAATGGTTTGGGTCTGTTCTACTCTGATTTTTTTCTCTGGTGTTCTATTTTTTTGGTCTTGTTTTAGAGTTCTATGTTTTAGCTAAGGTGTTGTTCACTCATGCTATAGAATTTAGTTCGGATCGGTTGGGAGTTCCCTCGTCGACCACCTCCCCTCCACCCACCACCTCATGGGGTGGTGAGTTTAGATGTTAAATCATCTCACTAGTTGGGTCCTTGTGGTAGAGAGAACCCTCTCATGTTCTCCCATTAACATTAATTATGGTTTCATTCAGTTTTAATCAGGGATGAGTCCTTGTTTTATATATTGGTAAGTGGGGTGTGTTTTTGGCGGCAAAATTTGTCTGTGGGGGAAGAATTGTCACAACAAACTTTATAATTTATTATTATTTCATTATTTCATGGATCCCAATTCTCACACCATGGTTCAGGGTGTGCCCCATCATATAACTATTGTCGTTTAGTATTTTTAAATGGTTTCAGACCCATGCATGGTCCTCGCACGGTTCACATGAGCTGCGCGGTCAACTAAGGAGTCATGCAATTTCTCATTATCCTTATAATTATAGATGTTGTTATTTTTGAATTATAATTTCTTTTATTATTATTAGTATTAGTATTATTATTTTATTTTTATTTATAATTTTATTATTATTTTAAAATTACAATAAAATGAAAAAATAAGAGGGAACCTTTAATTGCTCCATCCCCTTTATCTGTGGCACAGTAGCGATGTACCCCGACCCCATCCACGCCACACACTGCCTCTTTCCCCTATGAGTTCTCTATGTATTCGGTTACCTCCCAAACCATCGACGGATCCCAAACCTCATCCATCAACATCACCCTGCAGCCTCTCCCTCACCTTGCAGGACAGCCTCTGGCCTTCAGCGCACTAGCAGGCTATAGCACACCGACCCAATATCTTCTGTTATATACCCTCTGCACCACTGGAAAGTCCACCTCCAGCCTCTATGGTTCTCACCAAGATTCCTCTAGCTACCCAAATTCTCTTCAGGACACCTTGTCCCTTGCTCTCCTCCTCTCTAGCAATAGCCTCACACCTATACATCCTTCTACAGTTCCTGCCAGTTTAACCGACCTTCGCTGAACCTAACGCCACATGTGGTTGATTTCTTCCTTCTTCCATTTTTCCTAAGTGGCCAAATCATAAGGTCTTAGGTGTTTTTGGTGTTTTTATATTTTTCTATGGCTGTATTTGGGTTTGTGGTTATTTTTCTCCATTACAAATAATTGTTGTTTCATCCGCGACTGATTGGAGGTAGGAGAATATGAATTTTCCATTCTGAATATGGGTATACAAATCTTCTTTTTAATTATAAATTATACCTGATTTGAACCTTTCAAAATATATTTTTCAATATATGAGAGTGTATTCATGTTATTTATTTCGTTGAACATAGTTTGTTATAGTGTTTTCTAGTTTGTTTAATTTGTTTTATATGTTTATAATTTTTTTACCAAACTATTTTATTTTTTTATAGAATTTCTACTAAAATATTTTAGTTTCATATAAAATTATTTATACATTGTTCAGTCTATTTATATAAATTGATCATAATCTATTTAGCATGTTATAAAACATTTGATAAACATGTTGGGTTGTTTATATAATTTTTCATAAATTGTTTAGATTTTTTTCATCATGGTGTCATCATTTTAGAGAATTTATGGTTTCTTATGGAAATTATTTGTTGTGTGTTTTGAAATGATAAGGGATATTTTTGAAATTAATAAATTTTTGGGTGTGTGTGTGTTTAAATGTATGGTTTTGTAAAAATGACAACTGGTCCTGCTGGAATCGTCAAAAATTAATGTTTAGAATACCCCTCTCAAGTATGTTCTCTGACCTCGTAGTTTGATCACGAGATAGGAGGGTCATTGGTATGGGTCTCTTTTTGAGAATATTAATTATAAGGCATGAGACTAACATTGAGTTGGTCTAGGTGGATCCAAAACATGTAGTGTTCTTGGTAATATATTAATATGTCTTGTTATTTGATTGGTTGTCCCACCTCTTTGTAAACATAGCACAAAAACATATCATTATGGGTGGTTACTGAGAATGATTGTTGCATAAATGTTCATATACTATATATTGTCCTATAGTAGGTGGATATTATGGAATATTCTTATAGGATTGGGACCCTCAGTTTGACCTGAGAATGGGTTGTCATATGTTATGTCTTTTGACTCTATTGTGAGTGGCATGCTACCGGGGTTGGAGTCATAGGTATTATTATGTTATGGTCTTTATCTGAGTTACATTGTTTTCTGTGATACATTGATAAGAGAAAAAGTAAAACAATTTCCTTTTTTGTGTGTGTAAAATCATACCCTTGAACATGGATTTGGTGTTTCTTGGAAAAATATTCTATATATAGTTGGTATTAAAAAGGATTTCAAAGAAGTTATTTTAGAAACGTTTGTGTATAACACCCTATATTTCTTTTACATGTTTCTTAATTATAAGGGAAAAGGAATTAATATTGTTAGTTTTCAAAATACATTTTATATTTGAAAAAAAAACTTTAATGTAGTTCAATCTATTTTTATTGGTCTATTTTGGAATTGAAAAATGGATTGATTTCGTGGTTCACTATTTGTCATCCCTACTAAGCATTTTTAATTCTCAAGACCTTTTTATCATTATAGTTGCGGGTTTCATTTGATCAAGTTTTTTTTGGATGAGTATCTCATTATTGGAGCAAGGGTGGCCATTGGTTGGGAGGTGACTAGGGATTTCAGGTGGAGGTATGTTGATTTATTCTATTTTTTTCGCTGTTAGACATATTTTTTATTGTTTTGTTTATTCTTGTTTTTCTATTTGTATTTTTAAGGGCCCAATTTCTCCCATTAGTTAAATTTTGATGCTCAGAAATGGTTTCTAGCCAATGGAGATTGGGAATGTCCCTAAATACAACTCGTGGACAATTATTGGAGATCGTTTAAGGGACAACCATTGTTGGTTCATGATAGGAATTGAAATTGTGTAATTATAAATATTTTTTTCTTAATTTTTTTCTGTAAATTCATCTCATATAAATTTAATTTAACTGTTACCTTTATGGGAACCCTATTTATCTTATTTTGGATTTTCCTATATTTTATCCTTCGATTAATGTGTTAGAAATTATATTAATTTTATTATATTAAATATATTATTAATTTGATCATGTATTTTCTATTCAATCAATCTCTCTCTCTGAATTTTTTATATATGATTCATCACGTATATAGTGGATCTATATATCGACATGTGGAAATATTTTTCTAGGATTCTCCATTCATCAATCATATAATTAATTATATTAATTTATAGATCATGTGTAAGTTTTCATTTCTCCTAATTTTGGTTTGTGATAATGAAATGAAATATATATCATTTAAAAAATCTGATTCATGTTGAATTTATATTAATTTTTTAATTTATTTTTAAACCATGAAATTTTTATATGAATAAATAATATAAAATGTAATGGTGTGTCTATTTTGAAATTCCTTGAATATTGATTTTAAAATAATGAATTTGTTACCAAATATAATCTTTTTGTGATATTAATGGTTACAATAATGATACTGATGGTATGAATGTCATGAAATATATTATCATTTCATATGAAATGTTTTGAAGAAAACTGAATGAGTTTTTTATAAGAACTGTTTGATTATTTATTTTCTGATGATATGGAATGTTTTGATACTTGAAAATGAGATTAAAAAAATAAAGATTGAATAATATTCTATTTAATGAATTGAATGATATTTACGTGAATAATCAAATACCTTGAAACACATGGGATTGTGATTAATTAATAATATGGATACATTGAATAAGTAAACTATATTGTAGATCTAATGTAATGATAACAACAGTAGAAAACTATCTTGTGGGATGATTGTTTATTCGTTGATATTCTCTCTTATTCCCCACTTGTACATTTAGTATTGGTAGTGTGTGAAACCGTAGAGCCCCAATTAACTTATATTTTTTGGAAACTATTGGTTGGTACTATAATATTGTATTATTACCCAATAATTATTATTGTAAATAACATTAAAAAATATATACATGTTAGTGTTTTTGAAATCACTTATTCATTGTTGTTTTTATAAAAAAATTATACATTATTTTTTTTAGAGTTGCATATACCTGCCAATTTTGATTGAAAATCATATTCAGAAATATATTATAATTTGCATTGAAATATTATGATACATACAATTCCATAAAAACCATGATAGTTTTTCCCTCTCATGTTTAATTTTTATATATTGATATTTATTTATTTATAATAGATTTTATATGAAATACATAGTGATATCCTGTTGGGATTATTTTATCACACCCAACAGATTCCATCATGATATAATATATTTTCTATCATAAGTCATGAAAAAGGGAAAGAACCACATGAAAGTGATATTGGTTCATGATGAATTTGACTTTGGGAGTTATTGGTGTTGAGTTAAACATTTGATCCACATAATAAGTAGGGGAATTATGGTGATATTTTGGTGATTTAACTATTTTCATTGGTTATTATGTCATTATTAATAATATGTATCTGTCTGATTGTTGTAAAACTTTTATTGGGATGTGTTTTTCAAGAAAAAAATCATTATTGTGTGGTATCTACTACATTATACATGCGAGGTGTACTTCATGTGAAATAATTCCATCAAGATTATTTTTATACCTATTTTCTTTTCACCATCCCATGGGGATCACATAATCCCATCAAACCATGCAATAATTGATTTGATCAACATTCAACATTGATATCCTATTATATTCATGATAATTTTTTTATCATCGATAGTCATGTACATTCATTTTATGAATAAAATATATTTGTTTTTTTGTAAACCAGATATAAAATTGACAAGACACAAGGGGTATATTACGAGTTCCTTCTGTTTCATGTCAAATTATGATAAACACAAAGTTATAGTTTTCAATTTGGGAATTTATCAATACATGTTGTATGATCTAAATATTAACTTTCTCCAAATAATTAATATGATATTTTTATTCCCAACTTGAATCCTAAATATTAGTGTTCTTGACTTCAAGATTTTTTATATTTGTTTTCATTCCATACATTAATGTTTTTTATAAAATTCACCATCGAGAATTTTTTAATTGGCCTTTGGAGGGGTGTGTTGGCGAACAATGACTTGTAAATTCTATAGTTTAAATGAACAAAATAGGGGTGTTAATTGTGTGCACTAACTTTTTACCATGTTTCTACAACAAACATGAATAATTAAATCATATTACATCAGAGAGATATTGGGAGACGTTATGCTGAAATGTTTTTTCTTTTAAATAGATCTTTATAACAGGGTACTGATGAACATCCAAAAGTATTTAATTGGCCAATGATTTTTGATCATTCCATTTAATTTTAAAATATTCTATATTTCATTATGCTAAAATATTTTTACTTAAGACATTAATAGAAATAAAATAGGCTATGACATTATTGTGTCTAAATATTTAATAATGTGATGTGGGAGAAGGAATACTTCTAGACACTTTTTATAAACAATTTTTCTCTGATATAAATAGTAATGGATAGTTTGATATATTTTCTTAATTAATATATGGTTTGTCATATGGTGATTGATTATATACACAATATGATAAATTTGATTTATTTTATAGTAGTGGTAACATCTTTTATGATGTCAAAAATTTGGTGTTTTGATATTGATCAAAATGAATATATACAATAGTATGATTTTTTCTAATTCTCACTTCATATAATTATTTTATGGATATAGATTTGATAATTTATTGTTACAACAATCATAGGTTAGGTGTTATAGGCTTTCATCCTACAATTATTTGATTCAATTTAATGTAAATAAGAAAAATTATTAATATCATCGTGGAATCTATAGTGGTGGATCATAGTAGAATTATTCTTAATCTAAGTTATCTCATAAAGGATCTCTTACTTGATTCCAATTGGTAATAATTGTGTACCAAACTCATTCTTGCAATTAGTCACCAATGATTTGATGATCATATGGATTATCACGTCACTAGAAGTTATTTATAATTGTATTTACCAAACCATGTAGTGGTACATAATTGAAAATATAGAGAGGGTCTATAGAGTAGTTTGATTCTTCAATAACAACGATGTTCCATCCACAAGCACAAGGAATGAATAATTTTATGCAGTAGTTGAATATCTATACAAGGAAGATGAATTTCATACAATAATGAAAAGAACCCTTACCATTAAATTATCTTTTTTGACAACTTTATTTTACTCTAGAACTAATCATTTATTTATAACAACATGTATTGTGGAATCGATTAACCTTCCTATGGATCTCATTCCATATGAATTGTTAGGACAATTGGATAGAATTGATATAAATAAACTTCTTTTTATGTTTATATATTATAAACTATTAATTTTTGGTTACATTGGGATATTGGTATTAAAACTCTATTATGGATTTATATGGATAGATTTAGTCATTTTTCAAATGGACTTTTTAAATTGTTATATGTTGTAGGATTGTATTTATACCCCTGGATAGGTGAGGAATGTTTGTCAAGGATAATAGTATATATAGTCAAATCATAAAAGAGATACTTTTTCATACTGTTTTTCAGTGATATATGTGTATTATTTTGAATAAATTAATTAATCATTGAGAGGTGACCTTCATCCAGTAGATTTTGAGCTTTTATATGTGTTTCTAATTGACATTTTAAGAATTATTCATGTGCTGGAGGTAGAGTGTTTTATTTACATTTTAATAGGTAGACTTACCATTTATATTTCATATTAATATATAAATTATTATTATTTAATTATGAATAAGTCACAGTTGGAAGAATTGTTTTCCATGATCACCATATGGCCTATAGTTCCACAATGGTTACCACTAGTCCTTTTTCAAAGAAGGCTAATAAAAACATTAACCAATGTGTTGTTAACAGAAATATAAATCTTTCTATAGTAAATAAAAATTATTTATTTGTTACACCCTAATTGATGATTGATTTTATTTTAAGTATTTTGGGTCTTGCTTTTGGGATATAGTTTGAACCAAGTTTAATAAAAAAATGGGTTTTATATGGAAGCGTGGCCATGCACACGACCATGCTTGGTTCCCGTCCTTAATAAGAAAATGTTCTAGTTTATATTTTTTTATTATATGGGCACACGACCAAGCATTCCACCATGCATGAAAACATATACGGGTTTCAAGTTAAATTTATAAATGTATTATTTTTATGGTAGGTTTTATTATTTTATTCTTAGTAATAAATTCATAATTATTTATTTTTTTACCTCTTATTTTTTTTCACATTACTCGTTTTTTTATTCTCTCTATTATTATTTCTCTCTTTTTTTCCCACCCTCCCTCTCTCTCCCTTCCCCTCTATTGGTGAAAACCCTACCCACACAGGTCCCTCTACCTCTCTTCCATGCGGTGCGAGCCCTACCGCTATCTCACTTGGGTGTCGGCACACATCGCCTCCCTCATCCGGCCCACCACCTCGGCCTTCATCGCACTCCCCTTGTGGCACCCCGTGTCACCCCATCTCCCCCATTTCCATATTTGTTCACGCCAAAATCTCCCATCCGCATGTTATTCCGCCTCCGACCCCTCCCTCGAACTGGCTCCTTTTTCCTCCTCCTCCGGCGAACCGAACCAGCAGCTCACCTCGCACTGACAAGTGCTGCCCCACTACCTCGCGTTTGCTCCCTTCTCCATTACACCACCGCCCCTTTCTTTGGACGCTCTCATTCCCTTAATTTTTTTATTCTGGAAAGCATATTCAGCACCTCGCGCTACCCTCTCTCGCTGCCCCAAATTCCCTTGCACATACCCCTTTTTTCCATCACCCTATCCGGGTGCCTTTTTGGATGTTGTCCCCTCTCCATCATAGAAATCTTGTTGGCATCCCTCGAACCGGCACCCCTCACCCTCCTCAGCTGCCTTGAAATACACAACCACCTCAAATAAGGGTACGAAGAGCCTTTCATCCCTCTTCACAGCAACACACTGCTTCCATATCTTGACCAGACTTTTTTTCAGCATGGCACGCCTCCGAAACCTCCCCGTCTTGCTCGACTAACCTCTCGCAACTTCCCCTGAGGTGAATTTCACTCAAGATTAATTTTTCTTCATTGGAAGGTTGCGGTTGAGGGTTTCATGTTTTTTTGGGGGACCAATTGTGATATATTTGGCTCAATTCTTGAATGTGGATATAATTGAGGTTGCTCATATTGCGATTGTCCTGCCACGGGTGTTTCGCGGAAAATGATGAAGGAGGTCTACACCGAGGTAGGTGGTTCCATGTTTAAATAATATTTGTTAATTTATTTACATGTTTAATTAATTACCATTTTATTTAATTATTTTTTGTAGTGCGAAATTGATCTTATTTGAGGTTTGATTTGTAGTTGAATTGTTTAGAAACATGTTTATACTATGTGTCTATTTTCTGCTGAAGTCATATTTCTAGTTAATTAATAGTGATTTTTTTAGTTATTCGGTTAGCATATTCATTCATTAGTTTGTTGTGAGTTCAATTTCACTTGAGGATTAGTGTGTTTTGATGTGTTATGTATGGTGCCTCATGATATAATTTTATTGTTTTTGTGAGAACTCATGTTGAACTACTGATTAGTTTTTCTTTATTTGTTAGTAAATTTTGTTAGGATGTGAAAAAAGGGTGATAGTAGTGTTTGGATGTTACATTAAGTTGTTTTTTGTCCAAAATGAACCTTTTAATGAGTCTTTGGCATTTAATGTCGTGTGGCATATTTCAAAATATTTTGAAAAATTTTTCTGGTAGTTCGCTTAATTATAGTAATTGTAATTTTAACTGTGCGGGTGGTTTCTTAAATTGCGTGAATGATGAAGATTGTGTTTTTGAGGTGGCAGTGTGTGTGTGTGGTCATTTATGGTGGTTTAGGTCAGTCTAGTATTTAATGTGATGTCTCGCTCATTAAAAGTTATTTATGAAAATTTTAATTGATGTATTAAATAAATATTAAGGGTGAAAATTTGTCTTGATTAAATATTGTGAATGTATATTGTGGATAAAGTCATGTGAGGTGTGTGGAAATTGTTTAATAAAATCTTTTAATGGTTTATTTGATTATGAACGTGGTTTCTTTGACTATGTAGTTGTTTTAATTTGTTGTGTAAGTGATGTAGATTTAGTTTCGGTATATTTTTGGCATGCATATTGTTATTATTATTATTTTTAAATGGGTTTTGTTTGTGCGAGTGTATTGTTGGGTATATATAACACCTTGTTTGTTTTGTTTTTTTATTTTTGGAATATGACATGAACTCCAAACTACATGAGCACAAATGGGAAGCATGGGTACTAGGTGGGTGGACTAGGACTAGTGTGCGAGTGATTCGGAAGTGGCATTGGCCCAGTTTCACATAGCTGGATTGACGACTACAACACTAACATAACATTTGGATGATATTTGGAGACCACTTGGTTATGGATGTGTTTCCCTACAATTGGCTCGTGCATGAGAACATGTATTATTGTTTTTCTTGTTCTGTTGTTCATAGAGACGTGATGTTCAAGGGTCCCACTTCTCGCTAGTATCCTTAGGTCCTCTCCCATGTATTTTTCTCCTCTTATTAATTATGCTTAACATCGGCACACAGTGTGACGTCGGGGTTACCATGAAATTTTGTGTGTGTGTGTGTGATAATTTAAGTAGTTTTTCCATTTAGAGTAGTTTTACCTTAGAAACTATTTTCATTAAAATTCTTTAAGCACATAAATGTTTTTTCCCGTTAAATAGAAAATGTATTTTCCATTTAATAATTACGCGTGATACCTTTTCTTGGTGGCATCCTACTGGACTTTTAGCTCAAACACTACATACACCCTTGGGTGTATATAGATTTTGTTTATTCTACATTTCATGTTGAGGCATCATGCGGAACATTGGTGGTTTGTAACACCCCAAGCTTCTACGGTACGTTTCCCTTCGAATAATGCAATAGCGTGTGTTGTACGCAACCTCGAGTTTTAACACACACCACAACTAATTAAACTAGCCGTTGTGAATAGTAATACCTACTTTTTGAAATCATATATATTTTATATTTCAAAATGGACTTCATTTTTGGATTCGGAATATCGAAATTAGCCTAGGGTGAAATTTTGGTACTTTTCGGATAACTTTTATATTTTGATGAATAGTGAAAATTACTAAATTTTAATTAAAAACAACTTTTTTAATCAAAATAATTAATATTGATAAATTATGAATTTGAGTGGTTTTAAAGTATATTTAGAATATATTTTTACCATTCAATTTAATGTTTGTCATTGGACATAATTTTACAATTAAACCGAACATAAACAAGTGTCAATCTTTTGATAGTTATTATCTCTTAAAAACACGCTTTTTGTTTTGACAGCGGGAATTAATTTTAAATTAATTTCTGCCACTTCTGTGTTTTGAATTTGGAAAAATGGATTACGTATTTGGAATCAGGATGTACAAATTATGTAAATAGGTAACTTTCATTTTTACACATTTTGAATAATTACTGCGGTAAATATTTTATTTACCATGGTTAAGGGTAAATCCGGTAAATAAGGGTTAAAAAAATAATATTATAATAATACTAAATTACCCTAAAACGTGTCCTAACCCTATTGGTTGATACATGGTCGACCATGGGCATCTTTGGGTCGATTTTGGGACCCCATGGATCCACTTGTAAGTGATAATGACACTTTATTTTAATTAAGTTAAAATGAATACAAAAATGACATAAGCATATATCTTTTAGAAAAACAATTGTTACATAGGGTTATATATGTTGGATTTTAGATTATAAATATTCATTATAAATATAAAAAGATGTCCTACATAATTATATTTTATTTATAATTTTTAGACATTAAATAATTTATTTTATTTATGACACAATGATGATGCAGTAATTTCTAAAATAGTGAAAAATTAAAATAATTGATATTTTAAATACCCAAATAAATATAATATGAAACTTTTAATTAATTAAACTAATTTTCTAGGATAATATGATATATTAGGAGTGATTTAATTGACTTTTTTAGAAGTAATGAATATGTTATGAGTTTCACAAAAATCAACTATTGAATAGTGTCAAAATTGACATAAAAGAGTTCTTAAAACAAATATTATATTATTAATTGATATTAAATTTTTAAAAATCTATGGTTCGGCCAAGAGACTTATATAATGATAGTATCATCATTAATGGACCACTTGGGGGTCGCTTGTATGTATATGGTAAGTCTATTAACCATATAATATAAAAATACAAAGAGACATTGTAAAAGTGAAACTAATTAACTTAGAGTTAATACTTAAAGATAAGGTTAATATAAGTACCCAAACCTGTCTAAATTCTATTGGTTGAGTTGTTTTCGACCTATCCCCACCTTAACCTTTGAATAGTCAATTTTGGAGCCATTAGAAACCGAATATGAATTTATTATAAATTAATATTTCTAGCTTTTCCAAAGGTGCCCCTCACCCCTCTTATAAAAAGGCACTCCTCCTTCTCATTCCTTCACACCTCTAAAGCCTTTTGGTTCGGCAAAACTCTGCCCAAATACTCTCCCAACATCCCTCAATACAACCTAGAGGCCTTAGTTTGATCAGAAAGCCATCCTAAGGAGCCCTTTTGATCAAATCAAAAGGAAGAACCCGAAGAAGAGGTAATGATTTCACCACCCTTTTCTAAGTTCATTTCTTCTTCCACTTCTTCTTCCTTTGTTCTTACCATTCTAAAATAATAACTCCAGTATCTCACATATAATTTGATGTTATTATAAATATGGTACAACCATATTCATTATCCTATCCACCCTTTGAATAACATGTCACCATACGTGCGTACGTACGACTTACCGTCTCCACGTCGTGGTGTAATTGTTATTCAATATAATATTATTTGGATGGGTATAATAATGATGTGTAACTCATTTAATAATAAATCTAACATGTTAATGATTCTTTATATATGATATACCATCCATTTATATATTATTTTAATATCAAAAGAATGATATTGTCGCTCGTGCGTACGTACGGACTACCGTCTCCACGAACGCGATGAGATTCATTCTCCATCGTATCCATTCAAGTATAATTTGATGATTTAAAAAATGATGTTTAAGGACTTGATATCATTCTGGATATGAATAATATACAACCTATCCTTTACATACATGACTTACGTAACAAAACATACAAAAGAAAACAAGTAGGTTAACACCCGAAACAACGATAATACTAAGATATTATTATCAAATCAATATTAAAAGATCATATATGATATCATATTAATGTATATGATTCTTGTATAATTTAATAACAATTATTTCACCATTATACAGGAGGTTAACCTACCACAACCAAGGAAAAGTACAAGGTAAGGGTTATTTCACAATCTCTTCATTATCCGAGGTTGTATTATACGTAATAATCTACTGGGATCTCTTTATCATCCACATCCATGTTTCTTTGAAATGTATTTCAAAACATTTTTACTATTTACAAGAATATGGGTTAAAGTCATTTATACCTTTGTTTGACTTTTTATAAGAGGTTTATAAAGGAATCTTTCCGTCGTTTTCAAAACAAGGTCCTTTTTAACCTTTTCGACTGAATTGAGGTAAGAATGTTTTTTTAACTTATACGGCGGGTGCGGTTATTTTCCGCCGTTATAAAATCGTCGAAGCTTTCCATACAAGCTTATAAGAATATTTTCAAAGAAAATGTTTTATTTTATATGGATCTTAAATTATTTCAAAATAAAAGGAGATACTTCTTTAAAAAGAATTTTGATTTCATCTATTTCAACATCCTTTGATGGATTTTAAGATTATTTGAAGTTGATTTATTATGATACAAAACTTCTATATTGTATTGAAGGTTTTGTGATATGTTTGACTGTGGATGTGCGATTTTTATACCATTCATAGTTTATGGTGAAATTATTGACATTTCGTATGCTAGTTTTAATACGAATGTTTATGTTATGTTTAAACCTTTTCATATGGGAATGCATTGGACTTAATAAGTGACGGGTGGAGCCCGCTATAGCTCCTCGATGCATCAGTAGGTCTCATGAGACAAACTAGTGTCTTGGCACAAGGCCTTGACAAAATCTTATTTGTAGTCTTGGCACGAGGCCTTGGCTATGTGGTTATGATAGTCTGGCATTATGCATTCCAACATTATGAAAGTGGTTATTGATATTGCATGTGATTATTCGATTAGTAGAATATCCATGTGAACTAGTAAATGGAATTATTTCATTTTACTTTTGCCATACTATGTTGAAGTTCAATTTTAAAAGGCTTTTGTTTTAGTAATTCATTGCCTTAAATGTTTGTGCTTATTTTGAATGTTCGGCTATATTGTTATCCTTACTGGGCATTTGAGCTCACCCCTTTTCTATGTTTTATTTTTCCCAGGTAGTGAAGAAGTAATTTATGAATGACTTGCAGGGATATTATGAGGGGTTAATAGTGTGGATATGAAGACATTGTTGTTGTAGTAGTTTTTCACTTTGAAATGTAATGTAAAACTTTATGATTATATCTAGTGTTTCCAAGGCTACTAAACCAATCGGTCTTTCGGGATTTGATCTTTCTTGTGATCATGCCAATGTTATGTAATTAATGCACCGACTCTGGGTAGCTGGGGTCGGGGCGTTACAGTTGGTATCAAAGGGAGGTTTAGTACAAACCTTGGAAGCTAGATTTAGATAAACTCTGATTAGAGCACGTAGACCTAAGATGAACTTTGAGGATTAGTATAGAAGAACTTCCTAGAATTTTGGTATTGTAGAGATTTTGTGAGTTTTCCGAGCAATACATCCCTGTCTGGATACGAGCAGGTAGAGGCGGCTCTGGCACAGATGTACCTAGGGGTAAAACCCGAAAACACTGCTTTGAGCTAGACTCGAACGGGAACTGGTGCACGACAACGGGCATTGCTGCACTCTTGGTTACGACACTCCCGGGGGATATGCTTAGGATAACTCTCATTTTCTTTACAAATCATTATGAAGGGTTTATGAGTATATACTTCCTCAAAGAAAACATTTTTATGATTATGGATTATATCCATAAATAGTTCAATTTATGTTAAGTGTTTTATAAGTATGGGATTATGTATTTTGATTCATAAACTGATCTAGTTTATGCCATTGTTTAGAAATGGCGCCTAGTGGAAGAAATGGAAACCATATCAATGCGCGCACTCCATGTAGGGATTGCCCTCCTGCTCAAGATAATTATAGTGGGGCTGGTGATGCAACTGGTGCCGATCAGCTAATCACCATACTGGGACAACTTACTCAGGTTATGAATAATAACCTTACCCGTATGGAGCACCCTGATCCGCAGCATGGAGGATCAATGTTAGATCGATTCATGAGGCAACAACCACCAACGTTCAATGGGAGTACAAATCCCTTAGTAGCTGAGTAATGGATAAATTCCCTAGAGAAAATATTTCAGGCTTTGGGGAGCAGTGAAAGGGAGAAAGTTATCATGGCAGTTTACCGCCTCACTGGAGATGCTGATCAATGGTGTTCATTGATTCAAAACATGAAGGAAGATGATGAAGTATCAAATATGGAATGGAGGGTGTTCAAAGATCTGTTTTTAGAAAAATACTTCCCTCGCGACCATCGAGCAGATATGGAAAGGCAATTTCTAAGTCTGAGACAGAAGGAGGATGAGAATGTCGCAAAGTATGAGGCTAACTTTACAAGGTTAGCGAGGTATGCTGGAGATTATATACGCAACCCAAGAAGTAATATTGATCGTTTCATTGATGGGTTAAAACCATTTCTCCGTTGAGCATTAGTCTCACAATCCTTTTCATCGTACGAAGACATTGTCTCATGTGCCATCAAGACCGAAAAGGAATTCTCTAAGTCTTATGACTTTAAAGCAAAGCAAGAGAAGAAGAGACCTGCTGAACAATCTGGGAATGGAAATAAGGGGAAGAAGGGAAAGGTTGAATATCCATCCTGTGGTAAATGCGGGAAGAAACACCCTGGTACTTGCTTGAAGGGAATGGGAGTCTGTTACAAGTGTGGTGAAAAAGGCCACCAAGCTCATAATTGCAAGGGGAAGAAGGAAGCTACCAACGTTCAGTGCTACAATTGTAGGGAGATGGGGCATTATGCAAATTCATGTCCTAAGCGTCAGGAAAACATACCTCAGAAAAGGCCAAGGGATCAAGGCCAGGCATATGCTATCACTACTGCTGAGGTAGAAGCTCCGAAAGACGTGGTGACAGGTAATTTAATGGTTTCCTCAAGTTTAGCAAATGCATTATTTGATTCTGGATCATCGCATTGTCTCATATCTTCCCAGTTTGCTAAGAAAATTAGATATTTCAAATTTGATTTAATAAGGGAGTTGTCAGTTAAAACTCATAAGGGAAGTATCATTGCAACAAAGTTTTGTGAATCAGTCCCCATTAGAGCACATAAATTTTCTTTATCAGCTGATCTCATCGTCATACCTATGATTGAGTTTGATATAATCCTCGGTATGGACTGGCTTTCAGACTATGATGCGAAGATTTATTGTAAGAAGAAAGAGGTTATGATTCTTGATGATAATGATAAGGAACACCTTATCTTTAGAGCAGAATCATCACCACCTAATTCTTATTTAGATCCACCCCCAGTAGCTCAACTTAATTCAATTATTGGGGAGGAAGAGAATGAAATAACTGTCGGTGAGGAAAGGAATGTTCAAATAGAGGATGTACCTGTTGTGAAAGAATTTGTAGATGTATTTCCGGAAGATTTACCTGGACATCCTCCAGAACGAGATGTTGAGTTTTCCATTGATTTGATTCCTGGATCAAGGCCTATATCGAAGACCCCTTATAGAATGACCACTGTAGAATTAGTCGAACTAAAGAAACAACTAGAGGAACTGAGTAATAAGGGATTTATTCGCCCTAGTGTTTCTCCATGGGGAGCCCCTGTTCTTTTTGTTAAAAAGAAAGATGGATCTATGAGGTTATGTATCGACTATAGGGAGATCAATGCTATAACGATAAAGAACAAGTATCCCCTACCTCGTATTGATGATTTATTTGACCAACTGCATGGAGCTCAATACTTTTCAAAGATTGACCTTCGATCTGGATACCATCAGTTGTGTGTGAAGAAGGAAGACATTCCGAAAACAGCATTTCGAACCAGGTACGGGCATTACGAGTTTACTGTAATGCCGTTTGGATTGACTAATGCAGCCTCTGTATTCATGGATCTAATGAATAGAGTTTTCAAGGAGTATCTCGATGAATTTGTGGTGGTATTTATTGATGATATCTTGGTATACTCCAAAACCTACGAAGATCATGAAAATCACTTGCGCATTATCTTGAAGACTCTGAGGAGGCATGAATTATATGGGAAGTTTAGCAAGTGTGAATTCTGGCTTCAAGAGATTTCTTTTCTTGGCCATATTGTCTCTAAAGATGGAATCTCTATTGATCCTTCTAAGACCAAGGCAATACAAGAATGGCCAGCACCTACGAGTATAACTGAGGTACGTAGTTTTATTGGTTTGGCAGGTTATTATCGACGTTTCGTCCAGAATTTTGCCCGATTGGCTAACCCATTAACGAAGCTCACACGTAAAGGGGTTAAATTTGTTTGGACAAAAGAGTGTGAAGAATGTTTCGAAGAACTGAAGAGAATATTAGTCAATGCTCCTATATTGACTCTATCATCGGGGAATGATGGGTTCGTTATTTATAGTGATGCATCAAAGAAGGGACTTGGCCGTGTCCTTATGCAGAATGATAGAGTTATTGCCTATGCATCACGACAGTTGAAAATTCATGAACAAAAATATCCTACTCATGATATTGAGTTAGCAGCTGTGATCTTTGCTTTGAAGATATGGAGGCACTACCTCTATGGGGAAAATGTGAGATTTATACTGATCACAAGAGTTTGAAGTATATTTTCTCACAAAAAGAACTCAACATGAGGCAAAGGAGATGGCTTGAATTACTCAAGGATTATGATTGTACGATACACTACCACCCGGGGAAAGCAAACAAGGTGGCAGATGCTTTGAGCAGAAATGACCATGGAGTTTTGAACATGATGAGAATTGAAAGGGATCCAATTTTCATGGATCTAGTGAAGATGGACATGGGAATAACCAGGGAAGGTGAAACATCAATTCTTTATCAAATGGTTGCCAAACCATCTTTACTAGAAAGGATTAAGAGTTCTCAGACCGATGATGAAGAATTTCAGAAGAAGATTAAAGCTGTGAATGATGGGAGATTGAGAGACTTTGTGTATGATGATGGGATTTTGAAATTCGGGAAGAGACTTTGTGTTCCCGATTTACCTGATCTAAAAAGGGAATTGCTGGATGATGCTCATAGTTCCAATTTCTCTATACACCCTGGGAGCACCAAAATGTATAGAGATTTGAAGGAATATTTTTGGTGGGACAACATGAAGAGGGAGATTACTGATTTTTTGTCAAGATGTATGGTTTGTCAGCAAGTGAAAGCTGGAAGGCAACAGCCTGGAGGAGTCATGCAACCTCTTCCCATACCGGAGTGGAAATGGGACAATATTACGATGGACTTTGTCATGGGGCTACCAAAGACTCCTAGAAGGAATGATGCAATATGGGTTATTGTTGATCGTCTTACCATGTCAGCACATTTTCTTGCTATAAGAGAAGATCTACCCCTGGAACGTCTAGCAAGACTATATATTAATGAAGTTGTGAGACTTCATGGAGTACCCTTATCAATTGTTTCTGATCGTGATCCCCGTTTTACTTCAAGATTCTGGAAAAGTCTTCAGAAATCCCTGGATACTGAACTTTATTTGAGCACTGCTTACCACCCTCAGACAGACGGACAATCAGAACGGACTATTCAAACCTTAGAAGACATGTTGAGTTCTTGCTCACTTGACTTTCAGGGTATGTGGGATCAATATTTACCTCTGGTAGAATTTTCCTATAACAATAGCTTTCATACGAGTATTCAGATGTCACCATATGAAGCGTTATATGGAAAGAGATGTCGTACACCAACCTGTTGGGATGATGTTGGTGATAGAAAACTTGTAGGCCCATAACTGGTGGAGGAAACGGTGGAAAAGGTGAAGGTAATCCAAAATCACATCAAAGCAGCTCAAAGTAGGCAGAAGAGCTATGCCGATAATTGAAGGAAGGATTTGAAATTTCAAGTCGGTGATCATGTTTTCCTGAAGGTATCTCCGTGGAAGGGAGTCATATGTTTTGGTAAGAAAGGTAAATTGAGTCCCAGGTACATTGGACCTTTCGAAATTCTAGAACGAATTGGGGTTGTAGCTTACCGATTGGCAATGCCGCCAAGTCTCTCCAAAGTTCACGATGTGTTCCACGTATCTCTATTGAGGAAATACATGCCTGATCCGACGCATCTACTCACCTATGAAGAATTAGAACTGGAACCCGATCTGTCTTATTGTGAAGAGCCCGTCAAGATTCTTGATACGAGAGAACAAGTGATGAGAATCCGGACGACGCGTCTGGTAAAAGTTTTATGGAGAAACCATAAGATGGAAGATGCAACGTGGGAACCCGAGGAACTTATGATGAAGAACCACCCGAGTCTTTTTATGCAGTAATACCCTAGAAATTGTGAGGATGCAATTATTTGAAGGAGGGGAGAATGTAACACCCCAAGCTTCTACGGTACGTTTCCCTTCGAATAATGCGATAGCGTGTGTTGTACGCAACCTCGAGTTCTAACACACACCACAACTAATTAATCTAGCCGTTGTGAATAGTAATACCTACTTTTTGAAATCATATATAATTTATATTTCAAAATGGACTTCATTTTTGGATTCGGAATATCGAAATTAGCCTAGGGTGAAATTTTGGTACTTTTCGGATAACTTTTATATTTTGATGAATAGTGAAAATTACTAAATTTTAATTAAAAACAACTTTTTTAATCAAAATAATTAATATTGATAAATTATGAATTTGAGTGGTTTTAAATTATATTTAGAATATATTTTTACCATTCAATTTAATGTTTGTCATTGGACATAATTTTACAATTAAACCGAACATAAACAAGTGTCAATCTTTTGATAGTTATTATCTCTTAAAAACACGCTTTTTGTTTTGACAGCGGGAATTAATTTTAAATTAATTTCTACCACTTCTGTGTTTTGAATTTGGAAAAATGGATTACATATTTGGAATCAGGATGTCCAAATTATGTAAATAGGTAACTTTCATTTTTACACATTTTGAATAATTACTGCGGTAAATATTTTATTTACCATGGTTAAGGGTAAATCCGGTAAATAAGGGTTAAAAAAATAATATTATAATAATACTAAATTACCCTAAAACGTGTCCTAACCCTATTGGTTGATACATGGTCGACCATGGGCATATTTGGGTCGATTTTGGGACCCCATGGATCCACTTGTAAGTGATAATGACACTTTATTTTAATTAAGTTAAAATGAATACAAAAATGACATAAGCATATATCTTTTAGCAAAACAATTGTTACATAGGGTTATATATGTTGGATTTTTGATTATAAATATTCATTATAAATATAAAAATATTTCCTACATAATGATATTTTATTTATAATTTTTAGACATTAAATAATTTATTTTATTTATGACACAATGATGATGCAGTAATTTCTAAAATAGTGAAAAATTAAAATAATTGATATTATAAATATCCAAATAAATATAATATGAAACTTTTAATGAATTAAACTAATTTTCTAGGATAATATGATATATTAGGAGTGATTTAATTGACTTTGTTCGAAGTAATCAATCTGTTATGAGTTTCACAAAAATCATCTATTGAATAGTGTCAAAATTGACATAAAAGAGTTCTTAAAACAAATATTATATTATTAATTGATATTAAATTTTTAAAAATCTAAGGTTCGGCCAAGAGACTTATATAATGATAGAATAATCATTAATGGACCACTTGGGGGTCGCTTGTATGTATATGGTAAGTCTATTAACCATATAATATAAAAATACAAAGAGACATTGTAAAAGTGAAACTAATTAACTTAGAGTTAATACTTAAAGATAAGGTTAATATAAGTACCAAAACCTGTCTAAATTCTATTGGTTGAGTTGTTTTCGACCTATCCCCACCTTAACCTTTGAATAGTCAATTTTGGATCCATTAGAAACCGAATATGAATTTATTATAAATTAATATTTCTAGCTTTTCCAAAGGTGCCCCTCACCCCTCTTATAAAAAGGCACTCCTCCTTCTCATTTCTTCACACCTATAAAGCCTTTTGGTTCGGCCAAACTCTGCCCAAATACTCTCCCAACATCCCTCAATACAACCTAGAGGCCTTATTTTGATCAGAAAGCCAACCTAAGGAGCCCTTTTGATCAAATCAAAAGGAAGAACCCGAAGAAGAGGTAATGATTTCACCACCCTTTTCTAAGTTCATTTCTTCTTCCACTTCTTCTTCCTTTGTTCTTACCATTCTAAAATAATAACTCCAGTATCTCACATATACTGTGATTTTATTATAAATATGGTACAACCATATTCATTATCCTATCCACCCTTTGAATAACATGTCACCATACGTGCGTACGTACGGCTTACCGTCTCCACGTCGTGGTTTAATTGTTATTCAATATAATATTATTTGGATGGGTATAATAATGATGTGTAACTCATGTAAATAATAAATCTAACATGTTAATGATTCTTTATATATGATATACCATCCATTTATATATTATTTTAATATCAAAAGAATGATATTGTCGCTCGTGCGTACGTACGGACTACCGTCTCCACGAACGCGATGAGATTCATTCTCCATCGTATCCATTCAAGTATAATTTGATGATTTAAAAAATTATGTTTAAGGACTTGATATCATTCTGGATATGAATAATATACAACCTATCCTTTACATACATGTCTTACGTAACAAAACATACAAAAGAAAACAAGTAAGTTAACACCCGAAACAACGATAATACTAAGATATTATTATCAAATCAATATTAAAAGATCATATATGATATCATATTAATGTATATGATTCTTGTATAATTTAATAACAATTATTTCACCATTATACAGGAGGTTAACCTACCACAACCAAGGAAAAGTACAAGGTAAGGGTTATTTCACAATCTCTTCATTATCCGAGGTTGTATTATACGTAATAATCTACTGGGATCTCTTTATCATCCACATCCATGTTTCTTTGAAATGTATTTCAAAACATTTTTACCATTTACAAGAATATGGGTTAAAGTCATTTATACCCTTGTTTGACTTTTTATAAGAGGTTTATAAAGGAATCTTTCCGTCGTTTTCAAAACAAGGTCCTTTTTAACCTTTTCGACTGAATTGAGGTAAGAATGTTTTTTTTAACTTATACGGCGGGTGCGGTTATTTTCCGCCGTTATAAAATCGTTGAAGCTTTCCATACAAGCTTATAAGAATATTTTCAAAGAAAATGTTTTATTTTATATGGATCTTAAATGATTTCAAAATAAAAGGAGATACTTCTTTAAAAAGAATTTTGATTTCATCTATGTCAACATCCTTTGATGGATTTTAAGATTATTTGAAGTTGATTTATTATGATACAAAACTTCTATATTGTATTGAAGGTTTTGTGATATGTTTGACTGTGGATGTGCTATTTTTATACCATTCATAGTTTATGGTGAAATTATTGACATTTCGTATCCTAGTTTTAATACGAATGTTTATGTTATGTTTAAACCTTTTCATATGGGAATGCATTGGACTTAATAAGTGACGGGTGGAGCCCTCTATAGCTCCTCGATGCATCGGTAGGTCTCATGAGACAAACTAGTGTCTTGGCACAAGGCCTTGACAAAATCTTATTTGTAGTCTTGGCATGAGGCCTTGGTTATGTGGTTATGATAGTCTGGCATTATGCATTCCAACATTATAAAAATGGTTATTGATATTGCATGTGATTATTTGATTAGTAGAATATCCATGTGAAAAAGTAAATGGCATTATTTCATTTTACTTTTGCCATACTATGTTGAAGTTCAATTTTAAAAGGCTTTTGTTTTAGTAATTCATTGCCTTAAATGTTTATGCTTATTTTGAATGTTCCGCTATATTGTTATCCTTACTGGGCATTTGAGCTCACCCCTTTTCTATGATTTATTTTTCCCAGGTAGTGAAGAAGTAATTTATGAATGACTTGCTGGGATATTATGAGGGGTTAATAGTGTGGATATGAAGACTTTGTTGTTGTAGTAGTTTTTCACTTTGAAATGTAATGTAAAACTTTATGATTATATCTAGTGTTTCCAAGGCTACTAAACCAATCGGTCTTTCGGGATTTGATCTTTCTTGTGATCATGCCAATGTTATGTAATTAATGCACCGACTCTGGGTAGCTGGGGTCGGGGCGTTACATGGTTCGCGTTGTCAGATGCGTCCTCATGTTAGTTTGGTGAATGGATCATGAGGTTGTTTCACATCATGGTGCATGAAGGTTTGAGTTTGTGTTTTTTTAGTTTTTCATTTATTAATGTTTATTTTGGGGTTTTAGTCCATGTTGTAATATTTAAATCTGAACATGGTATAAGGTTCTTTATGGTTGTCTGACTGTAGTTTCAATTTATTCATCTTGATGTTTGTTTAATATTTATTTATTCTGGTAAATTTTTCTAAAGTTTTATTTTTCATACACGGGAACTTGTGCCAGCCCGTGGGGATTGGGAACACCCTTCGGGCCATGTTACGGACCGGGTCAGGTGGTAGGTTGGATGGAGACCCTCCCTAGTTTGTGAAATAATGGTATCAGATAGTGTTTTTTCTTGTTATTTGGGATGTTAGGTAGATCAGGGATAGGATTTTCGGTAGTCGAGGTGTAGGTGAGAGAAGAGCGACGTGTACTCTTTCTCGTTCTGATCCTCGAGTAGTCGGGGATATTCCGAGATATAATGTTTTATGGATTTTCTATATGTGGATGGGGGATGACAGCAGGATTAATATGGTACTGCAAGTGATCTCACAAGGAGTTGTGACCCATGTGATGCCCGAGGGTATGGTTTGACACTCCGGGTGGTAGGTGCTTTCCTAGAGCATGGTATACTAAACCATATAGCTGGGTTAGACATGACCACTAGTCATTCTTCTAGGTTCTTTAATGTTTGTGATGTCTTGCTTCAGTTTTTGGGATTGGCATGAAATTGTTTTCCTTTAAAAAGAGAAGCATACATTGGTGCAGTGCTTATTTAATTTTGGTGTGTGTTTGGCATGTTATTAGGGGTGCATTTCTCTTGGACCTTGTTTTTGTAAATTTGGCATTTGATTTTTTGAAAATTGAATTCCTAAAATAATTTCTTCAGTTATCTGAAATTGAAGTGGGTTGTTTTAGAAATGGAATGAATTTTGAAAATTTATCTTGAAACATTGAATTTATTTTTGAAAAAGAAAAGAGTATTTTTTTGGAATACCGTGGATGTTTTATTTTTTAATGTAGATGAACCTTTCTTTGTCTTGTGGTATTCATATGGATGTTCATGTGGGAATGTGGAAGTGATTAATGGATATTTTTTGGAATGTGTGGATGGGTGCATGGGTGTCACGGAAATGAAAATCTGTGAGGTAGCTAGGAATATCAGTGGTTAGTGACTGATTTTAAAAGATGTATCTTGTTTCCAAAAAAGTGGGTTTGTCTCAAAAAGGTCTTTTTGTGCTTTAATGTTTTTGGAATTTGAAATGGTTTTGATTCAGAAGTGAAATAAATGGGTTCAAAAGGGTTGTTGGGTTTTATTGTATTGTGCGTGGTTTTTCAAGTGGTTGTTTTTATTTAAGAATGAATTGATGTTGAAAATTGAAATTGTTTGATTTGTGTTCGATATATTGATGTTTGATTATTGATGTGTTTGGATTTGTGGAAGGATTTTTTTGGGTTTCCTTTTTGGGATATGACAGTAGAATTGTCCAATGGGTTTCCAGCTAGTCTCTCAGTTCTTGGCTCAGCCCAGACTCCCAGTTGAGTGGTGATGTTGGTTTCTGTTCTGTGGGGTCGATTGTTCGTAATCTTCGAGGTCAGTTGGATATTGTTTAATTCTTTGGGAATGTTTTAAATTTATTTGGTTTTTGAGGAACATTGAATTTTGTGTGGTTGTAAGTTGTCTCATGTATGTTTTGTGGAGCAGGACTAGATTGGAGAACATGGATTGTTCCATTTTAGTTGTGAAGGGGAATGTTGTGAGCGATCCTCAAGACTAACCACATTCTGTGGTTGTACCTACGGAACTGAAGGTGAGAGAAATTGATGGATCTCATAGGTGCTCAATCAATCAACTAGCATAGGTTCTGGTGTGTTAACCTTTCTCATGAGCTGGTTTCATGTTCTCCAGAGGTTTGGTGGAACAATCTGCTTCAAGCTCATTATAGTTGTTAGTCTCTTGCATATTGTGGTAAGTGCAGGATTATCATTTGATGAAGAGTCTCAACCAAAGGGAATTTTTCTTGGAGTGTCCCTCTCGTAATTTTGTGTCGGGCGTTTGATAGACCACTAAATCTCTTACTTCGAGTGTGGTTAGTCAAACAACCTAAGTCGTTTTCTGCAATTATTAGTTGGTATATTGACGGAGTGTCCGCATGGGGGATGATGAGTAATATGAAGCATGCTTTTATAGTGGTTGAAGTTCAATTCAGAGGCGGTCATCTTATGACTACGAGGTGGTAGATGATTCAAACCTCGGTGCCCCAACTATAGGTCTCATGGTGAAGCTTGCGCACAGTCAAAACTCGTCGGACGTGCGATGATCTTGATCTGAGCAGTGACGAGAGGGGGAAAGATTAAATTTTCATATTGTGGTACCCTCTCAGAAGGAATCATTATTATGGTGAGGGGCGTGGATCCCTTGTCTACTTTTCGTGGTCTTATATTATGGGAGTTCCTCTTGGGCCATAAAGTGGATTGGAAAATCCGTATTCTTGTTAAGCTAGTGGGTGTGCTCCATGAACCTTCTTGTGGTTGGAGATGCTCATGTCTTCTGGAATTTCCGTGCACCTATCTGGTTCACCTCCTGGTTAGGGGTTTCTTGTAATGATCCAATGTTTCATTAATGGAAAATCACTCTAGATCTAATTAAATGTCTCTTAATGAAATATGATTATATAAAATTTCAACATCATTGGTTTTATGTTAAGAATTATGACCATTTCTAATATAGTGGTTGAACAGTGATCACATGATTAGTATAAATATAGGGCTTTAACAAATTCAATTTACTCAGAAAAAAAAAGGGATGACCTCGTCCAGTAGAATTGCTCCAAATGAAGCCCTTTTGTTGGAGCTCGGAAAAGTGGTAGCATCCTTGGGCTTCACTCTTGACCAAGCCCAAGTTGAGCTTCATCATATCAAGTTCAAACGAGACCATCTAAGTGAAAAGTGGGTGTTGATAGACATTACCACTGGAGACATGTTATCCGAGCCACCCCAAGAGTCTTTCACCATCGCAAATCTTACCCTTAGGTCTTATACAGCTACTTTAAGAGGTTATGTAACAAATCGATATACTATGTTCATGTACATTATTTTTTTGTATATAATAATGTATATACTTTCTTCTCATTATGGATACATTGTAAATAGTTTTTAAAGTACAAATAGTATTTTTAATTATTATTTAATTAAGAATTATATTTAATTAAATTAAGGTATTTTTTAAATTAAATATTATTTTAATAATATATTATTATTATTATTAAATTAATTTTATTATATATAAATGATCATATAATTTTATGAATGAAATTGTAATTTTTATTAATGTTTGAAAGCCATTTTTGTCAAAACCCGTGATTTTTTTATAAATGATGGATTTTATTTTAAAAGTGAAAATTAAAATATTTAGAAAATTATTTAGTAAAATAAATGTAATTTCTAGAATTATGACATTGAAATTATCCAAAGGGTAATTTTTCATAATTTTCTGAGACGGTCAAATTTTTGGGTAAAAATTAAATACTGTATAAATTTATAATGTGTTTTATGACATCATAATAACCCAATATTGATGTAATAAAAAACAATATTCTTTATATTCAGACAATATATGTTTTACCTTTAAAATAATGTGATTTTGGGTTTGTCTGACTTTCTTTTCAAAGCATTAATGGACCCCTAAAGACTAATTAAACATCTTGTCTTTTTAATTTATTTTCCATGGGGGTGTGACTCACCTCCACATAAGCAACCCTATTATATTAAGAAGTTCGGACTTTGGCCTTATAAAAAATTGTTTTCCTCTTCCCTTTGACAAATACTATGCTCAAAAACCATGGTATGGTTTGTGGTTTGCATTAATTTAATATAAGGGGTCCCAAACCTAAATAATAAAGAATTCTCACACCTTTCCTATATAAACCCACCCAAGATCCTACTTCCTCCTCACTCAAACCTTTTGGAGTTCGTCCAACCTCGGACCTAATATTTGTAGAATCCTCCAAAGGTTCCCCATTCTCCCAATATGCCTCTCACAAGCCTCTCTCTAGTAATTGGAAGCACACTTCCAAGTAAGGGTTTTTTTCTTCCTTTCTCATTTTTGTTAATTTTTCGTTATGTTTTTTTCCCTTATAATTTCAATTATGAATGTAGAGGTATGTTTTCACACCTCCATAATACTACCTAATTTATGTTTGAATGATAGGATACCCCTTTATCTATCATTAAATGTCTCCCATGTACACCCGTTACTATGCCGAAATTCCGAAAGGAACTTCTCTCTCCTCATTTGCATTCAAGAAATACTTTTATTTCATGAATATAAATTCCATTACAATTGTTGGGACATTTATCTATATGTCCTTCTTACGGTCCATACATGTAAATATGATGAGGAACCCCTTTCTCTCTCATCAACCATTTTTTATGAATTCTTATGTCACACTGTTACGCTGCCGAAATCGCACCGACTTTCTAGGAAAATGCCATTATGTAGTGAATACCATGCCCATTTCTCCATCAAGGGTATTCACCTTTATGAAAATTGACTTATTTATTATAATGTTTCATCTATGAATTCCACATTCCTTTATCGTGGAATAAATGATTATGTTTTATGAATCCATGTTTTATGATCCATGTCGAACACTTATGCATGAAATGAAATGTTTAAGAAGGGTGCGCCCTTATAGCGCTCCAATGCATTAGGTAAAGTATAGTGTCATGATATGTCATGTGCAATGAGTGTTGACTCATTCTAATTCAAGATAAATGAGGGTTTACTCATGCTTTATGTGCAATGAAGATTTACTCATGCTCCATGTGCAATGAGCCTTGGATCATGCTAATTCCATGTTAAGTGTTGTTGCCACATTTCCATGTTATGATTATCATTATTTATCACGCCTTTATGTTCATGTTTCACTTATTCCCTATTGACATGGCTATTGTCTAACATTTATTGTACTCCTCATGTTATTCCATGTGTACTCCCTTACTGGGCTTTTTAGCTCACCCTTTTCTTATGCATGTCCTCATGTTATCTCATACAATTCTACGTACGAGGGAATGTAGTGGTCATGTAAAGGATGATTTCAATAAATATGTCGTATTTCATGTTTTATGTTTTTATGTAATGATACTAAGCCCCTAAGACACTAAACCTCTCGATCTTCTTTGTTGTATCAAGTGATGTTTTATGTAATAAATCATGATTAAGTTGTAATAAAAAGCAGGGTAGTCATAGTTGGTATCAGAGGATTGGTTTAGTTATTTTTGGATTAGGATTAGAAAACCCTTGTAATGACTTAGAGACAAGAATATATATACGAAAAACATCCATATGTTTTGGTTGGTACTGAGTAAGTGGTCTATCAAGAAAATGCATCCCTGTCTGGATACGATCAGGTAGAGGTGGCTCTGGAACAGATGTATCCTGGGGCTAAAAACTGAAAACACCGCTTTGATCTAGACTCGAACGGGAACTGGTGCATGACAACGGGCCTTGCTGCACTCTTGGTTACGACACTCCCGGGGGATATGTTTTGATAAATTCAAAAGCATAGTATGAACCCTTATTAAGGGAATTAAAAAATTGCCCATAAGAATATATGTTAGAAAGTAGATCATGAAAAGCCTAGATTCAAGCCTATATAGTCATGAGTTAAGGAAATAAAAGTTTATTTATAAGTCATCAAATTTTGTCTTTGGATTACCCTTTATGTTTTACCCCTATCTTTCCTTTTATTCCAGCCAATGGCCGGTAATAGGAGGACTCAGGCTAACAACTGATGTGAAGATCAGTGTGATGACTTTACTAATGAGATGCACAATCCAATGGGAGCGGTAATCGCGAACATTGTCACACTTCCCTCTCATCTAACTCAAGATTTGAATAGAAACATGGGTTAAGAGGAAAGTTCAACCCCCTCTAAGAAAGAACAAGTCGCTATCGAGAGCTTCATGAGACAAAGCCCTCCTACTTTTAGAGGATCATCCTATCCCACGATTGCTGAACAATGGATCAACTCCATAGAAAAGATCTTCTCCATCCTTCAATGTTCTGAACAAGAGAAGGTTCTCCTGGCGGCTTATCGTATGGAGGGTGAAGCTGATCAATGGTGGACCTTGATCAAAAATACAAAGCCCGAGGAGGTGATTGAGGCGTTGGAATGGAAGGATTTCCGGAAGATTTTTTTCAATAAATATTTTCCATGCACCCTTCAGCTTAAGATAGAAAGGGACTACCTTTACCTCAAGAAAAAAGATAAAGAATCTATTGGAGCGTATGAGGAAAACTTCACAAGGATTTCACCATACGCTTCTGGAATTGTCATTACCCCCAAATGAAATGTTGACCGCCTCTTTGGTGGGATTAATCCTAGCATGCGGAATGCATTGGCGATACATGACTTTGACAGCTATGAGGAAATTGTCCGATGTACCCTCAAGGTCGAAATGGAGATCAGAGAATCACAAGGGTATCATGTGGACAAGAAGTTTAAGGTGGAATTCAATTCTGGCGGTCCGATGGATAAATCCAATGGTGCTAAGAAGATCCAACAACCCACATTCCAAAAGTGCGGAATGAAGCACCCTATAAATTGCCTCAAGGGGACAAGGAAATGCTTTAGGTGTGGAAGAGAAGGGCACCTAGCTATTAATTGTCAGCAAGATTGACCCACGACTGCGACAGAGGAGATGAATGCTTTGTTCGAACCTCAACACATTGTTCAATGCTACAAATGAAAAGAACTGGGGCATTTTTTAAATCATGGCCCTAATCTAAGGGTTTTCGGTGGCAACCAACAAACTCCAAGGCAACAAGGAAGATCTTTTTCCATCACATCTGACGAAGTGAACCCCGACAACAAAGTGGTGACATGTACTCTAGTAATTCATTCAGGAATAGCGAACATACTTTTTGATTCAGGTTCTATGCATTATTTTATATATCTAATGTTTAGTAGAACAATCCCAGCACCACCACAAAACATGGAAGTGAAGATGTCGGTGAGTACGGAAAATGGGGAGATCATTACATCCCTTGAATATAAGTCCTCCCCCGTTTAAATATGTGGATTGAATTTCCTGGAGAAACTCATCACACTCCCTCTGGTGGAATTTGACGAAATTAATTTCATGGATTGTCCTTCCTTATATAGAGCCAACATAAATTGCCGGGAGAGGGAAATCACTCTCCATATGGAGAATCCACCCCCGATTTATAACAAGGTTCAGGAGGAAGATGAATCTCCTTTAGCTCCAACATCTCATGTATGTATATTACTTCCCTACGAGCATGGGTATCTAGCTCAGATGATTGAGTCCAAGGAAAAAACCATCCTTGAATAAATGCCAATTTTGAGGGAATTCACAGATGTGTTTCCCGAGGAACTGGTTGGTCTTCCTCCTAGAAGAGATGTTGAATTCTCAATTGAACTTATACCCGGGGCACTACCAATATCCAAGACTCCATATAGAATAGGTGTCATGGATCTTGAAAAGCTGATGAAACAACTACAGGAGAATCTGGATAAGGGGTTTATATGCCAATGTGCTTCACCATGGGGTGCACCAGTCCTCTTCGTCAAGATGAAGGATGGGTCAATGCGGCTTTGCATCGATTATCGTGAACTTAACAAAATCACGATAAAGAAAAAGTATCCTCTTCCATGGATCGATGACTTGTTTGATCAGATGCGTGGAGCACAATACTTCTCAATAGTAGATTTGTGGTCGGGATATTAACAAGTAAAGGTGAAGAAGGAAGATGTCCCCAAGACTACTTTTCGTACAAGATACGGGCACTATGAATTCATAGTAATGACTTTTAGACTCACTAATTATAACGACCCATACTATACATACATGGTTATTACTTCAAAATTGATGCATACTTATTACAACATATAACAGAACCATGAAAGGACCATATAGGTATAGTGTCATTAGAAACCGGGAGACATAAACAACTGGTTCATAAATCATCTATGTTTTCTCCCATTTATTTCATCATATCTAGAGTCCATTTTTGGGATATTCTTATTAATATCCATTTTCCAGACTCGGGGAAAAGAAAATAAACAATAGGGTGAGCTCAAATGCTCAGTAAGGGTTATCAAAAGAAATAAAAAACATATCATATTTATAAGAACATAAAATTTTGAAAATCTTATCATGCAAAAGTGATCATAACATGGGATAAATCATAGAAGTGAAATTTAATTCAATTAATCATAACATCAAACATGAAGCTTTGTTGAATTCACACAT
Source organism: Viscum album (assembly GCA_963277665.1). NCBI lineage: Eukaryota > Viridiplantae > Streptophyta > Magnoliopsida > Santalales > Viscaceae > Viscum > Viscum album. The sequence continues at coordinate 1,435,721,775 of OY728159.1, forward strand.
AATCATAGAAAATCATTTCTCAGCATTCAAGAATCATTTCCAAGACTATCTTAGCGGACAGAGTCTTTTTCTGAACCGAGTTCACTCCTCGTTTCAGTCCTGTTATACTGAACCGTTTTAACCTACTGTTCCATCCATGTCTATCTCATTAGATATAAATCTTTTCCCAAAGCATTGGAGGGATATATAATCCCCACCCATCTCATAATGATACCATTCTTATGTATTCCACAAAATCATAAACCATACATCATAACATAACACATGTAATAAAAATGGGATTCTTAAACATCATGACATCATAAAACAATTCATATAAGATAAAGGAATTCATAAAAATAATTACATCACTACATAATCAAATCAATGTAATAATAGGGATAGAAACAGTACCCTATATTATCTTAGATGGAAAATAATTTTGATAAAACACTTGAGCTCCATTCTTCAGGAAAATTTCCTTTCTACTTCATAAACACTTTTCCTTTCATAACATGTCATAGAATTTTAAAATAAAAGAATTTGATTAAAAATGAACTATAAAACATGTAAATGAATCATCATGGAAGTAACTATTTAAAAATCCATTCATGCCATATATGTTAAAAAAACATTCTTCTCGTACTTTGGCCGGAAAAGTCAAAAAGTACCTCGTACGAAAAACAACAAAATATTCCTTTCATATCTATTACTAAAAACTCTCCGAAGGGTAAAATTATATTTAAAAAATTGTATAAGGATATAAATATTAAATATTGAGGAAAAGTGGATGTAAATGATAAATATTCCCCATCAAATTCGGAAGTATAAATAATCTCGGATAAAAATGAGATTGCGAGATTTTCCATTACCTTAGGTCTAATTTGCTTCGTGAGTGTCTGAACCTCTTGTATAATGATTTAAATAATGTCATTGACTTATTACAGAATCATATTTATTTTTATGATATCATATATGGTCATATTCTTAGCTTCTTATTCGTAATATTTCATTGCTACTTGTTATTCGGGTGTTTATTGCTTTATGTTCGTATGTGTGGTTTGTCGTTAAAATTCTTATTCCACTTTTTAGGTTATAGACACCTTATTTCCAAATTTCTAATAGTGTAATATATATCATATTCATTCAATCAATTCATTTATATAATCATTATGCAATGAAGATCATGTAGAATGATTTGCATCACATCGTGGAGATGATATTCCGTACATACGCACGAGCGATGATATCATTCCCGTGATTGTGGAATTGTATTGGAGTGTATGTATACTATTTCAGAATCAATATCACTTTACAATAATCATATATAGTCATTATTTACACCATTATACCCATCCAAGTATGGTGGTGGCGGAAAATATATTACACAACGGTTTGGAGATGGTATTCTGTATATACGCACGCGCGGTGATTTTGTTATCCATAGGATGGATAGGTGGTGAAATAGGGTTGTTTCATAATTATAATAACATATCAGTATATGAGTGATACTGTTGTTATTAATTCATACTGAAACTACTAAATAAGAAGAAGTAGATGAATAAATGAAGTTGAAATAATCAGTAACATACATTACCTTTTCTTTGAAGCTCCTTTTTTAGACCTCCTCTTAGGGCAATAAATTGGTCTTTGAAGAATACCAGGATCTCTAGGATGTTTCTAGGGAAGTGGGGAAGTGAAATGGGTAGGGGTTGGCTGAGCTTGAAATCTCATATTGGTGTGAGGAGGAGAATGATGAGGTGCCCTTTTATATAGGGTTGTAATATAATCAACCAATAAAAATTAGACATGTTAGGATTTTATTTTAAACATTATCAACATGATTTATCCTTATTTATCAATTTAATTTTATTTGTGGTAATAATATTCTAAATTTTATATTATTATAAATAATTACACATGTGTAGTGAATTCTCAATAATTTGACACTTTATGACATTATCGACCATATAAATTTTAATTTATAATTTTTAATTTTTTTTATTTTTAATCAATTTTCTAATATGTGATTTTTATAAAATAAACTTAGTGTCAATTTTGACACTATTATTTAATTTAAATTTAAATAAAATATATACAGAAGATATGTTTGAACTAAAAGCATTAATAGACTTATAAAATGTCATATGTATCTAAAAAATTAGTGGAGTTCATTAAATAGTTCATATTATATTTATTTTAATATTTTTGAAAAAATTTATTTGATAATTTAATTGATAAAATAATTTCAACATCACTATTGTGTCATAATTAATGACAACTATTTAATCCCTAAAAATTATAAATAAATTTCTATGATGTAGATAATTGTATTAGATTTCTGGAGACTATTCATGTTCGTGTTTCATTATGTTTATCCCTAAATTAAAATTAGTATACTTATAAGATTTATGAAAGTGACATGTTGTCACTTTCATTGATTTTAATAATATTTAAATTATGTTCATGAAAAAAGTCCATTAAATGAATCAAATCCGACCCTTAAGTGATATGGATCGACTTTTAGTCATCCAATAGGATTTTGGAAGGTGATAGGGTAATTTTATAATCTTATATTTACCCTTAATTACCCGATTTACCTTTAACTATGATAAATAAAATTTACCGTAGTTACTATTCATAATGTCCAAAAATAAAAAGTAGAAAATTAACATAATATGGGCCATCTGATTCCAAATATGGAATCCATGTTTCAAAATTAAAAACAAATAACTTGCAGTAATTAATTAATAATTAATCATGTTGTTAAGAAAACGGGTTTTAGAAGATAAAACATTGCCAAAGATAGAAATGTTTTTATCTATGAATTCAATGTGAAATTAATGATAATGACATACATTATATTAAATGGTAAAAATATATTTTATTTATACATTAAAAGAATTCAATAATATAATTTAACCATATAAACTATCTCAATGAAAAAAAGTTGTTTTTAATTAAAAATTAGCATAATTTTACTATTCATCAAAATATGAATGTTATCAGAAAAATATCAAAAAATTTCCGAAGTAAATTTTTATATCTTGATTCCAATGTAGAATTTTATTTTGTCAAAATTAACTTCTTAACATGTCAAAATCTAGATTTAATGTGGGTGCGCCATTAAAAGGCGGCAAAACTGCATTTTTTTCAAAATACTTATTTTACCCGAAAAATTTATTTTGTTCTCTTACCATGTTCAAGAAAATTTTTAAGATGAATAATAATGTTATAAATTTCAAAATGTAGTTAATACTATTCATAATGGATAGTCTGTAATAATATATCGTTGTTTAGTGGAACCCGGTATTGTGTACTACACACGCTATCGAGGAAGGTCGCAATTGCGTGTAATGAAAGCCAAGTCAGTATTGTGTGTTGTGAAAGATTCCATTGGTGTTACGTATAACATAAGACATAAAAAAAATTTCCTAAAATCTCCGGGTGTTACATTCTACCCACCATAAAATTAATTTCGCCCTCGAAATTCGTCACTTCATTACAAACAGATGAGGATACATCTCCCTCATCATATTTTCATGTTCCCATGTAGCTTCTTCTAATTGGTGGTTCATCCATAAAACATTCACCAAGAGAGTTGTCTTGTTCCGTTGGACTTTTTCTCTACGATCCAGAATCTCTATCGGCTCTTCTTCATAAGAAAGATCTTGCTCCAGTGGTACAACTTCTGAGCTGAGTACATGTGAAGGATTGGGTATGTACTTTCTCAAGAGAGATACATAGAACACATTGTGAACTTGAGAGTGATTCGGTGGAAGTTCCAATCGGTTAGCTACCTTCCCAGCAAGATCCCGTATTTCGAAAGGACCGATATATCTAGGAATCAACTTTCCCTTCTTTCCAAATCTAATTACCATTTTCTAGGGAGATATTAATAAGAACACTTTATCACCCAATTCAAACTCTATCTCTTTTCTTCGGTTATCATCATAGCTTTTCAATCGACTCTGATCTGCTCTTATGTGTTGTGAAATAGATTGAACCATTTCCGCCATCTTATCAACAAGATCTGGTCCAAATAGCTTTCTTTCCCCAACTTCATCCCAGCAAATTGGAGTTCTTCATTTCTTTACATAGAGGGCTTCATAAGGATCCATCTGAATACTGGAGTGAAAGATATTATAATAACAAAATTCCACCAAAGATAGGTGTTGATTCCAACCAACTTTGAAATCCATAGAGCAAGATCTCAACATGTCTTCTAGGGTTTTAATTGTCCTCTCAGACAGACCGTCTATCTGAGGATGATAAGTAGTGCCGAAACTCAACTTTGTACCCAGAGTATGCTAAAGACTTCACCAGAAAGTTGAGGAAAACCTCAGATCCCAAACAGATATAATAGAAACTAGTACTCCATGCAATCTTACCACTTCCTTTGCATATATCCCGGCAAGCGGATCAAGAGAAAAATATTCTCTAATAGAAATGAAGTGTGCCGACATCGTAAGATGAACAACTATAACCCAGATAGCATTATTTCCTTTGTATGTTTTAGGATGTCCAGTGACAAAGTCCATAGTGATGTTTTCCCATTTCCATTCTGGTATGGGTAATGGTTGTAAAATCCCCTTATACTTTTCTCTCTCAGCATTAACTTGCTGATAAACCAAGCATTGAGAGACATATTCAGCAACATATCATTTCATGCCATCCCACCAGAAGTACTCTTTTAGGACCCTATACATATTTGTACTTCCAGGATGAATAGAAAATGAAGAACAATGAGCCTCGTCCAGTAGCTCCTTCTTTAATTCTGGTATGGGGGGAACACAAACCCGATTCCAGAATCTTATTATCCCATCACAATCAAGGATGAATTCAGGAACATTTCTCACCTTCTTTTGCAATTCTACATCTTCTTTCTGGGCCTCTTTAATCATCACATGTATAGATGGTTGAACATTTATTTGAGAAAGATATGATTTTTACACTTCTATTATAATTCCAAGATTCATCTTTTGTAAATCCATAAATATTGGATCTTTTGTGATCCTCAACATGGATAAGCTAGCATGGTCTTGTCGACTTAATGTGTCTTCTACCTTGTTTTCTTTCCCAGGGTGGTAATGAATTGAGCAGTCATAATCCTTAATCAGCTCCATCCATCTACTTTGATGCATATTAAGATCCTTTTGTGTGAAAATATACTTTAAACATTTATGATCAGTATAAATATCACACCTTTCACCATAAAGGTAATGCCTACAAATCTTTAATGCAATGATTTCCGCAGCTAACTCCAAATAATGAGTTGGGTAATTTTGCTCATGGATTTTTAACTGTCGTGAGGCATAAGCTATCACAATATCATTTTTCATGATAACACACCCAATTTCCTTCTTGGATTCATCACTGTTGATCACAAACCTTTCTCTACTGCATGGTAGTGTGAGCACAGGTGCAATGGCTATCCTTCTTTTTAGCTCTTTGAAATTCTCTTCACATTCCTCTGTCCAAGCAAACTTAACTCCTTTCCGAGTCCACTTGGTGAGTCGGTTAGATAACCATGAAAAAATCATTCACAAAAAGTCGGTAATATCCTGCCAAACCAAGAAAACATTGGATCTCAGTTACTGTTGTTGGTCTCGACCATCTTTCGATAACCTCTGTTTTTGCTGGATCTAGAGATATCGCATATTTTGAGATTATGTGTTCCAAAAATGCATCTTTTTGAAGCCAAAATTCACACTTGGTAAATTTGGCATAATGCTTCTCCTTTCTTAGGGTCTTCAATACAATTATCAAGTGATCTTCATGTTCTTACTTTCTCGTTGAATATAAAACAATATCATCTATAAAGACTACCATAAACTGATCACAATAGTCTCTAAAGACTCTATTCATCAGATCCATGAAGATAGTAGGGGCATTAGTAACACCAAATGGCATCACTATAAATTCATAGTGTACATACCTTGTATGGAAAGCTGTCTTTGGTATATCCTCCCTTTTGACCCTTAATTGATGATACCCTGAACCAAGATCAATCATGGAAAAGTATTGAGCTCCGCATAGTTGGTCAAATAGGTCATCAATGCGTGGGAGAGGATATTTGTTCTTGATAGTGATCGTGTTAAGTTCTCGATAATCAATGTAGAGTCCCATTGAACCACTGTTCTTCTTAAAAAATAGAACAGGTGCTCCCCATGGTGACACACTAGGGCTTATGAATCCTTTATCATGATTCTCATGGAGTTGCATCTTTAATTCCTGCTACTCAATTGGGGCCATTCTATAAGGTGTCTTTGAAATGGGAATAGAACCTGGTATGAGTTCTATTGAAAACTCAACTTCACTATTTGGTGAAAGACCTGGCAATTAATCTAGAAAGACATCATCAACTTCTTGTTCAATGGGCATATTATTAATCGTGGGTTTCTCTCCAAACATTTGAGACAAATAACCTTCTTTTAGTGTAATCAAGACCCATACGACGGAAGAAATTTCCACTGGAAGGTTATGTTCTTCCATGCATCGATAGACAATCATAGATTGATCTGGAATATGAAATGTGGCATCCCTTCCTTGGAAATTTATATGAGATCCATATAAATAAATCCAATCCATGCCATGAATAATATCAAATTCCACTATAGGATGGATCACATGATTTGCAGGAAGCACTTTCCCACAAACTTCAATCGGAGAATAATTGTAATCTTTTGATGCAACCGTTGTTCCATTAGGAGTTGTCACAACCAACACAACATCTATTTGTTGAGGTAATAAGTCGATACGCTTAGATAATTCTTTAGAAATAATAGAGTGGGAAGTTCCAGAATCAAATAAAACATTTGCTACTTTATAGTGGATGGTAAGTGTACCTCCCACTACTTCGTTGTCGTACTCCACATCGCTGATAGTAATTGCATGTGACTTTCCTTTTTCATTGGACTTAAGAGTTTGTTGACGTCGATCATCATCATCAACCCTTGGATTTGGGCATTGATTGGCATAATGCCCCAACTCCATGCACTTGAAAAATTGAAGTATAGTAGGTTAATTCTGTGTATCCCTTCCTTTGTTTGCTTCATTAGACATTTTCTTCCCATTATTTCGACATTCAATTTCCCAATGACCTTATTTTCCACACTTATAACATATTCTTGTCCCCTTAAGTCAATTTCCTCTATGTTTCTTTCCACACGTTGTGAATAATGGAAAACTCCTCTTCTTTTCAGTGTGGTCTTTAGGTTTTCCTTTGAATTCCATTTTATTCTTCTTATCAAACCCATGTGACTGATGGGTTACACCAATCTCCATCTCAACCTTGAGAGCACATCGAACAATTTCCTCATAGCTATTAAAGTCCCTTATGGATAACGCCGTTCGAAGACTTGGTTTTAAGCCACTAATGAATTGATTGATCTTACTCTCATGTTGGATAATAATTCTGGAAGCGTACCTTTAAAGTCTTATAAAATTTTCTTTGTAGGTACCAACAGATTCATCATCCTTTTTCATCAGTTAAAGAAACTCATTCTCCATCTTTGTTCGAAGAATATGAGGAAATACTTATTGAAAAATAATACCTTGAACTCGTCCCATTCCATGGACTCAATTTCATCCCTTTGCCTCTTATTCTTAATAAGATTCCACCATTGATCAACATCACCTTCAAAACGATATACTGTTAAGATGACATTATCATGATCAGAACATTGAAGAATTGAAAATATCTTTTCATTGGTACTGATCCATTGTTCAGCCAATAATGGATCAGAAGACCCACTGAATGAAGGTGGACACTGACTCATGAAGTTTTCAACAGAATGATGCTCCTTCCATTGATCATTTGGAAGTCCTGAATGATTCATAGATTGAGAAAGTTGTGTGAGCCTGGCTACAAGATTTTTCATTGAAGCTTCCATAAATTTTGGTTGCTGAGGGGGGAAATCATTTCATTGCCCGTCACATTACTCATTAACATGGTTCCTTTGGGTTCCATCCATTGACTAAAACAAAGAAGAATAGTCTGAGAAACACTAATTATAATAGGAAAAAAAACACAATCAAGAATAAAATTTCAGACTTAAGGTCTTTTCATAGGGTTTTCATGGCCATTTCTAAAAAACTGAGATTGTGTTATATTCTTAAACATATCCTTAGGTTTATTACTAAGGCTTTCATATCCTAGTTTCCAAAGGTTGTCTATACCTTTCCTCTGATACCAACTATAGCGGTCTGGAATTACTTCCGTATAGGTATAGTGTCTTTAGAAACCAGGAAACATAAACAACTGGTTCATAAATCACCTATGTTGTCTCCCATTTATTTCATCATATCTAGAGTACCTTTTGGCATATTCTACTTAATATCCTTCTTCCGGACCTGGGGAAAAGAAAACATACAAAAGGGTGAGCTCAAATGCTCAGTAAGGGTTAACAAAAGAAATATCAAACATATCATATTTATAAGAACAAAACATTTTTAAAATCTTATTCTGCAAAAGAGATCATAAAATGGGATAAATCATAGAAGTGAAATATAATTCAAACAAACATAACATAAAACATGATGATTTGTGGAATACACACATAATCATATAAAATCATTTCTTTGTAGTCAAGACTCATTGCCAAGAATATCTTAGCGGACAAAGGCCTTTTCTGAACTGAGTTCACACCTCGTTTCAGTCCTGTTTTACTGAACCGATTTAACCTGCCGTTCTAGCCATGTCTGTCTCATGAGATATAAATCTTTACCCAATTCATTGGTGGTAGATATAGGCCCCACCCATCTTATAATTATACCATTCTTATGTGTGCCACAAAATCATAAACCATACATCATAACATAACCGATGTAATAAAAATGGGATTCTTAAACATCGTGACATCATAAAACAATTCCTATAAATAAAATAATTCATTAAAATAATTCCATCACAACATAATCAAATCAATGTAATAATATGGATAGAAACAGGAACCTATATTATCTTATATGGAAAATAATTTTGATAAAACCCTTGAACTCCCTTCTTGAGGAAAATATCCTTTCTACTTCAAAAACACTTTTCCTTTCTTAACATGTCATAAAATTTTAAACTAAAAGAAGTTGATTAAAAATAAACATGAAAACATACAAAACAAGCTTCTTGGAAATAATGTTTTAAAAATCCATTCATGCCGTATAAGTTAAAAATAACATTCTTCTTGTACTTCGGCTGGAAAAGTCAAAAAGTACCTCGTACGAAAAACTGCATAAGATTCCTTTCATATCTTTTACTGAAAACTCACCAAAGGGTTAAATTGGATTTAAAAAATTATATAAGGATACAAATATTACATATTTAGGAAACATGGATGTGGATGTCAAATTTTCCCCTGTAAAGTATGAAGTATAAACAATCTCGGATAAAAATGAGATTGCGAGATTTTCCCTTACCATAGGTCTGATTTGCTTCGTAAGTGTCTGAACCTCCTGTATAATGATTTAAATAATGTCATTGAAATATTCCAGAATCATACTTATATTTATTATATCATATATGCTCATATTCTTAGCTTCTTATTAGTAATATTTCATTTCGACTTCTTATTCGGGTGTTTATTGCTTTATGCTCGTATGTGTGTTTTGTCAAATAAATTATTATTCTGCTTTTTAGGTTATAGAAACCTCATTTACAGAATGTTATTAGTGTAATATATATCATATTTATTCATTAAATTCATTTATATAATCATTATGCAATGAAGATCATTTAGAACGAGTCGCATCACATCGTGGATACGGTATTCCGTACGTACGCACGAGCGATGATATCATTCCCATGATTGTGGAATTTTATTGGAGTGCATGTATACTATTTCAGAATCAATAACAATTAAAAATAATAATATATAGTCATTATTTACACCATTATATCCATCCAAGTAAGGTGGTGGTGGAAAATAGATTACACCACGGCGTGGAGACGATATTCCGTACGAACACACGCGCAATGATTTTTTTTATGTAGGATGGATAAGTGGTGAAATAGGGTTGTTTCATACATATAATATCATATCAGTATATGAGTTATATTGATGTTATTACTTCATAATAAAACAACTAAAGATGAATAAGTAGATGAAGAAATGATGTTGAAAGAATCAGTAACAGACATTACCTCTTCTTTGAAGCGCCTCATTGATACCTCCTCTTAGGGCACTAAAATTGGTCTTTGAAGAGGACAAGGATCTCTAGAATGTTTCTAGGGAAGTGGGAAGTGAAATGAGCAGGGGTTGGCCGATCTTGAAGGCTCAAATTGATGTGAGGAAGAGAGGGAGGAGGTGACCTTTTATATGGGAGGAGAGAGGAACCTTTGGAAATATAAGAAATATTAGTTTATATTAAATCCCAACCCAACATAAAAACATAAAAAATGACTCATATATGAATATTAGATTAGAAAGGGTTCTAATCTCATTAACCAACAAAATTTAGATATGTTAGGAATTTATTTTAAATATTATCAACTTGATTTATCCTGATTTATCAATTTATTTTTATTTGTGGTAATAATATTCTAAATTTTAAATTATTATTAATAATTACATATGTGTTGTGAATTTTCTATTATTTGACACATTATGACATTTTAGGGAATATAAATTTTAATTTAAAAACTAAAATTTTTTTTTTTATTTTTAAACAATTTTATAATATGTTATTTTTATAAAATTACAATAGTGTCAATTTTGACACTATTTATTTATTTGAATTCAAATAAAATATATACAGAAGATATGTTCGATCTAAATGCATTAATAGATTCATAAAATGTCATATGAATCTATAAAATTGGTGGAAAACATTAAATAGTTCATATAATATTTATTTTAATATTTTTAAAATCATTTATTTGATATTTTAATTAATAAAATAATTTCAACATCACTATTGTGTCATAATTAATGATAACTATTTAATCCCTAAAAATTCTCAATAAATTCCAATGATATAGATAATTGTATTATCTTTCTAGAGACTATTCATGATCTATGTTTCATTAAGTTTATCACTAAATTTAAATTATTATACTTATAAGATTTAAGAAAGTGACATGTTGTCACTTTCTTTGGTTTTAATAATATTTAAATTATTTTCATGAAAAAAAGTCCATTAAATGAATATAATCTGACCCTTAGGTGATATGGGTCTACTTTTAGTCATCCAGTAGGATTTTTGCAGGTGTTAGGGTAATTTTATAATCTTATATTTACCCTTAATTAACCGATTTACCTTTATCTAGGGTAAATAAAATTTACCGTAGCTACTATTCATAATGCTGAATAATAAAAAGTAGCCTATTAACATAATTTGGAACCACTTATTCCAAATATGGAATCCATTTTTCAAAATTCAAAACACATAAGTTGCCGTAATTAATTTAAAATTAATCCCTTTGTTAAGAAAACAAGTTTTAGATGTTAAAACATTGCCAAAGATTGAAATGTTTTTACGTATGAATTCAATGTAAAATTAATACTATTGAAATACATTATATTAAATGGTAAAAATATATTCTATTTATACATTAAAACCATTCTATATTATAATTTAACCATATAAATTATCTCAATGAAAAAAAGTTGTTTTTAATTAAAAATTATCGTACTTTTACTATTAATCAAAATATGAAAGTTATCAGAAAAATATCAAAATTTTATCCAGAGTAAATTTTTATATCGTGATTCCAAAGAAGAATTTCATTTTGTCAAATTGAACTTTTAGAAATGTCAAAAACAATATTTAATGTGGGTGCGCCAAAAAAAGGCGGCAAAAATGCATTTTTTAAAAAAATACTAAGTTTACCCGAAAAATTTATTTTGTTATCTTACCATGTTCTAGAAAATGTGTAATATGAATAATAATGTTATAAAATTAAAAATGTAGTTAATACTATTCATAACGGATAGTCCATAATAATATATCGTTGTTTAGTGAAACCTGGTATTGCGTACTACACACGCTATCGAGGAAGGTCGTGATTGCGTGTAAGGCAAGCCAAGTCAGTATTGTGTGTAGTGAAAAATTCCTTTTGTGTTGCGTATAACATAAGACATAAAAAACATATTTCTTATAAAATCTCAGGGTGTTACACTAATGCTCCAGCAATCTTCATGGACTTCATGAATAGAGTCTATAGAGATTAGCTAGACAAATTTGTTGTAGTCTTTATAGATGATATTATAATATACTCCAAAACCAAGGAGGGCCATGAGGAGTATTTAAGAACGTTACTATAGACTATGCGCAAGGAGAAGCTCTATGCAAAGTACAACAAGTGTGAGTTCTGGTTGAATGATGTCTCATTCTTGTTCCATATCATCACAAGCAATGGGATATCTATGGACCCCTCCAAAACATATTCAATTGAGGGATAGCCGAGGCCAACATCAGTAAAAGATATCCATACCTTCACGGTGTTAGATGGATATTATCGACGGTTTGTGATAAATTTATCACGATTGGTCAACCCTCTTACCAAGCTACCTCAAATGGGAGTAACGTTTTCATGGAGTGATGAATGTGAAGAAAGCTTCAAGGAGTTGAAAAGGAGGCTTATCACTGCGCCCGTGCTCACTTTAACTGCAAGTGGGGAACCTTTTGTGGTTTTCAGCGATGCTTCGAAGAAGGGAGTAGGCTTTGTGCTGATGCAGAATTATAAAGTGATATCCTATGCCTCAAGGAAATTGAAAATCCATGAGAGGAACTGTCCAACACATGATCTTGAGTTTGCGGCTATGATCTCTACCTTGAAAATCTGGCGGCATTATCTCTATGGAGAGAAATGTGAGATATATACTGACCACAGGAGTCTTAAATATATATTCATACAGAAAGAGCGTAATATGTGCCAGAGAAGATGAACAGAGCTCATCAAGGATTATGAATGTTTAATACATTACCACCTTGGGAAAGCGAACAAGGTGGCAGTTTCCCTTTGTAGAAAGGACCATGCGATTCTTTCAATGGTGAGAATTGAGAAGGATCCAATCTTCTTAGACTGGATGAATATGGACATGAAAATCATAAAGAAGGGAACATCATAAATCCTTTCACAAATGATTTCTCAACCGTCTCTTTTGGAAATGTTGAAGGATTCTCAAAAGGATGATGTGCGAATTCATGAAAAAGTGGAAGCTATCGAAAAATGGAAATCCTCAGTGTCTAATGTTAATGAAGAAGGAGTTTTGGGGTTTGGGAAAAGACTATGTGTTCCGTCATGTCCAGAGCTGAAGAAGAAACTTTTGGTTGATGCACATAGTTCAAATTTTTCTATTCACCCAGGGGGAATAATGTTGTATCGAGATCTCCGAGAAAACTTTTGGTGGGATACTATGAAGAAGGAGATAGCTGAATATACATCAAAGTGCCTGGTGTGTCAGCAAGTGAAGGCAGAGAGGAAGAAGTCTAAGGGGATGATGCAACCATTGCCCATAACTAAAATGAAATCAGAGAACATCACCATGAACTTTTTCACCGGACTTCCAAGGACATCCAAAGGAAAAAATGCAACATGGGTTGTTGTGGATCGTCTTACAAAGATTACACACTTCATTTCTATTGGAGAGGATTTATCATTGGATCTATTGGAATAGATATATATTAGGTAAGAGGTAACGCTGAATGGAGTTCCACTATCTATTATGTCTGACTGAGATCCAAGATTCAACTCTCTGTTTTGGAAAAGTGTTCAACATGATCTGAATACTGAACTAATCTACAATACAGCCTATCATCCTCAAACTGATGGCCAATCCAAGAGGACTATCCAAACAATTGAGGACATGTTGGGATCATACTCAATGGACTTTAAAGGAATATGGGATCAACATCTTCCTCTGGCTGAGTTATCTTATAACAATAGTTTCCACTCGAGCATCCAAATGTCACCATATCAAATCCTAAATGGGAAAAGGTGCAGAACACCGACATGTTGGGATGAGTTCGGTGATCGTAAGCTGTTTGGAATAGAAATGTTCGAGGAAATGGTGGAGAATGTTAAAACCATTCAGCAGCATATCAAGGTAGCCCAGAGTCGATTTAAGATTTATGCAGATGGCCTTATATGGGACCTTGAGTTTAAAGTTGGAGACATTGTTTTTCTACGCATATCTCCGTCGAAGAAGGTCATATGTTTCGGAAAGAAAGGGAAGTTATGTCCAAGGTACATCGGCCCCTTCGAGATTCTTGATCGTGTCGGGGTCGTGGCCTATTGACTAGCATTTCCACCTACCATGGACAAAGTACATGATGTATTTAATGTATCCCTCTTAAGGAAGTACATACCGGAACATTCACATGTACTCTCTTCTGAGGTGGTAAAATTGGAAGATGATATTTCTTATGAGGAGGAACTAGTGAAGAACATAGATCGTAGAGAAAATGTTTAGGAAATAAGGAAATGCCACTAGACATGGTGTTGTGGAGAAACCACAAGTTTGAATAAGTGACATGGGAATCAGATTAAATGATGACGCTAAGTTACCCACATCTGTTTTAGTGTGGGAAATGGAAAATTTCGAGGGGGAAATTCCTTAAGGGGGGGGGATATTGTAACGACCCAAAGTTTCATTAATGTAAAATCCCTCTTGATCTAATTAAATGTCACTTTATGTAAAATGTTTATATAAAATGTCAACTTCTTTGGATTTATGTTATGAATTTTGACCCTTTCTAATATAGAAGTTGAATAGTGATCAAATGATTAGTATAAATATATGTCTTTAAAAAATCCACTTTACTCAGACAAAAGAAGCGATGGCCTCGTCCAGTAGAATTGATTTATATGAAGACCTTTTGTCAGAGCTCAGAAAAGAGGTAGCATCCTTGGGCTTCTCTCTTGACCAAGCCCAAGCTATGCTTCATCATGTCAAGCTCAAACGAGACTGTGTACGTGAAAAGTGGAAGTTGATTGAGATTACCACTTGAGCGATGTTATCCGAGCCACCCTAAGAGTCTGTCACCATCACACACCTTACCCTTAGGTCTTATGCAGTTGCTTTAAGGGGTTATGTAACAAATCGATAGTACTATGTTCATGTACATTATTTTTTTGTATATAATAATGTATATAATTTCTTGTCATTCTGGATACGTTGTAAATAGTTTTTAAAGCAAAAATAGCCTTTTTAATTATTATTTAATTAAGAATTATATTTTATTAAATTAAAGGAATTTTAAAATTAAATAATATTTTAATAAAATATTATTATTATTATTATTAAATTAATTTTATTATATATAAATGATCATATAATTTTATGAATGCAATTGTAATTTTTATTAAGGTTTGAATGCCATTTTTTTCAAAACCTGTAATTTTTCTATAAATGTCAGTTTTTATTTTAAAAGTGAAAATTAAAATATCTAGAAAACTATTTAGAAAAAATAAATTTTATTTCTGGAATCAGTATGTTGAAATTATCTGACGGATAATTTTTCATAATAATCTAATATTGTCAAATTTCAGTGTAAAAATCAAATACCCTTGAAATATATAATGTATTTTATGACATCATAATGACCAAATAGTTGGGTAAAAAATAATATAATCTTTATTTTCGGAAAAAATATGTTTTCCTCTTCCCTTTTCCAAAAAACATTGGAAAAAACCATGGGATGGTTTGTGGATTGGATTATATTATTATAAGGGGTCCCTAACTTAAATAATAATGAATTCTCTCACCTTTCCTATATAAACCCACCCATGCTCCCACTTACTCCTCAATAAAATCCATTGGAGTTCATTCAACCTCTTCCCTACTCTCACTAGAATCCTCCCATGGTTCCCCAAGCTCCCAGTAATCCTATCACAAGCCACTCTCTAGTCTTTGGAAGCACACTTACAAGTAAGGTTTTTTTCTTCCTATCTCATTTCTGTCAATTTTTCCTTAAGTGGTTTTTCCATTTTAATGTCAATTGTGAATTTTGGGGTATGGTTTCTCACCTCCCAAATACAGCCCCTTTTATGTTTGAATGATTGGAGACCCCTTTCTCTCTCATTAAATTCATCCCATGTACACCCGTTACTATGCCGAATTTCCGAAAGGAACTTCTCTCTCCTCATTAACATTCAAGAAACCCTTTTGTATCATGAATATAAATTCCATTATAATTGTTGGAACATGTATCTATATGACCTCATTACTCTCCATTACATGTAAATATGATGAGGAACCCCTTTCTCCCTCATCAACCATTTTTATGAATTATTATGTCACACCATTACGCTGCCGAAATCACACCGATTTTCTAAGGCAATGCCATTGTGTAGTGAATACCATGCCAATTTTTCCATCAAGGGTATTCACCATTATGCACATTTACTTTTTGGTAATAAAGTTTCATGTATGAATTCCACATTCCTTTATCTTGGAATAAATTATTACGTTTTATGAATCCATGTTTTATGATCCATGTGACACAAATATGTATGAAATTAAATGTTTAAGAAGGGTGCGCCCGTATAGAGCTCCAATGTATTTGGTAAAATATAGTATCATGATATGTCATGTGCAATGAGTGTTGAATCATGCTAATTCAAGTGCAATGAGGGTTTACTAGTGATTTATGTTCATTGAGGATTTACTCATGCTCCAAGTGCAATGAGCAGTGGCTCAGGCTAATTCCATGTTAAGTTTTGTTGCCACATTTCCATGTTATGATTATCATGCTTTATCACAACTTTATGCTAATTTTTCTCTTATGCACTATTGATATGAATATTGTCTAACATGTATTGTACTCCTCATGTTATTCCATTTGTACTCCCTTACTGGGCTTTATAGATCACGCTTTTCTTATTCATGTCCTCAAGTTATCCCATGAAATGCTAAGTATGAGGAAATGTAGTGGTCATGTAGAGGAAGTTTTCAATAAAGATATTGTATTTCATGTTTTAAGATTTTATGTAATGGTCCTAATACCAAAAGAAAATAAACCTCTCGATCTTATTTGTTGTATCAAGTGATGTTTTATGTAATAATTCATATTTAAGTTGTAACAAAAAGGTGGGTTGTCATACTTCTACTATCAAAACTATCTCAAGTGGCGGACTGTTGTCCACATAAAGAATAATCAGTACAGGTCAGCTCGTGTGGTGGGTTCGCGATGAAGGGTCCAGTTAGTATTGCTTAAAGTAAACTGACCCTATGTGGGTTTTGCTGGCATCCCCTCTTGTGTTGCTTGGCTAAACATAGGGGTCATGGATGGTCAAGCTAGTGTTAGATGTTTTTCAAGGTCGGTCTGTTGTTTTGGTCTGAAGAGACAATGTTTGATGAGAACCCTAATATGGTGGGGAGACCACCATAGGATGAGCTTGTGGAATACACTATTTTCAAAGTGTGCATGGTGGAGCAACTTTATAATTCTGCTCTGCCCAACCTCAACCATGATAATTGGGTAGCTCGGGTAGTGGGTCGATGGAAAAGTGTTCTTAGAGAACTAGGGCTACCCTGGTAATTCCTAAATTAGGGGTCAGGGTGTTCCATGTTGTAGTTGTGTTTGGAGAAGAATTCCTTGCTGTCGATTATTTTTCAAACTGATTTGAGATTTGAGTTCCTTTAAGATTCATGTATTGGGTTTTTTGAATGCTCGATCTTTGGTTGATTGAGGTTTTGTTTTATGTGTCTTCAAGGTCTCACATGTATCCCTTGGTTGACCTAGTCTTTTGGGACTTTATGGGGGAAGAATGTGTCATGGTGGGGAGAATTATCACACCCTAATCGACGGTTTATTTTTTTTAATTATTTTGGGTTTGCTTTTGGGCTTTAGTTTGAACCAGGTTTAATAAAAATTGGGTTTTATATGGATGGGTGGCCTTGTACATGACTGTGATCGGTTCCTATCCTTAATAAGATAACTTTCTTATATTATATTTTTTATTATATGGGCACACAACCATGAGCTACACCATGCACGCAAACTTGTACGGTGTCCGTGATCAATTTATAAATTTAATATTATTATGGGAGTTTTTATTATTTTATTTTTTGTAATAAATTCAAAATTATTTATTGGGTTTTTTATCCTCTTATTTTCTTTTTATTTTATTTTCCCATTACTCTTTATTTTCATTTCTCTTTTATTCATTCTCCCTTTTCCCCCTCCCTCCCTCTCTATCCCATCACCTCCCCCCCCCCCCCTTGGTGACAACCCTACCCGCACAGGTCCCTCTCCCTCTCTTACAAGGGGCGAGATCCCTACAGCCATATCCCTTGGGTGTCGGCCACCTACCATCCCTCATCATGCGCACCACCTCGGCCTTCATCGCTCTCCCCTTATGCCACCCCGTGTCACCCCATTTCCCCCATTTCCCTAATATGTCGCGCCAAAACCTTCATTCCTCAAGTTATTCTGCCTCCGACCCATCTCTCGGGACAACTCCATTATCCTCCTCCTCCGACGAGCCAAACCAGCTGCCCACCTCCCATCGACATGTGTTGCCCCACTACCTCTTGATGCTCCCTTCTTCATCACACCAATTCCCCTCGCTTCAGCCTCTCTCCTTCGGTTGTTTCTTTTTCTGGCAAGCATCTCTGGCACCTCAAGCTACCCTATCTCGCCGCCCCAAATTAACTTTCACACCCCCTTTTTTCCATCACTCTATTTGGGTGCCTTTTAGGCTGGTGTCCCCTCTACAACACAAAAAACCTGTTGGCAGCCCTCGAAGCGGTGCACCGCACCCTCCACAGCCGCCCCGCACTACACAACCACATCAAATAAGGGTCCGAAGAGCCATTCTTACCTCTACACAGTCACACGATGCATCCATATCTTGACCTAACATTTTTTCAGCACGGCATGACTCCGACACCTACCCGTCATGCATGGCCAACTTCTCACAATCTCCCCTTAGGATAATTTCACTCCAGTCGAATTTTTGATCATTAACATTTTGCGAGTGAGGGTTTCATGATTTTTTTGGGGGGCCAATTGGGATATATTTTTCTCAATTATTTAATGAGGATATAATTGTGGTTTCTCCTAGTGATATTGTTGTGCCACGGGTTTTCCGCTTGAAATGGTGAAGGCGGTCTACACCGAGGTAGGTGGTTCCATGTTTATTTATTATTTGATTAATTAATTCGCATGTTTAATTAATTTTTCATTTTATTTATTTAATTTTTGTAGTGAGAAATTCGTGTTCCCAGAGATTTTATTTGCAGTTGAATTGTTTCGTAGCCTTATTATACTATATGTGTGTTTTCTAAAGAAGTCTTATTTCTAGTTAATTGTTAGTGATTTTTATTAGTTGTGCAATTATCTTATTAATTCATTAGTTTTATGCGATTTCGATTTTACATGAGCTTTAGTTTGTTTTGATGTGTTATGTTGGGTGCCTCATGATATAAGTATGTTGTTGTTGTGAGAACTCATATTGAACTGCTGATTAGTTTTTCTTTATTGGGTATTTAATTTGTTAGGATACGCAGAAATGGTGCATGTGATGTTTTGATGTTGCGTTTAGTTGTGTTTAGTAAAAAATGATCCTTTTAAGGAGTCTTTGGATTTTAAAGTCATGCGGAATATTTCAAAATTTTGTGGAAAAATTTTCTGGTAGTTCGCTTAATTATAGTATTGGTATTTTTAATTGTGCGGGTGGTTTCTTAAATTGCATGTGTGATGCAGATTGTGTTTTTGAGGTGGCATTGTGTGTGTGTGGTCTTGTAAGGTGGTTCCAGTCGGTCTAGTTTGTCAAGTGATGTTTCGCTCATTAAAAGTTATTTATGAAAATTTGAATTGATTTATCAAATAATTATTAAGGTTGAAAAATTGTCTTGATTAATTTTTGTGAATGTTTTTGGTGTGTAAAGTCATGCGACGTGTGTGGAAATTGAATAATAAATTATTTTAATGGGTTATTTGATTCTGAAAGTGGTTTCTTTGACTATGCAGTTGTTTTAATTGGTTGTGTAAGTGATGCAGATTTAGTTTTGGGATATTTTTGGCATCCATATTATTATTATTATTATTTTTAAATTTTTTTTGTGTGTGCGAGTGTAGTGTTGGGTATAGATAACACCTCATTCGTTTTTTTTGTTTATATTTGACATATGAGGGGAACTCCAAACTACTTGAGCACAAATGGGAAGTATGGGTACAAGGCGGGTAGAAAAGGACTAGTGCGCTAGTGATTTGGATGTGGCATCATCCCGGTTTCACTTAGCTGGATTGATGACTACAACACTAACTAAAAATTTGGATGATGTTAGGAGACCATTAGGTTATGGATGTGTTTCCCAACTAGTGTCTCGTACATGAGAAAGTGTATTGTTGTGTTTCTGTACCATTCATCACCGAGACGTGATGATCTATGGTCCCACTTCTCACTAGTATCTGTAGGGCCTATCCTAGGTATTGTGCTCCTCTTTTGCATTGTGATCACCATCAGCACATGGTGTGATGTTGGGGTTACCATGAAATTGTGTGTGTGTGTGTGCGTGTGTGTTAATTTATGTTGTTTTTCAGTTTAGAGTAGTTTTCCCTTTAAAATGTTTTTCATTAAATTTTTTAAGAACTTATTTATTTTTAATGCGTTAAATTTCAAATATATTAATCATTTAATTATTATCCGTGGAACCTATTATCGGTGGAATTCTACTGGTCTTTAATCTGAAACCCTACATACTCCCTTGGGTGTCTGTAGATTCTATTTCTTCTACATTTCAGGTTGAGGCATCGTGCATAGCATTGGTGGTTCGCGTTTTCAGCAACGTCCTCATGTTGGTTTGGTGAATATAGCTTTAGTTTGTTGAACCTCATGTTTCTTGGATGTTTGAGTTAGTGTTTTTTTAGTTTTTCTTTTATTACAGTTTCTTTTGCGTTTTTATTCCACGTGGAAGGCATTAAATCTGACTTGGTATAAGGGTTTGTTTGGTTATTTGAATTTAGTTTCAATTTATTCAGCTTGTTGTTTGTTTTATGTTTATTTATTTGGGTAAATGGTTCCCATGTTTTATTTTTGATACCTGGGAACTTGTGCCAGCCCGTGGGGATCAGGAAAGCCCTTCAGACCATGTTGCGGACCGGGTCAATCGTCAGGGTCGGATGGAGACCCAACCTGGTTTATGACATTATTTCCTCGATATAATGACTTTTAAATATCTAAACGGATCTAATGTTGTTCATTGACATTGATCTTCTGTTAGTTCGTCGACAACATATTATAAAGGGTTTTTACATTTAATAACTCATTTAGGAGCATGTAAAAAAATAATCAATTTCATATAATCCATTTAGTTTCAACATTTATCCTTCTATGTTTATGGTATTGTTGTGAAATATTTTACATAATTTTATTGATTCTTTTATTATGGAATTAATCTATTTAATATTTTTTTATTATAAATTTAAGGAGGACCATGTTCATTACAAAAGATAAGTACTAGAAATCATGAAAAATAACATAAATCTATAGATATTTCAAAATATAAGGTTTATGTTATGCATAATTTTTTATGGGATAGTTTTTTATAGACATGGATTACACGATATATAAAATTTAAATAAATTATAACATATGATAAACTATGAAATGTATTTGAGAAGTAGGGTTTCTTGAGGTTCATATGTATTACCAAAAATTTAGTAAGGAATTATACAAGTTTGGTAATATGATGATTGTTACCAAATTGAAAGATTGTAATGTGTTCATATGATTCTAAATTATTTGCTTCCATTGGATAAGATACATGTCCTTTTAATTTTTTTCATATTTTTAGCCTTCTAAAGGATGAACAACACTGTGTGGTGTTATATGACGAAAACAAGATTGTTTCTGGGTTGGTTTGTCACAATTGATGATAATTTTGTGTAAATAAGTTCCTGATAGAAATGCCCACATCAAAATAACTATTCCACACATGACCTCAAACTCATAGTACCGATGTATAATTTGGTGAGTTAGTGACATTACCATTCATTGAAATGATTATCAAATACTTTGACGATAAAATCATGAGTAATTTATTTTAAAAAAGGGTTGAATAAATGGATAGAGTTAATTGGTGTAGTGCTTGTTATCTTTTATTTTAATTATTTAACACACACCAATAAAGTGGAGTTCCATTTCAGATTATTTGAGTAGGAAAATTCCATCACATCTTCTGAATGAATATTATGATGATTGTAATTTACTGAAGTTCATTTCATGTATACATTATTGTGTTTTATAGGATCATAATGCGATTTATTTACCTATGTGGAAGGTTATGATGGGGGATGTTGATGATTGACAATATGAATTATACCCTTGATCCAAAAATATATTTTTTAATATGAGAGATTATTATGGGTTATCATGTCTGATGTTAAGAATTGTGGACATTTTCTCTCAATATTATATTTTTTTGTTTTTTATAGTATAGTATCCTAACCCTTTAGGACATTTTTAGCCCCATGTTGCTCAAAATTTGAAGTGGGGTCATATTTTAAAGTATGTTATTATCGTTCTCCATGTACTAATAGCGTTAATAATTGGATATGGTTAGAAATTGTCCTATTAAACAAATCATCTCGGATTCTACCCATTCATGTTATGATCACTTTATTGGACATTAAAAATTTATTTGTTCAAGAGATCATTATATTTTAGGGAGTTCAATCAACTATTATTTTCATTAGGCATCCCGATTTTAATACTAATTTCAAATAGTCCTATTGTATGTGATTGGATCATATGTAATGTTGATCATGACATACCATCCACATAGAGATTATCATTTATAAATAAAACTATATAATATTGGGGCCATGATCTATTGTTTTGACCTAGATTTTTTCAGATCATTGGAATGCCACTTCCGTATGGTTTATTTAACCAATATTAATAGTTAAAATTATTTATTTTTTTGGCACTCATTGAGGAATTTTATAGAAATTCATGGAAATAATAAATTTACTGGTCAATATTTTGTGAAGCGAACACACTTGATTATAGTATATTTTTAGACATAATGATTGATGTTCTATTGATTCCACATAAAATAAATGAAAAATATCCACTAAAATATTATGTTGAGCGATAAAGATGCCCTTTAGAGTTTTCTATTTTTGATAGGGTGATTTTGAATGTTTTACCTTGGTATGGTGATCAACATCATGGAAAACATGGAATGATAGCGTAGAATTATATTTTTCCTATTGAGTCTGTAGAGTTGATTTAAAACATTCAAATCATTTAGATTTTACATGACTGATGAAATACCCAATCACATTTTTTTTAAAATTTCATTTTTCAACATATGTTATATTCTTCATTTACTGTTGTTTGGTAAAAATTATTATTCATGGATTATATATAATACTCTATCCTTTCGAGTTATTCTTTCCAACAATTGATTCCCAATAGTTTTATTTCATTCATAGGCACTTCTATAATTGCTTTTGGGATCTATAACTACATTAGGTCCATGTAAAAATTGATTCTGTTAACAGTTACCATGTCTATTCATGAAAAGTATTTTGGATCATTTTATCTTTATTTTTCATCTACCACAGACTATAAAACATCATATTTATTTTAATCATGAATACTCATTGAAATACTATTTTGTTACGTTCTCCCCATCATATGACAATTGAGTTTCTCAATATGATTACAATCTCTCTGAAAATGAATTAATCATACTAATAAAATAAAACATATATATCTATGTTAATATAAATGTTCAGGTCAAGATCATGAAACAAATTATTTTAGGAAATACTTTATCCCTAAAATACTCTTACATATAGATTATTTTCCAAACCCATAACGTGAAAGGTGTGTATTACATTCCTTAAATTTATTCGTAAATTTTATTAAATATTTGACATAATTATTTTAATCTTATATCAATATAAATACATGATTTATTATCTCAATATTTTAGGAATTTCAGCCTTTGGTTGTTAACATACGAGTCACTAATTTTATATCTTCCCTTACTCAAAAAATGAATAATAGTAGTTTATTTTTCATTCCATTGCAGTAAATTATTCATCTAATGGGTTAAGAGTTTAAAAAAATGATTATAATTTCTTACTACCATATTTATATATTTAAAAATATTAAATTTGTTACCAAAATGGAATAATATGGATTATCAAACCAATACCATTTTCTTTATGATTTAGGATATCACAATGCCTCTTAATTTTTTAATCGTGATTATTTTTTTAGTTATTTTCCTCATGTGTTATAATATTTATGTTAATAATTATATTAAAAATATTGAGTATGAAATTCAATATATCTTCGATGAAATTTTCATATGCTAGTAAATTTCAAATTTTAAGGAAAATGTCTTTTTGATGAAATTTATACATAAGGAAATTGAAGTTTTCGATTTGTTATGTGGTGGAATTACCTATGAGAAAATTGTACATCATGAATTAAATTATATGGATGTCACATATGTCAATGCGCCACCATCATGATAAATTTATTCTGTTTATAATAAACCAATAATTCATCTATGTAATGTAACTATCTAGGTGTATTTCATATGTTGTAAAGTTGTCAATGCATTTCTAATTAAATACCATGAAAATTCATCTACCAAATAATTTACTATATGAAAAATATGCATATGTAATTTTGCATCAACATAAAATGGAAATATGATATTCACCTAAGGGGATCAATTCAACAAAATGAATTTAAATATATATAATTCATATAAGTGGTGTTCTAAAATTGACTATGTCATTATACAATCTATAATATATTTCTATTTATATTATTTTAATGGAAATTCATATTATCATACTCAAATTACTATTAGGGAACCTATTTTTGGTAAAAAATATTAAAAGGATAATGCATCAAGATAATTAAGATGTACATGAATAATTTAATTGTATATATTTTTTCTATGGTATTTTCTTGGAAAATAACATGGAATGCTTAATTCCTTCCTCATATTTTATGGACATCATGTTGTGATATTGAAATATTTCTTTTTTCATGGTGGGGAAGAAGTGAATATACCTATGAAAAAAATTCGAAAAAACAACAACATTACTCTTTAATTCTTGGTGTTCTCTGCGTGATACTCAATTTTTCACAGAAATATGAGGTACAAGATCAAAAGTATATATATATATATGTTTAAAATATTTTTTTATAAGACTAACATAAATAAATATTTCATTCATATATTCAATCATATAGATTTCAACAATTCATTTAGAATTATCTTACAATAGTGAGAATTATTTTTATTTACATAGTTTATTCTCTCTTTCTCTATGAATGATCATGGTAAAATAACCCTAAAAGACGGGGTTTGTAAATCATTGCTAGAGCCTTGTTAAATTTTTCTAATATTTGATCAGGTATTAACTGCCTTTATATAGTCATTTAGACCCATGTAAAAGGACTATAATTTCCCATTATAGAGATTATTCTTATGAAAATCAATATTCTCATGGATTTGAGAATTTTTTGAGTGTACTACGGGAGTTATCTTCCACATGAAACTATAAAACTCTTATGTATGATATATATATTCATTGTTCTTTTATTTTCCACTACTATAATATATTAATTATAAAGGTCTAAAAGTTATCTTACATTAAATTGGGTGGTTTTATATGACATTAAAATTTAATGAAGTAAATTCACACCGCCTTTATGTCATAAATCCGTTAATATCCAACCAATAATTGGTATCAAATGTTTTGATTCATGATTTCTAGAAAATCACTAGTATATGTTTAGAGATCATTGGAAATAGATGTGATTATTGAAAAAAGATAAGGTATGTCTAAGGTTCAATCTCCTTATTTTAATGGGAAAAATTATAGTTATTTGAAGCCACAAATGATATTATATCTAAATGATATTTGTCAAAAGTTTTATCTAAAATTTTAGACGCTTTCTTGATTTCTTAAAATATATATTGATAATAAGGATGATACTATATATGCTAACTATTATTTAAATTATAAGGAAATGATTTTTACCGTATGTGGCCCAAGTTAATATGAGTTAAACTATGTTTTATAGTGTGATACTTCTTATTTAATATAGATAACTATATAATTTCACAATGATTGTATATATAGTTATATATATATTATATAACATTTGTATGTTAATATTTTCTACCATTAAAATGGTTTATGGTGAAATAAAAAATCAAATTAATAGTCAATTGATTTAAATAATAGTTAATGTTTTTTTATTTATGTTCCCATTGTTGAACTAGAGCATGCTCTGATTATTCATAGTGTTATACCATATACGGGGAGGTGAATGTAATCATTCATCAGGAAACCCTCTATTGTGAAACAATTTATGAGAAAAACTCGCACATGAACTTTTATGATGTATGATACAAAATGATTTTAATTAGAGAATAAAAATGATTAAAAGAGAAAATGATTTTATAAATGTAACAATATCAAGAGAAGAAAAAATAATAATGAAAAAAATTTCAAATCACTCTAAAGTGTTCACTTCATATAGTTCTGCATCTGTGGGTGAACAAGCTAATTTTGGAATGAAGTTGAATAATATTTTCAATAATACATACTTTTTCAAAAATTTATCCTAAAATTATAATAAAAATTATGAATAGAAAAATGGTATTAAATTCTATTAATTTAAAAAATTTATTCATATAAATCCAAAAATACCAAAAAAGATTAAATAAGTCTGTGGAAAATTATTTCAATATAGATGGTTATTGGATGAATTTAAATAAATGACATGAAATCCACATGGAGTTCGTTTAATGATTCATGGGAGGATGCATCGTAATAATAAGTGGATGATATTTCTATTCAAAAGGACAAAATGAAATTTGTGGAAAACTCTACTGTGGTACCATCAGTTTATTCTTCTAACCATGATTTTATATTAACAAATGAATGTTATTTTTCAAATAATAAAATAAATACTAGAACATTATGGAATCTAAATATTTGTAATGTTTAGGACCTCTCTTGTCCATTCTATTGAGAAAATCATGTGTATGAGGTGATTTTGGAGGTCATGGTGTCATATCCCCAACACAATGCCAATTTTTTCCATTTATTTGAATAGTGCCATCGATGACCATCAGTGAACAGTTCCAACGGTAGACAGTTGTGAAAAGTGCAAGAGTGACATTATGTGAACAGTGTCATTAGTGACCATTGGTGAACAGTTCCAATGGTAAAACGTTGCGAACAATGCGACATTGACCATTTGTGCACTATTTCATCAGTAACCTTATATTAATAGTGCCAACAGTGAGGTTATATCGGTGAGGTTCTAAAGTTGAGGTCCATGAACAATGACTTTAATTTTCCAAATTTTGAGTTCATGAACACTATTGTGTGAATGGTGAGGTTCTATCAGTGATGTTCTAATGGTGAGGTTCTTCAATAATGTCATTCGTGTTCCAAATATTGAGTTAATGAACAATGCTTCTAGAATGGTGAACTTCAATCATTTAGGTTCTTCCAGTGAGGTTCAGGAATAGTTTCATTATTTTTCCAATTATTGTGTTCATGAAAAAATTTTCCTGAATGTTGAGGTTCTATCGGTGAGTTTCTAACGAGAGGTTCATGAACAATGTCTTTTGTTTTCCAAATTTTGAGTTCATGAACAGTGTTTCCAGAACGGCGTGGTTTTATCATTGAGGTTATAATTGTGTGGTTTAGGAACATTGTCTTTCCTTTTCCAAATTTTGAGTTCATTAACAGTGTTTCTAGAATGGTTACGTTCTATCGGTGAGGTTATAATGGTGAGGTTCATGAAAAATGTCTTTCATATGCCAAATTTTGATTTCATGAATAGTGTATCTGGAATGTTGTGGTTCAATCAGTGAGGTTCTAATGGAGAAGGCCTTGAACATTGTATTTCTTTTGCCAAATTTTGAGTTCATGAATAGTGTTTCCAGAAAAGTGAGGATCTATCAATGAGGTTCTAATAGTGAGGTTCATGAATAGTTTCCTTCCTTTTTCAAATTTTTAGTTCCTAAACAATGCATCCAGAATGGTGAGGTTCTATCGGTGAGGTTCTAATGGTGAGGTCCCTGAATAGGGTCTTTCTTGGAAAAATTTTGAATACAAGAACTGTGTTCCCAGAACAGTGAGGTTATATCAGTGAGGTTCAAATGGTGAAGTTCCTGAATAGTGTCATTCCTTTGACAAATTTTGAGTTCATGAATAGTGTATCACTAATGATGAGGATCTATTGGTGAGGTTCTAACAATGAGGTTCATGAACAGTGTCTTTCCTTTTCCAAATTTTTAGATCAAGAACAATGTTTCCATAATTTTGAGGTTCAATCGGTGAGGTTCAGGAACAATGTTCTTCTGTTGCAAAATTTTCATTTTGTGAACAATATTCCCAGCTTCCAATACATTTTTCCCTTTAATGTAAAAATGCCTTTAAGTTTATGTTTTAAGTACTCTAAGGCTGATTCAAGGGCCATAACTACTATATTAATTTTTCTTATGGCTTAGGATACTTTTACATAGTCATACCGTATATATTAATGCTATATTATTTTAAGGTAAAATCTAGTGTACGTTAAACCACTACTCTGTAAAATCATCTAAAGGGTCATGTTATCTTTTTCCCTAGTTCATCCTCCTTGTTCTAGAGTGTGAGATTCTCAATCATTTCCATTCCATATCTTAAGAGTTGCACAATCAAACCTTCCTCCAAGGATGTGTTTTTCTCTGTTTTGATGCATCCAAACATTATCAGTCTTTGACATAAGGTAAGATCTATCGTCATTCTTTGGGACTCATCTCCTTATGTTTCTCCTCACGCTTTTATATATTAATACACCATGATCCTAATGGTATTTTCTTATCTGTTGACTGGTGTAGTGTTGTTTCTACATCCTCGGGTGGATACAATTATCATAGGGGTAGGAGATCTTAACATGTTGTGTGGATCATTCTTGCATAATGACTGTCACAAACTATTTGAGGTAGGGGATTCATTTATTTTTGTTTATATTTTATGCCACTATATAGTTAGCATGTTTTATCCCTCTAGAACACAATGGAATTGACCTAATAAATATTTTAACTAGATAAATAAATTGATATTGATCATATGTTATGGCCTCTTGTTCTTTATATAGATTGATATCATTTTTTGTTGTATTTTTCATTTCATTCTTGATCTAAATTGGTAAAGAACATAATGACAGAATTAATTGCTAATCGGTTGGCTAAAGATAAAGAGGCATGTGAATGAATCCAATTGATGTTGTTTTAATTTTATGTTAATCAAATTGATGCAGTAAGCATGTTTAATAAATTTGAGATAGCATACTGGTTAGGTTTCCTATATTGGAAGCTAAAAATAATAAATTGGTTAGTCCATGATGGATTAAAGAATAGGTTGTTTGATAAAAGATAAATCTTGGTAGTATTCTAAGTCACACTATTGCTTGTATAAGGGCCAATAGCCCAATAGTTATGATTCTTATTTTTCCTACTATTTTTTTTTTTGTGATGTGAGCCTGGGTGGCTATTGTAACACGTGGGGCATGGAGACCTATTGGTTGTGGCATTAGTTGAAACCTAGAGTGCTGATATGCATCAGTTTATGCACGTGGATGTCGGGAAGGACACCGACGATGATGGAATGGGATGGATGTGATTGTTGGATGCTTGTAGTCTCTTATTGGTTAATTTTCTTCATTACTTTCCCCAATGCTCAAGGCAGCTAGTCTTTCTTACCTTACTTCTAAAATGGGAAAATATGCATGGGGTATTCAATTTGATTTCCGTATTTATATTCTTAAGGGAGGATGGGTCTATGGTCATTCTATAGGCAGCAAGGACTCGACCGGTAGTACATCTACTCACCTTTTTGATCACCATTGTGTTTATTAGAATAGAATGTTTTTCTATAATGCATGGGAGTATGGGAAAGTAATGATGTAAGGAATAATGGAATAAATGATGTTAACCAATGGGGTTGGAGCTTGATGAGACATAATGACGAGGTTGTAATTTGAAGGGACATTAAACTTAAGTGTGACGCTAATGATATTTAATGTTTAAATTATTGATTGTTAATTAATGTTTAATGTGTTAATTAACTCAAATTTCAACTGATAAAATCGAACAAATTAATATATTAAAGCTCTTAAAATTGTTGTGTGCTTATAAGATACCTAGTCTAGGAAGTGTACGTTGGGTGTCCGAGAGACGTTTGCTGTAGTTGAATCTAAGACTTGGTTATGCCCATAATGTGGTTGTGAGCTATAATATATTCTGTATTTTCTATTTTTTCTCTATGCTACTCCACCCCATTAGTAAGGGATACTGAGACCCCAGGGTTTCAGAACCCTGGGTGTGTTTTTTCGAACATACCTGTGGGAGGATGGATGGTTTACTACCACCATTTCCCCCACTAACATCTCTTGGTAGTTACTAGTTTTCATAGTCACAACTATTAGTTTTCCCTATATATGTGTCTAGAGGGATTTAATGGCTTATGGTTATTCCCCCAATGATATTATGGATATATTTTTTTATGTACAATTATGGGTGTGACATGTATAGGCTGTGATGGCTTGAGAATCCGTAATAGGTATATTGGATGTAATGTCTTAAGATATAATACCCGATGTATGTTAAAAGTTTTCCGAGTTGTGGTGGCTCCCAGAAAATAACTTCTTACTAGTTTATGTGTATGTGGTTGATTTGTTTCACCAGGTGCATGTTGTGGGGTTTCTCCCAAGTGTATGTGGGAAAGACTTTTTTGGATAGAGATACTTAGGACGTGCACCATTGGGTAAAAGTGGAAACCCAATGGGGAAGAAGTAGTGGGGTACCCACGATATTCTTTATTATATTATATACACTTTTATGAGTTACATGGTGAGTGTAGCCATGGTGGGGGTGGGAACTTAGTATACCTATTTTGGGGATGAGTTAGTTTAACTTGTTGTTTATTGTTCTTTTGCATGCTCACTTTACATTTTCAAGAGAGGCTTCAGGGAGGATGCTACTGAGTATACCGTTATAATCACCCTATGTATATATATGAAATGTTTTTCAAGTCAGTTGGAGCAGGTTGGAGATCAACCTGGTTTCTACTATCGTGGGGTTACAAGAGCTGTTCGGGTTTGTGGGTTCTATTTTTTTTACATTATTTTGGGTAATTATAGTTTTCCCCCTTTCAGTGGTATTAGTTTTGCATGACATTACATATGTGTACTTGGGATTTATTATATATTTCATTCTATGATAGAGTTGTTTGGTTTATATCATATCTATCTCTTCGGCATGTGTTATCTTAGAGGGTAATGAATCCCATTTGCGTGTTTATTAAACCCATGGTCCTGGTAACCTACCTGGGGCCTACTGGAGGTGAGACTCAGGGGTCATTATCTATCTTCTCACATTGCCATCCCATGAGGGGTGCACTTTGTGGGGAGGGGGCCGTGACAATATCAAAATTAAAAAAAAAATAAACACTTAACAATTACTATAATGACGTCTTAGATGATAAGGAGGGAATATGTAAACTGATATTAGATTTAAAAACAAAACAGAAAAATTATTATATTAGTTTTCTTGACCATGATAACTAAATTAAAAATTTAAAATCGGATGTTCAAAATTATAATATTTTTGTTGATGTTTTAAAAAAAGGAAATAACCTCAATCAAATCCTAGATATAAATAAAGTATATAGAGATAACGTTTTAATAATTTCTAAGGGGGAATGTCGAATAATGTTTAAAAATTATTTTATTCCATGATTGACCATTATAAATATGTATATGTTTATTTGTTTAACTTGGGTGAATATGGAAACAATGCTAATGTTTATATATTAGGATAAACATGATCATATAGTTTAAAAATTATTTTGTTTTATGATGAATGTAGTTTTTAATGCACAATGTTTTGTATATAAAAAATAAATTTGTGTTTTCAAATAAAAGGATTCAAATATTTCTAAAATTAAGAATATATTGGTATGACACCAATTACTTTTATGATGTATTTTGTTTATAGAGAGAGATATATATAGACATGATTATCAAAGAGTAGTTTTATATACAAAATTAATACTCATGGTACATGAGTGGATATTTATATATTCTCCTCATACTATCTAATGTAGTGGATATTTTTTCATATTTTTCAGAAAATTATAAAAGATAAAAACAAGATCCATTATTAATCATTTCCTGGCTAATAATAAAAAATTTATATATGTATAATATCTAATGAATGATATAATATTTATTTCCCATCATTTTTAGGAATTATAATTTGTTGATTTTTTGTACAATGCATGATCAATATACAAATATAATCATCTTAATTTTAAGTAACCAATAATTGATAATGTTTATAACATAGATCTTTTTTTATATGAAAATGAAATATGTATGTATATAAACAAAATAGTCATTAATTTTGAATACAAGAAATTTATAATATTATGTCTATTGTTAAAAAAAATATCAAATAGAAATTAATTTTTTGATTTACATTACCATAAAATTAATATAGATAGACAATGTGATGCATACCAAAGGGGAAAAAATATTTTAAACCTGTTAAATTGGTTTTTAACTATAGGCCATATACTCACATATCATTTTTTATTGTAATCAGTGAAGCCTATTAAATTTTTATTATTTTTCCAAGATATTAGGAAATGATAATGATTTAGACATTATTTTATTAAGAAGATATTGTGTGGGAGGATTTGAAAACCATGAGTTTATTTTCAAATTCTAAAAACATGGTATCAAACAATCATTTTTGGCCCCCAAGATACCTAACATTGATTTTCTAATGTAATGATGGAGTAAAATATTGCATGAAATTCAAAGATAATTTTATTTGAATATAAATTTCCCACACATTATTTTTAATGAAAATAAAATCCATCATGTTATCATATATTCATGGTTCTAATAAGGACTGTTATGAAAAAATTAAAAAATATATTACCGAATAATATAATTCAAAATGGGGGATACCTCAATCTATATGGATTTAATAATTATAATAAAAACACCATTTTTAATAAATGTATATTTTATAAAATTATTATTTAGGAACATTTCATTAATATTCAAGTACATTAATATAATTTAATGACATTAAAAAATAAAAAATATGGATGACGTATAAAATCATTAGAATATTGAGGAATTTGATGGATTTGATAAAAAAAAATCATGTTGAGTAGTTGAATGATTATTCTTAAAACATGGGATCGAAACCATTCATTAATAATGAAAATAATGATGATTTGAAAAATTTATTTTTGAAAAAGATCATGAATGGATTGATTGTTGTGAACAATCATGTGTTCTTTAAATAAAACATAGATACCATAGGAACCATCACATAGAAACTATTATAAATAGTTTATGTGATTGGTTTTGGACTGTAATGACTGTTGGAAATAATGTATAATTTTCAACTTTTTTCTCAAAAGGATCCACCAAAATTAGAAGAACCATTTTGATATGAGTGTATTTGTTTTTGAAATGAATGAATATATAAACAAGTTCAATAGAAATGAGGTATTAGAATTTTTTAAGAGGACTCTTGATTATCCTATTATAAGAAGAAAATATATTTTTAGAATCAAATAAAATGATAATGGTGTGATCATGGAAAATAATTCAAGATTAGTACCAAAACGATATAACAATGAGAATGTATAAATTATATCCATACCTTTATACCCATTACTATAATAAAATAAATTATTATTCTATGAGACTATGCCTCACCCATGAATTGAATATAATATCTGATGGATGTTTAGATGAAATTTTAAATGGTTTTCCTAGGGAGAATGTTTACGATGAATAAACTCAATGTTTTTTAAATTTTCATTTTTCAAATTTATTTTTCTACCGTAAAAAGATATCTATTTCTTTACAAAGGCCTCTATATTTTTTTAATTAATATTTAACATAATTTATTTTATCAAATGTTACTTTAGTGAGATTATAAGATCCAAAAAATTATAGGAAAACAAAATAATAATATAATTTCTAGTATTGAAATACTCTATTTAGTTTAACCACATTGGAACAAACTCAAGATTTCATGTTATTGTTCATACCATATTACATTTAAAAAAAAGTTTTAATGGACATAGAGGAAAATTATAATGTCCTATATAAGTGTAATAAGACTGGGATTTCCCAGAGATTGTGGGAAATTGAAAAAATAATTATTTCTAGATATTTTCCTTTTGTATGCCATGATCAAAATCCTAAATATAAGTTATCCATGGTATATGATGGGATTTTGGAATCATTTTTTAAAAAAATAGGGAAGGTAAATTATCACCCAAATGAAAGAATTATCGCCTTAGGTTTATAGAAAAATGTGGTGGATCTTAATGAGGGAGAAAATGTATGTTAGAATAGAAGTAATAACCTTTATATCAGTATCATAATTAATACTAGATACTTCATGGGAGATACATAAAATTATATCTGAATTTCATGAAAAGAATTTATTTCCCTAGGTGATCTAATTGATACCTCGCTACCTTGGGAGGAATCTTGGTTTGATATTGTATCATCAAGTGAGGTATAAGAGTCCGATAATACATTCCAAAAGTCCAAAATGAAAGATATTATTCCTCATGTGGATGATATTATTTTTAAATAGGACACTTAATAGTTCCATCTAAATGAATTTCTTCATAATGATAATCTATATATTGAAAATGTTAATATAGCTTATTAGGTTATTATAGTTGAGATTGTTTATTGTGTGAAATCAGTATAATAAAGAGTATTGATTGGTCTTATAATCATAAAGTTCTTCCAATTCAGCCTGCATAAAATATAATAATAAATGGAGATAATTATTTATTAATTAATGATTATTGAATTCTTTCTCAAACATTATAGGATGTACCTTCACCGCATCTTGTTCATCAGGATACACCTTTACATAATTAGAGATCAAAAATCATAAGTATGAAAACCATTTTGTATACCATTTTATCTATGTTTGATATCCTAATTAGAGGTTATGTTTTTTATGTGATATTTGATGTCATTTAAGTTATATATTAGATATCTCAAGTGGAAATATATTTATGTAATTGGTTTTTATTGGATTCTTGTGATCAAGTAAACTCGGACAGACATAATCATGAATCATCATCTTGTTACTCCTATTAAATAAATTACATTTCATATGAATGAAAAATATCATGAGAAGATAAGAGATTAGGTGTTTTTTAATAGATATACATGCACTACCATGTCTTTTGTTAATTATTACAGTGCTCATTGATTTTGATCAATGGGAGGGAATACAAATTCTTCATATTGTTTAATATGACATAGATTCGGATGAAATTGATAAATTTAAATGTATTAAGTCAAATATGAAAGAAAAAATTACACACATTGTGTTGTGTTTTGTTTATATTGGTTTATTTTATCCATAAGATTTACCCTTATAAATATATTGTTTCTATTCCCCCATGGATCCCAAACATAAATAATCTGTTTGACTTGTTCCCATTTGATTTGAATTTTGAACCTTTATAGATTCAATAAGATTAATGGTATATGTTCAAAATTGTCTTGAATAAATATCTCATGAAATTTAATTTGGATATATTTTAAGTCATCATTTAATTTTTTATTAGGCATTTTGTTGGTACTAAATAATCAAAGAATTTCAATATTAGTTATCTAGAAGAATTAGTTAGTGGTAATTTTTAAGAAATCATGGTTGTATCTAAAGATGATCATGGAATGATCATCATATGAATTGGTTTAGTTACAAAAAATAATCAATGATATAAAAATATACTTGTCATGATTTATGATGAAGTGGGTGTACTGAATAAAGGTTCAATAGAGGAAGAATTATTTCTATTTTCTGACAAATTTTTAGATATTCTATATACTTCTACATGTTAGGATATATATTTCTATATAGTTTCATAGAAATTTCATTCAGTGAATCTGATTGTTTCTACTAATACATCAGTTTAGTAATCTAATTCAAGTGATATTTATTTTTAAGATAATATTTTCGTAATGTAGCGTGAAAATTAATAAATGATGGTGCAATTTATGAATGGAAGACCGATTCATTGGTAAGGATTTATTATATAGATTTTGTAAATGTTATATCTAGATATTCTTGTTACTTAAAAATGTTCTTATCACCTTACATTATTTAATTCACCCACAACCATTTCTTATAGATATCATGAATTTATTGAATTGATATTTGAAAAATGGCCTATAAATAATTGACTAGATTCATAGACAGGTATATACCATAATTCTAGTTTTCTACATGTTGAATATCAACAAGATGACTTGTATGGGTGTATATTAATATAGTATATCCCTGGATAAAAGGATATTGGATATAATTCTATATATTACATTCAATGTAACAGATGATGGGTTGATACTGTATTTGTGCAATCCAAGATCTAAAGGAAATAGAAATACAATGTGGATGCTACCTCAACTGATGAATGGCCTTTTCATGAGAAAACAGATTTAGAATATATAATAAGTTACATTTGATTCATATTAGATCATGTAATATTTGTTCTAAAACCAAATTTATTGACATCAATATCAGAATTCAAGGATAAACACAATTACAATGAACAATTTTTGGATATCAATAGAGTGATCCGAACAAAATGGGATATGTCATTTTGCGTCCAACGATGGACCCTCCTTCCTATCACTCATAAACTACAATTAAGAAACCTCCACACAATACAAAATCACAATTTGAATTAATCCATAAATCAGGGTCTTACTAGTGGGTAGTATATTCTTATTTTAGGTTTTTTAGTGGATGTACTTTTGTATGATTATTTATGTTAATTAAATCCTCTTATTCAATTTATATTTTTTATTCCATGATATTTATTTCATTTATTTTTTATTTCATTTATTATTTTCATTAATGTTGTTTCTTCATTATAATTAATTCATGATTTGAAATAATCCACATTCAGTTTCAACAGTGTACTTAATCAAACAACGTCTCTATGTTCTATAGAATGTTTTTTTACCCACATACATCTTGTTAAATGAAATACGGGGTAAATTTTTTTAAAAATTTTTATGAACTATCGTAATGTTAGAGAATTATATTCATAAAAAGGATAATTAAACCATATATATAACACTTTAAAATGTAATAAATATAAATGGAATAGTTCTCAATAAATATGGAATCAATTAAAATTTCTTATTTTTTGAGTAATGGTTAATATGATCATCATATATAGGGATATTTTTAAAATATTTATATTGATCCAACATATCCCATCTGTTTAGGATTTTATGCTATCAAAATAAATCCCGTTATTTGTAAATATTTTTTTGGAGTCTGTTCTTCATGTTTTAACTTATTCATCTAAATTTTGGTGATAAAACTAATGATTCATTGATTTTTTAAAATGTAAATGTAAATTTATTACATCAAGAAATTTGGATATTTAAGGAAAACATCTACATAATGAAATGTTTAATTTGAGCGATCAGCTATATAAATCATCTCTGGGAAGGAATATACTATGTTAAATGGATATACCATGGAATTAGCTATGTAGAAATTACATAAAAAAATGAAACACCTATGTGTGTAAATATTATTATCAATAAGATGGGTGCATGAGTCATCTATATAGATTAATCATCTGCAAGAATTTGATAAATTGAAAATTTAGCTATTTTGTACTAGTTATTTATGTGATACATTTGGTTACACCAAAATATACTATGTGAACATGTTTTCATTGTAATTTTTTATGTAAAAAATAATCACATGGGAAATGACTAAGGGAAATTTGGTCACATTGATCTGTTTGGTAACATGAACTCTAATTGATATAATTTAGTAATGTGGTGGTCTATAATCAGCAACATCATTCGTAAAACTTCTATTTATTATCATCTGTGTACATTAACTGAATTTTAATTATCTCATGCATCCTATATCATTTGTGTAACCACATTATCGTAAAAATTATCTTAAAAGACTGCATGTACTAAGTGCTAAAATAAGTGAAATTATAATTTAATGGTTAGTACTAATGGTGGGGTATTTTTATGAACAATATGTTGGAAATTTATTTATAGCAATATAATTTAAGGATATCATGTTATGAAATTGAATTTCTGATTCTCATGATTTATCATTTTGTTGATGAATAGAATATTTACAAGTCTAAAGGCATATATACCTAATGATTACACTCACTCTCGATGCTCTCAAAATTATATTTTATGTCGATCGAAAATAATAAGAATAAAAAAAATCATATATAGTTATGATTCAAGATAATTAGTTCTATTTTAGAATAATTTTATTGATATTTATTTCATTATAATATTCTCTTATAGATATTTTATCACTTCTGACAGATGAATGACTGAGAGATTAATTTATAATATACCTTATTATGTTGTTGTTTGTTGTGAAGGATCCCAAAAAAAATAATTGAAATATACTACATATAAATACATATTCATTCTTGGTGAAATTATAAAAGATTTTTTACCAAGTGTCTATTGCTTCACCAAATTCATGATTTCCATTGGAAATTTATAGGTAGTCGTCAGTTAAAGGACCGGTCTAATGATAATCACTAATCTCTCAATGTTGGGCATTGTTGGAGTGGACTAAGATATTTATGTTCTCCAAACCATTACCAATATATTTTTTATGATATAAATTCATATGGACTATATTATCCATTGTTTTCATATTTTAAAAATAAAACATTATATGTTATCTTTTATTAAATATACTGGGTTCATAAGAACAAAAATTAATATAACTCAATTCACCACCCCTCTAAGTATTATTTCAATATTTATCAAATTAAAATAAAAATTGTAATAGAATATTTGATATTAAAAATAACATTCATATGTTGATTTATAATCCTAATATATAAATCCTCAATAATAACACAATGTTTTCATATTATAACATTCAATAAATAACTAACAATAATATCACCCAAAAAATCAAATCAAGGATAAAGACGTAAAAAATGAAAAAAAACACTTACTATTCCATGATCAATATTACGGTTTTCTTCAAACAACATTATTCACTAATAATGTAATATTAAATAAACTACATATTCATTAAACAAGTTATATAAAATGTCTATTAATATTTGAAATAAATAAAATTAATTAAAATAAATCTAATATAAAATCATTTCTAATTCCAAATCATAATTTATCCTTTAACCCATTAATAAAACCCCCTTCTTATACCAAAGTTTTTACATTTACCTAAATCATATATTGTTCCCGAAATAGATGATTTATTTAAAAATAACATTAATCTCATAGTTAAAAAAGTACATTATAGAATTATGGATATTTTTATGATAAAAATTATATTCCCAAAATGTAAAAACTCTTTTTTCCAAATAAATCATTGTAACATCCACATCGACGAATGTTTTTTACACAAAGGCTATCTCAAAACTATAATATTACATATCTGAAAATATAATAGCATTCTATAAAAATAATTCTTTGGGGTATACTTAATTATTTCATATTACTCAACAAAATAAAATGTATCCCAATATATCATTACTCACATTAACATCATGTCACATGAAACCAAGAAATTTGTGTATTATCAATGGAATAAATGGTCAACTTTAATCATATAACACATGATGGTTTTAAAACTCTCAAGTAAAAGTCACAAGAAAACGTCCTAATATCTAATGTTATCTAGACATATCTTTAATAACATATATAATACGAATGAACTCACTCTAATATATTCAATCCAAAATCCACATTCATTAAATTTGTAGATTGATAGTAACAAATGTGACCCAATTTATCCCATCAATAGAAGAAAATATTAATTGATTTATTATGTCAAAAACACACCCAAGAACCCTTTGTGATTATATTTCTATAGAAATAGGGAAAAATCGTACATATTAATGTTTTCTTTCCCATTAAGTATCCATTTTTCCAAAAAAACAAGCTCTCTATATAGAATAAAAATTTTCTTTCATGATAACTCACATGTCAGGAACAATGACATTATTATGGGTTTTATCCCTTACTACCTCTGATAGAACATATGAATATGTGTTATGAGAACTATAAATATCAATAATGGAAATGAATAAATAAAAATTGACCACCCATTAACCTTTTTCAAAATTGTTTGACCATATAAAAGTGTTTTCTATTAAACTGAACAGAACATTCAACTCAAATAATTTATTACATGTACATAAATCTAGATCATTACCAAAATATTATGGAAAAGATATTATAATATTACATAAATAATTAAAACAATTATATTTTTTTAGATATCATGAGAAGATATAAAAATTTAATGAGCCATACTATTATATATAAAAATTATATCTTAATATTTGAATATTCATTCACCACATAATGATACATGCCAAAAATCATTTCGTTTTAGTCCATTTGGAAAATAAGGGAGATATAAATTTTAACACAATAATATAATAATCATAGTTTTTTTAGAACAGGACAATAAAATTTTAAATCTATACTGTAACACCCCATCATTTCCTAGTAAGTTATTTGTTCAAAATAATTCAATAACTTGAACTACACGCAACACCGAGTTCAAGCTCTCCAAGACATACAGAACTAGGTGTTTAAAAGAGTTTATGAATATTATTAACTGAATTTTGAACATTATATAATACTTATAATTTTAGAATACAAATGATGGGTTTCATAGAGATAATGTAATAAAAAATTAATTTTTTTCCAAATAAAAGAAATATTTAAAAAAATGAAATTTCACTACCTTTTAATTGAGAACCCATTTTAAATAAAATATTTGATACTTATATATATTAAATTTCACTAAATAATTATTCTTTTGAATGGTGACATCCAAATTTACTTTGGGTAAATTT
Source organism: Viscum album (assembly GCA_963277665.1). NCBI lineage: Eukaryota > Viridiplantae > Streptophyta > Magnoliopsida > Santalales > Viscaceae > Viscum > Viscum album. The sequence goes on from OY728159.1 coordinate 1,435,762,677, forward strand.
TTGGAATTTTTTGGTTAAAGTTCATTTTTTAATGAATTGTAAAAAATATTGTATTTTAATTCAGAAGTGACTTCTAATATAATTTATTTATATGGGTATATTATCATATTATTTGATTTAAAAAATTAATTAGAATATATTTTTTCCATTTAGTAAAATTCTTTTTATTAGAATTAATTTCACTTTGAAATTGGGCGTAAACAAGTGTTAATCTTCTGATAGATATTGTTTCATAAAAACACGCTATTTGTTTTAACAATGAGAGTTAATTTTATAATAATTAATTTCTCTTCTATGTTTTGAATTTAGCAAAATGGACATCATTTTTGAGTTCAGAATATAAAATATAGCTTAGGATTAATTTTTTTTATTTTTCTGAAAAACATCAATTTTTGATAAATAGTGAAAGCACTTAGTAGTAGTAAAAAAACGACTTTTCAGTTAAATGAAATTTTACCACTTATGTGAACTGATTTTAGAAAATCCAACATACATGGTTGTTTTTATGGTCATTAAAGGTATAAAGATTATTCTAATAATTCAAAATTACCATGGTTAAAGGTAAATAGGGTCATTCAAGGTAAAAAGATTATTCTAATAATTCAAAATTAGCTTAAAACATGTCCAAAACTTATTGGACGAGTAATGGCCGACCATGGTCATCCTTGGGTCTATTTTGGGTCCCCTTGGAGCCACTTATGAATGATAATGACACTTTAGATTAATTAATTTAATGTAATGGAACAATTGACATAAACTAAAATATTTTAGTAATTAATTTTTAAATGTCATTATATAAGTAATATTTTTCACTATAAATATTAATTCGAAATATAAAAATATTTTCTACATCATCGTATTTATTTTATAATTTTTAGACATCGAATAAATTAAATTCCTTATGAAAGAATAATGATGCAGTATTTACAAAATTAATAAATTGTTTAAATAAATTAGATTATAAATACTAAAATAATATCCAAGACATGTCAAATTCTTATTGGATGATTTTATTTTGACAAATAGTCATATTTTCTTAGACCCTAATTATTTTTTTTCCTTTTGAAACCGAATATAATTATATAATAAAATAATATTTTCATACATTCCTAAAGAGCCCCTCCTCCCCATATAAAAGGAGACCAATTTTAACCAATTCCTCACACCACTCATGCCATTATGTTCGTCCAAACTCTGAAAAATTTATCTCCCTACATCCTTCTCCTCTTCGTAGAATCCTTACATTTGGTAGAATACACTTCAAGAAGTCCTTCTTGTTCAAACCAAAGAAAGTTACCCAAATTAAAGGTAACACTTTCTCTTAACTTCTTCTATTTTATTTTAATTCTCTAACTAATAAACTATTTTTCTTCCATTATATTATAGAAACAACAGTAACCTCAATATACTAGGATGTTTTTATGAGATGTATTCGAACTAAACTTACACACACTGCCATGTAATGGGTGAAGAACATAATGTTTCTTAGGATGGATAACTAAGACCTCATGAAATGTTGATTGTTCGATTATCTCCTACAGCCTCTCATGGTGGCCATTATGATGGAACTGTATTTATATATGATAAATAATATTATTATGTTTTCTTAATGCTTCTGAATATTTATTCTATATCATTCCTTAATGGTTTTTATTATGGGTAAACGCGAAAAATTCATTTGAGGAAGTATGGACTACCTCCCACTCAAAGTGAAATGACTCATTAATTCCATAAGTAAGACATATAAAGGATGTCGTTAATGATATTATATATTATATTATACTAGAATTATAATATACCTACATATCATTATGTTTTAATTCCACTAATATATGAAATAGAAATGAAATTAGTGATCATATGTACGTACAACTTTCCTTCTCCATGAACGTTGCATTTCATTCATACCCCAAAATGATATGTAATATTATAAATACATATATATATTGGATTACATATGATATATAAGATATATATGAAATCTAAATCATGAATATCATTCTGGATATAAAGAACCTTGGACCATTGGAACAACTTGTAACTATAAGGTGTTCATTTTTTGACTCAAGTGCCAAATATCGACAAAACGAATGCTATTAACTTCAATGATTACATAATGTTTATAATGTGGTAATAAGTGATATTAAAGGGATAATATACTTTAAAAATGTTTTTAAGCTATTATAAATTATCTTTAGTTTATTATTCAGGATATTAAAGAATGAATGGGTCATGTCATACACGATCTAAGGGATTTCTTATATCACTTTTAATTATAGTGATTTACATTGTTCACCACTTATTTATAACATGTGGTGTATTGTGTATGGAAATTTGATATATGTTATCCTGATTCTATTTATATTCCAGATATTATGTGATTAATTTGGTTTATATTGACTATTGTTCATACGACTCCATTGATTACAATAAGGATAGTGTTAATTCTACTACCTCATCATTATCCGAGATTGTTTATACCTAATTATCTGCTGGGACCTCTTTATCATCCCCATCCATGTTTTATAAAAATGAATTCAATTTTTTTACTATTTACTAGATAATGGTTTAAAGTCATTTATACAATTATGTGTTTCCAAAGGAATCATTCCTTTGTTTTCAAAACAAGTAACATTTTGACCTTTTCGAAAATTTTAAGGTATGAATGATTATTTTTAACTTATACAGTGGGTGCGGCTATTTTCCACCATTATAACCTAATCAAATCTTCCCTTACAATCTTGTAAGAATATTATCAAAATAAATGTTGTATTTTTAATTATTTGACACTTAATTTATTTCAAAATAAAAAGATATATTTTTCTAAAAATAGCCATGATTTCATCTATGTCAACATCCATTGATGTATTTTATGTATATTTGAAATTTATTTATTATGATACAAAACATCCATATTTTATTGAAGGTTTTGTGATATGTTTGACTGCGGATGTGCTATTTTTATACCATTCATGGTTTATGGTTAATGTATTGATATTTCATATGATTGTTTTAATACGATTGTTTATGATGTGTTTAAACCTTTTAATATGAGGAATGTATTGGACTAAGTAAGTGATACGTGGAACCTGGTATAGCTCCTCGATGCATCTGTAGGTCTCCTGAGACAACTAGAAGTGGAATAGGCCAAGGGGTTTCCCAATTTGATATATGGTTTTGGTCGAGGCATAAATAATTTTTAGACATCTTGGCCGAGGCCTTCAAAAAATGATTGAGAATGTCCGACATTATACATAACATCATTATGAAAAGAATATTGATGGTTCAGGTTTTAATTCAACCAATAGAATACCCATGATTATGTTTTACTATGTCATTATTTACTCAGCTCATATTCCATCCATAAAAATATTCATGTTTATTATTGATAATGGCATGTGGTTTCAATTATTCAGCATGTATAATATTTATGTTATCTTACGTTGTATTTTTTACCCTTACTAAGCATTTGATCTCACCCATTTCTAAGTTTTATTTTTCCCAAGATTCCAAGAAGTGTATTGTGATTGATATGCAGGATTTAGCTAAGGGGATAATTAAAGGATTATTTATTTATTTTATATGTTATAATGTTTAATGTAACATTCATGTTTGTAATCTATTTTCCAAGACTGCTAAACCAATCGGTCCTTTGGGACTTGATACCTTGTAATCATGCCAATGTATTAAAATAATTCACCGACTCTGGGTAACTATGGTCGGGGTGTTACAAATCGTATCAGAGGAATTTTAGTACAATCATTGGAAAAAATATTTAGATAAACTCAGATTAGATCACATAGACCTATGAAAGACTTTGACGATTAATATAGAAAAACATCCTATAATTTTTGTATGATAGAGATTTTGTGATTTTTCTAAGAAATACATCCCTGTATGGATTTGAGCAGGTAGAGGCAGCTTTGGTACAGAAATACCTAGGGGTAAAACATGAAAACACCGCTTTGAGCAAGACACAAACGGGAACCGGTGCAATTCAACGGGCCTTGCTGACTATTGGTTACGACAATCCTGGGGGATATGCTTAGGATAATTCTCATTTTCTATAAAAACCTTTATAAAGGGTTTATGAGTATATACCTCTCAAATAAATTTTTTTATGATTATGAATTATGTCCATATAATGTTAAATCTATGTTAGGTATTTTACATGTTTTGAATTATTCATTGCCATTCATAAACTAACCTAATGTAAGCCATTGTATAGAAATGGAACCCAATAGATGGAATTTGAACTCCAACTACACGTATGATCCAAAGAGTAAGAAGGATCATATGTTTCACGGATTTAAGCCAACATTTATAAGGGAAATAGTATCCCATGAATTCTCAACATATAAATAAATAATATCATGTGTTAGTAAGATAGGTAAATAATTCTCTATGTCCTATGGATTTAAATGGAAGCAAGAGAAGAAAAGCATGGTAGAGAGAAAGATGGTTAAATGGAATATGGGAATGAAGAATTTTCCCATATGTGATAGATGTGGAAATAATCACCTTGGTAAATGCTCGAAAGAATTTGGAGTTTGTTATATGTGTGGATAAAAAGGACACCATGTACGTGATTGGAAGGGTAAGAAAAAGTTCTCAAATGTAAAATGCTTCATCTGCATGGTGTTGAGACACGAAACGAATCAATGTCATAGTCAAATGAGTATAGCGCAAATGATGTTATTGGATAATAATCATGTTATGATATTACCTCAAATGAAGATGAATGACTAGTGGTATTATGTTGTTATTATTGAATTATTTCATTTCAGTGTTGTATCTACAGTATACTGGACATATAAATTATGGAGATAAATAAGGATTTTAATGTAGTACTATTTTATTGAGGACTTGATATTATTAGGATCTAAGAAATTTTATTTATTATTAAGAAATAGTTTTTAGAAAACACATGTTTGAAGAAAAGGTAATCCTTAATATGGTCTTGATAACGAGTTAGTGATTTTGGAATAAGAGATTGTTGATTTAGCTAAATTATATTGGATATTCTTGACTTCCTTGAAACTGATTAATGATATGTATATTGCATTATTGTTGGAGTTTACAACATTTTTTGGATTGAAAGATTATATCCAGAATTCTATAAGGAATATGGGATCCTAAATGTAGTCAACAAGTTCTTATGGTAATTCAGGATGTTACTGTGTTTTAAAAGAATACATGATGATTGAATTCAGGTGTTATTGTGTGGAAAAATGGATCGTCATTGTGTTTACCTTCCTTATAAATTTTGGAGTGTGATTTTTCATTGATTTATTTTGGATAATACTAGTTTTATATTATTTTTGGATTTCCATAAAAAGGACAACACAGAGTTCGGGCAGCAACCCGTCGCATCCGGCAATGCTGCGAGACAAGAACCTGAAACCGAAGGGTGACATAGGTGTATCACATACCACTGGCCCACATGATGTCCCGTATTGAATAATGTAGTATTTTTAAAAAATGTTAGGTAGATGAATTATATATTAATTTTTTTGGAACCCTATACGAAAAGGATATATAGAATATTTTTTAAAGTTCTATTATATTTTAGAGTGAAAGATGAGTTTGTTGTAGAAATTAGTTAAAAGATGGAACACTACTTATCATGTATATATTTTTTTATTTCTTCTCTTATTCTATGAAAAAATTAATTCCGAATTTTTAGGTAAGGGATCTTATAACTAAAAATGTGTTATCCTAATACATTATGATATGATGAAAACATGACATTTTAAATCATCATAGATTGATGGCATTGAGGCCCTCAATTCTACAATTGTTTGTGACTGGTGTCCTCAATCTCTCCCTATAAATATTTAAGTTTTTCCTCCCATTATGTGTCTCTAATTGCCACCAATGTTCTCCAAATCTACCTCATAATTTTGTGGTGACTTTTTCATTCCCCTTTTCCTCTTATTAAGACTAAATATTATTAACCCAAATTTTGATGTGGGTTTTCCCATAAAGGTATTTTCTATTTTCAACCTTTTTTTTCTATGAACAATTTAAATTTGTGAGGATGCAATTTATTTAAGGAAGGAAGAATGTTACACCCCCATGATTTCCTAGTACGTTATTTGTTCAAAGTAATTCAATAACATTCACTACACGCAACCTCGAGTTCAAGCGCACCATGACTTACCAATCTAGCCGTTCAAAAGTGGTTATGAATAGTATTAACTGAATTTTGAACGTTATATAATCCTTATAATATTAGAATCCATATTCTGGGTTTCATGGATGTAATGTATGGACAAATTAATATTTTTCAGATAAAAGATGTATTTTTTAAGAAATGATATTTTACCGCCTTTTAATGGAAAATATTTTTTATATAAAATAGTTAAAAAATATATATATTCTTTTTAACTAAATAAATTTATTCTTTAGAATGGGGACATCAAAATTTACTTTGTGTAAATTTGAAGAATTTTTTTGATAAAGTACATTTTTTTAATGAATAATGAAAATATTGTATTTAAATTCTTAAGTGCCTTTTAATAAAATGTATTTGTATGGATATATTATATTATAAATTTTATTTAATGAGTAATTATAATTTATTTTTTGTATTTAATCCAATGTTGTTTATTGGAATTTATTTCACTTTGAAATTGGACATAATCAAACATCAATCTTTTGATAGTTATTTTTTCTTAAAAACACGCTATTTATTTTGACAATGGGAATTAATTTTAAATTAATTAATTCCAATTATATGTTTTGAATTTAGAAAAATAAAAAATCCTTTTTTTATTCGGAATATCAATTATATCTTAGGCTTACTTGTAGGTATTTTTCTGAAAAACATCAATTTTTGATAAAAAGTGAAACCACTTAGTAGTAGTTAAAAAACCCTAATTTTCATTTAAATGAAAATTTACCAATTCTATAATTTGAATATCTAAAATCCGACAAACATGGTTGTTGTTAGTATGTAAAATGTGGTTCAATAAGTGGAAAATAATTTTTGGTGAATAGTAACTTTTGACTTTTATTTATCGCTGTGAAAGGTAAATAGGGCCATTCAAGGTAAACAGAATATTGTAATAATTCAAAATTACATTAACACATGACTTAACCTTATTGGATTAATATTGTCTGACCATGGTCATCCTTGTATTGATTTTAGTACCCCATGGAGCCTCTTTTGAATGATAATGACACTTGAGATTAATTAATTTAAACTAAAGGCAAATTTGACATGAACAAAAATATTTTTGTAATTAAATTTTAAATGTTGTTATATAAGTGATATTTGTGACTTTAAATATTCATTGTAAAGTTAAAAATATTTCATACATCATGGTATTTGTTTTATAATTTTTAGACATCGAATAAATTAAATTATTTATAACACAATAATAATGCAACATTTACCTCATTAATAAATGATTTAAATAATTTTGATTATAAATATTAAAATAATATCCAAAACATGTCTAATTCTTATTGTATGATTATATTTAGACCGCAAGTCATCTTATATTTGACTCTAATGATTTTTTGACCGTTAGAAACTTAATATAGTTATATAATAAAATAATTTTTACACTTTCAAAAAGAGCACGTCCTCCCCCTTATAAAAGGAGACCAATTCTAACCAATTCCTCTCATCTATCAAGCATTTAGGATTGTCCAAAATCTGCCAAATTATGCTCCCTACATCCCTCTACTCCTATTAGAAGCCTTACCTTAGGAAGAAGGTACTTCAAGATGTCCTTTTGGTTAAAACCATAGGAAGTTACCCAAATTAAACGTAATAGTTTCTCTTTACTATTTTCTTTTATTTTACTTCTCTGACCCGTAAACGCTTTTTATGACTTTTTTATAAGAAAACCAGTATCCAAAATATACTAGGATTTTTTTATGATATGGATTCAAAATACGCATACACACACCTCCATGTAATTGGTGAAAAACATAATGGTTCTTTGGATTGAAAACTAACGCCTCACGAAATGATGATTGTTCAATTACCTCCTACCGCCTCTCATAGTGGCCATTATGATGGAGCAATATTTTTATATTATTTATATTATGTTTATGTTATGTTCATGCTTTTTTATTTTTCTTTTTTGGCATACCATAATGGTTTCCATTATGTGTAAATGCTATAATTTCATCTGAGGATGTGCGGACTACCGCCCACTCAAAGTGATATGACTCGTTAATACCATATGTTAGAAGTATAAAGGATGTATTTAGTGATATTATATATTATATTATAATGTAATTATAAAATATCAATGTATCAATATGTTTAATTTCATTTAAAATAATAAATAGAAATGAAATTAACGTTCATGCGTACGTACGGCTTACCGTCCCCATGAACGGTGCGTTTCCTTCTTACCCAAAAATGAAATGTAATTTTATAAATTAATGAATATATTGGATTATATATGATATATATGTAATATATGACATCTAAATCATGAATATATTTCTGGATATAATGAATGTTGGACCATGTGAACAACTTGTAACTATAAGGTGTCCATTTTTTACTCAAGTTCCAAATATCATCAAAACGAATGTTATTAACATAAATGGTTTCATAAAGTTTATAACACGGTAATAAGTGATATAAAATGAATAATATACATGAAAAAGGATTTTATGCAAGTATAAATTATCTTTAGTTTATTATTTATGATATTAAAGAATGAACAGTCATGTCGGACATGAGGTAAGGGGTTTCTTATCTCACTTTTAATTTAGAGATCTCCATTGTGCACCACTTATTTATTACATGTGGTGTATTGTGTACTGCCATTTGATATATATTATCCTAATTATCTTTATATTCATGATATAATTTGATTCATTTTGTGGTTATTAACTATTTTTTCTATGACCCGATTGATTACGACGAGGTAAGGGTTAACTTTACAATCTCTTCATTATCCGAGGTTGTTTTTACTATTTACTACACAATGGGTTAACGTAATTTATACCATTATGTGTTTTGAAATAAATCATTCCATCATTTTCCAAACAAGGTACTTTTTGACCATTTCGAAAAATTTACGGTATGCATGTTTTTTTTAACTAATACGGTGGGTGAGGCTATTTTCTACCATTATAACATCAACAAAGAATCCCTTACAAGCTTATAAGTATAATTTCGAAATAAATGTTTTCATTATAATTATCTGCATCTTAAATTATTTCAAAATATAAATAGATATTTCTCAAAAAAAGGTTATGATTTCATCTATGTCGACATCCATTGATGGAATTTAAGTTTTTCTGAAGATGATTTCTTATGATACACAACATACATATTGTATCAAACGATTTTTGATATGTTTGACTATAGACGTGCTATTTTTATACCATTCATTGTTTATGGTTAAAAATTTGACATTTCATTTTCTTGTTTTAATATGAATTTTTATGATATTTTTATGCCTTTTCATATGAGGAATGTATTGGACTTAGTAACTGATGGGTGGAGACAGATATAGCTCCTCGATGAATCGATAGGTCCCCTGAGAAAACTAGACGTGGAATTGGCCGAGTCCTTTCCGAATTTGATATATGGTTTTGGCCGATGCCTTAATCATTTTTAGACGTCATGGACGAGGACTTGACTAAATGTTTGAGAATGTACGACATTATACATTCCCCCATTATGAAAATAGTATTGATGGTTCTTGTGGTCATTCGACATGTTGAATACCCATGATTATGTTTTATTATCACATTATTTACTCAGCTCATATTCCTACCATAAAAGTATTCATGTTTATTATTTGTAAAGGCATGTGGTTTTAATTATTTAACAATATTAATATTTATGTAACCTTCTGCTGTATTGCATAACCATACTGAGAATTTGAGCTCACACCTTTCTATGTTTTATTTTTTCTAGGATTCCATGAAGTGTATGGTGATTGATATGCAGTGTTAAGCTAAGGGAATAATTAAAGGATTATTTATGTTGTGTGGCATGTTATAAATTATAATGTAACATTCATGTATGTAATCTATTTTCCAAGACTGCTAAATTGATCATTCCATCAGGACTTGATTCCTTGTAATAATTCCAATGTATTATAATAATGCACTGAATCTGTGTATCATGGGTTGGGGAATTACATATACCCTAAATATAATATATCATAAACATGTGTCATGGAATAATTCGTCATAGTTCACAAGATATTAATCATAATGTATAAAAATAATAATTCCATGAGAGTATAACACTACATCTGATATATATTTTTAGAATACACATCATTATTTCAAACATTTTTTTTCATATCTTCCACCAGGACATTCATAACTTGTAATTCATGGAATAACCACCGAGGTACCTACATTTTTACTATGATAAACTTATGTGAAATCTTTTTCATGATTGTTATAAACTCACATGTTCCATTTCATGTGATTGGGATTATATCTCATGTACCATTTATTCATCAAAAGCAAAATCATAAACAATCAGAAAAACAATGTGACTGTAATTTAGACCATTGAAATGTTGGAAAAAATTTAATCAAAATCTGAATGAATGAAGCAACCATACATGTATATGTATATACAATAATATCATGATATTAAACCACAAAACAATTCATGGTTATTAAACACCCTAAATAAATAAACATGTGGCGTTGAAGGCATATTTCACACAAAAAGAATAGTGAGTCCCAAATCCCCTACAACATAACAAACTTTTGAATCATAAACCCCATTATTTAATACAATTAGATTATTCTATAAAAAATAAATCAATTGATATTCATGATATAACTTTTCAAAGGGTTCTTAGAAACAAATTATAAAATAAGATAGGTGCAAGCCATTAAAAAATTCATCAATGAATAAAGATTGGGAGAAAATCACACACCATAGGTGTAACATCCTTAATACTTGTTTGAACCTCATATATACTAAAAATGGATTTATAATAATTTTTTATAGAATCATATATATATATATTACAATATATGACATAAATTTGACCCTTAATTACAAATTAATTGTCAATTACACTATTCAAATAATGTTTTGGGTTACAACTATTTAGTTTTTATATAGTTTTTGGATTGGTATTATTAGTAATTTTACATCGATAATGGTTATTTCATGTACATATTTTTATATATATACATTTTAAATATATTTATAGCAATCCCATAATTATTCATATAGTAAATAAATTATATTATTCATGTAGATGGTTAGCCATAAGTAAACATGATTGATATTTCCATTTTCTCAACAGATGTAATGAAAGAATGGAAAAAATTTAATAACCTTTCAATAATAATTTTTATATAATATATATATTATATATTAATTATATGTAACCTTTTTAAAAAAAATAACAAAATTAAAATGATAAAATTATTACTTCATTTTGTGGAGGTGGATGTCCACATGTACGCACGAGTGACATTATCATTATCCAATTTATTTGTATGTATAAAGGTAACTGTGAAATTTTTATCATATAGGTACAATTATTTCAAATATAACATATACATTCATTTAATCCATCATTACATCTATCATTTATTGGTGGTGATGTAAAATGAAGTACATCTATTTGTGTGGATGTCTTCCACTATAAACCCAATCATCAATTTCATTTCTCACATGATGGGAGTGGATATGGATATAGATTAATAAATCAACATAATAAAATCTCATTATATGTTATATCCTTTTTTATTATGTATTAATTATTAGTAAATTAACTAATGTTGTATAAGAAGATTTAAAAATAAGTATCTTAGTGAAGACAATTACAGTTGCTTTGAACATCCTCAATTGGATCTATTATTGAGGACTATCAGAATGTTATTTTGGGAAGAAAAAGGATAAAAAAGTGGTTGAGGATGTTGGGGAGATAAATTTGCAGGATTTACTCAATTTAAATTTCTTCTGATTTGTTACTATTTGAGGGTTGGAGGTTTCCTTATATAATTTGGGATGAGAATCAATTTTGTAAATACAAAAAATGATTCAATAATGCGAAGTCACTGTCAATGATTGTTCCTCCAAAATTGATTAATAATGTTGTGGAGGGAATAAATTTTCTATCCATAACCTTTAATCACATAAAAATGTTTATAATTTTTTTCCCTTAATATCTATATTAAATTTTACCATTTTACATTTCACCACTATAAGTAGTATCTTTTATTTACCTATGCAATTCATATATTAACAAAAAATTAAAATTAATAATATTGGATTAATTTTTTATATAATTATAAATATTAAATTGAATTTATTAAAAAAATATAATATTATTTTTGTGAATTAATTTTGATACATATTCTTGAAAATCACAAAACCTCATTGCAACATTCACCACACAAATTTATTTTTAACATTTTAAATATTAAAAATAATAAAATATTTTTCCATTATAAATAATATTAATTATTCATATTATAATTATTGAACCCATTTTCTTAAATTTAACTCATTGATGAGGCATAATTTGTCTTAAAATTATACTAACTGACGCGGCTAAAAAAGTTGTTTTCTAAAGAGAGAAATTTCACAATCACAAATTATATTTATATAAATATTCAACATGAAAATGATTCATAACTCAAAAATTGGATCAGTAAAAATATTAATGAAATAATGATAGTATTTTGTTATTAAAAATAACTTGTAACTTTTAAAATTCTTAAAAAATAAATGCATTTTATTATAAAAACTATAATTTTTCATTACAAATGAAAAAATTAATATTTTACAAATATTCTATGAAATTCGCGGTATGTGAATTATGAAATTTTTATTAAAAAAGAAGATAATTTTTTCAAATAAAAATTTTAATATATGAACAAATTATTTCATTATGTTTTCATGAAAACAAAAAAAAAATGTTTTTTTTTGAAAAAAGTACACTAAAATAACCATAGCTTATACCCTTGGTATATAATCAGGATTATAGTTCATAAAACTGTTGGTATAGGCTATACCAATAGTTTTATAAACCATGTTTGGAGGATCTCTTGGTATAGCCTAGGATATATTATTATACCAAATGTTTGGTAAATCATGTGTACAACTTCTCCATATAGAAAAAATATACCCACGATTCATTGAACCATGTATTTTAGTGCATCTTCCCATTTGGTCGTAGTGGGCCTTCCTACCCACCATGAACCATTAAATAAAATAAAAAACCCATTACACATTCAATTAAATAAATATATTGTATATTTTTCATTCATAGAAATGCTGGTAAAAATATTAAAATAGTTTACAATAATATAATGTACATATACATCCATACAACCAATCATTTTATTTCATTAAAAAGCATCAAAATTTCACATTACATATATGTCAAAATTTATGGGAAAAGTATCTTCTTCATCACTAACATCTTCATCCTCATCACTATTTGTAACATCATTATCACTAACTACATCATCTAGTGGAAGAACATCATCATCATCATCATTGTATCACACTGAGATTTTATGAGAAATATTTTTTTATGTCTTATGTTATACGCAACACCAATATAAACTTTCTCAACACACAATACTAACTTGGCTTTCATTACACGCAATCACGACCTTCCTCGATAGCGTGTGTAGTACGCAATACCGGGTTTCACTAAACAATGATATATTATTATAGACTAGCCTTTATGAAAAGTATTAACTACATTTTGAATTTTATAACATTATTATTCATCTTACACATTTTCTATAACATGGTAAGAGAACACAATAATTTTTTTGGGTAAAATAAATATTTTTCAAAAAATGCAGTTTTGCCACCTTCTAATGGTGCACACACATTAAATATAGTTTTTCAAATGTTTATAAGTTCAATTTGGAAAAATAAAATTCTTCTTTACAATCAGGGCATAATGATTTACTTTGGATAAATTTTTGATATTTTTCTGATCACTTTCATATTTTGTTGAATAGTAAAATACACTAATTTTTAAATAAAAACAACTTTATTTCATTGAGATAATTTATATGGATAAATTATAATGTTGAATGGTTTTAAAGTATAAATAGAATATATTTTTACCATTTAATATAATGTATGTCATTATCATTAATTTCAAATTTAATTCATAGGTAAAAAACATTTCAATCTTTAGTAATGTTTTATCATCTAAACCCCATTTTCTTAACAACGGGATTAATTTTAAATTAATTACTGCAACTTATGTGTTTTTAATTTTGAAAAATGGATTCCATATTTGGAATTAGTGGGTCCAAATTATGTTAATAGGCTAATTTTTATTTTTGGCCATTATGAATAGTATATACGGTAACTTTTATTTACCATAGTTAAAGGTAAATCCGTTAATTAAGGGTAAAAATAAGATTATAAAATCACACAAACACCAGCCAAAATCCTACTGAATGACTAAATGTAGACCCATATCACCTAAGGGTCGGATTATATTCATTTAATGGACTTTTTTCCATGAAAATAATGTAATTATTATTAAAACCAAAGAAAGTGACAACATGTCACTTTCTTAAATCTTATAAGTATAATAATTTTAATTTAGTGATAAACTTAATGAAAAATCAAACATGAATAGTATCAAGAAATATAATACAGTTATATACATCATAGGAATTTATTTAGAATTTTTAAGGATTAAATACTTATAATTAATTATGACACAATAGTGATGTTGAAATTATTTTATTAATTAAAATATCACATAAATGACTATAAAAATATTAAAATAAATATTATATGAACTTTTTAATGTTCTCCACTAATTTTTTAGATACATATGACATTTTATGAATCTATTAAAGAATTTATTTCGAACATATCTTCTATATATATTTTATTTAAATTCAAATAAAGGAATTGTGTCAAAATTGAAACTATTGTTATTTTATAAAAATAACATATTATAAAATTGTTTAAAAATATAAAAAATATTTAAAAATTATAAATTAAAATTTATATGGTCTAAACTTTTATAACGTGTCAAATTATTGAAAATTCACCACACATATGTAATTATTTAAAATAATTTAAAATTTATAATATTTTTACCACAAATAAAATTAAATTGATAAATAGGGATAAATCATGTTGATAATGTTTAAAATAAATTCCTAACATGTACAAATTTTATTTTTTCATGCGAAAACAACCCTATCTCATCTAATATTCGGATATGAGTCATTTTGGAAGTATTTATGTGGTTTTGGGATTTAATATAAACAAATATTTCTTATATTTCCAAAGGTGCCCCGCTCCTCCCTTATAAAAGGGAAACTCCTCCCTCTCCTCCTCACACCAATTTGGGCCTTCAAGCTCAGCCAACCCCTGCCCATTTAACTTCCCCACTTCCCTAGAAACATCCTAGAGATCCTGGTCTTTTTCAAAGACCAATTTTAGTGCCCTAAGAGGAGGTCTCAAAGAGGCGCTTCAAAGAAGAGGTAATGTCTATTACCGATTCTTTCAACTTTATTTCTTCTTCTACTTCTTCTTCTTTAGATGTTTAATTATGAAGTAATAACATCAGTATCACTCATATACTGATATGTTATTATAAGTATTAAACAACCCTATTTAACCACCTATCCATCGTACGGAAAACAATATAATCGCGCGTGCGAACGTACGGAATACCGTCTCGACGCCGGGGTCTATTATATTTTCCACCACCACCTTACATGGATGGGTATAATTGTGTAAATAATGACTATATATGATTATTGTAAAGTGATACTAATTCTGAAATAGTATACATACACTCCAGTACAATTCCACAATCATGGTAATGATATCATCGCTCGTGCATACGTACGGAATACCGTCTCCACGATGTGATGTGACTCGTTCTACATGATCTTCATTGCATACTGATTATATAAGTGAATTGAATGAATAATTATGATACATATTACACTAATAATATTCTGTAAATGAGGTGTCTATAACCTAAAAATAGGAATACGAATTTATTCGACAAAACACACATACGAACAGAAAGCAATAAACACCTGAATAACAAGAAGCAATGAAATATTACTAATAAGAAGATAAGAATATCACCATATACGATATCATAAAAATTATTATGATTCTGGAATAAGTCAATTACATTATTTAAGTCATTATACAGGAGGTTCAGACACATACGAAGCAAATCAGACCTAAGGTAAGGGAAAATCTCGTAATCTCATTTTTATCAGAGATTGTTTATACTTCAGAATTTACTGGGGAATATTTAACACCCACATCCATGTTACCTCAATATGTAATATTTATATCCTTATGCAATTATTTAAATCCAATTTTACCCTTCGGTGCATTTTTAGTAAAAGATATTAAAGGAATCTTTTGTCGTTTTTTGTACGAGGTAGTTTTTGACTTTTCCGGCCAAAGTACAAGAAACATGTTTTTTTAACTTACACGGAATGAATGGATTTTTAAAAAATTATTTCCACGAAGCATTATTTACAAGTTTAAAAGTTTATTTTTAATCAACTTCTTTTAGTTTAAAATTGTATGACATGTTAATAAAGGAATAGTGTTTTTGAAGTAGAAGGGATATTTTCCTCAAGAATGATGTTCAAGTGATTTATCAAAATTATTTCCATCTAATATAATATAGGGTTCTGTTTCTATACATATTATTACATTGATTTGATTATGTTGTTATGGAATTATATTTATGAATTCCTTTATCTTATATGATTTTTTTATGATGTCACTCTGTTTAAGAATCCCATTTTTATTATATGGGTTATGCTATGATGTATGGTTTATGATTTTGTGGCACACATAATAATGGTATCATTATGAGATGAGTGGGACCTATATCTCCCTCCAATGAATTAGGTAATTATTTATATCTCATGAGATAGACATGGTTGGAACGACATGTTAAACTGGTTAAGTAAAACAGGACTGAAACGAGGAGTGAACTCGGTTCAGAAAAGGACATTGTCCGCTAAGATAGTCTTGGAAATGAGTCTTGACTTCTAAGAAATGGTTTTCTATGATTATGTGTGTATTACACAAAGAATCATGTTTTATGTAATGAATATTGGAATTACATTTCACTTCTATGATTTATCCCATTTAATGATCTCTTTTGCATGATAAGATTTTCAAAATGTTATGTTCTTATAAATATGATATGTTTGATATTTCTTTTGTTAACCCTTACTGAGAATTTGAGCTCACCCTTTTAAATGTTTTCTTTTCCCCAGGTCTAGAAGAAGGATATTAAGTAGATTATGACATGAAGGGACTCTATATATGATGAAATAAATGGGAGACAACGTAGATGATTTATGAACCCGTTGATTATGTTTCCTGGTTTCTAAAGACACTATACCTATACATTCCTTTCATGGTTTTGTTATATTTTGTAATAAGTATACTTCAATTTTGATTCAATAACCATGTTTGTAATGTATGGGTCATTATACTTGGTATCATAGGAAAGGTATAGTCAAAATTTGGAAACTAGGAAGTGAAAGCCTTAGTAAAAAACCTAAGGATATGTCTAAGCATAGAACACAATCTTAGTGTTTTAGAAATGGACATGAAAAACCTATGATAAGGCCTTAAGTGTGAAGTTTTATTCTTGATTATGTGTTTTTCCTATTATAATTAGTGTTTCTCACACTATTCTTCTTGGTTTTAGTCAATTGCTGGAACCTGAAGGAACCGTGTTAATGCGGAATGCGACAGGCAATGCAATGATTGTCCCCATGAGTAACCAAACGTTATGGGAGCTGGAATGCAATATCTTGTAGCCATGATCAAACAACATTCTCAAGCTATGAATCATGCAGTACTTCCAAATGAGCAAAGGAAGAAGAAACATTCTGTTGAATCCTTCATGAGGCATCGTACACCTTCATTCAATGGGTCTTCTGATCCATTAGTGGCTGATCAATGGATCATTACCACTAAAGAGATATTTTCAGTTCTTAAATGTTCGGAACATGATAAAGTCATCTTAGCAGTATATCATTTGGAAGGTGATTCTAATAAATGGTGGAATTTTATTAAGAATATGAGGCAAAGGGATGAAATTGAGTCCATGGAATGGGGCAAGTTCAAGAACATATTTTTCAATAAGTATTTTCCTCGTATTCTTCGAACAAATATGGAGAAGGAGTTTCTAGAACTGAAGAAAAATGATGAAGAATCCATTGGTACCTACGAAGAAAATTTTACAAGACATTCATGGTACGCTTCCGAATTTATTATCCAACCTGAGAGTAAGATCGATCAATTATTTAGTGGCTTAAAAACAAGTATTCAAAGGGCGTTATACATAAGGGCCTTCAATAGATATGAGGAAATTGTTTGATGTGCTCTCAAGGTTGAGATGGAGATTAGTTTAACCAATCAGTCACATGGGTTTGATAAGAAGAGGAAAATGGAAATCAAAGGAAAATCTAAAGACCACACTGAAAAGAAGATGAGTTTTCCCTTATTCTCAACGTGTGGAATGAAACATGGAGGACATTGTCTTAAAGGGACAAGAAAATTTTATATGTTTGGAAAAGAAGGTCGTCGGGAAATTGAATGTCAAAATAATGGGAAGAAAATGTCAAATGATGCAAAAAAGGAAGGGATACACAGAATAAACCTACAACACTTCAATGTTTCAAGTGAAAGGAGATAGGGAATTATGCCAATAAATTCCCAAATACAAGGGTTGATGATGATGATCGACGTCAACAAACTCTTAAGGCCGAAGAAAAAGGAATGCCACATGCAATTACTATCAGCGATGTGGAGTACGACAACGAAGTGGTGAGAGGTACACATACCATCCACTCCAAAGTAGAAAATGTATTATTTGATTCATGATCCACCCACTCTTTTATTTCTGAAGAATTTTCTAAGGGTATAGCCATATTACCTCAACAATTAGATTTTGAGTTGGCTGTGACAACTCCTAATGGCACAACGGTTGCATCAAAAGATTATAATTCTTCTCCGATTGAAGTTTGTGGGAAATTGCTTCCTGCAAATCTTGTGATACTTCCTATAGTGGAATTTGACGTGATTCTTGGAAGGGATTGGATTTATTTATATGGAGATCATATCAAATTCCAAATAAGGGAAGTCACATTTCATAATCCAGATCAATCTATGATCATCTATCGATGCAAGGATGAACACAACCTTCGAGTGGAAATTTCTTCCATCTTATGAGTCTTGATTCCACTAAATGAAGTTTATTTATCTCAAATGGTTGGAGAGAAACTCACGATTAATAATATTCCCATTGTATGGGAATTTCATGATGTCTTTCCGGAGGAATTGCAGGTCTTCCACCAAATCATGAAGTTGAGTTTTCAATAGAACTCATACCGGGTGCTATGCCCATTTCAATACACCTTATAGAATGGCCCCAATTGAGTTGCAGGAATTGAAGAAGAAACTCCAAGAGAATCTCGATAAAGGATTCATATGCCCTAGTGCGTCACCTTGGGGAGCACATGTTCAGTTTGTTAAGAAAAAATATGGTTCAATGAGACTCTGCATTGATTATCTAGAACTTAACAAGATCACTATGAAGAAAAAATATCATCTCCCATGCATTGATGACCTATTTGACCAACTATGCGGAGCTCAATACATTTCCTTGATTGATCTTCATTCAGGGTATCATTAATTAAGGGTCAAAGGGGAGGATATACCAAAATTGGATTTCCAAACAAGTTATGGACACTATGAATTTATAGTGATGCCATTTGGTATTTCTAATTCCCCTACTACCATCATGGAAATGATGAACAGAGTCTTTAGAGACTATCTTGATCAGTTTTTGGTAGTATTTATAGATGATATTCTTGTATATTCAAAGAGAAAGTAAGAACATGAAGATTGCTTGAGAATTTTATTGAAGACCCTAAGAAAGGAGAAGCTTTATTCCAAATTTACCATGTGTGAATTTTGGATTCAAAAAGTTGCATATTTTGGTCACATAATCTCAAAAGAAGGGATATATGTAGATCCATAAAAAATAGAGGTTATTGAAAGATGGTCGAGACCGAAAATAGTAACTGAGATCCGATGTTTTCATGGTTTGGCTGGATATTAGCAACATTTTGTGAAGGATTTTCCAAGGTTACCTAACCCACTCACCATGTTGACAAGGAATGGAGTTATGTTTGCTTGGACAGAGGAATGTGAAGAGAATTTCAAAGATCTAGAAAGAAGGTTATCCAGTGCACCTGTGCTCACACTTCCTTGCATTGGGGAAAGGTTTGTGATCTACCGTGATTCGTCCAAGAAGGGACTGGGGTGTGTTCTCATGCAAATTGATATTGTGATAGCTCATTCCTCACGACAGTTGAAAATCCATGAGCAAAATTACCCAAGTCATGATTTGGAGTTAGCTGCGGTAATCATTGCTTTAAAGATTTGGAGGCATTACCTTTATGGTGAATGGTGTGATATTTATACTGATCAAAAAAGATTAAAGTATATTTTCACACAAAAGGAGTTGAATATACATCAAAGAAGATGGTTAGAGAAGATTAATGATTATGACTGCTCAATTCATTACCACCCTGGGAAAGAAAAAAAGGTAGCAGATATATTAAGTCGACAAGACCATGCTAGCTTATCCATGATTAGGATCATAAAGGATCCAATATTTTTGGATTTACAAAAGATGGATCTTGAAATTTTAATAGAAGGGGAAAATCTTTTCTTTCTCAAATGAATGATCAACCATATATACACGTGATGATTAATGAGGCACAGAAAGAAGATGTAGAGTTACAAAAGAAGGTGAGAAATGTTCCTGAATTCATCCTTGATTGTGATTGGATAATAAGATTCAAGAATCGTGTTTGTGTTCCTCCCATCACAAAATTAAAGAAGGATCTACTGGACGAGGCTCATAGTTCTTCATTTTCTATTCATCTTGGAAGTACGAAGAAGTATATGGACCTAAAAGAGTATTTCTAGTGGGATGGCATGAAAAGAGATGTTTCTGAATATGTCTCTCGATGCTTGGTTTGTCAGAAAGTTAATGTTGAGAGACAAAAGTCTAAGGGGATGTTACGACCATTACCCATACCAGAATGGAAATGGGAAAACATCATTATGGGCTTTATCACTAGACTTCCTAAAACATCCAAAGGTAATAATTCTATCTGGTTCATAGTTGATCGTCTTATGAAGTCGACACACTTCATATCTAATAGAGAAGATTTTTCTCTTGATCAGCTTTCCAGGATATATGTAAACAAAGTTGTAAGATTTCATGGAGTACCACTTTCTATTATATCTGATCGGGATCCGAGGTTAACCTCAAAGTTCTGGAAAATTCTTCAGCATACTCTGGGTACAGAGATGAGTTTCACCACTGCTTATCATCCTCAGACAGTCAGCCAGTCTGAGAGGACAATTCAAACTCTAGAAGTCATGTTGAGAGCTTTCTCTATGGATTTCAAAGGTGGTTGGGATCAAAACCTATCTTTGGTGGAATTTTCTTATAATAATAGCTTTCACTCTAGTATTCAGATCTCTCCTTATTAATCCCTCTATGGAAAGATATACAGAACTCCAACTTGCTGGGATGAAGTTAGGGAAATAAAGCTATTAAGACCTAATCTTGTTGATGAGATGGCAGAAAAGGCCAGATATATTCAACAACACATAAGAGCATCTCAGAGTCGACAGAAAAGCTATGCAGATAACCGATGAAATAATCTAGAGTTTGATGTGGGTGATAAAGTGTACTTACGAATATCTCCCTGGAAATGGGTAATGAGATTTGGAAAGAAGGGAAAGTTGAGACCTAGATATATCAGTCCTTTCGAAATATTGGATCGTGTTGGGATGGTAGCATACCAATTGGCGCTTCCACTGAATCTCTCTCAAGTTCACGATGTGTTCCATGTATATCTCCTGAGAAAGTACATACCCGATCCTTCACATGTACTCAGCTCAGAAGTTTTACCACTGGAGAAAGATCTTTCTTATGGAGAAGAGCTGATAGAGATTCTGGATCGTAGCGAAAAATTCCTACGGAACAAGACAACTCGCATGGTGAGTGTTTTATAGAGGAACCACTAATTAGAAGAAGCTACATAGGAACTTGAGGATATGATGATGGAGAGGTATCCTCATCTGTTTGTAATGAAGTGACGAATTTCAAGGGCGAAATTCATTTTATGGGGGGTAGAATGTAACACCCTGAGATTTTATGAGAAATATTTTTTTATGTCTTATGTTATACGCAACACCAATGGAATCTTTCATAACACACAATACTGACTTGTCTTGCATTACACGCAATCGCGAACTTCCTCGATAGCGTGTGTAGTACGCAATACTAGGTTCCACTAAACAACGATATATTATTATGGACTAGCCTTTATGAAAAGTATTAACTACATTTTGAATTTTATAACATTATTATTCATCTTACACATTTTCTAGAACATGGTAAGAGAACAAAATAAATATTTTGGGTAAAATAAGTATTTTTCAAAAAATGCAGTTTTGCAGCCTTTTTATTGCGCACCCACATAAAATCTAGTTTTCACTAGTTTATAAGTTCAATTTTTCAAAATAAAATTCTTCTTTGGAATCAGGATATAATAATTTTATTTGGATAGATTTTTGATATTTTTCTGAAAACATTCATATTTTGATGAATTGTAAAAATACGTTAATTTTTATTTAAAAACAACGTTTTTTTCATTGATATAATTTATATGTTTAAATTATAATATTTAATGGTTTTAATGAATAAATAGAATATATTTTTATCATTTAATATAATGTATGTCAATAGCACTAATTTCACATTGAATTCATAGGTAAAAACATTTCAATCTTTGGCAATGTTTTAACTTCTAAAACCTGTTTTCTTAACAATGGGATTAATTTTAAATTAATTACTACAACTTATGTGTTTTGAATTTTGAAAAATGGATCCCATATTTGGAATCAGTGGGACCTAATTATGTTAATAGGATACTTTTTATTTTTGGGCATTATGAATAGTAACTACTATAAATTTTATTTACCATAATTAAAGGTAAATCAGGTAATTAAGGGTAAATATAAGATTATAAAATTACCCTAACACTGGCCAAAATCCTATTGGATTAATAAAAGTCGACCCATGTCATCTAAGTGACTAATTAGATTCATTTAATGTACTTTTTGCCATTAAAATAATTTAATTATTATTAATACCAAAGAAAGTGACAACATGTCACTTTCTTAAATGTTATAAGTATAATAATTTTAATTTAGTGAAAAACATGATGAGACATCGAAAATAAATAGTCTCCAGAAATCTAATACAATTATCTACATCATAGGAATTTATTTAGAATTTTTAGGGATTAAATAATTATCATTATTTATGACACAATAGTGATGTTAAAATTATTTTATTAATTAAAATATCAATCAAATGATATTAAAAATATTAAAATAAATATTATATGAACTATTTAATGTGATACACAGATTTTTTTGATACATATGACATTTTATGAGTCTATTAAAGCTTTTAGTTTGAACATATCTTCTATATGTATTTTATTTAAATTCAAATAAATGAATAGTTTCAAAATTGACACTATTGTTATTTTATAAAAATAACTTATTATAAAAATGATTAAAAATAACAAAAATATTTAAAAAATAAAAATAAAAATTCATATGGTCGAAAATTTCATAAAGTGTCAAATTATGGAAAATTCACAACACATATGTCATTATTTATAATTATTTATAATTTATAATATTATTACCACAAATAAAATTAAATTGATAAATAAGGATAAATCAAGTTTATAATGCTTAAAATAAATTCCTAACAAGTCTAAATTTTAGTGGTTGATTATATTACAACCCTATCTCATCTTATATTTTCATATGAGTCATTTTGGAAGTTTTTAAGTGGGTTTGGGATTTAATATAAACTAATATTTCTTATATTTCCAAAGGTGCCCCTCTCCTCCCTTATAAAATGGAACCTCCTCCCTCTCCTCCTCACGCCAATTTGAGCCTTCATTCTCAGACAACCCTTGACCATTTCACTTCCCCACTTCCCTAGAAACATCCTAGAGATCTTGTTCTTCTTCAAAGACCAATTTTAGTGCCCTAAGAGGAGGTCCCAAAGAGGCCCTTCAAAGAAGAGGTAATGTCTGTTACCGATTTTTCAACATTATTTCTTCTTCTACATCTTCATATTTAGTTGTTTCATTATGAAGTAATAACATCAGTATCACTCATATACTGATATGTTATTATAAGTATGAAACAACCCGATTTCACCACTTATCCATCCTACAGAAAACAAATTCAACGCGTGTGCGTACGTACGGAATACCGTCTCCATGCCGTGGTGTAATCTATTTCCACCACAACCTTACTTGGATGGTTATAATGGTGTAAATAATGACTATATATGATTATTTAAAAGTGATATTGATTCTGAAATAGTATACATACACTCCGATACAATTCCACAGTCATGGGAATGATATCATCGCTCGTGTGTACGTACGAAATACCGTCTCTACGATGTGATGCGACTCGTTCTAAATGATCTTCATTGAATAATGAATATATAAACGAATTGAATGAATAAATATGATATATATTACACTAATACCATTCTTTTAATGAGTTGTTTATAACGTAAAAAGAGGAATACAAATTTATTTGACAAAACACACATACGAACATAAAGCAATAAACACCCGAATAACAAGTACAATGAAATATTACTAATAAGAATCTAAGAATATGACCATATATGATATAATAAATATAATTATGATTCTGGAATAAGTCAATGAAATTATTTAAATCATTATACATGAGGTTCTGACACTTACGAAGCAAACAGGACCAGAGGTAAGGGAAAATCTCGCAATCTCATTTTTATCCAAGATTGTTTATACTTCAGAATATACTGGGGAATATTTATCATCCACATCAAAGTTTCCTAAATATGAAAAATATATATCCTTATACAATTTTTTAAATCCAATTTTACCCTTCGTTGAGTTTTTAGTAAAATATATGAACAGAATCTTTTGTCATTTTTCATACGAGGTACTTTTTGACTATTCCGGCCAAAGTACGAGAAGAATGTTTTTTTAACTTATACGTCATTAATGGATTATTGAAACATTATTTCCAAGAAGATTCCTTTACCAGTTTGAAAGTTTATTTTTAATCAACTTATTTTAGTTTAAAATGTTATGACATGTTAAGAATGGAAAAGTGTTTTTGAAGTAGAAAGGATATTTTCCTCAAGAATGGAGTTCAAGTGTTTTATCAAAATTATTTTCCATCTAAGATAATATAGGGTTCTGTTTCTATCCCTATTATTACATTGATTTGATTATGTTGTGATGGAATTATTTTTATGAATTCCACTATCTTATATGAATTGTATTATGATGTCACGATGTTTAAGAATCCAATTTTTATTACATGGGTTATGCTATGATGTATGGTTTATGATATTGTGGAACACATAAGAATGGTATATTTATGAGATGGGTGGGACCTATATCTCCCTCTAATGCATTGGGTAAAGATTTATATCTCATGAGATAGACATGGCTGGAACGGCAGGTTAAACTGGTTCAGTACAATAGGACTGAAATGGGGAGTGAACTCGGTTTAGAAAAGGACATTTTCCGCTAAGATAGTCTTGGCAATGAGTCTTGACTACTAAGAAATGATTTTCTATGATTATGTGTGTATTCCACAAAGAATCATGTTTTAATTTATGATTATTGGAATTAAATTTCACTTCTATGATTTATCCCATGTTATGATCTCTTTTGCAGGATAAGATTTTCAAAATGTTATGTTATTATAAATATGATAAGTTTGATATTTCTTTTGTTAACCCTTACTGAGTATTTGAGCTCACCCTTTTGTATGTTTTATTTTCCCCCGGTTCGGAAGAAGGATATTAAGTATAATATGCCAAAAGGGACTCTAGATATGATGAAATAAATGGGAGACAACGTAGATGATTTATGAACCAGTTGTTTATGTTTCCCAGTTTCTAAAGACACAATACCTATACGGTCCATTCATGGTTGTGTTATATGTTTTAATAAGTATTCTTCAATATTGAAGTAATAACCATGTATGTAAAGTATGAGTCGTTATAATCATCATCACTAATTCCATTATGATCAGCATGACCTCCTCTAGGACCATCATTGACATTAATTTTGGGATCATATAATGAGTATAGTAATTAAATAAATCATTCAAAAGTAGTGGAAGCCTCTGGTTGATATGATGTACTTATAAGTGAAATAAATGTTAGAATGTGATTGGTGGTCTGTTTTCATGGTTCATGCTCATGTAATGCTTTTTTTAAGCCACAACTACTTTGACATGAATGTTTTCAGCTTAGTTCATAGAGGGGTTTGAGTGATTATTATAATGGAACATACCTAATGGGGATGATGTTTTTCATAGGTCAACATCAGACTCTCACCTGGTGCTCCACAACTTTTTCCTGAAATAGATGAACATTTCACATGGATTTGTGATCTTTTATCACATTGAGGCCCTCTATGGTATACTATTAAAAACTATATACAAGAAATTCAATTGTTAATTAAATATTTATAAACTGGAAATATAAATAAAAAACATACTATCATTTCAACTTATTTACAATATATTATACTTCCATCATTTTTCTTCATACTTGAGAGAAATAACGTTTATAGAGGAACATGAACATTGATGCCCAATGCCTCGTTTTTCAAATTAAACTGATTATTATATTACTATGGTATTAAATATTATGAAATTTGTAAAACTAGAATAAATTAAAATAATAACTATATAATAAATAAATAAAATGAATAATTATTAAATTATACATTTAATTATAAATTTAATACTATTTGAATAGAACACATAATACATACAAAATAAAATACATAACATGGGTTTGAAAGCGATTTTTCTTGTCAATTCATTTTGGTCCAATTATATTTTTATTACATTGTTTTGTTATTCTGTCACTTGGTAATTTTGATAATTTTGTTACTTGCTTCATTTATTGGTTTGTTCCTTTTGTAAATTGGTATATTGTCATTTGGCCATTTAGCCCTTTGTCTATTTGGGCATTTGGCCATTATATCATTTATCTATGTTGGCCAATAAAGTAAATTATGGCACTTAGCCCATATAGACTAATTCATATTGTTAGGTTGCTTTTCAAACTAGACCATTTGGAACATATAGTCAAATTAGGCCACATATTCCATTTACACCAATTGATCCATTTATGCAATGTATGCCAATTAGGATAATTATGCCATTTTAGCCATTTCAACCACT
Source organism: Viscum album (assembly GCA_963277665.1). Lineage (NCBI taxonomy): Eukaryota > Viridiplantae > Streptophyta > Magnoliopsida > Santalales > Viscaceae > Viscum > Viscum album. The sequence continues at coordinate 1,435,790,037 of OY728159.1, forward strand.
TTAGGCTAGTTAGGCCTATTTATCCTTTTATTTGGACTATTTAGGATAAATAGTACATTTAGGTGTTTTACTCCAAATAGTTCATTTAATCCATTTATGCTAATTTAGGCCAAATATTCCATTTATTTGGAAACTTTTTTCCAATTAGTCTATCTATGAAAATATCATCCTCTTGAATCCAATTCTGAATAATTTATGCTATGTAAGTGAATTAGGACACTTTCAAAAAAAATCATCTAGGCTAGCTCGTCTATTTAATAAATTTATGTCATTAGTCCATTTAAATCAATTAGTCCATTTATGATAATTAGGCTATTTTCCCATTTTGGCCAATTAGTTTTATTGGGCCATTAAGACATTTGGATATTAATCGAATTGGGTAATGAAATGACTTGTTTGGGATACCCATAACATATAGAGGTTTTGAATAAATATGGGGGACTTTTTAACACCAATCCAACATGTATACATGAGCCTCCTAGAGCTGTTAGGATATTGAGTCTCTTATTCACTTTTCCCTATCACATGAAGGTATATGAAAATAATAGATATTTCACATGATATTTTGACAAGGATCACTACTAAATATGATTATATAGTCCTTGGAATGGACTAAAAATGATCATTACCACACAACAACGAGAATGTATTCCTTTAAATGTGGTAACAACAAGTTGAACATAACCTTTCACAAGAATTTTACCTTTTATAATTGGCAGCACATGTTTAACATCATTTGGTTGGATCAGTATACTACCTCTCAAGACAAGCGTGTCCTTGATTATTATTTTTTTAACACCAAGAAATTGTTCCCCCTATTGAGAAATTTTAAATTTCATTGTTCTAATCTATTATTCTATAACCTTCTCCATCATTATGTCAAATGAAATAAGTGATGCGAGACACTCTACTTATATATTCTCAATATCAAACATTATAGCTAGACAATACCCATATTTTTTCATTTTCAATAATATGAATGTTTTAGAAGTATGAACACAAAATTCTACCTCATCAAATAATGACCAATTGAATAAAACCTGGTCTATAATTCAACATATTTTGTTTTTCAACTTCTATGGAAATCCACATTGCACTAAATCACAATATTCCAAACACGCTAAATCAAAAAACTCTATTACTATTAGAAAAACAATAATGATAAACTCAACACACAATTATCAAATTTATTATACCAAGATAAATAATCAATCGTTATGTAGAGTCCCTAAACATGACGTACATGGAAATTACATTAATTTTGCGGAATACATAATACATAACAAAAACCAACACTCAAAGACTGTAATAGTTCAGTGTCTTTGGAAACACGGAACAAAATCTTCTAATCCTGGTGAAAGATCTTCAAATCTCCCATAATGATAGTCCGATTTTGTTTTCTTAGGTAAAACCTTTCATTATATCATAGGGAAAATAAAACTTATATATGGTGAGCTCAAATGCTCAGCAAGGGTAAGCATTGTGAAAATAAATCAAACCATATACATTTGAACTTAAAAACATGAAAATAATGTTTAAACCTCAAGGTCTTGAGAAATGACATAAAACATGGACGTACGTAAGTCATAGATCATAATGGAACAACAATCATTATAAAATTTCATTGGAATACATCATTTAATTGTGGAAAACATTAAGAACATGATATGATTTCCATAGTAGCCATGGCATTGCTGCCAAGACCATCTTAGTGGACAAAGTCCCCTACTGAATCGAGTTCACTCCTCATTCCAGTCCTGTATCACTAAACCAGATTAACTTGTTATTCCAGCCATGTCTATCTCATGAGATATAAATCTATACCCAATGCATTAGAGGGAGATATAGGTCCCACCCATATCATATTGAAATCATTCTTATGTGTGCTACAACATAAACATTAATCATTCATTATAACCTAAAGAATAAAATGGGTTTCAAAAACATCATCCCATCATGACATAATCCAGATAAAACAAATGGATATCATTTCATCATAAGAGATGTGAAAACATGTAAATCATATAGACATTATACTTGAAAGATACACATATGAAATAATGTCATCTTAGATGTAAAATGGTTTTGATAAAACACATGAAATAAATTCCTGAGGAAAATATCCTTTCTTATTCAAATTCACATTATTTTAATAAAATGTCATGCAATTTTAAAAGAAAGTGATTTTGTTTAGATTAGTCATAAATTCCTGTAGATTAAGCATCATGAAAATGAGGTGTTATGAAACATCAAAAATCCGTTCATGTTGTATAAGTTTAAAAAACATTCTCCTCATACTTTTTTCAAAAAAGTAAAAACATTCCTCATATAGTAAAAAAATAAATAATCCTTTCCTAAAATATGGTAAAATTCAAAAATGGGTAAAAAGGACTTTAGAAATACATGAATCTATTTTTAGAAAATAGTGACATGGATGATAAATATAACCCCATTAAATACTTACGAATAAACAATCTCGGATAAAAATGAGATTGGAAAAGTTATCCCTTACCTTAGGTCTGATATGCTTTGTATGTATCCAAAAATACTGTATAATGATTTAAATAATGTCATTGAATTATTATAGAAACATATTCATTGTTATGATATCATATATGGTTCTCTTATGACTTTATATTACCTATTCTATTGTAAATTCCACGTTAAAGACGCATTTTGGGAAAAATCATTTTATTTATCACACATGCTTGGACTTGTTGTTATTGATATTATTATAAATTATATCATGATTTAATTACTTCGAGAAAGAAAATCATGATTTATATATCATATATATTGAGTGTGTGTATATATATATAAAAGATAGATAAATGAAATGAAATACACCGTTCATGGGGACGGTAGGTCGTACGTACGCATGGGCATTGATTTTTTTCCTTATTGACTTTAATGGAAGTAATTATATGAAATATATGTATATAAACATAAATATAGTAGCTTTTTTGATGTCATATATTTCATTATTATTCATTATATATACTTTATAATAATTTTTGAGGGGTTAACATGGAGAATGAATCTCATCGCATTGTGGAGACGGTAATCCGTACGTACGCACAAGCGATGATATCGTTCCCATAATTATTGAATTGAATTGGAGTAGATGATATAATATCACAGAATCATTATGATGTTATAATAACTATATATAGTTATTCTTTACACCATTATACCCATCCAAGTAAGGTGCTGGTGAAAAAACTGATTACACCACGGCGTGGAGACGGTATACTGTACGTACGCACGTGCAGTGATTTCATTTTTCGTAGGATTGATAGAAGGTGAAATAGGGTTGTTTCATATTTATAATAACATATCCTTCTATGAGATATACTGATGTTCTTAATTTATGATGATACAAATAAATAAGAATAAGTTTAATATGAATGAAACTTGAATGAATCGGTAGAAGAGATTACCTCTTCTTCGATGCACTCCTTTTATGCTTCCTTTTAAGGCACTAGAGTTGGTTTTTTTAGGATAACAAAACCACTATAATGATTATATGGATGTTTAGAAGGGAAATGGAAGGAGTTTTCAGAGCTCTAAGGCTCAAAATATTTCAAAGAGAAGAGGGGGGATGTTCTCTTTTATAAGGGAGGAGAGGGGAACCAAAGAAAAAACATAAAATATTATTTTATAATAAAGTCATATTCGGTTTATAATAGCTCCTAATTGATTTATTTAAAATTTAAAGTTGGTATGGGTCTAAAACCTCTCAACCAATTGGTTTTAGACAAGTTTAGGTAACTATATTAACCTTATCATTTAGATTTAACTCTAAGTTATGTAATTTTACTTTTACCGTGTCATCATGTTTTCTTACACAATATGGTTAATAAAACATACTATAACAAGCCAAACGAACCCCAAGTGGTTAATTATTAATCTATGTAACCTTATCTAAGTCATTTGGCCGAACCTTAGATTTTTTTAATGGAATAAAAATTAATAATATAATATTTGTTATAAAAAATATTTTATGTCAATTTTGACACTATTTGGTATTTGATTTTTGTGAGAATCATAAAAGCATGATTAGTTCGAACAAAGTAAATTGAATAAATACTAAATTTCATATTAACCTAAAAATTTATTGGAATTTATATAAAGTCTCAAATTACATTTATTTGGGTTTTTATAACATCAATTATGTTAATATTTCATTAATAATGTAATTACTGCATCATCATTGTATCATAAATAAATTAAATTATTTATGTATAAAAATTATATATAAAATACCATTATGTAGGAAATATTTTTATATTTCTAATGAATATTTATAGAAGAATTTATCTTATGTATAACACTACAATAAAAATTATTTAGTTATTAAACTTGGATTTTAACTATTTTATCTTTTCTTTAAATAAAATAATATTAAATGTCCTAATCTAATCCAAGTGGACCTAAATGATAATATTTAATTCATAAGGTTGTTTTTGGTCGAATATCACTTATCCAATATAATTAGTACATGTGTTTGGGTAATAATAATATCATTTTTACCCATAATTACACTATTTACTTTTAACTATGGTAATAAACGTAAAAAAGTTACTGTCCACCAAAAAATATTTTTATCTTATTGAACCACATCTTACTCCTTGTTATTAACATTGTCTATTATATTTTCTAAATTACACCCACAAAAGTGGTAAAATTATGTTTTATGTACATTTTGAAATTCTCATATGTGGTGGGTAAAAGACGGTGAAAATTTTAATAAACTTTTTATATATCTAAAATTATTATAAAATGACTCCAATGAATTACATTGAAATTTTATAGATATTATGTGTCAATTTAAACCTAAGTTAAATTTAAATAAAATAAATAATTAATTAAATAAAAATTTGATTTTTAAATAGTAACCCAATGTTTTCACTATTCATAAAAATGAATGTTTTCTGAAAAATACCAAAAATTCACCCTAGGAAAATTTGGATATTTAAAATCCAAAAATGAATTCCATTAAGAAAGGTAAAATTTATAAAATTACAAGAAGTGGGTATTACTATTCATAATAGATAGTTTATATAATATTTTAATGATATATCTTTGTTTAGTGAAACTCGGTATTGGGTACAACACACACTATCATGGAAGGTCGTGAATGCGTGTAAAGAAATCCATGTCTGGGTTGCGTGTAGTGAAAGATTCCATTGTTGTTTTTTAAAATAGAATCCAACCATATTTCATTTATACATTGAATATATATATATATATATATATATAGACACTCAATGTTGCGTAGAATAACTTCAATCAAACGAACTGGAAATTTTGTGTAACACGATCCAAGAATAGTGTTGCATATACTGCAAGCTAATACGGTGTTGCGAATAGAGAAATATAATCTTGGTGTAGCATACAACACAAGACATAAAATAAATTAAAAATAATACTTCTCATAAAATATCAGTTTGTAACATTCTACCCCCATAAAATGAATTTCACCCATGAAATTCATCGGTGTTATAAATGCTTTTCTACTAGAAAGTTTCTTTAATAGAAACCCACATCGTAAAAAGGAATATCAAACATAACTTTAAAAAATAATGTATGAAACGTAATGGTTACCCAAATTAACTAATCATTGGGTTTCCACATAGGATATCATAGGTGAAAATATGGATATGGAAGAGAAATCTAACCATCGGGTTCTGATGGATTGTGGTAGACAACATGGATAGTAAAAATCCAACAATCAAAAAGCCATAAATTTGTGATGATCTAAGGTACCATAGGATTCATCACATATGAGGGAAATATGACAACATTTTTGGTCTACATGATCATTTCACAAATGTTGAAGAATTTTTGAATTAAAAGAAATACAAACATGATTTTGGTACAATCTCACCGTTACTCATGAATTGAACAATTCCCACTCCATCTCTTAATGAAATGAAGATGAATTTGTCATTCATGAAGTGTTAGCAGATCATGCGATAGAATGACTGGTCATTCCATCTGTTTCAATCGTAAAAAGATTAGTACACTTTATTAAATATACATAAGTCCATCTATACTGAGACTAATCGTATATGGTTGCTAAAATGGACTTATACATCTTCTGTCATAGTGTTTAATATAATAAAACTTGTTTCTTCTAACCAGAGACTTCATGTAGGCCAGTGGAATGCGATAATGGCCTACCACACTTCGGTTGTGGGTTTGATTCCCGAATCCTTGTCCGACGCGGCGGGGTTTTACCCGTCCTATGGGATTTCCTTTTTCTAAAACTATACTATTATAACATAAAAAAGTTCTAGCGTTATAAAATACTATCTGATGTATAAATTAATTGATTCCAAACTTTAGGTTTATCCAAAATACTTCAGTCCAATCTCATAGTATAAATAAAATGATTACTAGAAAGGTCATCTACCAAGCATTGAATACAATAATTTATCACCCGTATAACATATGATATATATATCATGTTGGTCACATTAAAAACATGTAAATTCCTTAATCATGTATTCTCTTGAACCATGAGTACCCATTGTACCTTATTGAAAACATGAATGTTGTCAAAAGTTAACTCTTTCCACATGCCAAAATCCCAAAACTCTGTATACCCAAACTATGATATCACATTGTCCTTATACCAGTCATGAGCTCATTAATACTATCCAAAATCTCAATATCTTCTTATCATGTCATTATCCACATATTAGGTGCATTCCAAAAATAAATGAATATCCTTTCATGGTTTCCAGTACCATTCAACATATACTTTCAAAAACAAAAGGAAAACAATATTTTAACAATCCTTAGATGTCTCTTTATTCAATAGTACCATGAGATTACTTATATAACAATACTCCTGAAAAACATGTAATTATTCCACTACATTCTTATACCATTGACCGATCTTGAACAATTCATTCATCTCACATATCATTTGTAGTCTCTTCATCATCAACAACATAAATACTACACATACGACCATGTTGATTCTCTTCATGGGAAATTCCCTTAGGGAATTGTTTTTCATTATGACCGTACATTCTACATTTAAAACATTTAACCATTGTTGATGTCTTAGCAATACCATTATCCTTGTCCATGTTGATAATTGAACTAATTCTTTTACAATTACTTTCTTTGTGTCCTTCTTTTGCACTCCCAAAGAATCTTAAAGTTCCTTTGAAACATTCTCCATGATTCATCTTCCCACATGATTTACATGAGCTACATTGAACATTCTTTCCTCTATGATCATCATGAAAATCCATCATTCTTTTATTAGATGAGTCAGGAAACATACCAATGTTGAGATTATTGATCATATTATGAGATTTCTGATTAAGCATAATAATGATATGTGGACATCAAGATCCAATTTCATTTGGTTTCTCATGAAGAATATCATTCAATTGTCCATCATATCCTCCATTATCGTGAATCTTCATGTTTCCATCCATTCTCTGAAACCCAACATGAATAGTTTGAGAGGCCTAAATCATAATCATGTGGGATTAACTTCAATATCTAACATATTCGGTTTAATTAAAATATCGATACTGTAATTCTAGGACTATAACCTCTACATATAATTAACCTTAGATACATCCCAAGACATACCATAGAAATATATCTAGGGATTTCACTATAGATTGTGCATCCTAGTTTCCAAAGGCTGACTAACCCATTCCACTGATACCAACTGTAGAGACCCCAAACTTGATGTACATGGACATTAAATTACTTTTGCGTAATACTTAATACATAAAAAAACCAATACTCTAGGACCGTAATAGTTTAGTGTCTTTGGTAACAGGGAACGTAATCTTCTAATCATGGTGAAAGATCTTCAAAATCTCCCATAAAGATATTCCCCTTTTGTTTTCTTTCCTAAAACCTTTATTTATATCATGGGGAAAAGAAAACATATAAATGGTGATCTCAAATTCTCAGTTAGGGTAAGCATGTAGAAAATAAAACAAACCATACAAATTTTAACTTAAAAACATGAACATAATTTTAAAACATCAAATTCTGGAACAATGACATAAAACATTGTAGTACGTAAGACATAGATAATAATGGAACATCAATAATGATAAAATAAAATGGGAATAATACATGTAACTTTGGAAAACCATTAATCACATGATATGATTTCCATAGTATCCAAGAACCTATTGCCAAGACCATCTTAGTGGACAAATTCCCATACTGAATGTAGTTCACTCCTCATTCCAATCATGTATCACTGAACCAAATTAACATTCCATTCTATCCATGTCTATCTCATGAAACATAAATCTTTACCCAATTCATTGGAGGTGGATATATGTCCCATCCTTCTCATATTGAAATCATTCTTATGTGTTCCACGACATAAACATAAATAATTCGTTATAACGCAAAGAATAAAATGGGTTTCAAAAACATCATCCCATCATAACACAATCCATATAAAAATGGATATAATTTCATCATGATAAAAGTAAAACCATTTAAATCATAGATACATTATACATGAAACATACACATATGAAATAATGCCATCTTAGTTGGAAAATGGTTTTGATAAAACACTTGAAATAAATTCTTGATGAAAATATGCTTTCTACTTCAAAATCATTTTATTTTCGTAAAATTCCATGCAATTTTAAAAGGAAAGGATTTTATTGAAAATTTTCATGAATTATTGTAGTGTAAGAATCCTGAAAATAATGTGTTATGAAAATGTAAAAATAAGTTCATGTTGTATAAGTTAAAAAAAATCTCCTCGTACTTTTGTCGAAAAAGTAAAAAAGTTCCTAGGATGGTAATAAAAGAAATACTACTTCTATAACATGTGGTAAAATTAAAAAATGGGTAAACAGAACTTCAAACATACATGAAAAAATTTTTAGAATAAAGGTACATGGTTGATTAATATAACCCAGTAAATAATTACAGATCAACAATCTCAAATTAAAAGGAGATTCGAAATGTTATCTCTTACCTTAGGTCTAATATGCTTCGTACGTATCCAAAACTCTTGTATAATGATTTAAATAATGTCATTGACTTACTACAAAAACATATTAATTGTTATGATATAATATATGGTTCACTTATGACTTTATATTACCCGTTTTATTGTAAATTCCTCGTTAAAGCAGCATTTTGGGTAAAATCGTTTTACTTGTCATACATGTTTGGACTTGTTGTTATTGATATTATTATTACATATATCATGATTTCATTACATACAGAATGTAAATAAGGATTTATATATAATATATATTCAGTATATATATATAGTATAGATAAATGAAATGAAATACACCGTTCATGGAGACAGTTGGTGGTACATATACATGAATGCTATTTTATTTTCCTTAAGTATATGACATATATATATACATAAATAAAGTTTCTTTATAATGTCATATATCTTATTATTATTCATTATATATACTTTATAATCATTCTTGAGTGGTTAACATGTAGAATGAATCTTATCGCATCGTGGAGATGGTAATCCGTACGTATGCACAACGATTGATATCGTTCAGATAATTATTGTATTGAATTGTAGTGGATGATATAATATCTCAGAATCATGATGATGTCATAATAACAATATATAGTTATTATTTACACCATTATACCCATCCAAGTATGGTAGTGTTGGAAAACAGATTACACCATGGCGTGGAGACGATATTCCGTACGTACACACCTACGGTGATTTTGTTTTTATTAGGATGGATATAAGGTGATATAAAGTTTTTTCATATTTATAATAACATATCAGTATATTAGTTATAATTATATTCTTATTTTATGATGATAAAAATAAATAAGAAGTAGTTGAAGAATAAAGAATCTTGAATGAATCGGTAGTAGAGATAACCTCTTCTTCGACGCACCCCTTTTATGCTCCCTTTTGAGGCACAAGAGTTAGTCATTTGAGGAGACCATAACCTCTATAATGTTTATAGGGAAGTTGAAAAGGAAAATTGGCAGGGTTTGGCGGATCTTGAAGGCACAATATTGTGTAAATAGAAGAGGGTGTAGGTGCCCTTTTATAAGGAAGGAGAGGGGTACCTTAGGAAAAACTTAATATAATTTTTTATAATATCTTCATATTCGGTTTATAATAGCTCCAAACTGATTTATTTCAATGCTATAGTGGGGAGTGTTCTAAATCCTCTCAAAAAATAGGTTTTAGAGATGTTTAGGTTACTATTTTAACATTATAATTTAGATTTAACTCTATGTTAAATAATTTAACTTTTACCGTGTCTTCTTGGTTTCTTACAGTATATGGAAAAAAACGTACTATAACAAGACAAACGTACCCCAAGTGGTTAATTATGAATATATATAACCTTATATATGTCATTTGGAATAAACTTATATTTTTATGAATATAATAACAATTAATAATAAAATATTTGTTTTAAAAACTATTTTATGTCAATTTTGACACTACTTGGTAATTGATTTTTGAGAGATTCATAAAAGAATGATTAGTTCGAAAAAAGTTAATTGAATAAATAATATCATGTCATATTAAACTAAAAAATTAGTTTAATTTATTAAATGTCTCACATTACAATTATTTGGATATTTATAACATCAATTATGTTAATATTTCATTAATAAGGTAATTATTACAACATCATTGCGTCAAATAAAAATTAAAATATTTAATGTATAAAAATTATAAATAAAACACCATTATGTAGGAAATATTTTTACCTTTCTAATAAATATTTATAGTAGAATTTATCTTATGTATAACCCTATATTAAAAATGTTTTAGTTATTAAACATTGATTTCAACTATTTTAACTCTTCTTCAAATAAAATAATAATTAATGTACTAATCTAATCCAAGTGGAAATAAATGATATTATTTTATTCCAATGTTTGTTTTTGGTCTAGTTACACTTATCCAATAGAATTAGGACATGTGTTAGGGTAATAATAATATCATTTTTACCCTTAATTACCCTATTTACTTTTAATCGTGGTAAATAAAAGTAAAAAGTTACTATTTACCAAAAATTATTTTTATCTTATTGAAGCACAATTTACGCCTTGATATTAATCGTGCCTCTCAGATTTTAGAAATTCCACTAACATAAGCGCTAAAATTATGTTTTATGTAAATTTTCAAATTCTCCTAGGTGGTGGGTAAAAGACGGTGAAAAATTCAATAAACTTTTTATATATCTAAAATTATTATAAAATGAATCCAATGAATTAAATTGAAATTATATAGGTATTATGTATCAAATTTTTACCTAAAATAAATTTAAATAAAATAAATAATTAATTAAATAAAAAGTCGGGTTTTAAATAATAACCCAGTGTTTTCACTATTCATCAAAAATTGAATGCTTTCAGAAAAATATCAAAAATTCACCCTAGGCTAATTTTGATATTCTGAATCCAAAAATGATGTCCATTTTGAATGATACATTTTATAAAATTTCAAAAAGTGGGTATTACTATTCATAACAGCTGGTTTATAAAGTATTTTAATAACATATTGTTATTTAGTGAAACTCGGTATTGCGTACAACACATGCTATCGTGGAAGGTCGTGATTGTGTGTAAATTGAGCCAAGTCAGGGTTGTGTGTGGTGAAATATTCCTTTGTTGTTGTGTATAATAGAATACAACCATATTTCATTTATACATTGAATATATATATATATACACTCAATTTTTGGTAGAATAACTTCTATCAAACGAGCTTGAAATTTTGTGTAACACGATCCAAGAATAGTTTTGCGTACACTGTAAGCTAATAAGGTGTTCCGTATAGTGCAAGATAATCTTTGTGTAGCATACAACACAAGACATCAAATAAAATAAAAAGAATACTACTCATAAAATATCAGGTGGTAACACATTATGGGGGAACACACTATTATTTTTGGACATGCACCAACATGTAATTGTGTAGTAGTGTAACATTATCTTTCATCGATACTGATTATCCATAAATTAGTGTATTATTTCAATTATATTCTATCTTGGTTCATCCAATCCTTATGAAACTATATTTCCACACACACTAGTACACATTTAGTCCATTCTCTTCTTGATTTCTAGGCATGACTTATTTGAAATGCTTTCATGCATAAATCATGATGAAAATTATTTTAATAAATGTTAATATATATATATATTTATATTATTTTTAAATTATTTGTAACACTTTATAATGTTTTCATGATTTCACATATTCTTGAGCACATGCACACTATATACTTTCTTCTGTAATTCCTCTTCACTTCCTTCTCCTTACCAATTCTCTCCTTCCTCACAAAATAGCCAAGTTTAGTTTTCAATCACGTGTATATCAGTAATATTTAGATGCATTCACTTTAATCCATAATAAAGCCTAAATAGTATGATTTTTCCAACCAAAAGAAATTATGAAAATGTGTTCACATATGGTTCTATTCAAACATACAATGTGCATTTTCTCAACTCAATATGTTGTGTATCAACAATGTATATGTAGTTTACCATTATAAAAACTAGTGGGAGGATAATACCAAAGAAATGGTTCGTATAACAATACATCTCGAATCACTATGAGTTTAATATGTTAACACATGTCGAGTCTCCATTGATAACCTTCTTTAGGAATGAAGAGAGATTTGTCAAACTAGTTCTTCCCAAACCATGATGATGGTTTATAAGAGTCTCGTGTTTGTGGGATCTTATTACTCACAATGTGTAGGGTGCTTCATTGCATATGATGTATGAATATTCTTCCTATTCCATTACCATCCTTATTCAAGATGATGACAGTGAGATAATGAACCCCCCATGTCCCGCATCCTTTAGGCCCCGGGGTTGTGACCATCAACAAGAGTATACAATTTTCCAAAAAGGGGAGGCAATTTGAATTTTTTAACAAAGAAAATATTGGAGGAAAAGATTGTTCATTACAAAACAACAACAAAAACTATGTATAAAGAATTTCAAAAGCCACACCACATGTATTTTTAAAATAAAATTGATACAAATAGAATAAATACTACAAAGTACCAAAAGTACGATATGGAGAGACACAACAGTTGTCCAAAAATGATATCTAATATTGACCTCCATAGTCCACATAGTCCGGGAAACCAAAAATCATTATTATATACATAGCGTGAGCATATAGGTCTACTAAGAAGGAAAAACCAAACACCGATGCACAATCTGAAAAAGGAATACTAATGCCCTCGTGAGAGGACATCAATATCCAACATTGACTATAATGGTATTCGATCCACCCTAAATATAACCACGGTACTCTCACCACATAACATAATTCATGTAATATAATATAATTCATATCAATAGTAGGGTACACTAAACCACATCCCACTATTTAGACTCTCTCACACCCTAACAAAAAGCGTCCGAGACCTCTCACCTCATCCAAACATACAACACCCCTACTCAGTTATACCCATAATGACAGACCACTAAACAACTTGATCACTGAAACCAAGGACACATACCGCCTAAAATCCATACCATAGACACTTTTTCCACCTAGAAAAATAAATACCAAAGAAACATGATAAAAAACAACACATATCATCCTGAAGACACTTGGAAAATTAAAACTACCCTGTAGACACCTAGGCCTCACAAAAAACAACCGTCCTAAGTAATTTATTTCTATCATCATCTGGAAGAGGGAGAAGAGATGATAGGGTGTCCATCCATCCATCATTTCAACAAGATGTATGTGAAGAAAACCATCTCCCATGATGATGGGGTGTTTGGGATATAGTACAAAACATGGGTGGGATTGGGGTAGAAATCAAAAGTAAAATAAATGAAGTGCATATATAGACACCAATCAGTGAACATAAACAAGGGGGATTCAACTAAACAACCAACACAAAAAATACATCAATATTTGCTGCTACATCTAAATGCAGAACAACAAAAGGAGTCACAACACAATTCATACTCCCAACCAATTCATTTAACCAGTTCTCATTATTTATTAAATAATTTTGTTATTCATTACATCCAAACATGGGAAACTACAACGAATAGGACATGTCAATCCCCAAAAAATGTCACACAGAAGAATAAAATAAATTATATATCAACTCACTTCACATTTCATCCACATTTAACACACATACATGGAACAATGTAACTAATTAAGAGAATATTAGTCAAGTTTAGGCGACATACTCATGGTGAAACTCTAGGAGAAAATACTCATACCAACCACTACAAGCATCATTCTACAATTTGATCCCACGTAATCCATCCATTCAATAGATCAAACCCCCTGCTCACAGCCACTTTAAGAATCAAATTTCATCACAACCACTGCTGGAATCCCCACTGCATAACCACAACATACCCATCAACATTTAACCTCACAACACAATCATGACCATACTATGAGATCACATCCATTAATTCCATAATGAATAAATATCTTAACCAGAGACTTCATTAAACCACCAAAACCACCCAACACATATCATACTACCTACCACAGCACCATGCATAGCACATAAGGCACAGTATCTATATTTTTCAAAGGCACCCCTTATTTTTTCCTCATGTTAATTTAGGGGTTATCATGGAACATGCTTGACCCTAGGGAATCCATTTATATAACTAAATATAAGTTGACAATAAATTTCATGAATGAAGTAATTCAATATATGTCCAACAAAAAAAATCCACAGGCCATCATTGGTGTGATAATAATGACAACCAATGACCATGATTTTCATTAGGCATATATCCCATATTCATCACAACATGGATCTAAATAACAATAAATAATAATCATGTACCACTTTCCTGACCCATGTTTATTGTTTTAAAATATATTCAATTGTATTTATTGATTTGGGATTCATATTTATTCATAAGGAAACATTCTTACACCGCCCATGCATGATACACAAATAAAAGAAATTTAGGGGTCCCAAACCCAAATAACATATGATCAATAAATCCTTATTTTTCCATGAATGGTGGCTTGCACGCAATAGAAGAACACTAGGGAAATAACATGATCTGTATGTGGAAGTTTAAGCACACAAATAACTTGGGAAGAATGGTTATTAGTATATCTAGTAATAAGGATAAATGTTAGCATACAATGGATAAATGATGTCGACATTACAATGGTCAGAACAATTATCAATTGGAGATACTGTTTTTAAAATCCAAAAAAGAACGAAATTGAACAAGACCAAGCGGTTTGGGATCAACTGATGTTCTGGATTTCTAGAAAATATGTATAATTTGAAACATATCCAAAAACCATTAAAAATGGTATTAAACTAATTCAACATCAAAGTAAATATTAATTAGGAAAATAGGGAAAACTGGAAGAAAAAAGGAGTTTGGACAAACTATTGGAAATGAATGAACATTAGGTGACCTACCATTGGATGATTCTCCATTTGATAACTCACCCTTGGACAACTCACCATTGGATGAGATGTCATTGGAAAACTCACAGTTGGATGAGTCACCCTTTGAAGAGTCACCATTTCAAGGGTGAATTCCCTATTGGATGAGTCACTAATGATCACCTACCTTCTAGGACTCAATGATTTGCCTCGCTATTGTAATCTACCATTCTAACTCATTAGTCCTGAGCCACCGTAGGAAAAAATGAGAACTAGAAACTGTTGAAATGAGCTACCATGACCTCCCAGAACACCTCAAACACAAGACATTTATAAATTATTAGACTGGAGTGGTTCCAAAAATTACATTAGATACTTCTAAAAATATTCTCTCCATCGAGAATTAAAATACATGCACGAAGAAATAGTTGTCTGAAAAAATACGCAATGAGATACCACTCAATGACCCTACTATGATTGAAACATTTATACTTACTAAAATTGTCATGGTTCAATGATAAACAATCTAATGTAGATTGAAATATGGAGTGAAACCTTGATATCCATGAACACAACCACCAAAATCCACTTACCTAACCAATTTGACGACACGCCATACATGCTCCACTACCACATTGTATAAACATGCAAACTAGGGTGTTCAATCCTCTATGTCAAGACTCCATCTGCTTTTGGTGGAACTTACTCACCCACACATGTTCAGTCGCATCATAATCAATGTGTCTTGATTAAGAATTGGGTCCACTTTTTTCATTTGTCAGGACATTATCACACATTATGGACAAAGAAATAGCTCATCTCATAGAAAACAAGGACACAACATAGCATTAAAAAATATGACACAATAAGGAAAAATTAAAAACAAATATGGTTACATTATGCACATATGTTCTTCTTTATCCCAAGTACTCCCCTCCAGGACACCATGCCTCCACAACATAGCAGCCAAAGAAATTTTCCGTACACACGACACCTTCTTCCAATTAAACTGAATATATAACTTCAACCCCACTAATGTCATGTTGTCTTCAATATCCAACTCTCGCTAGTCAATGAAATGAGAGTCATCATGAAGATACTAATGTATTTTAGATTCATGGAAGATTTCATGGATCCTATCTAGATATAGTGGTCGTGCTAACTATTATTCCACCTTGCCAACTCACCCAAACACCTTGAAGGGTGTAATGTAGATAGGATAAATTTTACTCACTTTTCCATATCTATGAAACCCACACCAAGGGGAAACCAACATGAATACATGGTCCCCATCCATGATCTCAATGGCACTCCTCCTACAATCAAAATACAACTACTAGTAGTGTTTTTATACATTCTTACCCTCAGGAACAAGTTGAACCTTCTCCGTTGTGTACTACACATCCTCAAGACCAAGAACAACTATGTCCCCAACCACTATCCAACAGAAAGGTGAATGACATTGTCTTCTATAACATGATTTAAACAGATCCATGAAAATGTAATAGTGATGGATATTATTTTATGAAAACACTAACAAGGGCACGTATCACACCCAAAATCCACCAACGTACAACACACACACCCACGACATATACTTCAATGACTAGATGGTACATTTCATCTTCCCATCTTTATGAGGGATTAAGGAAGCGTTGAGGCATAGCTGAGTGCCAAAATCATCCAAAAATCCCCCTAGAATCGTTAGCTAAAACATGTATCACCATCCGATACAATTGATCATGGAATTCCATATTGACACACAACCACTTCCTCATACCTCTTGGCCTAGGAATCCTTTGTTCCATACTCCTTAATCTATAATAACTGAGTCGGTTTCGTCTACCAATACCCTACATCCTAGATGGAATCATAACATCCCTTTTCACGGGGTTAATATGTAATGAAATCCTTGAAGATGTCATCTCTCTTCCACTCTGGGTCACTTAAGGGCTACAACAAACAGCCGAGGACATGGTGCTCATCCTTCGCTTATGGTGCACTGAAAACATCACCAAAAATTATTCTACTTTATGTTTCATCACGGGACACCAATACTGCTCCTTCAGGCCATGGTACATATTGGAAACTACATGGTGCATGAAAAAGTGTGAGATATTAAACTCACAAAGGAATCACTTGTACATTCCCACATGAATGAGAATCCTTGTATGCAACAAAATATAACTATGACCATCAAACAACCATCCCTCTATAGAATCACCATAGTCAATAAGATTGTGCGTCACCTCAACCTCTAATTCATCCCATTAATACACCCACCTGCTGCATCAGTGAAGAATACCCTATCATCCAAAACCGTTATCCCATACCACCTTCAATTCCTACATCTATGTACAGGGATGCCAACTCCTCCATCTCCCTCCAATCATAATTTGATTCTTGATCTACATTTTTCGGAATCATCATACTCAATGCAGTGGTAAAAAAAATTATTTTATTGAGACGTAGTAGATATCAAAATCGTAGTCCCAAATAAATTTATCCACCTATACTATCATAGATTATAATCACACTAGAAAATATATACCTCATGATTTTGTTATCTATGTATGCCCAAAAGTGATACCTAATGAGATAATGATTCCACAAATGTGACGACCTAAAATTCTTAAATAAATTTGGTTTCCCAATTTTGTGTGTTATTTTATTTTTAACTCAAAAAACTATTTCATTTAATGAAATTAGTATAATTAAAATGAGACTGTTGGGTTGCGACTGTTATACGACGTTGGTCAATATGTCCGTTGGAATCTAAATGTTGCGATTATTTTCTATAAATACATGTGATCATGGTAAATACAGAAAGAAGATTTGATGGAACCATCCAGTATTCTCAGGCCAATAGAATCCCATCTGACAGAACTCAGGAAGGAGGTAGCACCTTTGGGCTTTACTCTAGACCAATCCCAAGCCGAACATCAGCGTATGAAGCTGGAACGAAATCACCTTCATGAGAAGTTAAAGGTGATAGAAATCACTACTCAAGCAATGCTGGCCGAGCCGCCCCAAGATTCTATCAGCATTGGACACCTTACTCTTAGGTCCTATGATGGTGTTATAATGGTCTATGTAACGAGACCATAACTGCCTTGTATAATCCTTTGATTTAAATAAAAACTGTTATTTCTTCTTATGGTGATGTTTGTGAATTTTCAAAGGTCCGGATAAATATTGTATGCATATTATTGATGAATTTATGGAAAATGATATTTTAAAAATATTTATGTAAACCTTAAATAATTAATAATGTCTAATTATTTTCTAAAAATTGTATTATACAGTTATGTTCAGTGAGAAATTTAGAGTATTATAAGATCATCTTTATTTTTGATGAATAGTAAGTTATGAATAGTGATTTTAAACTTATGATTAGTATTGTGATCTAATGGATTAAGTAACATCACTAAAGAAAGTATTAATATAATTTAGTCACCTTGATTATGTAATGTGATTCAATAAAATTGGTAAATAACTGTTCCAGAAAATATTGGTTAAGTATTAGTTTTTTTGGGTGAATAGTGTATATTATTTAAAAATTAAATTAAAAATATTTAGAAAATTATTTTCATAAAATTTAGTTCATTTTTGAAATCATAGCATTGATATTTGGTAAAGGTGGACTTTTGGGATTTTTCTGAAACAATTGAATTTTCAGTGAGTATTGTTTTTGTATAAAAATTAAATTAAGAATGTTGTGAAAATTATTATCATAAAATTGAGTTCATTTTTGAAATCATAGCATCGATTTTTGGTTAAGGTGATGTTTTTGGATTTTTCTGACAATGTTGAATTTTCAGTGAATAGTGAAAATATAGTTTTGAGTTTTGGGTGTTTAATGACATCATTATGTATGTAATAATTATGAAATAATTATGGTCGACTTATAAATAGTAATATATAGTATGAGGTGTCCCAAGTGTCAAATACCATGGGAAAATAAAATGTGAATGCCCATGGTTTGGCCAATACCACCGATGAGGTGTCCCTTGGTCTTTATTGACTTGTCCCCTCACTTCTCCAAAAAATACCAAGACATTCCCTCATTCATTTCATTTCCAAACCATCCCCAATGATGTTATGGTCTCTCTACCTCCCAAGGATCCCTCATGAGGTTCCCTCCATCCTCTCAAGATCACATCATTCATGCTTTCGAAGTTACTCTTCAAGGTAAGGGATCCTTTCACCCTCATTTTATAAGTCATGGCTTCCTTTATTTTGTGTCTTGTAATTTACATCTCTTTATGTTGAGGGTATTTTATTATATGTTCTAATTTCTTTCCATTTAAGGACTAATTTTGGAGCGACCTTTTCTTCTCTCATCAATTTGTTTTCTGAATTTTTACGTGATGTCGTTAGACAACCGAATTACTCATAAAAGAAATCCCATCATTTGTTTTCTTTCATGTTGCCTTTTAATGTGTTATGTAATTAAAATACCCATATAATGATCTTATTCAGTACCCATATTGTATTATGAATTATTTATGAGTGGGTGACCCTTTCTCAATCTTTTTTCAATGTTTTTTAAAACCATGTTATATAGAAATTATGCTGCAGAAATTTTGTCTCAAAATTTATATCTCTTTCTCTCAGAAATAATTTTGTTCATTTATATGAATACCCAGATTTATTTCGTTTCCATGGGTGTCCATAAAAAAATAAATATATATATATATAATATATTTGATTCTGTAGTTGACATACATATAACCGTCACTCCCTTTCCATGGGATATACATTACATAATGATCTTATTTTTTGGCTTTTTTTAAACGTCACGATTTTGATATGAACCCCATTTATCTCATTATATATGGGTTATTTATGAAATGTTTTATGAAGATCTATGTGGATCACATTAAATAAAAGACATATTAAGGGTGTTACATGATAGAACTCCAATGCATTGGGTAACAAATTAATCTCAAGAGATGACATGTTTTATGATTCCTTGGTGAATAACCATGGTAATCATTATGACACCTAAGGGATGGACCTTGGTGATATGTTCATTAATGTATAAATGAAATGTTGTAGACACATATTCAAGTTATGTTCCAATTTCATTTCTTTATGATATTCTTATTCTTTTGTTGCTCATGTATCTATGTTTTTATTCATGTACTTATTGATATCACAAGTACATTGACTCCCCTGTTTACCCTTATTGGGCCTTCTGCTCAACCTTTCCTTTGATGTCGGTCACCACGATATGATATGTAGTAAATGTACATAGGATAAACCTATGATGAAGTCTTATAAGTTGTTTAGAAGAATGTTTTATGTTCTTCTCCTGTATTATGTCCCTGATTTCCAAGACATTAGACTTCAAAGATCATCTGTTTGTAAAATGTAATGAAATGCTATGAAATAAAAGGGTGGGATTCCATAGTTGGTTTCAAAATATAGTTTAATTATTTATAGTAATTAGTCTATAAAAATGTTAGGAAGAACCCTATAGAAAGTAATAAATGTATGAAAAAGTCTAGGTATTTTGTTGAGTATAGAGTTATTTGTTTATCAAACAAATACATCCATGTCTGGATACGAGAAGGTAGAGGCAGATCTGACATAGATATATATAGGGTTAAAACCAGAAAACACAGCTTTGCACTAGACAAGAACGGGAACTGGTGCACAATAATGGGCCTTGCCGCACTCTTGGTTACGACACTCTCGGGGGATATGTTTGGTAAATTTCAAGCTTTTTATGAATCATTGTGAAAGAATTATAGACAAATATAATTGTCTAAGCATGGTGTTTAATGACATAAAATCCATTATAGTTAAAATATTTGTAAATGAAATAAGTTTCTCATGAAGGATTTATTCTTTTAGAAAATGGTGGGAAATTGGAGGAACTGTTAAAATGTAGACCACAATGGACCATGCGCTTATGTCCCTTTAATGAATGTCGGAATGGAAACATTCATGCGAATGATGAACGCACTGACTCAAGTAATGTGAAATAACTTGAATCAAGCTGAGAGACCAATCTCACCGTGAAGGGAACAACATTCTGTTTAGTCCTTTATGTGTCAATGACCACCAATATTTAGTGGATCAATTGGCCCATTGATTTCTGAATAGTGGATCAGCTCCATCGAGAAGATCTTTTCTGTGCTCCGTTGATCAGAGTAAGAGAAAGTCACCCTGGATCTCTATCTCTTCAAGGGAGTTGCTAATCAATGGTGGGAACTGTTAAAAAATAGGAGTGCAAGATTGTAGGTAGAACCTATGGAGTGGGAAGTGTTTAGAAAGATCTTTTTCATTAAGTATTTACCTCATTCCATGAAAAGAAGAATGGATAAGGAGTATCTAGAGCAACAACAGAAGGAGAATGAATCTATGGAATGATACAAGATGAACCTCCCAAGGCATTCATGATATTCCTCAATATTGTTCAAGGATCCAGATTGTATGGTTGATAGATTCTTCAGTGGATTGAGACCTCATCTGTGGAAGAATCTAGCCAACTGAAACTGTGATAGCTTCAAAGAGATCGTACGGAGTGTGATGAAAGTCGAGATAGAGTTTGGTGAGATGCAGTGGTATCATAAATCAAACGACAAGAATAGATCTATATAGCCAAGATTAGGGATAAAATTTGGTTAGGGGAGAAGAGGAATACATGTTCAACTTCCCACGTGTAATAAATGTGGGATGAAGAATCCGGGGAACAACCTGATCGGAAGTGGTAAGTGCTAAAATTGTTGTAGTGATGGCCACATTGCAATAAAATTTTCATGGTGAGGTGAATCCTAAACTTCCAAACACAAAATACAAGGGGAAGATGGTACATTCCCTACCTGATGATTAGTGCTTCATGTGTGGACAATGTGGGGACTTTTCTAATCATTGTCCAAATCTGAGGGTAGTAGAGGGGAAGAACCTTCAGCCTCAATAGAGTACTAGTGTGCAAGGCCGTGATTTTTCTATCATGACAGCTGAAGTTGAACTTAAAATGATGTGGTAGCATGTACTCTTGTTCTCCTCTCAACGCTTGAAAATACATTGTTTTATTCTAGTACAACACATTATTTTATATCCTCCATGTTTTCAATGAATTTAGATTCAATCCCCGATTTCCTAAAATTAATGTTATAAGTAAAGACTCTGGATGGGACTATCCAAGCCTCATCAGTGTTTAGAAAATATAGTATTTACAATATTGAGCACAATCTTATCGCAAATATAGTAGTCATTCCAATGCTGGAATTTGACATTATACTAGGGATGGATTGGCTCACAAACTATAATGCTATGATCAATTGTAGAAGCAAGGAAATATCAGTACTACTGAATGAAAAACAAACAGTTCTCTTCCATGTAGAGATATCTCAACCTGATCATTGTCAAAAAGAACCTTCTATATCATTCTTTATGGAGCTTATTAGCGAATAATAAGAAGATTATGAGAGTTTATGAATAGAAAGTGTCCCTATTGTCCATGAATATGTTGATGTATTTCTTGAGGAGTTTCTTAGACCTCCCGCTGAAAGAGAGGTAGAGTTCTCTATTGAGCTCGTACCTGGATCTCATCCAATATCAAAGATCTCGTATAGGATGGAAAATGTGGAGCTGTATGATTTAATGAAACAATTCCATGATATTTTGGAGAAGGGGTTTATCTGGCCAAGTGTGTTTTCTTGGGGAGCACCAGTTCTCTTTGGGAACAAGAAAGATGGATCGAGGAGGAAATGCATTGATTATAGAGAACATTATGGGATCAATGTAAAGAACAAATAACCCCTTCCATGAATTGATGACAAATTTGACCAACATCGTGGGGCTCAATTCTTCTCTAAGATTGATCTTCATTCTGGATATCATCAATTGAGGGTGACAAAAGAAGATATTCCAACAACTGCCTTCCGATCTAGAAATGGCCATTATTGGTATGTTTTTATGCCCTTTGGACTAACTAATGCACCTGGTATTTTTATGGATTTGATAAATAGAGTCTTTAAGGACTACCTTGATAACATTGTGGTAGTTTTTATTGATAATATTATGATATATTCCAAAAGTCGTGAGGTGCATGAGGATCATCTAAAGGCTATATTACAAAATCTACAGAAGGAGAGGCTTTTTGGGTAGTTCAGTAAATGTTAATTCTCGTTACAACAAGTTTCATTCAAGGGGAACATTGTTACCAATGATAGAATCACAATTGAACCTGCAAAGACAAAAGTTGTAGAGGATTGGCCTCAACATACAACAATAACTGGGTTTTTTTGTTTTCTTGGATTAGCAAGATATTATAAGAGGTTTGTGTAAAAAATTTCATGTATTTATAATCCATTATCTATGTTAACTCACAAATGCTTCATGTTCATCGTCACAAAGGAGTGTGAGAATCATTTCCAAGATCTGAAGAAGAGATTTGTTACTACATATGTGTTAACTCATCCCTCATGTGGAAACGGATTCGTTATTTTTAGTGATATGTCACGACCCGTCCTCGGGGTCCGTTCCGTTACTACCCCAAGCCTGCCTCTCATAGGCCAGGGGCTGGCGACTAGCACCAAAGGAGGAAATCCCAATTTATGGGAAGGCATTGCCTTTATAAGAGTAAACAAACACCAAAGAGTACAAGCGGAAGAAGTAAACACTAAGTAAAACTGTACAACAGTAGGTGCAGAAAGTAAAGGGGGCCGGAAATACAAGCCCAACTGTAAAGTACAACTAAAAGGGAAAACAGAAACTGAAAAGTAAAACTGCAGCCTCGAGGCGTCCACTGGAATTCCCTCCTGAAGGTTGTGTACAGATAGCCTCCATAGCTCCTCGGGTCCCGCCGTCTACTCCGAGTACGTCCGCCCAGTGGTCCCCCTCCGAGTACCGTCCTACTCCGAAAGCCTCAACCGTGATCAGCGTTGTCCATCGTTTTCAACCAACACAATGTAGTGCGGGAATAGCCTGTGCAGGGGTGGGTATATGCTACTCAGTAGGGACCTCGAGACCCCTGAAGGTCTCCCAAAATCCACCAAGGATAAACCACAAAGGATGGATAAATCATGAATTAACATCCGATGCTGCTTAGATATATGCCCATACATATACCTAAGTCATCAATTCCAACACGCTCCAACCACAAAGCCCAAGTACATCCCAGTGCACACAGGAAAGAAAAACGTATTCCACACAGGGAAGCAAAACGTATTCCACACAAGATAGCAAAACATGATCCACACAGGATAGCACAACTCAATTCAAAATGGAAGCAAAATAGGTTTCAGCTCTCACATGTATACATCACCGAAAAGGTGAAAGAGTTGATCAGACATAGTTACTGAATCAACTATGCTGGGACCCACATAGGATACAAGACCTGATGTCTTCATTGATTCATCTAAGCTGGGACCCACATATGATACAAGACCAGCACTGAATCATCAAAGCTGGGACCCACATAGGATACAAGACCAGCAGTCTTCATTGATTCATCTATGTTGGGACCCACATAAGATACAGGACCAACACTGAATCAACAAACTGGGACTCACATAGGATACAAGACCAGTAGTCTTCATTGATTCATCTATGATGGGTCCCACATACGATACAAGACCATCACTGAATCATCAAACTGGGACCCATATAGGATACAGGACCTGCACATCTAGGAGCCACATAGGATATAAGACCAGCTGTCTTCCTTGATTCATCTATGCTGGGACCCACATTGGATACAAGAACATCACTGAATCATCAAGCTGGGACCCACATCGGATACAAGACCAGCACAGCTAGGACCCACATAGGATACAAGACCAGCTATCTTCATTGATTCATCTATATTGGGACCCACATAGGATACAAGACCAGTAATGAATCATCTAAGCCGTCAGATCCACAAAGGATCGATAGGTACTAACCCTCGCAAAGGACCACAAAGGATCGGACCCACACATGATCTGTAGCACTGATCCCCGTAGGATCGCTGAGTGATGTAGTCGTCGCCGTCGAATCCACTGAGTATCTCTGCACAGTCGTCTTCGTAGTCGCAGTCGCAGCCAGCACTAGGGTTCCCGCACATAGCAAACTCGTTTGAGAGGGTCCGCTCCATGAGCTGAGAGGCTGATACATCAATAGACACATAGTCTGAAGTTGATGTATCCAAAAGTTCTGTATCGTCAACAGGAACTCAACGCAACAGACGGTGCATCAATCAGACGCCCGGACTGAGAGTTATTGGCTTTTTCGTTCCAGGGGCCCAGTTGGTTTTTAAGGCAAAACTAACCCGAACGTACTCCACCTGTGTCCAAACCTTGGGTGGAGTATGCCAAAATATCCGTCTCACTAAGAGGAACTAAACCAAGTCGACGGCGTGTCAATCAGACGTGTGAAGCTCAAGATATGAGCGTTTCTGCCCCAAGGGCCCGGTTGGTTTCGTGTACGAACCACCCCGGCCAGACACAAAGTATTCCGAAACCTTGAGTGCGATATACCAAAACGACCATCTCGATCCAAGGATCGCGTTTCCGCTGACGACACGTCAATCGGAGGTCCGTAACCCATGATATGGGCGTTTGAACCAACTCAGTCCGAAAATAGGGTGTCTGTGCCCGGCCCGACCCGACCCAGTACCGCATGGGTCAGCCGAACCGGGTCGACCCGCCCCGGCCCGGACCGACCCGACCCAGTACCCCCTGGGTCCGCCGAACCGGGTCGACCCGACCCGGCTCGGCCGGCGGCGCGGCGGCGCGGCGGGGCGGCCAGCGCGGCCAGCGTGCCGCACGAGCGCGCCCAAGGGAGGGTCGTTGCCCCACCTTTATGAAAAACGGTTTCCCCCATTAAGGGGTCACGCCATGTGCAACCTGGGGGGTGTAACCCCCTGGTTTTTCCCCTGTAACAGCTGGCCAGCACAGGGAAGGCCTGTTTCTTTCCGCGGGACCCCGCGGTCCTGCGCCTTCCGGCTCCGGCGGCCGGAGTTCCGACCGCCTTCTTTGAATTCTCTGGCGGGTGGTTTTTTCGGCCTCTACTTCCAGGATGGCTGCAAATTCGTCTGGTGCGGTGTGACGATGTCGTGTCCTTCCGCCGCAGCCCAACTCTAGCCACGGCCTCATTCATACCCTCGACGCAGCACGACGACGTCGCGTTTCTTCGTCGTGGCCCGCATCGTTCATGTCTCCTTTCTCTCAAGCGCGGTGCAACAATGCATTACCATCTTCGCTAATCAAAACGAAGAATATAAAGGGGGGGAGGGGTATCAGCCGTGTTTGTGCGGACCGATTGCCTCCCATTATATCGATAGCAGTTGGCCGAAATGTAAAATGTTTAACCTTCACAATTTTTAATTTAAATAAAAATTGGAACATTGCCGTCAGATTTAACTTTCATATTCGATGGAAAGAAATCACCAACATAAAATAGTCGAACCCCTACCTCAGTTCAGGAATGGTGCATGTCAATCGAGCCCTGGAAGACGAGCGTCGCGGAGGTCGGGCGTCGCAGAAAACGAAAGTCGATTCCATTGTCGTAGAGGTGCGTTCGAAGAGGAAACGTCATTGGAAGAAGACGTCGCATTCTTCGGCGGAGAAGTTCTTCATTGAAGAACGGTGTTCTTCGTCAGAGTCTGAGGTGTTCTTCGTTCTTCGTCAAAGTTGAAGAAGAAGGAGACTTCACGCTTCCCAATCCTCTCAAGGTGGAAAAAACTCTAACAATAATAAAATAAGACCAAGTCTTAATTTATTAACACAACCTAACCATTTGAATTTCAAGTGTTTGAAATTAAGTAACTCACCTTATTAATTATAACAAGTTGTAAAAAATTAAAGAAAGTTAGTTAAAGGGGAGTTAGGAAAGTGAAGGGTGAAGAGGAGTTATGGATTTAAGGGATTTGAAAAGGTGGGGGGGGGGGGGGCTCGTGTGGGTCCCACCCTATCAATTATCCCCACATGGGATGTTGGGTGGATGTGGTCCCCCCCACCAACTTCCCATGGGAGAAATTAACCTCCTTGATATGAAATAAAATTGATCCAACAATTTTATTTACATTTTAATTAAACCTCATTAATTACCTTCTTCACCCGCACGAAAGCAACTACAGTAAAGGTTCACCTAAGTGATTACCGGCATTACGAGTTCATCGGTGCCCTCAAGATTTGATTCCGAGCAATGGTTCAAAAGACAGGAAAAACCCGCTCATCTGTCCACTTAACGTACCCAAGCGAAACTTCGGAAAGTGA
Source organism: Viscum album (assembly GCA_963277665.1). NCBI lineage: Eukaryota > Viridiplantae > Streptophyta > Magnoliopsida > Santalales > Viscaceae > Viscum > Viscum album. The sequence goes on from OY728159.1 coordinate 1,435,817,650, forward strand.
TTCCGGGCACACCGGGCCTCAGAATCAGGTGCCGTCAGAAACCGCGTTCTTGTAAAATTACAAAGAAAATTAAGAAAAAATTTCTCTTGAATTTTACGGGTCTTTACATTACTCCGACCTTAGGGCTTTACGTCCCCTTAAAGATTCATCAAACCTAGGGAAACAAATGAGGGTACTGAGCACGCATCTGAGCCTCCCGCTCACAAGTGCTCGCCTGGAGGTCCCGTGCTGCCATCTGATGCGCACTAGAGTAATCGACCATCCATGTAGGACCCGTTCCTGTCGATCCTCGATCTCAACTGGAACCTCCGTAAAAGCCACCCCATCATCAACGTCAATATTCACATGGTCAATGATTTGCGTTGGGTCATGCACATATCTCCTCAACTGAGACACGTGGAAGACATCGTGTACCTGGTGCAACTGAGGTGGTAGATCCAGGCGATAAGCTACCTCGCCAATCCTGCTGAGGACCTGGAAGGGTCCGTTGAAGCACGGAGATTACTTGCCGCCTCAGTCAAATCTCTATAATCCACGTTGAGGTGAGACACGCAAGAAGACGTGGTCGCCATCTTCGGTCTCTAGTGGCCTCCGCCTCTTGTTAGCGAAAGACTTCTGTCGGCTCTAAGTAGTGTTCATTCGCTCCTGGATGACCTAGACATTCTCTATCGTGGCCTGGACCACCTCTGGTCCCACAGGAGCTGCTATGATTTCTTCTTTGCCGATAAGAGAAATCCGGTCTCATCCCCTGGATGAACCACATTCTTTGCATGATACAGTCAATCCCGACATGGATGATACTAATCCATACCAAGGATGACTTCATAAGGCATCGACGCTACTACTAAGAGATCCAACCGTTACTCTCGCCTCCAAGGGTTGAGTCACACTATCAGCATCAGTGTGTGGTAACTGGGTCTCCTCCAGTAGATGTCTCACAAGTGAGGGTCAAGTAAACAGTCAAAATTGGAACCTCTTAGTAACAACTCAAAAGAGGACAGGAATGAAAAAATCACAAAGGTAAGCGTCTTTTACTATTATAGGTCATAATTCAATGACACTACACAACAACAACAAGGAACTAGAAATACAAATGATGTATCCACTAGTTCCTCTACTGTCCATCTGCTCCCCGAGCACCATGATCGAAGGCCTCAGCTTCCTGAAGCGCAGCTCTCGCATGTCCACCAACTCCCTGTTGTCGGGGTGGACCTCCTGGTGGTGGCGGTGGCAACACCTTGAAGTTTCACCCACCATCTGCTACTAGGCCAGCTCCTCTGCCTCGTCCGCCTGCACCCTGCGGACCACCGTGACCGATCCTCTATCTGGGAGGTCCCTCTACCACCTGCTGCTCATCTGTAAGACGAGTCGGGCAGTCTCGTGCCATGTGACATCGCTCGATGCATGCGTCCCTCCTATAGCTGGCTCTCCTTCGGGTGCCCCACACAACTGAATCTTCATCCTGAGACTACCCATCTGATGGCCTGGCCCGTTTGGACCTCTCCGTCACCTATCTACTACCAGCTGCAGAAGACCCTGCTACAGGCCGTCCTGTGGAGGGCCCTGTCACTGGAGCCTTCTCGGCGAGAAAACTCTACACTAGAAGGGCTCTCTCCAACACCTCTACCTGCGTCGGAATGTTGAGGGAGATCATCGAAGCCCTGATCTTATGCCTCATCCCCTGCTCGATGGTCCGGGCCCAGAAGAATGGGTCCCGTACCATATCTGTGGAGTAGAGAGAGAGATCAGTAAATCTCGCCGAGTACTGGGCCACTGTCAAGTTGCCCTGCCACAGCTGAAAATCACCTGAATGCGCACTGCACGGAGGGTGGATGGGACGAACTCGGAGTGGAAGATTCTCTCAAAGTCCATATAGAGAAGAGATGTCTCATCGTCCACCTGGAGCATCATGCTCCACCATCGGCCCGCTGCTGCGTACAGTAGGCTCGCTGCGAGGATCACCATGAGGTCTGCTGGTGTCCTCACTAGCCTGAAAACTCGTACGACTGCCTCCAGCCAGTCCTTAGCTGCTTGGGGGTCCGTCTCCCCGCGGAACCAGGGAGGTCGCTGACGCTGAAACTTGTGAAGCACGCTAAGGTGACGTGCATCGTCAGCGGCTGGGGCTGGTAGCATCTGTGGCTCGGCGGGTAAAGGTACCGCCGGTGCCTCTGCTGACAAGGAGCCCTGCACCGAGGCCTCGTCGCTCAGTGGGCTGTCATCTTGTACAACTCTCGAAACCCTAGCTGACTGCCGTTGTGGGGAAAACCTAAAAAGGAAACTGTTGTGCCACGATCAAACAGTATACATGGTGAGCTGACAAAAGTAATCACAAAGAAAACTTGAAACACACATGCAATCAATGTTTTTGAGCATTAAGTCGGAAGTCAGAAGTCAGGGTCCGGGTGTACGGATATGTCGGCTGCCGCACCAACACTGGGGTCCCTGGACTGATAACCACACTCAATACGCTTAACACTATTACTTCACATAGAAGAAATATCAGAGTCTGCGGTAGAACCGAACTCCTCTGATTCCAATTTGTCACGACCCGTCCTCGGGGTCCGTTCCGTGACTACCCCAAGCCTGCCTTCAATAGTCCATGGGATGACAACATGCACCGAAGGCGTAAATCCCGATATCTCGGAAGGCATTGCCTTTATAAGAGTAAACAAACACCAATGAGTACAAGCGGAAGAAGTAAACACTATGTAAAATTGTACAACAGTAGGTGCAGAAAGTTAAGGGGGCCGAAAATACAAGCCCAACTGTAAATTACAACTGAAAGGGAAAACAACAACTGAAAAGTAAAACTGCAGCCTCGAGGCGTCCCCTAGAAGTCCCTCCTGAAGGGTGTGTACAGATAGCCTCTGCAGCTCCTCGGGTCCCGCCGTCTACTCCGAGTATGTCCGCCCAGTGGTCCACCTCCGGGTACCGTCCTGCTCCGAAAGCCTCAACCGTGATCAGGGTTGTCCGTCATCTGCAACCAACATAACGAAATGCGGGCATAGCCCATGCAGGGCTGAGTATAAGCTACTCAGTAGGGACCCCAAGACCCCTGAAGGTCTCCCAAAATCTAAAAGGATAAACCACAAAGGAAGTATAAATCACGAATTAACATCCGACCCTGCTTAGGTATATGCCAATACATATACCAAAGTCATCAATTCCAACACGCTCCAACCACAAATCCAAAGTACATCCTAGTCCACATAGGAAATCAAAACGTATTCCACACAGGGAAGAAAAACGTATTCCACACAGGAAAGAAAAACGTAATCCACACAGGATAGCACAACTCAATCCACAAAGGAAGCAAAACAGGTTTTAGCTCTCACAGGTATACATCATCGAAAAGGTGAAAGAGATGATCAGACATAGATACTGAATCATCTAAGCTGGTACCCACATAAGATACAAGACTAACTCTCTTCATTGATTCATCTATGCTGGGACCCACATAGGATACAAGACCAGCACTGAGTCATCAAAGCTGGGACCCACAAAGGATACAAGACCAGCACTGAATCAACAAACTGGGACCCACATAGGATACAAGACCAGCAGTCTTCATTGATTCATCTATGCTGTGATCCACATAGGATACAATACCAGCACTGAATCATCAAACTGGGACCCACATAGGATACAAGACCAGCACAGCTAGGACCCACATAGGATACAAGACCAGTTGTCTTCCTTGATTCATCTATGCTAGGACCCACATAGGATACAAGACCAACACTGAATCATCAAGTTGGGACCCACATAGGATACAATAAAAGCACAGCTTGGACCCACATAGGATACAAGACCAGCTGTCTTCACTGATTCATCTATACTGGGACCCACATAGGATACAAGACCAGTACTGAATCATCTAAGCTGTCAGATCCACAAAGGATCGATAAGTACTAACCCCTGAAAAGGCTCACACAGGTTCAGACCCACACAGGATCTGTAGCACTGATCCCTGTAGGATCTCTGAGTGATGTAGTCATCGTCGTCGAATACACTGAGGATCTCTGCACAGTCGTCGTCGAAGTCGCAGTCACAGTCAGCACTAGGGTTCCCGCACACAGCTAGCTCGTTCGGGAGGGTCCCCTCCACGAGCCGAGAGGCTGATACATCAACTGACACGTGGTCCAATGTTGATGTATCCAAAAGTTCATATCATCAACAGGAACTCAATGCAACAGACAGCACGTCAATCAGACGCCCGGTCTGAGAGTTATTGTCTTTTTCGTTCCAGGGGCCCCGTTGGTTTTTAAGGCAAAACCAACCCGACCGTACTCCACCTACGTCCAAACCTCGGGCGGAGTATTCCAAAATATCCGTCTCACTAAGAGGAACTCAAACAAGTCGATGACACATCAATCGGACGTCCGAAGCTCAAGATTTGAGCACTTCCGCTCCGAGGGCCCGGTTGGTTTTGTGTACGAACCAACCCGGATGAACTCAAAGTATTCCGAAACCTTGAGTGTGATATACCGAAACAACCGTCTCGATCCAAGTATCGTGTTACTACTAATGGGGTGTCAATCAGAGATCTGTAGCCCAAGATATGGGCGTTTGAACCAACTCAGTCCAAAAATAGGGGGTCTGGGCCCGGCCCGGCCCGACTTAGTACCCCCTGGGTCGGCCGAACCGGGTCGACCCGGCCAGGGCGGCGGTGCGGCCAGCGCAGCCAGCGTGCCACGCGAGCACGCCCGAGGGAGGGGCGTTGCCCCTCCTTTATGAAAAACAGTTTCCCCCTTTAAGGGGTCGCGCCATGTGAAACCCGGGGGGTGTAACCCCCGGTTTTTCCCCTATAACGGCCGGCCAGCATAGGGCCTGCTAGTTTCTTTCCGCGGGACCCCGCGGTCCCACGCCGTCCGGCCGCCTTCTTCGAATTCTCTGGCAGGTGGTTTTTCCGGCCGCTACTTCTAGGATGGCTGCAAATTCGTCCGGCACGGTGTGACGATGCTGTGTCCTTCCGCCGCGGCCCGACTCCGGCCGCGACCTCATTCGTACCCTCGACGCAGCGCGACGACATCACGTTTCTTCATCGTGGCCCGAATCCTTCACGTCTCCTTTCACTCAAGCGTGGTGCAACAATGCATTACCGTCTTCGCTAATCAATATGAAGAATATCAAAGGGGGGAGGGGTATCAGTTGTGTTTGTGCGGACCGATCGCCTCCCATTATATCCATAGCAGTTGGCCGAAATGTAAAACCTTTAACCTTCACAATTTTTAATTTAAATAAAAATTGGAACATGGCCGTCAAATTTAAGTTTCATATTCGAATGAAAGAAATCACAAACATAAAATAGTCAAACCCCTGCCTCGGTTCAGGAACGGTGCACGTAAATCGAGCCATGGAAGACGAGCGTCGCGGAGGTCGGGCGTTGCGGAAAACGAACGTCGATTCCATTGTCATCGAGGTGCGTTCGAAGAGTAAACGTGATTGGAAGAAGGCACCACGTTCTTCGACAGAGATGTTCTTCATTGAAGAACGGTGTTCTTCGTCGGAGTCCGAGGTGTTCTTCGTTCTTCGTCGAAGTTGAAGAAGAAGGAGACTTAACGCTTCCCAATCCTCTCAAGGTGGCAAAAACTGTAACAATAATAAAATAAGACCAAGTCTTAATTTATTAACACAACCTAACCATTTGAATTTCAAGTGTTTGAAATTAAGTAACTCACCTTATTAATTATAAAAATTTGTCAAAAATTAATGAAAGTGAGTTAATGGGGAGTTAGGAAAGTGAAGGGTCAAGAGGAGTTTGGGATTTAAGGGATTTGAAATGGTGGGGGGGCTCGTGTGGGTCCCACCCTTTCAATTATCCACACATGGGAAGTTGGGTGGATGTGGGCCCCACCACCAACTTCCCATGGGAGAAATTAACCTCCTTGATATGAAATAAAATTGATCCAACAATTTTATTGAACTTTTAATTAATCCTCATTAATTACCTTTTTCACCCGCACGAACACAACTATGGTAAAGGTTCCCTTAAGTGATTACTAGCGTTGCGAGTTCATCGATGCCCTCAGAATTTGATTCCGAGCACCGGTTCAAAGGATAGGAAAAACTCGGTCGTCCGTCCACTGAACGTACCCGAGCCAAACTTCGGAAAGTGATTTCGGGCACACCGGGCCTCGGAATCAGGTGTCGTCATAAACTGCGTTCTTGTAAAATTCCAAAAAAATTGAGAAAAAATTTCACTTGAATTTTACGGGTCTTTACATGATACATCTCTGAAAGGGATTTGGTGAATCCTTGTGAAAAATTACAAGGTCATTTCTTATGCATCTCAACAGTTGATGACTCATGAGAAGAATTATCCTACACATGATCTGGAGCTGGTTGCTGTTATTTTTGCTCTGAAGATATGAAGGCACTATCTTTATGTTGAGAAATGTGATATATGCAAAGAACATCAAAGTTTTAAGTATATTTTCACACAAAAGGAATTGAACATTAGACAAAGGAGATAGTTGGAACTTCATAAAGACTATGATTGTTCTATTCATTATCATCCGGGAAGAGAAAACAAATTTGCTGATGTTTTATGTAGGAAATACCTAGTTTGTCTTTCAATGATGAGGATTCAAACTGATCCTTTGATCAGTGAACTAGTAAACCTGGACATGGGAATTATAAGGGAATAGACATCATCACCTCTAATCCCAATGATTTCTCATCAGTCATTACTAGAGAAGATCAATAATGCTCAGAATGTAGATCATTTGTTACAGAATATGTTTGAAGATGTGAAGGATGGGATGCTTCCTAAGTTCAATACTGATCAAGAAGGTGTACAAAAATTTCATACAAGACTATGGATTCCATCTATTCCGGACATTATGAAGGAGATGATGGATGAATCTCATATCCTTAATTTCTCTATACATCATGGAAGAACAAAAATTTATACGGACCTTCGTAATCATTTTTGGTTGGATAATATTAAAAGGGAGATTTTTTAATACACTACAAGGTGTATAGTCTATCAGCAAGTGAAGGAAGAGTGACAACATCATAAAGGGGTGTTGAAACCACTACACATACAATCATGGAAGTGGGACAATATCACTATAGACTTCTTCATTGTTCTCCAAAGAACATCCAAAGGAAACAATGGGATTAAGGTTATTCTCGACCGCCTCACCAAGAGTGCCAATTTAATCTCCATCAGGGATGATTTATCTCTTGATCAACATTCCATGATTTACGTGAAGGAAGTGGTATGGCTGAATAGAGTTCCACTTTCTACCGTATCTGATTGTGATCCAAGGTTCACATCGAAATTATGGAGAAGACTTCTACATGTGTTGATCACTGGATTGAATTTATGTAGGGCCTATCACCCCCAAAATGATGGCCAATCTGAAAATAATATACAAACACTCAAGGACATGCTGCGAACATGCTCAATGTAATTTAAAGGTGAATGGGATCAAAATCTCCCTTTAGTTGAGTTCTCTTTCAACTGCATCATCCACTCGAGGATTCAAATGGAACCCCATGATGCTCAATTTGGGAAGCTATGTAGTACTCATACTTTTTGGGATTAATCTAGTAAGAGGTAGATTCTTTGGCCTGATCTTGTACAAGAGATAACACAAAATGTCCATGCCATCCAACAACACAATAAGGCTGCTCAAAGCTGGCAAAAAATATATGCCAAAAACCATCGATGTGCCTTGGAGTTTGAGGTCAGTGACAAGGTATTTCTTCAAATTTCACCTTGGAATAGAGTATTGATGTTTGAGAATAATGGGAAGCTCATCCCAGGGTACATTTTCCCCAATGAAATCCTTGATCGGGTGGGAGTAGTATCCTGTCAGCTTGCACTTCAACCGAATCTAGCACTAGTTCATGATATCTTCAATGTATCCGTCTTGAAAATTTACACACCTAACCCTTCACATGTTCTAATCCTAGAGGTGGAACAAGTGGAACATGACCTCTCTAATGAGGATCATCTGGTGGAGATCATGGATTGTAGAGACAAGGTTCTATGCAACAGGACTACCCACCTTGTTAAGGTGTTGTCGAGGAACCACAATTTGAAAGAAGCCATGTGGGAACCAGATAAGCCTACAAGTCAGAAGTACCCACACCTTTTCTCTTATGAGGGTATGAGGTAAAAATTTTGAGGATGAAGTTTCATAAGGAGGGAATAATGTAACGATCTAAAATTTTTGAATAAATTTTGATTCCCAATTTTGTTTGTTATTTTATTTTATACTCAACAAAACTATTTCCTTCAATTAAATGTTGATAATTATAATGAGATTGTTGGTTTCGATTATTATATGATGGTTGGTCATTATGTCTGTTTGAAACTAAATGTTGATGTAAAATTCTATAAATAAGAAGTGATCTTGGTTAATACAGAATGATGTTTAGATGGCCCCATCCAGTAGTCTCGGGCCGATCGACGCCCATCTGACAGATCTCGTGTAGGAGGTATCACCTAGGGTGTCTGCTCTGGACAAAATCCCAGCCAAACATCATCGTGTTAAGCTAGAACAGAATCGCCTTCGCGAGAAGTTCATGCTGATAGAAATTACTACTTGGGAAATGTTGGCTGATACACCCCAAGATTTTATAACCCTATCATACCTTACTCTTAGGTCCTATGCTATTTTTATAAGGGGCTATGTAATGAGATCGTAACTTCCCTATATAATCCATTGATTTAAATAAAAATTGTGATTTTTTCTTATGGTGGTGTTTGTGAATTTTCAAATGTCCAGATAAATATAGTATGCATATTATTGATTAATTTTAGAAAAAGGTTATTTTAAAAATATTTATGTAAACCTTAAATTATTAATAATTTTTAATGATTTTCAAAAATAGTCATCTACAGTTATGTTCAGTATGAAATTTAGATTCTAATAAGATCAACATAATTTTTTTTAAAAGTAAATTATGAATACTGATTTTACACTTCTGATTAGTAATGTGGTCAAATGGATTAAGTAACCTCACTTAAGAAATTATTAATATAATTTAGGCACCATGACTAGGTAATGTGATTCAATAAAATAGGTAAATAAATTTTTCAGAAATTATTGGTTATGTATTAGTTTTTTGGGGTGAATAGTTTTTTTAATTAATAACTAAATTAAATATAATTACAAAATTATTTTCTGAAAATCGATTTCATTTTTGAAATCAGAGCAACGATATTTGGTTTAGGTGGGTTTTTGGGATTTTTTAAATAGTTGATTTTTTCAGTGAATAGTGTTTTTATTTAAAAATAATATAAAAAATATATAGAAAATTATTTTCTTAAAATGGAGTTCATTTTTGAAATCAGAGAATCGATATTTGGTTAAGTTGAGTTTTTGTTATTTTTCTAAGAATGTTGAATTTTTGGTGAATAGTGCAAATACAGTTTTGAGTTTTAGGTGTTTAATGACATCATTAAAGATGTAATAATTATGCAATAATTATGGTCGACTTCTTAATAGTAATATAAGGTATGATGTGTCCCAAGTGGCCAAAACCATGTTCAAATACCATGGGCAAGCCCATGGTTTTTCCAATACCACCAATGAGGTGTCCCTTGGCCATCAATGACTTGTCCCCTCACTTCTTCTATAAATACAAAGTCATTCACTCATTAATTTCATTTTCAAGTCATCCCCAACGTTGCTCTGGTGTCTATACCTCCCATGTATTCCTCCTAAGGTTCCCTCAAGCCTCCCAAGGTCCCAACCATCAAGCTTTCAAAGTTACACTTCAAAGTAAGGGATCCTTTTAAGCTCCTATTTTAAGTCATGACTTCCTTTATGTCGTGTCTTATATTTTCCAGCTCTTTAGGTTGAGGATATGTTATTATATTCCCTAATTTCTCTCCATTTCAATTCTAATTATGGAGAGACCTTTTCCACAATCATCAATTTGTTTTCTAAATTTTTCAATGACGTCGTTAGGCTGCCGAATTTCTTGTAAACTAAATTGCATCTTCTCTTTTTTTCATGTTTCCTTTTCATGTGGTATGATATTAAAATACCCATATGATGATCTTATTCAGTACCCATACTATATTATGAATTATTTATGAGTGGGTGGCCCTTTAACCCTCTCTTTTTAGTGTTTCTAAAACCATGTTATATAGCCGTTGTGCTACAGAAATTTCATATCAAAATTTCAATCTCTTTCCCTCAAGATATTCTATCGTTCATTTATATGAATACCCAAACATATTTCGTTTCACTGGGAGTCAATAAATATATAAATATGAAATATTTGATTTAGTAATTGACATACATATAACCCTCCAACACATTCCAGGGGTTATAAATGACTTAATGATCTTATTTTTAAGATCTTTTTAAAATCATGATTATGATATGAATCCCATTTCATTCATTCTATGTGGGTTATTTATGAAATTTTTTATTAAGATCAATGTGGCTCACATGAAAGTAAATACATATTAATGGTGTACCCTGATAGCGCATTAATGGATTGGGTAATGAATTAATATATATAGATGAAAAGTTTTATGATTCCTTGGTGAATAACCTTGGTAATATTTATGACACCTTGGAGATGGACTTTGGTGATATGTTCATTATTTTCTAAAGGAAACGTTGTAGACAAATATTGAAGTTATGTTCCATGTTCGTTTCTTTATGATATGACTATTCTTCAACTACTCAAGTCTTTATGTTTTTATTCTTGCTCTTATTGATATCACAAGTACATTGACTCACTTTTTTACCGGTACTGGGCCTTCTACCCACCATTTCCTATGATGTCTATATGCAGGATATGAGATGCAGTAAATGTACTTAGGATGAACCTATTATGAAGCCTTATATGTGGTTTATAAGAATATTTTAGGCTTTTCTCATGTATTATGTTCCTGATTTCCCAGACACTAGAATTTAAGGATCCTTTATTGGTAAAATGTAATGAAATGCTATGTAATAAAATGGTGGGATGCCATAAAAAATTCATCACAAAGTCAACTACTTCTAGATCTTGATCAGGGGTGGCATAGTTATGTTCATGGGAATTAACTTCATAGACCCATAGGAGAAGGCTCCCTATTGTTTTATGAACACAAATCAAATGCCCTGATGGAATGATTAAAAAACACCTAAAACAACACCCCCACATCTAGTAACCAGAGAATTTGATTACTATCCAAATTCCCTTTTAGATAGTAGAATGATGACCCATATTTCTCACTCCATAGAAATGCTTCGTCTTTGCTAGTCATAGCTTTGAACAAAGCTGAATCTCGAGAGAAATTGTGTAAAAATCTCTGAAAATAAATCACCAGATTGATAAAACAATAATCCAATGATACCTTCTTAGGAGATTATCAGGAAAAAATACCACATCCTTCAATGGTTCCACTACTACACCCTATTGTGAAACCATGTTCCTATGTAAATTAACTGCTCGTGTCCAAAACTGGCACTTGGATAACTTTTTGTAGATCTGGTGGCATCTAAGGAACTATAAGAGAGTCCTCATATTATTATAATTTCCACCTCAAACTTCAAGTAGATCAATTTTTTTCAATGAATATGATGAATAACTAGTCCAACCATTAATGGGAAATAGTGTTCATGAGCTCCATGAGTTCAACATGTGTGTTCATTAAACTAAACGACATAACTAAGAACTCAATGTCCTCATACCTACACCTTAAAGCAGTCCTCAAGATATTTCAATCAGTGACCCTCAATTGGTGATATCTAGATAGTAGATCAATCATAGAAAACTGACATGATCATATCATCAATTTGAAATGATTGTCTATGCTCAGGAGAGGGAAACAGTTCTTGAGAATCCCCAAACTCAAACTCTGATAGTCAACTCACAACCTGAGACCACATTCTGCCTTCAATGCAGTCAACATTGGTGTACCTCACATTGAAACTCTAAGACAAATAACTCCATTATTCATCTGTTCATCAATATGAATCCTCATATTCCACAACTCTGAAGGTTCCACCAGATATGGAATCGTCAAAATCAGAATGGTACTCGGTTGTCTGTTTATCCCAAACTCAATGTCACATCGAAGGGGTAGAGTAACAACTTCCTCAGGGAAAACATCCAAGAACTCCCCAATAAAACTCAAGTAAGCACCACCATCTCATCATCCCCTAATATCATTGGAAATTCATCCAACAAGGAAATAAGAGACTCCACATGTCAACTTCCCATCTGACAACACTGCTCTCCAATGAAATCCACAAGCTGGCCATCCACGTCTGAAAACCCAACACTTCTTCGGAAGAAAATTATAATAGAATTCATAGATTACAACATGTCGATGACATGAATAACCCTACATGGCATCATTTGTATCTAGAAAATATTATCGTAGCTCTGATGTGTTCCAACAACTAGTTTACATCCCCATCATACATCAGTCATATCGTTCTAACTTCCGGCTAGCATACTCAACATGAGGGGAAAATGGATCCTCTATATAACTAGTACAAAGGATGTGATAGAACAGGTTCAGAGAAAAAAAATTATAATCCAAAATCACTCAATTTTCAAGTATGAGTACTAAACTAATTGATAGTACATTGAACGATATCTTTCCCCTCTGGGACTAATACATCTGCATTGTGCAACTGAGCACACCCATCTCTTATGTGCCTCTGTTGAAATAAACCTCCATGACCATTACCAGGTCAATGACCTTAAGGAAAACCATAATCATGTCCTCTCCATGTTTCTTCTCCCCTCAGCGGACCATTATCCTACTGTCCTTTCTTCGGAAATGGCATGTCTCAAAACTGGTGTTGAGGGAGGCACTAAACCAACCCACATACACCATACTGACATCCGATGGATGTTAGGCCTTAATTATAAAGATTACCATGGACACTAAATAAGAAACAAAATTTCATAAATCACACATGAAAGAAACAAGGATGGGAAGGTCCAAATAGAAACTGTTAAAATCAACAACCTGTCTGACAGATCCTCAAAGCCCCTAGAACATAAGACCTACTTCTGATAACGATGCCTTTTTAAGAACTATGCTGACTCCCCTCTCATGAAATATCTCCTCACGATTTCACCATTTTAGTTAAAAATAACATCTTTTAAACTTCCAAGTTTTTCATCAATGTAAATGGAGTTACCACGGAGTGGATATAATGAAGTAGTTCCTCCTTTAGAAACCATAGATGGGACTCTTCATCACAAATGTGTGGCGGATTTGATGCCCTATAACAAACTAATTTGTAATTTATTCATTAATAAATATTTATTGACATATTGATAGTTTATCTACCTGAAAATTCATGTGATAATGTCATAAGGATAGTCGTTTCACTAAATAGTCATAGAAGATCCCTATATGAAGAGAACCCTAAAGTTCCAAAACACAGTTCTTGAATATATGGTCTATGGATGGATGATGTTATTTTAGGGACACAAATAATAAAAGACAATAGGGGTGAGGACACATAAATATTTTAATCACCTTCTCATGGTGTGAACCCTTGGTATTATCCATGAGGATATTATGAGAATGAGACCCGCTTGTAGGAAATCCACATTTCATAGTGTCATTGGATGTTTCTATCTATGGATGTGACTACTGGTCCTTAGAAATTAAGATAGTTATTAATGGGTATTAAAATTCGTGCACTTAGATGTATTTATCCAAACATTGATGACACACTGTTCGCAATGAGGTAGGATATGTTCGGTGAAACACAAGTAATATTGGATTAATATATAATGAGGGAGAGTATTTTTCCCTTTTGTTTCATAACATAAGTAGGTATATCGGGCCCTTTGATGGAATCAACATATCCTAAATATATCCATGGACATGGTAAGGAATGTGAATGTTCAATTCCATGAAGTCAAAGAAATAATAATCAAGCACGTGTGAAAATGGCACTAGATGTCCAGTGTATCTTGCTATTGGACTTTTATAATGATCTCTTGAAGAAACATTAAAACATGTATGTTTATTTTATGATGTCTCACCTTAAGGATCCCAATCAAGATAAGGAAATACAAGAGAGATATGATATCTCTAAAGATTTGATTACTACTAAGCATTGGGATTCTGCACCAGCTGGGCCTTATGTAGTCTTGATTATTGGATACATTGAATGCCTATAAATCATAAGGATTATGTTCTCGTAGGAGTTCGATATAGTTCTCATCCTATCATCCCTACCCAAGACCTTCTCCAGATTTAATTTCAACTACAAAATGATCAACAATGTAAAGAGACCATTAGTACTTCTGGCTTTAATTCACTTGGTAGATAACGACATGGGGAATGAAAACCCTGCAATCTTTATGGTGAATATGAAATCTAAGGGAAAGAAAAAGGGGCCACAGTCTTATTAATGTCTTTTATCCCCTGAGCACCATCGCTCCAATAAGGGGAAGATCCACATGTAGGTCATGGAAAGAGAGGTGGTATGTTTTGCATTTGGAAACAAAGGACACTTGAAGAGAAACGTCACCCAGAATCAAGGGGATAGTATAAATTAATTCTTTATCGAGTATATTCATTACATTTCAACCAATTGGATATTAGATACTACTTTTGGGAATCACATATGTATTCAAATTGTAGAACCAATTAGATTTAGAATGATTATTAGAGAAGAGGAGGATCTTAGAGCTGCCAAGGGTGCAAGGATAGCTGCGTTGTCCATTGATGATTACCACCTCTCATTGCCAACTAGGATGATTTTGGTTTTACATTACTAATAATGTGTTCCTAGAGTTACCAACAAAATAATTTATATATCATGTTTTTATATGGATGGATTTATTTTCATGATTGGATATAATTGTTTTTTTATAAGAACAACATATGTTATTTTATCACACACTTAAATAATGGTTTGTATGTAAAAATTTACGACAACCAAGTGTTGGAAATCGATAACGAAAGAAACTCACATGAAACCCACATCACCAAGTTGTGGCGTCACCGTCATAGTACTATAAATGAGATGCACTTGACAAAGCTCTGCCAAGATGTCTATTTAGACTCTATGGATCTAAAACAACTTGACAGATGTCACACTTGTTTACAACGTAAAATTACCAAGCCACCTATTGGTGGACTGGGTGAAAGTGCCACAAAGATTCTAGGATTGGTGCACATTGATGTGTTTGGATGATTTCTAGTAAATAAAAGAGGTGGATATTCATTCTTCAATAAGTTAACTGATAATTTGAGTAGATATTAATTTCTCTACTTAATGAGGTATAAGTCTGATGCCTTAGTGAAATTTATTTAATTCAAGAATGAATAAAAGATTCCTCTTGGTAAGAAGATAAAGATGTTTTTATTAAATCGAGGTGGGTAATTTCTGAACCAAGAAATCATCAATCTTCTATGGGTGTATTAGATTATATCATAGATCCCTCCTCCAAATACACTAAAGTGGAATGGTGTTAGTGAAAGGAGGAATCACACAGGGTTGGACATGGTGAGGTTGAAAATGAGTTATGCAGAACTTCCATTATCCATTTGGGTATATGCATTACAAATTGTTGAATTCACATTAAATTGAGTACCAACTAAGTCATAAAATGGAATTCCCTCAGTGTTATGGAATGGAATGAAACTCATTTTGTCACACACCCGTGTATGTGGATGTGATGCATTTGTTAAGGCCTTATCAGGTGACAATCTAGAACCCTGGGACACTATGTGTATATTTACTGGATATCCCAAGGAAAAGAAAGGATATTACATATATAACCCTTTAGATAAGAAAGTGACAGTCACCAGAAAATACATCTTTCATGAGATGGAGCACATCTTAAAAATTGATTATAAGATCAAAATTGACATTGGCGTAGTTAATTACCATGAAATAAAATTGTTGGTATAGGAACAAGTTCCATAGGTCCCTGTTGAAGATGGTCTAGAAACACATGTACTGCACATGAGCTCAAGAGATGTAAGGGAACCAGAGAGATTTAGATTCCTATTCACCAAGGATGGTGACACATTATTTTTGTACAATGATGAACCTATCTCCTACATGATTGAAGTAGAATTCTCAGAATATGCATGATAGTAAGAATATATGAATTTGGAGATGGATTCCATTTATCAGAACCATGTCTAGGATCAGGTCGATAAGCCAATTTATGTAATGCTTGTGAGATGCAAAGGGGTATTCAAGAGAATGTTTGACATGGATGGTCAATTTAGAACCAATAAAGCATGGCTAGTGGCCAGTGGGTTCAGATATCATCAAGGAATTGACTATGAAAGAACCTTCTCACCAGTTTCCATGTTGAAATCCATAAGAATCAACCTTTCCATAGTAGCTTCCCATGATTATGAAATTTGTACGATTGACGTCAAAACATCATTACATAATGGGAACCTTCACGAAGATGACTATATGACAGAACCTGAAGGGTTTGTGATAACATGTAATGACAAATAGGTTTTCAAGTTTCATAAATCCATATATAGATATAAGAAATCATCCAGATCATGGAACAATCGATTTGATGAAACCATAAATGTATTTGGTTTCATAAAGAATGAATGTGAGCCATGTTTTTATAATGATTTTAATGGGAATGTGGTCATTATCCATGTAGTATATGATGATGACATATTTCTTATAGTAATTGATGTACATGTCCTACAATCAGTTATGGACTGGTTGAAAACGTTTTTATACAAGATGGAATAGGGTGAATTAGACTACATTTAAGGGATCAAGATTATTCGTCACAGACCCAAGTCGAATCTTGGACAAATTTAGGGTGTGTACACAGACCAAATACTAAAATGATTTAGTATGTTACAATCCAAGAGTGAATTGGTTCTAGGGTCACATGGCCTACATCAATCTATGAAAATTTTTCCTCAGACACCACAATATAAATATAGAATGAGTATAATCTCATAGACATCAGATATAGGATCCATCATCTATGTAATGTTAGGTTCCATGATTGATGTTTCCTATGCAATGAGCATGGTAGGGAGATATTAACAAGATCCAGGAGAACATCATTGGACTGCTGTTATGACTATACTTATTTATCTGAGAAGAACTAATGATAAGTTCATAGTGTATGGAGGAGACAAGGAGATTTTCATAAGAGTTTATGTTGATGAATGTTTTCAAAAACATAAAAATGATCTAAAATGGAAATTTGTATATGTTTTCTGTGTCAATGAAGGAGTTGTGAGTTG
Organism: Viscum album; assembly: GCA_963277665.1. NCBI lineage: Eukaryota > Viridiplantae > Streptophyta > Magnoliopsida > Santalales > Viscaceae > Viscum > Viscum album. Next base: position 1,435,834,844 of record OY728159.1, read on the forward strand.
GAAGAGTTCAAAGAAACCAGTTGTCATTGATTCTACAGTGGAGTCTGAATATATAGCGGCTTATAATGAAACCAAGGAAGCCATATGGATTCATAACAGTGTCCATGACCTTTATTTGGTTCCTAAAAATAATGATCTTATCACATTGTATTATGATAATACTAATGCGGTGTCTCCTGCAAAGGAACCAAGGTCACATCAACAGACAAAGAACATTCTTTGAAAGTATCACCCCTCTAGGGATTCCTATCAAAGGGTTGATGTTGCATTGAGGAATGTATCCATATAAGAGAACGTGATAGACATCATTACTAATGGCCTATCTCAGTAGAAGGATAAATATCATTTGAGACATAGTGGGTTAACAGTTGTTAGCAGTTGAATCTAGTACAATTCGGAGTCTGTTGGAGTTGGTGGCCAAGAACCAACTACTTTTTATTATTCATTAATAAATACATTATCACATCTTGATTTTTCATCTGTGTGACAATGGATGTGATATAGTTATAAGTATAGTCAGTGCACTAAATGGTCATAGCATATCCATGCTATTATGAGAACTCAGATGTGCCAAAACAATGTTCATGAATATTTGTTCTATTACTGGATGTTCATATCTGCGGATGTGTTTATTTGTTGTTAGACTATAAGAATATTACTAATGGGTATTATAACACACACAATTTGTTGTGTTGACAAAAACTATAAAAACATATTGTCCGAAGTGACGTAGTATATGTTGGGTGCGTCATGAGTAATATTGTATTAATAGATAATGTGAGAAAGGATTGGTCCCTTCAGATTCATAATAGAATTAGATATCTCAGGACCTTTGATGGAATTTATATAGCCTAAATAAATCCATGGCCATGGTAAGGAATGGAAAAGTTCAGTTCTGGGATGTCAAAGAAAGAATAATCAAGAACATGGGTTGATATCACTAGCATGCATCCTGCTTGATTCGAGATATTGTGACCAAGGGATTACTTTGAATGATAAGAATTAGAAGGATGTGACACATCATTTCATCATTAACTTCTTTCTCTATGGGTTTCATGGCGTGTTTCTAGACGCTATCCTTGGACTGTAGGCGAGCTCCCCATAATGAAACTAAGAAAATGGCCTAGATGGTCACAAACATAGTTCGTCTCTATATCCTAGTTATATATTAATTTAACATGATGATTAAATATTAATTCTATTGAGGTTTAATAATTATTCAAGGATGTATGAACGCATTTTTTCAACAATAGTTATTTGGTAGAATATATTGTGGGTGAAAGAATATATATTTATTAGCGAGTAAGGATGTGATATTTATTTGAGAAGAAAAAAACATTATTAAATGTACAATAAATATGGGGGAGGAAATAAAGAAATTGGAAAATAAAAAGTACACTCTGTGTATATTAATATTCACGACATTTATTTTATCTAGGGATTTTGGAGGTATAATAATATTTATTTATTTAAAAAATATTAAGTATATCTCGTTGGGTGCATGTTATGTAATAATAATAGTCAACTGTTATTATTAGACATCAAGTCATACTATGAATTAAATAAAATTAATATACGCTTTTGGGTAATTAATTCATTTTTTTATTCTATCTAATTATGATCCCAAATATATAATTATAATTAGACTAGCCATTTTTGGGGGGTTGTGAATAGCCAATCTAGACAAAGCTCTCATGCCCAGAGGGAATTCTTTTTCATCCATGAATTCTCTCATGCAACGAGAGAGAGAGAGATCCTCCTCCATCAGATCATGAAAAATGAAAGTGGACATTGCAAGCAAAGGCCCATACACTCTAGCACTGGTATATCCCTTCATTGACTTAAGAGATATGTGTAGAATGTTTGGACCACCACTAGAGGAATCCTACTCAGGGATTCTATGACACAATGATGAATGACATTGGATTGTAACCAGTGACATCAACAGAGAGTGAATACAATCCATGAAATTCTGTTCTTTTAATAAAATTATTTTTAACCAAAAACTGATGATCTACTCTATGGTTCCAAGACTCCCTTATTTTTTATTACTTCTTTATTATTTTGATGATATATAGAATTTTTTATCATGATGGATCTCATATTGAACATTTTTAAAGGAAAAAATAATGTTTTTTTAAACCCTCCAATGATCTTTTTCTACACCTGAAACCTATAAGTGGTATCAAAGAGTTTATATCATTGATTTTTATTATTTATTTTTCTGTTTATGGTTTCCGCAATTTATAATTTAGATATTTCAATTCATGTTAATCGTTCTGCAAATCGAAATCTCAAGATTTGTTCCTCCTCTCTCGTTTCTCGTTCACCTTTATAAAAATATTTTTTCTTTTAATTTTTATTAACGTAAAATAAAAGATCTCATCCTGAGGTTCCAACCATTCCTGTTCATACAACACCATAATACATGGCATGTGTTCAGTAGTATACATCTTGTAGACTAGGTTCAATGAATTGTACTGGTCTGCCAAATCAGGTGGTGTGATATAGTATTTATATTTCTTAAATGATGCAGAGGGTTGACCAGGAATAATTGGCACACATTTTTCAGATTACATGCCGTGTGGCCCATTGAACATATCATGTAGTCCCTTTGGGTACGTGTTGGACTGTATACCTTGTTCACAACTTGCCTGGATAGAAACCATGTGGCGCGGATACTACATGGAATGTGTCCCACTGAACATGTTGTGGAATTTGAAGATTTACGAATTACATCTACATACCATGTCCCAATGCACTTACTTCAGATGGATGGTGAAAATATGTATAAACAGTGTAGTCAGAACTGGAAAACGTGTACTCATTCAAATTATGCAGATTTTTTAAAATTTATTATTATATTATACAAACCATTGAGATGTATACCATAGTGCAGGTGTAAAGCTGAGGCATAACACATGATAGGTTATATATATATATTTTTTATATTACATATGTGTAATGAACATTTATATTCATTGGGTAGTCATGAACGACAGTTCACCGGTTTGCCTCCAAGGTACATGTTCCATATACACATAATTTTAGATGAATTTATTTGTTTAAAATTATGATGGATGAGAATATAACGAAAATTCAGGAATAGGGATTATGATAAAGGGATTTATTAATTAAAGATCATTAACTGATTCGAGCATGATTTATCTTACACAAGAACAGTTAATGAATTTAATTCTAGGTTTATTTATGCATAAATATTGTTTCATGTATGGATGATCATGAGCTAGATTATGACATTTTATTTGAATGGTTTCATTTAATTTTTTTGTTTAAATTAAATTTATTTGTCGGTGAGCCTTATCCTCATTGATATGTAGTGCTTACGTGCCAATGGTTTCTTTATGTAAAACCCAATTTTACCCCTCACCTGTGTGTTAGATGAAACCATGTTTAATGGATGGTGCTCCCAAACTGAAGGAGTCAGATCATGTTAGGTTCCAAGGTGAAAAAAAATCCAAGGTGATTCAATGGTGGACAGGTGGAATGCTGTAAATATGAACCCAAATGGTTCAAGTTGTTTATCTCCTAGGTCATGGTTTAGTTCATCAACCTATAGATAAACTAACCAATTGAACAAGCTCATGATCATACCATTTATTTTATTTCGGCCAGTTACATGGTTTATTTATTGTTGGTGTGTTGACATGATCACGTAATTAATGAATTAAACAATCATGCAAGATGGGCGTAAAATAATATTTTCTTAGGAATAAATATTTTCATAGAAATCACTAATTACATGTGTATATCCCACATTATATTAACAATAATGTAATCAAAGATAATAAAATGGAAATTTCAATCCTTACCCATATTATTTTATACATTATATAGGGAATCATACCATGTAGGATTTGTGGTGATCACGACATAAGATGAAGACCTCAAAATCCTCCTTGGTTCGAATCTTTCAATTCAATGTTGACCTTGGATGGATTTGATCTTGTAGACAGATGGATTCAATCAATACAGAGTGGGAAAGATCATTCCAAACTTGTTAAAATGAACTTGCAGATATGATTATTTCTCTTATTCTCTCCTATAAAGTTATCTCTTTCGCAGAAGCACATGCAGGCGCCTCTTCTCGTGAAGTATGTCACTCTATGAGCCAAATAAGAAAACGCTCAAGCGATGGATTCATTATAGTGGTAGCTGATCCAGATTCCATCAAGCAGAGAGTGGAATCCTTCAAATTATCGGTACAAGGTCGAATTTCCTATGAAAGAGGGTCAAAGCCTTGGTCTTATTCAACTCTCAAGGACTGCATATCTCACTATTGGAACATATTCAACTAGAGGCTAATTCCCATTGGAAAAGGATATTTTCACCTTATATAATGCAGTCAAGAAGACCATAATAATATATAGCGTCTACGCACCATCAATTTGAAACCAGGGATCCTACGTCTCTCAGAATGGTTATCCAATTTCAATCCCTTCAAGAAAAGTCATTCCATTGTGTAGGTTTGGGATAGGATTCATGTGATCCCATGGATCTAATGGAACCATAAAATTCAAAATTATCTAGTCTCTGGCATTGGAATCCCATTTCGGATTTACGATCAAATGTTGAATGGTGATCTTGGTCTCTATGCTCGAGTTCACATTGAGATTGATATGGAATTGTCTCCTCCGGAACGTGTTTCTCTAGATGTGAATGAGCATCTTATAAAGGCATGATTTGAATTTGAAAAGATACCAAAATACTGAGAACAATGTAGGATGATAGGCCATGAAATTGACATGTGCAGAGTTGGACAAAAATTTGTCAATCCAGCGGCTCAGAAAACTTCAGTAAAGGGGGACTAAAAACGAAAAAATCCTATTACCAAGCAGTATGTGAGAAAAGAATCCAATGGTTGCCCATAAGGGGTCACTTGGGATAGCTCTTATGGGACATGTAATTCCTGGGTAGTCTTAGTAGAGGAAGAGGAAGCCCAGGGATGTGCTCATGCTAAAACATGAATCTCAAATGATGCAGAATTAATGAAAGATTGTGCTCCAGAATCTCATATTTTTCTGGAGTTATCGAATGAAATTTCCTCCTTGGTTCTTATATTACTGTCTAAATCTCATTACCTAGAGTTCATTACCTCATAATTTTTAAAATCAGTTGATATGGATGACAAACTTACATATGGAGTTTCTCATGTTTCATACTCGACAAAAAGGTAAGAGGAAGTCTCTTCTCAAACGATTGTTATTTTTATAGCAGATTCACCCCTAATGAAGTCAATCTCTTTGAACATGGAGCAACCAGATGAGTTGAATACTGAGTTCATCCCAAAGAACGAAATTAATACATAACAGTCTAGTAAGTGGGAGTTGAGAAGCTCTCATAAAAAAGATGACGATGAAAAATAGAATGGGGGGCTTTCCCCCACCCAATGGAAATGATGCACATCCTCTATTGGAACTGCCTGGGGATGGAAAACTCTAGCACGTTATGTTCCCTTGTGATTCTTGTGAATAAACATAAACTTTCTTTCATTGGAATATCTAAACCAAAATCTAATAACATCACATCCGGATCCATGCTTACCCAGAGTGGATATTCTATTATAAGTTCTATTGAAGACATCTCAGGTATTGATATACCATGTTTCTTGTTCACCATTCTATTAACAATCATGTTGTTGTTAATGTGGACCAAAAAATCATCACATGCATCTTCCTAAAGGAAGTTCGACTCACTTTTAGTTCAATTTTTTATGCATTCAACAGCTATATCAGCAGAAGAACTCTTTGGCAGCATATAAAAGAGCTTTCTAGAGTCATTTCAGACCCCTTGGTTATTACGAGTGATTTCAAATCCATTTTATAGGAAGATGAGAAGATTGGACTTGGCATTAATTCATCCTCAATGAGAGCTTTCAGATCTTGTATTTAGGATTTAAACCTCATCAAATTTATTCTAATTGGTTCCAAATTCACTTGATATATGAGGCATCTTAATGGCACCAGAGCAAGTAGAATTGATCGTACCTATGGTAACCACTCACTCCTTGAGGGATGGAAAACCATCTCTTGTTTCACACTTGTAAAGAACACCTCTGATCAACACCCAATTCTGAAAACCTTCACTATGATGGGAGACAAGTTTCCAGTCCCATTTAGGTTTAATAATGCCTGGACCACTGTTCTCGATTGGTCTTAGCTTGTGAAAGACACATGGAACATGGATGATAATTTTTACACCCAATTTTCGTGCATATCCAAACTCAATGCTTTCAAGATTAAATTGATACACCGATGAAATCAATAAGTCAGTCTCCTAGACTAAAATATTGACTTCTTAGAATGTTCATTGCATGATCATCAAGAAGACACCACTAGGTCAAACATTACCAGTGATATTTCTCACCAAATAGCATGTCCTCCCACCTCAACACACTCCTCAGACATAGAGAGAATATCCAAATGGATCTCTTTAAAGTCATGTGGATAATGAATGGTGATCAAAATAACAAGTTTTTCAATATCCTGCATAGAGTTAAAAAGGTTCAACAACCTCTTTCCTTTATAAAAGAAGGAGATACCATTCTGAATGACCCTCAAAGCCTCTCTAATCATATTCTTTCCTATTATACGGATCTATTCAATGGTCATGATAGTAATCAGGCTATTAAGGTTGCCATTATTCCCAAACATATAACTGATGATGACAACACTTTTCTTAATTAGAATCCTCTGGACATTGAGATCAATGATGCTATTTTTGGGCACAATAAAGGAAGTTCCCTATTCCCAGATGGGTTCACTAATCATTTTTTTCATGTTTATTGGGAGGTAATCAAATATATGTTAAACACATCTTTACGAAAGGTTCCCATTCAAAATAGTGTAATGATACGTTCATTTCCCTAATCCCAAAGGTGGAAAATGCAAGATATACTGCTAAATTTAGTCTGTTATCCTTTTTCATCACCATTTATAAGGTCATCAAAAAAATCTTGTCTAATCATTTTGCAAATATCTATGGAAGAATCATCCCTTGGAACCAATTTGGATATGTCAAGGGGAGAAAAATCTAGGATTTCCTTCTCACCACCTCTGAATGTGTTACATACTACAAAATTCAACTCGATGGGGAAATATTTCCCTCAAATTGGATATTAGAAAGGCTTTTTGACTTAATTTATTGGAACATTAATGGGTGCATCCATCATGAATTTGGATTTGACATGTGGTTTATTCAAGTTATCAAAGATCTTATTATCTCTACGGACATTTCCATTCTCATTAATGGTTCCCCAGAAGTTTACTTCAAGTGCCCAAGAGGTGTAAGGTAGGATGACCTTATGTCCACCGTTATCTTTGAATTTCTTGAAGACTATCTGAGTAGTCTTTTTATTCATATGACTTGTTCGAGTGATTTCAAAATAATCATGGCTTGGAGGGGTCTCTCAGCCCCCTCTCACCATATTTTTGAGAATGATATCATTATATTCACTTAGGGTTATAGGAGAAAAACGAAAAACCTCAAGAATTCTTTACTTTCCATGAAGCAATCTTGGGATAGGTGGTAAATTGGGGAAATTCGTTTATTTATTTTGTTAAAAACATACTTTCACCAAGGAAATCATGTATCATTTCTAACATTTGTATTCATGAAGGGTCTCTCCCCTTTAACTACCTTGGGGTACCCATGTTCTTTTGCAGACCTGGGATCTCTTACATTGTGGATGTGATGAGCCAGGTAAGAAGGACCCTCTTCTCCTGGAAAGGAAAATCAATCTCAATGACAGGGAGACTTTACATGGTTAAATATGTGGCCACCTCAAAACTCCTATACTCTTTCATGATATAATCCTAACCTACTTAGCTGATTAAAAAATTAAATACTCTGATGATAAATGTTTTGTGGACTTGCTATATTATTGAACAATGGGTAATTTCATCTCTTTAGAAGAAATTTTGCATGTCGTATAAAAAGGGTCGGCTTGGAGTCAAGAATCTTGTCTCCTTCAATCGATCCTTACAAGAACAATTCATATGGAAGTTAATTAATGATAGGACATAGTCACATGACATAGTCAAATCCATGATCCTAAAAAGACTCATTGATGGGACCATGAGTTTCATTCAATCCTCAAACTGGTCTGGGATGTAAAAACTCTTCCAGCACATAAATAGTGAGTCTTGCTGGATTGTCAGTACCCAATCATCACTATGTTTCTAGAAGCTTAACTGGATATGATCCCCATTAATCAAAAATGTTGATTTCATGCACCCAAACACTGATTATGACTCCTCTATTAAAAAATAGATTTATCATGGCAATAACATCCCCCGTCATATTGTTACCTGGATTGAATCCTATGACTTCATAGAGGACAAGGATATGCTTCTGTAGAAACCAAGTATTAACGAAATACTGGATTCTATGGGATACTACAATAATCTTATACATGGGGAGAGCACATGAATTGAATGTTTTCACAAGAAATGGTTGCTTCCCACATGCTTCTCTTTACTATGGAGACTCCACCTTGGCATGATTTCGGTTGAGTTGAACCTACTGTGTGTGGGTATCAGTATTTTTTCGAGATGTGTGCTCTTCCAACAGCCACATGAAGATGTCAATCACCTATTCCTCTACTGAAATACTTATTCATCGCTCTAGTATTATTTTTGTGATCTATTTGACATACAATCTCCTCATGATATAGAGATTTCTCAATTTCTGTTGGATTTGGCAGCTACACAGCGTTCCAAACTAGTATGTGCTCTCTTCCAGGTTGTCTGCGCTGCTGTTATACAAATTATATAGATTGGAAGAAATAAATAATTTCATGATGAAGATGCCCCCTGCAATGCTGCAATTTCCAGCATGATGCATTTGGTTCAAAATGCCAGCAATATGCTCCGGGAATGTTGTAATAACTTGGTGAATGACATGCTTGTCTTCAGAAGGCTCAAAAACCCAGTTAATTTTCCCAATCCTCATAGAACCATAGAAGTGCTATGGATTCCCCCATTTTCTGGTTGGATTATGTGTAATATGGAAGACACCTCAATGGGTAATATGAGACATTCTGACTATGGTTTTGTCTTCCGATATCAAAATAGTGATTTTTAGAGGGTGAAGAAGGCACATGTACACATGCCACCACGCATGAGGAATTTATGCATGAACTCATTAAAGTAGTTGATTTTTCTCAACAAAGAATACGGGACTCTGTTTGGTTTGAAAGTGATTCAATGGAAATGGTGCAAGATTTTTGGAAAGTCCATATGCTTCTTTACTGGATGATTACAACCCAATGGAGAAAATTCTTGAACAACCTTGCCACTTTGAACTTCATCATGATGCACACCTATCGTGAATCAAACCAACTTGCTGACCGGCTAGCCATCAGTAGAGCCTCCGAATGAAATTGTACTCATTACACCGAATTACCTGGTGGGGTTAATGCATATACTTCAACGTGATAAATCTAATCATCCATCTTTCTGACTTGTGTAACACTTTTTCATTAATTTGAAACCTCATTTCTTGTTTTTATTTTAAAAAAATAAATTTGAAATTCATATATATTGATAAAATCCATGAATGGAATATTATCTCAGTATCTCCTCCCATAATCATTGTTGGAATCGAACCATAGTTAAATGTACTAAACCAACTCTAGTTGAGGTGTTTTCAATTATCAAGGGATTCTTATTCATGTTTTTTGTTTGAAATGACATGTTTCACATCCTGGGTTGACTGCCATAGTAGGTCTTGTTGTGTCCAGGAGGAAAATATTGAAGAACTCTAATATTAAAGGATTTCAAGACTGGGGAGTTCACCCCACAGGATCAAGGCGATTAAAGGTAGACATCAGAAGAAAATTCCATTTCGCGCTTGCACCAAGTGATTCCATCAGCAGCATCCAGAGATATGTGGAGCACGTGTGGATCACCATTAGAGGAATTCTATACATGGATTCTACATTGCAATGATGGATCACATCAGATCATTGCTGCATACATAAACAGAGAGAGAATAATATCAATGTAATTCATGTGTATTACTTAAATTAATTATAACCAACAAATGTATATCCTCTCTATGGTTTGAGGACTCCCTTCTTTTTGTTTCGTTTTTTTCTATTAATATGATATCGTTATTTATTATATTGACAGATCACAGATTAATCATTGCTAAAGTAATAAATTAATGTTTGGTACACCCTCCAATGCACATTTTCTGCACCTGGAACCTATAAAGAGATATAGGAGAAACCACATTATATTGTGGGACAAGATGCCAAGATCATGTACCAGCATAATCCCCTATTTGAGAGAGAGTGAAATTATTTCCTCTTATTATCATTTATGGTTGAAAAAGTAATTCTACTATGAACTCCTTCTCAATATTAACCCAACATAAATCATATTCTTTCCTCCCCACTAGGTACAATTTCCTCCACAGATATGTAGCTACATGCATCTAGCTCACTGCCTAAGAAACCCAATACTCCATCAGAGCCCAGATATTACAACTGGGGATCCTTATCTACACGAACTATGTGTCTATCTCAATGACTAAAACACAACCCTCGAACATTCTTATGGTTTGTTGCTATAAGGGATGTAACATTCTCTACCACAAGTCACACTACCCCAATAGATCAATCATTCACCAATCAACCAGATCAGCCTACTAGGCCTCAATTACCTGAGCCACACATGGAATATGACCATGTTCCAAAGTTGAGAAGCCAAACATAAAATTCATAAGCTAGAGTAGTAGGGTATTTTATTTAAGATTCATTTTATCTCCTATTTTAATTAAAATATACCAAAACATCAAATTAAAATATGAACACAAGTCATTAGGATGCATGTACAATTCATAGGGTCTCTACCTAACTAATAGTGTATCATGATATGGTCATTCAGTAGGATCAATATCCTTGTATCAGATCATGAGGGGCCCTAAAATCTCTTGTTCAAGATATAATTCCCTTGAATATTTTACACACCATGATCACCTAACACTATTATCCTACCATCCAATGAAATCCTCACTATTTCGAACTCCAAAATCTTTTATATATCTCAAAAATCATCTCGAATACCATTCATTCATGACTTTCTATATAAAATATGAAGAATGGGAGAAAGTTTCCCCTTAGTCCCTCCTCTAGTAGTCCTTTGGATGGAGACCTGCAAAAAGGTCATATAATTTCATAAAATTGGAGGCATTTCCCTTTTTGGAAGAAGACAATATCTGGGGAAATGATAGTCCACCGTAAAACAACTACATGATCTATGTGTCAATGAAATCCAAAATACATCCCATAAGCATGTTTAATTTTTTTTTTCAAAAATAGTAAAACCTCCAAAGTACGTACCTAATGTACACTATGTATTGACATAACAAATGTCCAAAAGTCAGTACTAGTAATGATTAGCATTGACTATGTAGTCCACCTAGAAAACTGAAAGTATATTTATACATGTAGGATGAGAATGAAAATATTCAATGTTGAAAAACCAAATTCTATCATGCAAAATTTGAAAAAGAATCATAATGCCCCTATGAGAAAAAAACAGAACACAACTACACCGAACAAGGTATACTAGCCTCCAAAAATATCAACAGAGTACACTCACCATATAATTCATGTAATGTAATATAATATAATTCAAATCATTAGTATGGTACCACAATAAACATTCCCATAGAATAACTTCTCTCACACCCTAATAGAAAACATATTGATGCTCTCACCTCTTCCGAACATATAACACCCCAACCCACCCTCTAACACATGGGACACACACTACCTCATATCCCTTCTAGAGACACCTGGGCCACATACCACACCACATCCCAAAGACACTTGTGAACACACAACTCACCCCCACACATGGGCCTCACAAACCAGAACATTCCCAGAGAATCTTGGGTCATATCCACTTTGATGAGGGATCGTGGAAGAGTGGGTGTCCATCCATCCATCCTCCCACCAATATTTTTATGAAAGACACCCTCACCCATAACGATGGGGTTGTTCAGAACATGGTTCTCAACTAGGGTATGGTGTGTATAGAAATCACATGGAAAATACATCTACTGCATATATTAATACAACAAAATAATCCCAATCTCTATGTTTTTATACAAAAAACCAGCACACACAACACTATGAACGTTGATGCTGCCTCTAAATTCCCAACCACAAAATGAACCACAATCAATTCATACTCCCATAAAATTAATTTAACCAGTTCATATTCAATATTAATCAATTTTTTTCTTCATTACATAACTACATAAGAAATTACCAGGCACATCCCATGTCAATACACACAAAATTATGTCACCTAGAGGAATAATAACCATGATAAATAAACCCAGAACACATTTACTCACAATTTAACACACGTTCATGGAATAATGAAACTAATTATTTGAAATTGAGTGAATCTTTCGACATGCTACTCATGGACAAAATCTGAGTGACAATACATGTACTAACCACATCTATCATAATTCTTAAACGTTATCTAGTATAATCCATCCCCTTAAAAGAACAAAACCCCATATCATAAACACATTGAGCTAAACATTTCATCACATCCACTCTCAGTATCCCTACGGCATAACCACACCATACCCATAAACATATAACTGCACAACTCGATGATAGACCTACTCAGAAACCACATCCATCCATTGCACCACCAATCGATCTCTTAACATGAGATTACATTAAACCACCATCACCACCCAACACACATACATGCTCCCCACCATAGCACAATGCTAACCACAGAAAGAAAAAATTTATAGATTTAATAAGGTTCTTCTTATTTAGTTTTGCTTGCTTATTTATTAGTTATTATTGATCAAGTTTGATCTTGTGATATCCATTTATTTTACCCAATATATATTTGTTAATAAATTTCATGAATGAAGTAAATCATTATAAATCCCAAAACAAAAATCCAAAATCCATTAGAAGTTAAAAAAAAAGTCCACCAATGACCATGATTGTCAATAGGAATATAACTCATATAGTTCACCAAATGTATCATAATATTATTAATGCATAAGCATGCATCACTTTCCCAACCCCTGTTTAATGTTTTGAAATAAATTTGACATTATTTTATGAATTTATATTCTACTTCATTCTAATGTATATATTTTTACACCCACCCCATATGACACACAATTATAAGAGACGAAGGGTCCCCTGCTTCGATTAATAAACGATTAATACCTTATTATCGCCCCAATATAGGGGGAATCCATGTAGTATAAAAAATCCATGGGGAAATATGATTTGAATGAGTCATAAAATGAACGACTAACCATGGAAGAAATGTTTTTGGTACATCAAATATCATGCGTAAAGTATTGAATTCAAGGTATATAGGATCTCGTCTTTAGAATGTCCAAATCCAATATCACTGGGATAAATGGATTTTAAAAGAAATTAAAGGTAGATATTGACCAAAAACACAATGTCTTGGATTCATGTGAAGATCAAAGTCCTTATAAAATAGGTATAATGAGAAATGGATGAAAAAATAATTAATATTGGTATTAAATTTAATTAACATAAAAGGAAATGTTAAAGGGGTGAAATTGGAAAAAATGTAACATGATTTTAATTTTGAAAAACTGTTGGAAATGAATCACTGGTGGGTGACCTACAACTGGATGCCTCCCCAATTGATGAGAAAGTATTGAATGACTCACCATTAGATGAGTCACCATTGGATTATTAACTATTGGTTGAGTCACCATTGGATGGGTCATTCTTTTATGAGTCCCCATTGGATGAGTCACAGTTGGGAGAGACACTACTGGGCGAGTCACCATTGGCAACATACTATCCTCTACTCAACATTGGGACTCACGATTATGAGCTATCGTTCTGACTTAGTGGTCTTGACTATCTTTTGGTAAACATGAAAAATGAGAAACTATTGAAATGAGCCACCATGACCTCCCATAACACCTCAAACACTAGATATTCACAATGTAATGGAGCATAGAGGTATGGTACATTAAATCCAAAAATAAAAACATTTAATGGGGATCCTCAAATCTATAAGGAATTTATAACTTGTTGGAATGATTTCCAACATGAGACATGAAGTTGAGAGATTTCTTTATGGAGAAAAATGTGATATCTAATATAATATTTTAGTGGTAGTTTTTCTTCTTCAAGTAATAGTATTAATAGGTGACATTCACCACCTATACCACATTTAATCACTGAATCAAAAATGTAGAATATTGATTTTATATTATCTAGATTAAATTATCGATGGTATCATAATTTGAATTCTTAAAACACAGATTCATTGGAACCCAAAATCATGGAATCCTCTCTTTGGGATGGGATTCTCCTTTTTGGCGAACAGATCAAATGTAAGTTGTTATTTACGTATGAAAACATTTCCTTGAACTCATCAAGAATATTTATCATTTGAACTGGCCTCTTATATATGTGTTTTTAGATAATAAAAATGTATATAAATCATGAAAACATTGTTTCAAGATTACTTTCATTGTGTTTTATTGAGTATTTCCACCTTATTTTAACCATGGTGATCTATATAATGAAAAATGATATCTCAGCCATCCTCATTAGTGAGTATGTTGTGATGTCGAGAGCAAGGGGAATACGATGATGCTAAAATATGAGAAACACATATATGGTTTAAAATAGAAACGTTGTTGGAGATCTAATAGTCCTTATTTAAACTAGTGGGTCACACGATGAGTCGGGTGACATCAATCATACAAATGATTGAATAACGTAAACAGTACACCTGAAACCTTGTCCATCATTGAAATGGATATATATTTTACAATTCTATAGAAGTCATGAATTGTTGGAAGAAAATCAAAATTCTCATCTCCCACTCCCATTACACACTTTATCAGCTTCACATGTGTACTTTGCACCCAACTCATTACGAGCTATTGACAACATCAAAAAAACCTACAAGCTGCCCAGACATATTCACGACCCTCTAAGACACCTACGAGGTGGCCTAGATGGCCACCCTCGGGAACGGTGAACCTAGTGTCATGTATATGATCTCAATTGAGGCTGGCATGTCATCTTAGTATACTGGCCATATTTTTTTATATAAAACCAGGAAGGAATAAATAGTTAAAAAACAAGTATAAAATGCAATTGGATATGAAGGTCATGGACACATCTTCACATATAACATTAGTATAAAATTCATTAATCCCATCACAAAATCACTTCAAATTGTATGGAATCTATTGATTTTGACATCTATAAAATATATTGACCTAATTATATTGCATGGTTCTCCTTCATAAATATGAGAATTTTATTTTTCCTAAAGAAAACACTTTAATTATTCTCATGCATCATTAAAATATTGTATGAAATTAAGATAAAATATTACGATAATTATTCGAATATGAATTGTAGAGAACATCAAACCAACCATCTTCTTTTTTGGAAAGAATGTGTCACATATGACACATGTATTTTGAATATAGGTCCAGTTGATCAATTTTCAGAGTTAATAACATAGAGAATTACTCATGTGTCATATCACTTGATATGAAGCCATATAAATTCTTCATTCATCACCATGAATCAATACATAATAATTACATGGGAATCTCCATGAAACTAAAATTCGTAAAATGAATCTGTAACATTTCTTCATACACCACCTTGAAAATTATGGCCTTCAATCTATTCACATATTTCAAGGAATTTAAAAATGTGAGGACTTCATCCCTGATCTATTAACTTCAGAACAAATTCATCATATTGAAATAAAATTTAAAAATCACATTTACTTGATCTCCATTAACAAAATCTAAAATAAATTAAAAATTAATAATATCCTTAAGAAATGTGGACCCTTAAATCACCACCTTTCTATTTTTATAATATCATTTATGTTATATCCAAATGAATATGATGATGTGTGGTACTATAATTGTCTATCACCCATTTACATTTCTAGACATTCATTTCACATTCTCTCCCTGTTATTGAAATGAAATAAAAATTCCAATGGAAAATGGAATAATTATATATATAATGAATGTTCCATCCATCATTTCACTCTAATTATTCAAGAGTTCTTCTCATTACATAAAACCAAAAGATTTGATTTAAACATTAAATATTTCCCTTACTTGTTGATCATTATGTACTATGACATATGAATTCAAATACATTTCTAAATTGATTATTCACATTAATTATAGGGTGAAATTACAAAAAGTGAGATGAAAATTATTAATAACAATCAAATTGAATCTCCTTCGTTCACTTAAACAAATATATACAAAATCTTCAATTATGTTAGGAATGATAAAAGTCCATGGGGGATATCGACATTTCATAAGAAATTGATAAATTAAATATGCCCCTCTTTATTAAATTTTTAATATTTTTGATATCTAGGGATAGAATATTAAGAGAGATAAACATTTCTCAATGATCTTATATTCATGAAATTTTCAAAATAATCAAAATATATATTAATTGAAATAGTAATTTTTGTTTCCCTTTTATTTTTCTCCTCTACAATTGAAAATAATCACATTGTCTTCATAATGGTGGATATCATAATGAATGGATTTAATGAAATTATAGTATAGGTAATAATCTAGAATATGACTTCAATTATGGAATGTTTATATAGGAAAACATTCAAACCAACATGAAGGATAATCTTCTAATGAATTTTTCTGCAGAATATTAAGAAATAAAATCAATCCAACCTGGAATATTAATTTTCATGGCTATCTAGAATAGAAAATACAATTATTCAACTACATTATTGATGATACACCATAAATTATGTATTTAAACATAAATGTTGCAATCATCCAAGGATGATGTAATTTTTTGTCTTAGCAATCTATAATTTACAAACTTCAATGCATCTCAATTTTCCCCATTGGGAACATCAACTTCAATTACCATCATTATATATATAAATAAAATAAAACAAAGGTCAAAATAAATATGTTGGATCCTTCCTGATTTACAAATTTTAATAAAATGCGTTTTTATTTTCTAATCAACCATGTTTCCCCATTTGTTCCACTCTCCATGGTTTCATATATGAACATATGTTCATATTTATATTGAGCCAGCATAGATATCATTACATTCTCTTCTGCTTTGTGTAGATAACTTCAATTCATAACATCCATCTCATTTGATACATTCATACTCCTCTTTATGATTCCTTCTTAGTATTTATCTATTGTTATAAAACCTTTTTCAATGTGATCATATTTCTTGATTCTATAATACATAACCTCTTTAACATAAGTGTATATTTTTAGGGAAGTAATCTTGAATTTTTTATTAATGATGTTTTATCTTTTTATTTACTCTATCACAATTATTTTATTGTGCATCTTCCATTTCAATAATTCATTAAAAATATTCTATCTAGATAACAAACATGCCATTCAGAACTATGGAAACAAGTTTGATCTTCTATGTATATTTTCATGAGTGGATTTCATCATAATAATTCCTTTGGATGAATTACCCTTGAACATCATGTTTTTATTAATCTAGGTTGCTTAAGAATTATTCTTTTTACCATATTGGTAGATTTTCTATTCCCACCATTCTTCTCATATATTCATATTGTTTATTCACTAACCCTATCATGATTTTGTGATCATCTATTCCTATCATAATTGGATAAATATCGATATTAGATTGTAACAACCTTGTGGCCAATACTATTACATATGTATCCAATATTACCATGAAATTAAATTAGTTATAAAGTATATAGATTCATCTGGACCAGTTTATATTGCTTCCATTTATTTGTAATTATAACCCTTGAGATAGACATCCCTTGTTATAATAAATTTTGAGGACATTGAAAATAATTTAATGAAAAATTCTTAAATTTGTTTTATCACCATCATAGAACCGCAAATATTTTTTCAAAATATCTTATATATATTATTTTTGGTTCATATCTACGAATTTTAGTTCTATTTTTTGGGAAAAATTTCCACAAATTTATTCCTATAAAAAATATTCCTGGACATAGGTTTGTTATTAACATTAATCATCAATACATGTTCATTATTTGATTTTGAAACTCACTGTTTTGAGTAAAAGATTTATAAAAAAATTTTATAAGAAATTAAGGATGTTATATCTTTCTACATATATGATTTTTATATATATTTGAATGGATTCATTTTCTTCACAAGAAATGTTGGATATATTTTAATAATACAATAGTCTAGTCAACACTAAGTGTTAGCTTAAATTGTTTCCTTCTTTTGTGAAGACTGAATATGTATCTTCTCAATATTGTACAATTGACCATCAATTCCTAGTCATTTCACAATAAGCATTATTTTTTCATCATAAATATTAATCATCTTCAATTAAAATAATTATTTATTTTATCATCCCAATATTTATGAAGCGTAACAAATTTTGAATCGAATAGACATATTCCTGGTTCTTCTTGGATATTTCCTCCAACTTTATACCCTTCCAATCATTTCAATTTTCTAATTTCACATCATGTACATGGGTATTTTCATCACGAGAATGTATTAATCCTTATTAATATTCCAATTGACTGATCCATATTGAGGAAAATATTTCATGTTCCCACATTGCTTCATAAAATGTTCCATCCTATTATGAGATCTTTAGACATACAAAAATTTCTTCTTGTATGCACTTCTCCAAGAAGAAATATTCTCTAGACAATTCTATGATCTCATACTTAATGCATAGAAAGACTCAAAAAACAAGTTATTCTCTTTATTATGTTATACCATTCAAAATAACTCTTAATCAATCAAATAATAATTCTTTTGAAGCTGTAGATTTATCATCATCTCCCTAAATGCTATAATTTTCATCTTGAGGATAGTTTTTTAATTTAATTACACATACCTAATGACCAATATAGGTATAAGGTCTATCAATATACTTGGTGGAAACAAAATAATAATACTTAATAAATTCCAATATTGATAAATTTTAATTTTCAAAAGGAAAATTGAAACAGATACTTACAGTTTTTTAAACAAGAGCGACTTTTTATTGAACATTCTATTATGGTTTTTTTCCAATTCGTCATGGTCTTTATAGATAATTATGTAATCGTGTAGGTAACTGAATCTTTACACAAACATCACTTCTTATTGCATCGGGAATGAATATCGTGTCTTCAATAGATAATATATTCATTTTAGTGAATCTAATAGATGTGAACCTTGGCTCTAACACCGCATGAGTAGACCTGTTTGGGATATGCCTAACACTAGGAGGCAGTAAATCAAGGTTGGAGACTTTTTAATCTATATCAATATTTTTTCCAACTACATTTTAGACATGTTAAGAACCTTATTTTATTTTTCCCTTTTACCATTTTCATTGACGTTTTTGAATTTTGTAAGGATAGAAAACATTAATTTCAAAAGTGTCACCACTAAATAATAGTATCTATTATTGGATAATTTCGGGTTATGATCATGAAAGAAAATCCACAAGAAATTAATCCATTGAATGTGGTTATAGTAAGAATAAAATACCCTTTAACATGAAATTTAATTTTTTTAATTGACAGGGCTTCTTTAATATAATTTTACTAGATCATTGTACTACATTTCAATATAGAGTTCTCCATGTTGATAATTGTTTGGAACACCATGAATGGCCTCCACATATTTAGACATCTCATATTTCAATGTTATTATTTGTTCTAATCCAAACATCTTCACATTTTCACATACATAGTAACATGCAATAAACACAGATTATATGTTTTATGTTGTAACATTAATAGTTACACAATCTCCTTCATATGTGTCTCGTAATTTTATTATTGATTCACACATATTAATGAATAAATCTTCCTAACTAAATAATGATCAACTGAATATAACTCGATTTGTAATTTATCTTCAGTACTATTAATTTTTTAGTGAATAACCTGAGTTATCTAAAACATCTACTTCCAATATTATCAAAATAAAGAAATTATTTGCGATTATCAAAAATGTAATGATCAGATAAATATTGAATCAACAAAATTATTATTCACTAATTCAAAATCAATATTTATGTAGGAACAATATATTCTTATTGGACATACAAAAATATTTAATTGTTTAGAAGTATAAATTTTACATTCTTAAATACCCAATATCAATACATGATTATATTGGTTCAATTTTTTTATCATGATATAAACAATATTTATGAAAATATATTTCATTGTACACTAGAACACATTCAGAACATTTTATTCTTCAATTATAGGATTAATTTATTTGAAAAAAATTCATGTATAAAGAATGATGTATGTACATTTAATAAACATTAACATATTCATTTTTTTTGTTATTTTCAGTGTTCTGTTTATTATTTTTCTCCATTTCTAAATTTATCATGCATTAACATATGCATGAACACATGCACACTATCCACTTTCTCCATCACTTCCTATTGAATTTCTTCTCCTAACATATTTCTATATACCAACCACAGCGTCCATGTTTAGTTTTCTGTACACTTGTTTATCTATAGTATATGAAAGTACACACATCATATCAAACGATAACCCTAAATTGAATAAGTTATTCTCCTACATGAATCTATGATCATAGGTTCACATATGGTTCCCTTTGTATAAAAAATGTTCTTTTTCTCTTTCCTATCCAATTTTTATCAACAATATACACATATTTTGACTTCCTGAAACACATTGGGGGTATAATAGCCAAGAATTGGTCCATAGAACCATTTTCATTAATCACTATTATAATTTCATATTAACACATGTCATGTATGCACAGATGACCATATTCATTCAAGAAGAAAACTCTAAGTAATCATTTCTTCATGAAGCATGATGAGGGATTACACCAGTTGCATTTTCACATAATCGTTTTCATCACATAGATCATAGAAAATCTTAAGATATGGAATATAGATATCCTTTGAAAAACAAGAATGGTTCATGGGATACATATTCTTAGAAAGTCCTTGATGAATCACATTATTACATTAAATCATGAAACTAGAAGAATATAGATTATTTATTTTTAATAAAAATATTACCTCTAAAATAATGTACAAGCTGCGATTTTTCCTTCTTCAAGGAATCGGTATTTATATGTTCTATTAACTGTATCTACCATGTTTAATCACTAAATATAGTCCCTAATATAATGTAGACATATTCTATAGGTTTAATGCTGAAATTCCTAATCATATGAATCAATCCAACATGAATTCATTGAATCAAAAAATTATGGTGTCTCTAATTCATGATCGGATTCTCCTTTGTGGGGAAAAAATCATGTCCATGGATTCATTTATGCATGAAACTCATTCCTTGAAACTCATCAAGAATATCAAATATCTGAATTGGCCTCCTAAAATTATGTTTATAGTTTGGAAAACAATATAAAATCCATGGTTATGAAATTGCATGATTAATTTGATCATTTTTATTTCATCATATCGATCATAGTTCAATAATGGTGATATCTACATTGAAAAATGGATTCTCATCCATTTTCTATATGAAGTATGTGGCTTCATCGAGTGCTATGAGGAAGAAAATGATTGTCGATTATGAAAAATATGGGGTTGATTTCAAATACCCGCATTATGGGAGACTGAGTGTCCTTGTTTTATCTAGTGGGGTGAAGGATGTGTTGCATGATGGAAATAATTTTTGTGTTTTAATTAGGTGAATAGAACACATGTATCCTTATCCCTCATCGAACCAAATCCTTTATTTTCTAGTCTATATTATTCATGCACTGTGGAGAGTGGCTCGTAAGTATCCTATACCCCTCACAGTAGCACCCCATATCAGTTTGTTGGTTTCACTTTCTACACACCTTCTTCAATGATATTATCCCACATCATGCATACCACAATTCAAGCCTAGGTCATACACATATCCATCCTTCAATATTTTGGGATTCTTATTAATACTCCATTGGGCATGGTCAACCCATTGTCTCGCGTAAGCCCTCAGTTGAGGATAGATTTTCATATTAGTAAGCTAGAAATATTTTTTAAATAAATTCTAAAAAATCAAAGACAAATGATTTGTATGTTATTGAATTCAATATTTAATGAATTGTACACCTCCACACCTTAATATCTAGTGTAAAATTCATCAATACAATTATAATTTATCTTCAAATATAAATGTATCATACTATTTCATCTTCTTGAACACTTTATCCACTAATTATGTTGCCTGGTTTTCCTTTATGATAACTAAAGTATCATTGTTCCTCATGTTAACACATTCACGGTTCTCATTGAAAATTAAATTCTTTATGACTTTACATTAAAAATTTATTGTTCTTTTAGTATAATAATTCCAAATATCATCATTTCATCCTTCTTATTTATTGTAAATAATATGTCACATATGAAAAACATATTTTGAAAATTTCCTCAGTTCCAAAATCATCATATTTAACAATATATATAACTTATAAATCATGATTTCTTATTCTATGAATCCATGAAAATTCTCTAGTGATCACCAAGAACATAAATTTCATCAAACTAATCACATGTTTCATGGAATTTGAAAACATGAGGACTTAATCCAATTTCCATTTGTAGTGTAACTTCTTCATCGTATCGATATCAATGAATTTTTTTTATTTTTTTCATAAACATTTTCAAGTTATGACAATAATTTTCCAACAATTATAATCTATACACAATGTTGGCTCTCCACAAAATTGGCCATTTCTATATCAGGCTTATTTTCCATTTGGAATGTTGGCCATTAGTCCATTACACGATTATTCCATTAGGAAAATCAGACTATTGGACATTAAACCATTAGTCCTATTGGCCAATTAGGATATTTGGAAATTTTTTCATTAGTCCAATTGGCCATTATGTTATTATTCCATTACGATAATTAATCGTTACACCAATTGCCTGTTTTGAAAATTTTATACTATGCCATTTGGCCAATTTGGTAATTTTCCATTAGTCCATTATTTCAATTGGTGAATTATCCAATTAGTCTAATTTTCCAATTATTTCATTAGTCTACATAGCCATTAGGCCAATTGGACATTTATCCATTTGTTTGTTTGTCCATTTGTACATTTTCCTATTAGGTAATTGGGACAATTAGGTCAATGGGACATTAGGCCATTACGACAACTGGTGAATTGGATAATTGGCCACTATGTCATTGGGAAAATTGCGCATTATTTCAATAGTACAATTGGAATTTTTTATTTTACATCAACTGTTCAATTTTCTATTTGGACAGTTGGTTGTTATGTCGTCAATTCCTTAAGCCAATAGTACATTAGGTCATTAATCCAATTTTTCATTAGCCCATTATGAAAATTTTACATTTATATTGTTATTCAATTATTCCATTAGGATAATTGGTCATTGGGACATTATATATTAATAAAATTGAACATTATTCCATTAGGACACTAGGTGATTAGGCAATTTAACCATTTGTACATTAAGACATTTTACCATTACTTCAACTTCCAAATTATCTATCAGACCATATGGCCATTAGGTCGCTAGACTAATTGGACAATAATGCATTTGGATGATACAAAACATGAAAAAATATCCATAAGTTTATGTAAATAAGGACAAGTGAATTTTATTTCATTAGTCCCTTTGTCCAATTACAAATTTGTCCAATAGGCCATTATGCCAATTGTTTAGTACGCATTAAGACCTTTTGTCAACTGGACAATAGGACATTTGGCCCATAGGTAAAATTGGTCATTAGGCCTTCAGGACAATTGTTAATTAGGGCATTTGGAACTTAGATCAGACAACTATTTGAAAATTAGGCCCTTAGAACAATAATCTATTAGTCCATAAGCCCTTATGGACAATTTGAAAATTCTCCATTATATAAATAGTCTAATTTTCTATTATGAGATCCGACTAATTGTCCATTAGTACATTAGGCCATTAATCTATTATACCATTATTCCAATTGACCTATTGTTTTATAAGGTCATTATGACACTTTTCTATTACGCCATCAAGCCACTAGGGAAATTTTTCATTAGGCCATTAGGCTACTAGGAAAATTTTCAAATTCAACCATCGTCAATTATCGAATTATGACATTAGCTATTAGTGAAATTATCAATTAGTATATTATGATATGAGTACAGTTAGACTGATTGTCTATTAGGATAGTAGGACAATATTCTAATTTTCCATTACAACAATAGGCCAATTTTCCATTAATCCATTAGTCCAATTGGGTGATCATCCCTTATTGAAATTAGTAAATTTGAAAATTGAATATTCAGACCATAGGCCAATTGGTTATTATGAAATTAATCCATTAGGGAAGTAGACAATTATTTCATTGGAATCATGGCCCATTTGAAATTTTGAAATTATACTATTTTGAAAAATGTCCAATGAGTCCCTTAGGCGATTTTTCCATTTGTCCATTTGGATTATGATAATTGGCTATTTGGAAATTAGGCCAATTATTTAATTAAGAAATTTTTTCATAAGTCTATTACTCTGTTAGGCCATTATTTCATTATAATAATTTCCCAATTAAGTCATTAGTGCATTAGGACAGTTGTAAAAATCCCCATTAGTCCAATTGGCAATTAGTCCATTAGTAAATATTTTGGTTAGTAAATTTGGGAAATTGGATGATATGAGATTAATAAATTAGGAAAATGTTCCACATGGACATCATGCAATTGCACAATTTAGCCAATTTGACATAGTGCATTAGACCAATTTGAATGTTTTTTATTACTCTATTAGGACAACATGCTACTTTCAATAAGACCACTTTCTATTAGGCCAAATTGGAAAATTTTCCATTAGTCCATTATTCTATTAGGCCAATTGGTTGTTAGGTGATTAGCCCATTAGGCTATTTGGCCAATTTTACAATCAGCTATTAGGCCATTTCTAATGGGTACATCCATCCTAATATTAAATGGGTTAATTTCAATAAAAATTACATTTTGACATTGAAATATTACTAAGTAAAAAATATAAATTTATATATTATTTATTTATATATTAAAGTATATGATACATCTCATCCAAAATCATTATAATGTGATCAAAATTGTAAAAATACATCAATGAATATTTCTTCGTTATGTTTTTTATTGAAACTTCCTAAAATAAAATCAATAAAAGTAATATGAATTATATTTTCTATGAAAAACATTTAATATTATGGGAAATAATTAATTCATCATTATTCTAATATAAAATCATTTCATGGTATTTTTTCTATAATTGTGGAATATTTTTACTCCATCTAAATCAGATCTGATTATACTCTTCCAACCAACATATAACTAAATCATATATGAATATAATAAATCTTCAATATCCATCAAACATGCATCATTAGAAACATCTATAGGGATAAAGCTAACTAGATGCTGCAATGAACTTGTTGATTCATATAAATACAACAATGATTTGTATAAAAATTGAATAATGTTTCTTACACATATCATCATCCATGATTTTCTCCTTTATGTCATTATTTATATACAACTATATAACTAGATTGATTGGAATTATCTATTTGTACATAGGTAATTTTCCCTTGAAAATCTATCATTCACATGGTTTGTTATTTATCATATGATTGAAATCATTGCTATCCACAATTATTTTTTTGGTGATTCATGACATCATGAATATGGGAGATCCCAAGTCACATATTAGATGATCCCATATGAATAAGATCATTTGAAAAGAAGAAGAAATTAGTCAGAATAAATATTGATAAAAATGTTAGGATACATTTTGACACAATAATATTAAAAGACCTGATATAGTCCTATCAGTAGCCTCCGATAAATCCATGGGTTGTCCATAATTTTTTTCTATTGATGTATGTTCGTGTTCAAATTCATGCTCTTGGTTATCTTCATTCACTTTAGTTGAAGGTGAAGTAATACAATCAATTCATCTAGAATGTATAGTTGGAAATTGATGAGATTTATATATAGGTGGATATGAGTAATAGGTGTGAGGAGATATCATAGGATATGGACGTTTTTAATGTCGGATCATCCCTATAGGCGATGTAGTCATTGATTGGGAATAAAGGGATAGATGAGATAATGAAGAGTCATGGGAAGTAACATACATTAAGGTATAATTAGAGTGTAAAAAGGTGTGGTAGATGGGTTTTTGGTTAGTAGAACCTGGTGGGAATTAGTATAATGGGTGATTTTTCTATCTGTAGATGCACCCCAGCTCAGACCCATATTAGTTGGTTGAGTACAAGACAACTCAATTTCAACATAATATCCATAAAAATTAATAAAGATTAATAACATGAAAGTATATGTCATTTAGAATAAAAATATAATATTTATTATTATTATTATGGGAAGTAGGGATGGAAACCTTAACTCCAACATCTATTGATTAGTAACAAATAATAAATTACTTATAACTTCTATTATATTTTTCATTATATGAATAATAATTAAATGTTAATTTTATATAGAATTTTAAAAAAAATCAGCCATACAACATAGAATTCAATGATTGCATATAAAATTTCAAAACATTTTTTAATAACAGGAATATAAAATCATGTTAAAAATTTAATAAAAACATTTTTTATACATATTTTCCTAAACCTAAATTAATCTAATAAAATGAAATTATAAAAATTTTTCCTAAAAAAAATATATCATTCCAAAATGAAACTAAATTAATGTAAATATAATTATTCCATCATTACAATCCCAAGTCAAGGTAAACTAATAGATTTTTGAATACATATGGTTGATTATATATATAATCCCCCACTACTTCATGTTCTGCATCAAATTTTCCAATGGGATAATAAGAGACATAGAATAAAATATTTTTTGTATACACAAATGGGGACTCCATGTATTCAATTTCATCCACACCATTGTGAAAGTAATTCATGGGATTTCATCAATAATGAAACATTATTTGGGTCCCATATAATATTTTCACTAAAAAACATGTTTTTTTATTGATTCCAAAAAGAATGGTACATTATTAACTATGAATCAACTCGTGTAAATAATTATTAAAACAAAATAAATATTATGTGAGGACAAAATTGATGGTGATAGTGATCATATTTTGTTAGTTTTTTTTGTAAAATAAATTGTTTTGATGAATTCAAAATCAGATCAATTTGTAATTGAATAATATTAAACCAACCATCGTACTCAATAAATCAAACTCACAGTGCATGAAAAGGTCAATTATAATGAGGAGGTATCTTTCATTAAGTGAATGGTCATTAGATTCACTAAAAATATGGTATAATTGTTTTTTGTAATGAGGTGAATGAGATTCTTAAAGACTATGATATAAATGAGAAAATGTGTTGTTGAACATGGTGTTATCATAAATAACAACTTTTAGTAATATATGGGATGAAAACCTTATAAAATAGAGGGGTAGTGAATTAAATGTTCCCAATAATATTCAGATTTGTTATATCTAAGTGAAAAGAAAGATGAGGAGCAAGAAATCATATTTAGAATGATCATAATCAAACTAATCTTATTCATTCCAATTATATTTGATAAAATCAAATTTAGGGTAAAATAAAAAATAATGTTGTTTCCAGAAGTGTATGATGACTCTAAAAGGGATTGGATATTATAATGTATACCATAGTATGTTAAATGATGTGAAATTTTTTCTTTAATGTATTATAAGTCATTAAGGAAATCATTATACAAGGTGATGATTGTGAATGTTGGAGATGTTGAAGTTGAATTATTTGAAACTGGTCCTTCATATTCAATATGAAATTAAAAACAAAGGAAGAATTTCTTGGAACTCAATAATTGAAAATAAAATAAAATAATGTGATCAACAAGTTAGAACACCATTTAATATAGGGTGAATTACATTCATGAAGTGGATAAAGAGACCAAAATAATGATATGGATGGATGTTGGTAAGAAGAACCATCGTATTTTTGGCATTTCTAATTCATAATATTTATCGTAATGTCAAAAATATGAATTGGAAGAGAACAATACAATTCTTTCAGGAAATTAGCATTATGAAATGAATTTGGAATAGTGGTGTTTAAAGAAGAGAAGTAGTGCTTATTCCATCATGTATATGTAACATGTATATAGTATCCTAGTGAAGAAATTTGATTGAGCGAATTGCAATAGAGAATAATTATCATAATGTAATTTGAAAAGATATTATTATTTAATGTTGAAGTCATAGAGAATATTTGAGAAGAACTGGAAAACATTGAAGAAGTTATAAATATTCCGTAAAATTATGGGAAATTGTGATTTTGGTTACTTTGGTTGAGATTTTTTTAGGATTCCTACAAAAAGCAGTCATGGGACACATATAAATGGAGGGAGGTGTATTTTACTTTTATGATTATGTCATTGGGTGATTATTCATGGGAGAAGAGGGAGAAGATCTAAATTTTAATAGATAGAAATAAGTTTTCTATATTTATCCGAGTTGAATATGTTTAGATGGACATATGTCAAAGTAGAAGAGACAAGATTTCTATGTATTCAGTTGATCCCCGTATTCTTAGGATTATCATATTTATCTATTTATCATATTTTTCAAATGACTATATATTGTTGGTAATCATATTAGGTTGGGTAATCAGATATGGAATTCCATATTGGGATTAGCGAACTGAGTAGTTCTGGATTATCTCAATTTTATTCTGATATTGATATATCTATTGAATTAGGAAATAAGATATGTGATATTGGATTCAGAAAATCAAACTAGGAAATCATACTAAGTATCATTACGAAGTCTTAGAAGGTATTACCATCTTATGATTAAGAAATAGAATATTTTTTTTCAATGAATACATATGTGGAAATTAAAATGTATGAAACTGTAACAAGTTTTGTAACAGTAACTTTTTATTATACCATTGTTGTTAGGGAGAGCACACTCAGTGGTGTATTTTTTTTCAAATTGATACCTACGTGATATGGTATATTATAGTAATTTTATTCGACATAAAATGATTATTTACAAATAGAATATTTTGTATTATGTTTTTCCACATAATATCAATATAATATGAATTCTTGATGAATATTATACCTTGTAAATACTTTTTTTCTTGTCGATGTGTTTTTGAATTATTTTCAATACAAAAAATAATCCTTAATAGGAGGTGAATGATGTTTCCATTGTAAGGAATCCTAATGAAAAAGTATAATTGGTTCATCCCCTCCATCCCAGTGATACTATTATCCTGAATGGGTATTTTGATCTTCTATCATTGTAGATGGTTACCTTTAATTATTCTTTACTGGTGTTTTAAGGGTAAAATTATGGTGAATTTCAATTGTGTGAATAGTAATAGAATTCTAGTATTCGATGGAATGATCAATCAGATCTAGAACGATATAATATTTCACTATCTTGTGTCTTTTAGATATGATGTTCTTTAATATGTAATATATGAGTTTCCTACTATTGATAATAAATACCCTCTTACATATTTGGATAATATAAATCTAGAGAAATTTTGAATTGACAATAATACATTATTATCATCACATTCTAAATGTGAATACATGAGTGTGAGAGGTGTTTCCAAATCCAATGATATATGGGATAAATTGAAAAACATAAATGAAGTATATATAAAAGTGAAGAAGAAAAAACATAAAATCTATGGATTAATGTATTACAAATTGATAATGGGAGAGTATGAATCTATTGGGGTCTTCATTACCAGGGTAAATGGCATTTTTTCACTTTTAGATGACTTGGTGAAATATCACATGATTATACATCTGTTAAATAGATATTGACAATCCTTCCAAACACGTTTTATGAGAATGTTTCATCATTAAAAAATAAATATCCTAAAACACAATCTATAAATGATTATCACAGAATTTCCATTACCAATGAAATGATATGGGTGATATCCATGAAGATAAAATCAATATATAATTCGGAAATGACTACCACGGATTGTATGAATGGGAAGTCAAAGAATATTCTTTATAATGTTGAATATGATTAATTTTCTTTTTAAAATAAGGTATATAATTTTCTTGAAGATATTGTATCCTTGATTTCAAAAAATGTGAAAATATATATAATTAAATATATTGGGAAACTATCTATGAAATGTTTTGAATGTGGAGTTATTAGGAATTTTGCGTCTAAATTTCCTAAATGAAAAAAATTAATAGTTTAGTATTGATTAAGAAATAAGACCTAGAAGGATGGGAATGAAATATGTAAATGGAGGATAATCATATCCCATAGAGAATGGTATAAAATTCAACAAATCCAAAAGAATATGTTTCTTAACTAATGATGTATATGAACAAGGTATTAATGTTGAATCAGAAAAAAACTATTGAGAATGGTATTGCGAAAAAAATTATTACAATAATGAATGGTGTATAATTTGGAATTGTTAGTTTTGAAGAAGAAGAAACCGAACATGAATTTCATTTTAATGAAGAGATGAATGAATGTATTTGAAATATTAAAAGAAATGAAAGGAAAAAAATAAAAGTTATAAAATTAATGTTTCTCAATGATAAATCGGGAATGTTTAGCTTATGTATGGGTGAAGATTTTAGAATATATTGATGATATAAAAGAAACTATTTTGGTATAGTGGAATCTTAATGAGAATATTGAAGTGAATTAAAAGGGAATAAACAAGTTTTCGAACATTTACAACAACATGATTCTAATTCTAAAAAAAATACATGTTTTTAAAACATTTTCTATGAAGATGATGAGAGTTCTTGAAAGGAGAAACATAATAAATATCATTAAATGTTATATACAATTTTTTAGAATATGAATGGAATTATTTTAGTAAATAATAAAGCAGGGAACATTATACACCCGACTAATGTCAACAATATAGTGAAATTAAGAGATTCAAAATTACCTATGACAGAAAATGTTTCTAAAAATTCAGAATCTAGAAAAGTTTCCATGAATTTCTATTTTGATAAATCAAAAAAATAAGACCCATATTGATATCAATAATTTTACTAGTTAAAAAATGTTTTTAAATAAGACTGCAAATATGAATGATTACAATTTTTATCGTTATTGAAGCTATAGAGGAAAATAATTATTTTCATGTCTATTGTTGGTACTGTGGTGGATTCAAACACATGAAAAATATAAGTTTGATAAACAAAAAACATTATGATTACACCATAGGTTATGAAATAAAATGTTTGACGGGGAGTTAAATCTCTCAAAAGCGTAATAATATTTAGAAGGATGTTCGAATGAATTATTAGAATGTTGGTGTGAAATTTAAAAATATATTTCAACATTTGGAAATTATTTTTGATGGATTTTAACAACCAGTACAACTTGAAATTGGATGGTATGGTTTTTCACTAGATTTATAATTTTTTTAATATTATCAGAAGCCAAAATTAAAGAATTAAAAAGGAGAAGTAAAATATCATATTGTACAAAACACATTGAAATATACAGAAGGATAAGGGAAATAGTTTTTAAATAGTAGGTATTTTTCTTATATGAAATTATATTTGATTTTTTTGATGAACTAAAAACTATTCAATGAAGGAACAATGACATTTGAAAACAATGAATCACTATGTTTTAAAGGTGTAGGGTGGAATTTAATTTGAATTATAATTGGAATCCATGATGGACTTATATGTTGATGGGTTGAAAAATAACATGTAGAGTGTTTTAGAAATAAGTAATTTAGTTAAAAAAGAGACTTTCATGAAATATAACTTTCTGGGGAAAAGTGAGATGTATCGAAATATTGGTATAGGATTCCAACATACAACTGGAAAATTATCTCATGTGGGTGAAATACAAAATTTTTTTTAGTTCATTTGAGTGGAAGGGAATAAATTATGTCATAAAAGGTTATTAAAGAAGATTCAATGAAACATGAGAATGTTATACAAAAAAATAATTTCTAAAACATTCTTGATTTTTCATTAAGAGGAGATTGGTGTTTCACTATTTGTCAGAATGGAATGATTACAAACTATGTACATAAGAATGCTAAAAAAATTCAAAACTACACTAGGAGAAGATTTATTCAAAGATGATTTGGCCAATAATAAAACAATTAAAAATAGAGATAACTACATCATCAATTTCATTGATGATTTTAATTTTATTACATATATTATATATATATATATATATAATAAATATAGATCAGTAGCATTGAAAATGATTAAACGTTTCATAAGGAAATCTTATAAGGAATGTGAATATTTTGTGAAGAAGATGAGAGCTGATAATGGTGGTGAATACAGAAGGGTTGTATTTGTATGTTATATTCTGAAGCATAGAATTCAACAATATTATAGTTCTCCATATGCTTAACAAAATATGGGGTTTCTTGAATGAATGAATAACAGTCTGGTGGATTTGGAAAAAACAATGTTTATTGGACACATACATTCTCACTACTATTGGAGTGAAGTAATGAGAATTAATGATTAAATTAAAAAAAATCCTGTATATATAATTGATATATGAGTCTATATGAATTTTTGATGGAATAACAACAAGTTTGAAAAACAAACAATATTTCAAGTGTCCATGTTTTATAATGAAGAAAGGTGGAAACTATGGATTGTTTAACCAGAAATGTGAAGATGGAAATTCTCATCTCTATGCTTCAAAAAGAGGAGGATATAGATGTTTCAACTAAGAAACATAAAAAATTATTGATACTATTCATTTTAAATACATTGAAATATCTACGTTAGAGAAACATACTCAAAATGATATGGAAATTGAGAAGGATAAGGACTGTTTTGAAAACAATGCTGATAAGGATATATAAATCATATTCAATGAGAAAAATAAAACACATCTATTTTTAGTAATGATAATCATACATAAAAATATCATCCAAGGATTAGAAAGCTAGTGAAAGTGTAGAATATAATTGGGGATCAAGATCAGATGGCTCAAACAAGAAGAACAGAAAATGCAATTACACATACATCATTGTATTAAACGGTAGAGAAGAATGATGTGAAATAAGCTTTTGACTATATATAATGGGTTCAATCCATTAATGAATATCAATATCTCCTTGAAATAAATGAAACATGGGAAGTCATACCTAATATAGATAATTTAAAAAATTTTGGAACATAGTGGGTTATTCAGAACAAGATAAATGAATAAGGTGAAGTGATTAGAGTTGCAGAAATACTATTGTGAAAAGGGTATTCCCAAATTTAAGGTAATGATTTAGTTGAAAACATTTTCCCAATTTAAAGGTTATAATCAATAATAATCCTTCTTTTTAGTATTTCATAATGAAATTACAAGATCTTATATATGAATGTTCAATCCACATTCTTGAATGGTGATATTGATGAAGATGTTTACCTTTAAAATCCTTTGTAGAATTATTGTTGGGAATGATTAATGTTATGTCTCCATAAAGAAAAATGCATTGATTGGGCTAAAACTAGCTCTGAGAGAATGTTATTCCAAATTGGATACCTTCAATAGGAATATGTGTTTTTATTAATGAATATTTGATAAAAATAATTATATTGGTGAAAATCAAGATTATACCCTCATCATAATTTTTTTGATTACATTGTCTTTACTGGAAATGATGAAGGATGTTGTGGACAATTTTATGAAGATATGAAAAATTTATTTGAAATACCTATTATAGGTGAAAATAAATACATTAATGGTTAACAAATTTTAAAAATGGAGAAACACATTTTTCGTTCTCTATAAGAGTATGTAAGTTCACATCCTAAAAAGATCAGCATGGAAAACTCAAAACATGTATCCAAACCAATTTTTGTGGGAATGATGTTGAAACAAAATGGAGAAGAAAATGAAGTAAATCAAAAAGAATTTAGAAATCTAATTAGATGTTTATTGTATTTTACTATTATTTCTAATGAATTATCTCTAGAGAACATTCATTTTTGTATTTTTTAATGTGAGGATATGTTTCCCCACATTCCTATATTCTATAGGTGGTGGCTTTCATCACCTTAGAAAAGAAGTCAGATCCATGATCCAAATGGGATTATGGGATGTTGGTTCCTCATTCTATGGATTCCTCCTCAGAATATAGTTCATAGTATGAGACTCCCTTATAAATTAATATTTTTTCATGAAAACATTCCCATTCCTTTCACTTTGTGTATGATTGTTTATTATGTTTCTTGTATCTGGACATTCCATGGGGTCAATTTAGTGCAGTAATCTATGGTTCAGAGAGTAGTCATGTGGGACATCACTTACTTGTCTAGATTCTAAAACATTGGTACACCAATATTTTACTTTATAAGTGGGATTCTCAAGTCAATAGAATCCTGAGGCATCTCCGATAGATTGTGGCATATTTAATCCCATTGAATGCATTTTGAGGCTTTCTTCATCATCCAATGTTTAAAACAAGGTATTCCATGAGTTTAACACCTTATAGAGACGAATAAGACATACCATAACACTTATGAAGGTGGACATGATAGTTGCATCCTTATGAGTCTGATCATTGAAGGTTTAATAGATGGATTGATGAGAATTCCAAATGAGTATGGATCATTGATGGTCTGTCCCAAAAATAGAAGGTTTCACAACATGATGGTTGATCTGGAAACCACTGAGGATGGATCAAAGTAGTGCACCCCAATGAGGGGGAAACGAAGGTATATAGTTGGATTGGAATGAACCTCATCGATGTTTCCGAAAAACACATTTTAGAAGACAGGGATCAAACCCCACTTAATCTGTTTGATGGAGCTGGGCATATGCACAACGAATACCCATCACAATAGGATATCTATTGATATGATTTTGTGGGTTGTACATACTGATGCATATTCAATACTTTTAGGGGAAATAATGGTGTTGATGCATAGGGATTATGTACTGAGGTGGACCATTGAATGGAATGATCCCATAGGGATGTGGCGTCACATGTAAGAATTAGTGGTGCTATAGATAACATTAGAGAGATGGGTGAAATGGATGGGTTATTGACGGTGTTTGGATTGAACCATAAAGAGGGTTCTTATATAACTTTTTTATTAGATAGGGATCAAATTAAATGTATTTAGAGATAGAGTGATGAGATACTTTATGATGCATCTTCTGAGAAATAGATCTCTTGGATAAGGACCCGAAGGATGTGTAACATCTTGGTTAGGGCATGATCCATCATAGACATGGAAACTCAATGGAATTATCTGGATGGAAGTGGGTGATTGGATTTAAGCTCTTGGAGGATTCCTATATATCCTAGTTTCTTGGAAACAATCCAACAATGTTCTACTATCCCTGATAGTTTTATTTTATATGGTAATGATGCATGTGAACCTCCATGACTATGACAGTGTCATGATTGACCAACAAGGAGGTTACCTGCATAACCTTTATAGAATATAGGGATAATAAATCATGTCGATCTAATGGGGTATCTGTGGATTATACCTATTAAGGTGGCCCAAGAAGGTGGTGTGAGGATTATGCATTGAGTATTTATGGATACTACAAAGAGCTGTGAAGAGGTGAATGGGGATTATATGTGGATACAACCCAAATATATTATGATCTTCACACCACTGAGGGTGGATCAGTGGGTTTACCAATTTGAGGAGACATTTATGTTTACCAATGCTCGGGAAAGAAGCATTTAAATGATTCCAACATACCATGTTTAGTAGATAAAGATCATATCCCATGTAATTTGGCCAAGAGGGGAATATGTAGTATGCACCGAGGCAGACCAGATGGAGCCACAGTCATTGTTATTCACTAAGAACATGTTATCCATGATTGGTGTGAGATATATGTGTACAAAGTAGACATGGAGATCGTGTGGTGAAATATGCTCCATGAGAGGCGTTATGGGGCGTACACATTGAGATGACCCAAGGATACAGTGATAGGGTATTACTCCGAGAGGGATTCCCAAGGAGGATTTTATCCATTTCTAGGTAGGTTAATGTGATCTCTCTCTAATGGAGAGGAGTGGGTATAGAGAATGGTTGAGGTGCACAAGGTGAAAAACCCCACCAGGAGAGTAGGGTAAGAGGGCCCTAGTAACAATCCCCTCTCTAGTCCACTATTTCATTCCACATGTGTGGAAACCATATTTTTACATCATGTGTTGAGGATATTAGTTCATTGTAGTTTAATATCATGTATCTCATTTGGGTTGGAGTCACTCCTCACCCATGGGGCATACATAACAGATGTCCACCCACAAATGGGGAAGGGAAGTCATCATCAATGCATGAAAGGAGTGAGGTGGAGGTTTGGTCACTCGAGGGGTCTACATAAGAATATCAATGTGAATATGTAATAGATGTTATAGTACATATTCTAAGAAGAATTTTGTAAAGAAGTGAGCATGGAAACACACATGAAGAACCCTGAAATAACTTCTCACTATCACAAAGGGACACATGGGAAACAATTCCATGAATCCATGGGGCTCACCATGCGGATCTTCATGAATAAATGGTGATTCGTGATGGAAATTTGCTTCACAAATAAAATTCATCCCTCAGCATGGGTCCTTTTTCTTAACATAGGACTTATTAGAAGAGTTCTTTGTGAATGCATAATGACTCATGGATATTTGAGAAACCCATAGAGGATAACTCTTTTGGAAGGGTAGATACCCTCTTAAATGAATTCAAACCATATATAAGGGACATGAGTAACACTTTAATGCACGACATGAAATTCTCAATTTCATTGGGTGAACCATTTTTTGGGTAAAGTTCATGGCGACCAGGAGCATATCAAAATGGGTTCTTAGAAGGTCAAAATGTTGATGTAAAATTGATTATGATGGTGTGTGAGCAAGATATTTATAGAAAAATGTGTCTCACGGTGCTCACAAGGCACTCCAGGAAGAAAATGGATTTTGTGAAGTAGATAGGTTCAATCATACTCACAAATATACCATCAAAGATGCTAATTGTCACGGGGCTCAATGGACATGTTGAGGTACATAAACATCCTTTTATGTGGTTTTGGGGATTTTCAAACTTGTGGAGGTATTGTAAACATCCTTTTTGTGGTTTTGGTGCTCTTTGGACTCACTAAAGACACCATGAAAGATGATTATGGTCATGGTTGTGAGGGATCTATAAGAAGGATATTCATAAATAGACACCTTTAATGAATTTTGAGACTACATTGGTCTAAATTAGCATTGAAATGGCCACATAAATTTTTTGGTATTTAGTAGCATGATATTATGTTCCAAAAAATGACGTTGTCCCACATGGAATGGGATTTTATGGTGAAATGTGGGACTGGTTTTGAGGTTCCTTTGCCTAAATACATGTCTGGTGGTGAGGAAAGCTCATGTGGCATGTGGGGTGTGATGCACCATGAATTATAGGAGGAGGATAGTCACCTCAAATCTCTGGCCATATATCTATTAAAATAGTGCATGAGGGGGGAATATTCCATAATGGATCTCTACAAATTATTTCCATGATGTTCTCCTTTTGTGAGGATATACACCCCATGAACACATCGTTGAGAACCGTCTGTCGTGGTACCCATCTCCTTGAATGGTTTCTAGGGAACTGTGCATCCCAAACCACTATTAATTGTGACACACAATATGATCAATTATTTTTTATGATATGATGCTTCGTAACCGGTATTCACAACCAACCGTCATGAAAAATCTAAATAAATTTGATATGTCCAACATAGTTGGTTACTCAACAAGAATATCAAGAGGATCATATTGATTCATATGATATGTAAGAAAAGGAATGAATATCCTGATTGTCGAGTGTGTTTGGAGTCATTCGGATCATGTGTCACTATTGGAGTTGTAGTTAGATGTCCAAAATGATTTCCCATTGTGAAAAAGGTCCTCGATTTATGGATTCAGCTTGTGAGATTAGGTATCCATCCCAGAGGCAAGTAGAAGTTATCAGAACTACAAATTTAGGGGCATGATGGGACATCATTAGTGGTATAGATATTTTGACGACCATATTGGGATGGACAATATCCCTACCATAAAGGATTCATATTATAATCATCTCAGTAACATTGAAGAAAAAATTATCATTGTATGAAACACCTCCACATTAGAATAAAACAATAAAAAAAGGAAATTATTGGGAGCATATAGAAGGGATCTATATATTCATGGGTTATTCTCCAGGGTAAAAATTTCATAGAGGACTGTTTTTAGGTTTACCGGGTGTGTAAATAATGCACATTGTATGGGAAAGTGTTGTGGTGGGTAGGTTTGTATGAAGCAACATGGGCTTCCCAATTCCATGTCCCTCAAAAAAATGATATCATACTGGAACTATTTATCTAGTGGTTATGAGATACCAATACATTTTTTCTACATCATGGGGAGGTTGAAACCATCATCTGGGATCTCCATCATATTTTTGGAATCCTGGTTCTAGGGGCATTTATGTTGACTTCCTCCATGCTACAAAATCATGGGATGACGATGAATATATTACACATTAAGAGAATGAATTTATGGACCTAGTTCCGGGCTTGATAAAAAACAATTCAATAATCAGGGACATCTACATAAAGAAATTGGTTGGTTACATTCTGAACATTATATTTAAGAATCCAGTTGTGGAAGTTGAAGAAACCATGAAATTACCCGTGAGGCCCATAACATGTCCATGTGGATCCCAACAAGGAAAGGATGACTCTTATAGGTGGATCCTATAGGATATACATTAGAATATCGAACAATAAAATAACAATAATGTGAATCAAAGAATATAAAGGATGGTTGAATTCATTTCGACACTCATCTACTGATGGATACTGCTAGTGAGAGATACCCACATGCAACCACATCCAAGAACATTCATCATGGTGGTTATGCATTATTCATAGATGTTAGTCAATCTAGGAATCCAATAGATGGAGATGTTTTATAAATTATTTTGACATATCAATGAGGGGAATATTCCATTATACATGTGAGAGAATGACATCTTCTTATACATCTAGGTCGTACCACGCATGGATTTTATGAATAACACAATCACATATCTAACATATGGATATGATTTCAACCACCAATTATATATATTTCAGGAATTTTCCCTACGATGATAGTTATGATGTCTATATGGAGAATGATGGGGAGAGAAGACAAGTTCATTTATCAACCCCTCTATTGACTTGGGGTGTTCTTTGAAAATGTTACAGAAACCATAGGTAATTGGGCATATATTTTTGAATTTATATGTTGGAGTCTATGTGGAATTTATAAATATTAAAACAAATATATGAATAAATAATTTTGAAAGTTATATTTAAATAATCAAATTATTTAATAAAATTATTTTCATTTTTATAAATAAAAGTACATTAAAAATATAATTATTATTTAGTCTGATATAATAATAATTTTTCAAGGATGGTTAATTTTCTAAATATTATGATTTTAAATTAATTATACATATTATCAAATAAATAATATAATATGATTCTTAAAAATATATTATAAAAATAAACACCCATTATATTATTAATCAAGGTAAAATAATATTATGAACTCTTAATGATTAAAAAAATTCTACAAAAATAGTCTCTCAACACCATATATTTTTTAAATTTAATGTCACTTTCTTCATATTTAGAAGAAAAAAATATAAATTATAGTCTAAATCATTCTTCATAATTCAATGTTTCTTAAGATGGGTTATCTAATATTTTTTGTTCTAAAATAACACACATTGTTAAATTTTTATAATTATTATAACAAGTTAAAAGGAAAATATAATATTTCTTTGATTTTACAATATAAATTAGATACATATACTATAAATAACGAAAATTCTAGGTTATAAAGTCATACTTAAGTGTCTCACTAACATTTCACCACCCAAATCACATATTTCACATTCAAATCCAATATTATCTCTTATCGAACTTTCATTTCTAATGGTTTTTCTTTATTTTTTACCTATAAAATGAACTCACATTCACCCATATCAAAGAAAACATGTAGTTAAAAATTTCCAACAAACACTAAAAAATTTACATCTTTATAATCCCTATCAAAATTTTGGTATCCACTGTCCTTTTCAATGTGTTTCATATAATATATTTTCAATGTACACCATAATGGATGATCCCAATTCAAAAGACATATACAACACACAATCTTAATTCGTTTCTTTCTTCCTTCTTACCACACGTCCACAAAAAATTCGATAATATATTATTTAATTAAAAAATATATATTATTTAATAAACTATTATTATGAGTATGTTATTACCATAATCTCTTCACTATTCATTCAAAAAAAAATGAAAAGAAATTCTTGTGTGTGTGTTACTTATACCCACAATGAATGAAACATTTTGATTATCATCACAACCATTCATGTATACTTTTAAAAATGTTTTTAGTTAAATGATATATTATTTATGCTATGATTTATATTATCAATATAATATATCATTTTTAAAAATAAAATTATCAATAAGTTGTCATGGTCAAGCTATGATCTAAAAAATGAACATTCCATGATGAAAAAAAATATCTTTATAAGAGAAAAATTATTATTAATTTTATATTATATTATAAATCATCAAAATCGTGAATTATCAACTTAATTTTTCAAAAAAATAAATAATAATTTTGGGAGAATTATTTTAAAACAAAAGTATCACTTCCATATCCACAATCACACATATATTGTAGTATTTATTATACGATCAGTTTAACAACCAAAATTATGAGTGATATAATCTTATATCAAGGATATAATTTAAAAATTATTAATATATATAAATTAGTAAATATTTACTTAAATTTTAAATAATTGTAAAATAAACAATAATGTCGTTAATTAAGACAACATCATCAGTTCAACATAAATTAACAAATAAGCTCACTATAGACATAATAACATTGAATAATAAATGAAAAACATATAAAATAATTTGATATAATTATAAACCCATAAAATATATAATTTCAATTATCTTTTTGTTATCTTGAAGAGTTGAAATTTTTGAGAATAATCAAAAACATCAGTATAATGAATAGAATATTTTAAAATAGTTGTGTTAACACACACCCAGTGTTGAAGGTTGATAATAACTAGAAACAATACCTAAAAATAAAAATTTTAAATATATATTATAAATGTATATATATATATGAATATCGTTTTTGAATTGCCTATTATAATATTTTTTTTATACATGAGATTGTATGACATTGGTGGAATTCAATAATCATGGAAAGGATATTTCTTCTCAATTTTAATTTCTTAATACATAATTATTATATATCATGATGATATCATTGGTGTGCATTTACTAAATAATAAGGTAATAATTCAACCATATTGATTTAATTCATCATGTGTTATCATTAATATCATCATTTTCATTAATTATATTTTTTTCAGAGGACACAAATTCTATAAGGCTCATTATCCACTCA
Source organism: Viscum album (assembly GCA_963277665.1). NCBI lineage: Eukaryota > Viridiplantae > Streptophyta > Magnoliopsida > Santalales > Viscaceae > Viscum > Viscum album. The sequence continues at coordinate 1,435,876,357 of OY728159.1, forward strand.
ACATCCTTCACTAAATGTAAATTATTATTCTATAATTTATATCATACATGATTTATTTCCACAATATAATAATTCTATATCGTTTTAGTTTACATTCCTTCCCATATAATGACTAATTTAAAATATAAATCATTTACCTTGATTAATTTGTATCTAAAAAACTATAATATCATTATGAATAATTATCATCCTCCATTATGATGGTTTTTCCTCCATGTCTATGTTTTCTCATCCCAATAATGATCATTATTTTATTTTGAATCCTAATTTTTTCCTCATCTGTATATTATATTTCCATTGCCATCATTTCAAAAGTATGTTTTATAAAATATTTTTAAGATATGGTGTTTCAATATATATATCAAAATATTTTTTTCAACTTTTTTTAATCTGATAATTTATATTCCACTGCACATTACTATTCATAAAAAATATCATATTTCAAGGAATAATTATTATTATTATTTTATATTTTTTAAATTCATTTAACATTACATTTTATAACATTTTGGATATTTCAAATAACTTTTTGAATATTCATATTGAGAGTAAATGATTTTACATTAGGCTTTAAAACACTATTTCTTTTCAAGGATTACTTGTTCAAATTGCCTTCAATATGTTAATATATATTATGGAAAACTGTTATATTTCTTAATGTGAACATCAGAATATGAATTTTTAATATAACTGAAACTAAATAATTTATATAATATAAACAAGTGGATTCACTAAATTATTTTTTTATTCTGATACAATTTAATCATAATCAATAAATTCTTCTAATCAATATAAGACTTTTTTCATGAACCACCAACTAAATTTCTAAGTGAGGTGATATTTTGGGTGACTGATAATTGGGAATCGATATTTTACATGCTTGAGGATAATATTGGTGATACCATAAGTAATTGTTGTGAAATCTATTTTTTCATTAAATATGATTTATATGATATAATATATTAGAAATTTCAAATAGTGAACAATTTTAGTAGATATTAGGTTTTAACATTAACTTAGTGATTTATATTATCATTACGAAAGTTTTAGCCATATTAACCCCTTTTTAGAATTTAATCCTCATATTTTTATTCACTTATTAATAATTTGGGGTTATCCTTCAATTTTATAGTTTTCATATTCTCATGTTTCCTCTGTAAAATTATATATTTTTCATAAAACTGTAACCTAATGAATCAAAAAATTCTATAACAATTATTCTCTATGGTAAATCATCTAAATATCAGGTTCCATTTATTAAATGTTTTTTGATAGCTAAACTACTTTAGTATCCATAGAATATAATCAATCTGGAACATATTTCTCCATCATTGAAATATAAACTTATTTTTTGGTATGGATAAACTTGATGGAAAAGATAATCGGAAGAAACTGATCTTGATTTAATCAAGATTTCATATTCTGAAATTAACCATAGACATAAATTCCCCATTTTAAAAAAATACTGAAGACATTCCCAATGATTTACATTAAGAAAAAAAAATATAACCTTTCGTGAAATGAATATTTTTCTTCCAAATATCCATATTGAATTTATTCCCACATCAAGTCATCCTAATATGTTTCTGAGTCATGTACACATTCAAAGTCATTTCATCAAAAATAAATATGGTCCTATTATATTTCGTTGACCTAAATCCAACAAAATTGATGTTACTTTTCACCACATTCTATATCATTATATTATGGGATCCATTTATATAATAGATTGAAAAATTTTATTTTATGAAAAATAAACAAAAGAAATATGATGATCTCAGATTCCAGAGGAATATATTGAATTAAAATGTATCATATATTCCATGGTATTAATAGTTCCCCTCAAACATTCCATCACATTAATGATGAAAAAACTATACTAAAATATAAATCAGTACCTTATAAATTTTTAATACTTTTCAAAATATTTGATGTGAACAAGGGGTGGTGGTCTAATACAGTGGCGATATTCACTCCATGTAACTGGACTACCTTCTTCTAATATTCTCAAGAATGATGATCTAAATACATAATATATTTAATGTGAAGGAAATGATCAGGTTTATTTAATTGTTCAAAAATATATCAAATCACATTGTAACATCGAGAAGTCATTTGTAATCCATGCATACGACCCATTGATAAATTTTCTTATTTTCACTCAGGCAATAGAAAACATTTATCCATTATATTTGGTAATTTTTTTTCTTATTTATCCTACTAAAAATTAAAACATACCATGGTAAAAATTAGAAATATCTCTTTTAATACCACCCCTTAATTAATACATCCTATGATCTTCGTAAATCATAGTGTAGATAAGAAAAATAGAAAATAGAGAAATTCGAGCATCACCCTAATACACTTCTTCAACATGGAATTCCAAGTCACACATAATATTAAAAAAATATGACAATACCATCCTCACCAACATTAATCTTATGAAAAATAACCTTAACAATGGTTCTAATGTTTTTTACAAAGCGTGCTCATCCTTATAAGAATTCTAAATTCATTCTAACATTGTAAATTCCATTAAATCCTAATTCAAAACTATGAATCTACTTATATCCACAACTTATTGGATATATTTTATCAAATAATTAACAAAAGGATCATGTTTAAAATGTAACATGGTTAATATTTCATTATTTTCTGACATAATTATTTATAAAAAATATTTTAAATTCAGTGATGGTGATAAATCATGTAATAAAAACCCTTTTTCACTTATATCTATCTTTGCAATCGCATGTTCAGTTATATCTAAGTGAATATATACATAGTTTTATTTATTAGTGTATATTACAAACCACACACCATATAAATCATGCATAATTGTTTTTAAGGAAACCCCATATTAGCTAATTAAAAATCATATTTTTGATAATTAAACTCATGAATTTTATACTAATGTTTTGAAAAAAAATGATTGGACCATTAAAAATTAGTAAACAACCATATCAAATCTATGTAGAATCTACATAGATGAAAAATTCCAGATTGTTAAAAGATAGGTCTGAAATTGGAGAATTCATTAATATTCATTTATTTTCTAAAATATCACAACATTTATTTTAGATGAATATAAATCCTTTTATATTTAACATAGTTACAAGCATAGATAATATAGATATTTTTTCAATGAACCTCATATAGAATCCTTATAATCTAAGAAAACTCGTAATATACATTTTATTTTAGTGTCCTAACCATTATTCCAAAACCTTTAATTTATAAAGGTGCTTAGTTAAGCTATGATTGGAAAACATATGTCCTTCAAAAAAAAGTGTTGAAACCAAAACAAACTTTTTAAATTTTACATGTAGATTTGTTTAATTTATGTTCTGAAAGGAAATCCTTAGATTATTATTTTGTTTATATGGAATTTTATGATACACCAAAATCTCTTCAACAAAGATAGAAAAAATATTATCAATTAACATAGTGAAATATATATTCATATGTTTCAAAAAATAAATTAGTTTTATTTGAAAAACAAAATAAACTAATTACACAATCATGATGCGCATATCTAGTACAAAATGAAATCATCATAATTATATCCCCCTTCACCTAAAATAGATTATACATGGTCCTTTGATCTTCCTTTGAAAAATATTTATCCCCTAGTGCTGATCATACAAATCATCAATATGATGTATAAGATATTTTTTTAACATTGTTGTTTTTTAAAATTCAATTATAAATTAAATATCTCATTAAATAATAATTATTTCTTAAAAACAAAATAGGATCTCCAAATGGTAAAGATATAGGGTTAATGAATCTTTTATATAATAAGTAATTTAAATACATTAAATATTCGAAAAGATACTATTTATAAATTTTCTTATTGAGTTTAGTAATAGTTGTAGAATCAAGAACTAATTCAACTATAAACACAACATCCAAATTTGGAATAAAACTAGAGAACCCATCAAGGAATTAGTACAGGTTTTAATTCACTTCTGGAATGTCAATAATTTGATTTTTTTATTTTTCCAAATATCATCTAGGGAAATTAATCTAATATCTATTGTCAATTTCGTAGATTTTTTTACATTATAAAATGAGAAAAAATAATTGAATATAATATTATTAGATTAATAATATATCTTATCATTTCAAAAAAAATATAATCCACACTAATAATGGTATCTAACACTACTAAGGCCTGTTAATCATCATTTATAGGAAACAAATCACACTAATAATAATACGATGATTCATATAAATATTGGGTTTTTAATATATTAATCTCATTGCTTTTATCCAAATTTTTATACACATTTCATGGGGTTAAAATATGAATTTACATAAAAAATAAAATAAATGAATGAATTTGAAGATCCAGAGTCATAAAGAACATTGAAATAATTTCAATAAAAAAATACCTACAAATTAATAAATTATTCCATTATTTTGACACAACTTTAGTATTATAAAATAGAATTCCCTATATTTCATTGCGATCATGATTATTTATATCATTGTAAAATAACTTTTGAAATATGTTAAAATAATAAACCAACTCATCGTACCTAAAACACCACTCTATTGGATGGATATCTGTTTCACATTATTTTGTTGTTCAGGACACTTTTCTTTACTGTAAAGAGCCCCCTACCCAAAATTACAGAAATTAAAACATTGTCCATATCCTATCAAATATTCCATAAAATTTCTAATACCACAATTTGGATCATTTTGGGGGATTACCACAGTAATTATTAATTCGTTATTTCTCTCTATCCAACCACCTTGAAAATTTCATAATTTTTTCATCTTGAAGAACATATGTTTGAAAAAACTCTATAATAATTTTCACATCACTATGAATAAAAATTCTCATAAATGTTAAATTATTATTTTCCCTAATATCTTTATAAACATGCTTTATAAATTGAGTAAAATATATTAATTTCCCTAGGACTATCCCAAATAAAATTTCGCACATACCCAGAAAATATTGTTAAGTAAAATTCATATACATTTATAAAATCATAATCTTTTTCCATCAATTTCAAATATTGTTTTCCATCCAATGTTGTAAAACCATATATAAATATTTATTGAGGAAAATATCCTTAATGTTTCTACATTCCATGGAATAATGATTATATTTATCTATGTTATTATTAAACAAATACCAACATGAATCATATTCACCATCAAATTGATAAATTGAATTGGTTATATATTGTCATTTTGAATATCTCAAGACTTCAAATATATTCACTAGGGAATTCATCCATCCATCAACTACAATATTTTAAGATCATCAACTAAATTATGGGGGATATTGTCTCTTGACGTGATCTACTATAGACATGTTTCATCATGGTTGATCATGTTCCTCTAATGCATGGATTCCTCCATCATTTATTGCTACAGTGAATTGATTCATCACCATTGAAAACTGTAACACCCCAACCCCAGCTTCCCAAAGTCGGTGCATTACTTCGTAACATTGGCATGATCACAAAAGATCATGTCTCGAAAGAACGATTAGTTTAGTAGCCTTGGAAACACTAGATACATTCATAAATGTTACATTACATCATAAAGTGAAAAACTAATACCAAAGTCTTCATAGTCCACACTCATATCCTCTTATGACTATCCCTGCAGGTCATTCATAAAATACTTCTTCACATCCTGGAAAATATTAAAACATGTAAAGTGGTGAGCTCAGATGCTCAGTAAGGATAACAATATTGCAGATGCTTTCATAAATAAACATAAAAATTTAAGGCAATTTATAACTAAAACAAAAGCCTTTTAAACTTGAACATCAACATAATATGGCAAAAGTAAAATGAGATAATGCCATTCACTTCTTCAAATGGATATTCTACTAGTCGAATAATCACATGCAATATCAATAACCACTTTCATAATGAGGGAATGTATAATGCCAGACATTCTGAAACATTTTGTCAAGGCCTCGGCCAAGAAGTCTAAAATGATTAAGGCCTCGGCCAAAACCATAAATCAAATTGGGAAATCGGCTCAAACAATTCCACATCTAGTTGTCTCATGAGACCTACTGATGCATCGAGGAGCTATAAAGGGCTCCACCCGTCACTTATTAAGTCCAATACATTCCTCATATGAATAGGTTTAAACATATCATAAACCATAACACAATCATATCACATAAAACATGCATAAAAGAAACATAACATTTCCACATTTCAATCACAAGATATCAATAAAACACATTGATATAATAAAAACACTTTCAAAACCATTTTCAATACCAAAATAAATGAAATTTAAAACTTTTTATTTATTTTTCATTAAAAAAAATGATGGCTTGTAGAGGAAGCCGAAACTCAAATAATGGTCTTGGCGGCGGAGAAGTCGTTGTCGCCGCATATGTACGGAAAGAAAAACATTCCCTTTTGTCGTTTAGCAAAACGCTTCGTATAAAAAAGATTCCTTTTGAAAAAACATAAAATTCAAAGGGGTTTATACACCGTATAAAAGAAAGTTGTGTATAAAACCAAATATGCCTCAATGAAAGGGGATTGAGACGAAGTCCTTAAAAAGATCATTTTTTATAAAGTAGGTCTATTATGTGTATTCACTATAAATACACATAAATAATGTAAAAATACAAGATAGGACATAATAATATCATGAGATAATTTGAAAGTAGGAGATTAACCCAAAGAATAGAAATTGTGTTAAGAAGTTCCCTTCCCTCGTGTCTGACATGACTCAACCATTATTTAACCTCCTGAATAATAAACTAGAATTAATATATACCTTATTAAGAACCATTTTCAATTTCATTATCCTTTTTATATCACTTATAACAATGATATGAACATTATGTAATTATTTAAGTTAATAACGGTCGTTTTGTCGATCTTTGGTACTTGAGTCAACAATAAACTTCTTATAATTACAAGTTGTTTATGTGGTAGAATATACATTTTCTCCAGAATTATATTCATGATTTAGATGTCATATATATCATATATATCCAGTATATACATCCATTTATAATATTACGTAACATTTAGAGATAAGAAATGAAATGCACCGTTCATGGAGACGGTAAGCCATACGTACGCATGAACGCTACTTTCATTTCTATTTCGTATTTAATGGAATGAAATCATAATGATATAAATGTATAATATAATTCCAGTATAATATAGTGTATAATACCATTTACTCCATCCTTTATACATCCCACATATGACATTAACGATTCAAATCACATTGAGGGGGCGGTAGTCCGAACTTCCTAAAATGAAATTATCGCATTTACCCATAATGGAAATCATAAAGTATGCCATAAATGAAAAATAAAGAAGAATAAGTAAAACATAAACATATTATATATCATATATAAATATAGTGACATATTAATGGCCACCTTTGAAGGTGTTATATGAGTGTTGAACAATCATCGTTTCGTGAGGTAGAAATTCTCCATCCACAGCAACCGTATGTTCTTTAACCATTAGATGTAGGTGTGTGCAATTTTAGCTAGAATAATTCTTGTAAAAACATCCTAGTATATTTAGGATACTGGTGTTGTTACAAAACAAATGAATAAAAAGAGTTTAGGGGGTTGGAGAAGAAAAATAAAACAAGACAACATTAGAGAAGACATTACCTCAAAATCGGGTAACTTTTTTGATTTGAGCCAAAGGCTTCCTTGGGAAGAGTTCTTCCCAAAGTGAGGCTTCTAGGAGTAATAGGGGGAAGTTGGGAGTGTATTTGGGCAGAGGTTGGCCGAGCCAAATGGAATAAATGTTTGAATGAGGTGGTAGAGATGGAGGCCTTTTATAAGTGGAGAGGAGGGGCACTCTTGGAAAGTAAAGAAAAGTCACTTTATTATAAAATGAGTTTCAAATTTTAGAGGTCCCACACTTATATAATAAGAGGATATGGTGATAATGGTTCTAAATATACTCATCAAATAGGTTTTTGACAAGCATAAGCCTTTTATTTTACATTATCTCTTTATTTTATTTAAATCTTTAAATAATGAGGTCATCGCTGCATCATCATGATGTCATAAATAATTTAATTTATTTAATGTCTAAAAATTATAAAAAAAATACTATGATGTAGGAAATATTTTTATCTTTCCAATGAATATTTATAGTCAAAACTATTACTTGTATGACCCCATGTAAAAATAGTTTTAGTAAAACATTTCATGTTTATGTCATTTTTTACTTTAACATTAAATAAAAGGTATTTATGTCATTTTCCAACTAAAGTGGCTCCATGGGGTCCCCAAGTTTACCCATGGATTGTATTGGTCTGCCATGGCACATCCAATGAGGGTAGGACATGTTTCAAGATCATATCATATTAATAAAACATTATTTTTACCTTAAACTACACTAATTACCTCTAATCGCGATTAAGAACTTAAAAGTTACTATTGACCAAAAATTATTTTAATCTCATTGAACCACATTTTACTTTTTAATGAAAACCATGTATTTCAGATTTTTGAAAATCAAAACACATAAGTGGTAATATTTCATTTAAATGAAAAATCAGTTATTTAACTACCACTTAGTGGTTTCACTATTCATCAAAAATTGATGTTTTTCAGAACAATGCCAAAATTTCAACCTATGATATAATTGATATTCTGAATTCAAAAATATTGTCTATTTTAAAAAATTCCAAACATATAAGTTTCATTACTTAATTTTATAATGAATTCCCACCGTCACAACAAATAGCGTGTTTTTAAGAAACAATATATATCAAATGATTAACAATTGTTTATGTCCAATTTCAATGTGAAATTAATTATAATGAAAACCATTGGATAAAATGGTAAAAATATATTATAATTATACTTTAAAACCACTAAATAGTATAATTTATCACTATAAATTATTTTGATTAAAAAAGTTCTTTTTAAGTATTTTTTAACTATTCATAAAAAAATATAAGTTCTCAGAAAAATACCAAAAATTCAACAGAGGATAATTTCGATATTCCGAATCCAAAAATGAATTCCATTTTGAAATATAAAATTTCTATAATTTTAAAAAGTGGTTATTACTATTCATAAAAGCTACTTTGATTAGTCGCGGTGTTTTAGAACTCATAGTTGCGTACAATGTAAGCTATTGCATTATTGAATGAGAAGTGTATCGTGGAAGCTCGGGATGTTACATTCTCCCCTCCTTCAATAAATTGCGTCCTCACAATTTGAAATTTTTCTTTGAAAATAAAAGGTTGGAAATAGAAAATACATTTTTGGAAAACCGACATCGGAAATAAGGTTAATAAAAATATAACATTAAAAGAACGAAAGATAAGTAAAAAGGTCACCTGAGATAGCCCATTCTAGGATTCTATGAAAATATGGATATGGAGGAGAAACAAACCATCAAGGTCTGGTGGAGAGTTATAGAAAACAGGATTAGGAGAAAGTTTAAATACAATAAAATCACAAACTTGTGATTGGTTAAACGATCATTGATTCTCCAGTAGGAAAAGTTAACCATCAACATTTTTGTTTTGAGTTACCTTTTATAATGTTTAGGAATTTATTTAGGTGATTTACTATGAATGTAAGGGAATATACATACTTGTCATGTAGACTTTCATTCTTTAATAAATTTTTACCACAATCCCATCTTTCACTATAAAATGTAATACAACTCAAAAATATTCTATTTATCCTAATTTTATAAGGTTCCAAATCTTAACACATACCATTTAGATTTGTAAAACTATTTTGTAATAACCAGGGACTTCTTGTAGGCTAGTGGTAGGAAATAAAGGCCTGTCGCACTATGGTTGTGGGTTTGATTCCTGCAGCTTTGTTCGACGTGACGGGTTATGCCCCACCCTTCAGGTTGTCCTTTTCCTAAAACTATATTATTATAATATTCAAAATATAATCTTCATAACTTTTTTAACCTTAAACAATACTATCAAAAGATCAACTTAATCCACTCCAAACTTTATAGATATCTAAAATACCTCTGTCCAGACTTTCTCTAAAAGGTCTCTTAATTCCAAAATCAATTTATCAGATTCCCCAAACAAATTAAAGTTTCTCTTTTTGTCACATACTAAAAATATGATTACCTTCATCATATTAAAACCTTAATAAAATCAACAAGCAATACAGTACAATCCTTATATATATATATCACATTATTCTAATAACTAGAATATAATCCATGAGTCCAAAAGCACCAATACATTAATTATTCTGCTTCAACTGTAGTAACAGCATATGATTTTCCTTGATCCCGTGGAATTTTCTAAGGTAAGTTTCCCTGATGATTAGGACATTCATTTGCATAATACCCCATTTCCATACCATTGTATCATTCAACATTGATAGCCTCTTTCATTCCCTTGCAATCATGCGCCTGGTGACCTTTTTCTCCACATTTATAACAAACTCCCATTCCTTTTAGGCAAGTACCAGGGAGATTATTCCCACACTAATCACATAATGGAAAATCCTTCTTTCCCTTTTTCCCATTATCTGTCTCTTGTTCCACCATTCTCTTCTTCTATTTCTTTACATTGTTGTCATAAGACTTAGAGAATTCTTTTTCTGTCTAGATAGCACATGAGACAATATCTTCGTACGTTGAGAACGATTGTGATACTAAAGCTCGATGGAGAAATGGTTTTAACCCATCAAGGAAATGATCAATCTTGCCTCTTGGGTTACGTATACAATCTGCAGCGTACCTCTTTAACCTTGTAAAGTTGGCCTCATACTTTGCGACATTCCCATCCTCCTTTTGTTTCAGACTCAGAAATTGCCTTTCCATATCTGTTCTATGGTCACGAGGAACGTATTTTTCTAAGAAACGATATTTGAACTCCCTCCATTCCATATTCGATATTTCATCATCTTCCTTTTTGTTTTGAATCAATGACCACCATTGATCAGCATCTCCAGTGAGGTGGTAAACTGCCATGATAACCTTTTCCCTTTCACTAGTCCCCAAGGCATTGAATATTTTCTCTATGGATTTTATCCATTGCTCAGCTACTAATGGATTTGTACCCCCATTAAATGTTGGTGGTTGTTTCTTCATGAAGCGGTCTAACATTGATCCTCCATGTTGCGGATCAGGGTGCTACATATGAGTAAGGTTATTATTCATAACCTGAGTGAGTTGTCCCAGTATGGTAATAAGTTGATCAACACCAGTTGTATCTCCAGATCCTCAATAATTATCTTGATCGGGAGGGCAATCCCTACACGGAGTGCGTGCATTGATACGGTTTCCATTCCTTCCACTAGGCGCCATTTCTAAACAATGTCATAAACTAGATTAGTTTATGAATTAAAATACATAATTCCATATTTGTAAAAAACGTTACAGAAATTGAACTATTTATGGATATAATCCATAATCATAAAAAGAAATGTTTTCTTTGATAAAGTATATAATCATAACCCTTCATAGTGGTTTATAAAGAAAATGATAATTATCCTAAGAATATCCCCCGAGAGTGTCGTAACCAAGAGTGAAGAAAGTCCCGTTGTCGTGCACCAGTTCCCGTTCGAGTCTAGCTCAAAGAGGTGTTTTCAGGTTTTACCCCTAGGTACATCTGTGCCAGAGCCTCCTCTACCTGCTCGTATCCAGACAGGGATGTATTGCTCGTAAAACTCACAAAATCTCTATAATACCAAAATTCTAGAAAGTTCTTCTATACTAATCATTAATGTCTATCTTCGGGCTATGTGCTCTAATCAGAGTTTATCTAAATCTAGATTCCAAGGCTAGTACTAAAATGCCTCTGATACCAACTGTAACCCCCCAACCCCAGCTTCCCAGAGTCGGTGCATTACTTCGTAACATTGGCATGATCACAAAAGATCAAGTCTCGATAGACCGATTAGTTTAGTAGCCTTGGAAACACTAGATACATTCATAAATGTTACATTACATCATATAGTGAAAAACTAATAACAAAGTCTTCATAGTCCACACTCATATCCTCTTCTAACTATCCCTGCAGGTCATTCATAAAATACTTCTTCACATCCTAGAAAATATTAAAACATTGAATGGGGTTGATCTCAGATGCTCAGTAAGGATAACAATATTGCGGAAGCTTTCATAAATAAACATAAAAATTTAAGGCAATGTATAACTAAAACAAAATCCTTTTAAACTTGAACATCAACATAATTTGGAAAAAGTAAAATGAGATAATTCCATTCACTTCTTCACATGGATATTCTATTGGTCTAATAATCACAGGCAATATTAATAAGCACTTTCATAATGAGGGAATGTATAATGCCAGACATTCTGAAACATTTTCTCAAGGCCTCGGCCAAGACGTCTAAAATGATTAAGGCCTCGGCCAAAACCATAAATCAAATTGGGAAAGGGCCTCGGCCAATTCCATGTCTAATTGTCTCATGAGACCTACCGATGCATCAAGGAGCTATAGCGGGCTCCACCCTTCACTTATTAAGTCCAATACATTCCCCATATGAATAGGTTTAAACATATCATAAACCATAACATAATCGTATCAAATAAAACATGCATAAAGGAAACATAACATTTCCACATTTCAATAACAAGATATCAATACAATACATTGATATAATAAAAATGCTTTAAAAACCATTTTCAATACCAAAATAAAAAACGGTAAAACATTGTATTTATTTTTCATTAAAAATATGATGGCTTGTAGAGGAAGCTGAAACTCAAAGAATGATCACGGCGACGGAGAAGTCGTTGTCGCCACATAAGTACGGAAAGAAAAACATTCCCTTTTGTCGTTTATCAAAACGCTTCGTATAAAAAAGATTCCTTTTGAATAAATGTAAAAGTCAAAGGGGTTTATACGCCGTATAAAAGAAAGTTGTGTATAAAACCAAATATGCCCCAATGAAAGGGGATTGAGATGAAGTCCTTAAAAAGATCATTTTTTATAAAGTATGTCTATTATGTGTATTCACTATAAGTACACATAAATAATGTAAAAATACAAGATATGACATAATAATATCATGACATAATTTGAAAGTAGGAGATTAACCCAAAGAATAGAAATTGGGTTAAGAAATTCCCTTACCTCGTGTCTGACTTGACATAACCGTTCTTTAAGCTCCTAAATAATAAACTAGAGTTAATATATACCTTATTAAGAACCATTTTCAATTTAATTATACTTTTTATATCACTTATTACAATGATATGAACATTATGTAATTATTTAAGTTAATAACGGTCGTTTTGTCGATCTTTGGTACTTGAGTCAACAATAAACTTCTTATAATTACAAGTTGTTTATGTGGAAGAATATCCATTATCTCCAAAATTATATTCATTATTTAGATTTAATATATATCATATATATCCAGTATATACATTCATTTATAATATTACGTAACATTTAGAGGTAAGAAATGAAATGCACTGTTCATGGAGACGGTAACCCGTACGTACGTATGAACGCTAATTTCATTTCTATTTCGTATTTAATGGAATTAAATCATAATTATATAAATGTATAATATAATTCCAGTATAATATAGTGTATAATACCATTTACAACATCATTTATACATCCCACATATGGCATTAACGATTCAAATCACTTTGAGGGGGCGGTAGTCTGCACTTCCTAAAATGAAATTATCGCGTTTACCCATAATGGAAATCATAAAGTATGCCATAAATGATAAATACAGAAGCATAAGTAAAAAATAAACATATTATATATCATATATAAATATATTGACATCTTAATGGCCACCTTTGAAGGTTTTATATGAGTGTTGAACAATCATCATTTCGTGAGGCAGAAATTATCCATCCACAGAAACTGTATGTTCTTTAACCATTAGATGTAGGTGTGTGTAAGTGTATCTCGAATCCTTCTTATAAAAACATCCCAGAATATTTAGGATACTTGTGTTGTTACAAAAGAAATTAATAAAAAGAGTTTAGGGGGTTGGAGAAGAAAAATAAAACAAAACAACATTAGAGAAGACATTACCTCAAAATCGGATAACTCTTTTTGATTTTAGCCAAAGGCTTCCTTGGGAAGAGTTCTGCCCAATGTGAGGCTTCTAGAAGTAAGAGTGGGAAGTTTGGAGAGTATTTGGGCAGAGGTTGGCCGAGAAAAGTGGCTTGAATGTGTGAATGAAGTGGTAGAGGTGGGGGCCTTTTATAAGTGGAGAGGAGGGGCACTCTTGGAATGTAAAGAAAAGTCACTTTATTATAAAATGAGTTTCGAATTTTAGAGGTCCCACACTTATATAATTAGAGCCTAAGGTGATAAGGGTTCTAAATCTACTCATACAATAGGTTTTTGACAAGTTTATGCCTTGGATTTTACATTATCTCTTTATTTTATTTAAATCGTTAAATAATGAGGTCATCACTGCATCATCATGATGTCATAAATAATTTAATTTATTTAATGTCTAAAAATTTTAAAAAAATTACAATGATGTAGGAAATCTTTTTATATATCCAATTACTATTTATAGTCAAAAATATGACTTGTATAACCCCATGTGAAAATTGATTTAGTAAAACATTTCATGTTTGTGTCATTTTTTATTTTAACATTAAATAAAATGTATTTATGTCATTTTCCAACTAAAGTGGCTCCATGGGGTCCCCAAGTTGACCCATGGATTTTATTGGTCTTCCATGGCACATCCAAGGAGGGTATTACATCTGTCATTCTCATATCATATTATTAAAACATTATTTTTACCTTAAACTACACTAATTACCTCTAATCGCGATTAAGAACTTAAAAGTTACTATTCACAAAAAAATTATTTTAATTTCATTGAACCACATTTTAATTCTAAATGACAACAATGTATGTCAGATTTTTGAAAATCAAAACAAAGAAGTGGTAATATTTCATTTAAATGAAAAATCAGTTATTTAACTACCACTTAGTGGTTTCACTATTCATCAAAAATTGATGTTTTTCAGAACAATGCCAAAATTTCACCCTAAGCTATAATTGATATTCCGAATTCAAAAATGATGTCTATTTTAAAAAATTACAAACATATAAGTTTCATTAATTAATTTTATAATTAATTCCCTCCGTCACAACAAATAGCGTGTTTTTAAGAAATAATATATATCAAAAGATTAACAATTGTTTATGTCCAATTTCAAAGTGAAATTAATTCTAATGAACACCGTTGGATAAAATGGTAAAAATATATTCTAATTATAATTTAAAACCACTAAATATTATAATTTATCACTAAAAATTATTTTGATTAAAAAAGTTGGTTTTATGTATTTTTCAATGTTCATTAAAAAATACAAGTTCTCAGAAAAATAACAAAAATTCAACATAGGCTAATTTCGATATTACGAATCCAAAAATGAAGTCCATTTTGAAATATAAAATTTCTATAATTTTAAAAAGTGGTTATTAATATTCATAACGGCTACTTTTATTAGTCGTTGTGTTTTAGAACTCGAAGTTGTGTACAATGCAAGCTATTGCATTATTGAATGAGAAGCGTATCATGGAAGCTCGGGGTGTTACAAAAACTACACAATTTTAATTCTTACCATTTCATGATTCTAAAATAGATGAATATTTTATTATTAGTGACTTCCAAATATTACTTACCAATTTACATTGTGTAACCCCATTTAGAATTTTCATATTTAAGATGAATAATTATGTTAGTCATTAAATGATATATAATTTCAAAATAACCATTAATTAAAATCATTCATGGGTATTATATTATCATTTTCCTACCCGATTATTTTATAAAAACTGACCTATGATACCAACTTTAAGGAAGCATCCTTAAACAACACATAATCCGGATTTTTATATTAATAATTCATTCTATTAAATTTTATAATCTTTCAATTTTTATACTCATAGAAAATTAGGTCACCACTAAAACATAAAAATATTTAATAAATATAAACTACCTATTATTTTCTATTTTTTCCATCATATAAATCTTTTAAAATAAATCATGTTTATTTTTATGAAATATATTCATGAAAATAAACTTCACATCTTCCTTTCACTTATCTATAAATAAACCCTATGAAAAATCGTGTTAAAAATGTTATGAGTAGAAAAATATATGTAAGGGGAATAAAAAAACCACTATCTTAGTGAGAAAAATGAAATTTTTTTATTTACCAAAACGATCATTGTGGTAAATAAATAAATAATTCTCACCTGAAAAAACACACTTTTCTCCACTAACATAATTAAACTCCATAGAATACAAATAAAAAACCTTCTTTGAAACTTATAGAATCCCATTCATAAAATGTTTTAATTTTGTGCAATAAATGAATCAGTCCTAGTTAAATCCATAAGGGTATACCTTTCGATACACTCTTCTATGTTTATATTAAGAGAAAGAACATTACCTAAATAATTGGAGTGTAATATTGTATCACCTAATATATATTCTCTATTGGGCTCACCATGTACTCTCTGGACACAACCATTTTATATGTTTTATCAAGCTCAAATGTTTCCCTTATAATGATCTATCCCGGTATACTAAATTAATTTTTTTACTCTCGTAGTTTTAATACCAAAATAATATTTTCATTCAATTTTTTTATCAATTCCAAAAAAACTCAAAAAAGGAAATGAGTTTTTTAAATTGTATAAATCATGAAAATTTTAATGTAATCATAACATATAATAATTTCTATATAATTAGTAAATTTCATTATCTATATACTCATTAAAATAAATCATTCTTTTATTAATTCCTAAATATAGTCAATCATTCTATTAAATGATTAAATTATTTTTAATATATTGAGAGAAATCATGAAATTTAATTTATCAATTACTCATTTTAACACAATTACATTTATTAATTCATTTATAAAACATTTATATTTAAGGAAAATATATTTTTAAGGAAAACGTTAAAGGGTTATTTTTTAAAAGAAATATCCCTTACTAGTTTTGAAGCATTTGTTTTTTAATCCATATGAAATATTTTTTTATAAATAATTAAAATATAACATGAACATATAATTAAATTTTATAACATGTCAATTTGGTTTTATATACACCTCATATATTAATATAAGTTCATTTTATCAAAATATGCCTCTTGGATTGAAAATTTAGAGGAAGTCCTTTACATTGATTTTGACCAGCTACATGGGTATATATCTTCCAAAATAAAAAAATATTGTTAATTATGTACATTATTTTGAACCATTTTCATGTTCATTATTCAATTTATTCCACTTATTACTATTCAATAGGCAATTAATTAATTAATTATACTTTTAAATTTTTTAATTTATATAGCTTGAATGTCAAAAATGACATGGGTCAGTTTAATATTGTTCAGTGAGTCTGTTATTAAAAAATATCAAGAATAATATTGATGAAATAAATTTAATATTTATAAATCATGTATAATTTTTAAAACAAATAAAGAATTAGGATTAAAAAAATGAAACAAGTTATGAGCATCGAGAATATTGGTTGTATTTGCGGAGGAGTAATCATTTAGTTGTATAATGATTATTATGGAAAGAAGGAATGGATTATATTATATATATATAATTATAATAATATCATTGTTACCATATAATTTATTTTAATATATTTATATATGTCCTCCATGAGATTTAGTGATGAAAAATGAATCACATTACTTCGGGGAGGCGGTAGTCCACACATACGCTAAAACGATGTTATCATATCTCCCTGTAAGAAATAATTTGATATATTATCCATTACGAATAAATAATATATTACTAATATAATAATTATGTAATTTATATCACATAAATTCATTATATTTATGTTAATTACCTTCCTTTTAAACCATTAGTGAATAAAATCACATCACCTCATAATGCGGTAGTCCATCGTACACAATAGTGACATTATCGTATCCCCTATTGAATTGAGAGTATAATGATATATATGATATCATAAACCAAAAATTATAAATATGTTACAAATATCATATTTATACACTAAATATATCATTATAACCTTTCATGAGAGGTGCTGGTGGAAACTGATTGACATTGATTCATGAGGTTGTAGTTTTACGTACACAAAAAAAATTACTTTGTATCACATTTGATCGATGATGATATAGATTTTGGTTATTTATTTTCCATAATAACATAAAATTATATTTGATATTATTTTATCTTATTATCATAATAAATTATTATTATTTTAATGAGGTGGTATAAGAAATAATTTAATGATGCACAGTAATGAATAATATGTATTTATAAGACAACCTCCTTATAAAACCACAAAAGAATTCATATGATGAATTTATGATCACAATAGTGGCACCTGGTCATTTTTACGTATGATAAAAACATCATTGGGTAGTTATTGTATTATATTAAGTTATTTTAGGGTGCGAATAAGTGATGATAGGTGGTGGACTTTTATAAGATATGAGAATGGAGGTCTTTTAATTCTTCATTGAAATCGGTGGACCCACATTTTTTAAAATTTATAAGCCTTAAAAATGGAATATTCATAATCAATGTACATTATATAGTCTAAATAGTTCCATAAATTATATTTTACCAATGTTTAACATCATTTTAAAACTTATAGATTTAGATTAACCCCTTGATAAATCTTTTTTCTACTTAACTGTATTAAAATTTTTTTAATGTTTTCACAAATCATTATGGCCAAAATTTATAATGCTTTTATTATAAAATATAATCTTTACTAATGAGAAATATTAAATTTCATTTTTAAATTTTCATCCAACAGAAGTGGAAAAAATTAATTGAAAATTAAACATGTCAATGTGACAAAAATATTAGTTTTCATGAATTGTATTTTTCAAGAAAAAGATTGTATTATATTAACTATATAATTAATAAAAATTACAGAATGTTTATCCATTAACTTAACATAATATATAAAATATATAATTAATTTAAAAATTAATCATAATGTATTATATAAATTAATTAAAAATTATAAAAATTATTTACATTTTAACACCTTTTGAAAAAATAATGCTTGTAAACCAAAGAAATAAAATTTATAAAAAATTCAATATTAATATGATTCTGAAGAAAATTTTTAAGATAAATATAACTACAAAATAATTATGTCAGTTTAAATCATATTCAAAAAATTATAGGACGTTTAAATTACCTAGTTTATGTACAATAAATGACTTTTTTACATTATTAGTTATTATTCATTATTCACTATTTAATTAATCATTATTGAAAAATAAAAAAAATCTCATGAATTTTTCTTTTTTTATTAATTCAAAAATTATATTATTTTTCTAAAATTAAGATTATAGAATTTAGATATTAAAATTTTTAATAAAAAAATATAATAACATTGTTTTTTTAAAACCAATTGCATTTTTATTTAAAAAATTACTTAATATTTTTTCAATTAGTATAACTATAAGAATATACATGTATGTGATTTATTCAATCATTACCTAGGATTTTATACTTTTATTTATCCCTAAAATGAAAGGGTAACATTTCCTCTGTTGATAATGTAATTATTTCGATATATTAATTGTGTACTAAAGATTATAAGTATATTATATTGTAGGTATACATTTCATGTACATGCCATATTCCAAAACATTACAATAATGATACTTTCTATTATCTTCTAATTTTTAATCCCTTTCCCATTTTATAACACTAGGAATTCAGGATCTTATTACATCATTTTATTGCATATGAACAACTCTTATTCTCATCATTATTTATAATATAAAATTTCCCAGAGATCATAATTTATCATAATATTATAATCTAACCCTTGTGGAAATGTGGATGAATTTTTCCTTTATGAAACATTTTATTTAACCAATATATCTTATCTCCTTTCATAATGGGTTAAACCTTCTATCTCATTACATTGATGTAATTATTCTACTAGATATGGTTGGGGGAAATGTGCAAGAGTATGAAAGATAACAAATGTGTTACTACTAGAATTTCTAGTTGATTGATGTTCAATAACATGGAGAATTATGATGGACCATAATGGTGTCTGTTGTGGAATATAGAGGTTGATTGTAGTGTAGGATATAAAAGGAAGTTTTATTAATAATAATATCATTTAAGGTAGTTTTTTTGGCACATAGAGTGTATATGTAATAGAGGTGATTTGTGTCTGATGTGTATGAGGTGTCGGTGGATGGATATTAAATGGAGACTCAGGTGAAATGTCTTTTTTCTTCTGCCAATTTAGGGTTATTTGTCCCATAGAGACATTTTTTTATAATTCTCCTTATTTTTAAATGATGTCTATGGTATGAAGACCAAATCTATGGTGTCGAGTCCTAGGGGTTTGATTTTAGAGAATATACAGATTTCAATGAACTTATACTATAGAGATTCGTTGAGATGTAACTATTATCATTATTCTTGATTCATGTGGAATAATGGATTATATTGTGCTGTAGTCCTTTCTTAGTTACAAGTGTTCTATGGTATAGTATTCCCAACTACATTTTCGTGTTATCGCCATTTTTGAAATATAATGTGTGGAAGTAGCATCAAACCTGATAGGTTGGATTACTAAAAAACATGTAGCATGGTCTCTTTAGATACACTATAGTCTCCATTTTTTTCAACACTCTATGGAATGAACCTCATTGTATGAATATGAATTTATGTTTATCAGGCTAGGTAACTAAACCAAATTCAACTAATGATCTCTAATTCTATCAACATCACTCCAATTTCATGAGTGACCCGTGTTCTTTGTAAGGAGAGGTTTTCTACACCTTTCATTATAATTTATTATCATCTTAGAATATTTGATTAATGGTAATTTATGTATGATCATCCCTATATTCTTCAAAATTTTAAATTTTTCTTAATTGGGAAGGTTTTTGTTGAGAGAAATATATACATTTGTTTTTATTTCTGTTGGAAGTTGATATGGTTGTTATGATTTTTTGATGTCATTTTCCTCTCATATTATTTTGTTCAATAGTGGTCATCCTTTTGATCCAACCATGAATTGTGATTAATAAACATTTTTATTGAGGTTGTGGATTCATCATTTCACATCAAGAGTATCATTCATGATAGGTTTAGTTTTATTATATTTTGGTAGGTTGGTCAAATTAAACATAATAATGATAAATTAATAGTTTTAATTCATGATGGAGTGAAATGGTACAAAAAGTGCATGTTTTATTGAAAATTTTATTCGTATTGATTTTTAATTGTATATGATAAAATTAGTACAAAAAATTTTGTAATTAGGGGGCATTGACTTCATTTTTGTTGTTATTATGGATCTATCGTTGTGTGATTTTTTTGTCACAAAAACTAGAATTTAATAACCATAAATTTATATATAATAAACTTATTTCCCCAAGAAATCTATGAATTGTACTAGAATAAATTTAATAATGAAGTAGAGAATCATGAAATTCTCCTTGATAAATATGAATAATATTGTTTAATGTCATGTTCTAATGGTATTTGGAGGTATTGTTTCCATGTGATGTGGGGAGGATATGTTTTTTTGTTTTTATGTGGGGTGTTGATGTGTTGATATATGGTTTGATTGCAGGGGTGATGTGGTTGTTGTGGAGGTATTTGGATGTGGTTTTAAAATGGTGTCAATGTGGGTCCTGTTGGCTTGAAAAGGGGTTGGTAATGGAAATTTTAGAATTTAAACATTAGACATAGAGGGGTAAAATATGTCCAATGTCTTATTTTCTAAAGTGTGGTGTTATAAATGTAGTGATGGTTGTGAAAGTGGAGAAGTCTATGGGGACATAGGGGTGATGTTGTTGTTTTTATATATCATGATTGTGAAACCAAATGCGTGTATTTTGTTTCGAGTTATATATATATTGATTTCTTATGATTTTAGTACGTTCCCCTACAGAAATCATGCAACATGTTATGACACAAAAAGTATTGGGGTGTTTTTTCAATCATCCTGACTGTGATGATGGATGTATGGCCACTGGGATTTCCCCACTTCCCCTTCCAAGTGATGAACTCATCCATTGGATATGTTGGCTAGAATTCACATATTCAATGTTTTCTTTGGATGATATAATGTGATGGAATATGATGGTGGTTTATTCACGACAATAGGATGACATGCGATTGATTTATATAATATTCAATACACACTAATACTAATGTTGTGTGGAATCCCTTGTTTCTTCAGGTGAGACGAGACATGATCTGTTGTCCATTTTTTCATCAAGGAAAATGTGATGAAAGTTGATCGTCTAGATGTATTCGGGGTGGATTTTATTTGATATGATGTGATATACTAGGTATCTTTATAAATCATTTTCATATAGAAGTGGAGGGAGTTCCCAGACAAACATTATAGAGGTATGATAGAATCTAAAAATTTGAAGGTGTTTATTTGGAAATCTATCATTGATGAATAAAATATTATGTTATTATACAAGGATGTATTATATGGTTGATATCGACGGTGAGGATGGGGTTGTTAAACTGACTTGTTTAGCTATTTTTGGTTTTTATACTTTCTTAACAATTCCATAGTGTTCTTATTTTTGATATAGATTACAGACATTTCATATCCCTCGAAGTGTACTGGTGTACTCAAAAAAATTTATGTAAACTACCTTTATGGTATATAAGATGTCATCTTGACCTATGAGGTAAATTATTAGATCATTCGATTGGGTATTTGGTGTTCCACCACCTTATTTCTTTATTGGGTACATATTTATAGATTCCATTATTTTCACCATTATACAGTCATTGTTGAAGGGGTTTGGTTTCACTGAAGTAATATTTCAAGGATTTTATTGATCATTAATATGAAATCTCCCAATAATGTATATATTGCTGGGGGTAATTCAACTCATTGAGGAGATTTTTATATCCTCAGCGTGACTCATCAAAATTGACGTAACATGAGAATAAACATTGATGATCAATATTGTATTTTCATTATTTACATCCTATGGTGGGTACCATCGGGGGGAGGGAATCCTGACTGAGTGATATAAATGGTGAAGGTTGAGTGATAAGATAGTTTTTAGAGTTGGAAATATTTTTTAATGCATTGATTTCTTATGAAACTATAAAAGTTGATCTTGGTGAGTAATGTTGTCCAATGAATTCTTGACATGAAATTTGAGTTTAGAGCCACATGTATTATTATGAATGGAATATCATCCTTCCAAATGATAAAGTCATGTTATTTTATATGAATTTTAGAGAACTTTTATAGGTACATGTATCAATATTGACTTCTGTTCATGTTTGAATTTGATAGTTTGGGTAAGCTAAAATAAATTAGTTAAATTAATCATACCAAAAATTAATACTTCTTGTCATAGAAGATCATTATATCCCATTTTATTTATAAATTCTGGTCATCATCCAATAGGGGAAAGGGTAGTTGATGATCAAAAAGCCTAACTAGTTTAGGACTAGAGGGTTTCTATGGGATATGAGGATGAATAATAGAAGAGTAAATTGTGCTCTTCTCAAGTGTATGCATTGGGGAAGTTCATGGGTATATGAGTTGATGTGGAGGTAGTGCCCTAAATGCAGAATATGGAAATCACTTCTAGTTTGATACGTAAAATGGTAGAGTAAAGATTCACATTTTAAGTTATCTAGATGACATGAATTACGCATCCGTGGAGGGATTTGATACTATATTTGAAAAAGGATGCAGATGTGTTGTTTAATGACTTTTAGAGAGATATTAATTATTAGTTTTAGTCATTAAAAATGAAGTATGTTTAGTGGCAGGGGAATATAGTTATTCCATATGGGAAAAATCCAATTATAGATGTCACCATAATGTTCAATGATATAATGAGTTTTGCTTCTAACATTTTTCTTTAGGAGGAGTTTCGTGCTCGATGCATTGAGGATTCCCACATTCCTACTATATTTCATGCAGTTAATCATTTTATATTCCAAATATTCTAAGAGGATTTGATGAATTAAGATATTATAAAAAGACAATCCTGAAGAGGGTTATAGTGAAATAGGATACAATATGGTTCATTATATTATAAGCTCCTAGACACTAGGGTATTCGATGTTTCTACCTTCAAGGAGTGGACCTCGACTACTTCATTTTTTTATGTCAAGGACTAGTGGTTTATAATATTTTTTTGACGACCATGGGATATAATAATTTTTCTAATTTAATATATATTCATCATCAAAATCACTACACCATAGTCCATGGACTGTGGTTTGTTGGAGGAGGTTCTGTTCAATATCATATTCTACATCAGTTTCTTGTGAGGCCATTTCGGTAGCTAGAGTATCATGTTTATTCACCAATAAAAGGAAAATTTGGATATTGAGTTAAACCTCATGATTTTACTCATATATAGATACCATTAATTGAACATGTACATTAATGAATACATAAGTAGAGAGGTTGTTTAGATTGGTGTAATTAATTGCATGATGTAAATTTGGTTACACTAGAGGGAATATAGACCATTTTGGTATTGATAGTTAGTCATGTACCATTTATTATAGTTTTTTGGATTCAAGATAATTTCAATCCATTTTTCATCTTCTATGTTTCATGATCTAGATGATAATTTTTAGAGGCTTTAAATTCCATTTTTGATAACTACTGTAGTTAAAGGCTATACAAGATAATTTATTTTGTTCATGGTGTGCAGACAGATGATGGCGAAACATCAGCCATTTGGGGATATGTGTTAATCTATATGTAGTTTTATGATTTTAGCCTCTTTGTATAATTTTTTTATTTCTCAATATCTATGGTCTACTAATTCCGAATGATGGTAGTGATCTCAGATGTAGGCAGATGACACGAATTTTTTACAGGGATGTTGAGTTTTCAGATGGTTAGTATACTTATAAAGACCCATAAACCCAGGGTCATTAACCTGTAATTGAGATCAGTAGAGGATGATATAATATAGGTCAAAAAGGTTGTCAGGGAGTTTCTATTTGTTTTTCTTAGAGATATTATCACACTAACTTCTAGAAATGAAATCATATTTAGAATAGATTTAGTACTCATTGATTCTATGATTCCATTGATTCATGATCATATGAAATAATATAAGTTATGGGAGTTTAGAATTCAGATAGATGAGCTGATAAAAAAATGATTCATCTATACCAATGTTTCACCATGTGGTGCTTTAGTGTTATTCACCAACAAGGTGGGTGGTAGTCTGAGGATGTATATAGACTACCATAGTTTGAATCATGTAATGATCAAGAATAACTATATTATAATGAGGTCTACTGTTGTTTTTGGATAGTTGAGAAGAGCTAGTTCGCTCCCTAATATATATGTGTGGTATTGTATCTGTGATAGCCGGTCCCCGGTGATAGCACAGAAACCCCACCTTAACATGGCCGTCGAGTCCTGGCCCACCAAGTACCACCAGTTGCCCCGCAGACACATGGGCCCCCCCAGGGTCCACCCACGTGCCCGAACGGGTCATCTAACTAATGATAGTTCCCACAGGCCAACACATGTCATTTCCTGTGTGATTTTCCCTCACTCACACACACCGTCGGAGGCTTCCCAGAAGGTCACCCATCTATATCACTACTCTAGGCCAAGCACGCTTAACTGTGGAGTTCTAATCACACAGACTCCCGAAAAGGAAGGTGCACCTTGTTGACATGAGTCATATCATTTAGACATTTAACCCATTATCATTTTGGGATGTCACAATCACCCCCCCCCCTTTGAGCACAACGCCCTCATTGTGGGCCCTACATGTCTACCCTGGCTGTGAACCACACATAAGGCTGGGCACCACCTCTGATACCATATGTGACAACTAGGCCCCGGTGACAGCACATACACCCCACCTTAACATGGTCGTCGGGTCCTGGTCCACTAGATACCTCCAGTTGCCCCGCATACACGTGGGGCCCACCCCAGGGTCCACCCACGTGCCCGAACGAGTCATCTGACTAATGATAGCTCCCACAGGCCAACACATGTCTTTTCCAGTGTGATTTGTCCTCAACCACACACACCCTGGGAAACTTCCCAGAAGGTCACCCATCATGATCACTACTCCAAGCCAGACATGCTTAACTGTGGAGTTCTAATCAGAAAGGCTCCTGAAAAGGAAGGTTCACCTTGTTAACATGAGTCATATCATTTAGTCATTTAACCCTTTATCATTTGGGGATGTTACATTGTCACCATTGAATGGTTAAATAGTAATATATCTTGAAGACTGCATTTATATGCAGGTATATGAACATTGATTTTATGGTCATATCATTCATGGTCATAATTACACCAACAGTGTTCATGGGGATCATGAAGTCCATTTTTGGTGACTTATTATATGAGTTTATAGTCGTATACATTGTTAACATATTGATCTAATCATAGATGTGGATGAGTATGTATATCATCTTAGAGATTTCATGAATGTTTTTCAACATCAGTAGCTCTATGGTAAATTGCTTAAGTGTGAGTTCCGTCATAAGAGTAGTACATCGATGAGATTGTGGAGACCCCATAGGGAGTGGTCATGGCTCCATTGATGGTCAACGATGTCTTTTAATGGGATGCACAAATAAATATAGATGAGATATGTGGTTTCCATGGGCTCATAGGTTGTAAATGGAGGTTAATTTGTGATTTCTGATAGAATGTGCAATTTTTTAAATCCTTTACTAGGATAACAATGTGTTTATCTATGATAATCAGTGATTGGTAGTATTTGACTATCTAACGAAGATGTATGATTTTAAACCATTTCATAAGATTATATCTAATAGAATATTGTTTGAGGTTGTTTTTAGTTCCACATGTTTGGTCTTGAGTTGTGGTTTGATACATCATAAGGAAGTGTTTTCTTATGGTTATGGGTGTTAACCCCGCCTATGAGAGTAAAAATACAAACCATGATGTGACAAAATTTTGTTTTATGGGATTTTTTTGTTACATTACCACCTTCACCATCTCTTTTTTTTCACTAGTCATACGAGAATTTGGTATACCATTTCTCTATATGACCCAAATTTATAGCTATCTAGATGGATGCAGTTTCTCTAATATGATGACTTGTAGATATTAAAATAATTATGAAAGTGGAATATCATAATATATATTCTGATTTGAATGTCGTTATGGTATGATCTTCAATTGTTTGGAGATTCACATGCATCAATGGTGTAGGTATCTTCCTAACACCTAAATATAATTATAATTAATAGTGGATGTTTATTTTTTTCCGATGACAATGTAGTCTTCTGTAATTATTTAGCTACGTGAATCTCACTTGTGATGCTCATAGAAAAATGGGATGCAAGATCGTGTAGGCCATAATGAATCTCATTCATGATGGTTAGGGTAAGGTTGGAATAATATGACATTTTAGGGGTTGTTGTTTTCTATGGTGGTGATTCACGTGGGATTTCTTCATGATATTAATAAATGTATTATAGTATTACAACAATGATAGTAATAAACATTTAGTGGTTTGAGGGTGGATATTTGGTGGCCTATGATGAAATAGGTGGTGGAAGAGATTGTGGTTAATTTTATGTTCTTATAATAGTTAAACTCAGTGAACTGTATTCCATATGGTTTTTTGTAGTCCATAAAGGACCCCATGTAGAGGTTATATGATATCTAGATGAAATTTTTGAAAGATTTACCCTTATATTAGGGATGTTTTGATGTTATCTATGTCATTGGTGATCGAGTAACAATGTTCGTCCACATTTTATCATTTTAGTTGTTAAGATGTACAAATAATTTGGTGAGAAGGTACATGGATGTGATTTTTTGTTCAATGGAGTTATGAGGTCAATTTTTCTTATTCCAAGATGTTCATTTTACATTGTGATTATAGTGGGGTCTCCAAACTGACTATGTCACTTTGTTACTCATCAATACATCCTACCACAATCAGAAGGATAGGATAATAGAGTAGACTGTCTAATTTATTGAACATATGTTATGGTTTGTTTCCTGAACCATGGGGGGTCCTTGGATAATAATCTCTTTTGGGTAAATTTTCAGACAATAATAGTTATCACACATCCATATCCATAGCCACATTTGATGCATTTTTCATGTTTCAAAGAATATAAGTCGTATGTTGGTACAAGGTGTGGTTGTCACAACTTCTCGATCCATGTGTAGTATAGGGAAAGGTAGAGAAGTTTCAGGTTGTTCATAAGAGCATGAAAGAAAAACAATATTGGATGATGTCTTAGGATGATTGTATAAATATTTTCAGGGAGTGAGACTATGGAGAGAATCTGTTCTTGGGTTTCTCTCATCAATATAGAAAAAAATGATTTGGCATGGGGAGTATGCTCTTTCCCTTAATTGAAAGGTATTTTGAGGATTTGAATGGGTTTAGTGAGGTTCCTTATTGATGTAATTCCCATCATGATTGAATTAGTTCAAAAAAAACTCCATGTCTCATGAATCAATTTGTACCATCATAACGACATTAATTACATTGACTTTGGAGAGATGGGTATCAAGGATGATATGATATTCATGGAATGACCAGTAGATATCTATCATCATCAAGGGATGGAACTACGAGAAACATTGTCCTAGTAAATAACACATATGAGTGTGACAATCATATCTATACCTAGTAACAAATGATTTTTTGATATTTGTTTTGAGATTTAACTTGATATGATTTTTTTTGATGTAATTTATGTATATTTATTATTTATTATATATTCTTTTCAATATTGTTATTTATGGTATATATTCCCACAAATGAAAAAGCAAATACAATATTCCCAATTAAGATGTGTTATACTCTAAAATGATTGAAACCATTCATGTGATTATAATTTACCCAAATTAATCCATATATTGACTTTGTAGATAGAAACTCTTAATTTTTATTCCTGGGTATATATATTCTATAGTCATTTTTAAAATAATTGGTTTGGATTATGTGGGGATGATATGGTTGTGGAAGTTACTCGTTGATTTTATCATGGTAATGTGGTATTGTTTATTTATTTGTAATAAATTTCAGCAAAATGTAATTATTAAAATGGTGGTAGTGTTATGATCTGTTGTGATCATCAAGAGGTATCACAAGGGATGGTTTTTTGGATAATATTTCAACATTCTATTTGAGAAGTGATTTTATTTTTGTATATATATATTAGTTTGTGATGAATATGGTGTAATATAATTGATCCTTTATACTATAACATATATATAATTTTGATTGTAGAGGTTATTGTGGGAAGTAATATATAGTTTTTAGTGTAATAGAGGGTTTTTAGTAAAAAGGCCTATTGATAGAGGTTTTATGGTGTGGGCATGGAGGATGTTCCAAAATGGATTCATTTTTTGTGCGACGTTTCTAGCTACAATATAGAGTACCCCAGGAGGCAATTTTGACACTATATATATTTAAGGTAGGGAGGTGTAATGATGTTTTTCCATATTGTGTATTTGAGTGTCCTCCAATAAGGTTATATAATAGTTTTTTTAGTTGGGAAATAGTGACACAGATGGTCATTTTTTATATTAATTATAATATTTGGGGAGCATTACAATAGATAATTGGATGCAGTATACACCCTTCATAGAATATGATGGCCACATAGTCGATATTATGGGTAAAAAATAATGATACGGGGGTTGTTTGTTAGGATTATAGTTATTTTTTGTACTTATTACAAGGATATGGGTTATAGTGTTTCCCCCATCATGGTTCATGGGTCCCATGGTGTAGTAGTTTGTAGAGTCTCTATAAAATAATAGATCATGTTATGCCATGTTCACCCATTTTTTTAAAATATAAAGATGAAGTACCCACAAAACTCAGAATCTAGATTAACATTACCTTATTTGGTGAGGTCCCACTGGTTTCAATGGGGTCTCCCTTATTTTATAGTATTCTGTCCCTTTGTCCCTATGGATACTCCGTGTTCATATGTTTTTCATGCTGAGTATAAAAAACCAAGTCCCCTAAAACAATATCATTCATCCAACTTCCCTATACATTAATGGGTAACCCATGTGTTTCCCATGGATTTATTATCACCTCCACTTGTATAATTTCAAAAATAATATTTGAGATTAGATCTCTAGTGGTGTAGGTATGTTCAATCCCCATTTTTCTATTTTATCCCCTTATTCTTGTCCATGGAGGGTTTTTTTGAAGATAAATATATATTTTTTGATGTTGTTTTGATGGGATGAGGCTATGGATGTTGTCAATGTTTGATATCAGAGTCCTACAAAATTTTGTTGTTCGATGGTAGACTTCAATTTTATCTACCCTTATGTGATTAATCTAAAATGTTTATTCAATGTAGTTGATCATATGTTTCTCACTTAGTGAATCATACGGTACAGTCTTACTCTTATTACATTTTGGGAAGATGGAAGCATCGAGATTAATAAAGATAAAATGGTAGGTTTGATTGTAATTAGATGGGAAGGTGAATGAATTTCCATGCATTATAGATTTTATATTCCTTTTTGATGTTTAATTTAATCTGATAAATTCCCTCTTAAAATCAATAAAATTAAGATTATTTGATTGTGAAGAATTTTTTATTATGGATCTCTTATTGATTGATCATTTTCTATCACCTAAAATTGAATTTTATTAAAAAATATTTGGGAAATAAAATGATTTCCACGAGTGATATATGATATGAGGGAAAGTACCTGGGAAATGTAAGTGGATTTTTATTAAAACCACCTTGAGAAATGTGAAAATGATTTGTTTTCTGATTTTAGTATGTTATGTGGAGATAATTTGAGGTTCTGTTATAGGGAGGGGATATATTGTGATTTATGGTTAAAATTTGGGGAGGTAACGTATTATGATATGGTTGGTATGTGGTGGGGATATGGTGGTTATGGTGGAATGATTATAGTGTTATGAAATGGTGTATAAGTGGTGCTTGTCGGAATGAATTGGGGAATGATGGTTATTGTGTTATTATTTTGGTGTGGAAACTGTTATTTTTTATGTTTTTCTTGATTCTATGGGATGTAATATAAGGTTTTTGAAATTATAAGTGTTTAATGAAATAAGTTCAAATTGATAATTGTTGTTGAATTATAATAGATTGTGTAGTTAAATATGGGAAACATAATATAGAAAATAAATTGGTTGGAAATATTAAATTTCTTTGATATTTAAATTGAATGGGTTGGTAATGGAAATATGAAAAATTTATAAACATGATAAATTGTTCTGAAATTTGGAAATTGGAATATAGAATTTTTTGTGAGGTTATATATTTAGTAATGGTAGATAATTTTGAAATTTTTGTGAGGTCATTGTTTTGATGTTCTGATATTGGATATAAATTGTATTGTAAACCCATATATTAGGATTGTGTGTTGTGTGTTTTCTCTAAATGTACGCAATTTATATAATTTTTATTTGTATATTCACCCCCCATATAGAGAAAGATGTGATAAAAATGATTTTTGGGTGTTTATACGACATCCTGATGATGAGTTTGTCAGTTTTGCAACCCATTCATCCCCACACACTGTTTTAGGAGATAATAATGAAGAGGCTATAATGGCCATAATTCATGTTTTCACAATATGATAATTTAATTAGAAACTGAGATTGCATATTGTGGGGTATTTAATATAAGGAAAAGTTCTTGTGTTTAATGTTCTATATGTTCATGAAACCCTACTAATCTGGTTATATTGGGGCGCATGAGTTTGTATATGTGACAATTTAGGATTTAATGTGATGTTCCTAGTGTCTTTATGTGATATTTGATGTGATGTGTTGTCCCTAATGTCTTTGAGTGACATGTGATGTCACATGATGTGACATCCCCTGTGTTTATAAGATGGCTTGTTTAATGAAATGGGTGGTAGCATAATGTTTTATATTAGTGGGGCATTAGAATGTATATTCAGTGAGAAATCAATGAATATAATTGTATTACTGATAAACATTATATTATATTTCATACATGATTTTTTGGGGAGATATCCATGGGGAGTATGGGTTTGGCTTGTTGACCTAATAATGTGCATTTGGATTATTAGTTTTCTCACTTGTTTAGTAGTATGATTTATTTGTATGTACTTGAGAATCTTTGGATATCCCTGTGTATAATTGTATCCTCCCCCTATGTATATATAATCGAGTATTAATGTTTAGAGGGTGTATTTTTTAACATAGTTGGGAATTATTATTTCATACTTTTGGTTTTTATGTTGTGACACTACATTAAAACATTGTTTTGACAATTGTTTAGAGATTTCAATATTGTGATTTTTATTCATAAATAAAGGACTGATTTGGATTTATTATTATATTAATTAAAATAGATGATAGATCTTTGATATCATAGCACCCAATATTTTTTGTATGATAGAGGGTAATGCCTGCCATTCAAGAAAATATTATATCCTCAGTGCTAGTTACCAACCAAGGGCCTACTGGAGGGACGAATCAATCGTCGTTATCTGTATTTATTCATTACAATCCTAGAAGGGGGTCTTTTGGAGGAAGGTTTAACATCACTGATTCACAAAAATATTATTTAATAGCCAATATTTTGAATGAAATTTAATATATAAATTATTTGTTAGATATACTGATGAAATAAAAAAAATGTTATCATAGTGGAATAATGATAATTTTTAGAAGAGAATGAAAATGGATCTAAACCTCAATGAAACTAACCCTTTACTCAAATTATTGGGAGATTATTATGTGGTTTCATTTTTAGATTATGGAAATTTTGTAAAATCAATATTATTTACCATAGTTTGTTATAGTTTGAATCATTTTACAGTTTATCTATTTTTTTGGAATTCTGTAGTGATTTTTGTAATATCATAAGTGATCATAAATGATAAAAATTAAAATAAATAAGAGTGATAATTATTTTTATAAAATAACATTTTGATGTTTTCATAATTTAGTTATTGGTTTTCTATCCTTGAAATTAAATCCATATATAAATAATGGAAATTGGATATGGAATTGGCATAAATTCCTCATAGGGTAATCACTATGAGAAATATTTCATTGAACATTACACTATATTAGCCGTAGTGGATGATGAGTAGGAATATGACTATGCATCTATATAAAAATTCTCAAGGGATATTCTTTGGTAAATTATATTCACATTAAAATATAATACATATGAAATATTTTCTCATGGAATAATATTAAGTAATATGAGAAAACACAACCTAACAACAGAATGATGTATCTAAGAGTTATTTTGGTTTATATGAATATCGATATATTAATTGGGAAGAATAACATTTTTATATGTTTAAATTTTCATGTTATTATGTTACAAAAGTCCTATTACAGAGATAGTTTTGTAACACACCCAATTAACTAATTTTACATTCATTATTGAAAATAATATAGAGGAAGAAATTAAGTGATCAATTCCATGGAAATCAATCAATTATTAAAAAGATAAAACAAATGAGATATAATATGGTGAATGATGTTTTTCCTTCTCAAACAGATATCTAATGAATAGATTAATAACATTAGAAATTTTAAACCGTTGAACATGTGAAATATGATAAGAATAATGTTTTATAATATTAATGGTTCTGAATATTATGATTTAATGGATATTCCAAATTATAAATGCAATAATTATTGGAATGAATTAATAAGGTAATTTTATTAATGACTTTGAAAGTAGTTCTAGTGTGGATGGAATGGACATCGAATTATTGATTTTCAAAGTGACAAGAGGAGTTTAATCAATACAATTAATGTTATTAAAAACTGAAATATTACACCATAAATACACCATCACATTAAATAAAAACAATTTGGGAATTATGGATATTGATACCCCAATTAATGGTCTGAAGAGAATTATAACAATCGACAACCGACTAAAACATAGGAAGAACAGAAATATTATACTATGAAATCTACTTATGTGTACCATAACAATTGGGGATCACTGATTCATTACGTTTAATAATTTATAGACTTGTTAGATTATGCTATAGTATATTTAAGATGTCACTTAATAACATTTAATCCCCACCCTTATGATTTAATTTTTAAACAAACATTGTTTTTATAATGCATCAAAATTTGATTCTTATGGGATTTTTCCTTGTGAAATTCATATTATACAACTTTAATATGAATTTATTTTTTATGTTTAAATTTAATGATCCATTCTATTTAGATTAATAATATTTTTAATAATCAAAATATTTTTTCCTCCCATTATAGTTTATCAATTAAATAATTGTTATTAAAAGACTCTAGGAATGAATTTGGAATTGTGGTTCTTTATATGGAATAACTATAGACTCATGGATCAAATGGATGATGAAAAACCAAATTATAGTTAATAGCCTATTAAAACAAAAGTATATTAGTTTTTTATTTTGTATGGTTGATATCACTATAGATAGTATATATTCCATCAATTTATATATGAAATATTTTTAAATATTTCCAATAAAATGATATCATTAAAATTTTGATTATGTGATTTATGTAGTGTGAGAATCTAAAAACGAGATATTCTAGAATATATTTTTCTAACATTTTACAATGTTGGATATATTTCCCCAAAGGGAACCGTAATCTAAAATTGGCATCAATGAATTTGATATATTTTATGTATTTTATTTAATAATTATAAAACCTAGAGTAAATAAAAATATTGAATGAAAATTAAAATTATTATAAAATATCATTGATAACAGTAAATGTTTTAAAAGGTTATATATAAATAAAAAATATTTTTTTTTATTTTTGACCTAAAATATATATATATATATATATAAGAATTACAAAAATACAAAATTTAATTTCTTTTTTATTTCAAAATATAATGAATACAGAAATATTTATTTTTAGGATACTTTTAAAATAATAGATTTTTAGTCAATAATGGAACATTGTTTCTAAAAAAACTAAATTTTATTACTTTATTCATGTGTGAGAATGACCATAAAGATTAAAACATCTTTATTTATTAAATATTTATCTATTTATTTAATATGTTTATTTTAAAATATTATTATGAACACATAATACCTATGTTCGTAATTTTAGAACAAAGATAACATTTTATTCTCATTGAAAAAAATATATTTTCTTTCAATAAAAAAAATTAATTTAAATATTTAATTTAGGATTACATTGTAATCCACCATACAATTATATTTTTTATAATCAACCATATTTATATCAGGTAATGTCAATAAAATTTATATATTTATTTTACACATAAATTTTAAATACAAAACAATTGACTTGAAAAACCGATTTTATGATTATGTGTACAAATATTAAAATAATGTTTCACAGGATTTATAATTTTATTTTATAAAATAGTTTAAATATTTTTTATTAAAATTTACACATTATTTGATATGGTATTTTTAATTTTTTTTCTTCAATTAATTTTACAGAATAATTATTAGTTACCACGGTAAAAAAATTATTATTTTCTATATAATGTGATTATAAAATAAATTGATATATTTTAAAATAAGAACTATATTATGGTGCATAAACATATATAAATAAAATCAATACTAACTTAATTGTGAATAAATTTTATATAACATTAATAACACTATATTATTAAAACAATCATTAATACAAATACTAATATTCCACACATTATATGTTTTTAATGATAATTTACATATATTTAGAAATATAATATAATGAAATTGAATCCAAATTAAAATTACATGGATAAAATAT
This sequence comes from Viscum album, assembly GCA_963277665.1. Lineage (NCBI taxonomy): Eukaryota > Viridiplantae > Streptophyta > Magnoliopsida > Santalales > Viscaceae > Viscum > Viscum album. Next base: position 1,435,912,055 of record OY728159.1, read on the forward strand.
TCTTACAACGTTTCATTATATTTATTTTGATAATATAATTATCATGGTAAAATATTAATAATTATTAGTATGTGTTATATTGTATAATTTATTGTGGCTATAATTTTAAATTATTATTTTTACATTTAGATGTTCTAGAATAATGATTTTATCATGGAATTTCATAAATTCTTGTCTCGATTCCCAAATAATTTACCTATATATGATTAAATATACAATATTTTCCCTTACCTAACATTCTATTCCAATGATGTGTCCCTCTTTTTCACCTATAAAATGAGATCAATTCCATACGCATTAGGTATCACATCTAATTAACAATATCCATGATACTCTTCCATATTTACTTATTCTAGACCCCTTATATATGTTTTTAATCATATATTTTCATAAATGTTCCTTCATTCCATTAGCATCCAATCACACATTAATTTAGTATCCAAAATTTCAAAATTATCATTATATACAATTTACATCATTTCTTTATCTATCTCATAAACCCTCCTCCAAACCATTCAATCCAAAAATAGATAATTTAAAAATTACATTAAATATTATAAAATATTATTATATTTATGTTGTAATAATTATCTATTCTCCTCTGATTAAATCAAAAATTCGAATGTGTTTCTCATGCGTATGTTTAGACTACATCCTCTACAATGAAACATTTCATTTTTCATCACCACATTTCAATGATGCATATAAAAATGCATTTTAGTATATTAAATGTTATTTATGATATTATATATATTTTAGAAATATAATCTTATTAGTATATATATAATATTATTAATATGTTATCATACTATAAAAAACTTCCTAAAATGAAAAAATGTTAGAAAAATAGAATTATATATAAGTGAAACACTATTTTTCATTTAAAATATTTCCATAAAACATTAAAATATATATTCATCACCTTAGTAATATATTAATAATTTCATTATTTATTTTTGATGGAGATATTATAACAAAATATTCCATTCAATATCTATACTTGTACATATATTATATAAAGTCTTTATTGATTTCATTTAACCTTCTATATGGAAAAAAAATAAAACTATATCAATTTAGGATTTAACACCTAATTATTTGATATTAAAAAAAACTTCATTATATAATGGTAATATAAAAATTTATTACATTAGTTTATGGAAAATTGATCATTAATATTAAATTACTGAAACAAGGTTTTCATTGACTTTGTTGTCAGTGATAATAAAACAAATACTAATGAAATGAAATTATAAGATAACAATTAATTAAAAATAATTTATTTCGGTGCCTTTTCAGGTCCAATAATGATAAACTTGTTGAGAATGATGAATATCAAAACTGTGATTTTGAAAATACATCAAAATGATCAAAATAACTCATTACATATATTAAAAATATATAATAACTAACTAATATATCTCTAGAGACTAATTATAAATTAGGTTTATAAATTGATATTGATAAGAAATATTTTATTGAATAGTAGAATAATATACTAATTTATTTAAAAACATGATCCCAGCACATTTGTTAAAGTGGGAATTCATTTAAGGGTTTTGTGTCTTTATTTTTTTCTTGAGACATATTTTTAATTTATGGACCCTGACATCATTTACTAGTTGTAATGAGTATATAATTATTTTATTTTAAAATGAATATATATTCTATGGGGTTTGAAGAGCCGTATAATTTTTTTAAAATAGATTTTTGTGTAAAGGATAACATGTTCATACAATTCTTATTTGAATCAACTACCTTCTTTACATTAAAATTGATATTCATGACCTCCATTTTTTCAATATTTATTTCCTACGGAATAATATTTTATTTAATTATAAATCCAGTTCCACAATATATTATGAATAATTTTAGAAAATTTTCATTACCTGGTGGAATTTATTTATAAAACATTTATCTTCATTACTAATGTTTTCACCCATATATTTACGTTTTACCTTCATCCCAACGTTACTAATTATATTTTGATACCTATTTGTGAATTATCACATCGAAACATCATCATTACCTTCCCTTCAATTGGAAATTATGTTTTTCCTAAATGATTTTATGATTTTGTTTTCTAAAATTGTTATTTGATCATATTTTCCCTTACACATTTTGTTTGAAAAAAATTTAATATTTCAAGTATATATTTTTGAAATTTTATTTTCAAATGTATGATTTTCAAAAATACCTCACCTCACATTTAAAAACCATTATGTATTTTTCATGTCTTATTTACTGAATATCCTTTTAAGCATTTAAAATTTTCTAAAGAATATTCTAAAAACATTTTCAAAATTGATATAACTTTTTAAGGATTCATTTGTGATATTTTATTAAAAGTATTTATTTTTTAAAATGAATTATATTATATTTCCCCAAAATAGACTTAATATAAATGTATTTTCAATTTTCTGTAACATAATATTTTATACGATAGATATAAATATATTTATAAAATATATATTAGGATTTACCTATAATTTTCTATTTATTTATAATTGATTTAATTAAATTGAGTATATTTTTCATGAACCACTATAAAAGTGACCTTATGAATTTATATATAAGTAGGAAAAAAATTTGGATTTCAACGATTGTCATGAATTATGAATTTATTAATGATATTATATGGATGTTTCTAGATACATTTGTTTCATTAAATGGGCCATATATATGAGATAGTGAATTATTAATTTCATGTCGGACAAATATAGATATGAATAACTGATATGTGATTTCATATATTTTCCTCCAATGAATAGGTTAGTGTTTTATATCATATGTAATTATAATTTTCCCCATGGACTATTATTTTTATAATGTATAGAATATACTTTTTCATAGTAAAAAGCATCAACATTTCATTTTGTCACCACATGAATCATGAAGTTTTATGGTTTATAATTTCATAATTTCTAATTTCTATTATTATAAAAAAGAACTCTTTTATGTTAAATTTCAAATGTATGTTACATATTGATGATATATTACCAAGATTATACTCCTTTTATCATGTCAATAATCAATAAATTTCACTATATGTTTCCATAGTATATTATTTTTTATTCAAGATAATAATACATTCTTTATTGACTTGTTCTGAAAATATATTTCTCAATGTTTTTTACCTGAAAACTCTACCAAGAATATTTTATCCTCATCTTATGTTTTATTCATTGATGAAAAGTTGAAGAGTGTTTCCCTTACTAATCACAAATTCCAAAACCTTTATCATTTTCATTTTTTTAAGAAATTTTTAATAAGTATATATATAAATAATATATATATATATGGATATAATGAAAACATAATAAGAAAATACTTGTTTAATAGAGTATTCATTTATTATGATTGGAATGACATGGGTGCTAATACTCATCAACATTAATCCTTCAATTCGTATGATTTTATGACTATTATGGTGTGTAATGATTAACATGTGGATAATTTTTAAAATGATGAAATATTTATAAAATTATTAACTAATGAATACACATGAACAAAATCGGGCTGGGTATTCACATCATAAAAATATATTCATGGAAAAAAGAATGATTTCAGCAGTATGATGGATATTGAATATTGGTTTTTGAATGAGATAAATGTCAAATAATACATGTATATTGTTGGTAAGAAATATTTTTATATTAATGGAAAATTCATCAGTTCTTTTGAAATTTATAATTTTTAAATTACAATACATACTATGAAGGACGTACATTGATATAAAGAGAGATGAATAGAATCCATTACATTGAAAACTGATTTATAGTGCATTAAAAGAGTAAATAGGAATTTATGAAACACCATTTGTAACAACCAGAGATTTTCTGAAAATTATTCTTTTTAATTTCATTGAGGTCTTGTGTTGTACGCTACACCATATTAGCTTGCAGTATATGCAATGCTATTCTTGGATCATATTATGCACAATTTCTAGAGAAGTTATTCTACGCAACATTAAGTGTATATATATATTCAATGTATAAATGAAATATGGTTGGATTCTGTTATACAAAACAACGGAGGTGTCTTTCACCACACACAACCCTGACATCGCTTTCATTACACACAATCATGACCTTCCTCGATAGCGTGTGTTGTACACAAATACCAGGTTTCACTAAAGAACGATATATTGTTATAATAATATGGACAAGCCATTATGAATAGTATTATCTACATTTTGAATTTTATAACATTATTATTCATCTTACAAATTTTCTAGAATATGCTATGAGAAGAAAATAAATTTTTCGTGTAAAATATGTATTTTTTAAAAAATTGCAGTTTCCCGGCCTTTTGATGTCATACCCACCTTAATTTTTTTTTTGGAATTTCTATAAGTTCAATATGAATAAATAAAATTCTTCTTTTGAATCAAGATATAAAAATTTACTATGGATAAATTTTTCATATTATTCTGATAACTTTTATATTTTCAAGAATAGTAAAAACATGCTATATTTTAATTAAAAAAAACTTTTTTCATCGCAATAATATATATGGTTAGATTATCTTTTTACTTGGTTTTAAAGTGTAATTAGAATATATTTTTACCATTTAATCCAATTTTTATCATTGGAATTAATTTCACTTTGAAATTGGATATAAACAATTATAAATATTTTTATTGTATTGGTTTCTTAAAAACACGCTATTTGTTTTGATAATGGGAATTAATTTTAAAATTAATTAATTCCACTTATATGTTTTGAATTTGGAAAAATAGACATAAATTTTTAATTAGGAATATCAAATAATTCTTAGGCTGAATATTTGTTTTTTTCTGAAAAACTTCAATTTTCGATGAATAGTGAAACCACTTAGTTGTAGTTAAAAACTGACTTTTTCATTTAAATGAAATTTTACCACTCTGTGAATTGAAATTTTAAAATACGAGAGACATGGTTAATATCAAGGACTAAAATGTTGTACAATGAGATGAAAATAATTTTTTGTGAATAGTAACTTTTTACTTTTATTTACCACGGTTAAAAGTAAATAGGGTAATTAATGGAAAATATGATATTAATATTACCCTAAAACATGTCCTAATTCTATTGGATATGTGTAATTCGACCAAAAACAACCTTATTAATAAAATATGACCATTTAGGTCCACTTGGATTAGATTAGGACATTTATTATTAATTTATTTAAAGAAGGGTTAAAACGGTTAAAATCAAAGTTTAATAACTAATTTTTTTTAATATAGGATTATACATAAGATAAATTCTACTAAAAGTATTCATTAGAAAGATAAAAATATATTCTACATAATGGTATTTTATTTATAATTTTTAGCCATTAAATAATTTAATTTATTTACGACACAATGATGATGCATTAATTGTCTTATTAATGAAATTTTGTCATAATTGATGTTATAAATACCCCAATAAATGTAATTTTAGACTTTTTATGAATTTACCTAATTTTCTAGGTTAATATGACATGTTATTATTGATTTAATTAACTTTGGTCGAATTAATCATTCTGTTATGATTTTCACAAAAAACAATTACCAAATAGTGTCAAAATTGACATAATATAGTTTTTAAAACAAATAATATATTATTAATTTTTATATTATTCCATACAATATAAGGTTCAGCCGAATGAATTAGATAATGTTATATATATTAATGTGTGTTAGTGTATATAGAGATGGTTCGTGCATCAGTTTCTTAAGAGCATCCCATGAATGTGCTCAACATCCATTGAATTATGTGGAAGGGTCAAATATTATCAAATATTCATCTAGGACTTTTCTAATTTGGCATCATCATTTTCTAGATTTACCAAAAGGTTGATAAGGTTTTATTGGTCAGACACATGTGGTAATTCCTTCAAGTATTTGAAGAATCACATAACATCTACACTGACAGTGTTCTTACCTGAACTATCTGAGGATCATAAATTATTCTATGAATCTTCTTGGTTTGGGATTGGAGTTGTGATGATGTAGAGAGATTTAGTTATGTTTTATGGGACTCAGAATATGAGGCCACATGAACAGAACTACCATATAAATGACCTGTAAATATAATAAATTATTTATTATTTAATATGTTGGTGGAATTATCAATAGGGTGAGAAGTTTACAATGTTTATTGGTGACAAAAGAATAAAATATATTATCTCACCGTGAGATTTAAATATTCTGTAGCATTGATGGGATAATTATATTATGTCTTATGATTTTGACCTAGCTTAATTCCTGGAAAGTGTAATAGGGAGGATGATACTTTTAGAAGAAAAAACAAATATCAGGTTGTCCAAGAGTCTAGTGGTTAGTATAAGATGATGGCTTCACCAGCTGAGATGCTTATAGTGGATTAGGAGATGCTAGAGAAATTGAATATTGTATTAGATTCAGTTGATTCGTTATTTTTTATATGAATAAATAACATGTAGTATTGGCATATGATCTTTTTTATCATTGAGTATAAGACATAAAGGTGGGGAGGCACCTTTAAACGTGTTGATAGATAAGGAAGGGATCATCAATGTCAAAATTTTTGTTTCTTTCATACAATCATAGAGGATATGATTTTCGATTTTTATGCCTCAAATGGGAGGTGCATATAGTAGTGAAAAAAATATACCATGAAGTACATAGATAGTATTGGTGATAGGTAATGAAAAAGGTGATATAAGGGTTTGTGACAAGATGCTTCACATGTCAGTAGGTGAAGTGTGAGCATCAATGAACTAGTGTTTTTCTATAACAATTTCCCATCTTGGAATGAATGTGGTATGATATTAATATAGAAATTGGGGTGGGTTTATTGAGGATTCATCGGATGAATGATATTATTTGGTTGATAGTAGACCATCTGAAAAAGGAAAAACATTTCATGCCTATATGGGAGACATTCATCGTAGAGCAGTTGGGAGGACAATATTTTTTAGTGATTTTTCTTCTATATAGGGTCCCACATTTTATTTTTCCACATCAAAACTTCTTTTTACTTCAACCATATATCAAGGTTTATCTAAGGCTATTTATTATGTATTTTTTTAGTATGGATTTTTACACATAGATAGTTTGGAATTCGGAGCATACTATACATGTTCCTGAAGATATTCAATGAGGGCGTGTTCAAGAAATTGTTGGGTCATGAGAGAATCATATGGATTTAGTGGTGTTTTATTATAAAAACATTAATCATGAAACTATTCAGATGGAACAGTATGATGCACTTTATGGTAGTCCATGTGGATCACGTCTATGATAGATGGAGGTAAATTAGCTAGAGTTGATAGGACCGAGTCTCGTGTAGGGGATGTCAGAGAAGGTTCATCTTATACAAAAAATATGGCTATGAATCATAGTAGACATAAGTCATACGATGATAGACATCGATGAACTATATATTTTACCGATGGTGATCAAGTTTACATTCTTTTGTCCCCTATATAGGTCAATATAGGATAAACAGGGATGGGAATCTGGATCCTAAGAGTGTTGGACAATTTGAGGTTGTGGAGAAAATTGGGCTAGGGGAATATTGAATTCCACCTACACATAGATACAATGTTTTGTATGAAAATAATCACATTTTAAATCTGCTATGGTGTCACCCCAACCCTTCTCATATCATCGATTGGAATGCTTTCGATATTGAGATAGATTCACCTTTGGAGAGGCATCTGATACATGTTTTTGGATTCAGTGAGAAAGTGTTTTAGGGAGAGACTATGTTAATATTTCACAAATTTTGTCATTATGGACATGTGTAAGATGAATCGTGGGAGTGAAATGTGGATATGAGGGATCAGTGTCCCAATCTAGTTGTCTTGGAATCATAGACATGAGTGGGAGTACAAATCAAAAATGATCTATTATAAAGTGGGTATATGATAAGATCCAGAAATTTTTTGGAGATGAATCTGGGATTATGTCATGTATTTATATTTTCTAAATTTAACAATAATGTGGCTGGGTTATACTTTGGTGTGAATTTGGGAAAAAATTTAGAATGATTTAAAGAATAAGGGAACTGAATGTGTGGCACATTGTTTTCTTTAACAGCGCACCATGGACCAACATACCATACTACACTGAATAGAAGAGGATTCCGTTGTTGGATAACATGTTTCAAAAAATAGACCCATATTAGATGTAATTGTTCAAAATAATAAAATTTGTTCACACCTAGGAACACCATTAGGAAAATCCAGGCTAACCTACTAGTATACCATACATTACTTTTTATTTAACCAAAATATTATACTGTTAATCCCATAAACCCCTATATTTACAGAGATTCAACCACAATTAGACCCTATCAAAATTTTTTATGATTTTGGAAACTCCCAAATAGATTCCATTCCTTATTGGACTTTATTATTTATGAATCAAATAACTTATTGATGATCTACGCAACTCCTAGTAAGTGAATTTTACTCCACTAGCTTTCCTAATCCTCTTCCTTTCTTCTTTCATTCAATAAATGGGTGATATTTTGTTTTTCATTCGATCAAGATGTTGTCTTCTAGATCTAAATCATAGTGTTTTGATATAGATATATAGATTAAATATTTTTATTTGTTTTATCTTTATTTATGGGTTTTTATTTGGATCTCATTTTATGTCGTTATGCCAATCAAATTTTGGTGATTTCTATTCGGTGATCATTCCACAACGAATTGAGGTATGCGATCAATAATTAAAAACACAATGACCTGATTTAATTTTTGTGTATGTAATTATAGAATGATATTTTATTTTTAAAAATTGATATTTGATTGAGTAAATTAATTTGGTGAATTAAGTAATTGAGGAAAAATTTGAATATTATTTAATTGGAATTATAGATTTTTAATAATAAATTGATGAATAAATTATAGGATATTGAGATTGTGATGTTTAATGTGTAATTAATGAATTAATAATAGGATATTGTGATTGTGAATTTGAATAATTAATTTATAAATTAGTAATAGGATATTAATATTGTTAATTTGAATAAATATTTGATAAATTAATTATGATATAATAATATATGGAATTGAATGTTTAATTGGTGAATTAATTAGAGATTATTGGTATGCTAGATGTTGATTAATTTTGTAGGCATTAAATTAAGGTCATTGATGTGATGAACTAATATTTGAATTATAAATGACATTGAGATTATAAATTATTATTGTGTTAATTAATTGGATTTAAATAATTAATTAATTTCTGAGTTAATGTGATTAATAAGATTAATTATTTATTGAATTAATTAATGTGGTTGATAGGAATAATTAATTGTTGAACTAATTATTGATATTGTGAATATAAAAATGGAATTAATATGGAAATTTATATATAAAATGGTTCAATAGAATTTTATGTTATAGTATGAGATATTAAATGGAAACTATGGAATAATAAGACATGATATCCAGTTGGGATTACTTTGACTATGATGTGGGATGAAGTAGGTAATGAGGTTTTAGGGTTCTTAGGAACCTTGGAAGTGTTTGTGGTTAAACGAAGAATAATTTCATAATGGGATGATTATTTACATATGAAATTTACATATTTTTTTATACAACATAAAACAATTGTTATTGACTGGATATTTTTTATACACAAATGTTGGTGGCCTACTGAATTTCACTCATACACGACTCAGGCTTCTTGGTTGGTACAGAAGATATTTTTGTGGTTGCAGGACATTATAAGGTCAAATGCCATGTGATAGATTTTAGATACCCGAAGCTTGAGGTACATGGTCATTACATTAATTTTGCGGAATACATAGTACATAACAAAAACACACACACAAGGACCGTAATAGTTTAGTGTTTTTGGAAACTCGGAATATAATCTTCTAATCCTGGTGAAAGATCTTCAACATCTCCCATAATGATCTTCCTTTTTTTTAATACCTAAAATTTATCTTTATATCATGGGGAAAAGAAAACATAAAAGGGTGAGCTCAAATGCTCAGTAAGGGTAAACAAAAGAAATATCAATCACATCATTTTCATAAGATCATAACATTTTGGAAAACATAACCTGCCAAAGAGAGCATAACTTCATAACATGGGATAAATCATAGTAGTGAAATGAAATCACAATAATCATAACATAAAACATTAAACTTTGTGGCATACACACATAATCATAGAGAATCATTTCTTATTAGTCAAGACTCATTGCCAGGACTATCTTAGTGGACAAAGTCCCTTTCTGAACCGAGTCACCCTCGTTTCAGTCCTGTTTCACTGAACCGGTATAACCTACCATTCCAGCCAAGTCTATCTCATGAGATATAAAATATTTACCCAATGCATTGGAGGGAGATATAGGTCCCACCCATCTCATAATGAAACCATTCTAATGTGTGCCACAAAATCATAAATCATACATCATTGCATAACCCATGTAATAAAAATGGGATTCTTAAACAACATGACATCATAGAACCATTCATATAAGATAAAGGAATTCATAAACATAATTCCATCATAACATAGTCAAATCAATGTAAAAATATGGATAGAAACAGAACCCTTTATTATCTCAGATGGAAAATAATTTTGATAAAACACTTGAAATGAATTCTTGAGGAAAATATCCATTCTTCTTCAAAATCAATTTCTATTCACAAAACATCATGCAATTTTAAAAGAAGGAGATTTTATTGAAAATAGTCATCAAATATTTTGGAGGAAGATTCATGAAAATAAGGCTTTATAAAACCGTAAAAATCTCTTCGTGCTATTTAAGTTAAAAAAACCTTCTTCTCATACTTTTGTCGGAAAAGTCAAAAAGTACCTCGTATGAAAAACGAAAAAATATTCCTTTCATATCTTTTAATAAAAACACACCGAAGGGTAAAATTGGATATAAACTATTGTATAAGGATATAAATATTAAATATTGAGGAATAATGGTTGTGGATGATAAAATACACCCCAGGAAATACTAAAGTATAAACAATCTTGGATAAAAATGAGATTGTGATATTTCCCTTACCTTAGGTCCGATTTTCTTCGTAAGTGTCTGAACCTCCTGTATAATGATTTAAATAATGTAATTGACTTATTACAGAATCATATTAATTGTTATTATATCATATATGGTTCACTTATGACTTTATATTACCCGTTCTTTTGTAGATTCATGTTAAAGTAGCGTTTTGGGTAAAATCATCTCATTTGTCGTTTGTGTTTTAACTTGTAATTATTCATATGATTACTTAGATCATTATTACTTAATTATAGAATATAAAACATGATTTATATATAATATATATTCAGAATATACATATATATAATGTATCGATAAATGGAAAGAAATACACCGTTCATGGAGACGGTAGGCCGTACGTACGCATGAACGCTGTTTTCGTTTCCCTATTGAATTGAGTGGAATTTAGTAGATGACATACATATATATACACATAAATCCAGTAGCTTTATAATGTCATATATTTCATTATTATTTCTTATATATACATTATAATCATTCTTAAATGGTTAACATGGGTAATGAATCTCATTGCGTCGTGGAGACGGTAGTCCGTACGTACGCACGAGCGATGATATCATTTCCATAATTATTGAATTGAATTGGAGTGGATGATAAAATATATCAGAATCATTATTATGTTATAATAACTATGTATAGTTATTAATTACACCATAATACCTATCCATGTAAGGTGTTGGTGGAAAAACAGATTACACCACGGCGTGGAGACGGTATTCCGTACGTACGCATGCGCGGTGATTTTGTTTTCCGTAGGATGGATAGATGGTGAATTAGGATTGTTTCATACTTATAATAACATATAAGTATATTATTGATACTGATGTTATTACTTCATAATGAAACATCCTAAGAAGAAGAAGTGGAAGAAGAAATAAAGGTGAAAGAATTGGTAACGGAAATTACCTCTTCTTTGAAGCGCCTCTTTGAGACCTCCTCCTAGGGCACTAAAATTGGTCTTTGAGGAAGACCAGAACCTCTAGGATGATTTTAGGGAAGTGGAGAAGATATTTGAACAGGGGTTGTCCGAGATTGAAGGCTCAATGTTGTGTGAGGAAGAGAGGGAGGAGGTGCCCTTTTATAAGGGAGGAGAGGGGCACCTTAGGAATAACAAAAATATTATTTTATTGTAAAGTCAAATTCGGTTTTAAATAGCTCAAAATTGATTTATTTAGAGGATAAGGTGGGGATGGGTCGAAATACTCTCATTAAATAGTATTTATAGATTTTTAGGTTATTATTTTAACCTTATCAATTAGATTTAACTCTAAGTTAAATAATTTAACTTTTACCGTGTCTTTTTGTTTTCTGACACTATATGGTTAATAAACTTACTATATAAAGCCAAAAGAACCCCAAGTTGTTTATTATTAATATAGATAATCTCATATAAGTCATTTTTCCTAAAATTATATTTTTAGGAATAAAAAAACAATTAATAATATAATATTTGTTTTAAAAACTATTTTATGTCAATTTTGACACTATTTGGTACATGATTTTTATGAAATTCATAACAGAATGATAAGTTCAAAAAAAGTTACTTAAATCAACAATAACATGTCATATTAACCTAGAAAATTAGTTTAAGTCATAAAAAGTTTCAAATTACATTTATTTGGGCATTTATAACATCAATGATGTCAATATTTCATTAATAATACAATTACTACATCATCTTTGTGACATAATAAATGATACTTATTTAATCCCTAAAAATTCTAAATAAATTTCTATGATGTAGATAATTGTATTAGATTTCTGGAGACTATTCATGTTCTAAGATTCATGAATTTTATCAATAGATTAAAATTATTATACTTATAATATTTAAGAAAGTGACATGTTGTCACATTTTTCGGTTTTAATAATAATTAAATTATTTTCATTGAAAAAATTTAATTAAATGAATCTAATCCGACCCTTAGGTGATATGGGTAGACTTTTAGTCATCCAATAGGATTTCTACATTTTTTAGGATAATTTTAAAATTTTATATTTACCCTTAATTACCCGATTTACCTTTAACTATGGTAAATAAAATTTACCGTATTTACTATTCATAATTCCAAAAAATAAAAAGTATCCTATTAACATAATTTGGACCCACTGATTCCAAATATGGAATCAATTTTTTAAAATTCAATACACAGAAGTTGCATAAATTAAATTAAAATTAATCCCGTTGTCGAATAAAAACGAGTTTTTGTTTAAAACATTGCAAAAGATTGAATTGATTTAACCTACGAATTCAAGGTAAAATCAATGCCAATGACATTAATTATATTAAATGGTAAAAATATATTCTATTTATACTTTAAATACATTCAATATTATAATTTAACCACATAAGTTATTACGATGAAAAAAGTTGTTTTTAATTAAATTATATCGTGTTTTTACTATTCATTAAAATATGAAAGTTATCGGAAAAATATCAAAACATTATCTAATGTAAATTTTCATATCATGATTCAAAATAAGAATTTTATTTTGTCAAATTGAAAATATAAACATGTCAAAAACTAGATTTAAAGTGGGTGTTCCATCAAAAGGCGGCAAAACTGCATTTTTTGAATTAGAAGAAATACTTACTTGATTTTGGTACAATCTCACTGTTGTTCATGAATTGAACAATTTACACTTCATCCCTTAAAGAAATGAAGTTGAATTTGTTATTCATGATGTGTTAGTAGATCATGTGATAGAATGATGGGTCATTCCATCTCTTTCAAACAAAAGGTTAGTAAAAGTTACAAGTCCATCTTATGGTTAGATTAATCGTATATGCTTCCAAAAATGAACTTATACTTAATATATCATACCGCTTAATTAAATTTAACTAGTTTATACTAACCAGGGAGTTCCTGTAGGCCAGTGGTAGGAGATAAAGGCCAGTCGCACTTCGGGTGTGGGTTCGATTCCCACAACCTTGCCCGACGCGATGGGCTGTCGCCCGTCCTGCAGGTTGTCCTTTTCCTAAAACTATATTACTATAACATCCCATCAATAATATCGAAAAATAAACAATAGTAACTCATTTCCAACATAATCCATTCCAATCTTTAGGCTTATCCATAATACTGTAGTCCACTCTCACAGATTTAATACCATCATTTATCCCCATATATCATAAGATATATCTTGTTGGTCACATTCCAAACATTCAAAAGCCTTAATCATGTACTCTCTTGAATACCCATTGAACCTTATTGAAAACATGAGTGCTGTTAAAAGTTAACTCTTTCCACATACCAAAATCCTCAAAATTCTATATACTCAAACCATGATATAACCTTCTCCTTATATCAGTCATGAGCTCATGAATACTATCAAACATTTAATTTTCTCCTTATCCCTTCATTATGCGCATATCATCTACATTCCAAAAATATCTAAATAACCTTTCATGGATACTAGTAACATTAATCATACACTTTCAAAAATCAAGGAAAGGCAATAGTGTAACAATCCTTAGATGTCTCTTTATTCCATAGTACCATGAGATTACTTCTACAACATTACACATGATAAACATGTAATCATTACACTACATTATTAAACCATTGACTGAGCTTCAACAATTCATTCATCTCAAATATCATTTGTAGTCTTTTCATCATCATCAACATAAATACTACCCATACGACCATACTGATTCTATTCATGAGACTTTACCTTAGGGCATTGGTTTGCATAATGCCCGTACATTCCACATTTAAAACATTTAACCATTGTTGATGTCGTAGCAATTCCATTATCCTCATCCCTGGTGTTAACTGAACCTTTTCCTTTACACTTACTAGCTTTGTGTCCTTCTTTTCCACACCCAAAGCATCTTCCAGTTCCTTTGAAACATTCTCCTTGATGCCTCTTCCCACATGATTTACATAGGGGAAATTGAACTTTCTTTCCTCTATGATCATCATGAAACTCCATCTTTCTCTTATTATCCGAGTCAGGAAACTTACCAAATTTTACTTTATTGATCATATTATGAGATTGTTGATTCGGCATAATAATGATGTTAGGACTTCCAAATCCCATTTCATTTGGTTTCTCATGAAGAATATCATTCCATTTTCCATCATATCCTCCATTATCGTGAATCATCTTGTTTCCATCCATTTTCTAAAACCCAAAAAAAATAGTGTGAGAGGCAAAAATCATAATAAAGGGGGAGTAACTTCAATATCAAACAACTTTGGTCTAATCTAATATCGTTACCATAGTTCTAGGACTATATCCTATACGTATACTTATCTTTAGGGGCATCCCTAGACATTCCTTAGAAATATCTCTAGAGATCTCACTAACGTTATCACATCCTAGTTTCCAAAGGTTATCTAAACCTTTCCTCTGATACCAACTGTAGATACCCGAAGTTTGACGTACATGGTCATTACATTACTTTTGCGGAATACTTAGTACATATCAAAAACACACACACAAGGACCGTAATAGTTTAGTGTCTTTGGAAACATGGAATATAATCTTCTAATCCTGGTGAAAGATCTTCAACATATCCCATAAAGATCTTCCTTTTTTTAATAACTAAAACCTTTCTTTATATCCTAGGGAAAAGAAAACATAAAAGTGTGAGATCAAATGCTCAGTAAGGGAAAACAAAAGAAATATCAATCACATCATTTTCATAAGAACATAACATTTTGGAAAACATAACCTACAAAAGAGAGCATAACTTCATAACATGGGATGAATCATAGTAGTGAAATGAAATCACAATAATCATAACTTAAAACATTAAAATTTGTGGAATACACACATAATCATAGATAATAATTTCTTATTAGTCAAGACTCATTGCCATGACTATCTTAGTGGACAAAGTCCCTTTCTGAACCGAGTCACCCTCGTTTCAGTCCTGTTTCACTGAACCGGTATACCCAACCATTCCAGCCATGTTTATCTCCTGAGATATAAAATCTTTACCCAATTCATTGGAGGTAGATATAGGTCCCACCATCTCATAATGAAACCATTCTTATGTGTGCACAAAATCATAAATCATACATCATTGCATAACCCATGTAATAAAAATGGGATTCTTAAACAACATGACATCATAAAACCATTCATATAATATAAAGGAATTTATAAATATAATTCCATCACAACATAGTAAAATCAATGTAAAAATATGGATAGAAACATAATCCTTTATTATCTTAGATGGAAAATAATTTTGATAAAACACTTGAAATGAATTCTTGAGGAAAATATCCTTTCTTCTTCAAAATCAATTTCTTTTCACAAAACATCATGCAATTTTAAAAGAAAGAGATTTTATTGAAAATAGTCATACAATATTTTGGAGGGAGCTTCATGAAAATAAGGCTTTATAAAACCATAAAAATCTGTTCGTTCCATTTAAGTTAAAAAAACATTCTTCTCGTACTTTTGTCGGAAAAGTCAAAAAGTACCTCGTATGATAAACGACAAAAGATTCCTTTCATATCTTTTAATAAAAACACACAGAAGGGTAAAATTGGATATAAACTATTGTATAAGGATATTAATATTAAATATTGAGGAAACATGGATGTGAATGATAAAATACACCCCAGTAAATACTAAAGTATAAACAATCTTGGATAAAAATGATATTGTGATATTTCCCTTAACTTAGGTCTGATTTGCTTCGTAAGTCTCTGAACCTCCTGTATAATGATTTAAATAATGGCATTGACTTATTACAGAATCATATTAATTGTTATTATTTCATATATGGTTCACTTATGACTTTATATTACCCATTCTTTGGTAAATTCATGTTAAAGTAGCGTTTTGGGTAAAATCGTCTCATTTGTCGTTCGTGTTTTAACTTGTAATTATTCATATGATTACTTAGATCATTATTACTTAATTATAGAATATAAAACATGATTTATATATAATATATATTCAGAATATAAATATATATAATGGATCGATAAATGGAAAGAAATACACTGTTCATGGAGATGGTAGGTCGTACGTACGCATGAACGCTGTTTTCGTTTCCTTATTGAATTGAGTGGAATTAAGTAGATGACATACATATATATACACATAAATCCAGTAGCATTATAATATCATATATTTCATTATTATTGCTTATATATACTTTATAATCTTTCTTAAATGGTTAACATTGAGAATGAATCTCATCACGTCGTGGAGACGGTAGTCCGTACGTACGCACGAGCGATGATATAATTTCCATAATTATTGAATTGAATTGGAGTGTATGATACAATGTATCATAATCATTATGATTTTATAATAACAATTTATAGTTATTCTTTACACCATAATACCTATCCATGTAAGGTGTTGGTGGAAAAACAGATTACACCACGACGTGGAGACGGTATTCCATACGTACGCACGCGCGGTGATTTCGTTTTCCGTAGGATGGATAGATGGTGAATTAGGATTGTTTCATACTTATAATAACATATAAGTATATTAGTGATACTGATGTTATTACTTCAAAATGAAACATCCTAATAAGAAGAAGTGGAAGAAGAAATAAAGGTGAAAGAATTTGTAACAGAAATTACCTATTCTTTGAAGCGCCTCTTTGAGACCTCATATTAGAGCACTAAAATTGGTCTTTGAGGAAGACCAGAACCACTAGGATGTTTCTAGGGAAGTGGAGGAAAGATTTTTCCAGGGGTTGGCCGAGCTAGAAGGCTCAATGTTGTGTGAGGAAGAGAGGGAGGATGTGTCCTTTTATAAGGGAGGAGAGTGGCACCTTTGGAATAACTAAAAAGATTATTTTATTATAAATTCAAGTTCGGTTTTAAATAGCTCCAAATTGATTTATTTAGAGGATAATGTTGGGATGGGTCGAAAACCTCTCATCCAATAGGATTTATACAAGTTTAGGTTATTATTTTAACCTTATCAATTAGATTTAACTCTAAGTTAAATAATTTAACTTTTACCTTGTTTTTGTGTTTTCTTACACTATATGGTTAATAAACATACTATATAAAGCCAAAAGAACCCCAAGTTGTTTATTATTAAGATATATAATCTTATATAAGTCATTTGGATGATCCTTAGATTTTTAAAAATAAAATAACAATTATTAATATAATATTTGTTTTAGAAACTATTTTATGTCAATTTTGACACTATTTGGTACATGATTTTTATGAAATTCATAACAGAATGATAAGTTCGAACCAAATTACATATATCAACAATAACATGTCATATTAACCTATAAAATTAGTGTAAGTCATAAAAAGTCTTAAATTACATTTATTTGGGCATTTATAATATCAATTATGTCAATATGTCATTAATAAGACAATTACTGCCTCATCACTGTGTCATAATAAATGATAATTATTTAATCCCTAAAAATTCTAAATAAATTCCGATGATGTAGATAATTGTATTATATTTCTGGAGATTATTCAATTTAGAAGTTTCATTAAGTTTATCACTAGATTAAAATTATTATACTTATAAGATTTAAGAAAGTGACATGTTGTCACATTCTTTGGTTTTAATAATAATTAAATTATTTTCATTTAAAAAATTTAATTAAATGAATATAATACGACCCTTAGGTGATATGGGTAGACTATTTTTCATCCAATAGGATTTTGAAATTTGTTAGGGTAATTTTAAAATATTATATTTACCCTTAATTACCAGATTTACCTTTAACTATGGTAAATAAAATTTACCTTAGTTACTATTCATAATTTCCAAAAATAAAAAGTAGCCTATTAACATAATTTGGACCCACTAATTCCAAATATGGAATCCATTTTTTAAAATTCAATACACATAAGTTTCAGAAATTAAATTAAAATTAATCCCGTTGTCGAATAAAAACCGGTTTTTGTTTAAAACATTGCAAAAGATTGAATTGATTTAACCTACAAATTCAAGGTAAAATCAATTCCAATGACATTCATTATATTAAATGGTAAAAATATATTCTATTTATACTTTAAAACCATTAAATATTATAATTTAACCACATAAGATATTACGATGAAAAACGTTGTTTTTAATTAAAATATAGCGTGTTTTTACTATTCATTAAAATATGAAAGTAATCGGAAAATATCAAAACTTTATCTAATGTAAATTTTTATATCCTCATTCAAAAGAAGATTTTTTTTTTCAAATTGAACATATAAACATGTCAAAAACTAGATTTAAAGTGGGTGCGCCATCAAAAGGCGGCAAAACTGCATTTTTTTAAAAATACTTATTTTACCCGAAAAATTTATTTTGTTCTTATACCATGTTCTAGAAATGTGTAAGATGAATAATAATGTTATAAAATTAAAAATTTTGTTAACACTATTCATAACGGCTAGTTCATGACAATATTATAATAATATATCGTTGTCTATTAAAACCCAGTATTGCGCAAACACACGCTATCGAGAAAGGTCGCGATTGCGTGTAATGAAAGCCAAGTCAGGGTTGCGTGTTGTGAAAGATTCCTTCGTTGTTTCGTATAACAAAATCTAACCATATTTAATTTATACATTGAATATATATACTCAATGTGGCGTAGAATAACTATTATCAAAATTTTGTGTAACACGATCCAAGAATAGTGTTGCGTATACTGCAAGCTAATACGGTGTTGCGTATAGCGCAAGGTAATCTTGCTGTAGAATACAACACAAGAAATTAATGAAATTAAAAGAATATTATTCATAAAATCTCAGGGTGTTACATAGATAGTTGAGATGGTGCAGAACATTGATGAGGGAGCATGAAAATGTTTAGGGACAATTTTGGATTCGGCAGTGTCGTTACTTTTGAGTTATAAGTTAACGCATGGCTAGTACATTAGAGTGAAATGTTTATTGTTATGTTTGAAATTTTATCATCAGTTTTGGTTATCATGTGATATGGGAATATTTCATGTTATGGTTATATATTTTCTTATTGTATATTTATTTTCTTTTGGTGTTTTACCCAGACAAATAGTGTATAATCTCCCCATGACTAATATTAAACCCATATTGCTTGTCACCAATATCTAGAATATTTGGAGGCTCATCTAATGTCCCGTATCAAACCTACTTAGGGCGCTAGTGTGTGAAACACAGGTCGAGACATTACAATTATCCAACTGATTCCTCTCATTATACAAATGATTCCTCAAGCGGCTATATATAACTAATCCATACCACATAATTATTTTTAAAATATTCCTTATATATATTATAATAAATTCAATTCATGATAAAAATTAATCATTAAATAATTTCTATATCGATTATGGAATGCATATTTTGAATAATTTTACAAATAAATAATATAAATTTTAAAATAAAATACAACACGTATCAATGATATATTTCTCAACCAAAAAAAATTCCTATAAATCATAAAATGGTTATTTAATTGAAATATAATGTTTATTTATCATATGACATTAAATAATTTATGGGAATGTTAATGACCAAAAAAGTGAATCATGGATGCGAATTCACATTCTATCCTTTTTTTCAAAATAATCGTAAAACATCCAGACAATTATTTAAAATCATTTGGATATAACATATCCCTAGTGGATTATGTAATTTTAAAGGATTGTTATCATTGATAAATCTAAATAACATAAACAGTTATTTGGAAACTATAACGAGAAAAATATCATTTCTAATTTTAAACTAATTTTTAAGAAATATATAAAACTATATTTTTATAAAACAAATTTTAATTTTAGAATAATATTTTTATCCTATATATTAAGCTTTAATAAAATGAATTTTTATGAAGGAATTTAATTTTTTTACATTACTTATAAATAAAAAAAAAATTCATTTCAGATTTTGATAATAAGGAAAAAATATTAGTATTCATAAAGAGATATGGTGATTCAATTAGAATAATTTCTTAAAAACTCTAACATGGGTAAAATTTTGTTTAAAAAAATAATTTTATGATTTTTATAACAATTTTTATACTTTCTTTATGAAAACATGGATTTTGATGAAAATAATTATCAACCAAAGAGATAAATGAAGTGTGATTAAAAAATTTTAATCATTTTATTTAGAAAATTACGAAATAAAATGTTTCTGTTACTTTAAAATTTCATGAATTAACATTGAATAATGAAATTACATAAGTTTATAATAAAATGATATAATAGTTTTATTCAATCTAAATTCAATTAAAAAATTCTGCATTAAAAATAAATTCTGAAATGATCAATTACAAAGGCTAAATTTTTTAAATGTTATTTATTTGATGAATAAATTATTTTTATCCAATGTTTAAACCACATAAAAAAAGTGAAAATTCCACATATTATAGTGAATAATATTTCCACACATACATTTAGAATGACTAAGATAACGAATAAGAAATATAAAAAAAATGAAAATAAATTTAGTGATGAAATTGTTTTCTAATTGTTAATTTTGATGTTAATTCCCCGTAAATAAGATAATAAAAAATATAAATCAAAATACCATAAAGTATGAATAATTTAAAATATAAAATGAAAATTGGGAAATATAAAAACACAATAAATGAAATTAGATTCATAACATTATAATATGTATAACTCCCCAAAATACAAATAGAATAGTATTTTATTCAATAGTGTACGTGACACGCATCGCCATATATAAAAAATAATATTGAAACCTGACACATTATGAAATATTTATATATTAAATAAATAAAACAAATTATTTATCATTCGATTCAATAAACACGTATTTAATCATTCATTATAATTATGAACAAGTATCTTTGATATCTTTTGTTACACACATGACCATGTTTTACTGAATAAGAATATACTCTTATTATTATATTTTAATATGATAGTACACCAAGACATTATGTCGGTAGGTATGAATTTTTAGAACTAAAATATCATTATTATTTTATTTATGGTTTGGAAATAAGATATGAATCAATTAAAATAAATAAAGTTTTTCCAGAAATCTGTATTTTCCAAACGGAATGCTGAATCATTCTATGTAAAAGTAATATTAATTTAATTTTAAAATTTAATTTTGAAAATTTATTTCACAGAATAAAATTCATTTTATTATTATATAACACTAAAATTATATTGAGGTAATTGTTTTTATATATTTAAAATGTTTAATGTTTTTTGAATAATAAGAGATAATTATTTATTATTGCAAACTACCTTTGCTTTTAAAGTATTTATTAAGATATATTATAGTTTTAGTAATATTTAAAGTAAAAATATTTTTGTTTGAAATTTTTTATTCCTATTCAGTTCATTTAAATCAGTTAAATATTTAATTTTTATTTAAAAACATTAAAAAACAATAGATAAATTTTACCTTAAAACCTCTCTTTATAATCACAAATTAAAGATTAAATTTTAATTTTAATTTTACCTTTTCAATGAATTTAATTTAGAAAAATGGATATCGTATTTGGAAACCAACTAATTATTAATTCCTAATAATTATATCGTAATTTTTTAACAATTTGATTGTTGAAAAGAATTTAAATTAATTATAATGATTTAAGTAAAAAAATATTACTTAGTTATAAAACATTGAATATAATGTGGAAATATGACCCATCACTTTCTCAAAACTAATATTCATGTTATATTTATATTTAATATCTTTTATTATTATTAATGGATAATTTTTGGCACATAGTGACTATAACGACCCATACATTTCATACATTGTTAGTAATTAAAAATTGAAGTACACTTATTACAACATATAACAAAACCATGAATGGACCGTATAGGTATAGTGTCTTTAGAAACTGGGAAACATAAACAACTGGTTCATAAAGCGTCTACATTGTCTCCCATTTATTTCATCATACCTATATTCCAATTTGGCATATCATACATAATAAAATTCTTCCTGGCCTGGGGTAAGAAAAAATACAAAAGGGTGAGGTCAAATTCTTAGTAAGGGTAACAAAAAATAAATATCAATCACATCATATTCATAAGAACATAGCATTTTGGAAATCTTTACCTGCAAAAGAGATCAAAATTTCATAACATGAGATAAATCATGGTAGTGAAATTAATTCAAAATAATCATAACCTGAAACATGAAGCTTTGTGGAATACACACATAATTATAGAGAATCATTTCTTATTAATCAAGACTCAATGCCAAGACTATCTTAGTGGACAAAGTCCATTTCTGAACAGATTTCATTCTTCGTTTCAGTCCTGTTTCACTGAACCAGTTTAACCTGCCGTTCCAGCCATGTCTATCTAATGAGATATAATATCCATACCCAATGCATTGGAGTTAGACATAGGTCCCACCCATCTTATAATAATACCATTCTTATGTGTGCCACAAAATCATAAACCATACATCATAGCATAACCCATGTAATAAAAATGGGATTCTTAAACATCATGACATCATAAAACAATTCAAATAAGATAGAGGAATTCATAAAAATAATTCCATCACAACATAATCAAATAAATATAATAATAGGTATAGAAAAAAAACCTTATATTATCTTAGATTGAAAATAATTTTGAAAAACACTTGAACTCTATTCATCAGAAAAATATCATTTCTACTTCAAAAACACTTTTCCTTTCATAACATGTCATACAATTCTAAACTAAAATAAGTTTATTAAAATATACATGAAAACTTGTAAAGGAAGATTCTTGAAAATAATAATTCAAAAATCCATTCATTCCGTATAAGTTAAAAAAACTTTCTTCTCGTACTTTTGTCGGAAACTTCAAAAAAGTACCACATATGAAAAACGACAAAAGATTCCTTTCATATCATTTCCTATAAACTCACCGAATGGTAAATTTGGATTTAAAAAATTAGAGGTGGATAGAAATATTATTAAATATTTAGGAAACATCGATGTGGATGATAAAATACACCCCAGTAAATACCAATGTATAAACAATCTCTGATAAAAATGAGATTGTGATATTTTCCCTTACCTTAGGTATGATTTGCTTCGTAAGTGTCTGAAACTCCTGTATAATGATTCAAATAATGTCATTGACCTATTCCTGAATCATACTCATTTTCATGATATTATATATGGCCATATTCTTATCTTCTTATTAGTAATATTTCATTGCTACTTGTTATTCTGGTGTTTATTACTTTTCGTTCTTATGCGTGTTTTGTCAAATAAATTCTTATTCTTCACTTTAGGTTATAGATACCTCATTTAATGAATTCTATCAGTGTAATACATATCATATTTATTCACTCAATTCATTTATGTAACCATTATTCAATGAAAATCATGTATAATGAGTCACATAACATCGTGGAGACGGTATTCCGTACGTATGCACAAGCGATGATATCGATCCCATGATCATGGAATTATATTGAATTGTATGTATTCTATTTCAGAATCAACATCACTTTACAATAATCAGATATAGTTACTATTTACACCATTATAACCATCCAAGTATGGTGGTGGTGGAAAATAGATTACACCACAGCGTGGAGACGGTATTCCGTACGTACGCACGCGTGGTGATTACATTTTCCACAAGATGTATAGATGGTGAAATAGGGTTGTTTCATCCTTATAATATCATATCAGTATATGAGGGATATTGATGTTATTACTTCATAATGAAAAAACTAAAGAAAAAGAAGTGGAATAAGAAATAGAGTGAAACAATCGGTAATGGACATTACCTCTTTTTGAAGCGCTTCTTTGAGACATCCTTTTAGGGCACTAAAATTGGTCTTTGAAGAAGACCAGGACCTATAGGATGTTTCTAGGGAAGTGGAGAATATAAATTGGAAGGGGTTGGCCGAGCATGAATGCTCAATGTTGTATGAGGAAGAGAGGGAGGAGGTTCCCTTTTATAACGGAGGAGAGGGGCACCTTTGGAAAAACTAAAAATATTATTTTATTATAAATTCATATTCGGTTTTTAATAGCTCCAAATTGATTTATTTCTAAGATAAGGTGGTTATGGGTCGAAATCCTCTCATTCAATAGATTTTAGACAAGGTTAGGTAACTATTTTAAAGTTATCATTTAGATTTACCTTTAAGTTAGATAATTTAACTTTTACCGTGTCTTCTTGTTTTGTTACACTATAAGGATAATAAACATACAATAACAAGACAAAAGAACACCAAGTTGTTTATTATTAATATATATAACCTTATATAAGTCATTTCTACGATCCGTATATTTTTTTGGATAAAATATAAATTAATAATATAATATTTTTTTTAAAAAGTATTTTATGTCAATTTTGACACTATTTGGAAATTGATTTTTGTGAAAATCATAACAGAATGATTAGTTCGAAAAATGTTAATTAAATCAATACTAACATGTCATATTAACATAGAAAATTATTGGAATTTAAAAAAGGTCTCAAATTACATTTATTGGGGTATCTAAAACATCAATTCTTGATAATATTTGATTAATAAGATAATTACTGCATCATTATTGTGTCATAAATAAATTAATTTATTTAAATTATAAAAATTATAAATAAAATATAATTACGTAGGAAATCATTTATTCTTTATAATGATTATTTATAGTCGAATTTATCTTATGTATAACCCTATATTAAAAATTATTTACTTATTAAACATTGATTTTATCTATTTTAACCCTTCTTTAAATAAAATAATAATAAATGTCCTAATCTAATCCATGTGGGCCTAACTGGACATATATTATTCCTAATGTTGTTTTTTTGTCAAATTATACTTATCCAATAGAATTAGGACATGCGTTAGGGTAATAATAATATCATTTTTACCCTTAGTTACCTTATTTACTTTTAACCATGGTAAAAAAATGTAAAAAGATACTATTCACCCAAAATAATTTTCATCTCATTGAACGACATTTTAGCCCTTGATATTAACAGTGTCTATCTTATTTTCGAAATTCAACTCACAGAAGCAGTAAAATTAATTTTTTTGTAAATTTGTAATTTCTCCGAAGAAGTGGTTAAAAGATGGTGAAAAGTTCAATAAAAATTTTATATATCTAAAATTATTATAAAATGACTCCAATGAATTGCATTGAACTTATATAGGTATTATGTATCAATTTTAAACTAATATAAATTTAATTAAAATAAATAATTATTTAAATAAAAAGTCGGTTTTTAAATAGTAACCCAGTGTTTTCACTATTCATCAAAAATTGAAAGTTTTCAGAAAAATACCAAAATTTCAACCTAGGCTAATTACGATATTCTGAATCAAAAAATGAAGTCCATTTTAAAAAATAAATTTTAAAAAATTTCAAAAATTGGGTATTACTATTCATAACGGCTAGTTTTAATAATATTTTAATAGCATATCTTTGCTTAGTGAAACTCGATATTGCGTACGAAGCAAGCTATCGAGGATGGTCGTGATTGTGTGTAAAGCAAGACAAGCTAGTTTTGTTTGTAGTGAAAGATTCATTTGATTTTTTACATAAAATAAAAACAAAATATTCCTCATAAAAGTCTCGGGTGTTACATTCTACCCCCCATAAAATGAATTTCGCCCTCGAAATTCTTAACTTGTAACAAGCAGATGAGGATACCTCTCCCTCATCATATCCTCAAGCTCCCATGTATCTTTTTCTAATTGGTGGTTCCTCCATAGAAATTTCACCAAGCGAGTGGTCTTGTTCCATAAGACATTTTCACTATGATCCAAAATCTCTCTCGGCTGTTCTTCATAAGAAAGATCTTGTTCCAGCGGTACTACTTCTGAGCTAAGTACATGTGGAGGATCAGGTATGTACTTTCTTAGGAGAGATACATGGAACACATCGTCAACTTGAGAGAGATTCGGTGGATGTTCCAATCAGTAAGCTACCTTCCCAACACGATCCAGTATTTCGAAAGGACCGATATACCTAGGGCTCAGCTTTCCCTTCTTTCCAAATCTCATTACTCTCTTCCAAGGAGATATTTGTAAGAACACTTTATCACCCACTTCAAACTCTAAGTCTTTTCTTCTGTTGTCGGCATAACTTTCTTGTCGACTCTGAGCTGATCTTATGTGTTGTTGAATAGATCTGACCTTCTCTACCATATCATCAACAAGATCAGTTCCTAATAGCTTTCCTCCCCCAACTTCATCCCAGTAAATTGGAGTCCTCCATTTCATTTCATAGAGAGATTTATAAGGATCAATCTGAATACTGGAGTGAAAGATATTATTATAAGATAATTCCATCAAAGGTAGGTGTTGATCCTAACCACATATGAAATCCATAGAGCAAACTCTCAACATATCTTCTAGAGTTTGAATTGTCCTCTCAGACTGACCGTCTATCTGAGGATGATAAGTAGTGATGAAACTAAAATCTTTATCTAGAGTATGTTGAAGACTTCACAAGAACTTTGAGATAAACCTCGGATCCCGATAAGATATAATAGAAAGTGGTACTCCATGAAATCTTACCACTTCCATTACATATATCCTAGCAAGGTGATCTAGATAAAAATCCTCTCTAATATCAATGATGTGTGCAGACTTTTTAAGACGCTCAACTTTGACCCAGATAGCATTATTTCCTTTGGATGATTTAGGACGTCCTGTGACAAAGTCCATAGAGATGTTTTCCCATTTCCATTCGGGTATGGGTAATGGTTTTAACATCACCTTAGACTTTTGTTTCTCTGTTTTAACTTGCTGACCAACCAAGTATCGAGAGACATATTCAGCAAACATCTCTTTTCATGCCATCCTACCAGAAGTACTCTTTCAGGTCCCTATACATCTTCGTGCTTCCAGGATTAATAGAGAATGATGAACTATGAGCCTCATCCAGCAGCTCCTTCTTTAATTCTGGGATGGGAGGATCACAAACCCGATTCCTGATCTTTATTATCCCATCACAATCAAGGTTGAATTCAGGAATATTTCTCAACTTATTTTGTAACTCTACATCTTCTTTCTGTGCCTCTTTAATATTCACATGTATAGATGGTTGAACATTCATTTGAGAATGATATGATTTTACCCTTCCATTAAAATTACAAGATCTATCCCTTCTAAATCCATGAATATTGGATCTTTTGTGATTCTCATCATGGATAAGGTAGCATGGTCTTGTTGACAAAATGAATCTTCCACCTTGTTTGCTTTCACATGGTGGTAATGAATTGAGCAGTGGTAATCCTTAATCAGCTCCAACCATCTTCTTTGGCTCATATTCAGCACCTTTTGTGTGAAATATACTTCAAACTTTTATGACCTGTATAAATGTCACACCTTTCTCCATAAAGATAATGCCTCCAAATCTTTAATGCAAAGATTACCGCAACTAACTCCAAATCATGAGTTTGGTAATTTTTCTCATGGATTTTCAACTGTCATGGGGCATAAGCTATCACCATATCATTTTGCATAAGAACACACCCCAGCCCCTTCTTGGATGCATCACTGTAGATCACAAACCTTTCTCCACTACAAGGAAGTGTGAGTATAGGTGCACTGGATAACCTTCTTTTCAACTCATTGAAATTCTCTTCACATTCCTCTGTCCAAACAAACATAACTCCTTTTTGAGTCAACCTGGTGAGTGGATTAGAAAATCGTGAATAATCTTTCACAAAACATCAATAATATCCAGCCAAACCATGAAAACTTCGGATCTTAGTTACTGTTGTTGGTCTCGACCATCTTTTGATAACCTTTATTTTTGCTGGATCCAGAGATATCCTCTGTTTTGAGATTATGTGACCCAAAAATGCAACTTTTTAAAGCCAAAATTTACACTTGGTAAATTTGAAATAAATCTTCTCCATTCTCAGGGTCATCAATATAATTCTCAAATGATCTTCTTTTTCTTCCTTTATCTTTGAATAGACAAGAATATCGTCTATAAAGACTACCACAAACTAATCAAGATAGTCTCTAAAGTATCTATTCATCAGATCCGTGAAGACAACAGGGGCATTAGTGAGACCAAATGGCATAACTATAAATTTCTAGTGTCCATACCTTGTACGGAATGCCGTCTTTGGTATATCCTCCCTTTTGACCCTTAATTGATGATACAATGAACGAAGATCAATCTTGGAAAAGTATTTATCCCCACTTTATCGGTCAAATAAGTCATCACTTCTTGGGATAGGATATTTTTTCATGATAGTGATCTTGTTAAGTTCTTGATAATCAATACAGAGTCTCATTGATCCATCTTTCTTCTTAACAAGGAGAACAGGTGCTCCCCATGGTGATGCACTAGGGCGTATGAATCCTTTATCAAGATTCTCTTGGAGTTGATTCATCAATTCCTACAACTCAATTGGGGCCATTCTATAAGGGGTCTTTGAAATAGGCAAAGCACCTGGTACGAGTTCTATTGAAAACTCAACTTCACGATTTGGTGGAAGACCCAGCAATTCCTCCGGAAAGACATCATCAAACTCCCATACAATGGTCATTTCTTAATCGTGAGTTTCTCACCAACCATTTGAGATAAATAACATTCATTTAGTGGAATCAAGACCCATAAGATGGGAGAAATTTCCACGGGAAGGTTATGTCTATCCATACATCGATAGAAGATCATAGATTGGTCTGGAATATGAGATGTGACTTCTCTTCTTTGGCAATTTATATGAGCTCCAAATAGAGAAAGCCAATCCATGCCAAGAATCACATCAAATTCCACTATAGGAAGGATCACAAGATTTTCAGGAATCACCTTCCCACAAACATCAATCAGAGAAGAATTATAAACCTTTGATGAAACTTTTGTGACATTAGGGGTTGTCATAGCTAACTCAACATCTAATTGTTGAGGTAATACTGTGATCACCTTAGAAAATTATTTAGAAATAAAAGAGTGGGTGGATCCAGAATCAAATAAAATATTTTCTACTTTAGATTCGATGGTAAGTGTACCTTTCACCAGTTCATTATCGTTCCTCACATCACTGATAGAAATTGAAATTGACTTTCCATTGTCTTTAGCCTTAAGAGTTTGTTGACATCGATCATCATCTTCAACCCCTGGATTTGGGCATTGATTGGTATAATGGCGCATCTCCTTGTGCATGAAACATTGATGTGTAGTAGGTTCATTCTGTGTGCCCCTTCCTTTATTTGCATCATTATACATCTTCTTCCCATCATTGCGGCATTCAAATTCCCGATAACCTTCCTTTCCACATTTGAAACATTTACTTGCCCCATTAAGATAACTCCCTCCATTTTTCTTTCCACACTTTGAGCATAAAGGAAAGCTCAACTTCTTTTCAGTGTGCTCTTTATATTTATCCTTTGAATTTCATTTTCTTCTTCTTATCGAACCCATATGACTAATGGGTTACTCCAATCTCCATCTCAACTTTGAGAGAACATCAAAAAATTTCTTCATAGCCATTGAAGTCCCTTATGGCTAATGCCCATTGAAGACTTGGTTTTAAGCCACTAAAGATTCGATCGATCTTACTCTCAGGTTGGATAATATTACCAGAAGCGGACCTTACAAGTCTGGTAATATTTGCTTCATAGGTACCAACAGATTCCTCTTCCTTTCCTCTTTCAGTCAATAAATGGGTGATATTTTGTTTTTGATTCGATCAAGATGTTGTCTTCTAGATCTAAATCATACTGTTTTGATATAGATATATAGATTAAGGATTTTTATTTATTTTATATTTATCTATGGGTTTTTATTTGGATCTCATTTTATGTCGTTATGCCACTCAAATTTTTGTGATTTATATTCAGTGATCATTCCACAACGAATTGAGGTATGTGATCAATACTTAAAATCACAATGACATGATTTAATTTTTGTGTATGTTATTATAGACTGATATTTTATTTTCAAAAATTGATATTTGATTGAGTAAATTAATTTTGTGAATTAAGCAATTGATGAAAAATTTGAATATTATTTAATTGGAATTATAGATTTTTAATAATAAATTGATGAATAAATTATAGGATATTGAGATTGTGATGTTTAATATGTAATTAATGAATTAATAATAGGATATTGTGAATGTTAATTTGAATAATTAATTTATAAATTAGTAATAGGATATTAATATTGTTAATTTGAATAAATATTTGATAAAATAATTATGATATAATAATATATGGAATTGAATGTTTAATTGGTGAATTAATTAGGGATTATTGGTATGGTAGATGATGATTAATTATGTAGGAATTAAATTAAGGTCATTGATGTGATGAATTAATTGTTGATTTATAAATGACATTGAGATTATTAATTAATTATTGGGTTAATTGATTGGATTTAAATAATTAATTAGTTTTTGAGTTAATGTGATTGAGAAGATTAATTATTTATTGAATTAATTAATGTGGTTGATATGAATAATTAATTGTTGAACTAATTATTGAAATTGTGAATAGAAAAATGGAATTAATATTGAAATTTATATATAAAATTGTTCAATAGAATTTTATGTTGTGGCTTGAGATATTGAATGGAATCTACAGTGTAATAATACATGATATCCAGTTGGGACTACTTTGACTATGATGTGGGATGAAGTAGGTAATGAGGTTTTGGGGTTCTTAGGAAGCTTGGGAGTGTTTGTGGGTAAATGAAGAATAATTTCATAATGGGATGATTATTTACATATGAATTTTATATATATTTTTATACAACATAAAACAATTGTTATTGACTGGATATTGTTTAAACACCAATGTTAGTGGCCTATAGAGTTTCACTAATACACTACTCAGGCTTCTTGGTCGGTACATAAGTTAATTTTGTGGTTGCAGGACATTTTAAGGTCAAAGGCCATGTGATAGATAGCTGAGATGGTGCAGAACATTGATGAGGGAACATGAAATTTTTTAGGGAAAATTTTGGATTCGTCAGTGTCGTTACTTTAGAGTTATAAGTTAACTCTTGGCTAGTACATTAGAGTGAAATGTTTATTGTTATGTTAGAAATTTTATCTTCAGTTTTGGTTATCATGTGATATTGAAATATTTCATGTTATGGTTATATATTTTCTTATTGTATATTTATTTTCATTTGGTTTTTTACCCAAACAAATAGGGTATAGTCTTCCCATGACTAATATTAAACCCCTATTGCTTGTCACCAATATCTAGTTTATTTGGAGGCCCATCTAAGGTCCCGTATCAAACCTACATGGGGCGCTGGTGTGTGAAACCCAGGTTGAGACATTACAATTATCCAACCGATTCTTCTCATTATAAAAATGATTCCTCAAGGGGCTATATATAACAAATCCATACCACATCATTATTTTTAAAATATTCCTTTTATATATTATAATAAATTCAATTCCTGATAAAAATTAATCATTAAATAATTTCTATAACGATTAATGAATGCATATTTTGAATAATTTTACAATTAAATCATATAAATTTTAGAATAAAATACAATAAGTATTAATGATATATTTTTTCAACAAACAAAAATTACTATAAATCATAAAATGGTTATTTAATTGAAATATAATGTTATTTATCATATGAAATTAAATAATATATAGGAATGTTAATGACCACAAAAGTGAATCATGGATATGAATTCACATTCTATCCTTTTTTTCAAACTAATCATAAAACATCTAGATTATTATTTAAAATCATTTTGATATAACATATCCCTAGTGGATTATGTAAATTTAATGGATTGTTCTCATTGATAAATCTAAATAACATAAACAATTATTTGGAAACTACAATGAGAAAAATATCATTTCTAATTTTAAACAAACTTTTTAGAAATATATAAAACTATATTTTTATAAAATCACTTTTAATTTTAAAATAATACTTATATCCTATAAATTAAGCTTTAATAAAATGAATTTTTATGAAGGAATTTATTTTTTTACATTACATATAAATTAAAAAAATGTCATTTCAGATTGTGATAATAAGGAAAAAATATCAGTATTTGTAAAGAGATATGGTGATTCAATTAAAATAATTTCTTAAAAACTCTAACATGGGTAAAAATGTGTTTAAAAAATTAATTTTCTAAATTTTAAAACAATTTTTATACTTTCTTTATGAAAACATGTATTTTAATGAAAATAATTATCAACCAAAGAGATAAATGAAGTGCAATTAAATAATTTTAATCATTTTATTTAGAAAATAACGAAATTAAATGTTTCTGTTACTTTAAAATTTCATGAATTAACATTGCATATTGAAATTACATAAGTTTATAATAAAATTATATAATAGTTTAATCAATCTAAATTCAAGTAAAAAATTATTGATTAAAAATAAATTCTGAAATGATCAATTACAAAGACTGAAATGTTTAAATGTGATTTATTTGATGAATCAATTATTTTTATCCAATGTTTAAACCACATAAAAAAGTGATAATACCACATATTATAGTGACAAATATTTCCACACATACATTTATAATGATTAAGATAACGAATAAGAAATATAAAATAATGAGAATAAATTTAGTGATGAAATTCTTTTCCAATTGTTAATTTTGATGTTAAATCCCCTTAAATAAGATAATAAAAAATATAAATCACAATACCATAAAGTATGAATAATTTAAAATATAAAATGTAAACTGGGAAATATAAAAACAAAATAAATGAAATTATATTAATAACATTATAATATGTATAACTCCCCAAAATACAAATAGAATAGTATTTTATTCAATAGTGTACGTGACACACATCACCATATATAAAAAATAATATTGAAACCTGACACATTATGAAATATTTAGTATATAAAATAAATTAAATAAATTATCTATCATTCGATTAAATAAACACGGATTTAATCATTCATTATAATTAAGAACAAGTATCTTTAATAGCTTTTGTTACACACATGACCCTGTTTTACTGAATAAGAATATAATCTTATTATTATATTTTATTATGATAAGTACACTAAGACATTATGTAGGTAAGTATGAATTTTTAGAACTAAAATATCATTTTTATTTTATCTATGGATTGGAAATAAGATATGAATCAATTAAAATAAATAAATTTTTTCCGGAAATCTGTAGTTTTCAAACGGGGTGCTGAATATTTCTATGTAAAAATAATATTAATTTAATTTTAAAATTTATTTTTGAAAATTTATTTCACACAATAAAATTCATTTTGTTATTATATAACACTAAAATTATATTGAGGTAATTGTTTTTATATATTTGAGGTGCTTAATGTTTTTGAATAATAATAAATAATTATTTTTATTGCAAACTACCATTCCTTTTAAAGTATTTATTAGGATATATTATAGTTTTAGTATGATTTAAAGTAAAAATATTTTTG
This sequence comes from Viscum album, assembly GCA_963277665.1. NCBI lineage: Eukaryota > Viridiplantae > Streptophyta > Magnoliopsida > Santalales > Viscaceae > Viscum > Viscum album. The sequence continues at coordinate 1,435,946,347 of OY728159.1, forward strand.
TTTGAAATTTTTTATTCCTATTCAGTTCATTTAAATTAGTTAAATATTTAATTTTTATTTAAAAACATTAAAAAATTAGATACATTTCACCTTAAAACCTCCCTTTATAATCACGAATTAAAGAATAATTTTAATTTTAATTTTACCTTTTCGATGAATTTAATTTGGAAAAATGGGTATCATATTTGGAAACAAACTAATTATTAATTCCTATTAATTATATCGTAATATTTTAACAATTTGATTGTTGAAAATAATTTAAATTAATTATAATGATTTAGGTAAAACAAAATAGTACTTAGTTATAAGACATTGAATATAATCTGAAAATTTGACCCATCACTATCTCAAAACTAATATTCATGTTATATTTATATTTACTATCTTTTATTATTAATAATGGATAATTTTTGGCACATAGTGACTATAAGGACCCATACTTTTCATATATTGTTAGTAGTTAAAAATTTAATTACACTTATTACAACATATAACAAAACCATGAAAGGACCGTATAGGTATAGTGTCTTTAGAAACTGGGAAACATATACAACTGGTTCATAAAGCGTCTACACTGTCTCCCTTTTATTTCATCATACCTATAGTCCCTTTTGAAATATCATACATAATAACCTTCTTCCGGGCCTGGTGTAAGAAAACATACAAAACGTTGAGCTCAAATGCTTAGTAAGGGTAAACAAAAGAAATATCAATCACATCATATTCATAAGAACATAGCATTTTGGAAATCTTACACTGCAAAAGAGATCAAAATTTCATAACATGGGATAAATCATGGTAGTGAAATGTATTCACAATAATCATAACATAAGACATTAATCTTTTTAGAATACACACAAAATCATAGAGAATCATTTCTTATTAATCAAGACTCAATTCCAAGCATATCTTAGTGGACAAAGTCCATTTCTGAACCGAGTTCATTCATTGTTTCAGTCCTGTTTCACTGAACCAGTTTAACCTTCCATTCCAGCCATGTCTATCTCATGAGATATAAAATCTTTACCCAATGCATTGGAGGTAGATATAGGTCCCAACCATCTCATAATGATACCATTCTTATGTGTGCCACAAAATCATAAACCATACATCATAGCATAACTCGTGTAATAAAAATGGGATTCTTAAACATCATGAAAACATATAACAATTAATATAAGATATAGGAATTCATAAAAATAATTCCATCACAACATATTCAAATAAATATAATAATAGGGATAGAAACATAACCCTTTATTATCTAAGATGGAAAATAATTTTGATAAAACACTTGAACTCCATTCATGAGGAAAATATCCATTCTACTTCAAAAACACTTTTCCTTTCTTAGCATGTCATAAAATTATAAACTAAAAGATGTTGATTAAAATATACATGAAAACTTATAAAGGACGATTCTTGGAAATAATGTTTTAAAAATCCATTCATGCCGTATAAGTTGAAAAAAACATTCTTCTCATACTTTAGTCGGAAAAGTCAAAAAAGTACCTCGTACGAAAAATGACAAAAGATTCTTTTCATATCATTTCCTAAAAACTCACCAAATGGTAAAATTGGATTTAAAAAATTAGAGGTGGATGGAAATAATATTAACTATTTAAGAAACATGGATGCGGATGATAAAATACGCCCCGTTATATACCAAAGTATAAACAGTCTCGGATAAAAATGAGATTGTGATATTTTCCCTTACCTTAGGTCTGATTGGCTTAGTAAGTGTCTAAGCCTCCTGTATAATGATTAAAATAGTGTCATTGACTTATTCTTGAATCATACTCATTGTTATGATATCATATATGTCCACATTCTTAGCTTTTTATTAGTAATATTTCACTATTACTTGTTATTCGGGTGTTTATTACTTTTTGTTCTTATGCGTGTTTTGTCAAATAAATTCTGATTATTCTCTTTAGGTTATAGATACCTCATTTACAGAATTCTATTAGTATAATACATATCATATTTATTCATTCAATTCATTTATTTAACCATTATTCAATGATAATCTTGTAGAATGAGTCGCATAACATCGTGGAGACTATATTATGTACGTACGCAAAAGTGATGATATCGTTCCCATGATCGTGGAATTGTATTGGATTGTATGTATACTATTTCAGAATCAATATCTATTTACAATAATCATATATAGTTATTATTTACACCATTATACCCATCCAAGTATGGTGGTGGTGGAAAATAGATTACACCACGGTGTGGAGACGGTATTCCGTACGTACGCACGCGTGGTGATTACATTTTCCATATGATGGATAGATGGTGAAATAGGGTTGTTTCATACTTATAATAACATATCAGTATATGAGTGATACTGATGTTATTACTTCATAATGAATCAACTAAATAAGATGAAGTTGAAGAAGAAATAGAGTTGAAAGAATGGATAATGGACATTACCTCTTCTTCGAAACGCTTCTTTGATACATCCTTTTTTGGCACTAAAATTGGTCTTTGAAGAAGACCAGTACCTATATGTTGTTTCTAGGAAAGTGGAGAATAGAAATTGGTAGGGGTTGGCCGAGCATGAAGGCTCAATGTTGTATGAGGAAGAGAGGGAGGAGGTGCCCTTTTATAAGGGAGGAGAGGGGCACCTTTGGAAAAACTAAAAATATTATTTTATTATAAAGTCATATTCGGTTTTTAATAGCTCCAAATTGATTTATTTAGAAAATAATATGGGTATAGGTCGAAATACTCTCATCAAATAGAGTTTAGACAAGTTTAGGTATCTATTTTAACCTTATCATTTAGTTTTACCTTTAAGTTAGATAATTTAACTTTTACCATGTCTTCTTGTTTTCTTACACTATAAGGTTAATAAACATACAATAACAAGACAAAATACACCCAATATGTTTATTATTAATATATATAACCTTATCTAAGTCATTTAGACTAACCTTATATTTTTAGGGATAAAATATAAATTAATAATATAATATTTGTTTTAAAAAGTATTTTATGTCAATTTTGACACTATTTGGAAATTGATTTTTGTGAAAATCACAACAGAATGATTAGTTCAAAAAAAGTTAATTAAATCAATACTAACATGTCATATTAACATATAGAATTATTGAAATTTATAAAAAGTATCTAATTACATTTATTTGGGTATTTAAAACATCAATTATGTAAATATTTCATTAATAAGATAATTACTACATCATTATTGTGTCATAAATAAATTAAATTATTTAAATTTTAAAAATTATAAATAAAATATCATTATTTAGGAAATATTTTTAGATTTATAATGATTATTTATAGTCGAATTTATCTTATGTATAACCCTATATTAAAAATTATTTACTTATTAAACATTGATTTTATCTATTTTAACCCTTCTTTAAATAAATTAATAATAAATGTCCAAATCTAATCCATGTGGGCCTAAATGGTCATATATTATTCATAAGGTTTTTTTCGGCCGAATTATACTTATCCAATAGAATTAGGAAATGTGTTAGGGTAATAATAATATCATTTTTACCCTTAGTTACCCTATTTACTTTTAACCGTGGTAAACAAATTAAAAAGATACTATTCAATAAAAATTATTTTCATCTCATTGGACCGCATTTTATCCCTTGATATTAACCGTGTCTCTCGGATTTTCAAAATTCCACTCACAAAAGTAGTAAAATTAATTTTTATGTAAATTTTCAAATTCTCCGAAGAGGTGGTTAAAAGACAGTGAAAAGTTCAATAATGTTTTTATACATCTAAAATTATTATAAAATGAATCTAATGAATTGAATTGATATTATATAGGTATTATGTATCAATTTTAAACTAAAATAAATTTAATTAAAATAAATAATTATTTAAATAAAAATTCAGTTTTTAAATAGTAACCTAGTGTTTTCAATATTCATCAAAAATTGAAAGTTTTCAGAAAAATACAAAAATTTCACCCTAGGATAATTTCGATATTACGAATCCGAAAATGAAGTCCATTTTGAAAAATAAAATTTCCAAATTTTCCAAAAGTATGTATTACTATTCATAACGGCTAGTTTTAATAATATTTTAATAGCATATCGTTGCTTCGTGAAACTCGATATTACGTATGACGCAAGCTGTCGAGGAAGGTCGTGATTGTGTGTAAAGCAAGCCAAGCTAGTATTGTGTGTAGTGAAAGTTTAATATGATTATTTATATAAAATAAAAACAAAATATTCCTCATAAAAGTCTCAGGTGTTACATTCTACCCCCCTTAAAATGAATTCCGCCCTCGAAATTCGTCACTTGTAACAAACAGATGAGGATAACTCTACCTCATCAAATCCTCAAGCTCCCATTTAGCTTCTTCTAATTGGTGGTTCCTCCATATAAATTTCACCAAATGAGTGGTCTTGTTCCATAAGATATTTTCACTACGATCCAGAATCTCTCTCGGCTGTTCTTCATAAGAAAGATCTTGTTCCAGCGGTACAACTTCTGAGCTGAGTACATGTGACGGATCAGGTATGTACTTTCTCAGGAGAGATACATGGAACACATCGTCAACTTGAGAGAGATTCAGTGGAAGTTCCAATTGGTAAGCTACCTTCCCAACATGATCCAGTATTTCGAAAGGACCGATATACCTGGGGCTCAGCTTTCCATTCTTTCCAAATCTCATTACTCTCTTCCAAGGAGATATTTGTAAGAACACTTTATCACCCACTGCAAACTCTAAGTATTTTTTTCGGTTGTCGGAATAACTTTCTTGTCGATTCTGAGGTGATCTTATGTGTTGTTGAATAGATCTGACCTTTTCTGCCATATCATCAAAAAGATCAGTTCCTAATAGCTTTCTTCCCCAACATCATCCCAGCAAGTTGGAGTCCTGCACTTCATTCCATAGATCACTTTATAAGGGTCAATCTGAATACTGGAGTAAAATATATTATTATAAAAAAATTCTACCAAATGTAGGTGTTAATCCCAACCACCTATGAAATCCATAGATAAAACTCTCAACATATCTTCTAGAGTTTGAATTGTCCTCTCAGACTGACCGTCTGTCTGAGGATGATAAGTAGTGCTGAAACTAAACACTTTATCTAGAGTATGTTGAAGTCTTCACCAGAATGTTGAGGTAAACCTCGGATCCCGATAAGATATAATAGAATGTGGTACTCCATGAAATCTTACCACTTCCTTTATATATATCCTAGAAAGGTGATCTAGAGAAAAATCCTCTCTAATAGAAATTATGTGTGCAGACTTTGTAAGATGATCAACTATGACCCAGATAGCATTATTGCCTTTGGATGTTTTAGGAAGTCCTGTGACAAAGTCCATAGTGATGTTTTCCCATTTCAATTCGGGTATGGGAAATGGTTATAACATCCCCTTAGACTTTTGTCTCTCTGTTTTAACTTGCTGACAAACCAAGCATCGAGAGACATATTCAGTAACATCTCTTTTCATTCCATCCAACCATAAGTAATCTTTCAGGTCCCTATACCTCTTCGTGCTTCCAGGATGAATAGAGAATGAAGAACTATGAGCCTCATCCAGCAGCTCCTTTAATTCTGGGATGGGAGGATCACAAACCCGATTCCTAATCTTTATTATCCCATCACTATCAAGGTTGAATTCAGGAATATTTCTCACCTTCTTTTGTAACACTACATCTTCTTTCTGTTCCTCTTTAATATTCACATGTATAGATGGTTGAAACTTCATTTGAGAAAGGTATGATTTTTTCACTTCCATTAAAATTCCAAGATCCAACCTTTCTAAATCCATAAATAATGGATCTTTTGTGATTCTCATCATGGATAAGGTAGCATGGTCTTGTTGACATAATGCATCTTCCACCTTGTTTGATTTCACATGGTGGTAAGGAATTGAGCAGTCGTAATCCTTAATCAGCTCCAACCATCTTCTTTGGCGCATATTTAGCTCCTTTTGTGTGAAAATATTCTTTAAACTTTTATGATCATTATAAATGTCTCACCTTTCACCATAAAGATAATGCCTCCAAATCTTTAATGCAACAATTACCACAGCTAACTCCAAATCATGAGTTCGGTAATTTTGCTCATGGATTTTCAACTGTCGTGGGGCATAAGCTATCACCATATCATTTTGCATAAGAACACACCCCAACCCCTTCTTGGATGCATCACTATAGATCACAAACCTTTCTCCACTACAAGGAAGTGTGAGTATAGGCGCACTCGATAACCTTCTTTTAAAATCATTGAAATTATCTTCACATTCCTCTGTCCAAACAAACATAACTCCTTTTCGAGTCAACCTGGTGAGTGGATTAGAAAATCATGAAAAATATTTGAGAAAACGTCGATAATATCCAGCCAAACCAAGAAAACTTCGGATCTTAGTTATTGTTGTTGGTCTCGACCATCTTTCGATAACCTCTGTTTTTGCTGGATCCACAGATATCCTCTCTTTTGAGATTATGTGACCCAAAAATGCAACTTTTTGAAGCCTAAATTCACACTTGGTAAATTGGGCATGAATATTCTCCTTTCTCAGGGTCTTCAATATAATTCTCAAATGATCTTCATGTTCTTCCTTTCTCTTTTAATAGACAATAATATCATCTATAAAGACTACCACAAACTAATCTAGATAGTCTCTAAAGACTCTATTCATCAGATCCATGAAGATAGAAGGGGAATTAGTAAGACCAAATGGAATTACTATAAATTCATTGTGTCCATACCTTGTACGGAAAGCTGTCTTTGGTATATCCTCCCTTTTGACCCTTAATTGATGATACCATGAATGAAGATCAATCTTGGACAAGTATTGATCTCCGCATTGTTGGTCAAATAAGTCATCAATGCATGGGAGAGGATATTTGTTCATGATAGTGATCTTGTTATGTTTTCGATAATCAATACAGAGTCTCATTGATCCATCTTTCTTCTTAACAAGCAGAACAGGTGCTCCCCAAGGTGATGCACTAGGGAGTATGAATCCATTATCAAGATTCTCTTGGAGTTGCTTCTTCAATTCCTGCAACTCAATTGGGTCCATTCTATAAGGGGTCTTTGAAATAGGCAAAGCACCTGGTATGAGTTCTATTAAAAACTCAACTTCACGATTTGGTGGAAGACCCAGCAATTCCTCAGGAAAGACATCATCAAACTCCCGTACATTGGGAATATTCTTAATCGTGAGTTTCTCACCAACCATTTAAGATAAATAACATTAATTTAGTGGAATCGAGACCCATAAGATGGGAGAAATTTCCACGGGAAGGTTATGTCCATCCTTACATCGATAGACAATCATAGATTGATCTGGAATACGAAATGTGACTTCCCTTCTTTGGAAATTGATATGAGCTCCCAATAGAGAAATCCAATCCATACTATGAATCACATCAAATTCCACTATAGGAAGGATCACAAGATTTGCAGGAATCACTTTCCGAAAAACCTCAATCGGAGAAGAATTATAAACCTTTGATGCGACTTTTGTGACATTAGGGGTTGTCATAGCTAACTCAACATCTAATTGTTGAGGTAATACTGTGATAACCGTAGAAAATTCTTTAGAAATAAAAGAGTGGGTGGATCGAGAATCAAATAAAACATTTTCTACTTTAGATTCAATGGTAAGTTTACCTTTCACCAGTTCGTTATCGTTCATGACATTGCTGATAGAAATTGCAAGTGACAATCCTTTGTCTTTAGCCTTAAGAGTTTGTTGACGTCGATCATCATCATCAACCCCTAGATTTGGGAATTGATTGGCATAATGCCCCATCTCCTTGTACATGAAACATTGAAGTGTAGTAGGTTCATTCTGTGTTCCCCTTCCTTTGTTTGCATAATTAGACATCTTCTCCTCATCATTGTGACATTCAAATGCCCGATGACCTTCCTTTCCACATTTGAAACATTTACTTGTCCCATTAAGACAACTCCCTCCATTTTTCTTTCCACACATTGAGCATAATGGAAAGCTCATCTTCTTTTCAATGTGATCTTTATATTATCCTTTGAATTTCATTTTCTTCTTCTTATCAAACCCATATGAATGATGGGTTACTCCAATCTCCATCTCAACTTTGAGAGAACATCGAACAATATCCTCGTACCTATTGAAGTCCCTTATGGGTAATTCCCTTCGAAGACTTGGTTTTAAGCCACTAAAGAATCTATCGATCTTACTCTTAGGTTGGATAATAATAACAGAAGCGTATCTTTCATGTCTTGTAAAATATTCTTCATAGGTACCAACAGATTCCTCTTCCTTTCTTCTTTTATTCAATAAATGGGTGATATTTTGTTTTTGATTCGATCAAGATGTTTTCTTCTAGATCTAAATCATAGTGTTATGATTTAGATATATAGATTAATGATTTTTATTTGTTTGATCATAATTTATAGGTTTTTATTTGGATATCAATTTTTGTTGTTATGCCACTCAAATTTTGGTGATTTCAATTCGGTGATAATTCCACAACGAATTGACGCATGTGATCAATAATTAAAAACACAATGACATGATTTAATTTTTGTGTATATTATTATAGAATGATATTTTATTTTTAGAAATTGATATTTTATTGATTAAATTAATTTGGTGAATTAAGTAATTGTGGAAAAATTTGAATACTATTTAATTGGAATTGTAGATTTTAAATAATAAATTTATGAATAAATTATAGGATATTGATATTGTGATGTTTAATGTGTGATTAATGAATTAATAATAGGATATTGTGATTGTGAATTTGAATAATTAACTTATAAATTAGTAATAGGATATTAATATTGTTAATTTGAATAAATATTCGATTAATTAATTATGATATAATAATATATGGAATTGAATGTTTAATTGGTGAATTAATTAGGGATTATTGGTCTGGTATATGTTGATTAATTAGGTATGAATTAAATTAAGGTAATTGATGTGGTGAACTAATTGTTGAATTATAAATGAAATTGAGATTATTAATTAATTATTTTGTTAATTAATTGGATTTAAATAATTAATTAATTTCTGAGTTAATGTGATTGAGAAGATTAATTACAAATTGAATTAATTAATGTGGTTGATATGAATAATTAATTGTTGAAGTAATTATTGAAATTGTGAATAGAAAAATGGAATTATTATGGAAATTTATATATAAAATGGTTCAAAATAATTTTATGTTATGGCATGAGATATTGAATGGAAACTATGGAATAATAAAACATGATATCCAGTTAGGATTACATTTAATATGTTGTGGGATGAAGTAGGTAATGAGGTTTTGGGGTTCTTAGGAACCTTGGGAGTGTTTGTGGTTAAATGTAGAATAATTTCATAATGGGATGATTATTTACATATGAATTTTACATATTTTTTAATATAACATAAAACAGTTGTTATTGAAAGGATATTGTTTAAACACCAATGTTGGTGGCCTACTGAGTTTCACTCAAACACTACTCAGGCTTCTTGGTTGGTACACATATTAATTTTGTGGTTGTAGGACATTATAAGGTCAAAGGCCATGTGATAGATAGCTGAGATGGTGCGGAACATTGACGTGGGAACATGAAAATGTTTAGGGACAATTTTGGATTCGTCAGTGTCGTTACTTTTGAGTTATAAGTTAATGCTTTGCTTGTACATTAAAGTGAAATGTTTGTTGTTATGTTTGAAATTTTATCTTCAGTTTTGGTTATCATGTGATATTGGAATATTTCATGTTATGGTAATATATTTTCTTATTGTATATTTATTTTCTATTGCTGTTTTACCCAGAAAAATAGGGTATAGTCTCCCCATGACTAATATTAAACCCCCATTGCTTGTCACCAATATCTAGAATATTTGGAGGCTCATCTAAGGTCCCTTATAAAACCTACTTGGGACGCTGGTGTGTGAAACCCAGGTTGAGACATTACAATTATCCAACTGATTCTTGTCATTATACAAATGATTCCTCAAGGGGATATATATAACTAATCCACACCACATCATTATTTTTAAAATATTCCTTTTATATATTATAATAAATTCAATTCCTGATAAAAATTAATCATTAAATACTTTCAATATCGATTAAGGAATTCATATTTTGAATAATTTTACAATTAAATCATATAAATTTTAAAATAGAATACAATAAGTATTAATGATATGTTTTTCAACCAACAAAAATTCCTATAAATCATAAAATGGTTATTTAATTGAAATATACTGTTTATTTATCATATGAAATTAAATAATATATTGGAATGTTAATGACCACAAAAGTGAATCATGGATGTGAATTCACATTCTATCTTTTTTTCAAACTAATCGTAAAACATCTAGATTATTATTTAAAATCATTTGGATATAACATATCCCTAGTGGATTATGTGAATTCAAAGGATTGTTCTCATTGATAAATCTAAACAACATAAACAGTTATTTGGAAACTATAACGAGAAAAATATCATTTCTAATTTTAAACTAACTTTTTAAAAATATATAAAACTATATTTTTATAAAAGCAATTTTAATTTTAAAATAATATTTTTATCCGATAAATTAAGCTTTAATAAATGAATTTTTATGAAGGAATTTAATTTTTTTACATTACTTATAAATTAATAAAAATTCATTTCAGATTGTGATAATAAGGAAAAAATATCAGTATTCGTAAAGAGATATAGTGATTCAATTAGAATAATTTCTTAAAAACTCTAACATGGATAAAATTTTGTTTAAAAAATTAATTTTCTGATTTTTAAAACAATTTTTAGAATTTCTTTATGAAACCATGTATTTTGATGAAAATAATTATCAACCAAAGAGATAAATGAAATGTGATTAAAATTTTTAAATCATTTTATTTATAAAATAACGAAATAAAATGTTTCTGTTACTTTAAAATTTCGTGAATTAACATTGCATAATGAAATCCCATAAGTATATAATAAAATGATATAAAAGTTTTATTCAATCTAAATTCAAGTAAAAATTTCTTGATTAAAAATAAATTCATTAATGATCAATTACAAAGACTAAAATGATTAAATTTGATTTATTTGATGAATCAATTATTTTTATCCAATGTTCAAACCACATAAAAAAAGTGAAATTTCCATATATTATAGTGAATAATATTTCCACGCATATATTTAGAATGATTAAGATAACGAATAAGAAATATAAAATAATGAGAAAAAATTTAGTGAGGAAATTCTTTTCCAATTGTTAATTTTGATGTTAAATCCCCTTAAATAAGATAATAAAAAATATAAATCACAATACAATAAAGTATGAATAATTTAAAATATAAAATGAAAATTGGTAAATATAAAAACACAATAAATGAAATTAGATTCATAACATTATAATATGTATAACTCCCCAATATAAAAATAGAATAGTATTTTATTCAATAGTGTATGTGACACGCATCACCATATATAAAAAATAATTTTGAAACCGGACACATTATGAAATATTTACTATATTAAATAAATTAAATAAATTATCTATCATTTGATTCAATAAACACAGATTTAATCATTCATTATAATTATGAACAAGTATCATTGATAGCTTTTGTTACACACATGACCATGTTTTACTGAATAAGAATATACCCTTATTATTATATTTTATTATGATAAGTACACCAAGACATTATGTTGGTAGGTATGAATTTTAGAACTAAAATATCATTATTATTTTATCTATGGTTTGGAAATAAGATATGAATCAATTAAAATAAATAAATTTTTTCCGGAAGTCTGTATTTTTCAAACGGAATGCTGAATCTTTCTATGTAAAAATAATATTATTTTTAATTTTAAAATTTATTTTTGAAAATTTATTTGACAAAATAAAATTCATTTTATTATTATATAACACTAAAATTATATTGAGGTAATTGTTTTTATATATTTGACGTGTTTAATGTTTTTTGAATAATAAGAAATAATTATTTATTATTGCAAACTACCTTTCCTTTTAACGTATTTATTAGGATATATTATAGTTTTAGTAAGATTTAATGTACAAATATTTTTGTTTGAAATTTTTTATTCCTATTCAGTTCCTTTAAATTAGTTAAATATTTTATTTTTATTTAAAAACATTAAAAAACCTTAGATAAATTCCACCTTAAAACCACCATTTATAATCACGAATTAAAGATTAAATTTAATTTTAATTTTACCTTTTCAATTAATTTAATTTGGAAAAATGGATATCATATTTGGAAACAAACTAATTTTTAATTCCTAATAATTATATCGTAATTTTTTAACAATTTGATTGTTGAAAATAATTTAAATTATTTATAATGATTTAGGTAAAAAAATATTACTTAGTTATAAAACATTGAATATAATGTGGAAATATGACCCAGCACTTTCTCAAAACTAATATTCATGTTATATTTATATTTACTATATTTTATTATTAATAATGGATAATTTTTTGCACATAGTGACTATAACGACCCATACTTTTCATACATTGTAAGTACTTAAAAATTTAAGTACACTTATTAAAACATATAACAAAACCATGAAAGGGCCGTATAGGTATATTGTCTTTAAAAACTAGGAAACATAAACAACTGGTTCATAAAGTGTCTACACTGTCTCCCATTTATTTCATCATACCTATAGTCCCTTTTGGCATATCATACATAATAACCTTCTTCCTGGCCTGGGGTAAGAAAACATACAAAAGCGTGAGCTCAAATTCTTAGTAAGGGTAAACAAAAGAAATATCAATCACATCATATTCATAAGAACATAGCATTTTGGAAATCTTACCCTGCAAAAGAGATCAAAATTTCATAACTTGGGATAAATCAGGGTAGTAAAATGTATTCACAATAATTATAACATAAAACATGAAGCATTGTGGAATACACACATAATCATAAACAATCATTTCTTATTAATCAAGACTCAATGCCAAGACTATCTTAGTGGACAAAGTCCATTTCTGAACCGAGTTCATTCTTCGTTTCAGTCCGGTTTTGCTAAACCGGTTTAACCTACCGTTCCAGCCATGTCTATCTCATGAGATATAAAATCATTACCCAATGCATTGGAGGTAGATATAGGTCCCACCCATCTCATAATTATACCATTCTAATGTGTGTCACAATATCATAAACCATATATCATAGCAGAACCCATGTAATAAAAATGGGATTCTTAACTATCATGACATCATAAAACAATTCATATAAGATAAAGGAATTCATAAAAATAATTCCATCACTAAATAATAAAATAAATATAATAATAGGGATAGAAACATAACACTTTATTATCTTAGATGGAAAATAATTTTGATAACACACTTGAACTCCATTCATGAGGAAAAAATCCTTTCTACTTCAAAAATACTTTTCCTTTCTTAACATGTCATAAAATTATAAACTAAAATATGTTGATTAAAATAGAATTTAAAACTTGTAAAAGAAGCTTCTTGGAAATAATGTTTTAAAAATCCATTCATGCCGTATAAGTTAAAAAAACATTATTCTCGTACTTTTGACGGAAAAGTCAAAAAAGTACCTCGTACGAAAAACGACAAAAGATTCCTTTCATATCTTTTCCTAAATACTCACCGAATGGTAAAATTGGATTTAAAAAATTAGAGGTGGATGGTAATAATATTAAATATTTAGGAAACATGGATATGGATGATAAAATACACCCCAGTAAATACCAATGTATAAACAATCTCGGATAAAAATGAGATTGTGATATTTTCCCTTACCTTAGGTCTGATTTGCTTCGTATGTGTCTCAACCTCCTGTATAATGATTCAAATAATGTCATTGACTTATTCCTGAATCATACTCATTGTTATGATATCATATATGGCCATATTCTTATCTTCTTATTAGTAATATTTCATTGCTACTTGTTATTCGGGTGTTTATTACTTTTTGTTCTTATGCGTGTTTTGTCAAATAAATTCATATTCTTCTCTTTAGGTTATAGATACTTCATTTACAGAATTATATTATTGTAATACATATCATATTTATTCACTCAATTCATTTATGTAACCATTATGTAATGAAAATCATGTAGAATGAGTCGCATAACATCGTGGAGACGGTATTCCGTACGTACGCACAAGCGATGATATCGTTCCCATGACTGTGGAATTGTATTGGATTGTATGTATACTATTTCAGAATCAATATCACTTTACAATAATCATATATATTTATTATTTACACCATTATACTCATCCAAGTACGGTGGTGGTGGAAAATAGATTACATCACGGCGTGGAGACGGTATTCCATACGTACGCACAAGTGGTGATTATGTTTTCCATAGGATGGATAGATGGTGAAATAGGGTTGTTTCATACTTATAATAACATATCAGTATATGAGTGGTGCTGATGTTATTACTTCATAATGAAACAAATAATGAAGAAGAAGTGGAAGAAGAAATAGAGTTGAAATAATCGGTAATGGACATTACCTCTTCTTTGAGACCGCCTTTTAGGGCACTAAAATTTGTCGTTGAAGAATACCAGGACCTATAGGATGTTTCTAGGGAAGTGTATAATAGAAATTGGCAGGGGTTGGCCGAGCATGAATGCTCAATGCTGTATGAGGAAGAGAGGGAGGAGGTGCCCTTTTATAAGGGAGGAGAGGGGCACCTTTGGAAAAACAAAAAATATTATTTTATTATAAAGTCATATTCGGTTTTTAATTGCTCCAAATTGATTTATTTCGAAGATAAGATGGGTATGGGTCGAAAGTTTCTCATCCAATAGAGTTTAGACAAGTTTTGTTATCTTTTAAACCTTATCATTTAGATTTACCTTTAAGTTAGATAATTTAACTTTTTCCGTGTCTTCTTGTTTTCGTACACTATAAGGTTAATAAACATACAATAACAAGAAAAAAGAACCCCAAGTTGTTTATTATTAATATATATAACCTTATCTAAGTAATTTGGACGAACCATATATTTTTAGGGATAATATATAAATTAATAATATAATATTTGTTTTAAAAATTATTTTATGTCTATTTTGACACTATTTGGAAATTGATTTTTGTGAAAATCATAACAGAATGATTAGTTCAAAAAAAGTTAATTAAATCAATAATAACATGTCATATTAACCTATAAAATAATTTTAATTTATAAAAAGTCTCAAATAACATTTTCTTGGGTATTTAAAACATCCATTATGTAAATATTTCATTAATAAGATAATTACTGCATCATTATTGTGTCATAAATAAATTAAATTATTTAAATTCTAGAAATTATAAATAAAATATCATTATGTAGGAAATCTTTTTAGATTTATAATTATTATTTATAGTCGAATTTATCTTATGTATAACCATATATTAAAAATTATTGACTTATTAAACATTGATTTTATCTATTTTAACCCTTCTTTAAATAAAATAATAATAAATGTCCTAATATAATCCATGTGGGCCTAAATGGTAATATTTTATCCCTAAGGTTGTTTTTGGTCGAATTATACTTATCCAATAGAATTAGGACATGTGTTAGGGTAATAATAATATCATTTTTCTCCGTAGTTACCCTATTATCTTTTAACCCTGGTAAAAAAAAGTAAACAGATACTATTCACCAAAAATTATTTTCATCTCATTGAACCACATTTTCGCCCTTGATATTAACCGCGTCTCTCAGATTTTCGAAAATCCACTCAGAGAAGCAGTAAAATTAATTTTTACGTAAATTTGTAAATTCTCCGAAGAGTTGGTTAAAAGACGGTGAAAAGTTAAATAAAATTTTTATATATCTAAAATAATTATAAAATGAATCCAATGAATTGCATTGAACTTATATAGGTATTATGTATCAATTTTAAACTAAAATAAATTTAATTAAAATAAATAATTATTTAAATAAAATGTCGGTTATTAAATAGTAACCCAGTGTTTTCACTATTCATCATGAATTGAAAGTTTTCAGAAAAATACCAAAATTTCACCCAAGTCTAATTTCGTTATTCCGAATCCAAAAATGAAGTCCATTATGAAAAATAAAATTTACAAAATTTCAAAATCTGTTTATTACTATTCATAACGGCTCGTTTTAATAATATTTTAGTAGCATATCGTTGCTTTGTGAAACTCGGTATTGCGTACGACGAAAGCTATCGAGGAAGGTCATGACTGTGTGTAAAGCAAGCCAAGCTAGTAAAAAACAGATGATGATACCTCTCCCTCTTCATATCCTCAAGCTCCCATGTAGCTTCTTATAATTGGTGGTTCCTCCATAGAAATTTCACCAAGCGAGTAGTCTTGTTCCATAAGACATTTTCACTACAATCCAGAATCTCTCTCGGCTGTTCTTCATAAGAAAGATCTTGTTCCAGCGGTACAACTTCTGAGCTGAGTACATGTGAAGGATCAGGTATGTACTTTCTCAGGAGAGATACATGGAACATATCGTCAACTTGAGAGAGATTCGGTGGAAGTTCCAATCTGTATGCTACCTTCCCAACACGATCCAGTATTTCGAAAGGACTGATATACCTAGGGCTCAGCTTTCCCTTCTTTTCAAATCTCATTACTCTCTTCAAAGTAGATATTTGTAAGAACACTTTATCACCCACTTCAAACTCTAAGTCTTTTCTTCGGATGTCGGCGTAACTTTCTTGTCGACTCTTAGCTGCTCTTATGTGTTGTTGAATAGATCTGATCTTTTCTGCCATATCATCAACAAGATCAGTTCCTAATTGCTTTCTTCCCCCAACTTCATCCCAGCAAGATGGAGTCCTGCATTTATTTCCATAGAGAGCTTTATAAGGATCAATCTGGACTGGAGTGAAAGCTATTATTATTAGAAAATTCCACTAAAGGTTGGTGTTCATCCCAACCACCAATGAAATCCATAGAGCAAACTCTCAACATATCTTCTAGAGTTTGAATTGTCCTCTCAGACTGACCGTCTATCTGAGGATGATCAGTAGTTCTAAAACTAGACTCTTTATCCCGCGTATGTTGAAGACTTCACCAGATCTTTGAGGTAAACCTCGGATCCCGATAACATAAAATAGAGAGTGGTACTCCATGAAATCTTACCACTTCCTTTTCATATATCCTAGCAAGGTGATCTAGAGAACAATACTCTCTAATAGTAATGATGTGTGCAGACTTTGTAAGACTATCAACTATGAACCAGATAGCATTATTGCCTTTGGATGTTTTAGGATGTCCTGTGACAAAGTCCATAGTGAGGTTTTCCAATTTCCATTCGGGTTTGGGTAATGGTTTTATCATCCCCTTATACTTTTGTCTCTCTGCTTTAACTTGCTGACAAACCAAGAATCGAGAGACATATTCATCAACATCTCTTTTCATGCCATCCCACCAGAAGTACTCTTTCAGGTCCCTATACATATTCGTGCTTCCAGGATGAATATAGAATGAAGAACTATGAGCCTCATCTAGCAGCTCCTTCTTTAATTCTAGGATGGGAGGATCACAAACCCGATTCCTGATCTTTATTATCCCATCACAATCAAGGTTGAATTCAAGAATATTTCTCACCTTCTTTTGTAACTCTACGTCTTCTTTTTGTGCTTCTTTAATATTCACATGTATAGATGGTTGAACATTCATTTGAGAAAGATATGATTTTCCCCTTCCATTAAAATTCCAAGATCCATCCTTTCTAAATCCATAAATATTGGATATTTTTTGATTCTCATCATGGATAAGGTAGCATGGTCTTATTGACATAATTCATCTTCCACCTTGTTTGCTTTCACATGGTGGTAATGAATTGAGAAGTCGTAATCCTTAATCAGCTCCAACCATCTTCTTTGGCGCATATTCAGCTCCTTTTGTGTGAAAATAATCTTTAAACTTTTATGATCAGTATATATTTCAAACCTTTCTCCATAAAGATAATGCCTCCAAATCATTAATGAAAAGATTACCGCAGATAACTCCATATCATGTGTTCGGTAATTTGGCTCATGGATTTTCAACTATCGTGGGGCATAAGCAATCACCATATCATTTTTCATAAGAACACACCCCAGCCCCTTCTTGGATGCATCACTGTAGATCACAAACCATTCTCCACTACATGGAAGTGTGACTATAGATGCACTGGATAACCTTCTTTTCAACTCTTTGAAATTCTATTCACATTACTCTGTCCAAACAAACTTAACTCCTTTTCGAGTCAACCTGGTGAGTGGATTAGAAAATCATGAATAATATTTCACAAAACGTCGATAATATCAAGCCAAACCAAGAAAACTTCAGATCTTAGTTACTATTGTTGGTCTCGACCATCTTTCGATAACCTCTGTTTTTGCTGGATCCACAGATATCATCTCTTTTGAGAATATGTGACCAAAAAATGCAACTTTTTGAAGCCAAAATTCACACATGGTAAATTTGGCATAAATCATCTCCTTTCTCAGGGTCTTTAATATAATTCTCAAATGATCTTCATGTTCTTCCTTGGTCTTTGAATAAACAAGAATATCATCTATAAAGACTACCACAAACTAATCAAGATAGTCTCTAACGACTCTATTCATCAGATCCATGAAGATAATAGGGGCATTAGTAAGACCAAATGGCATTACTATAAATTTATAGTGTCCATACCTTGTACGGGAAGCCGTCTTTGGTATATCCTCCCTTTTGACCCTTAATTGATGATACCCTGAACGAAGATCAATCTTGGAAAAGTATTGATCTCCATGTTGTTGGTCAAATAAGTCATCAATGGGTGGGAGAGGATATTTGTTCATGATAGTGATCTTGTTAAGTTCTCAATAATCAATGTAGAGTCTCATTGATCCATCTTTCTTCTTAACAAGAAGAACATGTGCTCCCCAAGGTGATGCACTAGAGTGTATGAATCCTTTATCAAGATTATCTTGGAGTTGCTTCTTCAATTCCTACAACTCAATTGGGTCCATTCTATAAGGGGTCTTTGAAATAGGCAAAGAACCTGGTACGAGTTCTATTGAAAACCCAACTTCACGATTTGGTGGAAGACCAGACAATTCCTCCTGAAAGACATCATCAAACTCTCGTACAATGGGCATATTCTTAATCGTGAGTTTCTCACCAAACATTTGAGATAAATAGCATTCATTTAGTGGAATCAAGACCCATAAGATGGGAGAAATTTCCACATGAAGGTTATGTCTATCCATACATCGATAGACGATCATATATTGATCTGGAATACGAAATGTGACTTCCCTTCCTTCGCAATTTATATGAGCTCCAAATAGAGAAAGCCAATCCATGCCAAGAATCACATCAAATTCAACTATAGGAAGGATCACAAGATTTTCAGGAATCACTTTCCCACAAACATCAATCGGAGAAGAATTATAAACCTTTGATGCGACTTTTGTGACATTAGGGGTTGTCATAGCTAACTCAACAACTATTTTTTGAGGTAATAATGTGATAACCTTATAAAATTCATTAGAAATAAAAGAGTGGGTGGATCCAAAATCAAATAAAACATTTGCTACTTTTGATTGGATGGTAAGTGTACCTTTCACCATTTCGTTATCGTTCTTCACATCGTTGATAGAAATTTCAAGTGACTTTCCTTTGTATTTAGCCTTAAGAGTTTGTTGACATCGATCATCATCATCAACCCCTGCATTTGGGCATTGATTGGCATAATGCCCCATCTCCATGTACATGAAAAATTGAAGTGTGGTAGGTTCATTCTGTGTGCCCCTTCCTTTGTTTGCATCATTAGACATCTTCTTCCCATCATTGCGGCATTCAAATGCCCGATGACCTTCCTTTCCACATTTGAAACATTTACTTGTCCCATTAAGACAACTCCCTCCATTTTTCATTCCCCACTTTGAGAATAATGGAAATCTCATCTTATTTTCAGTGTGCTATTTATATTATCCTTTGAATTTCATTTTCTTCTTCTCATCAAACCCATATGACTGATGGGTTACTCCAATCTCCATCTCAACTTTGAGAGAACATCGAACAATTTCCTTGTAGATATTGAAGTCCCTTATGACTAATACCCTTCGAAGACTTTCTATTATGCCACTAAAGTATCGATCAATCTTACTCTCATGTTGGATAATAATACCGGAAGCGTACCTTGCAAGTCATGTAAAATTTGCATCATAGCTACCAACAGATTCATCATCCTTTTGGTTTAGTTCAAGAAACTCCTTCTCCATCTTTTTTCGAATAATATGAGGGAAGTACTTATTGAAAAATAAGTTCTTTAACTCATCCCATTCCATGGACTCAATTTCATATCTTGGCCTCATATTCCTTATAAGATTCCACCATTGATCAGCATCACCTTCCAAACGATACACTGATAATATGACATTATCATATTCAGAACATTGAAGAACTGAAAATATCTTTTCAGTAGTACAAATCCATATTTCAGTAACTACTGGATAAGTAGACCCGCAGAATGAAGGTGGATGCTGTCTCATGAAGGATTCAACAGAATGTTGCTCCTTCCTTTTCTCTTTTGGAAGTCCTATATGATTCATATCTTGAAAAAGTTGTGTGAGCATGGCTACAAGATTTTTCATTCCAGCTCCCATAATGTTTGGTTGCTCATGGGGAAAATCATCGCATTGCTCGTCACATTCCGCATTAACTTGGTTCCTTCGGGTTCTAGCCATTGACTAAAACCAAGAAGAATAGTGTGAGTAACACTAATTATAATAGGAAAACCACATAATCAAGAATAAAATTTCACCTTTAAGGTCTTATCCTAGGTTATTCATGGCCATTTCTAAAACACTAAGATTGTGTTCTATGCTTAGACTTATCCTTAGGATTCATACTATGTTATTCACATCCTAGTTTCCAAAGGTTGACTATACCTTTCCTCTGATACCAACTATAACGACCCATACATTACATACATTGTTAGTACTTCAAAATTGAAGTACACTTATTACAACATATAACAAAACCATTAAAGGACCATATAGGTATAGTGTCTTTAGAAAATGGGAAACATAAACAACTAGTTCATAAAGAATCTACACTATCTCCCATTTATATCATCATATCTATAGTCCCTTTTGGCATATGTTACTTAATATCCTTCTTCCTGGCTCGGGGAAAGAAAACATACAAAATGGTGAGCTCAAATTCTAAGTAAGAGTAAACAAAAGAAATATCAATCTCATCATATTCATAAGAACATAGCATTTTGGAAATCTTACCCCACAAAAGAGATCAAAATTTCATAACATGGGATAAATCATGGTAGTGAAATGTAATCACAATTATTATAACATAAAACATGAATCTTTGTGGCATACACACAAAATCATAGATAATAATTTCTTATTAGTCAAGACTCATTACCAAGACTATCTTAGTGGAAAAAGTCCATTTCTAAACCGAGTTCATTCCTAATTTCAGTCCTGTTTCACTGAACCGGTTTAACCAGCCGTTCCAGCCATGTCTATCTCATGAGATATAAAATCTTTACACAATTAATTGGAGGGATATATAGGTCCCACCCATCTCATAATGATACCATTATTATGTGTTTCACAAAATAATAAACCATACATCATAGCATAACCCATGTAATAAAAATTGGATTCTTAAACATCATGACATCATAAAAAAATTAATATAAGATAGATGAATTCATAAAAATAATTCCATCACATTATAATGAAATCAATGTAACAATATGGATAGAAAAATAACCCTTTATTATCTTATATGGATAATAATTTTCATAAAACACTTGAACTCTTTTCCTGAGGAAAATATCTTTTCTACTTCAAAAACACTTTTCCTTTCTTAACATGTCATTCAATTCTAAAATAAAAGAAGTTGATTAAAAATAGACTTGAAAACTTGTAAAGTATGTTTCTTGGAAATAATTTTTAAAAAATCCATTCATGCCGTATTTGTTAAAAAACATTCATCTCGTACTTTTGTCGGAAAAATCAAAAAAGTACCCCGTACGAAAAACGACAAAAGATTCCTTTCATATCTTTTACTAAAAACTCACCGAATGGTAAAATTGGATTTAAGCCATTATAGTTGGATGGAAATAATATTAAATATTGAGGAAACATGGATGTGTATGATAAAATACACCACATAAAATACCTAAGTATAAACAATCTCGGATAAAAATGAGATTGTGATATTTTCCCTTACCTTAGGTCCGATTTGCTTCGTAAGTGTCCGAACCTCCTGTATAATGATTTAAATAATTTTATTGACTTATTCCTGAATCATAATCATTGTTATGATATCATATATGGCCATATTCTTAGCTTCTTATTAGTAATATTTCATTGCTACTTGTTATTCGGGTGTTTATTACTTTTTGTTCTTATGTGTGTTTTGTCGAATAAATTCTTATTATTCTCTTAGGTTATAAATACATCATTTATAGAATGGTATTAGTGTAATACATATCATATTTATTCACTCAATTCATTTATTTAACCCTTATTCAATGAAAATTATGTAGAATGAGTCGCATCACATCGTGGAGACGGTATTCCATACGTACGCACGAGCGATGATATCATTCCCATGATCATGGAATTGTATTGGACTGTATGTATACTATTTCAGAATCAATATCACTTTACAATAATAATATATTGTTATTATTTACACAGTTATACCCATCCACGTAAGGTGGTGGTGGAAAATAGATTACACCACGGCGTGGAGACGGTATTCCGTACGTACGCACGCGTGGTGATTTTGTTTTCCGTAGGATTGATAGACGGTGAAATACGGTTGTTTCATACTTATAATAACATATCAGTATATGAGTGATACAGATGTTATTACATCATAATGAAAAAAATGAATAAGAAGATGCGGAATAAGAAATAGAGTTGAAAGAATCGGTAATGGACATTACCTCTTCTTTGAAGCGCTTCTTTGAGACCTTCTTTTAGGGCACTAAAATTGGTCTTTGAAGAATACCAGGACCTCTAGGATGTTTCTATAGAAGTGGATAGGAGAAAACTTCCTGGGTTTCTCGAGCTTGAAGGCTCAAAGTGGTGTGAGGAAGAGAGTGAGAATGTGCACTTTTATAAAGGATGAGAGGGGCATCGTTGGAAAAACTATAAATATTATTTTATTATAAAGTAATATTCGGTTTTTAATAGCTCCAAATTGAATAATTTGGAAGCTAAGGTGGGGATGGGTCGAAATACTCTCATCCAATAGAGTTTAGACAAGTTTTGGTATCTATTTTAAACTTATCATTTAGATTTAACTTTGTGTTAGATAATTAAACTTTTACTGTGTCTTCTTGTTTTCTTACACTATAAGGTTAATAAACATACAATAACAAGTCAAAAAACCCCAATTTGTTTATTACTGATATATATAACCATATCTATGTAATATGGCCGATCCGTAGAATTTTAGGAATAAAATATAAATTAATAATATAATATTTGTTTTAAAAACTATTTTATGTCAATTTTGACACTATTTGGTAATAGATTTTTATGAAAATCATAACAGAATGATTAGTTCGAAAAATGTTAATTAAATCAATAATAACATGACATATTAACATAGAAAATTATTGTAATTTATAAAATGTCTCAAATTAAATTTATTTGGGTATTTATAACATCAATTATGTCAATATTTCATTAATAAGATAATTACTGCATCATTATTGTGTCATAAATAATTTAAATTATTTAATGTGTAAAAATTATTAATAAAATATCCTTATGTATGAAATCTTTTTAGATTTCTAATTATTATTTATAGTCGAATTTATCTTATGTATAACCCTATATTAAAAATTATTTATTTATTAAACATTGATTTTATCTATTTTAACCCTTCTTTAAATAAATTAAAAATAAATGTCCTAATCTAATCTATGTGGGCATAAATGGTCATATATTATTCCTAAGGTTGTTTTTGGTCTTATTATACTTAACTAATAGAATTAGGAAATGTTTTAGTGTAATAATAATATCATTTTTACCCTTAGTTACCCTATTTACTTTTAACCGTGGTAAAAAAAAGTAAAAAGATACTATTCACCAAAAATTATTTTCATCTCATTGAACCACATTTTAGTCCTTGATATTAATTGTGTCTCTCGGATTTTCCAAATTCCACTCACAAAAGCGGTAAAATTATGTTTTATGTAAATTTTCGAATTCTCCTAAGAGGTGGTTAAAAGACGGTGAAAAGTTCAATAAAATTTTTATATATCTAAAATTATTATAAAATGACTCCACTGAGCTGCATTTAACTTATATAGGTATTATGTATCAATTTTGACCTAAAATAAATTTAATTAAAATAAATAATTATTTAAATAAAAATTTGGTTTTTAAATAGTAACACCGTGTTTTCACTATTAATCAGAAATTGAAAGTTTTCAGAAAAATACCAAAATTTCACCCTAGGATAATTTCGATATTCTGAATCCAAAAATAATGTCCATTATGAAAAATAAAATTTACAAAATTTTAAAAAGTATGTATTACTATTCATAACGACTATTTTTATTAATATTTTAATAGCATATCATTGCTTAGTGAAACTCGGTATTGCATACGATGCAAGCTATCGAGGAAGGTCGCGATTGCGTGTTAAGAAAGACAAGATAGTGTTGTGTGTAGTGAAAGATTCCTTTGATTATTTATATAATATAAAAAAAAAATTCCACATAAAAGTCTCGGTTGTTACAGTGACATAATGAAACGGTCTGTCAAATTTACTATTTCAAAAAAATACAAGTGTGCCTTGAAATAAGATAAAAATCAATTGAAATGATAAATGATTTTTTTTAAAAAAATTAAATGGAAGGATTAATCATACTATGAAAAAAATATTTTAAATGTAATGTTAAAATATTTTAGAAATATTTTTTCAAAAAATAATATTCATAATTTTAAACTCTGAACGTCAAAATTATGTTATAGTATATTTTTGTGATTATTCATAGATTATTCATTTTTTTTGAACAAGGAATAATAATTAATTTTAATTGAATACAACCTTTTATTTAAAAGCATTTATAGACAAATATATTATTGATAATTATATCTAATATAAAAATATTTAAATTATAAATTTTTTAATCCAATTAATTTCATTTAAATCCTTTCATATATAATTGATATTTAAAAACATAGAAAAACATTAGATAAATTTCACTTTAAAACCCAACTTTTTAATCACGGCAGCATGATTAATTTTAAATTCAATTTTACCATTAATGTGAATTTAAATTTGAAAAATGGATTCCATATATTGAATCAAAATAATTTTTAATTTCTAATAATGATAACTTAATTTTTATCCAAAGTGATTATGGAAAATATATAAAATTAATTATTATTATTTAGGTAAAAATATTACATAATTATAAAACATTGAATATATTGTAAAAATATAACCCAATACATTTCCAAAAATAATTTTCATGTTATATTTATAATTTATATCTTATATTATTGATAATATATCATTATTGGTTCTTGGTGACATGATGAAAATGTCGGTTAAATTCACATTAAAAAAATACATTTGTGCCAATCACAGATCTTATAAAGTTACACCTTGTTTCCTCCCTTCCTCATAATATAAAACCACCTTACCTCAGCCAATACTTACTGGAAGTAAATTCAATCATACATACCACAATCCCATAATGCTTATATTGTGTTTATGATCAACATAGAAACGGTTTGGTTCAAACCAAAAGAATATACCTAAAGAAGAGGTAATATTCTCTAACAAGAAAATTTATTTTACTTCATTCTCCACCCAATCAGATTCTTATTAAACAATTATTATATTAAGAACTCACTATATTCTATAAAATTTTATGTTTTGATAACTAATTAATGTACTCTACCCTTTACCACTTACATCAAATTGGATAAAAAATCATTATTTGTGAGTACAATGGATTACCGCATCATGAATTGATGTTGTTAGTTTTTTCATTACCATATCTAATGGTTGGTTATAATGATTGATATATGTTATATATGTTGTATTTATAAAATTAATATAATTATTTATAAATTAAATCATACATTAATTTATATTTATCATTTTATAGGAGACATGATAACGACACTTGTGTGTACGGTGGACATCACCTTGAGAAGTGATGTGGTTCTCCTTTCAATATCGCTTTTCAAGGAATGTGATAAGAAAAAGATAATTATATTATTTATTATGAATTAAATAAATATGAAATTGAAGATATTTTCATCATTTTTTAATGAAAATATATATCATTTTCTGTATTTTTACACTAAATGAAATATTATAACGTCGTATGTGTACAAGTAGACATCCACCTTCACAAAATGATGTCTCTCTCATTTCATCAACAAACCAAAGAGAATAAATATATGTGCATAGTAAAATATATAATAAGATATATATAATATTTTGAACATTATCTAAATAAATACTTTTTACTTATCTCATATCTATAATGATCATCAATAAATGAATATGTTATTAATGCTTATGTATGAACTATTATCTCCATATTCATTAAATACTAATTTTTCATAATAATCATTGATTATTTATTTTCAATGATAAATTTCTCATATTATATTATAATTATTTCATGATTTTTATTCAATATATGATATAACTATATAAAGTGCACTAGAACCAGATAATTCATGATGAATGACACATGAGAAAACAATGGAAATTAATAATTCAAACTATGAAAATTGATATTTATGATTAATATGTGGTATTAAAATGTTATAAATAGATAATATAAGATATTAATATGTATTTTATTTAAGTTAGTAACGTATTTAAATCAACTATACATATTTTAAACCATATTAAACCAAAAATAAAGTTTAAGGTATGGGATTTCATCTCAAATTCATTTCATAGATGTATATATAAATGTTATAAACATAGTTTATCATATATAGTATATATAATAACTATTTAGATTATAATATGTATAATAAATAATTATTAATGTTATTTTAGTTTTATATTTTAATTATTTCATAAATGGTTATTTTACATAGAAGTAACCAAGTGGTAATGAAATTTCATAACACCTTTTCTGTTCATTAGGTTATATTGCTTCATTGATTCTGTCAATATTATTAGATTATGTATACAATTACTTTTGAATATTTTATGTGGTATTCCACTTTTTTAATGTGTATTTACAATTATATAAAAAATTGATTCATTGATTAATTCTCACTTTGATGATATGGTATTTTTATGGGGTTATTGAACAATTCCATTATAATTAATATTATTTTTACTTAAATTTACATTAAAATAAATTTTTTGATCACCATTTAAAAAACCCATGAATTTTATACATTTCTATTTATTCGTGATATTTTGATTTTAATGCAAAATTCGTTCACACTTTCATACTAAAAATTTCATAATATTTTTTTTAATAAAACTCAACTTCATTTCTCTCATCGATTGGAAACCCATCTTCACAGAATACCATGTTTTCTATAAATTGACTAAAAAATGATTTCAACCTTTTCAAAAAAAATTATTTAAATCCTTTTATTGTGTTTTTATTTTACAAATATTCTCAATGTAATCTTATTATTGATTTATGAACAAGGCACATTTCTAAAATTTTACAATGAAAAATTAATTTTAAATACGGATTATATGGAATTAAATGATGACATTATCATCATTACATGGTGGCATCCATTTCATGATTACAATGTTATTTTTATGTAAATTTTATTGAAAACTGATTTTTAATGAAAAGGATTATCAAAATGTTTTTATGTATAAAAAACATATTTTTCTCAATATTATTTTTATGATATTTTTATAGTATTTATTTTGAAAATGATAACAACCCTTTATTCATACGAATGTCAGTATATGTTTATAAAACATTATTCTTTCTCTAGGTGGTTAATGATTATTATGGTAAAAGAAATTGCTAAATTTAACTTTAGTGATTTATTTTTGTTATCATTAACTTCACCATGATTTTGTCACATTCCTATAATCATTAATCACTGAATTTCCAATATATATTCCTATAATTATTCATGAATATATTTATTTATAAAATCATATATCATTTTTATATATGGTCTTATCCCTGAATAATTATTTGTTTTTTCATGTAAATATTCACAAATATTTATTCATAATTCGATAATATTATCTGATGATAAGGAATATTGTTTATCTATTTAATGGATTATTCGATATATGAGGAATGCATCTGACCTATATAAATGGGTGGGTATTGTTTAATGATTCCCCAATTATGCATTAATAGTATCATGGGTTTAATTAATCACAATTGCATAAATAATTGAGTTATACCCATCAGTTTTGAACTGTCTGGAGTAAAGATCTTGATGGTATAGGTATCATGTAGAGTTAAAACATGAAATACAATAATTAGGCATTTCATATATTCTACGATAAAATATTATTTTAAAAGATATTTCATTATTATGTTATCTCTAGGATAAATTTATTTTAGGAACAATGATTAAATAGAATGTGTTTTCAGTTATTTACATTTCTATATTGATTGGGAACTATCAAAATATTTAAATGGAATGTGTGTTCAGTTATTTACCATACCATAATGATTATTCCTTGTCCAATAATTTAAATTGAATCTGTGTTTAGTTATTTACCTTTCCATACAGATTATGACATATCTAATTATTTAAATGGAATTTTTTTCCTGTTATTTACCTACACATAATGATTTTTCGTCATTTATTTCTAATAAATTTTGTTATACGTATCCACTACTCATAATTTATGCTCATCCTATTTTACATCCATTCTAAAAAATATATAAAAATGGCATTATTGATATGAATGGATATTATATACGGAATATTAATATTCTAAAAAATAATTTTGTAAATTTTGTTATCAGTTGTATTCTTAAAATTCTGTATTTTCCTAGTTCACCATGACTTTTAAAAAATTGTCCCCATTGAGAGGTGATTAATTTCTATTTTCTTTATAAAACTGAGTTTATTAGAAACCATTTTTACTATAAATTAGAAAATATATATCAGCAAACCTAGACCTATGATCGAATTTGAATATAAGTATAGAACAACGACACGGAAATTTTGTATGGTTTAGATAATAATTTTTTTCCTTCTATTACATATCTCTATTGATACCTAGAGTGGAAATTGTTGAGTAAAAATTATACATAGGTTTAATAACTCTAAACATTTCTTGTATGTATTCATTCAAGCATTACCTTGTACCCAAAAAATGGCCTTACAGCGCAACTAGTTTGAAACATTGGGTTGATATACATAGGATAATTTAAATTATCTTTTCATGTCATTATAAAGTATTTTAATTGATGATGATTATGCATTACATATGTTAAACATATGGTTTCTTAGATTGAAAATTATATTTCATGATTTATACATCCTATATATTGTTAAAAGGTTTTCCCACATTGGTTTTTGTAACTGACGTCATCTTTTTGGGTTTTAGCCATTGTCTGTAACACTAAAAAACCATAATAACGTTTAATGTCAAGAATTCGGTGGCTGATATATGAATAAGTGATATGAAAAAGTATAGTGAATGATATTTTAATTATTCATAATAATTTTCCCAAAAATAATATTAAAAATATATACATTTACCAACTCTGAACATAGCAATTAGGAGAATGATGGAGTTTTCAAAAACAAATATAGTGATTGTGTCCATGAAGGAAATATATATTTATTTTCATAATTTCATAAATTTTTAAATATTCACCAAAAAGTGTCTTGAATTTTTAATAACATGATTTATGTGTGTAAAATAAGGTAATTAATCAATGATTTAATAGGGAAAAAGTAGTTTCTTAGAGAAGGAAATAAATACTACTTTAAGGATCCATTTATAGTTTTATTATCATAAATTTAAAAAATGTGGATATCACAGTAAGAATTCCCACATCAAAAGGACTACGTCTTGACTAAGGATGGTTCAATATCTAAATAAAATGGATAAATTATTTATGTATTGTGGTTCTTCTAGAATCCTTAATATAGTTATTTTTTAATGGTTATATTTTATGTTCATACATAATATTTCATTTGGAAGTCATATTAATATCATTTTAAGAAGAATGATAACATATATTCATGTGACAACACATTTTTTCTGGGATGAAAATTTGGCATAAACCCATGACATAAGGGAAATAAGGGTTTCACACCTACCACTAGCCTATACAATGTCCTGGTCAAAATGTCTTTATTTTTTTGTGAACAATTTGAAAAAAATATTTATGATGAACCAATTGATTTAATTTAGATTTTTATATATTAATTTAATATAATTAATACCTTATTCTAAAAATATATTTATTGGTAAATAGTTCGATACATATAGAAACACTTTCCACTCATTATATATCTTATGATCAATTTAATTTTAATTATAATGCTCTATTGAAAAAAACATTTTCGTGTATTCATGTCTTAGATTAATGGGATAAACATGGAAATAACTAAATCATAACAAAATTATGAAATTTGTATTATGAAATATAATTTTTTCATGTATATTTACAAATTTATTACGATTTTTAAATAATTACTTCACTTATGTAAAAGCATCCAAAAACAAATGTAATGTCATTTCATTCATATCCACTAAATCAATTTTTCCTTTAAATCATCATAGATTTATATTTTGTAGGATATTGACATTCCATTTTTCAATAACATTCATACGATAAATGAACTCAATCTATCTCTATAATTATTTATATATTCCCTCAAAGTCCATATATTCACATTCCTAAAATTTTCTCTTATAAATACTCCTCGTTGTATGTTATTACATATAACCATTTTAAATCACTTATTATCTTATTAAGAGTATATTTTATTAATTATTATCGGATTTCGATAAAAAAATAATAATAATTTCCAAATAACAAACACTTAATTATTTAGTTCGCCTTAAAATTGTGCCGATGAAATTTATTTAGGGTGGGGTGAATGTAACACCCCAAAATTCTAATAGAAGAAAATTTTATTCAAGACTGTATGTGACACACAAAACCATGAGTTTAAAGGTATATAATAACTTGAAACATTAATTTATATTTACTACATGAAATATATTCAACATATTCTATTGCAAGCAACACATGAAACACTAAGGGTTTCTTACATTACATAAAATAACAAGTTTCTTAGATATCTTGTGTTACATGTATAATTTATTTTTACCAAACAATAATATACTATTAATATTATTACATTATTTTATATGTTTACACATCCTTTAATATGGATGTTATAAATAATACTAACTAAAATATAGATGTTGTGTTTATCAAATGATTATCAATACGATAAGAATACAATTAAAAGAAAAAGAGATTTTCAAAAAACTATATTTTTCTATAGGACAATTTTATATTTAACTAAAAAATAATTTAAAAATAAAATATATCACTTTTAGAAAATTGATTTGAAAAAATGAAAATAATTATTAAAATAAGAATTCCCTAATTTTCATAGGTTAATCTTTTGGGATTTTTCTGAGTTGTTTCATTTTTTGATTAATCGTGAAAAATAATGAATTTTAATTGAAATATTAAATTTATTTTAATTTATTTATAATGATAAACTATATTTTTAATTTCCTTGAATGTAAAAATAATAAAATTATACATACATTTATCTAATTTATTCTATTATAATCATTTTTATATAAAATAAATATTTAAAAACATTGTAATATTTCCATAATTTTAACATTAAAATCTGTATTTTTCATCATAGTTGTGAGATTCATTCTAAAATAAAATTTATCACATTGTGAATTCAATTTAAAAAATATATTATATATTTTGTGATATAATAATAATAAATTTTTTATTTAATCAACTTAATTTTTTACTAATGTTAATTTTGAAATTGGATAGAATTATATATAGTGATTAACATAAAAATGAGTTTACTTTGTTGTTAAACATAAAATATATGGTTTAAAAGGAAACAAAACGCATTTTGTATCCATATTTAGACATTATACCATATTTTATAGATAATTGACAATTATTATGTCATGGATACATGAATATAACAACGTTGGGATTCACACTTTCAAAAAATTACAAGTATGCCCCCCACCGCCAATTAAAATATTTGCCCCTTCTCTACTGTTTATCTCACTTTTGAACCAATTTTTTTCCACCATCCATACAAAAATAATTTCCAACCTTCATAGTATCATCCTAGAAATCATATATGTGTGCTAAATCAAACAAAGGAAGTATTTGGTACCAAAAAAGAATCTACCAAAAAATGAGGTAACATTCTATAACGCGTATTTTTATTTTACATCTTTCACCACCACATACAATTAATTTTAAACAATAATTATATAATAATATCAGTCTATTCTCTATAATGTGGTTTTTGATAATAAAATATTGACATATATCCCACCCCAATTCACCAAATGGGTTATAATATCATCATTCGTGTGTACGAAG
Source organism: Viscum album (assembly GCA_963277665.1). Taxonomy (NCBI): domain Eukaryota; kingdom Viridiplantae; phylum Streptophyta; class Magnoliopsida; order Santalales; family Viscaceae; genus Viscum; species Viscum album. The sequence continues at coordinate 1,435,978,884 of OY728159.1, forward strand.
GACTACCTCCATGCGAACCACTGCCATTATTTTTTTAACTCACACCTATATGGTTTGGTTATGAAGAAGGATCTAAATTATATGTTTTATTTTTATAACATAAAAATACACCTAGGAGGTTATATTACAATTAGTTTAATTCTCAGATAATAATAGTTATCAGGCATCAATATATATGGAAATGTTAGATGCATTATATGGTCATCTTTTCCGTTCTCCACTTTGTTAGGTAGAAACAGTAGAGACATATGTGGTTTGGCTGTTCATTTTCAACGATACAATATAGAATATGAAATTTATTAGGAAAATAATGGATATGGCTTAGATTCATCAAAAAAAAATTTAGATCATCACTGATGGCCATTGTAATTCCAAGTGGGTACACATGTGTTCTTGATAATCTCTATTAGGATGGGACACTATCTATTTGGAAAGTAGGGAATGTTATCTATGATAAGAATATATATATATGTATATGTCTATTCCAAATACATGAATAATATGAAGATGTTACTTATCAGTTGGATATTCCAACCCATTTCAATGTGGGGCATTATGTATTTCTTGTATCATTATTGAAGAATTATCAGTATGATCTTGACAATTCCATTTGATGGGATCATGTTGAGAAAGAGAAGGATTCATCATTGTAGCACATTAAAATGCATAGTTGGATACACAAGACAAATTATTCATTGGAAAGATCGTCAAACATGTATTTGTATTATGGTAACATGTCATGATTCACGAATGTGACATGGGTACAGTAGAAAGAAATGGTTGAGCAATGGACTGAGATATTTCAAGAATGAAATATTTTTCTACATTTCATGGAAATATATTCCAATAATGGTGTGAATGTTTTACTCACATTTTATGGAATGTAACACAAAATTATAACATTTAATGTATATAAAGTTGTTTGGTTTTCCTCGAGAGAGTTTTGATGGTTTTATGGAAGGGTTTTTCGTTTTTATAAAGAATCACGGTTTGATCTATGTTATGAAAACCGTGAATCAATTGTAGGAAACCATTTATGATGAGGTTGAGGAAAGGGATATTGAGCGTGAATGAGGATCATGGTTTCTGAAAATATACAGCCTCCCTAGGTAAAATTGAATCATAGGACTTAGAAATGTATCATACTTGGTGTATGGGTTTTCTATTCGTGGGAGTGCGAGGTCCACCTTGAGGTAATATTTGGAACATGGGTAGCACATGATTTTTCTAACTACGTTGGTAAACCATGCATGTTTTAAATAGTGGGATTTTAAAAATGGTTCTTTTTTGGGATTTTCTCTAAACACCCCATTCCAACTCCTATGTGGATTTATATTGGTATTTCCTCTTCTCTGTGGTTATGAAACCTCTCCCACCCAATTTAAAAGATATTTGAAGGGTTTCCATGTTGTATTAAAGTTGGATATTACATAAAGGGTCTCATTTCATGTTAGATTCATTGTTTTTATTTTAAAAACTCTTATTTATCTTCTAGCTTCATAGATATCTTTATGATATGGTTATATCTAGGATTTTTTCCTAATAATGGTGATTTGTTCCCTCGTTCTAGTAAATGTAATGGATCTAAGGTGGATTTGATGATTTTTCACCTAGATTTGGTGTGTGTTTGCAATGTTAGTCATTTTCATCAAAAACCCTAATGATATGTGTCTTCAATTCCAAATCATCTTCCTAAAACAAGAAGGCATAATTTAAAATTATTGGGATTTCATTAAGCTATATGTAAACATGATGTCAAATGATTGTCTAAAATACTATAAGTGTTGATATTTGAATTTTTGGGAAATATGATATTGTTGTGTAATGTGATTTTTTTTTCATATTTTAATATGTAGATTTTGAAATCATGTATGTGATGGTTATTCCTTAATTTAATATGAATGAGTGGTATGAGATGAATATTGGGAGATAAGTAACACTATCAAATGATTGGAATTCTTCTTGAAGTAACATAATTAAATAGGGGATGAAGTTAGACATGAAGTTCTACTGTCAGTGGTATCATTGATATGTTGTGCTGGAATTGTGTGCCGGAATGTAATATTTCATCATACATAATCACTAGAATAGATTATTCCAATTTTAAATTGTAAAACTAGTAATGAATAGCTTGGTTTCATTCTATGAATTTTTATTTGTATGGGAAAAATATTTTAGTAATAATTTGATTTGATGTTTTGAATTTGTTTCATTATTATATGATATTATATAAATTATTTTAGATAAATGTGATAATTTGTCATATCATTGTTGTGTGAGTTGGGATGTACGAAACTGGATTATAATTTCAGATATGGATATTGGTTTATGGAGTTTTTTAGTGAAAATGAATATCTGAGAAATTTTATATGTACACACTGTGTACTTAGGAGTACATGTCGTATACCCGGTTGTCATGGGAAGTCATGTACTAGATGTGTGACGGTTGAGTACATGACCGTGTGTGGTGACCTGGGGTCCTCATATTTCAGGGGCCGACAATGGCATGTACAAAGCATGTTCCTTAAATGAACACATTGTGTACTTTTTCATTTATTTGGAACATGTCACGCCTTGTCTCAAGAAGAATCATCTTCTGGTCATGCCATGGGATGGATCATTTAAAATCACCAAATCATCTCAAACAAAACATTTAATCATTGACGGTCTAATTCAATCTCCTGGGGGTCTGTTAGAATCCCACTTGCGAGTCCTTCCTCCTTCTAGAGCCTCTCCTCTAGATTCCTCTTCTCTTGCGAATTATTCAAAGATAATTTTTTTTTATTTTTTTAGATTTCTGTTGTTCTAATCCAATTCAAGGGCCTACGTTCTTGATTTTTCATCGTACAATGTTGAGGTAGGTGATTTTTTCATTTCGTTAGTTGTCTTAGGATTATATGTGTGAAATTTTTTGAATACTATTGTTCAGGGTGTTGTGTGTTTTGGAATATAACCCTGTTTGATGCCTTCTATTGATTGTTTGTTTAAAAATGGGTAATTTTATATGAATATGTTTTATTACCTTGATTAGATATGTGGCTTCCTATGTTTGTTTAATATTAGCCATTGGGTCTAGAATTGCATGTTATGCTACTTTGTTTTCAATGCCTATTGTTGATAGGATGGAGTTTCTATTATATGAGGTTCATGTTTAATACATTGTAGCAGTGGATCCTTTTATTAGTTGAGATTAATCTGGAAGGAAGATATCATTGGATCAATATTTTATTACACAATAACGTGAGAACCTGATTTAGTAAGACCATAGAGGGAATTTACAATGAGGGGTTCCCCAAAGTCTCTTTTATACATTTTTCATTCAGATACCATAAGGGGGATTGGTGGTGAGTGCTCCCTCATAGATTAAATAGTATACCATTACGAGACCACATTCTGAATTGATGTTTAGTGCTTCTGTAGAGAGTTTGTAGTTTATTGATAAAAAACCATAGGGGGAATTTATTGTGACTGCTTCCTTATAGATTCATTGTTAGTGGGAACAATGTGGTTAAATTGTGTGATATTTCCTAGAGGGTAATTATATCTCTATTGATTTAACGATATTCTAAACTAGAGTGTTTAGACAGTGAAAATTTTCCAAGAGGTTTTCTTATGAATGTTTGGTTTATTTCGATGAGCCTTCCAAGACAAAGTAGAAGATTGGACTCGTTCATACATGTTAGATGGTCTTCTGAGACATCTATTTTCCACTACACGTGCTATACAGATCTTAGGCTAGATCCCAATATTTCATTATTCAATGGTTCAAATCAATAAAAAATTTAAATGAAAGTAATTGGAAACAGTAATATTTTTTACTTTTCATTACTTCCTTGTTTATTGTTTCATTTTTCTTATTTTCTAATATATATATTCAAAAATTGTAATTAACTGATCACTTGGTAGTTTTCTACAAGGATTCATCTCACACCTTATTTCAGTTATGCTTTTGTTCCCAAATAGATTATATGGTAGAAGGTATAGAGAAGGGCAAGAACCCTTCTTTATTAGGTACCTGATTGCTAGGGAGACAGAGAGCATGGGACCAAGCTGAGGCTTGCGATGTGGCTGAAGTTTACAAGTTTTCTCTTGTAGATTCGTATAATACTATATTTCTATCATTGTGACTTGTTTTAAAAGATTTCCCAGACTTATGTGACATGAATCATTTATACACATGATCCAGTATATTATTTACATTCAGTCATATGCTATTTACTTTTTATGGTATTACTGATTCCGCTACTATTTACTATTTGTTTCCACTGTGTTACTCTGCCAATGAGGGAATAGTTTCCCCACTATCACACCAAAGGCCCTCACTACTAGACAGAACCCTCTAGAATTTGTGGAAATGTGCTTGAGGCCATGTGACCAACCGTGTAAGGGGCACCTTTGGGCAGCACTCAGAACCATGACTTTACAAAGTGGTATCAGAGGTTTTTTCATTTATACTTTATCGTAGTATTTGGTGCATATAGATAAGGATAATAAGGAATGGGAAGTTTTTAATAAGATATACTCGGTAGTAGCCAACCCATGAATAGGGAAAATCCAAGATACCTTGAATATTAGAAATTTTCTAGAATTGCAACTGTTACAGTTTATTTGATTTCACAATTTGGTGATTCACATGTTTTTGGTTGTTTTCTTTGATATTATTAAGGTTATATTTTTTATTCTAATCAATGAGATGATAGTATTCCATCTCATGCATTATATGGGAACTTTCTAGAGATCACATTTCATGAATTATCGTTATGCTCTTTAGTGTACATTACTGATTTCACGATGTTGTGAAAGATGTCGTACTCGATATGCATGATTTTTTGATAGATTTCATTATTGAATACCTATTTTATTGATTTGGTATCGCTGATATGTAATGTTTTAGTTGGATTGATGCCATACATTGGTCCTTGAGGTGTTATGGGCCATATTGGATTGGAATTTGGTGGATCATGTACAAAATTTAATTGAATATTGTCAAGTCATGATGTGAATAAGGATTAAAAACATTTATTCCCGGGGGTATGGTCTCACAGAGTTCAGAATTTTTCATTCCTTGGAAAAAAATTCTATGTTTCCAGGGGTTTCAAGGTATTTTCTGAGCCTTATTGTCCAGAATCCAAGATAACACAGTGTGTGGTGTTATGAAAACAAGCCATGTATTGTTCTGTTTTTGAAGAAACAAATTATATTTTCTACATGTTGTGTATTATATGTTCATTCATTGTAATCTTCAATAGTGTGAGTGATTGTTTGTGAAGAGGAACGAGGTAGGGAAATGTTTGGTGGAACATTCCATGTATAATGAGTACATGCCATGTTGTAGAAACCATGTTTCCTACCACATGACTAACGAAATGGGTGGATGACACAAAGTTTGTACATGTTGTGTCCCATTCTTACACGCCCTGTAGAGTTGACTGTGTCTCTGATCAAGTGACTAATTATATAGGTGGTTAGAACATAAAGAGTACATTCCATGTCTAGGGTGAACATGTTGTGTAATGTTACCAATGATATATCAATGTGTTTAGTCATGTCGAGAAATTTTAGTTTGTGGAATGATTAATGTACATATCATGTCATCGGAGGCACATGACGTGTGTATGGCATTACACAATGAACTTTGGATGTGGTACACGCCCATGTTGAATCCAAAGGAAACCCAATGTGTGTTGGATAGAAATGTCGTGTAACCCTATTTTGAAAAAACATTATTTTCTTCTCCTCCTATTCCAATCATTCACTTCTAAGGGTAAGTCCTTGATAATATTGAAATGAGGCATACACATCACCATGTAGAGTCATGCCACTTAGACATCCTCAGGTTGTACACTAGATATTTGGCAATGATCAGTCAAATGAAATGGTAGATCATGGACTACTAGCAGATCCTCACATTGTCCCTATCATGGAACCAGTTGTTATGATGGACATAGGTGATGATGCAAAATTCTGAGAAGGATTCATGATGTTTATATAGACCTTATAGGGAGAATCACATCCTGCCCTATCCATGGCAGAGTTTACACAGGTTTTTCAGCACCATCATCCTTTCACTTTCTCAAGGGATGGAGGTCCTTAGGCTAGAGAGTCATTATTGTAATCCATGTTTTCTATCATCGAGCATCTCAAGACACCGCTATGGAGGATGATGAATCCCTCTACATACAAGATTCGTGATTCCACCTAGATATGGTGGGATGTTACCTCATAGTCAGGATGATAACGAGTTATGGTTTGGGATGAGTTCTAGTGGACCTTATATTACTATTTCTACCCAATTATATTGATGGCTGACCAAGCCCTTGATTTAATGGGTTTGGATCAGAGTAGTCATTTATTCCTGGTGTATTATTCTCACTTAACAGAGATGTAGTGCTTCACACCAATTATGGGGGTGATGTGTTATTTTTTACATTTAAGTTAGAGGATGGTCTTAGACCTGACATATGATCCCATGTGAACATATTCATGTTAACTTCCATATCTTCTAAATCCAACTAGGTGAGTATCACTTGGCATAATATGAGGGAGTCTAGTGTAGTGACCCTGGGCGGTTCAGAATCCTGAGTTGGTACTTCTCTGACTAACAATAAGAAGCGTCGTAGAGAGTCTACACACAGAGATCTTAGTAGAAAAGATAAACCTACCAGTAGCCTGGTGGCCTACAACCAGTGAGTTATGAGTGGGAATATGATACCTATATTATATATATAACTTGTAGTGTGTTAATCTTTTGGAATGATGGGAAATATTCAGGTTTTTTTTTCAGTTTTTCTCACCAGAAGCTACTGATAGGAGTTCTTCTATTACTCCACGTTCCAGAACTAGACCACCAGTTTCTCATTAGTATGGGAATATGTGTTCATCTGAAATTTCAGACCAAGGTTTATGTTGTGTCCTTGGTAGCAATTAAGCAGGCCTTCAATGTCAACAATTTGGAATATCATAGGATAGTTAGGCAGTTTCATGGGGCCATAGGGAATGTTATACTTTTACAGAGGTGTAGACCCAGCTAGAGAAGAATCATGGAGCACCTATAGTTAGAGGTTTTATTCTAGGTGACTTAGTTTTAGCATTAGCCCTTGTTGTTAGAGTGGATTCCCATATATTCATATATATTTTCATTTTGGAGAACCTTAAACTATCTATCATTAATTTTTATGATGTTATGGCGTTAGACACTCCATTGGGGATTAGGGCGACTAGTGTTCAACAGTGAAAGTTGTTCCCTCTTGAGGTTGCTGGGTGTCTCTTCATATGGGACCTTTATTTCATGTAGTTGATAGGATTCAATGTCAATATTGGTACGAATTGTTTAATATATTTCGATTTTATTATTAACAGATATTGCCACAAGGTGAGTATCACGTCACCCGTTGGATGGTATTTTCTATAAAAGGGGTAAGGGGATGTTCCGGAAAGTAGTGCATGATCCGAGCATATTGGGTTGGGATAAATTAATGCTTATATTTCTAGTTAAAATTTTTATGAAAAATGGAGGTCATAGACGAACATTCCTCTGGTGTTTTATTGTTCCAAAAATGCTTTTCCAGAAAACATTTCATGTTTACCTTCAGAGAGAGATGTATATTTCCCTATTGAGCTTGTGTAAAGAGCAATATCGGTGTCCATTATTCATTATAGGATGGCAACTATGGAGTTACAAGATGTTAGAAAGAATTTAAAGGAGTTATAGGAAAAGGGTTTCCTTCGACAAAGTACTTCTCCAGGGAGTGCGCCTACCCTTTTTATTAAGAAGGTGGATGGTAACTTTAGACATTTTGTGAATTATCGGAAGATGAACTAGTTACTAGTAAAGAACTGGTATCCCTTACCAAGGATTTTTGATCTCTTTTCTCATCTTCGAGGATCGTTGGTGTTCTTGATGATTGAATTTAGATATGGTTATCATCAATTCTGTGTAATACCATCATATATTTTTCTTATAGCCTTTCAAAGTAGGTATAGTCAAAACAATTATTTGGTTATATCGTTCGGTCTCATGAACATGCTGGTAGTTTTCCTAAAAATGGTGAACTGAGCGTTTCATACATATTTGGATTCATTTTTTGTAGTCCTCATGGACGATATCTTGGATTACTCTCACACTCAACAAGACCATTCCATCTATATTGATATCATTTTGAGTACACAGAGAGAGCTTCCATTTTATGCAAAGCTCTCAAAATGTCACTTTTGGATGGACCTGATTCACTTCTAGGGTAATGTTATATCAGAGACATCAGCATCAGTATACACATAGAAAGTGATAACAGTATTTTCCTTGGAGAATTCGATGAACTAATTTGAGTTATAGAGTTTTCTGGGGCAGGCTAGCTACTATAGGGTTTTTGTACAAGACATTTCAAGCTTAGTAGTTCCACAGACAGGCGTGGCTATGATGGTTAAAAAGTACTTTTGGACAAATTCTTATGAGTTAGCCTTTGAAAAGTTGAATTGAAATATGACTTCATCGCCGATAATAGTCTTTCTAATGATAGGAATGAGTTATACCATTTACTATGAGACATCAGGTATTGGGATGGGTGCAGTTCTTATGTAGTGGGAGGGACTTCTCACTTACAATTCTTTGTAGTTGAGACCACATGAGATGAATTACTCGACATATGGTCTCAAATTAGCTGCAATTGTACATGCTTATCTTTGATGGATACATTAACTTTTTGGAGTGCATTTTTTGGTTTTCCCTAACCACAAATGTATCGAGTATATCTTTACATGGAGTGATCTTAATTTGAGATAGTGAAGGTGGGTTTAGTACCACCTGTCTTTTGATTTTGGGATTTCCTACAATCCTCAGAAAGGAAATGCAGTGGCTGATGTATTGAGATGGAGGACTCAAATACAGGTATTTCAGGAGTTTGTCAGTGAGTAGAAGCTTATGGATTTTTTCTATGAGATTAATTTTTAGGTGTGTGACAGTTAGGGGAAATCATTTCTTTCATCTATAGCTATTACCTCTTTTGTTTTGGATCGAGTGTGATTGAGGCTAGTATCAAATTTTGAAGTCCTAATCCTGCTAGAGAGTATGTCAGGGAGGACCCCACTTATAGATGGGCCATAGGAAAGGATGAGATTGTGTGATTTCATGAACGTGTATGTGTGTAAGCAGACATACATGAGGATTTTGTGCTGGATTTTCATTCAACTATTTGGGAAGTTCTTCCTAGTTTCACGTAGACATATTGATAAATACACTGTCAGTATTGGTGGTTAGATATGGAGATATATGTTTTTGGTTTTGTGATTAGATGATCTATCTGTAAATAGTTAATGGTAGATCATTATCAATCGAAAGGACTTCTACCGCTATTACCCATTTTCGAGTGGAAGTGGAATGATGTCAGGATGGATTTCGTGATAGGTTTACTATGGTCTCCTTGAGGGAATTATGCAATTTGGGTTGTTTTGGACAGACTTAGGATGGTTTCACACTTCTAAATAATTAATGAAACCTTAAGTGCGGACAATCATGGACAGTTGTACATCCAAGAGATTATACTTTTTCAGGGGGTTCCGCACTCTATCATTATAGAGAGGGATGTATGTGTAACATCTTGTGTCTGACAGGGACAATAGAGGGCATTGGGTACATAGGTACATTTGAGTACCACTTACTATCATCATACGGATGGGTAGTCCGAGTGCACAATTCAGGTTTTGGAGTAAATGAAAGGAGCATGCTTCCTCGATTTTGTGGGATCTTGGGAGAGACATGTACCCCTATTAGTGTTTTCATACAATAACAAATTTTATGTGATGATTTAGACAGAGAACTATTAGACTTCTTATAGTAGGCCATGCCAATCACCCCTATGGTGGATAGAGGTAGGAGAGGAAGCTATGATGGGACCTTATCTTATCTAGGAGACCACTGACCAGATGGAGTTGATATTAAATAGGATGGAAAGTTCACAGTTTAAGAAATAATCTAATGTTTATCAATAGTGAAGACCTCTGGTGTTTGAGGTTGGAGATCAGGTTTTCTTGTGTGTCGCGCTGAGGGTGGGTCACAAGAGGATTCGAAGATAAGGATATCCTTAAATGAGATACATCAGGCTATTTTAGGTTTTAGATGGATTTGGTCCAGTTTCCAATGAGTTCTAGTTACCTTAGAGGTACCAGGCTATGCACGCCATCTTCCACGTTTCTCAGCTACGATGTTAGTTTTCAAACTTTCCTCGTGTTTTTTAACCCGAGGTGGATGAGTTGGTGGTGGATTCATTATTCTAGGAGAACCATATTATTATTGTGGACCATATAATTATGGTCACCCATGGATTGTATTCACCCCAATTATGGATTTTATGGATGCATGAGTGACTATAGGATGAGATGTGGGAGAGGGTGTCCAACGTTCTATCTCAGTGTCCATAGTTGAATGAAGTTTTTTCTTCGCCAACCTTCAAAGGGAAATTATGGGATGAATTGATTTAATTCAGGATATTTTTAAGAACTCATATCTTCATTTCATGTATGGAGCTTGATTTCGGGTGTTTTTAGAAAAAGAATGATTTTTTAAATTTTATAAATACGCATTGTGTACATAGGTGTACTGGCCATGTACCCAGTTGCTACGGGTATTTTTGTACTGGCAGTGTAATGGCTGAGAACATGGATGTGTGAGGTGACCTATAGACCACCTAATGTGTGGGATAGTTGACCCATGTACATTATGTGTACATTAAATTAACAATCCATGTACTTTTTCTATTATTAGATTAAATGGTTGGGGGTTGCGTTGCATCTCTAGAACGATCTTCTTCTAGTCATGCCTCATGATGGAGCATATAGAATCACTGAATCATCTATCAAGAACCATTTTTATATCCATGGTCGGATTTGATCATGGATGGTGCCTTGATATCCCATCAGTGAGTCTGTCCTTTTTCAACATCCTCTCCTCTGGATTCATCATCTCTGGTTATTTATTCATGGTTGATCATTTTTTACATTATTGTCGATCGGCAATGTTCTAGGACAATTCAAGGGTTGACATTCGATATTGTTCATCATACAACATTGACTTAGGTGGTCTGTTCCTTTATTTAGTTTTTTTGAATTATATGTGTGAAAATTTTCAAATACCCTTGTTCAGGGTATTGCATGTTTTGGAATATAACATTGTATGATGCCTATTATGGGTTTATTGTTTGATAAAGGGTTATTATTTATGAATAAGTTTTATTACCTTTATTATGGATGTTTTTCCCCATGTTTCATTGATAATGTCCATTGGGTCTATAATTTCCCATTATGCTGCATTGTTAACTTTTCCTAGTGCTATTAAGATGGAGTTCATTTTATATGATATGCATGTGTTATGTTTGGGAGATTTTTTTCCGTGTAGTAGTTGAGATTACTCTAGATGTTGGATATTTTTTTGGCACGATTGTATCACACATGGCTATGATAACATGGTGTACTTAGACTATAGGGTGAATTGATGTTGAGGGCTCCCCTATAGTGTATGTTATTCTTTTTACAATGTGATATCATAATAGGGATTGATGGTGAGTGCTCCCATAGAGTGTCTGTAGAATACTTTTATAAGACCACATAGGTAATTGATGTTGATTGATTCATCCGAGAGTCTTTTGTTTATTGATAAATGACCACATAGGGATTTGATAGTCTGTAGTTCCTTACATAGTCATTTTTTGTGGGACTAAAGGGTTTTGATTGTGTGAGATTTAATAGAGGGTCTTTACATATTTATTGATTTGATTATATTCTGAACTAGATGGGTTATACAGTGATAACATTCCCAAAGGGTTTCTAGTGATTGATTGTCTGATTGTGATGAACCTTAAAAGCAAAATCACAAGCTTGGTCTCTGTCTTACTTGTTAGTTGTTCTTCAGAGACTTATGTTTTCTATTACATAGGGTATACATAGATTATGATTGATCCTGGGATTTCATTATTAAACAGTTTGAAGAATTAATAACTATTAATGAATGTTGTTGGAAATTGTAGCATTATTTACTACTGAGTACTTCATTGTTTATTTCTTAATTTTTCATATTGACAACTATATATATTCACAATCCATTTGGCACAGAAATTTGTCTTGTTTCCTACTCGGATTCTACTCACAACCTTTTTGGGTTATGATTTTTGGACCAAAGAAATTATATGGTTTTAGGTATAGTTAAGGGAAAGATCCCGTTTTTATCAGGTACTTGATTTCATGGGAGATGGAGAGCATGGGACCATACTCGGACATGCATTTCGGATAATGATTATTTCTTTTATTTTCTAATATTTTAGAGTACTGAATTTCAAGAATTGTGACTTGTTTGTATAGTTTGCTAGATATATGTGCCGTGGAACATTTATATATGTCCTCCAATTGTTTATTTACTTTTTTCCCCCACTGTTTACCTATTTTATGGTATTACTGTTTCCACTGCTGTTTATTATTTGTATCCACTGTTTTACTCTGCCAATGAGGTAATAGTTTTCCCACTATGCCTGAATGGCCCGAAGGCCTTAATTTCTATTGATATTCATAACCCATCTTTCAAGGGATAAGGGGGAACCCTTACCAGACCCGTAAGCTCAGAGATTACATGGCCCATAGGCTTAGTATATTAAATGACTCATAGGTATTAGAGAATTCAACTGGACTCTCTACAATGAACTGCCTCTCCCCAGCATCTGCATCCTTGATAGCGGCTCTCCACCTTTGCATGACCGTCTGGCTAGGCTTCCCGTGCATGCAGAGGCTAGTACCGATGGCATATCCATACCCTCTCATTCTGACAATCCATTTGGCTCGGCTCTGGTGAGTGCACCTATTGCGAATCCTCTTCTAGGGATGCTCCTTTTTTGTTGTGTGTTTGGGGCCTGCATTCATGTGACTAGAATTCCTTGGGGTGGCCCTAAGGACTTATGGTGGCCCGAAGGCCTTGAGAATCAACTGGCCCGAAGGCCTTGTGTGGCCGGAAAGCCTTGCAGGACCCGAGGACCAAACCGGTGGCCCGAAGGGCCAGATGCATGAATAGTTCCAGCTGCTAGAGTACCGAACTGTTCCCGCTACAATACTGCTACAATGCCAAATAGTTTTACCAATATCACACCCGAGTCATTTGCTGCTAGTTGACAACTTCTGGCATTCGGGGAAATTCCCTTGGGGCCATGGGACCAACCAGATATGGGGAAAATTTGGGCGGCACCCAGAACCAAGATATTACATGCGAAGTCATTTTGGGAAGACATACTATGTATTATTACTAACCACATAGATTTTACACTTGCATGTTTTGTATATGACCCATTTTGGGAAATTGATAATATAAAATAAAATCATTTATTTTGTGGTACAATATGATGCTTGGGAAATCTTATGGGGGTAGAGCATGGATATTATTTCGGATATGTTGAGTTATATCATTGTGTCCTATGTTTTTTTTCAATCAATCATCATGGTACTCTTAAATTGCGTCTTAACAATGAACAACGTAAAATGTGTGTTTTTTTTAAAATTGGAATTTGTTTGGATTTTCCATAAAAATTACATTCATTCTTCCTTGCATCCCTAACTAGAAATTGCATCTTCTCCATGGATTGGGAACTCCCAAACTTATTTTCAACCAATTCTACGGGGTTTCTTAGTGGATTGAAGACAGATCTTCCTTGGTATGTTTTCTTTATTCATTATTTCTTGGTTTTTCTTAGATCTACTCTCCTCTCTCTCTCTCTCAGTGAATAGATCTAGTTCCACTCCAGATAGATATAGGATTATTGGTGAATATATGGGTGACTTGTGTCCTTTGGATGTTAGTGGAATGGATCTATGGTGGATTTGTGTAATTTTCCCATTGAATTGATGAGGATTTTCACCATTGGTCATTTAATTAAAAAAACTAATTGTATGTTTCTTCCTTCTTTAATATAATTTCAATATATAGAATGATTAATTTCATATTTATTAGGTTTAATAAAATTGGTTGTAAAATTAATGTGTGGTTCTTGGGTGAAATTTATTTAGTTTTGATTTATGGATTTTGGGGTAGTATGATATTTTCATGCAATGTGACTTGTTGTTGGATTAAAAAATTATTATTTTAAAATAGGTTTCATGGTTTGATTTATATAAAATATATCCTAAAATAGTTTTTTAATAATAATTTTGTTTTATTGAATTGGATTTAGCTTCGAGGTGGCTTAATGTAATTTTCAATAAATGGATGATTTAATTGAAATCATTTTGGCATGTCATTTGGAAATGTGGTTTGAAAAATATTTGTTGACATGCTGGATTCCGATTTGGTTATTATGGTTCTAGCTAAAGTGATTTATAATGTGTTGGATGGGATTGATTTCCTGTTAGAATTTCTCCATCAAACTACTGGAATGTGGTGTGAGTTACCATTAATAAAAAGAGATGATGTTAGACATGAAGTTCCATCATCAATGGTAACACCGAGCTCATATGGTGGAATTGTGTATATGACAGAAATATGATTGTAGCCATGAAAAAAAGATAAGGGTATGGATATTTGAAATTGAAAATTGGGAAATGACTTGTTTTCATACATTCTTTGAATTTTTTTTGTTTAGGTTAATTGTTATGGTATGGTTGTGTTTGGTGTTTTGGAATTTATTGATTTTTCATGTTGTTTTATATAATTTTTGTACATAAATTTGCAATCATTTTCTATCCTGGTGGTGTGAGTTGAGATGTAATTAGGATAAGTCTGAATGATTAGTATTACCACCCATACTTTTTCACATGGGTGTTGTAGTAGATATAGTATTCTAAGACACTAGTAAATGTGAAGAAGCTCATATACATTGTTTTTCATTGTGATGCTTTGGAGGTATTGTAGAGGTGGATCATAGAGCATGGTGTGGATCAATGGAGTTATATCATAATGTATACATTTTTTGTTTTAGTATTCCACATGGATATCTAATTTGGTACTCATATTTTTTGTATTATTCTCATTGTATTTTGGTAAATTGTTATATATTGTTGACCGACATCATTTAGTTGATTCTAAATTCCATTTTTTTTTTATTTCGTTTTAGTGGGAAAATTGTCCCCCACCATTCATGATGCCCAAAAAACTTATTTCAAAACATAGGATCCTGTGGGATGTCTCTTGAGGCCAATTATAACTTCCTCCTCAATTTAATAAAATGAGTTGATTTGGATGCCACAAGTGCTATCAGTTTTTTTGGTCCCTAACATACATATGAAAAGTGTCTTGTTCGGTTTATTGTAATTCACCATCGGTGTTGAATTTGGTACTCACACATGTTTTATTCCTAGATTTTGATGGTATAAGTGAGTTTTATTATCAAAACATGAAATATATAGCATAAGAAGATGTATCTAACCATTATATGTTGAACTTCAAGTTTCCATGTAGTTAGGTACATAAGTGATTTGAGACACTTTTATGAGCATGATTTCATTGTTGTGGCATTATCCAATGGGAATTGCATGGAATTAATGGTAGAAAATTTCATCCCACTATGATTAATTATCATTTTTGGAGGAATGATTTTTGATGTTCTATGAATGTGTGATTATTGAAAAATTTGGATATTAATTATGTATGATATTGGGAAAATAGAAAAGTTGTAGTATTATGAAAATGGGTTGATTTTCAAAAAATGAGGGGTTTTTCAAAAATGATTGAACATGGGAAATGTTAGATATTTGAATTCCATGTTTTTGTAGTCGTAATGTGATATAATTTTAAATGATAATCCTTCAGTTAGTAGATAGTGAGACTTTTGGTTCTTGTGTTTTCTTGATAAAAATGCCTCATGGTAGACATCATAGAGACCTATAAGAGGAATATTTTGATATTATGGTTTCAACTAATCCCCAGGTGACCTAGATGAGCATTTGGCACATAGTGATAGCCTTTCAGGATATGTATAATGGGAATATAAGTATGAACATAGGCCTTATGATCATTCAGTTCAGTTTCAGAAGGAATATCTACTAGTTTTTTGAGGTGATTCAAAACCGAAAAAAGGGGGGTTGAAAAAAAGATGAATCAAATATTATATGTCCTACGCACAATGATGGATGTTATTTTCATGATTGTAATATAAATGTAGGAAGACCATACACATCAGTGGTGGGATTCAGTAGTCCAAGCTAAAATGGACCATGTTCTGACATGGTTTGTGTTCAACGAATTTTTTAACAAAAAAATACGCAGGCCTTAAAATTTAAACAAATAAATGATTTATTCTAATTGAAACAATAGAGTAATTCAGTTATAGAATATACTACAATGATCATGAAATCAGTATAGTTATCACATGATTTTGTATCTAGTGAGCCCTCGAAGCCACAAATTGTCTATGTATGATAGAGGTAGGAAATCCATATAATTATTAAAGTGCTCTATATAATAGAAAATATGATATGATAAATAGAGATATATTAACTAAAAGAGATATATTACATGGTATTAGTGGAGTTAGCATGTTGATACCCCCAAGAAATGATTGGAACTATGATGCGGGAAGAAAGTATAAGAAGGACCCTTATATCCAAACTGAGATTATGGCTCAGAATCAGTCAGTAAGATCAATGAATCTTCCTCTAATGCATAATAGTGACCAGGTATGTCTTCATTGTGACTCTCTAAGCCACATAATGTTATAATGTATGGCTCAACCATGGGAATGATGTAATTTCATCAAGATGTGACATATTCAGCGCAAATGTTGCAATGTACTAAGGTCTACAGTTCATGACACATCTCATGGGTCTTTTCCCCTTATGATTCCATGTTACAAGGGTAGTGGCATACCCCTAATCATTATATTAGATTTATCCATGGTGACTCTAGGAACACAATTAATCCTCAGGAAGGGTAGTTTTTGTAGCATAATAATGTAAAAAGTGTATCCAGTAATCATGTTTTTAGTGATGGGTAGGGTGTGGTGGATGATCAGTATGGACCATCAATGGTGAGATGTACAATTCTTCTTGATTATTACATTATGAAAATGTTGGTTGATATAGATGTGACTAATTATTTCATTTCTTCTTGTGTGGTCAAATATTTGCATGTAAATGTGAAAATGATCCCTTTTGTAGTGAATCATCATACTCTTCAACGTCAAAGAGAGTTTAGAGTCTTTCTATGGTGAAAAAATCATATAAATATCAATGAGGTCGGGTTTGAATGGGACGTATCGTGGCTTGATATGGCCTTTTTTTCAATAATGGGAATGGTTTGGTTTGTGTTGCTGAGGGTCCATATCCACTAATATGCATGAATGGCATGTTTCACGAGTGGTGACGGGGTTTATCACCACTTTAGAGAATATATAAAGGTAAGGGTGAGTTAAACAAGTTTGTTAGATCCAAATTTTGGGACTATCTAATACTAGTTAACGGACTGGTCATTGACATCAATGGAGAAATCTTGAATTATATTTTTTCATCCATTATTGATTAGTTTGTAGATGGGTTCCAAGAAGGTATCTTAGGGTATCCCACTGTAAGAGATGTGGAGTATACTATTAATCTCCATCAATGGAGTTATACTACCTGAAATTAATTATATCAGATTGCACTAACAGAATTAGGGGAATTGATGGTTGATATATAATAACATGAAAACAAAGTGTTCATCTAGCCAAGAACATCTTTGTGGGTAGTACCGGTCTTGTTCATTAAAAAGTTTTTTGTAGCCCTCTAGTTATGTGTGTAATGTCAAAATGTTAAACAATTTATAATAGAGAACATATATCCACATCCACACATTGATGAGATGTTAGACCAATTATGGGAAGATCAGTGACCCTCTAAAATAGACTTGGGATTATGATATCAACAACTTCTAGTGCAGAAGTAGGATATTAAAAAAATATATTTCTGTTGTATATATAGCCATAATGCGCAACTGGTAATGACATTTTGTTTTAAAAATTCACCATCAATCATTATGGAATTGATGAATTAGATATTTTCATAAGAAATGATTTTTTCATGCTGATGTTTTCGATAATATACTGATGTATTCCATAACAATGGTTGAGAATGATCAACACTTGGAACCAATTTAGGGAATTTTAAGAAACCATTGGATGAATTCTAAATTATCAAAGAGTGATTTTTGGTTATGAAGGGCACATTTTCATGTTCATGTTATTTTTGAGAAACATGTTTTAGATGATCTAAAATAGATAGTGGTGTTTATCTTATAGTAGCCTCTAAAGAATGTTTTTTGGAGATTCAATGATTCCTGGGTATAGTAGCTTATTAACAATGATTAGTTAATGACATATCATGTTTATATTCACTATTTCCATATATGAAAAGGATGAATGTTCCATTTCAAAGGAATTAATAGTGTTATAGTGATTTTGATGAGCTAATGGGTAACCGTACATCGACACTAGTTGTGGTTTTTCCAATACAATGGATATGATTTGTGGTTTATTGTGATTCATCGATAGAAGCGTTAGGATGTGTTCAACTTAAAGGGTATCGTGTGGGTTTTTATGGACCACATAAGTTGATGTTTCGTGAGAAGAACAAAAAAACACATGAATTTAATGGTTTTTATTGATCATAATATTTTAAATAATATTTTCACACAATTAGATTTTAACACGATGAAAAGGTTATTGATTGAGTATCTATAGATATTTTACATTTACTTTATATATAAACCAGGTAATGGAAAATTATTGGTCGATGCATTAATTTAAAATTCATATATTAAGGTGGGAAAAAGCTTCAGATTAGTAGAAGTTGATGTTTGTTATAAAAAAACATGTATTAGGAATGTTAATAAAAATGTGATGTATCATTTTTATACTTTTTTCATTGGTTCATGGTTTGGGTGGATTGGTTTGAGAGGTGCATACATCTAATTTGTAATGTGTGTCTATAAGGACAAAACTCAATGTTGGAAAGAACAATGAGGGATGTAAACTAGTTTCAGATTCATTGTTGTGATTTCAGATTCAGAAAATGGTACCATTGGATTTCCAGGAACAAATAAATAGTGTATATCATTAATTGAGATGAGATTCAACCCAAAAATTAATAAAATTTTTAGGGAGTTTAATGCGTAGTTTTGGTGGGCGGGTTTGAAAATTAACCTGGACAGGTTCATATCAAGAATTTTGAATTTTTAGAAAGCCATGGAAGAGTATTAGAAACCAGCATGTATGTTACAATCCTTACCCATCCCTCTCTAAATGAGGGGGAAATAGTTATGTATTTTGGAACAAGTCTTCTAAGAATGGTTCAGAAGCATGATTCTATATGGGTGATAATGGATCAGTTAACAAATTCATCCCATTTCTTCCCTATTCATAAATTCCATATGATGGATGATCTATCCAAAATCCACATCCTTGAGGTCATAAAGAGGTATGGTTTAAAAATTTAGATTATTCCTATTAGGTATCTTAGGTTCATGTGTTGTGTCTAGGAATCCTTGCAACAATCCCTTGGAACATGGTTGATAATGAGTATGGTGCATCATCCCTTGATGGGTGGACAATTATAGAGGATGATACAAATAGTGGAGGATACACTAATGGCTTGTGTGATAGATTTTGGTGTTTCATGGGAGGAGAACATACCATTTATTGAATGATTGTATAAAAACCGTTATTAAACCCAAAAAATGGATCTGTTGGAAGAATTGTATGTTCTTATATGTCTTTATCCACTTTTTTTGTGGAAATATGTGATTCATTGAATGTTCATCCAATCCATATCAATGATGCAATAGAAAAGATTAAATTTTTTTTATAAAAGAATAGAGATGGCTCAATGTCATGAAAAATCATACAAGGATCATCATCAATCACTGTTGTTCTTCGAGGTGGGAACTCATGTATTATGGATAATTACTCCTAGAATGAGAGATCAATACTTTGGAAGGAAGTGTATGTTAAATCTGAGATATATTTTGAATTTTGAGATTCATGAATTGATTAGAGAGGTGGATTGTAGGTTGATTTTTCCACCTTGGTTATGTGTAGAGGAAAATGTATTTCATGTATCTATGTTGAAGAATTATCAGCTGGATCTTGACCATGTCATTCGGTGGGATCCAAATGACATAGATTCGAATACCTCAATAGTGCACGTGCTATTGACGATTGGTAATAGGAATTATAATATATTGGATGAAATGAAAATAAATATAATATGGGTTTTCTATAATCATAGACAAATTCATGATCAAACATTAGAATGGGAGAAAGAAATAGCTGAGCAATTACTCAAGAACTTTTCTGAATGTAATGGTTATCTAATTATTGAGGATAGAAATAACAATGGATGAGAGAATATATCACCACCTATTTAGGTTATATAAAGAATATTTATTCATTTTAATATAAAAAGTGTTTTTGATAACTTTGGGAGATTTTTCTTGGGTTTTAGGAAGGTTTTATATTTTTCTAAAGATCACAGGTTGAGGACGGTTAGTGAAGACCATGAATCACTTTTTCAAGACCATGAAAATTGATGTAGAGTTAGTGGAGATTTTTCAGTGTTAAAGAACATTGTTTTCCAAACTGTGCAGCCTCCCTATGTGATCGTGCATCATGGGAAAAATATCATACACACTATTGGCGGAAAGTTTGTCTAACTATGTGGGGAAACCGTGAAAGGTACACCTTGAGGTTGTAGTAGGCACATGTTTAGTGCATGGTTTGTCTAACCATGTGAATAAAATATGTAAGACCTTAAAAGTGGGTTTTTAAAAATGGGACTTGGTCGGTATTTCCCCAAACATCCTATTCTTTCACCTAGAAGGCCCTAACACAACATTTAATCTTCTATATGTATAGGTAACCTATACCACTCTTTTTGAAATGGATTCAAATGTTCTTTTTGTGGGTTGAAGCCAGATCATCCACGGTATATATTATTTCCTATTTTTTTATGGTTTTTCATATATCTATTATCCTCTCTCTCTAGGTTTCTTAGATATAGTTCTAGGGTTGGTAGATTTAGGGTTTTTATTACTAGTAATTTTGATATTTGACCTTATTGATGATTGGGGATGGGATTTAAGGTGGATTATTAGAGTTTCCACTCAGATTTGGTGAGCATTTTCATTTTTTTCATTTTCACCCAAAACCCTAAAGTTAAGAGTATTCTCTCTTGAATCCTCATTCTAGATGTAAATGCAATAATCTCATATAAATTGATTTTCTAGAATTTAGTTGTGAAATATATGTCTAAAGCATATTTAAAATATGTTTATTTATGATTTATGTATTTTCGGGAAATAAGATAGTTTCATGCAATGTTCTATGTTTTTTCATTTTAAAATGATGATTTTAAAATCAGTTTCATTGTTAAATTAATGTAAAATGTTTTCTGAAAAATGATTTTAATAAAAAAAATTCTCTATTGAAATAGATTTTCCATAGATGTGGATTAGGTAAATTTCAATAAATGGATGATTTTATTGATATGTTTTAGGAATGTTTGTTTTAAATTTTGTTTCACAAATATTGGTTGATATGTTAATAATCAATATTGATTCAATTATTATGGCATAATTCAATAAGCATGTGATGGATGGGATGTAGGGTTGGAGAGAAGTACCTCCATCAATGGATTTAATTGTGGTGTGATGTACTGGAATAAATAGAGAATGTGGTTGGATGTGATGTTCCAGCACCAATTTTAACAATGAGATCGTGTGCAGGAATTTTGTTTATGCATGAGATATTCATGTGACCATTCAAAATATATTGGGTTGTTGCAATATGAAATGTGAGAATTTGTAATTACATGTTTGATTTCATTACATGAAATTTTGTTTGTTATTGTAAACTATTTGGGTAAGGATATTTTTGGATATTTGTAATTTTTTATATTGTTAATGGGTTTTATATAATGTGCTCTCTTTTTCTATTATAGTGGATTGAGTTGGGAATTCATTTGGGAATGACCTACAAAGTATTATTACTCACCACTACATTGGAACATGGGTTCATATGTAGATGTGTAATTCCATGAAACATGTATAAATAAAGAATATCATTCCTTTAGTGGCTCATCATGTTGATTTGGATGTCTTATGGTGATTCATTTTTTGAGCATTGTGGGTTTCTACTAATTTATATCATTGTGTCTTGAGTTTTCTTATGTTATTTATCGGCTCGGTACTCTGATTTGGTATTGGTATGGTTTATATTTTTTTCATTGGAATGTGGTTGAATTTTATTACTATTTTACATGAATCGTGTAGTTTTTTAATGGCATGTTGCATTGGTCTTTTTCATTTTAATTGGAAACTTTCCCCATCATTCATGATGTTCTCATCATTTACTATCAGCCATTGGTGCCTTGGGGATTTCTCTTAAGGAAAAGTTTCAAATCTTTCACAAATCAATATAATTATGTAGAATTGGATGTTAATATATCCATATTTAACTATATTGTATCATATAAAAAAATTTATTACATTTTATGACCCATTTGTTGATAATATTTTATTTTTTTCATTGTTATGGGTGAAAAATACATTGTTTACTCATGCATGTTTTGTTATGAATATTCTGGATCATAGGTATATGATATATATCCACCATCTATAGAATATTTATTATGTTTTAAATTTCATAATTACTTAATAAACCTATTTTTGTAATCATTATGTAAATTCCAACATGGAGAATGTATCATAATGCTTCATGGAGAGGGTGGGTCATACATACTCATGAGCAATATTATAATTCATTTAATGCGTAAATTGGAAATGAGTTAGATTACATATTAATCATATTAAATCAATATTGTTTCATAAATATTTCATAGACTAATTACACATATATATATTACATTCCATGTAAATCATAAGAGAAAAATGAACAACATTTCATCATGTGGCGGTAGTTCATTGTACACACGAGTGACACTATCATATTTTACATGTATCGAAAACTAAGAAGGTATAAATGATATTATAATTATATAAGTACAATATTATCATATATATCATGTAAATGATTTTAAATCTATGAATATTTCAAAACTATATTGGTGGTTATGAAAATTTAATTACATTAGTTGGTGAGGCGGTAGCTTGCCGCACACATGGTCAACAATTTTGTTTTCAATTTGGTTGAAGAGGATATTTTTATTGGTTATGAAATTAACATAATTAAATATTATTATAAATATTATAACATATTTTTTATATTATAATGATTAAATAATATTTTATTGAGATGTAGAAAGAAATAAAATGAGAACACTCGATTATGAACATTACCTCTTCTTTGGAGAGTTTTTTTTGGTTTTCACGGAAATCATCCCATAATTAAATTTGGATAAACCAAATTTATGTGAGATGTTTAGATTGTATTATGGGAGGGATTTGGGTGGGTATTGGATGACTAACACGGATTTGGATGTGTGATGATTGGAGGAGGGTGGGTGGACATTTATAAGGGGGGAGGACACACATAGAATTTTTGAAAAGACTCAATTACACCAATTTTTTTTTCATGCCACAAGGGTACCACATGACATTTTATTGGACCTTATAATGTGTGAAATTGAAATATTTCAATCTAATGGGTGTTGGAAAATTTTGATATATTGACCCCGACAATAGTTGATTATAGTATGTGTCTTGTATTTTTAAAGTTGCATATGGTCCAAGGAATCACATCCTAAATGACTAAATAGTTTATTAGTCTTGGTAAATTAGATGCGTATATTATTTTTATTTTATATTTGGAAAAAATAAACCAATAATTATTCTTACAGAATAACGAAATTCACTTTAGCATATCCTTTTATATCAATCATAGTAAACTTCATGGGTTCTGAGGAATGGATATAAAATAAGGGGAACTCAATTTCTCAGAATGTGTTATGTATGGTAGATTTTTAATTGAGTCAAGGATAATAATCAAAATGTCAAGGTAAATAACTGAACACTCCTTATTGATATGTTTAATCAATATGAGATGGTAAGTGACTAAAAACACATTTGATTTTATCATTAAGACACTAATGAAATACATCCAAATATAATATAAATTTGAAAATATAATTGATGATAATAAACATATAATGTTAAATAACTAAATTATAGGCCATTTAAATAAGTTAACAATCATGAATAGTTAAGTCTTAATATATATTGAAATGTAGTAAACTAAAAATTCAAAACATTTATTAACTAAAATATGAACTGGTTGTATCTATATATAATATCATTTCAGAAATCTCTAAAATTATATAAAAATTCCAAATTAAGTAAAATATTAATAATTATATTTCATGTTATTTATAACATGATGCCTCTACTATCAAGAAATATCACACAACTTTTTAATACAATAGGTAGAACTATGTTTAATTCCAACATTCTGATTCACCTCATGAGACTGTTGAAGAATTGTGGAGCCATCTATAATTGGTACCCACCTTTGTATTCATGTCTAATGGTTTTCTCAAATATCAAAAAAATAAATATAATTCATAGACAATATTCCTTATCAATATAGTTCTGAATCAATTAATGAATACAGATTACAAAATTTCCATTATTAAACAAATAATCTTCTATGTAAAACACATTATGTATAAAGGTGATACAGTTTAATAAATAAAAATATCGAGGATATATAATATGATTTTTTTCGGGAAATTTATTTTTTAAATGAAAAATTATCACAAAAATGTTATTGCATCAATATAATTTTAACAACCACACAAGATTGTGATGTAGTACAATAATTTTATAACATCATAATGTAAAATCCCTGTGGGTGTAATAATTTAAATTAAATCAGAATAAATCATGAATTTTTAATTAAATATTATTTTAAAACGATATGGTGATTTTTTACACAATAAAATATAAATTAATTGCCAAAAAAATTTCCTCAATAATGGTAAATGTACACAAATTAATTAATAACTTTCCATTGATCAAGTAAAATGTTTTTGGATGAAATAATTCTAGTTGAAACATAAAATACCAAGAATAATGAATTATTATCGATATTTAATGAATAAGGATGTTTATATACACCACAAAAACTAAATTAGGTTCTCAACAACAAAATATGCCCCTATAAACGGAAATTGAGACAGTGTTCCTTACAACAAGGTAATGTTGAAGTAAAATACGCCTAGGTAAAATAATTAAGATCTAAAATTGAAATTTTCTTTAATTCTGAATTATTACTTTATTTTAATTAATGATTAGAAGTATGAAAACAATATAAAATAAAATATGTTCATAATAATAAAGTATGCCTTAATAAATGGAATTGAGATAATGTCCATAACCACAATGTAATGTTCATGTAAAATCCCATTGTATTAAATAATTGAAATTGAAATTGAAATTATCATAAATAATGAATAATTAAATATATTAAATAAATAATATGATGTAAGAAAAGTATATAAAATAAATTTGGAAAACTAAAAAATATTCAAGATATAATGGAAATCTAGATGATGTTCTATAAAAGTGGGTAATGTTCATGTTAAATCCCATGGGATTAAATAATTAAAATTGAATCCTCAATCACCATGAATTATTAATGATTCATGATACTAAGTGTGAAATGGGTAGTATATACATCATATAAATTAAATTATTTACACAACATTATAATATTCCTCAATAAATTGAAATTTAGACAAAATATCTTACCACATGGTATTATTCATGTAAAATCTAATTGGATGAAATAAATCAAAATAAAATATAAAATACCATGAATTATGATTGATTTATTAAATTATTTGTATAATAGGTTATATTTAATCCATATAAAAGAATATAGGTGTATAATAAATGATCATTCCTCATAGAGAGAAATTGAGATGAAGGTCGTTACCACTTGGTAATGTACATAAAAAATCACCATGGATGAAATAATTAAAATTGAAACATAAATTATCATGAATTATGAATTATTAATGATATTAAATTAATTATTTCTAGTATGTACAAATTATAAAATAAATTATTTTCACAATAATAAAATATGTTTCATTGAAGGATAATTAAGATGAAGTCCCATAATACACACTTCCTTCTCGTTGAACATGATTTATCATCTAGTATAATGGTATAAAAAATATATCTCATTTATAAAACATAATATACTCAAATTTTTAATATCATTTAGTATCATAATAAAAAAATTGAATATCCATTTTTAATAATATTTCATTATTTTCATTTTTCAGGTGTTAATTACCTTGTTTTCTAATGCATGTTTTGTACTGAAAGTTGATGTAATTTTACATAATATATAGTTACATCATATAAATAATTATATATATGTTATAAATATAATTTTCTCTCATAAGATAAATGTTTTGGATTCATTATTGAATTTTGATCATGTAGAAGAGATCAAATCACTTCGTGGTGAAGGTAGGTCATATGCATGCAAAAGTGACATTATCAAATTTTAACGAGATAATGAAAAAAAGTGGGTGATATATTTATTTTATATGATAAATATAATATCATATATATCAAATATATTTATTAATTTTATCCTTATTACATTATATGTAATGCGTAAAATAAAAAATATATCATATTGCTTCACGAGAGGGTATTCCATCGTATGCATAAGCAATGTAATCTAATTTTGAAAAGAAGGTAATTTAAAAGGTATTGGTATTATTATAATTCCAAATGAATAATAAAATTATTAATATCATATAAATGTGTTAAATACATCCTTACATCCATCCATGAAAGGTTGTGATGGAAAACTAATGGCATTGATTCACATTACTTTAGTTCGTCGTACATAATAATTATCAATTCATAACCCATTTTATGGATGAGGGGGAGGATATATTTCACAAACAGAACATCATAACTTCATTTTATATGGTATATTATGATTATATCATAAAATACACATTTTCGTAATAATTTTTAGAGGTGTTAGAATAATCAAAATTAAAATGCTCATTAAACAATGTTACACCTTATTTATAGAACATCTATTGGTTTTCAACAAAATCATTCCAAGGATAGATTTAAAATCAAAATAATACCTAACAGATAACATTATGGAATTAATTATGTGATTTTGGATGTTCATGACATAAAAAATGGGATTTGAAATTATGAATACTGGATGATGGGGGTTGTCATTTTATAATTGTGGTGAGTGGCACACATGTACTTTCTTAATATATTCAATAATGTGAAAAATAGTTCCATAAATAAAAAAAGATCCATTTTTATCCTAAAAAATATAATAATGAAACATGGTTAGAAAATATTTGTTGTATAAGTTGGTAATAATTTATAACCCTTATCATTTTAGTTTTACCCACATTAAACCCATTTTTTTGAATATCTATTATGGTCAAAATGTATTTTTCCAATATTAAAAAATATATATTATTATTATTATAAAAATGGAATCCATTTTTACAAATTACATTTATAGAATTTGAAACATAAATTTATATTTTATCCAGTAGATGTGATATAAAATAGATTTTTAATGAGAAAAAGTTCAATAGTTTAAACTGTTTTTATATTATAAATCAATATGAAAATGATAAGAATGACCCAATATTTATTAATAGATATAAAATATAAATATTTTATTCCATAAAATCAATTCACAATATTAATTTTCATTTCTGATCCCTCGGGTCGCATTCTGCGACTACCCCATGCTCGCCTTCCATAGGCCAGGGGTTGGCAACTAGCACTGGAAAGGCATATCCCGAAAAGGGAAGGAATTTATTTTTAACCGGAAAACACATAGTATAATTCTACAACAAGAACAAACCATGTGGTATAAATTCTTAATGTAAATGTGTGAACTGATGATGAATAAGCCAGAATACAAACCAAACAATAAGAAAATACAGCAAAAAGGATAACAACTCCTTAGGTCATCCTCTAAGGATCTTACCTGAAGGGTAGGTAAAAGTCATCACCACAGCTCTCCACAGTAATCAGTCACCACTGTGAACTCTCTGGTATGAACTCTCTAGGCTCGTTCAAATTTGTACATCATATGCACAATACACAATATGGTATGAGTGAATCCCGTGTATGAGTTAGTATAAAAATACCCATAAGGGACCATGTGGCCCCTTAAGGTCTTCCAAAATTCCTTAATGGGAAAACCACAAATCATGATCCCAATCAAAAATCACACATAAATACTCATATCAAACCCAGTATATAACATAATGAATGTGAATAATGATGATTATTCAAAAAACGATATCATCTTATTCTATAGAGAGGATTTTGATTCTAGACCACATGATGTCGCTAGGTTCTGGTCTACAGAGGATCTCTACGTTACAACCATATAATAACATTAGGTGTTGAACCACAGAGGTTCGCTTGGTAATGACCCAAATAGGATCTCTATGTAATGACCCACAAATGGGTGCTATGTGATGACCCATAGTTGGTCTCTATGTGATAATACACATAGGTTTTCAAGGTAAAAACCCACATAGAATATCTCTAAGTGATAACATACAAAATATTGCTGACTGCTAACCCACAGAGGATCCCTAGGGGCTTTATCACGTAACAATGAGCCACTAGATTCCCACACATAGCACACTTGATTATTAGAGGGTCCTCTCATCAATCCGTTGGTCATACCTCAACGTCCACGAATTACCATGAATCAGTATACCTATGAACCAATATATCATAAGGGATCCAGGTAAATAGAATTTGCTTCAATTAGACGCCTGGACTATATGTTATACGAATTTTATTATCGTGATCTTGTATGTATTCGAGTCTGATCCAACACGTTTGTTGTCCAATTTTCTCCAAAACACAAGCGATGTACTGTAAATGGACATACTCATTTTTCGGAATCCATTTAAACAAATGGTGTATCAAACAGATGTCTGGTTTAGAGGATATGACCCTTTAAATGAAACTGGTCCATAATTGGGCCGGGGTCTGGTCCGACCCAGTGAGACCTACCTGACCTGACCTGGTCTGGGTAGACACAACCTGGCCTAGACTGGATGGACCTAGTTCAGTCCACCTACTGGTCACAACAACCTTCTAGGAGTGGTCCCAACTCTCCATCGAATGGGCATCTGTACATTTGGTCTTCCACCGGTGGTGCTAGACTGGCGACGCCCCATAGTTTGACCGTTATGGTAGACCATTCAATGGAAGGGCCCACAGTCATTGGTCTGCAATCACCACAGATTTGAGCTAGGATGCCTCATCTATGGCACACATACCACCATTAATTCGACTACTATAGGTCGGCTTCCCATATCCGTCATGGTGCCTTCAGGCACTACCGTCCTCTCGCAGCCAGTGGGAGCCAGTCGCACTTCTGTTGGCCACCATTGAAGATCTGGTGGCCAGATTTTCTTCCCTTCTATGCCTATGGGAAAGCCATAATTCTACCATCACTTCGTGGACCTCGGTTTCGCGTTGACATTATGTTAAAAAGATACCCATGAAGAACACATCTTGAAAATGTTCATCAGAGGGTCCGAGCCTTGTTCATATTGGCCCGAACCCTATGCCTTAGCATTATAACATGTGGTGAAATAATAATCATCATAAGACTTTATGAAACCCCAAAATGAATCCCCATGATGACCTCTCAAAAAACTGAACGAATCATGGATCATCCCACTAGTTGGTTGATCTATGTTCTTTGTATTAATCAAGAATGGAGAGAGGTTATCATTTAAACACATAAACAATTTAGATCCCCTACATTGAATACTTTGGATGATGATGAAGATGAGGAAGAAGGGCCCACATTCCTAGGTGTTCATTGGCATTTGTTGATCTCCAGATTAAATTTTCAATGGAGTTATCAAATTCTTGTTCTTCGTTATAGGATGATGTCACCAAGAATTCTTCAATAGTCCTCCCATGGGTTCTCAAAAACCACTCCTACGATTTTATTTCATTAAAGAAATGTTACCTCCCCTTGATGGTTCATTGATATTATTAATTAATGAATCATTAATATGAACCTAATAAACCTCAAGCATTTAGTTTACACAAAAAATGCTACATGTTATTTAGTGACCCCCAATTAAAGCCTGACGTTGCACTATAGTCTCATCATTTGATGCTCAACTGTTTCCGAAATGAGAAAATAAATTAACTTGTTTTTTTATAATTTTTCTGAAATGTACAAAAGTTAACTCTTTTATCCGACCCATTTCGGTCGAAATTATGCTTCCCATAACAAAATCATTTCATTGCGAATTTAATGGTTCCATCAGATTTTCAATCTCAGCACCGGTTCAATGGAAAGAAATACATTTCTGCACCATTTTTGGGCGTACCTTAATAAATGTTCAAAATTCCATTCAGGACACACCGGGCATCAGAATCACATGCCTTTAATTTTCATAGTCTCAATATAATTCCAATAAATTAAAATATTATATGAATTTCCTGGCCTTCATATTCTCCCTAACTTAGATATATTCATCTCAAAAATCCACATAAAAGGCTAAGAAAGCAAATGGGGGTACGAAGCACAAATATGGGCCTCCTTCTCCCATGTGCTCTCTTGGAAGTTCCTATATTGCTACCGAACTGACATTAAAAAAATTGACCATCAAAAAAGGTACTATTCATATTGATCCTCTATCTTTAATGTGAACACCATGAAGATCGCCCCATCGTCAATTTAATGTGAGACCCGGTCGATGACATGTGATGGATCTTGCACGTATCTCCTCAGCTACAACACATGAAAAACATCATGCACCATGTGCATCTGTGGGGGAAGAGCAATGCGGTATTCCACATTGCTAACTCTACTGTGAATTTGGAAGGGACTAATAAACCTTGGAGATATCATGCAGCCCCAAACAAATCTCCTCAAACCACATCAAGGTGAGACCCATAGAAATACATGGTATCCCTCCACAAACTCCATGGGTTTTTGTCTCCTGTAAGCATTAGCCATCCTCATGCTATGTGTAGTCATCATCCTCTCATAGAGGATATTAACCTTCTTGGTGGTAGCCTGTATCAACACTGGAGCCATAAGTAATGACTCCAATGAATCTGTCAAGCATAGATGTGATTTGCACGGTTGCTTGTGAAATGCCTCAAACGGTGTGATACCGATGGGGGAGTGATATCTTTTTTTTTTGAATGAGAACTCCACCAAGGGAATGTGATCCATGGAAGAAATCATGAAAACAGTCAATGATCATGTCCTCAAGCATCTATATGGTTCACTCCATCTGACCATCCATCAAAGCGTAAATGGAAGTGCTCAACCATAGATGAGTCATGAGCGCCTCTTGTAATCCCTTCTACAACAATGATGTAAAATGAGTGTCATGATATAAAAAAATTAGTGATGGCCCCTCATGAATTTGTACTATCTTTTATATGTAGAGGACTCTTAGGCCCTCAACTGGTCCCTTCTCTTGGATGGGTAGGAATTGAGCTGACATGGTGAGTAAGTAATCCATCACCCTGATGGAATCGTGACCCCCTAGACATGCGTGGTAGCTCTGTCACAATGTCCTAAGAGATTCCATCCAAATTCCATTCTACACATCATGTGGTTATTCTATGCCAGATGGAACCTAATGTCCTGCCATCACATGTTTACCATTGAGTCATTGTGTAACAAACTCTACTGATTCATTATTCATCCCAATTCATGAATACTGATGCTACTGGTCCTAGTACATATTCGCCAAACCATGTTGTATACTAAGAGGGGATGTGGGGAATGTCATAATCACCTCTTCT
Organism: Viscum album; assembly: GCA_963277665.1. Lineage (NCBI taxonomy): Eukaryota > Viridiplantae > Streptophyta > Magnoliopsida > Santalales > Viscaceae > Viscum > Viscum album. The sequence continues at coordinate 1,436,010,655 of OY728159.1, forward strand.
ATAATGGTTATTGGTAATATTTTATATCCTGTAAAAAGAATGACATTCTCCCAACCATCATTATATACGTCAGGAAGTCGTCCAGAAGATATATGAGTGCATTCGGTCTCGTATTCAACATCTCCAAAAGGTGCCTCCAGTACTAGTTGAATGAATGGTGGAGTGGCAGTCATGGACTGGGGGTATGATTCTCCATAAATATTAATTTTTTGAAAACTACAATGTGTCTAGATGCACTGTCGGCTCACATAGAAACTATAGAATCCAGCCTTTTTATCACACAAACTTTCATTACATTTTATAAAATCGAGGATCATTAAGGTTTAGTGTCTTCGAAACCAGGAACTTAAAACATGAAAACATAAAACGTTCTACTTAAAACACTTGAAAGGATTATCCTCATGTTCATCCTAGGTTCAATACTGCATCTCATAACCTGGGGACATACATCAAACGAAAGGGTGAGCAGAAGGCCCAGTAAGGGAAACATTTAACATGTGAACTTGAGATACATCAATAAAGTCCTGAAAAGAACATTAAGGAATGAGAATGAAATCATGAGGCATATCATAATAAAAATAACATTTTTAATAACTTGAAGATGTGTCTACACCATTTAATATTGACAATCAATTCTTTCAACAAGGTCCATCCTCAAGGTGTCATTAAAAATTACCATGGTTATTCACCAAGGTATCAGTCTAAAAGGTCATCTCTAGAGATTAAGTCTTTAGCCAATGCATTGGAGCGCTATCGGGGAGAACCCTTAAATTTTCTTTATCATCATTAGATCCATATATATAATCATCAATAATTTCATAAACAACCCATATATCATAAATGAAATGGGTTTTATTTCATAATCATAACGTTTTAAAAACTACTTTAAAGACAGGATCATTGTGTCACATTAAAACCCACAGAAAAGGAAGGTGGGTCTCATGTATGTAAATAAAAGAATTTAAAATAGAACAACATGGTATATATGTAAATAGCCCTATAGAAGAGAGATATTTGAGTATTCACTTAATAAATTAAAATAACTTCAGAAAAAGAGAGAGACTTTTTGAGACGGAAATTCTGCAGCATAACGGCTATGTTACGAGGTTTTAGAAATCATTGAAAAAAGAGGGGACATGGGTCAACCACTCATAAATGATCCATAAAACAGTATGGGAAATGAATATAAAGGATTTAATAACATGTTAATGAAATTTTAATGACATACCATTTGAAATGAAAAACATGAAAGGAAGACAACAATTAGATTTCTCATATGATAAATTCGGCAGCCTAACGACGCCACTTAAAACTGAAAAATTCTGAATTGAAGAGATAAAATAGGGTCTATCATCATATGAAAATAAGATTTAAGTATGATAGATATAGAGATCATACCCCAACATAAAATGGAACTTGAAATACTTGACATGAAAATAGATCTTTGAAAGATGGGAAAGGTGAACGAGTCCCTTAATAATTCGGCAGCCTAACGGTGTCCCTTAAGCATCAACAAAAAATGAATTGAAAAGATAAAATAGGGTCTCTAATAATATGAAAATAAGATTTCAGTATGATAAAAATAGAGATCATAACCCAACATAATAAATATTAACTTGAAATACTTGACATGAAAGTAGAACTTTGAAAAATAGAAGGGTGAAAGAATCCCTTAAAATTCGGCAGCCAAACGGCGTCACTTAAGAATTCATAAAACGAATTGTTGATAGTAAGAGAGGTTATCCCATCATGTCAACATGAAAAGGGAAGTAATATGAATATAAAAGAACATACTCCAACATAAGTACATGGAGTATAAAAGGAATGACATAAAAGAGATTACTTGAAATGAAAGAGAGAGGTCGGATCTCTTACCATAAAACGTGTCTCTTAAAACTCAGTGGTTGGGGCCGTGAGGGATTGGGGGAACCTTGGGAGGACTCCTTGGGAGGTAATGAGACCAGAGCTTTGTTGGGAAAGAGTTGGGAGTCGAATTTATTAGAGGATTTCTTGGTATTTATAGGAAATGTGACGGGACAAGGCATTAATGGCCAAGGGACACCTCATTGGTGGTTTTGGAAAAACCATGGGCATGCCCATGGTATTTTCCCATGGTATTGTCCACTTGGGACACTTCATACCTTATCTTACTATTCATAAGTCGACCATATTTATTACATACTTAATACATTAGTTAAGGATGTCATTAAACACCAGTAACTTAAAAACTGTATTTTCACTATTCATCAAAAATTCAACTTTCTCAGAAATAACCCAAAATTTCACCTTAATCAAATATTGTTTCTATGATTTCAAAAATGAACTCCATTTTATAAAAATAATTATTTAAATATTTTTAATTTAATTTTTAAAGAAAAATACTATTCACTAAAAATTCATTTTTTTAGAAAAATCCCCAAAAATTACCTTAACATAATATCGATGCTTTGAGTTCAAAAATGAAATACATTTTATAAAAATAATTTTCGAAATATTTTTGAGTTAATTTTTAATTATAAACTCTATTCACCCGAAAAAAACATATATTTGAATAACAAATTATCAAACCGTTATTTAACAATTTTATTGAATCACATTACTTAATCAGGGTGCCTAGATTATATTAATAGTTTCTTTAAGTGAGATTATTAATCCATTTGGTCACATTACTAATCCTAAGAATAAAATCAGTATTCATAATTTACCATTGATCAAAAATTAATTTGATCTTTTTAGACTCTAAATTTCATACTGAAGAAAATTGTAGGAGACCATTTTTTGAAAATCATTACACATTTTTTATTATTTAAGGTGTACACAAACATTTTTAAAATATCCTTTCTCTAAAATTAATCCACAAAATGCATACTATATTTATCCCGATATTTTAAAATTCATAAACTTCATCATAAGAAGAGATCAAATTTTTTATTTAAAACAAAGAATTACACAAGGTAGTTATGGTCTCCTTACATCGCCCCTTATCACACCAGCATAGGACCTAAGTGTAAGGTTTACTAAGGTGAGAGAATCTGAGGGAGGCTTGACCAACATCGTGTGAGTAGTAATTTCTATCAATTTGAACTTCTCGCAAAGGCGATTCCATTCTAGCTTCACGCGATGATGTTTAGCTTGGGTTTGGTCCAGAGTAAAGCACAGTGGTGCTACCTCCTTCCCATGTTCTGTTAGATGGGCTTTGATCGGTCTAAGACTACTGGGTGAGTCCAACGAATCTCCTTTCAATATTAATTTTCCAATGTCACTTTTATTTAGAGGCAAATATCAAAATGTTTAGTTTCTAGAGGTCATATTGACCAATGGTCATATAATAGTCAAAACCCAATAGTCTCATTTTAATTATAATCATGTTATTAAATGAAACAGTTTTGTTGAGTATAAATAAATAAAATAACACAAATAATTAGGAAACAAGATTTATTCAAAATTTCGGGTCATTACAATCTTCCACCCTTAAGAAATTACATCCTCAAAATTTTTAAAATTAGGTTTTTGAAACATCATGGAAAGTCCCACATCGGAAAAAGATTCAGTAACACTATTACCCTAAAAGAAAGAAAAGTAAGTACAAAGGCCACCAAAGTTAACTCATATTAGGACTCCAAGTAGGGAACATGGATATGGAAGAAAAAACAAAAAGGTCTAGTTCTGAGGGAGATTGATATAAAACAAGATTTGGAGAAAGTTAACCACAAGAAAATCACAAACTTATGATGTGTGTAAACGGACTTTGATTACCCAGTGGGAAGCTTAAACCAAGAACGTTTTTAGTTTATGTTACTTTTAATAATTTTGAAGAATTCATTTACTACATAGAATAAAAACATAAGGAAATATACATACCTTCCAGTAGAGTTTCATCCTTTAATAAGTCTCTACCAAAACTAATCTTTTATCCAAATGATGAGAACTCAAAAACACATGGTCTCATCAAAATCAGAATAATCGTCTTCTAGAGAATCACATAATCCACAAAAGATTAACTATCTATTTATTCTATCTTTAATCATTATCCCAAAAACAGAAAGGGTAAGGTAAAACAACTCTTCAAAAAGAAAGAATCCCATATGAATGGAAACTACTTTTAAATCCTAAAAGATTCATGATACTACCCAAAGTTCATTATTTACCATTCCATAAATAACAGTTCTTAAAATTCCTCTAAATGAACCAAACTATGATTGAAACACAAATACAAGAAGGATTTGATAATATAGTGTCCCAAAATAAAATTCATTGTTCATGTCCAAACAACAACATCCACTACTAACTTCTTATAACAAAAGTAGCTTACCTAAACATATTTTACAAAAGATTGGTTAATCATTTCCATAAGTAACCTAAATTACTATATGTTCACCTTAAATTCATTGATTCTTCAAAATATAAGCAATCCTTTACTCCTCAAATAAAATACCGTAGTAATCTATTTACCTCGATCAAATAGGGTTCCCAAAATAGTGAACATATTCCAAATTAATAATCATCTTTTAATCCCCTAATCATCTCTGTCATATTAATAATGCAATAATCACATTTCCTATCGCATTGGATGCTGGGACATGTTCTTCCATTTCCTGCCAATAAATAATAAAGTAATGTACAATTGGGGGCTTAAATACTTAGCCAATAATCATGAAAAGGAGCTTAAAGCATTGAAGGATAACATGTAGAAGAAAAGTATACCATAAATTCTGATCCCATGGGTTCCAAACTAGGTTATCCATGATCATATATTCTTTTGTGAATCTTTATTTTATTTTATTTTATTCCTTTAATAATGGTTCATACTAAGCTTATGAATTTACCAAAGAATATCCCCTGGGAGTGTCATAAATAAGAGTGCATCATGTCCCATTGTCGTGTACCAGTTCCCATTCGAGTCTAGCTCAAAGTGGTGTTCTCGGGTTTTACCGCTATTTACATTTGTGCCAGAGCCACCTCTACCTGCTCGTATCCAGTCAGGGATGTATTTTCTTGGCAACCCCTTACTCAATACTCACCAAAATACCAGGAATATTTCTTATATTTAAACTTTTATATAGGGTTATTCTAAGAGTTTTCATATCATAATTTCCACAAATGACTAAACCAACCTTTGATACCAACTATAGCATCCCACCGTTTTATCACATAATATTTTATTACATTTTACAAAACCAAGGATCTTTAATGTTTGGTGTTTTGGAAACCAGGAACAGAAAACATGAATACATAAAATGTACTTCTTAAAACACTTGAAAGGATTCTCCTCATGTTCATCCTAGTTTCAATACTTCATCTCATAACCTGGGGCCATACATCAAACGAAAGGGTGGGCAGAAGGCCCAGTAAGGGAAACAAGGGAAACATTTAACATGTGAACTTGAGATAAATCAATAAATTAATGAAAAGAACATTAAGGAATGAGATTGAAATCATGAGGCATATCATAATAAAAATAAAATTTTTCAGAAATTGAAGATGTTGATACAACATTTAATATTGACAATCATTTCTTTTCACCAAGGTCCAACCCCATGGTGTGATTAAAAATTACGAAGGTTATTCATCAAGGTATCCGTCTAAAAGGTCATCTATAGAGATTAAGTCTTTACCCAATGCATTGGAGCGCTATCAGGGCACACCCTTAAATTTATCTTTATCATCATTTGAGCCACATATATCATCATCAATAATTTCATAAAAAACCCATATAGCATAAAAGAAATGGGTTTCATTTCATAATCATAACGTTTTAAAAACTTCTTTAAATACATGATCTTTGTGTCACTTTAAAACCCACATAAAAGTAAGGTGGGTCACATGTATGTAAATCCTAGAATATAAAATTGAACAACATGGTATATATGTGAATAAACCTATACAAGAGAGAGATTTGAGTATTCACTTAATAAAATTAACGAACATTAGAAAAAGAGGGAGACTTTTTGAGACGGAAATTCTGGAGCATAACGACTATGTTATGAGGTTTCAGAAAACATTGAAAAGAGAGGGGACTTGGGTCACCCACTCATAAATGATCCATAAAACAGTAGAGGAACAGAATATAAAGGATTTAAGAACATGTTAATGAAATTTGAATTACATACCATTTGAAATGAAAAACATGGAAGGAATACAACAATTAGATTTCTCTTATGATAAATTCGGCAGCCTAACGACGCCACTTAAAACTGCAAAATACTGAATTGAGGAGATAAAATAGGGTCTCTCATCATATGAACATAAATTATCAGTATGATAGATATAGATATCATACCCCAACATAAAAAGGAACTTGAAATACTTGACTTGAATATAGATCTTTGAAAAATGAGAAAGGTTAACGAGTCCCTTAAAAATTCGGCAGCCTAACGACGCCACATTAAACATCAAAATAATGAATTGAAGAGATAAAATAGGGTCTATCGTCATATGATCATAAGAGTTAAGTATTATAGATATAGAGATCATACCCCAACATAAAAAGGAACTTGAAATACATGACATGAAAATAGATCTTTGAAAGATGAGAAAGGTGAATGAGACCCTTAAAAATTCGGCAGCCTAACGGTGTCACTTAAGCTTCAACCAAAAATAAATTGACAAGATCAAATTGGGTCTCTCATCATATGAACATAATAGTTCATTATTATAGATATAGAGACCATACCCCAACATAATAAAAAGGATCATGAAATACTTGGAATGAAAGTAGAACTTTGAAAAAGAGAAGGGTGAAAGAATCCCTTAAAATTCGGTAGCCTAACGGCATCACTTAAGCATTCTAAAAACTAATTGATGATAGAAAGAGGGGGTATCCCATCATGTGAACATGAAAAGGGCAGTAAAATGAATATAAAAGAACATCCTCCAACATTAGAACATGGAGCATAAAAGGAATGACATAAAAGTGATTACTTGAAAAGAAAGAGAGAGGTCAGATCCCTTACCTTATAATGTACCTCTTAAAACTCTAAGGTTGGGACCGTGAGGTCTTGGGGGAAACTTGGGAGGAATACTTGGGAGGTAATGATACGAGATATTTGTTGGGAAAGAGTTGGGAGTCGAATTGATGAGAGGATGGCTTGGTATTTATAGGGAAAGTGAGGGGACAAGGCATTAATGGCCAAGGGACACCTCATTGGTGGTTTTGGAAAAACCATGGGCTTGACCATGGTATTTTCCCATGGTATTGGCCACTTGGGACACCTCATACCTTATCATACTATTCATAAGTCGACCATATTGATTAAATACTTAATACATCAGTTAATGATGTCATTAAACACCAGTAACTTAAAAACTGTATTTTCACTATTCATCGAAAATTCAACTTTCACAGAAATAACCCAAAATTTCACCTTAATCAATTATCGATGCTCTGATTTCAAAAATGAACTCCATTTTATAGAAAAAAAATTTAAATATGTTTAATTTAATTTTTAAATAAATACACTATTCACCGATAATTCATTTTTTTTCAGAAAACTCCCCAAAAAATTACCTGAACATAATATCGATTCATTGAGTTCAGTAATGAAATCCATTTTATAAATATAATTTTCTAAATATTTTTAATTTAATTTTTTATAAAAAAACTCAATTCACCCGAAAAAACTAAAACTTGAATAATACATTATGAAACCGTTATTTAACCATTTTATTGAATCACATTACTTAATCAAGGTGCCTAGATTATATTAGTACTCTCTTTAAGTGAGATTACTAATCCATTTGGTCACATTACTAATCCTATGCAAAAAAATCACTATTCATAATTTACTATTCATCAAAAATTAAGTTGTTCTTATTATACTCTAAATTTCGTACTGAACATAATTGTAGCAGACCATTTTTTGAAAATAATTACAAAATTTTATTTATTTAAGGTTTACATAAACATTTATAAAATATCCTTTCACTAAAATTCATCAAAAAATATGCATACTATATTTATCCGGACATTTGAAAATTCATAAACTTCATCATAAGAAGAGATCAAAATTTTTATTTAATACAACGGATTACACAAGGCAGTTATGGTCTCCTTACATAGCCCCTTATCACACCAGAATAAGACCTAAGTGTAATGTGTGCTAAGGTGAGAGAATCTGAGGGAGGCTCAGCCAACATCACGCGAGTAATAATTTCTATCAGTTTGAACTTCTCGCGAATGTTATTCTGTTCTAGCTTCACACGATGAAGTTCGGCTTGGGATTGGTCCAGAGAAAAGCCTAGTGGTGCTACCTCCTTCCCAAGTTCTGTTAGATGGAATTAGATTGCTCCAAGAATATTGGGCGAGGCCATCAAATCTCCTTTCTATATTAATTAACCAAGTTCACTTGTATTTAGAGAAAAATATCGAAATGTTTAGTTTATAGATGTCATATTGACCAACGGTCATATAACAGTCAAAACCCAACAACCTCATTTTAATTATACTGACGATATTGAATGATATATTTTTTATGAGTATAAAAAAATAAAATAACACACAAAATTAGGAAACAAGATTTATTCAAAATTTTAGGTCGTTATGGAAACGGTAAGTCTGACCTCCCATAGATTGCGTCAGCCACCACATTCCCCATTCAATGAGGGTAGACTATTTCAAAGTCATAATTCTAGAGGAATGCCAAAAACCTCAATTGTCTTAGGTTTATTTATTTCTATGAGAAGATATACCAGAGAATCTTGTGATCGTATTATTTGGAAATCCATTCACCAATCGAGTAGTTCCACCACGTCATGAAGGCAATGACCACTTATGCTAACTCCAAGTCATGGGTAATGTAGTTTAGTTCACTTTTGCTTAGATATCATGAGTCTTAAGAAATCACTGCTCTCTCCTACATCAGGACACATCTAATATTGGTTCATTATGTTTCACTATATACTACATACCCAACACCCTCTTGTTATACACTCAAGTAGGGGGACCTCATAAATCCCATCTTCAGCTCCTGGATACCGTGATGGCATATTGTCGTCCAATGGATGAGTTTCCCCTTCATTTTCAAGTTTGAAAAAGGTGCTTATACTCTAGAAAAGTTATGTACAAATCTTCATTAGTACCCAAAATGTCTCGTAAATCTTTGTACCTCACTCACACTCCTAGCTGGATCCCAAGCAAGAACTACCGCTAACATCACTAGATCAACCATAACACCAACATCTGAGAAATCATGTCCTATAATGTGGACCTCCCTTATATATAAAATAAATTTGAAGAGCTTATAATATAAATGGTGCTCTATGAGTTTATCCTGAACTATTGGTAGATGACTGGCCTGATACTCCTCTGACATTGAGTGCATCAAGATTTCATCAATGTAGACCACCACAAAGATATTTAGGTATGGTTAGAAGAGCCTGTTTATGTGTCCCGTGAATTCTGATGGGGAATTGGTCACACCAAAAGGAATAACCATGAACTCATAGTGGTTATACAGATTTCTAAAGGATGTATTTGGTACGTCCTCATGTCATATCATGAGCTAATGATATATTTATCTATGGCCTATCCCTGAATACCACCAAGATGCTTTCAGCAGATAGAAGAGTCCTTCCATCCATGGGAGTGGATACATTTTCTTCATGGTCACCTTATTTATGTATCGATGGTCCATGCAAAGCTTCAAAATCCAATCACCCTTCCTGTCAAACGAAATTGGGGCTTTTCATGGAGAAACACTAGGACATATGAACCCCTTACCCTGCATATACTTCAGCTATACCCTGAACTCATGAAGCTCTATGGGATCCATTTGATATTCTGGGATAGATATCAATTGCATACCAATGTATAGTTCGATGTCAACGTCTACCACTCTTAGAGGAGGTAGTCCCATAACATCATCAGGAAATACATTAGCATTCTGGTCCACCAGTACAGAATAGCTCAGACTCCTCTTGTTAACTTCCCCGAGGGTAGTACTAGCCAACTGATGAGTGATTAGCTACAATATCATCCATGATAGTCCATTAATTGAAGTGTTGGATTCTTCCTCACCAGTGAAGGATAACCCAGTAACATATTTTCGAAAACACTTCACATGTCAACTAATACATTCAATCTGAGCATTGACAATGGATATTCAGTCCATACCGATGATGGGATAGTAAGCCCTTAAAACATCTACTAATAGATCCCATATGAAGCTATTTTTTCCTATAGTACAATCACACTGCATGCAATAATTTTTAATCATCGAATCCTCCCCTGTAGGTGTCACTCAATGTATAGATCAAGCAAATGAATCCATCATGATTTTCATCCTCCGAATGATAGTCGTGGCAATATATGAGGGACTAGCACATGTGTCTATAAAAACTATAGATATGGTGGAGTAGAAACATATAGTACATTGAATAATATCAAGTCCACCTTGGAAATAACCCTCAATTTCCTAATGATGAGATCGTCCCTATCCACCAGCTCTATGTGGTCGGGGTGGACTACCTGTTGGTGGTGGTAGTAGAACCTCAAGTCACCACCCACCGCCCACTACATTGCTAACTCGTCTTCCACATCTTTCGGCATGCATACCTCCTCGGTCGAATATATATAGATGTCTCGGTGGTCACTGGACCACCTACTGATCATCCACGTGGTGATTTAGATAGTCACGAGCCATGTTCCCCTATCCACCCCAAGAGTAACAAACTCTAGTCCTCAGATTTCCTCCTCTACCTCGTTAGCTCTAAACCTCTGACACAGCATCCTTTGGTCATCTTTCAAAACGTATATCCCTCTTGTATATAGGTTTCCTATGCCTATTACTTATTGAAGATGACTCGGCTACCTATCGTCTGTTGGTGCCTCTGGCTATGGGTGTCTCCTCGACAAGGAAGCTCTGCACCAATAGTGCGCAAACTAGCACTCTAGCCTACATCGGGATGTTGAGAGTTATCATCGATACTCTAATCTCCCGTATGAGACTCTACTCAAAGGTATGGTCCATGTATAATGTGGCTCATTCCATTCCTGTGGAGTAGTGATAGAATTCAGTGAATATCAATGATTATTATGACACTGGCAGGCTTCCCTATAGTAAGTGCAATATATCTTTAATACACACTGAGTGTAATGTCTCTAGTATGTATTCATCCTAGAAGAGTCTCTAAAAGTACAATAAGGATAGATGAACCTCCTCATTAGTATGGAGTGTCAAGCTCCACCGTCTCCCAGATGTGCCCTAGAATAGGCTAGAAGCTAGGATCACCATCCAGTCAGCTATGGTCTAATTAAGAGAAAAACCAAGGCCACTGCCTCTAGAACGCCCTTAGTTGCCTAGGGATCTTTCTCATCTTGAATAATAAGAGTCCTATTTCTCTGGATCACATGAAATGTGCTCAGTATTAATTTTCAGTCCACTGGTTGGGCTCATGGAAACTGATTCCTTATGGGTGGTGGTGTTGCTTGTACACCACTTGATGGTACTATCATCGAAAGAAGGCCATGCACCAACGACTCGTCGCTCGATGGGTCATCATCATGAACACTATCTGTAATACCAGTTGTCTATCAATGTGGATACATCATGTGAGGAAACAGATGCACCATATTCAATAAGTTATAACAGGTGACTTGACTCAAAAGAGATTAAAATAAAAAAAAATCAAAAACATATGCAATTAGTGTATTCGTGTAATGAGTCTGAAATTAGAATTCATGCTCCTAGTGATTGGATACGTTGGTCGACGCACTAATTCTGTACTCCCTAACTAAATACCATACTAAAAACACCAAATATTATTTCCCCATTGAAAAGATTATAGACATATTCCTTTAGTTGAACTGACTCCTCTAATTTCACGTTGTCAGGACCCGTCCCCCGGGGCCCATGTCGTGACTACCCCATGCTTGCCTTCTATAGGATAGGGGTTGGTGACTAGCACATGAAATGCATATCCAGAAAAATTCGAAGGCATTGCCTTTAAACTGGTAAACACATTGACCAGGTACACAACATGAACAAACCACGTAGAATATCTGCTAAAAGTCAACGTATGAACTGAATCAGAATAGGACATAATACAAACCCAAAAAAATTATTGCAAATAGGAAAAAAAATATGTAATGTTTTCAACCTTGGATCCTACCTAATGGGTAGTTACAGCTCTTCACTGCGGCTCTCCACATCAACAGGTCACCCCCCATCACTGTCTTGTCCGGACTCTCTAACCTAAGTCAAAGTTAATCTTCATCTGCACCAAAGACAAAAATGTGTCGGTTAAGCACATGTAGGTGGAGAATAATAATACCCTATATTGAACCTTAGAACCTCGAAGGTCTCCCAAAATTACACAAATGAAAACCCAAAAATCATTATCCCAATCACAATGCACATGTAAAGACTCAGCTTAATCTAGCTATACTACATAAAGAACATGAATAAAGGCGACTAGTCATAATGCTAGACAATCTTATTCTATCAAGAGGATTTTTCATCCAGACCATAAGAAGGTCTCTAGGTGTTGACCCATAGAGGATTTCTAGGTGCATACCCAAAGATGATCACTACATGCTGGCCCACAGAGTATTGCTATGTGTTGACCAACAATGGATCGTTGTGTGTTCACCCATAGAGGGTTGCTAGGTGCTAACTCACAGAAGGGTCTCTAGGTGATGAGACAGATAGAGGATCACTACATGCTGACCCACCAAGGATCGATAATTGCTGACCCACAGTGAATCTCTAGGTGGATCATCAAATCATATCCATCCACAAGATTCCCACACCTAGGACTATGGATTCAAGGAGGATCTAATCCTCAATCCATCAGTCTTATGTCAAATGTCATGAAGTCCTGTGAAGATGTAACAAAAATTACCTCCATGTCATAAGGGGTCCAACGCAACAGGTTTCACATTAATTAGACGCCCAGTCTGCATCTTATATGCATTATAGTATTTGGGGCCTAGTTGGATTCGAGTCCAATCCAACATGACAAAACTCTATCTTTTTCAAAAATCCTTGTGGAGTATTTTAAATGAACAAACTCATACTAAGGATTCCAGTACCATAAATAGTTCTCCAAATGGACTTCTGGTTTAAAATATATGACCTTTAAGGGATACTGATCAAACATTGGGTTCGTGTCTGGTCCGACACGGTCAGACCTACACATCCCAACCCTATCTTGGACAACCCGACCCCATCTAGTTTAACCCATCCCAGACCGGCTAGACTTGGTTCGATCAACCGGCTGGGCGTGGCTGCCTTCTGGGTGCATTCTCAGCCCCCCCCCCTAATAGTCTTCGGTCTATTCATTCATCAACCGAAAGTGCCAAGCTGGCGTCGCCCCATCGGTTGATCCATCTGGAAGACTGGCCACTGGAGGGACCCAAATTAGGGTGTCTTCCACCACTATGGCTCAGAGACGTGGAACAACACCCACTGTCGACGCAGCTGGCAATTTCTGGCTGCCCCTATCCATCATGGCCCCATCGGGCACTTCCATCCTCTCAACGCCGACGGTTGACGGTGCCACGATGCTAGTGGTGTCACACTGGTGGAACTTTTTTGGGCCACTAGTGAAGCTCTATTGGCCCAATTCTCTTCCATTCGGTGCTTACACTGCTCCCGAAATTCCACCTCTACAACGTCACCCTTATTTTTTCATTTCTTTCAAGTTGAACAATCTTCCACGAAGAATGCATTAAGAACAATTTTAGTGGATGATACATGGCTTGTTTAGACTGGCCCACACCCTCCACATTAGGGTTATATAATGTGGTTGAAACAATAATCATCATAATATTTGATAAAACAATGAAATGAATCCTCACAACAACCTCATACCAAAATAGATGACTCGTAGACTGACCCATTAGTTGGTTGATCTTCATTCTTTGTAATAATCACGAACATAGAGAGATAATCATTTAATCACATAAAAAATTAAAACACCAGCCTTGAACTAATTGGAAGACACGATGGATGAGGAATAAGGGTCCGCATTTGAAGGTTTTTGTCAGTGTTGATCGATCTCTAGATCGAATCCCCAATGGAATTGTCAGATATCCTTTCGTCGTTGGACGTATACCTCGCCAGCACATCATCAAGAGTTCTCCAGTGGGATCCCAAAACCCATTCCATATAATTGAATAATTAAAATGATATTTAACTCCCCACACTGGTTCATTAATATTATTCACAAATAAATCCTAATTAATGATCCTTTTAAACCAAAAACATTGTGATTACACAACAAGGGGTTCTTGTTACATAATAGACCCTCAATTAATGCCTAATGTTGCACTATGGTCAAGCCATTGGCTGGTCAACTATTTCAAAATGAATAAAATAACTAATCACATTTTTTATAATTTTATTTGGAAGTGTCAAAAAATTAACATTTTCATTCGACCCTTTCTGGTCGATGTTATGCTTCCCTTATGCGAATCCTGGTGCTGCAAATTCAACGATTCCCTATGATTTTCAATCAGTGCCCCAATTCAAAATATAAGAACCCCCATCCACATGTTTACTAAATGTACCTTAACAATTTTCAAATTTCTGTTCTGGGCACATTAAGGCTCATAGTCACTTGCCGTCAATTTTCGTAGTCTCCTAAAAATTCCTTAATATTAGAAAATATTATGGAATTTCCTGGACGTTATATGAATTATGTTTGAAAATTTCATGATCCCCTCCCACTAAGGATATGGCAATTATATGAGAGAGATACTGTCCTATGTCATGACCCATCCCACCTTGGATTACCAAATGACAGGAGATAGATAATGACCCCTAAGTCGTGCATCCAGAGGGCCTTAGGTTATATACTAGCACTAAGTGTGTAAAAATCTCACAAAATTGGTGGCATTACCCTTTTTAGAAAAAGCAGATCTGCAGATATGATTATTTATCCACAAGGAAACCCCAACATACAATATAAATTAAAATACAAAAACTATCCCTCATGCACGTCTAAAATATAACCATTACAATAACAAATTCTCTAATATAAATGTACAAAAGGTAAATCTAGTCAGTGACATGAAAAATATCATGATCATAGCTTGTAGTGTCTATCACAATATAGCGAATCCTCAGGCAAACATGGAAATAGTTTTATCTACATTGGGTGACAATAAAAGTATACTCAGTAAGAAAACCAAAGTCTCTCGCACATTTGTGAAAGAGGCATGCTAATGCTCCTTTGTGAAATCATAAGAACCAAAGAGTACCTAAGAAGGAATACTAACCATACCAACCCTTTCAAGTAATGATCACAAATTAATGCATGTAAAGTAAAATAATATAAATAACATCGATTACAGGGTACCCCACCACACATTCCAATAGGTTATGACACTCTTTTACAACGTTGGACATCCTATAACACCCATCCCTCTTGTACATCACAACACATTCTTCCCACAAAAACATAGGCCACAAACCACATCATAACCCACCCACACAATCCTATTCCTCACAAACCACATCAAAACCCACCATCACACACATGGACCTCACTACACATCACTACACATCTCATCCCGGTGACAAATAGGAAATCAAGTCACATCTCATCCCGAATACACCTAGTAAAAGTAGAGACCACCAAAACTAAATACACTTAGTCCATCACAACCACCATCTAAGGAAACTATCACTCCTCCGTACTTGAATTCATGTGAAATAACTACTTATCCTATAATAGAGAGTGTAAAATAGTGGGTAGCCATCAATCTTTACTCCTCCTTGGAAGTTGGAATTTTTCCCTCCCCTATGGCAGTGGGGTTGTTCGGAATATAGTGCTAATCTAGGGTTGGGTGAACATAGAAATTAAAATAAAATAAACAGGTATATATATATATATATATATGTATGTGAAACCAAACAATAATTCCCAACCAATTTTGTATCAATAAAACGAACACTTCAAACATTGTTTCTACCTACAAAATCACAACACCACAAATCATGCCAAAAAACCCATCTTACATTCCAATTATATTTATTTATCTATGATTATTTTTTTATCCAATCCAACCCAAATCCATTCCAGTGTTTATTAATAAATTTTTATGTATTTCATTACTATTCTAGAAAATTTAAAAAACAACCCAAAACTAGGAACACAGTAAAAGTCATATTGAAAAGGAAGACATTTAGTAAAATTAACACACATCAAATTTCCTCCCCCTTTAACAATCATTCAAGATATATCATATATCAATCACTATATATGGTGTGAATATTACTTCATGTTACTAATGGAGAATCACCAATAACAACCACTAACCTTCTTCTTCAAATTCATCCATGATAATACATCCTACAAACCAAAAAAACACCCAAATCAAAAGAACATTCAGCACAATTCTAAATCACTTCAAGATCCGTAGAACCAATTTACAAAAATACCACCCCTTGGTCATCATATCCAAATATCCAACACCCAATGAAAAGTTGTGCCCACTACCATAACACTATTGGCCCAAAGAAAGACATATTTAGATTTAACATAAAGTTAATTCGTTAATTAAACATACTAATTCAGGTGTTATCATAAAAATAATATGACCATGGGGCTTCCATTTATTACTCTGAGTATTACTGGTTTAAAAGTTTTTACGACAGACATTCAAAAAGAAAAAAACAGCATGTATTACAAAAACCATTCTATGTGAAATCAATGACCCCACATAACCATGATTTTTATTAGTTAATTACCCCATATAGATCACACTATTATATAAAAAATAACAATGAAATATCATATATTTCACTTCACATCCCCACATATGTTGATTCTAAATTGTTTCAGTTATCATTGTTAATTGGTATTCACCAGTATTCACAAGTGAAAATATTCCTATACCCACATCACACGATACAAAACCAATGATGAGAAAAGAAACTTACGTTGAAGAATTTTAAATTTGAACTTTTTTGTTTTCACCGAATATAGGAACGCATGCAGTAGGAAAAAAAATGGAATCATATGAAACAAGCTACAACATAACCACATGACTCTTACATGAATAATGGTTCCGGGCATCCCAAACAAATATGAAGAAATAAGGGGGCGAAATGTGGAAGGTATCTTGTCCTTATGAAGAACTAATTAAGGTTATGGGTTTATATTGTTTTATTATTTTCCATTAAAGATAGATCTGGTCAAGATAACATGTTTTGATAATATAAATTCCTCTAGAACTATAAGAAAATAAATATAGGATTTACAATATTTGAAACAGTATCAAATCCCATTAAAGAAGGAAATAAAATCCTTTTACGTCAAGGAAGAATACCAAAATGGAGTAACTGTACGATGCTAAAAAAATATTCTTGAGGTATATTTTGGTGCAGCATCACTTACTGAGGCAAAAACCTTGAGATATAAATAGATGTGTAAATTCATCAAAAGTAAACATTCGTGAGTTACCGTTAGGTGAGGTACAACATAATGATCCACCACCAGAAAAATCCCATACCACCATTAGTGAGTCACTACTATGAGAGTGACCACCAGTGAGTATCCTTTAGTGAGCAACCTCCATTGACCCACCACCAATGAGCCACTTCCAATGAGTCGCTTCCAACAAGCCACCACCACTAAATCACTACTAGCAAGTAACCTATAGTAATTAACTACTAGTTTCTGACCTCTAGTGCACCACCACTAGTGAGTCATTTCAATTGTGTCATCACCAATTAGATACCTCTAGCGTTAGCCACCACTATTGTGACCTAGAGCTCGAAAATTGGGAAATCACGAAAAGTGATGAAATGAGACACCTTGACCTCCATATACACCGCAAACACCATATTCCCACAATGTAATGGAAGAGAGTGGTCTAGGCCATTACATCAGATATCTCTCAAACTATTTTCTACATATAGAATTCAAAACTACCCCAGGAGGAAAAGAGAGGAGGAACTGAACAATCATCCCTTGAGATACCTTTCAATGATCTCTCTACACATTGAACCATATTTTACACACAAATGTTAAATGATAATCCACACTATGTAGTTCTAAATGTGGATTAAAAAACATTACATCCATGAACACCTCCACCATCATTAACAAATTAGTATTTTATCAACGTTAGTGTTGACATGTCAACCTGAACAAGCAAAAAACGCTACCTAAGAACTAAAATCATTCCATCCCAAACACATGGATCATAGAATAAAATATTCCACGTCATGATACTATCCACTCTGGGTGGAAATGACTCTCCCATAATGCTTTAATGGTATAATAGTTAATGCATTTCAATTAGGAATATGGTCTACCATTTTTCATATGTCAAGAAATTATAACACATCACAACACCAAAATAAGAAATCAATTGAAAAAACACATCTCATAAAACAAAAAGGTTGAAACATTACATTAATAATAAAAATTGAGTAAATTAAAACTCAAAACAATTGTGGGTACAAGGAACAAAACTGTTTCACTCACTCACAAGTGATCTCTTCCTTATCAGCATGCCCTAGCAACACACACAACAATATAATATTCCAACCACTCATCACCTTTTATAAACAAAACATGGTTCTACTGGTAATTACACAAACGTTTTGTCATCCAATATATCCATATCTCCCCATTCGATGACATGGGAGTCATCATGAAGATACTAATGAAGCTGAGAGATGTGAAATACATCGTGGAACCTCTACCACTGTGTAGTTAATTCCAACAGGTATGCCACCACCCCAACTCACCCCAACACATCAAAGGGACCGATAAAACTGGGAGAAAGATTAATCCCTATGCCAATCCTTCACCACCCACATTGACAATAAACCATCAAGAACATGTGATATCCAACATTAAACTCCAATGTATTCCTACTACAATCGATACGAGACTTCTATCATCCCTGCACTACTTTCATCCTATCACAAACAATGTGAAATTTCATTGTTGTTATCTAGACCTCATTGGGCCCATGAATAGATGTCTCCCCAACCTCCATCTATAACATCGGAGAATAACACAGAATTCTATAAAAATCCAAAAATATATTCATGCTAATGGATTATTGGAAATTATTATTATAAGAAAACTATACAGAAGAAAATTTTCATACCAAAGATGAACCAAAGTCGATGATGCATGCTCACAACATATGCTCCATCATCTGGATAATCTATTCCATCTTCCAATCACTCTGATTGTGGAATGTAGTGTTGAGGATTAACATGGTGAAAAATTCATGCTACAATCTCATTAATACTTGTGAGGTAAACCAAACCTCCCACTATGTGAAATTGACCTCAGAAATCCATGTAACATTAGAACCACATCCATGTACCTCTTGACAATGGAATATACTCTGCCTGACTCCTTGATCACTAAGAAGTGGGTTATTTTTTTTATTCGATCCACTACCAGCCATATATCATATCAACCTCCCAGATCTATGCATAAAACATTGATGAGATCCATTGATATGTCATCCCATTTCCACTCAGGTACTTCCAAAGTCTATAAAAAACCACCATGAACACGGTGTTCGATGTTTACCTGCAGGAAATTCAATAACTTTTACATAATCTATGCCCTTTCTTCATTCAGAATGGTCCACAAAAGCTGTATCTTCATGCAAAGATACATCATGAAAACAACTAACTGTAATGTGATAGCTATGCTATGAAACTCATGAAGAAATCCTCTACACATCACCAATGGAACAAAAACATTCCCTGAAACATCATTCAGTTTTAACCCTCCTCTGATCATCCCTCCAGAGAATCACCATGGACAACATGATCTTGTATCACCTATGACTCTGTGTCTTCCCATTAATACTCCACCTCCTACAGCTCTATAGAAGACTGCAATGTTATCAAAAAAACAACCTCTATTTCGATCCACCTTCGAATCTAAGTGAATGAATTTGAACTCCTCCAATGCACTCTAAGCATCCAAAGACTACCGAACAACCTCTTTGTGAAACATTATTCTCAATGAATATTTAAATAAATTCCCATTTATAGAGGTTTAATATATCTAAAAACCCTAATCCTATTGAAACGCTATCCACCTCTGATGACGTTGATTCTGGTCATGCTATGAAAAGATACACATGAAGCTTTTGTGATCTTTAATGACCATAAAGAACTCACCAATGAGGTAATCCCACCACATATTCATCATGAACCCAACTACTGCTAACCCCAAATCGTGGGCGGAATAGTTACATTAATGGGTACATAACATCCTTTACCCATTAGTGATCAATTCCCACTACTGCATTAGCACACACCCAAAACCTAAATATGAATAATTTCAAAACACCACAAACTAGATCCTCTACTTTGGAAACTGGACAACTAGAGCACCGAAAAACATTCCCTTCATTTAGAAGATTGATACATATCACTAGTAAATACACACAAAGGCTTGTTCCTTCCTTGTAATGGCCTTACATGGGGCTAAAATCAAGAGAAATCAGGAATGAATCGTCAATAATATCCTAAAAGTCCATGGAAACTACAAACTTCTTCCATTTTCTTGGGTGCTGCCTGATAAAAACTACTTCAACATTTGATCAGTCTACATTCACACCCTTTTGGGACACCAAATTCCCATTGAAATTCACCTCCCATGTATAGGAAATACACTTGGACAATATTATATAGATCTCATTGTGTTAAAGAACCTTCCATACTGTTCTGAGATGCTCGTTGTGTGCCTCTTATGACATCGATTAAATTCAGATATCATTAACGAATATGATGATGAACTTGTATAGAAACTCACAAAAAATGGAGTCTATACTACCCATGAACATGACTAAGGATTTTGTAACATTTATTGGAATGAATATGAAATCAATGTTCCCATACCTTTATCTTAAGGAAGTATGAGGACAAAAACCTCATTCACCTATATCAGGTGATATCCAGACATCAGATAGATAATATTAAACCATCTTTCCCATCTCAATTGTTTGATAATATCTTCTAGCATTGGAAGTGGGAAATTGTTTTTTACCAACACCTAATTCAACATCCAGTAGTATAGGTACATACTCAGACAATTTTCCACCTTCTTTTCATACACCACAAGAGCACACATTGATGACACACAATGTGGGATAAATCCCTTCATTATCAGATCACCTATCTGAATCCTAAAATTTCACAACATGGAAGGTTCCATCATATTAGGATACATCAAAATCAAAGAAGTAATGGTATGTAAGCATATCCCAAAATCAAAATGAAATTTAGAGGGTAGTATCACATCATCATTAGGGAGAACTTCAAGGAACTACACAACGAACATAGTAAAATCATCCATCAAAACATCAATTTATTTTACTAATACTTCTATTAACTATGAAATAAGGGGCTCCACACCATAACTTCCAACCTACAAACCTCACTCACCATTGAAATCCACACAATGTCTATCCTCATCTGAAAACATGACTCTCCTACAAATGCAGCCAATAGTGGATAGCATATAAAAAAATATGTCTAGAATGACATCAAATGTTTTCATCTATAGAATGAAGAGATACCCATGGGGCAGATGCAGTCCCATCAACATTATTCACCATTGTCACACATCAAACATGCTAGTTTCGGTTCAAACACGCACGATCTAAACTAGGGACCCAAGAATACAATCTATGTATAGTCACATAGCATGTGATATAGTGGGTGAAAATGGATTGTGAAGATCCAAATTCAAACAATAATCAAGAAAATGTATTAAACAAACTGGTCTTACCTTTTACAATCTCTAGATCGACTAGAACTGTTACCTTTGTTGTGTGAAACCGACAACACCCAGATCCACGAACAGTCTACTAGTATCATCCTTCAAATCCAAACTCAAGTCATAGTCCCTATGCATGGGGGGAATATTATGTTTTACCCCTCACTACAACATATCTCCTAGGTGGAAGAAATCCTATTTCCCTTACTACTAAACTAGCCTCATAGGAAACTGATTCAATGAATAGCTATGAACCTACCCAACTCTTCCAAAATGAGCTCGAATGACTACTAGACAATATCTATGGTGTTAAAAATGAACCCCACAACCAAAAAAACATGCATGAAGTACCCAATAATGCACAAATACCACCGTTAAGAGGGGGTCGTAAAGGAAACTATGGAGGATGACACCCTAATAGTCAAAACCTCGATGATCCTGGCACATGCGACCTACAACTAAAAACCATTACCCTCAATGAATGCTTTTGTCTCCCCTTTTATGGTATATCTCCTTGAAAGTCAATCATCTCGATCACCTCCACCTTATTCTGAAACTCAAGATTCATTGGCAACCTTAATGGAGTAACAACATACTAGACGAAAGGACCAAGTGAGTCATTATGACAACACACATGAGACTCGTCATTTGGAAAGAGAAATGGGGGAAAATAAATAATTTCATTGAACGTGATTCCAATCTCCTTCATTGAAATTCCCACATGATGAAGGGAGTGAAGCTCATGAGTCTTCTCTACCATCATGGTCGATGAAAGGAACTATGTTCATAATTCCTAATTGAATTTGACGCCCAAAATCAATACCTCAATTAAATCCCCTATATACCACTTCCACCATTGATGTGCACCTCCCCACATCTGAATATTTACCAAAGGGACCTAGTACCCCGTCAGGGCCAAGATCAAATAGAAGGTGATCTCAAGATCTTCTATACAACCCTCAGTCTAAACATTTGAAATATTGACCTCATAAGTTCCCTTAGCATTATATTAGAAAGCATGAAAATTACACTTCCACTGATCATCCTCCTCATCTGAATCAACCCTATGGTGATCAACGAGCTCATCCTTCTAATCCACCACTACATGAGCGACATGCAGATGACATCCATGTGACATAGGTGAAATAAAAAAAGTTCTACTAGGACCTAGTAGTATGGTTCATTATTTAAATTTCATTTCAATTTATCTCATTTCATCATTTTAACCAATCCAAAATAACCCAATTAAATTAAAAATATAAGTCATTTTGATGCATGGACCTTTATTAGGCCTCTACCCTACAAGTAGTTCCGTCACACGTAGTAGTTCAACAATCATAGAGTCCCAGCACTAGATCATGGGGGAGCCCTAAAATCCTATGTCCTTGTCAGAATTGTGGACAAATGCCACAAAAGTTCAATTTAATATATTTCTATACTATCTCATTCAATCCTCACGGTGCCTAACACAAAACACTATCCTATCTCTCGACCATCAGCTCTGATATCACTCTATCATGAACCCTCCCACCAAGAATGTCACAATCAGTGGAGATAGATAATGACCAATGAGTCCAACTTCCAGTAGGCCCGGTGATGGAGACTAGAACCAATGGTGTATAAGTCATTTAAAATCAGAGGCATTACCATTTTTAGAAAAATAATATTACAAGATAAGGTGAACCATCAAACTTGGAAACTCTTTGACTCACTATAAATGTAATGTAAATAACTAACCCCACATACATGTGTAATGTATAAATATCAAAATACAAAATTCTCCAAAGTAAACATACCAATGTTTTATCTATGAAGCGATGTTAAAACTGTCATGATATGAGCTATAAGTGTTCAGTATGGTTCATGAAATCTTCCTGGAAACCTAATAACTGATATATATATATATATATATATATATATAGACACACATATACATTCATACATACATATATATATATGGTTTGTATACATGTATACTAATTATGGAAACCAATGTCTCACATGAACAAGTGAAATAGGACTACTAATGGTCTTGTGTGAAAACCGTAGAACCAAACTGCACCTCTGTGGGAATACTAACCAATTGAACCACACAGAGCCATGCCCCAAAAATAATAAATTTCTTGTAATATTATATAATTTATGTTGGTGATAGGGTACCAACACCACTTTACCACATGGTTTTCCACTCCGGTCCTATTTCAAACATTATGGATATCCCCAAACTTTCGAACATCACAATACATCCATCCCGCACACAACTGGTCCACAAACCACATCACAACATTACCACACACACCTAGGCCTCACAAGCCTCATCATATCCTTCTCTAGTAGACCTGGGAATCAAAAATAATCACATTACATTTCATTTCAAATACAACTGGGGAAGTAAGTCACCTCTCATCATGATGAAACTACGAATAATCACAATCCGCCTTTCCCCAAAGCACATGGGCCATTACAACCACCAACAAAGGAAATTGAATGACCACAGACCATCAAAACCAATGCCATGCCTATATTACCAGGAAGAGAGTGTAAAAAATAGAATGTCCCCATCCATATGCACCCCTCAATGGATGTTTGGAGAGACACCCTCTATAGTATTGATGGGTGTGTTTGGCACATAGGGTTAAATCAGTGTGTTTTGCGTATAATAATATTTATAAAATAATTGTATGTACATATATGATAACAACAACTTTACCCAACCTAGGTGTTCTCATGTAATCCAACACTACAACTTTTGATGCTACCTGCAAATACACAACACCACACTTCAATCCAAAAAACACATTTTACATTCCTGGAAAATTTAATTATCTACACCCATATTTGTTATCCAAACCAACACTAAGGCATTTCATCCAATATTAAAAATTATTTATTCATTCCAGCACTTTTTAGGTGACTACTAAGTACAACACACAACAAGAAACATAGTAAAGGTCATAAAAATTATGAATATAATTGGTAAAATTTACACACTTCTCATTTCCACTACATTTTTACCCTCATTCATGATATAACATATATCAATTTCTATATAGTCGGTGATGATACCTAGGTGTTATTAATTTATAATCACCAATACCATTCACTATCATCCTTATTTAATGTCATCACTCATAATCAATCCATCCATCCAAATAACCCCCAAATCACAAGCAAATCTTACAACACTATAGACCCATACAAGATCTACATACCCAATGCACAAGAATACCATTCCCAGATCATCATTCCCCCATAACTAACACCATATTCAAAACTATTCCACATCCACATCACCACATGAATATAAGAAAGGCATATTCATATATAACAAGGAATTCCTTATTTAATATGACTTATTAATTTGGGGGTTATAATAGATACACTAAGATCATGAGGAATAAATTTATTTAGCCAAGTATATGTGGTTATAAATTTTATATGGCATGTATTCAATAGGAAAAAAACTGCATTTATTCCATAAACAATTATATGTTCAAAAAAGGACACTCAATGGAAATGATTTTCAGTGGTTATTTAGCCTATACAGATCACAATATTAATCATAATAGAATAAAAAATCCAGATCACTCATTCATTGTTAATACGCATATCAGGATCCCACATTTAGATTTCTTGGTGTAAGAGAGAGAGAAGACATTTTTATGGGAGATTCATATGGATCATATCTTTTGATTTAATGGATAATTTATTATATTTAATCCACATTTTGACGATTTAAATATATATATTTTATCCACATACCATGAGGTGTCAAATTAATTCTTCCTAAATGGGGAATCCTCTGTCATTAATTTCTCTTTATATATTTACATGTTAGAGATGTTATATACTTTGCAAACCAATGGTGTGTGGAATGTTCTAGAAGTTTTTTCTGAACTCTATTTTCAAATTTACTCGAGTGATGAGAAGAAAAATTCAATGTGATGTAAATTCTAAGAGGAATATTTTTTAATAATGACAATAAAAATAATAATTGATGAATGAAAATGCATAATTTTTTCAATGGGGAAATTTAAAATACATGTCTAATAATTATTCTTTAAAAAGTGATGTCTTATTTAATTTTTCATATGTTATTATCTATAATTTAACTTTCCATTCTATCAATTATTTATATTGATATTGAATATAACGAATGGATGATTAAGAAACTATTTTTTAATTATGAGATTCCATATATTAAGAAAAGTATTTATTTATGTTTGGGGGAATTTTTTATGTTTATTTATTATATATATTTATGATAATTGAATTTATTTATTTTGGCCATTTTTATTGTTAATTCATGCATTTTTACATGATGTTTTCTTAATATTGATTAGAATTATATATGTTAAGGAAAATGATAAAAAGGGACCAAAATAATAATATATGTAGAAAATGAAACGTCACGCCACAATGGTACCAGTTGTGGCGTGACACTAGGATATAAAATTATTCTTATGATGATCGATGATCTTGGAACACTTAAGGGGAAAGAAACAAAAGACCCTTGGTCAAATAGGGATTTGAATATGGGAGATGAAATTTTACATCATCTAATCATTATACGTCATGAAATCATTACATGGTGTGAACCCAAGGCATGGTGTGATGTGATTAAAAATGTAATGGGGATCCATGAACATTATAAGTCGCTTAATCATTACATGATGTCTATGTGTCAAACAAACCTAGTATTGTTCTTTTGATGGGAATATATATGATTTTAACATTTTATATGACACGAAACCCACTTATGTTCACTATTTTACAAGTCATAAATTACATTGAATGCTACATGAGCCCCAAGGATATCTATAAATCAGAGGCCAGAGTTCCACCATGGTATTATTCAAGATGCACTGCCACTATGATCATGTAACACTTCATACATGATGAGTCAAATATAATTTTTATTTCTCTACCCCCTTGTAGCTAAAAATATTGGGTAAACCATGTTAGAATAAACTATTATTAATGTGTATTATTTGTTTAAAGGTATTTTATATTTGAATGTAATTAATTTGGAAATTTATAAATAACCCATATTTCATAAATATCATATTTTTTATCATTCATGACCACTTTGTGATCAGTTAGGGGGTGATATTTTCAACACATTTTCTAGAAAAATAATTTTTCATTGTCCATTAGATTTAGTAATTTATATGTTAAAAAATGGTTCCATGTTACCAAGTCATTGAATTATTGAAGTAACATGAACGTTGTTAGAAGGTAACAACAATGATTTTTGAATTTTTTTCCATACTTATTTGATTAAAAGAACTCGGTTCTAACACATTGGATTACTTTACTATTATTTTATTATCTAATCTATCATGAAACCATTTTTTAAATTTCTATGTATTTTTTTCTATTATATTAAAATCCAAATAAATCATCATCTCATATTTTAATATAGTATTTTACTATTCATAATATATATATATATATATATATATTTGAATTAATATTTTATCAAACATTATCTCGTTGGGTTTGACCTCAGAATTTCATATCCAATACAACAATATAAATTATAGTTTTGTTTGATTCAAGTATTAATTTTCTAAATTTGATAAACCTATGTGAACTAATGACGCCCCATGAGATATCATATTTTTGGCATTGTTGAAAGGGATATAAGTGGATAATTTAATGTTTAAATAATTTAGACAAACAAATTTCTCATTTTTTAAGATTCCAGATTTTAGCATCAGATTTATGTTTATTTTTTTAAAATTTTACTGAACTCTGTGTTTTTGGTTTTGATGGTAGGGTTTCATGACATGATAACTACCAAGGAGAGGTTCAACTACCTATAAAGTTATATAGCACAAAAACCCATTGAAATTATAATTACGTAAAATAAAACCAAATGAGAACGTGAAACCATACCAAACATTGAATACACAGCACCCTGAAGCTAGGAGATAGATTTTTATGAAGAGAATGTTGAGTAATGAATCTTGGATAACAAAATTGAGGTATATACAACCTCTGAAGAATATTTTTATGAAAATCATGATTCCAAAGATTTTGAATGTTAGGAAGGCGATGAAGAGGGTAAGATTTTGACAAAATGCAAGTCGGATGAAACACACATAAGTAAACCAAATGAAGAAGTATGTGAACAACACGAGGAAAAAATATTAGAGGCCACAATAGCTACAGATATAGTACAAAGCATCCTAAAAAAATATAATTGAATCCATGATAATAATAATAAGAACCATCTTCACCTACCACAAATTAAACATAGGGATAAGTAATTGTAGGAACAATGTATGAAATTGAGAAGTTGCATGCGGAACCAGAAGAAATCATTGATGATGCCCAACACACATAGACAATATTAAATAATAATAGTTTTAATGATTTTGGAGAGATCCCAAAATCTTGTTGGTATTCTTCATCCTATACTATAATATCCCCTTCCGGGTAGACAGTAAACATGTTCCAAAATCCTGATCTCCTCATGACCTCAATTGGGCCTCCCCATATGACACAGGTTATCGACAAGCCATGTGGGTCTAGTATATATCATGGGGATACTATACCCTCTTTAATAGAGTTTCCAAAAGTGATAAAATTAGATATAATAGAATTAATGAAAATTAAACCAGAAATCATGCATCACAAACTATATTCCATTGAAGGTACCAAACAACATCAAATGATAAATATTTCAAGTATTATTAATTGTTCCAATGAGAATAAAACCAAAATAACTCTAGTATTTGAATCATTAAATTGGGTCCGGACCCTATATTCATATCCTCATCCATACACGTCCTAATCCCAACTCAACTCCCTATATTAATTCATTTAATTTTTACTGACCTGCTACCACAAAATCTTCTTGGGTGCCCAACAATAACCCTACCAGGGTGTAAGGGAATCTTCATAGGCTACAACCTACTATGTCTACTAATTATATAGTCAAAATATATAGTACAAGAATGAAATAAATAAATGTCATTATGAGAAAGAAAAACTTAGGTTTCATTAATAAACTATTTCCAACATTCCTATTTAGATCAATTAATATATATTATTCACTTTTTCCATGAGTTTGGCATTTACAATATTTAAAAAAACATCAAATGAAGATAAAAAACTATGCCTATGGGATTATGACATGTTACCTATATCACTAGGGTAAAATTTTCATCAACATATAGAGAACACATACTATGTATCCTTAGTCTATATAGTTTCATTAAATGCAACTACTAGTTCCAAATATCATAAGTCTTCTTCACTAACAAATGCATTTTGGGGTGGGGTTTATAGCCAAATTCTAACATGACACTTGGTCTTAGATCCTCGATCCCACTCACCCAAAATTATTAATCTCTGTACACATTCATAATTATCCTTTAAAATCATTTAAAATATCAAATCCAATGAGAAAAAAATAAACACAACTTTTTAAATTCAAATTTAACTCAACGTATAAATAATCAACAAGCCTAACGTATTAGTAGATTTACCATTTACAAAGAATATTAGATTTAAAACATTTATATTTTTATTCCATAACCCCTTTAACATATTCAATACATTCAATACATTATAAAATTAAAAAAAATTCATCGATTCACATGAATTGGAACTTTTATACATGTATCATTTCATAATCCTTAATATATTATCATGTTTCCATTACAAATTCATAAGGCATTTGAAACATTAATTTTAATCCATTTAATGATTTTTAAATTTATTCCAAACAAACACTTGTGTCATTGAAAACAATTTGAAAAACTAATATTTGTACCTCTATATTATTTTGTGTAGCATAATAATAGGT
This sequence comes from Viscum album, assembly GCA_963277665.1. NCBI lineage: Eukaryota > Viridiplantae > Streptophyta > Magnoliopsida > Santalales > Viscaceae > Viscum > Viscum album. The sequence goes on from OY728159.1 coordinate 1,436,040,188, forward strand.
TCATCATGGGATCAACATTAACACAAGATAACTTCATGGTTAACACCACAATGTTCCATTTTCATGAATATTAAAACACACCATGGGTGGCCCAAAATTTTCTAATAAATCTCAATACTTCCAAGGATGATAATGAGGGGTTTAAATCCACATTTAACAATTCATTTAACAAAATCATACTAAAGGAATCCAATTCACACCAAGAGGATAGCAATTTCACAAACCAAATAAATAAATTCGCATTATAACAGTGGGATATAACTTTTAGAAAAACAACATAGATTCCATAGATCTATGCTCTGTTAGATAAATCCATAGATCTGTATTAAATATCCATTTGAAGCAAAAACCTATGATCCAGTTGAATAATAATGTTTTAGGTCGTTAGAAGAAGACGAAAAAATATAAAACCCCTAATCTGAAAAGTGAGGAAATAGGAGTGAATCACATACCTTGAGATTTGATCTGCACCCAACGACACCTAAAATGTCCTACAATTGAAGGAGATCCTCCCTTTTAATTCTTGGTAATGAATGGATCATCACTGGGTTAAAGGCGGAAGATATGGGGTGAAAATATGGTGAGGCTCTCAAAATTCCAAGGGGGTATTTGGAAAATTTTTTCTTCTAAATTGGGCGCACGTATTTGCAGTACTATATTCGAAACAATGTGCCAATAGTCTTCCATCCACTATACAAGGTGATTCCAATTCACACTGTTACATAGTAATATCACATGGTCAGAAAAAATTATTCATCCTTGTTGAATGGCTTTTTCTAGGCTCACATGGTTTATCTCCTTTTCTTGAATAGTTTCCCTAATTGTGAACCTCTCATCTAGGCTTGCACAATATGGGAGAAACGTTTCCTCTATCTTTGATCCTACCAAGACACATGCACTAGAAGTCCGTTTTCCCTACCAATTCATTTTCTGAACCCACAGAACACCCATGAACCTTTTTATACACTTGGTAAAAATGTCATTAAACAAAATTAAGATATTTTTTTTATAAAATTAAACTAGTACATACCTCCACATTGTATGATATTATACAACACCTCTACCAAATAATGGATCATCCTCGACCCAAACATCCCCACATTACAATGACTTTGGAGAAAACAAATTGGGACACTGGGCCCATATATCTAACACTCATTCCAAAATTTCTTCTTCAACAATACCATGATTCCGTAAAACCAGAATAAATGGTACCATCATGCGCTGCAAGACATTCTCACTTTGATACTCAACTCAAAACTAATGCTCTTAAAAGGGTGTATCAGCATCAAGCTCATCATCCACAACATTAATAAAATGAGATTGTTCCAGGTGATAATATTGAAGCTGTGAAACATTAAAAACATTGTGAATGCCACTATATAACTATGGAAGAGCCAATAAGTACCCCACCAGTACGATCCAGTCCACAATCTAAAACAACACCACATACCTAGTCACCAGCAATCCCTATTTTTGAATTTGATTGTGTCCCATCAATGGAGACATCCGAAGAAACACATGATCATCCACTACAAAATCGAGAGGTCTTTGACACTAATCCTCATATTAATTTTGCCTATATTGAGAAATTTACAAACATTTATAAATCAACTAAATGTTTTCCATCATATCCTTCATAATACTCTTCCCCAAAAAATTATATTCCCCTACCTACATCAAATAAAATAAATATCTTCATAGTCTACAATAGAGTTACTCGAAGAACACCATAAAAATATTTTCTTGGAAAATATTATTATTGTAGTAGTCAACAATTTCTTGGTTATTTTCCCACGATCCAACAAAATCTAGGACATAAGACCTCAACCTGTCCTCAAGTACCTGAATTGAACCCAATAATTTCCCAGACTTCTGTGGAAGAAAGTTTGTACAAAAAACACCATGGTCTGATGAACACATTTTATTCCTTAACCGAATAATGGATTAAATCATAGATTATCATTTGAAACTATAGTTCATGGTACCCCATACAACATCACTATTTCCTGGACACATATCTCTCCCAAATTATTAGTGATTATGGCCTCTAAAATCTGTAGGAAATGATTTCTCTTTTTCAATTGAGCTAAAACTACCTAAATCACAACATTTTTAAGTAACATCCTCAGAAAACACACACCAAAATCTATTTTCATGCCCTCCAATTTTCATTCTGGAATTCGGAATAGATAAATCAAACCACTCAAATGATGTTTTCCATCCTTCACCATCTAGAAGGTAAGGAATCACACCAAAAAAATTAAAACTCTCAGTTCATAACTGACCACCAATACTTCGTATGAATATCATGATAATTTTTTTTGAACCCAGATGAAATGGATACTTTTATGTATGAAACTTGTGTATCTACATTCCTTGCATACATGTTGGAAGAACCCCACAACCATGAATATAGATGATCCCAACATCTCCAACTATCAAACTAGATGGTGACTCCATACATTTAAAACTATCCCTCAAATCCCAATGTTCTTGAATATCATACATAATTTCCTTAATCCAACTCAGAAGCATGCGATCAACTACCAAGGATGAAAGGGTCATCTTCCCATGGTCCACTTACACCTCAAGATGCATCTCAAAAAATAACACCATCATCCCCCACTACAAACCTAATTCATATATATTCTAATTTTGAGTCTTCCAACTCAATGCATCTACAAATATGATTCCATTTTCGATGAGTAATCCAACTCAATATCAATGTATTTTATGTCTTTAACCCATAATCATTGAAAAAATTCCAATATACCAAATATAAGATGTGATTACATTATTAATGATTGGTATACACTATAAATTGTTCCCCCAATATGTAATGAGACAACATTTTAAGACATATGCCACATTGTCCAATTCAAAATCATGTTTAAAGTAATTTATTTCCCGAAGACTCTTCATATGTGATTCGTACACCAAAACAAGATCATCCTACATTAACAAAACCCCATAACCTACAAATTATGCATCACAAAACTATATATATTTCATACCTTGATAATTATTTATCAAAATCAGTGCAGTTTTCAACAACATATTTAATTACTGAAAAAAATTCTAACATGCCATAGATCACTCAAAATAGATTGCCTTCTTGGTCGGGCCTCATAGTGGTGTTGAAAAACAAGAAAATTATTTATTCAACCTTCATTGATATCCTACCAGTACAAGGGACCTTCATACGATAGAATCATTATTCTGCTTCTCCCATGACAGAACTGCATGCACTTTCCCCATGTCCATAGAGACACCTTACCCAGAGATGATATGTCCCATTAAATGCACCCGGTCTATATAAAAATGACACTTTGATATCTTGGAATATAAACTATTCTCACTTAATATACTCAGTATCATGTCATGTTATTTGGTCAGATCGTCGTGGGACTTATATTGCACAAATATTTCATTTACAAAAACCACTACAAACTGATCCAGATAATGATAATAAAATTTGTTCATTAATTCCATAATAATTTTCAAGGAATTGGTCCACCCAAATGATATAAAATCAAACTCATAAAACATCTACATTATATTGAAGTAGTCCCAGGTTTTATCAGAAGGATTCACTCTTAACTGATGAAACATTATTCTCAAATCAATCATAGAGAACAATGAAGAACAACTCACGTGGTAAAATATATCATTGAATCAAGGTAGATGGTATAATTTCATAACTTTAATATGATTCTATTTTCTATAATCTACACATAATCATAGGTATCCATTAGACAACATAGAAAACAATATATAATATCCCCAAGTATATGTACTTGGATTAATGATCATTTTTTTCAGTTCCTCTAACATTGTTTTTTTTTCATGCAGGTATGATGGTGCCAATATATATGGCCGAATGAGAATTGATTCTACACCTGGAACAACACTATTGTGATTTAAAAATCCTTATTTATAGGTAGAATTGATAAATCATTAGGAAAAAAATCCTAGTATTCATCTACCAAAGTATGAATATATTCTGATATACTCCCCCATCATCATGAATAATAAAACCCACGTGGGATGTAAGTTCACCGAACTGCTGAAACATTGTCCATGCACATCTTTCACGGATATCCAATTCATCACGATTCACATTAATGTATCCCAAAATAGACTTTAATGTTACCCTAAAAAGGGAATATTCAATATGGTATTAGTAAAAAACTATCCATTCCATACATAAAAACAAATTAGATCCTAAATTATCAACAATAAACAAGTCCCACAAGAAATGATACCCACCAACCTCAAGCTCACACCTGTTATATTGCCTAATATTTTATTCTCAAACTTCTAAGGGTGTGTAAATAGACATACCCTTAACAAATATTCAACTACTATACCAATCCAACAAAAAACTGAGCAGAACTAAAAGAACACGAGACACATGTGTCAAATAAAATACTAGCAAGTGTGGAATCTAAATGGATCATACCACAAATAGTAAATTGTATATCATCCCAACCTCTTAGTGTACACTAGACCACATTAATCTAACCTTCCCATATATCATCATCCCTGGTACGAATCCATGGTGATAAACAACAAACTGGTATGAAAAATCTCTCCCAATAGTACGTCGTCATACATCTCAACTGATATGACTAGAAAAACTCTAACTGTCTACCTAATAATGGTTATTTGATCCCCATAATTCACTAAGATTTTTCCTAGATCATTAATCTAAGGCCATCTAGTATGGATTCTTATATAACCACTGCTCATGTTCTATTCCGCTACACAATCGATACACAACTAGTGGTTGGGGGAACATACCCCACATATGTTCCGACCTACCACGCTTATATAAAAACACCCACTCAGCACCCTGCGGTGTTGATCGTCTCTTATGATAGCTATTAACACATCCAAAATGATGATGATACAAAACACGATATTTTATTACCTCATAATTCACACCACTTTTCCATTCAACTAGATCAACATGTCCACCACCTAAGTGCTCTCTCACATTACCTTAAGAAATAAGGTCCTTATCCACCACTTCTGCAAACCTATTTTATCATATGATGTTAACCTACGACATAATAATTGACCTAATCCCATCCAAACAAAATCTATACATATAGACTTTATCTCCAACCATTGTTATGAAAAGCCATGACAAGTCTATGATGTGTCCCATGCAATCTATCACTGACATAGTTTCTTACATCAACCTCAAAAATTATACAACACACTCTTGTCTAATTTTTTTGAATACTAGTATTCTATAAACATTCACATGAATTCATTTCATATCATACCATCATCATGGTGACAGTAAACAACGATATCCCACCAGTCCTTCACCATTCCCCAAAACATATCTGCTATAAACATGACACTGTTTTTTGTAGGAGTCTATAAGTGATATAAAATTTTCTAGAATGAATCTATCAAGAAATCATCTACCTCAATTCCTCCCTATAAAGAAATAATTGGAGTGTTTTGAAATTAATCTCTCTAGTCATATAAATAATATAATGAATTATACAAACTGGGTTCTATTCTAAAATCTATATAAAATAAGAAAAGATCTCATGAAACTGCTCCTCTCCTCAATTACCATATACCACTAAAATCTCCAACCCCACTTCAAGAAGGTTGTTCTTAGTGAATTCCTATTATCTTTCAACATACACACTTCATCATGGGGACATCATCATATAATGAATTGCATAAATTCTGAATACATAACATGAAGATTCCACAAATTACATAGAAAAGACTCTCCACTATCAATAACAAGCACTTTTCAATGTACTATCCTAAATTACATCATCACACCTAGGATATTTTCCATAATCATCCCTACAATGGGTCATCAAAAAAAATTGGATAAATAAATATAAATTACCTTACTTTTTTCGTTTGAGACATTTTTAAAACCATTTTCACACTCACAACATAAATCATTCCACTTAGAGAAATTTTCCATTTCACAACATGTATCAACCAAAATTTTAACACTTTTACAACTCTTAATTAAGAATATTTTTTGAACAATAATTAAATAGGCCTTCTATTTTACCAATTTTCATAATCATTAGTAGAAACCATTTTTTCATTTTATTAATCATGTAAAATGCATTCTACCAATGATGTCACTCACACCCATCTCTTGACTGTATAACATGATTCATACAACCTTTAACACTAGGATCATATAATTGTAAAGACCCAAAGTATTTAAATGGAATATACATTCTTATAAATATTCCATAAAATCAGATGAAAACACAACATAATGAACTCCTAAGTGCTATGTGACCTTTAAACATAAGTTCGTCACTTCTGTGTTTTGAATTTCGATAATCCGTCATACACGGCTGTGTTAAAGATGATTTTAGGAGTCTAATAAAACAAAAATAATTTTTGGGGAATAGTAATGTACCCTTTTGAATAGTAACATACCCTTATGAACAATAATACGACGCTTATGAATAGTAAATCATCCATGTTAAATTTAATCATGCCCATGTATAATTAAATTATATTTAGACATCTTAGAAAGTGACAATTTGACTTTAGTAAACGTTTTGGGATTTTGTAAGTCATAAATAAATAATGATAAAAAAATAATTTATTTAAAGGAAAATTATTTTCCTAAAATGTGGTAATAAATTATCGAATTAATTTCTTATAGTTTATAGATAATTTTATAAGACCCTATGTAATTTTTGAAAGCACTATAAAATTAGTATTATTTTTTAAAAACTATTTATTTTGATTTTAATTTAATATTAAAATAATAATATTTAGAAAAATATTTTTAAAATATGAACTTCATTTTTTTATTTTACACATTGAGAAATGGTTGGGGTAAATCTTTGGATTTTTTTATGAATTACTGGAATTTTTTATAAATAGTGAAATACGGTAATTTACCAAAATAAGTTAAATAAGCTAATTATAGAGTCATGTGTGATGTTCTGCTGATGTATTCCCACTTGGTTGGGTAACACATGATAAAATTACTCTTATTGGTCATTCATGACTCAATTTTCCTTGTCTTAGGAGAAATTATTAAACTAAAGAATTTATATTAAGGAAACCCCTCTCCCCTCCACTATAATAACCACCCTTCACACTTCCATTTGATCACACCTCTCAAGCTTTTAGCCTTCTATAATATGTTCCCAAACCTCATCCCTATCCCATCTCCCACATTAAAGAGCTACTGGTATCATCAAAATTCCAAGCCTAGCTTCCTTAAGGATAATCTCAAGAGTAGGATTTAAGAGGTAATTTCTCTCCCTCTTCTCCTTTAATTTCCTTTCATGTTCAAGTTCATTTCCTGATCTCTCCCCACCTATCATCAACCAAATGGTATTTTAACTCTATTATTATACATATAAAGAATTTTATGATGATAATTTTATAATATATCATCCAACCCCCTTTCCCTCTTCCTTTATTTTATTAAAGAGAACGTTGTTCGTGAGGTGTTAATTTATCACCTTCAATAATGACATACTTTCTTCTTCCATTTCTACCTTCAGATCTGGTCATTAAACAATTTTTATGGTTGAACCAGAATTTTTTATATGTATTATTTCCTATTTAATGTTCTGGAAATAACATATGGAAATATTACTATGTGATAAAATAAAACAAGTTCGTTATGATCAAAAAACCGTTCAAAATATCCCAAACAGTCATCATTTAACTCTTATCTAATGATTCATCGACATGGATATAATATGATTAATTATAAGATCATTAAAACACATAAAATTTCATTAATAACATGTTATCTCATTTCTGGTTGTTTACCCATGTTCTACATGAACTTCAATTTAAGAATACAAGTGAACCACTCAAGAAAACCATAACAACCAACATTCCCGAACAATGTTTTTTTAAACTCTATAACTCATCCAAAGGCACATAAGATCACATAATAAATCCATAATGATCTATATTAATGTACACAAGGTTCTGGATTTCTAATTAATGAATATATAGTAATTATACAATACACCAAAGTGAAGGAAACCTTCAAATACAAGGTTAGGGGAAATCCTGGAACCCAACATTCATCCTTCAGGTTCTCCCTCTTTCACTCCATTTTTTATATGGTTACTATATAAATAACTTTTCTTCATCATTGACTTTCCATTTTTGGGATATAAATGTTCATCCCTAGTTTTTATGTCAATAAATATTTCTTCCAAAATAACTCTTCTTTTAAGAACACACATTTTACTTCTCACTCAATGTGGATGGTTATTGTAACATGTATGTTATTAAGTCTTTCATTTGGGAACCCAAAGTTTATGAATTTGTTCTTATGAATTGAATCCCATTCTATTACATGGGTTAGTTATGTTCACATTTGATATATGTTCCATGTGGCAAGCCTGATAATGATAATGTTATGATGTGACGGGTGTGCCTAAAATTATATACCACAATATTAATGTTTCAAAGTGACGGGTGTCCATGGAATTATATAGAGCTCCAAAGAATTGGGTAAAGTGATGAATCTCATGAGTAAATGTGAAATTATGTGGGAACAAGATTCTAGTTAGGTTCACAATTATGTGTGGTAGTTATCCACTAAGACATGATGTTTCATTTTGATGCATTGCCACATTTCAAGTATTTTATTTATGCTCCTCTCAAGTTCATGACCTTTTTCATATGTCATGATTATGCTCACCCCATTCTATATTATTATTATCTATCCTATTTTTGGGATTTTATCTCACCCATTTTTCTGTATATCCTCAGGTGGCTACATGTACTATGGAGAGATCAAGTGAGAATAAGAAGCTATAGATGAAGAAATTACATAAATGTTTATGCATGATGAAGTAATTACTATGTATGGTCCTAGTTTTCCAAAGATACTAAACCTTTGGATCCTCTATTTTTAATACTATTATGATTTTTATCTTAAAATAATGTAATAATAATGTTATAAAAGCTATGGTATCTATAGTTGTTATCATAGGAATGGTTTAGTTAATTTGGGAATTAGGATTAGTTAACCCAAGAGAAAACCTCTATCATGAGACTAAGTACAAATATGCACACAATAATATTTAAATAGTGATCCCATATGTTCGTTTTTTTGTATAAATTTTTTAAATGAATAAGTTATTCATGACTTGTTTACTTATGTTTTGTTCTAACATTTTCTATTTTAGTAAATGGTGGGAACCCAACAAAATATGTCGAACAACTCATTCAAGGAACAATACAATGATTGCTAGAAAGACATCCCCATGATATAGGAGGTGGACTTCAAAACATCTTGGCGTGGATTACCCAATTTTATCAGGTTATGAACAATAACCATAATAATGGGGAACATACACCTTCACCAAAGAGAGAGTAATTGGCTTTCGAATGTTTTATGCGCGCAAATACTACCAAAATTTAATGGATCATCTAACGCACTAGCAGAAGAACATTGGGTCAACACCATAGAGAAAATCATTTCGGTTATTCATTGTTCTGAGAGGAAGAAGGTCACACTATACATTTATCGTCTAGATGTAGAATCTGATCAATTGTGGCCTTTTATTAAGAAAACCAAGCCAAGGGAGGAAATTAAAGAGACGAAATGGGAAGACTTTAAGATATTGTTTCTTAACAGGTATTTTTGATGAATTCTTCCCATGAATATGGAGTGATAATTCATTGAGCTCATGAAAAAAGAAGGAGAATTTTTCAAATCCTATGAAGTGAATTTCACAAGGCTTGCACGGTACGCTTCAAGATTTTTTATCAACAATGATAGAAAAATTGATAAATTCTTTAGAGGATTAAAACAAAACCTTAGAAAGGCTCTTGCAATTAAAGACAATGGGAGTTATGAAGAAGTTGTTTGATGTGGACTCATAGTGGAGATGTAGTTTGGAGAATGGTCCCATGGATATGGGGATATGAAATGAAAGTTGGATTTTCAAGCTGGAGGATCTAATAAAAAAAGTTGGAAGAAAACTCAACGACCCACATGCGAAAAATGTGGGAAATTAAACCATGGGAACTACCTCAATGGGATGTGGATGTGCATCAAGACTTGAAAAGAATGAAACCATGATTAAGAGTGCCAAAAAGACATGAAAAGGAAGGAGAATGCTGTAGAAGATAGGAGAGAACCACTCATGGTTCAACGGTATAATAGTTGGGAGTTAGGGCACAATGCATGTCAGTGCACTAAACCTCAAGTTCTCAAGGGTAATCAACGTCAGCAACCACCAATGACAAAGGAAAAAATGGAATTCTTATTCCATCACTACTGAGTAGGTGGAGCATGATAATGAAGTCATACTGTGTAAACTTCCTATTCACTCAATAATGGAGAAAGTATTATTTGATTCTGGTTCAACGCATTCCATTATCTCATGCAAGATTTCTAGAACTATAGAATCAATGCTCCGAAACCTTGAAGTATAGATATCTGTAAAAAAACATGTGGTGCTATCATTACAACCATGTGGTTGACTTTTCTCCTATTGGTGTATGTAGGAACATTCTTCTTGAAAATCTCGTAATACTTCCCTTGGTGGAATTCGACGCTATAATGGGAATGGATTGTCCTTCATTATATACAGCACATATCAACTGTCGGGAAAAAGAAATATGTTATCATATTCTGAACCATCCCATGCTGCTCTACAAATTCATGGAAGATGATAAATCTCATTTGAAAAATCCTTCAATGGTGTCAGTGTTGATTCCATATAAAGAATAATACCTCAACAAAATGACAGAGTTGAAGGAAAGTGTCAAACTTCATGAAATGCCTATCATTAGGGAATACAAAGATGTATTTCACGAATAGCTTCCCGGAATTCCCCCGGACCATGAGGTAGTGTTCTCAATTGAAGACATACCTAGAGCTACTCTTATATCGAAGTGTCCATATAGGATGGATCCTATCGAACTGGAGTTAAAGAAGTAGCAGCAAGAGCATCTTGACAAAGGGTCCATATGACCTAGTGTATCACCTTGGAGATCACCAACTCTCTTTGTGATGAGGAAGGATGTAACAATGCATATGTGTATCGATTATCGGGAACTCAACAAGATCATCATAAAGAAGAAGTATCCTCTCCCATGGATTGATGTCATATTCGACCAGTTATGAGGAGATCAATACTTCTCAAAGGTGGATCTTCGTTCTGGATATCATCATGTAAAGGTGAAGAAGGAAGATAATCAAGAATGTGCCTTCCATACAAGGTATAAGAACTATGAGTTTTTGGTGATGTAATTCAGACTTAACAATTCCCCTTCAATCTTCATGGAATTGATGAATAGAGTCTTTAGACAACTCCTTGACAAATTGGGGGTAGGGTTTATTGATGATATTATTATCTACTCCATGACCAAGGAGGAACATAAAGAACATCTAAGATTTGTGTTGGCAACATTGAGAAAAGAGAATTTGTACCCAAAGTTCAGCAAGAGTGAATTTTGGATAAAACAAGCCATTTTCATGGGACATCTGATCACAAGTGATGGAATTTCTGTGCATCCTTTAAAAACAAAGGATATTAAGGATTGGTCTAGGCCCTCTAGTGTCACAGAAATCTGTAAATTTTTTGATTTTCTGGGTACTACGGATGGTTTGTTAGAAAATTTTCACAAATTTCAAGCATGCTAACTATGATAATAAGGAAAGGGGTAATGTATGTCTGGATGGAAGAATGTGAGGTAAGCTTCAATGAGATAATGAAAAGGCTGATCACTGCACCTGTACTCACACTACCAAAAAGTGGAGAATGTTTTGTGATATACAGTGACACTTCAAACAACATCTTGGGTTACGTACACATTAGAAATGATAATTTGATAGCATACGCCTCACGACAGTTGAAGATATATGAGCAGAACTACCCGAAACAAGATCCAGAGATGGAAGCTGTGATTTTTGCCTTGAAAATATGGTGGCACTACCAATATGGTGAGAAATATGACATATACACCGACAATAAGAGCCTTAAGTATATATTCACACAAAAGGAGATCATCATGCGTCAAAGGGGATGGGTAGAGTTAATCAAGGATTTTGACTGCTCTAATCACTACCCTCTTGGAAAGGTGAACAAGGTAGGTGATGCTCTAGAAGAAAAGAACCCACAACTCTATCCAGGTTATGGATTGGGAAAGAAACTATCTTCATATATTTGAAAATGATGGATTTGGAAATCATAAGGGTAGGGGATACATCCTACCTTTACCAAATGATTGCGCAACAATATATCCATGAGAAGATTAACGAAGCATAAAGGGATGATGTTTTGATACAAAAGAGTGTGAATGCAGTGAAGGAAGGGAATCAGCAAGAGATCCATATCGATGATGATGGTTTTGATTTGGTTTGAAACATGGATTTCTGTGCCTTCATCATTAGGGATAAAGAAGGAGCTGTTGGATAATGCACATATCTCAACCTTCTATATCCATCATGGGAGTACCAAGATGTACTGTGATCTATGAGAACACTTCTGGAGGGATAACATGAAGATGGAGATTGCGGAATATATATCAAGGTGCTTGGTATGTGAGTATGTTAATGCTAAGTGACAAATGTCCAAAGGAATGATGTAGTCATTGCCTATACCCTTGAGGAAATGAGAAAATGTCACTATGGACTTTGTCACAGGTCTCCCATTGATGTTGAAGGGAAATAATGCGACATTGGTTGTGGTTGACTGACTCACCAAGAATGCCCATTTAATCAATATTTAGAAAGATCTATATCATGCACAACATGGAAAGATATATGCGAAGGAAGTGGTGAGACAGCACGATGTTCCACTCTCAATTGTCTCTGACTATGATCGAAGGTTCACATCTAAATTCTGGAGGAACTTTCAACATGCTTTGAGTGCTAAATTAAATTTCATCACGGCCTATCACCCCCAAATTGATGGCCAATATGAATGGACTATTCAAAATCATGATGATATGTTAAGTACCTTCTCTTTATAATTCAAAGGTGGTTGGGATCATCATCTCCCATTGGATGAGTTCTCATACAACAATAGCATCCACTCAAGTATTCAGATGGCTCTATATGAAGCTCTGTATGGAAATCGATGTAGAACTCCAACCTATTGGGATGAATTTGGGGAAAGAAAGGTAAATGAACCCGGTATTGTTTAGGAGATGATAGAGAAGTTTCATGTCATCCATAAACACATCAATGCTGTTAATAGTGGAAAAATGAGCTATGTAGAAAACCATCGTAGGGACTTGTAGTTCGACATTGGAGATAATGTCTTCCTTCAAATATCACCATGGAAGAGAGTCAACATATTCAAGAAGAAAGGGAAGATAGGAGCAAAGAATATTGGCCCCTTCGAGATCCTTAACCGTATAGGAGTCGTGGCCTATGGGTTTTCACTCACACCAAATATGGCTCGAGATCATGATTGTTTTCACGTATTACTATTGAGGTAGTACATACCTGATCCCTCACATGTACTAGACTCAGATGTGGTGCAGTTGGAAGATGATCTCTTCTACGAAGACCAGCAAATAAAGATTCTGGATTAGAGAGATAATGTTCTATACAACAAGACAACCCATCTTGTCAATGTGTTATAGAGGAACCATAAGTTTGAGGAAGCAACATGGGAACCAGAAGATGCAATGATGGAGAAACCCCCTCACCTGTTTGTGTAAAATGATATTTTGGGGGAGAAATTTCTTAAGGGGGGAAGAATGTGACGACCTAATGATTTTCAACAGAATATACTTTCTTATAAATATTCCATAAAATCACATGAAAACACAATATATTGAACTACTAAGTACTAATTGACCGTTAAACATATGTTTGTCACTTATGTGTTTTAATTTCTAAAATATGACATACACAGCTGTGTTCAAGATGATTTTTGGAGTCTAATGAAAGAAAAATTATTTTTGGTGAATAGTAACATACCATTGTGAATAGTAACATACCCTTATGAATAGTAAATCATCTAAAATACGAGTAACCATACCCTTGAATAATTATATAAAATTTTGACATCTTAGAAAGAGACAATTTGACCATAGTAAACGTTTTGGTATTTTGTAAGTCATAAAGTAATAATTATAATTAAATAAATAATTTAAAAGAAAAATTATTTTCCTAAAATGAGTTCATAAATTATTGAATCAATGTCATATAGTTTTTAGATAATTTTATAAGTCCCCACATAGTTTTTGAATGCACTATAAAATCTGTTTTAATTTTTAAAAACTATTTTTATGATTTTAATTAAATATTAAATTAATAGTATATAGAATGTTATTTATCTAAAACGGTATTCTTTTTTGGGTTTTACACCTCGAAAAATGGTTGGGGTAATTTTTTGGGATTTTTATGAAACACTAGAATTTTTTATGAATAGTGAAATACTGTAATTTACAAAAATAAGCTAATTAATATTGTTTTAGAGTCACGTGTGATGTTATGCTAATGTAAGCCCACATGGTTCAGGATCACATGATACAATTAGTATTCTTGGTCATTCATGACTGACTATTCCTTGTCTTAGGGGTAATTAACAAACTAATGAATTTTATATTAAGGAAACCCCTCTCCCCTCTACTATAAAAGCCACCCTTCACACCCACATTTTGTCACACCACTCAAGCTCTAATCCTTCTCTAAAGTCTTCCCAAACATCTTTCCTAGCCCATATCCAATATTCAAGAGCTTTTGGTCTCATCAAAAGACCATGCCTAGCTTTCTTAAGAATAATCTCAAGAGGATATTTAAGAGGTAATTTCTCTCCCGATTTTACTTTAATTTTTTTTAAGTTCAAGTTAATTTCTTGATCTCTTCCCACCTATCATCAGTCAAATGATATTTTAAATCTATTCTTATATATATTTATTATTTTTAAGATGCTAATGGGATATTATATCATCCAAAACCTTTTCCCTCTACCTTTTATTTAATTAAAGAGAACGTTGTTCCTGGGGTGTTAAATTATCACCTTCAAGAACGACATGCTTTCTTCTTCCATTTCTAAATTAAAATCTGGTCTTGAAACCATTTTTATGGTTTAACCAGAATATTTTTTATGTATTATTTCCTATTCTATATCCTATAAATAACTAATGGCCATATTACTTAGTGATAAAATAAAACAACTTCATTATGATAAAAAACATTTCAAATTAACCAAAAAAATCATCATTTAACTCTTATATAATGATTAATCCACATTTATATAATATAATTCATTATTAAATCATTCAAACTCCTGTAATTTCATTAATAATAGTTAATATAATTTCTGGATGTTTACCAATGATATACCCAAACTTCAATTTAAGAATACAATTGAACCACTCAAGAAAACCATAAAAACAAACATTCTCGGAAAAAGTTTTTTTCAACTCTATAACTCATCCAAAGGCACATAAAATCACTTAATAAAACTATAATTAACCATTATAATGTACACATGGTTCTGGATTTCTATGTAATGAATATAATGTCATTTTACATGACATTAAAGAGAAGGAAGCATTCAGATTCAATGTAAGTGGAAATTCTCGAACCCAACTTTCATCCTTCAGGTTCTCCCACTTTCACTCCATTTTTTATATGGTTACTCCATAAAGACCATTTCATCATAATTATATTTTTATTTCTGGGATAGAAATGTTTTTAGTTGATTTTTTTTAAAAAAAAAATTGTTTTCCCAAAGAACACTTCTTTTATGAACACCCCTTTTATTTCTCACTAAATGTGGACGGTTCTTGTAACATGTATTATATGGCCTATTTTTTTTGAGATCACAATGTTTATGAATTTGTTCTTATGAGATGAAACCCATTACATTACATGGGTTTGTTATGTTCACTTTTGACATTTGTTCCATGTGGCATGCATGATAATGATAATGTCATGATGTGACGGGTGCGTCCGAATTATATTGCACAATATAAATGTATCAAAGTGACAGGTGCACCCGGAATTATAAAGCGCTCCAATGCATTGTGAAAATTGATGAATCTCATGAGTAAATGTAAAATGATGCGCGAACAAGATTCTAGTTTGGTTCACAAGTATGTGTGGTAGTTAAAAATTATGACATGATGTTTATTTTTTTGCATTTCCACATTTCTAGTATTTTATTTATGTGCCTCTCATGTTCATGATCTTTTTCCTATGTCATGATTATGCTCAACCTTTGCTATATTCTATTTATCTATCCTCTTACTGGGCTTTTAGCTCACCCATTTTTATGTATATCCTCAGGTGGGTTCATGTACTATGGAGAGATCAAGTGCCAATAAAAATATAGAGAAGAAATTATATTAATTTTTATGCTAGATGATATAATTTCTATGTATGGACATAGTTTTCCCAAAACACTAAACCTTTGAATATTCTATTTGTAATACTATTATGTTTTTTATCTTTAAATAATGCAATAATAATGTTATAGAAGGATGGGTCGCTATAATAATGGTGCATGAATACACAACCTTGGGCCATCCTGTCCATGAGGAAAATATCATAAAATAGTCACATCACACAAATAGTTCATCAACCAATGGTGAAATATCATTAAATTGTAAAAACACACACTATGAACGGCAATAACACACTGGGAACTTGGGTTTTCTCATGTACATGGGATAGATACCCCAATTAATGAACTGAATATAAATCCCTTACACATATTAATCAACCATATAATATGACTAAATAATAGAAATATATAAAATAACCTATCTGATACCACATTTTAACATCCCTGACCTAAAATCCACTAAACCAGTGCCCTGATCTAGGTCACCAAGATCTCAAGTGCACCTCCCTATATGCCATATGATTTCGACTATTGGAAATGGTCTAATGGATATTGTGGGGAGACTATACCCTATTTAAGAGTGCAGAAACAATAGATAATGTGTTATTAAAGTGGAAAATAAACGACAAACCAATAAATATGCATTAAAATTTTTCCAAATAGGGTAAAAATCATTACTAAAGGAAAAATATTTCATGACATAGTAACAATGATAGCATGTAGAAAAAATAATAATAATACTAAAAGGTGAACCCCAAAATTGTTTCATCATTTCATTTTCTGATCCTCATACATACACATCCCAAGCCCAACTCAAATCCCTATTATAGGTAATTTACCATTGTCCTAACCTGTGACTCTGTAATATTCTCGAGTACCAAATTGTCACCGGAGTAGGGTGTGAGTACAACTTAGTAGGTCACCCCCAATGGTTTCTACAAAATATCCAGTCTAAACAGACAGTGCATCGAAGAACTAAATAAATGTAATTCTCTGAAAAAAACAACTCTTCTGAGTTTAATTTACAGTGTCCAATTTAACAATTTTGATCACATATTATATATTTGTTACTTTTTATATGAATTAGGAATATAAAAAATTTACAACTGCGGCCTACGACAGTCAAATATAATTAATAAGTGATTAATTTAATTTCCTAGCGTCACTAGGGAAAACATTACATCATAAAACATAATACACTTACCATGGGGACTCTATACAATTAGGTTCATCAAATGCAATTTCTAGGGGTATAGCGCATAATTCCCCTTCCATTACATGTGAATTATGGGTTTGGATTTAGAGACTCAGTCTAACCCGACCCAAGGGAATAGATCCCTAAGTACAATACCCTAAACTACAAATCTTTGGTCACATGATTAGTTATCTATTAACCCCTTATATAATATCACAACCGATACTCACACAATGCACATAACATTTAGAAATCACATTCAATTGAACATGTGAATCATTGTCACGACATAACCCATTAGTACATTTAACATTTACTTATCATTTACCATTTATCCCATTTACCATATTATACCATAAACCCATTATCTTATTCAAAAAATTTTATAAACAAACCAAATTCAAATTATTCATCTATTCACATGAATTAAACCATTTAAAAATTTATTTTTTCATATGAAATAATCTATTTACACATTCTTATTACAATTTTATAAGGAATTTGACACATTGTAATTATTCATTTTAACCATTTTTCTCATTATTCCAATCAATACCTTAATCCATTTACAATAACTAGACACAAATTCTATTAATGCCTCTATATGATTTAACCTAGCATACCAATAGAATATTCATGGGATATACATTAATACAAGGAAATTATATGGTTAACATCACCATGATCCATGTTCATGAATATTTGAACACCATGTGGGTGGACCTAAATGGTATTATCAATCTTAATATATCCAATGGGGATAAAGTGGGGTCGAAATAATCATTTACCAAACCATTTTACCAAAACATACTAAATTAGTATAATGGACATTAATATGGAAGAAATTTCATGACACATTGCACAAATTGACAATAAAACAATTGAATGTAACATGTAAACCACCAACCATGAATCCATATATGAAGGCTCACATAATCCGAGCCTCAGATCCGAATTCAAGAACCCTATGAAACCATAACCTACGATCAATTGGGTAAAATAGGGTTTTTGGGATTTTAAAAAAGAAGAACAAATATACTATCCCTAATCCAAAAAAATAGAATTAATAGGAGCAGTAGGCATACCTCGAGCATCAATCAGCAGACAAAATCTCATTAAATGGACATGAATCAAAGGAGATACATCGTAGGGAAGCTTGGGTGGAAGTGGATTTCCACCACCAATGGAGGAGGAATAAATTCAGAGAAAATAATGTGAGGATATTAAAATACCAAAGGCAAAATGGGAAATTATACAATTTTTTTGGGGATCATTGTTTTTCAAACTGTGTGCCAACCATGCAGAAGCCTCTATCCAAGGGTATTCTATGTCACATGGTTACCCAGGGATCTCAAATAGTTTGTAAATCAATATACCAAACGCGTGGATGTCATATGACTTGTTCAACATAGTGGGGAACTTCCACTTGAATGGTATCTCAAACTATGCACATGTCCTCCAAGTTAGCATGATATGGGTGCATGATTTCTCATAGCCACATGCCAACTATTCAACATGTATTAGTTGGCCATTTTTTCAATTCATTCATGTCTGGAAACCCTGAAATAACAATGAGCTATTTCATACACCTACTAAATATCACATTAACCAAATTTAAGGGATTTTGAAAAAAAATTATACTTGAACAAACCTCCATGAACATTGGGATCATACATATTCAAAATCTAGTCACCAAAACATTGTTCCACATTAATATCCATAAGGAAAATATGATTTGAATGTGGAGGTTATCAAATTCCTAATTTATTTTACATAACATGGTTAGCTCTATACCACACTCTCATCATCTAATTATACCATAGATAGGATAAACTACCATTAAAAAGAGAGTATTCATGGAGGAAACCTGGTGTTTTATCACATTTAACGAATTTTTATTCAATGATTCATTATGATTTATTTTTAATTCATACTTTTAATAATTATGTGTAATTTTTTGAGCCTACACATTCACATTAATTTATATTTTTTACATTAAATAACTAAGAACTACAAAAGTATGTATCATGAAAATGGAAGAGAATAAAGAATAACACTACACAATGTGAAAAACCTTCACGACATGAAATCTTGAGAAAAAAATGTCAATTCAATACATGTCATGAATATGGAATATCCAGAACCTGTGAATGCATTTGTGAATCTTCATGAATAGGGGAGAAAACTCTATTATTTAAATTATACCACATCCCCCATAGTAATTTTATTTAAAACCATTATCTACAAATTGTATGCGTGACCTTGATATTTCATATTCTCTACTAAACTATGAAACATAAAATACTATATATAAAAATAATTCCATGAATTTAAATTTATTTCCCACCATTATTGAAGGAGATTAATCAGGAAAATATTTAGCACAGACAAGCATGTGTATTAGGAATTTAAAATCAATATTTATGGGGAATATTAGTTCTTGTAAATAAATTTTTTTCTATGATTTCTCAATGATTTGAATTTTGGATATTTTCATAATTTGATTCAATTAATCATATGAATTTAAATATATGATGGGGTCAACCTACATTCCCATTCATGAGACATCCCCTAAAAAAATATTTTTCATTATTTCTATAGTATATTTTTTTAAACCTCTAATATGAAAACGGCTAGATCATGACTTTCATATTCTCTAAGATTTGACTGAATTTGGTCACTTTCTATATGATTGAGGAATAATTTTCTTTAAAACATTATCCTCAGACCCACCATACATTAATCATTTTCAAATAAACATTATTTCATGAACAATATTGTGATGAAATAATCTATATCCTAACCCTATCTTATATATTCCTACCTTCCCCTAAATGTTTTTCACGATATTTAAATGAATTATGGTGGAGGATATATTTTACAAGGTGTAATGGTTTATACATCATTGAGGGAATTATGCTGTGGTTTTTCCATTATTTTATTAGGACAATCCGTATATTTTTTATTTTATTTTACAATTCACCACTCTTATTGAAAAAACAATATAATAAAAAAATACTTCGAAAGAAAATGAAAAAAAAAAGATTTGTTTTTTGGGATGATCAAAAATGTATAATTCTTGACCGAAAATAAATTGATCTATTGTTGTCAGGTGGTGTATATAGGATTTTTTTCTTAAGAATATATTTAGAAAAATATATATAGAAAAAATTAAAAAACCAGAATGTATATTAGAATAATTATTTTTTCATATGTATATCATGATCTCGATTAAATCATTATTGTGGGAGATATAATGTGAACCCAATGATTTGAGATTCTTAATGAAGATTTCTATTTAATGTCATGTGTTATTATTTAGAATGAAACCTCCCATTTGATCTATTAAATTCTATCATTTACCCAACTACCCAATATCCCCAGGTTAATTAGATGCCAAATGTTTAATCCCTCATTAATAATTGTGATCTCTATTCTTATGTGGTGGAGATTATTGATTCATTGAATTCATATAGAATGTGATATCTTATTTATGTATGTTCTAAAATCTATGTTCAATTTATCCCTGATGAAGAAAAGAAAATTTAAATGTGAGATAAATAGAAAATTACATACTTCATAATAATGAATTAAAAATAAAAAATAAACGAACGAAATTTCATGGTTATTTAAATATAGAAATGTAAATTATTTGGGTGATTTGTTTTTTATTTGAAAATTGAGATACATATAAATTTTTCATGTGTAATTCTGGAATTTTTAACATTCAATTTCATTAATTTTTTTACTAAAATTTGTTTATAATAGTAGATGACTAATAATCCAGTATATTATGTTGAGATTAAATCCAATAAAACATGTATGAATTCAAGTGTAAGGAGATTTCATAAGATCAATTACTATCTACATTTTTTATAATAACATGAATTGATTAAGATGATTTTTAATGTTAATACATGACTGTTCACCTAATGTTTTCATTAATTTTTTAGCATGATATATGTTATGGAAAAAGAGAACAAGGGGGGAAAGGTGAATATGTGGAGAAAATGACACTTTATTCCACAACTCTATGGGCCATGTAGCGGCATCAGAAAATATAATGCCTCACATGATGATCAATGATCATGAAACACTTTTGTGAAATAATACTGATTAAATGGTTAAAAACATGGAATTTGAAGCATGATGATGAATTTACATGTTGTGAAATCTTTACACATCAAGTAATCATGACATAGCATCAACGTAATATGTGATGTGATGTAATGAAATTTTTAAGGGAACAAATCCTAGACCATTACAAAACATGCAATAATTTAATGATGTGTATGTGTAAGACAAGACCAATGATGAGCTATTGATGGAATTTTATCTGATTTTGACCTATTTTATGCCTCAATACATAATTACGTCCAAAATGTTTCCCTTCCTAAATTAAATTTTTGTGCTAACCGAGCCCTGTGAAAGTCTCTAATAAATGGCTATGGTACCTCTACAAGATTCGTTCTGGTGGAATAACTTCTGGGATAATGGATTGATGGTGTTTTGATTTTTCAAATATTAATTTTATTTTTCTACCCCTTCATGACTAACATTTGGAGGTAGACCTTGTTTGATGAATCTATAGTGATCTATGATTTATTTTTAAAGGGTTTTTTAATGTAATTCATTTGGGACAACATTTGAAATCATCATTTCTTAAATATCATCATATCAGTATCATTCATTTTAATTTTATAATCATTTAGGGAACCATATTTTCGTCAAATTAATTAGGAAATGATTATTATTGTGACCATATGATTGACTATTGTGTATGATTAAAAAAAATTGAGTAATCATGTGATCAAATTTATGATGTAATATGATCATTATGAAAAGGGATCATGAATGATTTTTTGGTTATATACCATTACAATTAGATTCAACTAACACAATTATGACAACTATTATGTTTTTCCGATTATTTTATGAATGAATCAATTATTAACCCATATTTTTGGTTGATGAGTATGTTTTTCTATTTTAATAATGTGAAGGTAAATCATTATCAGTTACTTCAATAAATTTTTTACAGTTTATTTCATATAATAGATCATACAATATATAAATAATATATTATCTAACTCTGTCTCTATGAGATTGAACGTGAAAGTTCATATGATATTATATCATGTAGTATATTGGTTTTTTGATTAATGTTACATATTTTTAAAATCATTTACCCTACAGAAATTAATGACACCCCATAATAAATCATTATCATATTTTAAATACAAATTATTGGTAATTTTAATATCTTAATAGTATAAACAATGATTATTTTAATTTATTCAAAATAGACATGATCTATAATTTTTACAAAAAAATCATTCTCATAAAATCAGAATACATTTTCTCAAAAAAATATTAATATTTCAAAATTATATAATAAATCACTACAGATTTTTAAATATTATTCTATAGCACCTAAAAATTGACATCACGTTTTGTCAAATCCATGAGAATAAAAAATAAATTTACTTAAAACTCAATCATTCACATAATTAAATTGGTAATAAATTCGGGATTAAAAATTAAAATGAAAAAATTACTTGAAAATAATTCCTAGTTGTGACACTATAATAATACATACCTTTTTATTATGGATAATTACCAATTCCTAAATCAAATATCACATCGACCTATTTTTTTTATTTCTAAATTAGATAAATATTAAAATATTCCATGATCCATTCAAAATAAAATGTTCATTTTTTAGATTTTAGAAACATAATAATTTATGTAATTCACTCTAAAATTTCCATGTTTTATAAAATGATGGATTAATCAATAAAAAAATATGGTTTTTGAAAGACACTTTTATTAACGAAGGACCCATGGAAATATATGAATGTCTTATAGCCACAAATTCTAAAATAGTCTCTATAACAATATATATGCTTCATTTAAAAAAATATGGACGTAGTTTCCATTATTTATAAATATTTAATGATATGATAATAATAATAATTAAAAATAAATAATTAAAAATTATTATTTAGAAATTAATGGTCATAATGCTATTTTTTATATTTATCTATTTTCATTAAAACTAAATTAATTCATATTATTT
Source organism: Viscum album (assembly GCA_963277665.1). Classification (NCBI taxonomy): domain Eukaryota; kingdom Viridiplantae; phylum Streptophyta; class Magnoliopsida; order Santalales; family Viscaceae; genus Viscum; species Viscum album. The sequence goes on from OY728159.1 coordinate 1,436,063,784, forward strand.
ATATATTTTATAAATAAAAGAAAATATAAATATATAACAAATTATTCAAATATATTTTAGAGTTAATTTGGTGCACATTTGCAAGAGTGTTAATATATTCCAATAACCTGATTTTTTTTATATTTTTATATACACTATTTAATGGAATTTTTAAACCCAGTAAATAGTGATGATTAGACCCATTTTTGAATAATCACAACCATATGTTCCTAAAAGGCTGTAGTTATTTCCATGAAAGTGAAAACCATGGATCTAGGTAAAAAATTTAGTAAAATTTTTTTTTATCCCATTTCCCTACCTTTTGAGACACAATAATAAAAAAAATACTATTAATTTATTTTATATGAATCATCTCACCATTCATTTACTATAAAATGTCGATTATTTTTAAATTAATGGGTCATAATTTCGGTCCCATATATAGTTTCATTTTATGGAGTATTGTTTCATCACCATCCACCAACCATCACCAGTAGGAGCTAAGATTAAATTATTCATAATTTAATATATCTTTGGATGTTTTAAATCGCATAATGCACATGACATATGACGAAAAAAGTATATGAAATTTGTTTCATTCAATTTTTATAATTACATTTTCCGTTAATATTTTCTTGGATGATAAATTTGTAATCATATTCATTTAAACAACATTGTTGTTTAATATACATGAATTAAAAATAAATAGTACTAAAAAAATTTCTTGTTCCCCCATGGTATATCTTAGTGATATCTTCCCATATGGTTCTCGACGATGTCTCAACTTTGAGTCTCACTGTGTACATCCAGACATTTTATGATTCCTAACTTTCTTAGAAATGTATCCCCTTTCATCAAAAAAACAGAGTCTTGGTATTCAAATTTTTAAAATATCCTATATTAATAATGGTTCTTAAACCCAAAAATCATTCTTCTATTTCAAAAACAAGTGATTTTATGTATAATAACCTTCCTAGTTGATAACATCACTTTAAAAGAATAATATTGAATATTATATATTTAATATTACGTCATCATTCATTGGGGAATGATCCTAACAAATTTCTTTTTAATTTTAAACACTAATATGAAAATATATATCTTGTAAATTACTAATTTTTAAATGAATTTACTCAACATAAATATAAAGGTAGTTCAAATTCCCCTATATTTAAAAATATTTATCTTTTAAAGCCCCATTATACTAAAAGATCTGAAAAATAAAACATTTATTTCTTCTCAACCTAAAGCCAAAAAATCTTTGAAATATATTTCATTATGTTAATAACAGGTATGAAATTTGTGATAATGTGTTATTGTGAATGAGATATATTTTTATGGATAAAAATTACCTATATATTAGGGATAAAAGTACTACAAATAATAATATCAAAATAATTTGTTTCAAAATTTTATTTAAGGACTATATTGAATATTTTCCTTTTTTTAGAATTTTGTTTTTTAAATAAATGAATATAAAATATTTACATTAATCAATAATAATTCATATTTTTCTCCTACGAAATAATTACCAATAATTAGGAATAATTACCAATAATTAGGAATAATTACCAATAATTAAGAATAATTACCAATAAATAGGAATAATTACAAATAATTACCAGTAATTAGGAATAATTATAAATAATTACCAGTAATTAACAATGATTACAAAAAATTAGTAATAATTCGTAATGATTACCAATAATTAGGAATAATTAACAATAATTACCAATAATTACCAATAATTAGTAATAATTACCAATAATTAGTAATAATTACTAATAATTACCAATAAATAGTAATAATTTTCAATAATTAGTGATAATTACCAATAATTCGTAATAATTACCAATAATTAACAATAATTAGTAATAATTAACAATAATTACCCATAATTAGTAATAATTACCAATAATTACCAATAATTAGTAATAGTTATCACTAACTACAAATAATTACTAATAATTAGAAATAATTACCAATAATTAACAATAATTAGTAATAATTAATAACAATTAACAATAATTAGTAATAATTAGTAATAATTACCAATAATTAGTAATAATTAGTAATAATTACCAATAATTACCAATAATTACCCATAATTACCGATAATTAGTAATAATTACCGATAATTAGTAATAATTAGTAATAATTATCAATAATTAGTAATAATTACCAATAATTTGTAATAAATACCAATAATTAGTAATAATTAGCAATAATTAGTAATTATTATTAATTATTAGTAATAATTAGTAATAATTACCAATAATTATTAATAATTAGAAATAATTACCAATAATTAGTAATAATTAGAAATAATTACCAATAATTAGTAATAATTACCAATAATTACCAATAATTACCAATAATTACCAATAATTACCAATAATTACCAATAATTTGTAATAATTAGGAATAATTATCAATAATTAGGAATAATTCGTAATAATTAGTAATAATTAGTAATAATTAGTAATAATTAGTAATAATTAGTAATAATTACAAATAATTACCAATAATTACCAATAATTACCAATAATTTCCAATAATTAGTAATAATTACCAATAATTAGTAATAATTACCATTAATTAGTAATAATTAGGAATAATTACCAATAATTAGGAATAATTAGTAATAATTAGTAATAATTAGTTATATACAATCATAACTAATATATATGAATATATAATAGTAATTATCAATTATTTGCTAATAAAATTAACATTTTCTATTTCAGATGGACGATGACGCATTTCGTGAGTTGGCGGATGCTGACATGCCATTCGATGCGGATGAGTTGCTTGCAGATGACCCTCAGCCTGCAGGCGCTTTAGGGAGTACGTGGAGGGGGCGCGGTCTTGCACGATTGATGATTCCTGACCCCATCCCCGAGCGACATCCACGTCTGGGGTTTGATCCACGCACACGGAGGTGTGATAACCTGTGTGATAACATGTGGATTTGACTAAGATTTCATTAATCTATTCACATAATAAATGTTTATTAGTTTTAATGTTTTTCGCATATAGTTTTCGGATCGGGTAGCACTATTTTATACAACTATTTCTCTCAACCTTGGACCACATGGGAGGAGATTCCCATTGATGTGCAGCTAGCCATGTACGACCATTAGTTGGTACGTGCGTAAATAAATAAATTTTATTTTGAAAATTATTTCATTTCTAACTTGATATTTTGATTTATTTGTAGGGTTTATGGTATCCGATCGAGGATACCATGCGTGACGCCATCCACGAGGCATGGGAGGTGGCAATGCATGATCGCTTTCGTTAGTTTTTTTCACAATTTAAGAAAAAATGCCACGAAGAAAGCAGGAGTGTCATATTTTGACGAGTCATGTAGAGCACACCGACGAGAGTACATTTCATCCCACGTATGGGATGGATTATGTGCGCACTGGTTGAGTGATTCCTTTCAGTGGAGATCATCAGTGGGGAGGCAGAATCGGGGGAGATAGGAGGTGACTCATCGAGCTGGGAGTCGTACTTTCAGTACTCATAGACCGCATCTGGTACGTACATTATTTATACATATTTTATATAACTATAAATATTAGTAGTTTATTTTTTATTCTTATAGGCTGTCGAGTACCCTAATATTACGGAGTGCGAAGTATATCTGAGGATGTATAGGGATCCTGCTACTGGGGAGCTCATAGGTGATCGTCAGCATCACATCACGGTCTATATTATTTGTTTTCAAGTTTAAAAATTAACTGCATATAATATATTCCCTATTTTAATTTTAAATTGCAACTACAAGAGTCATATGGGGCCGCAGCGTCACAGACCCGGCATGAGAGTCAGGCCGAGTCATTAGATCAGACCACTGGCCGTCAGTTTGATGAGGCGACATGGATGCAGACCACCCAGTATGCCTTCGAGAAGGGCCTGGTAGTTGGTATCATCTCTCGACTGACTCCTGGAGATTATTATGGCAGTGATACGATGTCAGCGTCCAGATCGAGAGGAGCTCATGCATCTTCTTCTGCTACACAGTATGAGGATCAGTTGCGATCTCAGACTGCACTGATAGAGAGTCTCTGACAGGAGCATGAGCAGATGCGTTAGCAGCAGCAATAACATAAGGAGGAGCGTCGACGCCAGCAGCAGCTGTACGAGGAGCAGATGAGTCGGTGGCCGCAACAGTAGTAGGAGTAGATGGAGTACATGCACCGACTTGCTAATACTTTAGGGATGGAGTTTCCTCTACCAGCATCTGCAGATCCCCCTCCCCACTCCCCCCTCCACCCCTCACCTCCTTCAGATTAGAGTTTGTTTTTGTGTTATAAAGTTTGTTAAATCAAAATATGATATTTTTCTATTCGTAGTTTCTGTCTCATTATAAAATATTAATAATATTATATTTTGAAATAATAATATTAATATTATTTATATTTTATAATATTTAATTATATATATATATTAAAATTATATAATATTATAATTTAATTATATATTTTTTGTAATATTTGAATTTTTTTATTTGAATGTAAAATAATTCTATTATTTTTATATTAATTAAAATAGCTTATTAATATTTTTTTATTTCTTAATTATAATTCAAATATTATTATATTAAATAAAATCATTTGTTAATATTTTATTATATTTTATTTTTGAATTATAATTATATTATTATTATATTAATTAAAATAATTTATTAATAATTTAATATTTTTATTTGTGAATTATAATTATATTATTATAATAATTAAAATCATTTATTAATATATTTTTATTTTTGAATTATAATTGGATTATTTTTATATTAATTAAAATAATTAATTTTTTTTATTTTATTTTATTTTTTTATAGTATTTACAACGGGATACTATGCTCGTCGCAAATAGTATTATTATTATATTAATTAAAATAATTTATTAATATTTTTTTAGATTTTTTTAAAATAGTAATTGTGACGGGCCCGTCGTAAATAGTATTTGCGACCAGCTCATCGCAATTACTATTTTAAAAAGTTTTTACAAATATAGGGGCTAATATTTTCAACGGGAAGGATCGCCGTCACAACTAATACTTTTAGCGACGGGCCCGTTGCAAATAAATATTGTTGCGACGCCGTTTTCCGCAACAGGCTATTTGCGACAGACACCCGTCGCAAAAGCATATTAGCGACGGGATCCCGACGCAAATGCCCCATCGCAAATGTCATTATTTACAGTAGTTGCATGGCATGGGTAACATGGTTGATTTGATCACCAGGTTGGATTCATGGACATCATATGAGGAGGTGAGGCTACTTAGTCTAGGTAATGACCCATGAAATTGGATGGAAATTCTATCTAACTTGAGAAACATGATTTCTGGAAATTGAGTTTCCAAATATGTTGCGGAATTGGTATAATTTTGGTGATTTCCGCTAACCTGTGATGGCTAATTGCTGATTAGAGTCCTGTAAACACAAGATGAATTTGTGAGGAGGTGATTTTGTCAAATCGTGATGTGGGAGACCCCAGTATTTTCAATTTATGTAATTTTATTGTGGGTCTCTATTAATATAAATATATATAGAAGTTGTGGGGCCTTAATGTTCTAGAATTAGGAAAATGAATTAGTGTTTGACGCTCACAGTATTGAGGACCTTGGGTCTATAATACATTCTGAGGATGGAGATAACATTTTTTTGAAATGCTTTTCTATGATCTGAAAGTGAATTTTATTTATGGATATATATCTTTTACCACCATAAGTATGGATTAGAAAAAAATATTTACTTTTTATTAGTGGTCTAAGGGACCAAGATTCTATTTTCATTGGTGTTCCTTAGGGAAATCTCGGAGTTTATTTGCAACCTGAGGTGTTGGTTGGAATGAGCTTCCATGTTAATAAATTATAAGTGGAACATAAGAGTCCATATTGAATATTTAAAATGAGGGGATACCTTTGTCCATGGGACATGGATCCTCTCACCTTATTGATTTATGCATTGGATGTAATAGGTGACAACTTATTGGTTGATGTGTAGAACTAGAGATGCATGTTTCTGTTATTTAAATTGCAAGTGTTATTGTGGCTATTTATTTATTTTACACATGATCTCCAACATATATTTTTGGTATGCACACATGGTTGGTATCCAGCTAAGACTAATTCTCACAACCAACACACCCCTTTTAGAACACATGTAGACTTTCTAATATTATATTCTGGTAAGGGTTTGAGCTGATGAGATGCATAATAGATGAGTTGGAATGGATTTATGGAAGGGATCACAGAGTTTCCTTCTTAAGATGGAGTTTCTATTTTCCTTCATTTATTCTATATAATCATACAATTATGTGTGTCGCTATTGTGGTCATTAATGTTTGACCTCTCTTTTTTAATTATAATGTATAAACAATATTGGGTGTATATTTTGTTATAGTTGTACCAATGGTAGTTTTTATGTGTATTTATTACCAATATTGTGTATTATTATGCTTTCAATATGGAACCTTATTGTTTGATCTTCCTCTAAGGGTAGGAATGCTTTGAGACTATCGAGTATTTATTCAATTTCAATCTATTTAACGTTACTAAAAATATTAATATATCATCCCTTACATTTATAGTCTTGCCAGTATTACTCATTTACACCCTCACTTCATGTTATCATACATTGGAATATGGGGAGTTGTGCCTAATTCTAATATCTCCCGACTCGATAGCACTACTCGGGTAGATAATTGGGTTGGAAAAACTGCATGTGGTATCATAGTAGTTCATGACTGGGATTTAGTTGTACTATAAGGCTATATACTAATGATATAGATATTTCTATTTTATTTATTTTCATTGGATGTTACCATTAGGTCTATGATATACTGAAAATTAGGATGTGGCTAAAAATTGTTTAGAACTCATTCTTGGGTGCTTGAATCCCCATGTATGAGGAACAAACCGAATTACCCTGATGGGAATATAGTTCATTTTTTATCATTCTAAAGTATATAAGATTTCCTCCTCGAGAGGTAATTTTTTAAAATTTGAGTTGTTACATATCATGGAAATCAACTTTTCATCCTTAGTCTATTATTTCAAAAAGGGATATTAGACCCTTATCTTATTATATAAATTGGTTTTTGTTATGTTTGATGCTCATAATAATGATTTTGTTTAGGAACATGATAGGATGGTTTAATTATAAATTAATGTTCCTGTGAAAATTCCATTTAAAATGTGATGTGATATATATATATATATATTTGTGTGCTAATAAAAAAATCCTTGTGATATCTGTGATGTGGGATTGTCTAATAAAATTTTAGTAAGGTTCTGTAACTTGTTGTGATGTTGATAATAAGGTTGGAAAACATGGTTGTTGGATTGATATGATGTAAATTTTTAAGACTAGAATGACATTGATCATATTGATAGTTGTCTTTGTTGATGGTGGAATAGGAGTCCATGGGGATGAGATTCTATGTGTCTTGGTTGCAAAAGGAAATGGTAAGAGAAGTGAGGATGTGCTTCCCATTACTGTTTTTCCTATCTATATTATTTGTGTGTGTGTGAGAGTTATACGAGATATATTGCAATTTGATGGTACTAAACATGTCCCCCCTTGATGGCATAGATAGAGCATCAGGCAAACAGATATGGTGTTATGCAAGAATATAGTAGGAAGAGACCATTGATATTTACGTAGATATTGTAAATTGTAATGTGGAGTATCAAGTAAATTCTCAAGAAAAGGTTCCATGGTAGGAAAGGAAGCTTCTAATATTGAAAAATATTGGGTTGTTACTAGATGAGTAGATCATAGTGATCGTGTTAGGTGTGGCCTAAGGTATCGACAGGAGAGCTCAGGGATAAAAGCAATTGATGGCATATCCAACTCGATGTATTTTTTCCCAACACTAAACACATTCTCTAGTTGGGCGTGGACCATATGAGGTTAAAAACAAGATCAATGCAATGTTGATGATCTTCGAGCAGTTCATGACACTTTTAGGTAATATGGTTGAACTAGATACCTATATGCTCATATGACTAGCTATGTATTCATGGGACATGCAGGTTCCGACTAGAATCCATGAGGAACTTGCCTAATGGAAAATGAGGCCATGTTCCACAAGTATATTTACCTAATGATTCTGAGGGAGTAGGGAGATATTGGAAGTTTCAGTGCCATGAGTAGGGTGACATTTAAATCATGATATATGTAAGGATGTTAATAAAATTGTAAACTTTGGACTTGGAAAGGCGAGGCATTATACCTCTATGGAAAGTTTCATTTAGGATGGTTTATTGTACTATATTCAGGTGTAGGTAAACATAATTAGGTAGGAATCATTATAAAAATAGCGAACCATGCACTCATAGTAGATGGGAAGGTGATAGATAATTCATACTTGATCAGGGCAGTGATAATAGGTGACTTTATATGTGGAGGTTCAGATTCCATTAAGCGAGGTCGAGATGTGTTCTAGTAGGAAAGTCAAGCCAAGCAATCAATTATAACACATTGGAGTAGGTCATTGTTGATTTTATTTTATTGTGGGAAGCTAGTAAATGTTTGAAATTAGTGTGACTGGGCTCCCAAGAAGTGTTTCTCACGTGGGATGGTCAGGCATCTTGAGAGGATAAGAAATAAGTCTTCTCAGATAGCTTCCAGTCAGGGATCATGGAAGAATCAAGTAACTCATAGTGGTTTGGAAGAAGTATGATGTGATGTTATCTGAGAATCAACTATATGAAGATATCATGGAAGAGGTGGTGGGCTCCATCAGTAGGATCAATGGAAGGTGGATGGTGTAGCACAATAAGTGGTTCAATTATTATGTATGCAGACATTAGGATTGTTGAATGTCATGGGGCTACTAGAGGTTGATCATGCTGATTGGCCAATGACATTTATAGGTATTCCATGCTTATAGTCGTGATTTTGGGTTTCTATGGAATGGCCTATTAATGCATGTATGTTTTGGGTGAACGAGGTTAATGAGTTGTAATTATGGAATAACCATCTTCTGGTTAGTTTGTTGGGAGTATATCATATGTGTTATAAATAGATATTAGGTGAGTGGGACAACATTATATGTTTGAGCATTATTAGATGCCTTACTTGTGAGGTTAAATAACGGCTGAAATCAATGAGATGTGGATTACTTGAGACGTGGTGGCATTTAGAAATCATTACTATGTGGTACATGACTGAGATGTGGGGAATATATATTATTTTGAGCATATATAGAGACGAGGGACCTTAATGAAATAATAGTTGTCATGGGAATGATGTGGAAACTCAGGTGGTGCAGAATTCATATAGGTGTCTGATATGACATGGGAAAACATAATGAGTTTCAAGAGTGAAGATACATCATATGAGGAATATTTTGTCTGGAAATTTTTGGTGGACCAATTTTTTTTTATCATTGGGTTGGATGTGATAGGGGTAGGTCACTCCTAAGGTGGTGATTCCACCTACGGTAGTAATCCTATTCCTTTTTTACCAGTGTAGTCAAGGATTTATTTTTATTATGATGGGTACATTTTGTCTGAATCCATGGTTTTTCTATATATCAGTGATTATCTATGATAAGGTGAATAAATAATATCATCTTGGGTTGAAAACCTCTCCATTTTGGAGTTCATGGAAATGGTCTGTATATTAAATTCATTTTCAAAAATCGGAACTCAGTTTTTCATTTTTCTTCAACACCATATCATGTTTATGTATGGGAATATAAATTTAGTGAAATAGTTAGCTGTTCAAATGGGTTTCTGGTTTATTTAATGGCCAATTAAAGGAATTTTTTGGTCATGTTTCACCTGTTGGGTAAAGCATTTGGCCTCTCCCAGAAAACCATGAGTTCTAATATTGATGTATCATAGGGTTTGGAAAACTATGTTTGTTGTGGATAATGTTCATACAGAACCTTTGTAGTTTTTTATAGTGTATAATCAGATGGGTTTTGAATGATTTTCCAAATCACGGGCGAAGCTACACAGATAGTTACCCTTATGAAGTACCTTATTATTGTAGCACACTAGGTTTATAAAACCCTGTGAGATGATCATGAGGCATTTAAAAGAATGAAAAGTTGGTTTTCACCTCCAGTTATTTCACTTTTTCTCTTTTTTCACTCATATTTCTTCTTCCACATGAGGTGATCCTCCCCAGGAACCATGTGTTTCTTCTCCTCTCCTCAAAGGGAATCCTATTCCTCCTCAATTTAATCTCAATTTCATCCTAAATCAAGTGAGTTGGATTTGTCTCTTTAAGGATCTACCCATCCACATATATGTTTTTTTTATATTTCCTCACGAACAACTAAAACCATCCTATCTATTTTACCCAATTTTAAGTGTGATTTATGGAAGCCAAGATTTCTTCAAAATTACTTTTATATAGAGGATAATACTATATGTACCTTCCTCTATGACTCCAAGGTAGGTGGTGATTAAATGTATTTGTGTTTTTTAGCCTTTTCAGGAATATACAGTACAACGCTTAGTGGTAAATAAGAGAGACTCTTTTTAAGTTGATTTATTAATGAAAATTTGATGGTAATAATATATATAGGAATCTATTGGAAATGTACTAGAAAAATGTAAGCATGTGGCAATAGGTTTGAGGCCATATACCACCTTTTAAAGTTATGCATGTTGTGTTTTATTAATTAGATTGTATTGTTTATTACGTCTGGTTGTTTCTATTAAATTGATCTATAAAAATCAATTAAAATGAATTGAATTTTTAAATAGAATTTAAAATTTTAAATTATTTGGAATTATATATATGTGATATCTTGTGATATTCTCTTGTGATCCATTGGATTATGAAGACATCGACTAGTAGAAATTAGGGTGGTATGTCCATAATGATAGAGGAAGTGCGGTCATCTAGATGGGCTTGGCCTGGGATATAGGTGTGATGTGATCACTAGTTAGGCATCATTGACATAAATTGATGTTGAGAAGCAATTTTGATTAGGGGAAAAACTATGATATTTGATTTTATTGTAATGTAATTTGAGTGTCATGGACACACATGCATGATGTGATAGCGTTACTTTGGATTAGGTACTAATTTTTTTGATTACACTCACTTAGGACCACTAGTGTTATGATTGGAGTCATGCACACATTGGAGGACTCAGTGATGAGGTGGTTTTGAATAATCATGTATGTATTGGCACCTAATATTTTCGTATTATGATTTTTTTTGTGTTTTCGTACGAAATAATTCCATAGGGATGGTTAGGAGCCTTTATATGATGTCATTGAGGATATGGGTTGGGGGATAAGTCTTTCTATATTAAGGCCATTGGGCATTTACTATTTTGGGTGGATGGAGAAAATCATTCCTCAAGACATCATTCTAATAACTGATGATCGTTTCTATTTCAGTAAAAATATCTATTTTCCTCCAAATTTAGTGATTAGATATGAAAAGTTATTTTAAGCATGGGTCTGATGGACCATGATCAAAATTCCAATTATTTCCATTGTAATAATGATGAATTGACTTGTGACATGAGGTGTAGTTTGCATGAGGTGTTGTGTTAATATATTGGAGATGGATCCTAAGGTTCACATCGGATAGTTTACATTAATGGATACCTTGGTCGATGGTCCATGGATCCTCTACCCTTTTGTGATTATGGTATTGGATGAAGAAGGTGACTACATCCTAATAGATGTTGAGAACCAAAGAATTTTGTTTGTTTTATTTAAATTTCAATAGTTGTTTCCTTTATTTAATTTTGTTACACAACATGTTAAACACAAATGATGGGTATGCAGATGTGGGTGGTAATCATACAGAGAGGCATTCTCACACCATATGTGCGCACTTTGGAATGTGTATATACTATATTATTTTACATTTTTATATGGTTTTGGGCTCACGACATTGATCCTTGTTGAGTTTTCATAGATGGATGGTAGGATAACTTTAGGTCCCTACCTCAGCTATAGTTTCGGTTTCCTTTTTTCATTTTGTATAAAATGCTAATATGTATATAACTACTTTGGTAATCCATTGGAGAACAAACATTTTCTTATTATACATTTTTTCCAATATGGATTACATGTTTTATTTAAATAACTGTAATGGTATTTTATATAATTTTTAATTTTTGATGGTGTTGATTATTATTATTCCACTTTTGGATGTTATTTTCTATGCTACTCCTATGGGATGGATTGGTTTGAGACTAAATATACATTATTCTACATAATATTATGTATCATTACTCAAAGAATTATTATAACATCAAATAATCATATATTATCTGAACAATTACTCATTTACACACTGTCATTTAGTTGGGAGCATTTGGCATATGGGGAGCTGCAACTGTCCAGTTACACTCTGACCAAGACCACTATTTGGCGGGGTAATTGGTTCAGGGACACTACCAAATAAATTACCAAGAAATGAATTAGATTATTTTCAAGAAATCATATTTTCAAATAAAAAATATAGCTGATATATCCAAAGTGGCATAAAAGATCATTTTTAATAAAAGAGCTATATAAATAGATGACATTAATAAAATAGTTTTTATTCAATTTCATTTATATAAAATTGAACTAAACCATCTACTGTGGTCATACACCATGTGGAACAATAACTTTGTACTCATAACAATTTTTATTACATAATAATTAATCTTGGATCAATGTTTGAACATGTTCCTTGTCTCTAGAAAATAGGACTAAACACCACATCAGGAAATTTGGAAGAAAATGGTTTATGATAGTGTGTATATCATGAACCTGTTACTATGGGATCTGATCCAAGTGTCCATTTCCAAATCATCTAATAAATACCCAATATTCAATCTTCTATAATTTATCTATCTATCAATGTGAAATCATTTAATTTAATTAAATTCTTCAATCATAGTTAATATTCCTAGAATAGGATTTCAATGCTCCTTTTCATTTTCAAAACAACATCATAACATTTCATCAAATAATAACATTCAAATTAATCATTCATTTAAATCCTTTTTTCTAATGAACAATATATAATCAATTCATTAAATAATCATCAAATATAATCCACCATTCATCTCAAAATTCACTAAAAAAATTCAATGCCATTGAAATTAAATGGTTTTTATAATTTTTATGCCCTTTTAAAACCAATGATCATACCATCTCAAAAAAAAAATTAAATTAATTAAAAAGTTGTTTCATACCAATCAAGCTATTCTGGTTGTTAATTTTAGTGTAATAAATTGTGGAACCTCCAACCATCAGGTCATGCAATCAAATCAACACCAACAATAGGAACTGCCAATGGAAAATGATGGTGAGAGAAGATCATGGAATAAAAACTAGAATAAAGATTCATCAAATAAAAGGTAAAATATGTAAAAAAATAAGATAATTCTACAAACTAAAATGTGATGAAAATATTATTGGATAAATTAAAAAAGTAAATGGAGAAATCAAATAATATAGAGGGATCAGATCTTCTATTGGAACATTTATTGAAATTCAATCGACATAAAAATGAAAATTAATTCCTTATAGAGCCCATATAATCTAGAAAATTTTATTACAGTTGAATTGGGGATGAATAGATATTAAAGTTTTTGTCCTAGGTTTAATTTTAAATTTTAGAGTATTAAAAACATAAAAACATGTTTTATTAAATGTGTCATGATGTATGTAGTAACTATGAAACCTAACCATTTGCCCACTCTAATCTTCTATAAAATGATCTCTATTTGGAATCAAGATTAATTAGTCATTCCCAAACCATGAATAAAACATTTATTAAATTTCATATGATTTTTGATTGGGTGGTTTCATGGTCTATAGTAACCATTTAACCCTTATAATGGATCATCAAACACTGTACTATTTCACTTTCCAAACCACAAAGTTTTCTTTAACCATTAAATTCCCCAAAACCATCATAAAATTTAAAATTAATATTTAAACTCTCTAGAACAAGAAATAAACAATAAGAGATTAGAAAAATATACTAGGTACCTAAAACAATGTAACATGATACTAAAACATCCACACTATAAACATGTGTTTTCGATAAAAATTATTTTATGTAGATTCCATATCAATGAGATGAGGCCACAAATCTCTCATGTTTTCCTCACACTATTATTTGTCATAAGAATTTGAATGTTTATTTTATAGAAAATGTTTAAAATGTATCATCTTCCTGTAATGAAATTTTGTCTCAGAATCAACAATTCCGACTAGTTGTTTAGTCATGAATAAATCTAGTTCGAAATTAAGATATTTATATCACAATACATGTGATGAATAAGAATGATACTTATTAAGATATGTTACACAGGTTACACTTTGTATCATAGACAATTGAGTTGGAACTATGGAATGGTAATCCACAATCCCAACCTACTCAACAATCTCAAAAGGACTGAAAAATCATGTTGAAATATTCCCTTATATCCGAAGCCATAAATGACCCAACCGTGGTAAAATTATCATGAATACATGACCACATACCAAAATCTGTATGTTTATATGATTTTGATTGACATATGATTTTTATCATCTCACTACCTTTAAATTTTATTGTGAATCAACTGTATTTTCATCGTCGTCTGTTTGACCATGGTCGGTCTAACCAAATATTTTTCCCAAATATTTAAACAAATGTATTAAAGATCTAAAATTACCGCCATAAAAAACCTGAAATGTTATTTTACAATAGTTCTGTACTAACTGTTTTTTATACTAAAACTCAACTTATAAAAAATAGTCATTTCAAGCTCCACTGATGTTATCATCTCATGAACATCGCATGTAATCAACAATATGTATATCCTGATCATTCTACCCAACTGGCTATGTATGCAATGTAATTCTAAATAAATGTTTGGATCCCACCACATCCTTGAGGAATATCAAAAAACAAGAAATAAAATGGGAATCCCAATTATAAACTATATCATATTGGGAACCATGAAAATGTATAATCATGTTCACAAACTGACATCATATGTCTTTAACAATTGTCATATTATGAATAGTAATAATGTGAGATGATTTAGTCATCTTATAGATTAAAACACATATTCCTCTGTTACCTCTAGTGGTACATTGCAAATCAACCCCAAAATGAATAGAAATATCATCACACTTCCAATTAAATAAAATATTTTTTAGAAGGACACTCGAAGATATCTGTTGCTTTACTATTAATTGGTAACATGTATGAAAATAAGAAAAAAACATAGTGATGTCTTATTATATACATAGACACCAAAGTTATCACCTCACAACATATAATAGCATAGTAGTACCGGGTTAAGCAACTTTCTTATAATTACGATAATCCTCTATCATAGCTTCTCTCAAAAAAAAGGAACAACAAACATACTCTAAAAAATTGGGATACCCTCCAAAGAGAACTTAAACTCATCAAAATCCCATACAAACCCATCGACCTCCACAAACCTGATTACATCATGTCAAGATCTTATTTCAAGAAATTAACAAAATAATTAATGAAAAATATATGTCTACAATTATAAATTAATATACTTTTCATTCACATTGATAGTCGGTTTCCCCAAAGATGTAGTTGGTTTCAACTGTAGACTTGGTCATGGAATTCAATTTATAATGTGAATACAGGATAAATGAATATGCAAACACCTCAGAATAAATATTCCATTACTAATGACATTAATAATAATGCATCATATTCTTAATTGGTCTCATACACCATAATGCACTAATGAAAAAAATTACATGTCTTCTATTATATAATCAAGGGATATTATATTCAAGAATGTGATAACAACCCCAAACACTCAAATGGAATAGGGTCCAATATAATCATTGATCATCTCAATAACTATTATTTACAAGGAAATTAAATAAATAATAAATCATAATCATGTTATGATATTATAAAATGTGTATTTTGGTTGTGATAAATAATCACTGAAAACTATGTAAAAAAATAAAAATTATAATAATATTTTACAATGTAAAATGGAAGAAAAAGATTTAATAATTAATAATAATATATGGAAATATGTAAAAAATAATAACCGGGTCAAAACATAATAAATAATTGAAATATCATTTCATGTATCATGATAAATATAATTTTTTTTGTTCCTCTAATGTGTAAATAAAAATACAATGAATAAATAAACTCTTATAGTAATCCATATATTAAGAGTCAACATAGGGACACGATTTAATTTTTCCATCATAGTAATCTATGAATATATTACGATTCCATCAATAAAAAATGAAATACGTCATCATTAAGTACTATTATTAAATTGTCTTGGTCTTCTTGTTACACTTCTAAGAGGTAAAAAACATCTCATGAGGCCGATAACATTTTTCCACAATCAAAGTCATGATAATAATGTATTAGAAAATATTTCAGCATATCATGAAAATTCCATTTTATTGTGAGGGGTACTACATGGGATGGTAATAAAATTCACTGGGTGTCTCACTAAGTATTCATCCGACTAGAAATCAAATATAGTAACATCCCACAGTATCTCAATAAAAATCCATTAGATCAACTCTATCAATGATACCCTATCATGGGAATATTTTTTCTAAAGAGGTTGTAGTAAAAAACTAATTCATATCATGGGTTTATCATGAAATCATCCCTCCTTTTATGAATAAATTATATATCACTCCATGTGGAAAAAGTATTTTTAAAACAACATAGTTTATGGAACATGTTATGAAATTATCCATATGTCATACCCTAAAAGAAGTAAATAATAATATTATATTATTCCAATGAAATTGAAATACTCTTCAAACATGTATTGTGGTTAACTATATCCCTAATATCATTGACAATAGAAGGCATACCATTCCTTCTATAATATCATCCCACAAACAGAAATAAAATTAATGGGTGATAAATCAAAATGTCCCACTAAAACTAAGGACTCAACTCTTTGTAGTGATTGATCCAAATGAGCTATAATCTATAATTTCAATATAAATGCATCATTAAATGAATTAATTGATTAACAATCAATAAATTAAAACATTCATATCATTGATGGGAATATATATGAATCAATCAAATAAATGTTTTATATCATGATGATATATATTATCATATACCATCATTCATCATCGGTTTCTATAGTATGCTATCATAAATGAAGGTTCAATAAAAGTAATGACATGCTATTGAAACAAATTCATCAACTACACATGGTAACATATTGAAAAATATTAAAAATACACATTCTATTACTATATCTTTATAAATTCTTTAAAATATCAATTAATGTGTACAATTCAAAAATAATCTAACTCGATCCATAAATACAAAATGTATTTTATAAAAAATGTTTTTGATATCAAATTTGGAAACTAATTTTTATTATTTTGATATTTAAATTAATTGAAATTTTAATAAAAAAATATTTTTAAAAAATACATTTTTTTAATAACACATATATATTAATATTAAAAAAACATTATTTAAAAAACCACTCCAAGACATCATCACGAAAAACAATGTGGAAAATAGTTCGGTGCACTAACACTTAACCATCTATATTACCTTTATTCTAATAATTTTTATCATTTAAAAAATAATTTGGAAACTGTAATGATTACATAATATGTTTTCCATTTTATAGAGATAATAAATTTCTCACATTCTTCCAGGTCATACTAATTGGAATGTGTGAAAATAATAATTCACATAACTAAACCAATATAAAGAAAAACCGTAAAACACTCATTGACTAAATTTCTCCATCTAAAATTAGATTAGAAATATCATTATAGGTTTATTTTGGGTTCACTATATTTCAATAAAAAATAAGCCTTCAAGAATTTGAAATTAATCATTTATAAAATAATTAGTTGAAAATTCATATAATCATTATAATTTTGACAATAAGAAATGAGAGTCATGAATATTCCAAAATATAAAATATTAGATAACTGATAACTTATATCATGTTCTTGATTAGCAGATGAGACAAAATCAAGTATTTTTCACATAAATAATCAATTAATAAAAATGAAAATTTTCAAAATGATAATTATAAGTCATTATAATACATAATTACATATAAAAAAAATATGTGAAAAATATTATTTTTTATCTTTAGGATGTATGTTCCCACAATTTAAATTGTATACTATATTATAACATCATGATTTCAATATAGTATTTCTTCTACATTATAGACTATAATAAAAAACTATTTTGAAATTAAAATTCCTCATGCTCTCGGCATTCAAGAACATTTTTCATGGATCTATGTATCTATTTAATAGCAAATGAACAATCTTCTTCATGTCCCCATCATGGATGTCATTCATTCCTTTGGCAATAGTCGTAATAAAAATGACTTATGATGGTTTGGAATTAAATGTTATGTTGACTCTTACCCTCATATTCAATGTTATGAAATATGTAATTTAAAATGAATTTTTTTTCTGATAACTATATTCATTATTTTTTAGGTAATTATATTTTTTGTAATTATAGGTGTCTATCATCCACCTTCTGGAACCATGAATGTTATATGGAATTCATTATTTCATTGCTGTATTAATTATATCAGTTATGGTGTATGCAAATAAAATCCTGGCCACTCTAGTTATGATGCAGTATTTTCAAATCATTTATGTGACACACTTGGTTGTCTTTTGGGAACTTTTTGTATTTTTACCTTCCTTGATGTTGAAATGATCAATATTATCAATGCAGTGAAAATTGTATACAAGTGAGGTTAATATAAAATGTGACTATAATCATATATATTATTCTTTTGAAATACTATAAAATTTATTTTTATTGTCAATCCACATAGGGATGATCATGGAGTTTTCACGAAAACTGAGCGTACAGTACAGGATGAGGCAGGTGTTTAAGGTGTCATAGTTTCCCAGTGTTTTCCAAAACTTTGTGCCACAAAAATTGGGGTTTTTTTAAAAGTTATTTTTTCTATATAGGAGTACATATTTCATGAACTGTGTAGGAGAGTCCATTGGCTAGATAGGGGTTAAATAAAGTGATGAGGTGAAATAGAAATGGAAGGACATGAGTATAATTACTCTATACGAAATGAAAATCAAGGGATGTGGTCATCATAGGGGAAATGGTTTGCAGGTGCCTTTGGGTTGGGGGAGGAAAATAGTTCAAGGGATGTATTTAATTTTCTCCTAAGAGGTGGAAATCTATTTTTGGAGGAGATTAGCCACTGTGAAGGATGGATGTTGGTACACGGAACACATAGGGAAATCGGATTGCACAAGGATTAGTATGCGGTGAAGAATGTAAAACATAAAATGTTAATGTAAAATGGATTAGATTATTTTTGGAATATTTTTCCTATATATGGAATATTAATCCGTTCATTACATAGTGAGATTTTGATTAAAAATATAGGAGAATTTTGGAGAGGACCAAAGTGATTCTCAGGAAGACAACTCCTCAAAGGAAGAGGTTCAGAAGGGTGGATTCTTTGAAAGGAGAAGTGTTCCATGGAGATTGTTCATGGAATAAGTAGAGGTCCACGATTGAGAATATAGTCCGCAAGAAGATAGGTGGTCCATAGATGCATAATTCTTCCACAATGCATGACATTATATAGAGGAGAGGTGGTCCACAAGAGTGGAGGTAGTTCTCAATGGAAAAGTTTGTTCATGTAGATCTCAAGCCACATGGTACATCACAGTTCTAGAGGAAGAATGATTGTTAATGAAAGAACAGTTCATGAACTATCAGTGTATGAAAAAAGGGATAAAATATATGGGTAAAAATGGATCATTAACATATAATCCATCTATAGTTGTGGATTTATAATTTCATGAAAATGAAGGGACCTACAATTATATAAACTATATTTGGATATTTATGAGAATAATGAGAAAGGATGAGTCAACAAACGTGTTTTGGGGGATGTAGTGATCTGTCACTAAAATATTATAAAGGCAGTTTTCATATCATATAGTGATTGTGTCAAAACTAATATTCTCCACAACTATTGAAGATTATTGTATTAATGTATTTCCAAAACACTGTTAATGTATTCTCTATGGACAACCGCATAGTGGTGAACTATGTAAAATAGTTGTGTTTACTAAGTTGAAGTTATTAGTTGTGTAGTACTCATTCTTACCATTAAAGAATAAAAGTTTTCTCTCAACGTGGGAATAATATCCTTCATTTTTTTATGAAAATGATGACACCCTGATTCACCCCTCCCATCTCATGGTGATTTGGGGACCCTCATGTTGTATCAGATCCAACAGGTTATTGGTTATAAATTTTCCCTTCTTCTCTATCATGGATAATATAGTTAATGATAGGGGAGTTCCCATTTTGTATTCAAGTAACATTTAGAAAAAGAATAACAAGATACAGAATCATTTAAGATCTCTTATAATGAATGTCAAATTTTCCACTGCATACGGAATATATGTCACTGATCCAACAGTGATGTTTATCAATGATACATATAGGAAGATTATAGATACAGATGCTAATGTGATAAAATCCTTTAACCACAACACAGTCTAATCAAATCAACCAGAAGGTAATAAGATGCACGTATTCCATGTCCATGTGGAAAAAGGTGTAAATGTTTATGATGGAAACAAAAAAGGAAAGGAGGAAAAAAATATGGTTCTGCAAAATATGTACGGTGATATGAAGATTCATTCTAACAAACATAAGAACCACTCATTATTTTTATTATAGATGTTATTGGAGAAATTTTGGAATTAGTGTGAAAAAATCCACGACATTTTAATTTTTGAATTAAATATTGATAAATCATACAGAACTCTATAACACAAAAATGTCAATCCTGGAGGTAATTAATATTTCAAATGATTCATTCGATGGCCTACTGATAATTCTAGTGGCATATGAAATGGGATCCAAACCTAGAGATAAAATGACTTGTGTTAGCAAGGAAATATCTTTCAAATCCATCGAAAAACATGAGATTTTAGGGGTTATTGTTAATGATGAAAATTATGAATATCAATTTATTTCCCTCTTTTCCATCGAGGGAGAGGGGAATTTTAAAGATAAATAACCATAGCCTTATTTAATTATGATATATTTGGGAGCATTGCTTCTTATTTTTCAAGGTAGTATAATGATGAAAAAATGTTGATCAAACATGCATAAGACACAGAAACGGTTTTCACAAAAGGGTGAATCTAAATCAAGAATGAAATTATACAAAAATGGTAATTTTTTGAAGAATAAAATTCTAACAATGACTTTTGGGAGGAATAAGAACCAAAAATAAAATCAAGAACCCCACCATCTTTGATGGCTATAGTCGAAAATACAAAGTCTTTATAATATAGAGCAATAGATAATAAAATGATTGTTCATGTTGATATAATGTTATAACTTATTAATTATCTTGGTAATTTTGAGAATAAATGTAAAATATGAAAAAAGTGGATGGAATTTACTGATGAATAACCAGAATATGATGATCTGTTTGAAGCTCAAATGGAATAATCAGAATAAGTAATGAATGAATAGTCAATTTCCATTGAAAGAATAATAGATGTGGTGGAACTGAATCTCATAATTAAATAACAAGAAAAATTCATCAATAAACATACATCAAAACTAATGGAAAATTCCATGAATATTGATGTTTTGGAAGAATAAGTTGATACTCTTAAGAGGAAACATGAAATATAATCAAATTCTAAAGAAAAAATAAAAAATTCAAGGATTCTTAGTTGTTGAGCTTCTAGAGAGAGCTAATTGGGATTCTAGGAGAGTAAAAAGGATTTTAATGATCAATGATCCACATGAATGGGATATAGTGAAATTGAGTGTGATGATGAAACATCAAATACATGAAAAAAGATAGACTTAAGTAAAGGAAAATCTAGTGTTGAACATATCATTAATTCCATTGAAGTTATAACTAAGAGATCATCAAATCAAACAAAAAAGGAAACAAAATCAAATCTAAAAGGTTTCCAAAATGAAACGAAATCAGAATAATTTCCTATAAAATGATAAATAGGGAGGAATATATGATAGAATACATTTATTGATATGAAATTTCAATTCTATGGATATTTTGTCCATGCCATTCCGTGCTATGGTAAGAAAAGTGGCTCTTTGAATGGGGATGATCTAGAATACCAAAAAAGGAGAACAAATTCATATCATAGTTTTAATAATAGAAAACAATTCTTCTGATATTTTATTTATTATTCTAACATTGGCCATAAAGATGTTTATTATAGGATTCAAAAGGTGTTATCAATAAATATAGAACTCAATGGAAAGACAATACTCGTCATCCGATCAGGGTTTCTCTTACAAACAGGTTTTCTCCTATAGATGAAGAAAATGAGTATAATGAACTTGTTCACATGGATAAGATATTTGAAAGGCCTTCCTTATCATTCATTCATTTTAATATATCATGGATGCAAAATAAGAGAATTGAAAAAAAAACAACATTATAAAGATATCGATCAAACACAGAATGAGCAGTAACACATGGAATCTTGATATAGGACCCTCATCCCATATTACGAGAAAAGAAGAGCTATTAAAAAAATGTTAGAAAAATGTTTGATCAAAGGAAATTTTTTATAATGAAGGTTCATTGAATATCAATAAATGTTGAACTACTAAATTGGATAATGTCTAGTAGATGATAATTGAAGGTTTCTAGGAAGATGTTCTACGTCACAATCTCTTGAGTCTGATCCAACAATGTGACTCAGGAATGATGTTTACTTTTAATCAAAATGGGTGCACAATAAGAGTAAATAATAGGATTTCATAAATGAATGGATATAGTAATGATAATATCCAATACCATGTTGATAGTAATGAAAACATTTGATACATGGTAGATAAAGAAAAAAATTGTGCCACCAATTATTTGTTAACCTTAATCAAGAAGACATTGAAAATAAATCAAATATGATGATTGTCATGTATATCCCTATTATGAATATTGAACATGAAAACACTTCTGATGCTTGCATATGAGAGAATTTGGACTTTAGTAAATATCAACAAAATAAGAAAGTGGAAGAAAAAATTATTTATTTTATCCGTACATATATATGTTCTCTAAAAATGATATTCGGACATATGGAGAAAAGTACTTCATTATTTCCATTGATGATTATAATATAATAGCTTGGGTGATGGTCATACATAGGAAATGAAAAGTGGTCGATTTCATGAATCATGTTGTAGAATAGCTAAGAACGATACTGTAAGAACACTCAATATATTGGGATCTGATAATGGAGGGGATTACACATCCATTGAGTTTAAAAATTACATGAAAAAACGAGGAATAGAATATGAGGTGGGATCTGTGATAACCCCACAAAAAAATATAGTTGTTGGGAGTAAGAATCAAAAAGTATATATTATGACCAGAATTGTGCTAATTGAGAGTCTTATAACTCACTATTAATTGAATGTGGTTGTTCAGGAAGTAGTGTATATTCAAAATTGGTCAGGGATATACATGGTAGAAACCAATACACCATAAGATTTATGTCATAGAAGGAAACCCTCATTGAATTATTTTAATTTATTCGGATGTAAATATTTATTCTAAAACAATTAATTATGTCAAGGGAAGTATGGTGATGTTGAAAATGAATGACTATTTTTCTGATACACACTAAATAGAAAATACTGCAAATGATTCGGAAATCTTATTGAAAATAATATGGAATGTAGTGATGTCAAGATCATTGAAGACAAAATCATAAATCTCTAAAAGAATTATTTTAGAGATGTGATAAGAGATGACAAAGAATTTAGACATGGAATAGATCCAAATACCGAATTAGAAGAAGACATGTCACACATTCAGTAGTCACGGCATGATGTTGACATAGATGAATAATTGGAAGTGGATACCTTGGCTGATGAAAATTATTTTGATCCTTAAAGAAGAAATCGAAATGTATAAATTGATTCGTCCAACTCAATTTTGGATTAGGCAGATCCCTCACAGACTTGTAAGAGGTGGAATAATACACAATCTAAATTCCAATTAGTTGTGGATCTATCCTAATTTGATGAAGTCGTAAAGGATGAATCATGAATAAAATACGTGAATAAAGGGATCAATCATAACAACATGAACCAAATGTGGTATCTAGTTTTGATAGCCAAAAACAACAATGTGATTGGTATGATGTGGGGTTTTTAAATGAAATTTGTAAAGAATAGAAATGTTATCTTAAATAAGGCATGACTGGTGTGTAATATCTATTCATAGACTGTAGTTGTTGATGTGGAATACATATTTTCTCTGATGGCTAGAATGGTGTTAAACATGTTTTTTCATGCAATGGAAATTAAAATAGGATATAAATTGTATCAAATGGATGCCAAAACCAAATTCTTAAATTCTTTTCATGATAAATAAATATACAAAGAACAGAAAGTGTGTTTTCTACTTGGTAAGGATGAAATGAAGGTTTTCATATTAATGACATCACACTACGGTTTTAAGAAGGCATCACGAGTGAGGTATTCCTAACTAAAATACTATCAGAATAAGGTAAAACATAAAAGGGGTGGAGTGGATCACATTATTTATGTGAATAATTCTCAAAAACATTTGTTCATGGTACTGGTATACATATATGATATTATATTAGGTGGAATCAGGCATGGATTCGTGGATGAATCTCCAAATTAAATGAAATAAAAATTTCATGTCTATTATTTGTCAACTCACATACTTATTGTGTCTACAAGTGATTCAAAATAATGAATACACATACATTTCTCTAGAAAATATGCCAGAGAGTTGGTGAAGAAATTCAATATTCATGACTCTAAACCAATGATAACCCTTATTTCCATTGAAAGTAAATGTTAAAATAATTTGGATGGGACTTATGTTGACCCCACCATATAAATGACAATCATCAGAATCTTATTTTTATTAACTACAACATGGCCATATATTGTAGTTGCTAAATTCATAGAGGTCAACATTCAATGTAATACAAAAGAATAGAATATGGTGGAAGTGAAATGTATCATATAGTGAATTAAAGGCACTCACATTCATGGATTATCCGTTGGTTCAAGAAGATATAATCAACTATGGACAGATTAGGACGCAAATTGGGATGGAGATGTGGTGGATGTAACATCCAAAAGTGGTGGATAATTCATTATTGGAAGGATATGTGTGATATGGTTGAGTAAAAAAGATAAAAGCACGTATCTTCGTACATATGATGTAGAGTATATTTCCTCAACATATTCATGCACTCATCTAATTTGGATGAAGCAATAACTGAATGATATTGGCGATGAGGTGAAATATCCAATGGTTATTCACTAAAAAAAGTTGATGATTAGTGGTGGTTTGTTAGAAGGGGTTAGGAACAACACCCTATAAATTATATATATAGGGGGTTTTATACAAACACCTCTAATCATAAAATTTGAGGGGTGTTAAAACCTCCAATAAATTTTTCATCATTTTTTCTTTGAAATATTTGATATTCATTTAGAGTATGTTTTGTCAAAACCATAGAAGATTAAAAATCAGTTGATCAATATGTTAGATTAGATTTTCTGAGACACTAACTGTATATTATTCATTTTGATATATATTAGAGGATATTTTTGTAACAACAAAATTTATTTTTAAAGGAAATAGTTGGGGATCACAACCCCCTCTAATCTGTAAATTATAGGTGTTTCATAAACTATTATTACTCCCTTCGATTATATGGGTTTTTGAAACCCATATAATTTTAGAAATTAGATAGAGTTGAAAACCCCCTCAAATTTCAGATATTAGAGGGGGTTGTGACCCCCTAATGATTTATGAAATTATATGGGGTTTTCAACCCCCACTATGCCATGAAATTTTAGGGGGTGCATGAACCATCACCAATCACATTGATTAGAGGAGTTTCTTAGCCCCCTCATTATTATTTTAATTTTTTAAATTAAATATCATATAAATTTAAATTTAAAAATATATATGTGGGTATGATTGTGTGTGCGCACACACACCCGCATGTATATATTACATAAATATATTATATAAATGTGTTAAAATGCATTATAAACACACACATATATATATTATAAAAATTAATTAAATGAATACTTATACATGTAAGATATGTATACATATATAAATATTGGCATATATAATATAAAAGTACATAAAAATATAATTATTCATATATATAACATTATTATATGGTTTTACAAATACCATATCGTTATATTATGATTTATTTTATAAATATATTATATTAGGTAAATTTTTATTTTAAATTTGTGTATAAATATATTTATATTAAATTTTTTATACAAATAACTATAATATGGAAAAAATTAAATACATATATAAAATTTAATATTATATATAATTTATTATAAATATTTTAATTTATATGTATTTATATACATTATATAATTATATATATATATATTAGTATACCCTATTAATATTAAATTGTTTCAGTGTATATATACATGATTTAACTAAATTATTTGTTTCCAATTATATGAATTTTTTATTATATTTATATGTATAGATAAATATAATTGTATAAAATTATGTAAATTTATATATATATATTTGTAAAAATATTATTTCATATAATATTCCTCATATATAAAATAAAATCATAAAAATATTATATAAATATATATATAAATATAATTTGTTTAAAAAATAAATAATTTAAAAACATAGTCTTGTAGTTTTTATAATTGATTTTACAACAATAATAAATATATTTTTAAATTATATGTTTATGAATCTATTTTATATATAATTAATATTATACGGCATAAAATTTATATAAATATATATATATATAAATGTACATAATGTTGTACAACTCTATTTATTGAAATAAATATATATTAATGTACATAATATTACAAAATTATATTTAATGAAATATATATAGATTAATTTGATTAATAATAATAATATGTATTGAAATATATTATATAAATATTTATCAAAATTGTATTTAACATAATATTAGTTATATAATTGTATAAATTTAATTTCACATAATATTAATTACATATAATGTAATAGAATTTATAAAAATAAATATATATTAATTTCCCTAATAATAATTATACGTATTGTAATACATTATATAATTATATTTTTAGAGACCTAATAAAAATTTGTTAAATATATAAATATATTTATTATAAAAATAAACATGTACATAACATATAAATATGTATTTAAGTATATAAATAAATTAAATAAATATACTTATAAATATAAAAAAATAAGTGTATATCCATGAAAAGATAATAATTACAAAATATATACTCAAATGTATTTAAATACACATATACAATATATAGTTTATATAAATGTATAAATATAATATAATATAAAATTTTTTAAATTTAAATACATAAATTGAAAATTTAATTATTTATATATTATTTTAAATACCTATATATCAATATAAATTTTCATGAAATAATATTTATTTTCATTAGTTTAAAAATTTATATAATTATAATGATATTTTTATAAATAAACCAAATTATATTGTCATAGTGGTATAGCCATTACATAATCTTACAAGAGGTTAGTTTATCGAATTTTGATATTGAAAAATTTAAAACCATTTGTAGGGGTGGGTTCTTCGTTGAACTGGAGAATGGGTATAATGATTGGTCGCCCATGTGAGATGGAGAAGTTGATAACTAGAGGTTGGTTGGGTCATGAGGGTCTCATCGGACGAGAACCTGAGGCCGAGTGTCACAGATGGTGGGAAGTGGGGATCATGCGGGAAACTGGATGGTCATGTATGGTCACTAGAGAGCGGGGTGGCTGTGTGAACTAGAGGGAATGCAACATGATAACATGATGTATGATTGAATGGTAGGGATGGTGGGGGTAGAGAATTGTATTTATAAAAATATATATTTATATGCTTTAGAGGAGGATTAATGAACCACCTCTAATATGATTCATTTAAAGGGGGTTTTAACCCTCCACTAAATGTCAGTATAAAATAGAGTTCATTCGTTAAATTGCCTCTATTCATGCCCAATCATCTCATGTAAAGGCATTTTACAACGACCACTAGATTGGAAAACACTATAGAGGGGGTTAAATCCCCATATAAATTTATATTCTATGATGAATTAGAGGGGGTCATAACCCCATCTAAATGAACCACCAATAAATTTTACACTACATTACTAGCGACTCCTCAAAAAATTCTAATAAGAATAGGTTGGAAAATTAGTGGTGGTTCACCATTACCACATCCAAAATGTTTAGAAGGAGTTATACCCACTTCTAATAGGGTAGGGTTTTTTTATTGATTCCCTATGACAACAAAAGTGCATCTAATCATATGAAGAATCATGTTCAGTATTCTCATACGAAATAATTTGAAATCATATATCACAATATGAATGGAAAAGAGAAATAAGGATTGATTAAAATGGAAAATTTTGGATTATATGATAATGATGATGACATACTGAACAATCCATTATCTACTCATTTTTTTGAGAAGCATCATTTTAACATCAGTGTTCAACCACCACCCAGTTCATGTGGATATCATAGTTGATCCCATCTAACCAATTATGTTAAATGATATAATCAATTTGTTGTAGTGATGCATGTTAATGGGTGGAGATATGATATATAGGTAGTGTTTCATATTCTATACAAGTTTGTTAGTTTTATTTCCAATGGGGGATATTGGATACTTTCAATGATAAATTACATACTCATATGGTTTAGGCGAAATTATAATTCATAGAAAATTTGAAAATCAATGGTTATCATGTGAAACTTTAGTAGGACATCCTTATGTGTTACAAGAAACAAAAACTCAATATATGCTTCCTCTATTATTTTCTATACCTAGAATTGATCACATAGTCATAGAATGTTTTCTATGTTGTTTTGAACCTATCAGTTTTTGATTGTCGATGCTGCTTCACTAAATTTATCTATAGATTGCAAGCAAACCCAAACGGGGAGATTTATGGGACAAAGGTTATTATATGCAGAAAATGGAATATGGTTTTTTTTGACTGACATTGGGTTTATCAAAGAGTTTCCAAGAGATTTGATCTTACAATGATTGCGGAATTCAAAGGATACTTAACAGACCGCACAGGAGGTACAAATAATGTTTAGAAAAAATGGAAAATGAAAAAAAATTTCATAGCAACAGTATGATGACTACAAAGCATGTTATGCAAACCGTGAAGGGGAAATTGTTCAAGATTGGTATATGGTTTATGGGAGGAAAATAGTTCGCGAGAGGTGAATTATTTGTGGCTAAGATGTCGAGATATGTTCATGGACGATATAGGCCACCATGGAGGAAGTGTGGCTATATACAGACTGTGTAGGAAATACAGTTCACAGAAGGATGAGTACGCAGAGATTGCATACCACATTAATTTTTTATATAAATGGATTAGTGAGATTTGTAGATCAATTTATTATATTTAGAGTATTAATACATTCCTTACATAGATATATTTCAATTTTAAATCTTAGTTAAATTCATTGATGTCTGAAGTGGTCTATAGGAAGACATCTATTCAATGGAAGAGGCTCACTATGGTGGATTCTTCAAAAATAGAATAGTTCTATGGATGTACTTCATGTAAGCAGTTGTGGTCTACATAGGATGAAATAGTCTGTGTACGAGAGGTGGTCTATAGAGGATGAACCCATCCATTAAGTAGTGATGGTCCATGGAGGAGAGGTGGTTTTTGTTTGTAGATGTAGTTCATGTAGGAACATGTGGTCTATGAAGAAGTTACAACACGAAGTGCAGTGTCGTTCATAGAAGAAGGAGTCCATTTCAGGGAGGAACATTTTGTGACCAAACAGTGCACAAAAAATTGGATTACATCTGTAGTTTATAATGGGAAATTAATATAGGATTTATCTATAGTTGGGGATTCATAATTTCAGGAAAATTAAAGGTCTAACAAGTCTATAAATTATGTGTGGATCATTCCCAATGTAGTAAGCACGTGGGAGTCAACAAATTTATTCTGAGGGACATAATGAGTTATCCCTAATATATTTTAAATGTAATGTTCCTGTAATAGTGTGAATGTGTCTAGACTCTTATACCGCACAATTAGTGAATATTGAGGGATATAGGTTTGATTGAAACACAATTTATGTATGCTGCATGGATTATTCCATAGTGGTTAACCATGTAAAATTGGTGTGTTTCAACTTTTCTTGTGATTTTTTGATTATGGGTTGTTCCCATCGAATAGTGTTAACATGTTCATTTCAACGTGGTAACAAGATCCATCACTTTCGAAAAAAAAAGATGACACTATGACTCACCCCTCCTATTATAGAGTGTTCTGAGGATCCTCATAAACATGCCTCATCCAATGTTAGAAAACAATATTTCTGGTGCCTATCATCAATTCCATGATGTATGAGGTTTTTGAAATAAAAAATAACCAATCCCATCATTATCTATGCGATATGCCTCCTGAGCTTCATTGAAAAATGAAATTGGATACCTAACTAGACCTCCAAAACATCATGATCAATTCATTATCCTATGTTTATTTATGAATAAAAACATATATAATTAGATAATTTAAAATCGTGGTACACTCTATAAAAAATAAAACTCTATATAAATTAAAAACACAATCCCACAAGGATTTCTCTACCAAGAAGATTTTTTATCCCAATTTAATAGGCATGAAATTATTAATGGTGTTATAAAAATTTTTCTTAAATAAAATATTTTATATACTTAATGTATTGACATGTTATTTTATTTAGAAGAATATAAATTATAGTATTTTATGTGGTTTCATAAATTTCACCATATTATATATTGTATTTCCATCACAAATTCATTATCATGAAAATATATAATTGGTATCTAGAATCATTAATTAAATTAACATAATCAAACATATTAACATATTTCACAATATACATCGCATTATTTTTGTTACAATAAATATCATAGGTTAATTATATATAAAAATATTAGAAAACATTTATTTTATAATGAATAAAATATTTTAAATTATTATAAATAGATTAATCTAACATCAATAAAACGGTATGTATTTTTCATCATGTAGATATCTGTGAAATTTATGGATCGACATATATTCCCAAGATTAGTGATAAGTTAAGTTAACTTCCCACTTTATATTTATAATCACTCAAGGAAGTAATTAATTAACCAATTATTTTGATATTTAATATTTGTAAATCATAAAAAAAATTAAAGATGATTTCATAAAAATAATAATATTATTTTTCATTTGTAAAAATTTGTAAATAATATATCAAACCCTGAATGTCTTAAAAAAAATTTAGGATAGTTATATATAAATTTTTATAATAATTATTTATTCATACATTAATTAGTAATAAAAAACAATTTATATTATTGAATTAAATAAACAATTGAATTAGGAAAAAATATTAATTTGTTAAATTTATATATGATATATTCATTTATCAATTTTTCATTAGAAAATAATGATAAATTTTTAATATTCCCTCTAGTTATTATATATTCACTAAAAACCAATTAAAAAATATAAAAAATATAAAAAATTAATTAATTTTTATCATCTATATCAAAAAATATTATAATAATTTGTATATATAATTATAAATTTTAGAGACAGATAGCCCATCGTGGCTAGAGACGATGCCTACTACCATTACAATAACATAAGATACTATGAAACACAACCTGAATTGTATATATGATAAGTTATACTGGTAAACCAGAAACATACATGTGTCTTTCATTACATTTGAATAAAAAAATTCAAAGTAATTTATTTATATAACAACTTTATTAAAAATAGATTTCTCTTAATATCAGTAATAATATACTACATGGAATTATGAGGAAAAGGAAAAAAATACGGGTGAGCTAAATATTCTGTATGTGATAAGTATTATGTATGTTTTTCAGAATCAATAATGAATAATATATATTGAAAAGTAAATAACTGAATAAAAATTAAATTTATATAAATAAATTAGTAATAATTAATATAGAATGGTAAATAACTAAAAAAAGTTTTCATTTAATCACTGAACCAATAATCCATTTTACCCTTAGTGTTATTCATAGTGATAATCAATGGAAAATAATCAATGAATTTGAATTAATGAAATTATTAATAATTGGAAGCCATGTTTCCCAAGTACATAGTAACTTTTCCCACAAAAACATTTAAATTATGGTTTATAACATACTATATTCAAGAATATTCAATAGATTTATGAGAACATGTTTGGGCACAAATTCAAACGGGTTTATTCAAACTAATTTCATCTGAAGAGAACACTAATGAATCATGGATCATACATTAACAAGTCCCCAGCCAGTTTAATTCTAGATAATTCATTATATATCTAATAATTTATTTAATTTATAAAAAATTTGACTTATCAAAAATCTGTTTTGAGTAAAAGATATAGTTTTACAAATATTTCTGAAGTTATTTATGTACCATTAAATGTAAACACTATATGTAAAAATGGTTTATGTTTTAGTCAATAATCACATTTGTGACAAACAAATATGAATATTTAAATGAAATTTATTTTCCAATGGTAATAGGAAGGTGAATATTTCAAGGGAAATTTTTTTACAATAAAAATGAATCAAGGAAGTGAATGTCTATATTTTCTATATTCAACATGATTATTATCAATGGAGATAAAGAATAAGTATGGTATCAATATAATATATACCATAGGAGTATCAATGAAGTATTTTTTTCATTAATGAATATAAATACCATAAAAATATAACTGAAAACACTTTTTATGAAAATATCCCTTCCATTTTGGAAAAAAACATTTTGAAAATCATTTTCAATGAAAATAAATTTCAAAAACAAAAAATCAAAAAAACAAATTTGAAACAAATTTTCATTTAAAATAAAATTTGAATACTATAAAATAATCACAGAAACACATTACCTATCATGATGGATAAAATTACTTTCATGTTGTAGATGGTTAAATTAATTTTCTATCAACTTTTTTTCTAAAAGAAAAATACAAATTTTTTTAAATGAAATAAATATTCTATTGAAAATATTTTGTAAAAATTAAAAATTGCTGATATGTAATTTAATAAATTATTTTTAAAATCTTAAAAAAATTATTTATTTATAAAACATGGTTTGGTAAGAGAAACATATTTCCAACTAATGATTTAAATTATGTAAAAGTTTATACAATAACATATTCAAAAAAAATCCAAGTACCAATGTGTGAATGAAATTTCAATATTACTTGAAAAAGATCCTGAATAATCAAATGAAAATAGAATTAAAGGTATTATTAAACATCTATAAAATAATTTCATTTAATTTATATTCAATATTAATAATTCTTTAATTGAATAAAATAAACCCATAAAATGAACATAACATTAATTGACATTTAATTAATGAATCAATTAAATGAATAAAAAATAAATAATAAAAAGTATAGTGAAAACAATGAATAGATAAAATTAATTATACACATAATTAAATAATATCAAGGTCACCAAATAAGTCACAAAACCCAATGAAATGAAAGTGAGTTATGAAATTCACTACAACATTGTAACATTAAATTTAAATCCCCATATTTGAACTAAATCAACTTGAATCCCTATATTCAATGAATAATCATTTATTCATTATGATACATGTAAAAATTAATTTATATACCCTATATAAAAGAAATATGCACATAAAATGACTATACACCTCAATGAAATGGAATTGAGATGAAATCCCTTACCATATGTTTTTTTGGTTGAACATGATTTGAAATTCAATATATAAAAATTTAAAATTTTATTAACATATATAAGAACAATATTAATAGTTATAGATTAATATATGATGCATTTTTACCATCTTATGACCCATTTTTTAATAAACTATAATAATTTTTACTGTCTCTAGTGTAAATTGTCCATTTTTTTCATATGTGATTCATTATGAATGTTCCAGTTCATATATGAAATATATATTTCTAAAATCACTAGAATATTTTTCATGATATAAATATCATATATAATGATTACATATGTATTTATATTAATCAATAAAGATTAGTAATGGTAAATTAAATACATTGTTCATTGAGATGGTAGGTCGTACGTACGCATGAAGGGTGTTTTCAATTTATTATTGTATTGAAACAAAGTGAAGTAAATAATATGTAAATATATATATATTCATTACATTAATACTTTTTGTAATATATATCACATATTTTTATTAAACATATCTGCAATACTTTACATGTCATACATGAATTAATCCCATTTCATCACGAGGTAGTAATCCATTATACACAAGAATGACGTTATCGTATTCTGAAAAAATAGAAAGACTGAATATATGTTTGATACAATAACTCAATTATTTTAAAAATATCATAAATAAATTAAATAAATTTTATATATAGTATAACAATCCTTATTATTAACGTTGAGAGGTGGTAATGGAATAACCAATGACATCAGTTCATGTGGTGGTAGTCCATAGTACAGAGTAATGATTTTGTAACCCATTTTATGGATGTGTGTGTCATTTTAGGTGATACCATTAACATATAAAAATATTAGTTCATGTAATATATTAATGTTATTATATAATCATGGTATAACATGAATTTATTAAGAAGGATAAGGAAAAAATATAGATATATTTAATAAGAACATTACCTATTCATTATGTATCCTCTATATATTTTCATTAATACCATAATAGGAGGATATATTCCCAAAATAATGAATATATGATGATAGGAGGGTTGTAATGGTGTTATTTTTTAATATTATGATTCAGAAAAATGGCTTGATACTTCTGAGGATGTGAGAGGAGGGAGTTTCTTATTCTATTTGATAAAGAGTGGAGTTCTTGTAAATAATCAAAAGTATTTAGTATAGGAATGTAAATATTATCTCATGTGTCTCAATGATATATAATTAATGGTTATGAGGGATAAAATGGTCTATAAAAATCTCCAACAAACAAGATAACACATTTATAAAACATTTTTCCTTAACAACTAAGAATCTTTATTTTACCATTATGGTTTTTCATTATATAACATGTTTTATAACTGAAGTATTTTATCCTCTATATATAATTTAAAATTATAAATGTTTTATACAATTTAAAAAATAATTCTATTATGATATATAATTATAAAATAAAAATCTTATGTGTCTTTGAAAATAATTCAAACACAATATGATGTAATGTGAAAAAACACGGTTTCAATTGCAAACCTACAAACATTGTTTTTACTATTTAAGGGTCTATATGTTGATTATAAATTAGTCTATTAATGGTAAGTATTTTGAATTTATTTAAATTAACAAATCACATTGAATAATATTTTATTCTTGGTAATTTTAAATCCTCCAATAAAATATTATTTATCATAAAATACAATTAATGTTAATTTAGATATTATTCACTTAAATTGAATATTAATATATCAATTAAATGATAAAAATATATCATAATTAGATCAAAATGATGTATAATGAAATATTTATCAAAAAAATTAGGGAACTTATTAATTCAATCAATTTATTTCAATTGGTTTTAAAAATACATAGTATCACATAAATAAATAAAAATATTAACTAAATAATCGCTATGTTAGAAATTCATAGGAATTTAAGGTAATTTAGTAATCTCAAAAAAAATTATAATGATAAAAAATTAATTTATATTTTAGTATATCATTTAAAAAGAAACATTTGATCTTTTTTCTTATTGAAAATCTTTATATAATTGAGAAAGAAGAAAAGTATTATATTTTTCTTTTGTGATACATAACATATTAAATAGGTTAGTTTTAAAAAAATTTGTGTATAAAATTCCTAAAAGTATATCCAAAAGTCATATGTTAATAAAAATTTCCATTAAATTGTTTTGTTTCGTGTGTTTGGTCTTTTACAACTAATATTTTATGTTTAACTAATATGTAAACTCGTTTTTACCATAATTAGTTTAATAAATTTTAAATATTTTTAATCATCATATTGGTAAAACATTAACATGACATTTTTTGATATAATCAATAATAATGATTCCAAATATGGATACCATTTTTAATAATTCAATTAATAAATATAGAAGAAATTAATTTATAATTAATCTCATGGACTGGATAAGAACGAATTTTTTTAAAATAAAATGTGAAAAATATTACTATGTTTATATATATATATTCAATAAGAAACAACAAAATGACCTAAATTATTATATATATATATATATAATATCTACAATTTCATTGAAACTAATTAAATTTATAATTAACAATATAAATTATTTAAATGAAAAATTCGTCTTCATTTGAAATTTACTATATTACATTATTCTTCAAAAATGAAACATCTCAAAAAAATACCAAATATTCATCCTAGGATTTTATTGATATTAATCATTCAAAAATGATTTATTTTCATATAAATCTTCAAAATTTGGTAAAATCAAATATTATTTTATATTCACTAAGAATGATCAAACCGTCTTGTTTAAAAAATTCTATTATTAAGAAAACATTTCTTTTTTTGATAATTTATTCTTATTTTATTTATAATACATAGATAATTATTATATATTTTGAAAATATATATATTCATAATCAATTTTACTATATTATTAACCATAGTTTTAATGGCTATTGGAATATAAGTAATTGACATTAAAATGTGAATTAATCTTGAATTTTAGACCAGATCATATATTAATACTCATTGGGGATCTTTTAAGGTTTAGTGTTTCAAAGATTTGTTATATCTTACATATATTAAACATTTATTTTATAAAAAGAGTTTAGTGCTAAAAATAGTATCAATTTTTTCGATATATAAATCATTAAAACTGAAAAAATTATTTCATTGACAACAATCCAAAAAACATCACAACCGACTTCTTTCTCTTGGACATGATTATATGCTGTGAATTTTTTTTTAAATACATTGGATGAGTATAAAACTCAGTAAAGAATATAATGATATAAATAATTAGTCCAGTGATAACATAAAAACCATTAAAACCAACAATAAAAAAACTCATATGCATAGAAACCTAATGTAGTTTTCTAGGGACATATTTACCAAATCAATCTTATATTAACCCTTACACTTGGAATGGCCTTTTGGTCAGCTTCCATCTTTGGAGTATCCCATGCATTGGAGTTCTATAATGTGGAACACCCATTTTATCATGAGTTATAACGGGATCAACCAAATAAAACTAGTTATATAAGGGTCTCAACCTGATATAAATAATGTTCAATGAACATATCATGTTAATTATTTATTATTAAATTAGGAGAAACCACACATGTCATACTCAAAAAAACAATCCTTTTGAGATTTATTAATGGGTGTTTTAAAAATATTTTTAAAGGAATGTCCCACAAATATTATTGGAGTGATAATTAATAGAATGGAATGGATATGTGTATGAAATATAAATAATTATTAATCGTCGTAATATAAAAAAAATGCATCATGAAAATAATTATAATTCCACATAATGAATAAAGAAGTATGTTATCCCAAAGAACATATATTGGGTTTTTATTTCCCTTATATCAGGTTCTTCATACTTCAAAATCCTTTAATCCTCCTTCGTAATGGTTTAAATAGTGTTACTAATATCTTGAATAAACATATCCATCTTTATAATTCCTTATATAATCATTTCATTAAATCATTTCACCCATTAATTGTGAGTATTGTATTCTTTTCATTGTTTGATCTACATCATTTACATAATTTCCATGATCACTTGAGGATGAATATTCATGCCAATTGGATGTGAAACTCCAAAATTATAATTTAATGGTATTTAAATATTATTACAACCACAAATTATACAATTTATCATTTTGAATTTTGACATGAGGTATATTTTTGAATTAAATCATTATTGATAATTAGTTTAAGTAATTTTGGTGATTCTTCAATCATAAAGAAACCATTCTTTTTTATAAATCAGTAACATGTGTGGAAATTGATTCTAGAACCATTCATAAGATATAAAACATAAATTATATTCCACTTGTACCATAAAAATGTTTTCATGACATGTCATTAAGATATTAAATGAAATTGAAATCACAGCGCCCATGATGTCGGTAGTGTGAAAAATCACAGACGGTGTTTTAATTACATGAATAAGATGGAGTGGATAATTAGTATAAAGTTGTGTCATCCATAAAAATGATGAAATTTACAATATTTAATATTTTATATCATTGATTCTTATTTTATTAGGGTAATTGTGGAAATAATATTAATAGAAAAGAAAATTTTTTAAAAAATGAAAATAATAGAGGATTTTTACCTCTTGATCTATTATACTTGATATCCTTCTTATGTCTTTTGGGATTGGACTTCGGGTTTGACCACAAGATCTAGGATGTGAGGAAGAGCCTTGGGAGGAGTATTTGGCAGAACATGTCACGACCCGTCCCCCGGGGGCTCATACCATGACTACCCCAAGCCCGCCTTCTATAGGACTGGAACTGGAGACTAGCACCAAAGGCGTAAATCCATAAACTGGGAAGGCATTGGATTTATACCTGTAAACAAACATATTTGAGTACTCAACAGGACGCAAAAAACAATGTAAATTTGTATACAATAGAAGTACTAGAATGTGAAAGGGGTGGGAAATATAAGCTGAACATCAAAGTACAAGTACAACTGAAAGCAAGTACAACTGAAGAAAAGTAATGTGGCTACTGGTTCATCCTTCATGGTTCCAACCAGAAGGGTAGGTATAGATGGCCTCCTCAGCACTCTCGTCCGTCTGTCTCCTTCGTGTACCGTAACACAGAGTGGTCCACCTCTGGGTACCATCTAGTCCTGCTACTCTATTCCCCAGGAAGCATTGTCTGTCATCTACAACCAACACAATGAGGAGCGGGCATAGGCCGTGCATGGGTGAGAATAACGATACTCTATAGGGACCCTGAGACCCTCAAGGTCTCAAAAAAATCCAACTAGGATAAACCACAATGTATGAAATCAATCGATAAAAATTACTTAGGTATATGCCCATACATATACCAAATTTATCTAGTAACCTATCTCAATCATGAAGAAATCTCAAAAAACATTGACTCAGCTCAAACCTGGTTTTTTATTATTGAAAACAATACTACTGGAGAACTCAACCTCTGTTGAATATATTGGGCATCTCGTGACTACATGGTATATCTCACAAACCTTGGACTACTGAGGTACTTCTCTTATCGAGTACCGCAGGTCTGTTGCCAACTATCAGACACTCCTCCGTAATGGGTCTACCGCCAACTACCTGGTGCTCCCCTTAATAGACAGTAGAGGTATGCCTCATGTCGAGTACCGAAGGTCTTCCACTATCTACTAGGTGCTCCTCCATCGTGGGTATGCTGCCAACTACCAGGCACTCCCCACTGGGAAACTCTAATCACTCCAGGTCGAAACGGTCAAGCAGTCATCAGGTCTGCCATTTACTAGGTCTCTGAACTCTATCTTCTCATCAATGGAAATATCTTCTCCATGAGCAGCTGGGAAATACTCCAACTGTCGTGAGGTTCCAATAAAATTATCTCAAAGGTCTGCCACATCATAGGGGTCTCAACGCAATAGACGACATGTCAATCAGACACTCGTTCTGTAGTTATTAGCCTTTTAGTCCAGTGGGGCCAGTTGGATTCGTGTATGATCCAACCTGACCGTAACTCAACTATACCATGAACTCCAGTGGGATATACTCAAAGGGATGGCTAAGCGCACAGAAAACCGGAACCATTGACGGTTCATCAAACGGACATCCTGTGACAATGATATGTCCAAAGAATGTTAAGGTTCGTTAATGGGCCTGGGTCTGGTCATACCGAGTCGGACCGACTCGGCACAACCCAGTCTGGGTGGACTCAGTCTGGATCGACCCTATCAGTCTCGCTTGGTCTAACCCTACTGGTTGGGTGGGTCAGGACGCTATTTTTTTACCCGGAATGATAGGCCCGACCCAGCGGACCAGGAGGGCGTTTCACACCAGGCTCAGGGACAGTTCGTCTTGGAGCGTTGCAAGGTCCTGGCTCGGCACGACTCGGCCTGGAGGGCATTGCTAGGTTGGTTTTCCTAGGGCATCGCGAGGGGGCTGAGACACCGGCTTGGATGGGTGGCCGAGCGGTAGCTGAGACGCCGCATGGTTGCCGGGCAGGGCGCTGGGGCACCAGGCAAGTTGCGGAAGGGGCCACGCAGGCTACTGAAGGGTGCCAAGGACACCGGTCAGGCCACGAAAAGGCACTGGCAGCACCGGGTATGCCACGAGGAAAGATGTGGGGCAGCGACGAGGGGCACAGACAGCGTGAGGGGGTGCTGGGAAGGGAATCGACGGGGCCGGGCATGGGCGGGGCAGCGTGCAGGGGTACATGCTTCGTACGAGGGCGCCGTGCGGGGCGCCGGTGGGGCTGGGCAGGCCACAGGGCAGAGCGCAGGGGCGCGGGCAGCCCGCGGGGTCACCAAGCAGCATGTGGGGTTGCGTACGGGGGCACCGTGCAGGGAGCCAGTGGGGCCGGGCATGCTGTGGGTTCGGCTGAGGTGCGTGCTGGGTGGGTCATCGGGAAGCTGCGGGTAGGCAGGCCGGGGCACCTCCAGGCCGGCAAGGTTCTGTCGGGAGCAGCGGTGTGTTGTAGGGGTGGTTTGATCCATTGAGACTGCGGGATGTGCGACCTTCATCATTCCCACCTTCGTCGTCATCACCTCATCGCATTGTCGTAGAACCCCATAAGAGATAAGAATCAACGGAGCATGTCGGGCCATGTTAGGTTGGCATGCATCGTCCGTGTTTAATACGATAACATTTGGTTCATCAAAAATAAGACAGATGAACAACTATTATTTAAAACCATGCAATGAATTATTTTAAAATGATGATGAGAAAAGAAAAAAAAAGTACAATGTGAACCCCATAATATTGATTCAATGGTCATCGTTCTTTGTTCATTGACATTGTTGCGGATGGGAGATGATGAAGTTCATCGGTCTCCATGTTCGTCACGTACTCCCAATTCATGCTCATGCGTCGGTTCGTTGATGATGATGAGGAGGAATGTTTCTCTACGTCAGAAAGTGTGTGGGAGTAGAAGACCGAGAAAGAAGCATTGTTGGTGTTCTTCGTGTTCTTTTTTGGGAGGATGGATCTCCCTATATATCCTCGTCCTCCGTTCCACCAAAAGAGAACGCCAACAAAATAATAATAATAATAGTTTGTCTATTAATATAGTGTTTCCACATAATTCAAACAGAGAATGAAATTAAGAGACACCTCTTAATAAATTATAAGCATTGGTGAAATTAATTAAAAAGGGAATGGTGGCACCAATTAATGGTAGAGTAGGTCAAGGGACTCCCACTCATTAATGAGGGGAGTTGGGAGATTTTCCACTCTCCCATTAATTGGGGGGTTTTATTCTCGTGTGTTCCCCACAACGTAACCTCTCACAGTAGGTTATGTTCAGGTGGGCCCACCCTCATAACCTCTCATGAGATGTTTTGTTGTGGCAGTCCCCACCTCCAACCTCCTTTAGATGTTTTAACATCTACACACCCAAAGATGGCTAAAAAAATGTTGTTACACACATTATTTTATTATTTTTTATAAAATTAAAAAAACTAACATTTATTATCTACCAACTGTAATCGAGGTGAAAGTCTTATTAAGTGAATACCAGCACTGTGTGTTCAACGGTGGCCTCCAATTTCAATTCAGAGCACCGGTTCAAAAGTTATAAAAACTTGCTCATATGTTTACTGAACGTACCTGGACAAAACATCATAAATTGATTCCGGGCACACCGGGCCTCGGAATAATGTGACGTAAAAATTCATAGAATCGTAAAATTCCCATTTTTTTAAGAAAAAAAAATTTCCATGGAATTTATGGGTCTTTATATTCTCCCCACCTTATGGAATTACATCCATGTAAGCTAAATCTCGATCTATGTGAACAGAAGGGGTAGTAAGAATGCATCTAAGCCTCCCGCTCCCATGTGCTCTCCTGGAGGTTCCCGTGCTGCCAGTGAACGTGCACCAGAGGTATCAACCATCTATGTAGGACCCACTCCTCTCGATCATCAATCTCCATTAGAACCTATGTAAAAGTCACATCATTGTCGTCATCCATCTCTCCATGGTCGATAATGTGGGAAGGATCGTGCACGTATATCCTCAGCTGGGATACGTGGAAGAGTTCATGTACCCAGTGCAACTAAGTTAGAAGAGCTATGTGGTAAGACACCGCTCCTAATCTTCTAAGGGCCTAGAAAGGTATGATGAATCTCAGAGATAACTTGATGCATTGGCCAAATCTCTATTGACCCCGTCATCGTGAGACCAGTAGAAAGATGTGGATTCCATACTCAAACTCAAGAGGTCTCCATCTGCTATCAGCATACGACTTCTGCCTACTATGTACAATCCTCATTCGCTCATGGATGATCTTCATGTTATCCTTAGTAGCTCATACAATCTTTGGTCCCACTAGTGCATAAACACCAGGGTCATTCCAGAACAAGGGATATCTGCAAGTTCACCCGTACATTGTCTCGAAAGGTGTCATCCCTATGGGGTAGTGTTATATGTTGTTGAATGAAAACTCAACCAAAGGAAAGTGATCCTCGTAGATTCAACCATTGTTTAGGAAACATGCACACAACATATCCATGAGGGTTTGGTTGGCCCTCTCGGTCTGACCATTTGTCTGAGGATAGTAGGCAGTGCTCAAGAGACGCGGTGTCCCGAAAGCCACCTGCAACCCCTTCCATAGCCAGGAAGCAAACTCTGTGTCACTGTCGAAGAAAATAGAGGAATTTATTCCATGTATTCACTAAATCTCCTGCACATTGATGTTTCCTAATATCTCTACTGAACGCCACTCTATTATAGGCAGGAAATGGTCTGATTTGGTGAGTCAGTCGATGATCACCCAAATCTAGTTGTGACCCCTGGATGTAAGTGGAATACCCATCAAAAATTCCATTGATATCCCATCCCACTTCCACTCTGGGACTTCTAAGGGCTGAACCGAGCATGTTGGTAGTTGGTGCTCTGCATTCACTTGCGGACAAGTGAGGCACTGTGAGAAAAACTCTGCTACCGCCTTCTTCATACTTGGCCACTAGTGCTGTCGTAGGAAGTCCAGTAACATCTTTTCCACTCTTGGATGTACCACTAGAGAGGAAGTGTGGAACTCCCTCAAAACATCCTCCAGAAGTGCTGCTGGTTCTAGGGTATTTTCTCTGAAGATGATGACATGCTTCGCACTATCAGAAAATCCATTAGGTGCCTGCCATGTGGATATCTGAGCACGACACATCTCGTAGTCAGCATCCCCATCTTGCGCCTCTCTAACACACTAATGAATTGGGGGAGTGACTGTAAGAGACTGTATATAGGCTGCACCATCTCTACCCACAAAGGATATATTTATGGCAGTCAGCTGCTTTGTCGCCTCTCATATCGGCTGTATAACAGTCCACCTGCTGAGTGCATCCGCATCAATGTTCCCCTTCCAAGGAGTATAGACTATATCAAAGTCATATTCCTGGAGGAACTCAAGCCATATACAATGTCTCAGGTTTATATCCTTCTAAGATAATATATACATGAGACTCTTGTGATCGGAGTACATAATAAAACGATCGCCCATCAGATAGTGCCACCACATCTTCAAGGCAAAGACCACTACTTCTAACTACTGGTCATGGGTAGCGTAGTTCTTCTAATGATGTATTAGCTTCCGATAAGCATAATAAATCACTATGCACTCCTACATTATGAGACACCCAAGTCTGGTCCCTAATGGGTCGCAGAAAACTACGTACCATACACCCTGCTCTGGAATCCTTAAGTAGGGGGCACTAGTCATCTTATTCCTCAGCTACTGAATGCTCTATTGACATCTCTCTGACCACACTAAGGGTTTACCATTCTTTTTCAAGGCTGATAGTGGTGATGCAACTCTAGAGAAGTCTGGAATTAATATATGGTAGTATACAGCCAAAGCAAGGAAACTATGTACCTCAGTCAAACACCAGGGTGGATTCCAAGCTAGTACTGCCTCAATCATCCCATGATCCACTGCAAATCCAGCCTCCGAGAAGACATGTTTCAAAAAGTAAACCTCTCAAACCTTGAACTGGAACATTGATATCTTACCATAAAGTTGGTTCTCTAAAAGTGTGTCCAGTACTACCTATAAATAGTTGGCATACACCTCCTCTGTAGTCGAGTAGATAAGAATGTCGTCGATGTAGAC
Organism: Viscum album; assembly: GCA_963277665.1. Lineage (NCBI taxonomy): Eukaryota > Viridiplantae > Streptophyta > Magnoliopsida > Santalales > Viscaceae > Viscum > Viscum album. The sequence continues at coordinate 1,436,108,128 of OY728159.1, forward strand.
TATGACAAAACAATCGATGTACAACCGGAAGATCTTGTTCTTGAGACTCATGAATAGTACTGGAGTGTTTGTTATGCCGAAAGGCATAACCAAGAACTCATAGTGTCCGTTCCGACACCTGGAGTCCATCTGCTGCACATACTCGTCTTGAACCCTGAGCAAGTGATAGCCTGGTCTGAGGTCTATCGTCGAAAACCATCATGCTCCCTTTAGCTGATCAAAGAGGTCTTCAATCATCGGAAGTGGGTGTTTTTTCCATGGTCAAATGGTTCAGGCGATAGTAGTTGACACAAAGCCTCAATCTCTTATATGAATTCTTGGAGAAAAGAATAGGAGTAGCCCATGGTGAAACACTGGGCCAGATGAATCCCTTCCCCTACAAGTCCTCCAGCTGTACCCGCAACTCACGAAGCATAGAAGGAGCCATCTGATATGTTGGAGTAAATATTGGTGTCTTCCTAGGGTATAGGTCAATATATATGTACACCTCTCTGTGATGAGGTAGTCTTGGAACATCATCAGGGAAAACATCTGTGTACTGGTCCACCACTATAGGATTTCTCAGAATCTCCACATCTATTGCTCTGAGGGTAAGGTAGGCCAACTGATGATTGATCGGCTGCACCCTCATCTGAGTAAGTCCGTCATGAGCTGCAAACACTCCCTTCTCACAGGTAAATGTAAACCTGGTCCCATCCATGTGGAAACACTGCACTTTTCGCCTAATACAGTCAATTTGAGCATGGAATGTAGATATCCAGTCCACACACAGGATGACGCCATAAGGCCTTGACGTCGCTATGAGGAGATCCCAGCCAAAGCTCTCACCTCCAAGAGTAAGCTCACAGTGTCAACACTAGTTCAAAATCATTGAGTCTACTCCCATAAGAGTCTCTATCCATAAGGATCGAACCAATGGCTCCGTCGAAATCTCCAATCTCTGGATAAGGGCAATGAAAATGAAATAGTGACTGGAACCTATGTATATATGAACTGCAGCTAAGGTGGAGTAGACACAGATTGCACCTTGAATAATCTTTGGATCCTTGTGGTTGTATGCCTTAGCTTCCTGAAGCTGAGCTCTCCCCTATCCACCCGCTCCCTGCGGCCGGGGAGGACCTCCTGGTGGTGGTGGTGGAAACACCTCGAAACATCTTCCACCGCCTGGGAGACATCCAACTCCTCTGCCACGTCTTCCTCCTCCCTTAATACTGCCTCGTTCGAACCTATTCCCTTGCATGGGAGGTCCCTCAATTGTCTGGTGATCATCCGAATGGTGGGTCAGACAGTCATGGACCACGTGACCAAGGCCGCCATATGAGTAACACTGTCCGCTCCGGGCATGCCTGACTCTGTCTCCACTCTGGGTGCCCCGCACAACAGATCATGAGACTTGTGGTTAACCACCTATAGGACAGGTCCTCTTGGACCTCTGTGAAAGATTTCTATTTCCATCTAAAGAAGACTTTGTTGTGTGTTGGCTAGTGGTGGGTCTCGCTGCTGGAGACTGGTCAGCAAGGAAACTCTCCAATAGGGGGCTCTCTCTAGCACCCTTGCCTGCATTGGGATGCTCAGTGAGATCATCAGAGCTCTGATCACTCACCTAAGACAATGATCAATGGTCCATGACCTGATGAATAGGCCCTGTAACAAATTTGTGGAGTACCATGAGATGTAAGAGAACCTCGCTGTGAATTATGGTATTGTCAAGCTTCCCTGCTGCAGATAACGTAGCTCATGTATCCACATTTCTTGAAGGGTGGCTTTGAAAAACACCTCCTAAAACATGATGTCTAAGTCTGTCCATAGTAGCATCACCTCGTCATGTACCAAGAGCATCGGGATCCACCATATGACTGTTGGTTCTTGAAGGAGGCTAGCAGCAAGGATCACCATGAAGTATGCTGGTGTCTCTACTTTCCTGAAGACACTCACCACATCCTCCATCCAATCCTCTTCCACCTGTGGGTCCATCTCTACCCTGAACCTAGGTGGCCTATGGCACTAGAACTCGTGCAATGCACTCATGTGGTGCGCATAATTTTCTACTAGGGATGGTGGCATTGGTGGCCCAATGAAAAGTGGTACCGATGGTGCCTCCGCTGGTAAAGGTCCATGCACTGAGGCCTCATCGCTCGGTGGGCTATCAGTACGTATGACTCTTGGGGTTCTAAATAGTCATTCACATGGATGAATCCTGAATGAAATAGATGTGACATGATTCAAAGATTAAACCTGGTGAGCTGACCTAGTTGGGCTGACTTAAAGAAAACTTCTGGAAACACGCAGGCAATCAGTGTTTTTGTTCACTGAGTCTGAAATCAGATGTATGGGTCCTGGTGCAAGGATACGTCAGCCGCCCGCACCAACACTAGACTCCCGGAACTGAAAACCACACATAGTACCCTTAACACTATAGCTTCAAATAAAATAAAGAATAAAGTTCTAAGTTATGCAGTAGAACTGAATACTTTAATACCAATGTGTCACGACCCATCACCCAGGAGCCCGTATCGTGACTACATCAAGCCCACCTTGCATATACCAGGGGCTAGCTACTAGAACCAAAGGTGTAAATCCCTTAAGTGGGAAGGAATTTCCTTTATAACTGTAAAAAAACAAATTAGAGTACATAACTGGAAGGAAAACACTAGGTAAAATTGTATACAATAGAAGTAATGAAAAGTGAAAGGGGCCATAAATACAAGCCCAATAGGAAATTAGAAGTACAACTGAAAGAATGTACAACTAAAGGAAAGTAAAGAAGATATTGGTTCTTCCTCTAGGGTTTCTACCTGAAGGTTATGTACACATGGCCACATTAGCACTATCGTTCGTATGTCTCCTCCGTGTACCCTCACACCGAGTGGTCCACCTCCAAGTACCGTCCAATCCTACTACTCTCTGCCTCAGTCAGCGTTTTCAGCCATCTAAAACCAACACAATGAGGTGTGGGCATAGCCTTTGTTGGGTTGTGTATAACGGTACTCAGTAAGGACCCCAAGAACCTCACGGTCTCACATAATCAAACAAGGATAATAAAAAATGACTGAAATCAACAGATAATCATTACAATGGTATATACCCATAAATATGTCTATGTTTCTAGTAACCCATCTCAATCACGAGTAAAACACAAAAGTCATTGACTCAAATAATAAAATTATTTTTTTATTGAAACCAAAACAGTTGGTGAACACATCCACTGATGAGTACAGAGGTCCTGTAGAAACACCAAGGCGCTTCTCACTATCCTTGGACTGCTGAGGTACTACTCTTGTCGAGTAACTCCGGTCTCATGCAAACTACCAGGCACTCCTCCACTGTGTGTCTGCCGTAAACTACTAGGCACCCCCCTTAATAGAATGGGGAGGTACTCCTACTGTCAAGTACCATAGGTCTGCAACCAACAACTAGGTGCTCCTCCGCCGTGGGTCTGCCGCAAACTACTAGGCACTCCCCACTAGGCTAGTCGAATCACACCGAGTCGAAACAGTTAAGCAATCATCAAGTCTTCCAGCTACTTGGTCTCCACACTATGTCAGCTCGTCAATGGAAGTATCTGCTCCACAAGCAACTGTGAAATACTCCAACTTTTGTGAAGTTCCACGAACAAGTATCTCAATGGTCTGTCTTGTCATAGGGGTCTCAACAGAAGAGACGGGGCGTCAATCGGACGCCCGGTCTGTTTGTTATTAGCCTTTTAGTCTTCGAGGGCCCAGTTGGATTCGTGTACGTTCCAACCAGATTGCAACTCAACAATACCCCAATCTCCAGTGGGATATACTCAAAGGGAAGTCTATGATCCAAGAAAACCAGCACCGCTAAAGGTTTATCAAATGAACATCTAGTGCCAAAGATATGGCCAATGAAATTAAAGGGTCAGTAATGGGCCAGAGTCCGGTCCGACCTGGTCTGGGTCAACCCGTTTAGACTTGCTGGCTCTGAATCGGATTGTTAGGCGGGTCAACCCGCTATGTTTGGACCTAGTCCAGTGGGCCCAACGTAGCGGACCGCGATGGCGGTTCGACCTTAGATCGGGGCCAGTTCGTCCAGCACCGTTGAGAGGGTGAGGCCCGACACGACTCACCCTAGAGGGCGGGACTAGGCCATTTCTCCTAGGGAACCGTGAGGGGGCCGGGACAGTGGATTGGACGGGTGGCTGCAAGGGAGAAGAGATGTCAAGGGGGAGTCGGGCTAGGTGCGGCGACACTGAGCAGGCCACGGTAGTGGCAAGGCAGGCCACGACAGGGCGCCGAGCAAGCCACAGTAGGGTGCCGGGGGCGCCGGGTAGGCTGCGGGGTAGCACACAGTGGCCTGGGGTACGCGCGAGGGCAACGGGAAGGGAGTCGTTGGTGGCCTGGTAGGTCGCAGGGTAGCGTGCAAGTGCTCGGGTAGCATGCTTGGCAGCTCTCGGTGGTACGGGCAGTGCGTGGGGGGGGGGGGGGGGGGGGGGCGCTTGGCAGGGCGCCGACGTGGTCGGGCAGCCCGTGGGGCTTTCCATAGGCTTGGACGGGGTGCATGTTAGGTGGGGAATTGGGAGGCCGTGGGTAGGAAGGTCGGGCACCGCAAGGCCAGTGGTCTTCGGCTGGAAGCACCGGTGTGCCGCGGGGGCGGTGTGATTCGTAGAGACCACAGGTAGAGCGACCTTCGTCCTCGTTGCCTCATCACCTTGTTGTAGAACGCCACAAGAGAGAAGAATGAATAGAGGATGTTGGGCCATGTTAGGTCGGCCCACATCCTCTGCATTGAAACTGATAACAATTGGTTCTCCAAAAACTGGAAAGAGGAATGACAATTATTTACAACCATGCAACGATTTAATTTCAAAGGATGATGAGAAAAGAATAGGAATAAAGTACAAGCTAAACCTCCTACCTTTGATTCACCGATCATCGTTCTTCATTCATTGAAGGTGTTACGGGAAGAACACGATGAAGTTCTTCATTTGTTGCATTCATCACACAGTCCCAATTCATGATCGGGCATCTGTTCGTTGATGACAATGAGGAGGGAAGTTTCTCAACATTGGAATGTGCCTGGGGTCGAAGACCTAGGAATAAGCATTGACGGAATTCTTTGTGTTCTACATTGGGAGGATGGTTCTCCTAATCTCTCCTCTTCCTCTATTCCACCAAATGAGAATTCCAACAAAATTATAATAATAGGTTGTCTATTTATTATTTTTTGGCACATAATTCAAATGGAGAAAAAAATTAAGAGGCTCCCCTTAATAAACTACATGCGTTGGTGCAATTAATTAAAAGGGGAAAGGTGGCACCAATTAATTGTAGAGGAGGTCAAGGGACTCCACCCTTATTAATAATGGGAGTTTGGAGATTTTACACCATCCCATTAATTGGGGGTTTAGTCTCATGTGGTCCCCACGATGTAAACTCTCCCAGGAGGTTATGTTCGAATGGGCCCACCACCATAACCTCTCATGGGTGGTTCAGGTGTGGTGACCCCACCTCTATCCTCATCTTATATGATTTATCCTCTATACAGTTATATATGGATAAAATAAAATAAATTTGTTACACACTATATTTTATTATTTTTTATAAAAAGCCAAAAACTAACTTTTATTCTCGACCAACAACCATTTAGGGGAAAGTCTTCTTAAGCGAATACCGGCACTGTGAGTACAAAAAACCCGTCATATTTCAATTCTGAGAACTGGTTCAAATGTTATATAAACCTGCTCATATATTTATTGAACTTACCTAAACAAAACATCGGAAATTGATTCCAGGAACATCAGGCCACATAATCAATCACCGTAATAATTCACGGACTCGTAAAATTCCCAGGTATATAAGGAAAAAAATCCATGGAATATCTAGGTCTTTATATAACATAAGGAAGTATCACGTCTTGAGTGGTGTGGGAGGAAGAGAGGAATGAGGGTGGTATTTATACTGGAGGAGATGATGTAGTTTACATTATTTTAATTGATATTATAAAATTTTCCCCAATACTATGAACAATATTAACTCATGCTACCCCAAATTGTAATAATGGAAGGTAATTTTGAACCATTTGGTCTTACATCACTTATCAAAACATAAATAGTTTATTTAATTGATTATTTTAAATTACTGTATTTTACTGTATTTCATTATTCGCCGAAAATTCCTAAATTTATGAAAAATCCAAAAAATTCACCATCTCCATTTTTCAATGAGTAGAATTCAAAAATGAACTGTATTTTTTTTAAAATAATATTCGAAATATTTTTAATTTTTTTAAAAAATATCATTCGTTATTCATAAATTTCCAATTATAATTCTACAAGTGCTTTTATATCACATTGAAATGTTAACAAATATGTAATTATCTTAAATCATTAAGAAAATAAAATAATAATACAATTTACTATCCATTATGGACATATTATTGTTCCCATTTCTATTCATAATGGTATGATACTATTCACCAAAAAAACATGTTGGTTCCATCAAACACCAAATAACTGACTGAAAACAATTGTACATGACCATTTTTTTGAAACTCAAAACATAGAAGTAAAAAAATTATGTTTAATGGCTAGATAGAAATATCTACTTGAAACAATGTTTCATGCATTTAAATTTATTGTTAAAAACATTCAGTTTTATAGAGATAATTTGGATTTTAAACAATAATGATAATATCATTTGGTAAAACATGGAATTTTTTGTAACACATGTCATTACAGAAAGTCATTGTTGTGTGCAATGCAAGAAAAAAACAATTTTTTCGCACTATAGACAACATCATTGATATTATTTATTTATGATAATAAATATATTTAAAATTATCATAATGTTATATTTTTTTCAAAATTTGGTGATTTGTTTCATAAAACATATTAAATAACATTTTATTCATTTTTAATTTTGGGTGTTACACTTTCCCCATCTTAAATAAATTTTCTTCTCACAATTTAAACATGATGGGGTTAATTCATGGTCTGATATTTGAAAATTATTCAATTGAAAACCCCACATCATAAATTTGTTAACAAAATATCCACATGATAAGTGATAAATGTAAGTACATCATTAATATGAAATTATATATTACTAGGTTTTTACATAGGATAACATTTGTTGAAATTGACGTAATGGATTTGGAGGAAAAGAATAAATAATTATTAGTACTAACTGAGTTCATTGATATAAAAAGTGAGTAATCAATGAAATGTTGATGGCCCCAAAACCATAGATATATGATGATCTAAAGGTCCTATTTTTTCATCAGAGAGGAGCATAAAATGGTATCAGTTTTTAGAACCTTTTCTTATTGTTTAGTAATTATTTTGTGGTCATATAATTTGATAAAAAATACATACTTGATACATCTCAAATTCATAAGAAAAATTTGATTATTTCATTGTGCGTCAACAAATTTCCAATTTTCTACATTTATTCCATGAAATAACATTCCATAAATTAATTTTTTATGCCCGATGCACTAAAATTTACATATAACGGATCATATGATCCGTACAAGAGTCAAAAGTAATTCTATATTTCTCTAACTACTTTATATGTCAAAAATGATAAGTAAAATTTATCTATTTTTATATGTTAATCTCTAAAACCTACTCTATTGTTCAGCATAAACCATTTCATAAATTTTAAATCTTATAACCATTCTAAAAGATTAATATCCATAAACTTTGAAATAAGGTAAGATAATTTCAAAAATGTACTTATCATTGATCAGTTCTAAGGTAGTTAGTATCATCCAATTTACATTATCCATATAAGTAATATATTTATCACAACATAATTATATTAACAATAATAGAAAATTAAGGGTCATATATCCATCAATCATCTATTTTACAAGAAGACCAACATTCAACTAAATCATTTTTCTATATCCTCAATGACATTCAACATACTCTTTCAAATCATTAATGAAAATTACTTCAGTATAATTATTAAACATTTCATAATTATTATGTCTAGTAAAAATCTAATAATATATTCAAAGGAAATAATTCATGAACCCACACAAAATCTTATTAATCATTAAACTTCATTTTTGGTGTTATAATAAGCTTAACCATGATCTAATAGCTTCTTTTGAGGTATAATTCCTTGATTCATTAGAAAATGATTTTCATAGTGTCCCATATCCATATAGGTGAATCACTATATATTGTAATGTTTTCCTTACCATTGTAATCACAATAATGCGAGAATTTATCCCCACACATATATAAAACTCAAATTTAATTTAATAATGTATAAGGTTATTTCATTCAATAATTATCAATTTTTGGGAAATAATTTTTTCTATTCTTTTCTTTATTCATATTTTTTTCCAAGTATCATCATATTCTCTTTCATTCCTTTGAAGGCTTCATACATAGAGATTCATTATCTGTCTCTTTATCACATGATTATATGTCATCATATGATGATAATGTTTGGGAGAATACATCCCCTTCAAATATTTTCATAATTCCATCAACAGAATCATCATTCTCTATCATTGGATTATGTACATTGATATAGTTACCATTACTTATTCTAGGAGACATTTCTACATGATGACTTACACTAGATTAAACCATATCTATATGAAACAAAGTTATTAATCCAACAACTAGTGACATACGTAATGTAAAATAATCTCATAAACCTAAACATGTTTTATTTTGGGTTATCTATATTTTCAAATACATTATTAGGACTTGTAAGTAAAATGTGAATAATTTTAATTATATCCCCTTGGAGTGCCAAACCAGGTGAATAGTAAGGTTGGTTAATGTATACATGGTAATGATCGGTTCAATCCTATCACACCATTTTTGGAGTTACATCCCATATTTAACTCTGTAATAAAACCATTCCCACAGATAGTATCTATAAAGTTTTGTATTTCAATGAAAAATCATGTAATCTCTATCAAACCAGGATGTTCAGATTCTCTAATATACATCTCCTCAAATAATATCAATGGTTTTTATTCTATAATATATGTTTTCCAACGTATATTTTACTAGTTTTATACTAAAAATCATTTGCTACCAACTATAGTGACTCCAACAACATTATTACAAGTATCAATTCCTATTATAATTACATTGAAATAAGATTTAGGGAAACACATCATGAAGGACCAATCATGTGAGTTTTATAGAAAAATATATACACACATGAGGTTTCTATTATATTATAATGCACAAAATTATTTCATAATTTTTGTTGAATAACATAACTCCCTCAATCATATTACTACATCTCAGTCATTGTAAAATTTGTGGAATCATGGGAAAATGAAACAATTTCTGGGTGAGATCAAATTCGTAGTAAAATTTAAGTACAACGAAATATATATTGAAACAATAAATAATGATCAATATGAAAAGTTAAATAACTAAACACAAATTAAATTTAAAAAATATGAAAACTAATATTAAATATGTAAAGGTAGTTTACTGAAAATACATTCCATTTATTCAATAAATAAAGAATGAAAAGCATCTGTTGAATTATTCATAATGAAAATATTATGGCCTGTAATAACTGAATCTGAATAAAGGGAATAATTAATTATTGAATTACATGTTTCCATGGTACATGGAATATTTATCATCAAGACAATTCAAAATGTTGTTAAAATTATACTACCAATAAAATCCTTTCACAATTCAATTTAGAACAACCTTGGTTACAAACTAGAAGGATATGCTTCCAAATGATTTCATCTCACAAGGCTACCAATGCATCAGGACGATTACATTAACTAATCATAAAACAATTTCATACTATTCCAAAGAATTCCTTACATATCAAATAATATTCTTTATTCTTATATAATATTCAATATCAATTATTCGTATTGTGTAAATATGAATTTATAAGTATTCAACCAAATAATCATATAAAATTCAAATTAAACATCGTATGTAAAAATTATATACACTTTAATAAGTAATGATATTGGTAACACAAGAATATTTATATTTATGATAAATTTTATTTCAAATGATCAAAGGAAATTGAATATTTCATGTTATTGTTATGGAAAATAAAAAATATTTCAGTGAATATTAATAGATTCCATAGTTAAAAAGATAATAATCCATTCGTAGAAAATATATTGATGGTTTAAATATAATATATCCTCTTTGGGTTAATAATACATGGGTTTTTTCATATAAATATATTATTAAAATAAAAACATCTTTAAATACATTCTTGATGAGAATATAATATTTTTTTTCAAAAAACATTTCTTAAGTCATTTCAATTGAAACTAAACTTCCAAAGACAAAATTTAGTTATTTTACGGAAAATAATTTTCACTTAAAATTACCTCTGAATATTATAAAACAATACTTAAAAATTCTAGGGTTCATGATAGCTTAATATTTATTTCCTCATATCATTGTTAAAGTAGTTCTCTATTTTACCTATTCATTATAATCAAAATGGGAATAATTTTGCATAAAATATTAATAATACTCTGAAAATATTTTTTAAAATATAAAATGGTTCTGTATTATTTTAAAAAATATTTTTAAAAATTAAAACAAATTTGAAAAATATTTTAGGATAACATGGTCTTGAAAGAAAAATAGATTTCCAGCCGAAGAGAGAAATGACGTTAGATCATCCTAAAAATATTTTCTAAATCATTTTATATACCATATAGTGGATGAAAATACCATATTGTATGAAATAGACCATTAATGACCATATGATAATAAAAGTAATCAGTTAATTAAAAAAAATTTAAATAATGTTTTTTAATGTAAATTAAATAATAAATAGTCTGGGTTAGAATGAAATAAACCTTAAAATGATCAAAAAATTATATGATAATTAATAAATTAAATGATTATATTTATAAAAAATGAATACACATAAAACAAGTGGAAATAAAAAATATATTCAAATGCATTATACACATAATGATATAATATTAAGGATAATGAAGATGTAATACAACCCAATGAAAGGAAATTGAGTTATGAAATTCATTACCACTTCGTAACATAAAATAAAAATTCATATATGTGAAATATATATAATTTAAACCTAAAATACCAAAAATAATGAATTATTAATGATATTACATATCAATGTGGTAGTATATGCACCATAGAATATAACTATGTTTGTTACATTACAGTGTTCCTTAATGAAAATAAAATGATATAAAATCCTTACATTTTGTTTTAATTTGGGTATGAAAAAAATTAATATACTATATAGTGGTTATAAACATGTTATTAACTTATTAAAAACATATATAAATATTTATAATATCACAAATAATTAATTTATAACATGTTATATCCCATAAATTTATAATCATTTTTTCATTATTTTGGGTGTTACACTACATGTTTTCTCATCCATGTTTTATTATAAATGTTACGGTTATTTTATTAATTGTATTATTATAAAATATATAGAATAATATTAAAGTTATAAACATCATTAAAAATATTTATAAATGTGTTTATATTAATCTATAAAATTTAGTTGTCGAAAATAAAATACATTTTTCATTTAAACAGTAGGTCGTACATACACATGAACACATTTTTAGATTTATTTTCATATTTAATGAAATAAAATAAATAAATATATATATATTATAATTCTAGTATCATTTTTATGTTATATATATCACATGTGTATACTAAGTCTATCTTTAATACATTCAATGTAATGCATGAATGGACCGCATCACTTTGCGAGATGATAGACCACTATACACACAAACAATATTATCGTATTCCCAAAAAATGGAAAATAATTTAGATACGTGTGACATAATAATTCAATAAGTATAATAATATCATAAATAAAATATATAAATAATATTTATATCATTATTACCAACATTTAGGGATTTTAATGAAAAAAGGACATCCGTTCAGAAGCCGTTAGACCTCCGTACACTGGAATGAGGATTTCATTACCCATTTAATAAAAATGTATGTGGTTTTAAGTAGTAAAATTAAAAAAGCATATTTTATGGATCATAATTGGGGTATCATATATTAATGTTATAATAAAAATTTATGAACATGAGGTAGTAAATAAAATAAAAAAATTTCTGAATAACATTACGTCTTTTTTGGGTATCCACCATAGGTTTGGACTAAAATATTTAGAAGGATTAATTGTGACCAAAATAATGCTTCATGTATTTGTTGGGGGTTTTTGGGAGTAACGTTTGATTTTAATTATTTTGATTCTAATGGCACAAGATGTTTGAGGGAGTACCCTTTTATAGGTAACGTGGAGTGACATTCATATAAATATTCAAAATTATTGACTATTAAGATGCCAATATTACAACATGTGGGTCCAAGATTGATAATTAATGGGTTTTATGAATTATAAAGTCTATCCTATTCTCCAAAATAGAATATAACATATGTTTTGAACATTTCCATTGTTAATTCCCTTGTTTATTTTTTTTATCATTCATGTTTTTCAATATTTCAACTAGTTTTCTAAAAGAATTAATTTTTCCAAAAAATTAAATTTGAAATATTATATTTAATTTTTACCCACATAATTTAAATATTATGTATAATTTAGAAAATTATAAATATATGATTGTTGTAAATTATTTTTAACACAAACACAACTAACATGCAAATACACTACTTTAACATTAACTATGATAACATAGTTTTTAATTTTTAATCACCAATAATTTCATTATAATAGATTAATAGATCCTTTAATAGAAAATATAATATATTCATTAAAATTAATGAATAAATTTGAAGACTTCATGTATTTTAATGATTTGAAATCATTTTATAAAATATATCTTATCATCAAATACCATTAATGTAAAATTTTAATTTATTCATTTGAATTTTAATATAAAATTTCAATACAACGATAAAGATCAATATATTTTTTCAAAACCTTTTTAACAATATATATTATTAGTGAAAAATAATGGAAACAAATAATTCATTAAATTTAATTAACTATTAATTTACTTAGTATCATTTAAATAATCAAATTAATGACAATGTAATGACTATGTTCATGTTTTATAATCCACTAATGTAATTATTTCAGCTCTAAAAAATAAAAAATTTATAATGATAAAAAAATAATTCATATTTTAAAATATAAATTATAATATAAAATATTATTATTTCCCTATCCCAATGATTTTTTGAAATTAGCAAGAAAAGTACTTTTTTATTTTTCATAAAATTACATATCATATTGCTCAATTTTATGGAGAAGTGTCCCTAATACTTATAAAATTTATCCATAAATTATAAGAGTTTGAATACGGCTAGAAAAAAGGTTGTTAGACTAGTTTTGGGTCCTTTTTACCCACTATATTCCTTGTTTAACCACTATGTAAACTTGTTTTTACCATAATCACTATAAATAATTTTAATTGTTTCTAATAATAATTTTGGGTCAAAAATTATTGTGACCTTATTATATGTTATAAATCATATTTATTTAGAATATGGATTCCATTTTTCAAAATTCCCTTCACAGATCTAGAAAATAATAATTCAAAATCAATCCAACAAATGGGATGAGAATGTTGGTTTTTAATATGAAAATGTTCCAATGTTTACTATGTTTTAAAATTTAATTTCAATATAAAAAATATTATAATGACCTAAAACAAATTACGATATTAATAACTGATCATATTTTAATTAAATACAAATTTTTAATAACATGACCGTTATTAAATATTTAGATGAAAAGTTATTTTCAAATTAATATTAAGTATTTTCACTATTAGTAAAAAATGAAACATCTCTCAAAAAATAACGAAAAATCCTAATATAATTTTTCTATACCCCATTAAAATTTAAGAATGTTTTTAACATAATTTTTAAATAATTGTTAATAATTAATTTTACATTATGTGCACGAAACAGGAGTAACCCATATTCTAGAAATAAAATTATTCTATAGAATACATTTATTCTTATTTCAAATGTATTTTATTTTAGTACTATTAAACAGATGATCAATAAAAGTGTATAAACTATATGTTTTCATATGATACATTATATTTTTATTAACATTAAATTTAATGTGTATGATATAATATTCATTTTAGTTACAAATATTAATATAATTAGGTAAAAATTTGTTTTACATATTACACATGTCATTAATGAATGTCATTGTTGTGTAATATGAATGTTAAAAATAGTATTATATACATTACATTGTATATAATATATTGAATATAGTTAGTATTGTGATTACTTCATAAATTCTATAGATTTTATATTACCTTCAATTCTTTGTGTGTTGTGTCATAAATATTATTGAATAAAAATATACTTCTTTTAGTATTTTAGTGTTTCATATATATATAGATAAAATTGGGCCTCATGTTATGGAATATAATTATTTCTATTTTTAAAATGATTAATTTTAATGTTATTTATATTCTATTCAAATTATTATGAAAAAAATTCAATTGAAAATTCCTTCATCATTGACTTGTACATATTTAACATAGCATATTTATTCATACAAGATATTATCATAACAAATGTATTTATTTTTATGTTATTATAATTTTGTAGTTATATTTAAGTAATAATTTATTGAATAAATAAACAGATATTTAATAAAATAAATTTAAATGGTTTTTGAGAACTTTTTTTTGTTAAACATCATCATTCATCATTAAAAGGTTTTTTTCCAAATTCAAGGGAAAATGGATCATACAGAATCCTTATTAGAGATTCATGGTGTATGATTGACCATTTTATAGTTTAGTAAAATCATATAAAATTTATAATACAACCGAATCAGTTTTGAATATAAAATTAATATTACTATAAAATTAATGAAGGGAATACATTTGACATTTTCGGAAAACCCTCTTTTATGTCATTTGTGTGATGAATATAAAAATTAAAGAAACTTATATCCATCCCAAGTGACACCAAGGGTTTATATATACCTCAGTAAAAACTTCTAGGATATAAATTTCTTCCATCCATGTCTTAAAAGAAAACATTTATAGATATGGTAATGAATATTGATTTTTGACATATATTTTTCGATATATTGTGAGATAGACATATTTTCAATATTATAGCTATAATATAAGTAAAATAAATTTATAATTTATGTTGGAACACAAAGTAGTGTCCATCATAAATTTTATTATTTGAAAATTATGAAATATCGTTGTAATTACCCTAAGTAAAAGTTAATTTTAAATTTTATAAACTATTTGTAACTCATTCATATATTATATTTAAATATTTTAAATCATATTTGACTCTTGTTAAAATTAATAATTACTATCATTCATTCTAAAAAATATGTATCTCTAGATTGAAACAAAATATGTCATTATAGAAACCATATTATAGTGAGAGTAAAATATTTCCATGTTAACAATAACTAGAATGTGTTTCATTATATTATTAAAAATAATAATTTTCTTAAAATATACAAGTACTTATTGATATTTTATAAAATTCCATTATAATCCCTCTTATAAACATCAACATCATGAAAAATATAAATTTGATAGACATATTTATTTTCATATTCATTGAATTATTTCCATAAATATTTTCAATATTCATTTTTATTTTAATTATTAGAATGATTTTTAATGCTAAACCCATTTCAATAAATCGTTATTTCACAATTTTTATATCATAATTGACTATAAAGGGATTTATGGGATCCCATGTACCTCACACCATTTTTAAGAATTATAATATGTTGTCACTCAATGAAAAATTAAATGAAAATTAATATACTTAATGATATTTTAATGAAGTACTAATATTGGTATGGTCAGATTGAAAATCCATTTAAATGTATCTTCTTAACTACCTACAAGTTCTCTTATGGGAGATCTCATAATGGGGAAAATTAGAATTATTATTTATTCATTATTTTTCATAAACCTACTAATTTTCCTTCTATCATATCTTAAAATCCATGTTCCTTATATTAATAGGATGATGTTAAGGATTGTTGATTACATCACCTTCTAAATGAACTAACTTCTCTCCATTAGAGTTCTATTATTCCAAATATATCGAATATATAAATCTATTGCATTTCACATCCACTCATTTATGCTTGTAATGAAATCCATTTTAAGAATAATTGAAATGAATCACACCATATTATCTTAGGGTGAATATGGGTAATTTTACCACCAATGTGTATGGAAAGTAAAACATTTAAATAATATAAATGATATGGGTATCATCATTTCGAGTCTCAATGACATCTTTATTGTAATGGCCCAAAAGATTGTCAATAGAAACATTCATTCATATAAATATGTTATATGGCATAAAATGTATACATAGAATAGTCATCCCAATAAAAATATCATTTTAATATATAAATACTGAAATAAGTGATATTAAAAGATATTATGGAACCAATATTGGTTACATAATAACATGACCCATTGAATAGTAACTTGACCATTTGGAATTATAATGTAACCAATGCATTAGAGTGCTAAATTATTTACTATTTTATAATTAATATAATTATACAATATAATATTTATTTTCATAATCATATTCATAAACTAGTATTATTTTGTTTTATGATTATATGATAATATAACGAGACATTAATTAATTTTTCAATGTTTCGTAAAATGAGTTAAAATTTAAAAACAATATTTTTTTAATCAATAATGTGTTTAATTTAAAATAAAATATATAATATATATATAATTATTATCATAAAATTGATTCTCTTTTTAATTCTACACATCCATAAATTTTTAGGGTGATTTTTTAGGATTTTCCTAAAATAGTAGATTTTTTGGTGAATAGTGAAATACAATAATTTACGTTTTATATCATTATTAGTTAAATATTGTATTTCATGATTCACTATGGATCTATGAACCATAATAATGAACTAGAATTAATAATTTTAAATATTTAGTTATATGTTTTAATATTATTAATTGGCATCTTCCAAAATAATATTCTAATAAATAAAATAATAAAAAAACTCCACTCTCCTTCCATATAAATATGACCCCACAACAAAACTTAAACTCACACCATATAAGCCATTAATATTGTTAAATACTACCCAATACTATATGAATCCCCTCCCCCTCAGATATGATACATTGTTTTCATAAAAATACTAAACAAAATTTCCAATAGAATGTTATCAAAGAGAATAATTCAAGAGGTAACATCCTCTTCTGTTTTCTTTTAAATTCATTTCAATTTCTCATATTTTCATATTCTCTTGTCTCCTCCACATATCTATGTGTTATGATAACTATATAACCTTATATATTTAAACTTTTATTGTTTTTATGGAATAATCCAACGTTATACCTCTTCTCCTCTCCAATTTATTCTAAAAATGAAAACATCATCTCTAATTAGTTGATTTACCACCATCGTGGATGATGCATTTTTATTTTCCATTATTGCCTTCACGGATGGTCATAAAATAATTATTATGGTCAAATTATATTTTACTATCAACATAATAAGTTATATAATTTTATGAAACTGATAAATAAATATGATAATATATAAAATGATATAAGATTGTGATGGTCGTAGAAACCTTCAAAAAAATTAAAGAGTTTTCATTAACATTTTATCTGATGAATAATATTCCTGAAATATTAATAAATGACTTATAAGGAATCCAAATATATTGTGAGTTCATTAATAACATATAATTTCAATTCTTTTCAATTATTTTCTTCTTAGATGAAATTTTATGCTTGTATAAAGGTGAACTAATCACGATAACCAAGAAAATGAGCACTCTCAGAATGATGGAATTGAATAAAATAACTCATCAAAATCGCCTTAAAACGAAATATAATTATAATAAATAAAATAATTGTATAAGGGGTTGTTTATTTATTAATTATTAAATATAATTTTATTATCCAGTTTCATAAAGTGATATAATCATCCAAAAAAGGTGAGGGTATTATCGAACCCTACTCCTTTTCATTGGGTTATTCCTCTTTTATTACTCTTTTCTTTGTGGATAATCATATACCATTCGAAAAATATACTTTCATAGTTCATAAATTTTGTTATATTTGATATATATATATTTCTAATCGAATTTTATAACAAATAAAAATATTTTCCAAAGTAACCATTCTTTATAAAATGAAATTTTAATCTTCTTGAGTTGGTTTATCTTTGCTCAAGAATTTTGATTTTAATGACATGTATGTTTAAAAACATTAATTTAGAACACATTATTTATTAATGATTGGTGATATCATTATGAAACACGTTCATTTACCTGGGATACATCATGATTTAGATTGAAATAAATTCTATGTGATATGAATGATTATATAAATATTATGATGTGATAGGTGTGCCTGAAATTATATAGCACTCCAATTCATTGGGTAATGTGATATACATCATGTGATAATGTGAAATATGTATGAACTTGGTTGTATATTTTTTTTCAAATTTATTATTTTATGATAATTCACATATTATGTGCATGAACATGATTCTAGATTTGTTCACAACTAGGGTGTTTCATTTCACTACTAAGACATGATTATTCATTCTTATAAGTTGCCACATTTCATGTATTTATATAATACTTCCTCTCATGATTATGATGATGATCATATTATTATATTATGATTATTATTATTATTCACCCCCATGTTAAATTTATTCATGTATTTATATATCCTTTTACTTATAATTAACATGACCCCATTCTTTGGTGTATATCCTTAGATGAATTAATGCACTATGGATATCATGAGACTTAAAAATGATCAAGAAGAATATTTAAAATAAATGTTTACGTTTCATTATGCATAATTTATGTATACTCCTAATTTCCCCAATATACTATACAATTGTATATTGGTTTTATAAAACATTTCAGTTGTCTATATTTAATATGATGTAATAATAATGTATGATAATTAGCACCACTATAGCTGGAGTCAGAACATGGTTTATATAATATGGTAATTATGATTAGATAATATTAGAATAAACTCTTAGTCTAATAATATGCATATGTAATCTATAAATAAGGTAATCCAATGTTATTTTATTTTATAGTTAGTTTTATAAATGAATAAATTATTTATTCATGAATTTTTTACTTAGTTTTATTATAAACTTTTCTTTTTTATAAAATGGGGGGAAATAGGATAATCCAAGATAACAACTAGTGTGAGTGACAATTCAGTGATTACCAGAATGACGTCCCCAATTCCATAGGAGGTGGAGTTGAAAATTTTATGGTTATTATTACCCAAATATCTCTTCCTATGAACAATAAAATGAATAATTAGTAATTTCAACCTTCACCAAAGAGGGAGAAACTTGTTATAAAATAATTTATACTAAAATGATCACGTACATTCAGTTGATCATCTGATACAGTCATTACAAAGCAGTCGGTCAACCTAATGGTAGAGAACTTTTCATTTCTTTGCTGTTTAGAGAAGTAAAAGGTGACACTATCAATTAGTCATTTAGATTAATATGCCTATCAATGGAAGGAAATAATTAAAATCACCATGTTGAAAAATAAAAAAGTGATATAGAGTTTAATAACATTAATAAAAAATTTATCAACAAATATATTCCTTATAATATTTGTATAAAGATGGATAGATAATTCATAGAGATGATAAAAATGTAGGTGAATCTATCATGAATTACAAATATAATTCCATAAGGCATGAATGGTATCCCTATGTTTTTTTATCTATAATGAAAAAAATGTATTTATTCTTTAGTGGTTTAAAACCACACTGTTGAAATGCTCAAGTGATTCAAGACTTTGGAATTTATGAAGAAGTTGTTCGATGTGATATTAAAATAGCATATCTGGTTTTCATAATGATCCCATTACTATGGAGATAATAATTGAAATATGGAATTTGATGGGAGAGGACCTGATGAAAAAGGTGGATGTAAATCTCAACCACTCACGTGTCAGAATGAGGGGAGAAGAATCGTTGGAATTTACTCAAAGGGATGGGGAAACAATATATGTGAGGGATAGAAGGAAACCAAGCTAATGAATAACATATAGACTTAATAATGTTGGAAAATGTGATTTATTAATGTAGATAAATACCCATCATTCAACGCTTCAACTATAGGGTGAAATGGCCCTATGAAAGCCAATGCACTAAACCATGAGTGTTAATGATAATCAGTGTCAGCAACCACTAATGCTAAATGATCATGTGAAATATTTTTATGTCACTTCCAGTGATGTAGATAAAAAATTATAATATTAAATGAATAATTCATATACACTCATGAATGGTAAAATTATTATATCATTTTGTTTCTATGTACACCTTTATATCATTCAGGTATCCTTGAACAAACGAATCATGACACGAAACCTTATAGTAGATATATTCATACAAACATGTAGTGGATTATTCATTACAACCCAAATTTTAGACTATTCTATTATTGGGATATGTTGCAAGATTATTCCAGTTAACCTTGTGATGCTTCCCTTGGTAGAATTATATTCTACACTGGGCATGGATTGGCTATCATTATATAGAGCACACATGAACTGTAGATAAAAAGAAATATATTTTAAAATTCCAAAACATTTTATGTTCTTTTACAAATGAATGTAGGATCATGAATATACATTTTAAAATGATCCAGCATTGTTGGTGTGGATTCCCAGTGATGAAACAAACCTCCCCCAAATGGTTAACTAAATTAATGGTATCAAACCGGAAGAAATTCACTTTGTGAGGGAATTTGGTGAAGTATTTCCAAAGGGTAACTTGTAATTTCCCTAAATGTTTTGGTAGATATTTCAATATAACTCATACTCAGATAATAAACTATCTGAAAATTTCGCTACAGGATAACCTAGACTGAAAAAGACGTGTTAAATAAGAAGCATCATGATTAATCAGATAAATAATTCATACACCCTAGTGAATAACCATGGTGTGCTCTAGTGCTCTTTGAAAACAAAAATTATGAATCAATATAGTTGTGTATCGATTATGAAGAACTAAACATGATCACCATAATGAAAATGTATCATCATACAAGGAATTATCAATTTTTTTGTCAACTATGAGGAGCTCAATACTTCCCAAAGGTGGATATTCATTTTGGATAACATCATCTAATAGTGAAGAATGAATATATTCGAATACCACATTCCACACAAGGTATTGGAACTATGTGTTTCATGTGATGGAATTTATATTTACTAATGCCCCTAAAATCATTATGAATTTGATGAATAATACATTTAGATACCACCATTAAAATTTTTTTGTTGTATTTATTCATTAACTTGTTATCTACTCTAAGAGAAATGATGAAGATTAAAAATATCTATAGATTGTGCTGGAATTGTTAAAGAAAGAGAAATTATATACCATGTTTATAATGTCCAACATCTCGATATGGAATGTCACATTCTTATAATGAAAGATCATAAGTATGAAAATTGATATGGACCCTTAAAAATAATGGAAATTGAGGAATGACCTAGAACCATTAGTCTCACATAAATCCATATTTTTCTTGTCTTATTAGGGTATTACCAATGTTTTTGGAAAAATATCACATTGTTGTTTAGAACTATGTCTATGTTAATAATGAAATGGGAAATGTATGTCTAGAAAGAATAATGTAAGGAAATAATCATAGATATAAATAAGAGATTGATCACTAAACCTCTACTCATAATAACAACAATTGGATAAATTTTTTTATATACGATGATGATTAAATTACAGTATGTGATTTCGTACTCATGCATAATGATAATGTTATAATATATTCCTCATGGATTTTGATGATCCAGGATTAATACTACCCGAAACATGATATGGTGATAAAAATTGATTTTTTCATTCAAATTTTAGTGGCACTACCTCTATGGTGAGAGGTGTGACATATATACCGATCATAATAGTATAAATCGTATATTCGCAGAGAATGAAATCAACATGCCTCAATAGAGATTATTAAAGCTAATAAAGGACTAGAATTTTAGTATTCACTATAATCATCAGAATTAATACAGGGTATCTTATGCTCTTAGAAGAAAAATATCCACCACTGTATCCATAATGTGGATTGATAAAGAACTTATATTCATGGATATGAAAATGATATATTTTCATATTATAAAAATAAGAAATACAACCATCCTTATCCAAATGATTTCCTTTCCAATTATCCAGTAGATGATTAAGGATGAAAAAATAGATGATATTGAGTTACAATTGAAGGTGAATGATGTAATGGAAGGAATTCTACATGACTTCCATATTGATAATTATGGTTTGACTATATTTTGAATGAGGATGGGTTTAACATAAAAACCTGATATAAAGAATAATCTATTGGATAATTAAAATAACTCAACATTTTTTATACATCTTTGTTGTACCATCAAGTATTGTGACCTTCAAGAACATATCTGATAGAATAATACGAAGAATTAGATTATAGATTATATCTCATTGTTCTTGTTATTTCAACATGATAATAAAGCAACAAACATGTCTGAAGTGATAATTAAATCATTACATACGACCACATACAAATGGGATAATGTCACCATAGATATCATTACTAGTATCCTTAAGATATCAAAAGAAAAAAATTAGATATGGGTTATGGTGGACAGACTCAACCTTACTACACACTTTATTTCAATTTGTTATGATTTTTCTATTGAAGAACATGCCATGATATATATGATGGAATTTGCGAGACTTCATGGGAATCAACTCCCAATCTACATTAATCGTGATGCAAGGATTAAATCTAAATTCTATGAAATTCTCCATCTTATCACGATTACTGAATTAAATGTCTTCATGGCCAATCACCCCCAAACTAAGGGCCAATATGAATGAACTATTTATAAGAATATGTATATAAAAAGAGACTGATCAATGTAATTCAAATTTGTATGAGGTCATTATATCCAATTGGATGAGTCATCATACAACAATATCTTCAACTAATGTATTCATATGGATCCCTATGAATTTCAATATGAAATGCGATGTAGAACACCAACCTATTAGGAAAGCTACATGGACATGATATAGTACAATTTTTTTTGAAAAGGTTATATCCTTCCAACAACATATAAAAGCTATGTAGAGCCAGTAAAATATGTATTCTTATAGCCTACAGTATGTCTTGGACTTTGATAATGGAGAAAAATACATTAATTGAATATATTTAAGAGGTTGTGAATGAAAGGAAATCTTTAATGGAGGTACACTAGCCACATTGATATCCTTAATCTCAGTAGAGTAGTGGCCTATCAGCTTGAACTTCCACCAAATATAGTTCATGTTTATTATTTGTTCCATGTATCTCTCTTGAGTAATTACATACCTGACCCCTCACATGTATTGAATCCGAAGGTGGTACAACTAAAAAATTTCCTCTCGTATGAAGTGTATCTGGTAAATATCATGGAACGAAGTGACAAAGTCTTACACAATAAGAAAATTAAACACTTGAACGTGTTTTTAGGGAATCATTTGTATGAATAATAGAATTGGGAACTATAAGAAACATTGATGGATAATTACCCTCACATTTTTATGTAAAATGAAATTTTGAGGCCGAAATTTCTAAGGGGAGAAGAATGTAATGACCCTAACTTTTATTAATGTAAACTTTCCTTATTATTATTATGTTATATTAAATAAGAAACATGAATATAATATAGAGATAAATAAAACATCATTCTCCTAAATTAATTACTTAAATAGATATTTAATGAATTTTAAGAACCTAAACCGATGAAAGAATAACATGAATCATGGAATACTAACCCAAGCATTAGGGATTGTAATATGACCAATATAATGGTAACATCTCATTTGAATTTATAAATAAAATATTTTTGGTCTTATAAATAAAAATATGATATAATTATATGATATTATAAGAAAAATAATGTTTTAAATTGAAAAATTAAATGTCTGTATTTTTGTAAAACAGAACTGATTATTTACAATATTATAATTTAAATAATGATTTAATATAAAAGTTATTTCACAAAAAATATATTCCTAAATTAATTTTTTGTAGTATTATTATTATATTTTGTTTATGATACTTTAATTCAATTTTGAAAACATTATAAAATCATTTATAATATAACAAATAGTTATTTTTTGAATAAATGTTGATTTTAATTAATTATTTTATTAATCATATTTATAAATTTTTTCATTAAAATTTAGTCTATTTTTTGAATTCAACACATTATGAAATTTTTATGGGTTATTATTGGATTTTTTTAAAATAATTGATTTTCTAATGAATAATCCACTACAATAATATACAATTTATAACATTATATATTAAATATTTAAATTCCTGAATCATTACTAATTTACGAAACATAATCTAAAAAAAGGTTTTTATTTATTATTTTCAGTTATATGTTTCAAAACCATTGATAGTCTTGAGACAAAATAATAAATTAATGATAAAACCATAAAATACACTTCTCCTCCCATATAAATATCACACCTCACCACATGTTCTCCTCACACCATCCATTAATGAATCTTGTAAAAATTCAATCATGTTATTTTCATAATCCCCTTACCTTGTCCAATATTCTTTTGATGCAACTTATGAAAAAACCTAATTCCCCTAAAGAGGTACTCATTTTGAAGAAATCAAGAGGTAAAATCCTCCTTTGTTTTCATTTAAATTCAATTCATTTTATATTATTTTATAATTTTATTCAAACATCCATTTATCTAAGTGTTATTATAAATACATTGTCTTATATATAAAATAATTTTATTATGTTAACGTAATAATCCATCCTCAAACCTCTTCACACATTATTTTTATTATAAAAATGGAAACATTGTTCATATTGTTCTAATTTACCACCATCGTGGATATTAAATTTTCATTTTATATTAAAGCATTCAAGGCTAATAATAAATTAATTAACAAGGTTAAATAATATTTTAAAATTAATAATGTGAGTAATATTTTATTAACCAATATATAAATTTGATACTAAATAAAAAGAAATAAGTTCATAATGGTCATAGAGACTTCCAAAATAAATTAATTTATCTACATTAAGGTTTTATCTAATTAATCATCATTATAACATATAAATAAATTATATATACGACCAATAAAAAATTTTATGTTCATTAAAATAAAAAAATTTCAATTATTGAAATATTATATCATCTACCCTAAACATATATGCATGTGTAGAATAGAACCTATCATCATAACCAAGAAAATGAGAACTCTTCAAAAGATGAAATTGAACTATATATCTTAAAAAATAACAATAAAAAATATTCAAAAAATTATAATAAATTATAAACATGTTTAAGATGATCTAGATTTATTATTTAATGAATTGTATATGCTTATTTAGGATATTAATGTAAATAAAATTCAATAATAAGGTAAGGGGATTCATGGACCAAACACATTTTATTTGGGTTACTCCTATTTAATGCTAAATTTTATTGTGGATGTTATTCTACCATAACTAACATATAATTTCATTTTTCTTTCATTTTATTTTTGGATATATACATGATTTTTTTCTGGTTTTATGACAAATACAAATATTTTCCAACAGAACTCTTCTATCTAAGACACATTTGGTTCTTCTTGATTTGTTCTCTGTTCACTTAAGAATGATGATGATTATGAAAGGTATGTTCTTCCCTTTAAATTATGGAACCCATTGTTTATTTAAGATTGATTAAGACCTTTTGAAACTGATTCATTTACATGTATTACTTCATAACATTTATTGATATATGTTCTATTTAGAATGAATGGTTATGTTAATGATATGATATGACAGGTGCATCTATAATTATATAGATCTCCAATGCATTAGGCAATATGATATATCTCATGAGATAGTGTCAAATTTGCATGAACATGATTCTAGCTTTGTTCATAATTATTTTGTTCTAATTATGCACATATGTTATGCATGAACATAATGATATCATTGTTTCATACTATGGGTGTAATTTGTCCAGAAGACACGATGTTTCACCCTTATGCATTTCCACATTTCATGTATTTATCTAATTATTACTCTCATTATTATGATGATAATCATATTCCTATATTATGATGATTATGATGATCATGCTCACACATGTTAGTTTTATTCATGTATTTATTTATCCTCTTACTGGGATTTTATCTCACTCATTTTGATGTATATCCTAATGTTGTTATATTTACTCTGGGGATCATGAGATTTAACAGGATAAAGAAGATGAATTTATAAAAATTACATTTAATTTTTTATAAGTGATGTATAATATAAAATTTCCAAAGATAAAAAATCTATTTGATATTGGTTTAGTAATTATTTTATGTACTTTTATCATTAAAATGTTGTAATAGTAATGTAATAAAATTATGGTCACTATAATGATGAGATGAACATGAATACAAAAACCATGACATGTTATGTTGATCCTTGAAAAGAATTTTTTCTTTAATGAATTATGTTTCATCCTTAAATATTATTCCTGATGGTATAAATAATCATCTTGTTACTTTTGTAAAATAAATGAGTCAAATAATCAACAGTTGGGGCATCTCTTTTCAATCATCATGATAACAACATTGGTTTTTTATGGAAAACCAAAAATTTATCCTCTCCCATTCTCCTAGATAGAGAAATATTTTCCTTGTCAATATTATAATATTTATTCTTTTTTTAAATTATAGTATTGTTCAAAATGGTAATCAAATTAAATTCATAAAAATATTAATTTATAGTGGAAGTGGAGCATTGATTCTTCTCCCATACAATGTGTAATATTTGAAAAATAAAATTTCATCGGAATCGTAGATATACATCCCAAGGAAATTAGAACATTACAGTAATCCTATGGAATAAAATATTTCCAAAGAACTAAATCATTATCATTCAATAACTTCCCCAAATATTTCTAAATCAAATATTTAAGATCCATTGTATATGTATTTCTCAAATTTATAAATTCTGGTGTTATAACAACAAAAAATTGAATCAAACAACCACATCCATACAACAGCCTGGGGGCCTTCAAATTTTATATTATTTGATAGAGTCCCCTATTAAGGAATGATGGTGGAAGGAAAAAACATACATCCGGGACATTGGACAAATCACACTTGAAGGAAAAAAATATTAAAAAACAGAATTACAAGATGAAGCTTCTCTTCCACACCATTTGATCATGAAGAGGCAATCCACCAGTGTATCGCTACTCATATAGCATATTTTCTATCTCAAATCAAAAGCTCGATCTGATGGCTGACTCAATAACCTCTCCAACAACAAAATCTGAAAAAGTCAACAATGATAAACAACTATATATGCATCCTTCTCTAGAACTGGTTCAATTTAGTCAATCCCAGTTTCAAATCCTTTCCTCTTTCAGAAAATAATCAACTACAAAAAAAACTTCAACCTATTCACAATTTGATTCACTAATTCACCAATTCACCAATTCAACCCAAATAAATTTATTCAAATCCATAGAATCAACAATAAAAAACCATTAATACAACCATATAGTTCATCCACCAAGAAGACATCACAAAAACATCCCATCACCACCAACAAACCAACTCACAAATACCTCAACAATCTAACTCTAAACTCCAGAAAAAGTAGGATGTTGCTTACCAGTCACAACCCCTTTGCCACAGAATAGAATCACAACACCCACAGAGGGGAGACTAGGATGAAACTCCACACCACAGAAGAGTAGATTTGACACCAACACAACATGAAATGGTTCACAACCCTAATAGGATTACCGGAGCTCAACCCTATCCCTTGGATGAGTAGGTCCTAGCTTCCACAATAAAATAGGTCCGAACCCCATGCCATAAAAGAATACAATCCCAAAACAGCGCCAGAGCTCACCCCAAATGCCGTGAATAAAAAAGATCTTGCTCCAATGCACCTGGATATTACCCCCTCCAATGTAGGCAATATGACCGTAGCCACAACACCGAGCCAGATCCCAACCCTAATGCGCCAGATCCACACCGTTTCATCAGAAAGGATCCTAACCCCGATGCACCAGACCGACATCTTTTCACAATAGGAAAAGAATGTGACCCCATCACCACATTGTATCTTGAATACACACCATAGTGGAGTTAGAACACTGAATACCTGACCACCCACTTGAGAAATAATGACCATGAACCACCAAATGAGAATCCTTTTTCCACGGAAGAAGCCACCAGACCATGATATCAAAGAGGATAACCAAGGATGAACTATAGCCAATTGAAATGGGGGAGAGGTGGTTATGAGGGAAAACCCTAAGTCACTACACCCCTTACGAGATCATATAATAAAGAAACCACATTATAGTCAATGAAGACATGGAAATGTTTATAAGGATATTTCCTTCCAACATGCATGATGATAATTCCCACATCACAACACCTTCTATGTGTTAGGGATTAATATTATTTCTCAAGTGTTTGGTTTTTTGGAATAATATGAGACCTACAATAATGACATAATTTAATTAGATTATTCCATTTTCAATTACATCAAAAATTTGTCCCTCTGAATGTATATATAATAAAATTCACTACTAAAGAGAATCACTCACATTATCGTTGTCATCATGATAGTTTATTCCTTAGAGGAATCATTTTTTAGGGACTGGCGTGAGCTAATAAAGAATATATTACTACATAAAAATTAACATATTTTGAACATTATTTTATGTGGTCATCCAAAAAGGATTTATCATCCATCACCCTTAAGGATCAATGGTCTAAGCCTTTAGTTACATATGTGGAATGGATAACCCATTAATTATATAGGTGAGGGTGATCCTTTGTCAAATCTCCCTATATAATGTTCAAAACATTTCCATTTCTTCATTTTAAATGGATTCTTCCCTTCATGTCCAATTTTCCATATCATCAAACATGTACCCACCATTTGGTGGTATATAATTTTCAATCATACCAATGTTGAATGATTGGAAATTCTAATATATTGAACATATTATCGGATACAAATAATGAATTACGTTAAACTATATTTTCAAGAAGAATTACATGACCTTTTAAAACATGTCACCAATAAAATCATCCTGTACAATATGTTTAATAACTTGTATTAACTACATCGAGTTTTAAAAAATGTTGCAACATGGTTTTTTTCACCATAATCAAAATAAAAAATTAATTTTTTTTCTTCAAAATGAAATTATCCATTTAATATAATTTATAATGAATCCAACATCCAACCATATAAAATATGATAAATATTTTTTCATATTTTTTCGTAATATTTACCAAAATAATTTATTTAGATCTTAATTTAGTAACACTAATAATATTTAATTACTACATCAAAAATGAAATTTGATGACCATTCTATATATCTATGACTGCATATATCCCCTTTCAAAAGAGAGAAAAAAACAATAACCTTATAAAATTGGTTTTTCCTTGAATATGTGTAATGAGGGATCATATAATCCATCAATATATTGATGTTAATTCGATGAATGTTAGAATTATCTTGAATGGGGATCTAATTTTAACACTAATGGATAATTATATTTTTATAATAAATAGGTGTATCTTAATTGTGTAATAATGATAATTTAATATTAAAAAATATTATGTATCGTATGTTTATAATGATATGTTCTTGGATATTATTCTTATAATAGTAATTTCATTTATTATCAAGGATTGGAGGGGGTGGAATTGGAACCATTATAAAGTGTATCCAATTCATTATTATGACTCTAAAAAAATTATTTTTTTATTTTAAAATTATTTTAATGAATTTTATTAAGTAATAGAATACACTAATTTAGTATTGATATATCAGTGATCATTGTATTCAATTATAATTCTTCTTCTTTTATGTTAGGGATATTTTTTTAATACTATATAGGAATAAATATTCATCAATAAATTTTAACAAAATGCTTTAATGTCTCTAATACTTTTCTCTTAAACATATTATAATGGGATTTTAGAATTCCATATATTTACTCTTCTATAAACATGAAATACTACTCAAATTGTTTTATTATAATATCATTAATGGAAATAAACACATTTATTCCTTAAAATATATATTCTTCCATATTTAATACACATTTAACAAATTATTTAAAATGTCTTACTAAGGAAAAATAAATACATATATTGATTGATATATTTCAAAAAATAATTATTATTTGAAATTTAACATTAATGAAAAATATATAAATTATTGGCTATTCTACATTACCATTTCATGGTGATTTTTGACCAAATATTTATACATATAATAATGAGTTTTTCCATATTTTAGAAAAAAACATTTTTCTATTTCCTAGAATTCAATCTAAATTTTTTAAATTATCTTTATCTATTTCATATAAATGATGTTGGGGTTTATATACAATTTTTACATGATCCTCTAACGTTATAATAAAATCAAAATATTGTATGAGATTTCTTTCATTGGACAGTGATACTGTTATATATTCATAATGAAAAAAGTGTTATATGTTAAATTTGATTCAAAAAATTCATTATTATAATATTTGAATCATTTTTCTTATGTGACCGTGAATAATTCGAATTGATTTTTAGGTTTTATTGCATTAAACATAAAATGATCTCATGTTGTTCCTTAATAACTGGATATTTAATCCAAACACACTATTATTATCTCAACTAATGAACATAGATTATTCCAAGATATTATATAATAAGAAATATTTATTTGTTAATCCATGAGTGTTTTTATTTCATACTTGAAACATTTTTATAAAAATATTGAAAAATATATAACATCATTGGAAGACAAAAATATTTTTATTCAACTTATTCAAAATGTTTTATTTGATAAAATCCTTACATGTTTCTATAAAATATACTATTTTATTATTTAATATTTTAATGAAATACACTTCAATATCTAAGAATAAAAAATTACATGTTAGGGCGTAGCCAATAGGAAATATACACCATCATTATCATGATCTTATGTGGAATGTGATAGATTTGAGAGAACTACAAAATGAAATTATTTATTCTAAATTTCTGTTAAAATATAATTTTATCGAATTATTGTATTAAACAT
The DNA here is from genome assembly GCA_963277665.1 of Viscum album. Classification (NCBI taxonomy): domain Eukaryota; kingdom Viridiplantae; phylum Streptophyta; class Magnoliopsida; order Santalales; family Viscaceae; genus Viscum; species Viscum album. The sequence goes on from OY728159.1 coordinate 1,436,139,270, forward strand.
AATGAATGAGTCATATTTAATAATATCCATTAGTTCTCTAAAAATTCAAATTTTAGACTCTAGATGGTATATTGTTATCAGAATATTAGAGAATCAAATTATGGAAAGAATAAATTTTGAATATTGTCACAATTTCTTATATTGAAAAATAATATTCATCTAGTGACTTATTTATCGTAAATTTTTTCAATTTAATTTTATAAAACTGTGCTTTTAATAATTTTCTTAAATATATGTGATCTTGCTTATTATGGTATACTATATTTCTTTGTATAAGGTGTTTTAAATTTAAAAATTGTAAAATTGGGGGAAAAATAATAATAAATTTATATATGTTGGTCTCATGGTGTGTTTTTGATATTGTATATATTATGAAAAATATTAATAAACAAACCAATATCACATGTAAGATCAAATACATCCTCATCCCTAATTACTATCGTAGGGTACCAAATTATTACTAAAGGATACCATTCTATTTAGACCACCTTAAAGTGGAATGTAATTGATAATTCAATGTTTTTAATATCCATAAACTCTTAGGTATTTAAAATGCCTCTTTTCTAATTTAATTAGGTCATATTTTGTTAGTATAGTATGGACTACTTTTCCCACCCAAATAACCACCACAATTATTAATAATATAATATAGATGAATATAATTATGGATGGATGAATTGACATTGATGTGACATATTAGTACATTCACATCACATGTAGTGTTATTTTATATTCCTTATAATAGTTAAAAATAATATTGTCAAGACACTAAAAAAAATTGAGTTATTAGTAAAAAAATATGAAAAATTTATTCATATAGGTAATGTAATTACCAAAATATGTTCTACTATATTCCATTAAAATAAATTTCATCATAGGATATTCAATATATGTATAGGTAACTACTAATGGGTTTTATAAAAACAATTGTGTAAACATAAAGACCAGTATTTAGTTCACTCATGGATATTTGAAATGGTCTCAACCATTTAAAATTTTTGATACGTCTATTTTTGTATTTGGAATAATATTCAATTCTATGTTACTTTTATCCTAAAATTTCATTTATACTCGTTAAATAAAACATCTTATGTAAACATTTGAAATATTATAATTCCAAATTTTAGATTAATTATAGATATCAATTATCTCATCTATGATTCCCAAAAAAACATTGACTAAAAATTATATAGGCTATAATGACTCAAAAAATATTGATACAAACCACAAATTCTCCAGCCAAGAATTGATAGATCAGTCATCCTAAAAAACAAAATATTGATATATTGGATATTTATTACCTTTATAATATAATATATATGATGTAAATTATGATATTAAATAATCCATTATCATTTATGAGGATGTCTGTTAAGTATTTGATGATAATTTGGAGGCTTTCACTAATATTTTGTGTGTATATGTAAAAAAATATTCTTCATTTGGAAATTAATTATTGGGTAAACACTTTATCATCTATGGTATGTTCGAAATGTCTTATGTGTGGTGATCATAGAAGAGACATGTATTTCTATATTATTAAGATGTAATTAATATAAAATATTTCTAATATATTCATTGATTATAAATATTTTCTATTATTTTTAAAAGTTCGTTCTCAAGAAAAAAATTTATTATTAAAGAAATATCACCGTTCTGACTAGATATAGGGAGATCCATTTTATAGACCAAAGGCCCAAGAAAAAGGTGTCTGAATACAAATCCTGAAATTCCATTTTTTATCCCAGATAGTCATTTAATGAATAGTACTACTATAGTACCTGGGATGCTATAACACCTGCTATAGTACCAGGGCTGCTATAAGAACCTCTTTATATGAGTAAAAAAAAAATTAAACTATGTATGTATGAGGAACTCAATAACGAGGGTTCATAATTAATAGTAAATTCCAATAAAATTAAAATTCAATTTTGAAATATAATTAGAAATTTGAATTACTTAGTCCACACAGATCCTATGTATGTATAGATCAATTATTAGGGAAAATAAATTGGTAGTTCTATATATATATGTGTAAAGTTATAACATTCAAAGATATACAAGAATGAATGTAATCATTGTAAGTGATGTTGGAACTAGTGTTAGTTGAAATTATAATTTATATAATCAGTTTATATAAATGACGGATGTGAATTATTATTATAAAAAATTTCCACCTTATATGTATTGTATTCTCCTTTAAAATTTTAATATGAATATTATAAAAAATAAAACTAAAATACTGGATTTGTGGTTATAATAAAATTTAAAAATGTTTATATACAAAGGAAAATTAAATAAGAATATATTATTTGAATAAATTGTTTACAAAAATTAAGTAATTATATAAATATATCATTTCATTAAAGGAGACACTGATGAAAGAAGAAAATTAACTGAGAAAACCCAAACGATTGATACATTATAGAGAGATAATAACATCAAATAATATTACAGAATAATTAAGGATTAGTCTATATATTGTATTATTAACACTATAAAATTGGATACCTTGTGATTTATTATCTAGTACAATAATTTTGAATTAAATTTCTTGTTAAATTATATTTTAATTTATACTTAGTTTTATATACATCTTGTTTATGATCACGTAATCAACGAATTCTAAAAGGATCACTCAATTAATTATTCCTATTTAGAATTTGGTAAGAATTATATATATATATATATATATCCATCATTCCAATTTCTTTTTGAAATATATAGAATTCAAGGAAAGTCATTGTGGGGTTTTTTAAGTTCCCTAATACATGTATATCAATTATACTACTTCTAATTTCCATATATGGTTTCACTACCTTCCATTACATATTAGTTTCAATAATGAATATGTTCATAATTGTATTATATAATGTGGTTTTAAACATGAGGGGATAGTGAGGAATTCACTACTGATTGATGTGTTTTATTCTCATAAGATAACTATATTAAGGAAATAATACCATATTAATCTCTTATAGTATTATGTCTCTATGTTTTATAAAATTTAATGATGACCATATATATTATATAAAAATTCTAAGTGACGTACTATGAATATTTTTTGAAGCAAAAAAAAATTAATCCTTATGAAAAAAATTATATTAATTTTATTTAGTCTACACTATTCATTATTTTTTGATATTTTACATTTATTTCCTAGTATTACCTATTTAAAATTTATATCCTAAATTTTAAATTTATTTATTAAAAAAATAATATAATTTGTATGATTAAAAAATATATTATGAATCCCTATCTTTCATTGGTATAAATTTTTTATAGTGTATGAAATTTATTAACAAGGAGCTAATCTAAAATCTAATTTATCATTCTTATTCAAATTTCTGGGATAATTTCAATCTCATCACTATTCAGGTCTTATTAAATTTTAATATACATATGAATAAAATATTTATTTTTATAATAAATTTTTTATCAAAAGACTTAATTAAAATGAGGTTATTAATCAATAGTTCAAAACCAACATGGGGAGGCCATTTATCTTTTCTATATTTTATGATATATTGTATTCATTTTAATCAAATTTTATTGTGGAATAATAACGAGTGCTTGAAAAAAAATTATATGTGTGAAAACAATTTAAATACCCTTTAAGGAAATCAAATAAGATAAATTATATAATAATTATAAATATATAGATTCCATGAATGTTATTAACAATAATGAAATTATATAAGAAGATATTGAAGTTAAAGAACCCATAATAAAATCCATATTATTAAAATAAAACATAGAAGAGTTTTTCAAGATCTATGATATTTGATAAATAGTTAAAGATACCCTAGGTACAAGTAATATATAAAAATAACCATTTCTCCCCACCAACTCCCTTCATTCAAATGTAACAATAAATAATAAAATTAGGTTTATTCCACGGTGGAAACTCATTCTCTAGTCAATTAATGATAACTTTTTTTAAAGTGTCAAGAATATTAATTAAAATAAATCCATAAAATGGGAAGTTTAAATAACTAATCCATTTAGTTTTTTGTATTTTTATAATTACATTTCTATTATGTATGATTGTTTTTATGGAAATCAGTTGGGAATGTAGATGGGGAAATTCACATGAAATAATTTTTTGAAAATTTTTTATCACATGCATAAACATTATGTTTTACAACTGTATAAAATAAATATTTTTACCACAAAATTTATATACTATGAGAGAACATCCATATTAATACTATAATAATAAAAATAATATTAATTAACTATTTCTGAAGGAAGATAATGTCCTAAATTAAGAATATAATCAATTGAATTTTGTTTATTTCAAATTTTTTTAGGGGTTCTTAAGTATTACTAAATTCATAGGTTAAATCGAATCATCATTGATTATTGATTAATATAAATAATTTTAATATTTATTTTAATAAATTAATATAGGTATGAATTTTATCAATTATATATATATTTAATATCAAATTATCCTTAGTAAACCGTAAATTTTATGTTCCCTAGTGCTTTCCAATGTTAGTTTTACAAACAAGATATATTAATATAATATTTTGAGATATTTTTTAATTTTAATTGTTTTCTTACCTAAATCCATGTGATAAAAATTATATATTTTTTTACAATTCTTCCTGAATTATAATATTGTATATAAATTAATAAGACATTATTTGAAATACATATTTTTCATTTGAAATCACTTCAACATTGATTATTATTTTTAGTTACTCAATGTAATAATATCCAATATAGTTTAATAAAAAATAAATTCCTTATCTTTAAGTTATTATCACACTGTTCATTGACTTTAAAAAATACAATTGATGCTTTCTCAGTGGGAATTAGTTTTTAAAAAAATAGTGGGAATAAAATCAATATTGAAAAAATGTATGCAGTATTTTCATCTGGTTTTCTGCAGTGGGGAAAAAATTAAAAAACATATTTATAAATATTAATATCTCACTTAATCACCAAAATAAAAAATGAAATTCCCAATATATAGAAAAATGGAAAAAAAAAGAAAATCACTATATAATAAGTGGATGATTATACATTTTTTTATTTTATTTTATTGTGACACTATGATGAATGGTAATATTGTTGGGAAGGAAATATTATTCAAAGGATAAAGATGTGAGGAAATCCACAATATCATAGAATTATATATGCAACAATGTACTATCTAGTGAAACATCATCTTTTGGCCTTATGATATATCAAAATATCATTCCATATAAATTACTAGGGTTAAATAGTGTGAAGACACTAAAAATATATTTTTCCCCTTGATAATATTAAGAAAACAAATTAGAATGATAAAAATGGATTTTAAATGACACTTTTTCTTATAGATATATAATACTGGTATAAAAATACCTTTATATGAATGTAATATGAATCGGTATATATAGTTAGTAAATATAAATAAATATTACTAAAATACATAATGATGTTTGGGGGAAAAGGTAAATTTTTAAAGAATAATGGATATTATGTTTATAGATTAGTAAATCAAAATTCACTTCATATTATTTTGAGAGAGTGTTTATTTACATTGTTATAGTGTATTACCCTCATATTGAAAATGATAGGTCAATTTGAGGAATTATGAATATAAATTCCATATTTTCATATTGTCATTCATTGGGAATCTCCCCACTAATTTAAAATGATATATCAATTTATTAAATATTTATTTTTCATGGTTTAGTTTTTGATTTAACGTGAAAAATACAACGTTTCATTATTTTATATTTTAAAATTAATTTTCAAAATATATATGAAATTTACATAATGTAAAATAATATATATGTATTTTTATTAGGATGAAATTATATAAAATAAATAATTAAATAATATTTCATTAGAGTTTAATGTGGGTATGAACTATTCCGAACAAGTGTCACAAGGGTACGTCAGAAATTTTTTAGATGAAATGGAGTATTTCATCAACCATATATAAATAAATGGGGGAATATGGTTGTACATAATAATAAACATGTCCCTATAAATGATATGATAGTATATATATATATATATAGAAAATTAATGAGTGAGATTAAATAGTCATGATTAATCAATAATTTCGGATAACTATTTTTTCTTCAGATGAATATTGGTAATTGTAATAGGATCATATGTATTAATAAATAATAATTATAATATGAATAATAGGATAGTAAAATGACCAAGATAATAAAAACATCAATCATCAATAAAAATGAATGGATTTTACCTATAGAAACAATTGACGAGCCAACTAGAGACGATAAATATGGGGAAATCCTTATCCATTATTTATAAAATAGTTCCATAGGGATCAAAAGCATACATATAAAGAATAAATAAGGAATCAACATAATAATAATTTAGCTGAGTCAGGAATATCTCCATAATAAATACCATGTAGATGTGGATCAAAATAATAGTATACAAATAACACTCATAACCAAGGCACCAAAAAAATGCAAATTAATGAAATTTAATGAAAATATAATAATATCAGTGAAGACATCTACATATTCAAAACATGAATACTATAAAAGTGATTCCCTAATATTTATTAGCATGATAATTTATTATATTTTAAATAATTATTTTAATAATTTTTTTATAAATGTTTTTTGTCTCTTATACATCGTGATAAGGACCTTATACTCTACAAATGGTTAGATGATAACTCAAGGTTTTATTCCTTATTGGAAGAATAATTGTATCATATGTTTTTTATATGTTATAAATTTATTTGTTTCCAATATTGTAGGATCACATAGAATACATTGATGGGGGTGGAATTAGTAATCTTTTAATTCATTATCCATAGATTTCTTTCTTGTTCCTATTTTGTACCCTTCACATGAATATCGATGAACTTTTAAAAAACATGACATTAACAGTGCAAGAAAACAAGAAATGAAAATTGGACCCTTTATTAAGGTTTTTTTCCACGGATAAATGGAACCCTTTATGAATTCATTATTTTTATCATTGATAATTTTTTTTATCAGTTCTCCATTTTTGGCACTAATAAAGGGTTCTCTTTATCAATTGTTTATTTGTAGCCCCCATATAGGGATCATTTATTAGTGTTTTTAGCGATGATAATTTTTTACATAAAATAACAGAAAATAACATAAAGAAATAAAAAAAATAAGAATTGATTTTTAATAAAATATTATAGTTTTTATTAAATATATAATTATTAATAAAAATGAATAAATTAATTGCGATAATTATTAAACATATCATTTATTAATTAATTTTTGATAATGTAAATAAATAGAATATATTAAATATAAAGATATATATGAATTTATATAAATTTGATTTATATAAAAAAATATTTTTCCATTATATAAAATTGTAATATAGTTAATGAATAATGGTTCTTAATAAAAAAATTAATAAGAATTGATAATGCAGACTAATTGCATCGAGTAATGGACATAAATGAATGTAATTTTATTTTCCACATTAACATAGATAAAAAGTGTATTATATTCATTCCACGTATATATAATTAATTTATATTTATATAGAAAGCACACACCAAAAAATTAATGCAATAAATGATCTCTTACCTAGAAACACATACAACTAATATTTATGTTATTTAATCAAAATGTACTATTCATTTTAGAAATTCATTATAACATGATACTTTTAATATATCCTGTATTAAATTATTGTAATTTTTCTTTATTTATTTTAAATTTTATTAATGTCTAGTATGAATTCATTTTTCATATTTTTTATTTTATTTTTTTTAGAATTTAATAAATTTATATTATTTATTTTATATATATTTTTTTAATATTTTCAATATGAATTAATAATTAATTATATATATATCCATATATTTTAATAATTTATATTTAATTAATAAAACTACTTTTTTTTAAAATATTGTAAAAGTGCACTCATTTTTAATTATTCAATTTCACTCATTTTTAGAAATAATGCACTAGAGATTAAATATTCAATTATAATATTAAAAATTAATTTGTAAGTAAAAATTAATCAATAAATAGGTTTTTAAATTTATATTTAATCAGTTTTTAAATTTATATATTTATTAATATAAACAGAAACATATTTTTAAAAAAATTATTATTTATATAATTATAAATAAAATATATATATAAATTCTGATAAATTCTGATAAATTATTTTAATAATTATTATATTAACTATATTTGTTAAATATATGTTTATTAAATATATATTTATATATATTCCCAAAATTATATATAATGATACAAATAATATTTTCAAATAAGTATTTACATAATTAAAAATAAATAATTATATATTTAAATAATTATAAAATTATAGTAGAAATATTTACTATATTTACACTCGTATATATTTATTAAATATATATAATAAAAAAATATATTAATAAAATATTTCATTTTTATAAAATTTAATATATATAAATATATAAATATATAAATATATATTTAATAATTTATAATAATTATAAATTCTTTTCTAGTGCTTAATTAATAAGCACAGATAAGACAAATTTTTATAATTACTTTTTAGAACTAATAACGTCCCTCATATATGCACTAATTAATTTAGATTTGATAAAAATGGATCTTTATCGACAATAATTTAGAGGCACGGATAAAAGTGTCTCGATCTATTTAAATAACCCTAACCTGTAGGGAAATCGTCTTGAAATCTGAAGTTGTCTTTGGAAACCACCCATCGTTAGTACACCTCCTTAGTAAATTTGACATCAAATAAAGTCTCCAATCAAGGCTCAAACAAATACAAGGGTCAAATGATTCAAGGGTCAAGATTATCCAAGGCTCATATATTTTCTAGGTTTTAGATATCTCTACTTTCACTTGCATGATTCAAACCTTCAACCCACGATATCTAATTTTATTATCCTTCAACGCACTCATTGATTTAATATTTGGATATATCTATTTTTAATTTGTATCCTCTTTCATTCCATATTGTTGGAATATCCCTATGTTCAGTAATTATTACTGTGGATTTTTTTTTTAATGGAGATTGGGCTGTCGAAGTTTGAGAAATATGTTTAAAGGAGTGTTTATCCAAAAATATTAGCCTCCCCAATTTAGATTCAGTGTGATGTTGGGAAGAATAGTTTAATTTCAAATTATATTATCATATAATATATGATGGGCCATAGAATATTCACATTCAATATATTAGTAGTTTGACATGAGTTTTTATATCTATTTTATTTTCATTTAATTGACCATTTTGTGTAGATAAAAATCCTGCTCAAGAGTGTCCTCATGACAATCCTCCATCATTTCGTAGGAATATGATTTTAAAGAGAGATAGGATTGGGTCGAAAAACTGATGGGATCTTTGACACCATCAATTCCATTATGCTGAGATGTGATTCCTTTATGATTGAATGTCATAGAAAATGATTACGTTAGATGATGGTCCAAGCTATATGAAATAGAAATTTATACTTGAAAGGCCACATTATTGAAGGACAATATTCCTTCAAACCTTACAATATCTCACGATTATATTCCTATTAAAATGTTTGTGTCTATAGAGAGATACCTTAAATTTGAATATTATAAATTTTATCAAATATCTACAACCACCTAATAGAGAATATTCAAGAAGAAGTCTCACTAGGCATAGCCCAAGTGTTGTTTCATTTATATATATACTTTATTTTTAAAATTATTCAAAATATCCCCATTTAAATTACTTATATATTTCAATCCATTTTAAATTTTATTCATCAAAACAACTCAACCCAACTTTTCAATGTCTATATTTAAATGTATCATTATCTAATATGACCAATTTTCCACTACCACAAATCAATTTCTTTTATCAATCACAATTACAATTATTTTTAACCAATCCTATATTAGATAATTGTTCATCTATTATTCTATATCTTTGTAAAAATGTATCAATATTTGAAAAGATAACCCAATCATTATTACATATTAATTGTCCCTTTATTTCCTTCCACACACATCTAATAAAAACATTGTATGTTTTTCATTAAAAAATCAAAAAATATATAATTCTTTTACACTACCGTTTATTTCAAACATCTTTTATATAAAAAAAAATTATAATAAGAGACCCACCATTTCTAAAACAATAATATCCTTTTGTTCATTTTAAATACCTTTAATTAAATCTATATACAATTTATGTGAGTTAAAAGACCATCATCTAATACGAAAGGATGTTTCTTTTTAAAATCCTTTAGTGTAAATTTAATTATAAATTTATCTTACATTGCATTATTTTTCAAATAATACATTTTTAATTATTCATTCAAATTCACCTATTTTTGGAAAATTGTAATAATCTTTCATACAATCATTTAATTTGTCACATGTTTAATATATATCATTAAGTTGTTGAAACACTACATTCATTATTACTTATGAATATTTGGCTCACTTCGAATATTTCTTATAAGATCGGGTCATATACCATTTAATTTAAACCATATATATATATATATATTACATTATTTCTATTATATCATTCATATTGGAAAAAAATTTATACTATTTACCAAAAATACGTATATAAACAATTATGAACATGAAAATGTAATAGAATTGTAAATAATACACTTCATATGCTTGTATATTATTTTTGTTTTCAACATGTCTTTGGAGAATTCTCTAATCCATTTAGGAAATAAGAATTTATAGATTTTTAAAACCATTATCATTATTAGGTATATTATTTTCATAAAAATGATTTTCCATTCATTTTTTATTTTTAAATGAAATTATTATTTTTAGATTTTTTCAAATATTTGATATTCCATTAATATTAAATGTAATAATTTCATCGGTTGTTACATAAAAATATCCAAAAAATAGAATTGAGGTTATAAAATTCAATATAGGTTGGATTAAATATGTTAAAATATTTTTATGTATTCATCATTTTAGGTCTACGTGTAATGTTTCCACCACTAAGACTCTCTTATTACCATCCATGTATATGAAATAACTATTTATTAATAAGAATGATTTTTAATATATTTTTATTGATTTTAGGTGATAAAATGATATTTTGTTATTATTATTTATCATTTTTGTATTACTTCTTACTCATTAACTACCTATATTATATTTTCATTTGATTAGGGTATATAAGAAATACTAAATGGATAATTCTAGTAGAAATATGAGTACTATTATTTATAGGATTGAATGTATTAAAAGTGGTATTTCTCAAATAAATATATAATTCATAGAGGCCCCAAAGATTCATATATCATAGCATTTCCCTACTGAGACACCTTGAATCGTGGTCAGGAATTTTAATACCCCAGAATCTCATCATAAATCAGTTAATAGTTAATAACTACATCCAATTTTATAATTCTCATAAATGGGAGGCCTTACCCCTTTTATAGAACAACATTTTTTACAACTTCCATCTTTATAAATATCATCTCCCAAATAGTAACTAATTATATTTGATTCTTGAGACTCATCCCCATCTCATTTGTGTTTATTCAACTACATTTGTAATTTTTCATCCCATGGATGACTACATATAAGTTTATTTCAACCAACATAGATGAATATTCACAAGAGATAGAGGATATGTCTCAAACAAAAAAAATAAAATGATAATGGTTCATGAGATGATCTGATAAGGATAATAATTTTCTATAACTTTCATTGTTGAATGCATTTAGTGTATAGAACATACCAAACATTAGTAATTAATTTCTCCAATTAAATTAACCAATTTTATTTAAGAATATAAAATTATTTGAAAAATATCAATTTTCATGTTTCCTCGGTTATAATTTTTTATGACTGTAACATTTGAAAATTAATATCTTATTTGTATTTATTTTTATATTATCAAAAATTAATATTTTATGAACAAAACATTGATGGATATGAATTAAAAATGGATGAATGTTAACCGTTTGAAATGATAGTATGACGATGGAGTTAACGTGACCATTATGTGTGTAATAGAGAATGCATACGATGATTTGCAAATCCAATTTTATGATCGTAGTATTTTTATTTAAGTAAAATAAGACTATATGAGTTTGAAGAACATTTAATTTGTCACGAAATAGATCATATTTATAGATGTTATATTAAAAACGTGGAAAAAATTAATGTGCACAATGATTTGTAGGATACTTCAGTTTGTAGATTATTTTAAAAGAATACCGGTTTAAATGATGATGTTGATCACTTAAAATAAATAACCACAACAATCGATAAAGACATATTTTATTGTAAAAATATGTTTGAGAAGATAAATTGTTGTTCTATGATACCATTTATAAATTTTGCACTAGATAAACAACATTTTCACATGTATTGATGTTATATAATTTAAAATCTGGTTGTGGATAGAGTGATACTATATTTACATAACTATATAGTCACTTGAATAATATGATACTGTAAGAATATGAACTACCATATCAAACATATAAAGCTAAATGAGTGATATATTCAAAGGGAATTTATATAAAACATACATTCTTGCCTATATGAATGAATATTGTATAAAAAGGTTGAAGAATCACATATAAAATTCCATAGGTGTGGTGAAAATCAATACATGAAAATTTAATCATTTTATAAAAAAAAGTATGATACCATTAAATTATTACATAGTTTAGAAAAATATATTTGTGTTATGAAACAAAGGGACAATTGTCATTGAATGTAGTTTCAAGAATTAATGTTCATAAAATAATTCATCTTGCTGAATCTCCTCAATGGAATAAAATATTACATGAGTATCTAGAATATGGAAAGGAGTTGTGAAACATTCATAATTCATTATATATAAATGAAATAAATCCTATTGTTGTAATAAAAGGTACTCATAGTGCTTGGAATGTCATGTTTTCAAATTATAAATTTCCCCCATGGTTATGCATCAAGAAAAAATATATTCTATTTTCATTACATATATCAAGACCAAACCAACTAAATAATGATATTGATATCTATTTGGAACCAATGAATGATGATCTAAAATTTATGTGGGATACCTATGAAATAATTTATGATAGTCATAGATGTGTTGAATTCAATTTGTGGGATATGATGTATGATGTGATTTATGGATTCCCCTCTTATGGAAATTTTCCAGGATTTATAATTGAAGAAATGTCTAGTTTTACAATTTTTGAAATTATAAGATACCCAGTTCAGTGAAAAATTCAATGAAGATTTTGTTTTTAGGACATCATAAATTTTTACCTTGATGATATAATTACCGATCATGGACAACAATATTCTATGTTAATAAAAAAACACCATAAGACACCGAATCTAATAATGGGAAATATACTATTTAATAAATTAATTGTTTTTGACACTGATTTTAGCAAACCATTTGAAAAAAGATCTAAACAAAATTAGTTTATAAGTATATATCAAATTTCATTGAATTAACATATAGTAATATTTTGTATTCCGGACATTTTCATTATATTTAGAATATGTTAAAATTCATTTAATAATGTTATTGGGACATTAATAATCATTCCATAAAAATTTTAATGACGATATCAATGCTAGGTTAGACAAGATTGACGTAGGGATAAAAGGAATAATTTGTACTAGGGAAGGGTAATGGGTGGACTTTCCTTCCTCTAAAACCATACTCTATCCAGATAGGATAAATTGAAATTTTTTCTTCCCTTAATTGTTTAATAGTTATAGGTTGGTATTCATGAAAAAACAACAATTCAGTGTGACTGAATAATTAGTCGTTTCAAGGAATATAGTCAATTGACTGTTATATTTTGATGCAAGAATTGATTTTTTTTTATTCCATTACATTCTTCCTGAAATTGATCAACATATAGTAACTAGACTCCACAAATCAATTAAAGCAATATAAAGTTTGTTTATAGACCTGATGAAGTTTAAATACATTAAAAATTTTGTTTCATACATGTTGTTTAAATTATATATGTTCCTCCCACCATAATCCTTTTATATAATGGTCCACATGATGGTAAACTATGTTATAGAGGTCCAACTATGGGGTAATGTCCATTAAATATAGACTTATCCCATTTAAGATTATATAATGATTTTAATGGGTATGTAAATAATTGAATTAGTCATGATGACTGTATTACAAAATGATATATTATTAAATAAGATATGGAATTCTATAACAATTACAAATCAAATGTTTGTAGCATCAATCTCCTTGTATCTCATCACATCAGATGACTTATGGGTAAAGTATTTATGAAATTTGTGTTCTTTGAATTACCTTGACAAATTGGGAGAAATCAAACATTCATATTTAAAATAATAGTGAAGATTTTGATCCATATGTTGAATCCAAAAAAGAAATTTTTATATATTTTAATCCTTCAAGGTCATAAAGATGAATATCAAAGATATAAAATCCAATGATTATATAATGGTGATGAGATAAAATTTATATGTACTTATCTAAAATTCTAAATTCAATTGTATGAATTCTTCAATTAATAGCTTGGGGACCAAATGAAAATGTTATATCTTACAGTAGTTTTGTAATCAAAGGTTAAATGTTCTATTGCTAATAATATGATGACCAAAGAATCAAAATAATAGTGGTGTTATGTTTGTGGTGGAATAAATTCTCATCTTTGGTTCCAAGGATTTAAATCCATTATATGAAAATATTTCATATTTAAACATTATCAAATAGAAATATTAGTTGGACTATAAATCCCTTCATGATCTTATTTTCCATTGTAAATGGTTTGACAATATGACTGTAGTGAATGTTGAATAAAGGGTCATTGTGAAAGTGAATTTAATTATGGATGGGGAAAAATACAATCCATTAATAGTGGATTCACAGTAAGTGCATATATTTTTGGTATCATATCAAATAAAAAGAATTTAGTCGATTGTGCTTATATTAAAAAAAAATATTTCGTGTCAGTTGATAATTATATCGCGGATGACCCTTAAATTTGGAGATCAAAATTGGTCCATATAGGTCCAAATATACACATTGTATAGTATGTTACAGGGGACCAAAAATAGTGGATTTATATTCATTATAGAGGAACCAAATCCCTAAAATGATTTAAAAATAATGATATTTCAATGATAATGTAAAAGTGCTTTTCTATATACTATGTTTTCCACAAAATATTATATTTTATCAGTTTTATTATAATCATATAAATTAAAATTTTAACAAATTGTGATGAAAATGTTTTATGAACATTATGATGTTACCAATCCATCAGAAGAATAAAAAATAACGATTGAAATTCTTTGTAATGATGTAAAGTTAGTGTTACGATATAATTTCTATATTTTATTGAAAAAATATATAATGAATCATTCATTTTATTTTAATTTTTTGAAATATAGGTAATTTATTTTAAAATATATATATCCATTTTTCATTTATTTTTATAAAAAACATCCGTATAATTATTCTCCCCCAAAAACATTTCACCCCTACAGTGTTTCACTTATCACTTTCCAGTTAGCTCCCTCTACTGCCTTTTCCGAAAAACAAAAAACACTACCTCTGCTCAATCACAATTTTAATATATATGTTTT
Organism: Viscum album; assembly: GCA_963277665.1. NCBI lineage: Eukaryota > Viridiplantae > Streptophyta > Magnoliopsida > Santalales > Viscaceae > Viscum > Viscum album. Next base: position 1,436,154,827 of record OY728159.1, read on the forward strand.
CAGAATAATTTTGTTCCATAGAATAAATTTATTATTTTATATTTATGTTTTATTTTTCTATTTTTGTATAACTTACATATGAACTGTATTCTTGTATAGGTGGATTCTTTTGTTTAAGTTGGGATGTTCAGACCATATTTCATGCCTTTTGGAACAAAAACATTCACATAATTCAAATCTCTCCAAATATTTTATCCCTTTAATTGTTGGAATTTATCACATTCTTTAATTTTCCCTCCACTACCCAATCATATAGAAAATTTTAATGCTTCTGTAATAAAATCATTTTCCTTTGAATTAATACAATTTTCCATATCTATGTATACTTTAGTTTTTATAGTATTACTCAAATAATATTTCTTTATAAATTTTGTTTATTTTTTACATGTTGGTATGGTTTGTTTAAATATTCTCAGTCACATGAGATGTCACGAACCGTCCTCAGGGCCCATGCCGTGACTACTCCAAGCCCATCTTCCATAGGCCAGGGGCTGACGACTAGCACTAAAGGCATAAATCCTGATAAACTTGGAAGGCATTGGATTTATAAAGGTAAAAAACACCACAGAGTACATGAAGAATTAAAAAACTAAGTACAAAATGAAGTACTGAAAGAAAATGGGCTAGAATACAAACCCATCTGAAAAGTGCAGCTACAACTAAATGTAAGTACAACAGAAAAGACAAACAAGTGGAAGGAAATTAGCAGCTCTGGGGTCGTCCACCTCGGATCCTACCAGAAGGATATGTATAGATAGTACAACACCTGGATCGTCCACCACAGATCCTACCTGAATGGTAGGTACATATAGCCTCCTCAACCCTTTTTCCCGTCATCCTCCTTCGTGTATCGTCACGTTGTGAAGTCCACCACCGGTTATCATCCAGTCCTCGAACACTCGGCCTCTGTCAGCACTGCATGTCATCTGCAACCAACACAATGAGGTGCGGGCAAATCCCATTCAGGGGTGAGTATACGATACTCAGTAGGGACCCCCAGACCCTCTAGGTATCCCTAAATCCAACAAGGATAACCAAAAAGAAGGATCTCAACAGATAACCCTTACTTAGGTATAAGCCCATACTTATACCTAAGTTATCAAGTAACCCATCTCAATCATGAGGAAACACAAGGGTTATGAAATTGACGGATAACCACTACCTAGGTATATGCCTATACATATACCTATGTTATCAAGTGACCCATCTCATTCAAGAGGTAAACACAGAGGTCATAGACTCAGCAGAAACCAAGATTTTATTTATGATGTCGAAACCATTGATGCTGGAGAACTCCTCCTCTTCCGAGTACAGTGGGCATGCCGCTACAACTAAGCACGTCCCACTAACCTGGACTGCTGAATTACTCCACCTGTCTAGTACTGTGGGCCTACCACTGCAACCAAGTGCATCCCACCATGGGTTTGCCGCTACAACCAAGTGCACCCCCTCATAGCCTATAGAGTTACTCCTTCTGTCAAGTACTTCTGGTCTACTGCTACAACCAAGCGCACCTACGCCATGGGTCTACTGCTACAACCAAGCGCACCCCACTGGGCTATCTGAATCACTCTGAGTCGATCGATCAGCAGTCGTCAAGTCTCACTCAGCTACTACGTCTCTGCACTCTACTAGCTAGTCTCCGAGAGGGTCCGCTCCATGAGCTACAGGTCGATACTCCAATTATCAAACATCCCTCGAAGATGTATCTCAAAGGACCGCCTCGTCATAGGGGTCTCAACGCAACAGATGGTGCGTCAAACGGACAATCGGTCTGTGAATTACTAGCCTTTTCGTCCAAGGGGCCTAGTTGGTTTCATGTACGAACCATACCGACCGCATCTCAACTATACCCCGAAATATCATAGGGTATACTCATAGGGATCGTTTCCCAATGTGATCACCAACGCCGCTGACGGTTCGTCAAACACACGTCCGGTCTGAAAGTTATCATATTTTCCGTTCCATGGGCCCGATTGGATTTCAGGTACAATCCAACCCGACCATTATCCAACTGCATCCAAAATTATGGAGAAGCACCCCAAAAGGTTCGTCTCATCAAGAGGAATCCAACAATGTCGACGGCACATCAATCGGACGTCCAGAGCTCGAGATATAAGTGTTTCTGCTCCATGGGCACGGTTGGATTCGGGTTCAAACCAACCTGGCCATACCCAAAGATCTCCGAAACCTTATGTTTAATATACCGAAATGACCGACTCAATCCAAGGATCGCATCGCAACTGACGGTGCCTCGATCAGAGGACTATAGCCCAAGATATGGGCAAAAGACTGTAAGAGGTCTGTGAATAGGTGGTTCGGGCCCAGTCCGACCCGGCCCGATACCCCTGGGTCGGCCCGAACAGGTTCGACCCGACCTGGGTCCGGGCCTGGCCCACTAGGCCACGACCCGGCCGGCGCAGCTGGTCCAGGCCGGTACGGGAGTCGCGCGCGCCACGTGAGCGCGGAAGGGGGGAACCGCCACCCCTTTAGACCATACGTCGGCCCGAGGGGGTCCCCCTGCCACTTTGACTGGGGGTCAAACCCCCGGTTTTTCTAGAATTTGGTCGGCCGTTATGGCCGGACAGCTCACCGCAGGACCGGTTGGTCCCCCCCTCCAGCGCCCTGGCGGCCGGCGGTCCGGCCGCCCTCTATTGCTCCACCGCGGCCTTGGTTCATCCTGCACAGCGCGACGGCGTCGCGTCCCTCCGCCGTGGGCCCGCTCCGGCCGCGGTCTCTTATAGGTTCTCCAGTGTGGCACGACGACGCCACGCTTCTTCGCCCAATCTTTATTATTTTTCGTGCGGTGCACTGGCCCCGCGCTGCCTTATTCGTGCCGCAAACAAATCAACAATCTCGTGGGGAGGAGGGTCGGTCGTGTTCGTGCGGTCCGACCTCTCCCAATATTGTGATATCAGGTGGATCAATTTGAAATGAATAATGGAGAAGGAAGTAATCACGAATAAACAATTAAAATAATACCCTACCTTGAGCGTAGTTTAATGATGTCTCGTCACATAATTGCATGTCGCGGAAGAAGGCGTCGCGGAAGGAGGATCGTCGTGTCGCGGAGAGAAGATTCATCGACATCGTGTCATTGATCTCTGAGGATCTGACATTCTTGTCGACCTTCATCAGAGGTTGGAGTTCTTCGTGTTCTTCGTGTTCTTCATCAAGGAAGGGGTGCTCCAAGTCTTTGAGTAATTTCTCCCAAGGCCTCTCACACAATGAACCCCTTAATAAAAAAAGAATTGTCTTATTTTATTAACACAGAAGCCAAATGATTATGAAATTCAAAAATTGAATCAATAAATTATTTGAATTAGTTGAGAAGGTTAAACCCCCCAATTAATGATGCGTTTAAACATTATGTTAAATGCAAGAGTTGTCTCTCATTTAAATGGGGTGTGCGGGTGAGTTACCTAAATAAAGGTGGGAGTTTCGAGGAATTTGAAAAGGTGGGGATCGTGTGGGCCCCACCAAACAAATATCCTACCTAGGTAGTTAACTACAAGTGGGTCCCACCCCAACTCCCTTACTAAGGTTATAACCACATAAGAGGGGAATTGTGTGGTGACATAACATTTAAATTTATAAACAAGAAATGAAAATATAATTGTAAAACATTTATATTTTTATTCCTCACCTTTTAAAAAAAACACCTCCCAAGAAAACGCAACTCCGGAATGGTTCTTCTTAAGTAATTACTTGCGCTTCGAGTTCATCTGTACCCTCAGTTTTCAATTCCAAGCACCGATTCAAAATTTAGGAAAACATGCTCATTCGTTCACTGAACATACCTAAGATAAACTTCGGAAAAATGATTCTGGGCACACCGGGCTTCGGAATCCGGTGCCGTCAGAAAAATGCGCTCTTGAAAAATCAAAAAGAAAATTATGAAAAAATTTCCCTTCAATTTTACGGGACTTTACATTACTCCCACCTCAGGGATTTACGTTCTCATAAAACTTGTAACACAAACTAGCGATACAAAAGCGGTATTGAGCACGCATCTGAGCCTTCCACTCTCATGTGCTCACCTGGAGGTTCCTGTACTGCCAATGAAAGCGAAGCTGGGGAATCGATCATTCACGTAGGACCCACTTCTATTGATCCTCGATCTCCCCTGGAATCTCAGTGCATGTCTCCCTGTCATCGACGTCCAACACCCTGAGCTCAATGAAGTGTGAAGGATCATGCACGTATCTCCTCAGCCGAGGTATGTGGATGATTTCATGCACCCGGTGAAACTGAGGTGGAAATGTCAAGCGGTAAGCCACCTCGCCTACCCTGTTGAGGACCTTAAAGGGTCCAATGAAGCGTGGAGATAACTTTCCACCTCATCCAAATCTCTGTAATTCCACGTCGAGGTGAGACCCATAAGAAAACGTGGCCTCCATCCTCGAACTCTAGTGGTCTCTGCCTCTTGTCACTATAAGGCTTTTGTCAGCTCTATGATGTCCTCATACGCTCTTGGATAACCTGGACCTACTCTATCGTGGCCTGGACCATCTCTGGTCCCACAAGAGCTGCTATGATTTCTTCTTTGCCGATAAGAGAAATCTGGTCCCATCCCCTGGATGAACCCCGTTCATTGCCTAATACAGTCAATCCGGACATGAATGATGTATTCATGCCATGGATAACGTCGTAAGGACTCGACGTTACTACCAAGATATCCAACCGTCACCCTCACCTCTAAGGATTGAGTCACAATGTCGGCATCAGGATGAAGTAACTGGGTCTCCTCCAGTAGGAATCTTGAAAGTGAGGGTCAAGTTAACAGTTTTTAAACCGGAACCTCATAGTATCAATAAAAAGAGAGGAAATGAAAGTAAATTCCATAATGAAAGATGTCTTTTATTACTGAATCACAAAGTAAAAACACAGAAATCACCTACAATCAAACATCCACAAATCCAGAAGAAGAATGAAAAAAAGTATCCATATCTGGAGCTACTCCCGCTCCTGTCCATCTACTCCCGGAGCTCCATGATCGTAGGCCTCAGCTGCCTAAAGGTGAGATTTCCCCTGTCAACCCATTCCCTGCGGTCGGGGTGGACCTCCTGGTGGTGGTGGTGGAAACACCTCGTAGCGTCGTCCAGCTCCAGCTGCATGGCCAGCTCCCCTTCCATGGTCTCATGCTCCTTGATGTTCTCCTCGATAGAACCTCTGCCTCTGCCTGGGTGGTCCTTCGTTTATCTGTAGATCACCTTTATGGTGGGTCAGGCAGTCATGAGCCATGTGACCAACCCCGCTGTAGGAGTAACAATGTCTACTCATGGTAAGTCGCTCTCCACCCTAGGTGCCTCGCATACAAGATCATGTGTCATGAGGTCGATGACAAGTAGGTCTGGTCCTCTTGGACCTCTGCGTCATATGACTACTGCCCACTACAGAAGACTCTGCCGCATGCCGGCTAGTGGTGGGTCCTGCTGCTGGAGACTGCTCGACAATGAAACTCTCTACTAAGAGGGCTCGCTCCAACACCCCTGACTGCATCGATATGCTATGAGAAACAACAGAACCTCTAATCTCTCGCTTGAGCCCCTGCTCGAAGGTTCGGGCCTTGAAGAACAGGTCCTGTACCATATTTGTGGAGTAGCGCGAGAGGTCTTAAATCCTCACTGAGTGTTGCGCCACCATCATGCTACCCTGATGTAGATGAAACAGCTCTTGTATATGCACCGCTCGATGTGTGTCTAGTAGAAACTCTTCCCAGAATAGGCTCTCGAAGTCTAGCCATAGAAGTATAGCCTCGTCATGCATCTGGAGTATCAGCCTCCACCATCTGCCTGCTGCTGCCTGAAGAAGACTGGCAGCAAGGATCAACATGAAGTCTGTCGGCATCCCCACTATCCTGAAGACTCTCACCACAGCCTCCAGCCAATCCCCATCCTCCTGCGGGTCCATCTCTCCCCTAACCATGGGTGGCCACTGGCGCTGGAACTCATGCAATGCGCTCAAGTGATGTGCACCCTCTACTGTTGGGGTTAGTGGCCTCGATGGCCAAATGGGTAGTAGTACCTTTGGTGCCTCCTCTAGTTCCTCAACTGGGATATGGCCCTGTACTGAGGCCACGTCACTCGACGGGCTGTCAGTACATACAACTCTCGGTGCTCTAGATGGTCGTCTGCGGGGAGGCATCCTGAAAGAAACCAGCATGACACGGTCAAACGATTTATACCAGGTGAGTTGACCCGGTTTGAGCTTTCTTTTAAATCATTTGGAAACACACACGAAATCAGTGTTTTCATGCACAAAGTTGGAAATCAGTTTTCAGGGTCCTGGTGTATGGATACGTCGGCCGCCCTCACCAACAATGGACTCCCTGAACTGAAAACCACAATAGGTACACTTTGAACTATTGCTTCACAGAAAATAAATATCAGAGTTACAAGTTCTGTGGTAGAACTGACTCCTCTAATACCAATTTGTGACGACCCGTCCTCGGGGCCCGTGCCGTGACTACCCCAAGCCCGCCTTCCATAAGCCAGGGTCTGGAGACTAGCACCAAAGGCCTAAATCCCGATAAACTGGGAAGCCATTTCCATTATAAAGGATATCAAATCACCACAGATTATAAGCTGAAGTAAATCACTAAGTACAAAAGTAATTACTGAAAGAAAGTTGTCCAGAATAAAAACCCATCTGAAAAGTGCAGCTACAACTGGAAGGAAGTACAATAGAAAAGAGAAACAACTAAAGGAAAGTAGCAGCTCCTGGGTCATCCACCTCGGATCCTACCTGATGGGTAGGTATAGATAGTGCAGCTCCTGGATCGTCCACCCACAGATCCTACATGAAGCGTAAGTACATATAGCCTCCTCAATGCTTTTTTTCATCAACCTCGTCCATGTATCGTCTAATCGTGAAGTCCACCACCGGGTACTGTCCAGTCCTCGGACACTCGGCCTCTGTCAGCGCTTCCTGTCGTCTGCAACCAACACAATGAGGCGCGGTCATAGACCGTGTAGGGGTGAGTATATGATACTCATTAGGTACCCTGAAACCCTCGAGGTCTCACAAAATCCCACAAGGATAACCACAAAGAAGGATCTCAATAGATAACCCTTACTTAGGTATAAGACCATACTTATACCTAAGTTATCAAGTAACCCATCTCAATCATGAGGAAACCCAAGGGTTATGAAATCAAAGGATAACCACTACCTAGGTATATTCCCATACATATACCTATGTTATCAAGTGACCCAACTCAATAATGAGGTAAACACAAAGTTCATAGACTCAGCTCAAACCAGGATTTTATTTATGATGTCGAAACCACGACTACTAGAGAAATCCTCCTCGGCCGAGTATAGTGGGCCTACCGCTACAACCAAGTGCATCCCACTAACCTGGACTACTGAAGTACTCCACATGTCGAGTACTGTGGGCCTGCCACTGCAACCAAGCACATCCCACCCTGGGACTGCCACTACAACCATGCGCACCCCCTCCTAGCCTACAAAGGTACTCCTTCTATCGAGTACCGCGGGTATGCTGCTAAAACCAAGCGCACCTCCACTGTGGGTCAGCCGCTACAACCAAGCGCACCCCACTGGGCTATCTGAATAACTCCGAGTCGATGGATCAACAATCGTCAAGTCTTAGTCACCTACTAGGTCTCTGCACTCTACTAGCTCGTCTCTAGGAGGGCCCTCTCCACGAGCTATGGGTCGATACTCCAAGTATCACAAGTCCCACGAAGAATTATCTCAAAGGACCGCCTCATCATAGGTGTCTCTGCGCAATGGACGGTGCGTCAATCAGACACCCGGTGTGTGAATTATAAGCCTTTTCATCCCAGGGGACCGGTTGGTTTCGTGTACGAACCAACCCGACTGCATCTCAACTGTACCTCAAACTCTCATAGGATATCCTCAAAGGGACCGCTTCCCAACGTGATCACCAAAGCCGTTGACTGTTCGTCAAACGAACATCCAGTCTGAAAGTTATCAACTTTTCTCTTCTAGGGGCCCGGTTGGATTTCAGGTACAATCCAACCCAACCATTATCCAACTGCATCCAAAACATAAGAAAATCATTCCAAATGTTTTTTATCATTAAGAGGAATCCAAAAAAGTATTTGGCATGTCAATCGGGCGACCGGAGCTCGAGATATAAGTGTTTCCACTCCAAGGGTCCGGTTGGATTCAGGTTCGAACCAACCCAGATGTACAAAAAGTTCTTCTAAACCTTGAGTGTAAAATATTGAAACGAGCGACTCGATCCAAGGATCGCATCGCAGCTAACAGTGCGTCGATCGGAGGTTCGTAGCCCATGATATGGGCAAAAGACCGTAAGTGGTCCGCAAATAAGGTGTTCAGGCCCGGTCTGACCCGACCCGATACCCCCTGGGTCGGCTCGAACCGGGTCGAGCCGAACCAGGTCAGGGTCCGGCCCACTGGGGAGCATTCGGGCCCGGTGCAGCTGGTCCAGCCGGTGCGGCTGGTCCCAGACGGCACGGGCGCCGTGCGCTCCACATGAGAACGGAAGGGGGGAACCACCACCCCTTCAGACCAAGCGGCGGACCCGCGGGGGTCTGCCCTGCCGCTTTGACCGGGCGTCAAACCCCCAATTTTTCTAGAATTTGGCCAGACGTAATGGTCGGCCAGCTCACTGCAGGACCAGTTGGTCCCTCCCTCCAGCGCACCGGCGGCCGGCAGTCCGGCCACCCTCAATTGCTCCATCGCGTCTAAAGGTCGCGGCCTTGGTCTAACTGGCGCGGCGGGACGGCGCCGCGTCCCTCCGCCATGACCCCACTCTTGCCGCGGTCTGTTCCAGGCTCTCTTGCATGGTGAGATGGTGTCGCGGCATGTTCGACTTCAATGGAATGACGCGACAGCGCCGCGTATATTCTCCCAATATTTATTATTTTCCGCGTAGTGCACTGGCACCGCACTTCCTTCTTCGTGTCGCAAAAAAATTAACAATCACGGGGGGAGGAGGGTCGATCGTGTTCATGTGGTCCGACCTCCACCCGTTATTGCGATATCAGGCGGCTCAATTTGAAATGAAGAATGGCGACAGAAGTAATAACGAATAAACAATTAAAATAATCCCCTACCTCGAGCGTAGTTGAACGAAGGATCGTCGAAGATTTGCATGTCGTGGAAGAAGGCGTCGTGGAAGGAAGATCATCGCGTCGCGGAGAATAGATTCATCGGCTTCGTGTCATCGATCTCCGAGGATCCGAAATTATTGTCGACCTTCGTCGGAGGTCGGCGTTCTTCACGTTCTTCGTCGAGGAAGGAGTTCTCCAAGGCTTTGAGTAATTTCTCCCAACCCCTCTCGCACAACGGACCCCTTAATAAAATAAGACATTTTATTTTTTTATTAACACACAAGACAAACGTTTATGAAATTCAAAAATTGAATCAATCATTTATTTGAATAAATTGAGAAGATTAAATCGCCTAATTAATGTGGCGTTTAAACATTAAGTTAGATGCAAGAGTTGACTCTCATTTAATTGGGGTGTGCGGGTGCATTACCTAAATAAAGGTGGGGGTTTCGAGGAACTTGAAAAAGGTGGGGCTCGTGTGGGCCCCACCCCACAAATATCCTACCTAGGTAGTTGAATACAATTTGGTCCCACCCCAACTCCCTTACTTAGGTTATAACCACATAAGAGGGGGAAATTGTAGTCACAGAACACTTAAATATAAAAACAAGAAATAAAAATATAATTGTAAAACATTTATATTTTTATTCCTCACCTTTTAAAAAAAACAACACCTCCTGAAAAAAAGCAACTCTAGAAAGGGTCTTCTTATGTAATTATCGGCGCTACGAGTTCATCGGTGCCCTCAATTTTCATTTCCGAGCACCGGTTCAAAAGTTAGGAAAACCCGCTCTTTCGTTCGCTGAACGTACCTGAGCTAATGTTCGGAAAATGATTCCGGGAACACAAGGCCTCGGAATCGGGTTCCGTCAGAAACTCCGCTCTTTTAACATCCAAAAAAAAATTAAGAAAAAAAATTCCTTGAATTATACGGGTCTTTACATGAGCCATTAGACTTCAATTATATAACTGAGATAATTAAAATGTATATTCATCAAGAATTCATACAACCATAATGAAATGGTAAATCATTTCTAAATTTTTAATTAATTTTAACATTATTTTATGTACCGATTTTTTGTTAATTTACATATAATTTTTATCTCATTATTATTTTTTCTCAATTATTTTGAGAAAATGTATTTTCCATTAAATAATATATAAATAGAAAAAAAAAGTGTTAGATTGATCATTTCATGCTATGTTACTATGCTATTCATTTCGTTTCATTGTCAAACATCCAACACTACATATTGAGTATATGTTCGGAGCCAGAAATCTCTTCTCTTTGTTGAATGCTAGAAGAGTAGAGGAAGCTCATGTTTCCATTTCGGCGACATCTCATGATATAATGGGTGCAAGAGCTACCTTTATTATTCTCGATTTCTACAATGGGAATGGTTTTTCAGCTAAGAACATATAGATTATATTTGTTGTTTCAAGTTAGAATAATATAGCCAAAGGAAATGATGGTAATATTTGAAATTAGAAGTTTTTTTTTCAATTGAGATGTGTAGGAATCCACATCACCATACTCTAACACACGATGAGACAAATATGATTCTAAGTGTTTCTTTTTATTTAAAATTAATATTATTTTTAAAAAAACACCTTACATAACCAAAATAAGGAAAATATTTTAATATTGTTCTGATACATTATGAAATTTATCCATATGTAATTTTTGGATTGTAGGAATCTTTTACAAATTAATTATAAACACGAAGTAACTAATATGGCATAATTTTTATCTTATCACTTTAAAGTAAACATTTTAGTTCGAAAAGGGTGAATTAATGAAAATTGACAAAAACTATCATATTTTCATTATAATTATGAACTATGAATCATATTTCAATTTTTATGTGTTAGAATTAATCTCAAGAAATATTGATAAACTATGTTATCTGTATGATTCAAAGTGTGTTTTATATCTTAAATAACATTTTATTAAAAACTTTAAGTAACATACTCAATGCTGATAAAACATATTTTAGATTGTTTTGATAATTTAGGAAAATGATCCAAAAATCATTAAAAACATGTAGGATTTAGCTTCATCACAATCTGATGCACAATGTGATATGTGTGACTCTATGTGTATCCTTTTATTAAAAATAAATTTCATTTTTTGTAAAAATGAATATATACCTTCTCAAAATCCTGAAAAAAAAAATTCAAATGTTTTTTCACTTTTGGAAAATGATCTATAAGTTATTTTTGATTTATATGAATTATGTAGACCTCATTCTGATACACATTGTTTCTTGTATGACTCATGGTGTCCATTATCACCTTTAAGTCAATATTGTAGTTTAAAAAATGTCACTTATTGAAGACAAAGAAAAAACAGTCATGTTTAATTGATGATTTTTGAAATAGATTCATAATAACTGATGACATGTATGAATTAGCCTCACTCCAAGTATATACAATATGTGATTTGTTTGATTAAATGTCCATGATTCCTGTTTAAAATGAAATTTTAGTTCAAGAGACATGTGAAAAGTTCAAAATAATGAACACTCATTTGGATAGTTTTGATACATATTAGAAATGATCAAAAAGTCATTTGGGACATTTATGAATTAGATTCAATGTAATATTATGTATAGTGTGTATGTATGCCTCTATGTGAATATTTTTAATTAAAATTGACATCATTTTTATTAATATAACAACTAGGAAAGTAATAACTAATAAAAAACATACATATTATTATGACAATTTATTAAAATTGTCTCTATTTCATTTTCAACATGTAGGAAACAGAAACACCTAAATCTGATGCATGAAATATATGATATGACTCAAACAATCTGTTATCGGTTTAAAATATAAAATTTAGTTCAAAATGCATCACTCACTAAAAAAGGAACAAACATTGTCAAATATTCTAGATGATTTAAGACATGAATTCATAAATAATTAATGAATTGTAGGAATTGGTCTCTTGTAAAACTAATAAATGATGTGATCAATATGAGTTGATGTGATTTTTTCCAACTTAAACTGACATTTTTGTAAAAAAGACAACAAAACTACTCAAAATAGATAAATGATTTAATATTGTATTTTTACATTACAAAAATGATCCAAATGTAATTTACGATGTGTAAGAATTAGACTCATCTCATTATTATTTTCGGTGTGACCATTATGACTCAAAATGTGACTTCTAATCTAAAATTGACATCAATTTTAGTGAAAAGGACATCTATCCTACTCAAAAATAAAAAAACACATTCTTGTTGTTTTGATACATTAGTAAAATAATCCGTAAGACATTTTTCACATGTATAAATCATTTGTATGTTAATATGATACATTATGTTCTCGTCATTACTCAATATGACTGTTATGAGTTTAAAATTTATAATTTAGAAAAAAAACATTCAATCATTGAAAAATGAGAAATTCATTATAATATTTTTGAATTTTTTTTACAATGATTGATATGTCATTTGTGACATGTTGTGTTTTTTTCAAAACAAACTGATATATGATGTTATTGGTATGAGTCAATGCGCATGTTTCCTGTTCAGAATTACATATTAGTAAAATGAAATGTTACTTACTCATAACCCAGAAAACACTTTCAGAATATTTTTATACTTTAGAAAATATACACATATTTCAATTGAGATTTTTATAAATCATTTGATCCTCAATCTAAACCACGGTGTGACCGATATGACTCCAAGGATATATTTTTATATAAAATTGTCATTAATATTAATAGAAAACCGAACTGACTGACTCCTAACTAAGAAGACACATTAAGATTATTTTGATATATATTTATAATGATACATAATTCATTTTTGACATTTCAAAATTAGCTAAAAATCCATTTAATTCATGATTTTCTTAGTATGAAAAATTGTGTAAGATATTAGTTTAAAATCAATATCTTATATCAAAAAGTGTCACACATTGAAATCAAAGAAAACATGTTCATATATTGTTGATATTTTATGAAAATAGTTCATATGTCATTTATGATGTGTAGGTATCAATATAATATCAAACTAATTCATAATGTGATTGATATGTTTCAATGTACAAGTTTTTATTTTAATATTACATTTTAGGAAAAAATATATGTGACATACTCAAAACTAATAAAATACCGTTGAATTATTTTTATATTATAGGAAAATTATATCTATGTAATATGAATTGTGTTAGATTCAGATAAAACTCATTCTAGTGTATGGTGGGGTTGATATGACTCAATGTGTGTTTTTCAAATATATTACTATCATTTTAGTATAATAATTTAATCACATCACCAAAAATGAGCAAACGATCCTTGATTTTTTTCAGCAGACTATATAATTTTACTTAACTGATGTATATATATTTTCAAATATTATAATTATTTATATTACATCGGTCATGAGAGGTAGAATATAAAATTGAAAACCAACCTAAATGTAGATGGGGTTGATTGAAACTGATACCTCCCAAAATCCTATACATGACTCAACCACTTGGCTAAATACATGGGATGTTATGTTATATATATTTAATTAATATTCACATAGAAAAATCATGAATACAAAAAAGAAATAGTGTGTCATATAATAATTATATATAACCCAATCCAATACATAGTGTTCCAGGTATGGCTCAAAATTTAGTTTAAAATTTAACTTTCTGTTAATTTATTTCCTTATATTATTACAAAAATTATAATTTTATTCATATATAGGTCAGTTCATTGGTTCGATCATGTGACTTTTTATAATAATAGCACGAGTCGAAGGTAGTATTAAAGGAAAAAAGGAACAATGATGTTTTGAATGTCTGTAATAATTTTTAGTGGAATAATTATATAATCCAATGTTTTAAATATCTATAATATTTTTTATGGTATTTCTATAGTATATTTCATTCAATTTAAATTTCTCTATTGTTATTTGTTTTTATTGATATCTTTTTTTGTTTTTGGGGTTTTGGTATTCTATTACAATACATTACACCGGTGTTAGTGTTAACTGTTACAAAACACTGTTGTATGTCCCTTTAGTGTCTCTTTTAAAACCACTAATAAATTGGTCTATTATCAGGACTTTTTTTAATCATTGATAAAGGTTCCATTTATCATCATTGTTACAAACTCTTATAAAGGTTCCATTTATCATCTCTCATAAAATTGTTAGTAAATAACCACTTTATCGGTGCTAAATATGAGTTTAAATAAATGTTTTTCATTATCATTGTTTCTAAAAGGACTAATAAAGAATTTATTTATCAATTATTTTTTAACATTCATAAATAAAACATTTATCAATTCTTTTTTATCACTAATTAAATACTACTGACATTAATCGTGATCTAGTAGTCATTTCTTCTTTAGCACTAATAGAGTCCATTTTAGGAACTATTAAATGTCGATTTTGAAATAGTAGGGTCTAGTTGAATAAGTTCTTGAGTGATGACAATAATTCCATTGTTATGTAGTTATGAAGAAAAATAATTTATGTTCAGTTCATATATCACCCACAGATAATCAAAATAAAAAAAAAATTATCTAGGGGTATCTAAACGTATGTTTCTTCTACAATATCAAGACTACATGATTAATCACATGGATAAGGTTTAATTGATAAAAGTTTTTTTTATAAAAAATGATTTTTGAAAGACTGTGTATAAGCATGATGTTAATTGAGTGGGAATTTCTATTCAACATTGACTTTAATTGGATTCTTGATTTGATAAATTATATTTTTTATCTTTATAATTTAATTTTTCTTATAATTAATTATTAATTAATTATGTAACTCATTATATAATGTAGGGTTTTTATAGATATTGTCATATGGAGATAACCATGGAATATACTAATATTGATTTCTAAGGATAATTGACATTATATTTACCATGTTAAATTTTAATACCATTCATCAAAACATCACATTCAAATAAAATGTAGTCATCCATCGATGATATATTCCCAATTAATTAATTATTTGGTGTTTTTGGGACAACATGGTCCATATATTTTTCAAAATATTCCGTACAAAAATGGTTTTGGGAAATTTGTTTTCTACATTCATTCTCTTTTATAAAATATTATATATATATATATACACCCAACAATTTAATCCATATTTATATATCCAATGTGTAAAATTATTTGAATATTAAAATAAATGAAATAGTATTGGATTCCATGAAGATGAATAATTCATATATTAATTTTGATCCCAAATAGACATCTCGACATTTGAGCACCACTCATCCCCAATTACTTGTATGTATAAAGATAATAAAATTTCAAAAAATTATTTTTATTTGAAACTGTGATGAAATGTAAAAACACATTATTTGGAATATGTACAGCCTATTATGACTCAATTAACCTATTAAAACAAAATAATTTGTGCAAAACTCAAAGACACTATTTTAATTTTATTTTAATTTTTTTCATTTACATTAAACGTGAAAATCATGTTATCATGTGATAGTTAATAGACCTAGATTGACATGAATTCCAAAGAATATGTGTGATCCTTTGAGGTTTAAATCACTTATAACACACCATGTCATGCTTAAATTTTTTCCAAAATAAATTCTATTATTCTATATTATTTATTTAAATTCAATTATCAAAAAATTTACGTTAATAAATAAAAATATTAACACATGTATGGAATAATGATAATGAATTAAAATATGTAATGAATAATTATTATAAATTATATAGAACAATATATATATATATATATATATATCATTTATTATTTCTTTTAAAATGTTTGGTTAACTAAAATTACATAATCAGATAAACCCAAAACACCAACTCACACAACATCATAAAAACAAAAACATTTCGCTTCCAAAAATAATGTTTTATGGTTAATTAATATTGTTATATATATATATGTATATATTTGATTTCATTAAGAAACATGAATTCGAGAGGAAGAATATCGAATTTGTGTATTCATGTCTGAACAATGTTATCATATTAAATAATAAGAAATATGATAGAATATTTTTTTGAATAAATGGCTATAAGTTTTACATAATAAGTTTTGAATAATATTTTTTTAAACTAGATATTTTATAAACATGTTATATGACATTTAATGAAGTATAGAGACACATTAGTGAAATACTATGACTTGACATATATTGATATAATAGATGTTTTGCACTATATGAAAAATAGGTATAGAGAAAGCAATCAACCAAGAGTCAATGATTACCCAATCTGATAATTTATTTATCCACATGCATATTTAATAAAAACATATTCCTTGAATTAGTGAGAGTGAAGAAATTCAATAGTAATTATTAAATTTAATATCATGATCATCTTTGAGGGTACCTAGTGGTTTATGGTAAAACTATAATTGTTTATATTTTTTCATGATGTATCATTAGTTTTACAACATGGGACTCCTCCAATTAAATCATTTTCATTTATTATATAGACATATATTTACTATGTTTCTATTTAAAGATTAATGACATAGACATGATGTATTATTAAAGTTATATGATTGATGATTATATTTATTTGAAAATTAATTTTGAATATATTATTAGGAAAATTTATATAGTAGGGAATCATTATATTATGAATGAATTAATAATGTGGTATTGTGATAATTTAAATAGATACCCCCATGAGAAATTATTCCTCAAATTTAAAAATTATTTATTCACTTAATCAATTTATATTAATTTTATTAACATAAATATATATTTTAATATAAATTAATATAATATAAGTTATTAATAGTTATTTATGTTAATTAATATCTATGGTTTTAATAATAAATAAGTAAAAGGATGTTCTGAAAAATTATCTATAGGATAATATTTTCTTCTAGAAGTTTAAATTTCATTATTTTCATAATCCATTATTATATTTACATTACTTAGGTTAAATAACACTTATTCTGATAAGAAATTGGTTGGATATTCTTCTCCAATGAGTTGGGGGCTCAATGGTTGAATTCTTACAGATTATTTCATTAAAATATCCTTTACATGATAATTTCCTACATAATTGGTTACATAATGAATTACAAGACATTCTATAAAAGATTAGTTTTTTTAATTAGTGTACTAATATAGAACATTCATATAAATAGTGGTTTTTACATGGTTCACTCAATATTAATATCAAGTGGCCAATCTGTGGTGTGTAGTTTTTGTGTTTCCAGTACCCATGATCATAATTATTACAAATTTAATATGAAAAGGATATAGTGTCTCATTTATAACTTATAATATATATGAAGAATGTGTGTCAATATATAAAATAATATTCACTTCCAATAACTAAATTATGATTGGAATTTGTACTTGTTGTGAGCCTATATTTTGTCCTCAAACTATTACTGCATTAGTGGAACTCTCCTGATTTCATTTAATCATGTACTATGTAAATAGTTATTTTATATCCATTCTAGTATACATTATGATCCTATTATAGGGATATTTCAAATTTTTATATCTCTAGTAAAAATACATAACAATTTGTATGTCCGGAATCATCTAAAATTAAATATTATATGTATTCATTAAATACAAAATCAATATAGTCTAGCTGAATATATTTGTTTCCAATTTTTATTGATTATTTGAAACCTAAAATATAAAAAATAATATTATAGGATATTTTTATTCAGCTAATTTTTAGTGTGTTAATCAAAATCATAGTACAACATATCATGATACAATATGGGAAATTATTTCACAATGATCACATCTGTCAAATAGGTGGACTAAAATTGAATGATATAACCTCCACCAATATATCATCATATCTAAAATTTTAAAATTACTATGTGAAATTTCATTGTGACATTAACTATTTTTTCTTCTTCACTTTATGTTATAAACATTATGATATAAAATAATTTTATTATAACAATATTGGGACTCAATAAATTCTAGATCCATCATAGTATTAATTTATTACAATATGAGGTGCTATGAAATGGTCCTAGTTCATGTAATGTTTTAATTGGAAGTAATTATTTTAGTGAAACAAAAATACATAATTGTGTTTATCTTATATTTGGAATCATCATTTATTGATATCAAAACCATTCTTATAATAAAATTCCTTCAAATTCAAAATACATTGTATCACAAATCCATTTGGCATACCATCACAACATTTATGGATCCAAAAAAGATAAATATTATCCCTAGATCTATACATCATTAAATAATAGGGAATTTCTAAGTAAAATAATATCTTATATAAAAAACATTCAACTTAATGGTTCAATAATCATATTTAATTGTATTATATTATCCTACCAATATTTTATTGACATGGAAGAATAATCCATTCTATTTTATTTTTTATATTTATAGATTCCTTCCCACTAGTTATAAACTCAAATGGGATATGGAATGGTCCAAATTATTCCATATTATTATCATTCTAAATATTATATATCCCTAGAAATCATTTATGATGTAGATTATTCAAAAAAAGACATGATTCATTTACACAAGACTAAAAATATATTCAATATTAAATGATCATGATATAATAATCGCCCTTATTCCTCTATATTATCAACAAAATATAATTATTTATTATCAAGAAACCACTTATTCCATAAAATTATATACTATCCACTATGATCTATAATGTTATCTTAATGTTGCTGGAATATATCATGGTCTTCCATTCCCCTTTTTTCCTTAAACATCAACCTCATTCAATTTGCTGAAGTATGATATTTTACAATTCATTCCATTTGGAATATATTATTCTCATGAATACCTAAATGAAAAAACTAAAAATAAGATATATAAGAAAAATTTTGGAGTCTCATAAACTCTTTATTAGGGGTAGACACTATATCAAACTCCAAATAGAGCTCCATTCCATATCACCATGTGGTTATATAGTGTCTATGAGGGATCTATATACTATAATGAACGTATACTTTTGTAGAAATTTAAATATCTATAATCATTACAATGACTAAAAGATAGATTAATTATTTTACACTCTTTATAATTTTCAATTCATCATACTGTTCATCATGTCACTATAAAATCGTTTGATATATATTAAAATGATTCAAAAATTGCTTTATGTACCCTTTATGAATATCCTCAATGATAAAATGTCAGAAACGAGTATTCATAATAATAAACATTGATATTAATTGATAACATGTAATATCATCCATTAATAGATGCAAGAATCGCCAATACACTTCTTCTATTATTTAATACCATCATTATTTTTATACAACTCCATATATGAAGATATTATTCAATATTTATCATCCTTTATCAATCAAATAATAAATTTCCATATAAATCTATAAATGTATATCTCTCTATTCAAATAATTCAAAATAAAACATTATTTGAATCATCATGTGGAAATAGTTTAATAATCTATTGAAAATAATAAATATTTGATAAAATAATAAGTCATGTATGTGATTTAATATCAAAACACGCCTCAGTATATCAATCTCCCCCTTTGGATTTGTTGTAAATTTGTTTGGAATAAATCTTCCATCAATCAATGCTCATATTTCATTATCAAAAATAATTAATAAAAATTCAATGATGTGACAGTCCTAATGATATTAAAATGCATAATCATTAATTCCCTTATTATAATTTAAAAAAAGTTAATATCAATTTATATATATCATTTCCCACTTTTACATCAACATTATAATGAAGGACATAGTATTAATTTGGAGAAATGTTCCTTATTCTCTACACACAATAGGTTTATGATTATTCTACACTTTTTAATATGGGTGTATTCATTTACTTCATGGAGATCCAAAATTTTCTTCCCATATATATTTACTCATTATATAACAATGATTCATCATCAACTTTATCCTATCATAAACCAAATTACTAAAATAAATATGAATTATTTATAATTATCTTGGGTAATTAAATCTCAAACCCATTCATAAATATCATAAAATCTTGATTATCCATAAAAATGTATTACATTATAAAAAATAATTAAATATATAATAATTTCAATATATAATAATTGAACTTAACTGAAGATAGAGATGAATTTTAATAAACATGATTTGTCAATTAATTAAAACATTTCTTCAATAAGTTATCCAATATATGACCAACTTTATTTAAATATTGTCATTGATATTCAAAATAAATAACCTATTTTATACATATAGATCATTATATGGTAAAAAATAAAAATAATATAATGGGATTCGTTAAAATTATGTGTACAATTTTAAAAGATAATGTTGTATTATATAATAAACAACATTGAAATTAAAAAACTACCAAATTACCAATGAAAAATTTTAACAAAATCTCTCCATATATTAGATCAATAAACATTAGTTATTACATGTTGACATCAGCTATGGTCCTCCACATTTAATTATATACACTACCTCCATCATTACAATTGCTTTGGATTATTGAGGTATTAATGTAGGTCTGTCTATGTTTAAATTTTTATCAACTCTCTTTTCAGATTTAAATACATTAATCCACATGAAATAAAAACTCATTTATTCATATCGTGTGATTAAGAACCTTGAACCATATGTCATATTTTATCAAATTATTTTTTGACTATATTCTTATATTCATTTGGATCCATTATTTATTCATAGTTATTATTGTGTTTTCCAAAACACCTTTATAAGATTTTCATTATGAATCCACTCTTAATATGGATTGGATTAATCATATTAAATTCATTTATCTCATAGAAATGTTATATTTTTTATAGGTGGGTTGTAATAGATTTTTGTTACACATATAAATTTTATTATGTGATTATGTTTAAAATTTTAACTTGTTTAATATCATTCTCTTAATGAAACACCAAAAAATGAAAACCATGATATATTCTGATATAGATTTATGTATTATATATAACGGTTCATAACCTTATCAAAAAATATGAATTTTGAATATGTGTAGTGAAATTATAAAATACGGGTATAATAGAAATAATTTCTAGCATTAAAAATTATGAAATTTATTTAGAATGTCGAAACCAATTATAAAAATAATTTTATTTTAATGAAATAAACAAATTGGTATTGATTTTCATGTAATTATGTATTTTATGAATAAATAAAAATAATAAATATTTATTATATGTATATATATTTCTTAGAAATATATTATTAATTAATAAAAAATAATAATCTAGAAGAGATAAAATTTTAAAAATAAATTTCCTAATAAAAAAAATACCACTATATATTGGGGTGTTATTTAAATATTAAATTCCTCATTTTTGGTAGTGATATATTAGTATGTGAACTTAATTTTCTAAATCATTACATTAATATATTATAATGATTAATTTTTGAGATATTTCTAAAATAAATGATTTTTAGTTTAGTTGTGTAAAATATCATTTTCAGAAACATAATGTATTTTATGATAATAATTGTTTATAAGAAAAATGAAAAACATAAAAAAAGAATTTTTTAAAAAAATATATGTTTTAAAAAAAGTGGATTATTTTTAAATATAGCATTTGAATTATAATACATATTTAATATTTTTGAGTTTAAGTAACATTTTCCCAAAATTTGATTTTTGTACATCATGGGTTATTAATATTTAATTAATTATTATCCAAATTGTAAATTGAATTGAAAGAAATTAAATTATATTTTATAATTTATGGTTCCATATTTTCAAAAGGGGGTTTCTATTATTTTTAGGCATAAGGATTACACTACCTTAGGTAAGACATGTTTCCATGATAACAACTTTATTGGTTGAAATACTAATTCAATTGGCAACGAGAATAAAACATGATTATAACCCGTATAAAATAAAGTAGTAGTGATACCCTAAAATTATATCACCATCCACATAGTTATTACCTATCATTACAAAAACATTAAATGATTAACATGCACTACCTTTATATTTATTTGAAATATATATAAAAAATACATTCCTAGAAATTACAAAATGTTCCTCTCACTACACATTTATGTTATACCATTATAAAATGGGCCTCTCAATATCCCTTTAAATTAAACAATTATACAATTTTAAAATTTATATTAAAACAAAACCACTACATACTCATTCATTAAATTAGGGTATGTTCATCTTTTGGTTGATTTTTCCACTGTAACATCTCATTACCGATCTGTCAAGTGCGTCTCTATCCTCATCATATATTTCCTTTTCATTGTCTGAATATGACCTCGAATGAATTGGTAGGATAACTATAATGGCGATGAAATAGATTTGTTATACAACCAACATTAAATGGTTGTTTCTACCGGCTACGGGAAGATTTAAAGGTATGAAATTATTGTCAGGTGCATGACGTGAGAATGGTTCACACAATGAAAGGATACACGATGTGAAGATGTTTTACACATAATGAGTTAAATAAATTTCAGATTTTTACTCAGAGGTTATGGGTATTTCATCATATATGAACTCTATGTATTTCAATACATGTAATGAAATTAAACATCATTAAATTCCCCAAGATGGGATACTTAGGTCACCTTCAATAATTTTTATCTCTATTTTCCACTAGTTTTCATTTTTTTGAAGATTGAGGGTTCTTGTTGGGAGATTTTTGAAGACTCTATAACATCTTGATCAATATATTGGGCATTCAATATTTTTTGTAGTTGTGGTTCATCTCTCCAAGTGACATACCATTCGGCATCTTAATTGAAATTGATCATTAAATTGAACTGGTGTTATGTTATGTGATTTGATGGTAGGAATTGAGGTGTTGTCATTTCTTCTTCCAGATCTATTGTTTTATCTTGTTCGAGAAGACATTCCTCTATTTCCTATTGTGTATTGGGTCTTACATCTTGAGTTATGTGGTGTTTTATCATATATTACAACCATCATTCTCAATTAGATTAATCATGAGGTGTGGATTGGATTATTGAGTAATTGTAGATTTTGTTGGGTTTCATTGTTGGTAGATCACATTTCAGGCATGTGTGACCAATGTGTTGAGGTAGGTGGTTCCATCACATGATGATGTTGATGAAACTTATTGTTCATGGATTATAAACTAATTTATACCATGAATTTACATTATTTTTTGTGTGTATTTATAATAGATTTTCATGAAAAATTGGTTTTCCATTGTTATTAATAAATTGAATAAAAAGTGTTATTTTTAAATAATTGAAATTGATTTGCCAAGTGGTTTTAAAATTGTTTTAAAAGTATTGAAATGGGTTTCAACTCATTGAAATAGTTTTGAAATTAGTGAAATGAATTTTGAAAACTAGATTATAGGTTAACCTGGGTACTTAGGTTTATGGTTTAGCTTGGGGACATCATTTATTGTTTTTTTATTATCATGATGTTTTCTCAGGGCACCGTCCTCTATTTTGTAGGCATGTATTCCTAGGGAACTATTATTTACATTGTTTGTGGTGTTTACTCATGGGATATTCCTCTATATCTGTGGATTATGTTCTAGAGATTAGATTGTCCACTTGATTAATTGTGGCATGTGTAGTCTATTAGCCTAACCTTTTGTATTCACTAGTGCAATGATACATGTTCTTATACTATTGATTTTACTACATGGATTTGAAAAACATCAGCCCTAGTATTCAGGTTGATGCATGTGAAAGATGCAATAGAAGATTTTCCATTAAATTGATATACCTAGTTTTTTTAGAACAATGAAAAATGGAAATGTTTGTCATATTTTCTATACAACATATTTACTTAATATCATTCTTTGTTTTATTAGAACATATAATACATGAATTTTTATATGCATACATGTTATTGGACACCTAGGTAGGATCCTATAGACCCTGTTAGCTCACACCCTATGAACCTATTTGGTGGTGTGTATACATATGTATGTATTCTATTATAGGGAAAGGAAATCCACCATAGTGAGAAGGTGAGGTTTTGTGTATGCTAGGTTGGGTTTCTAGTGGTGAGATAGGGGGTGTTCATCCGTACTTTCACATGGAGTAGCTGTTCGGTTTTTTCTCATTGTATTATGACATGTCTTATGGATTTTTTGTCTACTATTATAGCTGTTTTGTTTACAAATTCTTCATATTGTTATGGATTATATATATATATATCATTATTAAACTATATCTCTATATTTTATATATAATTATTTCAATTTTACACATTCATATTGGGAGAATTTTATCCCTTGGTCTGTTGTTTGATGCCTAGGTTCTTTGAACCAGCCCATAGGGATCAGGTATACCCTTTGAGTATATAATGGATTAGTTCATATACCAGTTTTGAGGGTAAAACAAGTTAGTTCATTATAAAATTACATTAAAGGGAGATCAGTACCTATAAGTCTTTTTATTGCGATTTGTAGTAGACATCAGATTGGATTATTGGGACTTGAGAGGTATGTTGTGGTAGGTGTCTGGCATGTTCATGTAATGAAGAGTCTCATGTTCTTGTGGGATGTTAGGATATGTGTCTACAGTGTTCGGTTTTATTTTAATTCTTAGTTTATTCTTATGAGTTTTTTGGTTTTAACTGATATATACATTATTGTCCAAACATTTCTTCTATTTTGCTGTGTAGAATTATACCTCCTTGAATTCTACCACATGTTCCTCAACAGGGTACACCAGATGATCTTCAAGGAAATCTACATATAGATTAGAATCTCAACATATATATAGTATGGAATGTTCATGTTTTTTTATCAAAATTTACCTCATATTCTAGATTTAGATGTTGAGGTACATCCAAGAGTTCATGGTAATTGAAATTGATTGAGGGAATTATTTCATGTGATGCCACCAACCATTAAAGATTGGATTACCTTCAAAAGTTGTTGGAATGGATGTATATGATAGATAAAGTAATTTAATTTCTAGTTACATAAGATAATATCAAGGTGAAATGTACATTGTCGATGCTTGAGGGTTCTATTATGTGATGGTGGGATTATGTAGTCTAGGCAGAAATGCATGTGGACAGATATTGGAAGGGTTTCAAGATTTTTTTTCATGGAAACAAAATTCCTAGATTTTATGATGTTGTAAAATTCTCTAGAGATGTATTCTTTACATTAGGGCGAGAATTTAGTGTCAGTGTACAAAAATATGTTCTTCGAGCTTGTCCATCTAGCTTAAGAATTGTTAAAGAATAACCATTTGAAGGCCAAGAAGTACCTGTAGGGGTTAAGACTAGATATTAGATCTGATGTATTTATGTCAAATATTTATAACCTTATAGAGACGATATAGAGATTTATAATGGTAGAGACGAATAAGGAATGAATGGTTGGTTTATCCACTTCTACTTTTCATATCCATTAGCAGCATTAGTGGTGCATATGGTTTCGTAAAATCATCTAATATGTGGTGGAGGTGGGTCATAGAATTGATCCTCTACAGAACTATCAGATATTGTTGGGTGTGTGTCTCTAACTTTCTATCTTTATGTCATGTTCATACCAAAAAGGAATTATTGTCATATTCCCATGAAGTTGTGAAATATATTTGGACATGTTGGACATTAACCTCACTTCTATCAGGTAAGGTCTACATCGTGTTATGGTTAGTGTTTATCAGCTCCAAAGGCTACTATAAGGTCGTTAGAAGCATCATGGACTACATAGATTCATCCATCGACCTTAGGAGTAATGAAATATCATACAGTCTATGAGTTTCTAAAAGATTTTGATTCAGGTCCTATAATAGTTATAGGTACTATCATTATTGAATCTTCCATATTAATTTCTTTATTTGACATTGGGTAATTATTCTCATTTATATCTACACTATATGTTGATATTCATAAAAATATAAAGGAACATATGTCATTTTTAATGGAGTTTGAGAGAAATCATTTTAAGTGGAAGGAGTAGGGGTTTTAGTGTCCTTTTTTATTATCAACAGCTGATATGGTGTTTCTCTATGATTTAAATGAACATGATCTATATTTGTTTATTTTCATCGATGGTAAGGATGTGATAGTCTCTCAACGAGTTGAGGTTGATTGTTACCATAAGTGTATCATTTCTTACTACCAATTAGATCTGCCATGTGTTTCATAGGGAGTATGATCCAATGTCTAGTTGTGAAGGGTAATTGCACCTAGTTCTGATGAGATAGATGTCTAGTGTTGTGGTAGGGGTTGATGACATTTCTTCTGTTTTTCACATATCTATTGTTTCTTAGGGCATTTATGATGTTTTCCTAGATGAATTCTCTGATGTTCCTCTATAGAGACATGTAGTGTATATAGATGTCATGGTGATAAATACAGAGTTTATATTGATACCTTCTTATGGTATTACACCATTAGAGTTGACATATATCAAGACATAGTATCATGACCTATTAGATAATTTTTTCATTATCCGTAATGTTCTATCTTAAGACACCCATGTTCTCCTTTCCAAGAAGGTAGATTGTTCAAATAGGTTATGTGTGGACTATCAGTAGTGGAATTGGGTAAAATTTAATAACATATATAATTTTCCATGTGTGGATGATTTGTTTGATTAGGTAATGGTGGAAAAATGGTTTTCAAAGATTTATATTTTGTGAGGTTATCTTCGGCAAATAGTTTGAGAGTATTATATATAGAAGAAATCTTTTAGGAGCATATATGGCCATTATAAATATCTAGTGATTCCTTTTTGAATAATGATCATTGAGTTTTTATGGATTTGATGAATGATATATAAAATCAATATCTTTAAACTAGAGTGTTAGTTATCATAGATTATACTATGGTTTATTCGATATCTGAGCATGAGCACAAGCACCACTTGAGTTTGATTCTAAAAATCTTGAAATTTTTTTATTTCAATGGAATTATTTCGAAATGTACTTTTTTTATTCAAGAGGTGAATTTCGTAGGACGTACAATTTCTAAAATGTCTTATCATTTTATCCTAAGAATGAAATGGATATCTTTTCATGAAATGAATCATTGAATTTATTTGAGTTCCAAAGAATCACTATTCTTTCGAGATGATATAGATAGTTTTTAAGTATTTCTCTATGTAGGAATCACCATTTACTGCTCTAGTAAGGAATGTGGAAAAATTTACATTGCATGAAAATTTTCAGTATTCATTCGATGAACTTAAATGACTTCTAGAATCAGGTCCTATTCTGATCTTACTACATCTAAGTAAGGGTTGCATGGTTTTTTTTAAAGCTTCTGGTTATGGTCTGGGATGCATGGTTATGTAGGATTACCATGTTATAGCATATGTCACTTTTTATAATTTATTTCATTTGATAGATTACCTCTCCCATTATTTGGGGAATTTTGTTGTTTTTCATGTGCTTAAATGTTTGTGGCACAATATGTTTGGGGAATGATTCATATTCTTTTTTTATCAGAAGAGTTTTACTTATATATTGTCCATGAATGACCTAAATCATAAATATATATGATATGTTGAATTTCTTCATGGAATTTGTGTTCTATATTTCCAACACCATTTTAAAATAAGAATTTCATTACATGTGATCTTTGAAGGAAATTACCATCACATGTAGCTCTAGAGTCTAATGTGGAATGGAACCTTATGATGATTTTCTCTCAGTAACACCTAAATGCTCATGATGATGTTTCAGGTATAGTTCTAAATGGTTTTCTATTATCATCATCCTTCCAATAGACTATTTTGTATGGTCACCAGTGGGATGATGAGTATAGTAATATTAAAAAAGGATTTATGGTGGGGAATCTATTTATGGTTTCTCTCTCTATATATATATTTAGATGGAATGCTCTACTTTGGGATGTGATTTTTCATCAATGTATCTATGAGAATTTTATGTTTTTTTTAATGGTAATATCTCTTCATGGTCTATTCATCCTGGCACTATGCAGATGTATTATGAAATGATAAAATTATTATGGAGGATAGGTATGAAGAATGGCATTGCTGATTATGTGACCCTCTGTCACACCTAACATTGGATAATGAACGAGAACATAAAAACCCATGGTTTTCTTCAGACTCTTTTGGAGATAGTTTGGAAATGGGATGAGTTATCACTGTATTTTTTTCTGGATTAATATAAACTCTCAGTGGGAGGAATTCTATCAAGGATCTTTTTTATCGGGGGATAAAGATGATCATTTAATTCGGATTAAGGAAACCACTAAATTTGATGTTCTTTGTAATGTGTAAGTGCAAGAGGTTGAATGGTTTCCTAAGAGACCACATATTTTTGTTTCAAATAGGGAACCAATGTTTCACTCACAGTTTTGGAGGTGTATCATTGAGGATATGGGGACTCAGGTCGAGTATATAACATCATACCATATACATAAAGATGGTTAGATGAAGCATTTAATTCATATCCTGGAGGATATTCATTGTTCATGTGCCTTGGGTTTTAGTGGATCATGGGATAACCATATTGGAATGGTTTAATCTTTTTATAATAATATTTATCAATATTTTATCACAGTGGATCCATTTTAATATTTTTTATGGTTTCATTCGTTGATCCCCTCTTTATTTGTATGAGGTGGTAAAAGTGTCTTTGGTTGGACTATGTTTGGTTTAGGAGATGTCTGTAATGATTTAAGATGTACATTAACATATGGTTACAACCCAAAGTCGAAAAAAATTATACCTGGATAGACAAAGTCATCCTTTGGAGTTTTACCTTAGTGATTTGATTTTCTTGTGTGTTTCTCCCTGGATGGGTCACTATCATCTTAGAAAATAGGTAAATATGGCTCCATGATATGTTGGACCATTTGAGTTAATCGATCCGATCAGGAATGTTTCTTATCAGTCACCCTTTTCGGTTTATCTGGTTAGTACTCATGATATTTTTCACATATATCATCTTAGTAAGTACCATCTAGATCTAGATCACATTTTTATTTGGGAAGAAATTGAAGTATAACTATATGTTTTTTTGTAAAAACAAATTGTGATCACTGAATTTCATGTGAAATTATAACATTTGAAGTCAGTTCCAATGGTAACATTTCAATGGAATCCCAGATAAGATTATCGTGATACATGAAAATGTGATTCAATAATGAGGGAGTATTGTCCTCATCATTTTCAATGGATTACATTTTCAACGTGATTTTCCATATAAGGAATGTCTTTATGGTGGGGAGTTTGTAACATCCCACTACTGATTTTCCTAGTACATCTTTAACCTCATCTTATGTTTCCATTTTTAGTTTATATAGGTCTATGAAGAAATTGGGAGGATACCTATAATGGTTAAGCTAATGATTTTATGGAATATCATCTTTTATTAGAGGTTTATTTTGGTTGTATATGTATTTCACAATGTGTAACTAGGTTACACATTGTGTAATTGTTGATGGGATCAAATTGTCTGAAAGGTTTATATCAAGAATGGTTAGAAGATATGAATATATTTATCATATTGTGATTTATTTAAATTATGGTTTTCAAATCTGAGGAAATGGGGTTTTCAGCCTATATGAACACCATGGATTTGACGATGATTAATGTAATTACACATCATTTAATTCCATGAGTAAGGGTTTTGGGGGCATTGTATTGAATTTTTGTGTCATGAATTGTCCCCCGGAGCCCAATCTATGACCACCCCAAGACTACCTCCCATTGGCAAGGGGCTGGAGACTAGCATCGAAAGGCGTACTCCCTAAAACTAAGAGTAATTGACTTTATATCCTATAAAGACATGCAACCATGAAGTATAC
The DNA here is from genome assembly GCA_963277665.1 of Viscum album. NCBI lineage: Eukaryota > Viridiplantae > Streptophyta > Magnoliopsida > Santalales > Viscaceae > Viscum > Viscum album. Next base: position 1,436,184,570 of record OY728159.1, read on the forward strand.
AAGAGTGATCGGTCCGTGATCATTTGGATCGTACCCTCCACATTAGTTCGTTAGCAGGCATATCCAGAGGATTAATTCAACTCAAACAATGTAACGTAACAAAACCCCTACATTGATGGTTTGATGACGTCGGTGAAGAATTAAGGATGGACGTCTCTTTGTCTTCATTGAACAAAGCCCACATTGGATAATTTTACAAGAAGAAGTCAAAGATGTTGGAGAAAGTCATCATTCTTCTTTAGGGAAGTGTTCTTCATCAGAGAGGTGTTATTTATTCAAGATGATCTTCCACATGTTCTCTACTTCTCTTATTCCAACCAATCCTCTCAAATAAATTAGGTTCCAATATAAAATAACATTTGTTGGCACACATGGAGTTGGCATAATTATTTGGCTCAATTAATTGGCTCAATTAATATGATCAATTAAATGGGAGGTTATTGGAGAGTTGAGAGGTTTTCCCCCAATTAAGAGGGGTTTGGGTGGTCCCCACCACCATGGATTTGAATTGGGGGTTTTTCTATCTCGGGTGATCCCGTCCTTCATAACCCTTGTAGAGAGGATTCAAAAAGAAAAATATAAATGATAATCATTTTATTTTTCTTCTTCCATTAAAATCACAGAAACTAACATTCACCCTCGATCAACTGTGGTCGGCGGGATGGTCTCCCTAAGTGAATATTGGTGCTATGAGTTCAGTGATGCCCTTTTATTTCAATTCCAAGAAATGGTTCAAAATTTACAAAAAATCACTCACACATTTACTGAACGTACCTGAAAAAAGTTTAGAAATTCATTCTAAGCACTCTGGGCCTCAGAATCACACGCCATCAATTTTTGTGGTCTCATAAAATTCCTATAAAATTATTTAAAATTACATGGAATTTATGGGTCTTTACATTCTCCCAACATCAGGGATTTAGGACCACGTAAGCCACAACTCGATTTAAGGAAATATGTTGGGGTACTGAGCACGTATCTGAGCCTCCCTCTCCCATGTGATCTCATGGAGGTTCTCGTGCCGCGAATGAACGCACAACAGAGGTATAGACCAACCCTGAAAGACTTGATACTGTAGAGACCCGTATCCTGACTTACATGGACATTACATTACTTTTGCGGAATACTTAGTACATAACAAAAACACACACACAAGGACCGTTATAGTTTAGTGTCTTTGGAAACTCGGAATATAATCTTCTAATCGTGGTGAAAGATCTTCAACATCTCCCATAAAGATCTTCTTTTTTTATACCTAAAACCTTTCTTTATATCCTGGGGAAAAGAAAACATAAAAGGGTGAGCTCAGATGCTCAGCAAGGGCAAATAAAGGAAATAAAAATCATATCATATCTTTATGAAAATCAAAACCTGCAAAAGAGATCATAATATCTTAACATGGAATAAATCATAAAAGTGAAAATGAGATCCCCATAATCATAACATAAAACTTGAAACTTTGTGGCATGCACACATAATGATGGAAAATCATTTCTTGTTAGTCATGACTCATTGCCAAGACTATCTTAGTGGACAAAGTCCCTTTCTGAACCGAGTTCACTCCTCGTTTCAGTCCTGTATCACTGAACCGAAATAACCTTCCATTCCAGCCATGTCTATCTCATGAGATATAAAATCATTACCCAATGCATTGGAGGGATATATAGGTCCCACCCATCTTATAATGAATCCTTTCTTATGTGTGCCACATAATCATAAATCATACATCATCGCATAACCCATGTAATAAAAATGGGATTCTTAAACAACATGAAATCATAAAACAATTCATATAAGATAAAAGAATTCATAAAAATAATTCCATCACAACATGATCAAATCAATGTAATAATAGGGATAAAAACAGAACCCTTTATTATCTTAGATGGAAAATAATTTTGTTAAAACACTTGAACTCCATTCTTGAGGAAAATATCCTTTCTTCTTCAAAAACACTTTTCTTTTCTTAACATGTCATACAATAATAAACTAAAAGAAGTTGATTAAAAATAAACTTGAAGACTTGTAAAGGAATCTTCTTGGGAATAATTTTTTTAAAAATCCATTCATGTCTTATAAGTTAAAAAAAACATTCTTCGTACTTTTGTCGGAAAAGTGAAAAAGTACCTTGTACGAAAAACGACAAAAGATTCCTTTCTTATTCTTTACTAAAAACTCACCGAAGGTAAAATTGGATTTAAACTATTGTAAGTGGATGGAAACAGTATTACATATTGAGGTAACATGGATGTGGATGATAAAATACACCCTAGTAAATACTTACGAATAAACAATCTCGGATAAAAATGAGATTGTGATATTTCCCTTACCTTAGGTCCGATTTGCTTTGTTCGTGTCCGAAGCTCCTGTATAATGGTTTAAATAATGTTATTGACTTATTCCAGAATCATACATATTTATATGATATCATATATGGTCATATTATTAGCTTCTTGTTAGTAATATTTCATTGTTACTTGTTACTCGGGTCTTTATAACTTTTTGTTCTTATGCGTGTTTTGTTGAATAAATTCTTATTCTTATCTTTAGGTTATAGATAATTCATTACCAGAATGGTATTAGTGTAGTATATACCATATTCATTCATTCAATTCATTTATATAATCATTATGAAATGAAGATCATGTAGAACGAGTCGCATCACATCGTGGAGACGGTATTCCGTACGTACGCACGAGTGATGATATCGTTCCTATGATCGTGGAATTGTATTGGAGTATATATATATTATTTCAGTATCAATATTACTTCATAATAATCATATATAGTTACTCATTACACCATTATACTCATCCTTGTAAGGTGATGGTGGAAAATAGATTACACCACGGCGTGGAGACGGTATTCCGTACGTACGCACGCGCGGTGATTTCATTTTTCCGTAGGATGGATAGAAGGTGAATTAGGGTTGTTTCATATTTATAATAACATATCAGTATGTAAGTAATACTTATGTTATTACTTTGTCATGAAACAACTAAAGAAGAAGAAGTTGAAGAAGAAAGAAATTGAAAAGATCGGTAATGGATATTACCTCTTCTTTGGAACGCCTCTTTGAATCCTCCACTTAAGGAAATAAGATTGGTCTTTGGAGAAGACCAGGACCTCTAGGATTATTCTAGGGAAGTGGATAGGAGAAAATGGCCGGGGTTGGCCGAGCTTGAGTGCTCAAATTAGTGTGAGGAGGAGGGGGAGGAGGTGTCCTTTTATAAGGGAGGAGAGGGGCACCTTAGGAATTCTTAAAAATATTAATTTATAATAAATCTATCCCCACTTAAAAACCTCCAAAAATGACTCATATTCGAAGATTAGATGAGATAGGGTTGTAATCTCATCAACCAATAAGATTTAGACATGTTTGGAGCTTATTTTAAACCTTATCATTTTGATTTATCCTTATTTAATCTATTTAAGTTTATTTGTGGTAATAAAATTCTAAATTTTAAATTATAACAAATAATTACTTATTTGTTGTGAATTTTCCATAATTGTTTAATTTATAACATTATAGACCATATAAATATAAATTTATAATTTTTAAATATTTTTGTGATTTTTAAACAATTTAATAATATGTTATTTTTGTAAAATAACAATAGTGTCAATTTTGACATTATTCATTTATTTGAATTTAAATAATATATATACAGAAGATATGTTCGAACTCAAAGCTTTAATATATTAATAAAATGTCATATGTTTCTATAAAATTAGTGTATCACATTAAATAGTTCATATAATATTTATTTTATTATTTTCAAAACCATTTATTTGGTTTATCTCTTAATAAAATAATTACTACATCATTTTTGTATAATTATTTAATATACTTATTTGTTGTATAAAAATTTAAAATAAAATCCTATTATGAAGATAAATATATTACCTTTCACAATAATACTTTTACTCGAATTTATCATCTTAAAATCACAATATTTAAATTGTTATATTTATTAAATTATGAAGGTGACAACTTTGGCATCATTTAAAATAAAATAATATAAGTGTCATAATAGCTTTTATAAGGCTCCAAAAGGTCAAATATTCGACCATTGGATGTTTATAGTTTCCATTTACATGACCAATAAGTTTTGGTTAGGTATTTGTGCATTTTATGGTCACTATTAGTTTTAAAAAAACATTATTCTTGATTTTTCACTAGATAAACAATTTTTGCATCACTATTGTGTCATAATTAATGATAATTATTTAATCCCTAAAAATTATAAATAAATTTATATGATGTAGATAATTTCATTAGCTTTCTGTATACTATTCATTTTCGATGTTTCATGAAGTTTATCACTAAATTAAAATTAATATACTTATAAAATTTAAGAGAGTGACATGTTGTCACTTTCTTTGGTTTTAATAATAATTAAGTTATTTTCATGGACAAATGTTCCTTAAATGATTCTAATCCGACCCTTATGTGATATGGGTCGACCTTTAATCATCCAATAGGATTTTGACATTTGTTAGGGTAATTTTAAAATATTATATTTACCCTTAATTACCCGATTTACCTTTAACTATGGTAAATAAAATTTACCGTAGTTACTATTCATAATTCCCAAAAATAAAAAGTAGCTTATTAACATAATTTGGACCCACTGATTCAAAATATGGAATCCATTTTTTAAAATTCATTACACAGAAGTTGCAGAAATTAAATTAAAATTAATCCCGTTGTCGAATAAAAACGGGTTTTTGTTTAAAACATTGCAAAAGATTGAATTGATTTAACCTACGAATTCAAGGTAAAATCAATGCTAATGACATACATTATATTAAATGGTAAAAATATATTCTATTTATACTTTAAAACCATTCAATATTATAATTTAACCACATAAGATATTACGATGAAAAAAGTTGTTTTTAATTAAAATATAGCGTGTTTTTACTATTCATTAAAATGTGAAAGTTACCAGAATAATATGAAAAATTTATCCAAAGTAAATTTTTATTTCTTTATTCCAAATAATAATTTTATTTTGTGAAATTGAACTTATAAACATGTCAAAAACCAGATTTAAAGTTGGTGCGCCATCAAAAGGCGGCAAAACTGCATTTTTTGAAAAATACTTATTTTACCCGAAAAAAATTATTTTGTTCTTATACCATGTTCTAGAAATGTGTAAGATGAATAATAATGTTATAAAATTCAAAATTTAGTTAATACTATTCATAACGGCTAGTTCATGACAATATTATAATAATATAACATTGTTTATTAAAACCCGGTATTACGTACAACACACGCTATCGAGGAAGGTCGCGATTGCGTGTAACGCAAGCCATGTCAGGGTTGCGTGTTGTGAAAGAATCCTTCGTTGTTCCGTATAACAGAATCCAACCATATTTCATTTATACATTAATATATATACATATATACTCAATGCTGCGTAGAATAACTATTATCAAAATTGTGTGTAACACGGTCCAAGAATAGGGTTGCGTATACTGCAAGCTAATACGGTGTTGCGTATAGCGCAATGTAATCTTGGTGTAGAATACAACATAAGACATTAATGAAATTAAAATAATATTTTTTCATAAAATCTCGGGGTGTTACATTCTACCCCCCCTTAAAATGAATTTCGCCCTCGAAATTCGTCGGGGTTATAAATGGTTTATTATTTGAAAGTTTCTTTAATAGAAACCCACATCGTAAAAGGGAATACCAAAACTTGGCTTTAAAAACTAAAGTATGAAATGTAACGATTACCCAAATAAACTAATCACTGGGTTTCCACATAGGTGAAAATATGGATATGGAAGAGAAATCTAACCATCATGTTCTGATGGAGAGTGGTAGAGAACATGGCTATGGAAAAGCCAGTAATCACAAATCCATAGATTTGTGATGATATAAGGTACCATCTAATTCATCAGGTATAAGATCACTAGGACAACATTTTTGGTTTTCAAGATCATTTCCCTAAAGTTGAAAATTTGAATTACAATAAATACTTACTTTATTTTGGTACAATATCACTGTTGTTCGTGCCTTGAACAATTTCCACTTCATCTCTTAAATAAATGAAGTTGAATTTGTTATTCGTGAAGTGTTAGCAGATCATGTCATAGAATGACGGGTCATTCCATCTGTCTCAAACAAAAGGTTAGCAAAAATTATATACATAAGTCGATCTATAATGAGATTAATCATATATGGTTCCTAAAATGAACTTATACTTCACATATCATACTGCTTAATATAATAAAACTAGTTTTCTACTAAACAGGGACTTCCTGTAGGTCAGTGGTAGGCGATAAAGGCCAGGCACACTTCGGTTGTGGGTTTGATTCCCACAGCCTTGTCCGAAGCGATGGGCTGTCGCCCGTCCTGCAGGTTGTCCTTTTTCTAAAACTATATTACTATAACATCTCATAATATCGAAAAAACTTCTATCCTTAAACAATACTAACTTATGTCCAACATAATCCATTCCAATCTTTAGTCCTATCCATAATACTGCAGTCCATTCTCATAACATAGTGAAAACGATTACCAGAGATTTAATTCCATCGTTGATCCCCATATATCATAAGATATATCTTGTTGGACACATTCCAAACATTCAAAGGCCTTAATCTTGTACTCTCTTGAATACCCATTGAACCTTAGTGAAAACTTGAATGCAGTTAAAAGTTAACACTTTCCACATACCAAAATCCTCAAAATTCTATATACTCAAACCATGATATCACTTAGTCCTTATATCAATCATGAGATCATGAATACAATCAAATATCTCATTATCGTCTTATCCCTTCATTATGCGCATATCATCTACATTCCATAAATATCTGAATAACCTTTCATGGATACTGGTAACATTAATCATACACTTTTAAAACTCCAGGAAATACAACAGTGTAACAATCCTTAGATGACTTTTTATTCCATAGTACCATGAGATTACTTATACAACATTAGACAAGATAAACATGTAATCATTCCACTACATTCTTAAACCATTGACTGAGCATCACCAATTCTTTCATCTCACATATCATTTGTAGTCTCGTCATCATCATCCACATAAATACTACCCATATGACCATACTGATTCACTTCATGAGTCTTTCCCTTAGGGCATTTGTTTGCATAATGCCCATACATTCCACATTTAAAACACTTAACCATTTTTTATGTCGTAGCAATACCATTATCCTCATCCATGGTGTTAACCAAACCTTTTCCTTTGCACTTACTTGCTTTGTGTCCTTCTTTTCAACACCCAAAGCATCTTCCAGTTCCCTTGAAACATTCTCCTTGATGCCTCTTCCCACATGAATTACATAGGGGAAATTGATCTTTCTTTCCTCTATGATCATCATGAAACTCCATCTTTCTCTTATTAGCCGAGTCAGGAAACTTACCAAATTTTACTTTATTGATCATATTATGAGATTGCTGATTCGGTATAATAATGATGTTTGGACTTCCAAATCCCATTTCATTATGAAGAATATCATTTCATTGTCCATCATATCCTCCATTATCGTGAATCATCTTGATTCCATCCGTTTTCTAAAACCCAAAAAGAATAGTGTGAGAGTCAAAAATCATAATAAAGGGGGATTAACTTAAATATCTAACATATTTGGTTTAATCTAATAATGTTACTATAGTTCTAGGACTATATCCTATACGTATACTTATCCTTAGGGGCATCCCTAGACATACCTTAGAAATATCTCTAGGGATCTCACCAACGTTTTCGCATCCTAGTTTCCAAAGGTTGACTAAACCTTTCCTCTGATACCAACTGTAGAGACCCGTATCCTGACTTACATGGACATTACATTACTTTTGCGGAATACATAGTACATAACAAAAACACACACACAAGGACCGTAATAGTTTAGTGTCTTTGGAAACTCGGAATATAATCTTCTAATCGTGGTGAAAGATCTTCAACATCTCCCATAAAGATCTTCTTTTTTATACCTAAAACCTTTCTTTATATCCTGGGGAAAAGAAAACATAAAAGGGTGAGCTCAGATGCTCAGCAAGGGCAAATAAAAAAAATAAAAATCATATCATATCTTTATGAAAATCAAAACCTGCAAAAGAGATCATAATATCTTAACATGGAATAAATCATAAAAGTGAAAATGAGATCCCCATAATCATAACATAAAACTTGAAACTTTGTGGCATGCACACATAATGATGGAAAATCATTTCTTGTTAGTCATGACTCATTGCCAAGACTATCTTAGTGGACAAAGTCCCTTTCTGAACCGAGTTCACTCCTCGTTTCAGTCCTGTATCACTGAACCGAAATAACCTTCCGTTCCAGCCATGTCTATCTCATGAGATATAAAATCATTACCCAATGCATTGGAGGGATATATAGGTCCCACCCATCTTATAATGAATCCTTTCTTATGTGTGCCACATAATCATAAATCATACATCATCGCATAACCCATGTAATAAAAATGGGATTCTTAAACAACATGACATCATAAAACAATTCATATAAGATAAAAGAATTCATAAAAATAATTCCATCACAACATGATCAAATCAATGTAATAATAGGGATAAAAACATAACCCTTTATTATCTTAGATGGAAAATAATTTTGTTAAAACACTTGAACTCCATTCTTGAGGAAAATATCCTTTCTTCTTCAAAAACACTTTTCTTTTCTTAACATGTCATACAATAATAAACTAAAAGAAGTTGATTAAAAATAAACTTGAAGATTTTTAAAGGAAGCTTCTTGGGAATAATTTTTTTAAAAATCCATTCATGTCGTATAAGTTGAAAAAAACATTCTTCGTACTTTTGTCGGAAAAGTGAAAAAGTACCTTGTACGAAAAACGACAAAAGATTCCTTTCTTATTCTTTACTAAAAACTCACCGAAGGTAAAATTGGATTTAAACTATTGTAAGTGGATGGAAACAGTATTACATATTGAGGGAACATGGATGTGGATGATAAAATACACCCTAGTAAATACTTACGAATAAACAATCTCGGATAAAAATGAGATTGTGATATTTCCCTTACCTTAGGTCCGATTTGCTTTGTTCATGTCCGAAGCTCCTGTATAATGGTTTAAATATTGTTATTGACTTATTCCAGAATCATACATATTGATATGATATCATATATGGTCATATTATTAGCTTCTTGTTAGTAATATTTCATTGTTACTTGTTACTCGGGTCTTTATAACTTTTTATTCTTATGCGTGTTTTGTTGAATAAATTCTTATTCTTATCTTTAGGTTATAGATAATTCATTACCAGAATGGTATTAGTGTAGTATATACCATATTCATTCATTCAATTCATTTATATAATCATTATGAAATGAAGATCATGTAGAACGAGTCGCATCACATCGTGGAGACGGTATTCCGTACGTACGCACGAGTGATGATATCGTTCCTATGATCGTGGAATTGTATTGGAGTATATATATATATTATTTCAGTATCAATATTACTTCATAATAATCATATATAGTTACTCATTACACCATTATACTCATCCTTGTAAGGTGATGGTGGAAAATAGATTACACCACGGCGTTGAGACGGTATTCCGTACGTACGCACGCGCGGTGATTTCATTTTTCCGTAGGATGGATAGAAGGTGAATTAGGGTTGTTTCATATTTATAATAACATATCAGTATGTAAGTAATACTGATGTTATTACTTTGTCAGGAAACAACTAAAGAAGAAGAAGTTGAAGAAGAAAGAAATTGAAAAGATCGGTAATGGATATTACCTCTTCTTTGGAACGCCTCTTTGAATCCTCCACTTAAGGAAATAAGATTGGTCTTTGGAGAAGACCAGGACCTCTAGGATTATTCTAGGGAAGTGGATAGGAGAAAATGACAGGGGTTGGCCGAGCTTGAGTGCTCAAATTAGTGTGAGGAGGAGGGGGAGGAGGTGTCCTTTTATAAGGGAGGAGAGGGGCACCTTAGGAATTCTTAAAAATATTAATTTATAATAAATCTAACCCCACTTAAAAACCTCCAATAATGACTCATATTCGAATATTAGATGAGATAGGGTTGTAATCTCATCAACCAATAAGATTTAGACATGTTTGGAGCTTATTTTAAACCTTATCATTTTGATTTATCCTTATTTAATCTATTTAAGTTTATTTGTGGTAATAAAATTCTAAATTTTAAATTATAACAAATAATTACTTATTTGTTGTGAATTTTCCATAATTGTTTAATTTATAACATTATAGACCATATAAATATAAATTTATAATTTTTAAATCTTTTTGTGATTTTTAAACAATTTTATAATATGTTATTTTTGTAAAATAACAATAGTGTCAATTTTGACACTATTCATTTATTTGAATTTAAATAATATATATACAGAAGATATGTTCGAACTCAAAGCTTTAATATATTAATAAAATGTCATATGTTTCTATAAAATTAGTGTATCACATTAAATAGTTCATATAATATTTATTTTATTATTTTCAAAACCATTTATTTGGTTTATCTCTTAATAAAATAATTACTACATCATTTGTGTATAATTATTTAATATACTTATTTGTTGTATAAAAATTTAAAATAAAATCCTATTATGAAGATAAATATATTACCTTTCACAATAATACTTTTACTCGAATTTATAATCTTAAAATCACAATATTTAAATTGTTATATTTATTAAATTATGAAGGTGACAACTTTGGCATCATTTAAAATAAAATAATATAAGTGTCATAATAGCTTTTATAAGGCTCCATAAGGTCAAATATTCGACCATTGGATGTTTATAGTTTCCATTTACATGACCAATATGTTTTGGTTAGGTATTTGTGCATTTTATGGTCACTATTAGTTTTAATAAAAACATTATTCTTGATTTTCCACTAGATAAACAATTTCTGCATCACTATTGTGTCATAATTAATGATAATTATTTAATCCCTAAAAATTATAAATAAATTTATATGATGTAGATAATTTCATTAGCTTTCTGTATACTATTCATGTTCGAAGTTTCCTGAAGTTTATCACTAAATTAAAATTAATATACTTATAAAATTTAAGAGAGTGACATGTTGTCACTTTCTTTGGTTTTAATAATAATTAAGTTATTTTCATGGACAAATGTTCATTAAATGATTCTAATCCGACCCTTATGTGATATGGGTCGACCTTTAATCATCCAATAGGATTTTGACATTTGTTAGGGTAATTTTAAAATATTATATTTACCCTTAATTACCCGATTTACCTTTAACTATGGTAAATAAAATTTACCGTAGTTACTATTCATAATTCCCAAAAATAAAAAGTAGCTTATTAACATAATTTGGACCCACTGATTCAAAATATGGAATCCATTTTTTAAAATTCATTACACAGAAGTTGCAGAAATTAAATTAAAATTAATCCCGTTGTCGAATAAAAATGGGTTTTTGTTTAAAACATTGCAAAAGATTGAATTGATTTAACCTACGAATTCAAGGTAAAATCAATGCTAATGACATACATTATATTAAATGGTAAAAATATATTCTATTTATACTTTAAAACCATTCAATATTATAATTTAACCACATAAGATATTACGATGAAAAAAGTTGTTTTTAATTAAAATATAGCGTGTTTTTACTATTCATTAAAATGTGAAAGTTACCAGAATAATATGAAAAATTTATCCAAAGTAAATTTTTATTTCTTTATTCCAAATAATAATTTTATTTTGTGAAATTGAACTTATAAACATGTCAAAAACCAGATTTAAAGTTGGTGCGCCATCAAAAGGCGGCAAAACTGCATTTTTTTAAAAATACTTATTTTACCCGAAAAAAAATTTATTTTGTTCTTATACCATGTTCTAGAAATGTGTAAGATGAATAATAATGTTATAAAATTCAAAATTTAGTTAATACTATTCATAACGGCTAGTTCATGACAATATTATAATAATATAACATTGTTTATTAAAACCCAGTATTACGTACAACACACGCTATCGAGGAAGGTCACGATTGCGTGTAATGCAAGCCATGTCAGGGTTGCGTGTTGTGAAAGAATCCTTCGTTGTTCCGTATAACAGAATCCAACCATATTTCATTTATACATTAATATATATACATATATACTCAATGTTGCGTAGAATAACTATTATCAAAATTGTGTGTAACACGGTCCAAGAATAGGGTTGCGTATACTGCAAGCTAATACGGTGTTGCGTATAGCGCAATGTAATCTTGGTGTAGAATACAACATAAGACATTAATGAAATTAAAATAATATTTTTCATAAAATCTCGGGGTGTTACAGATACTATCGATATTCAACAACTACTAGAGCATCCATAAATGTATCCCCATCGTCGATATCCAGCTTGTCGTGGTCGATAACCTGAGATGGGTCATTCACGTATCTCCTCAGCTAGGATATGTGGAAGACGTCGTGCACCCGGTGTAACTAAGATGGAATAGCTATGAGGAATGAAACCTCTCCAACTCTGATGAGGACCTGGAAGGGCCCCATGAACCTCAGATATTACATTTCACCTTGGTAAAATCTTTGTAACCATCTTTGGGTGAGACCCAATGGAAGACATGGTCACCATCCTCGAACTCCATAGATTTTTTTCTCCTATCGAGATAATATTTCTTCCTACAATGTGCATTCTTCATCTTCTCCAGGATGATCTACACCTTCTCCATGGTATCCCGTACCATCTCTAGTCCCACTAGTGCCGAATCCCCTGGGTTAGTCTAGCACAAAGGTGATCTGCATGTTTGGTCATAAAACATGTCAAAAAGGCGGCATCCCAATGGTAAAGTGATAACTGTTGTTTTATGAAAATTAAACCAAAGGAACGTGACCTCTCATCTATGACTGATGTTAAGGAGGCAGGCTCATATCATGTCCTCAAGGGTATGAATGGTCCACTCTGTTGGCCATCCATCTGCAGATGCAAGGTGGTGCTCAAATGAAGTTGTGCATCAAAAGCCTTATGCAACCCCTTTCATAGTAGGGAAGTGAAACATGTATCATGATTGGAGACAATAGTTGAGGGTACTCCATGTAGCCGTAGATTCTCCTGCACATAGAGGTGTCCCATACTCTCTACTGAACCCTTCTATCTGATCGGTTAGAAGTTGGTGGACATGGTGTGTCACTCGACGATCACCCAGATAGAATCATTACCCTTGGAAGTACATGGGAGTCCTGTTATGAAGTCCATTGATTTCCCATTCCACTTCCACTCTAGGACCTCTAAAGGCCGAACTAAGCCTGCCAGTACATAATTCTTTTCCTTCACATGCTGAAAATGGAGGCACCGAGAGATAAACTCTACTACTACTTTCATAATTCTGGCCAACTGTCTTGTCATCGTAGATCCTGGTACATCTTCACCAATCCATGATTAAATTCTAGATATGATGAGTGGAACTACCAAAACACTTCCTCCGTAAGTGACACTGGTACCATAGTACGTCCTTTAATGATGATGACATGCTCCCCACCTTTAGAAAATCTATCATGTACTTGTTCTATGTATTTCTATGAACATCATGTCACGCAGTCAACATCCCCATGTTATGCCTCCCTGACTTGCTGACGAAGTGGGGGAGTGACTGTATGAGACTGAATAAAAGCTACACCATCTCGATCCACATTGTTTATCTGCAAAGCGGCCAGCTGCTATATCACCTCAGCTAGAAGCTATATACTAGATATCCTATTTAGTGCATCATATATAATGTTCACCCTCTCATGCAGTATAGACTATCTCAAAGTGATAATCATGGAGGAACTCAAAAAACATCACTATTTTAGGTTCTCATCCTTATGATAGAAGTTATACCATAGACTCATGTGATCCGAGTAGACTTTAAAATGCTCACCCATTAAGTAATGTTTCCAAATATTCAAGGACAATACTAATTCTACTAACTCTATGTCATGGGTAGCATAGTTTATCTCATGATGTCTCAACTATAAAAAACCATATGCGATCACTGCTCGCTCCTGCATCAGGACACATCTGAGCCCAGTCCATGATGTGTCGCAGTAGATTACGTAACATATTCCCTCCTCTGGTCACCTCCAGATGGGGGCACGTGTCAGCCTCTACCACATCTCTTAAAAACTATACTGGAATCTCTCCGACCAAAATAAGGTTTTCCCCTTCTTATTCAATGCTGAAAAAGGTTCTGAAACTCAAGAGAAATCTATCACAAATCTCTGGTATTATCCATCCAAACCCAAAAACATTATACTTATATCACACACCTGGGTGGCTCCCATGCATGTACTGCCTCGATCATTACTGTTTCCACCACTACTACAGCCATTGAGGAGACATCTCCTAGAAAGTGAACATTTCAAATCCAAAACAGAAAAATCGAGAGTTTACTAATATGATTGTTCTCTCGGAGTGTGTCCAAAACTATCTGCAAATGATATGCATGCTCCTCCTTGGTAGCAGATTAGATCATAACTACATCAATGAAGGCCGCAAAAAAAGAGATCAAGATATTGCTGGAAGATCATGTTCAAGAGTCTCATGAACCCTTATGGTGCCTTGTTCAGGCCGAATGACATGAAAAAAAACTAATAATTAATGTACCAACAACTGAAAGTAATATTCTTCACATCCTCATCTCGTACTCTAAGTTGGTGATAGCATGATAGGAGGTCTATCATTGAGAACCACCATGCTTCCTTTAGCTTATCAAATAGGTCGTAAGTCCTTGACAGTGTGTAATTTTTCATCATGGTCACCTGGTTCAGGAACTGATAGTCAACAAAGAGACTCGAACTCCCATTCGCCTTCATGGCGAGAAAAATCGAGGCTACCCAAGCTGAAACATTGTGCCTGATGAACCCTTTCCACTATAAGTCCTCCAATTTTACCAGCAACTCACGAATCTCTGTGGGAGCCATCCGATATGCAGTTGTAGGTATCAGTGTCGTCTCGGGTTCAAATCAATATAAATTTCAACCTCTCTAAAAATAGTTTTACGCGGAACATCATCAGGGAAGAGATCCACGTACTGGTCCACCACAAAAGGATAACTCGGACTCCCAACATCAACCGCTCTAAGGGTGAAGCTATCCATATAATGTGTAATAAGTTGCAACCTCCTCCGGGTAAGTCCAACATGTGCTTTAAAGGCTCCCTTCTCAATGGTGATGGTAAACCTGGTCCCATCATGGTGGGCACACCGCACATTGCGCCTAATACAGTCAAACTAATCATGGACTATAGATAACCACCCCATACCCAAGATGTTGTCCTAAGGCCTTGACGCCACTAATAGGAGATCCTTGTCGAAGCACTCACCTCCTAGTGTAATCCCACAATACCGGCACCAGTGTGTAATCATCGAATCCTCTCCTGTATGAGTCTATAGTTATAATAATCGAGCCAACAGCTCTGTCAAAATCGCCAAACTCCGAATGAGGGTTGTGGTAATAAAAGAATGACTAGAACCGGTGTCTATAAGTACTGTAGCTAAGTAGGAGTAGACACATATTGTACCTCATATCATCTCTCAAGAACCATGGTCATAGTCCTCAGCTGCTTGGAACCGAGCTTGAACATGTCCACATGCTCCCGGTGGTCAGGGTGGACCATCAGTTGGTGGGTGCACAAACATCTCGAATCATCACCCACCACCAGATGCACGGCCAGATCCTCTGCCATGTCTACCTGCTCCCTGCGGAACTCCATGATCAAACCATAGTCTCTGAATGGGTAGTCTTTCAACCATCTACTAATCATCCGTACAGTGGGATAGACAGTCACGAGCCATGTGACCGTACCCGCCAAATGTGAAACACTGCATGTTCCTCGCATGAATGGATCTATCTCTGGTTACCCGCACAACTGATACTGAGCCATATGGTCATCCACCTATAGGTCTAGTCCTTCTAGACCTCTGATACCAATTTGTCATGACCTGTCCCCTAGGGCCTAGGCCATTACTACCTCGTTCCCTCCTGTTATAGTCCAGGGGCTAGCGACTAGCACTGAAAGATGTATTTCCTTAAATCAGGAAGGCATTGCCTTTATATCCAATAAACACATGTAACCATGAAGAATAGAAAAGGGTTTGGGTTTTTTTTTTTTTTGTCCTTTACCCTCCACATTAGTTCTATAGCATTAGGATCAAGAGGATTAATTCATATCACTCAATAATAAGTAACAAAACCCCTACCTCGAAGGTTTGTTGACATTGGTGAATAAGGAAGGACGGGCGTCAGTTTGTTGTCATTGAAGAAGACCCATGTCAGAGAATGTCATGAGAAACAAGTTTATGACATTAGATAATGTCGGCATTCTTCGTTTGAGAAGTGTTCTTCATGGGAGAAACGTTCTTCATTGGAGAAGATCTTCCACAAGTTATTCCCTTCTCATTTTCCTAACAATCCTCTCAAATAAATTTGTTCCTAATAAAAAATAACATTTTTATCACAAATGGAGTTGGCATAATTAGTTTTCCCAATTAATTGGCTCAATTAAATCGGAGGTTATTAGGGAGTTGAGTGCCCCCCCCATTTAGTGGGGATTGGGTTCTCCCCACCACCATGGATTTCAATTGGGGTTTTCCCTAGATCTGGAGGTCCCCACCGCCCAAACCCATGTAGAGAGGTTTAAAAAAGAAAAATAAAGATGTTAAACATTTTATTTTTCTTCTTCCAAAAAAATAATTGAAACTAACTTTCACCCTCGACCGACTACGGTCAGGGTGAAGGCCTCCTGAAGCAAATATCACCGTTGTGAGTCCAATGGTGACCTAAAATTTCAATTTCAACGACCAGTTTAAATGTTAAAAAAACCTACAAACACATTTACTTTACATACCCTAAAAAAGAACAGAAATTCATTATGGGCACTCTGGGCCTCAGAATCATGTGCCATCAATTTTTTTGTCTTGTAAAATTCCAATATAATTAAAAAACTTAAATGGAATTTCTTGGTCTTTTCATTGTGTGTCCATTTGGATTCTAGCATTCCATTTTTCATAACCAATAGTTCCTCTCCTGAGAATTTTGTGGACATCATAACTTTTCAAATTTACTTTTTAGTATTCAATCATTGTTGGGGTTTCGGTGAGATTCTCTATGGGAGTGAACATTATGATTCTTCATTACCATTGGTCACATTAGCATCCATGAGTTTCGATATTTGATTCATTGGTCTAAATTGATGTTTTTTCATGTCGTGTTTTAAATATTTTGTATGATGTCATTTCATAGGTCCTTCAATCATTGGTTATGGTGTGGTGGGTGTTCATTCTTTAGGTATGTTTTTTCTCACTTTTCATTAAACCCTCATTCTCTATTAGATCAATCATAATGTGTAAATTGGATTCTATGGTATCTATTGAAGTATTTGGGTTTTTTTGTGGATCTCATTTCAGATGTGTGCAAACCATGTTTTGAGTTAGTTGGTTTTGTCTCTAGCCTCTATTGATGATCCTTTTTGTTTGTTCCATATAAACTGATATATACATATAATTCGAATGATTTTTTTGGTCTATTGATATGTTTTTTTTAAAATATAAATGTTGGTTCCATTGTTATTTATAAATGTAATGAAATGGTGTGTTTTAAAAGAATTGATATGGAGTTGTGAAATTTATGTGAAATTGTTTTCAAATCATTGAAATGAATAGTGAATATGATCACAAGGGATACAATATTTACATTTCTAGAATGATTATATTGATACCATATTCCATAATTTTGTGATTATTGTGAGGATTTCTCATTAACACATCCTCTATTTCCTTGGAATATTTTACTTGGAGACTGATATTGACATTTGTGGAGAAGGGAAACTCATTGATTATTCTTCTACTTCCTAGGAATGTTACCTAGAAACTGGTTTCCTCACCTGATTAATAATGTTATGAGTTTTATTCTATCATAAAATTTTGTATTCCTTGGTGTCTTCATACATGTTATACTAATATTGTTTTTACTGCATGGATTTCAACTATTTTAACCTTTATATGAATATATATTATTTTTAAAGATTCAATGGAAAATTTCTCTTGTAATTGATATACCTACATTTGAATTAGAACTATGAAAAAGGTAAATGTTTAACTCATATTATACAAAACTACATTACTGTTGATCATGACATGTTTTATTTTAAATTATAATTTAAAATTTTTATGAATACTCATGTTATAGACAAATAGGGTGGGATCTTATTGAACCTATTATCTCACACCATGTGCACCTAATTGGTGGTGTAAAGACCTATGCATAACTTCTAATTCAGGGAAAGGAAAGGCACTACAGTGAGGTGGTGAGAATTCATATCATTTGAGTTGGGTTTCTAATGGTTATATAGTGGGATTTCAACCACAGTATTATAGTGGGAATTTGTTTGGTTTTGGTCCGTTGTTGTTGGACATGTTTTTTATGTATTTGGCTACATTAAAAATTGTTTTTTATAATTTATTCTTTGTATTATGGAACTAATATATATACATTACCATTATTTTGTTTCAATATATTTTTTCCATATATATTTTCATGTTATCCATTGGAATTTTTTGAAATCATTCTCTTTGTGTTTTGTTTGATTCCCATGTGCTTAGAGTTAGCCTATGGATAATGGGAACACAATTCGGGAATGTGAAATATGGGTTTGGGTTCTATGGTTGAGGGTAAACTGACTCGGTTCATTACAACCACCAATCTGAACAATACTTTCTATTTAAATACTCTATTAATATTATGAAAAAATAATATTATAATTTATTATAAATGAGGAAATAATTATTTTATTTTGATTCTATTTCCACTATTTAAATATGTAAATCATTATTTAAAAATTAACATTGATTAGTTCTGAATAACTTAAAAATTATTATCATCAATTTCATCATCATGATTTGGAATAAAATTACAATTTTTTAATGAAATTATACCTCTAGAAATCCCATTGATCTCAGTTTACATTGCCTTTAATCATCATGGAATTATTATAATTTTTCTAATAACAAATACCAATACCATTTTTATGAACCAGTTCAAAGTTATTATGGTTACATTAACTATGTGTTTAAAAAAGTTATACTATAACTAAAATATACATATATGGAGTAATTATAATTTTGGGTCATATATGTAGACTTTCTTGAATAAGGATAATGTGTATGTATTAAAAAAACAAAATTAAATTATTCAGGTTGTCTAGTGCATGTTAGGAATGTACCAGGACTAATTTAAGGTTTTTTTTATCATATTCGATTCTTTGAGAATAATTCGGTATTATGAACCTAATTCAATTTATGTGGTGTATGTGTTATATATTTTATATATCATATAATAAATAATTATTTAATAATGGTATTGGTTGTTCTATTATATGATTCCTCATTCAAGGGTATTTGTATCAATGTTTCTAATGTTATATGGGTTTTTTATCTCAATTATAATTATTTGATTAATACAATATATTATTCACCTTGTATCCTTTGAATATTGTTCAATTAATTTACCATCCAATGAATGTTATATGACATATTTCCTTATATATCATGGGATATAATAATAAAACTAAATTTATATTCATCAAAAAAAATTAGTCAATTGTTACCTCAGTCCTAAGAGTTATTGGTAACTCAATTTATATTCAATGAGTTTTGAATGTTTATTTTATATTATTACATATAATTTGGGTGATGTTTTCATTTTAATGAGTTATGTTGTATTATATCATTGTTTATATTTATAACAGATAATTCCTTTTTAAAACATTTTTTATATCATGTAGTATGTAGCCCCTAAAAGATATTTATTACCCATATTTTATTTCTATAAGGTATGAATTTTCATCTAAATAATTGTTCTACCTTTCTATTCATCTCCCAACCAAATATTTTATTATTTAGTATTTTATAATTTCTTCAAAAAAGTTATGTATTAATAAAAATTAAATTTTATTTCTATTTTTAGAATGTTACATTCATCAAACTAAATTTCAATGTATTACAAAGGTTTATATCATTGTAAAATCAGTTATCTTTGGTCCCACATTCCATATTGAAGGATTAATGTCTTTTTCAAGTGTCAATTATTATATTTTTGTTTGAATGTAAAATTTTTAATGATCTTTTGATTTCCATTTTAAAAAGTAACTTTTGAGTGTGACCCATACATTTAAATTTTATGTTAATGTTTTATATACATTATAATGGAACCTTTACAATGTTTACACTCATTATCCTTTAAATTTTCAAAATAATTAACATTCATAGGTTTTATATGAAACGATTTATTAATTAATAAACAATTTTATTTTATAATTAAGGGGATTGAACTCAAGTTTCATAAAAACTAAATCCTGATCAATTCTACTATGATTTTATTTTAAGCAGTCATTTATAACATTGATTTTCAACTATGTACACATCCTTATGAGATTCTATTATTACATTGAAAATATGTTTTTTAAACCATCCACCCCTCCAGTAGATTTAATATGAAATTTTTTACTTCTACTAGAATAATGTTCAAATATTTCCTATAACTTTTTAACCGTTAACCTTCATTATTTTGATGTGTTATGGTCATGGAATCCCAGTTATTGATATTGGGAAATATATTTTTGTTTCATATTTAGATAATATAATATAGATAATTACTGGAAGGATGAGTTTGTATTTTTGTAATCATCAACATTCATTCTCTGAATGGGTTATGATACATTACCCCTTTTAGTTAAATGGGTATAATTATTGTTTTTCTGTATTTTTTTATTAATGTAGAGATGTTTATTGGAAATTTGCATATGAATTATTTGACCTTCAAGCATCTTTCTATGAATGAGTTATGATAATATTATATCTTTTGTTAACATAGGTTACTAAATTGACATTCCAAATGTAACTATTTTAGTAAATATGATTATTATAAGTTTTGATTATTAGTTATTTAACTATATTCCTATACAATGAATGCTTTGGATATAAAAGGGTAACTGGTTGGGGCTGACAATATATAATCCCTCGATTCATCAGTATGTCTCATGAGGCAAACACGATTGTGTAATTTTTTGTATTCATGCTCAGAGTAGGATTTTCTTGTTTTTTTCATGATTCTGATAATCATCTCATCTCAACATATGGTATGGAGTTAGAATTCCAGTATTGTGAATTTAATTACTAAGGAACTTGTTATTATTATCCTTATTACCAATTAATTTTCATTTCTATAGATAAATATATTAAAATTTTCATTCTAAAGTCTATGGAATTGTGGTTATTACATATTTTATCCTTTATATTTAAGTCATATTTCATCTATGATTCTATAAATTGCATGGTTTCCCTGGTTGATAATTTGATCTCAACTTTTCATATCCATTCATTCTTCTTAATAATTAAAAAAATTGTTTCAAATGACATGTCTATCATGAAATAATTGTTGAAAATTTGTAAGACATGTCAATTAATTATTATATATTATCTACATTTATATATAGTGTAATAAATTATTAGATGAATGGGCCATGGGTTTTGTTAGTTGATGTTCCTTTCCAATATTATTTTATAAATCATAACATAAAAGGTCGTCAAAATCTATATAATATAACATTTTTTTATTTTAATTAATTATTTGATAGTTATTTATGGGAATATATAGTTGTTATTGAGGTTGATATGTAATATACGTGTTTATAGATATGGGATAGAGAGTTCGAGTCCTATTTTTCAAAGTTTCCTTCAGAGAAGGGTTATGATATCATTTTAGACTAAGATGACCAACGAGTATTTTTGAAGAATTGATATGTTGGGGATGGTTTTTCATTCAAGGTTATAGAAGAAATTTTTGGTACTTTTTGTGATTTAATGTTGAGGATGTAATAAAAAATTTATTTATTTTATAGGACGACAAATATTACTGAAACCCATAGGGATCAGTCCACATATATGATATCATCATGATGTTTTGGTGATATATATATTCTGTATTTATCCTAGAAATTACATACCCTTATGTAAAATAATAAAGGATATAATAACTAAAAAAAATGTAAATTGGAGTAATAAAATCAATAATTGAGAATTAGGTAATAATACTATTTTCACTTAGTGCATAAAAAATAGGTATAACAACTTACATTGTATTAAAATTACCTAGGATATGTTTTTGTTAATTTAGATACATTTTCGAAATATTTATAGCAGAATAATATATTTTTTATCAAATATGGTTAGGTATACAATTTGAAATGTGACACTGGATAAACAAAGAGAGTAATTGGTTAAAGATAAAGTGTTATATGTCAAAAAAACAAATGTGAGATCCAAGAAGGCATCTTTATATTGATTTAATCACATTTATATTTTTAATTTTTTCCAAACTATTTTTATTTTTTATTTTTTTCAAACTAAATAAAATAATTTAAAATAAGAATTTTATTTTTCAAAAAACAAAAGTGTTTTATAATGGAATAAGATTGAATACATAAATAATTAATTATTTTAATATATGTTTATTTTGATGAAAAAATATTATTTTCCATTTTCATACATATAGTCGTCTTGTTGATATCATTAAATGAAATAACAGAATTGTTTTCATATTTAATTTTTTACTAGTGGATATTTATCAATAATTTTAAAATATATTCTCAATTTTATTATATTAATGGGAGAAATATAAGGATTTACCATTACATGTACTTAATTAAATTTTTTGAAACATAAATTAAATAATATAAATAATGTAACCATGTTTGTAACCCAATCATATAATGATATTGTTTTAATAAATAATGATATTTGTTAATGTGTGGGTGGTAGTGGTGTTATCATGATTGATAAATTTTGAGGTTTAAGAACCAAAATAATCTATTATATATTTAGAATGCGAGACTGGTTGAAGTATAAATTTACTATGGTTATTTATAATTGTTTTTTATAAATATCATCCAAATGTTTACTCTATTTGTTTTATTAAAATATGATTCCTAAAAACACCATGTTAATAATAGATGTTATGGATAATAGAAAACTATCATAATGAACAACCAAATGGTATAAGGATTGGAGTGATAGATATTATGAATATTGTAATCAAACTAACCTAAATTCCAATTAAATTTTTTAACATGGTTGAAATCCCAGTCACGACATAAATTAAAATAATGGAATCTCATTTAAATCCTGTTGATAAATATGAAAAATGAAAAAAATAAATTTTATACATGTCAAATATTTTTTATGAAATTTGTTAAGAATAACAATTAAGTGAAAGATAAGTCCTATAAGAGTATAGATGATGGAAATGAAAAATAAAACAATACTGGGATGAAATAATCTATAAAAACCTTATATTTCAATTGAAATTTGGTTGAGAAATTTTTGACATAACATGGAAATCCTAGAAATATAATGAATATATTCATTATAAACCATGTGTACATGTTAATTCCCATAAATCCACTCTAAATTTAGCATATTGTGATTTTTCAATCAATATTTTCTTATGTCCTCTGTCATTTTTATTTTCACTTACTACTCAATATAGATTTTTAAATTAAAATTCATAATTTTATCATTATTAAAAGAAATATTTCATTGAAGTGATTCATGAGGGATATAAATATATTCCCCATAATAGAATATGATGTGAAATTAGTAATGGGTTAACTCACATTAGAATGTTCATTTAATAAATATTCGATTTAAATTAATTTCATTTTATATCTGGGAGAAATACATGATCACCTTGCATTGAATTTAAAATTATGAGTTCTATATAAAAATGACTCTAATAAAATGAGTAAAATAGAGGGGGATAATTTTATTATAAGGGGAGAGAACATACCATATGCTAGAGGCATCCAAATTACATTAATGATATATGTCCATCATTGGGGTTACTAATCCACGAGGATCATTTTATCAAGTAAATAATAATGATCATAATATAAAGAAAAAGTATGCTAAAAATTATGTAGAGAAAATAGATGGCATGTCTATCAAAAATAAATGGGCTCTCAAAGTGCATATCATTTCCAATTAGAGAGGTTAAATATAAATATATAAACAAATAGGGGTGTAATTCAGATTATATCATGATATTCTATGTGCACCATGTTCTTCTACTCAAACATCCAAATTTTGACCATTTCTCATCACTATATCCATAGCCTTGAAGTCTACAAGAGCACTATAAAAAATCCACAGTAGGGCGTGAGTACAAGTCTTATTCTGACACAATTTTGTTTGATAATTCTAATTTTCAACATATATAAAATTTACAATATATGATAATAATATATGAATAAAAAGGAATAATAATCACTTAAAACATACTAAGAAGTCATGCACTTACCATTAAACTAAAACCCCCTATTGCACCTACTTCATCTTCATGTATGAATGCAAAACAATAATTAAGAAATGATCATATCTATCCTCAATTAATATAATATGTCCCTCATCATCCATAAGTAATTGATTGGACACACTAATTATAATCTAGACTTCATTACGTGGAAATGTTACTTGAAATACACAAGGTATAGAGTAACATAATACTCATAATTCAAAAGGGTTTCAGACTAATTTTAATGCAAGGTTATCATTCTCTTATGCCATTCGAATATCACTTCATTCGTACACTAACTCTATGGAATAACCATAAATTAATTTCTCCTATCATAAGTATAATGGTACAATCTTCCAATGAAAACATAATACATGACATGTGATTACCTGATTAAAAAACATAGAGTGACATTTTGAGATAAATAATTGCACAATGATTTCTGCTTATGAATCAACATAAAACATATACTACTATTATTATAACCTATAACATTGAAAAATTATTATATTGGGTATGAAATAAAAAATTCATTTTTAATAAAAAAACTATGAAATAACATTACTATGATAACAAATGAATCAACAATGGAAATGGATGAATATAAGAGCGCAGTTTGGTCGAGGACTTCCACCGTTATGTCATAAATGTAAATGTCTTACATATACCACACGTTATGGTTAAAAATATGGAGTCGAAAACATTAAATCCAAGGAGTATTTTTCGTATAAAATATTTATGTATTTTTCAACCATTCAATGTTCAATGTTTATTAAGGACACTTATAACCATGTTTAATCATTTTATTTCGAAAATTAATAAAATATCTCAGTTAATAATCATTTTATCTAACGATAATTTTATAATCATTGAATTATTAAAATTTAATTATTATACAAGCCCTCTTGAAGAATAATATAAAATCCGAATGTTATTATATTCAAAATCACTAAAAAATAAACATGTGATAGTCCTTCATTATATTTATTTGATATTTTTAGATTACATGTTTTTAATAATTTTCTAAATTATTTCTATATAATTATTACATAATAATTCTACATTTTGTTTCTAAAATATTATTATTTCATGGTATAAATAAAAAACATGAAAATTTTAATGAATTAAATCTTTCCTTAAATTACCTCCCTCATACAAAACACCTAAGAGGAGGAGAGATATAGTTGATTGTTCTATAAGCCGAGAATTTTCAAAAAAGGGTCACATTTTTCAGGGAAGGCCTGACCAAACCATGATAAGGTATGATCCTAGATGGCTACAAATATATTATCAATAAAAAATGACCATAAAGGATTATTTATTTTAGTAAAACCAAAAAATATATAGGTTGTAGATTATTAAAACTGAAAATTATTTAACTCCTTAAATATGTGTTCTAATAATTTCTTTTAATAAAAGAATTTTAATTTAATCCATTTATATTATTTAAGGAATAATATAATCTTAAGGAAATAAATCACATGATTTTTTAAATTATAATTGGAAAAAAAACTTTTCAATAAAAATTTTGGTAAGAAGATGAGGGAAAAAGAAAATAAAATAGGGCAAATAGATACCATAGCTCTTAAGGAATTTGTTTTTTATGGATGACATTATATAAAATTTGATATTGGTCCCTTTACAATGATGTGGTCCTAAGATACCATATTTTTATTTGGGTATCATTTTTACACAAGTCCACATACATTTGGATGTGATTGTTATTAATCATACACAATACTTATTTACCCATACAAATACTGGTACTATAATATTCTATAATTTATCCATGTTCTAAATTACAAGAGAATTTTAACCATCAGTTTGGTGGTCAAACCAAATCTCAATATAATTTTCATGATGGTTTTCCATGATTGTAAATATGTTATTGGGTTGTTTTTTTATCAAGGTTAAGGCCTTGAATGTGTATCATGGGTCTTATTATGGATTGGGAGAATCAAACATTTAAAACCCTTTTGTACGATCTATAGCACTAGGAGAATAGTTATCACATGGTTACTGATAACCATGTGGTGCCAAATGTTTTGAAAAATTATAATCAGGCAATGTTAATTCAACCCATTTGGAGTTCCCATTACACTATGATATTTTGTGAGAGGGTTATAGGGATTTTCATGGTTGGTGAACTGTATTTTGAAATAGTCTGTATAATACAGTGGGATAGAGTGTTCCATGGATAGTGGGATTACACAGATGGAATGTGGTTTTTATAAATATATTATGAAATCATGTTTCTCATTAAAGAAATAAAATGATAAATTTTCCCCTCCATTTTTAAACCATACAAACCACCACTCTTGTCAAATGTTTCATGCACATATAGACATCGAACCTCAATTAACTATCCCCTTTTGGATTCTTTCAATCACCTAAATATATAATCATATTCATAAACTCTTGTTCTTATATTATCCCACTAGATATGTCAACTAGTCATTTTTTCAATTTTCTTCTTTGGGTATTTTAATTCTACTTTCATGCGATCTCATAATCCTGATTTTCATGGCATTTATCTAACTCTTCATATAATCTCAGTTTATCTCAAATTAAATGTACATATTATTAGAGTTAATCATATTAATCAGGACTTAGGTGGTGAATACATTTATACTATTTTATATTTATGTTTATAGTATGCATGAAGAATAATCATGAGTGGGGTATTTTGGGTGTAATTTCTGAATATTTCATTATATTTCTACTGATTTGGGTTATTTTAGAAGGGTAATATCATCTGTGATATGGTATGTTTGGGAATTATATTTCATGAAAAGTGAGAAATATGGTATCACATTTATATATTTATATGTTCAAATTATTTTATATATTTATGGATTTGTTGGTTCTATAGTACTGTTGTTAGGAATTTCCCATGAAACAATGGTTGATGTTGGTCACTGAATGTGCCATGATGCAGTTCATTGGGTTCTAGAAGATGGTGCCACCCAATTTCACATTTGGGTTTTGTTTTTCATAGGTTGAAGTAGAGGTTCTACATAGGTGTAGATATGGTTTTTAGTGATTACTGCTCACTAAGGATAGTCGATATCATCTTTGGGGACATCTGTATTGATGATATGAGTCTATTATGTGTTTTCGACCTCTTGATATTATTGGATGCCTCTATAGACTTATGGGAACATGGGATAGTGATGAGTATTATAATAAATGATGTGGAAATCGTATAAATTCATAGTTGATAGTGTGTGAGACCATCAAAAGATGGATGAAAATCAATGTTCAGTTAATACTAAAGGGATAGGAACATGGAAGGAAAAATATCACATTTCCTTAAGATGTTGTGCTACTAATTTGACTCCAAATTAATAATTTAATTTCTAACATAATTATGATATATCTATGGTCATGTCTATGGGGTGATACATTTACTCAAAATGAGGTATATCCGGTAACAGATGGAATTTTTTTAATTATGGAATGTAATTGGATGGCAGACTGAGACTCCTTTGAGGTAAGACTAATCATGGATAAATCAATCTTATCCAAAAAATTTCAAATTAGGTAAATGAACTCATGTTGTTGTTGAGAACAAATTATGTTGGTTACTTGATGTTTTAACATTTTAAATTTGTTTGATTTTTCATATAATGGTTTATTTATATATATTTTATTGGAATATTTTTTGTGACCATCTGTGTTTAGGCTCACACACTTTACGTGCCTCTCGGGACACATACAGACATCAGGTATTTAAGTGAAACAAAAGGAATAAGTTCCCAGTCTAGACCATATATTTCTTATATTTCTAAAGGATGCATAATATTAATGGATTATTTTTAGGTATAGGGACTAGGGGTTCTTCTGTTTTAGGGTGGATATCATTTTTCTGTTATTTCTTATGTTCTGTACATGATTGACTAAAAATATATATTGTATACTGTATGTTACAGTCAGAACATGTTGATATTTTCCATTACATACATTTGATTTGCATCTATCTTGATAATGTTTTTGTTTTAGAGTTATTTTTGTAAGTTTGAAATATTTAATTTTTATAATATATATCATTCACATTATTATTAATTTACTATCATCAACCATGGATATAGTCCCTCAAATATCACCCAATATACCCATTATAAAAGTTAAAATCCTTTAGTATACATGGAGGCATACCTTTGACCAGATAGCACAACAATATAGGGTAGTAATTTTTCCTATTAAGGTAAAGTAATTACCAGTGGTTTAGGGGATAACTATAGTTCTAAAGTTGTATAAATGTTCATCTTTCATATTTGAAGGATTAAGAATTGTTCATTTCAAATATATTATTATTTGGGCAATGGTAGAATATGAGAATATAAATGTTGGAATTTGGGAAGATGTTTGTGTTGTGTGACTGACTAGAACCAAATGAATTTATGTACATATTAATAGTGAAATGGATTGTTGTTATGGTTTTTGATAGTTACTATTGTGATATTTGATTCAGTTATTACTGTTTATGTTATTGATGATTTTATCTATGGACAATTGGTCCAAAATAAATGTAGATTAAATTAATGAATCATAATAGGCTATATGATTCAAATGAAATATATATATATTTGTATTTTTTAGAAAATATGAAAAAGTTCTCAAATTGTATATTTTATTAATGTTTAAACAACTGGTTAAACTCTATTTTCATATATAACCACTTGGCCGAACACATATCATCAATATTATGGTTATGAATCCTGGATTGTTCAGTATGTGATATAATGTGTGTATGGTGTTGGTGATGTTAGACACTCATATGGTTACCCTATAATGAAACAAAATTATTGAGCTATTTAATATGTCAGAAACATGATAAATAATGTTTTTTTGAATTCCATCTTTGTATCGTTATAGTTAGCCATTCCATAGTGGTGGTTACATGTGTGATTTTCCAGTGATTTTTTACTATTATATGTGTACAAATGGGGCTACAATAATAGATGAAATTAGATATGGGTGTTTTATGATGTGTAATGGTGGTGTGATGTTCTTCTTACTACATGTTTTACTATTTTCAATATCTTGAATGATATAATTGTTTTTTATCAACGGTTTTGGTTTTAATTAAATTACAACCCGAAAGGATTCTTGTGGATCGTAAAGAATGTAGTGATGTGTACCTTATATGGAATGCATAAAATGAGGCCCCTGGGGTCATGGATAAGTATGGGCATTGGGTAAAGCTAAAAGTCATGGGTGA
This sequence comes from Viscum album, assembly GCA_963277665.1. Taxonomy (NCBI): domain Eukaryota; kingdom Viridiplantae; phylum Streptophyta; class Magnoliopsida; order Santalales; family Viscaceae; genus Viscum; species Viscum album. Next base: position 1,436,214,173 of record OY728159.1, read on the forward strand.
CATATGAATCCAGTAGTGTACATTGGGTAATGGATAGATACATAGCTCAGGGTGATCTTAGTATAGATCATTTAGATCATTAATCAGGGAGCTCTGGGTGATGAACTATCCACAAATTATATTCTATGGGAGTTTCAGGTATAGCATCTCACATTTTATTATGATGAGGGTGGACTACAACAAGATAATTTCTAGATAGTGTCTGAGTAAACTATTTCTGATCAGATTGAGATTACCCCATGGAAGAGGGTGAAGCTAGATAGATAGATAGTTTGAAGCCTAGGAAAATATTAGAGTGATATATAAGTTCATAGAGGCATTCATGATAGACATAGATAAATTAAATGGATGCTGTACTATTTGATAAATTCCATAAATAAACATTATGGATATAATGTTATTATGAGTTGAAAAAAAATACAACAGTGAGACACAATAGTCCCGGATTATGATGTGATGTTTACTGATCTATCATGTTTTTCACCCTCTATAGTGCATCACTTGTACTATATAGATTAATGATGGGTTTTAGATTACGGTCAACATTTATGTGACCATATTTATGTTCAACTCATTCTTATAAGTAGTGAATTAATAATTGATAACCAAAGGGAACATCATTGATAACATATTACTGATTAAGATGATTGTGTCATGTGAGACAGGTAGTGGTGATCTGGATAATTAAAAGATATTCTTTTAGGAGACATAGAACAGAATTCAAGTCAAGGACTCATGGTGGACACCATGGAGTGTATTTACATTAGTATTATTTTAGTGGGTTTTTCCATATAATGATCATACATAGTGTGACAGACCACCAAAATAGTTTCTACTATATTTATAGATGGGGAATCAAAGGAGATTTAGCATGAATTTGTCTCTTATTGATGTGTGTTATGGACCAGGATAATTATAGGGATATCTTTTAGAATGAATATTTTTATCATGAGTTGGAATATAGAATATGATTTTAAATTAAGGTCATGATAGGGATAAAATAAACAATAGTTGTGGAAATTATTGGTATCAGGTATAGCTCCATAGAGGGGGGGATAGTCATCCAGAATTCACACTTCAGGTATGCTTCATGGTGTTGATATGACATGTTCTGAATTGTTTAAAGAGTAGATGATGGTTCGAGTTACTCCATGACTTTGTTCTATTCCTATTTATTTTTTTGTGACAGGTATGGGTGCAAGTGGATCATTTAAGGATGTTGTATTAACCAGGTACTGGTTAATATTTGGGCATCAGGAACGGTTCAAAACTTGTAAGAGATGGTATGGAATCATATATTTTTTTTGGGAATTTTGTATATAATTTTTGATCTATAGGAAATTAGGTATTAGGTAGGACATTTGTGCATCTGTTTTTTTAGGAACCTATGGGAATCATATGTGATCCATGTGTGAATTTAGAATCTGATGGGGTGTCACATTGTTGTTATGAGGAAATCGGGATGTACATGTCTAGGGATATATTTATACTGGGGCCATCAGAATTTTGGCAAAAAGGAATGTGAAGCAATAAGTTTAGGATAATACTAAGATGGGGAGTTCCATTAAGGGATTTTTCTATATATTGGTTAGCCAGGATACTTTGAGAAGCTAGAAATGATATTGATATGTTTGGTATCATGTCACCGTATGGGGAAGGGAAGAGAGTTATACATGGGTAGATTGAAAGATGGGGTCAATGTGTTACCAAATATCATGGGGATCACTATTGTAATGTGGGGAGGATGTTTGATCATACATAATATTTGACTTGAAAATTCTATAGGAATCTAGAAACTCAATTTTGTGGTAAGGTGAAATAAAAAATTACTCTTTGATATGGGTTAATGATTGTTGGAATGTGTTTTTGGGTTTTTTTATTATGGGGTTACGTCCCAAATGGTTTAGTGGGGGTTTGGTTGAGCACTGGGAGTGTTCAGATTCAAAAACCCTTTTTTGCGAGACATGAAACTGGGATCACAGTCACTACATGGTTAGTAAACACCTTGATAATCAAACAATGAGGACCATTTTTATTAACCTTGTGGTTTTACTAGTAAAAATGTGTTTTTATATAGAGGGGTAGAGGGATCCAACAGTCCTATCATGTGGTTTTCCTAACATTGTGCAACAACTATTTGGGATGGAGTGTTCCTGATATATTTTAACTATAAAGTTAGCATATGATTTTTCTAACTGTGCATCTAAACTATGAATCTCTTTAATGGAGAATAAATTACCATATTTCACCTCTGTTATTTATTTTTCTCCCACCCTCTCTTATGAAATTTTTATAACCACCCATTAGTGGGATATCACTTTTCCATCCACTTTAGGTTTATATAAATCTCCTCCATATGACACTTTATTCACATATCCATCATCTCGATGGGACCCTCCCAATAGGACTACTAGTTCTTATTATAAATTCCTTATTTTCTCTTTCCATTTGGAATTTTATTTCTATGAGATCTAATATAAAATTTATAACAATATAGAATGCTATCATAAAAAATTCACTATTTTTATTATTTCATATAGTATAAATCACATAAAATCACATTGAATAGACAATAAATACTTTATAAATGACGAACGAATGAAATAAATTAAATTAAAAAACTGTTTCCAATGGAATAGTAACTTGATAACTAGAAAAGTAATGTGACCATAAAGAATAGTAATATGGACAATAAAATTGTAAAATAACTTATGAATGTATAAATAATATTTAGAAATCTAATGAATGAAATTATAATATATTTATGTCAAGGTATAAGTAAATAAATATTTTATAAATGATAATTTAAGTCTTGGTAATTTTTATATGTCCTAAATATCTAATAACAATTTTATAATTATAAAAATTATTTAAAATGAAATATCTTTTCAAAAAATATATTCATAAATTAATTTTTTTTCATATTATTATAATAAAATTTTATGAGACAACATTAAATTTTTCAAAGTGTCATACAATCACTTATAATTTCAAAATCAAAATTTTTCGAATAAATGATGATTTTAGAAACTAAATTAATTTTATATTTTTAAATTTTTAAACATAAAATGGTGTTTATTTTTCAATTCTACATATTGATAACTGGTTACAGTGAATTTGTATGATTATTATAATATAGTTTAGTTTTTTGGATAGTGAAATATTTTAATTTAGTTTGTTTATAAATTAATAGATAAATATACAAACCCATCAATAATTGTAGAGAAATCACCATAATCTCGATCTAAACTTCAATATTTAAAATATATTTTGGTAATGTTCAAATTATTTATAGTCATGATCCCAAATAATTATCTAATGTATATAATATTCAAAAACACCTCTCTCCTCTAAAATGGTTACCACCCTTCAGCACCTCTTCACCTCACTACTCCAAATCCATGAAGATTTTCTAAATTCTACACTAAACCTTTCCAGGAACCTTCCATACGTCATGAATCATTTGTTATTAACAAAAGACCACATCTGATTTCTCGAAGGTGGCCCTCAAGGAGGACAATTGATGAGGTAAAATACTCTTTCATTTTCATTTAATTATATTTCAATTTTTTTACTTTTTTATTCTCTTTAAACAACTTGATCGATGTTCCATTATAAGTATACTCTATTATATATTCGGTAATTTTATTATATTGGTGGAATAATCCATCATCAAACCTATTGTGCTCTCCCTTTTATTATAATAATCAAAACATCATCTGTGAGGTGTTAAATTATCTCCTTTATGGATGAAAATTTTACAGTTTCTTTTAGAACCATAAAGGCTGATCATGAATCCATAATAATGGTTGAATAAAATTTTAAAATTTATGTTATAAAATTTTATTTCTTCTAGATATAAAATTTATATATAATATGAAATAATAAACCAAAACTAGGTTTTTATGATCAAAAACCTCTAAATTATTGTAAAAATGTTCTTTTTCATTTTTTTAATGAATCGTGATCAATTATAGAAACTAAATAATATATAAGACCATTTAAACACATGTATGTTCATAAAAAATATATATATTCAATTTTTGATTGTTATTCTCATTTCACATGATCTTACATGTATATTTATAACTAAATTGATCCAAAAACTGAATAAAATAATCAATCAAGATAGATAAAATTGAACTATATAAATCATAATAATGGACATAAAAATATAATTGCATTTTAATGAATCAATAGATGTAAAATAGTTTATATATTTATTATTTAGTGGTTATCATTTTATTATACATGATATTTATGAAAAAAATAATATGTACATTAGGTAAGGAGATTCTCAAACCCAATTTTCAATCTTTGGGTTATTCACCTTTCATGAAAAATTTTAGTGTGGATGTAATTAAAATTAGTCAAATATAATTTCATTGAAATTAAATTTTCATTTAAAGGATATAAAAATATCCAATCTGATTTTATGACTAATGAAATGACATTTCCAAAATAAATATTTTTTCAAAAGGGCACACCTTTTACTTCCCTTGATATTGTATCTTCCACAGTTGTGATTGTTTATTATTATAACAAGTATGCAATTCCATTTTCCATTGGGTATCCAAATGTTTATTCATGGATGTATGCTAATAAAACACATTCCATTACAATGGTTATTTTATTTACTAGATTAATATATGTTCTAAGTGGAATTCATGATTATATTAATGTTATGATGTGATGGGTTCTCCTCTAAATATAGTACTCTCAATGAATTGGATAAAGTGAAGTATCTCATTAAATAATTTTCAATATGTGTGAAAATTATGAACGATTTTTTCACAATGACGATGATATTATGATTATGCACATATGATATAAAAGAAAAAGAAGCTAGATTTTGTTACAACTATGTGTGTTATTTGACCACTATGACATAATGTTTCATTTTTTGGCATTGACACATTTTAGGCCTAAATATAATACTTCATCTCAATATTTCTGAGATGGTCACTTGCATATGTTATGATAATAATGATTATAGTCACCCACGTTATATTTATTCATGTTATTATCTATCATCTTTCATGGATTTTAGATTGCCCATTTCATTGATTTATATCCTAAGGTGATTACATGTACTAAGGAGGGTCTCTATGAAGCAAGTGATGAATGAATTAAATAATGTTACTATTTTTTTTTAATTTTTATGTAAGGTCCTAATTTTCCAAGGATACTAATCCTACAGTTTCTATATTTGTAACAATATTTTGTTATTTATCTCTAATATGATTCAATATTCATATAATAAAAGTATTGTTTCTATAGTTGGTATCAAATCTGGTATTAGTTAATCTGAGTATTAGGAATAGATAGCTTTAGTGAAAACTCTTAGTGTGAGAAAAATTATATGTATGAACCAATTAATCTTTTCAAAACAAATGTATCAAACAAGATATGCCTTCAATGTTAATTTCACAATAGAAATAATTATTTATTCAAAAACCATTTGGTATTTGTTTTGTTCGAACATTTTTTGTAATATAAAATTATGGGAGGACTGAGAAACCCTGAAAACAGTCTCTGTAAGGGATAATTCTGTGATTTCCAACATGACATCCCCAATACCATAGAAGGAGGTTTTCAGAATTCTTGGGGGATGAATACCGAGATGCATCAGGAAATGAACAAGGACATGAATAATGTGGATTATCTTCCTTCTCCTCAGAGGGTGAACCATACTATCAAGTATTTTATGTGTCAAAGAAAACCATTTTTTTTCTTCTGATACATTAATCATTGAATAGTGGGTCAACATAATGAAAATTATGATATCTATGTTTCAAAATTCATATATAGAAAAGGTGACTATGGTTATTTAATTTTAAAATGGGAATGTCGATCAATGATGGAAGTTGATTAAGAACACTATGATACGGGAAGAAATTGATGTGATATATTGGAAAATCATTAAGAAAATATTTATCAATAATAGATTCCATAAATCTTTTCATTCAAATATAGAGATATAATGCATCAAGATGAAGTAAAAGGAAGGATAATCCTTCATAGATTGTGAAGAAAACTTCACAAGGCATTCAAAGTACCCCTAGGCTTTTTATCGACAATGACAGAAAAATACATAGATTTTTTAGTGGTTTTAAATGACACATTATAAAAACTCTAGATATTCAAAACCATGGGATTTATGAAGTAGTGGTTTGATGTCCTCTTAGAGTGGATATAGAGTTTGGATTATGGTCTCATGGATATAATGATAAAAAATTAGTGATAGATTATAAAAAAAGTTTATTGTTTCAAGCTAAAGGACCTAATGAAAAATTTGTAAAGAAAAATATTACACTAACTTATCAAAATTTATGAAATAATCATCACGATATTTTATATTATGGTATTTGGAAATTATTTAAATGTGGGTGTGAAGTCCACAAAAATAATTAATTTCGACTTGTCATGAGACGTTGGACAATGATATGGTGGAAACAATAGAACTATCAATGGTTCAATTTTTCAACTACAGGGAGTAAGTTAATTATTCAAGCTAGTGAACTAAACCTCAAATCCATGTGCATAATCAGTATCAACAACATCCATATCTAATATATAATGGGAAATATTTTACACTCATTATTGTTGAGATGGACAGGGATAATGAAGTAGTGGAACATATGATGGTTATTTATGATGGAATAATGGACGAATTGTTTGAGTTTTGTTCTATCAATTATGTCATAACTTGTATATCTAGTATTAAAATTCAAACACCGACTCAAAATATGGATGTTCATTTATTAATGAGAATAGAAAATTGGGAAATTATTGCATTTAATGTAAATAAATCCTCCCTGGATAATTTTTATAGATTGAACCACCCATGAAATATTGTCTTAATTCCTTTTCTGTAGTTGTGAAGATATATTTGGCATAGATTTGATATCTTTAAAAAAATCCATCATCAACTACTTGTAAAAGGAAATCAATCTTCAATCATGAGTTATCCTTTATTTCATTACCATTTTGTGGAGGATGATGAATCTACATCAAAATCATCATCTCATGTGTGGATATTATTGTCTTATGACTAAGAATATCATTCTAAAATGATTGATAATAATGATAGAATCATGATTAATGACATTACCATTGTGATAGACTACACTGATGACTTCATAGAATAATTTCCTAGTCTTACTCTTGATCAAGTGTTTAGGATCTAAACAAATCTTAATGTTTGATCTATTCTTATATGGAACACAACTTATTGAATTTACTCAACTGAGTTGGATGAAATAAAAAATTAATTATATGACAATAGGTACCATAGATTTACATGTGTTTGTGCTTTACTATGAGCTTATCTAGTCGTATTAATTGAGAATATGGAATGATCTGTGTGCATCAAAATTTATTATCAGAAGATTAAAAAAATCATTATAATTTTTAAATTATATTGTTACATTTATAGAGGACTTTTTTGATCAACTGTTTGTGGCCAAGATTTCTCATACATAATATTTTGGTCAAGATATCACCAATTTATTGTGTTGAATTTATAAATTCCAAAGACATCCATTAGAATGTGGTGTGGACAATATAATTTAATGGTGATGACTTTTAGACTCACTAATTTTATAGTAATCTACACAGACATAGTGAGTAGTCTCTAGTCAATACCTTTACAATTTAATGGTAGTCTTTGTCAATGATATTATGATATACATTAAGATAAAGGTAGAACATCTAGACGTTTTGAATACTATGTTAAAGACCATGCGAAGGGAGAATATATTTTCATATTAAAGAAAATACATGTTTTAGATGGAGTATGTATCACTCTTGGGGAATTGTTTCACCAACAAAGGAATAACTATGGACCCTTCCAAGATAAAGACCAACGGAAAGTATCCTAGACCAACATATAGAACATATTTCCATAGTTTCCACGGTCTATTTGGTTATTATAGATTATTTTTGAAAAAGTTATCTTGATTTTCAATGACACTAGCCAAGATGATTTAGAAGGTAGATAAGAATTTTTAGACCAGTTGTAACACCCAAAGATTTTATGAAAAATATTATTTTTAATTTCATTAATGTCTTGTGTTGTACACTACACCAAAAGTAACTTGCACAACATGCATCCTTGACTTGCCTTTCATTACGCGTAATCGCGACCTTCCTTGATAGCGTGTGTAGTACGCAATACCGAGTTTCACTAAACAACGATATGCTATTAAAATATTATTAAAACTAGCTGTTATGAATAGTAATAACCACTTTTTGAAATTTTGTAAATTTTATTTTTCAAAATGGAATTCATTTTTTGATTCGTAATATCGAAATTATCTTAGGGTAAAATTTTGGTAATTTTCGGATAACTTTCATATTTTGATGAATAGTGGAAATTACTAAATTTTAATTAAAAACAACTTTTTCAATCGAAATAATTAATAGTGATAAATTATTAATTTTTGTGGTTTTAGAATATATTTAAAATATATTTTTACAATTTAATACAATGATGGTCATTGGATGTAATTTCACATTTAAACCACTTATAAGCAAGTTTCAATCTTTTGATAGTTATTATATCTTAAAAACACGATATTTGTTTTGACGACCGGAATTAATTTTTAAATTAGTTAATGCAACTGATATGTTTTGAATTTGGTAAAATAGACATCATTTTTGAGTTCATAATATCAAATATAGCTTAGTCCTAATTTTTGGTATTTTTCTGAAAACTTTCAATTTTTGATGAATAGTGAAACCACTAAGTGATAGTTAAAAAAACTGAATTTTTCATAGAACATAATTTTACCACTTATGTGAATAGAATCTCGAAAATCAGAGAGACACGGTTAATATCAAGGACTAAAATGTGGTTCAATGAGATGAAAATAATTTTTGGTGAATAGTAACTTTTGACTTTTTTTTACCATGGTTAAAAGTAAATAGGGTAATTAAGGGTAAAAATGATATTATTATTACCCTAACACATGTCCTAATTCTATTGGATAAGTGTAATTCGACCAAAAAAAACTTAGGAATAAAATATAACCATTTAGGCCCACTTGGATTAGATTAGGACATTTATTATTAATTTATTTAAAGAAGGGTTACAAGAGTTAAAATCAAAGTTTATTTACTAAAACATTTTTAATATGGGGTTATACATAATATAAATTCGACTATAAATATTCATTAGAAAGATAAAAGGATTTCCTACATAACTGTATTTTATTTTTCATTTTTAGACATTATATAATTTAATTTATTAATGACAGAACGATGATGCATTAATTATCTTATTAATGAAATATTGACATAATTGATGTTATAAATACCAAAATAAATATAATTTGAGACTTTTATGAATTAAAATAATTTTATAGGTTAATATGACATGGTATTATGGATTAAATTAAATTTTTTAGAACTTATTATTCTGTCATGAGTTTCACAAAAATCAATTACTAAATAGTGTCAAAATTGAAATAAAATAGTTTATAAAACAAATATTATATTATTAATTGTTATTTTATTCCTAAAAATCTAAGGATCTGCAAAATGACTTATATAAGGTTATATATATTAATAATAAACAATTTGGGGTTCTTTTGGCTTATTATAGTATGTTTATTAACCGTATAGTGTAAGAACACAGGAAGACACTGTAAAAGTAAAATTATTTAACTTAATGTTAAATCTAAATGATAAGGTTAAAATAGGAACCTAAACTTGTCTAAATTATATTGGATGAGAGAAATTAGACACATCCCCACCTTAGCCTCGAAATAAATCAATTTTGAGCTATTTAAAACCGAACTTGACTTTATAATAAAATAATATTTTTAGTTATTCCAAAGGTGCCCCTCTCCTCCCTTATAAAAGGGCACCACCTCCCTCTCTTCCTCACACAACATTGAGCCTTCAAGCTCGGCCAACCCATGAAATATTCTCTTCTCCACTTCCCTAGAAACATCCTAGAGGTTCTGGTCTTCCTCAAAGATCAATTTTAGTGCCCTAAGAGGGGGTCTCATAAAGGCGCTTCAAAGAAGAGATAATTTCCGTTACCGATTCTTTCACCTTTATTTATTCTTCCACTTCTACGTCTTAAGTTGTTTCATTATGAAGTAATAACATCAGTATCAATAATATACTTATATGTTATTATATGTATGAAACAATCCTAATTCGCCATCTATCCATCCTACAGAAAACGAAATCATCGCGCGTGCGTACGTACGGAATACCGTCTCCATGCCGTGGTGTAATCTGTTTTTCCACCAACACCTTACATGGATGAGTATTATGGTGTAAAGAATAACTATACATATTTATTATAACATAATAATGATTCTGATATATTGTATCATCCACTCCAATTCAATTCAATAATTATGGAAATGATATCATCGCTCGTGCGTACGTACGGACTACCGTCTCCACGACGCGATGAGATGCATTCTCCATGTTAAACATTTAAGAATGATTATAAAGTATATATAGTCATTAATAATGAAATATATGACATTATAAAGCTACTGGATTTATTTTTCATCAACTTAATTCCCTCATTTAATAAGGAAACGAAAACAGTGTTCATGCGTACGTACGGCCTACTGTCTCCATGAATGGTGTATTTCTTTCTATTTATCGATCCATTATATATATGTATATTCTGAATATATATTATATATAAATCATGTTTTATATTATATAATTAAGTAATAGTGATCTAATTAATCGTATGAATAATTACAAGTTAAAACATGAACGACAAAGGAGACAATTTTACCCCAAACGCTACATTAACATGAATTTACAAAAGTACGGGTAATATAAAGTCATAAGTGAACCATATATGATATAATATAAATTAATATGATTCTGTAATAAGTAAATGACATTATTTAAATCATTATACAAGAGTTTCAGACACTTAAGAAGAAAATCGGACCTAAGGTAAGGGAAATATCACAATCTCATTTTTATCTGAGATTGTTTATACGTTGGTATTTACTGGGGTGTATTTTATCATCCACATACATGTTTCCTCAATATGTAATACTATTTCCATCCAACTAAAATTATATAAATACAATTTTACCCTTTGGTGAGTTTTTAGTAAAAGATATGAAAGGAATCTATTGTCGTTTTTCGTACGATGTACTTTTTGACTTTTCCGACAAAGGTACGAAGAATGTTTTTTTAACTTATACGGCATGAATGGATTTTTAAAACATTATTTCCAAGAATCTTACTTTACAAGTTTTTATGTTTATTTTTAATCAACTTCTTTTAGTTTATAATTGTACGACATGCTAAGAAAGGAAAAGTGTTTTTTAAGCAGAAATGATATTTTCCTCAAGAATGGTGTTCAATTGTTTTATCAAAATTATTTTCCATCTAAGATAATAGAGGGTTCTGTTTTTATCCCCATTATTACATTGATTTGATTATGTTGTGATGGAATTATATTTTTAGGAATTCCTTTATCTTATATGAATTGCTTTATGATGTCACGATGTTTAAGATTCCCATTTTTATTACATTGGTTATGCTATGATGTATGGTTTCTGATTTTGTGGCACACATAAGAATGGTACCATTATGAGATGGGTGGGACCTATATCTCCCTCCAATGCATTGGGTAAAGATTTTATATCTCATGAGATTGACATGGCTGGAACAGTGGGTTATACCGGTTCAGTGAAACCGGACTGAAACGAGGGTGACTCGGTTCAGAAAGGGACTTTGTCCACTAAGATAGTCTTGGCAATGAGTCATGACTAAAAAGAAATGATTCTCTATGATTATGTGTGTATGACACAAGGTTTCATGTTTTATGTTATGATTATTGTGATTACATTTCACTTCCATGATTTATCCCATGTTATGAAATAATGATCTCTTTTGCAGGATAAAACTTCCAAAAGTTATGTGCTTATGTATATGATGTGATTGATATTTCTTTTGTTTACCCTTACTGAGCATTTGAGCTCACCCTTTTATGTTTTCTTTTCCCTAGGATATAAAGAAATGTTTTAGGTATATAAAAAAATAATAACTTTATGGGAGATGTTGAAGATCTTTCACCAGGAATTAGAAGATTATATTCCGAGTTTCCAAAGACACTAAACTATTATGATCCTTGTGTGTGTGTTTTGTAATGTACTAAGTATTCCGCAAAAGTAATGTAATGTCCATGTACGTCAGGCTTCGGGTCTCTACAGTTGGTATCAGAGGAAAGGTTTAGTCAATCATTGGAAACTAGGACGCGAAAACGTTAGTGATATCCCTAGAGATATTTCTAAGGTGTGTCTAGGGATGTCCCTAAGGATAAGTATACATATAGGATATAGTCATAGCACTACGGTAACAGTCTTAGAATTTAACCTAAGATGTTAGATATTGAAGTTACTCCCCCTTTATAATGATTTTTTCATCTCACACTATTCTTTTTGAGTTATAGAAAATGGCTGGAAACAAGATGATTCACGATAATGGAGGATATGATGGACAATGGAATGATATTCTTCATAAGAAATCAAATGAAATGGTATTTGGAAGTCCAAACATCATTATTATTCCGAATTAGAAGTCTCATAATATGATCAATAAAGTAAAATTTGGTAAGTTTTCTGACTCATCTTATAAGAGAAAGATGGAGTTTCATGATGATCATAGAGGAAAGAAAGTTCAATTTTCCCTATGTAAATCATGTGGGAAGAGGCATCAAGGAGAATGTTTCAAAGGAACTGGAAGATGATTTGGCTGTGGAAAAGAAGGACACAAATCCAGTCAGTGAAATGGAAATGTTTCAGTTAACACCATGGATGAGGTTAATGGTATTTCTACGACATCAACAATGGTTAAATGTTTTAAATGCGGAATGTACAGGCATTATGCAAACCAATTCCATAAGGGAATGTCTCATAAAAAGAATCGGTATGGTCGTATGGGTAGTATTTTTGTTGATGATGATGAAGAGACTACAAATGATATGTGAGATGAAAGAATTGTTGAAGCTCAGTCAATGGTTTAAGAAGGTAGTGGAATGATTACATGTTTATCAATTGTAATGTTGTACTATAGAATAAAATGACATCTAAGGATTGTTACAATGTTGTCATTCCTTAAGATTTGAATGTTTATGATGAATTATATGAGTAACAATGAATGGTTATTCAGATATTTTTTTGGAAAGTGGATGATATGCGCATGATGAAGTGATAAATAGAAAATGAAATGTTTGACAGTATTCATGAGTTCATGATTAATATAAGGACTAAGTGATATCATGGTTTGAGTATATTGAATTTTGAGGATTTTGGTATGTGGAAAGTGTTAACGTTTAACTGCATTCATGTTTTCAATAAGGTTCAATGGGTATTCAAGAGAACACATGATTGAGGCCTTTGAATGTTTAGAATGTGACCAAAAAGACATATCTTATGATATATGGGGATCCATGATGGTATTAAATCTCTGTTAATCGTTTTCACTATGTTATGAGAGTGGACTGTAGTATTATGGATAAGCCTAAAGATTGGAATGGATTATGTTGGACATATGTTATTATTGTTTAAAGATAGAAGTTTTTTTTGATATTTTTTATGGGATGTTATAGTAATATAGTTTTCGAAAAAGGACAACATGTAGGACGGGCGACAACCCATCGCGTCGGACAAGGCTGTGGGAATCGAACCCACAACCGAAGTGCGACTGGCCTTTATCGCCTACCACTGGCCTACAGGAAGTCCCTGGTTAGTAGAAACTAGTTTTATTAAGCGGTATGATATATGAAGTATAAGTTCATTTTTAGAACCATATACGATTAACCATAAGATGGAATTATAACTTTTGCTATCCTTTTGTTTGAAAGAGATGGAATGACCTATCATTCTATCACATGATCTGCTAACACTTCACGAATAAAAAATACAACTTCATTTATTTAAGAGATGAAGTGGAAATTGTTCAAGGCACGAACAACAGTGAGATTGTACCAAAATAAAGTAAGTATTTATTCTAATTCAAATTCTTCAACTTTAGGGAAATGATCCTGAAAACCAAAAATGTTTTCCTAGTGCTCTTATATCTGATTAATCAGATGGTGCCTTAGATCATCACAAATTTATGGATTTGTGATTGTTGGCTTTTCCTTAGCCATGTTCTCTACCACTCTCCATCAGAACATGATGGTTAGATTTCTCTTCCATATCCATAATTTCACCTATGTGGAAACCCAGTGATTAGTTTATTTGGGTAACCATTACCTTTCATACTTTTGTTTTTAAAGATTTGTTTTGGTATTCCTTTTTATGATGTGGGTTTCGATTAAAGAAACTTTCGAATAGTAAACCATTTATAGCCCCGACGAATTTCGAGGGAAAAATTCATTTTAAGGGGGGTAGAATATAACACCCCGAGATTTTATGAAAAATATTCTTTTTAATTTCATTAATGTCTTGTGTTGTACGCAACACAAAAAGGATCTTGCACAACACGCATCCTTGATTTTCCTTTCATTACACGCAATCGCGACCTTCCTTGATAGCGTGTGTAGTACGCAATATCGAGTTTCACTAAACAACGATATGCTATTAAAATATTATTAAAACTAGCCGTTATGAATAGTAATAACCACTTTTTGAAATTTTGTAAATTTTATTTTTCAAAATGGACTTCATTTTTGGATTTGGAATATCGAAATTAGCTTAGGGTTAAATTTTGGTAATTTTCGGAAATCTTTCATATTTTGATGAATAGTGGAAATTACTAAATTTTAATTAAAAACAACTTTTTCAATCGAAATAATTAATAGTAATAAATTATTAAATTTAGTGGGTTTAAAGTATATTTAGAATATATTTTTACAATTTAATACAATGATGGTCATTGGAAGTAATTTCACATTTAAACCACTTATAAACAAGTTTCAATCTTTTGATAGTTATTATCTCTTAAAAACACGCTATTTGTTTTGACGACGGGAATTAAATTTTAAATTAGTTAATGCAACAGATATGTTTTGAATTTGGTAAAATAGACATCATTTTTGAGTTCATAATATCAAATATATCTTAGGCCTAATTTTTGTATTTTTCTGAAAACTTTCAATTTTTGATGAATATTGAAACCACTAATTGGAAGTTAAAAAAACTGAATTTTTTATAAAACTTAATTTTACCGCTTTTGTGAATGGAATTTTGAAAATCCAAGAGACACAGTTAATATCAAGAACTAAAATGTGGATCAATTAGAAGAAAATAATTTTTGGTGAATATTAACTTTTGTCTTTTTTTAACCACGGTTAAAAGTAAATAGGGTAGTTAAGGGTAAAAAATGATATTATTATTTCTCTAACCCATGTCCTAATTCTATTGGATAAGTGTAATTCGACCAAAAACAAACTTAGGAATAAAATATGACCATTTAGGCCCACATGGATTAGATTAGGACATTTATTATTAATTTATTTAAAGAAGGGTTAAAAGAGTTAAAATCAAAGTTTATTTACTAAAACATTTTTAATATGGGGTTATACCGAAGATAAATTAAAATATAAATATTCATTAGAAATATAAAACGATTTCCTACATAATGGTATTTTATTTTTAATTTTTAGACATTAAATAATTTAATTTATTTATGACACAACGATGATACAGTAATTATCATATTAATGAAATATTGACATAATTGATGTTATAAATACCCAAAAAAATATAATTTGAGACTTTTTATGAATTCCAATAATTTTATAGGTTAATATGACATGTTATTATTGATTTAATTAACTTTTTTGAACTTATAATTCTGTCATGAGTTTCACAAAAATCAATTAATAAATACTTTCAAAATTGACAAAAAATAGTTTTTAAAACAAATATTGTATTATTAATTGTTATTTTATTCCTAAAAATCTAAGGTTCGTCAAAATGACTTATATAATGTTATATATATTAATTATAAACAATTTGGGGGTTTTTTAGATTCTTATAGTATGTTTATTAACCTTATAGTGTAAGAACACAAGAAGACACGGTAAAAGTAAAATTATTTAACTTAATGTTAAATCTAAATGATAAGGTTAAAATAGGAACCTAAACTTGTCTAAATTCTATTTGATGAGAGTAAGTCGACCCATACCCACCTTATCCTCTAAATAAATCAATTTGGAGCTATTCAAAACCGATATTGACTTTATAATAAAATAATATTTTTTGTTATTCCAAAGGTGCCCCTCTCCTCCCATATAAAAGGGCACCTCCTCCCTCTCTTCCTCACACAACTTTGAACCTTCAAGCTCGGCCATCCCCTGAAAAATTCTCTTCTAAACTTCCCTAGAAAAATCCTAGAGGTTCTGGTCTTCCTCAAAGATCAGGTTTACTGCCCTAAGAGGAGGTCTCAAAAATGTGCTTCAATGAAGAGGTAATTTCCATTACCGATTCTTTCACCTTTATTTCTTCTTCCACTTCTTCTTCTTAGGTTGTTTCATTATGAAGTAATAACATCAGTATCACTCATATACTGATCTGTTATTATAAGTATGAAACAATCCTAAATCACCATCTATCCATCCTACGAAAAACGAAATCACCGCGCATGCGTACGTACGGAATACTGTCGCCACGCCGTGGTGTAATCTGTTTTTCCACCAACACCTTACATGGATGGGTATTATGGTGTAAAGAATAACTATACATAGTTATTATAACATAATAATGATTCTGATATATTGTATCATCCAATCCAATTCAATTCAATAATTACGGAAATAATATCATCGCTCGTGCGTACGTACGGACTACCGTCACCCCGAAGCGATGAGATTCATTCTCCATGTTAAACATTTAAGAATGATTATAAAGTATTTATAATCAATAATAATGAAATATATGACATTATTAAGCTACTAGATTTATGTGTCTTCTACTTAATTCCACTCAATTCAATAAGGAAACGAAAACAACGTTCATGTGTACGTACGGCCTACCCTCTCCATGAATGGTGTATTTCTTTCCATTTATAGATACATTATATATATGTATATTCTGAATATATATTATATATAAATCATGTTTTATATTCTATAATTAAGTAATAATGATCTAAATAATCATATGAACAATTACAAGTTAAAACACGAACGACAAATGAGACGATTTTACCCAAAACGCTACGTTAACATGAATTTACAAAAAAACGGGTAATATAAAGACATAAGTGAACCATATATGATATAATATCAATTAATATGATTCTGTAATAAGTCAATGACATTATTTAAATCATTATACAGGAGGTTCAGACACTTACGAAGGAAATCAGACCTAAGGTAAGGGAAATATCACAATCTCATTTTTATCTGAGATTGTTTATACGTTGGTATTTATTGGGGTGTATTTTATCATCCACATCCATGTTTCCTCAATATGTAATACTATTTCCATCCAACTACAATTATTTAAATCCAATTTTACCCTTTGGTGAGTATTTAGTAAAAGATATGAAAGGAATCTTTTGACGTTTTTCATACGAGTCACTTTTTGACTTTTCCGACAAAGGTACGAAGAATGTTTTTTAACTTATACGGCATGAATGGATTTTTAAAATATTATTTCCAGAAGCTTCCATGACAAGTGTTTATGTTTATTTTTAATCACCTTCTTTTAGTTTATAATTGTACGACATGTTAAGAAAGGAAAAGTGTTTTTGAAGCAGAAAGGATATTTTCCTCAAGAATGGAGTTCAAGTGTTTTATCAAAATTATTTTCCATCTAAGATAATAAAGGGTTCTGTTTTTATCCCTATGATTACATTTATTTGATTATGTTGTGATGGAATTATATTTTTATGAAATCCTTTATCTTATATGAATTGTTTTATGATGTCACGTTGTTTAAGATTCCCATTTTTATTACATGGGTTATGCTATGATGTATGGTTTCTGATTTTGTGGCACACATAATAATGGTATAATTATGAGATGGGTGGGACCTATATCTCCCTACAATGCATTGGGTAAAGATTTAATATCTCATGAGATACACATGGCTGGAACGGTAGGTTATACCGGTTCAGTGAAACAGGACTGAAACGAGGGTGACTAGGTTCAGAAAGGGACTTTGTCCACTAAGATAGTCTTGGAAATGAGTCTTGACTAACAAGAAATGATTCTCTATGATTATGTGTGTATGACAAAATGTTTTGTGTTTTATGTTATGATTATTGTGATTACATTTCACTTCCATGATTTATCCCATGTTATGAAATTATGATCTCTTTTGCAGGATAAGATTTCCAAAATTTATGTGCTTATGTATATGATGTGATTGATATTTCTTTTGTTTACCCTTACTGAGCATTTGAGCTCACCCTTTTATGTTTTCTTTTCCCCAGGATATAAAGAATGGTTTTAGGTATAAAAAAAGAAGATCTTTATGGGAGATGTTGAAGATCTTTCACCATGAAATAGAAGATTATATTCCGAGTTTCCAATGACACTAAACTATTACGATCCTTGTGTGTGTCTTTTTGTAATGTACTAAGTATTCGGCAAAAGTAATATAATGTCCATGTACGTCAGTCTTCGGGTCTCTACACCAGTGAATGTGAAGAATATATTAAAGAGTTGAATAAAGGCTTATCACTACACCTGTACTCTCACTACCAACAAGAGGGTAACTATTTGTGTTTTATAATGATGATTAAAAGAAGGTATTAGGTAGTGTAATGATGAAAAATGATAATTTAATATATAACCCCTCATGGTAGTTGAAACTTCATGAGATAAACTATGATATGCATGATCTAGAGTTGGAATCTATGATCTTCACAAGGATAATCTAGAGGAATAAACTCTATGGGTTAATGTGTGATATATATAATGATAATATGATCCTAAAATATATATTTACATTTAAATACCGTAATTTTCACCATTAATGATATTTATATTTCATCGTAGATTATGACTACTCAATCCACAACCATTGTGGTAAGGAAAATAATGTGGCAGATTCAGTATGTAGATATTATCCTAAAAAATATCATTGACGAGAATTGAGAATGATAAAATCATCATATATTTTCATAGGATATACATAGGAATTGTTAAAGAAGGTATATAATGTAACACCCAAGGTAAATAAAGATTATGACATTTTTATATTTATCCCTATTTTTGAATAAAATGTTAATATTAATTTAATGGGAAGGCTATTCTCGATGGCTTACCCAATATGAAACAACGAGTTCCTTTGAAATATAATGTTGCACTCTAATAATAAAATAATTTTATTTTAAATGGTAGTTAACACCTAACCTTTGTAATGGTGGGAATGAACAGAACTAACTAAAAAATAATTATATATGTTAGTAAAATATTTATTCTTTTTACAATAAATGTTAGAGGATTTAAAATGCGAATGAATCAAATTTTAAGCGTAAAAATTCTAATATTCTTTAAAAGGTCGAATAACTGTCTTTGATGGTGAACCTCTTTTATATCCACTTTTTGACAATTTTATGTGTTATATTTGACAAAATATAATACTTTTTTAGAATCGGGACACCAAAATTAACTATGTGTAAATTTTTGGTATTTTTCCAATAAAGTTCATTTTTTTAATGAATATAGAAAAATGTTTTATTTTAATTCAAAAACTCATTTTAATCTAATTTATTTATATGATTAGATTATCTTTTGAGTTGGGTTTAAAGTGAAATTAGAATATATTTTTACCATTTAATCCAATAGTGGTTATTGGAATTAATTTCACTTTGAAATTGTACTTAAACTAGTGTCAATCTTTTGATATATATTGTTTCATAAAAAACACTATTTTTTCGGATAGCGGGAATTATTTATTAAATTAATTAATGTAACTTATATGTATTGAATTTTTTAAAATAGACATAATTTTTGAATTTGTAATATCAAATATAGCTTAGGGATAATTTTTTTTATTTTTCTGATAAAGTTCATTTTTTATGGAATAGTGAAAATGTTGTATTTTAATTCAAAACTATGTTTCAATTTAATTTATTTTTATGGTTATATTATCTTTTTAATTGGTTTTAAATTGTAAATAGATTATATTTTTACCATTTAATCTAATGTTGGACATTATAATCATTTTCATTTTTAAATTGTATATAATCAACTGTCAATCTTTTGATCGTTAATATTTCTTAAAAACACGCATTTTGTTTTAACAGTAGGAAATAATTTTAAATTAATTTAAGCCACTTCTGTGTTTCTAATTTGGGGAAATGGATTCCATATTTGGAATCAAGAGGATCAAATTGTGTAAATATGTATCTTTTTTAGACATTTTAAATATTTACTTCCGTAAATATTTTATTTACCGTGGTTAAAGGGTAAATCAGGTAAACAAGGGTAAAGAAATAATATTATAATAATATAAAATTACCCTTAAAAGTGTCCTAATCCTATTGGATGAGTCATGTACTACCATGGGCATCTTTGGGTCGATTTGGGGACCCCATTGAGCCACTTGGGAGTGATAATGACAATTTTGATAAATTAATTTAATGTGAAGAAAAAAGTGACATTAACAAAAATCCTTTAGTAATTAATTTTTATATGGTGTTATATAAGTAATATTTTCGACTATAAATATTCATTGGAATTATAAAACGATTTAATACATCATGGTATTTTTTTTAAAATTTTTAGACATCATATAAATTAAATTATTTATGACACAATCATGATGTAGTATCTACCTCATTAATAAATGATTTAATTATATAAGAATATAATTATCAAAATATTATCCACAACATTTCCAATTCTGATTGGATGATTTTATTTCGATTATGAGTCATCTTATATTCGTCCATTATTATTTTTGGACCATTAGAAACCGAATATCATTATATTATAAAATAATAGTTTCACTCTTTCCTAAAGAGCCCCTCCTCTTCCTTATAAAAAAGACCACTTATATGCGATTACTCACACCACTAAAGCCATTTGGCTCACCCATAATCTGCCCAATTAATCTCCCTACAACCCTATCCTCCTCCTAGAAGCATTATCTTAAGAATAAGGTACTTCAAGAAGTCCTTTGGTTCAAACAAAGTTAGTTACCCATATTAAGGGTAACTGTTTCTCTTAAATTGTTTTCTTTTATTTTGCTTCACCTACCCCTAAAAAATTTTTATTTACATTATTTTTTAACAACTCCAGTATCCTAAATATACTATTATTTTTTATGATATGGATTAGAACTACACTTACACACACCTCCATCTAATGGACGAAGAACATAATGATTCTGTGGATGACAAACTAACACCTTACGAAACAATGATTGTTCAATTACATATTACCGCCTCTCATGGTAGCCATTATGATGGAACTGTATTTATATATGATATATATTATTTTTATGATTTCTCTATTCTTCTGTACTTCCAAATTATATCAAACCTTTATAGTTTCCATGGTGGGTAAATACGATAATCTCATTTGATGAAGTGCGGACTATCGCCCCCTCAATGTGATATGACTCGTTAATGCCCTATGTGTGATGTATAAAGGATAGATTTAGTGATATTATATATGATATTATACTGGAATTATAATATAACTATGTATCATTATGTTTTAATTCCATAAAAATAAGAAATTGAAATGAAAGTAGCGTTCATGCGTGTAACACCCCGAGATTTTTATGAAAAATATTCTTTTCATTAATGTCGTGTGTTGTAAGCTACACCAAAAGGAGCTTTCACAAAACGCATCCTTGACTTGCCTTGCAGTACATGCAATCACGACCTTCCACTATAGAGCGTGTAGTACGCAATACCCAGTTTCACTAAACAACGATATGCTATTAAAATATTATTAAAACTAGCCGTTATGAATAGTAAGAACCACTTTTTGAAATTTTGTAAATTTTATTTTTCAAAATGGACTTCATTTTTGGATTCGGAATATCGAAATTAGCTTAGGGTGAAATTTTGGTACTTTTCGGATAACTTTCATATTCTGATGAATAGTGAAAATTACTAAATTTTAATTAAAAACAAATTTTTTAATAGAAATAATTAATAGTTATAAATTATTAATTTGAGTGGTTTTAAAGTATATTTAGAATATATTTTTTCAATTTAATACAATGTTGGTCATTGGATGTAATTTCATATTTAAACCAGACATAAACAAGTGTCAATCTTTTGATAGTTATTATCTTTTAAAAACACGCTATTTGTTTTGACGATGGGAAATAATTTTTAAATTTATTAATGTAATTGATTTTTTTTGTATTTGGTTCAATGAGATGAAAAGAATTTTTGGTGAATAGTAACTTTTGACTTTTTTTTACCACGGTTAAAAGTAAATAGGGTAATTAAGGGTTAAAATGATATTATTATTACCCTAAAACATGTACCAATTCTATTGGATAAATGTAATTCGACCAAAAACAACCTTAGGAATAAAATATGACCATTTAAGACCACTTGGATTAGATTAGGTCATTTATTATTAATTTATTTAAAGAAGGGTTAAAATAGTTAAAATCAATGTTTAATAAGTAAATAAATTTTAATATAGGGTTATATATAAGATAAATTCGACTATAAATATTCATTAGAAATCTAAAAAGATTTCCTACATGATGATATTTTATTTGTAATTTTTTGACATTACATATTTTAATTTATTTGTGACACAACGATGATGCAGTAATTATCTTAATAATGAAATATTGACATAATTGATGTTATAAATACCCAAATAAATTTAATTTGATACTTTTTATGAATTACACTAATTTTTTAGGTTAATATGACATGTTAGTATTTATTTTATTAACCTTTTCGAACTAATTATTCTGTTATAATTTTTACAAAAATCAATTACCAAATAGTGTCAAAATTAACATAAAATAGTTTTTTAAAAAAATATTATATTATTAATTGTTATTTTATTCCTAAAAATCTAAGGTTCGGCCAAATGACTTAGATAAGGTTATATATATTAATAATAAACAACTTTGGGTTCGTTTGTCTTGATATAGTAAGTTTATTATCCTTGTAGTGTAAGAACACAAGAAGACACGGTAAAAGTAAAATTATTTAACCAAATGTTAAAACTAAATGATAAGGTTAAAATAGGAACCTAAACTTGTCTAAATTCTATTGGATGAGAGGATTTCGACCCATCCCCACCTTAGCTTTGAAATAAATCTATTTGGAGCTATTTAAAACCGGATTTGGCTTTATAATAAAATTATATTTTTAAGATTTCCAAAGGTGCCCCTCTCCTCCCTTATAAAAGGGCACCTCCTCCCTCTCTTCCTCACACCACATTGAGCCTTCATGCTCGGCCAACCCCTACCAATATCTCCTCTCCACTTCCCTAGAATAATCCTAGTGGTTCTGGTATTCTTCAAAGACCAACCCTAGTGCCCTAAGTGGAGGTTAAGAATAGGCGGGTCAAAAAGAGGAAGTTCAGACACTTACGAGGCAAATCAAACCTAAGGTAAGGGAAATATCACAATCTCATTTTTATCCGAGATTTATTATACTTTGGAATTTACTGGGGTGTATCTTATCATCCACATCCATGTTTCCTCAATATGTAATATTTATATCTTCCTACAATTGTTTAAATCCAATTTTACCCTTCGGTGAGTTTTTATTAAAAGATATGAAAGAAATATTTGGTCGTTTTTCATATGAGGTACTTTTTGACTTTTCCGACAAAAGTATGAGAAGATTTTTTTTTAACTTATACGGAATAAATGGGTTTTTAAAACATTATTTACAAGAAGCTTCCTTTTCAAGTTTTCAAGTTTATTTTTAATCAACTTCTTTTAGTTTAAAATTGTATGGCATGTTAAGAAAGGAAAATTGTTTTTGAAGTAGAAAGGATATTTTCCTCAAGAACGGAGTTCAAGTGTTTTATCAAAATTATTTTCCATATAAGATAATACAAGGATCTGTTTTTATCCCTATTATTACATTGATTTTATTATGTTGTGATGGAATTATTTTTATGAATTCCTTTATCTTATATGAATTTTTTTATGATGTCATGTTGTTTAAGAATCCCATTTTTATTACATGGGTTATGCTACGATGTATGGTTTATGATTTTGTGGCACACATAAGAATGGTATAATTATGAGATGGGTGGGACCTATATCTCCCTCCAATGCATTGGGTAAAGATTTTATATCTTATGAGATAGAAATGGCTGGAACGGTAGGTTATACCGGTTCAGTGAAACAGGACTGAAATAAGGAATGAACTTGGTTCAGAAAGGGATTTTGTCCACTAAGATAGTCTTGTAAATGAGTCTTGACTAATAAGAAATGATTCTCTATGATAATGTGTGTATGACACAATGTTTCATGTTTTAAGTTATGATTATTGGGATTATATTTCACTACTATGATTTATCCCATGTTATGAAATTATGATCTCTTTTGCAGGCTAAGATTTCCAAAAGATATGTTCTTATGAATATGATGTGATTGATATTTCTTTTGATTACCCTTAGGGAGAATTTGAGCTCACCCTTTTATGTTATCTTTTCCCCAGGATATAAAGAAATGTTTTAGGTAAGAAAAAAAAGGAATATCTTTATGGGAGATGTTGATGATCTTTCACAATGATTATAAGATTACGTTCTGAGTTTCCAAAGACACTAGACTATTAGGGTCCTCGTGTGTGTGTTTTTGTTATGTACTAAGTATTCAGAAAAATTCATGTAATTTCCATGTACATCAAGCTTCGGGTCTCTACAGTTGGTATCGTAGGAAAGGTTTAGTCATCCTTTGGAAACTAGGATGCGAGAACTTTAGTGCGATCCCTAGAGATATTTCTAAGGTATGTCTAGGAATCTCCCTAAGGTTATGTATACATATATGTTATAGTACTTGAATTACGCTAACTATCATATAATTAAACCTATGATGTTAGATATTGAAGGTACTCCCCCTTTATTATGTTGTTTTCCCTAGCATGATTTTTTCCTCTCACACTATTCTTTTTGGGTTTTAGATGATGGCTGGAACCCGAAGGAACCATGTTGAACAATGCAATGGACAATGCAATGATTGTCCTCCTGAACAAACGAATGTTATGGGAGATGGAGTGCAAAATCTTATCGCTATACTTACACAAGCTATGAATCATTCTGGACTTCCAAATGAGTAGAGAAGGGAACAATATTCTATTGAGTCCTTCATGAGGCAACATCCACCTTCTTTCAGTGGGCCTTCTGATCCACTTGTTGCTGAACAATGGATCAGTACCACTGAAAAGATATTTTCAGTTCTCCAATGTTTAGAACATGATAAATTCATCTTAGCAATATATCATTTGGAAGGTGAATCTGATCAATTGTGGAATCTTATCAAGAATACGAGACCAAGAGATGAAATTGAGTCCATGGAATGGGACAAGTTCAAGAACTTATTTTTCAATAAGTACTTCCCTCGTATTCTTCGAACAAAGATGGAGAAGGAGTTTCTTGAACTAAAGAAAAAGGATGATGAATCTGTTGGTATATACAAAGCGAATTTTACAAGGCTTGCAAGGTATGCATGTGGATTTAACATCCAACCTGAAAGTAAAGTTGATCGATTCATTAGTGGATTAAAACCAAGTCTTCGAAGGGCATTAGCTATAAGAGACTTCAGTAGCTATGAAGAAATTGTGCGTTGTGATATCAAGGTAGAAATGTAAGTTGGTGTTACTTATCCATCTCATTTTTTTGACAAGAAAGGAAATATGGAGTTCAAGGAGAAATCTCAGAATAATGGTGAAAATAAGATGAATGATTTCTTATGCTCAAATTGTGGAAAGAAGCATGGTGGAGATTGTCTTAAAGGGACAAGTAAATGTTTCAAATGTGGAAAGAAAGGTCATCAGGCATTTGAATGCCGCAATGATGGGAAGAATATTTCTAATGATGCAAACAAAGGAATGGATACACAGAATGAACCTACTACACATTAATGATTCAAGTGCAATGAAATGGGGAATTATGCAAATAAATTCCCTAATCCATGGGTTAGTGATGATCGACATGAGCAACCACTTAAGGCAAAGGACAAAGGGAAGTCACATGCCCTCACTATTAACGATGTTGAATATGACAACGATGTGGTGGAATGATTAAGTGTTTATGTAATGGGATTCCAAAATAATGTTGTATATAGTATCGTGGAATATTAGAATATTTATGTATTGGTCTATTGTGGTTTTCAATAATTTTATGGTACTGGTAACCATGGAATGTGATTGAGATATTTTTGGAAAAAAGATGATATGTGCATAATGAAAAGATAAGGAGAAAATGAAATGTTTTAAAGTATTAATGAGCTCATGACTGATATAAGGAAATAGTTATATCATGGTTTGACGTTTTGGTATGTGAAAAGAGTTAACTTTTGACAGCACTCATGTTTTCACTATGATTCAATGGGTATTCATTTTTCAAGAAAATACATGATTAAGGCCTTCGAATGTTTGGAATGTGACCAACAAGACATATCTCATGATATACGGGGATCAACGATGGTATTAACATGCTTATTATATGAACTCTTTGGTAATCGTTTTCACTATTATATGAAATTGGACAACAGTATTTTGGATAATCCTAAAGATTGGAAATGATTATGTTGGACATAAGTTAGTATTGTTTAAGGATAGAACTTTTTTCGATATTATTGATTGGATGTTATAGTGATGTAGTTTTAGAAAAAGGACAACCTGCAGGACGGACGACATCCCATCACGTCGGACAAGGCTGTGGGAATCGAACCCACAACTGAAGTGCAACTGGCTTTTATCGCCTACCACTGGCCTAACAGGAAGTCCCTGTTTAGTAGAAACTAGTTTTATTATATTAAGCAGTATGATATATGAAGTATAAGTCCATTTTATGAACCATATATGATTAATCTCACTATATATGGACTTATGTATTTTTTTGATAACTTTTCTAACCTTTTGTTTGAGACATATGGAATGACCCATCATTCTATCACATGATCTACTATCACATCACGAATGACAAATTCAACTTCATTTATTTAAGAGATGAAGTGGAAATTGTCCAAAGAACTACCAATGGTGAGACTACACCGAAATCACGAAATTATTTCTTCTAATTCCAATTTCATCAACATTAGGGAAACGATCTTGAAAACAAAAAATGTTGTCCTAGTGCTCTTATATCTGATAAATCAGATGGTACATTAGGTCGTCACAAATTTATGGCTTTGTGATTGCTAGCTTTTCCATAGCCATGTTATCTACCACTCTCCATTAGAACATGATGGTTAGATTTCTCTTCCATATCCATATTTTCACCTATGTGGAAACCCAGTGATTAGTTTATTTGGGTAACCGTTATATTTCATACTTTTTTTTAAAGATTGGTTTTGGTATTCCTTTTTACGATGTGGGTTTCTATCAAAGAAACTTTAGAATAGTAAACCATTTATAACCCCGACGAATTTCAAGGGAAAAATTCATTTTAAGGGGGGTAGAATATAACACCCTGAGATTTTTATGAAAAATATTCTTTTCATTAATGTCTTGTTTTGTACAATACACCAAAAGAAGCTTGCACAACATGCATCCTTGACTTTCCTTACATTACACGCAATCGTGACCTTCCTCTATAGTGTGTGTAGTACGCAATACCGAGTTTCGCTAAACAACGATATGCTATTAAAATATTATTAAAACTAGTCGTTATGAATAGTAATAACCACTTTTTGAAATTTTGTAAATTTTAATTTTCAAAATGGACTTCGTTTTTGGATTCGGAATATAGAAATTAGCTTAGGGTGAGATTTTGGTACTTTTCGAAAAACTTTCATATTCTGATGAATAGTGAAAATTACTAAATTTTAATTAAAAACAACTTTTTTAATATTAATAATTAATAGTGATAAATTATTAATATGAGTGGTTTTAAAGTATATTTAGAATATATTTTTACAATTTAATACAATGTTGGTCATTGGATGTAATTTCACATTTAAACCAGACATAAACAAGTGTCAATCTTTTGATAGTTATTATCTCTTAAAAACACGGTATTTGTTTTGACGACAGAAATTAATATTTAAATTAATTAATGTAACTGATATGTTTTGAATTTGGTAAAATAGACGTCATTTTTAAATTCATAATATCAAATATTGCTTAGGCCTAATTTTTTTTATTTTTCTGGAAACGTTCATTTTTTGATAAATAGTGAAACCACTAAGTGTTAGTTAAAAAACTGAATTTTTCATAAAACATAATTTTACTGCTTCTATGAGTGGAATTTCAAAAATCCGAGAGGCATGATTAATATCAAGGACTAAAATGTGGTTCAATGAGATGAAAATAATTTTTGGTGAATAGTAACTTTTGACTTTTTCTTACCACGGTTAAAAGTAAATAGGGTAATTAAGGGTAAAATTATAATATTATTACCCTAACACATGTCCTAATTCTATTGGATAAATGTAATTCGACCGAAAACAACCTTAGGAATAAAATATGATCATTTATGCCCACTTGGATTAGATTAGGACATTTATTATTAATTTATTTAAAGAAGTGTTAAAATAGTTAAAATCAAAGTTTAATAAGTAAATAATTTTTAATATAGGGTTATACATAAGATAAATTCGACTATAAATATTCATTAGAAATCTAAAAATATTTCCTACATAATGATATTTTATTTGTAATTTTTAGACATTAAATAATTTAATTTATTTGTGACACAACGATGATGCAGTAATTATCTTATTAATGAAATATTGACATAATTGATGTTATAAATACCCAAATAAATGTAATTTTAGACTTTTTATGAATTCCACTAATTTTCTAGGTTAATATGACATGTTATTATTTATTTTATTAAAATCTTCGAACTAATAAATTTGTTATAATTTTTACAAAAATCAATTACCAAATAGTGTCAAAATTGACATAAAACAGTTTTTAAAACAAATATTATATTATTAATTGTTATTTTATATCTAAAAATCTAAGGTTCATCAAAATGACTTAGATAAGGTTTTATATATTAATAATAAACAACTTGGGGTTCTTTTGTCTTGATATAGTATGTTTAATAACCTTATCGTGTAAGAACACAAGAAGACACGGTAAAAGTAAAATTATTTAACTTAATGTTAAAACTAAATGATAAGGTTTAAATAGGAACCTAAACTTGTCTAAAATCTATTGGATGAGAGGATTTCTACCCATCCCCACGTTAGGTTCAAAATAAATCAATTTGGAGCTATTTAAAACCGGATTTTCCTTTATAATATAATAATATTTTTATGATTTCCAAAGGTGCCCCTCTCCTACCTTATAAAAGGGAACCTCCTCCCTCTTTTCCTCACACAACTTTGAGCCTTCAAGCTCGGCCAACCCCTGCCAATATCTCCTCTCCACTTCCCTAGAATCATCCTAGAGGTTCTGGTCTTATTTAAAGACCAACCCTAGTGCCTTAAGTGGAGGTTAAGAAGAGGCGCGTCAAAAAGAGGATGTTCAGACACTTACGAGGCAAATCAGACCTAGGGTAAGGGAAATATCACAATCTCATTTTTATCCGAGATTGTTTATACTTTGGAATTTTACTAGAGTGTATTTTAACATCCACATCCATGTTTCCTCAATATGTAATATTTATATCCTTCTACAGTTGTTTAAATCAAATTTAACCCTTCGGTGAGTTTTTATTAAAAGATATGAAAGGAATCTTTTGTCGTTTTTCGTACGAGGTACTTTTTGACTTTTCCGACAAAAGTATGAGTAGAATGTTTTTTTAACTTATATGGCATGAATGGATTTTTAAAACATTATTTACAAGAATCTTCCTTTCATGTTTTCATGTTTATTTTTAATCAACTTATTTTAGTTTTAAATTGTATGACATGTTAAGAAAGGATAATTGTTTTTAAAGTAGAAAGGATATTTTTTTCAAGAACAGAGTTCAATCGTTTTATCAAAATTATTTTCCATCTAAGATAATATAGGGTTCGGTTTTTATCCCTATTATTACATTGATTTGCTTATGTTGTGATGGAATTATTTTTATGAATTCCTTTATCTTATATGAATTGTTTTATGATGTCATGTTGTTTAAGAATACCATTTTTATTACATGGGTTATGCTATGATGTATGGTTTATGATTTTGTGGCACACATAAGAATGGTATCATTATGAGATGGGTGGGAACTATATCTTCCTCCAATGCATTGGGTAAAGATTTTGAATCTCATTAGATAGACATGGCTGGAACGGTAGGTTATACTGGTTCAGTGAAATAGGACTGAAACGAGGAATGAAAACGGTTCAGAAAGGGACTTTGTCCACTTAGATAGTCTTGGCAATGAGCCATGACTAATAAGAAATGATTCTCTATGATTATGTGTGTATGCCACAAAGTTTCATGTTTTACGTTATGATTATTGGGATTACATTTCACTACTATGATTTATCCCATGTTATGAAATTATGATCTCTTTTGCAGGTTAAGATTTCCAAAAGATATGTTCTTATGAATATGATGTGATTGAGATTTCTTTTTTTTACCCTTACTGAGCATTTGATCTCACCCTTTTATGTTTTCTTTTCCTCAGGATATAAAGAAAGGTTTTAGGTAAGAAACAAAAGGAAGATCTTTATGGGAGATGTTTAAGATCTTTCACCATGATTAAAAGATTACGTTCCGAGTTTCCAAAGACACTAAACTATTACAGTTCTCGTGTGTGTGTTTTTGTTATGTACTAAGTATTCCACAAAAGTAATGTAATGTCCATGTACGTCAAGCTTCGGGTCTCTACAATGCATACAGACGGCTTACCGTCTCAATGAACGGTGCATTTCATTTCGTACCTCTAAATGTTATGTATTATTATAAATACATGTACAAGAAAGATATATATGATATATATGATAACCAAATCATGAATATCATTCTGGATATAATGAACCTTTTACCACGTGAACAACATGTAATTATAAGAAGTCCATTTTTGACTCAAGTACCAAATATCGACAAAATGAATGTTATTTACATAAATGATTACATAATGATTATAACATGGTAATAAGTGATATAAAAGGAATAATAAACTTCAAAAAATTTCTTAAGAAAGTAGAAATTAACATTAGTTTATTATTCAAGAGATTAAAAAATGAATGGGTCATGTTGGACATTAGGTAAGGGACTTCGTCACAATCTCCTTTCATTGAGGCATTTTTTGTTTTATACATGACTTTCTTTTATACAATGTATAAAACCCTTTGACTTTTACTTCTATTCAAAATGAATCTTTTTTTCTACGAAGCGTTTTACTAAACGACAAAATGGAATGTTTCATTAACGTAGGTGGTGACAACGACCTTTCCGCTGCCGCGAGTATTATTTGATCTTTGGATTCCTTAACAAGCCAGAATGTTTTTTTAAAGGAAAGATTAATACCAAATACTCTTTTTATGTATTTTGGAATGGATAATGATTTTTAGAATGGATTTATTATTTCAATATCTTGAAATGATATTTTATTATTTCTATGTGGAAATGTTATCTTTCCTTTATGCTTATGTTAAGTGTTAAGATCATGTTATGGTTCGTGGGAATTATTTACGTATACGGGAGGTTCCGTGATAAACATATGGTGGGTGAGACAATGATAGATCTCCAATGCATTGGGTAACGTGACGGAGGTAAATGTGAATGTTTCTCCTAAGTGATTTAGGAAATATACTGTGATGGGTATTCCAATGTAACTCCCTATATAGCTGTGACAGCTACAATGTAAGTATGGTATGGATGCCGCAAGATACCTTTTTGATTTATGATTTCTATGTGTCTTTCATAAATCTTATGATTTCATGAGGTAAGTAAAAGAGTCTGTGTTTTGTTTGTATTTATGAAAAAAAAATTCATTCACTATTTTATAACATTTACTGAGCCTTTTATCCTCATCCCATGTTTTGAAATGTTATTCAGAGGGCTTAAAGATGAATAGGGTCAAGGATGGGATCAAGGAAAAGCCATGCCCTATTTAACATGGAATTAGACATGACTTTTTTTAAGAGTTTTTATTTTATGAAAAAAAGTGGCTTCTGTGTAGAAGTGCCTACTTTTGTAATATTTTTAGATTTAATAGTTATGTCCTAATTCCCTAAAACTCTAATCCTAAAAAGATCCTCAATGTGAATTATTCATTTACGTAAATATTATGTAATGTTTAAGGCCGGGTCCTTACAGTTGGTATGAGAGGTCGGTTTAGAAAACATTAAGGATTAGGAATTTTCGTTAGACTTATGGTCAGTCCCATTCTATTATTTCAGTTAAATCCTTGTTTTATAACTTTTTAGATCAACGATAGTCAGTTACAAATGGAAGGAGGAGGATCTCAAATGACATTCATATCTCTTCCTGATGACATGCTTGCAAAATTTATTGCAATGTCATGTTCGGATGATTGTAAAACTTTTTCTAGCATACAACTCACTTGTAAGCAGTTGTTTGAGATATCAAAAACCTCCAATACACCTCATTATCATTGTGGATCATGGGTTCTATTTAGGCAAATTCTATTTTCACAATATTCTCATAATTTCAAGAAAGGTAAATATTATCAAGATATTTTCAAATATTTTACCTTATCACAAGAATTTGAAGAATATTATGATTTTAAAAATGGTGATGAGGAAAGAGACCCTTGTGCAACCTATTTATATTTTCTTTTAAAATATAGTCTCTCATCACATACATATGGTATTTTAGAAGGACAAATAATAGAAAGTTTCAACTCAAATTTTATCTGACTATTTTATAGAAATAATGTTTTATTAGATGTTTTCGAATTATATGTCATACATGATTATTTTCCAAAACTATTTATCTGTGAACACCCATATGACCAATTTTGTACAAGGTGTATTTGGATGGAGGAAGAAAAATGATTTTTAAGGATCTCTAAATCATTGTTGTAATTCTGGGGACTTCTACCTACGTGAACATGGTGATGATTAAACCAAGTGGATTCCATGATCAAGGTATATTGTTATTAATTTTGGGAATCATTTTATTTATCTTATGGTGGTGAAATAAGACTTCAAGAATTAAGATGCTGAGATCATAATGAATTTGGATGAAAATGAGAGGTAAAAGGAAACTATTGAGGTTAAAACATGTTAGGGTTATTTTTGGAGTTTTATAAAAAGGTCAACACGCAGAACGTGTGACAACCCGTCATGTCAGAAAAAGATACGGGAATCAAACCCACAACAATAGTGCGACTGGTATTTGTCGCCTACCACTGGACTACGTGAAGTCCCTGGTTAGTATGACTTATTCTTTTTTGTTTGATTATATTATTAATTAAGAGTAAGTTGATTTTGTGTTATCTACAAAAATTATTAACCTATCATGGAGGATATGTGTTTAGGTTAATTACTTTTAAATATGAGACTTTTAGAGCAACTGATTTTATTTGGAGATAAGTGTTAATTTGTACCTTGGAAGACTATGTGACTAAATCCTTCAAATATTTGGGTTTCAGTATTAGTTTGGTTTACATTGAATAATTTTATGGAAAAATTGTTTATTGAACGGTCCTCGTTGAACTTTGGGTTTTGTTGGACAAATTTTGGAGATTAGAAATAGATTTTCTTTTTATAAAGGGTTATACTTTTCTGGATTATCTGACATTGTTCTAACGATTTTGGTTTTGGTAAGGGTCTAAAGACATGGGAAATATGTAGTCCTCTTTTTTTGATTTGGTGATTCTCTAGAGGTTGATTATAGTATTCTTAATGTGAACAAGTCCTCCTTAATACTAATCATTTGGGGAAAGTATGAGTTTGTGCAAGAAATCTAGTAAAAGATGAAAGTCAACATGACAAGTAAGTATCTTTCCTTAAGATCAAAAATAAATTCCTCAATGAAATTTAACTTAAATAATTTTTTTTGTCTATTAACGTTTCCTACTGGGGAATCGAATACCGTTTAACCCACCACAAGTGTTTGATTTTCTTGTGGATAACTTTCTCCTAAACATTTTTTCTATCACTCTCCCTTAGAACATGACCCTTTTCTTTTTCTTCCATATCCATGTTTTCCTACATTGAATCCTAGTATGGGTTAAGTGGGGTGACCTCTGTACTTCTCTTTCATTCTTTTAAAGTGATTGTTTTATCGACTCTTGTTCTGATGTGGGACTTTCAATGACGTTTCAGAGCCCAATTTTATAATTGAGAGGACACAATTTCCAAAAGGGGGGAAGGATGTAACACCCCAGGTATATAAACAATATGACATTTTTATATTTATCCCTGTTTGTGAGTAAATTTTAATATTAATTTTAAGGGAATGCTATGCTCGATGGCTTACCCAATACACAACAAAGAGTTCCTTTGAAATCTTACATTGCACTCTAATAATAAAATAATTTTATTTTAAGTGTTATTTAACACCTAGTCGTTGTAAGGGCGGGAATGAACAGAACTAACTACAAAATTATTATATATTTTTGTCAAATATTTTTAATTTTTACAATAAATGTTAGAGGATTAAAAAAGCGAATGAATCCAATTTTAAACGTAAACATTCTAATATTCTTTAAAAGGTCGATTAACAGCCTTTGATGGAGAACCTCTTTTAAATCATCATTATGAAAATTTTATGTGTAATATTTGACAAAATAAAATTCTTCTTTATAATTGGGACATCAAAATTTACTTTAGGTAAATTTTTGGCATTCTTCTAATAAATTTCATTTTTTAATGAATAGTGAAAAATGTTGTATTTTAATTGAAAAACTATTTTTAATATAATTTATTTATATGAATAATTATGTTTTGAATTGGTTTTAATGATAAATTAGAATATATTTTTACCAATTAATCCAATAGTGTTCATTGGAATTAATTTCACATTGAAATTGGACTAAAACTAATGTCAATCTTATGATATATATTGTTTCATAAAAACACGCTATTTGTTCTGATAGCGGGAATTAATTATTAAATAAATTAATGAAACTTATATGTTTTCAACTTTTTAAAATAGAAATAATTTTTGAATTCAGAATATCAAATATAGCATAGGGTATATTTTTGGTATTTTTCTGATAAAGTTCATTTTTTTAAGGAATAATGAAAATATTCTATTTTAATTCAGAACTATGTATTAATCTAATTTATTTACAAGGTTATATTATCATTTTAATTGGTTTTAAAGTGTAAATAGATTATATTTTTACCATTTAATCTAATTTTGGTCATTATAAGAAATTTCACATTTAAATTATATATAATCAACTGTCAATCTTTTGATAGTTAACATTTCTTAAAAACACGCCTTTTGTTTTAACAGCGGGAATTAATTTTAAATTAATTTATGCCACTTCTGTGTTTTTAATTTGGAGAAATGGATTCCATATTTGGAATCAGGAGGTTTAAAATGTTTAAATAGGTATCTTTTATTTTTAGACATTTTAAATATTTACTTCAGTAAATATTTTATTTACCGAGGTTAAAAGGTAAATCAGATAAATAAGGGTAAAGAAATAATATTATAATAATATAAAATTACTTTTAAACGTGTCCTAATCCTATTTTATGATTCATGTCCGACCATGGGCTTCTTTGGGTCGATTTGGGACCCCATTGAGCCACTTGGGAGTGATAATGACAATTTAGATTAATTAATTTAATGTGATGACAAAAGTGACATTAACAAAATTCGTTTTGTAATTAATTTTTTTATGGTGTTATATAAATCCTATTTTCCACTATATATTTTTATTGGAAATCTAAAATTATTTCCTACATCATGGTAGTTTTTTTATAATTTTTATACCTCAATGAAATTAAATTATTTATGACACAATCATGATGCAGTATTTACCTTATTAATAAATGATTTAATTAAATAAGATTATAATGATTATAATATTATCCAAAACAAGTCCAATTCTGAATATATGAGTTTATTTAGATTATTAGTCATATTATATTCGACCATAAATAATTTTGGACCATTAAGAACCGAATATCATTATATTATAAAGTTACATTTTCACTCTTTCCTAATGAGCCCCTCCTCTCTCTTATAAAAAGAGGCCAATTCTATTCAATTCCTCACATCTCTCAAGCCATTTGGCTCATCCAAACTCTTCCTAATTAATCTCCCTACATCCCTATCCTCCTCCTAGATGCCATACCTTAAGAAGAAGGCTCTTCAAGATGTCCTTTGGTTCAAACCAAAGTTTGTTACCCAAAATAAAGTTAACAGTTTCTCTTAAATTGATTTCTGGTATTTTGCTTCTCCAACCACTAAACTCTTTTTATTTCATTTATTTTGTTAGAAAACCAGTATCATAAATATACTAGGATTTTGTTATGATATGTATTCAAACTACACTTACACACACCTACATCTAATGGATGAAGAACCTAATGTTTCTGTGGATGGAAAACTAACACCTCACAAAACGATGATTGTTCAATTACATCATACCACCTCTCATGGTGGACATTATGATGGAACTATATTTATATATGACATATATTATGTATATGATTTCTTTATGCTTCTCTAATTCCCAATTATATCAAAACATTATGGTTTCCATGGTGGGTAAATATGATAATCTCATTTGAGGATGTGTGAACTACCGCCCCTCAATGTGATGTGACTCGTTAATGCCCTCTGTGGGATGTATAAAGGATAGATTTAATGACATTATATATGATAATATACTGGAATTATAATATACCTATGTATAATTATGTTTTAGTTCCATTAAAATAGGATATATAAAGGAATGTAGTGTTCATGCGTACGTACGACTTACCATCTCCATGAACCGTGCATTTCATTTCGTACCTCCAAATGTTATGTACTATTATAAAAACATGTACATGCTATATATATATGATATATTTGATACCCAAATCATTAATATAAATCTGGATATAATGAACCTTTTACCACGTGAACAACATGTAATTATAAGAAGTTCATTTTTGACTCAAGTACCAAATATCGACAAAATGAACGTTATTAACTTATATAATTACATAATGATTATAACATGGTAATAAGTGATATAAAAGGAATAATAAACTTCAAAAAAGTTCTTAAGCAAGTAGAAATTAACATTAGTTTATTATTCAGGAGATTAAAGAATGAAAGGGTCAAGTCGGACACGAGGAAAGGGACTTCGTTTCAATATCCTTTCATTGAGGAATTTTTAGATTTATACATGACATTCTTTTATAGGATGTATAAAACCCTTTGACTTTTACTTCTATTCAAAAGTAATCTTGTGTCTACAATGATTTTTACAAAATGACAAAAAGGGATGTTTCTTTAATGTTAGCAGTGACAATGCCCTTTCCGCCGCCACGAGTATTATTTGATCTTTGGCTTCCTTAACAAGACAAAATGTTTTTTAAAAGGAAAAATTAATACCAAATACTCTTTTTATGTATTTTGGTATGGAAAATGATTTTAAGAAGATATTTATTATTTTAATATCTTTAAATGATATTTTATTATTGCAATGTGGAAATGTTATATTTCTGTTATACTTATGTTATGTGTTAAGATCATGTTATGGTTCTTGGGAATTATTTATGTATACGGGTGGTTCCGTGATAAACCTAGGGCAGGAGAGCCCAAGATATCTCCCCAATTAATTTGGTAACGTGATAGAGGTAAACGTGAATGTTTCTCCTAAGAGATTTTGGAAATATACTGTGATGGGTATTCCAATGTAACTCCCTATAAAGCTGTGATAGCTACAATGTAAGTATGGTATGGATGCTGCAAGTTACCATTATGATTTATGATTTCTATGTGTCTTTCATAAATCTTATGATTTCATGAGGTAAGTAAAAGAGTTCATGTTTTGTATGTATTTGAGAACAAATGTTTTCATTCACTGTTTTATAACCCTTGTTGAGCCTTTTATGCTCATCCCAACTTTTAAAATGTTTTTCACGGGACTTAAAGATGAATAGGGTCAAGGATGGGATCAAGGAAATGCCATTCTCTCTTTAAAATGGAATTAGAGATGACTTTTATAAGAGTTTTTATTTTATGAAAAAAAGTGGCTTCTGGGTAGAAGTGCCTACTTTGTAATATTTTGGGATGTAATAGTTATGTCATAATTCCCAAAAACTCTAAACCTGAAAAGATACTCAATGTAAATTATTCATTTAATTCAATATTATGTAATGTTTAAGGCTGAGTCCTTATATATAATGAATCATTTTTCAAATGATTTCTCATCCACCACTAGTAGACAGAATAATGGATACTCAATGAAATGATGTGGATATTCTGAAAAAGATAGAAGGTTTCCATAATTGGAAATCCTTATAGATAAAAATTGATGTGGAAAAAGTTGAATTATTTGTGTAATGAAAATGGGTACCACTAAATACAATGATAATGAATGATTTTCTAAATGATTCACATAGATCAATATTCATTATTCACCTAGTGAGAAAAATGATGAATTGAGATATCTACAAGAATTATTGGTGGGAAAATATAAAAAAGAATATTTTGGAATTTACAACAAATTACCTAGTATGTAAGAAAGTGAAGGATGAATAGATAATGCCTAAGAGGATGAAGGAACCATTACCCATTTCAACCTAGAAATTGTAAAACATCACCATGGACGTTTTGACCAAATATCAAAAGACATTCAGTGGAAAAAATGATATTTTGGTTTTTGTGGATCGTCATATCATTACAAGTCATGTTAACGAAACTCAATAGGAAATTCCACTGTAACAACTTGCACAGAAATGCATTAGAGAATTGAAAAGGCTGCATGGAGTACCAATGTCGATTTTATTTGATCAAGATATAGGATTCACCCCCATGTTATGTAAAAGTACCCAAAATTCTATAAACACCTATCTTATTATTATTAGGGCATGTCATTGTAAAACTAATGGCCAATTGAAATAAAATATTCACATAGTGGAAGAAATATTGAGAGAATTTTGTATAGACTTTAAAGGATAGTGGGACCAATATCTTCATTTAATTGGGTTCTCATTAAAAAATATTATTCACTATATATAATAAATGGTTTTATATGAATCCATTTATGGGAAAATTTGCATAACAAAGATATTATTTGATGATGTTAGTGAACAGATTCCATTAGGGTCTGAAATGGTAGAATAAATCGTAGACAAGGTGAAACCCATTCAAAAAAAAATCAGGACATCCCAAAATTGAATGAATCATTATCTATAAAAATGTGGAAATTAACAAGGGTTTAATTTTGGAGTAACAATATTCATCTGCATATCCTCAATAAATAGGATTATGATATTTTAGAAGAAACAAAAGCTAAGTCCCTTGTACTTAGAACCCTTCTAAATTAATGATCATGTCAGATCATTGGTATATGAAATATAAAATTCAACTACCATGTTTTCTTATACATATTTTATTCCATATAGCATTCTTGAGGATGTTTATAAATGATCCGTCACATATATTTAATTTATAGGTGGTACAGTTGGAAAATGATCTTTATTACGAGGTTTATCCACTATGGATTTTAGACCGTATAGAAAAATTTATACGCCAAATGACTAATCATATTGTCAAAGTACTACAGAGAAACTATAAAATCGAAGAGGAAACAAGGGAAACGGTGTAATAGATGAAGGAGATGTACCCTCACTTGTTTTCAACATAGTTCATAAAAAAATTATGACAATTAATTTTTTTTATTAAAAAACACTTTTGCGGAAATGTGAGAAACCAAACAGGTACAATCAAATTTGAAGATTAGCCAACACTAAAGGATATCAAAAAATCATTGAAAACAAGACAATTATTATTAGAACTACATACCCTATATAATCCCCATTGATGTGCTTCAATAGTTATGCTCAGATTATCCCAGATTATGTCTTCAAACCTGGTAGCTAGATTGTTCAAAGTCTGAATATATTCTTCCACATTGATCTTTAGTACATTGAAACCCCGTGTGAAAATAAAATATTGGTGGGTGATCCAGTCCCTTTTTTCATTGCTAACATCCATTTTCACCACTCTTTCTATGATTCTTTCGACCTCCTCCCTCGAGGCATTATGTTTGATATCCTTTTCATGCATTCATTCATTAGAATGTATAATTAAGTCAAGATATTGAGTTTTCTCTCCTTCTTTCATTCATTCCACACCTCCCACCCCTTGGATTCACCACACTTAGTTTTTAGATTTTCACTTCCTGGGCCATAACATTTTATATCTTGATGTTTTGGATTACAATCCTTTTCTATTTCCTTACTGGCTTCTCTTGTTTGCATCAGCTTAGGTAGCAGGGTGTAGTCCTTCCTCCCTTTAGAGCCTTTCCCTATAGTCACAATGCAGCTCCCCAAGTCACAATTCCCCTTCTGATCCTTCTTCTTCCTCGGGCTTTGGAGACCTCTAATTATCACTCCCTCCTCACTGCTAAAAGAAAATTGACTGGAGTCCTCAACATCATTATCACCCTATGTGAGAGCCAGAACACCAAAGGGATACTCCACTGCCAATGGTGCTCCCACAACTGGAGTATTCCCCAGGGCAAGAACCAAGAGTTCATCATTTACACCTCCACTGGACATCAGGTCTGTTTCCTGGTCAAGAACATGACCTTCCTCCATCAAGCCTTCAAAACAGCTTACACGACTAATCGTTGTTTGATCGTTTTCTGGTTTTGGACATGATCACTGCATTCACTCCATCCCATATAACTTTTTCCCCTTGATACATGTAGAACCTACTTTACTTCCTGCCACAGCCACACATACATGGTCAGGGGTGTGATCATAGAAAACTGGAATGTCATTTTGTTCCGTTGATCCTATCTTCTGAGGGACTGAAGTATTCTGGTATGTTGCAACCCCAGTTGGAGGCCTTAACACTGGATGCACATGAACCATCTTGAGACTGTAACCCAAGGAACCATCCTTGTTATAGTGCAATCCTCCATTCATCATAGTTTCCACAAATGAAGGATAATCCAAAGTAAGTGGGTCTCTTTCTAGAACCGATTATGCTTGATGGTTGACACCCAAACCACACTTTAAGTTATTAAAGATATCAATGACCTTCAGATCTTCAGGTCCTTTGTTTTTCTGGAGATGAAAATTTGTCCATGATTCCTTAGAACCCAGATTGTCAACTGCGAGAACTGAGGGAAATACATACTTGTTTTGTGGAGCATCCCTTTGCACCCTAGGGTGAATCGAGCAACTCTTCCAACAAGCAGTGGATAAATTCCCCAAGCGATGACATGAAACGTATAAATCTATCCATGATTCAAAAACCACGGGTTGTATGCACAGGAATTCCTCCCCCACGGTGATCCAGATATAATCTACAGGAGGTATGGAAGTATCCTCCTCAACACAAATGTGAGGGGAGATGGGGTGACACACAGATTCAGTTCTTCTATCCGAACATAGGAATCGACCAATCATATTACCGAGCTTATGGATTATAGTAGGATTTTGGAAGGGGAGGGGGATTTCGGGATGACTATCCCACACATCCATAGACGAATTGTCACGTTTCAGGTAGAAATCATAGGACCAGCGATCAAGGTAGAATCGGGATCCTTTTCATATGCGAGGAGCTCTGGACCACGCCATGATCAGGTCTTCCCCCGACAAGAAACGAATCATCATGTGCCACTTGTCATGGAGCCACACAACCACTCTTTCCTCCAAACCCCAGGAAGCTGATATGAATCTGACAAAATCAACAACTGATGGATGACGATTCCTAAAGTGTGCCAACAAGGTCAGATTTAAGCGAGCCGAGGCTTCATTGAATTCTGAGGGAGATAATGAAAGGATAGGGCACCCGCCATAAAGATCAGATACTTTCGGGCTGAGGTCAATGGCTGGGAAAGAGGGAAGAAAATTGGGATTTGAAAAGGGTGAGAAGGAAGGTCTTAAGGCTGCCGATAGCAAAGGGAGTCCCTCCCCCTCGAGTGGGGGAGGTACTGGGCATGCGACCATCGCCACCTTGAGAATCCCTACTCGAGCTCCGAGGGGAGGAGATGACCCCGCTATGATAAAATAGTTATGCAAGGTAAAATTTCCCATGGGGAAAATGTAACAACCCAAAATTCTACAAATGGATATTTCCCATCTTATAGTTATGTCGTATAGTATTAATCACATAAAATTTCATTCGGAAAACAATAAAAACTTTATAAATGAATAATTAACGAAATAAGATAAATTATTGAATGTTTACTAATGAAATAGTAACTTTACTGTTGGATTAGTAATGTGACCATTAGAAATAGAAATTTGAATTATTGAACTGTGACCTCACTTATGAATGTATAAATAAAATTTATGTATATTATTAATGAAATAAAGAGATACCAATATATAGGTATAAGTAAATAAGTTCTCTTAAGAAGACAAATTCATTGTTTTATTTTTAGTGAATTCATAAAAATATAATTAAAATTTTATTTTCATTATAATGATTTCAAAAAGATAACATTTAATAAAATAGATTCATAAAATATTTTTTTAATCTTATGATTATAATATTATTTTCTGAGTCTTTATTTTTATAAATGTGTCATTAAATCAATTATAATTTAGAATCAACATTTTAAAAAAAGGTTATTTTAATAAAATGGTAATTTTAACATAGGTAAAAAATCATTTTTTATAAAATGGAGTACCTTATTGAATTATAAACTTATATAAATAGTTATGGTGTTTTTTTGAGATTTTTCTAAAAAGCGTGATTTTTGTGAATAGATAAATATAGTAATTTGAGATATATATACATTATAAGTTACGTACAACATTCCTTCATTAATTTCGGATGTAATCACAAAACATTGAAATCCCAACAAAAATTATTTTATATATTTACAGATAATGTTCAAAATATTCCTAGTATTCAGAAAAAATAAAAAAAACAATGAATAAAACAATAAAAAACATTAGTCTATTCAATATAAATACCACATCTCACTTACATTTCTTCTCAAAACATGAAATTCTTAATGTCATGTGAAATTTCTCTGATCCCACTTCCAAAAAACATTCTGCACATCCATGATCCTTTGGTCTAATCATAATACTAAATCCAGTTTTTCTATGGAGGTTCTCAAGAATAATAATTGGAGAGTTAAAATCATCATTTATATTCATTTAATTTCATTTTAGATTCTTATATTTTATTATTCTATCTTCACCACCCATTATCTAAGATGAATGATTACTCTAGAATATTATATATAATTAAATTTTAATATGTTATTATTATAATACCTCATCAATCCTCTTTTCTAGTCCCTTTTATTACAAAAAATGAAACATCATTTGTGAGGTGTTAATTTGTCTCTTTTGGGGACCACAAATTTTTATTTCCTTTTACCACCTCCAAGGCTAGGTATAAAAACAATGTAACGGTTAATGAATTTTTTAAAAGTTATTTTTTATTCTTTTCATTATTCTAGAGATATCATTTATACATAATAATAAATAATAAATCAAAACATGTTTGTGATCATTGAAAAACCAACAAACTAATATAAAATATTACCATTAACCTTTTACCTCTTGAGTCAACCTCAAATTAAGAAAATTAATGATATATATGACCATGTAATCTTTTGGATTTTCTTTAATAACATTTAAATACAATTATGG
The DNA here is from genome assembly GCA_963277665.1 of Viscum album. Taxonomy (NCBI): domain Eukaryota; kingdom Viridiplantae; phylum Streptophyta; class Magnoliopsida; order Santalales; family Viscaceae; genus Viscum; species Viscum album. The sequence goes on from OY728159.1 coordinate 1,436,257,915, forward strand.
ATACTTAATCTGATTTATCATGATCATCGTTAATTATATACAAGTTAACCAATCATGAACACCACAAAAATAACCACTTCCATATAATGAAATTGAACTATATAACTCATAAAAATGGATAGAAACTATCTTTATAAAATTATAATGAATCAGATACATTTAAATATGTTATTTATTTAGTATTTAATGAATTTAATTTTATTATTCAGGATATTAAGGTGATAAAATACTTCTAACAAAGGAATGGGGATTGTCAAACCCATTGTCATACTATTGGGTTATTCATCTTTCATGCCAAATTTTAGTGCGGCTGTTCTTAATATTCATCAAATTTATTGTATTTATCATTAACTTTTCATTTCATGGAAATTTAATTTTCGATTATTATTTTATAACAAATGAATATATTCTTCTAAAAAAGGCTTTTATTAAAAAATAATGTTAAATTCTCTTGAGATAGTTTATTATTCACTATAGAATGATGATTCTAATAGCATGTATGTTATTCCCATTTTTATTTTGGAAACACAAAATATTTTTCATGAATTTATGATAATGAGACCCATTCCATTCCATGGTATATTTAATTCCCAATATTGATATATGTTCAATGTGGCAAGCATTATTATGTAAATGTTATGATGTGATAGGTGCACCCAAAATCTTAAAGCAGTCTAATAAATTGGGTAATGTGATTTATTTCAGGAAACGAGGTAAAATATGAATGAAGAAGATGATATATTTGTTCACAATGATTTTTAGGTTATGATTAAATATATGTATAAATATATATGGTATGTATGAACATAATGTATGATTTGATCACAACTACGTGAGGTATTTGACCACTAATACATGATATTTAGTTTTTATTCAATTCCACATTCCATTCCAATATCTAATGATTCCTACCATGATTATGATGATGACCCCAAGATTATTTTATTATAATAATGAATTATCTCACCCATGATATTTTGATTCATATTTTTATCTATCCTATAAATATGATTTTTGATCGCCCACTACAAATTTTTTAATTTTTTCTAACGGGGGCATATCTGTTGGTAAAAGTGAAATTTCTATCATTAAAAATAATTACAAACATATATGTCCATTTCAATAAATGTTTGTAATAAATCTATTGCTAAATTATTTTTCAACAGAGAAAATTGTTCTGTTACATTAATTATAATACCAACAGATAATATATAGGTTGGGTAAATTGTTTCTCAACAGGTTATAATGTCACAATTTCCTATTGTAATAATATTTCCTACACATAATATATTTTAATAAACTACATTTGAATAAATATTACAAATTTTTATTAATAGTAAAATTATATATTTTATTTATTAAATAATTTATCATATATTATACATCTTCTTTAATTATTAAATTGAAAATAAATTAACAGAAGTTTAATATTATAAGAAATAATTATAATAATATTTATATATAATACAATATTATTAATCACACCCACCCACAAAAACGTTGTGATCGCACCTCAACCCATCCATTCCCATGTAGTAGTAACCTAAACATGCCGGCTAACTAAACCTCGCACTAGTAACTGACCAGTACCACCAATGACACATCTATTTAATGATAGTGCATCATCATCTAATCCATTCCAGCACAAAATCCATTTCAGTGAGTCAGCTCCATCACTAGCTAATCCGTAGCTCTAACACCATCCCATCCATACCGGTGAGCACCAGCGATCCATCCATGCCAACGTGTAGCCCATCCATGATAGAAAGCCATGTAATAACGAATATAACAGAACACCTTAAAGGAGAACCCTCCATCCATGTGTTAATTATGAATAAAATAGTTGAGTAAGAATAACCAATGTGAAAAAAAATATTAAATAAAAAATTGGAAAATAAATTAAAAATGAATTAAATATTCCATTTATAAATATATATGTATGATGTAATGACAAATGTTAACTCAATAAAATAATTGTAAGACTGTGAAATGTGGGAGTTGAATGCATAATCATCCAATGATTCAATTTCTGTACTTCTAACATAAGAAGTAACATTTTCCAATTTTCAGAATTATCCAAGAACATGTGAATATCAATGGATGTGAATACATGCATTTTACATGGATTATTTCATTTTCCATAATTTATTTTAAATGAATCAAATCAAAAGAATTTAACATGATCGCATTTTATTTTTTATTGTTTATATTAATAACCTCTACATAAAAACTAATGTATAAAAAATATGACCACAATGAAAAAAACATACTCTAAATCCATACATGTTGGAAAAATACAAAATCACTCAAGATAGGCCCTACAATGAATTTTTCAATACCATAATTTAATAAATGTTACAATCTAGATGAAAGAATCTATGAAAAAGGAACAATGGAATCTCCACTATAAATTTCCTTCAAAATGATATTTGCAAGTATTTCTCTACTCATTGCTTTTTTTCTCAGATATACGGTGTAGAAAAAAATCTAATAGGGAGATCGGAGTTCACATCAAACAGTAAAATCCAATAGAAATAAAAAAAATGTCACACAGAGTTTTGACTCCTTTAATCAGGACCAATCCAAAACATATTTTAATTCTCTTATATGAATTGAGATTGATAGATCTAAAACTAAAAATTAACCACAATATTGGATATGAAATATCCAAGCATCTCAATTTATATTTCATGGAGGACCTTAAGTTGTCTTCCCCAAATAGGAATCGACATAAATTATATCCATAAGGAATCATATCAACATCATATTCAAATGTACCCAACAATATCAGTCCTTTATCATCTTTGGGACATCATATTTGGTGAATTGTGAGCTTCAGTTCAGTGCGATTCAGGTGTGGTGTGTAATGGAATTGCAACTTTGTATGTAAAAAGACGCACAACACGGGCTCATATGGTGACATCAGTTCTCTTTTGTAATTTTATTCTTCAATAATCTTGAGTGACAATTAGTTAACAATCTTCTCAAACCCTTCTCGATCTCACCAACTATAAACTAAAGGTAGGTCCGAACAATGTTCCGTAAAAAACATTTGAAATGATTGAAAAAAACCACATTTATAATAATTAAATAAAGGGAGGAAGTGTCAATCCTCATTAATATGGGAATATAAATGCAACCTCCATCCCAAATAGATTCCTTAAAATACAATAAAATCTATCTAGATTGTAACCTATCATTAAGGGACATTGTATATAAAAAAGATAACCAATGAAATGAATATAATATACTCAAATATCATAAAATGAAAATTCATAAAAATAAATAGACAAAGGAATATCTCCCTTTCATTGCCTTCATTAATTTAGACATATAAATCCAACTATAATAGCTCAGAAGAGACTAATTGGACACTTCTTTTCAATAAATTGATTGAACATTAAGTTGAACCATATTTTTCTATTAAAAAAGGTATAGGTGAATATATTTTGTCATTCAACAAATGTAGTACCTGCACAATAGGGAAATAAACATTCAAACATAGTTTTTTATGTTTTTAATATTGTATCCTTTACATTTGGATAGAAATAATAACTTGTACAAAGTACACATTATATCATATTCTTGTAGTTAATGTGGTTAAAAATATAAATAAATTTCCTTCCAAGTATTATCTCTTAGAACATGATTGAAAATATTTACCATCTGATTTGGTAGGAAATTACTCATCACATGCATACACAGGAACAAAATATCCATAAGTCCCCATAACCATTGTAGGAACATGGTACTTATCCCGTGATAGACCTATCTTTGAAATACTGAAGTTAATGATCATTGGTTAGAGTTATTTATATAGAAATATTTGCATGAATTGAAATCATGGTACCTTACTTATGTGTAAATTAGTTCTTGTAAAATTGGAGTATGGGTTCTATGAAACAAGGCTGAGTGAATAATTATACACTAGGCTTGAACTCACGGTTTGTGGAGTACATGATGTACATGCATGCTTATAATTGTATTGAATTATACAATCCATCTGTTCAAGTCGTGCATACATGAACACAAGGCCTGTACAGAATTGAACAGATGGCCCTGAGTATTGTGAAATGATTTATAGGTCTGTACGGATCCTATGACCGGTCATGATGTATTGTACTATAAATACCATGGCTTATTGACAGTACATGTCTTTGTGACAAGACATGAAAGTTCATTTCATGAAATTACATTGTGACATGCCATGATAGTTTTTCCATGAAGTAAATGGCTTGTACATAATTGTCTTATTGACATGACATGATAGTTATGAACATGGTGTACGTAGATTAATAATAATCCATGATTGTTCTGTTGATTATTTTCATAGATTTTATAGAATTTCCTTTTATATAATTTTATTAGTGACAATCCATGATATGTCATGGCCTAGTGAAAATCCATGATAGGCAAAAACACATCCCATGCTTAGTGAGCAGCCATGATTGGTCTATACATGTCATGGATTTGTGAGAATCCAAGTATACAGTCAATGAATAATAGTTCTATATAGGACATGCTATAGTGAAAAGACTTGTGTTCAATCCCCGAGTAAAATGACATGATTTATATCTTGAACATAATTGGGTTTTCATTCATATATAAAACATTCTATCTCCACCAAATTAATGTGTAATGTTTTTCTTTGGATTTTATATTTTACTACAATCCATAGAATACAATGATTTTAGTTCATTAAAAATGACACGTGTACCTAGAATGATACTTGAAAATGGAGTTTGGTCATTCTGTATTTCAAAACAAGGTTCCCATTTATCATCATTGGCCCCCTACCGAATTTTATGTGTAAAGTCTTAAATTATATGTAATACAACCACTGTATCAGTGATAACTAGATTTAATTAACTACTTTGTATCTAATTTTTAGAACAGGTTCATCAATTTTATGATGATTGATGTAGTTCATTAATCAATAAAGGATGAAATGTACAATAGATGCATTCACTAGACATTAAAATCTTGAAATTGGAAAAAAGGATAGAAATTTCAATTTTTTTTCCTCTAGTGAGTTATGAACAACCTAATTCATTAACATTTTATGCAATATTAAAATTCTCCCACATATCATCAATATATTGAGTGTGATGTGATGTACCGGTCTGTAGGGACCCTCTGATAGGCCATGATGTATAGTTACGTATAGGCTATGGATTAGTGACAAGCCATGATAGTTCTGTATAGTCCATAGAATAATAACAATCCATTATAGTTTTTTATATGATGTACATATCATGTACAAAATTTTCCAAGTTATTACCCATGAATGTTCTGAACATGGTGAACATGGCTCATTGACCAATAATGATAGTACTATACATGATGTATATGGATTGTATAGAAATGGATTGTACAAAATCGGCATAGTGACAAGCCATGATTTCCCATGGCTTAGTAACCAGCCAAGATAGGCAACTACCGTGCCCATGATTTTTGAAAGGCCGATATAGTTATGTACATGACATGGCTTAGTGACAAGTCAGGTATAGTTCTATACATGCCATGATTTAGTGATAAGACATTTGTTCAATACATGCGTAATGTGACATTATGTACATGGCTTGTACAGAATTGGGTGTTCGTTAATTTGTAAATCATTTAATATTTATTAATTTACATTGTAATATTTATATGTGGTTTGTATTCTTTAATATAGTCCATTGAATAAAAAATTAGTTCATTTAAAATGTCACATGTACCTCAAATGAGAATTTTAAGAGAATTTGTTCAATCAATATTTTAAAAAATGTGCCCATTTATCATCATGGGTCCCCTAATAGCATTCAAGTGTAAAGGGTTATGTTCATTTCTATTTAACTATTGTATTAATGATAATTAGATTAAATTCACTCAATGTTAACATATTTTTATAAGGGGTTCATCACATTTTTGATGAATGAGGCAGTTCTTCAATATATGAATGATGAAATGTACTATAAAGGCATTTACTAAAAATCCAAAGTTAGAAAATGGTAAATAGTGATTGAAATTTCATTTTTTCCTCTAATTAGTTCTTCACATCCTAATTCATTTAATTTTTAACAAAAATTATAATTTTCCATTGTATCATCATCATTTTGGGAGTGGCATGATGTACAACTCTGTAAAGACCCTATGATGGGCCATGATGTATAGTTATGTACAAGCCATGACATAGTGACAACCATGATTGTTCTGCATGGGACACAACTTAGTAACAATCCATGACAGTTCTGTACATCTTTTACATCACTTTTACATAACTATCTTAGTAACAAGACATGATTGATCTAAACATGGTGTAAATGGATTAATGATAATCCATGATAGTTCTTCACATGATTTACATGGATTTTATAGAAATGGATTGTTCATATTTGGATTACCTGAGAGCCATGGTAATTCATTGCTTATTTGCATGCCGTAATAGAAGTCTATCGAGCACATGTTTAGTGAAAAACTATGCTAGTTCTGTATAATATAGGGCCTAGTGACACACCATGTATAGTTCAGTACAGGCCATGATAAATAGTTATTTACATGCCATTGGTTAGTTACAAGCCATGAGATCATTCAATGAGTAATGTGATGTGATGTACATGTCTAGTACTGAATTGGGGGTTCATTCATAGGTAAACAATACAATATCCACCAATTTAATGTGTAAAATTTTTATGTTGATGGTATATTATACAAAAACCATAAAATAATAAATTTTAGTTCATTAAAAATGGCACTTGAACATAAAATGAGATTTCTAGGTAGTGTGGTCGATCTTTATTTTAAAAAAAGGGGATAGTTATCATCATGGGACCCATACCATTGAACAAATAAAATAGGAAGTGTAGAAAGTAACATTAAAGTGTACAAGGTTATGTTATTTTCAATGTAACAAATGTATTACTGATAACTGGATTAAATATTCACTCCATGTTAACTACTTTTTGGAATTTCTTCATCACTTTTATGAATACTAAAGAAGTGCTTTAATCAATGACAGACGAAACATACAATAGGGGAATTCACTAAACATTTAGAGCCATAATTTGGGAAACAGTGATATAATTTTCATTTTTTCCTATAATGAGTTCTTAAAACCATTTTTTATTTAATTTTTAACAGAAATTTAAATTTACACTTGTGTCATAGATATGTTGATTGTATTTGATGAAAATTAAAGTAGAAAAAAATATTCCCAACAAAATGCGAAGACATGCACAAAAGAGGGAGATGGAGGGACATCAGTGATCCAAAGGGGTGGGTGGTGAAGGGAATCATAAATGGTAATGAATATCATGGAATCAAACATGTAGTGAAATAATGATGCACGATGAACCAAAGGGTGATGAATGAAGACTAGAAGAAGCATAGGACACTAGTTGAAACAGATGAACTGGTATGCAAGTTCTTTGATAAAAAAATTAGGGGCACGAGGATGATGTAGTAGTGTTTTGTAATTTATATTTGATGAATATTTAATTAAATTTCTCTTATTTAAAATTATTAAAAATATAATATTACGAAAAATAAAAAATAATAATGTTTATTATAAAAAATTTATTTCATGGAATTTTAATTTGATATAAGCACGAAAATGTATGGGATCCAGCTATATGTAAAAATTATTATTATTAAAAAGATTATATCCTCATATTAATTTTTTGGTAAAAACAATTGTTTTTTATTATAATTAATATAAAAATATATATATCTGTTGGAATTACTAGTTTGTACCACCATTATTATTATTTGTCAATAATTTTCTGTTTATATAAGCCATTTTTTGTGGTGGGTACCATTGTTTGATGTATATTCTAATGTTATTTCATATAATAATAAGTACATGAAGGAACCTAGAAAACTAGATAATAATAAATTATATAATTTTTATCATTTATTTTTTATTTTTTATCGTACTTATTTTCTCAATAAACTAACCCTTCCAATCAATGATTTTTAACATGATTGTGATATTTATCTTTAAAATAATGCAATATTCATATAAGAATGTAGGATCTATTTAATTTTTTTTTGTAAATTTGTATGATTAATAATTTATTTCACATTTATATGGAAATCAAATCCCAATATCTGATGATATAATATTGTTAATTTTATTTTATGTGTTGAATAGAATTCTCTTAATTTATATGTCAATTTATGGGATAAGTGATGAATAAATATGATTGTGGTTCACTGGGTGTGACTGTATTATATTTATTTCTTTTCAAATTGTTATGTGGAGATGTGATGAGTAGCCTCATGTGTGATATGGGTAATTTGATACTTTTATGGATGGTAGGTGTAAAATATTATTTCACATTTTTTTTGTTAGTGTGTTCTGGTTATGTAATATATTAAATTTGTGCATCTTATTGTTTTAGTTTTGTGGGAACAAGTTTAGAATGGCCTATGAATCCATGGATGATGTTCATCAATGGATATGAGATGATGTGATTTTTTAGGTCGAGGTTTATGATGATGGAAAATTACTTGGATGGGGGATGTGGTATGTTGGTCGATTAAAAGGATCGATGGGGGTGTGGCTTATGTTTTTTGGTGATTGTGTTTTAATGTGTTTGGTTCGTATCATTGTGGGGTCTATGATTACACACAATATGGTCTGAGTGTTGTGGTTTTTACTATAGGTATCAGTAGCATCCTCCATACACTTAACATCGTAGGGAAAAATGATTACCATCAGAAAAAAAAGAACGCAATCACAATAGAAATCCTTGATTTGTGGTTTTTTAGGGCATTAGATAGGGGTTGGGGAATATATTTGTGTTAACTGAAAAGGGTAGGGACTATAAGGAATGTCTTTATCTATTCTCAAGGATGTCATGCTACCAAATAGATGGTAATTTAATAATTGGATGTTTAATTGAATTGTGATATATTGATGAGAATGAAAATATTATGAGATATTCAATTAATATGTTTTATATGTGATAATTGATAGACTATAAGGTTTGGTTGTATTGAAATGTTTGGGAGACATGTTACCTTTTAGTATGAAATACCATTGATGAATCATTCCACCTTGATGTTTTATGATGCAGGTAAATGTTCCCATGGGACTATTCATCATATTATAATGACGTTATTTAACGTCTTAGTTGATGGTTTTTATTTTAATTTTTAATACATTGGAATATGTAAATATTAAACACAGGTACACATTGGGGTCGTCCTACCATGATCAATCTAAAACCCATTAGATTCCCCATAGGATGCATGAAGAATTTATGGAATTTTTTGAAGGACTGGGAATAAAATAATGGTATAGACCATAGTGTGAGGGGATGATTCAAGGGTTAAAATTATGGATGAAATAAATTTTAGTCAACAGAAAAGGAGGTACTTTTTCATAAGACATGAGATATTTTTGAGATTATATATGATGTTCATATAATATTGACCCATGGAAAATCATTCACGATATGTATGATTATAATGACATGTTGATGTTTTCTAGTATATATAAAATGTTTAATTTTTATTGAAATTATTTTCATTTCATATTTCTTCCACTGAGGTCAGTTGACTATTTTCATACTGAATATGTCATTAAAATTTTTAGTATTATTATTTTATCATAATACAAGGGTTTATTCTCCCCAATATCACCCAATACAAACTCATTGAAAATTTGTAACCTTTAGAACATATGTAGGTGTGCCTATGGCTGAGTGGTTCAATTTTAAAGAGCTTCGATTAGGTGTCTCCCATGTTGGGGGATTAAACATACATTGTAAATTACCATAGTGTAACTCATTTGTGACCCCTATATTGGTTCCCATACAGGGACAATACCCATAAATTTTGTCTCTATAACCCTTACACATGTACCAGTATATGTCTGATAGCATACATAATGATTTATGACCTATACACATGAACCCATATGAAACCCGGAACCCTTATGATGTGCTTACCTAACCCTTAAACATTTCATATACAAAAACTTTACCCTTACATAAAATGTTTTAACAACACAAAACACAATTGAAAGGGCCTTTACTCATGAAAATTCATTGTAAAGAACCCATTACATTTGCATAATTCTTTCAATAGAATTCTTACAACTCAAAAAGTCCATAAAAATGTATATAGTTATTTTTTAATAAAAAATTTCTTTTAACATAAAATAAAAAACAGAATAAACTAAAAATGTTTTTTTCATCAATAAATAAATTTCTAACATTACAATTTCCACGTATAACTAATTCAAATCCGTTATAAGTATCTATATTGGTCATTCATGAACAACATAGCCATCAAATAACAAACATAGATTCCTAATCCCATGTATCCTCCTAGATTTATCTTCACTATGACAGAATATGAAAAATTTGTATCATATTCCATTAATATAATTTCTAATTATAGTATACAATATTTATTTGATGTTATTTGTAGGAAATATCAACCTCCTACTCTACATCCACAAATTCAATGACATGTGTAGTATCATGCACATTCTTCAGACACGTGGATGTCATCATACATACATTGATAGTGAGATGGAATATCCATATTGTACTCTAAATCTCCAAACCATTATAATACCATGGTGGATCCTAAGAAAGGATGTCTCAACTTCATGTTCCTTAGAAAAGGATAATTTCCAATCTGAGGTGAATCTCTCTTGAAAACATGGAAACAAAATGTAAACCGCAAAATTTACATCCAATAGTATTTATATGATTCTGGCACACACTATTAATTTATCAAATACTTCTTGATCATATGAACCCTATCTGAGGTATCTGGTACTAGGCTTGGCCCAACAACAACAACCTCTCTCAACTTGTTCTAACATAGTGTTGGTAGGCATGCCCATCCATAGAGAACATCAAATGTATACATCTATATAGAATCCGGTAAAAAGATATCATAATCAGAACTCCACAAAGGATACTTTCTCATCCCACACTCCACAATATTCTACCCCTAATTCATAGAGTATATCCTTCAACATATCTATGATCTACTCCAACAGTCTATTTCTCTATTTATTGTATGTGGTGTATTATCTCAAATACCGGGCCATTGAATTTTTAAAGCCATTAATTTATTACAATGATAAATGTGTATATCATTTAGATTATATTGTAAATGAAAATCAATGTAATAATATGAACTCATTGAAATTGTGATTCACAATCTCATCAATTGTTTATGTCCCTCATATGGGTAATAAGTGAGAAACCATCATCAGATGATCAAAAAAACCAATACATTATCATGATTATACAATAATATGTAACCCATCAATTATTCAATAATGACATAATTCCACTTCAACATGGGAACATGATGTTCCTTGAGATATCCATTATGACACTGGTTCATATCCTTTAATTTGGGTTATGTATGATATCATTACACAACCCTAGAAATTACCCCCTTCTTCCCCTAATACAGGAATTGTCACCTAATTTTTTGGTATATCTACATCACATCAAGATGCAATGAACATCTTGTGGAGGGTATTTGTCTCATCATATCATCCATCATTGATTTCATGACGGTTACTCTCACATGTATATGGTTCACAACATCACCACTAAATGATCACTCTTGTATTAGGTCACCTCTATATATTTATTCTTGCACCACATCACACTCTATGTTTGAATAATGTTTATCCATCACATAGACCCCAATAGAATATTGAATTCCACTGGAGTACAATTGAATTATTCATAATCCATATAATATTTCACCATTAAGTCATTCAACAAGATCATTAAATTCCATGTCTCCTCTAAAGGCTTCTCACAAACATTTTGCTCAACCTACGACTTTTGGATAAGAATGTTTCCAATGATATTACCCAATCCTAGTTTATATGCCATCATAATTATAACGTACTAGATATAGATTCCAAAAAACAGTGCTCCAAACCCTGTTGGCCACATGTATAAGAATCAAGATATTTTTTTCAGTTATGAAACATATTTTCTTCGGTTTTTTAGAAACATTTGAAAATATGAAACTTTATGAAGTACACGCCATGCACCCGGTTTCCAATGACCATGTACTAGCTATGTACTAGTCGGGTACATGGCCATTTGGGGTCACATAGTGATGGTATAAATTGAGGTCTAGTTAAGGAAAGTACACATTTTGTAACATTAACGAACACTCCATGTACTTTTCTATTTAATTATTATATCGGACCAGGGTTGTGTCTCATTCACAATAAACCATTATTCTAACGACGTCTCATTCAGGACCGACTGAAAAGCACAATTCTTCTCAAAGCCCCTGATCATTCAACTGTTCTTCAAATTGACCCCCCAAAATTTCTTTTGAAATGACACAATGATTTCTTCCTTCTTCTAGAGCCTTTTTCCTTGATATATTTTATTTTTTGAGATTATCTTTATTGAAAGTTTTATAAATTTTTGTATATCTACCATGTTCTAGGTCGATTCATGAGCCAAAACCGATTTTAGAAATTGTAAAACATTTAGTTAGGTGGTTTGTGCCTCTCTATAGTAAGAAATTTAATTTTATGTTCAAAATTTCCCCGTTTCCTAGATTGAGGTATTGCATGTTTAAGGATTTTAACCATGTTTATGCCTGTTATGCTTGTTTTCTTGAGTTAGGGATATTGTTAGTAAATAGGATTATTCTCCAAATTATGGAGGTGATATCCCATTTTTGTTTTGATACTGATTGTTTGGTCTAGTTTTTCTTGGTAGGGTTCTTCCTTTCCAAGCCTAGTGTTGTTAGGATAGAGTGTTTTATCTGATGCTTTGATATGCTTTGTAGCAGTTTAGCCATGTAGTTTCTGAGGATTACATTTGATGTTGAGTGTCATTTGTGCATGATTGACTTACACAGGTCTATGTGAACCCAGTGTAGTTAGACCATAGGGGAAATGGACACTGAGGGATTTCCTAGAGTGTTTCTTATAAATTATGTTGTGAGACCATATGGGGTATGGATTTAAGTGATCCCTTGGAGTGTTTGTAGTTCTTCATTGTTTGACCATGGGGGGAATTGGACATTGAGTGATTCCCTAGAGTGCCTTTTGTTTACCAATAAAAGACCATAAGGGGAATGAATGGTGACTGGTTCCTCAGTGAGTCTTTGCTAAATATAAACTAGAAGGGTTAGACTGTGAGAACATCCTTGATGGTTGCCTGTGTTTGATTGATTTAACCAGAGGGGTTAGGTTGTGAGTACTTCCCAAAGTGTTACTTGTTTTTTATTAGATGCTTACTAGAAATATGAAATTTATTCTATTGGAACTATATGATTTCTTAATTATTAGTACTTTCTTGTTTACTGCTTCGGTTTCTTATATCCTGCCATATATATTCACCAACTATTAGCAACAAATATTTGGGTGGTTTCCTACAAGGATTCCTCTCACACCCTGTCTCGGTAATGATTTTGGGCCCAAACTGATTCTATTGATGTAGGTATATATAAGGTTAAGTTCCCTTCTACATTAATTACTTGATTTTTGTGGAGCTAGAGAGCATGGTAACAAGCTGAGGCTTGCTATTTTTTTTGAGTTTGTTACTTTTTTTCATTTGTACATTGGTTTAGAGCTGTATTCCCGCATTTTAACATTTTTAGATGCATTCCTAGAAATATGTATCATCCAACATTTATATATATGATATGTCGTTGTTTATTACTTCCAGTATTCTGTTGTTTACTATTGCATGTTATTACTGCTTCCATGTTTGTTATCTGTTTCATTTCTTGTATGAACCTCATTTTATAGTGTTTTTGAGAAAAATTGGTAAATTTAGAAATTTAAAGAGTATACATCATGTACATTAAAGTACACACCATATACCCAGTTTTCACAGGTGACTGTGTATTGGTCGTTTAACAGCCAAGTACATGGTCATGAGGGGTGACCTGGAGATCGCCTAAAGAGGGGGTCTGTTAAGCCAGGTATATTCCATGTACCTTTAATGAACATGTCATGTGCATTTATTTTTAATTGTTATATCATACCAGTGTCGCGTCTCATTTATAAATGCACATTCCTCTAATGATGTCTTATCCCAGAGAGACAGTGGAACACAATTCTTTTCGGAGCCCCTAGTCATTCATCCGTTCTCTAATTCGACCACCGTCGATTGTGTTGGAATCACCACGGTGAGTTATTCTTTCTTCTGGATCTTCATTCATTGATTTCTCCTATTTCATGAGATATTAATGATTGATTTTTTAGATGTATTTTTAGATCTATCACATTTTACGTTTACTCAGGGTCTGATACTGGAGTTTATTGATTGTTCAACGTCGAGGTAGGTGGTTTGTTCGTTTCCGTATATAGTCTTTGAAATTATTGTGCAAAAGTTCCTAATACTCTAGAATGTGGTATTACGTTTTTACGTATTTTAACCCTGTTGATTCCTACTATGGTTTTTTTCATGATTCGTAGCTCTTGTTTACATATTAGGTTACATTCCATTCTACAGAGGTTCTTTCTCGTGTTTGTTTTGATATTGACCATTCAGTCTAGTTTTTCCTATCTGGCTACTTGCTTTTCATGCCTAGTGTTGTTAGGATGCAGTGTTTTATCAAATAATGTGTTATTATTTGTTTCAGTTTATCCATGTAGTTATTGTGGTTTTCTTTTGCTGTTGAACATCAATCATTCACGTTTTACATACACAACTTGGGGGAACCTAATGTCGTTAGACCATAATGGAAATGGACATTGAGGGATTTTCGGGAGTGTATGTTATACATTATGTTGTGAGACTATAGGGGGGAGTGACATATGTGCTCCCTAAAAGTATCTTTAGTTCATTCTTGTGAGACCATGGGGGAGTAGGATGTCGAGTGCTTCCCTATATTGTCTTTAGTTTACCAATAAATGACCCTTCAGGGAATTGAAAGTGAGTTATTCATAAGAGGGTCATTGCTAATGTTGATCTAGAGGGGTTAGACTGTGAGTACTTTCCAGAGTTTTGCTTGTGTTTCATTGATTGAACCAGAGGTGTTATGTTGTGATAAATTCCCAAAGGGTAACTTGTGTTTTGATTAGATTCTTACCTTATAGATGAAATGAACACAATTGGAATCATAGGATTGTTTACTTTTTAGTACATTCTTATTTAAGTATTCATTGGCTTATTCCCTGCCATATATATTCACTGACTTCTGGGAATAGATATGTTGGGGGTTTCCTACTGGGGTACGTCTGACACCATGTTTGGGTCATACTATAGGCCCGAACCATGTTATATTGATGAGGGTATAGATAATGGAAATCTCCCTTCTACATCACGTACATGATTGATGTGGAGTTGGAAAGCATGGGAACAAGTCGAGGCTTGAGATGTGGTTGGTGTTGTTTACTTGTTTTCCTTTCTCATTTGGTTTAGAACTATAAAATTTTTTTTGACTTGTTTGGATGCATTCCTACACATATGTATCACACAACATTTATAGATATATTCCCCTGTTTTTTATTACTTCATGTCTTCCATTGATTATTGTAGCATGTTATTACTACTTCCACTTCCGTTATTTGTTTCATTCCACCACATTACTCTTCCAATGTGGGTATAGTTGTCCCACTATCACACCCAAGTACATCGCTTCGTGTCAGCTACCTATGGTTATTTGGGAAATTTTTTTGAGTCTATGTGACCAACCGTGTACAGGGAACCTCTGGGTGGCACCCAGAACCGAGATGTTACAACATGGCCTCATGCACATTTCCAAAAATGCTATATGTTTCTAACTAGCTGTAATGTCCATAGAGTGATAGTGGGGAAACTATACCATCAATGAAAATATGTAAAAAAATTTAAATAATTTACAGATAACGAAAGCAATAATTCTATACAACATAATTAAATAGTATACTACTGATAATAAAAATAACTAGGAGTCATAACATTTAACAGATGATGCAACATGCCACAATGTAAAGGAATAAAAAGTGAAAACAAGTTACACAACTATAATACCTGATATAAGTACCAAATGTTCAAGAAGATAAAGGAAACTAAGAAGAATCACAATCCTTAGCTTGGTCCCCTACTCCCGTTCTTCTATATAGCATATCAAGTACCAATAGAAGGGCTCTTTCCCATATCAACACCTGCAACAACATAATAATCATGGGCCCAAAAACATGGGCCAAACAGGGTGTCATAAAATATCTTAGTATGCAACCTACCAATGTCTATTCCAATCTAGGAGTGAATATATATAACATCAACTATACAATAGGGAATGTAGTAATCTAGGAAGTACTCCAATGTAAAAAAATCATAAAATCATTGGTTTTTATTTATAATCATTTCATTTTCATCAATAGTGAAATTTCAATGAATTATATAAGTCTTGGGATCCAAAATTGTCCTGAAAATTTCTATATAATAATAATAAAATAGATACCTTAGAGGTCTATCTTAACAACTATAAGTGAAGACCAAATCCAGGCATGTTCGTTGGCTTGGTAGACATGTCATAAGTAATTCGGTTTCAATATTCAATATATAATTTGATTCTATCTTAGAAAATCCTAAATTGGAATTAAAGTATTACTACTGGTGTAAAACCAACTACATCCTACGAGCTCATCCATATGATTATTTTTGGAACCCGGTCCCACTCTAGGTGGGGTGTCAATATTTGTCAGATGAGTCATCATTGGATCCTATAAATAATACCCAAGTATCTTCCAAAACATATAAATAGTTCCAATATCTCCCTTCTATGATATCCCTTGTTCTGTGACTCATTCGGCCTTCAAACGTAGTCTCCATGAGCCTGACCACTACATATGTGGCTCACTCCTGACATAACATAATAATTATCCTTTTAGTCCATCCATGAAATCCCTCAATGAATCTATGTTTCACCTCAGGTATAAGGTACAATAGTCACATGAACCTATCTATGGAATTCTAATCTAAATCTATGGTTCAACCATTTATATTTACATTTTAATCACAATATGTCCAATTAACATTTCATTAGTCATGCAAAGGTCAATACCAAAAGCACCAAATAAAATCAAACAAGGACCAACCTAATACGTCTTGGACTTCCTAATACTCACATGGGCCCAATTCTCACAATAATAAAGACATGTAAATTAAACTTTTAAGTGGATAAATCATAATTAACAATTAACGTGGGAAAATTCAGATAATAAGAAACTCATTTAAATTAAACTATTATTTGGATTTAATAATAATAAATAAAAAGGGAACAAATCATACATTATTCATATCATATAATTTAAACATTCCCAAGGATTATGCATACATTATCTTAGTTTGGAGAGTATCTTATTCAACTGACATTATTTTTAAACAAACCAAGTAGGAAAATGAAGGCATAACTCATATCCATCCATGTCCAAACAACCATAAATGGGCATTCAAAGGAAAACACACCCATATGGTGGACTTATTCATGTTAAACAACTGAATACATGATTAAGATCACATATTCAATTTCTTAAAAACCAATAAGAAACAACATGGATAAATTCTAAATCGATGTGTCACCCAAAAAATAGGTGTGTGGCACTCTGACAAATTTAAATTTCTTGAAAATTAGTGAAAGTCATGAGATGACCTACCGCGTACTCATACAGCACACCTCTTCCTGCATCAGCCTATAATTCAACATATAATGGATTATATCTACAAAACTAGCATAACCCTTCCACCATCAATAACTACTTCAACAAATGATATTTTGAATAATTGCTCGATAATAATCTAGAACTCACCATGGGTATTTCAATACATCCAATTGTTTTTGAATCATTGTTCGAGCAACGAATTGGGAGGGAAATATAACTCTAGCTCTGTTTTTTGAGATACATGTGGTGAGGGTTCTATCACAGAGATGATGATGATGCTACTACCCATTTTAACTAAAAAACTACCAAATGTGTACTTGGAAATACATTTTTTTGTATGTTCTAGTTTGTCCTTTCTTCTATATACATACATACACGTCATTAAAAGGTCATTCCAATATCATTATGTGGAGTGCGGTGGGAATACATGACTTATAACCCTCAATCATATTTTTTAACTGTGTTTCTTCCAGAACTCAGTCTATTTTCCATATTTTTCATAACTATGAACATAATAGATGATTCATACCTTAGAGTAAAAACCGGGTTCCTACATACTTCCCCATATAAAATTTTTTTCCCCAAAATTTCCCTTCTACATGAGGCAATGAAATATCTATGAATAACTGTCGACACTACAATTGAGCATCGGTCTCCCTCTCCCAGGTCTCATCCAACACTCATCCATGCTTCCATAGAACCGATATTAATAGAACATACTATCCATGGGGAACCATTATTCTATGATCCACAATTTGAATATGATGATCCTCAAAGGAGACATATATCTATAAATCAACCTCCTCATGCTAAAAAGTTTGAGACATGTATGAAAAGTAACTTCACAAATGAGAAACATGGAGGAAATTGTGCATAGTCCTATACTTATGAAGTAACTGCAATTGATATCCAATTAGCAAAACCCTATCAAAAATCAAAAATGGATAAATATTTCTTTCAGAAAGATTATTGTATCTCATTATCCTCTAATGTCCTAACCACAGTGAAACTCATATGGAAAACAAATCCCCATCCTCAAAATCCAACGGCCATTTGTGGAGATTGACGTATGATTTCAGACTAGGCTGCATAGTAGTTATCTGCTTCCAAACCATCCGCACCTACTCAGTGGTTTTCTAGACCAGATGAGGTACCTGTATTACTACCACTCCTACCTCCAACCAACACAAGGGTTATTTTCATTGTCTACTGTGGATAACAGTATATGGGACCTTCTGAAATGTATCCTAAAAGATGTTGTTATATGTAAACTCAACCAGGGGTATGTGTCTCTCCCATGAACCCCCAAAATTAATGATTCATGAATGAAGCATGTCTTCCACACCTATATTGTGCACTATCATTGGATATATTTTTGGGGGTGGTTAGTTGTGCTTAGAAGAACTTATATACCTAGTAACCTCTATAGGCATTTCAAACAATAATAAGTAAAATGAACATCACTATCTAGAATGATAGATTGTAGAACCACATGCAGTCAAACAATCTCTCAGATGTAAAACCTCCCAATTTTATCAACACTAATACTTTCCTTGATCTGTAAGAAATGTGAATCCTTCCTTCGCCTTTTAAACAAAAACCCATATAGAATCATTACCTCAAGGTGACCTCAATAATCCAGTCACAAAATCCATCGTGACATCATTCCACTTCCACTCATGAATGGGAAGATATTATAAATGTGTGGTTGATCGCTGTGGTTTCTCCTTCACCTAATGACTGGTTGAACATCTCATGACAAAGCCAGCTATATACATTTTCATTCTGGACAACCAATATTGATAATGTAAATCATGATGCATCTATGTTACACAAGGATTTACTACCCATACAAAGGCAAGAAAATCGCCCATAAAATCCTCATGCATGTCAACTAAAGGATATATGTGACCATGTAAAAAAAATCATCCTTACCTATGTTCGAACTAGGATAAGGTTTCTCATCTACAACACTCACATGTAGAACTAGGCCCATCAAATATGATAGATTCCTCATTCTCACTTTTTCTAATTGGGTGGAGGTAAAATCTATAGAAGAAAGAATCATCTTCCACTGATTATTATTCACCACCATGTTTATAACGACCCATACTTTACATACATTGTTATTACTTAAGAATTGAAGCACACTTATTACATCATATAACAAAACCAAGAAAGGACCGTATAGGTATAATGTCTTTAGAAACTGGGAAACATAGACAACTGGTTCATAAAGAATCTACTTTGCCTCCCATTTATTTCATCATATCTTGAGTCCCTTTTTGGAATATTCTACCTAATAATCTTCTTCCTGACCTGGGGAAATAACCCATAAAAAAGGGTGAGCTCAAATGCTCATTAAGTGAAAACAAAAGAAATATCAATCAAATCATATACATAGGCACATAACTTTTGGGAATCTTAACCTGCAAAAGAGATCATAATTTCATAACATGGGATAAATCATAGTAGTGAAATGTAATCCTAATAATCATAACATAAAACATGAAACATTGTGGCATACACACATAATCATAGAGAATCATTTCTTATTAGTCAAGACTCATTGCCAAGAATATCTTAGTGGACAAGGTCCATTTCTGAACCCAGTTACCCTTGATTCAGTCCTGCTTCACTAAACCGGTATAACCTACCATTCCAGCCATGTCTATCTCATGAGATATTAAATTTTTACCCAATGCATTGGAGGGAGATATAGGTCCCACCCATCTCATAATGATACCATTCTTATGTGTGCCACAAAATCATAAATCATACATCATTGCATAACACATGTAATAAAAATGGGAATCTTAAACATCATGACATCATAAAACAATTCATATAAGATAAAGGAATTCATAAAAATATATCCATCACAACATAATCATATCAATGTAATAATATGTATATAAAAAAACCCTATATTATCTTAGATGTAAAATAATTTTGATAAAACACTTGAACTCCATTCTTGAGGAAAATATCCTTTCTACTTCAAAAACATTTTCCTTTCATAACATGGAATACAATTTTAAAAGAAGTTGATTAAAAATAAACTTGAAAACTTGTAAAGGAAGCTTCTTGGAAATAATGTTTTAAAAATCCATTCATGCTGTATAAGTTAAAAAAACATTTTTCTTACTTTTGTCGGAAAAGTCAAAAAGTACCTCGTACGAAAAACGACAAAAGATTCATTTCATATCTTTTACTAAAAACTCACTGAAGGGTAAAATTGGATATAAAGTATTTTAAAAAGATATAAATATTACATATTGAGGAAACATGGATGTGGATGATAAAATACACCTCAGTAAATTTCAAAGTATAAACAATCTCGGATAAAAATGAGATTGTGATATTTTCCATTACCTTAGGTATGATTTGCCTCGTAAGTGTCTGAACCTCCTGTATAATGATTTAAATAATGTTATTGACTAATTCCAGAATCGTAATTATGGTTACGATCTCATATATAGTCATATTCTTAGCTTCTTAGTTGTAATACTTCATTACTACTTGTTATTCGGGTGTTTATTACTTTTTGTTCTTATGTGTGTTTTGTCGAATAAATTCGTATTCTTCTCTGTAGGTTATAGATACCTCATTTCCAGAATGGTATTAGTGTAATATATATCATATTAATTCATTAAATACATTTATATAATCATTATGAAATGAAGATCATGTAGAACGAGTCGCATCACATCGTGGAGACGGTATTCCGTACGTACGCACGAGTGCTGATATCATTCCTATGATTGTGGAATTGTATTGGAGTGTTTGTATACTATTTCATAATAAATATCACTTTATAATAGTCATATATAGTCATTATTTACACCATTATACCCATCCAAGTAAGGTGGTGGTGGAAAATAGATTACACCATGGCGTGGAGACGGTATTCCGTACGTACGCACGCGCGGTGATTTTTTTTTCGTAGGATGGATATATGGTGAAATAGGGTTATTTCATACTTATAATAACATATCAGTATACGGGTGATACTGATGTTATTACTTCATAATGAAACAACTAAAGAATAATAAGTGGAAGAAGAAATAAAGATGAAAGAATCAGTAACAGACATTACCTCTTCTTTGAGGTGCTTCATTGAGACCTCCTTTTAGGGCACTAAAATAGGTCTTTTAAGAAGACCAGAACCTCTAGGATGTATCTAGGGAAGTGGAGAGAAGAAATTTTCCGGGGTTGGCCGAGCTTGAAGGCTCAATGTGGTGTGAGGAAGAGGGGGAGGAGGTGCCCTTTTATAAGGGAGGAGAGGGGCTCCTTTGGAAAAACTAAAAATATTATTTTATTATAAAGTCAAGTTAGGTTTTAAATAGCTCCAAATTGATTTATTTCAAAGATAATGTGGGGATGGGTCGAAATCCTCTCATCCAATAGAATTTCGACAAGTTTAGGTTCCTATTTTAACCTTATCATTTAGATTTAACTTTAAGTTAAATAATTTTACTTTTAACGTGTCTTCTGGTGTTCTTATACTATAAGGTTAATAAACTTACTATAAGCAGCCAAACGAACCCCAAGTAGTTTATTATTAATATATATAACCTTATATAAGTCATTTGGTCGAACCTTAGATTTTTAGGAATAAAATAACAATTACTAATATAATATTTTTTTTAAAAACTAGATTTTTGTCAATTTTGACACTATTTAGTAATTAATATTTGTGAAAATCATAACCGAATGACTTGTTCGAATAAAGTTAATTAAATCAATACAAACATGTCATATTAATATATTAAATTAGTGGAATTCATAAAAAGTGTCAAATTACATTTATTTCGGGGTTTATAACATCAATTATGTCAATATTTCATTAATAAGATAATTACGGCAACATCATTGTGTCATAAATAAATTAAATTATTTAATGTCCAAAAATTACAAATAAAATACCATTATGTATTAAATATTTTTATCTTTCTAATGAATATTTATAGTCGAATTTATCTTATGTATAACCCTATATTAAAAATGATTTACCTATTCAACATTGATTTTAACTATTTTAACCCTTCTTTAAATAAATTAATAATAAATGTCCTAATCTAATCTATGTGGGCCTAAATGGTAATATTTTATTCCTAAGGTTTTTTTTGGTCGAATGAAACTTGTCCAATAGAATTAGGACATCTGTTAGGGTAATAATAATATCATTTTTACCCTTAATTACCCTATTTACTTTTAACCGTGGTAAAAAAATGTAAAAAGTTACTATTCACCAAAAAATTATTTTCATCTTATTGAACCACATTTTACTTACTAACATCAACCGTGTCTCTCAAATTTTTGAAATTCTACTTATAGAAGCGGTAAAATTATGTTTTATGAAAATTCAGTTTTTTTAACTACCACAAAATGAAGTCCATTTTGAAAAATAAAATTTATCAAATTTCAAAAAGTGGTTATTACTATTCATAACGGCTAGTTTTAATAATATTTTTATAGTATATCATTGTTTAGCAAAACTCTGTATTGCGTATGACACAAGATATTGAGGAAGGCCGTAGTTGCATGTAAATCAAGCAAAGCTAGTGTTGTGGGTAGTGAAATATTCCTTTGATGATTTATATAACATAAAAACCAAATATTTCACATAAAAGTCTCGGGTGTTACATTATACCCCCCTTAAATTTAATTTCTCCCTCGAAATTCGTCACTTTGTAACAAACAGATGAGGATACCTCTCCCTCATCATATCCTCAAGCTCCCATGTAGCTTCTTCTAATTGGTGGTTCCTCCATAAAACTTTCACCAAGCGAGTGGTCTTGTTTCGTAGGACTTTTTCGCTACGATCTTGAATCTCTATCGGTTGTTCTTCATATGAAAGATCTTGCTCTAGCAGTACAACTTCTGAGCTGAGTACATGTGAAGGATCAGGTATGTACTTTCTCAGGAGAGATAAATAGAACACATCGTGAACTTGAGAGAGATTCGGTGGATGCGCCAATCAGTAAGCTACCTTCCCAACACGATCCAGTATTTCGAAAGGACCGATATATCTAGGGATCAATTTCCCCTTCATTCCAAATCCCATGACCCTCTTCCAGGGAGATATTCGTAAGAACACTTTATCACCCACTTCAAACTCTAGGTCTTTTCTTTGGTTGTTGGCATATCTTTTCTTTCGACTCTGAGCTGCTCTTATGTGTTGTTGAATAGATCTGACCTTTTCAGCCTTTTCATCAACGAGATCAGGTCCTAATAGCTTTCTTTCCCCAACTTCATCCCAGCAAGTTGGAGTCCTGCATTTCTTTCCATAGAGAGATTCATAAGGAGCCATCTGAATACTGGAGTGAATGATATTATTATAAGAAAATTCCACCAATGGTAGGTGTTGATCCCAACCATCTTCGAAATCCATAGAAAGCTCTCAATATATCCTCTAGAGTTTGAATTGTTCTCTCAGACTGACCGTCTGTCTGAGGATGATAAGCAGTGATGAAACTCAACTCTGTATCTAGAGTATGCTGAAGACTTCGCCAGAACTTCGATTTAAATCTCGGATCCCAATCAGATATAATAGAAAGTGGTACTCCATGCAATCTTACCACTTCCTTTACATATGTCATAGCAAGATGATCCAGAGAGAAATCCTCTCTAATAGCAATGAAATGTGCAGACTTTTTAAGACGATCAACTATGAACCAGATAGAATTATTTCCTTTGAATGTTTTAGGAAGTCCTGTGACAAAGTCCATAGTGATTTTTATCCCATTTCCATTCGGGTATGGGTAATGGTTGTAACATCCCCTTAGTATTCTGTCTCTCAGCTGTAACTTGCTGACAAACCAAGCATCGAGAGACATATTCAACAACATCTCTTTTCATGCCATCCCACCAGAAGTACTCTTTCAGGTCCCTATACATCTTCGTGCTTCCAGGATGAATTGAGAATGAAGAACTATGAGCCTCATCCAGCAGCTCCTTCTTTAATTCGGGGATGGGAGGAACACAAACCCGATTCCTGGACATTATTATCCCATCACAATCAAGGTTGAATTCAGGAGCATTTCTCAACTTCTTTTGTAACTCGACATCTTCTTTCTGTTCCTCTTTAATCTTTAAATGTATAGATGGTTGAACATTCATTTGAGAAAGATAAGATTTTTCTCCTTCCATTATAATTCCAAGATCCATTCTTTGTAAATCCATAAATATTGGATCTTTTGTAATCCTCATCATGGATAAACTGGCATGGTCTTGTCGACTTAATGCATCTTCCACCTTGTTTGCTTTCCCAGGGTGGTAATGGATTGAGCAGTCATAATCCTTAATCATCTCCATCCATCTTCTTTGATGCATATTCAGCTCCTTTTGTGTGAAAATATAATTTAAACTTTTATGATCTGTATAAATATCACACCTTTCACCATAAAGGTAATGCCTCCAAATATTTAATGCAAATATTTCCGCAGCTAACTCCAAATCATGAGTTGGGTAATTTTTCTCATGTATTTTCAACTGTCGTGAGGCATAAACTATCACCATATCATTTTGCATAAGAACACACCCCAATCCCTTCTTGGATGCATCACAGTAGATCACAAACCTTTCTCCACTACAAGGTAGTGTGAGCACAGGTGCACTGGATAACCTTCTTTTCAACTCCTTGAAATTCTCTTCACATTACTCCGCCCAAACAAACATAACTCCTTTCCGAGTCAATTTGGTGTGTGGATTAGATAATTGTGAAAAATCTTTCACAAAATGTTGATAATATCCAGCCAAACCAAGAAAACCTCAGATCTCAGTTATTGTTGTTGGTCTCGACCATCTTTCGATAACCTCTGTTTTTGCTAGATCCACAGATATTCCCTCTTTTGAGATTATGTGACCCAAAAATGCAACTTTTTGAAGCCAAAATTCACACTTTGTAAATTTGGCATAAAGATTCTCCTTTCTGAGGGTCTTCAATATAATTATCAAGTGATTTTCATGGTCTTCCTTTCTCTTTGAATAGCCAATAATATCGTCTATAAAGACTACCACAAACTGATCAAGATAGTCTCTAAAGACAATATTCATTAGATCTATGAATATAGCAAGGATATTAGTAAGACCAAATGGCATCACTATAAATTCATAGTGTCCACACCTTGTACGGAAAGCTGTCTTTGGTATATCCTCCCTTTTGACCCTTAATTGATGATACCCTGAATGAAGATCAATCTTGGAAAAGTATTGAGCTCTGCATAGTTGGTCAAATAGGTCATCAATGCACGGGAGAGGATATTTGTTCTTGATAGTGATCTTGTTAAGTTCTCGATAATAAATGCAGAGTCTCATTGATCCATCTTTCTTCTTAACAAATTGAATAGGTGCTCTCCAAGGTGAAGCACTAGGGCGTATGAACCCCTTATCAAGATTTTCTTGGAGTTTCTTTTTCAATTCCTGCAACTCAATTGGGGCCATTCTATAAGGTGTCATTGAAATAGGCAAAGCACCCAGTACGAGTTCTATTGAAAACTCAACTTCACGATTTAATGGAAGACCCAGTAATTCTGCCGGAAAGACATCATCAAACTCTCGTACAATGGGAATATTCTTAATCGTGAGTTTCTCACCAACCATTTGAGATAAATAACCTTCATTTAGTGTAATCAATACCCATAAAATGGAAGAAATTTCCAATTGAAGGTTATGTTCATCCTTGCATTGACAGACGATCATAGATTGATCTGGAATATGAAATGTGACTTCCCTTATTTGGCAATTGATATGAGCTCCATGTAGAGAAATCCAATCCATGCCAAGAATCACATCAAATTCCACTATAGGAAGGATCACAAGAATTGCAGGAAGCACTTTCCCACAACCTTCAATCAGAGAATAATTATAAACTTTTGATGCGACTGTTGTGCCATTAGGTGTTGTCGCAGCTAACATAACATCTAATTGTTGAGGTAATACGGTGATACCCTTAGAAAATTCTTCAGAAATAAAGGAGTGGGTGGATCCAGAATCAAATAAAACATTTTCTACTTTAGAGTGGATGGTAAGTGTACCTTTCACCACATCGTTATCATACTCCACATCACTGATATAAATTGCATGTGACGTTCCTTTGTCTTTAGCCTTAAGAGTTTGTTGACATCGACCATCATCAGCAACCCTTGGATTAGGGAATTTATTGGCATAATGTCCCATCTCCTTGCACTTGAAACATTGAAGTGTATTAGGTTCATTCTGTGCATCCCTTCCTTTGTTTGCATCATTAGACCTCTTCTTCCCATCATCACAACATTCAAATGCCTGATGACCTTCCCTTCCACATTCGAAACATTTACTTGTCCCTTTAAGACAACTCCCTCGATGTTTCTTTCTACACTTTGAGCATAAGGGAAAGCTCATCTTGTTTTCAGTGTGCTCTTTAGATTTTCCTTTGAATTCCATTTTCCTCTTCTTATCAAAACCATATGACTGATGGGTTACTCCAATCTCCATCTCAACTTTGAGAGCACATCGAACGATTTCCGTGTAGCTATTGATGTCCCTTATGGCTAAGGCCCTTCAAAGACTTGGTTTTAAGCCACTAAAGAATCGATCGATCTTACTCTTAGGTTGGATAATAATACCATAAGTGTACCTTGCAAGTCTTGTAAAATTTCCTTCTTAGGTACCAACAGATTCATTATCCTTTTTCTTCAGTTCAATAAACTCTTTCTCCATCTTTGTTTGGAGAATACGAGGGAAGTACTTATTGAAAAATAAGTTCCTGAACTCGTCCCATTCCATGGACTCAATTTCATCCCTTTTCCTCGTATTCTTAATAAGATTCCACCATTGATCAGCACCACCATCCAAACGATACACAGCTAAGATGACTTTATCATGCTCAGAACATTGAATAATTGAAAATATCTTTTTAGTAGTACTAATCCATTGTTCAGCAACTAATGGATCAGTAGACCTGCTGAATGGAGGTGGACGCTGTCTCATGAAGGATTCAACAGAATGTTGCTCCATACTTTGCTCGTTTGGAAGTCCTGCTTGATTCATAGCTTGAGAAAGTTGTGTGAGCATGGCTAAAAGATTTTTCATTCCAGCTCCCATAACGTTTGGGTGTTCAGGGGGACAATCACTGCATTGCTCGTTGCATTCTGTATTAACATGGTTCCTTAGGGATCCAGCCATTTACTAAAACCAAGAAGAATAGTGTGAGCAACACTAATTATAATTGGAAAACCACATAATCAAGAATAAAATTTCACTCTTAAGGTCTTATCCTAGGTTATTCATGGCCATTTCTAAAACACTAAGATTGTGTTCTATGCTTAGACTTATCCTTAGGGTTCTTACTAAGGCTTTCACATCCTAGTTTCCAATGGTTGACTATACCTTTCCTCTGATACCAACTATAACGACCCATACTTTACATACATTGTTATTACTTCAGAATTGAAGCACACTTATTACAACATATAACAAAACCAAGAAAGGACCTTATAGGTATAGTGTCTTTAGAAACTGGGAATCATAAACAACTGGTTCATAAAGCATCTACTTTGCCTCCCATTTATTTCATCATATCTAGAGTCCCTTTTTGGAATATTCTACTTAATAACCTTCTTCCTGAAATGGGGAAATAAAACATACAAAAAGGTGAGCTCAAATGCTCAGTAAGGGTAAACAAAAGAAATATCAATGACATCATATACATAGGCACATAACTTTTTGAAATCTTAGACTGCAAAAGAGATCATAATTTCATAACATGGGATAAATCATAGTAGTGAAATGTAATCCCAATAATCATAACATAAAACATTAAAATTTGTGGAATACACACATAATCATAGAGAATCATTTCTTCTTAGTCAAGACTCATTTCCAAGACAATCTTAGTGGAAAAAGTCCATTTCTGAACCGAGTTACCCTCGTTTCAGTCCTGCTTTACTGAACCGGTATAACCTACCATTCCAGCCATGTCTATCTCATGAGATATAAAATCTTTACCCAATGCATTGGCTGGAGATATAGGTCCCACCCATCTCATAATGATACCATTCTTATGTATGCAACAAAATCATAAATCATACATCATTGCATAACCCATGTAATAAAAATGGGAATCTTAAACATCATGACATCAAAAAACAATTCATATAAGATAAAGGAATTCATTAAAATATATCCATCACAACATAATCATATCAATGTAATAATAGGGATATAAACAGAACCCTATATTATCTTAGATGGAAAATAATTTTGATAAAACACTTGAACTCCATTCTTGAGGAAAATATCATTTCTACTTAAAAAACATTTTCCTTTCTTAACATGTCATACAATTTTAAAAGAAGTTGATTAAAAATAAACTTGAAAACTTGTAAAGGAAGCTTCTTGGAAATAATGTTTTAAAAATCCATTCATGCCATATAAGATAAAAACACATTCTTCGTACATTTGTCAGAAAAGTCAAAAAGTACCTCGTACGAAAAATGACAAAAGATTCCTTTCATATATTTTACTAAAAACTCACCGAAGCATAAAATTGGATATAAACTATTTTATAAGGATATAAATATTACATATTCAGTAAACATGTATGTGGATGATAAAATACACCCCAGTAAATTTCAAAGTATAAACAATCTCGGATAAAAATGAGATTGTGATATTTTCCCTTACCGTAGGTCCGATTTGCCTCATAAGTGTCTGAACCTCCTGTATAATGATTTAAATAATGTTATTGAATTATTTCAGAATCATAATTATTGTTATTATATCATATATGGTCATATTCTTAGCTTCTTAGTAGTAATATTTCATTACTACTTGTTATTCGGGTGTTTATTACTTTTTGTTCTTATGCGTGTTTTGTCGAATAAATTCTTATTCTTCTCTTTAGGTTATAGATACCTCATTTCCAGAATGGTATTAGTTTAATATATATCATATTCATTCATTCAATTCATTTATATAATCATTATGAAATGAAGATCATGTAGAACGAGTCGCATCACATCGTGGAGACGGTATTCCGTAAGTACGCACAAGTGATGATATCGTTCCTATGATCGTGTAATTGTATTGGATTGTATATATAATATTTCAGAATACATATCACTTTATAATAGTCATATATAGTCATTATTTACACCATTATACCCATCCTTGTAAGGTGGTGGTGGAAAATAGATTACACCACGGCGTGGAGACGGTATTCCGTACGTACGCACGCGCAGTGATTTCTTTTTCCGTAGGATGGATAGATGGTGAAATAGGGTTGTTTCATACTTATAATAACATATCAGTATATGAGTGATACTTATTTTATTACTTCATAATGAAAAAACTAAATAAGAATAAGTGGAAGAAGAAATAAAGATGAAAGAATCGGTAACAGACATTACCTCTTCTTTGAAGTGCTTCTTTGACACCTCCTTTTAGGGCACTAATATTGGTCTTTTAAGAACACCATAACCTCTAGGATGTTTCTAGGGAAATGGAGAGAAGAAATTGGTAGGGGTTGGCCGAGATTGAAGGCTCAAAGTGGTGTGAGGAAGAGGGGGAGGAGGTGCCCTTTTATAAGGGAGGAGAGGGGCTCCTTTGAAAAAACTAAAAATATTATTTTATTATAAAGTCAAGTTCGGTTTTAAATAGCTCCAAATTGATTTATTTCGAAGATAAGGCGGGGATGGGTCGAAATACTCTCATCCAATAGAATTTAGACAAGTTTAGGTTACTATTTTAACCTTATCATTTAGATTTAACATTAACTTAAATAATTTTACTTTTACCGTGTCATCTTGTGTTCTTATACTATAAGGTTAATAAACATACTATAAGCAGCCAAACGAACCCCAGGTTGTTTATTATTAATATATATAACCTTATATAAGTCATTTTTCCGACCCTTTTATTTTTAGGAATAAAATAACAATTACTAATATAATATTTTTTTTAAAAACTATTTTATGTCAATTTTGACACTATTTAGTAATTAATTTTCCTAAAAATCATAACAGAACTATTACTTTGAATAAAGTTAATTACATCAATACTAACATTTCATTTTAATCCATAAAATTAGTGTAATTCATAAAAAGTGTCAAATTACATTTATTTTGGTGTGTATAACTCCAATTATGTCAATATTTCATTAATAAGATAATTACTGCATCATCTTTGTGTCATAAATAAATTAAATTATTTAATGTCTAAAAATTACAAATAAAATACCATTATGTTGGAAATTACTTTATCTTTCTAATGAATATTTATAGTCGAAATTATCTTATGTATAACCCTATATTAAATATGATTTATTTATTAAACATTGATTTTAATTATTTTAACCCTTCTTTAAATAAATTAATAATAAATGTCCTAATCTATTCCAAGTTGACCTAAATGGTCATATTTTATTCCTAAGGTTGTTTTTGGTCGAATTAAACTTGTCCAATAGAATTAGGACATGTGTTAGGGTAATAATAATATCATTTTTACCCTTAATTACTCTATTTACTTTTAACCGTGGTTAAAAAAATTTAAAAAGTTACTATTCACCAAAAAATTATTTTCATCTTATTGAACCACATATTACTTACTGACATCAACCGTGTCTCTCAGATTTTTGAAAATCTACTCACAGAAGCGGTGAAATTAAGTTTTACGAAAAATTCAGCTTTTTGAACTATCACTTAGTGGTTTCACTATTCATCAAAAATGGAAAGTTTTCAGAAAAATACCAAAATTTCATCCTAGGCTAATTTCGATATTCCGAATCAAAAAATGAAGTCCATTTTGAAAAATAAAATTTATAAAATTTCAAAAAGTGGTTATTACTATTCATAAAGGCTAGTTTTTATAATATTTAAATAGCATATCATTGTTTAGTAAAACTCGGTATTGCGTACGACACAAGGTATCGAGGAAGGTTGCGGTAGCGTGTAAAGAAAGCCAAGCTAGTGTTGTGTGTAGTGAAATATTACTTTGATGATTTATATAACATAAAAACAAAATATTTCACATAAAATTCTTGGGTGTTACAATGTTCGTCTCAGATAATAAATTCTTAATCAGATAGTCGCTACTAGCATACAACATTTCATGTATCTGAGTCATCCTTCTCAATGTATCTACCACTACATTTTCTCTTACCATGCATGTTGTAAATCTTGAAGTCAACATACTGAAGGTATTCCACCAACCTTCTCTACATCATACTCATATCATGCTAAGTAAATATGTACTTGAGGATTTTGTTGTCTTTGTACACCCCAAAATTCTCTCCCAGTAAGTCATGTCTCTAAAAGTATAGTGCATGAACAATCATAGATAAAACTAGATAATACATTTGGCAATTACTATCATGTGGACTCAAATGGCGAGACCCAAACATAGAAACTTGATCCCCTTGTATAAGCACTACTCTAAGCTCGATACCTGATGTGCCACAATACAAAGTTTAAATCCTTCCTAGCCCTAGAAAAATCATTATTCACCCAAAAGTCAATCTCACATTCAACTCTGGAATGGAAATATTCTAGGAATCTATACGTACATACTTCATAACCTTTTTATTCATCTTGTCTACAATATAGATAAATGCAAATAGTCCTGTATGAAATGCATGTTGTATCCATCCAGCCGCAAAAAAAAATATGCACCTCAAAGACATTAATGGGATGCTCCAAATAAACTACTTCTCTCACATTCTTTTGGTCCACTAATACTCTTATTTCTAAGACGATGTTCCCTAGGATGTGAATTTGATTCAACTTGAAGGGGTTCTTTGTGATCTCAGTATATAACAGAAACTCTCTTAGTGTACATAATATTAACTCAAGATGTGTGGCATAGTCAGTGTGATTATGAGAATTCAACAAGATATCATCCCTTCAAACTAAAAAAAATTGATCAATATATGGATAGAACACCAGTTTCATTTGAGCCACAAAAACCACTAGCACGCTTGTGAGACCGAATAACATAACTTAAAACTCCTAAAAACCATAGTTGTTCCAGAAACCTTTTAATGGCTTGTCTAACGATCTAATATGCTAATGATGAAAATAAAATCTCAAATTGATATTTTATATAACACAAGATCCTCAAACATGATCAATGATATCATATATCCTTTGTAGAGGATATAGATTCTTAACTGTTAACTTGGAAAATTTCTTATAATCTATGCATAGTATAAGGATAATGTCCACCTTTTATAGAAAAGGATAAGTGAACCCCATGGATAATTACTAGTATAGATGAAACAAATTTTTTACAAAGCCTTTAGTTTCCACTTGACCTACTATAACTCTGGCATAGCCATCATATAAGGATGAATGGATAATATGATATCTCAAAGAACTATATCGACAGAGAACACTACCTCTCGCACGAGAGGTGAACTTGAAATTTTTTTTGGGAAGATTTCTCTGAAAAAACAAACCATTAGAGGGAAATCCATTTGAAATTTTTTCTAATCATCAAAATATAAACTTGTAATCTAGGATATCATCCTACCCATCCGTTGATTCTTGGTTTCATCTCAGCTCGCTTGAACATCCCATTAACCATTGTGTAGAAATGAACCGACTTATGGTGATGTGAAACTCACCAAACAGTGATAGAAATCAACAATGGGCTAAAATATAGACAACTAGTCCATTCCATGAATGAGATCAACACCTTACATCTCTATGACTTAGAGATCCGATATGAAGTGACACCTATAATCCTCAAGGGGGCACTCCTTGCACCGAGATACACTTTTTGTTCTAATCCCTAACAGAATCTGTAGCTTCATAGAATCATAATAGGTAAAAAATAGAACCCCGACCTCTACATAATAGGCATAAATATGAGACTATGTGAATCCCCGTTATCAAAAAGTATAGAAGCTAAAACCATGGAAACAAGAATAGCACCTCTGATAGTATGGGTTCAGGATCATTCTCATGATGGGTATGTTGTGCTGCATAATTCTAACACATATCAGGGCCTTAAGAAACTACCTGGCTACCCCCGAGCTAATCCACCATGTTGTCAGTGAGAATAAGGGGTACGGCTATAATGGCCAGGACCATCACCTCAACCTGAGTATCCTGACGCATTATAGGTCCCTGACTGGTGAGAAGAAGCTTACCCTACTCTTAAATGTGGAGTCAATAATGATCATATCATTCTAGTTAATGGTGTAAATTTCGTCCAGATGTACTAAATATGGTCCATCGTGCCACAAGATTGGAAGTTGAATTCATCCTACATGCATTGTGGCCTTATATACACCATCCTATAACACTGGTATCACCTCACATGGCCTCCTGAATATACATCTGGGCTGTTAATTTCACTACTAGAAATCTCCATATTATTCTTCATACTTCAGCTCGAGACAATAATAAGTCTTGGTGCTAAAACTACCAGACTCACACCTCTATATTCCCATAAATTATGCTTAGTAAGCAGTTACTAGTTCACTATAGTAGGTATACTAGTAAACTTCAATACATTTACCTATGATCATACATCTTACCTAAGGCCATCTTTAAATCACATATCTTTAGTTGTGTCATCACCAGTCAGAATAGGAAAGAATTCACGGAGCTTAGTGAAATGGGGAGAATAGTTCACTACTGATATTGTTCCCTGCTCTATATTCATAGACTCTTTGGTCGGGTCAGTCGTCATCATCTTAAGAAAATAGTAATCAGATAAAACTGTTTGGAAATATCCCCCTCACTTATGAAAATGATGCTCTGTCTGAGTGAAACATCCCAACATCTCTTGGAAGATTCACAAAATATATAAGTCACGAAATTTACCCTCCTCTCTAGAGGCATCACCATATGATAAATTATCGAAAACATGGCCTTAATCCATGAAAATATAATCTATGGTCCACCATCCCAATAAATCATGGGAATATGATGTTTGTGGACCAATCAAGTCATCTCTTCCATAGACATATGAAGGTGTGATGATCCTGGAAAGGTCTAAATGAACCTCATAAATCCTTCACAGAATTGTGAATCAATACCCGTATGTTGAATAACTACTGGTGTTGTAACTCGAATGAGTGCATGGTCCATTGTTAGCCAATTTCATACCAACTTTGTGGAATGATCAGCGCCACTCTGTTGGAATACTGATGGAGGACGTCATCGATGCATGATTCTACGAGGTAATGCACACACCTCAGTACAATCTCAATAACAAGGTGCACATTTCAATAGTGAATGTACTAAACGGTAGAAGAAACCCTCAATGGGCACCAAAACCGGAGTACATGGATTTTAAAAACCATACACGGTGTGTACCCTAAAGATCCTACCTGTCTGTGTACTTCCACTGGCCTAGGAAAGTAAACAAACTAGTTATATGGTTTGTAAGTGTGCTACATGATGTGTACACATAGTACACGATGTGTATATAATAAAAGCCTTTCTTCCAAAATAAAATAACACATGGTATGTGTTTATTGAACCACACGATGTGTTGTAAGGGTTTCTGTAATGGCACAATGTTTTTAATGGAAATTCCCTTCTTATAAATATGCCATGAAATCACATAATAAAGAACTACTAAGTGATAAGTTACATTTAAACATAATTTTCCAACTTCTGTGTTTATAATTTTGAAAATCTGATATACAGGGTTGTGTTCAAGATGTTTTTCTGAGTCAGATTAGAAAAACATAATTTTTTGGTGAATAGTAACCTACCCTAATGAATAGTAACATACCCTTATGAATAGTGATATACCCTAATGAATAGTAATCTCACCTATGATAGTATAAAAATAATATTCACATTGGAAGTGTAATATTTTTATATTTTAGAATATGTTAATGAGTGTTTTAAAACTGGTTTTGATTATAAATTATTATTTTAAATAAATGTTAAAATAATCATATTTGGAAAATTATTTTTGAAAAATGGACTTCATTTTTTCATTCTACATGTCGAAAAATGGTTAGGGTGAATTTGTGATATTTTTCTGAAATACATGAATTTTTTATGAAAAGTAAAATATAGTAATTTACCGTATATATACATTATATGCTAAATAAACTATTCCCAGCCTCATTGTTGATGTCACCACCCATGGTTCGAATTCACATGACCCATTTACTATTATTGTTCATGGAATACTTACAATTCCTTGTCTTGGGAGGAAAAAATAAATTAATGATTATAATATCATAAAATCCCTCCTCTCCTACACTATAAAACCCCCTTCACTCCTTATTCTCTCCACTCTTCTCAGGATCCAAAACTTCTCTAAATTCTGCCCAAACCCCTCCCCAAGGTCCTCCCCCACGACTAAAAGCTCTCAGCCTCCTCAAAATACCAAAACCTCTCAACTTATGATGTTCTCAAAGGGGGAAGTTTCATGTAGTAAATTCCCCTTTCAAAATTTCTTCTTTTCTTTTATGTTCCTTTCTTTTTTATATTCATTCCCAACTCTTTTATTTGAATTAAATGAATGCACCATTTGATATGTGCTAATTTAAAACATTCTAGGAAAATATTTTATCAATTTCTATTATTATCTTTAATTCTGGTCATGAAACCATTTGTATTATGGTTGAACTATATTTTTATATATGTAATGTATCCTATTTTTGGTTCTGTAATCTTTTGCTACAAATTGAATAAAGTTATAATGAAACACACATTCATTGTAATCAAACCCACAGAATAACAAAAACAGTTATCACTAAGGTTATATATGTAATAATTCAACATCACTCTAAAGAACCTAATTAAAACTAAAGCCATGTAATCTACTGGATATGAACTAAAGAATGTAACTTCAATTCTTGACATCCACTTTCATATGGCATATAATCCAAACATGAATAAAAGGGAATCGATCTTCTAAAGCCATGTAAACAAACGAGCCCGAACAATGAAATTGAACCTTATAACAAATCAAAAAGGATTTGAATGAACTAAAAAGGGTTATAATTAATCAATTACATATAGAAGGGGTTCTTTACTTATGAATTAATAATACTTATTTGTTTATTCAGTTCATTAATAACAAGTGGAGAACACCACCAGATTTGATGTAATGGGTCCTCTCCTTTTCTCTCTTAATCAAGATTGTCCTCTATACTATGCCTTTATATGTGTATGAGAAAATTATGGGGTATGTTTTAGAACCTCCCCCATACTTCCTTATGGATTTATAAGTGATGAGAAACCCCATTTCTCTCTCATCATTCCATCTTGGTCACACCTGAAACCATGCCGATAAAATCGTCATGAATTCTACCCAAACCTTCTTTGTTCCTTCGGGTTTCCTTATCATTCTTTCAAAATGGTTTTATCTTATCTATTTATGTGATCCCTATGATTTCTGTTTATTTGTACATGATTCTTATATCAAGAACCTTCCATCACATTCTTTCGGGGATATACATGATTTTGAAAGATTCCCTCTTTAGAACATTCCGATAAACCATCCTTTTTTAAGGGGACTTCCCTAATTTTTAACCAAATTTCAAGTGCAAAATATCCTATGTTTTAAAAACCAATTATATTTATAATATCCGTATTTTTATTATGAAAAACGTATTGGTTCAATTCTGGTTTTATATAAATGAGTTTCCTCTTTTCTATTTGAAAATCCATAGAGTGTTTTCCATAAAACTGCACAAAAATGTTTTAATGATAATGTAACTAAAATACGTTTATTATATTTTGTCACTAATATTTGACACCACTTACCATGTTATATGGATATTTGACACTGTGAGTGTCCATGTATGTTCTAGTCCCTTCCTTTCATGGACACTTTCAGCATACGCCCATTGGGTATGTTTTATGTCATGATTGTGGTACCCAATTCTTTCCATGGTTAACATTATGTTTATTTATTGTTGATTATGTATGATTATTTATGTGGAAAGATTATTTATTTGGATGGAATATTCATGAATATGATGATATGGGTGTTCCCAGCTAGCTCTCCAATGCATTGGGTAACGATAAGTCTCATGAGATGTGATGTGAAATGGGATTGGCGGTTAGCATTGACCTGTACTGTAATGGGAAACATGATTGGCGGTTAACCTTGACCCGTACTAAAGATATGATTTATGATTCTGCCACATTTATATGATTTCGTGTTTATATGATCCCATTCTTATATTGAATGATTTCATAAGTTTCATGCTTGGGATATCATTATGTCATTCCTCTTAACTCATGTGCTTGAGATGTATCCTTTTGATCATTCCCTTACTGGGAAATTTTAGCTCATCCATTTGTTCATGTGTTCGCCATGGTACCCTATAATGATGTATTAGCTCAAAGGAAGATAAAAGATCTTTATGGAGATTAAATATAAATGTTTTTTTATCCCCATGTCTTATGTTATACATTCCATGTCATCCAAGACAATTGACTTAACGATCCTTGGCTTGTAATCGGATGATTAATTATGCCTAAAATAATGTTAAAGGCATCGGTCTCTGTAGTTGGTATTAGAGGAAGGTATAGTTATTTTTGGAGATTAGGAATAGAGAACCATAGTGATGTCCTTAAGTATGAGACTATGTATAAAAAAAAGTCCTAAATTATGATGAATATAGTGAAAGTGGGTTATCAAAAATATACATCCCTATCTGGATACAAGCAGGTAGAGGCGGCTCTGGAACAGATTCATCTAGGGGTAAAACCCGACAACACCGCTTTGAGCTAGACTAGAACGGGAACTGGGGCATGAAAACGGTCCCTGCTGCACTCTTAGTTACAACACTCCCAGGGGATATTCTTTGGTAGATTCACAAGCTTAGTAAAAACCATTATTAATGGACAAAAAAAGCCCATAAGAATATAAGTTAAGAAATAGAGCGAGGATAACCTAGAAATAAACCTATGTAATCACAATTTTGGATGCACTTCTTCTTTATAAGTTTATCCTTTAATGTTCACTGTTTTATTTTTATGCTCAATAACTAAGTATTCAAGACCTCTAATTATATTTTATTTTTCATAGATAATGGAGGGAAATAGAAGAACACGTTCCAACAACCAATGTGATAGGCAGTGTGATGATTGCCCTAATGACATGCCTGATATGATAGAAGTGGGATGTCAAAACTTCATGGAAGTACTTTCTCAGCCGGCTCATGTTATGAATAATAACATGAATCAAGTGAAACGTCCCCATCCTCCAAGGAAAGATCATGTTGCCGTATAATAAATCATATGGAAAAGGCCTCCAATGTATAACAGGTCTTCTGATCCCCTCCTCACAGAACAATGAATTAAATCCATTGAAAATATTTTCTCTGTCCAACAATGATCGGAAGAAGAGAAAGTTGAACTGGAAGTCTATCATTTTGATGGGGAAGCTGATTAGTTATGGACACTGATCAAGAATACAAAGTCCCAAGAGAAAATTGATTCCATAGATTGGGATTAATTCAATAGGATGTTTTCAACAAATATTTTCCTCGAACCCTCCATCTCAAGAAGGAAAGAGAGGTCCTTGGACACAAATAGAAGAAAGATGATCCCATCAGGGAATATGAAGAGAACATTACAAGGCTTTCAAGGTACACCTATGGCCTTGTCATGAACACCAAAAGCAAGGTGGATGGATTCTTTAGCGGACTAAAGTTGAGTCTACGAAATGTGTTGGTGATTCGATACATCGACAGCTATGAGGAGATTGTCTGTTGTGCCCTCAAGGATGAAATGGAGATTGGAGACTCTTAGTGGTCTCATGGGAATAGTGACAAGAAGTGGAAAATGGAGAACAACATGGGTTGTTCATCAAACAAATCCGATGATGGAATGAAGCCTCACATTCCCCATTACAAGAATTGTGGTAAGAAGCATCATGGTGTCTATCTCAAGGGAACCAAGAATTGTTTCAAATGATAAATGTTTGGTCATCTGGCCAAGAACTGTTGAATGGATATGAAAAATAAAACTAATTTTGAAGAAGAACGGAAGGTTCCGATCATCACTCAGCCTACAGTGCAGTGTTTTAACTTCAAGGTGCTTGGGCATTATTTGAACAATTTACTGAAGCCAAGGGTTGTCGGAGGCAATCAGCAACAACCTCCAATGAAACAAGGAAGTGCTTATTCTTTCACTACTACTGAGGTGGAGCCGGAAAATGATGTGGTGACAGGTACTCTTTTTTTCATTCAAGAATAGTGAACATACTATTTTATTTAGGTTCTATGCATTCATTCATATCATGCATGTTTAGTAGAACTATTCAAACACCACCTCAAAATTTGGAGGAAAAGTTATCCCTGAGAACATCGAATG
The DNA here is from genome assembly GCA_963277665.1 of Viscum album. Classification (NCBI taxonomy): domain Eukaryota; kingdom Viridiplantae; phylum Streptophyta; class Magnoliopsida; order Santalales; family Viscaceae; genus Viscum; species Viscum album. Next base: position 1,436,297,803 of record OY728159.1, read on the forward strand.
GGGAAATTATTGCATCCATTATTTATAACTCCTCCCCAGTTAATGTTTGTGGACTGAAGCTCTTAGAAAATATTGTCATACATCCTTTTATAGATTTTGACGCAATCTTGGGCATGGATTGGATATCTTTGTACATGGCCAATATCAATTTTCGGGAAAGTGAGATTACTCATCACATCCTGAAGAATCCTCCGATTCATTACAAGTGCAAGATGGAAGATGAGTGTCCCTTAGAATATTTTTCTCATGTTTTCATATTGCTGCCTTATGAGCATGCATACCTAGCTCAAATTATTGAGACAACGGAGAGAATAATGCTTGAAGACGTGCCCATCGTGAGGGATTACACTGATGTATTCATCGAAGAGTTTCCTGGTCTTCCCCCTGACTGAGAGTTTGAGATCTCAATTAAACATATCCATGTATCTCATAAAATCTCAAAGACACCTTACATAATGGCCACCGTAGAGCTGGAAGAGATGAAGAAGTATTTATAGGAGAATATGGAGAAGGGTTTTATACGCCCAAGTGCTTCACCGTGGGGTGTTCCAATCATCTTCGTTAAGAAGGTGGATGGATCAATGCACCTCTGCATTGATTATCATGAACTCAATAAAGTCACTAAAAAGAATAGGTATCCCCTTCCATGGATAGATAACTTGTTCGATCATCTTCGTGGGGCCATTTATTTCTCTAAGGTGGACCTTTGGTCGGGATATTACCAAATAAAGGAGAGAAAGAAAGTTATTCCCAAGACTACCTTTCGAATGAGGTATAGAGAGTATGAGTTCATAATAATGCCCTTTGGAATCACTAATGCTCTAGAAATTTTCATGGATTTAATGAATAGACTCTTTAGAGATTATCTCGACAAATTTTTGGTGGTTTTTATTGATGATATTCTAATATACTCCAAGAGCAAGGAGGAATATGAGGAGCATTTGGAAACCGTGTTAAAGACTTTGCGAATGGAGAAGTTATAAGAAAAGTACAGCAAATGTGAGTTTTGGATGGAGGATGTATCATTTTGGGGTATGTTATCACTAGGAAAGGGATATCTGTGGACCCTTCCAAGATGAATGAAATTGAATAGTGGTCGAGGCCAACTTCTGTAACGAATATCCACATCTTTTTTAGTTCTAGCTGGGTATTATCGATGATTTGTGAAGAACATTCCATGATTGTCAAACCCAATGTCCAAGCTGACATGGAAGGGATTAAATTTCATCTTGACACAGGAATGTGAAGACCGTTTCAAGGAGTTGAAAAAGAGGCTTATCACTACGTCATTACTCACACTCCCTTCATGTGGAGAACTCTTTTTGGTGTATAGAGATGCATCTATGAAAGACTTAGGATGTGTGCTAATGAAAAATGATAAATTGATATCCTATGACTCAAGGAAGATGAAAATGTATGAGAAAAACTATAACACACATGATCTGGAGTTGGTGGTTGTGATCTTTGCGTTGAAAATCTAGTGGCATTATCTTTATGGGAAAAAATGTGAGATATATACGGACCACAAGAGTTTAAAAATATATTCTCACAAAAAGAGCTTAATATGCCCCAGAGAAGATGGATAGAGCTAATAAAGGATTATGACTTCTCAATCTACTACCATCCTGGTAATGCAAATAAGGTGGCAGATGCTCTATGTAGAAAAGATCCTACATCTTTATAAAGGATGAGAATTGAAAAGGATCTGATCTTCTTATATATGAAAAGGATGGACATGGGAATAATTAAGGGATGAACATCATCAATCCTTTCTCAAATGATTCCTAAACCATCCCACTTGGAGAAAAGAATGGTTTCTCAAAGAAAGGATGTGGAAATTCGGATTAGGGTGCAAGCTGTTAAAAATGGGAAATCCTCTAATTTTAAAATTGATGAGGAAGGAGTTGTAAGATTTGGGACTCGATTATGTACCATCTGATCCAGAGATAAAGAAGGAGCTATTTAATGATGCACATAGCTCGACCTTCTCTATCCATCCAGGGAGTACCAAAATTGAATGTGATCTCCGAGAACCATTCTAGTGGGATAACATGAAGAATGAGATTGCGTAATAAAGATCAAGGTGATTGGTATGTTAGAAAGATATATCTAAGTTACAAAAGTCCAAGGGTATGATGAAGTCATTGCCTATACCCATGTGGAAATGGGAAAATGTTACTATGGACTTTGTCATGGGTATCCTGACGATGTTGAAGGGAAATAATGTGATATGGGTTGTGGTTGACCGACTCTTCAAGACATCCCATGTCCTCGCTATTCAAGAAGATCTATTGCTTGAACAACTTGAAATGTTATATGTGATGGAAGTGGTGAGAGAGCATGGTGTTCCACTCTCAATTGTCTCTAACCACAATAAATGGTTTACGTCTATATTCTAGAGGAGTCTTGAACATGATTTGGGTACTGAATTGAAATTAAGCAAGGCCTATCACCACCAGACTGATGGACAGTTTGAAGGAACTTTTCAGATGCTTAAAGATATGCTTAGATCATGCTCTCTAGAATTCAATGGTGGATGGGATCATCATATCCCATTGGTTGCGTTCTCATTCAACAATAGCTTCCGTACGAGTATTCATATTTCTTTATATGAAGCTCTATATGGAAAGCAATGTAGAACTCTAACATGTTTGATGAAGTTGGAGAAAGAAAACTACATGGACCCGATCTTATTCAAGAGATGGCAGAGAAGGTTCATGTCATCCAGAAACACGTTAAAGCTACTCAATGTCAGCAAAAGAGCTATGTTGATAATCGTTTAAGGGACTTGGTGTTCGAAGTTTGAGATATAGTCATCCTTTGAATATCTCCATGGAAGATATTCATGTGATTCGGGAAGAAAGGGATGCTATTCCCATGGTATATTGGCCCATTTGAGACCATTGACCGCATATGAGCCATGGACTATCGACATGCACTTCCACAGAATATGGATTTAGTTCATGATTTTTTCCAAGTATCACTCTTGCAGATGTTAATATCTGATCCCTCACTTGTACTAAGCTCAGAGGTGGTGCAGCTGGAAGATGATATTTCCTATGAGGAGCAGCCAATAAAGATTATGGATCGGGCAGATAAGGTTCTCCCCAACAAGACAACCCATCTTGTCAAAGTGTTTTAGAGGAACCATACATTTGAGGAAGAAACATGGGAACTGGAGGAATTAATGAAGGACAACTACCCACATCTTTTTTTTTCATAGAATGTAAAAGGAAATTTCGAGGGAGAAATTTCATAAGGGGGGAACACTGTAATGACCTAATGTTTTTAATGGAAATTCCCTTCTTATAAATATTCCATGAAATCACATAATATTGAACTACTATGTTATTGGTGACCTTTGAACATAAATTTCTTACTTCTATATTTGGAATTTGTAAAATCTGACATACACGATTGGGTTCAAGATGTTTTATGGAGTCTGATAAGAAAAAAATAATTTTTTTGTGAATAATAACCTACCCTAATTAATAGTAACATACCCTTATTAATAGTTATATACCCAAATTAGTAGTAACCTCACCTATGATAGTAGAAAAATAATATTAAGTTGGAAGTGCAATATACCTATATTTTAAAATAAGTTAATGAGTGTTTTAAAACAAGTTTTCATAATAAATTATTATTTTAATTAAATTTTAACATAATCAAATTTAGAAACATATTTTTTGAAAAATGGACTTCATTTTATGACTCTACACGTCGAAAAAAGTTTAGGGTAAATTTTTGAGATTTTTCTGAAATAGTTAAATTTTTGATGAATAGTAAAATACGGTAATTTACAGTATATATACATTATAAGATAAATAAACTATTCCTATAATCATGGAGGATGTCACAACCCATGGTTCCAATTCACATGACCCATTTACTGTTATTGGTCATCGAATACTTACTTTGCCTTGTCTTGGGAAGAAATAATAATTTAATTATTATAATATCAGGAAATCCCTCCTCTCCTCCACTATAAAAACCCCCTTCACTCCCTCTTCTCTCCACTCCTCCAGAGCTCCAAGAATTACCTAAATTCTACCCAAACCTCTCCCCTAGGTCCTCCCCCAGTTACAATAGCTCTCAGCCTCCTCAAAATACCAAAACCTCTCCCTTTAAGTGGGTTTCAAAGGAGGAAGTCTCAATAGGAAAATTCTTCTTTCCAAATTTCTTCTTTTCATTTAAGTTCTTTTATTTTATTTTATTTACCCATCCATTTATTTGAATGAAATTAAATCACCATTTGAGATGTTCTATTTATGCACATTCAAGGACAACATTTTATTAATTTCTATTATTATCTTATATCTTGTCATGAAACCATTTGGGTTATGGTTAAACCAGATTATTATATATGTAATATATCCTATTTTTGGTTTTGTAATATTTTGGTACAAATGGAATTAATTTATAATGAAAAACACATTCTTTTTAATCAAACCAACTGAATAACAAAAACGGTTATCACTAAGGTTATATTTGTAAGAATTCAACATCACTCTAAGTAAACTAATTAAAACTAAAAGCATGTAATCAATTGGATATGAACTAAAGAACGTAACTTCAAATATGGACATCCACTTTCATCTTGAATATAATCCAAACATGAATATATGTGAACCGATATTTTAAATCCAAGTAAACAAACGAGCCTGAACAATGAAATTGAACCTTATAACTAATCGAAAATGATTTGAATGTACTAAAAAGAGTTATGATAATTCAATTACATATTAAAGACTGTCTGGACTTATGAATTAATAATCCTAACATTCTTATTTAGGTCATTAATAACATGTGGAGAACACCACCAGATTTGATGTAAGGGATCCTCTCGTTTTTTGTCAAAATAATGATTTTTCTATATACTACGCCTTTATATGTGCACTTGAAAATGATGGGGTATGTTTAAGAATCTCATCCATAAGTCCTTCTGGATTTATATGTCACGAGAAACCCCATTTCTCTCTAATCAATCCCTCTTGGTCACACCCGACACCATGCCGATAAAATCATAACGAATTCTACCTGATCCTTATTTGTTCTTTCAGGATGGCTTATATTTCATTAGAAATGGTGTTATCTGTCTATTTATGTGAGTCCTATAGATTATGGTTTGTTGTATATGATTATTATATCAAGACCCTTCAATCACATTCTTTTGAGGATATACGTGATTTTGAAAGATTCCCTCCTTAGAACTTTCTGATAAGCCAACCTGTTTTAAGGGGACTTCCCAAATTTTTACCCAAATTTCATGTGAACCCAATCCTATGATTTAAAACACCATTATATTTATAAAATAGTTATTTTTATTATAAAAACATTCTTGGTTCAATTCTGGTTTTATATAAATGAATGTCCTTTTTTCTATTTGAAAAGCTCTATAGTGTTTTCCTTAAAACTGCAAAAATATATTTTAATGCTAATGTACCTAAAATACATTTTTATATGTTTTCACTTATATTAGACAACACCTAACATGTTATATTCCTATTTTACCCTATGAATGTCCATGTATGTTATAATCCATTTCTTTCATGGACACTTTCGTGATACACCCATTGGATATGGTTTATGTCATGATTGTGGTACCCAATTATTTCCATGGGTAACCTTATGTTTATGTATTTTTGATTCTGTATGATTATTTATGTGGAAAGATTATTTATATGAAATGAATATTCATGAAAATTTTGAGATGGGTGTGCCCCGATATTTCTCCAATGCATTGGGTAAGGATTATTATCATGAGATGCGATGTGAAACGGGATTGGCGGTTATCCTTGAATCGTACTGTAATGGGAAATGGGATTGGAAATTAGCCTTAACACGTACTAAAGACATGCTTTATGATTCAGACACATTTATATGATTCCATGTATATATGATACCATTCTTATATTAAATGATTTAATTCGTTCCATGCTTTGGGTATAATTATATCATGCCTCCTAACTCATGTGCTTGACATGTATCTTTATGTTCATTCCCTTATTGGGTAATTTTAGCTCATCCCTTTGTTCATGTGTTCCCCAGGGTACCCAATGAAGATGTAAGAGCTCAAAGGATGTTTGAATCTCTTTATGGAGATTAAATAATGATGTTTATTTATCCCCATGTCTTATTCTATATGTACCATGTGTTCCAAGACACTATACTTAACGATCCTTGGATTGTACTCTGATGATTAATTGTGCTTAAAATAATGTAAAAGTCTTGGGTCGCTGTAGTTTCTATATATAATACCCCTATAAATTCCCCAGAACCACATATTTTTAAATTTAAACCAATTTTATTCCAAATTTCAATCTATTGGGGCTCATAGTTTCGGTTTTTCAAATCATGGCATCCCCTTAGAGCACAGAGGATCACAATTAAATTTGAAACAACAACTTGATCCACCAAATTCTGATCCTAGAGGGCCCATACACATCATGGAACAATTCTTTGCATCTATCCAATTTGAACCATAACACATACCAATACATCTATCCTAATATAAGGAATTTCTATGATGGTACCTATCTCAACAACAGGCATATCTAACACGACATCTATCAAAATAGGAAACAGTCATTAATGATCATAAATAGTATGGCAACAATGCATGATATGTGATTTTTAGAAAGTGTCTATATGATTCATGAGATGGAATGACCTCATCCCATCAGTTTTATACAAAATATAACCACAATAATATTAATAATAACTTCACAATACATATGAATCACCCCAAAGCAAAATCAAATCAACTATAACTGCTTAAAATCTAAAAATATCAATTTAATCGATGTAGTTTGGATTTTCCTCGTATGCCGAGTAGCTTCTCCCTGGCATTTTATTTTACCAAACTCAATTTACTTCATATCCCTATCTAATTTCTCCAAATAGAAAGAAAAACCATAAAATATCATTTTTTGATACTACTTTGAAACATCCTGAATTCGAATGCCACCTAATAATGCTACGAGCATAGTTGTCCACCTGGCATCAAGAACATTTCCACAAACACTGGAGGCTTCAGACTATAATCAAGGGCCTAGGAGTGATAGTGTGTATATTATTCCATCATTTGTAGAGTATAACATTGTAAAAAGAATGAATTGATAGCAGATGTAGTAATACAATACAATATAAGTAAAAAATCAGATTAATAGTAATCAAAATAATCAGGATTCATAGAATAAAACATATGATGCAACATGACACATGTTCTAGGAAACATCAAAAAAAAGTTACATTACACTAATACATGATCTAATAACCAATAGTATTATAACATTAAAGAAAAAATGAATTATTGCAATCCTCATTTTTCCCCTATTCTCATGCTCCTATACAACATATCAAGCGTGTAGAAGGGATCTTGACCTTATCAAAATACTGTAACAATATAATCTTTATCGGCCCAAAAACATGGCACTAATAGGTTTTCAGACAATATCCTAGTTGGAAACAACAAAGAATTTTGTTCCAATAATTCATCAATATATATAACAGGCAGTGCACAATATTGAAAGTAGTAAGCAATGAAGTACTCAAAATTAAAAATTCCTACAAGAACTTGTTTTGATTTATTATAATTTCATATTCATAAATATTTATATTCTATTAAATTATATAAGTCTCAGGATCCATAATAATCATGAAATTCCCCTATAAAATTAATCAATATAGATACCTCAGAATTATGTCTAAAAAAGTATATGTGAAGACTAAATCCAATCATGATCTTTGGCTTGGATGACGTGTCATCAGTAATTTTTTTCAATATTCAATATATAATTTGAGTATATCCTTACCATTCCTCAGTTGGAATCCATGTATTACTCCTGGTTTAAAACCACCTACATCTTATGATCTTGGGTGTACGATCCTATTAGGAACATGGTATCACTCTATTAGTGGTGAGAGTATATGTCAACTGATCCATCCTTGGATCCTACAAATAAGTCCCAGGTATCTCCCGTGATATAAAAACATTTCCAATTGAACCCATACAAGGTATCTCACATTCCCTGACTTTATTGGCCTTTAAATGTTGAATCAATGCTCTTAACTACAACTTCTATAGATCTCTCATGACATAACATAATAACAACTCTTTTACTAAACCCATGGCATCCCTCAAAAGATCCATGGTTCACCCATAGAAAAAGGTAGAATAGTGACATGAACTTGTCCATGGAATTACAATCTGAATCAATGGTTCACCCATTTCAATTTACCATTTAATCATAATATGTTCAATTAATATTTCATTAGGTATGCAAATGTCAAAAACAAATGAATCCTATATAATCAAGAAAGGACCTTCCTCATAAGGGTGGTCCATTAAAATACCCACATAGGCTAAATTATCACAATAAAAATGACATATAAATTAAACTACTAAATGTCTTAATCACAATTAATAACTCACGTGGGAAAATTCACATAATAAGAAACACATGTAAATTTAACTATTACATGGATTTTACAACAATAACTCACATGGTGACAAATAATATATCAATCCCATCCTGCAATTAATCATTTGCAAGGCTTAAGAATAAATTATCTCCTGTGGGAAAATCAATTATTCAACAATCTTCATTTTAAACAACACATTAATAGAGGAAAAGACATTCCTCAATGGTATCATAATCCAAACTTCCATACATGGTATTTCATGGGAAAAAGATCCCATGGGGTGGCCCTAATTCAAGGTAAACAACCATATACATGATTAAAAACACATATTCAATTACATAACCACCAATAGGCAAAAATGTGGTTCAATAATAAATTATGGTGACAACTAAGAAATGGGGGTGTGGCACACCAACATATATAAATAGATTGACAAATAATGAATGGAACAAGACCTCCAACTACATAATCGTACGAATCTCATCATTCTACTTCAAACTCAAATTTGACCAAGAATAGAGTTGGTCTAAAATGAGAATAAACACTCAACCCATGCTAACTAGTTAGAGATAACAAATCATGATGAATGGATCGAGGGTAATTGTGAACTTGCCAAGGTGATTCCATCATATCTAGTGGTGTTCAAATATGAATTTGAATGATGAATCGAGAGGGAAATCTATCTCAGATGTTGTTGTTCGAGAAACAAGTGGTGATGGTTTTTTTAGGAGAAGTACAAGATGCAACTATCCATTCAATCAAAAAAACTACATGGTGTGTACGTGGAAATACACACCATTTATATGAAATTTTATAGCTTCTTCGTCCAACATCCATACACGTCATGAAACGATCATTACAACGTCATTACACGATGATCAGTGGGATTACACGTTGTGTAACCCCCAATCACGTTATGTATCCATGTTTCATCTAGAACTCAGCCTATTTTTACTATTTTTCTGAATTACCATCCAAAAATAATATCCATAACTTAATGTAGGAACATGTATCTTACAATAATGTCAAACATCTGCTAATATACCACCAAGAACCTCCACATAGGGTCCAGGTATCATTGTGTGAAGATGTTTCAATAGATCATGTGGTCTGTTTATATAACAGACATATCACTAAAGAGTTAGTATAACCAACCAAAAATAGGATCAACTATGGTATAAGAGAAAAATGTGAATATTTTGATAGTTACATTAACTGTTTCTTTAACATATATGAACCTTTATTGACTAACATCTCCCTATACATGAGAAATTCTACAAAAACATAGCATGATGCATCATAGTACACTATATATCCAATCCCAAATTGGGGACTATTATTACTCGAGTGTTATTAAGTCCCTTATTTAGCTGATGGAATCTGTCAACACAATAATAAGACTTATGTAACTACAATCCCTATATATTCATCTCATTCATGTGTGTGGATAATATGGAGATGTCCTGGATAAATCATTACTAACTTTATGATAAATCCTGAAAGTACCTAATCATGAACACATTCTAGGGAAATTTCTAGGATAACATTTCCTCCAGATTATGTATGCATACATATATAAATATCATAAACACCACATGCTAAAAGAACCTCATTATTCCAATATAGACGTTATACTTTAATGGTTTGGGAAAAAAATTGTTCTCAAAGAATAAACTATTTTATCTCATGGTGTCGATGATTCTTCATTTGTTTTTTTTATTAGTTGATAATTGTAAGAAGCCAGATCTTCTTTTCAAGAATGTTTTTCCTTTTTATGGTGTTTTTGAGGAAAAAGAATTTTTATGGAAATTTAAAAAGAACACACATTGTAACCAGTTACAGTAGGTATCTGGGTGATGGACATGTCACGGACATACAGACCGATGTGTGTGGTGATCTAGAGACCACCGAATGTGGGGGCTAGTAATGGAAAGTAAACATCGTGTAATTAAAATGTATGCACCGTGTACTTTCTTATTTTTCATTAAACTCACTGGAGTCTCCTATGACTGACAGAAGCACCTCCTTCTCAACCTAGTTCGTCCGAGAGAATCTGTACGACTGTGATTCATCCACAAGACCCCGATCAAGCATCAGTTCTCTAAATTGACTGTCATCTATTGCATTGGGATCACCTCGATAAGCTCTGCCTTCTTCTAGGGATTTATTTCATGATTAATCATTTTTCTCATGTTATCTTTAGTTTCTTATTTTAGTATTTTTTGTTGATATACTGTGATCTTGGGAAATTCAAGGCATTAGGTTCACGTATAACGATCCTACAACACCGAGGTAGGATTTTTTTCCTTTTCGTTGAATTCCACTGAGTTATATGTCCAAAATTACCCAATACCATTGATAAGACTATTACGTGGTTATGGTTATAGCCCTATTAAATGAATTCTATCCGTGTATGCTTGAGTAGAGGTTATTGAATGTGAATAGGGTTAATTGCTATGCTTTGGAAGTGTTTTCCCATGCATGTTTTGTTTTTGATCGTTTGGTCTTAATTTGCTAGTTAGGCTACCTTGTTTTTAACCATGCCTAGTATTGTAGGATGGTGGGTTATTTATGTGACATGATTTTGATCTATATATTGGTTATCAAAGTATTTCATGTGGTTATCTTTGGCCACTTTGCATTTTTGTTCTTGTTTGACTTACACGGGTCTGTGAGAACCTGGTGTAGTAGACCATTGGGAGAATGGACGCAAGGGCTTCTCCCGAGTGTCTGTTTTAACTTTTACAATGTGAGACCACATGGGGAATTGACGTAAGTTCTTCCTTAGAGTGTATGTAGTTCGTTGACATGGAAAAAAAGGGTACTGTGGTGTATGAGCTTCCCTAAAGCACATTTCGTTACCGATATGACACTATATAAGGAATTGGCGATGAGTGCTTCTTCATAGAGTCGATTATTAAGCTGAACCAGAGTGGTTAGACTGAGGGTACTACCAAAAGGTTAGCCTATGTTTCTAAGTAGGACCATAGGAGATAGGTTGCGTCTATTCCATAGGTTGTTACCTTTTGTGTTTACCTTCTTTCTTGTGTCTCTAGGTAGGGAAAAATATGATAGGATGATAGTACATTCCATAGGGTTCCCTATTTGTTATTACCTTCTTTGATTAATAGTTTCTTGATATATGAAACAGAATGAATTTAAACTGTGGATTGTTTAATGTTGTGTACATCCTTGTTTATTTCTTTATATTACTTATTATTTTCCATATATTCAATGACTGTTATCACAGATCTTGAGGTGGTTTCCTACCGGGATTTTGTCTCACAACCTGTTTGGGCCTTGCTTTTGGGCCCAAACAGATTATATTGCTACAGATATAGATAAGGGCATGTTCCCTTCTACTTTAGGAACTTGATTGATATGGAGCAGGAGAGAATGGGACCAAGTTGTGGCTTACGATGATGAGGAGCTGTAATCTGTTTATTTTTGAAATTTTGTTTAGTACTATTTGTATTCTAGCATTGTTATTATGTTTTTCTGCATTCATAGACATATGTTCCATGCATCATTTATATATATATATATATATCACTGTGTGTGATCTAGTTTAATATATTTTAGTCTTCTACTAAATACTTTTGTATGGATTATTTCTGCTTTTGCTATTGATATTATTCTCTTCCTCTATGTTACTCTTCCAATGAGTTCATAGTTTCCCTACTATCACACCCACGACCCTCAATGATAGTCTATAGCCTCTTCCATTTGGGAAAATGCACTTCAGGCCATGTGACCAATCGGGTATTGGGAACCCTTGGGCTGCTTATGGAACCATGACATTATAATGTGGTATCACAAGTGTTCTTTTCTTCTTGACCTACTTTTTGGAGCCTATAGTCATGGATAAGACATAAATATGTACTTGCTAATAAGATATGCCAGAGAGTAGCTAACTCGTGTACTAGGAATGGCCATTTTACCTCATTTATTGCAATTTTTGGGTTTTGGAATTTTACGTTTGATTTTTTTAATCGTTGGGTGACTCACATGATTTGTGATGTTATTGATGATATTATTGAGGTTCTATTTCTGTTGCAACCCTATGATATGAGTTTATGACATCTCATGCATCATATAGGATCATTCTAGAAATCATGTGTCATGCATCCCGACCAATCCTTTTAGGGTGCATTGGTGATTGCATGTTGTTGTCATAGATGTTGTGTTAGATATAAATGTTTTTGTGATAGATTCCTTGATAATGTACATGTTGTTCGATAGAGTATTGACTTTTGTAAGGCTTGGTTTCAATGAATTCCAAACTATGGTTCTTGAGGTGTTATGGTCCTTCATGAATAGGAATTTGGTGGATCATTGCCTTGTTTTTCTTGTATATGACACGTAAAGGATTCCAAGATCGGATTCACGGGGAGTATGGGCCCTCAATGATCAGAATGTTGTACTTTAAAGTTTGTTTCGGTGTTCTCAGGGCTTTTGGAGTACTTTGTAAGTGTTATTGTCTAGAACACCCTGGTATACACATTTTTTAGTTTTGAATACACGCCATGTGTTCCTTTGTTTGGGAAGAAACATTTTTTTATGTACACATAGTGTACTGTATGTACACGCCGTGTAGTCTCTAAGAGTTTCACTAGTTGTGTGGGAAGATAAAAGGGATTGGTAAATCAATAGGAGAACACACCATGTAGCGGTTATACACGTTGTGTTGTGTAGACCATATGTCCACCCGTGTGACTAACAACACAGATGGATAAACACGTAAGAAATGCACTACATGTTAGTGTTTTACACACCGTGTAGTGTAATCACTGGAATCCCGTGGTGTAACTAACAACATGGGTCATTGTAAATCCATTAGTGCATGTCATGTACATCTGGAACACATTGTTTTGTGTGAGCCATGTATCCGACCATGTCACTAACAAAACAGGTTGGTGAAGCTTGCCTAGTACATGTTGTGTCTAGCACAAACATGTCGTGTAGTCATGTTCTAGGAGAACTATGTTGCTTATCATGTAGTAGGACTCAGGCAGGGGAATGGAATTCAGGTACCCGATGTGTGTTAGCATAACACACCATGTGTTTGGGGAGTTACATGACCAGTTTTGGCAGAAGTACATTCCCATGTAATGGCTTAAGGGAACAAAATGTGTAGCTAAGTATACACAACATGTATCCATGTTTTATAAACCATGAATGATTTCATTCTCATATTAACTTCCTTCCCTTCACTATTGAAAATTATGCCTTTACCACCAGTTTCAAACAATTGGTAAAGGCTGCCAAACCATTGGTATATCGTATACCAATGGTTTGGAAAACTATTAGCATGTAAGGCGTGGCAGTAGCCCATTACTAACGGTTATCGTATAACCGTTGGGAAAAGGAAGTGTAATTGGAGTATTGCCAATAGTTTTACAAACTGTTGGCAATACTGGCAGTGTAATCCTACATTACCAACGGTTTAAATAACCATTGGTATATAAGAGAATTTCCATGTTTTCCAATGGTTTACTAAAACCACTGGTAAAAATATCTACAACACTATACAAACGGTTTTAGTAAACATTTGCTATAGAGTATTACCAGAATTTCACACCCCAGCCACCTAAAATCTCCTCCACCGCACACCCAACTACACACCTGCATACACACTTAACACCAACAAAAACACCTGATATTGCACACAAAATAACATAAAATAGGATACAATAATAACCATCGAATCTACCACAATTATAATCATGTATATGAACCCAATTACCCTGTGCCATACAGAATTCAAAATTGAATTCTAAATTGAATACATGCAGCATGAATTATGCAATGAATTATGAATTATGAATCAATAACACATACAAAATTAATTATGTTCCATATCGAATTATGAATTATATATAACTCATATATAATATGACATACAAGGGGTCGGGGGTGTCCCGGGAGGTGGGGTTGTCCATGGGTGAGGGGCTGTCCACAAGGGTGGGGGTGTCTAAGGGTGAGTTATAATGAATTAAGAATACATAAAAAATTCCATTTTCTATAATACATACAAGACTGAATTCATAAATTAGAATCCAATAACCCCAAAATAATGTATCAAGAGAATCTGAATATTTTTTGTCGGGTTTCTATATACCAGTTGTTTTTACTTAAAATGATGTCCATTTTAAAAAAAATTCAGACAGATACAGTGATACCGGCCAAACTGTGGCTCGGAATGAGGCAGGGTTGACTCATATACGTCATAGATGACTCATGGATTGTTTTCATAAAGTATAAACAGAATCTAAATGTGTTTGGTTGGTTTTCCGTATGTTAGTTGTTGTTTTCCCATAAATTTATTCCATTTCAAATAAATGCGAGACACTTTGAGTGGTTTTGGCCACATCGCACCTTGGATTGAGGAAAGGTTGACTTGTACATGTCACATACGGCCCATTGATTGTTCTTCTAATGTATCAACACAATATGAATACGTTTGCTGAGTTATCATTATGTTAGTTGTTGTTTTCAATTAAAATCATGTCCATTTCAAATAAAAGTGAGACAGCTTGAGTGGTGTCGGCCACAAATGCCCTCAGATTGAGACGGGGTTGACTCGCTCACGTCACAAATGACCCATGGATCGTTTTCCTAATGTTTTAACTGAATCGGAATGTGTTAGGTTAGCTTTCCGTATGTCAGTTGTTGTTTTCACTTTAAATGATGTTAATTTTAAACAAAAGAGGGACACTGTGTGTGGTGTCGGCCACACCACACCTCGGATTGGGGTGGGGTTGACTCGTACATGTCACATATGACCCATGGATCATTTTCCTAAATTTTATACAGAATCTGAATGCAATTGATCAGTTTTCCGTATGTCGATTGTTATTTTGGCTTAAAATAGTGTTTATTTTAAACAAAAGAAAGACACTATGAGTGGTGTCGGACACACCCTGTTTCAAATTGAGGGAGGGTTAACTTTTACACATCACATATGAACCATGGATCATTTTTCTAATGTTTTAACTGAATCCGAATGCGTTTGTTCGGTTTTCGGTATGTCAGTTGTTGTTTTCACATAAAATGATGTCCATTTCAATCAAAAGAGATACACTTTGAGTGGTGTCGTCCTCGCCGCACGTCGGATTGAGGTGAGGTTGTTTTTAAATGTCACTAATGATCAATGGGTTGTTTTCCTAAAGTATCAACACAATCTAAATGCATTTTTCATTCATTTTACCATTAAACGCATGTTTTGGCCATTTACAACACACAGAGCGTGTTTATGACCACCACGGTCACACGACACCTCCGATTGATGTGTCGTCTAGCCGACCATTTCACAATTTATCCATCCTTTGTTGTTGTCCGATTTAATGGCATTCTGAGGTCGTTTGGCCTGTACCGACCACCCTAAGCACATTTTTCAAGTGTATCAATCACCTAAAAAACACATATTCACCTAGGATGAACAAACCACGCGTCCGAATGATGTGTCATCTCCTCGTACACCTCACGAATAATAATTAGGGTGTTTTGATGTGATTTCAAGTCATTCCAATGTCGTTCAGCATGCATTTGACTGTTAAATGTATATTTTGGCCATTTACGACATGCAGAGTGCGTTTTCAGCCACTATGGTCACACGAAACCTCCAAATGACGTGCCTTCTGGCTGACCATTTCACAATTCATCCACCCTTTGTTTTTGTCCGATTTCGTGGCATTCTAAGGTCGTTCGGACCGTATCGGCCACCCCACACACGTTTTTCATGCGTGCCAAACACCTAAAAAACACATATTCAGTTGTGTTGTACAAAACACATGTCTGAATGATGTTTCATCTCCTAGTACACCTCAAAAAATATCAATTAGAGTGTTTTCTACTGATTTCAAGTCATTTCGATGTCGTTTGGCTTGAATTTGACCGTTAAATGCATGTTTTGGCCATTTACAACACACATAGTGTGTTTAAGGCCATTGCGGTCACACAACTCCTTCGATTAACGTTTCATCTAGCCGAAAATTTCAAAATTCAGCCACCCTTTGCCGTCGTCCGATTTCATGGCATTCTAAGGTCGTTCGACCTATATCAACCACCCCACACACGTTTTTCAAAAACACAAATTTAGTCGTGCCACGAAAACTGTGCATCGGAATGACGTGTCATCTCTTTGTAGACCTCACAGATAATAATTACGGTTTTTATTGTGATTTCAAGTCATTCTGATGTCGTTCGTCATGCATTTGATAGTTAAATGCATGTTTTGGAAATTTACGACACGCATAGGGCGTTTTCGGCCACCGCGGTCACACAACACCTCTGATTGACATGACGTCTAGCTGACCATTTCACAATTCAACAACCCTTTGTTGTCTTCCAATTTCATTGCATTCTGTGGTCATTCTACTAGTATCGACCACCCCACACACATTTTTCAAGCATGCCAAACAACTAAAAAACACATATTCTATCGTGTCACGCAAACTACATGTCTGAATGACGTGTCGTCTCCTCGTACTCCTCACGAATAATAATTAGGGCGTTTTCATGCGATTTCAAGTCAGTATGATGTCATTCGACATGCATTTGATTGTTAAAAGCATATTTTGTCCATTTACGACACGCGGAGTGTGTTTTTGGCCACCTCGGTTACACAACACCTTTGATTGATGTGCCGTCTAGCCGAACATTTCACAATTCACCCACCCTTTTTTGTCATATGATTTTATTGCATTCTGAGATCGTTTGGCCGGTATTGACCACCCCACGCATGTTTTTCATGCTTGGAAAACACCTAAAAACACATATTTAGTCGTGCCACACAATCCGTGCTTTTGAATGACGTGTCGTCTCCTCATACAACTCATGAATAATAATTAGGGTGTTTTCATGTGATTTCAAGTCATTCTGATGTCATTATTCATGAATTTGATAGTTAAATGCTTGTTTTGGCCATTTACAACACATAGAGTGCCTTTTCGGTCACCGCGGTCACATGCCACCTTCAATTGACCTGCCTTCTGGCCAACCTTTACACAATTCACCGACCCTTTGTTGGCATCCAATTTCATGGCATTTCGAGGTCATTCGGCTGGTATCGACCACCCCACGCATGGTTTTCAAGCATGCCAAACACCTAAAAACCAGATATTCAGTCGTGTCATGCAAACCGCGCATCCGAATGACATTTCTTTTCATCGTACACCTCAAGAATAATAATTATGGTGTTTTTGTGTGATTTCAAGTCATGTTGATGTCGTTTGCCATGCATTTGACCGTTAAACACATGTTTTGGCCATTTACAACATGCAGAGTACGTTTTTGGCCATCGCTGTAACACGACACCTCTGATTGGCCGCCATTTCACAATTCAACCACCCATTGTTTTTGTACGATTTCATGGAATTCTAATGACGTTCGGCCGATATCGACCACCCCACGCACGTGTGTCAAGCGTACCAAACACCTAGAAAACAAATATCCAGTTGTGCTGCGCAAATTGTGCATCTGAATGACGTTTCTTCCCCTCTTACTCCTCACGAATAATAATAAGGGTGTTTCTGTGTGATTTCAAGTCATTCTGATGTCGTTCGACATGCATTTGACTGTTAAACACATGTTTTGGTCATTTATGATAATTGGAGTGCGTTTTCGGCCACCGTTGTCACACAAAACCTCTGATTGACGTGTCATCTGGCCGACCATTTCTCAATTCACAAACCCTTTGTTATCGTCCAATTTCATGTCATTATGAGCTCTTTCGTCTTTTATCGACCACCCCATGCACGATTTTCAAGCGTGCCAAACAACTAAAAATTACAAATTCAGTCGTGTCGTGAAACCAACTTGTCTAAATGATGTTTTTTCTCCTCGTACACCTCACGAATAATAATTATGATGGATCAGTGTGATTTCAAATCATTATGATGTCGTTCGGCATGAATTTGACCGTTAAACGCATGATTTGGCCATTTACGACACACATAGTGCATTTTCGGCCACCGCGGTCACACGACACCTCTGATTGACGTATTGTCTGGCCAAACATTTCAAAATTCACCCACCATTTGATTTCATCTAATTTCAGGGCATTCTGATGTCGTTCGGCTGGTATCGACCACCTCACACACATTTTGCAAGCGTTCCACACACGTAAAAACACATATTAAGTCATGTCGCGCAAACCGTGCATAGTAATGACTTGTTGTATCCTCATACACATTATAAATAATAATTAGGTTGTTTCGTGTGATTTTAAGTCATTATGGTGTCATTCAACATGCATTTTATCATTAAACACATGTTTTGGCCATTTACGACATGCGGAGTGCATTTTCGGCGACTACGGTCACATGTCACCTCTGATTGACATGCCGTCTAACCAAACATTTCACAATTCACCCACCCTTTGTTATCGTCTAATTTCAGGGCATTTCGAGGTCGTTCAACTGCTATCGACCACCCCACGCACGTTTTTCAAGCGTGCCAAACACACACAAAACACATATTCATTAGTGCCGCACAAAATTTGTGTCCGTATGTTGGGTCGTCTCCTTGTACACCACACGAATAATTATTAGGGGGTTTTCGTGGGATTTCAAGTCATTCTGATGTCATTTGTCATGCATTTGACCGTTAAAAGCATGTTTTGGCCATTTACGACACGCTGAGTGCGTTTTCGGCCACCACAGTCACACGACCCCTCCAATTGACGTGCTTTCGGGCCGTCCATTTCACAATTCACCAACCTTTGTTGTCTCAAATTTCATGGCATTCCAGGCTTGTTTGGTCAGTATCGACCACCCCATACATGGTTTTCAATCGTGCCAAACACCTCAAAAACACATATTCATTCGTTCCATGAAAACCGCACGTCCGAATGACGTTTTTTCTCCTTTTATACCACACGAATAATAATTAGGGTGTTTTTGTGTCATTTCAAGTCATTCTCATGCCATTTAGCATGCATTTTACCGTAAAACCCATGTTTCGGCCATTTACAACACGTTGAGTATGTTTTCGGTAAGCGCAGTCACACGACACCTTTGATTGATGTGCTGTCTATCCGACCATTTCACAATACTCCCACCCATTGTTTTTGTCCGATTTCATGTCTTTCCGAGGTTGTTCGGCCGGTTTTGACCACCCCACACACGCTTTTCAAGTGTGCCAAACACCTTAAAAACATGTATTCAGTCGTTCCGCACAAAACGCGCTTCCCATTGAAGTTCCTTCTCCTTTTACATTCCATGAATAATAATTATGGTTTTTTCTTGTTAGTTCATATCATTCCAATGTCGTTTGACGTTCATTTTATAGTTAAACACTTGTTTTGGCCATTTACGACACACGGAGTGCGTTTTCGGCCAACGCGGTCACACGACACATCCGATTGATGTTCTGTTTGGATGACCATTTCACAATTCACCCACCATTTTTTGTCGTCCTATTTTATGGAATTCTGACATCGTTCGAGCAGTTTCGACCACCCCACGCACGCTTTTCAAGCGCGCCAAACACCTAAAAACACATATTGAGTCGTACCGCGCAAACCGCATGTCCAAATGACGTTCTGTCTCCTCGTACCCCTCACAAATAAAAATTAGGGTAATTTTGTGTTATTTCAAGTCATTCTGAAGTTGTTCGACATGAATTTGACCGTAAAATGTACGTTTTGGCCATTTACAACATGCAAAGTGCGTTTTCGGCCAGCGCGGTCACCCAACACCTATGATTGACATGTCGGCTAGCCGACCATTTTACAATTCACCCAATTTTCATTGTTGTCCAATTACATGGCATTCTAAGGTCGTTAGGATGGTTTCGAACACCCCATGCATGCTTTTCAAGCACGTCAAACACCTAAAAAACAAATATTCAGCTGTGCCGCGCAAACCGCAGGTCTGAATGATGTGTCATCTCCTCATACACCACATGAATAATAATTAGATCATTTTGCTAATGTATATACACAATACAAATGTTTTTGGTTTGTTTTCTATATACAGATGTAGTTTTCACTTAAAATGTTGTCCATTTCAATGAAAAGTGAGACACTTTGAGTGGTGTCGGCCATACAGTGCAAAAGATTGAGGCGAAGTTGGCTCGTACATGTCAAAAATGACTCATGGATCATTTTACTGATGTTTCAACAGAATCCGAATGCGTTTGGTTGATTTGAAGTTTGACATTTGTTATTTTCAATTAAAATGTTATCCATATAAAATAAAAGTGAGACACTTTGAGTGGTGCCGGAAATACCACACCTTGGATTGAGGCAAGGCTGACTCGTACACGTCAAAAACGACCCATGGATTGTTTTACTAATTTATAAACACAATTGGAATGTGTCGGGTCGGTTTTTTGTATTCCAGTTGTTTTAACATAAAATAGTATTCATTTTAAACTATAGGAAGACACTTTGAGTGGTACCGCCACACCGTGACTCTGATGGAGGTGGGTGGGTGGGTTGTCACAGGCCCCGGGAGGAGGGTGGTGGTTTCTTGGGGTCCAAGAAGAAGGGTGGTTAATGTCTCTAAAACACTATGAAGATATCATACATCTAATTCCGACAGGACTACGAACTGCTACAGGGTGTCATCCTAGAGCAGGGCCAAATCATGGCATTATCATGGCATGACTGCGGTGGGACTGTGGCGTCCCCGCAGTGTGACTACATCGTCAGTACTAGTGGCCCGATATGATTAAAGATGTTTCTGAGTTTGTCATGAGGTGATCCACCGATCAGAAGGTGTAGGTGGATCATCAGTGACTAGCGGGGCTTTTGTAGCAGTTACCCATTCCCGAGTGGAAGTGGAATGATGTTGCCATATATTTGATGAAAGATTTACCGAGGTTTCTTTGAGGGAATCAAGTAGTATGGGTTGTCATTGACATAATGACAATGGTTTCTCACTTCCTAATGATCAAGGATACCTTCAGTGTTGATGAGATGGGTTGGTTATACATTTGTGGGATTGTATGTTTACATGGGTTCATCACTCCATTGTTTTAGACAAGGATGCTCGTTTTACCTAAAGGGTCAGGAATGGACTACAAGACGCTTTGGGTACATAGGTATATTTGAGTACTGCTTACCTTCCTCAAAAATATGGCCAATCCGAGCATACAATTCATGTGCTTGAGGATATTCTATGAGCCTGCATCATTGATTTTGGATGTTCTTGGGAAAATCACATACAACTTGTGGTGTTTTCTTATGAAAACAGTTTTCCAGAAACTATTTAGATGACACATATTGAGGATTTGTACTTTAGTTCAAGCCGATCACACATAAGATTGATGGCTGTAGGATAGAATGTAATGTTACGGCCTTATCTTTTCCAGGAGACAAGAAAGCTGATAGATTTGATTCGTAAGAGGATGGATATTGCACAATCTCAACAGAAGTCAAAAGATGATGAACATAGAAGACCTCTGGAGATTGAGGTCCAGGGCCATGTTTTCATGTGGTTCACACCAAGGTTGGTGCATAAGAGGATTAGGTGACTGTGCTAGCTTTCTCTGAGGTTCGTTGGGCCATTTGAGGTTTTGGAGAGAGTGGAGCTGATTGCCTATATGCTACAGTTACCTCAGAGGTACTGATCTATGCATGATGTCTTTCATGTTTGATAGCTTTGACGTTACTTCTCAGACTCCTCACATGATCTTCAAACAGAAGAGGCTGAGTTAGAGGTGGACACCTTGTTTAAGGAGCATCTTATCCAGATTGATGATAATAGTATGAAAGTTCTCTATGGTCGGTCTGTTGCTCAGGTACGAGTGTTATGGCATCATGAGTGAGTACAAGACGAGACTTGGGTGAGTGAGACCAATGTATGAGCATAGTGGCCAAAGTTGATCAAGGATTCTTCTTCTACACTACATATCTAGGGAAATTTAGGGACAAATTTCTTTGAGGGGGGAAGTTAGTAAGAACACGGATCTTCCTTTCAGGGATGTTTTCCATTTTTCTAGTGCTTTTGAGAAAAATGAAGAGTCTTCTAGATATTTCATAAGTAAATGTCGTGTATTTGGTTACCGCAGGTAGCTGAGTGCTAGCCATGTCACAGCCATACACATGACAGTGAGTGGTGATCTGGAGACCACCTAATACGGGGGCTGGTAAAGGAATGTACAGTCTGTGTACTTCCAAATTATACGCCTAGTACTATTTTTTCATTAAACTCACAAGAGATGGGTCTGACTGAATGAGACGCATCCTTCTCAAGCTAGTTCATCTAAGAGAATCCGTACAACTATGATTCTTCCCTGATCCCCTAATTGAGCATCTGTTCTCCAAATAAACCACCGTCTATTGCGTTAGGATCTCCTTATGAAGCTATTCCTTCTCTTAGATTTACGTTTTATGATTCTTCTTCTTTCTCATGTTATCAACAGTTGATCATTTTTATCTTTTTAAAAGATTTATGGTGTTCTTGGGAGATTCAGGTCCTGAGGTTCACCTATAAGAATCCTACATCATTGAGGCAGGTGGTTTGTGCATTTCTGTTGAATGTATTTTAGTTAAATGTGAAAAATAACCCAATAACCATGATCAGGGTATTGCATGGTTACTATTTTAACCCTATGAATTTCCTTCTCTGGTTGTATTCTTGATTAGAGGTTAATTGAATGTGAATAGGGTTATTTTCTAAGCTTTGGAATTGTTTTCCCATGAATGTTTTTATGAACATTTGGTCTTTCTTTGCCTATTAGGCTGCCTTGTTCTTTACCATGCCTAGTATTGTAGGATAGAGGGATTATTATCTGACATGTTGTTGAACTGTAGAATGGTAAGCTTAGTAGTTCATGAGGTTTACTTTGGTTTCTTTGCATTTCTGTGCACGTTTTAATTAAACAAGTCCGTGAGAACCTATTGTAGCGGATCATAGGAAGAATTGATGTAAAGGCTTCTCAAAGGTGTCTATTTTTACTTTTACAATGCGAGACCATAGGGGAAATTGATGTAAGCATTTCCTCAGAGTTTTTGTAGTTCTTCAACATGGTCCACAGTTGTAATGTGACATAATTTCATCCCCATAGTGCGTTTAGCTATAGATACGAGACAATAAGAGGAATTGACGGTGTGTTCTTCCTCATAGAGTGTATTCTTAAGCAGAACCAGAGGGTTTAGGCTGAGTGTACTGCTGAGAGGGTTGCTTGTGTTTCTAGGTAGGACCAGAGGGTATTGGCTGTGTGTACTTCCCAGAGGGTTGCCTTTTTTCATTGCATTCCTATTGGTGTCACTAGTTAAGAACAGAGGGGATATGCTATGAGTACATTCCAGAGGGAACCTGTTTGTAACTAACTACATTGATTAACTGTTACCTGATATATGAAATTGAATTCATTGGAATTATGGATTGATTACTATATTGTTATTCCTTGTTTATGATTTCTTTTACTTATTACCTACCATTTATTCACTAATTTTAGTCACAGATCTTATGGTGATTGCCTACTGGGATTTAGTCTCACACCCTGTTTGGGCCATGCTTTTGGGCCCAAACAGATTATATTTCTATAGGTAAAAATAAGGTTATGTTCCCTTTTACATCAGTTACTTGATTGTTGTAGAGCTGAAGAGCATGGGACCAACCTGAGGCTTGAAATGCTGAGGAACGATTATCTGTTTTTTTTGTACTTTGGTGTAGTACTATTTTTATGACATCATTGTGAATTTCTTTGGATTCGTTCCTAGACATGTGTATCATGTATCATTTATATATATGTGTGTGTTATCCAGTTTATTATATTATAGTCTTTAGTTGTTTAATTTTTTATTCATTATTACTTCTCTTGATATTGTTGATATTCTCTTCTAATGTGTTACTCTACCAAGGAGGGCATAGTTTCCCCAATATCACACCCAAGGCCCTCGCTTCTAGTTGGCAACGTCTGGCATTCAGAGAAATGCTTTTGAGGCCATGTGACCAACCGAGTATGGGGCGCCCCTGGGAGCTATCTAGAATGAGGACGTTACAAGAATGTATTCAATGAATATCATGTGGAATGAGTATAGGTAAATGTGTAATATATATATCATGATAGATATTGACATTATCATCATGTTTGTTAGAGAAATAACAATATATGATCAATTGTTTAGAACCTCTAGGATAACTATAACTGATCTGAATAAACATTAATGTTATGAATGAATTATAATATATTCATCATAGACTAGTTATACTTTAGGTAATCATTAAAAAATTAAGGCCTACCATCCAAATTTTGGGAGAACACCATAGGCGTACCCACTGATAATATACTCATGCTAATAATTGAATTCATATATATGTCATCAAGTGTCACCTTGAACATATTAATCATGTGTTTTTCCATATGATACAATGGTATTGCAATGCGTTACACACTAATTTTGAGATCAATCTCAATGTTAACTCCTTAAATAAAAGTGAGTTTTTTCAAGTACTCTAGAAGGATATAATAATTGAAATCCATGATTGGGGAAAGAGTTATGGGGGCCTAAAATGATCACATTAAATTTGGAAAGACTTGCATATATATCATGATTATACTTAGATAACTAAATTCAAGTCTTACTCTACCAAATCCATGTTCCCACTCTCTAGTCATCGCATACCTCTTTACCTATTCATCTATTTAAGTGATATCATTCATCTCTCATTATTAATTTGTAATAATAATCATGAAATGAATTTAATTTGAAGAATCATATCAAATAAATATTCATCAAATATCAATATGTTCCAGAAATTCCCATATATGAAGGAAACTATATGACACTTTAGGCATTTATGAAGATGGTTCAATTTTATGCCCAATGGTGTATCATGGGAATGTCCCTCCTATGATAGAATAACTTATAAATCTGGTTTATTTAAGATATTTTTTATAAATAAATTATTTATAAGAACTAGTATTAATCAATGATCTATATAATGCGGACATGATCAATACCATACATCAAAAAATAGATTATCAATCAAAAATATTGGATAGAGTCTAGTGCACTATTTAAAACTGTCCGACCATAGCATCAATGCCCAATCCCTGAGTGATTTCATCATGGTTATCTTTTGAGGTCCCAGACTAGATCATTGAGTTAGATATCATGTATATACTCCACCTCTAATTAACCTTATCATTGATTACGTAGAGTGAAACTCTATTGGTTCCCTGACTAGCCACATTGCAGACTCATGATCTGAGTTATGTACAAAACATGGGACATTGATTGACCATTACATTGTTGAAACAATATTGAAATACTATATTGGATGATGAAAAATAAACACTCAAATGAACATTCATGCCACTTCCATTACATGAGTTATATACTATACACTATATTCTACAACAAGAAACCCCCATTGTATTGATAAAAAGATCGATTATTGGACCACAATGGGATGAAAGTAAATCTTCCACCCTATCCACCTTTATCCCCTTCTTAATGTTCATAGACTTTTGAAGAATCTATGTGTATGTTGTTTGTTAAGTACACTAAATATGACCTATTATCATGTTCACATGTTAATTTCAAAATTATGAGCCTTCTACAAATCATTTGAAACCAATAAAAGAGAAATGTTATGTATATCTATAAAATAATTAGAATACATAAAGGTAGTCTTATAAATCTACTATAAATCCATGAAATCATTAATATGGTCCATCATTATCATTTTAAGAAATATTATTATGAAATTAATGGTTGTCCATGTAGGGAACCTTAATTTTCTGACAAGAATCATGAAATTCAACTACCTCCTAGTGGGTATCTAGAGTAGGAAGGTCACCAGAATCACTATCACCTCATTATGATTTAGAAATAGATTAAAAATTCTCTCAATGTGGTTTATCCATTCATCTCAATATTGAAGGTCACCGGTACCCTAGAATTATGGAGAATGATTGAGCTAGAAATCCTTTCCATGATTATTCACAATCAATTGAACTGTATATTCATATAAATGTATAATATGATGGACTCCCAACTAGATAGAATTTATAGAATAAATCACATATTCTAGTGTTGGGTCATGTAGGGGAACAACATCATTTACCTTAGGTGGTGGTACATAAGAATTTTGATATTCTACAATTGGTGGTCTCATCAAACATCTCTGATGATGGATATTTTTTACACAATGAACTATCAGGAAATATTCCACATAATAACCTTCCATTGACATCACAAAGGGTTCTCCCATGAGTCTACCCACAACATAAGGTGTACCCCTCCTTGCGCTAACCAAGGTCTCATCCGTACATGATGGTCACATCCCTCTTATATATATTAATAAAAAAGTCATTATGATTTCAAATAAGAAAGTCCAATAATGACATATCATATCAGCATGGAAATTCACATATTTCACAAAAAAGAGAAAAATGTCATAACAAACAATACAATTTTTGGAATTTAACTTTGAAACTACATTACAAAACAATATAGTTATTTTTATGGAATCTGAACCTATATTCCTAACCATGATTCATGAACACACTTGATATATCATAGTGAAAGAAGTTAAAATCTTGACCATGGTAACTTGTATGTCTACTAGACCTATGATAGGAAAGAACACCAAAACTCCAATACTCGAGTACCAAACAGATATCAATTTTCTACCACATTCATATTTATCCTAATGTAAATATGAAAATAGGTGATTTGATACCAGTTTATAACAACATTACATTAACTACTTAGTCTGAACTGGTATGCCCAATAATATCATGTACAACTCATAGTGTGTAAGAGGTTGAAACATGTAGAAAGGGTATATCTCCACAATTGGCGAGAATAAACCTAAATCATATTTTTAGAAAAAGATTATAATAAGAAAAAATGAAGTAAAAAAGAAATAGTGTGCTAATATAGAAATTATAGATGATATAAATTCCATAATAAACTGGATCTTGAATTGGAAAACCATTCCATGAAATCAAGAGTCAATATATAAATAAATCAATAGTAAAATACTCTAGATTCTATTGTTGTCTACAAATATTTTATAATTCTTCTTCACATCCATCAACCATATGGTTAATTCTCTTAACTATCCACCAATCATGAATTCAACACAAAAACACTAAAAAACAGCTCGGGTGGGTTATGGTACAAGACTCAGTAAAACAGTACCAATATTTCCATAATAATTATTCACCTATGTATAAATTGTATTCCATGATTATAATAAATTTGTAAATAAAATATATAGTATTACATCATGTGATGAGTGGTTTTTGGCTATCCAAACTGCCAAAACCCTCTCACCATACAAACATCGACACTATGACGGAATGATAAAAAAATATGTCAGCAATGATTTGAACATTGCTAAGGGATCATTGTATGTCACCCGGTATCAACAAGATATTGAGTGTATAAAATAAAAATAATACATAGTGCATTGAGTGGACACATTACATTAAATACACAAGTCATTGAGTTGGTGCACTACTTGGAATCCATAATGAATGGTGTGATATCTGACTATAATGCTATAATAAAACATTATCATGAACATCGTGAATCATGATTAATACTCTATATAGGATAAATATACTATGATGGTCAAAAATCATGTTTACTATGTACAATCCCAGAAAATCCATGATAATACTCAACAAGTTATAACATGATAATCAGACATAGCATGATGTCATGAGATATATAAAAACACCATGTCTAAATGATAATCAACATCAAACATGGATTCTATATATCTTAAAAATTCAAATATAAACAAGGATCATAAAAGGGAACCACTTCAACACCAAAATCCATAATTATTTACTAACAATGGTGTACAAAAACAAGCTAACACATGAATCAGCCATATAAACATGTGAGATATCCCAAAAAATGTATGGTATTTTGTACATGCAATTCATCGACATCATCTTCAATGAAAACCACCATGTGTGGTTTGAAATATGTAATGAAATTCTTAATATACATTAATACCTCCTGTTGTGACCTATATTCATACTTTTTGATACATCAATGATTCATGTTTAACAAGGTTTTCTTTAACCATCTCTACTAATTTTGTTTTTAAATGAATTAAATTATCCCATTTAATAATAGTTTCTCCCTCAAGGAAAATTTATGAATTATAAAAAACATTAAATGAACATTTTTGTATGAAATTCATCATGAATTATAATAAAACCACATATGATAATATATTATATCACTAAAAATACACATGTGATAATAATTTATTATTATTTCGTGAAATTTCATGAAATTAATTTTTTATAATCTTTTGAATAATTTAATGATAATTATTATTCAAAAATTATTTATTCAATATTTCTAATGGGTTTCTATGACGATACACATTGAACATAAATAAAATGAATTGAATGAGATATTACAGGATTACGTCCCACTTGAACTGCACACATGGTGAGCAAATAGTGAGGTGAGAGGTTTTCATTCCATGAATTTAGAAGGAATTGTGACACTATTAATAGAATGCTTCACCAAACCATAACATGGTTAAAACCTGGCATTTTACGTTCAAATCAGAGTCCAAAAATGATGTGCTTTATGGATGGCTATATTAGAAAAACCAAACTGTGTATAGGTTCTTGATAATAGAAAAAAAAAATTACTTTGTCAAATTAATATGTGTTATAATCATTTCATGAATGATGGGGGTTTTAATTTTATACATAAATATAACATAAATTTAAAATGACCCCAATGATATTAACAACTGGATATTCTATATTAATTTTTTTAAATTATATTGTAATATTAAGAGTCAGCAAAAAAATAGCGGCCCTTGACTGTGAGATCTGGTGTTCCCAGAATGTAATTTTGAACAATTTTTACGGGTATATTCAAAAATCATGCAGGCAGCATTTAATAACATTCAAAATGGAACTCAAAATTAAAATCTGAGGCCACTGTTAAACTCACAATGCTGGGATTCTCTTAAGTGTGTATTTACGTTGATATTAGTAGTGTAGGAGAAAAAGGTTAATTATTTAGTTATTTTGAAGACTACTAAAATAACATAAAAATGTTATTATATTTTATTACCTTCCTGTTGAGTGGAGATGGTTGGACCGATGGGTTTCCAATCCATTTAATGGCTTCACTCATAGTGTTGTAACCAAATGGTTGAGAGTTAACAGGTTGACTCATTAATGACCCTCAGTAAACATTAATTGCATGTGTCACCCTTTCCAACAATTTAAATGAGGCTCGAGCTTGGGGTTTTGACATAGAAGGGAGGAACCTCTAATGAAGTGCCACAGAGTCTTCCAAAAATGAAGAATGGATGTTAGTATGGCACCATTGGAGGAATCGATCCAGGATTGACGAACATCAATGGCTATATCTGGCATGGATTCGTCTTCCACAACCACAATGTCTCCTCCAAATCCGAGGTAGGGGGTTTTTATGTTTAAATTCATGGGAGTTTTTTTTCAATACCTCATTCTTGAAAATATTGATGAATTGTGGAAATTTGGATGGTTATTATTTCATCTTGATGATTTATTTACTCCTTCTTGTTATGATGCTAACGCGTAGGGCGTTGGACCAACGAAGAAGGCCTCAACCCTCTACTGCTTCGGTTTTTTCCATGTGATTCATGGGAAAATTATGAAATGGATGAAAACATGAATTTAGAAGCAATGTAGTGAAGGAAGCATCCCAGGAGGCCCATAGGCATGTTTGGAAGGGAAAAATCCACCAGAGCTCTCCCATTGGCCCACAGAAGCCTTTTTGGCATGGTGGCACCGACAACTAGCACTGTCGGCATCTGGTGGTGGAGAGGGGCAGTGGCAGCTGACTGGCACCGGCTGTGAATGTGGGACAACATCTGGTGGTGCTGTTGTGGACCTGTGGGGCAGCCGGCGTCAGCCTATCGTGGTGGGAATAGGGTGGAACGCTGTCACACGTCGTGGATGGGAAACTCGTCATCGAAGACAAAATGAAGGGGAATTGTGTCATGCGGGTCCCGCTAACTACGAAGTGGTGCCATATGGCTCCACCGTTGTGAGTTTGAATGAAATACTAAAATTTGGGAAGGGTAAGTGACCCCCCCCCCTCACAAGGACAGCCTAGCTGGGGCCGTGCCAGCCAGCGAGATGGGCTGCCTGGCTGGTCAAGCCTAGCCAAGGCATGCCGCACCAGTCTGCGGCCCAGTCCACTCGGGATGGCCCAATCGGTTTTGGCCAGTCAGGGTAAGCCCTTGGTCAGACCTGGAATAGGTCGAGCTGACAAAGGATGTGTTTCATGATGCGGTCTGACTGGGTCAGACCGGACACAAACCCTTTTCGACCAAGATACACTAAAAAGGTTGTATCTCACAAACCATACATTTTTTCAATGAATCTGCTATGGTGATACATTTAATGTAATGAGAGAGTCCTTTTATGATTCACCACCTATGATTTTGATAATTTTTGAGTATGGTAGGGATGTATTGAACCTAAATACAAATATTCCCTCAGTACTAAAATGCTTATAACTCACAGATCGGGCGTATGATTGACCTGTCATATGTCATTTTCGGACCCTTATGACAGGTGGTCCATTGGGTAAATCCATTTTGGAAATTCATGGAATTTGAGGAATGACCGGTATCTTGAGAAGATGATTCTATGGAACTCATGGGAACCGGGTACGTGAAATCATGTGGTCGACTGTCATTGGAATATCAACCATCTGTGGATCAGCATCGTACAGACCATGTGTCGATCAGGAACATAGAGACCTTGTGTGGATCAGTATTGTAGAAAACCTGTGTTGAACAACATCATAGCGAACTTATGTGGATCAGCATCATATAGACCCTTTATGTATTATAATTCTAGTGGACATGTGTGGATTAGTAGGGTGTGACCCGATGAGGACCATCCTTAGAGAAGCTCATCGTGGATCAGCGACATAAGACCCTATGTGAATCAACAATGGAACAACATCAATCTGGTTCAATTGTGAATGGAATAAAATGATGTAGCATAAGTCTAAACATATTTATTATTGATCTCCAAGTTTTATTCTTGGTTTTACCTAAGTCATTTACATAGTACTTTTTGATTGAGATCATGCTTTGTGGTATTCCATTGTAGAATTCTGAGAGACCATCGCGGGACTCAGGGTATCTATTGGGTATTGGTATACTCACCCCTTCACAGACAACACCAGAACATTGTTTTGACCTATGGAGATGATGATTAGCTTGGTTGAAACTATTGGATCTAGGACCAGGTGGTACACAGAGGTGACTGGTTGATGTGAAGATCTTTGGTGACGAGTTGTACCTACCCTTCGGTCGTATGGCTATTCCATTTAGCGATATGTGTGGAAGTTGATCATATGATTATTCCATTTATATATTTTTATGTCCCAAGTTACCATTGTGTGAAATATTTTTCTTTCTATGTGCTTTATGGTAATATTTTGTTTACAAAAAGAATAATAAATGAGATTTTTTTCATTGAATATTATTTTCTACTTTTTAATGGTGAAATGTATACTTTATGATGAATTATTCATGGTTGACATGTTGTTATGAAAAAATAGCAGATTTCCTTCTTTATGTATCCCTTACAAAGGTTTTTATGCTCATACCATGTTTTGAAATGTTTTCATAGGAATTAATGATGAATATAGTCAAGGATTGGAGAAATGATAAGTCATGTTGTTTAATTCATTGAATTAAACAAGTCTTCTTTTAATGAGTTTATGTTTTCTGAAAAAAATAGACCTTGAGAAAAATTGTATACTTGTAATATTTAAGTTTTTATGTACAATTTGTGATATAATTCACTAAATCTATAAACTAAAAAAGATCCTCAATGTGAATTATTAATTTAATTCAATATTACATATTATTTAAGGTCATTTCCTTAAAATGTGATTCATCGGATAAGAAGGTACTATGATAACATTTTTGGTATCATGCTATTTTTACTAAAGTTGATGATTTTTTTTCATGATGAGAAATACATACTTGATTTCATTACAATATCACCACTGGTCATTCCCTGAACAATTTCAAAATTACCTCTTATTTAAAGAAATGTAGTTTATTTTATCATTATTGAAGTGTTATCATATCATGGGATACAATTATTTTTCATTCATTCTCTCTCAAAAAAAGGATAGAACAGGTTATCAAATATGCATATGTCCGCCTATAGTTATATAATACATTAATATAACAAATATGAATTGGAATATAACATATACAATCCATAAATGTATAATATTAAAATCATTACAGAAACCGAAAATATAAAACATTAAAAAAAGGTGAACTAAATTGACATATAATTTATCTAACTTGTATCATTAGGCAATTCATGGTTATCTAATTCCAAACATGTGAATATGTTAATCAAGTATAATAACATAAATTACCGTAGAAAATTAGTAAATACATGCATTCTATCAAAATTAACACTTTCCACAAACCAAAAATTCAAAAATTCTACATACTGAAACCAATATAACACAATGTCCAAATATCTATCATGGGAACATTAATACTATCAAACCACTCGTTATCTCCTTTTCCATTCATTATATAGATTTCTTGTTCTTTCAAAAAATATTTCAATATCGTTTTGTGGTCATCAATACAATATAATTATGGAAAACAAAAGTAGACCAATACATAGATATTTCAATATTCCATAATACTATAAAATGATATTCCACAACACAATTTTGGAATCCCATTACAGAAACACTTAATCATCCCACCACTTAATTTTCATACTCTACGTCACCAATAATGATCGTGTATGACTTCCATATGTACATTAACTTAAGAGGGTGTAGATTTTGATCGTAAATAACCCATAGATTAGGGTATTGGTTAGCTTAATTTCCTAATTCATTGAACATATAGACTTGAAGTTATGGTGGTGCATTCTGTGTAGTGTTTTATTTGTTCCCATCATTACAATCCTTTTTCGCATTACTTCAGCACTCAACTGCTCAAAGACCTTCTTTTACACACATGGTGCATTCTCTAGACACTTTAAGACAATCTCTACAGTGATTCATTACTCTCTTTAAGCATAAGGAAACATTCATCTTCTTTTCAACGTTGTTTTGATATTTCCCCTTTAACATCATCTTTCGTTTCTTGACAAAACCATGAGAGGGATTTGTAACACCACATTCCAATTCTACCTTGATAGCACATCAAACAATCTCTTTACATCTACTGAAGTCTCTTTTAGATAATTACCTTGAATGACATTGTATTAATCCACTAATGAATCGATATAATCTCCTTCCAGGATGCATGATAAATCACGAAGCATACCTTGAATGACTTGTAAAATTCCCCTCCTGTGTAACAACAGATACATTATCCTTTTTCATAAGTTTAAGGAACACCATTCCAATCATTTTTTGAAAAATATGAGTGAATTAATTATTGTAAAAAAAGATCTTGATCTCATCCCATTCCAAGGATTCAATTTCATCATGTTGCCTTGCATACTTAATTATAGTCCACCATTGGTATTCATCACCATCTAAATGATAGAAAACCAAAATTTCATTATCATGATTTCGCCAATGAAATACGTAAAATATAATTTCAATGGTACTTATCCATTACTCAGCAACATGTGGATCAGAAGTCCCATTGAATGAAGGTGGGTGTTTCCTCATGAAGGACTCAATATAAGGTTATTACATTATCTATTCATTTAGAAGTCTAGAATTATTCATATCATTTGTAATTATAGAAATAACATTTTTCATTCACTCTCCCATAACATTTGGTTGTCCTAAAATGGTTCTTATGGGTTCCATCCATAGTCTAAAATGTAAAAAGAATAGTGTGAGAGGAAAAATCATACAAAGAAAAAAGATAATCAAGGGGGAGTATTTTAAATATCTAACTACATAGGATTAATACTAGGTTATTCATTATCGTTACATAGATTCTACGACTTCATGATATATTTATACATATCTTTAGGGACATCCCTTGGCATTCCATAGAAATATCTCTAGAGATATCACTACTGTTTTCTGCATCCATTTTTTCAGGTGTTAACTACAACTCCATTCTAATACCTACTCTAAAGACACAAGCATAATGTACATGTACATTACATTTCTTTTGAGGAATACATAATACATTACACAAATATATGATGAAATGCCATAATAGTTTAGTGTTTTTGGAAACATAGATCACAATCATATAAACATGTTGAATGATCTTCAACATATCCATAAAGATATTTCCCATTGGTTTTCCTACCTATAACCATTATTTATATTATGTGAAAAAACCTAAAATGGGTGAGCTCAAATGCTCAATAAGGGTAAACATAGAGAACATAAAACAAATAATAAACATTGGAATGAAAAAATATGAAGATAATGTATAAAAAAATCGTATGTCATGAAATAAATCTTGGTAGTATGTCAGGCATATATAATAAAGGATCATTAACCCTGATTGAATAGAATTTGAATGAAATGTAAAGAATTAAAAATTCAACGTAATTTTTGTATATTATATGACATTATAATAAGTCGTCAAAATTTGATGGAGTGTGATTCTAAGGCATGGGGTTCCCACAATGAATTTATTATATTTTTTAAATTATGTTTAGTAAATGAGAGAGAGACATTTTCTATCATTGGACCCACACAGGATCTAACATATGCACTGTCTTCCACCGACGGAGGACAGAAGATTTGGTGGCGAAGAACCGAGATCGAAGAATGCGGACTACCTCACTCTGATGGGGACTCTCCTTCCGCCAATTATGGCGATACCTCTAATGATTCACAAGGTAGTGGTTGTCATTTAATTTAAGAAATTCTCACATTTTATATCCTCATTCCTGAATTTTTGGGTGGTCGATGCAGGGGTTTTGAATAGGTTTTATCAGTATTTTTAATGTAATGTATAATTTACCCCCAATTGTTATAATGCTATCCTAGATGGTGCATGCCACACAAATAAGTATCAGACCTTCTGCCAGTTGTTTTTTATTTCTTCCTTTGGTTTAGAGTAGTTAAAAAATGAAGGAACATGAAATCGAGTGGCGCGCAATGATGGAGGCATACCTAGAGGAATATGGGCATGTCAGTAAAGACGAACGAACCACCAAAGCTCACCCGGTTGCCCATGGGAGAACCGCTAGTGCAGAACCAGCTCGGCGGCACTAGCAACTACATTCGACAGACTTTGGAGGTAGATGAGGGCATCAGCCTCGGGTGGTAGCTAGCAACCTCCATTAGCAATGGAAGAGATTGACTTTGGTGGACTGAAAAAGGGCCTGTAGCAGCCAGCCACATAGGTGGAGGTGACGCGCTATCGCACACCTTGATGAAAAAAGCCACAGCTCAAATCCACAATGATGTAGGGGACACACTCCATATTGGTCCTATGGGTGACAAGGCTAAGCCACATGGAGCCACCAATAAAAGAGACGAACTACTCCATTTGGTTGATTGGGTGCAACAGACCACAAGACCCTGCCAGGGTCACACCGCAGCAGCCCAGCCCAGCTAGGGCAGGATGGGTCTGTCCATGGCCTAGTGAGCCGATCCTGTCGATGCGAAGCCTAACCGGGCCGGCCCAGTCTCGTTTAGGCTAGGTTGGTTTGGCGTAGTTCAGGTCGGGATAGGCCGGTCCGACCGTGTCAGACCCGCGTCGCACCCCTCTCGGGCCCTGATACACATAAGTGACCATATCACGTGAGACACACCTCTAATTGATGAACCTTAAATAATGATGGGATTCTTGGAGTGAGATAGTCATTTTTATGATACTCTAAGATACTCTTAGAAAAATTTTGTGTACATATTGGTTGGATCTACTCTGAATCAAACCTATCCCTCAGTACTAAAATGCTAATAACATACCGAACAATTGTTCGGTTAAAGTGTTGTCTATTGTGTTGGATCCCTTATGACATGACATATCATCAAGTTACATCTTTGTGGAACATTGTTCTAGTTGAAAGACTACTTATGGCTAGGGGAGTGGTTCTACAAGAATCAAGTGTACTATGTGCGGGAATCCAGTGGCTAGAAGTGAGGAGGAGGTGGGAGACAGATCATAAGATGGTTAGTACCGAGTGATCCCGTGTGGGTCTTCACCTATGAATTTTTATTTGGATCATCAACATGTGATATTTTGTGGATGAACACATAGAATTCATATGTGGATCAGTAGTACGTGACCAGATGAGGGCCAGCCTTAGAGAGGCACGTTGTGGATCAACAACATATTGATCATGTCTCGGTCAGATCCTTTGTGGGTCAGCTTTCAGCAATCCTGTTTGGGTCAGCACATACTGATCTTGTGTGGATCAAATAATATGTGGGTCTTGTGGGGGTTATTACATATTGTCTCAGGGTGGGTCATCTGTATTTTGGGTCCTGCTGGGGCTAGTACCTATCGATCATGTGTGGGTCAAATTCTGTATGGTCAATAGTAGTGCCTCTCAACTGAATAAGATGATATAGCTTATCGACTAATCATCTGTACTTCAATGATTAAATTTTACCTGGTTTGAGATGTCTCAATTTCATTATTCATTTTGTTTGAGATCATGCTTAACTTTTTTTCCTTTGTGGAATTCTATGAGACCATCAGGAATTTGGGATCTCTATAGGGTATTGTTACACTCACCCCTGTCAGGGCATTCCCACACCTTGTTGTGTCTTCCACAGATGATGACCATCATAACTTATTCATGAAGGTGTTAGGACCTGGTAGAAAATAGAGGAGATTTACCGATGTGGAGAGTAGTGGAGACGATTTGTACCTACCAGTCAGGTAGGATCCCTGTCTGAAAATTCGAGGATATATATATTTTTTTTTTCATTTGTTGTTGTACCTATAAATTGGTTTTTTATTTCATCCCATTTAAATTCAGTAATCCCCTTTACTACTATAGTTTTACTTCAGTGTTTCATCCTATTGAGTTCATGGTTTGTGTGTTTATAGGGGTTTAATGGAAATGCCTTCCTATTTTAGGGATATTTCGTTCTGGTTCTAGTCTCCAAACCCTGTCATATGGCAGGTAAGCTTGGGGTAGTCACGGCGCGGGCCCTGGGGGATGGGTTATGACAATGTGGTATCGAAGGAGTCAGTTCTAATGAATAACTATGAATCTGATCTTTTTAATTGAGCAATTGGGTTACATGTTTTGAGTATGGTTTTTAGTTTGGGGAGTCTAGTTTAGGTGTAGCGGCTGACGTGTCCATACACCAGGTCCTTGAATTCTGATTTCTGACCCTATGCACAATAACACTATTTGGTTGTGGTTTGGATTTTTTTTACATTGATCTCTTTTGAGTCACCACACCTGGTGTAACATATAGAGAGTGGAACAAATATTTCTTTTCAGGATACCACTTCATAGACAACTAGATAGGATTTACGAGAGAGTACACGATGACGGCCCACCGAGTAATGATGTTTCAGTCTAAGGCCCTCTTATTGTGGGAGCACCTTCGGGTGGTGCACCATCACCACCACCACCCATTGGGTAGTAGATGCCACCAACCCCACCAGCAGAACACACACACCGACCAAGATCATTTCACGAGTTCTAGAGATAGATCCCTATACAGTTTTGTGGTGAGACAGATCCCTAGGTAGCTGATGACTGGTTGGAGTCTATGGCTAGAGTTCTTCCATTGGTTGAGACACAAGAAGAGCAGATGGTTATTCTAGATTCTAGCCTTTTCCAGGGAACAATAAAAAGTTGGTGGAGCCAAATTCTCCCAACAAATGGTGAGCCGACCCTCACCTAGAAGGTCTTTGAGAACCACTTTAGGGAATACTTTGTTCTAGAGATAGTACACAAAGTGTGCATCAAAGAGCTACTACACTTACTGGAGGGAGAATTATCATTTTCCCAGTACTCGGCGGGAATCACTGAGCTCTCACACTACTCCACCCACATGGTACGGGACCCATTCTTCAGGGCCCAAACATTTGAGAAGTGTCTTCAATGTGATATCAGAGCATCAATGATATCTCTGAATATCCCAACGTAGGCTGGAGTGCTCAAGCAATCATTGTGTGCGGAGAGCATCATAGATCTACAGGCACTGACAGTGATAGCCACCATGGGATGACAGGTAGTCTCCACATCTATAGTAGGTATTAGACAGATGACGTAGAGGTCCACGCGGGCCAAAACCACCAGTGGAAAACCCCGGGATGCATGGTCGGATGGGCGGTGCTCGTGAGACAATGAAGGTCAGGTGGGAAGAAGATTGTGCTACAGGTGAAGTATGCAAGGCCATATGGCTCATGACAGCCTAACCCACAGTACCAATGATCAGCGGAAGGTCGAGGGATCACCGAGAATGTGTCATAGATTCATTTGAGTATGTCCACATAGCTGCGTACTAGGAAGAGGATCAAGCTGCACAGTAGGTGGTGGGTGGTGCTATGAGGTTCTACCACCGCCACGGCGAGGAGGTCCACCCCAACCACAGGGAGCAGGTGGACATGGGTGAGCATGCCTACAAGTAGTAGAGGCCAATGACCATGGTTCTCTGGAGATGATTAGCGGTACTATATATGTCTATTCAACTCTAGATGAAGTACTTATAGACATAGGTTCCAGTCACTATTTCATTTCCACAACACTTATTTGGAGCTCATATATTCTAATGGATTGGTTGTCTAGATCCTTTCAATTAGAGAATCTAGTGGGAGATGATTCGATGATTAAATAATGTTGTAGTTAGTGTGAGATCACTCTAGGAGGCGAGAGCTCTAGATGAGATCTCCTAGTAGCAGCATCGATTCCTTAAGACATCATCATGGTTATGGACTGACAATCCACAGTCTATGCATAGAATTACTATTTTAGGTGCAATGTGTCTTGTGTCTGTGAGGATGGGATCTGGTTTACCTTAATCGGTTAGACGGAAACCTTTGCTGCACATGATTGAATATCTCAGAGGAGGGTGAAACCGATTACTTATCAGTTGGCTAGACTCAACCCATGATAAGTTAATGTGAGAAGTTATAGTTATCCTGTAGTGGTGGACCAGTATGATGATATCATTCCTTATTATGTTCTGAGACTACCTCCACACAGATAGATACAATATTACATCAAACTATACCTTTGGATGACACCAATATCTACCCCAGCTTATCGGATGGATCTCTAGGAATTTTAGGAGTTGCGGGTATAACTGGAAGACTAATAGGGAATGGGTTTTATAGGGACCAGTGTTTCTCCATGAGCATCTACAATCTTATTCGCCAAAAAGGCATAAGGGAGTCAGAGGATTTGTGTGGACTTTCGGCACCCGAACCATGAGATCGTGAAGAAAAATTATCAACTCTCAAGGATTGATGATCTCTTATACCAACTAAAGGTAGATCATTGGTTTTTGAAGATAGACATCAAATTAAGATATCATCATCTCAGAGTATATGATGAGGATGTATGTAAGACAAACATTAGATTTCGGTATGGCCATTACGAATTCTTTGTGATGCCTATCAGCATAACCAATGCATCAGTAGGGTGAATAGAGATCATGAATATGATCTTTCATCTATACCTTGATTGTTTTGTGGTGATCTTCATCTGTGAAATCTTGGTATACTTGGCCTAAGTGGAGTAGTGCCCCACACACCTACAAATAGTCTGAGATACACTCTGAGAGAACATTATTTTTGGAAATCTCTTGGTATTCCAGTTCTTGATATGGGATTTCCATTTCCTAGGTCACATTATCTCAGAGGCTGGAGTCATAATGCATCTGGTGGTGATAGAGGCAGTGCCTGCCTAAGAACAACCCAAGAGTTTGACCTATTGTGCAGAGTTTCATAGGATTGACTGGGTACTACCAGATATTTTTACCTAACTTCACTAATGTAGTGACATCTTTTTAGCCTTTATGAATAAGTGGAATCCATTCTTGTGGACATGGAAGTGCGAACAGAGTTTCCCAGAGATGAGGTAGAGACTGACGGGTGCTCCCATATTGAGGATACCAGAATGGGAATTGGGTACGTAGTTTTCTATGAAACATCAGGGACAGGACTGGGTTGTGTCCTCAAACAGGAGCGGCTGGTGGTCACCAAAGGCTCACAGAAATTCAGATATCATGAGCAGAATGATGATACCCATTAACTAGAGTTATTAGTAGTGGTCTTTGCAATGAAGATGTGGCGACACTACTTGATTGTTGAAGGAATTAATATTTACTCTAATCACAAGAGTCTTAGGTATATCTTCTCATAGTAGGACATGAACCTAAGACATCAATGATGGCTACTGATCCTCTAAGACTATGACCTTGAAGTTGTCTATACACAAGGGAAGTGGATCGTAGTAGAAGAGGCACTCAATCAGAGGATTGGCCTAAAATTACAGAGTGAGGGAACAAATTAGCTAACCACGTTGCAAATATCCTTTGTGGATAGAGATGGAGCAGCTTACCTCTAATCTATCACTATCACTCCCACACATCTTCAGCGAGCTCAGGAGGAAGAGCATGGGGATGTAGAATGTGAAGCCCGATGTGCTATGATATCATTTGGATACGTTCCCGATGGATTTTTTTGAAGTTGGTGAGAACGTATTACTTTTAAAAGGACACACTATGGTTCATGTGATGCCTCAATTAGATGTGTTTATGGAGTTACACACATCCCCTTTGGTAGTAAATCTAGAAGTATGGAGATATACCAGGACTGATAGCATTAGTTTTAGTGGGTATGGATGAAGAATGTAGTGCTAGAGTTTGAATCATGATGCCTCACATTTCTACAGGTGAAGGTTGGGCATCAGGAACTGTCAGGATTATCTCATCAACATGACATACCAGAGTGGAAGCGGGATGGTATCGTCATGGACTCGTGAGAGGGTAACCATGTACATCCAGGGGTCATTATTCCATATGGGTGATCATTGAATGACTCACCATGTCGGCTAACTTCCAATCCATCCAAGATTAAGGATCAGTAGAGGGATTATGAAACCTCTAAGTACAAGAGATAGTGAAACATAATTGAGTTCCCTCGACGATCATCCCAGATCTCGATGAACATTATGCATCTTTCTTGTGGACGAGATTTCAAGAGGCATTCAAAAATCAGATATTCTTAAGCACTGCCTTTCACCCTTTGACATATGGTTAGAAAGAGCAGACCATACATACACTACAAAACATGCTTCGTGCTTGTGTCCTTGATTTTGGATGTAGTTGTGAGGACAACCATCCATTGGTGGATTTTTAATAAAACAATAGTAACCACTCCACCATCGGCATGACACCATTTAAGGCCTTGTATGAGTGACCAGGCTGATCACATATTTGCTTGATAGTCATATTGGAGTTATTAACTATGGGTCCAGAGTTGGTACAAGATACCACAGAGATGGTGTAGGTCATCCTGCAGTAGATGAAGACTTCCTAGAGCCAACATATCTTCTATATCGTCAGGATATGATGCCCTTGGTGTTTGAGGAAGGAGTCCATGTCTCCCTATGGGTTTCACCCTAATGAGGATTACATATGTTTGGATGGGGAAGAAATCTATCTTCGAGGTTCATCAGAAGTTTCCAGATCCTCAGCAGAGTAGGAAAGGTGGAGTATCATGATGAACATCCCCCACATATGTATTGGGTGTATAATGTTTTCCACATGTCGCAGCTGAGTGATACTTGCAAGATCCATCACATGTTATCGATTGGGGGAGATGGAAATCGAAGATGGCAAGACATTTGTCGAGTTCCCAATGGAGATAGAGGATTGATAAGAGAGGGTTCTATGTGGGATTTTGATTACTCTTTTGTGAGTTTGTTGGAAGCATGACAATCTTCAAGCGATCACATTAGAGCAGGAGGATCAGATGTCTTCTCACTACCATAATTTGTTCCCTTGGTATTGTTATAGCATTAATGGTTGAAAACCCCTAAGATGTGGACAATGTAAAGACCCAAAAATTTGAATTAATTTTTTTTAAAATTATTTGGTATCATAAAAATTAGGTGAAAATTGATGGCATGTGATTTTGAGGGCTGGTGTGCCTGGAATAAATTTAAAATCCTTTTTTAAGGTACATTCAGTAAATGTGCGGGAAATGTTTTAAATATATTGAAGCAGTGTTTGGATTAAAAATATTAGTGCACATTAGAATTCGTAGCACTGGGATTCACTTATGTAAGCATCACTTTAACCACAATTGATTGGGAGAAAATATTAAATTTTTTACTATAAGGAAAAATAATTATACAAAATAATAAGTTATTTTATTTCTATTTCTCCATCGGATGAGTGGTAGTGGGGAGACTGGTGACTTGTCAAGCCAATTAATTGCTCGAAACTCCTTTATTTTTAACTTCACCACTGGGGAATTAAGAGGATCATTCATTAAATGAACATCATTAATACCTTGGCCCCTTACTCACCTTTTCCAATGCTATTTTACTGAGGCTCAATGTTTATTTTTTACATGGTTTACCCTAGAAATGAACCTCTTGCAAAGTGATGTGGCGTCTTCCACAGATGACCTGGGATCAAAGAATGTTGACATCATCACTCCAATGGGGAATCTCCTTCTGCCATGGACTTTGATACCTATGATGATTCATGAGGTTGGTGTTGTCATTTAATTCAAAAAATTTCCATATTTCTTCTCCTCGTTATTTAATTTGTCGGTGGTCGATGAGAGGGATATGAACATGGTTTATCATTAATTTTATTGTGATGTATAATTTACCCCCACATGTTATAATACTAACACAGAGGGCACGGGCCAAATTACCAAGGCTCAGACCCAACATTGCTTGTTTTTTTATTGCGTTCTCCAGAGGCGGGTTGTTCCAGCATGAAGAACATGAAACTGAGAGGCGCAAAATAGTGACCACCTCCCAAGGAGACCGTGGACACATCCATAAGGAAGAATGGAAAAAACAGAGGTCATCTGGTGGACAATGGAAGATGCACCAGTTCTAGTTACAGTATTCAGGGGATGAAGGTCATTGCCTATAACTACCAGTTGTGGGGATTGGACAGGCTGCTTGCAGCGGCCGACCACCGTGGTGTAGGCAGCGCGCCACCATGCACCACACTGAAGGAAGACACAATGATATAAGGGAACCACCCTCTGTGGGTCTCGTGGTTAGTGATTCAGTGCCAACTGGAGCCTCCAATAAAGGAGATGAGTAGCTCCTTTTAGCCGTTTGGGTGCAGTAGACCATGCGATGTAGCATGGGTCACGCCAGACAGTTGGTCGTGCCGCTGCGGCCCAGCCCAGCTGGGGCGGGTAGGGATGTTCCATGACATATGGATCATAGCCCATCGTGACCTATCCCAACGAGGCTAGCCCAAAGCAGTTTGGGCAGGGATGGTCCGACTAGGTCAAACCTGGCCCAGACCCCCCA
The DNA here is from genome assembly GCA_963277665.1 of Viscum album. Lineage (NCBI taxonomy): Eukaryota > Viridiplantae > Streptophyta > Magnoliopsida > Santalales > Viscaceae > Viscum > Viscum album. The sequence goes on from OY728159.1 coordinate 1,436,341,597, forward strand.
TCGGGCCTTGATATGCAAAAGTGACCATATCTTGTGAACTGGACGTCTGCTTGACGAACCGTCGATGGTGATAGGATCCTTGGAGTGAGATAATCATTTTTAGATATTCAACCAGTGTTTTGGTGAAATAATTAGTATTTCCAGGTTGGATCATCTTTCAATCCAACCAGGGCGGAGACACTAAAATACTAATAACTTATAGAATGTGCATCTGTTTGATGCATCCTCTATTGTGTTGGAACCCTTATGACGTGAAATATCTTCGAGATAATAATTTTTGGAACATCATTCTGACTGAAATACGACCGATGGAATGAGGATTGTTTCTTGCAGAATCAATTGTACTGCGAGTGGGAATCTAGTGGCTGGTAGTGAGGTAGAGGTTTGAGATAGATCATACGGATGTTAGTACCAAGCGATTCTAGGTGGGACATCCACTAGAAATCCTTTTTGGATCACCACATAGCGATCATGTATGGATCAACACCTATAGATCCTATGTGGATAAGTTATATGTGACCCGATGAGGACTAGACGTAGAGAGTCCATCATGGATCAGCGACAAACTGATCATATGTGTGTCAGATCATTTGTGGGTCAACGCTCAGAGATCCAGTGTGAGTCAATGCATACTGATCCTATGTGGGTCACATCCTTTGTGGGTCATGCGGTTGTTAGTAACCATCATCTCTGGGTAGTTCGAATCCTATGTCGGTCATATAGGGGTTAGTACCTACCGATCATATGTGGGTCAAACTCTATATGGTTTGTAGCAGTGCTTCATGATAGAACGATATGATCTAGCATTTTGACTAATCATCTATACTTCATTTCTATACTTATACATGGGTTGAGCTATGTATATTTCTTTGTGCTTTCTGTTCGAGATCTTTCTTTGTAGCATTCCTTTGAGGAATTATATGATACCATTAGGGGTAGAGATGTCCCTATTGGATATTTTTATACTCACCCCCACATGGGATTCACTCGCACCATGTTGTGTCTTGTGTAGAAAATGAAACGCATGGCTGAGACTTGAGGGATCCACCACCATGCTGTTTTCTAGGTGCTGTTTTACTCTTTTCATTTTGTATTGTACATTTTAGTTGGTCTCATATTATGGCCCCATTACATTTAGTACACACATTTAATATTGCAATTTTACATCATGGTTTCATCTCTTTGTGTTCTTGGTTTGTGTGTTTGTATTCAATTAAAGGAAATGACATCCTGTTTTAGGGATACTCTTTTCTAGTGCTAGTCTGTGAACCATGGCATGTCGAATGCGGGCTTGGGGTAGTTAGGGAATGGGAACTAGGGTATGTCTCATGGCATAAAACATGTAATTGTGGAAAAGTAATAAATAGATAATATAATTTCCATAGTATCCAAGCAATTGTTTCCATGAACATCATTGTGGACAAAGTCCATTACTGAACCGTGTTTACTTGTCATTCCAGCCATGTATTTATGAACCAGATATACATGTCATTCCAGTAATGTATATATCATTAGATGTAAATCATTATCCAATGCATTGGAGGGATATATAGATCCCACCGATTTCATCGTGAAACCTTTCGTACATGTGCCATAACAACATAAATCATTCATCATAGAATAAACCATGAAATAAAATTGGTTTCTTAAATATCATTCCATTATAATCCTTATAAAATAAATGTGTTTGATAAAAAAGATCCATCATAATAAAAATAAAATCAAATTAATAATAGGGGTATAAACATAACCCATTTTCATATTAATTTTTATTTTTGATAAAACAGAAGACCTTAATTCTTGAAGAAAATACCATTTACTCATCAAAAACAATTTATTTACTTACAATACCACGAAATTTTAAAAGAAAACATTTTAGTATAATATAAAAATGAAATAGTTTGAAGGAATATTCATAAAAAATAGTTGTTATGAAGGTGTGAAATTCTATTCATGTTTTATATGTTAATAACCATTTTTCTTGTAATTTTTCCTGAATTGTCAAAAAGTGCCTCATATGACAAAAATTATAAATATTCATTAAAATCCATGTAGTAAAAGTAAAAATTGGTACAAATGACATTAAAAATACTTAGAAGAATAGTAAAAATTTTATGATAGTATTCATGTAAAAAATTGAAATGTATGATAAATATACCACCAATTATTACATGCATATAAACAATCTCATATAAAAAAGATTTTGAAAAATTATCTCTAACCTTTGGTATGATATCCTCCATATGTGTCCAAAACTCATGTATAGTGGGTTTAAACATATTATTATCATCTAACAAAACCATAACTATATTTATACAATCTTATATTATTCACTTATGACATTATATTACCTGTTCATTTATCAATTCCATGTTAAAGCAATGTTTTAGGTAATTATTCTTTTCCATATCTAAAATTTTTATTTTTTATTCTTAATGTTAACAATTATATCATGATTTAAAAACTTATTGAATGTAAAAAATTATTTATATATCATATATATTAAATATGTAAATAAATATTATTGATAGATTAATGAAATGGAAAACACTATTCATGGAGATGACAGGTTATATGTATGAATAAACCCTACTATAATTTAATTGCCATAATAAAGGAATGAAAAATAAAGAATACTTAGGATTATTATAATTATATAATAATATCTATGTTATATATGTAACATAAGTCCATTAATTCCATCCTTTATACGTTACATGTATGGCATGAATGATTCATATCACTTTGAGGGGGTGGTAGTCTGGACCTATTCAAATGAAATTATCATATTTACATAGTATTGAAAGCATAAAAATATGTTTTCAATTTATAAATACAAAATCATAGAGAAAAAATAAATATAATAAATATAATTTTTAAACACATTTCCAACACAATGGCCCCCATGATAGGTGGTAGGAAAAAATTGAACAATCATCATTACCTGAGGCAGTAGTTCTCCGTACAAAGAAATAGTATGTTCATATCCATTAGATGGAGGTAAGTGTAAGTGTAATTAAAATAAATTTCATAAAAACATCCTAGTGTATTTAGTATATTGGTTTTGTAATGAAATAAAAGAATAATAAGAGCATATGGAGTGGATAAGGAAACTAAAATAATAGAACATGAGAGAAGAAGTAACCTCTAAATCGAGTATCTTCATTTTATTTGAGCCAAAAACGCTTTCTTGAATTTCCTTCTTCACAAGGTACGACTTCTAGAAAGAATTTAGGGGTGTTGGTAGATAATTTGGGATGAGTTTTCATGAGAAAATGGTATTTAGAGGTGTGAGTTATGTGTGTAGAGGTGGAGAACTTTTATAAGAGGGAGGATGAGAACTTTAGGATTGTCTTAAAATATTAATTTATTGTAAATTTAATTTGGATTTAAAATGATCCAAAATACATTTAATTCGTAGATAAGATAATTGTGGTTCAAATACACCTCATCCATTATTTTTTATAAATGTTTTAAATTTATTTTTTTTCTTATCTATTTGGTGCAGCCACTATTTTTACCTTTTCAATCTTATAGTGATATCATGTTATTTAAAAAATATGGGATAATGTAATTAAAAAATCAATTATAATGACCCAAAAAACCATTTATTACATATTTTGTGTTTTATTAACCATTTTTTTGAATCTTATATTTTTTTGAATTTAATTTCATTTAAAAAACTATTTTTAAGTTTTATGTTGTGAATTATGTCAATTTTGGGCACCATTCATACTTGTTTTTTTTTACAATTTCAAAACAACCTGATTATTTCAAAATAAATGCATTAAATGAAAAATTATATATCAATATAATCCTTAAATGCTTTTGGTATAATAAATATAATTATAAAATATTTATTTATATATTTTTAATAAAATTTATTTGAATCCATTATTAAAGAATCAATCACTGCATCATCGTTGTTTCATATTTAAATTTATGTATTTAATGTCTAAAAATTATAAATAAAATTCCATGATATATGAAATCATTTTAGATTTATAATTAATATTTATATAAGAATATATCAATTATATATCCCCATATAAATGTTTTTTTAATAAATATACATGTTTGTCATATATTTCTCTTTACATTAAATTAACTTTTATAAAATGTCATTTTAACAATAATGTGGATCCATGTGGTCCCAAAAACGACCCAAGGATGCCCATGGTTTGATATATTTCATCAAATTGGATTAGGACACGTTTTAAGTAAGTTTTATAATAATAAATTATTATTTTTTCCCTTTGTAGATTATGAAAAGTGGTTAAGTGTTGAATGATGTTTCGAAACAACAAAGCACATTCATATTTGGACCCGAAGACTCGGTCCGGGGGGCCTGTAGGTGGTGCCAAAAAAAGTGGCGAAGGGAACGAAACAATGTGTGTCGTGCGGAATGTTCTTAGATTCATGAAGAGTCCTTAGTGTAGGTGCGAAGTTATTTTGTGCCTGCGCCCCGCACGTTTGAGATTTCATGCCACCGCCTCAGGCGTGAAAGTATTTCACGCCAAGTGTATTTCCATTCCCCCAAACATCTATAAAAAGAAGGTGACCCCCTTCCATTTTAGGGGTGAAGAATCTGAAGTAGCTATCATTTGTGAAATCTATCTTCCACGTGTAATATGGCCTTAAGGTACGATTCTTTTCATGCCAAGTCACCCCGGGGTCTGCCTTTGCATGAGATCCCCAAGGCGTAGACTGAACACCATGCCCTTCGGGGTTTCCCCCCTTATGCACAATTCCTTACATTGTGCACAGGCCGGTCAATTGAGCACAAGTTCCTTTCATTACGCACACCCATGTCCTTTCGTGGGGCATCTCCCAATGGCACGAAATTCATACTCCTTGTGCGCAATCATCATAGTTGCGTGCAAAACCTCTACCCTCAATTATGACCAAGCATCACCGATTTCGCACTAGTCTAGTTTTTTTCTTACTGGACCATTATTTTGCGTCCAAGCCTCAATGGTTTCACACAATTCCTGGGGACCCCTCACAATGATGCTTCTCTTGTCGGTACCATTCGTGGGCACCATTTGTGCCTCAGGTCTCCACATCTGGCACCATCATCCCGTGCAACCTTATAGGCTATTTCTAGGTAACTTCAAAGTCCCTTGCATGATTCTTCATGTTGTGTTGCTCTGCCTCATTCCTCTTCGCATAGGCATGCTAACGACTATCACTTCATCGCGTAGCCACGCTAACATGGAACCCTCGATTGTTCTCTCCACGATACCACCTTAGTACGTCCTTGTTGGTGCCCTCCCTCCCACAAGGAGAAGAGGGTACAAGTGATGTATGTCCTAGGGGTGTGGAGCAAACCCACCTGGTCCGAGCTGCTGGACGTTAAACTGCTAAGAACCATCTTCATCATCACATTACAATAAACTATGACCTAGCCCCATGCCTTGCAAGCAGGGTCCCCCCACCTCGGACATTCTCCATGCCCACTCTCTCCACGGGGATAGGATCATCCCTAACAGGTGGTGATATCATCCTTATTGGAGTGGTATTTGTCCACAGGAAAGGGAGGCCACCTCATTGTAAGCCCCTTGCCTTTTTGCAGAAGGTATCACCCATGTTCATCCTCAATCCCTTGGCACCAAGGCTAGCCATGGGCATGATGGGGAACATGGATCCTCCTTTCTTCGGTCCCAAATCCCTCTCCCCATGCGCTTTGTCACCTCGGGCCTCCATCCTGGAGTAAGTCCTGACACATTGGTCCACAATCGTGTAAGCCCCTCTCCATTTCCCATGAACTCACCCTTCGCGACGTGATTGCTAGGTATCTTCTACCTCTTGTTTCTCACACAGATCATGACTCATGAGAGCTCAGAGTGAGCACCGACCATGGCCCACCTTGGGCCACCTCAGAGCGTAAGCCCCATTCCATCACAAACTATGGGGACATTAATCTATGTCAAGGAATGGTATGTAAGAATCCTCCACGAGGTCCAAGAACCATGCCCTTGGGCTGCTCAATGTGTAAGCCCCTCTACATTTCCCATGGACTCACCCTTTATGACGTGATCATCAGGTCTCTGCTAGCACTTATTTCACACACTAAGCATGACTCACGTGAACATAGAGTGAGCACCGACCGTGACCAACCTTGGGCCGCCTCAAATTGTAAGCCGCAACTCATCCCAAACTATGGGGAATTTTATCTATGGCAAGACATGGTAAGTTGGAAGCCACCATAAGGTCCAATACACAACAACCTTGGGCCGCCTTAGAGTGTAAGCCCCAACCCATCCCGATCTATGAGGACTTTGATCCTTCCCAGGTATGGTACGAAGGAATCCACCAGGAGGTTCATGCCACACCACCTTGTGCCACCTCATAATGTATGCCCTAACCCATCCCGAACAATGGAGACTTCGATCCATGACAATACATGGTACATATGAAGCCTCCACAAGGTTCAAGCTCCATCACCTTGGGCCGCATCATAGAGTAATCCCCAAACCATCCCTAACTATGGGGTCTTTGATCCGTTCCAAGGCATGGTATGTAGGATGCGTCCACGAGGATCATGCCCCCCCACCTTGTGCTGCCTCAGAGTGTAAGCCTCAACCCATCCCAAACGACATGGACTTTGATCTGTGCCAAGGCATGGTTCGTAGAAAGCCTCCACGAGGTTCAAGCCCCACCACCTTGGGTCTCCTAAGTGTGTAATCCCCAACCCATCCCGAACAACATGTACTTTGATCCATGTAAAGTCATGGTACGTACGAATCCTCCATGAGGTTCATGCCCACCACCCGATCGTTCTTCCATGTTAGTTCCCCCCCCCATCCCTCATGACAGTAAAATGTATCCATCATCCCGAACTATGGGGACATTGATCCAAGTCAAGGCATGGTACGTAGGAAGCCTCCATGTAGTTCAATCCCACCATCCATCCAGATCTTAGGTCCACCATCACATCAGTTTGCCGACATCGTGGGCCACCCCATAACGTAAGCCCCAGATGCCACCTGAACTGTGTGGAATTTGATTCCCTACCACAGGCATATGTAGGAAACCTCCATGATGTTCCAGGAAAAAACACATGTCTCATCCTCATCTCTCTATTGATCCCACGTGTATCGGGAAGCTCATGCCCATATTCAGAGGTTCCACTTCCTCTGGGCCCAATCCATGGATCCATTCTCGCGGGTCGCCTCTTTAGGTTTCCCATCGTTCTACTGAACTACAGGGACTTTGATACCGCACCACAGGGATATATAGGAAGTCTCTTCAAATATCAAGACCAAATCTATTGCACATCGTGATCCTTACCTGGGCCGCCACATCCCCGTGAGATCATGCCACCTCAAACCCCTTTCCAATTAACTGCCTGTGGGAATCCACCCATGCATCGACCCATACCTCAGTGTCCCATATGGGGGCTACACCCATCAGATCCAGTATAACTAGTGTTCTGATCAGTATGATCCATCTCTGCTGGACGTTAAACTTGTATCATACTATGTGTTAAACATAAGAAGATGTGAAAAACCTCGGATATATTCCTATGGCATAGAATTCCCCGTGTATGATGTGGGATTCCTTGGGCTTTAGTGCACTCCAGAAGCCCTGTAATGAGGGATAGAAGATAGATATCCCAATCCCCCAGCGTTAAGACACGCCCGTGATGTCCAGCGTGAATACTCTCCTAACTGAAGTTTACTGCCCCGACTGGACTCTTTGGAGCATCCTGACTGAAGCAGTGTAATTAACCGGTGTCCAAGAAGATATGGTTTCAGGAAGAGTTTCATGAACGACGTCTTAAAGCTATGAGTGAGACCCAGACTATGTGATAATCTCCGAGGAGGAATCCACGTAAAGAAGAATTGTAATCCCATAATTCAGTTTCAATCAAGTAGCTGACGACCCTGAATAAGGAGCAGATGTTTCCCGCCATTGGAAAGAGAGAATGCCGGGTAACAACAGCGCACCCTCTGCATGAAAGATGTGAAACTGCATAGGTGAAAGAGTCAGAAACATAAATGGTAAACCCGACATGGAGCTTCTCTCCTCATCATGGAGGATGTTAGTGTTTGGGGAATCGATGGTTTAACATGTCATCTGACCTCGTCACCTGGTACAAGGTCCCACCAAAGAGGCCTCATGTGATAAATCAGGGAAAGTTGGGGAAATCAAGATGTTGACCATTCCATCCTATGATGTTGTCAGCATGGTTCCCTCTTACCGGCTACGGTAGTCGGAACAAAACTAGGGAACTAGATGTCGATTCCTTTTTCTAGAAATATTAATGAGTTCATCTCCCAACTTTCAAGAACCTGGTTATTGCATCTGGAGCCTAATCACCAGCCCAGCAGCGCAGAAGCAGGGGCAATATCGACATGGCTACCCCATGCGGTTCGAACTCATCCCTGATAGCTTTGACCGCCATGAGTATTGGGCGCACACGCCCCCACTCCCCAATAGAGATTATTCAGCGAAGTGTAATTAATGACCTTGTACGCAGGTACAAAGAGGAGGGGATTATCCCCATCAGGTATACGGGCCGCCTGGATCTCGAGGAAGTTGTGCCTTGCCATCAACACTGCTCCTGAGGGCTGTGCAGGGAACCACTGCTCCCCACCCCAACATTCAATCGTTTCGGGAGCATGTCCCCAGAATTCCTTGACATCTCCCTCCCCTACGCCGATGTGGTAGGGGATGTTTTGGACAGTCGAATCAGGGCCCCTCTTCAAGGCTCCCAGTGAGGGCTCCCACCAGGCCGCGTTAGTTCCGCCGCTTGGTTCCCTGAGCCAAGAAGCAGGAAATCCACGCGCCCGTACCGCTGGCTGCAGTTCATTTAACTCGACACCAGCATCGGGCGCAAATAGAATAGGGTTCTCACCAATGTGCATCAACTTAAGTGAGTACTGTGTCCCGAGCCACCGCTGACTCATATCACCAACTCCCTCCATACATTGAGTAGGGACATTTATACTCCCGACCCGGATCGAGGCCCCAACCACCCCATGGGCAGGTTTGGTCAACTCTCTCGGTCGCCAGCATAGGGATGGCCGTTGTGGACCAATCCACAACAATGCCACCCTGATTGAAGGCTTACTCCTTTCCAGCATTATGGAAGGTGTCGGGCCTCCCTACTTCCAACCATGGTTTTGAGGTCTGCTCGACTCCACCTTCATCCCAAGTAAGGGTCCTCCACATGATAGAAACACTCTATATGGGGTCTCTCTTCTTCTCAGTACGCTTGGTACGGGGTCACTCCCCCTACAGCGGACCATGAGTATGTAGACATTACATGTACGGTAACTCGCCAACATGGAGGCCCTCCTCATGTCCCCATTTCAATCATCGAAGGTCCTCCTCGCCCCGGAAATCAGAGAGGTGGAGGCCAACCCCACTTCTCCGACTCCCAACATGGAGTTCATCCCCGTGTCCCTTTCGACAATTGTCGTAGTGATCCCCGCACCCTGACATTCTTGGGTGGAAACCCTCTCCGCCCCACCACCAGTGCGGCCAGAGGACACCGTGTCAGAAATCAATCATGCCCCGGGGAGCCACACAGGGGCAGGAAGGCGGGATGTCTCTACTACAAGAAGAATTTCATTGAAGGCTGGATAGGAATCAAACAAGTCTGCTTCTCAAGCTCCTAGTAGGAGTAAGACTCGACATTGCAGCTCTCTCCTCATCCCTCCGAGTTAAGGGATGGGGCTGGAACGAGGTGCATCAGCTTCGTACACCAAGAATGCGAGGTCCATACGATCCCTGCCTCCATCTGAAGGTATATCCAGGAGGACAAGCATGTACCTAGGGACCGACCACACAGTCACCACCACCATCTCCTGAATCACCTTATGCCTCGTCTAGAGAATAAGGAGACCTATTCTGGGGATTAATGGATGAAGAGTTGTGACATAGCACACCATCGGCGGATACTGATGTTGTGTCAGGTGCTTTGGTCACCGGTCCATCCTATCATGATATAGTGGCCATGTCACTTCAATCCTCGGAGGAAAACCCAAGATTCAGTGGCCAATCACCCCGCTCGCCGTATTCTCCACTGACTAGCTGGTCATCCCTATGGTCTACCTCGGTGTCGCCTCCAGTTCCTCATCCACCCTCAGTTGATGAGTGGGTAAATCAGAGGACAAATTTTGTATCTATGCTTAGGAGCTTCTAGACCATCCTCGAATCGGCCATTTCCCTGTGGAGTGTTGGCCGGTCATAGGACCAAATTTTGGTATGCCAGAATCACTCACCCCAAGGGAGTTTGAATGTTTCTGCCAGACCCTCCGGTGACTCACATCTATCTTCACCACTGGTGAGTTACTTATCTTAGGAGCCACGACCACAAAGAATACATCGGCGAACAATGTCATCTTGTTGACCTGGCCACACTCCCTGTGGTCCATAACCCTGAGTCACATGGTCACCGCCAGACCCTCCAACAGAAATGTATTCAAAGTTTCCAAGTACACCACACTGATATTAAGGTGTCTACCCCCCATGCGCAAGAGTGTGGCTGGGTGTAGTATGTTTCCCTCCTATTCAATGCTATTCACTAGAAACTTGACTCGCTTTGAGATGTCTATGGCATACCCCTGATAGGAGTCACAGTCAACATAACCTATCTGTTGGGAGGGGAAAACAATCTGGAACTTCTCAATGGGAACCTCCTCCCTGAGGATGTGCCCCCACTTTTAGACCTGTCGGGGAGAGTTACTCATCACCAGAGGACCCTCATGTGTCTCCCTCCACCCACCGATGCATTGGTACTCGGCCGGAATTTCAGTAAGGGAATGGAGAATATTGTTGTCAACAAACACTCTGACCCGTCTGACCCGTCTGACTTAATGCATAAGATAGAGGAAGATCCCGAGAAGGCCGCGCTGCGCCAGAAGCTAGCAGAGCAGAAGAAACAGGTTGATGAACTCTTGGCCGAATGTAATTTGGAACAACATCCATATTATGGTGACCCTCGGCCAGTACAGCAGGGACAGATGCAGCTTCTCCGTAGGAAATTTCCCCCGGGTAACATTGAACATCTTGTCCATGCAGAAAGGGTAGAGGACGGCGCTTACGGAATGTGGGAGAAGTATGTCTTATCGAACCCTCATGAATGGCATGAAAATCTAAGGAACCCCACTTGGGCTCCCCCATCCACCCCAAGGGTCACTCCACCAGCTGATCCACGTGCCACTAAGCTTGGCTACCGCATTGAAGTGCCCGAAAATGTGTTTGTGGTTAGGGATCCCCATCAAGACAGGGACCCGTGTATAGATGATCCAATGGTGGAACACATCGCCTACCTCAAGGATTTGGAAACGCGATAGGTGGCCATCCCACCTGATGGCAAGAGATACCTGGTATGTTTGGATGACATGTCAGCACCCCCAGGATTTTGGAATCCCACTTTCTCCACCATTAACGGGACGGGGTACCCACCGCAGCACCTGGACCTCTTTAACTCGAGGTGTGGGCCTATGATATGGACCCTAGCATAACTAGAGGCCACCAAGCTCCACAATTGTGTTCATAAACTAGAAGGTCTGTCATTCTTTTGGAACAGCCAGCTCCCCGTTGGAACCGTGACTAGCTGGGAAAACCTTCATAGGCAGTTCCTTTACCAGTTCAGCTCTACCAGCTGAAATAACAATATCGTAGAACTATTCAAGTGAAAAAAGGCCTGATAAGCGAGTCATGGACTTCATCGCCCGGTGGAAGAGGCTCACAAACTCCCTTGACATACCAGTGACTCAGGATAAATTACTGATGATGTGCATAGGGAATGTTAAGATGGAACTGGTTCATTCCCTGATCACCCAAAAACTATCCTGGAGGGTATCGAGGCTTCTCTAACAAGGCCCAACACCTTTAGGAATCCCAAAAATAGGCTAGACAGGCATGTTCTTGCCCCCTATAATCCCCGCAAGAAGAGCTTCCAGAGCCGAGCTCGTCGTGGTGTCCCAAATAGAAGCCTCCAGGAAGAAAGAATTGCTACCAGTAGCACCAACCCTGCAGGTTGGAAGAGGTCCTCCACCTCAGGCACAACCTCCGACTCCACAGTGTCCTCAAAATCGGCAGGTGCTCCGATGTAATGCGTCGCCACCACCCAGGTGGAACAATTAGTGTCCACCTCCTCGACAGGGCCCTCCAGCTCCTCGTCAAGGGCATGATCCAAGGGCTCCCTATCTGGAAAGAAGACACCAGACATACTCATTCTATGAGAATGAGGTCCCCGATTACTTCTGTAGCACCCCAGAACATGGGATTGTACACTTTCCTATGTGCAGAAAGCCATAGGGGACACATCTCACTGATCACTCCAACTACTGCCCCAAACACTGGATCTAGGGGAACCACCTCAGGTAATGCTATGTGTTCAAGGACTGTCTCCAAGACCATATGGACAACATAGTCAGGTTGCGCCTGGCCGCATCACAAGTGGAAGGTGTCTTTGTGAGGTCAGATAGTAGTAGTGACGATAAAGGTGAGTGGCTGTAGGTTTCTGACTGCGGGTCCCAGTAGTATAGTGACTGGATGGCTCGTAGGAAGATCTCTCATTCCCATGGCATTATCTGTGCACAACTGAATCAGCTGGAGCCTTCAGCAGCTGTAGCCACCACATCTACATCATCATCTTAGCCATCCTCTTCCCAAAAGAGAAAGCATTGCTGGCATAAGAAAAATCTGTGTCCCCCTCCATTGCCACCATTGTCCCACACTCTCGATGACTTTATGCCCCTGGAGATGGGGATTCCCCCCAGGATCCACCCAAAGGTGGACGATTCATTAAGTGATTGCCAAGGGTATTATTCAGTTAACAACGTTGAGTTGTTAAACCTCTATATGTCTCCAGACATGGGGGGTTCCGGATGAACCTCCCCAATGTCCCCAGCCGACGCCAACGTCGGGGGAGCCGCGACGAGATTGTTCATCTGGGCATGCCAGTTCACACCTCTAGCCTAGCGCCATGCAGATCTCAGCAATCACAGAGTCTCCATCCAGTGTCAATAGGTCTGCCTCCACCAATATTTGTACTACTGGATCAGGAAGAAAGCCTTTGGTCATGTCGCAACTAGATTCTCCACGCTATAGTATGATCTCAACCATCAATTCCTCATCCAGCAGCTACCCTCAGGGTTTCGACTAGTGATAAGTGGGATATTCGCAGTACCAGTTAGCCGTCAGTCCAACCTGCAAGGCCAGCCATGCCTTCTATCAACGAGTGATTCCCTGCATGCAGAAGTTCACGCCTTGCTCAGATGTATGACGTTCTCTAACACCTAGTCGGCATCCCAGGGATGATTTTCCATCCTTTAATCACGTAACCTATTGCCAGATATGCGTGATGAACTCGTCAAGGCTTTAAAGAGAGCCCCCCCAGTTTGAGACATAGAAAGCAGCTGCAAAAGCATTCCATGCTGAAGCAGTTGATGATGTCGAATGTCCGACCATCATTTCATTCTCTAGAGGTGATGAGGTCTCTCCCATACTGGGGAACATCTTCTCGTTGTACATCATCGGACACTTTAACAGCGTGGAGGTCTGCCACTGTCTCGTTGACATCGACTAAAGGATCACCCTTATCCCGACACGGACACTGCAGATGCTGGGGCTATCCGATGATGACCTGACTCCCTCCGATTTGAGAATCCAAGGATATGACAGGACAGAGTAGACCCCAGTCGATAAGATCCATCTGAAGACCTAATTCGGTGGCCTATTTTACAGTACCGAGTTCATGGTTATCTCTTAGGACACCACATATAATTCATTGATGGGCTGACCATGGCTCCACTGGCACATGGCGATCGCCTCCTCATATCACCAATGCCTCATGTACTCCCTTAATGGCCAGGTGGGCGTACTCCAAGGTGATGCATCTCCTTTCGCCTCTTATGATGTTTGCTACATGGATGCGGATTATTACAAGAGAATGGATAGTGAAGTCCATGCAAGTGAAGTTGATCCTGTCACTGCTAAGACCGACCCTTGGGAATCTCTGAATGACGCCAACTTCTTCCTGATCCATTGGTTGGAGGACACAACCCCAGATATGGGGAAATATATTGTCATTTCTAGGACAAGAGGGAATCATGGTCCCAAATCTTGGCAGCGTCAGATGATCACTTCATATTCTTATATGAACCCGGAACTAGTGGTCCCAGAGCCTCCCTCTCCCACTAGATATCGTGACATCCATTATTTGGAAATAGTTGTATGTCATACATGACTGTTTCGCCATGCTAGAATATGTCGACACCAGCCGACGCGCCACTACTACTTTGATATTATCATGTGAGTCCCCTTGGGTCAAAGACCAGATGGAATCGGGTTGACAGCCATCATTGCTATGGTCTCGGCAATTCCAGAGTTCCCCAATGAAATAAACTCTGCCGCAAAAGTGGGTAGCAGCCTCCCATCCAGGATTGGTAGCTCAGAAGCAGCTTCCAACATAGTGGATCCCTCCATAAGAGTTGAAGAACATATAGAGGATGCCCCTACCTTTGAGGAAGGTGTCTCATCCACAAACAAAGAGTTGGTACAGGTGTACCTCAGAATCAATGCGGACCCGAGACCCACATTGATCAGTGTTTCTATGTCCCCTGAGGAGTAGTAGTGGTACGTAGGCTTCCTCAAACACCACAGTGATATATTTTCCTAGAGTTACGATGAGATGGCGGGACTAGATCCTCAGGTATCCATCCACCGCCTTGGACTTCCGGCAAATCGTCATGGATTCAAACAGCCTCCCAGAAACATGCACCCTTCTCATGATGCCATGGTTGAGGTCAATGTTGACAAGATCATCATATCCATAAACTTAAAAGAGGTCTAGTACCCCTAGTGGATATCCAACATCGTACAAGCTAGGAAGAAGAACAGATAGATCATAAACTGTATCGACTTCAGAGATCCAAATCCTCACTATCAGAAAGATGATTTTCCCCTTACAGTGATAGAATTGTTGATCGAATCTCTGACTGGGTTCCATGACCTCTCCTTCATGGATGGTTGCTCTGGAAAAAATCAGATCTGGAAGGCCCCGGAGGATGAAGATTCCACAACTTTTAGGGCTCACCAAGGTAATTTCTGTTACCAGGTTATGTCGTCCGGCCTGAATAATGCAGGTGGCACTTACCAGTGGGCCATGCATCGCATATTCATGAAAATGCTCCGGACACTGGTGGAATGCTATGTGGACGACCTGTTAGTCAAACCTCACCTGCACCAGGACCATCTCAAGGAACATGAGAAATTTTTCAGTTTCCTATATTCCAACCACACTGAAGATGAACCTTTTGAAGTTTTCCTACAGAGTCACTTCCAGGAAGTTTCATAAAATTATTGTCCAGTACCGAGGCATTGAGATCCACCCAGAGAAGATCAGGGAAATCATCCAGATGCCTCCCTCGAGAAATATTTGGGAGCGTCGAGGTCTCCAAGGCACATAGCCTACATACTCTGATTCATTGCAAATATGGCTAGAAAGTGTCACACCTTTTTTCATCTCATGAAGAAGGTAACTGCTTATTTGTGGGATGAGGAGTTCGAGACCGCCTTTGAAGAAATCTAGCAGCATCTACTCCTTCCTCTGGTCTTGATGCCACCCATCTCTGGGAATCTGTTGGTCCTCTATGTCACCTCCTTGGAAGGGTCCCTCGGTGCCCTTGTCACCCATAAGAACAATGAGGGGAAGGAGAACATCCACTACAATCTTATCCACATGCTCCTCGATAAGGAAACCAAATACTCCACCATATAGAAGAGATTCCTTGCGCTCGTATTTGATATGCAGAAATTGCGGCATTACCTGCTGCACCACAAGTTACAGCTAGTGTCTAGAGTAGACCCGCTGATGTATATTCTGAATCACCCCATATTGACTGGCCGACTAGAGTGGTGGGTGGTGATCATCCAGCAGTTTGACTTCAGGTTCATTCCTCAGAACGCCATCAAGGGATAGCCGTTGGCAGACTTTGGAGCTACCCATCCATCCTCCATGGATTAGTCCCTAGACCTGGATTTTCATGATGAGGAAATCCCTTCAGTCGATCAACCCTTCCCATGATTGAAAAGGCACTTCGATGGTGTGTCCCAGAGCCCCACCGGTAGTATGCTCAATGATCCTAGGCTCAACAGAGTGGGCATAGGTATCGTCTTTATCACCCCGATGCAAGCCGTTCTGCCATACACATTCATGCTGTAAGAAGGTTGAACTAACTATGAGGCAGAGTATCATACCCTCATCACTAGTCTAGAGTGGGCCCTTGAGATCAACGCACAACATTTTCATGTAAAGGGGACTTCGAGTTAGTTATTAAGAAGGTCATTGGTGGCTATGTTGTCAGGGATCCAGAGCTCGTGCAATTGTTATAATGCACTCTCCATCTAATGGCCCAGTTCCCTTATCGGCCAGACGTTATCCGTGTCCATCGGTTAGAGAATGGTTGAGCAGATGCTTTAGGCAGTTTAGTTGCATCACTTGTAGAGACCGAGCAGGATGATCTGATTATCCACGTGGCACATTATAGATTTATAACTCCTATTACCCCGGATTGAGATGACGTCCCAAAGGTAAGCCATCTTATCGATGGTGCCTCTGCGTCACAACCCCTGAGTCATCCGGATGCGGTGATCGAAGTGGTTTCCAATTAGGGGACACCCTAGGTCAAATACCTCCAAAACGGTGATCTCTCGTCAGACAGGGCTGAGCGCGAGCGAATCCAACTTCGTGTGCTGCATTTTACTATATAGAATGGTCCCATCCTTGAGCAGATCCACTATAATCGCGGATTTGATGGTGTTCTCCTCCGTTGCATTCCAGGGGTTGAGATTCCACAGGTCATGCAAGAGGTTCACGCTGGTTCCTGTAGTGCCCATCAGGTTGGGCCAAAACTAACTCACCATATTCGGAGATTAGGGTATTTTGGGCCCTCCATGATCCAGTACTGCATCAAAATCACCAAGAGGATTCATGTGTGCCATGATTATACTAACGTCATGCATCGGCCAATGGAGATTCTCTACACCACCAAGTACTCTTGGCCCTTTGTAGTATGGGGGATAGATGTCGTGGGACCATACCCTCCAGCAATGTCTCGCCAATGCCGATTTATTCTGACCGCTACGGATTTATTCTCAAAGTAGGAAGAGGCAGTTTTGCTCAATGAAGTCAAGACATGTTCTATCGTTGAATTCATGAGTTCCAATAACATCCATAAGTTTGGGGTTCCTCATACCGTCCTCACTAATAATGGAACCGACTTTCGAGCATCCGAGTTGAAGAAATTGTACGCCAAGTACAACATATGCTCTAACGATACCTCCTGCTATCACACGCAAGAAAATGGATAGATTGAGGAATTTAAAAAACCCTCTATAACATACTAAAGAAAATGGTTGGTGAGAACATGAAGAGTTGTCCAGATAAGCTACCCAACTCCCACTGGGCTTATGGGACGATGAATCTTAATTCGACCCAGGTGACTCCATATGCCCTAGTGTATCAAACTGAGGCCATCCTGCCCATTGAGATTCAATTTTTCTCATTGAGTAAAGCAGTCCATAAATAGATAGTGGCATATAGAGTGGCTGAAATCTGTCTACCTGAATTGGAAGCACTGGATGAGAACATGCTTCGTGCCTTTCACAACCTTTTAAGGCATTAGAGGAGGATGGCTCGAGCATTCAACAAGACGGTTCGCCTCATCCCTTTCCTAAAAGGTGATTTGGTATATCCCTGAAGGCACCCATGATCCTTGGCAGGGAACCACCCATGTTAGAGCCCAAATTGAAGAACCTTTCACTGTTCGGAAGGTTTATCACAATGGAGCATACTCCCTAGTGACCAGGGATGGTGAGACCATAACTCCTCCCACCAATGCCAAGTTCCTAAAAAAATATTTTTTATAAACCTACGGGGTTCTCAATGACATTAAACTATATTACGGTCCAGCATGACCTTAAACTATCAGTCCCTCATGACCCTAAACTGCACATTCGTTAGGCATGACATCATACTGTATGTCATCCTGCATGATGTTAAATTGTATGTTGTCCCGCATGACATTATTCTTTATGTTGTCCAACATAATGTTAAACAGTATGCTATCCTGTATGACATTAAATAGTATCTTCATGAACTATGTGTGGCTTGATTCCCATCTTAATGGGACAAGTAGGACCTCCTGAATATTTAGATTTTGGGTCCAGCCTCATCTCTTAGAGATCTCATGATCTTCCGGTCACGTAGGCCCCTTAGTCTATCCCTCTACATGAGGGGGATATATAGGTGTGGTACAGGGTTATTCCCTCTTTCACGTAGGGTTTTTGGCACCATTCCCCCCTTCAACCAGGAATCCTCCATATCATGGAAGCTCTCAAGTTGAGTCCTTCGACCTCTTTTAGTTGTCCGCCAATGTGTTCAGGGTACTCTAGTCTAGAACCATGAGTGTCAGATTCAACTTAGTAAAGTTCCTTCCACATTTCATGCTTCTTGTTCCCCTTCGTCTGGGCCCTCATTTTCTTTTACAACCAATGGGACCCCGAAAAACAGCATCGATACCATGACTATGTGCTCTCCTAATGTAACATGCCAATGCCCAAAAGGGTTTAAGACAAAAAATTGATACAAATCTCTAATTGAAAACATGGTCAGTGGTCGATGATCATTTTTTTGTCACCATTTCAGGCTAACGCGACCTGATTCTATGTTGCAAACATGGTCAGCAGTAATACTCCTTCATCACGCTAGCCCCTTTAAGCCTTGAATGTTGGTTGCAAGATTCACATTAGGTTCCACCCCATCATGTCCTGGTGGAATCTTGACATTTTTGGAACTATCCCTTTGTGTACCTCCACGCGTCAGGGGAATGAAGCTGCAATACGGAATCCTTCAGGGCTCCCACGGTCCGAGCTAGAAGACCATAAACTAAGACCTTCATTAAGGTCTATGTGCGGCTCGATCATCATCCCCATTGGATACGTGGGATCACCAGGACATTGTGCTTATGGGTCCAGCTCATTTGGGAGTTAGTTTCTCCTGTCCCTTATCCTATGACCCTCATTGGCCTCCTGGTTCGAGGATCCTCTCTTATAATTGAACACAGTGGTGATGTGGACCTCATCCTAATTCACGGAGGGTATGCTTTATCGCTTCATGCACATTCCCTTAGGTCCAAGCCATATGACCTTAAACTGTTCTAGTGGGTCTAATCACATGACCCTAAACTTTGATAATATCATCCTATCCACACGACAAAAAATTGAACTACATTGTGATGACCTCATCATAGGGGACGTCACGTTGGGTATCAGTCATCTACAATATCATTTGTCAAGACTTGTATACAGCTGGATTCTTGTGGCGATGCTGGGAATTTCTCCCCTAGACTGGTGGCTCCACAAAATAAAAACCATTCAATTTAAAGGAAAAACAAGATACATCAAATACCGCTTCACTTGGTGCGAGGGCTAGACTCGCATGGCCCTTTATTCCTTTGCACTAGTACCATACCGTGATGCTATTCATAACTACACGCGGCATGATTCCCACCCTTATGGGATACGTTAGTACTCCTAGGAACTACCTGACAGGCCCAGCCTACATTTCATGTTTGGTGTCTTGACCTAAACACTTCCCCATGGAACACATGGGGAGATGGACTTATGTCCTCATTCTCGCCGGGTTTCATAATCACCTTTCCATGTGACTCCTGAATTTCTTACCGATACTTAGAACGAGTTCTAAGAACTTAAACTAATTCCCTTTCATGAAATACATGTATCTTTATTCCAATCCTTATGATATTCGTATAAATTCCCATTCATTTCGACTTGGGTCGAGCCCCATGTATCACAAATCCCTTCCTTTTCCAAACCGTCGGCCTCTTGGCCTAACCCCCCCCCCCCCCCCCGAGGAGTTGTGTAGCTGCAACATAGTTCCCTCACCCGAGAGGTCCTATCAAAATGTAGGGATGATCCATGATCATATTAATGCGTCCTCGCAATGTTCTTAAAACACGGTGATGTAATTTTGGGAGTGCTGGATTCTATGCGAACAAACCACCACTTCACATTCCACGATTCCCTTACCCATTTATTCAGATCCTCATCCACTTTCACATTTGAAGGGACCCACTAATAGTATGGATGCTCGACCAATGGTCTGCCTTCTATCCTAGGCCAACATTCTGAATGACTGATCATGTTTTAAGGGACCATCCAATTGCATGGATGCATTACAAATGGTCTGATTGCTGTCATGGGCCATCATTCTGGATGAATGATGGAAGATATTTGAGTTAGGTGCAGTGTTGAAAACATGTTTAGTAGTTGACCCACAATTTTTCCACAATTCAGGCTACTGCAATAGGGATGATGTTCTTCAAACATGTTCAATAGTCATCCATTATTGCCATGCCCCTCCCATAGTGTTATGAATTTGGGTAACGTGATTCACATTTTTCATTCCCCTATTTTCGGACTGATTCCAATGCCCCTGGAATTACCCCTCTCGTGCGCTAGAGCACATAAAGAGGATGATACATTGATTGGTAAGATCTCCTCTCCTTTTCATTAGGCCTCCCTCATTTCCTAGGAAATATGGGTTTGAATTTTGAATGCCCGAAGCTTGGTTAGCACTCCCTTGATCAAACAATGTGATAGTACAATCCTCTGTTTCTTTTCACGGCCTACGTGAGCATAGGGATGGATTTCTATTTACAATGGGATTATGGTTGGGAATGATAAAACAAAGGGACAAGTATCTTAATAAAAGGGGAATGTAAGTGAAATTTTCAATACATACTGTTCAAAAAAGGGAGACAAGACACAGTAAGGCGATGTAAGAATATGGGTTTTGCCAAAACAACCCCCATAAGGGTTGACTTCTTGAATAGATATTTCCAATGCCGCCACCGTTGGGATGGTGGCCTATAGGACGACCTCTTGTCCCTTGAGGACCCTTTCTTCATCTATAAATACGGAGGGTAGTTCGCTGACGCTGGCCCATGCCCCTGTCAGTTCAGTTTGGAGCTTAGTTATCTGGTGACTCACTCCCATGAGTTGTTTATGAAGTCTTCCAGCTGGTCCCTCAGCTAATCCACAAGATCAGAGTAGTTTTTTATGAATATAATCTGTTCTTTCGCCTATTCTTCAAGGCATTGGACCTCCAGATCCACCCTCAGAAATTCTTGGATACTCCCCGACTCCTTCCAACACTTGGTAACATCGGAGTCCCAGCTGATCTCCCGCATCTTCTCATCCATGTAATCATATATTGTTAGGTGATGGTGTTGAGAGTTTAACCCTCCTACACATAGGAAACGCAGACAGGTGTGAAGTGACCCCTTCCGCTTCAGCGATTCTACATGTGGCTGATTGAGAAAACTCTGGATGCACTTCTATTCCTTGCATCGCTTCTTTCGGGTCTCCTTGACCGCTTCTGAATCCGAATCATCGATTTCTTCAGGATCACTGGGCTGATAGATAGGGAAGATAGCCAATAGGCTAGTAGCAGGGTATTCCTCAAAGATTCCTCCCAGTTGAATAGGCTCCTTAGTTACTGGGCGACCTTCCTCTCTCCCCTCGATCCTGGTGGCCCCCTTGTCGACTTCCGGCCCTGCCCCGAAAGAAGAACCACTGGTGTCTAATGCTCCCTGCTCACCAATTTCTAGGGACAACTCAGTTTGGGAGGCATATTCTAGATGGGCGGTACGTTTTCCACCGGTACACTCATGGATGGTCCTGGATAAGTGGCCAAATGATCCTCCAATGTCATGGTCATTGTACATACAATGAGCACCATATTCAGTTGAGTTCTCCGACAGTAACCACCAGAATCGAAGCAAGGAACTTACAGGAACCCAGGGTATCAGCCTCTAGTGCTCTGGCCACAAGTGGAGCTGTCATTATGGGGGATCCATCATCACTCTTCAATTCAATAATGGTCTTCGGTCCTCCACCTTTCCCCCTTGGAGTTTCCTCCCCTCCTTCGGCTAGGGACTCTTGATCATCAACCATATGCTCCTGAGTAGGACACGAAGGGTGGATTAAGGATTGTAGAGGAAAGTGAATGAAAGGAGAAGGATATATAAGGGTTTAAGCATACCTCGAGTATCTCTATTACATATATTTCAGAGATGATGATCTCACCGCTCTCCCGAAATCTCCCTTGGAGGGATGCTCCCTGATACTTCTCACCTTCGGGCTCCCCTTCCCCTTCACCTTCACATTCTCCTTCAACTTCACCTTCCCCATCTCCTTTTTCCTCCTCTCCTATTTTGCCGCCCTCCAACTCATCATCGCTATCATCATCCCCCTATCAAATTATTTTCGAGTCATGCTCCTGGATGAGAATCACCATCACCAAGAGAGTTATTTCCACATGACGGCCCCGTTGATGTGAATACGTGTACATGGCCATCATATATGCATATCATCGATGGAATTTCACTCTGTAGGAAACCAGAATGAGCCTAACTTCTAGAAAATGGATCTCGTCTCGCACTATCTTCTTCCAGAGGGCTTCGGTACTCGATGACTACTGTAGGGTTATCAAAGCCGACCACAACACAATGAATATGGAATCATGATAAACCTTAAGCAGTTATCTTATTATCACCCTAGGGAGTTCTCTCGCCGCACAGTGGGACCCTTCTCTTCTAGGTGACAAGGGCACTACCACACCATGAGATTCCCCCGCTGCTGAGGTTCTGGCCTGCACGGGCCCCGTTACCTGACACACTCGTGATCATCCCCCCCAGCATCACCCTGCCTTCTCTCTCGTCGTCTGGTTTCCACACTGGCGACCTTGAGCTTTCGACCTCGTGTACGCTAAGCCCCGCAGTGTTTTCTATGGTCCAATGTTTGACATACTCAGTTGGGAGGCCAACATCGACTCTGGTGGGAGGAATGGTTATGATGTCACCAAAGTCATTGGTCGTGAACATCAGCCACAAGTGAAGAAGAACACATGGATGCCTCTCCTCCCAGACATATGTGTATACTTTTTTTAGCATTCTCTAGAGGCATCGAAACTGCCTGGTGAACCTGGATGGAACATAAGGCTCGAAGAAAATATTCCCCTCAATTGGGGCCTCAAGAACCCCACCTCTTATTCTCTGGAAGAACTCCTTCTTCCCCAGTGAGCCTTGCCCATAATTTATCAGCTGAACAATTGGGGTGGGGAATGGGCTGAAGGTGATGTTGGTATGGTTCCCAATCCTGATCCATACTCCCTCCTCATTAAGTGTCATTGGCAAGACCCCAAAAATATTCAGCAAAGAGGGTCAAAGGCCATTTCTCGGAGGATGGATGACATTTGGGAAAGTGCATCCGCCACAATGAGCCACAACCCATCCATGGAAAATCTCAAAGGGGACACATACTCTCATAGGTGATTACCCACTTGAGATGTGTCCCATGATGGCATACAACTGAGCCAGCATTGGGATGCCTAGGTTAAACCTCTTGTTGGTAGCCATGATGCCAGCCATCACCAAAGTCGGTGGATGGACGCCCATCCTTGCGTCCCTCACATGCAGGAGCCACCTACTCAACAATGTTGCAAGAAATACGGTGTACTGAATATTCGGATCCCTACTCTTGTTTATGCTATAGCTCCACAATATGTAGTGCCCCACCTCTATGATCCTCTAGTATGATCTGCTCTTCCATATATGGGCCATAGTTTAACACCATCTCCCTCGCCCTATCATCTTGACTTCTGGATCCCTATCTAGGAATAGGAAAAAACAGTCCTTGTCGGTGTTAACCTTCAAGAAGTACTTGGCCCCCAGCTTCTCCTTGGACAACTCCAGCAGGTACCATGTCAGTATGGGGGTTTGTGATCTGTCTCCCTAGATTTTCATCGGTAGAAGAATTTCGTCATATTGATGGCCCTCCAATGGGATACCCCTGATGCAATTAATGTCCTAGAGACTGATTCCAACATTCCAATGATGGAGATGGAATGTGTTAGTATCAGGGGACCAGTGAGTGAACAACTCTAGTGCAAGATCAGGCTTACGGTAGAAGTGGATTTGTGATGTCCATAACGGCTTGATAAGACCAATATGCCGCATCTCAGAACTAAATTGGTCGCATGTATAGAGAACCCAGTATACTCGGGCCTACTCGCTAGTGATGTTTCCTCCGTACCGTAAATCAAAGTCATTCTACCAACCTTTTGTCTCGTGAGTGATTCTCTGATGGATTGTGCTTTCATAGAGGGCTGGGGTGCTCTCCGCTATAGGGTCGCATCTATCAATGGTCCTAGTATAGGGATTCATGAATTTTACATCCATGTGCCTGGTTTCTCTAGTAGGATGACCATTTTTGGTGATGTTGTGTAGAGGAAGGTCATTCTCATGGGTCACCCATGACCGCGGCGTATCCACTTGAATGCCTGATAGAAGGACCTCCCCCAAACTACCAATGTACCACAACATAAGGTTATTGGACAAGGAATACTCCTTTTGGGTGGGTGTTAGAATATTGAATAGGGTATGGTTGTCATAGAAAGTCCTTTTGGTGACATAAACGTCTAGGATAGCAGCCATTTCAGCTCCGGGAGCAGCACCATATCCCTCATTAACCTGGTTGGTGACCATCTTCTTATGACTATGTTTCATAGTAGTTGGCATGGAATCTGGGAGGTTGGCGTGAAATCTCAGCAGGCCTCATGAAATTTAAGGTTTTGGGGAGAAAAACGTAGGGTTTGTCCGTAAAATGACACATGATATTGGTGGAATTATGCGCAACCAGAGCGGTTTTACTCACATGACTGAAGAACTTTATGCACATGAGTGCTCGAAGCCTGTCGTGTGAGAAAGGTCATACGATTCATGGGACTCACAGAGGATTTTATAGGCAAATCCTAGGATTTGTGTCGTGCATATGGTCTATTCTGCACCTGTGCGAAGAGCGAATTCCGTGCCATTTTGAGTTTTTCTTGCAACATCAGATTTTTGCGTGCGTGGACCCTACGGAGCCCTGGGCTTCAGAGTTTCCCTCAGAATCTGACCGTTGTGGCCCCACTATGATCCAATACCAAGGGGGGAATTTTTACATTCTGAAATGTTCTTATGTGTTGAAGGATGTTTCAAAATGAAAAAGTGATGTCATATTCCGACACGGAGACTCCATCCGAGAGGCCCAGAGGAGGTGCATGAAAAAAATGGTGATGGGCATGAAAAAATGTGTGTTGCACTGAATGTTAAGGGATTTTAGAAGAGTCCTTGGTGTAGGCGCGTAGTAATTTCGCGGCCACACCCCACACAGTTGGGATTTTGTGCCACCGCCACAGGTGCACAATTATTTCACGCCGAGCAGATTTATGCTCCCCAGGACATCTATAAATAGAAGGTGACCCATATCTATTTCAGGGATGAAGAATCTATACTAGCTCTCATGCATGAAATTCATCTTCCACATGGGCAATATGGCCTTCAGGTTTGGTTCTTTTCGCGCAATGTCTCCCTTGGGTCTTCCTTCACCCAAGATCCTCATGGGTTAGACTGAACTCCAAGACCTTTGGGGTTTCCCTCATTTAGTGCAATTCCTTCCATTGCATGCAGGATGGTCAACTACTCCCATGTTCCTTTTATTACGTGCACCCATGTCCTTGCGTGAAACCTCTACCACTGGTGTGAAAATCATACTCCTAGCGCACAATCCTCCTAGTCGTGTGCAAAACCTCTGCCCCCCAATTACGTGCAGGCATCACCGATTTTGTGCCCGTCGTGTGTTTTCGCGAAGTTCCATTATTTCATGAGCAAGCCTAAATGGTTTCATGCAATTCCCTAGTACCCCTCACCATGATTCTATTCTTGTGGGTGCCATTCGTTGGAGCCTTTTTTGCCCCGAGTATCCACATCATGAATCGTCAACCCGTGAGACCGTCTCATCTCGTGCGAGTTAACTTAAAAGTCCCTTGTACGATTCTTCCCATTGTGTTGCTTTACCACATGCCTTTTCTAATATGCAAGCTAACAACTATTGCTTCTACACATAGCCACACTAACGTGGACCCCTCTATTGTTTGCTCCATGACCCCTCCTTATTAAGGCCTTGCTGGGGCCTTCCGTCCAACAAGAAGCAGAGGGTACCAGTTATGTATGTCCTAGTGATGCGGAGAAAACCCACATCGTTCGAGCTACAGGACGTTCAATTGTCAAGAACCATCGCCCTCAACACATAATGGTAAACAGTTACCTAGCCCCATTCCTCACATTTATGGGCCACCCACGTCGAACATTCTCCACACCCACTCTTCTCCACGGGGATGGGATTATCACTCACAGGGGGAGATTTCCACCTTATTGGAGTGGCGTTTGTCTGCGGGGAAGGGAATCCACCTCGGTGTAAGCCCCTAGCCATTCTTGCAGGAGGTATCACCCTTGTTCCCCCTCACCCCCTCGACACCAAGGCCATCCAAGGGTATGATGGGGAACATGGATACTCCTTTCTTCGGTCCCAAATCCCACTCCCGATGTGCTTTGTCACCTCAGGCCTCCATCCTAGAGTAAGTCCCGACACATTTGGCTGCTAAACGCGTAAGCCCATCTTTATTTCACATGAAATCACTCTTTGTGACGTGATCATCAGGTAACTTCTAGCTCTTGTTTCTCACACATTGAATGACTCACGTGATCTTAGAGTGAGCACTGACTATGAACCACCTTGGGTCGCCTCAGAGCGTAAGCCCCATTCCATCCCGAACTACAAGGACATTGATCCATGTTAAGCCATGGTACGTAGGAATCCTCCCTGAGGTCCAAGCCCCACCACCTTGGGCCACTCAACACGTAATCCCATCTTCATTTCCCCATGATGCACCCTTCACGACTTGATCATCAGGTATCTGCTAGCTCTTGTTTTTTCACACCGAGCATGACTCACATGAGCTTAGAGTTATCACTGACAATGACCCACCTAGGTCCGACTCAGTGTGTAAGCCCCAAACCATCCTAAACTATGGTGACTTTGATCCATGTCAATGCATGGTATGTAGATGCGATTACGAGGTTTAATCCCCAACCACCATGGGTCGCCACATAGTGTAAGCCCCAACCCATCCCGAACTATGGGGATATTGATCCGTGCTATGGCATGGTGCATCGGAAGCCTCCATGTTTTTCATGCCCCACCACCTTGGGTTGCCTTAGAGTGTAAGACCCAACCCATCCTGGACTCCGAGGACTTTGATCTGTGCCATGGCGTGGTTCATAGAAAGCCTCCATGAGGTTCAATCCCCACCTCCTTGGGCCTCCTCTGAGTGTAATCCCCAACCCATCCCGAACTATGAGGACTTTGATATGTTTCAAGGCAAGGTACATAATAATCCTCCTTGAGGATCAAGCCCCACCACCTAGAGCCACCTTAGAGTGTAAGCCCCAACCCATCCCGAACTACAGGGACTTTGATCTGTGCCAAAGCATGGTCCGTAGGAAGCCTCGACGAGGTTCATGCCCCACAACCTTGGTATGCCACAGAGTGTAAGCCCCAAACCATCCAGAACTATGGGGACTGTGATCCATGTCAAGGAATGGTACGTAGGAAGCCACCTGGAGGTTCAAACCCACCACCGGGTCATTCCAACATGCCAGGTTCTCCCCAGTCCCACATGACGATAAACTGTATCCATCATCTAGAACTTTGGGGACTTTGATCCATGTCAAAGCATGGTACGTAGGGAGCCTCCACGATGTTCAATCCCACCATCCATCTAGACCCCAAGTCCAACTTCATTTCAGTTTACCAACACCTTGGTCCACCCTAGAGTGTATTCCATAGATGCCACCTGAACTGCGTGGACTTTGATTCCCTGCCATGGGGATTCGTAGGAAAGCTCTATGAGGTTCAAGCCCAACACCCATGACTCGTCCTGATCTCTCCCTTGAGGCCACATGTCTCTGGAATATCATGACCTAACCAATAGGTTCCACTTCTTCTAGGTCCCATCTATGAGTCCATTCTCATGGGTCTCAACCTCATGTGTCCCATCATTCCATCGAACTACGTGGATTATGATTCCCTGCCACAGGGATACATAGGAAGATTCTTCGAGGCTGAAGCCCAACTCCATTTCCCATTCTGATCCTACCTAAGATGCTACATCCCATTGATATAATTCCACCTCATACCACATTCCATATAACAGCATGCGGGAAGCCACCCACGCGTCGACCCCTACCTTGGTGTCCCCTACAGGGGTTGCGCCCATCTGATCCACTATAACAAGTGTTCTGATCATTCTGATATGTCTCCACTAGACGTTAAACATGAGGTATACCCTGTGTTGAACATAGTAAGCTGAGGAAAACCTCAGATACATGACTATGGAATAGGATTCTCCTAATCTGATGTCGGATGCCTCAGGCTTCCGTGCCCTCAGAAAGCCCTTTAATAAGTGATAGAAAATAGGCATGCCACTCCCCCAATGTCAAGACATGCCAGTGATGCCCAGGGAAACTCCTCTCCAAACCAAAGGTTGCTGCCCCGAATGGACTATTTGGAGATTCCTAACAGAAGCAGTGTAATTAACTATTGTCCATGAATTTATGTCACCGAGAAGAGTTTCACAAACTACATCATAAATCTATGAGGGCGACACGAACATGGTGATGATATCCAAGGAGGTATCCAGGAAAGGAAGAACGATATCACATCATCCCGTTTCGATCAAGGAGAATACATCCTTGAATAAGGAGCGAATGCCGCCTACCTTTGGAAAGCTGGAATGTGGGGTAACTGCATTGCATCCTCTGTGTGACGGATGTGCGCCCGCACCAGAGAAAACATCGTAATCACCCTTATTTACCACATTACCACATTTATGATGGTAGATAAAAATAAATACCGATGTAACTATTAATAATATACAAAAATAAATGGTACATATTCACAAAATTTGTAACATATGATTTCAAATATGAAATACATTTTTCCAAATTAATAACACTGAAATTGTAGTAAGTAATTTAATATTAATTCTTGTAGTCATAATCAAAAAATGTGTTATTATGAAGTAATAAATAATAAAATATTTACATGTGTTTATGTCTATGTTCAAGGGAAAAATTATTACACTTACCAAAATTGGTTAAAATGATTAAAAATTAATCCAATTACACTTTAAAATCCAATTAAAATTATAATCTAACAATATAAATATATTAGATGAAAATTAATTTTTCTGTTAAAGTGTATTATTTTCAGTATTCATTAAAATATTAATTACATCAGAAAATTACATAAAATTTAAAAAAAGTTTATTTTCGTGTCCCTATTCCAAATAATATGTTCATATTGTATAATAGAATATATTAAAGTGTTAACAACTATATTTAAAATGGGTTCTCTATCAAAATGTGGAAAAATTAAATTTTTTTAAAAATACTTCTTTATCCCCATTTATTAATTTGTTCTTATATATAGTCTAGAAAATAAATAAGGTGAATTTTAATGTTATATAAAAATTCAAAATGTAGTTAATAAAATTCATAATGACTATTTTATATCCCATTAAATAATAATATTTTAAAAATATATATTTATATAGTGAAACTCGGTAGTGCGTACTACATAAGATATCGAGGAAGATTGCTAATGTTTCTAATGAAAGACAAGAATATTGTTGTCTATTCTACTAGCTAATACGATGATGTATATAGTGTAGGATAATATTGGTGTACCAAAAAAAAAAGAAATCAATGAAATTTTAAAAATTATATCTCATTAAATATTGGGGTGTTACAATGATGTTATAAATCATGTTATAGGTTAACATTCAATTAGTGTTCAATATGAAGAATTTCATCCAAAGAAAATATAAATCATTCTAAAAAGAGAGTATAAAAAAGTATCCAGTGAATAATAAATAAAAAATAATATAAAAATGATCTTTATACATGATGTTAAACCATATGATACAATTCTAGTACAATATAGAACCTAAAAAATCCAGCATCATCTATAGGTCAGAAATAATGTTAAAAACCATCAATAAAACCATCCCATTGTTGGGGTGAGAAATAATGAAAATCCAATCTTGAAAGACAACATTAGACTATCTATGTCAGGTGTCACACATAGCATGATCATTAGTAGATCAGTTGGTAAAAATCACATGATTAATACATTTATATTCCCAAAATAAATTATTAATTTTATACTAAAAATGTAAGACGAAAATAGTTTTTCATCATTTTCATGAACAAACCATAATATTTTCTAAAATAATCATTAAAAATATAAATATCATTTAAATAATCTATTAAAATCATTTTTCAATTACTTCAATCTAAATGACCATTTATAAAAATCTATATTTAAAACAAACCCATATAATAAACTAACTAATTGGGAGTGACGTTATAACATGAGTTCATTTTTAAAAATATATCTAGATACATATCATTATGATTCCAAAATGTAGTGATAATTATTGAAACAAGAAATGGACAAATGGGGGAAATGGATTGATATAATCAAGTAACATCATATATATCCCATGAGGAGACCATATATATTCATAGTATGATACTATCTATCATCCTATCAATGAAGTCATTAATTCTATAACAAATCACCTATTAAAATTTATTATCATCGGTGGAACAAGTCATTGTAATATCGAAAAACATTAAGGATCTAGACATTCACATTAAGGATATATAAAACCACAGATACTGATTACTAATACATAGTGGAACCCATAACAATAATAATCGGTGTAGATGACATATACATATAATAAAACATATTAAATAAGAATCAGTATAATAAAAATAAGTGTATCATCTTATCTACAAAAACCAATAAGACATAATACCTCTTAAAAAGGTAAGAGTTCCATTAGGGGAAAACCTTTCAATAATTTCTATTTAATTGAGAAAAAAATGAATTATCTTTTATAAAATGTTGTGAACTTTTAGAAAAATTGTTGTTTGATCATCTATATTCAAAAACCTCATTTGGGTATTTTGAAAATTCTAGATGCGCTATATAGGCCTCAAAACCTATTATATGAAACACTTATTTAATAATATATCATAGAAATCAATTTCATGTCAAGAACCATGTCAAAAAATTTACTTTATATCTTTGAATGGATTTCTATGAAATTTTCACGTATTTATATATAAATATAAATATCAATGTATACATTTCTATACAAATAGATATTTAAAAATCAATTGTGAGTATATAAATACATCCAAATATAAATCTAATGTGTTAAATCAAATGGAACAATTAAAATCCTTTTCCCAAACAAAAAAGTTTCCAAATGAATCCAACCTACCTAAAAAGGGGAATATACCAATCAGTCCACAATAAAATTAGACATAGAAACTAACATAAATTTTTATAATAACAAATAATATATGAAATTTTATAAATATATTTGACACTCTATATGAGATTAAAATAAAATTCAATATTCTATTTTGTATTATTAAATATCTATAAATACTAAAATCAATAGAAAATCCATTAACAAACTAAAACATGCATGGAAATAATACATATTTTTATAAATCTATCAACATCATGAATAATATTTAAAAGAATATTTTTGAATCCTATAGAATCATATTGTCTATTTCAAAGAGAAAATGAATGTAAAAACATACCTCAATGATGTGTGAAACAGAGGATATATCATAATAAAGAAGGAAAATGGGTTGATAGTCTAAATACAAAACCAATCAAAAAAATAGATCTCACAAATTAGCTGACCGACTCTGTAACACATATCAATAGATCATACAGTACATGGGGATGAAGAAAAAATTCCAAAATATTGAAGGAGATGAGTAAATAAATACATACCTTTGATAAACTACTTCCAAATCAACAATGAAAAATGCCAAATCCAATGAAAAGAATACATTAAACCATAAAACACATTAAAATGGTGAGTCATTTTAGTGTGTATTAAAATGAAATAATTTAATTTATAAAACTAGGTGGGAAAATTGAAATTAATTTGTTTATTATTTTGAGATTGTCACATTTGTTGGTCTCAACAACTTACCTAACAACACACAAATCACATGTAAAATAATAAATAGACAAACAAAATACACATAGATTAGAAACATGGTATAGATTATATTAACAATTCATACCAAATTTTTTTTTTAAACCATAGACACTATTTTACACTTTCATTATGGAATTTTCTAACAATTATTATTTTATTCCCAAGATTGATGTCACAACATCCCCCCCATAGTTCCGAATGGATTTCAAATAGTTTTGAATAAATAATGAGGTAGAGATGTGTGATAAAAAATGAAATAAAATATCATATATAGAACAACCCATGTATAAGTAATGTCACATGGTTTCTAAAAAACCCTTCTATAAAAATGTGTACAATGGTAAAAACTAAATGAAAATTAAAAAAAATCTCATTAGTATTCAACTGAAAACACAATGATATGATTTAAAACCATTATATAAATAAGATAATAACTATTTTAAAATTTTAAGTGATAATATTCCCTCACCATAACACGTTATTCCCCTAGAAATTCACTAGATCTAAAAGGATACCATGTAAAAGCTAATATCAATATTGATAGAATAAACATCTCTAAAGAAAAACAATGAACCAAACTAAATATTAATGAAGCTAATAATATTATTTTTATTCGTAACTGCACATGTCAAGCCTAACATAATCGATATATAATTGAATATTAAAACCCAAAGTGTGTCTACCCACAATTTTGAAATATACTAATATGTACTATTTAATTCTAAATGCACCCAAACTCCACACCACTAAAAATGACATGATATTGATTCTAAAGAAACTACAATCATTTACTCAATACATGAAATATTTATTATTCTAATAATTCAAAACATGTTTCAAAATGTAAATGGGGAAGAAAATCACTACAAATTAACTAATGGTTCATTATGATTCCTAGAGATAGAAGGGAAAATTAAATATATTCTATGTTACATTGGGATAACTCAAGAAGTTAGAATAATAGTGACATTGAGAATATGAAAATAATGTGGACCCCTTCATCTTCTTTTTCTATGACCATATCATAATGAATTTATAGATATTTCATAGTTGGCCAATATGATGATATATATACATAGCCCAAGGTATGAGTAATGATTGAAATGCTCTAAAATATTATAGTGGAAGCATATGATTTAATACTTCCTTTTAGTAGTGACAGTGTAACATAGGAGTATACTCCAAAATTGGTTCCACTATTATCAAGACAACACTAGATACAGAACCATCATTTTTTGCAAAATAATTATGATTTAAACCTATCAAGGGCAATAATATGATTAAAAACTCAAACAACAATACGTTATTAACAAATCCATTATAAGTGGTTAATACATAATAAATAAATCCATCATTGATATCATGCTATATAAGATTCACAATTAAATGTTCTTATATAATATACAGTAAACATCATCTTTATATAAAAATGAATTATCTCATTTAGGTGGTCATTGTACACCATCACCAACCATTATCCCTTGAAATAAATTTAAGATTTATTACATTACTATCCTTCAACACCGCTAAAATTATCTACATAGAAAATGTGTTCTAAAATAACACAGCTATAATTCCTTATACTAATGTGTATTAAATGGAAAAATAGGATTGATCATGATAGTGTCCCTTAAATATACAAATTAATTCTCTCACACGTTGGTCATATATATTTCATTGAGTAAGGATGATCCTTTCAATTCCCTCCATCCACTTTATAGCTGCTAGTAGAAGTTGATAACCATGGATGATTATAAGTAGAAATGAATAGTATGTATCAATCACTATAATAGTTATATGGTTGGAGAAATCCATAGGAAGATATTTTTGTTTATCATACATGATAATTCATAGAGTAAATCTATAAAAAAATTAATCAAATGGACTAATAAATAAATTCAGAATTGTAAATCATACTATGACTCCAATATAATTTTGACTCAATACAATTGTTCAAAAAACCGATCCATATTACCAATAATGATTTAAATGTACTCTTTTTTAATCCAAATAAAAATTTATCGCCATAATATTTAAAGACTCAATACTCTTAATAAAATTATGAATTTCTTCTCAGTCATTTAAAAAAATTATCTACCAATTTTAAAAAATGAAACCCATATTTTATTTGATTATTTTGATTTAATATTAAAAATTATATTTTGAATCCATTTAAGAAATTGTTGTGTCCTTCTTTGAATCTCAAAATGCATTCTTAAATTTAAGAATAAATTTACATCCTTAAATAGAAATTTTAATTTTTAAAATACATTTTATTTTATTAAATAAATTAAAAAAAGTAGGAAAACAAAAATATGAAAATGAAAACCACAGGATGACAAATATATATCAAGGAAAAATAGTTTTTGTGTTTGAATTCACTGCATGGATTAACATATATTGTTTGAAGCATTAATCTATAAATAGGAGTCACGAGAACCATGCACTCGGGCTCTACATAGTTCTATAGGTAGTTACTGATTAATTTTTTACATTGGTTCACTACCATTTTCATCCCCCATAGTATATAACCCCATAATATATTATAAAACCATATTATAACGACCAAAATATCACAAAAACTAGAATTATATAATCAAATCACAACAAATACAATCTATTTCATTGTTTAGGGTGTGTATGATGTCAGAAAACTCCTCTGAAATCAACCTCTTGAGTCTAAATAGTCTTACTACAATCTACAAAACACACCAAAATATAAAATTGGTGTTATGAGACCATTTTTTCATAAATAAACTTTTGATATCCCTTAAACTGGCCAAATGAACCATTCTATAACATAAATTATGGGATTTTCCAATTCCCATTGGAAGATGACTTGAAACATTAAGACAATAACAAAAGAACCAGGGTTGAATTAACCCATCAAAAAGTAGAAAAATAGATTTTTCATGGAATCATAACATTGAAAAACTATAAAAAATACATTAATGTAATGAAATATTACCACAGAAAAACCCATAAATAATTAATTAATGAATTAAAAAATAATCATCCAATTAACCATAAATAAAAATTATATATTCAAGATCCAACTATTATATGTGAAACTAGATAATACAATTGATACACTGAGGAAAAAAATATTCAAAATTATCCCCTTGTGATCTATTAAGTCACAATAAAAATAAATTCATACTCCATGGTTGAACAATTTCCATAACCAATAACTATAAAACAACATCATTCTTCTAATTCTGAGTGGCCTAAGAGGGGTGTGAGCCAAAATTGTTCAGTGGGTATGCACCACAATATCCATACATTTAAATTCTCTTAAAAACTCACACATGCTAGAATTGAAATATATGTTTAAAATATGTTTTAATTATATTAATTAGTCTTCCATCATAATTATTGGAAAAATTAATTTTATCCAATTTTTTTCTAAATACATTTAAAATCTATCATAGAAGATTTCTCTTATAAACAATTTTTTAAAGACTTCAGGTAAAACAAACAAAAAACATGATATTATGAAACCTAAATGATTTCACTATAAGAGTGAATTATAAATAATGAAACTAAGGAAATATTGAATTGAATCATTCAAGTATTCATAAATAATGAAACCAATGTAAAAAAAATTAAATTTCTTTATAGGGGAAATCCTGATAAATTCCTAAAGGTCACATTATGAGACTGTATAATTACTCTGGATGGAATATTCATTCAGACAATCTATAAAGACCCTAGGTATATAACCCAATATACATTCCCCTCTATCATCACCAATGAATAAACCCCTTTTATAATATTAAAATATATTGGATATAGTACACCTCATGTAGACTAGATCCAAAAATAAATCACACCTCACAAGCATGTCAAGGATCCTAGGAAGACAACAATTGTGGGAGATAATGAAATACATCACAAAAAAGAATCTATCATAAATCCACATAATCCAAATATACTAAATGTATCTTCATCCTAAAAAAATGTGATAATATGCACTTAAAAGATAAGGATTTAATAGGTGATGACACATTTCAATGAAAAAGATTAGAAGGTTTATACTATGGATTCTCATTTAAAACTATTTTTTTCTTTAAAAAATTATTATATTATCATTTATATTAAAAATTATGGGGAGTTTAATAAATAATTTCAATATATAACCATTATTTATATATTTTAGAATTCATTTGGTTGTTATTACAACATTTCAAGAAAACATGGTTTATTTTAAGAAATGCATTTTATAAATATTCAAAATATACACATGAACATGTGTATATGTTTACATACAATAAAATATAGATATCGACACATGAAATTCATATATATATATATATATATCAACAAATAATTCCAACAGTTTAATGTAATACTAAATATTTTAAGACAAATCAAAATATAATAATATCTATGTGAATCTAATAAACCAAAAAATGGTCACGATAAAATAAATAAAAAATTATACAACACAAACCAACTCAATATTATTTTGAAATAAAAAATCCAAATTTAAACAAAAAAATGATGTCTATTTTAAAAAATTCAAAACATATAAGTTGCATTAATTAATTTAATAATTAATTCCCGCTGTCAAAACAAATAGCGTGTTTTTATGAAACAATAAGTATCAAAAGATTGACACTAGTTGAAGTCCAATTTCAAGATGAAATTAATTCCAACGACCCCTATTATATTAAATGCTAAAAATATATTCTAATTTAACATTGAAACCAATTCGAAAGATAATCTAATCATATAAATAAATTATATTACAAAGAGGTTTTGAATTAAAATACCACATTTTCACTATTCATTAAAAATTGATCTTTTTCGGAAAAATACAAAAAATTTACACAAATAAAAATTTGATGTCCCTATTCTAAAGAAGAATTTTATTTTGTCAAATATAACACATAAAATTGTCAAAAAGTGTATATTAAAGAGGTTCTCCATCAAAAGGCGGTTAATCGACCTTTTAAAGAATATTGGAATGTTTACGCTTAAAATTGGATTCATTCGCATTTTTAATCCTATAACATTTATTGTAAAGAGTAAAAATATTTGACAAACATATATAATCATTTTCCAGTTAGTTTTGTTCATTCCCGCCATTACCACGGCTAGGTGTTAACTACAATTTAAAATAATATTATTTTATTATTAGAGCGCAACGTAAGATTCTGAAGAAACTCGATCTTGCGTATTGGGTACGTCATCGAGCATAGCATCCCCTTCAAAGTAATATTAATATTTTATTCACAAATATTGGTAAATATAAAAATGTCATATTCTTTATTTACCTGGGGTGTTACAGTTATATTACATAAAATGACCAAGATTATATTAAATGATAAAATAATATCTAAATTAAACCATAAAAAAAATTATAATTTCAATCTATATATATAAATAAATTGGATGAAAAGGTGGTTTCGAATTAAAATGTTGTATTTTTCACAATCCCTGAATAAATTAAAATTATCAGAAAAATACCAAAAAAAATACCCTTAGCAATATTTTATATTCCAAGTTCAAAAATGATGTACATTTTAGCAAATTCAAAACATAGAAGTTTCATCAATAAATTATATAGTTAATTCCCACTGTTAAATCAAATAGTGTGTTTTTAAGAAACAATACCTATCAAAAGATTAACCCTTGTTTATATCCATTTTCATAGTGAAATTTATTCTAATGATGAAAATTGGATTAAATGGTAAAAGTATATTGTAATTACACATTAAAATAAATTAAAGAGAAAATCTATCCATAGAAATAAATTATATTAAAAGATGTTTTTGAATTAAAATACCACATTTTCACTACTCATTTTAAAAAGAATTTTATCGGAAAAAACCAAAAATTTACACAAAGTAAATTTTGAAGTCATTATTCTAAAGAAGGATTTTATTTTTTCAAATATAACGTATAAAAGTGACAAAAAGTATATTTAAAAATGGTTTTCCATAAAAAGGCGATTAATCAACCATTTAATGAATATTTGAATATTTATAAATATAATTTTATGAATTCGCATTTTAATCCTCTAACATGTATTGGATAAATCTAAAAATATTTAACAAACATATATAACAACATTTTAGTTAGTTATTTTCATTCCTTACATTACAACATCTAGTCATTTACTACCATTTACAATTGTATTATTATATTATTAGTGTTCATCGTAAGATTTCAAAGAAACTCGTTGTTGCATATTGGGTATGCCATCAAACATAGCATCCCCTATTAATGTAATATTAATATTTAAATCAAAAATATTAATAAATATGAAAAATTCAAATTTTTTATTTACCTGGGAAGTTACATCCTTCCCCCCTTTTGGGAATTGCATCCGCATAATGTTTAAAACCGGGCTTGGAATCATCATTAAAAGTCCCACATTGGAAAAGAGTAAGTAAAACGATCACTTTTAATAGAAAGAAAGATAAGTTCAATGGTCACACGAGATAACCCATAGTAGGATTCCATGTAAGGAAAACATGGATATGGAATAAAAATTAACCATCATGTTCTAATGGAGAGTTATAGAAAATATGATTAGGAGACAGTTAACCACTGAAAAATCACAAACATCTGATCTGTTAACCGGTTTTGATAACCCAGTAGGTAACGTAAACTGAAAACATTATTGGTTCAAGTCTCTTTTTTCTATAATTCAAGGAATTCATTTACTACATAGAATAAGAACATAAGAAAATATACTTACCTTCAATTAGAGTTTCATTCTTTAATAATGTTCTATCAAAACTAATCTTTTCTCCAAACTATGAGCATTCAAAAAGACATTGTCACATCAAAAGCACAATAATCATCTTCTAGAGACCTCATAATTAAAAATAAATAAGAACTATATATTTGACATGCCTTTAAACATCAACTAATAGAAAAATTGTAAGTGAAAAATCATATAATACCCAAAAAGGAAAAAATATTACCAAAAAGGAAAACAACTCTAAATATAAAAAAAATTCAAACAAAACCCAAAGATCAACAAAGATCATTCACTAAACTAATGTCCATAAAATTCTTCAAAAGTAATCCAAACTATGATTGAAACCCAAATCTCATAAGGATTTAATTACATAATCTTCGAAGATAAATCTTAACCTTTATCTCTAAATAACATTAGTTACTCACAATGTCTAATATTGAATAGTAAGTAACCTAATAACATATTATCCGTGATTGGTTAACCATTTTAATAAATAAACCAAATTCTCATATGTCCACAATAAAAACAGAGATTCTACCAAAATAAAATTTCAACAATTATTCCACAATTGAAATCCCACAGTAATCTATCTTCCTTTAGGATATAGTGCTTCCTTAAAAGAGAGAATGTCTTTCACAACAACCATTATAACATAATCAAAAAATAATTTTCCTATTCTAACTATATCCATTTGATAAAACATAAATTCCCAAAATCATCTTATTCTTCTTCCATAAAATCATTTTACTAAAATAATAAGTCATACTAACCAGGGACTTCAAGTAGGCTAGTGGTAGGCGATGCACCCTTGTCACCCTTCAGTCGGGGGTTTGATTCATGTGGTCATACTAGATGTGAAAGGTTGTCACCCATCCTATGGTTTGTACTTTTTATAAAACTCAAAAATAACCTCCCATGTATTAACTTCATAGATTTCCTTATACCTCTCATTTTCATCCAAATTCATTATGATCTGACCATATTAATTAATGATGACTTATTTCACCACCATAAGATATAATAAAATGATCCCCAAAAATAAGAACATCATACCTTTATCATGGTGTCCATTTGGTTTCATCGTCATCTTGTTCACATAGGTAGAAGGTCATTGCATTGAAATACTGATTTAGAGATCCTTCAAAGTCATTTTATTCCTCCATCCAAATACACCTTGTACAACATGGGTCATATGGATGTTAACAGAAAATCAATTTGAGAAAATAATCATAAATGACATAAAATTTCAAACCATCTGATAAAACATGATTTTTATAAAATTAACGGACTGAATGTGAGATGAAACATTAAATTAATGGTCTATTTAAAATACCATTGGTATGTGCTGAGAGACTAGATTGTAAAATCAAATACAAATAGGTTTCTCAAGAGTCACCATCTTCAGCACATTTTTTAAAATCATAATATGCTTCAAAATCTTTTGATAATGTAAAATATTTGAGAATTACTTGATAATATTTACCTTTCATGAAAATATGAAAATATTGTGAAAATAAGATTTATCTAAATATAACCCATGATCCACGATGATAATGAGGTATTTTGGAGGTGTTTGATATCTCAAACAACTGCTTGCAAGTGATTTGTATACTAAAAAAAGTTTCACAATCATCCGAACACGACTTTGATATAATTATTGCAAGCATGTACTTAGGAAGAGATAGGAATGCCGTTTGAGAGCCTCATACTTCCATTTTTTTTACTAACATTACTTGATCTGAAAATCTTATAAAACAAGGATTTAACTGAAATAATAGACATAGGGACTAACAATGGGTCTAATGAAAACTAATAATCCCTAAAGTTATCTAAAACAACCTCCGATACCAACTATAAGGACTCACACTTAAACATTAAATAATCTTTAATTAAATGAATAATTCACATTGAGGATCAATTCAGGTTTATAGTTTTAGAGAATTAGAACATAAATTTTACATCTCAGAATATTAAAAAGTAGACACTTCTACACAGTTCCGATTTTTTTCATAAAATTAAAAAATTCTTAAGAAATGAGTCTTGTCTAGTTCCATGTTTTAGACGGCATGAAATTTACATGATCACATCCATTACCCTATTCACTATATGTCCTGTGAAAAAACATTTCAAAAACATGGGATGATCATAAAAAGCTCAGTAAGGGTTATAATACCAAAAAATAAAGCATTAATTCAAAAATACGTACAAAACATACAACTATTTTACTTACCACATAAAAACATAAGATTTATGAATAACTTATATTAATCACAAATCATAAAGAAAACTTAAGACATACATAACATATTTACATTGTATCTATCACACAAACATAGAGAGTCATATTTTGAATACCCATCACAGTATATTCCAAAAACTATTCAGAGAAACATTCATGTTTACCTCCTTCACATTACCCAATACATTGGAGATCTATCTCGGGCTCACCCGCCTATGTTTATCCCGGAACCACCCGTATACGTAACAATGGCCAAGAACCATAACATAATCATAACACATAACTTATGCATAATGGAAAGAAAACATTCCCACATTGCAATAACAATATAAAATTTTATTATATTGAAATAAAAAATCCATTCTAAAAACCATTTTTAATTACAAAATATGTAAAAAGAGTATATGTTATTTATTTTTCCTTTGAAAACATTATGGCTTGTTAGGGAATCCCTAAATCAAATAATTCTCACGGTGGTGGAAAAGGTCGTTTTCACCACTTACATTAAAAAATAATCATTTCTTTTGGTTGTTTAGTAAAACACCTCATAGATAAAAGATTCCCTTTGAATGAAATAAAAAGTCAAAAGGGGATTTATACACCATATAAAATAAAGTCGTGTAGAAATCAAAATATGTCTCAATGAATGTATATTGAGACGACATCCCATACAAAGATGGTATCCTTATATTAAGGATAAATCTATTACATGATTATGTGTGACAAATAAAAATATACCCAATATAAGTGAATATTTAGTTTAAAACAATAAGTGTTCATCAACACATATTCATAGCACGAAATAATCAAGAAGTATAGTTTTAATCCAATGAATTGAAATTAGGATAAGAAGTTCCCTTACAGAAAATCGTCAGCCTAACAGCGCCACATTGAAATTCTGAAAATGAGTTGATGAGAGATAAAAAGTGTATCTCATCACATGGACCTAAATTTAATGATACAAGGATATATAAGAACATATCCCAACATAAGAAGTCGTAAATTAAAAGACCAAACAAAAATATGATTTTTAAAAAGAAGAGGGTGAAAGGTTCCCTTACCGATTTGGATAGCTTTCGAAATGTACACCCCATGAAAGAAGGATCATTCAATGACGATTTAAATACCCATAAATTAAATTATATTATAGAAATAATACAATCATGGGTAGTATACACACTAAACAAAATTAAAGAGTGTAA
The DNA here is from genome assembly GCA_963277665.1 of Viscum album. NCBI lineage: Eukaryota > Viridiplantae > Streptophyta > Magnoliopsida > Santalales > Viscaceae > Viscum > Viscum album. Next base: position 1,436,383,788 of record OY728159.1, read on the forward strand.
AAAGTAGCAGGAATCTCACGGGAATAAAGGGAGATGAAAACCCCTTACCTTGTTGTAATCAATAGAGTCGTATGACCAAAACATAATAAACACCAAATTAATCACAAAATATGATGAATATAAATATAATCATTATAATATATATCAAATGGAAGTAAAAAAATACACCACATGTAATAAATAAGTGGAGAACAGTGGAAATATCATGTAATTTAATGTCAGATAAGAAATCCCTTACGAAAATTCAGCTGCCTAACTGCGTCAGTTAAAACATCCAAAAAATGGATTGATGAGATCAAATAAGGACTCTCATAATATTAACATAAAAATTATAGTAAGTAGAACATAAAATAACACCCCCCAACATAATATAGAGGAGCTAAAAAGAAATGACATAAAAGAGAGTACTTAAAAAGAAAGAGAGATGAATGATCTCATACCTCGAGTCCTGCTTGTCTTGTTCGTTTCATAATATTCCTGAATAATAAACTTTGTTCAATTTATAATTACATAATAACATCCTTTAAATTTTATTATTCAATTCATATCAAATATTGTAATTTTATAATAATTAGATTATTATGTTAGTTCATATCAGACGTTTTTGTCGATGTTCAGTACATGAGTCCAAAATGACATTGTTTGAAAATAATTGTCCATGTGGTTATAAGTAAATCATCTACCTAATAGTATTAATTATTAACATATCATATATATCAATTATAAATTCATTTTATACTATTACATAACATTTGGAGATTAAAAAATGAAATGCACCATTCATAGAGACGGTAGGTCGTACGTATGCATGAAGGTTACTTTCATTTCATTTTAATATTAATGGAACTAAAAATAAATGAGATATATATATTATAATTACAGTATAATATATATGTTATATAGGCCACATATGTTCATTAATATCGTTATTTATACATTCCATGTATTGCATGAATGAGTCACACCACTTGAGGGGGCGGTAGTCCGCACTTTCTCAAATGAAATTATCGCAATTACACAACATGAAACGAATAATGATATGATTTAAACATAAAATACATAAGCATATAGAAAAAATAAACATCATAGATAAAATATATAAATATAGTTCCATCAATATTTCCACCATAAGACGTGGTTAGAGAAGATTGAACATTCATCGTTTAATGAGACATAAATTTGTCACCCACAGAAATAGTATGTTCTTTAACCATTATATGGAGGTGTGTGTATGTGTAGGTAGAATCAATATCATAACCACATCCTAGTATATTGAGGATTCGGGTGCTATTATTGGATAAAATAATAAGAAGATATTGGTGAGTGAAGAAGGAAAATAAATGAACGAAACTCGAGAGAAGACATTACCTCTAAATCGGGTCACTCTTTTTTATTTGAGTCAACGAATTCCTTGGAAAGTCTTCTGCTCAATGTGAGGATTCTAGGAGAAATAGAGGGATGTGTAGAGATAATATGAGCATAGTTTGGATTATCCAAGGGCATAAGAGGTTTGGGTAAGTGGGTATATGTGGGGGCCCTTTATAAGAGGGGGTAGGGTCACTTTTGGAACGTCTTGATATGTAACTTTATTGTAAAGTGATTTCGGATTTTTAAAGTTCCCACAATGACATATTTCATGGATAAGGTGTTAATGGTTAGAAATTAACCCATAAAAAAGGTTTTTGAATAGTTTAAGTCTTATATTTTACCTTATCTTTTCATTTTATTTAAATCGTTCATTAATGAGGTAATCGCTGCATCACCATGGTGTCATAAATAAATTTTTTTATTTAATGTCTAAAAATTCTAAAAAAAATATCATGATGTTTGAAATATTTTTATCCTCCCATGTATCATTTATAGTCAGAGTTGTAATTTATTCAAATAAAAATACAATATTTTTACTTAGGTGTTACATACTTTGGTTATGTTTTCCTTTCATTAAAAATAATATGATAAAAGATCCCTATCACACAAATTGATTCCATGGGGTCCCTAAGATGGAAAAATGAATACCATGGTAGGCCATGAATCCATCATTATCAATAGGACACATGTTAGGGTCATTTTGTATTTTTATGATATTATTTTATTACCCTTAACTACCCCATTACTAATTAATCACGATAATTAATGATAATTATCATCGTTACTATTCATAATGTCCAAAAAAAGAGTCTTAGTTACATATTTTTAATGTTATGATTCCAAATATGGAATCCATTTTATTCAATTCCCAACACATAAATTTCTGTAATTAATTTTAAAATAATTCCCGTTGTCACAACCGAAGACGATTTTTTAAAAATTAAAATCTATCAAAAGATTGATTTGTTTTTACATCCAATTTAAAAGTGAAATTACATCCAATGACCAACATTTTATTAAATGATAAAAAATAATAAAATTACACCATAAAAAAATTAAAATGACATTCAAACAATATAATTATATTGGATGAAAAGGGTGTTTTGAATTAAAATGATGTATTTTTCACTATTCATAAAAATTGAACATTATCAGAAAAATAACAAAAATTCACCCTAAGCTATATTTTATATTCCAAATTCGAAAATGATTTTCATTTTTAGTAATTTATAAAATTTATTTTTCATTAATAAATTATATAGTTTATTCTTGTAGTTAAAACAAATAGCGTGTTTTTATGAAACAATATCTATCAAAAGATTGACACTTGTCTATGTCCATTTTCAAAGTGAAATTAACTATAATGACCAACATTGGATTAAATCATTAAAATATATTCTATGTACTCTTTAATACCAAATATAAAGATAATATATCCATATAAATAGATAAAATTAAAAGGAGGTTTTGAATTAAACTACAACATTTTCACTATACATTAAAAAAGTAAATTATCGGAAAAATAACAAATATTTACACAAAGTAAATATTGATGTCTAGAATCTAAAAAATGATTTTATTTTTTCAATTATAACGTATAAAAGTAAAAAATGAATATTTAAAAAGGGTTTTCCATCAAAAGGCGGTTAATGGACCCTTTAATGAATATTAGAACATTTATGCTTAAAATTGGATTCATTCGCATTCTAACCCACTAACATGTATTGGATAAATGTAAAAATATTTAAGAAAAATATATAACCACATTTTAGATTGTTTTGTTCAGTTCCTCCATTACAACGACTAGGCGTTTACTACCATTTAAAATAATATTATTATATTATTAGTGTGCATCGTAAGATTTCAAAGAATCTTGTTATTGCGTATTGGGTATTCCATCAAACATAAAATCCCCTTTTAAAGTAATATTAATATTTAATTCACAGATATTAATAAATATGAAAATGAAATATTGTTTGTTTACCAAGATTGTTAAACTTGAATTAAAATATAGATATTTATACATTGTCACTCTACACTAGGATCACATCCATTATATGATTTTAGGGATATCACACTACATCGCTTAGAATAGTTCCATCGACTCCCCCTATTTAACAAACATGGATGATGTTTATTTCATGTTATCGACGTGAAGGTATATTTAGTAGGTTGTAATTTATGTATTTGTCTCTGACTACCATGATACTCTGCTTTCACCATAGTCCTGAATTTATGCACTTAAAGGAACTAAAAAATCCAACTTGATGTTCTAATCATGCTGGCATCACACACTGGAACATGCACTCAACACCTAGACATATAAAATGACCCTCATTCCCTCTATTTATTATAAACATTAAACAAATTAGTTTTACCTAAAACCAACAATTTATTATATAAAAACACTTTCCCTATTATTGAGCATTTTTCCTAACCAAAATGACCATCCCTAATTCCCATAAGAGGAGATCAAACATAAACCTACTAGAGAAGAGGTATTTGTGTTTACCGACACATTAAATTTACTTCTTCTTGTAAATACATTAAATATAGTATTTAGAAACTAAAATAATAAAAAATTTACGATAAATATACTTATATTGTATTATGGTTAAATCATCTTCCATCATATTTCAATCCAACCGAAATTGAAAACATTTCTCATGTGTAAGTATGGTATACCATATCAAAGTAGAGATATAACCCATATTTCATCACAAATTTATAAGTGTTGTTATAAAGTAGGAAATAATTAATATTTTTTAATTTTAAAAACTAGTTATTGTTTTAAAATTTTAATATCATATCTACATTCTTACATTAAAATCTATTTGAAAATGATAATGTCACATGCACGTATGTGCGAACTACTACCTCCACAAGTGATTTGATCTATTTTTTTGCTTCAAATATAAATTGATGGTAATAAAAATACAATAAATTAATAAATATATGAAATATATTATACAAATATTTACCAATAATGGTTAATTATTATCTATATTTCGTTCCTTTAATCCATAAAAATGTGGAAACAAAATTTATGTGTACATGTGGACTTTAGTTTCCATGAACTTATTAATTGATTTTTTATCCCTCTCCTTTATAAATAACTATAAATATCGTCAAATTTATTATATATTATATTTATGTATTGATTAATATTAATATATATATATATATGTATCCATGGACATCACATAAGGTCTGAAAATGACGAATTGAAACATATATAAAAAATGTATCAATTATCGCACAAAATAATGATACTAATAAATGATTATCAAAAAACTGGTGTTAAAATGTTATAATTGGATTATATATGAAATTATAATTATATTTATCAATATTTTACGTAATTATAATTAAACTAAATTTTTTACAGATGTTTTAAATCTCTTGTTGGGAATGTTATACTTGAGGTAAGAGATTTCGTCTGATTTGTCACCATATTTAGTGGAATTTTGTTTTATGATCATATTTAATTTTAAATATATTATATAATCTACTTTAAATGAATTTAAAATTAATATATATTTATTAATTTTTAACAATTTCTCATTTATTGTTAATCATTCAAAGGGTTACAGTAAATAAGTAAACAATAGGGTCATAATTTATTTCAAAATCTCATTTTTGGGATACCTCTTAATTTCATTTAAGGAATATTTTATTTTATAATTCATTGAATCCTTATATTTTTATATATAAAGGATATTAATTTAATTTAAATAATATCATAAAACGTTTCCACCCTTTATTATTATTACTAACAAAATAAATATTTTATAGAAAATCAAGTCTTATTTCTCTTTTTGGATCGATCATATTTTTCGACAATGTAAATTTTTTTCCAAATTGATTTACAAAAGACCATTTTATTTAATATAAATATTTATTATTGAAACATTTTTAAATTAATTACTTTTTCAATATGTTAGGAAATTATATTTATATTTTATACTAGAAATTTCATTTGAACTATTTTTTCAAAATTCAAAAGGAATGTTTCTTTTTAACATATACAATGTTAACGGATTTTCCTAATACATTAAAAAGTTAAATATATATATATTAATCTGAAATAATTCCATGTTATAGAATAAAAAAACATTAAATATATATTTTTATAATATTTTTATTATATTTCTTCCAAAAGTCTTTATTTTAATAAAAATTTATATTTATTATGAATTGAAATTAAACATTTATTATTATTAAGGAAATTAAAATTCTCTTGAATCATTCAAATTATTGAGATATTTTTTCATTAAAACTTCTCTTTCTAATATATATATTTTCTTTTGTGTCAGGGATATGATTATTTCTAAAGCCATATAAAATTGTTTCATATGGTAATGTAGTATAAATTTAACATTGTTGATTGGGTAAATATTGATAATATATATTCGATTATCAATATTTACATTTTTTGATACAGAATATGGATTATGAAATAAATTATTTTGGGGGGTTGTGGGTCTGCGACTTTATTAAAAAGAGAAAAATAAAACAAGAACCCCTTTGGAAATTGAGAAGGGAAACCCCATAACAAACTAGTAGGCCTAGATAGATCCAACCCAATATTGAGAATAATACAAAACCCATTCCAATATCCTAAAATACCATAAAGATAAAGACCAATATAGTTTCACAGTCAACCTATTATCTATAGTAAACCCTCTATGGTAATGTCACCGCCGTCATACCATCTCCATCTTGGATAGACATTAGAAATACATTCCACAGCCAGATGCTCATGCCACCAATCTGGACCTGCCTATTGCCAGCATAGCCGACTGTTCCATTCATGAGTTTTCATGATGACATAGATCCCTTCACAAACAACCTTTATCATCTTCATCACTCGATCACTACTCATGCCTTCTCTCACCATCTCCATAGTTTGTATCATTTCCTCTCCATCACCATGACCACCCAAGGATCCATGTTCATAGATCCACTCTTCCACCATCCCTAAGTGAACCTTCAAGACATCAGGACCACCGAGGGTTAATATATACACTATCACCCTTCTAGGCACTAAATTATACTAGATCTGGTCTTTCTAGATCAGATCTATTGATTTTGATCACCAATGAGAATCCCTCGTCTCTACCCGAACGCAGAACCATCACTACCGCCAGCAAAAAACCAAATCATCCATATTCTCTAGGGATTCTCTCTTCATTGCAAAGTGGAACTTAATCCATTGGTCCTACACCATCACCTTGACCAAATCATAAGAATCAATTGATTCTGAGGAGAAATCACGTCCGAGGTCGTATCTCTCAGGGAACAAGTCTTATGAAATAAATTAATCATTAAATATATATGGAATACATTGGACATGTTGTGATGAGTGGTTCTCAAAATTATATATCCCCGTGATGCATCAAAATGTTCCATGTGATGAATCATTTAGAAAAATTTAATTTGTTATTGGTGAATACCTACCCAACAATTTAGCTTTCAACGAACAATACTTTGACAGTAAAAATATTGTGATGTCTAAAGACATTATATCCAATATTATGAATTTCCTTCTATGTGTTTCAATTATTATTATCCTTGATATTACTAAACAAATATTATTTATGAATTCATTTTTTTGTATCGTTTTTGATAAAATAACATGTGTTTTTAGTTATTACATTGTAATATTCATTATGAATTATTTAAAAATGATTTCTTTCATTGTATAAATCCCTTAGTAACCATGGTATATTACCACTGGCATGTATTTTTTGAAGGATATGAAAAAGGATATTTTATATAATAACATGTATAAAGGTTTCCTATCATGGTATGTATTATATATTTCAATTGTTACATGGAAATAATATATGTATTTAGTTTACAATGAATAATAAGTGGATATATATAAAATATGGGATCTATTATAACGATAATCAATTCAATAATTTATAAAACATATATATGTTTTATGGGTGGGACTTTCTATGATATATGTTAGTTCAAGATTAGTATAAACCATTAGGAATTGATTTTAAATAACCATTTCTTATATAAGAAATATCATAACCCCATATAACATATGAGATCTATTACCTTTAGATGTATTTTTAATTTCAATAATAATATAAATGATGATTTTGGGATGACTCGCCTTGTGCTATATTTTAGTAATGAATCCAAATGGTAGAAAGAAATTAGACACATGTAATTTGTATAGAGATTTCCCTACTCAGCTAGCATATATAAATGGTGTCTGAAATGAGGAGATAGTAGATACATTAGGGAAACCAAATAATGTTAAGATGAATAAACTCTCTAAATTGTAAAGATCCTAATTTTTTCACTTAAGGATTCACATATGTTGTCTCACATCATGTTATTGAGGCCACTATATTTTTTTAGAACTATAAATATTTTCATAGTTGATATGTAGATATTTTCCATCATATAAATATTACATGAATTAGGATATAATGAAAGTGATAATGTTATTATTGAAGTATACTTTTTAAGAAGAGATTATGATAACTGGTGATCATTGGTCTAGAACACTAAATAGGTAAATAAAATTTAATTCATGGAAATTTAGAACATTTAATGTGGTATACTTTGAGAAATACCCCCTAATAAAAGAAATATTAAACGAAGAGGGTGTTCCTCACGTTAATGTAAAAAGAAGAAGAATTTATTTTATTATATGAGGATAGAATTAAAGTGTCGTCTAGGCATTCTATAGACTACAAACATATTTCAAAATGAATGGATGAATGCTTCTTTAGTGGGATAAATATCAGTCTATGAAAGACAATAGTTTTATAAAATGTTTTCATCATATGACGATATAGTTTCAAGTGTCATTGTGATAGAGATGGAATCGTTTATATCTTATACCATCAATTGGAGTGAAAAGAATAATAGGTCATATGAGCACCACAAAAAGTGGAATTCTTCAAAAAAGCAGAAATTAAACATGAAATGTTAATAATAGAATAATTTTTTTACACAAACATCATATAAAATACATTATGTGAATGAATGATTTATATATGTGAGGTGATCAGTGTCATATATATAATGAGTGTCTTCCAAAGAAAGAATAAACTACCTTGTTGTGCTTCAACTATAATGAAATGTGGAGTTTTTTAAACCAATACCCTTGGAATGAAGGAAACATACCCAATAAAAATCCATGGGGGGAAGGTCTTGTAAATGAAAATTAATATTTCCAAAATAAAAATTCGAAGAGATGTGTTGAATGGTACTATTATCATCCTCTCCAAATAGGAAAATGATTTATTTGATTTTGGTTATACCTACTCTTTAATTTCTAGGTATTGGATAATGGGTATCACATTTACAGATAATTATTTTATATTGAGTTGGAATTAACCACTTTTAGGGTTATATGATCACATCTTATGTTTACAGATCCTCTATGATAGAATATTTTGGGAATGTTCTCCCTAAAAATATTGTTATTCTTCGCCTTGTAAAATTTGATGTAAATATGGGCATTAATGTGCTCTTTCAATATAGATCCTATATCATTTGTCTTGGATGTTAGGATACATATTACATTTTGAATCAACCTATGATAGTATGTTAGTTAAATGATTTTTGTAAATGTGGGTTCCCTATACCCAACATTATCAGTAATTTAGATTACAATATCGTGTATAAAATGAGATATGAATGATGTATGCATACCATTATTGTGTAGATATTTTTATATCCACTAATTAAATGGTAATTTTAATATAATATTTCTTATATGAAAAAGTTATATAAAATCACAAGATATACTGAAAACCATGAGAAAAAAAGACATTAATCATAAATATTTATCCTATAGTCTAGATACATCATATATACTAGAGAAAGTTGATATCTAACAATCATGCGATGGTGGCTTATAAATCAATTATACTTTATCTCATGATTTTTTCACATGGAAACTTCTAGTATGTGAGATCATTCGGAATGACAACCAATAGGAACACCACATGTTTTATGTTTCATAGGATGTTCATATATAATAACTGGGGTATTGAACTCCAGACATGAGACCATTTGCAATGTGTGTCATTTGATCGCATAGTCTGATGTAATAAAAACCCATTATAAATAAATCTCTTAGAGGTAGCTTGTGATTGGTGCTCTATTGGTTGTATGGCCTTGGCTGAATAATCATGATATGATTTTTAACATTCGATTTGAATAAGTATTGTCTCAATCCAGATTTATAATGATTAAAGTACCTTCAAAAATCCATGGATAGGGATGTTGAAGGTAAAATCATATAGATAGATACAGAAATTATATACCAATAATGGAAGATGACACATGAGTTTATTTTTCATTATAAGTTATCCAATATCAATGAAAATATATTACACAATGAGTGTTCATTGGATGGTTATCATTGTCATGACAATTCTTTGTCTCTTTAGAGGCCTTAATGGGTTATTAGACTATTATATTTGTATGTGAATGATATTCAATGATATATACATAATGGACTTAACATTCAAACACAATACCATATTCATGAATCTTTTATATTTTGGTGAATTGCTATATAGGACATGATGGGACCCACCTTGGGGTCCAAGTGTTTTTCATGTTTTATCAATCATTGATATACAAATAAATTCATTATTATTCATGTAAACAATTAATGGGTGGAATTTATTTTTTAAATGAATTTTAATGTTTTTTTAATTAAATAGATGGAAAATATTAAATGAATTAATAATATTTTAATATTCTATGATTTTTTAACATTTCTAATAACGATGAGTCGATTTAATAAAAAAGTTTTGTCACGCAGTATATTGAATATATTGGAAGTTAGTGAAAAATAATTTGAATTAAATTTATAACTCAATAAAGTAGTCATAATATTCCATTTGTGGGGTTTTTAATGGGTAATATATGTCCGAGACTGAGGATCATATTCCATATAATTTCATTACGCACTATATATAGGAGAGAGACTAGCAATATGAAGAATCATTTGAAATTCATCAGAGCTTCTATCTAATCTTCCACTTTTTAGACAGAGAATATCTCGATCCATGTGATCAGATCGAGATATTTGTCATTCATCAAAGGAACGTCGATGCAGTGATCATCGAGTGGTTAATGGCATTGTCGGTTCACCCCACTAGCACCCAACATATGATGATCGACGCTACCATGGATTTTTATAGCATCTGTTGGTGATTTAAAGGAATTCAAAATCAAAATAATTGAAAATTGATTATTTTTAATGGGAGTATGATGAACATATGGATTCAGATAAAACCATGCAATTTTTGTGTTGTTTTTGTGATGAAACATCATTACACATGATCCTCGGTCTTTAATTTGGGGGGAAATTCATTACAAGTTGTAGAGGTCATTAAATAGATTTTTGTGGTGAAATTTTGATTCCCTGTACCACTTGTATTTACCGTGTGCCATAATACCCTAAACTGGTATTAGATGGACGAGTGAAAATTTTCACACTGAAAAAAAATTAAATTTTCATTAAATTTTGAAAACATATTTTTTCAAGTATCAATGTCAAAGGTGACACTTCAATCAGACCCCACATGAACATTATGTAGTTATAAGGTGTTTTAAATATAGATATAAATTTCTAATTTATAATTTAATTTATATGAATTTTTTTAATATATAGGTTATTTTGACTCAAAGGAAACAAATGGTTGAGGCGATTAGAGGTGAACACATTTTTACAGTGATCCCTAGCAATGTACATAATTTGGGACTCTGGAAACGTAAAATTATGTTGATGATGATTATTAAACAATATATTGAATTATAATTTTTGAATTTATACTACCTAAAAAATAGGTATTTTAAATTTTTTTATATAAAAATATAAAAAAATGCATTCCTTTTTTGAAGTCTACATGTAAGAAAATGTCCAATGGGGACATAACCATTGTGTGTTCTACAAGTAAGAAAAACTCAAAATGGAAGCCAATCACACACACAAAAATGCTACAACCAAGAAAAATATAAAAATAATAATAAAAGACAAACATAGACATGATTCCACTATGGGTTTTCTCCTCCCTTTATGGAGCTCGAAGTGGTCTCACATTCATCTAAATCCTCTTTCAGATCCGATTCTTCACCCCTCCCCTCGCATGTAGATTAGGACACGCTTCATCGGTTCCTAACATCAAACCGGAGATCAGCCTCCATGTGAAGACCCATATCCCTAATCCTAGTCGAACGAGGCCCACCACTAGAGAGATAGATATATATATGATATATCTATATTGATTTTTTATATATTTTCTAAAAAAATTAATTTTTTATAGATGAATTTTTTTTTAAAAAAAATGCCATAAATGCAGCATTACTAATGCCACTTCCCCTCCCCCGCACTGAAATTGTCCCAGAACGATGACATGGAAAAGGAATTAGGGGGGATTAATCCTTTCACTTCTGAGTAAAGAAAAAGGTAGAACCATTGATGCTACATTTTTCTTCACACAGAGGCAAATGGTGGCATCGATGATGTTACCTTAGCCTCAACTCCATTTAAAAGGGAAGCCTCCCTTCACCTCACTCAATTTTCCCCTTAATATATCCTAAATTATCTCCTTATCCCTCAAAAAATTTCATTTTGTATGTACTTTTTGCAAAGCATCTGTATAAATTATTTTTATTTATTTAATTTCATGGATTTAATTTATTTCATTGATTTATTTTAAGTTTTAATCATTCCAATTTTTATGTATTTTAGTTAGATATAATTTATTAATTAGTTTGTGTAATCAGTTTTATATAGTTTGAAATAATTTTTTTAGTATTTTACATTAAGTATATAATAATTATTGAGTAACTTGGGATTGAAATAGGATTAAGTATTGTGAAATTTTTTTAGCATAATGATTATGTGGTTATCATAAGAAATTTTAATCCTTTTATATACACAAACAATTGGATGTGGCTCTAGAACAGATGTACCTAGTGGTGAAAACTCTGAAAAGGAGTTTCATGGTTGACTTGGGTTATCCAAGTGCATGAAAACTAGCCATGATGCACTGCTGGTTTGACACACCAGATGGATATTCTTATGATGATTCATATTTTCTATATAATATACTAAAATATATAGGAAAATAAAACTCATATTAGTATATTTATCAATGATAAAATGATTATTATGATGTTATAGAATGAAATCAGTATAATAGAATTAACGAATGAATGTTATTATTAGTAATTAAATATGTTTATGTAGATTAATTAGTTATATATTACTTATAAATAATATATATTATTTGTAATGACTGAATATATATTAATTAATGAAAACACGGGATTAAAAATGAATAGATATGATTAGTTGATTATAATTATTTAACGAATTTAATATGATTAATTATTGAAGAATAAATAATTAATTAATAACTTAATAATGACTAAATAGTGATTACAGAATCAGTGAGTAGTTAAAAAAGTTATTATTAGTGAATAATGATGTTATGTATTATGGAATTTAATTAGTTATATATATTCTAAAAATAACAATCCATATTATTAAAAATGGCTATTATATATTATTTAATGATATCATAGAATTAGAAATTAATACATAATATTATTTAATTATAATTAACTAATTAACAGAATATGATTAAGAATTATAGAATAAATATTTAAAGAATAACATTATAATGATTAACTTGTGATTAATCTTTTATATAATGAAAAATTAATAGAATATTTTAGGTTATAGAATGTCATCCTAATATACCATTGTAATAACTATTATATGGTCAACCATTATTGTTATTGTTTGTTACACTATCATGATTTTGGTGAAAGGATCATTTTTGACGTAGAGATTCATGTTTTCATGTATGTGCTTCAATGAAGTGGTTATTGAAATGGTGAAAAGTGATACTTACAGTAATGATCCTATAATTGTGGTTAGTACAGGTGATTGTGCAACCATATGGGACCTTCAAGAGAGAATTTGTGGTACCATAAATATGTGACCTGATCAAGAGATCATGTCTATGAGCTATATGCATTTTAAATTCCCAGAAACCCTATGGCATCTAGCTTGTCAATTATTTTCTAATGCACATTGGTTCCAAGAAATTAATTTATTTTTTCTACCATCATATGGCACCATGATGAAGTTACACATTGATGTATCTATTGTAAAACAACAACGTCCAGTTTTACGAAGACGTCGAATTAAAAGAGTGATTGAAGATATGCAACTCCATGAAATTGATCCTATTTGAAATGAGTTTATAGAAGAAGAAACCCTAGATGATCTCTCAGATATAAATGTCAATATGACTTCAGATGAGTAGTTTCCAAACAGAGGATCAGATAGTGACAACAATGCTGATGAGGGGGGATCAACTGACTTTTGGAAGGAGGTTTCAAGAAATGAATTTGTTGTACATCAACATCTACCTACAATAAATCATCCAGCAATCCTTTCATCATTATCAAAAGCAATGAAACGTGTTCCTAGATTTGACAATAATATTCTCACACCAAAAACGGTGTTCTCCGGAGTTATAACAGATAGGTTTAGTGAGATAGAAAAATCCTTATATATAAGAAGGAATTTTCCATGTAAAGATGCATTAAAAATCATGCTAAATATATTCCACATTGAGAGGAAATATAACTATATAGATTAAGAATAATTTTATATTAAATATCTCATAAAGTATTATAAGTATGGTTATGATTATAGATTTCACATGGGGGAGATACTGGACATTACATTTGTAGGTTGGAGAATCTCGAGGATTGGGGGAGCTCATACTTACATTCAGCAAAGCCTAACTAAAGATCATCCATCATTAGATGTATAATTTGTGTCATATATTGTTGTTGATATTATTAGGACATGTCAATATGTTACGATCTCCCTTGTGAAAGAGTGTATTCAACAAACATTCATTTATAATATATTCTATAATAAGTCATCGATGGCGAAAAAAATGCAATTGCGATGGTCTATGTTGATTAGGATGACTCATATTGGGTGTTGCAACAATTATTATCCATACTGAGGCATCATAACCAAGATTTCTTCCATCTAGATATAATACGAACATGTGTCACATGCTAACCAAACATGATCCATCTCGTGTTCAATTTCATTAGTTGTTTTGGGAATTCTTTCACTATATCTCTGCATTTCGTTTCAGAATAGAATTCCTTCAGATTGATGGAAAATTTCTATATGGGAAATTCAAGGGAATATAGTTTATTGTGGCCACCCAAGATGGAAACCATTCACATATTCTTCTTTCCTTTTCCACTGTAGAGAAAGAAAACAATGAATAATGCGGTTTGTATTTGGCATGTATCAACAACCATTTCACCATCATTCATTGTGTTTGTTTGATATCTTATCCCCATCAGGAAATTAATAAGGTAATAAATTTGGATTATAATACACAGAGATAGGAAAATTGACATTATCAGATCAACATTAGACACATTGACAACAATGTACCTAAAAATTTCACAACAAACTTTTGAAGAAGGCAATCAATAGGCTTGTTATGCATTATATTTGTTATTTTTTACTATTTCAATATAATTATAGAATAAAATTATGTGAAATATCACATATTCAATATAGAATATGGGTCAGGTCAATGGTGTTTGAAAGAAAATTTTGGAAAATATTGTCACGTGAAACAAGAAGATTATGATTATATTATGCATATTCCAAAACAAAAATGGAAAATGGCATATAACAGGCGGAATATTTACGAACACATGAAAAAAACATTATGGAGTTCCTAAATGGTGTATTTAAAGGGCTTCTCAATCTACCTATAACAACCCCATCATAGGAGATTTTATATTGGTGTGTTATGTACATTCATGATAGATAAAAACCGGCTTCAGATGTAATACAATAGAGGCTATAGTATAGAAGACAGTTTCAATGAGAGATTGAAAATAATATTAAAGAAGCTTATGGTTATAATGTCATCTTTATTTGAGGATAGGAATATTGATTTTATGTTCAAGAGAATTGAGACCCAATCACAAATTGCATCGGGGGATAACTGTGGAATTAATGTAAGTAATGAAATGTTAATGTGGAAACTTGTAGGCCTTACATTTTCCTTGCACACATGACATCACATAATCTTCCTCTATGAACATATCATTGGAAGAAATTTTTGATACTATGTATAGAATGAATACCATGGATTAATATTATGTTTCACCATTAACACCTATTAGGGAGTATCATTATTTTTCAACACCCGAAGACCAAACAATAGAGATACCTGACAACAATCGGTTTCATCCTTATTGGGAGACCAAAGGCTAGTAGGATTCGTAATGAAATGGAATGACCTCATGAACAAGGGAATGTTTTTTATGAATGATATTTCATAAAGTGGGTCATAACTAGAAATGATTCCCTAACATTGTTGGGTTGATTTCACAGTCTCAGCGAGAATGATTATTGTCTTCATTGTGACATTCTGAAATTATAAATTAAATGTTTTTATCTCTTCTTTTTTTATCGATTTTCTAAACACCAAAACCCAAATGCAAAACAGTAAACCCAAAAAATATTTTATAAAACTTAATATAAATATTCTAATACCTAAACCCTCAAACCTAATCCCCTATCGAAAAAAATCATCACTTTATCAAAGTTTTTTATAACAATACATGATTGATATTGTAATAAACTTTTATAAAATTGTTCAATAGTATCATAATGATTAGCATAAGTATTTCAATATAGATCATTAGACAAATTCCTAAACATCATTATAAATTCAAATGGTTTATCTTAATCTATCTATAATTATTTAACCATACAGATCCTCCTAAATATTTATGACCAAATTCAAGAACCAAAAATTTAGAAATATTGCCTCTATGATTCTAAAAATTAGTCTGCCATTATTCCATAAATTTATATATTAGGGACACATACCTAATATCTAAAAAAATATTATTCTCAAATCATTAAAAAATATGCATGATTTCAAGAATTAACATTATCCTAATTCCTCAAATATAAAATTAAGGAATATAAATTATTTCATAAATCCAAAAGCAGAACACATAACACATATTGTAAATTAATCATTGTTATCTCTTTTTTTTCTAAACCCTAAAACACAAAATCCAAACACATAACCCCAAAAATTATTTCCTGAAACATCATTTAAAAATTCTAAACCCCAAACCCTAAATCCTAAACCCTCACCGAAAACATCATCCCTTTACCATTGTTATTGAAAACATTATGGGTCTGATATTTTTTTAAAAAATATTTACTGAAATAATAGTATCATAATTATTAGCATAAGTTATTCAATGTAGATAATTAGATAAATTCATAAAACATCATTTCTAATTCACATGGTTTATCATAATATAATCCATAATTAGTAAATCATAATTCTCCTCCTAAATAAGTCTAACCAAATTCAAGATCAAATAATTTATCAATATTGTCTCTATGATTCTAAAAATTAGAATGCCATTATTCCCAAAATATAAATCTAAGTGACACATACTAAATATAATAATACCATATTAAGCATAAATATTTCATCAAAACCTACATTATTTCAAGATTTATCTTTTTTATTGTTCCATAAATAAAATATAGATAAATGATTTTATTTCATAAATCAAAAAGTATAACACCTAACCCATATTATAAATAAAATGTTATTGTATATTGTTTTTTTTTCTTCTCATTTTTCTTAACCCCAAAACCCAAAAGCTGAACACTTAACAAAAAATCATCTTTCCTAAACCTTAATATCGAAATTCATAACCCTAAACCACTAAAACTAAACCCTAACCCAAAAATCACAAACCTAAACACTAAAACATTACAAAAAACACAAAAACCTAGATATATTCCATTAAAGAACATATCAATTAATAAATTTCATTCACAAAATAATTCTATCCACCTATTTCTTTCTCTTTAATCCACTTGTTATCTTAGTTTTATTCAAAACTAATAGATAAGGAGATTTATATTTAGTTTGGTAATAATAACATCATAAAATTATCTGAATAAACAAGTCATGTATTTCATTCTACAAGTAATAAAATTCTGCTAACCATGACATTATATTTATATAGTACTCATACGGCTCATTTCATTTGTTTATATATAGATGGATGATACCATACTATTCACTCAACTACAAACCCATATTTTCCAAATTTTGTTAGAGGATGGTGTGGATCGATCGATCGAGTAGAGTTGAGAACACCATTTTTATCACATGGAGCCTCAACATGCCATTAGACCATACTTAAGTTGTGCTGGCTTCTATGGGATTGTTCAATCAGATTTCACATTTGTAGACTGTCACCTTCTTGATGACCTCGTTGAGAGGTGGAGACCAAAGACAAACAAGTTCCACCTACCATAGGGAGAGATGACCATCACCATCCAAGATTTGGTAGTGCTTCTCGATATTCTTATCCAAGGAGACCTACTATTGGTATCACTCATGCAACATGGCCAGACCTTGGTCAGCGCATGTTAGGCATTGATATTTTTTTCCAACCATAGGGACAGAAATTGAGCATCCAAATCTTTTCCATTGTGGCGGCTCAAATTCCACATTTACATGATATTGATGATGAAAAGACTGCCAGACGTTATGCCCAGTCATATATATTACAGCTCCTTGGCAGGACAATGTGTACTAATAACTTGAGGATGCATGCGAACCTAATGTATCTAGACTTACTAGAAGCCTTTGATTGGTACAAGACGTATAGTTCGGGACCATCCTTCTTAGAAAACACGTACAAAGCATTATGGAGGTTATCCCATAGGGACCAAACATGTTTTGAAAGATGCATCATCCTTATTTAGATGTGGGAATGTGAGGGATCCCTGCATTCCATCCCAAACTCACTGGTTCGCCTGCCAAAATTGTTGTTCTTCATGATGCTCTGCAAAGATGCTGGTATGATAAATCATTTATATCGGCTTCTGATGATACAATGAGTTATTGACTTTAATTTCTCATAATATTTCACTATCGATTATGTATTTTATAGTTGGTGTCTGCGAAACATTCTAAACTCTATTCCAATGTATCATTTGAGAGTATATTGTTTCCAGTTGGACTGTCTCTTAGCAGATTAGGTATTCATATACAATCCATAACTATCTAACATATTTAATAATAGCTTCAAAATTGGTTTTTAGTTACCCGCCTTTTCGAAAAAGCCACATGTCATTTCAGATTTCATGGCTTCCATACTAGATTAATATGGAAAAGATCCCATCACAGTACACTATTGGTCCGGAGGATGCTATGGATATAGTTCCCATCATTCACTTCAATTTTATAGAGTGGAAACATCCTGACTGCGTCATGAACATGTTTTTTTGTACTTAGCTGATTGCAATGCTGACATGACAGACAGAGTGGCTTCATGGGATGATGCTGACAGGGAGGAAATATGTGGACTAGTCCCGAGTACATGCTTTCTTTATTTACTGCTAGCAGGGACATGCATTTTTTCATATTCAGGGTGTTCATACAAATCAATTATTTCTTTCATAGTAGGCTGAGTGTGATCCCTGGTATATACTTAAGTCTATACTGTATCTTACCCAACCCCACATAGATATGCATAGGATGACATGTCAATAAATTTCCATTAGTTATTTTATTTAACTATTTCCTAACACAACTTGAATCTATTTATTGGGAAATCACACAGAGTGGCATGTTTTCAGGGGTGATGAAGAGGAGGAGGGGGTATGTAGCTGCACAATCGTCCATAGTGCAGCACTGGATGCAAGGGCATCATTTCATGCGCTTTATGGGGGAAATCTTCGCATGTCTAGCCTAGAGAGAGGCGGTTCGTTTCCCAGAGGAACATCTTGTTGAAGCTTCTAGTGATAAGGATCCATGAACTAGGAGATGTAGACTGTTTCGTGCTACATGTGAGGCCTCATCAGTTCCACAGGAATAGGTCATCCCTCGAGTATTCCAATGTCAGCCAATTCACGATGTGCCTCTGATGGTATGGGATCCATATTTCCTGACAATATATTAACAGTTATCTCCATCACGGGTTACCGATCCATTGCAGCCTTGGGTTCTAGATCCATTGCAACCTTTGGTTCCAAATCCATCGTAGTCTGGGGGTATAACTCCATCTCTGGCTTGGTCCCCACTAGGATGATGGTAGGTCCTTCTACAACCCTTACGGGAGAAGGATCCAGAGGGCAGTATGAGATGCAGTTGATAGATCCTCCCACTGACACACAAATAGAGGATGCACCATTCAATGTTCCAGTTCCCTAGGTTCATCCCTCTCATGGTCATCAGACTCCACTGCGCGCTCAACGTGGACGTCCTCTTCACAGACCACTAGGTAAGACATAATATCCTCTCCAAAGACATATACAATGGTTGTACATGTTAATTTAAATATTTTATGTATAATAAAATGGAAATACTATTATTACTATTATATCTTCTTATATGTTTATCCAGTATTTCAGTTTCCATTTAGTTTTTTTGCACAATTTATATTTCACATCATTTAAATTCGATTACATGAATCAAATAAATAATTAGCAAATTTCAAGTAAATAATTGTAAAATATTAATAAATATATAGTATATAAATAATGTAAATTAAATTTAAAAGATAGCATAATCATCTAAAATTTTGTTTAACAAAATGAGTTTCATAAATAAAATAAATAAATGATAATGGAAGGAATGTAATTAAAGTGAAACAGATGTGAGAGAAAAAAGAATAAATGTAGAGGAGGATCTTAAGCCACTTAATTGACATTGAAAACCTATAAAATATAAACTATATTACCCATATAAATAGAAATAAGAAATTCAACTTTTCGTTATATGTAAAATAAATGTTTATAATTTCATTCATATCGTCCGTATAGTTTATATTGTATAGGCTACCAAAGGCACATACTTTAGACATTTTTATGTTTCAAGTCGGAGAATTAGAAAGATTATAAATAATATTTCGTCAAAAATTTTATGAAATTATTTTTTATTTTAGGCTATTTGTTATATGTTAAATCAATGTTTAGAATTTCATTCTTATGGGTCTTATAGTTTATATTATATAACCTATAAAATTCACATACTTGAATCATTTTTATGTTTGACATAGGTGGATTAGAAAGCATTTAAATTATATTTCATCAACATTTATTATGAATTTTTTTGACTACGTGTTATATATATATATATATATATATATATATATCCATTTTTTAAAATTTTATTCAGATTGGTCCTATATATTATATTTTATAGGTTAGAAAAGGCACATATGTGGAACATTTTTAGTGTTCAAGTAGGTGGATTAGAAATCTTATAAATTATTTTTCATCAACATTTTTTATGAAATTATTTATATTTTGGCCCGCTGGTTATATTTTTAATCATTTTTTAAAATTTTATTCTTATTGGTCTTAGAGTTTTTTCATATAATCTAGAAAATGCACATACATGAAAAATTTTTATGTTTCTAGTATGTGGATTAGCAATCTTATATATTATTTTTCATCGACATTTTATAAGAAATTATTTATATTTTAGACTACATATTATATGTTTACAAAATTTTTAAAATTTCATTCGTATCACTCTTATAGTTTATATTATATAGGCTAGTGAAGGCACATACTTAAAACAATATTATGATTCATGTAGGTGGATTTGAAAGCTTATAAATTATTTTTTATAATTTTTTTTATGAAAATATTTTTTTCTCTCCCACTAGGTAAATGTTTATACAATGTTTAAAATTTTAATCATATCGATCATATGTTTTATATTATATATGCAAGAATATTAACTAACATAAACCATTTTTATGTTTCATGTATGTGGTTTAGAATGCTTATAAATTATTTTTCATATACATTTTGTATGAAATTATTTTTATTTTATGACTACTTGTTATATGTATAACAAATGTTTCAAATGTATTTCATATCAATTTTTTAGTTCATATTATATTTTAGAGAAAAATAAAATATTTGAATAAATGATAAATTATGTTAAATAATTAACGTTTATTTATATATATATAATCATACAAACATAATGCATAAACATTAAAATTTAATATATATATATATATATATATATAACATAATTAAAATAGAGAAAAATTATTATCGTAGGGAAAAGGCGGCATCAATGATGTTTCATTTAAGGGGTAATTTTTAAAAACATTAACCTATGCCTTTTAAAAAAATGCAGAAAGTCTATAAAAGAAACTCTATCTATATTTCTACATATGAAATATTTTGATATATATATATATATGTTTAAAAAATAAATAATTTAATAAATAATATTTCAAAATAATTTTATTTCTTAATATAATTAAATTAATATGGGACAAAATGTTGTAAATATTTGAATTAAAAATAAGGGAATATTTAATTCAACAAATATTTAATCCAAAATATGAATATCATATTTAATTTTTGTTTATGAACTTATTTTATATTAAAGTTTTATGTGTATTCACTGATCATGATTCATTGAAAGATCAATTCATGTTTAATGTTTTTTTATATATTTATTTTATTATTTCAAAATAGGATTGTAATAATAATCCGAATAAATGAAAAATTCGGTGTTGTCTTTGTGTCATTATATGTATAAGGGTATATACAGCCAGTGAAAAAATTTATCTATATTCCGCATTCTCTATATTAACTAGCATGAGTGAAAGTATTTTTCAGTACTACCGATGGTTCTTTTAAAATAATTAGAAACTGCTTTAGACAAAAATGATAATCACATCGAATATAAAAGGGGTTCCCTATAACTAGGGGTGTCGAGGGGTCGGATTGAGTTGGTTTGGGTTGGGTTATTGTGGTTTGGACTTGATTTAAACCTAAAGAGTCTGGTTGGGTCAGCTTGGGTTAGGGGGAAGAGATTTCATAATTTGGACCCGACCCGACCAAACATGTTCAGATTGTGTTGGTTCGGTTCAAGTTGATCAGGTTATGGGAAAACAATTATTTGACGCTTATTTAGGATCCTTCCATGTAGGGTGATCGGGTTATGTATTCTACTATATATCATCCATTCCATGCTAGTAAATGCCCACAGTCGCTACCTTGTGATGAATCTACCAAAAAAACAACAATTAGTGGTGTAATCTGCTCACCTGCCTCCAGGTAGTCATTGAGCTCAGAGGAGGTTGAACGCGAGGCCAACCAGGTGATGAGGATGTTATAGAGTCTAAAACAGGATAATATATGGGTCCATAGTTGCTACGGAGACAAATGTGATGGCATAGGTTCAAGGGTAGATGAAGGTGCAGTGCGATGGAGAAATTGGAGGAGGATGACACAGGTGAGGGGGTGAGGGAAATGTGGAATGATTGTTTTCTTGGTCGATCTTACACTATCTGAACTTCGAATATTTTATCAAAAACCATTCTTCCTTTGGGGTTTTTGGTGTTTATTTAGTTACCATAGCATAATCAAATGAAATATAGTTATATTAATGTTATTTGTTGATATGGAAATGGAATAGTAGTTCACTGATTTGAAATGTTTTTATTCTTCTATTTTTGTTTTATGCTTCACTATGAAAATACAAGGACGAGGGAAGATTCAATGATCTTCATGATTAATCCAGTATTCATGTAATAGTGGGTGATATAATGGACTTCATGGATGGTATAGGTTAGGAGGTAGACATCGTCATGGACGAGGGTGAGGGAATTGGTTTGAGAGGAGGGAGGGAGAGGATGCACACGAGAACGACTTCTGATGGGAGGTGGGTGAATCACAACTGTCAGTTTGGTTGGTTCAAGTTGGTTCATTTTTTTCCCAACCTGTGACCCGACCCTACCTGAGGATGTTACAATCCATCCCGACCCAACCTATGGTATAGAGTTTTTTACCCGACCCAACCTGAACCGACCTGGTCTTGTCGAGATGGATCGTTCAGGTTGGGTCTTTTCTGGACACTCCAACCTTTGACAACACTAAAAAAGAACTAATAAATTTTGTTTTTTATCTACAATAAGAAAATCATTGATGAAGGACCAATTTACCAGCACTTTAATTAGCATTGATAATGGATTCTTTATCAGTGCTCAAAAAAGCACTGATAAAGGAATTTTCCCCGTGATGTTTGGTTTATATTATAGAAAAGCCAACCCCTCCACAAAATAGCCCCTAAAAAAGATAGATCACAAAAGACCAATACATCAAACATAAGTTCTTGAAAAACAGGGCTCTATAGATTTTAACCAATGTTCTTTTATAAATACATTTACAATTCTCCAACAAACATTTAAAAACACTAAGGTTTCATCTTTTGACATTTGTGATCCTCTATAAGAAATGCCTTCCCATGTTATTAGTTTCCGAACAAATCATCAAAACTCAAGAAAAATATTCCATCTATATAAGAAATGAAATATTTTGTTAGTGATACTATAATGAAATAAATTAATCACTAATATGAATGAATAAATTAATAAAATGTCATTTTTTAATAAAAATGTAATATTTGGAGTTATACGAGTCCCACCAGCGTTTTATTGTGGTGAAGTTTATTCCTACAAGTTACATATGAGTTATGGATCATTTTCCTAAAATATCAAAATAATATGAAAGGGTTTCGTGGTTTAGAGTATGCCGCTTGTTCCTTTATTAAATTAATATCAAATTTAAATGACATATTTGGAATTATACCGTTCACATTGTTCGTCGGATTGAGGTGTGGTTGATTCCTACATTTCACAACAAATTCATGGTTCGTTTTTCAAAATTAATAAAACAATATGTTTATTTTTTCTCATTTTTCAGTATGATAGTTGTGTTTATATACTAAATTATAATTTCAAATTGATAAAATGCATTTTGAGTCATACTGGTTGCATATTTCTTTGGATTGAGGTGATATTACTTCATAAATTTCACAAAGAACTTGTGATGTGTTAATAGATTCTCTTATATCATACTACACATCGTCACATAGTGGCAATGAATCTGATATAAGGTATATTACTAGGGAGTCGATGGGTATAAAATAGATTGATTCCACCCATAGCCATTATAAACCCTTCAAATAATCTATGTAGAAGGGGGAAAGAGAGGTTCATTGTGACACAGTTAAAATCCATATAGTATTCATGAGGATATAATTTGCAATCAGTATCACATATAATCCCACATAA
Organism: Viscum album; assembly: GCA_963277665.1. NCBI lineage: Eukaryota > Viridiplantae > Streptophyta > Magnoliopsida > Santalales > Viscaceae > Viscum > Viscum album. Next base: position 1,436,408,382 of record OY728159.1, read on the forward strand.
GAGGCTCCCTATTCTATCCAAGAAAGAAATGATTTGTATGGGAAGTTGTAACCTAGAGTAGATTAATCCAAATAGCCTCCAATTGAGATAGTCGACCATAATGATCCCCCATATACCATCAGGGGATTTGAAATATCCACCAATTAATCAAAAAACGAATCTTATCCCTGGGCCTAATGAAATATTCATTCAAATAGTGAACAATGTAAAATTATTTTATAATCATCTTTGAAATGCTGAAAACCTAATCCAAAACCCAAGAATGAACATAGTCTTGTAAAAACTCCAATAAGGGTTTTACCATTTGGATTCGATCCACTAATGTCCATCTGGGAAGAATGGAAGCCACCTAGAAGGCCTACACTGAGAAATTCAACATCGGTGTTCCATCCTTTGATCCAATGCAATAGGAGCCCAATTAAATCAACTGAATAGGTGAGAAGAGATCATGATGAGGGATTTTGGTCAAATCGAAAGTCAAAAAATATATACCAACATGCAGGTGTGAGTAGTTCAAAGCTCAACCTGATGGAAAGGTCGTGTGGTATGGCGGTTGAGCTCAACATTCTCTAGATGGACAGAAATTGAGTTCCTTAGGTGACAACATTGTGATGCATCCAATATTTCACCTCTTTTTCTTTGCAGGTGTCATCACAAAGTAGTTTGGTGAAATGGAACCTAACTAAGATAATTTTGAAATTGAACAGATATGTTTCATTCTCAAAAGGATTTTATCCTGGTGGAGGTGCGTTCCGAGATGACAGAGGCTTGGTGATACTTTCTTTCTCTTTATATTATGTGAAGGATGACTCTCTTATGGAGGATGACAGAGAAATTCACAGTGGCTTGGAGCATTGTTTGGGTAGAAATATAAATACTGATGTGGTGGATATGGGCTCACTGATCATCATAAACTCCCTACACATGTAAGAGGCTATCCAATGGAGCATTATTTATATCATACTACACATTATTCTTATCTTTATGGACGATGTGTATGTGAGTCACCCATAACATGAACGTAATAAGGTTTCAGACATTCATATACCATAAACTACTTAGTATGGAAATCTCATTGAATTTACTATTATGGGATCACGTACCCCCTAATGTGTGAGTAATTTTATAGGTGATGCACTTAACCTAGATTTTTTGGTCCTCCTTGAGGACATTGTTTTGTGTTTTAATTTTGTGTTGTTGATTTGTAGCCATTTTTGTGAGTAGTGTTTACATACTAAAATATTATTTCAAACTACAAACACGCATTTTGAGTCATAATGATTACATAATGCTTTTGGTTGAGGATATATTGTTTCATACACGTCACAAAGGACATAAAAATTGGTGTGCTAAATTATAAAGACAATCAGAGGGGTTTTCTTGGTTTTTAATGAGTGGCATATTTTGATCTAAAAAGTCAATTTCAAACTAATAACGAACACTTTTAGTCATATCGTTCACATTGTGCATCAGATTTATGTGTGAATCATTACAAAATATCAAAAAATGATTCATCATTTGTTTTCCTAAAGTATCAAAACAATATGAATGTGTTTTCATTGTTTTCAATATGTCACTTGTCCTTTTTTACTTAAATTAATGTTAATTTTAAAATAAAAATACCTTTGGATTTATACCAGTTATATAGTTCATTTGATTGAGGTGTGGTTCATTCCTAAAAGTCACAAATGACTCCTGTATCGTTGTTCTAAAGTATCAAAACAATCCAAAGCTGTTTACCTAGTTTTCACTATTTTGGTTGTGTTTTTTTACTAAAATATCATGTCAAATCAGAAATATGATTTTCAGCCATATTTGTCCCATAATGCATCAGTTTTAAGTAAGAATACTTTATACACATCATTAAGGACTTATGGATCAATGTACAAAATTATGAAGAAAATGAGAAAGTGTTTTATGGGTTATCAGTGTCTGACACATTTTGAGCTAAAATTTATATTTTAAATACATAACAGACACTTTTAGTCAAAGTATCCACACCATGAAACACATTGAGGTGCGATTGATTCCTATAAATGAAAAATGACTCATGGAATGTTTTCCAAAAGTACCAATATAATCTGAATGTGTTTTATCTATTTTTAGTATTTCAATTTTCACTTTATACATAAATTAATGTCAATGATAAATTAAACGACACATTGGGATTTATAATGGTCCTACCGAGAAAAATATTGAGGTGTGGTTGATTCATACATTTCAAAAATGACTCATAGAGCATTTTATTAAATTATATAAACAATCCCAACGTTTTTTTTCTGTTTAAAGAATGTGAGTTGTGTTTTTTTACTTAAATATCATTTGAAACTGGAAACAAGCATTTATAGTACTACCAGTCGCATCGTGCACTTGATTAATGTGAGACTTCTTTAAACACATCCCAAAGTACATATGAATCACTATACTAAATTATTAAGACAATCAGAGAACATTAATTGTTGAGTCAATAAGGTTTCCTTATGAAATTTCAATTTCTCTATATTTTAAAATTCACAAACACAATTTATTAAGGAAAATTATACTTTCCCTATGAATTAGAGTAGTAAGAGAATTTTTCTTATCTATGGAAAGTTTATCAATAAATTTGTTTTCATTGTTCATATTATAATCTCTCAAAATCTAACACATTTCATTACTAAGGAAAAATTCAATTTCCTCTCTAAAACATAGGAATCATAAATTCTGTTAAATATTGTTTATCCTGTTTTTGGGATCCGAATTCTGTAAAATTATGTGTCTAAATTATTTGAAATTCAATTTCAAAATTCAATGAAATTTAAGATCAGAATTTTCTGAAATTCAGACTCTAAAGTCTCTGAAATTCAAACTCCAAATTCGATGAAATTAAGACTTTGAAATATCTAATATTTAGACATTGAATTCTTTGAAATTCTTAATCTGAATTATTTGAAATTCCGACTCTGAATTCTCAGAAATTCATACTCCACAATTCAATAAAATTCCGACTCTGAATTCTCTGAAATTCATTATTCAAATTCATTGAAATTCAGACTCTTAATTCCGTGTAATTCATACACGCAATTTTATTAATTTTACACTCCAAATTCTCTACAACTCAGAAAACTAATTACTCTGAATTCAGAATCGGAATTCCTCATAATGTAGACTCTGAATTCATCATATTTTAGACTATTATTTCCTCAAAATTTAGATTCTGAATTCCTAAGAATTTAAATTCTGAATTCTATTGATATAAAATTCAGATGTATTTGGAAACTAAAAACCAAATATCAATGTATTATAGTATCTGAATTTTTATTGTTTCATATAAATTGAAAAATGATTTGCATAAGAAATATTATTTTTATTACACATGAAATGATTTCGTACAGTCTGTTTCAATATAATTGTTGATTGAGTGAAACATGTACAATTCCCATCGAAATTCAAGAAAAAATATGAGCATTGGAGGATGGATTCGACATTGTATAAGTGATTATAAATAGGATATCATTTCAATGAGCTCAGGTGATAGTTACATCACTCTAGAGATTGAATGCTGCTGAAGCGATTTCTAGATAGTTACACTTTCATGCTTTGTGTGTAATCATCCCCATATTCATATTTCTTCATACAACTATGATTGTTTCTTAGAACAACAGAGGGCTTCTAGGGATATGATGACTGAGTTGACAACTATTTTAAAGTACATGGACATTCATGGATAAGAATAGATAGGTTTCAATTAATTTAATGATTTAGGGCTTGCAGGGATAGAAAAAGAGATTCTACTATTTCTATCAAGGGCTTACCCTTTTGTGGGTATGACAAACGTTCATGAAAGTATAAATCAAGAGACCCTTATCCAATGATGTTGGATACCCTACTCTTTAGGTTAATTTATTTTATACTTTTTACTTGTTTCATTCCATTTTTATTTCTGATGTATTTTGATAACAGAAGAATGTATAACCTTCTTATAATTTCTAGTACTTAATTATATTCTAATTAGTAATATTCTATATGATTTATGGTAGAATATTTTACTTTTAAATTTCATTATGTTTCATTTCCAGAATCATATTTCTAGATCCTAGTATGTTTGTACAATAGAACTAAAAGAGGTGTTGTTGATTTACCTTGTTTATCGTTGTTAAACTTAGTTTTTATTTATATTAAAAATTAATGGGATTAAACATACAAATCACCCCCTCTTGTAATTGAGCATCTACATCATTATTTCTATCCAACAATTAGTTTCAGAGGCTGTCTCTGAAATAATTATGTTCACATATATGTTTTCCTTCTCATTTTTTCAATGATCTATATTTTATTTCATAACTTTCATTTCCAATGTTTTTCTTAGAGATTTTAATATGTATTTACATGAACTTTTTCTGTTAACATGTTTTTGTGGAATGATATTTTCATAGAGTGGAATTAATACATGTTGGTTCGATTGACAATATATATCTTTCAAGACCACCCATTTTTATGATAATGATTATAAGTATTGGTGAGACCATATGAGAACTTTTGTTATTAATACTATTGTGGAGAAATTTTTCATGCTCACTGGAGATTACAATATTTCTGATGAGTAATTCAGAATCTTTTCCTATCATGAAAAGTATGAATATCAACTATATTACAAGGTATGCAATAATTTGATGTGTTCTATGACCAGGAGCATATATTGTCAAATTTATTCACGTGAATCATCAAACTATATCTGTATGAAATTGGATGTCACACATTTTTGTACATCTGATTTCACTAATACTAGAAGATCTATGATTAGAGAATAATATCATGGGTTTCTATTTCATTATGGAGAACTATTATAAATGTTTTTGAAAATGATTTATGACAATTGTTAACAGTTTACAATTTATGGTTTAGAAAGTTCTTGGTGATGATTCTCTTGTAGAAAATATTATAGATATCTTGCCTAATGTGTGGGAGTCCAAAAGAACAGTTATTGATGAGAATATAAAAGTATCACAAATCACTCTTAATGAGATTTTTGGAAATCTTCTTCCACATGAGAATATAATGTCGATAGATTCTAATAAGAATGAGAAAAATAATGTTTATGGAGGTGTGTCCTTTAATACTACTAAATCCAATACTCTGGAAAGGGTTACAATATCCAAGTCTATAAAATTCACTATTTTATCTAAATCTAGTGAAAGTAAATATTATAAAAATGAGATAGATTATCGTTTTCAAACTATAAACAAGATAGTAGGAGAAAAGGCATTCAAAATATATTTATAATGAATTAAAGAAAAGACTAAAATGAAACAAAAGTCACTTGATATGAATGAAAAAGAGTAGAGTATATAAAGCCAAATTTTCTTATTCTTATGAAATAATATACAATGGAAAAGTGTTATGGTAAGAATAGAAATAACCACTTTAAGGATAATGCTATGAATGTTTTGAAAGTTAATGACACCTGGTATGCCAGTGGCGGTGACTCATCTAATTAATCCTCATAGTTTAAATCTTACTGTTAAAAGAATAAGGGTCCTCTAGGCAAACTACCAATTGAAAATCATTATCTAATGGCCAAGGTATACAATTATGAATCTATTACTAATGTATATTTAAATAAAAAATTATAATAATTTTATATATTGGGATTCTTTAGATGATGAGTCCTCCTCATCAAGAAGATAATGCATTACCTTCTTATGATGAAGTGTCTAGGATTACTGAATATCTTGAGAATGAAAATTCTATAATCATGAAAAATCATGATAAAGAATATTCTAGAATTTTTGTTTTAACTAATGAATTAACAGATCTTTCTATAGATATTGATCTGAATATATTTTATTTTGAATGAATTCCAAAAACCATGAAAAAGTTTGTTATGATAAGGATAATGATTCCAAGGAACATAAAAATATAATTTCTATGAAAAATATTTTTGAGGCTAACTATAGTCTAAAAAATAATGTTTTTAGTATAATAATGTGGTTATTAAACTAAAGCCTGATATATTTTCCCTAAGGAATTGTTTGTCAAACTATACTTTTGGCAAAAAAAACTAACAATATGTATTCCCAAATTCTACCTATTAGGAATCTTTCTGGTTTTGGTTATACCCATTCTAAACATGTTTTTAGAAATAACAATTTTGTTCCTCAATGTGATCTAGTATGCACTACATGTCTTTTTAGTTGACATTGGGTAAAAAATTATTTATTAAATATGAATTAGTCTTTAGATATTCAGAAGGCATATTTTCCTTTGAAAATGTGAAAATATAAAATTCTTCTTACTAATATTTCAGAATCCAAGAATGTTTGGGTTCTAAAATTATAAAAATATAATTTGTAAGAAAATAACGAAATAACCAACAACAATATATAGTACATTGATAGTATATGTTCCCATAATATGACATGTAAAAAAAATTCATTTTGAATATTATCAAGACAAAAGGAAGAAAAGTAACTTTTAGAGATAATGCTCTTGGAGAAAATATTGTTATAGGTAACATTGTTCCTCTTGAAACAACAATGATTTCAAAAGTTTTATTTCATAAAGATCCTACTAATAACCTCATTACTATAAGTCAGTTATTTGATAAATGTTACCTTATGAATTTTAGGAATGATAAGCGCTTAGTGCAGAATTACAAGGAAGAGTTTATTAGTTCTTCCCATATGCAATAAAATGTATACACACTATTCAAAGAAGACATTTGGAGACATTATATACCTTGACTTAGTGGAATGGTAGATCAATCTTGGTAGTTTAATTGTAGGATAATACATTGTAATGTTATGAACCTATGAAAATTTTCAAATAAAAAATTAGTTACGGATCTACCAGAGCTAAGAATTGAGTCATCAAATGATTTTCATCCATGTATATTTGGAACGCATCATAAATCATGTTTTGAATCAATTTTTGAAATATAAAATTCTAATATATTATAGTTAGTTGCACATGGATATTTTCGGTCCAACATAAACTAGAAGTATTTGAGGGAAATTTTATGTATTTTCTTAGTTGATGATTATAAATTATTTATATTGGTCTTTTTTCTAGAAATGAAATTTGAGGCATTTTCATATTTCAAAATCATTATATCCCAAGTTTATAATAAGAAAAAACTTCCATTGATATATATTCATAGTGATCATGGATGATAATTTCAAAATTAAAATTTTGAAACAGTTTTTAGTAGAAAAGGATTTACTCATAACTTCTCGGCTCTGAGAACTCCCCAACAGAATGGTGTTGTTGAATTAATAAATCAAATTTTTCAAGTGATAACTATAACCATGTTGAATGGATATTCTAAAAAAATACTTTTGGGCTGAAGCTATTAAAACATCTTGTTATGCTATATATTGAGTTTCTATTAGAACATTTCTTAATAAAACCCCATATGAGTAATGGATGGGAAGAAAACTCATACTTTCCTACATCAATGTATTTGGATGCAATGTATTTATTGTGAATAATAAATATAATATAAATAAATTCTCACACAAACATGATGAAGGAATTTTCGAGGGCTACTCTAGAACTTATAATGCATATAGATTTTCTAATATAAAAACATATACTATTTAATAAACAGTGCATGTTATTTTAATGAAACATATCACTTTGTTTCTGAACAACCTCAAACTACATCTACGGATGTTTTTTTGAAAACTGATTATCAACCCACGATATAAGAGCCTTATGATAAAGAAAATGTTCGAGAAAACGTTTATGATCATTAACCGTAGAAGAGTTCCTACCATATAATTGTGAACTTATTTTAAAAAATACAATTCAGTTGTTTCTGAAAAATCATCCATATAATAGTATCAATGGTGTTGTAAATCAACATGTAATGACTTGACATTTCATAAGAAAGGAATTAGAAAATATATCAATCCTTTCACTATTTTAATAAAAAATAATAGATGAATCTTTATGTGATAATGACTGAATTAAATCCATGCAGTATGAGCTAAATGAATTTAAAGGAAACAAAGTCTAGACCTTGGTTGAATGTCATAACAAAACCACTATAATTGGAGTAAAATGGGTCATTAAAAATATGTATGATGATAATGGAATCATTGTGAGAAAGAATCTAGATTATTTGCTGAAATATATAATCAATTAGAATGAATAGACTATAAAGAAACATATCTTCTAGTTGCAAGACATGAATCTATTCCAATTTTACTTTCCTTTGATGTAGTTTTTAATTTCAATATTTTTAAAAATGATTTAAACTTTTCATTACTTAATGGATATGTTCATGGGGTTGTTCATTTTGAAAAAACAATTGTTTTTGAAGACATAAAACATCCTGAACACGTTTTCAATCTTACTAAAGCATTATTTGGTCTTAAACAAGCCCCTATATCATGCTACGATAGACTTAACGGATTTTTACAACAAAATAATTAGTTTAAAAAAAATTCTGATACAACACTTTTTATAATTTAATATTATAAAAAAAATTAATGTCAAAATTTATATTGATGAAATTATATTTGCTTCAACACAACAATCATTAACAGATTCATTTGAAAATATAATGAAATATGTGTTTGAAATGAGTATGATGGGTGAGTTAGTATTTTTCATAGGTTTTCAAATATTCAAAAAACTAGAAGGAACATATATATCCAAACATAAGTATATTAAATACATTCTTACAATGTATGGATATGACAATACTAAGAGTATATAAACTCCCATTGGTACCAAAAATTCTCTTGAACATGATAAAACTGGGAAACTAGTAGATCAAACATCATTTATATGTATGGTAGAAAAATTATTGTACTTGATAGCTAGAAAACAAGACATAATGTTTTCAATATGCTTATGTGAAATATATCTATCCAATCCAACGTAATTTCGTTTAAAATAAGTGAATTTTTTTTGGCTATTTAAAGGGAACCATGTAATTAGGACACTTTTATACTTATTGAATTTTTTTTTTGTTAAAATATTTTCCAGATGCTGACATTGTTGGGTGTAGAATGGATATGAAATATACTGTAACACCCCAAGATTTCGTAGTACGTTATTTCTTTAATGTAATTCAATAACATGCACTACACGCAACACTATGTTCAAACGCATCATGGCATACAAACTAGCCATTGAAAAGAGGTTATGATTAGTATTAATTTAATTTCGAAAATTATATAATCCCTATAATTTTAAAATCCATATTACAAGTCTCTTAGACATAAATTCAGAACACATTTTTCTTCAAATAAAATATTTATTTTTAAAAAAATTCAATTTTACCGCCTTTTAATGGAGAACCCTTTTTTAATCCAATATTTAAAAAAAAATTTTAATTAAATTGTCAAAATAAAATTCTTATTTAGAATCAGGACATAGGAATTTAGTTCTAACAAATTTTTGATGTTTTTCTGATAACAATCATATTTGGTTGAAGAGTGAATAATACTATATTTTAACAGAAGAAATTTTTTTTAATGAAAATAATTTATAGTGTTGAATTATACATTTTATTGTTTTGGAAGTATAATTAGATTATATTTTTACCCTTTAATCTATTATTGGACATTGGAATTTATTTCACATTGAAATTATACATAATCAAGTGTTAATATATTGATAGTTCTTGTTTCTTAAAAACACGCTATTTATTTTGACTATGAGAATTAATTTAAAATTAATAAATTCAACTTATACGTTTTGAATTTGGTAAAATAGAATTCATTTTTGGATTCTAAATTTCAAAATTATCCTTGGGTGAATTATATGTATTTTTCTGAAAACGATCAATTTTTGATGAATTGTGAAAAAACACTCAGTTATCATTTAAAACCGAATTATCATTTAAATATTTATTTATTTTATTTCAATTTATTTTAGGTAAAAATAGATACGTAATACCTATATACATTAAATGTAAATCATTCGAATCCATTTATAATAATTTTAGATATATATAAATTTTATATAACTTTTCACCGTCTTTTACCCACCTCTTAGGAGAACATGAGAATTCTCATAAAACATAATTTTACCACTTTTGTGAGTGGAATTTCAAAAATCCAAGAGGAACGGTTGATATCAGTAAGTAATTTTTTTCAAAAATATGAAATTAGTTTTTGGTGAATAGTGACTTATTACAATTATTAACCACGGTTAAAAGTAAATAGGGTAATTAAGGTTAAAAATGTTATTATTAGTATCCTAACACATGTACTAATTCTATTGGATAAGTGTAATTCGGAAAAAGAAAACCTTACAAATAAAATATGTCCCTTTAGGTCCACATGTATTAGATTAAGATATTTATTATTATTTTATTTAAAGAAGAGTTAAAAGAGATAAAATCAATGTTTAATAACTAAACTATTTTTAATATAGGGTTATACAGAAGATAAATTCGACTAAAAATATTCATTAGAAAAATAGAAAAATTTACTACACAATCGTATTGTATTTATAATTCATAAATATTATATAATTAAATTTATTAATGACACAATGATGATGCAGTAATTACCTTATTATTTACAGAATCAAATAAATGGTATTATAAATACTAAAATAAATTTAATTTCATTGATTTTCTGACATCCACGAATTTTATAGTTGAATATGACATGTTAGGATTGATTCAATTTATTTTTTTAAGTAATAAGGTAGTAATTATTTTAACAAAAAAACAAATACCAAATGGTGTCAAAATTGAAGTAAAATAGTTTTTAAAACAAATATTATATTATTTATTGATATAATGGTCCAAATAATCTAAGGTTCATTCAAATGTATTATATAATAATATATATGACATTAATGAACCAATTGGTGTTATATTGACAATATATAGTAATTTTATTAACCATATAGTGTTATAATACAAGAATCCATGGTAAACGATAAATTATTAAACTTTGAGTTAATTCTAAATGATAAGGTTAAAATGGTAACCTAAACTAGTCTAAAACCAATTGGTCGAAGTTATTTCGACCCATAAACACCCTATCCCAGAAATAAGTCACTTTGGAGCCATTATAAACCGAATATAAATTTATTATAAAATAATATTTTATGTTATTCCAAAGGTTACCATCACCCTTCTTATAGAAGGGAACTTCCCCTTATCTCATATTCGCACCTCCAAAGCAATTTGGCTCAGCAAAACCCTTCCCAAATATCCTCCCAACAATCCTAAATTCATCCTAGAGGCCTTACATTGGTAAAAAATCCAACCTAAGGATCCTTTTTTGATCAAATCAAAATGATGAACCCGAAGAAGAGGTAATGATTTCACCACCCTCTTTCAAGTTCTCTTATTCATCCACTTACTCTTTCATTGTTGTTTCCATTATAGAATAATAACTATTGTATATTATATATATTGTGATGTTATTATAAGAATGGAAGAACTATATTCATTATTTAATCCATCTTATGAGAGATAATGTCACCATGCGTGTGTACGTACGGCTTACCGTCTCCATGCTGTGGTGTAATTTGTTATTCAATACTATGTTATTTGGATGGATATAATGACGAGTAATATGCATATAAATAATGAATATAAAATACTAATGTCTCTGTAAAATTAATATACCATCCAATTTCACACCGTTACGTAAATGACATTCTCTCTCTTGCATACGTACGAATTACCGTCACCACAATGCGATGAGATTCATTTCCACATTCACCATTCATCAACGATTACAAAAAATTATATTTCTAATAAGTATCTAATATAATACATAATAATGATACTGTATATATATATATATGTGTGTGTGTGTGTGTGTGCATGTGAAATTACATATATCTTATTTACTATGTTCTATTCAATACGATATGACAACGGAAACAACGTTAATGCGTACGTACAGACTACTGTCTCCATAAATGGTGTTTTTCATTTCATAAATATGTATATTTTACATATTTATATTCTAAATATATATGATATATAAATAATGTTTTTAATTATATCTGTATCTAAATTTTGATCTAAGTGATATAATCATGGGTAACAAGTTAAAACACGTACGATAAAGAAAGTGATTATTACCCGAAATGTTAATTTAACATGGAAATTATTATTAACTGGTTAGTATGAAGTCATAAATGAATCATGTATGATATAATAAATATTAATATGGTCTTGTTATAATTTAATAACATACTAAAATTTTTATAGTAGGGGTTACACATACCCTCAATTAAAGGAATGTTCAAGGTAAGAGTTAATTTCTCAATCTCATTATTATCCGAGATTGTATATGTGTAATTATATACTGGGACATTTTTATCATCCCTGTCCATTTATCATAAAAATTTTCTCAAAATACATATTTTAAGGATTTTTGGAAGGATCTCTTTGTCAATATCATAATTTTTAGTTGTTTTAAGATTTATCATTCTAATTCTTTTTGATTAATGTCCACTTTTTCAAAATGATTTTAAGGATTTATTTATATGGACATGACTGTTTTGAAATGATAATCTTTTTCAAAGGTTTCGAAGTGTTATAGGACACTTTGATTCAATAACATATTTTAAATTAATTCCTTTATAAATGTGTGAATTTTAAAAGATTTTACAAAAAGGTTTTTTCTCTCATAATGTTTTACTGATCATTTTGAACTATGTCAGGATCCTTTACTAGATATTATTATTGATTGAGGTTGATTTATTATAATACAATCTTCTATATTATATTGAATGAGTTATGATATGTTTGACTGTGGATGTTCTATTTTTATACCATTCATGGTTTATGGATAATGTATTGAAATTTTGTATGCTAGTTTTAATACGAATGTTTATGTTATGTTTCAACTATTCATATGAGGAATGCAGTGGACTTAATAAGTGATGGGTGGATCCCGCTATTGCTCCTCGATGAATCGGTATGTCTCATGAGAAAAACTAGTGTCTTGGTTCAAGGCCTAGGAAAAAAATTAATTTGAATTCTTTGCATGAGGCCATGACTATGTGGTAATGATGTCTGAAATTAGGCATTCCCTCATTTTGAAATTAGTTTTTAAATGTGATTATTCGACTAGTAGAATATCCAGGTGCATCATTATATGGTAATGGATGATTTATTTTTTCCATATTATTTTCATTTTTATGTTTAAAATTGATGTTATTTTTTATCACACATCTTGTCCTAAATGTTTATTGCTTTCGCTAAATTATTTACCCTTTCTGAGCATCTGAGCTCACCCCTTTCTTATGTTTTATTTTCACAGGATTACAAGAAGTGAAGATAAGAAAGGTTAAGCTTGGGGATTAATGGAATTATTAAAGGATCATTTATGTTGTGTTTTATTTTCTAATGTGTAATTTAACATTCATGTATGTAATCAATTTTCCAAGACTGCTAAAATGACCTTTCTTTCAGGACATGATTCATTTTAATCATTAAAATGTATTAAAATAATGCACCGACTCTGGGTAACTGGGGTCGGGGCTCTACAGTTGGTATCAGAGGATGATTAGTAATAATATTTGAAGCAATATTTTGAGAAACTCTAATTAGAACACATAGACCTACGATATACTTTGAAGATTAGTATAAAATTACTTCATAGAATTTTGGTAATGTAGAGATTTTGTGAGTTTTCCAAGAAAATACATCCCTGTATGGATAAGAGCTAGTAGAGGAAAATCTTGCACAAATGTATATATGGTTAAAACCTGAAAACACCGCATTGAGCTAGACTCGAAAGGGAACTGGTGCACGACAAAGGGCCTTGCTGCACTCTTGGTTACGACACTCCCAAGGGATATGGATAGGATAATTCTCATTACAAACCACTATGAATGGTTTATGAGTATATACCTATTCAAAGGAATGCATTTTTGTTATTATGGATTATATCCATAAACTGTTCAATTTACGTTTGATATTTTACATGTTTGGAATTATGAATTGTTATTCATAAACTGACCTAGTTTATGCCATTGTTTAGAAATGGCGCACAGTAGAAGGAGTGAGAACTAAAGCAATATCTATGATCCAAAGAGTAAGATCGGTAATATCATTCAGGATGTTAAGACAACATTTAGAATGGAAATAGTCTCCCATGTATTATCATCATATGAATAAATAGTATCATGTGTTAATAAGATCAGTAAATATTTCTATGAATCCTATGGCATTGAAGGGAAGCCAGAGATGAAAAGGATGGTAGAAAGAAATATGGATAAAGTGAGTAAGGGAAAGAAGGATTCTTTAATATGTGATAAATGCAGAATAAATCACCTTGGTAAATGCTTGAAGGGAATGAGAGTATGTTATAAGTGTGGAGAAAGAGGACACCAAGTACGTGATAGAAAGGGTAAGAAAATGTTACTAAATTTAAAATGATTTATCTTCATGGTGTTGAGACACTATGAGAATCATTGTCCCATTCATAATAGAATACCGCAAATGATGTTATTGGATAATAATAAAGTTATGATACTATCTCAGATGAAAAATAATGACTAGTGTTCTTATATTGTTATTATATAATTATTTCATTTGAGTGTTGTATCAACATTATACTTGTTACATGAATTATGGAGATATATAAGGATTGTTCTGCAGTACTATTTTATTGAGTATTTGAGATTATATGGTTCTATGAAAAGAAACTTAATAGTAAGCTACACATTTTGGAATATAAATGGTTGAATGAATGGTAATCCTTAATATGGTCATGATAATGATGTAGTGATTTTTCAATAAGAGATGTTTGATTTTGGTAATTCAGGATTTGTGGTGCTGTAAAAGAATACACGAAGAAGACATTCACATGTCATTACCTGGATAAAAGGATCCTCATTATGTTTAACTTCCTTATAAAATTTGGACTTAGAGTTTTGATATAAGTATTTTGGATAATTCTAATGGTTGGAATGGATTATTTTTGAAATTGGATACAATTTTGAAGGTTATTTTTGGATTGTCATAAAAATGACAACCCATAGGTCGGGTGGCAAGCCATCATGTCCGACAACGCCACAAGACTTGAACCCGCAACCGAAGGGAGGAAAGGGTGTATCACCTATCACTGACCCACATCATGTCCTGGATTGAATAATTTTGTTTTTTAATGTGTATAATAAGTGATTTATAAATTTATTATTTTTGTAACCCCATACGATTTGGATAAATAGAATATATATATTTTTTAAAATCATTTACAGTGAAAGATGAGATTGTGGTAGGAATTAGTTGAAGGATGAAAATATACTTGTCAAGTATATATATATATATATTCTCTTTTATTTTATGGATAAATTAATTATTAAACATTAGGTAGGGGATTGTAAAACCAAAAAAGTGTTATCCTAATACCTTACGTTTAGTTGAAACCGTGATGTTTTAAATCATCATAGATTGGTGGCTTTAAGGCCCAAAATTCTACAATTATTTTTGATTGATGTCCTCAATCACTCCTTATAAATATTTACATTTCTCCTCCAATTATGAATCTCTAATTTCCATCAATGTTCTCTTAAATGAGATCATAATTTGGAGGTGACTTTTTCATTCCCCTTTTCCTCTTATTAAAACTAAATTTTATTAACCCAATTTCTGATGTGGGTTTTCCAACAAAGGTATTTTCTATTTTCAACCTTTTAAATTCGAAGAACAATTTCAAATTGCGAGAACACAATTTGTTGAAGGATGGAAGAATGTAACACCCCAAGATTTCATAGTACACAATTTCTTCAAAGTAATACAATAACTATCACTACTCAGAACACTGAGTTCAAGCACATCATGACTTTCCAAACTAGTCGTTCAAAAGCGGCTATGAACAGTATTAACTGAATATTGAACATTATATAATCCATTTAATTTTAGAATCCATATTACGTGTTTCTTATACATAATGACAGAACGAATTCATTTTTTTTCAAATAAAAGAATTATTTTTCAAATAATACAATTTTACCGCCTTTTAACGGTGAACCATTTTTAAATACAATATGAGAGAAATTTATGTATTCAATTTGACAAGATAACCTTATTCTTTATAATCGGGAAATAATATTTTGGTTTCAAAAAAAAATTTGGTGTTTTTCTGATAACTTTCATATTTGGGTGAATAGTGAAAAATACTATATTTTAATTGAGGACAACATTTTTAATAAAAATAATTTATAGTGTTGAATTATAAATTTTAATGTTTTGGAAGTATAATTAGATTATATTTGTACCCTTTAATCTATTTTTGGTCATTGGAATTAATTTCACATTGAAATTATACATAATCAAGTGTCAATCTTTTTATAGTTGTTGTTTCTTAAAAACACGCTATTTGTTTTGACAACGATAATTAATTTCAAATTAATAAATTAAACTTATATGTTTTGAATTTGGTAAAATGTACTTCATTTTTGGAATCAGAATATCAAAATTATCCTAGAGTGAATTTTTGGTAATTTTCTAAAAATAATCAATTTTAGATGAATTATAAAAAAACACTCAGTTATCATTTACAACCGAATTATCATTTAAATGTTTATTTATTTTATTTAAATTTATTTTAGGTCAAAATATATACATAATACCAATATACATTAAATGTAAATCATTGTAATCAATTTATAATAATTTAAGATATATATAAATTTTATAGAACTTTTCACCGTCTTTTACCCACCTCTTAGGAGAATTTGTGAATTCCCATAAAACATAATTTTACCACTTCTGTGAGTGGAATTTCAAAAATCAAAGAGACAAGATGATATTAGTAAGTAAAATTTGGTTCAATAAGATGAAAATATTTTTTGGTGAATAGTTACTTTTTACTATTATTAACCACAATTAAAAATAAATAGGGTAATTAAGTGTAAAAATGATATTATTATTACCCTAACACATGTCCTAATTAGATTGGATAAGTGTAATTAGAACAAAAACAACCTTTGGAATAAAATATGACCCTTTAGGCCTACTTGGATTAGATGAAGATATTTATTATTATTTTATTTAAAAGAAGAGTTAAAAGAGTAAAAATCAATGTTTAATAACTAAACTATTTTTAATATTGTGTTATAAATATGTTAAATTCGACTATAAATTTTCATTAGAAATATAAAAATATTTCATACATAATGGTATTTTATTTATAATTTTTAGATAATAAATAATTAATTTTATTAATGTCACAATGAATATGTCGTAATTACATTAATAATGAAAGAATCAAATGAATGGTATTATAAATATTAAAATAAAAATAATTTCAACATTTTTATGACATCCACGAATTTTCTAGGTGAATATTACATGTTAGGAATGATTCAATTTTTTTTGAAGTAATCATGTTATTATTTTATCAAAAAACAAAAACCAACTAGTGTCAAAATTGATCTAAAATAGTTTTTAAAACAAATATTATATTATTAATTTATATAATGGTCCTAAATATATAAGGTTCTGAAAAAAAGACTTATATAATAATATATATGACATTAATGAACCAATTGGGGTTCTATTTTCAGTATATCATTTGTTTATTAACCGTATAGTGTAAGAATATAAGATTTCACGGTAAAAGATATATTATTTAACTTAGAGATAAATGTAAATGATATAGATAAAATGGAAACCTAAAATCGTATAAAAGCTATTTGTTGAGAGGATGTCAACCCATTCCCACCTTAGCCTCGAAATAAGTCACTTTTGAGCCATTATAAACAGAATATTATTTTATTATAAAATAATATTATATGTTTTTTCAAAGGTGCCCCTCACCACTCTTATAAAAGGGCACTTACCCTTCTCACATATTCACACCTCCAAAGCCATTATTCACGCCCAAACCCTGCAAAAATATCCTCCCAACTATCCTAAATTCATCCTAGAGGATTTTCTTTGTTCGGAAACCCATCCTATGGAGCCCTTTGTATCAAATCAAAAGGAAGAACCCGAAAAAAAGGTTCTGATTTCACAACCCTTTTTCAAGTTCTCTTATTCTTCCACTTACACTTTTTTTGTTGATTCCATTCAAAAATAATAACTCCAGTATATTATATATACTGTGATGTTATTCTAAATTTTGAACAACTATATTCATTATTATATCCATCTAATGAATGATAATGTCACTATGTGTGCGTACATACGGCTTACCGTCTCCACGCAGTGGTGTAATTTTTTTTCAACACTATGTTATTTTGATGGATATAATGATGTGTAATATGTATATAAATAATGAAAATAACATGATAATTTCTCAGTAAAATTAATATACCATCAAATTCCACGTCATTAATGAAATGATATTTTCATCCGTGCGTAGGTACGAATTACCGTCTCCACGACGCAATGAGATTAATTTCCACGTTCACATTCATCAACAATTATAAAAAATATATATTACTAATAAGAATGTAATATATGACATAATAATGATAGTGGAGATATATATATATATTTACTTACAAATATCTTATTCCCTTAGTTCCTTTCAATACAATATGAAAACAGAAACAATGTTTATGAATACGCATGGACTACCATGTCCATAAACAATGTTTTTCATTTCATATATATGTATATTATACATATTTATATTATAAATATATATGATATATAAATCATGTTTTATATTTGGGTTGTATTTAAATCATGATCTATGTGATACAATCAAGAGTAACAAGTTAAAACACGTACAATAAAGAATGTGATTATTAACCGAAATGTTAATTTAACATGAAAATTATTATTAAATGGTTAGTATAAAGTCATAAATGAATCATGTATGATATCATAAAAATTAATATGGATCAAGAATTATTTAATAACATACTAAAATATTCATAAAGAATTTTAAACATACCATCAACTAAAGGAATGTTCAAGGTAAGGGTTAATTCCCCAATCACATTATTATCTGAGATTGTTTATGTGTATGTATTTACTGGGATATTTTTATCATCCATGTCCATTTTTCATAAAAAATATTTCATAATGAATATTTTGAAGACTTGTGAATGTAAATATTTATTATAATCATACTTTCTAAATGTATTAAAGATTTATCTTACAAAATCATTTTGATTAATTTCCATGTTTTCAAAATGATTTTAAGTATTTATTAATATAGACATGAATGTTTTGAAATTATAATACTTTTCAAAGGTTTCAAAGTGGTTTGGGACACTTTGAATCAAAAATCTATTTTAAATTACTTTTTTTCAAAATGTGTGACTCTTAAATGATTTTAAAAAAAAGAATATTTCTCTAAAAAAGTTATACCCATCATTTTCAACAATGTCATCATCCTTTACTGGATATTATTTTTGATTGAGGTTGATTTGTTATAATTAAATCTTCCATATTTTATTGAATGAGTTATGATATGTTTGAATGAGGATGTTCTATTTTTATACCATTAATGGTTTATGGTTAATGTATTGACATTTTTTATGATAGTTTTAATACAAATGTTTATGATATGTTTCAAAAATTCATATGAGGAATGCAGTGGACTTAGTAACTGACGGGTGGAGCCCAATATAGCTCCTCGATGCATCGGTAGGTCTCATGAGACAAAATATTGTCTTGGCACAAGTTATAGACAAAAATTTTATTTTTAGTCTTGGCATGAGGCCTTGAATATGTGGTAATGATGTCCGGCATTAGGCATTCCTTCATTATGAAATTAGTTATTACATGTAATTATTCGACTAGAAGAATATCCATGTATACTTTTATATGGTAATGATTGATTTATTTTTTCTATATTATGTTCATGTTTATTTTTAAAAAGGTTATTGTTTTTATCAAACTTCTTTCCTTAAAAGTGTATAGCTTCCACTAAATTATTTACCCTTACTGAGCATCTGAGCTCACCCCTTTCTTATGTTTTATTTTCCCTGAATTCCAAGAAGTGTATTATGATTGATAAGATGGGTTAATCTTGGGGATTAATGGAGTTATCAATGGATAATTTTTGTTGTGATTTATTTTCTAATGTGTAATGTAATGTTCATGTATGTAATCTATTTTCCAAGACTAATAAACTGATCAGTCCTTTGGGACGTGATTCCTTGTAATCAAGCCAATTTAATAAAATAATGCACTGACTCTGGGTAACTTGGGTTGGGGCATTACAAGTACATCCAGAACATTCCATTTCTTACGAGATTCGTTGGTTTCATGGTAAAGAATAAATAAATACTCAGTATCATTTTCCACTATTGAAGATAAATATGTAGCTGATGGAAGTTTGTGTGCTCAGTTATTGTGTATGCAACACACACTCATAGAATATGACATATGTTTTAACAAAACACAGATATTGTGTGATAACACTTGTTCCATTAGCCAAAACAATCCATTGCATCACTCCCGTAAAAAACACATAGATAATATGCATCACATAATTAGAAATCACACACTTAAATGGGATATTATTTTAAGTTTATCAGAACGCAAGATCAAGATAATGATATTTTCATAGAATATTTACCCTCTGATTGTTTTGATTACATGATAAAAATGTTAGGAATGATAACCATAATGTAATCTTCCAAATTAAATTTTTGTTGAAACCAATCTCCTTACATTAATAATCTCTTTTTCATAAGTGGATTACATTTTCTTATTAATTAATTTTATTTTTAATCAATTTTTTTCGTAATCAATTTTTCTCACAGACAATTTTTTTTTTGTAATCAAAATATTTAGTTGTCAAAATTTTTCATCGTCAAATTTTTTTTATTCAATATTTTTCTTTAATATAGGAAAATTTCATTAAATAATGAATATGTTCTGGAAGCTAAAATTTCATCAAGAATATTTTTTTCCTCAATACTGTTGATTTTCATAGAAATATAGATGGTTTGTTTCCTACATTAATTTTTGTAATAAAATTTTACTTGTTGGTATTTTTATTTTGTTTTAAAAAAAATTTGGATTAACCTTTCCTAAATATGAATTTCTTACCTTAAAACCTCAAATGATCATAACCTAAAAAAATTATTATTCTGCTATCATCTCATTCTTCAGATCTAATCAATCAATTTTCCACCATTGGATCTTTTTGGGAAGATAAAATGTCCCCTCAAAAACCTATTTAATGGATCTCCAATGGTTGTCCCACGATAGTTATCAATATTTGGTGTGTTGAATCCCTACCACTCTACCTAAGTCATGTTTTGAATTTCTTGGTTTTCCTTTAATCAGAATGAATTTGGATTCCTCTCCTTATAATTAAATGTTGTCAGTAAAGGAAATCTGTGAATTGAAAATACACAAGGAAGGATTTGTAGATCTGAAATACATTGTTATGATACATTATATTATCTCAAAAAATTTCATCTTGAATGGATGGGATACATTGTGTATATCCAAACTGAAGTGACAAGATATGGTTTATCCAGAATTTGTAGTAAAATTCTACGAATCCATAAGATTCATTAATTAATGAGGAAGAGACATGTTTTCATTTATGAGTTATGAAAATACTTATTCCCTTTCCTATGGTAAGGCTGCAATCGTAATTGGAATTCCACATGAGGGGAGAGCTGAATACTATGACCATAATCTGTTGGAAGTATCAAGATCCTTTGATAATGAAAAGGATATAGAGTGCCTTAGGTTGAAAGAAGTGTAGACTCTAAATATTGTTCATCCCTCTAAAAATGTCTACATTCTTCTGTTATTGGTTCAGGGATTTCTCATTATGAGAAGATGTGATAAGGATACCCTGAAGTAGAGTGATATTTATGTTTTTGACATCCTAGTGAATCTCTGAAAGATTAATCTGGGGAAGAATGTCTTACTTACATTCATTAAAATCATGAATTATACTCTCAAATCAAAAATAATCATGTATCTAAATATTATCTCCATGATTATAGTTCTTGGTATTGGGTCATTCAGAATGCCATGTAGCTCCATGCCAATGTATTTAAATGTAATGTATTTTAGTGATGATGCACAAAAAAGAATGAAGGATGGATTTTCTAGTGAATCTGTAGATTTCCATGATTTTTCTGAATTGGAAATAGAAGCCTAATCAAAGAAATCATAAGTGGATGAGTCTTCCAAGAATCAAGGAAATAAGAGAAAGGATAAGGAAACAAAAAATATCTTCTATTTTTCAAGTAACTCAATATAAACCACCGAAGACAAAGAATCAAAAAACATATCCAGATGAAGTGGTTTCCATGTGAAGAGAACACGAGAAGGATAAGAATGAAGGGAAGCCTAGTTTTGGTTTGGACCCTACCGAAGCTAAAGAATTAATGATTAAGGATGATGAGGATTTAGATAAGTAGTAAAATGAAAATACGAAAAGAAGAAACTATCGGAACCTGAGACTGATCAATATATTTTTAAGGCTATAGAGAAAGCCTCTGAGAAGCTTTAGGTTCTGGAAACTGTATTCAATGAACCATAAACTATAGGGACTTTGGGAAAGAAGATGGTAATTCACGAAATTGAAGAAGAAATATTGTAGGAACAAGAAGAGGATGTCGAAGGAGATGAATTGGAAAAAATGAAGATACAGATGACATGATATGTCAAGTATATGAATATCATGAGAAGGTGAGTCATTATGAAAATTTTTCAATCCAAACTTATCAGGTTGAATAAAAAAATCCATTCACATGAAAAAGATGAAGTAGATAATGAATATGTGAATAAACCATTTGGTGATGAAGGTTGCAACCATGATTTTGTACATCAAGAAGATCTAGTGGAAGATGATAACAAAGGAATGGTTGAGGAAGATAAGATAGTTCAACTATCAGATATTGAACACGAATCGCCAAAAGAAACAGAGATCATTCTGAATGATAATAAGAGAAAACTAGTGTTGGGTGATACACCTTGGAAATCTATAGTGGCATTGAAAGATGTTGGTGGTTCATCGAAGAAAAAATAATAAGCGTTAAAAAATAGCCTCACAAACATAATAATATAATTCGGAATCATCCTATCATGGAAATGATGATGTGATCCAATTATTGAAGAAGATGGTTTACACCATTACATTCTTTCGGAGCATAGACTCGAGGTGCCATATGATGCAGTACTCATTTAATACGAAATTCGATTCAGAATCCTTACTAATGAATAAATTTTTCAGGCTTTAGGCTGATTTTAAATCTTTCGAAATAGGGTATGATGATCATAGGAGGTCATTAAAGGAAATCATGAAGTGATCTAATAATACTACTAGATAGATGAGAGTCGTTGATGAATTACAAGATAACGTGAATGGTGAATTTGATACACATGATGACAAGATCAAAGACCTCATAACATGTTTCAATTAGAGGTTTAATCGTGATCAAACATTTCGGAAGAAGGAATTCAATGACCTGAATGGGAAGATTAATTAATTTTCAATGAATATAAAGAGACATAGATACCCCAGAATAGGGGTTTTAGATATAATTTCTAAGAAAAAAGATCATTTGATGGCTCAAGAAGTTATTCTAAATGCTTGCGATGGAAAAATCATAACCCTGGGTATGAAAAATGAGCATCATGAAATATTTCTCAAGAATGTTGAATAATATCACAATGAGCCTATGAAACAAAAAACCATCGTGAAAATGTTAATGTTCAAGGGTAAAGACAGGTGATTTTCCCCCAATGTGATCTTTTTTGGTATTTTCTTCCTTCTAAATATTCTTTCAATCATATTGACATTTTTGTCCATCTTATATTTGGCCATATATTACTAATATTTCAGGTACCATATTTTTTTCCATTCGGTCTATTCCTTTCCGAAAATCACAAAGGGGGTGAAAGAAATTATAAAAATAATACTATAAAAATAAGGGAAATCTCAATGTTACAGAGAATTTATGTGGGGGGCTATCTATGATGATTTCCATATGAACGTAAAAGAAAAAAATATTTAAGGAAATCAAGAACACAATACATATGGATTTAAAAACCTAAGGGGGAGTAAGTCAAATTCACCATGACCCATATGGAAAAGGAGATATGTTTTTCTTTTATGTTTAAAAAAAATTATATTAACTTATAAACTTTTTCATAAGGATGTTTTTGATTTCCATAAAGGTGGATATTGTCGACTCAATAAGGTTTCTTTATGACTTTCCAACTTCTCTAATTTTTTATAATAAGGAACACTATATCTTAAGGAAAATTATACTTTCCTTAAGAATTATATTAATAAGAAAATTTTCCTTCTCCAAGGAAATTTTATTATTTCCTTTGTTTTCTATGTTATTTCTACAATCTCTGTAAATCAAACTCGTTTTAATGCTAAGGAAAAATTCATTTTCATATATAAATCCTAAGAATCATACATTTACTAAGATATATAGTATTCTATTTTTAGGATCCGAATTCTCTAAAATTCATTCACTAAATTCTATGGAATTCAGACTTCAAATTTTCTGATATTCTGATTCTGGATTCTCTAAACTTTTCCCAATGAATAATCTGAAATTCTGACTCTAAATTCCCTAAAATTTAGACATAGAATTTTCTGAAATTTAGATACTGATTTCTATGAAATCCAGAGTCTGAATTCTCTAAAATTCAGAATCTAAATTCTCTGAAATTTAGTCATTGAATTCACTGAAATTCAGACTCTCAATTCTCAGAAATTTAGACTCCAAATTCACAGAAATTTAGACTCTGAATTCTCTAAAATTCTGACACGATTTTTTCATAAATTTGGACTCTGAATTTTCGGAATGTTAGACTCTAAATTCCTTAGAATTTGGACTCTGAATTCCTTAGACTCCAAACACCAAATTCATTATAATTCAGAATACATATTCATTAGAATTCATACTCTAGAATCTATTGAATTCATATTCTGAACACTTTGAAAAACATTAACCGAATGTCCATGTAATATAATATCTGAATGTTGATTTTTTTAGACTAAAAAAATTGATTTCATTAAGAAAACTATTTCTTTATACACTATAAATGATATCGTACAATCTGTTTCAATATAATAATTTTTTGTGTGACACATACACAAGTACCACTGAAATAAAGGAAAAATATGAATGTTGGAGGATGGAGCCAACCGTTGGGGATGTTCCTTTAAATAAAGGCTCATTTGAACTAGAATTGGATATAGTTTCATCAATATATAAAATTCATGCTACTGAATTGATTTGTAGTGAATGAAACATTCATTCATTGGGCGTAATGTACACCTTGTTTAGATTGCTTCGTGCAACTCCGATTGTTTTTAGTGTAATCGAGGGATTCCAGGGATAGGAAGATAGAGTTCCCAACTACATTAAGGTTTGAGGACTTCATGGGATAGGAAGACAGACATTCCAAATACCATAAATATCTAGGGAATGAGGGGATAGATTGATAGATTCTGATATTTCTTTCAAGGGCTTATGCTTGTGTGTGTAATGCAGAATTTCATGAAATTATAATTCTAGGGACCTCCATCCAAGGTTTTTGGATACCCTACTATTTTGGTTAAAATATTTCATACTTGTTACTTTTTTTTGTTTCATGTTTATTTCCTCTGTATTTTGAGAATGTAATAAATTATAACATTATAATAATTTCTTGTACCTTTTTATACTCTGATTAGTGTGATTCTATATGCATTAAGGTAGAATCATTTCCTAGCAATCATTCCTTCTGTTTTATTTACAGAACCAAATTTTCAAATCATTGTATTCTTGTTCAGTAGAACTAAACGTGTTCTTGTGAATTTACCTTATTTTAGCTTGTTAAACATAGTTTTTATTTTGGATAAAATTAATGTTTTTAAAAATACAATTCACCCCCTCTTGTAATTGACCAACAACATCATTATTTAAATCCAAATGTTACTTATATTTTAGTGAGTGACACATTGTTTAGCTAAATTGTCAATTTTAAACTGATAGGAGTCACTTTTAGTCATACTTTTCACACCATGCCACAAATTGTGGATGGTTCTACTCTTACACATCATAAATGACTCATGGATCATTGTCCTAAATTATCAATAAAATGAGAATATAGTTACATGATTTTTAGTAATTCCACTATTGTTTTTTACATAAAATAATGTCAATATTAAATAAAAATATACACATTGATTCATATAGTCCACATCGTGCATTACCATGTTTCCTATTTAATTTTTTCTGTTAGTATGAAAACACTGCATTATGAGTGATGTATAGCAAATCCATGTATAAGAAATTTCCTTAACTCAAATAAAGGATTCCACATGTATTAGAAAAAAAATCATAATTATGTGAGGCATACTACAAAGAGGTAAATTATTCAAAAATTTGAAACAATCCACTAATACTATTGAAATCACATCTTCATTCTATTTCGTCAAATTATCCAATAAAGTATTCTTCAAAATTGTTTCTTTGAAAACCTATATTGTATTTTGAATATTGTCTTTTTTATAGTCATCGTAGTAGTGGAGAAATATATGTAAACAAAGGATTAAAAAATATTTCAAATGAAATATTATTTATCTTCAAAATATCCCATTAAGTGATGCTAGTTTGTATATGAAATGATATATCTTTCATATATGTACCAATATAATAACAACACTCTTTTATGTTTGTTTGTTTTGAAGAGTTCTGAAAAGTTGATAAAAATAAGTAATTTTTATATTGGATTGGATAGTGGAATCTTATTAAATATACCCTAATATTTATCCAGGCCTAATACTTATGATGTTTATAGTCCTTTTCCCATGGCCTCATTCAATGATGTAGAGGATATTGATGCACCAATATATCATAATATAACCCCCCTTAAAAGATAATATAAATTATATAACTATATGTGTAGTTATAAAATGATTGATGTAGGGTATTACAATTTGATTAACACCATCATGTGTGGTCGGTTTGTTGGAAATCCACACATTGAATCTAGAAAATGAATTTAGGTGTATAAAAAATTATCCCAAAGAGCTTAAAATGTTTTCTAAAAACACAAAAAGTAATAATAATGAAGGAAATTAAAATATATTTGATATGATTAATGTTATGATTTTTACCTATGAATCATATGTATTATGAAGAGTTTGACATATATATATTTTTATTAATCTATTTGATCATACCTCCGACTATTTCACCATCTTTCTTGGAATCTATTTCTCTTCATTCTATAGGGGTTATGTGAGGACTGGTGAGTCCAAATTTTTGTTCATGGGAAATCCAGTCAATTGTTCATCATATATGCTCCTTGGAAAAATTTGAAATGTATTTATTCATAATCAACATAGTATATAATCTTTTGGAAAATAAAATCATGAAAACCCACTTCGTCTATACATTTACAACCGACCCACCTAGAAAATCATATGTAAGGAATTAACTTACATTGTCTGCACTAATGAAGTCTGGATCTTCCCCTTCATACAATTTTTCATCAAAATCAATTGTTTGAGTAGCACTATCATTCAACATAGTATCCATGTGATGTTGTAATGATAATAAATGTCAACATAGAAGGGTAAGGGTTAAGGTTCTTTGGGTAGATAGTTTCAAATGGCTGCTTGATCCTTATGAAGGTTTTCATCAATTCATTCCTTTCATCCCCTTCCCATTTGCTATCGATAAAAACATTAACTATATCTGAAATTTTTTCATTAAATGAGAAATGTTTATCTTGAAAAATAATTTAAAAACGAATAACTCCTTATGGAAATGTATTTTCGAAGATGTGGAAACCAAGCGATGAATGTTCTAAGAGATTGGTCAAACTTATGAATAACATCATCGTTAATTTGAATAGGTAGATTTGTGTTCAAATCATGTGCTATGTTAATCAACACTTTGGCACGACATGTTGGAAGTGTTCAGTTTTGTAGAATGTAATTCTAGATATTGAACATTGTAACCCTCACTACAAGGTGGTGGGTGGGTGTTGATAGATATAAATCACAATAATTTTCACCCTGTATAATATCAGAACAAGAATGGTATCAGTGAAAATCTGAATCAAAATTTACCGAAACAATTATTATAATATTGATTATCTCTTCTAGGATTGGTTTTTAGGGTAAGGAATCACCACAAAGAAGATGAGGGGAGGATCTTTATTCACAAGTAGTTCTTAACATTCTTCTTATCATTTTCCCCAATATAGTGGTTATCATCTCTCTCTGCAATTTCATTTGTTCTTCAAGGATAGAGACTTTTTTATCTCTTCATTTTCATTTCATCACATTAATTCTTCTCTTGTTTTTTGTTCTCAAAATATGATTGGGGTCTCAGACCAAAACTCGCACCACTGACAAGACCCTATTGTTATGGATTCTTCAAGGGAACCGAAAGTATATGTACACCTTGTTTGGGTGTTATTGATTCCTTTGACTATGACAGATATAAAATATAATATAATAATTAATCATTGATATATAAAAGTGATTTAATGCAAAACATTATTTATTATGTCATACTTACACATGCTTCCCACAATTTTTTTTGTGTTTTCATCTATTAGTATCCCATATTTCTTTACAAGATCCTCCATCCATATCATTAGGTGTGAAATGAAAGTTATGCTTTATTTGGATTTATCAATATATATATAAATATTGGAAAATATTTATGTTGTTGTTTTTATGTCACATTAATTTATTATGGTATATTTAAAATATGTACCAATTTTTTTCAACTGAAGTGTACCCCATCTGTGCATTACGACAGGGGTATGAATGTTTTTCTACTCATTCCTTATATTGAACACTCAGATTTTGTTAAAAATGTAAAAAATATACATCAATGTTTTGAGTACTTGTATCACCAAACATCATATTACCAAACACAATGTACCTGAAAAGACTACTTTTAACAATGACCAGGAAACGCTTCCCAAGCAGCTTGGGTTATCACGTGTGCATAAAAAGGAGGATCGTTTGGTTTTATATTTTCCATCATCATATTTACGATGAAATATCATTAAAATTGTGTGAAATCCTATGTGAATTTTTTCAGCAACCCTTAATACATAATTCATGGGTGGTTCATCTACTATTAATGCACTCTACGAGTTATGATGGAGACTAAGTCAATGAATTATTATTTTTTCATTATTAAAATAAGAAATGATATCATAATATCTCCACACATTAGTCTCCTAATCCAACTGACATCATGGTTCCATGATAAAACAATACTCGACATGCATTGTCAAGTTACAATTCCAATGTAACTACTAAACATGGCCTTGTTGGGGTTAACATAGTGACCCCTCTTATTCCATTGGATGTCGTATTTTACACCTTTGGATTTTTCATTACTTGTTTTTGCTATCAATTTCAAACTACATCACTCCAATTTTTTTTACACCACAAATGTTTCATTTACTTCCATTTACTCAGTTTCAATATCATCAATATGTTCCTCCATAGAGATAACATTGTCATGTGCTGATTGTGGTAGTACCCATCCACATGGAGCAACAACAGGTTGAGAAACGTATTGTTCTTCTACACTATGACCAACAGCTGGTTGAGAGACCTGTTGTGCCTCTGGATGGGGAGCATCATCATATAAAGAATTCATTATCTATATAAGCGGATTATAATTTAATTTATATTACAATAATGCAACAATAAATAGATAATATCATAATGTTACACGATGAATATTATTAAAAAAAATTAACATTATGTTAGAACTATCTATTCATTAAATTGATGAAGGGATTTGACACCTCTATTGACTATCAAAATACCATCATTGTGGGCTTCTCTAATATACAAAACACCACCTATATTAGGACCTCGGTGTAATGAATATGATTCCCCAATATAATGGCCACCCCCATTGAATTTTCATCTGACCCTATAATGGTTTTTTTCAATAACAAAATAATTGAAAAGTTTTAGTTTGCGGGATTTGGTTTATAAAATACTTGTACATCATGTGATTCTATTATAATCGGTTCCTCTTTGTACCCTTTATTACTAAAATCCATTTTCACAAGTCCTAATTAATTCATTTCAAGAGAACTCATGTTATCAACCCACTTACATTGAAAAATCGACACTATGAATTTCGTATAATCCAGTTCCCATATTTTTTTGATGATACAAATTTATGACATATTCACTTAAATTTGTTTTATTTCCATAGAATTATAAAAATGCATTAGATCAGCCACATTTGAAACTCCACTATTATATATGGTAATGTTCCCATCATGTTCATCATTATTGAATGTACAACCATTAATTTCATATTCATTGTAATATATTAAATACACATATGGTCCCCAGGCAATCCAGCGATATCATTTTGAAATTGAGTAGAGATTTTAATCTGACTACATAAATATGTGGTCATGAAACCATCCATTAAACTATCGATTATGTTTGTTTGATATCCATTTTTTATTCCATGATGGATTCAAATGCCTATGAATTTCTTTGTGGGTTTCAACATATGGTTCCACATCGAAACTGTTATGAAAAATTTAATGGGGGTCTTCTACTGATATGTAATATTTATAGTCAACACCTCTCCTTCATAAATTCCTTCTCCCACAAGCCACCTAGCATGTCGAGATTTTGGTAGACAAAAATATTACACACTAGACATGTATTCGTTACAGAATTCAATGTCTTTCTCTAAAATATATTTCTCTACCATAGAACAATTAGTCCAGATTTGATTGTTTCCATACCCTATCAAAATCATTATATTCTATTAAATTGGGTACATTCATCTATTGTGTATAGGACCAATTATTAAAATCTTTCTCATAAAATGAACTATCAATGAAATGATCATATCAAATGATGTCACTGGGAAGTACATTTCCAAATCATGTAATATGATAGTAATTTCTCATTCAATAGCTAGCAATTTCTTAGGGCCAATAAAATTTTTGCATATAGATTTGAAGAAGAAAGAGGTCTTTATTAATGTATGATTTCCATTCTAGGGAAAAATGTAATGTAAATATTTAGTAATTAGATATTTCAACAAAACATGACAACCTTGTTATTTCAATCGCTTTAGCATTAAATCGCTCATTGACACGATGTTCCAAATATTTGATGAATACACATTTAGAACCATTACTCCATTAAATAATTTGAAAAATTGATATCTCTCCTTATTGAAAATAGTGTAAGCAATAGGATGAATAATTGTTCACTTTTCGCCCTTAACTAGGGGCAACTCTTTTTGTATTGCAAAATCAACCATGTCCATCCTATCCATATTAACATCATTTTTTGGTCGGGTGCATTTAGAAACGTTCCTATAAAACGATCGAATTTATTTTTTAAACATTCATTACATTAATATAATTTCTGACATACAGTCATTTCCATAATGGTAATAAAAAAAACGGATCTTTTGTTTCCCACCATTTTTCGTAACTTTTTTCAAAAACAGTTTACCATATAAATTGTAAACATCTTTTAGTTTCCCAAAAAAAATTAAGCAACTATTAGTGGAGATGGTGTTGTATGTTATTTTAAACATCCATTGAATGTAGTCATCCATGATTGGTAGTTATGTCATTGGGGTATAAATCTTCTATGTCCCAGAAACATAGTTTTCAATTAATGTTTCAACCTAATTGACTATGTACCTTGTTAACATATAGAACATCCTTGGGTTCGTTTAATCATATATTCTAAAACATTTCCGTAAAAATGAAAGTCATTTATCATCCTGTACATCATGTATCTCAATGTGAAATCCTCATTTCAGTAAGCATCATAAAATGTAACACCTAAATCCCACAATAATTTGAAATCCTTGATCAATGGAGCCAAATAAACATCAATATCATCACATGGTTTTTTTTGTCCTGGAATGACCATATATAACAAGATATATTTTCATTTCATTCATAAAAACGATTTTAAGTTAAAATTTACCAACATAACAAACCATATAATATGAGCGCTACGTAGAAAACCAATACGACTCACCCCATTTATATATAACACAAGAAAAATGTTTCTTAGCTCATTTCCCAATTAAAGATACTTGTGATCAATTATATGGAACTGAGGAGAGTAATCCAAGCGACGTAGATCCCTAAAATATTTATTGTATCTTCATTCCATGTAAATTTACATGTATTCTCCTCACTTATATATTTTTCCAACACATTGGAATTATTGGAATGTACCATACAACATTCATAGGACCAGATTCTTCATTCTGGTATCGTGAAGAACAACAGTTTTGGCATTATACAGGTGATTTGTGGCCTTTGAGAAAGAGTATACAGTCATTTGGGAATAGATGTATTCTTTTAGAGAACATAAACATCAATAGTAGCATTCTTTCTGCCTCATATATTTGGCTCAGGAGCACATTATCTTCTAGGAGTATGTCATTTTTGAGAGCAAGCATTTCCATTAAAATGGCTTCATTCTATCAATTCTCTACATTCAAATTATACAGCCTTAGTACGACTGACAACATTATATATTTTGTGCAACCAACATATAATAATTTTGTTTTCCAACTCTTTAACTTCTCAAACAATTTTGGGCAATCGAGAAGTTCATCTTCAATAGTCTTTGTCACAACCTCAATTCAATCATCATCATCATTCACATATATAATCACATTCTTGATGCAATCTTATTCATTGTTTACACATGTAATCATATTAGATGATCCATAAAATAAAAGTATTTCCCATCCACTATATAAATTCTAATTTTCTCCATGTTTATTCCAACACTTATGTCTCCAATCTATTCCATGACAAATCAAGTGGTCTTCCAGCTCTTCTGGACTATATTTTCTTGAATGGAAACATCGTAAACATGGACAAAGCATTTGAGAAGGTTCATAAGACTGATCTTTTGCAATCATGATGAACTCTTTTTCTCTCCATATTCAAAATATTTTTTCAAATGATTAGAAACCATCCATTCATTATTAATATTAATCCTATTTGATTTATTAAAATTAATATTTAACAAAATAAATACACAAAACATTGATATAATGTAATTGTTTTTCTATTTCTCTAAAAATATATACATGAATATTTATAGAAAAACAAATGTTAAAATATCCTCTAAATTCTATTTATAAATAACTCATGATATACTATTAAAAACCTACGATTTACACAAATTCATCTTTAAAATAACACAACCTTTTAAAAATAAATCAATCGGTTCCAAACACACTTTCCCAAAACCATGATTCCTTTTTTTAAAGCATTCTAGGAGACATAATTCCCCTTCAATCATAATCATTTTAAATGAGTTAAAACATTCTACTAAAAAACAAA
The DNA here is from genome assembly GCA_963277665.1 of Viscum album. Classification (NCBI taxonomy): domain Eukaryota; kingdom Viridiplantae; phylum Streptophyta; class Magnoliopsida; order Santalales; family Viscaceae; genus Viscum; species Viscum album. Next base: position 1,436,441,602 of record OY728159.1, read on the forward strand.
AAACAATAGAATAATTTTAAAAGAGCTTCATAATAATTTTCACAAATATATAAATCCCATTAAAAGTCACTATATAAAAGATAAATAGAAAAATCCTCGATTTATCAGAAATCAATAAGTGTTGTATGATTCCATCAAATTATTCTAAATGTTGGTCTAGTAACAATAATTTATAAAAGAATTTTATATTGTTATCCACACCATTTGATATCCCTTATCCATTCTTCCACTGTCCAGTTATATAAATAATCCTTCACCACAACACAAGATTCCAAACAGAAATGTTCCATAGTCAGGGATCACACTCGCAACCATGAAACACTCATTTCCCAGTTTACTAAAAACACAGTATTATCCCAATGATCCTTGTGTCACACCAAATCAATTGGTTTAACACCCCAAAAAATGTATATCTCTCTCACATGAAGTACTATTGTTACCTTATTTCATAAATAAACCTAATAAAATCTATAATCATGGACACAATACATAATAAAAAATTTCCCAATTATCATTCCTTTCAAAAATATAATTTCCCTTTGCCGCTCATCACTAGAAGAATCTATGTTGCTTTCTCAACCCTTTTTTGTACACCGTGTCTCATGTAATAATATGAAAATGACTATGATACTAAACTAATTGATAGAATTTATTTCCATGGTATATTTTCTAAAATAATGAAAATTAATTTATAAATGACATTACAAACACAAGTAATTATAAAATCTTTAACTGAACTCACATTGTAACCTCAAAAATGGAAGTGATGAGAGAATCATTATTATTCTCAAGATAATTCTTACCTCTCCAAAAATCAGTCATGAGGATAACAACATCAAGTCCCAAAATATTAAATAACTTTTTAATGAAATTTTCATAATGAAAATCTTTTCTCGGTACCATTGATGGATTCATCAATCTAAATGACACAACCAATTCATAACATTGAATATCAATAGTTAATAATTCATTCATATAATTTGATAAAGTTGTAAAAATAATAACTTATATATTCACATATAATATTATAATGATAGTAAAATATTATTTGATAATCCCTTAAATTATATCATTTCTCTATTTGAGTGGATTTACAATAGAGTGATTTTGGGTGGAAGGATCCATTACATGTGTTGTTATGATAATTTTACTAAGGTGTGAGAAAGTGTCTCATGAAACTTTTTTAGGTAGGTCTAACAAAATATTTGTATCCCTTATATCTAAATTTATCCCCTAATAAAAATAACAATTTATTCCTCTATTTAGTTGGATTTTCATCCAAATAACATAAATTTCATGTTGTGTGCTAATTCAATTTATGTCATGTGGTTTTTCTTTTTTTGATAATTTTCCTTTAGAAGTGGTATTTTCAAAACCATGAGGTTTCTTGAACTAGATAGTATAGATATAATGTAGTGACTTATCTGTAGATTTAATTATATGATATGGTATATATGGATTGGGGATTTTTTTCTAAATAATAATGCATATAACCCTAAAAATTATTACTAATGGTTATAACAGTTCTTATACCTATATAACATTTCATTTAACCCAATGCGGTAAGAGGATAAATACTTTTTTTCAATTTTTATTTCATCAAAACCCCCAAGAACTTCAAAAATCTAATATATTTAATTCACTTGTCCAATCCATGAGAAATTTTAATCATTATAAGATGAAATAATAACTTACACAAGAGATTATATTAGATAATATTTTCAAAATAACCAAATTCCTTATCTATATGAATCATTGGAATATGATGGTTAAATGAAACTATTTCATATATCCAGTACACTTTGATCCATCCAATTAGAAAAAAATATATTATAATAGTGAATTTAGATATTCTATAATGAAACAAAACATGAATATATGCTCTACGATCAGAAAGGAAAAATAAAGTGAAAATCGTTCAAGTCAATAAGCTAGTGAACAAATCATGAAAGTAAACACATTAGACTAATACATTGTAAAGTCCTTGATTCCTCAGTCTCCAGAATGATTCAATCATACGTGAAAATACACTTTCTTAATAATTATCACATAAAAACATTTTCATAACATGATTTACATTACATTCACAATACAAAGACACATTAAAGGTACACAAAAAACAATCCAACTAACATGCAATTCATCTAGTGTTCAATAAAAGGCCAACAACATACCCGATTATCAGTTGGGTGTTCATCACATACAGTTCACAACATCACCATAAATTTCAATTTATAATAAGATGTGAACAAACATACCATAGAGGTGTGGTTTATCACGTGATGGTGGTGCGTTCACGATGGATGATAGGTGTGCGGTAGAGGAGTCCTCTGGCGGAGTAGAGGCATTTAGAAGAAGAGAGGCACATGTTAGAGGTGTCCTCCAATGGAGAAGATGCACGTGATAGAGAAGAGGCATGAAAAGAATGTGGGTTCCTGGCGTAGGTATTCACAGTGGTGGAGGAGTCGGCAGGAGGGGAGGAGGAGGTGGCTGCATTGGTGTGGATCAGCTTCCGTAAGAGCATCACACCAGGAAAGAGGAGAAAGTTAGGGTTTCATTATAAAACCTGGTGAATCTTCTATCAGTGAAATATAAAAAGTGTTGATAAAGGTGTGTTTTATCCGCACTAAAATTGAAATAACATTTAAAACATAATTTATCATTTCATTTTTAGCGCTGATAAATATAGGCCTTTATCATCACTAAAAAAAGTGTGTTGATAAAGACACCTTTTATTAGTGTTTTTATTGCTGATAAAGATATAATGATGATAATTAATTTATATTAATATATATATAATAATATATAGGATATTTATTTATTTATTTATTTATAATTATAATTTCTTAATTATATAAATATATCTACATTAATTTTTGAAATAAAATTAAAACTATTTATATTAATTTTTAAATATTTGTATATAAATATATATAATTAATATATTTATTATAATTATTTAATTTTCAAATTATATCTATATTTATTTATGAATTATAATTATAAATTTTTTACAGACATACACACACAGATATATATAACTATAAATAAATAGTTTTAGATAATTATATAAATAATTATTATAAATGTATTTATTGTAATTTTATAATTATACATATATATTGCTGTAATTATAATTAAAAACATATATTTAAGAACTATTTAAATATACTTAAAATTTAATAATTATAAATATAGAAAAAATATTTTTTCATTTAAATATACAAATTGTAATTTTATAAGTATTTTTGAGAAGATAATATTGCACATATTGGTGAAATGAATTAATCATACTCGTATATATATAATAAAAAATGAGCCATCAATGAACAACATGAATAATAAGAAGGGTGTAATGTAAAAATGGACATTCATGATGATACATAACATATACACATGCATGATCAGTATATTTATCAACCAAATTCATCTGAAACACATATATGTTTAATAATTATAATATATATATATACATATATATTTATAAATTATTTATATATATTAATAAAAATATAATAAATTAATAAAATATAACAAATATTATATACATAATTAATATAATGAATCTAATAAATCTAATAAATCTTATAAAATTAACTCTAATAAATCTATAATAAATCCAATAAATCTAATTAATCTAATAAATATAATAAATCAAATAAATATAATTATAAATTAATGAAATTTATTATAGTCATATATATATATATTATAATCATAGAATTACCTTTTTTAAAACAAATTATATTTGTTTTAATTATTTAATAATATATATTAATTATATACAAGTGTTTCTTATTTATTTTATACAAATAAACATTATTTTTGAATAAAAATATTATAATTTTATAAGAATTAGTATAAAAAAATACTACCACCGCTAAACATATCACTGATAAATGTATCCTTTATTATTGCTAAGAAAAGTGGTGATAAAGGTGTACCCTTTATCAGTGTTTTTCGTTGAACTAATAAATAATACATTTATCAACACTTTTATCAAGAACTGATAAAGGCCACCCCTTTATCAGTTCATTCTTCTTAGTGCTGAAAAAACTTGGCAAATCCCTTCCTCGTTTTGGGGTAGTGGAAAAATAATGACATGGAAAAGTAGTGAAGTCATTCACTGCGATATTTGGTGATGCACCTGACATGGGTTTGATATATTGGTTGGTTGGGTGTTGTAACTCAAATCACATGAAACACATCTCATGGAGATACCCCAAGGGGCTAGGTTGATCCATTATTCACCCAATGGATCAACCATATGTATCCAACCATTATCATGTCAATTAATTTTACTTTTTTATAGTTCATTATTTTAGGAATTATAGTATTATGCACGATCTAATTAAATAATAAGATATAATGCATATATAAAATAATCATGTTATGCGATAAATGCATTTCTTTTTAAGGCAAGGTTAGTTGTGACTTCTGTCACATAATATGTTATTATGAGATAGAATATGACTCCATTTCGTCATGTAATATTAAAAACCCTCAAAAAAATATTATGTTTCAAAAGAATGACAGCTTTTTAATTTTCACCAAGCTAGGTGTTTGAGGTATTAGTCAGCCAATGTTTAGGATGCCTCTTACTATTGCAGAGTTCTTACGAGTGTGGTTGGATGAAATTATCGTATTTTCAAGCAATTATAAATCCGAATAATTCTATATGAAATTATTGAGGTAAATTTTTAGCAATTCAATTTATTTATTTTAGAAGATGTGTAATGAAATTACCCAACAAGGCCTGATCTTAAACCCTTCATGCCGAACTCTATAGGCTAGGGGCTAGAGACAAGTGTTGATTTGGCTATCGCACACATGGTAGACCATATCCTATGGTACATGTATTCATTCTCCCACAAACACCCACGTACAATATTGTAGAGATATATAAAACCTAAAACTAAATTCATGCATAGATCGATCCCAAACCACAGTACATTAGAAGATCAGAAAGATTAAAAATAGATTCCCTACAAAAAACTGTTAAGGTATCCAGCATGCACTAAGGGTTTGGATCACTTTCAAATGCACACCCCATAATGCTGCCCGGCCCATCTATAGTAAACACCCCGGTCAGTCTAGCTCACTATGCACCACCTAAATTCTGTTATCCAGTGAATCCATCGAATGGTTTTTGTTATGAAAATACATAATATGTTTTGGAATATCCCTTATAATGGGGAGTATAAGAATACTCATTATGCACACCAAAACTCCAAAGAAAAAGGGATCATCTAAAAAACAACATTATGCACAACCCATTCAAATGGAACCCAAATAAGAGAGAAACTCCATCTCAAGAAAATCCTTGTTTATAAATGACTAGTTAGGTCATACTACAAGGTATGTCATCCACGATGTGACAATGTTGTGAGAATAACCTTGAAAAACTAGATATAATAAACAAAGACACCAAATCTCTTAATGTTCTGACCTCAGAGCCAATGATAGTTTCCTACTCGAGTCTCTAAAGGAACACCCGTGGAGGAGAACACACTATGCATGCATGATTATTCCAAATTATATGCATCAGAGAGATACACTCCATCAAAAACCGTAAAATCTCTAATGGAACCTCCGAGAGAAACAACTCAATTGGGTATCATAATATGATGGAACAACACTTACATCTTAAGGTTCATACATCGGTGAGAACTCCCTCATCAGATATCATCACCATGAATGTCTTGTTAGTATTCAATAGATCTCCATACTCAGATAGGGTATCCTTCCTAGGATTCTATAATGGACACTAAAAACCATATTAGAACAACCAAGTACTCATTCCATATAATGGGACCAAATATTGTTAATTTTTCAATTAAAAATATATGTGAATATTTAATTCAATACATTTACCCTCAAAAAGTTTAATTTGATATTTAATATTTTGTGGACTTATTTTGTAAGCATTTTTTCTGTGTATTGACCAATCATGAATCATAGATTAAAAAATTCATGTCTAATGTTTGTTTGAATATTTATTTTATTATTGTAATTTTGTTTTATAATAATAAGATAAATAAGTGGTAATTTTTTGTTGTCTTCGTGTCATAAGGATGTAAGTGTTGTTCGGGTAATGTCATAATTCCCTGTGATGTTCTTTTTATATTATAGTACACCCAATACCTACAAAAAACACCACCTACGCAAAACATTGCACACAAGCATAATGTAGCACTCACAAAAAAGTAGCACATAGAAGAATTTGGAAAACAAGTCTATATACATTTCAAAAAAATGTTTTACATAACAATATTAAAAGTTTTCTAACAATCTTTTGTAAAAATTAATATTTCATCTATTGACATATGTGATCCTCCCTCAAAAATGTCCTCCCATGCTATTAGTTATTGAAACAATCATCCCAACTCAAGTAACATATTCCACCTATATAAGAAAAAAATGTAATGATAGAAATAGTATAATGCATTAAAATAAACATTAATATGAAAGAAAACATTAATGAAATGTCTATTTTTAATAAACAAGGAACATATGGTGTTATATAAGTCTCACCATGCATCATATTACGGAGGGGTTGATACAAACACGTCAAAAAATAATTATGGCTCATTGTCTTAAAATTTCAAAATAATCCGAATGGGTTTTCTAATTTTTGAGTGTGCCCATTGTGCTTTTACTAAAATTTATATCAATTTATAATGACATATTTTGATTAATACAATTAACAATGTTTTTTCAGATTTAGGTGGGGATGATTCCTACTAACCAGAAATGACTTATGGATCGTTGTTCTAATGTATAAAAAAAATCTGAAGTCAAATTCGTTATATTCGATATGTTAGTTGTGCTTATTTACTAAAATATCATTTAAAATCAGAAACATGCATTTTGAGTCATACATGTCACATTGTTCATCATATTGAGGAGAGTCATCATCAAACACGCCATAAAGGACTTATTCTATGATAATGAATTCTCTGATAGCATCCAACACATCATCACTAAGTTTCAATCTAAATGATAGGATGTATATTACAAGGAAGTCAATGAGTATAAAAGAGACTGATTCCACCCCAAGGCAACTTCACCCTGAAAAAAATCAATGTCGAAGGGGGAAACTATATGCCCATTGTGACACATATCTAATACATGGAGGATTCTTGAAACTATAATTTGGGATCATTCACAATTAAGAACTAACATCAGATGTTCCCATACCTGTCTAAGAATGTAACATTTTGGAAGGGAAGTGGTATCCCAAAGAGAATAATACAAACTGCCTCCAAAGGAGACCCTTGACAATGATGATCCCCCATAGACCATAGAGGGATTTTCAATATCCACTTGTTAACCGAATAAGGACTCATATCAGTAACATATATGAAATCTTCACATAAAGAGAGAACATTCAAAAAGGATTTTTTATTAATCTTCAAAATTCTAGAAGGCTTCTCAAGTCCCCATGTATGAATAATGTTCCCAAAAACACTAATTATGGATTTTCCATTTGGTGTCAATCCACTAATGTCTATATGAAAATAATGGAACCCACCTAGATGGCCTCAATAGGGAAATTCAACCCCAGAGTTCCACACTTTGATCTGGCATATAAAGTTCCCAACGAGACCACTAGAATAGGTGATATGAGATCATGTTGTGGGGGTGTTGGTCCATTTGGATGTCAAGAAATAAATATTGACATGTGGGTTTGGGTAATTCATAGCTCAACCTGATGGAATATCTGTGTGATATGGAGCCTGATCTCGACCATCTCTAGAGGGACTTGAATAAAGTGCCTTATGTGAGAATGTTGTGCTTCATCAGATATGTCTTCTTTTTTCCTTCACAGGTGTCATCATATGGTAGGTGGATGAAATAAAACCACCCTCAAACTGGTATGAAATTGAACACAGATGTTTTATGATCGAATGTATCTTCTCAAGGTGGAGGTGTGATTTGAGATGACATGGGCTTGGTGATACGTTCAATCTCATTATATTACGGGCATGAGGACTCTCTTATAGAGGAGGCCAGGGAAATTCTCAGTTGCATGGAGCTTTTTATGGAAAAAATATAAATATTGATGTAGAATATATGGACTCACAAATCATTTAAAACTCCCTTCACATTTAAGAAGGCATCCAATTGAAAATTATTTATGTCTTAAGACACATTAATCTTACCATGAGGGACCGCGTTCAGGTGAGTCACCCAGGCCATCAATGTAATAAGGATGCCAACATTCTTTCCTCATGGACAACATATGATGGTCATATCATGGTATTTACTACTATGGGATCAATTCCACACTATCTTGTGAGTATTTTTAGAGGTTATTCACTCAACCTGCACTTTTTTCGTCCTCTGTTAAGACCTTATTTTGTTTATTATTGTTGTGTTGTTGTTTTGTAGTCGTTGTTGTCAGTTGTGTTTATTTACTAAAATATGACTTCAAAACAAAAATTAACAATTTTAGTCATATTGGTCATGTCAACTATTGTGTTTTGGTGAGATTTATTTATAAACATCACAAAAATATTATGAATCAGTGTCATAAATTATGAAGACAATCAGACAGTGATTCATGGTTTTCTGTGAGTGATGTGTTTGGAGAAAAAATATTTTTTCATACAGATAATGAAAACTTTTAGTCATACATGCCCCACCGTTCATTAGTTCAATGTGTGGTGGGTTCCTACACATCACAAATGACTCAGGAATAGTTTTCCTAATGTATCAAAACAATCTAAATGGATATACTTGGATTTCATTATGTCACATTTTTTTTTTTAAATTAATGAAAATTTTAAATAACAATACATTACGATTTATACTGATCACATAGTTCATTGAATTGAGGTATGCTTGATTATTACACATCACAACTGACTCTTTGACCGTTGTTATATAATAAAAATATAACCCAAATGCATTTTATGGGTTTCTAGTATGTCAGTTGTGTTTTTTCAGTAAAATATAAATTCAAACCAGAAACATAGTGTTTGAGTCATACCGATCGTATCGTGCATTGGATTGAAGTAAGACTACTTTATACACACCAAAATGGAAATATGAATAACTGTCCTAAATTATAATGATAATCAGAATTCATTTTCTTGGTTTTCAGTGAGTGACACATTTCGAGCTAAAATGTAAAATTTAAACTGATAAGAACCAGTTTTAGTCATACCGGTAATACCGTGAGTTGGATTGAGGTGTGGTTTATTTGTACAAATCAAAATTGAATCATGGATTGTATTCTTAAATAATAAAAACAATATAAATTATTTTCTTAGTTTTTTGGATGTCACTTGTTCTTTTCACTTAAATTAATGTCAAATTTATATAAAAAGATACATATGGATTTATACATGTCACAACATGTATTGTATTGAGGCGGGGTTGATTCATAAACATCACAAATGACTCATGGATTGTTTTCCAATAATATATAAACAATATGAATAAGTTCCTTGATTTTTATTATGTCAATTCTATTTTTTTACTAAAATATCATTTCAAACTGAAAACATGTATTTTGAGTTGTATTGGTAACATCATGTGTTGCATTAATGTGATACTGCTTCATACTCATACCAGAGGCCTTAAAATTTTATTTTCTAAATTATAATGACCACCATGGCATGTTTTCTTGGTTTTCGGTGAGTGAAGTGTTATTGAGATAAAATGCCAATTTTAAAGTGATAACAAACACTTCTATTCATACCGGCCACATCGTGCATTGGATTGAGTTGGGGCGGACTCTTACATATCACAAATGACTCATGGATTGTTTTCCTCCTATATAAAAACTACTAAATGCATTTGATTTCTTTTGAGTATGTCAGTTGTTATTTTTTACGTAAAATTAATGTCAATTTTAAATAAAAAGATACACTTTGAGTCATATGGGCCACATCGTGACTTACCATGTTTTACATTTGATTTTGCTATGGAAATGGAAACACTTCATTTTGATTGATTCATACTCAATCATTGTATAAGAAACCACCCCAACTCAAACAACAAAAAACAACTATATAAGAAAAAAATTCTTATGTATTTTATTCATACTACAAAAAAGTAAATTAAATATTATTATGAAACAATCCACTAATTCCATGGAAGTCACATCTTTATGTTATTTTTGTACATTCTCTAATTAGTTATGTTTCCCATTCGTTTATAAAAAATCTATATCATCTTGTGAATATGAGTCTTTTCTATAGTCATGGTTGTACTGAAAAAATTTAAATACAAAATGGATTTATAAATATTTTAAATGAAATATTAATTATAATTAGATATACCTCTTCATGTATGATAGTTTTTTGATGAAATACCATCTCATTCATAAATTTATAATAAAAATAACATCAATATTTTCTATTTTTTTATTTCAAACGCTGCAGAAACATTGAGAAAAATATGTAATTTTTTTATTTTAGTTTTGATAGTCGAATATAATTATATATACCACAATAATTATCCATCCATAGTACTTGTGGCATTCTTTTTCATTTTCCCCTATCCTCATTCCATGATGTAGATGATATTTCTGCACCAACCTATCAAAAAAATTCCTCATTAATAGATAATATAAATTATATAACATGATTTATAGTTATAAAATGATGGATATAGTGTATTGAAAATTGACAAACGCCAACATGTGTTGTCAGTTTGTTGGTCATCCATGCATTGAATCCGGAAAATAAATCTTTGGAGTATCAAAATTTACCACAATGAGCACCGAATACTGCCTAAAACAAAAAATAGGAATAACAAATGAAAGAAATTAAAATGTATTTTATATAATTAAATTTTATAGTTTTACCCATGCATCATTGGTATTATGAGGAGTTTTTCATTAATATTTGCATTATTAAATGATTTCAGCAGGCCTGCCACTATTTCAACATATTTTTTGGAATCTATTTATTTTCATTCTATAGTGGTAATGTGAGGTGTAGTGACTCCAAATTTTTATACATGGGGAAATCCATTTAAGTGTTTTTCATATATACGCATGCGAAAATTATGAAATTTTTTCAATCATATTTTATAGAGTATATCATGTTTCGGAAAATAAACTCATGAAAACATACATCATGTGTACATTTAAAACTGATCCGCCTATCAAATCATACTCAAGAATTTCACTCACACTGTCAACACTAATGAAGTCTGAATCGTCCTCGGAATACATATTTCATTCAACAACATTGTTGTGAGTACCACTATCTTTTATCTTCATATCCACATGAGAATATAATGAAAATAAAGTAAGATATAGAATTTTTGGGGTTAAGGTGATTTCGATTGATCATTTCAATCGGATGGTTGATCCTTGATATTGTTTTGAGCTGTTATTTCATTTCACCCACTTCCCATTTCCAATATGTAATAACATTCATCAATTAATAACTTTTTTCATTTAATTTAAAAGGTTTATCTTGGAAAATAATTTTGAAATGAATACATCCTTATAAACATGTTTTTACAAGATGTGACAGCCATGCGATTAATGTTCAAATAGATTGTTCAACATTATGAATATATTTATCATCAATTGTATTATATAACTAATTGTTAGACTCATTTTCAATGTTAATAAAGTCATTAAAATGGCATGTTGTAAGTGGTATGTTGTATAGTATGTCGGTATTGATATTGAACATCGTATCCTTCACTATATGGCTGGGAGTGGGAGTTGATAAATATAAATCACATCCATTTTACCCTATACAATATCAGTAAAATAAAGGTATTAGTTTCTATTAGAATCACAATTCACAGAAACATTTATTAAAATATTGATTAACAGAGATAATAATGGTTTTTTAGTGTAACAAATTGCCTCAATGTTGGTAGTGTTGGGATTGGAAATGTATGTGGTGGTTATTATTGAGTTGATTATTCTCTTTTCCACCAGCTATGTTGTTATTATATCTCTCTTCCATTTAATTTTTTCTTCAAGGATAACTATTTCTCTCATCATTTTAATTTTTTAATTTGATCCTTCTCTTGTATTTTCTTTCCAATATATATTTGGGATGTCACCACAAAACCTAGAGCTCTGTTGTGGCTATACTTTTCTAGCCACAAAAAGTCCAATGAAAATAATCCTACATCTGATGTGGGTGTTACTGATTCTTATGACTATGTTAAATAGAAAATATACAAAAATAAGTTTTCATTTTTATGTAATATTTATTTAAATAAAAAAATTATTATGTAATACTTAAATATGTTTCCCAAAATTTTTCTATGTTTTCATCCACTAGTATCCCATATATATTTACATGTGCCTCTTTCCATTTCACAGAGAGTGTTATGGAAATAAATTTGGTTTTGGATTCATCAATCTTTATATAAATAGAGGAACATAGTTATGGTGTTGATTTATTTCACATTAAATTATTATGGTATATTTTAAATGCGTACTATTTTTTCAAGTTTAGTGTACCAATCCTTATATTACAGTAAGGGTATGCTGGATTTGCTTCTTGTTCCTAATTTTCAGCACTCGATTTCTATATCAAAAATAAAAATCTATTAATCAAATTGATGAGTATATGTATCATCAAACAAAATATTACCAAACAAAATGTACCTCAAAATACTTCTTTGAACGACGACAAGTAAACACATCCCAAATTCCTTCTTTTACCAAGTGTGTATGAAGCGGAGGTGGGTGGAGTTTTATTTTATCTTCATTATCTTTAAGATGATATCTCAAAAAATTTATCTGAAGGCCACTGTGAATCCTTCCAGAAACCCATAATATATAGTCATTGTGCGATTCATCCACTATAAATTCACACTACAAGGAATGATTAAGATTAAGTCAATTTTATATTATTTTATTTTTGAGTAAATTAATGAAATGATAACTCAATGATACAATAATATCTCCCAACATAAGTATCTTAAGCATGCTGACAACATAGTTCCACGATACTACATTAATCAGAATGAATTTATGATATATGATTTCACTGTAACTATAGAACTTGGCCTTGTTTGGGATAAAATGATAACCCCACATATTCTATCCAGCCTCATATATGATGCATTTTGCTTTTGACCTAAGGATTTTCACTAACACCATCAAAGTACCACACTCCAATTTCTTATGAGATTCCAATGTTTCATTGCCAATTATTTACTCATTTTCAACATCATAAATATGTTCAATTGGATCGATAACATCGATATGTGCAGATGGTGGTTGTACTTATAAACTTGGAGAAGCAGCAGGTTGAGAAACATTTTGTTCCACAGCACTATGAGTAGTAGTAGTTTGAGAGACTTGTCATGCCTCGTGATTAGGATTATCATCACATATAGAATTCATTATATGTAGAAGTGGATTAATATTTAATTTATATTACTTAAAAACTATAGTGAAATGATAATAACATAAGGCAACACAATTTATATTATAATAAAATTATGAACTGATTATTAAACTACCATTTATTTTAATAGATGAATGGATTTGACCCCTCTATCGAATATCCAAAACCCTTTCACTATGGTCTCCCCTGAAATAAAAAATTCCTTCTATATTGGGACTATAGTGAAATGATTATGACACCCCCAATGAAAAGGTCCTCTTCTATTGAATTTTCATCTGATCATTTAGTGGTTTTTTTCGATAAAAGATTAATCGACTAGTTTCAGTTTGTGGGATTTGGAACATAAAATACTTGTTCTACCAATGATACCAATATTACATACTCCTATTTGTAAATTTCCATACTAAAATCTAATTTTACGAATCCTAATTCATATATTTTAATAGATCTCCTATTATCAACCCACTTGCATTGAAAAATTCTGCATTGGGAATTTCGAATAATATAGTGGTAAAAAAGGTTTGATGCTGCAAATGTGTGACATATTAGCATAAATTGGATTTTTATCCATAACACCAGCAACATGAATCACTTCATCCAAAAGAGTAACTCTAATATTCTGAATGGCCCAGCAGCTATCCAACGAATTTGTTCTGAAAATGAGTCTGGATTTGCATTTAACTCCTTAAATATGTGATCGTGAAACCATCCTATAAATTGTCAATTATGTGTATTTGATATCCATTTTCACCCAGGGATTAATTCAAATTCCTAAGAATTTATTTGCGAGTTTTAACATATGGGTCAACATCAAAACCATTGTGCAAAATGTAAAGGTGGGCCTCCTCATAATATTTAATATTGATTTTGAAAAACTCTCTTTCAGAAATTCCTTCACCGACAAGACACCTATTGTGTCGAGATTTTTTGTAGAACAATGCTTTCCTCACTAGATAGGTATTCAGTATAGAATTCAGTTGACTCCTTGACAATATATTTCTTCATAATAAAATCCCCCAGATGACATCAATTATTGACATACCCTTTCGAAATATCCATATACCATTCAATGGGGTACATCCATCTATAGTGTACAAGACCAGATAGTAAAATCTCTATCACAAAGTGAACCATAAAATGAAAAATCATATAAAAAATGTTGGAAGGAAAAATATTTCCTATTCACATAATATGACGACAATTTCACGTTCCATAGTTAGAAATTTCACCTGGACAATCACTATTCTGTATATCGTAAGGAAAAAAATAGATCTTCGTTAATGTATGATATAAATTCTTGGGAAAATTGAAATGTAAAGCCATAGGAATTAGATCATGCAACAAAACATGAAGACCATTTGATTTAAAACTCTATTTCTATTAATCTCTCATTGACACGATGTCTTGGTATTTGATGAATACCTCTATGGAACCATTATATCATTCAGGAAATCTCAAAACTCATATATCTCTAGTCTTGAAAGAGTGTAAACAACTAGAGGAATAAATGTACATTTTCACCCTACGCTAGTGCCAACTCTTCTCGTATTCCCTTGTCAACCATGTAGAGACCCGAAGCATGACGTACATGGACATTACATTACATTTGCGGAATACTTAGTACATAACAAAAACACACACATGAGGACCGTAATAGTTTAGTGTCTTTGGAAACTCGGAACGTAATATTCTAATCATGGTGAAATATCTTCAACATCTCCCATAAAGATCTTCATTTTTTCTTACCTAAAACCGTTCTTTATATCCTTGGGAAAAGAAAACATAAAAGGGTGAGATCAAATGCTCAGTAAGGGTAAACAAAAGAAATATCAATCACATCATATTCATAAGTACATATCTTTTGGAAATCTTAACTTGCAAAAGAGATCATAATTTCATAACATGGGAAAAATCATAGTAGTGAAATGTAATCCGAATAATCATAACTCAAAAAATGAAACTTTGTGGCATACACACATAATCATAGAGAATCATTTCTTATTAGTCAAGACTCATTTCCAAGACTATATTAGTGGACAAAGTCCCTTTCTGAACCGAGTTCATTCCTCGTTTCAATCCCGTTTCACTGAACCGGTATAACCTACCGTTCAAGCCATGTCTATCTCATGAGATATAAAATCTTTACCCAATGAATTGGAGGGAGATATAGGTCCCACCCATCTCATAATGATACCATTATTATGTGTTCCACAAAATCATAAACCATACATCGTAGCATAACCCATGTAATAAAAATGGGATTCTTAAACAACCCGACATCATAGAACAATTCATATAAGACAATGGAATTCATAAAAATAATTCCATCACAACATAATAAAATCAATGAAATAATAGGGATAAAAACATAACCCTATTTTATCTTAGATGGAAAATAATTTTGATAAAACACTTGAACTCCATTCTTGAGGAAAATATACTTTCTACTTCAAAAACAATTTTCCTTTCTTAACATGTCATACAATTTTAAACTAAAAGAAGTTGACTAAAAATAAACTTGAAAACTTGAAAATAAATCTTCTTGTAAATAATGTTTTAAAAATCCATTCATGCTGTATAAGTTAAAAAAAACATTCTTCTCGTACTTTTGTCGGAAAAGTCAAAAAGTACCTCGTATGAAAAACAACAAAAGATTCCTTTCATATCATTTAATAAAAAACCACCGAAGGGTAAAATTGGATTTAAAAAATTGTAGGAGGATATAAATATTACATATTGAGGAAACATGGATGTGGATGATAAAATACACCCTAGTAAATTCCAAAGTATAAAAAATCTCGGATAAAAATGAGATTGTGATATTTCCCTTACCATAGGTCCGATTTGCCTCATAAGTGTCCGAACCTCCTGTATAATGATTTAAATAATGTTATGGACTAATTCCAGAATCATAATTATTGTTATGATATAATATATGGTCATATTCTTAGCTTCATAGTTGTAATATTTCATTGCAACTTGTTATTCGGGTGTTTATAACTTTTTGTTCTTATGCGTGTTTTGTCGAATAAATTCTTATTCTTCTCTTTAGGTTATAGATACATCATTTACAGAATGGTATTAATGTAATATATATCATATTCATTAATTCAATTCATTTATATAATCATTATGAAATTAAGATCATGTAGAACGAATCGCATCACATCGTGGAGACGGTATTCCGTACGTACGCACGAGCGATGATATCCTTCCCATGATCATGGAATTGTATTGGAGTGTATGTATAATATTTCAGAATCAATATCCCTTTATTATAATCATATATAGTAATTATTTACACCATTATTCCCATCCAAGTAAGGTGGTGGTGGAAAATATATTACACCACGGCGTGGAGACGGTATTCCGTACATACGCACGCTCGGTGATTTCGTTTTCCGTAGGTTGGATAGATGTTGAAATAGGTTTGTTGCATACTTATAATAACATATCAGTATATGTGTGATATTGATGTTATTACTTCATAATGAAACAACTAAATAAGAAGAAGTTGAAGAAGAATGAATTTGGAAAGGATCGGTAATGGATATTACCTCTTTTTGACGCGCCTCTTCTTAAACTCCTCTTAGGGCACTAGGGTTGGTCTTTGAAGAAAACAAGAACCTCTAGGACGATTCTAGGGAAGTTGATAGGAGATATTGTCAGGGGTTGGCCGAGCTTGAAAGCTCAAAGTGGTGTGAGGAAGAGAGGGAGGAGGTTCCCTTTTATAAGGGAGGAGAGGGGCACCTTTGGAAATTTTAAAAATATTATTTTATTATAAAGCCAAATTCGGTTTTAAATAGCTCCAAATTGATTTATTTCGAATCAAAGGTGGGGATGGGTCGAAATACTCTCATCCAATAGAATTTAGACAAGTTTAGGTTCCTATTTTAACCTTATCATTTAGTTTTAACATTAAGTTAAATAATTTTACTTTTACCGTGTCTTCTTGTGTTCTTACACTATAAGGTTAATAAACTTTCTATATCAAGCCAAACAAACCTCAAGTTGTATATTATTAATATATATAACATTATATAAGTCATGTTTCCGAACCTTAGATTTTTAGGAATAAAATATCAATTAATAATATAATATTTGTTTTAAAAACTATTTTATGTCAATTTTGACACTATTTGGTAATATATATTTGTAAAAATTATAACAGAATTATTAGTTCGAAAAAGTCAATAAAATAAACAATAACATGTCATATTATCCATAAAATTAGTGTACTTCATAAAGAGTCTCAAATTACATTTATTTGTGTATTTATAACATCAATTATGTCAATATTTCATTAATAAGATAATTACTGCATCATCGTTGTGTCACAAATAAATTAAATTATTTAATATCTAAAAATTAAAAATAAAATATCATTATGTAGGAAATATGTTTAGATTTATAATGAATATTTATAGTAGAATTTATATTTTGTATAACCCTATATTAAAAAATATTTACTTATTAAACATTGATTTTAACTATTTTAACCCTTCTTTAAATAAATAAATAATAAATGTCCTAATCTAATCCAAGTGGTCTTAAATGGTCATATTTTATTCCTAAGGTTGTTTTTTATCGAATTACATTTATCCAATAGAATTATGACATGTGTTGGGGTAATAATAATATCATTTTTACCCTTAATTATCCTATTTACTTTTAACCGTGGTAAAAAATAGTCAAAAGGTACTATTCACCAAAAAAATTTTCATCTTATTGAACCACATTTTAGTCCTTTATATTAACCGTGTCTCTCGGATTTTAGAAATTACACTCACAGAAGCGGTAAAATTATGTTTTATGAAAAATTCAGTTTTTTAACTACCACTTAGTGGTTTCACTATTCATAAAAAAATAAATGTTTCTAGAAAAATACAAAAAATTAGGCCTAAGCTATATTTGATATTACGAATTCAAAAATGACGTCTATTTTACCAAATTAAAAACATATCTGTTACATTAATTAATTTAAAAATTATTTCCCGTCGTCAAAACAAATAGCGTGTTTTTAAGAGATAATAACTATCAAAAGATTGACACTTGTTTATGTCCGGTTCAAATGTGAAATTACATCCAATGTCCAACATTGTATTAAATTGTAAAAATATATTCTAAATATTCTTTAAAACCACTCAAATTAATAATTAATCAATATTAATTATTTCTATTAAAAAAGTTGTTTTTAATTAAAATTTAGTAATTTTCACTATTCATCAGAATATGAAAGTTATCCGAAAAGTACCAAAATTTCACCCTAAGCTAATTTCGATATTCCGAATCCAAAAATGAAGTCCATTTTGAAAAATAAAATTTACAAAATTTCAAAAAGTGGTTATTACTATTCATAATGGATAGTTTTAATAATATTTTAATAGCATATCGTTGTTTAGTGAAACTCGGTATTGCGTACTACACACGCTATAGAGGAAGGTCGCGATTGCGTGTAATGCAAGGCAAGTCAAGGATCTGTGTTGTGCAAGATCCTTTTGGTGTAGCGTACAACACAAGACATTAATGAAAAGAATATTTTTCATAAAAATCTCAGGGTGTTACATTCTACCACCTTTAAAATGAATTTCGCCCTCGAAATTCGTCAGGGTTATAAATGGTTTACTATTCGAAATTTTCTATGATAGAAACCCATATCGTAAAAAGGAATACCAAAACCAATCTTTAAAAACAAAAGTATGAAATGTAACGGTTACCCAAATAATCTAATCACTGGGTTTCCACATAGGTGAAAATATGGATATGGAAGAGAAATCTAACCATCATGTTCTGATGGAGAGTGGTAGAGAACATGGCTATGGAAAATCCAGCAATCACAAAGCCATAAATTTGTGACGATCTATGGTACCATCTGATTCATCAGATATAAGAGCACTAGGACAACATTTTTGGTTTTCAAGATCGTTTCCCTAATGTTGATGAAACATGAATTAGAAGAAATACTTTCGTGATTTCGGTATAGTCTCACTGTTGGTTGTTCTTTGGACAATTTCCACTTCATATCTTAAATAAATAAAGTTGAATTTGTCATTCGTGATGTGATAGCATATCATGTGATAGAATGATGGGTCATTCCATCTGTCTCAAACAAAAGGTTAGAAAAGTTATAAAAAAATACATAAGTCCATCTATAGTGAGATTAATCATATATGGTTCCTAAAATGGACTTATACTTCATATATCATATGATTAATATAATAAAACTAGTTTCTACAAAACAAGGACTTCCTGTTAGGCCAGTGGTAGGCGATAAAGGCCAGTCGCACTTCGGTTGTGGGTTCGATTCCCATAGCCTTGTCTGACGCGATGGGTTATCGCTCGTCCTGCAGGTTGTCCTTTTTCTAAAACTACATCACTATAACATCCAATCAATAATATCGAAAAAAAGTTATATCCTTAAACAATACTAACTTATGTCCAACATAATCATTTCCTATCTTTAGGCTTATCCAAAATACTGCTGTCCAATCTCATATAATAGTGAAAATGATTACCAACGAGTTCATATAACAAGCATGTTAATACCATCATTGATCCCCATATATCATGAGATATGTCTTGCTGGTAACATTCCAAACATTCGAAGGCCTTAATCATGTATTCTCTTGAAAAACGTATACCCATTGAATCTTAGTGAAAACATGAGTGCTGTCAAAAATTAACTCTTTTCACATACCAAAACCTCAAACCATGATATAAATATTTCCTTATATCAATCATGAGCTCATGAATACTGTAAAACATTTCATTTTCCCCTTATCCCCTCATTATTCGCATATCATATTTTTTCCAAAAATATCTCAATCACATTCCATGGTTACCGGTACCATAAAATTATTGAAAACCACAATAGACCAATACATAAATATTCTAATATTCCATGATACTATATACAACATTATTTTGGAATCCCATTACATAAACACTTAATCATTCCACCACATCGTTTTCATATTCAACATCGTCAATAGTGATCGCATGTGACTTCCCTTTGTCCTTTTCCTTAAGTGGTTGCTAATTTCGATCATCACTAACCCTTGGATTAGGGAATTTATTAGCAGAATTCCCCATTTCCTTTCACTTGAATCATTGAAGTGTAGTAGATTCATTCTGTGTATCCATTCCTTTGTTTGCATCATTAGGAATCTTCTTCACATCATTGCGGCATTAAAATGACCGATGAACTTCCTTTCCACATTTGAAACATTAACTTGTCCCTTTAAGACAATATCCACCATTCTTCTTTCCGCACTTTGAGCATATGGAAACATTGATATTATTTTCACCATTATTCTGAGATTTCTCCTTGAACCCCATCTTTCGTTTCTTGTCAAAACTATGAGATGGATAAGTAACACCAACGTCCATTTCTAACTTGATAGCACAACGCACAATTTCTTCATATCTACTGAAGTCTCTTATAGATAATGCCCTTCGAAGACTTGGTTTTATGCCACTGAAGAATCGATCAACTTTACTTTCAGGTTGGATGATAAATCCAGATGCATACCTTGCAAGCCTTGTAAAATTCGCTTCGTATATACCAACAGATTCATCATCCTTTTGCTTTAGTTCAAGAAACTCCTTCTCTATCTTTGTTCGAAGAATACGTGGGAAGTACTTATTGAAAAATAAGTTCTTGAACTCATCCCATTCTGTGGACTCAATTTCATCTCTTGGCATCGTATTCTTGATAAGATTCCACCATTGATCAGCTTCACCTTCCAAATGATATACTGCTAAGATAACTTTATCATGTTCTGAATATTGAAGAAATGAAAGTATCTTTTCAGTGGTACTGATCCATTGTTCAGCAAAAAGTGGATCAGAAGGCCCACTGAAAGAAGGTGTACGTTTCCTCACGATGGACTCAATAGAATATTGTTCCCTTCTCTGCTCATTTGGAAGTCCAGAATGATTCATAGCTTGTGTAAGTACATCGATATGATTTTTCACTCCATCTCCCATAACATTCGTTTGTTCAGGAGGACAATCATTGCATTTTCCATTGCATTGTTCAACACGGTTCCTTCAGGTTCCAACCATCGTCTAAAACCCAAAATGAATAGTGTGAGAGGAAAAAATCATGCTAGGGAAAACAACATAACAAAGGGGGAGTACCATCAATATCTAAGATCATAGGTTTAATTCTATGATAGTTAGCGTAATTATAGTACTATAACCTATATGTATACTTAACCTTAGGGACATCCCTAGACATACCTTAGAAATATCTCCAGGGATCTCACTAAAGTTCTAAAATGCTAGATTCCAAAGGTTAACAAAACCATTCCTCTGATACCAACTGTAGAGACCCGAAGATTTATGTACATGGACATTACATTACTTTTTCCGAATACTTAGTACATAACAAAAACACACACACGAGGACCGTAATAGTTTAGTGTCTTTGGAAACTCAAAACGTAATCTTTTAATCATGGTAGAAGATCTTCAACATTTCCCATAAATATCTTCCTTTTTTTCTTACCTAAAACCTTTCTTTATATCCTGGGGAAAAGAAAACCTAAAAGGGTGAGCTCAAATGCTCAGTAAGGGTAAACAAAAGAAATAACAATCACATCATATTCATAAGAACATATCTTTTGGAAATCTTAACCTGCAAAAGAGATCATAATTTCATAACATGGGATAAATCATAGTAGTGAAATGTAATCCCAATAATCATAACATAAAACATGAAACATTGTGGCATAAACACATAATCATAGAGAATCATTTCTTATTAGTCAAGACTCATTGCTAAGACTATCTTAGTGGACAAAGTCCCTTTCTGAACTGAGTTCATTCCTCGTTTCAGTCCTGCTTCACAGAACCGGTATAACCTACCGTTCCAGCCATGTCTATCTCATGAGATATAAAATATTTACCCAATGAATTGGAGGGAGATATAGGTCCCACCCATCTCATAATGATACCATTCTTATGTGTGCCACAAAATCATAAACCATACATCGTAGCATAACCCATGTAATAAAAATGGGATTCTTAAACAACATGACATCATAAAAAAATTCATATAAGATAAAGGAATTCATAAATAAAATTCCATCACAACATAATCAAATCAATCTAATAATAGGGATAAAAACATAACCCTATATTATCCTAGATGGAAAATAATTTTGATAAAACACTTGAACTCCGTTCTTGAGGAAAATATCTTTTCTACTTCAAAAACAATATTCCTTTCTTAACATGTCATACAAATTTAAACTAAAAGAATTTGATTAAAAATAAACTTGAAAACTTGAAAAGGAAGCTTCTTGTAAATAATGTTTTAAAAATCCATCCATGCCGTAATGTTAAAAAACATTCTTCTTGTACTTTTGTCGGAAAAGTCAAAAAGTACCTCGTACGAAAAACGACAAAATATTCATTTCGTATCTTTTAATTAAAAGTCACCAAAGGGTAAAATTGGATTTAATAAATTGTAGAAGGATATAAATATTACATATTTAGGAAACATGGATGTGGATGATAAAATACACCCCAGTAAATTCCAAAGTATAAACAATCTAGAATAAAAATGAGATTGTGATATTTCCCTTACCTTAGGTCCTATTTGCCTCGTAAGTGTCCGAACCTCCTGTATAATGATTTAAATAATGTTATTGACTTATTCCAGAATCATTATTATTGTTATGATATCATATATGGTCATATTCTTATCTTCTTATTAGTAATATTTCATTGCTACATGTTATTCGGGTGTTTATAACTTTTTGTTCTTATGTGTGTTTTGTCGAATAAATTCTTATTCTTCTCTTTAGGTTATATATACATCATTTACAGAATGGTATTAATGTAATATATATCATATTCATTCATTCAAATCATTTATATAATCATTATGCAATGAAGATCATGTAGAACAAATCGCATCACATCGTGGAGACGGTATTCCGTACGTACGCACGAGCGATGATATCGTTCCCATGATCGTGGAATTGTATTGGAGTGTATGTATACTATTTCAGAATCAATATAACATTATAATAATCATATATAGTAATTATTTACACCATTATACCCATCCATGTAAGGTGGTGGTGGAAAATAGATTACACCATGGCGTGGAGAGAGTATTCCGTACGTACGCACGCGCGTTGATTTCGTTTTACATAGGATGGATAGATGTTGAAATAGGATTGTTTCATACTTATAATAATATATCAGTATATTAGTGATGCTGATGTTATTACTTCATAATGAAACAACTAAATAATAAGAAGTTGAAGAAGACAGAATTTGGAAAGGATCGGTAATGGATATTACCTCTTTTTGACGCGCCTCTTCTTAACCTCCTCTTAGGGCAATAGGGTTGGTCTTTGAAGAAGACCAGAACCTGTAGGATGATTCTAGGGAAGTGGAGAGGAGATATTGGTAGGGGCTGGCCGAGCTTGAAGGCTCAATGTGGTGTGAGAAAGAGAGGGAGGAGGTTCCCTTTTATAAGGGAGGAGAGGGGGCACCTTTGGAAATCTTTAAAATATTATTTTATTATAAAGTAAAATTCGGTTTTAAATAGCTCCATATTGATTTATTTCGAAGCTAAGGTGGGTATGGGTCGAAATCCTCTCATCAAATAGAATTTAGACAAGTTTAGGTTCCTATTTTATCCTTATCATTTAGTTTTAACATTAAGTTAAATAATTTTACTTTTACTGTGTCTTCTTATGTTCTTAGACTATAAGGTTAATAAACATACTATATCAATCCAAACGAACCCAAAGTTGTTTATTATTAATATATATAACCTAATATAAGTCATTTGGCCGAACCTTAGATTTTTAGGAATAAAATAACAATTAATAATATAATATTTGTTTTAAAAACTATTTTATGTAAATTTTGACACTATTTGGAAATTGATTTTTGTAAAAATCATAACAGAATTATTAGTTCTAAAAAGTTATTAAAATAAATACTAACATGTCATATTAAACTAGAAAATTAGTGGAATTCATAAAAAGTCTCAAATTACATTTATATGGGTATTTATAACCTCTATTATGTCAATATTTCATTAATAAGATAATTACTACATCGTCGTTGTGTCACAAATAAATTAAATTATTTAATTTCTAAAAATTAAAAATAAAATATCATTATGTAGGAAATATTTTTAGATTTATAATGAATATTTATAGTCGAATTAATCTTCTGTATAAACCGATATTAAAAATTATTTACTTATTAAACTTTGATTTTAACTATTTTAACCCTTCTTTAAATAAATTAACAATAAATGTCCTAATCTAATCCAAGTGGACTTAAATGGCCATATTTTATTCCTAAGGTTGTTTTTGGTCAAATTACATTTTTCCAATAGAATTAGGACATGTGTTAGGGTAATAATAATATCATTTTTACCCTTAATTACCCTATTTACTTTTAACCGTGGTAAAAAAAGTCATAAGTTACTATTAACCAAAAATTATTTTCATCTAATTTAACCCCATTTTAGTATTTGATATTAACCGTGTCCGTCGGATTTTCGAAATTCCACTCACAGAAGCGGTAAAATTATGTTTTATGAAAAATTCAGTTTTTTAACTACCACTTAGTGGTTTCACTATTCATCAAAAAATTAATGTTTCTAGAAAAATACAAAAAATTTGGCCTAAGCTATATTTTATATTATGAATTCAAAAATGACGTCTATTTTACCAAATTCAATACCTATCAGTTACATTAATTAATTTAAAAATTATTTCCTGTCGTCAAAACAGATAGCGTGTTTTTAAGAGATAATAACTATCAAAAGATTGACACTTGTTTATGTCTGGTTTAAATGTGAAATTACATCCAATGACAAACATTGTATTACATTGTAAAAATATATTATAAATATACTTTAAAACCACTAAAATTAATAATTTATCACTATTATTTATTTCTATTAAAAAAGTTGTTTTTAATTAAAATTTAGTAATTTTCACTATTCATCAGAATATGAAAGTTATCCGAAAAGTACCAAAATTTTACCCTAAGCTAATTTTGATATTCCGAATCCAAAAATGAAGTCCATTTTGAAAAATAAAATTTACATAATTTCAAAAAGTGGTTATTACTATTCATAAAGGCTAGTTTTAATAATATTTTAATAGCATATCGTTGTTTAGTGAAACTCGGTATTGCATACTACACACGCTATAAAGGAAGGTCGCGATTGCGTGTAATGCAAGGCAAGTCAAGGATGCATGTTTTGCAAGCTCCTTTTGGTGTAACGTACAACACATGACATTAATGAAAAAAATATTTTTCATAAAAATCTCGGGGTGTTACAGACCATGTCCCCCCTAGCTGTAATACCATCTTTTGTTTTGTTGGGTTCATTTAGTTACATGATGATATAAATATCACATATATTTTTTTCAACAAGCATAACATCATGAAAATTTCTTACATACAAGCAATTTTATTATGGTAATTCAAAAAAAGGTGATCATTTTTTCCAATTTATTTTCATTATGTTTTTCAAAAATGGTATACCCAATGTAGTGTCCACATATACTAATTTCTGAATAAATTGATCACATGTTATTGTATTTGGGGTTGTATTTTCTTCATTACATTCATTGAATGATGTCGTCTAAGATCAATACATATGTTATTAGGGTATAAATCTACATTTTCCTAGAAACATGGATTTTGATGAATGTTTCATCCAAATTGACACTGTACCTTGTTTGCAAATGGGACACCCTTGAGTTCCTTTAATGTTATATCCTAAAAAAATTACATAAGCATGAAAATCATTAATCATCTTGAGAAAAATTTCTCTCAATGTGATACCTTCATTTCTGTAGGAATCATATAATGTAACACATGATTCCCACAATAATTTCAAATCCTGAATCAATGGAACAAAATAAACATCAAAATAATTACCTAGTTGTTTTGGTCCTGATATAAGCATTGATATCATAATGTATTTGTGTTTCATGCATAATCAATATTGTGCATTATAATTTACCCACATAACCAACCATGTATTCTGAGTGCTACTTTGAAAACCAAAATTATTCACTCCATATATAGATAACACATGTCAAAGGTTTCTCGGATTGCTTCCAAATTATGGATAGTCGTGATAAATTATCTTCCACCGACAAGAGTATACTGGGTGATGTAGTTTCCCATCATTATTTCTTTTATCTGTGTTCCACGTCAATTGTCATGTACTCTCCTCACTTCCATTCAGTTACCAAAACCTTGAAGTGATTGGAAAGTACCATACATGTTTTGAAAGACCGGATTCAACTTTAGAGTATTGAGAATAACCACACATTGGGAATTGTATAAGTGATTTTTTGTCTTTGTGAAATTGTATACATTGATTGGGGAAGGCATTTATTATTTTAGAGATCATACCCATTGAGTGAAACATTCATTTGGCATTGTATGTTTGGCCAATGAGCTCATTATTTTATAGGATCTTGTCATTTAGAAGAGCATGTAGTTCCATAAAACTGGAATCACTCCATCAGTTTCCAAATTTCAGATTATATAGCATCAGTATGAACGATAATGACATATATTTAGTGCAACCATAATATAATGACATCTTTCAACTTCTCTTTAACTTCCCATATTATTGGTAATCATGATGTTCATCTTAAATTGTCTTTATCATTAACTAAATATGTTTTTAATTAACAATTAAATATGTAATCCCATGCTCAATATGAACATCTTAATTTTTCACACATGTAATGATACTAGATGATCCAAAAAATGATGTTTTATCACAACCAGTAACTACATTCTCTTTTTCCACAAGATTATTCAAAAAGTTATAACATCGATCCATTCCATGAAAGATCAAGTGTTCCTAAAAATCCTCTTGACTGATTTTTCTTGAATAAAAATATTATAAACATAGAAAAATTATTTGAGAAGGGTCATATGAATGATATTTTGCTAATTTGAGGAACTATTTTGCGCCATCTTCATACATTTTTTTAAAATGATTATCATCAGTCCATTAATTATTCAAATCTATCTTTTTTTATTTAGAAATATTAATATATAATAAAATAAATACTCTAAACATTTATATACTGTAATGGTTTTCCTTATTCTAAAAAAATACATAATTAAAATATTATTGGAAAAACTATAATTGAAACGTCCTTTGAAAACTATTTATAAAATAATACTTGATATCCTATTAAAAAACCCATCCTTATACACAAATTAATAATTACAATTACACACCATTTTAAATGTACATTCATCAGTTCAAATAACTTTTTCTTAAAACCACAATTCATTTATTTATGTATTAAATGAAACATCAAGAGAAAACAATAATAATAATTTAAAAATATGTGACAACCCTCTATGAAAAATTTCAATACACTAAAATCATTTTAAAAGAGGCACTTAGGCATTTAAAAAAATAAATAAATCCAATGAAAGGAATTTTATAATATATAGATAGAAAACACATTGATTTATCACAAATAAATTAGTGTTTTATGATTCTATCATATTATTACAAAGGTTAGTGTGATAATAATAATATCCATAAGAATTTAATATTGTGCTCCGAACCATTGGATATTTCTTATACAAGCATTCAATATCATGTTATATCAATTATCCTTCACCACAATACCATAGTCCCGACATATATGTACAATAGTAAGTTACCACACTCACAACCATGAAATACTTGAGTTCTAGTTTAAAAAAAACACTATATTATACCAATTATCCTTTTCCACACCAAATAAATTAGTTTCACATCCCCATAACAATGTATATTCCTATCACATGAAGTATTAGAGGTTCCTTCCTTTATAAATACAAATAATATATTCTATAATCATGGACCCATTACAAAATAAAAAATTTCTCAAGAATCTTACCCTCCACACGATGAATTTCCCTATGACACTCATCACTATGAGAAACTATGTTGAATTATTGGACCTTTTAAGTACATCATGTCTCAAGTAAAAATATGAGAATAAATATGGCACTAAACTAAAATATCGTATGATTTTCTATAATCAATTTTATAAAATCATCAAAAAGAATTTATAAATTAAATTTCAAATACTAGTCATTCAAAATTCTTAACTTAACTCGTATCAGTAATCTCTAAAATAAAATTGATGAGTGTTTCATTATACATCTCATGATAAATCTTACCTCTCCAAAAATCATTCACGAGGTTAACAACATCATGCCCCAAAATAGTCTAGAACCTTTTAATGATAATTTCATAATGAAAATCAATGGTCGGTACCTTTGATGGGTGCATCAAACTAAATTCCACATCCACTTCATAACATTAAATATCGATAGTTAATAATTCATTCATATAATTTGACAAAGTTGTAATTAAATAATAATATAGATATTTAGATATAAATTTATGTTGGGAATAGAATTTGATTTGATAATAATTTGAATTATATCATTTGAACCTTAAATGGATTAACCATAGAGTGCATGTAGGTGGAAGGATTCATTACATGTGTTATTATTGTTATTAGACTTTGGTGTCAGAAAGTGTCTTTTGTAGATTTTGATGGGTTGGTCTAACAAAATATATTTTCCATTTTAACTCAATTTATCAATTTAAAAATCAATTTATTCTCCTATGATGTAGGATTTTCATCAAAACAATATATATTTCATGTGGTGTGATTATTCCATTTATGTCATGTGTCTATTCTTTATTGTTCATTTTCATCTAGGGGAGTTATTTTCAAAACCATGACGTTACTAGAACTAGAATGTAGAGATTTAATGTACTGAATTAGTTGTACATTTAATTCTATGTTATAGTATATAATTATTAGAGATTTTTTTTTCAAAATAATAATGCATATACCCATAATATATATTTCTATAGGTTTTCACTCTTCCTGTACCAATTAAACAATTATTTTAATCCAATGTGGTAGGAGTATTAATACCAAATTCCAATTTTTATTTTTTCCAAAACCCTAGAACTTCATCGATATGAAATAATAAAAGGTTATGTCCTATTATTGAGAATTTTGTAATGTTTTTGGAAGAAAAACTATCTTACACTAGAGATTATATTAGCTCAAATTATCAGAATAACCCAATTCTTTATCCCTAATAATTATTTGAATATGATGTTTTAATGAATCTATTCTCATATACATTATTCTTTGATCACAATCCAATTATAAAAAAATATTATTTTGGTGAATTTAGATATTCTATAATAAATCATGACATGAATAGAAGCTCTATGATCACAAAGGAAAAATAATGTGAAAATATATCTAGTCAATAAGGTAGTGAACAAATCATGAATGCAAAAACATTATCCTAACCTAATGTCTGGACCATGAATCAACAATCTCTAAAATTATTCAAGAATACCCAAAAAACCCATTTTTAAAATCATGCTCACAAAAAAAATATTTCATAACATATTTCACATTAGATTCCCAATTCAATGATGCATTTAAGAAACACAACAACGAATCCAACAAACCTGTCATTCATTTAGTGTGAAAATAAGGACCAGAAAGAGACATAGTTTTTAGATGGGTGCTTAGCCTATTCAATTGACATCATCACCATAAATATCAAACTGTAATAAAATGAGAACAAAATTATCATGGAGGTGTTGATCAACACACGGTGGAGGTGCATTCATGACTGATGAGAGGTGTGTGGGGCAGTAGCCCTCCGGCGGAGGAGAGGCACCCATCAGAGTAGAGGCACTCAAAACATGAGTCCTCCAATGGAGGAGAGGTGCGTTATAGAGGAGAGGAATGCGAGGATGGTGAGTTCATGGTGGAGGGATTCACGGTAGCTGAGGAGTTGGAAGTGGATGAGCAGGAGGAGACAGTGGTGCTATGGATCGGCTTCTGCGAGATCTTGATGGCTGCGAGGAAGGTGTAAACAGTTTGAGTTTCTTTATAAAATTTGCTGATACTTTTACAACAATTGATAAAAAGTGTGGAAAATTTTTTTTTTATTAGTGCTAAAATAAAAAGAACTGATGAAACATACATTTTCAACACTTTTTTAGCGGTGATAATTATTGGGCTTTATCAGTGCTAAAAATATATCCCCGATAAAGACATATTTTATTAGGGTTTTTAGCACTGATAGTGATAAAATTTAAATAATGATTTATATTAATATATATATATATTTTAATAAAATTTTATATATGATAAATATTTATTTATTTATTAATGTTTTTTAATAATATATATATATATATATATATTTATATAGAATTATATTTATAACTCGTTGTATTTATTTACAAGTATTTGTTTATAAATATATGTAATTAATAGATTTATTATAATTTATTAATTTGTTAAATATATCTTTATTTATTTTAAATTATAATTATAAATATTTGTATTTATTTATAAATATATTTGTTTTGTTATATTATAACTTTATATGTACTATAATAAATATATTTATTATAATATTATAATTATATATATGTAGTTATAATTGTAACAATAAATAATATAATTATAAATATATTTATATAATTATGTATTTATATATATAATTATATATATATATACATATAATTTTAGTTATAATATATACATTTTTTGAAATGTTTTAATTATTTATATATACATTGTTGGAATTATAATTACAAATAATTATATTTAAAAACTATTAAAATATAACTGGAATTTCATAATTTTAAATATAATTAATATATTTATTATTTAGATATATTTAATGTAATTTTATAAGTATTTTTGGAGAGCATAATATAGTATATATGGGTATCATGAATTAATCATATATGTATACATAATAAAAAGCGATCCATCAATGAACAAAATGAATAATAATAAGTGTGTAATGTATAAATGAACATTCATGATGATACATAACATATATGCATTCATGATCAATATATTTATTGATGAAATTATTTAGAAACCCATATATATTTAAAAAGAATTTGTATGTATTAGTTATAAACAAAATGATTAAAATAAATATATTAAATATAAAAAAATATAAATGATATAATAAATTTAATAACATAAAAATTATAATAAATATAATTAATAATTCTAATAAATTTAATTAATAGAAACATATTAAGTTTATAGAAAACCCAATAAATATAATAAATATAATATATTATATATTATATATATATATTAATGAAATTTATTAAATCATATAAATATATAAATAATTATAATCCTATAAATACTTTTTAAAACAATATATATATATATATATATATTAATTATTAATATATATATATATATTAATTATAAACATGCATTTTTTATTTAATCTATAAAAGTAAATATTAATTTTGCATATATAAATAGAATAATTTTATATAAATTATTATTAAAAACTTTTATCAGTGCTAAATATAGCACTTCTAAATTTATCATTTATCATCTAAAAGAAAAGAACTGATAATTGTGTACCCTTTTTGAACGATTTGTACATAGCACAGATAAAACTAGGTGCTTCCCTAGCTCCATTTTATGGTAGTGATTGTATAATGAAATTGACAAGCAGTGAGGTAATTCACAAAGATATTTGGAGATGCATCAGACAGAAGTTTGACAGATTGGATGGTTGATTGGTGTAACTCAAATCAAATAAAACACATCTCAAGAAGATACCCCTAGGGTATACAGTGATCAATTATTCAATCAATAGATCAATTATTAGTATCGACTCATTATTGCACCAATTAAATTTACTTTTTCATGGTTCATTATTTTATGAATTCTATTTTTACGCATAATCAAATAAAATAATATGTTAGAATGCATATATGAAATGAACTTGTGATGTTATAAATGTATTTCTATTTAATGCATGGTCAGTTGTGTCTATCATCTCCTAGAATGATCTTATGAGATAGAAAATGATTCTATTTCGTCATGTAGTATTAAAAACCCTTGCAAAAATTTTATGTTTCAAAAGAATGTCATTGCTTCAATTTTAACAAAACCAGGTGTTTGATGTGTTTGTCATCCAATGTTGAGGGTGACTCCAACTATAATGGAGTCATTAAGAGTGTGGTGGGTTGAATTCACTACATCTGGAAGAAAATATGTATGAGAATATATCCTTCTAAAACAATAGAGGTAAATTTTTAGTAAATAAATTTATTTATTTTATAAGATGTTTCATGACTCGATTCAACAGGGCTTGAGATGCAACTCCAAAATCCCACCTCTATAGGATATGGTATGGAGACCAGCGCCGAGTAGGATATCACGCACATGGGAGGCCATATCCAATGATACCTCTAATCATGCTCCCACAAACACTTCTGTGAAACACTGTACAGATATATAAAACCTGAAAACAAATTTATGCCTAGATCTATCCAAAACCAAAGTATATCAGAAGTTCAAAAAGGGATTAAATACACTCCTAGGAAAATAAAAATCATAATGTATCCAAATTTCTTTGATGGTGGGGATTTCATTCAAATTCACGCACTGGAAGGCTCCTCAGCCAAGCTTTAGAAGACACCCCTGTTAGTCTAGATCACTTAGCACCACCAACGTCGAGTCCTCGAGTGACTCCAACAAATGGGTTGTGGTCTAAAAAGACACAATATGTGTAGAAAATCCCTTAAAAAGGGTGTGTATTATAATACTCAATAAACACCCCAAAACCCCAAAGGAAAAGTGATCAATGGAAATAATACAGTACACTAAACCATTCCGAAGGGAACCAAAATAAGAGAGAAACTACATATGGAGAAAATAATTGCTATAAACTACTTTTCAGCTTATACTACATGGTGTGTCATGAAATATGTGACAAAATAATGATAAAAACCAATAACGCACCAGGTATACTCATCTTAGACACTAAATCTGATGAGATTATGACCTCATAGCCAATGATAGTTTCCTACTCCTATCACTAATGGAACTCTCGTAGAGGAGAACACACTCCATGAGATATGTCAGCACATATTATATTAATAAGAGAGATACAAAATATTGGAAACATTAAAATCTTTGATGGAATCATTGTGAGATACAAATCAATTGGGTTTCACAGGATGAGGGAAGAATACTACAATCCAAAGGGTCAAACTTCGGTGAGAACACTCTCGCCAGATATCACCACCAAGAATGTCTCAATGGAACTCAGTAGATCTCGATATGCCGAAAGGGAATACATCCTAGGATCTTATAGGGGACAGTAAAAACAATACCATAACCACAAAGGTCTCATTCCTCACTGTGCGCATCCCTCACAGGATCTGTTGTGGGATAATAGGAACCTATTTTGGATGACATTAAACTACATCTCTAGAGATTGTGGATGACATGTTGAATTATATAGGGTATTCCACAATGCTAAATGGTAACCCACGATATCATAGATAGGGGAACACACACATGGTTCGGTGGGTGATGCCGCATACCATTTAGATATCCTGTAGATCATATCACTTAGATAGTGGATCGTCTCCCATGTAGTGTTGTTCATGAAGATACCAAAAAACCAGGTCAGGAATAACATGTAATATATGATATCATAAACCAAACAATTAAACAAATCTCACATTACCCATATAATGACTAGGTTTTATATATCTGATGATTCTAGTAACCTACTGAAACAATAGTATATGTTGGGGATGTAACAGCCCAAGATTTTATGAAAAATATTCTTTTTTTATTTTATTAATGTCTTGTGTTATACGCTACACCAAAAGGAGCTTGCACAACACGCATCCTTGACTTGCCTTGCCTTACACGCAATCGCAACCTTCCTCGATAGCGTGTGTGGTACGTAATCCTGAGTTTCACGAAACAATGATATGCTATTACAATATTATTAAAACTAGCCGTTATGAATAGTAATAACCACTTTTTAAAATTATGTAAATCTTATATTTCAAAATTAACTTCATTTTTGGATTCGGAGTATCGAATTTAGCCTAAGGTGAAATTTTGGTACATTTCGGATAACTTTCATATTCTGATGAATAGTGAAAATTACTAAATTATAATTAAAAAACAACTTTTTTAATCAAAATAATTAATAGTGATACATTATTAATTTGAGTAGTTTTAAAGTATATTTAGAATATCTTTTTACAATTTAATACAATGTTGGTCATTGGATGTAATTTCACATTTAAACTAGACATAAACTAGTGTCAATCTTTTGATAGATATTGTTTCTTAAAAACACGCTATTTGTTTTAACAGCGGGATTTAATTATAAAATTAATTAATGAAACTTTTATGTTATGAATTTGGTAAAATAGACTTCATTTTTGAATTCGGAATATGAAATATAGCTTGGGATGAAATTTTGGCATTGTTCTGAAAAACATCAATTTTTGATGAATAGTGAAACTACTAAGTGGTAGGTTAAAAACTGAATTTTGCATAAAACTTAATTTTACCGCTTCTGTGAATGGAATTTCAAAAATCCGAGAGACACGGTTAATATCAAGGACTAAAATGTGATTCAATGAGATGAAAATAATTTTTTGGTGAATAGTAACTTTTTACTTTTTTTACCGCGGTTAATAGTAAATAGGGTAACTAAGGGTAAATATGATATTAATATTACCCTAACACATGTCCTAATTCTATTGGAAAAGTGTAATTCGACCAAAAACAATCTTAGGAATAAAATATGACCATTTAGGCCCACTTGGGTTAGATTAGGACATTTATTATTAATTTATTTAAAGAAGGGTTAAAAGAGTTAAAATCAAAGTTTATTTACTAAAACATTTTTAATATGGGGTTATACATAAGATAAATTTGACTATAAATATTCATTAGAAAGCTAAAAAGATTTACTACATGATGGTATCTTATTTGTAATTTTTAGACATCCAATAAGTTAATTAATTTATGACACAAAGATGATGCAGTAATTATCTTATTAATGAAATATTGACATAATTGATGTTATAAACACCAAACTAAATATAATTTGAGACTTTTTATGAATTCCACTAATTTTCTAGGTTACTATGATATATTAATGTTGATGTAAGAAACTTGGTTCGAACATTTAATTCTGTTATGACTTTCACAAAAATCATATATCAAATAGTGTCAAAATTGACACAAAATAGTTTTTAAATCAAATATTATATTATTAATTGTTATTTTATTCCTAAAAATCTAAGGTTCGGCCAAATGACTTAGATAAGGATATATTTATTAATAATATACAATTTTGGGTTCGTTTGGCATGTTATAGTAAGTGTATTAACCATATAGTGAAAGAAAACAAAATGACACGGTAAAAGTTAAATTATTTATCTTAGAGTTAAATCTAATTGATAAGGTTAAAATAATATCCTAAACTTGTCTAAATTCTATTGGTTGATAGGATTTTGACCCATCCCCACTTTAGCTTCGAAATAAGACCCTTTGGAACCATTATAAACCGATGTTGACTTTAATATAAAATAATATTCTGAGATATTCCTAAGGTGCCCCTCTCCTCCCTTATAAAAGGACACCTCCTCCCCCTCCTCCTCACACCAATTTGAGCACTCAAGCTCGGCCAACCCCTGCCAATTTCTCCTCTCCACTTCCCTAGCAACATCCTAGAGGTTCTGGTCTTCCTCAAAGACCAATTTTAGTGCCCTAAGAGGAGGTCTCAAAGAGGCACTTCAAAGAAGAGGTAATTACCGTTACCAATTCTTTCATCTTTATTTCTTCTTCCACTTCTTCTTCTTAGGTTGTTTCATTATGAAGTAATAACATCAGTATCACTAATATACTGATATGTTATTATAAGTATGAAACAACCCTATTTCACCATCTATCCATCCTACGGAAAAAGAAATCACCGCGCGTGCGTACGTACGGAATACCGTCTCCACGCCGTGGTGTAATCTATTTTCCACCACCACCTTACATGGATGGGTATAATGGTGTAAAGAATAAATATAAATAGATATTACAACATAATATTGATTCTGATATATTGTATAATCCTCTCCAATTCAATTCAATATTTATAGAAATGATATCATCGCTCGTGCGTACGTACGGAATACCGTCTCCACGACGCGATGAGATTCATTCTCCATGTTAACCATTTAAGAATGATTATAATGTATATATAAGAAATAATAATGAAATATATGACATTATAAAGCTACTGGATTTATGTATATATATACATATGTATGTCATCTACTTACTTCCATTTCAAGACAATAAGGAAAGGAAAACATCGTTCATGCGTACGTACGGACTACCGTCTCCATGAACGGTGTTTTTCATTTTATTTATCTACCTATTATATATATATATATACTGAATATATATGATATATAAGTCATATTTTATATTCTGGAAGTAAGTAAATCATGATATAAGTAATAATGATGTCAAGAACAACAAGTCAAAACACCTACGATAAATGAAACGATTTTACCCAAAACGCTTCTTTAACATGGAATTTACAAAAGAACGGGTAATATAATGTCATAAGTGAACCATATATGATATCATAACAATGAATATGATTCTTTAATAAGTCAATAACATGATTTAAATCATTATACAGGAGGTTCGGACACTTACAAAGCAAGTCGGACCTAAGGTAAGGGAAATATCACAATCTCATTTTTATCCGAGATTGTTTATTCGTAAGTATTTACTGGGGTGTATTTTATCATCCACATCCATGTTTTCCTCAATATGTAATATTATTTCCATCCACCAACAATTGTTTAAATCCAATTTTACCCTTCTATGAGTTTTTAGTAAAGGATATGAAAGGAATCTTTTTTCGTACGAGGTACTTTTTGAATTTTCCGACAAAAGTACGAGAAGAATGTTTTTTTTAACTTATACGGCACGAACGGATTTTTACGGTTTTATAAAGCCTTATTTTCATGAACCTTCCTCCAAAATATTTCATGACTATTTTTAATAAAATCTCCTTCTTTTAAAATTGTATGATGTTTTGTGAAAAGAAATTGATTTTGAAGAAGAAAGGATATTTTCCTCAAGAATTCATTTCAAGTGTTATTTTCCATCTAAGATAATAAAGGGTTCTGTTTCTATCCATATTTTTACATTGATTTGACTATGTTGTGATGGAATTATGTTTATGAATTCCTTTATCTTATATGAATGGTTTTATGATGTCATGTTGTTTAATAATCCCATTTTTATTACATGGGTTATGCAATGATGTATGATTTATGATTTTGTGGCACACATAAGAAAGGGTTCATTAAGAGATGGGTGGGACCTATATCTCCCTCCAATGCATTGGGTAAATATTTTATATCTCACGAGATAGACATGGCTGGAATGGTAGGTTATACCGGTTCAGTGAAACAGGACTGAAACGAGGATTACTCGATTCAGAAAGGGACTTTGTCCACTAAGATAGTCTTGGAATGAGTCTTGACTAACAAGAAATGATTCTCTATGATTATGTGTGTATTCCACAATGAGTAATGTTTTAAGTTATGATTTCATTCACACTTCTATGATTTATCCCATGTTATGATATTATAAGCTCTTTTGCAGGTTATGATTTCCAAAAGCTATGTTCTTATGTATATGATGTGATTGATATTTCTTTTGTTTACCCTTACTGAGCATTTGAGCTCACCCTTTTATGTCTTCTTTTCCCCAGGATATAAAGAAAGGTTTTAGGAAAAAAAAGGGAAGATCTTTATGGGAGATATTGAAGATCTTTCACCACGTTTAGAAGATTACGTTCTGAGTTTCCAAAGACACTAAACTATTACGATCCTTGTGTGTGTGTTTTTGTTATGTACTAAGTATTCCGCAAAAGTAATGTAAATTCCATGTACGTCAGGCTTCGGGTCTCTACAATTGGTATCAGAGGAAAGGTTTAGTCAACCTTTGGAAACTAGGATGCGAAAACGTTAGTGAGATCCCTAGAGATATTTCTAAGGTATGTCTAGGGATGTCCCTAGGGATAAGTATACGTATAGGTTATAGTAATAGAATTACGCTAACGATCATAGAATTAAACCTAAGATGTTGGATATTGAAGGTACTCCCCCTTTATTATGTTGTTTTCCCTAGCATGATTTTTTCCTCCAACACTATTCTTTTTGGGTTTTAGAAAATGGCTGGAAACAAGGTGATTCACGATGATGGAGGATATAATGGACAATTGAATGATATTCTACATGAGCAACCAAATGAAATGGGATTTGGAATTCCAAACATCATTATTATGCCGAATCAGCAATCTCATTATATGATCAATAAAGTAAAATTTGGTAAGTTTCCTGACTCGGCTAATAAGAGAAAGATGGAGTTTCATGATGATCCTAGAGGAAAGAAAGTTCAATTTCCCCTATGTAAATCATGTGGGAAGAGGCATCAAGGAGAATGTTTCAAGGGAACTGGAAGATGCTTTGGGTGTGGAAAAGGTCACAAAGCAAGTAAGTGCAAAGGAAAAGGGTCGGTTAACACCATGGATGAGGATAATGGTATTGCTACGACATCAAAAATGGTTAAGTGTTTTAAATGTGGAATGTATGGGCATTATGCAAACAAATGCCCTAAGGGAAAGACTCATGAAGAGAATCAGTATGGTCATATGGGTAGTATTTATGTGGATGATGATGAAGAGACTACAAATGATATGTGAGATGAAAGAATTTTTGAAGTTCGGTCAATGGTTTGAGAATGTAGTGGAATGATTACATGTTTATCATGTGTAATTTTGGAATAAAGAGACATCTATGGATTGTTACACTGTTGTCTTTCCTTGTGTTTTGAAAGTGTATGATTAATGTTACCAGTATCCATGAAAGGTTATTCAGATATTTTTGGAATGTAGATGATATGCGCATAATGAAGGGGTAAGGAGAAAATTAAATGTTTGATAGTATTCATGAGATCATGATTGATATAAGGACTAAGTGATATCATGGTTTGAGTATATAGAATTTTGAGGATTTTGGTATGTGGAAAGTGTTAACATTTAACTGAATTCATTTTTTCACTAAGGTTCAATGGGTATTCAAGAGAATACATGATTAAGGACTTTGAATGTTTGGAATGTGACCAATAAAACATATCTTATGATATATGGGGATCAACGATGGTATTAAATCTCTGGTAATCGTTTTCACTATGTTATGAGAGTGGACTGGAGTATTATGGATAAGCCTAAAGATTAGAATGGATTATGTTGGACATAAGTTAGTATTGTTTAAGGATAGAAGTTTTTTCGATATTATTGATGGGATGTTATAGTAATATAGTTTTAGAAAAAGGACAACCTGCAGGACGGGCGACAGCCCATCGCGTCGG
This sequence comes from Viscum album, assembly GCA_963277665.1. Lineage (NCBI taxonomy): Eukaryota > Viridiplantae > Streptophyta > Magnoliopsida > Santalales > Viscaceae > Viscum > Viscum album. The sequence goes on from OY728159.1 coordinate 1,436,481,286, forward strand.
ACAAGGCTATGGGAATCGAACCCACAACCGAAGTGCGACTGGCCTTTATCACCTACCACTGGCCTACAGGAAGTCCCTGTTTAGTAGAAACTAGTTTTATTATATTAAGCAGTATGATATATGAAGTATAAGTCCATTTTAGAAACCATATGTGATTAATCTCACTATAGATCGACTTATGTACATAATTTTTACTAACCTTTTGTTTGAGACAGATGGAATGACTCGTCATTCTATCACATGATCTGCTAACACTTCACGAATAACAAATTCAACTTCATTTATTTAAGAGATGAAGTAGAAATTGTTCAAGGCATGAACAAAAGTGAGATTGTACCAAAATAAAGTAAGTATTTATTCTAAGCAAATTTTCAACTTTAGGGAAATGTTCTTGAAAACCAAAAAAATGTTGTCCTAGTGATCTTATACCTGATGAATCAGATGGTACCTTATATCATCACAAATCTATGGATTTGTGATTACTGGCTTTTCCATAGCCATGTTCTCTACCACTCTCCATCATAACATGATGGTTAGATTTCTCTTCCATATCCATATTTTCGCCTATGTGGAAACCCAGTGATTAGTTTATTTGGGTAATCGTTACATTTCATACTTTAGTTTTTGAAGCCAAGTTTTGGTATTCCCTTTTACGATGTGGGTTTCTATTAAAGAAACTTTCGAATAGTAAACCATTTATAACCCCGACGAATTTCGAGGGCGAAATTCATTTTAAGGGGGGTAGAATGTAACAGCCCAAGATTTTATGAAAACTATTATTTTTTTATTTTACTAATGTCTTGTGTTATACGCTACACCAAAAGGAGCTTTCACAACACGCATCCTTGACTTGCCTTGCATTACACGCAATCACAACCTTCCTCGATAGCGTGTGTGGTACGTAATCCTGAGTTTCACGAAACAATGATATGCTATTAAAATATTATTAAAACTAGCTGTTATGAATAGTAATAACCACTTTTTAAAATTCTGTAAATCTTATATTTCAAAATGAACTTCATTTTTGGATTCGGAGTATCGAATTTAGCCTAAGGTGAAATTTTGGTACATTTCGGATAACTTTCATATTCTGATGAATAGTGAAAATTACTAAATTATAATTAAAAAACAACTTTTTTAATCGAAATAATTAATAGTGATAAATTATTAATTTGAGTAGTTTTAAAGTATATTTAGAATATATTTTTACAATTTAATACAATGTTGGTCATTGGATGTAATTTCACATTTAAACTAGACATAAACAAGTGTCAATCTTTTGATAGATATTATTTCTTAAAAACACGCTATTTGTTTTAACAGCGGGATTTAATTATAAAATTAATTAATGCAACTTTTATGTTATGAATTTGGTAAAATAGACTTCATTTTTGAATTCGGAATATGAAATATAGCTTGGGATGATATTTTGGCATTGTTCTGAAAAACATCAATTTTTGATGAATAGTGAAACTACTAAGTGGTAGGTTAAAAACTGAATTTTGCATAAAACTTAATTTTACCGCTTCTGTGAATGGAATTTCAAAAATCCGAGAGACACGGTTAATATCAAGGACTAAAATGTGATTCAATGAGATGAAAATAATTTTTTGGTGAATAGTAACTTTTTACTTTTTTTTACCGCGGTTAATAGTAAATAGGGTAACTAAGGGTAAATATGATATTAATATTACCCTAACACATGTCCTAATTCTATTGGACAAGTGTAATTCGACCAAAAACAAACTTAGGAATAAAATATGACCATTTAGGCCCACTTGGGTTAGATTAGGACATTTATTATTAATTTATTTAAAGAAATGTTAAAAGAGTTAAAATCAAAGTTTATTTACTAAAACATTTTTAATATGGGGTTATACATAAGATAAATTTGACTATAAATATTCATTAGAAAGCTAAAAAGATTTCCTACATGATGGTATTTTATTTGTAATTTTTAGACATCCAATAAGTTAATTTATTTATGACACAAAGATGATGCAGTAATTATCTTATTAATGAAATATTGACATAATTGATGTTATAAACACCAAACTAAATATAATTTGAGACTTTTAATGAATTCCACTAATTTTCTAGGTTACTATGATATATTAATGTTGATTTAATCAACTTGGTTCGAACATTTAATTCTGTTATGACTTTCACAAAAATCATATATCAAATAGTGTCAAAATTGACACAAAATAGTTTTTAAATCAAATATTATATTATTAATTGTTATTTTATTCCTAAAAATCTAAGGTTCGGCCAAATGACTTAGATAAGGATATATTTATTAATAATATACAATTTTGGGTTCGTTTGGCATGTTATAGTAAGTGTATTAACCATATAGTGAAAGAAAACAAAATGACACGGTAAAAGAAAAATTATTTATCTTAGAGTTAAATCTAATTGATAAGGTTAAAATAATATCCTAAACTTGTCTAAATTCTATTGGTTGATATGTTTTCGACCCATACCCACTTTAGCTTCGAAATAAGACCCTTTGGAACCATTATAAACCGATTTTGACTTTAATATAAAATAATATTTTGAGATATTCCTAAGGTGCCCCTCTCCTCCCTTATAAAAGGACACCTCCTCCCCCTCCTCCTCACACCAATTTGAGCACTCAAGCTCGGCCAACCCCTGCCAATTTCTCCTCTCCACTTCCCTAGCAACATCCTAGAGGTTCTGGTCTTCCTCAAAGACCAATTTTAGTGCCCTAAGAGGAGGTCTCAAAGAGGCACTTCAAAGAAGAGGTAATTACCGTTACCAATTCTTTCATCTTTATTTCTTCTTCCACTTCTTCTTCTTAGGTTGTTTCATTATGAAGTAATAACATCAGTATCACTAATATACTGATATGTTATCATAAGTATGAAACAACCCTATTTCACCATCTATCCATCCTACGGAAAAAGAAATCACCGCGCGTGCGTACGTACGGAATACCGTCTCCACGCCGTGGTGTAATCTATTTTCCACCACCACCTTACATGGATGGGTATAATGGTGTAAAGAATAACTATACATAGTTATTACAACATCATATTTATTCTGATATATTGTATAATCCACTCCAATTCAATTAAATATTTATAGAAATGATATCATCGCTCGTGCGTACGTACGGAATACCGTCTCCACGATGTGATGAGATTCATTCTCCATGTTAACCATTTAAGAATGATTATAATGTATATATAAGAAATAATAATGAAATATATGAAATTATAAAGCTACTGGATTTATGTATATATATACATATGTATGTCATCTACTTACTTCCATTTCAAGACAATAAGGAAAGGAAAACAGCGTTCATGCGTACGTACGGACTACCGTCTCCATGAACGGTGTTTTTCATTTTATTTATCTACCTATTATATATATATATATACTGAATATATATGATATATAAGTCATATTTTATATTCTGGAAGTAAGTAAATCATGATATAAGTAATAATTATGTCAAGAACAACAAGTCAAAACACCTACGATAAATGAAACGATTTTACCCAAAACGCTTCTTTAACATGGAATTTACAAAAGAACGGGTAATATAATGTCATAAGTGAACCATATATGATATCATAACAATGAATATGATTCTTTAATAAGTCAATAACATGATTTAAATCATTATACAGGAGGTTCGGACACTTACAAAGCAAGTCGGACCTAAGGTAAGGGAAATATCACAATCTCATTTTTATCCGAGATTGTTTATTCGTAAGTATTTACTGGGGTGTATTTTATCATCCACATCCATGTTTTCCTCAATATGTAATATTATTTCTATCCACCTACAATTGTTTAAATCCAATTTTACCCTTCTATGAGTTTTTAGTAAAGGATATGAAAGGAATCTTTTTTCGTACGAGGTACTTTTTGACTTTTCCGACAAAAGTACGAGAAGAATGTTTTTTTTAACTTATACGGCACGAACGGATTTTTACGGTTTTATAAAGCCTTATTTTCATGAACCTTCCTCCAAAATATTTCATGACTATTTTTAATAAAATCTCTTTCTTTTAAAATTGAATGATGTTTTGTGAAAAGAAATTGATTTTGAAGAAGAAAGGATATTTTCCTCAAGAATTCATTTCAAGTGTTATTTTCCATCTAAGATAATAAAGGGTTCTGTTTCTATCCATATTATTACATTGATTTTACTATGTTGTGATGGAATTATGTTTATGAATTCCTTTATCTTATATGAATGGTTTTATGATGTCATGTTGTTTAAGAATCCCATTTTTATTACATGGGTTATGCAATGATGTATGATTTATGATTTTGTGGCACACATAAGAAAGGATTCATTAAGAGATGGGTGGGACCTATATCTCCCTCCAATGCATTGGGTAAAGATTTTATATCTCATGATATAGACATGGCTGGAATGGTAGGTTATACCGGTTCAGTGAAACAGGACTGAAACGAGGATTACTCGATTCAGAAAGGGACTTTGTCCACTAAGATAGTCTTGGCAATGAGTATTGACTAACAAGAAATGATTATCTATGATTATGTGTGTATGCCACAATGAGTAATGTTTTAAGTTATGATTTCATTTTCACTTCTATGATTTATCCCATGTTATGATATTATAAGCTCTTTTGCAGGTTATGATTTCCAAAAGCTATGTTCTTATGTATATGATGTGATTGATATTTCTTTTGTTTACCCTTACTGAGCATTTGAGCTCACCCTTTTATGTTTTCTTTTCCCCAGGATATAAAGAAAGGTTTTTAGGTAAAAAAAGGGAAGATCTTTATGGGAGATATTGAAGATCTTTCACCACGATTAGAAGATTACGTTCCGAGTTTCCAAAGACACTAAACTATTACGATCCTTGTGTGTGTGTTTTTGTTATGTACTAAGTATTCCGCAAAAGTAATGTAAATTCCATGTACGTCAGGCTTCAGGTCTCTACAGGGGATGTATATCCTACGATACCACAAATACTACATGGCTATACCACAAGGCATGGGACCACCACCCATGTAGTATTGATCCCAACAATTACAAAATCCATATCTAGGAAATTATACACTAGATTATTCCACCACGGTCTCTCAAGAGGGATGAAAAAACACTGAAAATATTATAGAGGATACTACACTGGACACTCCATAGAGATACGAAAACTATATCTAATTCATCCAATTGAGGGGATTACAATCCTATAATAGGGATGTAATATGACAAAAACCCTCATAGGGATGAACCAAGTGATCTCACTCAACCATTTCTAGTAAAAACATTACCAATACATGTGATCCATGAGATATCCTTACCTCACATCTTTTAGACACAAACTGTGGCCGCCAACATGTTTTGTGAAGAATAATTATTTTTATAGGTAACTCACAATACTAAATTAGAGCTTCAATGGAGGAGATATGCTAGGTGGAAAATCCTCCCTGATGAGATTACATGACATGTAAGGGAGTCTATACTGTGTCTGACCCCGCCTAAACACACATCCATGTCCAAAAACATCATAGTGTGGATGGGAATGTAGAACCACACTACGTGTACCGATGATACATGTAAATTTTCACATCAAATAAGCCCCATCCATGTATTCCATTCACACTACTCACAATCTATGTCACACACATGGAGTGTACGAGTGAGTAAATGACATGTACCGAGTACATAACCCCTTGGCCATGCCTCTTGACTATATCATTTTAGCACCTTGTGCCAATGTAGTTTAGCTGTGTACTTTTTCACATTAGATTACATCAGAGGGTTCCCCTGGCCATGTCCTGAGACCGCATGACATAATTTCACTAAAATATATTAAACCCATGTTAATGAACCTATATTCCCCAAAACTTATCTTTCCTATATTAGAAGAACACATGACATGGGGTACTATTTTACATTCCATGTAGATGAAAAAACCTATTGGTAATTCCATACAAATATCTCGAATCACACCCATTCACCCCAAAACACATAGATCGACCATCAAGAGGTCCGTAGAATAATTTTATGAGATCAACAACATTAAACCGATGAAAAAGGAATATTAGGACATATTACACAAACAGCCTACCTCGTGGTCAAAATTTCAAGGCTATGAGGTTAGATCCAAGATGCAAAGCTTCTAGATCGTGACCTGTGTGTGATCTCTATCAATATCATAGATCTAAAATGATTTTCTCCATGATTCCATCCTTTGTTAATCCTTCACCAATGAGGGGAAGAGGGTAGGGGGATCCAAAAATCAATAGCAAAATTGTAGAGCGAGGTAGGTTATATTGTTTTAATTTTATTAATATAAAATCCTCCACTTAGCATCTCATTGAGAACATGCATCTAACCCATCAATTAGTGTCGAAAATGTCTTTATCGAGCAAAGATTAAATATAACAATACGAACTTGACCTCAGTATTTGAAATTCTATCCGAGAAAACGCTAGGTAGTTATTCAATTATTATGATGAAACTACACATGTGTGATGAAATGTATTTAATATTTTTATTTTAACCCCATAAAGGATCTCCAGCCCCCAGAACATCACACCGACTCAGTTCCATTATTCATAAATATTCTTCAAAATATTGAAAAGTCTTATATGAAAAACCGGAGTCACTATACCCTCCCCACATTATGGATTTTTGTCCTTGAAAATAAAAATTTATGGAATGATAGAAAGAAATTGGGCTCTTAACATGGACATCCACCCTAGAAATTTCACCAAGAACCCTAACAAAAGCCTTTAGGGATTCAGATACTACCAACATGCACACACTTTGGAGAACCTCATGTGTTAAAACACCCATGTAAAAATAAATTACGTCAACATTGTGAAATTAGGAGGAACTTGTCTCCTTAGATAAAATAGGTTAGAAACATCAAGAACATGATCCCTTTCTGGTAATGGGGTCAAGTGGTACACAACCATGAAAACCAAATACAGATACTAATGAAATATTATCCCAAAAAAACATTTCAAAGGATCACATCTACCACACCACGATACTATCATCATTGGGCATTACTGTCTCACCAACACATTTTTTCATCGCATCTCAAGAATGAATCTATGTGGGGAAATAATCTATCATTTTCATTAGTCTAAATACACATCAAACAAAACCACACCCTCCTTAAGCATCTCTGATAAAACGATGATGTCAAAAACAATTGGGTACTAATGAAAAAACTTGGATACCCAAGAACACACATTGGGTTTTATCAGGTATTCTATGATAACCTCGAACACACAACCCCACCGTAACACACAACTACGAGGGACTCATCTACCACACCATGACACTATCTGATTTGGTTAACATTGACTCGCCCTAACATTTGGAATAGCACCACAAAAACATGTCAAAATGAGGGATGTATCCCTCATTGTGTATTAGAATTTATGATGAACAACACCAACATAGGTTCTTACTGACAACATGAACAAACCACAAGCATAAAACAGAAAGGACAGTGTACCTCCAAACAATGTTCCTCAATACTAATATCAAATTTATAATGGGAATAGAGAAAGACTATAGCCATCCATTGAGACTCTGAGACAAATAATTCGTTGGAAAATAGATTTTCTTCAGCCCCATCCTCCAGTTCCTTGAGCCATGGGAGATAACTCAATAAGGAAAAATAAAAACCCAATACCCAGTACATTATGATTATTGTATCATTATTTCCACTATGACCAAGTCCTAATTTATTGAGTCCAAAAGTAGGTTATCAGTGTCCTGGTGAATGGACATCTCTGTTGGGGCACCAACAATGTAACATATAGCATGAGAGTAAAACTCAAAGCATGATAAAAATACCAAAATTAAACCCAAACCAAGTTCAATTATATGGTTCCAATGTTGAACCCTCTCTATTACCACCTTTCATGACCAAATCTAATAAGGTTCGAGCAAAACTCTCTATGACCTAACCCATAGTCCATGTGATGTCGACCATCACCGAGTAGGATATCACACACATGGTGGGCCATAGACTAAATTACATGTATGCAAACACACAAATAAACCTCCATTAAATAGTGTAATTATACATAAAAATTGAAAATAAATTCATTAATACAACTATCCCAAAACCGAGTACAACAAAAATATAAATGTGTAAAAATTAACACCCACCAAAAGAAAGATATTAAAGCATACAATCTTCTATAGATGTGGGGGTCACTATCTAATGCACCCACTAGAGAGAACCTCATCCAAACTTTTAAAAAACCTGGCCAGTCTAGCTCTCTAAGAATTGCCTATGTTGGGTCCTCCAAGGACTCTGTCGAATGGTAAGTTGTTTACAAAATACACAATAGGTTTAGGAAATTCTTATGATGGGGTGAGTATCATAATTTCATTAGGATCCCCAATAAACCAAAATGAAATAGAAAAAACTATGAAAAAAAATTTCCCTCGAACCAACCAACAGGATCCCAAAAAAGAGAGAAACATCTTCTTATTACCATTCTATTCTATAAACAACTAGTCGGCTCATACGAAAAGGTGTGTAATCTAATGTGAAAACACCACAATGAAGACCCATAAAGAACTAGATATACACTTCTCTCGAACCATGCCCAATGATGTTCCATCCTCATAGCTAATAACATGTCCCCAATAGAGGCTCTAATGGAACACCTATCTAGAAGAACACACTCCAAGAAATATATCATACCATATTACACTCATCCAAAAGATACACTATATCAGAATAAAAATAAACATCTGAGAGATACCACTAATGCAATTATCACATGTCGATGACACAAAACCACCCTCCTTAGGGGAAAACATCTGCGTGAACCTGATCGTTGGATTTCCCCCCAATTCATTCATGAGAGAATTTGGTGGTTCTTGATACTCATATAAGGGATCACTCTCGTGATATAATGGGGACACTACAAATCGTAGAAGAACCACATTAGACTCATTTCTCAGAATTGGGGATCACCCCTAGGATATGTTTGGGGACAAAAAAACCCCATTATAGAAAAATGTAAACCACATATCCTCGTATATTTTATCACATCTAGGATCATCTAGGGTATTCCCCCAAACTAACTGATAACCTAGGATTCCTTTGATAGGGGACCACACCCTGGATACACTGGGGGATTCCACAACCCAATCTATCATCCCAGAGAACATATCACATAGAAAAAGATCATCACCTGTGTAGTGTTGTTCATAAAAATACAATCAAACCCCATATGAAATAAGTCGGAATGTAGGGGATTGTACACCCAATGATTCCACAAACCATACATAATTATTTTCTTAATAAAGGTGTCATATATATGATGATGATGAAACCCAAATGAAAATTCTTGCTCCGTAAGGGAATGTATACACAACTATAAAACAAACACTATAGGGATATCCTAAAATACAGGGGACCACCTCACATGTTCTGTAGGTCATAGAGATTCCAAAAACCGAATCTAGGAAATGATATGCTAGAATATCTCACCTTGTTCTACATAGAAGGATGAAATATCCCTAAATATATGATAGGGGATCATTGATATATGTATCTAGAGGGATAAGACAACTTTATCATGTTCATCATATTGGGAATAATTTAATGTTATGCCAATGACAAAAAACAGCACAACCCTCATAGGGATGAACCAATGGATCTCACTAAAATGATGCTAGTCCACACATAAATAATTCAAGTGATCCATGAAATCATCTCACATCATATATCCTAGTCCCAAACCATGTCCACCATCACATTGTTTGAAAAAAACTAATCAGGATAGTCTAGTCATGGTCCTGAATCAGAGTACTGATAGATGAGATATGTTGGGTAGAAACACCCCTAATAAAAGATTAAAGAGCTTGTAATAGGGTTTAAATTGCATGTGACCCTACCGAAGCATCGATAATGTCATTGGAATCAACAAATTGTATGGGAGTATGGAACCACATGACATGTACCTACGATACACGACACCTAATCTGCGACCTTGTATTTCCTTCACACAACTCGCCAGCAGTGTCACACAGATGACTTGTACCACTGGGTACATTACATGTCTAATCTACTCAACCCCTTGTCCATGTCCCTTTCCCATGTCAATGTCTGGAACCATGTGCCCTTATACTATGGATCTAAACTTTTACATGGTTGTGTGAATCTAATGGTTCCCCTAGCCATGTCCTCAGGTAAGACGACATTGTGTCACATCATAGTTTGTAACCTACAACACATGAGATATATTCCCTAAAACTCATCTTCCCCAAATGGGAAAACACATAACACGTAGGACTGGTTGACACACCATGTAGATGGGGGAAAATACATAATGTATTCACTAAAAATATCCCATATCACCCTTGTTCACACTAAAACACATAGATAGACCCTCAAAGGGTCCCTAGAAATCGTTTAGGGGATATTAAACACTAAAACAATCCACAACAAGGGGATAAATAGATAAAACTCAAACCCTGACCTTGTGGGTGAAAAAGAAACGTGTCGAGGTCATATTCGTGCTCTGATGGTGGTGAAACATGATCCGGGAGCGATTCTCATCATTATTGGTGATCGACGACACATCATTTCCTTGATTACATCATTGGGTCATCCGTCACCAATGATGGTAAGAGGGTAGGGGGATCATTCCATTGTGCACACCTATGGGGAAATATTTTAGGGATATTGTTTTAATTTTATTAAAAAAATATCCTTCACTTAGAATCCAATTGACTTATGACTTGAATCCTGTTGATGATAATGTTTATGTCCCTCCTATGTTAAAAAAAACACTATGAACTCAACTATTATATCAATAATCTAATTTGAGATACATTTTGGTAGATATTTATTATTTCCAATGATACATCATGCGAGTGATAAAATATTTTTAATATTTTTATTTACACCATGCCGAACCTCTCTAGGCCATAAAATTCATTACAGACTTCATGCATGGATTTGGATATATTCATAAAAATATTATGAAGTCATATAGTTCAATCCCATGTCAATATAAGTTTGGATACCACACAATATATCATAAAACCATGGGTAAATTTGGTTATCCATTCAAATTCCTACCATTTTCTCTCTACCTACTGGTGTATACAAATCATGTATTCAATTAGGAGAGGTATCAATGGTCCTTTCCAATAGAATAATCAAGAGATAGTGTATACTAATTTTATTACAAAGGGTTAGTAATGTTCGATAAAATATTTAGTGGGATTTAATGATTTAATTAATCAATCAATAATGACTAAAAATAAAATGAAAATGAAAATACCAATCTAATGGATATTATTTTTTTAAAAAATTGATGTTTATACAACAACATATATTTTTGAATTTTTTTTAAAAAATATTTGTCTTATTCAACAAGAGATTCCATAAGATATACATGATCTTGTAAAAATAAAACAATAGTGGAAATTCAAGGAGCTAGAGACCTCACTATCTGTTGAACCACATATGGATGTGAGGGTGTATAAAATTCATTTAGGAGAAAAATGTATTAAATATATGATGGTTATGTTATAATGTTTTTAATGAAATATGTTGTATGTTGTGGATACTAATTCAGGAAATGTATGATTTTACATGTAGTCCCATATCCGAGATTCTTTCATGGAGAATTTTTATCACTAATAAGAATTGGTGATTATTACACTGGATATTTTTAAATTTAAATTTGAATCACGATCATTAAATAAATCCATTTCTCATAATATTTTTAACCATATACTCGACCGCAAATTAATATTACCAAATAAAAATTATGGATAATACACTTCATTAGATAATGGATAAGGTTATCCATGAAAGAATAAATTTTTGGAGACATTTATCTATTGATATTATGGAGAAAACGTTGAGTGTCAAGGTAAAAAGTTTAATGGAGTATATGATGTAAAAGGAACATTCATAATTACCTTAAAAATGATGACTTAAACATGTGGCCATTTACTTATAATATAATGAAATAAATTTTTAAATGTTTAAATGAAATGATATAAATTGATGAATCATGTAATCTATCTTCTTCATGAATATTAATTAATTTCAATTAGTTTTATGTAATAAATAAAGGTCATTAAATACAATTTTCTATTCATATATATTTATTGACATATATTAAACAAGAACGAATATATACATTACTGTAATTAATGTGTATTCTAAAACTGGTGGAGAATGGGTGGTTACTAAGTCAGAGTTGAGAATCACAAAACAAAAAAAATTACATTTTTAATGATTCTAGTTGAAATTTTATTGATTATTACCAAAAAAATTATATCTCATGTGTCCTTTTTATTTAAGTTCACATTTTTCTAGTTATGTATTTTTTGGTGGTGTTGAATTCTCAGGTAATAGTTCAGTGATTCATGAATTTTTGTCAATATGTGAGGCATATAAAATGTAAATCATATATACCCATATGTGGCATGATAATACATTCTAAAAAAAAAGTATTCAAGGATTCACCTAGGATGTTTTTAGAGTCATAGAGTTAAAAATATTACTTATTACTGAAACACTTATATACTTTGTTTTGGGAAAATAATCCATGGAAAATATTGGTCAAGGGCAATGATTTTTTGAAATAGGTCAGCCAGAGAGTGTGAAATATTACCTAGGTATGCTAGTGATAAATATAAATCATTATATTCCATTATATTTTAATTGGGTAATTTCAATGTGATGAATGGTATATGTATAGTTAGAAGATATGAGATGATATTGGTTGATATGTTGAAAATTATCTTGACCAGACATTCATCAATCAATATAATAGTGTGGAGAAATTTATAAATGAAGAGTGCCTTCCACATCATGGTTAGGATTCTCATAAATAATATCGATGATGAGTATTACATGATTGAATTAATAAAAAAAAATTAGGTATGGTTTAAATAATAATCATAAATTTCCTTATACACATTTGAGACATGATGTCAGTAAAAGGAGTATCAATGTTGAGAAAAATAATAATTGAAAAAATTTAAATTATGTTTTGAGACAAGTATTGAATATAAAAACATTGTCAAATAACTATATGCCAACAATCATGACATGTGTATATCATATATGCTATATCATGATGGATATCCATAATTTAAGAAGAATTTGTATTTATATTCAAAGTGTATGTTGAGGACATAAACAAATATGCATCAAAGAGGAAAAATGTGCATCTATTGTAATAATCCTCATGTTTTAATTTGATATTAATGAATTCCCTATGATAGAATTTATATAGTCATGATATAGAATATATTTATATAATAGGGTGCATATCAATTTTTGAGAATCTCAGAGAATGATTGGATTGGGTTTATTCATGGCCATATATGCAAAAAAAATTGACATAGGAACATGTTCCATAGAAGTATATAGAACACAAGTGTTCTAGATAGACATATTATGTAGGATATCTGGAACCATATTGATTGTTTTATATTCACCACTGTTCGTAAAGCACTATTGACCAAGATTAATTCCTATATGTTGGATGTATATTTAAATTATGTTAGATTATCAATACTAATTAAATTTTAATAATTGATTTAATGTATTAAATAATATATGATTATTATTTTTAATATCATGGTGGTTATTCAAGCGATACTATACATGGATGGTACATGTGTGGTAGTGATAAGGCCTGATTGTTAACATCAATTCATTATAGCTAAATACATTAGAATTTTACTTTTCTCAAAACTTTTATAGGATCTAATAATATAGTATTTTATGTAGTGACCACCAATCATAAAACATGTCTATAAAACATAATAATAAAGGTATGGCGACACTATAAAATTCTGATAAGTGGTAAAAGTTATTAAAATATAGTTTAATATTAAAAAAAGAGAGTGTATAGTCTGCATTTAGAATGAATATTTTCTATTAGTCTACCAAAGTCTAGTGGGAGAACCATAATTTTCTATGTAAAATATATTTTCTTGTAGATGAAAAAATAGTCATATAGTTAGTTATAACCAAGATGAAAGTAACTCAACAATGATTTTCTTAAATAATTAACATCAGTATTAGATAAAAAGAGATACAATCATAAATCAAATTATTGCATAGAAATAGTTATTTATATGTAACATATTATGTGTTGAAAGATAAAAATTGATATAATTTGGGGTATAATTGTTTCCATTGTCTTGAGGAAAATACCTCTCCATGAAACATGCAAAGGGAATGAGAAGATATCAACATGATGAGTTGAATTCTAAATGATTCTATGATTTATCAATCACATATTCCATAATATATAAACAATATGACAATAAAAAAAATAATTTATAGTTATAAAATATCAGTTATATCCTTGAGAACTACAAGTGATGTATTTATAACCATCTAATAGTAATGGATGAAGTACAAAAAAATTTACCTCACAAGTGGGCAGGAAAGGATACTAGTTTAATTGGAAACATAAACAAGTCTTCCACATAACAATGTGAACTAATATCATATTATGTTTAAGGAAGTTGGCATTAAAATATCTTTTAAACTAGTGGTATCAATGTCCACAAATACAAATTACATTGTGACTTATGAGGTATCTATGAATTATTGTAAAATATGAAATGATTTGTTCCAATCATCTTTATCATATGTAGTATGTAATTTATTATTATAATGTAAATTATGATACTCATAATTTTCATGATTTAAATGTATTTATAGTAGATAAAATTATAGTCTAGATGACTAAATCCTTTGAGGAGTATTAATCAAGGAGATGAGGATGCACATAGCATAATAGCAACACAATATGGACATGGAAGTCCCAACAACTAAAGTTTTATCATAATAGAAACATGTTCTTAATCATGTTATATGTAAGAATGATAGATAAAAAGATGGATCTAGTGCAATTGAGAGTGTTGTAAAATTGGCTTCCCTAGACCAAACATTATCAGCGCCTATGATTACCATATCATTTATATTGTGATATATGCGTTATGAATTCTTACAATTATTGAATAGATAATTATTCATACACTATTTAAATTTTAATTTCAAAAGATTATTTGTTATTTCAAAAGTTCATAGAATAATCATGGATATAAGGAGAACCATGATATAATATGAAGTTCATCATAACTATATGTTCGATTTTTAGAAACCTCATACTGACTGGATATATTTGACGCATGACTATAACATTATGGGGGTAAAAATTATTGATACTTCATCTCATGAATTTTCCACTTTGTGATATATGGTATGTAAGATCATTAGGACATTCCCTATAACAGGAAGACCAAGTAATTCATGTGTCATTTTATGATCCTATCTATAGAGAGGTGTATTGGTCTGTTGACTTGAGACAATTATAAATGTGTGCTATTTGATCATGTACTTTGATTCAAGTATCAAAATAGTATAATTAAATCATAGAATATTATAATTATTTTTAGCGTCATTTGTGGTATGATACTGATTGAATAATAAAGGGAGGAATTTTTTCTTTTGAGTTGAGGAAGTAATATCTCAGATCAGGTTGATAAGAATAGTAATACCTTCAAAAATACATGTCCTTGGTTGTTTTAGGTAATTCATCTTGAGATATCAACTAATATTTATGCAAAAAAGCATGATAAACGTGTTTTTATCCTTCCATATGAGATATCTACTGACCAAGATATTATATTACATAGTGGATGTTCATACAATGGCCATCATTGTTGTGATGGTTCCTTGTATCATTAATGGCCTTTTTTGGTTGATAGACACCTCTCTTAGTCTGTAGATGTCATTCGCAACTATTAAGGTACGGTCTTAGTGGGTTTTACATAATAGAATATTCAATAATACACCCTATTCAGGTGAATAAGTATATATGATATGGTGGGCCCCCCCACATGGTTAGAGATTTGTCCATTTTTTATCAATAGCTGATAAATAAATAAACTATTTATCATTCATGTATAGAATAATTGAATTAAATTTATTTATTAAAATAATTTTAATTATTTTATGAAAAAATTTGTAAAATGTCAAATGAACAAATTTTATTTTAATATTCCAGGTCCATTTTATTTTTGTGAGAATGATGATTATAGTTAGTGAATCTAATTTTTCATTTAATATATTTATTATATAACAAGTAAGATATAAAAAATATAAATTATATTTATGACATAGTATAGTAGTTACAATATGTTCTTTACTGTTTATTTAGTGGGGAATCGATATTCAGCATTCGAGGATCCTTTTTTAGGAAATTTATTAAATCACTATATATTAGAGGAGGGAGGATTCCACGTTTGGATGATTCACTATAAGTTATTTAGAGCCTCTATCTCCTCTCTTACATTCTAGTGAGATAATCTCTCAAAACAATTGATTATATTGAGTTATTCTTCTTTCATCAAAATAAATTTGATTCGATGATCATTAGGACATCGATGGAAATGTTGATCATCATGCTAACACCTGAAATTAAATGACTGATGTTCTTGTGTATTTTTGTTGTGCATGTGAATGATCTAGTGAGATTAATCATTAGATTCATAATGAATTGATCATTGGTGATGAGAGAATGGTGAACATGTGACTTCATATCAAAACATGGATTTTTGTATTAATTTTTGTAACTGAATTTCATTACATGTTATCCTTAGGATATAACTGTTGTAATGATTTTACGGAGATGACATTTTTCCGTCGATCAATCATGAAATTCTATAAATTTTCAGTCCATTGGATTTCACTTCACACCCCAGTAGCTATAAAGATAAAAAATAATTCCTCATTGAAATTTATTTTATCATATGGATATTACTACCTATTCATGAGTGATATTTATCTCAATAAATAGTGGAAAAAATAAACATTGAGTAAATTCCTATTATTTGGGAGTTTATTTATGTCTTTATAGTAAAATTTCCTAGTCATTCTAGGAATTTTGTATTTGAGATTAAAATAGAACACATAAATTATATTACACATATCTTAATGGATCTATATAGAATTTGAAAAATTGAGTATCTAGAATTGATATAGATATTCTAGGTGAATCTTGATAAGGGATTAAATCAGCCTAGTGATTCCACATGGGGTTCATGTGTTCATTTTGATAATTATAATAATGTGTCAATGTGTCTTTAAATTGAATATCCATAACATACAATGTTCACTATTACAAATCAGTATCATATACCTGATATCGATGATCAATTAGATCAATTGTGATGAGATAAATATTTTCCCATGATTGATCAATTATCTGTATATCACCTTCTATGTGTCCATAAAGAGGACATAACATTGAAATCATTCTATATGATTTTATGTCATTAAGAATTTATATTAATTTTTTTGGACTACCAATGATCCTTCTATAATTATGGATTTAATAAAAAGTGACAATGAGGAATACCTTGATCAATTTATAATATTCATTATAGATATTATTCATGAATATTTAAATGGAAAATAAGATCAGGAAGAATATTTTATTACTATGCCTAATGAGCTGAGAAATGAGATTTTTTTCTAAATCTACATACTGTGAATTTTTTCATCAGGATGTGAAATTATTGGGTCACATAAACTCAATTGTGGGTATATTATTCAATCCTTCAATGATAAATGTTATTTATAAATTGAATAGACCATCTATGGTGTCTAAAATCCATTATTTTCTTGTTTTTCTTTGATACTACATATTTTTTAGATATTTATCGATAAGTTATAATCCACTGACCAAGTTCACCCAAAAGTGGGTTATGTTTTTATGTATATATGAATGCTATGATATTTTCAAAGAACTGGAAAAATGCATGGTCAGGGTGTATGCACATACAATACTTCACAATGGAGAAGGTTTTATGATATATAGTGATGCATCAAGTATGAGATTATTATTCATACTTATTTAATATGATATGGTGATTACTTAATCCTCTATCAAATTGAACATTCAAGACAAGATATATATGACCCATAATTTAGAGAAAATAATGGAAAATATTTGATGAATATATGGAGTAATTATCATTATTTTGAATGTTTTGAGATATATACTGATAATAAAATTATAAAGTATAAATTTAACCATAATGATATAAAAATTTATAGGTAAGGTTGTTTGTGTGGATCAATTATTATGACTACTCAATACACTACCACCTTGGGAAAGGGAAAAGGTTGTTTGGTATCAAATTTATAAAGACCATGCTTATATGTCCATGATGATTATCGAATGATATCGAATATTTATGTTTTTATATTAAATGGGTCATGAAATCATAGAGGAAGGGTAAAACTATTATATTTTTTATTAAGATTCTCAACCACCCATCCATGATGGGATTATGAATGGGAAAAAGGATGATGAGGAATTATTGATAAATGTATGGAAAGATATTGAGTTCAACCAAGATAATTATTAAACTATAATGATTAGAAATTCAGTTTGCCTCTCATTAATACTATATCAGAAGATATAGTTATTGGACATAGAATATGTTTCACTATTGTCAATTCCTCAGGAATTTATACATTGGTATAGGGATATGTGGTCTATTTATAGTGGGATGACATGAAAAGGAATATTATAGTGTACATATCTGAAAACCTAGTATGTCATGATGATAAGGCTGAGATATATAATTCATTGGCTATTTTACAACCATTAATCATACTAGTATAGAAATTAAAAACACATTGCATAGTATTTTAGATTCACACTCCCCAAAACCTGTAAGGGGAAAAATTCTATATGGATTGCAGCAAATCACATTAAAATATTGGTGCATTTTATTAGTATTAATTTCTCACGACCGGTCCCCCGAGGACTATTTCGGGACTACCCCAAGCCCACCTTTCATTGGCCAGGGGCTAGCGACTAGCACCAAAGGTGTAAATACCTAAAAATGAGAAGGAATTGCCATTATAACCTGAAAATGCACACAATAGAGTACAAGCTGGATGCAAAACACTAAGTAAAACTATATAACAAAGTGTACTGAAAGTATAAGGTGTCCAAAAATACATGACAAACAATAAAGTACATGGAAATAGAAATTACATCAGATGAAAAGAAAAACTATTGTTGTATCATACTCTAATGTTCCTATCTAATGGGTAGGTACTGATCGCCTCCTAATCACTCCATGTTCATTCGTCTCCTCCGTCTTTCATCACACTGTATGGTCCTCCCTTGGGTATTCTCTGGTCTTAGTGCTCTCAGCCTTAGTAATCATTGTCTTTCATCTATATCCAAAATAATGAGGATTGGGAATATACCGTGTGTGGGTGTGTATAATGATACTGAGTAGGTACCCCGAGACTCTCAAGGACTCAAAAAATCCAACAAGTAGAAATCAAAAAGTATGAAATCAACAGATACCCCCACATAGGTATTTGACCATACATATAACAATGTGAAAAAGTAATCCATCTCCGTCATGAGAAAAACAAAAAAATTACTGACTCAGATCACATAGCTATACAAATTTTTTTAAGAGTGAATGATTATTAGATATAGCCACTAAATCATCTATTCTGTCGAACCCTCATAGGAACCAGGTACATAAAACAGAACTGTCAAACTCACATAGGATCTAGGAATAGTATTCACAGCTATAGAACCTTCATAGGATCTAGGAACATGAGTCAAAGCTGGTGAACCCACACAAGATCCATGAACTATAGTCAGGGCTGTCGAACCCACACACGATCCATGAACTGTAGTTAGAGTTGTTAAACCCACACAGGATCCAGGAATAATACTCGAAGCTGTCAAACCCACATAGGATCTAGGAACAATAGTCAAAGCTATCGAACTCACACAAGATCCAAGAAAATTATTCAGAGCTTTCGAACCCACACAGGATCCAAGAACAGTATTCAGAGAGCAGCCAACCACATGGATTCCACAAAAATCTCACGTGATTCTGGGAGGGTTCGCTCGACAAGCCAAGTGACTATTCATCAACTTCCACGTAGTCCCATGAAGAAATTAACACGAATGTCTGCCACATCATAGGCATCTCAACCCAATTGACAATGCGTCAATCAGACGCTCAGTCTGTGAGTTATAAGCATTTAAGTCTCGGGGCCCCATTGAAACTATAAAGCATAACTAAAAAGTAATTCTTGTATGGAAATGATATGAAATGAGTACCTTATAAAATTTATTCATAGTAACGACATAGGTTAGTTTCCTAAAGGGAGAGTAAATATGATTACTCAAACAAATAAAAAATGGAATGTAACTTATTTATTATAAATGAATTCAAATACAACTATTTGAAAATGTAAGAAATAATTTCAGAAAAGTTACATGAATTTGAAAGGAGAGGAAGGTGAGGATCCCTTGCTTGAATATGTACAGAAATATTTTGTGAAGGATTAATTTAGTTCATGTGGGAAAATTTTGTTGAATATATACAGTGGATGTAAGATTATGTATGTCCTAAGAAGTTATTGACTGAATCTGAATTGGAGCATGGTTGTGTTTAAATAATAAATCATGGGGATATCTTATTTATTTTTGGTTTGAGCTCTACATACTAAAAAATATAAGACAAAAAACCATTTAATTATTTTATCCAATAGTTTCAAACAAATGGGACTGGGTAAAATTATTTTATAAGGCAATGGTCTCATATTATTAAAATATTACCATTGATGATATGTAGGAGAGTCAGACTCATAAAGAAATTATTTTAGATCCTTTAAATATATCACGTGTTTTGAATTATTTACAAATTCTTTTTAAAATAAATAAAATATATATGAAATCAAATTATTTTAAATTATTAACATATATACGACGATTGATAAAATTTATATTACTCAGTAATTTTTTTTTCTCATTATGATGTTACCAAAAACAAATTATATTTATCAGGTATTTCATTTTAAAAAGAAAATTCGACTATCTCAGAAAATTGAAAAATATTATCTATTTGATATTTTTTAATTTATGATTCCAGAAAAATATATTTTTATACAAATAATTATCTAAATATCTGAATTTAAAATTTTTAAATAATGACTAACATTTTTTGAAAATGAAATGTTTTTGAAAATGTATATTTTCTAATCCAAATAAAAAATTAATCTTGGCTTAATAAAAATATATTTTCCTTATATTTGATAAATATTATTAAATAATAATATTTTATCAAAATATTATTCATTTAAAAAATATATTAATTAATTAATTTAATATTATAAATAACTAAAAACTCAATTTGTGCTTTATTGAATTAAAATATCAGTCATTTACAAAGTAACTATAATAGTATGAAGATATATACTTTATTCAATAAAAAAATATACATATTCATATTTCTACTGTATTGATACATATACCATTAGTACTCCATCATAATCCCTAAACATTATGGTGTGATGGTGGGACTTTCCTATGGTTGTTTGGCGAACAATGTTTGGGTCATGTTCTCAATGATCCCGAACATGTCCACTAAATTGATTTCTCTCATTCTTATGTTATAGGATATCAGATTGGGACTAGATGAATGAAAATCCAAAAAAAATAACATCTCTCTTTAGAGCTATGATAAATGCCCTTCATATAGAACACTCCTATTAGTTTAGACCGCCACTTCCATTGTCTATGGAAAACAGATTTTTTTAGGGACCTATATTTACAATAATCATATGATAAATATTAGATTGTTTTATTATCAATGGTAATAATTTTTGATAGCCAATTAAAACTGATTGGAAATAATGAAACTAATTTTGATCTTTTGTTTTCTATTACCATATTAACTTCATAATACGAGTAATTAAAACAAATAGAGGAATAATATTTATAATATTTTGAGTCATTATAATATTCCTAACGTAAGAAATGTATCCCTTGAAATTTTCATTTCCCACATTAAACAGATATGGGTAACACTGCTCCGTCACTTCATCTATTTCCTAGGTTGATTCTTCAAAATTGTGTTTTCTCCACAACACAATAACTATGGAAATTTTATTACTTCATAGAACATTTCTCTATGATTTAATATCATCCCAGTCTACTCAAAAAAAGAAAGGTCACTATCTAAAGGTACCACCTCTGGATTGAGTATATGTGATTGGTTTGGTATGTAATGCCTAAAGAGGGATCCATGGAATACATTTCATAATTGAGGTAGGTTCATTGAGAGTTCTAATCAATAGGACATCGATTTGAGGTAGTTAAGTATATAAAAAACATTGGTGTACCTTTTACTAAGATATAAATTCTTCCCAAATATCATCAACTTATTCCATGGAGATATGTAGAGGAATAACATGCCTCCAACATCAAACTCTAGGTCTCATTAAGTATTTACATCATATATCTATCTTCGACTATGGGAAACCATTATGTGAATCTGGATTGGTTTTACTATTTTATCCATTTCCACAACCATTTCAAGACATAGAAATTTATGATCCCCATCATCATCACAACATGCAGTAGTTATGTACCTCTTCCCATAAAGGGCCTTATAGGGTTCCATTTGGATGCTCAAGTGAAAACTGTTGTTGTAAGAGAATTTGAACAAAGTAATATGTTGGTCACATTCACCATTGAAGTCTATATAACATTCATGAATATTCCATCCAGTGTATGAATAGTCCTCTCGGATTGGACATATTTTTAAAGAGGGTAGGGCATATAGATTTTCATCTCAGTGTTTAGAGAATACTGGAAATTTTACCAGAACTAGAAGGTGAATATTTTATATTGATCAGATACAATAGATAGTTATACTCCATGCATGCATTCCCATTATCTGATATATATATATATAAGTAGATCTAGTGATAGGCATTCTAGAATTGTGAAAATGAGATATATCATTATAAAATTATCCACAAGTACCCATGTAGCATTGTTTCCCCTAGATATCTTGAGAAATATGGTGAAAATGTCCTTGGTGATGTTCTACCATTCCTAATTTGGTAGGGATATTGGATTAGTCATCCTCTTAGACTTTTTTCCTTTCATCCTCCACTTGAAGACATTTTAGGATCATTGATATATATTCAGTGATCACATTCTACATATTTCCCCACTAATAGTGCTCATGAAGATCATGATACATCTTTGAGTATTCTGGGTGACTAGATAAAGAAAATCTATCTTAATAATCTATGTATTCATTCATTAAGTCATGATTTTATGTAACACAAAATCTTGACCCAAACATAAAAACATCTTCTTAGTCAACATTGAACTATGATGATTTCTTTATTCCCTTATAGTTTTCAATTTCCCCAAAATTGTCACATCATTCATTTGTAAATCATTTATCATTAAAAAATTGAAATTTGATTCATTTTTGAAGGAATTGATAATTTTCACTCCATTATGATTTCCATGTTTATCCTTTTCAAATATATGAATATGAGATCTTTCTAAATTAGCACACTTGATAATAAGGAAATAATTTTTTTAAATACAATCTATCACGTTATTTATTTAATTAGGATGAAAGTGGATTGTGAATTAATAATCCTTAATGATATATTACCATCATTGATAGCATATATTATTATATTTCAATATAAATAAATATTTTGTGATCTTTTGATCAGTATGCATCTCAGAATTCTCCCCATAGTGATAATATCTCTATATATTCAATTAAAATATAACATATGATTACTGGAGATCATGCCTGGGATAGTTTTTCTCATTAATTTTCAACTAAAATGAGGGGTGGGAAAAGATTTTTTCATAATGTAATATCCCAAAACCCAATACCATCTTCTACGAGTTGATTAATATTAAGGAAAATTCTCAACAAGTTGGTATTTTGTAAATAAGGGTAATGATAAGCCTCATTTTTTTCTACATGATTAGTTCATCACAATCACCATTACAAGGAATCATGACTACATTATATATTATCTTTTTAAGAGGGTTTAATAATCATGAACAATTTCCCAAAAATCTGAAATTTTACCCAACTAACACTAGGAAACTATAGATATCAGTCCAAGATGTTTTTCTATTGACATTCTTCAATTGATTCTATCATTTAAGGGTCCACATATATCATATTTCATGTGATTATATTACTCATGAAATATAATTCCTTCATATATAATTCAAATTTTCTTTATTTGACATTAATATTATCATTTGGTAAGGTCATTAAGACACTTTTCAAATGATCCTAATGATCCTCCATGATTTTGGATTAAATTAGAATATCATATTGAATAACTACAAAAAATATTCCATGTTAATCATAATGACTCTATTCATCAAGTCCATGAATCATGTAATAGAATTACTCAGCCCGAATGGAATCACTATGAACTCATATTACTCATATTATATACGAAAAGTAGTCATGAGAATATCTTCTTTCATCAATCCTACTTGATAATATCTCAATCGAAGACCCACATTGGATATGTATTGTTTTCCACATAGCGGATTGAACATGTCATCAATCTGTGGATGATGATACTAGTTATTTATTGTGATCTTGTTGATATCATGATAATAAATGCAATAGTTCAATTACCCATCCTTTTTCATGATAGAGAGTACTGGTGAACACAATTTTGAATCACTTAGGCATATGATACATTTAACCATATTCCCTGTTAGATGTTTCTTTATATCCCCAAATTATACAAAAAACATTCTATAAAAAGCATGGAATAATGTTAATTCCCCGTGTATGTGATCAATTGAAAATTTGACATCTAAACCAGGAGAAAACCCAAAAGATTCCTCATGATACACATCATTGTTATCTCACAAAATGAATGTTTATGATGAAGGGTATTATTTGGAATAAATCAATTGTAAAAGATATACTTTCCCAAATGCAGATAATATCTATTCATGAGATAATGGTTCTAATGAATATTCATCTTCCACCTCTCATTTGTCCATAATCAGGGCTCGATTCTCTATATAGGGAGTGATTTCCTTCTTTCAAAAATTTATGTTAGCCCTATATAGTGAATGAAAATCCACACCATGAATTACATCAAATTTCAAAAAAGGATGTATGTCATGATTTACTGGGAAATTCATCCCAGAAACGTTTATAGGGGCAGATTTATATACTAAGGATGATATAATTTCCCCATTTTTAATTTTCACCAACATATCACCATCAATGATTTATTGTGGTGTATTAATACTTTAATTGAACCTTCATGGAATGAAAGAATGTGTAGATCCAGAATCAAAAAGAATATTATCTATTTTTGAATGAATAAATAGCATACATGTACAAAATTCATTGGTAGGTTTCACATATGTGGTATTGATGGAAAAAGCTCCAAATTAATACCATGGAGTTTTTTGGTTCTCTAAAAAAACCTTTGCATAATGAATTGGTTTGAAAAGTTCCATGATTCCTTGTATTTAAAAAAATGAACAGTGTGTTGAGGGTTGATCAGAGCATTAAATTCCTCTATCACATTCATGGGTTTCTCTTTTTAGTAATTTTTAGCTTGATGTCCTTACTTCCTGTACCTAAAGTATTTATTTATTACCTCTGAGCATTATCTAATGTTCTTATCCAAGTATAACATGTTAACGATACATAGAAACATTTACTAGTCGTTTATCCAGTTTTCATGTACTAGAACCTATGTCTGTGTACTTTGGTCATGTGCTTGTAAATGACCATTTGTTTTCACATGGATTATCATGCCATGTGACACGGTCACACAGATTGGGGTAACTACATGTCATGTTACCTAGGTACATGGTTTGTAGTCTCGAGAGTTCTTAATCCCCAAATATGAATTTCTACGTGACATGTGTCAGTAGACTAAATGCCATGTAGACAACAATTCTAGTTGGGACTCACCTGAAAAAAGTCCAATTCACAAAGATTTAACCAAAATCCCAAAGATCTACAGAGCAAGGATAAATCAAAATTTTAATTAGGATCTAGCAACTAATAATAATGTATAATGAAGGGTATTAATTCCAAAAAAATATG
Source organism: Viscum album (assembly GCA_963277665.1). Classification (NCBI taxonomy): domain Eukaryota; kingdom Viridiplantae; phylum Streptophyta; class Magnoliopsida; order Santalales; family Viscaceae; genus Viscum; species Viscum album. The sequence continues at coordinate 1,436,507,260 of OY728159.1, forward strand.
AATACCTTGAGGGTTAAAAGTAGAATAAATAGGTGAACAACGATGCTCAGAACAATCTGATTCCCAAATTTTTGATGATCTATATTAGAAACGGAGATATGTGGAACCTTATTGTGTTGATTCACCTTTGTTTTCTCCATGGACCATGGGAGGAGAAAGGGAGAAGATATGTATCCCTCCTTGGTTATTACATGCACACTCAGTGTTTATACAAGAGATATTTATATTAATCAATTTAAACAAATTAATTCCCCATTTAACTCCACATCACCAAAACACACTAGATTAAAATTGCTTGTGGGGAATGCCTTAAGTCTCATTTATGGTAAACATGATATTTGGAACTCAAAAAAATTCTTAAATATTTGATAAGAGACACCACATGAGAGTTATTCTACATTTTCATGGAAGATGTGCATGCTATATAAATTATAATTAATATTTTTAATATCACCACACTAATGTTCTCCACGCCCCAGATTTGAAGGCTAATTCAGCTTATGGATTTAGAAATATTCTATAAATCCTATAAATACTTACAGGTCAAAATCCATGTCATTAAAATATCAAAGTTGATAAAAATTTATGCATTACAAATAAAATTTTTTCTTCATAAGGGGGCCCCGTTGTATGAGTAATACACATCTTCAAATGATCTTGATGTTCCTTCTTTAATTCCACATACATTACATATGCCATTCTATACGGGGTCCTCAATATAGGATTAGATCCATGTACTAGATCAGTAAAAAACCCAAAATCTATTTAATGGCGAGTTATATATATATATTTGAAATATATGAATGTATTTTCAAATAATGGGTATGTATACAGTATGGATATTCTCACCTTCATTCACATATTTATGTATCAGTTCCATAATGAATGAAATGACATTTGGTTATTGACAACACTAGTTAATTTATATCTCTCAATGGAAAAATAAAATTTATTTTATATTAATGAAAACAAATATCCTTTTATTTATTGTTGATTATTCCATTATACACTAACAACTATAAAATCATTTGTATTTTGTGAAATAACACCATTATAATGACATCCATGTTAATTGAGAGGTTATACACTTCAATGTAAATGGGGGAATCCCTATTATTCATTTATAGTTGAATAATAATTCTTAGGTTTTTAAATAATGTATCAACCACTACTAGTTTTATTTTGAATATGATGTTATTTTTAATCTTATACATGATAATTCCATGTGTATCATCAAAATCAAACATCTTAGTTACATGCATTTATTGTACAGTGAATATACACTAAATAAAATCATTTAAGAACACTAATTTATCTAAAATGATGGAAATATTATGAACATAATCCTAAATATCACTTATGGGGATGATGGTGGATTCACTCAATTATGTTCTAATATTGAAAATTTATAGTAAATTTTCCTTGAACCCCATTGTTGAATTATATAATTATAACTCATTCTTTTACTAACATTCCTTTGTCATTTTTATACTAATTATGATAATTTAAATCACAAAAATATATTTATCTATATGTATATCTCTTAAAAACATGTTAATCATTCACATTCATTATGATATATTCCAATAATCCTTCTCCGAATAGTTCTATCACACGACTTGTTGTATTTTCTTCTATTCTCTTACAAGGTTTGAATTTATTCTCAAATTATTCTCTATTTTACTTATTTAATAATATAGTACCTAAGTCCATTTTGATTATCTAAACACATTCTCTAATTTTTTTAATATTCTAGAAACTAATCATTTTTCTCAATGTAACAGATTGTATGATCATTTCATAGATGATATCTGTGTGTGGAAAAAATTTAGTCCATATTTTCACCAGGATCAATGAAATTTCAATAATAATATCAAACATTATTAGTAATGATCTTATAATAACTCTTCATAAATTCATTTTCAATTTTTGAAAATTCATAAAATTTACTTTCCACTTCCATTCTAATGGAATTCAAAAATTACTAATTGGAAATGATATTTTTTAAATATTTTAATTCAACATATTCCACCGCATCCTTTGGAATGATGTTCTTTATTGGGATCCACCATGGATAAAAATATCTATCTAAATGATATAATAAAAATGTATCGGAATAATTCATAGAATAATAGAGTATAAAATATATCATTTTTATATTACAGACCAATATTTTGATCAATCAATCAAAGGGTCAACTAATAAAAATAGTTTATTAACACGAAATGTATTCAACTATTTGTTATACCTTATTCGGTGATTTTAGATGATCCACATGATTAATGTGGTTATTAAATTTATGATTTAACTTAATCATTATCACCATAATGATTTCAACTCCACCGCACAACAAATTTTGATAATTATTATTTCATTATATGTCACATGAATTATTTACACGAGTATTTCTATTTTCTACAATTTTTCAAGAAGAATAATCTGCAAAAGATATATTTTATAAAATTTGAAATATAATGAAAATAAATATAAATGAATTTCAATTTTTTAAATTTTCCAATAACAAAGAAAAATGATTTTTTTCATCAACCAACAAAATAAAATATATTTTCTAGTCATTATAATATTTTTTACAAATCATATAATTAACCACAAAATATCACAAGGATTATTAAAATTTATGTGTATGTAGTCCAAATACATAGGAATTGGGTAACTATTTGGTTAAAACAAAAAAATAAATATTAGGTTTATTACCTATAGGTTCATTTTATAGTTAACCAAATATAAATAAATAATTCATTCAGGGATTTCATTTTAGTCATAAAATAAATTCATGGATGTCCTTGATAGAAAGACAAACACTATATAATATACCAAAACTTATGTGTTTTTTCGTTACGTAGAATTATATATTGGGATTATAAAATATCTTTAGAGTCATAATTTCTATCATTAACAAAATCATACATAGATAGGAAAATGTTCAGCATCCTTTTTAATACATGAGTTTTATCATATTTTCATAAAAAATATTAAATTAAAAATTCCTAGAATCATGAAGTATTAGTGTCATTGACATTAATTACATAATACATGAATAAAATAAAAATATAGACATAAAAATTACTTAATCATCTTGAAAGTATAATTATTATTCATTCCTTGGTAAACTCTCAACATGTGATGTCTTGGGTATACACATCAATAAAAATTGGTGATAATAAATCCTAACTAGGTAAAAAGGAAAATATATTATGTGATTAATAGTAATGATATCAGGAATTAAATGAGATAATAATCATATGTATTCCATATAAACCATGGATATTTGGATACGACATAAGAAATATATTTATAATTATATCACCATGTTCTAACTCAATGGTGCCATAATGCATGTTACCAATGTTATTCACCATGTTGTCGAATGTCATGTCATCCCCAATGATTATTTACATACCTAATAAATTTTACAACTAGATAGGTGAACCCTTTTTAGATTATATTTCTTATGTACCATATAGATCATACATCATAATGAGTCACTACAACAACAACTCACGGGGATCAAATAATCAGATTCTTATAAAATCAATTTGTACATAAAGTTTTAATTGTAATAATATTTCTCATTTTCAACCCATCAGAAATACTGGATGTGTTCATACATGGATGTCCCAAATAAATTTTTTATAAGGAAATATATTTTAAAAACCATGAATAAAATTTCAGTAGGGTACTCACAATATAAAAAAAGAGGCATGTAAGATTGAGGATTGGTTTTGGTTGAATAAAATGTATACAAAATTGTTTTTAAGAATATACTAAATTAGATAGAATATAATTCCCTCATTAAAATTTTTACATTTGGATTGTAATAAAATTATCGTATGTTAAAAAAATCACAGTCACATAAAAATTATATGACTAATAATAACATATTTATATGTATATAAATGGAGTGTAAAAAAATCATGTATTGAAAGTATAACTCTGTAAAAAAGGTGGGGGTGATTCATTGGTAGATTTAGTGATTATCCAAATGGAATAGTGAGATAATAATTGGGTATATGGGGAGACAAAGGGAACTCGAGTGAATAAAATGGGGTGGAGATGAGGATATTTTTAGCTATGTTCGGATAATTGTTTATTATTTTTCAATTATATCACTCAAAATTATATGTTTTGAAGATTAAATATCATTAAGCCACCAAATATGTTGGCTCATGTTTTTTTAAATAAATAAGATAATTTTATCATTTTTATTTTAAAAAATTAATATTACCTTTACTTTGGGAATTAGAAAATACTTTCCCATTAAAATAATGATTTAAAAATATTAACTCCAATTAAAAAATTCAATGTATTTTATAGGATTGGGAAGAAATTTTATTTTATTAAAATAAATTATATTAATTAAAAAACATATGTTTTTATTGATTCACTTATTTTAGTTATTAAATATTTAGGATTTTGTGAAATTTGTTTACAACTGGAAAGTATATTTTTAAAATTCAATGCCAAACAATGTATATTAAAAAATTTATAAATAAAAATTTAAATTTACCTAAATTAGAAGTATGTATTTTGAAATATTTTTTAATTTATTTAAAATATGTTCATATGTATACGGAAAAAATGAAATACAACATGTTATTTACTTTCTATAAAATAACAAATATAATGTGAGTCATATAACATAATCATTATAAGGATATTTTAATTTTATATTATGATATGTATTGGTTCATAAATAGAATATGGAAATATAAAAACATAAATAAAATATAATTCAAATAATTTTCAATATAATTTTCAAATATTTTTTTATAATTATATTTAATATATTTAATATTATAATAATATTTCAATAAACACAATTATACGATCAGGTAATAATCATATCCTAATATCCACATTTCCCTTTTTACCATATATATACTATACCTTTACCAATCATCTACATTCAATTACTTAAAATTTCCAACACTACCCTTTATAATGTAAATCATATTTTTAACACTTCATTATCATTTTAAATACATATCGAGATGAGTGTTCTTCCTAGGAGAAATAAATCCTATAGAGATTGTATTAGTGTGTGAATTATTCTCTCTCATTTTTCTCTATGTAATATCCCTTGGAGTTATATTCAACATTATTTCATGATGTGTGATGAAACATAATTTTACTTCTATATAATATATTTTACAAAATAATAAATTTTCATTGTGAGATATCTTTTTATTTATTAATAATTATCTAGTACATAAATCCCTAACACACCAACCCCATTATGTTTAATGCTATATTTATAATAGTTTTCCTCCATAATAATATTAAAGGTATGACTATATTATTGAATACCAAGTTGAACTAAAATAATCATATATGTAAATATAGTCAAATTGTTTCCAAATATATAATGATAATTATACATGTACATAGGTAAAAACTTACCAAAAACTACTAAACATCAAATTTCAAGGGAATTTTATATCAAAATCAACAATAATAACTGTAACCATGATAAAAATAAAATAAAAATGAATAATTAGTTGGTATGGAACACATTCGCATGAGAATGATATTATTATTTTTTAATTTTTTTAATTTTAAAAATGGTTCCACTCTTATCACATGTTAAATGGATCTTCTTATTCTCATATATTGTAAATATTATTGGACAATATCATGAAAAAATAAAGTTCAGGTCATATCCCAACCTTCAAACCCATATCACAATGGTCCTTGATCACCAACTAAATATATAAATAATATATATGCTACAGTCCCATGAAATTTAATCAATGAAGAGTTAATAGTCTAAAATGAGTTCATAAATATTTATTTATTTTTACACCTCATATAGATATTTTGTATCAATATTAATATAATGAAGAAAATATAATTACTATGAATAATTATTTTTAACATTAATTTTACATATATTTATTATATATATTCCTTCTAATAGAAAATGAGCACATTACTCATTCATAAATACATAATATTGTCTCCATGATCTGAAATATTTAATTTTTCATCAGAAGAACATGTGGTTTGTAATATTGATACAATTATAGAATATATATGATATATATTATTTTCTAATGACTATATAATGATAATATATTTTCATGACCCCCTCCTTCCATGGTGTACCCACCCCTCTTGGGTTGGCAATATGAGATAGAAGATATTGACCCATGAGTCTCGCTTTGAGTAGGCCCTGGGTTGGTGACCAGCATTGAGGTTATAGTAAACACAAGAATGTGATGAATTACCCTCTAAGAGATCACATGCAAAAGAGATAGATATTAAACACACAAACCAACTCCATTGCATAATGCAATATAAAATATATACCAAGTTCTCATATGTAATGTGATGCAAAACTTCTACAACTAAAAGTGAATACTGGAAGTACCATTGGAACGAAAAAATAATAGAAACCACAAGCCTAAGCAGCTCCTACAACCCCAAGGTAGTAGAAACCCACTGGATCTCCATCCTATCGAAGTGTCCAAAAAAAATAATGTATATATACATAGGATGAGTGTAATATTATACTCAGTAGGATCCTCCCCAAAGCCTCTCATGCAAAAGGAATAAAATCATGTTGAATAACAATGATCAAAAAATAAACTAACTCATAACCAATATAGGTATATTATCATCCTAGCCTCACCATGTCTACTCTCACCATGTATCACATACAATAGTTTATAATATAATAATGAATATCAAGGGTACCCTGCTACTGCTTCCCCACTAGTTTGCCTATTTTCCCAACGTCTCACATCCTTAGCATCTCTCTCTAAAAGGGATTCCCACAAAAACCTGGGAAAAGCACCACAATATGCACCTCATGAAACAAAATGACCACATCCATGTAGGAAAAGTAAACATGTTGTTCATGGGATCCACCACAGCTCTCATAACTTGTATCATATTCCAGGTATTGAACCTCAAGTAAGTATTTCCCATAGACCGAGTAAGGTACCTCAAGCCATCATAGCCTATACATGGTACACAAATAGTATTCCATAAGAAACTATATCCAGAATATATGTGTGTGAATAACCACATTCCATTATATCCCTCTACACACATATAAGGTAAAAAATAACGTCTTTGACTGCCAGCACAAATAACTACCAAGAGATGAGAGAGGGGGGAAAGGGGGAAGTCATCCATCCATCCTCTCACCATAATGTTGGGGAAAAGTCCCCATGAGGGCTCAAAATCCACGTGGTTTCAGTTTCCCTAACTGATGGGGTGTTGTGGAGGAAGAAACTCAAAAATTACAAAATATATTATAGCACACAACTACACTGGCATAACATATTCTTAGACTCAACTACAACTAACGTCTCCTATAATCCCGACTGCCACTTCTATGACTAGGTATCCTATAAGAACATAACCATTTAATGAGCTTTATTACATTACATTATTCCATTTTTATCAGTTTCTCTTTATGGTAATTAATTCATTAAATAGTAATTAACAATTAACTATTTCACATTATATTTCATTAGCATCCTACCCAATGTACACTATCCCTTTAAATTGCTACCCCATCATTTCCTCCCAGTAAGCTCAAACCCCTTGGGTTCACATCTTTTATTCAATCATTAATTAACACAATTATTACATTCCATTATTCTGTTGCATTATAGAACAATATTTTGAGCTACTAAACACCAGGGGGCTCAACTCGGTGAGTATATGAACTACCCGTGAAGTCTTTTCCAACTATAGAAGTAACATAGACTCATCCTCCAATGAGAAGCTGCACATGGAATGAACGTTTCATAGCATGCATGTCTTCACCCCTTTTTTAAAGAGGGTAAGAAAACTATCTCTCTTGAGTAGTGGGGTAAATAAAGAGGATAAATGACCAATAATAATCCACAAGCATCCAAACATTCACATCCATCCCATTTAACCATCCTCAGTGTCATCCCCAACACCCACATTCTTAAATCGATGCATCTTGTCTCTCTAGACATCAAATTCTGCCACAACCAATAAGCCTTCATGCCCTCTCATATCAAAAAAAACCATCCAGGCTCACATCACAACACATGCAGTTGGAAAAAAACATCATATCAATTGTGTTCTTATCCTTTTAACATGATAGAGGGTAACTCAGTACCCTACATGGGATTATCTTTAATAAAACCATCAGTCCATTAATCAATATTTTTAACCTATTAATTATTCGTAGGTTCCATCATCTGGAAACCTAACATGTAATCTATCACAATTGATTAAACATGATTACTGTATCAATTTAACTAATATCAAATAACAAAAACATCCAGATTCATTTACATTCCTCTTTATTATTATCCAAATAATTAACAATTAATTCTAGTTTTATGTTCATTATCTATTTTCATCAAGAACGAAATGCTAACTAAGTAAGCCTAGATATCACACTATATATCCAAACAAGAGGGAATAACATATGATTGATGTCAAATTATTTATTCAATTTAAAAAATTAATATGTCAATTCCATTGTGATCCAGTGGTCTAAAACATGCTAACCCTAAAGTTTTATGTAATAAAATAGAGAAGCAAAGAATCCCCTACCTCAAATAGTTTTTACATTCTTTCTATGAGAATGAGCCACAAAACGGGTTATGATCTCCTCCCCCACGACAACGGTATCCACCCAAGGATTCAGAGACACCACCACACCATTCAACACACAAGAAAATCCCATTAAGAACATAGAGATAGCATTCTAGATAAGGGAAAGTAGTAACAAACTGAGATGAATCAAAAAGGATGATGATATACAATACCTTATATCGAATATTGATTGACACTACTTAGTTGCATAAAAAATAGAGGGGAACCAATCCAAGGAGGAAGGTTTGATCGCACAACTCCTATGTGAAGGAATGAAAGGTTCGAGCATCTCACACGCGAGAACAAGGAGGAAGAACTAGGTTGGAAGATATCTCGTGCCTTTAGAATATTTAACTAGGAAGTGGTTTAAGATACACTAGGTTTTCCATTAAAAATGGATCACAGTAAACCACATGGTCTGACCATGTAAAAACATCACGAGCAATAGGAAAAAATTAATATAAGGGGTTGTGGAATTTGAATCCGCAATATTTCCCATAAAATGGGGCATTACATGCACTTAAATAAAAGTAACCTCAAATGGGAGAAACTATTTAAAGATAGAAACATTGTACATGAACACAAAATTTCAAAAAGGAAAAAGAGGCTACCATTGGAACCTCACCTTTCAAGAAAATTGTTTATGAACTCAAAATTTGGCAAATGAAATTGTGGAAACTATTGAACCTTACTGTTCTAGAAACAATGTTCACATAAGGAAACTATTGCAATGTTCGTATAAGGCTACTGATGACACTGCTCACATAAGGTTGTCGTTGAACATTACCGTTCTAGAAACACTATTAACATAAAGGTACTGTTGCAGTGATCACATAGGGATTCTAATGAAACTATTCACATAAGGCTACTGTTGCATTGTTCACATAAGCCATCCAATGACACTGTTCATATAATGTTACCGTTGCACTATTCACATAAGGCTACTGATGACACTTTTCCCATATGGCTACCATTGCACAGTTCACATAAGGCTACTGATGACACTATTCACATAAGGATGTCGTTTCACTGTTCACATATATCTACCGATGACATAGTTCACATAAGGCTACCATTAGACTATTCACATAAGTCTACCGATGACGCTGTTCACATTAGGAAACCATTGCACTATCTCACAATGCTACTAGTGACGTTGTTCGTATAAGGATACCGTTGCAAAATTCAGATAAGGATACCGCTGAAACTGATATCATAAGGATACGGTTTCTCAGTTCACATAATTATACTCATGAAACTGTTCACATATGGATACTGTTGCACTGTTCACAAAAGGCTAATGATGACACTTCTCACATAAGGCTAAACATAGCATTACTCACATAAGACTACAGATGACATTGTTCACAAAAGGCAACCATTGCACTATTCACATAAGCCAACCGTTTACACTATTCACATTAGGATACCATTGTACTATTCACATAAGGCTACCAATGACATTGTTTACAATTGGATACAATTGCACTGTTCATATAAGGCTATCGATGACAATGTTCACATAAGGTTGTGGTTTCAATGTTCACATAAGCCTACCGATTACTCTATTCACATAAGTCTACCGTTTCACTGTTCACATAAGGCTACCATCTAAGTATTCAAATAAGGCTACACTTTCACTATTAACAGAACTTGAATCACTGTTCACAGAACTGAAAATTTGGAATGGTGTTGGGGATAATCCACCTTGACCTCTAAGAACTCCATATAAACTAGAATTTAGACATTGAATGGACCAGGTAGGTTCAGGCCATTACATTAGGTAAATCTCAAAACATTATCATCCTTGATAATTCAAAACAATCATAAAAGGAATCAGAAAATAAGTCCAAACTACTACCCATCAAGATACCACTCAAAAGTGAGAAAGCCAAAAGAAGCAACAAAAGAAATTCATCATATAATCCCGAAAGGTCTATAAATCCAATGAAATCATCGCTACATGATAATATTTAATCATCTAACAACATTGGGTATAAAGCATGTATCTGCGACGCACATTCCCAGGTACTCTCTTACATTCCACCGTGTCACACAAGACACGAACAAACTGGATAGAATGACTACAACACACCTTTTCATTGTGGTCTTCGATCTCCACAGTCCACTCCTCGAAGGTTGTATTATCATCTACATAAATCTCTCCCCAAACAATAATGTGAGAGTCATCATGAATATAACGAAGGATCTGTGATACATGGAAAACATCATTTATCTGACTTATCTGTGGGGGAAGCACTATCGTATATTCCACAACTCCTACATGAACCAAAACCTCGAACGGACCACCAAACCGAGGAGAATGCTTACTCCTACCACTAAACCTTCACTACACATGACATGGAGTCACCTATATAAACATGTAATCCACAACATCAAACTAATAAGTTCTCCTCCTTTACGTGTTATATGTTTTCTGATGATCCTATGCTGCTTTCATATTCTCATGAATCACATGAACCATCGTTGTTGTATTCTTCACTAGTTCTGCTGCTAGAATTTCTACCTCTTCAACCCCAGTCCAGAATAATAGTGAACGAAAATGTTGGACATATATTGTTTAAAATGGTGCCATATCGTTGGTGGAGTAAAATCTATTGATGTATGTGAATTCCACCATGTCTAATTTTCTTATCCACGAACCCCCAAAATCCAAGACACAAGATCACAACATGTCTTCACGAGTTTGGATTGTTCACTCTATCTAACAGATTGTCTGCCGATGAAAATCAGTGTTAAGGAATAGCTAAGAACCGAAATCATCCTAAATACCCCTCCACACCATGGATGTAAAAAGAGGGTCTCAACAAGAAATTATCATCATTGGGACACCATGATGTTTCACCACATCCTCCATATACATCATTAGAAAAACATCAACTCTACCTGACTCATTTTTTACTATAAAGTCGGGCGGATATTGTTAAACAATCCCCTAGAACCCAAATAACATCTATAACAAGATTTTTTATCCCAGGCAATGAAAATTGACTCCTCAAGGCATGGTACATCTTTGTCATACTAGGATGATGCGCTAAATGTGAACTATAAAACTCTCTGAGAATCGTCTCATGCATCACTAGAGGAACCAATAGCCTTATGTGACACAACGATCAGTGTTGTTCACCCTCATACCACCCATAAGAGGCCTCGCCACAATCAACTCAGTCTCTCCAGACCTCCACCTCATGATCCCCAAACTGTGACTCTTCCACCTGCATCACTAGTGATTAATACCAAATAATTTGAAGAAGAAAACATTTACCCTCACATTATAACATATTGAGAAGTAATGCTGATAGTTCTTCCATCACACTCAAAGAATCACCATATATAAGCACATCATCACGACTTGACATCCGACTCAGTGCATCATCTACAATATTCAACTTTATAGGTGTATACAATATTTCAAGGTCATATTCCTATATGATGTCCATCAACGGACATTGTCGAATGTTTGAGCCACACTAGGAGATAACCTACCCCAGGCTCTTATGATTGGTGAAAAACACAATATTCCCTCCAATGAGGTAATTTCTCGACAAAATCAGAGAAAAAACCACTGCCTCCTACACACGATCATGGATGGCATAGATACATTCATGAGGATGAAATTGTCGGGACCCATAAGAAATGAAGGATCTCGGAAACATCTAAAAAGAGCCTAACCCAAGATGTAAAGCATCACAGAAATCATCAAATTGAACTCCCTATACTATAAGATAAAGAATTGGAGCATTTACTAATAGCTTTTTTAGATACGGAAAAGTTGCATGCCACTGATCAGTCCATATGAACACTTGATCCTTTCTAGGAAAAGCTGTCAATGGAGTTGCAACTCATGAGAAATCAGCTACAAACCTCCTATAGTAGCCTGCAAGACCAAGGAAACATCGTACCTCTAATAGTATCTTGGGGGATTCTCAAGACACAACTGCATATATCATCGATGGATCCACAACTGCTCCCTACTAAGACACAACATTCACTGAGAAATGTACTTATCGATCCCAAAACTAGAACATCAACAACATCCGAAACAAAAAATATTGACCATGAACACCCCAAATGGCGTGAAAATGCTCTACATTCTCCTCCTCAGATGTGGAGTACACAATGATGTAATCGATGAAGTCCACCATGAACAATTCAAGGAAATCATTGAACAAAAATTTTGTAAATCCCATGAACACAGCTGGAGTATTCATCACATCGAACTACATTAAAACAACCTCATAATTCCCATGATGACCAAAAAAAGTAAACTTTGTGATATCCCCATCATTCACACACATCTGATTATATCCTAACCACAAGTTAATATTTGATAAAAAACATTCACCCTTCATTTGATCGAAAAAATCATAAATACATGTAATAGGATAATGATTATTTTCTATCACATTGTTTATGAGTTGATAATCGATACACAACCACAAAATGTAATCAGACTTCATTACGAACAAAACTAGTGCACCCCATAGTGACACACTCGGCCAAAAAAACCACACTATAACTGACCATAAATCTATGTACGTAGATTTTTGAATTCCAAAGGGGCCATTCTATATAGAGACATAGAGATATGAGATGCTCATGGTTACAGATCGATCCCAAACATAACCTCTTGTCCAGTGGGTAATGCTACAACTTCTTCTGGAAAGACATCAGGGTACTCTCTTATGAACCTAGGAAATTCAAACTGGTAAACATCTAAAAAACCATCATCATCTCATCCATCATCAATGATAATGACAGGACATCCCACTGACCCTTCGGAGGGTCTCGCTCTCCCAGAAAAACCAATGGCTCACCCCTCGCATCGAAGAACACAACCTACCTCCTAAAGTAATCTACAATAGCCTACATGAAATAGAAAAAATCCAAGACCAAGATTCCATCATATGGTTGTATCTGTAATCATAGGACATCATCCCAATAGTGGTGTTTCCCAAGCACTAGCTCACAGTATCTACAAATTTCAAACAATTCATATCGACCTCCAACTTGCATAGTTTATGCCAAGGGCACCAGAAGCCACTCTACCACAAGTCCCAAATTATGGATAAGGGTAGGTGATATGAAAGAGTGTGTCTCTCATGAATCAGAAAAATCATAGACCAAGGTTGAAAACATGAAATGGGTACCTTAAACATTGTCTAGCTCACCTTGTGCTGGAAACAATAAAGAATGAAGCTGAACAAAACATCATCCATGCCCTCTCGGACCCTAATGATGACCACCACCATGGACACATTCTACACTCTGAGGAAAAGAAGTGTCACATGGATGTCCTCTGCTTTCCCCATATACCCCCTTCTGATCGAAAGCGGGTGCAACTTACTAATACTGCCTTGGCTGGAACAGCCTCAACGGAGGATCCTGGAGTAGATTACCAAGTCTGTGATAACTTATCTGAATATTCAGACGCTCTCATGGTAAATGACCTTGACCACAAAAAGAAAAAATCACTTTATCAATTAGCAAAGGCCTGGGAGCCGCCTCCCCTAGTGAAACTAGATGCTGAGGGATGGGACCAACAACACCACCCCCCCCAAACAAGAACTCTTCTTTCCTAAAAATCGGGAATGTTTGGCCACATCAATGATTCGTGAGGAGTCCTGATGACTCTCCTATCATGATGATATAGTACATTCAAATGACCTATCAATGATTTCTGCCCTTTCCCGCACCTCAAGATATGTCTTCAACAGAAATGGGGTGTCATAGTGCTAGATCTCTTGACACAAAGCATCTTCAAAATGCCTCACCCTAGCCTCCTTATCTGAAAACATGTTTGATGTATATCATAAAATTATCATGAAAATGATTCCAAACACTGACACACTAGAGATCCCTTGTAAATGGGTATGAAGATCCCAGTGACTGGACACCATCGTAGTCGAAGGAATAAACTCTACTCTAAAATTTTCTCTATACTCCTGCCATGAGATTTCCAACTCCTTGAGATGCACGAAGAACAACAACCGCTATTGTCATGCTGCTCCATGCAGCATCGTCACAATCATGGAAACTCAGTGCTCATTCTGATCACGGATCGAACTGAAGCCTATCTCAAACTCCCCCAACCAGTATTCTATGACTAAATCTAAAATAGAAGCCTCATACATATGCAGACTCTGGTGTTTAAACTCTCAATGTGTTCTCCTCAAAGTGTCATCATCATCAACCTATGCCCGGTGGTGATTTGATGGCACAACCTACTAGACATATTCTATGTGATCTTGATGAGGAGGTCGACCTAGAGACATTCCTACAAAATTAAAAATAGATAGAGTTACTAAACAATCAATATGGAAGACTCAAAATTAATCATTTTATTATTTTCTTTTCAATATTTTAGGTTATCATCTCCCAAGGTATACACATTAAATAACATACACAATGAAGAATGATGCATGATTTTTTTATATCTCTCTTCCCCATTACATGTATCAAATCATTTTGTTGCCAGTGATAATGTAATGGTCCATAAATTTATCATATAGGTACCTGAATTCCTTTGTCTCAGCCAGTCTGTAGTGTTAACATTACTTGTTAACAGTGGCTGGCACAGTTTCCCTACCCACCCAAGCTACCTCAACTGTGCCTAACACAAAACTCCATCATATCTCTCAACCAGACCTTAGAAAAAACTATTTCACGACCACCTCCCCATAAGGTGTACCCCACTTGGACATGCGATATGAGAAAAGAGATAATGACCCACCAGTCTCGCCATTTGTATGCCATGTGTTCAAGACAAACACCAAGGGTATAGTAAACACATGAATGTGAGGCATTTCCCTCTAAGGGAACAGATGAAAAAGAGAGAGGTAAGACAAAAACCAACCACCTCCAAATCATAAAAAAATATAAAAGAAACCCCATGTACAAATATGTATGGTAAAGCGAAAAAACTACAACAGAAATTGAAAACTAGGAGTACCGAAGGAGTTAAAAAACTACAGAAACCACAAGCCCGAACTAATCCTACAACCCCAAGAATGTAGAAACTAGCTCAATCTGAAACATGCCCCAAGTTACCTAAAAGCATATTATATATACATAGGTTCAGTATAACAGTATACTCAATTAGATCCTCTCTAGAGCCTCTCATGAAATAGTAATGAAATCATGCCAAAGAACAGTGAACAACAAGTGAAACTAACTAGTCACCATAATTGGTATATTAAGTTACCAACATCACCATGGAAACTCTAACCTAGCATTTCATTAAAGAGTGTATAATAAAATAAATAATATCAAGGGTGCCCCGCTACTACTTCCCCACTGGTTTACATCATTGCCCCATCATCGCACATCCTAAGCTTCTCTCTCTATAAAGGCTTACCCATTGTCAGTCGTGAAAAGCACCAAAACATTAACCTCATGCAACAAAACAACCATGTCCATGTATGAAAAGTAACTAGGAAGTCTCGAGGATACACCGCATCTCTCATAATTTGTATCATACATGTAGTATTAATCCTCATGTCATTATACCCCGAACACTGTGTATAAATCCTCAATCCATCATTTCCTATACATGTTACTCCTATAGTTGTCCATAGGAAACTATATCTAGAATATATGTGTGTGAGTAACCACAATCCAGTAAAACCCTCTACACACATATATTGGGAAATCAATCTTCTTTGCATACTAGCACATGTCACTACCAAGAGAAGTGAGTAGGGCCGAAGTTGGGTATTCTGTCATCCATCCTCCCACTGAAATGTTGGGGAAGACACCAACAAGGCTCAGAATCCCCGGTGTGTCGGTTTCTCTAACTAAAAAGGTGGAGTATTGTATAGAAACACAGAATATTTAGAATATACAATATCTCACAACCACACTATTGGTATAATGTAGACTTGTACTCAACTACACCTAACATCTCTCGGACTCTCAGCTACCACTTCTAAAATTATGTATCCTATAAGCACACAACAATTGAAAAAGATTTATTACATTTCTTCCTTCCCTTTTTAATCAGTTTCACAATGATTTAATTAATTATATAAACATTAATTAACAGTTAACAATTTCACATTATATTTTATTATCATCATAGCCATATTCAAATTTCCCATTACTTTTTTTCATCAGTATTACATCCCAGTAATCCCCATCTCCCAGTGTTAACATAATTTATTTAATAAATTATTAACAACCTCATTACTTTACCATTTTTCCAAGAATTCTAGAAAAACATTATAAGATACTAAACACAAGGGGGATCAACTCAGTGAGTATATGAATTACTCATGAAGACATTTACACATATATCAAGAGCATAGACCCATCCTACCTCAAGAATCAAAACACAGAATGCATGTGTCATACCCCGCGTGTCTTCGTTCATTTTGGGAGGCAGATAAGAAACCAGCTTCCTTGATTGGTGGTGAATGTAAAGAGGATAATAAATAAAAAAGAATCAGCAACCATACAAACATTCACATCTAACCTGTTTCATCAACCCTGGTTTCCTCCCCGACACCCACATTCATAAATCAATGCATCTCTCTACTCTAGGAATCTACTCTTGACACAACTAATAATCCTCCTTGCCACCACCTATCATAATAGCCAACGTGGATAACATCACAACACAAGCATAATGAAGAAAAACATCATATAAATTGGGCTCCTCGCCCTTAAACTAGAAAGAGGGTAACTCAAAATCCTACAAGGGATTATCTTTTATAAAAAACCAGTTATTTAATCCATCATTGATTAGCTGATATATTATTCGTAGGTTCCATAATCGAGAATACAACACCGCATGCTATCACAATTGATTAAACATGATTACTACATCAATTTGATTAACATCAAATAACAAAAACAACCATATTCATTTATGTGCATCATTTCCATTATCAAAACAATTATCAATTAATTACATCTTTACGTTCATTACATATTTCCATCAAGAATAAAAAGCTTAAAAAGAATGCATAGAAATCACACTATCTAGAAAAACCAGAGGCAATAACATACGATTGATATAAATTTATTTATTTGGCTTATATAAATAATATGTGAATTCCATTTTTATCTGGTGGGCTAAAACATACTAACACTATAGTTGCACATAAAATAATAGAGAAGCAACGAATCCTCTACCCCAAACAGTTCATGATGTTATTTATATGATAACGAGCCACACAACGAGATACGATCTCCCCCTCCCCCATCAAAACTATTTCCAACCAAGGATACAGAAAATACACCACACCAGTTAACAACCAAGAAATTCTGATTGGGAACATAGTGATAACATTCCATTAAAGGGCTTCGAGAAATAGATGGAGATGAAACCAAAATAATGATGATAGATCATACATTATATCAAAGATCCTTCGATACTACATGGTTTCATCAAAAACATTGGGAAACAAATCCATAGAGGAATGTTTGATCGCAAAACTCCTATGTGATGGAATGGACGTTTTTAGCATCTCACAAAAGAGAAAAATGTGGAAGAACTAAAGAGGAAGATATCCTGTACCTTTATAATATTTAACATGGAAGTGGTTTAAGATATGCTAGATTTTCCATTAAAAGATGATCACATTCAACCTCAGGGTTTGACCTACTAAAAGCATCCCAAGCCATAGTAGAAAAAATTATTATAGGAGTTATGGACTTAGAATTGGTCATAGGGTCCTTAAAATGAAGCATTAAATGCATTTTACGTCCAAGGAAATGTCACAGGGAAAAATTTGTAGGAAGTTGGAAACTCCATTCAAGAAATTGAAATTTGGAAAAGGAAATAGAGGATACCGTTGGATCCTCAGCGTTCTGGAAACCCTATTAAAGAACTCAAATTTTTTCAAAGGAACGATAGGCTACTATTGAAGCTCACCATTCTGGAAACATTTTTCACGAACTCAAAATTTGGCAATGTAAAACGAGGCTACCGTTGGAAACTCACTGTTCCGGAAACGCTGTTAATGATCTCAAAATTGTGCAATGGAAATAGAGGCTATCATTGAACCATACTATTCTAGAAACACTATTAACAAAAGGATACAATTCCACAATTCACATAAGTCTACCGATGACACTATTCACATAAGGATACCATTGCACTATTCACATAAGCCCACAGATCACACTTCATAATATGGAAATCGTCACACTGTTCAGATAATGCTACTGATGACATTGTTCATATAATGTTACTATCAGACTGTTCACATAAGGATACCGATGACACTATTAACATAAGGCTACCACTACACTGTTCACATAAGTCTATAGATGACACTGTTAAAATATGGCTACTATTTCACTATTCACAAAAGGATACCAATGACACTATTCACATAAGGCTACTAATGCACTATTCACATAAGTATACCGATGACATAGTTTACATAAGGCTACCATTTCACTGTTCATATATGGATATTAGTGACAATGTTCACTTAAGTCTAATGTTTCACTGTTCACAAAAGGCTACTGCTAACTCTGATCACCTAAGGCTATCGTTGCACTGTTCGCATAAGGCAACTGATGACACCGTTCACATAAGGTTACCATTACTCTTTTCACATAATGTTACCGATGAAACTATTCACCTAAGGCTATTGTTTCAAAGTTTACATAAGGCTACAGATGAAACTGTTCACATAGGGCTACAGTTGCAGTATTCACATAAACCTACCGATGACACTTTTCACATAAGGCTATAGGTGCATTATTCACATAAGGCTACCAATGACACTATTCACATAAGGCTACCAATGACACTATTCACATAAGGATTCCATTTCACTGTTCACAGAAGGGTACCATTGCACTTTTCATGTAAGACAATATTTGAAATGTTCACATAACTAGAAATTTGGAAAAGTGTGGTGAATAAGTCACCTTGAACTCCCAGAACAACATAAACACTATATGAAGAAATGGAACAGATCGGAGAGGACCCGACCATTACATTTATTTTCTATAAAAATTTCATTTTTATTATTTAAAAATGATTGTGACACCCTTTCATACGTGCAGGTAACAACATCCAAAATGTGTTTTAAATCATGTTTTATAACCACAACACATAGATTTATAAATATATATATATATATATAATGTACATATTTTATAATTATTAAATAATATAGTTTTGTCACACCTGATGATGTTCCATAATCATAAAACCAATTCATGCATGAAAAACCTAACACTTAACACACAAATATTTATTTCAGTAATTAATTATTAAAAGGAGTGACTGGAAATTACAATCCGTTGAAAAATAAATTGATAAAGATAAATATTTAGAAAATATTTATATATATTTAAAAAATATAAATTTATTATACAGGTGTTTAGGTGGTTTATGAAGCATGTCGGGAAAAGATGCAGGGGTGAATACTGTAGTCTCATTTCTTATCATGATTTTTCTTCTTTACATCTCTATAAGAGATATTTTTAAATCTATATTTTTCAAAAAACAAAAATATTTTCATCCCCTCTTGTTATTGAATATATTTTCAAGTACTCATTCAAATTTTCTTTTTTTTGAACTCAAAATAACAAAAAACTATTTTTAAAAAATTTGGGAATTATTTAATATTTTTGGTCAGGAATATTTTTCTTCCATATAAATAATGTTTAAATTGACTCAATAATGATCTTTTCTAATCTCTAATAGCTATGTAAACACATTTTCAACCATTTTTAATTTTTTTAATAACATTAAAATGGAATTTATACAATGTTTTACATATGGGTAATATTTTACTTTTTTCAAATGTCTGAGAAGAATATATTTTAATGATTAACAAATTAATGCAATTTACAACCATCATGACTATTATTTGTTATCAATATTTCATTATATATAATATGTTTTTTTATAAATAAAACACTATATAAAATATTTGGGAATTATCTATCATTAATCATTATGATCTGTAAATTATTAATTCTATTAATTTCAAATAATATTTTTAATGAACTTATGATAATATTTTTTATCACGGTCAACACCATTTACTGAATAATATATTCCATATTCGATATTATATAATGATACAATAATTTTTTTATTAGGATGGGTTATCATGTTGATTAATGATATTTTCATGAAGCACAGTTTTTTCAAGTGAATATTATTCTATGATGAAATGATGATTATTATTTTGTTATTCTGGAACACATATTTATGGTTTTAGTTATTTAAATATTTGGACTATAATTATATATCCCTATATTTAAGGGGATAAATAATGGCATCACAATAGATAATATGAAAAGTTAATGGGGAGTGGACCCAATGGAATATAAGAGTTTGTGACCCATGATTTAAAATAGATTGATCAATGAACTGAATATACAATGAAAATATATCAAAACTGGTAAAATGGTTATGGAAGTGATCCTTGTATAATAGAATAATTTTACAATCTTATCATTATGACCCAATATATTGAATTATTATCATACTTATGATATAATATTATGGATAATATTGGATTATTGTTCATTCCAACCTCTTATAAATCATGACATTTATTTTGATAGATTTTAAGTAATGACTTGTTATATATTATGTATGATTTTTTTTATTATGTATTTTTTTTATGATAATGTTCACAAACCCTAATTGGTATCTTATGCTTCTTTCTGATCAATGATTGGATTCTCTAATATTTACTGTTATAGAACTATTATATCTAACATTATTACATTTCAATTTTCCCCAAGTTATGATGAGAGCTATTATATGTGTAATATCTATAAAGGTAACTATTAGAGAATTATTTTCTATAAATTGTTATTGATAATTCACGAAAAAATATTATTATACCTATAGTTTTAATAGTAACCATATTAAATGGATATATAATAAATATAGTAACCATATTAAATGGATATATAATAAATATAGTTTCCATTAAAAATATATCATATTAAATGGTTAATAAATGTGGTTTTATCAGTTTTTCTATCATTATTTGTATGTTGTACCTCTGGTTTGGATAGTTTCATTAATTATAAGTAAATAATGAAGAATAAAATGATGATTGTGTATGAGGAAACAGCAAATATTATATGTTTATTTCTCCCTATCACATCATTATAATCAACATGTCTTATATTATTTTATTCATAACTATATTTTTTGAGAGACTTTAATAGAGATATAATTTTTTCATATTCATTATAGAGAAGTGTTAGAGTTATTTACTACTTGAAAGAGTTATCCACGCAAAAATTATTTATTTAAGGGTCATTTTTTTTATTTTTCACAAACATAATTGTATTCATTTTTTCATAAAAAAGCTAAATGGATGACTAATCAATAGTGGGATAATTATTGAACATGAAATTTTCATTATTATACATATACAATGATATTTATATAGTGACCATGATTTAACTACAACAAACATTATAATATATGGATTATATTATCCATTGGTCATTCCAAAATCCAAAGGGGTATGAAAAAATCCCCCATAATCAAATTTTTTCTTTAGGAATGAAGACATTTCTTTTTTCCCATAAGGCTAGTGTTCAGCTCTAATAGAATAAATTTTACATTGTGGAAATTATTTAACCACGTGTAATAAAAATAATATAATGACCACATTGGCCTACGAGACCATCATGATACACCAATATATTAGACATTACAATATAAAATAGTCGTCATAACAACACATAATTGAATAATGTTATTGAAGAAACAATGAAATATATTAAAAAATATTCTCTAAAACTCTGAAATATATAATTTTAAATGTACATAATAGATAAAAAATACTAAATGAAACTAAACATAATAAAAAAAATAGGTGATCATCCTATGGTACTCAAACATAAATATCCTAAAACAACAAACCATGAAGCAAATTGATATAAAAACTTATACATGAATCCATCTAGTCAATATGGTTTTTTTTGTTATCAATGTACTTATCATACCTAAAATATAGAATTTAATTTCGAATATTAATCATGGTGTCCATGTAGAGTTTCATCACTAAAACATTATAGTGATCCACTAAAAAGGCACCAATACAACAATTAAAAAATACGGGGTCTCATGAAAAAATCTGTTAATTTATATAAAAATACTAATTTTTTTTTGCATATAATAAATATTACATTGAAATTATAAATAGATTGTATTATACACATGTATAAACTAAAAAATAATAATTCCTCATTATAGGAGGATTTCTAAATTTACACACTTGAGTATGGATGACATCAAGTATCTGAGAAGAGAAAGGTAAGAAAAATTGGGATCCCAACCCTATAATATCTACTCAATAATATAATACCAAATAAAATTATTGGAGAATTGATATCCCAATAAAACATGATTTTCTATAATACATTTACAACACTATGTTCCCATCCTATAATTAATCATGAAATGGCTATACAAAAATAAATTTTTATCTCCCATCTTATTCAAAATTGTATATCATATATCAGTTTTAATCCATATGATATTTATAAAAACCATATAAAATAAAAAAAATACATTATATGACATTAGAAATTATGATTGAAAGAAAAGAAATAAATATTTGTAACATGGAAATGACAATCATTATAAAATAGAGATTGATAAAAATAATTTTACTTTGATTCCATTGAGGATAATTTTTTACCAACACATAATGTCTATTAGTACAAGAATAAAATGTATAAGTAAACGAATAAATAATCTAACATTAAAATAATTATGAAATAATCAACACATTAAATAACTTCAAAAAATCATATGAATAATAAAAAGGAGGAAACAAATATTTATGGCATACTAAAAATTATCCAAACAAAGCACTAAGTATGACATGTGTAACTCATGTTAATACAAGAGACAAAGTTCATTTATATTTTTTTCATAAAATGTAATAAAAAAATATTTAGTAAATGTAAAACATTATTAATGTAATTTTATATATAATTATTCAACTACCAAAAATGAATATTACATGTTATACTTGGAAATACATACATTTCCTAAAATGATAAAAAATATGTCTTAATGAATATATAGTTTCATATAATCTTGTTACTATTTATTTTAGGATAATATAAAATATCTAAATAAATTGTTATGAATATGAAAATTATAGTATAAAAAATATTATATAACAACTAGGTAACTATTTTTAATGAAATTATTTATGATTAATAATAATATAACTATGTCACACATAAAATATCATCATTGTACAACAACTTATATTAAAAACTATCAAACATGTTTATGTATGTGTCATAAAATATTATTTGATGGATTTTATTGAGAAATTGAGTTTTCTAGTTAATGACGCTAAATATTCCCCAATAGATTATACATTTTTTAATATTAACATACTGACATGTTTAATCTTTGAAACCACATTAAATTTATGGAAGATAAGATTTCATCCATTAACAAAAAATATCAAACCATTTGGAAAATATATATATTCTCAATAGACATGCATAGTTGAGAAATAATTTACATATCATGGGAATGGTAATAACAAGAAAAAACATAATATT
Organism: Viscum album; assembly: GCA_963277665.1. Taxonomy (NCBI): domain Eukaryota; kingdom Viridiplantae; phylum Streptophyta; class Magnoliopsida; order Santalales; family Viscaceae; genus Viscum; species Viscum album. The sequence goes on from OY728159.1 coordinate 1,436,531,425, forward strand.
ATAGTTCTAGAATTCATATTATAATTTATAATGTTATACTTAAAAATAAAAAGAATAAAATTATTTGAAATATGTTTTCTTCCGTACCTTGAAATTTAACTTTAACCTATGAAATAATTTCCTTACCAAAAAAATCCATTAAAAATGACTAAAAATATATATAAAAAATAATATAAATCATTATATGGGATCATATAAAATTCACATTGAATGTTTTTTCAAATTTTGTGAAAATATAATTTCAATGTTTTAACCATAATTTCCAAAATAGATGATCACACACGATATTAATAATTATAGAAATGCAGTGGCATGAATGTTCCAATCATATACTAGGATGTAAACTGTATAGTGGGGACCACCTAAAATAACCAATGGCTATAGTTCCCATTCTAAATTATCCTCAAAAAACCTGTAATATTGAATAACAATCATTTTATAGAAAATATTCCAAAAAATTACCCAATGTAATAAATAAAATTAATCATTAAGCAAACATGATGAATTAATTTTATAAAATACATCCTTAAAAATAAAAATATAATTCCCCATATCCTATAATATAAAAATTATATAATTCTACCCTAAAAAATATAAAACCAAGGAAAAACCATACCATCATGGGATTATCTAAAAATACTGTCAAATAGATAGAAAATCACAAACTATAAAATCTATTTGATGGTAAAATATTGAATCCAAAGGTCACGATGTTATTCTAAATTTCAAAAGTAAAATGAAAAGTCAAATATAAAAAATAAATTTATGTTAAATAATTAAAATAATGGAGGGAAAAAATGAGAATATATAACGGTTAACAACAAATTTGACCTTAAAAACACCAGAATCACGTGAGAGTGATATGAATAAATGAGAAATAGAAGGCAGTAATGAGGAGCCCTATGAATGGATCTCAACATCGAATGTACCAAATTTTCAATGTAAATTCATTGAAAATTATATGGGATTATTTTTAGACTACGTTTCAAGACGACATGTGATTCTGTGGCCCAAGATTCTGAAAATAAATGTTTGAACTGTTTTTAATGATTATTAAAAATAGCGCGTGTGTGGGATTTTAATAACCTCTAAATGGTGCCTGAATCTGAAATCTGAGGACACTATTTTATATCAGAACAGTGAGTATATATTATATAGAGGAAATCAACGGATGATCTATGTCTGCTCAAAAAAGATAATTTATGGATGTTGGAAGGGAAAAATAAAATATCCTAAAAATGTTATTTTACTTTATTTCATCGACGTTACACAGTGACTCAGGAGCACTACTATGCGTAGACTCGGCGACATTGCAACGCAGTTTCGTGGATATGCTGAAATGTATTAACACGTTTCCATTATGAAATATAGGTAAGGACCGGCGTTATAGTTCATAACTCTAGTGAATTTATTATAGATGCTAAAAGTTTTCCTATGGTAATGAGAAGGAAGAACCATTGCTAAAAACGAAGGTTTGGAGATCAAAGATCAGATCTAGAATTTATGAATGATAAATGTCGATGAATGACGGATCAAGGATGTTCATGGATAGATCACTATCAATGATTAATTGTCTCCTTAGATTTATCAACTTTTCAGATAGTGTGTGATTTTTATTTTGGTTACCCTTTCCCCCACTATCAATATTCTATGATGAATACAGGCCATTGTAAAAAAGATTTTCCCATGGATTTGTCGTTGATGTAAGAAGGGTTTCACATATTCACGGTTTTATGAAAGATTCATTTTTAATTTATTAATGGATTATAAACATGAGTTATAATGGAAATGAACCTCGATCCACATGAACATCTATCAAGGAAATTTTATCTTTGTTGGTTCATTTTTTCATATCCACGTCCTTTTGTTCGTCACCAATGGACGCATGTGTCCATGTTGGAATTTTCCATGATGATTTGAGCTTTAATGGACCACCAAAGTGGTGAAAATATGATATTGAGCTCTCTTATATTATGGTGATCATAAGGGGATTGTAACATGATTCCAAGTTTGAAGAATTTACAACCACAAAGATAGTGGTGGCTCGCATAAGTGGATCTTTCGGTGGCACACAGCGGTGCAGACACCCGACGGTAGGAACCCACAACATGGTATTTGTGTGTGGTGTACGGGGCCACTGGTTCGTTGGCTGATAGAGGGCCTTGACTAGATGTGGCAGTAGGAAATGAAATATTGTTGAGGGATGCAGTTCAACAGTATTTAGTGGTGGGTCACATAGAGAGAAACCAGATTGAATGCGACAGTAAACGGTGTTGACCTGGTGGGGTTGCAGTGCCCATCTCAAATCAGGTGGATGAACCTTCCCACTTGAGTAGGACAAGATGAAGCCAGTGTTCATGGACGATAGTGGGCCACGGTAAGCCCAGCGGGCTTGGCCAGAACTAGTGGGTCCAGTCAGGTGGCAACTTAGTTAGGACGGGTCGAGTTAGTCCAACCAGGTTAGACTAGACTGGTACCCAATTAGTCCCTTTTTATGTAAATGCCTATAACATCCAAATCGTAAGTCCAATTGATGAACCTTTTGCTTCATTGAGACCCTGTTGAGGAGGTGGTTCTTTGGGGATACTATATGTGACCTATGAATTCCTATGGAAATGATGTGGTGTTGGTCTCATGTGATGATGTAGAGTTGTTATCCTGGAATGGCGTGGAGTTGGACTCCAACAAGGGTGTGAAGCTTGTCTCTTGTGAGGGAACATCATTGGAATCCTATGAGAGCACATAGTTGGTCTCCTATGAGGGGGATGAGTTGTTATATTATGAGGGTGTAGAGTAGGTATCTCACCAGGGCGTGGAGTAAGTATCTTGCGTCAAATTGGAGTTGGTCTCTTATAAAGTGTGTGCGTCTCATTGGATTTGGATTGGTATGGACATTCTTTTTATATGTATCCTGGTGTGAGATGACTCTACTAACTCCCTAACTATACTTCATAGAGGCTACAGATTGTGTACTTCTTTGGTAATCTACCTTGTGTCTTTCTTTGTGGTTTACATTTGTGGTTTTGGGTCCCAACAGTGTATTGTTTGATTAACCCCTACACAAAATTCGGCACACATATCATGTCTTGCATATAAGACCGATAGCTTTGATAGAGTCCTTGGTGGGTTAGAAATGATTGGTTCTTCAGGGTGACCATATTGACCTGGTACACATTAGCATCATTCGGACAACTTACTATACCTACACATCATGTAGGGTTTTCTACTAACGAGATCCAGGAGCATGTAATTTTCTGTTTCAATTGGGATTGTATTTTATCATGTTTACTTTTTTAATTTGTTCTATTACTCTATGTTGTTGTATAAGTGGTATATAAAAATGTTTACTCAGTTTTTTTAATTTCAAAATTTTTCTTGGAGATGGGTGTGTGTGTACAGGTACTTAGAAAATGCCTCCCCTTTGTGGGGTATGCCAACTCGGTGCTAATCGCTTACCCATGGTCAGTTGGAGGTGGGCGTGGGGTAGTTAGTACATGGGCCTTAGTTAATGGGACATGGAAGAGTAGAATTAGAAGAGGTCAGTTTTACTTTTGTTTTAAGGAATCAATGTTATGTGTTTCGAGTTCAAATTTCAGTCAATGGAACCCAGTGTTTGTGTGAAGACCAATGTATCCATACCCCATGACCTTGAATTATTCTTTTTGACTCTATACCTAAAAACACTAGTTGAATGGGAGTTCAGGGGTTCATGAATCATATTGTAATTGATTGTGTACGTGTGTCCTTGTTAAGTTCAAATCATCTAACTTGGTATACTCTATTGGCAATGGTACATCTGGTTCTATTTTAGGATACATACACAGAGGTAGCCAGCCAAGATTTTGGGTCACAACCACAAGGATGGTCCACTGAGCAATGAGGCATCAAGGTAAGGACCATTTCATAAGATATAATATATTGGCGCTTTACCTATGAAACCACCACATGGAGAATAGTAGTTCCAACCAGAGTTACCAGTAGAGGATGTATGCAGGCTCAGTGAGTTGCATGAGTTTTAGAGACATCATCCTCTTATGTTCCATCTTGATACATATCTACATGATTAGGGTGATTTTTAGGAGGAGGTAATGTGATTATTCATCCTGGTGAGGATGCCTCTGGATCGGATGGTTTTCCTAGTCGTGTGTCTTCTACATGGCTCGATGGGGAGACAATGGAGCTTGATGGTCTAGACGCACGAGGAGGTGACCCTCTCCTAGGTAGAATTTGGGATCTCTTTAGGGAATAATTCATTATAATGACCTTATTGTATACGTTTATACACATGCTCCGACATATTCAGTAGGGCAGCTAGACTGTAGAAGAATAATCAGTCAGATTCAATGATCTTTCACGGTACTGTATAGAAATGGTGCGGGACCCATTCTTCAGGACTCATTCATTCGAGTATGGACTACACTACGAGATAAAGAGTTAGAAGATATACCTTTACATCCAGACATATGATGGGGTGCTAGAGAATGGTCTACTTTTAAGGAAATTTCTTACGGAGAAATCAACGGTGATTGTAGATACCACAGAGCATCTAGTAGTCGGGTATTTGGTAGAATGTAATCGACATCTGACGTAGGGGTCCAGGTGGACATAACAGTCTAGGGGATGATCCTAGGACCTGAGATCAGTGATATAGGGCTTCTAGTGAAGAGAATTTAATTCCAGATAAAGACTATGATACCCATGTCGTGTTCTAGGACATATTGTGAGATATCGTCTGACCAGCTGCATGACTGACCAAGAGATGATTGAGGGACTGATGAGGCAGTAATGGAGTTAGGAACATGGTGGTCTTCTAGGAAGAGGATGTGGAAGAGGAGAGGGATGAGCCTAAGGTTGTAGATTATGATTTGAGGATCTAGAACCACCTCCCATAGGTGGTCCACTATGTTCTTAGGGAGCTGGCGGACATAGGTGATGTCAGCTATAGCAAATAAAGGCTTACGATCCCAAGACTCTGAGGATGATTAGTGCTATGATGTGTGTCTTTTCCACCCATGCTATAGTTTTTATAGACATGATTTCCAGTAAATAATTTCATGCAATGAACCTTTTTCAATACACAATGTTTCTAGTAGAACCCTTAACTCAATCCCTATAACACCCCCTGATTTTATATTACTTTATCTATTTAATGTAATTCAATAGTTTGTTCTTTACGCAACACAAAGTTCATGTGTACCACGACATGTCAAACTAGACATTCAAAAAGCGATTATAAATAGTATTCACTAAATTTTTAATTTTATATACTCTATATAATTTAAACATCCATATTATCTGGTTCTTAGGCATAATATAGTTACAAATTAAAATTTTCAATTAAAAGAAGTATTTTTCATGAAATGAATATTTACTACCTTTTAATGGAGAACACTTTTTAAATCCAATAATTGACACTTTTATATATTATATTTTACAAAATAATGTTATTCTTTATTAGAGGGGAATAAAAATTTAGTTTGGATAATTTTTTTCTATTTTTCTAGTAACATTCTTTTTTTGAGGGAGTAGAAAAAAATGATAAATTTTAGTTGAAAAAAACATTTTAATCAAAATAATTTATAAATTTAATTTATAAATTTTAGTTGTTTTGAAGTATAATTAGAATATATTTTTATCATTTAATCCAATGTTAGTCATTGGACATTATTTTACATTAGAATTTGACATAAAATCAATTCAATCTTTTGATAGTTTTTACTAATCAAAAATCCTCATTCTTGTATTGACAAATCAAAGTAATTTTAAATTAATTAATGAAACATATTTTCATTATATTAGAAAACAGGAATTTTTTTTGAATTTTAAATATCAAATAATTTTTTTGTTATTTTTTTGTATTTTTCTGAAAACATTCAATTCTGGATGAATAGTAAAGAACCCAATGTTGTTGTTTAAAACCGATTTTTTTAAATAATTATTATTTTTATTTTAATTTATTTTATAGTCTAAATAGACACATAATACCATTATTAGTCCAATTTAATTCATTGGATTAATTATATAATAAGATTAGATATATAAAATATTATTGAATTCTTTAACGCCTATTACCCACCTTCTAGGCACGTTAGCAAATTTGCTACATCAATGAATTGAATTTCCAAAATTCGAGAGACATTATTAAAATCAGTAAGTAAAATGTTATTCAATATGAAGAAAAAAATTTCTGTTGAATTATAATTATTGATTTTATTTTACTATGGTTTAAAATAAATAGTGAAATTAAAGGTAAAATTGATATTATAATTACACCAAAACATGTATTTATTCAATTAGAGAATTATATTTCAACCTAAATCAACCATAAGAATAAAATATGAATATTTTGATTGAATGGGATTATATCAGGACATTTATTATTATATGATTTAAAGAATAGTTTAAGGTGATTAATTCAAATTTTAATAAATAAATAAATTTTAATATTAGGATATACACAAGATAATATTTTATATAAATATTAATTAGAAATATAAAAATATTTCTTACATTATGGTATTATATTTATAATTTTTGGACATTAAATAATTAAATTTATTTATGACACATTGATGATGTAGTAATTAACTTATTAATTAATGATTAAAATAATAGAGTTTATAAATATTAAAAAAATTATATTGAATCTTTTTATTCCATCAATTAGTTTTCTAGGTGAATATAACATGTTTGTATTGATTTAATGAATTTTTTTGAAGTAATAAAGCTGTGAAAACTTTAACAAAAGTCGAAAGTAAATTGCGTCAAAATTGACATAAATGAGTTTTTAAAACAAATATTATTTCATAAATGATATAATATTCCTAAAAAAAAGGTTAGGACAAATAACATAAATAATGTTACAAATTTCATTAATTAACCACTTTGGGTTCTATTTTAATTATATAATTTGTTAATAACAATATAGTGAATGAATACATGAAGACTTGAGAAAAGTAAAGCTAATTAACTAAGAGTTAAATTTAAAATATCTGGTTAATATGGTATCCTTAACATGTATAAAACCTTTTTTTGAGTTATTTTCATCCCACCCCCACTATATCATATAAATATATCTATTTGGAGCCTTTTGAAACCGAAAATGGTTTTATAATAAATTAATATTTCAAACATTTCCAAAAGTTCCCCTCGCCTCTCTTATAAAAGGGTACTTTACTTTCTCTCTAATTTACACATCCAAATAAATTTATGTCAGCCATAACCTTCTCAATTATCCTCCCATATACCCTCGCATCAACCTAGAAGGATTAATATTAATCAAAAATACACCCTATGGATCCATATAGTTCAAATCAATAGAAAGAACCTGATGAAAAGGTAATTATTACATCACATCGTACAAAGTTATTTTCTTATTCCAGTTCCACTTTATTTGTTGTTTCCATAACAAAATACTTACTCTAGTACCTTCTACATACTGTGATGTTATTTTAAATAAGATACAACAATATTCGTTATTCTATCATTCCTATAAATAACAAAGTCATCATACGCGGGTTTGTACGCCTTACCGTCTCTATGTTGATGTGTAGTTTGTTATTCAACACATAATTATTTATACTGGAATAATAATGAATATAATTGATGTAACTAAAACATATAACATGTAAATTATTCATTATTTATAATATAACATCCAATTACATATTATTTCACCACTAATAGAATGATATTATCACTCGTGTGTATGTACGACATGATGTCTCCATGACTCAAGCAAATTGTATTCCCCATCATAACCATTAAAAAAAATTTCTAATTTATGATTAGAAATAATTTTCAAGACCAGAATATCATTTGGGATATGAATAAAATACATCTTATCTTGAAAAAACATACTAATGTAACCAAACATATAAATGAAGATGAATCAGTTAACACACGAAACAATGAAACTACTGAAATATATTAACAGAGAAACATTAGAAGATAATACATGATATAATTTTTATGTATGTGGTTATTGTAACATCAAATAACAATTTTTTAACTATTATATAGTAGGTTAACATACCCTCTCATGTAGAAAAGAACAAGGTAAGGGTTAATTTTGCAATCTCTTTATTATCCGTGGTTGTTTATATATATGTATCTACATGGTCTTCTTACCAACCACATCTATGTTTCTTAAATATTATTTTCAAAACATTTTTACTATTTACTATTCAGTTTATTAAAGTCATGTATACCATTTTTTGAAGTTTTACAAAATGTTTTGAAAGGAATATTTTTTTCATTTTCCAATAAATGTACTTTACAACCTTTTTGACAAATTAAAGAAAGAATGAATTTTTAAATTATACTGCAGGTGTGGCTATTTTCCGATATTATAACACCTTAGATGCTTCCATTACTATCTTATAAGAATATTTTAAAAATAGTTTTTTTCTTTTATAATAAAATGGATTTTAAATAAATTCAAAATATAATGACATATTCTACTTAAATTGTATTGATTTCATCTATGTCAACATCCTTTGTTGGATGTTATGCATGTCTGAAGTTGATTTATTATGAGGCAATCTTCAATATTTTATCGAGAATTTTGTTATATGTTTTACTATGTATGTTATGTTTTTATTCCATTCATGGGTTATGGTTAATTTATTGACATTTCGTATGAAAGTTTCATTATAAATTTATATGTTTTATTTCAAAATGATCATATGAGGAATGTGTTTCACTTAATAAGTGAGGGGTGGAGCCCGCTATAGCTTCTTGATGCATAAATAGGTATCATGAGTTAAAATATTGTCTTGGAGGATGGCCTTGAAAAAATCATTAATTGTAGTATTGGCCCAAGGAATTGTCTATGTGGTTATAATGTCCAATATTATGAATTCCATCATTATGAAATTAACTGTTGATATTACATGTGATTATTTAAAAATTAGAATATCCATGTGAATTAGTAAATTAAATTATTTGATTTATCATTACCATAATCTTCTTGATTTTTATGTTTAAATGGATTGTGTTTTTGTATTATACATTTACTTCAATGATTATGATGATTTATGATAGTTTCTGCTATATTATTTTCCTTATTGGTCATATGAGGGCACCCTTTTCATTTGTTTAAATTTTCCATGTTGTGAATAAGTATATTACGAGTTACCTCTAGTGATGGGCTATGGGATATGAGTGTGTTCTTCAAAGACACACTGTTTCTTTTTCATTTCCCAATGTAATGGAAAAATTACGTATGAATCTAGTACTTCCAAGGATACTAAACAAATTAGTCTTTCAGACATTATCTCTGGTTATCATACTAATGTTATGTAATAATGCACCTACTCTGGGTAACTAGGGTTGGGGCATTATAGTTGGTATATTGATAAAGATTAGTAGAATCCTTGGAAACTAGATTTAGATAAACTCTGACTAGAAAAAATTATCCTAAGACAGACATTGAGGATTAGTATACCAGAACATCCAAAATTTTTGGTAATGTACATATTATTTGTGTTTTCCATTAAAATACATCCCTGTTGGGATACAAACAGGAAGATGTTGCTCTGGAAGAGATGTACCTTGGAGTGAAATCTCTAACAAGGAGTTTTGGGCATGACCTGGGGTATCCTGATACATGACAAGGAGAATTTCTACACTCTAGTTATTAACACTCACATGGGATATGTTTTGGATAATTTAAATTTTCTTTACATTCCATTATGAAGTAATTTTGAGTAAATAATTTCTCAATGAAAAAATATTAATGATTATGGATTACATGCCAAAATTGTTCATTTTAAATTAGGTATTTTATATGTTTGAAACTATGTATTGTGATTCATAAATTAAGTTGTTGTATGACATTTTTTTGAAATGGAAACTAGTAGAATGTATGGAAACTCCAATAATACACATGATAGAAAGTGTAAGAAGGATCATATCATTCATAGTCTTTAGTCGACATTAATAAGGGAAATAGTCTACCATGTATTCCCATAATATGAAGAAATTTTATAATGTGTTAATAAGACAAGTAAATATTTCTCTGATTCATATGGATTTGAAGGGATGTAAGAGAAGAAAAAGATGGTAGAGAGAAAGATAGATAAAGGTAATAAGGGAACGAATGATTTTCCCATATGTGATAACTGTGTAAAGAATCAGCTTGGTGTATTTTTTAAGGGAATGAAAATTTTTTATATGTGTTGATAAAAAGGACACCAAGTACATGATTCCAATGGTAAGAAATATGTTTCAAAAGTAAAACACTTCATTAACAAGGAGTTGGGATACTATGTGAATCAATGTTCCAATCATCATAGGGTTCCTCAAATGATGCTATTCGAAAATAATAATGTTATGATACTACTGCATATGAAGTGGAAGTATTAGTGTTCTTATAATTTTATAAATGAATTATTCCATTTGATAATTGTATAAAAGATGTACTGGTTGTAAAAATTATGGAATAAAATATGGATTTCATTTTAGAACTAATTAATTGAGGATTTGAGATTATATGGTACAAAGAAATGTTAATCAACAACAAGTTAACCATTTAGTAAAATACATGTTTGAAGGGAAGATAAACCATAATATGGTCCTGATACTGATGTAGTGATTTTGGAATAAGGGATGGTTGATTTGGATAAAATATATTGGATATTCTTGAATACCATACAACCGATTAATGGTTTGTTTATTACATCATTATTGGAGTACTAGAAAATTTGGGATATAAAGATTATATCAATTAATCTATAATTAATAAGGTGGAATGAATGTTATCAATATGGTTTTATTGAAATTTAGGGTGTTTCCATTTTTAAGCAGAATACATGAAGAAGCTAATCAAAAGTAATTATGTCAAGAAAATAGACTTCTTTATGTTACGTTGACCATCATTATAAATTTTTGGACTATGAGTTTTGAAACAAGTATTTAGGATATGTATAAAGGTTATAATGTATTATAATGGAGTTTGGATACTATTTTTAAAGGTTAAAACATTTTTTAAGATTATATTTGGGTTGATATAAAATGGAGTGGTTGGGCGACAACCAGTCATGTCTGACAAGGTGGTGAGACTTGAACCTGCAACTAAAGGCCGACATGGGTGCATCACCAACCCCTGGCCTACATGATGTCTTTGTTTGTATTATGTATCTTTTTAAAAGATATAATAGTTGATTTAAAAATTCATTTTTTCAAACCCAATACGAAATGTATTAATATAATATTTTGGAGTTCTATTATATTTTTGAGTGAGAGATTAGTTTGAGGTTGAAATTAGTTAATTGATGGAACTCGACATATCAATTATTATTTTTTATATTCTATTATGAATTTAATTCTTAATCATTAGGGAACGAATCCAAAACTAAAGAATGTGTTATCTTCATACCTTGTGTTTTTTTTGAACAAATGACATTTTATGTCATCATAGATTGATGGTTTGAGGCCCTCAATTTTCTACTTATTATTCACTAGTTTTTGATTTATGACCTCAATAACTACATTTAAATATATATTTTTTCCTCTAATTATGTGTCTCAAATTTCCACCAATGTTCTCATATTCGAAAAACTAGTTTATTGGGGTCTATTCCATTTTCTTTTCCCTTTTATTAAGACTAAATTTTAGTATCCCTATTTTTAATATGGGTTTTTTTCTGGGGTATTTTCTATTTTAAACATTTTAATTTCAAAGAAAAATTTCAAATTGCAAGGGCTCAATTTATTAAAGTTGGGGAGAATTTAGCACACAATTTTTTCATAGTACAATATCACTTTTAAGTAATTCAATAGTTTGCGCTACAAGCAACAACAAGTTAGAGTGCACCACAACATACCAAACTAGACAGTCAAAAATCATTTATAAATAGTATCAAGTGAATTTTAATTTTTATATACTCTATATAATTTCAACATCCATATCATGTGTTTCATAGACATAATATAAGAACAGATTCAATTTTTCAAATAAAAGATGTATTTTAAAAAATTGTGATTTCACAGCCTTTTAATGGGGAACCCTTTTTAAATCCAATATATGACACTATAATATATTTAATTTGACAATATAAACTTCTTATTTATAATAGGGAGGTAAAAATTTAGTTTCGACAATTTTTTGTTGTTTTTCTATTAACATTCTTATTTTCATGAATAATAAAAATACTAATTTCTAATTGAATTCTTCTTTTTTAATCAAAATAATTCATAGCATTAAATTATACATTTTAATGATTTTAAAGTATAATTTGACTAATTTTTTATTATTTAATCCAATTTTGGTCATTGGAGGTAATTTTACATTTAAATGGGTCATAACACATATCAATCTTTTGATAGTTTTTACTTCCCCAAAACCAGCTTTCTAGTTTTGACAACAAGAATTAATTTTAAATAAATTAATGCAACTTATATGTTATGAATCTGGTAAAATAGAAAATATTTTTAATTTGGAACATCAAAATTATCATTGGGTGATTTTTTTTTATTTTTATGAAAACATTCAATTTTTGACGAATACTGAAAAACACTGGGTTATTGTTTAAAAAAGAACAATTATTTAAATAATTTTTAATTTTAATTAAATATAATTTAAAGACAATATAGATACATAATAACTATATTATTCCAATTTAATTCATTAGAGTAATTTTTTAACAAGATTAGATATATAAAATTTTATTGAACATTTTAACATCTTTTTCCCACCTTCTATGGATGTTAACAAATTTGCATAAAATATAATTTTACCAATTATGTTAGTTGAGTTTTAGGAAATAGAGATAAATAGTTGACATCAGTATGTGACATTTGATTCAATAGGATTAAAATAATTTTGGGTGAATAGTAACTATTGATTTTTTTTTACCACGGTTAAAATTAAATAGGGTATTTAAAGAAAAAAAAATTAATTAAATTACCCCAACGCATGTCCTAATTATATTAGAAATGTTTATTTCAACCAAAATCAACCTCAGAAATAAAGTATGACCGTTTTTATCTACATTAATAAGATAATGAGATTTATTATTATTTTATTTAAAGATGAATTAAAAGTGTTAAATTCATCTTTTAATAACTAAATCATTTTTAATATAGGGAGATACAAAAGTTGGATTCTATTATAAATATTAAATAGAAATAGAAAAATATTTCAACATAAAGGAATTTTATATAAATGTGTTGATGTTAAATAATTAAATTTATTTATGATACAATGATGATGCAGTAATTACCTTAATAATGAATGACTAAAATAACTGATTATATAAATATTAAAAAAAATTTAAATTTAAACTTCTTTTCCTATCCTCTAGTTTTATAGGTGAATATAACAGTTTTGGATTTACTAAATTTATTGTTTTTTATGTAATCAAGTTGTGATGTCTTTATCCCAAAAAAATACATAATAGTGTCAAAAAATGACATAAATGTTTTTTTAAAATATTGTTTATTAAATGATATAATATTTATAAAATTCATTGTTTCATCCAAAGGAATTAAATAACGTTATATATGTCATTAATGAACCACTTTTGCTTATCCTATCAATTTGTTGTATGTTTATTAACAATATAGTTTAAGAAAGCTAGAAGATATTGTAAAAGTTATATTATTTCACCAATAATTCAATCTAAAAGATAAGGTCAATATGGTGAAACAAACTGGTCTAAAAACTATTGGTTGCGTGGTTTTTGACCCATCACCACCTAATACTCTAATTAAAACCATTTGGAGCCATTATAAACATAAAATTATTTTATAATAAAAAAATATTTCAAAATATTCCAAATCCATCCCTGAATAGTCTTGTAAAAGGGTACTTCCCATTATCTCAAATGACAATAAATTACACTTTTTTTTACCAAAACCAGCTCAAATATCCTCCCATAAATCCGACCCTAAACATAATTGACTTATTTTTATTAGAAAGTCGTCAAATGAATCCATTTTGTTAAAATCAAATGGAAGAACCTAAAAAATGTAATTCATTCATCACCTCTCTCAATGATCTTTTTTTTCTTCCACATTCACATTCATTGTTTTTTCCATACCAAAATATTTACACTTGTACCTTCTACAAAATTGGATATTATAATAAATATCGTACAACAATATTCATTATTCTATACATATTATGAATGTAAATGTAACTATATGTGGGTAAATATGGCTTACCGTATCCACGTTTTGGTGTAGTTTGTTATTCAACACATATTAATTTATATGGGTATAATAATGATGTTAATTGATGTAAATAATAAATATAACATGTTAATTATTCGTTATGTATAATATACCATCCATTTACATGCGATTTCACAACTAATAGAATGATATTATCGCTTGTGTGTACGTAGGCATTACCGTCTGCACAACGTGATGAGATTTTATTCCCCATCATAACCAATCAATAATAATTTCCTTTGGAATATTAAAAATAATTTTTAATAACATAATATTATTCTGGATGCAAATCGAATACATCATGTCCATAATAATGTAGGATCAAAATAGTGATGTAGATGCTCAATATACAATAGGGGGGGTGAATTGTATACTTTAAAAAATTCCTTTGGAACCTTTAATGTTAGTTAAGAATAACTATGTTTTCCTTAAGTAAAGGAAAGGGCTAAGCTTAACAAAGTTAAACTTAGTAGATTCAAAACACCTCTAATTCCAAAAGAAAACTTGGAAAGAGATTCTGAACATAGGTTCCGGAAATATGGTTTTGGAAGATGACACTTAACAAAAGATTACAATATGAGAGTCTACCTTAAAGCGTATAGAATCTAAATGAAACAGAGTACAAGTAAGGACGTATAAGAAAGTTATACTTTCCTTATATTACAAAATGCATCGGAATATAAACAAGTAGTAAAACTACAAGTAACAAGATATAAGTCTTTTAACCCAAAGAGAAGGGTATCCAACAACCTTGGATAAAGGTCCCTTGATTTATACATTCAAGCAAGTCTGTCTTACCCACACCAGGGTAAGCCCTCGATACGAAGATCGGAGTCTCTGTCTTGCAATCCCCGCAAGCCCTCAACGTCAAGGTAGTTGGCAACCTCTATCTTCCTCAGCAAGGAAGCCCTCGAACTTCAAGGTAGTCGGCACCTCTGTCTTCCTATCTCCAGAAGCCCTCGAATGTAATCACCAACATTCGGAGTCGCATGAAGCATTGAGAGTTAATAAAAGTCTCTCTCTCTAGAAATCACTTCTAGAAAATTATTCAGCTTTTCAGTACTTTCATCAGCCATCAACAACGAGCTCTTTCAAATGAGCTCCTATTTATAGGTAATGTCAGCTCCTTCTCCAACAGTCATACTTTCCTTAAAGATCGGAGGGACCTGTACACGTGTCCCTTAGACAAAGATTGGATTATAACAAAACAGACGACATCCTTTTTTAACAAAACAAGTATGACATCGTTTTAATTCTGACTCAAAGGTTCGGAATGAACGCTTCAGAGTAAAGGTTCAGAGTCTAACAAAGATATTTTTCGGAGTCTAAATTAATTCAGAGTGTATAAAACAGAGATACTCAAATTCTGTTTAATAGGTGAATTCGGAATGAGAATTCGGAATAGGAATTCTTCATCAGAAATCGAAATGAAAATTCATCATCAGGATTCGTAATGAGAATTCATCATCAGAATTCGTAATGAGAATTCATCAACAGAATTCGTAATGAGAATTCTTCATCAAAATTCGTAATGAGAATTATTCATCATAATTCGTAATGGGAATTCGGAATGGGATTTCTTCATTAGATTCCGTAATGAGGATTCTTCATTGGATTTCGTAATGAGAATTCTTCTTCAGAATTCGTATCCTGAATCTGGAATAGAACTTAGTCAGAGTTCATATCCGGAATTCGGAATGAAATTTCCTTATAGTTCTTATCCAGAATCCGAATCCTAAAATAGAATGCTTTACATCAAAGTTTCAATGATTCCGAGAAAATATAAATGAATCCGAATTTCATACTTTAAGAAAAATATGGATGAAAATAAGGTAAGGATAATTTTTCTTATGAAAGCAAATTTCATTATAAAAACAATTTTTCTTAAGAACGCAATTTTTCTTATAAAATAAATTTTCCTTAAAGATAAGGTGTTTGTGATTTTCAAAACAAGAATGAATGGAAAAGTCATAAGGAAAACCTTATTGACTCAATAAATAAATATGAAAAATGTCAAAAGAACATATAATTGAAAATGAATCAGTTTACAGTAGGAACAAAGACACTACTGAAATATTATTTACTATGAAACATTAAAAGAAAATATATGATATCATATTTATATATGTGATTATATTATAATTTAATAAAAACAATTTTACCATTATAGATGTGGTTAATGTACCCTCTACAAATTAAAAGTAAAGGTAATGGAAAATATTACAATTTATATATTTTCTAAGGAAGTTTATGTGTAAGTATCTAATAGAACTTCTTATCATCCACATCCATGGGTCTTAAAAATTTATTTCAAAACAATTTTACTAATTAATATACTATTTGTTAAAGTCATTTATACCCTTATATGTCTTTTTATTAAATTTTTTGAAAGGAATACATCTGTCATTTTCCAAACAAGTTACTTTATGACCATATCATCAAATTCAGGAAAAATGTTTCTTTTACTTGTATTGTGAGTCCAGCTATTTTCTGCCATTATAACACCTTTGAATCTTCCCTTATATGATTATAAGAATTTTATAAAAAAAATTATTTTATAATTAAATGTTTTTTAAATTATTTCAAAATAGAAAAATACATTTCATTCAAATAGTTTTGATTTCATCTCTGTTAACATCCTTTGTTGGATATTACAGTTCTTTGAAGTTGATTAATAATGGTACCATATTGCAAATTGTATTGATGGTTTTGTGATATTTTTTACTATGGATGTGCAATTTTTATACCATCCATGGTTTATGGTTAAATTATTAACATTTTTTATGCTAGTTTTAGTAAGAATTATTATCTTCTGATTCAACAGTTGCATATGAGGAATGCATTAGACATAGAATTTAATGGGTGGAGCCTACAAAAACTCCTCGATGCATCATTATGTCTCATTAAACAAACAAATGTCTTGGTACAGGTCCATGAATAAATCATTATTTGAATTATTGGCACGAGGCCTTGACATTGTGGTTATGATGTCTGGCCTTATGCATTCCATCAATATGAAATTAGTTATTGATATTACATGTGATTATTCGACTAGTAGAATATCAAAGTAAATAAGTTAATGGAATTATTCTATTTATCTTTTCCATATTATTATGATGTTTAAGTTTGAAAGGCATGTTTTTTTATCTAATATATTTCCTTCAAGGATTTTTCATATTTATGAATGTTTCCACTATATTGTTATCTTAAATGAGCAACTTAGCTCACCCATTTCTTATGTTTTATTTTTCCCTGGATGCGAAAAAAATATTATGACTGGCCTATACAGATATGCTAAGGTATGTGAGTGTGTTTGATAGAGACACAATGTTACTTTTTCATTTTCCAATGTAACGTAAAACTTATTTATGTATCAAGTACATCCAAGGCTACTAAACTGATCGGTCTTTTTGTCTTTATCTCTTGTGATCATGCCAATTTTATGTAATAATTCCCCGACTCTCGGTATGTAGGTTTAGGGAATTAAAATACTTATGATTATATACTCCTATGGATGGTGATTCAATGATCACAAATTGGTTTAGATAGTGTGACCTAACTCTTGGGGAAAATAGTTTTGGTTGGGATATCTTAGTGGGACTGTCGAGGCCTTACAACATCAATCTAGGTTTGTAATGGTTATTGAAAGATTATGCTCAGATCGACCATTTTAGTCACATAGTGCGGTGTCTCGAAAGAGA
This sequence comes from Viscum album, assembly GCA_963277665.1. Taxonomy (NCBI): domain Eukaryota; kingdom Viridiplantae; phylum Streptophyta; class Magnoliopsida; order Santalales; family Viscaceae; genus Viscum; species Viscum album. The sequence goes on from OY728159.1 coordinate 1,436,549,303, forward strand.
TGAGACCATGTTTTCTTTTATCGATGAAAAAGGAACTGGAGCAGTGTAGGATGGTCTCTCAGGTAGGAGGGTACAACCAATCACATATAAATTGTCTAGCATGACTCTCATTGTAGTGGATTAGATGAGACCTCAGTATCATGTAGTGTTGGATGAGTTAGAGGAAATCTTTCCAGAAGATATTCTAGGACATCCTCATCACTGGGTGGTAGGTTTTTTCTTTGACATGTACACCATGACAACATATATATCTTCACCAACATATCAGAAGTATCCATTTGAGCTTCGTGAATTGAGGGTACAATTGGAGGACATGTAGAGAAATGGGTTCATGTGGCCTAATATTTATTTTTGGGAAACCCTAGTATTGTTTTCCATGAAGGAACAAAAGAGCTTGAGGCTATGTGAGGAAATTCGACGCCTGTATACGGTGACTGTGAAGAATAAGAACCCACTAATGAGGATTGATGACCCCTTCGATCAAATAAATGGAGAGTGATTTTTCTCAAGGATAGACCTCAAATAAGGTCATCACCATAATCATGTTCATGATGAGGACATTCAGAAGACATCATTTAGATGTCGATGTGGTCACTATGATTACATAGTGATGCTTTTGGGGCTGAAAAATGCGCTAGTAATGTTAATGGGACTCATTAACAGAATCTTATAGCCTTAACTAGATTGGTTTGTAGCGGTCATTATTGATGACATCCAAGTATACTCAACGTCTATGGAGGATTCCGTGATACATACGAGGGTGTTCCTCGACATACCCTGAGATTACTCTATTTATAGAAAGCTTCCGAGGTGCTCTTCATTGATACAAGAGGTCAACTTTATATGACACATAATTTTGTAGGTTGATGTGGTAGTAGATCTAGCGATGATAGAGGTGGTTCATTCTTGGGATCTACCCAAAAATGTTATTGAGGTGAGATGTTTCCTAGGTTTAGTTGGGTACTATTGGTGTATTGTTCCTGATGTTTCCAGAGTAGAAACATCCATGAAATCACTAACATGAAAGGGGAAACATTTTGTATGGATGGAGAACTTCTAGGAGGGCATTTTAGCAGCTAAGACACAATTTGAAGACTGCTCTCATCCATATATTTCCAAAGGGTGTCGAGTATATGGTGTTCTGCAACACATTAAAGACTAGGATTTATTACATCATTATGCAGGGAAAATTAGTAATTTCATATGATTCACGATAGTTGTATCCACATAAGCAGAACTGTGCAACCCACGATCTAGAGTTGGTATCGGTAGTCTTCTCATTACAAATGTGGAGACACTACCTTTTGGGTTAGTGGTTTATCATCTATGCAGACCACAAAAGTCTCATGTATATCTTCTATTAGAAGGATTTGAATTTGACAAAGAGGAATTGTCTAGAGTTCTTCAAGGTAAATGGATTTGAGATAGTCTATAATGTAATGAAATGGAATGTGGTGAAATATGCCTTTAGCTAGAGATCAAGTTCACAACTACTGAATGAGGCCATGGAGTTGTTATGCTCACATTAGGTATCCTACATGGATGGGGATGGAGTTGATTATCTCTAGTCTATGGTAGTTACTCATCCACTCTTATAGTGATTTAGGGAGGCACACTCGGAGATACATGATCCAATACTACATGTTCCTAGATGTCCATAGGGTATGCCCCATATGGATATTTGAATGGTGGGCAACACATCATCCTTTTTTATGGATTCGAGTTGTATTAGCTACGTTACAGGAGTAGGTGTTGATTGAGTTCCATAAATCCCCTTTGGTTGTACGTCCATGTGTTGAAAAGAAATACCAAGACCTTTGATGTCCTTTCTGGTGGTTAGGGATGAAGAAGGCAATGTTAGAGTTTGATTACAGGTACCCCACTTGTCAACAATTTAAGGTTGAGCATTAGGTACCAGTGGGTTTCACTCTTCCCATTGAGTTGATTGAGTCAAAGTGGAATAGAATACCTATGGACATCATGCTTGGATTAACATGTACGCCCAGGGTGCTTGATATAATCTGGGTGACCATTGACTGACTCACCATGTCTATCCACTTCATAGAAATTCAAGAACATGTTTTATTAGAGAGATTGGTATGCCTCTACGTTTATGATATATTTCGACTCCATGGAGTACCATCTATTATAGTCTCATATAATGATGCTAGTTTCACATCCTAGTTGTGGAAGGGATTGCAAGAAGTGTTCAGGACTCAGTTGTGCTTGAGAAAAACATTCTTCCCACTCATAGATGGTGAAACGAAGCAGACCATTCAGTTATTAGAGGACATGCTACATGTTTTCATTCTAAATTATGGCTGCATTTGGGAAGATCAACTACCTTGGGAGGAGTTTTCATACAATAAAACTACCAATTTTCCATTATTATGACACCGTTTGAGGAATTTTACAGGTGACCATGTAAGATGCCAATTTTCTAGACGAAACTCGATGAGTCACCACTTATGGGCCTATAGCATGTGTGGGATACTATAGAGAAGTTGAAGCTCATCTAGAAGTGGATGAAGAAAACACAGTTCCATCATATGTTCTATACTAATTGGAGATGAATACCATTGGAGTTTGAGGCGGGGGACCATGTGTTCCATAATTTCCCTCATTAACATGGAATAAAAAGATTTGGAAGGGGCTACAAGTTATCATTGAGGTTCATCAGACATTTTATAATACTGCATACAGTGGGTGGGGTGGCGTCCCACATGGATCTACCTCTATAGTTAGAGTGACTGCATGACGTCTTCCATGTATCTTAGATGAGGAGATATGTACTTGACTAATCACATATCATTGACTGGGGAGAGCTGGATGTTGACGATGGGAAGATTTGTACCTAGTTCCTTGTGGAGATTTAGGATCAATAATGGATGAACCTTCATGGAAGATAGATTATTATAGTGAATATTCAGTGGTAGCACATGAATTTTCAGAAGGGATATGGGAACATGAGGATCAGATCAATGCTCAGCATCCCCATTTTTTGATTAGACCTTTTTTTGTCTTCTAGGGTCGTAAATCCCAGAGGATGGTAGAATGTAATGTCCCAGATTTTCCATGTATTTTTTTATAATTACTTGGTGTTTTTTCAAGACCAGGCGCTGAGACACCATATGATTCCAAGGCTCGGGGTGCCCTGAATAAATTATTTAAATATGTTTAACATTTAATAAAAATAGCACGTGTGGGTAGTTTTACTGACTTCTAAACATGCGTCTGAATTAGAAACTCAAGGGCACCATTGAGCTCAGAATAGAGGGTTTACCTTAGGAGAGGCCTAACATCGATAAGCACGGTTCGACTGAAAATTTTAATTTATGGACATTTAAAAAGAAAAATATATTTTTGTTAAAAATTAATTAAAACTCCATAAAATTTCATAATAAGTAATTTTCATTAAATTCAATAGTCTGCGCTTCGAACAACACCGAGTTCGAGCGCACCACGACTTACCAAACTAGGTATTCAAAAGAGGTTATGAATAGTATTAAGTAGATTTTGAATTTTATATACACCATATAATTTTAACATATGTATTATGTGTTTCATAGACATATTACAAGAACAAATTCAATTTTTCAGATAAAAATATAATTTTTTTAAAAAAATTGAATTTTAGCACAGTTTAATGGTGAAACCTTTTTAAATTCAATATTTAACCATTTTACATATTCAATTTGACTAAATAAAGTTTTTCTTTAAAATAAAAACATCCAAAATTACCTTGGATGATATTTTGGTATTTTTCTAATATTAATGATTTTTTATGAATAGTGAGAAATTCTGTATTTAAATTCAAAACCGCATTTTAATAAAATTTATTTTTATAAATAGATTATATTTTAAATTGGATTTGAAGGGTAATTATATTATATTTTTACCAATTAATCAAATGTTGGTCATTGTAATTAATTTTTCATTTAAATTATACATAAACAAATGTCAATGTTTTGATATTTATTGTTTCATAAAAACACGCTATTTGTTTTGACAACGTGAATTAGTTTTAAATTAATTAATCCAAAATAAATGTTTTGAATTAGTTAAAATAGACTTCATTTTTGAATTCAGAATACCAAATACAGCTTAGGCTGAATTTTTGGTATTTTTCTGCAAAACTTTTATTTTTGATGAATAGTGATGCCACTATGTAGTAGTTAAAAATACGCCATTATAATTTAAATGAAATTTACCACATCTATGAATTTAATTTATAAAATCTGAGTTACATGGATGTTATTAGCAAGAAATTTTTTTTCCAATATTATGAAAGTAATTTTTGGTGAATAGTAGCTTTTAACTGTTATTTACCACGGTTGAAGGTAAATTGAGTAATTTAAGGTAAAAATAATATTACAATATTACAAAATTACCTTAAAACTTATCCTAACATTTTTCGATTAGTCATGGACGATAATGGGAATCCTTGGGTTGATTTTGGGTCCCCATGGAGCCACATATGAATGATAATGATGCTTTATTTTATTTTAGTTGACGTAAAGGCAAAAATCACATAAACAAATTTCTTTTAGTATATAAATTTTTACATGGGGTTATATAAGTCATAATGTCCAATATAGGTATTAATTGAAAAGGTAAAATTATTTCCAACATTATGGTATTATTTTTTATAATTTTTCTAAATCAATTACATTAAATTATTTATGACACAATAATGATGTAGTATTTATCTCATTAATAATTGATTTAAATAAATAAGATTATTAATATTAAAACAATATCCAAAAACCAGTCGAATTCTTATTGGATGATTTTATTTCTACCGTGATTCATTTTATCATAGTCTTTATTTTTTTTGGTCCATTAGAAATAGAATATCACTATATAGTAAAATAATATTTTCACCATTTCCTAAAGAGCTCCTACTCTACCTTATAAAAGGTAATTAATTCTAACCCATACCAAACACCACTCATGCCCCTTGGATCATCAATCCCCTACCCAAATATGCTATCAAGATCCCTATCTTAATTTTAAAAGACTTACCATCGATAGAAGATTCTTCAAGAAGTATTTTTGGATTTAACCAAAGGAAGTTAACCAAATTAAAGGTAACAAATTCTCTGAAATTCTTTGGTTTTATTTTGTTTTATTTTACATCTACAACCCCCTAAACTCTTTTTATTCCATTAATTTATAAAAAAACCAATATCTTAAATATACTAGGATGTTTTTATAATAAGTATTCGAACTACACTTACACAAAACTCCATCTAATTATTGAAAACCATACTTTTTCTTTGGTTGGAAAACTAAAGCATCACAAAACGATGATTGTTCGATTATCTCCTACCACCTCTCATGGTATCCATTAAGATGAAACCATATTTATATATGATATATATTATGTTCATGTTTTCTTTTTTCTTCTGTAATTTCTATTTATGTCACACCTTAATGGTTTCCATTAAGTGTAAAATATAATAATTTCAATTGAGGAAGTGCGGACTACTTCACCATCAAAGTGATATGACTTGTTAATGACTTGTGTGTGACATATAATTTATGGACATAGTGATATTATATATAATATTATACTATAATTTTAATATAACTATTTATCATTATGATTTTATTCCATTAAAATATAAAATAAAAATGAACGTAGCGTTCATGCGTATGTACGACTTACCGTCTCTATGACTGGTTCATTTCATTTCTTATCTCCAAATGTTATGTTCAATTATAAATAAATTTATATATTAGATATATATTATATATACTATATCTAAATAATTTATATAATTCTAGAGATAATTTATTTTTTACCACATGGAAAAATTGTAATTATAAGAAGTTTATTGTTGACTCCAGTTCCGAACATCAATAAAATATCCAATATGAACTCAAATAATACACTAATAATTATAGAAAATAAATAAGTAATATAAAAGGAATAATAAAATATAAAAATGTTTATAATCATTTAGATATTAACTTACGTATATTTTTTAGGACGAACATGGAATATACAAGACTAGTCGGACTTGAGGATATGTGTTTCTTATCAAACATTGAATTCTGTGAGATTTCCATTGTTCCCCACTTATTTATTTCATGTGGTGTATTGTGTACATTAATTTGATATATATTATCATTATTCTCATTATATTAATTATATCCTATTATTAATTTTGTGGTTAATAAATTTTGGTCATACGAGTTGATTGATTACAACGAACTAAGGGTTTTTCATCTAACTTTTTATTCATGTGAGATTCATGCTATATTGGCCACAATTTTATTTTGTGTGGCGTATGTACTATCCATGATTGTATTCATTGTTTAATAAACATTAATTTATCAGTATTTGAATCATCATTTTATGATCCTTTTTCGTGGGGTGCATTATTCATAGGTTACCATATCGGTCTGGGAATCTCAAATTTCATTTTCCACTCATTCAGTTTTATGGATAATTCATTGACAATTTTACTCCAAGATTATACAGAGAATCAAAATTTATTATTTATGTAGTAATTTCCACTACCCATTGTGTGTATATACTATTTATACCCAAAATCACCCCATTATTAATTTCTCAAGTCATTGATATAATCTTCATAAGATCAATCTTAACTCAGTATCCATTCATTGAGTTAAACATCCAAGTCAATGGCCTTGTTTTTTACATGATTATGTGTGAATTTCCTCTGATTGATTTAAATTGAATATTCCATTATTTTTAGTATATTTAATTTTTTCACACATAATTATTTCATAGATTTATCCTTAACCTAAGGGTACATTTTTTATAAGGGAATTTATCTCGATTTACATTCCATTGAGAATTCATTGTTGTCATGCTCAAATTCACTATTATATGGTGTATATACTATCCTGATTTTAAAAATTTTATTAAGGATTATTTATATGGACATTAATGTTTTCAAATTAAAATCAATTTTAATATTTTCATAGTTTTATGGGACACATAGATTCAAAAATCTTTTTTAGAAAACATCTTGATAAATATTGATTTTTTAAAATGTTTTCAAGAAAATGGGGAATATTTCATTCATGTAGTTTTGATGATTATTTTCAACTGTGTCGTTATCCTTCATTATAAAATATTTAGGATAATCTATTATAATTAAATATTCCATATTGTATTTAATTAGTTATGTTTTATTGTGGATGTGCTATTTTTATTCTACTAATTTGTTTTGAGGTTAAAGTATTGAAATTTCGTATTCTATATTTAATAAAAATGTTTAGATTATGTTTCACTCATTTCATATGTGGAAACCATTGGACTTAATAAGTGATGGGGGAGCCCGCTATAGCTCATAGATGCAATAGTAGGTCTCATGAGACAATTAGACATGGAATTGGTTGAGGCCTTTCCCAATATTTGATATATGGTTTTGGCTAAGGCCTTAATCATTTTTAGACATCTTGGCTGAGGCCTTGAATTTTTTTTTCACAATGTCATGCATTATGCATTCTATCATTATGATATTAGCTATTGATATTTCATGTTGTTATTCGACTAGTAGAACAACCATGAATATGTTTTATTGTTTCCTTATTTACTCAGCTCATATTCCTGCCATAAATTACTCATGTTTATTATTCATTAAGGAAAGTATATTCAATTATTAAATATTTCTATTGTTTATGATATCTTCTGATGTATTTCTTAATCTAAATGAGCATATGAGCTCACCCCTTTATCATGTATCATTTTCCCAGGATATGAAGAAGTTAGTTATTAGGTACTTTTTGCAATAATCATAGAATCTTGGATGTTTCTGATGGAATAAATTGGTGTTGTTTTTATTTTCAAGTTGTAATGTTGTACGTAATTATGAATACTGTTTCCAATACTACTAAACTAATTGGTTCTTTAGGACTTGATTCCTTATAATCATGCCAATGTTATGTAATAATGCACTGACTCTGGGTAGCTGGGGTCAGGGCTTTATAGTTGGTATGAGAGGAAGTTTGGTACAAGACATTGAAACTAGATTTAGATATACTCTGATTATATCACATTATCATAAGATAGAATTTTAGAATTAGTATAGAAGAACTTCCAAGAATTTTGGTAATGTAAATATTTTTTGTATTTTCCAAGAAATACATCACTGTATAAATACGAGTAGGTAGAGGTGGATCTGGAATAGATGTACCAAAGAGTGAAAACACTAACAAGGATTTTTGGGCCTGACCAGGGGTATCCTGGTATATGACAAAAGACCTTGCTTGACATTTGGTTACGACACATCTGGGGGATATTCTTAGGATAAATAACATTTTCATTACAAATTGAATAGAAATATTTTAATATAAGATGAGCATAAATATCCTTGGTTAATCCTATGGTGTTTTAGATTGAAAATACAGTTTGATGATATTTTCTAAATAATTTTATGTCTATTCATACTCACACAATGCTTTAGGGTTTTAGTTAATGGATGGATTCCATGGATGTCATAGTATAATTTGACATGATGTACATGGTGGGAAAAGTGTTGGAAATGAGAAAAGAAATGGATTTTTGATAGGCGTAAACGTTATTTTCTTCATGACAAATCAGTTTTCCAAATGAATTATCAACAACATATATATTAACCGACTCCCAGACTCAACAAAGAAGAGAAAAGTGGTGAATGCTAATTTCTCTAGTAGTGAAGACCATGGAGAAAAGAAATCTCATTTTCCATCACGTTGAAATTGTGGTAGGAGACACATAGGAAGGTGTCTTAATGAAATAACGATATTCTATATGAGTGAGAATGAATGGCATAAATTAATGAAATGTCGAAGAAAAATGAAGAGTACTATAGAAGTCAATAAAAATGATCCTACGAATCCAATTATGTTCATTTGACGTAAATTTAAAGGACCTTGGAATCACCCATGTCAATGCCCTATTCTTTAGGAAAATCTCTTAGTCAAGGAAGATCCAATGTGGAAATAAATGGATTGAAAAATGATTAAACGTATTAGTGATATTTTTTTATGAGATTACATAGGAAGACTTTTCTTCTCTTTTGTGGATATAGTTTTCAATAACCATTTGGGATTTTTTTTGATTCAGGAATTTGAGGTAATTACATGTTATTAATTTTTGGGATGAAAATGTGAGGTAAGAGATAATATTGGTGGTTAAATTAGGTTATGATTATTTTGAGAAATCTTTCTCATTTCTGGAAATATTAAAAAATTATATAGTTTTTAAAAAAAAAGACAAACATTGTGCCAACCCGTCATGTTGGAAAAATATGCGGGAATCGAACCAACAACCAAAGTGAGATTAAGATTTATCGCATACCACTGGACTACGTGAAGTCCATAGTTAGTGTGACAAATTCTTTTTAGTTATGTGATTTTATTGATAAATAATAAGTTGATTGGGGATATAATGTCTTATCAATTAGATATCCATATTCTAGGAAGATAATTTGGTTATTTAGTGATAAATGTTATTTTGGAAGACATTTTCTCTATTGGGAATACTATATGTCTAAGGAAAATATAATACTATGGGATTTCATTTTAAGGTTAATTGTTTTTTTATCAATTTTTTTGTTGAGGATTTATACAGATTTGGGTTATTTATGGAAATGATTAAACTATAATAGAGAATATGTGATTATGTTAATTACATTTAAGTATGTTACTTTATGAGTAGTAGATATTATTTGGAGATACAATTTATCATGGAAGACTATGTAAGAAAATTATTTTGTGTTTTGGGTTTCTATAATAGTTTTGATTATATTGAATGATTTTATGGACAATTTTTTATTGGAAGGTATTTATTGAACTTTGAGTATTGTTGGTTTAATTTTAGAAATTATGATTTGTATTTCTTTCCCTAATGTATTATACATTGGAGATCATCTAACCATTTACTAAAAATTATTTTTTTGGTTAATCACTAAATAAAAAAAATATAGTTCATCCATTATGGATTATGTGATTCTCTATAAGTTGATTCTGGAGTTTTAGGTGTGACCAAGTCATCTATAATATTGATCATTTCTAGTGAATGATGTGTTTGTGGTCTGAATTAGATGAAGGATGAAACTCTAAATATAATGTGTATTTTTTTCATATTTTATGAATTAATTAATAATTATACATTATATAATAGATCATAAAAAATGTGTTATCGTAATGGTTTATATTTTGATGAAATGATGATATTTTAAATATTCATAGATTGATGGCTTTGAGGCCCTCAATTTTATACATGTTTGTGATTGATGACCTCAACTACTCCGTATAAATATTTACGTTTTTCCTCCAGTAATGTTTCTATAAATTCTACCAATGCTCTCTTAATCGAGATCAAAATTTTGTGGTGACTTTTCATCTCCCTTTCCCTATTATTAAGATTAAATTTTGTAAAGTCAATTTTTGATTTGGGTTTTTCACAAACGTATATTTCTATTTTAGATATTTTACTTTAGAAGAAAAATTTCAAATTGAGAAAACTCAATTTATTTTAGGAAGGGAGAAAGTTACTCCCCATGATTTCATAGTAAGTTTTTTTCTTTAAATTCAATATCTTGCGCTACACGCAACACTGCATTTGAGAACCCCACGACTTAAAAAACCATCTGTTCAAAAGTGGTTATTAATATTATTAACTTTATTTTTAATTTTATAAACTCCATATAATTTTAGCTTATGTGTTATGTGTTTCATAGAAATAATATAAGAACAAATTCAATTATTCAGATAAAAAATATATTTTAAAAAAAAAATTCATTTTTACCACATTTTAATAGAGATCACTTTTTAAATCGAATATTTTACCCTTTGGCATATTCAATTTGAAAAAATTAAATTATTCTATAGAATTGGAGCATAAAAATTTACCTTGGATGAAATTTTGGTAAATTTCTAATAATATTAATTTTTAATGAATAGTGAGAAATACTGTATTTCAATTCAAAACCGCATTTTAATCAAATTTATTTTTTACAATAGATTATATATTAAAATGTTTTTGATGTGAAATTAGAATATATTTTTACACTTTAACCAAATTTTTGTCATTGTAATTAATTTCCCATTGAAATTATACATAAACAAGTGTCAATCTTTTGATAGTTATTATTTCATAAAAACACGCTATTTGTTTTGAAAACGGGAATTAATTTTAAATTAAATAATCCAACTACTATGTTATTAATTTGTAAAAATAGACATCATTTTTGAATTATGAATATAAAATATAGCTTAGGCTGAATTTATGGTCTTTTTAGGGAAAACTTCAATTTTTTATGATTAGTGAAACCACTAAGTAGTAGTTAAAAACCAACTTTTTGATTTAAAAGATATTTTACCGTTTATGTGAATTGAATTTCCAAAATCCAAGATAAATTTTTGTTATTAGTAAGTAAAATGTGGTTCAATATTATTAAAACAACTATTATTGAATAGTAACTTTTGAATATATTTACTGCGGTTAAAGGTAAAACAAGGTAATTTAAGTTAAAAAGAATATTATAATAATAAAAAAATACCTTTACACATTTACTAATCTTATTGGATGATTAATGGCCAACCATGGATATCAACGGGTAGATATTGGGACCCCATGGAAAACTTATGAGTGATAATGACACTTTATTTTAATTAACTTAATTTAAAGGCAAAAATGGCATAAACAAATACCTTTTCGTAAATCAATTTTTACATGGAGTAATATAAGTCATAATTTAGAATATAAATATTCATTGGAATTCTAAAACATTTCCTAAATTAGGGTATTTTATTATAATTCTTAGACATCATATAAATTAAATTTTTTATGTCACAATAATGATAAAGTAATTACCACATTAGTAAATGATTAATTAAATAAGATTATTAATATTAAAACAATATCCAAAAACTATCCACTTCTTATTGGATGATTTTATTTCGACCATGAGTCATCTTATATTTGACTATAATTAGATTTTCACTTTATGAAATTGAATATCACTATATAATAAAACAATATTTTCACACTTTCCTAAAGAGGCCCTCACCCCCCTTATAAAAGGACATCATTTCTAACTCATTCAACACACCTCTCAAGCCCCTTGGATCATTCAACCCCAGACCATATAAAATATCATGATCCCTATCTTACTCCTAGAAGCTTTAACATAGGTAGATGTCTCTTCAAAAAGTATTTTTGGTTCAAACTAAAGGAAGTTACCCATATTAATGGTAACAATTTCTCTTAATTTTTTTTGTTTTTTTTTATTTTACAACTCTTCCCCATAAAATCGTTTTATTCAATATTTTATAATAAATAAAATATCCCTAAAATACTAGGATGTTTTTATGAGATGTATTAGAACTACACTTACACACACCTCCATCCAATTGGTGAAGAACATACTGTTTCTATGGTTGAAAAACTAATGCCTCATGAAACATGGATTGTTCGGTTATCTCCTACATCTTATCATGTAGAGCATTAATATGACAATATATTTATATATGATATATATTTTTATTATGTTTTATTTTTTCTTCTATATTTCCCCTTTATATCATACCTTTATGGTTTCTATTATGGGTAAAATGCGATGATTTCATTTGAGAAAGTGCGGACTACCGCCCCTCAAAGTGATATGACTCGTTAATGACTTGTGTGGGTTGTATAAAGTACATATATAATGATATTATATATGATATTATACTGGAATTATAATATTCCTATGCATAATTATGTTATAATTCCATTATAATATAAAATAGAAATTAATGTAGCATTCATGTGTACGTACATCTTACCCTCTCCCTTAATGGTGAATTTCATTTATTATCATCAAATGTTATGTCATGTTATAAATACATATATTTATAGGATATATATTATATATATGAGATGTAAATCATTTATATTATTCTTGGGGATACTGGTCTTTTGACCAATGAAAAAATCGTAACTATAACATGTTCATTTTTTACTCAAGTTGTGAACATCGATAAAATATACAATATGAAAATAAATAAATAATTAATTGTTGTAGCAATGTAATAAGTGATATAAAAAGAATAATAAAAAATAAAAATTTTCTTAATAAAGTATAAATTAACTTATATTTATTATTCCGGATGAAAAAGGAACATACAAGACAAGTCAGACTAAAGGTAAGGGGTTTCTTATCTCACTTTTAATTCTATGAGATTTCCATTGTTCCCAACTTATTTATTGAATTTGTCATATTCTATACTGACATTTGATAAATATTATCATTATTATCTTTATATTAATGGAATTCTGTTATTCATTTTGTGGTTATTATCTTTTGGTCATACGACTTGACTAATTACAACGAAGTAAGGCTTTTTCATCTCAATTTTTATTCGTATGAGATTCATTCTATATTGGCCACTATTTCCTTTATTGTGTCATGTGTACTATACATTATTATATTAATTGTGTAATATACATTAATTTTTTGATATTTACATCATCATTAAATGATCCTTCTTTCATGGGGTGTACGTTTCATAAGATACAAAATCGGTAAGGGAATTTCAAATTAATCTTTCTACACATTCAGATTTACACATTATTTATTGAATATTTTACTCCATGACTATGTTTGGAATAACTATTTATTTATTATATAGTAATTTGCAGTCCCCTGAGTTGTATACACTATTGATATGCATAATCACTCAATTTAAAATTTCTCAAGTCATTGATATGAACATGATAAGAGTAATATTAACACAATTTCATGTCATTAAGTTAAACATACATGTCATTGGTGGTGTTTTTTCAATTATATGTGTGGATGTCCTAAGATTTATTTACACTAAATATCAAATCATATTGAATTTATTTATATTTTTCACACATAATTATTTCATAGAGTTATCCTTAACCTAAGGATATAGTTTTTATAAGGGACTTTATCTCGATTTACATTCTATCGAGACTTCTTTGTTTTTATTCACCAATTCACTATGAAATGGTTTATATACTGTAATTTGACATATTAAATCCATAAATGCTTTATTCTCATGATATTATAATGTTTTTATTACCTCAATTATTTTTTTTCATGCATCTCTCATTTGGATAGAAACTCTAACTAAAATATCATTTTTAAATGTCTTAATGATTTATTCTTCTAAATCATTCTCATCAATGACAATGTTTTAAAAATGGTTTTAAGGATTTATTTAAAGGGAAATTAATGTTTTCAAATTAAAATACTTTTTATGATTTTCAATTTGGTGTGGGACACATTGATTTAAAAATCTATTTTAAACGACTTCCTGATAAATTGTGAGTATTTTAAATGTTTTCAAGAAAAAAGGCGATATTTCTCTCATATAGTTTTGATGATTATTTTCATCTATGTCAATATCCTTCGTTATTCTTGATTGAGGTTAATGTATTATAATACAATCTTCCATAATGTATTTAATGAGTTATGTTTTACTGTGGATGTGCTATTGTTATGCCATTCATGGTTTGAGGTTATAGTAATGACATTTCGTATTCTAGTTTTAATATGAATGTTTAATGATGTTTCACCCATTTCATATGAAGACTGAATTTGACATAGTAAGTTACTAGTGGAGCCCGCTATACCTCCTCAAGGCATCGGTAGGTCTCATGGGACCATTAGATGTGGAATTTTCTGAGCCCTTTCCATTTTTTGTTTTATGGTTTTGGCCGAGGCCTTCATCATTTATAGATGACTTGGCCGAGGCCTTGACAAAATAATTCAAAATGTCTGACATTTTTCATTCCATCATTATGAGGATATATATCGATATTTTATGTAATTATTCAACTAGTAGAACAACCATGACTATGATTTATTATTTTATTATTCACTCAACTCATATTCCGACCATAAATTACTCATTTCTATTATTTATTAAGGCATGTGTTTTCAATTATTCACGCTACCTAATGTCTATGTTATCTTACGTTGTATTTCATACTCTTTCTGAGCATCATACCTCACCCCTTTATCATGTTTCATTTTCCCAGGATATGAAGAGGTTTGATATGAGTGACTTTCATGAATAATCATGGATTCTTTTTCGTTTATAAAGGAATAAATTAATGTTTTTTTCAGGTTGTAATGTTGAACTTAAGTATGCATATTGTTTTAGTGACTACTAAACAAATTGGTCCTTCATGACTTGATTACCTGTAATAATTCTAATGTTATGTAATAATGCACCGACTCGGGGTAACTGGGGTCAGGGCATTACCATTATTTTATATTATTTCATCAATGTAATGTAGTGACACAGTTGCACTATGATGTGGCGACTCAATGAGGCTGAAACACAGTGTTGTGGAAATGCTAAAATTCCTTAATTATATTCTTTCACTAAACATAGGTAGGGACCAGTGTTAGGATTCATAACACTAGAGATATTTCCCTAGATCCCAGAAGCATTCATGTGGAAATTTGATGGAATATCTCTCACTGGTGAAAATGGTTTAGAGAACAGTTATCATATCTTGCATCGATGAACGACGAAGGATGACGAATGATGTATCAAGGATGTTTGTGGATGGATGACCATCAACAACGAATTCTCTCCTATGATCGATCCATTTTTCTTATAGGGTGTGAGTTTTATTTTTATTCTCTGTTTTCCCTCCCATGATATACTACGGTGAACACAGACCAATCTACAAATAGTTTGGCCCACTGATTTTTCATTGTTGCGATATGGGTTTTACCAAATTGCGGGGTTATGAGAAATTGATCATGAATTTGTTATTAGATTATAAATTTCTATTCTAATGATAATGAACCATGATCTACATGAAAATATATTGATGTCCATTCATATTTATTGGTTCATGATTCTCGATCCCCATCCATACAGTCTTCCCCAATGGACCCAAATTGTCGTATCAGTATTTTCTGAAAGGTTCCTAGCATTATAGGACCCCTGAAGTGACGACAACACGATATTGAGCCCATGGAAATGATGGTAATGACCTAAGGGTTGAAATGACATTCTAGATTCAATGAATTGACCCCCATAGTGATGATAGTGTCACACAGAAGAGAAACCTCTTGCGATAATGCATGACAGCTATAACAACCTATGATTTTATGAGAATTATTTTTTTTCTTTGGTGTCTTTTGTTATACGCATCTGCATGATTATTCTTCGTTATACACAACATTATATAATCTTGTATATATGCAAAACTATTCTTGGCTTGTGATGAACACAATTTCATGTTCATCAAAATAAAATTCATTTTACTCAACACCAAATATAGATTTTGATCAATGTATAACTAAAAAATATTGTCAATATCTTATACGCAACACCAAAAGAAGATATCCCTACTTGTAACCCATATTTTCCTTCCATTATATGCAAGAGCGACCTTCCTCAATAGCGTGTGTTGTACACAATACTGAGTTTCCCAAAACAATGATATATTATCATAATATTATTACGTACTAGCCGTGATGAATATTATTAACCGCATTTTGAATTTTATAACATTATGATTCATCATATACATTTTCTGTAATGATGTATGAGACCAAAATCAATTTTCTGGATAAAATAAGTATTTTAAAAAAAATGTAGTTTTACATCCTTTTGATCGAACACCCATTTTAAATATAATTTTTTACAAGTTTATAAGTTCAATATTACAAAATAAACTTATTTTATTGAATGAGTTTATAGAAATTTACATTGGATAATGTTTTGATATTTTTCCGACAACGTTCTTATTTTGATGAATAGTAAAAACACGCTAAATTTTACTTAAAAACAAAATTTTTCATCGACATAATTTATATGGTTTAATTATAATAGTAAATTATTTTAAATTATAAATAGAATATTTTTTTACAATTTAATATAATTTATGTCATTATCATTAATAATACATTGAATTCGTAGGTAAAATCAATTCATTCTTATGAAATTTATTAAACAAGAACTCGTTTTTTTCGACAAAGAGATTAATTTTAAATTAATTAATAAAAAATCTATGATTAGAATCTAGAAAAATGTATTCTATATTTGGAATCAGTAGGTCAAAATTATTATAATAGGCTACTTTTTATTTTTGGGCATTATGATTAGTAATTATTGTAAATTTTAATCAACACAGTAAAAGGTAAATTAGGTAATTATGCGTAAAAATATTATTATAAAATTACCCTAACACCTTCCAAAATTAAATTAGACGAATAAAAGTCAACCAATATCACCTATTGGTTAGAATATATTCATTTCATTGACTTTTAACACTGAAATGGATGTAATTATTATTAAAACAGATGAAAGTGACAACATGTCACTCTCTTATATCTTATAAATATAATAACATTAATTTCATGATAAACATTATGAACCTTCTGACATAAAATGATACCATAAATATAATAAAATTATCTAAATAATGTGAATTAATTTTTAATTTTTAGGGATTAGATAATTATCATTAAGGGTGAAACAATAGTTATGCAGAAATTTTTTATTAAGAAAAAAATCAGTAATAAATATTTTATGAAAATAATTGTGACCATAAAAGGAAAAAAAACCTCAACAAAAATTATTGGTCTTGTACATATAAACTTTAGCCATAAAATGGTATATTTATTGACCATTTTGTGCCTTATAAGGGCGATTACAACACTTATATTCTTTTATGTTAAATAATGTCAAAGTTGTCTCCTTCATAATTTAATAAACATAAAATTTTAAAAGTTTGGTTTTTTATGAAGATAAATTCGACTAAAAGTATTATTATTAATCTATTATAAGTATATTCATCATAGTATTTTATTTTTAATTTTTATGCTACAAAAATTTATATTAAATAATAATACAAAAAAGTTGTAGTAATTGTTTTATTAATAGAAATATCAAATAAATGGTTTTAAAAATATTAAAATAAATATTATATGAACTAATTAATAAGATATAAGAATTTTATAGAAGAATATGACATTTTAGGAACCTATTAAATATTTTTTTTAGAATATATATTTTTTATTTTATTTAAATTGAAATAAATGAACAGTGTCAAAATTTACAATCAGTATTTTTTAAAAATAACTAATTATTAAACTATTTAAAAATCACAAATATATTTAAAAATTAAAAATTAAAAATTATATGGTCTAAAAGGTTATAAATTATTCAGTTATGGGAAATTGACAACATTTATGTATGTATTTATAAGAATTTAAAATTTAGAAAATTAATACCACAAATAAAATTAAATATATTAAATAAGGATAAATCAAAATGATACGGTTTAAAATAAACATAAAACACGTCTAAATTTTATTGGTTGATAATATTACAACCCTATCTCATCTCATCTTCGAATTGAGTAATTTTTTGAGGTTTTTATGTAGGGTTTAAATTTATTATATATTAATATTATTTAAGATTCCATAGGTTCCCCTCTCCTCCATTATAAAAGGGCACATCCTCCCTCTCCTCCAAACAAATCATTGATCCATCGTGCTCGTCAAGCCCCTTCACATTTAACTTCTCCACATCTATGGAAACCAAATAGATGTCCTGGTAGTCATGAAAGGATAACTTTAGTGCCTTAAGAGGAAGTTTAATGAAGGTGCATCGGAGAAGAGGTTATCTCTTCTAACGATTCTTTCATGTTTCTTTCTTCTTCATCATTATCTTCATTAGTTGTTTCATTATAATGTAATACAATCAGTATCAATAATATACCGATATGATATTATAAATATTAAACAACCCCATTTCAAAATCATTCCATCCTACGGAAAAATATATCACCGCGTGTGTGTAGTTACAAATTATCTTATCCACACTGTGGTGTAATCTGTTTTTCCACCACCACATTACATGGATGGGTATAATGGTGTAAATAATAACTATACATGGTTATTATAAAATAATATGTATTTTGGTATATGATATCATATACTCCAATTCCATTCAATAATTATGGAAACTATATCATCGCTCATGCGTACGTACAGATTACCATCTCCACGACGTGATGCAATTCATTCTCCATGTTAACAATTCAAGAATGAATAAAAAGTATATATAATAAGTAATCATGAAAAATATGACCTAATAATGATACTATATTTATGTACATATATATTTCATTTACATAATTCCATTCAGTTCAATAAGGTAAACGAATACATCATTCATTCATACGTACGGCCTACTGTCCCCGGGAACTGTGTATTTCATTCCATTTATCGATCTATCATATATATTTATATGATGAAAAATTAAATTATATACTAATAATGTTTTACATTATTTAATTATGAAAATATGAATATAATTAATAATATCATGAACGACAAGTCCAAACACGTACAATAAATGAGATTATTTTACCCAAAACGCTGCTTTAACATTGAATTGACCAAAGAACAAGTAATATAAAGTCATACATGAATCATATATGATATCATAAATATTATTATGTTTCTTTGAGAAGTTAATAATATGTTTAAACCCAGTATACTGGAGTTTAGGGAATGTACGTAAGAAATTGGACCTAAGGTAATGGATTATTTCGTCTCACATTTATTTCCTTGAGACATATGCCTTAATCACCATATATTCATTTTGTATAGTGTTTACGCTTCCCAAGAGTGTTTTGTGATTATTATTATGAATTACATGATATTTAAATATTCATTTAATTTTCATTATTTTATGAAACTGATTATGTAACCGATCATAAATGGTAAGGGATAATTATTCCAATCTCGTTCTTATCCGATATAGTTTATTCGTAATTATTTACTGGGGTTATATTATTCATCATTTTCCATAAAAATGTTTTTCATAAAGTTTTTAATATTCTTCCATGTATGTTTAAAGTCATGTTTACCCCTCTTTGACTTTTACTTTGTGTTATGGAAGGAATCTTTCTTTTGTTTACCATATGAGGTACTTTTTGACTTTTTTCAGAAAAAGAACGAGGTGAATGTTTTTTAACATATACCGAATGAACATATTTTTTGGTTTCATAACACTTTTTCTTCTTGACAATTAGTCTAAAAGATTTAATTATTATTTTCAGTAATTTCATTTTCATTTAGAATTGCGTGGCATTTTGTGAAAAGAAAATGATTTTGAAGAAGAAAGGATATTTTCATCAAGAATTCATTTTAAGTGTTTTATCATAACTTTTTTCCCATCTAAGATGACATTATTTAGCATGTTTATTTTTAAATTATAATGTCACTATTATTTACATGGTTTTAATTTTATAATTATGAAATGATATCCATTTGTTTAATATGGATTATTTCATGATGGGATGATGTTTATGAAAAGAATTTTATTTTTTGTTTAAGATGAATGATTTATGATTGTTTTGTGGCACACATAAGAATGATTTAAATACGAGATTGGTGGGACCTATATCTCGATCCAATGTATTGGGTAGAGATTTATATCTAATGATATAGACATGGATGGAATGACATGTGAATCTGGTTCAGTAATACAAGGCTGGAATGACAAGTAAACCCGATTCAGTAATGGACTTTGTCCACTGTGATGGTATTGGAAACAATGCCTTGGCTACTATGGAAGTCATATCAAGTGCATAATGGTTGCCACAATTAAGTTTTTTTATTCCTGTTCTATTTTATCACTATTAATGTTCCTTTGAAATTAATTTCATATGTACTGCCATGATTTATGTCATTACTCATGATTTTGATGTTATATGTTCATGTTTTTACGTTAAAATGTTTATAGATTGTTGTATGTTCTCCATACATACCCTTAATGATCATTTTAGCTCACCATTTTTATGTTTTCTTTTCCCTGGGATATGAATAACGGTTTTAGGTAAGAAAACAAATGGGGAAGATCTTTATGGGAGATGTTGAAGATCATTCACGAGGATTAGAAGATTATGTTCAATGTTTACAAAGACACAAAACTATTATGTTCCTTGGGTGCCTATTTTTGTTATGTATTAAGTATTCCACAAAATTAATGTAATGTCCATGTACGCCAAGCTTTGGGTCTCTACAGCTGGTATCAGAGCAAAGGTTTAGATTACCTTTGAAAACATGGATATGAAAATTTACAGAGATCCTTAGATATATTTCTAATATATGTCTAGGGATGACACTAAGTTTAAGTATAAGTTAAAGTTATAGTGTTAGAATTTTGGTAACGACCATAAAATTAAACTTAAGAATTTAGATATTGAAGGTACACCCCATTAATTATGTTTTTTTTCCTAATATGATGTTTTCTTCTCACACTATTATTTTTGGGTTATAGAGGATGGGTGGAACCCGAAGGAACTGTGTTGATCAATGTATTGGACAATGCAATGATTGTACTCGTGAACAAACCAATGTTATTGGATATGGAGTTCAAAATCATATTGCTGTACTTACTCACAAAATGAATCATTTTGGACTTCTATATGAGTAGATAAGGGAGAAATATTATATTGAGTCCATCATGAGGCAACATCCACCTTCTTTCAGCAGGTCTTCTGAACCACTTTTGGCTGAACAACGGATCAATACCATTGAAAAGATGTTTTCCATACATCCCTGTTTAAAACATGAAAAATTCATTTAGGCTATTTACCAGTTAGAAGGTGAAGCAGACCAGTGGTGGACTCTAATTAAAAATACAGGGCCCCATGATGAAATTGAATCCCTAGAATGGGATGAGTTCAATAACTTGTTTTTAATAAGTACATCCCTCTTATTATTCGAATGAAGATGGAAAAATATTTCCTTTAGCTCAATAAAAAGGATTAGGAATTTATTGGTATGAAAGTACTCAAATTTTACAAGTCTTGTAAGGTATGCATCTGACTTTATCATCCTACATGAAAGTAAATTTAATTGATTTTTCAGTGGCATGAAACCAATTTTTTAAAGGGCATTATCTATAAGAGACATCAGTAGGTATGAATAAATTGTGCATTGTGCTATCAAGGTTGAACTGGAAGTTGGTGTTACATATCCATCTCAAGGTTTTGAGATGAAAAGAAAGATTGAGTATAAAGAAAAATCTCATAAAATGGTGAAAAGAATATGAATGTTCCGTTATTCTCAAAGTGTGGAAAGAAGCATGGTGGATAATATCTTAAAGGGAATAGAAAATGTTTTATGTGTCGAAAAGAAGGTCACCGAGCAGCTGAGTGTCGAAGTAATGGAAAAAAGGTATCTAATGATATGAAAAGAGAAAATACTACAGATGAAACACCACCAAAACTTCAATTCTACAAGTGCGATGAAATGGGGAATTATGATAACTAATGCCCTAATCCATGGGTTAATGATGATTGACATCAACAACCTGTTAAGGAAAAGGACAATAGGAAGTCACATGTGATCACTGTTGGCAATTCTATGTAAGACAACAATGTTGGGGAATGGTTAAGTGTTTATATAACATGATTCCAAAATAGTGGTGTGGAATCTCATTTATAGTATCATGGAATATTGGAATATTTATTTATTGGGTTGTTGTGGTTTTCAATAATTCTATGGTACCAGTAACCATGAAAAGTGATTGAAATATATTTGGAATGAACCTAATATGAGAATAATGAAGGGATAATGAGAAAATGAAATTTTTTATAATATTAATGAGCACATGACTAATATAAGGAAAATTTGATATCATGGTTTGAGTATATAGAAATTTTGGGATTTTCGTATGTGGAAAATGTAACTTTTGACAGCATTCTAGTTTTCACAATGATTATGTGGTTATTCATGTTTAAAGACAATAAATGATTAAGGAATTCAAAATTTTGGAATGTGACCAACAACAAGATATATCTTATGATATATCGGGGATAAATGATTGTACTCAAATTCTTGGTAGATGACCTCTCTAGTAATCGTTTTCATTATTCCATGTAATTGGATAGAAGTATTTTGGATAAACATAAATATTAGAATGGATTAATTTGGAAGTCAGATTGTATTTCCTAATGCTTGAGCTTTTTGATATCATGAATTAATAGTTTTATAAAATGGACTACCTGCAAGATGGGCGACAAACGGTTGCATCAGACAATGATGTGGGAATTGTCCCCACAACCAAAGTGCGACATTCCTTTATCTCCTACCACTAGCCTTTAGGTTGTCCCTGGTTTTTAGAAATTAGTTTTATTTTATTAAAAGATATCATAGATGATGTATATGTCCCTTTTAAGAACTATATATGACTAATCTAACCATAGATGGACTTATGTATATTTAATAACTTATGATAACATTTCTATGATAGAAACAGGTGGAACGATCTATCAGTCTATCTCATGATCTGCTAATACTATATGAAAAGAAAATTCAACTTTATTTATTTAAGAGATGAAGTGGAAATTGTTCTTAGGGAAATGATCATGAAAACCAAAAATGTTTTCATATTGACCTAATATTTTATGAATCAGATGGTACCTTAGATCATCATAAGAATATGGCTTTGTGACTGTTGGCTTTTTCATATCCATGTTCTCTACCACTCTCTATTAGAACATACTGGTTAGATTTCTCTTCCATATCTATATTTTCATCTATGATCTTCTATGTGGAAACCCAGTGAAGAGTTAATTTGGGTAACCATTATGTTTCATACATTATTTTTTAAAGTTATGTTTTGGTATTCATTTTAACGATGTGGTTTTTTATTGAAGAATCTTTCAAGTAAACCATTTATAACCCCGGAGAATTTTGATGGAGAAATTCATTTTAATGGGGCTAAGTGTAAAAAATTGAGATTTTATATGAATTTTTATTTTTTTTTCTATGATTTATATTGTTGTACGCTTCTACAATATTAGCTGGCACTATATAAAACGCCGCATTATCTTGTAGTTTACGCAACACTATTCATAGCTTGTGAAGCACCCAATATCAAGGTCGTTTGAATAAAATTAATTTCAAACAACAGAAAGTATAGATTTTGATCAATGTAAAACAGAACTATATTTTCATTGTGTTATACACAACACCAAAAGAAGATTTCCCTACATGCAATTCTGACTTGTCTTGCATTACATGCACGAGTGACCTTCCTCAATAGCGTGTGTTGTACGAAATACCGACTTTCACTAAACAACGATATATTGTTATAATATCATTATAAACTAACCATTATGAATAGTATTAAAAAAAAAATTGAATTTTATAACATTATAATTCCTCTTACACATTTTCTGGAATGAGGTTTGAGAATAAAATCATTTTTTCGGATAAAAGAAGTATATTTAAAAAAATGCAGTTTTACCGCCTTTT
Organism: Viscum album; assembly: GCA_963277665.1. Taxonomy (NCBI): domain Eukaryota; kingdom Viridiplantae; phylum Streptophyta; class Magnoliopsida; order Santalales; family Viscaceae; genus Viscum; species Viscum album. Next base: position 1,436,573,590 of record OY728159.1, read on the forward strand.
GACGGCGCATCCATTTTAAACCTAATTCATGAAAATTTTATAAGTTAAATTTTCCAAAATAAAATTATTATTTTTAATTAGTGTATAAAAATTTACATTGGATAAGGTTTTGATATTTTCCTGACAAAGTTCCAATTGCGATGAATAGTAGAAAGACGATAAATTTTACCTAAAAAGAACTTTTTTCATTGAGAGAATTTATATTGTTAAATAATAATTGTAAATTGATTTAAATTATAAATATAATATATTTTTACAGTTTAATATAATTTATTTTATTAGAATTAATTTTTAATTGAATTCGTAGGTAAAATCAATTCAATATTCTGCAATGTTTTAAACAAAAACAGGTTTTTCTAGAAAAATAGATTAATTTTAAATTAATTACTGCTACTTATATGTTTAGAATATGGAAAAATGGATTCCATATTGGGAATCAGTAGGTTAAAATTATTTTAATAGGCTACTTTTTATTTTTTGTCATTATAAATAGTGACTACGATAAAATTTATTTACCACAGTTAAAGTTAAATTAGGTAATTAAGGGTAAAAATAATATTATAATATTACCCTAACACCTGATAAAATTATATTGTTTAATTAAAAGTCTACCCATATCACCTATGGGTCATAATTTATTCATTTGATGTACTTTTAACCATAAAAAGAATGTGATTATTATTAAAACCAAAGAATGTGACAACGTGTCACTCTCTTATATCTTATAAGTGCAATAATTTTAATTTAATGATAAACATCATAAACCTTTGAAAATAAATAGTCACTAGAAATATAATAAAAATATATAAATCATGTGAATTTATTTAAAATTTTTAGGGATTATATAATTAATATTAATGGTGACACAATAGTGATGCAAAAATTGTTTATTTAGTGAAAAATCAATAATAAAATATTTATTAAACTACTACTGACCAGAAAAGAAACATAAAATAGACCGAAACTTATTGGTCGTGTACATATAAACCATAACCATCCAAAGGTATATTTTTGGACCATTTTGTGCCTTATAAGAGCAATTACGATAGTTATATTATTTTATTTTAAATGATTTCAATGTTGACACGTTCATAATTTAATTAACAAAACATTTTAAAATATGGGTATTTTAGAAGAAAAATTTGACTAAAAATATTCTTATATAATCTATTTGATTTATATTCTTCATAGTATTTTATTTTCAATTTTTATGCTACAAATAAGTATATTAAATGATTATACAAAAATATTGTAGTAATTATTTTATAAAGAGATATATCAAATAAATGGTATTAAAATTATGAAAATAAATATTATATTAACTTTTTAATTGGATCCATGAAGTTTATAAAAGAATATGACAAGTTAGAAACCTATTAAATAATTTTTTTCGAATATATTTTTTGTTTTTATTTTATTTAAATTCAAATAAATTAATAGTGTCAAGATTTATACTATTGGTATTTTATAAAGATAACATATTATTAAATTATTTAAAAATCAAGAAAATATTTAAAAATTACACATTGAAAATTATATGGTTGAAAATTCTATAATGTATTCAATTATTGTAAATTTACACCATTTAAGTATGTTTTTATTAAAATTTAAAATTTATAATATTATTACCACAATTAAAATTAAATAGATTAAATAAGGATAAATCAAAATGATAAGGATTAAAATTAACATAAAAAATGTATAAATTTTGTTGGTTGATTATATTACACCAATATATCATCTAATCATCTAATTGAGTATTTTTTGGATGTTTTTATGTGTTGTTTGAATTTATTATAAATTAATATTATTTAGGTTTCCAAAGGTGCCCCTCCCCTCCCTTATAAAAGAGAACCGCCTCCCTCTCCTCTTTACATTCATTTGAGCCTTGATGCTTGGAAAAAACCTGAACATTTAAATTTTATAAATCCCTATAATCCTACTAGAGGTCATGGTCTTCATCAACAACCAACTTGAGTGCCTTAAGGTGAATTTTAATGATGATATGTTGAATAAGAGGTAATGTCTTCTACCGATTATTTCTAGTTTCATTCTTCTTAAACGACCAATACTTTAGTTATTTAATTATAATGTAATAAAATAACTATCAATAATATACTGAAATGATATTATAAATATTAAACAACCCAATTTCACATTCTATCAATCCTAAGGAAAAAGAAATCATCGCACATGTGTACGTACAGAATACCGTCTCTATGCAGTGGTGTAATCTATTTTTCCACCACCACCTTACTAGGATGGGTATAATGGTGTAAGGAATAACCATATATGGTTATTATAACATCATAATGATTTTGAGATATTATATCATCCACTCCAATTCCATTCAATATTTATGGGAACGATATCATCGCTCGTGTGTACATACGGATTACCATCTCCACGACACGATGAGATTCATTCTCCATGTTAACCCTTCAATGATTATTATAAAGTATATATAATAAATTTTCACGAAAAAAAATAAATAATAATGATATTGGATTTATATACATATATATTTCTTTTACTTAATTCCATTCATTTCAATAAGGAAATGAATACAGTGTTCATGCGTACGTACGGCCTACCGCCTCCATGAATGGTGTATTTCATTCTATTTATCGATATATCATATATATTTATATTAATATATATATATATATATATATATATTATATAAATCATTTATTAAATTATGGAATTAATTAAATCAGGATATAAGTAATAATATCAAGAACAACTAGTCCAAACACGTACGATAAATGAAATGATTTTTCCCAAAACGCTCCTTTAACATGGAATTGACAAATGAACGGATCATATAATGTAATAAGTGAATCATATATGATTTTATAAATTTTATTATGGTTCTGTTACAAGTTAATAACATGTTTAATCCCACTATACATGAGTTTTGGTCATGTACTAAAGAAATTGTACCTAAGGTAATGAATTATAACATCTTACTTTTATTTCTATGAGACATATACCGTAATTACCATACATTTCTTTTGTATGGTGTTTATAATTACCAATAACGTTTTGTGAATTTTATTATAAAGGATATGATTTTAAAATATTCATGTAATTTTCATTATTTTATGACACTTAGGTTTTCATTAATCATAAATGGTAAGGGATAATTATTCCAATCTCACTCTTATCCGAGATTATTTATTCGTATGTATTTACTGGGGTTATATTATTCATCAGTGTACATAAAAATGTTTTTCATAAAGTGTTTAATATTCTTCAATGTATGTTTAAAGTTATTTTTACCACTCTTTGACTTTTACTTTGCGTTATGGAAGGAATCTTTCTTTTTTTACTATATGAGTAACTTTTTGACTTTTTTCAGTAAAAGTACAAGGATAATGTTTTTTAACATATACGACATGAACAGATTTTTATGGTTTCATAACTCCTTTTCAACATGAAGATTACAATAAAATATTTCATTACTATTTTCAATAAAATCCTTTTCATTTAAAATTTCATGTCATTTTGGGAAAAGAAATTTATTTTGGATAAGAAAGTATATTTCCCTCAAGAATTCATTTCAAGTGTTTTATCCTAAAAAAATTCCATCTAAGATGACATTATTTATCATTTTTATGTTTCATGTATAATGTCTCTATTATTTACATGGTTTTATTTTTATTATGATGAAATCATATCCTTTTGTTTTATATGGATTATGTCACTATTGGATGATGTTTATGAAAACCATTTTATTATTTCTATAATGATGAATGATTTATGATTGTTTTATGTCACACATATGAATGGTTTCAATATGAGATGGGTGGGACCTATATATCCCTCCAATGCATTGGGTAACAATTTATATATGATGAGATAGATATGGATGGAACGACAAGTAATCCATTTCAGTAATACAGGGCTGGAACGACAAGTAATCCTTGTTCCGTAATGGAATTTTTCCACTATGATGGTATTGGAAACAATGACTTGGATACTATGGAAATAATATCATGTTCTTAATGGTTTCCACAATTACATGTTTTATTCCCATACCATTTTATCATGACTAATCTTTCCTTGAGATCTATTCCTTCTGTACTACCATGATTAATGTCATTACTCCAGATTTTGATGTTTTATGTTCATGTTTTTACATTAAAATGTTTATAGATTTCTTTATGTTCTCTATGCATTCCCTTACTGAGCATTTGAGCTCACCCTTTTTTATGTTTTTTCCCCATGACATAAATAAAGGTTTTAGGTAATATAAAAGGGTAATATCTTTATGGGATATGTTGAAGATCTTTCACCATGATTAGATGATTTTGTTCCATGTTTCCAAAGACACTAAACTATTACGGTCCTTGGGTGTGTGTTTTTGTTATGTATTATGAATTCTGCAAAAGTAATGTAATTTCCATGTACGTCAAGCTTTGGGTCTCTATAGTTGGTATTAGAGAAAAGGTTTAGTTAACCTTTGGAAACTAGGATACAAAAAATTAAGAGAGATACCAAGAGATATTTTTTATGTATGTCTAGGGATGGAACTATGGTTAAATAAAAGTATAGGTTATAGTACTAGAATTACATTAATGATCCTAGAATTAAACCTATGATGTTAGATATTGAAGGTACTCTAAATTTATTATGTTATTTTCCTAGTAGGATTTTTTCCTCTGACAATATTCTTTTTGCGTTTTAGATGATGGCTGGAACCCGAGGGAACCGTGTTGATCAATGTAATAGAAAATGCAATGATTATACTCATGAACAAAGCAATGTTATGGGAGATGGAGTTAGCATCTTATTGTTATAATTACACATGCTATGAATCATTATGAACTTCTAAAATATTTGAGAAGGGAACAATATTCATTGATTCCTTCATCAGGAAACATCAATCTTATTCTAGTGTGTTTAATGATCCACTTGTTGCTAAACATTGGATCAGTACCATTGAAAATATATTTTCAATACTTCATTGTTCAGAACACAAATAATTCATTTTTGTGGTTTACCTATTAGAAGGTGAAGCAGACCAGTGGTGGACTCTAATTAAGAATAAAAGGCCCTTAGATGAAATTGAATCCCTGGAATGGGATGAGTTCAAGAACTTGTTTTTCAATAAGTACTTCCCTCGTATTCTTCGAATGAAGATGGAAAAGAGTTCCTTGAGCTTAAGAAAAATGATGATGATTCTGTTGGTATATAGAAGGGAAATTTTACAAGTCTTTCATGGTATGCATATGGCTTTATCATCCAACATGAAAGTAATGATGATCGATTATTCTATGGATTAAAACCATGTCATCAAAGGGCGTTAGCAATAAGAGACTTCAGTAGCTATGAAGAAATTGTGTGTTGTGCTATCAAGGTAGGAGTGGAATTTGGTGTTACATATCCATCTCAAGGTTTTGACAAGAAATGAAAGATTGACTTCAAGGAAAAATATGAAAACAATGGTGAAAAGAAGATTAATGTTCCATTATGCTCAATGTGTGGAAAGAATCATGGTGGAGACAATCTTAAAGGGACTAGAAAATGTTTTAAGTGTGTAAAAGAAGGTCACCGAGTAGTTGAGTATCGAAGTAATAGATAAAATGTATCTAATTATTTGAATAGAGAAAAGACTACAGAGAGAACATCACTAACACTTCAATGCTACAAGTGCAACGAAATAAATCATTATGCTATCCAAATCCCTAATGCAAGGGTTAATGATGATAGACACCAACAACCTCATATGGAAAATGGAAAAGGGAAGTCACATGAGATCACTTTTAAAAAAGCTAAGTATTACAAAGAAGTGGTTGAATGATTAATTTTATGTAACGGGATTCCAAAATATTGTTGTGGAATCTCATTTATAGCATCGTGGGATATTGGAATATTTATGTATTGGTTTGTTGTGGTTTTCAGTAATTATTTGGTACCAGTAACCATGAAAAGTGATTGTAAAATTTTTGGAAATCACCTAATATGCGCATAATGAATGGATAAGGAGATAATGAAATGTTTAATAATAGTAATGAGCACATGATTGTTATATGGACAAAGTGATATCATGGTTTGAGTATATAGAAATTTTGGGATTTTGGTATTTGGAAAGAGTTAAATTTTTAAAGCATTCTTATTTTCAAAATGATTATGTGGTTATTCATGCTACAAGAGAATACATTATTACGGAATTCACATGTTTGGAATGTGACCAACAACACGATATATCTTATGATATTTGGGATATAAATGATGGTATTACCATGCTTGGTATATGACCTCTCTAGTAATAGTTTTCTTTATACTATGATATTGGATAGAGGTATTTTGGATAAGCATCAAGATTAGAATGGATTAAGTTGGAAATCAGATTGTATTGTTTAAGGATAGATCTTTTTTGATATCATGATTTTATAGTTTTAGAAAAAGGAAAACCTACAGGAATGGAGACAACCCGTCGTATCAGACAAGGATGTTGAAATCAAACAAAAAACCAAAGTGTCATAGGCCGTTATCTCCTACCACTGGCCTACAAAAAGTCCTTGGTTTTTAGAAATTAGTTGTATTTTATTAATAGATTTGATATATGATGTATAAGTCTATTATAGAACCATATACGATTAATCTCAAAATATATGAACTTATGTATATTTAATAACTTGGGTTAACATTTTTATGATAGAAATAAATGGAATGATCTATCATTCTATCGCATGATCTGCTAACAATATATGAATGAAATATTCAACTTTATTTCTTTATGATATGAAGTGGAAATTGATCAATCCAAGAACAACAGTGAGATTGTACCAACATCAATTATGTATTTATTTTAATTCAAAAATTCTTCAATATTAGTTGAATGATCTTGAAAACAAAAAATGTTGTCTTATTTACCTCATATATTATGAATCAGATGGTACCTTATATCAAAAGAAGTTTATGGCTTTGTGATTGTTGGATTTTTCATAGCCATGTTCTCTACTACTCTCCATGAGAACATGATGGTTAGATTTCTCTTCTATATCAATATTTTCATATATGTTCTCCTATGTGGAATCCCAGTGATGAGTTAATTTGGGTAACTGTTATGTTTCATATGTTAGTTTTTAAATTAATGTTTTGGTATTCCTTTTTATGATGTGGGTTTATATTAAAAAAATATTTCAAGTAACCATTTATAACACTGATGAATTTTGATGGTGAAATTCAATTTAAGGGGGGTAGAATGTAACACCCTGAGATTTTAATGGAATTATCCTTTTTTTCATTGATTTCTTTTTTTTTTGTACGCTTCATCAATATTATCTTATGCTATATGAAACAATGTATTATATTTTATTATACACAATAGTATTCATGGCTGGTGATGAACACAATTTCATGTTCTTTCGAATAAAATTCATTTTACACAACACCAAGTATTGATTTTGATCAATTTATAACTGCACTATATTTTCAGTATGTTGTACGAAACACCAAATTAATCTTTCCTTACATGCAACCTTGACATGGCCTGCATTACACGCTAGAGCGACAGTCCTCAATAGCGTGTGTTGTACGCAATACCGAGCATCACTAAATGACGATATATTGTTATAATATTATTATGAACTAGACATTATGAATAGTATTAACCACATTATTAATTTTATAACATTATAATTCATCTTACACATTTTATGAAATGAGGTCTGAGAACAAAATCAATTTTTCGGATAAAAGATGTATTTTTAAAAAAATGCAGTTTTACCACCTTTTGATGGCACACCAATTTTAAGCATAATTTTTGACAAGTATATAAGTTCAATTTTACAAAATAAATTTCTTCTTTTGAATCAATATAAAAATTTACATTGGATATTGTTTTGATATTTTTCTGACAATGTTCTTATTTTGATTAATTGTAAAAACGCGCTAAATTTTACATAAAAACAACCTTTTTCAAGGAGATAATTTATATGGTTAAATTATAATAGTAAATTGTTTTAAATTATAAATATAATTTTATTTACCATTTAATATAATTAATGTCATTAGAATTTATTTTATAATAAATTCGTAGGTGAAATCAATTCAATCATCAGCAATGTATTAAACCAAAACTCGTTTTTTTCGACAATGACATTAATTTTATGTTAATTAATTCCACTTCTATGTTTGTAATTTGGAAAAATGGATTCCATATTTGGAATCATTAGGTCCAAATTATGTTTATATACTACTTTTTATTTTTGGGCATTATAAATAGTAACTATGATAAATTTTATTTAACATAGTTAAAGGTAAATTAGGTAATCATGGGTAAAAATAATATTATAAAAATACCCTAACACCTGCCAAAATTCTATTGGATGATTACTAGTCGACAAATATCTCCTAAGGGTTGGAATAGATTAATTTCATGAACTTTTAACAATGAAAAAAATGTAATTATTATTAAAACCAAAGGGGCAGCATGTCACTCTCATATATCTTATAAGTGTAATAATTTTAATTTAGTAATAAACATAATAAAACATCAAACATAAATAGTCACCATAAATATAATAAAATTATCTACATAATATGAATTTATTTCTAATTTTTTGGGATTAAATAATTAACATTAATGGTGACACAATAGAGATGCCGAAATTGTTTATTTAGTGATAAATCAATAATATAATTTTTATTAAATTAATAGTGACACTTAAAGGCACAAATACCTGAAAAAAACAAATTTATAGGGTACATATAATAAATAACCATCCAAACGTATATTTTATGACCATTTGGAGGCTTTTATGAGCGATTACGACACTTATATTATTTTATTTTAAGTGATGTAAAATTTCTCACCTCTATAATTTAATAAATAGAACATTTTAAAAGTTGGGTAATTTAGAAGATAAATTCGACTAAATGAATTTTTATGAAATCTATTAAATTTATTTTCATCATAGTATTTTATTTATAATTTTTATGCAACAAATATGAATATTAAATAATTATAAAAAAATGATGTAGTAATTATTTTATTAAGAGAAATATCTATTAAATGGTTTTAAATTTTTTAAAATAAATATTATATGAACTAATTAATATTATTATAGAAATTTATAGACTAATATAATAAGTTAGGAACCTATGTAGTTATTTTTCTTGAATATATTTTTTGTTTTTATTTTATTTATATTCAAATAATCAAAAAGTGTCAAAATTTACACTATTGGTATTTTATACAAATAACATATTATAAAATTATTTAAAAATAACAAAAAAATTAAAAAATTAAAAATTAAAAATTATAATTTAGAAAAGGATATAATGTATTAAATTATAGGAAATTGAAAACATTTAAATATGTGTTTATAAAAATTTAAAATTTAGAATATTATTACCACAAATAAAATTAAGTTGATTAAATAATGATAAATCAAACTGATAAGAATTAAAATAAACATAAAACATGTATAAATTTTATAGGATTATGATATTACAAACCTATATCATCTCATATTCAATGTATTTCATTTTTGGTGGTTTTTTAGGGAGTTTTGAATTTATTATAATTTAATACTCTTTATGTTTCCAAAGGTGCCCCTCTCCTCCCTTATAAAAGGGCACCTCATCCCTATTCACTTCACAAAACTTTGTGCCTTCATGCTCGGCCAAAGCATACCCATTTTACATCTCCACATCCCTAGAAACCTACTAGAGGTCATGGGCTTCATCAAAGACAATCACGAGTTCTTTAACAGGATGTTTAACGAAGGTGCGTCGAATAAGAGGTAATCTCTTATACCAATTCTTTCAAGATTCTTTTTTTCTTAAACAATATTTTCATTGGTTGTTTCATTATAAAGTAATAAAATAAGTATAAATAATATACTGATATGATATTATAAATATGAAACAACCCCCATTCAACTTTTATATATACTACGGAAAAAGAAATCATTGAGCGTGTGTACGTACGGAATACCGTCTCCAGGCCGTGGTGTAATATGTTTTTCCACCACCACCTTACATGGATGGGTATAATGGTGTAATGAATAACTAAATATGGTTATTATAAAATCAATATAATTCTATGATATTATATCATCCACTCTAATTCTATTCAATAATAATGGGAACGATATCATCGCTCATGCGTACGTTCAGATTACTGTCTCCACAATGCGATTAGATTCTTTCTCCATGTTAACCATTCAAGAATGATTATAATTTATATATAATAAATAATCATGAAACATATGAAATAATAATGATACTGGATTTATGTACATATATGTTTCATTTACTTACTTCCATTCAATTAAATAAGGAAACGAATACAGCGTTCAAGAGTACGTACGACCTACCGTCGCCATGAACGATGTATTTCATTCCATTTATCGATCCATCATATTTATTTATGTTTTGAAAATATATATTATATATTAATCATGTTTTAAATTCTAGAATTAAGTAAATCAACATATATGTAATAATATCAAGAACAACAAGTCTGTACACGTACAACAAATGAAACGATTTTTCCCAAAACGCTGCTTTAACAAGGAATTGACAAAAGAACGGGTAACATAAAGTCATAAGTGAATCATATATGATATCATAAATATTATTATGGTTCATTTATAAGTTAATAATATGTTTAAACCCACTAAACATGAGTTTTGGTCACGTACGGAAGAAATTGGACCTATAAGGTAACAGATTATTTCGTCTCACATTTATTTTTGTGAGACATATTCCTTAATAAACATCTATATATTTTCTATAGTGTTTATGCTTACCAAGTATATTTTTGTGATTTTTATTATGAAGGATATGATTTTTACATATTAATTTAATTTTTTTTATTTTATGACACTTATGATTTCATCGATCATAAATGGTAAGGGATAATTATTCCAATCTTGTTCTTATCTGAGATTGTTTATTCGTATGTATTTAAAGGGGTTATATTATTCATCCTTTTCCATAAAAACGTTTTTCATGAATGTTTTAATAGTATTCTATGTATTTTTAAAGTCATGTTAACCCCTCTTTGACTTTTAATTTGTGTAATGGAAGGAATCTTTCTTTTGTTTACCATATGGGGTACTTTTTTACTATTTTTGGTACATGTATGAGGAGAATGTTATTTTTTACTTATTCAACATGAACATATTTTTATGGTTTCCTAAAACATTTTATTCATGATGATTACTCTACAGGAATTCATGATTATTTTCAATAAAATCATTTTCTTTTAAAATTGTGTGGAATTTTTTGAGAAGAAAATGATTTCGAAGAACAAAAGATATTTTACTCAAGAATTAATTTTAGGTGTTTAATAAAAACATTTTTCCTTCTAATATTACATTATTTAGAAAGTTTATGTTTCATGTATAATGTCTATATTATTTATATGGTTTTATTTTTATTATGATGAAATGATATCAATTTGTTTTATATGGATTATGTCATGGTGGGATGATGTTTATGAAACCCATTTTATTTTGTGGGTTATGATGAATGATTTATGATTGTTTTGTGGAATACGTAATAATGATTTCAGTATGAGATGGGTGGGACATATATCTCCCTCCAATGCATTTGGTAATGTTTTATATCTCATGATATATACATGGCTAGAATGGTAAGTGTTTCCAGTTCAGTAATAAAGGGCTGGAACGTTAAGTAAAATGAGTTCAGTAATGGAATTTTCCCACTATAAAGGTCTTGGAAATAATTCCTTGGCTACTATAGAAATCATATCATGTGATTAATGTTTGCCACAATTACAGTTTTTATTCCCATGCTATTTTATCATGATTAATGTTCATTTGATATCTAGTCCTTATGTACTTCAATGATATATGTAATTACTCATGATTTTGATGTTTAATGTTCATGTTTTTACGATCAAATGTTTATGTATTGTTTTATGTTATCCATTCAGACCCTTTTAAGAATTTGAGCTCACCCATTCTATGTTTTCTTTTCCCCAGGATATAAAAAATGGTTTTAGGTATGAAAACCAAAGGGAAATATCTATATGGGATATATTGAGATCTCTCACCATGATTAAATGATTTTGTTCTAAGACTCCAAAGAAACTAAACTATTTTGGTACTTAGGTGTCTGTTTTTTATGTATTAATTATTCCAAAAAAGAAATGTAATGTCAATGTACATCAATATTTGGGTCTCTATTGCAGTGTGATCACCCATCAGCAGGAAACCATGACATGACGATCGCTGGCGGCGGATAGTGCCGCCTGCTAAACAGTCGTCCCTGGGTCGTGAAGAGATACAGAATAGTGCCGCTGTATAATAAGAATGAGGAGGAAGATTATGGTAATCCTTTTGGGGTGGGTCACATTATTGCAAACTATGTTGAATGTGGAAGTCTGCTATGTTGACAGGGCAGGGACATACTGTCATACTCGAGCTTGACAGGTCGGGCACAATGGGCCAGGTCAACGAGGTGGGTGGGTCCAAACTAGTGGGTTGGGTTAGTACTAATGTGGCAGGTCATGAATAGTTGATTGTTTCATGCCAAGTGGTTCAGGTAGGACCCAGCGGATGTGTCAGGTCTGGTAGGACCCATACCCAATTAGATCTTTTTTTACATAAGATACCATAACATCAAAATTGGATGTACGTTTGATGAAGAATTTACATAATTGGGATCCTCGCAATTAGGCAGTACATTTGTGATAATGTACATTGTATTCTATGGAGTTTTTTTTGTATTGCCAATTGGCTTGAGTATTTGGTGCTCATGGATCAAGTTCACTATTGACCGAATCCTCTGACTGGTTGTGGTAAATACATGGAGTTGGTCTCCTATAAAGAAGAAGAGTTGGTATCCTTTGAAGATAATGAGTTATTATAATTCGATGTTATAGATTTACACTCTGGTGAAGACGCACAATTTTTCTCCTATGAGGACATGAATTTCATCTCCTATGAAGACACTGGGTTTTTCTCCGGTGAAGATGCGGAGTTAGTCCCCTTCGAGGGCGTGGATAGTGGTGGTGCTTGAGGGGGACCCTATGGATGTGGTAAACCTCAGATATAATATGACAGTTTATTCTACCTACCGTTAATGTATGGTTTTATGTGGACAAGATCCATGAGATTGTACTTATCTATTTTAATAGGGCTCTTATACTGGCCCATTTAATTTAATATTTTGTATTTTTTCTCTTAATAATTGTCTTAGTGTAATATATTCCTATTCAATTATTATTTTCAGTTCAGTAATTTTTCTTATAGATGGGTGTGTGTGTGTACACGTACATTGGAAAATGTCTCACCTTTAAGGGATATTCCTATTCGAAGCTAGTCTCCACACCATGGCCTATGTGAGTCAGGCTTAGTGTAGTCACTACACGGGCCCTAGGCGATGGGTCGTGACACAACTATCTTGGATGAGTACCATTAAAGGGAGAGGTTAAATGATTTAAAGAGTGTTAAATAATTATATCTATGAAAAAATATAAACCTACCACTACCATGTATCAGTGTTGTAGGGATTCTAGTGAAGAGCTTGTCATCCAAGATAATAACTATGATACACATGCGGTGGTCAGGGAAATATGGTGACAGATCGTCCGACCAGTTGTATGATCAACCAAGAGACGGTTGAGGGACTGACGAGGCAGCGACATACGTAGGAAAATTATGGTACTCCAGGCGGCTGATCTGGTAGTGGAGCAGGATGATAGGAAGGATGTAGATTATAGTCTGAGGAACTACAACCACCTCCCCTAGGGTGTCCTCCATGAGCTCAGGGATCTGGTGGGCAGGGGCGATGCCTGCTCTCGGCAATGGAGTCATATGATCCCAAGACTCTGAGGATGATTAGAGGTATGATGTGTGTATTTTCCACCCTATATATTATATTGATATACATGGGTTCCGGTCAATATTTTCTCACCCAGAACATTGTTCAGGGCACAAAGATTCTAGTGGAACCATTAACTTGATCCCTGTAACACCCCAAGATTTCCTCTCACATTATATATTTAATGCAAATCAATAGTTTACCCTAAACGCAACACTGAGTTCGATCGCACCACAACTTACCAAACTAGAAATTCAAAAATCGGTCATAAATATTATTCACTACATTTTTAATCTTATATACTCTATATTATAATAACATCCATATTATGAGTTTCTTTGATATAACATAAAAACAAAATCAAATTTTCCGATAAAAGATGTATGTTTAAAAAATGAAATTTTACCTCCTTATAATGGAGAAACATTTTTTAATCCAATATTTGACACTTTTATAAATTCAATTTGACAAAATAAACATAATCATTAGTAGCGGGCCATAAAAAATTACTTTGGATAATTGTTTTATGTTTTTATGATAACTTTTATATATTGAAGAATAGTACAAAATTATGAATTTTAATTGAATTTTTTTTAATCAAAATAATTTATATAAAAAAATTATAAATTTGAAGGGGTTTTATGTATAATTATATTATAGTTTTATCATTTAATTCAATTTTGGTCATTAGACATAATTTTACATTTAATAGTGACATAAAATCATATCAATCGTTTGATTGTTTTTACTTACGATAAACCCACATTATGTTTTTTACAACGGAATTTATTTTTAAATTAATTAATGAAACTCACATGTTTTTAATTTTCTATAAATAGAATTACTTTTGAATTTTGAATTTAAAATTTTTATTTGGGAGATTTTTTCAATTTTCTGAAAAATTTATATTTTTGATGACTAGTAAAATACACTATGTTATAGTTTAAAACCAAATTATTTTTTAAATAATTATTATTTTAATTTAAATTTATTTTGTAGTCAAAATAATCACATAATACCAATATTATTCCAATGTAATTCATTTTAGTCGTTTTATAATTATATTAGATATATAAAATTTTATTGATATTTTTAACATCTTTTACCCACCATCTAGGAATGTTAGAAAATTTTCATAAAAAGTAATTTTGCTGCTTCAGTGAATTAAATTAAAAAAATTATAGAGACACAATTGACATCAGTAACTGAAATGTTCTCAATATAATGAAAATTATTTTTGGTGAATTGTAACTATTGAATTTTATTTAACACAGTTTAAATTAAATAAGTTTATTAAAGGTAAAAATGTTATTATAATTACCAAAAAAACATACTAATTGTATTATCAAAGTATATATCGACGAAAATCAACCTTAGGAATAATGTATGAACCTTTTTTATCTTATTTGAATATATTAGTACATTTCTTATTATTTTTTTAAAGAAGAGTTGAAAGTGTTTAAGTCAAATTTTAATAACTAAAACATTATTAATATTGGGCTATTAACAAGATAAAAATGACTATAAATATTAATTGTAAAGATAAATATATTTCTTACATCATGATATATTATTTATATTTTTTAGACATTATATAGTTAAATTTATTTTTTACACATTGATGGCGTTGTATTTACCTTATTAACGAATAATTTAAATAAATGATTATAAAAATATTAAAATGAATGTAAACTGATAATTTTAATTCCATCCAAGAATATACTAGTTGAATATAACATCATACTATTGATTCTATGTATTTTTTCAATGTAATTAAGTTGTGATAACATTAACAAAAACATAATACAAAATAGTGTCAAAATTGAAAAAATTGAGTCTAAAATAAATTATTTTAAATTTATATAATAATGAATAAATTTAAGTTATATTTCTATTTAATAATATGTTTATTAACCATATAGTTAATGAATAAATGAAGTCATGGGAAAAATTAAACTATCTAACCAATAGTTAAATTTAAAACATAAGTTATATATAGTGAACTAAAAATGTATACAACCTATTTGTGGATATATTTTAAACTCATACCAACCATATATTAGAAATAAATTCATTTGGAGCCATTATAAACTGAAAATGATTTTATAATAAAATAATATTTCAAACTTTTCCTAAAGTGATCCTCGCCTCTCTTAAAAAATGGTACTTTTCCTTATATAAAATTAACACCACCAATGTAATTGGGTCGGGATGTACCCTCCAATAATATCACACCATAAACCCTAAAATAATCCTTGAGGGATTAATTTTGATCAGAAATCCATCTTATGGAGCCATTTAGTTCAAAAAAAGGATAGAACCTGAAGAAAAGGTAAGTATTTATCACATCTTTCAAAGATCTTTTCTTCTTCCACACCTGTTTTCATTGTTTTTTCCATACAAAATTATTACTCTAGTAACATCTACATATTGTGATGTTATTATAAATATGTTTCAACCATATTCATTATTATATCCATCCAATGAATTTTATAGTCATCATACATGTGTACATACGACATACCTTCTCAACATTGTGGTGTAGATGGTTATTAAAGTTTTTCTAATTTACATGGGTATAATAATGAAAAAAATTGATTTAAATAATAAATATAAAACGTCAATTATTCATTATGTGTAATATAACATTTATTTACATATGATTTCACCACTAATATAATGATACTATCGCTCATGCATACATATGGATTATCTTCTCCACGACATGATGAGATTGTGTATCCCATCATAACCATTCAAGAATAATTTCCATT
Source organism: Viscum album (assembly GCA_963277665.1). Lineage (NCBI taxonomy): Eukaryota > Viridiplantae > Streptophyta > Magnoliopsida > Santalales > Viscaceae > Viscum > Viscum album. Next base: position 1,436,590,179 of record OY728159.1, read on the forward strand.
TGATGATTAAAAATAATGTTCGATAAAATAATATCAATTTGGAAATGAATAAAATACATCCTATCCAGAACAAAGATAACTAATGTAATAAAACATATAGATGAAGATGAATCCGGTAACACCCGAAACAATGAAACTACTGAGATATTATTAACAGAGCAGTATTAGAAGATAATATATGATATCATATTTATTTATGTGGTTATTTTATAATTTAATAACAATTATTTATCCATTATATAGGAGGTTAACAAAACCTTGACTATGTATTAGTACAAGGTAAGGGTTATTTTTACAATCAATTTATTATTTTTGGTTGTCTATATATAAATATATACTCAGGCTTCGTATCATCCACATCTATGTTTCTTAAAAATGTATTTCAAAACATTTTTACAATTCACTATAAAAATGTATAAAGTCAAGTATATCATTGTTTGAATTTTTATCAAATGTTTTCAATGAAATATTTTCATCGTTCTCCCACCAAGGTACTTTATTACCTTTTCGACAAATTAAGGAAAGAATGTCTTTTCAACATATATGGTGGGTAAGGCTATTTTCTACCATTATAACACCTATGAAGATTCCATTACATTCTTATATGAATATTTTAAAAATAAATGTTTTCTTTTATAATTTAATTACTTTTAAATGAATTCAAAATAAAAAGACGTATTTATCTGAAATAGTTATGATTTAATCTATGTCAACATACATTTTTAGATGATACTCTTGTTTAAAGATGAATTATTATTATACAATAATCTATATTTTATCTATGGTTTTGTGATATTTTTTACTTTGTATATGATATTATAATACCATTTATTGTTTATGGTTAAATTATTAACATTTTTTATGATAGTTTCAATATGAATGTTTATGTTATGTTTCAAAATATTCATATGAGGAATGAATTTAACTTAATAAGTGACGATTGGAGCCCTCTATGGCTTCTCGATGCATTAGTAGGTTTTATGAGACAATCTGTTGTATAGGTGCAAGGCCATGAAAAAATCATTAAATGTGTTTGTGGAACGAGGCATTGACTATGGGGTTATGATGTCCATCATTATGCATTCCAAAATTAGGAAATTAGCTATTAATACTATATGTTATTATTTTACTATAAAATATCCATGTGAATTAGTAAATGTCATTATTTGATTTATCTTTTCTATATTATGCAGATATTTAATTTTAAAAGAATTTTGTTTTAGTATTATACATTTCCCTCAATGATTATGCTTATTTATGACATTTTACACTATATTTTTATCCATAATACGATTCTGAGCTCACCCATTTCTTATGTATTATTTTTTCCATGATGTGAAGAAGTATATGATGACTAATCTGTAGTGATAATATATGAGATATGAGTGTGTTATATGATGAATGAATGTTGATTTTTCATTTATTAATGTAATGTTGAACATATATATGTATGTAGTACTTCCAAGGATACTAAACTGGTTAGTATTTAGGACATGATCTCTTGTGATCAAGCCAATGTTTTGTAATAATGCACCGAATCTTGGTCACTAGGTTCAGGGTGTTAAAATTGGTATCATAGGAAGTTAAGTAAAATCATTGGAAATTGTATTTAGATAAAATATGATTAGAAAACATTATCCCAAGATAGACTTCAGGAATTATTATATTAGATCTTCCAAGAAATTACGTAATATAGATATTATGTGGGTTTTCCATGAAAATGCATCTATTTCTAAATTCAAACAGTTAGATGTGGCTCTGGATGACATGTACCTTGGAGTGAAAAATATGATGAGGAGTTTTTGTATTGACATGGGGTATCATAGTACATGAAAATGGGCCTTTCAAAATTCTTGGTTTTGGCACTACCAAGGACATGATTAGGGTAATTTTGAGTTTCTTTACAAACCATTATGAAAAATTTTAGAGAAAATACTTCTCAATGATTTTTTTAATGATTATGGATTACATGCGTAAACATTTCAATTTTAATTAGGTATCTTTAACATTTGTAATTATATATTTAAATTCATAAACATACCATGTGTATACCATTTTATCGAAATGGGGCCCAATTTTTGGTATGTGAACTACAACAATATGCATGATCCAAAATGTACGAAGGATCATAACATTCATGGCCTTAATCAATATTTATGAAGAAAAATACAATACCATGTATTCTATTCATTTGAATAAATTGTATCACGTGATAATAAGAAATGTAAATAATTCTATGAGTACTATCGCATTGCAGGGAAGGAAGAGATGAAAATGTTGGTAGAGAGAATGATTGATAAGGGGTAGAAGGGAAAGAAGGATTTTCCCATATGCGATAACTTTGTAATGAATCACCTTGGTAAATTTTGTAAGGGATTGGGGTTTTTTTAATAATTGTGGATAAAAAGGAAACCAATTACATGATTCCATTGGTATGAAAAATGATCCAAAAGTACAACGCTTCATCTGCAAGGAGTTGGGACACAACGGGAAGTAATGTCCCAATCATCAGAGAATTCCCCAAATGATGCTATTGGATAATATTCAACTTATGATACTACCAAATATGAAGAGGAATAATTAGTGTTATTATATATTTATAAATACATTAGGTCATTTGAGTGTTGTATCAATGAAGTAACAGTTGTATTTATTATGGAAGTAAATAAGGATTGTACTCTAGTACTATTTCATTGAGTATTTGAGATTTTATGGTACTATGAAATATGACTCAACTAAAATATAACCATTTTGGTAAATACATGTTTATAGGGAATATAAACTTTAATATAGACATGATACTTTGGTATTGATTTTGGAATAAGGGATGGTTTTTTTGGAAAAATTAAATTGGATATTCGTTACTACATTAGAACTGATTAATGGTTTGTTTGTTCCTTCATTATTGGAGTGTTCATAATTTTTGCATATATGGAATATATCTAATATTCTCTAAGGAATAAGGGAGAATGAATGTAATCAATATGGTATTATTTTAATTCAGGGGGTTACCATGTTTTATGATAATACATGATGAGGTATTTACAAGTTATTATGTAGAAAAAAGAAATCTTTATCATGTTATGCTGACCTTCCTTATAATTTTTTGGACTATGAGTTTGAAAAAAAGTATTTTGGATATTTCTAATGGTTGGAATGTATTATGTTAGACATTTAATACTATTTTTTATTGTAATATCATTTTGTAATATTATTTTTGTATTTCTATAAAAACGACACCCATAAGTTTGGTCATAACTCATCGTGTCTTGCAAGGCTGTGAGACATGAACCTGCAACCGAATGGTGACAAGGGTGAATCACATACCACTAGCCTACATGTTGTCATTGATTTTATATTTTTTTTTAAAATATATGATTGATGAATTAACAATTAATTTTTTTGAAACCCTATACAAATAATATAAATAAAATATGTTGGGGTTCTATAATCTTTTTGAGTGAATGATGATTTTGTGTTAGATATTAGTTAATGGAAGGAAATATACTTTTCAAATATTTTTTATAATATTCTATGATGAAATTTATTTTTAAAAATTAGGGAATGAAATCTAATATAAAAAATGTTTTATCTTCATTCATTGTGTTTTTTTTATCCAATGATATTTTATGTCATCATTGATATATGGATTTGAGGCCATCAATTTTCTATTTATTATTTACTAGTTTGTGGCTGGAGACCTCAATCAGTAGCTATAAATATATGTGTTTTTCCACCAATTATGTGTCTTAAATATCCACCAATATTCTCTATTTTGAAATATTAATTTGGGGGTGATAATTCTATTTTCCATTCCATGCTATTATGAGTACATTTTAGTAACCATATTTCTAATGAGGGTTTTAAGAAAGGGTATTTTCAATTTTAAACATTTTATTTTCAAAGAACAATTTCAAATTGCGAGGTTGCAATTTATTGAAGGATGGGAGAATGTAACACCCCAGGATCTCATAGTATGATATCTCTTTAATGTAATCCAATAGATTGTGCTACACATAACATCATGTTTGAGTGCACCACAACTTACCAAACATGCCATTCAAAAAGAATTTATAAATAATATCAACTCATTTTGAATTTAATAAACTCCATATAATATTAACCTCTATATTATGTGTTTATTAGATATTATAAAAGAAAAAATACATTTTTTTAGATAAAAGATCTATATTTCAAAAAATTCAATTTTACCGCCTTTTAATGAGTAACCCTTTTTAAATCCAATATTTGAAAATATTATATATTCAATATGACAAAATATAATTATTATCTAGAGTAATGTCCTAAAAATTTAGTTTGGATAACTTTTTGGTTTGTATTCTGATAACATTCATATTTTCATAAATAATAAAAAATACTAAATTTTAATTGAAAACAAATAATTTAATCAAAATAAATTATAGTGTGAAATTATACATTTTAATGGTTTTTTAGTTTCATTAGATTAAATTGTTAGAATTTAATCCAGTTTTTGTCATTGGGTGTAATTTTACATTTAAATTTGACAAAAACACATATCAATCTTTTGATAGTTCATACTTATCAAAAACATTCTTGATTATTTTGACAGTGGTAATTAAATTTAAATTAAAATATGAAACTTATATGTTATAAATTTGGTAAAAAATATATTATTTTTGAATTTGGAATATAAAATTTATAATTGGGTGATTTTTTTGTATTTTTATGAAATCATTCAATTTTTGGTGAATAGTGAAAAACACTGTGTTATTGTTTAAAACCGATTTTTTTTAAATAATTATTATTTATAATTAATTTTTTTAAAAGTCAAAATAGATAAATAATACTTATATTAGTTTAATTTAAATCATTGGATTAATTTTATAATACGATTACATATATAATATTTTATAGAACTTCTTAATATATTTTACCCACCATCTTGGGTTGTTAAAAAATTTGAATAAAACATAATTTTACCACTTATGTGAATTGAAGTTCATAAATTAGAGAGAAATAGTTGATATCTATATCTACAATGTGATTCAATAAGATGAATATAAATTTCTTTAATAGTAACCATTGATTCTTATTTACCATGGTTAAAAGTAAATAGGGTAATTAAATTTAAAAAGGATATTATAATAAACCCAAACCTTGTCCTAATTCTATTAGATATGTTTTTGTAGACTATAATAATCATCAAGAATAAAATATGTCTCTTTTGATCCACTTAGATTAGATTAGGACATTTATTATTATTTTATTTAAAGAAGAGTTAAAAGTGTTAAATTCAAATTTTAGTAACTAAAATATTATTAATATTGGTTGATACACAATATAAATTCGACTATAAATATTAACTATAAAGATAAAAATATTTCCTACATCATGATATTTTATTTAATAAATTTAGACATCATATATTAAAATTTATTTATTCCACAATGATGATGTTGTAATGACCTTATTAATGAAAGATTAAAATAATTGATTATATAAATATAAAAATAAATATAAATTGAAACATTTTATTTTAAACTATAACTTTTTAGTTGAATATAACATGTTAGGATTGATTTAAAGTATTTTTTTAATTAATAAAGTTGTTATGACTTTATCAACAAAACAAATACTAAATAGTGTCAAAATTGTTGTAAATGAGTTTTTAAAACAAATACTATTTATTAAATGATAAAATATTTCTAAAAATATATGGTTCTCCCAAAGGACTTAAATAATGTTATATATGTTATTAATGAACCAGTTGAGGTTATCCTAGAATATGATTGTATTTTTTATTAACCATATAGTTTATGATAATGAGAAGACATGGTAAAACTTATATTATTTAACTAAGAGATAAATTTAATATGTAAGGTTAATATGGTGACATAAACTTATATGAAACCTATGGATTGAAAGGTTTTAGATTCATCACCACTTTATCCATTATATAAATCCATTTTGAGCCATTAGAAAACGAAAATAATTCTATAATAAAATAATATTTCAAGGCTTTCCAAATATGCCCCTTACCACTCTTACAAAATAGTACTTCCCCATTTGTCAAATTCACACATATAAAGCACTTTTTCATGGCCAAATTATTTTAAATATCCTCCCATATTCCCTCACTTAACCCTAGAGTCCCTACAATGATCAGATTGACAACCTATGGAGCCATTATGTATAAATCAAATACAAGAATCTGAATAAATAATGTAATTCTTTCATCACCTCTTTCAATGTTTTTTTCATCCACATTCACATTTATTTTTGTTTCCCTTCCAAAATATTAACTCCAGTACCTTCTACATATTTCTACATTATTATAAATATGGTACAACCATATTCATTATTCTATACATCCTAAGAATGACTAAGTAACCATACTAGCATATATATGGCATACCCTCTCTACATGGTTGTGAAGTTTGTTATTCTACAATTCAATATTTGGATGGGTATAATAATGAATATATCGTATGTAAATAATAAATATACCATGATAATGATTTGGTATGTATAATATACCATCAAATTACATATTATTTCACCACAAATTGAATGATATTATCGCTTGTGTGGACATAGGGATTACCGTCTCCACGACGGGATGAGATTTCATTCCCCATCGAAACCATTTATCTGAAATTTTAATTAGATTATTTAAAGTAATGTTTTATAAAATAATATAACTATGCATATAAATCATATACATCATATCATTAAAAAATATTACAGAATTAACAAAACATATAAATGAAAAGGAATTAGTTAACACCAGAGACAGTGATACTACATAAATATTATTATCTATGCAATATTAGAAGATAACATATGATATCATGTTTTGTATTTTGTTATTTTATACATTATTAAAAAATTATTTCACCATTAAAGAGGTGGTTAACATACCCTATTCTAAGGAAAAGTCTAGTAAATTTTTAATTTTACATTCTATTTATTATATGATGTTGTTTATATGTAAGTATCTACTGGAAATTCTTATCATCCAAATCTGTATTTCTTAAAAATTTATTTCAAATAATTTTTACTATTTCATTTACTATAGGCCAATGTCATGTATAAATTTTTTTAAATTTTTATATAATGTTTTGAAAGGAATTATTCTGTTATTTCCCAAACAAGATACATTATAACCTTTTAAACAAATAAGGAAATAATGATTTTTAAAGTAATACTATGGGTGAGGATATTTTTAGAAGTTATAAAACCTTCAAACCATCTCTTATAATATTATAATAATATTTTCAAAATAAATTTTTTCTTTTATAATTACCTAAATTTTATATTATTTTAAAATAGAAAGAGGTATTTCCTTGAAATGGTTTTTATTTAATCTATGTCAACATCCTTTTTTGGATTTTATTCTTGTCTGAAGTTGATTAATATTGATTCAATATTCCATATTGTATTGAAGGTTTTGTGATTTTTTTGACTATGGATGTGTATTTTTTTACCATTCATGGTTATGGGTTAATATAATGACATTTTATATGCTTGTTTTAATACGAATTTTTATGTTATGTTTAAGAATTTTCATATAAGGAATGCATTTTACATAGAAAGTGATGGGTGGTGCCCGCTATAGCTCTTCGATGCATTGGTTGGTCTCATGAGACAAAAATGTGTCTTGGTACAATGTCATAAAAATCATTATTTGTAGTCTTGGCATGAGTCATTGACTATGTGGTTATGATGTCTTGGATTATGCATTCCATCATTATGAAATAATATATTGATATTACATATGATTGTTTGACTAGTTGATTATCCATTTAAATATGTAAATGGAATTATTATATGTATTGATTCCATATTATGATGATGTTTATGTTTAAATGTCTCGTTTCTTATTCTCATATATTTCCATCAATGTTTCTTCATATTTATGAATTTTTCCACTAAATTGTTATCCTTAATGAGAATCTGAGATGACCAATTTTGGATGTTTTATTTTTCCCTGGATGTGATGAAGAATATTTTGACTGACCTATCGGGATAAGTCAAGGGATACAATTGTGTTCTATAGAGACACAATGTTACTTTATTATTTCCCAATGTAGGGTAATCTTTTGTATATATCAAGAACTTCCAAGTCTACTAAACTAATAAGTTTTCTGGACTTGATCTCTTGTGATCATGCCAATTATATGTAACAATGCATCGACACAAGGTAAATATGGCTAGGTCATTATAATACATATGCTTAGAGACTCTTATGGAAGGTGATTTGATGATCACACACTTTTTCAGACAAAGTGCCCTTACTCTTTGAGGAAATAGTTTCGGTTGGGATAGCATGGTGGAATTGTTGGGGCCATATGACATCAATCTGGGTATGGAACATTTATACATTGTTTATGCTTATATAGACAGTTTTAGTAACATAGTGCAGTGTGTCCATAGAGATGGGACCAAGTTTTCCATTATCGAGGAAAAAGGTACTGGATCATCTTAGGATGGACTCTCATGCATGAGGGTACAACCGATCACACATCTACATGCTAGCATGACCCTTGGTGTAAGAGATTAGATCGGTCCACATTATCATGTTATGTTGGGTGAGTAAGAGGAAAATTTTCCAAATGTTATTCCATGATTAGCTAATAACTGGGTTGTTGGTTTCTGCATTGACATCTACCCCAGGGGAACACTGATATCTACACTAGCATATTAGATGTCCCCCATTGATCTTTGTGAGTTGAGGGTACATTTGGCAGACTAGTAGGGGAATGGATTCATGTGACCTAATATTTATCCATGGGTACACCCAGTATTGTTTGAAAAAAAAGGAATATAAGAGCGTGATGTTGTGTGTAGACATTTGATGAATGAATATGGTGACTGTGCAGAATAATGTTCCACAAATGAGTATTGATGACCTCTTCGATCTGCTAAACGGAGAGAGACAATTGTCAACGATAACCCTCAAACAAGTCTATCATCATCTTGTTGTTCCCAATGAGTAAATTCTTAATACATCATTTAGATGTCGCAATAGCCACTATGGATACATAGTGATGTTGTTGGTAATGAAAAATGCCCATGTAGTGTACAAGGGACTCATTAACAGAATTTTAAAACCTTACATAGATCATTTTGTAGTGTTATTATCTTATGAAATCCTGGTATAATCTATATATGTTGAGGAATCTATGATACACATGAGGATGGTCCTGGACTTACTCTCAGAGTACCAGATTTACAGAAATAACTCAATGTGTAACTTATGGATATGATTGTTCCACTTTATATGACACTTAATTTCATAGATAGAAGTTACATTATATCCGGAAAAGATAGAGGTGGTTCTATCATGGGAGCCACCCAATAATGTTACCATGGAGCAGAGATTCCATTGGTTTTTTGGATACTATCAATGTTTTATGGCTTAATTTTCCAGAGTAGAATCATCCATGAAGGCCTTAACATGAAAGGGGAAACCATTTTTATTGATGGAGAACTTCATGGAGGCCATTTCTGCACCTGAGACACAGATTGATGAGTGCTCCCATACAAATATTTCCAGAGGATTTCCAGTATGTGGTGTCATGAAACACATTAGGCACTAGCATTTGTTGCATTATTATATAGGGGAATGTAGTTATTTCTTATGGTTCATGATAATTGAGACCACATTAGCAGAACTGTGCAACCCATGATCTGCAGTTGGCGATGGTAGTATTCACATTGATGATTTTGCGACACAACCTTTTTGGTGAGTGTTTTATCCTCTACTGAGACAACAAGTTTTCAAGTATATCATCTATAAGAATGATCTAAATATGGTATAAAAGCATTTTCTAGAGTTCTACCTGGTCTATGGCTTCGAGCTAGTCTATAATCCTAGGAAGGGGAATATGGAGGAAGATACATTTAGTTGGAGATCAAGTTCGCAACTACTGAATCAAACCATGTAGCAGTTAACCTTGTTTTAGATATCCTTCATGGATGGAGATTGAGTAGATTTTCTCCAATCGATGGTAGTTCCCCTCAACTCTTACCATGAGTTATGGAGGCAGAACTCAGAGATACCTGAAGCGATAGTACACAAGCATAGTTTTCCATAGGACATTCCCCATATGGATATTCAAATTATGGGGATCACATTATCTTTTTCAAAAGTATCACATTTATATAAACTGAATTATGGAAGGAGGTGTTGATAGATTATCAATACATCCCCATTGGTGGTACATCCATGTGTGGAAAAGATGTATCAGGACTTCCAACATCTGTTCCGGTGTATAGGGATGATGAAGGCAATGTTAGAGTTTGTTTCCAGGTTCCACAATTTCCAACAAGTGAAGGTCTAGCACCAGGTACCTGTGGGTTTTTCTCAATCTCTTGAGGTGCTAGAGCGTAAGTGGGATGGAATATCAGTGGACATGTGGAAGGGTTTACCATGTACGCCCAGAGGGCATGATATCCTCTAGGTGACCATTAAATGACTCATCAGGTCGGTCTACTTCCTAGAAATTTGGGAACAAGGTTTAGTAGTGAGATTGGGACGCCTCTACATACACAGTACAGTTAGACTCCATGGAGTACCATATATGATAGTCATTGATCATGATGATCATTTCTAATCATAGTTGTGGAACATATAGCATGAAGTGTCCAATACTCAGCTGCACTAGAGCACAACATATTCCCCAGAGACAGAAGGTCAGATGAAGCAGACCATTTAGTTCTTAGTTGAAATTATACTTGTTTTCATCCTTGATTATGGCCGTATTAGTGAGGATCAACTACCTTAGCTGGAGTTTTCATTCCAAATCATCTCCCACTTTAATATTAGTATTCCACAATTTTAGGCCTTGTACGAGAGAACCTATAGGATGCCACCTTGCTGGGAGGACCCAAAAGAGTCAACAATTATGGGCCTAGAGCATGTGTATGCTACTATTGAGAAGGGGATGATCATATAGGATGGGATGAAGAACACCCAAAGCCATCATATATCCTATACTGATAGGATATTAATACCCTAGGATTTTTAGGAGGGGGACCATGTGTTACTTTGGGTCTCTCCTTGACGTGGAATACAATGATTTGGAGGGGGCAACAAGTTATTTCTGAGGTTCATCATACCTTTTCTGATACTACATCAAGTGGTTGGGGTGGTGTCCCACATGGCTCTACCTCTATTGTTAGATCGGGTGCATGAAATCTCCCACATATCTCAGGTGAGGAGATATGTATAGGACACATTACACATCATTGACTGTGACGAGGTAAATGTTGATGACGATGTGAATTTTGTAGAGTTCCCTATAATGATTGAGGATCAATAGGTGATGACCCTTCATGGAAGATTTTTTATTTTAGTTAATGTTCAGGGGTAGAGCATGAATTTCAAGGAGTGAATATGGGATCAGTAGGATCAGATCCCAGCTCAATATCCCTATTTTTAGTTTAGACCTTCTTTTTCATTTTGATGGCATAAATCCCTATGGTGGGTAGAATGTAATGTCCAGGATTTTTTATGTAAACATTTTTTAAATTACTTGGGGTTATTTTGAGGCCAAGCGTTGAGACCACATGTGATTTCGAGGCATGGGTGCCCTGAATAATTTTTTTAAATTTTTTTAAAGTTTATTAAAAACAGAACGTTTGTGTAGTTTTACTGACTTCTATACGAGTCCTCGGAAAAAAAATTCATGGGCCCCATTAAACACAGAATAGAGGGTTTATGTTCGGTAGGGCCTAACATCGGACTGCATGGGTCGGCTGAAATATTTAATTTATGGAATTTTTCTGAGAAAATTAAAATATTTTAAAAAAGTTATTTTATTTTATTTCTTCAATGTTACATAGTGATTCAGTAGCACAATGATGAAAATACATGGCAAGGAAGAAACATAGTGTCATCAAAACTCTAAAATGCATTAATTCAACTCCTTCACTAAATATAGGGAAGGGCTAGTGTTAGGATTCATAATACTGGATAAATTTCCCTAAAACTCATAAGTTTCCATTAATAAAGTAGAATGAATATCTCTCACAGGTGAAAATGGTTTTGAGATCAGATCTCAGATATTTCATTGACGAACGACGAATGCTAACGAATAGTGGATATATGACATTTGTTGATGGATCACCATCAACAATGAATTCACTCCTCTAACTGAACATTTTTCGAGGTAGGGTTTGAGTTTTTTTGAGTCTCTATTTTCCACTCCATGATATTCTACGGTGAATGGAGACCAATCCACAAATAAATTGGCCCAAAAATTTGTCAATTTTGTGAGGTGGGTTAAAAAAAATTAGGGGGGATATGAGAAATTGATCTTGAATTTGTTATTAGATTATAAACATCTATTCTAATGGTAATGAACCATGATGGACATGAAAATTGATCGAGGTCCATTAATACTTTTTGGTTCATGATTTCTTATCCCCATCCATACATTATTCCACAAGGGACCCACATGGCCATTTCATGCTTTTCTGGGAGGTTCTGACCATTATCAGACCACCGAAGTGACGAAAAGACGATATTGAGCCCATGGAAATGATGGCGACGACAAAAGGTTTTCAATGATGTTTCATATTCAATGAATGGATCACCACGACAGTGGTAGTGTCCTGTAGAAGAGAATCATATAGCAGTAGCGCCTAGATGCAAGATCACCTAACGATAGGAACCCACGACATGACGACTGTGGGTGGCAGACAGTTCCACCGACTACACATCTAGTGGTGGTCCTCGACTGGATGAGGAATAGTGTCATAGTCTAGATGGAATGTGCTGAGACCCTGTGGAAATCTCCATGGGGTGGGTCTCATGGCAGTATAATACGTTGAATGTGGAAGTAGGCAACATTGTCCAGGTTGACGCAAACTATCATACTCAAGCGTGTCGGGCTAGAGCTGGTGGGCCAGGCCCAATGGGCCCAGTCAACATGGTGGGTGGTTCAAAACTAGTGTGTTGGGTCAGTCCTAGTGGGTTAGGTCACACCCAATATATAGGGTCATCCCCGATGTGTCGCTTTGGACCCAGCGGACGAGTCTAGCCAGGCGGGACCCCGACCCAATTAGCCATTTTTTACATATATTACCATAACTTCATAATCTAAAGTCCATTTGACGAACCATTTACGGAATGGGGACCATCAAAACAAGGTTTTAAATTTTAAATAATTTCCATAACATTTTATGGGGTTGGTGTATTATCTATTGGAATGAATATTTGGTGCTCCCGGCGCAAATGCACTATAGATGGAATCTTGTGACTAGATGTGGTATAGGCATGAAGTTGGTCTCATATAAAGAAGATGAGTTGGTATTCATTGAAGATGAAGAGTTAGTATCATATGATGTTTTAGAGTTATTGTCTTACGAAGTCCCACAATTGGTCTCCTCTGAAGACATGATGTTTGTCTCAAACAATGATGCTGAGTAGATCTCTATCAAAGACGTAGAGTTGGTCACCTGGGAGGGCGTGAAGCTGTTCTCTTTTTGGGATTAAAAGTTGTTATCTTGTGAGGTTACAAATTTGATATTTTTCAAGGGTGAAAACTAGGTCTCCTACGACAGTTTAAATCTTTATGGTTGTCCACGGTTGGATTGATATCAGTGGTGCTTCAGGGGGTCCCAATGGACATGGTAAAGTTCAGCTACATTAAGACAACTTACTGTACCTACAATTAGGGAACAGTTTTATGGGGACAAGATCCCGGAGATTGTATTTCTCTATTTTAGTTGGGCTTCTATTCTAGCCCGTTTAATTTACTATTTTGTACATTTTAACTTACTGGTTTTCATAGTGGAATACATAGACTATTTAATTAGTATTTTTAGTTCATAAATTTTTAATATTGATGGGTATGTGTGTACACGTACTTTGAGAAATTTCTCCCATTTATGAGATATTCCTACTCAACGCTAGTCTTCATCACATGGATTTTATTAGTCAGAATTAGTGTATTTAGAACATGGTCCCTTGGGTATAGGTCGTGACACAACATGATTAGATGCGTAACATTCATGGGGGAGGTTAAAGGATTTAAGGAGTGTTAAATAATAATATCTACAAGAATATATAAACTGATGTTACCATGTATCTAGGAGTATCGACTGGGTAATCGATGGAATCTCATGTCTATGGGGTATTTTAACTCAAAATATGTATATTGGGTTCGTCATTATGGTTGATCAAATTTATCATGAATTTTAATATTTATGAACAATTAGATACAAATGACTCCCGATCGTTAGAACCACTAACTAAACCTTAAATAATATTAGAAAAACATAATAATTCATTTTTAAGAATTGTATCTGTGATAGTGTTTGTAAATTAATTATAATTCTGATATTAATTGAAAATCTTGTACATCCAATATTTTATTTATTCATTTCTCTAATTTTATTCCATAATAATACATAAAATAAATATATATTGGATATGAGTAATTAAAAATTCAATACTATATTGATTATAATCCACTATATGTTAAATTATATTGCAAATAAAGATTCACTTTTTCACCAAATCAAAAAATCCCGATCAAAAAATTCATCCTCATCCCAAAATAACCACATATGAAAAAACATTATGGAAGATATTTTATTTGTCACTAAATTCACCAAATAGGAAATGATTAAAATATTTATGAGTTACATTGAATGTTATAAAATTATAATTCACTAAAAACATCACTAGGATTTTTTGTGTCATTCCAAAAAAAAATTCCTTGTTTTGTATTAAAAAATTTGATCAATGATAATTAAATAATCATTTTCCAAATAATATAAAATTTATTTCTTTATATTATAAATCTACTATAATTACAATTAATATGATTAAAAAATTAATGTACCAATATAAAATGGAGAATGATGAAACATTATTTTATATTATGAATCATAATTTTCTACTAACATGTGTTCAGTTGTAAACTAATATCAAGTAAGGAATAATAAAATAGATCTCACCAAATGATGACATAAAATAATAAATATTTAACTCGATGAAATGAACTCAAACTAATTACATTAATGGTCTAATAATATGATATTATAAGAATAAAATAACATTCATAAAAGGAAGACATTATTTATGCTTTAATATTTATAATATTAAATTAACATATGTCATGATTTTATAGAAAAAAAAATTTAATAAATATAAATTCATTTTCAAAAAAAAAATTGATTAGAAAATTAAAAATCATGAACATATAATTTTAAATGATATCTAATATTTTTAAAAACATTCATATATTATTTATATAATAGAATTAAAATAGAATACGTGTAATATTATTTGGAAGGTAGATCATTAATAAAATGTGAAAATTCAAAATCAAAAATAAAAAATATTCATAAATATTCGACATGAATATATATGTTAGAATCGAAAATTATATAGATAACATATAATATTTCGTATAGGTAAAAACTAATTTCTAAATAAATATATTTTATATTTTGTTAAAGTCATTGAAATATATCATTTATATTTTATTCAATAAGTACATTTCTACATTTAAAAACAGACTATATGATACATAAGTAGACATGATAAATGGGTCTCTTTTGTTCCCTATAAATTTTTTATATTCCACTATATTTATACTTGAAGCCATAGAGCAGATCTTCAGATAAATCTATAGTGCATGCACACTAATGAAATTTAATTGGAATAATGACTTCATCAATAATGTTAATATCATACATGTTTAGGATTATATAAAACTTTATCAGAAAACTATAGCCAATTTAAAATATTAAGAATCCTATTAAAACCAACACCACATTGATACATCACTATAGATACCCCATAAAAAATACTCTAAATGCATATGAATCATGATTCAACTAGCTGCAGATTATTCCCCAATACCCATGTGTATGATACTAGAAATATATGGATACAATTCACCTTAAGAAATGATTTATGCACTTTTCAGAAATAATAAGTTATGATAGTCATCTAATGAGGATACCCCATGGAACATACATATATTTTTCATTCACGTGGATGGAAAATATATTTCATAGGTGAATATCAATATTTTTGAATCCAAATGATCTCTAAATTTATGATTTCTGAAATACAAACCAATGTACAAGTAAACATACATTAAATATCACATATATACTTACAAACTCAGAAAATATAAAATTACTATGAGAAGTGATAATTTTTTATCTACCAATATATCCCCCACGTAAAATAAATTTGACACCATTAAACCCTTTATCCCATGTATTTTAATAAAATAAAGAAATTGCACATATAATCTTATTCAATCATTGATAACCCATCAATACATTCTTCGTTTTATATATGATAAACCATGTCGAATCATCATTTACAACATGGATAAAAAAATTGTTATTTTTTAAAACACTGAAAAAATTACTAAATGCATTGTACTTGGTAAGCCGGATTTTCAAACCCACAATTATAGAGAATATATTCTATATTAATTAAAGAATATGAAAATTTATCTTTTGATTAGTGGGAGAATGTGAAGTAATGCAGCCAGGATTGGGGTTGATGTCATCATATAGGAATTCCCAGATTAGTGAATTCTTGGATATTGTGCTACTGATTCAATTGATATGGGTTTATACAATTTTAAAGTCATAATTGTGTCATCAAGGTTCCCTGGTCTTGGAATCCTACCCTTATCTTATGATCACACTGTTGGAATGGTCATATACTATGTCCAATCATATAATTAGATGACCAAAACATTGTTTAAACATAACATACATAGTATTTCATAATTGACATAATCAAAGTAATGCGAGTAATTGATGCAACAAATTAAATAACTAAAATCACATAAAATGTTCATGGAATATTGAAATAACAATATATTAATTGATAGAAGAAGTTTTAGAAATATAAAATATGAATAATAAAAAATAAATAATACATAGCACCCCATCACCCTACAATCACATCACCCGACACAAAAAAAACCACTCGCCCATACTAGGAATAATGAGAATGAGTTGTTGGTGTACCCATTGTATAATGGCATTGAAGAAAAGTTGTGATGCTAAGCTCTAGATCCTCATTCATTCATCTGGAAGTTAACCCTTGGTATTGTGTGACCTCCCCTAGTCCAAGAGGTTTTTAGATGGGTGGATGAGGCATGTATTTTTAGCCAATCCAATCAAAATCCTTGGTCATTGTGTCTTTATTTTCTTTTTTTGCGTCTACACTTACATGAAATGTAATTGGGCTAAATAGAATTTAATACCTCTATGTTTTCCTCTGCATATTTTAAATCCGTGAAAATATAATGTGAATGTACTTTGAAGAAATTTTACATTGACTCCTTTCAAGACATTTAATAGGGTTTTCAAAATGTGTAATAGACATTGACCACATCCAATGATTTTTTTACATTTCTTGTGTGGCCAATTACTTTTAAAAAATCCCGATGTGTAATTTATTTATATAAAGTAGAGATGTTCATCTTTATTTTTAGCTTCATTTCTCTCTCAAGAATCTGGTGTCATGCCACGGGTGATTCTCTCCACTTGTCATTCCATTTTTAAAAATCAGTTGTTTCCTACCAAAAAAAATAAAACAATTCAAATCATTCTAAAATTAGAAAAATTATTCAATTATATACAAAATCAGTACATTAAAATAATCTAAACTGCATGCCTAAAATACACTTATCCAATACCCAAAAAAATGAATTCATCCTTTTCCACAAGTATGGAATATGAACATACTACAATGGGGGTTAAACATACAATGCGTAAAATTGAATTTCAAAAAAATAAAATTATCCAATGGAAAATAAATTTTTTATTCATCACGTATTTCATATTCTTTAACACCTTATATTTCAAAGAGACCATTCAACCATGTATTTTACTTTTACTATATTGAAATATCATTGTTTAATCATTCATCCATCATCATTTTCCAATTCATTATTAATATGAATGCTACAATCAATTTACATCACATGAATCCTTAAAATAATTATTAGGGTAAAAATTTATAGAGTGATTCAAATACCTCAAACACATATAACTTACCAATGTTATGGATGAAATCTAACATATCCACTATTTAAAGACCATGACAACAATTAATCAATTGGGCTTCACCATTATAGATCAAATGACTACAAGTATTATGAGTAGGAGGGTAAATGATATAAAAATTATTTCTTAAAAAAGGCCAAATGACCATAAATCATAATACATGATATGAAAAATTATCTCAAAGAATTTTTGCTTCAACAAATATCATCACTCTCTTCCACCAAAAAGAAAAGAAGCAAGACCATTATACATATATGGAAAATGAATGATTCAACCTCTCTTTCTATTTTTTACTTTTCATATTTTATATTTATTTTTCAATATATATACATAGGAACAACCTAACATCCATCGCCTAACCACATATGATCAAAATATCATCAGTCTAGAAAATGGTGATTTTTTATCCTACCAAAACAAAACCAAATTATTATTTTTTATTATCTTATTGTCTAAAAAAACTGTTTACCACAAGAGGTGAATAATAAAATACACTGAATTATTTCATGGTCTCACACCATTGAATATTGAATAATCCATCCAAAAAATATTTGCAATTATGTATATCCTGGTACACCCATTAAACGTCCTCCCCCAAACATGTTCATTTAAATAACATAAAAAACATTTAGAGTAAGGTAGAAATTGATAATATTGTCTTGTAACATGGCTAATTTTCCTATCATGGTTGATCATTTAATCTACAAGATTAAAAAGGACTATTGTAATGTAGTTCCATGGATAAGGGGTAACAAAAATAATGGATGAATCATTATAAAAGTTACTATGATCATTTATAGCATCAATAAAATTCGAATCATGTTCTAGAAGTAAATATGAAGGATTTTATTATGAGATATATTATAGAAATAATATAATATATTAGGAAAAATGAATTCCTTGAGAATGAGATAAATGGTATGGAAAATTACTCATGATAATTCCAATTAATAATTATATCATTTAATGAAAATTTCAGAAATTCAAAACATGGAAAAATCTAAATGAAATAAAATTTACATTGATTAAAATGATCCCATAAATCATGATTTATGAACTCTTATTCCACATGTCAATTCCCATTAATTATTTTTCTGATTTTTCGCATTAAAATTTAATGACAATGAAATTAAAAAACACGCCATGATAATTTTCTGAGGTAGTATCATGTCTCATTGTTCTATTTAATATTGAATTATTCTTGTGTGGGTATAAAATTTGAAATTAAATATCTAAAACACAAAAAATTTGGTATTACAGTAGAAAATTACAAAATTTAAATGAATACTCCCCTTGCAATTTATTCTTTAATATTGGTCTACAATGATTGTGTCTCAACCATTTCACAGCATTTAAATTTCCTTTTATACGTGTAAATATACTATAGCGTCTTCTCCTACTACATTCATTTTCATGGTACCTTCCTTTATATTCCAAAAAAATACAATTTAAAAAAATGAATGATTATTCCATATAAATGATATTGATAATATTTAAGGAATGAGTTATTTTTCAAAAAAATAGGAAATAAATAATAATGAATACAATAAACATTGGTTTCCTGAGAAGCTATTTTGTTTATCATCCTTGACTTGACCATATATCAATCATCTCTATGTGGGTGATGGTAGGAAAGAGGTTAACGGATTTGGATCAACAAAATGTCAATGTCTTGATTCCTCAGTGTCGACACACCCTCTCCCTTTATATGAATCTAATTTCACATCCCATTGTTGACAATTTTTTTTAACTCCATAAACCCAATACAAAAGTTATTTTCCCTTATTGAATAATCAAATTGAGGTTTATAGATTTCCTAAACTTGTTTTATTTCATTGAATTCAACTTGAACAAATGTTTGTCCACTATCTTCATCACTTTCTTGCTCATTTTTATCGATATTAATTTTGATCATAATTTTGTCTTTACATTCCATAATTGTAAGTTCATTATTTTTCCATGGAAAATTGCTTCCCTCTTTGATCAAATTATCTTCTGAAAAGTCATTAATTGTTTAATATAAATTCCTCATTTCTAATTGAAAATTGAATTTCACTTCTGATCCTCCAACTCCGAAACACATAAATCTATTGAGGAACATCAATCGGTACCCTTCATATAGTTAGGAACAGTCTTCCCTATATTATCGACAACTTCTCATCGTCCACATCCATCCCCTATAAATCTGCTACAAAATAAAAACAATCTACTTTGATGATTTCATCATCAACTATTCATCGATGACGTCTCACTGTTGTATCATCTAGTTGAATCATATCATGAGTATATTGAATCTCCATTAAAGATAAACTCTTCAATGTTTCAGATGACAAGATCATTACATAGGAACCTAAATCACATAAATTTATACCAAACTCATGAGTACCTATAGTAATTGAAATGGAAATACTACATAGATCTATCTTTTTCATTAGTATGATTAATGACAAATTTTTTTAAAATTCCCCTACTAATGGAAAGTTGGATAATTCTTCAAGATTTATTATTTTCATCACCAATCCCTTCGTATACTTTTCATATATATGTATGTTTTCAATTACCTCAATGAATTTGATATTGATATGTATCTTATTGAACGTCTCTAAAAATTGTTTTATTATTCTCATAATTCAACACTTGATTCACATGATTTGGAAATGATAGTGGTAGTTGGTATTATGGTGGTACTTCCTCATAATTATTCTCCTCAGATTATTATTATTTTATTTAAATTCATAATTTTTATTATTATTTATTTCCTCCAAATGTTATACCACTCCCTTGTGTTCTCATTCCGCTTCATGGGAATATGGATTTCAAATCTACACAGTGATTTTGTTTTAGAATTCTTATAATCAGTCACTTTTTCTTTCTTAGTGTTGCTTGAAAATATATCCTAAATGACCTTCTATGTTTCACATTTATTCATGGTCGTTTTGTGAGTAATTTCAAATTCTTTTATTGAATTTCCTTGATCACATAATTATGTTTCAACAATTTATGAGCATCTACATTCATCGTAATAAAATTTTCAAGGGTTTCCACCATTGAATGGACATAATTAGGCAGTGTCGGCCCTTAATGTCAAGGTTGAATACCTTGTTGTCTCGACTGAAGTACTTGAAATATATTTTAAATTTTTTTTGTTTTTTTTGTTATGGGATCCATCCCAATGAACAATTTTTACAATTAAATTCTAAAAAACATTCATCTTCATAATACATACCTTGTGGATTTTGGTTGGCCAACATTGAATCCAACTTCGTTGAGATGACATTCATATCTATGGAAACACTACTATTCCCTACCATGTACGCTCCTTGTAATCTAATTTGTTTTTTCTACTATGGAAAAATATTTCAATACTTCTCATCCAACAACATATATCTCTCTTATGGTGACTTTCTCATCAGGAAACCGCTTGTAGTTGCATGAACTATTGAGTGATATCCCTGTGATAAATGTTTTTATTTTTTTCAATTTATAACCACATTTGGATTCCATGAGGAGGACATCATCTTATCAAAACTCTAAATCATTCCCATGTACTATATAAAAATTATTCATTTATTTTATCAAAATGTAAAATATTTTCTCTCAGATCTGTCGACATTGAGGGTGGGAAAAAACATGTCAATATTTTTTTACCAGATCCACCCAGGTAGTTCTTGAATGTGATGTCTACCTTTGGATCTACTCCAATGCATTCTCTTTCAATGACAATATAAAAATGAGTAGTATCACTACATCATCTATGATTTTTTAAAATCGTAACGTGTCACATATCTCTAATAAACATCCAATATGAGAATTTAGTTCTTCATAATATATCCTTGTGAATTGCAGTGAATGTGTAATCATCTGAATGACTGAAAAATTTATTTATATGTGTTAAGAAGTAATGGGGGTATAAGAATTATTGGATTAACACCCATGTTCTAGGGTCATTCAACGTTTTTCAATGATGGACTCTGTAGTCCATCCATGGACCCATGGTAATACTGGTTGACACATATTATTATCAGCTATATTAAATTGTTCTTTTCCAGCCATTGTTTTATATTCTTCGTTGGATTCCTCCTTTTGTATATTTTTCTAGAATAATTTGTTATGTAGCTCCAGGTTGAAATAAGATTCATCAATTTCTACTTTCCCATGAGTGGGCATGTCATTTTATGGAGATGTACATAAAACAATGGTATGCCAAGACCAATTATGAAATAATAAAATAAAATAAAAATAATTATCTAAATTTCTAAATAAATTAACATAAAACCCATCCATAATAATTTCCCCCAACAATTTATACCCCATGGAGAATCCTTAATTCATTGCAAGATAAACAAATTTATTAATTGATAAAAACTTTCATAACCAAACTAAATATATAATACCTAGTAGGATGGAGTGTCGGACCCATAGGGATAGAGTGTATTTTCAAATTTAATTATAGAATATGAAATTAAAAAAAATTTATTGGTTGGAAAATGGAAAAAATGAACCATGGATTGAGTTTCATAATCGGATAGAGACATACTATGATAAATAGTTTTTAGGTTCTTATTCTATTTATTTAATTGATCTAGGATTATTCAATATTAGTGTCGGAATAGGGTCTGTCCGTATAATTAGTATTGGTATCCTACCCCAATACTATGATCAAAATATTGGATTGGTTAGATACTAGGTTAAATCAATGAAATAGTCTACCCAAGACCATGTTTAAACTTAACTAACATTGTACTTCGTATGGTTATACACAAACTACATCAATTAATTGATGTAATAAATTATACTAATCGAATCTCATACAATGGTCATGAAATAAAAAAAATATGAATATTTGATTTGATTGAAAAATATTCTGTAATCCAAAGCATTAATAATAAAAAATAAATAATCCCTACTGTCACATCGATCTATAATCACATCACCTTACACCGAAAGAACTAGTCCATCATGCTAGGAATGGTGAGAATGAGAAGAATGGGTACCCAATGTATAATAGCGGTGAAGAATGTTGGTGATGCCAAGACATGAACTATCGCTCCTTCATCTAGTAGTCACCCCTTAGTGTCGCATAGCACCCACTGGTCCCATAGTGTACTGGAAAGGCTTCAGATCCATGTATTTGTAGCCAATCCTATCAAAAACGTCCACTACATCATCTTTATTTCAATTTTTCACATCGACAGTCACAAAATGTGTAACTAGGTTACATGATTATTAATCCCTATGAGTTTTCCTTCATGTCTTGTGAATCTTTTCAGATCTCGCACGAATATCATTTGAATATTTGGAAGATTGACTAGTGTCACTACGTGTAACTAAAAATCAAGTTGTGTAATGGCCTTTCATAGCATGAAATTAATTCACAACTTCCCTATGTGTTCAATTCATTTTGAAATATTATGATGTGTAATTTCATTACAGGACGTGTAACTATTCTGCTTCAGTTTTCAAATTTTCTTCTCTCTCAGAATTCTAGTGTCACGCCACTTCGCTTCTCTCATGGGGATACGGGTATGTTGGATCTAATTATCTCTATTTTAATTCCATTTTCACAAATCAATAGTTTCCTACAATAAAATCATAAAACATGTCAAATAATTTCAAAATGGGAATAATTTTTCATTTAAATAAAACATTAGTACATTAAATTACTCAAATTTGTTTGTATAAAATACACTTATCCGCATGACTATAGATACCATCCAAATTTTTAATTTAATTCCATTGACCCAATATAATATTATCTTAAGGGATTAGATACATTAATGTCTTATTCAATATGAATTTTTGACCATATCAATGAAAATTATCTAAACATTAACAATTCTTATACATATATCTATATATAAATTTTTGGGTAAATAGTGAATCATTTGAAAATGGAGCTCAAATTACCAATAATGTAACAACATATAAATGTGTTTTAAAGATGAAAATAATAAAAATGTTATATAACATATAAATGAGTGAAATACTGATTAAAAATTGAAATAATATTTGGAGTAATTCATATGGAATTATTAAGATACATAGATCATATAATATTTACATCAAAAAATTAACAGATCATTAATAAATCGCAACATATGCATTTGACATTGTTCTTGGGGACATGGGATAATATAATTATTCTATGGATACACATCACAATTATTTGGAAATTATATAATAACAGAATATAATATCTTATATAAAGGATCATGGCCACTACCATACTCACATTGTGGATCAGGTTTACTCCCCATTCATATATATAGTACATTATATGAACATTATAGTTCTTTAAAACTATAATATTGTATTCACTCCCCACTCCAGCAAATGCCATCTCATGAGAAATAATGATTTACCTAATTCATTGGAAGGATATATATTCTTCGTCATCCTCAACACAATATGAGGTTAAGTATATCAGTTTTCCCAATGAAGTCAATCACACAACCATTGAAGAAATAAAATGATTCATTTGAAAAAATAGGATTCATATAAACATTTAAGAATCATAACATACCAATAGCATTATATAGTACATCCATATAAATTCCCTTTATTTAATAAGAATAATAATTTGTAATTATGACATATAAAATAACAATAAATATGTTCACGAAAATATAATTCCATATTAAATTTAATTTTTTTATTATCAAGGTAAATGGAAATTAATAAATATAGTCAAGCACAAGGAAATTAGAATGAAAATACTTTGTCAGAAATTTTATCTTCAATTTTTTTTGATATGAGTATAAAACGATATCAATGCATCATCATTATATTTTATTCATCATATCTGAATCACCATTTATTTATTGAAGTTTTCAGCATCAATAATTTTGTATTATTAATATAAGATGATTAAGGAACAAAAAATATGATCAAATATATAATAATAATCATTCAAAGGTTTAAATACCATATAATATTGATATAATTCATAATATATTTTAGTTGGAGGTATGGAGTTACAAAATCATTAGAAAAAGTGTCATTATCTTGTTTACATCACATAAATAATAATAAAAATGGTAAATAATATTTTAATCATTAAATTCATGAATTGAAATATAGATAATAATCTGTAAATAATAATATATTAAATAACATCAATAAATCATGTGTTTTTATACTAAATCAACTACTAATATAATGAGACTAAAATTTATGGGAATTCATAAAAATAATTTGGTTATTATTTTGTGATCTTTATTGTAAAATCCATTCATATATCATATCAAATAATTTTTCATTTATGTAATAAAATACTATAATATTTATTCATAAAACCCTAATAATTAGGCCTTATTAAATTGATGAAAATAAATTTTAATAAACATGATGTGGGAGAAAAAAATATACACAGAAGTTGAAGGAATACATTTTTCAGAATTTTAAATGTTTTAAGAAAACATGCATTGATAAGTTACTTATAAAATATATTTTTGAATAGAGATAAATTTATAAATAAAAGGTGAAAAAGAAAACACACACACATATAAATATGTATATCCTTAAAAATATTAATATAATTTATTTTTTGTTATAAATAATTTGTTTATTGTCGAAAAATACTAAAAATATAAACAAAATGTTATTCCTTTATATTAAAACATTATTATTAAAATAAAGAAAAATATAACTTTTATTTTATTCATTTTATATATTCTACCCTAAAATAATTATAAAATATTTAGAGGGTTAATTTTATGAATTTAAAATTAATTGAAGAAAATCATCAAAGAATAAGGTTTATGACTTTGTAAATATGGTTATTGACATAAAAACCCAATATAATGTCATATGAGTTAATAATCATTTGAAAATTGGAAAAATTTTATGAAATGAAGATAAGTATAAAAATAATTTAATGTACAATATAAAATAATATAAAGGAATATTTTACCCACACTTGGAGAATGTGATTCAACATAAGAGAGTATAACTCAAAGAAATGAAATATATTTAATAAATTTTTACCTTGGAGTCCTGATTAGATGAACGTCCTCTAACTCCCTGGGAAACCATTTCCAGTTTATGAATAATTAATACTAAAACCATAATATTATAAATATTTTTCCGATACAATTTATTTAATTTATTATCATACACGTTTTAATGTCACTCATATTTAAATTTCATATTGGGGTGTGAATTTTCTATGTTCATTTAGCACATTAAATGTTATAGTGGTTTCAATACATGATATATGTGTTTGGTTATATAATCATTATAAGTTCACGAGGATGATTTTATTTGGAAATGGATCAATAGTAACAAGAAAATTTCTTGGTTCTTATTATTTCAATTCCAAATTAAATACTAAAAATTTATTTCATTTTATTTTGGGAATAATGAATCAAATATATGAATTTATTATTTTATTGAAATTAAATATATATACTCATTATATAATTAAATAACATCATAACTATATCCGTTTTTAATCATATTTCTATAATATAATTGTTTTTAATCATTCATGATAGAAACAAAGTTACATATTTCATGGAGGTTGAATAACTAACCCAAAAAAATGTTTTATTAAAAACTAATGAGTTTTATTATTAATATATTTGATTTTAATATCATTTATGAATCAGAATATTTATTTTAATAATACATAATTATGGTTTGAAAGGCGATTATTGATGATTGGATTGAAAAATTAAGTGAAATAGATAATGAAGAAATTCATTTTTGATTGAATCCTACTTTTCAAAAAATATTCCATTGTAATAATTTTTTTCATGAAAATTATTCTTACTATATGATTTGGAACATGGTATAATCCTTTTTAAAATCGAAAATAGGATTTCATTCAAGATAAAATTTAATGGAAAATTTATATTGTAGTGGGGGAGAAATTACCATTTATTTATGATAATGGATGAAATTTCGTTAGAAATTTGAGTTATTGTATGTGAAAAGAATAAATTGTATAGAATTTATGTGTGTTTTTCAAATAAATATTTGTGGAATTTTAGGATTTAAAACTATACCAATGAAAAAATATTAAAATGTTTAAATTTTATAAAAATTCCTCCATAATTATGATGTGTTATTTTCCCACTCATTAGCTCTTTTTATATCAATTAAGTATATATAAATATATAATATGGTTGTGGAAACCTACTATTGATATTATAATATAAAATATTCCCACCATTTAATTAGATTTTAATTCCAAATATGAGAAATATATATTTAAATTTAAAAATATGTTATAAAAAAGTAATTTTTAATAAAAATATAATTTTAAAACATAATATATTTATCAATATATAATTTATAATGTATTATTTTATAATTAAAAGAATTAAATTTTAAGAAAATAATAAAAAACCTTTATATATTTGAGTATTTAAAATAGAAAATAATATACATATAGAAAAAAACATTATAAATGTATATAGTAAAACAATAATTTTATTATTATTAACATCAAATTATTAATCAATGTTTGAATTATATTCAATATCATGTGAATATATATACATTTTAGTAAATTTAAAAAAAATGACATTTTTCTCCTTTAAACCATAAAATAGATAATATAAAGAATGTCATTGAATAAAATATATTTCTTTATCCATGAAGCATAAATTTTTGATTCAATGTTATTATCAAAATAATTATTGGATATTATTTAATTATTTTCATTTCAATTTTGTAATTTTATCAATTATTTTACTGATATTAGTTTTTTTAAAATATTTAATATTACTATAATATATATTTCATTAATATATTTTCAATAAAATAGTCAAATTTCTAGAAATGAATTTATATGTTTTTTTGACTTCCTAAAAATTTAGATACATTTTAATGAATATACATAAATTAAAAATAAATAAACTTCTTAGCCCTAATATTTATATAATCTAAATAACGATAATTATTAATTGGTAATATTTATTATAGTATTTAATGTAATGTCATTATACACCTTTATAATATTACTGTAACGATTATATTACATCAAATACTATATAAAAATTCATTTTATTATTACCAAATAAAACAAAATTATGATTTTTATAGTTTCCATTAAATAATGTAAAACATTATATCTACATTTATGAACTATTTCTTCATTATTTATTTTTTACTTTTAGCAGTGATTCAGAATTTCAATCAATATCCTTTTTTTATTAAAAAGTTATTATTTTGTATTTATTCTCCTATTTTATTTTGTGTAACTATAATGAATTTAATCATTTAGGTAATGTAATAGACCATTGCATGGAATAAATATAAAAATATAATTTACTTAATGATAAATTTTTCTTGAATAATTGTATGTTATTTTGATTCATCTCATGAATGATTAATGTTTGGACATATTTGTGTTCATTTTAATGAATAATAATTTTTTTAGAAGGTTACGACATGAACTGGTTTCCCAATTCATGTCATCAAGGGAATTTAATAAAAGAAAATGTTACAATACAAACACTTGGTGTAATGATCTTACACCGGCATGGAATCAGCAAGGGTACAATGGGACTCATGAAAATACAAATCCAAAAATAAAAAAATCAGTTTACCTGAGATCGTTCTAGAGGAGAGAACCAATCTGAGACAGCCAGAGAAGAATCCAATCCTTGCAGCATATGATCACCATTCAAAAAAAAGTTCCCAATAGAGAGAAAGAATCCTCAAGGTAAAAATCCTAGATTAGTATGGAGATTATCAGAAATGTAAACCAAGAACTCAGTAGAGATAACCCCATGAGCAGCATCAAAAGAGATCTTAATCCAGAATTAAGAACTGAGATTTTAATAGAAGTTGTAATAAATCTGCATGAAGTAAGAGTAGAAAAACTATTTATTCCCTCACAATTACCATATTCTTAAATTCCCAATTATTCATACCATTTGTCTGAAATATGCCCCATTATATTTTTATAAGACATATATTATTTTATATATATTCCCTCTTATGTTTCATTATCATTATATTTTTTACATTTAAATTTTATATATATCATTGTTTGGATAAAATTGATTAAAATTATAGTAACAAATTATATGAATATGAAAATTCTTTTAAAATATTATTTATTGGAAGTGGAAACAATTTTAAAACATGGTATTTTTAGAAAATATTTAATATTTAAAATCATAATATAAATCATTTTTGGTGATCACAGATTATATTTCTTATAATAAAAAATTTAAATCAAGAATAATCATAAAATTTAATAAACCCCCACTCATATTCAATCTGTGATTCCATAGGATCCACAATGCGAGATCCAGTGTTCAAAAAAATTTACACAATAACATAAATAAAAACTAATATGAAACCAAAAAGCATAGAAAAATAACAATATAGTATATTTTATCCCTATATTAACATAACCGATTTCGAAATAATGTTTTTCATCAATTATTTTCTAGATTAATAAATGGATTATTTCATTATTTTTTGTCCACTTCCATTACAACACTATTTATTCTTGAACGCATCCATATAAATTACATCAGTTTTAATTTGTACTAAAATGAGGGTAAAAAATAATTGATTAATCATAAATTATATATATGGGGAAGATACATCTATTTGTCTAATAAGATTTTATCACAGTCATGTTGGAGAATAGTAAACTGTGATAAACACGGGATTAAAAATACATTGAATAGTAACATTTAATGATAAGAAATGATATTGTTCATTTATAGGACATAAATTATACTTGGAATGTAGAAAAATTATAATATATTAATAAAATGTTGAAAAAATAAAATGTGTATGTGGCATTAAATTGACTATAAAATATAATTACTTATTTTGTGGACCACTTTTAAGACAATCAGAACATAATGGGTTGGGTTCAATCCAAATTCCTGTAAATATATAGGTTTTATTCACTCTATATTATCATTTTCATAATAGACTGGTTTCAATCAGTGATCCAAGATATTCCATGCATTGAAATATAAATAATTAACTAAATCATTTGAGGACTATATAATTCTTATCCCACCCATCATGTAAAAAGAAACCATAAATATGTTGATATCGTAAATTCAATCAAATTTCTATTGAATTAATTTCATTATTAACAAACTATAATAATGTGTGATATATTTAAAAACTCAAAATGAAAAAGAAATAAAATGATTGAAAAATAATTACATGATGAATGACCATAAATCAAATTAATTATATATATATTAAATAGACTATATAGAATACTATTTTATAGGTTCATTACAATATGACCAGTCAATCTAAATTTAGGATTGTCTTGGTTAAAACCATATAATTAGATAAATAATGATTCGGGTAATTATAATTAAATAACATTAAATTTTTTTTTCATAAGAAAATGATGTCAATAATTGAAAACAAATTTATATAGCGATGGATCAATCTTCCATAGAGATATCAATTCATTATAAACATTTATATATTGGTGTATCGATCATGAATCAGGGGATTATTTATGAGTTTTATATTACTGGGAATGTTGAATAATTAGAGAAAATATACCATAAGGACCATACAAAGATGTAATATATAATTATATTGACATAAATGATGAATTCCATTTAATAGAAATTTCAAAATATATAATATGTTTGAAATCAATTATTTATTGGGTAGAAATAATTTAAATATTACCAAAAAATAAAATGAATGTAAAAAGAGAATCATTTTCATGAATTTATGTAATGATGAGAACATTTATATAAATTATTTTTTGTAACATTAAATAATATGTTTATTTCATAATAATTTACCTTTATATGAATGATAAAAAAATAAAAACAAATCAATATAATTTTTTACTTATTTTGGAATATTATCATAAAAACATTTAATGCCACATTCAGAACCATTTTAAATGTGAAAAAATGTTTACTTTTAATACAATATTTTGAAATAAAACAATAATAATTGAAAATTGGAATCATTAAAAATGTAATGTATAAGAAACCTATATTTTAAAATATTAAAATACTCATAATAGGAAAAATGATTCCCTTTATTCGTTTTTTTATTTTCATAAAACCAACTTCAATAAATGAATTATAGAATTTCATTTTTAATAAATATAAATAAAAATGCTATCATGTAGAATTTATTACACACAAACATATATATATATATATATAATTATAGAATATTTTTTTGTTATATAAAATATATATATTTGAAAAAACACCCCTAAAACAGAATGAATGATTATCTATTAGATCATGGAATCTTAATGAATTAATATATACATTAAATTTATTAATTTCTCAATGAAATTTATTATTATATAATATAATGTTGCAATACTATGTGAGGTAGATAAATGAAGAAATATAAACATCATTAAATATCATAGAAAAATCATGTGTAAGCATAAAAAATTGGATATTGGGTCAATACAATCCATTATAGTGTCTAATGTAATAGTAATAAATCAAAATAAAGATTAAGATAAATAAATGAAAATTTATAGAAACATGTTTCATTGTATGATATAATATTATCTCATGGTAGAGTGTAACGAAAATAAGAAAAATGATATTTAATAATAAATTCAATAAATCAATAAATTAAATTTTAATATTAGAAAACCAAAACGATAGAATATTAATTAGTCTCTCATGCTCTGATTCCATATATATATATATATATATATATCCAGTTTATGCTTATTATTAGTATATATAAAATCAATATTAATATTTTTATAACTCGTTTCCATTTGTGAGTTATCACCATTTGAAAAATTAAATAATTTTATTTAATAATTTGATTTACGATTATTCCATTTCATAGTTTTCCCACTGGAAGCCAACACTGAATAAACATATATCATAGCGAGGGTAAACTCGTCATCTAGAATGTAATAGTTCCCACATATTTCAGATCTGGGAATCCGTTTAAGATTTACTCGACTTTTTCAGGGAAACCAATGATGCACACTATTTAAAGTTTTACAAAACATTGAATGATCATTTCAGGAAGTCCCAGACTTAGAATCATGTGCCATATGATTTTTGTGACCTCAAAATAATTCCATATAACATAAAATAATTACATGGAAAATATGTGTCTTTACTAAGTTATAAACATATATAAAAAATTATTAACTCTTATTTCTACAGTTGGAACTGTCTAGTTCTTCTTTCGTTCATCCCTAAAAAATGTGATAATTTTTAGTATCACAATCCAATCCTTGACATGTGAATACTAATTTTATCAAACACATATCATAAACACTCTTTTATATGATAAGAAAAAATATTAGTATAAAAGACCACTTTGGAATGAACTCTTCCACCTTAACATGAATATTCAGCACCCCTGGATTTTGGTTGGAGACATCGGTGATACTCATTCTCCTAAAGAATAACCTGGTACTTAGCTCTGCAATATCTCTTTAAATGATTTTAATTCCTCCATATATGCTAATAACCATACTGAATGGAATTTAATAGGTTACAAATTCACCTTGTATATACATCATTACAATAAGGTGGTGGCAAGAAAAAATAATAGATCATTCACTAATGACTCCGCCCTCGATAAATGGGATAATATCTCAATAAATACTCTTCCTAAACTAGCATTATACCACCATCCTATGCTGGTTTGTTTTTCTCAGAATTTTCCAAAGACTTGTCTTCTATTTAGGTTTAACATTTTCTGGTCCTCATAAACTGAATTTTTTACCTTAATTAATAAAACATGAAAAAACATGTGTACCACTAATTATTCCATTACTGGTACCAATAAATTAAAGAAAACTCAAAATTATACTTAAAAAGTGATGAAAATCGAAATCAGATCTTATTGACAAGGAAAGCATTTTTTTAGAAAAATAGCTAATTAAAATTCCAAACAATAACTCTACCTTAAGAATAATTGATGAACAACAAAATTAAATTAATATCACTTCTAAATTGATTTCTATGATCAAATTTAATGATAAAATAAAAAAATCTTCAAATCTATATGGATAAAAAACGGAGAGAGAAATACTATATTTTATAACTCTATTAAAATTGTCAGAAAAGCAAGTAAGCCCATCTCTTATTTAATGGATGGCAGTAACCTCATTGATTTAGATAAAGAGATAACTAATCATGTTGTTTCTTATTTCTATGACATCTTCGATCGCCTTAATATCAACAAATACCTAATGATTAATGTAATCCAAAATATGGTAAATGTCGAAGATAATCAGTTCCTTAATTGTGTCCCCCTCAATAATGAAATCAGGGACACTATTTTTGGCCTTAACCCTGATAGTGCCCCTGGGCTGGATGGTTTCAATAACAGTTTTTTCAAAAACAATGGGATGTCATTCAGAATGATGTTTGTATCATGGTTATAACTTTTTATGACAAAACAATTCTTCCTCATGGTTTAAACTCTCAATTCCTTACCCTTATTCCCAAAGTGGAAAATGCTGATGAAATACATCTTTTTAGACCCATTTTCCTTTTAAACTCAATGTTTAAAATAATCACCCAGATCAATGCCAAATGATTCTCTGTCATTAGTAATAGAATTGTCTCCTGGAATCAATTTGGCTTCATCAAATGTAGATCTATACAAGACTGTATATGACTCACCTCTGAATCCACCAATCTCTTAAATAGAAACTCTAGAGGAGGGAATGTTCCCTTAACATTAGATATCAGTAAAATTTTTTATTGTGTTGATTGGATGTTTATATTTAATGCCTTGGATAATTTTGGATTAAATGAATTTTTTATCAATAAAATCTAAACAATTTTCAACTTAGCCCATATCTCGGTTCCTGTCAACGACTCACCTAGATGGTACTTTAAATGTTCTAAGGGGGTCAGACTAGGTTATCCTCTCTCTTCCATTCTATTCTATATTGAGGTTGATTACCTAGATAGATTACTCAATAATGATGTAGATCAAGGCATGATCAAACCAATTATTTGACTCAATAATCATAAACACCCCATCCTATATTCTATATACTGATGATATCATTTTATTTAAAAACGTGAAAGGCTCCCCATCATTTCTAAGGTTTTTAACACCTATACCCATGTCTCTACTAATAGCACCATTAGGGATCTTCTTAATTATCAATGATTAAATTTTCCTGATAATGATAAAGAGATTTTTGAGAAGTACTCTTTTACAACTTATGATGATCTATTGATTTGAGAGCTTACTAAAAAAGGCATGCTTGATTCAAAAAAACTTTAAATCCACTACTTTTCAAACTCTGAAAATAATAATATCTTGGTTAAAAACATTAGCAAATCATGGATAAATCCATATTGCCTTACTCTTATTTGGAGGATTGTGCATAAAAATATTCCTACATATATATGTCTACAATCTTATGTTATTAATCTTTGTTCTAATTGTAGAATGTGCCACCAGAATCATGAGGAAATCAATAATATTATCCTATCGCTTGAAACTACTTCTTCTCTTTTGAATTACATTTTTGATCATTTTTAATGCAGATTAATCTTGGATAACTTTATTTTATATAAGATAAAAAGGATAGTTGATCTTCCGGGGTCCCTGCAAATTTGAAAAATCTTTCTAATAGCTATTGTGGAGCTCCTTCACGTCCTCTGATTTAGTAAAAATTACCTTATCGTTAACAAAAATAATTCATATTAAATGAAGGAAAAATGACGATTCTTATTGCAAATAGATAGGCTGACTCAATTCAATAATACCAATGTGACAAGTCAGTTTATGGATTTCACGATCCTTCGCCACATCGGAGTTCGTTGAAACTATCTGAAGCCCAAATACAGTATTGAAGTCATATGGCTAGCTCCTCATACCGGATGGATCAATATCAATGTGAAAGTATCTTCAATGGGTAACCCATGACACTCGGTCTATGGAGGCATCTTTAGAAACCATCTAGATCAGATCCTAGGATGTTTCTATTGAAGCTATGATCTCTCTTCTACTTAGGAGGCTGAAATTATGGGTGTTATTCACACTATTTCCTTTTCAAAAAATCACAACCAGAACCAAATTTGTATTGAGAGAGACTTCACAACTATAGTGCATGCCATTTGGAATGGTGTTTACCATCTTTCATGGACTCTCACCTTTCGATGGATTGATTGTCTTAACTCACTCAAGAATCTCAATTTCTTTGTCAACCACACCTACCATGAAGTGAAAAAGATTGCTAATGGACTTTCCAATATTGTATTTCCTCAAAATGTTCTTTGTAGGAATGAACTTCATTCTAATTTTCTTTCGTACTCTATTGGAGACACCATGAAAATACCGACTTATTGTCTCATGTAATTTCCACTTGTACTACTTTCTTTTTTTGAATAAAATTTAGTTATCTGGCCATTGACTAGAACACAAAAATCATTAAAAACAATTTACTCTAATATATATATTAATCCACACTAAATAATATTGAGAGATAATAATAGGAAAGACAACATTTTTAAACAAAAACTATTTTTCAATATATTATCTATTTAAATTCAAATTTCAATTTTATATCATTTATATATTTAATTTTATTTAATTTATATTTAATTTAGGTGTAGTATATAGAAATTATTTATAATGAGTTAACTTTTCCATTTAATACGATATATATATACTTAGAAAAAATCATGTTATAATAGAAACGTTTAATTTGGGTAATGTATTAAATATAATGTAGAAATCCAAAAACCATTCTTTTTATTTAAAAAAATTAATGGATGACAGTTAATTTGACCATATATTTTCCCATAATCTATAATTTTCCACTTTTTGTTTATGGACCCATCCTTAAACATTACATAATCATAAGATATTTCAATAATATGAAATTAATTTTCATTGATTATTTTTTCAGGTTTATAGCTTTAGAGAATTAGTTCATCAATCATATAAAACAACATATATATTTGAAGTATATACTTCTACTTAGTATCCATTTTTTCATAAAATAAAAACTTTTCAAAGAATACATGGTTTTGTTTGATGTTTGATGGACATAACTTTTACATGATCCCATCCATGACTCTATTCTAATTTTTTTACTGTGAAAAACATTTCAAAACAAACGGTGATCATAATACTCTTGGTAATGGTTACACAAAGAAGGAATAATTTTATTCTTTCTATGAAATGAAAAACATGAATTATTTATCATAAAATAATAATTTTCACCTATATGGAGCAGTAAATATTCTTCAGTAAATTTAAGCTCACTGCAAACCCTTTTGGTAACCAAAATATTACCATAAAGCCCATAGAAATCACATATAACATATAAAGGTAACATGTGACATAAACATACTTAAATGGAATAACCATAAGGTCTACATACAAAGTCATTACTAAATGGAATATCCATACAACTTCCTATCATAACCTATGAATTAGATGATATAATGTAACCACCCATACATATTTTATCACAAAACCATCAATCTTTTTTTATCATGTAACCACATATATTGGGTTGGTCACATAACCCACCATCAAATTTCTATGTACCATTACATAATCACCACACATAAATGATTTAAATTATCAACTGTTCCATCATAAAATTTTAGTTGCAATCACAAGAACAAATTTCATGATATTAAAGTTGTCAATCCATTTTCTAAACCATTTCCAATAACCAAACAACTAAAAATACAATAATGTAATTTTTCCATTTAAAAACATTATTTATTATAGATAAATGAAAATAAAAAACCGTTATGGAAACAGAGAATTTGAGGTCGATATATATGTTAAAAACATCCCATATTTAGTTTAGTGATACATTTCATATCAAAACATTCCCTTTTGAAAACAGCTGTAGAAATTATTATTAAAATGGATGAATATTCAACATATAAAAAATGAGGTGTATATTACCCAAATATGCTTCAATGAAAGGATATTGAGACAGGGACCCTTACCATGAGTCCAACTTATCTTGTACATTCATTAGTTTCCTGAATAATATACAATGGTTAATTTCAACTTTCTTGATAACATTTTTCAATTTTAGTATTCATTTTATATCATATAATACCATATTACAGAAATTATATAACTATTTAGGTTTAGATCAGAAATTTTGTCGATATTCATTACTTGAGTAAAAAATGAACTTTTTTGAGGTAAATTGCCTATGCAGTCAAAATTACATCATCTCGAGAATAGTATTCATTATATAAATATCATATATATCTATTATATATTTATTTTCGATAATCCATAAAATATTGAGAAAATAAATGAAATGCAACGTTCATAGAGACGGTATGTCGTATGTACACATGAACAAAAGATTCATTTTATTAATAATAAAAGAATAAATATATAAGTGTATATTATAAAAAGAGAGTTTTTTTAATGTCATATATGTCTGATGGGTTTAATGAAACCATCCTTTCAATAACCAATATAGAGTTGAAGGAGTCATATTAATTTGAGTGGGAGGTATTCCATACGTTCTCAAATGAAATTATCATATTTACACAACCTAAAATAAATAAAGGCATGTTATAAATAAAAAAAATTATAGAAGCATAAAGGAAATATAAATATATTACATATCATATGTAAAAATAGATTCCATTATAATGGCCATCATGGTTGCTGGAAGGGGAAAATTGATCAATTGTCATTTTTTATGATGTAGTTCACCTTATCTAGGTTATTGTTGTGTATTCATAGAATTATAAGAGTTTAGGGAGTGGATAATGAAAATGAAACTAAAAATTAGGAGAGAAGGTGTTATATCTTAATCTGGTAATTTCTTTTGGTTTATACTTAAAGGGTTACTTGGGAGGCTTTCTGAACTAATAGAGGATTATAGGATGGGGGGAGGGATTCTATAAAGAATTTTTTTTTGTAAGGCTTGTCCAAACGAAATGGTTTTTTAGTATGAATTTTAGAAAAGAGAGGGTACATTTACATAGGAGTGGGAAGGGGCACCCTTGCAAACTCTTAAATAATTAAATTAATATAAATTAATTTTTCAATTATAAATGATCATTCTTAAGAAATGTAAAATATAGTATATAGATATTTCTAAATCATATAATCCAATAATTTTAAAACATTTATTGATTTCATTTTATACCATATCATTTCATTTTACCCTTAATTATTCCCTTATAATTTTAATTGTATTAATAAATAGTTAATTAATAAGATGCTATTCATTTTAATTATAATGTGTGATTTTGCATAGT
The DNA here is from genome assembly GCA_963277665.1 of Viscum album. Classification (NCBI taxonomy): domain Eukaryota; kingdom Viridiplantae; phylum Streptophyta; class Magnoliopsida; order Santalales; family Viscaceae; genus Viscum; species Viscum album. The sequence continues at coordinate 1,436,628,413 of OY728159.1, forward strand.
TTTAAAATTAAGGAACTTTTAGACCATATCATAGTGACTTAGTTACAAATAATTCTTTTTAGTGTTTTTAAATAATTTAATAAATTAAATTTTTTATAAAACATCAATTAGGACAATTTTTACACTATTGATTTTATTGAATTTAAATAAAAAATCCAAGAGATAACTTCAAAACAAGTCTTTAAATAATATAATAGCATGTATTATTCTTCATGAAAAATCATGGATGACATAAATAATTTCAAATAATATTTATATTACGATTTATAATATCATTTTTTTGATTCTTTTATTAATAAAAAATCACTGCAACATCATTGGGTCATAATTAAGTTTTTATAATTAATGTCTACAAAGTATAAATAAAATACCACTATATAGGAAATAATTATAAACTTCTAATGAATATATATTGTTAGTGATATAAATTATATAAACACATATTAGAATTATTTTTCTATGAAAATATATTTGTATATAATAATTTCCTTTACATCAAATTATAAGTTATAAGTGTAATGATCACACCGAAGTGGCTTTCAAAAGAAAAATTTTCTTCATAGGGGTTTATGTGGTCGGCCACACCTCATCAAATAGTATTTGAAAAAGATTTAGGCTGGTTTATTATTATAAATATATTTTGTTACCCTTACATATCCAATTTATCTGTTAATCTGGGTAAAAAAATAATTACTAATGTTACTATTCATCAGGTCAAAAAATAATAGGGATCAATTTACATAATATGTACATTATTATTCAAAATTTGTAATCTATTTTTCCAAATTCAAAACAAATACGTTTTAGTATTTAATTTAAAATTAATTCCCGTTTCAAAATGAGAAGACAAGGTTTTTTAAAGTAAAAAACATCAAAAGATTACCATGTGTTTATATCATAATTCAATATGAAATTACCTCCAATGAACAATATTTGATTAAATGATAAATAAATAATCCAATTACTCTTTAAATAAAAATAAAAATAAAATCTTACTACATAAATAAATTATACCAAGGGAAATTTTGAATTAAAATGCAATATTTTTCAATATTCAATAAAATTTTAATTTTATTAGCTATATACCAAAATTTCAACCAATGTAAATTTTCATATCCTCCATCCAAAGAAGAAGTTTATATTTTAACATATATCAAATCCAATTTAAAATATATATATTTATGAAGGGATCTTCATCATATGGTAATTAAATTAAATTATAAAAATATTAGAGCATTTTATTCATAAAATTTAATTTATTCTCATTTTAAGCCTCTAAAATTATTTTAATGAATGAAAAAATATTTAAAAACATGTGTAAACATAATATAGTTATTTATTTTTATTCATGTAAAAACACATTCTTGTAATTGACAACCATTTAAAATAATAATATTAATAATGTATTATTTTTTGGTATGACATAGTCTTTTGTGGAATGTAAGATTGAAGAGAAACATTTTGGTGAATGTCAAGTAAAATATCAAACAGAACATACCCATTAACATTAAATTTATATCTTATTCATAAATATCAATATATATGATGATGTATTATTCTATAAATACATGTGATGTAACATTCTCCCCCCTTTTCGATGTTGCATCCATGAAATTCTATTCACTTATCAAATAAGTGAGGGTATTTAGCAATCATAGAATTTTCAGATTCACATGTTTCTTAATCCGCCATATGGTTCTTCCATAAAACTATAACAACAAAATTAACCTTATTCATTAACACATATTATATGAAGTTAAGATTCTGGATTGGTTGCTCCAAATAAGAAAGATACTCTTCAACTAAACTACTTCTAGACTCAAAACATGTGATGACTCTGGAATATACATTCTTCAAATTGAAACATGAATATCATTATGTAAATGGGATAAAATCAAAGTTAAATCGACTCAGTATTCAACTAATCCAAATTTATCTATGATTTTATAGATTCCAATGAACCTCAGACTCATCTTCCCTTTCTTACTAAAAAACATCCCAATATTCCACAGTGAAATTTTTAGATAGACACAGTCAAATTCCTCGAATGTAAGATCGTTCCTCTAGTTATCTTCATAACTTTTCCTCCTCCTCAAATATGTAATCACTTGATTTTGAATCAACTGAACATTTTTCATCCATCACTTCTATAAACTCTTGTCCCATCAGCTTCCTTTCACCCACTTCATCCAAAAAAGTTGGACTTCGACACTGCATTCCATATAATGCCTCAAATGGTGTCATTTATACACTATAAAAAATATATATTATTATAAGAAAACTAAAACAATGAATGATGCTGATCCCAAATTACATGTAAATGCATTGAAAAATAATTTATAATATATTCCAAGGACCGAATTGTTCATTCTGACTGCCCTACTATCTAATGATGAAAAGATATACTAATATTCAATTCAGTACCTCAAAACTTATGAAGTCTTTTCAAAAAGATAAAAGTGAACATGAAACCATGATTAGATATAATAGAGGGAGTAACTCCATATAATCAGAAAATATCATTAAGTTACAATCGATAATGTTGATCAGGATATGGAGTATCTCAAATAGGAAGAAAATGAGCCGATTTAGTCAATCAATCATCAATAACACAAATTTCTTTGGTACATTTAGAAGTATTTGGTAATCCCACATTGAAATAAATTGATATACTTTCCCATTTCAACATTGACATTTGAAAATACAGAAGCATCCCTTTTAGTAATTTTTGTTCTATATTCACCTACTGACGAGTTAAACACTACACCGAAAAATCACTAATATCACTTTTCATATCGTCCCATCAGTAATATTCTCAATGATCTATATATAACTTCATACTGTTAGGACGAAATAATAAAGAAAAACTATGATCATCATATAATAACTCTTTCTTTAGTTTTGAATCACTATACACACAAAATCTCTATAAAACCTCAAAATACAATCCTTATCATTGTTAAATTCATGTAACCTACCCTTATAATCAAATTCTACCTTTTTTTATGACTCATTATCTCCTTTATGTGATTGTTTAATTCAATCTGACATAGGACTCACATGATAACGTGTGCTTGATTCATGGAGAATATACTCCTCATTCCAATGGTCGTATCTCGACTACCAAAAAAACAAACATTGAACGTACACAAAGGGATATATAATCCAATGGGTTCCAATTACATAAACAACTTACCAATTGGATGCCTAGTCTAAATGATATTGGCATTTTAGTAAATAACGACCAGTTACATGTGAACCCTAACCAACCCGACCAACCTGGCAAAGGGGACACGCAAGACCCAACCCATTTCGTTTGTCCCGAATTGACCCTGTTGTGTTTGGGATTACAGAGTCTAGCCTAGCCTAGTGGCTAGGCCTTTTGGGCATTGTTGAATATAGTCCTGTTAGGCCGTGGGTCCAACATGTCAGATCGCCTACCAACCCAGTTCTCATCAGGTCCAGTCTGACATAGTTAGAATGATATTGACCAACAACTCTACCTAGGGGCTCAGATTCAAATCTAACTTAGCCATCATTTTCATGCTGGTTTTCCTCCATCCTGGACCTCCCATGGCCCATTTTATTTCAATGGATGGGACCGCATCGGCAAGCCGATTCTTTTCCCACCAAGATGGAGTGCGGTGTCTGGTTTGAACATAAAGATGGTGCTAGTGTGGTGTCACGTCATTGGTCAGATGGTCCACTTATACAGACCTGTCATTTGCATGACCCACAAATACCCCAAAAAATGTCATCGGACAGCAGCTTTGTGCCACACGACTCCCTCAATGCGGCCGTGTGGCCGCATCCTCCTACTGCCAACCATGAAACAATTTCATCTATGTGGCATGCTGCCTCTCGCATGCCACCCTGACCTGGGTGTCGCGGCCCTCATGGCCTCAACCCTTCCTGCCCTATACATCCATCTCCAATGGCCTCCTTCCATGGGATGATGTACGGATGCATCTCTGCGGTCCCTTCATGACTGTGGATACCATCACATGAAAATTATTTTCGTCATGAAAAATATACAGAACTCAATTAGAGGGTAGGGGACAGAGTCACACATTAGATCACCCATAGAATGATCTAGGTCTATGTTTTTGTTAACACAGTTGTATTCTTATAAGAATGGTCATGAATAACTAGAATATGGTGGAATAATCACTACGATAGAAATCACCTTTTTCCCACATCATTAACCATCATTCATGAACGATCAATCCATGAGTCAACTTGTTCACTAGTTGAATCATGTTCTTCACTATAGAAATGAATGGTGATAAGAAATTCATAAAGAAAACCATCAACCACCTACATGGGAAATTGAGAACGGTCGAGGAAGATCGCCCATTGTCATCCATCGATCTCCAGTTCCATTCACTTTCGAAAGGTGTCATCAATGCATTTCGATTATCTGCTGCATGTCATTGTAGAGGTTTCCATCAGATATTTAGAGTGATTTTGAAGATCTAAATCTGATTCCCTATTTTTGTTATCCCATTAAATGCTGAAAACTCAACGTAGCGTTTATGTTACCCCGAGTTGCAGCAATTAGGTTGTTTCATTTATGAAGTAATGGTTCTATTATTGTGTGTTGCAACATCATTCCGTGGATTCATTTATGGAATGAAATATTCATCTTGTCACTGCATTACAATCAAATAATTTCAAATAAAATAATCTTTGTGAAGATTATTTTATTTTTGATTAAAATGCATGGAAATTAACTTTTTCTCTCGAACCTTACTAGTTGATGTTAGGGCCATCATAAGGAGAAAAATTCATTACAAACTCAATGGGGGTCTCAGATTTTTAATCTGAGTTACCAGATGTTGGTTAAGAGGATTTGAAAATAAAATAATTTTTATTTTTATTATTTTATTTACGGATATGTCCAATTAAACAATCAGAGCCGACCCACATTGATCGATGTTAGGATCTCCCTAAGGGAAGAACACCCTCACAAGCTCAAAAATAATTTATCAGTTCTAATCCATTTTACCGATTATGATTTATATGGTTTTGAAAATGAAATAATCTTTATTCAATTAATATATTTACAACCAAATGTTTCATTCAACTATCGGCCCTTACCATGTAATGTTAGTATCTACCTATGGAAAACACACCCTCATGTGATCAACAGTGGTATCAGATTATCAATTCGAGTAACCTTTCATGAGTTATATGGATTTTAAAAATAAAATAATTTTATTTAATTATTTTATTTACGATTATTCCATTTTCGGGTCTTCTCAATGGGGGCCCATACTGATTAATCATAAGCCACACCTAGGATAAAACTACACTCCAAAATGCAATGGTGCCCTTGTATTTTTTATATGGACACCTATTTCAAGGATTATGTACTTTTTTTAGGAAATCCCATCAAACACGCAATTTAAAACATAAATTTTTGTGACGGACAATTACGGGTACATTGGGCTTCAGAATTGCACACTGTCTCAATCTTTGGGCTTATAATAAACCCCGAAAATTTTAAAAAAAATAATGAAATTATAAGAAATTACACTTAACCACATTCAATACCTACTGATAGTACCAAAATTCCAAAACAAAATTCCATAAATAATATCAAATGGAAAAGAGATCAAGATGTACAAATCCTATTTTATTTTCATGTGAATTATTTTCAATTATTTTTTTTCCATATACTCTATTCTCCTCCCCTTATCCAAGTGTAATGAAAGCTTCAGAATCATATATATTCGGGATTTTATGATGTTTATGGAAAAAAATTTCAATTTAAATATTATCCTTCCCAACTCTTATATAAAAAATAAGTACACCTTCTATGATATTCATATTTACTAAAATCACAGACGAAATGATTTTAATTAATTTTACCAAATTCCAAGATATAAAATAAACAATTTTCATGGTTTAATTAAAAAGTAAATTTTATAATATTACTGAAGTAAAAGAATTTAATTATCTTGTAGGCATAATATTATACGATGATGCACGTTCATGATTATAAAAGAACCACCAAAATGTTCTAAATGGATATCACTAAAGATTTATTTAATGATTCAGCCTCGTACAATATAAACAAAATTATTTTTTGAATAATTTTACATTCTTTAAACATATGAATACATTTTAATTTCAAATAAACAATTTTTTTTCAATACGATAATAATATCAAATAAAAATTGGCCATTGAAATCAATTAATGAATGCACCTTAGACAATGGAAGGAACCAAATACTAATAATTAAAAGATGAAATGATGATATAAAATGATCATATAAGGTGTTATAAACAAGAATGTGTTTCTATAAGATATTAATAATAATATTTTAACCATTATACAAGATGTTTAAACATGTTGGAATTAATATGATCTCGAGGTAAGAGAATTTTTAACCCAATTTCCATTATTTTGATTAACACTCTACTTCATTAAATAGGTGGATGTAAAATTGTTTTTAGGATAAATTTTGATTACATTTTTCTTAAATTACATATATTTATGATGTATTTATATTTTTCATCCAATATATTATGTTTTACTTCAATTATTATATATTTATATGTTGATTTTCAATTAAAATCATTTTTTAATTTCTATTTTAAAATATTCAAAAGAAATGTTTTTGTGAAATTAATCATCTTTTATGATTATGTGTTTGTTCTTGGGACTTTTTTATGATGAAAGGTGGTACCTATATCTATCTCTAACGCATTGTTAATGTTTATGTTAGCTGTCGGTTGTATGTTTACTCCATGTGTAATTGCAATGGTTATAAAATATGGTAGTCGCGAGGGACAAATTATAAGGAATACGTGAGGGATACAAGTCATAAGCTATCTGAGAGGGTTATAATAGTATTTTAGTAATTACACAAGATACTATTATACCACTATTTATGTTCATTATGTTTTGTGTAAATAATTTGGAAATCTCATAATTCACAATGTAGACATGATTGACAAGTATGTCATTTTGAAAATGTTTTCAAATGTTTACAAGAATTCAAGGACTAATATTTTATTCCATTCTTTTTATATCATTCATTATGATTTTTTTTCTCGTACCATGTTTTTAAATGATTTTCACAGGTTATAAGACGGTGTAAGATAACTAAAGAGACGATGTTAGATGTTATGAATATTCCTCAGTGAAAAAATATTTTATTTTAAAAGTTTCATATTCTTGAATAAATTAAAACTGTTGTTGTCGAATAATCTCTGTATAAGTGTGGAATGTTATGTATGTATTATTCCCCAATTCCCTATAAATAAAAACATTAAAATATCCTCAATGTTAAAGGATATAATTTTTTGACTAAAAGTATTCATTACACAATTTAATAAGGATGGGTCCTTATAATTCGTATCAGATGATTGTTTATATAAAATTAGGGGTTAGGATGATGTTGAAAGAATTCCATAAATTTAATATACTCTAGGGTTAATTTAGAATATTATATAATTTTATTATTACCAATTTTATTCAAATAAGAGATTTTTTTTTTCAGAATGGTTTTTGGTAGATGTGACGGAGAAGCTAATGTGAAAATGCACAGAAAAAATGATATCCTTCCAAATCTGCATCATGGAATTTTAGGCATTGCAACTAAGTAGTTGTTGATAGTAATGGATCAACTAACTCGTGTAATAAATGATGTGGAATCCATTTAAGGGAACAACTAGAGTAATCATAAAGGAACCTAATGATAGTAGAACATTTTATAAGGCAATACCCTCCTTCATTCAGAAGATCTTCAATCCTAGTAGCAGTTGAAGTATTGATTAAATTTCTTGAAAATATAATCAATGTTATGGGATGTTCAGGTAATTAGAATGTAAGTATTTAAATTTATCATTTTTTTGGTGAATCAAATCTTGGGTGGACAATAGTCAAGAATAACAGGGATAGAGGGGAGATTGATTCCATTATGTGGGAAGAATTTAAAAGTATTTTTCTGGAAACATAATTTCATTAGGTGGTTCAAATTTGGATGGAGATACAATTAATTAAATTGAAGAAAAATAAATAATATTTTGTGTCCATTTAGGAAGTGAAATTCTCCTTACTAGTGAGGTACGATACAAATCCTATTCTGTGTCTTGAATGAAAAACAAATTGTATTTATATAGGATACAATCAATGACATCAATGGGTATTGGATTCTAAAGAGTTCATAAATTGTGAGAAACATGAATGATTTGCTAGAGGTAGGAAATAATGGTTTCGTATGGCCACATGTCCCTTTAGAAAACACAAAAGAAGAGTTCCAAATTCAAAGCGATGGATAAAAATCAATCCAATAAATCTGATGATAAGAATGATCAGTTTGTAGTTTGTGGAAAATTTAGTAAAACACACCCTGTGGAATTCCTTACTGAAACCAAGAAGTCTTATAAATGTGGTATGTTTAGACATATATCCCATGATTATAATGAAAATGATCCTAAGACTAATCTTGATATGAAAACTCTAAAGTGTTTTCAATGAGGTGAGATAGGTCATTTTGAAAATGCATGCCCAAAGAAAGATTTGAATGATGCAATGAATCCAGAATATAGGAAAAATTCTATAGTGAGATCATTAGTTTCTATGTTAGTATAAATTGGGATATCCAATGAATTTTTATAAAGTACCATGATTGATTATTAATATTTTGGTAATTTTTTTTCATACGGGGCCTATCGACTCCACTATTTCTAAGATTTTTTTACTAAATTAGATATATCACCTCAACAAATGAGACAAGAACCTATTTATGAAACACCAAAGAAAAATATTATAGTAATTAAGAATTATAAGAATTATTCTATTTTGGTTTGTTGAAGTACATTACCTTTAAATAGTGTTTTTCCTTATTATTGTTTAATGTTATTCCATGTATTGATTGGATTCTTTTTCATCATGCTAATATTTATTGTAGAGATATTTTTTTTCAAAACGGGTTTCATCATGTATACAAGAACGAACCAATAAAATTGATAACATATGAGTAAACTAAGAAACTATTGAAATGTTTAAATGAAAGTTTTGTTTCTCATATTGTTGAAAAAGGGGGAAAATTCTGATTAATGATGTGGACTTTTTAAATGAATATACATTTGTTTTTTCGGATGAGTTACCTGATGATATGCATGATTGGAATGATGAATACACAATTCACATAGTTCTCGATGATAATCCAATTTCAAAACCCTCATATTGAATGCCTCAAATGAAACATATTGAATTAAAAAATTAGTTGTAGGTGTTTCTGGATAAAGGCTTCATTCATCCAAACACCTCACCATGGGGTACTCCTGTTTTGTTAAAGAAATTTAACGATTGTTCCATGAGACTTTTTGTATATTATAGAGCCTTAAATAACATCAATTTAATAAAAATTATCATTTTCATCGTATCTAGGACTTTTTTTATCATCTCTATAGAGAACAATATTTATCGAAGGTTAACTTGAGGTTGGGGTGCCATTAGTTGAATGTAACTGAACCTGAAATCCCAAATACTATGATTCACACTAGAAATGAGAATTATAAATATGTATTTTCATTCTGGTAAACCAATTCAACTTCTATATTCATAGATTTTATGAATATTATCTTTCATGAGTAATTGGATATGATTGTATTTGTGTTTATTGATTACAATATGGTATTTTTTAAAAGTAAAGAGGAGCATGAGAAATATCTAAGGGTTGTTTTACAAACCTTAATGAAAAAGAAACTATGTATAAAATTAATAATGTGTTATTATTGGATGCAACTGATTTCTTTTTTTGATCACATTGTAAATAAGGATGGAAAAATATTTGATCCTTCCAATAAAGTTTTTGATGAATGGAAAATATCAACAAATGTTACATAAATTCTTATTTTTCTAGGATTAGAAGGTTTTCATTTATTGTTTGTTAAATACATTGAATGGTTATCTACCACTCTAATTATGTTAAAACATTGAAAATTTAAATTTATCTGAACCGATGAATGTGAAGATTGTTTTTAGTAATTGAAAAATAGATTTGTGAATGAACTATATTTTACTCTATCTTATATAAATGGTTATGTTTTCATATACGATGATGCTACAATGATGAGATATGGTTTTTTTCTATTTCATAATGATTATGTAATTTCTTAATCTTTAAGACAACAAAAACCTCATCAGGTAAAACATCATACATATGATTTATAATTATTAGTAATGGTTTTTTCTTTGAATATTTGGTGGAATCATTTATACAAAGCCAAATTTAAAATTTATACTTACCATAAAATTTTAAGGTATATATTCACACATAAGCAATTAAACATGAGGGAGAGAAGATGGATCATACTTATATAGAATTATAATTGCACAATAAATTACTATTCATGAAAAAAAGAATTTGGCAGATTCCTTGAGTTAAAAACATCTTTAATCATTAACCATGTTATGTTTGTAAGATGATTACTTGATTAATGATTTGATAAATATTGGATTAGAAGTATTTGGTTTATGAAATACCTCTGATTTCTTTCGGGTTTTAATATAGTCATCATTTTCAGATATAATTATTCAAGCCCATAAGGGACACCGTGAGCTCCAAAAAAAGGTATAATTGGTTAAAAGGGCATGTTTCTAGAATTTAACCTTGATAACGATTGTGTTTTAATATTTGTGAAAAGATTATGTATACCTTGTGGTTATCAATTGAATAAATTTTTATTGTTTGAAGCTCATAGTTCCCCATTTTTAGTTCATTATAGTAGTACTAAGATTTATAGAGATTTTCATGAGTATTACTTTGGGGATTGAATGAAAAGAGATATATTTGAATTTTCTGTGAAATGTTTGACATTTAAACAGGTTAAATAATGGTGGAAGTTACCAAAGGTTATGATAAAATCTTTACCATTGAAAAGTAGAAATGATAAAATATATCTATTGAATCTTTTGTTGGATGATCAAAGACTTATCGATATAACAATGCAATCAGGGTGATTATTAACCGACTGGCTTAATTTTTAAATTTACTTCATATTTTTGATACAATGTATTTGGATCAGCTTTCTCGACTATACCTCAATTTGCTTTTCAGGCTACATGAAGTGCCTCATTCCATTGTATATGATTGGGATCCCAGTTTCACTTCTAATTTTTGGGTGGGCCTTCAGATTCCATGGGAAACAAAAATAAATTTTAGTACAACTTTTCATCCTCAATAATATTTTTAGTCATAATGAATGAATCAAAAAATATGATTTGACCTTGTTCAATGGAATACCGGGGAAGTTGGGATCAAATTGTTTATTTAGTTATTTTTTCTTGTAATAACAGTTTTCATTCATATATATAAATGGAACCTTTTATGGCATTGTATGGGAAGCAGTGTCTAATGAAAATTTTTTCTTTATGATGTTTGGGAAATTGGGTTTATGAGACCGGAATTAGTAGAGGAAATGAATGAGAATGTTTAGAAAATCCAATAAAAAATGAGGATAGCTCAAAGAAGTTATGAAAATTACATAGAAAATAGGTGGAAAGAAAATCTTTTAAGGTATGTGATCATGTTTTTCATAGAATATCTCAATAGAAAAGTGTTATGTATTTTGGTAAGAAAGGAAATATAAGACCACATTTCATTGGAACATATGAAATCATGGAGAATGTTAGAACAATCACCTACATAGTAGATTTTCCAAAAAATTTATCTAAGCTACACAATGGTTTTCATGTTTTAATGATGGAAATATATGTACCATATTAATCTCATTTTTCGATCCCAAAAGTAGTTTAGCAGGAAGAGATTCTTACATATGCATAGAATCATATTTATATTTTTAATCTATGAGAACAATTATTATAGAATATGGTAATCCACTTGGTAATGGTTTTTTGGAGAAACCACAGGGTTAAACAAGAATTATGGGAATGTGAAAATACTATGTGGGAAATATGCCCTCACTTGATTATTAACTCAATAAAATTGCATGGATTCAATTTCCATTAGTTGGGGAGAATATGACACACCATGGTTTTAAAAATAAATTGAAATTTATGATACATTGTTTTATATGGATAATTATCAACTAGTCATCAGAGATAATTTTTCAACTATGTGATTTGAATTTCAAAAAACAGTCATCTATGGTTGTGATCAATATGTTATTTAGAGTCTGATAGAACCAACATGTTTTTTTAATAGCAACATACACATATGAATAGTTATATGATCCTTATGACTAGTAAATAATATTATTGTTTTATTTTCTAATTGTTATAAGTAAATGAAATATAGATTAATTTTTCAAGGTGATATAAGATGAGTTATAGTTTTAAAATTTTTATTTTTGGAATAAATTATTATTTTATTTATTAATAAATTATTCAAATTTAAAATTTTTTTTCAAAAAATATAGTTTATTTTTGAGTTCATTTTGTTAAAAAATGGTACGATGAGCTTCTGGTATTTTTGTAAAATATTTTAATATTTGATGAATATTGGAATTCGATAATTACGAAATATCATAAATAAATGAATTCATACATCACAAATTAGTGATTGATAATTTAAATAACTATTGGTTTGAACTCACATGAACATATTAATTTTTTACTCACATGAATCAAAAATATTAGTATTCTTGAGAAAAAAATTTAATCAATTGATTAAAATAATGTAAAACCCATCCTCTCCTCCACTATAAATACCACCATCACCCCACACTTCCTCTCACACCACTCATGATATTATCCTTTTATAAATTATACCAAATACCCTTTCCAAGGAATATAAACAGTTCGAAGACCATATGGACTCACCAAAAGGCCAAAACCGAAGGCCTTCAGGAGGATCTCAAGGTGAAAACATAAAGAGGTAAAAATATTCTTTTATTTTCGTGTGATTTTTTTCAATTGTTTTCTTTTTGTATACTATTCTACTCCCCTTATCCAAGTTGAATTAAAACTACATAATCTTATATATAATCAATTTTATCATTTTTTTGGGAAAATTAATCATTTTAATTCTTCCCTTTCCCCTATACTTATAAATAAAATATGAACACTGTCCACGATGTGTCGATTTACCAATATCATGAATGATGAGTTTTCAATTTCCATTATCTCATTTGAATTGGGTATTACAAAAATTTAATTGTCCAAAAAGATATCTAATTTTATTTTATAACCAGTATAATGTTCGATAATTACATATATTCATCATATTATATGATGAAACATGTTTCTTTATTATCAAAGAACCACAAAAATGATCTAAACAAATATAACTAAGGATTTATCTAATGAGTCATCCTCCTACCATATAATCTAAATTATTTATGGATTCATTAAATATTATAGAAAAATTTAAATAAAATTCAATTCTTATCCAGAAATTTAATTTCAATATTACAAGAAAATCATATACAAAATGGTTTTGTAAATAGTGTAGAGAATGTAGAAGAATCAATGGAAGGAACAAATTACTAAAAATTAATGGGTAAAATGATGTTTTGAAATGATCATATAAGGTTATATAAACATTTATAAGTATCTATAAGATACTAATAACACTATTTTAACCATTATAAATGAGTTTTAAACATGTTTTATGTATGAGGATCCTGAGGTAGGGTAATTCGTAACCCAATTTCTATTTTTTTGGGTTAATCATTATATTTTATTAATTCTGGGGAATTAATATTGATTATATGGGAAATTTTGTTTATATAATGTTTATTTATATTCATTTACATTATATATACATTTTTCACTGACTCTATTATGACTCACTACAATTATTTGATATTTGTAAGGGGCTTTTCATTTAAACTTCTCTTTTAAATTTTTTTTACAAAATTCAAAAGAAATGTTTTTATGAAATTATTCTTGTACTATGATTATGTTCAAATTATTGTGAATTGTTTATGGCGAAGGGTGGGACTTATATCTCCCTCCAATTAATTGTTTATGTGTATATTTGAGGTATACTATATATTTACTACAATTGTAACTCTGATTGTTACATAATAAGGTAATCGTGGGGGATACCAATCATATGGTAGCCGAGAGGGTTAAAATATTTTGAAAATAATCCCCTAAGATAAATTTATGGATATTTTTTAAGTTCTTTATGTTTTGGTAAATATCATGTTTCAAAAAAGTATTTATATATGGGTGGCATGTTTGTCTCTGTGAAATTGTTTTCATACATTTATAGGTATTCATGGACTAATATTTTATTTCATCATTTTTCTATCAATTTCTAGGTTTTTTGTTCTCATCCCATGTATATAAATTATTTTCAATAATTATCATGATGTGTAAGACAATGAAGGAGGCCACATTAATTGTTAATAATATTTTTCAAATAATACATATTTTATTTTAAATTTTTTATATTTTGGTAGAAATGAAAATTGGTATTATGGTATTTTCTCTGTATAAATGTGGAATGTTATGTTCATATTATATATATATTATCAAAAATTGTAAGCATAAATGATCCTCAATTTGAATGTAGGTAGGTTCTCAACATAAATTCATGGTTATGTAATATAAGACTGATGTTTCATTATATATCCTATAGAACTGATTTTTGGTTTGTTTTAGATTAGATACAGTGGAGCCTATAGTTCAGATTTCATATTTGGTGGTGCATTATTCTATAGATTTGTGATTGTGGAAATGATTTAGTTCATTTAATGATAGAAAATTAATTTGTGTGGAGGATTCTGCCACTGCAGAGAAGCCAACAATGGATTGGTTATGCCACCATTGGTTGCTGGTAGTGGGGAAGGAGAGGAAGGAGTGGTTAGATGTTAGAGATTTCTCAACAAGGTCTGTTGTTTAGGCGGTGAGTGATGTTTTAGCGGTGAGTTTCTCGAGAAAATAATGATGACTGTAATATGGTTTAAGTGTCTTTCACTCTATTTTGGCATTGGTTGCTAGTGCTAATAGTGGGTTGAGTCATAGTTCATGGTTCTGGCCAAAACTATTAATGCCGATGGTGGGTTGAATCAATATTATCTATTCTAGAATTGAGTCGAGATGATTGGAAATGGTGGGAGAATGGTGGTGTGACAGTTAGAGGGATTTGGTGGAAGGATCATCCTATTTTCTTGGCGGTACCTCATTTCCCTGAAAAATTAAAAAAAAAGATGTGTCATAATTGAAAAATTGAATAAAAATTGAATTTAAACATTTAATAATTATTTATTTAATAAAATAATGGTCTTTGTAAATTTCTTTAATTTAACAACATTAAAAATATTATTACAAATTTATTTTTGAAATTAAAAATAGAGAAAATAAATATTTTAGAATAAAAACTATTATTAAATTAAATTAATGAATTAATTGATAATATAAAACAATGATATATTAATTACAGAATAAAAAAATAAAAATAATAATTACTCAACATTATATTTAGTAAAAAAATATTTTTTTAAGGAATATATGTATTTATTGAATAAATGAAATATTTACTTTCAGAAAAAATTAAATATATACAGAATTAATTAAAATTAAAAAAAAATAAATTTACAAACAAAATGTATAAAAATAATCATATTAAAAAGAATTAATTAATTAATTTAAAATTTTTCAGAATGAAAAAATAATCGATTAAGTTAATTTTTTTAATAAATCACTAATTTAATAATTTATTAAATAAAGAGAGAACCATTAATAATTATAAAAAGAATCATTATTTTAATAAAAATAAATAAATAAATAAAGGATGTGGAATTTTAACTTAAAATCAACCACATTAAACCCCCCCCCCCACATAATTTTTTTTTGTCTTTAAATAATGTCATGTTTCTTATCATTGAAAAACATTAAAATATGCTTTTCCATAGTCTGTCAAAATTGAGCATGGAAATATTTTTATAAAATGAGAAACATAACTGTTAGTGGGATGGTATTTTCTAAAGAACATGTACATAGAATGATCTTACTAAATTCAATCCCACACTGGAAATAAAGTGAGGACATAGTTATTTATCATTCAAAATGTAATTCCCCAATACGAATTCATCCTTTTCCATATTTGAATTTTAGTTCGAGACCCAATTCTATGTGTGGTGAAAGGTTATATAATAGTTTAAAAAAATATTTAAATAATAAATATATAATTTTCACTCACCCATTATTAAATAAAATTATTTTTATACCACCATATTTATTCAATGCAAATGATTTTTATATATGTCTATTAACCCCTTCTTCATATAAGATGAAAATTACCCTCACCATAATGAACTCATCTCCAAAACAATGTAAATTGACATATTATTATATATTTTCTTATATTGAATATTCCTTAGATATGTATGTTGGGAAAATAAATTTGAAGATGGACTTATTAGACATGTATAAAGGGATTACACTTACACCCAGTGCCTCTAGTTTTTTATGTTAATCAATGGATTTCATTTTCCGATTTTACTCCAATTTCAATGGAACTATGTGATTCGCATATGAGTTTTCACATTGAGTTGATTACTTCTAAAAAGTCGATTTCCTTAGGGTTGAGTTATAATTTACAATTTCATTATATTATGATCATAATTTCACAAATATCAGTCTTATATCACACCATTTCTCAATTCCAAAATAGAATATTAATACAAATAGAGTGAAAATCCCCTCAAAAATCATATATCCCCAATAAATTTAGAAATAGAAAAACCCTAAACAACAATTATATAATTATTCTCTTGTAAGGAAAATATTTATAAGAAATTTGAGGGTAAAGAACCTCATGTTTTGGAAATAATTAGAAAATTTGGAAACAAAAATCACAATAAAAAAACAAGGGATATAATGATGTTTCTAGAATTTAATACTCTTATTAGGACATAAATTCCCCTCTCTAATATATTTAATTCTCAACGTTGACTCCGTTATGGAATCATAGAGTGGGAGACAGTTAATTTCAAACAATTTTGGAAATTCAGTAGTTAATGAATTGTAAAGGGGTCATAAGAATGTTCATAATTCAACTAACCACACAAAAAAGTTGAGTAAAAAAAATAAATAAATGAACCTAAACATCCAACACCAATAATAAAATCTCAATAAATAATATTTTCTTTTAATATTTGGTATGTTTATGAATTTATTTTTTATAAAAAAAACAAAGGATTTTTAAAGTTATATCAAATAGTAACATGATGGCCAATATTATACAGATGCAATTGAATGAAAAATGAAAATAGTGGGTGGAATCATGGTTCATTCAGTATCTTAACATACTTTTCAACTCTTTAGATTTATTCAAGCTCACACCCAATCATGTAAATGGATTCTCAATTCATATTTAATTGTGGATTTCTCCCATCCTCAATTTTTAGAAACACGTACTGAAATAAAATTTATAAATTAAAAACAAAAAATATTCTAATGCATAAAATTATCATTTTTTGTTCAAATAACTGAGACCTACCTTTTTATTATTTTTTAAATAACCATTACTTTTCAATTCCAATCCATACACCTCTATACACATTTAAAAAGGGCTTAAATAATTAGTGGACAATGTGAAATTTAACAAGGTTTGAGTTAGTTTGTTTTGATCCTGGAAACATCAGTGTGCTAGTCCCATTGACCTTGAACAACTTCCATGTTGTCTTACTAAAATATTATTATCATGCTAATAAAAACAAATAAAATAACAAATAGTTAGAAGAAACTAATGGATAAAATGAAAAATGATAGTCTAGGGATAACCCATCAAAGGGTGTTGTGGTCTGAGTATCCATTACGAGACACCTTTATAATAACCATCAACCTATTGGTAGATGTAACTTCTTCCTTATGATCCAATGGATGGGATTCATTCCATATTTAGTGTTTTTGCATTGTTATATTTCTCCTGGTAAAACATCAATCATGTCTCTCTCCTTACCAGTAGACTACATATGAGGAATTGGACAGGGAAACATGGTGTTGGGGAAATTCCCCTTTTCTATTCAGTTTTGTAGATGGTGGAATGGTTTTAGGAGTGAATCTCTTGGATGAGAATAATATCCTAGTTCAATAAAAATAATTAATTTTTCTTGGAAATCAAAAAATGGGTCATCATCCATTTCTTAAAATATGCACTATTTTAAGAACTCATGTTCAATGACTATGAATTTGTAATGTTCTAACTCTGATTTGTGTTTTGTATCATCAAGGATATCTAGAAAGTTACACAATTTTGATAATTCATGAATATATATAGTGAAAAAAACATTATAATTAATTACAAAAATATACGTATTAGAACTACTATAAGCTATATATATTAAATTATCAATTCCAACAATATGTTCATCTTATTATTCTCTAAAAGTAGTTGGTTCCCCAGAGAACCTTAATATGGAAATAGTATGGTATTAAAGCTCCTCAAGATTCTATTTCATGAAAAGAAACCTATGAAGTGGTGTTTTCTATGTAAAAGGTTATGTTTCTTGATACCAGAATTTCAAGATTACAAATTGAAAAATCATCAGACCAATCAGAAGACAAAAACCCCCCAAAAAAGATTTGTACATAAAATGATCTTATATATTGTTCCCCAATTATTCAATGTATTAATAAACTATAACCATCCATCAATGGAAATTGTATTATACATATAGTTTATGAATTTATATAACCATATATGTGGGTATTTTAGACTCAGATATTGGGATCTCCATCATCTTATATCTCATTTTGATTCATTATTCATTTTTCTATGTTACAGAGAAAACACATTAGTTTTTTGGGTTCTTAAATTCAATTTTTACCCTATTCATCTTAGTATGAATGACTAAGGATTAACATGAACCTCATAGTTAAAGGAATATATTTCTTATGAGGGTCATTACCCTCATTATACATTTTTGATTTGATTTCATTTATGTATACTCTAGTAATTTTTTAAAGGGATTAAACTATAGTTGAATCTAATAGTTCTCCATATTTTTGTTTTTATAAATAAAATTTTAACAATTCAACAACATCCTAGTGTTCCTGGAATGTGGATAAATCAATCATATCGTGAGTAAAGGAAATGAAAATTTCTATTAGTTTAGTTTAGTGTTTTGTTATAATTTTAGAAAAGTGGAAGAACCCATAAGGAAATATATTCTTCCCCAAAAATGGCACCAAATTTTTTTATTGTCCTTTTTAGGTGGATGTTAAAAGATAATTTTGTAAAACCCAATATATAACATAGTGGCTATCCTCAGAGTCTCTATATGGAATAAGTGTCTAATCCGATAGTGGGAATTCAAAAAATATTATTGTTTTTAATGATTTGATTGAATAATATTAATAAAAAATGAAACAATTATGAGAAACACATTGGTGGTGATGAAACCATAATGAAACTAAAGACCCAGGAAAAAAACAAAATATAAAGCTGAAAATATAGTGGGAAAAAGGAATGATCCATGCTGACCCACTGTCTAATAACCCCTAATAGATATAATTCATAATTAAATTAATAAATTTAATTCCCACTAAATGAATTATAGAATACTCATATCACACAACTCTATCACATAAAAGTTTTACACATAAATAAATAATATCTTCTTTTCATGATAATTCCAACATATTGTAGAACTAGTCACTCAAGATTCTCATTCCGACTAGGAAATCCCTCAAGCATTAATGGTCAAACTATGACCATCATATCACATAACCCAACTAAACTATGTTTAAAAAATAAGATCGGAATGTGAAACTAAACATTACAAGATAGTAACAACTTATTACCTTGAAAGAGTTCCCTCTGACGAAAAATATTTTACATTCACAATTTGATTAGGTGAAAACGTTATGATCATAATAATGATTGGATCTCCATGTATCGTCAGGTTCCACTACCAGAGACAATATCAATGATTTAGTTCTCCATTTCTATATATTAGGTATCATAACAATATATGAATAATGAAAATGAAATAACAAATACACGGTTATATTCACAACACATAAAATAATACAATATATTGAGTAATAAAAGAAGAAATTAAAACAAAAAAAATGTAACAAAAAGGAAGATATGAAGGGTTTCTTCCTATTTTTGATGAGGTGTTACTTATATATAGGATTGTAGAAGACATAATATGAGCTATCCTTTTCAGAAAATGAAAATATAAAATACACTAACAATGAGGTAATAGAATCATCCATATGGTGTTCCAACATGTGAGTGTACCAAGCCTTCATTGAATTCCTAGTGAAATTAGTTGTCATCTTGTAATTACTCTTCTTTCCCTTTAATATTAAATTCATGTCCTCCTGATCAATACCCACTATCACTCAATGAAACAAAAAATTGATAAAATGATCAACATGAAACAAATGTCATATCAAAAAATATTATTTTGGGCTCAAGCATATTTAGTTGATGTTCGAGCATTTTTTATGATGATATATTAATATATGTTAATATAAATAAATTAAAAAAATTAATATGTAAAATATATCTGTAAACAAGTATATATATACTCATTAATTTAAAATATATTATAATATATTTTCTAAAATTAATATGACCATATCAAATAATAAATATAATTACTAATATATAAATGATTATATATATATATATAATATTAGTAGCAGTATATTTATATTTTACATAATATAGGAAATAATATATATATATATATATGAAATATGATGAAAAGGGTGTGGAGTTCAGTTTCACAGTAGGGTGGACGGGAAGGTTGGTAGGGCCAGACGATGCACAATAGAATGGGTGATAGAGGCGTTGAGGTTGATCGAGGGTGGAATAGATCCAAAGATTATGGAATGGGGGAAGGGCTCAACATATTTGGTAGAGCATGGATTTATCATGGCCAATGGTGACACTAGCTCAATATACATTATCATTTCTAATGGAAGTAGTGGTGTCTCAACTCTGTGATGTCCATAATAGATGTTGTTAGTTTTTTATTAATTGGTGAAGTGACTGAATTAGGTATAATTTTTACCAGGACTGGAACATAGAAAAGCACGGGTTTGGCTCAGATGTAGTGGTGCAGAGGGTTCCTCAGTCTTTTCTGAAGGTGGTTTGTTTAGAATACTAGTGAATGTAGTAGATTGTTGGTTGATTTAATGAATCATTTTGGGTCTATGTGGAGGTTTCTACCACTGTAGAGAATCCAACATTGATTTGGATGTTCCACCGTTGGTTATTGGAAGTGATAATGTTTCATAATAAAGGGTTGGATAATGTTACTGGCTCAGGAGGGTGTATTTTTCTGATGGATAGATGAGTCACTGATGGTGAGTGGAGGACTATGATAGTGTATACCACATTGTTTTGGTCATGGATTAATCCTAAAATTGTTTTGAGTCTCCGTTCTCTTTTCTAGAAGTGACATCGGGTGCTGGAAGTAGGTCGAGTCAATGTTCTCTATAATCAAGTTGACACTATATGTATGAAAACAATGGCTTAAGGGTGGTTCCATTACTGGATAGATCCTGCAAAAGCACAATTTTTTATTCACGGTGTTTACTTGTTCCCCAAAAAACATAAATAAATAAAGAGTTGTGATTCCAAAACATAAAACAAATAAATCTATTCTATTTATAAATAATTATTTACAAAAACATTTTTTGGTTAAGTAAATTTATTTAAATTATAAACATTAAAAGTATTTGAACATATTAATTATTTCAAATTATAAACAACAAATATATTAATTTTATTGATGAAAATGTGAATTAATTAAAAATAATAATAAAAATAAATATATTTCAAAAATAATGATTAATTACTCAACATCTGATTTATTATCATGAAATATAATCACGTTAAAAATTATTTAATAAAAATAAAAAATGAAATTGTTATCAAAAAATGATAGAATTAATAAATTAATGAAATTTAAAATAAATAATAATCAAAAATAAAAAAAATATAAACGAGAATTAATTAATTGATTGAAAATTACATAAAATCGCTAAAAATATCAATAAAATAAATAATTTTATCTAAAGACATAATCTTATTAATTTAATACATATAATAAAACATTTTATAATTAGCACAAAAAAATATTTTTTAAAATATGACCATAAAAAACAAAAATGAATGATAAAATGTGTCTTAAAAAATATTGACATCAACCTCCTGTAGATCATGGTAGAGGAACATTGAATTTGTTCTAGTGTAGTGTGGTTGGGCATTCGAAATGGGTATTCACTAAGGCTGCAATGATATGACGTTCGTGTGGTCATTCCATCCACCTAAAAAATTCACTAATAAAATATTTACACTATGTTTTGAAATATTCTAATCATCACCTAAAATTAATGTATCACATTCAGATTCTCCATGATCTAAGATATTCCATCCAAAATCATCTGGGAAAACCCTTCATCAAGTCACGGAATAGTCTCTTGAGGAAGTTGAAAAGGGTCCAGTGAATATGAGAAGGTTCCATCACTACAACTTAATCTTTAGTGATTGTTTTATTTAATATTGGTGAATCTAACTCATTTATATCAGCTTATATTTTGAACCTACTGAACCTCCCTATAATCTTTTTTCATCTATATTGGACATTACTATTGCACTCGAAATTAATTGAGAGTAGGGTCAATGATGTCCTAATGGGTTTTTTAATTATCATAAGTTGATTTACAATGATTATTCTTATTCTAAATATAAAATCTATTTACCCCATCCTTATGAAGGAATGAATGATTTCTAATAATCCATAAATTATATGTTTCCTTTTAAATTAATCCTTTAGTATACTTGATTTGGTGTGCGATGTTATTTAGTTTTATTGTGACCTAAGGTCATGTAGTGTGGGATCATATTTTCTAGAGTTCTAAGAGGGAAGATTTGATTATTTCTTTTTTACTTTGAGAGAGTGTCTTTGAATGATGTTCTACCACCATTCATTGTTGATTTTATTGGTTCATTTCACCATGATTTCATTACCATTCATGTAATAATTGATGTATTGTTCTCTATTGATTAAACTCCTAGTACTCACCCAATGTCCATTCCTTTATACAATATAGCCCCGGAATAATGGAAAGAGATAAAGAATTTTCTTTATGATGTGCAACAATAAGGAATCATATTCTCAAGTGTGTCACCTAGGGTGGAACCTAATATCATTAAAATGAAACTTAAATTTTTTTTATTCTTCTGCACTGATTTTTGAAAACACAATATTATTTTTTAAATAACTAGTAATTATTAAAATTGACTGATGATCTATTTTTCCAATTGAAAGGGAAAAATTGGTTCTTGAATATTGATTTTGGATATAGTTATCACTAGTTCAGAATAAAATTATATAACATTTATAAGTATGCCTCAAAGAGATTGTATGGTAACTTTGAATATCTTGTTATGATCTTTAGCCCGAAAATTGATCATGAAGACAGAATGCCTTTGATGACCATGTGTTTTCATTTGTATAATGAAAGGTTTTTAGTGACTTTAAGTCATGAAATTGCTGTATAATATATGATCGATATAGATAATGTTCATTACCATAGAATGGTTCGAGAAATAAATAGTTATCATAGACATTGCATGAATATTTTACTGTGTAATTTATGGATTCATGATGTGATGTTCTTGTGAAACATACTCTCAAAATATTGGATTTCTGTTGGTTAAGGTAATGTAAATGTTTTTTTTTCACTTTAGAAACCACATATAGTTTTTGATATATAGTGATTATTATTCTTATCATGGTACAAACATTATTTTCTAAATGGATTATTGAATCTGGATTTTCTAATGTCCAATATCACTTTAAAGGGAGTGAAATCTGTTTGGGATGATAAATGATAGAGTTCTTTTGTCAATGTGGAATTTTTTTTTACTTCTAGGCCATTGTTGACTCATTAAGATGTTGGAATGTATATGCAATCACTTATAAAGCAATATTTTCAGGTTTATACTTTGTTCTTTTGTATGGTGATCATAAGGTAGTATATGGATTTATTGATCTTAGGTCACATATGAAGAATTACATGGCCCATGATCTTGAATTCATTGATGTGATTCATTCTCTTAGGAGTTGATGACAATATACTTGCATAGATATGTTTCTAATTTATTTAGACAATAAAATAATTAGTTATATCTTATCTAAATGTAATTTAAACCATTAACTATGGCATTGGGTGAGTACTAGTTGCCTTTTAACATCCACAATGCCTACACCCTTGGGTTGTGAATTTATTTTACTAATTATTGTAGTTGTAATCAACTTACCATGTTCGTTAAAGAATCCATAGAGGTTTCGAACATGATATATCATTTTTTAGTTCCATCAGGGAGTTTTTGAGGGAGAGGCTTATGATGTATTACCAAGTGTTTATGTGACCCACACCCTTCACATTATGATTCTAGAAGAACAAGAGATCAATTCTGAATTCCATACCATCTGGTAATCTCTTTATTGTGTGGAAACCGTCCAAAAGTGAACATTATCTTTTGGGGGAATATTATGATTTCAAAACAAATTGTTATTCCTTCTCTTGTGTGAAATCCAATAATAGGTTACATCTATAATTCCCAATTGCAAATTCACCATGGAATCAAGAATCTGTTTTGTAAGTTCTGGTGATTTTACTTGTGACCCAGTATCAAATAGGACATTGATTTTTATTTTTAATTTGGATATACCTATCAATGGGTATAATCCAATCACCTGTGATCTTTGGGGTTTCATTGGCAAATTTTGGTGCCGACATTGATGTGGGATGATATCTCTTTAGATTTTTGGGATGGGATTCCATGTACCCTATAGAAGAATAATGTTATATGGGTTGGGGTCGATTAGATGAAGAAATGTCCTAGATTCTTACCCATTATAAAAACATCAAATGTTAAGGATTTGGGACGTCTCATTATGAAGGAATATTTTAGATTCAATGGATTCCCTTATACTATAGTCTTGGATATGGATCCTTTTTTTACATCTCCCTTTTTTAGAGTCCTCTGGACGGTACTGTATCTCATGTATATTTGAGTACAAAATATCATCTATAAATGGATGGCCTAGAAGAACAAGTTATACATATTTTTGAGGATATGTATTGTGTTTGTATTCATAACATTGGTAGAGAATGGGATATCTATATGGGAGTAGTTGATTTTTCTTATAATAATAGTTACTAGTCTAAATTTTAGATGGATTTTTTGGGCTCTCATGGTCAGAATTTTAAATCATTGATGTGTTGGATAGATATTGGTGAACCATACTTGGTTAGATTGATCGAATTCCATGAGATGAAAATGGATATTAAATTGATTTCTCTAATAATAATGATAGATAAGAGATGAACAAAATATTATGGTGACCATTATAGGTTTATTTTAGAGATTTCAGTTATGGACTATATCTTTTTGAGTGTTTCACAACATCTGTATCATTGAAGACATCATAAAAAGGGGAATCATGGACCATGGTTTTTGGTAACTTTTGATGTTGATTAGGTAGTTGAAAAAATTTCATACCATATCCCACTTCAACCACAGTTATTTTCGATAAGTAATGTCTTCCGTGTATCAGAGATTAAAAAGTAGCTTTCTAAACCATATGATGTCTTGTGTTGTGAAGATCTTGATGTTGAGCCTGGTTTATCCAAGACTCTGAATCCTGTTAGGATAATTGTTTCTATGACAAGGGTTCCTCATGGGATGATGAATAATTTTTTCCATGAGCTAAAAAATAATGGTCTTGAATCATATGATACAAGGGTGCATGATGAACTGGAGAGAGTTCTGTCGTCTCACGTCATTGATATAGATATTTATAAATTGGATTTCCTGGGGTTGGATTTTTTTTATGGATTCATTGTAACATCATGTTATCTTATTTCAGGTATACCTTGTCCATTTTTTGATGTTTTCTAAGTTGGATAGTTTTATGGGTTATTTTTTTGTGAAAATTAGAAAATATAGGAATAACAAGGAGTTGGTAATTGTTGGCGCATGAATAGGGAAAAATGATCTATTAGGTTGAGAAATTTGTATGTCCTATTAAGTTCCACTAGAAGGGGATACATGGTTTTTTGAAACCATTAAACCAACCACTCTAAAATTTTAAAAATAATTTTATGTGGTTTTTACTTTTTTGAAAACAGTTTCAAATACCATCCCCCAGCATAGGAAAATTCATTTACCCTATCTATTGGGGAGAATGGTTATGGTGCAGGGTCACTCCTAACCATGAGAACCATCAAACAATATATAAAAACATTTTTAAATCCATTAAATATTAATTATATATAAAAAACACAACAATTATGATTCTTAGTCAAATTATTTTACTATAATACGAATTACTTAGTTGTTATGACTCTCAATAATTAATTATGACTCCTCCATCCCCTTTTCATTTTGGAACAATGATGTTTTGACCTCATTTGTTCTCCTCTGGGTAAGTGGACTTCCTTTGATGTGGTTTTTTGATGTCCCTTCCTACCCTCCATATATATTTATATATTATCATGAATTTAATGGAAATAAACGCTTTTTTATTAGATCTTGATTCACGGTTCTGTTATTAATTCTTCTAGGTATTCATTTCAAGTTGGTGTTCCCCATAGTAGGTGTTGTTCATTTTGATCCCTTAATTCAAAGGTATATGGATCCAGAAGGATTTAATATTCAATTTAATCCCTATATTTCATTATTTGTTTTGGAATGAGTTTAAATATGATTTTCTACAAGGTTTATATATGAGAAAATCTTTCAATTTGGAATGTGCATGTGAATTTAGAATGACCACAATTAAAATTGTATTGAAATTGTTGGGAAGAATTTGTAAAAATGAGTGATTAATTTGTATGTAATTTTGATGAAATGATTTGATGTTGATAGTGATAAAATGTAATAAATATAAACTCAATTTTAAATTTTATAAAATTAATAAAACCTGTGATTTGGTATTGAAATGAGAAAGTCATGTTAGAAACTAAAATTGGAAAATTATATAATATGAAATTATCTGAAATGATTGATATACTGATTGAAGTAGATGTATATCAATGTATTATGTAGTTAATTTAGAGAAGAATACAAGGATCTTAGTTCCCCTGAAAATTGATTTATGATGACAATTCGAACTGAACTAAGAATTGTTTGGTTTCCCATAGTGTCTCGCCAAATTGGTGATGTTT
The DNA here is from genome assembly GCA_963277665.1 of Viscum album. NCBI lineage: Eukaryota > Viridiplantae > Streptophyta > Magnoliopsida > Santalales > Viscaceae > Viscum > Viscum album. The sequence continues at coordinate 1,436,655,555 of OY728159.1, forward strand.
GATTGCTCATAGTGGATCCCCGAATGCAGTTATGAATTTAGTGAGAAAAAAATTTAGAGTTGTGTGGATAAATTATGTTTTATGGTTCTATGATAAAGATAATTTGGTTTCATGGGGATTCCATTCAGGTTGATTTCTTTACTTGATTTCATAGTACATTTTATTGATTTGTTGAACTGTTTTATTCATTCCCATTAATTTAATTAAACTATATTATATAAAATCATCCCTTAATCATATTTAAAATTTATTTTAATTTACATCAATAATAATTCTACAAAAGAATATTTTAACTTAGAATATGAAAATATTATTCCCTGTCTTATTTTATTTATACTTAAAGAACAAATAGATATTTTTTATGGTATTTCTTGTGGAACACTTGGAGAGGTTTTATAGGGATTCATGTCACACCCCATTACTTATCATTGGAGGGTTTGTAAATTTTTTAATAATGGTCAGATCAAAGTGAAATAAATACATTGAGGTGATAGATATTATTGTTTCTATAGAAAATGTTGTGATTATGGCTATTGGTGGAGCTGTTGTCCACTTGTGACATTGGAGATTCCGTGACCTTTTTCTGGTTTTATATTTTCATATTTTGATGATATTCAATTATGATGTTGATATTTCCATTGGGAAATGGTATACTTGTTTGTTTCTTGTGCAATCTTCCTTTTGTAATTTTAATCACTGTGTAATAAATCATTATCTTCCACTAGATTTTGAAAAATCCCATAGTATCTTCTTACATGATACTAGTTTCTAGTCACTAACCCATAGGGATCAGAAACCCACTTTAATACATTTTATATATAGCTCATGTATCTTGGTACTAGTTTATCTGGGATGGATCTTGATAGGGACAAGCCCTAAAAATTCTAGCATTGATTGTTATTGTTTGTAATAAATATTCAACTATTATTATATAATATTTATTTAGGAAAAGTGAATGTCATTATAGGATACACCCAAGACACTAGTAGAAGTGTAAAATTAATAGTGTCATGATGATTTCATGTATATGAATATGTAGTTAGTCGATGCTCTCATTCACCATTTACCAGATGATGTAGTATAGTTAATGATTATTTATAATGAATTGATTGTTGTATTTAGTTCTAGTCTAATATTGTATAGTTGAATTGTATCTAAGGTGTCTAAGAAGATATGTCCCCAAGAGAATAATTATTCTTCCCATGATATTGAGTAAAGAAAATACACTTTCTTCCCTGATGTTATCCTGAATGTACCTTCCATAAAAAAAGAATTTCTGTATACACAAATCATACAAGCATATTGTATTTCTTCTCCCATCATGTCTGGAACACGTGATAGTGGTGGCAGATTGAATTTTGGTTGGACTATGACTTGAATATTTCATATACACTAAAAGGTTGAATTTGTATATAATTAAATAAAATTTAAATTACATAGTTATTCTCTTTATAAATATAGATATTAATGGTGGGTGATGGATTAACCCTCTATGATGCATCTTCTTAATGGAGTGTCTGGTGAAATATGTTTTTTTTCAGATTATGTTGTACATTATTATGTGATGATAGAGGATGAGTCTTAGCTGGGGGAATCAATGGTGTGTGTCTTGAGGGGCCATTATTTTTATGGTGATGCCCTCAATGGTTTGTATTATTATGAACAACAGCAGTTGTTATTCCATTGAATGATTTTAGTTCCTTAAACAATATTCAAGGTTGTTCAATGATAGTTCCACAACAAAAGGTTGGTTGTTCACCCTGGTGTGATGAAATGTATCATTATTTTAGAGGTCAATTATAGTGGTTGATTTTGATGGATTTAGTTGTAGTTTACATATCCTAATGTTTACTCTTCTAGATTTAGAATGTTGATCAATGTGTTCTTGATGGTTTTCTCTAGCCGTTAGATATTCTGTATTGTAATTCATAGGATTACTCAATTCACTTCATCACTATTTTGTAATAATCAATGTGAATTAATTATAATATATGTGAGATAGTGGACTATTTTGATGAAATCATACCATTATATAGTGATCAATGTATTGATCTCAATAGATGGTTTCTAATGGAAATACATAATCAGTTATTTATGGTCCATAGAGTCCTGAGGATGATTGTTTTTTGGTATTTTCAATATATTACCATTAGTGAGTTAAGTTGACAATATCGTTCTTTTTATTATCGGTAATACATTATAATTGATATTTATTTAATTATGTGTTATCTAAAAGAATGGAATATCTTAAATCATGAGATATTTTTTCAATATTGTCTTTGATTTTATAGTTTTGATAATGATAATTCTTTTTTTGATTGAGTTTTGTTATAATAATTGTTCTCAAACTTCTATTGGTATAGAATAAATTTTATTTTTTTAATAGTCTGTTCTATTTTATGAAGTTCTAAAATATGGTTAGGGTGTTTTTAATTCTCAGTCCAAAACATTTAATAATGGACAATAAATTGCTAAGGTGATACTTGAGATGATGCAACCATTCATGATCATTATAAGTCCTATAATGGAAGTTGGAGAAGTCTTGTGGAGTTAAAAATTAGAGATAATGGGTTCCTGTAGGTGAATCATCATCATGGGATGTGAATATTTGGTTATCGCTGTGTGATTTCTACATAGTTTGTTTTCACATTGGATGGGATGCTCATATTTGTGTTACGGAATATCAGATAAAACATCACCTAGATGATCTAGACACATCTTTTATTTTCATTGTTGTAACTTCACTATTATCATTATAAATACTCTCATATAATAAAGGGGGGAATATCAATATTGATGATGATGAAATCATCAGGGAGTGGCCTGTGGGTATCTAGGGCCACTAAAAGATCGTGTTTTTCGGGAATGACATTCCCTTAGTTTGTGCCTTGTGAAGAGAAAGTTTTTTGGAGGGTAGTACCTATGAAAAAGATATGTAAATATATTCATAGTATCCTGATATGGTTTACATTTTTTGTTTATTTATTATAAACTATTTGGTGGTATCGATGAATACATGCCATAAACGATGGTTCCCTTTTAATGATGCCTTACATGTGGAATTTCCAAGGCTTGAAATGAATATCTCTCTAGAATGTGTTTTGGATTTGGTAGTTAATATTGAATTTCTCTCCAATTCCACTGATTGATGGTGTTGAGCTCTAGTGGTGAAATGATTCTTGAGAGGTATCATTCTGGGAGGCTATTTGGATAACCCTTATTTCACTATTCCTCTCAATTTTTGTTTTATTTCTGACGAATTAGAATTTTTTGAGAGCTTTATAATGTATATTTCTTCATTTTCTTTGGGCATTCTCTATTCTTTCAAATTATCTTTCCAATTGGTTTCAAGGTTTTTTCGGTCTTTTTGAAATTTATTTTTACAATTTAATTTAATATATATTTTTGAAAATAATAATTGTTTTAAATAAATAAATGAATTTAGAGGAATTAAAATTTTTTAAAATATTTTTAAAATGTTATAGAAAGTGTCTTATATTTTTTAGGATTCATTGAGATGATTTTTACATAAAACAATTTCATTATGTAATTAGAAATTTAATCTTTACAAGGATTTAAATACCATTACATTGGTCTTACAATATATATAGAGGTAAGGATATTATTATTATAATGGTTGTTTAAGGCTACAATCGAGCTGTATTAACATAATTACTAGAATAATGACGACTAAGCATACAATAAGTAACCCTTTGGTGGATTTTATACCATGTATTAGGGAAAGGAATAATTTTTAATGTTTGGGTAAGAGTATGTTCTTGTTACTCTAAGTGAGACCTTCCACATCAAAAGATAATTTTAAAATAATACAATTAAGAATAATCCCAAGCCTACAAATGGTTTTCATTTTTTACCTTGGTTTTATTATTTTCTTCTTCCATGTTAACTTGTAACCCCCATGATCCCATTTCAACATTTTTAAATTTCAATATATAGGAAAATAATTTTTTAAATTTTTTAATGATTTTAAAAACATTATGGGAGATTTTAATCATATTGATATTAATTTTCGATTATAAAATTAATCATTGGAAAAATTAAATTGGTGTTTCAACCCTATATTTTATGAATATTCATTATTATTATATTTTAATACAACAAGCCTTCTACCATATTAATTAAATGATTTTCCCACTAATATAGTATACCAAAAAACCCCACTCATCAATTTATTTATATTGAACAATTTGGTGGATATCTTCCTTTCGAATTTTGTGGTGAGGCAAAATATTCTCTCTAATTTATTCCTTGGCTAAAATATTTTTTAAAGCATAAAATGTTAGGTATATAATTTTAAGCATGTCCCATTATTTCATGTGAAATTTTAGAGTTATTAATCATTATCCTTTTCGATAGATATGATATTAACCATAATAGATATTGAACAAGAATTATGGGATAATTGGATTATGAATTTTAGAGATCACATGTTTTTCTTTCAAGATTACATAATGTTTCATATTTTTAATAGTCAATGATCAAAATTTGTTAATTCATTGATTATAATGTTTAATTTAATAAAAATGTTAGGGAACATAAATTATGAAATATTGGAATTCCATATAATTTAAGAAGGTTTTTTAATGATCCATTCCTCTTTTTTATAATTATGAATCGAAATTATTTCTTAATAAGAGATATGATAATTTTTATTCAACTAGATAATGGAGTTGTATTATGAAAATGAAATTGAGAATATTTTTTTATAAAAACAATAAAATGCCGTGTTATATTAAATGTTTAGCGGTAATTTTTAATGAATCATGGAATTATCGATTAAATAATGTTAACAGAATTCGTAACTGTTGAATATTGACACCTTATGGTATATAGTAAATTTCATTGGACAATTGATTCTATAAATAATTTTTTTTAATATAACCACCTATTTGATAATGATAAATTATTATGGCTGAGTGATCCTATTTCATGTAAAAGACATAAGTATTATTTTTATGGCCTTGATTTCATGTCAAATATTTTTATTTTTTATACACTATTTGATTTTTCTAGATGTAATCCTTCTTACATGATGTGATATGAGAATGAGATGTCTGATGATTTATTGAGACATTGTTGGGGAGGCCCATATATTTCAATGAATATATTACATGTGATTGAAATGTATAGTTTATATAGGATGGAACTAGGAATAATGTAGTGTGTTAAGGTTAGGATTTCCCATTGTAATGTTTAATTCTATGATGTACACCATTTTTCTAAACTTATTATAGTATATATAGATAGGATTATAATTTATGTTTTCTATTCCACACTACATTGGTTAGTTGGACTTGCTTCAATTATGCATCCTTATCATGGATTGGTTGGATATTTCTTATAGTTCCCAAAATTATGGAATGACACTATTTAATAAATTATGTAATACATGTAGTTAGTGATTCTTGGAATGTATATATGATGATAATCATGAGAAACTATAAAAATTGTTGGATTATTATTAGATATCATGGACACCAGTTTGAAATACAAGTATGTAATGATAAATAATTTTTAATGGTTAATGAATCATTTAATTTTTAATAAATATAATTAACTAAATGATGTTCCATGAAGGTTTTTCTACTGTATTTATATATACATTCATTGGGGATTCAAACAATTTATGAAACTATAACTTAAGCTGAGGGTAAGACTATTTAAAATTACATAGGGAGGTTTCATGACATATATATATATATATATCAAGTATGTTATTCATTTTTCATCAGGAACCGACCCCATATAATTATCAAGACTGCCACTGAGTGACCATTGGGATTGTACTTCATTGAACATATATGTTAGTAATTACTGAATTGAGTCTTTCACACTTTATCTTTGCTATCTTATCCAGGTATAATTTTTTGTTGTAATTCATAGAATTTATTTTTTCCCATGTATGTGTGGTGAGGTGTGTAATATCTTGTGGTTATTTAACACATATATACTGCTAGATATTGTATATTGCTACTTATTTGTGGTATGTTATGTATGTGTTTTGATAACATGAAATATAATACATGATGCTCGATATGTGGTGGGTCTTGAAAACTACATGTTTACAATTTGGTGATGTGGAAGGAGATATTAGATGTTTTGATAGAAAAGGTTCATGATATGATATTTTATCCATGGTGTCTTCATGCTTGGTTACTACTTATTCCAATGTTTTTATATGATTAATTTCATTTGGGGAGAGATTGATCATGATTTTTTATATTGGGGATTATTGGTAAAGTAATTAAAATGTTTTAATGAGATTCCATTATTTATTATTACATTTAAAGATCCCTTTTTTAAAATATATTGTATGAGATATCCCTAGCAAGATTTCGGAGTTAGAGTAACAATTAGGTGATGAGTTGGTTCAAAATGGAGTTCACTATGATTTAGAATGATTTCATTATCTTTTTCATGAGATGATCCATGGAATTTCCCATAAATTTTGCATATTATTCTCACACTATATATATATATTACATGTTCTGAGGACAACATGAGATTGTTAGAGAACATGCATAATTATTTTATGTTAGGTATTTTTCTAATTTATATATAGATATTAAAGTCACTGTAATGATTTTTTAGTTCTCTCATTTTCTTCACAGTTTAATATATTATTTATGGCGTCACATTAATATTCATTTTATATTTAGCTACATTTTCTAGAGATTGGTTAATACCTATCATATAGGGTAATACCTACCCTTTTTAGACTCAACTACACTCTATGATACATGTTTCTTATTACGATACTAATTTCATTTATGTGGTTTATATATTGTATAAACATGTCCGGAACTAGCCCAGGTCGACCCCAAACCGGTCGCCTGAGCCGGCTAGCGGTAAGTCTCGAGGGGTGTTCCCGATCTGTCGGGAAGGAAACAAGTGTCAGGCATCAAAATTTAAAAGGTTGGGATTGATTTGGCCCATTAGCATATGATAACCGATAAACAAAACCGATGATAAAGATAAAAACTGGAAGCAGAAAAAGAATAAAACCAAACATACTTCTCTCTGACCTCCTAGGTCACCACCCAACTACAAGACCACACTTCTCCAACATTGAGCAGCTAAACTAGGAACATGCATGAGAAACTGAACATGCAACTGGAAAGACATAATAGACGTGTGCACCGATATTCTCAGTAGGGATTCCAAGAATGAACCACAATATCCATGCATTTTCCATTTCCAAAAAAGTACAATAATACTAGTTTGAACTATAGTTATAAAAATAAGGTTTTTGTATAACTATTCATTTGGAAAACTAACAATCAAAAATCCATTTCCATTATAATTCAAAAACATGGAATAAAAACAAAATAGGGGTTCAAAAAATCCTTTTCAAAATAGCTACTTTGATGTTCATTTTTAAAACCAACCAGTTTCACAAAACTTTTCCAAGAAACATCAAAACCATGTTCAAGGGTGTGATTTCACACACAGTAAGGGCAATGGTACAAATAGTTCTAGTATCAAAGGATCATAGAAAACCTAGGAACATAGAGGAAGACCAGAACATACTACACATGTTACTCATCATTAAGGCATTCCCTAACTCGATGATGTCATAACACCCTAACGCTCAGCATAGCCCTACATTGCCTAACCAAGGGGCCCAATACCCATAATAGTAATAACTCAGTATTCCCCTGTTATAGGGCCACTATCCAGTGCGTAATATAAACCAGTTCAGTAATCATTCTTAGTAAACCCCCTTGTTAAGCTATCTTTATGTGCTATGTTTACAAAGAGGTGTGCCACACATTCAAATAAAAAGCTATATATATATAATCAGGAACACAATACAATTCAGCACTACCCCTATAAGGACCCAGACTGAAAACAATACATCATCTAGAATTAAATGAATAATTCACATGGTGGATCTTTTCAAGTTTAGAATTTTAGAAAATTAGGACATAACTATTACATCTCAAATATTAAAAAGTAGACACATCTACCCAGTTTCCATTTTTTCACAAAATATAAACTCTTAAACAAAAGAGTCATGACTAGTTCAATGTTTTATACATCAGGACATTTCCATGATCCCATCCTTGATCGTATTCCACATTAATACCTGAGGAAACATTTCAAAAACATGGTATGAGCACAAAAAGATCAGTAAGGGATATAACATAATGAAAGGAAACATTAACGCATCATAAATACAAATTGATGAAAAAATAATTTTCAATCAAAACATACCTTTATAAATCATAATATTTATTAATAACACATAGTAATCACAATTCATAAATGTAACTTACGGTATACATAACACACTTACATTATAGATATCATAGCTACATAGGGAGTCACATTTGGAATACACATCATAGTATATTCCCTAAATCTCTTCAGAGAAGCATTCACGTTTACCTCCTTCATGTTACCTAATGCATTGGAGAGATATCTTAGGCTCACCCGACCTAGGTTTATCATGAAACTACCCATATACATAAAAATGGACAAGAACCAGAACATAATCATAAAACATTACTTAAGCATAAAGGAATGATAAAATTCCAATGTTGCGATAATAATATAACATTTTATGATATTGACCTAAAAACAATTTTCAATACCAAAATACATTTAAATAGCATATCATATTTATTTTTCTTTTTAAATCATTATGGCCTGTTCTGGAATCCATAGATCAAATAATACTCGCGGTGGTTGAAAATGTCATTGTCAATGCTTATGTTAAAAAAAGAAACATTCGTTTTTGTCATTTAGTAAAACGCTTTGTAGAGAAAATATTCCATTTGAATGAATGAAAAATTCAAAAGAGGTTTATACACCGTAAAAAATAATGTCATGTATAAATCAAAATATTCATCAATGAAAGGATATTGAGATGAAGTCCCATACAAATATGGTATACATGGTTTAAGGATAAATCAATTACATATTTCTGTGTCACAAATATAAATACCCCAGATATTAGTGAATATTAAGTGTAAAACAATTAGAGTTAATCCACACATATTCATAGCACGAAATAATCAAGAAGTATAGGTTTAACCCAATGAATTGTAGTTGGGTTAAGAAGTTCCCTTACAGAAATTTGATAGCCTAACAACGTCACATAAAATTCAGAAAATGAGTTAATGAGAGATAAAAAGGTTATCTCATCACGTGGAAATAAAATTGACAGAAATAAGGATATATAAGAACACATCCCAACTTAAGAAGATGTAAATTAGAAGACCTAAACAAATTTATGTTTTTTAAAAAGAGGAGGGTGAATGGTTCCCTTACCGATTTGGGTATCTTTCGAAATGTAGACCCCATGAAAGAAGGGTCATACAACAAAGATGTAAATACCCATAAATTAATGTATATTACAAAAAGAATAAAATCATGGGTAGTACATTCACCACAAAAAATGACATAGTGTAAAATAGAGCATGAATCTCACGGGAATAAGAAACTAAGATAAATACCTCTTACCTCGTTGTAATCAATCGAGTCGTATGACCAAAAGATAATAAACAGAAAATGAATCACATAATACCAGGAATATAAATATAATCATGATAATATATATGAAGTGTAAGTACAAAATACACTACATGAAATAAATAAGTGTTGAACAATGGAAATCTCATAGAATTAAAAGAGAGATAAGAAATCCCCTTACAGAAATTCGTCTCCCTAACAGTGCCACTTAAAACTAAAAAAAATGAAATGATGATATCGAATAGGGTCTCTAATCATATTAACATAAAGAGGAAATTATGATGGATATTGAGATCATACCCCAACATAAGATAAAGGAAATTGAAAGTCTTTATATAAAATAGAACTTCGAAAATGCGGAGGCTGAATAATCATTTAAAATAATTCGGCAGCCTATTAGTGCCACTTAAACATTCTTAAATTGAATTGATGAGAGAAATAGATGGTCTCTCATCATATGAGAATAAAATGTACAGTAGGGTTAAAAAAATAACATCCTCCAACATAATAACATGGAACATAAAAGGAATGGCATAAAACATAGTACTTGAAAATAGAGAGAGAGGTAGGATCCCTTACAAAAATTCGACAGCCTAACAGCGCCGCTTAAACATTCATAAAATTAATTTATGAGAGCAAGAGGGGGAATCTCATCACATGAACATGAAAATTATAGAAGTATTAATATAAAATAACATCCTCCAACATAATAACATGGAACATAAATGGAATGGAAAAAAACACAGTACCTGAAAATAGAGAGAGAGGTAGGATCCCTTACAAAAATTCGACAGCCTAACAGCGCCACTTAAACATTCATAAAATTAATTTATGAGATCAAGAGGGGGTATCTCATCACATGAACATGAAAATTATAGAAGAATTAATATAAAATAACATCCCCAACATAATAACATGGAGCTTAAAATAAATGACATAAAAGAGAAAACATGAAAAGAAAGAGAGAGGTAGGATCCCTTACCTCAAGTCTGTCTTGTCTTGTTATTTTCATTATATTTCTAAATAATAAATGTTGGGTAATTTATAATATCTTATTTACTTACTTTAAAGTATATTATACAATTAATATCACATATTATCATGTTATAATAATTAGTCAATTAGGTGTGTTCATATCATACGTTTTGGCGATGTTCGGTGAGTATGTTAAAAATAAACATGTTCATACCGAATTGCCCATGTAGATATAATTAAATCATCACCATAATGGTATTGATTCTTTAAGTATCATATATATCTAGTATTTATTCATTTTATACTATTACATAACATTTTGGGTAAAAATAATGAAATGCACCGTTCATGGAGACGATAGGCCGTACGTACGCATGAACGCTACTTTCATTTCATTTTCATATTAAATGAATTAAAGCTAAATGAGACATATATATTATAATTATAAGGCCCCAGCCTTAAACCGAACTTAATATTGAATCAAATTAATAATTCAAATTGAGGATCTTTTCAGGTTAATAGTTTTAGAGAAATAGGACATAACTATTACAACTCAAAAGATTACAAAGTAGACACTTCTACTAAGTTTCTATAGAATAAAACCTCTTAAAAAGAAACATGTCTAGTTCCATTTTTTATATAGTATGATTTTTCCTTGATCCCATCCATGACCCTATTCCACTTTAAGTCCTCTGAAAAAACATTTCGAAATATTGGGGTGAGCATAAAAAGCTCAGTAAGGGAAACACAAAGAATGAAAACTGTTAGTTTTTCAAAACAACAAGTAAACCATGTATACTTTATCAAAGTAATACTTTTCACCTTTATGAAGTAGTAAAAACTCTTCACTAAATAAAAGATCATTACTTACCCTTTTGTAACCAAAATATTACCATAAAACCCATATAATGATCACATAACATATAAAGGTAACTTTGGACATAAACATACTTAATTGGAATAAACATACGGTCAACTTCCACACATATCACTTAATAGAATAGCCATACGACCGACTTCCATACCCAATGCATTGGAGGATATAATGTAACCACCCGTCTTGGTATTCATGGCACCACCCGTCACATGGTTTATCAAGTAACCACTCATCAAATGTCCAAGTACCATTATAAAATCATAAGACATAAACAAATATAATGGAATGAAAACATTTCCACACTTTGATCACAATATATCACATAAATATATTGACATAACAAATCCTTTATAAACACAATTTCTAATACCAAAATACATAAAAGAGTTTATGTTATTTATTTCATTTTAAAAACATTACGGCTTGTTGAGGAATCCAAATACCAAATAATACTCGCGGCGGTGGAAAAGGACGTTGTCACCGCGTACGTTAAAAGAAACATTACTTTTTTTCGTTTAGTAAAACGCTTCATATTAAAAGATTCCTTTTGTATAAAAGTAAATATCAAAGGGTATTATACACCATATAAAAGATAGTTGTGTATAAAATGAAAATATGCCTCAATGATTAGAGATTGAGACGAAGTCCCTTAACTCGGGTCCGACTTGACTCGATCTTTCTTTAACATCCTGAATAATAAACTTGAGTTAATTTGTAATTTCTTAAGAAAATTTTTCAAGTTAGTTATTCCTTTTATATCACTTATTGCCATTTTATAGACATTATGCAATCATTTAAGTTAATAATGTCTGTTTTGTCGATATTTGGTTCTTAAGTCGAAAGTGGACTTCTTAAAATTACATGTTGTTCATGTGGTCAAAGGTTCATTATATCCAGAATGATATTCATGATTTGGACATCATATATATCATATTTATCCAGAATATACATGAAATTATAATATTACAAATTCATTTATATGTAAGAAATGAAATTCACCGTTCATAGAGACGGTAATCCGTACGTACGCATGAACGCTACTTTCATTTCTATGTCATATTAATGGAATTAAAACTAAATTAGAGGTATGTATATTTTAATTCCAGAATTATATTCATCATTTATATGTATCATACATCATATATAATCACTTGATGTCCATCATTTATACATTCCACATATCGCATTAACGAATCAAATCACTTTGAGGGGGTGGTAGTCCACAGTTCATAAAATAAAGATTTCACGTATAACCATAACATAAGCCATAAAGGTATGCCATAAATGAATAATACAGAAGCTTAAAGAAAAACATAAACATATTATATATCATATATAAATATAGTGACATCTTAATGGCCACCTTTGAAGGTGTTAAAAAAATATTGAACAATCATCATTTCGTGAGGCAGAAATTGGCCATCAACATAAACAATATGTTCTTTAACCATTTGATCTAGGTGTGTGTAATTGAATCTCAAATCCTTATTATAACAACATCATAGTATATTGTAGTCACTGTATTTGTTAAAAAATAAATTAATAAAAAGAGTTTATGGGGTTGGAAAACCAAATTAAAACAAAAGAACACAAGAGAAAACACTACCTTTAAAACGGGTAACTCTTTTTGATTTGAGCTCAAAGGCTTCCTTGGGAAGACTTTTGCCCAAAGTGAGGCTTCTAGGAGTAATATAGGGATGTGGATAGACAAAATGGGTAGGGTTTGTCTTAGTCAAAGGCTTTGGATGTGTGGGTAATGTGGTAGAGGTGGGGGCCTTTTATAAGAGGAGAGGAGGGGCACTCTAGGAAAGTAAAGAAATGTGTTGGTTGGAGTGGATATTAAAGTGGGGGGTGAATTGAGTTCCAATTAAAATTTCAATTTTTAAACATTGTCTTAAAACCCCCAAATAAAATACTGAATTAATGTTTAGTGAATTTATATCAACGTAAAGGTTCTATTGGGTTCTCAAGGGATTGATTATTTCCCAGTTAATCAAAATAGAAAGGTTGATTAACTTTTGAAACCAACTTACTGATTTTAAACTAATATAAACACTTGTGAATTTAATTATCAAAGTGAATTTAAAACAGTATTGGTTTTAAAGTAATTAGCAGCAGAATAAAAGAATAACATTGAAAGATATAGCACAACAGAAATAACCAAGAGGTTCAGTCTCAAGCCGAGACTTAGTCCTCTCAAAAATTTGTATAAATTTGATCCACACCTTGGATCGGGGTTTACAACAGTTTAAAACTGTCCAGGTCCAAGACCTCTACCACTTTTATTCGTGGGAAACAGAACAACAACAACCAGCTGTCCAGGTCACACACAACCACTACCACTATCTTAGTGTGAAATAAAAGATGTAAGAGTTTGAGTGAGGATTTACAGATCCTCCAGTTAATGTACATGAGACAGTGTGTGTGTTAAATGCAGGAGATGACACACAATGATCGAAATGTGAAATAATGAATAACAGAGCATAGATGTAGATTTTATAAAAGGCTCTAGTGATTTCAGTGAAGCTTTAGACTCATTGAGTTTGATCAGATATGATTCTGAGTCCTCTTCTGGTTTTTGTCAGAAAAACAGAGTGTCGTATACTTGGCATCTAGATTCAGAGATCGTGAGAAATGTAGTTGATGATGTTATTCAATGTCCTCATGAATGTACAGAACTCTTCTTGAGTAATCTTGAGTGTGTATGAGATTCTGTGTCTTCTACCACTATCTCATCCACCACACTTTGCACCCATATATGTCTCGTCGTTGTTACGCCAATATCATTGCACCAGGAGGGACTTCTTGTATTTATGGAACGATATCCAGTAAAAGAAATGAATTCTTTTTGCAGGTACGAGGTACGGTTCCCTGACATCTAATAACATTCATTAAATAAATGACAGAGCATTAAAATATTCCTAATATGACCATTGGTTAGATTAAATAAAGATAAAGAAATTCAAACAGCTGTTTATGACTATCAGTGAGTCAAGTGATTGGTAGGTCATCAACATCAGCATCAGTGAGACATCTTTGGTGACTCAGATGATCAACATCGGTGTGTCATGATCGATGACTCATTTGATCTGCATCGGTGGGACATCTTCGTTGACTCATTTGATCAGCATTGGTGAGACATCTTCGGTGACTTATTTGATCAGCATCGGTGAGACATCTTTGGTGACCCATTTGATCAGCATCGATGTGTCATTATCGGTGACTCATTTGATCAAAATCGGTGAGACATCTTCAGTGACTCATTTGATCAGCATCGGTGAGAAATCTTTGGTGTCTCATTTGATCAACATCAGTGAGACCGTTGTCCCTCGATATGGATCGGTGCGACTGTTGTCCATTGATATTGATCGGTGCGACCATTGTCCTTTGATATGGATTGGTGAGACCATTCTTCTTTGATATGGATCGGTGAGACCACTGTCCTTTGATATGGATCGGTGTGACCGGTGTTCTTTGATATGGATTGGTGAGACCATACTTAGACGAATATTTGTATTTGGACTAATATAGTGATATGCCGAATATGGGTTAAGGTTAATCATTAGAGATAATATATAAGAGAATTGTGACCATTCATAATACATGTAGAGAGTAATTAACATCCATAAGATTTGTTATTATAAAAACATGATCCAACCAATATACACATATTCACTAAGAGATTGTGATTATGTATATGATAAATCCAACCGGATTAAGTAATCAATGATTTGTGATTATTAAAACAGCAATCATAGGAAGAATTCAACAATCTTCCAGAGGGCTCAACAATCTCCCCCTTTTCGATAATCACAAATATTAGCCATAAATAAAAATAATATATCATCAATAATAAGTGATAATAAAAATAAAAACATAATAAGATATAAATATCCCCTAGAATTTATGCCTTTAAATACTTATGCAAGCATTGCCATAGAAAGTTTCTCCCCCATGGATAAAAAAATCTCCCCATATAGAGATGAATCTCCCCCATATCCCCCATAGATCTATAGATATACAGATTTCTCCCCCTTTGGAATAATCAAAAAGGAGGGAACAGATAAAGAGAGATTAAAAGAAGGCATCAGAGAGAATAAAAAGAAAAGAGAATAAAATTTATAATACATCACATTACAATCACAAGAGGGTTCACCCTATCAACAACAACGCACAACTATTTCTTGGGATGTAACGGGGCCTTTCCCTTGTCAGAAGGATCAATGGTTGGTATGTTGGAAAGCTTGGAGGTAGGTTGAACTGGGCGAATTTGAAAAGGTGGTAGGGTGACTCTGGAGGGTGGAGGAGAGGATGCCACTGGAATTTGTTGTGGAGCTGTAGGAGCTGGTTGAGAAGATTGTTGAGGAACTGGTCGGAGTTAATATATATCTTGAGCAATAGAGATATGATTTCGAGCAACATCAGAGGCATTGAGAGGGTCAGCAGTAGGAAGCACAATGGGGGTGGCTTGTACATTCATTAAGGCTTCAAAATATTTATGAAATAACTTATGCACCATACTACATAGCCTTCTCTAAATCATCCTTATTCTCCACGAACCGTTCCAGGGTAGGAGTAAAATCTTTCAACTATCAAACATGTGTCTTGAAATCTTGTGGGACTGGAGGTAGTCTAAGATTGTCAGCTATCACTTTGAAATTTGCGGTCATGTCCTGCTTGGTAACGATTTTTGAAATGTAATGATCAACCTTTTCCTTGATCTCTCTCCGAGATTTAGTGGCATATAATGAATATACTGTTACCATATTATGAATGTGATCAATGTGCTCTTTCATCTTCCTCAACGATTCCAAATCAAGATGTTGTCTAATGGTGGCCAATTCATCATGCCCAATCTGCCTTAGAGCCTCTAGCTCACGAGTAGTGATCTTAGTTACTTAGGCTGTACTGGCTTGAGCAACTATCTGAGTTATCTTAGCTTTCAACATTCTCAGATCAGACATTTTAAGATGTTCAATCAGATTCCTAAACACTTCCATCATACCAGAGATGGTGGATATAAATTCATTGGATGAAGAAACTAATCCAGATTGTAGATCCTTCAGAATCTGATTTAGAGAGGCTATGTTTTTTGCCAATAAACTGACCAGTATTGGCCATGTCTGGTTTAATATCATTTTAAATTTCTTCTCTAACTGTATCTCTCATAGCTGTATGCAACTCACTTTTGAACTTATCAATATCAGACTGAGAGACAATAGAACTAGGTAGATGAGAATCTGCAGCATCAAAAGCACGAGCAGACCTTGCCTCAACTAGTTGTCTTTCCATCATAACCGCAGTAGATTATGACTCTTCTTCTTCTTCTTCTTCAGAATACTCTAAACCAAAAATAGCAAAACCAGGTAATCATTTCAGACAGCAGCACACAAAGTATATTTCAGTTTATCATAACTTTCTTTTCCACTGATTTCAAGAGAATCTCTCTTTCCATTGGCATTTGTTTCTGGAACAGTTTGATGTGTTTCTGTTGGAGGTACATTAAGACCATCCACTGGTCGGTTATCACCATCATCATCATTATCAACATCATCATCATTCCCATTTCCATTCTTCAAAGAAACATCACTGTCAGATACTTCAGTGTCACTAGATTCTTCATCACCAAGAACTGGTTCTGATTCAGGTAAGGGTAAAGGTGGAATGGCAGATCCAAAGTCTATTCTTCTCTTAGGGCTCACAGTATCAGGATCACTCCTATCATCAGGAGGTGACATACATCCTTCTTCTATTTCAGCTTCTCACATCACATCTTTACCAAATTCTTTAGTGTCTTTATTCATTTCAACATCTACTTCTTCCTTATCATCTGATTAAATTGTCTCCTCATCTGATTTCAAACCAGGGTCTCTCAAAATCTTCGGCCTCTTTCTATGATCAGTGGGATTGTAAGATTTATACAACATGTCCTCATCAGCAACCTAGCATTTCGTCCATGGTTTGAAGTTTATTTTCATCCGTTAACAAATTTCATTGTTAACACAAGAAGCACTATCAGATTCAGCTATCTCATCAGCTTCATCAACACATTCCAGAATCATTAACATAGTAGAGATCATTTTGGAATAGAACAGGGAAGTGTCTTTCTTATAAGGTTTCAACATTCCAGCTATGTGAACCATTAGATATCTACAAAAATTGATCTTCTCATGGGCCTTTAGTAAAAACAATAGAAAAACATCCTGGTATCTTACAGCAAAAAAATATACTTTCATGGGGAAAATTTGGTTCTGAATAAACTTAAAGTGAAGTGTACATTCACTATCCAGCTCTGAGGCTGTGATTCTCCTTGACTCTCTGTTTCCAGTCAAAATATCTAAAGCTAACTCATAAGAGATGTATTCAGTGGTTGGAGGAATGCTTCTAGCATAATCCTCATACCGACCCTCATAGGGTACATTCAAACATTAGGCCCATTGATTAGATGAAAAAGACATTTTCTTTCCTTTCACTACAGAAGACATTCTGGCATCCTCGAAACCATCTAAAGTAACTTGCAGATTTATATAAAACTCATGCACTGTCTTTGGGTAGTATACACGAGTGTTATCTGAGACCTAGGCTTTCCATCCTTGCGAATCTAAAACTTGTAAAAATAGCGACTTGTCAAAAGCCAGGCGGAGCTGACTTCTTTTTCTACAGAAACAATACGAGTTTCCAGGTTCAGATTTACTGATCTTTGAGTGGTACTACCCGACTCGCCTCGAGCATGCTTTTAAGGTACATGACTTTTTGATCCTTTGCTCGGTCTCTTCTTCTTAGCCATTTGACGATTCTGGGAATGCAGGATTTTGAAGGTTCGAAGTAGAGGAGAAGAGATGAAATAATGTTTGGTGGGAAAGAAATGAAAGGTTGACGGTTTGGGGAATTGAAATAGTCACGTATAATTTATTTCATCATTTAGGGTTCCCATAATAAAGATAAAATTAGTTAATTAATCACAACAAAATAAAAAGTAATATAAAGAAAGTTCGGTTTTACAGATCGGTTTCACATATCGCTTTCCCAGATCAGTTTCACAGATCAGTTTCACAGATCGGTTTCACAGATCGGTTTCACAGATCAGTTTCACAGATCAGTTTCACATATCCATTTCACAGATCAGTTTCACAGATCGGTTTCACAGATCAGTTTCACAGATCAGTTTCAAAGATCAATTTCAAAGATCGGTTTCACAGATCAGTTTCACAGATCAGTTTCACAAATCAGTTTCACAGATCGGTATCACAGATCAGTTTCACATATCGGTTTCACAGATCGGTTTCACAGATCAGTTTCACTGATCTCTCATACACAATTCTTGTTTAATAAACTGCATTCTTTCAGAACATAAAGGATGTGTAAAAATATCATTTAATTAATGTTCAGAACTAATAAATTATATAGAAATATCACCTTTATGAAAATGATCTCTTAGAAAGTGATGTCTAATATCAATGTGGTTAGTCATAGAGTGAGACACATGGTTCTTAGATATTTTGATCACACTAGTATTGTCGCAGTTAATTGAAACTTGTTTAAAATCAAATACATAGTCCAATAAAGTGGGATTCATCCACAGAATCTGTGCCCAGTAACTACCAGCAGCAATATATTCTGCTTCATCAATAGACAATGCAACTGAGTTCTGTTTTTTACTACACCATGATACTAGGAAATTTCCAAGTAAATGACATGTTCCAGATGTGCTTTTTCTATCTAACTTACATCCAGCAAAGTCAGCATCTGAATAACTAGTTATATAAAATGATTTTCCTTTTGGATAAAACAAACTTAGATTCACAGTATACATAAGATATTTAAAAACCCTTTTAACAGCTAGTAAGTGTGATTCTTTAGGATTATCTTGAAATCTAGCACACATACACACACTAAACATAATATCTGGTCGACTGGAAGTAAGATAAAGTAAACTACCAATCATGTTTCTGTATTAGGTTTGATCAACTGGTTTCCCAGTTTCATCAACATCCAATTTATAGGTAGTAATCATAGGTATATCAATTTCCATTATTCTATCTAAACCAAAATGTTTTAATAAATCCTTAGTATATTTACTTTGAATTAGAATAATACCATCTTTAGTTTGAATGATTTGAAATCCATGAAAATACATAAGCTCTCCCGTTAATCTCATTTCAAATTCATTTTGCATAACCATTGAAAATTCAGTACATAAAGAAATTTTAGATGATCCAAAAATAATATCATCAACATAGATTTGTATTATTAACCATTCTTTTCAAATCCTTTTTATAAAAAGAGTGAGATCAGCTATTCCTTCTGTAAATCCATTTGAAATAGGAAAGTTTGAAAGTCTTTCATACCAGGCTCTGGGAGCTTGTTTTAAACCATATAAAGCTTTAGAAAGTTTAAAAATATGATTTTGAAAATGAGGATTTGAGTAACCAGGTGGTTGTTCTAAAAAAACATCTTCAATAATAAAAATATTTTAAAAAGCACTTTTCGCATTCATTTGATATAACTTGAAATTCAGATGTGATGCATAGGCATGTAAGATCCTAATAGCCTCTAATCTAGCTACAGGTGCAAAGGATTCCTCATATTCAATTCCTTCTTCTTGATTGTAACCTTGTGAAACTAGCCTAGCTTTGTTTCTAATGTTGTTTCCAGATTCATCAACTTTGTTTCTAAACACCCATTTTCTGCCTATGGTAATAGTGTCCTTAGGTCTTTCTACTAATTTCCAGACATTGTTTCCTTCAAATTTATTTAGTTCCTCTTGCATAGCCGTTACCCAAAATTCATCATTGATAGCATCATTGATATTTTTAGGTTCTAACTGTGAGAGAAAAGCATGATGTTCAACCTGATTTCTTAGAGAAGCTCTAGTCTGTGTTACTCTATCTAGATTACCTACAACATCATCTAACAGATGTTTTTTTAGAATCCTAGTTGGTATAGAAAAGGTAGGACTCGAGATTTCAGGTTCATCTGCAGGTTGAGGTTCAACAGAAGCAGGTTCTGGAAAATTTCCAGAACTGGATGTTTTAATTACATGTCCACTGTCTTTATCATTAAGGTTCAAACCAGAGATATCATCTTCATGATTTTCAAGAGAGGTCTTAGGTTCATGTGGATCGGTTTCATCAAATTTGATTTGAATATATTCTTCCAAACATTTGGTTATTTTATTGAAAACTCTATAGGCTTTACTAGAGATAGAATAACCTAGGAAAATTCCTTCATCACTCTTGGATGCAAACATGTCAAGATTATCATTGGTATTATGAATAAAGACATTGCAGCCAAAAACTCTGAAGTAGTTAACCTTAGGTTTCCTATGGTTCCACAACTCATAAGGGGTCCTCTTAAGAACAGGTCTGATTAAGACTCTATTGATAACATAAAAAGCTTAATTTACAGCTTCATCCCAAAAATAAATAGGCAGGTCATACTCATTAAGCATAGTCCTAGCAATTTCTTGCAGGGTTCTATTCCTCCTTTCTACTACACCATTCCGTTGAGCTGTCCTAGGGGCCGAGAAATTGTGAATTTAGCCAATGTGTGAGCATCAAGATTCAAACTCATGATTTTCAAACTCAAGGCCATGATCACATCTCAGGGATTTAATTTTTTGTCCACTATGGTTTTCTACAGACTTGGAATATTTTACGATGCAAGAATAAGCTTCACTTTTGTGAGCTAGAAAATATACCTAAGTATATCTAGTAAAGTCATCTACTAAGACATAGACATAATTCTTACAATTTAAACTAGAAACTCTAGAAGGTCCCACTAAATCCATGTGAACGAACTTGAGAGGTTGAGAAGTTGAAACTTCTTTCTTTGATTTTAAAGAAACGTTATGTTGTTTTCCCTTTTGACAGGGATTACAAACTTTGTATGTTAGAAACTCAAGTTTGGGTAGGTCTCTAACTAAGTTCTTCCTAGAATTTTTTATAAGAGACTGTATATTGCAGTGTCCTAATCTTCTGTGCCAAAGCCAAGACTCTTTATAAAAAGCATTTAAACAAGTAATATTTTGCATAGCTAAAGAATTTAAATCCACAGCATAAACATTTTCATTTCTTAAAGCAGAAAACACTAAAGCATTTTAGAATAAAAAACATTACAAGAATCATTTGGAAATTTAACATAAAAACCATCATCACATAACTGAGAAATACTTAACAAATTTTATTTAAGTCCATCAACATATAAAACCATAGAAATTAATACTAAGTCAGTGTTACCAATCTGGCCTAACCCGATGATTTTCCCTTTAGAATTATCACCAAAGGTGACAATGCCTCCATTAATCCTGACTAAGATTTTAATGCATGAGAAGTCTCCTAACAAATATCTTGAACATCCACTGTCCAAATACCAAGGATTTCTATAGGAGCTCATTAAGCAGGTTCCCTACAAAACAGATTTAGATAGGAAATGATTTTGGTACCCAGATCTACATGGGTCCAGACAGGTTAGCCAATGAAACTTTAGGTACCCATATTTGTCTAATGGGTCTCATAATATTTCTAGAGT
Organism: Viscum album; assembly: GCA_963277665.1. NCBI lineage: Eukaryota > Viridiplantae > Streptophyta > Magnoliopsida > Santalales > Viscaceae > Viscum > Viscum album. The sequence goes on from OY728159.1 coordinate 1,436,677,435, forward strand.
TAAAATATTTTGAAAGATAAAATTTATTAGATCCATAACTATGAATATAACTAGTTGAAGCATATGAAGTTTCAGAACTAGCTACATTCTATCTAGATTTAGGAATGAATTTTGTTTTGGTAATATTCTTTTTTTCCAGGTTAGTATCCTATACCAGTTGTGTATCTAGGTGCTATTTTCTTACCTAGCATCTGAGTAATAGTATCTTTACAATTTCTAAATTTCTCTAAGTCTTTCTTGAGTTGCTCATTAGATAATTTCAGTTCAGTTTTTTCTTTAATCAACTGGGCATTCTTTTCCATTTCAATATCAATATCAGATATCTGTTTAACAGTTAAAGCATATTGTGTCTTTAAACCATTGTATTTGTCTTTCATCTCATTACATGTTTCTTCTAATATATCACAGTATTCAAATAGTTCAGATTTTGACATGATTTCTGAGTCATAATCATCTTCAGAATAGTATGGATTTAACATAGGAGTTTCAGATGTTACCACATAGGTGTTTTTCATAAAACACATGTTTTCCTTATTTTTGTGTTCAGTCTCAGAAACATCAGAAGCAGTGGAGCTATCCTTTGAAGCACTCCAAGAATCCTTTATGGGTTTCTTAAACCTATTGTCCTTGTATTCATACCTCTTCTTGTATTTCAACTTTGGACTGTCTGCTTTTATGAGTCCCTTTCTTTTGCATTCATAGCATAAATCTTCATCTGATTTGTGAGATTTCTTCCAATCCTTTTTCCAATGTCCCTTGCTATCATACTTATCTTTATAATTTGATTTTCTGAAAAACTTCTTCTTCCTATAAAACGTTTTAATCCTTCTGGAAATGTGTGCCATCTCAGAATCACTATTTCAAGTACATTCACTGTCTTCACAGCTTGAACTCTCATTTATAGCTTGAAGCATCTCCTTATCCGTGTTCTTTGAAGTTGAATTCTTGAAAGCAAGTGATTTCTTTATAGGTTCATCTTCTTCTTCTTTGTTAACCTTGAGTTCCTCTTCATACGTCATCAACTTTCCAATTAGTTCCTTGACTGGTAGTTAACCAATATCACATGATTCTCTAATTGAGACAGAAGTTCCCCTCCATCTTTCAGGTAGACATATTAGAATTCTCATAATTTGTTCCTCTGATGGAACATCCTTTCCCAGAGAAGTATTTATGTTGTCAATTACATTAAACCTGAGATACATGTCAGAAATGGGTTCATCAGGCTTCATCTTAAAATTATCATACTTAATAGTATAAGTGTTCAATCACATTTCCATAACATTAGTTGTTACTTCATGAGAAATAGCTAAGGTATCCCAAATTTCATAAGCAGTTTTACAAGTAGATATTCTATTAAATTCCTCATCTCCTAATGCACAGTAGAAGGCATTCATAGCTTTGCAATGATTATTGTAGGCAGCCATAGTAGCTTCATTCCATGTAGTTCTAACAGTAGTAGGAATTTTATATTTTGATTCTATAGCTGTCCAAATATAAAAACCCATGCTTTCTAAATGAATTTTCATCTTGATCTTCCACTGAGCATAGTTAGTGCCATTAAAAAATGGTGGTCCATTGGTAGCAACACCTTCATGTCTATTATCCATGATAGATTACATAAAGCAATGATTTTAAAGAGATAAAAATTTAGAAATAACAGAAATTTTAAGAACATTAAAATACAACTAAAATAACAGTTGAAAAACAGAGTACATTAGAAAATATTTAAACAACCTCTGATACCAATTGTTGGTCGGAGTGGATACTCAAGAGGGGGGTGAATTGAGTTCCAATTAAAATTCCGGTTTTAAATCTTTGTCTTAAAAACCCCCAAATAAAATACTGAATTAAACTGTAGTGAATTTATATCATAGTAAAGGATCTGTTGGGTTCTCAAGGGATTTATTATTTCCCAGTTAATCAAAACAGAAAGTTTGATTATCTTTTGAAACCAACTTACTGATGTACAACTAATATTAACACTTGAGAATTTAATTATCATAGTGACATTAAAATAGTTTTGGTTTTAAAGTAATTAGCAGCGAAATAAAAGAATAACTTTGAAAGATATAGCACAACAGATATAACCAAGAGGTTTAGTCTCAAGCTGAGACTTAGTCCTCTTAAAAATTTGTATAAATTTGATCCACACCATGGATTGGGGTTTACAATAGATTACAATTGTCCAGGTCCAAGACCTCTACCACTGTTATTCGTGGGAAACATAACAACAACAACCTGCGGTCCAGGTCACACAAGACCTCTACCACTATCTCAGTGGGAAATAAAAGATATAAGAGTTTGAGTGAGGATTTACAGATCCTACAGTTAAATTACAGGAGACAATGTGTGTCTTAAATGCAAGAGATAACACACAATACTCGAAATGTGAAATAATGAATCACAGAGCAGATATGTAGAGTTTAGAAAATGATCTAGTGATTTTAGTGAAGATTTGGACTCCTTGAGTTTGATCAGAGATGATTCTGAGACCTCTTCTAGTTTTAGTCTGAAAAACAGAGTGTCGTCTACTTGGAATCCAGATTTAGAGATTGTGAAAAATGTAGTGGACAAAGTTCTTCAATGTCCTCATGAATGTACAGAACTCTTCTTGAGTATGCTTGAGTGTGTATGAGGTTCTGTGTCTTCTACCACTATCTCATCCACCACTCTTTGCACCCATATATGTCTCGTCATTGTTACGCTAGTATCTATTCACCAGCAGGGACTTATTGTATTTATGGAACAAGCTCCAGTAAAATAAATGATTTCTTTTTGAAGGTACGAGGTACGGTTCCCTGAAATCCAACAAACTTCATTAAATAAATGACAGAGCATTATAATATTCCTAATATGACCGTTGGTTAGATTAAATAAAGATAAATAAATTCAAACAGCTGTTTATGACTATCGGTGAGTCAAGTGATCGGAAGGTCATCAACATCAGCATCAGTGAGACATCTTTGGCGACTTAGATGATCAGCATCAGTGTGTCATGATCAGTGACTCATTTGATCAGCATCGGTGAGACATCTTCAGTGACTCGTTTGATCAGCATCGGTGAGACATCTTCGGTGACTCATTTGATCAGCATCGGTCAGGCATCTTTGGTGACTCATTTGATCAGCATCTGTGTGTCATGATCGGTGACTCATTTGATCAGCATCGGTGAGACATCTTCGGTGACTCAATTGATCAGCATTGGTGAGACATCTTCGGTGACTCATTTGATCATCATCAGTGAGACCGTTGCCCTTCGATATGGATCGGTGTGACCGTTGTCCTTTTATATGGATCGGTGCGACCATTGTGCTTTGATATGAATCAGTGTGACAGTAGTCCTTTGATATGGATCGATGAGACTGTTGTCCTTTGATATGTATCGGTGCGACCGTTGTCCATTGATTTGGATCAGTGAGACCATACTTAGACAAATATCTGTATTTGGACTAAGACAGTGATATGCAGAATATGGGTTAAGGTTAATCATTAGAGATAATATATAAGAGGATTGTGATCATGCATAAGACTTGTAGAGAGTAATTAACATCCATAAGATTTGTTATTATAAAAACATGATCCAACCAATATACACATATTCACTAAGAGATTGTGATTATGTATATGATAAATGCATCTAGATTAAGTAATCGATGATTTGTGATTATTAAAATAGCAATCATAGCACGAATTCAACAATCTTCCAGAGGTCTCAACAAAATGTTACATTATTTTTAAATGAGTTTCGGATTTAAAAGGTCCCACATTGATATAATTCAAAGATAAGGTGATAAGGGTTCGAAATCCACCAATACAATAGGTTTTTGACAAGTGTCGGTCTTATATTTTACATTATATTTTCATTTTATTTAAATTGTTAAATAATGAGGTCATCGCTGCATCATCATGGTGTCATAAATAATTTAATTTATTTAATGTTTAAAAATTATAAAAAAACTATCATGATGTAGGAAATAGTTTTATCATTATAATGAATATTTATTGAAAAAAATATGACTTTTATAAACCCATTTAAAAATTGTTGTGGTAAAACAACTTATGTTTGTGACATTTTATTTTTGACATTAAATAAAAAGTTTTTAATATCATTTTCCTACCAAAGTGGCTCCATGGGGTCCCCAAGTTGACCCATGGATTTTCATGGTCGGACATGACACATAAAATGAGGGTAAGACATGTGTCTAGGTTATTTCATAGTATTAAAACATTATTTTTACCTTAAACTACACTAATTACCTCTAATCGCGATTAAAAACATAAAAGTTACTATTCAACAAAAAATTATTTTAATCCCATTGAACCACATTTTAATTTTTAATGACAACCATGTATATGGGATTATTGAAATTCCAAACACAGAGGTGGTAAAATTTCATTTCAACAAAAATCATTTTTTTTAAGTACCACCTAGTGGTTTCACTATTCATCAAAAATTGATGTTTTTCAGAAAAATACCAAAAATTCACACTAAGCTATATTTTATATTCCAAATTCAAAAATGAAGTCTATTTTACAAAATTCAAAACATATAAGTTTCATTAATTAATTTAATAATTAATTCCCACTGTCAGAAAAAATAGCTTCTTTTCATGAAACAATAAGTATTGAAAGATTAACACTAGTTTAAGTCAGATTTCAATGTAAAATTAATTCCAACGACCACTATTGGATTTAACGGTAAAAATATATTCTAATTTAACTCTAAACCCAATTAAAATGATTATCTAATCATATAAATAAATTAGATTAAAAAGAGGTTTTGAATTAAAATACAACATTTTCACTATTCATTAAAAAAATGAACTTTATGGAAAAAATACCAAACATTTACACAAAGATAATTTTGATGTCTTGATTCTAAAGAAGTGTTTTATTTGGTCCAATAGAATATATAAAATGACCAAAACTATTTTTAATGACGGTTCGCCATCAAAAGGAGATAAGTGAACCTTTAGTGGAAATTAGGGTATAAATGCCTAAAATTGAATTCTTTTCATATGTTAAGCCTTTATCTATTGTTGGATAAATGTAAAAACATTTAAAAACATATACATTCATATTTTAGTTATTTTTATCCATTCCCAACAATACAATGGCTATATGTTAACTACCATTTAAAATAATATTATTTTATTACTAGTTTGCAACGTAAGATTTCAATGAAACTCATTGTAGCGTATCGGGTACGCTATCGAACATAGCAACCCCTTTAAAATAAAATTAATATTTATTTTGAAAATATTAATAAATATTAAAATGTTTTATTTTTTATTTACCTGGGATGTTACATCCTTCCCCCCTTTTGGGAATTGCATCCTCGCAATTTTATTCACTTATCAAAATAAGTGTGGGTATTTATCCCTAATAGATTTTTCAGAATCCCATGTTGACTCTTCAACCATTTTGTTTTCCACAAAAACATTACCTGGTGAATTATTTTATTTCACAACACTTGCTCTCTTCGGTCATAAATCTGGACTGGTTGTTCTTCAAAAGAGAGATTTTCTTCCAACTGAACTACCTGTAGGCTCAAAACATGTAATGGATCTGGAATATACTTTCTCAACATCGAAACATGAAAAAAATTATGTACCTAACATAAACTCGGAGGTAAAGACACTAGGTAAGAAACTGATCCAACTTTCTCTATAATTTCATATGGTCTAATGAACCTTGAACTCAACTTTCCTTTCTTACTAAATCACATCACACTTTTCCATGATGAAAATTTGAGAAAAAAATGATCACCTACCTCAAAATATAGACCCTTCCTCCGGTTATCCGCATAACTCTTTTGCCGACTCTGAGCTGTTCTCATTTGTTTCTGAATCAACTAAACTATTTCTGCCATCTCTTCTACCAATTCTGGTCCCATCAGCTTCCTTCCACCCACTTCATCCCAAAAATCTAGAGTTTGACACAGCTTCCCATATAATGCCTCAAATGGTGCCATCTGTATACTGGAATGAAAGCTGTTATTATAAGAAAACTCAACCAAAGAAAGATGTTAGTCCCAACTTCCTTGATAATCCATCGAACAAGCATGTAGAATATCCTCTAATGTCTGAATTTTTCGTTCTGACTGCCCATCTGATTGAAGATGAAAAGTTGTACTAAAATTTAATTCAGTACCCTACGACTTATAAAGGCCCTTCCAAAAGTTAGATGTAAACCTGTGATCAGGATCAGACACAATGGAGAGGGTAACTCCATGTAACCATACTATCACTTTAAGATACATTTGAGAAAGTTGTTGAGTCAATAAGGTTCTCCTTATGAATTTTCCATTCCTTCTTGTTTTGAAAATTACAAACACCTTTCTTTAAGGAAAATCACTTTTATAAGGAAAATCGCTTTTATATGGAAAATCGATTTTATAAGGAAAACTCATTTTATAAGGAAAAAATCTATTATAAGGAAAATCGCTTTTATAAGGAAGACCGCTTTTGTAAGAAAAAAATCATCCTTATCATATTTTCATTCATATATAAGTTTCAGTTTCATTCTATATTCTCGGTATCATTTGAAACTTTGATATGAAAACATTCTGTTTTATGTACCGAATTCCAAATGAGAACTGTAATGAAGTATCATTCCGAATTCCGAATATGAACTCTGATAATGTTTTATTCTAAATTCTGGATACGAATTCTCATTACGAATTCAGATGACAAATTCTCATTATGAATTCTGATGATGAATTCTCATTACGAATTCTGATGACAAATTATCATTACGAATTCTGATGACAAATTCACATTACAAATTCTGATGACAAATTTTCATTACAAATTCTTATGACGAATTCTTATTATGAATTCTGATGACGAATTCTCATTTTGAATTCTGATGACAAATTATCATTACGAATTCTGATGACAAATTCTCATTACGAATTCTGATGACGAATTCTCATTACGAATTCTGAAGATGAATTCTCATTACGAATTCTGATGAACAATTCTCATTATGAATTCTGTTGATGAATTCTCATTCTGAATTATCATTCCGAATTCACCTATTAAACAGAATCTGATCATCATTGTTTTATACACTCCGAATTTATTTAGACTCCAAAAAATTATTTTTGTTTACACTCCGAACATTCATTCCAAACATTTGAGTTAGACTTTAAACGATGTTGTACATTCTGTTACACTTGGTTTTTTATAAAACGATGTCGTCTATTCTGTTATAATCTAACCGTTGGTTAAGTTACACATGTATAGGTCCCTCCGATTTTTAAGGTAAATATGACCGTTGCAAAGGAAGCCAACCTTGCCTATAAATTGGAGCTCATTTGAAAGAGCTCGAGACTGACTGATCAGATGGACTGATCTTCTACTCATGTGATTACACTCTTGAAGTGATATCTATAGATATAGGCTCTTATTAACTCTCAAATGTTCGTGCGACTCCTAATGTTAGTTATTACATTCAAGGACTTCTGGGGATAAGAAGACAGAGGTGCCGACTAACTGTATGTTCGAGGGCTTCCTTGCTGAGGAAGACAGAGGTTTCCAACTACATTCAATTTGAGGGCTTCTAGGGATAGCAAGACAGAGACTTCGTCTTTGTATCGAGGGCTTACCCTGGTGTGGGTAAGACAGACTTTCTTGAAATTATAAATCAAGGGACCCTTATCCATGGTTGTGGGGTACCCTTCTCTTTGGGTTAAAAAAATTATATCTTGTTACTTGTAGTTTTACTACTTGTTTGTTTCCGCTATATTTTTTATTATTAGGAAAGTATAAATTTCGTATACTTACTTAATTGTACTCTGTTTCATTTAGATTTGATATTCTTTAAAGTAGAATCTCATATTGTAATCTTTTGTTAAGTTTCAATTTCTGGAACCATATTTCCGGAATCTATTTTCCGAATCTCTTTCCAGTTTTAAGAAAGTACATCGGACTTGACGATTATAACTTAATTCCTTATTCCATGTTTTTCATTTGGTGTTAGAGGTGTTGTGAATTATCTTAGTTTAACTTTGTTAAACTTATCTCTTTACTTTGTTAAAATAATTTTTAAAGTATACAATTCACCCCCTCTTTTATATTGAGCATCTACATCATTATTTCGATCCTACAATTGGTATCAGGGGAGGTCTCTGAAATACTTGTACTCACGTATATGTTTTTCTTTCTCAATTTATCATTCCAAATTCAACATTCCGAAACTTTCTCTTTCAGAATTTTTTTTTTCCGAACTTTGTGATTACAAATTTTCTTCTAACAAGTTTGTGTGCTGAAAGCTATTTCTAAGTATGACAGGAATTAATGTTGGTTCCATTGATAATCTAAATCCTACATGACCACCAGTCATTGATGGTGATGATTATGAATACTGGAGAGATCGAATGAAGACTTTTGTTATCAATACTGGATGGGACAACTTCGTTATGTTTACTGGTGATTATAAAATTCCTGATAAGGAAATTAGAACATTTACTAACCAGGAAGAGAAAGAGTATCAACTCAATTATATGGTACGCAATACCTTACGTTGTTCAATGACTAGAAATTTATATAGCCAAATTTCTTCTTGTGAAGCAGCTAATTGTATCTGGAAGAAGTTAGAGGTTATACACTTTGTAACTTCTAATGTGATTGAGACTATGAGATCTATGCTTAGAGCTGAATACCATGGTTTCAATTTTCCATATGGTGAACCAATATGTAAAGTTCAACAGAGATTTATGACTATTTTCTATAGTTTACAGTCTATGGGAGAGAAAGGGTTAGATGATGAAGCACTTGTGGACAAGATAATTGATATTATGCCCAATGAGTGGGAATCCAAAAGAACAGCTATAGATGAGAACAAGAAAGTGACTCAAATTTCTCTTGATGAGTTATTCAGAACACTTCTTCAACATGAAACAAGAATCAAGAGAGATGCTAAAAACATAAAAAAGAAGAATGGGAATGGTACTATTTCTTTTACAATAACATCAAATCAGATGAAATCTAAGACTACTGAGAAAGTAACCAGATCCATGTCTAAGAAACTTTTTTTCCAATCCGAATCTAGTGAGAGTGAAGTCTCTGAAAATGAGTTTGAAAATATTGCTCGAAGGATGAACAAAATATCTGGCCAAAGAAGTTTCCAATACAAGTATAATAAGAAGGAAACAAATAATAAGAAAGATGGAGAAGTCACTTGTTATGAATGAAAGAAAGCTGGACATATTATACCAGATTTCCCTTTGCTCAAAAAGAAAGAACGGAAAGAAAGGCATTCAGACAGAAATAGAAAGGAGTATTATAAAGTCAAAGCTACGAAAGTGTTGAAAGCTAATGACACCTAGAGTGCCAGTGGTGGTGACTCTTCAGATGAATCTTCTGATTATGAATCTTTAGGACAGAAGAATCTTAGTCTAATAGCCAGACTACCTATTGATAATCATTGTTTTATGGATAAGGTATGAAATGTGGAATCATTGACCAATGTATCTTTAAATTCTAATGATAGTAAGTATTATAACTCTTCAGATGAAGAATCCTCTTCTATTGAAGAAAATACTTTACCTACTTATGAAAAAGTTTCTAGGTTTGCTGAACTTCTTGAAATTGAGAATTCCAAACACAATAAAAAGCATGATAAGGAAAAATCTAGGAATAATATTCTTACAAATGATATATCAGATCTTTCAAAAGATCATGATAAGAAAAATAATGATTTTTATATTATTTCAAAAAATTTTGATGAAGTAAGTTCTAAGAGGAACGAACATTCTAAAGAGTTAGAAAAAGTAATTTCTATGAAAAGAGTTTTTGAGCCTAGCTCTAGTTCTAAAACTAATTATTTTGAGGATAAAAACTTGTTTATAAAAATCAAGTCAGAAATTTTTTCCTTAATGAAGTATTTATCAAACATTACCCATGCTAAAGAAAATTTTGATAAAATTTATTCCCAAATACGACATTTAAGAAATAAATCCGGATTTGGTTATACCCGTGCAAAACCTATTTTTAGTAATAATTATTTTATTCCTCAAAGTGCCCCATTTTGTAATAAGTGTCAATGTGGTGGTCACTGGGCAATGAATTGTTCTTTAAACAAAACCCAATCTCTAGGATTTCACAAATCTTACTTTTCTAAGAAGATGTGGGTACCTATGATTTTGTTATCTAGAAATCTCGGATCCAAACAAGTTTGTATTCCGAACGTCTAATTCACGTCTTGATTTCTGGAAATAAAGAGAGTACCAACAACAATACATGGTACATGGATAGTGGATGTTCCCAGCACATGACTGGTAACAAAATCTATTTTGAAAATATTATCAAAACGAAAGTAGGAAAGGTAACTTTCAGAGAAAATTCTAAGGTAGAGATTGTTGGTATTGGTAATATAGTTCTTTTAGGAAAAACATTGATTTCAAATGTTCTTTTTGTTAAGGGTCTTATGAACAACCTCATTAGCATAAGTCTGTTTTGTGATGAAGGTTACCTTATGAATTTTAGGAATGATAAGTGATTAGTTCACAATTCCAAGAAGAATTTATTCTCTCAGACAATAGGCATGAGAATGTTTACACCTTAAATTATTAAGACCTCAGAAGCCAAGATTTACCTTGACTAAGTGCAATGGATGATCATTCCTGGTTATGGCATAGAAGACTAGGTCACTGTAACCTTATAAACCTAGGTAAACTCACAATGAAGAAACTAGTTGAGGATCTACCAGAGCTTAGATTTGATTATTATAATGTTTGTGATCCTTTTCATTATGTAAAGCAACATAAATGGGGTTTTAAGTCGATCGGTGATGTCTCAACAATAGATGCATTGCAGTTAGTGCACATGGATCTCTTTGGTCCAACACAAACTGGAAGTATTGGAGGCAAATACTATGTGTTTGTTGTAGTTGATGATTACACTAGATTTACATGGGTATATTTTCTAGAAAATAAATATGAATCATTTTCTTATTTAAAATGTTTTTGAGCTCAAGTTAAAAATGAGAAAAACCTTCCATTGAAAACTATTCATAGTTATCATGGAGGAGAATTTCAAAATTCTGATTTTGAAACTTTTTGTAGTAAAAAAGTTATTACTCATAATTTTTCAGCACCTAGAACTCCTCAACAGAATGGTGTAGTTGAGAGAAGAAATAGAATTCTTCAAGAGATAACTAGAACCATGTTGAGTGAATATTTTATAGCTAGACATTTCTGGGCTGAAGCTTTAAGTACTGCTTGTTATACTATAAATCGAGTTTTGATTAGACCTTTTCTTAATAAAACCCCTTATGAGTTATGGAATGGTAGAAAACAAAAATTATCCTACTGAAAGGTTTTTGGTTGTAATGTATTCATTTTGAATAGTAAATCTTTCTTACATAAATTCGCACCAAAATCAGATGAAGGAATTTTCTTAGGTTATTCCACAACTTCTAAGGCTTATAGATTTTTTAATAAAAATACTTGTACTGTTGAAGAAACAGTGCATGTAAAATTTGATGAGTCTGATCCTTTTGTTTTTAAACCATCCCAACCTACATCCTCGAATGTGTTTTCAAAAACTGGTTGTCAAACTTTGAGAGAAGAACCTTCTGATAAGGATAATGTTCAATAAGATACTTTTGAAACATGTACCCCAGAAGAATTTCTACCCTATGTTGATGAACATGCTTTTAAAATCCCAAATCTGGTGTTTCTTAAGAATCATCCAAGTGATAGTATCATTGGTGATGTAAATCAACCTGTGAGGACTAGATGTTCCTTAAGAAATGAAGTAGAACATCTAGCATTTCATTCCCAATTAGAACCTAAAAGCACTGGTGAAGCTTTAGGTGATGATGATTGGATCAAATCCATGCAAGATGAACTAAATGAATTCGAAAGGAATAAATTCTGTACCATGGTTGAAAGACCTAAGGGAACTTCTATTTTTGGAGTAAAGTGGTTCTTCAGAAACAAATGTGATGATAATGGAGTCATAGTAAGAAATAAAGCTAGAATTGTTGCTAAAGGCTATAATCAGCAAGAGGGAATCGACTATGAAGTAACCTGTGCTCCAGTAGCTAGACTCGAATCTATCCATATTCTACATGCCTTTGTAGAATTCATTAACTATAATCTTTTTCATATGGATGTGAAATGTTCTTTTCTTAACGGTTATTGACAAGAGGATGTTTTTGTTGAACAACCTCCTGGATTTGATGATACAAAACATCCGGGTCAAGTTTTTAGCCTTACTAAAGCTCTGTATGGTCCTAGAAAAGCCCCACGAGCATGGTATGATAGACTCACTTGATTTTTTCTTCAAAATAACTATGTTAAGGGAAATGTGGATCCAACCCTTTTTATAAAAAGAGATAAGAAAAATGTTTTGACTGTTCAAATTTATGATGATGACATCATATTTGGTTCAACTCAGCAATCTTTAACCGACTCTTTTACAAGTCTAATGAAATATGAGTTTGAAATGAGTATGATGGGTGAGTTATCATTTTTCCTTAGTTTTCAAATTTCTCAAAAACCATAAGGAACCTACATATCTCAACATAAATATATTAATGATCTTCTTAAAAAGTTTGATTAAGACAACACTAAGAGTATAAGTAATCCTATTAGTACCTCAAACTCTTTAGATCTTGATGAAGCTAGGAAACTAGTAGATAAAACTTCTTTTAGAGGTTTGATAGGATGTTTACTTTACTTAACAGCTAGTTGACCAGAATTAATTTTCTCAGTATGCCTATGTGCAAGATATCAATCCAATCCTAAGTAATCTCACTTAAAGGAAGAAAAAAGGATTTTCCGCTACCGTATGGTAACCATGGATCTAGGATTTTTATATATCTTGAAATGATTTTGTTCTAAAATGTTTTTCTGATGCTGACATTGGTTGATGTTGAATGGATAGAAAAGTACATCTGGAACTTGTCATTTCTTAGGAGATTCATTAGTTTCTTGGTCCTGCAAGAAGCAACATTCTGTAGCACTCTCCACTGCTGACGCCGAATATGTAGCAGCTGGAAGTTGTTGTGCTCAAATGCTGTCGATGCAACACACACTCACAGACTATGGCTTGAGTTTTACTAAAACTCAAATTTTGTGTGATAGCACAAGTGCCATTTCCTTAAGTAAGAACCTTGAATATCACACTCGTGCAAAACACATAGATATTAGGAATCACTCTCTTAGGGATCACACACTAAAATGAGATATTATTCTTCTGTTTATCGGAATGCAAGAACAACTTGCTGATATTTTCACAAAATCCTTGCCTTCTGATAGATTTGAATACATTAAACAGATGTTAGGAATGATAACTATAAGGTAATATTTCTTAATTAACTTTCTGTTAAAAAGTTTCCGTACAGTAATAAACTCTTTTTCATAGGGGGAGTACATTTGATTGTTTGAGTAACTAAATTTTTTCAAAATTTGTTTTCATACTTTTCGGAACTAAAATTCAGGATTTGTAATTTCCAGAACTAAAATTTTCCAGAATGGATATTTTCATATAGAAAACTTCTGGAATTGAAATTTTCATATTGAAAACTTCCGGAATAGAAAATTTTGTTCTGGTATTTCAATAACGAGCTTTTCATTTTAATTTTTTTTTGTAATGAAATTTTTGTACTGAGTTTTCCATACAGAGTTTGTTTTTCGTAGAGAGTTTTGCGATCTATGACTTTTTGTAATAAGGATTTTTCGAAGTTTTTTAAAGACTACCCTTTACAAATAATCCTCCTATGCCAATCCGAAAGGTATGATTTCCTTACTCACGTTTTCTTAATCATACTTTACTTACTGGTATTTTCTTATATATTTTTTTCAGTTTTTATGTTTTCTTATATCATTGCTTTAATGAAAACCTCAAAAGATCGGATTCATGTTTTCTTGAGAATTGGTTTTCAACCATCAGATATGATCTCATCTCGTTACAACCGTTCGATCAACTAAGGAAGTTGAACCATCTTCTCGTTGCCTATATAAAGGGGACCCTAAATGGTTGTCCCACATCGATTTTCTAGCTCCAGCATCCCGAAGCTTTGCCTCTCCGTTTTAAAGCCGTTCCGAACATCAGTTTTCTTCGTTCCAAACTTCTCAGAGGTCTTCAGATCCAAATTTATGTGGAAGTAGCTTCTCAAGACATGTCTTCCTTTAATCCAATTTCGATGTGGTTAGTATATAGTGAAAGGTTGGTTCATCCAAATTTCTTCAACAAGTATGACTCTCTTATATCCATGAATATAATGCTTAACGGATGGGAATATGTTGTTGTATCCAAGCTCAGAAATCAAGATGAAGTGTTTTCATATTTTCTTGTAGAATTCTATGAGACAGTTTCCTTTTATAATGAAGATGGCAGGGAGAAATTGTCTTTTAAGTCATATGGAGAGACTTATAAGCTTTCTTATTCCAAGGCAGCCAGCTTGGTAGGGCTGAATAATGAAGGAGAAGCTGAGTTCATTTCACATGTTTTACCGAATTCAAAAGGAAGTTTCAAAAAGGAAAATGCATTGGAAACTCTCAGACTGTCATATGATAAGGCTCCGAAGATTTATTCTCTGTCATTGAATTTCTGGATTCTAGAATTATGGGTACAAGGCCTTATCGTACCAAGAAAGGGTGACAAAGATAGTTTGATGAAGAGTGAGATTTATATTCTAAATTTTTGGATAAATCTGAGGAAGTTTACCCTGATGAAAAACATTCTTACTACTCTTTAGAATGTTAAGAATGGGATTCTGAGATCACAGATCATAATGTATCCAACAATCCTCTCAATGTTGATAGTTTGGCGCCTTGAGTCCTTAAAGGGGGCTTGAAATTCTAAGACAAGAGTTTACAAGATTATGTTGGTAAGTGATGGTACTCTCAAAAGAATGAATGTAGCCTTCGACAAGAAGACTGGTCAGTTTTTTGATTTACCTGCTCAAGGCGAAAGAGTTCCAAAAATTTCTGAACCTGAATCCTCTAAGCCAGTGAGGAAGAGAAAGTTGAAAGAAGTTGAAGTTGAAGTAGAGAATCCCAAATCTAAGGAAGTTCATTCCGCACCTCCAAAACCAAATAATAAGAAAGCTTACCCAGATGAAGTTGTTGCTAAATAGAGGGAAATCAATGAGAAGAGAGTGCAAGGGGAGCCTCAGTTTGGCTTGGATCCTGTGGAGGCAAAGGCCTTGAAGGAAAAAACTGCGGATGAGCTAGAAAAACATGTGAAAGAAAAGAAGCTTAAGAAGAAGATGTCTGAAGCTGAGGTAGCTCAGACGTTGTTGAAGTTTAATGAGATGGATTTAGCAAACATTCATGTTCCATGATATTTTTCTTTGGAATATCTACCTGATACTCCAGGAAGAAACTTTGTCACTCCGGAAGAGGTAGTTTCTAAAAATGTTGAGGAAGTAGAGCAGATTGAGCAAGTGGAAGAAGAAGAAGTAGTTGCTGATGGTAGTGGTGACACCTAAGATGTTTTGAAGCAAGTAGATGATTATAAGAGGACACCTTCATAACATTTGCTGCTCCAAACTTCAGAAGCTCAATAATCGAAGTTAGTCACTCCAAGGAAGGTTGAGGTGGAAGGAGAACACGAAGTAGCCTATCTTACAGAGGAGGAACAACATCTACATGATATTCCTCAAATGGAGAATGTAGAGGATGGTGATCAAAAAGTTTTTGATGATGAAGACAATGTTGTTTAAGTTTCTGATTGAGAACAGAAGTCTCCGGAACATCAAACCATTCCGAAAAAGGACAAGGGAATGCAACATGTTGTTGATACCCCGAGATCTGTTATTTTAATGAGAAGGGAAGTTGGTGATTCTTCTATGAAGAAGGATGAGCAAATTGAAGAAGGAAATTATCCAAGGAAAGTCTAGGATTCAGAGTCATCTTCGTTGGGGCATGACATTGTTGTTCAGTCATTAAAGAAGTTGGTAGGTTCTATTCCGACTTTTTCAAGTATTGATTCAAGATGCCAGATGCTCCAACATGCTTTGAATTAGAAAACAGACTCTGTATCCATGGTCCTGGACAAATGTTTTGAGATAGAGTCTCAGTTCCAAATTTTTTTGTTGGCTATGAAGCACACAAAAGATCTTGCAAAAGGATGACTAGTTGTTCGAGGAAGACTGTAGAAGAGATGATGCACTTTGATGAATTCCAAGATAATGTGAAGGATGCCTTTGAGACAGAAGACAGGAAGATAAATGAACATACATCATCCTTTGAATAAAAGTTGACATATGAAATGAATTTTGGGATTCATGAAGTCAGATATCTGAATGGGAAGCTGAATTCTGTTTCTCAAAATTGGAAGTATGAAAGTGATCATCGAATTGAGTTTGAAGAAAAGTTGTTAAAGCAAGAACAAGTCTTGAAGGCTCATGAAGAAAAGTTTCAAGCTCATGAAGAAAAAGATTGAAGCTCAAAATGCAAGAATTGTTGTGTTAGAGAAGAAAGCTGAGGAAGATCATAAAGACTTGAAGAAAATAAATACTATTCTTAAGGGTCTCATGGTGATGGAAAAAGATCCAAAATAGACAGATCCGATCTTTTGTTGTATCTAAATTTCTTTGTTGTTGAGCTTTAAAACATAATGAAAATTGTTCTTTCTTGTTTCTTTTGTTGTTACTACTAATTTTTTCAGGTTCATTGTTATATTTTCCATTCCCTCGAATTCTTTTTGAAAATCCCAAAGGGGGAGAAGGAAAAGAACCCTAATAAAGGAGAAAAATAATCTTAACAAAGGGTGGGAATGAAAACAATCTCTAATAGAGTTTATCTAAGGGGGAGTTTTTCATAAATGAAGACTTTCTTATTCTTAATAAAATATCATTCTAGAAATCTATAATACAATCCTTAGTGTTTCCAAGCCTAAGGGGGAGTTAGTCGTATTCATCAACATTCATAAGTAAAGGGAGATAAGCCTTAATGTTTTCTTTCTTCTTAGACTTTCTTTTTCATAGGGATGTTTGTGCATTCCAAAAAGGGGGTGATTTTTGAGTCAATAAGGCTCTCCTTATTAATTTTCCATTCCTTCTTGTTTTGAAAATCACAAACACCTTTCTTTAAGGAAAATTTTTTTATAAGAAAAATTGCTTTTATAAGGAAAATCACTTTTATAGGGAAAATTGCTTTTATAAGAAAAATTGCATTTATAAGGAAGATCGCTTTTGTAAGAAAAATCATCCTTATCATATTTTCATTCATATATATGTTTTGGATTCATTTATATATTCTCGAAATCATTTTAAACTTTGATATGAATTCATTCTGTTTTAAGTACCGAATTCCAAATGAGAACTATAATGAATTTTCATTCCGAATTCCGGATACGAACTCTGATAATGTTTTACTCCGAATTCTGGATACGAATTCTCATTACGAATTCTGATGATGAATTCTCATTACGAATTTCATGATGAATTCTCATTATGAATTCTGACGACAAATTCTCATTACGAATTCTGATGACAAATTCTCATTACGAATTCTGATGATGAATTCTCATTACGAATTCTGATGACGAATTATCATTATGAATTCTGATGATGAATTCTCATTACAAATTCTGATGACAAATTCTCATTACGAATTCTGATGACAAATTCTCATTACAAATTCTGATGACGAATTCTCATTAAGAATTCTGATGATGAATTCTCATTACGAAATCTGAAGATGAATTCTCATTATGAATTCTGATGACAAATTCTCATTATGAATTCTATTGACGAATTCTCATTCCGAATTCTCATTCTGAATTCACCAATTAAACAGAATCTGATCATATTTGTTTTATACAATCTGAATTTATTTAGACTCTGAAAAATTATTTTTGTTTACACTCCGAACATTCATTCCGAACTTTTGAGTTAGACATTAAACGATGTCGTACTTTCTGTTACACTTGTTTTGTTATAAAACGATGTCGCCTATTCTATTATAAACTAACTGTTGGTTAAGTTACATGTGTACATGTCCCTCTGAATTTTAAGGTAAATATGACTGTTGGAAAGGAGGCCGACCTTTCCTATAAATAGTAGCTCATTTGAAAGAGCTCGAGACTGACTGATCTGATGGACTGATCTTTTACTCATGTGATTACATGATTGAAGTGATTTCTAGAGAGAGAGGATCTTATTAACTCTCAAAGCTTCATGCGACTCCGAATGTTGGTGATTACATTCGAGGACTCCCGGGGATAGGAAGACAGAGGTGCTGACTACCTTGAAGTTCGAGGGATTCCTTGCTGAGGAAGACAGTGGTTTACAACTACCTTGAAGTTTAGGGCTTGCGAGGATAACAAGACAGAGACTCCGCTCTTCGTATCGAGGGCTTACCCTGGTGTGGGTAAGATAGACTTGCTTGAAAGTATAAATCAAGGGACCTTTATCCAAGGTTGTTAGATACCCTTCTCTTTGGGTTAAAATACTTATATTTTGTTACATGTAGTTTTACTACTTGTTTTTTTCCGCTACATTTTTTATTATAAGGAAAGTATAACTTTATTATACTTCCTTACATGTACTCTGTTTCATTTAGATTCTATATGCTTTAAGGTAGAATCTCATATTGTAATATTTTGTTAAGTTTCAATTTCTGGAACCATATTTCCTGAACCTACCTTCGGAATCTCTTTCCAGTTTTAAGAAAGTACATAGGACTTGAAGTTTATAACTTTATTCCTTATTCCAAGTTTTTCATTTGGTGTTAGAGGTGTTGTGAATTTTCTTAGTTTAACTTTGTTAAACATAGCTCTTTCCTTTTATAAAGGAATTTATAAAGAATACAATTCACCCCCCCTCTTTTATATTGAGCATCTACATTATTATTTCAATCCTAAAAATGTTTATCTAGAGAGAAAGAATCTCGAATAGGGAGGACATGAGCAGATTTAGTCTAACGAGCAACAATAACCCAGATTGCATTATTACCTTGAGGTGTCTTCGGCAATCCCACAACGAAGTACATGGATATATTCTCCCATTTCCACTCTAGCACTGGTAAAGGCTGAAGCATCACTTTCGGTAACTGCTGGTCTACTTTAACCTGCTCACAAGTCAAACACTGCACTTTAAAATCAGCAATTTTTCTTTTCATTCCATCCCACTAGTAATTCTCCAGCAGATCTATGTACATCTTAGTACTTCCAGGATGAACTGAAAAAGGAGAACTATGATCTTTATATAACAACTCCCTCTTCAACTGTAAATCACATGTCACACACAATCTCTTCCCAAATCTCAAAACACAATCATTATCAATGTTGAATTCAGGCAACATACCCTTCTGAACTAGCTCTACCTTTTTCTACAACTCACTATCTTGCTTCTGTGCTTGCTTGATTCTGCCTAATAGAGAAGATGTCACTGATACCTCAAACAAAACAGAAGGACATCCTGCAAAAACAACATTCATGCCAATGTTCATCAAATCAAAAACCAAAGGATCTCATTCCAATCGTAGCATGGTTAATGAAGCATTACATTTTCGACTCAAAGTATCAGCCACGTTATTTTCTTTTCCCTGATGGTAATGAATTGTATAATCATAATCCTTGATTAATTCCAGCCATCTCCTCTATCTCATGTTCAATTCTTTCTGAGTGAATATATATTTTAAACTCTTTTGATCAGTATATATTTATCACTTTACTCCATACAAATGATGCCTCCAAATTTGTAAAGCAAAAACAACTACATCTAATTCCAAATCTTGTGTAGAGTAATTTACCTCATGAGTTTTCAACTGTCGTGAAGCATAAGAAATTACCTGATCATTCTACATTACGATGCAACATAGTCCTTTCAATGAAGCATCAATGTATATAACAAACACACCATTACTAGAAGGAAGTTCCAAAACTGGATCATTCACCAATCTTTTTTTCAACTCCTGAAAACAATCATCACATTCTTTTGTCCAGATAAACTTAACACCCTTCCGAGTTAGCTTAGTCATTAGATTACATAATCATGAAAAATTTTCAACAAACCCTCAGTAGTAACCAAACAAACCAAGGAAACTATAGATCTCAGTTACATTTGTGGGTCTTGACCATTCTTCAACAACTTTTGTTTTAGCAGGATCAACACTTATGCCATTTTTTGAAACAATGTGACCAAGGAAAGAAATTTGTTGTGACCAAAACCCACACATTCTGAATTTTCCATATAGTTTCTTTTCTTTTAAGGTTTGAAAGATAACCCTAAAATGAATTTCATGCTCCTATTTACTTTTAGAAAACACAAAAATATCATCAACAAACACAACAACCATTTATAGCCTGAGTCAACTGTGCCATCACTGCAACAAACAGTTCAGTTCCAATTCCGACCATCTCAGGTTGTTGATTTGGAAGGTTGTCTTCCTCCTGATGTCGTCCCAACATAGCTGCCTTGTTTCCTCTGCAGAAAACCATTCTGAACACAGAAATATCTTAGGCAAAGCAACATGGTAATCTTAAATGCTATTTCATTTCCGTCATACAATAAATTAATTTATAATTTAATAATTTTCTAACTCCTAAAGCTGTCTAAACGGACCTCTGATACCAACTATAAGGCCCCATCATTAAACCTTACTTAATATTGAATTAAATGAATAATTCTCATTGAGGATCTTTTCAGGTTTAGTGTTTTAGATAATTATGAAAAAACTATTACATCTCAAAAGATTACAAAGTTGACACTTCTTCTAAGTTTCCATAGAATAAAAACTCATAAAAATAAACATGTCTAATTCCATGTTTTATATAGCACGACTTTTCCGTGATCCCATCATTTACCCTATTCCACTTTAAGTCCTATGAAAAAAAATTCGAAAACATGGGGTGAGCATAAAAAGCTCAGTAAGGGAAACACAAAGAAGGAAAACTGTTAGTTTTTCAAAACAACAAGTAAACCATGTATACCTTATCAAAGTAATACTTTTCACCTTTATGAAGTAGTAAAAACTCTTCAATGAATAAAAGATCATTACTTACCATTTTGTAACCAAAAGATTACAATAAAACCCATAAAGTGATCACAAAACATATAAAGGTAACTTGGGACATAAACATACTTAAATGGAATAACCATACGATCAACTTCCACACATATCACTTAATGGAATAGCCATACGGCCGACTTCCATACCCAATGCATTGGAGGTTATAACGTAACCACCCGTCCTAGTATTCACGACACCACCCATCATATGGTTTATCACGTAACCACCCGTAAAATGTCCAAGTACCATTATAAAATCATAAGACCTAAAACAAATATAATGAAAAAAAACATTTCCACACTTTGATCACAATATATCACATAAATATATTCACATAACAAATCCATTATAAAAACCATTTCCAATACCAACATAAATAAATGTGTATATGGTATTTATTTCATTTTTAAAACATTACAGCTTGTTGAGGAAGACAAATACCAAATAATACTCACGGCGGTGGAAAAGGTCGTTGTCACTGCGTATGTTAAAAGAAACATTCCTTTTTGTTTTTTAGTAAAACGCTTCGTAGAAAAATATTCCTTTTGTATGAAAGTAAAAGTCAAAGGGTTTTATACACCGTATAAAAGAAAGTTGTGTATAAAACGAAAATATGCCTCAATGAATGGAGATTGAGACGAAGTCCCTTACCCCGGGTCCGACTTGACTCGATCGTTATATAACGTCGTGAATAATAAACATGAGTTAAATTCTACTTGCTTAAGAACCTTTTTCAAGTTCATTATTCCTTTTATATCACTTATTTCCATGTTATAAACATTATGTAATCATTTAAGTTAATAATGTTTGTTTTTTCGATATTTGGTTCTTAAGTCGAAAGTGGACTTCTTAGAATTACATGTTGTTCGTGTGGTCAATGGTTCATTATATCCAGAATGATATTCATGATTTGGAAATCATATATATCATATATATCCACAATATACATGCAATTATAATATTATATATTCATTTATAGGTAAGAAATGATATGCACCATTCATGGAGACAGTAAGCCGTACATACACATGAATGCTACTTTCATTTCTATGTAATATTAATGGAATTAAAACTAAATGAGAGGTATGTATATTTTAATTCCAGAATTATATTCATCATTTATATGTATAATAATTAATATAATATAACTTTAAATCCATCCTTTATACATCCCACCAATGGCATTAACGAATCCAATCACTTTGAGGGGGCGGTAGTCGGCACTTCTTAAAATGAAGATATCGCATATAACCATAATGGAAGCCATAAAGTTATGCCATAAATGAAAAATAAACAAGCTTAAGGAAAAAATAAACATATTATATATCATATATAAATAAAGTGACATCTTAATGACCACCTTTGAAGGTTTTAGAAAAATATTGAACAATTATCGTTTCATGAGGCAGAAATTCACCATCCACTGAAACAATATGTTCTTTAACCATTAGTTGAAGGTGTGTGTAAGTGTAGCTTGAATCCTTCTTATAACAACATACTAGTATATTTAAGATAATATATTTGTTACAAAATAAATTAATAAAAATAGTTTAGGGGTTTGGAGAAGCAAAATAAAACAAAAGAACACAAGAGAAAACACTACCTTTAAAACGGGCAACTTTTTTTTATTTGAGCTCAAAGGATTCCTTGGGAAGACTAATGCCCAATGTTAGGCTTCTAAGAGTAATATAGGGATGTGGAGAGATAAAATGGTCAGGGGTTGTCCGAGCCAAAGGCTTTGGAAGTGTGGGTAAGGTGGTAGAGGTGGGGGCCTTTATAAGAGGAGAGGAGGGGCACTCTTGGAAAGTAAAGAAATGTTACTTTATTTTAAAATGTGTTTCGGATTTAAAAGGTCCCACATTAATTTAATTCAAGGATAATGTGATAAGGGTTAGAAATCCACCCATTAAATTTGTTTTTGACAAGTGTAGGTCTTACATTTTACATTATATTTTCATTTTATTTAAATCATTAAATAATGAGGTCATCGCTGCATCATCATGGTGTCATAAATAATTTAATTTATTTAATTTTTAAAAATTACAAAAAAATATCATGATGTAAGAAATTGTTTTTGATTTCTAATTAATATTTATAGTAAAAAATATTACTTGTATAAACCCATTTAAAAATTGTTTTAGTAAAACAACTCATGTTTGTGACATTTTAATTTTAACATTAAATAAAAAGTTTTTAATGTCATTTTCCTACCAAAGTGGATCCACGGGGTCCCCGAGTTGTTCCATGGATTTTTTTGGTCGGCCATGACATATCCAATGATGTTAGGACATGTGTCTAGGTCATTTAATAATAATAAAACATTATTTTTACCTTAAACTACAATAATTACCTCTAATCACGATTAAAAACGTAAAAGTTACTATTCATCAAAAAATTATTTTAATCCCATTGAACAACATTTTACTTCTCAATGAAAATCATGTATGTCAGGTTTTTGAAATTCAAAACACAAGGGTGGTTCAATTTCATTTAATAAAAATCATTTTTTTAAGTACCACTTAGTGGTTTAACTATTCATCAAAAATTGATGTTTTTCAGAAAGATACCAAAATTTCACCCTAAGATATATTTGATATTCCGAATTAAAAAATTAATTCTATTTTACAAAATTCAGAACATATAAGTTGAACTAATTAATTTAATAATTAATTCCTGTTGTCAGAGCAAATAGTGTGTTTTCATGAAACAATAAGTATGAAAAGATTGACACTAGTTTAAGTTCGATTTCAAAGTGAAATTAATTCCAACGACCACTATTGGATTTAATGGTAAAAATATATTCTAATTTAACTTTAAAACCAATTCTAATGATAAAATAATCATATAAATAAATTATATTAAAAAGAGTTTTTGAATTAAAATACAACATTTTTCATTATTCATTAAAAATGAAATTTATCGGAAAAATACCAAAAATTTACAAAAAGTAAATTTTGATGTCCTAATTCTAAAGAAGAGTTTTATTTGGTCCAGTAGAATGTATAAATGGGACCAAAACTATATTTAATGACAGTCTTCATCAAAAGGCATTAAGTGAACCTTTAGTGAGAATTAGGGATTAAATGCCTAAAATTGAATTCTTTTCGTATTTTAAGCCTTTTTCATTTGTTGGATAAATGTAAAAACATTTAAAAACATATATAATAATATTTTAGTAATTTATATACATTCCTGCCAATACAACGACAATGTGTTAACTACAATTAAAAATAATAATATTTTATTACTATTGTGCAATGTAAGATTTCAATGAAACTCTTTGTTGCGTATCGGGTACCCTATCAAACATAGCAACCCCTTTAAAGAAAAAATAATATTTAATTCAAAAATATTAAAAAAATATGAAAATGTTTTATTCTTTATTTACCTGGGATGATACCATAATTCTAGTATAATATATATGTTATATAGTTAACATATGTTCATTAATTACATTCTTTATAAATTCCATGCATGGCATGAACAAGTCACATCACTTGAGGCGGCGATAGTCCACACTTCCTTAGATGAAATTATCGCATATTCACAACATGCAATGCATAAAGGTATATTTTAAATATTAAATAAAAAATCATAGAGAGGGAATAAATATATTATATATCATATATAAATACATTGACATCATAATGGACACCATGAGAGTTGTTAAAAGAAGATTTAACAATCATCGTTTCGTGAGGTAGTAATTCACCATCCACAGAAACAATACGTTCTTTAACCATTAGACAGAGGTGTGTGTAAGTGTAAATCAAATACTTCTCAAAAAAAATCCTAGAATATTGAAGATACTGTTTTTGTTACAAAATAAAGGAATAAAAAGAGTTTATGGGGTTGGAGAAGCGAAATAAAACAAAAGGACATAAGAGAAGACATTACCTTCAAATCGGTTAACTCTCTTTGGTTTGAACCAAAAGGGTATCTTGAAGAGATTTCTACCTAAGGTAAGGCTTCTAGGATGTAGATAGAGATGTGGAGAGATAAAATGAGAAGATTTTGGTCGAGCAAAAGGCTTGATAGGTGAAGGTTGGGGGTAGATGTGGGGGCCTTTTATAATAGGGTGGAGGGGCACTCTTGGTGTGTTATAAAATGCTACTATATTATAAAATCCTTTTCAGATTTTAAGGGTCCCAAAAAGATATATTTATAGGATAAGGTGATAGGGGTTTGAAATCCACTCATCCAATTGGTTTTTGACTAGTGTAAGTCTTATATTTTACCATATCTTTTCATTTTATTTAAATCGATCATTATTGACGTAATCACATCATCATCATGTTATCATAAAAAAACTAAGTTATTTAATTTCTAACAATTATAAAAAAATAATATGATGTTGGAAATATTTTTAGATTTATATTGAATATTTATAGTCAAAAATATGACTTTTCTAATTCCATGTAAAAATTGTTTTAGTAAAACAATACATGTTTGTGACATTTTTCTTTTTTACATTAAATAAAAGGTATTAATGTCATTATCATAAAAAAGATTCTCCATGGGGTCCCACAAAATGACCCATGGATTTTAATGGTCAGCCGTGACTCATCCAATATGGGTAGGACAGGTGTGATGATATTTTTATATTTTTATAATATCATTTTACCTTAAATTACCCTAATTACCTCTAATCGCAATTAATAAAACTCTTATGTTAGTATTCACCAAAAATTATTTTCAACCCATTGAACCACATTTTACTTACTAATTATAACCATTTCTATTGGATTTTTGAAATTCAATTCACAGAAATGGTAAAATATCATTTAAATGAAATATCATTTTTTAACTACCACTTAGTGCTTTCACTATTCATCTACAATATGATGTTTTTCAGAACAATACCAAAAATTATCCCAAAGATATATTTGATATTAAAAATTCAAAAATGATTTCCATTTTACCAAATTCAAAACATAGAATTTTTTTTCATTATTTTTATAATTAATTTCCACTGTAAAAACAAATAGCATGTTTTTAAGAAACAAAAACTTTCAGAAGATTGACACTTGTTTAGGTCCAATTTCAATGTGAAATTAATTCAAATGACCACCATTGAATTAATTGGTAAAAAATATTCTAATTACATTTTCAAACCAATTAAAATGATAATCTAACCATATAAATAAATTATATTAAAAAGAGGGTTTGAATTACAATACAACATTTTTCACTAGTCATAAAAAAATGAACTTTATCAGAAAAATAACAAAAAATTACACAATGTAAATTTTGATGTCCCGATTCTAAGGAAAGATTTTATATTTTCAAATATATCATATAAAATTGTCAAAAAGAGGATTTAAAAATGATTCACCATCAAAAGGTGGTTAATCGACCTTTTAAATAATATTATAATATTTATTCATTAAATTGGATTCATTCACATTTTAAACCTCTATCATTTATTGGGTAACTGTTAAAATAATTAACAAACTTATATAATCATTTTTTAGTTAGTTATATTCATTCACACCATTACAACTTCTAGGTGTTAACTACCATTTAAAATAATATTATTATATTATTAGTGTGCAATGTACAATTTCAATGAAACTCGTTGTTGCGTAATGGGTATGCCATTTTACATAGCATTATTTTTAAAGTAATATTAATATTTTATTCACAAATATTAATAAATATCAAATTTTAATATTCATTATTTACCTGGGCTATTACATCCTTCCCACTTTTGGGAATTCCGTCCTCT
Organism: Viscum album; assembly: GCA_963277665.1. Taxonomy (NCBI): domain Eukaryota; kingdom Viridiplantae; phylum Streptophyta; class Magnoliopsida; order Santalales; family Viscaceae; genus Viscum; species Viscum album. Next base: position 1,436,704,143 of record OY728159.1, read on the forward strand.
CAATTTTAAAATTGGTCATGGTAACTTCATTGAATGTACCACACCGTAAAAAGAGTCAGTAAATATATCACTTTAATAGAATAAAAAATAAGTACAAAGGTCACCCGAGTTAACCCATCCTAGTATTCTATTTCGGAAAACATGGATATGGAAGAGAAAATAACGGGTAAAGTTCTGATGGAGAGTGATAGAAAACATGATTAGTAGAAACATAAACACAAGAAAATCACAAACTTGTGATGGGTTAAACAGTATTTGATTTCCCAGTAGAAAAAGTTAACAGAAAACATTTTAGTTTTATGTGACTTTTCAGTGGGGAATTTATTTATGAGGATAACTAAATCCTAAGGAAATATACTTACTTTTCATGTAGACATTCATCTCATACTATATTTCTTACACATTCTCATATTTTCACCCAACACTGAGTATTCAAGATGACTTGTTGTCATTATGAGCACTAAAATCAACTTTGAGAGAATCAAATTATAATGACCCATACTTTACATACATGGTTAATAATTAAAAATTGAAGCATAATTATTACAACATATAAAAAAACCATGAAAGGACCGTTTAGGTATAGTATCTTTAGAAACTGAGAAACATAAACAACTTGTTCATAAAGCATCTACATTATGCCCCATTTATTTCATCATATCTATAGTCCCTTTTTGGAATATCGTTCTTATTACCCTTATTCTTGACCATGGGAAAGAAAACATACAAAATGGTGATCTAAAATGCTCAGTAAGGGTAAACAAATGAAATAGCAATCACATCAAATTCATAAGAACATATCATTTTAGAAATCTTACCCTGAAAAAGAGATCATAATTTCATAACATGGGATAAATCTAGGTAGTGAAATGAAATCCCAATAATCATAACATAAAACATGAATCTTTGTGTCTTACACACATAATAATATAGATTAATTTCTTATTAGTCAAGACTCATTTCCAAGACTATCTTAGTGGACAAAGTCCATTTGTGAACCGAGTTCAATCCTCGTTTCAGTCCTGTTTCACTGAACCGGTTTAACCTGCCGTTCCAGCCATGTCTGTCTCATGTGATATAAAATCTTTACCCAATGCATTGGAGGGAGATATAGGTCCCACCCACCTCATAATTATTCCATTCTTATATGTTCCAAAAAATCATAAACCATGCATCAAAGCATAACCCATGTAATAAAAATGGGATTCTTAAACATCATGACATCATAAAACAATTCATATAAGATAAAGGAATTCATAAAAATAATTCCATCAAAACATAATAAAATAAATGTAATAATAGGGATAGAAAATAACCCTATATTATCTTATATGGAAAATAATTTTGACAAAACACTTGAACTCCATTCTTGAGGAAAATATCCATTCTACTTCAAATACATTTTTATTTCATAACATGTCATAAAATTTTAAACTAAAAGATTTGATTAAAAATAAACTTGAAAACTTTTAAATGAACCTTCATGGAAATAATGTTTTATGAATCCATTCATGTCGTATATGTTAAAAAACATTCTTCTCGTACTTTTGTCGGAAAAGTCCAAAAGTACCTCGTATGAAAAATGACAAAAGATTCCTTTCATATCATTTAATAATAACTCACCGAAGGGTAAAATTTGATTTAAAAAATTGTAGGTTGATTGGAATAATATTAAATATTTGGGAAACCTGGATGTGGATGATAAAATACACCCCAATAAATTCCAAAGTATAAACAATCTCGGATAAAAATGAGATTGTGATATTTCCCTTACCTTAGGTCCAATTTGATTCGTAAGTGTCCGAAAATCCTGTATAATGATTTAAATAATGTAAATGACTTATTCCAGAATCATACTCATTGTTATGACATCATATATGGTCATATTCTTAGCTTATTAATAGTAACATATCATTGTTACTTGTTATTCGGGTGTTTATTACTTTTTGTTCTTATGCATGTTTTGTAGAATAAATTCTTATTCTTATTTTTAGTTTATAGATACCTCATTTCCAGAATGGTATTAGTGTAATATATATCATATTTATTCACTCAATTCATTTATGTAATCATTAGGCAATGAAAATCATGTAGAACGGGTCGCATCACATCGTGGAGACGGTATTCCGTACGTACGCACGAGTGATGATATCATTCCCATGATCGTGTAATTGTATTGGAGTGTATGTATACTATTTCAGAATCAATATCACTTTACAATAATAATATATAGTTATTGTTTACACCATTATACCCATCCAAGTAAGGTGGTGGTGGAAAATAGATTACACCACTGCGTGAAGACGGTATTCCATACGTACGCACGCACGGTGATTTCATTTTTCCGTAGGATGAATAGAGGGTGAAATAAGGTTGTTTGAAACTTATAATAAAATATTAGTATATGAGTGATACTGATGTAATTAATTCATACTGAAACAACTAACGAAGAAGAAGTGGAAGAAGATATAAAGTTGAAAGAATTGGTAACAGACATTACCTTTTCTTTGAAGCACTTCTTTGAGACCTCCTTTTAGGGCACTAAAATTGGTATTTGAAGATTACTAGGACCCCTATGATGTTTCTAGGGAAGTGGAGAGGATAAATTTGTAGGGTTTGTCCGAGCATGAAGGATCAATGTGGTGTGAGGAAGAGAGGGAGGAGGTGCCCTTTTATAAGGGAGTAGAGGGGCACCTTTGGAAAAACAAAAAACATTATTTTATTATAAATTTATATCCAGTTTTAAATAGCTCCCAATTGATTTTTTTCGAATCTAAGATGGGGATGGGTCGAAATACTCTCATCTAATAGAATTTAGGCATTTTTAGGTTCCTCTTTTAACCTTATCATCTAGATTTTACTTTAAGTTAAATAATATTACTTTTACCGTGTCTTCTTGTTTGCTTACACTATAAGGTTAATAAACATACTATAACAAGCCAAACGAACCCCAAGTTGTTTATTTTTAATATATATAACCTTATCTAAGTCATTTGGCTGAACATTAGATTTTTAAAAATAAAATAACAATTAATAATATAATATTTGTTTTAAAAATATTTTATTTCAATTTTGATACTATTTTGTAATTGATTTTTTGGAAAATCATAATAGAGATATTAGTTCTAAAAAAGTAAATTAAATAAATTATAGCATGTCATATTAACCTATAAAATTATTGGAATTCATAAAAATTCTCAAATTACATTTATTTGGGTATTTATAACATCAATTTTGTCAATATATCATTAATAAGATAATTACTGCATCATCTTTGTGTCATAAATAAATTAAATTATTTAATGTCTAAAATTTACAAATAAAATACAATTATATATAAAATCATTTTAGTTTTCTAATGAATATTTATAGTCAAATTTATCTCATATAAAACACTATATTACAAAAATTTTACTTATTAAACTTTCATTTTAACTAATTTAACCATTCATTAAATAAATTAATAATAAATGTCCTAATCTAATCCAAGTGTGCCTAAATGGTCGTATATTATTTCTAAGGTTGTTTTTGGTCAAATTATACTTATCCAATAGTATTAGGACATGTGTTAGTGTAATAATAATATAATTTTTACTCTTAATTACCCTATGCACTTTTAACCGTGGTAAAATAAAGTACAAAGTTACTATTCACCAAATATTATTTTCATCTCATTGAATCAAATTTTACTTACTGAAATCAACTGTGTCTCTCGGATTTTTGAAATTCTACAGACAGAAGTGGTAAAATTATGTTTTTTGTAAATTTGCAAATTCTCTTAGGAGGTGGGTAAAAGACGGTCAAAAGTTAATAAAATTTTTATATATCTAAAATTTTTATAAAATGACTCCAATGATTTTCATTGAAATTATACAGGTATTATGTATCAATTTTGACCAAACATAAATTCAAATAAAATAAATAATTATTTAATTAAAAAGTCAGTTTTTAAATAGTAACCGAGTGTTTTCACTATTCATTAAAAATTGAATGTTTCCAGTAAAATACCAAAATTTCTCCCTAGGCTAAATTCGATATTCCGAATCCAAAAATAAAGTCCATTTTAAAAAATAATATTTTCAAAATTTCAAAAAGTGGTTATTACTATTCATAATGGATAGTTTCAATAATATTTTAATAGCATATCGTTGTTTAGTGAAACTCGGTATTGCATACAACGCAAGCTATCAAGGAAGGTCACAATTGTGTGTGAAGAAAGACAATCTAGTGTTGTGTGTAGTGAAATATTCCTTTGATGATTTATATAAAAACAAAATATTTCTTATAAAAGTCTCAGGTGTTACATTCTACCCCCCTTAAAATTAATTTCGCCCTTAAAATTCGTCACTTGTAACAAAAAAATGAGGATACCTCTCCCTCATCATATCCTCAAGCTCCCAGGTAGATTCTTCTAATTGGTGGTTCCTCCATAAAACTTTCACCAAGCAAGTGGTCTTGTTCAGTAGGACTTTTTCACTAGGATCGAGAAACTCTATCGGTTGTTCTTCATAAGAATGATCTTGTTCCAGTGGTACAACTTCTGAGTTGAGTAAATGTGAAGGGTCAAGTATGTACTTTCTCATGAGAGATACATGGAACACATCATGAATTTGAGATAGATTCGGTGGAAGATTCAATTTGTAAGCTACCTTCCCAACACGGTCTAGTATTTCAAAAGGACAGATATACCTGGGGCTCACCTTTCCCTTCTTTCCAAATCTCATTACTATCTTCCAAGGAGATATTAATAAGAACGCTTTATCACCCACTTCAAACTCTAAGTCGTTTCTTCAGTTGTCAGCATAAATTTTTTGTCGACTCTGAGCTGCTCTTATGTGTTGTTGAATATATCTGACCTTTTCTACCATCTCATCAACAAGATCATGTCCTAATATCTTTCTTTCGCCAACTTCATCCCAGCAAGTTGGAGTCCTGCATTTCATTCCAAAGATAGATTCATAAGGATCCATCTGAATACTGGAGTGAAATCTATTATTATAAGAAAATTCCACCAAAGGTAGGTGTTGATCCCAACCACCTTTGAAATCCATAGAGCGCGCTCTCAACATATCTTTTATATTTTGAATCATCCTCTCAGATTGACCCTTTATCTGAGGATGATAAGCAGTGCTGAAACTCAACTTTGTATCCAGAGTATGCTGAAGACATCTCCATAACTTTGGGGTAATCCTCTGATACCGATCAGATATATTATAAAGTGGTACTACATTCAATCTTACCACTTCCTTTAAATATATCCTGGAAAGCTGAACCATAGAGACATCCTCTCTAATAGCAATGAAGTGTGCAGACTTTGTAAGACGATCAACTATCACCCAGATAGCATTATTTCATTGTGATGTTTTTGGATGTCCGGTGACAAAGTCTATAGTGATGTTTTCCCATTTCCATTTGGGTATGGGGAATGGTTCTAACATCCTCTTAGACTTCTGTCTCTCAGCTTTAACTTTTTGACAAACCATGCATCGAGAGACATATTCAACAACATCTCTTTTCATTCCATCCCACCAGAAGTACTCTTTCAGGTCCCTATACATCATCGTGCTTCCAGGATGAATAGAGAATGAAGAACTCTGAGCCTCATCTAGCAGCTCCTTCTTTTATTCGGGGATGGGAGGAACACAAACCCGATTTCTGAACTCTATTATCCCATAACAATCAAGGTTGAATTCAGGAACATTTCTCACCTTATTTTGTAACTCTACATCTTCTTTCTGTGCCTCATTAATCTTAACATGTATATATGGTTGAACATTCATTTGTGAAAGATAAGATTTTCCCCTTCCATTATAATTTCATGATCCATCCTTTGTAAATCCCTAAATATTGGATCTTTTGTGATCCTCATCATGGATAAACTGGCATTGTCTTGTCGACTTAATGCATCTACCACCTTGTTTGCTTTCCTAGGGTGATAATGAAGTGAGCAGCAGTAATCCTTAATCAGCTCCAGCCATCTTCGTTGTATCATATTCATCTCCTTTTGTGTGAAAATACACTTTAAACTTTTATGATCAGAATAAATGTCACACCTTTCTCCATAAATATAATGCCTCCTAATCTTTAATGCAAATATTATCGCACGTAACTCCAAATCATGAGTTGGGTAATTTTTCTCATGTATTTACAATTATCGTGAGGCATAAGCTATCACCATATCATTTTTCATAATAACACACCCCACTACCTTGTTGGATGCATCACTGTAGATCACACACCTTTCTCCACTACAAGGCAATGTGAGCAGAGGTGCACTGGATAACCTTCTTTTCATCTCCTTGGAATTCTCTTCACATTCCTCCGTCCAAAGGTACATAACTCCTTTCCGAGTCAACATGGTGAGTGGATTAGAAAATCGTGGGAAATATTTCACAAAACGTCGATAATATCCATCGAAAACAAGAAAACTTCAGACCTCAGTTACTGTTGTTGGTTTTGACCATCTTTCGATAACCTCTATTTTTGCTGGATCCACAGATATCCCCTCTTTTGAGATTATGTGACCCAAAAATGTAACTTTTTGAAGCCAAAATTCAAACTTGGTAAATTTGGAATAATGCTTCTCCTTTCTTGGGGTCTTCAATATAATTCTCAAGTGATCTTCATGTTCTTCCTTGCTCTTTGAATAGACAAGAATATCATCTATAATGACTACCACAAACTGATCAATATAGTCTCTAAAGACTCTATTCATTAAATCCATGAAGATAGCAGGGGAATTAGTAAAACCAAATGGCATCACCATAAATTCATAGTGTCCATACCTTGTACGGAATGCCATCTTTGGTTTATTTTCCCTTTTCACCCTTAATTGATGATACCCTGAATGGAGATAAATCTTGGAAAAGTATTGAGCTCCACGTAGTTGGTCAAATAAGGCATCAATGTGCGGGAGAGGATATTTCTTCTCGATAGTGATCTTGTTAAGTTCTCGATAATCAATGCAGAGTCTCATTGATTCATCTTTCTTCTTAACAAATAGAATAGGTGCTCCCAAAGGTGACACACATTGGTGTATGATTCCCTTATCTAGATTCTGTTGGAGTTGCTTCTTCAATTCCTGCAACTCAATTTGGTCCATTCAATAAGGTGTCTTTGAAATAGGAAAAGCACCCGGTACGAGTTCTATTGAAAACTCAACTTCACGATTTGGTGGAAGACCCAGTAATTCCTCTGAAAAGACATCGTCAAACTCCCGTACTATTGGAATATTCTTAATCATGAGTTTCTCACCAACCATTTGAGATAAATAACCTTCATTTAGTGGAATCAAGACCCATAAGATGGAAGAAATTTCCACTGGAAGGTTATGTTCATCCTTGCATCGATTGATGATCAAAGATTGATCTGGAATATGAAATGTGACTTCCCTTTTTAGAAGATGATATAGGATCCATATAAATAAATCCAATACATGCCAATAATCACATAAAATTCCACTATAGGAAGGATCACAAGATTTGAGGGATGCACATTAACACAAACTTCAATTGGAGAAGAATTATAAACTTTTGATGTGACTGTTGTTCCATTAGGGGTTGTGACATCTAACAGAACATCTAATTATTGATGTAATACGGTGATACCCTTAGAAAATTCTTCAGAAATAAAAGAGTGGTGTATCCAGAATCAAGTAAAACATTTGATACATTGGAGTGGATGGTATGTGTACCTTTTCCTACTTCGTTATCACACTCCACATCGCTGATAGAAATTGCATGTGACTATGCTTTGACTTTAGCTTTAAGAGTTTTTGGACATCGATCATCAGAAAAGATCCTTGGATTAGGGCATTGATTGGAATAATGCGCCATTTCCTTGCACTTGTAACATTCAAGTGTAGGAGGTGCACTCTGTGTAGCCTTTTCATTGTTCGCATCACTAGACATCTTCTTCCCATCATTGAGGCATTCAAATGCCCGATAACCTTCCTTTCCACATTTGAAACATTTACTTGTCCCTTTAAGAAAACTCCCTCCATGTTTCTTTCCACACTTTGAGCATTAGGGAAAACTCATCTTCTTTTCAGTGTTCTCTTTAGATTTTGCTTTGATTTCCATTTTCCTCTTCTTATCAAACCCATCTGACTGATTGTTAACTCCAATCCACATCTCAACTTTGAGAGCACATCGAATGATTTCCTCATAGCTATTGAAGTCCCTTATGGATAACTCCCTTCAAAGACTTGGTTTTAATCCACTAATGAATCGATCGATCTTACTCTCAGGTTGGATAATAATACCAGAAGCATAGATTTAAGGTCTTGTAAAATTTTCTTCGTATGTTCCAACCGATTCATCATCCTTTTTCTTTAGTTCAAGAAACTCTTTATCCATCATTGTTCGAATAATACGAGGGATGTACATATTGAAAAATATGTTCTTGAAATCGTCCCATTCCATGGACTCAATTTCATATCTTTTCCTCATATTCTTGATAAGATTCCACCGTTGATCAGCATCACCTTCCAAACGATACACTGATAAGATGAATTTATCATTTCAGAACATTGAAGAATTGAAAATATTTTTTCAGTAGTACTAATCCATTGTTCAGCAACTAATGGATGAGTAGACCCACTGAATTAGGGTGGACACTACCTCATGAAGGATTCAACAGAATGTTGCTCCTACCTTTATTCATTTGGAAGTCCTGTATGATTCATAGCTTGAGGTAGTTGTGTGAGAATGGCTACAAGATTTTTCATTCCAGCTCCCATAATGTTTGGTTTCTCATGGGGATAATCATTGCATTTCTCATCGCATTCCGCATTAACATTGTTCATTCGGGTTCCATCCATTTAATAAAACCAAGAAGAATAGTGTGAGAAACACTAATTATAATAGGAAAACCACATAATCAAGAATAAAATTACACACTTAAGGTCTTATCATAGGTTATTCATGTCCATTTCTAAAACACTAATATTGTGTTCTATGCTTAGACTTATCCTTAGGGTTCTTAATAAGGCTTTCATATCCTAGTTTCCAATGGTTGACTATACATTTCCTATGATACCAACTATAATGACCCATACTTTACATACATGGTTAATACCTCAAAATTCAAGCATACTTATTACATCATATAACAAAACCATGAAAGAAACATATAGGTATAGTGTCTTTAGAAACTGGGAAACATAAACAACTAGTTCATAAATCATCTACACTGTCTCCCATTTATTTCATCATATCTATAGTCTCTTTTGGGAATATCTTACTTAATACAATTTTTCCTGACCTGGGGAAAGAAAACATACAAAAGGGTGAGCTCAAATGATCAGTAAGGGTAATCAAAAGAAATATCAATCACATCAAATTCATAAGAACATAACATTTTGGAAATCTTACCCTGAAAAATAGATCATAATTTCATAACATGGGATAAATCATGGTAGTGAAATAAAATCACAATAATCATAAATTAAAACATGAAGATTTTTGGCATACACACATAATCATAGAGAACCATTTCTTATTAGTCAAGCCTCATTTCCAAGACTATCTTAGTGGACAATCTCCATTTCTGAACCGAGTTCACTCCTCGTTTCAGTCCTGTTTCACTGAACCGGTTTAACCTGCTGTTCCAGCCATGTCTATCTCATGAGATATAAAATCATTACCCAATTCATTGAAGTATATATAGGTCCCACCCATCTCATAATGATACCATTCTTTTGTGTGCCAAAAAATCATAAACCATACATGATAGCGTAACCCATGTAATAAAAATGGGATTTTTAAACATCATGACATAATAAAAAAATTCATATAAGATAAAGGAATTCATAAAAATAATTACATCACAACATAATCAAATCAATGTAATAATAAGGATATAAACAGAACCCTATATTATCTTAGATGGAAAATAATTTTGATAAAACACTTGAACTCCATTCTTGAGGAAAATATCCTTTCTACTTCAAAATCATTTTCCCTTATTAACATGTCATAAAATTTTAAACTAAAAGAATTTGATTAAAAAAACTTGAAAACTTTTAAAGTAATCTTCTTGGAAATAATGTTTTAAGAATCCATTCATGCCGTATAAGTTAAAAAAACATTCTTCTCGTACTTTTGTCACAAAAGTCAAAAAGTACCTCGTATGAAAAACGACAAAAGATTCCTTTAATATATTTTACTAAAAACTCACTGAAGGGTAAAATTTGATTTAAAAAATTTTAGGTGGATGGAAATAATATTAAATATTTAGGAATCCTGGATGTGGATGATAAAATACACTCCAGTAAATTCCAAAGTATAAACAATCTCGGATAAAAATGAGATTGTGATATGTCCCTTACCTTAGGTCTGATTATCTTCATAAGTGTCCAAACCTCCTGTATAATAATTTAAATAATGTAATTTACTTCTTAAAGAATAATACTCATTGTTATGATATCATATATAGTAATTTTCTTAGCTTATTATTAGTAATATTTCATTGTTACTTGTTATTCGGGTGTTTATTACTTTTTGTTCTTATGCATGTTTTGTCGAATAAATTCTTATTATTCTTTTTAAGATATAGATACCTCATTTAAATAATGGTATTATTGTAATATATATCATATTTATTCACTCAATTCATTTATGTAATCATTATGCAATGAAAATCATGTAAACGTGTCGCATCACATCGCGGAGACGGTATTCCATACCTACGCACGAGCGATGATATCGTTCCCATGATCGTGGAATTGTATTGGAGTGTATGTATACTATTTCATAATCAATATCAGTTTACAATAATCATATATAGTTATTATTTAAACCATTATACCCATCCAAGTAAGGTGGTGGTGGAAAATTGATTACACCATGGCGTCGAGACGGTATTCCGTACGTACGCACGCGCGATGATTTCGTTTTCCGTAGGATGGATAGAGGGTAAAATAGGGTTGTTTCATACTTATAATGACATATTAGTATATTATTTATACTTATTTATTAATTCATAATTAAACAAATAAATAAGAAGAAGTGGAAGATGAAATAAAGTTGAATGAATTTGTAACAGACATAACCTCTTCTTTGAAGCGCTTCTTTGAGACCTCCTTTTAGGGCACTAAAATTGGTCTTTGAGGAATAACAGGACCTATAGGATATTTCTAGGAAAGTATAGAGGATAAAGAGGCAGGGTTTTGCCGTTCATGAATGTTGAAAGTGGTGTGAGGAAGAGAGGGAGGAGGTGCCCTTTTATAAGGGAGGAGAGGGGCACCTTTGGAAAAACTAAAAATATTATTTTATTATAAAGTCATATTCGGTTTTAAATAGCTAAAAATTGATTTATTTAGAAGCTAAGGTGGGTATGGGTCGAAATAATCTCATCCAATATTATTTAGGCAAGTTTAGGTTCCTATTATAACCTTATCATTTTGATTTAACATTAAGTTAAATAATTTTACTTTTACCGTGTCTTCATGTTTTCTTACACTATAAGGTTAATAAACTTACTATAACAAGCCAAAAGAACCCCAAGTAGTTTATTATTAATATATATAACCTTATCTAAGTGTTTTGGCCGATGCCTAGATTTTTAAGAATAAAATAACAATTAATAATTTAAAATTTGTTTTAAAAACTATTTTATGTCAATTTTGATATTATTTGGAAATTGATTTTTGTCAAATTCATAACAGAATGATTAGATCTAAAAAAGTGAATTAAATCCATGATAACATGTCATATTAACCTATAAAATTAGTTTAATTCATAAAAAGTCTCAAATTACATTTATTTGGGTATTTATAACATCAATTATGTCAATATTTCATTTATAAAATAATTATTGCATCATATTTGTGTCGTAAATAAATTAACTTATTTAATGTCTAAAAATTAAAAATAAAATACATTTATTTATGAAATCGTTTTAGCTTTCTAATTAATATTTATAGTCGAATTTATCTCATGTATAATCCAATATTAAAAATTATTTACTTATTAAACTTTGATTTTAACTATTTAAACCCTTCTTTAAATAAATTAATAGTAAATGTCCTAATCTAATCGAAGTGGTCCTAAATGGTCATATTTTATTACTACGGTTATATTTGGTCGAATTTATATTATCCAATTGAATTATTACTTGTGTTAGGGTAATAATAATATCATTTTTACTCTTAATTATCCTATTTACTTTTAACCGTGGTAAAAAAAGTAAAAAGTTACTATTCACCAAAAATTATTTTCATCTAATTGAACCACATTTTACTTACTGACATCAACCGTGTCTCTCAGATTTTTGAAATTCCACTCATAGAATTGGTAAAATTATGTTTTATGTAAATTTTTAAATTCTCCTAGGAGATGGGTAAAAGACGGTCAAAAGTTCAATAAAATTTTATATATCTATATTTTTTATAAAATGACTCCAATGTATTTCATTGAACATATATATGTATTATGTATCAATTTTGACCTAAAATAAATTTAAATAAAATAACTAATTATTTAAATAAAAAGTCGGGTTTTAAATAGTAACCTAGTGTTTTTACTGTTCCTCAAAAATTGAATGTTTCCAGAAAAATACTAAACATTCACCCTAGGCTAATTTTTATATTACGAATCCAAAAATGAAGTCCATTTTGAAAAATAAAATTTACATAATTTAAAAAAGTGGTTATTACTATTCATAACGGCTAGTTTTAATAATATTTTAATACCATATCGTTGTTTAGTGAAACTCGGTACTGCGTACGATGCAATCTATCAAGGAAGGTAATGATTGCGTGTAATGCGAGCCAAGCTAGTGTTGTATGTAGTGAATGATTCCTTTGATGATTTATATAAAAAATTATTTCTCATGAAAGTCTCAAGTGTTACACAAAAAATCTATAAAATATATACTATATATTTCCCATGTCTTTAGACCTTAACCAAAACCAAAATGATTAGTACATGATCAGATAATCCCCAAAAAGGATAATATTTGACAAAAAATACTCTTAATCTGCAAAATTTGTCCAACAAAACCCAAAGTTCATCAAAGAAAATTCAATAAACAGATATCCTTAAAATTATTCAAATTAATCCAAACTATGATTTAAAACCAAATCTCCAATTGATTTAATCACATAGTCATCCAAGATAAATCTTAACATTTATCTCCAAATAAAATCAGTTACTCTTAAAGTCTCATATTGAAAAGTAATTAACCTAATCACATTTCCTCCATGATAGGTTAATAATTTCCACAGATAAACCAAAATGAGCTTATTATTGAATTATAAAATCATCTAACTAAAAATAATAAGTCATACAAACTAGGAAATTCATGTAGTCCAGTGGTTGGTGATAAATCCAAGTCGCACATTGGTTGTGGGTTCGATTGCACAGCTTCGTCCGACGTGACGGGTTGTCCCACGGTCTACGTGTTTTCCTTTTTCCAGAACTACATAATTCATACAACATTCCCCAAAAAGAGATAAAATCTTCATAAATAACTATAACATATTTTAACCTCATGTTTATCTCATGACTTTAATTTTCCATCATAACGTATAGTAACCCATAATTACCTCAAAAGTAAGGATCATATAAACCCTAATGGTTACCTTTATAATTATTACATGAACATCCACATCGAGTTGGTTCTCTTGTACATGATGCATTAGATAACTCACCAAAGTTCAATTGGTTAATCATGACTCCTGGTAGTGGGTTTAGAATAACCACGAGATCTCTCAATGAATCGCCAATTTCATCGAGTCTCTTAATCAGAGAACCACCATAATTTCCTTCAAACCCACTGTCACTTTGGGGCCTTCTAGATCCATCCATTTACTAAAACCAAAAATTATAGTGTGAGTCTATCAAAAAAATCAGCATGTACCAATGAGGAAGATAAAAACCAAGATATACATATCAAATTTATCTTAATCTCATTCTAACTTTCAAAAATAACAACGAATTCATCTAATAAACTAACAATTGTGGTTATATACAACTTGTAGCTTATTCTTAAACAACACACTAACCATTAATGTTATCTAAACCAACCTTTGATACGAACTATAAGGACCCAGCCTTAAAACAATACATAATCTTGAATTAAATGAATAAATCACATTTAGGATCTTTTCAGGTTTAGAGTTTTAGATAATTAGGACATAACTCTTACATCTCAAAGATTACAAAGTAGACACACCTACTCAGTTTCAATTTTTTCACATAATATAAACTTTTGATAAAAAGAGTGATGTCTAGTAACATTTTTTAGACATTATGAAATTTCCTTGATCCCATCCTTGACCGTATTCCACTTTAATTCATGTGGAAATCATTTCAAAATCTTGAGATTAGTACAAAAAGCTCAGTAAGGATTATAAAATAATGAAAGGAAACATTAACCCATAAAAAAAATCGATGTAATCATAATTTTTAATCATAACGTACCTTATGAAATCATAGTATTTATGAGTAACAAATAGTAATCAAAATTCATAAATGTAAATTAAGGAATACATAACATACGTACATTGTAGCTATCATAGCTATATAGGGAGTCACATTTTGAAAACCCATCATAGTATATTCACTAAATCTCTTTGGAGAAATATTCACATTTACCTCCATCACATTACCCAATGCATTGGAGAGCTATCTTGGGCTCACCTGCCATAGTTTTATCATGGAACCACCCTTATACATAACAATGGCCAAGAACCATAACATAATCATAACACATAACTTCAGCATAAAGAAAGTTAAAATTCAAACATTTTAATAACAAGATAACATTTTAAGATATTGAACTTTAAAACCATTGTCAATACCAAAATACATTAAATGAGTGTACAGAATGTATTTATCTTTTGAAAACATTAAGGCATGAAAAGGAATCCATAGATCAAATAATTCTCACGATGTTGGAAATGGTCATTGTCACTGCTTACATTAAAAAAAGAAACATTACATTTTGTCATTTAGTAAAACACTTCGTAGATAAAATAATCCCTTTGAATTAAATGAAAATTCAAATGTTTTTTATACACCGTATAAAAAAATGTCTTGTAGATTTCAAAATATGCCTCAATGAAAGGAGATTGAGACGAAGTCCTGTACAAAGATGGTATCCTTAGATTAAGGATAAGTCAATTACATAATTATGTGTGACAATAAAAATACACCCAATATATGTGGATATTATGTTTTAAAAAATCAGAGGTCATCCACACATATTTATATCATGAAATAATCATGAAGTAGAGGTTTAACCCAATGAATTGAAATTCGGTTAAGAAGTTTCCTTAAAGAAATTTGACAGCCTAACGATGTCGCATTAAAATTCAGAAAATGAGTAGATGAGATATATAAAGGGAATCTCATCACATGGAAATAAAATTTACAAAAATATGGATATATAAGAACATATCCCAACATAAGAGGATGTAAATTAAATGACCTAACAAAAAAGAAGTCGTTTAAAAAGAGGAGGGTGAGTGGTTCCCTTACAAATTTGGGTAACATTCGAAACGTAAACCCCATTAAAGAAAGGTCAAACAATGAAGATGTAAATACCCATAAATTAAACCATATTACATAATGAATACAATAATGGGTAGTACATACACCACACAAATGGAGATAGTGGAAAATGTAGAATGAATCTCACGATAATAAAAAAGTAATAAAAAAATTCATTACCTCGCTGTAATCAATCGAGTCGAATGACAAAAAGGTAATAAACACAAAATGAATCACACAATACCATGAATATAAATAGAATCATGATAATATATATGAAATGGAAGTACACAATACACCCCATGAAATAAAAAAGTGGTGAACAATGGAAATCTCATAGAATTAAATGCGAGATAAGAAATACCCTTAAGAAATTTCGGCAGCCTAACGACGCCACTAAAAACCTAAAAAAATGAATTAATGAGATCCAATAGGGTCTCTAATAATATGAACATAAAGAGGAAAGTATGATGGAGATAGAGATCATACCTAAATAGAAGAAAAAATAACTTGAAAGACATGACATAAAATAGAACTTTGAAATTGAGGAGGGTGAATGTATCCTTTACAAAAATTCGGCAGCATAACAACGCCACTTAAGAATTCTTAAAATGAATTGATGAGAGAAAGAGAGGGTATATAATCATATTAAAAAAAGGAAAGTAGGATTAATTTAAAATAACATCCTCCAACATAATAATATAGACCATAATAGAATGACATAAAAGAGAGTTTTTGAAAACAGAGAGAGAGGTATGATATCTTACAAAAATTCCCCAGCCTAACAGCACCACTTAAAAATTCATAAAATTAATTGATGAGAGAAAAAGGGGGTATCTCATCATATAAACATGAAAAGTACAGAAAGATGACTATAAAAGAACATCCCTAACATAAGAACCTGGAGCTTAAAATAATTGACGTAAAAGAGAATACGTGAAAAGAAAGAGAGAGGTAGGATCCCTTACCTCAAGTCTGACTTGTCTTGTTCGTTTCATTATATTCCTGATTAATAAACGTTGGAAAATTTATAATAGCTTAATTAATTCCATTAATTATTATTATACAATTCATATCACATATTATCTTGTTATAAAATTAGTTAATTATGTGTGTTCATATCAAATGTTTTGACGATGTTCGGTGTGTGAGTAAAAATGAAACGTGTTTGAAACGAATAGCCCATGTAGTTATATGTAAATATTCTTCAAAATATTATTAATTATTTAAATATCATATATATACAGTATATATTAATTTTACACAATTCCATAACATTTGGAGATAAAAAATGATATGCACTGTTCGTGGAGACGGTAGGCCGTATGTACGCATTAATGATACTTTCATTTCTTTGTCATATTAACGGAATAAAAACTAAATGAGACATATATATATTATAATTATAGTATAATATATATGTTATATAGGTAGAATATGTTCATTAATTACATTCTTTATAAATTCCATATTTTGCATGAACAAGTATCATCACATGAGGGGGAGGTAGTCCACACTTCCTCAGATGACATTATCGCATTTGCATAACATGAAATGCATAATGGTATGTTTTAAATATAAAATAAAGAAGAATATAGAGGGAATAAATATATTATATATCATATATAAAAACAGTGACATCATAATGGCCACCATGAAATGTGTTAAAAGAGGATTGAACAATCATCGTTTCGTGAGGCAGTAATTCGCCATCCACAGAAACAGTATGTTCATTAACCATTTGACGGAGGTGTCTGTAAATGTAAATAAAATAAATCTCATAAAAACATTCTAGTATATTTATGTTACTGGTGTTTTTACAAAATAAAGTAATAAAAAGAGTTTAGGGGTTTGTAGAAGCAAAATAAAACAAAAGGACATAAGAGAATACATTGCCTTTAAATCGGGTAACTCCTAATGGTTTGAAACGAAATTGTCTCTTGAATAGCATTCATACTAAGGTAAGGCTTCTAGGATGAATATAGGGATGTAGAGAGATAAAATTTTCAGGGTTTGGTTTAGAAAAAGGCTTGAGAGGTGTAGGTAAGGGGGTAGAGGTGGAGGCCTTTTATAAGATGGGGGAGGGGCACTCCTGGAATGTTATAAAATGTTACTTTATTATAAAAAGATTTTAGAATTTTAAAGGACCCACAAAGATATATTTAGAGGATAAGGCGATAAGGGTTTGAAATACACTAATCCAATAGGTTTTATACAAATGTATGTCTTATATTTTAACTTATATTTTCATTTTATTTAAATCGTTCATTAATGACGTAATCAAGGCATCGTCATGGGGTCATAAATAAATTTATTTATTTAATGTCTAAAAACCATAAAAAATATCATGATGTAGGAAATATATATTTATAGTCAAAAATATGACTTGAATATCCCCATGTAATTTTTTTTAGTAAAACAATATATGTTTGTGACATTTTTATTTTTACTTTAAATAAACGGTATTAATGTAATTATCTTACACAAGTGGATCCATGGGGTCCCAAAAATAAACCCATGTATTTTTACGGTCCTAAATGACTCATCCAATAAGGTTAGGACATGTTTCCTGAATTTTTTTATTTTTATAATATCATTTGTACATTAAATTACCCTAATTACCTCTAATCACGATTAATAAAACTCAAAAGTTACTATTCACTAAAAATTATTTTCATCCCATTCAACCACATTTTACTTACTAATTATAACCATGTATGATGGATTTTTGGAATTCAATTCACAGAAGCGATAAAATTTCATTTAAATGAAAAATCATTTTGTTAACTATCACTTAGTGCTTTCACTATTCATCTACAAAATGACGTTTTTAGAACAATACCCAACATTCACCCTAATCTATGTTTGATATTACAAATTCAAAAATGATTTCCATTTTACCAAATTCAAAACATATAATTTTTATTAATTATTTATAGAATTAATTCCCACTGTCAAAACAAATAGCATGTTATTAAGAAACAAAATCATTCAAAATATTGACAGTTGTTTATGTCCAATTTCAAAGTTAAATTAATTCCTATGACCACCATTGAATTAAATGGTAAAAATATATTCTAATTACACATTAAAACCAATTAAAACAACAATATATCCATATAAATAAATGAGATTAAATGGGGGTTTTGAATTAAAATACAACATTTTCACTATTCATAAAAAATGAACATTATCAGAAATATACCAAAAACTTAAGCAAAGTAAATTTTGATGTCCCGATTCAAATTAATGATTTAATTTTTTTCACACATATCATATAAAATTTTCAAAATGTGTATTTAAAAAGGGTTCTCCATAAAAAGGCGGTTAATCGACCCTTTAATGTATATTAGAATATTTATTCTTTAAATTGGATTCATTCACATTTTAAGCATCTATAATTTATTGGGTAATTTTTAAAATAAATCAACAAACATATATAATCATATTGTAGTTAGTTCTATTAATTCTCTCTATTACCATTGTTAGGTGTTAACTACGAATTAAATTAAAATTATTATATTATTAGTGTGAAACGTAAGATTTCAATGAAACTCATTGTTGCGTATTGGGTATGGAATTGAACATAGCATTCCCGTTAAAGTAATATTAATATTTTATTCACAAATATAAATAAATATGAAAATGCCATATTATTTATTTACATGGGGGGTTACATCCTTCCACCTTTTGGGAATTGCATCCTCGCAATTTTAAAATTTTTCTTGGTAACATCGTTGAAAGTCCCACATCGTAATAAGAATCAGTAAAAATATCACTTTAAAATAAAGAAAGAAAAGTACAAAGGTCACCCGAGTTAACCAATACTAGTATTCCATTTAGGAAAACATGAATATGGAAGAGAAAAAATGGTCAATGTCTGATGGAGCGTGATAAAAAACAAGATTAGGAGAAAGTTAACGAAAAGAAAATCACAAACCTGTGATGGGTTAAACGGTATATAATTCCCCATTAGGAAAAGTTAACAGAAATTTGTTTGTTTTAAGTTACTTTTCAGTGAGGAATGTATTTATGAGCTTAAATAAATCCTACGGAAATATACTTACTTGTCATGTAGACTTCCATCTCTTACTAGATTTCTTACACAAACTCATATTTTCTCTAAACGCTGAGTATTCAAGATGACTTTTTTGCATTAAGAGCACTAAAATCAAATATGAGATAATCAAATAATTCTTAATAGATGAATTATATATTTCCCATGTTTTATACCTTAACCAAAACCAAAATGATTAGTACAAGATAAGATAATTCCCAAAAAGGATAATATTTCACAAATAAACTACTCTTAATCTCAAAAATTTGTCCAACAAAACCCAATGATCACCAAAGACCATTAAATAAATAGATATCCATAAAATTATTCAAGGTAATCCAAATTATGATTTAAACCCAAATCTCCGAAGTATTTAATCACATACACTTCCATGATAAATCATAAAATTTATCTCAAAATAACATTAGTTACTCTTAAAGTCTTATAGTGAAAAGTAATTAACCTAATCACATATTCTCCATGATAGGATAATAATTTCCATTGATAACCCAAAAATAAAATTATTATTGATTCATAAAATCATCTAACTAAAAAGATTAAATCATAGTAACTATGGCCTTCACATAGTCTAGTGGTAGGCGATAAATCCCAATCACACTTTGGTTGTGGGTTCGATTCCTGCAGCTTCATCTGACGCGATGGGTTGTCACACGGTCTATGTGTTGTCCTTTTTCCAAAACTACATAATTCTTATAACATTCCCCAAAAAGAGATAAAATCATCAAAAATAAACATAAAATAATTTAACATCAAGATTATATCATGCCTATTATTTTCCATCATAACGTATAGTAACCTATAATTACCTCAAATATAAGGATCATATAAACCCTATTGGTTACCTTCATAATTATTACCTGAACTTCCACATTGAGTTGGTTCCCTCACACATGATGCATTATAGAACTCACCAAGGTTTAATTGGTAAATCAAGACTCATGGTAGTTGGTTTAGAATAACCATGAGATTTCTCATTGAATCACCCATTTCATCTGGTCTCTTAATCAGAGAACCACCACAATATCATTCAAACCCAATGTGACTTTGGTGCCAGTTAGATCCATAAATTTACAAAAACCAAAACATTCAGTGTTAGTATATCAAAAAAATCATCATGTACTAACACAGAAGATAAAAACCTAGATATACTTGTCCAAGTTATATCAAACTAATTCTATTTTTCAAAATTAACAATGACTTCATATAATATAGTAACCATTGTGGTTATATAAAATTTGTCACTTACGCTTAATCAACACTCTAACCTCTAAAGTTATCAAAACCGACCTTTGTTATAAAATATAAGGAAACAACCTTAAAAAAATACATAATATTAAATAAAATGAATAATTCACATTGAGGATCATTTTAGGTTTAGATTTTTAGATAATTCGGGCATAACTATTACATCTCAAAGTTTACAAAGTAGACACATTTACTCAGTTTCCATTTTTATCAAAGAATATAAACTCTTGAACCAAATTATCATGTCTAGTTCCATGTATTAGACATAATGACATTTCCTTGATCCCATCAGTGACCATATTCCACTTTAAGTCATGTGGAAAACATTTCAAAAACGTGGGATGAGCACAAAAAGCTCAGTAATGGTTGTAACATAATGAAAGGAAACATTAACCCATCAAAAATAAAAATTGATGAAAGCATAATTTTCAATCATAACATACTATTTGAAATCATGATATTTATGAATAACACATAGTAATCACAATTCATAAATTTAACTTAAGGCATACATAACATACTTAGATTGTAGCTATCATAGCTTCATAGGGAGTCACATTTGTAATACCCATCACAGTATATTACCTAAATCTCGTCGGAGAAACATTCACGTTTATTTCATCCATGTTACCCAATGAATTGGAGGGATATGTTAGGATCATCTGCCCTAGGATTATCATGGAACCACCCGTATACATAATAATGGCCAAGAACCATAACATAATCATAACACATAACATAATAATGACGGATAGATAAAGTTCCAGCATTGAAATAACAATATAACATTTTATGATATTGAACATAAAAACCATTTTCAATACCAAAATACATTAAAAGAGTGTATGGTAATTATTTTTCTTTTTAAAACATTATTGCATGTTAAGGAAGCCATAGATCAAATAATAATCGCGGTGGCGGAAAAGGCTGTTTTCAATGCTTACGTTAAAAAAAGAAACATTCCTTTTTGTCGTTTAGTAAAACACTTCATAGAGGAAATATTCCATTTGAATGAAATGAAAAGTAAAAAGGGTTTTATAGATCATATAAAATAAATTCATGTAGAAACCAAAATATTCCTCAATGAATGGAAATTGAGACGATGTCCCATACAATGATGGTATCCTTAGATTAAGGACAAATCAGTTAAATAATTATGTGTGACAAATATAAATTCACCTAATATATGTGGATATTTCGAGTAAAACAATAAGAGGTAATCCACACATATTCATATCACGACATAATTAAGAAGTATAGGTTTAAAACAAAGAATTGAAATTTGGATAAGAAGTTCCCATACAGAAATTCTGCAGCCTAACGACGTCACATTAAAAATCATAAAATGAGTTAATGAGAGATAAAAAGGGTATCTCATCACTTGGACATAACATTTACAACAATAAGGATATATAATAACATATCCCAACATAAGAGGATGTAAATTAAAATACCTAACAAAAAGAAGTATTTTAAAAAGAGGAGGGTGAAATGTTCCCTTACCGATTTGGGTAACATTCGAAACATACATCCCATGAAAGAATGGTCATAAAATGAAGATGTAAATACCGATAAAATAATGTATATTACACAAAGAATAAAATTATTGGCAGTAAATAGACCACACAAAATGAGATAGTGGATAATGTAGCATGAATCTCACAGGAATAAATTAGTAAGATAAAAACCCCTAACCTCGTTGTAATCAATCGAGTCGTATGACCAAAAGATAATAAACACAAAATGAATCACATAATACCATGAATATAAAAATAATATTGATAATATATATGAAATTGAAGTACATAATACATCCCAGGAAATAAATAAGTTACGAACAATGGTAATCTCATTGAATTAGAAGCGAGATAAGATATCCCCTTTCGAAAATTCGGCAGCCTAACGACGCCAATTAAAACATCAAAAAAATGAATTAATGATATCGAATAGGGTATCTCATAATTTGGACATAAAAAGGAAAATATGATGGATATAGAGATCATACCTCATCCTATGAAAAAGGAACATGGATTACATTACATAAAATAGAACTTTCAAAATAAGGAGGGTGAAAGAATCCTATACAAAAATTAGGGTGCCTAATGGCGCCACATAAAAATTCATAAAATGAATTGATTAGAGAAAGAGAGGGTCTCAAATCATATGAAAATAAAAAAGAAATTAGTATTAATATAAAATAACATCTTTCAAATTTAGAACATGGAGAATAAAAGGAATGAAATAATAGAGAGTACATGAAAAGAAAGTGAAAGGTCGTATCCCTTACAAAAATTATGCAGCCTAACGGTGCCACTTAAACATTCTTAAAATTAATTGATGAGAGAAGTAGGGGGACTCTCATAATATTAGTATGAAATGGAAATATAGATGAATATGAAATAACATCCCCAACATAAGAAGATTAATCTTATAATAAATGACATAAAGGAGAATACATGAAAAGAAAGAGAGAGGTAGGATCCCTTACCTGAAGTCCGACTTGTCGTGTTCGTTTATTTATATTCACGAATAATAAATGTTTGTCAATTTATAATAGCTTAAGGAATCCCATTAAATTTTATTATTCAATTAATATCACATATTATCATGTTATAATAATTAGGTAATTATGTGTGTTCATATCATACGTTTTGACGATATTCGGTATATGGGTCAAAAATAAACTTGTTTGAAATGAATTGCCCATGTAGTTATATGTACGCCATATAAAGAATGGTATTAATGATTTAAATTTCATATATATATTGTATATATTCATATTATAAAATTACAAAAAAATTGGAGAAAAAAATGAAATGCACCGTTCATGGTGATGGTAGGCCGTACGTACGCATGAACGCTACATTCATTTATTTTTCATATTAAAAGAATTAAAACTAAATGAGAAATATATATTTTATAATCAAAATATAATATATATGTTATATAGTTAAAATAATTTCATTAATTACATTCTTTATAAATTCCATGTTTGGCATGAACAAGTCACATCACTTGATGGGCATTGATCCACACTTCCTCGGATGAAATTATCGCATTTGCACAACATGAAATTCATAAAGATATGTTTTAAATATAAAATACATAGAATATATAGGGAATAAATATATTATATATCATATATAAATACAGTTACATCATAATGGCTACCATGAACAGTGTTAAAAGAAGATTTAAAAACCATCGTTTCGTGAGGTAGTAATTTTCCATCCACAGAAACAGTATGTTCTTTAACAATTAGACGGAGATGTGTGTAAGTATAAATCAGATCCTTCTCATTAAAACATCCTAGTATATTTAATATACTAGTTTTGTTATAAAATATTGCAATTAAAAGTTTTTATGGGGTTGGAGAAGCAAAATAAAACAAAAGGACATAGGAGAAGACATTACCTTTTAATTGGGTAACTCCCTCCGGTTTGAACTAATAATGTTTCTTGAAGAGATTAATGCCTATGTTAAGGCTTCTAGGATGTAGAGAGGGATTTGGAGAGATTAAATGGGGAGAGTTTGGTCGAGAAAAAGGCTTGAGTTGTGTGGGAAATGGGGTAGAGGTGGGGGCTTTTTATAAGAGGGAAGATGGGCACTCTTGGAATGTTATAAAATGTTACTTTATTATAAAATGCTTTTCAGATTTTAAAGGCCCCAAAAAGATATATTTCGAGGATAAGGTGATAAGGGTTATAAATCCACTCATACAATAAGTATTTTAAAAGTGTATGTCTTATATGTTACCTTATCTTTTCATTTCATTTAAATCGTTCATTAACGGCGTAATCACGACATCATCATGGTGTCATAATTAAATTTATTTGTTTAATACTAAAAGTTATAAAAAATATCATGATGTAGGAAATATTTTTATATTTATAATTAATATTTATAGTCATAAATATGACTTGTATAACCCCACATAATTTTTTTAGTAAAACCATAAATGATTGTGACATTTTTATTATTACATTAAATAAAATATATTAATGTAATTATCTTACACAAGTGTCTCCATGGGGTCCCAAAAATTGACCCACGGATTTTATTGGTCGGAAATGACTAATCCAATAAGGGTATGACAAGTTTCATGATATTTTTATATTTTTATAATATCATTTTTACATTAAATTAGCCTAATTTCCTCTAATCGCGGTTAATAAAACTCAAAATATACTATTCTCCAAAAATTATTTTCATCTCATTGAACAAAAATTTAAATAATAATGGTATCCATGTATGTTGAATTTTTTAAATTCAATTCATAGAAGTGGTAAAATTTCATTTAAATGAAAAATCAGTATTTTTAACTACCACGTAGTGCTTTCACTATTAATCAACAAAATGAAGTTTTTCAGAACAATACCAAAAATTCGCCCTAAGCTCTATTTGATATTCGAAATTAAAAAATGATGTCCATTTTACCAAATTCAAAACCATAAATTTTTATTAATTATTTTTATAATTAAATCCTGATGTCAAAACAAATAGCGTGTTTTTAAGAAATAAAATCTATCAAAAGATTGACACTTGTTTATTTCCAATTTCATAGTGAAATTAATTCTAATGACCACCATTTAATTAAATGTTAAAAATATATTCTAATTAAAATTTAAAACCAATTAATAAGATAATCTAAACATATAAATAAATTATATTAAAAGGTGGTTTTGAATTAAAATACCCCATTTTCCCCTATTCATAAAAAATTGAACTTTATCAGAAAAATAACAAAAATTTACACTATGTAAATTTTCTGTCACGATTCTAATGAAGGATTTTATTTTATCAAATATAGAATATAAAAGTGTCAAAAAGTGGATATAAAAAGGGTTCTCCATCAAAAGTCGGTTAATCGACCATTTAATGAATATATGAATATTTTTGCTTAAAATTGGATTCATTCACATTTTAAGCCTATATCATTTATTGGGTAATTGTTAAAATATTTAACAAACATATACAATCATTTTTTATTTAGTTTTTATCCTTCCCGTCATTACAATGGCTAGGCATTTACTACCATTTAAAATAATATTTTTATATTATTAGTCTGCAACGTAAGATTTCAATGAATCTCATTGTAGCATATTGGGTACGTCATTAATCATAGAATTCCCTTTACTGTAATATTAAAATTTTATTCACAAAAATTAATAAATGTGAAAACTTCTTATTCTTTATTTACCTGGGCTGTTACAACCCTGTCCACCTCAAGGTTAGCCCAATCCCTTAAAATAAATATTCTAAATAGGAGTCATATACTGAGGACCCTACAGTCACATGATTGAAATACGAGGCAAGGGTCCTAACCGAAGAGTAATTTTCCAAACACACAGTTTCAAAGATGTCGAATGGGACTTTAGCTTCACAATGATCATCCTTTTATAAAAACAATTATTAAACCATTGAAAAACAACCACAAATACTATCTTTATACCAACGTGGCCAAATGGATCCTTAAATAAAAAATTTACCAAAACCCTTCCCAATTTCACTTTAAGTGATGCTAAAACAACATAACCTATGAAAGTGCCAAAAAGGTTTTGACTTCCTCATTCACCCACACACACCACAAAATTTACAAACACCCATTTTATTTTTGAGCAACTCACCCTAGCGTGTTTCCAGGGCCAACCGAGCCAAAACATGAAAAAAAAAAATCAAAAACAACAAAAAATATTGAAACAAAATTTTATAAATACACCATTTTCATTCACCCCAAAAACACCCATATCACAGAATACCACACATGTTCATAAAACAAAAGACTTTTTTAGACAAACACCAAAACACAACTAGGTAAAACACCACATTTAATATGCGAAATCCAAAACATATCTCAGTGCAATTTAACAAAACATTATTTATGGGAAAACCACACCCAATAATCAAACATCTCCAAAAAAACAAGTGTAATTTTACAAACACCCATGCCATCATATAAAAGGCCTAAACCATGATTCATGTAAAACCTATCTTTAACAACACCAAATAATTTTTGAACACCACAAAAACCATTAAAGTGGTACCATGAAGATTCATAACAAGATAATAATATAACCAAAACCTCCAACATTATGGACATGCAATGGAAAGTAAATGCGTGTATTTTCCAAACTCGAACGAAGGTCACACCATGCATTCAAACTCAAAAAACAACCTTCTCACGTGAACAAACTTCGACAAAAGTGCACACACTTGGAATCGATCTCAACTCCCTGCAACATGTTTCGAGACCTAAAATAAAGTGGCACAGACCGATGTACATCTCAGAAAAAACCAAGGACTCAAAGATACAAATATAACCCAAAAATAAAGTGTGTGACATCAAAAGGGAATAAAACATCACCTCGGACAATGGCGGTGATCATGAGAGCCCGAATAGGCAAGGATACACACCAAAAAAATTATCCGTACTAAAAATAATATATACGGAATTCAAAACACCTTAACGAAAATAAAATAAATGTGCACGTGATTCTAAAACCCACATTAGATGGTGGTAGCGAACCAAAACAAGCATAGAGGCCAAACTCCCCCAGTGAATAACAACAAACGGTCTGAAGTGATCCTAATCACTTCTCCTTCGGCGCCGGTGGACAGGACGCGGTCTGACATGACCCGAGACACCCTTCTCAAACCCGGCGAAGGGATTCAAGGCCATGCCAGTGCAACGCTGAGGTGTTGTGCAACGAGATTAAAGTTTGTGCAAGAAGTTCGTTAGATGGTAGGGGTCAGGTTCACCAGAATCTCCCTGGAAGGGTGTCGTGTTCGCCGAAATCGCACTGGGAAGGGGGGATAGGTCCGGACAGTAGGTGCTAGGCGGAGGCGCTGTGAGTTGAGGTCGGTCGGATGCCGACCGGACAAGGGTGCTCATGTCATACGGGGGAGGCTGCACCGGACTGAGAGAGCTCCAGACTAAGGGGATGGGTGGTGGAAACCTGTAGGGCGAGGTGTAGCTGGCTGGGGCATCGGTGCGCATCGGATGTCAAAGGGGGGGAGGGATGCGCTGCTTCGCTAGACTAGGGACCACTGGACGAGGTCGTGCAAGGGGGTCTGATGAGTGGTGGTAGTAGCGTGTTGTCTGACGGTGCAGGATCGCGAAGTCCGCTCTAGGGCGCGGCCGGCATGGTGCGGCGTACCGGACGGCAGGCGGGTGGTACAGGGAGGCAGTGTCGGAGCTGCAACGCAAAGAGGGGGGAAACAAGGCGGAGGGCTACCTGGGCATTAGTGTTAGGGTTTTACTTTTTTTTTTATTTTTTTATTTTTTCTTATAATACAAATAATAATAATAATAATTCTAATAAATTAATAATAATAATAATTATAATAATAATAATTCTAATCCAATAATAAAAATAATAATAATTCTAATAAAATAATAATAATAATATTATTATTATTATTATTATTATTTTAACAACTACACGTCTTGCATGACATCAAGGGCATGGTTGGGCGGACAATGATCGAACTGTGCCATCCGGCTTTGACCACATACAAGGATAAACTGCGTACATGTCGCGCAGTTTTATAACTCATGTGCAAGTCGTGTGTCGACTGGGTCAGGGTGCTACAATTCTCCCCACCACAGGCACTTTCAGCCCCCAGAAATTCACTACCAAAATAGTTAGCATAACTCGAGTCAATGCCCATGAAAAACCAAAAGAAACTAAGATGCTCGGGGTGACCATTAGGAACACAAGTCACACCTGACCAACTAGAGTACCATCATTGTCCGAGGCTGATGGGAGAACACAGATGGGTTCTCCCCACAACATATATTTACTAACACGAAAACCATGAAACTCGAACACACCACCCTTGAGGGGGGAAATGCGGGAACTCCCCAAACTACACTCATCCCACGTTCTCAATGCTAACGGAACAACTCCACCACTAGGATTAAATATATTTGTGGAAAAACTGGAACACCGAGACACTGTGAAAGAGGAATCCATTACAAAACTCAAACCCACTATATAAAATCCACGGAGAGGCGTCTGGTCTAATAAAGATCCCTGAAACAATACAGATTAATTTCAACGAACCAAACATCCCCCCTAATGTACGTAGCTGAGACCATACTCATAATCAGAATACTTTTGTTTATCCCTAGCCCCAACACCCTTCATGAAATTCGAATGATTTAGATGTTGCACTATGAGTTGATGAGGCTACACAGATTGCAGTAGAACGAGCTCATCACATGACCATAACAAGGATGAGATTACAACGACGACAAGAATAGAACAAGAAATGTTAGGTTATTTCCCTTCATCAAGGTGAAAAAATAATCCAATGTGAGGTTCTACACACCCTCGACAACTCCTGACTGTGCGCGAGCTTCACCCTAAGGCTTGTGGTTGGGCTCTGATGGCTAATGCATCCCCTACCTCACAGTCAAGAATTTGCATTCTCCAGTCCCAAACTTCATCTTCTTCCCGACGATTCAAACGATCACAATAGTGGAATTTCATTAAAAAGAACAAAAGATAATGGCATAGAATGCCCGAACACGCTATACTAGTGGCACACAAGAAGATGGTCAGACAAACTAGGAGTCGGCACTAACGAATATGGTGTCTTGGCGACCGGATCCTCCGGCATGCACACCTTGCTAGTTGGGAAACCTTCTCTAGAGCCAATTATAATCAAACAAACCCCAATCTTTAATGTTGTTGAGACATCCAATGTTACTAGTCCAGAACATGACCCTCAAAAAATTCTATGATGTTACGAACCCTAACAACACTAGGAGTTCCCAACAATATGAAGATATAATCTAATTTCACAACCACACAACTGCCTCTAACAGACATTGATTACTTTTATCTATAGGAACCATGAAAAATGAACAAAAAATGGATATGACTCATTAAAAAACTAAGCGACCTTTCTGGGTGGCATAATTAGAACAACACGAAAAACACAACTGAAATCGGCATCTAGCCAAAACTCAATCAAAGAAAATGCCAGAACCAAGGGCAGAAAACTCATAACCTAAACATATACAAACTTATGTAAAAAAATTTCTTCTCAAAAAACTACAATTTCTTTTAAATTTTAATACTCACCTATGGCCCCATATAGATTATCACATGTGCATTCACCCAATCATGGATAAATCATTCGCGGACAAGTGCCCCCACGCACTCTCTGCACATATCGATGAAAAAGTGACCCTCCATAAAGAATACCAAGGTTAGAACACTTATTTCCATTATCCAATCAAAGCACACAATAAAATATTTCATATCGAAACACTCCCACATTAAAAACCCAATTCACCAATTTCAGAAAATTTAAAAATAAATACTTTTCCATTATAAAACCAATTTCATTTTTAACACACACTCACATCAACTAAGAAGAAAATGAAACATAGTCAACACTAAACCACCAGAATGAGGAACTAGTGCATATGCTTAATTCTACGACATGGTGGTGAGCCATATCCCAAGTAATGTATATAACTAATGTACCTTAAACTAGACACTTGGACTCCAAATGGGTCACCACCCCATGTGAGACCACTACATGAACCAGTTCGCCTTCATTATTATCCCTCAAACCATAACAACCAATGACAGAAGTCTCAATACCCAGACTACCCATGGTACCTCATGTCTCGTCAGAGGCGGTGGTGATTATGCACCAACCCGTAACATACCTCCCGAGTCCCAAAAATTCCTAATCTCCTTCTAACTGATACCCCGAATAACATGGGCCACCTTTGATACCATTTTGTCACGAACCAGCCTGGCTCGTCCATGAACCGGTCACCCTAGCCGGCTCGTGACAAGTCCTGAGGGGCGTACCCAATCCCCCCAGATAGAAACAAGTGTTGAGAATCAAAATCTGAATCTTGGGGAATGATTTGACCTATATGAATATGGTAACAGATAAAACTAATTGACGATAAAGATAAAAACTGGCATCGAAATGTGAATAAAAGCAAACATTCCTCCATGTGACCTCCTAGGTCACCACCCAACTCAAGACCACACTGCTCCAACATTGAGCAGCTGAACCAGGAATAAGCACGAGAAACTAAACCTACAACTGGAAAGATATCATAGGTGTGAGCACCGATATGCTATGTAGGGATGCCAAGAATGAAGCACATAATCCATTCTTTTTCCAATTCCAAAATAGTCCAATAATACTAGTTTGAACTACAGTTATAAAAATAAGGTATCCATATTACAATTAATTTTGAAAAATAACTGTCACAAATCCATTGCCCTTATAATTCAAAAACAATGAAAGGAAAACAAAAGAGGGGTTCACACTAACCTTTCAATACAGCTCTATTGAAATACATTTTTAAAACCAACCTTGTACACAAAAATTTTCCAAGAGGCACCAAAACCATGTTCAATGGTACGATTCCACACACAGTAAGGTCAATGGTACTAATTGTGCTCGTATAAAAGGATCAAGAAAAACCTAGGAACTCAGAGGAAGACCAGAACGTACTATACATTTGACTCATCCTGAAGGCATGCCCTAACTCGATGACGTCATAACGCCCTAACGCTAAGCATATCCCTACATGGCCTAAACGGGGGGCCCAATCCCCATAGCAGCAAAAACTCTGTATTCCCCTACTATGGGGCCACTAGCTAGTGCGTAATCTAAACTAGTGTAGTAATAGTTCTCAGTAAACCCCCTTGCTATGATAAGTTTCCATGATATGCTCACCAAGAGGTTTGACTAACCTTCAAATTACAAGCCATATATATATAATCAAGCATGTGACACAATTCGGCACCACCCCGACCACCTCATGGTTTGTCACATGACTTAAAATAAATATTCACCAAAGGAGGCCCATACCGAGGACCCTCCTATCACATGATCGAAAGGTGAGGCAAGGGGCCTAACTGAAGAGGGGTTTTCCAAACACACGGTTTCAAAGATTCCAAAAGGGCCTTTAGCTTCACAATGCACTTCCATTTATACAAACATTTATTAACCCATTCAAAAACAAATATAAATACTATCTTCATACCAATGTGGGCAAACAAATCTTTAAATAAAACATTTACCAAAACCCTTAACAATTTAACTTTAAGTCAAGATTAAACAACAATACCTAAGAAAGTTCAAAAAGGGATTTGACTTCCAGTTTCA
The DNA here is from genome assembly GCA_963277665.1 of Viscum album. NCBI lineage: Eukaryota > Viridiplantae > Streptophyta > Magnoliopsida > Santalales > Viscaceae > Viscum > Viscum album. The sequence goes on from OY728159.1 coordinate 1,436,736,117, forward strand.
CCCAAACACACCCCAAAATTTACAAACACCCCTTTCATTTTCCAACAACTCACCTTAGTATGTTTATACGGCAAACCGGTCCAAACTAAGAGAAACAATTCAAAACCAACCAAAAATTTTGAAACCAAATTTTATAAATACACCCATTGCTTTCAACCCTAATACACTTATATCACCCAATACCACACAGGTTCATAAAACAGAAGAATGATTTTAGAAAAACACCAAACAACAACCAGGGGAAACACCACATTTCATATTCGAAATCAAAAACATATTTCAGACTAATTTAACAAAATATTTGTTATGGGAAAAATCTCTCCCAAACATCCAATTTCACCCAAAAAGAACAAGATAAAATTTACAAACACCCAAGGCATCATATAAGAGAACTATACCATGATTCATGTAAAACCTATCTTTAAAAACATCAAATAATTTTTGAACACCAAAAAATCATTAAAGAGGTACCATGAAGATGCATAGCTAGATAATAATATAACGAAAACATGAATCTTTAAGGAAAAGAAATGGAAAGTAAATACATGGATTTGCCTACCTCGAATGATGGTCATGACAAGAATTCAAACTCGAACCACACCATGCTCATGGGCACACACTTCGAAAAAAGTGCACGCACATGGAAATGATCTCGACACCTGACAACAACATCCGGGATCCAAAATAACGCGGCACAGACCGATGTACCTCTCAGTAAAATCCAAGGACTCAAAGATATAAATACGACCCAAAAATAAAATGTTCGACAAGGTAAGGGATTAAAACATCACCTCGGACAATGGCTATGATCATCATAACACGACAATGAAATGTTTTCGACCAAAATAATTATTCGTACTACAAATAAAATATAACGAATTCAAAACACTATTACAAAAATAAAATAAACATGCTTGCAATTGTAAACCTCACTTTAGATGGTGGCGGTGAACCAAATCATGAGGCGAGGCCAAACACCCCCCACGAATGATGGCATGCTGTCCGAAACTATCTATATCACTTCGCCTTCAACGGCAGTGTATGAGACGTGGTTCGACATGACCCAGGACACCATTCGCAAACCCGGCGAGGGTATTCACGACCACGCCGGAGAAACACCAATGTGTTGCACAATGAGATTAGGGTTTGAGCCTAGATGGTCGTCGAACAATAGGGGTCGGTTTACAGAAAGCTCATCGGGAAGGGGGTCAGGTTCACCATAATCATGCTTGGAAGGGGGGCCGGGTCCGGACAACGGGTGCTTGGTGGAGGCATGTTGAGGTGAGTTTAAAAGGAAGCCAACCAGAAAATGGAGCTCACGACAGACGAGGGAGGCCGCACCAGACCGAGAGGTTGCTAGACTAACGGGTTGGGTGGCAGAAACCTACAGGGCGAGGCGGAGCCAGCTAGGGCTTCGATGCACGCTGGCGGACGAAGGGGAGGAGGGCTGCGTGGCTTCGCTAGACCAGGAACTGCTCGATGGGGTCGTGTTAGGGGGCCTACGCATGGTGGTGGCAGCTGGTCGTCCGATGTTGCAAGAGGGCGGAGGCCATTCTGCGGCATGGTCGACATGGCAAGGGCAGCACAGAGAGGTGGCGCCAGGACCGCAACATAGATAGGGGTGGAAACAGGGGGAGGGGGGCATTGGAAAAGGGGGGGGGGCATGGGGTGGCCAGGTATTAGGTTTAGGGTTTTAATTTTATTTTTTTTATTTTTTTTCTTATAATAATAATAAAAAAATAAAAATTCTAATAAAATAATAATAATAATAATAATAATCAAATAAATAATAATAATAATAATTATAATCAATTAATAATAATAATAACAATAATAATAACAATAATAATAATAATAATAATAATTTAACAACTGCACAACTTGCAAGACATCGAGTGCACGGTTGGGTGGAGCACGCTCGAACTATGCCACCCGACTCTGACCACATACAAGGTTAAACAGCGTAATTATCATGCAATTTTATAACTCACGCACAAGTCGTGCGTCCACTGGGTCAGAGTACGATAAGGACGTGATCCAAATTTTATGTATAATAGAAATTTGGAAATATTAATCATTTTATGGAATTCTATAAAAACATTTTAGGTTTATAGTTTAAGATAATTAGGTCACAATACTTACATAAAAATCCATTCATTACAATATTTATACTAAAACATAGTTTCCCTTTTCTTTATAATATAATTATTTCAAAATAAAACATGTTTTTTGGATGAAAAATATTCACGAAAATAAACATGACACCAACATTGTAACCACATATCATTAAAACTAGTAAAAATATTTGAAAACATTGTATGAGCATAAGAAATCCTATTGATAGAAATATAAAAAGAAATAACGAAACTCATTATTCTATTTCAAAACAACGATATCATAATAAATATTTTCTTTTTATCATAATAAAGATTGTTCCCATAATATTGTTTACCCCTCCCTGAAATGAACATTACAATCTTATAATTTTCATAAAACACCTAATAACAATCCATATAAGAATAAATTGTTTTCATGATATTTTTTTTTAAAATTAGGCGAACAGCTGAAAAATAAAATTCCAAAAAAATATCATTTTACACTAATATGGAAAAATGATTAATTATTAAAAATAACATTATATTTCAATCTAAAAAAATTACATTAAGAATCAGAAGAAAGTATAGAAATGTCATATACATAATTATAAGAACCCTACTGTGGGTTCTTCGTTTAATATTTAATAAAATCCATACAAATGAAATAACATACATGAATATTTTGAACAAGTTTATATTGGGAACATTATCATTACCAAATACATTAATGTTTTACATTAGTCTCACCCATCATCAAAGCAATATTAGGATCACCAATCATTCATAAATAATTTCCTCAAATAAGAAATGATTAAAACAAATAAATCATTCATTTTCATTAACAAACATATAAAAATATCATTTTTAAAAATCATATTGAATTTTTAAGATATTAACAAATTAATTTTATTTTATACCCTATTTCGAAAATTAAAATACCATGAACAATGGGTAGGAAGGATATGTTTTAAAAACATTTATGAATATAATGGATGTTAAAAATAAAAGAATGATTGTGGGGGAGGGAAAATTCATCGACATCTTATAAATTAATATTGAACAATAATTTTTTCATTTTGTAATGAAATTAAAAATATATCTTACAAAATATATAAAATATTAATTTATAAAATAATTGAATGAGTTACAGAAAAGAGATATATAATTTCAATTATAATTCCATAAGTACTCTCTAAATTAATTCCAATACATTTTTTAATTTGTTCCTTGTATAAATAAAAAAATAAAATTTTATGAATAAATACAAGAATTAAAGTGATTTTGAAAATAAATTGTTAATAAATTTTAAAATAAGTTTTAAGTATTTGTGTCCCTTACCTCGAGTTTGACTTGTCACATACATCATTTTTCTTCCAGAATAATAAACACATGATAATTAATTTATTTATTAATAACATTTTTTTGTATACAATTATATTTATATCACTTTTATATATGTCATATATAATCACATATTAGATTTATTTTACATTGAATGTTTTGATTATATTTGATATTTTAGTCAAAAATGACTTTAGTAGGTTGAAATTGGTCAAAGGTGTCATGATAATATCATTTATTGAATTTTAATATTGTTATAATTATCATTTTTATAGATTAATTATTCTATTATAACTATCTATTTTTTATTGTTATAAAAAATTATTTACATTAGAATCATAGATATAGTAGGTTATTCGTACTCATGAGTACGGTTTCCATTTTTCAATGAACATGAGAGAATGATTGTAATTATAATTTCAACGTAAAATTATAATGGTCATAAAATAAATCCCATATTATTACATTATATATAATTATATATTCAATCCATATAATTATTTTCATAAAATATAATCAAATTATTTGATAAATGTGGTAATCAAATCAAACACATAGATGACGTTATCATTTTTAAAAAGATGGAATGATAAGAAAATATATGATGCATTATATTTTTTTAAATATAATTAATTTATTAATATCATAAATATAAAATAAAAAAATCATTATAACAATATGGTTGGGATGATGATGAATAACATATTATATATGTTTATGAGGTTGTAGTCCACCATACACATAATTAATGGTTTTATTTTCTATTGGATAGATGAGAAGGTTGATAAAGGTTATAAAATTCAAATAATAAAATATCAATGTATGTGATATACTAATATTTTTATATTTTAATTGTTATGCATTGTTTGAAAAAAAAAATGAAAAAATTGAATTTAAAACATTAGAGATGATTTTACATGTTCTTCGGGAAATATCCCTATGTTTACACCATTGGCATCCTTAGGTGGATATAATGTTCTGTTTTGGGATTCTAAAACACCAATAGGAATGATAATAATGAATTTAGTATATTCCTAGAAAATATAAAATTTTATTTATGTGATGAGAGAAGAGAATTGGGTGTTCCCAATTATAAGTGTGGGAGAATACATTATTTAAATTTTCAAAAATATTAAAATATATTAAAGATTTAATAAATCCAAAATAAAAAAAAATGGAATATTCTTATAGGATATATTAATTAGTGTATACTGTTTTAAAAATATGTGATTTATTATAGTTTTTCGATCATTTATCCCTAATCAAATTATTTTTTTCTTTTTAACTCATTTTTTATTGTTGTTGTAAGTTATTTTTTAAAAAATATTCCACTGACAATGACACAGAATTTAAGATCCATCATTAAAAATATAGAAAATTCAAATTATAAATATGGATATACTATAAACAAATTTTATTTCATAATTTAGAGGATATTACTTTTAAAATAATCTTAATAATGCAATGAAAAAATATTCAACAAAAGCGTTTTTTATGAATAAACATTGTTTTATATAAAAATATAGTATAAGGATAATTCCATTTATATTTATTTGATTATTTTTATTCAAAAAATAATAAAGATATTTTTAAACCAATAAAAAATATAACGTTACTTTGTAAATATATAAATAGAAATGGGATTTTTCATTAGAAGCATAAATTTTTAATATTCAACCAAATAAAAAACATTTTGAAATTGATTCCAAAAACACCATGACTGAATATTTTTCTCTTGAATATATCAAAATTGATGATAATTTTTCAAAACTAAAATTATATATATTGACATCCATAATTGTAAATAATAAAAAATTGATTAGTTTGAATTATTCTAATTTTTTTATTATAAAATTGATAAATATTATTATATTAAATATAAATTTTTAAAATAAATTAATTATTATAAATAATGCATGAAATTGATTTACTATTACAATTACTTGGGTAGTGATATTATTTCTCTAATTTGAAATTGAATCCTCGTAATTTAATTTATTGCATAATAATGTTGGGATATTTTCCCATTATTTCATAGCATAACTCCCGAATATTCTTTTATAATTATCTAGTTTTTTTAAAAAGTCAAAATCTTTTTAATCTCCTTTTCCATAATTTCTACTCTCCATATTCAAGAATGGAAAAAAGTAGTTTCTGATAACAATTGATCTCTTCAATCAGAACTATTTGGATTCTTTATGGGAATTTATATACAATTTGTTTTATTTCCATCATTATTTTGTTTGAGATGACCAGTTTTATGATATCATTCTATCTATATCTCCTTGGTTTTTATGGAGTCTTGTTAGGTGTGTATATACTCACCCATACATGATATGTTCCCTTTGATTTCATTTCATATAGAGATGATGGATAAATCTATAGTGAATTTGTTGAAGAATAGTGGTACATGGGTTAATTTACTTAATATAGTGTTATGTAATAGAGATCAAGAGCTAGGTCCTCTTAACAAAATTTTATCCTTGTTTCCAAATGGTTTGGTAATTATTTATAGTCACACATGTATTTTCACTATTTAAATCTTGGATTCTTCTATGATACTCAGATTTATTCCCTTTATCATATTAACTATATGTTTTATTCTAGATATTTCACGATTTTCATTTTGTTTTGTAAGCGCTATTTTATGGAGCTGGTTGGGTGTGTGTGTGCTGGAAAATTATGAGAAGGACTCAAATTTACATTACTCCTTCTCTGCACTGGTTACCAACCCCAATCATATTAGAGGCATTCTTAGTGTTGTCCAAAATTAGCATTCCATGATTCATGTGGGTCCTACTGGGTCATATCATGAGAGAGTTGTATCAGAGAATTTCAATCCTTTCAATGATGTTTAGATATGTCCATCTTTGAGGATATGTTGTAACATATAAAGACATTGTTAATGTTTCTCGAGAATGGATTTCATGACCGAGGCCCCATTTCTAGTGTTGTAGCTGAGGTATCCATACACAAGGACTCTAACTAACTACTTTTCACCTCTAATAGATGATATAGAAGCTGTTGGAAACATAGAACATGAAACATATATTATTCAGTGTGTTTACATCCCTTCGTTGGTTATATCTACACATAGACATTCTCATCTAACTATTTAATTTCTCAATCAATATCAGGATGCCTTTATGATGATATCTAGACATGTTACCAATGAGGAAAAATGATGATGATCTTTTGAGTAATGAAACACTAATTCAAGGGATATCCCAAGATGTTTTTCCTCTAGTTGGTAAGAGAGTAGTGCTATAACATGTTGGGAAGTAGTTAGTACAAGAAGAGAAGTGTTACATGAACATATGCTTAGTGAAATGTGTGAGTTCTAGTGCAACAGACTATTGGAGATCAATATTTATCTAGATCATAGGGAAGCATAATATTTTCTTATGTTGATGATCTATGTCATCATCATTGATTATATCATGACAAATCAGATGGTTGTTATGGAAGTTAGTCTTTTCGATGCATAGTTTGGAGTTGGTGGACTCTAGTTACCCATAATTTTGAAGAGATCATGCTCTCTTCGTTGTACATCTAGTGGATATTTCGTGAATAGGATTACACTATATTCTACTGAGTTTGGAACTTGGGGAATATTGAGATATATTATGGTGATTTAATAGTGTATTTTTACTCCTAGAGGTCTATTGGTCATACACAAATATACCTAGATATCATGATATATTTGTTCTTCCTGGGGAGGATAATTGGGCAAGGGCTCAGTAGATTCATATTTGACAAATTGTATTACTCATTTCATTCAAAATATATAGGTGTAATGGAAAATTAACAACTTACACTGATATATACAGCATAGAGTTTCCAAGTTGATGATACATGTCATGTATATCATTACATTGAGTCATTTGTTGTTTCTAATAGTTTATCGATTTTGTGGTCTCAAAGTGGGTGGCATAATCATTATCAGAGTTACATTCTTTGTTCTATGGATAATGGATCATGTAGAAGATATATTCATCAGGTAGAGGTCAAATGTCATGCTTATAATAAACGAGGTCACATGGATTGTGATTTCATGACCATTTGTGCTTAGTAGGTTAGGTGGATTGTGAGTGGACCTCCACATAAGAGGATATTTTATTACAATGGATATTCTTGATGAGACCATGGAGTCAAAGGGGAATTAGGTGCTAGAAGATGACCAGGTGATGACAGTAATGAATGTGGAGTTGTAGGAGGGTGACACTATGATCTACTACCATCATATCCACCAGGTGTAAAACATCTGGCTCAATGATCTAATAGTTGGGCTTCATGGTGGTTGTAGGCCATGGATGGTTATGATAATAAGACACATGAGTCTATAAAAGCTTCAATATGTGTCTATTATAATATTTAAATAGCACGTGTAGACACAATCTGGAGTCATTCCATCATCTCTAAAATACTAGTGTATGGATATAAACATCCAATTTAGGCATTATCATAGAATCCATGGCTAGATGTATCAAGAGGAATACATCCACATTAATGAGTGAATTCAAGTATTATTTTCTATCACATGTTAGAGATATTGTTACATGGGTCATCTGGGTCATTGTGATGAGACATTATGATGTTATCTTGGTTATGGATAGGTTATCTACAGTATAGACCAAGATTTAATGTCATCATAAAATAGTTAAGTTTCATTAGAATTATGGGATAAGATTCTCTTTTATAAGTCAAATGGATAACATGGTAGAGTGAGTGGGTTGTGTTATCATGATGTTACAACCCATCAACCATATGTTTTATAGTTTTTCCCTCGATGTACTATGGTCTTCCAACATCTTATTTCCCTTAGTATTGGATGACTATGTGTATGTCTTCTCTATGGTTGTGCTATGAATTCCTCCATGATGTGAGATAGATTATTTCATTAACATACACTTTAATACAATGTTTATATATTCAATGCCACATCAACTAGACCTGATCATGATTTTGAAGATGACTGGGTAATTATAGGTCCTTTGAGAGAAGGGAATTTTCAAACCCAGTGCGTCCCCCAGGACAACACCAGTTTTTTCATGAAAATAGTGGATGGAGGATTTATGATATTACTATACTATTATCACTTGTATCAGGTAAAAATAATGAACATATACACCTTACCAAGGAATGAAGAAATATTTGGCCTATTGTGAGGAATAAATTTGTTCTCAATAATCAAAAACATGTTTATCTACAACAAGTTGATGGTCATTGAGATGATTTTTTGAAGATAACATTCTAATGATGCTAATGACAGTATGAGTTTTATGTGATGTCTATTGGTGTAATGAATTCCCTCACTATGTTTTTTAATTTCATGGATCACATCTTCAGTCTGTGCTTATACCTATTTGGGGTTTCCAATATAAGTGATATTCACATTTACTCTCTATCAAGGGAGGATCATGTCGAGCATCCATGGATGGCCATAGACTAACTCCCAGTGTATCAACATTATGGATATCATTATATATTCATATTTTGTATATATGATGTTCAATTTTTTTGGGAGTGTAATAACTCAGAATATGGTAACTATGGTCTCTAAGAATATTTATCCAATGCTTTCATGGGAGAGACACACGAAAATTAAGGAGGTACAAAACTTTCTTGTATTGTTGGGTTACCAAAATATGTTCCTAGATGTTTTTTCCATGACCCCATATACTTTCATGAAACAAAACTAAATTCTAGAAAAATAACGGTTAAAAAAGATTCGAGTAGTTGAGGTGGTGGGTGATAATTTATTCTTTATTAATACAACTAGAATAGGGAATTGAGTACATAGTGTTTTGTGAGGCCAATGGATATGGGCTCGGCTGTTTGTTGATAAATAGGTATATAATAATCACATAATGTTCATGGATGTAGAGAAACAATGAGTAGAACAATGTAAATCCCAACCAGCTATTGGAAATGATTTTCTTTTCTCCAATTATATAGGGGGACTATCTTTCTTGCAAGAATTTTTTTCATTACATATACTACAGGAATTTCATTTACATATTAAATCAGATAAATAATAACCCAGAAAATAATTGTTTCTTATGAGTTCTTATATAATAATAGATTTAAGATACATTATAATATTTGGAAGATAAACATGGTGGTAGATTCATTTAGAACATATTAATGTCCACACTTGGTGGAGGAGGCCTCTGAATAGTTTGTCTTATTTTGAGTTGACCATAGTGGAAAGGAGGAGTAAAATTTTTAATAAATTGTTGGGGTTGAGCCCTCCACTTATATAATTTCTGAGGGAGGATCAATGAGGAGACATCCACAATGAGATTATTTTTGAACATATTTCCTCTGGGAATACAGTAGATGGATTTTATAATGGAGGGGATAATGTCATTATTTTTCAAGGATAAATGATATTTACTGTTGTAATTGAAGAGGTGGGGATGATATAATTACATATATATATTTTGGATGTACATCTTGGATTGTTTAATATGTAAAATTTATATTTAATGGATGATTTGGTCAACTAAAATTAGGAATATAGTCATTCTGTCAAAATCTCAATCTCCCACATGTCAGTAGGAACATGTTGAGAACAAGGTTTTAGTGTGATTTTTGCATCCCAAAAATATCCTAGTGTGTAATAATGGTGGAATTAACATATACATTGTTACATGGATTTGTTGGATTACAATAGTTCTAGATACCATATTGGATATCATTGGATGTCAAAATTTGGCAGTCTACTTTCATTATACGAGGTAGAAGAGTTTAGTTGAATAGTTGTGGTAGTTGTTCGTGCAAGTGATTATATGACTCCATGGGGTACCCACAATGATTTAATTGAACTATGATGTTAAATTTATGTCATCATTATTGATATTATTATATTAGTACATTGTAATACATTTAAGGATTAGTAATGTGTTACACCCCTATATGGATGGGTAGAATGTGTAGGTTATCTAGGTTTTTGAAAAATTAAATGTGGGATAATGTATTAGAATTTGATCGAATACGGGATGATCATATTCCATAGGAAGAGTTTATATAAAAATATATTGTTTCATTAATAAAATGAAACCATTCATGGACCAATATAAGAGACCTTTCATGTCACATTTATATTTGTCAATGATTTCTGACACTTCTCCTTTTAGACTAAAGATTGGGTTGGTGATGATAGAGAAGGTTCATGTGATCTATGAGGGAATATAGATAGAATGGATTATATCCTTTGAGGAAGAACCAGTCCATTATTTCATTATCAACATGAGAGAATACATGAGATCTTCTTGGAGACAGAGAGAGAGAGAGAGAGATAGAGAGATGTTGGATTAGTATCCCCACATTTATGTCTACCATGAGCTTATTGAGATGAATATATATGATGAAGGTGAGAATTTATTGTTTCTATTTTTTTCATTATTATACTTTAGAATATATTTTGGAATATTTTTTAAGCATGTAACTAAGACAACATAAGATTCTTGATTCTCGATGATGTAGGTATTTATATTATAAAAATGTTAAATATATTAATAACATGCACATGTTGGTTACATGAAATAGTTTAATAGTACCAAAAAATTCCTTCATATCACATATCCTACACCTAGGATGATTCTGGATTGAGTTATATACCTTTGGAATTCGTTAATGTTGGTCAGCACCATATGTTCATTTGTGGGTGATGATAGTGGATTCATCAAACATATAAAATTTATAAAATAATATTTTTAATTTATTAAATTACATAGCCTTGTAAAAACACTATCATTAAAAAATTATTAAAAATCTATAGAGTTATTTGCTTATACATGGGAATATTTTAGAGGATCGAGATCATTCATCATTGGGATACCACATCAAAGGACAAGAAAAGGTCAAATCATTGTGGACTGAGAGGCATCAAAAATATGAGGATAGATCCATCACTAAAAAAATAGACTTCGTCGATAAGTGATCCAAATCATGGTAGGAGTCATCAATTGAAGTTTCATCCATTTTGTTTAATTTTTTAATGATTGAATTATTATCTCCTTGTAGTATAGGATTATTTTATCATTGACATGATCCCATTTTACATGTTAAATTGTAAAATTCATTTTATTCTTGTTTTTTCCCTGTTATGACCCCAAATATTATGTTTTCATGATAGTTGGATAACATCATTTGGAAAATATATTTTTCACCATTTTTTATTCTATTACCACACCCATACATCACATTATTCATCATTGGACTATGGGGTCATGATTTTTCATTTCCAGAGTAGGTTAAATCATATTGAAACCCTTACACTCAAAGTTGTTGGGTCCATAAATAATGGATTTGTGGTTTGAGAATCAAATGGAATGGACTGTGGGGGATGTATCATGGATAAATAAACATGAAAGGAAATGGGAGAAATGTGGAACATAAGATATGTGGGAGTACTATGAACGAATTATTAGATTCCATCACCCGACAACAAAGGGTTCGAAATAGTTTAAAAGGAACATTATTACATTTTTTGAAATAAAATGACTAGATCCAGGGTGATAATGAGGAATCTGATATGTGCATAAAGGGAACCACATATCTATAAAATTATTAACTAAACACAATTTCTAACCGAATAATACATGATGTGTACCACTTAGCTATGTCTCATGGCTTTCTGGTTGTGTTAAGGATCACAAGATGTGTGTCCAGGCCCACACGCTGTGTGATCCTAACTAGTATGATTTTCTATGGGACAACTATAAACTCCTAGGAAATAATGTAGAATGATACACAGTGTACTATGGGATTACATTGGAACATGTTAGCACCTGAGCACCACCAGGTACATAGCTAGGAACATGATCATAACCTAGAGCACATGGTCATGACCTGAAATGCAATCGAATATCATTCCCTACATGTGAACTCTACTTAATATGACATTGATTATATGATGTAACCATAAGAGAACACATCTGGATAACAAAGAGGATCCAAAAGCCATTTGGACCCAAGAAATGATGTGTATTCCCTCCAACAACTTATTCATCTCATATCACCCTTGTTTGGTCTCATGTTATAGCACATGAATAGCATATCATGGATTGTTTTTCACTTAGAACATGTTGGTGACCTCAATTGAGGAATATAAGATATTATATGAGGTTCTACAATAAGGATTATTCATTAGAAAATGCTATAAGAAGGTATTTCAGAGTGATATATCATCATAGAGTGGTAATTTTAGGTAATCCCCTATCACACTATGGTGTGAGTTCCCTATTTTCTTTGTATATGTATAAAAGATACACCTCAACATATGGTGTGGGTCATATATCTATGTAATGGTATTTTCTCATAATTGAGCTCCACCAGGTTATGGTTTCTCTATGCCAATGACTGATCCATCATATGTGGAGCACAATATAGTGGAGATTTCCCCTCCACAAAGATATTAGTGATGATACATTGGTTGATGGGAATCAAAGATGGATTTTTTGATCTATTGGAATACTCATAAAATTTAGATGGTTTGTGAGATGGAAGTCACATGTATCCCTCTATAAGGTTTATTTATGATCATCCATGTATGCTGGGTTTTTTCCCTCAAATATAAGTTTAAGTTCACTACTTATTTGGTGTCTCTCTATATCTCCCTTTTCAGTTTTCAATGTCTCCTTTTGGGTTTGTATATACTCACGCATATATGGGATATTCCTAAAAAATTTGTGTCTCTAACAGATTACAAACATATCAGTGGAGACATTGTTGGAGTATAGTGATACCTAGGAGTATTGACCTCATTTGGTGGTTGGGCTTGAAGATTATGGTCCATGATCGCTCAGATTTCTATTATTCCAGTTATAGTCAGTATGGACAATCATTTATTATTCGGTGATTATATTCCGCTTTTTCACATTGTTTTATCTTTTAGTACTCTGATGTGTTTAATAAGTATTATTATATTCGTGGTTTACTCAAGATGTTGCAGTTTTTTCATTATTTTTAATTTACACTTTTTATAGAGGTGTTTATGTATGTGTGTGCTGGTACAAATGAAAATGGACTCACATTAATATTATTCTTGCTCATTTCTTATTTCTATACCCTACCATATTTGAGGTGGGCTTGAGGATCTCACAATAGGGAATTTAATTGGAAATGATTTCCTCATTTTGTCATGTTAAGACTATATTAATGTCTTAGTCAATCCAAATGCATCTAAAATGGCCAATTTAGGATTTTCATATGATATAGAGTCTATTTGTGGAGTTAAAATATTATTTATAAATAATTTTAGTTCTTTTTAAACATTATAATGTTAATTTTACCACATTTAAAATATTTTAATTCTTACTATGGTAACCGAATTTTTATGAAAGTAAATATTCATAATGTCATAAAATGATTTTCACCTACTTAAAATTTTTGGAAATGATTATTCCAAATATAGAATTTTTTTTATAAAATTTAACTTCTATATATATAAATATTATTTTTAAAATATATCTTCAAAATTCAATAGAAAACAGTTTTTCAAAAAACGTCTATTTAGGTATAAAAACATTTTTTTACAAAATTCATGTACAATGTTTGTTATAATGAACTTTATTATAAAATATTTAAAAATTTCAAACTACCCAATCATTTCAAAATTCTAAAATATATAATAAATTTTAAAATTCATATACGATATACAATTTTTCTTAGAAATCATTAATTTTTAAAATTTACCTAAAAATAAAAAATATATATAAATTATCAAAAAATAAATATAGTAAAATTTTTACTAATTGATATCAAAATGGTATTCTTAAAAAAAATATCTAAAATTATTTTGAAATTAATAAAATTATATATGTGAACAATTTTATTAAAAATAATTCATTTCCCTTTATTGTTATAAAACTAATTAATATTCTTGTAGATAATGTTACTAGAACTATTAGGGATGTTGAGAAGACTACTTGGGGACTTCAAAATTGAAGGACCTTGCCTCCTGACCTAACATGCAAAAGGGGTGCCGAAGGTGTATTTTTATTCCCAAAATGGGAAGTGGTTTAGGGCACCCAGATTTTGATAAACCACTTAAAGATGATTTTAGTCTATTAGACAGTCACATCTCCATTTTGACCAAAATTGAAAGTTATAGCACATGTCTTATCTATCACCACTGAATGTTTGGAACCATTTGGAGTAATAATGTATGAGATATTGATAAAAAACAGAACACCACTTTTGAGTTTTTTCATATTCGGTGGCTTCGACAGATCTATTCGGATGGGCTCCGTAGAAGCCGAATCAGGATTGGGATCCTTAATATGAAATGTTGAATATTAAATTGTAGACCGGATCAGAAAATTTAATCCCATTTTGATTCACGGATTTCACGTATTATTCAAAAATGTTGATAGATGTCCATGGATCCATAAAATTTTGGCCCATTTTTCTTCAACTTAATCAAGGGCCCTCCAAATCACCTCCACCTACATTGAAATAATAATAAAAAGTAACATTACCTATTTTAATATTTATTAACATTAATTAATTGATTCAAACATAATGTAAACTTTATTATTATATATGGAATATTTATTACAAAACAAGTTTAAAACAACAAAGTATAGTGGGAATAAAACAGTGAATTCTGGTACGATCACACCCCCCACATAAACAGTTGCACTCCTAGGAAAAATCAAATATCCGAAAAAATGATGCAAATATATATTCCCAAAATAATGATGATTTAATATTTAAGGAAATTTTAATTAATGTAATGTGATCAATGCACAAACCAAACCAAGGATTTCTTCCTAGTGAAAATAGAAAAAGTTGTCTCATAAATAATATCATAGTGAAATTCGAAAAGAATCATGATTTCAAATTGATAAAGGTATTCATAAGTTATCCATGAAACTAACTCTCTATGTGTGTGTGTGAAAACCATTACATGATAATCTTTCCACTTGTTATCCAATAAATATAAGTTATTTTAACATTTTTCATCTTAAATGATTTTGTCCATCGAACATACCCTACATCCTTTGCAATCATATTTCAAGACCCACTCATTTAAGAATTCACAGAAGTCAAACCATAAGCTCTTAACCTAGATATCCCCATATGATGCATATTTCATCACTCCCCTCATTTATTATATCTTTTTTTGAAGTTACAATTGGATCAAATCTCACACTCATCTCACAGCCCTTGTTTGATCTCCTCACGACACTAATTACAATAGTAATAATAAGATCAAAGGTTGAGGAAGAGTGCTTTTCGACCTTCCCAAGACAGAACAATTTTTTTTAGTTTTTTTAGGGCATACAACAGTCGAACATTAGGTACACACGCATAGGTCAATATGGTATAGTAATGAAACAGATCGGAAAAGGAACGAACGTATAGAAATATCATTTAATGGTGAAAAATATTAACCCAACTTATATTTACATTATATTAAGTAGGAAATAATCACACTTTCTGGTTTGGTGCAAATATTTGTGGAGATATTACTAAAAGAGTTTTCCCAAAAACTACTCACACAAGGTGAATCAATCATCTTAAAGGATTAATATAGATATGACCATTTATATCATTGAAATAAAACCAATTCACTAAAAAAATAAAATCACTCCTTGATGTAAAATTCATACAAATATTCTATTTAGCCTTCGTTATGGTATTTTTACATTCCCCCTTTATGGTCACAAAATCTTTGATCTTTGAAATTGTTGATGGGGGAAAAATGAAAATACCATAAATAAGGCTAAAAAGAAAAGAACAGAGAAAACGATGAAAATTCATAACTATCCAAAGAATAAATCCACCCCCACCTAGAATGTGCAGTGTCCTCACTGAAATAACTGAGAATGTGAGAAGGAAGGATAAAACCTGGGCTGTTTTTTTGGAATGATGCATTGAGAAGGTGGATTTCCTCCATCGGATTCTTGAGGAAATCCTCATAGAAGAGTTTAAGTCGCGGCCCATTGACTGTAAGACTTCGTCCTCTCTGCTCATGAAAAATAATTATTTCACCAAAAGGGTAAACATTAGTAACAGAATAAGGACCAAGCCATCGGGAACGATGCTTACCTGGGTGGAGCTTAAGCCAGGAATTTCACATGAGGACCTTATCACCAATATGAAACTTCCTCTGATGAATCCTCCAATCATGGATTTCCTTTTTCCTTTATTTTTAGATTTGAGAGTTCTCATATGAATCATGTCAAATTTCATCCAACTCCTAAATCTGCAACATCCTATGCTCACCTATATCAAAGAGATTCATATTACATTTCTTAACAACCTAATATACATGTTGTTCTACCTCCACCGGGAGGTGACAAGCCTTTCCAAAAACAATCCAATATAGTGAAATTCCGATCAGGGTTTCAAAAGCAGTATGGTATGCCCAAAGTGCATCATCCAAGCACAAAATCCAATCATTCTTATTGGGTTGTACCGTTTTCTCCAAGATTCGCTTAACATCCTAATTTGAAATTTTCTCTTTTCCGTTACCTTTGGGATGATATGCAGTGGAGATGTTATGAACAACCACAAAATTACGAAGCATTTTTTTCATGTTACAATTGCAAAAATGTGAACCCTGATCACTAATGATGAATCTTGGTAGACCAAACGTAATGAAAATCTGGGAGCTCACAAAATCAAAAACAACTCAAGAGTCATCGATCCTAGTAACCTTATCTTCCACCCATTTAGAAACATGGTCATCATCTAGTAAGATGTACACAAAGCAAAATGAATTTGGAAAAGGCCCCATGAAGTAAATTCCCCATGCATCGAAGATTTCACACAACAACATGGGTTATTGGGGCATTTCATTCCTCTTGGAGATATTCCCTCTGAATTGACATTGAGTACATAAATTAAAAAACCTATGGGAATCTCTATAAAATATTGTCCAATATAATCCTGATTTAAGGACCTTTCAAGAAGTACGTTGAGTGACAAAGTGGCCCCCAAAAGCCAATGTGTGGAAGAAGCTCAAAACTGAGGTGAACTCATGGTCAGGGACACACCTACGAACAACCTGGTCACTACAACTCCTCCAAAAATACGGGTCATTCTAAATGTACCTTCTAGAATCATGTTTATGTCTCTGGGATTGTGAAGTGCTAAAATTAGTGGGGACCCTAGATGTTTCTAGAAAATTAAAAATGACTGCATACCATGGGGTAAGGTCCGCAAAATCACAATGGTTCTCATGAGGGATGAATTATCCAATGGGGAGAGGTGAGTCTACATGATGGTTTAGTTGTGGGGAAATCCTACTAATGTTGTCAGCTACCACAATTTCCACTCCTCGCTTATCTCTAATCTCATGGTAAAACTCTAGGAGGAGGAGCATCCACCTAATGAGGCAGGGATTAACTTCAGTTTCCTTTAGGAGAAACCGAAGGGTAGAGTGATCAGAAAAGAAAATGATTTTTGACACAATGAGATAGGATCAAAACTTTTTGAAGGAAAACACAATAGAAAGAATTTATTTTTCCATGGTTGCATAGTTCTCCTGGGAAGAGTATAGGGTATGTGAGTCATACCCAATGACATGAGGGGACTTCTCAACCCCTTGTGTTAAAAATTCCCCAATTGCAAAGTAAAAGGCATCACACATAATCTCGAAGGGAAGATCCCACCTTGGTGGGTGGATGATGGGAGGTGGTTTGAGACTCATTTTTATTGAATTGAATGCATCCTCACAATTTCTTTCAAAAATAAATTCAGAATCCTTTTCTAAAAACTGAGATAAGGAGAGTGTGATCTTAATAGTGTATTTAATGAATCAGTGGTAAAAACCAGCATGACACAAAAAAGACAGCACGTCACGAACACAATTTGGACATAAAAGGGATGAAATTAATTAAATTTTATATTTATCAATGTGAATTCCCTTATTTGAAATGATATGCCAAGAACTATCCCGTGCTAAACCATGAAATGGATTTTTTCATAATTTAAATCATGATTTTTTCAATGAAGCGGAGGAGGACTGAAACTAGGTTTTCCAAACAATCATAAAAGGTTGAATCATAAACCTTGAAATCATAAATAAATACTTCCATACAACTCTCAAGGTACTCAAGAAAGATACTCAACATACATCGCTGAAAAGTACAAGGAGTACTACAAAGGAAAAAAAACATTCTTCTGCATGAAAATGTGTTGAATGGACAGGTAAATGTGGTCATTTCTTGTTCCCCAGGGGCAATATGGTTTTGGAAATAACGTGAATATCCATTAAGGAAACAATAATGGGACCTACCGGCCAGTCGTTCTACCATTTGTTCAATGAATGGTAAAGTAAAGTGGTCTTTCTGCGTGGCTTCATTTAGTTGACAGTAGCCAATACAGACTCACCATCTAATTTTCACGCACATTGGAACCAATTCATTCCTTTAATTTTACACAACTATTATTACTATTTTTTATGCACAATTTGAACAAGGCTAACCCATTTACTATTATATATAGGATAAATAATCCCGTCTCCAGGTAATTTACTAACTTCCAATTTTACCACATCAAGGAGAGTGGGATTCAACCGGTGTTGAGCCTGCCTTACGGGCTTAGCCTCATCATACAATAGTATAAGGTTCATAAAAATATGTGTGCTAATCCCAGGAATATCATCCATTGTCCATTCTATTTCCTTTTTACACTCTATCAAAAGATCAAGTAGTTTTGATTCCTACTCTTGAACGCGGTTATTGGAAATAATGAATGGTAATTGGTCAATGCCATGAAGATATAAATTTTTTATATTTGATGGAAGTGGTTTTAATTCCAACAGCAGGGGTTTTTGGATGGAGGGAGTAGATTTATGGGGAGTGAGGTCCATGAAACTACATATATGCTCATGTTTATTCTCAAATGAAATAGAATATATTGAAATGATATTTGTAGAATCATTGATAGTCATGGGTACTTGATAATAAACACACTCATCAATTAAAGCACAAAATTTACATGTTTCTGAACCCACAAAAAATTCAAAATAAGAACCAAAACTCAAATCATCTGTTGGTGATTAAGAGGAAAATAAATCAGAGGATGGGTCCAGGATCGAATTTTGTGTGTGTTTTTTATTAGTGAGAACTTCCATCGAATAGATAGGAATAGTGGAGTGCTCTTCAAAGGGGTGATTCATACCCTAAAGGATGTTAAAACATACCTTTTCTCCTCCAACCATCATGGACAACCAACCATTGTGAACATTGATGATCGTCTTTGTTGTTTCGAGGAATGGCCTCCCATGTATGAGAGGGGCATGTCCTTTGGTTCGGCTATCTTCCATTTCAAAATGTAATAGTCTACAGGGAATATGGTATTATTAACTTCTACGAGGATATCCTCCACCATTCCTGGTGGGTGTGTTGTCCTTCAGTTGGCAAGTTGCATGAAAATGCCTGTTGGTTGATGCTCTCCAACCTACACAGAAGTATACACGGAGTGAGGCATTACATCAATAGAAGCACATATGTCTAGAATAGCATCAAAAAACATGGTCTCCCCTATGGTACAAGGTATCGTGAATGTGCTCATATTATTTCATTTGGTTGGCATTGCTGGTTGATTCATGGCCGAGACATTAATTCCCAGGTTGAATCTCTCATTCCCCTTCAGCCGCCTTCTATGGGTGCAAATCTCTTTAAGAAATTTGGCATATCGCAGGATTTGTTTAATCGCATATAATAAAGGAATGATAACTTGAACAATTTTAAATGTATCCATTACATCTTTATCAATCTCATTATCAAAATTAATCTTAGATTTAGAGAGTCCTAGAGGGATATGAAGTGGAATGGATTATTCATTTGAATCATCAATGAAAATTCGATTACCATTTTTGACTTTTTTTTCTTTACATGAAATTTTTGAGGGTTGGGAATGAGAGTTTTCATGATCGGGGCATACCTGATGTGCAGAAGTAGTAGAAGGGGAAACTTCATTACAACAACGAAGTGTAACTGCACATACATTACCTTTGTCTTTCAAATTGGCAATGGGTTGGGATTGTAGTTGTCTAGAACCTTGCATCTTAAGCTCACCAATGTTGTTTACCAATTCCCCAATTGAGATTATAGGTCTTGAATAACTGATTGTGTGGTTTGTTGGAACTAGAGGTTCTGGGTTACCATTTCCTTCACTATATCGACAAGGCATGGTTCATACATGGGAGGAGGAGAATTGTTTTGAGACGTTTATGGATAAAAATGTGTCATACCATGGCCTTGTTGATACCTGTTATGCTTTGGGTAGCTTGAGTTTCTTCCATGTCGGTATTGTGGTGGTGCTTGCCACCCGAGGTAAGGATTTTTCCTGAAAGGTTCTTGCTTGAAATATGGTGCTTGTTGGAATGGACGCCCAGGGAACACTGCGACAGAAGACTCAGATGAATTTTGATGTTGTGTGCACTGGTCAAAAAAATGAGTATTATCAGAAACAATACCACAATGTAATGGAATGGGAGGAGAGTGTGAGTTACCTTGTGATTGAGATAATTTACATAGAATGGTATGCATATCATCATGTTTATTATGATCCTTTTCTTATAGGGATGAATGACTTACCTCATAAACTCTTCGTGTTGGTTCTATAACTCGTGTACCATTTTTTGGCGCATTTTTAGCCATGTTTGCTATTAATTCATGAGTGGCAGAATGAGTTTTGTCAACTATGGCACCACCAGCTGTAGCATCAATCATTCCATGATCCATGTGTATAAGTCCCTCATATAAATATTGTATTAATAGTTATTTACTATTCTGGTGGTGGGGGAATCTTGAGCAAAGTCTTTTGAATCTCTTCCAATATTCATGAAGGGTCACTCCTTGTGATTTCCTAATTCCGCATATTTCATTCCTGATTGATGCAGTTTGAGAGGCAGGGAAGAAATTCCCTTGGAAAAGTCTTTTTAGGTCATTCCAGCCCCCATTTGTGGTAGGGAAATAATATTGACAATCTTTGGCTACACCATCAAGGGAGAAAGGGAATGCCCAATACTTAATTAGGTCCTCAGACACATTTTGGGGTTTCATGGAAGAGCATACTATATGAAACTATTTAAGATGTTTGTGAGGGTCCTCACCAGGAAGACCATGTAATTTAGGAAGAAGGTGGATGATACCTGATCTTAGCTCAAAATTGGCTGCTTCCACGGGATATTCATTGTACGCAGGGTGGTACTCCACATCAGGATTGGTCAGTTCTTTTAATGTTTGATTATTTGTAGCCATGTTTTCATGGGATTTATTGGGATAAATTTTGGATTGGTTTAGAACCACTTGAGTTTCCAAAAGGTATTCCTCAATGTTACTTGATTGACCTTCTCTAGATGCCTTTATTTGTGTGTGATGTGACTTTTCAATTTCAGGGTCAAATTCAAGTAGTGTTTCGTAACCAGATCGGGTCATGCAAATAATTTTTGATGTTTTTTTGAATATGGATAAAATCACTTTATATGGGTGAAAAGATAATAGATTGTTATAACAAAGAATTATAGAGGGGGAGATTGAGCATAAGAGAGATAGAGAGAGAGAATGAACACCCCAAAAACAACAAAAAATAATGACAAATCCAAAATAGAAATAATAAAATGGTGGTGGGGAATTTAAATGAGTACTAATTAAGAAGTAAAATAAATAAACAAAATGAAATAATGAAAAAAATGACATTGGATCCCTGGAAACAGTGCCAAAATATGATCGTGTTGTCGAGTGTTTCAAATTAGTTGTTTAGTTTTGACTAGAATTTCTACAGTATATCAGCAACCCTAGGTCGTCTCTTGACAGAGCCATAAATCATTAAATTAAAAATGGAGTTTTGATTATGAAATTAGAAGTTTAAATAGGTTTTTTAAGACTTGGGGGTTTGATGAGTAAATATGAAAAAAATGAAAGCAATAAAACAATGTAGAGATTAACAGAATTAATTAAGCGTGATCAACCCGAGGCACTATCATGATATTTATCCTTCATCGCTTCATGATATAGGGTTATGATATTTTAATCCCTTATTTGTGACACCATGAACCAGAATGTTACTGAGTTAATACGAGGATAACTCATAGTTCTCAGTCGAAAACACACAATGATTCAACAGAAACCGATGATGATTGGGTGAATTGTGTTTGACTTCAAAACCGAAACTCACCAATGCAACACATGAAGAACTCAATGAACTGTCTAGGATTATATTTAATTTCATTGTGATACCATGACATAAATTTACATGTCCATGAAAATGCTTATGTGAGTTCAATTGACCAATATGAACCACACAATCATCGCAATTGAAAGGGGCAAAAGAAAGTGGTGAATAGTGTGTGAAACATCACATGAATGGGTACCCCCAAACAAGATCATATGAGTTTAGCATGACAAACCAGTAAATAAATAAATAATATAAGATTATAGGATGGTGAAAAACAAAACAACAACCTGGAATTCGAATGACCATTCAAATATTACAAACATGATGATTTGGATTTAAATCATGTTCCCCCCTAGGTGATCACAAGGGGTTCAGAAACCCATGGGAGAGGAGGAAGATAATGATGTTGAGGTAGAACTTCCCCTAGCCTCCATATCTGCTAGGGATGTTGAGAAGACTCCTTGGGGACTCCAAAATGTCAGAACCTTGCCTCCTGGCCGAACTTTCCCATGGGGTTCCCAAGGTGTCTTTTTATAGAAAAAATGGGATGTGGTTTTGGGAACCTAGATTTTGATAAACCACTTGAAGAACGGTTTTCGTCTATTAGACAGTCTAATCTCCATTTTGAAAAAACTTGAAAGTTGTATCCCCATGTCATATCTATCACCAATGAATGGTTGGCACTATTTGGAAAAATACAGTTCGGGATATTGATAAAAATCAGAACACCACTTTGGACATTGGTAATATTCGGTGGCTTAGAGAGATCAGTTAGGATGGGTCCCATAGAAGCCGAATCAATATTGGGTTCTTTAATTTGTAATGTAGAATATATAATTTTGTACTGGCCCAAAAAATTCCAGCTCATTTGGATACACATATATTGCGTACTATTCAAAACAATGGACAGATATCCAAAGATCCAAGCAATTTTGGCTCGTTTTTTTCCACTTCATCAAGGGCCCTCCAAATCACCTCCACCTACATTGAAAAAATAGAAACAAGTAACATTTACCATACTAATATTGATTAAAATTAATTAAATGAATAAAACATAAAGTGAAATTTATTATTATATTTTGAATATTCATTACAAAACATGTTTAAAACAACGATGTATGGGTGGAATAAAATAGTGAACCGTGGTATAATGACAGCAACGACGACCGGAGGCAGTGACCGGTACCGGCCGGCTGTCTGGGGGCAGCGGAACCCCTTGCACACCACTGGAGGAAGGCCTCCACCAGCTGGCGCCAGCATTGTAGAATATAGGGGGGCCACGCCCCCTGCTCCGCGCTCTGCCAGCTGGCAGAGCCAAGACCGGCCACCGGGCCGGGCCGCCTTTCGCGCGGGCCGGGCCACCCCCACACGGGCTACACCACAGCTTCCAGCCCGGGCCGCGCCCTACCAGGGCGGACCTGGACCTAGGTCTGGTCGACTCGGTTCGGGCCCACCTAGGGCGGGTTGGGCCAGGTCAGACCGGACCAATACCCCCCTCTTCGGACCAATTTTGGGTTTCCGCCCATAACATGAGCTACAGGCCTCCGATCGATGCACCATCAGTTGAGTAGGATTCAATGAATTGAGACGGTCGTTTAGGTTTATCATGCTAAATGTTTTATTAATTTCTGGGTATAGTCGGGTTGGTTTGATCCCGAAAACTACCGGGCCCTCGGAGTGGAAACACTTATGACTCTCAGAGCGGGCGTCTGATTGACATGACAACTATCTCGTTGTGTTTCTTTTGATGAGAGGGAACTTCGAGATACATAAACTGAAAACATAGTTGATGTTTTAATTCTTGGCTCGAGGAGTTGAACCTACAGGAATCGGGCGTGTTGTGCACGGGAACGCTAGAGCTGGCTGCGACTGCGTCGACTTCTATACTAGAATCGTGTGTGGGTTCGACAACGACGACTACTATACTAGAATCCTCTATGGGTTCAACGATGACGAATACTATACCATAATACTCTGTGGGTTTTATAGTTTCAACTTCTGTTCTTGTATCCTATGTGGGTCCGACGGCTCAGACAAATCATAGACGATCATGTATCCTGTGTTGGACTGACGGCTTCACTGGTCATGTATCATGTGCGGGTCCAACATCGTAAATGAGATAGCCGGTCCTATATCTTATGTGGGTCCTATGGCTTAGCTGGTCATGTATCATGTATGGGTCGGACCACTTAGATGATCCAGTGGATACATCTGGTCATCTATATCTCTCCACTATTGTACAAACATGTGTAAGCTGAGTCATGTCTTTCAACCATTATCATCATGGAGATTAACACTACTTACATTGTGGAATTGGTTTGTACTTGTGCTCGATAGTTAGAGCAGGACTGAGATTGGTAACTTAGTTATATGTTTGGGCATATACCTAAGTTGGGTTGGTTGATACTTTGTGATTTTATCATTCTTCTTTTGATTATCCTTAGTGAATATTGTGAGACCTTGTAGGTCTCGGGGTCCCTACTGAGTATCGCTATACTCACGCCTGCACGGGTAATGCCCGCACCTTGTTGTGTTGGATGCAGAGGACAGACAGTACTGACGGAGGCTGAGAGCACCACGACTAGATGGTACCCGGAGGTGGACCTTGCGACGAGTCGACACACGAAGGAGACTGACGAACGTGAGTGCTGAGGTGGCCATATGTACCTACCCTTCATGTAGGAATTCCCGACGGATGATCCAGGAGTTGCACTTTACATTCAGTTGTTTGTCTCTTTTACATATACTAGTTGTTCATTTGGGTTTTTATACTGGCCCATTTACATTCCATCACACTCTTTTTTATTCAGTTATACTTAGTGTTTACTTCTCATTGCATACTATATTGTGTTTGTTTACTTTTATAATGGTAATGCTTTATTAGTTTAGGGATTTACGCCTTTGGTTCTAGTCGTCATCCAATGGCATTTGGAAAGCGGGATTAGGGTAGTCACTGCATGGGCCCTGAGGATGGCTCGTGACAAAAATAATGTTGATACACGATCTCACAATGGTCCTCGTGAAAGGATTCCAATAGCATTATATGAGATTGGTGTTCCTCAGAGAGGATCAACATTTGAGGAAAATGATTTTATTACATAATAAAACCTCATGGAGAGGATAATTATAAATCACCATAAAAACATCTCCATGAAAAATTTAATAAGAGGTCCAAACCATCATTAATGAAGTACATCAAATGTACTGTCTGTACATATATTTTTTCTATGACACCAATTCGTCCAGTGTATATTTTCTTTTAACTATGTCTATGTATTTCCACTTTTCTGAGCACACAAAGTGGAAACATCCTCACATGACAAATGGGGCCACATGATTCATGGGTATGTTCTTCCTACACATTCTATGCTTCCATCCAAGGTATACACAACATGTGGCCTGGCCCCCATAGTTTTTAACAGCCCCTAACCTCCTGGTGTTTTCCATTCTGTACACTGCGAGGAAGTCATATAGGTATGAAAAGTGTTTTGGTATGGACCAATAGGCGTGGGATCATTATATCTATATGGAAACCCTCTTCGTCGCTATTTGGGATCCAAATAGAATCCATTATTGGATTATACATTGAGTAATGTAGTAATTTCTATATCCTATGGATCCCCTAATGGTTGTTTAAACTAGAATTGTTTTTATGATTATTTCCTCCCATCATGATGGAAATTACGGATCAGAGTTAATATAACATGATCAATTCTTGAGATCTGATTCACATCTATCCAAATAAACCGAGAAAGCTGTATCATTGAGTGATTTATCATCAAACTCTATAAAAAAAATTGGGGTCTGTGAAAATTTGATCCAGATACATTTTCATTTTAATTATTTCTTGATCCCATCATCAAATAAAATGGATATCTACGATATCAATTTATTTCACCATAAAATGGGTGGGGGAATATTGATCACTATGTATTTAACAAACCACCATCCAAAACTAATGTTGATTATGAAAGAATGAATAACATTGGATGAAATTCATAAAACACAAACATAAGGAATGTACCACATCTAATGTTTATGTTGACCTTAATTATTTTCCACTATAGTTGAATAATAAATGGATATAATATAATTAAGAAAATGAAATCCCAATCCTATATAAATCTAACCCAAACCTGTAATACTCTCGATAATTGAATCAATTATTTGTTTGACTGATTCATGTTTATCATGTGAAAATAAACATAGAATAAATCCACAAAATAAAATTTCCCACTTTACTTTGGACAAATTGATGATGAAAAATGAATATTTATCATTTTCATCGGTGAGATCTGAGACACTAATTGTACACCAATCATCGATACACTCTCTAGTTATTGTTATCCTAAGAACGATATTCTAATGATCTATCTCTAAAATATAAATGGCTATGAGAAGACCCTTGGATTTTTTCATAGAATCATATCTATAGTAACAAATCTTTTCATTACATCACCTAAACAAACAAATAAGTAAATAAATTTATTTATTTAATTACTCCCATAAGAACTTTTTCCATAAACAGCTGACACCGATAAGGATTTTTTCAATCATATTGTAAAACTGGTGAACTAATTTCAATGGAACCATTGGTTTTCTTATATGAAACCCTTTTTGGGATTTATTTCACTTTCTTCACGAAACTATTCACATTTGAATTTAAAATATACATAATATAATTAGAAATTCAATTCCAGGATCATTAGGCCATAGAATCATGCACTGTCTCAGTACCTAGTCATGAAAATTTAACTGTATATATTCGAAGACATTACAAAGAAAAACAAAAAGTTGTTACATTCTCTCTTCTGTTGTTAGTTAATTATCCAAAATAAAAAGAAAACAAAACACAATGATATGTGGGTACTAAGATGGTCTCCTGTTATTGGGAACTCTCATGGGGATTCTCTAGATGCCATTGAACAAGAACTAATTATATTATTCACCCATGAAGGATCTTGTTCTAATTTTTCATAATATATAATTGGTATTCCAAAAAACTATAATAATCCTTGATATCCTTATCACCCTAGTAAATAACATGTGATGGTTTAGGTATGTACCTCTTTATTTACATCATGTGGACTACATATTATACTCGATCCAACAATGAATGTAGATCCATGATGTAAGCCTCCTCACCCACTATAACCAACATCTAAAAGGTCCAATTAATCTTAAATATATCATGCGACCTAGGCCAAACCTCTGCAATACTTCTCATGTTATGACCTAAATGATCTTGTTGTCTATATGCTCAATATCAAAGGGCCTCCATTTTCAGTCCAACAATGTCTTTTGATGTGTCTTTGTAGTCCTCGTTCATCCCAAGATGATCTTCACCTTCTCTGTCATGGATATTAACAACTCCAGGACTATAAGTGCTAAATCTATGTGATCATTCTACAATAGTGGTGACCTATAGGGTTGTCCGTACAAGACCTTGAATGTTTCCAAACTGATGGTTGAATGGTAGTAGTTGTTGTCTGAATACATTACTAACTTTAGGTGATATTCCTAACTAAAACAATTTCTAACATTCATTCCTATATATATCTCTCAAATACCTCAATGATATGATTAGTCTAGACATCTATGTTGGGGATAAATTGTATTCTCAAATTCAAATTTTAACAAAATGCTTCCAAAAATCCATTCCATAAATGATATGTGAAGAATGAATTATAGTAGGAAATAATTATTAGGGGAACTCCATGGATCCATCCTATCACCTGCATGTATAATTAACTTAATCACAAAACAATACTATATTATAATATTTCTATGAATTGTGTGGAAATATTGAGTTAGCCTATAAACACCAATAAAGAATCATGTCCTCTAAACATCCATGATAATTCTATTCGAAGGTCTAGTAATATTCTATCCCACATACACTCTGTCACCTCATGGGTTTGAGAGAAAACCTAGTAAAAGATTGTTCGTAGTAATTACTTGATGAAAACAATGTCATCAAGAGTCAAAATATCCAACTCTCTAATTTATCCATGACCACCAAAACTAATATTATATTCCCTAGTACATCATTACCAAAACTGGATGTACAACGAATGTAGGTGTATAATAATATAATAGATCCATATTAATCAATGTAATTTTTACCGTCATGCACTATATAAAAATAGAAAAAATTCACACGACCTAAAAACACCAATAAGGAGAACACCTATAGGTTGTATGAGTACATAGGGTATCTCAGCCCATATATACATGTTGAGAATCCCTAAATTATTAGAGAATTATATGGTTAACAATAAATGTATGAAGGTAAGAAGAACCATCCCCATGAACTATGGATAATAGTAATAAGGAAAAATACTATGATGCCTTACTTATTAGTTGTGATCATGATCTCCCACTGATATTATCTGCTACAATGTTTCCCTTCACTGAAGTATTGACACATTGGAAATCATAATTGTGGATAAATCTAGCCATTAAATAATTCACTAGTATAGATTCATCATTGAAAAAATATACATGATAATCTAATGATAAAAATAAATGATATATCACTCGTCTATAAGGTAGCATCTCATAGTATTTAGTGTGAAGACTAATACTGATAACAAATGTTCCAGGGTGAAATCATTATTTCTATTGTGGTATCAACTGATGTGAACCATAGGTGAACACCGACTACCTCTAAAACATATGTCAACCAATCATCGGTCATAGTTCATCATATAAAACTACATACCTCACATTATAATTTTGAAATATCAATATGGGAGTTTTATTCAATCTATCACTCAACATCTAAAATACATACTCTCATCTATCTACTCATGTGAAAGGATACCCCATTCAAGTCAAATCTATAAAGGAAGGTGATATTCTATATAAATTAGGTTTCAATTTATGATAGTATCTTTCCAACCAAAATATGCTCCACAATTCGATCATGCTCTTGGATAAATCCAATGATAACACTTCCATGACCATTGTTCGATCCCCTACAACATTTTCTCTTAGATGACATGTCCTAGATAGGGTAACTCCATAACTAAAACATGAACATTTAAAGATTCCCATAAATATGAATGTTTAAATGCATGTAAATGAACGTCCTCACATGTCTCACATTCTACTCCATAGATTCCATGTTCTCTATGAAATCAATGATAAAGGCTACCAAATATAGGTATTTGAATTGCTAAATGATTTGGTTCATGAGTCCCATGAACACTGCCTATGTGTTTCTCATGCTATGTGACATCCCGAAGAACTCATAATGTCTATAAAAATATTATAAATCCATATTTGGTATATCCTAATCTCATACTCACAAATATTGATAGACCAATCTGAGGATAATCTTCATGAACCATTGTTCTTCTCTCAACTAATCAAACAGGTCACAGATCTATGATAGTGGATAATTTTTTCACAACAATCACGAAGTTTAGCAAATGGTAATCCCAAAACTACCTCTAGAACACACCATTATTCATGTAAATAATGGTTATTCCAGAGGTGAAATGACAGACATTAAAAATACCAACCTTTATAATTCCATAATCTAAACCCTCAAACAATGAAGATTGGAAAGATCCATATAATATATTTTCATAGATATCAAGGATCTATTGGTGTGTAGTTAAATTAATAATTCTATCTATTAGTGTGGAGGTATGTCTAGGTCCTCTTATAGAAATAAATCATCACAATCCTCCACCAATGCATGAAACTATAAGGTCATAGCATATATCATACACTACACTAGGGGACATACTGGGAAAATGGAATGTAATCATCTCCATCCTTATATAAATATGGTAATCATTATCTTCATATGTTTACTTATCACTATAATGTAAAACCTAAACCCATCACAATTGACACACTATATACTTCTACTTAAATAGTCTATATAGGCATAAACTATAAAAATGTTGACCACACCTAATAATATATCATATGGAGAGATCATCAATATAAATAAACCCCAAAAGAAAATATAACTTCCAAAAATCATGTCACAATGTTGGATGAAGTGTGTGATCACTATGTCACCTCTAGTAGGAGAGTCCAAAAGTAAAGGTTGAGAAAAGGTCTCAAAAAATTATCTATGTCTCTAACTAGGGAAGTTGAAAGAATGGTGTGTATAAAACCTATATCTATCTAGATAGTAGGTAATTTAGGGAAGGCAAGAGATCATACTACATATCATCCATGAATCATCAGGATCATAAGTCTCGGCCTCCTATATCATCCCTCACCCCAAAACTCTGGCTCCCTGAGCCAGGACAGAAAACTGAAGGGTGGTTATTGTTAGAGTTGAAAATGGTGGACACCACCTATTTCTATCCACACTCCTCTTCTACACTAGTATCATTATAGATATATGTTCACCTGCCACTACATATAACTTGGTGGCCCATCCACTGCCTCTCTCGTAGATACACTTATGGGTCATAAATTTAAATGAAAATTTTCCCAAACCATCACAAGAGTAGCTCCACAACCCTTTAGGTTCACTAGATCCACCGTACAATCCATGAATCGCATACCCTATATCTTATGTTATCCTTCCAAAAAATATCACAAATCTGGGTCCTTATGTCTATCATTTGATACGTACTGTAGAATTCTCTACCCCAATGTGACCACTTCTAACACAAACAATCTTCATAAACACTTCCATGAATCTCTTTAAAACCAATGCATGATCCATCACCATTCCACATGAAGGAATTCATAGTGTTAAGAAATTTTCTCTACAATATCATTGATATCTATCTTGATGTTCTAATACAGATATTACTAATCACACAATATATCTGTCGAGTACCGGGGGAGGTTGGTTAAACACATTGCATACCCATAGATAATCATACACCCAATAATGAAGTTGTCGAAGACCCTGGATTCACACATACCTCAATGTAGATAAATAAGTATTGTTTTTAAAAAGGAACTCAATCTATGTTCATACACGCGTTTCCTCATTATATGAATTTGTCACTAATCCCCACCATCATCCATCTAATCCATGGAGATGACACACTGATAGAACCATCATCATTACTATATGTGACTTAAAAATTTAAAAGTTGTGTCACTAGTTCAAGATAGTCCTTAGTCGTCGCTGAGTCTTTCTGAACTAACACCTGAGAGTCCATTGTTTCTGAAATTCATAAAATATTTTCAACCTATGAACCTTATATCTTAGTAATAATAGTATTTACTATTGAAAAAAAGGTGGTGCTAATACTATTTCCCCAATTAAAAGTAACACCTCTAAATCAAGTCCCTATATTGTAGCCTCATCAGTCATGTTATCATCCTTATGTTAAAACTAGATAATAGTGACAAGAAAACATCAAAGAGGTATCATGAAATATTCAATATGTACCATGGTCAACGAGTATATCTAGAGGGATGAATCAAGATAGACATCGAATCCATAACCCATTCTTATATGATTCAGGAACCAATTTTTTCCCTACAACCAGTGTCAATATTTACTGAGCCAATGAGTATGTTATTAATGGCCAGGTGAATGGATAGATCAGTCACTACACCTACAGTATAATCATTGAAATAGGAGATAAACTAAAAACACATTACATTATTTCGATAAAACCCAACACAATTTCATAGAATTTATTATACTTTATAAAAACATTCAATATCGATAAAAATAAACATTTCAAGGAAACACTCAACCAGAAGTATCAGATCCCTATGCTATACTGCCACTGATGACAGACATCCAGTATTTCACACTGGTCAAGTCTATCAAAGAAGAATAATTATAGGAATTGAGATCGATCATCCACAAATCACACTCCATTAGACATATACCCCACTAGAATGATGAGATATTTATGCATAGATATGGGATCTACACCTTGGTCTCACTAGGGGACACATAACCCTTCAATTGGAGTTAGTGTCTTGGGACCACCTATTTTTAAAATAATTACATTTATGTTAAATGTATTGAATATAAATAAGATTGCATGTAATTTTTATTTTTTATTACTACTATATTCTTGTATAATAATTCCCTTGTGTATACATCACATTGATAAGTTCATAAAATTTCCCTTCTTTGATGAGAACCTTGATGCAATATGAAAATATTTGAAAATATTGTGTTGTGGTTGGAAACCACACTATGATGGTACAAAATGTAAATATTCTATTCGGAGTGTGAACTCTTATGAATATGTGGATAATCCTTAATATGTTGTCACATAGTATTCCCCATGATAGAAGACAATTAAAACATAAACACCAATAATAATTCTTCAAGTATTTATGCCATTATAAATTTATATCATCAAGAATTTATGACTATCATTAGGAATTAAAAAATCTATTAATGCACGTTAAAACTCGCATACATAGATGCATTTCATAAATCATGTTGATATCAATATGTATGGACGTTAGATATGTTGGGCGTGTCATGAGTGACATGTAATTAATGAATAAGTCATTGATGGATTTTTCCTTCCATATTATTGTTTACTGGTATCTAATCGATTTCAATGAAATAGAACTCTACATTCATTTTCATGGGCATGGTGTAACGATATGTATATTTCAT
This sequence comes from Viscum album, assembly GCA_963277665.1. Classification (NCBI taxonomy): domain Eukaryota; kingdom Viridiplantae; phylum Streptophyta; class Magnoliopsida; order Santalales; family Viscaceae; genus Viscum; species Viscum album. The sequence goes on from OY728159.1 coordinate 1,436,769,288, forward strand.
ATAGGAAAAGAAATGGATATCAAACATATTCGTTAGGGACATAGATTTGAATCTTTTTTGATGATATATTGTGATAATGGTATTATATTACCCAATGAGTGTTCATAGGTGGTTATCATAATTACATAATTTTGTTCTTTCTCTTAGGTTCCTTGAACCATTTCTAGATAGTAATTTTGGTTGTTAGGAAATAATGTCTAATTCCAACAAGAAATAATCATTGTGGTCATAGAAGATGTGTTTTTTGTGGTATTATTTAAATACTATTTGAATTTAATTATTTGAATCAATATTATTCCCAGGATCAAGGATTAATTTTTTTAATGTGTAATTGATCATTAAAATTCAAAATTTAATAAATAAATCTTTTTATATTGATAAATAATATACTTGATTACATTAATTTATATATAATATTTGTTCACTAGATAGGGAATAAAATATTCATTTTATTTATGTAATATTTTTATAAATATATATATTCTAGATTGAGAATAAAATATTTAACGATGAATAAAATATATATTCTTTTGTTCATTAAAATATAGTGGTGTTTGAACAAACCAGAATGATTCGGTTGAAAAATAATAATTAACAAGGCCATTGCATTATATTTTTTATTATTTAAAATGGGACACAACACAAATTAATAATAATATTAATATTATAAAGTGGAAAGATATTTATTAAAGGTTGGAAATTTTATTTAATGGTTATTATGAAATTAAATAATATTTTCACATAAATACTATCTTTATTAATAGGTGGTTCTGTTTCTTTTCAAGATTATCAAAATTTGAGAATATAAAATTATTGTGCATAATGAATTCTCTCTCAAATACTCCATCTATATCCATCTCATTAATGGTTAATCCATGAGATATATCTTTTGGACTGAATAAAGAAAGATCATGAATGAAGAACACAAGACATTCAACTCACCATGCTAGCCCATGTAGATCTAGTGGTGTTTCTAATAGATCATTGGTACATGTGTGTATCATAACTAGAGGTATTCAATCATTGGATCTTCACGATGTAATGAAGATAATCTAAAATGTTCATTTTTTGAAAATAGAAATTATTTATTGAAGAATGTTTCTAAAACTAGGCATTTATATCATATATTTTTAAATAAATTATTAATAAATTTAACTTGAATGATTTTTTATTTTAGTTTCGAGAAATGATAGATAGAAAAATTTAATATATTTCCCACCACCACACACTTCTGCAGCACATAGAAAAAAATAGTGGTATCATAGCCATCATGTTTAAATTTATCATTATTTTAATTGATTATCCATATGAAAACATTTATGAAATTTCATTTAATATTTTCCATTATGTAATTTAATTTAAGTTAACATGACTTGAAATATTATTAATATAAATTTAGTGTATCATTTTATTAAATGATTATCAATAGATCAATAACAACAAATTATTCCATTTAAAAATACCTAATCATTTTCCAATTAAATTGTGTTACGTGGTTGTAGCTGATGTACATGTTCTATACCCATGCTCATTATACCAAAATGGACGAAAAAAGTAATTATAAACAATTATTTTATGTCACAACATGTGTTTACAGAGCCAACATGGGACACATAATGTTGTTATAAGCTATGTATAAGGCATTTACAGATCGTGTATTCTATCCAAGATAACACGTTGGAACTCCATGTGAGTGACTTAGATGCACAGAAACTAAGGTAAAATGCATGTAGTTGAATGTACATGTCATATATTCTCCCATTTGTGAAAAAAATATATATTACATTAAATATGAAAACACGATACTCAAATACTTAATTTATTGATTGGAACACCATTGTGTGTTTGATAATTTTATATCAGTTTTACTGAATATTTAATGATTAATTAATGAATAGTTATTAATATTTAATTATTGGGTCTTACATTATTTAAATTAATTCCCAAAATGATTGGTTAATTGAATTAAGTTCAAATGATCATTAATATGAAACAGAATTAATTATTTTTTTAATGATTGTGTGTTCATCAAAATATTAATGAATGAATAAGGAAATAATTGAAAGCCAGTTATATTTTCGTATTCGATATATGTATGACCATTCATGATATTCACTAGAAAATGTGTATGTGTCTGATGTTTTAAATTTATTTAATACCTAGGTTTATAGTTATTCAATATTATATGAAATGAGGTCATGTGATTCATCCCTCCCACTGTTATTATATAGGACCAATGATTCCATGGATATTTATGTAATCCCCTTTTAACTAATCCATTTGTTCCCCAAACATTCATGTGAGTAATAAAAATATATAATTAATTTGGAATCCCATGATGCATAGAGGTGGTTCAAGATAGAACCGTAGTGATTCCATCCTATGTGATGCACACGTGGAATGTCATAACTCATTCCATGAACAACAATTAGAGTTATTTTCCCTCGGTTTAATGATCATTTAATGTATTCTCATTAAATAAACCATTATATAAATCACATGAACTTTTCATTTAATTTATTAATTATTTTATTCCTATGAAATAATTTATTTTCTAGATGCAAGGTCTAGACAACAAAAATTAATACATTTTTTAAAAATATTGAAGTAAAATAATTTAATTATCTATAATTGTTATATAAAATATGGATAATTAATTGAGTAACATCCAAATAATATTAAAAAGTCATATAAAGGATAATATAAGATAAAATTTATGAATTATAAATTAAAATACCTCTATTAAATATTAATTTATACGAAGAATTCTATTTTTTGACTGAAAATGAAACCAAAACAACAAGTGGAGTACATGGAAGAAATATAGACACATACATTTATCCCCGAGTTCTCTTAAATATTTTGGGTTGACAGAACAGAACATTCATTTATTATATCTATTACAGTCTATTCAATAAAAATTTAAAGGAATGTATTGAGAATTTCCTAGTAATTATTCTAGGATTGCGGATTCCACTCAACAAATTAAGAAGCTTCATTTTAGTAGATTTCAATACCTCCTATACAATTACATTATAATGGTCGTCCGGGAAAAATTATATATCATTTGGAAAAGAATTGGCGATCATTTCATCTAGATTATTAGAAAACTAGACATTCAGATATCAATAGTGAGGGAAATTAAGAATTGATAATATTGTGTGAGATTTAATAAAAACCAATAATTTATTATATCTCACTTAATTTTTAATCAAGAAATTTAATAATAATCTATTCCATTATATTGTAAAATAAAATGACAACTTCATCGTCCAAAAATTTTCTATGACCAATATTGTTGAATGACAGACCTCCTAATTAGATGTAAATTATAGGAGAGGGTTAGACATCTTTAGGTTTTGATATTCCATGAATACAAACCATACATGCCAAAAACCTCAATGTATGATCCTCCTACTAAAGTGGAAAGCTATTAATATTACCTTGTATATGAAAAAAAAATTAGTGTTGCAATATTAATTAAATTTTTGTTGATTTCATGGATGTCTATTAATATAATAATGTCTCATGAGGACACGTATGTGTATAGCATACATGATCAGTAGGCTGATCTTCACCAGGAGAAGGGAATACATGATAATTTATAGACATCCAATATGATCTTTTAGGGAATTAATGGAGAGGGTGTCACATCTAGGTCTCACCTGGTCAAGCTCATGGGAAACATTACAAACATAGAGGTTCATGGGTTCAAAAATCCTACAGAACAGGGCACCTCTGTCATTCTAACATCACACCCTCAAAAAATCTACAACTTTGTTTTAATTTTTAATATGATATTCATTGAGAAGTTTTTTCCACATCTCCAACTCTCCTACGCCATGTTTAAAATGATAAAAATCATGAAAATCATTATTTTCTTATTGTGAGGAATTGAAATGGAATAAAAAGATAATTAATCCAATATCTTCTTCAGGCCCTTCCATGAAGTGAAATATCACAGGAAAACTAATGGAACATGATATTTTATAATATTAATTTATCTAGAAGGTCCATTGGAAGAAAAACAAAACACTTCCCATGAAAAAAGGGGAACTTCCTGTCCATATATTATATAGTTCCATTTATCGACTTATACAAATAGGTATTAGATACAACATTTCTTACTCACATATTTTTTCATATATAATATCCATGTTGATTCAGAATGACCTTCCTTGGATAAGTATATCTTCTAGATGAAAATAGTGATAAAATTGAAAATGTAGCAATCGGGGACTACCATCTCATGCTACTGAATGGGATGACCTAGATTTTAAAGGGTTACCATTCAATTAATTATCTAACTAGAATCATTATTTATAAATCCATACTTGATACATATGGTTTAATTTTCAAAATTCTGTCAAAATGTTTCTTATTTTATAATGATATCATTTTATATGTTAATGAACATTTAAATAATAGTCTTTATGTGTTATATTACAAAAACTATATAATATAAATATATAATAATCATGAGTAACTGAAATTTTATAACACCCATAAATGGTGTCAAAGGCTAGGTCATGCAAACATAAAGTGCATAACTAAGGTATATCAATATAGATATGTTGATTCTTTTGAACTAAAACAACATGTTGTATGTCACAAATTTTTAAAAGGGAAAATGCCAAAATTCAAATTTATTGGTAAAGGTAAAACTGTTAAGTAGAATATTAAATTAGTTATTAAAAATATTTGTAAACAAAATTAAATGAAATAAGGATTTGGGTACTCACACATCATACCTTTTAATAATTATTTTAGTAAGCATGGATATATCTACATAATGTGGTATAAGTAATATTATTTTAAAAAAGTCATGGAATTCAAAAATTAAGTTGAGAAACATCATGGTATGATGATGAGAAAACTCCATGAACACCATGATGAATATTATATTAATCAGACATCATTGATTATTTATAGGAGTTCAGGATGTTATCTGAACTCATTCATCAATGTATGACTCATTAGAATGGTTTATATGAAATGAGGAACTACTCCTTCATAGACACGGTGAGATCAATTTTGATTCAAGTGATTCTTCTATTATCCTTTTGAGGATACACATTACAAATTAGATCATACGTACAAAACAGAGTTCCGATTAAAGAAAAATTAGGTATACCATACCTATTATGGAATGGTAATGAAATTATATTTTTCCTACATATATTAGTGGGGTTGTGAAGACATTGTTAAGGACTATTTAGGTAATTATTTTTCACCCCGAGGAACAATGAATAACTTTAAACGAAATCCCAATGAATCAAATGGATAGTGACTATAATATTTTTCAGAAAACAATTTTTTGTTTTAAAAAATATCACATTTATTGAGGTGGATCATATCTCTAAAGAAGATTGTGGGATCAGAAAAGGCATTATTTAATTTTGGGCTTAAGGTACACTAGATATGGAAGAAGAAAAAATTCCCAAAACCCCCCTTTATAAAAGAAACTATTATAGAGATGAAATTGAACCATAGAATTACTTGAGTCATTATAGAATGATAATGGTATGTTTTTCTAGTCATTGAGGATGTTGACTCATTAATATTAGGAAATAATAATCCTATAAACTATAAAGAAGTTTTAACTCGCTTAGATGATTCCATGTGGAAAGAATCAATGAATTTTAAAATAGATTCCATGTACCATAACCAAGTCTGTAATTTGGTGGAACCATTATTAGATGTAAATAAAATTTTGTGAAAAATTTTATTGAAGAAGATACTGTATATGGAAGGAAAAGTCAATAACTATAATAGGTTATTGGATAAAAATGGGTTAATACAGAATCAATGTACTGACTATGATGAAACATTTTCACTAGTTTAAATATTGAAATATTTCCTAATGATAAATTCTATTTTCTAATTATTGGATTATGAGATTTTGAAAATGGATTTCAAGAAAATATTACATAATGATAACCTTCAAGAAGCTATATATCTAATACAATCAAAAGGGTTTCTAACACTAGGGGTTTCCAAAATGGTATTCAAGTTGCAATGATACATTTATAGATTAAATAAATAATCCAAGTTATGTAAAATTTATTTCGATGAAACCATAATATAATTTGTTTTAAGAAAGAAAACATATGTGACGTGTGCATACAAACTGGTTAATGTTAGTTTTTTCATTTTATTGATAGTTTATGATGATGTAATATTACTCATTGGAATCATAATACTAGTTTATATACTATTATGGTGTGGTTGAATATTTTCTTCTCAATGGGGCACATTGGTGTAGTAGAATATATTTTTGTATCATGATCCATTATGATAGATCCATGTGTTTCCTAGACCTAAGACAATGAACATACATAGACAAGATACTGAAGAGATTTAGTATAGAATAACCCAAGAGGGTATTGTTACCAACATTACATGGGATTTTCATATTAAGGTAAATGTATCATCGGAGAAATGAAGAATGAAAAAGCATTCAAATATTCTATAAGGATCAAAAATTGGTTCAATCATGTATTATATGATATATTGTACTATAGATGTTGCATACAGATTGAGTGAGATATGATGATATCAATAGGATCTGTGCGATCTCCCTTGCATGGGAGTCAAAACAATTCTTATTGATATGAGTAATACTAATGATATGTTCTAGATTTATATATGATATGAGACACTAGTCGTCAGGGGATATAAATATACTATTTTCACAACTGATAAAGATGACATGTATTTTGAAACCAGATATATCAATATTATAAATGGAGGTGTTGTGTGACAGAAAAGCTCAAATAAGGCTTTGGTTACATATTTTACCCTAGAATCCAACTATATTGTGGATTAAAAGGTAGTTATATAATAATTATAGATAAAAAACATCGACCAAGATCTTGAAGAAGTAATTAGTAGTCAGGTTCATATAACACTATATTGAGATAATATTGTAGTGTTGGACCAAATAAACGATCCAATACTACATCTGCAGAAAAAGAACATATATCATAAATAACTTCTTTTGGGATATTTTTCACAGAGTGTTGAAGTTGAAGTGAGTATTATTTCCATGGAACACAATGTTGTAGACCCCATTACTAAATCCTTGACTTTTTAGATGAATGACTATATATTGATGTCTAGTGGAAAGAAGGTCATATGATGTTTTCTCTAGTCCATGTGGGAGTGTGTTGGAGTGGGAGTCCTATGACCGACTATTTTTACATTGATTACATATATATTCAATGTATATAATATTAGTAAAAATATTTATCATGTATTCTTTGTTTTTAATGTATCATCCCGAAATATTATGAGAATTATTGTTTTTAATTTTATTGATTTCTCTTGTAGTATGCTACACCAAGATTAGCTTACATTGTACGCAACACTGTATTAGTTTGGAGTATAAGCAACACATTAATTGGCTTGTTTTACACACAATTTGATGTTCATTTGATAGAATTCAACACCGAATATAGACTTTTTTCAATGAAATAAGATTAGATTATGTTATACGCAACACAAAAGGAATCTTTCATGCACCACTGATGTGGCTAGCGTTACACGCAAAAGTGACCTTCCTTGATTGCTTGTGTTGTGCGCAATACCAAGTTTCACCAAAAAATAATATTTTATTATCGTGAACTAGTCATAATGAATTATATTAACCACATTTTGAATTTTATAAAATTATAATTCATCTTACTGTTTTTCTAGACCATGGTATGAGAATATTATAAAAATATTTTATAAAGCATGTATTTTGCAAAAAACACAGTTTTGCAACCTCTTGATGACTCATCAATTTTAAATATTATTTTATGTTAGGATAGAAGTTCAATTTTACAAAATAAACTAATTATTTTTAATCATATTATAAAAATTTACTTTTCAATTTTTTTTCATATTTTTATGATAACTTTCATATTTTGATGAATTGTAAAAATACGATAAATTTTACTTAAATAATCATTTTTCATCGAGATAATTTGTATTCTTTAATTATAATTTTAAATCATTTTATATTATAAATAGAATATATTTTTACCATTTATTATAATTTATGTAATATGGATTAATTTTACATTGAAATAAAAGGTAAAATCATTTCAATCATTTGTAATGTTTTTACTTTTAAAACTAATTTTCCCAACAACGAGATTAATTTTAAATTAATTATTACAACTTATGTGTTTTGAATTTGAAAAAATGGATTCCATATTTGGAATCTAGACATCCAAATTTTGTAAACATGAATCTTTTATTTTTAGACATTGTGAATAGTAAATATGGAAAATTTTATTTACCACAGTTAAAGGTAAATCTTGTAAATAAATGTAAAAATAATATTATAAAATTTATTGAACAGTTTTCTAAATATAATTTGATGATTATATTTCTCCTTAAAACATAATTGAGTCAAAATGTTTTCTTTTGGAACCCACTTGTATTTTATTAAGACAGTTATTTTATTTTATTTAATGAAAATATAAATATGTCAAACTCAAACTTTAATAATTAAATTATTTTTAATATTATGTCATTCTAAATATAAATTCGATTTTAAATACTCATTTGAAAGATAATTTTTTCTTTATCATGGTCATTTATGTGTAATTTTGATGAAATATATAATTACCTTAATATCTTATACATTAATGACACATAAAAAATTGATATAGTGAAAAATCCATAATATTGTTATTATTAAAATAATAATACCCATCAAAAAACAAAATAACATGATAATAACGTATTGGTAGAGTATAACTACACTATAAGAATCCACTTGACGACTTGTGGTCTATTTGGAGCATTATAAATCATATTATGACATTTATATTATTATATTTTAAATGAAGTCGAAGTTGTCACGTTCAAAATTTAATAAACACAACATTTTAAAAGTTGGGTGTTTTAGAAGTTAAATTAGACTAAATGTAATATTAAAAAATATTTTAGATTTATATTACTCATATTATTTAATATTTTATTTTGAAGAAAAAAATAAGTATATTATTTAATTATACAAAAATATTTTTGTAATAAGTTCATTAAGAGAAATATAAAACAATTTGTTTTAAAAATATATAAATAAATATTATATGAACTAATAAACGTGCTCCAAGAATTTTATTGACTAATATTACATGTTATTAATATAATAAATATTTTTGTTTGATTTTATTCAAATAACTGTATAGTGTCAAAATTGACACCATTAATATATTATAAAAATAACATATTATTGAATTGTTTAAAAATAAATAAAATATTTTAAAATTAAAATTTTAAATTTATATGGTCTAAAATTTCATAATGTATCCAATTATTGAAAATGAAAAACCCCTACGTATGTATTTATAACCATTTAAAATTTAGAATATTATTACTCCAAATAAAATTAATTATAATAAATAAGGATAAATCAAAATGATAAAGTTTCAAATAAAATAAAAACATGTTTAAATATGATTGGTGGATGAGATTGAAACCCTATAATATCTAATATTTTAATTTGAGTCACTTTAGATGTTTATAATGGGTGTTTCAGTTTATTATAAATTAATATTTTAGAGGTTTCCAAAAGTACCCCTCTCCTCTCTTATAAAAAGTCACTTCTCCCTCTCCTCTTCTCCCTATTTTGAGATTTAAAACTCAGGAAAACCCTACCCATTTACCATTTTAACATTCCTAGAAACATTATAAGGGTCCTGGTATTCTTCAAAGTCAAACTTTACTGCCCTAAGAGGAGGTTTAGAAGTGTCACGTCGAAGAAGAGGTAATATCCTTTACTGATACTTTCAATCTAATTTCTTCTTCTACATCCTCTGTATAAGTTGTATCACAATTAAGTAATAACTAAAATATCACATGTATAATGATATATTATTATGGATATGAAAAAACCATATTCCATCTATTATCAATCCTATGAAAAATGAAATCACCATGCATGTGTACGTACGTCTTACCGTCTACACGCCATGATGTAATATGTATTTCATCACCAAAAAAATTATATGAGTTTAATAATGGAAAAAATAATTATATATTATTATTGTAATTTTATATTTATTCTGTAATATTATACACCATACACTTTTATACAATTTCACAATCATGGGAATGATATTGTTGCCCGTGTGTACGTACGACTTACCGTCCCCACGACTTGATGAAACACATTCTCCATGATAAACATTCATGAGTGATTATAAATTATATATAATAAATAATCATGAGATATATGAAAAAATAATTATACTTGATATATATATATGTATGCATTTCATTTACACTAATAAGGATGCGAAAACAGCTTTCAAGCATACGTATGACCAACCATCTCAATGAACGACATATTTCATTCCCTTTAATGACCGATTATATATATATATTAATTTATTGAATATATATGATATATAAATAATGATTTACATTTTGGAAGTAATTAATCATGATCTACGTAATCATATGAAAAAATTACAAGTCAAAAACACATATGATAAATGAAACAATTTTACCCAAAACGCTGCTTTAACATGGAATTGACAAATGAATTGGAAATATAAAGTCATAGCCAACAATATTTTATATCATAAATATTATTATGGATATGTTACAAATTTATAAATTCTTTTACACAACTATATAAGAGCTTCAGAAATGTTCGAAATAAATTGGACATAAGGTAAGGAATTTTTTCATCTCACTTTTATTTTTGTGAGACATATGCCTTATTCACCATCTATTTATATTCTATGATGTTAATACTTCCCATGAATTTTTTTATATTTTTTCATATTAAGGATATGATATTTACATATGCAGGTAATTTTCCTTATTTTATGACACGTATCATTCCACTGATCATAAATGGTATGGGATAATTATTCCAATCTCATTCTTATCTGAGATTATATATCCCTAAGTATTTACTGGGATTATATTTATCAATAATGTCCACGTTTTATAAAAAAAATATTTTCATAAAGTTTTTACTATTCTTACCTATATGTTTAATGTCGTGTTTAATACTTTTTTACATTTACTATGTGGTATAGAAAGAATCTTTCTTTTTTACCATACAAGGTAATTTATGACTTTTCCGGAAAAATTACGAGGAAAAAATTTTTTAACTTATATCGTATGAACAGATTTTTACGATTTTATAAATCCATATTTATATAAAACTTCCTCTACAATATTTCATTCATATTTTCAACAAAATTATTTTTAAAAAAAATCACATCATTTTGCGAAAATAAAATCACTTGAACGAAGAACAAATATTTTCCTCAAGAATTCATATCAAGTGTTATATAAAAACAATTTTCAATCTATAATGACAATCAATAATTTGGTTATGTTACAAGTATAATGTCTCTATTATTTACCTTGTTTTATATGGATTATGTTATGATGGTATGAGGTTTATGATTCCCATTTTATTCATTGGGTAATGATGAATGATTTATTTTTATTTTGTGGCACATAAAAGAATGATTTCATTATTAGATGGGTGGGACATATATATCCCTAAAATTAATTAGGTAATTATTTATATCTCATAATATATACATTAATGGAATGGAAAGTAAATCTGGTCCAGTAATACATGGCTCGAATGACAGGTAAACCTTGTTCAGTAATGGACATTGTCCAATATGATGGTCTTGGAAGTAATGCATCAGATACTATGAAAATAATATTATGTGTTTAATTGTTTTCCACAATTATAACTTTTATTCCTAGGCCATTTAATCATGATTAATGGTCCTTTATGATCTATTCCTTACCTACTGCCAATATTTCTCTCAAAATTCATGAATTTAATTTATAAACTTTTTGTTCATGTTTATATATTCAAATGTACAGGGTTTGTTTTATTTTTTACATTTTATCCCTTAATGTGCATTTGAGCATTCATTTTTTATGGTTTCTTTTCCCCAAGATATAAACAGAGGTTTTAGGTAAGAAAAAAGGGGATGATATTTATGGGATATGTTGTTGATTTATCAACATGATTCAAATATTATGTCCCGAGTTTCCGAAGACACTAAACTATTACGGTCCTTGGGTTTCTATTTTTTATATGTGTTGGGTATTCTGCAAAAGTAATGTAATTTCCATTTACGTCAATCTTGGTTCAGTTATAGTCGGTATCAGAGCGAACATTTAGTAGAACTTTTGAAAATAGGATGTGTAACATTTAGTGAGTTCCCTAGAGATATTCATATGGTATGTCTGGGGATGTTCGTAAGGTTAACAATAATGTATAGGTTATATTCCTAGAATTATGATAACGTTTGTGAATAAAATATGATTAAACCAAATATGTTAGAGATTGAACATACTCCCCCATGATTATGTTGTTTTCCTAGTGTTATTATTTCCTCTCACAGTATTCTTTTTGTATTTTAGATAATGGTTGGAACCTAAAGGGACCTTTTTAATGATCAATGCAATGATTTTCCTCCTCAACAACCAAATGTTTTGGGAAATAGACTTCAAAAACTTTTTTTACATACACAAGTTATGAATCATTCTGGACTTTCTAATGAGCATAAAAGGGAACAATATTTTATTGAGTCCTTCATGAAACGATGTCCTCATTTTTTTAGTGGGTCTTTAGATCCACTTGTAGCTGAAAAATGGATCAGAAACATCGAAAAGATATTTTTCTGTACCTCGGTATTTAGAACCTGAAAAAGTCATTCTGTAAGTTTATTATTTAGATGTTGAAGCATACCAGTGGTGGAATCTAATTATGAATTAATGTCTTCATGATGAAATTGAATCTGCAGAATGGGATGAGTTCGAGAACATATTTTTCAGTAAGTTCCTCGTATTCTTCAAACATAGATGAAAAAGTAGTTCCATGAGCTTAAGAAAAAGGATGATGAATCAGATGGGATATATGAATAAAATTTTACAAGGCATTCAAGTTAAAGATATTTATTTATAATTCAACCTGAATGTATAGTTGATCGATTATTTAGTGGCTAAAAACCATGTCTTCGAGAGGCATTAGCTATTAGAGACTTCAATACCTATGATGTGATTTTGCGTTGTGCTATAAATTTAGAACTGTATGTTTGTATTATATATCCATCTCATGGTTTTGAAAAGAAAAAAATTATGGATTTCAAAGAAAATTATCAAAACTATGGTGTAAAGAAGGATAATGTTTTGTTACGCTCAATTTGTGGAAAGAAGCACGGTGGAGATTGTCATAAAGGGACTAAAAAATTATTAAAGTGTGGAAACTTAGGTCATCGAGTAGATGAGTATCGAATTAATGGGAAAAATGTAGTTAATGTTGTGAATAATGAAAAGAATACAGAGAATGCACCACCAACACCTCAATTCTACAAGTATAGGGAAATGGGGCATTATGGAAACCCATCACCTAATCCATGGGTTAGTGATGATCGACATCAACAGCCTCTTAATGAAAAGGGAAAAGGAAAGTAACATGCGATCACTATTGTGTTGTTGAATATGAAAAAATTTGGTGGAACGAATAAGTGATTATGTAAAGGGATTCCAAAATAGTGTTGTGGAATTTCATTTATAGTATCGTGGAATTTTGGAATATTTATATACTGGTTTATGGAGGTTTTCAAAAATTATATGGTACCAGTAAATATGAAATGTGATTGAAATAATTTTGAAATGTACATTCTATGAGAAAAATGAAGGTATAAAGAGAAAATAATATGTTTGATTGTATTAATGAGGTCATGAATGATAAATGGAATAAGTTATATCATGGTTTGAGAATATAGATATTTTTTGGTATTTGGTGTATTGAAAGAGTTATCATTTGACAATATTCATGTTTTAACTATGGTTCTTTGTTAATTCATGTTTCAAGAATACATGATTATGGTATTCAAATGATTAAAAAGGTATATCTTGTGATATATGGGGGATAAATGATGGTATTTACATTCTTGTTATATAACCTTTATAGTAATCATTTTCTTTATTCGCTGAGTATGGATAGATGTATTTTGGATAAGCCTAATGGTTTCAATGGATTAATTTTTACATCATATATTATTTTATAAGGTAAGAACTCTTTTTGATATTGTTTCTAGAATGCTATAATGGTTTAGTTTAAGAAGAAGGACAACCCGTAGGATGGGTGACAACCCATAATGTCGGACAAGTCTATAAGAATCGTACCCACAACCAAAGTGTGACACACTGACCTACATGAAGACCCTGGTTAGTTGAAATTAGTTTTATTTTATTGAGTGGTACTACATATGAAGTGTAAGTCCAATTTTGAAACCATATATGATTAAACTCACCATAAATGGACTAATGTATATAGAATATCTTCTTCTAACCGTTTTGTGATAGAGACAGTTGGAATGACCAATCCTTAGATCACATGATCTGCTACTAATTCAAGAATGAAAAAATCAACTTCATATCTTTAAATAAGAGATAAAGTGAAATATTTTCATTGAATGACCAACCATGATATAATAATAAAATGAAGCACATATTTATCTTCATGATAAAATTCATCATATTTAGGGAAATGATGTTGAAAACCAAAAATGTAGTTGTAGTACCATTATATTCGATGAATCAGAAGGAACCTTAGATCATCACAAATTTATGGATTTGAGATTGTTGGATTTTTCATAGCCATGTTCTCTAACAGTCCCCATATGAAATTGGTGGTTAGATTTCTCATCCATATCAATGTTTTCACATATGTTATCTTATTCGGAAATATAGTGATGAGTTAAATTGGGTAATCGATAAGTTTCATACATTAGTTTTTAAAATAATGTTTTAGTATTCCTTTTTACATTGTGGGTTTCTAAGAAAGAATCATTCAATTAGTAAACCATTAATAACCCCGACAAATTTTGCGCGAGATATTCATTTAAATGGAGAAAGAATTTAACACCCCAAAATATTATGAGAAATATACTTTTTAATTTTATTGATGTCCTTTTTTATGCTACACCAAGATTAGCATGCATTTTAAGCATCACCGTATTAGCTTGCAGTACACACAACACTATTATTGACTTCTTTTACACACGATATCAGGTTGTTTTCACAAAATTCAACAATAAATATATATTTTGTTTAATAAAAATAGATTAAATTATGTTATTCAAAACACCAATGGAATATTTCATCCAACATTGACATGCCATGTGTTACATGAAAAAGTGACCTTCCTCGGTGTCTTGCATTGTACGAAATACCAAGTTTCACTAAAAAACAATATATTATTATATTAAATAAACAGTAATGAATAGTATTAAAGAAAATTTGAATTTAATTACATTATAATTCATATAACACATTTTCTAGAAAATGGGATGAGAAAAAAATCAATTTTTCTTATAAAGGAATTATTTTTCAAAAAAATACAGTTTTGCAGCATTTTTATGATACACCCATTTTAAATATATTTTTTGATAGGTTTATATGTTAAATTGGACAAAATTATCTAATTATTATGAATCAAGATATAAAAATTTATCTTGGATAAAATTTCCATATTTTTATGATACCATTCATATTTTGATGAATAGTAAAATTAAGCTATATTTTACTTAAAAGAAGCATTTTTCATTGAGATAATTTATTTAGTTAAATTATAACATTTAATGGTTTAATCTATAAACATAATATATTTATACCATTTAATAATATATATATATATATAATTATCATTATATTTGCATTAAATTCATAGGTGAAATCATTTCAATATTTTCAAATGTTTTATCTTTTAAATATCGTTTTCTGAACAATGGGATTAATCTTAAATTTATTATTGTAACTTCAGGTTTTTTAATTTGAAAAAATGTATTCCATATTAGGAATCAGGAGGTCTACATTTTTTATATATCTAACTTTTATTTTTAGAAATTATCAATAGTATATATGATAAATTTAATTGACCATTGTTAAATGTAAATCAAGTAATTAAGGGTGAAAATTATATTATAAAATTTCCCATACACTTGTTTTAATATAATTGGTTAATTATATTTCACCCTAAAACATAAATAGGGCGAAATTGTTTCTTTTGGAACCCCCCATGTATGTGAATAAGACATTTATTTTATTTTATTTAAAGAAAAGTTCATATTTCTCGGTCAAACTTTAAAAATTAAATTATTTTTATGAAATATATAATTACCATAATAGCTTATACATTAATGATTTTGTAGTTATTTATTTATTGAAAAAAATAATTTTTATTAAAATAATAATACACATCAAAATATTCAAACACATGAGAAAAACATATTGATCAAGTATATCTACACCGTAAGCATCCAAAAGTCGATTTTGGACCATTTTGAGCCTTATAAAATAGATTATGACATTTATATTATATTATTTTAAAGGATGTCAAGGTTGTCGTATTCATAATTTAATCAACATAACATTTTTAAAGCTAGGTGTTTTAGAAGATAAATTATACTAAAATTATTCTTATGAAATATATTAGATTTATCTTCATCATAGATTTTTTTTTTAATTTTTATGCAACAAATAAATATATTAAATAATAATAATAAAAATGATGTAGTAATTATTTTATGAAGAGAAATGTCAAATAAATTGTATTAAAATATTAAAACTAATATTATATGAACTAATATAAGTTCTCCAAGAATATTAATGATGCATATAACATGTGAGGAATCTATTAACTATTTTGGATTGATTTTATTCAAATAACGGAATAGTGTCAAAATTGAAACTATTGATATTTTATAAATATAACATATTATTAAATTGTATAAAAATCAAAAAAATATTTAAAAATTATAAATAGAAATTTATAATGTCAAAATTTCATAAATTATCCAATTATGTACAATTAACAACACATAAGAATATATTTATAACCATGAAAATTTTAGAATATCAATACCACTAATAAAATTAAATAGATTAAATAAGGATAAATCAAAATGATACGGTTTAAAATAAAATAAAATCATTTCTAATTTTGATTGGTTGATGAAATTAAATCCTTTTATTTTCACATTATAAAATTTTAGTCGCATTCTATGTTTTATGTGGGGTTTTTGTCTATTATAAAAAAATATTTTGTATGTTTCCAAAAGTGCCCCACTCTTTTCTTATAAAAGGGAATCTCTCCCCTATACTCATAACTTCATTTTGAGCATTCATACTCAAAAAAAACCTGCCCATTTCACTTTTCTACTTTCCTAGAAACATTCATGAGGTCCTGGTATTTTTCAAAGTCTATCTTTAGCACCCTAAAAGTAGGTTTAAAAGAGGCACATTGAAGAAGAGGTAATATCCCTTACCGATTCATTAAAAATTATTTCTTCTTCTACTTCTTCAATATGAGATTCTTCATAATAAAGTAATAACTACAATATCGTTTGTATTATTATATATTAATATGGATATGAAACAACCATATTCTATCTTCTATCTATCCAATGAAAAAATAAATCACCACGCGTGCGTACGTACAATATACAATCTCCAAGCAGTGGTGTAATATGTTATTCATCACCAAAATAATTGGATGATTATAGAAATAGACGAAATAATTATATATATTTATTGTAAAGTGATATATATTTTGAAATATTATCAACCATACACATCAATACAATTTCAAAATAATTGAAATGATATTATCACTCATGCATATGTACGATGTACCGTCTCCATAATGCCATGAGATTCATCCTCCATGTTAACCAATAAAGAATGATTATAAAGTATATATAATAAATAATAATGAGATATAAGACATAATAATGCAAATATATATATATATATATATTTCATTTACATTAATAAGGAAACAAAAATAGTGATCATTCTTACTTACGGCCTACTGTCTCCATGAACGGTGTATTTCATTCCATTTAACGATAGATATTATATATTATTATATTGAATACAAATGATATATAAATCATGTTTATCATTAAGGAAGTAATTACTCACTATCTATGTAATCATATAAAAAAATTACAAGTCAAAACACATAAGATAAATGACACAATTTTACCTAAAACGCTACTCTAATATAGAATTGACAAATGAACCGGAATGTTAAAGTCATAGTGAATAATATATGATATCATAAATACAATTATGGTTCTTTTACAAGTTTATTATATGTTTAAACCCACTATACACGAGTTTCAGACACATACGTAAGAAATTGGACCAAAGGTAAGGGATTATTTTGTCTCACTTTTATTTCAGTGACACATATGCTTTAATCACCATCTATTTCTTTTGTATGGTGTTTATAAAAAAAATAATTGTTTTGTGATTTTTTTTATGAAAGGTATGATATTTAAATATGAATGTAATTTTCTTTGTTTTATTACATGTATGATTCCACCAGTCATAAATGGTAATGGATAATTATTCCAATCTCGTTCTTATACATTTTTTTTTATTCGTAAGTATTTACAAGGGTTATAAATATCAACCATGTCAATTTTTTATAAAAAAATATTTTTGATATTGTTTTTACTATTCGTCTCTATATTTTTAAAGTTGTGTTTACCTCATTTAGAATTTTACTATATGGTACAGAAGGAATATTTCTTGGGATACAATATAATGTACTTTTTCACTTTTCTGGCAAAAATAGGTGGAGAATGTTTTTAAAATTATACGGTGTGAATGGATTCTTATGATTTCAAAACACCTCAATTAAATAACAATTCTTCAGCATAATTTCATGATTATTTTCAAAAAAATATTTTTTTTAAAACTTGCACGTAATTTTGTGATAAGAAATTTATTTGAAAGAAGAAATGATATTTTCTTAAGGAATTCATTTCAAGTGTTTTATAAAAACTATCTTCCATCAATGATGGTGCTCATTAATATGGTTGTGTTTCAAGTTTAATATCTATATTATTCACATGGATTTATATGTATTATTTTTCGATGGGATGATGTTTATGAAACTCGTTTTATTCATTGTGTTATGATGAATGATTTAAGATAATTTTGTGAAACACGAATGAATGATTTCATTATGATATGTGCATGACCTATATGTCTCTCAAATTCATTGGGTAATGATTTATATTACATGATATATACATGGTTGGAGTGTAAAGTTAATCTAGTTTAGTAATACATGGATGGATCAGCAGGTAAACCATGTTCCGTAATGGACTTCGTCCACTATGGTAGTCTTGGCAGCAATGCCTTGGAAACTATGGAAATCATATCATGGGTTTAATAGTTTTACACAATTACATGTTTTTTCCAATGAAATTTTATCATGACTATGGTTCCTTTATGATATATTCCTTAGGTACTTCCAATATTTATTTCACAACTCATGATATTAAGGTTTAAACATTATGTTTTTTATTTTATGTTCAAATGTACAGGGTTTGTTTAATTTTCTCCATGTTTACCATTACTGAGAATTTGTGCTCACCCTTTTTATGTTTTCTTCTACCCAGGATATAAAGAATGGTTTTAGGTAAGAAAAAAAAGGGAAGATATTTATGGCATATTTTGACGATCATTTACAATAAATATAAGATTATGTCTCTAGTTTCCAAAGACATTAATCTATTACGGTCCTTGTGTGTCTGTTTTGGTTTTGAATTATGTATTCAGAAAAAGTAATGTAATGTCCATGTACATAAATCTTGGGTTTGTTATATTTTTTCCTGAATCAAATGTAATAATGTTTTGGAAAATATATTATATTGATAAAGTTCCAGTTGTTCCGCATTACGATGAAAACTCTAATGTGATATAATGATATTTAAAAATAATGTTATGTGGTGGGATAAAATACTATGATGAAGCACATAGTATATATACTGATAGGTTATTGTATATGTAGGCATATGGGCGTTCTTATCAAGATGTTCATATTTGGTAATATCAGATAAGAGATATTATAAGAAGAGATCTGCTATTTAGAATTTTTTAATGTTTTGGTTTCATTGAATATTCCTATATAGGAGCATGTTTGATAGTCATTAGACGTTAATATTATTTTTAATTCATTTTAAAACATGTGTACATAGATTGTTTTTAAACAATTATGATAAATATTCATGGAGATTCAGGATTTGTTGAGTGCCACATGAGTGACAAGTTATTAATGAATAAGTCAAGGAAGGGGTTGTCCCTTCCTGGATTATCGATGAAGATATCTCAGAAAATTTATTGGAATATAACAATTGAATTAATATCAATGGTCATGGTGTAACATCATATTTATTTTTAATAATTAAATTAATATATGATGATCATATAAGTTGGTGACAAGAATGTGCAACCATCTTCTGGAGATTTTGTGATAATGTGATTATACTACCCAATAAGAATTCATATGTGGTTGTTAACATTAAGAAATTATGTTATTTCCCACGGGTTACTTGACCGAATGCTATATTGTAATCTATGAATTTTTACAACCTCACCTAATAAAAATGGGAATGAATACTATAAGTGTGGAGACTACGTTTGTTTGATGATCTCTATTTCATTATATTTTATTTAATTATTGATATAAATATTATTCTCAATATCATTGAATAATTTATTCATTTTTAAGGATAACTAATATTCATGATGTAAAAAATATTTTTTTTGTTATAAAAATAAGTTATCTGATTATTAGATTATATAAAAAATATTCAATATTTGGATTTTTAATCGAATATTTATTTTCGTTATTAAATATTTTAATAATTATTTAATAAATAGATTGTGAATGAAATATTTACCTATTAATAACATATTTTTTTTCCAATAAATTCATGATGAGTTTGAATGGACTAAAACCAGGTCTAGTGAAAAATATTAACTAATAAGACTGTTAAACAATATTTATTATTTCACGAGTTAGTGAACACAAAAAATAAAAAAATATATTATTATTATGTGGAATAGGGACAAATAAAGGTAATAAATGTCATTTAATGGATGGTATGCAATTAAATAATAATTTAACATAAATCATAACTTTTTAAATAGATAGTTATTTCTATTAGGTGGAGTATTCATATGTGATAATAGAGAATTTTTTTGCACAACAAATTCCACCACGACTGCTCATTCTCTCTCTATATCAAGAATGACAAATTCAAGAGAGATTTATTCAGGATAGAAGAATAAGAAATCAAATAAGAAAAATAAAAGACATTTTATCTTATTCACTAACTGTTATATATCATGTGTTATTTCTCAAAGGTCATTAGAGAAAATTAGGGTCATCTATATAGGGACTAAGTCCTTGGATCTTCACAATGTGACAAATTAAATTTTAAAGGGTGATTTTAGTTGATTAAAAATGATAAAAATTGAAGGTTCTTAAGGCCATATGTTTATTACATTAGATTTTAAAAAATTCTATTATACATATAACATGCATGATACTCGACCTTGGTTTCGGGAAACAATAGTTACATGAAATCATAATATATCACCCACCATCACAAGATTCCACTATGCCCATAACGAAAATCTACTAGAATTATCCTTCTAGATAGGGTATCAATTCATATTTAATTTTTGAACACATTAATTCGACAAACCATACCTAGTGAAACATAATGGACTAGAGGATCACTCTGGGCCTCACAGAGGGATACATTCTCCATGACACTAAGGGTTCATGTCGAAACGGAATGAGATAACACACTTTAGATTAAGGGGACTTACGCAATCTACATTGATCATTAGGAAAATATAATGGAGTCAATATCCTATGATGAGGATGATATGTTGAACTGAACCCTCAAATTATTTGACCAAGGTAACATACTAAACCAATACTTGTTATGAATAGCTGAAATAAGTGTTTAACATTATTCATCTCTCATCATATCTCTGACCCCAATATTATGTTCATTACCAAATTCCACATTGAAAATAGATGGGGGAGTACTATTATAGCACCCACATATGAGTCTGGTAAAAATACGATGAACAAATAGGTTTCATAATTAGTACAAATGAATCAGTACATAATTCCATTTATATTTTACCATAAACGACTATGACTGTTCAAACATATCACACTATTGTGGTCCTCAGGAAAAAATAATTATGAAAGGATATTCCCTTATCCAAAACAATAAATCATTTTGAAAATTATTACTATCATAACTCAATTTTATGACATTTCATGGTCTCAATACATGATTCCAAATTAAATATCCAATATTGGTCATAAAATGACTATATGAAATTCAAGATCACAATGCCATATATAGTTCATCAATTGAAATTCTAAAAATAATGTTATGGATGAAAAAAAGAGTTTAAAATAATAATTATATCTATAGAAATATAATTTTGATAATATATATTTATTTATATATGTCAGTATTTTGGGGAGGGGTTCACACATCACCCTCACCCTTTACCCCAAATAGGTTCTCTGTTCCATAATAATAATAATATCTATATTATAATTAATATAATTATAATTGTTATTATTATTGAATATACATATATATACAATGATTTATCTACTGGGGACCATCATACTACATACCCCCTTCCAACTCATGTTCTACATATGTGCTACATAACTAAAAATATATGGTCGATTGCATCTAGCAGCGTGAAACACAACACAATGAAGAAAAGTACATTAAATCTCAATCTTATGGACATTCCACATTGAATTTCCCCTCACTATCCCAATACCTTACCACACACCACCATTTGTGGATAAACATAGCTATGAAATATTTTTAATTTTTAAATATAAATATATTTTTATAAATCATGGAAAAAATTATTAATGATAATGAACCTATCACACACTACCATTCATTCCATATGTGTCGTACCTCGACTGTTTAACACCCATTATTTATTTAAATATATTATTTATTCTGTCAAGACTATAAACGCATTCAAATCATTGTAACAATTCTTTAAAATTTTCCCCTTTATTGAACACCAATTCTCTTGCACATATGAGATTTAATCATACCAACCATATATAGTCGTCGATACGACCAGTGGCAATCGAATCATATGCTATTGATATCAAAACCCATGATCAAGGATACCCAAATACAAAATTGATACAATGTCATCATTCGAAATAACAAATTTTTGGTCATTATTCTTCCCAAACCTATAAAAAGGATCTTTTTTGATAAGGACTAATTTTACAATGATCTATTACTAGATACTTTTTGGAAGATTGAATAAATAGAATACTGATGATATTACCACTATGAATTGGTATATACATTCCTAATACACAAACATAAAGAACAGAACCCATTCAATATTCATGTTTGATTATATTCTGTATAATTAGAAAGGATAATTAATATGAAGAAATAAACCCAAAAAATATCAATTATTATTCCATTTGATGGTAAATCAATTACCTAAATTAAAATTCGATATCTAAATTAATTTTTTTGATTGATAATTCATGATCATCATGGGTAAATAAAAATGAGGATAAATCCACATAAAAAACAACATATCTTGGTTTGGATTAATTATTATTCAAAAAATAATATATGTCTTTATCATTGGAGAGATCCCCCACATTGGTTGTACACCAATCGATGATCCATAAACCAATTATTGTTCGGCTATGATCGATCCTATAATGTTATATCTCTCTAATATCTACGGTTATGTTTATATATATTGGATATAATATTGATCGTGTAATTATAGAAAGACTTTAAGTAATTTTTTCACAGCAAGGGTAAAACCTAAACTCTAAACTCATTGGTAGCATCATATTTTTTATTCATGTCCTCTTCTAAATATTATTACAAATTTTCAGGAATATATGACATTTTTGAAATTATTATATATTTTATATTTCAATCATAAATATTAGAATCACCAGGCCTCGAAATCGCTCTTTGTGTCAATGCATGGTCTCAGAAATATTATTAGATATATATGAAGACATTACAGGAAAATGATATGTTAAAATCAAATTCCTTATTATTTTCTAGTATTTTTTATTTTGACCATTATTTGGTTTAGAGTACTAATAATGTTATGAGTTTTTTAGGTTCATATTCGAATTAAATATTGTTTGTTGAATCTAGTGTTAATTATCGATTAATATTAGGGGATGGATATGATTTCAGTCATCCTATAAGAGTTATAATTTAGATGATAAAAATAATATGATTCCTCGTTATATTATCTTATCATTTTTATATGGTTATGTGATTTGAAATCCTACCAGTCTCACTTATTTTCCATGAATGGTTTCATTTTTTGTTAATATTATTTCATTAAATTATTTGATTGTTTAAAAAATGAACATTCACAACATCAAGAAACATGTGTGATAAGGAAACAAGTAAATATATCATAAAAATATTCTAGAGAAAAGGAATGATGTTCACCAACTCAAAGTTGTAGGAACATGTAATTAAAGGATTCGTACATGATACTCTTCAATGAGAACCCTTGATCTATTTGTAACACAAAAGTGTTGAATTTCACCCAACTCTGGGATTTAAAAAATACTAAATAAATTTACTATAAAATGACATAGTAACTTGAATATCGATACCCTCAATAAAATATAAATTTCTGAAATTTTGTGGATCTCAAATTATCATGAAGCTACAAATTCAAGAACTAATAAAATCTAACGATTAATAAATGTGAATGTATTTCACAAACCACAATATTTCATGAGCTGAAAGTCTTATAAATTCCATCTCAACCCCCACCTATTTGAGATTGATCACTTTTATTCAATGATTCATTCTCTCAGTTATGAAAAATATTTATTTCAGGAATTCATTCAATAAGAGTCTCCAATAGACTCCCATAGGAAAAAAACATGCATAGATTTCCTCCAAAGATTCCATCATGTATTTGATTATGATTGAAATTGTTTCATGAATCATTCATCCTTGAAGACAAAAATATTCTATAAATACACATTCCAAATGCGATATCAATTTTCCTATAATATTGAAATTGTGTGAAACCCCTTCCTCATGCATCTTTGAAACATGCATGTGCTTGAGGCCTATAAATCACACAAATAAATATTTCATGTAACAAGCATGCAGTTCAAACTATATTCTATGTTCAAATATTTGATTCAACTCTATAACTAACATAATGGCCTGACAATTGAAATTCCATGGGCCAATAAATTAGTCCATTATTATTTAATTCTTCAAATATCTAAATACAAAATTTATATCATATATATTCATTACAATGTCCATTGCATCACAGATGAGCTAGAAAATATATATACCAGTGGAACCTCAAAAATAGATGGTTCAATGATCATTATCATTTGGATGGTATATTCTTAATACTCGCTAATTTGATATAATTCCATGATCATCACATTGTTCCTTCTATTAGGTTTATGCCCAATTCATGTAATCAAATTGAGAAACCATCCTAGTCACACGAGCAATGCACACCATCGACGGGAAACATAATTTTTAATGTAGTATGTACTCATTACTAGTACCACATTTGAAGCATGATTTTTCAATTATGTTATGATATAGTTGTATTTCCCTAGGGTGATATGAAGTATATTATTTTAATAAACCATATGACAAATAAAACTATAATAATTTTACAAATTGTTTTAATGGAATTGAAATTAAATAGGAAATAATTTAAACTATATATGAATTAAACTAACAATACATTATTCATTAATATGTGGAATGTTAAAAAATAGCACATAAAATTATGTATTGCACACCATGAAAATTACACAACATTTATTAAATAAAGACATCCATTGTGCAAAAACCAATAGGGGACATTAGATATAAATAAATAAAATATTCATGTTTAGGAAAAACCGAATACAACCATCAAACGTAATGATCTCTATTATATAAAGAAACCTAGATTGAGGAATAACATAATAAAAGGAGAAATGATTATGAAAAATCTATAATATTAGTTATCCATAAGGCCTTGATATGTGAGTGTGGAATTATCAAATTAATCAACAATTCAATATATAATTTTATATGATTTCAATCTAGTCATGGAAGTATGTTAATTGAAAATATGCATATTTTAAATATGGAAATTGATAATATGATGGATACTTATATATCTGATATGTATTCTTAATCTATGTACCTTTAGGTCGTAAATTTGATATAATATAACTTCTGATGGCAAAATTAAAATATATTGAAATATTATATATATATATATATATATGGGTTACATATTAATATTTATATTATTATGAAAACATGATTTGATGCATAAATACTGTTCAAATATATATTTTTAATATCAATGGAGAAGAAAAAATAATTTATATAATTTAAATAAATATTCATTAATTGTATTTTTTATATTGTATAAAATAAGAAAGTAATATTTTTTCCTAAGAACCATATTATTATTAATTAATTAATTTTTTTATCAAATATTAATTTTAACTCATTTTTCATTTTATTATAAAATAAATAATTAAAATTAATATATTAAATTATAAATTGACATTAAATAATATTAAAAAAAATATAATGTTTACAAGCATCATTATTTTAATCAAATCAAATTTCCTAGATACTTTAAATTTCCATTTAAAAAATAAATATCTAAATTTTAGTGTTAAAATTTTTTAAAAGGAATTTATTTTTTTATTTAACATATAAAAATTTTATGGAGATAATTTTATTATATTTTCCTAAAATAACTCAAATTTTAGTGAAAATTGAAAAATTCCAGATTTGTTGACTGGAAGACAGAAAATAATGAATTTTATTCAGAAATAAAACATTTAAATGATGAGTAATATCTCGAACTTTAAAAACCATACATAGGATGTTATACTTCCTAAAAACCCACATTTTTTTACAATTAATTTTTTTTAAAATATTATTGTCATCTACCTTGTGTATCTACTATACATAAGGATGGATGCTCAAATTTTGTTCATCATTAACAATTTAATAACACCATATTTTTTATATACTCTTTATAAAATAATTCAATAAATGCTTCTAAAATAGTATTAATAATTAAAAAAATTATAATTTTATAACTTTTAATTTAAAATAATATGTTGACATATAAAACCCCCAATTAATTTTTTTAAAATTAATGCAATCCAATAATGAAAAATGTTATATTTTATGTTTCTATTAATAATATAAATAGATTGGTGTTTTATTTTAATCTTAATTAAATATTTTATGAATAATAATAAATATTATAATGTTAATAATATGATTAAAAATGATATTTTACCCAATAACAATTCTTATACATATAAAAATTGTTTCACATTAAAATTATGTTTTTTGTGTTACATTATATACATTTTAAATGACTTATTATAACACATTTAAATTTTATTCAAAAAAATTGAATTTATTATTTATAATATATTGGATAAAATTATTTATAAACTACATTTTATTTTCATTCATTAAAAATTAAATACCCAGTTTAAATTAGTTACATCATTAAAAAACTGAAAGTGTATAAGTAAAAATTTAGTAAAAAATCACTTACAACACATGTTTAAAATATTTCTGGAATATGTTTTTGTGAATTTCAAGACCTCAACCCTTACAACACTCAATTTTAGTGTAATTTGGATTTATATTTAATGAGAAACATTTTTTTGGTTTATTTAAATAGTTTTATGTGCAAAAAATGTCATTCAATTAAAGTATGAAAGAAACCACCACCCATCCACCTATTAAAACATCCAAATTCCCTTACAATCACCATATTGACTGTCATAATCTATCATGAACCCTCTCCCAAAATGTTAAAATCATTTTCCCTAACTAATAACTATGTTATGGTTCCTTAATGTGGTGAAAAAGAGGAAAAATCCAAAATGAGAGGGAATAATTTCAACTAATCCATCTTAATAATTTTTTATTCCACCATAAATAACCACTTATCTCCATGTCTGTATGATAAAAATGGTATTATTAATATTTTAGTATGTTTTTATAAAATATGAACATCCATTTTATATCTTATACTAAATCCTTCTTAAAAATTAATATGGCATCATGCGTATGTGTTGACTAATGGCTCCATAAATAATGTGATATATTTTACATCATATAAATTCATTTATAGTTAAAGATGTAAATTTGGTTGGTAAAGATTATATTTAAATCATATTCATGATATATAAATGATATTATATTTTTTCTTCTAACATAATATTAAATAGAAATGAAAGGGTAGACTATGTGTATGTGCATTCTACAGACTCATGTGATGATGTTTCACTTTCATTTTCCATAACAACTAACATGTGAAGAATAAAAAATGTGTTAAATGTATAAGAATATTATTTAATAAATTATTATAATTATGTTATTATTTTATAAAAAATTATATATTTGATTTCATTAACAAATGGTTCTATTATATTTAACCACTAAATAGAAAATATCAATGAATAATTTCTATTTTGTACCCAAACCTTGAAATCTGATTTTTCTATATAAATAATGTGTTAATTGAATAACAACTGACCATATAACATGTATATATAGATATTACTAAATAATTTTACATTAATTTGACCTTTTTCAACATATAATGAATATTTACTTGAAATTCACTGAAGAGTTTCATATAACTAACCAAAGAGAAAATGAAATAATAAATTATTGATATGAGATGTTAAATATTCCATATAAAAAATAAATAAATATATTGAGAAGGTTATAATTATTTAATTCAATAGACATATTTTTATTATCCATGATGTTAAGTACAATTTCAGAAACAATCATAACCTTATGTAAGGGATTCTCTATCCACCTATGTTTCCTTTCAGTTGAATATTGTTTTCATTTTTATACAATTTCTAATATATTATTCCAAATTATACCATAAATATTCACTATATATTTATATTTTACATATATAACTAATATATTTTACATTTATGATTTGGAGATAATAATTTTTTTTGTTCCTACTGATATTTACTCTTTCAAGTAAATATGATTTAAATGATCTTTTCTATAAATAATTTTATGTCCTGGTATTATTCTTCAATTTCATATCATTTTTGTTTTATATAATCTATATTTATTTAATAATAATAATATTTTACTAAAATTATTTGTTTAAATTTAAATATTATGTTTTTAAATATATATTTCTCAATTTTAAAGTCTTCCCCTATGTGGTATCATTTAATTATTTAAATATTTTTTCGTTATAAAAGATTCCTCCAAAGAAAATATAATTTCAATTCAAAACTTTTTAAAAAAATGAATTACCAATAATTTTGTTCTCTTATTTTCCTGAAAATATTTATGGTATAACCATCAGATATTTTTTAAGATATGATTATGAAACTAAATTCCCAATTCAATGTTATATCATGCAGATGATATTTATAATGATTACTTACCTCTTATGAACCACATATTTATGTAGAAATTATGTTGTGATGGGTGGTTATTTTAAATACTTATAACACATTGAATAATGATAAATTTTCACTGATATAACATTTAGGGAACAGATGAGGTTAGCCCGATCATATGATACACACAATGGATGTTTTCTCATGGTAGGTTTCTATGGAGTTTATTCCTGACATATTGTTATTATTTCGAGCATGAAATATATTTTCATATGATTATGATTCATTGATATTTTGATTTCATTTCCAAATTCCATGATTCAATTAATATGATCATTCTCCTACTGATCGCATCTTATGTATCTTGACTATGATTTTATTCACTACTACAACCTTTTTTCCATATTGGGATTTAACGCTCCGTTATTTCATTATGTACGGTACATATGGTATACTATATAGTTATAGATGATATATGGGTGTTATGACCACTATGTTAAGTTTTAAATAATGATTCCATTATTACATTTAAGAAGATGTATTATTGTATAAAATATTCAAATTAAACTGTATTTCTGGATTTAGGTAATGTATTATTGGAAATTTATTTTATTAAATATTTATTTTTGTGTGATTACAGCATGGATTGTTAAAGTTGGAATATGTGGAATTTATTTTCATTTATGGACATTTGGATGACATAACATTATTAAAAACTATCGTATTCTTCTGTATAAAATAACACCCTAAAATTTTAAATTGTATATGGTATATTATTTTCTTTGATATTAAATATTTATGTCGATTGTAAAAATAAGCGGATAATGTCTATAAAAATGTTTTTATTGTGTAATAACTCAATCATCACCTTGTGAATGAAAAATATGACTTATTATTCATCTTTTTAGACATACCAATGGGATTTGATTTAGCCAGTAACATTTTCATTCAAATTTATTTTGAAGGATTTATATCTCAATAAAAATAATAGATTACATTAATAATTATGAGTGAATACAATTTAATGAAAAATAGTTCGAAAAAAATAATGATATAGGATTATCCAATAATTATATAGTTGAAATTAATTTTTAATGGATAATTCAAATTTGTATTGAGATATTATTTTCATATACTCTTATTCATTTATATAATATCATAACTATTTTAGTTTTAGTGTTTGAAAAAAATAGGATCCTGGATATGATTTTAACCAAGGTATGTATCAAAAAAAAATTATTATAACTAAATAAGGGATTTACATAATTGGTTTAGAATCATATTACATCATTGTCATTATAGAATATGAAAAATTTCTACTTCTATATAAGTTAATGAGGTTGAGACAATAAAAAATAATGTTTTCTGACCATTACTATTATAGTAACTCATTGATAATTTTTTGAAAAAATTACGGGATTTGATAAAAATTATTAGGGTTATGTGACATATTAAATGAATTTTTCCAGCTATTTTGTTTTATTTTGTTGTATCAAATGTTAATTAGAAAATTAAACATTAATATGGATATAATAAATATGATATATTTTTTGGGATAATTATTATTGAACACATTAATGGGGTATTAATAACATTTAAGAATAATTTAATCATTATATTGAGGAAAAAATGGTTGACTGATTTTGATACAAGTTAGTAAGATAATTTGGGATTTTTTTTCATTTAATGAAAAAGTAATCCATGACATTTTTTTGGTGATTTTTGTCTAGATTGGGAAATTATGATATTAACCATCATGTTTTTTACATTATAAAGTTTTTATTAAAACATTTAATGATAAAAATAGAGTTAATTTATTGTAGAAAATTTAAATATCACTTTGGTTTAATTCCTTTGGGGATTAAAATTGTTTTTGGAGTGGTATTTTATGGAGAATATTGATTACATTTTTCAAATATTGGGGTACCTTATTGAATGAATGATCCAAATTTTTAATTAAAATATGAAACAATTTTTAGTTATGAATTTAAGGTACATGTTATATTATAATATATATCTTGAATTGAGAATATGATAAGAATATCCCCACCAATATTCATTAAATATAAATAAATAATGTTGGATGGGGGTAATTTATTCAAGGGGAAGATTGTAGCACCATGGGTTTAAGAGGAAAATTCTCTTAAACCAATTCATTATAATTTGAAATAATATTTAATTATATTTTTTGATGAAGTTTAAATTGATTTGGAAATATGTTATACGAGATATGAAATAATCTAAAAAAAACTATTCCTTCAAAAATATAACGTTACATAAAATGTAACTGAAAATATTTATATGACCCCACTAACTACTACAAGCCATGTATAAAATACATCCATTATAAGTTATGAAACTAATAAGGGGAAAATAGATTGAAATGAATAAAATATTCTTGAATACGAAATCTCAAAGATAATCTTCATCATTAAGGAACATGAATTTCAAAATATAACCATTAATGTTTAAGACATCGATGGAAGGAAAAAGGAATATATAGACTCTATTATATGAAATATGATACAGGGATTCCCATATGAGAGTATAATGATAGAATGGTTTAATATGGATATATATATATACTGAAATGAAATATATTCTTCATAAATATGGCCATTAAAAATATGTCCCGTTGAAATATAGATGTTTAAAATATTGTCATTCTAAATATTGTCATTATTCATATATCAGTTAGGCATACTGAATTTATGTATTGTTATATACTAAATTTATATTAATATAATTCACAATGAAATAGAAATATATTATTATCATATTATAAATTTATAAAAATTTATTTCTAATTATAAGAATTAATATTTTTAAATAATAATATATTTATACAAAAAATTAAAATATAAATATTCATATCCATAGAGTAGAAAAAATAATTTATCAATTATTAATATTTTAATTTTAATGGTATTTTTTAAAACATATTTAGCATAAAATTAATTTTTCTTATCTAGGAACCCGTTTTTTAATAATTTTACATAATAATAGATTTAAATAAAAAAAATATATATATTTTTAAATAGGACATATAATATTATAATCTATTAAATTATAAATTGGTATTAAATCGTATGAAAATTCTTATTAATTAAAAACCTCTTTTTTTAAGTGAAGTTTGTTTTCATTTTAATATTAAATTTTCTTTTAAAAATAGATTTTTAATATATTGTGGGTGGATTTTTTAATTTCAAATTCGATTTTTAATTTATCATGTCAATATTATACTATGAAATTTATTTAATATTTTTTAAAAATAAATTATATTTAGTTTTCTAGAGAAAAAATTGATTTTATTAATACTATAACCTTTATGATATAATAAAAAAATTAAATTAATTGTTTGAAAAATAATTTAAAAAATAATTATATTATATATAATGAACTTTTTTTATTTTTCAATATTACATTGATTTATCAAAATCAAACATATCATTTTTTAAAAATTTTTAAATTTTTTAGAAAAATAATTTTATTATCAGTTTATTATAATGAGAGGATAAGGTTTTTTAATTATGTTAATATTAATTAAATTTTATTTCTATAATAATATAAATTATATTTTTAATAAATTAAATTTTTTTGATATTTTTTCCGAAATATAAATCATATGCATTACTATACAGACACATCTAAAAACATGTTTTCAGTTTTATATGCACAAATCAAAAAATTAATTCTTCACACCCCATAAAAATTTATTTAAGATATATTAATTTGATTTTAAAGAAAATATTTTCAAATTATATAATAATTAAAATTTTATAATCCATACAGATATATTGCTACGGTGAAAATTAGTAATATAGATAAAAACAAATAATAGATAATGTTACAATCGTAGTGTAAATACCTTATCAAAATATTTAAAACATATATTGAAATTTCTATTTGATGACTTACCAACATTAGTCCTTCTGAAACTATTATATTCCACTTTAACATGACATTTTATTTGAATCATGTTCTATCTTATAATTATAGAGATATATGTATGAAATATTTCATTCTCATCAATTAAAATATGAACCCAAAAAACTCAACATATCCAGGCATCAAAATCCCCACACTCAGTACATAAACCCACCCATATATTCTCTTAAACCATTCCCAATGACATTAAATGATTGGTCTTCCCAAACTGACATCCTATGGTTCCTTATATGCATAAAAAATAGAGAACTGCCAAACACAGAGGAAATATTTTTTCACCGCACCTTCATAATTTTTTAAAACATAAAACACCCAAAAAACATCTATCAATGATTATATAATAAAACCAATATAATAAATATTCTAGTATGATATTTTACTACTAATACATAAATTTCATATCTTTCTCAAAATCCTTTTGAAAATTGAATTCATCATTATGTATACATATGGAATACGAGTTCGATGAATGTTATGTTCTATTTTTCATCATCACCAATCAAATGATGGTAAAAAAAGTTATTTTCTAATAGAATATGATATTTATTAAATTTTAATTATTCTTAAAATATATTATTTTTAATAACATTACTTATATTTAATGAAAATTGGGGTGACGTTTTCTTATACGTGTAGACTACTTCATCTATGTGATGATGTTTCTCTTTCCATTTCAATATATAATATCATTGGATGAATAAAAAATGTATTTAATACATAATAAATTTAATTATAAGAAAATTAAAATTATAAAATTATAATATTTTCTAATCCATAAATTGTATTAATAATTAATGATAATTGTAAATTCAACTACAAGAAGGTCATATCGCATTAGCATTTCCAATTTGAAACCATTCGTGGAAAACATACTAAACTATATTAATAATTTTATTATGGAATATTAAATTTAATAGTAGTATAATTATAATTATATTATTATAAAATATTTCGACACTTTAACACTGGATAAGAAACTATGAAATATTCAATAATATTGACCAAAGAACATCAAGTAATCGATAAATGTAGAAATGATGCACAAATTTCTAGATAATGAAGTGAAATATAATTTAAAAAATATTAAAAATAGTGAAATGTCATAGTAATGGTATTTATAAATATATTTTTATTATTATAACTGTTAATACAATGGATAAATCAATTTTGAATTAGATGTAAGAGATCCTTCGAACCACCGTTTTTACATTATTGTAATAAATTTTCTTGTTTTTCCTCCCATATCCTTTATTTTCTTCACTAATATATCATACAATATATATATATATTATACATATATAAATCATTTATGTTTCTATTTTTTATGGATAATACATATTCACATTCCCTTCAAAAATATAATTTTTTTTGGAATAAGATGTTATGGAACATGTTTTTATGGAACATCCCTATAACTAATTTCATGTCATGTATCTCCTCATCAATTTGTTTTCTCATTTATGTTATTATAATATATCATTATATTATTGGAAACCCTTTTTGGGAAAATATTATTTTAAATAATATAAATATTTATATAAATATTAATTTATTATTTCTAATATACTAACCTAAGTGGTATTTTTTTATTTATACAACAATGTTTTACATATGCTTTTTTAATGAATAGAAATTATTCTTCAAAGCCTTATTTCAGTATTGATTTTTCAAAATGATTTTTTTTATTTTTTTCATGAGATAAAATAGGATATGTAATTTAGTTATTTCTTTACATAATAATTTGAAACATAGTTCCTTATTCTTGATTATATGTTGGTAATTATTTATATATGGATTCACTTCCACTAAGGAAAGACACAAATATATAGATATTATGATTTCATGGGTGGTTCATTTATATACACCAATTAATTCGACAATGTAAATTTATCAGGAGATACTAATTATTTTGTATATAATTTTAGAAAAGGTGAAATATATTTTTGTTGTAGTAATCTAGAGAATACTATGATTACGATGGTGGTTAGTCTATTTTTTGTTGTCATGGTGGTTATCCTTGAAATATGTTTATGATTTAACTTTTTATGGTTTTTTCAGATGTGTATGATTATATTACATTATTAGACTACCATAGTTTTTGACCCTTTGTTTCACACATTTTGAGACAACCTGAACATTCCACTAGTGATGTTATAGTGATACCTCTATTGACAAAAATATGTTTACATGGTTAATTAGAATAATAATCCATTGGTGATCTGAATAATTATCCTTATATAATGATCTGGGGTTTCTTATGACATCATGACCTCGGTTTCCACTCATAGGTTCCCTAAAGCCGATTTGACACATGGTCTCAAGCACATCTCCTAGAAGCCCAAAGGTTTTCAAAAAATTAGGGCCAATGGTGTGGCTTTGGAATTATTATTCCTTAATTATTAGAGTAAAACATAGTGGATAAAATATAATAATATCTAATTAATAAATAAATTATAAAAGAATTCCCAAAACATTTAGGCACTATGACAATTGGAGTAGTAATCCACCATAGAAGAAGAATAATGAATTTAAAAATATTTAAAAACTAATAATAATATAAAAAATATGTGGATAATGTACCTCATGTATTTATAAATTAAGAAAAAATGGATAACATTATTTATTAAATACATTCTATATAAATATAAAAACTGAAATCAAAATCTACCCAAGAATCCTAAGAGCGAGTTTAGTCATACGCTTCCATGATTTATCCTAATGCAAGTGGTCATGGTTTTTTGGAAAGAGATGGACTATTCCCCATATCAACACTTGTATACATTTTGTTTGTTCGTGTACCAATGGTGGCATATATAGTGTTTGAGTTAGATATCAGTCGGCCATGACTAGTGACTTTTATACCATCTATTTTGTGAAATATAATCTAATAGTTTGATGGTTTGTATAAATGTAATTTAGAACACCAATGTAAATTCCCAGATTCAGACTTCCTCCTCACACTTTAATGTCTATGAACATGAGATCAGTTAACCACTTCAATTATTTATAGTATATATAATTAGGTCACGATATATATAAAAAACCTGGCCATATTAAATGATAATGATAACTAAGGACCCATGATATTACAACTAATCCTATAGTAATAAGGATAATAGATGATTATAGGTAATAACTAAGGAATCCTCGACCTCAGTTCTCAAGAAAACTCAATAATAAATTTCAGCCTAGCTATAAGGTGTATTAATGCAATTCATTGGAATCTTCCAAGGAATCCCGAAATAATGTAATTCTATCCAAGTCTAAGGAGATCATCCAATGTTAAACAAGTAAGAAATGATTGTTACAAATGGGTGTAACCATGGTGCCATATATCTGTAGATATCAAGCTGGATCTAATGAGCACACCAATGGAATCCTTTAATGATAATGGAGTTATCCAAATATTTTCTTCATAGAATCATCATGTAAGTAATTATAAGGGTTGATGGTGGGTATCACTCTCAGAAATAGACATTATTAAATGATAATTGTTTCCATGAGTTATCAAGGAATTCCATAAGGAATCCAATACAAGATCATATTTGACCAATCATGTAATGATGTCATGTTATGTATTCATTAGTCACCATATAATTAATTCATTTATTAAATAATTATATGCAATACCCATTAATTTTTTATTTCGACTTCTCATGTTGTTTCATTTCATTTGTGTGACAATGCTAACCAATATTCATCCATTTAGTGATTTCATCACTTAATCAATATATTATGTTCACTATGTTACCTTCCATTATGCATGACAAGTGCTGCTCTAGACATGAAATCGTGATAATTAATTACTTTTAATTTTTATATGTGATATGTTTTAATATAATTTATATTTATAATTTATATATTCAATGATTTATTAGATGAACTGTCCTTATAAGGGTCATGTTAATCTATCACATACATGTGGAATCAAATAGACATTTTATAATCATTTTACTGATTAAGGGAATACAATTTACAAGGTCATGCAATAGAACACCCAAATGGTTTTTCATAAAAAAATGATAAACCACTAAATGTATAAATATGGAAACACCATACTTGGGATGGAGAGTGTTGTGGTCTCAAGCTCCAACGATGAGATTGGAAATTATGAAACCAAGTTTACAATATGACCTCATTGTGTATAAGAATGGAAAATTATTTAAAAAGTTAACACCTAATAAAAAAGTCATGTCCACAATGATAAATGTTTATAAAATTATGATACTTGAGTGATTATCCATAAAACACCTATCTTAAGAATGTTTGACTCACCTCATCCATTATCAACCATTAGTTTGTCCTGGATTGGATGAAATATGAAGAACAAATAAAAAATCTAGAATTAGGGCATATGTGTTGGCTTATAAATATAGTAGTTGATAGAAAGATGAATGAATAAAGGTTCAAGATTAATCTATTACTTATAATTGTAAATCTAATGTGATTAACATAGATTATATTTGACTCTAGATAACATATTATGATAAAAACCTATTGAAGAGGACATACAGTCATTAAAAAATATAGAGATATCAATCATATCTGCTATAATGAGCCAAAGAGAAAATATGTAGGGTTAAAAAATCATTACGTTGTATTAGTAATTTTACCCACAAAAAATAGGGGTGCATGGTTTTGGGAACATAGTAGACCAAACCGTGTGACCATTGAGTTTAGCTCACTATCCTGGAAGGGGACCCCCACGGGTAGGCATCACAATTAAAGAAAACACAAAAAACACTTCTTTTATATTTTCCTATGATTCATTCATAGGACTAAAGCCCCTATTTCACTAATATTGAAATCTATATTCCATACTTTATGTCTCTATATCGGCCCATGTGTTTAGGGGTAAGCATGTAGCCAACCATGTACAGATTCCCCTATCCATCCAAATATCTTATTTTTCACACCGGTTAGGATTCTAGGCTGTTAATAAGCCCCAAACACCCCTATAACCTTTATATGCTCAAAGGACATCCATATTAGGTCCATAATAAATATTCAGGCCGAATTTTAATGGATCCTTACCAATGATAAAATTAATCTTCTTACATTTAAAATAGAAAAAATCCATGGAGTCCATATTTAACTGAAAAATGATAAATTATATAATGTGTGAATTATTCTAGGTGTCATGAACATTAGATTAACTAGGTTACCAACCTAGGATTCCATAATGAATTACCCTGAAAATGATATTTACTAATACTCATTGTAAATAATGATTTCTAAATATTTTTTTAAGATTCAAATTATTTAACTAAAGGCCTTTAATATACAAAGGAACCATGTGATGCAATAAATAGTTGAAAACATAAGGATTTTACAAGGTAGTATGTTCAAAATCATATCTTAAAAATGTGACGTAGATTTAGTCTAGTTAATGAGTTCCATTTTATAATAAATTAATGTAATAACATCATCCGATTTAGATTAAGGAAGCGACACTAATATCCTTGTGTTATTATAGGTCACTAAAACATTGATACTCGGAAAAAGATACCAAATGATCATTACTATCATGTGTGAAGTCCACTGATGGTTTTCGAAATACAAATGATCAAAAAAAGATTTCTAAAAAAAATATAAATAATTTTTATCTTTGATAGAGATGGAATGACTAATATGGATCATTTATAAAGTCATGAATCATTGAAGAATTGAGTATTGGGGACCATTACCATTAATCATGTACTTATGTATAGATTAATAGTATATATTTTAAAAAATAACAAATAACATGATTATATAGAGAGAAACCCCAACCAACTGTAATATGATATATAGTGTAGAATAACATTCCTTTGACATTTACTATTTATGTTAAGGCTAAGAAAATTAAATTGTACAACTAGATTTAATAAAATGTGATATGTCAAAATAACATTCATTTATTTTAACTATTTAAATAGTAAATCACAGTAAATTCACAAAATTATGCCAATATATGGTTTAATATATTCTATGATATTTTATTTATATAAGTTAATTTATGAATCTCATGGCCGTTTCAACATAATTAACCCACAATTGACACTATTATATGGTCCTCATATATTATACAGATGATAATAATGTTGGGAATTTAAACATAAAATTTATACTACCTCATACAATCATTATGGGTAAACATATCATTGTTTCATTATGTTATATATCATAATAAATTTTTAAAACATGATCAAGGGAGAAATATCTCCTCAACGAATACATTGAATATTATGATTTATCCAAAGTCAAGACTGAAGGACATGTAATGATAAAATGGTTTTGATTCTTGAGATAATAAAAATGATCCATGGATAATTATATTTATAATATAGCATATAAATGTTTATTCTAGATAAAATGTAGAATAAGAAAACATATTCACTCAAATAAGAATATTTAACTTTAAAAAAATAAGAAATTACATCATTACCAGACATTAACTTGGAATGAAAATATATATTAATTTTGTTTTCAACAACCAAAATTTCCAAACTTCATATTTGGTATAAAAAATTTACAAGAGATATTATGTGAATAATTTTTTTACACAATCCCTATTGTGAATAAATAAAATCTCCCATCCTCAGGTTGGGAAAAAAAGAAAATGTTCATCTATATTATTATTATATCAT
This sequence comes from Viscum album, assembly GCA_963277665.1. Classification (NCBI taxonomy): domain Eukaryota; kingdom Viridiplantae; phylum Streptophyta; class Magnoliopsida; order Santalales; family Viscaceae; genus Viscum; species Viscum album. Next base: position 1,436,809,209 of record OY728159.1, read on the forward strand.
TAAATATAAATCCATAACCAATGCAATATAAGGTTATCTAAGAACCTATCCTACATTATCAACCCTAATTTATTTCATATAGTAGTGATCACTGATCATTTCATTTATTCACATGAAATAAAAATTGGGTTTATTTCATTTCCAAATTGTATTTAAATACACATTATGGAAAGTAGATAAGTCAATAATAAAAATTCAGTCCCAAAAAATGTTTATTTCCCAAAGGAATTTTGATGTCCATTCATAAAACATAAATCTAGGTTATATATATATTTTTGGATATAGATATATAATTCCATAATTTTTTTTGGATAAATCACTTTAAAAAGAATAAAAAAACATATAATTAAAAAATGCAAAGAAAACTATTTAATTGGGTTATTTAAAATTAAATAAAGTGATTGTTAGTTTTTTTTAAAATACCATTTAAATATCAACTAGATTTTAGGAAATTAATTTAATAGATTTATTTTTCCAAAATTAATAATTTAAAAAAATTGATTTAAAATAAATTGTTTCACAATACCATATTAAATAAATATATTTTAATATGAATATTTTAATGTAGTAATATAAAAAATTTCATTTAGTTTTTAAAAATAGTACGAATTAAAAAATAATTTAAAATGATTTAAATTTTCTAAAGGAAGATTCATATTAATAAATATTCATAACAGAAAATTATACCACAATATAAATTTAGAAAATATTTTTATAATGTTCAAAATAATATAATTTTATTGGTAAATTTCAAATGTAATTTTCAATTTTTTGATGTGGAAACATCTGAAAAAAATTAGTTTTCTAAAATAATGATCATTAATGGAGCCTTAAACAATATATATTGGTCTCTATAGGGAATATAAACATTAATTAGGTATTATTTTAACATTTTGAAAATACCATTATAGAAAGAACACATTATATAGATAGTGATAATGTTTTCATTTCAAAATAGGTAAAGAGATATATAAATATTACAATTTAACAATTTATTTGTACTTCAAAATAACATAATAGAACGTTTTTAGAAGAAAAATTAATGAAATGGAAAAACTATTCAATGAACAGGATGCTAATTATTTTTAAAATTTTAACTCTATTGAACAAGAAAATAAATAAATTCTATTCCACAGAAAAGAAGGATGAATGGAATTATTAAATAATTAGAAAAATCATGTTAATTATTATATAAAACAACAGTCATATAGTTATCATTTTGTCTCAATATATGAAATATAGGAATGAAAATGCTTATAATTACATGGTAAAAATTGAATGAAAACTTCTTGAATGAAATAACATGAAATACAAATTATAAAGTTTGAATTTTTTTATGACATTTAACATTATTACTATATACACTATTTAAATGAAAATAAGTGAATAATTCAAAACATGTCCTCAGTAAAAATATTTTTGGTGATAAAAACTTAAAAATCATAAATCATCATGAATGAATAATTTGAAGTGGATTTTATGTGATATCCAAATAAATAAAAATAAAACAAATAGGAAATAAAATATAAATCTATATTGTTCTATAATTTATCCGCATTTTCAAAAAAATGTTTATTATGAAACATCATAATTTTGTGAATGTAACGAATAAAAAAATTATATTAAATTGAATATGGAATGAATACGTGTCTTATAATGATTTGTAGTTATATAATATACATGCACTACATTGGGTATTTTGGATTTTTATATTCATTCCGACATTAAAATATAAATTATCATTATAATCATTGATAATTTATCCATTATATATCGAGCATTATAATTAGTCTAAATAATGAGTTTTTATAAAGTCTAATTTAACATGATAAAATAAGACACTATGTCTACCGGTAGGATCTTACCTAGTGATTCCATTTTATTAGATATTTTAAGGGACATTGAATTATTTGGAATTTCCCCTAACCATTCCAAATCCATGATTTAATTACTAAATCAGTAGTGAGAAAAAATGTTGGAGAATTTTTTCTATATTAATAACATGATCCAAACCATGTTGGCCGAACCGCCCCCACGAAACCCCCACCATCAGACACATTTCTATTAATAAGTATTCTAGTGTAATAATAGGTCATGTATCTACACAAAAGTTTTATGAATTTGTATAATGTCCATTTTCCTAAAATAATTAAAATATTTATCTATTTTTATTTTTAAATTATTGTACATGTTTATGGAAATTGTGTTTTGATATGAAGAAAACAAAAGTGTTAAATTTTCAAATTGTATTTTAATAATTAAAAAATACTTATATAACTTCATAAATTTGAAAGAAATTGTATATTTATATAATATTATCATTTATAAATATTTATCAATAGAAAATAGAAAATATAATTTATCAAAACCCAATTTCATCATTATGGGAGCCACAAAACAACTATTATAATAAAACATATCAGTTTAAATAAATAGAAATTTGGATTTATAATTTTTAATTTTTATATGAAGTGGATTATCATTAAAAAATAATATTTTTTTGAGAACTATTAATTTTAATTTATCCAACAATGTATTTATAATAATTTTTCATGAAATTTAAATTAATTTGTAAATACTAAATACATTATAACCACATAGAGATTATTATAAAATCATAAAATCTAAAAACCTATATAATAAAAAATATAAATTTCATGCATAATTGTTTTTGATTCCCTATAATATTATGTGTGGAATTAATTATATAATTAATTTAATTAACTCTTTATGATTTTTCTAATGGCTACATTATATTTTCTGGTTATACAATCAATTCATTATATACATTTATAACATACACATCACCAGAGGTATTATATGAAGGAGTTTAGTTAATTTCATAATAAAATATTTAATGTCAATCAACAATATTATAAACCCTAGGAAGAAATTGGATGGTTTTTAGGTTTTATTAATTAATTTCTATGATTCCAAAACTTAAGTGAGGAAATTTAAAAAAGAATCCCATACATTAATCTATAATTACACACATATTGTCAAACTCTTTTTTACTCAATATTTTTTATCATGATGTTACTCTACCCTTAACTCCCTATATCTTCCTCAACCAATCCCTATTATATCAAGAAGCTATAACCATTATTTTAGATGTTCCCAATCAAGTTCAGGGATCTCTCTCATATTTTCTATTCAAGAAAATTATTTTTATTTATACTTAAGAATATCAATTAACTATTTTATCATGCCTATGAAAAAATCCCTTTACAATCAAATTTTTAATCTAATAATTAGAGTTCATCAAACCCCTATTATTATAGCATTCACAAAAGTCATTACTATCTCGATGTATATGACCCTATATTCGTTCTTTTTTTATTTCAATTACATTATTTGAAAAAATACTTATCACATAAAAAAATTTATGTTATAATTTCTTTTACAATTCCCATTACTATCCTCAATTTTCCATGTGTTGATATATCACATTTCTCTATCCTCGAAAACCCCATAAATTCTTAGGAACACTTTTCATACAGAGGATGTTATTCTATTATTTTCCAATCCAAAACTTTTATGTGGAATAAAAATCCTTATCCAAACTTTAGGGTGTCCATATATATTAATCTACCTTCATTTATTAGGGACTTCATTAAATATATAACAATTTTTTTAGTTATGGGAATAAATTTTATGAATTAAATTCATATGTTTTATGATATATGTAGTATATTTATACATTTACATGATGTGAATATTATGTGTGGGCCTGAAAAATATATTTAACTCTTATGATTTTTTTAATGATTTAATCTCATGCGTTTCCATTTGTAGTGAACTGATTTTCATCCTAATAACTCAATGTTATGATTACAAAATGTTTAGCCTGGATTTATATTTAGGATGTCATGTTTTATATTTTCCCAATATTCCTATGTTTCGTGGGTGTCATTATCTTATCCAACCCTAAGACTCTCAGGATTATGATTCATATATGTGTGTGTGTGTGTGTGTTTGTGTTGTTACTATTTACTCACATACACTCCATTACAATATTTTATTCTATGATTGTTCTTGTATAAGGTTTTATAGCTCACTCTTTTATTATGTATGTAACAAGGCCATCAAAATCTATATTGAATGAAAAATTCATTATTATGACATTTTTTAGAATTTTAATAATATTGGTGTATCCTAGTTTTTGGTTAATAGACCATATACCTAATCTTCCTTAGACTCAAGGCCATATAATATGTATTATTTTTTTATCTTGTTCAGATTTGTTTAATAAATCCAGAAATAATCATTAATAAAGGTAACGGTTCTCATAGTTGGTATCATAAGAAATTCATGTAATGTATGGGATTACAATTTAAAATCATTTGTGAAATCCTTATAGATATGACAAATTATATGAAAACATCCCTAAATTATGGTAATGTATATTGTAAGTGGTTTCCAATAAAAGAATCACTATATGTATACTATAAGTTTATATAGATAAGAAAATGTTCTTTCTAGAGGAAATACCCATTACAAAGGAAGATTGGGGTTTGACTCAATCATATCGTGGAATACGATAAAGAGTCCTTATGGAACACCATGTTTGATACTCTCTATAAATAATCTTTGGTAAATTCAAATCACATTAGAAATTATTACGAGAGGAAAAAATAACCAGTAAATTTTATATTAGGAAATAAACCATGGATTAATTAGTTTGAAACAAATAAATTCATATGTTAATAAACTATTTTAAATTATGTTTTACCACTTAATTTTCATAATTTACTTTTTATATTTTGAAGAATTTGAAAATTGTCGTCTATATGTATATTTTGGATAGAATACATTGTTAATAATTGAATTAAACAATTTAAGGAAGCCTTATCAACAATAAATAAACATATAATGTCTCGTGTGACTATTGTTCTTTGAATTCATTAATAACATGAATCTTTAAAAGAACTATTCAAGCACCACCCCAATGCAAAGAAGTTAGGATTTCAAAAAAAAGGGGAAATTATTTCATTCATAATATTTAACTTCATAACTATCCATATTATTATTCTAAACTCCCAAAAAATCATTACATTACATAATTTAGATGAAATTGATGAAATTATGGGTATTGATTTGTTTTCATTGTATAATGAAATTATAAATTTTTGTGTGAAGAAACTCCCCCTCTATTCCTGGAATATTCCTATGATCCAATATAAGTTGATGTTGGAAGGCAAATATCCATTGGAATAATCATCTTATAAATGTATATTATTTATTTTTGAGAAGCAATAAGTATCTCATTTATTGAGGAAAAAAATATCATCCTTAATGTCATGACCATTATAATATAATATAGTGATGTGTTTCATGAAGAATCACATTGTCTTCCTCCAAGACGTGAGCTTTAATTGTTAATCAGTTATATACAAATAGATTGTATAATATTCATGAAACCACATAGAATTGTCATTTTTGACCATTAAGTGATAAATAACAATGTATAATATAATCTAGATAAAGTGTTTATATAGTGAAATTCTTCCTCATGTCATCTACAGGTCTACTTGATCCAGAAGAATGATGGATTAATGAGCCTCTATAATTATTATTGTGAGTTCAACAGAATAAAAATAATGAATATGTGTCATATTCCATAGGTTTATGATCTGTTCCATCGTCTACATGGAGCACAACACTTTTGAAATGTGTCTCTTAAAATAGAGTATTATTAGGTAAATTTTAATAAGGATGTCCCAAAAACATGTTTTCATACATGGTGTGAGATATATGATTTCATTATGATTCCATTTATTCCCACAAAGGCTCTATCTACCTTAGTAGACTAAATGAATATAGTATTTTCAGATTACTGTGATTTTTTAATATTTGAAGTTGATATTATTATCTACTCCAAAATAATGGAGGGACATGATGACCACTTCAATACAGTATTTAATACCACATGGAAGGAAATGATTAAAAAAATTAATATTTAATGAATCATATGGATGGAAGAAGTTATATTCTTGGGTCATGTGTTCACTAAAAAATAGATATATGTCGATACATCAAAAATATATACAATCAATGCATGAACCATATGAAAATCAATGATGGAAATGCATTTTTTCCTTTTATTATAATTCAATAGTGAAATTTTTCTAAGAAAATACTCATTATTATCAATTCTGCTAACCAGGCATACTCAGAATGGAGTGATGTATTTATAGACAGATGAATGTGAGGTTATCTTTAAATAATTATTGTAGAGGCTAATCTCTATGCCATGAACCACCATCACCAAAATGAGGGAAGGGTCAGTAGATTGTCAGGTCCTTGAAGGGTCTCCAGATTTCCAGGCCCTTCATTCTTTAAGTTGAAGGAGAGATAATGACCCCCTAGACCCGCCTTCAATAGGTCCCGGAGTGGCGACCAGCACCAAGGGTATAGAAATTTATCACAAATGGAAGGAATTGCCCCTTTTTGTTTTATAAGATCGAGAGATGAGATGATGAAACTCAACAACACCCAGGTAAAAGAAAAATAAAGCCTAAAATAAACCATTCCCACATGCATGTTCCAAAAGTAAAGCCACAAGGTACAAAAGGTGACTACAAAGGTAAGTACCAAGGAGGAAAATAAAACAAAAACTGCAACTGCTCCAACGGTCTGAGCTAGTAAGGTCCTATGTGATCCCCAAAGTCCTCCTTGAAACCTGAAAGCAGTTTTATATACATTGGGTGAGCATACAAGTATACTCAGTAGGGAAAACCAAAGACTCTCATGCACAAGTGGGGGGAATGTACTAAAGTCCCGTGAGAAAAGAGTAAACCAAACACCTATCAAGGTAAACTATCCACCACAGGCCTCACCAAGGCACACTCCCCAAATAACGCAAGTCATGTAATATATATAATCAGAGCACATCAATGTTTGGGTACCGCACGCCACTTTCCCACTGGTTATTGAGACTTCCTATGCATCGGACCAATCTCGCCATTCTCATCGCAGTCCCACTGCCACACCCACCCTCACACACCTGGTCCACAACCACATGCAGTCCCACTACCGAAATCCCGCCCGCACACACCTGGGCCACAACCGAACGCAGTCCCACTACTAAATCCCGCCCGCACACACCTGGGCCACAACTGTCACATGTAACCACGCCTGCAAACACATAGGCTAGAAAAACCACCACCACGCCCGAAGACACCTGGGCCTCATCCCGAAGGCACTTGGGAAACCACCTGCCGCACACACCTGGCCAACCACCACATCACCCTGCCCGAAGGTTCTTGGGATAATAATGGACCTCAGGCCATTACAGCCTGCCCGAAGATACTTGGTCTATCCGGGAAAAGGAGAAGAAAAGGAGCTAATAACCAGCCACCAAGAATAGTGTTGGGAAAAACACCCTCCCCCCTGAAATGGGGGTGTTCGGTACTAAGTTCTCAACATGGGTGGGGCGCGAGTAAGAAACATAAAACTACAAGTATAGATATAAGTAACAACCACTCACCCAAAGTCTAGGATTTTCTAACCAGCCTACAGAGCACTACACCACTACATCCAAGTCCCAAGTCACGACTTTCGCCAACAAAACCCATTTTTCACATTCTTGTCTCATGTTCAGTGATAAAATTTATGTTTAAGCACTACTAGGCAACTAGTAGGCATAGGCATATGTCCAGGCAAGTAAACAATCTGAAATCAACCAAAACGTCCACACCTGATTCTCAACAACAGAGGATTCTACCCTAATTCGTCATATAAACAAGTAACCAGCAGGTCTTAAAAACTCATAAACACCGAAGCCACACCAACAGGGGATCCCATCCCCAGATTCATAACCACCAAAAGCATAAAAGAAAAGGGGATCCCATCCTCTCCCACATCTCCAGCAATCGACTCGTAAGAGAAAACCACCAAAACAATGCCACCAGCACTAAGCAAGGCCAAACCTATATTTTCAGATTTAAAAGTTTTTACATGTTACATGATATCAATTCTAGTTCAACCAGGGTTAGCACAGAAGGGCTTGATCCTGGTGCTTTCAATATATTCAGCTGGATATACTTGATTAACCAATTACTTTTCATAGCATGAGTTTACAACCACAATAATCCATTTAAAACATCGGAAGGGGTTCATTAGTGCACAAACAACGACCACCAACGGCCTCAATTTTCAGAAGGCATAAGTCGGCACAACTCAACAAGATGGTCATAGAAGAAACAACATCAAAATATAAGACAACAACAACGATAAAACTCATCCCCCCTTTCTTTATATAATTCGTTCATTATCTTTAATTTAGTCTGGTTTATCCAATCCTACAGAATCAAAAGCACGCCCACCCCGCATGATACACAAAAGAGAGAGTCAAAGGAGAAATTCCCTAATTATTGATAGATGATCGATGTCTAGGTCGGGCGCAGAACTTTACAGATAACGATGTGCCCGATGCACCAGAAGCTGTTTTCGAAAAGCCACGATCGAGGAAAGACAAACCACGGATAACCCTTAGTTTATAAGAGCCGAGGACGGTTGAGGTGAAAACGCGAAAATGCATAAGGCGCAGGGGTCGTGGTTTTACCATGCGGCTGTGCAGTTACACACAAAGGTCTCTCGGGATTTTTAGGAATTAATTATGGGGTTTAAATGGTTTTAAAAGGAGTAAAAGAATTAATTTAGGTCAAAACTTATGTTGCAGGAGCGGAAAAGTCAGGTACTGGAAAAAAGAATGAAAAGCTCGGTGAGGGGACACGGTGCCACCGACACGGTGCCACTATCAGGGTGCCACCACCATGGTGCCACCGTCACAGTGCCACCGTCACGGTGCCACCCTCACAGTGCCACTGTTTTGGTGGAGCCTCACTTTTGGAAAAGTAATGGGACAGGAGGGTCCGAGCCATTACGTTAGATACCTCTTAAACGATTCTCATCCTTGAGAATCAAAACAAACCAAGAAGGATAGGGTCCAAACAACAAACTTGAAAGATACCTCGTAGAAGTGAACCCATTCTAACCAAAAACACTTCTCTGTCAAGAACCAAGAAACATATCATGACAAACTACCTAGGGATGTGGGTTGTTGAGTCTCCTCCCCCCAATGTCAAGATATTATCTGCTTTGGGTGCCACTGACTCGCCCACACGGTTTTAATCACATCCACCTTAAGGCGTCTTGATTAGGGGTCAGGTTCTCTCCTCCCCCATAGCTAAGGCTTTTCACACACAATCAGAGGAAAGGAAACCAGTACATTTCATTGCCAAAAGACAAAATGTTCTATCACAACAAGTACAACAAGGAAAAAAAATTAAAACAACTCTGGGTTCTGGGTACACATCTATGCTTCCCTCTCCCACGTACTCTCCTCAATCCCACCATGTCTCCAAAACACGCGATCCAAGGGAATGGTTCGCCCACAATGCACATTCTCCATGCGATCCTCGATCATCACTGGTCTCTCCACAAAGGCCACGTTGTCCTCAATGTCCAACTCACCCCAATCAAGGACGTGTGAATCATTGTGCAGATACCGACAGAGCTGGGACACATGAAAGACATCATGTATCCTCATTAGCAGCGGTGGTAACGCTAGCTGGTAAGCCACTTCACCGACCTGACGCAACACTTCGAAGGGTTCGATGAACATGGGAGAAAGCTTACTCCTCTTGTCGAACCTCCGCTTCCCACACTGAGGGGAGACCTTCAAGAACACATGGTCTCCAACCTCAAAATCCAAGGGCCTCCTCCTGGTATCAGCATACGACTTCTGTCGTTCCTAGGCCGCTTTCAACCTTCCCCGTATGAGTTGTACCTTCTCTGCCGTGTCCTGCACCACCTCCGGGACAAAGATTCATGCCTCTCCTAATTTGGCCCAACACATAGGTCAATGGCATGGCCTCCCGTACAAGGCTTCAAACAGGGCCATACCAATGGTAGAGTGGTAGCTATTATTGTAGGTGAACTCTACCAGGGGAAAGTGTCGCACCCATGATCCTCCTGAGTCAAGAACACATGCTCGTAGCATATCCTCCAAGGTCTGGATAGTGCGCTCTGTTTTTCCATCTTTCTTGGGATGGATGGCAGTGATAAGGCGTAAATGGGTGCCAAAAGCATGCTACAACCCTCTCTAGACTCGCGAGGTAAATCGTGCATCCCTATTCGAGACTATATACCTCCAAACTCCATGCAACCACACCACCTCATCCATGTACTTTCGTGCCAAAGAATCCACAACACTTGACTCTCTGATTGCTAGAAAGTGAGCCGATTTCGTCAACCTTTCCACTACCACCCAGATGGCGTCATACCCTCCTTGGTCCTTGGGGAGTCCCGTGACGAAATCCATCGAGATGTCATCCCACATTCACTCGGGGACATCTAGAGGCCGCAATAGGCCACTTGGAACTCGATGTTCAACCTTCAATTGCTGACACACTTAGAACTTGGCCACAAACCCTGCAACCGCTCGCTTAACTCTGGGCCACCAAAACTGCCTCTTCAAACACTGGTACATATTGGAAACTCCTGGGTGTACCGCCAGGGGTGAGTTGTGGAACTCACTGAGAACCTTGTTGTGCATCACCTCTGGGAAAAACAAACATTTCTGGAAAAGCATCCGGTTCTGACCATCCTCTGCCCATCCTTTTGGAGCATTGCACTGGTCAACCCAGTCACACATCACTTTTCACTCCGGGTCTCCCCACTGAGACTCATCCACTTGTCGAAATAGAGATTACTGCAAAATCATCTGATATAGGCGGCCTCTGCCACTATCCATCTTCGCATCCAGGTATGATGCAGCCAAATCTTCCATTTCCTTATAGGCATCCACCGACTCTCAGACCACATCCTTCTGCGTCCTCCTGCTCAAGGCGTCGTCCACCACATTGCCCTTGCCTTCAGTGTAAGAGATCTCGAAGTTGTAATCCGGGAGGAAATCCACCCATCTCTGCGGTCGCAAGTTTATGTCCGGCTGGGAGAAGATATACCTCAAGTTTTATTGATCCGTGATGACCACAAAGAGTTCCCCGATGAGGTAGTGCCACCATAACTTTAGCGCAAAAACGACCGCTGCAAGCTCTAGGTCGTGGGTGGCGTAATTACGCTCATGGGGGCGTAGCTTCCTGGACCCATAAGAGATCACCACTTGTCGCTGCACCAACACACATCCCAGACCCTGTCATGAATCATCATAGAACACCTCATAGGCCACCCCTCATTCTGGTAATCTCAGTGCTGGGGCACTAACCAACTTATCATTCAGATAGCTGAAGGCTGACTCGCACTGCTCACTCCACCCGAAAACCTGGTAATTCTTGGTAAGGGTTGTCAAAGGGGCTGCTACTTGGGATAAGTTGGGTATGAACCTCTGATAGTAACCTGCCATCCCTAGGAAACTACGGACCTCTGCCACATTCGTGGGTGCTTCCCAAGAAACAACCGCCTCAACTTTTGATGGGTCCACTAATACCCCCTTCTCGGACACCACGTGCCTGAGGAAGTGCACTTCTCGTGTCCAGAACATGCATTTCGACAACTTCCCGTAGAGCTTCTGTTGTCGGAGGACCTCCAAAACTGTCCTTAGCTGCTCTACATGGTCCTCCTCTGATCTAGAGTAGACCAAGACGTCGTCGATGAACACAACTATGAACTAATCCATGTACTCCCGGAAGATGGAGTTCATAAGCCCCATGAACACAGCCGGAGCGTTCGTAACACCGAAGGGCATGACTATGAACTCGAAGTGTCCATACATGCATCTGAATGCAGTCATCGGGATATCTCCCTCTTTCACTCTCAGCTGGTGGTATCCATACAATAGGACGATCTTTGAGAACCATCCTGCCCCCCTCAGTTGGTCGAAAATCTCATCTATCCTCGGAAGAGGGTATCGATTCTTAATCGTCACTTGATTCAACCTCCTGTAGTCTATGCACAACCTGAGACCACCATCTGCATTCTTTGAGAACAAGACTGTGGAACCCCACGGTAACGCACTTGGTCGAACATAACCCCTCTTCATCAGATCGTCAATCTGGATCTGCAACTCCCGTAGCTCTGATGGTGCCATCCGGTAAAGAGCCATCGAGATCGGTCAAGCACTGGGCTGCAGGTCTATCCCAAACTTGATATCACGCTAAGGGGGTAGGGTCGTCACATCCTGAGGGAAGACGTCCCTAAACTCACGGACGATCTATCGCACTTCCACCATTTCCGCATCTACTGATTCAACTATCAGCTCAGCCAACAAGGAGAGGAGGGGTTCCTCTCGCCTGTTTCCCTTCTGACTGCTCCGCTTGCCTGTGAAGGTAAGACGCCGACCGTCCAAGTCCGAGAACACAACCCATCTTCAGAAACAGTTGACGATGGAACACATAGAAAATATCCAGTAAATTCCTAGGATGACATCGTATGGATGAATCTATAGCAGAAGATGATCCCTAACCGACTGATGTGGCACTATCATCAGTCTACATCCCTGATAAACAAACAACAAGTTGGTCCGACCTCCGACTGGTGTGCTCAACACCAGGGGCAATGGAAGTTTCTCTGCATCTAAACCCAAGGAACGGGCTAGACTGGGTGCAAAAAAGGAGTGCGAAGCTCTGGTATCGAACAAGGCATAAACAAGAGTTCTAGAAAGACTGATCGTACCTCGAACAACCTCTGGCCCTGTTGGAACTGCTGCCTCTGTGGCGTGTTACTATCCATGCCCAGCCCCCCTGCACCCCGGATGGCAGCCACCTCCCCGACCACGCCTCGGTCAAGGTCCCTAAGGTGCACCCTGAGGTCGGCCTCCTCCCCCTATGTCTGCCCTCAGAGGAGCGAGAGCTTGCTCTCCCTGCTGCTGCTGCTAGAAAGGTCTGGCTGGACTCTACTGCCGGGGCGGGTGGTGGTGCTATCCACCACTGCCATTCTGCACCCGGTCCAGGAACTGACTCCAGAGTTGTCCAGCGCTCCCACAGATGAATAATCGCGGTCTCGGGCCTGAAGGAAAGGGAGAGGGACGGGGGATCGAAACTGAAACTGATGCGGTCTGCTCTCTGCTGGTCGGAACCTGGAGGGTCCTGATGTTGGAGGCCTGGTGTTGACGGCCTTTACCTTCGATGGTCTGAGATGGATCCCCTCTCGTGACACTCCTCCTAGAGCATGCAACCTCTCCACCTCTTCTGCCTTCTTTTGGACCTCCAAGTACGTCGGAAGGGTAGAGGGGTTAACAGCATGCTAGAGGGAGGGTCGGAGCGCCTCCTCCAAATGTCTTACCAGAGACTCCAAGTCGAGAAAGAGGTCTGGAGAAAAACATAGGATGTCCTTGAACTTGATCCCTAGCTCCCTCACGGACATACTCCCATGCTGGAGGGAGAGTAGTTCTTGCCTCTTCTCTGTCTTCATCGTCGTGGAGTGGAATTCCACCCGGAACTCCCTCTCGAAATCCGCCCAAGCCACCTCAGACTCTCTCCTCTCCCCCAGGTAAAGCATCCACCACTGACGTGCTGCTCCCCGCATCTGGCTAATGGCTAGAGGAGCCCAGTACTCGGTCAGGGCCTGAATCAGACTGAAGGATATAACTAGATCATCTAGCAAGCCTTCTGTCTTCATATTGGAGGTGTTTCCCTCTTACATCTCGAGGGCTTGTCGCTGGAAGGCTCGAAGAGTCTTCTTCCACAGGTCACCCTCTTCCTCTCGATCACCTCTCTACCGATTGGCCAAAGTAGTCTCTGGGGCCTAGATCGCCTATACCACGCATGGTCGCCTTCCAGGTGCCATAGCTGCAAGGTAAACAAGGAATGCCTAAGAAAAAGTGGTGTATAATATCATCTTCAAGACTTGTCAAAAAAATTAATTTATTCTTAATTCCCAAGACATCCCAGAAACACAAGAACACAAGTCATTACGATGCATGTACATTTCCTAGGGTCTCTTCCCTGCAATTAGTGTGGCCTCACTTGGTCGTTCGGCAGGTCCAGAGTCCTTGCATCGGATCACGAGGGGCCCTAAAATCTCATGTCCTAGACGGTCTTCCCTAGCCTAATTCACACACCGAGGTCACCCAACACTGTTGTCCTAACATCCCATGAAATCCTTACTGTGCCTAACTTCAGACTCCATCCTATCTCTAAACCATCAACCTCCGCCACTGATACCATTTTGACACGACCCGCCTTCACCAAAAGGAGGGAAGGTTCAGCAGATTGCCAGACCCTCCCTTCTTTATGTTGAAGGAGAGATACATGACCCCTGAGACCCACCTTCAATAGGTCCCAGAGTGGAGACCATCACCAAGGGTATAGAAATTTCTCACAAATGGAAGGCATTACCCCTTTTTGTTTTATAATATCGATAGATGAGATGATTAAACTCAACAACACCCAGGTAAAAGAAAAGTAAAGCCGAAAATAAACCATTCCCACATGCATGTTCCAAAAGTAAAGACACAAGGTAAAAAAGGTGACTACAATGGTATGTACCAAGGAGGAAAAGAAAACAACAAATGCAACTGCTCCAAAGGTCCGATCTAGTAAGGTCCTGCGTGATCCCTGAAGTCCTCCTGGAAACCTGAAAGCAGTTTTATATACGTAGGGTGAGCATACAAGTATACTCAGTAGGGAAAACCAAAGACTCTCGTGAAGAAGTTGGGGGAACGTACTAAAGTCCCATGATAAAATAGTAAACCAAACACCTATCAAGGTAAACTATCCACCCCAGGCCTCACCAAGGAACACTCCCCAAATAACGCAAGTCAAGTAATATATATAATCAGAGCACATCGATGTTAGGGTACCCCGCGCCACTTTCCCACTGGTTATTGAGACATCCAACGCATCGGACCAATCACTCCATTCTAACCACAGACACACTGCCACACCCGCCCTCACACACCTAGGCCACAACCACATGTAGTCCCATCGCCGGAATCCCACCCGCACGCACCTGGGCCTCAACCGCATGCAGTCCCACTGCTGAATCCCGCCTGCACACACCAGGGCCACAACTGTCACATGTAACCATACCTGCAATCACCTAGGCCAGAACAACCACCACCACGCCCGAAGAAACCTGTGCCTCATCCCGAAGGCACTTGGGAAACCACCTGCCGCACACACCTAGCCAACCACCACATCACCCCGCCCGAAGGTTCTTGGGATAATACTGGACCTCAGGCCATTACAGCCTTCCCGAAGATACTTGGTCTATCAGGGAAAGGGAGCCGAAAAGGAGTTAGTAACCAGCCACCAAGAATAGTGTTGGAAAAAACACCCTCCCCCATGAAATGGGGCTGTTCAGCACTAAGTGGTCAACTTGGGTGGGGCACGAATAATAAACATAAAACTACAAGTATAGATATAGGTAAAAAGCACTCAACCAAAGTCTATGATTTTCTAACCAGCCTATAGAGCACAACAGCACTATATCCAAGTCCCAAGTCACGACTTTCGCCAACAAAACCCATTTGTCCCATTCTTGTCTCAAGTTCAGTGATAACATTTATTTTTAAGCACTACTGGGAAACTAGTAGGCATAGGCATAAGTCTAGGAAAGTAAACAATGAGACATCAACCGAAACATCCACACTCAGTTCTCAACAACAGAGGATTCTACCCAAATTCGTGATATAAACAAGTAACCACCAGGTCTTAAAAACTCATAAACACTAAAGCCACACCAACAGGGGATCCCAACCCCAGTTTCATAACCACCGAAAACATAAAGGAACAGGGGATCCCATCCCCTCCCATATCTCCAGGAATCGACTCGTAAGATAAAACCACCAAAACACTGCCACCAGCACTAAGGAAGGCCAAACCTGTATTTTTCAGATTTAAAATATTTTACACGTTCCATGATTTCAATTCTAGTTCAACCAGGGTCAGCATGGATGGGATTGATCCTGGTGCTTTCAATTGATTCAGCCGGATATACGTGATTAACAAATTACTTTTCATAGCACGAGTTTACAACCACAACAATCCATTTAAAACATCGGCATGTGTTCATTAGTGCACAAACAACGACCACCAACGACCTCAATTTTCAGAATGCATAAGCCGACACAACTCAACAAGATGGTCATAGAAGAAACAACATCAAAACAGAAGACAACATCAATGATCACACACAGCCCCCCTTTCTTTATATAATTCGTTCATTATCTTTAATTAGGTCTCGTTTATCCAATCATACAGAATCAAAAGCACACCCACCTCGCATGATACACAAAAGAGAGAGGCAAATGAGAAATTCCCTACTTGTTGATAGATGATCGACGTCTAGGCCGGGTGCAGAACATTACGGATAACGATGCACCTGGTGCACTAAGAGCTGTTGCAAAAAGCCATGATCTAGGAAAGAGAAACCACGACTAACCCTTAGTTTATAAGAGCCGAGGACGGTTGAGGTGAAAACATGAAACCACATAAGGAGCGTGGGTCATGGGTTGACCATGCGGCTGGGCAGTTACACACGGAGGTCTCTCGGGATTTTTAGTAATTAATTATGGGCTTTAAATGGGTTTAAAAGGAGTAAATAATTATTTCACGTCGAAACTTACGTTGCGGGAGAGGAAAAGTCAGGTACTGGAAAAAAGAATGAAAAGCTCGGCGAGGGGACAGGGTGCCACCCTCACGGTGCCACTATTTTGGTGGTGCCTCACTTTTGGCAAAGTAATGGTCCAGGAGGGTCCGAGCCATTACACACTAAATATATACTCACATTACTGACATGTTTTGAAGGGTATGTGATCTATAGTGATGATTATAAAAAAATGGAATGTGATCCATGATCATGAAATGTTAAAAAGGATTAAAATATTCCTCATCCTAATTAAAGATCCATGAGTAGAACTACACAACCCAATATTTAGAATTGGCAATATTGTTCATTAAATTGATTATTTGAAACATTTTTCTATACAAT
This sequence comes from Viscum album, assembly GCA_963277665.1. Classification (NCBI taxonomy): domain Eukaryota; kingdom Viridiplantae; phylum Streptophyta; class Magnoliopsida; order Santalales; family Viscaceae; genus Viscum; species Viscum album. Next base: position 1,436,826,105 of record OY728159.1, read on the forward strand.
GAGTATTATGAAATAGATATATTTGAATCCTAAAATCCAAAAAAAAATTTCAAAAAATTAGATTCATATAGACCACAAAATCTGGTTAGATATTATCATGTACCATAGTAGATCAATCCATTACCATAATGGGATGGTTAAAAAAGTAGTAGATAATCCGAGTTGAATGGATTTTTAAATTATGAGATATGTTGACATCATGTACTACAGTAGTTCAATCCATTACAATATAAATGATTTTTTAGATCATGCTCAATGGATTTTCAAGGATGTTGGTATCAACACCTTACCATATTAATGTTGTTGTGTTACAATATTTTCCAGTATAACATTGAAATTGAACATTATGAGTCTCTTAATGGGAAGAGGATTCAGAATCAGATATGCTAGGATGATGTTAGATAGAGAAAGTTGATGGGATATGATCCTAGGATTTGTATGATAGATGGGGTTAAATCCATTATATATCATATGAAATCCAATAAATGTTGATTGAAAAGATATGATGATAATCGTTGACATGACCTAGAGTCTTAGGTGGGAGATGCAGCATCCCTTTTTATGTCACCGTAGAATAATGTCATCAGTTTTGGGAATAATGGAATGCTTGTTCTAAGATACATATACCCCATAGAGGCCATTTATGGCATCATATCTACTACTTATTGACTAACATTACCCCAAAACCTATTTAAAGTACATGATGTGTGACAGGTATCCCTCATGGAGAGGTACACACCAGACACCACACATGTGTTGAATATTAAAATGGTATCCTTTAGAAATGATCAATGAAATGATGAGAAATAAATTAAAATGTTATATAATATAGATAATTATCCATGAAATATAAAAACTCACATAGTCAATGTTTTTTTGGAAACCTCTCAATTTTGAGGATGCTTATTAGCAAGCTGGTTAGAGATGAAAAATATTTACCCTCATCATTTAGTGGATACAAGGAAAATACACATGTAGAATTTCTAATTGGGGAAATAATATAATGACCGAATCATTGAAAATTAAAATTATTTTATGATTAAATTATTTTATTATTAAGTAATGTATTTATGGAAAACACATGTACAACATTTTTATTTTATACCATTATGGCCTGTTAGAATTAAAATACTATTAAAAATCATAACAAAAAACAATATATTGGTTAGACTACTATTTTTATTATTTTTATACATTAAGGTTAGTGATAATGTCTAATTGAATGAGATGGTAGAGGCTATGACCAAAAATACATGGAATATGCCTTGTGAAAACCATTTATTTGAGAATTTTGGTGAGACAACTTTATTTCGATTTTCTCTAGACTATAATAAATCATTGATTAAAGAAAAAAACTTGATAGAAACAATTTATGAGTGAAATTCATGATTATTGATATCGTGACCCAAACCATGTTCACTGAACAATCATATGAAATCCCACCACCACATAACTTACTCTTATTTCATCTGCTAATGTAATAAGTGATTTTGAATCTAGACCCTAGTTGTATGAATTTTTAAATTATGCCTTTTTATAAAATAATGATTATATTTTTCCATTTTCAATATTAATATTTTATACGAGTTGATAAAAATTAGGTTTTGACATTAAGAAAATAATTGGTACTTTTTTGAAATTATATGGTTTTAATTATAATAAACAATTGATAAAATCTTGAATTTTGATATAAATTTTATTATCATATATTAATAATTGTTAATAATATTTATTTTTGTAATAAATATTACATAAATTATTGAAAACCAATGTAATATTTATGTGGTCCATAAAATATTATTTTTGTTAAAACTATACAAATTTATATTTGGGGACATAGATTTAAAAGTGTGCAATCTCATATTTTTTTGTTTATTTTGATAAAGTAATTATTCTTTTTTTAAATTTTCAGGTTGAAATTATATAATGTTGTTTATCATGTGTCTATAAATAAAATAAATAGTAAATATACTATATGCATTATAATATCAGGATGTCCCAAATGTGATGTAATAAATAATATAAAGAGTTCCAATAACAAAATAATATTTCCCCATTTAAATAATTTTTTGTGTAGTTATTATCATAATAAAATAAACCAATAATGAATCATCCAAAAAATTAATATATTTTAGGGTTTTAAAATCATTTATTTATAAAGAAGACTCACTTCTACACCAATAATGTTATAATTTTAATAAGTTAATTTATTTTAATTTTAACATATTTAAAACCACTCATATTTTAATGAAACCATGAGAAAAAACACTTTAATTGGTAGTGAATTTTATTTATTTATTGTATGTAGACTAAGTCATTTGTTTTAAAAATAATATTTAATCCCATTAACATTTTCTATTAATACCCACAAACCTCCATTTATTCTTCAGATAAAATTTATTTATCACAAATTTAATTTTCCTATCAATATTTATAATGGTTATGAGGTGTCCATAGTCTTTTGAGAAGTTCGTTCCATGTTTTTAGAATCACCCTATCAAGGTATGATAACTATGTCCCTTATTTTCCTTTTAGTGACTTTCATTGTATTTAAAATTTTGAATATCAGTATAACATGATTTATTTCCATTATAAATATCCCTTTCATCTAAAATATTATTTTTAAACAAATATATTTCATTAATACCCTCCCATTATAACCACTACCTATCACGTAATTATTCTGAAAAAAGGCATCTTCTCCTCCTTATTTTTATTTCAATTACATTATTACACTAAGAATTTTTTTCTCATTATTATCATTTTTTACTGTATTTTTAAACAACCCTTTATCATATTCATGATTCAATGTTATGAATAATAACATTGTCTCTCATTAAAACTCACCCTTGAATCTTATGTACACCAATTATTCTACTAGAATCATTGTATTATTTTCTAATGAAGACTTTTTATTGAATTCATATCCATATTTACAGTAATTATATCAAAATGGTTGTACCTACACTACAATATTTGGGTACCAACATGTATATTAGCCACAATCATTAATTATAAGATTAAAATTGTTAAATGGAATTCATATATTATATTATATATCTAGAACACTTATTCATGTAAATTATATGAATGTGATCAGTGGGCCTATAATTAAATATCACTCCAATGAATTCGTTTTTGTTTTTTTCTCATGATATACCATGTATAATGCAAAAGAGGATATCCTAATTACACTATGTAATGTTTTTTATGTGTTTATACTTCACTTATTTTGATGATTCGATGTTTTATATTATGTCAACATTTCCATTTTTCCTTGATGTAATTATCTTATTCTGTGTTATAATGTTCTATGTTTTGAATCTAACCATTATATGTTATCATTTTGTACATATTGACTCAAATTAAATAATTTACCCTGTGATATTGTTTGATTATTCAATAATCATGACATATACCTCCCCCCTTTCTAATATATATCTCTCGGTTATCCCATGAAGTATGAGAATGGAATATACAACCCTGATTTGTATTTTTTTAATAATGTTAATGTATTCATTATTCCACATAATGTTCAGTTTACCTAATTTTAAAAATACACTACAGGTCTCATTCATCTAGGACGGTATTTAGTGATCCTTCATGTAATAAATCATAAAATGATGATAATTAAAGATAATGATTTTTATAATGAAGTGGAATGATAATAGAAACAACCATACCATGAATTCATTCTTAGTTAACACTGATATTTCATCAGATATAACATTAGAAACATCTTTACTCGTATAATTAAAAAAATTATCCTTTTATATAAAAATTGTACTATAATATTGTAATTATTTATTTTATGTCTTATATTTTGTTTTGTCTGTTTCATCATCAGATGATTGTAAATTTAAATTATTTTATCATTCATTATAATATCTATGTTGAGAGCTACTCTAGGATAACTATTTTTCTAATGACTAATAATTTTGGAATTTAGAAATGATTATTTATAATGACTTATAATGTTACGTTTTCTTTACTTGATTTTTTTATTACAACACTTAGATATGTTATCAATGGTATGATCATTTAATTATTTTTATCCAATAAAAGTAGGTATATTGATAAAAACGTAAATATTAATATATCCATTTGAAAACCAGAAAAATATTATTTTAAATTTATTCCATATACTTATAGTATTTATCTATTAATATTCATTAGTGATATAAATTTTTAATATGTACCGATATGCTATTAAATATTTCAAAATAAGAACATATCATTACAAATATGTGATTATGGTTGTAACGTAGTTCAATTGAAAAATTTATTATATATATATATATATATAATACCATATTTTAAATTATCAATGTGGTTAATAATATTTTAATTTAATTTGATATGAAAAATATAAAAGAGGAAATAATTAATACCCTACTTCATGGAGTTGATAGTATACAGGAAAAAAATTATTAATGTAATGGTTATCCAATGAATAAATTTATGGTAGCTATTGGTCAATATTTTTTGATTAATAATTTTATTTTAAAAATATTTCATTAATTAATTTCTTTTACCCATCCATGAATGATGCATTTGGAAAACATATCATGTCACTTATAGAGATGGTAATCTACATGTAATATAAGCAGAATTATAATTTTTTAATTGTTTTAAGGTAGGAAGAAAATGTTTACCTCAGAAACATAAAGAAATTTATTATATATATGATTCTAATTTTTTTATGTCATCTTTGGTATATTATATTCTGAATATTTACAAAAATTATTAATTGGAATGAAATAAAAAATAAACCATTAAGAATTTTTACATACCCCTTAGAAGTTATAATTTTTTAAATGTATTAATGAATTTAAAGGTGGTATATTGAGAGTACTAATACCTCTAATGGGCTAGTAGATATGATGGGTAGAAATTTTTGATTAGTTTGGTCTATTTTATGAAAATGGTATTGTTTAGAGAAGTTGGGTGGTGATTTCCCTTTTTATAATGGAGAGGATTTTCATTAATATAAAAATATTAAAATTAATGACACTATATATAGTAGATATATGTTTAGTAATGTAAAATAATGGAGTGGTGGAAGGTTAATGGTAAATAAATCCTTAGATATTAATTTTAAAAATGGTTTTAACATACTCTAACACTTTTACACAAATATTCATTTCTTTTTTCATTTTTTTAATGTGTCTAACTTTTTCTTATGTAAATTATATTCATTTTCTAAAAATATATTTGGAATTTTTATATATCATTAGAATAATGATTTAAGTTATGAAATTAATTTTTTAATCATATTTTATATATGTTAAAAAAATTATCTTAATATCAAAGAAATAAACTAGGGAAAAAAATTAAAAAAAAATTGAATTTATTCATTCTCATTATTTTTAAGATGTAATATTTAATTTATTAATTTCAATGAAAATAATTATTTTATTATTACCCAAAAATGATATATTTATCATTTATTGTAATAAAAAAAACAATATTCAATGTTATGGTTAATTAATAAAACTAAATGGACCATACATAACATTTATTAATATAAAAATTACACTTGTTTAAAAATTTTAAATTTGGGGTTTCTAAATTCACCATAGTACTCTAAAATAATGATTTTATTCCATAAATAAATTAATTTTCATTAATTTGATTATATATTTTTCATGTAATTACAAGATGATGATAATATACTGTACTCCATGGAATTATTAAAAAATTTACTTTCACTAATAATTAATATAGGAATTTTCATAAAAAAATAAAAAATACCACCATCCGAAAAAATTCAATATTAAAATTAAAATCATTGTCATTATAATAAATAAAATTTCAAATATTGATAAATTAAAATTAAAATGAAAATAAAAAATAAAATAAACATTATTTTTTTATAAAAAACTTTTACACATTAAATGTTCTTAATATTATTTCATTATAGTTTGTAATTACATTAATTATATTATATTAGTTACAAAATGTTAACTATCAATATAATAATCTATTAAGGATTATGTGTATAATTTATTAAATTAAATAAACATCACATTAATAGTAATACATTGAAACATATCTATTTTCAATGTTTAACAGTTTTTATAACCTTTTTTTAATTATTGATCATATAACAGAATATGATAAAAAAATAAATAAATTAAAATATTAATATTTAATGAATATAAATTTATGATTTTATAATAAAAAAATTTATAATAATTTTATATTTATATGTAATTATTGTTATTATAATTTTCTTATTGATGTTTCACATCATATAAAATTATTTTTTCTGGTATGTGAAATTCAATTTTTATTGGTACTTTCTTTTAAAAAGACATCAAATAAATTAGATTTATTTAAAGGAATGACATTTAATAAAATCTCACATTGTTATAATATTCAAACCAAAAAAAGACACCTTCACTATATTATTTACCACTAACATATAAAAAATTTTATGGGTTTATAAAAGGAAAAAATAAATATAATATAATTTCATGAGATATATATATCATAAAAACATAATAAATTACTATTATTACTTCACTATATGTAAATCCAAATGTGGAATTTTACCCCATCATTTAAAATAATATTCTCTAATGATTATGTATCATAGAATGTATAATAGCCTTTTTCCCAGAAAAATCATAGAAATCTATGAATTGATAGATGATCACATGTTTTTCTGAAATATGGAATTTTATTTCACTCTATATTTTAATAATATGAATACTATGTGTATTTAGATAAATCATTTATATAGTCAACTAAAAATAAATTAATGTAAAAGTAATAAGTCCAATATAAATGCTAATCAATGAAGACGTAACATATTTTTAATAACCACCGATAAAATAATGATAAAACAAATGTTTTTATTTATAATTAAATATATTTTATAGTTCATAGAAATAAGAACAATATAAGACATAATAAAATATAAATTGATGATTATGTGTACCTATATCCACTAAATTATAAATATATACTTTAACAGATATCATGTTAAATTTTTATTATTGTTCACATTTCATTTTATATTATTGTTATATATTATCCCATGTATTTATTCCATAGTTTTTATAGTGATCATACTCATCATATATAAAAGAATAGAATTTATAGTTGATCATTTGGAAGAGAATAAATTTTCATCAACAATTATTAAAATTGTTACTTCTTCCTCTGAAATTGTGTGAATTTAGAAAAAATATATTATATATGGAACATTTTCTTATTCCATTTAGAAAATAATACTATTTCATTTTCACACACATTTGATATGTATAATGTAGAATCATTATGACATCATCGTCTTCGTCATCAATCATCTATGATGCTCTATTCTCATATTATATGGTGTTCTTTGAAAGTCGAATAATATAATATTGTTAATATTATTTTTTGGTAGTGGATTTTGTATAACAAACTTATTTTTTAATTCATATTCTATCTTATTTTGTTTCTAATTAGAGATATAATAATATCATTCCTGAAACAGATTGAAATATCTGTTTCTTTCTCTCTATATAGTACTAAATCTAAAAGGTGATAACACGAGAGAGGAAAAAATAAAATTATATGATAATTTTCATAAATTGTATCTTGAAAACAAAGTCGTGAAACATAAAACACATAGAAATCACCTCATTATAATCCATTTAAACCTAATTTAGTCTTGATTAAATATATTATTCCTTACTTTGTGTCCCCCATGCATCTTTAGCTATATACTACACATAATTAATCCTTGATAATGGATTTTAAGTGGAGTTTAATTAACCAAAGCACATCCCCAAATGTTTTATGTCGGTTGTATTGTTATACCTCTATATTGTGCAGTATGTAATGATCATGATAATTGAAAACCATGATTTTCAAGGTTTATTCCCAATTATTAAACTGTGTAAAATATTTCATCCACATGTTTGTACATTGATTGGTCTACCATTTGTATGAAAAATTATAATCTATATTTTTGTTTGTAATTTCATGATATTACCCTAAATAAATTATATCTATTATATTTTTACCAATTTTATTTGATCCTAATCACTTAATGATATTAGTATAAACAAAAAAATAAATAAAATAATCTAAAAGTTAACTTGAATTTTATCTAATACCAACTGTTATTTCCAAAACCATCACTCAAATGTGTGATGATAAAAAAAATGTGTTTGAACTATATTTGAATCCAGGTGACATGTACCAATCTAAATTTACTTATATTTTAATATATTAAACTTTAGGAAACACAATATTCCTAAAATTATAAGAACATAATGTTTTGTTTCACTGAGGATCAAAAATATAAGAAACCTATTTTCTTACATGTGTGATCATTTTATATAATATAATGATACTAGACAACCTTCATTATTAGTTATACACATCCGCCATTCAATAGAAATGAAATCATATGAACTAGGTTAGATCAAATCCTTGGTAATGGAGTAATTATCAATTTTTCATCTTGGGATTAGTCAATAATTTATTAGACAACATGAGTATGAGAGAAATATATTATTAAAACATCCTGGTTTAATATGCGATGTCTACATTCAATGATATAGGATCATGTTATCTTAAATGAACTAATATATAACGTAATTAATGGTTGTGTATTTGAGAGATAATAAAAAAACCTATAGGGAATATTCATATTCAGATTGTAATGAAATGTTACATTCCCTTGAGAATTTATTTAACAATGAACACTTACACAAGAATAATCATATATACTTTATAACATGGTGAAAAAATATATAAATTTCCACATATTCAGTTGTGAACAAATAATATTCCCATCCATTATTTTGGGAACAAAAATTATTCCATTATTTATATAGTAAACAAAATAGATTTTCATGAATCATTTTTGGTAAAAACCGTTCTAGATATAATCTTGTAGAAAAAAGTCTACAATTCATGTTAGGAACAATAAAAATTCCCACACTTCATGTTGTGATGTGTAAAATATCATTGACCAAAATCATTTTTTTAATTATCATTAAATAAATAACCAATAAATTAAAGTGTGACATATGGATCACATCATTATCTATAAATACGACTTCTATAAAATAACATTAACACATCATATAATGAGTACATGAGGAATGAATTTGTGTTTGATATTATTTAGAAATTTTATTGTATAATTTTATATAAAAATTAGACCATTCAATAAATAATATCAATATCCCAGAAGATTAATTTTACATAGTTAATTATAAGTTTATTCATAAAAAATAAGTACATAGGTTCTTGATATTATAAAAAATGGATTTAAAACAATAATATAAATTTATTTTTTAAATAAATTAGTAAAATAATAAAAAATATCCCTTTTAAAAATTATTTAAAAAACTTTTAATCTTATCTAATTAAAATGAAATACACTAAAATTAATAATAAATTATAAAAATTGTCCTTTAAAATAAAAAAATAGACGAAAAATATTTTAATATAATATTGGGTTTAAATTCATTCATTTAGAATACTTAAAATCACTAAACACTTATTTAATAAATATAAGAATTTTCAATTCATTTTCAACTAAACAATAAAATTTTTATTAAAAATTATTATATTGATAATGATAAAAATATTTACATTTATCATAATATCAATAACAATTAAGATCATTTGAACATATATTTTTAACATGGAATGTAATCTTCTAACAGAGTAATTCTCATAATGATAAAATAAACTATATAAGTTTTATTTTTAAATTTCATGTTTATAAATGAAAAAGTTATGTGTAACATTAAAAAACAGTTTTTTAATGGTTTAGAAGTTTTTTTAAACATAAATTTTTAAAAATAATTTTCATTAATGGATCAATTAGAAATAATTAATGATTTTTCATTAAAAATACGAACATAAAACGAATATTATTTTAATATTTTGATTATACAGTTATTGAAAAAGAATTTTAATAATATATAAAAATAATTATTTTGAAAATGATTATTTATATTTATGAAAATTAATAAAAATAAAAATTATATTCATTTAAAATAAATAAAGTTGAATATTTGTAGAATGATTTAATTTCGACATGGAAGTAAAAAAGATTATCTTGATAGATTGGGATTTATTAAAAGAAATTTAAATTTTTTGAGGAAATTGATCAATAAATGTAATTACCTATTAAATAAGATTAATATTCATTATATAATAATAACTTAATAAATATAATAAATCATTTAAAACCGAATTCAATGATAAATCATAATGTCATGTATAAAAAATTAACTCGTAAAAAACTGCATACACTTAATGGAGAATTTTTAATCAAATGTATTTGAATGAAATGCATTGAAATTTTATGTTATATATAATGTTATAATATTTAATCATGGTATAATGATACAGAAATACCATATATAAACCATATAAATGTTTAAATATATATATATATATTTTTAAACATATCCCAAACAATGATATATTTTACGAACACCCATTCGAGATATCATTATTCATGATGTAAGAAAAATTGTAAATTGGGATTATATGACGGAAATATCAATACATATAAATAACTTGAAAAAAAGAATTAAATGATATGGTAAAATATAGCTAATATATAAAAATGGTGTTCAAGAAGAACTATTATAACGTAATGAATGTGTATTATGAAAAACAACATTACCTTGTATCATGATTTGTCAAACACCCTATATCTTCCTAGATAACAAAAATAAAAAATTTAATAACTTTCATCAGATCCTTATTAATATTTATTTTCCCTCATCAAATCAAATTATTATTGTTTATTGTAAATTTAAGAGATAGATATAGTTTATTTTCTTTATCAATATTCCGTATTTGTAATTTTTTATACAAAAATTGTATGGTCGATGATGATAGAATCTTTTTTAAAATAAAATTATAATTAATATATTATTTTTTATTTTATTATATATGTTAATTATTTACATATAAATTAATTATTTAATTCTAATAGATTAATTATATATATTTTTTGAGTTAATTTTTTTTTTCATTCTTGTTTGTGTTATTTTTATCGAACGGAAGGAGGCATATTAATAATATGTAAAATATTAATGTAAAATTTCTAAAAGATAAAAAATATAATTTTCTCATTTATATTTAATAATAAATATATTTGTGTTTACATTTAATTACATAATATAAATTTATTATATTATTAGGTCGTTTTTTAAACCGAGCCGAGCTAGAGCATTTTATAACCAATTAGTTAGTATGGCTGAGAAAGTAATTACTCTATAATAATATCATTTTTATGAATTTTAGATGATGAATGTTATATTTCTTCAAGTTGTTGAATGATATTCTAATATAGTTTGATAATGAGGATATTTTATGATGAAAAATAAAATATGTTACTTCAGGGAATTGGATGTATGCACATACACATAAATTAAATTCGCATTTGAAAAAGTATATAAAAGTTGTCAAAATTGGAATTGATTTTTAGAATATGAATAATGTATTAATTAAAATATTTATTCATTAAATATATCCTATGATAAATACATGAATGAATTCTATGAAAAAATGAATCATTTATCCAATGGAAGTGACAGTGTTCTCATAAAAAAGTGGCATTTTTTTAAATAGCTTCAAGGATGGAAGGAAATGGTTATCATATAATCATAAAAAAATCTAATTATTCTAATGATATTTATTTATCTATTTAATCATGGTTATAGTATATTACGATACTCCATAGAAGTGGAATGTATTCAAATGAAAAATAAATATGGTAAAATAGATTTTTACCATTCTCTTTGGAGGAAATTAATTGCAAAATGGTTTATTTATTTTTGAGGTGGAATTTTAATAAGACAAATAAAACTATGGGAGGATTGTACTGTTGGGTATATATTATATTAGAGTTTGGTCTAATATATGTCTCTTGGGGTTTGATGATAAATTTGGTAGTGAATGGAAATATTATTATGGAGATTGGTGACTTTTTGTGATAATATTAATGTTATTATCAATATTCATTAGTCACCTAGAACAGATATCTGAATATACTGGTGTATAATAATATAAAAGGTTGAAAAATACCCAAATATAAATTTGAACACTTGTTTTTAACATTTATTATGGTTTTTAATATTATATTTCCCTATTTAGAAAATTTTTTTAGCATAGTAACTAATATTCCCTAAACAATTTATTTTTGATGCATAATAATAAAATAGATCTTATTAAATAATTTGGGTATAATTTTTGGAAATATGAAATAATTTTTTTCAATTAAAATATTTAAGGGTTATAAAGAATAATTTTATTTGTACCTTATATGATTCTTAAAAAAATTCTATTTTTATTTTACATAAAAAAATTAGGAATTTTAAAATTTTATCAATTTATTTAATTAATATGAAATTAATTATAATATTAATAAAGTAATAGTAGATATTTTTATAATATTTCAATCCAAAAATGAAAATAACACATTCTCGATACATTACTAAAAGCACCGAATTAAATTTATTTTTTATTTATGGTAAAAGTTATTTATTCTTTAAAATGTTAAACCGGATATCGAAATTAATGATATAATTCTAAATGATTCTCATTAATCCATAAATAATTTATTTTGATGATATATTCTTTATAATTGTTTAATGTCAGTCTTATATTTTAATAAAGTATGGAAATTATATTTAATAAATATAAAACCACATTTTTTTACAATTCTTCTAAAAACAATCATTTGAGAAAAGAATTCACCCGAATATAATTTTGAAAATATAAATTGAAAGAAATTGTTAAATTAATGTAAATATAATTATTTAAATTTTAAAATTTTAATTTAAATGTAAATACATAATATGAATAAGTAAATTTTTTTATGAAAATTTAAAATTTAAATATTAAATGATCTTATTATTATATCAATTAAATTTCTAATTATATGACTATGTTTTTTGACAATATTAATTATTATAAACATAATATTTTTAATGTTATTAGTTTAATTTTTTAACATAATCATCACAATAATAGTATTTCATTGAAAAAAAATATTTTTTATGTTTTAATAATTTTCATTATTTCATTAATTATATATATATTGTGAAATAAAATTAATCCATACAATAATAATAAGATAGAAAATTTAATATTTTATTTATAATAATGATATTTACTTCGTTTTATTTAATGAGGTTTTATTGTTCTCATAATTATCATATTTTTATTTTCAAACCATATTTCATTATTTTAATAAATCATGTCACACTCTATTTTAGTTTCAGGTCGCATGTGAAGATCATTACTTACAAAATTAAATTTATTTAAAGGGATGATATATATTCTAATTTTAGATTGTTATAAATAATCAATCATATTGAAATCCTATACATTTATGATAATGAGGAGATAATGACATTTCTTTTGAATCCTTCGGACCCTCACACAATCTCTCTATAAGAATTCATTCAGTGGAGGGTATTCAATTACCTTGTTTTTCATTATGTGTATGATGGATTCTTACTCACTCATGAGAAGTTATATGAAGACATGAATGATACATTTACATATATATGCCTCTAAAAATTGATATCACACTACAAGAATACCCTCTTCGAATTATTTTTATCTATTATTACGGTACCCTTTCACTAGAGATCATTGAAGAAACATTATCATTTTCAAATGTGGTAGGTGATGTATTGGCCTTTAATGATAGATCCATAAAAAAAGTCCATAAATATGTCTAGAACCACCTAATTCCACCAACATCCCATGGTGGTATAATTGGAAGATATGGGAGGAGAACCAAGACCGTCTCTTACAAACCTAGATTAAAATGCATAGTTCCCACACTAATAGAAGCTCACTAACACTACCCAACAACAATATTATTAGATAGCAATTGCGGAACCTTCTATTGTTATCCCATTCAATTCATTCATAACTACCTGATATGGTGACATATTCATTATAAAAATATTGATAACCAAATCACCCCAAGGTATGGGTGGTAAAATATATAAACCAATATCCCAATCATTAAATTATATTTAGATCCTCTAAATTTCGAGAATTTATATTACACATATGGTCAACCAAAGTGTGTAGAAGCTACTAGTTTCCATAGTGGTCATTTTCACTTCACAAAACAGAATGGATATAGAAGTTTTTCCATATACATATGAAATCAGATGAACAAGGAAGAAAATTTGTGGTTCTAAATGAGTGATAATTATAACCATCATTTGGTCAAAAAGGACACATTAGAATCCTGAATGAATGAAGATTCAAGATAGTGGTTTGCGAAAAAAATACTATAGTATGGGAATGTTCCCTTTAGTTGATGTTATCATTTCTTATTATTTTTTTCAAAAATATCTATAGATCCCACTATACAAACATATATTTAGACGATGTTCTATATTAATTTCCAGAAAAGTATGAAAATATATCCCAACCCCCTTCTCCAATACATTATTACAACTCCACAATATATGTATGAGTTATATCTATATTTAGTAAGGAACAACGTAATAAAAATAATAACATGATTGAGCCATGTGCATCAATTAAATCCTTCAAATTTTTTATTTGGAATATGATATATAATATATATTAATTTTTCTGAATATTTTTTATAGACAAGAAGTTATATTAGAAATGATAAATTGATAAATTATATTTTATATCAATTTTGACGAGCTGAACCACAATTTACTAAAGAGTTGATCCCAAATTCTATGAAAATACATTTAACATTATCTCAAAATATCCTTTAGATAATAATGGATTGGGATACTATTGATTTCAAATAGATCATTACCAATATCATAATAGGCAGTGGTGTTAGACTCAGATATGTTAGGATGTTCATTAATAGTGGAAGATGATTGGACCTGATCATATCCATGATATGATAGATATGGTTGAAACCATTCATTGTCATCTAAAATCGAAAAAATGTTGACAGATACAATAAGATAAAAATCATTAATGTGACGTAGAGTCTTAGGATAGTGAAAATGTATCCCTCTGTATATAACAATTAAAAAATGTCAAGAGTTTTGGGAAGAATAGAAAGCCTATTATAAGATAGATCAACCACATTTATATTATTTATGGAATTATATATATATATATATATATATAATCAACCAACATTACCTGATTACCTATTTATCAAACATAATGTGTTCTAGTTATCACTCTTGATAAAGTATGTACGAGAAACCACACACGTGTTGAATAAATAAATCATTCACTTGGGGAATGATCATTAATATTAGGGAAAACATATGAATATCATATATCATCATTATAAGGTTCCAAGAAACAATACAACTGGCGTAGTTAATATTTAGTGGAAAACCCACATGTTTGAGGGTGAATATTGGGAACCATATTAGGTGATAAAACATTTATACCCTCATCTAATAGTTTATACAATGATATTTCATGTTTGAAATTTTATGTGGGGCTTGTGATGAAATGACTACCACCTACAAAAACAAAATTTCATTTTGAATGTATTAATTTATTAATAATTAATCTATTTATGGAAGAAAATTGCATTACCATTTTTTATTGTGTACAGTTATGGACAATTTGATCGAAAAGGCCAGAAAGATTCATAATGGTCAATAATATATAGGTTTCAAAATGAATATTAATATTAATATACATTAAGGGAAATGATAAAGTCCAATTGAAATAGATTGAAGAAATGATAAAAATAAAAAGTATGGATATACAACGGGAATCCCATTTATCAGAGCTTCTGAGACAGAAAACATCATTTAGATATTCTATTGACTATAAAAAATCTTATATTAAATAACTTAATCATGAGAGAAACCATTTAATAGAGAAATTAATGATTATTGTGATCTAAACCCAAACCTTGTTCACTGATCGATCCAATGAAAACTTCACTACCTCATACATTATTATTAAGACATACACTGATGTAATAAGTTGTAATATATCATGACTGTACTAGTATGAATTATTATATTTTACCTTTTTATAAAAAATGATCATTTTTATCCAATTTTATTATTAAAATATAATATGAGTTTATCATAATTCCTTTTTTATATGAACATACTAAAAGTTTTCTTTTTCAAAATTAAGCAATTTTAATTAAAAAACAATATTGATAAAATAATGATTATCAATATAAATTTAATTTTCATATATTTCCCAAAGAGAAAAAGATAATATTGTAAAAATTATAAGGGTAAGATAACTAATATTATTGTTAAAACAATCCAAATAAATTAATTAAGACATTGATTAAAAAGTGTAAATATTCATATTTTGATGATTATGTTTATAAATTTAAAATTATTTTTGAAATTTTAATGTTGAAACTGGCTAATCGTTTTTTGTCATTGGTGTAAAAAATGGAATGAAAAATAAATATATGGAGTGTATTATGACATGATAAAATACCAAAAGTTATCTAATAAAATGTATAAACTGTTTCCCAATCCAGAACTATATTTCACAAATATTATAATGTTTTTATATTGTTATAATATTAAATTTTTAAGAACATAATGAATCCTTCGTAAACTGATATTATATATTATGGTTTTAAAATCAATTATTAATAAACATGACACACATTGTCACAAACCAGGTTATTGTTATAATGTTTTCAGTTCTTTTAATGATAAATTATTTAAAACCACTCCTCTTTTGAAGAGACTATGGAAAAAACCATTGGTTTGATTGTGAATTTCATATATTTATTGTATGGAGTCCAAAACCTAGGTTTAGAAATTATGAAACAATCCCACTATCGTCATCAATCGATACACATAAAACCTCTGAATCATCTTCATAATAAGTCGATTTATCATAAATAAAATTTTCCATTACTTTTTTTAAGAGCTCATAGTGTGTCCCAAATATATTGAGAATATCCTTCCATGTTTTTATAAGCTCCCTTTCAAAGTAAGTTATCATTAACCCCTATTTTCCATTTAGGGAAATCTATTTTATTTGTCCATTTGAATATCAGTTTAATATGATTTCATGACAATATAAATACATATTTATTATAAAATAGTTTTTAATAATCATTGATCATTTAACCATTTCAATATAACCATTACCTAAATAGTTTTTATTATGAAGTAAGATATCCTCTCATCTTCATTTTTATGTCAATTACAATATTTTTTCTATGAATTTTTATTTCCCCATTATCATATTGTAATTTGGTTTTACACTTCCCTTTACATTCCACATGATTTTATGTTATGAACAAAAGCCTCTCTCTACCAATAAACCCCATATATGAATTTCTATGTACACCTGTTATGATAGCAAATTTATTCTGTTATATTCCAAAATAATATTTTGTGTTTTGTATACCCATCCATACTAAAACTCAATTGTATCAACATAGATATACCTAACCAACATAGATTGGGTAGCATTACGTATACAACAAATATTCCATAATCATGTGATTAAAAGTGTTGAAATTTAATATTATATTTTATGATCATTGTGCCTCACTTTTTCATATACATTATATGAATGTGATGGGTGGGTATAAAATTATATAGAACTATAATAAATTAGTAAATATTTTTTTCTCATGTGATGACTTGTTTGGTGCACATGAGGTTATCTTAACTACACCATCTTATGATGACTTTTTGTTTTTTATTCACTTATGTTGTTGATGAAATGTTTTATGTCATTTCCACATTTCCATGTTTCCTTGATGTTAATATCTTATTCCATGATGTGATGTTATATTTTATGATGATTACTTTAATATATAATAATTTTAAACCATTTGACTAAAATTTACTGATTAACCTATGACATTATTTAATTAGTCCCTTATTGGGATTTATATCTCATCCATTTATTATATATGTCTATATGTTATCCCGTGAAATAATACAATATTTATGTAGTATTCAATGATAATTTGGACTTTTTAATAGTATTATTATATTATTGTATCGTGTTAATGTGACATCTACCTAATATCAAAAATGAACCAAGAATGTGGTCTCATGGGTTTTTATTAAGTGACCCATTATGTAATAAATAAGTAAATAACATGTATATAAGATATATGTTATTATAATCAAATTCTGTAAATATAGAAACACCCAAACGTTGAATACATGCTTAGTTTAACATTCCATAATATCGTATATAATATAAGAAAAACTATTAATCATTTATTTAAGAAGTTTTTTTACCTATTATTATTTTTTCTATTATAATATAAATATTTAATATACGTTTTGTGGTTTTTAATTTTATATTAATCATTAGATGATTATAAATTTAATTTTTTCGGATTGATTATAAATAAAATGTTTTTCCCCATTATATTAATAAATAACATAGTTTTAGTAATTGCTTATAATGATGTGGTATAATGGGTAAGGTCATGAAATCGTTATAAAACATTTTAAAAATGATTTTATCATTTTCTATCTCTTACTACATGATCGTTATCTTGTTTATTTTTTTGTTTTTAATTTTTTGATTAAAATTTTCCACATTAAAATATGTTTATTTAATAAATAATTTTTGAATTATTACTTATTTTTTAACTAATGTTTAGAAATTTAAAATTCATTTTTGAAATAAAATAAATATTTGACAAAAAATTATATTAATATTCTAGAACCCAATTGGGAAAGGTGTGTTTAGAAATATATTATTTTAATAAATAAAAATTATTCTTATAGTGTAATATTCATTTTTTGGATTTATATGAAATTAATTGAATTATTATTATCCAAATTTTGTTTTTATCATTTCATTTAATTAAATATTGAATTCATCATTTTTTAATTAAATATATTTCACATACCAAACAAAGATTTAATTATTTTACAAAATATTTAGGTTTAAAAATTTCATTCATGGGTATTCTAAATTCCAATTTTTCAAAATTTATCATTTTATCCCATAAATTAAATATTTCTATGGAATGGTTTTAATATTTTTTGATGCCCTAATAAAAGAACAAATATTTTGAATATTTACTTGAATTTAAAAAATTAATTTCATTATTATCATATAAATATGGAATTTGATTAAAATATAAAAAATTAACTGTAGGAGAAAAATTTCAATAAAAAATAAAACATTCAATTCATTTTAATAAATACAATTTTAGATATTGATAATTTAATATTATTAATGTAAATAAAAAATATAATGAAAATTTTTTTTATAAAAACCATTGTAACATTAAATGTTGATAATATTATTTCATAATACCTTATAATTAAAAAATTTTAGTTATGTTTTTTTAAAAATGTAATTATCAATAGAATTATCTTTTAAAATTTATCAATTCGATTTATTAAGATAAATATAAATGATACCAATAGTTACTCTTTAAAAAATAACCATTTTCATTGTTAAATAGTTATAATCACATTTAAATAATTATTGATCTTGTAACAAAAAAATGTGACAAATAAATTAATTTCAATATTAATATTTAATGAATATTAATATATTCATTTAAAATAATGAAATTTATAATATTTTTATTTTCATATGTATTTTTTATTATAGTTTTTTTTAGGTTTCACATTATATAAAATTAATTTTAATAAGGTGTCTGACCAACTATTTTTGTTTTCTATTATGTTTGAAGAAAAAAATAAAACACATTTCATTTATTTTAAGGAATGAAATATTGGATAATATAAAGGTGTTACAATCTCTGACAAAAAATATGTCAAATCCATAATATATTATTTATCATACAATTTTTAAAACAACTATGGTTTATAAATGATAATCATAATTAATGATATAATTCATTAGAAATATCAATCTTAAAATCATATGATAAAAATATTTTTCCCTCATAATATGTCAATACAAATATATTAATATTTCTCCAATCATTTATGAGAATCATATACAATGATTATTTATCATAACTATTATAATAGTGTAGATTTTCATTGAATAATCTTAGTTATTATTTCATTGAATGATTAACATATGGTTTTCTTAAATATAAAATTTTATTTCCTGATATCATTGAATAATAATAATCAAATTTATATAGATCTAATATATTTTTAGATTCATATAAAATTCAATAACTGTAACATTAATAAGGATCAGATTAATCCTAATCTAGTATGATGTAAAGGGTATCTAAAAACCATAAATAAAATAATAATACATTCTAGTATATATATTTATAATTAAATTTGTAATTGTTCCTGAAAACAATAACAACATAAGGAATCATAAAATCTAAATATAATAACCAGTGTAGTTAGATCCCCATATTTATAAATATCAAATATAACAACATTCTGTTTATAGAGTTTTTCGTATTCACATTCATTTTTTGTTTATTGTTTTCAATTATCCCCTTAATCCTGAAAATTTTTGATCTATTTTTATTAGTTACATAATTCATCACATATAAATGATCTCATTACTAGTGGTTTATTTGGATGAGAATAAATTTTAATCTAAATATTAAAAAATTTGATTTGTTTTCTTCTGTAGTTGTGTGAAATATAATAAAAAATTAATATACATGAATCATTTTGACATACCTAGTAGAAAATAATCGATTTTTATTTTCAATCAAGTTTTATATGTTTAATATTAAATATTTATTACTTAATCATCTTCATAAAAATCACTTATGAATATTCATTATCATCTTCATTTGTGTTCATGGAAACATGTGTATGATAATATTGTTTATCATATATTTTTACAGTAGAATTGGCATAACTGTATTATTTCTCAATCCAACTTCTACCCTATTTGGCCCCCATTATAGAAATAATCACATATCCAATGGAAGTAATAAATATATTTATTTCTCCTCACTCCAATCATGTATAAAACCAAAAGGTGATAATATAATAGAAGTTAAATTAAAATTATATGATAATATTCTTAATAGATTAGATCTCTTAATGCATGTCAATTCTTACTTTAAGGATCTTTTTAATGTCCCCAAATCCATCACTGAGCCTATGGATGGGGTGATACTGATAATGGGGAATCAAGAGGACAATTCAAATCTCACTTATGTGCCCCTAAATCCAGAGATGATGGATTCGGTCTTTAGCCTCCAGCCTGAGAGTACACTTGGTCCTGATGGCATTGGTAATTTATTCTTCCAATCATTTTGGGATGTAATCCATCTGGATGTTTTTAGGATAGTCATTCATTTTTTTAGGGGTGGATCTCTCCCTAGAGGTTTGAATGCACAGTTTCATGCCCTTATTCCCAAATAGGACAATGAAAATGAAGTTCATTTTTTCAATCCAGTTTCTCTGGTTAATACCTTTTATTATGTTATTTGCAATATTCTTACCAACATTCTTTCCTCTTTTGCTTCCAAAATTGACTCTCCAAATCCGTTTGGCTTCATCAAGGGAAGATCAATACAATACTGTCTTATCACCGCCTCAGAGTGTGTTAATCTTCTTAAGAAACCCATCAGAGGTGGTAATATTGCTCTCAAATTAGACATTAAGAAGGATTTTTACACAATTGACGTACACATTATCTAGAAGATCCTTATCATCTATGCATTTCATGAGGTCGCCATCAACTGGGTCAAAACCATTTTAAGATATGCTCATATTTCAGTACACATAAATGGTTCCCCTGAAGGATATTTTTGTTTCTTGAGAGGAGTAAGATAGGGTGATCCAATATCATCCATCCTCTTTTCATTTTCTTAGGATTACCTTAGCAGGATTCTTTCTATCATGGATGATAATTGAAAGATGGCGTTTATTCATTCTTTAAGGGGTATTGTTGCACCCTCCCATATCGTATATGCAGATGATATTATCCTCTTTAACTATAGGGATAATGGTATTATCATGAAAATAAAGAGATCTATATTGCATTATGAATTGGTTTCTGGGCAGGTCGTTAGCTGGAACAAATCATTTGTTTATTTTG
The DNA here is from genome assembly GCA_963277665.1 of Viscum album. NCBI lineage: Eukaryota > Viridiplantae > Streptophyta > Magnoliopsida > Santalales > Viscaceae > Viscum > Viscum album. Next base: position 1,436,848,041 of record OY728159.1, read on the forward strand.
GCAAGGGATTTTATACACCCAAAAAAATGATATCATTAGGTAATTGGGTATTCGTGAGGGATATATTCCCTTCACATATTTGGGAGTTCCTAGGTTCTGGGGGAGACCAATGGTCTGTCATTTTTCCAAGATTGTGAGCATGATTTAAAATACAACTCTCTACATGGAAATGAAATTCTTTATCATTGGCTGGTCCAGATTGACTGGTGAAATCAATTATTATATCCAAATTTGATTATTCTTTTAAGGATTATAAATGGCTGATTGACTTAATCAAGTGTATTAATACTTCTATTAAAAAAATTTATCTGGAGTGGATGCTTATTGGAAAGAATAATGGCAATGGTTCCATGGAATATGGTCAGAACAATTTATGATGCGGGTGGATTGGGTATTAAAAAATTAATGGGATTCAACGATTCATTGCAGGCTAGGTTTTTATTGAGAATTGTAAACATGCAATCTCCTACTACCAATTTTCATCAGGCCATGTTCTTTCACAGGCTTAAAACATGGAACCTTAACTATGATAATTCCTCAGTGTGGCCCGCTTTTAAGAAATTTTTTTCAAAAATTGATGTTGATTCTCGATGGCTTGTTTACAATAAAAGTATTCCTTGGATTCCTGGATAATCTTCCAGCTCACATTTCCATGATCGTAAATGATTATTGCTGGTCTTACATGAGTGATTTTTGGTCATGGGAACCTACTGTCAGTGGTATTATCACCTCCAAAGTGTATTATAATAATTTTATTAGAAGATCAAACTATGTAAAATTTATTGGGAATCTGTAGAGTAACTTCGTGAGGCCTTCTCAGTCTATCATGGCATTGAGAGTGGCTTAAAAAACTACCAACCGATGATTTCTTGCAGGTATGTGGTATCTCTATTTCTTCCATCTGTGTTTTGTGCTTTCAGCATAGGTAATATTTGGATCATTTATTCCTCAGCTGTTATATGACTTCGGTGACATGGAGGGCATTTTATGACATTTTTGAGGTCCTGCTGCATCACTTCCACACAATTGAAGATATCATTAAATGTTGGAGCTCATTGATGCTATCACCATATCTTCATTTATTTTTTCTTGTTGCTGCTATGGAAGCTGGTTATTTTATTTAGTTGTCATGAAACATGATTATACATGAGTTATAATGATTCTGGTTTGGTTCCATGCTAGAAGGGATCCTCGCTACTGTCCTTTAGGTGAAGACTCCCAATGGTGTGTTTTGTGGAAACTCAATTCATGACTTATTGGTTCTCAATAAGATTGAGCTGAAAGGTAATTTTGGTCCTCCACATGGAACATTATAAGTTATATTGTAGGATCCATCTATTGGATGGATCAAAATCAACTCTAATGGTGCTTCAAGGGGTAATCTAGGGCCCTCTGGATTCGGTGATTTCTATAGAGATTATCAGGGGCATGTTCTTGGCTGAATCTATAGCTCATGTGTTATTACCTCTACCCTTGAATCTGAAATGTATGGTGTCAACATATCGGTGGATAAAATGAGAGTAGGTGTTGGAACAATATCTCTATTGAATGTGATTCCACAGTTATTGTCTCGTCCATTCATATTAGGACCCTACAACTATCATGGAAGCTCACCAATCGATGGACTAAATGTCTGGACTCTCTATACTCAAAGTATCACTGCGTAACTCATGTGTGTAGAGAGGAAAATTTGTTGGCAGGCGAGATTGCTAACAATGGTATTCATTAAGAATGACTTTTATTAGGAGGAAAATTTCCCTAATTATCTTCTTCCCTTCTTTAGGAGGGATTTCTTTAAATATTTTACTTTCAGACATGTGCAATATTTTTTCTCCTAATATAGGAATCTTGACTCTCTCGGAAGGATCTCAATTTGTTAAAAAAATCACTCAATCTAGAGTCAATATATTTTTCATTAGGGAGGGTCCGCTCATATACAATCACACAAATTCTACACCTAATAAATAAATTATAATTGACTGTAAGTGGAATGTAATTAATAAAAATGCATGCCCAAAGAGTACTATATTTGGTGTTCAGATAGATCTCAGTATCATTCACCAAGTAATGATTGAGATATACCACACCATAATTCTAATGTTTATTACCCAAAGATACATCTCCTTTATAGAATTCCTCAACATGTTTGAATCTTCATAGGGATTCCATTGATAGGAAACTAAATAAACACTATATTTACAAAATATCATGATATTACCCATTATTTATTCATATCTGATTTATATTTCCAAATTCTCAATATCCTATATCCATAATGTTACTAATATAACATAAATAATAATATAATTAATCTTCAAAATTAACAAAATTTATCTCAGATACCAACTATGTAAAAAAAGACCCACACAGCTTGGTTAGGTGTGTAAAACATCAAATTTATAAAATTTAATTGATACCATCTGACAAAACCAAATCAAAATTTAACTATATAAAATTAATTTACACATTAAAACTCACAATATTCATGAATTCCGAATAAATGAACATTTGGTTTCTTTAAGGGTCCTCTACATAATTAATCATTTTCATGATAAATATGATCATTTCTTATAATGGAACCACACTTTATATTTTTCTTGATTACATATAATCATTATTATGTCCTGAGTAATGGAATCATATGAAATGTTTTTGATTAATGTCTTGGTAATGATAAAATATCAATATTCAATCAATATATATATAAAAAATTTATTATAAAACATCATCATGAGAGAAATATATAACGAAAATGGACATCGTTCAACAAGTGTTACCTATAAGTTATAATAGAAGGTCATTTTATCTAGAATTAACAAATGTATAACTTAATTAAAGGTTGTGGATTCATGAGATACTAATCGTGATCCATAATGAATATTTATAGAAATATGAAATGGAAATTTACCATTCCGTTGAAAAATGATATAACTATTAACATCAACACAATCATAATTAGAAAGAATTTATAACATTGTGTTGTGATTCATAAACTCCAACACATTTAGTTGTAAACAAAAAAATATCCATACACCAAATTCATAAGAAAAAAAAATTTATTTCGTTAAATTATAATGAAAATAGATTCTAATGCATCATTTAAAAAAATAGAGTTCTATACATAATGTACAGAAGAAATATCCTTCATTCATGTTGGGAAAAAAATTACCCACAATCCATGTAGTTACATATTCAATTTCATATCATTAAATAATTCTCTAATGATATTTAAATAATTAACCAATAAATAGGATGGTGACATGATACCCCCATCATCACCTATAAATATGAGTGCTATAAAAAATTATTTAGTCATTACATAATGACAATCATGGACAAAATATCTGTTTGAAATCATTTGAATATATTACTTTTTAAAAAATTATAAAAAAAATAATATTTAAAAAAATAATCTCAATAACCCAAAATATAGTTTTTACATATTTATTAATATGTTAGTTCATAAAACATAATTTATTGGAGATTTATCATGTATGGTATTGATGAAAAGTAAAATTAAAATTGGTCTATTGAATCACATTATAATATCATAATAAATATCCAATTTAGAAATTATTAAATATGCATTAATATATATTTCGTTAAATATGATTACTCTAACAATGATTAATTATTTAAAAAAATTTCCTTTAATGTAATATTTATGAAGAAAAATTGTATATTGAATTAATGGTCTCAAATTCATTAATTCAGAAGAGATAAAATCATTGAACACAACTTTTTTAAATTGAAACCTTTCAAAATCATTGTGATATTAAGAAGTATAATTTTAAAAAAAATTATTACATTTGATATAAAAATATTTAGTTTTGTCAAATATCAATAATATTTAAGATCATATGAAAATATATTTGAAAAGTGGAATTTAATATATCAAAAGTGCAATTCTCATTGGTATGAAAAAAATTATATAAGGGGTTTTTTAAAAAATTGAATAGTTAAAAATTATAATGTTATGTGACACATTAAAAATCAATAAACTAAAAGGGTTTTTTGAAAAAAAATCAAAAAATTAATTTTCAAAAATAATATTAGTTAATTGATCCTTTAAAAAGATATTATATATTTTTCATCAGAAATTAGATCATTAAAGGGATAATATTTTAATATTTTTAATATCAATTTATTAAAAATAATTATAAAGGGAGAGATAAATAATTTATTTCAGAAAAAGAAAGGGTATTTATGATGATTACTGGAATTAAAAATTATTTGTATTTTCCAATAAAAATTGGAACATTGTTAGATTCATTTAATATAGATACGAAAAAAATGGATTGTTTTGAGAGATTTTGATTTATTATTAAAAAGTTAACCATAATGAGGAATGAAATTCATTAAAATAACAATATATAAAATACTAATATTTTTTATTATAATATAATCATAAAATAAATTAAAATAATCATATAAATAAAATTCAATGGGAAATAATTAGGACTCATGAAAAGAAGTTTACACTAGAATCCCCCATACACAGAATGTGAACAATGTAATAAAAACCTATTGAATGAAATTTCTTGAAAATTTAGTTTAGATATAAACATAAAATATTTATTCATGTAATAATATTTCAAATAAATAGTATATACAAAATATAAATGTGGAAATATGTTTATGTGTAAAAAAGTCACAATGAAGGATATATCATACAAACATCACTTTAATAAATAATTATTTCTAATGAAAAAAAGAAATCAAAAGGGGAATTTTTCATTGAAATTTAAATACACAAATATAATTTTAAATATTCGCAATTAAATATATGGTTAAATTTATGCAATATATAAAAATGATATTCAAGAATAAAAATTATAAATCAATTAATGTGTATTAATTTATAAACTACATTACCATTTACCCTGCTTATCCAAATAGGGGATATATTCATGTATTAAATTCATAAAACATTTAATTACTTATTAAAAAAACATATAAATATATATTCATTTTTATATAGATAAATTATTATTGTTTATTATACAATTTTTATTATTTTATAGTTTATTCTCGTCACGATATGTTTGTAAATTAATATTTTATGCATGCATTGTAATACCAATGATGATACTATATCTCTAATTCTATGTATATAATTAAAATATTGTTTATGGATTTTTAATATATTTATGTATTTTATTATGATGTAAAAAATTTAATTCCAATTGGGTTTTTTTTTATATTTTTGTAGTTGAAATTGTTGGCACGCTTCATGGAGTAATTTTTAACGAAAGAAAGGTGATATATTTATAATATGTAAAATATTAATAAAAAATATCTAGAAAAATGAGAAATAAAATTTTGTCGTTTATATAAAAGAAAAATATAATTTATTTATAAAATATATTATATAATATATATTTATTACATTTTTAGGTAGGATGATAAAATTTGCAATTAGTGAGTATGTCATAACTGATTGGATAGTTTGGTTATGAAAGAAATTCCTCTAAAATAATGTATTTTTTATAATTATGCTGATGAAAATTAGATTTATTCTAGGTGTTGAATCATATTCTAATATAATCGTATTATAAATAAATTTGATGATGAAAAAAATGTTTTTCTTCATGGGCTTGGTAGTAAACAGACACACATGGGAGATGCTCTTATTTTTCATAGAATATAAATATGGTGTGAAATATTAATGTTTTTTAGAATTTTAATAATGTATAAAATATAATATTTATTCATTATATACACCATATAATAATTACATTAACGGATGTTATGAAAAATGGATCATTTATCCTATTTAAGTGATAGTTTTCATATAACACAAGAGGGAGTTTATTTTCTCAATAACATGAATAATTTGAAGATAAATATAATATATAAACATAATAAAAATTAATTTTTCAAATTATATTGATATAATTATTTCAACATTTTTAAAACTGAATTTAATTTCATAACCCAACTTACCATCGATTGGGTAGTCGGACATGTGCGTTACATGTCCCCAAATGTGTCTCTATGCATGCAAGAAGTTGCTGATTAGATTCAGGTGCATTAAGAAGTGATAGTTGGGAGACTATACCATCAAATTAGTAGTGTATAATTGTATAATAGAGGAAATAACAATCAACATTTGAATGAGTAACAAATGAATAAATGTTTACAGTGGAAGACAATTAATATAAATTTTATAAATAGTGGACAAATCATGTTTATAGATAACATGGTTGGTGGATGATAAATTAGAGAAACCAGTTAAAATGAAGCATGATTTATCATACCCGATATTAGAGTAAACATTTTGATAAAATATTCCGTAAGTTTTATCTCTATGAGCATATAGACCTCTTACTCGGTCGTTTCCTCATGAATTCTATGTACAAGCAATACAAAAATCAACCTACATCTTAAAAATACAAGGTCTACTAGGATATAATGTGCACCTATGTAGGGTGTGGGATATAAATCTCAGTATGCCGGAATCCACATTGTCTATCCCAATCTAGAAATTGAATTATAAAATAAATAGCATATGGGTATAAGGAATTTAATAAATAAGACTATAATAATTAAATAATCACCTATTTAGCTTTCTAAGGGACTCCAATTGCCTATACAAACATCATCTCAATTCCCAAATAAGGGTCCAATCGCGTAACAATATATATATATATATATATGGATCATAAGATGCATTGGAAATAATTCCTCCCAAAAATACACAAATATTCAGATCATAATATGAATGTGGTAAGAAGTCCCCCCCACCCATCCTCATATATACCGATTCTTACTCGCGTGGGGTAAGAATGTGTCCCACACATACAAATATATGAAGATTGTAATTGGAATGGTGTAAGAATGCATCCCACTAATACTAATATATTCAAATCATAACGTGAATTGGGTAAGATTTCCTCCCACATACTCATATATACAAATCATAATTGGAATGAGGTAAGAATTCATCCCACCCAGACTCATATATTGAGTTCATTAATAATGTAAATATAACCACAATTATGATGCATGACCTAAGTTATTATATCTTAGGATTTAAATTTATCCATAAAAGTATAACCATCATTTACATTTAAAATACAATTTATTAGAAAAATACCTTTATGCAATTCTATAGCACTATCCATATTCATCATTTAATAAATTTGTAATATCCTCTTATATTTCAAGCTATCTAATGTCGAATTTCATTTAACTCCTTGAGACCCACATCCAATATTTTATAAATCATAAAAAGGCATGTAATTTTCCATACTTTTGGGTTATTCCATTTATTATATTTTCATTCATTTCACTAATAAAATAACAAAAAATATTAAACTCAACCAAGGCCTTTAAGGTGTCAACATAGAAGGGAAATGACCTATATGCGTAATTAAAATTTATGAAACAAGATAATGTAAAAACACACCATCTACCTATCAGATCTTCAATCATAAGAAAAAAATAAAGGCAATATTGATGGAAAGCATTCAATTTTTGTCACTTATTAAAAGTATGATGGAATCACACCTTCATTAGAGGGTTTTTATTATAAAATATTTTCATTTAATAAAAAAAAATTATTTATTGCGTTAAGAATTTCATTAACATTATCAAATGATTCATTTATTCAAAATAAATCCTTTAATAATAATCTATAAATATTTTTATACTGAATTATTTAATAAATTAATAAATTTAAAGGTTCATGGAAAATCGATCCTACCTCAATCTGTAGACTAGTTTCAATAATTTCTCGTGTCAGATTTGGCAGTGACCACATGAAAATGATCCAAACATATATGAACAGAATTATATATTTATATATAACACATATCCCAATGAACATATTCCCCACATAATGAGGGGATACAAACAAGGATTATATATATATATATATATACATAACTAATTATATCTGTGTGTCCCTCAACAATGACCAAAATCCAACTAAAACCTTTATCTGGGACATTTAAATTACCAAACCCACAATTATAAATTAAGAGACAATAAGAACAGATGGAAAATATTACCCCAAAATGATGGTGGTGATCCATATCGAACCCATACTCCTATCATTTAGTGGAAGATGCAATAACACACAAGAAAGTGCCCTGAGAGACCATTCACACACCCTAATACCGAAGAAGATTTCGAAAATATTATTAGCCCTAATCCAATAATTTGGATGAACCAAAATTGGGAAATAGAAGAATAAAAACACAGCTGAGAAAGGTAGAGTGATGATATAGGGTTCTTACTTTGAAGAATCATTTAAAAATTCTAAAAAACTAGTGGACTTCATTGATTGGAGTTGAGGCACATGGAAGAGGGTTGCATTTACCATGGTGGTTCATCCAAGGGGAAGCATGTCGTGCATGTTTTTGGTGAGGGAATGTAAGGGTTTTATTTTTATTTTTATTTCAATTAATTTTATTTTTATTTTCATTAAACTTCATAAAATTGGGTATACCACACAGTTTGACCTATATAGTTTCCCAAAATGATCGCAAACCATTTGGTGAACTATGTGAGGCTGCTGGCCTTAAAAACACATTGTACATGATATGTTCACAGTTTGGAATACCTTTAATATCTTTTTACACTTCCACATATCCTTTTGAACAAGGATTCATGGTTTCTAGTAGGAGCCATATGGTTTCAAAAATAACCATACCCCTTTTACAAGCCATTTAAAACCGTGATTTCTGGACATTGGAACTCCTTAAACTTGATGAGATACTTGAGAAACAGAATGATCATTAACCCAATAAAGAAATATTAGAATGAAATTATTAAATACTTGTACTCATGTTTAGAATATCAGTTTTAAAATTGTAACAAATTTTTGAAAAAATAAATAAATTTCCCAACAATTTATTTTCTTCTTCAAGACAGGATACATTAAAACCTTCCCACCTCAGAAATTCTCATCCACATGAAGTCATTGGGAAAAATAGAAACCACAATCAACCAATAAGGGTCATGAATATTCACTCAAATGTTCACATTTCAATTTTCAAATATAAAAATATCCTACGAGAATTCATTTAAAAACACTATAAATAAGCCTAGAAAGCTCGATCCAACACTCGTTCCCCAACCAAAACATTGATACATATCTTACCCAAGCCTATTTACCAAGAGACAAGATCTTATTGTCATATTGTTATGATTCCATCCAAAATTACCTCACTCCAAATTTATTTACATTATGTGAACCATTCCAAATCAGGATTCATTCCATTGTTGTAATTTTCATACCACCATGCCATTATGTAAACAAATTTCACTTCTCACTTTATTCAACAAATGGCTAAAATAGTCAATTCCCCATCATCCATATAGCCCAAGATGAGTTCTATTTTCATGAAAACATCCATCCAAAACCACCTTCACTCATCTCTACGTTATGACATGCCTATAGATGGCCATTCCATGACTACACACATTGATAAATAAGGATATGTGTCAATCCACTACAACTAATCATTCATGATGATTATCGGATTAGAAGACCAATGTTTTACAAGATGAAATCTTATACCTTCTCCCAAGGATTATTGCAATCACCAAGAACATGTACACATATATACATATATAAAATTCAGGGAAATTCAAGAAAAAACCACAAAGGCAGCCATACATCCATCATGCAACATCAAAATGGAGAAACATCCAACAAGCTCAACAGCATTGAAACATTATCTCAGTGTAACATTGATAACCTATTAGTGGATAAAGGATGATGTCAATACAATTTTTGTTAACTTTTCATATAGGAATACATTTACATTATTTTAATAGTTTCTATTTCATCATACATGACTAATGGATGGATGATATGTTTAACCACTATTGGTGTATTTGAATGGAATGAAGATCAGCATCACATGTTGATGGGACATTATAACTAATCATAACATTAAAATTTAGTTGATTTCTGTTATTTTCTCATGATATGACCAAAAACGTCCAATCCAGACTAAGGGTGATGCACAATGGGTGAATACACTGCAACTTGAACAATGTAGTGCTGCCAGGTAAGAACTGACACAATTGAAGACTCCTGAATCAGAAAGGAAAACAAAACTGACCCACTTTTAGTGATATTATTTTGATATTCATATACTCTAAAGGGAAAATTTAAACTATTAACGACGTGACACTCCCCACAATAGGAGTTTCCTAGATTTAAAATGAAAAAACTAGCTGCTTTTGAGTGTTCTAGACAAAAAAACCTTAGACAAACATGTGACACTCCTCTAATCCAAGATCATAACATCAAAGCATTCATTGAAATCCAAAACTGAACTAACCGATGTGTGAAAACACCCAGATCACAACAATGTCAACCAAAGCATTATGATGAACTGAATTAATAATCTCATAGGTCACATTACATCATAGATTACCTGATAATTCACACAAAAAACATTGGTTATCATTTTTAGAAACTGAACTCGTTCATTACATCAATTAATGCTTGATGGGAAACACATACAGACACACATAATACCCTGAATTTACAAAAAGAAACTCCACATCCACACTATGTTCATTGGTGGTCTGCATTATACATTCAACATTGGATGGACTATAAAAGTGATTAGCCCTCAGTTGTGTTGTCCCATAATACTATTCGCTTGGACAATGGAAAAGAAATTCATCTACTACTAAGGAAAATATTATGGTTAAACAACCAAAAAAAGTTCTAAACCATGACCAAAGCATGTCAAACCAACTCAAACCAAGCATTGCATGAAATTCATGAAAAAAAAATTAAAAAACACAACTAACACCCACTCAAACAAGGGTTTATTTTATATCCAAGAGTTCTACTAGGGACAAAGACACATGAATGACCCCAATTGTCAGAAAATTCATGACATTATCATGTAACCCACGTTTTAAAGAATCTTTATACCATATGATTGCACCTTATGAAATAAAAAAAGTGGACCCTAAAACAATTTCATGCTAATATAATTCATTGGGATCAATATCCAACCATCAATCCATTGAAAAAAGAAAAACCACCTATAGGGATTGCTCAAGATTCTGTTCGAAGCAAACTCAATAGAGAAACTCAAACTGCCATTAAATTATTATTTCTTCAAAGGAATGAATTATAGTTTTCATTTCAATGACCTTTACATTTTCCACATTTAATATTTAATGATCTAAAGATTTAATCCAAAATTCAAGTCATATTTTTCTAAATAAACACCTAGTAATATATTTTAACCAACACCCCATTGGAAAAGTAGTAATATTTCATAAAATATCCTTTTAAAATCATAATATTGTACGAACATTATATATTTATTTGGAAGTTTATTGTTTAAATTATTTTTTAATAGAAAATGAAATATACAACAGTCTATCAGAACCAACCTGGGTTCTCTAGAATGAATCCCGATAGAGGTACCTCAATTAGAAAATTTTTCATACACCAAAATCGGTCATCTCTGTATGTTACATGTCCAAACTCACCAACATGGTTATATTTAAAAAATTTTTGTTTAAAAAATTCATTACAAGTTAGAAATCACACAACACATTACATTCAATAGCATTTCACAATATAATATGATCACATAGAAAGAGATCGACTAAATTGATTTACATTTCCCAACTCATTAATAGCCCTTACACAATGTCTATAGAAAATTTGATCCCATTAATCAAAACCAATTCCATTTAATATTTTAACATTCTCAAAAAGAATAGTTTGGTCATATGGGTTTCTCCCTACCAACCAATATATCCCCCACACACTTCACAATTTGACATTTGTCTCCCTTTAGTCATAACCAATTTACAATACCCAGTTAATCTATCTAATCCTTTACTTATAAACATTATCATCAATGTAATTATATATATATATAATGATAAATATGGTTTGAATATAAGTGTTTTCCATTCCATGATTTACATATCCCATATAACTTATAAATATAAATTGGTTCTCATTCATTCACAGCCTATATATTTTCATCCTATGCAACCCTTTACACATTAACAAATGCTAGTGTGTCCCTAAATGTGGATAACACAAGGCAACATGTTTTAATCATATAATAATGGAATATTTATAACACAAGCAAGCAATAAAAAGAAATAAACAGAAAATTATTCATATTGAATTGCCTAAATATGTATAAAACTTAGAATAGTATATAAATCAAGGAATTTAATGAAATAGAATGAATCATAGAAAGAAATAAACATGACACAACATATTCATTCCATGTGAATCACTATGTGACTAATAATGAATTAATTGGTGTAACCTTACCATATCTAGACAAGGGTAAAAGAATATAAATTCAATAAATAAATAAGTAGAATGGAATAAAACAATCACTCAAGGTGGACTCAAATCCAACATTAGTAAGAAAACATTGTGAAAAATATTTCCTGCCTTAGAAAGATAGTCATTTCACATACATGGGGTGATCAGTACCAAGAACAGTTTTTATCCAAGTGTCATAACATTCATATTCTAAAATATACTAGCCCAAAAAAATAAGAAAATGAAAATAAGTCATGATATGATACCACATTGTAACTTCCTAACCCAACATACCATTGAACTGGTAGCTAGAGTAGTGATTGACATGGAATCAAGTGCATCTCCTTTTATAAAAGAGGATACTAATTAGAAACAATGGTTTCAAAAGGTTATAATGGGGAGACTCTACCCTCAGATAAGAAATGAACAATGGTATAATAGTGTAAATAAAAATCAACATTGTGATAAGTAAGAATTAAAAAAATGCCATCTATGTAAGAGAGAAAAAAATAATTTTATAAATAGTGTCCAACACCAGTTTATAAACTTCATGGATGAAATATTATACAAGATCTAAAGTAATAAAAAATTAGTGTACTTTATAATACTAGAAAATATAGTAAAAATTAATAAAACACATCAAATCCCCAAGGGGGACCTCAATGAGCATCCCAATCCGCATCTCAGTCCTTTTCTCTGAATGCTCAGGTACCAAAAATACAACAATCTTCATAAATCCTAAAAATATAATGTGTACTCAAGTACAAAGGATAATATAATTATATGTGAGATATTAATATCATTATGATGGATCCCAAATATCTATCCCAATTATTATATTGAAGAATAAAATAAATAGGGTCAAGGGATATATAATTTAATAAACATATCAACAATAAATAAATAAGCACCTATACATGTTGTATAATAATACCAATGAGATATTACGTTCTATCTCCTATAAAAATGGGTTATTAAGAAAAAAATCATTACATTTTCAATCATATTGAATATTAACACAATTACATTGGGTTTGGGCCATTTACTACAACTAGAAAACATATTTTTAGAAATAATAATCATAGTGTGAAATAAGAATTTAATGAAAAAAAATTTATTTTATGTCAATATAAGATCACATTATTTTAAATACATAACACATTAGGTTTAGCCTATGTCATTAATATTGATTTTCAAAACCTTAGTATGTCATTATATCCTTAAACTTATCTTGTAATTTCACACAAATTTTTTCTATTCTTAATTTCTGAATGTAGATAATAATTTGTATGATACAATCTATAGTGACCCATACACTTTATACATATACATTACATCTTGTTAAATGAATAATAATTATATTGTGTTAATATCTATTCTAGAATCATACTGGTCTAGTGCCTTTAGAAATGTGGATATAAAGGAAACTGTTTCATATGATTTCCAAATCTTCTCTCAAAAATTTATTGTACAATTGAACCTTTTATAGACATATCATGCATATGATCATTCATCATAACCTAGTAAATGTAAACAAAATAAATGGTGAGATCAAATTCTCATTAATGATATGCATCGAGATATCAATAATAACATAATTATAACATTTTAATAAGGGTAATATAAAATGATATTAGAATTTGAAAAAAAAATCCACGAACAACATAGATCATAGTATTGAGTCAAGGAATAAATCATTGTATTTTATAAGACATGAATAATAATGTAGTCAATTATAAGGAACCATGCGATCATTAAATTGGCATAATACATAGATTTTTGGCATATATATAAATACAAAAAATAGTTACCTTAACAGTCCTGGACAATGTCCAAGTCTATTTTAATGGACTGGGTTCTCTCTTCATTACATGAATGTAGTAATGGTTCAATCCCAAGACTATCATAGTAGAGAAAGTACCTAATTAATCTCTTTTCACTCCCCATTCCATTCTTATTTATCACGTGGTATATCAATCATTAAACAATGTATATTACTGATATATAATCCTGATACCACCCATATCATAATGAAAATAAAATATACATATGTTATAAGATTATAAAAAATTAATTATAATATAACAAGGGAAAATATTATTGTTTTTAAAAATATTACATCTTTTTATATCATATGGAAATTAATTTGTGTTCATATATATTTTATCATTTCAGAATCCCTGGAAAAATTGATAATGATATTGTAATCGTAATTATTGTCAATTTAAAGTAATAATAAGCATTACATTAATAGATCATATACCCAATAAAATATTATGCAACATGAAATAATGTCATCATTGATGTAAAGTGTCATTAAAAGATCACTTGGAACATTTCCTGAGGAAAATACTATTTTTATATTGAAATCACTGATTTAGAATCTAAAAATCACTAAAATTTAAAAACAAATATATTCATTGAAAATAAAAATGAAAAATTTTAGACGAATTATCAAGTAATTAAGTTATAATGATGGGGGTGTATTATATTCAAGTAATATAAGATAAAAACCATTCCATTCAAATATTTCCAAAAAGGTCAATCATTTCCACATTTAGAAAATAAAAAAGAATATTCATTTTAAATTGTTTATAAAAACTTTAATCATTCGTAGAAGTTATTTTTATAATTCGATATTATTAAGAACATAAATTATTTTTTAGAGATAATTGACATAAAAATATTATTTTTTTCAGAATAGAAAAAATAAGTAAATCATCTAGTAAAAAATGTGCATTCAGTTTATCAAATACATAAGGAAAAATGTAAAAACAACATTAATTATAATAAAATAAAATGGAAAATGTATTTCCTGAATTTTTTGAGTTAGATAATAAAATTAAATCATCTAAAACAAAAGTATAAACAATTATATTCCACTATGAGATTTCAATATTAAACCCTTGCCTTGAGATCCATTTTTTTAAAATCACTATAAAATCCTATATAATTTATTTTAATTTATTATAATTTTATAAAAAAAGTCATTTAAATTCATATAATGTCATATTTGATTAATTTATAACATATCATGACACATTCATTAAATTTTTTTTACTAAAAGTGACATTTCGTATAGTTAAATATTAAAATTTTGATGAGAATTTCAACTATGTAGTTTTGTATATTTTACATTGACCATTATTTCATCATAATCATAATTTTAATAATTATATAAATATGTATATATGTATTATATATATATTCAACGAAAACAATAAATATTATATATAAAAAATAATTTACACCCTTTATTAAGATGGTATGTCATACATACGCAAAACATTGTTTTAATTATTCACATAATGAAATTAAATAAAAGTGTATAATAATAAAACTATATGTAATTATATTTATATATGTATATATATAATTTTTTAAACCCATCCTTTTAAATATATATATAAAGCAAAAATGAAAAAAATGTTACATCAGTTTATAGAGGTGGTAGTCTACACATATACACTAGAAACATTATCATTTTCCAGTTGGTTGGAATATAGGAATTTATATGTGATGTTATAAATTCTAAAGAAAAATAATTTCCTTAATATCATAATTAAATCAAAATCCCATCCTGATAACCATTCATGGAATGTCACAATGGAAAATGAATTGTATCACTATATTGAGGTGGTTATCCTCACGTACGAATGAGAAATACTTTCACTTCCCATGTAGTAGTAAAGTGGATGGATAATGATTACCAAATAATAATAATAACAATTTATCATAATTAGGATACTAAATTTCTTATTTTATTATTGCTACCATCATATTAGTGGAGGTAAAAGACAAAACAAATTGAATGATCTCTGTTAGGATGATTATAGCTTTATAGGTATGCATCTTTTAACCCTTTCAGAAGAATCATTTCATTAGAATCATAAGAAAAATAAAAAAAATCATTTATCGGTAATATGAGAATATTAATAGAAATTATTTTTTATATTTAATTTTCACTTGAAGGTGTAAAAACTGAAGGAAGGTGATCAATTTTAGAAGTGAGGTAAACAAAACTCTTATAATTGCTGAAATGATCATAATATGATTAACTAATTAACAAGATAAATGATTATATATGAAAATTTATTTGAATAAAAATATTCTAACGTCTTAATATAATCATCAAATGAAATTTAGACATCTCTGGTTCAATTTTAAACATTATATTTTGGATTAAGCCCTTTGTTTAGTATTTTTAATCATTTGTCTACTAACATGTATTTCAATATAAAGGTAGTTGTCTTATATATAATTTATAAATAGGATCCCAATTGACCAATGTAATAACAAATAGACCATATATAATCAACATTTTCCTCCTTCATGTTTTTTTTATATTTAAAAAATTTAATACAAAAATATTATCATAAAAATATTGAATAAATTTTTTTTATTCAATTTCATTAAGTTGATGTGTTTTGTTTTAAATAATCGTGATCACGTGAAGAAAACCCCTTTTTAGAAATATAAAAATTTAAACATAATTCAATAATTATTCATATTGCAATACTATAAAATAATAGAAGAATTCAAAAACATTGTTGACTATATAATAAATAAAATTTCGTAAAATAATTTTCCAATACTTATTAATTTAATTTATTATGATAAAAATAAATTGAATTCAAAAGAATTGATTTTTCATAACAATATATCTTCTACATTGAAATAACTTTTTTATTTCAATCAATTTATATCAAATAATGTTATTTTATACATTTGAAACCTATTATTTTTTCATAATTAGCCATTCCTATTGTCACCAAAAAAAATAATTATTAGGTCAAAATGGAATAATATAATATAGTTCTATTAGACATGTGGTTTTTTCACCTCTTTCTATTAACGAATTTTTATTTTAGAAGTACTATATAATATATTCTAAATGTTTTAGATATAATATGTGAATATTGTAGTAAATCTGGCAGCAGTTATCTAGGAGTAGAGATTATAATTGTGGTGGTTTATTATTCGGCATCAAGGAAATGAAATAGGAAGTATACTCATAAATGGTCCTAGACCATATGGTCACAATCATTATAGATACAAAAATGTTCCATTAATCCGTGAGAGTGGGTTTTCATTTAATAAATAGGATCATGTTACATAGATCATGAATTCCTACCCCAATGTTTGGTAAAGTAATGTGATGTAACAGATGATCCTCTATTTTTGAGACTACTACATTACCAATGACATCTATTGGGTGAATAGGGAAGTCCCCATGGATGATACATTGTATTTGTATATAGTGTTACATGAATTAGATCATCTAATTATGTACATATATATAATCCACTTCATTAAATACATCCAATATGAACACCACCCCTTGACCTTGTTCAGCGTTCTAAAATGAAATGACGTCACCCACATAAGTTGTTAATGAGTTGTGATTGGGATGTTACTTACATTATTTGGTGTGTGATATATTACTACAATACAAAATTACTAGTAATCATACAAAATAATGATTTTTATTTCATTTAGGATGTATCCCTCATCTAGGTTTGTTTGATTGTAGTAGGTACCTTATCCTAAAGAACCCGATAATAGACTCCCATTGCAGGTGACAACATGATCTATCACATATATTGACGAAGTGAGAATGCAGATAGTATTCATAGGTTCATATGAGATCTTATAGTGACTATGATAAATAATTACATTTAATGTCTATGCTTTGACATTCTATCTCTTTTTCCCCAAATATACTACTTACTTCAGAGTATTACGTGTTTCCATAATGAGAAATCATGTTTTACCTTTATTTGTGAGTGAATCATTAGTCAAGACAATATTCATTGGTGTGAGGGAATATGTATCCAATTATACATCAATTAGTTAGTTATATATAATTTATTATTGAATATTCATACATCAGACTTCCTATAATCATTGATGCATGTATTGATATCACATCAAAGGATTGAACTAAATTTTATCTAGTTATGGATTTTCAAGTTTACATTGATCTGAGCATGATGAACACATTAATATATTTTTTTGTATCATATTTAATCAACTAATATTAGGGAGTTGAAGTTACTGGTGTGGTAAATCATATATAATATTTTAATTACACCCATTGTGTCCCTCTAGTCCTACGTGGTCATCCAAAAGATGTTTAACCGGATCATGGGGACTTTAATAGACAACTAAATCTAAAATCTGGTTAATGATAATAATACATATCATCTTTCAAGGATATATATCCAGATGAATCATATGATTGAGGAATTTCATTCAAGAAATTGATCATTTGTTCAGAAATCACCATCATCGAGATCATGATGAGGATATCAAAAAGAATGTGTTCGGATGTATCAATACTCAATATGAGTTTATTTTTATTTCATTCATAATTAAAATATAAATTATATTGTTTTTTAGAATCATGAACAGATCAGTTCATCCATTCTTAGATGAATTTATAGTTTTATTCCCTAATGAAATCAATATCTATTCCACATTAGAAAAAGAACTTATTTATAATCTGTGGATTATCTTAAATTTCCTTCATAATCACTATATGTATGATGTTATCTCAATATAATGACTTTAGATTTCACATATCCCCCTAATTTGGTACTTCATCAACCAATTTAGAGTAGCAGTCGACCCTATGAAGATTTAAGTAGATATTTTTTTGAGAATCCTAAAAGCGTGTTTGAGGTATAGAGCATCCTTAGGGGCAAGACAATACAAGGAATTTATAAAAGACAAATCCATGATTATATTTTTTTTTATCCTTTTACCCTAAAGTGGTCTCCCTACAATTTTTATTACACATAATAGTGGTATTTTATGAATCCTCATCGTATATTGCTATGTACTAGAATTTAATAGTTCCCAGTTGGAGGAATATAATATTTGGTGTTATATGATGCCACTAGATCTTATATTAGTTGGGTTCTAATGTTTTTTACATTGATCAATTATGAGTCCAAAAATTTGATACCTCATTAATAGAACTACACTACACATGAATTCATGTATGTATAATAGTTTTCCTCTTAATTACTTGGAGATAATACAAACTTGATTAGGGTTGTATAGTCTATATGGAACAATAGTTCTACAAATAAAAACTCTCGCATAGTGATCAAAATCTCAAGAAGATATTTTTTTGGATTTGTATATGACTATAAAATCTAGATTCTCTATACTGTAGAAAATAAAATTTGGGGGTTAATACCCATTATAAAATATACCTAAAAAATTATTTGAAGTGCTATATAATCAGTTTCTATTGAAACAGATTTTAATGGTTATTGTGGGGGATGTGGCTTATCTTTGATAAATTGTTGTGGGACCTACACTTCTACAGATCATGGGGGATACCTGGTTTAGAGACATCAATTGTGTGGTCATGCATCATTTCATAACCACATGTGGCGCACTAGATCATATCATTCCATTTTTTATGGTTACTTTTGAATCTGTTGGGAATAAATGAGTGGTTAAAAAGAATAATCGACACACCCCCATAGAGGATGGACCAACTATTAAAAATATATACCATGAACTCTATAATCAGTTTTTTCACAAGGTAAAATATGAATTATTGACATGTTTTCTAGATATTGCTTTATTAACTATCGGTTAAGGCCAAGCACTCGATTAAAGAATGTTTTTATCATCACCTTTTGAGTAAAAAATAAATGTGATACTGAATATTGATTTGTTACATGATAATAATTACAAATTCAATGATGTTCTATGATATGATTTGGGCGATCATATATTAATCAATAAATTTGAACCACTATATTCATATTAGTGAATATAATTTGGTGGCTAGTTAGTATCACTTCATCATTTATTTCTATAAAAAAGTTCCCTAAGATAACCTTAGTGATCATTTTGTCTATGATACACATTTTACAAACTAGTTATGAATGATATTACAAGATACACAAAGGATGATTTTTTGGTTTAGTTTAATATTAAACCCTCACATAGATGGTATATTAAAGAGATCTATTAAGTTTAAAAGGCTATATATATAAAATTACTGTCATTTTTTTCTATAGCGGGAGGATCATATAACATAAGGGGAGTTATTGTAGAAAAATTTATATAACCCCACTATTATAATGGACTCTTTTTAACAATTTTACATAACATTTTATGGGTTCTCATTTAAACGAAGATAAATTATATATTATTCATTCCTGTTACAAGAGTTGTTTCATTGGGTTATATAAGAGGATCGTGTGATCTTGTATCATATCATTATATCTTCAATCAATCAATAGTATTTTTCATGGCAATGAAATATTAAGTGGGAGTTCATGGATATAAGTGACATGTTATTTAATATTTCTACATGATGTTTTTGGGGATATTTACACCAATAAGAATGTTGTCACACAAATTCATCGGGAATATTCATGATTCAATACAGGGAGATAGATGATTCAAAACATCAGGAGATACCTCACATGTTATATCGGGGGCATAATATATTACATGATTCATATTAGAGGAGACACATTCATGATCTATTGAATTCCAACAACTACAGAGATCTCAATTTTGAGAATGATGATACTTTTTTATTGTAAAAATTTTATATTGAGGATTAGTATGAGTGGATCCTCCATCGATGGGTTAAATAAATAGAACATGTTTTGAAAATGAAAAATAAACTCCAAGAGAGGCCATTTTAATGAAACATTTTTATTTTATCCTAATAACATAACATTTTCATATAGTTTAATTATTTTACGATAAAATGAAATAAATTTTACAACGATGTAATATTCAAGAAACTTTCTATTAAAACCATTACTTCTTATTGGATCCCCATTATGAAATGTTCATCTTCGTCCACACTAGGATTATAACCCTATACCATGGTGATGGTGGTTGTTTCCCATGATGTGACTCATTCTATGGTTTTTTATTCTAAATTCATTTTTCCATAATGGATGTGTTTCATCATATCATTTATCATGGATGATCACAGAGGTGTAGTGTTTATCCCATGGTTTGTTTATGATTAATGATTTCACTAAGGTACTTTTTATTTCACAACATTAGGGGTCAAGATAATTAATTGTATGATATTTTATCAATTTTTCTATGTAGTTATAAGTGTTTTATGCAGATTATGTTTTTACATATTATGAAGTTAAAAGAAATGATAACATCCCTAGTACTGGGGGTTTTATGTAATACTTTTTTATGGATTCTTTTAATTAATTATATAGGTTATATTATGTTACATGTACTATAATTTTTTTACACTAAATATACAATAATATTATAAAACGTTAATATAAGAAGAAAAATAAAAATTTATAATTTTAAGAATCTATGTAAGATGTAACTTTTTCCTGAGATTGATTAGATTCCCCAATTATAAATTATATAATTTATTTAGAATGTGTGACATAATAAATATACATTATTAATTTAATAGATAGGGTTCTATAATGATAATCTTGAACACCGTGGTAATAAATAATTCTCACCAACATTATCTAATTTTTGAAATGAATAAGAAAGGTCATTAATTTCCTATTGGTTTCCCTATTGACATCTGATGTAGATCAAAATCATCAAGCCATCATGATAGACCGATCATAATGAATTCTTTTATTAATGAACATTGATATATGAAAATAATATTCACCATAAATGTGCAGTTATGTTACCTTAATATCCTCAATGATATTCCTCATCCTAAATTTATCAAATATTTGGTCTCTAAAAGCATTTAGCAATGTTTGGAAAATACATAGCATCGATATTTCTTGATCTCTCTACATTATTTTCAAATAAACCAAATATATCATTTTAGATTGTCTCTAAATTTATCATTTGATACATAAATTCATGGTATATATCTTTTAATGACCCAATTATTTCTTAATTATAACATCTGATTATATGAATTATTTAATTCATGGAGGGTTCGACGTAACCTCTAGAACAACACCTATTATTTTTCCAAAATGTTCACAAAAATAATTCTATATTTCTGAAATAGATTATCTAATTTCATATTTAATATCATTATTCATCATATCTATGCCACCATTGTTTCTTCCTCAATGCTATAGAATTATTTTAGACCAATTTATGAAACAGATGTAATCATGTCCACCTTGTAATTTTCTCATCAAACTATAAAAACATGATACAAATCACAACATATATTATGAAGCATGGTTCTACAACATTTTAAATCATATTTCAAATGTAATTCTCTAATGAAATAAAAAACACACATTGTGGGATTCCATAATTTTTAAAAAAATTTGAGAAATTCATTTTGATTTAGATTTCGTTAACTATCTTTTTCATGCCACATTCTCATAAAGAGTCATTCACATGATATTACATTGTGGAAAAATATTTATTATTTCATAATATTCATTTTTATGAGTTAATTGAAAACCTTTTCTCAATGTAATTGTTGAATACATATGTCTACATTGAAACCACCAAATTTTGGGATTTCTTTCTCAATTATGTGGAAAACGATGTCATTGAAAATAAATTACATCTCATTTATATTTAATTTTTCCACACTTCTCACGATTCATATAAAATAAATAAACTCTAAATCTTCATTCTATATAATAGACCTAAAAAAATTATAGGTCAGTGAACTGCTAAGTTACAACCCCATGACATGGCCTATGGTATAATAATATTTGTTCCTCCCCACGCCCGTTATATGTTCACTCAATACCATAAAAACATGTTCTAGATACCATCTACAGATATATATATTCTCTTATTTTATAACATTGGTTATATTAAGTTTATCTAGGATGTTACCCCATGATATAATATTAACCTCACACTATTTTCATGGTTGAAAAAATTTTGATCCTTTTTTGAATAAATTTAAACACATTTGCGGTGTTTATATTAATAATTTTTAGTATTAGTATCATATAAACATGATCATATAAAATTAATCATACTCTAAATATAACATGATATTTTTTTACATATAATAATTTTAAAAAAAATTCACATTCGTATCATCTTTCATATGAATAACTTTTTGTCATTTTAAGGATATTATAAAATTTCTACCATATACGACACATAATGTTTACCTAAACTTTTATGTTTTATAGATAATCTATTCAGATATTGTTTATCCATACAATAATTATTTTACGTTATTTTGTATGTGAATACCTTTATCATCGTACATTGACATTCCAATAAATCATGTTGACAAAAAAATCAACATTATCATCCAAATTCTATTTTGTGTAATTCAAACTCTTCCTTTTATTAATTTTTTAATATAAATTTTACTCTATTGTATTTATTGTCTTCTCCACATTTTGATAATAATTGAAAATGTTTCATTATAAGGAATTTTTTTTTCTTATATAGGGGTTTTGATTATTCTATATAATTTATCCACCATCATTTTAATTTTATAATAGTAATATCAAATACCTTGAGGGCTCGATCCTTCCACATGTGTCTTATAAATGTTTCATTAGTCATTAGAATACATTTCTATGTTTTCTTACACAATATAGAATACATGAGGGAATTGTTCGTGATTCCAAAACAATTAATTAATCTATCCATGATGTTATTCCAATTAATCATTATTAGTAAAAGTGTTTGATCAATTATATTTTTCATCAGTTTGTAACCTATAATAATATTTATAAAAATACATAGATATTACTAACTATTTCATTGAATATTTAAGTGTAATCGATAATGTTTTCCTCATTATATTTTATTACCCTCAGAAGTTCTCTTATAAGATTATAATTTGAATTCCTTGAATTTTACATTTCATTAATAATTACCTTACATTTACATCACATTCCATTGGTAGTATGGAGGATCATGAATATTAGATCCAATTTTTTTTGAGTTATCTCGATCATGAATTCGGGAAATTTTTTTAATTTTATTTATAATCCTATTGTTTGAGATATGACATGGGGAGTGTTTTGTGGATTTGTATCAAATATCCAAGAAAAGAGTGATTTTCATGGTTGGCTCGCCGTTATGGTAAACTGAGCGACCATCCAAGCCAATCAAGAATCCCCAGGTAGAGGATATTCCCATGGATGGATCACTTTTTTAAAAATCCTTCACCCAAACAATGGAAAATATGAATCCCAAGATAGTGAGGGTCTGTATGGTTGGAACATGATTTTTCAAACCGAGCACTCATGACCAAAAATCTATGCATGTGGTTTTAAATTAGTCTGAAAATGAGTTTTAAAATCCATATAACACTCAAAACACATCATTTTCAACCTAGAATCTTAGCATGAGGCTGTTGTACAATATCAATGAATCCTGAAAGGATTCTAATGCTATCCATCATATGTTCATTGAGATTTAATGCCCAAATCGAATATCCAATCTTCTCCCAATGTGTGGATTTCATGTCGGTCCCTATGTTGTTTATCCATATTTCATTACATGATATTTTGATGATATTGATATACTATTTATTTATGTATAAAACTATTTAGTAAGATATATATCTAGGTTTTTACATCTTGATCTATATTCATAATATCTAAATATCTCTAATCATAAGTTAGGGATTTAGATATGGGATCTAATCTACATCATTGTGTTGTAGAATTTTGTGTAATTACATAGGGTGGTTGATCATCATTATATTGAGGTAGGTGGCCTAAATTTCAATACCCATTGGGGAGAATTTCATTTCTATATGAAACTAATAGAATATCCAGTGTTTCTCAATAAATCAAAACATTAATTTATTTAGTTATTGTAATAAACTGATTAATTGAGATAGTTGTGATATTTTATGAATTTGGATTAATTAATTAGATAACTGTTTTTAGGTTTCAATATGAGATTATGGGAGTAATTTAATTCAGATTATTCATTGATTAATTAATTATCAAGTCTCAATTGAGAATTTTAGGATATTATAGAATATGGTGTAATAGGGAATTAGTATAATTTATAGGTATGTTAATTAATGATTTTGTCAATTTTAAATTTATAATAATTAGTGGCTGAATTTATTGTTAGATTTTATATATCTGAATGGTTTAATAATTTTTGAATTAATTTATATAAAATGAGATGCATTAAGTTAATTTTTTAATTAATTATATATTTTGATTAATTAATTTAGGTATTCTTTAATGGTTATTCAAGGGGTTCTAGGAATGGTGACCTAGGCCGATATTGACATAGAGTAATAGTTATTAAATCGGGGTATACTTGACGATCTAGGCCAATATTAGACATATCAGTATAATGAATAATTGGGATTCTATAAATGATGATCTACATCAACAATAAGTGATCACAAATTATAATTGGGTCACTAGAAATGATGATCAACACCAATGGTAGATTCAACTCTTTTGAATTGGGAAGCTACACATGTCTTTCTATGCTCGTGATGGATATATAGATATATGAATGTGTTATATGCAAATTACTAGATATGTAGTTTTATATGCATCGCTTTTCCAATTGAATATTTTTCTAAGAGGATCAAATAATGAAATAAAAAATTATTGTGTCATATTGAAGAGACTTTGGCATGGGACAAATTAGTTATTGAGATTCGGTTGTCCATGTAACCATGGGGGTTTTTCCAGTCAAAAATGATTAATTTATAATGAAATGACAATTTATTTTTGAACTATAATTATTTTTTATACAATTTCATTACACTATAGCTTTACTGGATAAATTTTAGATGTCTTTGGTTATTTTTAATTTAGTTTCTCTCCCACCCTATTATGTATTCTTAATCGGTACGCAAATAGATGTTGTTCATTATGGATTGTGTTATATCAATGTCCATACATTATATGGATGAGTATGAATGGATCTGGGATGAGGGAAGAAAACATGGTTCCTGAATTACTTTGGACTAATTAGTGTCTTTAAAATTAGTCTCCCTTTATACACATTGAAATTTACTTCTTCATGAAATGATTCCCTTTCAGTTATACACTATATTTCCTTCTTTGGTTTTCATGTAACATTGGTGTTGGCTAAGAGAATATATGCTTCCACATTTTTTTATCTATTTATGTTGTTGTTTTACATTTTTTAAAGTGGGTATAGTCTTCCTATGATTGAATTTATTGACATTCGTTGATAGTCGAAATCCTCTAGTATATAGGGAGTTGTGCAGTGGTAATGTGAATGACCGGATCGGGACACTATTTTCTGGCACTCATGTCAAGATGTTACAAAGTGGTATCAGAGACCAATTTTCAATTGTCCTATTTTGACATACTATTTGTGGAAATCATGAAAGGATAATGGGTGTAGTTTGTGCATGGTAATGATATTTCCCTTGGGAGTTATAGTCCCATGTATGGGGGAACACCCATGTAATTTTGGTATAATGGTTGTTATTGTTTCTAAGTATTACAATTGAAAATTATTTCACCTTGGGGTACATAGTTGTTTTGTGATGAGATAATTGTTTTGAGGATTTTTAATTTTTGACTCATGTTTTGGTAATGAATGATAGTTGATTATGCATGCACCATTCTCAATACTTCTGTTTATTTTGTGACATGAATCATTTTAGGAACACATGAGAATTTTTTTTTGGGAAAGTTGTTGGAAATAACCTATTTTCCTAGATAGTGAAAACAAATTGTATATGTTGCCTAAAATGAAATCAAATTTTATAAAATGATTAATATTTTACATTAAGTGGGTGTTTAATATTAAAACCTGAAAAATGAATTTTTTTTACAATTGTTAACCAAGACCTAGGTGTAGTACGATTAAGTGTACTGATAGAGAATCAATTTCAACTATTGGTTGAGATGCGGGGAAAAGACATGTGGTGAGATGTTTTCATTATTCCACAAATATAAATATTATAAGTGGTTTTATTATTCCTATGATTTATGTTTGTATTTGTCCATATATGAGTCAACGACGATGATTTTTTAGGGGATTATTTGAAATTATTGAAGGGGATTAATTAACAATTGTGGAAACTAATGCACTAATAATGGCAATCAGGGAAGCATGTGATCATATCTTAGATAACTTCACTCACTTCATTTAATTCATGGAAAGAGACCTATGGAGTTTTGAGTACATTATATCTTGTATAATGAGGGTGTTTCAATTTTAGAACCCTATGTCCATTAAATTAGATGGTATACTGATGGAAGATGAGTTCCGGATTGAGTGGATCAAGATGATACATGACCATTTTGAGACTCTGATTAGATGAGTTTCATGTTTGTTTCATAAATGATATTAGGATCAAAAAATCATTACTATGAAACCTAGAGTCATTCTGAATATACTAATCATATTCTATGGAATAATGTCAAGTATACATTCTTAGATGTGGTGATTCATTATCTAATTCTGAGCAGGAATGTGAAGGAGGCTTCCATTGGTGAATCAGTCACTCGGGATCTTACCCTAGTTCTTTATAACTAGCTTTGTAATTTAGGATTCTATCATATACATTATCAGCAATAATGAATTGAGTGATATGAAAATAGCTAGATGGGGCATCTACATAGTTTCTTTAGGAACCCAAGATGTATGGTCAGTTATGGAGAAGCAAGACAATGTCAGAGTGTGAGAAGGGGATATTCTTCACCTTATCAGTCTCGAAGTTGGATTATTACTAGCAGAGGTGGTAGAGTTAAAAGACAATTTTCTTATAGGGATGAATATTCATGTTAGCATAGTGGTCTGAACCAGGGGAGTCATTCAACATAATAGGAAAGATCAGAAGGACATGCACTTGTGTTTCATCTAATTGTAGTGGAAGGTATGGTTGGGTAATTGACATTGAGAGTTATTATTCCAGAAACTTCTACATTATCTATTTCCTTTTTTTTATTCGTGTTCCTCTAATTACTTTATGCTTTCAATGTTATTAATGGTTCGATCTTGGAAGATTATATTTTTAGTGGTGTAGTGAATATTTCTAAATTGTTGGAGGTAATGTATAGAGGTATGAATTTGTGCAAGGAATATTTACATAATATTTGGAGTACCATTTTTTATGGGATCTCTATTATCATGATATAATATTATTTGACTTAATTATGTGTATATAATGGATAATTGTTACTGGTCAATGTTGATTATTACCATATGAGATTGACGTTTACATATCATAATGATAAATAATATGTTCACCATGGGGAGTGGGTTATCCTTGAATGTCGAGAAGGTCTATTTACTATGAAATTTGGGGAGATCACTGCCTAGATTGCTAGTCATCTTCTGTATGATAGCTTTGTTGAGCAGGATGTCGTACCACATGTGGTGTAACTATTTTAGGATATCTTTCCTGTAGAGTTATCATCGATAACACTTGAGAGAAATGAGGAATTCAAAATTGATCTCATCATAGTGTCCAATATAATATCTATTCCATCATAATTAAATGAACCAAATATGCATAAATATCTCTGGACTTAGATGGATGAGTTGTAGGATAAGGTATTTATCCATCCATGTACGTCGAATTACGATTCAACAATATCATTCTCAAATAAGGATGATGATTTTTTATGATTGAGTGTATATTACCAAAATTTTAATATGATGAATATGAAAAACCAATATCATATTTTGAATATCAATGATATGTTTTAAAATTTTTAGAGAGTTTGATGGTTCTCAAAGATAATTTTATGATTAAGGTTTCATTAGTTGAGAGTTTGTACATATGATCTTCTGTGGATTTATTTTAGGAGATGGTATGACCATTATGAGATTTTTTTAATGTAGTTTGGCTGAGAAAATAAACATATAATGTTTATGGCCTTGATGGACATGGATTTTCATCCATACTTAGATTAGTTTAAGGTGGTGTTTGTGGAAGACGTCTTTGTGTTCTCCAAGAATGATGATGATCATGCCCAACATCTTGACATTTTTCTGAGTACATTAAGAGAGAATCATCTATACACCAAGATAAGTATATTTCATTTTTGGATTAACCATGTACACTTCTTGGGGATCATCATCTTGGGTGAAGGTGTGTCAGTTGAAATAGAGAAGGTTTATCTAGGGTCTTCTATAGTGAATCCTAATACTTATTTCGATATCCAATGATTTCTAAGAATAACTACATAATACATGAAATTCATCCTGGACTATTATATGTTAGAGTCACCTCTTTCATCATTGATCTAAAATTGAATTAGCATTTTATGGTCTATGTCTTGAAGGATGTGTTTCGAGGAAATGAATAACCATTTCATGTCGGCACAAAATTTATTTATATTTCAGTAATTTGAGAAGAACATGGTGTATTGTAATTCTTATAGAATCGAACTTGAAGCTGTGTTGATGAATGGAGATTGATTCATGTAATTTGGGTATTAGAAGTTGAGAACCCATTAAAATAATAACTTAATCACAACCACATGATAGTGGGTGTGTTATATGCTCTGATTTGTTGGAGACACTACCTATTTCGGTGAAATGTTCATAGTCTATATAGATCAGTATATCTTGAGGTATATCTATTTAATGTTTTGTGTGAATCTTCAAAAGTGAAAATAGTTTGATTATATGAAGCCATTTGATTTATATCTAGAATATACATGTGGAAAATGAACAAGGATAGATGAATTCTTGAGATGTAAATCTCAGATTCACCTGGTTTTTGAATTTAGTGCTATATGGAAGATTATTTCCTGACTGCATGAAATGCATATGGTGGTTTAGGAGAGCCAGGAAAAGATATATCATTATTAGTAGTATTGGAGTCTATGATTTTGGGATGGGTTCCAGAAATGAAGTATGATGACATAGAGTGTTTGAACATGAGGGAAATACATCAATGATTAGGGGTTGCTTTATTATTGAAGTATAGATAATTATGGGATCATCTGTGTCAGTAATAAAATTTTTGTGCCTATGATCATGCGAGAGGGGATACTGTATGGATTCCATTACTTTAAGTGGGATGTACATCTAGGTGTAAAAAATATACCATTACATTCATTGATAGTTCTGGTATCCGATCATAAAAATGTTGATAGTTGGTTTCATTACACGATGTTTCACCCATCAGCTTGTGAAGGTGGAGCATCAACAACCTATTGGTTTTCTATAAGTATTTCCTATTCCTGGTTAGAAGAGGGACGACATGACCATAGATTCTTGGGTTGTTCTTCCAAATTTTTTTATTTGGTTTTATGGTATTTGGGTTATTGTTGGTCATCTGGAGAATGTAAAAAATTTTATTCCTATAAGGGAATCCGTTAAAATAGAGGTGTTGGATTACTGTATGTTCTAAATATAGTCCATCTGAACCGAGTTCCATGGACTATTGTATCATACCAGGGTTCAAGGATTTCTTCCCATTTATTTCTGGTGTTAAAAAATGTTCTTTGTATCCAGGACATGATTACTAATGTTTTTTATCATTGATATATAAGAAGGAAAAACGTATTATGCAATTTCTTAAGGTCATTATGTTAGAATGTGTTCCAAAATTTGATGGGTACTCAGGGTAGAACATTGTTTCAGTGGAGTATTATAATAATAATAGTTATCATGAAACAATAAAGATAGAACAATATGGGGTACTTTATTATAGGCCATGTAGATCACCACTATCCAAGATAGAACTAGGATTGTCAGATTAGATGGAACTGAGTCTCATGCAGGAGACTCTAGAGAAAGTGTAGTTTATTTTAAAACATTTTGATATAGATCAATGAAATTACAAGTCATATGATGACTGATGGAGATGACCCATAGTGTTTATAGTGGGTGATTAGGCATTTCTTTGGGTTACTCCAATGTTGTGTCACCGTAGGATATAGATATCCGGCATGTTAGTTCTTATGTTCGTTAGACATTTTGAGGTCATGGAGATAATCAGTACATTGGTGTATCGATAGGATCATACATAGAAATGAATCTCCATTCATGATTTTTTCATGTATCAAAACCATGGTGGTATCACCCATACCCTTCATATGTCATTGATGTGGATGTGGTTGACCTTTAGATATATGCATCCTTTTAGGAGATTCTGATACATGTTCTAGATCATATTGATAATGTTCTTAAGGGAAATAAAATATTAACAGTTCATTTATTATGGAAATATAGATTTGTAAAGGAGGAAGAATGGGGATGGGAAGAAAATATGAGGGCTCAATGGACCGTTCGTTTTAGCTCATAGTCATAGATGATATTAGAATTGAAGCTCGAGGATGATATGATATTTTATGGTGAGATTGTATGATTCTAACCAATTTAGGCACTATATCAGCCTTGAATTTTGTTACATTTTATTTATCATTATGTAACATTAATTTGAGTTATTAATTAGGTTGTTTTTTGGGTGGAGTTGTAAGAAAAATGTGAGAAAAAGTGATTATGCATAGTTGGTGCACAATTAGGGTAAACTATGAACCGAGAGAATCTTATAGTGCAACCTTAGGAAGTAGATATTATCATAAATAATGAATGGAGTGATAGACCATGCACCCAAACATAGGAAAAAATGAATCCACATTTAGTGACGGTCCACATATTAGGCACATGGTTTATCAAATGGTGCACCCCAACCATGAAAACAGTGAGTACAATTTTTTTTAAACTAAAATTAGTTTAAAAATAACCTGATCCTTCAATAGACATTATATTTGACCTAAACTCGGAACATAATGTTTTACCATGATTTTAGGGATCACAAAAGAGACTACAAGTCTATCAGACCTCTATTTTTTATAATTGAAAGGCTATATTGAAGAACCTCTCTTCACCTGGTATATTTATCTCATCCACATGCCAATATTCATTATCCTTCTCTCTATCCATGAACATTGTATTTTAGTTATCCACTATTTATTCAGATATAAACCAATTTGGTGAGATATAGATGTAGATATCGTTTCAAAATTTCATTATATATTTTTTCATGATTTAGGGATTTATATTTGGGATCTAATCTACATTGTTGTGCATCTCAATTTTGATACATACTATTGTGTGAAAATCATCCAAGAATTTACATATGTTGTATAAAATTCATATCCCATAGTCATAATTTTTATCACATATATGAATGTAGTAGAATTGTTATATTTTTTTAGCGATTCATATCTTTAATTGAATTAATTAATGTAGTAAATTAATTATTTGATATTTTTGTGAAATAATGAGTCTTTGGATTGATGTTGGAGAAAATTAATTAGATTGTTAATTATGTGATTATGGGAATTGACGAATTGGAATAATTCCTTGATGAATTAAATATCATGGCAGAAATTGAGGATTTGATAATTTGATTAAATTATAAGAATTTTGGAATTAGGATAATTAATTGATTGTTAATTAAAAATTTATTAGATTATAAATTCCGAATAATTATTGGGAGAATTAATTTTTAAAAGTTACGTATCTAAATGATTAATTAATAGATGAATTAATTAATTGAAAATATGAAGTGATAAATTTATTTTTGAATTAATTAATGAGTTGGATTAATTAGTTTTTGAATTGATTAATGGATGATCAAGGGATGATAGACTTGATGATCTAGGACATTTTTGATATAATATCCAAGTTGAAAAATGGTGGATAATCATAATGATCTTTTCCATTTCTATATCTATCAATATGATGATTACACTGGGTAGTAGGCATGATGATATACACCAATGATAGTTGAACATAAATAAAAATTTGGCAACTAAACATGTTTATCTACACCATTGGTATATATGAATATTGATAATTGGTAGGGTATACATGTGGTTCTATTCCAATGATGGATACATAGATATATGAATGTTTGATAAAATTTTCACTATATATGGAGTTCTTATCTCAAATAATTGACAATGAAATATTGGGATGAGCGGCTGACATAATGAAATAAGAATTGATTATGTCATATGGACCAGACTCTACCATTGGATGATGTATGTACTGAGATTTTGTTGTCCACAGGAACCAGGAGTTTATGTTTTTAAATAAATATTAATTGATAATGTGATGACTAATAATTTATTCATCTTAATTATTTATTTTTACAACTGCATACACTATTACAAGAGTGGATTTATTTTATACTTTATCAGTGGTGGCCAACTGAGTACCAATCACTCGTATTTTGAATACCTAATCGGTACACGAATAGTCATTGGTCTTTCAAGATAGTGTAATTGAAAAGGACCTGAGTTATGTTACTAGTTTGGTATGGATCATGGATGAGGAAACTAAAGACGGTTTGGGATTGTCTTGGAAGCCATTAGATTCTTTAACTTCAATGTCATTTCAGAGACATTGAGAATTACTTTTCCATAGAATGTTTCACTTTTATTTAAATATTTTATTTATTTCATTTGTTATCTTGTGATATTGGTGTTCTTTATATTAATATATTCTTTCACATTTGATTATTTGATTCTGCTTGTGTTTTACTCCGTTAAAAATTTTTATTGTATCCCCATGATTTACATTTCAAACCATCATTGTTTGTCGTCAACATCCAGTGTACAGGGAAGAATGATTGAGTTCATGTGACCAATCAATTTGGGGCACTATTTCAGGGCACCTAGTTCAAGACGTTGCAATAACATTTCAGTAGACCTTTTAAAAACATATAGAAATTTTAATTTTTGTCATTTCCGAAAAAAAATTACCGAATGAAAAATATGCTTAGGTGTAAACTAATAAATAGGTTTTCAACATATTTTTATATCATATTATACTTATATTAAAAGAGATAGATTGAGGGAAATATTCCATTAAACAACTATGGTAGTTGATTCCATAAAATTTTCGAACACCACTAATAATCACAAAATTCACATTATCAATTTTTCGAACATCCTGGATCTAATAAGATGATTTTGTGATGACATTAATATGAAATTGATCTATGGACAAATAGTTATGTAAATTAATGTTTGGTAATCAGTGATCCATTTTAATGAACTCATCATTATTTATTTTATGCTATGTAATATATTTGGATCCATATCGTAGCAATTTGTGTCAATCACCATTACCTAAATATTATAGAATGTAAATATCTTCAAATACACCAATTTTTATTGGGTTCTTCCCCAATTTTAGTGTCCACATTCACATATTTTGTATTATATAGACATTATGTCACTCTATAAATAACATTAACTCCATAAGAAACATATAAACCTACTATGGTTTATAATGTCCCATTGCAATATTATCTTATCACAACCTTATTATTTTCTAAATATATGAGAATGATTAATTATTTAATAATGTTTTATTCATTAATAGTAAATGAAAATCCACCACATTGATCCATCTTGATCATCATCACATTATATGGTTAAATTATGGTGAAATTTTTTATTGAATAATCTCAATTAAATTAATCAGTTGTTTTATCGATATGTAGTTGATCAAAAAACTACTTCTACATCAAATAAAAAAATTCCAGGGAATTGTATTTTTCCAAGATTATTTTGTAAACTCATTACTATAGTATTTATTATTATATATTGATTCATCCCTATTACACTCCTTGTAACTCATGGTTTACATTTAAAAAAATTGATCAATAAAGACATGGATGTTTGACCATCGATCACTTCACAATCACCATTAAATCATAGTTTCAAATTACCATGATATTTATTTAATAATATTATATTTTATACATAAAACAACCCAAAAATTAAATCTTTTTAGACCTCTATTTGCCCATAAAATAAATTCTCCGTAAATATCAAGACATATCTAACAGTGGATTGAAACACTCTATTAATAATAGTTTCACCACTCTGATCAATACCTCAATACTATAAAATATGATATGAAATGTCATTCAAAATGACAAGATTAATTTCCAAATTCCATTTTAATCCCCATCACTAAAAAAAATTATACAAACAATGAATATATAATAAAATCAGATTACCTATTACAAAAAAATATAATGTAAATTCATCATAGAAAAAAATTTCCAAAAAAACAATTCTCTATTATATATAATTACATCATAAATGTAGTAGGACGTACACCATACGTCGGACTCCACCAACTATCTATTTTGAAAAATATTCTATTTCATACTCTAGTATATAATCTTTGTTAAATCCTAGATACTCTTAATGTTGTAATTTTTTATGTTATGGTTTGGGTCTCTATTTTTCTCTTAATAAGTGTTTACCAATGTTCATGTGTAGGCTCGGGGGTTCCCTGTGGGCTCGAGGGGTGAAGAAAAGAGAAATCAGGCCAAGAAGCTGTAGGTTCACAGTCTGCACACAGTTTGGTTAAACCATGCAGACCAGCCATTGTTGGAAAAACATTCATATGGTCTGAGGATGGTGAGGGGAAAACGTGTTGGATCCTAGGAAACCATGCGAAATGGGTGTCTTCAGACAGTATCTTCTGCATGGTTTGTGTGGAGTTTGGAAAACTTTTCGGGAATACCATACAACCCAGAAAAGAAGAAAAAAATTTACACAAATTCAACATGTTGATTTTAAGACGCAATTCCATGTACTCTTCTATTCCCCCCTCTCAACCAAACTGATGACCTTGGATGAACCAAGCATCCTAGAGGAGACCCAATTCGGGTTTCTCTTCCATTACACCCACTGTTTCTAACCAGTGCATTTTTGTGGTAGATTTTATCCTCCAATCACTTTTTAGGATTATAGTTTTTGGTTTCTCCTATCCTCTTTTGAAGCTCTAAACCCCCTATGTATTTTAGTGGATCCTAGTTTTGGGTTTCAAGGGGTTCTTGATCACATTTTTATGGCTACAAATAATAGTTTTTTCATCGATGGATATGAGGTAGGTGGTCTACAAGTTATATCTCGTAGTTTTGTTATTAATTTGTGCATGTGTCTTGTTAATTTTACTATTTAATGTTGTGTATTGGGTACCATGAGTATGATTTTGTATGTTGGGTGTCTATATGATTTCTCAAACCTATCTTTGCTACATGGGATGCATGGATGATGACTTGCCCATTTTAGGGCCACCAATGTGGTGTGTCTGCAAACCCAGACCTAGAGTGTGGTATGGTTAAGTGATGGGTTGTTGAATAATAATGTGGAACCCTAATAGAATATGTTTTATTGGTTAATTATAAATTTTAAATGGTATAATAATAGAAATTAATAGGGTGAAAATGAATAAACGGTTGTTCAGATGACATGAAAATGGGTGAATTGGGTCGAATGTGATTATGAAAATAATTTGAAAATTTGGGTTAGGATTGCGTAAGTGCATTAGACCATGTGTAATAGGATGATTATAAATTTTAGGATATAATTTGAAATGGGGAAGTGTATTAATGTGTTTTAATGATAAAATGGATTTATATGTTGAAGTGGTTAATACATTGGAATTTTGGCACACCTAATTGTCAAATATATTTTGTGGTTTGGTTGTGATATATGAGAAATGTACTTGAGATGCATAAGTGGCTGAATGATAGTGAAATAATATATTGGCTATGTGGGTAATTGAATTGTAATTGTTGAATTTGGATAAGGCATAAGGGTTTTTGAATTCACATGATGGGTTATGGAATAATAATTGGAAATTGGTTAAATGGAAATGAATTGAACATGGTAAATGGAATAATGTGTTATGGAATGTAATTAATACACATAATGTTCTTATGGATTGTGATATCCATTGGAACTGAATATTCTTGGTTGTGTTATTTTATGATTGTGGTTTCATTATAAATAAACATATGAACATGGCTTGTAAGAGTGGTGTATTGACTTGCAGTTATTTTCCCATAGATCTATTTATTGGCTGAGGGGCTAAACTCTAACCCAAAATGCACAAGTTAGAAAATGGGATGGAGGCTCTATTCCTTTAACAATTGCATTCCTATTAGATTGATGCTTTATGGGGTGTAAAATGGATTGATGTGATATGTGTGTTCTTAGTTAGATATGGACTTGATTAATTTCCCCTATGTGTTGTGATTGATTTCCTTAGACCCATGTATAGATGTTGTAATATGGATATCCTAAAGAGAATTTTTTAAAATTTATTTTGTGTGAAAATGGTTTACGAAATGAAATAGGAATGAAAACCAGTCACGAGCTAAATGAACCTTGTTGACTAAGGGCACTTAAACTGTCCTGTTTCTACTTACTATGTATTGTGTACATTCATGCACTATCTATTAGACTATATATATTTTAGACACTATTTGTGGTGGCCTACTGAATTTTGTTCTCACATCCGTCTTGGGTTGCCTTTGGGTAACCGAATAGATCTCTTGGATGCAGGTAGGGTTGAGGTCAAGGGCCCTATACTAAGATGTTATGTTAGGATTTGATTGTTCATGATGATGGATCCATACATAGAGTTAGGACCCTTTTGGAGTTTCTATCATTGATTTACTTTTGGGTTTTATTCACTTTCACAACTATTGTGGCATGACATTATTGCATCTGATTTATGTTGTACCCGGTTAGGTAAGCATTTTGTTATGCATTTTTATTGGTTGTTTAATATTTCTTCCATTATTTCTATTGTTTTGTGTTGTGACATACTATGGTAACAAGGGTATAGTCTCCCCATATGACTTATTACACACTCATTGCTAGTAAGAAAAATATGGAGTACATGGAGGCGCACTTAGGGTCATGTAACTAACCTGCACAGAGTAACTGTCTTGTGGTTTCTGGGTTGGCTACATTTCAATGATCAATCCGAGGAGTTCATTTCTAATTATTACTATTTCTGGATGGAAGAAAAGAGATTATAAAGTGTCGGACCTTGGTAGTGAGCACTTTTTTGGAGTTCATAACCCATGTATGAGGGAAAACCCAAGTCACCATGGGTGGGAAATGTTGTTATTAATGTGTGTTGTCATAGTTGAATGATATTTCACCATTGGGTGATTCACATATTGTGTGATTTGACTGATTTATGTTATTTTCTCATAGATATAATTACATGAAGTGGAACATTCATGCAACAATTTAGGCACCTAAGTGTATAGGTTGCATGCATTATTATATGCACACACACGGGATGGGTGTGTGGGGCACAGTGACTAGAGAACAATTTCCTCCCTTGATAAATTTGAGGAAAATAATGCCTAATAATTGTAATTAATGTGGTTGAAAGAAAATAATGCATGTAATTAGTAAAATAATATTGGGTATAAATAAATACTATAATCGGGGTTAAAGTTTTTGTTTGTGATAAGTTGTAAAAGGGTGACTCGGTTTCTAAATGAGGAATATCACAGAATGATGGAAACATTATTAACTAATTTTCCCAATGAATGTTGTAAATGAGTAAAAATGATGAATTTAACATGATGGAAAATGAGAAACGTGTCTAAGGGTAAGGGATCATGTTGTGAATAATGAATGGTCTTGTTGAGGTGATAGTTGAAATAATTTTGTTTATGTAAATTTGTTCCCCCATATTGACCATGAACAACAGTATGTATTATAGAGGGTGGGGTTCTATGTGGGATGATGACCTTTGGGATACAGTATGAAGAATGGGTTTTTTAATGTTGATGGCATGAGACCTTTTCTATCTATGGATTAAATATTGTTGTCCATTTTTATCATAGTGTTGGATGGTCGATATGTTTAGAATGAGATTTATTCCCTTCAAGTATGTTTATTCTCTGTGTTTTTAGTTTGAACCATGTTTGTGTGGGTTGGGGTAGTGAGAGTTCCCTATTTGTGTCTTAGGGATTGTATTATGAGCCATTTCTAGTTATAATATGGCATTGGTGGTGTGTTTAGGGAACATTGGTAGGGTTGTTGCATTTGGGTTGCAAGGCACTGTTCGATGCTGTGAGTGATGGAACACTCATGTTCGGTGATAGCACAAATTAAATGTTTCACCCTATGGATAATACATGGGACTTGATGACCTTGACAGTAGAGACAAAATGAGTTGTTTTTCAAATCATTGGGAGGTTGTTTTAACCATATTTTCGATGAATGTGTACACCATTGTAGTAGAACCTATAGTAGATGGTTGATCGGTAAGCTAAGCATGGTGTCCGTTAAAATGGAATGAGAGATCCATTCACTTTTATTTCCTTGTTCGTGTCAAGATAAGTATGCTTTGGAGAGAGTACCAATGACTTCTCCGGATTTTGACTCCAATCTATGGAGTTGGTACTGTTAAACCATATAGATGACCTATGTGAGAGGTCGGAAAAATTCTCGTGTTCCATTGGGTGTGTCTCACACAAGTTGATGTATGGACATGAAAGTGGGACATAGAGTGTTCTGCTGTGAAGGATAGGACTTGAGGACTATCTGGGAAGGTAGATTGTATACTTGTTCCCAGTTCCTTAATAAGGGCACAATAGTGTTTTTGATAAGAGGGAAAGTTAGTTTCAAAGTGTTGTATCAGACGAATTACTGACTCATCAGTTTGGGTGAGTATTAGTAGAGTTCTGAAAGTTGTTTTGGCGAAAAAATTACAAGGGAATCTGAAGTGTGTTTATATACATTCTCTCTATGGTGAAACCTTAGTAAGTGTGGTTATGTGGCTTAACATGTTAGTATGAATGGTTTGATTGTTTGGTGAAATGTAGAGGGCTCCTCCGGGATGATGAGACTTGCTAACCAACAAACAAGATTCAGCAAGTAAGATAGTGATGGGTTCTATGAAAATTAAGGCTGATTTCTGAGGGACCATTTTTTGATTGGGTGGTAAACTGTTGTGCTTCGGTTGATAGACAATAGGGGAACATTAGCGTAACTCGATCAATGTGGTGGTACTATTACAACATGAAACGTTGGTTCGCAGCTACATGGAGATTTGGTCATGGAGTGGAGGTTGAAC
Organism: Viscum album; assembly: GCA_963277665.1. NCBI lineage: Eukaryota > Viridiplantae > Streptophyta > Magnoliopsida > Santalales > Viscaceae > Viscum > Viscum album. The sequence goes on from OY728159.1 coordinate 1,436,888,116, forward strand.
TTGGTTGGAAATCACAACTGTGTGGTTGTGGTTATGTGTTGATGAGACACATTTGGTACGGAATCCAGAGATTCGTAGATGGTCATGGGGTCCCATAGATTGAAAAAATAAGTAGATAAGTTTGTAGTGACATCCTTTGACAACATCATAGTGTACCTCATATAGGGACGATCCAACCCAATATCATGATATCATTCAAAGTACATTGAGATTCTTTGGCCATCACCAAGAGACATGAAGGTGTTTTGTTTAATGAGTGACATCCTGGAGTTTACGCACATCAAAATGGTATATTTGGAGATTGATGATGGGGTGTGCACCCTCTATGGTTTTTGGTGAGGTCCTCGAGATGGACTAAAGGACGACAAAAATCATGGCTGCCATCTACGGATGGTGGGAAAAGATTCAATGTGACGTTGGTTTTCTTGTTTTGGTGAGATTTTGGATGGACATATCAAATTTTTGTGATTGGTTTTTGATCGGGTATAAGATTAAGTGTTTGGAATACCCAATGGTGGGAAATGGTAATGACACTCTTAATGTAGGGAGTGATATGTCAGTATTGGGTGAAGAGTGGAGAACATCATGTCGTTGTGGTGGCACTGAGATTCATATGAGGAACATGTATGGTGCATTTTAGGTACCTTATGGAGGGAATGTGGCACTTGTATGTGGTGACAAATGAGCCATGTGTTGGCTTGAGCTCATGGTTGTTCGAAGATAAGCCTCTCATGTATGTTCCCTGTCATAGAGGAAGTGGTTGGATATGAAAAATAGGTTGCGGAAAGAGATGTTGGGGTCATATAACATCATCAAACATTGGGTTTGGACTCGGTTAAATTTACATTGTGCAGTTTTGGAATGTCGTGATGTTGAGCGAACCTTGGCCATGTGATGTAGTGACATACCAACGGTGAATCTGATGATGGTCTGGAGGGTGGTGGTGTCTTGATGATCAAATTCCAATACAATTCAGGGAACTACATCAATGGGGGTGTGGAGTGATAATGATATAATTTACGTCAATATGAACATTGAGAAGGTGTGAAATGGGTATCATTCCATGAGTGGAAAGTGGTTGTTATGAGGAAAGACAATCGTAGTTGGTCCGACCTGATATGATGAACATGAAGGGAGAGGTGAGAGTAAACCACCTCTGGGATTTTGTGCAAGAAGAATGAGCCATTCGAAGTGAAGTGAAACTAAGTGAGGTCAGGATGATCTTAGTAATTTAATGAATAATATATTAGTGTCCTCTATTGTGGTTTAGAAGGTGCGACCGGAAGCCAATGTAGGGTATTTCCGTATGGATGCCTCAGTAGGGTGAGTTAGAACATTTTGGGTGATGGGAATACTTGGTTGAGATCTGGTGGACCTTTGTCGATGGAGGTGGTTCCATTAAACCAGAAATGGTAGGGATAACCATAACAAATAAAGGGTTGGTTGATGACATGGTCAAAGTTTTTGGTTGTGAGGACTCGATTAGTCCCCATTCGGGTTATCTAGCCCCGATAGAGAGCATTGTTACGAGTTTAGATGGATGAGTACTTGAGTGTTTTGTGTGGAGTTTGATTGTATATTTTTGGAGTAAAATCATCAGGAAATGTCTTGGGAATGATATTGTATTCTCCCCTAGGTGATACAAGGTTTTTCACCATTAAAATTTGGGAAACATATGAAAATAACAGCAAGTTATTTGGGTCCTGAGTTTTGCAGAGGATCGTGCTGATGATGTGTTGGCTAGTTTCCTCCATGAAGATGTGATGTTGTGTTGGAGGTTTCCATTTATAGGGAGTTAGGAACTGTAGTCTATGGTTTCTCTATGATGTTATAATTTGTGGGTGTGGTTAGAATAGAAGCATCCTTGAGGATTTTTTGGTTCATCTTGTGCTGAGGACTTATGGGTAATGTATCTTTGCATAATACGTTTCAGTGGGTATTTTTCTGTGAAGCTAAAAACAGTTAGATAGGAAGTGATAGGAAGACCCTGTGGCATGATCCCTTGTTATGGAAGTTTATGATGAGCAGAATATTAGATCAAGGATTAGCCGTTATAAGATTGGGAGGTTGTAAGATACAATATTTTCTTAAAGTAGGTTTTTTTTATGTTACTGTTTAGGTATATCTTTTTTTAATAAGTTTTTTCCAATGATCATATGAAGGATTGAGGGTGGCTTAGTGGCTCGAGGTGTGAAGAGAAGAGAAATCAGGCCAAACTGTGTGATGCGCACGGTCTTCGCACGATTAGGGTAAACTGTGTGGATAGACCTTCCAGACCAACCATCCTCAGACAACAACCTTCACAAGATTTGAGCACGGTTAGGGAATCCATGTCATATCCCTAGAAACCGTGGAAAATGGATTTCTTCAGATTTTAGTTTCCATACTATTTTTGCATGGTTTTCCAAATTGTGCAAAACAAAACGATGGAAAAATCACAAAAATGCCACCTCGTGAATTTATTACCCAATTCTAGTTTCCCTCCATTCCTCCCCTCTCAAACATAGTGTCAAATAGTGATGTCCCAAGTATACAAGAGGTGTATCTATATCCATTCTTTGTTGTTTTGTACGTCGTTGGTTATAGATTGATTCTCTAGGTTATCCAAATCCTCTTTTCCCTTCAATTTTTAGTGTAAGGGTTTGTGGTTTCTCCCATCTTCTTTTGAAGCTCTAAACCCCTTTATTTTTTTGGTGGAACATAGGTTGGGAATTCATGCGGTATTTTACTCTGGATTTATGGCTACAATTAAGAGTGTGTTCATCATCGGATTCGAGGTAGGGTGTCTATAAATTTAATCCCATAGTTTGTTATAGATTCATGCATGTGTGTTGGGATTATGCCTATTTCATGTTGTGTATTGGGTACCATGAGTTTTATTTGGTATGTCAGTTGTTTAAATTATTACTCAATAATATCATGGCCCCCAAGGGATGTACGGAGGATGAATTGACTTTTTTAGGGCCACCAATGGGGTCCGTCGGCAAACCCTGACCTAGATTGTGTTAGGGATAAGTGATGGGTTCTTGAATAATAATTTGGAACCCTCATCGAATATATTTTAATGGTTGATTAGGTTGTAAATGGAATAATGATAGAAATTCCTAGGGTGACAAGGAATGAAGGGTTGTTGACATGACATGAAAACGAGCAAAATTGGTCAAATCGTATTGTGAATTTTTTTTACAATTATTGTATATAATTCCTATGTAAATTAATGCATGTATAATAGAAATATTATAAATTTTATGATGTAATGGGAAATGGGGATGTGTATTAATGGCTTGTAATGTAAAATAGGATGAATATGTTCAATGGGTTAATACATGGGAATTGGGGCACACCTAATGGTTGAATATAATCAGTGGTTGGGAAGTGAGATATGAGAAATATACTTGAGATGAATATGTGGGAGAATAATAGTGAAATGATAAATGGGTTTAATGGGTAATTATTTGGTAATTTATGAAATTAACTATGGCGTAGAGGTTGTTGAATTCAACTAATGGGTTAAGGAATGAAAATGGAAAATTGGATAAATGGATATGAATTGAACATGGTAAATGTTTTAATGGGTTATAAAATATAATTATTTCCCATATTGTTATTATGGATTATGATATATAATGGAATTGAATATACTTATTGGTGTTATGGTTTGGTTTTGGTGACTTAATAAATAAGAATGTGAACATGGCTTGGAATAGTAGGCTACTGACTTGAGGTTCTACGCCCATGGGTCGAGTAATATACTGAGGCACTAAACTCCACCCCAAAATGAATGGGTTTGGGAAGGGGACAAGGATTTATTCCCCTAATGGTTTCATCCCACTCAGACTCAGGCTTGAAGTCACGATATAGGTTTGATGTGATATGGGTATTCCAAGTTAGATAACAACTTGATTGTTTTCCCTAATTCGTTGTGATTGACTACCTTAGATCCAAGTATAGATGATGTAATATTCCTAATCCAAAAATAATATGTTGAAATGAATTATGTGTGAAAAGGGTTTAAATAATGAAATGGGGATGATCAGTAGTAACGAAAAATATGATACATATCGACAAATGGAACCCAAATTATCTCTTATTTACTTACCATTTATTTTGTAATTTCATGAACAATCTATTAGACATGATATTTTGTTGGAACCATTATTGGTGGCCTAATGAGTTATGTACTGACACCCTACTCGGGCCGCCATTGGTTACCCAAGAAGATCTCTTGGTTGTAGGTCAGTATAATGGCAAGGGCCCTACACTAAAATGTATAGTTGGGATATGGATGTACATGATGAAGGATCCATACGTAGACTTGAGACTTGTTTGGAGATGTGGCCATTGTTTTGATTTTGGGTTTTATTCACTATAACAACTAGTGTGTCATGACATCGTTGTATCTGATTTATGTTGTACCCCATTTGGGAAGTGTTTTGTTATGATAGTTTATTGGTTTTTTCATATTACTTCCATTATAACAATTATGTTCTACTATGACTTACTCTAGTAAAGTGGGTATAGACTCCAAACGTGACTTGTTAGGCCATTACCACTAGCTGTCATCTGATAGCCTACAAGGTGGCCTACATGAGGTATTTCAACTACCCAGCTCGAAGCACTTGTCTAGTGGCTTCCAAGACGGGGACTTTACAATCGTAATGTAATGTCCATCATACTTAATTTTGGATTCACTCTCTTTTTCTACTATAGCCTCTAATGGTAAAACTCATAGCTCAATGATGAAGTGAAAAACATATTACTAATTCTCATACCCCGCACTTATTATTTACATACTCCATGGTATAGATAATTCTTTCATCCAAACAATAATTGATCTCATTTACCATTATAATTGTCTTGATTCACATAAGTCCAATATCAAACCTCAAATCAAATACTCACTTCTATATAAAACATGTTGATATATGACCAAGAACTCATCTCCAAAAAAGACATAATGCCATTACAAATGGTCCAATGATACTTGAGCATCACCATGATTTTTAACTGATCTGTCATGAACATGTTAACACACAATAGTTATCTTAGCTTATTCCATATGTTCACATATTTCTCCTCTTAGTTTTTCTATTATTGATCTCAGATAATTCTTTTTGGTGGTAGATCCTAACTCTTAAGACTAGCTTGGATTGTATATATTTATATTCATTTTTTCAAATCAGAATCATCTTTTCTATTTATAAATCATTCATGAACTTTAATTAAATTGTCATAATTAGATCTAAGACTACTATTTTATAATATACATTATATGAAAATGAATCTCTATATTTTGAACATCAATCATCTTCTTACCTATTTCTTATTCCCTTGTTACCATATGCTAAAAATTTAAAATTCTTCCGAAAAATCACATTATATAAAAACAATGATGTGGTCACTCCTGTTTCTGTTTTCCATGAATTCAGTTAAGATGTTTATTACCCTTACACTATTTATTTGACCTTATTTTTATGGGTAATAACACATAAATCTATATTAACAATTAAATTAATCATACTATCAAAAAATAAAATACAATTATATTGATCAATTCCCCCGAATAAAATTATTATATTATTTTATACATAAATTTACACAAATTCAATCCAGATGATATAGATGCCTTTTTTAGAATAATAAGTCCATATTAAAAAAACATTGATCTAAAATAATAAATAATTATTTTAATCAATATAATTATCTGAAAAATACCATTAATCATATAAAACTGAATATTTTAACCTAGTAAATACATAATGAAAAGGGGTGAGCTGTAAATCAATATAATGGATTATACAAGATAATGAGGTATTACATTTCTGTCAAATGGAATAATGTTATATCATAAAATACAAGGGTCTTGAATAGTAATATGGGGGCATGAAATAAAATATATGACAATATAAAATCATGGATGCATAAGAATGTTTGAATAATATATAACATAATAGAACCAAATGTGATGGATCCCTTCCAAGACAATATAACATGGTGGAAAGAGACTCATCATGGATTAGGATTACTCCGAAATACGATACATATCATCTCATGATTATAAATATTTTCACTTTCCATAGAGTTTTATTTGTGCCAATAAATTATAAAATGTACAAAATTATGTGTATAACAAAAGGAAATGAAAAATAAATCCTAAAAATAATTATTAATCATGAAAAAAATGTTTCAAAAAACATTCTATATAAAATATCTGGATGAAATATCAAATTTGATTCCATGAATGGAGGGATTGATGAATTATTGTTTTTTATAGGATCAAAATAGCCATAATCCATGAAACATAATTCCAAATTAATGTCAATATTTGGAAAAGGAGTGTATAATTAACATTGGAATTATAACTCTTAAGTTGGATATAAGGGAAAAGGATAATAAGTCTATAAAGAGGGGGAAAATAATAATTTTGAAAATCCTGTAAAAAAATCTAAAATGTTTTTCGATAATAAATTTTCAATTATTAGAAAATTATGATTATTTAAATTATGTTTTTGAGTGGTTCTGTAATCCTATAAGAAATAGTGAAATTTTATTTATTTGGGTTTTCGTAATGAGAGAAATTAGGAATGAAAAGATAAATAAATAAATAAATATATAATATAATGGTGAAAAAAATAATAAATATTAAATTAAAATATATAAATATTATAAAATAAATATATGGAATACATTATTGTAATGTGATATTTATTGGGAAATGTTATGAACCAAAATAAAGGAAGGTGGTTGGAATTTACCTTTAACTCAACAAATTGTCTTACTCGGCACGATCAGCTAACATAATGAACAATCAAATAATATTTATTAAAAAACTTATTAAATTTTTTTTCATTTATATTTTATTTATTACTTATTTTTTATGTTTATTTAAAATAATTTTTAAGTTATAATATATATTCATAATCTCTAATTGTTTTTGGTTTACAAATTGAAAATCCACCTTATTTTGTGCTTAATGGATGATGATTTTGAAAAATGTGACAACATTTTATGAAGATAAATTTAATGATATTTATTTACTTTGATGAATTTTACTGGTCCTAAATATTCACATGTTTTCCAAAATAGCGATGATTCATTTATTATAATAATTATTTGAATATTTTATGTTCATATGTGTTTTTTAACAAAAATAATGAGCTATAATAATTTTTATTCAATTCATTGATTTTGGATAAATTATAGAACATGAAAAACAGTAAAATGTTTATATTAATATAATATTTAAAACTATTTCATTTCATTTAGAATATGTGAATGTGGTGGAGAAAAATGATGTATGTTTCCCATTGTGGTTGTGAGAAAAACATAATGTGAAAAAAAATCATTTTACAGTGAAATAAAAGATCTTGTATAATGGGTTTTCAATTAACATAATAACAATCAAATATATTAATGACAATTTAGTAATTATAAATACTTTTTATGAAATTATTTTGGTTGATGAAGATGATGAAATATTAAAAATCTTATTCGAGTGTAATATTTCTTCCTTTTGATGTATTCTCTATGGTTTTACCTTAAATATCATTAGTGACTTATTTTTGAAAAACAATATCTCTGTTAATGTGGGTTGGACGTTTGGATATTTAAATATGGGGAATTTGGGATATGCACATAGACTTGATTGTGATAGGATAGGGTGTAGTGATTGGTGGTATTTAAAAGATGGCACAATAGGGGTTTTGAATATAATATTCATCATATTATGAATATTTCATAGGAATATCAAAATTTGATGAATCATGTGAATAAATATAGTAATATGGGAATGTGAGTTCTAAATAAATTTTTCGTATATCATCCATGACACATTTCCTTATGTATTTATCTTATAATTTTAAATACCATATTTTTTCATATTTCAAAATAACAAAATATCAAATATTTAAGAAAAATATTAAAAAGTTGCTATAAAAAATTTTCAATGCACACTAAAATGAAAAGATTCCCAAAATTATGAAAATAATATTTTAACTATTGCAAAAAAAATTTATGAAATTCCTATTTTATTTAAAAAAAAAATTTATTAATATTATAAATTATTTGGACCCTTAAAAAATTAGATATATCACATAAAATGATATAATAAATATAATGAAAATTAATATAACTTTATTAAACATTTTTATTTAAAATGGGTACTTTAAATTATTATATTTATCATAAAATCCTAAATAAAACATATCTGTTTTAAAAAAATCTAAAAGAATATTTTATTTATTTTATTTCTTCTTATCATTATATATATTTCTTTTATTTCCTTCCTATAAGATAAATTAATATTATTTTTATATTAATTATATGGGGATGAAATTATAAAGGGTAGTTTATTATTCCAAATGCCCAATTACAATTCCAATGGTATGATTAATTTTTGGAAAATTATATTTAAAACAGTTATATTGGTTGACTACCTTCTATAACTGCATCATATTCCATTCATTATTCAGTTACTTCAACTTTCAATAATGGTTTCATAAATTTTCATTTTTTGTAATTTGTATTTCATTAGTAGTATACTATTTTATATCTATGTTGCTGGTCATCAGTTATATCATTCTCTAGGATCAAAGATGTCCGTTTTTTTTAAATTATAGTAATATTATTTTGTATTTTCACTCAGTAAAACATTCAACTCCAATGGATATATTTTATTTATCTAAATGCAATGATCAAGTAAATATAAAAAATTCTGTTTGTTCTATCATGTGGTGTATGAAATTTATATAATCATACCTTACTTAATATAAAAACATTTATATATTCAGATGAGATATTCCTTTATAAAATTTTTAGGTAATTTCTTTCTTACACCATTTTAAAATTTATTCTTCATATTTACATTTAACAAAATACGAAATTTTTTGATGGGGATTTATATATTTCATAACTTATTCTTATACCCACTTCACCTCCATGTATATGTGGTTCTTTCGTAGTCCCTAGTCTTGATGAGTAGTCTCATTACATAGATCATTGTCACTATATTATATGATCATGTAATTATAATCCTTATAAGATAAATCAACCTCAAACTTTACCACCTATAGATTTTTTAAATGTGAGGGATATGGTATATTTATTTTTAAAAGGGATATATGGAATTCATCATGTACATTAGATAGGGTTTTCAGGAGTACTAGTTGATATTTCATATCTCTGATGTCATCAATAATCTCAAAGGGGTAGATGTATCGGGGACATAACACTCCCTTCTTTCCAAATCTCTTGAATCTATTCCATCCAGATATATAATGGAATACATCATATCTATAATAAAAATACCATACACTTTTACTATTATCAAAATCACACTACTTTCATTTATGATGTGTCTTAATGTGATATTGAATACTCATAACATCTTTACCTTTTATTTGAGAATTTTTGTTCATTGTAGATTATTTTAAGCAATATCACCCTAAATTTTATATGTTTTATAATTATTCCTATAATGATCATAATATGGACCTATTTTAATTCTTTAGTGGAAGATAATATTATTTGATAACATGAATGAGAGAAGATGTTGGTCCCGTCATCCTTTCAATTCCATCGATAAATCTATAAATGTGTCCTCATGTGAATGGATTTTCTAATCACATTAGCAATAATATTTGGTCTTATATGATATATAGAAAAAAAATCATTTTTAGGATATTGGAGATTTTTTACAACATAGTGGAATACCATGGAGCTCAATTGTATAAAATCGATAACAGTGTTCCATGAAACCTCACCACTTCGTTTACATATGAATATTTAAATTAATCATCTCTCATGTTGGTTTGAGTGGATACTCACGAGTTGGGTGAATTGAGATCCAATTTAAAATTTCTTTTAAAAGAATTATAGTTTAAAAAAACCAATTTTTAAAACGGCCTAGTTAATCAAGGTAATAGAAATGTAAATGTTCAATTGGTCAACTGGTTTCTCAAAGGGTGATTAGTCCTCAGATAAATCAGTGTAGAGCACTGATTTAACTTTTTAATCGAGTTTAATGAATTAAAAAAATACACACACCAAAAAAACTAACTATTAAAGTATAAGAAAAAACATTTTTCTGTTTTATAAAAAATAAGAATCAGATAAAACAAAACAGAGTAATTGAAGATTGGAACGACAATGTAAAAAATTGTATCAGTCTCTAGCAGAGACATAATCCTATCCACTTGGTGATCACCTACAACCAAGATATTTATATAAAGAAAATTTTGATCCACACCATGGATTACGGTTTACAATAGCACACCAGGTTATCTAGGTCACACCTTCCCTCTACCGCAGTTATTTGTGAGAAACAAAAGAAATAATTGATTGAATATGAGGATAGTTTTATATCCTATAGTTATGCATATGGGACAGTGTCTGTAATACACATAAATATACAGACTTATTAAATAGGAAGTATAAAAAACAACAAAGTTAAGGAGGATAATAGTGTTAATAATTCTCTTTGTGAGGTGATGTTGGGCTATATATTCAATGAATGTTGAAAAACTGGCATTTGAATCTTTTTCTGGAAGATGTCATCAGAACAGAGTATCATGGTTTCCTGTAACCCAGCTTCGAGGAATGAAAAGGTTTAGCTCTTTAATGTATCGATCTATACTAAAGCCCTTTTTAGAGAAGGTTTCTTGTAACGGTCCTCTTGTAATACCATGCACTTAGTTATTATTTTTTCGTATTCACAATATCTGTGTCTCAGCATGTACTGCTACTATTGTATCATGAATATGATTGATGAGGTTCATTTATAATCTAGGATCCTCTGCTTATAAGGATCTTTGAATGTTCATGTACCTCATACTTGTCTATATATTTTACAATAGACAACATTAAATAAAGTCAAAAACATTAATTTGACTACATATGACAATTAAAAAAAGTATAATTAATAAAATTGAAGAAAATCATTATATCAATCGGAAAGTCATCATCGATGTGTCATATTTGGTTTGATAACATTGGTCTATCATCATCGGAGTGTCATCTTCTGCGTGTTTACTTCAGTCTGTTATACTTCGGTGTGTCAACTTCAGTCTGTCATACTTCGGTCTTTCTTACTTCGGTGTGTCAACTTCGGTTTGTCGAACTTCATCATGTCTTACACTTAAATTTTATGTAATACATGTGAATAAAAGTGTGATGCATTGAGATTTAATTGGAAAATTAATGAACCAAAATATAATAGGTTGGGGCAGATGATCCCTTACCTCAAATCTATGACATTCTTGATACCCTCAACTAACATAAAGAATAATGAAATAAAATTTATCATATACAATCCACAGAACCATTTTCAAATATATTCTATTTATTACTATTCATTTATGGATGTTTAACATTATATAGTTAATACAAAATATTCATTACTATAATTCAAGGAGTGTTTATTTTTCGGTTCTAAAGTGCATTTTTTTACATAATTATTAATGTTTATAGAAAATTGGACTAAAAACCCATAAATGGAATGAAATGTTATCAGTTTTTTAAAATTTAAAGGGCCCAAAAAATACATTAGTGTTTTTATATAGTAATGGTTTAATTGGATTATACATAATCATTATATTTAGTTTATTTATGTTGTTTTTTCAACCATAACAATATATATTCATCATATTTTATTCATTAATTTTAAATAAATCCCAAAAAATGATATAAAGGGTAGATTATTATTCCTAATGCCCAACTAAAATTTCAATTGTATGATTAATTTTTGGAAAATTATATTTAAAACAGTTATATTGGTTGACTACCTTCTATAAATGCATCATATTCCATTCATTATTCAGTCACTTCCATTTTCAATAATGGTTTCATAAATTTTATTTTTTTGTAATTTGTATTTCATTACTAGTATTCTATTTTATTTCTAAGTTGTTGGTCATCAGTGATATCATTATATAGGATCAAAGATGTCCATTTTTTTAAATTATAGTTATATTATTTTTTATTTTCACCCAGTAAAACATTCAACTCCAATGGATATATATTTTTTATCTAAATGCAATGATCAAGTAAATATAAAAAATTGTGTTTGTTCTATCATGTGGTTTATGAAATTTATATAATCATACCTTACTTAATATAAAAACATTTATATATTCAGATAGGATGTTCATTTATAAAATTTATGGGTAATTTCTTTCTCCTGCCATTTTAAAATTTATTCATCATAATTATATTTAACAAAATATGAAAAATATTGATGAGGATACTTATGTTTCATAACTTCTTCATATACCAACTTCCCCTCCATGTACATATGGTTCTTTCAAAGTCCCTAATCTTGATGATTAGTCTCATTACATAGATCATTGTCACTATATTATATGATCATGAAATTATTCTCTTTATAAGATAAATCAACCTCAACTTTACCACCTCTAGATTTTTTAAATTTGAGGGATATGGTATATTTATTTTTAAAAGGTATATATGGAAATCATCATATACATTATATAGGGTTTCAGGAGTACTAGTTGATATTTCATATATCTGATGTCATCAATAATCTCAAAGGGGTAGATATATCTGGGACATAACATTCCCTTCTTCCCAAATCTCGTGAATCTATTCCATCCAGATATATAAAGTAATACATCATATCTATTATAAAAATACCATACGGTTTTACTATTATCAAAATCATACTACTTTCATTTATGATGTTTCATAATGTGATATTGAATACTCATAACATCTTTACCTTTTATTTTAGAAATTTTGTTCATTGTTGATTATTTTAAGCAATATCATCCTAAATTTTATATGTTTTATAATTATTCCTATAATGATCATAATATGGACCTATTTGAATTCTTTAGTGGAAGATTATATTATTTTATAACATGAATTAAAGAAGATTTTGGTCCCGTCATCCATTCAATTCCATCGAGATATCTATAAACGCGTCCTCATGTAAATGGATTTTCTAATCACATTAGCAATAAAATTGGGTCTTATATGGTATATAGAAAAAAATCATTTTTAGGATATTTGAGATTTTTTACAACATAGTGGAATACCATGAACCTCAATTGTATAAAATCGATAGTTGTGTTCCATGAAACCTCACCACTTCTCTTACATATGTAAATTTTAATTAATCATATCTCATGTTGGTTGGAGTGGATACTCACGAGTTGGGTGAATTGAGATCCAATTTAAAATTTCTTTCAAAAGAATTATAGTTTAAAAAATAACCAATTTGAAAAATGGCCTAGTTAATCAATGTAATAGAAATGTAAATGTTCAATTGGTCAACTAGTTTCTCAAAGGGAGATTAGTCCTCAGATAAATCAGTAGAGATCACTAATTTAACTTTTTAATTGAGTTTAATGAATTAAAAAAATACACACACCAAAAAAACAAACTATTAAAGTATAAGAAAAAACATTTTTATGTTTTATCAAATATAATAATCGGATAGAACAAAATAGAGTAATTGAATATTGGAACAAAAATGTAAAAAAGAGGTTCAGTCTCTAGTAGAGACTTAATCCTCTCCACTTGGTGATCACCTACCACAAAGATATTTATATAAAGAAAATTTTGATCCACACCCTGGATTAAGGTTTACAACAACACACCAGGTTTTCCAGGTCACACCTTCCATCTACCATAGTTATTTCGGAGAAACAAAAGAATTAATTGATTGAATATGAGGATAGTTTTATATCCTATAGTGATGCATAGGAGACAGTGTGGGTAATACAAATAAATATACAGACTTATCAAATTGAAAGTATAAAAAAACAAAGTTAAGGATGATAATAGTGTTAATAATTCTCTATGTGATGTGATGTTGGGATATATATTCAATGAATGTTGAAAAACTGGCATTTGAGTCTTCTTCTGGAAGATTTCATTAGAACAGAGTATCATGGTTTCCTGTAACCCAACTTTGAGGAAAGAAAAGGTTCATCTCTTTAATGTCTCAATCTATCCCGAAGCCCTTTTTAGAGAAGGTTTCTTGTAACGGTCCTCTTGTAATACCATGCACTTAGTTCTTATTTTTTTGTATTCACACAATCTGTGTCTCATCATGTACTGCTACTATTGTATCATGAATGTGATAAATGAGGCTCATTTATAATCTAGGATCCTCTACTTGTAAGGATCATTGAACGTTCATGTACCTCATACTTTTGTACAGATTTTCCAACAGACAACATTAAATAACGTTAGAAACATTAATTTGACTACATATGACAGTTAAAAAAAATATAATTAATAAAATCGAAAAAACCCATTATATAAATCGGCGAGTCATCATCGATGTGTCAGCTTTTGTTTTATAACATTGGTCTATCATCTTCGGTGTGTTATCTTACGTGTGTTGACTTCAGTCAGTGATACTTCGGTGTGTCAAATTCGGTCGTTCATACTTCGGTCTTTCTTACTTCGGTGTGTCAACTTCGGTCTGTAGAACTTTAGCATGTCTTACACTTAAATTTTATGTAATACATGTAAAAAAAAGTGTGATGCGTTGATATTTAATGGGAAAATTAATGAAAAAATATAATAGGTTGGGTCAGATGATCCCATACCTCAAATCTATGACATTCTGGATACCCTCGACTAACATAAAGAATAATGAAAAAAAATTTATTATATAAAATCCCCAGAACCATTTTCAAATATATTCTATTTATTACTATTCATTTGTGGATGTTTGACATTATATAGTTAATAAAAAATATTCATTACATTAATTCAAAGGGTGTTGATTTTTCGGTTCTAAAGTGCATTTTTTACAGATTTATTAATGTTTTTAGAAAATTGGACTAAAAACCCATAAATGGAATGAAATTTTATCAATTTTTTTTAAATTTAAAGGGCCCAAAATATACATTAGTGTTGTTATATAGTAATGATTTAATTGGTTTATACATAATCATTATATTTAGATTATTTATGTTGTTTTTTCAACGATAACAATATATATTCATCATATTTTATTCATTAATTTTAAATAAATCACATAACACGATATAAGTAGTAATATATTTATTATAATCATATTTAAAGACAACATAATTTCTATAACCTTCGTAGCCGATGGTGTAGAAAAATATAGTATGTTGATCATTGAGGTCAGGATTCCACAATAATATAAATCATAATTTCAATTTTAAAATGGAATGAGAAGAGGTTGGATGATGGGTATACAATTAAAATAATGAAATTATGATATATTTATGATACTAGAGTAATTATGTCATGAAGGGTGGAAATTTATTTTGTGGTTGAAGATGATAGAATATTATAAATTGTTGTTGAGATTTTTACTTTTTTTCCTATGGATATATCCTTTTATGTACATATTAGAACTCAAAAGAATTTTATTTTTCCATAGTAGAAATCCTTGTAAGTGGGGATGAGGTTTTTTGAGATAAATTTTCACATTTCCACAAATATAAAGGGATTATAATAATTTATTAGAATAGGTTGTGATGGTTAGTATTTATAAGGGAATGAGTTGGGTTTTTTGAATATAATACTCATCAGTTTATTTATTTCTCCTAAAGTGTATAAATAGTGATGAATCATATTAAAAAATATTTTGTATAGATCCTCTTAAAAAAATAATTATCCCAAATGCCATTAAAGAATCATTTCATCATGTTGTAAGTTTAATAAATTTTAACTTGTATTTTTTTATATTTCACTATTCATAGAAAATTAAACTATTTTTGAAAAATAGAAAAAAATTACCTTTACCATTTTTATTCAAAATTTTATTCTAAAATTAAATTATAATTTATGGAAATATATTTCCAAATATGAGAATATTAATCCTCAACTAAAATTCCTTTATATTTGAAAAATATAATTTTAAAAATATGATCGCTTTTTGATGTAATGAAAAATTACATCAGACCATGATAAACAATATTATCATTATAATGAAGCAAAGTATTTATTTATAAATCTTTTTATTATAATTATATTTATTATAAATTATTTTGTTATCATAAAAATGAAAATATAAATTATGTTTCCAAATATATTGCAAACATATATTTATTTATTTTATCATTATAAACATTTGGATTATTTTCATTTAATAAGATAACTAAATGACATATTATATATATTGTTCATGTTTCAATTATAACGTAAACTTCATTATTCCCTATGATAATATTAACATAACAAAGGTATTATTATTATTCAAATAGAAAAATTTGTAACAGTCATATGGGTTCCCTAAACTATTATATAAACCTAAATCTTCATTTCTTCATCATTAAAATCTATTTTATCATCATGATATATATATATATATTTATTTATTTATTTTACGAATTTAGATTTAATTGGTAATATTCTATTCATCTTTATTATTTTGTTCATGCGTGCGATCATTCAATGTGAACGAGATGAACCAAATATTTATATCATATTTGTCATATTTTATATTTTTTGTATTATAAAATATTCAATTATGATACCTATATTTGTCATCTAAATTTAATTTTCAATTAAATATAATAAAATGAATTTTTTTCTTATTGCAACATGCTAAATTGTTTTGATAAACTTCATATACAATAAAATTATTTCCTTCAATAGAATTCCAAACATGAAAACTATAATATAAATTAACATTAATATAGTAAACCGTTATAAAAAATCCATTAAATAGGATATATTAATATAAAGAATAATTATTAATATATAAAATATAATTATAAATAATTACTTTTTTTGGTAAACACATTATATGATACAAAAATACATTTTTCCTAAAAATCATTTTTATTGATTTTTGGGTGAATATATTATAATTAAAATTTTCCATGATTATAATAATTATATAAAAAATGAAAATAACCTATCATATAATAATTTCATAATCTACATAGAATTAGTTTTTTATAATATTCATAAATGTTCAATATTTCGATGAATAGTGAAAATATTGTTTTTTATTGAAAACATTATTTTTGTTTAAATAAATTTCAAAATATTTTAAATAAAATTGTATTTGAAATTAAAATTAATCAATTTAAATAATTAATTTTATAATTATGTTAATTTTAATTAGTTTTTTGGGATTATTTGTAATAACATTTTATACATAACAAATAATTTTTCTCTAGAAAACCGATTGTTACTATGTTTTATGAGTAGAATTTTCAATTAATTTCTATCAATTCTATGAATTAAAATTTATAAAATTGTTTATATATTATTAATCATAATAATTAATATTATATAAAAATTTTATTTTAATATTTTACCATAATGCATTGTAAAAACGATAAAAAAACATCATGGTTAGTGATAAAACAAGTCTACACGGGGGTTAATCCAAGATATGAGGAAGAATTTAACAAATAAACATTTATAAATTCAATTTTATTAACATATAATGACCTAACTATATTCATAAATCAATCCTATATATATTTGGATTCATTTTTCTTGAGCATGGCATTAATGAATTTTAATATGTTAAGAAATTCCATCTGTGTCCTCACCAAAACATATAAAAGAAAATTCACCATTCATCTTCATTAAATGCATTGAGAAATATAGAGAATATAAAATAATAAAAACTATGATAAAAAATTCCTTAATGATTATTTCTAGTATGTTATATTCTTCAAATAATATTCTCATGGTTTTTAAGAAGATACCTAAAGGAGGTCTACCGAAGAAGTAATAATCTTCATACCTGAAAACTATCAATTTAGTTATTCTAATAACTCCACAATATATATTGTATTTATCATAAAATATGAACATAATTATCCTAAATATACATAATTTTATTATGTTTATGTTACCATCTTTATCCTCCCTCTATTCCATCAAATGCAAAATGATGTGTTGTCTATTTGTACCTGTGGACTACTGCCACAAAAAATGACACTTTCATTTTAGCAAACGATCTATCATAGATGTTTATTATGATTGGATTAAGGTAAAAATATTATATTTATGAAATAATTATTCTAATTTAATTATAATTACATATCTACCAAGATACATTCTAATAAATTTATAAATGATAGTGTCTCTCGTGGATACATGTAGACTAAAACTTCTACGAAGTAATGCGATTAATTTTTGAATAAAATATTACCATGATTGTAATAAGGATAAATTTAATAAACATATAAACATACATATTTATTTTATTTATGAAATAATTATTTGTTATAAATTTTTAGATGTTATTTATTATTCATTCCTTCATTTCATGTCAAACTGAAATCAATAACAATGTGAATGTACGAATTACCGTATCAATAAATTTGGTATATAAATTTTTTATCTCAATATTTTCTGAATTATTAGAAATTTTGTATAACAAATATAATATATATCAATATAATGATTAATATTATATATATTATGGATCTATGGTCACCATATATGGACTGAATCTGTATCATAGAAACATTCACGAGAAACGAAATCCAAAAAATAGAAATCAAGATTTTAATAATGAACCATTAATAAATCTATTTTGAAATATTATGAGAGGATAATATATGATATTATATTTATTTTAATGATTATAGTATATATATATAATAAATTTAAATTTATTATATATGTATATATATAACTTCTTAGGAATTTTGAACTTATTGTAAACAATTTAATTTTAAATGAATTTTTAATATGCATTGATTATGATTGAATTTTCATTGGGGGAATATATAACACAGTTATTTTTCAAACCCTTGTATTTATAAAATTATCTAATTATTTTTTGTAATTTTCCAAAATCTTTATCATTTTCCTCCTTCTAATATTTAAAATGATTAGTAAAATGTTTCTTGAAAATAAACATTACTTATTCTATGTCATAAATCGTTTTCTACCATGTCAATGTTTTCTATATAATTTTATAAAAATGTTTTTATTATTAATCTTTAAATGATTAAATTTATTTTTAACAATGATTTAATTATTAATAAATGGTTTAAAAGAAATTATGTTATCATTTTCTAAACAAGGTATCATTATCATTTTTCTGAAAATGTGAAAGTAATAATTTTTTAACGAACATTGCATGGGAATTTTTTTCCCGAAATAATGAACAAAAAAATTATTTGGATCATCCTTTTCCTATTTCTGATGTTATTATCAGAGAAGAAATAAACATTAATATTTTTTAATTTTTTAGATTTTTATTAGTTATTTAAATATAAATATTGGTTTTCGTTAAAAAAATATTCTAGAGATATTTTGAAGAGTTTTTTTATTTTATGATAAAAACACATGATTTTGTATAATATTTACTATGGATATGATAAAAAGGTAAAATCATTAATCATTCTATGAATTTATTATTATAATTATGATGGGATATATATGAAAAAATTTTATGGGTTTTTTTAATGAAATGATAAAATGTTTGTGAAACCAATTTCCTTTAAACGTTTTATCATATATGAACAATATTTTATTATCTTGTGGAACACATATGAAAGGATTATTTTTATGTTATATGTATTCAAAGAATTACATATCAAATCAATTCATTGGGTAATGTTGGATACCTCAAGAGAAAATAATGACTATAATGTAGAGGTGACCCAATTCATTAAGAGACTAAGCCACCATGAATGTCCAGGGAGGGAACCATGACTAAGTATAGTATGTAATGGGGATTGAACCCAATCAAATATTATAGAATTCATTATGTTCCATGACTAGGGAAATAAGTTCTTATATTTTTGTGTATTACAGAAACTGATTATATATACATTTTGGCATTAAAATGATTATAATATTTTATCAATCCATAACGATCATCTTATGATTATGTGATCATATAAAGGTCACATTTTTACCTATATAGACCCTATAAACTCTCACATAGTTATACTTCTATTCCTAGGGTGTTGAAAAATAAAATTTATTTTTAGGCTATGAAAAAGAAGAGTATATTATTGAGAGATAATTTTGTTAAATATTAAAGATATTTTAGAAAATAATATTATGTTGTATTATGACTCTAATTCTAGTAAACAGTATTGTTCATTCATGTATTCTATTGTTATGTTTTGACTATTAATAAATTATAATATAATATCTATTAAGTATAATTATGTGTTTGTGTAGTTGGAATAAATGAATATATAAGTAAATATTTAGTGATTTTGGTAAAATATTTTTAAACCAACGTGTAATTATATGTATAGGATGCAACTATATTATTTTAGAAAAGTAGACATTATTTGGTTATCCTAAAAATTAATCCTTATCTATTTATTAAAAGTGGACATTGTTTTGATATAGACATATTTAGGGAAAATAATCCTAGAATTCTTATTATCAAGTTTATATCATCTATAATTCTTATGCATGATGAGTTCTCCCATTCCATGAACCCCATTTGACACTCTCATGATTTTTTCTTTGGTTAATTCACATTTTATTTATAATCCATTATAATGTATTTTAATATAACATTTCTATGATTGTTCTATCATAAAAATAAGTTTTCATAGATTTTAATGTTGGTTTCTTGATTTAGACACACTATAAATGATTTTTTTCAAGATTACATGGTTTCCCACTATGATTACTATTAATCACACAATGATTATTTGTTTATGTTAGTGGATCGAACCAGAAGGAGCAATCTTAAAAATGTATGATAATGTTTTCTCATTGAGAAAAGTTTTCCATAACTTTAAAGGGATTAGTCCTTGTTTTATTACTAGGATATAGTCAATATATATGTTTAGAAACATTTATACACTTGAAAAATGGTACGATTAGTCACACCATAGAGAAGGAAATTTTATTAGGCCAAATAAAAAACTAAAACCCATTTTATAATATGAAAATAATTGTAATCGCCTGGGTTTTTGGGGGTCCATTACTTTGTAAAAATCTGATGTTGGTTTTTTGGGTAGTTTGGGAAAGTTATCAAGGCTTCTCGGTGATGTTTGGACCCCTACGGTAGGCCTACTGGTAGCTCCGCCTACAGATAGCTCGGTCTACCGGTAGCTACAGCCTATACGAAGATCTGCCTACCAGTAGCTCGGTCTACCAGTATCTCTGCCTACCTGTAGCTCGGTCTACCGGTAGATCTATCAACGGGTAGCTGTAGCCTACTGGTAGCTATGCCTACCGGTAGCTACGCCTACCCATAGCCCGGTCTACTAGTTGACACAGCCTACCTGTATCTTGGTCTACGGGTAGCCTTGCCTACCGGTAGCTCGGTCTACCTGTAGCTCTGCCTATCGGTAGCTCGATATACTGGTAGACGCAGGCTACTCGTAGCTCATTCTACCGGTAACTCGGCTAAATGGTGTACCCTTCCCCCACGAGTTTTCCAGTAGCTCCTCTTCTTGTGAAAATTCGGTTTTAAACCCTATTTGACCCCCATTAACTTGTTTTAAATCCCAGTAACACCCATTAATGGAATTTATTTAAATGTTCAACGAGGTGTGCATCGGTTTAAAATGCCCCTAATGGAAGAGACCTTTATGACATGTGGGGCCACGTGGTCAACCCACGACCCCACTCCTTATGTTGTTTCATGTTCTTTATTTCAACCATCCCCAGTCCTAATAAACTAATGGGTGATCCATGGGATTCTTTTTCTCGATCACCCTCTCATCACTTCGTCTACTCTTTCTTGAGTTCCCAAGGCCCCACCCCTACAAATCGCACATCCCCTATTATTGGCGCATGTAGCGTGAAGATAAACATCGATTGTTGATCAATCAGGTAGGGTTTCACCTTCGTCTCTCCTTTCTGTGTAGCATGCAGGTTGGGAATGCTATTGATTCTATAGAATTTGATTAACCAAAAATTAATGAAGATAATAAATGGATTATAAAGAATTAAGGGGAGGGGTGTGATCGATGATTCTCCAATTAATGATTTCTGAATTGTGTGGGCTTAGGGATTCTGAAAATCACGGTCGTTGGTGGTCTCTGTCTGTGCAATAACGAATCCTGACCTCTGGTGATGTTTAAATGGATTGAATCATGATTTTTAACCTCTACTGTGTAAATTAATTTGGATAATTACATATATTCGGTTAAATAAATTGAAAGTACCAGGATCAACCCTTTCTGTGATAACCCCAGCTAAAGCACACCGAAATTGAAATCATGGATAGTGTTAAATCTTTTAAATTTGAAAATACTAAAATGGGATTGCTTTGTGTTGGTGGTAGTGGTTTGGTTGTTTCCCTTCACGGGCCGATTGTTGGGTGATGTGGGTGGGGATGGGATCCCAAGTGGTTATGCTTTTAGTCGTGAATTTAAGGTCAGGTGGTTAGTTTGTGTATATCACGAATTGGGGTCGGATCTCTGCTGTTGAGAAACCGTCGCCTCCTGGAATTTGGGGGACACGGGGAAGTGTCTCGGGGTTACCTTATTCTTCTATTACTTCGAGAAATCTCACTATCCCATTTGGTTGCAGATGGTGTATGCAACATCATGGGGGTTTCCTTGGATCTAGTACTTCGAGGGGACTCTTATCTCTTTCGTTGTTGTGGCTTTGCAAGATAATAAGGTGTGAACGTTTAAGTTGATGTTTTACTGAGCATTTCCCTTGGCTTGTTCTTATGCTTTAAAGTTTCCCAAGTAGGTGAAGAAACTTATTTAATCAATATTACTGAACATGTAAACATGGATGGGACAAATGGGTTTTGGTTTGGTGTGAGTTGTGACTTGGAAATGGTTCCGATTGTTTTCTTTATGGTGGCTGAAGAAAAAACTAAACTGGGTGAGTTCTTGCTACTTATACATATACTTGTTGTTTTTGTGTTTCTTATTCGCTCCTTAACCATGTTGAGTACTTAGTATTGAACACTCCCATTTCATGGGGAGGGTGTTTTTTCCAATAATTCAATTAGTGGATGGTTATTATCTCTTTTCTACTCCCTTTCCTGGATAGCCCATGTTTCTTCGGGTAGGATGTGATGGAATGAAGTCCATTGTTATCCCATGAACCTTCGGGAAGGGTAGTGTGGTGGTTGGCCCAGGTGTGTGCGGGCAGGTGGTTTCCCATGTTTCTTCGGGATGAGGCCTGGGTGTCTTCGGGCATGACAGTAGTTCTTCTAGCCCAGGTGTTTTCAGGAATGGCAGTGGTTGTTCTGGCCTAGGTGTTTGCTAGAATTGTTACCTGTGATAGTTGTGGCCCATGTGTCTGCGGGTGGGTTAGTGGTGTTGGGCTAGGTGTTTGCAGGCGGGACATATGGTTGAGGCCTAAGTGTGTGCGGGTGGGGTATGGCAGTGTGACTGATGTGAGAATGGAGGGATTGGTTCGACCCATAGGATGACATCAATAATCAGTGGGAAAGTGGTGCGGGTTACCCAAACATCAATGTGCCTTTATTATATATTACTTGAATTGCATTATTTGGGGAGTGTGCCTTGGTGAGGCTTGTGTTATCAGTTTCCTTGTTAGGTGCTTGGTTATCTTTTTTCTCACAGGGAATTACTATGCCTCCCCACTTGTTCATGAGAGTCTTTGTTTTTCCGTACTGAGTATACTTGTATGCTCACATTACGTATATAAAACTATTTTCAGGTTTCTGGGAGGACGTCAGGGATCGTGCGGGACCGCAAAAGCTCGGACCTTGGGGCAGGTGTTGTTGATGTTTTTCTTTCCTTTGGTACTTTATCTTTGGAGTTCTTGTATCATGTATCTTTTAATGTTAAACATGCATGTGGGAATCCTTTACTTTTGGCCTTACTTTTCTTTCAGTTTTATTGTTGTTGGTTTTTATCATCTTATCTCGTGATCCTACTTCACCAATAAGGGTAATTCCTCCCATTTGTGTGTGATTTACATACCCTAGGTGCCAGTCGCCACTCTTGGATATATAGGAGGCGGGTTTCAGGGGTCATTATCTCTCCTTAAACGTAAAGAAGTAATGTCTTGGAAATCTTCTAACCCATCCCTCCATCTGGTGATGGTGGGTCATGAAAATAATAATGAAAAGAGTGAGATGTGATCTTCTGAAGTCAACCTAGATGTATAAATTAATGTGTTGTGATAGAGGTGATGTATATAAATTGTAGAGGTAAGTTTAAAATTTATACAGTTAGGATAAATGGACTTGATTTGATAAATATATATGATATTATACCTGAATGGAGTTAACAAAAAAGGAATTGATGTTTTATGTAGAGGAATGGAATGTTAAAATATCATTAGATTAAAAAAAATCAACTATGATCAATCCTGAGAACATTTATTTTTATTATAACCCATAATTCTGATTCATCCTCATAGAGAAGATTGTACAATAGTTCTTCCATGTTAGTAAATTTGTTTTTTTAACTGTGGAAAAAGATACTCTACCCTTATCTAATATTTACATGGGATATTGTGAATAGACCATCAAAAGTAAGGTAAAATGTGATCCTTATATAGAACATGTTATCCTTAATAAAATAACAGCATTGAATGTAAAATAATATTATATATTTATCAATTCATCTAATTCAACCACATAAAATATTTTAAATGCATGTTAGAAAATGTAAAATCAATATTATTCATTATAACCATCTATTGATAGGGAAACAAGAAATATTAAAAGGGTTAAGAAGTATATCTAGTGTTATGGCCCACTTACTGCAACTCAATATACACTTCCTTATTTTAATGAGTGAAATTAAAAATCTTGATTATCACCCAGATCCTTTGCATTCATAATGGTTGATCAAATATTTGAGGAGTGAAATTTTTATCATCAGATGAATGATGATGCAATGTGTTGTGTAGTTGGGATTATCATGAATTGTTCTAACCATATTCCACAAATATTCCCCACATATTCTCTGAAATATTCTTCATTAATTCATTTTTCCCATTGCATCACTGATAGATCATAGACATCAACTTCTATTTTCATTAAATGGTTATTTTAAAAATATTTTTATTAGAGTTAATGGGATGATGTATATCAAATAAAATTTAAACCATCACTCCACATTTTTAATTCTTCAACTTCCACCATAGTGAATATTTTCCTCTACTTATCCACTCTAATGTTGTACCGCCTTGAAGCCATATATAGTAGTAATTCCAAACTCAAAAAGTTATAAAATGACCTTCAATCAATTAGAATGACCCTGAAACTTATCTCGAGGACCCATATGTATCATATTAACACAACATTACACACATATCAACCATTATTCAACCATGCATGGGACCTTATACAAGAATACCATCTTATCCCTTTAAAAAAATTTCAGATTTGAGACCAGCTACTACTGGACAAGAAAAAGAATATATTATTTTACAGAATTCCTCTACTATGTCTCACTGATATGAATCTCTATTATGTTGTAGTCTCTTCCAACAGAAATGATTTGTGTAAATATTTGTTCATTCATTTGGATAATTCATCACACACTTCTCATGAATGATTTATTTCTACTGAGGAAAAAACATATGGGTTATTTGATTATATTATCTTGAATAACATATAAAAAATGATTCAGTCTTTGTAGAACATCAATTAAAGAGAAAAATTAATTTTTACATCTCCTTGTTGTCTTTCTTGTAGTTTGAGTATTTTTGTTTCATACCCAGATCCTCCGAGGGATAATATGACATCTAAACTAATGGTACCTCATTCATCTTCATCAACGTGGGACTACAATCCTTAGTTTTGTTTATTCACAACCATTCATGTTTCTAGTATCCAATCAGGGGAATCAGATCCTTTATCAATTGAAATGATTTTGAAAGGAACACATCTATGTCCAATGATTGACAAATACTATGTTCTCACATATAAGATCAGGATTACCGAATCAATTATTCTGGTGAATTTTGGACTGATTGAAAATTATTTATTAATAGGTTATACATTTTTTCTTCCACAATGGTAACTATTTTCTTCCTCCAAATCATTTTAGAAACTGGTTCTTTATAAAAATATTTAGTATTTGTCTTCTTCATCATGTATATAAGTGTGTTAGGTCATCTCTATATGGACCCGACCTTAAAACATGACATAATCTTGAATTAAATGAAAAATTCCCAATGAGGGTCATTTCAAATTTATATTTTTAGAGAATTGGGACATAACTATTACATCTCAATGATTAAAAGTAGACACATCTACTCAATTTCCATTTTTTCACAAAATAATAACTCTTGAACAAAAGAGTCTTGTCTAGTTCCATTTTTTAGACAACATGACATTTAATTGATCCCATCCTTTACCCTATTCCACTTTATGTCATGTGAAAAACATTTCAAAAACATGGGATGAGCATAAAAAGATTTGTAAGGGATATAAAAATACAGAATGAAAACATTTTTCGATGTATATATAAGAGTCAATGAAATCATAATTTACGTGTAAAACATAAGAACATTAACATACCACCTGAAATCATAATATTTATGAATCACTCATAGAAATCATAAGACATAAAGGTAACATGATGCATTCATAACATTCTTACGTATGGTGTAAACCACATTGTTACGTTTAGAATGCCCATCGCATTATAATCCCTAAATATCTTTAGAGAAATATTAGCTTTTAACTCCTTTGAGTTACCCAATGCATTGGATAGCTATCTCGGTATCACCCTCCATTACTTTATCACAGAACCACCCAACATCATAAACAATTCCCAAGAACCATAACATAATTATATCTCATAAAACATGCATAAAAGAAACATAACATTTCCACATTTCAATTACATGATATAAATACAACAAATTGATAGAATCAAATCATTTTCAAAACCATTTTCAATACAAAAATAAAATAAATGTAAAACATGGTTGTTATTTTTCATTTAAAATATTTTTTTGGCTTGTAGGGGAAGATAAAACTCAAATAATTGTCACGGTGGCGGAGAAGTCGTTGTCGCCGCATACTTAAGGCAAAAACATTACTTCTGACATTTAGTAAAAAGATTCGTGTAAAAAAAATTATATTTATTGAAATTAAAATTCAAAATGGTTTTATACAGCGTATAAAATAATGTCCAGTATAATTAAAAATATTCCATAATCAATGGATATTGAGAGGAAGTCACGTACAAAGACAGTATTTTTAGATTAAGGATATATAAATTAAATAATTATCTATTAAAAATATAAATACACCCAATATATGTGGATATTAAGTGTTAAAAAATCAGAGTTCATCCACACATATTAATATCATTACATAATAAATAAGTGGAGGTTTAAACCAATGAATTGATATTGGGTTAAGAAGTTTCCTTACAGAAATTAGAGAGCCAAACAACGTCACTTTAAAATTTAGAAAATGAGTTGATGAGTGATAAAAACGTTATCTCTTCACTTGGACATAAAATTTAAAAAAATAATGATATATAAGAACATATCCCAACATTAAGAAGATGAAAATTAAAAGACCTTACAAAACAAAGTCTTTTAAAAACAAGAGGGTGAAAGGTTCCCCTACCGATTTGGGTAACATTCGAAACATACAACCCATTAAAGAAAAACTATATAATGTTGTTGTAAATACCCATAAAGGAATGTATATTACACAAAGAGTAGAATGATGGGTAATACATACACCACTAAAAAGAGATATTGACAAATATATCATGAATATCATGGGAATAAATAGTGTGATAAAAAACATTACATCGTTGTAATAAATTGAGTCGTACGAACAAAAGAGAATAAACACCAAATGAATCAAATAAAACAATGAATATCAATATAATCATGATAATATATATTAAATTTCAGTACACACTACACCACATGCAACAAATAAGTGGTGAACAATGCAAATCTCGCGTAATTAAAAGTGGGATATTAAATCCCCTTGCCTCAAGTCCGACTTGTCTTATTCATTTCATTATATTCCTGAATAATAATCCTTTGTCAATTCATAATGTCATAAGGAAATCATTTATTGTTTATTATTAAATTCATATAAAATATTATAAATTTATAATAATTAGTTAATTATGTGAGTTCAAATCATACATTTGTTCGATGTTCGGTACATTAGTAAAAAATGAACATGTTTGTAGAGAATTGTCCATGTAGTTATAAGTACATCATCTCTAGAATGGTGTTAATGATTTAAATATCATATATAAATATAGTATATATGTATTAAATATTATTCCATTGTTTTTGGAGATATGAAATGAGATGTACCAATCATGGAGATGGTAGGCCGTACGTATGCCTGAGCACTACATTCATTTTTTTGTTATATTAATTGACTTTAAAAGTAAAATAGACATAGATATATTATAATTCCAGAATAATATATATGTCATATAGGTAACATAAGTTCATTAATTACATTAATTATAAATTGCATATTTGGAATTAATGAGTCACATCACATGAGGGAGAGGTAGTCCACACTTGCTCATATTAAATTATCACCTTTGCACAACATGGAAAGCATAATGGTTTGTTTTAAATATAAAATACAGATGCATAGAGGTGTAATAAAAATAATATATATCATATATAAATATATCACCATTATAATGGCCACCATTAGAGGTGGTAGGAGTAGATTGAACAATCATCATTTCGTGATTTAGTATTTCTCCATCCACAGAAACAATATATTCTTTAACCATTAGACGGAGGTGTGTGTAAGTGTAGGTAGAATCATTATCAAAAAAACATCCTAGTATATTGAGGATACTTTTTTTATTATGGAATCAAATAATTAGATGATAGTTTTTAGTGAATAAGGAAAATAATAGAATGAATCTTGTGAGAAGACATTACCTCTAAATCGGGTTACTCTTTTTGATTTGAGCCAAAGGCTTCCTTAGAAAGACTTATACCCAATGTGAGGCTTCTAAGAGTAAGAGATGGATGTGGAGAGATAATATGAGTAGATTCTGGATGAGGAAAGGGATTGAGTGGTGTGGGTACGGGTGTATAGGTGGGGGCCATTTATAGGAGGGAGGAGGGTCACTTTTGGAATGTCTTGAAATGCTACTTTATTAAAAAAAATGGTTTTTAGAATTTAAAGGTCCCAAAATGATACATTTAGAGGATAAGGTGATAAGGGTTCGAAATCCACCCATTTAATAGGTTTTTGACAAGTGTATGTCTTATATTTTACCTTAACATTTCATTTTATTTAAATGGTTCATTAATGAGGTAATCATTGCATCATCATGGTGTCATAAACAAATTCATTTATTTAATGTCGAAAAATTATAAAAAAATAACATGATGTAGGAAATAATTTTAGATTTAAAATGACTATTTATAGTATAATATATCATTTATGTAATCAAAATTAACATTTTTTTACATAGGATATACAAACCTTTGTTATATTTATCTTCTTTATTATAAATGAAGTCATAAATGTCATTATAACACTCATTTGACTCCATGGGCCCTCACGATTAAGAAAATGCTTCCCATGGTCGGCCATGACTCCAAAAAAGATGATTTGGACACATTTTGGGATCATTTTATATTATTATGATAATATTTTATTACCCTTAACTACCGCATTACTAATTAATCCTGATAATTAAAGGTATATACCGTTGTTACTATTCATAATGTCCAAAAACAAGAGTCCTAAATAAATAATTTGGACCTTATGATTCCAAATATGGAATCCATTTTACCAAATTCCCAACACGAAATTGCTGTAATTAATTTAAAAATAATTCTTGTGGTCACAACCAATGATGAGTTTTTTAGAAAATAAAATTTATGAAATGATTGACTTGCTTTTACATCCAATTGAAAAGATAAATTTCATCAAATGTACGACATTGTATTAAGTTATGAAAATATAATTCAATTAAACATTAATACCAATTAAAAAAAATTCTAAATATATAACGAAATTAGATGAAACATAATTTTTGAGGTAAAATAAAGTATTTTTCACTATTCATTAAAAATGAACATTTGTCAGAAAAAGAACAAAAGATTATCCAGAGTAAATTTGATATTCCAAATTTCAAAATTCTGTCCAATTTAACAAATTCAAAACATAGAATTTGAATTAATTAATTTTATAATTAATTCTTACTACCAAAAAATAGCGTGTTTTTAAGAAACAATATCTATCCAAAGATTGACAACTATTTATTTCCAGTTTCAATGTGAAATTAATTCAAATGACCACCATTGGAGTAAATAATAAAAATATACTTCAAAAACACTTTTAAACTAATTTAAAAGATAATATAACCATTTATATAAATAAAATTAAAAGAAGGATTCAAATTAAAATACATCATTTTCACTATTCATTAAAAATGAACGTTGATGGAAAAATAACAAAAAATTACAAAAAGTAAATTTGGAGGTCCTGATTCTAAAGAATGATTTTATTTTTGCAAATATAACATATACAATTTTAAAAAGTGGATTTAAAAAAGGGATCACCATCAAAAGGCAGTTAATCATGCTTTTATAAAAGATTAGAATATTTATGCTTAAAATTGGATTAATTCGCATTTTAAGCCTCTAATATTATTTGGATAATTGTAAAAATATTTAACAAACATATATAATCATTTTTTAGTTAGTTCTATTCATTCCCATAATTACAATGGCTAGGCGTTAAATAAAATTTAAAATAATATTATTATATTATTAGGGTGTAACGTAAGATTTCAAAGAAACTCGTTGTTGCATATTGGGTATGTCATCGAACATAGAATTACCTTTAAAGTAATTATAACATTTTATTCACAAATATTAATAAATATGATAATATCATATTCTTTATTTTTCTTGGATGTTACATCCATCCCCTGTTTTGAGAATTGTGACCTCGCAATTTTAAAATTAGGCTCTAAAACATTATTGAAAGCCCCACATCGGAAAAAGAGTAAATAAAACTATCACTTTAATAGAAATAAAGAAAAGTACAAAGGACATATGAGACAACAGATAATAGGATTCCAAGAAAACATCGATATGAAAGAGAAAAAATGGTGAATTTCTGATAGAGAGTGATAGAAAACATGTTTACGAGAATGTTAACCATTAGAAAATCACCAACATATGATGGGTTAAATAGTATTTGATTCCCCGGTATGAAAAGTTAACAAGAAATGTTTTTAAGTTATTTTTCGCCGAGGAATTTATTTTTTAGCATAATTAAATTAAACGGAAACACACTTAATTGTCATATAGACTTTCAACACTTACTAGATTTCTTACAAGAACTCATATTTCCACCAAAAGATGAGTATTTATGATGACTTGTTCTCATTAAGAGTGCTATAATCAACTTCATGAGAATCACCTAATCCACAAAAGATTTGTTGTATATTTCCGATGTCTTTAGTCCTTAACCAAAACCATAATTGTTATTACAAGATCAGATAATCCCTAAAAGGATAATCCTTTATAAAAAACAATAATACTCTTAAACTCCAAAATTCAACAAAAAGAACCCAAGTTTCAAGAAAGACCATTAAATAAACAGATATCCATTAAATTATTCAATCTGATCCAATCTATTAATGAAAGCCAAATCCTTGAAGGATTTAATCACATCGTATTCCAAGGTAAATCTAAACATTTATCTCAAAATAACATCAGTTACTCTTAATGTCTTATACTAAAAATTAATAAACCTGATCACATATCCTCTATTATAGGTTAATTATTTCCATAGATAACCAAAAATCAACTTATTCCTAATTCATAAGATCATTTAACTATAAATAATTAGTTATAATAACCAGGGACTTCAAATAGTCCAGTGGTGGGTGATAAATACAATTCGCACTTTGGTTTTGGGTTTGATTCCTGTATCTTCGTCCGATGCAATGGGTTTTCTCAAGGTCTGTGTGATGACCCTATTAAAAATATATTTAATTTTATAACATTCCCAAATAAGAGATAAATTCATCAAAAACAACCATAACATATTTTAACCAAAAAGGTTTTCTAATAACATTCATTTTCTATCCCAAAATGTATTAACTAGTAATTACCTCAAATTCAAGGATCATATAAACCAAAATGGTTCTTTATAAATTTAGCTACAAAAGAAAATATAATTATTCCATGAATAAAATTTTCATATATCATTCTTGAGGGTTACAGACTCTATAACATGTATTATAATGTAATCCCATCCTCAAAAGACCTTAATATTTTTATGAATTTCACCATCATAAAATCTACCATAACTCTTGAATCCCTTATATGTTTACTTTGTACTCATTCAACATTATTCATGATCCATTAACCATTCCAGTCAAACTTATTCTGAAAAACTAATTCCCTATATACAAAATCATGAACCATATCCTAGGATTCAATAATAGGAAAACACATGTTAAGAAATAAACCATACATTTCCTTGGTCATTGTCAGTTTCATCATCCTCAATTAGAATGGAATTAGGTATTGGTAAAAAAATATTTGTACGATCCTGGTGATCCCATTCCCGAAACATCTTCGAAGGACATGTGTTTGCCTAACGACCATGAACAACACATTTAAAACATTCTATTGATTCCTCAGAAAGGACTTATTTCCCTTTCCTAGAGTCAACTAGATTCTTCCTTTTTTCTATTTAATGTTTTTGCTTCATGACCTTCATTTCCACATCTAATGCATCTTTTTTTCCTTTTGAATCATTTTCCTAGGTGTTTCTTCCCACATATTTGACACATCGGTTTTTTAATACACTTACCTTTATGATTATTAACTGGAGTTCTATTGGGATTTTTATCTCTAATATATGATGCCTTATAAAAATCACTTAGGTTCAGGTGGTTAATCATGACTCTAGATAGTTGGTTGAGAATAACCACAAGTGTTCCCATTGCAGCTCCCATATCATTCAGTTTCTCATTCGGAAAACCGTCACAAATTTCTTCACATCCACTGTTACAATGGTGCCTGCTAGATCCAGAAATTTACTCAAACCAAAAATTTCAGAGTGATTACATCAGTGGAATAATCATATAATACTATGATATAATTATTCATGCTATATTAAATTCATTCACTTTATCTTAAAAACTATGACTCTTTTTGAAATCCTAATCATTATTGTAATTTTACTAATGCTTAAATAATACCCTAACATCTAATGTTATCTAAACCAACATTTGATTACAACTATAAGGCCTCAGCCTTAAAACATTACATAATCTTGAATTAAATGTATAATTCACATTGAGGATCCTTTCAGGTTAAGTGTTTTAGATAATTAGGACATAACTATTACATCTCAAGGATTACAAAGTAGACAGATCTTCTCAGTTTCAATTTTTTTCACAAAATAAAAATTCATGAACAATAGAGTCGTGCCTACTTCCATGTTTTAGATAGCATGACATTACCTTTATCCCATACTTGACCCTATTACACTTTATATCTTGTGAAAAACATTTCAAAAACTTGGGATGAGTATAAAAAGCTCAGTAAGGGATATAAAAATACAGAAATAAAACATTATTCCATTTATACATTAGAATCAACGAAATCATACATTACTCATAAAACATAAGCACATTTACATTCCTCATGAAATCATATGATTTATGAATAAATCATAAAAATCATATGACATAAAGGTAATGTGTGGCATTCATAACATTCTTACGTAGGGTGTAACCCTCACGATTACGTTTGGAATACCCATCACAGTATATTTCATAAATAACATTGGATAAACCTCAGTGGTTAACTCCTTCCCATTACCTAATTCATTGGAGAGATATCTCGGGCCCACCCTCCCTTAGTTTATCACAGAACCACCCGACTTCATAAACAATAACCAAGAACCATTGTAACACCAGAGATATTATAAGAAATATTTAGTTTTAATTTTATACAAATCATCAAATGAATCTTTCACTACACACAACACTAGCTTGGCTTTCTTTACACGCAATCACCACCTTTATTGATAGCTTGCGTTGTATGCAATATCATGTTTCACTAAACAATGATATTCTATTAAAATATTATTAAAACTAACTGTTATGAATAGTAATAACCACTTTTTGAAATTTTCTAAATTTTATTTTTCGAAATGGACTTCATTTTAGGATTCGGAATATCGAAATTAGCCTAGGGTGAAATTTTGGTATTTTTCTGGAAAATTTCAATTTTTGATGAATAGTGAAAACACTATGTTACTATTTAAATTTTTTTTTTTATATAAATATTTATTTTATTTAAAATTATTTTAGGTCAAAATTGATACAAAATACCTATATATGTTCAATGTAATTCATTGGAGTAATTTTATAATAATTTTAGATATATAAAAATTTTAGTGAACTTTTCACCGTCTTTTACCCAACTCCAAGGAGATTTTGCAATTTTACACAAAACATAATTTTACCGCTTCTGTGAGTGGAATTTCTAAAATTTGTGAGACACGTTTGATTCCATATTTAAAATGTTGTTCAATGAGATGACAGTAATTTTTGGTGAATAGTAACTTTTAACTTTTATTTACCACATTTAAAAGTAAATAGGGTAATTAAAAGTAAAAATGATATTTATATTACCCTAAAACATGTCCTAATTATATTGGATAAGTGTAATTAGACCAAAAACAACTTTAGGAATAAAATATGACCATTTAGGCCCACTTGGATTATATTAGGAAATTTATTACTAAATTATTCAAAGAAGTGTAAAAATAGTTAAAATGAAAGTTTAATAGGTAAATAATTTTTAATATAGGGTTATATATAATATAAATTAGACTATAAATATTCATTAGAAATCTAAAAATATTTCCTACATAATGGTATCTTATTTTTAATTTTTAGAAATTATATAATTTAATTTATTTGTGACACAAAGATGATACATTAATTATCTTATTAATGAAATATTGACTTAATTGATGATATAAATAACCAAATAAATGTAATTTTAGACTTTTTATGAATTAAACTAATTTAATTTGTTAATATGACATATTAGTATTTATTTAATTAACTTTTTTTGAACTAATCATTCTGTTAGGATTTTCAAAAAAATCAATTACTAAATAGTGTCAATTTTCACATAAAATAGTTTTTAAAACAAATATTATATTATTAATTGTTATTTTATTCATAAAAATCTAATGTTAGGAAAAATGACTTGGATAAGGTTATATATATTATTAATAAACAACATGGGGTTTCTTTGGCTTGTTATAGTATGTTTATTAACCTTATAGTTTAATAACACAAAAAGACACAGAAAAAGTAAAATTATCTAACTTAAAGATAAATCTAAATGATAAGGTTAAAATAGTAAACTAATCTTGTCTGAATTCTATTGGATGAGATTATTTCAACCCATCCCCACATTATCTTAGAAATATATCAATTTGGAGATATTTAAAACCTAATATGTCTTTATAATAAAATAATATTTTTAGTTTTTCCAAAGGATCCCCTCTCCTCCCTTAAAAAAGGGAACCTCCTCTCTATCTTCCTCACACCACATTTAGACTTCAAGCTCGACCAACCCCTGTCGATTTCTCCTCTCCACTTACCTAGAAACATCCTAGAGGTACTGGTCTTCTTCAAAGACCAATTTTAGTGCCCAAAAAGGAGGTATCAATGAAACATCTCAAAGAAGAGGTAATGTCTGTTACCGATTCTTTCAACATTATTTCTTCTTCCACTTCTTATTCTTTAGTTGTTTCATTATGAATTAATAACATAAGTATCACTAATATACTAATATGTTATTATAAGTATGAAACAACCCTATTTCACCATCTATCCATCCTACGGAAAACAAAATCACCGTGTGTGCGTACGTACGGAATACCGTCTCCACGCCCTGGTGTAAACTATTTTCCAACACCACCTTACTTGGATGGGTATGATGGTGTAAATAATGAATATATATGATTATCGTAAAGTGATATTGATTCTGAAATAATATACATATACTCCAATACAATTACACGATCATGGGAATGATATCATCGCTCGTGCGTACGTACGGAATACCGTCTCCATAATGTGATGCGACTCGTTCTACATGATTTTCATTGAATAATGATTACATAAATGAATTGAGTGAATAAAAGTGATATATATTACACTAATACCATTCTTTAAATGAGGTATCTATAACCTAAAAATAAGAATAAGAATTTATTCGACAAAACATGCATTAGAACAAAAAGTAATAAACACCCGAATAACAAGTAGCAATGAAATTTTACTAATAATAAGCTAAGAATATGACCATATATGATATCATAACAATGAGTATGATTATGTAATAAGTCAATGACATTATTTAAATCATTATACATGAGGTTAGGACACTTACGAAGCAAATCGGACCTAAGGTAAGGAAAAATATCACACTGTCATTTTTAATTGAGGTTGTTTATACTTTGGTATTTACTGGGGTGTATTTCATCATCCACAT
Source organism: Viscum album (assembly GCA_963277665.1). NCBI lineage: Eukaryota > Viridiplantae > Streptophyta > Magnoliopsida > Santalales > Viscaceae > Viscum > Viscum album. Next base: position 1,436,924,491 of record OY728159.1, read on the forward strand.
CCTTGTTCCCTCAATATGTAATATTGTTTCCATCAACCTACAATTGTTTAAATCCAATTTTACCCTTCGGTTAGTATTTAGTAAAGGTTATTAAAGGAATCTTTTGTTGTTTTTCGTACGAGGAACTTTTTTTACTTTTCTGACAAATGTAAGAGAAGAATGTTTTTTAACTTATATGGCATGAATGGATTTTTGAAACATTATTTCCAAGAATCTTCCTTTACAATTTTTCATGTTTATTTTTAATCAACTTCTTTTAGATTAAAATTGTATGACATGTTAAGAAAGGAAAATGTTTTTGAAGTAGAAAGGATATTATCCTCAAGAATAGAGTTCAAGTGTTTTATCAAAATTATTTTCCATATAATATAATTTAGGTTTCTGTTTCTATCCCTATTATTACATTGATTTGATTATGTTGTGAGGGAATTTTTTTATGAATTCCTTAATCTTATATGAATTGTTTTATGATTTCATGATGTTTAATAATCCCATTTTTATTACTTGCATTATTCAATTATGTTTGTCTTATGATTTTGTGGCGCACATAAGAATGGTATCATTATGAGATGGGTGGGACCTATATCTCCCTCCAATTCATTGGGTAAAGATTTTATATCTCATGAGATAGACATGGCTGGAACGGCAGGTTAAACCGGTTAAGTGAATCAAAACTGAAACGCGGAGTGAACTCGATTCAGAAATGGACATTGTCCAGTAAGATAGTATTGGCAATGAGTATTGACTATTAAGAAATGGTTCTCTATGATTATGTGTGTATGACACAATGTTTCGTGTTTTATGTTATGATTATTGGGATTACATTTCACTACCATGATTTATCCCATGTTATGAAATTATGATCTCTTTTGCAGGGTATGATTTCCAAAATGTTGTGTTCTTTTGAATTTGATGTGATTGATATTTCTTCTGTTTACCCTTACTGAGCATTTGAGCTCACCCTTGGAATGTTTTCTTTCCCATGGTCATGATGAAGGCTATTAATTAAGATATTCCAAAAAGGGACTATAGATATGATGAAATAAATGGGAGACCGTTTAGATGCTTTACGAACCAGTTGTTTATGTTTCCCAGTTTCTAAAGACACTATACCTATATGGTCCTTTCATGGTTTTGTTATTTTTTGTAATAGGTATGATACAATTTTGAAGTATTAACCATGTATGTAATGTATGGATTGCTATTTTTGGTATCAGAGGCAAAGGATGTAGGAATGTATCTGATCCTTGGGAACTCTAACAAGTGAGCATTGGACGAAGCATGGCTCTTCGCCCAAGGGATTAATGAGGAAATGGATGCCACTAGGGATGGTGGTGTGTCCCACCCAGGGGGGTGTAGTTGCCCATGGATTTCCCTGATAGGTATCAATTATAGTCCACTAGACATAATTCCAGACCGCTATTGTTGGTATCAGAGGAAAGGTATAGTCAACCTTTGGGAACTAGGATGTGAAAGCCTAAGTAAGAAACCTAAGGATATGTATAATCATAGAAAACAATCTTAGTGTTTTAGAAATGGCCATGAACAAACTATGATAATACCTTAAGTGTGAAATTTTATTATGTGGTTTTCCTATTATAATTATTGTTTCTCACACTATTCTTATTGGTTTTAGTCAATGTATGGAACCTATTGAAACCGTGTTAATGAGGAATGTGACGGGAAATGCAATGATTGTCCCCCTGAGAAACCAAACGTTATGGGAGTTGGAATGAAAAATCTTGTAGCCATGCTCACACAACTTTCTCAAGCTATGAATCATGCAGGACTTCCAAATGATCAATGGAAGGAGCAACATTATGTCGAATCCTTTATGAGGCAGCGTCCACTTTCATTTCGTAGCTCTTCTGATCCATTAGTAGCTAAACAATGGATCAGTACTACTGAAAAGATATTTTTGTTTCTTCAATGTTCTCAACATGATATAGTCATCTTAGCAGTGTATCATTTGGAAGGTGATGCTGATCAATGGTGGAATCTAATCAAGAATACGAGGCCAAGAGATGAAATTGAGTCCATGGAATGGGACGTGTTCAAGAACTTATTTTTCAATAAGTACTTCCATCGTATTCTCTGAACAACGATGGAGAAGGAGTTTCTTGATCTAAAGCAAAAGGATGATGAATATGTTGGTACCTATGAAGAAAATTTTACCATACTTGCAAAGGTATGCTTCTGGTATTATTATCCAACCTGAGAGTAAGATCGATCGATTCTTTAGTGGCTTAAAACAATGTCTTCGAAGGGTGTTGTCCATAAGAGACTTCAATAGCTATGAGGAAATTGTTCGATGTGCTCTCAAGGTTGAGATGGAGATTGGTGTAACCCATCAGTCACATGGGTTTGATAAGAAGAGGAAAATGGAATTCAAAAGAAAATATAAACACCACACTGAAAAGAAGATGAGTTTCCCTTATGCTAAAAGTGTGGAAATAAACATGGTGGAATTTGTCTTAAGGGGAAAATCAAATGTTATAAGTGTGGAAAAGAAGATCATCAGGCAATTGAATGTCGAAACAATGGGAAGAAGATATCTAATGTTGCCAACAAAGGAAGGGATACACAAAATGAACCTAATACACTTCAATGGTTCAAGTACAAGGAGATGGGGTATTATGCCAATCAATGCCCAATTCCAAGGGTTGATGATGATGATCGATGTCAACAAACTCCTAAGGCCGAAGACAAAGGAAAGTCACATGCAATTGCTATCAGCGATGTGGAGTACGACAACGAAGTGGTAAAATGTACACTTACCATCCACTCTAAAGTAGAAAATGTTTTATTTGATTCTGGATCCACCCACTCTATTATTTATGAATAATTTTCTAAGGGTATCACCGTATTAACTCTACAATTAGATGTTGAGTTTGTTGTGACAACTCCTAATGCACAACAATCGCATCAATAGTTTACAATTCTTCTCCGATTGAAGTTTGTGGGAAAGTGCTTCCTACACATCCTATGGTCCTTCCTATAGTGTAATTTGGTGTGATTCTTGCCATGGATTGGCTTTCTTTATATGGAGATCATATCAATTTCCAATGAAGGGATGTCGCATTTCATATTCCAGATCAATCAATGATCATCTATCGATGCAAGGATGAACCTAACCGTCCAGTGGAAATTTCATACATCTTATGGTTATTGATTCCACTAAATGAAGGTGATTTATCTCAAATGGTTGGAGAGAAACTCACGATTAATAATAGGCCCATTGTACGGGTGTTAGACGATGTCTTTCCGGAAGAATTTCTATGTCTTCCTCGAAATCATGAAGTTGAGTTTTCAATAGAACTCGTACCAGGTGCTTTGCCTATTTCAAAGACACCTTATAGAATGGCCCCAATTGATTTTCAAGAATTGAAGAAGCAACTCCAAGAGAATCTTTATGAAGGATTCATACACCCTAGTGCGTCACCTTGGGGAGAACCTGCTCTGTTTGTTATGAAGAATGATTGATCAATGAGACTCTGCATTGATTATTGAGAACGTAACAAGATCACTATCAAGAACAAATATCCTCTCCCACCCATTGATGACCTATTTGAAAAACTACGTGGAGCTCAATACATTTCCACGATTGATCTTCATTCAGGGTATCATCAATTAAGGGTCAAAAGGGAGGATGTACCAAAGACGGCATTTCGTGCATGGTATGGACACTATGAATTTATAGTGATGCCATTTGGTCTTACTAATGCCCCTGATATATTCATGGATCTGATGAATAGAGTCTTTAGAGACTATCATGATCATTTTGTGGTAGTCTTTATAGATGATATTCATTTATATTAAAAGGGAAAGGAAGAACATGAAGATCACTTGAGAATTATATTGAAGACCCTGAGAAAGGAGAAGATTTATGCCAAATTTACCAAGTGTGAATTTTGTCATAATTTTTTTTCATTTTTGGGTCACATAATCTCAAAAGAGGGGATATCTGTGGAATCAACAAAAATTGAGGTTATTGAACGATGGTCGAGACCAACAACAGTAACTGAGATCCGAAGTTTTCTTGATTTGGCTGGATATTATTGACGTTTTGTGAAAGATTTTTCAAGATTATATATTCCACTCAACAGGTTGACTCGTAAAGGAGTTAAGTTTGTTTGGATAGAGGAATGTGAAGAGAATTTCAAGGAGTTGAAAAGATGTTTATCCAGTGCACCTGTGCTCACACTGCCTTGTAGTGGAGAAAGGTTTGTGATCTACAGTGATGAATCCAAGAAGGTATTGTGGTGTTTTCTTATGCAAAATGATATGGTGATAGATCATGCCTCACGACAGTTGAAAATACATGAGAAAAATTACCCAACTCATGATGTGGAGTTAGCTGCGGTAATCATTGCATTAACGATTAGGAGGCATTACCTTTATGGTGAAAGGTGTGATATTTATACTGATCATAAAAGTTTAAAGTATATTTTCACACAAAAGGAGCTGAATATGCATCAAAGAAGATGGTTGGAGCCAATTAAGGATTATGAATGCTCAATCCATTACCACCCTGGGAAAGAAAACAAGGTAGTAGACGCATTATGTCGACAAGACCATGCTAGCTTATCCATGATGAGGATCATAGAAGATCCAATATTTTTGGATTTATAAAGGATGAATATTAGAATTTTAATCGAAGGGGATAAATCTTATATTTCTCAAATGAATGTTCAACCATCTATACATGTGAAGATTCTGGAGGCACAGAAAGAAGATGTCGAGTTACAAAAGAAGGTGAGAAATGTTCCTGAATTCAACCTTGATTGTGATGGGATAACAATGTTCAAGAATATGGTTTTTGTTCCTCCCATCCCCAAATTAAATGAGCTCCTGGATGAGGCTCATAGTTCTTCATTCTCTATTCATCTTGGAAGCATGAAGTTGTATAGGGACCTAAAAGACTACTTCTGGTGTGATTTCATGGAAAGAGATGTTGTTGAATATGTCTCTCGATGCTTGGTTTGTCAGCAAGTTAAAGTTGAGAGACAGAAGTCTAAGAGGATGTTACAACCATTACCCATACCCAAATGGAAATGGGAAAACATCACTATGGAATTTGTCACAGGACTTACTAAAACATCCAAAGGCAATAATTCTATCCGGATCATAGTTGATCGTATTACAAAGTCTGCACACTTCATTGCTATTAGAGAATATTTTTCTCTTGATTAGCTTGCCAGGATATATGTAAAGGAAGTGGTAAGATTGCATGGAGTACCACTTTCTATTATATCTGATTGGGATCCGAGGTTTACCTCAATGTTCTGGCGAAGTCTTCAGCATACATTGGATACTGAGTTGAGTTTCAGCACTACATATCATTATCAAATAGATGGTCAGTCTGAGAGGAAAATTTAAACTCTGGAAGATATGTTGAGAGATTGCTCTATGGATTTCAAAGGTTGTTGGGATCAACACATACCTTTTGTGTAATTTTCTTATAATAATAGCTTTCACTCAAGTATTCATATGGCTCCTTATGAAGATCTCTATGGAAAGAAATGCGGGACTCCAACTTGCTGGGATGAAGTTGGGGAAAGAAATCTATTAGGAACTGATCTTGTTGATGAGATGGCAGAAAAGGTCCGATCTATTCAACAACACATAGGAGTAGCTCAGAGTCGACAAAAAAGTTATGCCGACAACTGAATAAAATACGTAGAGTTTGAAGTGGATGATAAAGTGTTCTTACGATATCCTTGGATGAGAGTAATGAGATTTGGTAGGAAGGGAAAGCTGAGCACTAGGTATAACGGTCCTTTCGAAATTCTTGATCGTGTTGGGAAGGTAGCTTACTGATTGGCACATCCAGTGAATCTCTCTCAATTTGACGATGTGTTCCATGTATCTCTCATGAGAAAGTACATACCTGATCCTTCACATGTACTCATCTCAGAAGTTGTACTACTGGAGCAAGATCTTTCTTTTGAAGAACAACCGATAGAGATTCCGGATCATAGTGAAATGTACTACGGAACAAGACCACTCGATTGGTGAAAGTTTTATGGAGGAACCACCAATTATAAGAAGCTATATGGGATCTTGATGATATGATGAGGGAGAGGTATCCTCATCTATTTGTTACAATTGACATATTTCGAGGGCGAAATTCATTTTAAGGGGGGTGGAATATAACAACCGAGACTTTTATAAGAAATTTTTTGTTTTTATTTTATATAAATCATCAAAAGAATCATTCACTACACACAACAAAGCTTGGCTTTCTTTACACGCAATCACGACCTTCCTTGATAGCTTGCGTCATACGCAATACCGAGTTTCACTAAACAACGATATGCTATTAAAGTATTATTAAAACTAGCAATTATGAATAGTAATAACCACTTTTTGAAATGTTTTAAATTATATTTTTTAAAATGGACTTCATTTATGGATTCGGAATATCTAAATTAGCCTAGGGTGAAATTTTGGTATTTTTCTGGAAACATTCAATTTTTGATGAATATTGAAAACACATGGTTACTATTTAAAAACTGACTTTTTATTTAAATAATTATTTATTTTATTTAAATTTATTTTATGTCAAAATTGATACATAATACCTATATAAGTTCAATGTAATTCATTGGAGTAATTTTATAATAATTCTAGATATATAAAAATTTTATTGAACTTTTCACCGTCTTTTACCCACCTCCTAGGAGAATTTGCAAATTTACATAAAACGATATTTTACCGCTTCTGTGAGTGTAATTTCAAAAATCCGAGAGACACAGTTGATTTCAGTAAATTAAATGTGGTTCAATGAGAAGAAAATAATTTTTTGTTGATAAGTAACTTTTTTACTTTTATTTACCACGGTTAAAAGTAAATAGTGTAATTAAGAGTAAAAATGATATTATTATTACCCAAACACATATCTTAATTCTATTGGATATATGTAATTAGACCAAAAAAAAAGAATAAAATATTATCATTTAGCCTCACTTGGATTAGATTAGGACATTTATTATTAATTTATTTAAAGAATGGTTAAAATAGTTAAAACCAAAGTTTAATAAGTAAATAATTTTTAATATAGTGTTATACATGAGATAAATTCGTCTATAAATATTCATTATAAAGACAAAAATATTTCCTACATAATGGATTTTTATTTGTAATTTTTAGACATTAAATAATTTAATTTATTTATAACACAAAGATGATGCAGTAATTATCTTATTAATGAAATATTGACATAATTGATGTTATAAATACCCAAATAAATGTAATTTGAGGATTTTTATGAATTACACTAATTTTCCAGGTTAATATGAAATGTTATTATTGATATAATTAACTTTGTTCTAACTAATCATTCTGTTATGATTTTCAAAAAAATAAATTACAAAATAGTGTCAAAATTGACATAAAATAGTTTTTAAAACAAATATTATATTATTAATTGTAATTTTATTCCTAAAAATCTAATGTTCGGCCAAATTCCATAGATAAGGTTATATATATTAATAATAAACAACTTGGGGTTCTTCTGGCTTGTTATAGTATGTTTATTAACCATATATTTTAAGAACACAAAAAGACAAGGTAAAAGTAAACTTTTCTATCTTAAAGTTAAATCTAAACGATTAGGTTAAAATAGCAAACTAAACTTGTCCAAATTATATTGGATGGGAGGATTTAGACCCATCCCCACATTATCATTGAAATAAATCAATTTGGAGCTATTTAAAACCGAATATGGCTTTATAATAAAATAATATTTTTTGTTTTTCCAAAGGAGCCCCTCTCCTCCCTTATAAAATGGCACCTCCTCCCTCTCTTCCTCACACCACATTGAGCCTTCATTCTCAGAAAAAAACCTACCCATTTCTCCTCTCCACTTCCATAGAAACATCCTAGAGGTCCTGGTCTTCTTCAATGACAAATTTTATGGCCCAAAAAGGAGGTCTCAAAGAAACATCTCAAAGAAGAGGTAATGTCCGTTACCGATTGTTTCATCTTTATTTCTTCTTCCACTTCTTTTTCATTATTTGTTTCATTATGAATTAATAACATAAGAATCACTGATATACTGTTTTGTTACTATACATATGAAACAACCCAATTTCACCATCTATCCATCCTATAGAAAATGAAATCACCACACGTGTGTACGTAGGGAATACCGTCTCCACCTCGTGGTGTAATCTATATTCCACCACCACCATACTTGGATGAGTATAATGGTGAAAAGAATAAATATATATGATTATTGTAATGTAATATTGATTCTGAAATAGTATAAATACACTCAAATACAATTACATGATCATGGGAATTATATCATCGCTCTTTCTTACGTACGGAATACCGTCTCCACGATGTGATGTGACTCGTTCTACATGATTTTCATTTCATAATGATTACATAAATGAATTGAGTGAATAAATATGATATATATATTACAGTAATACCATTCTGGAAATGAGGTATCTATAACCTAAAAAGAAGAAAAAGAATTTATTCGACAAAACACGCATAAGAACAAAAAGTAATAAACACTCGAAAAACAAGTCACAATGAAATATTACTAATAATAAGCTAAGAATATGACTATATATGGCATCATAACAATGCGTATGATTATATAATAAGTCAATGACATTAGTTAAATCATTATACAGGAGGTTCGGTCACTTACGAATAAAATCGGACCTAAGGTAAGGGAAAATATCACAATCTCATTTTTATCTGAGGTTGTTTATACTTTGGTATTTACTGGGGTGTATTTTATCATCCACATCCATGTACCCTCAATATGTAAAATTGTTTCCATCCACCTACAATTGTTTAAATCCAATTTTACCCTTCGGTGAGTTTTTAGTAAAAGATATGAAAGGAATCTTTTGTCGTTTTCCGTACGATGTACTTTTTTGACTTTTCCGACAAATGTACGAGAAGAATTTTTTTAACTAATATGGAATAAATGGACTTTTAAAACATTATTTCCAAGAAGCTTCCTTTACATGTTATCAAGTTTATTTTTAATAATCTTCTTTTAGTTTTTTTTATGACATGTTAAGAAAGGAAAAAATTTTTGAAGTAGAAAGGATATTTTCCTCAAGAATGGAGTTCAATTGTCTTATAAAAATTATTTTCCATCTATGATAATATACGGTACTGTTTCTATCTATATTATTACATTGATTTGGTTATGTTGTGATGGAATTATTTTTATGAATTCGTCTATCTTATATGAATTGTTTTATGATGTCATGATGTTTAAGAATCCAATTTTTATTACATGGGTTATGCAATGATGTATGAGTTATGATTTTGTGGCACACATAATAATGGTATCATTATGAGATGGGTGGGACCTATATCTCCCTCTAATTCATTGGGTAAAGATTTTATATATCATGAGATATACATGGTTGGAACGGCTGGTTAAACCAGTTCAGTGAAACAGGACTGAAACGAGGAGTGAACTCCATTCAGAAATGGACTTTGTCCACTATGATATTCTTGGCAATGAGTCGTGACTAATAAGAAATGATTCTCTATGACTATGTGTGTATGCCATCAAGTTTCATGTTTTATGTGATGATTAATTGGATTAAATTTCACCACCATGATTTATCCAATGTTATGAAATTATGATCTCTTTTGCAGGGTAAGATTTTAAAAATGTTGCGTTCTTATGAATTTGATGTGATTGATATTTCTTTTGTTTACCCTTATTGAGAATTTGAGCTCACCCTTTTGTATGTTTTCTTTCCCTAGGTCAGGAAGAAGGGTATTAAGTAAGTTATTCCAAAAAGGTACTATAGATTTGATGAAATAAATGGGAGACAATGTAGATGATTTATGAACTAGTTGTTTATGTTTCCCAGTTTCTAAAGACACTATACCTATACAGGTTTTTCATGGTTTTTTTATATGTTGTAATAAGTATGCCTCAATTATTAAGTATTAACCATGTATGTAAAGTATGGGTCACTATTACCATAACATAATTCTATCACATAAATCATACATAATGTAAAAATAACATTTCCACATTTCAATCACAAGAAATAAATAAAACACATTGATATAATCGAAACATTATCAATACCATTTTCAATACCAATATAAAATAAAAGTTAAACATGGAATTTATTTTTCATTTAAAAAAAATTATGGCTTGTAGAGGAAGCCGAAACACAGATAATAGTCTCGGTGGCGGAGAATTCATTATCACCGCATACTTAAGACAAAAACATTCCTTTTATCATTTATTAAAATGATTCATGTAAAAAATTCCTTTTGAATTAAATGAAAAGTCAAAAGGGTTTTACATACCGTATAAAATAATTTCTAGTAGAAATCATTATATTCCATAATGAAAGGAGATTGAGACGATGTCCGTACAAAGACAGTATCCTTATATTAAGAATAATTATATTACATAATTACGTGTGACCAATATAGATACACAAAATATAAATAGATATTAACTGTAAAACTATCATAGGTCGTAAACAAATATCCATTGCATGGCATAATCAAGATGTAGAGGTTTAACCTAACGAATTGAAATTGGGTTAAGAAGTTCCCTTACAAAAATTTCACAGCCTAACGACGTCACTTTACAATTCAGAAAATGTTTTGATAAGAGATAAAAATGGTATCCCATCACATGGAAATAAAATTTACCAAAATAAGGATAGATAAGAACATATTCCATCATTTATAAGATTAAAATTAAAAGACATAACAAAATGAAGTATTTTAGAAAGAGGCGGCTGAAAGATCCCTTACTGATTTGGCTAACTTTCCAAACATACACCCCATGAAAGAAAGACTTTACACTATTGAAATAAATACCCTTAAAAAATTATATTACACAAAGAGTAGAATAATGGGTAGTACATACACCACTCAAAGGTGATAGTGACAAATATTTCATGAATCTCACGAGAATAAATAGTGAGATAAAAAACCCCATACCTCGTCGTAATAATTCGTGAAATTTGACAAAAAGATAATAAACACCAAATTAATCACATTGTACAATGAATATAAATAGAATAATGATAATATATATGAAATAGAAGTACACAATACACCACATACCACAAATAAGTTGCAACCAATGGAAATCTCACGGAAGTAAAAGTGAGATAAAAAATCCCCTTACCTCAAGTCTGACATGTCTTGTTTCATTTATTTATATTCTTGAATAATATACCTTTGTCAACTTATAATTTTGTAATGAATTCATTTAATGGTTATAATTCAATTCATATCACATATTATAATGTAATAATAATTAGTCATTTTTTTTTTCATATCTTACATTTTGATGATGTTCGGTACATTAGTCAAAAATGAATTTGTTTGAAGAGAATTGTCCATTTAGTTATAAGTACATCTTATCTGGAATGGTGTTCATGATTTTAATATCATATATATCCATAATATAACAATTTAATAATAACCAATAATTTTTGTCGATATGAAATTAACTATATCGTTCATGGAGATGGTAGTCCGTACGTCTGCATGAACGCTACATTCATTTTTTGTGAAATCAATGGACGTAAAAACAAAATTAGACATAGATATATTCTAATTCCATTATAATATATATGTTATATTGGTAACATAAGTTCATTAATTACATTCTTTATAAATTCCATGTTTGGCATGAACGAGTCAGATCACTTGAGCGGGCGGCAGTCGACACTTCCTCATATGAAATTATCACATTTTAACAACATGAAAAACATAAAAGTATGTTTTAAATATTAAAAAAGAAGAATAGATGTGACATAAATATAAAATATATATCATATATAAATGTAGTTCCATCATAATGGCCACCATCATAGGTGGTAGGAGATGATTGAACAATCATCCTTTCACGAGGCAATAATTCTCCATCCAGAGAAATAATATGTACTTTTACCATTAGATGGTGGTGTGTGTAAGTGAATATAGAATACAGAACATAAAAACATACTAGTATATTGAGTAAACTGGTTTTATTATGGGATATAATAATTAGAAGATAATGGTGAGTGAAGAAGGAAAATAAAAGAAAGAAACTCGAGAGAAGATATTACCTCTAAATCAGGTAACTCTTTTTGATTTGTGCTAAAGGCTACATTGGAAAGACTTATTGTAACACCCAGAGATTTTTTTAAAAATATTATTTTAATATCGTTGACGTCTTTTGTTGTATGCTATAACATTTTTACCTTTCACTACACGCAACACCGTATGTGCTTGTAGTATACACAACACTATTCTTGGATCATGTTACACACAATTTTTATAGTAGTTATTCTACGAAATATTGAGTGTATATATAAATATATATATATATATATATATTCAATGTATAAATGAAATATGGTTGGATTCTGTTATATGAAACAACGGAGGAGTCTTTTACAACACGCAACCCTAACTTGGCTTGCATTACACACAATTGCGACTTTCCTCGATAGCGTGTGTCGTACGCAATACCAGGTTTCACTAAATAACAATATATGGCTAAAATATTATTAAAACTAGCCATTATGAATAGTAATTACCACTTTTTGAAATTTTTAAAATTTCATCTTTCAAAATGGACTTCATTTTTGGATTCGGAATATTGAAATTATCCTAGGGTGAAATTTTGGTATTTTCCTGAAAACTTCCAATTTTTGATGAATAGTGAAAACACTGGGTTACTATTTAAAAACCGACTTTTTATTAAAATAATTAATTATTTTATTTAAATTTATTTTATGTCTAAATTGTAACATAATACCTATATAAGTTCAATGTAATTCATTAGAGTCATTTTATAATAATTTTAAATATATAAAAATGTTATTGAACTTTTGACCATCTTTTACCCACCTCCTAGGAGAATTTGCAAATTTACATAAAACATAATTTTACAGATTTTTTGAATGGAATTTCAAAAATCCAAGAGACACGGTTGATGTCATTATGTAATATTTGGTTCAATGAGGTGAAAATAATTTTTAGTGAATAGTAACTTTTTACTTTTATTTACCATGGTTAAAAGTAAATAGGGTAATTAAGGGTAAAAATTATATTATTATTACCCTAACACATGTCTTAATTCTATTGGATAAGTTTCATTCGACCAAAAACAACCTTAGGAATAAAATATGACCATTTAGATCCACTTGGATTATATTCGGACATTTATTATTAATTTATTTAAAGAAGGGATAAAATAGTTAAAATCAAAGTTTAATAACTAAATCATTTTTAATATAGGGTTATACATAAGATAAATTCTTCTATAAATATTAATTAGAAAGATAAAAATACTTCCTTCATAATGATATTTTATTTTTAATTTTAAGACTTATAATATCGTAATGTATTTATGTCACAATGATGATGCAGTAATTATCATATTTATGAAATATTGACATAATTGATGTTATAAATACCAAAATAAATGTAATTTGAGACTTTTTATGAATTCAAATAATTTTATATGTTAACATGACATGTTAGTGTTGATTTAATTACCTTTTTTCGAACTAATCATTCTTTTATGATTTTCACAAAAACAATTACCAAATAGTGTCAAAATTGACATAAAATAGTTTTTAAGACAAATATTATATTATTAAATGTTATTATATTCCTAAAAATCTAAGGCTCGGCCAGGATACATATATCATGATAGGGGTATCATTAATGGACCACTTGGGGGTATCTTGGATGTATATGGTATGTTTATTAACTATATAATATAAAAATACAAAGTGACATGGTAATTTTCAATGTAATTAACTAAGAGTTAAAACTAAAAGATAAGGGTAATATAATGACATAATCTTGTCTAAATTCTATTTTTATGAAAGGATTTAGACCCATACCCACATTATCTTCCAAATAAATCAATTTGGAGCTATTTAAACCCGAATATGACTTTATAATAAAATAATATTTTTACTTTTCCCAAAGCTGCCCCTCTCCTCCCTTATAAAAGGGAACCTCCTCCCTCTCTTCCTCACACCACATTGAGCCATCATGCTCGGCCAACCCTTGCCAAATTTTCTTCTACACTTCCATAGAATCATCCTAGAGGTTCTGGTCTTCTTCAAAGACCAATTTTAGTGCCCTAAGAGGAGGTCTCAAAGAGGCCCTTCAAATAAGTGGTAATGTCTGTTACCGATTCTTTCAACATTATTTTTTCTTCCACTTCTTCTTCTTTAGTTGTTTCATTATGAAGTAATAACATATGTATCACTAATATACTGATATGTTTTAATAAGTATTAAACTACCCTATTTCACCATATATCCATCCTACGGAAAACGAAATCACCGTGTGTGCGTACGTACAGAATACCGTCTCCACACCATGGTGTAATCTATTTTCCGCCACCACCATAAATGGATGGGTATAATGGTGTAAATAAATTACTATATATGGTTATTGTAAAGAGATATTGATTCTATAATATTATACATACACTTCAATACAATTCCACGATCATGGTAATGATATCATCGCTCATGTGTACGTACGGACTATTGTCTCCACGAATGCGATGAGATTCATTTTCCATGAGTAACCTTTCAAGAATGATTATAAAGTATATATAATAAATAATAATGAAATATATGACATAGTTAAGCTACTGGATTTATGTACATATATAAATATATATATATTTCATCTACTTAATTCCATTAAATTCAATAAGGAAACGAAAACAGCGTTCATGCGTATGTACGGACTACCATCTCCATGAACGGTGTATTTCATTCCTTTTATAGATATATAATATATATGTAAATGATGAATATATATTATATATAAATCATATTTTAATTTCCAGAATTTGGTAAATCAGGATATAAGTAATAATATCAAGAATGACAAGTCGAAACACATACGATAAATGAAATGATTTTAACCAAAATGCTACTTTAACATTAATTTACAAAAGAACGGGTAATATAAAGTCATATGTGAACCATATATGAAATAATAACAATGAATATGATTCATTAATAAGTCAATGACATTATTTAAATCATTATACAGCAGGTTCGGATACGTACGAAGCATATTAGACATAAGGTAAGGGATAAATATTCAAATCACATTCTTATCCGAGATTGTTTATTCGTAAGTATTTACTGGGGTTATTGTAATTATCAATGTACATGTTTTATAAAAGTGAATTCATGTATTTTTAAAGTCCTTTTTACCCATTTTTGACTTTTCCTACATGGTATCTAAGGAATCTTTTTTTTGTTTACCATACGAGGTACTTTTTGACTTTTCCGACAAAAGTATGAGAAGAATGTTATTTTTTACTTATACGGCGTGAACGGATATTTACGGTTTCATAACGCCTCATTTTCATGAACCTTACTCTACAAGATATAATGACTATTTTAAACTAAATACTTTTATTTTAAATGTGCATGGAATTTTGTGAAAAGAAAATGATTTTGAAGAAGAAAGGATATTTTCGTCAAAAAATCATTTCAAATGTTTTATCAAAACAATTTTTCCATCTAAGATGACATTATTTCATATGTGTATGTTTCAAGTATAATGTCTCTATGATATACATGGTTTCACTATTCTTATGATGAAATGATATCCATTTGTTTTATATGGATAATGTTTTGATGAGATGTTGTTTATGATACCCATTTTATTCTTTGGGTTATGGTGAATGATTTATGTTAATGTTGTGGAACAAGTAAGAATGATTTCATTATGAGATTGGTGGGAACTATATCTCCCTCCAATTCATTTGGTAATGATTTATATCTCATTAGATAGACATGGCTGGAATGGAAAGTTAAAACGGATCTGTAATACAGGAGTAGAACGAGGAGTGAACTCGATTTAGAAAGGGACTTTGTCCAATAAGTTGGTCTTGGCAGCAATGTTGTGGCTACTATGGAAATAATATCATGTGATTAATGGTTTTCCAATATTACATGATTAATTACCATGAAATTTTATCATGATTAATGTTTCTTAATGATCTATGCCTTACGTACTTCCATGAATTATGTCATTGCTCAAGATTCTTATGTTTAAATCTTATGTTCATGTTTTGATGTTCAAATGTATATGACTTGTTTTATTTTATCCATTACTACCCTTACTGAGCATTTGAGCTCACCATTTATATGTTTTCATTTCCCCAGGATTTAATGAAAGGTTCTAGGTAAGAAAACAAAAAAGGGATGATCTTATGGGAGATGTTGAAGATATTTCACCATGATTAGAAGATTATATTTCGAGTTTCCAAAGACACTAAAATATTACGATACCTGTGTGTCTATTTTTGTTATGTCTTAAGTATTCCGCTAATGTAATGTAACTTTCCATGTACATAAATCTTCAGGTCTCTACAGTTGGTATCAGCGGAAAGGTTTAGTAAACCTTTGGAAAATAGGATGCTAAAACTTTCGTGAGATCCCCAGATATATTTCTAAGGTATGTATAGGGATGTCCCTAAGGTTAAGTATATGTATAGGTTATAGTTCTAGAATTGCGCTGACGATCTTAGAATTAAACCTATGATGTTAGAAATTGAAGGTACTCACCCTTTATTATGTTGTTTTCCCTAGCATGGTATTTGCCTCTCAAACTATTATTTTTGGGTTTTAGACGAGGGATGGAACCCAAAGGAATCATGGTGATCAATGTAATGGAAAATGTATTGATTGTCCTCCTGACCAAACCAATGTCATGGGAGATGGAGTGCAAAATCTCATTTCTATACATACACTAGCTATGAATCATTATGGATTCCAAAATGAGCATAGAAAGGATCAACATTCTATTGAATCCATCATGAGGCAGCTTCCACCATCATTCAGCGGGTCTTCTGATCTCTTAGTGGCTGATCACTGGATCAATACTACTGAAAAGATATTTTCAGTTCTACAATGTTCTGAGCATGATATAGTCATCATAGCAGTATATCGTTTGGAAGGTGATGCTGATCAATGGTGGAATCTTATCAAGAATACGAGGCAAAGAAATGAAATAGATTCCATGGAATGGGACGAGTTAAGGAACTTGTATTTCAGTAAATACATACCTCATATTCTTCGAACAAAGATTTAAAAGGAGTTTCTTGAGCTTAAGAACAATGATGATGAATCTGTTGGTATATACGAAGATAATTTTACAAGACTTTCAATGAATGCATCTGGCTTTATCATCCAACCTGAAAGTAATGTTGATAGATTTTTCAGTGGCATAAATCCAAGTCTTCGAAGGGAAGTAGCTATAAGAGACTTCAGTAGCTATGAAGAAATTCTGCGTTGGGCTATCAAGGTAGAACTAGAAGTTGGTGTAACATATCCATCTCATGGTTTTGACAAGAAACGAAAGATGGAGTTCAAGGAGAAATCTCAGAACAATGGTGAAAAAAAGATGAATGTTTCTTTATGCTCAAAGTGTGGAAAGAAGCATGGTGGAGATTGCTTAAAAGGTACTATATAATGTTTTAAGTGTGAAAAAGAAGGTCATCAAGCAGTTGATTATCAATGTAATGTTAAAAAGGTTGCTAATGATTTGAATAGAGAAAAGACTACAGAGAACTCTTCACCATCACTTCAATGCTTCAAGTGTAAGGAAATGCGGAATTATGCTAATAAATTACCTAATCCATGGGTTAATGATGATCAACCTGAGCAACCTATTAAGGCAAAGGATAAAGGGAAGTCTCATGCGATCACTATTTGTGATGTTGAGTATTAAAAATGATGTTGTGTAATGATTAAGTGTTTATGTAATGGGATTTCAAAATAGTATCATGGAATCTCATTTATGGTATTGTGGAATTTTGGAATATCTATGTATTGGTTTTCAATAATTATATGGCACTGGTAACCATGAAAAGGTGATTGAAATATTTTTAGAAAGAAGGTGAAATGTTCATAATGATGGGATAAGGAGAAAATAATATGATAGTAATCATGAGCTCATGACTGATATAAGGACTAAGTGATATTATGGTTTGAGTATATAGAATTTTTGGAATTTTGGTATGTGGAAGGTGTTAAAATTTAACAACATTCATGTTTTCACTAAGGTTCAATGGGTATTCATTCTTTTTGAGAATACAAGAATAAGGTATTCAGATGTTTGTTAGTTGACCAAAAAGATATATCTTATGATATATGGGGTATAAATGATCGCATTCACGTTATTTTTATGTGACATTTCAAGTAATCATTTTCATTATACTATGAGCTTGGACCAAAGTATTTTTTATAAGCATATAGATTAAAATGGATTATGTTGGACATAAGTTAGTTCGATATTATTGATGGGATGTTATATTAATGTAGTTTTAGAAAAAGGACAACCAGAAGGATAGGTGACATCCCATCACGTCGGACAAGGCTGTGGGAATCGAACCCACAATTGAAGTGCAACTTGCCTTTATCGCTTGCCACTAGCCTACAGGAAGTCCTTGTTTAGTAGAAAAAAGTTTTATTATATTAAGCAGTATGATATATGAAGCATATGTCCATTTTAGGAACCATACATGACTAATATCACTATAGATGGACTTATGTATTTTTGATAACTTTTATAACCTTTTGTTTGAGATAGATGGAATGACCCATCATTCTATCACATGATCTGCTAACTCTTCACGAATGATAAATTCAACTTCATTTCTTTAAGAGATGAAGTGGAAATTATCCAAAGAATGAACAACTGTGATACTGTACCAAAATCATGAATGTATTTCTTCTATTTCCAATTTCATCAACATTAGGGAAATGATCTTGGAATCCAAAATGGTTGTCCTAGTGCCCTTATATCTGATGAATCAAATGGTACATTAGATCATCACCAATCTATGGCTTTGTGATTGATGGCTTTTTCATAGCCATGTTCTCTACCACTCTCAATCAGAACCTGATGGTTATATTTTTCATCCATATTCATATTTTCACCTATGTTCTCCTACATGGAAACCCAGTGATGAGTTAATTTGGATAACTATTACATTTCATACAATAGTTTTAAAGCCATGTTTTTGTATTTCTTTTTACGTTGTGGGTTTCTATTAAACAAACTTTAGAGTAGTAAACCATTTATAACCCCGACGAATTTTGAGGGAAAAATTCAGTTGAAGGGGGGTAGAATTTAATTCCCCAAGATTTTATGAAAAACATTATTTTAATATCATTGATGTATTATGTTATATGCTACAAAAATATTACCATGCGCTACACGCTACACCATATGATCATGCAGTATACACAACGCTATTCTTGGATCACGTTACACACAATTTTGATAGTAGTTATTTTACGAAACATTGAGTGTATGTATATATATATATTCAATGTATTAATGAAATATGGTTTGATTATGTTATACGAAACAACGGAGGAGTATTGCACAACACGCAACCCTGACTTGGCTTGCATTACACGCAATCGCGACTTTCCTCGAAAGAGAATGTTGTACGCAATACCAGGTTTCACTAAACAACGATATATGGTTAAAATATTATTAAAACTAGCTGTTATGAATTGTAATAACAACTTTTAGAAATTCTGTAAATTTCATCTTTCAAAATAGACATCATTTTTGGATTCGGAATATCAAAATTATCCTAGGGTGAAATTTTGGTAATTCTCTGAAAACATTCAATTTTTGATGAATAGTGAAAACACTGGGTAACTATTCAAAAACCGACTTTTTATTTAAATAATTATTTATTTTATTTAAAAAAATTTTAGGTCAAAATTGACACATAATGCATATATACGTTCAATGTAATTCATTGGAGTCATTTTATAATAATTTTAGATATATAAAAATTTTATTGAACTTTTGACCATCTTTTACCCACCTCCTATGAGAATTTGCAAATTTACGTAAAACATAATTTTACCTCTTTTGTGAATGGAAGTTCAAAAATCCGAGAGACTCTGTTCATGTCAGTAAGTAAAATGTGGTTCAATGAGATGATTTTTTTGTGAATAGAAACTTTTTAGTTTTATTTACCACGATTAAAAGTAAATAGGGTAATTAAGGGTAAAAATTATATTATTATTAACCTAAAACATGTCCGAATTCTATTGGATATGTTTAATTCGACCAAAAACAGCCTTAGTATTAATATATGACCATTTAGGTCCACTTGTATTAGATTAGGACATTTATTATAAATTTATTTAAAGAAGGGTTAAAATAGTTAAAATCAATGTTTACTAACTAATCCATTTTGAATATAGGGTTATACATAAGATAAATTCGACTATAAAAAATCATTAGAATTTTAAAATGATTTAATTCATAATGGTATTTTATTTTTAATTTTTAGGCTTAGTATAATATAATTTATTTATGTCCCAATGATGATGCAGTAATTATCGTATTAATGAAATATTGACAAAATTGATGTTATAAATACCCAAAAAAATTTAATTTGAGACTTTTTATGAATTTCAATAATTTTCAATGTTAATATGACATGTTAGTGTTGATTTAATTAACTTATTTCTACCTAATCATTCTATAATGATTTTCACAAAAATCAATTACCAAATAATGTCAAAATTGATATAAAATAGTTTTTAAAACAAATATTATATTATTAATTGTTATTATATTCCTAAATATCTAAGGATCAACCAAGATACTTATATAATGATATTTGTTTCATTAATGGACCACTTGGCGGTCTCTTGGATGTATATGATATGTTTATTAACTATATAATATAATAATACAAAGTGACATGGTAAATGTCAATCTAATTTACTAAGAGTTAATACTAAAAGATAAGGTTAATATAATGAACTAAACTTGTCTAAATTCTATTTTATGAGAGTATTTCGACCCATCCCCACCTTAGATTCGAAATAAATCAATTTTGAGATATTTAAAACCGAATATGTCTTTATAATAAAATAATATGTTTACTTTTTCCAAAGGTGCCCCTCTCCCCCTTTATATAAGGGCACCTCCTCCCTCTCTTCCTCACACCACATTGAGCCTTCAATCATGGCCAACCCCTGCCAAATCATCTTCTCCACTTCCATATAAAAATCCTATAGGTTCTGTTATTCTTCAAAGGCCCATTTTAGTGCCCTAAGGGGAGGTCTCAAAGAGGCTGTTCAAAGAGAGGTAATGTCTGTTACCGATTCATTCAACTTTATTTCTTCTTCCACTTATTCTTCTTTAGTTGTTTCATTATGAAGTAATAACATCATTATCACTATAATTCTGATATGTTATTATATTCGTGAAACAACCCTATTTCACCATCTATCCATCCTACGGAAAACGAAATCACCGCGCGTGTGTACGTACGGAATACCGTCTCCACGCCGTGGTGTAATCTATTTTCCGCCACCACCATACATGGATGGGCATAATGGTGTAAATAAATATATATATATATGGTTATTGTAAGGTGATATTGATTCTGTAATTTTATACATACACTTCAATACAATTCCATGATCATGGGAATGATATCATTGCTCGTGAATACGTACAGACTACGGTCTCCACGAATGCGATGAGATTCATTTTCCATGATTAACAATTCAAGAATGATTATAAAGTATATATAATGAATAATAATGAAATATATGACATAATTAAGCTACTGTATTTATGTATACATATATATATATATATATATATATATATTTCATCTACTTAATTCCATTCAATTCAATAAGGAAACGAATACAACATTTATGCGTTCGTACGGACTACCGTCTCCATGAACGGTGTATTTCATTCCTTTTATGGATCTATAATATATATGTATATGATGAATATATATTATATATAAATCCTGTTTTACATTCTGTAATTAGTTAAACCATGATATAAGTAATAATATCAAGAACGACAAGTCGAAACACATACGATAAATGAAATAATTTTACCCAAAACGCAACTTTAACATTAATTTACCAAATAACGGGGAATATAAAGTCATAAGTGAACAATATATGATATAATAACAATTAATTATATTCTTTAATAAGTCAATGACATTATTTAGATCATTATACAGGAGGTTCGGATATGTACGAAGCATATCAAACATAAGGTAAGGGAAATATATTCCAATCTCATTCTTATCTAAGATTGTTTATTCGTAATTATTTACTGGGGTTATTGTTATTATCCATGTACATGTTTTATAAAAGTTTATTCATTTATGTTTAAAATAATTTTACCCATTTTTTGACTTTTACTACCTGGTATGTAAGGAATCATTTTTTGTTTACCATACGATGTACTTTTTGACTTTTCTAACAAAAGTACGAGAAGAAAGTTATTTTTAACTTATACGGCGTGAACAGATTTTTACGGTTTCATAACGCCTCATTTTCATGAAGCTTACTCTACAAGATTTAATGAATGTTTTTAAAAAAAAATTTATTTTAAATGTGAATAGGATTTTGTGAAAAGAAAATTATTTTGAAGAAGAAAGGATATTTTCCTGAAGAATTCATTTCAAATGATTTATCACTGCCATTTTCCATCTAAGTTGACATTATTTCATATGTGTATGTTTGATGTATAATTTCTCTATTATTTACATAGTTTCATTTTTCATATGATGAAATGATATCCATTTGATTTTTATGGATTATGTTATGATGGGATGATGTTTATGATACCCATTTTATTCTTTGGGTTAGGCAGAATGATTTATATTTATGTTGTGGCACAAGTAAGAATGATTTAATTATGAGATGGGTGGGACATTTATCTCCCTCAAATGCATTGGGTATTGATTTATATCTCATGAGATAGACATGGCTGGAATAGTAAGTTTAACTGGTTCAGTAATACAGGACTGTAACAAAGAGTGAACTCGATTCAGAGAGGGACTTTGTCCACTAAGATGGTCTTGGCAGCAATGCCTTGGCTATTATGAAAATCATATCTTATGTTCAATGGTTTGCCACAATTACATGTTTAATTCCCATGAAATTATATCATTATTAATGTTTCTTTATGATTTATTCCTTACGTACTTCCATGATTTATGTCATTGCTCCAGATTCTGATGTTTAAATATTATCTTCATGTTTTGATTTTCAAATGTATATGATTTGTTTTATTTTATCCATGCTTACCCTTACTGAGATTTTGAGCTCATCCTTTATATGTTTTCTTTTCCCCAGGATATAAAGAATGTTTTAAGGTAAGAAAACAAAAAAGGAAATATCTTATGGCAGATGTTGAAGATATTTCACCACGATTAGAAGATTATATTTCAAGTTTCCAAAGACACTAAACTATTACAATCCTTATGTCTCTGCTTCTGTTCTGTATTAAGTATTTCGCTAATGTAATGTTATTGTCCATGTACATCAAGATTCGGGTCTCTACACTTATGACCAATGTGAGGATTATATGAGTAAGAAAGGGAAATATGAGCAGAGTTTGGACAAGCCAAGGGATTTAAAGGTGTGGGTAATGGGGTAGAGGTGGGGGCCTTTTATATTCAAGAGGAGGGTCACTTTTGGAAAGTCCTAAAATTTTACATTATTATAAAATGGTTTACGGATTTTAAACATCCCGAAATGATATATGTATAGGACAAGGTGATAAGGGATCTATATACACCAGTCCAATAGGTTTTAGACAAGTTTATGTCTTATATTTTACCTTATATTTTCATTATATTTTATTCATTAATTAATGAGGTAATCACTACATCATCATGCTGTTGTAAATAAATTTGTTTATTTAATGTCTAAAATTTATAAAAATAATTCCATGATGTAGGAAATATTTTTATCTCTCCAATGAGTATTTATATTATTAGATATTATTTACGTAATCAAAAATCTAATTTTATTACTTAGGATATACAATCCTTTGTTATATTTTTCGGCTTTTTTAAAAATAAAGTCATAAATGTCACTATCACACCCATGTGACTCCATGGGCCCTCAAGTGTGGTGAAAATATTTAAATGGTCTGCAATGGCTCAAAAAAACGAATTTGGACATATGTTGGGGTTAGTTTATATTATTATGATATTAATTTTATTACCCTTAACTACCTGATTTGAAATTAATCAAGATAATTAAAGATAATTACCATCGTTACTATTTATAATGTCCAAAAACAAAAGCATCCTAATTACATAACTTGGACATTATGATTTCAAATATGGAATCCATTTTACCAAATTCCCAACACAGTAATTGATGTAATAAATTTGAAATTAATTCTCGTTGTCACAACCAATGACGGGTTTTTAAGAAGTAAAATTTATCAAAAGATTGACTTGCATTTATATCCGATTGAAAAGTGAAATTATTTCCAATGAAAAACACTGTATTAAGTGATTAAAATATAATTAAATTACACTTTAAAAACTATTAATAGAAAAATCTTTCTATATAATTAATGTAGATGAAAATGTAGTTTTGAAGTAAAATGCATTATTTTTCACTATTCATTAAAAATGAACATTTGTCTGAAAAATACCAAAAATTTATTGAAAGTAAATTTTGTATTCCAAATTAAAAAATGATGTCCATTTTACCAAATTAAAAAATAGAATTTTAATTAATTATTTTTATAATTAATTCTGGCTACCAAAACAATTAGTGTCTTTTTATGAAACAATATCTATCAAAATATTGACACATGTTTCTTTCCAAATTCAATGATAAATTAATTCCAATGACCACCATTGGATTAAATGGTAAAGATATAATTTAACTAAAATTTAAACCCAATTAAATATATAATCTATCTATATAAATAAATTATATTAAAAGGAGTTTTAGAATTAAAATAAATCATTTTAATTATTCATTAAAAAATTAACTTTATTGAAAAAATAACAAAAATATACACGCAGTAAATTCTGATGTCCCAATTCTAAAGAAGGATTTTATTTTGTAAATTATTATAGATAAAATTTTAAAAAAGTGTATAAAAATGGATCACTATGAAAAGGCGGTTAATCGACCTTTTAATGGTTATTAGAATATTTAAGCTTAAAATTCAATTCATTGGCATTTTAAGACTCTAACATTCATTGGATAAATGTAAAAATATTTAACAATCATATATAATAATTTTTTAATTAGTTATGTTGATTCCTGCCATTAAAACGACTAAGTGTTGACTACCATTTAAAATAATATTATTATATTATTAGTGTGAAACATAATATTTCAATGAAACTCATTATTGTGTATTGGGTATGACATCGAACATAGAATTACATTTATTGTAATATTAACATTTTATTCACAAATATTAATAAATAAGAAAATGTCATATTATTTATTTACCTGGGATGTTACAATCTCTATGGGGGATTTATGGATGTAGATAGAGGGGCATTAGAATTAGTAAGAGAGAGTAGGGATAATATTATTAAAGGATAAATTTCATATTATTTGTCATGGTAGAAAAAACACCAGTGGTAGAAAATTAAACTACTAGTAAAAAATTTAAATACATGTAGCTCATTGGTGGTAATAGATTGTAATTTAACTATCATTCCTTTTTAATAAAGTATGATAAGTAGTTGTAAAATATCAAATTGTAGAAGATCTTGAATTCATAGATTATAATATATAATGTATAAAATAGGGCAAAAAATCATGAGATTTCTTATATCAAGAAAATATTACATTTCACTCACAGATATATTTATATATATATGATTAAACTATAGATATGAATAAATTAATTATTAGATCTGAATGACATAAAAAATAGAGATATAAATTATTTCAATTACCCTTCATATGAAATATAAAATTGCACATATGTTTCATGAAAATTTATTTTTAAACAATATGTTTTGAATTTCCACAAAGAATAATTAAATAATTTATTCATAAAATTCATAGTCACTCGGATCTCATAAAATTAATTTTTTCCCAACATAATGGATATAAAAATTCATGGAAAATTAAATAATTAAAACACCAAAAAATTCATTTTTATAAATTTTATAACTAATTATTATTTAATATTAATGATCATATATAGAGAAAAACATCATATTATGTTAAATTTATCATCAATATAAACTATTAATTAATAAAATAAATATTAAAAATGTGTTAGGAAAATGATATATAAAATTCCTCATATTAATCAATTCCTCTTCTAGATAATTCTATACATTTTATTTATTCCCAAAGAATCTTAATGAAATTGATTTTTCTACCCAAGAAATCATACACACCAGAATCAAATGAAATAAAAAATCCCTACACTGTATGAAATATTACATCAACCGATGTGATTAAATTCCACTAAACTAAATTTTACTAATTAATGTTCTAGTTGTTGTAGTTAATATCAGATAGATTCATGATGAATTGAAACTATAATAAAAAACACTTCCAATAATCACACTCTCATAGGTTCCTCAACAAAGGTTCAATAATCTACATTATTGATACAAAACAAAATATTTTCTAGAAACACCTAATGACCCCCTTTTCATTTTGGTTAAAAATTCCCCTTACATTAAGGAACTCATTTTTTAAAAAGGCACACTATTTAAATTTTATCAATTCATGAATTTGAGAATATCAATATGAAGAGAAAAGATCAATTTTGAAATAGATTTATTTAAAAAACAAACCCAACTCCCCTACCATATGCATTTACCAAGGGATCCCAATTTCCCAATTTACATTAGATTTAATGAAATTATATTACTATGAATTGATTTTTCTAAACGATATGTTATATATCACCATGGAAATGTATCAATTTTCATGCTCGAGCTTCATGAATAATCATGTTATAAATCAACATCAATAAAAATCATAAAAATCCTAATTTCTTAATAAATTCTCATTTATTATTATTCCATAGATTCAATCTACACCATCTCTCAATAATCACTAAATTCATACAACATCAAAACTAGTAAAATCCAAAAAAACTAGCCTGGAATTCTTACCATATGATAGAATATTTTATTAACCTAATGTTGAACCAATATATTAAATTTTTCATTGAAATTATAAATTTATTATTTAAGGGGATTAATTTTGAATAATATTTGGAGAGTTTTTACAATGTAAAAAACCTAAATGTTATTAATGAAAAGAGAATGTCCCCTACCCCTCACACATAAAACCAAAAAATTTCTCTATTGTTTGGGTGACTGTGTAGGATAATTTTTTTGATTAAAAAAATTTACAATTTGGGAATTCATTTCTTTTTTAATGGGATGCATGAATTTTGAAATAGTACATTTTATATACAAGAATGAAAATTACCATGAAAATATTTTTTTTATTTCATATTTTGTTCATTTGATTATTTTTAAATATAAAATATCATTAAAAATTTATATCAAATAGATGATTGATAATAATGAAAAAATAGAATGCATCATCTGGAATGCAGGTGAGTTTTTATGTGTGCTAACCAAGTCAACAGTTCATTTCTAATTGGTTTTCAACAAATTTTATATTATTATGCTTCAAAAGTAGTGAAAACAGTATATTTCACAAAACTATTCATAAAAATAATCTGTTATCCCATATACATAATTTTCATATAAAAATAGTATAAAAGTGTAGATAATTAAATGATAGTATTGAAAATGGGATTTAACCGATTATCTCCTTGTATATAGGACATATACACATTTTAATTAATCTAATTATATCATCTATTTTTTCATTATAAATGATACATTGTTTTAGGTTTTAGTTTCTACATTATATATACAAATTCAGGTCATATTTTGTTGGTTTAAACTTATATTGATTACCATATAATGATCCTATTGGGTTGGGTTGATGATGTAGATTAAAAAATTTGTCTCTTTTATATATTTGATGATCAATTGAATAATACTACATGAAATAAAAAGATATTAAAATAGAGATAGTTTTTAAATTCAATAGATTGAATCACATTTACAGAAATCATTAAATTAAGAGAGAAAATTTTATAAATGGGTTCTATTTCATATAGTTCTAAATTTTAATTTTTCATCTAGAAATACAATTAAAATTTATCCTAATCATAATCATTCAGTGTGTATGAATAATCAATGATTTTGAGTGTATTTTTGTAAGTGAATGTTTATTCTAGTTCTCATAGGGTCTCCACATCTCTATCTTCCACTGATATGTTCTAAACCAACCTTAAAATTTCAAATGTGAAATGTATATAAATAATTTATTCTATATCATTTGAATCATAAAAAATGTCAATGGAATTCTAACCAGGTTTCCTAGTAGTGTTATCCTAATGTCCACCTACACATTTTGGTTTCAATAACTCAGATACATGTGAAAAAATTTATTGAATCTACTCATTATTCTCAGATATATCATATAACTCAATCAGTTTAGAGTATTCCAAACTGATGGAATAAATTTCAACTCTCACGATACTTCAGTATAAATCATCACATGACTCAAAAGTGGTGATTTTTTAAAATACAGGTTTTGTATTAGTATACATTGATTTCATCTTAAAATTCATTATACTGCCAGGAAAAAATTCTTGTTCTTATCGATAATCATAATATTTTTTAGAAGTTTTCAACTCAACACTGTTCCCAATAAAAGAAACATTCTATGATTCAATTTCATACAATAAGAATTCTAAAACCCATTTATTTAATCGAAATAAAATCATTGGGTCACTAACACTATATTAGATTGATGGTAATACATATCATTTTAAACAAATATATAAGTGTATAGAACAACAACATCAAAAATAAATTGAAAATATTTTTGATGTATAATATATTTTACCCTCAGAGTAAAATATCCATTCTCAGATCATATATAAATTTGAATCACCTATTCTTATTTACATCAATCAATATTGGCCTATATAGGATAATTGAAACATTACCATCACATTGTTGGTCAGGAATTTCAATAACAATGTATTTCTTAATATTACCTACTGTCACGACCCACCTTCACCAAAAGGAGGGAAGGGTCTGTAGGTTGCCATGCCCTTCCTTCTTTAAGTTTAAGGAGAGATAATGACCTATGAGAACCACCTTCAACAGGTCCCGGAGTGGCGACTAGCACCAAGGGTAAAGAAATTTCTCACAAATGGAAGGCATTACCCCTTTAATGTTTTACTAGATCGAGAGTTGAGATGATGAAACTCAACAACACCCAGGTAAAAGAAGAGTAAGGCCGAAAAATAAACCATCCCCACATGCATGTTCCCAAAGTAATGCCATAAGGTACAAAAGGTGACTACAAAGAAATGTACCAAAGAGGAAAAGAAAAACAACAACTGCAACTGCTCCAAAGGTCCAAGCTAGTAAGGTCCTGCGTGATCCCCGATGTCCTCCTGGAAACCTGAAATCAATATTATATATGTAGGGTGAGCATACAAGTATACTGAGTAGGGAAAACAAAGGACTCTCGTGCACAAGTGGGGGAACGTACAAAAGTCTCGTGAGAAAAGAGTAAACCAAACACCTATCAAGGTAAACTATCCACCCCAGGCCTCACCAATGCACACTCCCCAAATAACGCAAGTCAAGTAATATATATAATCAGAGCACACCGATGTTTGGGTACCCCCACCACATTCCGACTGTTTATTGAGACATCCTACGCATCAGACCAATCCCACCATTCTCACTGCAGTCCCACTACCACACCCACCCGCCCACACCTGGGCCACAACCACACACAGTCCCACTGCCGAAATCCCACCTGCACACACCTGGGCCTCAATCGCATGTAGTCCCAATGCTGAATCCCGCCCGCACACCCCTGGGCCACAACTGTCACATGTAACCACGCCTGCAAACACCTAGGCCAGAACAACCACCACCATGCCCGAAGACACCTGGGCTAAAGGATCCACTTCCACGCCCGAAGACACCTGGGCCTCATCCTGAAGACACTTGGAAAACCACCTCCCGCACACACCTGTCCAACAACCACACTCCCCCGCCCGATGTTTGTTGGGAGAATAATGGACCTCAGGGCATCACAGCCTGCCCGAAGATACTTGGGCTATCCGGGAAAGGGAGGAGAAAAGGATCTAATAACCAGCCACTAATAATAGTGTTGGGAAAAACACCCTCCCCCATGAAATGGGGTTGTTCGACACTAAGTTCTCAACTTTGGTGGGTGCGAATAAGAAACACAAAGCTACAAGTATATATATATAGGTAACAAGCACTCACCCAAAGCTAGGATTTTCTTCTAACAGCCTACAGATCACAACGACACTCAAGTCTGAGTCACGACTCTCGCAAACAAACACATTTGTCCCATTATTGTTTCAAGATCAGTGGTATAGTTTAATTAAACATTACTGGGAAACTAGTAGGCATATGCATAAGTCCAGGAATGTAAACAATCAAACATCATCCAAAATGTCCACACCTGGTTCTCAACAACAAAGCATTACACCACAATTCGTGATATAAACAAGTAACCACCGGGTCCTAAAACTCATAAACACCTTTGCCACACCGACAGGGGATCCCATCCCCAGTTTCATAACAACTAAAATCATAAAAGAACATGGGATCCCATCCCCCCCCCCATATCTCTAGCAATCGACTCGTAAGATAAAACCACTAAAACAATACCACCATCACTAAGCAAGGCCAAACCTGTATTTTCAGATTTAAAAGATTTTACACGTTCCATGATTGCAATTCTATTTCAATCGGGGTTAGAAAAGAAGGGATTGATCCTGGTGCTATCAATTTATTCAGCCGAATATACGTTATTAACCAATTAATTTTCACAACATGAGTTTAAAACCACAACAAGCCATTTAAAACATCAGCAGGGGTTCATTAGTGCACAAACAGCGACCACCAACGACCTCGATTTTTCAGGAGGCATAAGCCAGTACAATTCTACAAGATGATCATAAAAGAAACACCATAAAATATATAAGACAACATCAACGATCCCAGCCCCCCTTTCTTTCTTTTTATAATTCTTTCATTATCTTTAATTTGGTCTGGTTTATCCAATCCTACAGAATCAAAAGAACGCCCACCCCTCATGATACACAAAAGAGAGAGGCAAAGAGAAATTCCCTACTTGTTGATAGGTGATCAGCATCTAGGTCGGGTGCGGAACTTTACGGATAACGATATGCCCGATGCACCAGAAGATGTTTGTGAAAAGCCACGATCAAGGGAAGAGAAAACGCATCTAACCCTTAGTTTATAAGAGCTGAGGACGGTTGAGGTGAAAACGCGAAACTGTGTAAGGTGCGGGGGTTGTGGGTTGACCACGCGGCTCCACTCGTCACAAAAGGGGTCTGGTGGTTTAATCTGACTCATGAATTGATTAAGTATTTAATTAAAACTCTTACGTGCGTTACGAGTCTTTAAAACACAATTTAAATGAGTCAGAATTAGGTTTTAAACCCTATTTTCACAAAAGGAGCGCCACTAGAAACAACTCAACAAGGCTGGGTGACGCTGATCGGTCTCACCGATCGGTCGCACCGATCGGTCTCACCGATCAGTCTCGCTGATCATTCTCGCGGATCGTTCTCGCGGATCGGTCTCACTGATCGTTCTCACTGATCGTTCTCACCGATCGTTCTCACTGATCGGTCTCACCGGCCGGTCTCACCGATCGGTCGTTCCGATCAGTCTCACTGAGACACCACTCCCTTAGGACCCATATTTTGGCAAAGGAAAGAACCAAGAGAGTCTAGATCATCACATTATATACCTCTCAAACTATTCTCATCCTCGAAAATTCAAACAAACCAGAAGGGGAGGGCGGGTTCGAACAACTACCCCCAAAGATACCTCTCAAGAGTGAAACACATCGTTAAATAAATACACATTTCTGTCACGAACCAAGCAACATACCATGCCCAACCGCCTGGGCATGTGGGTTGGGGAGTCTCTTTCCCCATAGCCGGGGCTTTTCACACACAAGCAGAGGAAAGAAAACCAGTACATTTCATAGTCAAAAGACAAAATGTTCCACCACAACAGTAAAACAAAGAGAAAAACTCAAAACAACTCCAGGTACTGGGTACACATCTGTTCTTCCCACTCCAACGTACTCTCCCCAAGCCCACCGTGCCTCCACAACACACGAACCAAGGGGATGGTTCGTCCGCGAAGCAACTTCTCCTTGCGATCCTCAATCACCACTAGTCTCTCCACAATGGACATGTCATCCTTGATGTCCAGCTCACCCCAATCAAGGACGTGTGAATCGTCATGCAGATACCAGCGGAGCTAGGACACATGAAAGACATCATGTAGCCTTAGTAGCTGTGGTGGCAACGCTAGCTAGTATGCCACTTCGCCGACCCACCAGAATACTTGGAAGGGTCCGATGAATCTGGGAGAAAGATTACTCCCTTTGCCGATCCTTCGCTGCCCACGCCGAGGAGAGACCATCAAGAACACGTGGTCCCCAACCTCAAACTCCAAGGGCCTCCTCCTAGTATCTGCATACGACTTCTCTCGGTCCTGGGCCGCCTTCATCCTTTTCCATACGAGCTGAACCTTCTCTGTCGTGTTCTACACCACCTACGGGCCAAGGATTCCTGCCTCTCCTACTTCGGTCTAACACACATGCGAACGACATGGACTCCCGTACAAAGCTTCAAACGGGGCCATACTAATGGTAGAGTGGTGTCTATTATTGTAGGAATACTCTACCAGAGGCAAGTATCGCACCCGTGATCCTCCCGAGTCCAGAACACATGCTCGTAGCATATCCTCCAAGGTCTGGATGGTGCGCTCTGTTTGTCCATCTGTTTGGGGATGGAAAGTAGTACTAAAGCGTAACTGGGTGCCAAACGCAAGCTGCAATCCTCTCCAGACTTGCGAGGTAAACCATGCATCCCTATTCGAGACTATAGACCTCGGAACAACATGCAACCACACCACCTCATCCACGTACTTTCATGCCAAAGCATCCACAGTTTTTGACTCCCTGATTGCCAGAAAGTGAGCCGATTTCGTCAACCTGTCCACTACCAACCTGATGGCGTCGTACCCTCCATGGACCTTGGGGAGTCCCATGACAAAATCCATTGACATGTCATCCCAATTCCACTCGGGGACATCAAGAGGCCGCAATAGGCCCCCTGGAACTTGGTGTTCAACCTTCACTTGCTGACACACTAAGCACTTGGCAACAAACATTGCCACCGCTCGCTTAACTCCAGGCCACCAAAACTGCCTCTTCAAACCCTGGTACTTGGAAACTCATCGGTGTACCGCAAGGGGTGAGGTGTGGAACTCACTAAGAACCTTACTGCGCATTGCCTCAGGGACAAACAACCTCTTCTGGAAAAGAATCGGGTTCTGACCATCCTATGTCCATCCTTCCGGAGCATTGCCCTGGTCAACTTGGTCACACATCACTTCGCACTCTCAGTCTCCCCACTGAGACTCCTCCACTTGCTGAAACAGGGATGACTGGACTGTCATCTAAAATAGGCAGCCTCTACCGCTATCGATCATCACGTCCAGGTGTAAGGCAGCCAACTCCTCCATCACCTTCGAGGTGTCCACCGACTCTCAGACCGCATCCTTATGCATACTCCTTCTCAAGGATTAGACCACCACATTTCCCTTTCCCTCTTTATAAGAGATCTCTTAGTCGTAATCCTAGAGGAGCTCCACCCATCTCTGCTGTCGCAAGTTTAGGTCCCGCTGGGAGAAGATATACCTCAGACTTTTGTGATCTGTGAAGACCACAAAGCGTTCCCCGATGAGGTAGTGCCGCCTCAACCTTAGAACAAAAACGACTGTGCCAAGCTCCAGGTCGTGGGTGGCGTAATTACTCTCATGGGAACGTAGCTTCCTGGACCAATAAGAGATCACCCCTTGTCACCGAATCATTATGCATCCCAGACCCTGTCCTGAAGCATCACATAAAACCTCATAAGCCGCCCCTTCTTCTGGTAATCTCAGCACTGGGGCACTGACCAACTTCTCCTTCAGATAGCTCAAGGCTGACTGGCACGGCTGACTCCATATGAATGCCTGGTCCATCTTGGTCAGAGCTGTCAAAGGGGCTACTACTTGGGATAAGTTGGGTACAAATCTCCGGTAGTAACCTGCCAGTATGAGGAAACTTCGGACTTCCACCACATTATTTGGTGCTGCCCAAGAAACAACTACCTCAACCTTTGATGGGTCGACTTCTATCTGCTGCTCAGACACTACGTTCCCGAGGAAGTGCACTTCTCGTGTCCAGAACATGCATTTTGACAACTTCCCATAGAGGTGGTGCTACCGGAGGACCTCCAAAACTGTCCTCAGGTGCTCTGCATGGTCCTCCTCTGATCTAGAGTAGACCAGGATGTCATTGATGAAAACAACTACGAACCGATCCAGGTAATCCTGGAATATGGAGTTCATAAACCCCATGAACACATCTGGGGCGTTCGTAACACCGAAGGGCATGACTATGAACTCGAAGTGTCCATACCTTCACCTGAACACTGTCTTCGTGATGCCGCTCTTTTTCACCCTCAGCTGGTGGTACCCAGACCGCAGGTCGATCTTCGAGAACCATCGTACCCTTCAGCCTCAAGTAGTCTATGCACAACCTAAGACCACCATCTTCCTTCTTTGAAGACAAGACCGGAGCACCCCACGGTGATGCACTCAGTCAAACATAACCCCTCTTCATCAGATCGTCAATATGTATCTGCAACTCCTATATCTCTGAAGGTGGCATCTGGTAAGGAGGCATCGAGATTGGACGAGTGCTGGGCTACATGTCTATCCCGAACTCGATATCACGTCGAGGGGGTAGAGTCATCACCTCTTCAGGAAAGATGTCCATAAACTCACGGACAATCTCTGACACTTCCACCATTTCAGCATCTACTGATTCCACTGTCAGCTCGATCAACAAGGAGAGGAGAGGTTCCTCTCTCCTGTTTCCCTTCGGACTTCTCCGCTCGCTGGTGAAGGTAACACGCCGGCTATCCAAGTCTGAGAACACCACCCTTCTTCGAAAACAGTCGATGATGGCGCACATAGAAAATAGTAAGTCGATGCCTAGGTTGACATCGTATGGCTGAATCTGTAGCAGAAGAAGATCCCTAACCGACTGATGTGGCCCTAACATCAGTCTACATCCCCCGACAATTGAACAACAAGTCGGTCTAAGTTCCGACTAGTGTGCTGAACACCAGGGGCAATAGAAGTCTCTCGGCATCTAGACCCAAAGCACAGGCTAGACTGGGTGAAACAAAGGAGTTCAAAGCTCCGGTATTGAACAAAACATAAGCAAGAGTTCTAAATAGACTAATCATGCCTCGAAAAACCTCTTGCCCTGCTGGAACTGATGCTTTTGCAGCGTGTAACTGTCCACGCCCATCTCCCCTGCCCCTCAGTTGTCGGCCAACCCCCCGACCACGCCCTTGTCGAGGTCCCTGTGGAGTGCCATGAGGTCGGCCTCCTCCCCCTACGACTGACCTCGGAGGAGTGGGAGCAAGCTGTCCCTGCTGCTGCTGCTAGAATGGTCTGGCTGGAAGCTGCTACTGGGGTGGGTGCTGGGGATGACTGCCACTGCTGGACTGCACCTGGTCGGGACACTAACTCCGGAGATACCCAGGGCTCCCACAGATGATGTATCGTGGTCTTGGGCCCGAAGGAAAAGGGCGAGGGCCGGGGGATCGAAACTAAAAATATTGCGGCCTGCTCCATGCGGGTCGGAACCTACAGGGTCCTAACGCTGGAGGCCTAGTGCTGACGGCCTTCCCCTTCGATGGTCCCAGCTGGGTCCCCTCTCTTGACACTCCTCCTAGATCATGAATCCTCTCTTCCACTTCGGCTTTCTTCTGGACCTCCAAGTACATCGGCAGGGTAAAGGGGGTAACAACATACTAGAGGGAGGGTTGGAGCGCCTCCTCCAAACGTCTTGCCCGAGACTCCTTGTCGGGAAAGAGGTCTAGAGAAAAACGTATGAGGTCCTTGAACTTGATCCCTTGCTCCCTCATGGACATACTCCCCTGCTAGAGGGAGAGTAGTTCCTGCCTCTTCTCTGCCTTCATCGTCGAGGAGAGGAATTCTGCCCGGAACTCCCTCTCAAAATCCGCCCAAGCCACCTCAGACTCTCTCCTCTCCCCCAGGTAAAGCATCCACCAGTGACGTGCCACTCCCCTCATCTGGCTAATGGCCAGAGGAACCCAGTACTCAGTCGGGGCCCGAATCAGGCCGAAGGCTATAACTACCTCCTCTAGCCAGCCTTTCATCTTCATATCGGAGATGTTGCCCTCATACTTCTTGAGGGCATGTCGCTGGAAGGCTCGAAGAGTCTTCTACCACTGGTCGTCCTCTTCCTCTCGATCATCTCTCTTCCGATTGGCCAACGTAGTCTCCGAGGCCTCGATCTCCTGTACAACACGTGGTCGCCTTATAGGTGTCATAGCTGCAAGGTAAACAAGGAATGCCTAAGCCCATGTAGTGCAGAATATCGTCTTCAAGACTTCTTAAAATTTAATTTATCCTCAATTCCTAAGACATCCCAAAAACACAAGAACACAAGTCATTATGATGCATGTACCTTTCCTAGGGTCTCTACCCAGCAATCAGTGTGGTTACACTTGGTCGTTCGGTAGGTCCAGAGTCCTTGCATCGGATCACGGGGGGCCCTAAAATCCCGTGTCCTAGCCGGTCTTCCATGGCCTAATTCACGCGCCAAGGTCACCCAACATTGTCACCTTGCCATCCCATGAAATACTCACTGTTCCTAACTCTAGACTCCATCCTATCTCTCAACCATCACCTCTGATACCATTCTATCACAACCCACCTTCACCAAAAGGAGTGAAGGGTCAGCAGGTTGCCATGCCCTTCCTTCTTTAAGTTGAAGGAGAGATAATGACCCCCGAGACCCG
Organism: Viscum album; assembly: GCA_963277665.1. Taxonomy (NCBI): domain Eukaryota; kingdom Viridiplantae; phylum Streptophyta; class Magnoliopsida; order Santalales; family Viscaceae; genus Viscum; species Viscum album. The sequence continues at coordinate 1,436,961,343 of OY728159.1, forward strand.
CCTTCAATTGGTCCCAGAGTGGCGACTAGCACCAAGGGTAAATAAATTTCACAAAAATGGAAGGCATTACCCCTTTAATGTTTTATAAGATCGAGAGATGAGATGATGAAACTCAACAACACCCAGTTAAAAGAAATGTAAGGCCGAAAAATAAATCATTCCCACATGCATGTTCCAAAAGTAAAGCCACAAGGTAAAAAAGGTGATTACAAAGGGATGTACCAAAGAGAAAAAGAAAAACAACAACTGCAACTGCTCTAAAGGTCCGAGCTAGTAAGGTCCTGCGTGATCCCTGATGTCCTCCTGGAATCCTGAAAGCAGTTGTATATACGTATGGTGAGCATACAAGTATACTCAGTAGGGAAAACCAAAAACTCTCGTGCACAGGTGGGGGAATGTACTAACGTCCCGTGAGAAAAGAGTAAACCAAACACCTATCAAGGTAAACAATCCACCCTAGGCCTCACCAAGGCACACTCCCCAAATAACGCAAGTCAAGTAATATATATAATCAGAGCACATCGAGGTTTGGGTACCCCACGCCACTTTCCGATTGGTTATTGATACATCCTACGCATCGGACCAATCCCTCCATTCTCACCGCAGTCCCACTGCCACACCCTCCCGCACACACCTAGGCCACAACCACACGTAGTTCCACTACCGAAATCCCGCTCGCACACACCTGGGCCACAACCGCACGCAGTCCCACTGCAGAATCCCGCCCGCACACTCCTGGGCCACAAATGTCACATGTAACCATGCCTGCAATCACCTAGTCCAGAACAACCACCACCACGCCTGAAGACACCTGGGTTAAAGGATCCACTACCACGCTCGTAGACACCTAGGCCTCATCCCGAATACAATTGGGAAACCACCTGCCGCACACATCTGGCCAACCACCACACTACCCTGCCCGAAGGTTCATGGGCTAATAATGGACCTCAGGCCATCACAGCCTTCCCGAAGATACTTGGGCTATCCGGGAAAGGGAGCAGAAAAGGAGCTAATAACCTGCCACTAAGAATAGTGTTGGGAAAAACACCCTCTCCCATGAAATGGGGGTGTTCCGCACTATGTTCTCAACTTTGGTGGGGTGCAAATAAGAAACACAAAGCTACAAGTATATATATATATATAGGTAACAAGCACTCACCCAAAGATAGGTTTTTCTTCAGACAGCCTACAGATCACAACAGCAGCCATGTCCGAGTCACGACTCACGCCAACAAACCCATTTGTCCCATTCTTGTTTCATGTTCAGTGATAATGTTTAATTAAGCACTACTGGGAAACTAGTAGGCATAGGAATAAGTCCAGGAAAGTAAACAATCAAACATCAACCAAAACATCCACACCCAGTTCTCAACAACAGAGGATTCCACCCCAATTATTGATATAAACAAGTAACCAACGGGTCTTAAAACTCAAAAACACAAAAGCCACACCAACAGGGGATCCCATCCCCAGTTTCATAACCACCGAAAGCATAAAAGAACAGGGGATCCCCTCCCCTCCCACATCTCCAGCAATCGACTCGTTAGAGAAAACCACTAAAACACTGCCACCAGCACTAAGCAAGGCCAAACCTGTATTTTAAGATTTAAAAGATTTTACACGTTCCATGATTTCAATTCTAGTTCAACTGGGGTCACCACAGAAGGGATTGATCCTGGTGCTTTCAATTTATTCAGTTGGATATACGTGATTAACCAATTACTTTTCACAGCACGAGTTTACAACCACAACAAGCCATTTAAACCATCAGCAGGGGTTCATTAGTTCACAAACAGCGACCACCAACAGCCTCGATTTTTCAGGAGGCATAAGCCAGCACAATTCGACAAGACGGTCACAGAAGAAACACCATAAAAAATATAAGATAGCATCAATGATCACAGCCCCCCTTTCATTCTTTATAGAATTCGTTCATTATCTTTAATTAGGTCTATTTTTTCCAATCGTACAGAATCAAAATCACGCCCACCCCGCATGATACACAAAAGAGAGAGACAAATAGAAATTCCCTACATGTTGATAGGTGATCAGCATCTAGGCCAGGTGCGGAACATTATGGATAACGATGCGCCCGATGCACAAGAAGTTGTTTGTGAAAAGCCATGATCGAGGGAAGAGAAACCACGGATAACCCTTAGTTTATATGATCTGAGGATAGTTGAGGTGAAAACGCGAAACCGCGTAAGGCGCGGGGGTCTTGGGTTGACCGCGCGGCTCCAGTCGTCACAAAAGGGTTCAGGTGGTTTAAGCCGACTCATTATTTGAATAAGTATTAAATTAAAACTCTTATGCTTGTTACATGTCATTAAAACACGTTTGAAACGAGTCAGAATAGGGTTTAAAACCCTATTTTAGTAAAAGGAGCGCCACTGGAAACAACTCGACAAGGCCGGGTGACGCCAATCGGTCTCGCCGATCGGTCTCACCGATCGGTCTCACCAATCGGTCGCATCGATCGGTCTCACCTATCGGTCTCACCGATCGGTCTCACTGATCGGTCGCGTCGATCGTTCTCACTGATCGGTCTCCCCGATCGGTCGCGCTGATCGGTCTCACTGATCGGTCTCGCCAATCAGTCACACCGATCAGTCGCGCCGATCGGTCTCACCGATAGGTCGCGCCGATCGGTCGTTCCGATTGGTCTTACTGAGACGCCACTCCCTTAGGACCCAGATTTTGGCAAAGGGAAGGACCAAGAGAGTCTGGGTCATCACATCTACACAAACTAAAGATTTATCAAAACGTCCATAGGGTTAAAGGAGTAACCTATACATATATTCATGAAACACATAAGATTGTTATAAAACATTGTTTCATCACTTTTTAAACAATGAGTAGGGAATAAAATAAATACATTCAGAAAAATCCATCAAATTATTTTGAATCAATCATCCAAAAATTTGATATTGAATAAAAACCGATAGGGTATTTCATCATGGATGGTAGATTCTACAAAACAACATTGATAGACTCCAAATTAATATTTATGGTATCCATGTGCATCAAATCATTTTCATTTGTTTGAAATATTTCAATGAATTTTACTTATGATGGAATTTTATCCAAGGAATCTAAAAAAACAATTTTAAGTTTATTTTTTAAATCAGATTAAGGAATATCATTTAGTCTTGTTCATTTTTGGAAACTACATTAGTAAATAGAATAAGAGGAATATAATTTTTCAAAATAAGTTGATTTTTTATCTTCTCCAAAAATCCGACATTATTGATGACTTGATCGGTCAATTAACACTAAATTTTACATTGTTATTTTCGTTTTCTAGGTGTGGGTTCATCATTTTGATTATGTCAGAAAATGATCTCCATATTTTCATAATTCCCATTTTGTGTATTTTTATATTAAGATACATTTAAATCCTTAATATATTCATTATTAAGAAAATTCATAATTGGTTCTTCATATTTTAGGCCAAACGTTGTATTTAAATACATCAAAATCATTTTGTGGTTCATAAATTTTAAGACTCTTAATATACCTTGTTTATAAAATATACACCCCCCACATATGCCCCATTTTAGTTTGCAGGTTATATATGATTTAGAATTTGAAATATATTATTATTATCGTCTTCCTAATAAGTTAGTCTAATTTTAATTTTGAAAATTAAGGTCTGATATGTTGGGACCACTTTCTGTATAAGGTTGTTTTTGTTATCAATAGTTGTCAATTAAGATAAAAAAAGAGATCAAGAAGTAATCCAATGAAATGGAAGAATATAAATTTAGATGATTTTTGTACTGATCATAATTTCAATGAACTTGTGTCAAAGGTGACACTTTTTTTACAAAATTGATGAATGGTGAGGTATAATACATGTGAGTATGATTAAGGAAGAACAAGGATTTGATGAAGACCATGAAATTCATTATGATTTCATGAGAACCATGCAGGAGACTTATTGAAGAATATAACTGTATGATTTTCATGAAGTAGAGAATGATTATTTAAGAAGAAGACAGTGTTGAAGGGATTGGAATTCTGAGATGGCCACGTACATCACATTGTATAAAAATATGTTGATGCTAATGTTGATCTATCAAAGGATATATATCACGATAGTGGATTTTGTGAAGAAAGAAGAATAGTTGATGAAGAATCCAAATAACAAAAAAGAAGCATGAAGACATTGGTTGTTTGCAAATGGAGGTGCGCACAAAGAGGAAGATGTTCAAGAAATAGGTGGGCTGTGAACGAAATAGGGGAGGTGTGGCCGAAAAAATAGTGTGGTTTGCAAAATAGTGGAGAAATGTTTTTCACGCAAGTAGTGTTTCGGAATCAGAACGTTAAAAAATAGAAAATGCATGGGCTGCATGATAAACCAGATTTGTGCACGAAAAAATGGTAATTTGTGTGGAATAATGTTGTGCACAGAATAGTTGGGTGGGATTTTTCATGCAAGAAGTTTCTCAGATCAAAAATACTGTAAATCGGTAAAGGAAAGAGGTGCGTGAGAAATCGAAGATGTTTGGGCCATTTGAATGGAAAATCTATCTTGTGTGCAAAAATACGGTTGTGTGCAAAATTTGGGTTTGATGTTTTACATGCGAGAGAGTCTTCATGTTTAGAATGAAAAAAAGTGACAATGTCATGAGGTGCGTGACAAATCCAGTTGGTGCACGAAAAATAAAAAGAAGGCGTGTGTAATCTAAGGAACTAAGAGACAGGTTTCCGCGAATGAAGGGGTTTTACAGACATGGTCAAAACATGCATATAAATACGAGGTAAACCCTTCTAATTGGGTGTGGCTAGACACATAGAAAAATACTGAGCTCTAACATGCTGAAAACATGAGGTATAGAGTGGTGCGGAATAAAAAGAAGGGTTTCGTGAAAAAGAATGTGTTGGGCGAAAAATATATGTTTTGCCCAAAAAAGAAGAGTTGCACAAAAAGATTTTTTTTCACCAAAAAGTTATGTATACACGCATGGATTGAATTTTACGCGCAAGACAGTAGGAAGGGTGCGTGAAAATTTTTGGGGGTCCTGTAGGCCTTTGACAGGTTCTTAGCACTCTCAAATCTTCTTTTTGAAGTCATAAGTATAGTTTACCATCTTGATTTACGTAGAGAAGTAGTACCACACACACATGACTGTTGTTTAACACCTTTGTTGTGATTTATGAAGTGAATAAGAACAATTCATGCAACAAAACTCAGATCTGCAAAGATAGAGGAAAATATAATGATAAACTCATGTGTTGGTGTTTGGAATTGAAGAAAAAGAAGAAAGAGATTGAGTGCATTAAGCTATTGCACTAATGTAGATGATTAATTACAAAAGAGAATCACCCCAGGAATCTGATGGAAGCAGTGACTTGTGCTATGAAGAGGCAAAGACTTCAATGAGAATCTATTGAAGAGACCCAAACTCTGTTAACTGACTGAGACATCACCAATCACAGTGAGCCAGAGGGAGTCCATGGGAGTGACCCGAGGAATACAATGAGCTATCCCTGAACATTTTAAAGGCAGTGAGCCTAGAATAGTATGACTGTGCCCGAACCATTTTAACACATAACTAGTGAAAAATAATGGAATTAGGTATGACCGGCAACATGTCGGCGTATGCTCCATGGACGTAGCCCTTAGTGGTGAACCAAGTAAAAGTATCGTGTCAACTCATTTCACATGAATGTTCGAATGCTGATCATATACATCATATAGATTTTACATGCTCTAACCAATTTGAGGACAAGATCCATTACATTAAGAGAAAATCTTGACACCCTGATTCACCCCTCCCCTCTCAGGGTGTCCTGGGGTCCTACATGATCTTGTCCTGAACAATATTCCATTGTTGTTTCATGTATCCAGCGGTTGATTTGCTTATTTTGTTCACCCATTGTAATCCATAGTTAGTTTTGGCAGCTTTTTCAATCTATATTTTGGTAGATTTAAAAATGATTAATAATATCAATATTTCCTAAACCTAAATTTCATAAATTGTTAATTGTACATGATATAGAATGATAAATCAAAATTAGTGAAACAATTATTAGTGTGAACACACATTCATTGTGAGTAAATTTCTCAGTAAGTGTGTGCTCAATGTAAATGTAAATTCCTATGTTGTTCATATATCCCTATAAATCACCCAAATTACTTTAAAACTATTGCTGATAATTTTGAGATATTTTATAATAAAATATTTTAATTTCATGGTTTTCCATATCTTGGAAATAATATCTATAATTTCATTCTACAAGATTCTAATTATGATGTTTTGGGATATTGTAAAAAAATTCCATCCTAATATGGAAATTTCTTCAGTTATTTGGACATTACAAATGTATTTTTAACGTCTCATGAATCTAATCCAATATTTGTCATTATATAATTAGTTTTCTTTGATATATTGGGTTCAATGAAATAATGAGTTTCGACAAACAAAATAAAATAAGGATAATATTATGTATCCCTCATTTCTCAGTCATTGGATTGGAGTGTATGAATAATTCTAACCAAATTATGAAAAATTTACTATTTATAAATTCATTGAAAAATCATATATATATATATTATAATTAGTATTAAAAATAAAATTTACATTATAAAAAATATATTTTTTCAATTATTTTTCATGAAAAAATATTAAATTAATCGCAATATTAATTTATTTTAATTAAAATTTTATTTTATTTACATTATAAATTTTTTAATCATTCAATAAATATTTTTTTATGTGTAGGATAAAAAAATTATTTATTTATTTTTTTATAAAGGTTTGTTCGGTTGCATTTTGCATACATACATTAATATTTACTACTTATATTTATAATTATTGATTTAGATAAAATGAATTATATTTTTATAATTTGGAGGTTCAAATATGGTAATTAGGTCCCTTTTATTTAAGGACAATATGAATAAAATCAATCAAAAAACTTATCACCATGGTAAAGGGTAAATCAGGTGAATCAGGATTAAAAATAAGTTATAAGGCCATGATTTTTATTCTAAATTCTAAATGTAAGAAGTTAATTCAACCCATAACACCATTTGTATAGAATTTATTTATTTAAATGGCCACATTTCCATGAATATGACTTGTATATTATTATATAGATGACAAATTCATAATATCACTATCATTATTTTTAATTTCACTTATGTGTCCACATAGGGTAAAAAGTAAGTTATGAAAGAACATATTTAATATTTTTTAATTAATAAATTTAATTTCCATATATTAATTTACTTTTAGTTTTTATAATATAAATAATGACCTTAATTTCATATGTAATATTAATGCTGCATTTTTCTATTTAATAAAAATATTTCATAAGTAACTATGAAAATATTAAAAGTGATATAATTTGAATGAGTTAATTTGAATCATTAATTATAGAACAAAATATAGATAATTTCATGCATTATACTATAGTTAAAATTTGTCATATTAATTCAATTTTAAATTAAATGAGTAGAGTAAAAATTTTATATAATGATATTGTATAAAATTATAATTTCATAAATTATTTTCAAATCATAATAATATTAATATAATATAATTTTGATATGATACAGTATATAATATTATAAATTATCCATTTATGATCAAATTTTCACCTTAAATTAAATTTTTTTGTGGTAGATAAAATTAAAATTTATTAATTAAGGGTTAATCAAAATGATAATGTTTAAAATCACTCCAAAATCGGTCTAAATTTTTTTGGATTATGTTATTAAAACCATATCATACCTTATATTCAAATACATATCTACATAATTGAATTTTATTAATAATGATATTTTTATAATTAAATCATTTTTAAAATCCTAGAAGTGCTCATCACATCATTTTTATCAAATCTATCATCCTAACTCACTTATTTAAAACATATTGAATCTTAAATATTGTCCAATGTATAAAAATTTAACTTTTAAATTACTAAACACACATTATAGAGGAGATGGAATTCCAAAATAACTAGTTGTAGATCCCTTGAGAGTGGATCTATTGGAGTCGTTTCAAATAATTCAACTTCCCTTAAACTGTTCACTTAATTTTCTAGTTCAATTTTCTCCTTATAAATATAAATTATATATCATAAAATAATTACTTCAATATCCTAATAAATATATATTTTCTTCTTTATTATTAAATCATTTGGATAAATATTCCTTCCCATAAAATATAAATTGAATGTATTTCTCATGTATAAGTAAGGGTTACCATTCCTATATAACAACACAATTCATTTTACTTAACCATAATTCTATGAATCAATATTTTTAATGATTTAATATTTATTTATTATATATTTTAAAAAATAAACATCTAGATTTTTTATATCTTTTCTGCCATTATACCATATAATCCTCAGGGATTTGAAAATTTCATCTTTCCATTCATGTAGACATCCACATCCATAATGTAATTTCATTAAATTTCATTTCTATATTACTTTGAAAGAAATGTTGATGAACATTATGAATATATATAACATAGATTATAAAATAATTATATTAGAAATGTGAACTAAAACATTCTTTTCATTCATTCCATCCACTGAAAAATCAAAATGGAGGTGTAATTCAATTTTATGCCACTAACATTTAGGTATGACTCTATATATTTATAAATTTAATTTATAAGATATATATATCTCTATTTATATTCTATAGGAGAAAGGATTAAGCTTAATATACATGGATAAGAAATATTGAACAGAAGTCCTCGTGATAAATAAAAAAATTAATGAGGGATGTTTTTATGTTATAAATGGATCATATATGAAATAAAAAGTATGAAAATTATAGTAGTATTAATTTATTATAAATTTGATTGTGTAATTTCAATTACATTTGATGAATGGTGAACTATATGTAATGGTTTTGTGTGACAATCTCATTTTTTATCAGGATTGATGATCATTATTCCTCTGATAATGAAATATTATTATTTTAAACCGAAGAAACATATAAATGTTATTCTCCTGTGGTTATTTAATTTAAATTAATGCTTTATTTTCATTTTTTCATCTTATAAACTCAAGATATTGAAAAGACGTGTTAATAGATAATTGACTACATTTGACTCATTGGGTAATTTTTTTCCTATATATCCTTTTTTTTCTAAAAATGATTTCAACACGATTTTACTATTCCCATGTAAATGATTAAAATTATTTTAACCAATGATTTAATTTTTAGTACATTGTCGTCATGGATTCTTTTTTTATTTTCAAAATACAGTAATATATGACTTTTCCAACAATATTATTTATGGAATATTATTTAAATTATAATCTATAATATCGTATCATAGCAACATGAATACTTATTTTTATTCATATATTTTAGGTTTACTTGGTTCTTCCATAAAAATTTTATTTACTTTGTATTTTTATAATTTCATTAATTATTAGCATCAAAATGGAATAATTTTTATCAACCAGAATTTTTATTGATATTTTGATTATATTATGATTAATCAATGTACAAGACACATGATTTTACTTTTTATTTACTATAGATATTATCCAAGGATACCAATCTTATTATTTTTCATAATGGTTTATAAATTTTATAACATAGAGTTAATGACTCCTTTTTCTTTTCTATGAGTTGTACTATGATGTAACAAATAATTTTTTATGCAACAAATATGATTTCCATGGGTTATGTTATTATGAAATGATTATAAAATACATTTCATATCAGGGGATTTGTTTGGATTAATGATTTAGGATATTATAGAACACATATTAATTATTGTCATTATCTAATTGATGGGACCTATATCCCCCCTAAATTCATTGGGTAATAGTTGGTATCATACGAGATAAGACTGACTAGAATTGGTAGTGAACCTAGTCCAGTAATCAACATTGTACTCAATGATTATCCTGGGAGTGAACCATAACTACGACATAGTTTTGGAAAGTGAACTCATTAAACTATAAATGTATTGGAAAGGGTCCTTGACTAATAGGGAAATTATTTAATATGATAATGTGTATGTCAAAATTCTAATTTTTGTACCATTGTTTTTTTATCATGGACAATAATAATTTATTCTATTATGATTCATATCATATAAATTACTAATCTATTAAATATGAGTCAATATTATTGTCAGTGGATTATAGGGTATAATTTTCAAATGTAATGATCATGTGTTGATAGTATTTTTCTCATGTTATGATTATATATCTCACTTGATTACCCTTAAAGAGATTAAGAGATCACACTTTCTAATGTTTAATTTCCCTTGTTTATTAATAAAGGTATTAATTATGAAATTTATAACAAGTGATTATTTATAAAGAAATAATTGATGGAATATATATAAATTTTATAAACCAGTTTATTATGTTTACATGATATTTATGATACCGGACCTATATGATTTTCCATTGGACCAGAATGTTATGTAAGGAATATTTATCAATTATGATGAAATATATATGTATAGACAGTAGGGATCATCATAGTTGGTATCAATGAATGGATTAGTTATCCTTTGTAAACTAAGATGAGAAATTTTTAGTAAGAACTCTATGGATGAGTTTATGTTTAAGAACACATCCTAATTTTTAGGTATTGATAATGAATGTCAGAGGTTATTCCAAAGGTTTCATTCAATAATTTTCCATGATCAAGACATTCAATATATTATTGTTAATGATTAAATTATTTCCTAACATGATTATTATTTTTAAAACAATGATTTTGGGATTAGTCAAAGGTTGAAACCTTATGTAATTGTGTTAATGTTAAATGTGACATAAAATGAAATGCTTTTCCTCCTGAGATATTTTTTACGGGTAGTGAAATGAAAAATATGGCCTCTATTATGACATAATATTGTAATTATAGGAATCATGCTGATCATCCAGAAGATCAAAAGAGGGAAATTAAATCAGTTGAATCCATAAAGAGGTAGAATCCAACTATTTTTCTAGAGACCTAATCCACTAGTCACTGATTAATGTATTAGTACCATTATTGTCAAATGTTTTTTTCTTCAGTTTCCAAAAATTAAAATTTTATTATTGGTTTTTATCATTTGGTGGTAGAATCATATTAATAATGGAATCTTAAAAAAATTTATTGAATAATAATAAATTAATTATATTTAGTTGGACAAATTTAGATGAAGAATATTCCACAAGTATTTTCGTCATATTCATCATTATGAAATGGAAAAAATTTCATGAGATAATGAATGAAAAAATGAATATGTTGGTACATGTATTGAATATTTTAAATTAACTGTGGTATGTACTTATGATATTATCTGACAACATAATTTTCAAGTTGAGAAATTATTCATTAACTAAATACTAAGTCATGAAAATTAGTTATTTGAATGGGAAATAAGTAGCTATGAATTGTTTTTGACGTGAAATCAAGTTGGATATTGGTATTAGAGGTACTCATACTTATATATATTTTAATTAGTGAATAAAATTTGATTTATAAGGTAATTATGAAATGTATATAGAGAAGATGATGTTCCGTACATTGTCCATGATGTGTGGATGGAAACGTGGGGATAATTTTCATAAGAGAATTGGAAATTGTTTAATGTGTATAAAGGAGTATTATCATTCAATTTAATGTTATAGTGGTGATATTAAATATTCTAATGATACAAATAGAGATAAATATATCGAATACCCCACCCAAACTCGTGTGTTTTAGATGCCGTGAGTATGGGAATTATTCTTACCAATTGCAAAATCCAAATTTTAATTATGATGATCCACATCAGCAGTATCATAATCCTAGAGACAAAGGTAAATCTAATATTATCACAATTAATGATGAGGGGTAACCAAATTACATGGTTAAAGGAACTCTTACCATAAAATATGAAACTACAAAAAATTATTTGATAATTAATCTTCCCACACATTAGTATCGAAATAATTTTATAATGGTATCACAAAACCACCTCAAGAATTATATATTGACTTATTAGTAAGGACAACTACGTTAATTATGGTCAGTACAAAATTCAATGATTCTTATCATATTGATGTTTGCTGGATTATTTTTTCAAGATAATCATTACATTCATCCTCTAGTGTAATTCATTGTAATTTGGGGTGTGGATTTGATTTCATTACATAAATCTCACATATATTTCTATATAAGTAAATTTAAATTTTCTATTATGAACCAACATATGATCAAAAAATAATGTGGTGAAAAAAATAATTTCCAAAAGTAAATTACAACAATTCTATGGGTTATGATCCCTATTGAAAATGTTATTTATGTCCACCAATTAGGGGTAAAATAAACATCAAAATTATTCTTATCATATGTTATTTAATTGAGATATTTATATAATAGTTTTATGTTCAACCATCAAAACGTGAATTTGAGTTTTCAATAGAACTCGAACCCAATGCCAATTCCATTTACCATACTCTACATTGAATGGATTCTATTGTGTTGTAAGAATTTAGTGATAAAATATAAGGGAATATTTACAATAGATTCATTTGACTAGGTTCATCACCTCGAGGTGAACCTATTTTATTTGATAAGAAAAAAATGGATAAATGTTACTCAGTATTGATTATTGGTAAATACATTAGATCTCTATCAATAACATGTATCCACTACCCCTTATTGATGACATGTTTGATCAACTCTTTAATGATCAATAGTTTCTCAAGATTAATCTTCATTTTAGATTATATAAATTGAATTCCATATAAGAAGTTATAACCAAGACAACATTTATTACATGGTTTTAGAAATTATGTGTTTATAGTGATTCAATTTGGTCATAATGACTTATATTCTATCTTTGTAGATTTAATGAACAATGTCTTTAGATATTACATTGATATATATTTTTTACTTATATATATTATATTCTTATATATATAGTGATAGTCTATGAAAATGAAGATCACACGAGGATTGTGTTGAAGAAGCTAAGGATGTGATAGATTTATTTGAAATTTACCATGTGTGAATTTCGGAATCAAAATTTTTCATTATCGGTACATATAATTTGAATTTAGGGAATATTAGTAGACCCTTCAAGAATGGAAGTTATTAAATATTACCCCAGACCAACCACTATGAATTATATCTATATTTTTCATGGGTTTTAAGGTTAATACTGGTTCTTTTGGAGATTTTATAATTGAAATAAAAACCACTCAACATGTTATCTAGGTATAAATCCATCCTCTTTTGGATGGATGACTGTAGTGAAACGTTTTTAGGAACTGAACAGAAGTCTATTTATTTCATCTATTCATACACTACCCTATAGTGGAGAATGAGTTTTAATCAATATAGAGACATTAAATAATGTTATTTGAGGATACATCATGTAGAATTATGTCTTTATAGCATATTCTTAATGAAAATTGAAATATTTTAAGCAATATTACCAAACTAATGATTTGTAGATATCTCTGTCAATTTTTCAATTAAATATATCGATATGTTATCTCTATGGATAATGGTGTTATAAATATGTTGATCACAACATAATATTGAATATTGTTTCTCAAAAATATCTTATGATATAAAGAAGTATATTATTGGAGATGATTATACATTATGAACTCATAATACATTACCACATTGGGAAAGCTAACAAGGTGGAATGTGATCTGACTCAAAAGGATCATGCTAGCATATCATCGATGAGGTTCATGAAAGATCTATTACTTCTAAAAATGAAATGTATTCTTATTGAAATATTTATGTAAGGGTTGAAATATTATCATTATCATTTATGTTTTCAACCGTCTATCCATTTTAATAATGGAGACATAAAGGATGTGGTATAGGGAAAAAAAGGTGAAAAATATTCAGGATTTTAACATATATTGTAATGGATTAATATGGTTTATGAACTATATATATGTCTCATATGTACCATATTTATTGATAATTTTTTTGTATAAGGCTCATATTTTATCATTCTCAATTAATCATGGAACCATGTTTATGTTTAAATAATTTACATAGTATTTTTAATGGGATGGTATGAAGTGAGATATTATTGAGCATGTTTCTCTATTTTGGGTATGCTAGTATGTTATGGATGAAAAATATCATAAGGAGATAATACTACAACTAACCAAACCAAAAAGTAAATTGTAAAACAACACTAGGTATTTTTTACTTATAATACCCAAAACATATAATTGTAATAATTATACATAGTTTATATTAGATAATCATATGAATTAATTAAATTTGTTTACATTAGAGACTATTATTCTCATTATGAACATACTTGGTTTAGCATTAATGAGTTGGTAATATTTCATGGCGTACCACTGTCAATTTTATATGTTCATAATATGATGTTTACCTAGATGTTTTGGAAAAGGCTTCAGCAGGATCTAGATATAGAATTATGCTTCAAAACTACATATCATCCACTAAAAAATTTTCATTATCATTGAACCATTCCAATGCCAACATTTTCTTTGATTAATATCTTTATTCATTTCAAAGGTGGTTGGGATCAAAAAAATAATTTTCATGAATTTTCTTATAATTATATAATTCATTCCACCATTCATATATCTTCTTATGGATCTCTCTATGGTAAAATGTGCGTAAATATAATATTAATGAATGAAGTTAGGGTAATAAATGTTTTCTGACCCGTTCTAGTTATAGAATATATAGATATGTTTATAACCATTCAGTATTCCATAAGAGTAGCTCAGAGGTGGGGGAAATTTTTTTTTGATAACTATTGGAAAAATATAGAGTATGCATTAGTGATACACCATTCCGATGAATATTTAACCAGAATATGGTAATTCTATTTGAGAATAATTTCAATATAATTCATAGGTTATCAATCCTTTTGAAATTCATGATTGGATCATGATAGTGAATTATTGATTTATAGTTCAACCATATCTCTCAAAATTTCATTATTATTTCAATATATCATATATGAGAAAGTACAAAACAAATCCAAAACATTTATTAAACTCATAGAGTTTTTGTATTGTACAAAGAATGTCGTATAAAATAAGACCACAATGTTAGCCATGATTTTGTCGCAAAACCACAAATTTGAGAAATGTACAAGAGAAAATAAAGAATTGACAAGGAATAAGTATCCAAATATTTATTAGACTGATGATATTTGATGTTGAAGTTCATTTTAATGGTGTTTAATGTAGAACAATGATATTATTAATAAATATTTCATTTTAAATAACTCGAATTCATGGATATCTTGTGGTACATATAATAACTACCCTAGATGCTCCACTCTACATTATTAAAATATAATGTACCTAATATTACCAATACATTCGATTGGTGTGTATGAATAAAAACAATTAAATTATCAAAAATATGTTTTATACACATTTAAAAAATAAATTCATTACTTATAAAATGATTATAATTAAAATAAAAAATAATTTTAATGTAAAAGTGGTAATTTTTTTATGAAAGATTTTTATTATACACACAATGAATATTTTTATAATAAAATAAACTATTATTTATTAAAGATTTAATTTAATGAAACATATACATATATATTACATAATCGTAATATTTTTACCATTTGAAAAATTTATTTCTTGGAATAAGATAATAATATATACAATTTAAGGGTTAAAATATAAAGAAATTAACTCTATGATAATTTTTTACCTTAGTATAGAGTAAATAAGGATTATATGAATTAAAAATAAGTTATAAAGTCATAATATTTCATCCTAATTCATTTTGGAAGACTGTAATATGACCCTATACAAATTATGATCAATATTGAGTTTTTTAATGTAAATATTTTCATAAAAATAATGTATATATTGTTTTAATCATATAAAATAACAAAATGACACTATCGTTGTTTTTAATATCTCTTATGTCTTCATATATAGACAAAATTAAGACATTAAGGAATATAACATATCAATGAATATAAGTGTATAACACTAAGGTGAAATTATGTGATATATAATACCATAAATATTCCATTTATCGAACAATTTTCATAGTATAGGTTAAAATTACAACAAATTAATAACAAAAAATGTGTCATCGAGGGTAAAATTAAAATTGGTTAAGAAAGGGCAAATCAAAATGATAAATTTTGAAATAACACAAATATAATACTAAAATAAATTGGTTAATGGGATTAAAATCCAATAATAATTATCTTTAGATAACTATCTCAGTTAAAATCTACCAATTTATCTTTTCATATTGCCTAGAATCATTAAAGAGTTGTTTTTATTCCCAAATGGCTGACCCTAGTCGCCTTTATAGGAGATCAAAATGATTCATTTCAATGAAGAAGTAATCACAATAATTTACCACTTTATTTACTAATAGTCATTAAATTATACAAATATACGTTATTAAGAATAAAAAATATCTTCACTATCATCAATACGATGAAATTTTTTTATGATAATGAGAACACCATTATAAACCCTTTCCATTTAAATGATATGTTAAAGTACCTCTTGTGTACATGTTTGACATTCCATATCCACATAAAGATACACTTCATTTATTATCTCGATAGTTTATGGATGGGAATTATGATGTTTTTAATAGTTATATATTCAATGTGTGATATAGTTATACATCTGGAATGATAATAACATATCTACCTTTCTTCCATCAAATCCATAGGGAAATGATAACGTCACTCATATGTACATATAGACCCCCAACTCACTGATCTTATGTGAATATTTGTTCATTTATATATTATTTTATGGTATTGAGTATTAATTTTATTAATAATATATATATATGATATGATAATTATCTTTTTTGGTAAATTAATATTTTTCTTCATTTCGTTTCATCTGTTGAAAAAAGAAAACACCGATGTAGTTAATTTTCTTATATCAATATTTTATATATGATTCCATATATTTATTTATTGAATATATATGATATATATGTAATTATTAATATTATTTAGGAGATGGAACCATGATAAGTGTACATGTTCTAGAACTAGTAATAACATATTAATGTTTAATGATTCATATAACTCCCAAAAATAATAATTTTAATGAGGAATTATTAATTGAAGGGTTATTTAAATCTTTTGAAGGGATTATATATGATATAATATGTATGGTAATGAATATTTTATATAATCATATTAAATTTAAAGTTATTATACCAGAACTTATTAATCTTTTTATGAAAGGTGAACTCATTTTAATGGTTTTATATCACCATCCCATTATTGAAAATAATTGTTTATGACTATGCCCAAACTAATAAAATATTATGATTTTACACTCAAAAAACATATAAATTATATTATCCCTTGTATATTGCAGTAAAATTAATTTATATCTATCATTTTACTCATCTTGTACAACCATGAGACTAAATATTAGGTTTTAATTAATATAGAATTCGTATAACATTTTGGTCGATAAACCTTTTTCTTCTATATCTATGATTTCTAAATTTTTTATATAATGATTCTATTTTTAACCCATTCTTGTTTAAATTAATATATATATATATATATTAATATTTTAAAATTGGTTTAAAATATTTTTTATCATTTTCAAAATTTTTTACTTGGTGACTTTTCTAACTAAAGTAGGAATTGATTGTTTTAAACTTATATGTCCTGAACTGGTTTTTCGGCCATCCTGAAAAAAAATCATGAAAACTTATATTTTATGTTTACATGGTTCTCTTAAAACACAATATTTTTCTATACATTTTTACTTTATTAATAAGATAAATTTAAATGGAAATGTTAAGTTCATCAATATTGTTTTTGTGATTTTTTATGTCATTTCTGTATATAAATGTCATAAAAATTTATTTCACTTATTATTTTCTGGAGATATGATCAGTGGATATCATATTCATTATTTTTTGTAGATAATTAATCAATATTATGACACAATTTAAATAATACTCATTTCATTTCCACAATATATGTTGTGATGAAATTATGAAATTTAAAAAAAACCAATTTTTTCCATGGGTCATTCAATGATTAAATATTTATAAAAATAATTTCGTTTAATGGGTTATTATATGATGAATGATTTATGATATTATGTAACACATATTTATGATTCTTATTATGTGATTTTCGCCAGTTACAATTCTCTCTTATTCATTAGGGAAATATTTATATCTAATGAGATAAACTGGAATGAAATGAAGAGTAAACAAAATTCAGCAGGGACAATGTCCACTATTATAGCCATGGGTGTTATATTTGATAACTAAAATGATTTTTTAAGTAAAGACATTCCAAAATAATATAATTATCAATAATCCTTTATAAAGAAATCATTTTCTATAATTCTCTGTATATTAGAATTCATATCTTATGCATATATTATGATAACATGGAACATTTTCTATGATTCCAATATGATTCATTTTACAATATTTTTTAATATTTATTCCATGTCTCATTGTTGTGATTAATATTATATAGGTTCCTATTTTCAAATCTTGAGATCATGTTTTTATACACTTTTTATCATGTTATGATTATATGACCATTGATATCTCTCTTATATACCTTTACTAAAATGTACCTATCACCATTTCATATGACTCATTCCCCGATAATATATGGAATGTTATTAAGTGTGATAATAGTATGAATGTTTAATGATATGATGAAATAATTTGTATTAAATGATGATATTTTTTGATCTTGTTCGTTTAATTTCTAGTTTTCAAGGATACTTGACCTAACAAATTTTGGAACATATCAAAATGTATGGTAATAAAAATTTATTTATATATATGAAAAATATATTTATGAAATGTATATGAACCTCTAGTTGGCCTCTAAAATAATATCCTTACACATGAACTAAATCTCAATCCTCCTTGTCAAATACATTGTTCTTATATATAACATTTATATTGGGGTTCCTAGTATAAAATGTGTATATGAGTGAATTGAAAAAAATATATCATAGTTATGAATTTAATCCATATCCAAAATTTTGAACCTATTCGTATCCATTTACTTGGTACAAATTTGGAATGCCCTCAATCTAAGACCCTACACACTGAATCCATATAGAGGTAATTATTTTAATCAAATTCTATTAAACTCTAGTTAACCCTTACTGAACTATATAGGGATGGAATGAAGTAATGTAGGATGATACAATTTATGTTCTTAGTTCTTATACCTATGATTGTTACATAGGCTTGAAGGACCCCTATATAATAAAGGAAATGTGCAATCCATATGTCTAGGAATCTATGTGACTTGAATTTGAGGCTATGGTGGATTCATATTTTGAATTTAATTTTAATGTTATTAAACATTTAGATTCTCCAGTTTATGTATAGTCATCAAAAATCTAGTTTTTTCTGATAGAATATTTATATTCTTATTTTTTTAATGTATTTTTTTTACTTCTTTTTTATTTATTTTTGTCTCTGACAATTTTCATATATTCCACTAGTGTCATCATAAGAAATGATTCCAAAATTTGACATGCTGATACCTTGGATGATAACAATGCTGAGTTTAAAATAATTATGTATAACAATTTTTACCCTACACTTATTATTAATGGGTCAATCCATTGTGAAAATTGTTTTTACAAGAAAAATATTTTAAAAACACAAAAGAAAAAATGACAACATGAACAAATAATATGGGAATCCTATTTGTGAAGTTAATGTAATGTTATAGTGAAATTTGGGGGGAGAAAAGTGAAGAAGAATAAATTGTGATAAAAATTGAAAATTGATTCATTATAAGAAAAACCAAAAATGAGATTGATATAAATTTATCTATCATGGATTGTTGTTAACCATAGGTTCAAAACCTATATGTAGAGGATTGAAATACATGATTTTAATCAAATTAATCTCCCTCAATAGTTATATATCATGAGAAATTATTCATCTAACAAAACATAACATTATTATATTTACCCATGGAGAACATATCATCAAAACATATTAATATAATTCATAAAAATAAATCTTAGTACATTAACACATAAAATAATATTTGAATAATGAATCTTTTATAATGTGATCTTCAACATTATCAAACTCAAACTCCTCTACCATCATACTTTGAATGTGTTATATCCTTCTGTTCATCTCCATGATCCATTGTTTCATAGATGGATCATTGACGATATGTTGAATAGAATAAAAAACTGATTTTGCTTATAGATCAATTTTGTAATGGACAAGTGAATATCATGAATTTTTATTCCCTAATTCCAAAAAAATAACATCTAATTCACTAGAATATTATTACATAATTAAAAATCATCAGTATATTTCATGACTGGAAAGAATCAATTTTGAGATCATCTCACAAAATATTTTAATCATAATATGATTCACAGTAAGATCCAATAATAAATTACTCTTATCACATATGATCATACATACGATATCAAATAAAAATCATATATTCATACATAATCCAGCTCGATGATATCATTTTCATCCACTGATTATTTTAAAATTAATTTCTAGAGTTTCAGATATCATGTGATTATCCCAAATATTTTAATTCATTCCTTCTATCATCAGCAAGATATATGCATATTATCTACATGCACTTCCACCCCTACACATGTCTTCCTACCACCATTACTTACTTGTAGTGCTACCCCCATAAAATAATGCAATGACCCGCAAGAAATCGACGAGACACTAATACAATTATAAATTACCATTATATATAACCTTCTAATACTGTCATTCATATCACTACCCTTAGTCCACCACGCACGATCCCTTACGTGGAAATACAAAGATGCATTTTCACATAATTTCCATGATCTGGACTAGATTAAATCAATGGGAATGATGTTTTGTGTCTTCTACAACAATCTCTTATAGGGATTGGTGTCAAGGGTCATCATTTTGTGGTGATCTCTTACAATGGAAAGGAATGGTTGGTAACATACAATGAAAATAACTAGTGTCTTCCTCCACAATCATATGTCACTGGCTTAACTCAGATAAAAAAACTGATATTTATTACTTCCATAGATTATTAAATTATCTATATATATATGAATAAACATTGGAAATAAAAGAATTAAATAGAACATCAAATTTACTATAAGAACGATAAGTAAATTATTTAAACTACACCTCATATAATACATCAAATTATAAGATTTTCAATATAATTTATTGTAAAAAATTATTTCAGAATATCAAAATTGAATAATGAAAAAATAAATTCCAAAATTTCAATTTAATAATGATAAAATAAATATTTTTTCTCTAAAAAAAATGAGAATTTAATTGTGGAAAACAATTATAAAATTAAAACACCCAAACAAACTATTTTAATAACATAATTGAAGAATGAAAAAAAATATTGATAGAAAAAATAATAATAAAATTTCATTTTAATACACTTTATCATATAATGTGAACACTTATTAATAATATAGAGCAATAATAATACATTAAATCAATGATTTATGATGAGTTTAAAAGAATATTTTTTAATAAATACATTATATATATTCTTTTTATGAAAATTGAGATGAAATTCCATGAGAAAAAATAGAATGATGATGAATTCATTACTACCAATGGGTTAAATTTGAAAATACATTTATGGTATGATTATTTTATTTCCATCAAACATGATATTATGATTGATAGATTCATGAGTTTCATAAAACCATAGTTTTGAAGGGATTTATCTACTAGAATATTTAGTATCATTGAATAAATCTTTAGTTATGCCATGAAGGTGGACAGTAATATTGGAGATACCCTTTAATCTCACGGTTTTGATAAAAAAATAAAATTATAATGGATGTAAAAGTTTTATCATAATAATCATTGATGGATGATAATGAGCGTTCTTTAATGATCAATTTATCGAAGGAAACATGGAGGAAATTTTCATAGGGGGATATTAAATATTTAAAGTTTGAAAATGAAGTCCATCGGGAAATCCAATATAGAAGTGATAAAAATTTGAATTTATCTAATTATGGAGAGAATGAATAATAAAATGCACCACCCACACTGAAATTTTTCCTGAGTAAGGAGTGTGATAATTTTTCAAATGAGTTCTAAAATAAATATTTTTAATAATGATGACCATTTTCAAAAACCACTTCTAACTAGTGTGAAATGGGAATCACATGTTATGACTATTTATTATGTCTGTTTTGAAAACAAAGTGGTTAATGAAATATTTAAAATCCAATCTAGAAAAGTTAATTTCTTATATGACTCTAAATCTTCAATATTTTTCAGATATAATTAAATTTCTATGGATAAACTAATTCAACCTAAATTATTATTCATTGAATTTGTAGTGTTAAACCTTATTGGTATGATTATTACAACTCAGGGATTTGATTCTTCTTCGATTTATTTTTTTGGGGAATTTCATTCCAGTAAATCTACTCAGCCACCCTAATTTGATTTCTATATTATTTTTTAATTGATCAGATTTTCTTATATATATCCAATATTAGTTTTTAATAATTTGAAGCCACACTTTATATTTTGATCCATCATATTATCATCTATCTAAGTGATGATAAATATATACATCTAATAGAAATTTCATCAATTTAAAGTTAATTGATTACTATTCAAAAAGGGTGTTCATCATATACAGAATTAGTGAAACTCAACCCCAAATATATTTCTAATGCATGGGATGTAGTTGATTTTTTTGAAATAGTTCTTGATACAACCTCAAAGTCATGATGTTCAGCTATAAATGAATCTCATAATTTGTGATAAACATTTTTTAAAAAATATTTATATAATGGACATTGTGTAGTTTATAAAATTGAAAAATAAACCTACAGGTAATCTTCAAATGAGATCCATTCACGGAACTAAGTAACCATGGTGTTCTCAAAATCATAGTTTATGAAGAAATATGGATAGATGCGACTCTAGATTGATTATTTAAAAGTGAAAATTATCATAATCAAGAATATGTTCCCACTTCATCATATTTATTATTTTTTCAATCAATTAGAATGAAATAAATAGTTTTAAAATATTATTGTTGGACTTGGTTACAATCAATTGATGTAAAAAAGTAATTACATACCAAAGAAAACATTTCATATAATGTATAGAAACTATGAATTAATTGAAATTCCATTAGGTCTTAAAAAATCCATAACTATCATTTCAGGTTTTATGAAATTTATATATGATATTACCCTGATCTATTTTTGGTAATATATTTAGATGATATTCTTATATATTCGAAGAGAAAAGTATAACATCCCAGCCAAACTAACAAGAAAACAAGTTGTTGGACTGATCTCCACATGAACTAATGTGTACCACCTCATACGTGAGGGGATTACAACTAGTATAAGTAGACTCAAGGTGGTTTGGTTGAGAGACAAAACCATCAGAACCAATGTATAAAAACGATGTAAGATATGAATAATTAATACAAAAACAACAATATATATAATATAAATAATTACATGTAGAGTGGAATATAATCCAAAAAACATAATTAATGTTTCCAAAACTAAATATTAAACTATTCATGCACATCTAAATGGATAATACAATTATAAATAGAAATATACAACATTAAATCAACTCACTACCCAAATATGTAAAAAATAACAACAACCCCCAAGGTCGACCTCCATGAGCATCCTATTATCCAACTTTGTCCTATTCTCCTTAGATCCCTTGTACAATGAAAATCATCAGCAATAAACAGTTTACCTACAAACTTATAAACATTCTTGAGTGCACTGGTGTAATGTTGTGTGGAGGAGGGTGTTAGATCCATTAGACCACCACTGATTATGTCTAAGCATAATCTGATTTATATATATAGAATAATCATTGTGAACTTATATCAAATTTATTTAAATGATGCATAATAAATAAATAACCAAGTTGGACATATGTTCCACATGAACACCTGGACCCATCATACCTTCTTAAGATTAGGACAAAATTTTCTCAACCATTGTCAACATGAAAGAGAGATATAATAAAAGTGATTATTTTTTTTAAAAGACATGTATCATGTGAGAAACGAAACCCAAACATGTGATTTTTCTTGGGGGACACAATCTGTGATTGAACAATATAAAACTCTAGACTTTACTATAAATGATATAATAATAATTAAAAATGAAACACCCTGGGCATGTCTAAGAAGAATATTAACATTGATCCCATGTATTGCGCTAGGAGCGCCATACATGCTCACATTTGATGGACTCATTCCATTTTGATCCATGAATGACATCAGAAGTATCACTCTTAGCCTAATGAAATTGATTGGCCTCATGGGTTTTTCCTTATATATATACATAGGGGAAGAAGTCATAGTCATTGCATGGTGTAACCATCTAGAAATCATGCTCATCCATGGTGTCTCTCCCAAGGAACATTCATCACTCATACTAATGTAATAAGAACTCGCAGTGGGCCCATCCGGAAATACCAGTATATCCCTTTCTGTGTATAAATTACATCATCAAACCCAAGCATAATAATGATGATTCCTTCCTTATAAATTTCTGGAAGAAAGATGAGTATCGATCACATAGTTCATAATACATTTATTAAATTACATTAAACAATACAGAAATTCCTGATAATTAGCATTACTTAATTTTAAACACAGATTCCGTAAAAGGGCTACACCCAGTTCTATTTTATTTTATATGAATTTAGGATATGTACTCGATCATGTCTCGTAACATATCGAAATAATTAATTTATAAGACATTCATATTGAACGATAATTAAATGGTATAATTAACCACTAAACTGAGAAGGACATGTTAAAACACTTTTTCCATAAGGCCAGAAACAGAATCAAATATATTCTAATATATTCCAATTATAGCTAATAGACCTCATTGTGTCATTTTATTTTATAATGTAATTCATCAAAATTTTCTTCTATTCACCTTATGTTATTAAATACTATCACATGGAATAAATCATCCCATTTTGATGGTTAATTTTAAAAAATTGATAATTTTAATTTTGTATGTAAATAAAAAAACATAGGGTGTGGATTGAAACAAAGGATGACGGCACATAAAGAAAAAATAAATAAACCTACTCTAAATGGTTGGTTTGGGTTGAGGTTATAACCTCCAACGACAACAATGAGGGTGTAAACATATTATACGAAAGTCAATGCAATTTATATAAAGGCAATTTATTATTTTGAAGTAATATCTGGCAATTATAGTGTATGACACAATGAAAATAATTTATAAGGAAGAAAATCAAGGGTAAAAAATAATCGAAAACATACCTCATCCTTAGGATAAAACACAAAAAAAATGATCATGGATTGAATTAGTCTATATCAAGAGAAATCAATGTCATCGATTAACACCATAATATTATGGTGGATTAGCTAGCAACGTGATAACTAACTATACAGAAAATTCAATAGAAAAATTTTTTAGTAGGAATGTATAGAATACCAAGAGAGATCCGTAGAGACTAATAGATATTGAATATGATATTGTTTGAGGGAAAAATCACAACTCCTAGCTTGATGGAGTGGGAAGATTGCACGAGATAAAATGAGGATCATGACATGGTTGGATAAAATGAAATGAAACTGGGATTACAATAATATAGAATGGATGATTAAATTTCAAATTTCTATCCCCATTAATGAGGGTCATGGTTTGGCCACACAGTTGAAAAAATAGTGGAAAAACATAGCATGAGACTATTTTTTAATAGGGGGCTTGTACAATAAATATGTACAATTTTTGAAATTGTACACAAATAGACTCTCTCTTCATTGAAAAAACTATACAGAAGACAACACATTCATGGTTGATAGTTTACATTGTTTTAACAATACTTGGGACACCCAATATTCATCTAGACTAGTGACATAGTTAATTGTAGAGGGATACATGGTTTTATGAAAATATTGCTCCATAGCCTGCATATCCAATTTATTATGTTTCAGAGCCCCATACTCCCAAAACATGATGAGACACAAGAGACACACCTCAGCCCATTTGAAACATCTAAATAAATGAATGTAAGCATATTGTCTTTAAAAATTTCATTCCAACAATCACATTCTAAAATAGGCTCTCCACCAAATGAAGAACATCTAATTACATTAGAATTTCATCAGTGTAAAAAACACAACACAAAACAATGTCTCCACCTTAGAACATATAGACCCATAGAAGTGTTTGGAAAATAGATGAAGGAACAATCATCCTACTCATTTAATGAGTTCTCATTCAAATAGCCATGTCACATTTTTAATTCCCTACACAATATCATGAAAAAAATTAGGAATCCAATTCAAGAGACTTCAAAACATGTGTAAAAACTCAATATAGAAACTGTAACATCGAGACAACTCTTTACCAAACTCAAAAAATTAATGAAACAGACATGTAGTTCTCTCTTTCAATACCGGGATATTGGTGCTTCCACCAAGGCAGCCAATATTTAGAGGCCAAATCCAAGTCCCGGTATCTCCACCATCATAATTTTCAATTCAAAAATTCCCCGTAGCATTATATCAACAACCATTATCTGAATTGTTACATGGTCAATGTTCCTAACACAGATTTCCCTCATTTAGAATTGATGGATTGCACTATCAGTAAAAACATTTTCTGATATAGAAAACACATTACACCACCTGAAATCATGCCATTAAATGTCTCCTCACAAACGTCACTTTATTCAATAGAGGGATATCATGTCAATCTATTTTTTTTTGCATGTATTTAAAAAAATTACTTTAATTGACAATGCATTTGACAACTTATGCCTAGATATATTTTATTTATTAACCTCATGATTTGGTATGATCATGCACATTGAAGCTTCTAATTGACCAATAGTGATGTATCAATCCAAAAAATATATGTTATGTTTTTTTGAATAAACTCAATCATATTTTCATTCCCCATTGAATACACATGGATTTTCCCCCTCAAAACAAACAATCTGAGCCTAAAGAGAGTTCTAGGTAACATAATTTCCTTAACCAAAGCATAATGACAGCATTTGGGAAAACCCTATTTATATCTATAAGGGATACATTGAAATAGATATGAATATATAACAATTAATAACACTTTCTAAAGATGAATAATCATTCATCTGGAGAGTAATCTAAAATGTAATAACTGTTATCCATGAGTCCATCCTAGTAATTCCTACATAAGTACCCACGAATCACTCTGGCCTATATATGAATCATCAGTAACCTTGCAACCTAGGAGAAAATTTTATAGATACAACATGCCAATACTAAATAATTTTAAATTAATCATTGAATAAAATCAACGCAGTCTTCATTTCAAATGTTTATTTCCTGATAGAGGACTTGATTGTATCCTACCAGAATACTGTAACAGGGTATTATGATTTTACATGAATATCACAAAAAACCCATCATTCACTATATGAGGTTATCATTATGTTTTCTGTCCAACCATACCAAATATTTTAAATATATGATTAGTTAAAACATCAATGATCAAATATTTCGTGAAAAATATTATCATTATCTGCCAATGCATAACTGCAATCTGATCATAATGCTGGCACCACCCATGAAATCTTTTTCATGCTTAAGCCCACCCAATAGCGTCTTATCTTATCTAAATATTTTTACAAATGTTTCATACACAGGAAAATATTTAGTGTTGAACTGGCTCAAATGTTCTAACATAAATTGAAACCCACCACCCCAATGGGAATTAAAAAAATTATTCTATAAATTTCCATATGATTCTTATATGAGATTTCTATTTAAATGGAAGGATACCCATTACCCGGATTTGTGAGATACTACCCACCAAAGTAGTGTTGTTAACATAATATTTAAATAAAAAAGAAAACATCTGAGGAAATACACCCGCAGACCACTGACAGTGGTTGTTGAGCACAGATAACACACATTATTAATCTCACAATTTGAAATGTGAATGATAAATTCAACTTAAAATCATAATAGAATAGATTTAAAATAGACTCATGTGGGAAAATCATTTTAAGTAACATCCATGCATTCCATAACATCTGGTGTAAAAGCCAATCCATCTGACCAATGTTTCACAAAACCTGATCCTCCTATATAATTTCATCCTGAGCATTAGGATGTGTCTAATTTCATTAGAAAAACAGGTCATCCTATCTTGTGTGAGTAATTTGGTGCAAGAAAAAAACTCAATATTAACTTATTTCCATCAAACTCAAGAATTTTTCTACCCAGTTTAATAACTCAATGGAAACATATATTCAATTCAAACGACCCAATGATTTTATTAGTAAATCGTCACATTGATGACAATATCCATTTTTGTATCATACCAACACATTATAATATTTTTTGGTCTATAAAAGGGTTTCAATCTAGATAATTTTTCCTAAAATTAAAAAACGATAGGTAGATGACATCTCGTGTTCTTCCACTCTGTGAATGAAGAAGAAGAAGGTTCACACGACCTACTAAGAAGTAGACCACTCCCTATTAATGTCAATACTACTAAAACAAGGCCTTACACAATACTCATGTATGTTACAAGAGTTAAACATCAAGACAACACCAATGAATACAAGGGTTCCATTTAAGAAATTATGAGTCATAGATGGTATGATGGAACCTGAACAATATAACATGCCTAAATGATTATCAAAAACTACAATGGGATTTTAAGAAATGATTGAACTACATAAAATGATCTGGATCCATATTAAATCATAACTCAGTATCTTCAAATGAGGTCATTCCTATGAATGGTAACAATTTTTAAGGGACCATCATTTGTGATTGAGTTTGAAAATATGGGGCCTGTGGGTAATTCTCTTATTCCATTTTCAATGGAATAGTCAAAGAGGATTTATGACACACATACATGAGTTTTATAATAATAACCAAACATAAGGATCTTTTTTAAGGCATAAATCCAAAAACATTTAATTTTGAAAACATTTAAATGTATTGATTATATAAAAATATAATAACAATCATCAAAATAAATTCATATAATTTATTTGTCGAAACATATAGTGCACACAGGAAAAACATATTATACATCCATTTTGAAAATAAATAAATATAGAGTCATAATGTCTTAATTATAAAATTAATTAAATAAACTACCATCTTCAAACATCATTAATTTATTTTAAAATAATTAAAAATGGATCAGTTAAAGAATATGTAAATTGAAATCTAAAGTATTAAGCACCCATTATATATGAATTAAATTTGATTTTACAAATATCCCCAATTTAAAAAAAGAGTGAATAATTTTTCTTTTAATAATTAATGATGTATTGTTCATGTAATATGCCATTGCAAACTTATATGTAAATCCATATATACAACTTGTGACAAATTGAATAATAATTATTATATATCATAATCAATATGGGGTTATATAATAAGGGAGTACTCAAATAAGGTGATATAGAAGGGTCTCAATCAAGGCATACCATGTTCATCAAAATGGATCCCAATCATTTTAAAATGATAGTACATAATGCACACTTTGTGATATTATCTCATAAGCACAAGATCCATGACATACCTACGTGGGTCAAGACATGTGTTTCTCAAAATAAACATACCATAACTAAAACACATGGGTCCTTCTATGAATGTTGGCATTTAATCATATTTTTTAGAAATATGGATTCATGTAGTTGAAGTTATAATCTGAAAAAAAAACGTTACTATTTAAATTTTAACATCTTTTATATGCATACATGACTCTAGATACATATACAGTTATTAATTAACGGTTCTATTTTATGGGTGACCAAATCCATATTCATAATACTCCAAAACAAATTATAAATTACCAATTAGTTCTTATTTAACTGAAACCATTACATTTTAAACCATGTAACATATTGATCATGGATCAAACGTGTCGTGGTTGGATAGAAAAATTGAATCTCACCACCTATTGATGATGGAAAATACTACATATATTGACTCATGAATTTTATTTAACATTAATTTTTTTAATAAATTTTATGGCCATTCTATCATTATTAGTAAATAAAATTAATCATGCTGAATAGTCATTAATTTGGGAAAATCCTCTATGTATGATGTTGAGAAGACCCAAAAAATGAATATATAGAAATTAATATTAAGTAATATAATAATAAATTTATGAAACAACATAAGAAAGAACAAAAAAAGCATGGTGAAAAGGAAACAAGTTAATAAATCTGAAATCAGGCTAGTTTAACAATCATGCTGAGGAAAATACCTAGGAAGGAAAAAATAAAACATTAATTTGATTTTCTAGAAAGGTAGATAAAACAAGGAAAATAAAACAAAAGGAACATAGAATCCTAAAATGTCATAACAATTCTATCTATATGACATGACATATGCATAACATGTGATTACTTATGGGCCATCAATGATTCTAGTAAGGCTACATCCTTGTTATACAAGTTCATGGGCTAAATGATATAAATATCATAAACCAAGGAGATGCAGAATTAAATTCAATCACTAAAGGTGAAATCATAATCAACTATAATAATAAATATATAGAACAACACTCTAATCCCCAGTCACATATAGTTTTCTACATTAGTAGAATGATGACTATAATAATTGACTATGTACCTAGTGCTAAAACAATCATAGTATTCTATCGACAAACCCAATATAGTAATTAAATGGAAAACAAAAGAACCAATAAAAATTTGTATCATAATTTCATGACTGACCACTAAAATGGTAGTTATACTGGACTCCACATACCAACAAGCATTCGTACCCGCATGCCAGAGGCTACAGACTAAAAGTGAGGGTCACATGATGGTATAGTGGGGAGAATATACCCTCGAGATTAGAGTATCACAATGGTGTATTATATAAATAACATATATTAAAAAAAATAGTGTAATTATTATAAATAATGAAAATAGTAGGATAAAATAAACGATAAAACCGAAAAAAATTTCCCAACAAAAAATATAGAACTATGAATTCATGACTAATTGGATACTACTTGTATAAGGATAAATGTATAGAAGAAAAACATTACACTACACAAATATGGAGTAGTGATTAGGAAGCCCAAAGTGATAACTCCATGAGCTTCATAAACAGCATCAAAGTATCATTCTCCCTAGCTACTATGTAGAACGAACAAAAAAAACAATAAAACCTTAACCGGTAAACATGGAGATATTCTCAGGTACACTAGTTTAATGGAAGTATGAGAAAGGTGTGAAATTTTCTGAGTATCCCACCGTTATCTTTGTTTAAGGATAAAATTATTCCCGTATATAAAATTCTATGTGAGTCTTTATATTCAATGTAAAATAGAAATGAGTAATAATTAAATAACCACATCAAAAATAGGTTTCTCAAGTAAACCTAGCCCGACCATACCTACTTATGCATATGAAGTAAATATTTGAACCATAGGAAACCTAAATAACTGATATGATTGAATTTATAAAAAGAATGACATAATGCATGTATAAAGAGTTGTACCAAACAGAATAATTTGATTTATCACGGGGTCATCGTCCTCAGGATATAAAATATACAATAGTAATCCTTTAAAAAAATTAATAATCAAAATTAAATAAGAATCATCCAAGGCCTGTTTGAGGATAACCTCAACAATGATCACATGTTTCATACTAGGAACTCCATAAATTATCACTACTAATGCATCATTTCCATTATGATGAATTAATCAACTTGAATTTATCATTTCAAAACTAATCTTGAAGGATTAGTGTAATTCATGATCTGATGTATCCATCTAGCCACTGAACCCATCTATGGTGTCTCCCCTTGGGATCTGACATCTTGAATATTTAGGTATGATGAATCTATAGTGATCCCATCCTTTAATACTAGTATCACCCAATTTATATGCACCATCCATCCTAAAAACCATTCACCAATATGGTATTCCAAACCTTTGTGTTCCTTGGAAGGAACATGAGTATATCTCACAAAATTCATAATTCCTTAAATAAATTATATTAAAAAATAAAAAAAAGTAGAGATATGGATCATTATATAATATGGAACATGTATGCATTAAGGTGGCTATAATAATTTATGTTTAATTTGAAAAGAATAAAGTATATGTACTCGATCATGTCACATAAAAACTGAAAATAATTAATTAAGAAGGCCATCACAGTCAACCATAATTTAAAAGGCCTGATCAATTACAAAATAGCGATGTCTGTGAAAAAACACATGTTTTATAAGAACAAAAAACAATATATAGATATATATATATATTAATTGATGACAAAACATATCATCAAGTTGTTATATTAAAACCATGATTCATCAAAAATTCCTTAAATTCAACCTTAGAAACCCAATTATAACATATTTAATAAATAATTAGAACTTAAATGTAGTCATAAAACATTGAGCATATGAATTTAATATATAAATAAAATCCACACCCAACGGTGGTGGAATTACCAATGGAATACTATAATTATGTGAAACTAAACAAATGTACCCAAAAGGGGCAGTTTGGTCTGAGGTCATAACCACCACCAACACAAAATATCATATAAACACATCATAAGGCAGTCTCTTGAATCTAACTCAAGGGATATCTTATTTGGAAGTGACACCATGTAAGTATTTAGTGAGACACTATAATGATTATTTATAATTAGGATAAACCTGAGGGATAAGATATTAACCCATACCTCTTGTCTAATATGACTCACACATCTAATATAAAAAATTGAATTAGTTGGGAAGAAGATAAATCAAATAAATGGATGAACTACTAGAAAATAAGGTGATTTAGATCACCCAATGATAATAACCATGATATTGTTTTAAATAGGAAAAAATATCATGAGGAATATTGAACATACCGAGTAGAATCCATAGAGACTAATTTATTTTGAATTTTTCTTCAGATTAGAGAGAAATAAATATTCATATAATGGGGGAGGGGGAGGATTTCTTAGGTGAAATAGAGTTTTCCCATTTGTATGTAGAATAAGAAAAAAAGATGGGAGATGAAAAATATAAGTTGGAAGGGTAATTTTTTAATTTCAATCCTCTTTAATGTGGTACATGGTGTGGATGCATGATTAGCGGAACATTCTGTCAACCATGAATGAAATTCTGCTTAAGGAGGGGGCTCACATGGTACATGCACGCGGTTTTGGATACTATGTGAACAAATGTGTGATTCCCCTCTATGAAAAACCTGTATAAGCCCACATGTCCATGTGTCCTGGGGCACATGGATTGAAAAAAATAATTTTACACCAATAGTTCCTCCAAAATAGTTGCATGATTACTACTAGAGTGATGCACTATTTCAAACAGAATGTGGTCCCTTTCTATATTTTCCCAGGTTGTAAAATATTAGAGATCGATGTTTCCAAAACACGACAAGTCTTTAATTTCACCCTTAATGTCCATTGATAATTCTAAAAAACTGCATATAATCATTACAACTATCAAAAATTAATTCTAAACCCCTATTTATAAAATTACCCATCCATCAAATAAAAAAATTCCATGGGAATTTAACACGGTTAAAATACATAGGTCCCTACAAAATAATATAATGATGATCACAAGAGGATTAAATTAAAGAGTAAATGCAAAAGAATCTATATGAAAAAAATAATGAGGATTGAATTTTTTATATAAAAATATTGTTCTATTTTTCTTATAATCTTAACCAGTTGTATATCAGTTGATTAATGAATGGATGAAATTATTTAATATTAGAATAATGATCCCACTATGACCAAGATTAATAGTTTTTTTTGGTTTTGGGGGATATTATTGATTCTTTTTTGATAATTTATCTTGTATATATAATCTATACACCACATTAACTGTAAATCGATTTAGGTTACTTTGGATAGATGAATGTGAGAAATATTTAGTGGAATATAAGAGCTCCTTACTAAAAAAACCTGTCAATACAATACCGTACATTAGAGAAGCGTATTTTATATATGGTAAAATATTGTGGGAAGGAATATGATTCATATTAAAAAATTGATATTATAATATCTCTACTCACATGATATTTAAAAGCTATTGATAAACATTACTAAACTCATGATTTTTAGTTATCTGTGGTAAATTTAGTATTGTTGATATGATGTAATTACCATTACAGAGAAAAGTGTGGCTATATATAATAATATACCACATTAATATAAATATTAACTTGGAAATGGTTTTATATATTCCAATGTAGATGGTTGGAGTTGATTATATATTATTCCTACTAATAACATTACCACTCTGAGATAGAGAATATGGTTATTGATACTCTATGTCAATAGGAAAACTATAGTATATCTATAATGATGATCATAATGTATACACTATTTATATAATTTCATAGAATATCATTGAAATTTTAAATTTTTTGGAGAAATACCATCTTTCTCAAATGAATTATCAACTATCTATCAATGTTATGATAAAATATGGAGATATATAATATGTATATATTTAATAGAATTAGGGAAATAATATTTACATAATCATTGATTATGATGGAATAATAGGTTTCATCAACCGAGTATGTGTCCTTTAAATAGCAAATTTAAGGAAGGAATTTATTGATGAGTCTCATAATTCAACATTCTATATTTATCCCTGAAGTACAATGATGTATATATATATATGAAATATTATTTTTGTTGGGATATCATGAATTGAGACATTACAATATCTGTATCTCAGCACATGGAATAATATAATGTTTATTTTTAGTTACCTATGTATAATGTGTTTGTACAAAAAATACCCACACAATAATGGAAAACATACAAAACCTCTATTAATAATCATAACAAACTCCCCAAAATATCTATGGTCCATAATGTTATGTGATATTTACATGATCGACTTAAAATGTTATAAAACATCATTACTATCATAGAATATCTATCCCATTATATTATTTAGAAAATATACATAAATGATGTCTTATGGTTACATAGGGTACACATTATATTCTGTATTATAGGGATCCATTGATTACATAAATGTTCTGTCAATGTATTGAGAATAATTTGGATATTGTTTAATGTTTTGGATCTGATTATCAATCCTTGGAAGTATGGTAAATTTAAGAGGACCATTCAAACCCAAGAGAATATGTTTTCATATTATTATATGAATATCTAAGGTTTTTTATCAACACTTTCCTCCTAAAAAATTTATTATATTAATTACAATCACTCGATCATTCAGATGGCTCTATATGATTCCCTCTGTAGAAAGAAGTGTTTTAATCCAATGTAAATGAATGAATTTAGAAAAAAATTCTATTGGTATCAAATATTAGTGTGTAAAAGGTATATAATATTTAATAGATTAATTAACTTGATAAATTATCTCCATTTAAATTGAAATGTATTAATCGTAATCCCTAGTGAAATATGAATTTTGATGTTGGTGAAAAGGTAAGCCTGCAATTTTATTTAGGTACGAAGGTTACTGTATTTGTAAATAATGGAAATATCGGGGTTAAGTATATTGGGACATTAATGATTATTGATTACGTATGATCTTTCATATGATGGAAGATAAGAATAAATATTGAATTATAGAGAGAAAATGTTACAAAAATACATTACTTCTTGTTAAACATATTTATGGGAATTAGATATTTGATAAAGCTACATAGTAACCATATGATGTAATGAAATATAGATAAACTCATATTTTATAAATGTGATGGAAATTTTTAGGGTTAAAAAACATCTATGAGTGTATCATGTTATACACATATATTTTATTATTTATCTCTCATAAAATAAATATAATGTCTTTGATATCTTGGAAATACAAGTAATCTAGAGTCTAAATGAACTAAAATACGGTATAACATTATAACATCTCCATTATATTTTATTTACGAATATGATGAACTAATTTTATATAAATATGATTTATGTATTTATATAAATCAAATATATTGATAAACATGTTCTCAATTTTTTGTAAAGTCATCATATGCATTGAAAATTCTTTCTTTCCTAAAAAATAGGTTTTATTGAATTTTATTTGAAAATAATATAAACAATTCTTCCACATTAAAAAATTAATTTAAACAAAGAAAATCATTTTTTAAATGATTATTTCATCTTTACCTTGGATTGAATTTTTGAGTATTTTCGGATAATATTGCTTTTATTATAAATAGTCTAATAATATTATTTTTAATTGAATACTATTATTTTATGTAATGAATTTACACTGTTACATATTGATTTAAAATAGTTTGAAATGTATAACTAATATATTTATAATATTAATAATCCAATTACTTTCATTAAAATTATTTTTATGTAGATTTTAATGTAAAACACATTCTATTTTATGATTTAAAAAAAAAAGCATTTCATCACGTTTTGTATGTTTAATTATAAATTTAATTCTTCTAATATTGTGAATTGAATTTGATAAAATGTATATAAAATTTTAAATCCTATTAATTAATATTTTCTTATTAATTCAATAAATTTATGTGGAGAATAGCTATAATAAATAAAAAAATATATGTTACCACATTTAATGTTAAAAAATGATTACCGAGATCGATAAATTAACGGATAATAAATTTTTTCCAATTTTACATTTATAAATACTAAATTATTGATATATTTTCTCACCATATATTCCAAAATTTATATCACTATCAATATTGAATCATTATTCTTAAGGTTAAATTTATTATATTTTTATATTTTTAAAATTCAATTTTGTCATCTCCCCCATATATATAATAGAACCTCTTTTTTCTATTCATTACAATGCATTGAATGATATAGATCAATAAAATCCTAACAATTCCACATCTAAACATCCCAATATATTATTTCATTATTATTTTATTCATAAATAACAATTCCAAGGGTCCATAATATGGGATCAAATGGAGGTCTATTGAAGGACATAAAATTTTCTTACCCAAAACGTCCCAATTTCTTTCTTCCTATATCTCCTAAAAATATGTTGTATTAATAATAACTTTATAAATTATGAAGTAAAATTATACTAATAATTTATCATGATTATGGGATCATAATTATCCACCCCCTATTCTCTAAAATGGGACGTGAATATATCACTTGTGAATACGTGTGGACATGCTTCTCCATATAAAATTACAATACATTTTCCATCACCAACATTCATTTATTTTTCTTATGATGAGTTTATATTTTATATATGATACTGATTAAATATATATTCTATTTAATTTAAATTTCATATAAAACTTACTATATTCCCATTCATTAGAAAATGTTAATGTCGCTCGTTCATAGGTTTATACTACAAAATCTTTAAGGTGGTGCGATACATTTTTAGTGTATGATTTACATGGATAAAAATAAATATATGTTTAATCTATTAATATATGTTTTTTGGATGTAATTATTATTTAATGATTGATAAAATATTATTTATCATTCATTTATTTCAATATAGAATGAAAACAATATTCATGCATTCGTACAACTAACTATCTCTAATTAAAATATAAATCTGTTTTCTATCACAAATTTTCATTTATTATTGTAGATATGCAAATAATGAATATATATGATATTTATATAGTAATTAATATTATAAATATGTTGTAACCATGATTAATGTAGATGGAATGGAATTTCTGAATACAAGCATCCATGAAAAATGATATAATGAAGACCTGTGGATACTGATTTTATTAATGAATTATTAACAAATTGGTGTTAAAATGTTATAATAAGATAATATATTATTATTAGCAATGTAAATTATAAATTTTTATAATTATTATATATCTAAATTTATTATATAAATGTTTGTTTTTAAAAAATTTAAGTATGTGATCCTTCTGATAAGATATGTATATATCAATCTATTTTTAATCAGAATAGTTTATGTATCAAAATCCAATAAATGAAATTATATGATAAATAAAAAATAATTCTATTTAATAATAATTAATTTTTTATTCATGGATTTTTCATATAATACTACTATTTTAATATTTTTTATTTTTTAAATAATTATGGTTCCTTTTATAAAAAAAGTCTTATTTACTCTTTATTAAAGAATATTTTTCTTCCAAGTCTATTTTTGTAATTTATTTATAGAATTTTTTTATAATATACTTTTATTTATTAAATTAATTTTAACCCATCATTAAATTTTTTTCAAAAAATGTTTAAATAGATCATGTTATTTACTTTTTGATGGAGGAGATTTTCACTTTTAAACAAAATGTTAAAGGAAACTATCTATTAACATAGATAATATGAAATAAATTCTCTTCAATAATGGCCACTGAATAATTTTACTATTTCATTAGATATTCCAAATTTTTTTTAATTAATATTTTTTAATTCATTTTTAGTAAATTACAAGATTTAAAATAAGTGAATTAAAATTTAGTTTTTTCCTCATGAAAAATATTATGGATATTTTAATGAATTTTATAATTTATGAAAAAAATTATTTCATATTACCTCATATTTAATAGGTATATGGTCCAAAGATAGAATAATTATTTTTTATCGGGATTGATTAAAATTATGATGTTGATATGTTTTTGAAAATTAATATTTTTTAGGTTACTCCATCATACCATATTGAATTATTTAATAAATATTTTTACATTATACTAGTAATGAAGTATGAAAATTATTTTATAGATTTTTGGAATACATAAGAATGGATCATAATTAAATGATCTGTAGACCAAAAATTATTTAATTATCCAAAGCATTATTTATTGATCGATACCACATGATATACTAAGGACTAAAATGGGTAGTGAACCTAATTTAGTAAGTGGCATTTTCAACTATGATAATCATAGGAGTAATCATTCACATAGTATTTGATGATATCGAGTGTAAACCCAGTCCACTATCAATGTCATGAATGTTAGCCTTATCTGAAGAAATGATATTATAATCTTATGTATATTCCATAAAAATATGTTTGAAGGCAATTTTATTCTCTCATAGATTATTTTACTTGATTTATATTTTATTCATCTATACTGGGAAGTTGAGAATTTTATTATTAATCAAGATTATTATTTAAGAATTGGTTGTTATAATTTTCATATATTTAACTAATATTATCATACCCTTATTATCATATTGTTTTCATGTAATCATTGTTACCTCCCTTATTTACCCTTACTCAGTATCTGAGATAACCCTTCCTTTTGTTTTATCTCTATAGGTTATGAAGAAAGTTCTTTTGTAGGATATTTTTACGAAGAATAATAACTGGGATGATATATTAGGGTGATGTCAAAGATCATTTATGAAATAATAATATTTTTATCTATTCTACAATATAACTAATGTATAATTTATTGATTTAAAGATTCTATAGAGTGATAGAAACTATTAATAGAATGTTTTGGTACATCATTGAATAATATAAAAAATCATTATCATAGATCTATAATTAGACCAACTAAGGATTTTAAAATAAATAGTGTGTGATTCATACCTCCTTTAGAATTTAATTTCATACCTCAATATTATATCAATAGTTTTTTTATTCCCTAATATTAAATTATTAAAATTTAACTAATAATGATTGTGAGGTGATCCCTCGACGCTCTCTGAATATAGATTCATGAAGCATTGACGGAAGAGATATGAGCTAGAGATCCTTGATTATATTATAAAATTTTACCATATGATGTAATTATTCATTTATTTACTATTTATTAGTTACTTCATTTTATTATATCTATTATGAATCCCTATAAAAACATATAGTAATACACATTATAGAATGACGTGGATATTTAATGCTGTTTTTTTATTTTGTTATATATTTTGGATACATTTTCTCAAATCCCATGTTCTTATAAATGTTTTAATTAGCTAATGATATAGAAAATAAATATGTTTGTTTGAAATTTTTTTATAGGAGTTATAGAATGGCATAGAAATGATACATTTTCATTTAAATGAGTTCAAAAAATAAATTGATCAATGTGTAAGAGCATTGGGTTACATGAAAAGGAATGTCATGATTAAACATTGTGATTCATTTATCGCCCTAAACCATAGTTGTAGAATAAATGATATTTATCTAAATATAACCATACCACCATTTTCTAATATAATAAAAAATTAACTGGTTCTTTTTAAAATTGTCCATCAGTGTAATCTTACATGGATTCCATGGGTTTGGATATAATCATTCATAATTTTCATTATAGTGTGATATTTATTATAAGGCCCCAACCATATACATTAAAAAATCCTGATTTAAGTCAATAGTTCTACTTTATTTCACAATGTTGAGATTTTATATTATATATCTCTAGAGAAATAAGATATAAATAATACATAAAAAAACACTAAAATACAATGTGGTCACTTCCAATAGTATCAATTTATTTCATAAAAAATAATCTATTAAAATAAATTGTGGTTTCATTTCATGTTTAATCATCAGAAATTTTCCCTGATCAAATCATTGACTATATTATTCCTTATAACCCATCAAATACATTTCAAAAACATTGTATGTGGAGATGTATATTAGTAATTGATATAAAATATGGAATGATATTGTTAGTCCATGAATATTTTAAACTCATAAAAACCTAATCAAAACATCATATTTGTCAACCATAAAATAAAAAAACATTAACATTCCTCATAAAATAACATTATTCTTAAAAAACCTTTTAGAAATCAAAAATAAAAAAGGTGACTTGTGGTTGACATATTGTACTTACATTATATCTTTCACAACAACATAGGTAGAAACCATCATTGTTATGTTTGAATTACCCATAAAAACATATTCCCTAAATCTGTTAGGGGACTGCATTTCATTTAAGACTATATCATTACCCATATCATTGGAGAGTTATCATAGGCTAACCCACCCACATTTTATATAGGAACCATATTATACATTCACAATTCCCATGAACGACAATATTGTCAAAACATATAAAATAAACAAAAATAAAATATAACATTTCTACATTGCAATCACAATATATCATTTAAAGATATTAATATAATAAATCCATTTTCCAAACGATTATCAATAAATAAATACCAAAAAAGTGAATAAGGTATTTTTTTACCATTTAGATACATTAATTCATATATTGTAATCCAAATATAAAATAATGGTCATGACGGCATTAAAGTCATTGTAACTACATCTATTAAAAATACATTCCTTTTTACATTTATTATAATGAATCAATTAAAAGGCTCATTTTTTAAATTGTTGAGTGAAACATAATGTCTAAGTGGTTGATTAAACATCATATAAAATAAGGTTGTGTTTATTATAAAAATATGCCTCAATGAATGATGATTGGGATGCAGTACCTTACCTTGAGTACGAATCAACACGCATAATGAATACACTCATGAGTAGTAAACATAAGTTAATTTATACAATCATGATAAATTATTAATGTTTTTTATTCCATTTATTTCACATTCTACCATGTTTTAAATATTACATAATTAATTTTTTTCATATCAGTTGTTTTGTCGATATTTGGTACTTGAGTTGAAAAAAAACATGGTTAATATCAATAGTCATTGTGGTCAAAATTAGGTCATATATACAACAATGATGAAGAAATAATAATAATTTTATATATCAATTATAATTTTAAACCCATTCATTAAATATGTATCTGAAAAATTTACAATGTTACAATCATGGAGATGGTAGGATTTACATACGCATGAGCTACATTTATCATTTACTATTTTGGAAATATGGTAATTATTATCTTAACATTAAAAATTGATTATAAAATTATTAACATAATTATAATAATATAAATATAATTATATATATCAAACATGTGACATTGTGAATAAAATAATCACATTTCTTCGTGGAGGTGATAATTCACATGTATACATGAATGACGTTATAATTTTTAGGAGCATTGAAGGTAAGAACCTAATTTAAATATTATTACAAAAAAATTATAAATATTCCATTAAAATATTATATATACATTTAGTCTATCATTATAACCTATATTGATAGACGGTAATGAAAAATGAACTATATCAATTCTCAAGGCAATAGTTCACCACACACACTAACAAAATATTCATTTCCCATTTAATGATATTTGAGATGGACGTAGGTGAATAAATTAACATAATAAAAACATTATATATTGAGGAAAATAGATTTATTATTTCAAATTTGAATTATAATATTTATAATAACTGATATAAGAAATAAAAAAACACTTAATAAACAACACCACTTATTCGGTTTATCACCATTCAAAAACACTATTACACCTATACAGTGCATTGTTTACCTAAACAGAGGCCTAAATAACATGGGGAAGGATTTTGGGAAGAGTTATTGGTATATCATGGAGTAAAAATTTTATTTTTATATGTTATTATTAAAGAATAGAGTGTACATTTCTATTACAGAGGGGGAGGTAACCCATGGAAAATCCTAAAATATTAAATTAATATAAAATAATTTTTGGTTCCAAATGATCCCATAATCATCACATTTAACGATATGATGACTTAAGGTTGGATACCCATATTCCATTTATAACAATAAAATTTCTATGGTAGGTTTATATTATTATAATATTATTTTTTCCTTCAATATCCCAATTTACTCTTAACATTGGTAATTAAAATAATTACTTCAGTCACTATTCATAATGTAAAAAAATTTAAAATATATAGTATAATAAATTTTAATCAATGATTACAAATATGTAATCATTTTTTCTAAATTTGTAACACATAATTTATAGACATTTATTAAAAATCAACCCATGTAGTCAAAATATGAAAATAATCTTTTAAAAAGTAATAACCATCATAAGCTTAATATGCATATATATCAAATTGTAATGTGAAATTGATTCCAATGAAATGAAATATTAAATGAAAAAAATCGTTTAATTATTATTAAAAAACAATTAAAATGTTAATATAAAAATATAAATAACTTTGACGAATAATCATTTTTGAATAAAAACGTAATATTTTTATCATTTTTCATTCAAAATTGTATTTTACTAGAAAAATACATAAAATTAAAACAAGGTTAATTTTTAGGTCCCAATTCAAAATAATATGTATATTTTATAAAATTAAAACTATAAAATTTAAGACAACAAATTTAAAATTGTTTCAGCATCAAAAGGCGGAAAATTTGAATTTTTATGTAGACACTCATATTTTCGATGAAATTGAATTTGTTAGTAAATAATGTTTCAAAAATGATTTATATTAATTTTTAATGTTATATTGAATTAATATTTTATTAATATAATCTATCAATAATGATTTTATTATTTTTATAATCATAATTATCTCCACATAAATAAGTTTTTCATAATAAAATCTTTTATATTCAATTAGTTTTTATTTACATTTCTATTTCAATTTTTAACCAATGTATCATTATATTAATATTTTAAAACCCTATTTAACTAATTTAGTTAATTTCATTCATTAACTTTACTCTAAAAACAATGAAGAAACTACAACATAAAATGATAATATTAATAAATTTGAAAATTTATTATTTTATTATTACCTAGGATGTTATAGTTCTTGATAGGACCTGAAGTATATCGATTTATCTGAGATTGTGGTATATGGAATTGATTAAACACTTATATATATAAAATATTTCATTAATATGATCATTTGGAGGAAATTACAATAAGTTAGTCATTGGGGCAAATCCAAAGGGAAGTTTTTCATGAAAAAGTTGTTCCATATAGAGAAGTGACCTGATAAAATCTATTTATGTGTTGATATATATAAATATAATCTAAAAAATGAAATTTAT
The DNA here is from genome assembly GCA_963277665.1 of Viscum album. Lineage (NCBI taxonomy): Eukaryota > Viridiplantae > Streptophyta > Magnoliopsida > Santalales > Viscaceae > Viscum > Viscum album. Next base: position 1,437,005,178 of record OY728159.1, read on the forward strand.
TAGGTAGATGTGATATCATAACATTATCATTTTTCCATTTATATAGTGATAATGAAATCCATTTGACTAAATGGGGTGGTTTATATTGTATTTTGGGTGGCATTATGCATCATATATATATTGAATATTTCATGATTTGGTCATGATGAGAAGATTGTTCCCCCAAGTTTCATTAAACCCATGGATTCATGTTGATTATAAGTATTGGGCCCTTGGTAGGATCAAAGAGGTCAATAATCCCTTATACTTCTGTAGTGTCGGTCCTTTATAGTTTGAGTTTGGACACTACACTCAATCTCACTAGAAAAGGTGTTTATCCATTACTAGGTAAATATATTTTTTTATTCCCCCAATCTATGTTCTATAAATAATTTCTAAATGGTTCCTCTAGTAATATATTCACGCATTACTTCTTTTGATGTACTTGTTCTTCTTGAGTTATTCCTCCGTCAAGTGTTTTGTAGTCTCTTAATTGAAACATACCATAAAATTTGGCTTGTCCACACATCATTTTATGAAATCATGATGGCATGGTTCAGCTCAATAGTCTATAATATTTGGTTTCCTATGATACCATAGGTTATTATAAGTTTGGTAATAGATTAGTGAGACTCGATGGCTACAGTTCAATAACATATAAGAAAATTTTGGTATATTTAGGAAATTTTTTCATTTATTTTTTATCTTGATTCATGGTGTTTATGAGAAAACAGAATCTTTATTTATTCATTTTTTATAGGTAGAATACATATGTTATATATATAATCACAATAGTTTTGTAATTGTTCTTATTAATTACCTGTATTATGGAAATGAGAGATAGATCAGTGGAATATTAATAAACTACCCAAGGTCCCCATTTCCCATTGGAAGAGTAAATATATGACACATTAAAGGAATTATAAAAAAATATTTGATGTTTATAAATTTAGAATAGATAATTCCAATAATTAGACTCGAGGAAGAATCACATTAAGTTTGTGTTATTCTTTATCCTAATTTTTGTTTGATTGCCACTAGTTCAACAAAATATATTATTAAAAAGATTCAATATTATGTAAATGGGATCTCATTGGTCTCTCAATTAGAAGGTATCTATCAATGTCCTATCTAGTATATAATTATGACCAAGACCTTTTACACAAAATATTAGAATATTATTAACAAAATTATCCATTAAAAACTGTTGATTAAAATCCTTATTGTCTTTTGGAAACACGGTACATAAAACAAGAAGATGAATGCAAAATAAATATGCTTTATCTTATTACAAAAAATGATATCCAAAAAACATTATATCCAGAATAGAGACATTGGATAACATGAAAAATTAATAAATAAAATGGACGATCTAAAAATCCTAGTAAATGAATAACATGATAAGGAAACTTTACATGTAAGACAAATGTATAACATTATATTATAAAAGACAAGACACCTGATTAAATAACATAGTCACATAATTAAAAGAAAATGGTGTCCTAAGATAGTAGAATATTTTGAAATGTGGATGAAACATATAACCTCAAATAATTATGATTTCGGGTAAAATTCCTAGAATATATCACATTAAGGAAAATTTCCTATAAAAGATTAGTTTAATTAACATAATCCTATAAATTATATACAATTTGAAAAATTACATAACTAATGTGTTAGAGAACTATCTAGGTACACCAATCATTAAATGATCATGATTATTTGATCCATAAAAAAAATAAATCCTTCATAAGGAATAAATAAAATAATTACCGTGGAAATACATTGGTTTCTCAATATTTACTAATAGCCTATTGAAAAGAGATTTCAAAAAGAAACAAATTGAGAAATGATTATAAGGATTGTATTACCATTATATATGATGATATAATAATCTAGGTATATATTTCATATAATTATATACATAATTTATAATATGTTCATAGCATTATTTATAGAGAGATATCAATTTATATAGATAATGGACATAACCATGAGTAATGGTTTGGTTTTAAAGTTCACTTACCTCATGTTTAACAAATCACATGTATTCCATATCATCCTGAATAATAAATACAAGGTAACTATTTACATTATTTTAAAACAATATTTACATTTTATTATATATTTTAATTTAACTTTTAACATGTCATATTAAATTACTTTAATAAATAATTTCATGTAAGGAGTTTTGATTATATTTGACTCATATGTCCAAAATCACATTTTTATGTTGGCTATGGAAAGATTTATTATTATTTAATAATATCTATAATAATAATAATGGATTAATTATCATTTTTATGCCAAATTTATACATTTTAAACAAACCATGACATATGGTTATGAAAAATAAATTGTGTTTCAACCATGGAGATGGTACTCTATACAAATAGATGCATAAAATTTCCATTTTTCAATGATATTTATTGAAATAATTTAATTGTTATTATAAAATTAATTAATTACCATTATATCATTATTATAATTCTATTTATTCAAATATACGTACAAATACTATTGAGGTGTTGCAGTAACAAAAGAAATTACATCCCTTCATGAGGTGGAAGTCCTCCATACATATGAATGACATTATAATTATTCATTGGTTCTTAAAGTATGATTTTATATGATATATTAAATTTCATAAAAAATTATATTTCATTTATGTCACATATAATTACTAAATCCATCAATATACAATGTGTAGTGAGTGATGAAAGAAAAAAAATTACATCTCTTCGTGGAGCGTTTGTCTATCCTACACATTAGCAATAGATTTGTTTCCCATTTGATGATAATGAATATGAATATAGGTTATTAGATTAATATGATAACATATAATAATACGATATATAATAATTTTATATCATCATAATGTTTTATAATATTTTATGGAGGTGTAATAATATAAAAACAAATGATGGTTTAAGAATGATAACAATTATTCAGAAAACCATTATAAGATTATACCTGAAGCTTTAAATGATTTTATTTATGATCAAAACAAATAAATTATAATGTGGATAGGAAATTATATAGGGTATTTTAATAATTATTTTCATAACAAAAAATATTTTGATGTTTGTAAATGATAGGAGAGAAGGTTCCATTTTTAAGTGATAGAGAGTTAGCTTTTTTTAAATATCCCAAAATATTCAAAAATGGAAATTTACTATCAAGACTTGTGAAAATTTTATAAATAATGGACTGTATGGTTTATAAGATGTACAAAAACAATGAAAATTCATAAATATATATGTTTTAATCCTATTTTCATATTTATCTATAAGGTCAATCTCTTTTACCAATTTAGCTTTTCACCAATGTAACACTGATTTCGGATTTTTAGTTTTCAATATGACCAAAAATTATGTATACCTTATTAAAATAAATTAATTATGAAATTAAAAATATTTAATCAATTTTATGAAATTCAATTTAAAAAAATTTGATGAATTAAATTTTCAATTATTCCGTTAAAACTTTTCAACAAATATGTTTTTAAGAAATGAATTCTTAATGAAATAGATGATCTTATTTTTTCATGATGACTAGAAATAGTAATTAAATGAAATTAATTTATATATATATATAATTTATTAATTTTCATTCAAACATTCATGACATGTGTTTATTTTAATTAATTAAAATTGATCAACATTATGTACTTTAAAATTGTTTGTAGATAATGATGTTTTGATTTATAAAATAATCTTATACTAAAATTCTTCAAATTGATGATTAAGAAAAAATTATTTAGCTTAAAAGGATTGTATTCAAAATTTATTTCCTAATCGTACATAAAATATAATATTTATATTCATATGGTTAACGTAATGAATTGAGTTTATTGAAAATTCCATAATTTTCACTATTTAATAAAAAATCAATAATTTTATTAAAAATATAATTTTCCACTTAAGTAAATTTTTATATGAATATATAATAAGTAATTTATATTATTTTGAAATATAATTTAAAAGTTATGAAAAATTAATTATACTATTTTCTCACAAAAATTGATAAAAATTAATTTTTAATGAAATATATTTTTTAGAGTATAAGATGTCATTAGTAAAAATTTAGTGCTAATTTCTAATGTGTTTATCAATACATTTAAATTTTATTGTAATTTAAAATAAATTCAAAAATAAATTAATCTGATTCAAATCCACCAATTTAATATGTAGGTTATAATAGCCATATTTTAATAATTACTATTTGTTAAGGCTAAGTATTGACTGTTGTATATGCTTTCATACTTATTTTTAAATTTATAAAAATATGTTTTGTTACATTATTATCCCATTTAAAAATTTTCTACTAAAGATTTTTTATAATAAACTATGTTGAAAATAGTTGACATTATTTCACTTTCAAGGTTTCATCTGGTTCATAGGTTTCAATATCATATTTATGTTTCATATAAATGGAGTTAATAAATTTTCTAAAATTTGGTATTAGATGATCGATCAATGGTGGGGGGTCTATATCATATAAACGAATCAACTGAAACCTTATATCTTCTACGAGGATGGAGTCATTCTACTTGATTCATGTACTTATTCATACCACATGATATTTGATCCAATAATTAGATGATGTTCATGGATCCCACTCCCATATGTTCATGCTTATAATTGGGGAAATCATCACATTTCCTATCATTTTGGTTTTTGGAATCGATTTTCATATTTCCTCCATTAATTAAAATAATTAATAATACTAGATTCACATATTTTACGATAGAAAAGGGAAACTTATAATCATGGATTGAGAATTATATTAATTATTTGTATATCCTAGCCTATGTGTCTCTCATTGTGAAATTATGTTTTTCATGGTAATACTTCATATTATATTTTCTCACCTAATTTTTTTTCAAGTCCTTAATGTTTTTAAATAATTAAGTGAATTCCATAAACATACCCCCGGGGAGTTTCATAATCGTTGTGAATAGAGTCTCATTATGGTGCAACAGGTGATGATTGAGTAAATCCACATTTTCCCTTTCCATATTTATTATCCTTTTGTTAAACTTTTCATGACATATATCTAATTGTAGTATCCTGATAGGGATATAACATTTTTACATCGAGTCACTCTATACCACATTAAAATTATCAGGTATTTTTCTATACATAGACTTACCCTGATAATTAACATAACGATTAAAAAAAAATTATCCATGTCCTAATATTATAAAATAACCAAGTGATCTTCTTATACTTGATATAGAGGTGCATTTATTTCATACATATTATTTCATGATTTTTAATATAAATTTATATTAAATAAAAATATAGGGATGAAATAAAAATTTTATTTGGCAAACTAAGTTATAAAAACAAAACAAATGAAAAAAAGCATCATTATTTTATTCTCCTTAATTATGTAATAAATCCATCCCATCTCTAAAAATTTCATCAGATAAGATACATAATTCATTGAAAAAAAGGTGGGATAAAAAAACCTATAAGGGAATGATATTTTAAATATTCTTAAAATATAAGTCAAAAGTATAACATGACATACAAAAATGAGACTCATCAGTAATTACACTGAATCATTACATAAATAACATTGAATCATAATATCATGTTATCATACTAAATTTAGAAGCAACATAAATGTGGATATAAGAATAAGTCAACGATAATTTCAATGGAAATATCATAAATTGGAAAAATTCCAACTATAAATTATGTTTACTCGATAATTCCTTAAAAAATTTCACTTGAGAAAAATTCGTTAACCAATTCATTGAAGAAATATCTTGGAACACCCATCATAACATCATCATTATTATGTGTGAGACACAATGGAATGTAATCATAATTTAAAATAATAATAATAATTACCATTGTAATGAAATGGGTTTCAATATATTGCCTAATATGATAACAAAAAGATATTTCTTACATACTGAAATTTTGAAATGTTTATTAGTCCTGGATTATTCCATAAAACGGAGAGAGAATAATCAAGTTATATATCTGATATTTATAAATACACAATTTATAATAATTCCATAAAATTAAATAGATAAATAATGTTTGTTAGCGAGAGAATTATCATAACCAAAGGAAATAGAGGTTTATAGATATCCCTTTTCATAAGCCCAAATAATCACATGTATTCCTTATATTCTTGAATAATAAACTCATATTAATTATTTATTTTCCTAAGAACATTTTTCAACAATATTATTCCTATTATATTATTTTATACTATTTCATATTCAAGTATGAAGTCTATTTATTTCACATTTAATGTTTTGAAAATATTATGATCATAAGTCTATAATAACATTGGTAAGCTGAAAATAGTCAAAGTTATTATTATTTATATTATCCATACTAGTTCATGTAAGATCAAAATATTATTTAGATGATCATATACAAGAGGGGGTGGATATTATTCTTTAAAAATTACATTTGGAACCTTTAATATTGGTCTAAAACCTTCGTTTATAACCTTAAGGCTAACTATGTTTAACAAAGTTAAACACTGTAAATTCACAAGACCTCTGAGTTCTACAATCTTTCTAGGTTTCAGAAATATGGTGTTGGAAATGAATAATATTAAATGATTACATAGAATAGATTATACAATAATTCATATCGAATCTTATTAATCATAGTATACAAATGTACAAGGAATCATAAGATACTTATAAATTTCTTTTTAATCAATATAAAACAGAAAATAAACTTGAAACAATACAAGTAACAAGTATGAAATCTTTTAACCCTAAGAGAAGGGTATCCAACCACCATGACTAAAGGTCCCTTGATTAATACAACAAATAAAGTATGTCTTACCCACACCTAGGTAAGACCTTGATAGGAATATCAGAATCTATGTTGCTATCACTGCAAGCACTTGAACATCAAGGTATATTGAACCTCTGTCTTCCTCACCAACAAAGTCCTCGATCATTAAGGTATTCGAAAAATATATCTTCATATCCACAGAAACCCTCGATTGTACTCAATAATAATCGGTATCTCATGATACAAGATGAAGAAGATGTTCAGTATGCACAAAGAATAATAGTCCCACTATTTAGAAATAACATCAATTGTATACAATCTCTAGTGTGATAGATCTATATATAGTTCATTCCAATGGGATCCTATTTGTAGGAAAATCACCAACTGTCGGCACCCTTCTCCAAAAGTTATATTTTTCCATGAATTTATGAGGGACCTTTACACGTGTCAATAGACCAACGATTAGTTAAAAATAGAATGTATGACTTTGTTTCATAAATATAACAAGGGTAAGAGAAATATGGTTGCTTATCCAAATCTAATTTTTCAGAGTCAAAGGAAAGTAATGTTTTGGAGTCTATGAAGATCAACATTTGGTGTCTCTAATACATGGATAATCATATTCTATTTTCCAAATAATTCAGAATCTAAATTCTATGATTTCTGGAGTAAGATTTCTAATGAATTTTTTGTCTGAATTTTGAGGAATACAGATTCTGAAGATTGATGAATTCAGAGTCCAAATTATGAATAATTTTGGGTCTGAATTATGATGAATTTGTATTATGAAATATGAGGAATTTTTTCTCTAAATACTGAGAAATTTCGTGTCAAAATTCTATGGAATTAAAAGTCGTAAAACTGGGAATTAGGTGTCTGAATTATGAGAAATTTTGGGTCTTAATTTTGATGAATTGGGAGTCCTAATTCTGATGAATTCGGATTCGGGATTCTGAAGAATTCAGAGTCTGAATTTTGATAATTTAGACTCTAAATTCAAGGACCGAAAACAGAATTCCCAATATCTAGGTATTTATAGAAATCTGATGTGTTGGATGTGAAGCCCGTTTTTTACACATAGAACCAAAAAGAGTTTGATTTAGAGATACTATTGAATGAACAACGAATACAGGTATGGATAAATTCCCTTGAGTATTGAAAACATCCTTTAATAAAATAAACAAAAAATTTAATGGAATAAAGTGTTTGTGATTTTCAAAATACAGGGTAATAGAATTGATATAAAGAATCCTTATTTACTCAACAATCTCCCCGTTATTTGAAAGAACAATATTCCTTACGAAAAATAATATATGGACATAAAAATCCAAAGGACATACAAATAAAACGGTTCTCCCTTAATATATGGTAAATGATGAATATAACTAACTCCCCCTTAGATTTTGGAATCCCATTGCAGTGTATTAATGATTTTGGAAATACGGTTTTTGCATTATCTTCAATATAAAAATCATATTTGATTAGAACTCCCCCTTAAATCAACTCCCCCTTCTATAGGGAAATTTATTCATTACATTTTATTCCTTTTAACATTCCTTTCTCCCCCTTTGTGATTATCAAAATGGATTAATGGGAATGGAAAATTTTGTTACCTAAATGATTATTACTAGACAACCAGGAAAATAGATGGATTACAAAGAATATTTCATTATGGTTGAATGAGATTGTAAAATGATGAAAAGAAAAGAAAAGATCAGAATTGGAAATGATTATCCTTCTTTCTCCTTCAACATCATCTTCTTGACAATGGTTTTCATATTCCTTAACTCTTTGTGATCCTCCTATTTATGCTTTTGAATCTGGAACTGAACATATATTTTCTTCTAAAAGGTTTTTTTTCTTCTATTCCAGAGCATTAAGAATCTCTTCGTGGGACTTCATGACTTCATCTTTCATAAAAATCATATCCTGAAACTCAATTACGAGATATCATTCTGTCTTCCAATTCATGGCCACAGAATTAAGCTTCCCTTTCAGATCATTGACTACCTGCTTCTGAGTAGTCTATTCGAGAGACAACTTTTCCTCCACACTATCGGTAAGATCTTTGATATTCACATCTCCATTGACAAATGCATCATTGACATTATCATAAAACTCATCACGGACTTTGAGATCTTCCACATTATTTCTTGACCACTTTGTAATCTTTTTACATGACCTCCTATGAGTTTCATATTCAATAAATAAGTTTGTTAAATCTACATCAATCATTGGAAATTAATCCAAAATCATGGAAATATAATCAAATTTCTGATTATAGGAAGGATGATGCATTTCTCACCTTGAGTATATACTAAAAAATAATGGATTTGTATTAACCAGCTTTTCTTAATACTAAACTAAAAAATCATGTTCAAGAGTAGATGATTAAAAATCTAAGAGTTTGGTTGGTGAGGATTCTTTTTCTATTCTAGAATCCTTCCTCTTCGAAAAAGTACATAATTTATTCTTTTTCAAGACTGATTTATTAGGTGTATCCACAACCACTTGTTTTCCCTTATCATCTCACGAAATAAATTCAGCTTGATTGGGTGCTCATGTTCAGTATCTGATAGTTGGACAATCTAATCTTCATCTACACAATCATTCTCTGCTTCTACCTCAACGTCCTCGGGCTTGATGAGATCTCAATTGATGCTTTCTTCTTTAGATTTTTTTGACTTCTTCCTCATCTTTATTTTAATTCCTAGAAGCAGCAATCTTTGACGAATCAACCTGAGAAGTTTGGATTGATAATTTCTTAAAAGGACTTTCCATTTTATGATACTACTCTACTTGATTTTACACTTATTCAGTGTCACCACATGCTTGTTTTTCATCATCATCTTATTCATGTTCATATAATTATTCTTCATGATGAGATTCTGGAATCACTAATTTCTTTACTGGACTCTCTAGAATTATTTCTAAATGAAACAATTATGGCACTGGGATTTGCTCAAATGATTTCTCAGTATCCATGAGGAGATATTGAACAATTTCAGCCTCAGACAACTTATTCTTCTACTTCTATTCATTATGTTTCTTCTCAAAATCCCTAATAACCTTCAGCTATAGGGATTTTTCATAAGAATTATCCAAATATAAAACATGGTTCTTCTTCCTTCTTGTTCTTCTTTTCTGATCTCTACATAGTAGTAACATCATCAGTGTTGGATTTTTGATTATCTGGATTCAGTTGTGCTGACTGAGTTTCCTCATCCACTAGGGTATTTCCTTTCTCTTCTGGCTCCTTGACTTTCCTTTTCATTCCACACTTCATATATTTCTCCTCCACTAACTATTTCTTTGATTTAGCCTGAACATATTATTCTGATAAATCAAAAAAAATTCCTTATTCACTGGAATAACCTATGTTCATCATCCAATGAGGATAATCATTCAAAAGCATCACCTCATAGTTCCTCGACAGGGAACTGCAAGGAATCTTGAAATATTGAAGGCAATGGAAAATTATCATTGACAGATAGGCTGGACACATGATAAATAGAGACTTCAAATTTCCATTATTGATATTCTGAATCATAAAAACGATATACCTGACCATGTTTATCATTCTGAGTTTCATAAGAAATCCGATATATATATATCACTCTTCATCAAAGTATCATTATCATGATTCCTCAGTATTAAAACCCTTGAGCCGACAATTCATTAATCTAGAAATTTGTAGAAAGATGAACTATATTTAGAGTCATCACCTATGAAGTACCTAGACAAGATACAAAATTTTTCTTATCAAATGATCCTGATATATCTGGTAATTTGTCAGTGCAGAACTCATATTCTCCTTCATAATGAATTACAAGAAGACATGTTGCCTTGTTGTATGAAAGGAAGTAGGTCTTACAATATCTTTTGAAATGAAATTTTATCTCTCCATCTTTCATTGAAAAATATAATTGTTTCATAGACTCAAACAACAACTCTTGGTACACCGGATCATGTGATTTTGGTTTCGATACAGAAACACTCTACCAACCATTCATCTTGATATTACTTGATTTAAATGAATCAAAATTCAAATAAAATTTTGGATTGGACATCCTTTATCTGTATATTTTCCACTGGGATATTTCCATAACATTTGATATTTCATTTGTTAGAGAATATTTAAAAAAAATCAGAACTAAGGAAACATTGAAGAATTAGAACAACCTTAAGACCATATGCAGATCTTTATCATGAGAAGGATTTAGAATCGGTGTCGGACAACCATAAAATGGGTCATTATGTAGGCGTTTGAGATGACAATTGAACATCCTTGTATTATCTAATAGTATAAATATTCTGGATCAGATCTGACATTTGAGATAATAGCTGGAATAAATTGGTAGATTCTGATCATATGAGGTTTTGTGGAAAGAAACATTCTGATTTAAACAAATTAATCTTAATATATTGAAAAATAAAAAGAAAAATACCATGATGATTATTGAAATTTAAGAACAAAATCATACCTTCTGGTTATCTAGGGAAATTATTCCTAATGAGGTTAAATTATTATTTAAAAATAATAACTTCCGAAAAAAAATGATTACACTAATTTTTTATTAAGAAATATTTGACTACAAAAATTTCATGACTACGAAATAATTTTACTACTGAGTTCAACAAAATTTTCTACTGACTATGATAATGTTACTATGAAACAATTTTATACTGACTAGAAAAATATTTGGTATGAAATCTTTTGACTATGAAAAAAATATCTATGAACCGAATTGACTAAAAAAATATTCCATTACAAAAAAATATCCATTATGAAATATTTTCAACAAAAACACGAGTAATATAATTTTTAACAAGAAAATGTGCTCCCCATATGAAAATGTGTTTCGTAATGTAAGGAGATGTGTTTCAACATGATGTTAACTAAAAGGATTACCTTACAGGTATATATCTCTTTATAGTGTGTGATCCCTAAAAAGTGATGCCTAATATCAATGGGTTTTTTCATGGGTGTGATGTGCATGGTTTTTACGTACGTCAATCAATAAAGCATTATCACAAAATATTTGGGTTTTGGTGAAAATCATGCCATAGTCTGTGAGTCTGTGTTTCGTCCAAAACACTTGATCCCAACAACTTCAATTTGCTCAATATTAAGCTTCAGCTATGGATATTGCTACTAAGTGTTTCTTTTTTGAATGTCCAAGAAACCAATGAATCTCCTATGAATTGTCATGTTATGGATGTACTTTTTATATCCATTATTTATCCACCGATGCCAATTTCCGAAAAAAAAATAGATCTAAACCATTTCACGAATTACAAATGAGTCATAAATCCATAGATCCCTTAAGGTAGTGAAAAAATATTTTCACTGCATTTAAATGAGATTTATTAGGATTGGATTGATATCCTGCATATAAGCATACTAAAAATATTATGTCTAGATGACTAGATTTATTGTATAGTAAACATCATATCATAACTCTAAATGATGTTTGATCTACTAGTTTCTTAGCTTCTTCAAGATAAATTGAATTTTATTTACCAAAGGGAGTACTTATACTATTAGTGTTGTCATATCCATAATTTTAAGGAAGACATTTAATATAGTAATGTTGAGATATATTTGTTCCTTATAGTTTTTTATAAATTTTTAATCCTACGATAAATTTTAGATCACCAATCATACACATTTGGTACTCAGATTTCAATAGATCCGAAAATGAATCAGTTAATGATTTCTGTGTTAAACCAAATATAATGTCATCAACATAAATTTAAACAATCAAAACATTTTTCATATCATTATTAATAAAATGGGTTGGATCTGAATTCACCTGTACAAAATTTTTTTGAATAAAAATTATCTATGTCTATCATACCAGGCTTTAGGGGCTTGTTTAAGTCCGTATAAAGCATTGGTATGTTTAAAGACATGATTGGGATGTTTTGAATATTCAATGATAGAAGGTTGTTCAACCAAAACATCCTCTTAAACATATCCTATAAGGAAGGAAAATTCTAACATCCATTTGAAAAATTTATAAATTGAAGAATGTTGTATAGGCTAGTATAATATGAATATATTAAAGTCTAGATACTAAAGCATACATTTTTTCCTTGACTATTCCTTCTTGTTTATTATAGCATTTAGAAACTAATATTTCATTATTTCTCACAATGACATAGTTTATATCACACTTATTTTTGAAAACCCATTTTACACCAATAACAGAAGTTTCCTTAGGTCTTTCAATAATGGACCACACATTATTCCTTTCGAATTCATTTAGCTTATCAAGCGTGAAATTTATCCTATCATTCTCACATAAAGCATCATCAATGTTTTTTGGTTCAAAATTAGAAAAGAATTCTACATGTTTTACTTCATCTCTTAAGGAGATTCTATAACTTATAAGTTTATTTACATCACATATGATACTATCGCTAGGATGATTCATCAAAAAAACTTATTTGGGTTTTATAAAAACTTTTCACGAATAAATTGTAGGAAGTATTCTGAGGTAAATGTATTAGAAATTATTTTTTGGACATTTTCCTCTTCCGAACGTTTTCCTATCAGGGGATGAGAATCAGTTTTTTTAAACACATCTAAGGATTTAGATTGAGGATGTTCGAAAACAAATGTATGAGTTTCATAAAATTTAACACGTACTGTTTTTTAATAGTACAAGTGTTTTTTATTAAATAATTTATAAGCCTTAGAAGTTGTAGTGTATCCATACAAAATTCCTTCATCAAATTTCTGTGGGAATTTATGTAAATTTTTATTAGTATTCAGAATGAATACTTTGCAGCGAAATATATTAAAGTAAGAAATTCTAAGATTTATTCCATTCCATTACTCATAAGTGGTTTTATTAAGAAAAGATCTAATCAAAACTTGATTAATAGTATAACAAGTATTACATAAAGATTCATCCAAAAAGTTTTTAGCAATTTAATATTCACTCAACATGGTTCGAGTTATATTTGAAGAATTCGATTTCCTCTTTTGACAACACCATTCTACTGAGGAGTTTATGGAGATGAGATGTTATTATTAATACCTTTTTCTACTAAAATAAGTTTCAAAATCAGAAATTTGAAATTCTCTACCATGATAACTATGAATAGTTATCAATAGGAGGTGTTTCCCATTTTTAATGTGGGTTATAAAACATCTAAAATTAGAAAATGAATCAAATTTCATTACTATAAAATAGACCAATGTGAACCTACTATAGTCTTCAACTATAAAAAATAAATAATACTTTCCTCCAGTGCATTTAGTTTGTGTTGGAACAAAGATATCCATATGCATGAACTTTAATGCATTATACGTCGAGACGTCACTAATTTATTTAATTCTTTATTTATGTTTCTTTATATAATTACAAGGATGAAAATATTTAGAAGAATTGAATGTTTTATTTGGTATATTCTAAACTAGTCTTATCATAGATATTTTACCAACGTTCCTAAGGTAACATTGTCTTAACCGTCTGTGTCATAACCTTGATTGGTCTTACATTGAACTCTGACATGATAGATCTTAGCTCTGATGGTATTCCAATTTTAGTATGTATATATTCTCTTGCCTATGGGCTGAGAAAATAAACACATGAATAAAATTTTGTACTATTAACTTATCATTGATAAAATTCACAAGGTATAATTCATCACATAATTGACATATACTAATGGGGGTGTGATTTAGACCCTTAAGAAATAAAACATATGAAATCAGTTTTTTTCCAAGAAGTACAATGTTACCTATATGAAAAATGTCTCCCTGAGCATTATCTCTGAATGTTGCTTTTCATCGATTCATCTTGATAATATTTTCCATGAAATTTTGGTTAATAGTCATATGAAGGGAACATCCTTTATCCATGTACCATGAATTTGACTTTGTATTTTCAATATTTATCTAATAATATGAGAGTTAGACTTTTGAAATCCGAACATGCTTGAATCCTGATATTTCTGAAAGCAATATTTTAGGAATCCACATTTTCGTAGAAAAAATAAGTTTTATGATATTCTAAAGAATGATTTTTGTTAACGTAACTGCTTTTTTCAATGCTTCCACCACACGTACATTTAGTTCTAAAAAGAACACATTGAGTAAAAAAATAGTTATTTCTAAAAATATGTCGATAATAGGTAAAACCAAATCCAGAACGATTCCTTAAAAGTAGATTTTGAGAACACATTTTATAAAAAATTTCCATTCCAAATGTCATGTTTGATAAACACTACCTCAAGGAAAATACTTCGAATATCAAATTGTTTATCCAAAAACACATTAGTTTTAGAGGTACAGTTAGTCCTTAAAATATTTTTATGGGAAATTACCTTTTCATGATCATTAGATTTTTTTTTATTCGTTGGATTTTTTTTTCTCATGGTTTTTTAAAATACATTGAAATTATAAATTTTTCTTATCATGATCTTTAGAATGATCTAATGACGATTTAACTAGAACATCAATTATATAGTTTTACTTATGAAGTATTTTCATGAGTTTTGAATTTTTAACCTCAAATAATTTATAAAATATAGTCACATCATCATATATTAGTAAAAAATAATCATATGATGAGGAAGTTTCGTCATATAAATATTCATAATATCTATCACCAGTATAGTTTTGATTTATGGAATCGTTTTAATAGACTCAAAATTGTGTACATTGGTCATTTGAAAATGATTTTTAATATATATCTTTGAAAGAAGACCAAGATTCCTATGTCTAAAAGATTCTTATTATGTAGATTAATCTGATGAATCACCACTACTAGCACTCCATGTATCGTTAGCTTTCAATAATTTAGTAGCATTATCCTTGCAGTAATTCATTCTATTTCTCTGAGAATGCATTTCATTTCTATCATTTTTCATATGTATAAGACAACTTGGACTTATATGTCTACTGATTTGCATTAATAACAAGTTACTACAAAGACATTCATGTATTTTCATTCATATTTCTTGTCTCTAGATAGAATTTTATTATTCCCAACAATATTGTTCATCCTTTGGGAATGATTATCTAACTCATTTCCAAAAGATTCACTTAACTAGATTTATATTGAATAATAACCTCTATAGATTTGGATCTTGTAAATCTCCCATGAGTCCTGGATTTCATATGATATGATGTTATCATAAAAGCAACACTACAACTTCAATTATTCATCATAACATTATCAACATCTCTATTTATTTTGGTTTCATGTTGATAAATTGTTCCAAATAGCTCATCAAGATAAATCTGAGTAACTTTTCTATTCTCCTCCATAATGGTTCTCTTGGATTCTCATTCATTTGTCATGATGTCTATAATCTAATCTACAAGAGCTTCATCAACAATTTCTTTCTCATAGATTGATTTTATGATTTTGAAAATAGTCATCAATCGTTGTTCTACCTTTCATATGGGTTCTCCATAAAGAATGCAGAAACTATGATATTCCACTCTAAACATGTCTCTTCTAGTTTCATTGACTTTTGAAGTTCTAAAGTTAGTTACTTCGAGTTTCATCCAAATGAAATTTTCAGCTTCACAAGATGAAATCTAGCTATATATTTTTCTATTCATTGAACAATGCAAAGTATTACATACCTTATAATTTAGTTGATATTAATGCTTCTCTTGGTTAGTGAAAGTAAAACATTCCTTCCAAGGAAATTTATATCCTCTAGTAAGAATAAAAAAGTGGCTACTCTAGTGTTAATAACAAATGTCTTCATATAACCTCTTCAGTATTTGTAATAATAACCATCAAAGGTAATTAGTCTAGTAGGATTAAGATTCACTATTGAACCAACATTCATTCCAATCATTCATCAAAATAGAAAATATTATTCCACAGAGAAACTTCTTAATAGAAAAGGTTTTTATGAAATAATTAATCATCATAAGAAAGGGAAGAATAGACAAATGAAAACATGACCATGGAAAAATTATATGTGGATATATTTATTTCCTAAACCACCTATAAACCCAATTGTAGGATCAAATTATAATGTAGATGCTCAAATATAAAATATAGGGTGAATTGTATTAATTAAAATATCCATTATAAGCATTAAAGTTGGAATAATACATTTATTTAAAACATTATCGAAGACTATGTTTAACAAAGTTAAACATAATAATTCACAAGTCCTATTAGTTCTAGAAACATGTTAGGTTCCAGAAATATGGTTCCTGAATTGATATTTATTTAATATTTATAAGGACAATATTCTACCATAAATCATATAGAATCATAATAATCACATTATAAAAAAGTACTAGGAAGTATAAGTTATTTAGAAATTATTTATTAATTAAATTCAGTGGAAAATAAACTTGAAACAAAACAAGTAAAAAGTGTAAAATCTTTAAATCCCAAGAGAAGGGAACCCAAAAACCATGAAAAAGGTCCCATTATTTATACATTCTAGAAATTTTGTCTTACCCACCCCAAGGTAATCCCTAACTTGGAATATCAGAATTTATCTTGATATCCCCACAACACCTTGAACTATGATGTAGTCCACACCTATGTATTCCACACTAAACCAAATCCTCAAATATTAATGTAGTCGACACCTCAGTCTTCCAATCCCCAAAAGCCATCGATTGAACACACCCAAAATCAGAATCTGGCGATGCTTGCTAAAAAAATATTGTCAATATGTTTATGAAATTAGTGTATCTATTTATAGAATTCACTTAAATAGTATGTTATCTCTAGTCTGATATATCAATATTGAGATCATTCAAATGGGATCCTATTTCAGGAAAAATCTCTAATGGTCAGCTCTATCCTCCGAATGTAATATTTGTCCTTCAATTTCAGAGGGACATGTTCATGTGTCACTCAGCCAATGATAAGTTAGAAATATAATCCATTACATCGATTCATATCTATAACAACTGTATAAAATATATGGCTTCTTAACCAAATCTAACTTTTTGGAGACGATGGAAAATAATGGTTTGGAGTCTATGGAAATCAACATTCTGCCTCTATAATACATGGAAATTTGAATTCTGTTATCCAAAGAATTTTGAGTCTAAATACTATGATTTCCAGATTCATAATTCCAATGAATTCAGATTCTGAATTCCAAAGAATTATGAGTCTAATATCTAAAGAATTCGGATGCCATGTTATGAAGAATTCAGGGATAGAATTCTATGCAATTCAGAGTTCGAATTTTGATAAATTCCAAGTCCTAATAAGGTGGAATTTGGGTTCAGAATTCATAGTAATTTGGAGTCATAATTCTATGGAATTTAGAATAGGAATTCTGAGGAATTCAGTGTTTGAATTCTAAGAATTCAGTGGCCGTATTCTGAGCAATTCTGGGTCCTTATTCTGTAGAATTTTGGGTCCTAATTTTGAGGAATTCAGGGTCAAAATTCTATAGACATTGGACATGAATTATGAAGAAATAGGAGTCCAAAATCATAGAATTCTGAGTACGAATTCGGAGTGAGAAAACATAATTCTCTATAACTAACTATTTATAGAAATATGAGGTTTGGTAGGTGAAATAAGTTTTTTACACATAGAACCAAAAAGAGATCGATTTAGAGATACTAAGGAATAAAAAATGAAAAATAGGTAAATAGAATTTTATTTCAGGAATAAAATTTTTCCTTATTAAGATAAAACAAAATTTTCCTTGTAATAGAGTTTTTGTGATATCCAAAACATAGAGGAATGGAAAATTCATAAGTAATCCTTATTGACTGAATAATTTAAATATCTTGAGTGGGGGAGTGGTGAATCCGGGTATTATAGATTTAACCAAGTACCAAATATGATCTTCTTACCTATTTATCAAAACACTATTATATTCCTTTACCATTGGAATGTATGAGAATAAATTTAATCATTCAAGAGGGACAAAAATAATACAGGTTTCTCCCTCACTATGCTATGTCCAACTATCAGAGAGAAAATGTGTTGATGTACCAAATCTACTATATTTCACAACTAATACTTGGATTCAAGTAGTCTTATTATCCATTTCAGTTTACAAACAATAGAAATTTTAATTCTCACTACTCTCTCAACTAAATATGGGTCACTAATTGTATAGAATATTCTTCCATTGATTATTTGAATCAATATTTTTTATGCCACATTTGTTGCATCATTAATATAAAAATTCATCCACTTTATTAATACCAATTTACTAATGAATTACTTGGAATTTACTTCTAGTTCATGTATTATTTAATTTCACAAAACCATTTTCTATCTTTTGTGAAACATTCAAATTTTTTAGAAAAATTACAAATTCTCAAAAACAAAAAAAAATTCATAACTCGTATCTTTTGAAAAAATGTTTTGTTTTTTCAAAATTTTTTATGAACACAAAAATTATGGTATTATGGAAATTTTTATAGAGGGAAAATCCATCAATATACACTTTCACAATTTTAGAGTAGTTGGATATTTGTTAAGGCTTCTTCTCTTTATATAATGTGTTGGAAGCCTGTCAACAGTTGTAGACTTCCTTTCACAACAAATTCACGCTCCCCAACATATATTCCAAAAACATTATCATCTTTGTCATGAAAACCCCGTTATTAACAATAATATAGACACAATTCACATTCTCCAAACATCTCATTATTAAATAGAAAACCGTCATTTCATCATGATTGATCGATATATCTTTAAACAACCTTCCATAAAATAGTATATATTTAAAAAATGCCATTGAAACTACAATAATTCCATGAAAAAAATGTATTTTTCATAATTAAATGAGTCATCCAAATAAATAACTATATTTAGAAACATTTTCCTTCCTCAATATTTTGGACTCCATATATTTCGGAATCATTTGTAAATGATTCTACCATGTACAAATAGTTTTCTATGATGCTTTATTTCTTTAATATTAAAGATCTATCAAAATTGATAGTAAAAATATCATGGTAATTCCAAAATAAATGTTCTCAATATACTTTTTCAAGTAAAAAAATCAACCGAAAGACTGTACAATGTTAACGTTTTGGATTTTTCCAAAAAATATTTTTTTTGGTGTATAGACCAAACATTAAAATTTTATACATCATTATATGTTTTGTTTATGATTATCCATTTTCTACAACAATTCACTTAACATTATTCCAGATATTGACAAATGATATACTCAACATATACTATAGGCCCACATGATCCATTCTCGATATGAGAAATAAGATAAGCATGAAAATATTATCAATAAATCACATCATTCCAAGGACATGCAGTTGGTTTCATCATGAAACCCATTTCATGTGAGATATAAACAAAAATAAAACATCTATAGAAACATCATATTTAAAAGTCCCCCTACATCAGTTCTCCCAGAAACTGCTTCTCCTATTTTATTGTCCTCAGCGTTTTCTCATCCTTTTTTCAATTAACACAATGGTCCCGAATTTGTGGTTACAGTATTTTAGGAAACACATATCATTACATAAAGAAGAAACATTATACTTAAGTGAGAGGGGGTTCCACATCAACACTTATTCATGTTTTGTGAGTCGACTAAACTTTAAAATCTAGTTAATGAAATTCAAATGATTCTTTAGATACGGGATTAGTTAGAATATAAAAAACAGGAATTTATATTGGATAATAAACTAACATCATAATCCAATGCTCTAAATTCTCATTGATAAAATTATAATTGATCTTTGTGTTCTTAATCAATGGGTGATCGGTGGGATTTTTTATAAAATTAATAGAACATCAATTATTACAACTAATTACATACAGAGACTTTACTTCAACTACTATATCTTCAATATACAGTTTAATCCATAAAAACTAGGTGTATGACTATATATATGTAATATATTTATCTTATACTTATTTTCAATAAAATTTGATCTATTTTATTTCTCATCCATGATATACACAATCCAACATAATAGAATAAAAAATATGATGTTGATTTTATATAATCTGGTTATCCAACATTATCTAAATCTATGTAATCCAATAACACTTGTTGATAATTACACTATACATTAAACTAGAATCCATTTTTCCCTTAACATGTAAAATTATTATTTTCACTGCATGTAAGTATAATTTCATTAGATTTCATTGAAATTGAGATTCATGGAATGTTTCAAAAACAAAATCGATCCATATTGTTGTTAGGTATATCCTAATTCTATTGATATACTAATATTCAACGAAATTAACTTCTTTATCATCATTATGCCATGAAAGTTTCATCTGAGTAGCCACAATAGTTTTTTTTTGTTGAAATTTCTTGTTTGAAATAATTTCAAAGACAACATATCATATTTATATTGAGATATGAATGTTACATATATTCCATTCTTCGCATATAAAGAATGAAAAATTTTAATTTACAAAATATTATTTTTTGATTAAGTTATTAATGAATTATATGAACTATTTTAACAATTTTTCATTTGATCAATGAAATATTATGTCATCAACATACACATATCTTGATATCTATTGATTGCTATAATATCTGAAAAATAAATTTTAATAAACTCCACCATTCTAAAAATTTTGTTTCTTCCAATACGTGATGAATACTTGATTACAAAAATAATAAGGACTGAATTATTCCATATAATTCATTATTGAGCCAAAAAACATTGTTGTCATATTCAAGTACAATAATACCATATGTTTGTTTGATGAAATATTATAAAAAAAAATTCCATCCAGAAATTCCAACATTATTCATTTTTTTTAATCACTGAATTAATATTTCACTATTGTGACCATGAAAAAATAAACAATATTGATCCATGAAAGTGGTGAAAATGCATAATCAAAATCAGTTTCATCAATGTATGAGTATCCCTTGATAAATAATCATGATGTATTTCAAATAATATATAAGTCTTCATTAAATTTGTTTTAAAACACCAATTCGGTCTTGAGGACTTACATAGCTTATGGACTCAAAGAAATCACCCATGTACGATTATTCTCAATTTTTCATGTTCCTCATTAATAGCATGAACCCATTAATCATGAATATATTTAGTTTTTTAAAAATCTAGTTCAATCTAAGATATTAATGGAACCTTATACAATGTTTTAGTTCTCTGTGTTAGAAGTAGTGGTGCCTAATCACTGATGATTTCCTCCGTGTTAGTTTCAGCTCAACTGTACAAATTTTATGAATATAATGATTTGGCATCATCATATTAATCATAATTATCATATTCTGAATCAGTATTTTTTTACCTCTAAAACACATGATTTCCTTAAATTACAATCACTTTAATCAGTGGACTTTTCTATTTGTATTTGTATTTTATTATCCCTATCTATGATGACATCATTACTTTTAAACCTAATTCCTAGCCTCCTATTGAATCATATATAACCTTTTACTTTTCCCATGTATCCAGAGGACTTACATTTGTATCCACTATAATGAAACAATTCTTTTTTTATAAAAAATGATAATAAAACCTGTATTAATACTGATTTGAATTTATATTAATTTTGGGTTATTTCCATTGTACAAATTGTATGAATTTTTCTATCCTATTGGACATAAAATATTCCTATTTAATTTAAAGTGTGACGTCAATAAAACATTCGTCCATAATTTATCCAATAGGTCTTTTTTAATAAGAATTATTATTTCCATATTTTTTATGATAAGATTTATTCTATCTAGAACTCCATTTTTTTAGAATTTATCAATAAAAAAATTGTTTCATATCCGATGATTCTTTTGAGGTATTGATCGACATTCATTTTTGTGAATACAATACAATTATTATTTCATATCTTTAGATTCTTTTTTTTCAGGAATCATTTAAAATTACACTTCATATTCAATTATAATAATGAACATGTTAGACATGATGGTAGTGTAATATAACCATTCAATATAACTAAAATCATAAATGAATAGAATATAATTAAACTTCCCATTAATATCCAGAGGGGAGATATGTCCGCACACATCTCCATGCAGCAATTCAATCAATATGGTTTACTTTTTTTCTTTTTCTTTTTATTTATTTCAAATAACCATCCACTATTGTGATAAATGGAATATGTGAGTTTGATTATATTGTATCTTGGATAGATATTGAGATTCATCATATTAAAAAATAACATTCATGGATGGTTGGAATATATGGAGAAGACATTTCAATTGCAACTAATTTTCATCTTCTTTTAAAATAAATCATCTATCATATTCTCCACTCACTTGGAAGAAATTCCCCTTTATGTTTTTTCCATTAAAACAATCATACAATACTTTCCCTGGACAAAACAAAGCATAATGGTAAAATATATAGAATAATCTAACTCACACAATAAACTAACACATTTCATGTCTATCTAAGACCTTTAAAAAACAATATAATAAAACATGACATTTCATATCCCCCAAAATTTTA
Organism: Viscum album; assembly: GCA_963277665.1. Taxonomy (NCBI): domain Eukaryota; kingdom Viridiplantae; phylum Streptophyta; class Magnoliopsida; order Santalales; family Viscaceae; genus Viscum; species Viscum album. The sequence continues at coordinate 1,437,028,344 of OY728159.1, forward strand.
TTTTCCATAGACAATAATCATAAGGACTTATGTATTTACAAATTTGAAAAAAATATCATTTTGATATTATATTTCTATAACAAGATACTTATTTCAAGTTATGTGGGACATGAAACCACTATATAGGATCCACACACCATTAGGATATGATGATATTTATGAACTATCATCAACCACAAGGCCCATTCCTCTTTTCATTTTGATTCATTTCATTGGATTCATACTATTTATGGATTGATATTCTAGATATTATGCTAAGGATTATTTACCTACTTCATCATGTAGAGATAGATATTAATATTGAATTAATAAAACATTTTATGATTCCATAATCTATGTATTCCAAATAAATTCGGTATTATTAAACACATTCATCTACTTTATTGATGTGAATTATCTAGCTAGTTGTATGAATCCCACACATAAGAAAATGTTACAGAAAAAATAATTGTTGAAATATTGAACATTATGTGGCAAAATTTTTTCTAATGTTCCATTATGTAATTTTTTTTGTAAAAAATTTAATTTTATAATTTTTTATCAATCTATAGTAATAAAACATTATATGATGTGTATTATTATACATCAATGGTGAGAAAATATTCATGACATGGGATATCAGATTCTTATGATTCAGATTCAAACTAAAATTAATAATTACACTTGGAGTGGTTCTTGAGGTCTAACATAAATCATTAATGATTTATATTATCCATCAATTCCTATACCTGACATGTCTTTTTAGGACCCTAGAATACCCTGATAGGTGAGGGGTGAATCATGGTGTCAAATATTTCTTCATATGTGATGTATTTTTTAAAACCCCAAGATTCCAAAGTATATTTCCCTTTGAATAATGCAATTGCTTGCGATGTACGAAACACCGAGTTCTAACACACCATAACCAATCAAAATACATTTAATTAATAGTGATACCCTCTTTTTATAAATATATAAATTATATATTTTAAAATTGAATGCATTTTTGAATTTGGAATATCAAAATTAGCTTGGGATTATTTTTTTGGTATTTTTCTGAGGACTTTTAATTTTTTATGAATAATGAATAATAGTCTGTTATTGTTTAAATCCGAATTTTTTTAAAATAAATAATTATTTGATTTATATTTATTTTTTGTATAAATAGATTAATAATACATATAAAAGTTATATGTAATTTTTTTGGATCATTTTATAATAATAATAATAGATATCTAAAATTTTATTGACCTTTGTTCCGCATTCTACCCACCTTCTAGTAACATTTGCAAATTTTCATAAAACATATTTATACTGCTTCTCTTACTTTAATTTCAAAATTTTGAGAGACACAGTTGACATCACTATGAAATATGTGGGTCAATAAGATGAAAATATTTATTTTGAATAGTAACGTTTGACTTTTATTTACCATGGTTATAATTAAATAGGTAATTTAAAGGAAACAATTATATTATAATTACCCTAAAACAAGTCAAAATTCTCTTTGATTTGTATTATTAGACTAAAAACAACCCTAGGAATAAAAAATGATCCTATTTTTCAACTTTAATTAGACAAGCACTCTTATTATTATTTTATTTAAAGAAGAGTTAAAAGTATTAAATTCAATGTTTAATAACTAAATGAATTTAAATCGAGGGTAATACCAAAGATAAATTATTTTATAATTATTAATTAAAAATATAATAACATTTCCTACATCATGGTATTTTGTTTATAATTTTTAGGCATTAAATAATTAAATTTATTTTTGACACAATGATGATGCAGTAATTGTCTTATTAATGAATGAGTAAAATAATTGATATTATAAATATATTGAGAATTTTAATTGATTACACAAATTTACTAGGTTTATATGACATGTTAGGGTTGATTAATTAAATTTTATTTGAAGTGGTAATGTTTTCATGACTTTCAAAAAAATAAAATACTAAATAGTGTCTAAATTGACATAAATGAGTTTTGAAAATAAATAATAATTTATTAAATGATATAATTTAACTAAAAATCAAGGGTTAATCCAACGGACTTATATAAGGTTATATATATCAATATATAACCACATGGGGATCTCTTGGTTTTTTATATTATGTGTATTAACAATATAATATAAAAATACAAGGATACTTGGGGAATGTCAAACTATTTAACTAATTATTAAATCTAAATGATATAGTTAAAATGGTGACCTAAACCTATCTAAAACCTATTGGTTGACATTATTTCGACCCATCCCCATCGTAGCATTGAAATAAATCATTTTGGAGCCATTATTAACATAATATGAGTTTATAATAATATGATATTTCAGGCTTTCCTAATGTGACCCTCGCCTCTCTTATAGAAGGGGACTTCCCCTACTCTAAAAATCACACCACCAAAGGCATTTGGATCAGCAAAAACCTACATAAATAACCTGAAGACTATATTCAATTCAACATAAAGGACTTACTTTGATCTGAAAGAAAACTGAAGGATCCTTTTAGATCAATTAAAATTGAAGAACCAAGAGATGACCTAAATATTTCAACACCTCTTTCAAGGTCTTTTATTATTCCACTTACTATTTATTTGATGATTCCATTATAAAATAATAACACTAGTATCATCATGATATTGTGTGTTTAGTATATAAATGGTACTACCATATTCATTAAGTTATCCAATTTATCAATGAAAAAGTCACTAAACGTTCATGTGTACAGCTTATCGTCTCCACGTCATGGTGTTGTTGTTATTCAATACATTATTATTTGTATTGGTATAATAATGATGTAAAATTTTTGTGAATAAAAAATAGATAATTATAATGATTCTATATATATTATATATAATACTTTCATATATAATTTCACCTTCAATTCAATGATATTGTCTCTCTTTCCTACGTACAGATTACCGTCTACACAAATGAGATGAGATTCATTCTCCTTCCTAACCATTCAATAATATTATTCATTCGATGACTAAAAATATTGTTTAATAAATTAATATCATTCTGGGTATGAATTAAATACATTGTGTCCATACCAAACCTTGTTTACGTAACTAAGTATATAAAGGGAAACTAATTAGTGAACCCTTGAAAAGATGAAACTACTGAAATATTATTAACAAACAATTATTAGAAGATCATATATGATATCATATTTATGTATATAGATCATTTATATTTAATAACAAGGATAAAAAATTATACAAGAGGTTAACATACTATTAACTAAGGAAATGAACAATGTGAGTGTTAATTTAACAATCTCTTTACTTATCTGAGGTTGATAATACAAAAGAATCTATTGGGGATTCTTCATCATCCACGTCTGCCTTTCACTAGAAATGTAATTCAAAACATTTTTACTATTTAATACAATATGGGTTAAAGTCATTTATAATATAATTTAACCATATATGTTTTGAAAATACTCATTCAATCATTTTCCAAACATGTTACATTATGTCCTTTTCGAAAAATTAAGGTAGTATATTTTTTATAACATATATAGTGGGTGTGGTGATTTTCCACCATTATAACATGATCATAGATTCCATTAACAAATTATAAGAATATTTAAAAAATAAATATTTTCTTTTATAATTATGTGACACTTAAATAACATCAAAATAGAAAGAGATATTTCTCATAAGAAGTTTTGATTTCATGAATGTCAACATCCATTGATAAATTTTACACTTATATAAAGCTGATTTGTTATGATACAAATGTTTCATGTTGTATTTATGTTTTTGTGATATGTATGACTTTGTATGTGTTATTTTTATATCATTAATTGTTTATGGTTAAAGTATTGAAATTTTTTATGCTAATTATAATATAAATGATTATCTTATGTTACAACCATTTAATATGGGGAAAGAATTAAACTCATAGAGTGATTGTGGTTCCTGTTATAGATCCTTGATGCATCAATGGGTCTGATGAGAAAATTAAATGTGCAATTGGATGAGGCCTTTCTCAACTTGATATATGGGTTTCGTCGAGTCCTTAATCTTTTCTAGATGTCTTTGTTGAGGCCTTGAAATTTTTTTTCTTAATTCCTTGCATTATAAATTCCCTTAATATGAAAATAATATTAATAGTTCATGTGGTACTTCGACTATTAGAATACACATGACTATTTATTTTATGGCATTATATACTTATCTCATATTCCTTCCCTAATGTTTTCATGTTTACTATTTGTAAAGGCATGTGTTTTAAATTATTCACTATACCTAATGTTTATGTTATCTTCCACTATGTTGCTTACTCTTATTGAGAGTATAAGCCCACCACTTTCTAATGATTTATTTTCCTAGGATATGAAGTATTTAGTTATTAGTTATTTGTTGAAAAAAGCTATGAGACTTGGATATTTTTAATGGAATAAATTAGTGTTGTATTTCTTTTCAATATGTAATGTAGAACTTATGTATGTATCATGTTTCCAACAATAATAAAATGATATGTCTTTCAAGACATGATTCCTAGTATAATGAAAATGTTATATAACAACGCATTGACTCTGGGAAACTGGGGTCATGGTGTTGCAGTATATATCAGAGGATATTTAGTACAATCCTTGAAAAATACAATTAGAAATACTCTAATTAGAGAACATTGCCTTAAGAAATATTTTTAGGATTATTATAGAAGAAATTATTTGAATTTTCAAAATTTATATATTACTTGAATTTTATATGAAATTAATCATCATCTTTATACATGCAGGTTGAGGCTCCTCTAGAAAAGATTTAACTATGAGTGAAAATTCTTAAAAGGAGTTTCATGCATGACCAGTGGTATCTTGGTACATGACATTTGGACTTGATGCAGTCTTGGTTATGACATTATCGAGGGATAATCATTGGATAATTAACATTTTCATAAAAATATACTATGATGGATTTATGAGGTTATAATTCCTTAGTGAAAACTTTTTTATGAATATGGATTATATTCATAAACAGATCATTTTATGTTAAATATGTTTTATGTTTGGAATAATGTATTGTGATTCATAAAATCATCTACTGTAATCCATTTTTTAGAAATGAATCATAGTTGATGTAATGGAAATTGTATATACTCTTGTAATCTATGTAGGTATTTCCCTCATACTCAATAAAATTATTGTGGAGATGGTGATGCAACTGGTTCTGATTATCTTTTCACCATACTGGGACAACACACTCATGTTATGAATAATAACCTTACCCATATGGAGCACTCTGATCCACAACGTGGAGGATCAGTGTTTTAATGATTCATGAGGCAACAACCACCAACATAAAATGTCTCAAAAAAACTATTTTTAGGTGAGAAATGGATATGTTCCTTAGAGAATATATTTCATTCTTTGGGGAGTAGCCAAAGAGAAAATTATGTCATGGAAATTTATCGCCTCATGAGATATTCATATCGATGGTGTCCATAAATTAAAAATAAATAGGAGGATGAATAATTATATTTAATTTAATTGAGGTATTTTAATGATATTTTCTTAGAAAAATACATTCCTCGAGAATATTGAGCAGATATGGAATGACAATTTTAGAATCTGAGGAAAAAAAGGGGATGAGAATGTCACAAAGTATGATGTTAACTTTACATGGAAGGCATGGAATGATTCAAATTATATATGTAACCCACAATGTAATATTGATTGTTTATTTGATGGGTTAAAACCATTTCTACTTTGAGAAATAGTCTCCCAATCCTTCTCATCATACGAATATATTTTCTCATGTGCTATCTTGATAAAAAATTAATTCTCTAAGTCTTACAACTTTATAGAAAATCAAGAGAAGAAGAGATCTACTGAACACTCTAGGAAAGGAAATAAGTAAACAGGGATGAAGGGAAGAGTTGAATTTCTACTCTGTGATAATTATGGAAGGAATCAACATGGTCTATATCTAAAAGGAAATGGAGTATAGAAAAAATGTATACATAATGTCCACTATGCTGGTGATTGTAAGTGGAAGAAATAAGCTACCAATGTACAATGATAAAATTTTAGGAATATTGGAGATTATGCACATCAATGTATTTTTTCCCCAAGGAAACATACCTTTGAATAGGACAAGGGATAAAGGACAACCTTATATGATCACTATTGCTGAGGTTGATGCTCCAAAATATGCAGCGACAGGAAAATTTAATGGTTTATTCTAGTTTAGACGATACATTACTTGATTCTAGATCATCACATTCTTTCATATCATCCTAGTTATCTATAAAAATTAGATAATTACAATTTGACATAACAAGTGAGTTGTCATTCTATACTCCTAAGGGATGTATCATTGCAAAAAATTATTGTGAATAAATTCCCATTAGGGGAGATAAAGGTGATTTATCTGTTGATCTCATCATCATACTCATGATTGAATTTGATATAATAATAGATATTGATTGAATTTCAGACCATGATGTGATCATTTATTGTAAAAATAAGGATGTAAAAATTATCTACGATGATGAAGAGTACGCTATCTTTAGAGACGAAATGTAACCCTAATATTAATATCTAGATCCTCCCCCAGTAGCTCTAATAATATCAATTATTGTGGATAAATGGGATGAAATAATCGTGGATGAGGAAATGAATTTTCAAATAGATTATTTAACTATTGAGAAAGAATATGATGATGTATTTCCAAAGGACTTAACTAAATATCCACCGAAATGAGATATTAAATTTTTCATCGACTTAATTCATGGTTCAAGGCCCATATCGTAGACCCCATATAGAATGGACACTATATCATTAGTTTAACTAAAGAAAATACTAGAGCAATTGAGTAATAACAGATTTATTCGCCCTAGTGTTTCTCCATGGGGAGACATTGTCATTTTTTGTTTAGGAGAAATATGGATATATGAGGTTGTGCAGTGATTACATATAGATCTATTCTATAACAATATTAAACAATTATCCCCTAACTCACAAGGATGATTTATTATATAATCTTCCTAGAGATCAATATTTTTCAATGATTGAACATCAATATGGATACCCTCAGTTGTGCGTGATGTATAAAGACATTTTGAAGACAATATTTCGATCCTCGTATGGGCATTATGAGTTTATAGTAATGCCTTTTTGGATGAATAATTCTCCCACTGTGTTCCTCAATCTAATGAATAGTGTTTTGAAGGAATATATTGATGAACATTTAGTGGAATTTATGGATGATATCAAGGTATACTACAAAATAAAAAATGACCATAAAAATAAAATGAACACTATTATGAAAACTGTTAGAATAGATGAATTATATTGGAACATCAGCAACTGTGAATTCTAGCTTGAATAAAATTCTATTCTAGGACATATTGTCTCTTACGATGCTATCACTATTGATACATCGAAGACTAGAGCAATCCAAGAAGTTCCAGCACCGAAATGTAAGAATGAGGTATGCTATTTTTTGGTTTAGGATGTTATTATTGCTATTTTGTCAAGAATATTTCTCGATTGACTAACCCATTGACCAAGATCACAAATAAAGGGGTTAAATTTGTTTGAAAAAAAGAGTTCGAGGAATGTTTTGATGAGATGAAGATAATATCAGTCAACACTACTGTGTTCACTCTACCATCAGAGAATGATGGGTTTGTTATTTATATTGATGCATCAAAGTAAGGACTTGTTTGTGTCCTCAGGCATAATCATAGAGTTATTTCCTATAAATCAAGACATCTAAAAAATCATGAACAAAACCATCCTACTCATGACCTTTAGTTAGCATTTATAATATTTTCTTTGAATATATGGAGACACTATCTCTATAGTGAAAATGTGAGATATATACTGATCAAAATATTTTGATGTATATTTTCACACTGAAGGAACGCTATATGAGACCATGGAAATGGTTTTAACTACTCGAAGATTATGATTTCACTATATACTACCTCCCGAGGAAGGAAAATAAGGTGGTAAATGCTTTCAGTAGAAAAGAACATAGAGTAATGAACAAGGGGAGAGTTAAAAGGGATCATATGTTAACAGATCTAGTAAATATGTATATGAGAATAATCATGGAAAGTGAAACATTAATACTTTTTCTAATGGTTTCTAAACCATCATTACTAGAACAGATAAAATGTTCTCATACTAATGATTAGAAGTTTCAAAAGTAAATTAATGTTGTGAATGATGGGGGATTTATGGAATTCATATATAAAGGTGGAATTTTTAAATTTGGGAAGGCACATTCTGTTCCCAACATAAATCATCTAAAAAGATAATTTTTGGATGATTATTATAGGTTCAATTTATCTATACACCATGGTAGAACTAAAATGTATTGATATTTGAACGAACATCTTCGGTGGAATAACATGAAGAGGGAGATTGCTGAATATGTGTCAAGATGTATGGTTTTTCATCCACTAAATGCTAGAAGGCATACTCCTAGAGGAGTCACACATCCTCTTACCATACCTAAGTGAAAATGAAATGATATTACAATGGACATTGTCATAAGGCTACAAAAGACTCCTAGAATGAATGATGCTATATGGGTCATTGTTGATCATCTTACGAAGTAAGCACATTTTCATGCAATAAGAGAATTTTTTCCACTTGAACGTTTACCAATACTATATATTAATGAATTTTTTAGACTTCATGAGGTACCCCTATCGATTTTTTCTGATCTATTTCCCCATTTTACATCAAGGTTCATGAAAAGACATTAAAATTCCCATGATACTGAACCTTTTTTGTGCACAATCATACACCCTCAAACCGATTGACAATTAGAACATTCTATTAAAAACATAGAAGTCATTTTTAGTTAATTATCACATGACTTTCAAGGTTTGTGGAATCATTATTTACCTTTTGTAGAATTATCCAATAACAATAGCTTCATTTCAATTATTTAGATGGCACCGTATGAAGAATTATATTGTAGGAGATGTCGTACACCAACATGTTGGGATGATGTTGGTGAAATAAAACTCATAGTCCCAGAACATGATGAGGAATCCATAGAATGGATTAAGGTTATCCAAACCAGCATCAATGTAGCTCAATGTATGAAAAAAGCTACACTGATAACCAAAAGAAGGATATGGAATTACAATTAGGTGATCATGTTGTCATAAAGGTTTCTATATAGAAGGGTTTTATAAGATCTGGTAGGAAGGGTAAATTGAGTCTTAGGTACATTGGACCTCTCAATAATATAGAACCAATTAGGGTTTTTTCTAACCGTTTGGCAATGCTGCCTAGTCTCTCGAAAGTTCATGATGTGTTCCACGTATCACTGAAGAGAAAATACATGCTATACCCAACACAAGTACCCATTTATGAATAAATAGAACTAGAACATGATATGTCTTATTGTGAACATCCTATCAAGATTCTATACACTAGAGAAATTTTTTGAGAAACCGGACGACTCATCTAGTAAAAGTTATATGGAGAAACCAAAAGATGGAAGAGGCAACATGAGTACTCGCGGAACATATGATGGTGAAACATCCTTGTAATTTTATACATTGATATTATAGATTCTTCGATGATGAAATTATTTCAAGGAGGAAAGAATGTAACACACATGCTTCCACTGTACGTTTCTCTTTGAATAATAAAATCACTTGCAATGTAAGAAACTTGGAATTCATACACACCACAACCAATCAAACATGCTATTAGGTGTATTAATACCCACTTTTTGAGATTTTATGAATTATATTTTTCAAAATGTGCATAATTTTTTGAATTGGAATATCAAAATTATATTATGGTGAATTTTTTGTATTTTTCTGAAAACATTCAATGTTTGATGAATTGTTAAAAACACTGTATTGTTTCTTAAAACAAAATTTTTATTTAAAATATGGTATATTTTATTTAAATTAATTTTAGTTTAAAATAGTTACAAAATACCTATATATGTTTAATTTATTTCATTGGAGTCATATTATAATTTGTTTAGATAAATAAAATTTCATTGACCTTTTAAACGCCTTTTGCCGACATTCTAGGAGCATTTACATATTTCCATAAAATGTATTTTTACAGTACTATGAGTTGAATTTTGAAAATTAGAGAGACACTGTTGACGTCATTAATTAACATGTGGTTCAATAAGATGAGAATATTTATTTTTAAAATAGTATCTTTTTACTTTTATTTACCATGGTTAAATGTATGTAGGGAAATGATAGGTATAAACGATATTATAATTACCATAAAACATGTCCTATTTTTATTGGATAACTTTAATTTGATCAATAACTACCTTATAAATAAAATATGATCCATTTTTTCACATGAATTTGATCAGGACACATATTATTATTTTATTTAAAGAAGAGTTAAAATTGCTAAATTCAATGTTTAATATATAAACCAATTTTAATATAGTGTTATACATAAGATAGATTCAACTATAAATATTAATTATACGGAAAAAAATATTTCCTTAATCATTATTTTAATTTTTAGGCATTATATAATTAAATTTAATTATGACATAATTATGATGTAGTAATTACCTTATTAATGAATGATTAATATAATTGATATTATAATTATTAAAATAAAAGTACATTCAATCATTTAATGGAATCCTTGAATTTTATAGGTTAATATCACTTTATTGGTTATATTAAATAAATTTTATTGTATGTGAATATTTTTTATGACTATTACAATAATCAAATACTAAATAGTGTCGTAATTGTCATAAATGAGTTTTAAAAACAAGTTATATAATTTTAGGTGATATGATATTTCTTAAAATCAACAATTCATCCAATGTACTTATATAATGATATATATATAAATAGTGAACCACATGGGGATATATTTTCTTTTTAATGTATGTTTATTAACAATATAATATAAAAATTCAAGGAGACATGGTTAATCTCCTGCTATTTTACTAATCGTTAAATCTAAAAGATATAGATAAAATGGTAACATAAACCTATCTAAAACCTATTATTTGATAGGTTTTCGACCCATACCCACATTATTGTCTATATAATTCAATTATGAGCCATTATTAACCGAATATGATTGTATAATAAAATAATATTTCAAGCATTCCTATATTGATTCCCGCCTGTCTTATAAAATGGTACTCACCCATTTCTATAAATCACACACTGAATGTTATTTTTCTCGGCCAAATCCCACCCAAATATCCTCCCAACTATCCTAAAATCATATTATTTTCATTACTTTGATCATAAATCCATCCTAAGGTTCCATTTTGATAAAATCACACGGAAGAACTCGAATAAGAGGTAATTTTTTTAATCACCTCTTTCAAGTTCATTTCTTCTTAGACTTATTCTTTAATTGTTATTTAAATTATAAAATGATAAATCCATTATAATATAAATATTTCTATGTTATATTAAAAATGGTAAAACAATATTAAATATTCCATCTATCAAATCAATGACAATGTCACCATATGTGCATAAGAACATCTTACCATCTCAACGTCATGGTGTAGTTGTTATTCAATACAATATTATTTGTATGGTAAAAATAATGATGTATAATTTATTTAAATAATAAATATAAAAATTTATTTATTAGTTATATATTATATAGAATCCAATTATATATGATTTTTCCTTCAATTGAATGATATTGTAGCTCATGCGTACGTGCAAATTACCTTCTCCACGAACTCGATGAGATTAATTTTTCCATCATAACCATTCAAGAATAAATGTCATTTTATGATTAAATATAATGTTTAGAGATCATAATATCATTATTTATATTAATCAAATACATATTTTCCAAATCAAACATGGCTTACATAACTATGAATATAAATTAAAAGGAATCAGTTAACAACCGAAACGATGATACAACCGAAATATTATTAACAATGAAATATTAGAGGATCATATATGATATCATATTAGTATATATATTTCTTGAATAATTTTATAAAAATGTTTTAAATATTATACAAGAGGTTAACATACCACCAACTAAGGAAATTTAAATGGTCAGGGTTAATTTTACAATCACATTACTTATCTGAGGTTGATGATATGTAAGTATATACTGGGACCTCTTTATCGTCCACATCTATGTTTTCTTAAAAATGCATTTCAGTTTTTTATAACTATTTACTAGACTATGGGATAAGTCATTTACACCCTTATTTGACCATATATGTTTTAAAATGTATTTTTCCATCATTTTCCAAACATGGTACATTATGAACTTTCCAACATAATTATGGTAAGAATGTTTTTTAACTTATATAGATGTTGCAGTTATTTTCCGACATTATGACATTGGCGATCTTACATTTCCTGATTAAAAGAATATTTTCAAAATAAATGTTTTCTTTTATTATTATGTTACTCTTATATAATTTCAAAATTGAAGGAGATATTTCACTCAAATAGTTTTGATTTCATCTATGTCAACATCCTTTGATAAATTTTACTCTTATTTGATGGTTATTTATTATGATACAAATCTTCCATGTTGTATTTATGTTTTTTGATATGTTTAACTATTGATGTGTTATATTTATAAAATTTATGGACTATAGTTAATTCATAGACATTTTTGATTCTAGTTTTAATACGAATGTTTAAGTTATATTTAATCCTTTTCATATGAGGAAGGTATTGGACTTAGTAATTGATGGGTCGAGCCCTCTATTGCTCATCAATGAATCAGTAGGTCTCATGAGGAAACTTGATATGGAATTGGAGTAGGCATTTGCCAATTTGATATATTGTTTGGCTGAGGTCCTAATCATTTTTAGATGTCTGGGCTAAAGCATTCAAAAAAAATTCCGAATTTACCGCATTATAGATTCTCTCATTATGAAAATAATAATAATGGATCATGAGATTATTTGTCTAATAGAATTTCCACGACTATGTTTTATTATCGAATTATTTAATCATCTCATATTCCATCCATAAACTATTAATTTTATTATTTTTAAATGGATGTGTTTTGAATTATTCAACATGCATAATTTTAAAGTTATATTTGGTCGTATTGCATACTCGTACAGAGTGTTTGAGCTCAAACCTTTTTTAGGTTTCATTTTCCCAGGATATGAAGAAGTTTTTTATTAGTGACTTTCATGAATAATATAGGAGGATTTTATGTTTTTAATACAACAAATTAGTGTAGTATTACTTGTCAAGTTGTAATGTTGAGCATTTGTATATATATATTTTCCAGTAATATTAAACTGATTGGTCATTCAGGACATGAATCCTTCTATCAAGACAATGTTATGTAACAATGCACTGACTCATGGTAACTGGGGTCATGGTGTTACATATATTATTTCCATTTTTGTACAACATGATTAAAATTTGATGGAATCATGATCTAATTATACATTCAAATGGAGAGAGGAAATACATTAGTTTTATCGGTTCACAACTAATGGATTTTCTTAAAACAATATACCAATTGTATTTCAGTTTTACCAAAGTATGGTAAAAATCACCAATTATTATATAATATTGATTTTCATAAATAGTCAATAATTTTCTAGAACATATCCAATACAATATTCTATTGACAACACACCACCTCGATCAAAACACTCCTGGCGACTCCCCCAAGCTCACTGATTTGGGTGAAGTACTGCTCAGTTTTAATACATGAAGGTAAATTTACTATATTTGAAAGTAAATATGTGTCCCTTAATAGAACTAGAATATTATTGCACTTATTTCTTTAGTTAAATTACCTAAATCACTATTTACTAAAACTAAATGTTAGACACTATTATTGAAAATATCATATCCATCATGAATCTTGTTTTCTATTTCAATGAAATACTATCCTTTGTAATCCCACATTCTTTTTGTGATGCTGCATTCCATTTTAAATCTGTCATCACTCATGTGGCACACTACCTTCATGAATCTCATATCCTATGGGAAAATATTTCACTTCAGAAAGCTCACAACATTAATTGAACACTATTTTGTAGGAGAACACTCCGTCTATGTCAAACCACCATTATTGAACCATATTTTCTTTATTTAAGATACAATTTTTTATTTTCCTACCCTTATGATTCCAATGAAATCCATATTTACAATTCATATACCCTTCATAAATTCATAGTGATTTAACAACTTATTCAATTTTATTAATTTCAAATGAAGTTTCTATGACCACCATTTTATTAGAACAAACAACAATGAAAATACCACTCTACCAGTGAACTCTCCATAAACCCCTTAATTAATTATCACAATTTTATTCTACTTTTGATGCTATGATGAAATTTACCATGTTCAGAATGCTTCTCATAGCCGTGATGTCTAACAATCTTTCCATCATGTGTTCATAATTATTGTGTTCTCTTCTCTAATTCTTTTTTAAGCTCAACATTCACAAATACCAATAATTTTTAAATGAATTACTATAACATGTTTGAGATGTTTTAATCATAGAAAAAAACCAATCATGATTGATTATCTAACATATTAATATTGAGCCTAAAAAATTGGATGAAATGGAATATAACACCACCAACCAAACTATAGTGATATTTTACACTAAGATCACATTCCATTAAAAAATATAATCAAACTACCGTGGATAGAAAACAAACAATAATTGGACTCATATTCTATTTATGAATGGCCATGCCTCTAGAAATTCTACACTAGGGTTTTTTTTGGAAAATCAATAGATAAATTCAATAATGAGCTATCCTAAAACAATAACATGATATATGTGAAATATCTCATATACCATTGTAAGTATATGTGAGGAACAATTGTTGTAGATACAATAATCTCAAAAGATAATTTCTTACAACCATAAACCGCTAACCAATCATGAATCCAATCCTTAAAATGTATACTAGTTTAAATTCATATTTCTTCCTCATTGGATATAATCCAAAATCATCATTTTTATAATTATATTTCTGAATAAAACTCCACCTAACTCATATATCCCTGATTAAAAACATCATTTTTACAAAATATTAAAATATCTAATAACATATGGGGATATGGGATGCACGATAACATTATTATGTACTAGGATGTGGATGAAGATTGAGGTACAAAGAATGTTTCTTGGCCATTTTTTCCACCAAAGGATACGTCAGAATTGCATCCACATGGTCATAAGTACAGACATAATTCCTTATAAGCACACATTATTAATTTTGTTCTTTTATAATGTGTTATATTATATCAATAGGTTTGGTACGACAGTGTTGTTTTAGATTTATTTAGGATCAATCATGATATTGTTATCATGATGAATCATGATTGGTTTATCCACCACATTACAATTATTAGATCATTGTTTAGTCTTATTCAATAGATGATTGAAGGCTATTGTAGAAGAGATATATTCCTCTTTAGACATAAAAATACATGTTTGTTATTGTTTCTTTCTAAAAAATTCCACGCATTTTTTATGCAGGAAGAACCACCACATTTGGACATTCTATCTAACACATTGGTAGACCAATGAGCATCATAAAATTATAATAATCTATTATCGAATCCAATTGAAATGTACATGATAAAATCGGGAAACCAATGAATATACATAATGATATATATATCATATTCCATGTTCACTTACCTTGAATTAGATTCAATTTTGGATACTAAGAATTGTTTAAAAACAATATATATATATATGTGATACTATCTTGTATAAAAAGGTAATAATTATTCTCTAAGACATGGTGGGATCCCAAGATTTCCTATCATCATTATTTCAATGTTTTTAACCAAACTAAACTAGAATTAAAATTAGAATGGTGTTAGGAATGTTGAATATATTTATCATCTATGTTGTGTATATTTCTTATGAAATGTATTTATAATCCTTATTTGGAACCACTTGAATGAACAAATTATATGAGTTCACTAATAATAGACAATTTAAAATCAAATGTAATGTGATATAAAGTCATTTCACTGATCTCTTCCATCATCATAAAAAATAATATCAGTTACATTTACATTAACAAAAATTTATTCTTTATATGAATTTTTCACATGATGATTATAGTTGACACCCCATATTTTAATTTCATGCTTATTTATCTAATAATATTTTATTGAATTCTATTCTTGGAGTCCTGAATCAAACCATACTATGACTTATTTAATATACAAAATATATTATCATGATTTCAAAATAGAAATCGAAGTAGTTGTTCAATTTAGACTTCATCCTAATGAAATCTATTTAATAATGTAGTTCTGATATATATATATGATAACAATTTTATGATATTATAATTACATTGGACTTGAAAACCCGAACTCACTCTAGTCTAGATATTCGAGATATTTTTTTGTCAATATCATTTTCTATAATATGTTCATTGAATTTAAGTAGTAATCATGACTTATTTATAACCAAATTTATATTCTCAAATAAATTTTTTTAATGGGCTAGTTTTTTCCCACAACATTGTGAATTTAAGGTAACATTACAAGATCCCATGACTAGTTATTGTCAATATACCCAAGTTATTTATTCTTGCTCATATCCCCTAATCCATCCTACAAAAACCCTTTAAAAGATATAGTTTCAAATATTTTTTACTAGGTAGAATTTGATGCATTCCAAATTATCCTTGTCTTTAAGGGTGAGATCCAATACCAAGTTATGTTGGATTAATGAGTTGCTTCCATAATATTTATCTTATTAACTGCTAATTAAGATTATTTAGAAGTGGTTTCATCTACTAATTCTTCTCCTGAAACATCATCTTCATTTGATCCGTGAGTGTTTTTCTGCTTTCTATTATTTTGTCATTTGAATTAGTCCCTCAGTAACATAATTATTCATCTTCAATAATATCATAATATGAGATAAATGTGTTATTTATTGTTTTATCATCCACGATCTTGACATGAATGATTTCCAAAAATCATTCTATAATGATTATTGTAATATTTTTCTTCTTTACTCTTTATTTAATTTCCAAAGAATATTCTATTATATGTAGTATCACCATACATGACTTTATTTCTTTCATTGTATCGAATAAAAATTTACATCCAAACATTGAAAAATATGCCATAGTGGGAGTATTTCGATACGATATCTCATATGGTGTCTTGGTTTGTTTCATAAAAATATTATATGATTTTAATCGTACATTATTACTAAAACATCCTCTTTCAAGCACTCAGGAGAAATACGACCCCCAATCATCACAGTTATACCTATATTATTCAACTATCAATTTATAAATTCAATACAAATAATGATTTTAGGGGTCCTAAATATATACCAATCATTTTTTATCAGATGATTTTCCGTTTAATTTTAAAATCCAATGGAACATTATTATCGTCCATTGTTTGATTGTGGAATGTTTATTGTGCTACAAGATTCAATCTCAACATCTAGATTATAACACTTAATGCAATCAATAAATTTTCATACCATATACATAGTCATTCCACAGTTCATTCTACAATAAATGATTATAAAATGAATCAGGTACCTCAATTCATTTTTTCTATCCACCCTCAATGGACCATGTATATCTATGATGATATGATCGATCATTTTTATTGCCCTTTCGTTTTTTCAGTGGATATGATCTTTCAACCATCTATCCTCTCATGCATGAATCACATATATATTCACAATAATTCTTCCAATGGAAAATGTGGACATATATATCAACTTTATTACATTCTTAGTTTGTTAATGGGACCCCCCTTCGATGCCACAAGTTATTTTTCTTAATAAACTATTATAAAATAATTTTTATCTTCACTGTCAAACTTGTATAAATTTCCTTCTATTATGCATCCTTTCACGATTTAATGACCATAATTTTCATTTATAGATAAGACAATGTTATTATTTGTGAATACCATCCTTGAGTGACATATTTGACTCACACTCAAGTGATTGTGATGGAAATTATCATTCTAGACAACAAAAATTTTCATAAGTTCTTCATTTTCTAATTCATTATTTTCACTACCTTTGATCATTAAAGAATCTTCGTTGTCTAATGACATTGTTACATAAAACATTTTAAAAAAAATAAATCAATAAATCTATATTTTGGAAAATATTGGATGATCATCCCAGGAGAAAAATCAAGGTTATGTTATTCTTTGTTTCTTTAAGAGCTATCTATACAAGGGTGGACTTATTAATTTTCTTATTTCCATTACATGAGATACTAATTTTGGATGGGGATAAATATTTACTATATAATCTATTTTGAATGTCAATTGTTTTATCATACTCATATTCTGAAACAGTTAGAGAATACCGATTTTCAAATGTAACTCCACTTGGTCGGCTATTATTGACTTGTCTCTGACCACAATAGGTAACAATCCCACCTTACTTATACATATAATTAATATATTAATCTACATAGTTAGAATAATGAAAATTGTATAGATATAGAATATTTCTTTTACATGATGAAGAATATGGTCTCATCCTACTTTGAATATATCTAGGATCTTCCACATTTATATAGTTCCTCAACTCTTCATAGAACGATATGATATAGCCCAAAAAACCACATAGTTGTCATTTTTTATAAGGAAATGTCTTATCACTTCCATTACACCACAAGTCAACATATTTTTTCTATGTAATTTTAAAGGAGATAATATTATGAATAATCATGAAAATATTCATATAACATTTCTATATTATTTTTATATTACATTCTTATAACATTAAGGGAAATTTGTGATTTTTTCAACATTCTTTATTTTTCGGCTCATCCTGTTTCTATAAATTAATGTCTCATCATCAAATCAAATTCACCTATTCCAATAATTGTGGAACTATGATTATTCAAGGATGTCTACACACCTTCAAAACCACATTTAGATCATTCTAATTTCTATGAATATGGGATTTTTTTAAAATTTAATTTTTTTTGTGTTTCAATTAATAATGATTCGGTTTCTAGTTTACTACAAAGAGTGACAAATTATTCATCATGTAACACAACAATATAAATATTTTCCTCCATTCATAGAATATGGTCATTGTTATCTATTTCAATTTATTGAATAATTATTTTAAATTCAACAAACTCTTTCAATATTTATAGAGTTGTAACATACTCTACTACATGTTCTTATAGTTTATATTGTCCTGCTTCAAGCTGATCAACAAACTCTGATGACTTTATCAGTACACCATTTGTCTTTCATTTTTTAATTCATTTATTTTCAATATCATCTTGTTCACCATCATGTTCCACATTGTGATAAAAAACACCATAAAAGTGAGTCTATTTAAAATTTTCAGGTTCCTTATTTTTCAACTACTTCCATCATTGATACATCTGGTCCAAATTTAAACTCTGGACTAGCATCCACAAAAAATTAAATACTATTTTGTTCTTCTATTCAAACAAAAATGTTTCTCTAACAATTATTTACTAGTTGGATGTATATATTGTAATAAATCATATTCTATTACCTTTTATTGATTTATAGTTCACTTCTATATCATAAAAGTTCCATGGGAATAGAGAGGCAAAATGTCATAATATATCACACCAAAAACCTAAAAACAGAATATTGTCTTCAAATATAATTTTATTCATATTAAATTATTCAAATAGTAATAATTTATTTTTATCTCATCACCAATTACGTTATAAACATCTTATTATTCTGTGGATTTTATTTCCATTCCCTTTCATACTCGAGTAGAAGCATCTTTTTGTTTAAATATAATTTCATAATCCACTAGATGGCTTAACAGATCATAAGGAAAAGCATAGGAAAATACATTTCCTCTGAGGTTTATGACTATAGATTTTATATAGGTGGAATCCATATCATATTTTTATCAACATTGTCAATATCATTATTTTATTCACCATGTTCTCAAATTTTTCCAACAACACTAGTAATTAGATTAAAATTACTTTCAATATTTAATTATGATGCATTTTTAGAATATCATAAATATTGTTAAAAAAATTCAGTTTGGACTCCTTCACACTGTTATCATAGTAATATATATTTTATTGTTTCTCCCACCTATAATTGTAGTAATTGGAACTCTCCAGCATTAAATTTATTTGATCAGATAGAGATGGTGTAAGAAAATTTATTGCTTTCTCATATACATGAATCAATTTACTAAATGTTTCAGTCCTAGAAAGACATGTCACATCAGTGATCTGAATACCATGTGTATTAGAAAAAATAACATCTATAAAAGGGATATTATATTAGATGTCATTCAATTATTCCATATATGGTTGTTTCTTATATCAATCTGTCGGGATCCCTTAGAAATCACTAAAATCTCCCTGAATACAACTAAGGATAGATTTAACTCCAACTCCCTATATGCTCTTATACAACTTGTAGGACCCCAAATAAACCTAATAGGGGAGGGATGATACATTGTTTCGATTTTTTATTTTAATGAAATATAAATTGTTCCAAAATAATTATGAACATTTGAAACATTTCCAATAGAATAATGTAGTAATTAAACATTCACATGTAGATATACAATAAAAATGTTTTATGTGGTTCACCACTATAGGCTAGTCAAAGCGGTATATTCATAAACAAATCAGTCATTCAAAAATCCACTAAGATACACTAGTTACTATTGAAATAATTTTAGAAATATTCATTTTGTGTTAGGAAAACATACTTTACTATATTTTTATGATTAGATACTACATCCATTAGAACACTTCAATAGACTCGAAATATATCACATATTTAGGTTATGTGTTATTCAGTTTAACAACATGAGTAATACTTTAGAAGAGTAGAATTTAATTACTTTTCTATAATTATATTGAACACTTCTTATACAGATTTCTAGATTTGATATAGTACTCACTAAAAATAGAATTTCCACACTACATTTCTTGAAGCTCATATCCTTCATGACACCTAATTTATGTTTCAGTGAAATACCAGATTCCATGAAGCCTCATTCTATTGGGTTGCTACCAACTATTATAACGTCTACATAAATCAATGTATTCCCGAACTTCACAAAGATCACATCCATCATTGAAAACACTTATTTCATGAATCTCACTACCTTGGTATAAAATTAAGTCTTCACAAATCTCACAGTCCATTGAAAACTCCCATTATTCAAAATAATTAGAATTAGTAATGAAATAATATTTTTTTAGTTATACTAATGCATGTAAATAAATATATATTTTCAATTCTCCCATATAATGGAATATCATAACAACTCAAAATTGTATTTGGTTATGTTCATGTTAAATGAAGTGGGTATGACCACTTATTTTTTGGTACAACCCTTTGGATTTTCACACACACCCAATGGCCTCTTTGTGATCCTATTTAATAATTTTCACAATGATACTCTATTATCAATGATCCAACAAAATTTATCCCATTGTAGAAATTTCTCATTATGTTTATGATTCACATTCCTTCCATCATGCGTTCATGATAATTATTTGAGAGACTATAGAGCTTCAGGAAACACAACTTTTATAAATCCCAGTCATGATAAAAGTCATATCTTTAAAATATTTGATAAGAATAATACCTAGAAAACAACATTTCATGAAGCTTTCTCCTTCATACTTATTTTTAGCCCATGAAATTGGAAAAAATAACGAAATGATTCAACCTTATACAATGTTGCAAGCATATACATTAAGATAAACTTCCATTAAAACTATGGTATCAATCTAATATTGATTGATAATAAAAGAAAAAGATTATGTTTCCAACTGTCAATGGCCTTGGATCCCATAGTCATTTGGATATAACTGTGACATCTATTTTTATATACCACTATGTTATTCTTCCATCTTTTCTATCACTTTAATAATATTATTTCCAAATGACATATTGGGGGTAAAAATTCTCATGATATTTTAATTTAATAAATATATTGAAAACTTCCTCATAATTTTTTTACATTTTATTTTATTATTTTATTTTTTAATCAATCCACAAATCACCCTTTTCTATTCTTCAATATCCAGGTTTTACTCAATGTCATTTTTGGAGTTCTCTAGCATTGATTATATAATATTTTAATATTTTCCCTTCATCTCATAATTCTATTCTTACTACTAATACATATATAGTTTAACAACACATACAACTCTGTTGGATTTCATTATTTTAGCACTAAAAATTTCTATCTCCTCATGATAAGCTTACGATCCATTATAGAGATTATAACGCCATAACATCATAATTGTTTCTTTCATCCCTTATCTAGGAGATACCTACAACATCCAAAAAATACTATTATCTATGATCCTTATAGTCATACATATCTTATTTTATATTTCCATTATGAATTTTATATAGTTATGAAATTATGTTCTAATTATTGATGTAATATTTCATAACATTTCTCTTACATTCCCAAAATTATAACAAATTATTTATTGGAATTTCATCTTTTTTCATTTCATAGTGTTATAATTTCATACAAAACATTTTTCCCAGATGTCCATCATATCTATAATGAAATACTTCTAGATGAGTTTTCCCTTTATAATTTCCCTTTCCTCATTGAAAACTTTAAGAAGGGAATGACATGACATTATCAATCTCTTATTTTACTTATCCATCCTAAATTGTGAGCTTCATGAGGCCCATCATTTCTATACAATCAGACTTTGATTTTTCTACATACTCATTATCACCATTTCAAATATCAAATGAGGCAATGGTAATATAACAATAATTCAATGTTTGATCTTTTGAATATATTTCTTCCAATACAGATATATTCAGGTTGAACCATGGTGTAGGTATTCAAAAAAATTACTTAATGTGAATTACCGTTTCATGAATCTCTCCAAGACCACACATTAATTCCACAATTACATTCACCTAGTGAAAGAATGAATCTATAGAATTTTAGGTTGCATTATAAAGTCTTAATATTTGATCCATTGAATCTATAATTTTTCTTTTTATACCATTGAATCACCATTATATATATTTAATATATTTTCCAACATGGAAATCATTGACATACCGAAAATAACCAACAAGTAGATTGTTTTAGATAAATTTCCACCTACGGAATTGACTCCTTTTTCAGCGTCATTAAAATTTATTAATTCATCTTATGATATAAAATCACCATCCACACTACCATAAATAAAATATTTCACAGTTGTAAATACATCATAATCTAATGATCTAATGTTCTACTACATCATATTTTTATATTTGTAAAAATAGTTTCCATCAATTTGGAAAATATCTTTATGATAAACACACTCCATTGAAACCACTAATAGAGGATAAATAAATTTATACATTCACTATAATAATAATTTTTGTACCATGTAGGTAAATTCCCCAATATACAGGAGGTTAAATCATGATACACCATAATTAAATAACCATCCCTTCCGATCTTTTTTCTTTTTCTAATAAAAACACTATTCTAACCCATTTTTATAGAAAAGTATGAGATAAGATGGAATCATGAATATGTTAAAAAATTACATGGTTCGGCCTCACTAAGCTATAAACAAGGATCATACAATCGCAACATACAGATATACCATGTCTACTATAGAACACCACTTTTACAAGGTTTGGATTGTACTCTCTATCCCTCATAGTTTACAAAAAATCACAATTTGAAATATAATTGTTCTCTCTACTAAAGGGTCCACACTAATCATTTATAAGAGTAATCTATTCATTCCATGAATAAATATTTTATACAAATAATTTATTTCATCATTATGTTCCACATTCACAATCTTTATGAATTATTATTTACTATAAAAATACTTGATAAACTATTATAGTTCACATAAGATATATTTTTGTGAAACCATATCCATACTATTATGAAACTTTTAAATTAATAAAAATTTATATAACTCTCACAAATATCACATATTTTTCAAAAATAAAACATTCATGAATGTTACAAGTTTCATGAAAATTCATTTTTTTTAAATACTGTCTTAAGAAAAACTTTATGCAAGAAAAATAAATCATGAATCACATTTCAAAGTCCAATGGATTGGGATTTTTTAGGTATTCCTTAATAGAAATCAGGTAGTTACATGAATATTTTTATATTTATTATTCACATGTATAAAATTTAAATGTTGCACTTAAATATTTTTCAAAACACTACATTATTATCCATGAATCTCTAGGTCTTCACTAAACAATAATGAAATTTTACATTCATGAAACTTCTCCAAGTCACGTAACATTCCATATTTCTTATGCACTTCAATGATCTTTAAAAAATGAAATTTACTAATGTTTTCTTCAATGAAACATAAAACATTCACTACACTAAACATTTTGAAAACTCAATTCCCTTAATATATTTCCAAGTGGTAGTCTTCAAAATTTATCATCCATGAAAATTATTACTTCCTCCCCATTTTAAACCAAAATATTTTCACACATTGTGGTAAAAGACTCCACATTAAACATTAAATTTTCTAAAAAACATTCCAGTCTTCAATGCATATATCATAAATCTTTAACGAGATACCCATTTAACAATCTTACCAGAACTCTATAAACGACCTTGTCAACAAGCATTGTCAACAGACACAATCTAACCAAAACATTGAAAAGTTACATTTAGGGGTTATTAAAAAATATAATTATCTATAAAATAATAGTAATGATATAATTATCATTCATATAAATCATTTAAAATATTAAAAATAACCCTGATATATGGTTATAAAAAATAATCTACGTTACAATCATGGAGTAATTAGGCCATATGTATTCATGATTATTGAATTCAATGTATATGATATCTTAATTTTATGGGATTATAAATATTTCGTCAATATCATATATATATATATATATATATTTAATCTACAATTATGAATGTCCATGTGAGGTGATTTTGAAAAATTATTTACATAGGTTCGTTGGGCAGTAGTCTCTCACAAACATATATTATTGTTTCATTTTCAATGTAATAGAAGAGGAGATGGATTTTTTTATATTAAATAATCATAATAATATAATAGTATATGGTACATACTTATCTTAATATATCATTAATTTTTATAATATTTTATTTAGGTGAATGGATAATCAAGAAAAAAACTATTCATTAGGAACAATACCACATCATTAGACAGCCTCATTATGACACTAGTTGAAGCCTTACTTTATTATAATTATGATAAAACAATGAAATATAAGATGTGTAGTTGGAATTAGGGATGTTATTTTGTTATATCTTTGTGGAAGAACATGTTAATTTATTTATTAATTGGATATGTGAGGTGGTTCACTTTTATTGGTGAAAGGGAGTGACAATTTTTGTATGTACCAAAATATATTAAATAATTGGAAAACAATATAATGATAAGTTCATCCAAAATTGTTAAATAACTAAGTGTCTTGGTGAAGTTTTTGATTAAAACATTATCCATTAAAAGATACTTTCATTTTAATCATGATAACTATAATGTTGCTCACTTTTAAAAATTTATTTTTTTACAATGGTAACAGGTTTTTTTGTTTTTTAATTATAAACAAAAATTTATTTTAACTTATTAAATAATATAAACTATTTTGAATTAAATTAGGGTATCAATTGTTTCAAATAAAAAATAAATATTGTAATAATTCATTTTATTATTAAACAGTGAAAATGAGCCTAGTAAATGATTATAGAGAAATACATTTTTCATATAATAAATGATGTTATATAGACTCTATGAATTGAAATCAACATTATATGAATATAAATTTATATAAATGGGTTCATAATATATTAATTTACTTTTAATATTACATTAATATTACATTTTTTAACTAATTAAAATTGATAATCTTTATACAATTGAAAACATTTCCTCGAAAACCTAATTTGAATAAGAAATGAATCTTATAACAAAATCATGAAAATTGATCGATTAAATGAATCTAAATAGGTAAAATTATTCATATGTCACATTATGATGAAATTATAATTATAATAGGAATATGAAATAAATTTATTTGATGAATGAAAATTATAGTATTTAAAAATCTATAATTTTCACTATTCATTGGAAAATGAATTATTTTTGAAAAAATTCATGATTTAACCCTAAAATAATATTGATTTAATAATTTAAAATATTGAAATAATTATATGATAATTTTTTTATTAATTTCAAGAAAATATTTATAATATATTCTCACAATAATAAATAATTTTTTTGAAGGAATGATATTGTTTATATAATAATATTTCTTTTTAAAAAAATGAGTGATTACATCATAATACATTATCAACAAGATTATATTGAGTAGTACCTTTATATTTATTTCATAAAAATATATAATATGATATATACATTAAAAATAAATTTATATATTATAATGGACATATTTTAATAAACATCATTTGTCTGGACATAATGTTTAGCATCATATATGATATCAAACATAGTTTTCATTTTAAAAAACACATGTTGTTTCAAAAAATCTAGCTAAATACTTTTGGGAAGGAATAATTAATGTAATGATGCATTATAGATTAGATTTTGAATCATCACTACAATATGGACTAGAATTCTGAAAAGAAGAAAATCCATATGGGATATGTTTATAATGGAAATATATGAGAGGAGTCCATGAATGAACTGATATTGGAGGACATGAAATATTTGGATTCATGGGATTTATAGGGGAGTAAATAGACCATACATGAGCAGTCTAGGTGGATCATTGATCACATGAACATAGATATTTGTTCTAAAAACTAGACTTGTGGCAAATTATTATATTATAGGATAGTTATATTATAGATAATAATTTGATGAGGATAAATAATTCATGTCATTCATAAATGTTGTTATGAACTGATTATAAAAATCCTTATTCTCATGATTCACCATCGATAATAGGGATTACTATATTTCAATCACATCATCTAGATGAAGGATTTTAATTAATATTTTTTCTACAAATGTAATTCCCCGACCCCATAAGCCTGATGTGGGTGCATTATTATATTACATTGTCATTGTTAAATGGAATCATGTCTCGAAGGACAGATAAGTTAATAGTCAGGGAAAATAGATTATATACCGGAACGATACATTACACATCCAAACATAAAACAACACATAAATAATCCAGTGAGAACGCCATTATTCCCCCAGAATAACCCTGCATGTCAAACATAATACACTTCTTGGAATATGGGGAGAAATAAAATGTAAGAATGATATGAGCTCAAATTCTCAGTAAGAGTATGCAATACATCATAGGATAACACAGTCATCAGGCATGATGAATAATTGAAAACAGATGCCCTTAAAAATAATAATCATGAAAAATTTATGGATGGTATATGAGCTAAGTAAATAATTTCATAATAAAAAATAGTCATGAGTATTCTAGTAGTTGAATAAAAACATGAACTATCAATATTATTTATATAATGAGGGAATTTATAATGTGAAACATTCTGAATTTTTTGTGAAGGCCTTAGCCAAGAAGTCTAAAAATAATTATGGCCTCAACCAAAACCATATATCAAATTTGAAAAGGCCACTACCAAATCTACATTTAATTGTCTCATGAGGCCTACTGATGCATCAATAATATATATCGGGATCCACCCGTCACATACTAGGTCCAATACATTCCTCATAAGAAACGGTTGAAATATAACATTAACATTCATATTAAAACTAGCATACTAAATTTCAATACATTAACCATAAACAATGAATGGTATAAAAATAACACATCCATAGTCAAACATATCACAACACCTTAAATACAATATAGAATAATTGTATCATAATAAATCAACATCAAATAATTGTAATATTTATCAAAGTAAATTTACATAGATGAAATGAAAACTAGTTTAGAGACATATCTCTTTCTATTTTAAAATAATTTATGACTCACATAATTATAATATAAATCATTCATTTTTGTAATTATTTAAATGATTTTAACGGTATCTTCAATAATTTTATAAAGGTGGAAAATATCCGCCCAAGCCATATAAGTTAAAAAAATACATTCTTACCTTAATTTTTTCGAAATGGTCATGATGTACCTTATTTGTAAAATGAAATAAAGATTCCTTTCAAAACATATAATTTCAAATAAGGGTATAATTAAATTTAACCCATATTCTTGTAAATATCATAAATGTTTTGAAATATATTTTTATGAAAACATGGTTGTGGATGATAAATTTGTCCATGTATATTTGTATGTATTAACACCCTCTGATAAGTAAAGTTATTTTAAAATTAACCCTTATATTATTCTTTTCGTTTTTTGATGGTATGTTATCCTCCTGTATAAATGATTAAAAATTGTAATTAAATTATAAAAGATCTATATACATAAATATGATATCATATATGATCCTCTAATATTTATTTGTTAATAATAATTGTGTAGTATCATTGTTTCAGGTGTTATCATATTTGTTTTCCTTTATATGCATATTTAAATAAGCCGTGATTGTTATAGATAGGATGTATTCAATTTACATAACAAATTATATTATGTTGTTTAAAATTATTTTTATTCATCAAATGAAAATTATTCTCGAATTTGTTATATGGGGAATGAATTTAATTGCATTTGTGGAGATGGTAAACCATAAGTACCCAGAAGTGAAAATATCATTCAATTAATTGTGTAATCATATATAATTGGATTCCATATCATATTTACAGAATAATTATCATTTTTTATTTATTATTTACATCAATTTTACCTCATTATTATACCCATATAAATATTAATGTATTGAATATCAACTACACCATGACGTGGAGATGTTACGCCGTACAAACACACTTATGTTGACTTAGTCATTTATAGGATGGACAGAATAATGAATATGATTGTACACTTTTTAAAATAAAATCATACTATGTTGAAGATACTGGATTTATTATTTTATTATGGAAACAATAGATAAAGAGGAAGGGGAATAAGAAAAGGACATTAAATAGTGGATGATATATTTATCTCTTCTTTGGGATCTTCCTTTTGATTTGATCATTGGGTTCCATAGGATGTCTTTGTGATTTTGAGAGAAGTTGAAGTACCATTTTATATGAGGGGTGAGGGACACATTAGGAAAATCATTAATTATAATTTTATTATTCAATCATATTCATTATATAATTTCTCCAAATGAATTTATTTATTGCCTTAGGTGGTTATGGGTAGAAATAATCTCAAACAATAGGTTTTATTCGTGATTATGTTACAATATTAACCTTATATTTTACATTTAACTCTTAGTTAAGTAGTTTAACATTTACCATGTCTCCTTCTATTTTTATATTATATGGTTAATAAAATTACAATAAAATTCCAAGAGAAACCCAACTTGTTCATTATTGATATATCTAACCTTCTCCAAGTCATTTATCCAAAACTTATATTTTAGGAATATTATATCATTTGATAAAATACTATTTGTTCGATATTTTCATTTATGTCAATTTTGACACTATTAAGTAGATAATTTTTTTGAAATTCATAAAAATTTTATCATTTCAAATAAAATTTATTAAATTAACCTAAAATTGTCATATTAACCAATAATTCCATGTAATTCATTAAAAAGTACAAATTTCATTTATTTTAATATTACTGTTGTCAATTATTTTATGCATTCATTAATATGGTAATTAATGCATCATCATTATGTCATATATAAATTTAATTATATATTGTCTAAATTTTATAAATAAAATATAATGTTGTAGGAAATATTTTAATATTTATAATGAATATTTTTAATTGAATTTATCGTATGTATATCCTTATATTAAAAATGGTTTCTTCATTAATCATTTAATTTTACACTTTTAACTCGTCATTAAATAAAATAATAATAAATGTCCTAATCTTGTCCACGTGGATCAAAATGGTCATATTTTATTCGAAGAATAGTTTTTGGACGAAATAAATTTATCCAACAGAATTAGTACATGTGTTATGGTAATTAAAATATCATTTTTACCTTTAATTACCATATTTACTTTTATCCTTGATAAGTAAAAGTCAAAAGTTACTATTCACCAAAAATCATTTTCATCATATTGAACCAAATATTACTTAGTGATGTCAACTGTGTTTCTAAAAATTTGGAAACTCAATTCACAGAGGCTGTAAAATTCAGTTTTATGAAAATTTTCAAATGTTCCTAGAAGGTGGGTAAAGACGTTAAAAGTTCAATAAACAAGTATACATATAATTTTATTATAAAATCACTCCAATTAATTAAATTTAAAATATATAGGTATTATATATCTATTTTGACTTAAAATAAATTTAAAAAAATTAAATAATTATTTAAATAATAAGTCGGTTTTAACTAATAACGTAGTGTTTTTCACTATTCATAAAAATTGAATGTTTTCTGAAAAATAGCTAATAATGACCATTAAAAAATTTTGATATTATGAATTAAAAAAATAATTCTAATTTACTAATTTCAAAAAATAAAAATTTCTTTAATAAATTTTATATCAATTACTGTTGTCCAAACCAAAAATCGATTTTTTTAAAAGTAAAAACTATGAAAAGATTGACATGTGTTTATGTCTAAATTAAATGTTAAATTTAATATAGGGACCTATAATGTATTAAATGATAATAATATTATCTAACTATACTTATATTCCACTCAAATTCATTATTTAACACTTTAAATTTTTACGACTAAAAAGTTGTTTCAAATTTAAATTTTTAATTTTTAACTATTCATCAAAATATCCATGTTATCAAAAAAGGACCTAAAATTTATCATAACTAAATTTTCATGACCATCTTATAATGAAGTATTTAATTTCCTAAAATTAAATATATAAAATATTCAAATATTTTTTTTAAAATGTTCTCCATTAAAAGGCACTAAAATTAAATTTATATAAAAAAATATCCTCTAACTGAAAAAATAAAATTTTTTCTTATATTTTGTCTATGAAACACCTAATATGGATTCTAAAATTATATGAAGGATATAAAATAAAAAATTCAGTTAATGCAATTCATTACCGCTTTTTGAACGTCTAGATTGGTAAGTTTTGCTGTGCTCGAACTCGTTGTTTGGTGTAGCATAAGTTTTTGAATTACTTTGGAAAGATAACATTCAATGAAATCTTGGGGGGATACATTCTACCCTCCTTCAACCAATTGCATAATTTGTAATTTTTCTTCAAAATTAAATGTTCAAAAAAAATAAATATACCATTGTGGAAAACCCACGGGAGAAGTTGTTTTATCAAAATTCAGTCTCAGTAATAGGGAAATTAAAATGGAAAAGTCACCAATAAATTATGATCTCGATCAAGAGAATAAAGGTGGAAATTAGAAATACATTGTAGGAACCCGAATTATTTATAAAATACTTTGTAATATTCTTGATGTAATTTTGGAACAGCGCCTTCAAACGACGTGAGATTCTGAGCACGGTGTGGATGGAATTAAATTTTCAGTGCGTTCACAGTGGGCAAGCAAAATAAGCAGAATAACTCTTAAACGGTAGCTCAGATGGGAAAACCAAGGATACTATTGAGTCTGGAGTTTTCCGTCTACCAAAAGATGAGTATAATTTTCACAGGTGCGAGGCTCCTGTGAAAAATTCCACCTGGGGCGTTTTTGTAATTTAGCAGCATCAGTCGTTAATTTTTATAACATTTAAACGGAGGTTCGGATTAAAATTATGAGACCTCCGTTGTGCTTGAGAGGTGGTGTTAACCCTAGCAGATGCTTAACCATGACTTCGTTGAGAGTTTCAGATTTGGGTCAATTTGGGGGGTTTAAATTATTTATAATTTTTAATAATGTTTACATTATTTAAACCTAAAACCACCCCTTACTTCTTCTTATTCTTGTTTCCTCTAGAGGACAAAGTATCTACTATGGAGAGAACCTCACCATCCCTCCTCCATCCTCACCTCCCCACGGTGGTGTGCGGCTTCGGTGGATCGCTCGCAAAGCTACAGGGTTTTCCCAACAAGGTAGGATCTTTTCGTTTCAATTTTAATTTCCCGGATTCATTGAGCTCATTTGTAGAATGGAATAGATGTATGTTTTTCGATCGAAGCACATAATCGCTTAGTATGTGTTTTGTTCTTTCCGAAGCATCTTTCAGATTTGAATTCTGAATTCCTTGGTGTTCGTAGCTGTCCGATGAAATATTGAGGTAGTTTTGATGTTTTCTGGAGGATCTGGCTGGCTCAGCGGGTCTTTGGTGGTCTAGGGCGGTTGAGCGGAGGCGCAACAGGGCGTCTATCAGAGGGCCGATGGGTGCGTCAGTGGAGGCTGGCGCAGACGAGTGGCCAGGGCCGCTGGCGTCGAGGGCGTCGCTGCGAGTGGGAATCGGCAGGCAGTCGGGTTGCAGAGGCGTGGACGGCGAGGCTTCCAGGCTTCAACTGGGCTAGATGGAGGTGCGAGCTAGGGCGTGTGACATGGTGGCTGACCGGCCCTTTGGCCGGTTGACGCGAGCAGAGGACCGGGGTCCCCGTGACCCTGATTGGCAGACAACACTCACGAATCGTGGGTCCTGTGGAGGTAGAACCGGACGGGCTGCAGCCGACGCTCGCGAACTGTGGGCCGATTCAGGCATGGTGGGCCGACCAAACTAGCCAGGCCCACCAGTTTTCATCCATTAAATATTAAAACACACATAAAAATTTGACAATTTGGTGGATTCATATATTGTATGCGGCAACACGTTCCTTGAGTCGAGACTAACCTTTTAAGATGGTTTCATGATTTTTTAATATCAAGATGAGGGATTTGGTGGTGCGACATGTAGGTTAAGTGGTTTAGCATTTTTCTCTGAGGATCTTGTTTTTGGCAGTACAGACACATCTGAAGACCATTTTGAGTGTTGGCAGCGGCATTGTGACCCTGGAGTCGAGATGAATATTTCCAAGTTGATTTTGGAAGATGAAATTGGAGATGAGGTGTGGGCCCCATGGCTCATCATTCGAGCTGGTCGCAACTTTTTACATCGTTTTTCATTAGATGTCCATTCGGGGAATACTCTTAGTATATTTTTGGTGTTTTTCCGAGGGCATTGAAATGGTGCAATCTACCCTCTGTAATTCTACATGGTTTTGCGGCACTCATGAGGGTTGTTTTGGTTATTGACGGTGAATTCCTACTTCTTCTCCAAATAACTGTTGTGGACAAGTGTTTAGTCAATATTGTGTACTTTTTTAGTGGATCACAATGGTGTGATCCGTTCATAGCGCATCGGGACTAGGATGTGTGTCCCATGAAACACCCCTCGTGTGCAGTACATCAAAATGCATCTTTTTCTATGGACATCTGTTACACACAAGTATTTTGAGAATTTGATGTGTCTTTCTAAGTGGTTCGCAAATGTGCGATGCACCCGACTGTTTTCAGGACCGAGGCTCGGGACTGTGGGACGTCGTCCGAGCGTAAAGTAGTATTGAACGAATTTTACATCGTATATCTATTGGAGGTGAATAAATAGTCGATCTGGGGTGTTTTTTTCTTTGAGGATTACAACGATATGATCTTATTGGCTGTGTGATGTCTCATTCGAGATCTCATTAAATGTGGAAGGATGAATGGTGCTCTGGTGGCAGTTCTTCATGCTGTGTTTGGAAGAGAACCCTTGGCGTGTGATCGCGTTCACACCCATATGAGTGAAGTTGATGTTTGAAGGGATATTGTTTGTCGTTCTAGGTATATGGAGGAAGAATGTTGGAAGGATTATGTTTTCTCCCTTTGCATTGATGTTGGGTGTCATGTGTATGATAGCCTTTGGGATAGAGATTTGGTATACTCTGGGAGTATATGTGAATTCTTGGAGGTACATGTTTTAAGTTTGTACCCAATAATGTTTGTGTACTTGGTTTGGAGAGGACATTGGGTGACACGTCTTGTGGGCCCCTTGGTCGTGTCGCATTATGATTTTAATACCATTGATCTCTCAGGACGTAGAGGGTCGCTCTATTCCTGATGGTTTATATTAGCTGGGTTTAGTGGTTTCTCTAGGTTCTGTTCTTGACGGTTTGTTCGACAGAGTTTTTTTGGATCCTATTTTTTCATTAACTGTGTGGGATTTAAGCATCACATCCCTTCGGGTTCTCTGATAGAGTTATTGTGGATTCGGTGTGACCAATACATTATGCCCCCACCGATCCTCTATCCAAGAGGATTTTACAGTACGGTATGGAGCAACCGTGTGCCTGGGCACAGATATCCTAGATGAGTATCGAGACCATATCCTCCTTCCACGATCTACCATGACATGTTTCCCTAGGCAAAACTCCATGTATCGGCATGACCCACACCACTTGGGCGTTCAACATATACTATGTGAATTATTATGGAGTTTATTGGTTGCATGATACCAACTCCATGTTCTATTGGACAGTGTTGTACCATCAAGTAGGGATGGCCAGAGCAGTTCTAGGTTTACCCGCCTATGGGGATGGGCAGTGGGTTGCTCATTGACTTCTTAGGTTTTACCCTCCCGCGAGGCTGTGTATTGGGTTTCTCATGTATTGCAAAGGGTTTACCCACCCACCGTGATTGGATAGTGGGATCCCCTATGACCTCTTAGGGTTTACCCTCCAGCAGTGACTGGACAGTGGGTTACCCGACGTCCTCTTAGGTTTTACCCTCTAGCAAGGACTGGGCAATGGGTTACCCAATGACCACTTAGTGTTGACCCTCCAGTAATGACTGGGCAGTGTCTTACCCGATGACATCTATGGATTTACCCTCCAGCAGAGTCTGGGAAGTGGTTTACTCGATGACCTCTTAGGATATACACTCCATTAGAGATTGAGAAGTGGGCTAAACGACGACCTCATAGGGTTTACCCTCTATTGGCGCTGGGAAGTTGGTTACCTGATTACTTCTTTCAGAAACAGTCCTTTCTACTAGGCTAGTCTGTTTCTTTTCTCCGTGACTACTGGAGCAGGACCCTTGGTTGTATGGGTCAGTGATGTGACAACTTTGACATTGAGAAGACCTCTCTAGTGTGTTATAGTTAAGAGGTGTGGTTTGACTTTCCACAGATCTCTCAAGTACGAGGGGTGATTTCCCCACCAAGATGCATCCTTGTGACGTGACCTAAAACCGTCTGGGCGAGTCAGTGCCTCTCAAAGTGGATAGTGACGGGGTGAGGTGATTTAAACCCCTTGGCTTGTTGTTCATGGTAGACGTGCTGGATGCTGAGCATCGATGGTGGTTACTTCTGGGACTATTAGCGACTCGTATTCTTGGGTTGAGCTACGGGATGGAAATCCCCTTACGATCTTGTTCGGGTATCTTTATTGAGGATATGGATATGTATATACCTTTTTCCAGTACCCACTCCTTTTGTTTGGTTACTTTTTTTCTAAGAGATGTGATGAAGCGCGGGTATGCCACATGCTTTTCGTGTCTAGATTCTCAAGGTTGGATGAGTCTACTCTCATACTATAGGTTGCGAAGACTCAATGAGAAGTTTTATCTTTTCACAGTTTCTAAATCCTTGTGTTTGGGCATGTCTACTTCTATTCTCTTGTTAGGATGAGCTGTTACTCTATTGTACTCTATATTGCACTCTCTGTCGTTCTTCTTTACAATTCCATGTTCGATATACTACTCAATTCTTTAGTACCCTCATTGTTTCTCCCCCAAGCCTTTAGGGTATCATACTGGGTAATTATATACTCACCCCTTCTTGGTCTATTCCATCAAATGGTTTCCCCGTGTAGATGATGGACATGTCGATCATGACACCAGTGGATCTTAGGAGTTCGGGTGCTTGGACCATGTACAATGGTCGTAGTTGGGTTCTAGGTGAGGGACCCTCCCAGCTATTGTACATTAGTTTACCTATTTCTGGGTTGTGGCACTTTTCTTGTTGGGCATGTGTTTTTTCCTTTTTTTCCTTTTTAGTTTTCCTTCGGTATTTACATTGTACTATTTAGAGGTCGATGAATTTTTGTGGTTGTTTATAGTAGATATTACTTTACTTTTCCTTTTAATATGCACTTCTACATGGAGTGGGCCTCATTTGTGTGTACAGGTTCTCGGGAAAATCCATCCCTGAGTTGTTTAGTCATCAGATCTTGTCTCCAGCCCCTGGCATATGGAGGCGGGCTTGGGGTAGTTGCGGCTCGATCCTGGGTAGTGTCGGGTCGTGACAAAAATAATTGGAAGAAAATTAAAATATTTATATGGTGTTATTTAGGTTATCAATCACAAGCAATTGTAAAATTTAGTGCTCAAATACATCAATCTATGATGACTTATAATATCATTAGATCAAAAAAACATAAGGTAATATAATAACAATTTTCTGGTTTTATGATACCTTCATTAAAGTTTTTGAATTATTTTATTCAAAGAATAAGAGGTAAAAAAAATACTTGAAAAGTATAGCTTCTTCCTTTAACTAATTCATACCACAAACTCAACATTCACTACAAAGGATAATAGATTTAAAAAAGATTATATTTATCATAATCTTATAGGGTTCCAAAATTAATGAATTTATAATTAATTTGTTGGACTATTTAATAAAACCAATTTATTCAAACCAAGTCATCTCCTAGGACAGTGGTAGGTGATGCGGCTTTTTTTCCTTTCTGTTGCAAGATCAAGTCTCGCGGCCTTGCCAGATGTGACGAGTTATTACATGACCTCCTGGTTGTCCTTTTTATAAAAATCCAAAAATAATCTTAAGAAATGTTTTAAAATTATCAATAGAATCAAATTTCAAAAATAATCCATTTCATCCTATAGTATTATCCAAAATACTTATTTCCAAACTCACAATCTAAATTTTATAAGGAAGGTAAACAAAATAATGATCTTTTTTCCACGTAATAACATGTGAAGACCTTCATCATGTATTCTTTTAAAACTATGTAATACCCTGAATTACCTTATAACATTATTGAATATAGTCATGGTCCCATATTCCTTATAGAATACTGGATATACTCAATATATCCACAAATGTCATAAACTCCAACAATAATGGAATAATGAAAAAATTAATTAGATTCAAAGATGTCAAGTATATCGAATATAATTTATCCAAATCAATAATATCTTATTCCTAAATCACTACCAAATTATAAGAACAATATTAAGGATTATCTTTCCTTTATCCAAAGTTTTTCCAAAAAGATTAACATGCTATTAAGTCACATTTCTTAGAACTATATACACTCAAACCCTAAAATAAATACTACTACAATACAATATTTATTTATTTCCATAATTCATATAACCATAACAATGTTGATAGAATAGTCAAATGAAATAATTCTGTAATAACAATATATGATAAGATGTCATTTTTATTCATTTTTTGTAGTATCATATCATTATTATTATCAAATAGAATCATTTATGGCATACTCTAATTATTTTTACATTGATCTTATTTGTGTTCAAATTGATAACAGATGAAGTGTTTTACATTTGAATCTTTTTTCTTACCCTTTCTATCACAAAATTGGTATCTTTTTTTCTCCACAAATATAAAAAACTATCATTCTTTTTATAAATTTACCAAGGTGATTCAATCCATAGTTATCACATATGGGAGAATCATTTCTTCCATTTTTTCCATTATACATATTTCTATATACAATTATTTCTTCTCTATCATTCATTCAATGACAAAGGACCCAAATAATTTAATATTTATCTTTTCAATACATTAATCTATTTTTTCAAGTGATAGGAATATGTGGAAGATTATTTCCAATTTAAATTTTGGCTTCATACTATGAAAGATATGAACTTTCTTACTCTTTCGATCAGGCATATTGCGGGAGATCTCATTCCTTCAAATGGGCACCATTTTTGAACAATGTTACATACTAGGATAGTTTATGAATAGTTATAGATAATTCCAAAATTTTAAAATACCTAACATAAATGTTAATGATTGTGAATATAATCTATATTCATAAAACATGATTTCATTAAGGATGTATTTGACTCAAAATCAATCACAATGTCTTGTAATGAAAATGTGAGTTATCCTAGGCATATCCCTTGAGAGTGTCATAACCAAAATTTTGGCATGTTCTTTTATACAAAAAGTCAAAATATATGTTAGGGTATTGTTTTCTAATTACACTTTTTCTAAATCTAGTTTCTAAGGTTTTTACTAAACATCCTATAATACCAATTGTAATTCCCTGTCCCCAAATCCCAGAGTTGTTGC
Organism: Viscum album; assembly: GCA_963277665.1. Taxonomy (NCBI): domain Eukaryota; kingdom Viridiplantae; phylum Streptophyta; class Magnoliopsida; order Santalales; family Viscaceae; genus Viscum; species Viscum album. The sequence goes on from OY728159.1 coordinate 1,437,066,542, forward strand.
ATTATTTCATAACATAAGCATGATGAAAAGGAATCTAGTCCTAAAGGATGAATTGGTTTAGTATTCTTGGAAAATGGATTGTATACATGAAAATTACATTACACATTCAAACAAAAAACATAACATAATTAATCAATTGAGAACACCACTATTCTTGTAGCTTAACCCCTTATACCATACATAATACACATCATGGAATCCTGTGAAAAATAAAACATAAGAATGGGGTGAGCTCAATCCATCGGTAAGTGTATGATATACAATGGAAGATAACATAAACATTAGGCGTGCTGAATAACTAAAAACACAAGCCTTTACAAATAATAAACATGAACACATTATGGTAGGAATATGATCTAATAAAATAATCCCATAATAAAATATTTCGGTGGGTATTCAATTAGTCGAATAACTACATGAACCATCAATATTATTTTGATAATGAGGGAATGTATAATGTGGGACATTCTAAAACATTTTTTCAATGCCTCAACCAAGACAACTAAAAATGATAATGGCCTCAGCAAAAACCATATATCAAATTGGGAAACGGCTCATCCAATTACATGTATAATGATATAATGAGACCTACAAATTCATTTATGATCTATTCTGGGATCCACTCATCACATACCAAGTCCAATACATTCCTCATATGAAAATATAGAAACATACCATATACATTCTTATTAAAACTAGCCTATAAAATATCATATCTTTAACCATAAACAATGAATGGTATAAAAATAAAACATCCACATTCAAACATATGACAAAACCATAAATACAATATCGGTGATTTGTATCATAATATATCCACTTCATATAAGTTTAATATTTATCAACGTATGTTGACATAGATGAAATCGAAACAATTTGACATAAATATCTCTTTATATTTTGAAATAATTTAAGAGTCACATAATTGTCAAATAAAACATATATCTGGAAAATATTCTTATATGACTATAAGGGATACTTCGACAACGTTATAATGGTGGGAAATATCTGCACCTCTCGTATAAGTTAAAAAACACATTCTTGCCATTATTTTGTAGAAAATGTCATATAGTACCTTTTTGGAAAATGATGGAACGATTCCGTTCAATAAATATGTAACAATCCGAGTCCAGAGCCCCTTTATTGGTGCCCCGTACCCAATTCTCCACATGACCTCAAGATCGTTTTCCCAAATGCCAGAGGCTGCCGGCTAGCTGTGAGGGCCATGGTGAGTCGCTGGGGAAACTATGCCCTCATTCGGTAAGGTATACAAGGTAAGGAATACAACAATAAAGAGAAGAAGAAATAACAATGTACATAACAACTAAAACCAAACAAAGGAAATAAGTAGATATATAGAAATGATGACGATGATGCAACAGGTAAAAGTATCTAAGGAAAGAAGCAAACAAAAAAACATGCTGAAATACAACTAAAACCATGTGCAAAAGAAAAACAAAGTAGGCTCCTTAGCATCACGATCCACGGCTCGGTCTCATGTTCTCCAGCTCCAGTGCAATCAAGAACTTAATGGAGAAGGGAACTTGCCCTTATCTATACCTACAACTGTAAAGACCCGCAAATTTCAAGGAAATTTTTTTTCTTAATTTTCTTTGGAATTTTACAAGAGCGCAGCTTCAGACGGCACCTGATTCTGAGGCTCGGTGTGCCCGGAATCAATTTCCGAAGTTTGGCTCGGGTACGTTCAGTGAACGAACGAGTGAGTTTTTCTATCTTTTGAACCGGTGCCCGGAATCAAATTCTGAGGGCACCGATGAAATCGCAGCACCGGTATTTGCTTAGAAACGCCTCTTCCGGAGTTGCGTTTGCTCAGACGTGGTTTTTAAATTTTGCGGCTTTAAGTCAGAAATAAAATAAAGTTTGTGCGACAACTTTATTCTATTTCACTTAAGCTGCTTGGAAGCCACTTGAAGCCACTTAAAGACGGCTTGAACTGAGTTGAACTGGATAGGATGCTATCCGGAAATATCCTACCCCCTTGGTAGGATATTTGTGAGGTGGGGCCCGCATGAGCCCCGCCGTTTCTTTCGCTAAGTAACGCACCCGCGAAAACCCGTCAAAGTAACTGAAAAGTCAACTGACGCGTTTTCTTTAATTCTTAACAGACCATTTAATTGGGCGGTTTATTTCGTGAATTAAATGGGTTGTTTCATTCGTTGAATTAATTCAACGAATTTAATGGGTCGTTACTTACGCGTTTGCGTTCGTTGGCAAAATAATAAAATAAGACCAACTCTTTCCTTTGGAGGATTACTCGTTGTGCGAGATTCTCTGGGCCTCCACCCTCCCCGCGAAGAACGCGAAGAACGCGAAGAACGCGAAGAACGCCGGCGACCGAAATTCGACGACGCACACCGAGATCTGCGATGTCGACGAGCTTTACCCGCGACGTTCTTCGGCGACGCCTCTTCTTCCGCGGCCGATCCTCGTTCGGCAACTAAGGTGAGAATCGGATCGTTTAAATTCTCCTTTTTTAAAAATTCATGGCAACAGATTTAATTAATTAAATCCGTTTGTTCTTGATCCGGAGATTGGCGACGCGACGCCGGATACCGCGACGACGCAACGATCCCCCTTTCTTCCGCGACGAGCGATCCCGCGATGACCTCTCGTCCGACGACGACGACAAGGTAGGGGTTTATTATTCTTGATGATTCATTCCCATGTTCTTATTTCTTTTGAATAAAGAACCGGCATGAATAATTTCAATTAATTAAAAATTGAAATGCCGTTCAAAAGAAAAGGAGTGAACAATTTTTATCTTTGATTAAAAATTGTTGTAGCCGTTCCTCCTGTTGATTATGACTAACGCGGAGGGTGCGGGTCTAACGAACAAGACCCGGCAACCCTCCGCCGATCTCTTTTGTTGTGCGGATATGGCGGACAACGACGAACCGTGCGGCAGGGGCGATCTGTTGATCCCGCAGTGAAGATCGGCCCCCGGGAGGAGCATCGGTGCAGATGGGAGGCAAAACGGGCCACCAGAGCAACTCCGGCGGCCCGCGGAAGGTGGCCGCGGCGCGGGCCGCAGGCGCGGCGGCGCCGGCGACCGGAGGCGGCGGCGCCCAGCGCGCCGCCGGAGGAGTCCGCAGCGGCCGAGCCGCGGTGGCGGCGAACCGCCGGACCGCGTCCGCGGTCCGGCCACCCAGCACGCGTTCCACGCGGGCCGCGTTTCTCCAAAGCCGCGGGTCAAACCCGCGGCGGCTCACTTGGCCGCTCGGCCGAAGCCGAGCCGGCCGGGTCGGGCCGACCCGGTTCGGCCGACACAAGGGGGGTTCGGGTCGGGTCGCCCCGGGCCCAGAACCCCCGTTTCGGGCCCTCTTCGGTCTTTCGCCCATATCTTGGGCCTGGGACCCCCGATTGACGAACCGTCAGTGGCTACGCGATCCTTGGATTGAGACGGTCGTTTCGGTATATTATACTCAAGGTTTCGGAAGACTTTGGGTTCGGCCGGGTTGGTTCGTACACGAAACCAACCGGGCCCTCGGAGCGGAAACGCTCATAACTTGAGTTACGGACGTCCGAACGACGTACCGTCAGCTGTGGTAGTTTCCTCTAAGTGAGACGGAACTTTTGGCATTCTCCGCCCGAGGATCGGATACAGGCGGAGTACGGTCGGGTTGGTTTTGCCCTAAAAACCAACCGGGCCCCTGGGACGGAAATGCCAATAGCTCTCAGATCGGGCGTCCGATTGACGCGCCGTCTGTTGCGTTGAGATCCTGTTGTCGATACGGAACTTTTGGATACATCAACTTCGGACTACGTGTCAGTTGATGTATCAGCATCTCGGCTCGTGGAGCGGACCCTCCTAAACGAGCTCGCTATGTGCGGGAACCCTAGCGCTGGCTGTGACTTCGACGACAGAGCAGAGATCCTCCGTGGACTGCGACGACGGCAGAGCAGAGATCCTCCGTGGACTGCGACGACGGCAGAGCAGAGATCCTTCGTGGACTGCGGCGACGACAGAGCAGAGATCCTCAGTGGACTGCGTCGACCACTGCACTCAGCAATCCTACGTGGATCAGTGCTACAGGTTCTGTGTGAGCCCGATCCTATGTGGGTCCTTACTACCGTTTCTGTGTGAGCCACTGCCTACAGGTTCTGTGTGAGCCCGATCCTACGTGGGTCTTTTGCGGGGGTTAGTACCTATCGATCCTTCGTGGGTCCGACGACTTAGATGGATCAGTGATCATCTTTGACGTCATCTGAAAAAGTATACCTGGTTGAGCTGAATCGTATGTTACTCTCCTTTGTGGATTGTGTTGAACTATCCTATGTGGATTTTACTGTTTACTCTCCTTGTGGATTTGAGTCTTGCTTTCCTTTGTGGATTGAGTTGTTCTTGAGCTCGTGAGAAGAGCTAGAATTGGGGACTTAGGTATATGTATGGGCATATACCTAAGTCGAGTCAGATGTTACTTCGTGATTGCATCTTTCTTTTGTGCTATATCCTTTGTGGATTTCGGGAGACCTTTGGGGGTCTCGGGGTCCTTACTGAGTAGTTGTACTCACCCCTGCACGGGCTATGCCCGCACCTTGTTGTGTTGGTTGCAGACGACGGACAGCGCTGATCACGGTTGGGGCGTGGAGCAGGACGGTACCTGGAGGTGGACCACTGGGCGGGACGTGCTCGGAGCGGACGTGGGACCCGAGGAGCCTGGAGGCTATCTGTACCCACCCTTCAGGTGGGATTGCCAGTGGACGATACGAGGCCGCCGTCTTTTCTTCAGTTGCTGTACTTGACTTTTCAGTTGTACTTTACAGTTGGGATTGTATTTCCGGCCCCCTTTACTTTTCTGCACTTTACTTTCCGTTTGCTGACTCTGTGTGGTTGTTACGTATAAAGGCAATGCCTTCCCTGTTTACTGGGATTTTACGCCTTGGTGCTAGTCGCCAGCCCCTGGCCTATGGAAGGCGGGCTTGGGGTAGTCACGGCACGGGCCCCGAGGACGGGTCGTGACAAATTGGTATCAGAGCTGGTCGGTTCTACCACAAACTCTGGTCGTCTTTTCTTTCTATATAAAGTAATAGTGTTTAGTGTATTGAGTGTGGTTATCAGTTCAGGGAGCCCAGTGTTGGTGCGGCGGCCGACGTATCCGTACACCAGGACCCTGACTCCTGATTTTCGACATAATGTATGAAAACATTGATTGCGTGTGTGTTTCAAGTCTTCTTTGTGATTACTTGTGTCAGCTCACCGGGTATACTGATCTGCTTCATGAAAGTCTCATGTTTTCCTTGTGATTACTTGTGCCAGCTCACCAGGTATATTGTTCTGACTGTGGTGCTCTTGTTCTCCTTTTCAGGATGGCCCCGCGACGACAGCCAGCTAGGGTTCCGAGTGTAGGGCGCGACGGCAGCCCACCGAGCGACGAGGCCTCGGTGCAGGGCCCTTTTCCAGCAGTGGCACCGACGGTAGCCTTACCCGCCGAGCCACCGATGCTTCCAGTACCAAACGCTGACGATGCACGTCGCCTCAGGGCACTGCATGAGTTTCAGAGCCAGCGACCGCCCAGGTTTCGCGGTGAGGCGGACCCCCAGGCCGCCGAGGACTGGCTAGAGGCGGTGGTACAGATCATTAGGCTAGTGAGGACACCAGCAGATCTCATGGTGATTCTCGCGGTGAGCCTCCTGCAGGTGGCAGCAGGACGATGGTGGAGCTTGATGCTCCAGGTTCACGATGAGGCATCCTTGCTCTGGGCGGACTTCGAGAGCCTCTTCCTCTCTGAGTTCGTCCCGGCCACCCTCCGAGCGGTGCGCATCCAGGAGCTTCTCCAACTGCGCCAGGGCAGCATGACGGTCGCTCAGTATGCGGCGAGGTTCACTGACCTATCTCGCTACTCGACCGACATGGTACGGTACCCCTTCTTCCGGGCCTGGACCTTCGAGCAGGGCTTGCGACAGGAGATTCGGGCGTCGCTGATCTCCCTCAGCATTCCGACCCAGGCGGGAGTGCTGGAGCGATCCCTCCTGATCGAGAGCTTCCTGGCAGAGCCTTCTTCAGCGGCGAGACCTAGCGCAGGGCGGCAGGTAGCTGATTCTTCGGCAGCAGGTAGCCTACTGATGACTCTCGGGTCCAGGCAGACCAGACCCCCACGCAGACGGCCTCAGGACACCGACTCAGCGGTGCGGGGCACACAGCGGAGTGCCAGCCTTCCGAGAGGCAGGATGTGCTACTCCTGCGGCGGGCAGGGTCACATGGCTCGTGACTGCCCGACTCGCCGACCAGAGGAGCAGTAGACGGTGGAGGGGCCACCCAGGCAGAGGCAGAGGGTCGACCGTGGCGGTCCGCAGGGAGGAGGCGGACGAGGCAGAGGAGCTGGCCGAGCAGCGGGTGGTGGGCGACGCTTCCAGGCTCTACCCCCACCACCACCAGGAGGGCCACCTCGACCACATGGAGCTGGCGGGCAGGGACAGGCCCAGCTCCAGGCAGTGGAGGCCTACGACCCCGACTTGCCAGAGATGATTCGAGGTACGATCTGTGTCTATTCCACCCTTGCTGCAGTACTTATAGACACAGGAGCAAGTCACTCTTTCATAGCCTCTGCCCTTGTTCGGAGCTCGGAGATTCCGACTGAGCCGTTGGATCGATCCTTACGGCTAGAGACTTTTACGGGAGCAGACTCGACGATTACGCACTGGTGCCGGCAGTGTGAGCTTACTCTAGGAGGCGAGAGCTTCGGCTGGGATCTCCTTGTAGCGGCGTCGAGGCCTTACGACGTCATCTTGGGCATGGATTGGCTATCCACGGTTCATGCCCAGATCGACTGTTTTAGGAGCAAGGTGAGATGTGTTCGCACCGACGGGAGCAGGTTTACCTTCACCGGCGAGAAGGGAACCTTTGCAGCATAGGATGGACTTCCGCGGAGAAGAGTGCAGCCCATCTCTCATTAGTTGGCTAGCCTCATCCTAGGAGCAGTGGACGTGCGGAGTCCAGTTTTTCCTGCAGTGGTGGACCAGTACGTGGACGTCTTTCCCGAAGACGTTCCAGGGCTACCTCCTCGTAGAGAGGTAGACTTTTACATCGACTTGTACCCTGGGACAGCCCCGATATCTACTCCAGCATATCGGATGGCCCCCGCCGAGCTTCGGGAGCTGCGGGTACAGTTGGAGGACTGGCAGAGCAAGGGGTTTATCCGACCCAGTGTTTCACCCTGGGCTTCCCCGATTTTGTTCGCCAAGAAGGCGGACGGGAGCTTGCGACTGTGTGTCGACTATCGTCGCCTGAACCAAGTGACAGTGAGGAACAAGTATCCGCTGCCACGGATTGATGACCTCTTCGATCAGCTCAAGGGAGCGCGGTGGTTCTCGAAGATAGACCTCCGGTCAGGCTATCATCAGCTCAGAGTTCGAGACGAGGACGTGCAGAAGACGGCCTTCAGGTGTTGGTATGGCCATTATGAGTTCTTGGTTATGCCATTCGGCGTAACCAATGCTCCAGCAGTGTTCATGAGCCTCATGAACAGGATCTTCCAGCCATACCTCGACCGATTTGTCGTGGTCTTCATTGACGACATTTTGGTATACTCGACGACTGAGGAGGAGCATGCCTACCACCTGCGAGTAGTGCTAGACACACTCCGAGAGCACCAGCATTATGGAAAGCTCTCAAAATGCCAGTTCTGGTTACGTGAGGTCCATTTCTTGGGGCACGTCATCTCTGAGGCGGGAGTTGCAGTGGATCCCGCGAAGATCGAGGCAGTGCTTGCTTGGGAGCCACCCAAGAGCGTGACAGAGGTGCGGAGCTTCTTGGGCCTAGCCGGATACTATCGGAGATTCGTGCCAGACTTCTCCAGAGTTGCGGCACCACTCTCAGCTTTGACAAAGAAGGGGAAACCCTTCGTGTGGTCAGATAGATGTCAGCAGAGCTTCCAGGAGCTGAGGCAGAGGTTGACCAGCGCACCTATCTTGAGGTTGCCTGAGGAGGGAGTTGGATACGTAGTTTACTGCGATGCATCAGGGACTGGACTCGGATGCGTCCTGATGCAGGAGCGGGCCGTGATCGCCTATGGATCACGTCAGTTGAGGCCGCATGAGCAGAACTACGCCACTCATGACCTGGAGTTAGCAGCAGTGGTCTTCGCTCTGAAGACTTGGCGGCACTATCTGATGGGCGAGCGCTTCACAGTCTTTTCTGACCACCAGAGTCTCAGGTATATCTTCTCTCAGAAGGACCTGAACCTGAGACAGCGCAGATGGCTTGAGTTCCTCCAGGACTATGACTTTGAGATAGTCTATACTCCTGGGAAGGGGAACTTGGTAGCCGATGCCCTCAGCAGGAGGACGGGCATTCAGCTACTTGAGGAGGCGACGGAGCAGCTAGCCTCCTTACAGATATCCTTCGTGGATAGAGACGGAGCATCCTTTCTTCAGTCTCTCACAGTCTCTCCTCCACTTCTACAGCGGGTCAGAGAGGCTCAGCGTGAGGACGCTGACTGTGAGACCCGGCGTGGACTGATATCCTCAGGTCAGGCGCCTGATGGCTTCTCCCTTGGAGCAGAGCACGACATCCTTTTCAGAGGACGTACCTTCGTACCAGTCGCATTGAGAGAGGAGGTGCTGAGAGAGTTTCACACTTCTCCCTTGGAGGTACATCCTGGAGTGGCGAAGATGTACCAGGATCTCAGGCGACATCACTGGTGGCCGGGCATGAAGAAAGCTGTGGCAGAGTTCGTTTCACGATGCCTCACCTGCCAGCAGGTGAAGGCAGAGCATCAGGTACCAGCAGGCTTGGTACAGCCCTTGGAGGTCCCGGAGTGGAAGTGGGATGGCATATCTATGGACTTCGTGACTGGACTTCCACGCACTTCCAAGGGTCACGACTCCATTTAGGTGATTGTCGACCGACTCACCAAGTCGGCACACTTCTTACCCATCAGAGAGCAGGGCTCAGTGGAGAGAATGGGACGTCTTTACGTCCAGGAGATCGTACGGCTTCACGGTGTGCCATCGTCTATCGTCTCCGATCGAGATGCTCGTTTCACTTCCCGGCTTTGGAAGGGGTTGCAGGAGGCGTTCGGGACGCGGCTCCATCTGAGCACAGCCTTCCACCCTCAGACGGATGGTCAGACGGAGAGGACCATACAGACACTCGAGGACATGCTCCGTGCATGTGTTCTCGACTTTGGTCGCAGCTGGGAGGACCACCTACCCTTGGTGGAGTTCGCATACAACAACAGCTACCACTCCACCATCGGGATGGCACCATACGAGGCGTTGTACGGCAGACCCTGCAGATCACCGTTGTGCTGGACAGACCCTGGGGAGTCATCACTCGTGGGACCAGAGATGGTCCGAGCCACGACAGAGAAGGTCCAGATCATCCAGGAGAGGATGAGGACAGCTCAGAGCCGGCAGAAGTCATATGCTGACAGGAGGCAGAGGCCACTAGAGTTCGAGGATGGCGACCACGTCTTTTTGTGTGTCTCACCTCGACGTGGTTTACGGAGATTTGGCCGAGGCGGCAAGTTGTCTCCACGCTTCATCGGGCCTTTCCAGGTCCTCAGCAGGATAGGAGAGGTGGCTTATCGCCTGGCTCTACCACCTCAGTTGCACCGGGTGCACGACGTCTTCCACGTGTCTCAGCTGAGGAGATACGTGCACGACCCGACGCACATCATCGACTTTGGGGAGCTGGACGTGGACGATGGGGCGACTTTTGCGGAGGTCCCAGTAGAGATCGAGGATCGACAGGAGCGGGTCCTACGTGGGCGGTCGATTCCTCTTGTGCGCGTCAGATGGCAGCACGGGAACCTCCAGGAGAGCACTTGGGAGCGGGAGGCTCAGATGCGTGCTCAGTACCCCCATTTGTTCCCCTAGTTTTTGATGTATCTTTACGGGGACATAAATCCCTGAGGTGTGAGTAATGTAAAGACCCGAAAATTTCAAGGAATTTTTTTTTCATAATTTTCTTTGGAATTTTACAAGAGCGCAGCTTCAGACGGCACCTGATTCCGAGGCCCGGTGTGCCCGGAATCAATTTCCGAAGTTTGGCTCGGGTACGTTCAGTGAACGGACGAGCGGGTTTTTCTATCTTTTGAACCGGTGCCCGGAATCAAATTCTGAGGGCACCGATGAAATCGCAGCGCCGGTATTTGCTTAGAAACGCCTCTTCCGGAGTTGCGTTTGCTCAGACGTGGTTTTTAAATTTTGCGGCTTTAAGTCAGAAATAAAATAAAGTTTGTGCGACAACTTTATTATATTTCACTTAAGCTGCTTGGAAGCCACTTGAAGCCACATAAAGACGGCTTGAACTGAGTTGAACTGGATAGGATGCTATCCGGAAATATCCTACCCCCTTGGTAGGATATTTGTGAGGTGGGGCCCGCACGAGCCCCGCCGTTTCTTTCGCTAAGTAACGCACCCGCGAAAACCCGTCAAAGTAACTGAAAAGTCAACCGACGCGTTTTCTTTAATTCTTAACAGACCATTTAATTGGGCGGTTTATTTCGTGAATTAAATGGGCTGTTTCATTCGTTGAATTAATTCAACGAATTTAATGGGTCGTTACTTACGCGTTTGCGTTCGTTGACAAAATAATAAAATAAGACCAACTCTTTCCTTTGGAGGATTACTCGTTGTGCGAGATTCTCTGGGCCTCCACCCTCCCCGCGAAGAACGCGAAGAACGCGAAGAACGCGAAGAACGCGAAGAACGCGAAGAACGCCGGTGACCGAAATTCGACGACGCGCACCGAGATCTGCGACGTCGACGAGCTTTACCCGCGACGTTCTTCGGCGACGCCTCTTCTTCCGCGGCCGATCCTCGTTCGGCAACTAAGGTGAGAATCGGATCGTTTAAATTCTCCTTTTTTAAATATTCATGGCAATAGATTTAATTAATCAAATCCGTTTGTTCTTGATCCGGAGATTGGCGACGCGACGCCGGATACCGCGACGACGCAACGATCCCCCCTTCTTCCGCGACGAGCGATCCCGCGACGACCTCTCGTCCGACGACGACGACAAGGTAGGGGTTTATTTTTCTTGATGATTCATTCCCGTGTTCTTATTTCTTTTGAATAAAGAACCGGCATGAATAATTTCAATTAATTAAAAATTGAAATGCCGTTCAAAAGAAAAGGAGTGAACAATTTTTATCTTTGATTAAAAATTGTTGTAGCCGTTCCTCCCGTTGATTATGACTAACGCGGAGGGTGTGGGTCTAACGAACAAGACCTGGCAACCCTCCGCCGATCTCCTTTGTTGTGCGGATATGGCGGACGACGACGAACCGCGCGGAAGGGGCGATCTGTTGATCCCGCAGTGAAGATCGGCCCCCGGGAGGAGCATCGGCGCAGACGGGAGGAAAAACGGGCCACCGGAGCAACTCCGGCGGCCCGCCGCGGCCGAGCCGTGGCGGCGGCGAACCGCCGGACCGCGTCCGCGGTCCGGCCACCCAGCACGCGGCCCGCGCGGGCCGCGTTTCTCCAAAGCCGCGGGTCAAACCCGCGGCGGCTCAGTCGGCCGCTCGGCCGAAGCCGAGCCGGCCGGTCCGGTCGGCCGGGCCGCGCCCAGGCCGGACCGGACCCGGCCTAGCCGTGTCGGGCCGGGTCAGGCCGACCCGGTTCGGCCGACCCAGGGGGGGTTCGGGCCGGGTCGCCCCGGGCCCATAACCCCCGTTTCGGGCCCTCTTCGGTCTTTCGCCCATATCTTGGGCCTGGGACCCCCGATTGACGAACCGTCAGCGGCTACGCGATCCTTGGATCGAGACGGTCGTTTCGGTATATTATACTCAAGGTTTCGAAAGACTTTGGGTTCGGACGGGTTGGTTCGTACACGAAACCAACCGGGCCCTCGGAGCGGAAACGCTCATAACATGAGCTACGGACGTCCGAACGATGTACCGTCAGCTGTGGTAGTTTCCTCTAAGTGAGATGGAACTTTTGGCATACTCCGCCCGAGGATCGGATACAGGCGGAGTACGGTCGGGTTGGTTTTGTCCTAAAAACCAACTGGGCCCCTGGGACGGAAATGCCAATAGCTCTTAGACCGGGCGTCCGATTGACGCGCCGTCTGTTGCGTTGAGATCCTGTTGTCGATACAGAACTTTTGGATACATCAACTTCGGACTACGTGTCAGTTGATGTATCAGACTCTCGGCTCGTGGAGCGGACCCTCCTAAACGAGCTCGCTATGTGCGGGAACCCTAGCGCTGGCTGTGACTGCGACGACAGAGCAGAGATCCTCCGTGGACTGCGACGACGGAAGAGCAGAGATCCTCCGTGGACTGCGACGACGGCAGAGCAGAGATCCTTCGTGGACTACGGCGACGACAGAGCAGAGATCCTCAGTGGACTGCGTCGACCACTGCACTCAGCGATCCTACGTGGATCAGTGCTATAGGTTCTGTGTGAGCCCGATCCTATGTGGGTCCTTACTACCGGTTATGTGTGAGCCACTGCCTACAGGTTCTGTGTGAGCCCGATCCTACGTGGGTCTTTTGCGGGGGTTAGTACCTATCGATCCTTCGTGGGTCCGACGACTTAGATGGATCAGTGATCATCTTTGACGTCATCTGAAAAAGTATACCTGGTTGAGCTGAATCGTATGTTACTCTCCTTTGTGGATTGTGTTGAACTATCCTATGTGGATTTTACTGTTTACTCTCCTTGTGGATTTGAGTCTTGCTTTCCTTTGTGGATTGAGTTGTTCTTGAGCTCGTGAGCAGAGCTAGAATTGGGGACTTAGGTATATGTATGGGCATATACCTAAGTCAAGTCAGATGTTACTTCGTGATTGCATCTTTCTTTTGTGCTATATCCTTTGTGGATTTCGGGAGACCTTCGGGGGTCTCGGGGTCCTTACTGAGTAGTTGTACTCACCCCTGCATGGGCTATGCCCGCACCTTGTTGTGTTGGTTGCAGACGACGGACAGCGCTGATCACGGTTGGGGCGTGGAGCAGGACGGTACCTGGAGGTGGACCACTGGGCGGGACGTGCTCGGAGCGGACGTGGGACCCGAGGAGCCTGGAGGCTATCTGTACCCACCCTTCAGGTGGGATTGCCAGTGGACGATACGAGGCCGCCGTCTTTTCTTCAGTTGCTGTACTTTACTTTTCAGTTGTACTTTACAGTTGGGATTGTATTTCCGGCCCCCTTTACTTTTTTGCACTTTACTTTTCGCTTGCTGACTCTGTGTGGTTGTTACTTATAAAGGCAATGCCTTCCCTGTTTACTGGGATTTTACGCCTTGGTGCTAGTCGCCAGCCCCTGGCCTATGGAAGGCGGGCTTGGGGTAGTCACGGCACGAGCCCCGAGGACGGGTCGTGACAACAACAACATAGTCTTCTTGGGCCCAAAAGCATGGCCCAAACAGGGTGTGAGATACAATCCCAGTAGGCAATCACCCAATGATTTGTGCTTAATAGTCAATAAATACATGGCAGTAGACAAACAAGAAGTAGTAAATAGGCAATCACAAGGAGATACAATCCACAGTTCTAACATGTAATGTACACAAGTAAGCAACCAGCAAAAAAAAGAAACAGATATCCCTCTGGGTAGCTCTCACAGCCTAACCCCTATGGTTCAACCCACAAGTACTAGCAACCCTCTGGGAGGCACACACAGTCTCTCCCCTCTGATTCAGCTACGTAATTAAGCAGACTCTCAAGGGAAGCACTCACACTCAATTCCCCTTATAGTCTTATATCGTGCTAAAGGATCTCTAGGGAAGCACTCAACCTCTATTCCTCATGTGGCCCGCGTCATGGAACTACATACTCTATGAGGAAGCACTAAATGTCAATTCCCCCAATAGTATCACATCGTAAATAAAAGACAACCGGTATAAACCCTTCAATCAATTCTCCATTTGGTCTAAAATATATGTTCTCAACATCCTGAGTATAACTAAACATGCCCAGCTCGCGTATATCGTCCCAAGTAAACCTCAAGAACTACTTGGCTATCAACTAAGGATCAACAACATATCATAAATACAGTTCCACTATCCTAAAACAAGGTATGGGAACTGGAAAAATTCCCAATAGGAAAAACAAGCATGGAAAAGTATCCTGAGCACAAAATAAATTACTCTAATAACATGCAATGACCTTTACTAAAGTAATCAAGCAAAGCAGGAAAACAACATTGGAAAACAGGATACAGGAAATACCCTGTTCAAGGGTATTGGTGGAATTCGCACATAATATTCATCAACATTATACGGAAAGTCACAACCCACCTACCACGATCCTAGGAGATCGATATACATGAACCTCGATGACAGATTCCCCTTAGAATGAAAAAAATCTGAGAAAGCAAACAAAATTTTCATCCCATGATAAAATGGAAACTAGGAGGAATCAAGAAACAAGACTCAATAATAAGGAAGAACCTACCAATGCGATTCCAATGCAACTAACCGTTCTTGAATTGGAGAACGGACAACGAGGAAGGACTTCGTCGATGATTCATCCATACGAGTCGCTCTCGGACGAACCAGCCCTAGATCAAGGCAAATATCACAATCAGGCGTGACCCTAGTACATTTAATGAAAAAAAAAGAAAGTACATGACATGTACTTCTTGAGTAAATGGAATGTACATCGGTTTTCTGTTCTCCGAATTAAGCGGCCTCCACCTCACCCTTACACACTGTGTGTGTGGCCTGGACATGGCCAGCTCACGGATTTGAGAGAAAAGAGAGTACACAGCGTGTTCTCATAAAGTACACGGTGTGAACATCAAAAAACATCCAGAAAATTAATTTATCTCCAAAACTCTAGAAAAAGGGAAAACATAATTGAAAAGAAGATTCGTGTTCTTACAAAAATACCCCCCTAAAGAAATTTTTCCCCGAATTTCCCTAATGAGGTGGAGAAAGAGAAACCCCGAATAGCTCCGGCCACTATGATCGTACATTGGCCTCCCTCTCCCAGGTCTCGTCCTATACTCGCCCGTGAGGCCATAACACTCATACATGAGGAACAGACCACCCGCGGAGAACCATTGTACTGCGATCGACAATCCGGATAGGATGATCCTTGGACGACACATCCACTTCAAGCTCATCTTCCTCAGGCTGAAATACATGGGACGAGTCTGAAAAGTAATGATGGAGCTGAGAGACATGGAAAACATTGTGCATGGCCCGATACCTCTAAGATAGCTGCAACTGATAGGCGACCGGCCCCACTCTCTCCAATACCTCAAATGGCTCGACGTACCATGGTGAAAGCTTACCCGTTATCTGAATCATTTTGTGTCCCAACCTCAGTGCGACATGTATGAAAATATGATATATGACCCCAAACACTAGAGGTCGTCTTCTCTAATCAGCATAAGACATCTGCAGAGACTGTGCTGCAGCCATCCTCTTTCGATTCAGCTCTATATGTTCTGAATTCTCCTGAGCAAGAAGAGGTCCCACCAAAGCGGCCTCTCCTACCTCCAGCCAGCATAAGAGTGATCGACATTGCCTACCCTACAAAGCCTCGCATGGTTCCATCTGAATGTTCTTCGTAAAACTGTTGTTGTAGGTGAACACCACCAGACGAATATGCTTCACCCAGGAACCGCCAAAGTAAAGGATGTCAGCCCGGAGCATATCCTGAAGCACCTGGATCGTGGGCTCGGACTGGTCATCAGTTTGGGGATTGTATTTTGTACTCACAAGTACATGTCTACCCAATGCATTCTAAAGTCCATGCTATAACTGAGAGTTAAAGCGTGCATCACTATATGAAATAATCGAGCACGCAACTCCATGTAGATGAACAATATCTCTGATGTATTGTCATCCCAGATCATCGACACTAAAGGTCTCCTTGATCGGAAAGAAGTGAGAAACCTTCATAAGCATGTCGACGACAACCCAAACAACATCGTTTCCCAGATCATCAACTTCCTCATCCATTATTATCATTGGATCTCACATCATTTCTTTCTTCTCGGCTATGCCACTGGTTGTTCTCACTAGAACCTATAATTGGCTATGTCCATTGGCAATATTTTCACCCACACCTATCATGATAAAAAAATCTATTTTCATCACTAATGTTTCCCTCCCTGAACCATTCACCTTCCCTATAAAAGAAGTTCATGCCTCATGAATTTAACTTTGTGCTCCACCACTTCCTAACATAACATCCATAATGAGGAAGAAAGTTAAAAAATCATCCTCAATCCATTTTTATTGTATGGGAAAAAATACATGGAAGGGGGGAAATAAATTATGACATTCGAGGATAGGGGGCGACTCATTATATTTAATGGAGGCCCCACACTCATTCTTAGAAAATAAAAAACAATGAAAGAGATTGAATGATTAACCAAGATGGAAGAATGATGTAGGAACAAACAATTATATCATCCTAAAAGATCATTATACAAGTTTCTCACTGATATATTAAATAAATATTATCCCTTTATGGAATTCTATATCTAAATATAATTGGAACTATAAATGGGGACTTCAAATCATATAGTGATGAATATTTGTTGTTTTTATAACTCAATTGCAATTGTAACATAAGGTAGTGGTGATCAAATTGGTTGTGTTATACTCAAATAAGAGTTTAGAAATGAGTTTTTAATAATTTTATATTATAATCCAATGATATGTGGTAATATATTTGAAAAAAAATTAAAATGTTTTAAAGTATTAATTCATTATATTTATCCATCATTTAAATAATGTGTTTTTAAATTTTTTTTGTATGAGAAACACAAATTTTCATATTTTGTTCTTTTGATTTTAAATTGTTATTTAATAAGGTAAAATTATTTCAAAATTTCAAATATAAATTTTACAACAAATATTATTCATAATTTGGGAGATTTTTTTTTAATTTTTTTACATTTTAATATTTCTTAAAAAACCGTCAATAAAGGGTAAGACACATTCAAATTTATAATTTCACGTGATTTTTTTAGAAATTACTTTCTTAGAAAATAAAAAAAATTTAGAATATGTTATTTTAGAAATCTTATAATTTTAAAATTTCATTTTCATAGACCATTTCATGATTAATGGGATATTTATTTTAGAAAACAAGAAATTTGAAATGTTTTTATGATAAAATTCTATTATTTTTGCCCAAAATCATATCTATAAAAAGTAAGTAAGAGTTTTTGGATATCTAAAGTCATCATTTTATGCTTTCAATATATAATCAATTTATATTGTATTATCCCTATTTATATAACATTGTGTTACTATGTATTATATATTTCGAATCACGGTCCACGTATGTTTTACAATATCTCCGTCAAGTGTATTATTATCACATATTTGTGTTACATATTATTTATTGATGAAATTTAAATAAGTATATATTTATATATATGTGCATATAGACATATATATAAGTATATACATATATTTATTTCAAATATCCAATTTTCAATATATTATTGATAACTTCTATGGGAAATGGAATGCTATAAAATTAATAATAAAAATTCATCACATGGGATTTGCTAAAATGAAAAAGAATTATTAGTGAACCCAAATCATAAGTAATGTTGTTTACCAGTATAGTAAAAACATATAATTCATTCAATGGCTATATCACCCACATTTTTTTCCAGGTTTGTGACATGTTTTTTTTGGAAAAATCATTTGATTTCATTTAATATGAATTTTTAATTTATATATATTCTAAAAATAATTTTCAAAATATTTCATGATTTTTTTAAAGGTTATTTTTTGTGATAACATTTATTAATAAATTAATGTTTATATTTTTTTAAAAATTATTTTATTTCTGAAAAATCATCATGGATTCCAAAAAGACATGTGAATTTTATATTTATTTAAAATGTTATTTAGAGTAATGTTTTTTGATTAAAAGTAATATTTCCCAATAGAATTTTTTTTTGTATTTTTGAACAATGGAAAATTCAATTTTGAAATCCCTTACAGACCTATTTTGATGTCCTATGTTTTAAAAAAACATGTGAGTGAGTTTTTTTAATTTTAAACTTTTTTAATCAAGACAAACACTATAGCTAAATGATGCTAAGAAATGTTGGTTTTGTATATTTTTTATGTTATGTATTCTATATATAAGAAATATAGAATATTTTATGTTCTAGCATTAGGACTATGGGTATGGGGCCCTTCAAACACACACCTCACACTCAAGGGTTATGTAGAGTAATTGAGAGTAATTTCTATATAGAATTCATGATGTAATATAAATTTAATTAATAATGATATAAATGATAATTCTTTATAATTATATCATTATAAATATTATTAAGAATATAACACATTGCATGAACTAAAATAATAATAATTTATTATAAATTTGTTTTTAGTAAATATTAGACTTCTATTTAATATTTTATGTATCAAATTAAATAATATTTTATCAGTTATCTCATAGGATATTTATTTTATGATAATAAAATTGTTTTTTATAACAATTAATTTATTTTATTTTAATATTAAAATTCTAGTATTTTGATATTTAATTTATTAAAATGGGTATTTCAATTTGAATCATAATTCCATCCTTATATGAAAGAATCAATATACGAGTTTGTTAAAAGTAATAATTTACTAATAAATTAAAAGGATTTTGATTTTAAAAAATTTTAAAAAAAATTCAAAAACATTTAACAAATAAAATATCTATAAAACATTACATTTAAAGGATATATTGAAGTAGTTATTGATATATATTAATTGTTTTCTATGTTTGAGTTTTTTATATTTAATAATTACATTCCTTACACAATCAATAATTATTATTGAAATGAATGAATCTCATTTTTAATTATAAAAGGAACCATTATGTTGAAATTGAAAACCGAAAATATATTTTAGTTTCCCATCGGATATCTAGAAAAAATAATTTCATGAATAATCCCTTAAAATGTACATATCTTGGGATGAAATTGAAATAATAATGACAGTGACCTTGATGCATCCCTCTAACAACCTAGGGGTTGGAAAATAATGTTATGGATATATCAGTCACACACATCGGATACATTGCCCTTATAAGTAATTAATGAATACGAAAATATATTAGAAGGAAACTAAACAAAACACTTCATTAATAAATGAATCAATAACAATATAATACATGATAAGCCCAATATAAGAATTAAATTATATAAATCATGAAAAAATGTAAAATAATAAATAATAAACATGAAAAACAACCGTGGAACTTAATACATTCTTCTTAAGTCCTCAAATATATACCATCTTGCCTGATCACCATTTTTTACTTTGTTAATTGAAATTTTTCTATATTTATATAGGATGATTCTTTCACTAATAATAATTATGATCCTCCTTGAAGCCTCTTTTATAAAATGTGAAATAATATTAAAAAATTCTAATTGAAAAACATTAACACTAACTCATCTTCATAATAGGGTTTTTCAAATTTAAAAAATATACAACATGTGCACACTCAATTCACTCCCTGTCAAACCAATTACTTATACAAATCCTTTCAATAGGGATTATGGTCAATGAAACATCCATTTTCATAATCGGTGGGTATTACAATGGATTCATAGATAGAATCATTATTTCTATCATCATACTCCATTATTTACCCTCTAGGATTGGGGTCATGAAGATGTATTATTTCAATGATTCAATGAACATGTGTTCTTCTTATATAGATCCAAAACATATAATGTTGGGTTCCTATAGAACACTGTTGTTCATCGTTTAACTACATGGGTGAATGGATACACTTTGGTGGATCTTTTAGTGAAAAAATAGTATGCGGAATTGGATTTACACAACTAGTCCCTAGTTTACTTGTTCATTACTCAATATATTAATAATACCTACATTAGATTTTTCATGTTTTATTAGGGAATCAACTATACATCTATATTCTTAGTGGTCTTGATGTTTGACTTTTGAATCCACCTCTTCATCATAGAACATATTTTTTAAGTCTTGGCCTTGATATTTTGGGATATATTGAGGGCGGAGGTTCAATATTTCTTTATGGTTATGGGATGTGAACAATGATATGGATTCAAAATCATCAGTGGTATATTTTTGGTTGTTAGTTATAATATTTCCACTGAAAATTCATTCTGTATTACCGAGTGTGAGAGATTTCGGAGTTACATTCATAGTATAGATGAATAATCAAAAATTATACAAACCACCTCATCAGATCATATCTAGGTGGAACTAGATCTACCAATGATCTTTACGTTGATAATTCATATTAAAAAAAGGTGATTATTTATGTGGAGAAAAGTTTTTTTGAATTTGTGCTCCTATTGTTATGTGAGGAATTCTATTTACATGTTCACTATATATCTTCATTTAGACATAGTTGTTTTTGTCTCATCATAGAGAATATTTTGTTTGATAACAATTCATCTGATTCCTCAAACTAGGATGGATCTCTTTTGGTCATTTCTTATTCTCAAGTCCTTGTACTACATACTTAAGTTCATGTGGTGGGGATGATACCCTTTTTCATGGTCTCAATGATATAAATAACTGATTCCCTTTCTCATATAGACAATAAATCTTCATATAATTCATGAAATTCTACTTAGATGATGCCAACTTAATGAAAATAAATCAATTTATATCTCGGACACTCTAGAAAATTAGAAGCCATCCACTCTATAAAGGATCCACATTTTTTTACCATTGTAGATGACAATCCTCATTCTTCTTAGACCTTCATTAAAAAATGTGATCATGATAACAGGGTCATAATGATGGATCATTAGAACTGATCCTACAAGAGGGGGTTTCAACAGACATCATTTTATCATTAGGTGATATCCAGCTAGTTGAATTATTTATTTCTCTATCCCAACTAATAAGATCATTGATCGTATTTGTGACTTTGGGTTCCTTATATATCACGATGAAGTTTTTAGTGTCTTTATCTTATGAGAATACTGATGGACTGATGAACACCACTCTATCAATGGATCATGGATGGCTCACCCATACCAAATAGAAAGAGGCTAACCACATATCATAATAATATGCTTAACCCATTGGGTCCTAAGGCCTCTAATTCAGTGGACCCACGCCCCCTGATTTCCATCCTTATTTGGAATTAAAAAGGCCGTGGAGAATAGGGGAAGAGTTATTTCCCAATTGAAAATGGTCAGGGGAATAAAGACTCCATGTAGGTTTCCTAGGAACCCAAAATATGTGAATTTGTTTCCACTATCTCAAAAAGTTTATATTTTAGGAATATATGAATGATAATTGATTCAGCACTGACATAATTATTGTATAGAAGAATAGTGTTATAGTGGAACATGTCGTTACATTTAAACAGCGCATGACTATAATAGAGATCATTGGGGGTTCCATCCTTCTATTTTCATTAATGTATACATGATCATGAAAATAAAATTTATGGTCGTATAAAAGTATTTATCAAATATCCAACCATGAAATAAGTTATGGTTCATCGAAAGAGATTCAACAACATAATAGATACCCAAGAAAAGAATGGATGATCAGTGTAATCTAATTACACAGTACAATAATTTATGGAATTAATTACTCATAATGGGCTAATGGACATGGGGTTCATGGGAGGATAATTTATCTAGTATGAAAACCATAATGTTATATAAAGATTCTAGAGTATACAATACAGATATCTATATAATTTATACAATATCAATTCCACCACAAGTGCTAGTTATGAAACTCACAAATTTTCTTATAGACCATTAACTTTTAGTAGTGAATTTAAATTTATATTGATAGAGAGACAATAATTTCATTTATTCATTGTAAATGGTTTTGTCCAATGGATTCATAAATATATTTATGAATTCTTTGGGGAAACAAGTTCATTTTTCTTTGTGTGCTGGGTTGACAAACTAGATCAAATGTATAAATATATATTTAAATGAGTATAATTATAATATAATTGAAAATGATGATCTCATATCTAAATCCCTAGTCTATACATACATTTTAATTTTACATTCAATATAAAATACTAAAGTCCTGTACGTACATTACATAGAGTCCTTGAATCATAACATGATAATGAAAATATCTTTTATGACTATAAAATTATAATTTAAATACAATTATTTTAATTCCTTCGGGAATTAACTAGTTAATAATATATAGATTTTCTACAAAAATGTAACCACAAGAAGTAGAAAATAATATATACATTTAAATATAAAATTACACACAAAATAAATAAATTTTTAAATAATTAAAAAATATTAGTAATTACACATATCATGACTATTTTATTAAATTCTTTTCCTGTTATGATTTTAAAATCTTTCGAGTTTTCTAGTAATTAACAACCCTGAACAATAACAACAACACCCATGTAGACAGAACACAATAAATGAAATATAGTGGAAATGAAAATATATAAAATGAAAAAGATATCACTAACCTGAAAATTTATATATTACCATAGAATGAAATATTATTTATAATTATTATGCGACAATCATGAATTTATTTTTTAATATCTAGAATTAAAAGATCATACTCATCATAAAATTTATGTCTTTTAAAAAATTGATGCTATATTTTTAATTTTTTTCAAATGAATATACTATGAAAATTATAAAATACGTGATTAACATGTATAAATAAATTATTTAGAATCATGAATTATTTATATTTTTTTAAATTCTTTTACATTCAATGATTATTATGAAATAAATCTTATTGAAAATCCATTCTAGATTATTATATTATTATGGAAGTTCACCCCCATTTAAACAATGGAAACTAAAATATGATAATTTCAAACATTATCTAATTAATGAATCTTTTTTAGATTCCATACTAGGAATAAGCTTCATGATTTATTGCTCTGTTAACATTGGATCGAAAATTGATGATCCCAAACCACATAGGCATTGAAATGAATGTATGGAAACCATTACGATCAAATAAGACTCCCCATCATGAAATATGAATGTTTTATTGCCTAGAATATTTGTAAAATATGAATACAAAATGAGAAAAATAAGATATATCTTATATATAGAAAAATATATCTTTTAATGAAATTTTTTCGAAACATATTTTTTTTACCGATGTTAGTTCTCAAATATAAATAATTCCCCTTATTTACACTCATGTAAATATATTAAGGATAAAAAATTTATAATAGTTAAAAATATATTAATCATATCTATATTAAATTATAAAACCGTGATTTAATGTCATTATTTAAATTAAAATTGTGAAAACTATTTTAGAAACTAAATAGTGATAAAAATTTGGAAAAC
This sequence comes from Viscum album, assembly GCA_963277665.1. Classification (NCBI taxonomy): domain Eukaryota; kingdom Viridiplantae; phylum Streptophyta; class Magnoliopsida; order Santalales; family Viscaceae; genus Viscum; species Viscum album. The sequence continues at coordinate 1,437,089,758 of OY728159.1, forward strand.
AATAAGAATAACTGGATACCCATATGTAGGAGGGGTTGGACATGTGTTGGAATTGTGAAATTAATTTTATTTGTGCCCGAATAAACTGACCTTAATACGAACATGGTTATATTCACATAATTTTTTGTAATTCGATTTTACCTTTCTTAAACACTCATTATTATATTAGTACCATAAGAAATGTACGTAAAAAACCATTTATCGTTATTCAATAAATAAACCCATAGGTACCCATACATAGATTTTTATAAGGTTTATCAAAATTTAAATAAATTGTTAAAGACCCAATCTTAATTTAAGTATATTAATAATACTGGAATATAACCTTATGAGGGTAAAATCATACATATACATTGTGACAGTAACATAATGCATACCATTAGACAAAATTAGTAAAACATGTAATATACATAAATAACATAATGAAAATTATTCACACCTTTATCCATAATGGGGTATATATTAATGGGAAGAATAATTATATTATAAATAATACCATATATCATTTTGAAAATTTCGACTATGACTTATGAAATTATACTAAAAGAAATTTTTTGTTAAAAACGTCATAATGATTTTATGTTTATCAGAATTTAGATTAAAAAATAAAACATGTAAATATATATAATCCAAAATATAAATTCATAATTTATAATTACATTCTATAAGTTGAAAAACAATTTTATAAAACATAGAAGAATCATGCCCTCCCAAACCACCAAACACCCACAAATTCCTATGGATGGATAAAAAACAATATTTAGAGCCATACATATGATAAATGTCAAATAATTCACTGCAAATAGAATTTTAAACAATACTAGGAAGGAGGGATGAAGTAATATGGATAAATCTAACTCCTCATGAGATATATGAGATGGATCACACTATATATATAAAGTAAAAACACTAAAAAGGGATAAGGAACACAACCATGAAATATAAGGAAAATAATCAATTAGCATATATACCTTGAAAACGTGAAGGACCATTAATAAAACATTTCATAAATTAGGGAAATTATTCTCATATATCCACATAAAGTCAAATATATCTGTATAAACATCCAAAATAAATGAATTTTTGATAGTAACCATGCATCCAATAATATTTTTTCCAATTGATGAAATACAATATAAAACGAGGCTTCTAATATAGATAGAGAAAACTGAACAAAAAAATAAAAATTATTCATTAAAGCATTAAAACAATACTAGAAATACAGACACTACAACAAGGTACACCTTTTACGATCAGTTACCTATGAATGATAAAATATTTGTAATTAAAAATTATTTATATGAAATCAAAATATATATAAATTATATTTTTATTTATTGTGATTGACAATAAATATAAATATGAACATGTTATATTATTTTATCTATGATAAATTTTTTTATAATTGACATATCATCCATAAAAATAAACACATACTCAAAACATAGAGTAATTTCTTTTTTATAATTTAGGTTTTTATTATATTTATTTTATCATTTTACACCTTAAATGAACATGGTAACATAACATTAAATCAATAAAAAATTTATAACTGTCATATAAATTAATATGTAATTAACATGGAACATATCACGACTTTTTTAGATATCTAGTTACTAAAAATATCATTCATGTCACTAATAACAATTTTTATTAAAATGACTTAATAATTTAAAGATTGTTTCCAAAAAACATTTACAAAAAATAAATTATTTAATATTTATAAGGTTGATAAAACCATCAAATGAAAACCACTTAATCTATTTTTCTAAAAAAGACTCATCAACATATATTTTAAAAAAACACATTAAATATTTTAAATAAACTTCTAAAATAATATCATTTTTCATGAATGTACTATAGACCATAATTTTTAAAAATATGATGTCATGTTTTCCGAAGTATATTATTACTAATTTAAATCCCAAAATAATTCCTTATTTTTAAAAAATTAATTTATAATGCATCAAATAATTTGAATGATCCCCACATTTATAAAATAAATATATAATATTTTATCATCGTAAAATTATTGATAACTGTAAATAAATTTCAAAACAACAGGCAATGTTTATAACATTCAATATTTAATGTCATTTATTGTATAATTGTAATCATAAATAACATCAATGATGGAGAATAAAATGTGAAATATAATATGGATCATAAATAAAAAACAATCCATGTTATCATGTTTAAAACTTATTTATGTTCATCAATAAATAATCAATTTCATTCAACACAACCATGAAAACCCAACAAAATATTTATTGTTTTCATTTACTATTCAATATACGGTAGTGTATTTATATCAAAGTGACTCCTGTGGGTACCAGAAAAAATATTCCCCAATCAAAAAATGTAATTATGTCAAGATAAATGGAGCGAAAAAATGAATAATGATTGGGGAACCATCCACCAAACCATTATATTTGAAACATTATGATTCCCAAAACCACCTATGTAAATTTAAAATGTTTTATGAAAAGTATTTCTTCCTTATAAGTGAACTATATAATCTAGAAAAATGGTTGAAACATAATATAAATTAATATCATTGGATAAATCCTTAGAAAATAGTTTCTCCTAAATTCATAGACACATAAAAAATATATTCACTTGATTAAACCCTCGGTTAAAAGAATTGTTTTCACAACATTGTGAAAAAATATATAATAGCATACATGAAGTAAATTAAATCAAATATATATGATAATTACAACACAACTATGGATCATATATCTCCTACCTGAGAAAGTATGTATATTTATTAAAATGAAGGAAGAAAAAAATACTCATTTTCCTAGACAAGTACTCCTAAATGAATAATTGAAAAAAATGATAAATAATACATCCAATTATAGAATCCCCACCCTTCGAAAATATCATAACAACATTGATATTGAGTGTTGAGAAATAAAATTAAGTGAGTATTGTCAGAGAAAATATTTCCATAGGTAAAACGTACATCTCAATAATATTAATTATGAAATAAATATACATGGAATATCTAAATAGAATTTATCTATATTTAGGTTTCTAAATGTAGGAGTGATACATGTAATTTTTTGAATGATTTAATTGTGGTTTTTAATCAATGACGTTAATATAAACTGCAATAATCTAACAAAATGTGTTATCAATTGACGAATTATTTTAAACATGGTCATTCAGATTAAGGAATAAAAATTGTAAGACTATATCCTAAAAAGTGTAATTTTAAATTCTCACAACACTTCTCAAACCAAATATAGATATTAGAATCTATATGTAAAACATCACCATGAGAAAAAATTACACTATAGTGGATGAATGAATATTAGACTAAAACTATACTCAAAATATCTCACTTGATATAGTTCAATAATCTCAATACTAGAGGAGTAATACACCATAGTCGTATATACCTATATATTATTGTCAGAGCCAATAAAACACATGGACCTTATCGAGATGAATCATACCAAAGAACAAAACCAACATAACTATGAATCCAATTTCTGTACATTTGAAATGGAGATCTGAAATGCTTTTGTAATTTGGAACTATAACTCTTCTAAGATACTCATTTGATCATTTTTATCATTGATCTCCAATATTTGGAAATTTTCTAACACATATTAATTAACATGTTCTATATGAACTAAAAAGGATTGAAATAACTTGAGAAATTTTTGTAACTTAAAAAATGTTTGCATATCATAAGTTGGGAGACATAATATTTGTGATTAAATATTAAATTATTTTTAATTAAACTAGAACACATTTTTTTACCCATTTCATACACAATTACATACATTAGCGATGCATGATTCGTTCCAACATATCTACGGTGAATGTAGTACCACTTTTTTATCTTGTTTAGAAAAAATGACCGTCTTTTTCTTGTATTAACCTACAACATTGATGCTAATCATTCAAAAAACTCTAATTCCAATTGATATGGAATCGAAGGAGTATATATTACAACCCATGAATTCATCATATAAAAAGTTATAGTTTGGATACAATCCCTGAGGGTATATCTATCCCAGACATATGAGGACATAACCTCATATTGATTTGTGGAGTAATATATGAGATAAGAAAGAAACCAATAATAACCATGAATATATAAGAGAAGAAATCAAAAATAAATTAAAAAAATATCAATACCATAATGTAATACCATAAGACTCAAATAGCCAAAAAATCCAAAATGACATCATCGTTAGTAACCACAAAGTCCTAATATCTCTTGAGCAACCCCACTAGAATCACCACATATTAAAATCCCCAAACATATCCCATTGGCTTAAAATTAGTTTGTATATGGGTAGGGGAAATTAAAATGAATACTCAACAAGATCCTTGATAACAACATGCATTAAAAATTTAAAATAAATATTCTAAATCCCAGTGAATTATCAAATGAAGCTAGATAATCAACTCAATACATATTACTATATTCTATTCCTCACTTTCCCTAAATCACATTAAAATTCATAGATGCAAAACATTATATTTCTATACAATATATATATATATATAATGGTAATAGATTCAATATTTACACATGTTTTACACTCTATTACCTCAAGGGAGAGGTCATGTGATCATACCATTGAATAAGGATTATCCTTGTTTAATAATATCTAATACATTATTGTATTGTGTGATAATTTTAATCCTAACATCATATCATATATGTAGCTTAGTGTTTTCTTAAATGTCGCTACATAATTATATGTGTATTATTCATCAATACATCATCACATCAAAAAAAAATTAGGTATCATTTGACGTAATATATTAACATATGGCTGTCATCCCACAAAGGATAAAAAAGGCATCATTTAGATATATTGATTAGAAATACACACTATAAACTCATCACAAATTCTTGGTGTCATTACCACAAAATTTAGTATATAATAATCATCCCATCAATCACCAATCTCATCCATGATTATTGCTCACATGCCATCTCCCATTTCCCATCACTATATCGATCAGAAATATAGCCATTGTACTTGATCCCATTTCTCAAAAAAATTCTAACCACACATGGTCATCCACCAATAAAATCAAGGTTCTAAATCCATATTTTATACATATATTTTAAATGAAATTTTATCATATAAAATTAATTTAAATAATTTTTTTGGAATCAAGACATTAAATATTCCCATTTTAAAGATGATCTTGTTATTTAAAAAATTCTATTTAACAACCACAAATTTTTATTCGATATCAAATAATATAATTTAATATGAATAGTTTTTTTCGAAAAGGGATACTAAATTTGTATAAAATAATAGCTATAAACTGATATAATGGTCTTTTATAATTTTTCCATGTATAAATAATTACAATATGAGTAATGAAGATATATATTGTTCTTTATTCATTACAATTATAAATTTATATATTTTTATATTTTTTAAAAAATCGAACCAACTAAAATAGATAAATAACAATAAAAAAATACAAAAAATTCTATAACACACTATCTGGTAAATAATTATGAAATAATAAAATTCAGAAAACATAGTGATCAAAAACCAATCCATTTATTTAATTCTTGAACAATGAAATTTTTATTACTGTCTATTTGTGACAATCCACATTTAAATATTCTAAAATCCAAAATTTTATTATATTTCTCATCATAATTTATTGAGTTTTTTAACATAGAAAAATACTATCATTTATATATATTCTAATAATTTTTACACTATAACATGCCATTATATTTTTAAATCACTTTAATTGATCCTAAATTTTTTTTATTATTCAATGACATGTGATAAAATAAATTTACATAATTTTAAATATCATCATCATTAATAATTTTTTTATTGTATGATTTTGAAACTATGGAGAAAAAAAAATTGACCAAATCTTTTGAATGTTTTCTTTTTAAATTCTATAATTAATAATAATAAAATAACAATATTTCAATGTATTCACACATTCGTTCATAATAATAAGTATTTCTAAAAATTGTGTGCTATAAATATTATCAAACATTAAATATTATTAACATGATAATCTCTCAATTTCTTGAATTTAAATAATATTACAATCATGAAATATATTTTCATAGGGAAAATAATACAATAACATGTGTTATTACTATTTATTAAATTATATATAAAAAATATTCACAATTTTCATGAAACAATTCTTCTAAGAATATGCGTATTATAACTTAAATGTAGAGACCCTAAGCTTGACATACATGGAAATTACATTTACTTTTGTGTAATACTAAATACATAACAAAAATAGACACACAAGGACAGTAATAGTTTAGTGTCTTTGGAAACTTGGAACGTAATCTTCTAGTCGTGGTGAAATATCTTCTACATCTCACATAAAGATCTTCCACTTTTTGTTTCCTTACCTAAAACCATTCTTTTGATCCTGGGGAAAAATAAAACATAAAAAGGGTGAGCTAAAATGATCAGTAAGGGTAATCATGGATAAAATAAAACATACCATATACATTTGAACATAAAAACATGAACATAATGTTTAAACATCAAAATCTTGATCAACGACATAAAACATGTAAGTACATTAGGCATAGATCATAATAGAACATAAACCATGATAAAATTTCATGGGAATAAAACATGTAATTGTGGAATCCATTTAGAACATGTAATGATTTTCATAGTAGCCAAGGCATTGCTGCCAAGACCATCTAAGTGGACAAAGTCCCATTCAAAATCGAGTTCACTCCTCGTTTTAGTCCTGTAACACTAAACCTGATTAACTTAGCGTTCTAGCCATGTCTATCTCATGACATATAAAATCTTTACCCAATGAATTTTAAGGGGATATAGGTCCCACCCATCTCATAATGAAATCATTCTTACTTGTGACATAAAATAAACATACATCATTAATAATAACTCAATAAATAAAATGGATTTCATAAACATCATCCCATCATTAAATAATCTATATAAAAGAAATGGATATAATTTCATAATAAAGAAAGTGAAACCATGTAAATAATATATAAATTATACTTTAAACATACACATATGAAATAATTTCATCTTAGATGAAAAATGGTTCTGATAAAACACTTGAACTGAATTCTTGAGGAAAATATTATTTATTCTTCAAAATCATTTTCTTTTAACAAAATGTCATGTAATTTTAAATGAAAATTATTTTGTTGAAAATATTCATGAAATATTTTGGAGGAAGATTCATGAAAATAAGGCTTTATAAAACCATAAAATTCCTTTCATTCTGTATACGTTAAAAAACATTCTTCTCGTACTTTTTTCGAGAAAGTCAAAAAAGCACCTTATAGGGTAAATAAAAGGAAGATTACTTCCATACCAAGGGGTAAAAGTAAAAATGGGTAAAAAGGACATTAAAAATACATGAATACATTTTTTAAAAACATGGACATGGATGATAGAAATAACCCCCAGTAAATACTTATAAATAAGCAATCTCGAATAAAAATGAGATTTGAAAAATTATCCCTTACCTTAGGTCCGATATGCTTCGTACGTATCCGAAACACCTGTATAATGTTTTAAATAATGTCATTGACTTATTAAAGAATCATATTAATTATTATGATATCATATATGGTTCACTTATGACCTTATATTACCCGTTCTTTTGTAAATTCCATGTTAAAGAGTGTTTTGGGTAAAATCGTTTCATGTATTGTATGTGTTTTGACTTGTAATTAATCATATGATTACTTAGATCATGACTAATTAATTCCAGAATATAAAAAATGATTTATATATATTATATATTCATAATATACATATATACAATAGATCGATAAATGTAAAGAAATACACCGTTCAGGGAGACGGTAGGTCGTACGTACGCATGAACGTTGTTTTCGTTTCCTCATTGAATTGAATGGAATTAATTGGATGACATACATATATATATACTTAAATCTAGTATCATTATTATGTAATATATTTCATGATTACTTATTATATATACTTTGTAATCATTTATGAATGGTTAATCATTGAGAATGAATATCATCGCGTCATGGAGACGGTATTCCGTACGTATGCACGAGCGATGATATCATTCCCATGATCGTGGAATTTTTTTGGAGTGTATGTATACTATTATAGAATCAATATCACTTAACAATATTCATATATAGTTATTATTTACACCATTATACACATCCATGTAAGGTGTTGGTGGAAAATAGATTACACCACGGCGTGGAGACGGTATTCCGTACGTACGCACGTGCGGTGATTTCATTTTCCGTAGGATGGATAGATGGTGAAATAGGGTTTTTTCATACTTATAATAACATATAAGTATATGATTGATACTTCTTTTATTACTTAATAAAGAAAAAACCTAAGAAGAATAAGTGGAAGAAGAAATAAAGGTGAAAGAATCGTTAATGAACATTATCTTTTCATTGAAGCTCCTTTTTGAGACCTCCCCTTAGGGCATTAAATTGGTCTTTGAAGAAGACCAAGACCTCTATGATGTTTATAGGGAAGTTGAGAAGAGAATTTGGTAGGTGTTGGCCGATCTTGAAGGCTCAAAGTGGTGTGAGGATGAGAGGGAGAAGGTGCCCTTTTATAAGGGAGGAGATGGGCACCATTGGAAATCTTAAAAATATTAATTTATAATAAATCTAACCCCACTTAAAAACCTCCTAAAATGACTCATATACGAATATTAGATGATATAGGGTTTTAATCTCATCATCCAATAAAATTTAGACATTTTTGGAATTTATTATAAACATTATCAACTTGATTTATCCTAATTTAATCAATTTAATTTGATTTCTGGTAATAAAATTCTAAAATTTAAATTTTAACAACTATTTAATTATTTGTTGTGAATTATCCATAATTCGATAATTTATAACATTTTCTACCATATAAATTTAAATTTATAATTTTTAAATATATTTGTGATTTTTAAACAATTTTATAGTATATTATTTATTTAAAATAACAATAGTGTCAATTTTGACACTATTCATTTATTTGAATTTAAATAAAATATATAGAGAAGATATGTTCGAAATAAATGCATTAGTAGAATCATTAAAGTCATATGTATCTATAAAATTAGTTTAGCACATTATATACTTCATATAATATTTATTTTATTATTTTTAAAACCATTTATTTTTTTATCTCTTAATAAAATAATTACTATCCCATTTTTGTATAACTATTTAATATACTAATTTGTTGCATAAAAATTAAAAATTAAATCCTATGATGAAGATAAATCTATTAAAATTCACAATAATACTTTTACTCGAATTTATAATCTTAAAATCAGAATATTTAAATTTTTATATTTATTAAATTATGAAGATGGCAACTTTGGCATCATTTAAAATAAAATAATATTAGAGTCATAATCACATTTTTCAGACTCCAAACGGTTATATATTAAGTAATTGGATGCTTATGGTATATATATACACTACCAACAAGTTTTGGTCAGGTTTTTGGTCTTTTTAATGGGTATTATTATTTAAATAAAAACTATATTACTGGTTTTTCACTTAATAAATAATTTCTGCATCATAAATGTATCACCATTAATGGCAATTATTTAATCCCTAAAAATTCTAAATAAATTATCATGATGTAGATAATTTTATTATATTTATTGATACTATTCACATCCAATGTTTTATGATGTTTATCACCAAATTAAAATTATTATACTTATAAAATTTAAGAGAGTGACATGTTGTCAGTTTCTTTGGTTTTAATAATAATTAAGTTATTTTCATGGAAAAAAGTCCATTAAATGATTCTAATCCAAACAATAAGTGATATGGGTCGACTTTTAGTCATCCAATTGGATTTTGGCACGTGTTAGGGTAATTTTATAATCTTACATTTACCCTTAATTACCCGATTTATATTTAACTATGGTAAATAAAATTTACCATAGTTACTATTCATAATGCCTAAAAATAAAAAGTAGTCTCTTAATATAATTTGGACCCACTGATTAAAAATATGAAAACCATTTTTCCAAATTCAATACACAGAAGTTGCAGAAATTAAATTAAAGTTAATCCCGTTGTCGAAAGAAAACGGGTTTTTGTTTAAAACATTACAAAAGATTGAATTGATTTAATCTACGAATTCAAAGTAAAATCAATGCTAATGACCCTACATTATATTAAATGGTAAAAATATATTCTATTTATACTTTAAGACCATTCAATATTATAATTTAACCACATAAATTGTTACGATGAAAAAAGTTGTTTTCAATTAAAATATAGTGTGTTTTTACTATTCATTAAAATATGAAAGTTATCAGAATAACATGAATATTATATCAAAGGTAAAATTGATTATCCTTATTCCAAATAATAATTTTATTTTGTTAAATTGAACATATAAACTTGTCAAAAACTAGATTTAATGTGGTTGTGCCAACAAAAGGCGGCATAACTACATTTTTTGAAAAATACTTATTTTATCCGAAAAATTTATTTTGATCACATAAAATGTTTTGGAAAATTAATAAGATGAATAATAATTTTATAAAATTCAAAATTTAGTTAATAATATTCATATTTCTAGTTTATAATTATATTATAATAATATATCGTTTTTTAGTAAAACTCGGTATTGCGTACAACACATGCTATCGAGGATGGTCGGGATTGCGTGTAATGCAAGACAAGTTAGGGTTCCGTGTTGTGCAAGAATCCTTCATTGTTTCGTATAACAAAATCCAACCATATTTTATGTATACATTGAATATATATATATATATTTAAACACCCTCAATTTTGCGTAGAATCACTATTATAAAACAAACATGAAATTGTGTGTAACACGATCCAAGCATAGCATTGCGTATACTACAAGATAATACGGTGTTGTGTATAGTACAAGCTACACTTGGTGTGGTGTGTAATAGAAGACATCAATGAAATTAAAAGAATATTTTTCATAAAATCTCGGGGTGTTACATTCTACCCACCTTAAAATGAATTTCGCACTCGAAATTCACTGGGGTTGTAAATGGTTTGCTACTTGAAAATTTCATTAATAGAAACCCACATCGTAAAAAGGAATACAAATACTTGACTTTAAAAACCAATGTATGAATCGTAACGGTTACCCAAAATAACTGATCCCTGGGTTTCCACATCGGAGAACATAGGTGATAATATGGATATGGAAGTGAAATCTAACCATCCTGTTCTGATAGAGAGTGGTAGAGAACATGGCTATTAAAAATCCAACAATCACAAAGCCATAGATTTGTGATGATCTAGTGTACCATCTGATTCATCGGATATAAGGGCACTAGGAAAACATTTTTGGTTTCAAGATCATTTCCCTAAAGTTGAAGAATTTGAGTTAGAATAAATACTTATGTTATTTTGGTACAATCTCAATTTTGTTCATGACTTGAACAATTTCCATTTCATCTCATAAAGAAATGAAGTTGAATTTGTTATTCATTATGTGTCAGCAGATCATGTGATAGAATGACGAGTCATTCCATCTGTCTCAAACAAAAGGTTAGCAACATTTATTAAATATACATAAGTCAATCTATAGTGAGATTAATCATATATGGTTCCTAAAATGGACTTATACTTCATATATCATACTACTTATTATAATAAAACTAGTTTATACTAAATAGGGACTTCCTGTAGGCCAGTGGTAGGCGATAAAGGCCAGTCACACATCGGTTGTCAGTTCGATTCCTAGAGCCTTGTCCGACGCGATGGGCTGTCACCAGTCCTGCAGGTTGTCCTTTTTCTAAAACTACATTACTATAAAATCCCTTCAATAATATCGAAAAAATTTATATCCTTAAACAATACAAACTTTTGTCCAACATAATACATTCCAATCATTAGGATTATCCAAAATACTTCTTTCCAAACTCATTGTATAAAGATAACAATTACTAAAAAGGTCATATAATAAGCACGTGAATACCATAATTTATCCCTCATATATCTTGTTGGTCACATTCCAGCCATGTGAATACCTTAATCATGTATTCTCTTTAAAAATGAATACCCATTGAATCTTAGTGAAAATATGAGTGCTGTTAAAAGGTAACTCTTTCCACGTACCAAAATCCTCTAAATTATATATACACAAATCATGATATCACTTAGTCCTCATATCAATCATAAGCTCATGAATATTTTCATCCTTTTTACTTTATCCTTATACCTTAATTATGTGCATATTATCTGCTTTCCAAAATATTTGAATCAATTTTCATGGTTACCGGTACCATAAAATTATTGAAAACCACAATAGTTTAATACAAAAATATTCTAATACACCATAAAAGTACCTCAACAACATTATTCATGAATACCAATACATAAACACTTTAATCAATCCTCTTCAATGATTGTCCTAGAATAAGTCCTTCCTTGATTTAGAAGTAACTTTTTAGGTCAGGTCATTGAGTAGGGTAATGCCCATGTTCTCCACAAATAAGACATTGAACTCCATAACAGTCTGTCACTCTATGACCCTTTTCTCCACACAGATAACATTTTTCCCTCTATTTGAGGTATTCCCCAAGGTTTTACTTCCCTTATTTAGAAATATAAATATTCCTTTCTTTATGCTCCTCAATATGCGAACATGCATAAAAGTCTATCTTCCTCCTATTTGATGAATTAGTCATATCACTAAATTTCACCTTGTTAATCATATGTCGCGATGACTGATTCGTCATAATCACAATATCTTTATCTCTAGGGATTACGCAATTTTGTTGCTCATAATCTCCAATTTGTCCATTGGATTCAATGTTAACTGAATTCCTACTGGTTCCCTCCATTGACTAAAACACAAAAAGAATTATGAGAGAGGAAAAAATCATACATGGAAAATAACATAATCAAGGGAGAGTACCTTCAACATCTAACATCTTAGGTTTAATTCTATGATCATTAGCATCGTTCTAGGAATATATACTATACGTATACTTATGTTTATGGTCATCCCTAGACATACCTTAGAAATATCTCTAGGTATCTCAATAAATTTCTCGCATCCATGTTTCCAAAGGTTGACTAAACCTTTCCTCTGATACCAACTATAGAGACCCTAAGCTTGACGTACATGGACATTACATTACTTTTGCGTAATACTTAATACATAACAAAAATAGACACACAAGGACCGTAATAGTTTATTATCTTTGGAACCATGGAACATAATCTTCTAGTCGTGGTGAAAGATCTTCTACATCTCACATAAAGATCTTCCACATTTTGTTTCCTTACCTAAAACCTTTTTTTTGATCCTGGGGGAAAACAAAACATAAAAAGGGAGAGATAAAATGCTCAGTAACGGTAATCATGGATAAAATAAAACATACCACATACATTTGAACATAAAAACATGAACATAATGTTTAAACATCAATATCATGGTCAACGACATAAAACATGGAAGTACATAAGGCATAGATCATAATAGAACATAAACCTTGATAAAATAGCGTGGGAATAAAACATGTAAGTGTGTCTTCCATTACGTACATGTAATGATTTTCATAGTAGCCAAGGAATTGCTGCCAAGATCATCTTAGTGGACAAAGTCCCATTCTGAATCGAGTTCACTCCTCGTTTCAGTCCTGTAACACTGAATTGGATTAACATACTGTTCCCGCCATGTCTATCACATTAGATATAAAATTCGTACCCAATGAATTGGAGGGTGATATAGGTCCCACCCATCTAATAATGAAATCATTCTTACTTGTGCCACAAAATAAACATACATCATTCATAATAACCCAATAAATAAAATGGGTTTCATAAACATCATCCCATCATTACATAATCTATATAAAAGAAATGGACATCATTTCATAATAAGGAAAGTGAAACCATGTAAATAATATTAAAATTATACTTGAAACATACACATATGAAATAATTTCATCTTAGATGAGAAATGGTTTTGATAACACACTTGAAATTAATTCTTGAGGAAAATATCCTTTCTTCTTCAAAATCATTTGTTTTTCACAAAATGTCATGAAATTTTAAATGAAAAGGAATTTGTTGAAAATATTCATGAAATATATTGGAGGACACTTCAAGAAAATAAGGCTTAATAAAATCGTAAAAATCCTTTCATGCAGTATACGTTAAAAAACATTCTTCTCGTACTTTTGTCGAAAAAGTCAAAAAAGTACCTTATATGGTAAATAAAAGGAAGATTCCTTCCATACCAAGGGGTAAAAGTCAAAATGGGTAAAAAGGAATTTAAAAATACATGAATAAATTTTTATATAACATGGACATGAATTAAAGAAATAACCCTCAGTAAATACTCACGAATAAGAAATCTCGAATAAAAATGAGATTTGCAAAATTATCCCTTACCATAGGTCTGATATGCTTCGTAAGTATCTGAAACTCCTGTATAATGATTTAAATAATGACATTGACTTATTACAGAATCATATTCATTATTATGATATCATATATGGTTCACTTATGACTTTATTTTACCAGTTATTTTCTAAATTCCATGTTAAATAGTGTTTTAGGTAAAATCGTTTCATTTGTCGTCCGTGTTTTGACTTGTAATTAATCATAATAATACTTAGATCATTATTAATTAATTCCAGAATATAAAACATGATTTATAAATAATATATATTCATAATCTACATATATATAATAGATTGATAAATGGAAAGAAATACACCGTTCATGGAGACGGTAGGCCGTACGTACGCATTAACGTCTTACATGAGGACGAGGGTCGGGGACCCGAGAAGGCCAAGGGGCCTGAGGCTGGGCCTCGTAAAGAGAGGGCGTACGGCATGGTACATGATCTCGACGTGAATGAGGACATAGTACCACATCACACCATACACCCCAGGGAAGAAGTTGGGTGGAGGAGCCCGAGAAGGCCAGGGGGCCTAAAGTCAGGTATCAGTCAAGGAGGACTGACTGGTTTGCTGTTTAACGTCTTACATGAGGATGAGGGTTGGGGACCCGAGAAGGCCAAAGGGCCTGAGGCTGGGCCTCGTAAAGGGAGGGCGTACGACATGGTACATGATCCCGACGTGAATGATGACATAGTCCCACATCACACCGTACACCCTTATGGGGAATCGGGGTCATGGGCCTGATCGCTAGCACCACCTGGGGGATGTTTGTCACCTTGGTATGGTGCAGAATAAATCACTGCACTCGATGTCAGGGACATCTCGGGGTGGACACGAAGATCTAGGACACTATTGACCATGTTCGAAACACAGTGTTCCTATGGTGACCCGTATGGGAGCAACAAATGAGCATCGACCGCTGACCAAATTCGCAACGCGGGACTTGTATCGGCTTGTTGCTTGAAAACCCTCGGGGGCGTTGGCCCGTATCGGTAGGAGAGCCCTTGGGAATTCTATCCAGGCAGTCCTTGGGGGTCCCTCTGGGTGTGAAAAATGATGGAATCCCAGTCAAGGAGTGGGTGAAGCATAGCTGTATCCATCCACGAAATAGGAAAACATCTCCAGGGGGGATGTGCAGCCGGGTCGAGGCTTGCACGATGTGAGTTTGGGGAAAAAGTGTGCACCCTTCCATGTCTTAACCCAAGGAGAAGATTTTGGCTTTTGGGCTGGGCCAATAGACGAAATGTCCGGGCGTTCCTACGTATCTCATAAAGATGAGAATCATGCCATACGTAGTTCTTGAAGGCCATGCAGTTTAGCGTCATGCGGTGAGGACGTGGAAGGAATAGAAGAACAGGAGCGGGCACATGGTGTGACGCTTACAATCCTTGTGCGAGCAGGGTTGCATAAGCGGGGCCAAATACCTACTCCCTGTTACACAAATATCCTCCAAGAACACTATTCCTAGGAGGCATAGTGGAAGGGAAAAGCTTGGGGCTGGGCTCAAGACGAGGCGTCCGAGCATTCCTATGTATCTCATAAGGATGAGAATCAAGCCATACGTAGTTCTAGAAATATAGTTTAACGTCATGCGGGATGATAAGAAGCATCTCATTTGGGGATATGTACGGTACGACGAGTACTCCGACGTGAATGAGGACGTAGTCCTGCACCATACCGTACAATCCCGCAATAACATAGATCAGGGAAAACCAGGGGGCCTGAGGCCAGGCCGCGGTCATGGAGACCTGTCCATCTTGCTGTTTAACGTCTCGCGGTGAAGACGGGGCTGGGGGCCCGAGGAGGCCGAGGGGCCTGAGGCTGAGCCTCGGTCAAGAAGGCCTGACCGGCTTGTAGTTTAACATCTTGAAGTAAGGACGGGGATGCTGTTTAGGGTCGTGCAGGACATTACAGTTTAGAGTCATGTTGGACCATAACGTGCAGTTTAAGGTCATGCGGGACCATTTTACGGTTTATCGTCTTGCAGGACGAAGATGCAGTTTAAGGTCATGCGGGACCATCTTGCAGTTTAGGGTCGTGCTGGACCTTTTTTTTCCCTAGGCAAAGTATCCCTTGATGGGGGCCGGGGGCCCGAGGAGGCCAAGGGGCCTGAGGCTGAGCCTCGGTCAGGAAGGCCTAACTAGATTGCAGTTTAACCTCTTGCAGTAAGGATGGGGATGTAGTTTAGGGTTGTGCGGGACCATCTTGCAGTTTAGGGTCGTGCTGGACCTTTTTTTCCCTAGGCAAAGTATCGTTTGAGGAATTTGGCATTGGTGGGAGGGGTTATACGCTACCCATCTGTGGTCACCAATGAGTATGCTTCATTGGGGTAATCCTTATAGATGATATAAGGCCATTCCCATTTAGGTTCTAATTTGGGTGGTTTCCTACCGGGAATCATTGGCGCTCGAAGGGACAGTACCAGGTCGCCCTGTAGAAAAGAGCGAAGACGAACCTTCTTGTCAAAGGCTCTCGCTATCTTGTCCTGATGCCTTTCCAGATTGTGCAGGGCATGAAGCTGGGTCTCGTCCAGTGCTTCTAATTCAGCCAGACGGATCGCGGCTACCTCATCTGATGTCTGGTGGTCATAAACTGCAGTGCGTAATGATGGAAGCTGGATCTCAATGGGTAGGACGACCTCAGCTCCATACACCAGGTAATATGGGGTAACCTGGGTAGAGTTATGAGTCGTCATCCGGTAATCCCAGAGGGAGTTGGGGAGCATGTCTGGCCAAGATTTCTTGTTCTGACCAACCATCATCTGCAGAATGTTAGAGAGGGTCTTGTTGAACTCCTCGATCTGTCCATTCTCCTGCGCGTGGTAGCGGGAGTTATGGTTTGACCGGATGTCGTACATAGCGTACAATTTCTTCAATTCAGATGCTCGGAACTTGGTGTCGTTATTGGGGAGGACGGCGCGAGGGACTCCAAACTGGTGGATAATATTAGAGCTCACAAATTCAAGGATGGAATGGGCCTTGATCTCTTTGAGAGGAATTGCTTCTGCCCACTTGGAGAAGAAATCTGTAGCAGTCAGGATGAACCTACACTAGCGGGCTGTTGCCGGTGGATACGGTCCCACTACATCAAGTCCCCATACCGCAAATGGCCAAGAGTACTTGGTGGTGTGGAGGGGCTCTGGCAGCCTATGCAAGAAGTTGGCGGGTACTTGGCATGTGTGGAATCTCTTGGCATATACAATACATTCTTGGATCATAGAGGGCCAAAAGTGTCCTAACCTCAGGATTTGATGAGACAGTTTCGGCCCAGCTTGATGGGTGCCACATGAACCGGCGTGAAACTCTTGCATAACTTGATGTATCTCCCCTCCTTGGAGGCAACAGAGAAGGACACCATCAAAACTCCGCTTATAGAGGATTTGTTCGAGACTGGGGCCGCTCTGGAGGGTAAATTGCAGCGCGCGGTGTCGGATTCACTCGCGTTCGGCCCGATCGTCCGGGAGCTGACCATTTTGGAGATACTCGACAAAAGGTGCTCTCCAGTTGGGGGTGGTTTCAAACACCGCGTCTGACGAACCCGGGACTCCCGATATGGAGGGTCCGGCGGTGAGATGGATTATCCGCAGGCCATCATGGTCCTCTTGGGTGACAGGGGCAATGACTCTCTAGTGGGCCACATGTATGATTAAATCATCTTGCTCGGGTTCTGCGAGCGACGCGGCAAAACCATCCAGGGCGTCTACTTGGTCGTTCTGCGACCGTGGGACATGGGTAACCTCTGGTCGAGGGGAGAACTGGGCCATTAGGTGGAGGGTGTACTCCAGCAACGGTGCGACCTCCGGCTTCCTGACGACGTAGTCGCCATTAACCTGTTTGATTACCAGCTCGGAATATCCCTTCACATGTAGATGGGGCACATGGATCTCAAGGGCCAGCTCGAGGCTGGTGATGAGAGCTTGGTAATCTGCCTCGTTGTTCGTACAACCTTCTGACAACAGGAACGAGTATGGTAGAACAGCTTGCGCCGAGGTAATAAAGACAATACCCAGGCCAACTCTGTTGTGCTTGGTATCATTGAGCCTCCTACCGGTGGGGCTCCGGGAGGCGCCGAAGAAATGCATTATCCAACACAGGGCAACTTGATCGACTGAGAGGATCATCTCATTAGGGAAATCCAGGTCCATGGATTGATCTGCGGAGGTTGGATGGGCAGCTAAAAATTCTGCCAATGCCTATCCCTTAATGGCCTTCTGAGGTACAAACCTGATATCAAACTACTGGAGAATCACCGCCCACCGTGCTAGTCGGCCAGTCAGCATAGGGAGATTCAGGATGTACATCAGTGGGTCTACCCAGGAGACCAATTTCACCTCGTGGTGCTGCAGGTAATGTCGCAACTTCTGCACAACGATGACGAGCGCAAGGCAGCTCTTTTCGATAGGGGAGTATCTGATCTCCATATCAATAAGCATGAGGCTGAGATAGTAGAGAATATTATCAGTACCCTCGTTATTCTTCTGGGCGAGCAGCGCACCGAGGGATCTCTCCAGGGCGGTCACATAAAGGACAAGAGGCTTTCCATAGATGGGTGGCATCAAGACCGGAGGGTGGAGCAGATACTGCTTGATTTCCTCGAAGGTGGTCCGACACTCCTCATCCCATTCATAGGTGGAACCCTTCTTCATGAACCGGGAAAAGGGCTTACACTTGCCGGCCAGATTCGCGATGAATCGGCATATATAGGCTAAGTGGCCTTGAAGGCCTCAAAGCTCCCGAATGTTGCTCGGGGGAGGCATTTGGCTGATTCCCTTTATCTTCTCCGGGTCGATCTCGATACCTCGATATCTGACAACAAAGCCCAGAAACTTCCCAGAGGTGACCCCGAAGGCACACTTCAGCGGGTTCATCTTCAGGTAACAGGAATGGAGGAAGCCGAACACTTTCTCAAGGTCTTTGAGATGGTCCTGGCGCTGACAAGATTTGACTACAAGGTCATCCACATAGAATTCCACCAATGTCCCGAGAATCAGTTTGAATATGCGATTCATGGCCCTATGATAAGTGGCACCTGCATTTTTCAAACTGAATGGCATTACCTGGTAGCAAAAGGTACCTTGGGGAGCCCTGAAGGCAGTGGACTCCACGTCTTCAGGGGCCATCCGGATCTGGTTATACCCGGAATACCCATCCATGAAAGAGAGGGCTTGGAACCCGGCTGTGGCGTCAATCAACAGCTCTATCACCGGGAGTGGGAAGTCATCCTTTGGGAAGTTGCGATTAAGATCACGGAAGTCAATGCAGACTCTGATCTGTCCATTTTTCTTCCTGACTTGCACAATGTTGGAAAGCCACTTGGGGTACTGGACCTCCTTGACGAAGTTGGCTTTGATTAGCTTGTCAACTTCGGCCTCAACCATAGCACCATGAGAATGGTGCATCTTCCTGGGAGGCTGCTTAAACCCACGATGTTTTGTCGGGAGGCCCAGATGGTGAACGACCACCTGGGGATCTAGCCTTGGAATCTCATTGTAACTCCAAGCAAAAACATCACGGTGTTGTTTGAGGATGTCCACGTACTGCTGCCACTCCTCGGGGTACATGGCTGCACTGATCAATGTGGGTTTCGGATCTGCCTCGCTACCAAGGTTCACCTGTACCAGTTCATCAACCGTGGTAGAGAAGCCTTCTTTGAAGGCTGGGGGAGCGTCCTCCAAGTCTTCCTCACCACCCGTGGGGGGACTTCCCGCGACGGGGGGTACTTCTGGGCTATCAAAATCCGAGGGGCAGCTGGTGCCAGCCTGAGCAGCAGTGGTCATCACATCGGGAGACTCGCTTTCCATTGAGACCATAGAAATGAAGGCAGTCAACCCTATCCTATCTGGCCTTCGGCCTAAAGGGCCGCATTTGATGATATCAAAGTAGTGGTGACATGTCGGCCTGAGTCGGTTAATTCCAGCCCGGTGGAAGAGACACGTATGGCGCACCGCCGTTGTCATAAGCATGACGTCCCGGTACCGTACAGGGGTAGGGGGTTCCGGGATGACTTGAGCCTAATTGATGTAGGAGTACGAGGTGATTTTTCGTCGTTTCTTGGACACGGGAATATGCCATCCTTGCGTACCCGAAACAACAAAACATTGTCCCATGTCGGGGGTCGTGGCCTCCAACCAGTGGATTGGGAGGATGTAGGCATCATCCATGATTTCCCAGGGATCACTTGTGACCGGGGTGGGTTCATCCTCGCTTATCAGGATTTGCTTGTCCTTACTTTTGTAATAACCCTGTTTCGCGCGGAATCCGGGGTTGACCTCCTGGACGGGAGATTAAAACGTTCCGATCGGTTTCTAACGGGTTTGTTCGTAGAACCGGAAACATCCAATGATTCCACATCCGTTTGGACCTACTTTCCAAAGGCAGTTGCTCATTAGCTTGTAGACTAATGAGGCTTAGGAATTTTCATTGGTCGAGAGGATGGGAGGTCGAACTCATCACACCTTTTTGAGGGGAATTATTGTCTACTCCGGGACTCTCTTTATAGATTTAAGTTATGTTCGTGAATCCTTATTACATTACCAAGTATAAAATGTGATTTCCTTTAGTTTTAAAAATCAAGGATTAAATATGCAAGAAATTTAGAGAATCTTTTATAAGTATTCGAGGTTCTTCATCAATAGAGAATCATCTATATCTGTTTAGAGATTCTTGGTCAATGGTATCCTTCAAAACATTTATATAAAAGTCTCTTGGTCATTATGATGACCAGGCTGGTTTTAAAGCCACTCAGTGGGGCACTTGAAGTTTATCGTCATTCAGAAGGACAGAGATTATTTCAAAGTAGGGATCGAACCCATAAATGGGCTACCTACGTATCCTTTTTTTTGGAAAAGGAATCAGAACCCACGTAGTTCGAGTAATGGAGTATGATGTTTATGATTGATGGCACAAAAATGAATGTGATAATTACTTTTACACTCTAAGCTCACGTGAGTCATGCTCGGTGTGAGAAACAAGAGGTATTAGTAAAATTTAGACAATTGAGCCATGAAAGATGCAATCATAAGAATTTATTTGGGGCATCTGTATGGATGACTTCCCAGATAGATGAAGGTTTAGGATCTACTTTTAGGGAGAAAATCCATAAACAGGGTCCATAAAGTTATATGTGCTTCATGGAGATTTGAATACTCTAATCTTGGGGCTTACTCCTAAGGAGGATGCCTAAGTTAGGAGGGGACTTATGATTGGGTTTTACTCCTGAAAAGGAAACCCAAATCAAAGGTAAATTATGACTGGTTAAGAGAAATTTAAGGGGACTTGGGGCTTATTCTTGAAAAGGAGACCCAAGGTTATGACTTAGTCTTATTCCTGAAAAGGAGACCCAGGTTAAGGGACTTGGGGCTTACTCCTGAAAAGGAAGACCAAGGTTATGACTGAGTCTTATTCCTGAAAAGGAGACCCAGGTTAGGGATTAAGGTTTGGGGCTTACTCCTGAGGAGGATGCCCATATTTGAGGTTGGGGCTTATTCTAAAGAAAGATGACCAAGATTAAAGGACTTGATTGGGGCTTACTCCTGAGGAGGATGCCCAAGATTGGGAACTTTAAGAATTTGGGGCTTACTCCTGAGGAAGATGCCCAGATTAAAGGTTTTATAACTGGGGATTATTCCTGAAAAGGAGACCCAGGTTAAGATTCTCTCATTTTTAAGGATGAGGTTGAATGAATGAATTCTCCGTATTTTAGTGACATAAGGATATTTACATCACTAGATTTTAAGAGAGATTCCACAGAATTCCTTTCAGATAGGAAAGTCAAATCAAGAAATCATGCCATAAATGGCTTTTAAGAGTGTCTTGAAGACTGAATCTTGAAAAAGGAAAGGTGAAATGGCTTAAGATGGGTAAAAATGGGCAAGATGGGCACCCAAGAAGATAGGGGCGCGCAAGTCTTGCAAGGCGCGCAAGTCTTCCGTGGGCGCGCAAGTGTTGGTCGCGCAAGTGTTGGTCGCGCAGGTATACCTGCGCGACACATAGTGTACTTGCACGATTTTCAACCAGCAATGAAATACTTGGGCAACTCTTTTTAAAACCTTTTAGAATGTTCTCGAGGTTCTTCCAGAAAAGGGATGCGCAAGTTATATTGAAGGAAATAATTCGGCGCGCAAGTGTTTGATAAGTTTCAACACTTAGGTCTTCCTTCTTCTGTTTAGATCTTCCGTTCTAGGTAAGAAATTACCTTAGAAGTGTTCCGGAAGCTTTGAGAAGAGACTTGGGTGTCGGGAGTTTCAATCCGAGTTTCTGGAAAAAGATCCTCTTGAATGGGGGGCCCACAGGGTCTATTTATAGGCAAAAGAAGACCCAGGGCGGTTACCGGGTGGTTACCACTTAGGTCGCGCAAGTCACATGAGGCGGCGCGCAAGTCTACTTGCACGACCAATAGGCAGCGCGCAAGTACTTGCACGACCACTAGGCGGCACGCAAGTGTACTTGCGAGACCATGAGGGAACTTGCGCGGCCTATGGGCAATGTTCTCCGTGTTCATCCCTTTGTCGATTTTTGATGTTTCTTAAAAGGATGAATCACATTGACCTCAGATATTCCCCTTTTCCGATCTTTAGATTCTGTGACGAAAGGAGCATCAACAAAAGTCCCCCCTCAGAGTTGGATCTGGAATGAAATGAGGATTTGACTCTGAGGAAATTGAATACATTCAATGGAAAAGGGGGCGCGCAAGTCTTTAGGGCACAGAGGGCAGTGCGCAAGTGTGCTAGAACTTGACTTTTATTCAGATTTCCTTTGTCTTTTGTAGGCAGTTTAAAGTCATGCATGCCGGACATAAAGGGGCTAATGTTTAAGGTCGAAATAGCTTTGACCGAAAATGGATTAAAAATGGATTCAATTCCTTGACAATTTATCTGAAAACATATTACCATACTCAAGTATGAGGGGAAAAAAATGTAAAGTATGGCTTAAGAATATTTGAATCTGAGGAATGATATGAAAAAAGAGCTAAAATGCATTACAAGAAGTAGTTTCAAGAATGAAGTTACTATTATTTAACAAAACCCGTTAGGGGGTTGAAATATGCAAGGCCACCTATGGTCATTGGCTGCATGGTCAAATAAATATCATCTTTTGGCTGACAAGTCTGTTATGTGGACTGTTTATGCAAGGCCACCTATGGGAACGTGCTGCATAGTCAGGAAAAAGAACTCCCAGAAATTTACTTTCCTAGTGCTAAAAGCCAGTGAAAGGTTATTGAGATTCAAATTTTCTAAAGTGAAGAGTTTGTTGTATGGAAAGAGGTACTTGAATATGGAGAAGATATTTCCAAACAAGAATATCGAAGAACTGGATGAATATCACTCCTATGAAGGTCTGACCCAAACATAGTGAAGAAGAATAAACCATAGACTTGAATACTTTCAGATCATGAAAAAGGATATGGGACAAATATGTTAAGGATGTCTATTTTTTGCGGATCCCTTCATATTGTCGTTTAAGACAAATAAGGACAAAAGAGGCATTCTTCCCAAGAATGAAGTTACTATTATTTAACAAAACCCGTTAGGGGTTGAAATATGCAGGGCCACCTATGGGCATTGGCTGCATGGTCAAATGAATAGCATCTTTTGGATGACAAGTCTGTTATGTGGACTGTTTATGCAAGGCCACCTATGTGCACGTGCTGCATAGTCAGGCAAAAGAATTCTCAGAAGATTGACATTTTTGTGACTAGAAGTCATGAAAAAGGGTTATGAAGATCTGAAAATATTTAAGTTTAGGATTATAACACATAAAGATGGGTATTGTCCAATGTATATAGATATACATAGGTCAATGAAAACCATAATCATGTTGTGGATGGGTCCTGAATTGAAATTTTGGACTTCACTACGTATCTCATAAGAATGAGAATCAAGCCATATGTAGTTCTTGAAATGCAGTTTAACGTCGTGCAGGACGAAAGTATGAGTGATCTTAGTTTAGGGTCATAGAATTCGGACCATAATAATGAATACACAGTGTGTGTTTTCATGAGGACTTTTCAGCCAAGGGACCGAATGTGAAATTTGGGGTTAGGCCCAAAAGACTTGGGACTGGACTCGAGGGACACTCGAATGTTCCTATGTATCCCATAAGGATGGGAATCAAGTCCACGTAGTTCTAGAAATGCCCTTTGTACAAATTTGGTTCGTACATGTGAAGGGTGAAAGGGGACTTTAGTGCAATGATGGTTTAACCTAAAAAAGTTTAGGCATTACCATGTATGCATGTAGTCTTTTAAAAATGAAAACCATGATTGATAAATCAATGTCAATAATATTTCTCTCTCAAATGAGGAAATCAAAGAATATTGTAATTTATTGTCGTACCGGACAAAAGTGTTGTATAGTTTAACGTCATATAACAAGGACGAAAGTGAATCAATGTAAAGATATTGATTCCAGGGGCGGTTTCACAAATCAACATCATATGAGGTTGTGGTGAACCGATGTGAAGAGATTGTTTTTTGGGCTTGAACCCTGGGAGGTTGCCTACATACCCAGCCTAGAGGGCGAGGATCAAAGTCCGTGTAGTTCAATTAAAGAATGAATTAATGATCAAGTTGTTCTTGTGGACAATGATCTAAAAAATAATGTTGGGACTTACACATGGTTAGTGGCCCAAAGGGAATTTTATGGTTGATGTTCTCTCTAAGCTCACGTGAGTCATTCTCGGTGTGAGAAACAAGAGGTAATAACAACCTTAACGATGCACAGTTTAAAGTCATGTAGGACATAAAAAAGGGACTATGAAGTTTAAAGTCTTGCAGTTAGGACTATTGGTGCTACACAGTTTAGTGTCATGTAGTAGGGACAAAATACAGTTTAATGTCATGTAGGACATATCAATGATTTTCTGTACAGTTTAGCATCATGTAGTTAGGACGATGGGGATAAAATATTTTAACGTCATATTGGACGAAAGGGGGACTGTGCAGTTTAATGTCATGAAGTAAGGACAAAAGATTGTACCATTTTAACGTCATGTCGGACGAAAGTGTGAATAGTTTAAGGTCATATGCATGGACCGTGAATGGTGCAGTTTAATGTCATACTGGACTTTTGAGATTATATAGTTCAATGTCTTTCCGGACGTGAGGGACTTTTATACAGTTTAGCGTCATGTAATTTAGGACGTCACAGTTTAACGTCTTGCTGGACATAAGGGATTTTCAAATAGTTTATGGTCATATACATGGACCAGGGATGATGCAGTTTAAGGTCATGCTGGACGGTTTAGGGAACTTTTTCACAGTTTAATGTCGTGTGGGACGAAGTTGCAGTTTAAAGTCATATTGGACCATTGCTGTAGAGTTTAACGTCATATAGCAAGGACGAACTGGTGTTGTACAGTTTAAATTCATGTAGCTAGGACTAAGGTGAACCAATATGAGGATATCAATTCTGGGGACTTTTTACAGTTTAACGTCATGCTGGACGATGAAAGTGCCACATAGTTTAATGTCATGTTTCTAGGACACAATATAGTTTAATGTCATCTCGGACAAAATATAGTTTAATGTCATCTCAGACATTGAAGGTAACACAGTTTAACGTCATGTTGGACGAAGCTGCAGTTTAAAGTCATTCTGGACCATTGCTGTATAGTTTTAACGTCATATAGCAAGTACGAACTGGTGTTGTACAGTTTAAATCCATGTAGCTAGGACTAAGGTGAACCAATATGAGGATATCAATTCTGGGGACTTTTTACAGTTTATCGTCATGCTGGACGTTGGAAGTGCCACACAGTTTAATGTCATGTAGATAGGACATAATATAGTTTAATGTCATCTCGGACAAAATACAGTTTAGTGTCATGTAGGACATAATATCATGAACCAATGTGATTGTTTTGGATCTGGGAACAATATTTTGTGTTTATACAAAATACTTTAGAAATATGTCATTGGTTGGAGTCATGATGAGTTCTCCATCCATTGAGATTAAACAGAACCAAAGATTAACTCTTCGTCTGATAAAGATTCTGCCTGGTTAGCCTGTTTAGGCTGTGCCGTTTGGTGGGACGGTGCCCGTGGATTTGAAGTAGATGGCATGAAATCTGCCAGAGTCAAAGACAATTTAGGCTTTGATGCATACTCATCTTCTCATGATTCCTCTTTCTTCTTTGAATTGCGCTGCCCTTTTGAGGATTTGTCTTTTGATGGAGGCTTTACTGCAGCTTTTGTAGGAGACACAATTGGCTTCTTCAATTGTGTTCGCAAAATGGAATGGGTCCGATTGATTGTCTTTCTGACCATCCAATCATCATATTTTTCGCAGTTTTGCTTTTGACTTCCTGCCACTCGCCTCCTTCCTCTGGATCTGTAGCGGTAATACATGCTACATGAGCTGAAGAACCCTTCAATTTGACTTGTCCTAAGTCGACCATCTTTTGCAGGATGTCTTTAAAGACAAAACAATCCTGGATGGGATGCCCCAACATTTGATGAAAGGGACAATAATTGGGACGGTCTTCATCTCCTTCCTTGTTTGGCTTCTTCGGCACTGGTAATTGAACCAAATTATTTTCCATAGCCGAAATGAAGTAACCAGGAATTTGCTCACTTCGGAAAGAGTATGTTTTACTCTTCATATCCTCAAATTGTTTTCGTCGTTGATCTTTTTGATCATTTGGACGAAACGGCCTTTGTTGTTGGCGTTCATGAGGTGGAGTCCTTCGAGAAGATGAAGGTTTTGAAGTAGATATAGGTACAGGTGCTTGTTTAAGCATAACTGTAGCAGTTTCGGCTTTAACCATTCTTCTTCCTGGAGATGATGGATTTACACGAGATTTAACCTTAGCCTGTATAAGGGAATCTTCAATCTGCTGAGCGATTGAAGTAAGGTCTCGAAACCCTCCTGTGTATTTCACAGGGATCAATGGCGTGTGTAATTCGTCACACAAATTTTCCACACAGATTGGCAACAATTCCTCCTGAGGGAGTACTAAACTCAATGAATACGTTAATCCCTTCCAACTAGCAATGAAATCAGAGGATCTTTCATTCTACCTTTGCTTGCAGTTTGTATGATCGAAAACTGTCGTTTTTGGCAAAGTTGAGCTAAACTGAAGAAGGAATTTTTGACGAAGATCCTCCCATCTGATGACTGACCGAGATTGCAAGCTTGTATACCAGACAAAAGCTGGTCCTTGCAAGGTTCGCACGAAGCATCTGAGTTTCAATGCTTCTTGCTGCTCTGGAGTTCCCATCATAGGATCACAACAAGACACGTAATGCGTCAAATGTTGTTCAGGGTCGCCAGATCCATTGAAAGTAGGGAAAATAGGGTTTCCAAAACTGGATGGAGGAGAAATTGAATCCACCCATTCAGGGTAAACATTCTTTTCAGGTTGAACTTGCGCCCCTTTCCCTTCCATAGTTTCTAACCGAGCTGTTAATGACTCAATAGTAGTTATTAACTTTTGAGAAACGTCAGGTTGAACTTGGTTTTGAGTAGGTGCAATGAATGGAGCTTGGACAGACGTGGTGATTGGTGCTGCAACTGATGGTAGTGCTGCCAACCGTTGTTGCGTTTGACCCGTAGGATTAGACCTCTGTGGGTGTACTGATAACGGAGGATATTCTTGATCCATCTCAGTAGTTACAACAAATTCCTTCGGCTGTCGGACTTCAGCAATCTTAAGAAAAATACTATTCTGAAGTAGTTCTGCATTCAACCTTCTTAATTCTTTCATTTCTTCCTCCTGTTGTGCAAACATTTTCTCTAATGAGAGCGATTGACCTCCTTCAGAGGAAGGGTGAGAAGTAACTTGATTCTTTCTTTTTCCCTTATTAGATCCTTTTCGGAGAGGGGGAAGTGGGTTACTTGAAGGAATACCCAGATTTTGGGTAACCCTTTGATTACCTGTGCGCACACCTTCTTCATTTAGGTCTGTGTGCGCAACTTCTTGAGCAGGAACCTCTTCGTCTGATCCCTCTGTTTGAGCCTCATCTGGTGAATCAGCAGCAACGACATTGATGACATTGATGGATGCATATTGCATGGAATCCTTTCTATCAGCATTTCGGTGATATTGTCTCCTTCTATGTCCATGATGAGACATGGCATTCCATTGACTTGATCCCTCAGGAATTTCTTGGAGAACCGTCACTTGGAGAGAATCTCCTGACAGCTTGGCTCTCCGTTCCTCTTGAGGCTTATTCCCTAATCGAGAGAATACTAACTTTCTCTGAGGGAAGGATTGACGATTTGAAAAAGTCCCCAGTCCGGTGGACTGGGGATGTTCCTGCTGCTTCCGCTCAACTCCTCTAATCCCATTCGTTGATTCTGAGGGTTGGGTTAGAGAAGTCCCCAGTCTAGCAAGCTGGGGTGTCTCTTGACATGCTATGTCTGAGATCTTCTTAAAATCTCTCTTGATCTTGCGAATCTTAGTTCGGAAATTAGCTGGATGCATTAACCTGTATCCACTTTTATCACCTAGTTCAACAGACCGTTGGATGATTTCCGAAACTTCTGTCATTTGATGACGTGTTTGCTCCAGACGAGAGGCTTGTGCAATATTCTCGCCTGATTGATGTAGGAGCAATTCAACAAACTGTTCTCTATATACTAGTTGAAGCTTGTTCTTGAGAAAACTTTTGATTATGAACAAAGCCCATTGACTGTGGTCGACCATGGGCAATAACATTGCATGAGACCATTTTCGGCGGGATTTGCTGACCGGAAAGCACTGTGAAATGTAGTGCTCCGTGAACACCCCATACTACGATATGAACATCAGATGGAGCATTGGAAATTAACTGACGCAATCTTCTTAGTGCGCCAAGGCATGAACGTTGAAGGGTTCTCTGTTGCTTTTCGGCCTTTGGATACCGAGAGAATGATAGAGATTCCAAATCAATCTGGCGTTGTAACCCTTCTATTATCTTAAGATGATTTTCATATTCATCGTAAGATAATACATTCTTCTTTAATTGACAAAGAGTTTTCCATATGTTGAGACGAATATCATGGATTCCATCATCCGTCAACATCTTTGGAATGTCGTACTGGGAGTCAGCCAAAGGCCAAAACATGACTGGTACTTCACCTTTTTCCAGTTTTTTCCTCATGTTCAGCATTTCCTCTTTATCATTAAATGAAGATTCTTCTACCTGTTTGGACCAGAGTTGGTGTTTCCTTGTTGCTTCATCGGATTCAACAAGATTGGTAGAGAAATCACTATTCATGCTGGAAGATGAATGACCCAGGGAAGGTTTGGAGAATAACCTGAACCTCAGGCTATCTTCTGATGGAGAAAGAGTTTCACCTGCCGATAGTAAAGCATCATACATGACTGGTTTTACGTTTGCAAGTGCCTCGAGATAGGAGGGCATTCTCGTCACTACATTGCCTTCTGAAGAATTTTCGAGACAATGTGAATCACTACTGCGGAGAGGACTTTCGCAGCGAAGTTCATCACCACGAGGAGGACCGTCATGATGGGTTACAGCAAAAGATGAAATCTCTTGCTCCTTGGTCTTCTGACCACACAGAGGGTTCCAGTGGCTCTCATCTGAAGAAGAAACTTCAAGATTGACCGAATTTTCATGAAGCAAGTCTTCATGAGGAAGTGTCTGTTGAAGACCTTCAGAATTAATGTTCCCATTATTGGGAACTGAGGGAGTAGAATCTTGAATTCCGATAGATAAATGTCTGAGGTTCTTCAAGAACTCCAGCATCGAGCAAGGCCTTGTTGCAGATTGGCCATTGATCTCCTGACTGTGCTGGGCGGATCTTTTTCTTAGATTCCTTCTTACTCGCTTTAGAAACCACTTGATGATGAAAGTGATTGCTCTGAGAAGGTGTATGTGCCTGATCAGGAAAGATGGTCAGGTTAGGCTGACGATCTCCACTCAAATCAGGTGTATGTGTCTGACTTGGTTGTCCGTATGATATGGGGGAGTATGCCCCATAACCCTCTTGGACTGGAACAGATGTGTGTGTCTGTTCTGGAGTGAATCGTTGATGTGTCACTCCATTGCTAGGGATAGATTTATGTGTCTGTCCCTGAGATGAAGCTGTAATGATATTCTGGCAAGCATCCAGAATATGAGCAGGAATTTGCTTCTGCTATTTCACCATTGACAAAATATGTTTGGTGACTTCAGCCGCAGGAACGGGGATATACGTCCATTCCGGGCATGGATTAGGTGTATGTGCCTACTCCTGTCCTCCTTTTCCTGTCAGTGAATCCTGACAGTACTCAAATGTGGAGGCAGAGAGTTGAGTCTGCCTCCTGTTTGTCATCTGGACTTTCCGACTGACTTCTCCGGGTGCTACCATGCGAGACTGTTGGTAGGCCTGATTTGTATTAGCAGGTGTATGTGCCTGATGATTACACTTCGCCAAACGCGGTTGACGAGATCCATCATATGTAGTCAGACGAGCCTGCTGACTAACTGGTGATGTATAAGCAGGTGTATGTTCCTGCCTATGGTACTCCACCGGAATTGCCTGGCGGGATAGGCTTGATGCTGTCAGACGAGTCTGCTGGACAACTGAATTAAAACGGGAAGGTGTGTATGCATGCTCGTTGTTTGCCACCAAGTTAGGTTGGTGGACTTCTCCGGAGATGGCAGGGATGACAACCTGCCTATTGTTAACCGGATTCCGTCTCTGGCGGTTCATCTTGCCTGCTCGGGTTCGAGGAACCTGAGCTGAATGCCTGGAGTCGGTACCCTCATCATGTTGAGGGCGCACTACCGCACGAGTCTGGCGGCGATTGTTGAGGGGAGTCCTCGGGAAGGACTCCTGTCTTTTTGAATTAAGGCCACGAGGGACCTACTCATTCACTTCCTCGGAGTAAGGGAATGAATGGAAATTGCGTTCCGGGGATAACGACCTGAAACGGTTGGAGACGATAGTCAGCACCGCCTGCTTCTTTATTGCTGGCCGCCGTTGTCCGGACGACCAGGTAGAGTTGTTAACTTGGAGGGCTTGACGAGCGGCCTCCAAAGATGGGATAGTACCCTTACGACGGTACTCCTTAACCAGTGCATTAGAAACACAGCGTTGAAGACGCTGAGTTGGTGATGTCATCCTCAGAGCGGATGACGTTCCAGCAGGAGTAGCAGCATTGGTTTTCACAGCAGCAGACCTCACAGTAGAGGTGTTCACAGCAGCAGTATTCACAGGGGTGAATTTAAGGAAATCCATATTTGCAGAAGATCTTGAGAAAAGAGTTCCTGTTCCATGTAACAGACATAATCAAGATGAATCCGGCCACTGCATCTTTTGGATGAGCATATGTCAATGATTGCCTTGTTGGCCCAAGGGGCCTAACAAATAAGAAGAACATCACTTTCACTTGGTTAAGGATTCACGTCGGGTTCACCATTTTTGTTTCGCGCGGAATCCGGGGATGACCTCCTGGACGGGAGATTCAAATGTTCTGATCGGTTTCTAACGGGTTTGTTCGTAGAACCGGAAACATCCAATGATTCCACATCCGTTTGGACCTACTTTCCAAAGGCAGACACTCATTAGCTTGTGGACTAATGAGGCTTAGGAATTTGCATTGGTCGAGAGGATGGGAGGTCGGACTCATCACACCTTTTTTAGGGGAATTATTGTCTACTCCAGGACACTCTTTATAGATTTAAGTTATTTTCATGAATCCTTATTACATTACCAAGTATAAAACGTGCTTTCCATTAGTTTTAACAATCAATGATTAAATATGGAAGAAATTTAGAGAATCTTTTATATGTATTAGAGGTTCTTCATCAATAGAGAATCATCTATATCTGTTTAGAGATTCTTGGTCAATGGTATCCTTCAAAACATTTATATAAAAGTCTCTTGGTCATTATGATGACCAGACTGGTTTTAAAGCCACTCAGTGGGGCACTTTAAGTTTATCGTCATTCAGAAGGACAAAGATTATTTCAAAGTTGGGATCGAACCCATAAATGGGCTACCTACGTATCCTTTGTTTTGGAAAAGGAATCAGAACCCACGTAGTTCGAGTAATGGAGTATGATGTTTATGATTTATGGCTCAAAAATGAATGTCATAATTACTTTTACACTCTAAGCTCACGTGATTCATGCTCGGTGTGAGAAACAAGAGGTATTACTAAAATTTAGACAATTGTGCCATGAAAGATGCAATCATAAGAATTTATTTATGGCTTATGTATGGATGACTGCCCAGATAGATGAAGGTTTAGGATCTACTTTTAGGGAGAAAATCCATGAACAGGGTCCATAAAGTTATATGTGCTTCATGGAGATTTGAATACTCTAATCTTCGGGCTTACTCCTAAGGAGGATTCCCAAGTTAGGAGTGGACTTATGATTGGGTTTTACTCCTGAAAATGAAACCCAAATCAAAGGTAAATTATGACTGGTTAAGAGAAATTTATGGGGACTTGGGGCTTATTCCTGAAAAGAAGACCCAAGGTTATGACTGGGTCTTATTCCTGAAAAGGAGACCCAGGTTAAGGGACTTGGGGATTACTCCTGAAAAGGAAGCCCAAGGTTATGACTGAGTCTTATTCCTAAAAAGGAGACCCAGGTTAGGGATTAAGGTTTGGGGCTTACTCCTGAGGAGGATGCCCATATTTGAGGTAGGGGATTATTCTTAAGAAAGATGCCCAAGATTAAAGGACTTTATTGGGGCTTACTCCTGAGGAGGATGCCCAAGATTGGGATCTATAAGAATTTGGGGCTTACTCCTGAGGAAGATGCCCAGATTAAAGGTTTTATAACTGGGGATTATTCCTGAAAAGGAGACCCAGGTTAAGATTCTCTCATTTTAAAGGATGAGGTTGAATGTATGAATTCTCCGTATTTTAGTGACATAAGGATATTTACATAACTAGATTTTAAGAGAGATTCCACAGAATTCCTTTCAGATAGGAAAGTAAAATCAAGAAATCATGCCATAAATGGCTTTGAAGAGTGTCTTGAAGACTGAATGTTGAAAAAGGAAAGGTGAAATGGCTTAAGAGGGGTAAAAATGGGAAAGATGGGCACCCAAGAAGATAGGGGCGCGCAAGTCTTGAAAGGCGCGCAAGTCTTCCGTGGGCGCGCAAGTGTTGGTCG
Source organism: Viscum album (assembly GCA_963277665.1). Taxonomy (NCBI): domain Eukaryota; kingdom Viridiplantae; phylum Streptophyta; class Magnoliopsida; order Santalales; family Viscaceae; genus Viscum; species Viscum album. Next base: position 1,437,123,223 of record OY728159.1, read on the forward strand.
CGCAAGTGTTGGTCGCGCAGGTATACCTGCGCGACACATAGTGTACTTGAACGATTTTCAACCAGCAATGAAATACTTGAGCGACTCTTTTTAAAACCCTTTAGAATGTTCTCGAGGTTCTTCCAGAAAAGGGACGCGCAAGTTATATTGAAGGAAATAATTCGGCGCGCAAGTGTTTGATAAGTTTCAACACTTAGGCCTTCCTTCTTCTCTTTAGATCTTCCGTTCTAGGTAAGAAATTACCTTAGAAGTGTTCCGGAAGCTTTGAGAAGAGACTTGGGCGTCGGGAGATTCAATCCGAGTTTCTGGAAAAAGATCCTCTTGAATGGGGGGCCCACATGGTCTATTTATAGGCAAAAGAAGAGCCAGGGCGGTTACTGGGCGGTTACCGGGCGGTTACCACTTAGGTCGCGCAAGTCACATGAGGCGGCGCGCAAGTCTACTTGCATGACCAATAGGAAGCGCGCAAGTACTTGCACGACCACTAGGCGGCGCGCAAGTGTACTTGCGCGACCATGAGGGAACTTGCGCGGCCTATGGGAAATGTTCTCCTTGTTCATCCCTTTGTCGATTTTTTATGTTTCTTTAATGGATGAATCACATTGAGCTCAGATATTCCCCTTTTCCGATCCTTAGATTCTGTGACGAAAGGAGCGTCAACAAACCCGCATCCAGATAGCGGGCCTCGCAAGAAGCGAAAGGGGACACGTCTCCTTAGAGCACGCCTACTCGACCGTTGAGCGAGTACTTGAGGCACTGGTGATACGACGAAGGGACCGCTGCATGCAGATGGAGCTATGTCCTACCCATCAATGCGTTGTAGGCGGTGTCCTGAGAGACAACCATGAACTCGGTACTGGAAATTACGCCACCGAACTGAGTCTTCAGATGGATCTTGCCGACTGGGGTTTGCTCTGTCCTGTCGTACCCCTGGATCCCGAGGTCAGAGGGAGTTAAATCACCTTCTGACAGACCCAGCTTTCGCACCGTCCGGGTCGGAATTAGATTGATTCTAGAAACTGTGTCGACGAGGCAGCGGCGGACTTCCACACCATTGAAGTGACCAGTGATGTACATCGGGCGAATGTGCCCCTGTATAGGAGGGTCCTCATCTTCACCGGAGAATGAGATAACCACCTGACATTCGGAGTTTTCGATCGTCTCGGTATGGAAGGCTTCTGCAGCTGCTACCTCCGTCTCGAACTGGAGGGGGCTCCTTAGGGCCTCGGCAAGTGCCTCGCGCATTTCAGATGACAGACAAAGGGCCTCAAGGATGGACAACCGCTCCGTAATGTCGGCTAGGTTCTTTAGAACATCGTACTTTCGTGCCAAACGCGAGCCTCTGCTTACAGGAGGTCGTTCGGCATTTGGTGGCACAGCGGGTCCGGCCGGCTGAACCGGCGATTGACTAGTACTGGCTACATCTCACTGCCTACTAGTAGATGCCTGAAGAGTAGTCGCTGGACTGGGATCGGACAGCGGTGGCTGGCCTATAGCCGGGCAAGACTGACTGTGATACGAACAAGGAGGCTCCCCCTGATCCAATAGCACGAACGGCGGTGGAGGTAGAGACGAGGGTGTTAGATGGGTTTGCGCGTGCTGAGATCTGCGCTAAGCCTGCTGCCTGGTCTCGGTAGCGTGCAGGGCTTGGCCAAGGGTGCCTGCTAACGTACCTCGATGACCGGCGCGGTTGCGATTCCGCTGATGTTGACGTCGTCTGGAAACGTTTGGAAGGTCTTCCTGGCGCCCCCCCCCCCCCTCGTCGGGGGTCATATAGGGCTTTACTAGCTCCACGGTGTTAACCGAAGCGTACCCCTAGCTGTCACTCGAGGATTCATCCACCGCTAGGCGGATTCTGGGAGGAATCCCCATTTCAGGGGGCATAAAGTCGCCGAGAGTGCGGGATGACGGCGACACTGGCAGTGTGAGTTGCTTCTTCTTGTGTCATCGCTGCATGCCCTTTTGGGAAGAGGTCGATTGTGAAGACGATGTGGAGGCACCGACTACTTCTTCTGAAGGTTCCGACTTCTTTAGGCGCCCCCAGATGATACCATGGGCACGGATGACGGTTTTTCGAGCCATCCAATCGTCATATTTCTGGGACCCGCAAGTGGGGACCTGCTGCCACTCGCCTTCACTGTCGCTGCCGATCTCTGATCCTGCAAAGACACCTGCCACTTGCGCTGGTGCTGGGCCCAACTTGAATATATTGTTTTTGACCTGGTCCTGAATCCAGTCATTAAACACATAGCATTGCTTGAGGTTGTGCCCCAGGATCCGATGATAAGGGCAGTAGTTGGGGTGATCGGTGAGATACGCCTCTGCCGGCCTTCTGCACTCAGGCAGGCGCACAATCCCTTGATGTAGAGAACTTCAGAGGTAGCCAGGGACCTGATTTTCATTGAACGAATAGGTCTGGTACCTTCTTTCCGGATAGGGGGCCATGGGTGCCTGGCCTTGAAGAGGGGCCAGAGGGGCCTGCTGAGGAGGCGGCGCCTGATTGTCTCACCTAGGTGGCAGTGGCGCGTTGCGCGGGGGAACATGTCGGTTCTGAGGCGGTCGCTGCTATGCAGGAGCTTGTGCGTGAGGTGGAGGACCTCTGCGGGGTTGCGGGGGTGGTGCCGCCAGCAGCAACTCCAGCTGCCTCTGGGCTTCTATTTGAGCCACCACGGCGGGTTCAGCCCTAGCGGTCCTCCTGGCCGGGATCATAGGGGGAAACAAACGTGCCTGACTGGCCTGTTGCAGGGCTTCCTCAAGGAGTTGAGCCTTATCTGAGAAGTCTCTGAACCCTCCAAGGTAGTTCTAGGTGATCAGGGAGGGTACCAGCTCTTTCTTGACGTTCCCGACACACATCGTCAGTAGTTTCTCCTAAGTCAGTGGCATATCGAGGGAATACGTAAGTCCCTTCCACCGGGTGATAAAATCTCCAACCCGCTCATCAGGCCTCTGCTTGCACTTGAAGTGGTCCGCGATGGTGGTCTTTCGTGTGGTGGAGCTGAACTGGTATAAGAACTACCGGCGATGATCCTCCCAACCGGTCACCGATCTGATAGGGAGCTGGTTGTACCAGACGAATGCCATACCTTCCAATTTCTGAACAAAACATCGGATCGTGGCAGCTTCTTGCGGAGTCGGGGTTCCCAGCATGGGGCCACACCTGGAAGAAAAATGAGCCAAGTGCTGTGGTGGGTCCCCTATCCCGTTAAAAGGAGAGAATGTGGGGTTCCCAAAACCTGGAGGTGTGGGCATATCATCCACCCACGCGGGATAAGGCCTGCCATCCGGTGGGACCGCCACCTACCGCGTTTCCAACGCTTCGAGGCGAGCTGTGAGCGCTGCGATAAGGTCCTCTGGGTGGGGATCCTTGTCTTGAAGGGGATCCTTAACCACATGTGCATTGCTAGGTTCTTCAACATGGTAGATCGCTCCAGCTGCTCGTGGGTCAACTGGCTGGACGACCTGCGGGGCGACTGGGGGAACCCGGATTGGGTTCTTCATATTTCCTCGTCGCTCGGGGGGATTTGGCGAGACGTATCGGGCCCTCTTTCCATACGTTCCGGCTTCCACCCTGTCTGCGGCAGTAGCATGATCAGGGTGGCCTGGAGGCATCTCACCGGGGGGAATTGTTCCTGCCCCTACTGCCCCGGCCTGGGATTACCATAGTCTGGTCGCCGCACTGCAGCGCGCACAGCCAAGAGTTCTTCCACCAGCTTCTTCTGATTAGCAAGCAGTTGGCGTAACGTGGCCTTCTCAGGATCCTCGTCCGTTTTCTGCACAGAGGTGGACGGGTCAGAGTGCTTGGCTATTCCGATGTGCTCCTCACCCTTGCCAGTGTTTCGACCGAGTACCAGCGACTCGGTGGGCGCGGGGAGACCTAGAAGGTTCCTCTGCTGACAGGTAACTCTCCCTGATGGGTCGAGCTGCGGCGGTATGCCCTCGGTTGGTAAGTCTCCATCAAGGAATTCAAGATCATCATCCTTATCCACAACGTCGGCCATGTGTACTGCGACCCCTCATGAGGGCATTTCCTCGATGTCGCATAGCGAATCAGGCTGCCTTCGGATAGGGTCGAAGAGGAGAGCGGCATAGTGTCCCAAACCACGGACTTGCACATGGTGGACGGCTTCCCTGACGATTCTGCGGAGTGCTTTAAGACTCTGAACACATTTTAGTTGAAGGGAGCTCTAGTGTCCTGGCGACTCAGGGTGCTGGGCCACAAGAATTGCGGTCGCATCTATCAGGCGACAGTGCTCGCAGATTTCTTCGAAGTGCTCTCGACTTCTGGGGTACACCACCCGTTCATAAAGGAGGTGGAAGTGTGTCGCCCATAGGGTTCGACAAAAGCACCCCACTTCTTCAGGGGTAAGAGACTCTGGTATGTGGAAATTCAGCGCCGTCGTCGACCAGAACTTCTCCAGGAAGTAATTCGCTGCAAGAATACTCTAGAAGCTCCTAGGCTCGGACTCAGGGTCTGGCCCTGTGTTTCCCCACTCGTCAACCTGGGGCGGCTGAGGGACCGGTAGCAGTACCGAGGCGGACCTCTGGGATAGTAAGCTCGATGGTGGAGAATACGACAAACGAACTGACTGGCCGCCGAATTCCGGGCTATCCTCCGAAGAGTGAGGTGACCTGGACACGATGTCACGATATGACGGGATGATAACCACAGCATCCGGAACAGGAGCCGCGGCTACCGGCGACAGGTCGCGTCGTCGCTCTACCGTCGTTGGCCCCAAAAATAACTCTCTGTGATCCCTGGTATAGATAGAGGGCACTTCTGGTGACATAGGCGGTGATTGTGCGGTTGAGACCTATAGAATTCCCAAGAGTTCTTCCTCTTGGATGTACCTGCGAAGGGAGAAGGGAATCTGGTGGACCTCAAATTCCGGGAGAATGAGGCTAACACGTCTGGTTCCTGCCCCAGTCCTTGATACGGAGGAGCGAAGAGAAGGTTCCATCGCTGAATCGCATTCCACTTCCGAGTCGGAGAAGCGGGCAGGTTTGATCTCCACCTGGGCCTTCCCGGGGTTCTTCATGTTGCGGCGGTGACCCGCTCTCCTGCCCCGGGGTGGCTGTTCGGGACAGGGTTGACCCCTATACGGCAGCCTCGGGGCGGCGATGGTGTCGTGACGGAGAGGGCCCCCACTCGAGATAGCCGGGGTGCGAGGGGCACCGGGGAAAATGTCGAAGGGTACATGGGGAGGACCTCCATGAACAGTACCCATGTGGGCGGGGCCTCTGTTGGAACCAGCAGGAGCATGGGGAGGACCTCCATGGTCGATGCGAGTGGAGAGAGGCTGACCTTCACTCCTCGAGTTGCTGGGGTGAGGAGAACCTTCACCGGTTGCCGAGAGGACGTAGGGAGGTCCCCCACGTTGGAGAGGGGCCGGATGGATGGTGCCTTCAGGTTGGCGGTTGGGGGCAGGAGGATGGACTCCACACCCTGTATAGTGGGCGCGAGAAATGTTTCCGTGCTCAGTGTCATTGCCGCGGGGCAGGTCATCCAGCGGGATGGGGGTAGCACGAGGCATGCCTCCATGATGAACCTCGGAGAGGGGAAGGTCCACACTCTGTGGAGTAGTGGTACAGGGAGGACCTCCGTACGGGGTGAAATTACCGCGGGTTAGCTCGAGGAAATCACCACTTGGGCCTGCAACCCGGAGAGTCAACCCAGCCTGCCCGTGGGGTGGTTGGGGTCTCGACCCTGGTTGGGTGAAGGAGTGCCCTTGCTCAGTATATGCAGGGTCTTCACGATGCACGTCGGCGGTGGCTCCGGCCACTGTAGCTGTCAACGTTGACGCGCATGGGCAAGCGTCCTTAGCCCAGGCCCGACGCTGACGTCGGGTCAGGCGGGCTTGTGCAGGTGGTGCAGAGACATAGCCTGTCTGCTCTTCCTATGGGGCCAGATGGCGGTGCTGACACAGCCGGGTGGGAGCTCTCGCCTAGAGACCTCGGGTCGGGGCCCTGAGCGGGCTAAGCCGGATAGCGCCCTCCTCTTCAGCGTAAGGCGAGGAGTCATCAAGGCGTTTCAGAGACAAGCTCCCGAAACGGTTGAATGTTGGGGTGGGGAGCAAGGGCTCCTTGCGCGTCCTATTAGGGCGGCGTTGACGGCGGGGCCTGGAGGCCTCCAAGTCCAGGCGGGCCATATCCCGGGTTGGGATGACCCCCTCTTCCTCGTACCTGTGCATGAGGATGTTGATCACCCTTCGCTGGATGACCTCTGATGGGGAAAGGGGACGTGGTCGCCCCGTATTCCGTGATGTGGCGGTCGTCGTGGCGGTAGCGGCGTTACGTGGGGCGGCCGTAGCGGTGTTTCCTCTGCCTCTGTGTGGGCGAGGAGCAGACGGTGGTCGCGTCTCTGTAACAGTAATCTGGTTCCTGAGAAACGAAGGGATCAACTCATCATTACTAAGAGAAAAAGGATTGACAGCCAATGCCCCAGTGTCCTTCCATTCTCCACGTCTGTAAGAAGGATCCACGCCAACACGCTGCCAAACGGGGTGCCCCACGTTCTACTGCCCCGACTTCTGGTGAGTTTCACGACAGGCCCACTATTTGCTTGGCGGGACCAGGGACCGGATATCTGGATCCGGTGACACGTAAATCTACTGGTGTCTCGAATGCTACTAATCTCCATATTGAGGAGAATAATTTCACGTCGGGTTCACCATTTCTGTTTCCGACGATTTCCGCCAGGGCGCGCGCCAGTCCGTCCATGGGGGAGGACGCGCGGCGCTTTTGTTTCCCCACATTCCCGATTTCCAAAGGCAGGCGACATTCACTCCTTATTTAGGGACGTCTTCTCCTTGATCGAAACAGGATGATGGGATGTCGGTTCTTCCTCCGGTGGATTCCTCCTCAGAACTCTTCACCTAGTCCGGGTCTCCCTCATAGATTTAATACGTAGTTCGTGAAACTCTTCACAGTGCCATGATTCCATGGACGCCGGTTAATTACACTGCTTCTGTCGGGACATTCCAAAGGGTCCAGTCAGGGCAGCAACCTTTAGTCAAGGGAGTAGTCACATTGAGGCATCAGTAGCGTGTCTGGATGCTGGGGTACCTGGCATGTCTGTCTGTTATCCTTGGTCACAAGGCTACTCGAGGGCGTGGAAGCCCGAGGCATCCCACATCGATCGCGGGGAATTATATGTCATGGACACATATCTGAGGTTTTCCTCAGCTTCCCGTGTTTAACATAGGGTATGTCGCAAGTTTAGCTTCCAGCGGAGACAGATCAACCCAACCAGAGCATTAGCTAGGATAGACCGGATTGAGGGATCCTCCTTGAAGGGATGTCGATACCGGGGCCAGCCCATGGGCGGCTGTGAAGAAGAGCGTACCGACATGGTCTCACAGGGATAAGACGGTCCAAGTGAGAATCAGGACGGCTGATAAGTTGATGAATGGAGTGGAGGGAGAGTGAAATGGGACCATCGCATGGGCGACAGTGAAGTTGGGATTGAGCATTGAAGAGGCTTCCTACGTATCCCCGTGGAAAGGAATCATAGTCCGCGTAGTTCGGGATGGTGTCGGCGAACTGAAATGAAGGTGGACCTTGGCCCGATGGATGTCGTCAGCGAACCAACGTAAAGGTGGACCTTGGTCCGATTATTGGTGGGCTTGAACCTTGGGAAGTTTTCCTATGTACCATGCCTTGACATGAATCAAAGTCCTCATAGTTCAGGGGATTGATGGAATACAGTTTTACGTCATGCGGGACGATAATGAACCCCGACGTGAATAAACGACGGGCGGTGAGTGTCGGCGAATCGACGTAAGTGAGGGACCTTAGTCCAATGGGAGTTGGGGACTTGGCACATCGACAAGGAGACATTCTGGGCCAATGATTGTTAGGCTTGAACCTTAGGAAGGCTTCCTACGTACCATTTCTTGACACGGATCAAAGTCCTCGTAGTTCGGATTGGGGAATACAATTTAACATCATGCGGGACGGAGGCGAACCGACTTGAATGAGGTCGAAACGACCGGATGGTGGGTTTGAACCTCGTAGAGGCTTCTTAAATACCATGCCATGACATGGATCAAAGACCTCATAGTTCGGGTTAGTCACAACGGCTTGCCGTCGGACTGGAATTGCAGTTCAACGTCGTGATGGACGTGGGCGGAACACGACATGAATTGGATGATGGGTGGGCTTGAACCTCATGGAGACTTCCTACATACCATGCGTTGACATGGATCAAAGACCTCGTAGTTCAAATGGGGATTTGTTGGTGAACCGACGTGAAAGTGGACCTTGGTCCAATGGGTGGAGGTTGCAACGGCTTGCCATTGGACTGGAATGCAGTTTAACGTCGTGATGGACGAGGGTGAGACCCGACGTGAAATGACGGGTGGGATTGAACCTCATGGAGGCTTCCTACGTACCATGCCTTGACATGGATCAATGTCCTCGTAGTTCGTTAAGGTGGGTCGCAACGGCTTACCGCTGGACCAGAATGCAGTTTAACGTCGTGCTGGACGTGGGTGAGACCCGACATGAAATGACGGGTGGGCTTGAACCTCATGGAGGCTTCCTACGTACCATGCATTTACATGGATCAAAGTCCCCGTAGTTCGTTAAGGGAAGGAGTCAGGTTCGGTGCTCACTCTAAGCCCACGTGAGTCATGCTCGGTGTGAGAAACAAGAGGTTGCAAGGACCTCACGATCACGTCGCGAAGGATGCGACCGTGAGAAGTGAAGAGGGGCTTACGCATTAGGCGGCCCATGGTGCTGGGACTTACTCAAGGATGGAGGCCCATGGTGCTGGGACTTACTCCAGGATAGAGGCCCATGGCGCGACAAAGCGCGGGAAAGATGGACCTTGGTCCAATGATAGGATGTGCATCATTCCCTTTCACGCCCTCCACTGACCTTGGTAGTGGGGAAGTACAGAGATGCATAGGTGCAACCATCCGTTGGGGAACTAGGGTCTCCCTTCTTCTACGAACATACGCCATTCCGACAAGGAGGATCTCATTCCATGTGAGGAAGAGTTCCATTCCCGTGGAGACGAGTGGTGTAAAAAATGTTCGACCTGGGGGGACCCTTCGTGAGGGGTGTGAGGTAGGATCACAGTTTAACGTCATGTGTTGAGGACGTGGTGCTTGGAAGTTTAACGTCCTACAGCTCGGACGAGGTGGGTTAACTCCACACCCCTAGGACTTACATAATCGGTACCCTCTGGTCCTTGGGAAAGGGAAGGTACCAGTAAGTCCATGGTTAAGGGGGGTCATGGAACGAACCATCAAGGGGTCCACGTTAGCGTGGCTATGTGAAGAAGAAATATCCGTTAGCATGCCTATTAGAAGAAGCATTAGGCGAAGCAACGCTACGGGTGGTATTGTCCATTGGACTTTGAAATCACATCATGCAAACCTGGAGTGTCTCACGGGAAGAGGAATCGCTAAGAAAAGGAGTGTGCTTCGCGAAGTGGAGTTCCTTGGCCTTAGCATGGGACATAGGTGTGAGTGAAAGGTGCTTCGCGAAGTGGAACAGTGTTCGCGGAGGACTGCCTCGCGAAGAAGGGGTGCCTCGCGAACCAGGGTCCTGCGAAGCAGTGTGCTTCGTGATGTGTAGCGATCCTGCCTTAGCATAGGGATCACTAGCATGGGTTGGGTGTTTCACGAAGCATAAACGCTCCGTGGCTGCCCGGGTTCCGTTGGGAATCCCCTTCCTTCGCGAATGCCCTTGAGCTTAGCGAATGGCATCCCTCTCGGAAGAGGGGCTCAAAACGAGACAATGTAGAGGAGTCTCACGAAGTAGAAGTACCTCGCGGGGCTCATGATTCCCAGGGCAAAGCGTGCTTCGAGATTCGGGAGAGGAGAAGCCGAAAGGTCAGCTTTTCCGTCCTCTAGGACTCAGGGGGAGTCCAGTATTTATAGGGAATGGGCGCCGTGAAGCAGGGCTCGCACGCCACCTCCGGTGCTTCGTAGCGCGCTCGCAAACGTCAACGTCGTCCGCGGAGGATTACCGCCTCTGGAGCTTCGCGGCGGCTCGCGAACGTCAATTGCGTTCGCGGAGAATTACCGCCTTAGGACCTTCGTGGCGGCTCGCGAATGTCAAATGCCTTCGCGGAGCATTACCACCTCTGGAGCTTCGCGGCGGCTCGCGAATGTCAAATGCGTTCGTGGAGCATTACTGCCTCAAGGCCTTCACGGTGGCTCGTGAACATCAAATGACTTCACGGAGCATTACCGCCTATAGAGCTTCGCAAGGCCGCGATGGTCGGGGTGCTTCGCGGTGGGGCTTCGCGTGGGTACGTCACGGTAGTGCTTCGCGAGGGTGCTTCGAGGCGGTGCTTTGCGAGGCAGCGCGCCGGCCTTCTTTTTCGTTCCTTTCTTTCGGGCCATATTTTTGGCGCTAACACCAAGGAAAGATAAAAATCCAAGAAACAATTTAAGCTTTGACATCTAGTTCTCTTCTAAAGTCACAACAACAAAATGGATATGTGAGATCCCTCAAATTACTGGAACAAAATGAATTCCCGAAATACAGCCCACATGGCCCCAAATCCACCAACCAACAACTGCCCAATAGGGGATCCCATCCACATCCATGTCACTCCACAAGAACCAAGAAGAACAACAACGCATATTACCAAGATAGAGAAAGGGAGTTTCCAAATTCATGCACATCATTATTTATGTTCCTTCATTCTATTAGGTTAACCGGGGTGATCACATAAGGATTTCTATTCATTGACATCCATTTAATAAACTGAGGTAATGTGATTAACCAATTTCCATGTACAACCATTATATGACAAAATTATCCAGAAAACAGAGGCTCATTAGTGCACTATAATGGACCACTAATGACAACCATTGTCATTGGAAATAATACCATACAATTCACAACATATAAGAAAAGGTAAATGAGTACATCAAAATAATTATAAACACCCTTTCACTCGTTAAAAAAACCATTTATAATTTTCGTTAAGGTATGATTTCATCCGTCCCTAGAGGATCATTATCATGGACACCTCTCATGATACATAGTAAAGAGTGAGATGAATGATAAATCCTACTTGGATGATCATCGATTGATGTTTTTTTTCATGCACCATGAACTGGGGATGCGTGAATCGAATGAGAGGAACTCAAAGGTTTCAAATAGTGAGAAAGAAAGGATCTAGTGAAGACAGACCACTAACTGTGGGAAGGGGGCTCCCAATGTACACATGAAAGGAAAGAGACCATCCAAGAAGAAGAATGAATCCATGTGCGATAAAAGGTGAGATCCTGGAGTTATGTGTTATGAAATCTTGACTGATTTAAAGGCTGATGGTTTTTTTCAACATGTTGTTGAGTTGTTACACAGGTTGGAATTAATTTTCATTTAAAAATTATCATGGGAGAGGTGGACATAATGACAATGAGTTTATGGGTTTCCGTTAAATAGAGTAAAATGTGTAACATTAGTGTAACAGTAATGTAAGGGAAAATAAAATGAAACCGAAGAAAAATACACATGTTTTATTATATCAAGGGTCGCTCAGATCTTTGGGGATTTTAGATATCATTTATGTGATTTTAGTGGCTTTTAATGGGGTATTAAAACACTTTTTTGTCAAAGGAATCATATTGGGGGTGGAACTTGAAAAAAATCAAAATGTGGTATACAGTTTGGTATGAAAACGTATTGGTGTCGTCGTCATGGTGCCACTATTTTAGTTAGTGACCATGATTATTCGACTACTGCAGTGCCACCATCATGGTGCGACCAGTTTACTGGAAGACCGCATGTATTTAAACATTCACGATGCCACATGTTCCGTGGTAGGCCATAAGCAGTGCCTCCAATTTGGTAGAACATCGTTAGTAGATCCACTGTCACAGTTCCACTATCACGGTGCCACCATCAATGTTCCACCAGTTCAGTACTACACCGTAAGTAGTGACACCGTTTTGTTGGAACTGTTTGATGGTACCATGTTTTTGAAAACTATTTCATGAGTCGCTATCCAGTACAATTCAATATCATAGATATACTGGGTTTCAATATATTATTGAATGGAATTATTTTTTTAATTCGAGAATAAATTAATAAAACTTTATAAAAAAAATGAAATAAAAATAAGAAACATACTCAAATTTGGAACACCACACAAAGAAGGTAGGAGGAAGGTTTCCTGATCGTAGATCTGGTAAAGAAGAACATTGATCTGCTCATGGTGATTCAGTAGTCATACATTGAAGAGTTCCATAAATTTTCAGACTCCACTACATTGGCAAGTAGGAGGAACAATGAATTCAATGATTTTAAGAACCATAAAATTTAATCATCTAAATCCATAATTTAAAACACATGGTTTAAACAATTATTCCACCAAAAATTCATTGAAAATTCATTAATTTCAATGTTTTGTAGAATTTTTAATTTTTTAGTATTCAATAAAGGTGTTAAAATAGTGTTTTCCAAATCATTGTGGTGTTATAAATGGTTTCTACACATAAAATTGCGAGATTACAGCTAATAAACATTTAATAAATTAATTAATAGTTATAATTAATTAATATAACTGATAAATATCTCATTTTAAATGTAGACTTCACCAAAGGACTGATGTGTATGAATGTTATGTCTTGTATATATAAAATAATAATCCTAGACTACCCGGTTGACTCTATTTCTCATAAGATGCACAATTTGAGAGATATTTAATTATTATAGGAAAAACAAAATAATAAAAATATTAAAAAACATATCCTCACAATCGATCTGACCGTATTTTTGATGTTCACTACATTCCTACCGCTTTTTGGTTATACCCTATATACAGGAGCTAATGTTTGATTCATATATCTAATACAACACCCTATCTAAGAGATATTAAGTAATTTTATTGGAAATATAAATAAAAATATTAAATAATTTAATTTCATATAGAGTCTGACCAAATTCTGGACACACAAAAAAGTTACACCTGAACTAGGCTAAACCCAATGACTCCAAATTAATTATGGTTTTATATTTCAAATAAGATGTACCATTTGAGATATACCTAGATATTTTTCAAAAGAAATTAAAAATATATAAAATAAGTTATCTTCATACTTAATTATATCAAAAATTCAACATGCACAAATTTTGTTCACCACATAGTGTAAACACTACAAAATAGACCTAATAATTGACTCATATTTCACATATGAATCACCGTTTAAGATATATTGAATTATTTTTTATAGATCGTGCATGGGAAATATAATATATATAATATTGTTTTCTATACAAAGACTCTACATGTATTGAAATTTGACAGTAACTCTACTCCTTACTCCGAAAACATTCCATATAATATTATAACATTCTAATGGGGATATATTATTAACATATAGAATTTTATTATCTTTCAAAAAAATTCAATATTACAGTATTCTGCCATTATCCAATTTTTATCATCAAGAAGTACCACTAGAGTTCTTTCTTGAATAACTCAGGAAACTCATCTGAAACATGATACATGAATTTATGTGTTTCCTCTTTGATCCACCATTGCTTCCACTGAATTTATAGTATTCATACATTCTATCCTAGCAATACCTAGTTAATTGAATATGTGATTCACACCAGATTCTCCTCAAATGTTCCATTGGTATAGTGATCAATGTCCTCACAATCAATGCCATGGGTAGGTCTAGGTGTATACTTCTGATGCGTTGACACATGGAACATTTAATGCATATCTCAAGAGTGATAAGGGAGATCTAGATGATAAACTAATACCTATATCAACTCACTGATCTCTATATGTAAAAAACAATTTTTATCCTACCCTGCATTAAGATACATCTTCATCCCAGTCGAAGAGTAACTAAAAAAATCATGATAATCCACAAAAAATTACAATGGAATCCTCCTAATATCATCATAATATATATGTCTTCTCTAATCAATGGTCATCCTTTTAACAATTAGATGAACACTCTCAGAGGCCTCCAAAAGTGAACTAAGCACACAAGACCTACCCCACTTACCCAATTATATCATGTAGTGACCAACATGGTATTCAATAATTATCCCAATAAGGATATATATATATATATATATATATATATATATTCATGGAAAATGATATTTAAAAATGAATTTTTCGATTCCAGGTGAACATTCCACTCTTCATGGAATTCTAGCATAGACGCTCGATGCATATTCTCTAATATGCATATAGTTTACTCAATATTTCTGTCTTTCAATGAAAAATATTCTATAATAAATATAAAAAATACCCTAGATCATCAAAAACTATATAAAATGTGGTATTTAAAACTTCTGTCTAAATAAATTACTATTCATAAGTGAAATCCACACAAGAATTCAATATCCTAAAAAAATAACATTCCTATATCCTCCTCTAAGTGAGTCTCTCTGATTGGTATGATGTTTAAAGACATTCTTATCTAATCAAAAAAGCTCTATAAATATATATTGTCTCCTCTGGGTATGATTTGAACCCATTTAAATGTCCACATTTATTTCCTTTGAATTTGAAATAAGTATTAGGAGTGGTTGTAACCTCCCACTATGATGATGATGCTCAGCATTCGCCTTATTATATGTAAGACATCATGATACAGAACCTAAAATGTATCTTTTTATACTACTTCATCAATATATTAGCATAAAGTAATTATAAATATTAAATTTAATAAGATTTATTTCCCATCATGTGGAATGGTAATCACTCATAATCACCTCTTTGAGGGAAATTGGGACTTCTAGTCTTTTATGTACCAAGATCATATGCTCCTCATCTTTAGAAGATAAATGCCTTGAGTCTTCACAATCAATTTTTTCAATAATTAAAACTCACTCTGACTCTGACCTATATACATGCTTTACTAGGAGAACATGTGATGATGTGACTACCATGGGAAACAATGTCGTAGAACCTTGTTCTTCTGAGGAATATATACCCAAATCGTTGAGGAAAATATTCATCTTCCACTGCTCCATCGATGACATCTTATAATGATTCGACTCTAAATATGAATTATAGATAAGATAATCATGATCAAGATTAGCCATCCTAGATTCATGATACAACCAATGTCAAATGTCTATAGATGCCCAACCTCACATTTTTCTTAGGTTCTTATCTCTTTGTGTAATGTTATAACACAATATCTTATGGTCTGTGTGAAAAATAATTATATATAATATGTGATAGTGTATCTATTTTATCTGAGCATTGAGAATCACTAAATTGTTTTATTCATTCCTTAGGTTGACATACGTTACACATTTGATATGGCCACTGAGATTTTGGAAGGGGAGTTATGAATGTTAATTTCCATTACTATAATGTGGGCCTATTTTTTCCACAATGTGGGTAATTTATGTTTTTATGTTACTATTGGTTAAAATAATATTGGTTGATGCATATGAAGTTGATATATGATTTATTGGACATTGGGACTTAAAAATTTGAGACTTAAACAGAAAAATTTTACTACCCCTGTAAAAAGGTGAACCATTATTTTTAGGACCCTACCCAATTGTAAACCCATTGTTAATATTTCATTACCTATAGTATTGGTCAATATTATTGACCATATGAAATGTTTACCATGGTGTTTGTTAGTTTTAACAAAACACCCTGAAAGAAAATGTTCTCATATATATGGATAACTATTAATCTGATAAGTGGAATCAAAGAGTAATAGTTAGTGGTGTGTTTGAAAGAAAGCTAAGGGATTAAAAGATACCATTCGGGTTAGATAACTAGGTTCATGGACTGGGGATATCCATTTCTTGATCAATGGTGTCAGAGAAAATACCAACCAGAAAGTGTATAATCCCTTCCTGGTTATGAGGATTGGAGACCATAATTACGGATTATACTTTAAAGTGATAGATAGTGTGACACCCTTGAGAATGTGAAAAATGCCAAATATTAATACCCATGTCAAAAATGTGAACAATTTTTTGGGATTCTAACTAATTCGAACTCCACAATTGACTAGTCATGGCCTAGTGTAGTGATTAGGATGGTGACCTTATGGAATGTTTCCCTCGGTGTGCCTGAGTGGTAGAAAAATATACTAAAGAATCATTTGTGGGATTGTGGATACAAAAATTAGTATGATAAAAAACATGGTGTGTAATATCATGTGGTGTTCTAAATAGGAAATCATTTTATTATAGGAGACCCTCGGTGTTAGATGACTAGGTTCATGGCTATGTGCAGTTCATGTCAGGACATAATGTCTTTATAAATTCCAAAGATCTGTTTTTGGAACATTTAGATGAATTTATTTCTTTTTTTAATGTGAAAAAATGAACATAAATTTAATTTTTAGTATTATATTGAATACATTTATAAAAGTCATATTTTAATATAAATTAATCGATTTTGAATTTTTTCAAATAAGTATTATTATTTCAGTATTTAATCATATGTGAGGATGTAACTGTGGATCCTATAATTAAAAATGGAATTGATTAATTCCTCAGCCACAAATTATAATAGTGATTTTTAGTATCCTTTTATTATATTTATGTTATAAATTCATTGTGAGAAGTTTCTCATTATCAAAAAATAAAATATCCATGTAACCTAATATGTTATATATTTTACTAGAAATAACTATGTGAGTATATATTTAAGGAACATAATTAGATATTTTTCACTTAACCTATTCTCATAACATGGTGTAGTGGAGGAAGGATAATGGAATAAAATTATTCTTAAATTATGGCACATGGTTATATTGTGTTGATAAATGTATGGTGTTAGAATAGTTTCACATAAAATATTTTTACTTCTATTAAATTAATCATTTCAGGATTTGGTGATAGTTGTTGTAATATTCTAATTATGGATTTGGAAACAATATCTATATTTGAGAAGTGAGATAATATTAATTTATTTATATATCCCATAAGAAATAGCTGTAATTATTTTATTATAATTATATGTACATTGTATAAAATATTATGAAATGGATTTTAAATGATTATGAATTATGAATATGTTTAATTCATAGGATACATAACATGTATCTGGATGCTATTAATATAAAGGTTCATTCTTTGTGTCAATGATATAGATAACGAGTGAATGAATATTTACAAAAATTTAGAGGATATAAATGAATATAAAAAGGGATGTGATGCAATCACCCCACTCATAAATTATTATTGATCCATCAATCTACATGATGATCAATGAGGTACAAAATACTGATAAAGAGCTATAAGAAATATAGAAAATATTTATTTCCTCAATCATGATAATGATCGAATTATTTTATATTGGGTAAAAATCCATTTCCTATCAATAAGGAAATGGATAATGTATATTTGGGATATTTTATAATGCCTTGACACATTTAACATTCATTTTTATCATAACATTTATAGGGAAAATGAAATATATACAGTAAACTAATTGTTTTAAATTATATATAATTCATAATGATAGATATATAATGAGGTGAAGTAACTATAACAGATACATATATTAAAATTAGAGAATATACCAATAGGTATTATCAATGATCTTATTAATACCCTTTTTAGAACTACTGAATGTTGTTTTGTTGTTAATCACCATGAAAAGTTTAATTGCATAACATATATATATATAATTCTATTTTACAGATGAAAAAAATACTATGATATATATAGATTAAAACTTAATGTGACATGGGGTAAATAATTAACAAATATTAATTCATTACTATAATATGAATTACTTGTAACAAGAAGTCATTGAAAATTACCCAATGGAAAAAAATTAACACATGTGTTATTTTTTTAATGGCCTATTATCATTTTTTACAAAGGGTAATTCATCAATCCCAAAAAGTTGTCAAATTTTATATAAATTTCATCATTTTAGATTGTATTATATATCAATAACAAATAACTGAAAAAAATATTAATAATAAAAAAGATATCAAAAAATGAAATATATAAAACTATATAATTAAGAATTAATTAAAATATAAATCATAATACGATAATTCAAATAATTATCATAATTAATGTTCTAAAAATTCATGGATCAACGAGGACTTGGATAGCCTTATAGTGTATTTATAGAGTTAAATCCATATCTATAACCTATGATAATCATACCATGTACTCCACAATTTATCCACGCTTCTCCTCTAGTCATCAATGTTACTCCTATTACTAAAAATGATGTTGTTTATGAAGCTCTTCCTTCTCTATACAGAGGGTCTCTATAACCACATCATATTATCATAACTTCACCTAAAACTCTACCATCGATGACCATGACTCTATATGGTCTCCCATCCACATGGACAATGAAAATGAAAAATTCTATAATAAATGTGAGACATCAATCAAGAAACGATATCATGAAATCATAATTTATTGAAATTATATAGAGTTTCCTATATCTATGATACATCATTACATCAAAATGTACTATTGGAATAACCAAAAGTTTCATCCAGACTGTCATCATGTATGTGAGAAGGTACAACATCATATGACTCCATCGAACACAATTAGAAATTAATATATTTAAAATCCAATTTTCATTCAAATTTAAAATATAATAAAATACTATTTACGGCAATATGAAACTGTAAACCATCAATATTATCTTCACTAGGAGGATAAGTTTACATCCAATTATAAACAACAAACAAAATAGTTTCAGGATGATCAAAATACATAAATGATTATTAAATTGTTAGAGATCAGTTATGGTTACATAAATTATTAAATAAAAGTGCTTACCATATGTTGTTGTCGAGTAATGAATGTATGAATACTATCTCTATGTTTGATCTTTGACCTCCCCTGATTATTCCAACCTAATAATGATATACATAGAAAAATATCTTTCATCTATTATGAGCACTATCAATCCCAAACCTCGGAGGAGATGTTATCTGCTCATGGCAATAAATACTAGTAAAATGCAGCGGATCCATCATTCTTCATTGACATATTCCTTATATTGTGCAAAAAATGGTGACATTGTTCATGCATACCTGCCTCCTAAGGATCCTAGTTAAAATTCCATATGATATCATCGATTAGATTATATACACCCTAAAAATAATTAACTATAAAAATGTAATAATTAAATTTATTTCAAACTAAATATTATATATTTATATACCATCTAATTATTAATTATATGGTTCTCAATATCATTGAGAATATGATCACATGTCAACCATAATCCTTTTTTCCATGATAAAACTACCTTGTAGAATAGATATATGTTAAAAATAATGGGAAAACTGAACAACTAATATAAAATTATTATATAAATAAATTACCAAAAAATAAAAGGTAGATAATTAAAATTAAAAAAAATAATAACATAAACATTCCTATGTATTTATGGATAATACTGAAGACTTGTATATTGCATGTGAATAGTGTCAGGAATCCTCAATCTCAAAAGGCCATAAACCCTATGAGTTGATGATGAACTGGAAACAACCTATGGTTCATATGGATAGTCATTAAGATCATCACTATAAATCACAACCTTCTATAGGATACAAAAAATCACATCAAAATCCATATCATCTATATTAAACATAAAAATAATGATTTCATAATATTATTGAAAACAGGTATTATATTGAATAAATATGACTATACAAGAAATGTAATTGGGTTTCTGTCATCTCGATCTTAATATTTATATATTATGTTGTCAATTTATTCATCTTCAATTTTAATATAATAAAATTAGAGTGGATCATTCACTTCCATAACTCTTGTTTTTTCATATTCATTTTTACATCATCAATATCATTTTCAACATTGACCTATAATCATGGGGAATCACCATTGATATTAATGTGTCTTCTTTAAATATATGTATTTAGAGATTTCTCTTGAGAAATATCATTTCCTTTCACTTTAATAAAACCACATTCAAATTTCATAAAATGATTTTCCTGGTATTTTATTTTTATAATTCTATAAAATCAATTAAATTTTTTAAAGTTGTGTAATAATTTTCATTAATAATTACACATGCTTCATGAGACTATAAAATTGAACATTAACTAAAAGAAGGATTTTATATTTAATATTAATGATCCCAAGGAATATATGAACACACAAGACTTTATCAGTATCAATCCAATGGTACTAAAAAATATATAAAAAATTCTATTACAGATAACATACATAAATTATATTATGTAGTATTCCATAAAATTAAACATTACATTATTTATTATCATTAATCTCAATAAATAGTCACTACACATTTTTTATTCACCAAATGAATGTGTATGAAATAAAAAACCATTCACCACACATGCATTATAATATTTAACTATTTTATAATGTGGCTTACTCAATACACACAATTGATTATATTTTATTTAGACCTACTGTGACAGATGAAAAATTTAAAAACAATTGAAAACATAATGAATAATAAATTGATTTCATATATTAAATGATAAACAATTTACAATAACAAACATTGAAACCAATAAGAATAATTATGTTGTTGATGTTTTCTTAGAGGATACTTGTGTTACAATGGGAAACCATTTCATTGTATGATAATAATATAATATAAAAATAATAGAATATTAATTTACATTTAAAAAATAAATAATAGGCCATGGTATCACTCACTTTACAAATCCTATCATTTCTTCACTACTGAACCATCTGATGTTCAATATGTGAAATACACCATTCAATAACACCACCAAATCAATGTTCAAGTGGATTAAAAACTGAAAGGTGAATGAAAATTTCATTTCAAATATTTCTCGCATTATGGCACAATCAGTATTGTTTTATGGATATTCAGGTTGGAAAACTGGAAATAGAAAGAAGAAATTTTCACCAGAATATAAGATTCTATAATTGACTCATCAATTGATACTTTGTTTTGTGCCTTTTTCATCAATTTCAGCATGAATATCTCATTTGGGAATGTCGGTCAAAATTGTACCAACAGAAAGCAATTTTATTTATATAGAAAAAATAATTACACATGCTCTATAGAATCAATGAAATATTGAATCAATTTTTTTAGTGAGTATAGAAAATTTTAAAACCTCTTCATATATTTTATTATGTGGATCATTATCTTTTGTTTCAACACAATTAACATATAAAAAATATTATATTTCTTTTATAAAATTTCAATGATTAGAATTCAATTATCCTCTTAATCCAATAAATATAATACTTTCCATCATATCATAATATTGATTAATCATTAATTTAATAATATGATACAAATCTATCCAAATTGGACACATATGAATATTGTAGCCTCAAATCCATAATCCACTAAAAATAATAAATTATTATCTTTAAAAACGATGTAATCCATTTTTAGTTAGATTATGTTATATGATCTATCATTATAAAACAACTAAATTTAAAACCTCCTACAAATTTTTTGAATGATCATATCCTACAATTACATAATCTTCAGTCATACTTGGTATTTAAAAATCTGTAAAAAAATATTCCATCAAAATATATCGTCTCAATATTCATGAAATTCAATATCTATGAGACCCAAATATATGAAAAATATAGAATATCCAAAAAAAATACACCATTTTACATATTCTATTCTTTCTGAAATCCATATATATTTTTTTGGTCAATAGTCGGTTTAATGGCAATGAGAGGTAATAAAGATGAATTAATTTTTTTAAAAATACCTATGTTCATTCATTAAGGTCAAAATCTTTCCATTCATCCTTATTCTGAAATAATTATTGTTCCTCAAATGTAGATGATCGGTAGGATGAAATATGCATTCATATTAAAAAAATGTTTTCTACCATTGGGGAGAATAAGAAAATTTTTGTGACTCATATAATACAAAAACGATTTTAGATCATGTATAATTTATTTAGATAACATTCAATACACTGGGATTCGTTAATTTTCATCTTGAATTCATCTTTGATTATAAAATTCTATTTAACAAAAATATGTTATGCACTAAAACCATTAGTCTAGAATAAAATTTACTCATCAATCGATGGTTTGAAATCAATTTCAATATTCATTTTTGATATAATGAAATTAAAAATATCCAAAAAAATATTGATCATTCATCATCATCCAAGGTGTAATGTTTTTTAAATTTATAAATGTTGTCCAATAATAATATTTATTAATGTAAGAACAAAATGGATCGAAATAATTATTATAAAGACTCAATCAAACATTATAGGATTCTAAAGGAAAATATGGATTCACATGGTCTGTATTTTTACATTAATCATCATTATAAATATGATTTATGCTTTAATAGGTTGATGTTAGGTCCACTAGGCTGAATACCCTAAGAGGGGGGTGAATCAGGGTATGACTAATTAAAAATTAATTCCCGTTCTGATCTTGTTTCGCTGTTAAGCAAAACACTCGTCTCTCCCTTTCCTGCTACACAATATAAACATAATGTAAAGCAAGTGAATGACACAACAATTTTACTTGGTTCACCGCTTAGGGCTATGTCCAAGGAGCATACGCCAATAGGTTGCCGGTCGTACCAAATTACACTAATCTTCACTAGCTGTGGATTAGAAGGTTTGGGCTAGATCACTTCTATACCCAGGCTCACTGCCTTTACAAATTTATGGTCAGCTCACTGCTTTCCCAAGGGTCACTCCTTATCTCTCTCTCTCTGGCTCACTGCCGGTGGAGAGGATCACCTTCTTCCTCTTCCTAAGCTCACTGCTCTTGGAAGGAATCCACTCATAGTTTATAGACATGTCGGTCTCTTCATTTGCATGAATGAATGCATCTTTCTCTGTGTGTAGATGCTCTGTTGAAGTACAACTTTCACCCGATGATGAATATCTCTTTGCACAGAAGGTATCGGGCAAACTTCCAGCTTCCATGCAGTTCAAAAAACTCTGCTGGAACAAACCTTACTTGGCGCGCATGTCTTCCTCGACGCACATGTATCGGCGCGCAAGTAACAACGGGCGTGCAAGTCCTCCTATGACACTTGCGCGACACAAGCTTCCTCAACTCCAAACATGCGCGACTCTCTTCCTTTTATGCCCAAAACAATATTGGCGCATAACTTCCAACCGGCACGCAACTTCTAACACCGGCGCACAACTTCAACCTCTGGCGTGCAAGTCCCACCTACGCGACCACACACACCACTTGCACGACCAACACACATGCGCGACGAGAGCTCTGATTTCTCAAATTGTTGAACTCTGTTTCGAATGAAGAGGGGGTGGTCCAGTATTTATATGCAAATTGACCACCCTGCGTGACGGCGCGCAAGTCACCTGCGCGACCCAGTCCCGGCGCACAAGTCTTCTCTCCTTTTAGACACTTGCACGACCAACTCCCAAACTTGCGCGAACCTATTTCAATATCCATATTTTGATCTTATCATCCATTCCTTTTATCAACATTCTTGAATCAAACATGGATCTTTGACCTCATCTATTGAACTCGACATTCCACCATTGTAACGCCCTGAGTTTCAGAAAATAAAAATAAATAAATTATAGTTTAAAATGAATAATGCTGTAAATAAACTATAAAAGAAGGCTTTTTTCTAAATGAAAATTTATGAATACTTTGCTTTATAAAAAAATGTCATGTTCTTAAATGCGCAACGACATCAAATATAATTTCAAAGAAATTTTAATGAATGAAATAATTAAGAATAATGTTTTATTATAAATAATGTTTTAAATGATAATTATTTATGAATATACTGAATTTGTTACTAATATGTATACAAAATATTAGTATTATGTCTATCATTATAATAAATGAATATGTATATATATTATAAAACCAACTTTATATATATGTGTAAAAAAAACGAATTTTATAAATATATATATATATGCTTAAAAAAAACAACACCACATGTGTTGTTAAAAAAACTATTTTCATAGGAAAATGATAATAATAATAAAGTGATAATAATTTAATGATTTGCTTTACAAAAAGTCAAAAAAAAATTATAAAAGGAGTAACGTGAAAGGGAAACAAGGAAAACAAAAACAATGAATAAACAAAAAAAAAACAAAATGAAAAAAATACGGGATTTGATAAAAAAAGTCAAAAGGTTAATACTTTAGTAAAAATACAATAAATGTGTGTAAATATAAAATTAATAATAATAATAAAATGAATATATATATATATATAATTTGTACTTACGTAACGAATATATATATTTATATATGATTCACGCTTCATTCAAAAAAAAGTGTAATGATTATTTGACCAAAATTGGTGTGATGTGAGGTGAGTGAAAATAAAATGATAAGATTAAAAAAAATGAAAACTGCATCTTATAAAAACATGAATTTAATTATTAGTATAAAAAAATAATGAATATATATATATATTACATGTTTTTCTTAGTTTATATATTTATATTAATATAGAATAAAAATTAATATATATATATATATATACATATTATATACACTATTCTTTAAAAAAACAATGACTTTAATATGTTTAAAAAATGAATTTAATTATTTATACAAAAACGTTTTATATAAAACGTTTTACAAAAGAAAAAAATAATAAAACGTTAAATAAAACACAAAAAAATAATGGGTGAAAAGTCAAAACATGGAAAGATATTTAATAATCGTGTGGAGAGAGAGAATCTTGAGAATAAAAAAAAACGTGATGACAAAAGATGATCATAATAAATTATAAACAACAGAAAATCATGATAAAAAAAAATATATTATATTGAATGGTGGAGAAATAGGCATGTGTAATGTGAATTTATAAAATAATATAATGTGATAATATAAAATAATAACAAAGATGTATAATTGAGGGGAAAATGAGTCATGTTTTTGTCTCTTTTGAAACAACACTTCATATGAACCGATCCAAATATTTCTAATTTCAGCTTGCCCAACAAGCTTCTAATTAATATATATATGTAAAACTCATTATATATGCCCTGCGTGACCTATTTTTTTCATCTGCAACCTTTCTGCTTTCCCTTGGTATGTCCAAGCATTGTCAGTGGATCTGCATTTAAGGTAAGGGTCTATTTTCCATTATCTCTATTTTACAAACCTTTATTACATAATTATGACTTTTTTCAGTTTTATATACTTAGATTTCAATCCTTTATTTAAAATATTTCAAAGAGTATTTATGATTTGATTATACAGAATATAATCATATATTCCTTGGTATATATAGATTTATATATATAAATATTTATATGTGTACTTCAAAATCAACCTAAATATTAATTATATTTTTTTTGGTTTTGGTTCTCTTTTATTCTGCGGAATTTTAAGGTGAAAATATTATTATAATTTTATTTTAATTATTCAAATTATGTTATTTTAAATGGTTATACATGTATATATATATGTGTATATATATATATATATGCGTATGGATAAAATAACGATTATTATTTTGTAATTTTATTTCAGCTTATCGTCATGCTTCTAAAAAAAATAAACATCAAATATCAACATTTTTTATCGACATTATGAGTGACGCATATGCATAGATACATGGCCATGATTTTATGTTCATCGTCGACACTCGTCGAATTATAAATTAACTCATGAATTTCATATAGGTAATGACCATTATTTTCTATTAATGACACGTCGTGTGCATCAGTATCATTAATTGTGTTTGTATAGTAGTTGTGCATATTTTATGCGCTGTATATATATATATATATATATGCATGGTTAATTTGTTAATATTATTTCTAAAAGGAATAAATCGCTTAAGGGAAAAGTATGTATGACAAATCGTGCAGAGATAAGTCGATGTAAATCGACTACTTCAGAACAAGAAAATGAAATTTAATTAAAGTATATATACCTATATATATATGTAAGAATATGTATATATAAATATGTACACATGCATTACTTATGTATCAAACGTTGTTTACGATTTTTTTTTATATATGAAAACCCAGTGCAAATGTATACATATTTAACGCAAGCTTAAAAATGTTTTCAGAAAACCCGACTCTCGAGTATGGTAGACAGGAAGGGATTGGGCGTGGACCCATCATGGCCTGTAATTAGTCGAGCAGTCTCATAATTAGTTATTTGTGTTCATAAGGTTGCATAATATTTTCATAAAAACACTGGAGTATATTTGAGAAATTTTAAACGTAAGAATATTCTAAAAAAATTGAACTAGTATTTTGATGTTGTAATTAATTTCAAACGGTATTTTAAAAATTGGAATTCCTAAATATTTATATACCGTTTTTCAAAGAATATTTATTGAAGGCTTTTTTAAACCCCTTACTGAGCATATTTTGTGCTCACCCCATGTTTTCAAAATATTTTTCAACAGGAAGCCTTGAAATCCAGAGTTGGTCGTCTTTGTTGTAGTGCGCGCAGAAGCGAAGTTTATCTTTCGTTTTGTTTAATTTATGTTGTAACTCTGATGTTTTTATAAGCATGTATCTATTCTCCAAAACCTAGAACGGAATAAGGTCCTCATGTATGTCATGTCTAAGGATGGGTCCTTACAACCATGAAATCCACTTTGTCAACAAATTTGTATGTCATTGTTTTGCTTTGTCAACTGTCACTACTCAGATGTCCACTTTGTCAACAAACACAATCACCCCAAAAATGCTTCAATGATACCATGAGGGATTTTTGCCCAATAGTTGAAATATTGGATTTATGCTAGGATATCAATAATGTCATGTTTTGAGAAATAAATAAGCACTGCAGTTTTTGTTTTAACTGGGTAATATTTGATATATTTCACAGGAATCAATCTATAATTCCATTTTTTAGCCACTTTGTAACATTATTATATAGTTTATGGTATATAATCTAGGGAATTATTTTAACCATAATTTAATTTACAATCACTTGAAAAATCATGGATCTTCACAAAAATAATACCCTATTTTTGAATAAACCTATTTCCCTTAAAGAAATTTATATTCTACATTTATATATTAGTTAAAAATGAATTAACTAAATAGAATATCTTCTAAATAACTATATGTCATTCCATTATCAAATTTTACTTCCATAAATTTTATAACTGCTTCATGTTTTATTAAATACAAAATATGACATTAAGAATCCTTAGTAGACATCTGAATCTCATAAAAAAGAGATGGTTTTAAAACTGGAGATGAATCTATATCATTTTAGATTCAGTATGCTGAAAAGATGGACTAGTAAATTCATGAAAAAATGATTAAAACTATTATGTTTTTATACACAAATTATAATTATCTTCATAACAACGTCATTCACCATGTTGATACAAAAACATAATATTTCTAAAAAAAATGAATAATTTGACCCCCAACACTGTCAAATGTTTGAAATCACCCTAGATCACATTTATTACATGGAATGATTATAGTACCATATGAAACAACATTATAATATTGATTATTAAGAGGAAAAAAAACAGTACCCTCAATATATACAATATTTATACCAAAACTGTTTTGGATTCCTATGATTTTTTATCCTATAATGACATTCTAAAAATGACAGATTTCTACTTCATTAATATATGTTTTCCAAAATAATATAAAATAGATATATTGATTAAAATTAATCATATATATGTAATATATACTCAAAAAAATTAGAAAATAAAAATACTTCATATTTCATATTTCATATTATCTATTATAAATAATTAGCACCATGATTTTCTAATTACCAATAATATTTTCTAATTTCCACTAATTATAATTAAGGGAAAAAGAAGGCCATCCAAAGAGCATTAGGGAGTCATTTTTTATTTTGGATTAATGAAACAACATAGTCAAAAAAAATTCATCCCCTATGGTAATACCATTATGAGGAGATATATTCATGAGTAAACTCAAATGTTTACCCCTTAATGTCTCTCAGAAAATAGATTAAATGTTTCGGAACTCACATACCATCAATCCATCATCGTCTGCACAGCCTAAACATTATTATCCCTTCTTGGGATGTATGTATTGAATGGTTTGATGCAATATCAGAGAGAAAGGATTTATACTCCCCTTGTTTTAGAACCACTAACGATGATACATAAATGGATAAACATATAACATATTGAAGTAGAAATAGATGTGAGAGATTACCATAAAACTCGAAGTGGATTATTTTACTATTTTGGTTAAATATATTATTTTGAGAAAATAATGTTTTACTAATAATTTTGGAATTAAATTATGATGATCATTAAATATGTATTTTATCAAAAAGAGATATTGAAACACGAATGGGAAAATCTCCCTAAAAATTTCATTATTATCTCACCTTTCAACTTCATCTTCCATCAATCACATATTTACTCATGATTAACTCTCCTAGAAATGGTCTGATATTAAGGGACTGAGAATCATTCAACTCTATCATCACAAACATACCCTCCAATCCATTCTTCCCACAAGCTCCATAGATGACCTTATATTATTAATGGTGTTCAATTATGGCTAATTGTTCCCATTCATACTAATTACATTAATTTACATTTAATCTTTTCCAATTACAAACAATTTTAACTAATTTTTAAAAATTAGTTCTAATTAGAAATAATATTTACTAATTACCCCTAGTTACTTCAAATTTATTATATTTATTAATATTTATTTCTAATTTAGACTGATTATAACTAGCATCGGCAAATTGATTCCAATTAAAAATAATTTTTTAAATTATTTCAAATTTGTGTTGGTTTCTACAAGTTTCACAAAATTTGCAATTGTTTTTTCTAATTGTATATAGTTGGAACTATTTTATACTAAGGATAACTAATTACCACTAGGGTCTTCTTTGTTCTACTAATTACTACTAGTTTATACTAATTAACACTAATTGCAACTAGTTTATTTGAATTCAAGCTAATGAAAACAATTTTATTCTAATTACCAATAATTTCTATGATTTTCTGCTTATTACCACTAATTACATGTAGTTTCTCTTAACTACCACCATTTTTTGGTCAGTAATTCTAATTATATCAAGTTTCAGTTCATTACTACTAATTACTCAACATTATTTTCCATATATGCTATTTTTTGTTCTTTTGTTTCTAATAATTTATATTTTCACTTAATAATCACTATATATCAGTGTTTTATTCTAATTAACACTAATTACATCAATTATTTTTTAATAACTGCTACTATTTCCAAATTATCACTAGTTTTACTAAATTACAACTAATCATTCTAAATTTCAAATCATTATCATTCTTTAGTTCTAATTACATGTATTTTTAGTTTAATTATCAGAATCACAACTAATATTTTACAAATTACAATTAATTATTATTTTTAATTATTATTTTTTCTCATTACTACTATTTTTTTCAAATACTTTTATTTTCACTAATTACCTCTAATTTTAATAACATTCACTATTTTTAATAGTTACCACTAATATTTCATAATTACTTTTTATTACATCTTATTTTTACAAAAATATTTCCAATTACACCAATTATCTCTAAATACAACCAATTTTTACTAATTATCAGAAACTATTTATAATTATCAGTGATTTTTATTTTAATGATTTTTTTTTTTCAATTACAGCTTTTTTCTAATTACAACTATTTTTTTATATTTATCACAATTACTTCTAATTACAATTATTTACTCAAATTTCAAATAATTTTTCTAAATATAGTTATTTTTTTCAATTTACCGATAAATTTTTTTGTCATTATAACTATTTTTTAGTTATCATTATTCTCTCTAATAAATGAAAATATTTATTAATTACTAAAAAAATTAACAAATTACCACTAATTTCATATAATTATATATATTTTATACAATCTATATATAACTTATACTAATTTAATTTAATTTCACCTAACAACCACTAATTTGTACTAATCTGAAATAAATTCTTCTATTTACTTAAAAATTCTTATTATTACTGCTAAATATTAATAGTTTCCACTAATTATAATTCATTAAACAAAATTATTATTCATTTAAATTAATATTTATTAAATATAATAATATTTAGAAATGAAGACTATTTATTACTAGTTACGGTAAGACTATAATTAATTTTGGTTAATTATTGTTAATATTTACCATTAATTACTAATATGAACATTTAATATGTATTAATTAAGAATTACTATTAATAATTTTTAAATACTAAAAATTATTATAGCATAAAATAAAAAACCTATTAATTATCACTTCATTATTTTAATTAGTGTTATTTAATTTTCATTTACAAATATTGCACAATAATAGGAAAACCATATGACTAATTAAAACTTATTATTACTAAATAACACAAATTAATTGTAAATAAAACAAAATACTGATTGTTAGAACCAATTACCACTAATTTATACTTATAACTACCAATTAAATATAATATCCAATTATTAAAACTAATTATAACTAATTATGAATAATAATTTTTTATATAAGAATATAAATTAATTAAAAACTACTAAATTATACAAATACTTTATTATAAATACTTTAACTAAATTAAAAAAATTATTAACAGATCCTTAACTCTAAAAAAATGCAGAAAGTTATAAATTTATATAATGGGAAATAAGAGGTGTATAGAGATGAGGATCGAAAATAGTGGAGAAAATTGATTAGATAAAACACATATATATGTAGATTAATAGCGACAGTTCTTTTTGCGATGGGAATCCTTTTAGAAATAGTATTATATATAGTATAGCTAATAAAAAATAACACTCCTTATAAATATATGTGGTGGTGATAAAAAAATTAATTATAATGTTACCCTTTGCATATCTTGTTCATCAGAATGATTATTTGAGTGGACTGAATATTTATGTCTCAAAAAACATTTCCAGCCATATGACACACATGAATGCAAAATGTATTTTTATTGGATAACCCCTACAATCACAAGTAACTAATCTCACTAAATCATTTTTGTATATTGATTTGAAATCCATTTCATATATTTATATATTGAATATGTATTCAACATGTTTTAGATATATATATGATAATTCACAGATCATACAATCCAAGAAATAATGGAAAACATAGAAGGGAAATTTTGAACAATGATGATATAACGACATTGTTTCCAATGGAATCCAAATTTCATGTGGATTAACATGTTCTAAAAATCATTTTATCATATTAAAAAATATTACACAAAAGAATTTTTATTGAATAAAATATGTAACAAATTTATTTAGATTAATTTACATATATTATTTTGTATTTATAATATATGAATATGTTTATTTGGGATTCAGATAACCTAGAGAAATCTAGGAGGGTTTGGTGGGTCTTTGGTGACTACATTTTCTGGTAATGGTTTAGGTAAACCATCTAAAATCATAATAAAATAGCTGAAAAATAAATAGTGTTCTCATGAATTCATTTTGTATACCAAATGATGAGGGTATATAATGTGTCTAAATCATGTGATCCTATAAAATTTTGTCTATTTTTTAAAAGGTATGAGAGTGTCTTTGAAAATCATGTATACAAATAATGTAGCTTCATGGTAAACAAAACGTTATCGACATGGTTTCCCAGACATAGCATCCAAACAACGAATGAATTTTAAAATACATAAATATTATATTATTAACCACACAATCCCATAGAAATAATCTTTTATTTTATCTTTTCTATGATATCACGGTTTTAGGATTCAATGGATTAATATTTTCACGACCTTTTTTCATGTAATTTACCGTTTCCTTATGAATTTTATGTTTGTAATGTGATTGGATATGTTTGGGTGGGTTTGTCATACTTTTTGTAAATTTTTTCTGCAATTTCTAGAGGATCATGGTTGGTGCATATCTTGTGGAAACCGTGAACCTTGTACAAGAAACTTCTCACAGTGACACATAGATTATAGGGAAGTCCCATAGATAGGAGTAATATTTTTCCAAATGATGAAGACACCTATGAGAAACCCTAATGACTTGGTTAGTGTTCTTTTTAATGGGTTGTCCATTGTTTGTAATAATTTTTATTCCATCAATGTGTAGTCCACCTTGGTACAAAGGCAAGAACATGGTTACCAAACTATTTTCCTAACTCTGTGACAAAACGTGAAAGGTTGAAATGTTAGATCCTTAAATGTGTATCTTACACGTTTCCACATCTAATCCCAATGTTATTTCTCCAAATCAATCCTATCATTATATTTCAACTAGCTAAATGTATTGGAACATTTCCTCATTGAATCATAAGCGATATGGATTTTTTTCATGGTGTATTGATGCCTATTTATAGAGGAAAGTCTTTAGTTATTGGTGTTTTACATTGACCTAGTCTCTTCGATATCTCAGATTATTAGATCTAGACCTCATTAGATATATCTATTGTTTTTAATGCCAATAATTGTTAGATTTGACAATTATGATGTTAGGGACAGTGATATAATGTAGTTTCCTGGAGATTTATCACTGTTTTGTGGGTAGCATTCATTCACTTCTTCATTTTTGATATAATTACCAAGGAGGTTGGCTTCAGAATCGAATATACATATTATAACATGAAGTATGATCATCAAATATTTTTTTTCCTGGAAATTTATTTTAAATTTCTCGTCAGATTTTTTAAAAAACCTACCTTGTTGACTATTTATTGAATTGTTCAAATTGGGTGATTTGGAAAAATGTAAATATGGTAAAATAATATAAAAAATATTATTTTCCAATGGGGTTATATGCATGGATATTTGTTTTCAATAAAAGGTTATTTTTATTGAAAATTCATAGAAAAGTTGATTTTGGAATTTGTTTGTCTTATTGGATTATAAATGTATGGATTAAGATGGATAATTTTCAGGAATTACCACCATCAATGTGTTGGGTTATGGACATGAATTTCCATTCTCAAAGGTAACACAATGATTTGGTTGTTGGAAGTTTGAATTTGTGGTTATGCATAATGGACTGGGTTATTTCAACATGGGGTTTGTGAAATGGTTAAATGAAATATATATTTTTGCATTCCATTGATAACAATATATGTTGGGAAAATTGTTTTTTTATAAATAGTTTCAGTTTTGTGATAAACTATTTAATTTTTTATAGATATTTATTAATATAAATATGCTAACATTTATGTTACTAATAGAATTTGTATGGATGTCAATATGGGAATGTTTATTGAGTTTCGTTTCTCACCCCTACATTATAACATTGGTGATTTCAAAAATATTGTCTATCGGTGTATAGATAATTGAAAGGTTCCACATTTTATTAGTGGTGCATCATAATAAATGGGTTGATTTTGTGGATTTGGAGCATGCATCATGTTGGGAGGTGTGCAGTCATATCATGGTGTCATTGAGTATTTAGGTTTTTTCATCCAATGTATTCATTGATATTGTGGTATTCCACTATGGTATTTGATAATTTTTGGTTTTTATATAATTGATATTTCATGAATTGTTCTCCATTGTTATCATTCCAACATTTGTGGTGATCTTTTATGACATTTTTGGTTTATTAGTTTTATTTCCAAAATGGAAAATCATTCGACAAACTATTCTAAAACCCTTTAGATTATTTCTAACCCTTTGGTGCATTGTCGATGTTGCATAAGGCCATGTAGCATTTCCACTTTGTATCATGCCAATTATGAGGGGTGGGATTTTACAAGTGGTACCATCTTGTTTATTCATCGATTTAAATGTTGTCATCAGTTCTATCAGCCACATAGTAGAAATTCATTTTATTAAATTCACTTATTTGGGATGTTTCAATATATTAATATTTTTGGGACTTGATTTGTTTTTTTGGGGAGTTGTGTACATAAGTATTTTGGAGAATCTTATAGCAGTGGGAATATCATTATCAGAGGATTTTCAAAGGATATGAGAATGACATGAATTAATTAATTAAATTCCCATTATGAGGGAACATTCCTTTTTTAGAAATGATTCATTGGAATGTGTTGATTTTTGAAAAATGGTAAATTTTTTTTCAAATGTTACATCAGGAAATCAAAAGATATGTTTATATTTATAATGGTTGGATTTTAAAACGACATATAATAATTTTAAAAACAGGATGAATGTGTAAGATGAATCATCTTATAAATCATTGATTGATAGTTGTGATGTGGTAAAATTTGAAATTTGTATGCCTTCAATTACTTGAGATTGAGTCTTTTGGAATTTTTTGTCTGTGTATGAAAGGGAACTCAATAGGTATTGAAGAAACCAACTAGGGTAAGTCTCTGAAATCATGGTTTCATCTGAAACCCTAGTGAACCAATAGTTGGTTTAGGTTAATGTACATGATTTTAATGTTGTGGATTGAGGGATCAAGATAGATAATCCACGACATGTGGATCATTCTGTCTAGTTCATGAAGCAGAACCAACCAATCATTTAGGGTGACTCCGAAATATAGAAGTCCATGTTGTGGCTGAATAGAATGAATTGAATCATGAATTTCCTTATAACTATAGCACAACTGAATTCGAATAAAAAAATGTATATTTTTGACGATCATGCCTTCAAATGGTGAGATTTAGCGGTTTATGATTTAATGGACCAATGCATTGGTTATCGATATTTTTGATGATTTTTTGAACATAAAATTATATCTTCATACATTTAGGATTCCATGAATGAAATAGTTTTTATAATGCAGCTAGAGATACTCATAATGATAGATTATGTGGCTAAATTTGTGTGTACATTATTATTTTCACCTGACATTTCTAACAGTGCATCCTTGGTGGAACAAATATCTGAATCATGGATGATACAATAGATTTTCATAAGGAATATTGTGTTATGAATAATAGATTTTATAGAGATGGTCAATTGAGAAATATAGGAAGAATATGAAATCTTAGGATATTCGAGGGGAGGAATATTATTGATACCAATGGAAAATTGGGGGATCACATATGCTAGGACAAAACAGAAGAGAGAAACAGTTTCCAATGTAAATGGATGACTCAAAATAAAATGAATGGATTCATAATCCTTCTTCCATGCCCCAAGGAAGTCCTGGATATATACTTTGTGGATATTAGATCCACATGAAAAAATAGTGTAAAAACCCACCTTGAGAATTCTCCAATTGCATCTATATTGTAAATCTTCAACATTATCAATGATGATCCCTAAGGATGTGTCTTCCAGACACATTTCATGTGTCACAAATTTCATATAATTTGTCATAAAAAGGTTATATGAGAACCATATATCACCAAATAATAGCAATCATATGTTATTCTAGGAAAAAAAAATTCTCCACAATAATGAAAATCTCAATATGGAAATAGAAAAAAAATGTTCAATGTAAAAATAGTTATAGGAAGAAGGGAAATTCAACATGGATGATCAGTCAAGACCATCACCAATGAGAGGTATAATTATTTTAAAATCTATATTTAGGATAAAAATTGATATAGTTGCATCCCATTCCCTTATTTCTTATTGTTCAACTATGTTTCAATGTTTAAATATTAATTTTATGCCTCATGTGATGAATATGAAAACTCATACTTTTCTAAGAGAATTTCAGTAATTTATGCGTATAACCTGTTCTATTACATTTTATGAAGGTATGATGGTATGTGACTCATCAATTATTAACATGGATTTCTATAATATAATCCGGTGTATGGTTTTGTTGAGAATGATACATGTATACATCAACTATTATACACGATGCGTCAGTTTAACTAATGAAGGTGGCATCGATAAGCCCACATGAGGATACCGTAATGTAAAGGATTCTGAAACAATCTTTTTGGAACATTAAATTTGAATGATCCAATTCTATTTCAATGTTTTGAAATTGGATTTAATGTATTAGATCAATAATAAAAATTTTGCAGTAGTCGTTGATCAAATTCAAGATGAATTTCTCTAAAAGATCTCCATTTTTCTACCCATAAGAAATGTGGAGTATACATTTGTTATTCTTGTAAGGGATATTTCTATTAACATTCAATATTATCAGATAGAGGTAATATAATTACTTATATTGTAATTTCATTGGAATTAATTAAAACTAAAATGGTTTATTTGGACTACCACACCCCCATGTGTACCACCTGACATGTTTGTGAAAAACATAGAAGGACACTACAGGTATTTGTGGATTATTATAAGCATAAGCTAGATTTGATATAAAATTGATATCAACTTTCATGCATCAATTATCTATTCAATAATTTATGGCTAGATTAGGGGATCTCAAAAATTTAATAATACTCATAATATCACAAATTATAGGTTTAGAAATTAGATATTCTAATGAAAACTTTTTTAGGTTGATATGGCCCATACAAATATGTGGTAATTCAATTGGTTCATAAAATTTAACCATCACCCTTTATAGAATTAATGAGTCAGATATTTTAATGGTATCTATATTTTTTCATAGTTGTGTTTTTGGATGAAATATTTGTGTATTCAAAGGAATGGTCGAAGCATATGAAACACTATGTGATAGTGTTTGAAATGTTGAGGGAACATCACAAGTATGAAAAATTATGAATGTCTATTTTTTGAAAACTATAGTTATGTCTACAAGGCCATGTAATATGTGAGTGTGGTATTTCTCTAGATCATGAAATGATTGAGGTGGTTATCACTTGGAATAAACTAAAAAATTAATTCAAGATAAGAACATTCATTATTTTACCTTGTTATTATAGACACATTGTTATTTGTTTTTCATGACATGATTCATAAAATACATCATTAATAAAGAACAATGTTCAATTCTGATGGAATGAATAATATCCAAATTATTTTATATATCTTAATGATTTCATTAGATTATGTCCTATATTGATTTTTAGTAAATTATGACAAGACTACAATGTGTATGGCGTTGCTTTGGGATTTTTGTTGGGATGTGTGATCAAATAAGGATATCATGTGGATTCATATGACCCAAGGATGTTATAGTTGTAGGATAAAAACAAAATAAAAAACATTGGAGTTATATATCATTTTCCATGCTTTGAATACATGGTGGAATTACCTATTATGTTAGAAATTAATAGTTTTAACAGATCATTGGAAGTTCAAACATGTTTTCCCATTAATGGATTTGAAACTGAGATAGATAATATAGATAATGTATATCAAAATGTTCTACTTTGACATAATTTACACAAAAGGTAATGGAATTAGAGGGATATAAGCATTGAGTAGAAAGTGAAATGCACAGTTGTAAAAATATGCTACAAATGATTGGCTTTTGATGTCGGTCCTTTCAGACATTCATATGTCATGTGAAGATTGAGTTTATGTTTTCGTTTTCATTCATATTTCATTGGATAATGGTGTGGTGGAGATACTTAATGTTGAATATTAATATTATTGATAATGTGTTTCATTGAGAAAAACATCATTGGTGGGGAGGTCATTGAGGGATTACTGCTGGAAAATAATTTAGGGTTTTGGTTTTGAAATTAGAAGGTCATACATTTGGCTTCTAAGGGAAACTATCTTATTGCATTCCCCCATTCATGATGGAATTTTCATATTAGTATAAAAATTAGGAATAATGTATTGAATTCATAGTTCAGGTGGGTTGGCAAGAAAAGGAAGACCACCGAGTTTGATTAGAGGTGATTAATTTGTTAGTGGTTTTAGGGTGAGCATTAGTGAAAACTGGGTATGTATCATTCATTTCCTAACACTGTATTAAAATGGGAGCATATAGATATGTATTTTTTAATAGGTATCTGAAAAATAGTTTGGAAACATGATTCCATATAGGTTATAGATGATCGAATAACAATGTCATCTCACATCATTACAATTCATGAATAACATACAATATATGAATTTTTTAAAATATATATTATTGATGTGTTATAGAAGCATAGAGTACCAGTTTTGATAGAATGAGAAATAGATCCTTGGTTAATGTTGAAATTATATAAATACAAATAAAAATACATTGGTCGTAGTAGAGTATGACCCAGACATAGCTTTCATAGTTGGGTGATAAATATCAATGGATGATACAACCATTGTATGACAAGTTGTAGGCTTTTGTAATGTATTTTGGTAGAAAATTAGAAAAGAACATACATTTAGTGGATTTATCACATTAAAATTTATCAATATTCCATACATATGGATCCTTTTGATGCATTTTATTGGGGTCCTAGTCATTCTCTAGTTTTTTGGAGGAAATAAGTGACACATCACATATTTGGTAGAGCCTTGTCCATAAAAAATAGGGATGATTCAATTGATCTATAAGATAATTTAGAAGACTTATTTTCATCAATAATTATATGTGGATCCTCTTAAATGACCATTTTCATTCATAGTGAGTGATTATATGTTCTTGAGAATCACTACAAGATTTTTCAGAATCTTTTTAGGAAGAAGGGATTTTTTTCCCTTGATACATAGGCCATTTTTAGATACATAAACTGGTTAGTGGGGCAGTATATAAGTTACAATTTCCACCATGGTTCAGTTAAGTGCACACTTTTTTTAATGTATCTCAGTGGATGATTTGTCAGCCGACTTCAGGCCATGTGATGTGATGGGATCAAATTTACATAAATCCAGATGCTTCATTAATACATGAATCAATATATATTGTGGATATATAATATAAATTATTTCATGAAAAAAACATAGGTCTATTGATGGTTACGTGGAATCATGATCGGATTCATGAGGAGATTTGGGAATGAGATAAGGGAATGGTCGAGTAATGGATCAAACTCTTTCTATGAAATGAAAGTTTTATATATTCCGGGGATAGAAAAGATGCTAGTGGGGATAATTTATGATGAATGGTTTACATTATATAACAAATTATAGTTTCTTAAGTATATAATGTGTTTCTGTGGTTTTTATGAGGGGTTAGAATAATTTGGAATGTTTTTAGACATTTTCAATGTTCCTGGTTGGCGCACAGTTTTTTCTAAACCATGAAACTCTTACAGGATTCCATGTACAATGGGACATGGGATGAGGGGAAGGCATACATTTAGGGACATTGACTCTCTAAACCGTGTTTCCACCTTGGGGAAACCATTAAAAGACGGACAAAAAAAATTTCATTGTTTTCACATTATATGTTTAACTATATGGGATAGTTGTGTGAGTTCCTCTATGTGTTAGAGGCGGGTGTTTAGTTTTCTTATGGGTTTCCTAACTGAGTGAATAATCACACACAGTTTAAAATTTGTATCCTTAAAAAGTGGATCCAAAAAATTTTAATCAGTAATCAACATTTTTACTCCAAATAGACACTAGAATCTGATTTTTCCTTCACAATGGTTGTTCAACATTTCATTTTCAAATTAGAAATTATCCATTGACTTTTCATGGTGCTTTCAATTATGATTCACAAGGTAAGTCTTCATTTATGATGGTTTATTGTGGTTTTTCATATATCTACCTTCTCCCCTTATTCAGTTTCATATATCTATAATGTTTCCATTAGATATATTTTTTATTATAAAAATAATGTTATGATTTGTCATTTTTTATGTTGGGGGAAGAGGTCTAATGTGGGTTTTTGGGAATTCAACACGATTTTATAGTCTTTGTCATTTTATTCTTTGTTTTATCATCAATTCCAGATTTAGGTATATTTACTATTGTGTAATATTATTAAAACATGATGGATTTGTTTAAAATGGATAGTTTTTCTTGAATATTTTTTCAAATTGGTTATGAATGTTTTCATTAAATCATTCATTGGTGATGGTTTAATATAATATGAAAATTATGTGTTTGGGAAAAAATAAATATTGGTAAAATAATTTAAGAAGGTTTTTTAAGATGATTTTTTTGTTTTGATTAATTAGAAACATTTTTTTATAAAATATTTTTTATATTGAATAGATTTTCATAATATTTTGTCGGAATGTGGTGGGATTAATTGATTAAGCGTGTGTATAATTGGATGAAAAATGGTCATGAAGTACCACCATCAAAGGGATTTGTAGTGGATGAGAAAAATCAATTTCCAATGTAAACAACCTTCTTATATGGTTTGAAGATTCTGTTGGTGGTTATGGGTAATGGAATGGGTTATTCCAACATGGTGTTGCAGAAATGGTGAAATGAATTTTCCTCCATTGATAACATTATTGGCTGGGAAATATATTTTGTTGATAAATAATTTTGGTTTTGTGATAAAATGTTTTAAATGATTTAATATACATTTTTTATATAATTTTTCTATCTAATACAATCATTGTTGTGTTAGTATGGATATAATTTTGGGAAAGCATACATTATTTCATTTCTTACACATTTTTTATCAATGGTTCTTTTGTAGATATTTTCTTTCGATAGAAATGTAATGGACTTGTATCACATTTCATTAGTGGTGCTTCATTTTACTTGGGTTATTTTGGTGGAGTTAGATAATTGAGCCAGTGGGAAGGTGTGGGGTCATATAATGGAGTCTCTAAGTATGTTGGTTTTGGCATTCACTGTGTACATTTATTTTGGTGTCTTCCAATTTGGTACATGTTAATTTTTTGTTTTGAAATCACTTTTATTCCTTATATTTTCATAAATTTCAATCCTGAAATATTTAGTAATGATTTTTATATTTTGTTTATGGTTGTTTTGTTTTATTTATAAATTTTAAAATAATCCCCCAAACAATTTTGAATCCATTGTAATTAATTTTTATACTATAGCACCATAGGGATTCAACTTAAGTCCATATTGAAATTCCTTAATGACCCATGAAAATGTGTAGTGTTGGGATGATAAAACATTAGATATTGAAATCATTATGGAGCTCACCCTAATTTATTTTAGGTACATTTTACTAGGGATAAATTGTAAGCCTATCATATCAACTTATTGTAATATATATTCTAATTTTATATTTAGAGTAACCATATTAATGTGATTCTAGTGATTTATCTTTTTTTAATGTGTTATTATGTGTTTAATGTTATGACCTATCTTAGGATGGTGTTTACAGTACACATATACCAACATGTGGTTTGGTTCCTATAAAAGAGATTTTGTGAGGGGGTTGGATTCTAAGTCAGCCTAATTTTTTAATTAATATAATTGGTTTTAATTTTTTTTGAAATGTTATTCTTATTTTTATTTTCTAAAAATACATAGTATATTATCATTATAGTGTTATATTATTTTATATTGGTTTTTTGAAATGAAGGTTGTGGGTGATTGCAAAAATGTATTTGGAAAACTTCTTATGTAGTAATTTTATATAAAAAAATTAAATTTTATTGTGAAATCATATATTTGACTTTGGTTTTCATAATTTTATGATGTTTATAAACAATGCCATGTTGGTTTGGAATTTTCTACATGTTTCATTTAGTTGGACACATAGTTTTCTTAACCATTTTATGATTATGGTCCTGTGGTATGGGCTTACAAAAATCAGTTTTGGTAATTCAATTTTCACTAAAATTAGTGGGTATACATTGTGTTTGTTTCATGGATCTAGGTGTTGGGGATGTGTGAATTTAATTGGTGTATATTTTCATGGTGTGAGTGTTTTAGTGTATTATAGTTGTTATATTATCAATTTTAAATATATTCATGTCTATCATATTATATGAAAATGTGATCTATGTTTTTTTATGTTACATGTGTGTGAAGTCGGTAGGGTATTTTTAAAACGTTGCATGTTCACCCATTAGTAAATGATTCTTAGTTTCTATGGAAACATTGTTTGAAATGATTCATGCAAATGGAAGACATCATAATTGTTTACCGGAGCATCATGATGGTATGTTGATCACTAATGGTAGAGGGATTTGGAGGTGTTCCTCATGTGAAGATTGGTGTAGTTCCTAGATTTTTCCCTAAAGATTCCAAGTAGTGTTGATTTACTGTCTAATTATTTGATGACATTGTATATTTATTTTATTCTAATTATTTTTATTTTATGTTCTTGGAGTTGCTTGTGTTTTCATCATGCCTCAGATCTAAATTGAACCACTATATTTTCTTTCTCTATATTGTATATTATTCATGGATAAATCATCCCAAAATGATACTTTGAAACCCTATTAATTTGTTAAAAACATTTCCTATTTTGAGGATATATATATGGGTAATGTTATTCGTATCATATCAGAAGAGATGTATTGGAATTGGGATGTTACATATGATATGAATTATTTATGGTCCATCTCTCAGGATGGTAGGTGTTGTTAGAGTATCTCTCATGACCTGAAATATATTGTATAAGGATGCATGAAATTTTTTTCCAGAAAATATCTAATTAATGTAGAATTATTAGATTAAATAAAATTTTAGATACTTATATAAAAATTTTCACGTCATCATCACATGTTTAGTTGATGTGAGTTTTGTTTCATGCATTAGTAAAGACACTTAGATAAGGAACTTCATCATTCATATGATATTTTGTGGATAAAATATTCCAAAATTTAACAATATGATCTTAATAGTTTGTTTTAATACTAGAAAAACATGAAACAAATTGTGGGTCATCAATTAGTGTTTTGGTTAACTACAATTGTAGAAAAATATTATCAGTCAAGAGAGCTAAATATCAACATGATGGTTCCAATAATAATGATGTTCATATTAACCATAATTAAATCATCTACTCACCAGAGGCATTATTAATTATTTTTTTCATGTGGAAAATGTAAATTAAACTAGGTAATCACATTATAAGGATCATTTTTTGGGATTTCAATGCTGCATCTAATATGTAAATAAATATTACATAGTGATAGAATATTATATTTAATTACTTGAAAAAATAATATTATTTTAGATCTCATAATATTTAAATATATGAATCATGTAATTTAACATTACACATTCTTGAAGACCTCCAAGGTTAATGGTGAGATCAATCTATCCAAGATATGGTTGACTAGATTCAAACAAGGGAAGG
Organism: Viscum album; assembly: GCA_963277665.1. Classification (NCBI taxonomy): domain Eukaryota; kingdom Viridiplantae; phylum Streptophyta; class Magnoliopsida; order Santalales; family Viscaceae; genus Viscum; species Viscum album. The sequence goes on from OY728159.1 coordinate 1,437,166,042, forward strand.
GTTCTAGAGAATTTCAAACAAAATATTCTATCAATATAACTGATGAATATCAAGGATAATATGATTCCATTTTTATAACTCCATGTTTTTGAATATTTAGACCTATTTTAAATTCTCTATTTTATTTGTACCTGAATCGAAAACTAATGAATCTCTAAAAAATGTATGTTTTAGTAGTGTATTGATGTTGATAATCTCTCCATTTTAATGTTTTAATAATCTGTAAAAATATTCAATATGGATATGGTGGATTTATGTTATATTAAAATGAATCATAGTGTATTGAGGACATTTTTGAACTATAAAACTAGTGTATACCCAATGGTGTAAATTAGATATTAAAATATAATTACACCCAAGGTTGTAGATCATCATATTACCAATAAACTTGGTAATTTTAATTTTATCAATGTTGTAATATCCATATGACTTTATTTTCAAAATTTTCAATATTTAATTTAAAAATTGAATTCCTGATGACACATCAGGGGTGTAACAAGAATCCTTAAATGTTATATAGAAAATATATTGGTACATATAATCCAATGTCGAAAAATATACGTCATTATAATTTGACATTGTATACTAATAATATTTCATAAATATATCAATATAGTGATTCCAAACAACATCACTATCATTTTTATAGTTATTCCATGAAAAATGTTATTCCATAGTAATATTATTCTAAAAAATGTGGCATTGTAATAAACCTAGATGTGCTAGTCAACCAATTTTTTGGGATAAAAATTTTGTGGAATATTTTGAACTAGAGACTATAATGGTGTTATATTTTATGGATCTTTATACATCATTGATTAATATTTTATTTTTATATTCTTCAAACAACTATTTTATTTTTTATAAATAGGTAAATATATTAGGGATTGATGTCAAAATTATTCCATGTGTCATGTAAATTAAGACAGTTATGAGTAAATTAGAGTTCATGTGATTTCTATATTTAGTATATTAAATTATTGTGGTTAATAGAAGTTATTAGGAAATTATTTTATTCGATGAGAATTTTTTTTACATAATCGTAAGACCATAATGGTTGGTATAATTTAAATCTCATATTTATTAATTCTCATACTATGTAATTTCAAATATTTAGATGGAGTTTATCACAATATCAAAAAGGGATAAGACAGTATTTTTTGATGACCTTGTCCACTAGTAAATTTTTTTTGGATCCCCTTATATTCTACAATTAAATTTTTTACACGGGGTTATTAATGCTATCCAAAGTATTATTTTTTTATAAATTGTAGATTGATACATTAATGTCAATATTTCTATTTTAAATCATATAACACTTAAAAGGGAAGTGTAATTTTCCAACTCTAACTTTTAGGAATGATTCATATTCCTCTTCCTTCTTGTTCAATGTCACTACAAAAATTATGTGAACTGGGAATAAATTTGGATGAATTAGAATAAATGGTATATATAATGCCATTTAAATATCCTTAGGATGATACCATAATATCATTAATGATGGAGGAGCATACAATATATCATTATATTGATTATAAATTACCTAAAAATGATACTATCAAAAATATAAATCTAATTTCTAAAAATAATATCATTATAAATGAATTGAATGTATTGAATATATTATCTAAAATTGATCTGTGAAATGGGTAACACCAACTCTAGGTTATTATAGATGATATTCTAGTGAATTATTTTTAATGATTTTCTGACCATAATGAATAAATTATTATTCTCATTAGACTCGAAAATGTAATAATATTTATTAAATTAACAAATTACATAATTCATAGGAACCTCAATATTTATTTGATTTATTTTTTGATGACATATTTTCAAAATACCACACAAGTTATAATCATGAAATGAACATCCAAATTGTGTTAAGGAAATTGATAGACCAATACATAAATGAAAATATTTCTTCATGTGACTGCATGATATAAAAAATTCAATTCAATGGTTATGAAATATATACAAAATTCATTTTATTGAACAATTAGATGAATGTGGTAATTATATCATTGGATCCACCTAATAATTTTATTTTATATAGAATTTTTTTTGAATCAGATAGTTATAGTAATTTTTTTTTAATTTCTCAAATATTAAATCAATAAGAATGCATTAAAAATAATAGTATCATAATAAATTATAAAAGCGATTGTGATAATTATAAAGAGACTCATAATTCATGGAACCCATAAAAAATTAATATATTTCCAAAACAATATGACAGATATACAATTTATTTTTTCATGATTGGTTATATATTTTTTTATATTGTCATATAGGAATATTGTGTCATTGATTACAGGTGACCATAACTACATGAATATGAAAATAATTGTCTATCTCATGATATAATATTATTCATTTTGGTTCATGTGTTAAAAAAATGGTTCCATAATAACTATTATGTTTATATTAATATGTTCAATGAATAAAAAATATTAATGAACCTCCTTATGAAAATAGATTTTTACACAAACAAATATTATAGTGTATATCTATAAATGATATACATAGAGAATATTTCATTGCCTATGATGGGTAATTTAGTCTTTCCTTAAATAAATCATGATTTATATAATCAACTGAGAAAAATGGATTAATAATTAAGAAAAAATTATTGGTGAAATCAATGACATGGATTGTGGTTGTAATAACCAAAATAATTTCAGGGTGTTATTTATAATCATCGTTATTTTTTTATTGTGTTTTTGATAGTTAATAGATGTTCTTATATACATCCTAGAATAAATAATTGATTTATATAATCATTCAATGATGTATTTATGTATTAATATTTACAAAAATAATTAGGAGATGAATATAAAATATTAGTTGTTGGGTATGAAGTGAAATATGAATGAATATCATATGAAATGGGTGTCTAGTAAAAGGGTTAAATTTATACACAATTAAATGGATGAATATTTAAATAAGTTCCAATGACCATATGGAAAGTGGAAAAATTATATGGAATTTTTCACCATATTTCTTTTGATTATTCAAATGCATGACTTTTTTAAGGGGATTAATGATTTAATTTATTTGTCAGCACACATCAATCTAATATATTTACTAATTCTTTAGATGTTTTTAGGAATATTATATATTGGAACTGATGATGTATAGAAGGTTAAATTTAATATTTCCTCTAAAAATGAATATAACTAACTCATTATTTTTATATATCTACCCACTGAATTTTAGAACACATTGGTCATTATTATTTCTGACCTTTATCAATAGGGCGACCAATTGACGATTACAATACAACATCTAGATGACATTCATAAAGAATGTGTGATATAATTTGGTGGATTATGTGAGGACTATATTTATTTAATTATGTTTTCATTGTATAATATTAATCGCGACATGAAATATTTAGATCATTTTGTTGCATATTATATCGATCTATGTTATTTTCAAATTTTTTTCTAGAGATTAGACAAACAACCCTAATTGGACCATGTTTTTTGAAAGAAATTACCAAAAAATAGAATTTTTCATGAAATGAATAGTTGTGTCCTAGAGTTTCCATAAATAAAATAATAGTCTTTATTATTGTGCTCTATATTTTATCGTGTGGTATCATTTATCAGAATCCATCACATAAATCCCCTGGATTAGAAACTAGATCCCACCCATGACTGTTACATAGAATTTTCTCATACACCCAATGTAGGAAGCTAGTGATAGGGTCTTAGAATAATATCATTCAGAATAATTTCAACCTTGTTATTTAATTGAATAATAATACACCTCCAAAAATCTCTCCAGGATCTATTTTTTGATTGTATTCCAGCATGTGATATAATATAAACCAAAAATATATATTATATTTCTATAATAGAGTACACATCCTAAATAACAAGAATATGAATTCACATATATTGAAGAATAAATAAAAAACCAGAATCATTTGATTAATCAAAATGTTATCACGTAAATTGGGGTTTTTAGAGAAAAATCCCAAAAGAATCAATCCAAAATAATACCTGATTGACTTTCGTTGTGTTTCATGTGTACATGAACCTTATCCCAAAATCATCATCTATATATGAACTACATAGTCACCCATGACCGAATGGATGTATATAGATGATACATAATAACATAAAGTGAAACTATAAGAGATTCCCACTCAAAAGTTTCTATTCAGGATGTGACAGAAATGTATTCTAGTTGGATCCCAGAAAAGATATCATGTTATTCATTTCAAAAGAAATTTCATTATATACTAAATTGAAATAAAATTAAAAATTAGGGATTTCCATTATAAGTAAATAAAATAATATAAAAGCCCCAGACAATTTTATAAACCTCCTATAAATTTTATTATATGAAAACATTTATTATAAAGATGAATTTTTTCATCCTAACCACCATTTTGAAAAAGTCCAATTAAAAATAAACCTTTTAAACTATACTAAAATAAGAACCACAAAACTACTATGGATCATTATATAATAAAACCCAAGTAACATGAATCAATATATAATACTATGAAGGATCGATTTAATTTGGAACTGAATTTAAAAAAGTAGAAGAGGTTATTTATAGTGTTATATACATCAATGATGCTTGTGATAAAAGAAGGAAATTATATATTATGTACACTCTAGTATCATGGGAAACAAAGCAGGCTTATAGGTGAGATTGATCGTAGACAATTCCAAATAGTCAATATCTATTGTAGTAATAAACGGAGTCTTACCACCTCAAGACACATAATTATACTGAAACAAGAATCATAGGGAACTCACCTCACTTGATTTACTAGAGGATACCCTATAAATTTTCACATATATTGTATAGAAATAATATATACCTCTAAAACAGTTCATTGCTATCCCATTAAATCAAAACATGAGGTGGTAAATAAACAAGGATCAGTAGATTCAGTATAAGAATGAAAAAATAACTGTCACCCTAAATCTAAATATTTTTCATGAATCTTCCTCATTTTGTTATCATAGATAAAAAAATTAAATATAAAACATATTACTCAAGTCATAATCAATTTAAAGTGCATCAGAGACTTGGATTTATGAGTATCACATAATCAATTTAAATGTAAATGATTCAATATGTGAAAAATATCTCTTTCAAAGTAGTATTTGAATGAAAATTCATTTCTAAACATTTTAAATTTCAATTCAAAGGAAATTATTAAATCAATATATTTAAAATCATTTTTAAAACAATATTGAAAAAAATTACTTTATCCCCACATAGATATCATATAACTAAGCAACCCATTTTTTATAAAAAACAACAAAGATACAAAAACATATCATCTTAATTGATTTATTATACATACATGTTTAATTAACATTAATAATTAATATGTTTTTTAAACAATTAATTTTAAACATTTTAAATATTCTTTATAATAAATCCATCCATTTAAATAGATAAATACTACTATAATATATATATATGAAGATTATAATCACATCAAAATACTAAAGAATCTAAATATAATCATCCTATTTATATTTAACTTTGTCAACAAAAAAAATCATAACTATCATGCAAAAAATGATATACCATATGAAGAAGGAACAAAAAAGAATAAACTTTGATTTAATGGTGATAAAGTAAAATTTAATAACATAAGATGGATAATTCATGAATATTAAAATAGAGTTCCATTATAAGACATAAAAATAAAAATATGCATACAAAAAGCCATATATAATTCCAAATTTCATTCATATGGCCATTAAGGTTTCAAGATAAATTTAAATCTGATAGAAAAGTTAGAGGGATGATGAAGAGAATAGAATACAATAAAATTGAGTGATTAAATGTGATAAAATTATTGGATTTGGTGGCGACGAATATAAAAATAGAGGATATGGTAGGGGAGGTCCGGCTTAGCCAAATATGAAGGGGGAAACAATGGTGAATATTTATTATTATAGAGAGAAGAAATGGACATTTAACCTTTTATAAAAATATTATTTAGATAAGGGAATATAATGTGGCTATATCACTATATTATAGAAACACCCCTCGGATCACTCAACTGAGAAATATATGTCCCTAATATATAGAGTAACCTCATGGATTCCCATTTATTACATTGTCCAATGAACAGACCACAAAAATCATGGAATAATTAAAGGGGGTGGATCCCTACTCCCTAGAACTCTACATCATGGTCAAGGAAAAACAATATATTTAGCATGAAATTAACACTCTGGGTTAGAACCTCTCCCGGTATCAATGTGGAATGTCAAAGGAAAATATAATAGTGATACTAACCGTTGATGTGGTAATGGACCCTTTATTGAGCACTCTATAGCCACACCCTTCTCAATGGATCTATAAACCCTTCATACTCCTAACCTATACTCAATAACAATATTAACAACACATTAGATCCTTGCATAAAATCTGAATTAATTCATTCCACCACCTTTTTTGGTGTGGTACTCTATCAACATATATAATATAAACTATAACATTTAATTTTTCCACCTCAAGCCTCTAGAACAACCCATGTACAACTGAAATAATAGAAATTCCAAAAAACACTGAAAACAAAGATAACCACAAATTACTTAAGAAAATATTAAAATAATTATCATGTATTGTGAAAAACTCAACACCATGCCACATTCTACCCCCAATAATGTCTTCATTGAATGAGAATGTATCAATACAAAAACCTCCAAAACACCCTTTGAGACCAGTTGGTTAAGATTGGAACAAAAAAGAGATACCGAGAGGTTTGAAACCATCAATCTAAATTGGTTATTCTAAACTATTAAATCATATCTAAAAATTTCCCAATTGTCTAACATCACAACGTAATTGAAACCACAAATTCAATACACTAAAATGATAGATATAGAGCATAGGTATTCTAATCATTTAAAATTAATATAAATAGAGATAAAAAGGTGGAAGAAACCAAATACCAAACATTAGTAATTATAATTCATATATAATAGTTACTGAAGAATTCCTAGTTTTCCATAACCTCAAACAACCACCAAAAGATCATTCTCTAACTACCAAGTTGAAGACATACCTTGTGAACTGTATTTTTTACTTACCAAACTCATTCACCACAATCAAAATTGATCTCACACACAGAAACCATAGTCGGAAACTGAATGAAATTCCAATGATAGAAATACCACGATCATCAAACCCTTTTATACATATTCCATAGGTAATCTTGGTCCAAAATATTAAAATATTTCCCCATGGGGATTTCATATAATAGAGAAATCACATTCATGTTTTCAATAACCTGATGAAAAATCTCAGCCTATTATCTCAATTATTTACCCACGTTTACCATTATTCATCCCATAAATAACACATCCTTGTCATTATAACATCACATAAGAACATATGGACCCTCAAAAGAAGACAACACACCCAAAAAAATCCTAACCAACATCATAAAAAAACATCCATGAACCTCAATAAAAAATTATTATGTGTTATAAAAAAACAAATGTATCATGTAAACATATTAATCATGTTAATTATCCATTAAAATTTTCATCTCACAAATCCTCTGATGGTGTCATTTGTAGACAGAAAAAATACTCCCATGGGGCAATACTGAAAAAATATTTAGAACGTGTAGGTGATTCACAATGGAAAAAACATGTTGTATCTTATTCATCGTAGGACAATAGTAGTTCTAAATATAATCATAAATCACAGGCTCTCCCTAATATCAATCTATTATAAAGGAACTACTCCAATCTCTTCTGTTGAGATTCCCCGAATAAACACCACCAATAGGGAACTGAATACTAAATCCTAATAAGATGATAAAAAAATTTCAACCAATATAGGTCAATTATTTGGTTGATGAAAAAATATAATTGTGAATTACTGTAAATGGTGATAGGATTGGGATGAACATGGATCCAACACACAGTTTTAGTCCATGAATACTTGAAACATGGAAGAACTATTTGTTAATGTTGAGGTGGAAAACCATAGAGGTTACCCTTGTAAATAAAATTATAAATATTAATAGATTGTCCATTATGATGTATATTCTATTGATTAAAGAGATGATTCTCTATTAGTCAATATAATATAAATTAATTCATACATTACCTAACATTCTGATATAATCATTGAAAACATCCATTTTCTATAACACATCCATTATAAAATGAAACCACCTGTAATTAATTTTATCAAACTGAAATCAATTTTAAATACGCATATTTAAAACCAATTTGGCGTAAGTATTGTAATTACAAAACTAAAACATTTCTTTTCAAATATATATATATATATATATTAAAATTAAATAATAGTTCATTTCAAAACTATTCATCTTATTTTTCAAAAAAATTAAATTAAAATACCACCCATATTTTAAAATATATTCAATATTCCAATTATAAATTTATTACCCTTAAAATAGTTTTGACCACCACATCACAATATTTATTAAAAGATGATATTTTTTTAGAAAAAAATCATCTATATTCAAAATAGTCATCCAATGAATATCTCATTTCCAAACAAAAAAATCATACAAATACTCTTTTATTAAGCATTAAATAGGTACAAATAACATTGAATGTTATAAACATGATTAAGAACCTTATTTAATAACATCACATAGTATAGAAAAAATCAATTAAATCACATCATAATTATTGAAAACCACATTGGGATCATTTTAATAATATAGGAGGAAAAGTAATATTTATGGGGAGGAAGAAACATTGTACACCATTTGGATACACAAGATTCTATAATAGCATTAGTAGAAGATATAAATATTTTTAACATTTGGTCCCACAATACCTCATTGTTTATATTACATAAGGATAGGTCCACTACATTCCTCACGAAAAGGACTTGTGATGGGATTGATATCATCCCCACATTATAAAAGTGTGATTTGATTGAATGTTTCTATTGATAAATTTTAAATAAACAATAGATTCAATTACTGAATTCAATGACTTTTATTTGAATATAATTTCATTATTAATGTTTAGAGAGTTATGTTATACCTAAAAAATAAACAAACTATATTTTAAAATATTGAAACATTATAAAACATTAATTATTTTCAAAAAATATAAAATGTTTAAAATAATACATGATTTTCTTTTTTTCAAAAAACTCCATGGATTTCAAAATGATTATTATTTTGTTTTACACATTCATAAATCATATTAAATATAAAAAAAATTTGTTTTGAGTACAACATACTATATATGGAAGTCAAAATTTTTAAATCCATTTTTCTAGTGAAAAACATGAAAACCCATGACATACCATTTCTTAAAAACATATATTATTACCTGGAAATGGAATCATATTTTTTTAATGACCATAATCTTACTTACTGAATTAAAAAATTACCATTAAAACACATTATAAATTATTGAAAAGTCATTTAGGTTTCATGGGACCTCATAGTAATTGAAACCATATAGAACCTATATAAGTTGAATGTTTATATGAATGAATTCAAATATAACTCTCTAGAGAACATTATCATTAGCTAATTAATAAAGACAATATATCGTTGCCCACGTCTTATATGCTTTATTGGGAACACATATGATCTAAAATTGGGATAAAAACATCTTAATCAATTCACTTGGACAATATCTATAATAAAAAACATTAAAAAACCTTTTAAAAACATTTTTAAAACCCTTTCATACAGAAAAACACGAGATTCTATTAAAAAAAATTCGGTCCATAAGTCTGAATACCCTAAGAGGGGGGGGGGGTGGTGAATCAGGGTATGACTAATTTAAAATTAATTCATGTTCTGATCTTGTTTCGCTGTTGAGAAAAACTCTCTTCTCTCTTTTTCCTGTTTCACAAAGTAAATAGAAAGAGAAGTATGCATAGGATACAACAATTTTACTTGGTTCACCGCAAAGGGCTACGTCCAAGGAGCATATGCCGACAAGTTTCCGATCGTACCAAATTCGACTAATCTTTACTAGCTGTGGATTACAAGGTTTGGGATAGATCACTTCTATGCCCAGGCTCACTGCCTTTACAAGTTTAGGGTCAGCTCACTGCTTTCTCAAGGGTCACTCCTTGTTCTCTCTCTCTCTGGATCACTGCCGGTGGAGAGGATCACCTTCTTCCTCTTCCTAAGCTCACTTCTCTTGGAAGGAATCCACTCACAGTTTATAGACATGTAGGTATCTTTATTTGCATTAATGAATGCATCTTCCTCTGTGAGTAGATGCTCTGTTTAAGTACAACTTTCACCCGTAGATGAATATCTCTTTGCACCGAAGGTATCAGGCAACGTACCAGCTTCCACGCATTCCGATAAGCACCACTGTAACAAGACCTTACTTGGCGCGCATGTCAATCTCAGCACGCAAGTATCGGCGCACAAGTCACAATGGGCGTGCAATTCCTCCTCAAACACTTGCGCGACTCAAGCTTCCTCAACTCCGACCTTGCGCAACTCTCTTCTGTTTACGCCCAAACCAATATTGGCACACAACTACCAACCGGTGCACAACTTCTAACACTGGCGCACAACTTCAACTACTGGTGCGCAAATTCACCTGTGTGACCCACACTCACCACTTGCGCGACCACCACACCTATGTGATGGGAGCTCTAATTTATCAAAGTGTTGAACTCCGTTTAGAATGAGGAGAGGTGGTCCAGTATTTATAGGCAATCTGACCACCCTGCGCAATGGCGCGCAAGTCACCTGCGCGACCCAGTTTCTGCGCGCAAGTCCCGTGTCATTTTAGACACTTGCGTGACCAACTCCCAAACTTGCGAGAACCTCTTTACTTTGCCATATTTTGATCTTATGATCTTGAAAAACATATGGCGCGCATGTTTCCTATACTCCAAGTCTGCGGCGTGCAAGTCCTTTTACGAAAAACACTTTTCTTCATTTGCCAATTATCATGCCCTAAAATTAGGCAAACACTGTAAAACAGCACCAAATTGTATCTATTCTTTTGTACCGCCTCCAGATCATCCATTCCTTTTATCGACGTTCATGAATCAAACATGGATCACTGACCTCAGCTCTTGAACATGACATTCCACCATGAAATCCTCTTTGTCAACAAATTTGTATGTCATGGTTTTTCTTTGTCAACAATCACTAATCAGATGTCCACTTTGTCAACAAACACAATCACCTAAAAAATGATTCAATGATACCTAGATTTATTTATTCCCAACAAAATTATATTCAATAATAAAAGACAAATATAAAGGAAAATATGGTTGTATTTGAATACAAAACTCCATCATTTAATGGAATAAAAAAATTAACTAATATTTATGGAAGCGGTAAAATACATTTTCACCATAAATGTTAAAATATAATATTTATTTTTTTATTTATAATGAAAATAAAATTATACTATAAAACGATTTTTTTGGAAAACAATTTTATGAAAGTAAAAAGAGACATAATGTTTCCTTTATAATCATTTCATTTTTTTTATAAAATGTTCACTTAACAGTTTCAATGAAATGTACCTTGATAAAAATTATTTTCATAATAAATACATAAAATATTCAAAAATTGGGGTTTAAATAAAAATATTTATTATTTATTTCGAGACTTATCAGACACATTACTTATCTTTAAAAATTAAATATTTATGTTCTTTATTTACCTTATGGATAATATATTTCATGTTTATCATTCCTTCTATTTTATATACTACCTTGATATATAAAACAACTTATTAAATTTTGTTTTGGTCGGGTGATTCAAGGAAATTTGGTTAATATGACAAAAATTACTTCAACCAGTTTCATATAGTCAAATAGGTAATTATTAAACAAAATCCATAATAAAATTAATGTATTAGTTTTTTTACATAAATATAAATTTATGAAATCATTAATCAAATATGTTTATGAATAATGAACATGGATACAATCAAAAAAATGGTAGGTCATTCATATTAACTAGTAACATTTATTTCTATTCAAAAAAAATTTAGAATATAGGTAGGCATTATTTTATCTCTTGATGATAATATTTAATATGATAAAAAATACACTATATCTATATAGAAATATATTAATATCATTTATGGGATTTTGTGAGGAAAAATTAATCTAATATTTTCATAGAGGTGGTAGTACACACACACGCCTAAATTAAATTATCATTTTTTTAAAATATTAATAAAAAATATTAAATTTTATCATTAAAATGAAAATTATTTCAAGAATTAAATATATTGACATAATTCCAAAATTATTTCCATCCCTGAGAGGTGGTGATGGAAAACCAATAACATCGGTTCGTGAGGTGGTTATCTTTAATATACAAGAACGATGAATTCCATCACCATTTGATTGAGGATGGAGTTGAATATAAGATATTACACTGACATAAACAATAATAATATATGTTAGTTACAAATTTTATTATCTCATAATTTTTATAAAATATTTTATGTAGGTGATAGAAGAAATAAAAAAACACCATGTTATGAACATTATCTCTTCTTCTAAAAAACAACCTTTGATTTACACCTTAGGACCCATATGAAGATATTTTTGATTCGTTGTATTATAAATTCTTTTTGAGGAGGATATTCTGAGAGGATGTGGTGCCCGTTTGTAATAGATTGGAGGGGAACTCTTGTAATTCATTATTTTATTAAATTCATATAATTAAATTTAAAATTTAAAATTTTCAGAAAAAATATAATGTTATAATATATGAACTCTGTTAGTCTAATAAAATCCCATAATATTTTTTCGAGTTTTGACAATGTGTTTACCCTTGTATATTTTTTTCACTCTCTGTTAAACCTTTTTAAACATAACGTGACAACAATGATTTTTACCCATTTAATATCATTGTAGTTAACATAAATGAAAAAACTACTTTTAAATAAGAAATGTATGATATTAACCACCCTGAATAATTCATTTGGATAATGATAAGTTTTTATGATTTCGTAATCATTTATTAAAATATTATTTATTATAAAATAACAATAATGTAATTTTTGGAACTATTTATTTATAAAAAATTTAAATCTACATGAAAACTGTGGAATTATAATTAAATTAATCCAAACTCTTTAAAATTTCATTTTTGTTTGAGAATAAAATAAAATTCAAATATTCAATCTCCAAATGATAATTTTTATATATTTAAAATAATTTAATTTATTTCTTTATTACATTAGTAATTACTGTATCACTATTATGTATAATTTTATTATAACTCATTCTTCACTAGAAATTTAAAAAACCATCATGAATTACAATAATTATGATTTAAAAATAATATTTGAAATCAATCACATCATCCTGTTATAAATGTGTTTAAAAAATTACATTCATTAAAAAATCAATTCCATTTTTGAAATTTCATTACATAAAATATTAAAATATTTTTAATTTAATACAAATGTAAAGGGGGAATATAAATTAGTATTTTATGTATATGGATAACAATTATTAATCCAATAAAATAATGGGTATTTTTAGGGTCATTTTCAAGTTCATATCATATTATTTAAAATATTAATAACACATTTTACACAATATTATTGTATCACTAATTACCTAGGTTACTATTCAAATTGAAAGAGGGAACTTTTAAAAAAATAGACACCCCTATTCCGAATATATGATCAAATTTTATATATTTAAAACATATATTTATACAATAAAATTATAAAAATTTCATCATTACAATGTATTAAAATATTGTATATTCAAAAAAATTATTCTATAAGTATAAAAAATTTATTCCATATTCAAGTATAAGACTCATTATAAAGAATATATTTTATGTATTATTAACAAAAATAAAATAATTACATCTGAAAACTAATCCAATATGTATTATTATGATATAAATGCTATGATTTTAATAAAAATTGTATTTTCACTATTATTTGAAAAATAAAAAATTTCAAATATATATCAAAGTTTTACCACAAGTAAATTTTAATTTAGTAATTTAAATAACCAGGATCATTTTATCATATATATCTTCCAAAAAATATAAATATTAATTAATATATTTTCTGAAAAGTTAACTAATATTATATTTTGATGAAAATGTTGTTTTTTATGATTAAAATGGATTTACAAAAAGATAATTGATAATATTCTAAGAATTTACCAAAAAATTATTATTGATGATTACTTATATATTTTTAAAAATTTGGAATATCTTATTCATTATTGATTAATTAATTGATATGTGATAACTCTGGTATTCAAATAATAATATTTTTTAGTATATTTATAGTTGTTGTTGTGTATCTTGAACACTATTGAACATAATGTACATTAAAAAAATTGGTGTATTATACTTCCCCCCTATTTATGAAATTATTACCTAATTATATAATATGTGACTCTTTAATCATCTGTTAGAATTTTGGAATAACTATATTGAAACCCCATATTGTAATATAGGTTACTAAAACATCCCCTTGAATAGAGGAAAAGGGAAGTGTAGTGGTCATATAGAATAATACATTAAAAGGATTCCAAGTAGGAAATAATTTGTGGGGAATGAAGTTATGGAAATATATGTAAACAATAATATCTAATTGATGATGGATAGTGACATGGTAAAATTATTGCATGAATGTGAATTATCATTAAAAACATAAAAACCATAAAAAAATTACCAGAAATGTAAAATTTACCTAATAGTGAGGAATTATCTGAGGAATTAATTTAACAATATACTATAATATTATATACATATAATTACGAGAAATATTAAATTTCATCCTTTAATCACCTTCCATTAAAATATCATATTACACGCTAAATAATTAGTAGTAATTTTTTTTCTTTTCAAAAGAAATAAAATAAACCACTAATGAATCACATAATCAATTAGAGAAAACAAATTCGTCCAGTTTTTATATTAAAAAAACAAAATAGATATAATACTGTATAATAATTCCCAAATTTTTAAATCCTATTAATTAAGAAATAATACTTCAATATCTAAAATTCAATAAAAATAAAGAATGATTAACTTATATGATTCAATAAATAACAATACTTATAATTCCACAAAATATTCAATTGAAAAACTAAAACACAAAAAAATTTACAAATTATACCAAGATAAATTTAACATTACTATATAAATATTATTAATCACTATTAATTCCTCATTTGAAAAATATATTTGACCTAATAATATAATTTTCATTATATTTTATTTATTTCATTCAATAACCTAAATCAAAATAAACATATTTTAAAAACATATATTCGTTAGAAAAGATAATATATATTTTAATCAAAACAAATACAATCTTATTGAAAAATATTTTCTTTTATTTTAATCATTTAATGTTCACATAATAGTGATCTTCTTATAATAATAAAGTTATCATGTAATCACCACATCATATATCAATACCACTGTTATCGATACAATAAAACATATGATCCTCAAATTTCAATAACCCCTAATATCATCAATTTAATGATCATATAATCAATAATAGTTATCAATACATTTTAACACATGTCCAGAAAATTAAATGAGGATTATTATTCCAATGAAATTTTCCAGTGTTATGATTAAGGGATTGAACCTCCATAAAATCATAATAATCATCAACTGGAGTATTTCTATCACATAAAACATCATGTGTATTAATCCTTTAAATATTATGACCATCCATTTATCTACCACTACAACATAAATATAGATTCTGTATATGTATATACATTGATCATTTAATGTTTTTTCAGAATAAATAAACCATATATTTTCATATTATTCATTAATACATCATTCCTACAAAAAAAATTGAATCATTTAATAGTAATATTCAGTATTACAAATATATAATGATATAATATAAAATTCCACATATCCCTTTCAATTTACTCCACATAAACTATAACTTCATTATGCATTTGAAAATATTAGGACGTTCATGTAACATTTTTTATTTTCCCCCTTAGAATATTGGTTTAAAAAATTCCAGTATTCTTCACATTTAAAACTTTCAATAAATGCATTGAGAAGAAATTTATTCCCCTTAATAAGATTATGTTGATGATTCTTTTTTTCTATGAATATTTTTCATTATTCACCACATTATAATATACAATAATTTTCTCATACACTTAATATATTTTCATGGTTCTTTCCTAGATTCATGACCTGTAGGTCACAAAAAAATGTTATAATTTAAGAGATTTATTTGCTTAATATTGACTTATATTCAATTTTCATTTATTAGATCCATTATTAAACTACCCTTGGTGTATGTTTGTTGTAATAAGTCATGAATTATGGTTAGTAATAACCATAATGGTTTTCACTATGACTCATATTACTTTTTTGTGATCGTTTAAAAAATAACATCACTTTTATCACATAAATTAATATTCTATTTCCCGTTATGTACATAAATTTACTAGAAAAATTTTAGTGTCTACAATTCAATTATATTATATTAAAATGTCTTTTGAAGATGATAAAAACAATGGAATAAATATAAATGTCATCCTAAAAAAATGTCTATTTATTTTAAATAACGGTTATCCTCCCTAACATTCCCTTTATTATTGGTATATTTGTTCCTAAATTTTTTTTCAAATAATATCCTTATCTATACACATATCTTAAACCACATATTATACCAACTACAAGGAATGAAACATAAATTTTATAGAGTCATGATATTTTTTCAAGAATTGATTATATTATATTTCATTATCATTTTTTGTTTATTGTTTTATTGATTTCATTCACAACACCTACATAATAATGGTATTTTATAATTTGGACACACTATACCCATAACCATTTCCATATAATATATATCTCCTAAAATAAAACATGATTAAATTTTATGAAAAACCTTCTTGTAAATTCATATATATTCTTCTTTAACAATACATTTCATTAAAATAATTTAAAGTTTTAATTTTTAATGGGAAAATAATTCTTATTAATGTACATTAAAATGAATAAATACATTCATCCATTGATAAATATGGAAACCCATGAAAAATATTTTCTATTAAATATTACATTTTACCATAAAAGGGCATCAACATTTTTAATGGATTATTTTTAACAAATTAAAATAAATATCCATTAAAAATATTTATAATGAATAGAAAATTCATGTAGATTAATTGGGAAAAAATCATATAATACCCTTAAAAAACTTTTTAGACACCTTACCATTATAATAATTAGATAGATGACTAGGAATAAAATTATTGGGATGCCATAATCATTAAATATAATTTATTAGAGGTCTATCTAGGGACACAAATTGTATATGATATATCATTATAAACCATTAGAAATAATATGGATAGAATATTGATATAAATTATCGACAAAAATATCTAGAATAAAACTATTGGACAACTCCTTTGAAAACCAGTGGAAAAAACATTTCGATACCAATATAACCATTTATTTAAAACAATATTTTCAATATGAATATACCTTAGATAAAGGGAAAGTGTATTTTTTATTTGATGAATTACACTATTATTGAAATGTAATACAATACTAAAATAGTTATTGTAGTGGTAGTAAATGTTTTTGTGCCCATATATGTGACAATAAATCATTTATTTTTTATTTTGTAAGGAATGTCGAAACATTTCGTAAAAATATTCTTTACTAAAAACCATGAATGAATTTATATAGATAAATAAATGTTAATTTAAAGTATTTTATATCTATATCAAAATATATTGATTAAATAAATTTAAATATAAAGACATAGGAGAATAACAATTTAAATAAATCATTAAAATAATTTAAAATAAGGTTTTCAAAGAAAAGTCTCTCTTACATTGTGCATGAATTTTCACTTGTGTTCCTTATCATATTGAATAAAAATTAATTTGTTACATTATTGAGATAATTTTCATAGTTTATAATAATTTTTGTTTCACATAATTTCATTTAAAAACAAACTACTTATCATTTTAGTTCATGTATTCTATTTTGTTGATATTCAGCTCATATGTCCAAAATAAATCATGCATGTTAAATATGGTCAAATTTGTCATTATTAATTAATATCTTGAATAATAAAAGTAAAATAATTATCAATATTTATATTTAAATAATAATGTCGAACCAATCACGAATGATGATTATAAAATATTAACTATGCTATAGTCATAGAGATGATGGGTTAAAAATACACTTGAGTAACACACTCATTTTTCAATGATCATTAAGGATTGATTGTAAGTATTATATAATAGTTATAAAAGGACAATTTTATAATAAATAACGTATTTTATCTTTATAAAATTAATTATTTATTACAAATTTCATGTAGTGATGAAAAAAATGAATCGTTTCGTAGATCTGTTGCTCCAGACTTTCGTACAAACAACATTATCATTATTCAGTGATTAGAATGGAAATAATATTTATGATACTTTATATATTAATAATGATAAATATTTAATTAATATAATATATAAATATTAAATCCATTATTATAACTATTTGTGAGAGGTGGTGATGGAATCAAAAATACATTGGTTCGCAGGGCAATAGTCTAAGATACACACGAATGATGACATCCATTCAAATTTGATGGAGGTTGGAGAATTTTCTTTGTTATTACAATAATATAATAACATAATAATGTATATAATAAAATAATTATTTTATCTCATCATTTATGGAGACTAATTGACTATTATGTAAGAATAAATAATATAAAAATGCTCATTTATGAACAATACCTCTTATTCAGACAACATTGTTTTTAACACATTAATACCTATACAGATTTTTTTATTACATCACTAAGGACTATAATAAAATAGAATATATAGAATAAGAATAATTTTTATGGTATAGACTAATAAAAATGATTTTCTATATTGGAAAACATAGTGGGTGAGGTTCTTTTTTATAAGAGAGAGGAGATGAACTACTTTAATTTCTTAAATTATTAAGTTTATATATATTTATATTAAATATCAAATTTATCAAACCAGTAGTAGAAGATTTTACGATTTTAATGAGTCAAAATAGTCTCATTAAATAAAATTTTATCATTATTTTACATTGATTTTACACTTAAAATTTTTTTTGAACCCAAGTTTACCATTTTTACACTTACCGCGATAGGACTATTAATACTCTTTAATATTCATGATAGTGATTATAAATTAATAAAGGGACAATAAATGAAAAATATTTGTTATTATCGTCCATACCCTAATTAAACGGTTGAAAAAATATTCATATTAACTTTTAATGGTTCAATAAAATATTAGTTACTATAAATTTATATTAATTTCTTGTTTGAAATTATTCATTAACATTTAATTATAGAACATTTAGAATACAAAAAATATAATAAAATTTCTCCAAAACAATATAAAATGATATTTATATCATAAATAATTCAAATAACAGAAATATTATTTCATATAATATTATTTGGTGATTTTATAAATATTTTATTTTATTTCTCAATTAATTGGTTTATTGTTGTGTAACTGATTCATAAGCTTTTTATGTCATAATATATTCAGAAAAAAATAAAAAAATCCAAGATAGAGGGAGTTAATTTATATTTAAATATTATATTTATAACCAAACATATCATATAGTTATGTCATTTATGAAGTATTATTGTTACTAAAAACTAGAGTGAAGTCTTTTTGACATTTCATTACATAATAAATTAAAATGATTGAAATCGCATCCAAATTTAGAAAATTTCATAATAATCAAATTTGGATGAAGATGGATGAAATTGAATAATAAAATAAAAATATTTCAACTGTTATGGCCCGTTTATATTAATATTCATATTATTACTAAATTTAATCATCTAGCTTACCCTTTACCGTGGTTACCAAAATTACAAAGGTTTCTATTCATAACGACCAAAAATAAAATGGTTATATTTACAAAATTATCACTACATGATTCCAAATATACAATTCATTTTTAATTATTCAAGAAGAATAAGTGTAAAAATTAAAATTATAATTATACTAGGAATACAAAAATAAAAAAATTTCATAAAATTTAAAATTTACATATAATATTTTAATTTCAAATTCAACTAAAAAAATAATTCAGAAGACTATAATAATAATTTTATTCATAAAAATAAAATATTTAAATGTTAATAATAATCCAAAAAGTATTTTTAAATTATAAAATTTTCAAATTTAAATCAATTTATCAATAAAAATATACATTTTACTATATATTGATAAATAAATATTTTTAAAAAATATTTAAATAACATGATAATTAAATTTTATATAATAATTTTTCTAATTTTGTTAATTTTTTTAGATAACATATCATGATGTTACATTAATTAATTATATTATTTTCTCCAAAAAGAATTAAAAAAAATAATTTGGATACAATGTATTTTTATTGAATAAAACTAATTTATTTATTATTGATTTTTTTTTGATAAAAGTCAATTATTATAGTTATATTATTTTTTACATCTATATTTTAAAAAATTCAGTTAATCCTAATCATACCCATTAATTCAATGACAATGTTATATTGTCCTATTTAAATAATATTTTTTTAGGTTTTTAATGCTCGATATTGCACATCATGTAATAGATTTAATATAATGTATTTCTTCAAAAAAAAAACTCAATATATTACATTTTTTTCCTACATTAATGATGCAAGATTCACCATTAGTACATTAACATACCTCTAGCGGCCCTAACAACTACTTTGTAAAATTTCCTTAAACTAGGCTATGAAACAAATATTCATGTACCAACCTGTGCCCCCATTTTACTAAGCACAAATGCTAACTTGTAACAAACATGATGCCCATTCTGGATTAGATAAGACTAGTGAATAATTACAGGGTCTCCGAATATGATAATTTTGAATTATTAAGACAATAGTATATTATCATAGATACATATAATTCCTAGAAATCAAATAGAACATATCAATAGATTGGATATTGTAATATTAAATGAAAAGAAAAAATAAGTAGAAAATGCAGATAGAGAATAAAAATAAGACTAAAAATTATAAAATGTCATGTGAAGAATAACAAATGCTCAAAAAATCATTCATATAAACTAAATAATATCGACTTCATTTCTTCTAACAAACACACCCCAAAGGAAGAATACACAAATAATACATGAACGAACCAAAATATGTGACTTGCATCCATGATTCACATATCAATACATCCATCCATCCTTGAAAAATCCAATTACATATGAAATAATGAATAAACAATTACGTGGGATAATATTATAAAAACAATGGATTATAACAATGAAAAACTGAATGGTTTATGAAATTTGATGACAATAAAATCCCAATAGAATACCACTTAGAATTTCATGTGATTACAATATGAATATATTCCATTTTCTAATTTTTTATAATGAAATTAGAAAATATATTTTTCATTCACAGGGATATAATAAATTTTTTCTAATAACATTTTATAAAAAACATTTCATTTTATTAAAAAAATATCACATTGAAATTATTATCTTAATAAATAGAATCTTTTATAAATATTTCCAAATAAAATGATCAAATTAAACTAATTTAGTAGAAATCATTTCAAAATTCATTGTTATCCATTTTATCAAATGAAACAATGAAAATAAAAAATATATCATTATTCAAATTTACTATATCATAATGAACTAATGGAATCATTTAAAAGAAATTATTCATATTTTTATATACATTAATTTATCTATGGAACACATATAAGAGAAGCCAACTGTGTTATATCATCTAATATCATGGTAATAATAGTAGGTCATATTGTGTGACTAGTCATATACCTTACCAAATAATAAATATTGACTATTAATGTATATTTTTTTCTACAATTACAAGACACCTGAATATCCTGTAATTAGCATAATAATTGGAAGAAGACCCTTAATACCATATCAAAACCTTTTTTTAAGTACGACTATCCAATGTCGCATAAATATGTACATTTCACTATATTTTGTGAGATCTTATGATGGAATAGATGTAACGTTTTAAGAAAGTAATCAATTAGTTTCCCATGGATCATTATCAAAATCGATTAAAACTCACCCCAAAACCAACTCCCAAACAAGTAAAAAACCATACTCCCATGTCATCTATATCATATTAAAATATTAAAAATTCCCCTAAAAATATAATATATGTCAAATGCATTAATCTATGGACTTCAAAAGGTTATGACACTCATAATAATGGAATAAATTTCGTAATTTCAAACATGTTTCTTATAAAATGGATATAGAATGAATAATAATATATTTAATTTTATATATCATTTAAATTTCCTCTAGAAGTATAATTTATTTAAATCCATTATTAAAAAAATTCTTTCAGACCAAATCCATTAATATCACATTGGAATTAATAAATGTATCCATTTTTTTCTTCTTAAAAACTCATAATGAAATAAAACATCACATTCCTATTTATTTCATGAACTAAACATTGTTATATCCCAATAAAAAAAATTAATTTAAACAAATAGATTTATATTTATAAAGACACTTGGTAGTTATAAAATACATTGAATAATAGAAATATGAGTGAACATTATTTATTTTGTTTGAGGAATCACATAAAACATTTTAAAAACTAAATATAGTCTTAACAATTGTGTTTAATATTTTAATATAGTAAATTGTGTCTATTAATCACACAATTAAATGTCATTTAAAAATTGATAACAAAATACCAACATTGGTCCATCAATGATAAAGTCAGAAGTTATCAACTATGAGGGTTAAAAAAATTATTGAGAGGCCCCCCATAATCCATAAACACAATTTTACCATTACATAAATTCTTCCCAAATCCATAATTGAAAAACATATGGTTATATGTGCATATTTTAGAAAATATAAAAAATATAAGATGGTGAAGAGGAAGAAAATAAGGGAGTAATGAAAACCAAGATATATTTCATAATTAATGGACATTATTTGACAGTGATGAGTATCATTATTGAGGATAAGGGAGAGGGAAAACACTATCAATATAGGTTCTTATAGTTTATTTTCCATATATATTAGCATTCTTAAATTAATTTGTAAAATTCGTTATAATTATGTAATGTAATTCAAAAAAATTAAAATATATAATTTTATATTTACATATGTTCATATAATATTATATATAAAATAGTTATATTAAATATATATAATTTTAAATTTACATATATATAATTTCATATTTAAATTATCTTAAATAATTTTTATGTTGTGAAATTTTCCTTTTTGTGGGAAAAATACTATTTTTCTTGTATGGTAAAAATATTCAATTTTTTTTTTATAAAATACGATAAATTATATGGGTTATTTGAGAAATATATATGAAATAAATGTTATTAAACGGAAAAATTTCTAAATTAAGAATGTATAATAGAAATTGTGTATAAAAATAACTACTAACATTTAAATTTTAATTTATTTAAAGTGAAATATAAAAATCAATCCCAATGCAAATAAAGCATTAGTAAAGTAAAATATGGATACATATACTTAATAATTGAGTTATATAAATTTCATTCATGAATTTATTATTAATTATTATGAATAATATATTTTTATAGATGGTAGTTGCAAATTTCAGAGTTATATAACAAGAATGTATTCCGAATTCTTGTCAAATGCATGTGTAAGGTTTGAAAAGTCAAATTAACAAATTAATTAAGTTATTATTGATATGTTTATGGTAAAATGTAAATAACTATGGAATAAAATGGGTTATCTAGAACTAATTAATCTGTTTTTATGACATTAGTGACTTGTATTTTTAATATATGAAATAATTAACATTAATATTTATGCAATGTAGATGTTGTGTTTGTGCGCGAAGATGAAAAATAAATAAACATATTTTAACTAACATTATAAGAACCAAAAAATTAAAAATATGTGGACAATTCACATTAGTTGAGTATAATTCAACCAATTATATTAAAGGTTGGAGTTTAGTACCTTTCAGATACACATAGTTGACATTATGACCCTTATAGTATGTTATAAAAAAAATATCAAACTTTTCACACCATAGTTTCTAATTAGTATAACATTTTTAATATATTATTTTCTAGAATCATTATTAAATAATAAATAAACAATAGAAATAAACAATATTTAATTTAATCATGGAAATTTTGTTATGATTTATATGGAAGAAATAATTACCAAAGAGGATTCTACAAAATTTATGTGGATATTTTTTATTAAAAAAGTGACAAAAAATTTAATATTAGAAAATATTAAAATAAATATAATATTATGTTTTCAATTTGATTAATTAATTATCAAGATAATTATGACAATTATAGCTTATAATAATATAAATTTTTTGAATTTAAAACTATTATTTATTGTTTCGAATTCATAGTAATGAATCATATTTAATTTGATAACAATTATTTTTCATGAATATAATATTTATTAAATTTATTATAAATCATTAAATGTCAATTTAAGTGAAATGTTTAAAAGTATTTATAGAAATGTCAAAGAAAATGTCATGACCAGTCCCTCGGGGCCCGTGTCATGATATACCCCATGCCCACCTCTTGAAGGCCAGGGGTTATCGACAAGCGACGAAAGTGTCATCCAAGAAGTGGGATTAATTTTCCAGAGTACATGTATGTGGTCACACTCAACCAAGTCCCATGTAATGAAAAGAAAACAAGTATTCCACTAAAAACCCTTGAGTTCTATTACAAATGAAATACAAATGGTCCAAAATAAAAACCCAAAAATATACTAAATGGAAAATGAGAGATTATAAATGAAACACTATATATCCAAATGCTGAAAACCATACCTGTTGGGTACGGACCAATATGTTTCCAGAAGCCAGAGATGTACACCCTGCTCGCCTGGTCTCACTGGGCAACACCAAGTCATGGGCAACCAAGTCCCATGTCATGGAATCAGTCATCCACATCGGACATAACATGTGCGGTTGAAGCCCGTGCAGGGGTGAGTAACATTATACTCAATATGATACCCAAAAAATGTATATACCATAATGCATTCCACAAACAAACCAAAATTCATGATCACCATGCATGAATACCAAGAAATACAGCTCGTACAAGGTATATAATAGAGTACGAAATTAAAACCAACAGTCATATAGTCGAACCCCATGGGTTGCAGGAGAAATCCTCCTTATTTTGTATGGTGGTCTTATTGGGTTACACAATAGCTGCTTCCAAATAACCTTGGACTATTGTTGTACACATCTCTGAGGAGTTTTTTTGGTATGCAGGGTCGCACAGAAGACTATCCCCGTGATGTTCATGATGAGTCACAATGAAACCGCTTCCCACCTATGGACATACGGAGGTGATCCACCTATAGAGTATCGAGGGTCTTCCGAGTCACACATAAATTGGTCCAAAATGTGGTCCTGTAGGGTCATAGAGAATCCTCCTTCCATGTAGTCATAATATCCAATTAACATATGGTATCTTCTCAAAATTCTTTTGGACATAGCTAAGCACATGGTTTCCACAACTATCACACATAATCTCGGGAGAACCTCTCCCCAAGACATTGTTAGAATTTAAAGTTCTATGAAATCCAAATATATTATTCCAAAAGATACACCACTCTACGAGGGTTCCATGGTAGCAAAAAACTCTTCAATCAGACTCCTAGTTCGAATGATATTGGTGTTTTTTCAAAAATGGTACAGTGGGGGATGGGTAATGTATGAAATGGTCGGACCTACCAAAACTGACCTTGATAGGAGTACATCCACCTGACCCTGGTCTGTTGAATTGACCCGGTCCAAACTCGGCCTGAGTCTGGTCCATTTGGCCGTAGGTTAGGCCCACTGGGGTGGCCCACACCCTATGTGTTCTAATTGGATGGTACAAGACTAGATGCAACATATGACACCCTACGTACCCTGCGGGTCTCCATGTGGCCATTTCTTGATGCTTGGATGCACAAAGAATCCCAGGATGCCACAACGCGTCCAACCAGTCAGGCCAGCTGGCCACCATCAGGTGGTTACTGATCATGTGCCTCTGAAAATTGCAACAAGTAGCAGCGGGCCACCCCACCAATGCTGCCGAGTGGCCATGTCTCTGCCACCTGTTGGTGGCTCCTCCCAATGCACCATCGTGGGGCGCTGCCTGCAGCCCATGACCCCCACATCCTGTGGGATCTTTCATGGTCCACCGTGTTTCACACCGATGATTTGTTCTTCTATCTAACTACACATTTGGAACTGGTGGGGGTACCATCATCCCTGTAAAAGCCTTGTATCTGCCATTCCACCCCTTTTAGAAAGGCCAGTCACGAATAATATAGAAGCAAAGGGGCACATACCATGTTCATGTGGGCCTGCTCCCACTGAGATAGATGTTTAATACATTTAGAGGTTTGGGGATGATGTTATAACAAGAATAATTCAACCCCAAATAGAAATCCACAGAAAAATCACCCTCTTGAAAGAACGTATAATCTATAGATCAACCTAATCTTTGGTTGATCTGTGTTTGTTGTTTAGAATGATTAATTGGGAAAATATGAAAAAATCAACCCCCCTTGATCAGTGTTCATTGTTAAACCGCTCTTCCCTCGAGGATTCATGCTCTATTGGCATTCATCATTTCCCAACCCTGTTCATAGTATAACAATAGTGTTGTTAGAGATATTTTTTGATTTTTTCATTTGTCACCACATTGAGTACTGGTCGTGGGTTCGTCAAAGAATCCCATATGTTTAATTGTAAACTCTCCAACACGTTAGTTTTAAAAAATGAAACACATCACATCATTTTAGTTAAACATCAATGTTTCATCATTAAACTATTTCAATTATAAAACAACATATCATTAATGCTACAAAAAAATGAGCCAGTGTTTTGAGATCAATGGTACCCACAAATTTTCGATTCGAGAACCAGTTCAAAAGTAAAAAAAGACACACTGACGATTATTTAAATGGTCCTTATATTATTTAATAATTAACATTCATCCTCCACCCACGTCAATCTAGGGTTTTCTCCACCTAATGGTAACACACTCTCATGAGCTCAACCATACTAATGAATTTTCAATCCAATATAACATTTAATATATATAAAGATTACACAATAAAATAAATGTTACTTAATTATTTTATTTTTGGCCAAACAGTAACTTCAAATGTTGGCCCGCCCCAACCAGTGTTATGATTTAAATATGGTATGCATACCTTAACATGGTCAATAGTTGTTTTAATTTTTCAAACTAGTCACCATTCCTAGGGTAAAACCACCATCATAAATGAAATGGAGATCTCAGATTTTTCATCTAGGTACATGTTTAAGAGTTATTTAACATTTTTAGGAAAATCTATCAAGTGTGAAATTTATTGATTATCATTTTTCGAAGGAACATTCTTGGAACTCTGGTCCACAAAATCTCATTCCTTCTCAATGCATGGTCCCTAAATAAATTCATATAATAAAAACCATTACATGTAATTATTAAGATATTAAATTACTCCCACCTTTTTGTTATTCATGTCCTCATAAGAAAAAATATGGCTAAACATTCAAATGGGGAACTGAGAAAATATTTCAGCATCCCACTCCCATGTTCACTCTTGAATATTCTTATGCTTCCATTGAACATGCACCATACCAATCAACAATCCACGAAGGACCCTATATGGTCGATCCTCTGTCGCCACTAGGAATTATGAAAACTTTTCCCCATCACCAATGTCTAGCCCTCGCCAGTATATGATGGGTGATTGATAATGCACATACCTTCTCAATTGCGACAGGTGAAAAAAAATCATGCAACCATTAAATTTGTGGGGGAAGAACTTGGCATTATGACCCCTCACCAACTCTGATAAAATTTTGAGAATGTTAGATAAAACATAGAGATAACATGTACGCCATCCAAATCACTGCAATTTCTATTGAGGTGAGACCTAATGGAAATCATGGTCTCCCAAATATAACTCCAATAGCCTATGTATTTAATCCACATAGAATTTCTTTAATCTATGGTATATTCTTCTTATGCTCTTGGATTATCTCCACTTTCTCAGTGTTAGCTCGTACCAACTATGGACACATGATTTCTTACTCCCCTGGGTTGGTATAGTATAGAATTCCTCTGCAAGGCTGCCTGTATAAATCCATGAAAAATACCACTATAATGGTGGATTGATAGCTGTTATTGTAAGTAATCATCACTAGTGGAAGGAAGCCCTCTTAATTGCAACCAATATCACATATGTAAGCACGATGGATGTCCTCCATTGTCTATATGATCTGCATCTTTTTCAAATTTATCAGAGGTTAAAATTCTCTGATATGGAACAATTGAGTACCAAATGACTCATATTATCCCTTATTGAAACATGATGTAAAGGATTTATCATGATGTGATATGATATTCAAATTCACTCTAGGAAGTATCATTATCTCCTAGATGTGGAGGCATTCCAAGACCTCTTCTGATCCCTACACCTACATGGTTACGAAGTGAGATGACATGGTGTGTCGATCAACAATCACTCAGAAAGACATTGGGCCCCTGAACCTGCGTGGTAACCCTGTCACAAAGTTCATCAAGATACTATCCCATTTCCTCTATGGTACCTCATGTAGCTGGGAAAATCCTATTGGAACCTAATGCTCATCCATTACTTACTGAATAGTGAGGAATCATGAAATGGACTATGCCTCCACTTTCTTTATCACTGGCCATTAGTAATAACATTTATGATCCCAGTACAACATTGCCACTCCAGGGTGTACAATCAAGTGGTAGGTATGGAACTCCCCAAAATTCTCTTATCACAATGCCATTGGTACTATTGTGGGACCATTAAAATGGATTATGTTCTCTCTAATTATCGAATACCCATCAGGTGCTTGAGCTATGTTTAACTCAGTATGTTGGGCCTCGCTGTTTTCTTCTCCGAGTTGTGCCTCCCTAATTCATTGTAAAAGTAGATGGGAAACAACCATCTTCTAATGAAAATTTGTCCCCTATCAATCCAAAATGGATATTTAAAGCAAGGAAAATTAGTCTATGGCAGTAATTAGTAAATATGTTCTAGGTCTCTTAAATATAGAATCCGCTATTTTGTTTCCCTTTCAAAGTGTGTTGAATAATTTGATGTCATAGTCCTTGAATAACATCATCTATCAATTATGTATAAATTGAAGAAAATCATATGGGCACATTTCATCCTCCTGAATGGTTACCCATTTTAATAGATTGATGTTTCCATCGACCCTTTGGTAGTGTGTACTCATCCTCCATGGTCCCATTGTAAATGTTCTAGAAATCCACCCATAACCTCAATCAGTGGTACATACTATTACCTTACACTACAAGTCCTCCACATGCCCATGATCGTGAATCTCTATGATATTCCACTGATATACTAATGTTGATATTGGTTCCATATCGGTGTATAGAACATTATATAAGTCCTTCTCCCTATAGGGATGAAATTCTAGAAACATCTTTTGAATAGACATTAGCATACATCATATATAATATTGGGAAGTAAAAATTCAAAACATCCACTACAAAGAGATTTTTGAACCAAAACTAATGTCATATTGCTTTGACACTACACAATGATTGTCCAACTGAAACACTCACCTCAATGATCAGATCACACTGTCGGCATAAGTGTGATTATCGAGTCTCCTCCAATAGGTATCATTAGATGTAATGTTCAATTTTATTGTTTAATCCAAAACTCTATGTCCTTAACATGATTTTTGACCTGAATGAAAGATTAAATATTTTGTATATTAATAAGGAATCTAGTAATAGACACAGACCATAACTCAAATCATTATTAGAGCCCTTAGGTTATTATCCATGACCGCATGTCGCCACTCTCTTGTCATATCCTCTTGGTTCATGATCCTTGTTTGGACATTTTTGGGGTGGTCATTGTAACATGTCAAAATGTATACCACCTCATTATACCCTCCTTGATCCTCTTCCACATCTGTTGCACTACAGATTCATCTGTTACTGTCACATCCTTAGCCTCGGTGGAACCTACACCACTCCACTATCATCATGATTGGATGTAAAATATATATCTAGATGAACCCTACAATCTTTTAGAAATAATTACCTCATCCTAGGCCGACATGGATCACCCAATGATCCCTGATCTATAGATCCCCTCCCATGGGACCTCTTCTTCAAACCACTCACACTTCCAAATAATAGATACATGAGTAGTTTTATTATTTTCCAATTACTGATAACCACAAAATGTATCCTCTTAGCCCTAGGACATCCTACCAGAACGGTTAAATCTAGAATTATAGCATAAGTTGGGATGCAAAGATGAATAAAGCTAGCACAAATGTCCATATACCCTCCTTGCTCTGATGTCCAAGCCCTGAAGCACTGGTCGTATCATATTCAGTGAGTACCTACGAAATTCAGCATGGCTCAATGTGTACATTGCTACCGACTTGTTTCCCAATAAATGATCATGGGAACACATAACCCATGGATTTTATGGGATGATCCCTTTCTCTGAGAATGGTTCTCATGCTATATCCATAGAAAAGTCACCTCATCATAAAATCAGGTAATTGAAACCCTCACATCTCCCTGTTGGGCCATATAGAAGGATCTCTTTTATGACCTCCATCTGAAAACATTGTTCCCTGACAAAGTTGAAAACATAGCCACCACCTCAAGACAGTCCTTAGCCAAATGTGAGTCAGGATCGCCTTGAATCCCGAGGGGTGTCTGGCGCAAAAACTTATGTATAGAATAGATTCTAAATGTGTACTAAACTAGTAACAACACTAGTAACTCCTGACCAACATTCCACGGAATCACTAAGACACCTCCTGAAGGTATGATCATTGGAATGTTCCCAATACTGAATCCTCATGTCACTATGGACCACCCTCATAGTCACAATCTCAAGTCATGGCAGGATTTCTGGGTGGAGGCATCGTGGATGTGAACCCAGATAAAACACTATCACAATATTACTCCTCATTATATGTATCTTATAAAATTGTATCATTTGTAAACACTAATGTAACTAGTGCTTTCATGTATTGTGCTAAAAAGGAGAATTCATGGTCTAGGTGTATGGATAATTCGACCTCTACACCAAAACTATAAACCCCTATTTTAAAAGATGAACACGAAATATTCAACACTGTTTCCCCAAACACAAAAATAAAATATACTCTCGGTCGTTGAGGTATAACCACCCAACTAAAATATAGATTTGTCATGACCCTTCCCCTGGGGACCGTGTCAGGACAAACCACTAACCCACATACTGAAGGACAAGGGTTGACGACTAGCACCAAACATATCGACCAACTATTGGCAGCCAGTTTCATGAGTACATGTATGGACACACAAGAAACCATGTGATAATGCGAGAAATTTTAAAAATATTTACACTAAACAATCACTGAGTAAAAGAAAAACTAAAAAAATAGGCTACAATAAAATCCCTGCAAAATACAAACTAGAAAACATGAAAGTACATATGAAACTCTCTAAAACATTTGCTAAAAACCCCACCTTATGGGTAAGTACATTGTAATTCGTGGAGGATGTTGAAGTATGACATGCCCACCTGGTCTCACTGGGAACCACCGAATCTAGGGACACTAATCCCTCCATCAGGGAATCAGTCTTCTGCAATGGAAAAACATGTGTGGGTGAATCCCATATAGGTGCCAGTAACACAATACTCAGTAGGTACCCAAAAACACAAAGGAAACACCCCAAAGAAATCCAGTATCAAACAACATTGAATGATAACCAAGAATGACCACGAAGAATGTCATATCACAATAGATATATTCTATAGTATGGACGAATGACCATCATTCATATCATCAAACACAATGGGAATCTGGAGAACTACTCCTCATTGATTATAGTGGGCTTGTTGAGTCAGCTAGAAGTTGTATCCCAGTATCCTAGGACTAATGTGGTAATCATCAATGATGAGTACTATGGGTATGTCGGTTCATATAGAAGCCTCTCCCCATCACAAGCACTTCAGGTCACACAGAAGTCTCCTCACACCTTGTCCATTCTGATGTAGTCCTCCTAAAAGTATTGTGGTTATGTAGGGTCATGTAGATGTTTGTCCCCACTGTGGGACTACCGGGTGAAGAAGAACCTGCTTCTCACAAGGCCATAGTATCTGCTCCCCAGAGGGTCTCTCATCAGTAATTTTTCGATCTCAACTGACCATATGGTTTCTGGACATAGCACACTTGATTTTGTGATAAAATTTTCCCAAGAAATTCAATGAATTCGAACATCACTGATATACCCCTGATAGTATTCCAAAATATCTACCTCGCAATGAGGGTTACAATGCCACAAATGTCTCCCCAATTGGACACTCAATTTGAATGCTATTCATGTTTTCCAAGAAGTGGTTGGTCGGATCCTAGTCTGGCCTGAACCTATCATACTAACACCACCAACTCGTTCAGGAGTCCACTGACCCAAAACAGGTCCACTGACTTAACCTAGACCCATGATGAAAATGGTTCTATCAGTTGGGTTGCTGGTCTGACCAACAGGGGTGGGTCACGGCCTATCTAGATTGTTTGGTTATGGCGCTACTGGAAGCCAAATATGGCTTACTAGTCACCCTTGTGGTCCATCTCAGGAAAATATACTCTAGCCCAAATGCACGTTGCATTTATGGTTGCCGATATGTGGGGGTCCTGGCTGGCCAACCGTAGTCCCACATTCGGTTGAAGAATGTGTGCCTCCAAAAATAAAAACCCTCACCTATGGTCCACTGCACCAATGTGGTCGAGGGGCTGCGTTTCTAATGCATCTTTTTGACCCAGCTGAATGCTCCTCCTGACACATCATCGAGGTGCACCACCTCTATCACGTGCCTTACACTGCTAGCATGATCTTCCATGGACCACCGAGTTTGCACGAGTGGTCCATTTTTTTCACCGATTGTGGCTCTCGCTTCCGTTGGTGTACCACCATCCCAATGAAGGACTTGTATATACCTTACTTCCCATTTCAAAAAGATTAGTCATGATTATTTCACAAGAAGAGGGGTTCAGTCCTTTATCATGTTGGCTTATTCCCTCTAAGATATTGTGTTTATAGAGGGGGAGTTTTAGGGATGATGTTCTACCAAAAATAAATTAATCATGAATATAATTCCCCAGAAACATCACCTTACCACAAGAAACGATGATTCATGAATCATCCTATTTGTGTGTTAATCCTTTTTAGTCTTTTAGATTTATGACTAGGGAAAATGAAAAAAAATAAACCATTACCTCGATCAATGTTCATCATTGAAGCTCCCTTCCCTCAAAAATTCATGATCGGTTATCCTTTATCGCTTCCTAGTCCCGATCTTCTTACAACATCGAAATTTATAGGGATCCTTCTGAGGGTTATCCTTTGTCACTGTAGTGAGTCAATGTCGCCTGTTTTTCAAGGAATCCTCAGGTTTTTATTCTCAAATCTCGAACAGGTTAGCTTATTAAAAGGTAAGATGTCACATAATTTATGTTACCCTATGACTGTGCATCGATACAATATTCAATTTATGAAACACTACAGAATTTACACTTTCATAAAAACAAATCATTATGGAGAATTCTTTAATTCTCCTCCTCACCTTACCATATCATCATTTTTCCCCACTAAATAGTGTGAAAAAAATAAAACTACTTTTTATGTTATTTTATAATATATAAAAAATTAAAAAAATTACCTTTCTATCCCAGCCTTACTGGTCAAATTAATGTCATTTATAGGTTAATACCATTATAATGAGTTCAACACATCCCTCATATTTTTTATCCGAACACCGGTTAAAAAGTTAGAACCCCCCCCCCCCCCCGTATGTTTATTTTAATGAACATTATAAATAGGTCAAAATTTTGTTTCACCATAGTTCATCAACAATCATGGTTAGCCTCTGCCTAAAGGGAACACAACCTCACGAGATCAACTATATTCTTGGATTTTAAATTGTAGATTTATTTTTAGAGTTACAAGGATTTGACAATAAAATAATTCTTTCTTAACAATTTTATTTAACGCCCAAAACAATCATCCATTTTTCGCCCTTTTCAACCAATATTATGATCTTACTAATGAATGAATACACTAAAAATCTAAAATGTGGTGTTATATTTTTAATACGAGTCATATTTCATAAGATGTATTAATTTTAAAAATAAAATAAAATAATTTTTTTTTAATTTATGGTTAGGACATTTTATTGCATTCTGAGTAGATGAATGCACCGATGAAACTAAAGACGCATCTAGGATAATCCCACCATCCGGAATGTAATGGTGACCTCATATTTGTAATTTGTGGATCCGATTAAGATTTATTCAACTTTTTTGGAAATCTGATCTTCCACGCTATCTAATGATTTATATTTTTTCGTTGGAACATTCTAGGAACTCCGAGCCAGGGAACCACATGTGATATCAGCACCTGGTTTAAAAATAATTCCATATAACAAAAATTTATTTCATGGAATTTATGTGACATTACACATAAATGTATTATATTCTATTTTTAATTCATATTACATAAAATATAATTATTAAAATTTAATATTTTATGAAACTCTTAATGTGATCTTCACCTCAAATATAAAAGGGCACATATTACATCACATAATTTCGCCCCATTGAGCCTTCATTCTATACTATAATCTATCAAAATGTGTTATCCATACCCATATTCATAGTCTAGGGTTTGTGGTCTAACAAAATGACCAATCACACGTTCCATAAGGAGGTCACCATGGAGGTGATATTCATGAGATAAATCTGTCATTCTATTTAATTAAAATTATTAATCTTTTCAATCATATTCTAACACCAATAAAAATATTCCTATAAAAAAATATTATATATATACAAGATTGATATTGTGTTAATGAATTATACATAATCAAGTCTTTATTCTTCTTATTTTATTCTTAAAAGTGAAAACATCACCCATGATATGTTGATTGAAAAGTTTTATGGATTAGAATATTTTGTTTCCAAATATCACATTAATTGGATATTTAAATTCATATATAGGTTTTTTAAAATGACCCTAATATATTTTTTCTCAAATTATGTAATTAATATATGTCTAAAATATTTAAAAAAATGATGCTAGTTATTGATGGTGGGAGAAATGACCAATGAAGTAAAACATGATTTATTCAAGATTTATCAAATGAATCAAACCTATTTCATATTAAAAAATTATATATTGAACCATTTAATATTATTGCAGTTCATTAAAATATTTTTACTCCACTTCTTGTGTATTATTTCCATTTTACATGAAAATTAAAAATAATACTTAAATTAATTGTCCATGAAACCATGATACAAACACCATTGAAATAATGAAAATAATAATATATTATTCACAAATTTGGGTAAATATAATATAAAAATATAATATATGATATTATAAATATTTATATATTTATGGAATAATTAATATTTTCATTAAAACAGTCATACATTTTGTTTGGACATGTTTGTGGGAACTAAAACCTAATGTAAGGGACATCCAAATAAAAATACTAATTAAAACCTCTTTTTACGAAACTCAAAATTAACATCATTTAGAATATATTTACTAAAAGGAATTTACCAAATTAATTTTTGATTAATATTTTGAATCATACATTATGGGTTTATATTTTTACTTTTCAAAGTGAGTGATTTTCAAAATAGAATGTGCATGTCGTTCAAAGAGTGTTTAATAGAGTGAGAATTCAAGATTTATCTTGATGTTATGGTTCTTGGGTATTGTTTATGATTATGGATTGCTCGATTATAAATCATTTATGGAAGTTTCTATGATAAGACACATATGGGGGTTATGTTATTAAAAAATGATGGGTTGTTCCGTGGTAACCCTTGGAGGGGTGGTCAATTTAAATTTTATAATTCATTTTTTATTCCAAAGTTAGTGGTTTCCCGTATTAGTAATTTAAATTGAATTTGTGATATGGAAATTGATGACCCATGTTACATATTAATATCAAAGATTCGTAATTTTGAGTTTTCATGAAAACGATTTTATTATATACAAGTTAGATATTGATATTTTTTAAAACATGACTCTTTCAAGGAAAATAGAATTTTTAATATAATATGCTTTCAGGATACTTCATTAGAGTAATAGTTTCTATTATATTATGTCCCTTACTGATATTTTGGGGGAAATTTAATATTCTAAACAATTTTTCATTGGTTTTGGAATTGATTAGTTACAATGAAGATTTGGAAAATTAATTTTTAATATTTTACATGAAAAAAACCATGTTTTATTTATAAGTGTTCATATAGTTAGAAATTTATATTTACATATGCTTTCAATTTTTAATATTTGAGTTGTTATCTATAATTTATGACATAATTCTATAAAAATATACATTAAAAATTTCTATTGGATTGTATGTATACGATTTCATGTTTATTTAATGTATAGTATTTATTGATCATGTTTGGATCA
This sequence comes from Viscum album, assembly GCA_963277665.1. Classification (NCBI taxonomy): domain Eukaryota; kingdom Viridiplantae; phylum Streptophyta; class Magnoliopsida; order Santalales; family Viscaceae; genus Viscum; species Viscum album. The sequence continues at coordinate 1,437,202,578 of OY728159.1, forward strand.
TTACCAAAACACCATTTTTATATTTTATGATCTATCGAATAGGAGGTGGTGAATGGTGGGGAGTGAAATCAATTAAATAATATGGGGGAAAACTATGAATTTTATTCATTTTTAAAAATATCAACAGAATGAGGTTATGATGCGGACTAGCGACCACATAATCGTTACAACCCCTAGGTTCACTCCATTGAAAAATCATTGGCCATATGATATGGATATTAATCCTACATACCTTACTAATACATTGTCCAAGGACTATGATGAATATGTTTAGAAACCAATAATGTGTGCTCAACCTGTCGCCCAATCCCACTATGGAATTGTCTAAGGGTGACTATTAAGATGGCCTAATAGTGGACGATGGAGATTATCCACTAAAAATCGATATATATAAAATATTCTGGGGACCCATAGTAATAAGTAAAAACGACATTTTGGGTCTTAAACACATTATTAATCATATCCAAAACAAATCCTTCAATACTACCACATGTCCATTCTAGTCTCAGAGCATATACACTGAAGCACCCCATGATACCCCATTGATTCTCACCCACGACCTCTATCTAGCCATAAAAACTGACATAACAATGTGGGAATCTGTCAACCTATAGTAGGTATCCAAGAGAGTAACCACATTATTCCTTCAAAACCACACATAAAAAACTAACATTCTAAAAATATCCAAAAATACTCTAAAACATTAAAATATTTTATATTAATCAATATAATACTAACTACATTGTCCTAGGGTGTTATATGATATGTTAATTAAAATATTCCTATTATTGTGGAAACATTATATGGGTAGATAAGGGAATCTAAATTCTTATTATGTAATACCATTTGATAATCTTAAATTTAATAGTGATTTATGTTAACAACATTCAATACTATTAAAAAATTACCGTAATTTATAATATTTTATATATATCTCTTCTATATATATTCTGGAATAACATTGATCATCTGATTTGTTTGGGACACATTTCAATATTGTGGGACTCTAAAATTATCTACACCCATAATGTATTTTTTTATTGGAATGAAAAAATCATTAAATGGTAGATAAATTTAAATGATTTGATAAATTTTCATCTTGGATATGTTCGTCAAGAGTCTATGGAATGTGATACATTTATCGAAATATAGTTTCCAATAATTATACAAAAAATATTCAATTTACTTATTTTTTAGTATTGAAAATAAAATGTTAATGAGAATGTGATTCAAATTTTTTTATTTATTTATATGTTTGATTATATTGATTATTATAAGAAAATGTTAGGTGTTGTTTTAAGAAGAAAATAAGTTTGTTTAGAGGTTTCTGTGGGTTTATATTGTTTTTTATATGGAATCATATTAGCTGAAATGATATTAATTCCATATGAAACCATTTATAGATAAAGGAGGTTTCCCTATAATGTGCATGTTTACCCCACAGTTTGGATAAAGCTTGTATCAAAAAACTTTGGCCTTATGAATTTTTTATTAGTGGGGTTTCCCAGGTGGGTAAATAATTTATGAAAATAAAAAACATGCATGAATATAAATGTAATCAAATATAATATATTAAACCAGAATAATCCCCCAACTCCCTCATTTTATAACATATTTTCATGGATCTCTTTCATAATTTGTTCAATGTGTTTTTTAGGGATCAGCTTTGTTCTAGAGCCCTCTTTCATTGAATCATAGATATTATTTTCTAGGGATCAATGTTGATAATATTTTCTCTCATATTAGTCATATAATATTTAGGTTTTCATTCAATGAAATCTAAGTTTTCATATTCCATTTGTACACCACCTTATTAGATGTTCTGTAATGTGGATTTTATTGTGATATATAAAAGGATTGTTTTTTGAGACTATATCAAAATGTTTATAAACCATGACATTTAAGAAGAGTTTTTCTCATGTTTGTGGATTCTCTATAACTAAAATTTTACATTGAACAAGAAGATTCTTTAAAATTATAATATTAATTTTATTTGTAGTTAATAATCATTTGAAAAATCTATTTTGGAGTTGTGAGTTAATTTTTAAAATTTTGGAAATAATATTGTCGGTACATATAACAATATATTTGATGAAATACAAATTTTGTTATTTAGATATAATAAATTTTGTTTTGTAAGAATTGAATGTCTGGGATGGTGTTATTTCATACTCAATATAGACGGGGACTTGTTTATTTTATCTTGAAATCTATATATTTTTTAGTGTGAACATTGATTATATCACTATGTGATTTCACTGGTCAAATTTTATAGTTTCCCACTGATGAGTTTGGGTTGATAAGTCAGTCACTCCTTCATTGGTCATGAAATACATTTATTATATATCCCCAACATGATATGAGAAATTTTAATGCACGGGTGTGTCTGTTCATAGAATGGGTGTGTTATTTTTTTGGGGGAGTTATTTATCACTTATATATTTTTATAGATTACATGTATTTGTTTTTTTTACTAATTTTTTATAAAATATTAGTGGAGTTATATTTTAAGTAGTTTGTGGGGGTTGTAATTTATGGATTTCAGGTACAACAGTATGCATTACCCCTACATATTAATATAGATGTTCTTATTGATCTTATTTGATATGATGATGGTAACATATAGAACAATAACATATATAATGTATAATATTAATTATTTAAATGATGATGACAGATAATGGATATTAGAGGTGTCTATGTGGTCTAACATTGATTATTTTAACTTTTTGTATTGTAGTTTCTATTTTGGGTCTTGGGTTAATATAGATTTATTTCAGGATATTGTTGTTTTTGATTACTCTTATTACAATTATTTCATTTTATTTGAGATGAATGGGTTTTCCTTTCACCCTATAAATATTTATCAATTTGTGTTCTAATAAGGATATCAGTATCATGAACCCTAGAATATCGCTCAACGATGATATTTTCTTACCGTGAGAATTTATTATAAACTATTATTACATAGAGGATTCACATTTTGAAGTTATCATTTAAAATCATTACATAATGATGGTTTAAGGTGATGATGTTGAATTATGATTCATTATATATGAAGATATTTTGAACTCTACATGACGAGATGCATTTACAAAGAGTAATTTTTTAGGAATGAATCATTGAAATCTAATAACAAATTGAATTCAATGGTTTTCAGGAAATATTAATGATATTTAATTAAAATGGAATAACTTTTTCAATAAATATATTTATTCAGATCTAGTGATTTATATTAGTCAAAATTATTTCTTTTAAAATAAATATAATTTGGGTTATATGATTAAAAAATATATAACGACCGAGATACATTGACACCATTATGATTCATGATCATGAATGGGTTTTGGATCATCTATGAGTGTAACCTCAAAACTAGTCGGAATGGAAAAACAATTTTTTTATCATTTATGGGATAAATATATCAATGATCTATAATATATAATATATTATATTTATGTATAACTTGAAAATGTTATCTCTTACGAGGAAAAATAATATATTGGATAAGATGAATAAATAAATATAAAATAATTCCATTCACCACATTAATAATCCATGATTAAATCATATTTTTTATGAAGAATCACAAAAACCTATGTATTCAATGATATTGATAATATAATATATATTTTAATCAATGTAATATAATTAAGATGGTGTATTTTATTAGTATTAGAGAATATAATTAAATAATTTTTATTTTAAATTCTATTTTAGTAATTTCTATTTCATTTAATATGTTTTCTAGAACTCTCCATACTAGGATAAAATGGTAATGATTTTTTTCAATAATGTAGAATAAAAAATAATAAAAATAATTATTTTAACACCCCAGGTAAATAAAGAGTATGACATTTTCACATTTATCCATATTTGTGAATAAAATATTAATATTACTGTAAATGGGATTCTATGCTCGATGGCGTACCCAATACACAACAACACGTTTTTTGGAATCTTACGTTGCACTCAAATAATAAAATAATATTATTTTAAATGGTAGTTAATGACTAAATGTTGTGAAGGATGGAATGAATAGAAATAACTACAAAATGATTATATATTCTTGTCAAATATTTTTACTTTTTACAATAAATGTTAGAGGATTAATAATGCCAATGAATCCAATTTTAAGCATAAACAATCTAATATTCTTTAAAAGGTCGATTAACAGCCTTTTGATGGTGAACCTCTTTTAAATCCACTTTTTTTGAAAATTTTATGTGTTATATTTGACTAAATAAAATTCTTCTTTAGAATCGGGACATCAAAATTTACTTTGTGTAAATTTTTGGTATTTTTCCGAAAAAGTTCTATTCTAAATGAATAGTAAAAAATGATGTATTTTAATTCAAAACCTCTTTTTAATCTAATTTATTTATATGATTATATTGTCTTTTGAATTGGTTTTAAAGTGAAATTAGAATATATCTTTACCATTTAATCCAATATTGTTCATTGGAATTAATTTCACTTTGAAATCAGACTTAAACAAGTGTCAATCTTTTGATACATTTTGTTTCATAAAAACACGCTATTTGTTTTGACAGTGGGAATTAATTATTAAATTAGTTAATGAAACATATAAGTTTTGAATTTTTTAAAATAGACATCATTTTTTAATTTGGAATATCAAATATATCTTAGGGTGAATTTTTGGTAATTTTCTGATAAACTTCAATTTTTTATGAATAGTGAAACCACTAAGTGGTACTTATAAAAATTGATTTTCCGTTTAAATGAAATTTTTCAATCTTTGTGTTTTGAATTTAAAAAATCCAACATACATGGTTGTCATTAATAATTAAAATATCGTTCAATGGGATTAAAATAATATTTTGGTGAATAGTAACTTATTACGTTTTTAATCGCGATTAGAGGTAATTAGTGTAGTTTATGGTATGAATTATGTTTTAATAAAATTAAATGACCTAGACACAAGTCCTACCCTCATTGGATGAGTCATGACCGACCAAGACAATCCATGGGTAAACTTGGGGACCCCATGGAGCCACTTTGGTTGGAAAATGACATAAATACCTTTTTATTTAATGTAAAAATTAAAATGACACAAACATGAGTAGTTTTACTAAAACAATTTTTACATGGGGTTATAAAAGTCAAATATTTTACTATAAATAGTAATTGGAAAGAAAAAAAGATTTCCTATATCATAGTATTTTTTTATATTATTTAGACATTAAATAAATTAAATTATTTATGACATCATGATGATGTAGCAATGACCTCATTATTTAGCGATTTATATAAAATGGAATGATAATGTAAAATCTAAGACCTACACATGTCAAAAACCTATTGGATGGGTGTATGTCGAACCCTTATCACCATATCCTCGAAAAACATCAACGTGGGACCACTAAAATCCGAAACGCATTCTAAAATAAAGTAACATTTCCTTACATTCCAAGAGCGCCCCACCTCTCCTCTTATAAAAGGCCCCCACCTCTACCTCATTACCCACACATAAAAAGCCTTCGGCTCGGCCAACCCCTGACAATTGTGTCTCTAAAAATCCCTCCCTAACTCTTAGAAGCCTCACTTTTGGCAGAAGTCTTCCCAAGGAATCCTTTGAGCTCGAACCAAAGGGAGTTACCCGATTTTAAGGTAATGTCTTCACTTGAGTCCTTTTATTTTATTTTGCTTCTCCAACCCCCTAAACTCTTTTTATTAATTTATTTTGTAACAACACAAGTATCACCAATATATGATATATAATATGTTTATGTTTTAATTAATCTTCTGTATTTTTCTTTTGTGGCATAACATTATGGTTTCCATTGTGGGTAAACACGATAATTTCATTTTAGGAAGTGCGGACTACCGCCCCCTCAAAATGATTTGATTTGTTAATGCCATATGTGTGATGTATAAAGGATGTATTTAATGTTATTATATATTATTTATGTTACATATAAATTATGAATATAATTCTGGAATTAAAATATACATACCTCTCATTTAGTTTTAATTCCATTAATATGACATTGAAATGAAAGTAGCGTTAATGCGTACGTACGGCTTACCGTCTTCATTAACGGTGCTTTCATTTATTACCTCTAAATGATTATGTAATATTATATATACATGTATATTATGTATATATATGATATATATGATATACAAATCTTTATTATCATTCTGGATATGATGAACCTTTGACTACACGAACAACATGTAATTGTAAGAAGTCCACTTTCGACTTAAGAACCATATATCGACAAAAAAAACATTATTAAATTAAATGATTACATAATGTTTACAACATTAAAATAAGTTATATATAAGAAATAATGAACTTTAAAAGGGTTCTTAAGAAAATATAAATTAACTCATGTTTATTACTCAGGACGTTAAAGAATGATCAAGACAAGTTAGACTTGAGGTAAGGGATCATACTCCTCTCTTTCTTTTTAAGTACACTCTTTTATGTCATTCCTTTTAAAGCTCATATTTCTTGAGATTAGGATGCTCTTTTATATTACTCTTACTTAAATTTTTATGTTCATATGATGAGAGACCATATTCTCTCTCATCAATCCATTTTGGATGTTTTGAGTGGTGCCGTCTGGCTGCCGAATTTTCGTAAGAGATCTAACCTCTCTCTTACTGTTTAAGTACTGTCCTTTATGTCACTTCATTTAAGATCCTCTTTTTTTATGATGCGGGATGTTATTTTATATTTATAATTCTGTACATTATATTTTAATGTGATGAGACACCATATTTGATCTCATCAATCCATTTTTGGATGTTTTATGTGGCGTCGTTAGGCTGCCGAGTTTTCGTAAGGGATTTTTCATCTCACTTTTATTCCTGTGAGATTTATGCAACATTTTCCACAATTTCCTTTGAGTGGTGTATTTAATATCCATTATTCTACTCTTTTTGTAATATACTTTCGTTTATGATTATTTACATCAATTGTTTACGACCCTTCTTTCATAGGGTGTACGTTTCGATAGTTGCCCAAATCAGTAAGGGAACCTTTCACCCTCCTCTTTTTAAAAGACTTATTTTGTTATGTCTTTTATTTCACATCCTATTATGTTGGGATATGTTCTTATATATCCTTATTAATGTAAAGATAATGTCCAAGTGATGAGATACCATTCACTCTCTCATCAACTCATTTTCCGAATTTTGTAGTGACGCCGTTAGGCTGTCAAATTTTTGCAAGGGAACTTCTTAACCCAATTTTGATTCTTTGGGATAAGCTTGTACTCCTTGAATATGTCGTTCTATGAATATGTGTGAATATCCTATGATTATTTTACACTAAATATCCACTTATATTTGGTCTTTTAGTTTGTCACACATAATTATGTAACTGATTTATCCTTAATACAAGGATACCGTCTTTGTATGGGACTTCGTCTCAATCTCTTTTCATTGAGGAATATTTTGTTTTATACACAACCTTATTTTATACGGTGTATAAAATCCATTTATTTCTACATTTATCTGAAAGGAATCATTTTTATACAAATCGTATTACTAAACGAAAAAAGGGAATGTTTTTTTCCTACGTATGCGGCGACAACAACTTCTCCGCCGCCATGCCCATTATTTGAGTTTCGGATTCCTCTACAAGCCATACCTTTTTTTAAAGGAAAATAAATACCTTGTTTTACTTTTCTTTTATTTTGGTATTGAAAACGGTCTTCATAATGTTTTCATATCAATGTGTTTTATTGATATCTTGTGATTGAAAAGTGGAAATGTTATGTTTCCTTTATGCATGTTTTATGTGATACAATTATGTTATGGTTCATGGGAATTATTATGAAGATGGGTGGTTCCATGATAAACTAAGGGCGGATGAGACCGATATAGCTCTCCAATTCAATGGGTAACGCGATGGAGTGAAACGTTAAGGTTTCTCCGAAGAGATTTAGGGAATACACTGTGGTGGGTATTCCAAACGTAACCAAGAGGGTTACTCCCTACGTAAGAAAGATATTAATGCTTCTAGTTAACTTTTATGTCTTATGATTTCTATTATTTATTCATGATTTTATATGCCTATGTTTTATGGGTAAAGTATGATTTAATGTTTTTGTATATATGAACTCATGTTCCCTTTCCATATTTTTTTAACCCTTACTGAGCTTTTTATGCTCATCCCAAGTTTTTTTAAACGTTTTTCACAGGTCAAGGGAAAGGTACATGATATGATGATAGTGTCAAGGAAGTGTCAAGAAATAATCAATGATTTATTTTTTAATATGTTTCCATTGATGGGAAAAAATGAATACTATGATTTATGTAACCACTTTGTTTAAATGTGGAATATAATGCATGTTTTATGATCTAATTCTTTAAAACTCTAGACCTGAAAAGATCCTCAATGTATAATCTTGTAATAAATCAAGATTAAGTAAGGTTTAAGGCTGGGGACTTATAGTTGGTATCAAAGGTCGGTTTAGATAACTTTAGAGGTTAGGGTATTCTCTAGGCATAAGTGACATTACCATAATGGTTAGGATTTCAGAAAGATTCCTAGTTTTAGATAATGTGAATGAGTAAGTATATCTTAGTGTTTATATTCCTAATTAGTACATGATGGTTTTGTTGATATACTCACACTGACTTTTCTTTTTTTAGTGAATGGATAGATCTAGCAGGCATCAAAGTGACAATTGGTTTGAAGGAAACTATGGTGGTTCTCTGATTAAGAGACTGGAGGAAATGGGGGATTCAATAAGGAAGCTCATGGTTGTTATAAACCAACTATTAATGAGTCATGATCAACCACTTGTACCCTGGTATGTTCCATAATGCATCATGTACGAGATGACCAATCGATGTGGAACTTCAGGTAATAATTATAAAGGTAACCACTAGGGTTTATATGATCCTTTCTTTTGAAATAATTATGGGTTATTATATGTTATGATGGAAAATGAAAGGCATTAGATAAACATGAGGTTAAAATATGTTATGATTATTTTTGACGATTTTAGCTCAATTTGGGGAATGTTTTAAGAATTATATAGTTTTGAAAAAAGTACAACACGCAGACCGTGTGACAACCCGTCACGTCGGACAAAGCTGCGGGAATCGAACCCACAACCAAAGTGCAACTGGTATTTATTTCCTACCACTGGACAATGTGAAGTCCCTGGTTAGGTTGACTTATTATTTTTAGTTAGATGATTTTATGAATTAATAGTAAGTTTATTTTTGTTTATCTATGAAATTATTAACCTATCATGGAGGATATGTGATTAGGTTAATTACTTTTCAATATGAGTCTTTAAGAGAACCTGATGTTATTTAGAGATAAGTGTTACCTTGGATGACTATGCAATTAAATATTTCAAATATTTGGGTTTCAATGCTAGATTGGATTACCTTGACGAATTTTATGGAAAAATTGTTTATCGAATGGTCTTCGTTGAACTTTGGGTTTTGTTGGAAAAATTTTGGAGATTATGAATAGATTTTCTTTCTATAAAGGGTTATCCTTTTCTGGATTATCTGATCTTGTAATAACTTTTTGGTTTTGGTTCTGGATAAAGTATAATGACATGGGATGTATATAGTTCACTTTTTTGGATTAGGTGAATCTCTAAAAGATGATTATAGAACTCTTAATGTGAACAAGTCTTCCTAAATACACTTATTTTGGAGAAAATATGAGTTCGTGTAAGAAATCTAGTAAAAGATGAAAGTCAACATGGCAATTAAGTGTACTTCCACATGTTTTAGTTAAGCTCATAAATAAATTCATCAAAGAAAAGTAACTTAAAACAAAAATGTTGTCTGTTAACTTTTTCTACTGTGTAATCGAATACCGTTTAACCAATCACAAGTTTGTGATTTTCTTATGGTTAACTTTCTCCTTGAAATGTTCACTATCACTCTCCATCAGAACATGACCCTTTGTTTTTTCCTCCATGTCCATATTTTAATACTTGGAATCCTAGTATGGGTTAACTCGGGTGACCTTTGTACTTATCTTTCTTTATTTTAAAGTGATTTTTTACTGACTCTTATTCCGATGTGGGATTTTCAATGACGTTTCCAAGCACAATTTTAAAATTGAGAGGACACAATTCCCAAAAGGGGGGGAGGATGCAACACCCCAGGTAAATAAAGAGCATGACATATTCAAATTTATCCATATTTGTGAGTAAAATATTAATATTACTTTAAAGGGGATTCTATGCTCGATGACATACCCAATACGCAACAACGAGTTTCTTAGAAATCTTAAGTTGCACTCTAATAATAAAATAATATTATTTTAAATGGTATTTAACACCTAGCTGTTGTGAAGGAGGGAATGAATAGAACTAATTAAAAAATTATTATATATGTTTTTCAAATATTTTTACTTTTTACAATAAATGTTAGAGGATTAAAAATGCCAAATAATCAAATTTTAAGCGTAAACATTCTAATATTCTTTAAAAGGTCGATTAATAGCTTTTTGATGGCGAACCTCTTTTAAATCCACTATTTTTTAAAAATTTATGTGTTATATTTTACTAAATAAAATTTTTCTTTATAATCGGGACATCAAAATTTACTTTGTGTAATTTTTTTTATTTTTCCAAAAAAGTTCAATTTTTTAATGAATAGTGAAAAATTTAGTATTTTAATTCAAAACCTCTTTTTAATCTAATTTATTTATATGATTATATTATCTTTTGAATTTGTTTTAAATTGAAATTAGAATAAATTTTTACCATTTAATCTAATAGGGGTCATTGGAATTAAATTCACTTTGAAATCAAACTTAAACTAGTGTCAATCATTTTATACATTTTGTTTCATAAAAACACGCTATTTGTTTTGACAGTGGGAATTAATTATTTAATTAATTAAGTCAACTTATATGTTTTGAATTTTGTAAAATAGACATCATTTTTGAATTCGGAATATCAAATATATCTTAGGGTTCATTTTTTGTTATTTTCTGATAAACATCAATTTTTGTATAATAGTGAAACCACTAAGTGGTACTTATAAAAACTGATTTTCCATTGAAATGAAATTTTGCCATATTTGTGTTTTGAATTTCAAAAATCCCACATACATGGTTGTCATTAAGAAGTAAAATGTGGTTCAATGGGATTAAAATTTTTTGGGTGAATAGTAACTTATTAAGTTTTTAATCACGATTAGAGGTAATTATTGTAGTTTAAGGTAAGAATAATGTTTTAATAAAATTAAATGACCTAGACACATGTCCTACCCTCATTGGATGAGTCATGGACGACCAAGAAAATCCATGGGTCAACTTGGGGACCCCATGGGGCCACTTGGGTTGGAAAATGACATAAATACCTTTTTATTTAATGTTAAAATTAAAATTACACAAACATGAGTTGTTTTACTAAATAAAATATTACATGGGGTAATAAAAGTCAGATTTATTACTATAAATATTCATTGAATATCTAAAAATATTTCCTACATCATATTATTTTTTTATAATTTTTAGACATTATATAAAATAAATTAGTTATGACATTATTATGATGCAGTGATGACCTCATTATTTAATGATTTAAATAAAATGGAATGATAATGTAACATATAAGCCCTAAACATGTCCAAAACCTATTGTATGGTTGTATTTAGAACCCTTATCACCTTATCCTCGAAAAAAATTAATGTGGGACCACTAAAATCCGAAATGCATTCTAAAATAATGTAAGTTTTCTTTACATTCCAAGAGCGCCCCACCTCCCCTCTTATAAAAGGCCCCCACCTATACCTATTTACCAACACTTCCAAAGCCTTTGGCTCGGCCAAACCATGCCCATTTTGTCTCTACACATCCCTCCATAACACATAGAAGACTCACTTTGGGCAGAAGAATTCCCAAGTAAGCGTTTGAGCTCGAACCAAAGAGAGTTACCCGATTTAAAGGTAATGTCTTCACTTGATTCCTTTTGTTTTATTTTTCTTTTCCAACCCCCTAAACTCTTTTTATTAATTTATTTTGTAACAACACCAGTATCTTCCATATAATAGGATGTTTTTATAAGAATTATTAGAGCTACAATTACACACACCTACATCTAATGGTTAACGAACATACTGTTTCCGTGGATGGGAAATTTCTACCTCATGAAACGATGATTGTTCAACACTCATATAACACATTAAAAGGTGGCCATTAAGATGTCACTATATTTATATATGATATATAATATGTTTATGTTTTACTTAAGCTTATGTATTTTTATTTTGTGTCATACCTTTATGGTCTACATTGTGGGTAAACACGATAATTTCATTTTAGGAAGTGCGGACTACCGCCCCCTCAAAGTGATTTGATTCGTTAATGCCAAATGTGGGATGTATAAAGGATGGATTTAAAGTTATTATATATTATTTTGGTTACATATAAATGATTAATATAATTATGGAATTGAAATATACATGCCTCTCATTTAGTTTTAATTCAATTAATATGACATAGAAATGAAAGTAGCGTTTATGCGTACGTACGGATTACCGTCTCCATGAACGGTGCATTTCATTTCTTACCTCTAAATGTTTATGTATTATTATAAATACATGTATATTCTGGATATATATGATATATATGATATCCAAATCATTAATATCATTCTATATATAATGATCCATTGACCACACGAACAACATGTAATTGTAAGAAGTCTACTTTCGACTTAAGAACCAAATATTGACAAAACAAACATTATTAACATAAATGATTACATAATATTTATAACATGGAAATAAGTGATATAAAAGGAATAATTATCTTGAAAAGGGTTCTTAAGAAAATATAAATTTACTCATGTTTATTATTCACGACGTTAAAGAACGATCAAGACATGTTGGACTTGAGGTAAGGGATCCTACTCCTCTCTTTCATTTTAAGTACACTCTGTTATGTCATTCCTTTTAAAGCTCATATTTCTTGTGATTGGGATGTTCTTTTATATTACACTTACTGTAATTTTTATGTTCATATGATGAGAGTCCCTATTCTCTCTCATCAATCCATTTTGGAAGTTTTGAGTGGCGCCGTCAGGATGCCGAATTTTCATAAGAGATCTAACCTCTCTCTTTATTTTTAAGTACTCTCCTTTATGTCACTTCTTTTAAGATCATCTTTGTTATGATGGGGGATGTTATTTTATATTCCTCTTTCTGTACATTTTATTTTAATTTGATGAGAGACCAGATTTGATCTCATCAATCCATTTTTGGATGTTTTAAGTGGCGTCGTTAGGCTGCCGAGTTTTCGTAAGGGATTTTTCATCTCACTTTTATTCCTGTGAGATTTATTCTACATTTGCCACAATTTCCTTTGAGTGGTGTATGTACTATCCATTATTATACTCTTTGTGTAATATAATTTCGTTTATGAGTATTTACATCAATTTTTTATGACCCTTCATTCATAGGGTGTACGTTTCGAAAGTTTCCCAAATCTGTAAGGGAACCTATCACCCTTCTCTTTTTAAAAGACATGTTTTGTTATTTCTTTTAGTTTACATATTATTATGTTGGGATATGTTCTTCTATATCCTTATTATGTAAAGTTTATGTCAATGTGATGAGATACCATTCACTCTATCATCAACTCATTTTCGTAATTTTGTAGTGATGCTATTAGGCTGTCAATTTTTTGCAAGGGAACTTCTTAGCCCAATTTTGATTCTTTGGTATAAGATTTTACTCCTTCAATATGTCGTTCTATGAATATGTGTGAATAACCTCTGATTGTTTTACACTTAATATCCACTTATATTTGTTGTATTAGTTTGTCACACATAATTATGTAACTGATTTATCCTTAATACAAGGATACAATCTTTGTATGGGACTTTATCTCAATCTCATTTCATTGAGGCATATTTTGTTTTATACCCAACATTCTTTTATACCATGTATAAAACCCTTTGACTTCTACATTTATCTGAAAGGAATCTTTTTTATACATTGCATTACACTAAATGACAAAAGGGAATGTTTTTTTCGTACGTATGCGGCAACAACGACTTCTCTGCCTCCATGCCCATTATTTGAGTTTCAGCTTCCTCTACAAGGCATACCTTTTTTTAAAAGAAAAATAAATACCATGTTTTACTTTTCTTTTATTTTGGTATTGAAAATGGTTTTCATAATGTTTTTATATCAATGTGTTGTATTGATATCTTGTGATTGAAAAGTGGAACTGTTATGTTTCCTTTATGCATGTTTTATGTGATACAATTATGTTATGGTTCATGGGCATTATTATGAATATGGGTGGTTACGTGATAAACTAAGGGCGGGTTAGGCCGATATATCTCTCCAATGCATTGGGTAATGCGAAGGAGTGAAATTTTAAGGTTTCTCCGAAGAGATTTAGGAAATATAATGTGGTGGGTATTCCAAACGTAACCAAGAGGGTTACTCCCTACATAAGAAAGTTATGAATGCCTCGAGTTACCTTTTATGTCTTATGATTTCTATGATTTATTCAGTATTTGATATGCCTATGTTTTATGGGTAAAGTATGATTTCATTTTTTTGTATATATGAACTCATGTTCCCTTTCCATATTTTTATAACCCTTACTGAGCTTTTTATGCTAATCGCATGTTTTTTAAATGTTTTTCACAGGTCAAGGGAAAGGTACATGATATGATTATAGTGTCAAGGAAGTGTCAAGAAAGAATCGATGATTTATTTTTAAATATTTTTCCGTTGATGGGAAATAATAAATACTATCATTTATGTAATCAAATTGTTTATATGTGGAATGTAATGCAATTTTTATGGTCTAATTCTCTAAAACTCTAAACATGAAAAGATCCTCAATGTGTAATCTTGCAATAACTCAAGATTAAGTAAGGTTTAAGACAGGGGCCTTATAAATATGACTTCTATATTTAATATATATGGACATTAATTGTGAAAACATAGTGTTATATAAATTAAGGTGAATTAAATGTCGTGATCTTGTTGTATTATTCCAAATAGTCTACACCAAAGATCATATAATAGATTAAAATAATAGAATGAAAGTTTTTATCAATAAGTGAGAAATTTTTAAAGCAGCTAATGAATAATTTTAGTACATTATTTTATTTTTTTATAACAACATAAATTGTACATTTACTATTATATAGCCATGGGATATATGTCAAGCACACACAAAGTCATATATATTTATAAATTTATACATATATCTATTTATTGTGAATTGTTATTGGATATTTATATTTTCTAATTTATTTAGTGTAACGTTGAAATCCATTTATCCAACTAATATATATAGGGATATGTTATGTCCTTGTGTCAAAAAGGTATTTAATATGTTTCTTATTTTTGCCATCACAAGATGATGTATGATATTAATTGATTTATTATAACTAAGATGACACTGAAAGAATACACTAAAAATATACTAAATTATTTTATAATAAAATATATAACTTCTTGATATCTCTTTAAAATTCATTCTGATTGAGTCACTAAAGTGGAACTCATCCATATTTAAAAAATACTTTTGAATTATTAATTTAATGAAAATTGTTTGGTGTGTATTTTTTATGACATTAACAATATATTATAATTAATTTAGAACATTATTTTTTTGTAAGAAAATATTTATTCAAATTTTTTTAGTAATATATTATAATAAATAAATATATATACAATTTTGTTATTTTTAATTTTTTATAAATTTATTTTTCATCAATTACATAAAAAAATAATAAATAAATTTACAATCTGACATTAAAAATTTGTTTTTTCAAAATTTTTTATATAAAAACTTTATATAAATTGTTAAAATTTAAATTTCTCATATAATTAATTATAATGTAATAAAATTATGTCTATATTGGGAGTTATTTTATTGTAATATTGTATAATGTTATTCATAATTTATAATGAAAATAATATGTCATCGAGTTTGGAAAATAAGTTGCAATGGCTAGGTGTAAAATTAATTAAATGGATCGAATATCATTTTAAGTGATATATATTAACTAAAAAATAAAAAAACTATTTTGTTATGTTAATCACATTCAATCTATTTTTTCATGATTTTTATATTAGATATATTTCTTTAATTATTTTACTTATACATTAAGAAATGGGTAATTTCATGAATGCCAATTATTTTATTTTTTAATTGGGGACATCCAAAAAAAATTCTGAACTATATGAACTATTTTGATTTCCTAAATCAATATTAAAAATTTTCATTCTTTATAATCCTCTATCTTATTTTAAATGGATTAAATTCATGATGATACCCTACGATATACATAAATTGAATTTTCATAAGAGAATTACTTTGTTTCTTCTTTAAATATTATACATTCTCAGATATAATCTACCACTCTAAAAATATATAAATTATATCAATAATCTAAATAAAAAATTTATTTTTAATAAAACAATTCATTAATACATATTTATTAATTAAATGAAATAAATTTTTAGGTGGGTTTAATCATATAATAATATTAACTGTAAATTTTTTATCAAGGATGATTAATAAAGTATGTATAGTTTTTATATATAGAGTAAATTATTAATATAATATATTTTTAGAATCAATGTATGGTAATTAAAAAAGTTACTCACTATTGAAATTGAGCATTTAGTATTATTAAATAATTTTCAATTTCCTAATCACTAAATATTCATTATATAAGGAACTCATAACCTAATTAACATGTAATTTAAAATATTAGACACCATTATAAAAATAGGATTATTATACCTTTACCATTACATATATGTTGAATTAATAATCACAGAATGTTGATTGAGACTGTTATACTAAATAAGGTGTTTGAAAGAATAGATCATGTAACACATTGTGATTGATGGTGGCTATGAGTGAATAATATGTAAGTAATAAAATTTGAAGATGAAAATAATTATTTAAAGTAAATAAAAAATTAGATATTATAGAGATGAATAATAATCCAATAATGATATAATTATATTGATAGAGAACAATGGAATATAATATGTTAATTTATTTTTATTAATAAACCACTTTGTTAATATATACCACTAGGGTTAATGATTATTGATTCATAAATTTAATTTTGTATAGTAGGATACTATTTTATAGTTATCATTCTATGTCTTAAATTAATATGGAATGACCTATGATTTTGTTTTTCCATCTCTTGATTAATTATTATTATTTAATAAACTGATTGATGTTGGGAAAAGACTAATGTGGTGGTCCCCGTGACAATGACATGGAACACCTTGGAAGGCCCATGTCCTTTTCCATGGGGATACACCCCAACCTTTGTTAATAAGGGGTAAAGGAATAATTTTTTTAAAAAATGATATTATGTCATTAATATTTCTCTTTCCCATAAGTAATTTTTTTTAAAAAAAATATTTACAAATGGTATATCATTTATAACACATAGACACTAATTTAGTCAAAATTAAACATTTTAGATCACAATATTTTTATATTTACATATTCTGTAGGTTATCGTGGAAAATATATTGAATTATTTTAATAAGATATTAAAACTAAAAGTATGCTATAAATTAAAGTAACATTGAATTATGAAATACGATGGAAGAATATCTAATACCCAAGGATAACGAACCATTTTTTTATTGGAGTAATATGTAGTTAATATATATAATGAATAATATTTTAAAATTATATAATGAATATGTATGTCATGTTTCTGTAACCCCACACATAAAACAATTCAATATCATAGAAGCATTAATTTCTTACTCTCTATAGAATCTATTTATTAATGACCCACATCTTCCATCCATGATTTATATGTCTATGAATGGTATAATCTATATGACTGATATAACTGTTTCAATCCATGAAATTAATCCTACTCAAAAAAAATTAATTTTATTTTTCTAAGTGATAAATTACAACATAAACCCTCGTCTAATGACATTTCAGTATATCTGTTTACATACCAACCCATATTGAAATTAAAAACAATAATATATTGAAAAATTTGTAGAAATTTTATTTTTTCACTTACAATATTTTTGAAACATTTTAACATGTTCCATAGTGTTTGGAGGTAGAGAGGGAGGTTAAAATAAGAAATCACCAAACCATGTCATATATATATATATTACATTTCAAAAATTTTATGTTTCTATTAAGAAATCATTTTTACTAAAACCTATGAAAATAAATGAATTTTATTATAATAGATTTTCTAGAAAACATGGTCTTACAAAAACATATATTGAATCCTAGATATATAAATATATTCATAAAAACACTAAGTCGGGTAATGTTAATTCATTATATAGAGTTTTTTATGGAATTTTTTATGGTAGAATTTAGTGTCAAAGTGAACATTGAAATGTGAGAGTCCTTTTTGGGGGGAATTTATATAGAATATGTTTTCATTTTTATTGGAAAAATAAATACTGAAATTATATGTTTCTATATAATATTATGGAAAAAATGTAAAACAAATTATTTAATATTAATCACATGATGAATAATTTGTAGATGGTTGAATTAAATATATAATGAAATATATTTTTAAATAATATTATTAATAAACCAATAATTATATAGAGTATTTTTCTGATTAATAATAGGTGGTGAAAAGTATCAACACACTATTTTTTTGTAAAAACATGGTAATTTTTTTTTATAATTTTAGATATATATTTATTATTTAATGCTTTTAAGATAATATAGTGACTAATGATTTCATAATATATAATAAATATATCTTATAAAATTAGTCTTAATATTTTTTTATGATAATGAAATAAGAAGTTAAATGGATATTGATTCATCATTAATAAAAAATCATGTATTATAATGGGTGGATTGAGAGTTTGTGATAAAATATATGAAGAAAATGTGATAATACATATAATTTTGAGTGAAACAACAGAAAAGGTGAGATGAAAATGTGGAATGGAATTTATAAAAATATAAGAAACATAAAATTTGATCATTGGGAAGACCATAACATCAATTTCCTTAGATGACATTTTCATTCCATAAATTTTATTTTCTCATAAGTAAATATTATACACCTAGTGAACCTATAGGCCTATGTTGTTATTGGGTTGAGACAATATGGAATATTTAAATGGCCATAGTTGTTTAATATAGTGAAATAAAATTTTATTAAAAATAATGGAAATTATAGGAGAACACAAAATATTTTTTCAATGATTACCCTCATTGTGAGGGTTTAAATTTTCAATATGTTAAAATAAATCTAATAAAAATATTACACTAAAATTAAAATGTGGAATAACTAAAGGATCTACCATAAAATAATACACTAATAGGTTATAATTAGTAGTTTGTCACAAGGTTATTTAAGTAATATCTTGATACTTTAAATGGAAATAATATATTCAATATAGTATAAGATGTGAAACACTGATTATAAACTAATAATGAAATATTATTTCATAAATATTACCATTATAAACTAGACATTAAATTGGTGGAAATGAATAGTATTAACCACATTATGAAATATATAATGACCAAATTAATTGATACTGTATTAACTAATTTTAGGTAATTAATCACTCACTTTTTGGTAATGTCAATTATTCCTAAAAAATATGTAGTTTTCAAAAATTGGTTTTTCATTCTCTTTCTAATAAAATATAATAAATTATATTTATAAATTTTATAAATTTTATTTGAAAAAATGAATTAAATTATTTCATTATTCATGAATACATTTTCTAAACGTGAATATTTTATGATTTAAAAAAGTATTGAATTTTCAATTAATAGAGAATGAATTTTTATTTTCCATGAAAATAGAATTTTTTATTTATTTACAAATTAAAATTCTATTTTGGATTATTTTTAATATTTAATTATATTTTTTTTGTTTAAAATAATTCCACTATATGAATTAAAATTTATTTTTTAATTTAATTTATTATAAAAATGTTTCATTTTTAAAGGGGGTTTCTCTTAAAAAATTATTATTCAATTATTTATTTCGGGATAATTATAAATTAATATCACAAACATATTTATATTGAATTTTTAAAAATGGATTCTCTATATTGAATAATCTGATGAAAATTTAATAAATTGTTTCCTTTTATTTTTTTTCAAAATGAATACTAATGTTTGAAATTTTATCACAACAATCAAGTGTATATAATGTTATTAATGTCCAAAATAAAATTATATGGACTATAAAATTACCATAACACATAGAAAATTTTTAATGAAAATTCCATAATGTCACACTCTTTTTTTCAATAAATATAATATGTTTAACATAGGTCTAACTATAGGATATGTTCATATATTTTTTTATATGATATGTTCATATATAAATATTATTTAATTATAAATTATTTAACTTCAACATGAATTTTGTTAATGTATAATTAATTTAAATAATGGTATACATATTACTAATTCATTATTTTTTAGAATAATTGATCAATAAATAAATTAATATTAAAAATATTATATTTATTGTAATTTTGATGTAATTAATTTAATCTTGGAATTTTCATTATCAAAATTACATTTTGGGATGAATCTTTTTTTTTAATTTTAAATATTTTTTTGGAAGTTATTACTAAATAATGTAATCAATGGTTATCAAAATATACATAAATGAAATATTATAATAATTAATATTTAATTAAACCCTATGGGTGTTAAAATCTAAATTATTGATTCACTTAGTCTCCACTTTACGAGGCCCTTGATTTTCTCCTGTTCTTCAAAAAAATAAATCATATGATTCAATATAAATATAAATTCCCTAAAAAATATTATATTTATATGATCATATTATATGGAAAAATATATAAAACATATATTATTTATGGAATATTTCTTAATTATTTAAAATATCTTGATTCTCAATGACTACAAATCATAGTTACTCCAGTAATTGCCAAAAGAAATAATGCATGGTTAAAAAAAGATAATGGAAAATTTTAATTTAAACATGTATAATTTTTCTTTAATTATATAAATTAAATTAATACCCATTTCATCTTATAATAAATTTAGTTTTTGGTCATTTTTCATACATAAATAATTTATATTGATTTAATATTTGGGAATATTTTGAGAGATCCCCTCTCATATATTATAAAACGAAATATAATCTTATGAATAATTCACACATAAAAACCATTTTTTCTATCAATACAATACCAAATTCCTTCTATGTGTCCCTTAACTCATTATATATTTCATTTTTTAGTTATAATACCAACCTTCGAGGGATTAAGGTGGTAATGAAATTGTAATTTTCAATGAAGAAGCATAATTATCATCTTATTGTTTCTGTTTTATTTCATCTTAAACCCCATTCAAATATTATTAAACCATAGTTGAAAAATAAAAAAACATCCTTCATATATTTATATATAATTATTTTAATGGAATATTCTATATCAGTATTATACCTCAGTCAAATGGGGGAGGAATATATTGTTCGTGTGTATGTCAAACTACTACCACTCGTAGCATTTTAATTTATTTTCAATAACTATCATTGAAACTTTTTTATAATAATGGTATTTTTATTTTTATATGATATTAGTGACATATTTATAGTTGTTTAAAGATAATATATCAAATACCATTATACCTTTCTATTCACTAAAATATAATAACATTGTTTTTTTTATGTGTGGACCACAACATCCAGGACGTGATGTGTTTTGTTTCTCATCAGCACATCAAATAGATCATATATATATAATAATATTTTAAAAATTATTATGATATTTATTATATTATTATCATTATATATAAATATAATAACACTTACATTATTTCCATAACGATTGTCTGAAAAATCATCACATTACACATGCGTACATATGGCTTACAACCTCTATGAATATAACATAGTTATTTTTTCAATACAATATTTAATAGAAGTATTTGTAAATATAATTTATGTATAAAAATGAAAATTGAGTAAAAATTATTATTCTTGAAATGATTTAATAATGACCCTATTGACTATACATGACTAACCAATGTCATTTTTTACTTATGTATCAAATATCATCAAAACATCTGACGTGAACATAAACGATTATGTAATTGTATATAGATTGATATGAATTAAAACATAGAACAATAATATTATCTAAAACTTTTAACGAATAATGTACATAATTATCCTATTTTTATTATTTAGGATGATAATGAACATTAATAATGTTGTCGAGTCCTCTTAATTTATTTATTTTTATAACAATCTTTAAAATTTCACTTAAAACACACATTTTATCCCAACTCTATATTTTCAAAAAAATATTTCATTTAATATTATCCAGTGATATAATAATTAATTTATAACCATGATTGAATTTTTAAAAAATTATTTGAATGGAATCTTCATGAAATTTTCTAGACATGGTACATTGATATTTTAATATCAAAATTCATGAATAAGAATTTTAATTTATAAGACGAGAACTGATACTCACATTATCGTGACTAATATTTTATTTAAATATTGCATTAAAATCATACATGGTTATATTTAATTGATATTTATTCATTTTAACTGAACATTTTTTATTTAGGGATTTTCAAATTAAAATGTTTATTTTGGTCACGAATAATTTTTCAATATATTTTAACAAAATTTCCAGTCATTTCCTAAAAAACCATTAATTTTAGTATTGCATCACCAAAGATATTTTTCAATAATACCATACCAATTATTTTTATATATAGGTAATTATTATTTAAAATTTATATTCATAAATTTATTTACATTTCCACGGTTTAATCACGTTATGAATGAAACGGTCCATATTAACATGTATGGAAATAATGAATTTTCTCACCATGATAACCATTATTGGATGTTAAGATTACATTATAAGATTTGATGGATTATTTAATGAAATTGGCATCATATCTTTTTTGGGTTATTTATGATTTTCAAATGAATTTTTAATGGAATGGATATTTCCATAGCCGGGAATGTTTTCTTATGGGTGAAATTGTTATTTTTGAAACTACAAGATTTTTTGTGTTATGATAATGTTATGGTTCATGGTTATTTTTATGAGGATGGGTGGATTCATTATTAACCAAAGTAATATTATCCTATTATATCGTTTTAATTCAGTGGATAATGGAATGGAGTTAAATAATTAGGTTTCACATTAATGATTATTAAAATACACTATAATGGTTATTCATAGTGTAACCCTGATCTTTATTTAAATGTAATTGTTATGGTCACTCTAGATATAACTTTGATGTTTATTACATGTATAACCATGTGTGTTACTCCACATGTAATAGTGAAATAAAAATATTGACATAATTTTCCTACATGTTTTATAAATCAACTATATGAGTTTTAAATGTTTCCTTGGAGAAAAAATATTTTATTTCTCATGTAGAAATTATTTATTCTATAAGTTAAACGAATAAAATTAAAAATGTAAGTATTATTTTTAATTTTTACGTTTTCCATTGTCCTAACAGATATTTTTTATGAACCTTACTGAGTTTTTTGGGACCACCCATCATTTTAAAAGTGTTTTTACATGGTTTATGGATGATAAAGGAAAGGATGAAGATATATTGAAAGTGATAATGATTAGTATTGAAAAGAAATATTGATTTATATTAAATGTATAAATTTTTTTAAAAAATATATTTATATTAGAGGACTATACTTTTTAAAACATATTTTCGTTATGTAAGAGTTATGACCTAATTATATAATACTCCAAAGCTATATTATCCTTTAAAAATTAAGAATGTCAATTCTAATATTAACTAGAAAAAATTATGATATTTTTTTTGGAATGATACTCATATTTGATTTTTGGAATGGGATTAGATAAATATTGACAATATGAATATTTTGAGTAAAAGATAAAAGTCCACAAAAACCACATATTTTATAAAGTTAGTGAGGATAATAGTTGTTTTGGATAAAGAGTTTGATTTTTTGATGACTTGAATAATGATATATTAGACATTATATCCATCATAATATGGTTGATTATGATTTAATTGATATTATAATATATATTTTTGAATTTTAGTAATTTGATGGATCTAGAAGCATCCAAATTAATAATTGATTTTAAGGGAAATATGGTGACATTCAAATCAGACAATGTAATAGAATGACAGTAGTTATAAAGACCCTAACATAAAAATTAAATAATCATAATTTATGTTAATAATTCCCATTTGGGATCTTTTTAGGTTTAGAGTTTTAGTGATTTCGGCAATAAATATTAAATCACATATCAAATATTACAATGTCGACCCTTTTTCTATGTATATATTTCATCAGGAAATAATAAATCATACTAGAAAATATGAATTATTTTCTTGATATAAATTTTATTGAGTTTTCCATTCTCAAACACTTACTTAAACCCTATGAAAAAAAATTCAAAAAACTCGGATGAGCATAAAACTCCCTGTAAAGAAAATAAGAAATGGATAGAAATATTATCCAATCAATAAATATAAATCAATGAATCCATACTTTTCAATCATAACATTCATCAGGAAATCATAATATTTATGAATAACATATAGTAATCATAAATCATAAAGGTAACTTCTGTCATACATAAATACATACATTTTAGATTTAACAACTACAAATGAATTTATGTTTGTAATAAAAATTACTTTATAATACCTAAATATATTAGGAGAAATATTAATGTTTAACTCTCTCACATTACGCAATGCATTAGAGAACTATATTAGTCTCAGCCGCACTTGATTTATTACGAAACCACCCATATACGTAAATAGTTCCCAAGAACTGTAACATAAAAATAGAACTTGAAAGATTG
Organism: Viscum album; assembly: GCA_963277665.1. NCBI lineage: Eukaryota > Viridiplantae > Streptophyta > Magnoliopsida > Santalales > Viscaceae > Viscum > Viscum album. The sequence continues at coordinate 1,437,227,397 of OY728159.1, forward strand.
AAATTATCAACATTTGACTGATCAACCACAATGAATCAATTCAAGATATTTAAATATTCAATCCATTCCCAAAACCATTTAAAACAATTTATAAGGTCATTTTTGAATGATAGTGTCCTTACCACATTGAAACATTAAAAGTTTTTAACATTTTTTAACAATAATGTCGATATAAATAAATACATAATAATATGTTTAAAACATGGATATTAATGAGAATTATTTAGAAGGTTAAATCATTGTAACAGTTAAAATAATATTTTAGTTTTAGAGTCCCTTTCCACATGAGAAAATAAATGAATACAAATAATTAAATGATAACATTAATCAAAACTTCTAATAACACAAGAATAATGAGATTACTTATATAATAAGTCAAAGGTATGTATATACACCCTATATGATAATGAAGCCGCACAAGATCAATATATACCTCAATTGAGAGGTGATTCATATATAGTCCATTATGATATATCAGTAACCTAACTGTGTCACATTCAAATTCAAAAAAATGAGTTGATGAGAGAGAAAATGATATCTCATCACATGGACATAAAATGTAAATAAATAAGGATGTTGAAGAACATATCCCAATATAATATAATGAAAATTAAAATGCATAACATAAATGATGTTTTATTCTAATAGAGGATGGTGAAAGGTTACCTTACAAAGATCGTATCCTAACATTTCGGATAAATCAATGTCATAATAATGTGGAAAAATATAAATACACCAAATATAAGTGTATATTATGTGTAATAAAATCATAGGTCATAAACACATACTCATTGAATGACATAATCATGAAATAGATCATTATCCTAATGAATGGAAATTTGGTGAAGAAGTTCTCATACCTTGAGTCCAACTTGTATCATATGTTCCTTATTATTCCAATATAATAATTAAAAGTCAATTTCAATATGCATCAGAACCCTTTTCACTTTTATTTTTTTATATCACTTTTTTCAATGAAATAATAATTATTTAATTATTTGATTTTATTTCATACATATTATCAATGATCAAAATTTGAATAAAAAATGAACTTATTTTAATTTCAATTTATACATGTGATTAAAAATCCATTATCTTTGTATTGATATTAATGATTTATATTTCATATCTATATCATATATATCCATTATATATATGTATTTATAAAACTTCATAACATTTGTATATAAGAAATAAATATCTCCATTCATGGAGACGGTAAGTCATACATACACATTAACACAAAATTCATTCATTTTTCACATTTAAAGGGATATTGGGAGTGTCATTTAGTTTATTTTGGAAGAACCAAGGTGCTTGTGAGGTGTGTGTAATGGGTAAAACGTGGTGGCCTTTTATTAAAGGGATGATGGTCACTTTAGGAACGTTTGAAAGTATAATTTTATTATAAAATGATTTTTGGTTTTAAATTTGAAATACATGTTTTTTTTTCAAATATAGGGTGAATATATGTAGTAATAAAATCATCCAATAAAAATTGGTTTGTTTTTGGAATTTTTTTAAAATCCATATCTTTTTTATTTAACCCATTTCTAACTTATTTATGTTTTACCATGTACTCTTATATATTCATAATATATGGTTAATATATGTAATATACAATGCCATGTGGCAAAAATGGATTATTAATGAAATTTTAACATCATATATTTCAGTTGGCCGAATATTATATTTTTTGGATTATTTTATCATTTAATTAAATATTTATTATTTTAAAAATTCATTTATGTCAATTTATAAACTATTCATATCAACACTATTAAAAATTTATATCAACTTGATTCATTAAAAAAACATCATTAATTTATATATAAAAATCCATTATTGTCCTTAAAATTTATGGATTGTATAAAAATTTGAATAATAAATTTATTTTAATAAATAAAAAATCATTAATTTTAATACATTATTAATGAAGAAATAACTGCATCAGAATTGTGTCATAATTAAATTTATTTATTTGATATATAAAAATTATAATTAAAATACAATGATTTATTAAATATTTTTATAATTATAATGAATATTTATAGTTAAACAGATAACTTACGTAACCCCATATAGAAATTGTTTTTCAAAGAGATATATGTTTATGTAACATTTTCCAAAACATTAAATTAAATTTAATACAGTTTCATTCTCACATACAAGTGGCTCCATTGGGTCACCATATTCACCCAAGGATTCTCATCTTCATACCTATATCATCCAATAGGTTTAGGGAATGTTTTAGGGTAATTTAACTTTATTATAATAATAATTTTTCCCCTATTTACCAAATTTACCTTTTAATCAGGGTAAATTAACTATTTACACATGTTATTATTAATAAGGTCTAAAGATAAAGATATTTATTTACACAATTTAGACCTCCTGATTACAAATCATGAATCATTTTCTACAAATAAAAAACAAAAAATTTTCATATATAAATTATAAAATAATTCCCATTGTCAAAACAATAAGTGTGTTTTTAAGAAATAATAACTATCAAAAGATTGACTCTAGTTTATGTCAAATTTAAAAGGGAAATTCTCGATAATGTCCGACATTGGAATTAATGGTTAAAACATAATCTATTTATCCTTTAAAAATATTTAAATGTATAATCAATCCATATAAATAAATTATATTAAAATGATGTTTTGAATTAAAATGCGGTATTTTTATCTATTCATCATAAAATGATCTTTATCAGAAAAATAACAAAATTTCATCCAATGTAAATTTGGATGTCCTAATTCTAAATAAAAAGACTATTTTTTCCAATGGAACATATAAAATAAAAAAAAATTAAATGGGTTTATCCATTAAAATTTGGTAAAAAAATTCTTAAAAAATTTCCAGTTTTTCGTGATTAAAATTGGATTAATTCTTATTTCATTCATGTAAAATATATTGAATGCATTTAAAAAATAATTAAAAAATAGATTTAGTAATAATTAGGAATATTATATTCTTTCATAAAAATACAATTTTTAGGAATTAACTTCTAATTAAAATAATAATAATATTATGTCATTTTTCATTATAACTCAATGTTGTGGGAAACATATGTTTTTAAATAAACATGTTGTTGTATATTGAGTATGGTATCGAACAATGTGTCATATTTAACATATAATAAATATCATATTCATAAATATTAATATATTTGAAAATGTATTATTTTTTTAATACCTAAGTAATTACATCCTTCTCTCATTTTGGAAATTTCATTTGGATATATTCTAAAATTGGGCGTCGAATATTTATTGAAAGTCCCAAATTAGAAAAATATTTAATTTAACTATCAGTATAAAAAATTGAATTAAATACCTTATGAAAGATAACACATACTAAGAATCCATGAATACATGGATATGGAGTAAAAGAACTATCATGTTCTTATGGAGAGTGATAAAAAACATGATCAAGATAATGTTATCAACCAAAAAACCACAAAACTGTTTTAGATTAAACGATAATTTATTACTCCGAAGGAAGAGTAAATCAGAAACATTTTTTTTATTCATCTTCATAGGGTTGAAGACTTAATTTTTTATATTTATATAAAATTTAAGGAAACATACTTACTTGTCATGTAGACTTTCATACATTACAAATTTCTAACAAAAACTCATATTTTCTTAAAAGATTAGTACTAAATATGACTTGGTCACACCTGAAGAGATATAATCAATACATAGTGAATAAAATCATCCATAAAAGAAGTACCATGTATTTCCCTTATATTTTGACATTAACCAAAACTAAAATGTTTAGTACTAGATCAGATATTCCAAATAAGGATAGTCTTATATAAAAGGAAATACCACTCTTAAACCCCAAAATTAAACATATAATACCCAGATCTCAAAAAATACCATTCAATAGTCAATATTCCTTAAAATTATTCAAAAAAATCCAAACTAAGCTTAATCCAAAAATTCAGAAAAATTTGATCACATAGTCTTCAACAGAAATCATAGCTTTTATCTCCAAATTACATGGGCAACTCATAAAACCTCATACTGGAAAAGTAATTAACCGAATCACAAATTATCCATGATGGGTTAATCAATTCCATTAACAACATGAATCACAATATGTCCCCCAAAAAAATAGATTCTTCCAAAATATAATTTTACTATTACTAGCCAAATTTAATCCCATAGTATTATTTTTTACTTAGGTATATTGTTTTCCCAAAGGAGAAAACATCATTAAAAAGGATTTTTATCACATAATAACCTCAGCATTTTCATATAATTAGTATATTATTTTGATAAAACATACGTTCCGAAAAATCATTTATTCTTGATCCATAAAATCATGTGACTATGAATAATTCTTTCTACTTACTCTGGGTAGGACATAGTGAAGGGGTAGGTGATAAATACCAATATAAATTTGGATTTAGGTTTCATTCCCTCAACATTTTCCAATGTGATGTGATGTTACATGGTCTGAGTTTTTTCCTTTTTTCAAAAAAACTATTTACTCTTATAAAATACCAAAAAATGAGATATTATCCTAAAAAATAACCATGACATGATTTAACACCAATATATATTTTATACCTTTCATTTTCATCATAACTCATAGTGACCTCAATAACATAATTCATGATGTCCTATATATATTGCAATTTCTTACCTCCATAATATTACAATATTCCCAAAGAATGAACTTTGTACCATTATCACGGTGTCCACCCAGTTTCTTCGTCATCTTGAACAAATATATTGATGGTTCATGCTATCCAAATATACCTCGTACAACATACGTCATATGGGTGTTCATATAAAATAGTTTCAAAAAATATTCATGTGTGATATATAATTTTAAAACATCTGATAACACATGTTTTCATTGAAAGAACCAGATCTGTTTTGAGTTGAAACATTCAATAAATGGTCCATTTAAAATTCCATATGTACGTGCTCAAAGACTACAATTTCAAATAAAATATAAATAGGTTGCACAAGGGTATCATTCATTAGCTCCTTTTTCAGTATCATAATATTCTTAAAAATCTCATGATAAGGTACAATATTTGAAAATGACTTGATAATATTTACCTTTCTTTAAATAATGATAATACTGAATAAATATGATTTGATTAAATATATCTCATGATCCACAATGGTATCGAGGTATAGTGGAGGTATTTGATACCAAAAACAATTTCTTGCAAGTGAGTTGTATATTTGTAAATGCTTGAGTGTCGTCTAGACTTGAATTTGCAATAATTAATTCAAGCAAGTCATCATGAAGTTATATTAATATTGTATGAGATCCTCCTCCCTCCACTTTTAACCGACATTAATTTATCTAAAAATGTTATAAAACATGGATGTTACTAAATAAATAGATATTGGGACTAACCATGGGTTTAATGAGAACTCATAATCTCTAATGTTTTCTAATCTGACCTCTAATACCAAATAAAATGACCCACCATTAAACATTACCTAATGTTGAATTATTTTAAAATTCAAAATGGGTATAATTTTAGCTTTAGAGTTTTAGATAATTATTCCTTAACTATTACATCACATCTCAAATATTACAAAGTAGACACTTCTATTCAGTGTCAATTTTTTCCTAAAATAAAAACTATTAAAAGAAAACAAGAATTGTATTATTGATAAAAAATTTTAAGAACCTTTACTTTATCATACACATCCTAAATCCCGGTGAAAAACATTTCAAAAACATGTGATGAGCATAAAAATATCGGTCAATGTTATAGAATTATAAAAAAACATTACCCCGTCAGTAAATACAATTCAATGAAATAATACATTTCATTCCTAACATACTGTATGAAATCATAATATTTTTGAATAACACACCTGAATCATAAATCATAATCGTAATGTTTGTCATACAAAACATAAATACATAATATAATTCACAACTATGTAGGGATTTTTGTTTGGAATACCCATCATAGTATATTTCATATATCTCTTAGAAGAAATATTTATGTTTACCTCTGTCGCATTACCCAATGCATTGGAGAGCTATCTCGGGCTCACCTTCCCAAGGTTTAGCATGCCACCACCCATATATGTAAACAGTTCTCGAGAAGCATAACATTATCATAACACATAGAAGATTGAAATTTTCAACATTTCACTCATCAAGCACAATGAATAAATTGAAGATATTAAAACATTTAATCCATTTCCAAAATGATTTAAAACATTTAATAAGGATATTTCTTAATCAATGTTTCCCATACAACATTGAATATTTTAATGGAATAAAAATTTTAAACAATTAATATCCAAATATAGATCATTAAAATATTTTTTAAAACATGGACATTAATGAGAAGGATTTTGAATGTTAAATATTTTAAACAATGTTTTAGTTATTGAGTTCCATTCTACATGATAAAATACCTATATTAAAATAATGAAAAAATAACATTAAACAAAAAATATAATATCAAGATAATAATGAGATTTGTGATATAATATGTCAAAGGGTAGTATATACAAAATATAGGTTAATAAAGGCACACAATATAAATATATCCGACAGATTAATGTTTATTGAAACCTAGTCCCCTAGGATAATTCTCCAGGCTAATGACGTCACATAAAAATTCAGAAAAATTAGTTGAGGAGAGAGAAAAGAATCTCTAATCATTGGGAAATAAAATTTTCATCAATAAGGATTTATATGAACAATTCCCAGAATAATAAAATTTAAATTAAATGACATAACATAAAAATGTCTCTGACTAAAAGAAGATGGTGAAAGGTTCCCTTAAAAAGATACTGTGATTATATTAATGTTAAATCAACGTCATAAGTATGTGTGAAAAATATAAATACACCCAATATAAGAAGATATTAAGTGTAAAACAATCAGAGGACATTTACACATATTCATATTACGACATAATCCGGATGTAGATGTTTATCCTAACAAATGGAAATTGGGTGAAGATGTTTCCTTACCTAGAGTCCAACTTATCGTGTATGTTCATTGTTATTCATGAATAATAAACTTAAGATAATTTATAAATTATACATAACCATTTAAATTTTATTATTCCATTTATATCTCACATTTTTTGAAAATAAAAATTAGTAAATTAATTGATTTTATATCAGATATTTTTTCAATGATTGGAATTTGAGTTAAAAATGAACTTGTTATAATTACATTTTTTCTATGTGGTCAAAAGTACATTATCAACATAATTATATTATATATTTAGATAACATATATATTATATTATATATTTATAATGCATATAAATTTATTTACAATAGTTCATATCATTTTGATATAAGAAATTAAATGCTCTATTCATGGAGGTGGTAAGTCGTACGTATACATGAATGCTACATTAATTTATTTTTCATATTTAATAGAATAGAAAATTTATGATATATGGGTATATTATATTTCCAGCATAATATCATATTTTATATAAATTACATATGTTTATTTAAATCATTATTTATATATTCCATATATTGTATGAACGATTCATATTACATTGAGGGGGGCGGTAGTCCACCCTTCCTCAAATTAAATCATTGTATTAATAAAGCATAAAAAGAATAAATTTATGTTCTAAAAGAGATATATAGAATCATATAGATAAAATAAATATCATATATATCATATATAATTACATTTCCATCATAATGAACACCATGAGAGGCTGTCGGAAAATATTGAACAATCATCATTTCGTGAGGCAGTAGTTCACCGCCTACCGAAACATTGTGCTCTATAACCATTATATGGGGGTGTGTGGATGTTTAATAAAAACCAAAACCATAAAAACATCATAATATATTTATTATATAGTTGTTTTTATAAAATACTCAAATAATGGGATTTTAGGTGGTCATACAAGGAAAATACAAGAAATGAACTTGAGAGAATACATTATCATTAAATAAAGTAACTCCATTTGGCTTGAACCAAAGGTAATTATTGAATTCCCTTATGCAATTGGGAAGACATATAAAAGGAATATAGTGATGTTGGTAGATTCTTGGAATATAGTCAGGATGTTCCAAGGTGCTTTAGATGTGTGTGTAATGGATTATATGTGATGGTGGTCTTTTATAAGAGGAAGGAGGGGATCTTTAGAAATTTTTGAAAGAATTGTTTTTTTATATAATGATTTTAGGTTTAAAAATTTCCCAAACAAATTAAATTATAATATAAGATAAAAATCAGTTGAAATAAAATCATCCACCAAGAATTGGATGGTCTTTGGATATTTGTTTAATCATTATATCTTTAATTTAACCCTTTGTTAACTTATTTATCTTTTACAATGTCCACTTATAAATTCATAAAATAGGGTTAATATATTTAATATAAAATTCCAAACGACCCAAAATAGATCATTATTGACATTTTTAGCATCATATATGTCAGTTGATCGAATCATATATTTTTAGAATTAATTTATCATTTCATAAAATATTAATTGTTTTAAAAACTCATTTATGTCAATTTATAAACTATTCATATCAAGCCATTGAAAAAATATATAAAAACATTATACATTATAAAAAACATCATTAATACAAAAAAAAATTCTTGATTATTCATAATAATAATAGAAGCACTAAAATGTTTCCAAATAATTTTTTTTTATTATTTATAATATAATTTATTTGAATCCTTTATTAATGAAGCTATTTATGAATCCCAATTGTGACGTAATCAAATTTATTAATATATTCATTAAAAAATTTATATAAAATACAATGATTTAGGAAACCTTGATAGATTTATAATTAAACATTATAGATGAAAATATAACTTATATAACACTATATAAATTTTTTTTTACTAAGAGATATGTGTTTTTGTAACATTTTACATAAAATTATATTAATTTTTATAAATTGTAATTTTAACATAAATATGGATTAATGGGGTCAAAAAATCATCCCAAGGACTCAAAGGGTCAGTATTGAACAATAAAATTAGGTTAGGTCTTATGATAGGGTAATATAATTGTATTATAATATTATTTTTTATCATTATTTACAAGATTTACCCTTTAACCATGTTAAATAAAATATTAACTAAAATTACTAATCATTGTATAAAAAAATATAGAAATTTTGAAAATTTTCAAAACTTTATTCCAAATATAGAATCCAATTTTCCAAATTAAAAACACATAAGATGTCGAAATTAATTTACAATTAATTACATTTGTCAAAACAAAAAAATGTGTTTTTATGAAATAATAACTATCAAAAGATTGACATTTGTTTATGACCAATTTCAATGTAAAATAATATCCAATCACCCACATTGGATTAAATGGTTAGAAAATAATATATTAATTCTTTAAAACTATATATGAAAACAATATAACAATATACTTGAATTAGATTAAAAGGATTTTTTGAATTAAAATGCATTATTTCTTCCCTACTTATAAAAAAATTACATTATCAGAAAAATAACAAAATTTTACCCAAAGTGAATATTGATTTCCATCCGTTAAAGAATAAGTTTATTTTTTCAAATTAAACATATAGAATAAAAAAATTCTATATTTAATATGTGTTCACCATCATAAGGTGGTAAAATAATTTTTAAAAATATTATGGTTTTTCATAATTTAAATTGGATTCATTCTTTTTTATGCCTTTAATACATATTATATGAGAGTAAAAAACATTTAAAAACATGTGTCACCATATTATAGATACTTCTATTCATTCCCTTTTATACAAATTGTTAGGTGACAACTTCCATTTAAAAAAATAATAATATTAGATTATTATTGTTATAACTAAATGTTGTGTGAAACATAATATTTCAATGAAACTTGTTGTTTCATGTAGTGTACAGATTTGAAAAAAGTGTCCTATTTTATATAAATTTAATATCATATTCATAAAAATTAATATATGTGAAAATGTATTATTTTAAAAATATCTGGTTCACTACATTATTTGTAATGAAATGACCTTTTTTATAAGTTGTAATTCAAATGAAATTTGGATTTTAAAATTAGGTGGGTGTTTCGTTCTTTAGAGTGTGACTCAAGAACATAATTCCATGATAGGGAATACTCCAAATTGATGTTATTTTTATATTAATAAATGTTTTCTAGGTGATTTAGGTGTTTTATAGATGTTGAGAAGTGTTAGGATCCGATAATTAAAAAAAGGAAGTAATGGTCATAAGGAATGTTTTTACTAAAACCATGCTGGTGACCAAAGGATCACATGATGTTGATTCACTAAAGCTTCAAATCTCATATGATTTGATCTAAAAATGATAGTGCAGTCACATGACCATGCTCCTTGATATAGGTTCTTGACAGTGGCTTTTGTAGGGTACGTGCACCGGTAGCCCAACAGTGCGGTGAGACCATATGAGGGGTGTTATTTGGGAGTGCCTTTAATATTTATTTCTTGTTGTTTGGTCAACCATGCTACCAAAAAATGAACCATATTAATTATGGGGGAGTTTATAATTTTATGATGGGTTAATTTAAAATATTCTGAGCATCAATTACCTTTTCATATGGATAGAAGCGGGTTTTCACCTCCCATGGATCTCTCATGCTCCTCCATCAGGGTTTCATGGTTACAGTTTCATCTATACACTGATTCAAACATAGTCAAAATAATTGGATATGTAAAGGTATGATCTCAAGTCCTCCTTCATTTTAAATATGTCTATATTTTGAGCTATTGAACTATTATAGCACATTCTCATTCTTCATATTTTCAAGTTAGATGACCAATGTGTTTTTCTCAAACTGAACTGTATCGAGCCACAATATTGGATGAGTGAAAAATCATTGGTATAACTAAGGTGGCCTATTTCTATTTTCTTATTTTTTTATTGATTTTAAAAATATCATCGTTGTACTGTGTGCTACACTATCATAGTGCCACCCCTAAATAATAAAATTCTTTTAGATAAAGTGTTAGGCCATGTAATGACTATCCAAGAACCCATCATATGTTTTAAGGTGAGTACATTAACCAAAATCATCGATTTTCCATGAGTTAGTATAGTTACATGATGAAATCAGTGTTTCATTATGACTTATCCATAATTGGGGTGTGTTATCATAACATGATTAAGAATATTATGAACTTCTATATTTGGTATCATTAAAAATTCTCCAATTTTTTAAATGTAGTTATGTTTATGGAATTTTATGCATGGATAACATAATGATTTTTTTAATAATGTCATTATTTATAATAAAACCCATCGATTGACGTGCTATGTCTTCTAAAATAAAATGTGAGGATTTAGGATTATTATTTTATAGAACAATGACATTGATGTTGAATATTCAATTTTGTTTATTTCAAGTTATATTCAATTTTTATTACATAGAATCTATTTATATTTATAAATGGATTGAATAATGGGCATGAACATCCTTGTGAATAATTTTTTCAAAGACCAACCAATAACTAATATTGGATGGAATGTTTTAATCTATATAGTATTTCCTTTATAACATAAAATGGATTATCAAAATGAAGCTTTAGAAATAAACTGAATTGAAATGTGTTCTACGTCCAAGCCCATTTCTATACATATAAATCAGCATGGATTATATAAATATTATAAATTGTTAGTTCCTTGGATATATTAAGATTATGGATTCACTTTCAATAAGAGGAAATGTATTATTATTATAATAAGTATTATTACATTGATATTAGATATCTAACAATGGTTAATAGACATTTAAAAACATGCTTTTTACTCTCACAAACATTATAGTTGATCATAATTTCTCAAACCATTTACACTATTAGGATGTTGGGAATGACACACCACTTCCCTCATTTTGGATGTTTACAAGAATAATCAAACACTATATTGAGGGATGAGAATGATGGATCACATTAATTATCATATCTAGATATTGTACCATATTTTGGAGTTTATAATAAAGTTTACATTGGTCAGAGATGCATGAGTTATGACACAGTCAAGCCAACACTAATTATCCAAGAATATTGAATCTTACATTCTCACAAACATAAACTATATAAGTTTATATAGTAAACAACTAAATAATTAATATTTTATTACTATAAATATAAATATAGTATTTAATAACACAGTCTTAATAGAATAGCTGAATCTGGTAGGGTCTTCAATGTATCCAAGTGTAACCTAAGCCGAATAATATTTATTTATTCATTTTTTATTATTATTCAATGTACATGAACAACGCTCAATATTAAATTCATGGAATGGAATTAGTGGCAGAATATTGTTGGTGGATTAATGAATATATTTCACATCCATATATGATTGTGATTAAAATGGGGATACCCGAGAAAAACACAATTTTTCAGGACCATGGACCATTTTCGTAGGCTTGCATGATCCTACATATCAGTTGTTAGCACATGATTATGTTGGTGCTCAAAATTGGGATGGAGTTCTCACTCATGGAATTAAATATTTTTATTCATAATTTAAAATATTTTATAATTATTCATAATGTATATATACCATTTTTGTTTCAATTTCATCATATGGACAAGCTTGAATTGTAGTATATCAGTAATTGGCATTTATATCCATTGATATTATTATTCCCATGCTATATTTGTTATATATAATTTCTTCCAATGTTGTCTATTATTTATTTTCGGATATATCATTGTGATACTTTGATATGGAGGGTGTATCACTCTCAGTTTACCATCATAAGAACCTCACTACATTTTGATAGCCTCTAGCAAATTGTGTGGCGTGTAGAAGTCAATGTTGCGACTAGTCTGACTACGAGTATTATAAGACGATGGGCTAGGGCATTAAAACTATAGTGGGAACTCTTTAAGGGATCAAAAACCATATATTATGAGAAATTATTAACAATTGAAACCTTCTTGAGATTTTTAATGCATCAATATTGAAAGAAATGAATCTCTATGGATCTTTAGGTGATAATAATAACAATTTTAAATATATTCAACAAAATACAGGTCAAAATTTTGGAATGAAACCATCATTAAAATTTAATTATTTAATAGAATAAGGATTTATATGTTGGAGATGAGGTAAAAAAATTATATACCATGAGAAAAGAAATAATTCAGTTAACTACATGAAGGGGAATGATGTTCTTCCCAATGTATCAATGGATTTATTTAAATGTATATAGAATGTTCATTATGGAAATATTTGTCCTATGGGGAAGGATCCTGAATGGGATCAACATACACATTAAAATAATTATTTAAAAATAAATAAATAATTTGCAGTTGAAGTTATAAAAATTTGCAATAAAATATAAAGGGTATGAATTATTTCATGACTTATGTTTTTACAAAATTTAAATTAAGGACATTATTCTTGTTGCTTAGTTGGAAAGATGTATTAATGAATAGAATTGAAAATGATGGTTAATGGATTATAAAAAAATATAATTGAATAATATATTTACATAAAATATATTCAATAATATATGTAGATTTATATATGATATCGAGATTGAATGAATTAATACTTTTTTGATTAAGTGTGTACATTGGTGGAGTTTTATTATGTATTGATAGTTATTTGAGGTAAATTTAACACATAATTTTAACATGTAAAATATTTATTTTTGGAATAATTATCTCTTCATTTTTGGCACATAATATTAAAGGTGTGGATAAACATTAGGATTTATATGATCATTGTTCTTGGGGTAATTCTGGATGACTAGAATTTTGTTAATGTGAAATTGAAGATATGATATAATCATTTAGTTTCCATATTTTCATTAATATAAAAATAATATGATTAAATTGGACTGGTTTGTCTCTTTTTTTTAATATTATACATATTATACTATTTTATGAACAAGGATATCATGTAGACTATGCGAAAAAACGTTCACATTTTGAATAGATAGTTTCTTGAAACCCATAACTTAATGGGATAATGGGAGAAAATTATTCAATTGTCTAACAGATGATCAGTTTCATATAATTTTTATTTATTTATTAATATTAAATAAAACATAAATTTTATGTTCATTTTGTGAACATATAGTTTGTCATGTAAGTAATAAGGGGATTTGAAACTTATTTGTTGACCAAGTGATTAATATTATTTTGAATAAATATAACTATTATTTTATATATTATTATATGATTAAGGTAAACATATTAATATTTTTTTATATTTTAATATTAAATGTCGAATTATTTTTTGGAGGCATATAGGATTTTATTGTGGATTTTTGGTGATTCATGTTATATCTGAAAATGAATTTCATATATTTGAGATTATTTTGTTGGGGCATATAAATTTTTCAGTATGACATTATGTTTGGTTGAATTTATTTAATGATAAATTATAAATCAATACAATATGAAAACATATTGAAATAAATCTTTATTTCTGGGTTTTATTCTTAGTTTGGAATATTTTGAGGAATTATATGGATATAAATTAATTGGGAAAAACATGTTGAAAACTTATTATTACTATTAAATTTTAAAAATTGACTTTTTTATTTTTTTATATTAATGATTATTAACTTTTTTAATTACAATATATTTTTAAAATAATATTTTTCTTAATATAGTATTATATGAGGAATATATTTTTATGCTAATGAGGATTTTGTGATCCATTAAAATTTAATTTTAGTTCTTCAGGCATAGAAATTAATATTGAATAAAAAACGTTGAAGAAAATATATGTTTTTTAGGTGAAAATATATTAAATGGTGAAATTTTTCTTCAAAGTTAAGTATATTTCCTCATGTTATTATTATAATGATTTGTAAAATTCATAAATATTAAAAAAAATTTAAAAAAATTTTACATTTAGTTTTCCTACTAAGAATCCATTTTACTTCTAATACACCAATAACTTACTATTTTATGATTGTAAAAATTCTCTTGAGAATATAATATACCATTATAATGGTCTATAGAATTTAATTTTTTCAAGTATATACAAATTTTCACTTCCCAGTCATTATATTATACTTTGAAACATACTTTCTGTTTGTCATGACCCATCCCCTAGGTCCTTTGTCATGACTACCCATGCCCGCCTTCAATAGGCCACGGGCTGCTGACTAACACCGAAGGGGTATTCCCTAAAACTGGGAAGTCATTGAGTTTATAAAATATAACACAAAAAACCATTCACACAACAAGATAAGAACTCAAGTAAACTAAATAGTAAACAAATTGAGTAATACATGTAAAAAGGGGCTAGAATCCATTCCCCACTAGAATGTAAAAGGAAAACTGGAATGTACAAGTCAACTGATAGGTGAATAGAACATCATGAATCGTCAATCATGGATCCTACCTGAAGGGTAGGTACAGCTCCCAAATGATCATCACTGCTATTCACCTCATCTAGCATCTACCTCCGAGCTACCTATAGTCCTGGTACCATCATCCTCAGTCATCGTTGTCCATCGTCTTTACTAAACACAATTAAGTATGGGCATAGACCATGTAGGGGTGAGTATATCGAAAATCAGTAGGGACCCTGATACCCTCAAGGTCTTAAAAAATCAACAATTGAATAACCCCTAAGGGAGGAATGAACTGATAAACCTACATAGTAATATTCCATAACATAAACCTAAATTATCATATAATCCCATCCCAATCATGAGGAAAACACAGATTCCAACTCTGAAGCCCCAATATCAACTCTTCCAGAAAGGAAGAAATACCACGAAGGCGTGTACCACATAGGTATGCCACATAGAAGAATACCACCAAGTTATTACCACGATGGAAAGAACTACACAGGTACAGACACACCTCACACCTGGTACAACTTATGTACATTAGTAGAGATGATTTAATGTAACTACTGAATCATGTTACAGTGTTAAGTGGCAGACCCACATAGGATCACTCAGTTCTGACCCACACTACATTATTAGGTGCTTTAACTCATAGGATCGCAAGGTGCTGACCCACACATGACCTCTCGGTTCTAACCCACACAGGATCCTAGGATTTAACGTCTCCGTGAGGGTCCGAGAGGGTCTGCTCCTCAAGTAATTGGTCGATACTCCAACTACCAAGAAGTATGAAAAAGAAGTATCTCAAGGGAACCCCAATTCATATGGTTCTCAATGTAATAGACGACGTGTCAATCAGATGCCCAGTCTATATTTTATTAGCATTATTGTCCCAAGGGCCAGGTTGGATTCATTCTTGATCCATCATGAATATCATCCAACATTACCCAAAACTGTTGTGAGGTATACTCAAGGTACCCTCTTACTCTAATGTAAATAAATCCACTCACGGTTAGTCAAATAGACGTCCAATATCAATGTTATGGCCTAAAAAGCGTAAATGTGCCGTTGTGGGTCCGAGTCTGGTCCGACCCAGCCTGGGCCGACTTTGTTTTGGTCAACCCGGCCTGACTGCTATGTTCGTCCCAGCCCATGATGGGCTTCCCGGCCTGGTGCTGCATGACAGAATGGAGGTCGTTGGTCCTGGAGGGCAGCATAGATTTTGGGTTGCATAGCGGGGCCACGAGGTAACAGAGGCCACGGATCGGGCGAACATTATGGCTGGTCGAGCGGCAACGAGGCTTTGATGGTAGCAGGCATGACCGAACGCCCATTGTTCTCCACATTCATCACAGTTCTCGAGTTCCACCGGTGCCCAATGATGACACTAGTCGCCATACCCATCGCAATTAAAACACTAATAATGAAAAACAACAGAGGGTATGGGCCATGTTTGGTTGGCCCGTACCCTCTACGTTATGGAGCTAGCAAGAGGCTCAAAAAATCATGAATCGAGAACATAAAACTCTACAATTTCATATGAAATATGGATTAACTCGTTTTGGTTGATCTGAATTCTCCATGATTTATAATAATAAGGAAATTAATCAGGAAAATTACATGAATTCAATAACAACCCTTACCTCGTTCATATTGTTGAGGTCGATGAGGAGAGAAGAAATTTCGTTGATTTAATACGTCCCATTTAGATTATTTCTTGAAGAACAAGACAATGTAGTGCATCAACAATCTTCATTGGATGATCATTTTTCATTGGAGGAGCATTCTTCATTGGAGATGTGTTTTCTACCAAATCTCTCTCTTTCTAATTTTCCAAAAACCATCCACATATCCACCAATAAATGAATTATCTAACACTATATAATGAGTTGGTATAACTTCAAATTGGTTTAATAAATAAATTGTGTTTTTATAATTAATTAAAGGGGAGGTGAACCATTAATGTGGTGGAGTTTAAGAGGCTCCCCCACTTTTAAAAGGCAGTTCAAGGTGGTTGTAGTCTCCTGTGGTCCCCACTACCATATTCTCTCATGGGAGGATTAGTTCTGGTGGTCCACAATTATAAAAATCCACATGGGAGTTCCAATGAATAAAATGTTACACAATTTTATTTTATTTTATTCATTCATAAAAACCCTAAATCTATATTTCACCCTTGACCTACAGCTGTCTAGTTGAAGGTCTCATTAAGAAACTATTGGCGCTATGAGTTCAACGGGTCCCTCAGATTTAAATTCTGAGCACCAGTTCAAAATTTAGAAAATCATTCTTGCACATTCACTGAACGTACCCGAAATAATGTTTAGAAATTCATTCCAGGCACTCTGGGCCTCAGAATCAGATGACATCAATTTTCGTGACTCATAAAATTTTCATATATTAAAAAAATTACATGGAAATTATGTGTCTTTACTATGTTATTCCACATTACCTTTATGGTTCCCTTTTGTAAAATTCATCGGAATTTCTTATAAATGAATTTTCAATAATGTTTTTCCATAATTGATATCTTGATAAAACAATAAATGGATACAATAACTATGTTAAATTTGGGAGGAAAAACTTTATTTCTGGGGTATAATGATATATCATGAGATTTTAAAAGGAAATACAATGTTCAATAGCATAAAAGTTACAAAACTGAAATCTTAGATAAATTATGATATATTATTACTTAAATGTGACATGTATAACCTGGCCATAATATTTTCATTAATGATTAGTATTGAAAATATTATTTAATATATTATGAAACTACTCATTAATAATTTATTAATTTTTGAATTTTTTAATAAGAGATATATTTTAGTAAGTTAATTTTCTAATTCAATATTGTGTTATATTTTTTTTATGATTGAAAAAAAATTTAATTTTTCGAAATAAAATAACTGTTATTTTAAGAAAATGATTTTTATCATTTAAATCATCATTTATAAATAATTTTAATATATATTTTTTAGAAATTTCATAAAACATTTATTTTTCATTGAACAGTGTAAAATAATTGATTTTTATTAATAACAATATTTTTATGCATTTCCAAAGTGAAATTATTTGTTGGTTTTGATTTAAAATGAAAATTATTTATTTTTTAAAACACAATTCAGGGTATGGGTTTTAAATAATTTTTATACAATAATTTATTGTAAAAAATTTTATACTAAAATGGGAATTTTCAAGAAAAACTATTTTCATTTTCCATTTTCTTATTTAACAATAATTCTTTTTCTAATGATTGTTAACCCTAATACACATCTAAATTATAAATAACTAATATATATCACACATTGTCACAATTTTTTTTATATATGACCTCTTGTCACCATTTTTCTATGAACATTACATTTATAATAATTTCTGTAAATAAATGTAAAAAAACTCACACTATTGTATTTAATAAATATAATAATTTTAACCTCAATTTTACCACAAGATATCTTCAGATATAAATATTATTTTTTTTTAAAAAAATTATTATTATTCATCATGGAATTATTTTTATTGAAAAAATAATTACATTAATTTCCTATAAAACATCGAGATATTAATAATTTGGTCAACTAAAAAATAAAATATATGATTATAATTTTTTGAAAAATATTACTTTTATAGAATTGATGTGATAGAAAAATCTAAGATGAAAATGAAATTTTCGGGACGTATTATATTTTTTACTTCAATTTTTATTTGATATATTGTTGTTAATTAAAATAAATTTATTGAATAGTTCTAAAACTTTATATTAATGACATATTATGATAAATAATATTTTACTAAATGGTCTGAAATTTATAAAAATTTATTTTTCATCTATCTGTTTATTATTATTTTTTATATCAACCATAGTCTATTTATGTGATATATTCTCCATATATTCATATTATATTGACCATCAAATATTAAAAAATAGTTATATTGTGGTATGTGTCAAAATGGATAAGCCATAATTACAAAAATTATATTTGTAAAAATGTCAATAAGATCTGTATAATTATTATTGAATGATATGAATATATAACCAATTTCACAATATTTGTAATAAATTAGTTAATAACCATATGGAATAAAATATTAATTTATAATAATTTAATATTAAAATTAATTCATTCACTCCCACTCCCCCTCTTATAAATGATCATCTCTTCTTCCCTTTACCACACTCTTCAAAACCCATTTGGATCAGCATTTCCATAACCATATATTATGATGTCAAATTTAATGATTAATTAATTATATATATCATGGTATTAATTTAAACAAAAATGGATCATAAACATGAAAACATGAAAATATAAATTTAAATAATAATCATTATATTATTATTTAGATATTAAATAACATATGTGACTAGTGTGACTCAAGGAAATAAACATTCTTTAAAAATCTTGTTTAAGTGTATCCCATAAAAATTTTATTTATATATAAATATTTTCAATAAATATAGTAAAAAAATGTTTTAATATTCTCTTATGATTGTGGAAATAATTGATTACCCCTGCTATCCTTTATATAAATTTGTTTTATTGGAACCACCATATTAATTTATAAATGAGCCACTTTATGAAATGATCTCGAATTTTTTTGAAGGAATTTTTTTAATTATATGATATGAATTGATTTAACCACTAGAATTACAAAACTCTACTTTGTATCATCCATTAGACATTTTAAATGTTGTTTTCAAGGAAAATTGTTTCCATTATAATTTTAATGTTATGTTTATATATGTGATTTCCAATTCAAATAAGTTATATTCCTAAAAAAAATTTATGATATTTTGATTGTATTCACATTCATTATAACAAAAATAAGTCGATGTTACATATGAATAAATGGAGAAATGTTTTATTGATGTTATTATAATTCATTATTAAGATGGATTGTTATTGTTTGAATAGAATTTTTATATAAGAAATTTCTTCCCCACTTGTTCACAATGTTATGTATGTAAATATATATTTTATATTATATGAATATAATTACATTTACCAAAAACATATCATTTATATGTTGTTTGAAATCCCCAATAATATTTCATATATTTTTATAGAGAAAACACTATTCCATTGTTCTGGGTGATTAATAATTTTAATGTGTATTCTCAGAAGGAATGTATATTTCTATATCGGGGAAAGTATTATAACGAATGAAATCATTATCTTGAAATATTTGATCTTTTATTTTTTATGATTATGTTATGGGAATTGAGAATAGTTCATGATGATAGGTTGTTAGGTTATAGGAAAATGCTGGGTGGTCATGTTATAGAACTCCAATTCATTGGATAATGGTATGAAGTTAACTAATTTGATTTATCCTTTGATATTATATGAATATTATTATGCTCAGGACCTAGATGTCACTCAATAGTGACTTGAGTGCAACTGGACACAAGGCCTCATGAACAACTCCGAAAATACTCGTGGCTGTCGAATTTCAGTGACGACCTAAGAGTGTGAGTGGGGAGACTATTCCCTCATCCCTAGACTATACACATCAGAAATACCAATATCATACAATTACAAGAAGTAGATAAAATAAGAATAAATCAAATTAATGAATAGGGTGAGATTATATATCAGAGGTAGAAACATCACAATTAAAATTGTGTTCACAATTTATGTATCTAAAAAGCTTCCAAAATAGTTACATTTGAGTTAAATACAATTAACATTTTGAAAAATTAAAAAATTACAAATTTATCCTAGTAGAACTACAAGCCACATCTTAGTCATATTCTCTCATGATCCTTTTCACCAGTCACAACCGTTATTAAAGATATTTCACTTATCAACACCTAAAATCACATAATTTTTTGGGCTTCCATATGACGTCTAAGAAGGGTATGAGAAAAACTCTATTTAGCCAACCACCCAAGATTTATTCAACTATGCGGTGAATAATATTCTATCAAAATTGGTGAATAGTAAGATTACCGTCAAAAGAGATTTTCTCATGGCACATAAGATACTTTGAGAAAGTGATTAAAAATTAATATTGAGGATTCCTACCAAAACTATTTCAAGAGGAAAAAAGGATGCTACATAGAATAAAAATAAACCACATGGTGCTGCCGTGCATCCATAAAGATCATGTCCACAAGGTATTATCTTATAATGAATCATATAAACACTTACGACCATGTCATACTACCATGTATGTTATAATTCCCATGGTTGTGTCGTTTAATTATTTGAAACACATTCCTGCAAACATTTTATAAGGAACAATGTGTCACACCATAAAGGGATGGATCTAAGGTATCATAAACAGATGCATCTTCATCATGTTCCATGATCTAATGGATTTAATATTGGTATATGAACTTGCTGGATTTTTATGATAATGTAATTGTAGAAACATCCTCAGTGAGTTGATGAAATATAGATCCATGGGTTAGCAAGGCCAGAGGATTCCTACAAAAATAAGACACATGGTGGCATACTCAACCCAAGGGGTCCACTACCACATTCAATATCCGTAGAGAGTTTTCCATAGAATCAATAAAACCATGCATCGATTTTGTATCATTTAATCATTGAAACCATGTGATTATACCCCTCACATTAACATTTATCATTCATGTCATCTTATTTTAATACACACTCATTACATCTGAATATATTCGTGGAAACCAATGATTTTTCCTACTCAATGTCTTCAACAGACAAATCTTATTCACCAATTCAAATGATCATGCTATAACATAAATAGTATACCAAAAAATATTCCAATTTCATATTAATAAAATTAAACAATTTATACTTGTCATATCCACATAGAATTAACAAAGGATTCAAGAAACATCCTAAATAAGAAATTAGTGTTCCATTTTTACCGTTCCATCCAAATATTGAACATTCATTGGTGGATACCAATCTCTCGAACTATTAATCAATTATTCAGTTTAAATTTAATTAATAATGAGATCCCTCTAATAAGGCATTCTTCATATCATACCATGGGTTGTTCGACATGTAATAATGATTTTTTTCTAATATTACAACCCATGGGTGGTCATTGCTTGGGAATATACTAGCAATGGATCATTACAGATCATTATGGAATCTTTAACATGTCTGATGACTTATAACTCTATCCACCATTTCCAAATGATGGATTCCCTGTAATGTATGGTGGGATTCATAATGTATGGTATCCTAATAAATAATAAGAAGTATAGGTTTTTTTATAGAACACATTCCATAAGTTCATTGTGGAGTGGACATCTAGTATCAGTTCATATTTCTTCTTAGATTGGGAGAAATCATTATACAGGACAATGAGATAACTGATAGGTCAAATCATATTGGACCTAAAAAGAACAATTAATTTCTATATGAATCGAGAATAGATAAAATGGAATCGAAGTATTACCATTTTGTATAATGTAAGAGAAATCATACCTGAATCTGAGTATTGGTAGACACTACACATCAATTACATGGATTTCTATGGTGGAGATATTCTAAAATATCTCATTACTTTGTAGGAGACAATAAACTAAATTATATTTTAATAAGGTTTTTTAATTTAATTAAAAATTTTAAAATTCTAAAAAATAAATGTTCACTTTGTTTATGTGCATGGTTTAAGAAACCATGTTTCCACCATGAGAAAATTATTATATTCTAAGAATCACACATAAGGTTTCATGACACAGTTTAGAAACCGTGTGGAAACCATGTGAAAAACCTTTTTGAATATCTTCAAATACATTGTACATAGATACATGACCTTGAACCTCATCTCCCATAGCTTCCTCAAACCATGAATTATATAGACCCTCCTATTCTAGCCATAGGTGCTGTTTTTTAACCATTGTTCCTTCACCACATAGTTTGTATTATGGTGTTCCATTCCATTTTCAATAAAATGATGGTTTTTAGGGTCCCATATTCCCTATAACACCACCAAAACACCCGTGATCCAGTTGAGTAATCACACTAGGCCATATTTATTCATTTAAACTAAAAAATAATGGATCCAAATGTTGTACGATAATCTAGGATCTTACATTCCTCCCGATAAAGAAATTCTTCTATGAATATACCTATTAATGGTGGTCCAGATTTGTCTGAAAAAAAATGTGTTCATTGAGCATATACATCATCCTCCCTCTTCGATGTAACATACTTTAACCAGATATTCAACCATATAAACTATATTAGTGTAACTAACCAGTCTCGATGAAACGTTGGTCAATTTTCAATGGTAGGAATTTAATGCTCTTAGAAGGACACAAAAGACTATAACTTAATCTCATAGGGATAAAATGTATGATATTGGTGAAAATGATAGTCTCATTGTTCTGTTACATTGAATTCCTTGGGCATTGATCAATAGCTTTCTGATAATAGGTAATGATACGCTACATACCTTACACTCACCAGAGTATTCAACAACACATCATATCACGGTGGAAGCATAACATATCTCATGATTAATTTGTGTACCATCCTCTATGAAAAATGAATGATGACATGATCCCTATCAAAGATCACAACAGGTCATCTAAAATAATCATCATATGTCTTAAGTCAAGACTATGTAGTAACCATCCATTTTAGAATCAAATGGACTTGCACAGAAGACTCCAGCAAGAGACATCGTTCAAGTAATGGTTCAACAAATCCCTCTAACGAACATAAGGATTATTGAAAAATCCAATCATATAATGAATCATAATTTTCCATATATATCTTCTCATGAAAAATATTATTACTTGTAAACTCAACATTGGGTATATGTTTCACCCAACCACCCTGAAAATTTATGATTCATGGTCAAAAAATGTCCTCTAGAATATTTATCATACACTCTAACTAGCATCAATCTGAGGGTGAAATGAATTGCTCAAAATCACTTTTTTACCAAACCCCCTCTAAAATAATTACCTGAAATGAGTTATAAAGAGGGAATACCTATCTGAAACTATAGTGCATGAAACTACATGCGGTTTTACTATCCCATGGATATACAAAATCACAAACTCATCCACACTAATGGTCTCATTGATCTGTAATAAATGAGAATCCTTCTAGGGGTTGTCAGAAAACCCACATAGGAACATTACCTCAAGGTGAAATTGATAAAATGACCACAAAAACCATTATAACCTAATAACATTATAGTAAGGAATATGTAACTTCTCTAAAATCCATGCAGGTTGATGGTGTTCCAACATCACGTGTTGACAGGTGGTACATCTATAGAAAAAATCTAATACAGTACTTTTCAGGCCTAGCCACTAGTGGTGGTGCCATCATATAAATATAAATATAATAATATCATTGTATCTATTAACATATAGCTGATTAATCTCCGAACAGAGGGGTTTATCGAAAAAGTAGATCTTCTTAACCAAAGTGCCTACACCATAAGAATTTACTTTAGAAGCACACAACTAAGAATTATTGGAATACTCATGAAATGAAATCCTTAACTGTGAGTTCCCCATAAAATTCTAGGTCATATTAGGGACCTCACTGGTATGATACAATCGAGTCACAATCAAATAAACTGAAATTGGTAATGCATGCTTTCCTGAAAGACGAATCCCACATTTTTACCACACCCTCCTTAACTAGGTTTTGTTTTTAAACTCCTTCCAAATGATTATAAATATATATATATATATACAAATAAAAATAATTTGCACATTGGTTAAATATTCTCATTTTATTGACATAGATTACCAATGTATTTTTAAATGAATTGAAATGCCTTCTTCCATGAAATTCCATATTTACAATGAACACACCCACAAAAGTACATACATGAATTTTGGTTTCATTTAGATACCAAAACACGTAATATTTATGAAACATGTAGTGTCTCTGCACAAACAATGGTGTAACCATACAACAGATTAGGGGAATCATTATATATTTAAAAATCACCATTGAGACAAAAAAATATTTTGGGATAAACTAGGATTAATTAAGCTAGAGTCCATGGATCTATACTAGGGTAGCTCATACTCGATTTTTAAAAGAACGATTTTGGTAAAAAGAAAAGAAGCCCATATCAAAATATTGATTGATCTCAGTGCAGAATCTACCTGATGGCCTCATCAAAAGAAATGATTTGTTTACAAGACCTTTTCCAAAGCATTCTTATGTGGGAACATATATATCACTCTGATCTTACATGTACTAAAAATAGCATTGGATTCATCATAGAAATATATAAATATGGGAAAAACTACATTACCATTAATCAATAGTGTGACATAAGATATATGAATTCTTATTGAATCCTAGATGTTAACAATTTAGGTACATTATCATAGATTATGAAAGAGCGTTGTATGTTGATATCATATATTATTAATATTTTTAATTGCAAAACTACCTGTCGACATCTTTTGAAGACGAAAGACATCGAGTATTGGCACATCATCAATTGAACCACATTTTTTATACAACCAAATACATTGATGAACATTCAATAATTAAGATGGAAACCCATCCAAGAATACTAGCATTTATAAAGGGGTGTGAAAATACCTAACATATTCATCTTCATGTTGAAAATAATGAACAGACCTATTTCATTACATTCATGCCTCAATGGAATTATATAATATAACTAACCATTTATATTTTATTCCGTAACTATGTTCCTTCTACCAAGACGGACATATTTAATCGAATTGATGTGACGCTCCCCACCATAGGAGTTTCCTAGTAATCAAAAATAAGAAGACACCTTCTTCATACAAGTTATCTAGATTGGATTCAGGTTCATTTACATGTAAAAATCCAATGATCTTTGTTGACTTACAACATAACATCAAGAATGAAGGTCGTAACCTATCTGACCAACATTTTGAAACACCGATGTCTTTAGAAAATTCTACCAAACATTTGAAAAAAAGCTTTCCTCTCTACCAGTTCACTATTCTCGAAATTTTACCTGATATGGATCTCAACAACATAGGGCTCATCAACTTCTCTAAACTCAACCATTACATCATTTAACACTCATCATGTACTACAAATTAAATCACATAATACACTATGTTTTCAAAGGATAACAACACATTGTGGGTACAATCCATAGGTTATTCACCCTATGGAATATTTTATCTAATTCATCATATAGAAGCATGATCTAAATCAAATCATCTAAAGTATCCATAAACATAGATTATGATTTTTTGAATCATTAATATCAAGGAAAGAATAAAATGTCACATGACCCATGATGTGAGTTTCTATTCCCTTGCAATATATAACATGTTGAAATAGAGTATTACTAGATTCGAAAACCTATTTATACAATAAAATATACCACGAACACCCATACAAGCATTGTCTTCATTAGTAGGAATGTTTCCGAAATTAAAAAATGAAACCTGAATGACACCACATAGTAGAATTTCATAGCATAAAGAATTAATTAAGTCTATAAGGTTGTTACATACCCTCATATAGCCTCTTAAGAATCATAAGTGTTTTTCTCTTCACTATGTCATGAAAATATGATTCCACATAGAACAAAATCATTCATTTAACCCATATATAAAACCAATCAGCAAATAGATAAACATTTTTGTCTCTATTCAAAGAAATATTATAGTACACATTTAATCTACCCTTGAACAAGTGTTGAAATAATGGTAACCAGTAAATGTTTCATTTTAATGGATTTTCATTAACTCGCATAAACATTTAATCATTTTAAATAAATTATTAAAATAGAAAAAGTACGATTTTATAATATATGGCCATAGGTTTCCAATTAATCTAATAACTCTATGTCCATATTGGAATGTTTTTAACATCCTTTTTAACCATTTACTATTCATTAAAATATTTTGAAAAAATGGAAGTATAACATATAATTTTTTTAACTGATAAGGATATCTATTACTGTCCCATTAATCCAACCATAGTTCTTCATATGATAACAAAATAATAGATAATAAGCAATAAAAACATTGAAACACCCTCATAGGGTTTTCTCATTATAACATTCCCTAACTGACCAACTTGGATGGATGTGATATTTGAATCTAAGGAATTGCCATAGAATGAAAGATATGAAATTTCCAACATCAAAACCATAGGTCATGTCAACACCTTCTTATAAACAATGTAAAAAATACCTATTTCGAATGATAGGACTGTAAATATGAAAGACATGAATTTTTAATAAAAATACATGATACACATTCACTTTCATTCTAAAAATTTCGGTCTAGGTCTGGTCAATATTTTGATGTCCACTTTTCCATTTCATTCCATTTGATATTGATTTACATTTATATTTAAACCATCCATTCAGTATAATGGGTTTAACTAATGGTTCACTAGGTTCCAATCCATGTTGACCATAACTCCTAATGAAATGAAATTTTGTGTCAATATTAACAATATAACCTTAATTAAATTTTAATAATTTCATCAAAAGGTGTGTCACTTTCCATTCCATTAGGGGAAATACTCATTATGACCAGAACAATGGCATAAATTTCTCTATCCACTAAAAATGTTCTATCAAAAAAGTAGAGATGGTTATCACAAATCCTATCGTAACAGAATGAAATGATTAATTAGTCCAAAATGACATGACACAATTCATGTAAATATGATTTCTAACATGTTGTATTGTTCAACTACGTTATCTTGGTTGTAGAGTTCACTTCCAGTTTCTGGTAGTTATTTGATAAATTGGAAAAAATATGGATAAAGGAGAATGTATATAATATTAGGGAAAATAAGATTTCATATAAATAGTTATTCTGATATCCAGAAGAATCATGAAAATGTAAAAAGAAATATACGACCTATATTAATGGATCAAAGGAGACAAAACACGAATGAATCTATGTTCTGATGGAGATGGAATCTCAATTTAAAGGATAAAAAAGATGATCTCTTATCAAATCTCCCTTTCTAGATTGACGATATGAAACCAAATTATGTTTTAATAATGTTTTTTATATAAATAAAAATTATAAAACTACCAATAATTAAAGGCCACATGGTTTAGTTGAATGGTTTGAAAAATGTGCACAACCCAGCCTCAGTTCTTATTGGCCAAGGAATATCTGTATGGTTTCATCATATAGTATACAAACCATGGGGAAATCAAACAGAATCCAAATGTAAATATCTGAAAAAACGAAATGCATGGACAGAAAGTCATGTTCCTCCTGTTTCTTTTTTTCTTCAAATTATGTATCTTATAGAGCATCAAAGTCCATTCTCACATGGTTTGTAATAACAATGCACCATTCCCAGCATCGTTCGTACAACAGTGCACCATGCCATTTTAAACCTGAAATTGGGATACGGGCTTTGAGAAATCCTTGGACACCCCCCAAAAAACCATAATCTAGTTAAGTACTCATGAAGTTCCTAATTTATGCATTTAAACATAAAAATAAGTGATCAATACCCAATAAAAAAACCTATGTCCATAAAAGTAAAATATGATTGTTTTTTCAATTATAACCATGATGATTATTTCAATTGTGACTACAATGTTTAATCTGAGTAAAACCATGGTTTTTATTCGATGAATAATAATAAAAGATACTCCATATGTATGATTTATATGAAAATGAATCCTAATATTTCTTACACGTTTTATTTATTCTTTATATGGGCTTTAAAAGAATGCTTCAGATAATGTGTCCATTTTTCATTACAAAATGTTTATTTTTTAGAATATTTATTTATATGAATAAGATATAAATTTATTGGGTTTTTATATTTTTAACTATACTATGTAATCTCATTTTTTTATATCCCATACTATTATTTTTGTTATCATCACAATTTAAAATTATTTTTCAATGTTTTATGGTTGTGTAATGGTGAGGAATAAGTAATGTAAAAATTCAACGTAAAAACATTTTGTAGCATAATTAGCAATAGGAATAATATATGTATTTTATGGGTATTCATTTTTTCCTCTCCACAAAATAATTTATTTATTTTTTCACCCTTAATGATATTTTTGTTATCATCAGTCATTTTCTATTTATTTTAAAAGTGTTAAATATGTGTATGGTTGGGTAAGAAGACACGTCAATAGTCAATAAAATTATCAATGTAATGAAATCATGTATAATTTTAGATTTCATATATTTTGATGAAATGGGTACAAATCGGATGAATCCACTATGTTAAAAAAAATTATGCAATAGATAGAACCAATTTTTCTAAATTTCTAAACGTAAATGATATTTAGGATGGTAGGAAAGTGAATTATATTTTAATATCACTAGAATATGAAAATATTAATTCTATATTCTTATAGTTTATACAAGCTCCCTTATTTTTTTATACATCTTGAACTCCTGATAAATTTTATTAATATCATTCTCATAAATAATCCATTACAAATGATTAAATCTTATTCCCATTCCTATATTTAAATGACAAAAACATGTAATATAGATGAAAAAACATTAAAATATATTATTTCTCAATAATAATCATATATTCAATAAAAGTATTTTTGCTATTTACGTATAATTACTTATGGATTATTGTAATAATAAACCACATGTTTTCTTTAATACTCATTTTCGGGCCTCAATATTATTTATTAATAGGAAAACTGTCTTTTCAAAAGAAAGAGAACACACACACACACAAACACAAATACACACACACACACATATATATATATATATATATTCACTAAAAAACTTCTCTGGAAGCCCCAAACATTTCTTTCTATAACACACCTTTTTAAAAAAGAGGTTGGTCATTTGAATAAGGATAATCATTTGGATCTTAAAAAATAATAAAATAATGTAATGTGTTTTTATTTATTTAAAGATAATTAAAAAATTAAATCATGGATGAATTAACTTTAGTCATAAATATATATTAGTTTCTAATAATCTAATAATCAATTGAAAATATAATCTCAAATTTAATTATTTCATTAACCATATAAATACAATAATTAACTCAATAAAAATTAGCATAAAATCTAGGAAAAAATAAATATATTATTTTTTAAATATTATATAGTTGTTTTGGTCATTTACTAGAGTTGTAAATAATCAGTCATGGATTAAGAAAAACTAATTGAATAAAAAATATATTTTTATATATTATATTAATGAAATATATACTCCTTTTTAATATCATATCAGATAAGATTACAATAATTAGTGAATTTAAATATTTGGATTTTTCAGAGGTGAACATTGGATTAATTTTATATATCAATTAATTTTATTTTTTAATCATATTTTTCATGATTAAATTAGAGCTTCCAATTATAAAACTATTTTATATTCCCCAAAATATCAAAATATATATGTAGCCATTCTATTTTTATAGTTACTCATGTGTATCTTCAAGACTACTCATAGATTTTTTATTTATAATTTAATAATATGATGACTACTGGAAAACGTGGAATGTTATAAATAAAATATCTAATATCATATGATATTCTCCATAATTCTAAAAACTTATTCAATTGTCTATATAGGTTGATTAGGTCATCCAAAAATAATTTTAGACGTTAGAATATCATTAATATGAAAAATCATAATTTAAAAAATATATATACCACAAAAGTTGTAACATTATTATGTTAATAAAAATTTAATTTATTTAGGTGCTTTGAAAATCATATTTATAGGAATATGTAGTCAAAATTTCATAAAAAATTATATGAATTTTAATTATGTATCACATGTCTACATAAAACCTAGAGATGAACTCACATAAGAATTCAGAGTTTGTTGTCATCATAATCACATAATGACATATTTCATTAGTCTATTTCTCAATGAATCTCATCTAAATAAATAAATGTGAACACCACATTACTAAAATAAAATTTTTTAGACTATCTCTTTTATTTGATTGATGTATTAGTATAATATTTATTAATCCATATTCTTATCTTGTATAACTGTAAAAATTAAATGTTTTATCTATCTATCATTTCATATTCATTAAATTATTTATCTTATCAAGACCCATTCCATATCTTCATTGAGAAACTTTATAATAATAACATAGCTCAAAAAATCTCATGAATTTTTAGATTTAACAATTTTAAAAGACGATTTTACATTTTCCGACACGATGATTCCCCGAATCTACTAGAAACATTAATGTTTTCGATAATAAATCATTCATATTAAATATAAATAATTTATAATTTTCAACCACCATTAATATGTTGCGTACATTAATATACCACCAGGTTCATCATTTATCACCATATATGTATTCAAATAAATTACTATTAGCTCCAAATTAGACACCCAAAAATTGATATCATCCTTCATCACAATCCATTAATCTCAGGATTTTTAAATGATGTATTTTTTCAAATAATTATTTCATCCTTGGATAAATATTATAGCTATTTAATCTCCAATTTATTAATAATAAATACAAACATATAATCAATGAGTTGACATTTTAATAACTATTTGTATACATGAAAATTGTTCAGCCCATAATATATTTTTGATCAGTGAATAACTTAAAATACTTTTAGGTGAAATTTATTCATCATCATTGTGACGACCCGTCCTCAGGGCACGTGCCGTGACTGCCCCAAGCCAGCCTTCCATAGGCCAGTGGCTGGCTACTAGCACCAAAGGTGTTAATCCTGATAACTGGGAAGGCATTTACTTTTAAAAAAAGTAAACCAAACATCTCAGAGTACAAGCAGAATTAATAAACTAAGTACAAAAAAAGTGATGAAATGTATGTGGTCCAGAATACAAACCCAACTGAAAGAACAACTACAACTGAACGAATGTACAACAGAAAAGACATATAGCTGGAAGAATGGAAGGTGCTCCTGGGTCATCCTCCTCGGATCCTTCCTGATGGTTTGGTTTAGAGGGCCTCCACAATGCTCTCTCCCGTCAACCTCCTTCGAGTATTGTCTCATCGTGTAGTCCAAATCTGGATATTGACTCGTCGTGAGGTCCACCTCCGGGTACCGTCCAGTCCTCGAACATTCGGCCTCTATCTACGTTGCCCGTCATCTGCAACCAACATAACTAGGTACATGAATATCCCGTGCAGGGGTGAGTATATGATACTCAGTAGGGACCCCGAGACCTTCAATTTCTCACTAAATCTAACAAGGATATCCACCATGTAGGATCTCAACAGATAACCCATTCTTATGTATAAGCCCATACTTATACCTAAGTTATCAAGTAACGCATCTCAATCATGAGGAAACATAAACGTTATGAAATCAACGGATAACCACTATCTAGGTATGTGCCCATACATAAACCCAAGTTATCAAGTGACCCATATCAATAATGGGGTAAACACAAAGGTCATAGACTCATGTCAAACAAAGATTTTCATTATCAAAATTGTAACTGCTAAAGAGCTCCGTCTCTGGAGAGTACAGTGATCCTATCACTACTCTAAGGTACATCTCACTAACCTAAGACTGCTGAGGTACTCCTCCTATCATGTACCGTGGGTCTGCCACCTCACAAATTAGTGCCTCTCCGCCATGGGTCTGCCACCTCACATAGTAGTGCTCCCCCACATAGCCTACTGAGGTACTCCACCTGTCGAGTACTGCGGGTCTGCCACCTCACAATTTAGTGCTCCTCCGCCATGGGGATTCCACCTCAAAAAGTAGTGCTCCCCACTGGGCTACACAAGTCACTCCGAATCGAATCAGACAAGCAATCATCAGGTCTCAGCCAACTACACGGTCTTCGTACTCTGTACGCTTGTCTCCGGGAGGGTCCGCTCAACGAGCTACAGATCGATACTCCAAGTATCTCAAAGTACCAAGAAGAAGTATCTTAAAGGACCGCCTCGTCATAGGGGTCTCAACGCAGCAGACGGCGCGTAAATCAGACACCCGATCTGTGAGTTATTAGCCTTTTCGTCCCAAGGGCCCAGTTGGTTTCGTGTACGAACCAAACCGACCGTATCAGAACTGTACCCCTAACTCACATTGTGTATGCTCATAAGGACCGTTTATCAACGTGATCACCAACACCATTGATGGTTCGTCAAACGGACGTCCGGTCTGAATGTTAACGGTTTTTACGTTCTAGGGGCCCGGTTGATTTTTCGGTACAATCCAACAAGGCCATACACCAACAGCATACAAACCTAGGTAAGAGTAATCCAGAAGGTCCTTCTCACCAAGAGGAGTCCAAAAAAGTCAACGGGACGTCAATCAGACATCCAGAGCTCAATTTATAATTTTTTCGGCTCTGAGGGTCGGGTTGGTTTCGTGTTCGAACCAACCCGGCCATACCCAATGTTCTCCGAAACCTTGTGTGTAATATACCGAAACGACCGTCCCAATCCCATGATCACATCGCAGCTGACGGTGCATCGATCGTATGTCTGTAGCCCATGTTATAGGGGTTTGAACGGATCTGTCTGAAAATAGGGGGTTTGGCCCCGGTCTGACCCATCCCGATAACCCCCCCCCCCAGGTCGACTCGAACCGGGTGGACCCGGAATCAGTCTGGGTCCGAACAATTAAGGCATGGCATGGCCCAGTGGGCACGACCCCGCCAGGCCCTGCCGGCACGGCCCGACCAGGCCTGGGTGCGCTCGGGCAGCACGCGGGGCCAGCTCAACTGGCCGAGCTTGGCAGAACAGGGGGGTGTGCTGCCCCCTGATTGAAGATTTGCGGCCCCCATGTGAGGTCGCTCTTCATTTCCAGCAGGGGGTTGCGAACCCCTGGTGTCCCCTTGAAATGGATGGCCAACTCCGGCCGGCCGGTTGATGCCACTGCGGGGTGGCCGGCACTTCCGGTCGCCGCTTCCCACACCACCGCGGCCATAGGCTATGGCCTTGTCCGATCAGCGTGACACGACGACACCGTGACCTTCCGCCGCGGCCCCACTTCGGTCATGGCCTCTTCAAGGATCTCCAGCAGGTCGCGACGGCGCCATAGCTTTTTTCGACTTCAACGGCGCGGCGCGACGGCGCCGCGCTTCATCGCCCATCCTTCATTATTTCCACGCAGTGAAACGACACCATGCTGACATTGCTCGTGCCGCAACAAATTCAAATAATCAAGGGGGGGAGGAGGTTCGGTCATGTTCGTGTGGTCCGACCTCCTCCCGTTATTGTGATAACAGGCTGTCCAATTTGAAAATGTTGAATGGCGACGAAAGTATTCACGAACACAAAACAATTATCCCCTACCTTGAAATTGGCATCACACGTCATCGAGTCACGCATGTCGAACGTCACTGTAGTCGAGTGTCGCAGAAGAACGGTATCGATTCAGTCGACGTAGGAAGAAGAACAAGAACGTTGTTGTAGGCGATGATCACCGCAGTCGGCGACTTCTCCCTTGTCGCGGAGGAAGAAGAGGACGAAGAACCGTTCTTCGCTGGAGAATGAAGTTCTTCAATGAAGGAGATGAAGTGCTCTTCTCACCTCAAGAGCTTTTCCCCCCAAAATATTCACACAACCCAACAAGAAATATAATAAGGTTTCCCCCATATTTTATTATAACCATTCCATGCATAAAAAGTTCAAATTTCAAACACTTCATTGATTAAGAGTTTCAATAACATAATTAAAGTGTGAGTTGGAATGAGACATGAGGGAGAGAGGGAGTGGAGGAGTTACCCATATAACGGTGGAGTTATGGAGTTATACAGTTAAACACAAGGGGTGTTAAATGGGGAAAAGCTCATGGGAGTTAAAGGGATGGTGAAGGGTTGGGGTTTCGTGCGGACCCCACCAGCCGTGGGCATACCATCTCTTTTGGAAGTTACGTGGGGTGTGGCCCCACCTCCAACTTCACTATGGAGAAAATAACTTCCACTAGAAATAAATTGTAACAATAAAATTTAGTTAAGACTTATCGAATCCCCAAAATTAACGACCTCATGTGAAAAAACGCATCTACGCTTAAGGTCCCCTTATGAAATTACTGGTGTTGCGAGTTCATCGGTGCCCTCAAATTTCAATTCCAAGCACCGGTTCAAAATATAGAAAAACATGCTCGTTCGTTCACTGAACGTACCCGATCTAAATTTCAGAAATCGATTCCAGGCACACCGGGCCTCGGAATCATGTGCCATCAAAAATAGTGTTCTTGTAAAATTCCAAATAAATTTATAAAAAATAAATTTCCTTTAAATTTATGGGTCTTTACATTACTCCCACCTCGGGGCTTTACATCCCTGTAATGCTACATCAAAAACTAGGGAAATAAAAGGGGGTATTGTGCACGCATCTGAGCCTCCCGCTACCATGTGCTCTCTTGGAGGTTCTTGTGCTGCCATCTGATTCACACTAGAGGAATCAACCGTCCATGTAGGACCCACTGTTGTCGATCCTCGATCTCCACCCGGACCTCCGCAAAAGTCACCCCGTCATCGTTGTTCAGCTCCCAATTGTCGATGATATGCGTAGGGTCGTGCACGTATCTCCTCAGCTAAGATAAGTGAAAAAAATGTTGTGCACCTGGTGCAACAGAGGCGGATGGGTCAAGTGGTAAACCACCTCTCCTACCCTTTTGTGGACCTAGAAGGGTCCAATGCATCGCAGAGATAACTTTCCGCCTCGGACACATCTCTGTAAACCTCGTCGAGGTGAGACCCATATAAGGACGTGATTGTCATCCTCGAGATCTAGAGGTCTCCCTTTCCTAATTAGAACTGAAAATCAATACTCCTGCTGCCATGTGGGTGAAGTTGGCTGACTCAAGAGTGATCAGCTACACCTTCCTATGCATGATTCCATCCTGTGCTTCCTGGGTTTTCAATGTCTCCGACCAAGGAAAACCCCATCCCAACATTGTAGATAAGACACAACCTTTTTGCCTAATACAACCAATCAGTGTATGAACTGTGGATCCAATCCATACTAAGACCAACATCGTAAGGCATCAATGCTGCGACAAAGAGATTCCAATTGAAACACTCACCGCGTGGGTCAAATCACACTGTCAGCATAACTGTGATATCAAGTCTCCTCCCAAGGTATCTCTAGACGTGAGGGTCACGTCTACGGCTTACATGAAACTCTTGGTCTGGGACAAGATTCTTGGAAGGAAGGAATGATTCATATCTACGTCTATTACTACGGTAGCTAGTAGTGGACTCAGACTGTCCCTTGAATCATTCTAAGAGCCATTGGGTCACACTCTTTGTCCGCATGCAGCTACTTTCTTCCCCTGCCCTCCAGCTCCCTAAGCCCAGCGGGGACTACAAAGGCGGGTGATTGTAACATGTCGAAAACTACACCACCGCATATTGCTCTCCTAGCTCTTCTTCAACGTCTTCTACTCTGCAGTTTCATCTTTCGTTGAGACTTCCTCTTCTTGAAACATTTGACACGTCCATGTCTCTGAGACTAAGGCCAGTTCACATCTACCCACTACTAACATTCACTAGCTATTACCGATCATCCAATGAAAATTCAACCACAAATGTTCTCTCTAGCACCCTAACATAAGTAGGAATGCATAGTGGGAAGAGTTCTTACCCGTATATCCTTTAAACACACCTCGCTCTGAGGTCCGAGCTCTAAGAACTGATCATATAATTTTCATCATGTACCAAGAACCATCAGAATGCCTTGATGAATACTCAACTACCGATATGTCGTCCTTCCGATGCTGTAAAAGCTCTAGAAAACTCTCAGCCACCTCCTCAAGCCAGTCCTCAGCCGCTTGTGAGTCGGGCTCGCCTCAGAACATCAGGGTATCTGATGTTGGAACACGTGTAAGGAAGTAAGCCTACATGTGTCACCTACCGATACCTCCTGTTGAAACTATTGACCAACAGGTAGTGATGTATAGCTGACACACTACCCAAAGGCACTATCTCAGGAATCGGTCCACGTACCGAAGCCTCATCACTATGCAGACAATCCTCAGGGTCACTCACTAGAAAACACTAGTATCCATTCCCACCATCCACTCTACTGATGTCTGAACTAGGCAGAAAACTCTAGAAATCGCCTCTAGCCAGTCCTCTGTTGTCTGGGAATCTGCCTCGCCTCGTAACCTAGGAGGCCTCTACTGCTGGATCTTGTACAACGTGCTCTGCCAGCGTGCACAGTTTGATAGTATGGCTGGTGGAATCTGCTTCCCAACAGGTTGTGGTGTTTCTGGTACACCACCTTAGGGTGCCAATATAGAATGTGGGCCCTGCACTGGAGCCTCATCACTCAGTGAGCCGTCATTGTGTAATCTCTCAGAAACTATAATTGATTGTCTGCATGGAGACATCCAGAAGAGATGCGACACAGTCAACGATTTAAACCAGGTGACCTGACTTAGTTTGAGCTGACTTTAAAACTTTTGGAAACACACACACAATCAGTTTTATCGTGCAAGTGGTCGGAAATCAGAAGTCATGGTCTTGGTGTACGGATATGTTCACTGCCTCACCAACACTAGACTCCCGGAACTGAAGACTACACTCGGTACCCTTAACACTATTTTATCACAGAAAGAAAATATCCTAGTTATAAGTTCTGCGGTAGAACCGACTACTCTAATAGCAATTTGTCACGACCCATCCTCAGGGACCATGTCGTGACTACCCCAAGCCCACCTTCCATAGGCCAGGGGCTGGCGACTAGCACCAAAGGCATAAATCCCGATATCTGGGAAGGCATTGCCTTTTAAAAAAAGTAATCAAAACATCTCAGAGTAGAAGAAGAAGTAAGACAATAAGTACAAAAGAATGTGCTGAAATGTTAGTGGTCCAGAAAACAAACCCAAAGGAAAGTACAGCTACAACTCAACGAAAGTACAAGAGAAACGAAAAACATCTAGAATAATGGAATCAGCACCTCGGTTGTCCTCCTCAGATCCTACCTGAAGGGTAGGTACAGATAGCGTAGCTCTTGGATTGTCCACCATGGATCCTACCTAATGGGTAGTTACATATAGCCTCCACAACGCTCTTGTCTGTCATCCATCTCCGAGTGTCGTCTCATTGTGTAGTCCACCTCTGGATACTGACTCATCGTGAGGTCTACCTCCGGGTACCATCCAGTCCTCGAACACACGTCCTCTATCAGCGCAACCCATCGTCTGCAACCAACACAATGATGTGCGAGCATAGCTCGTGCAGGGGTGAGTATACAATACTCCGTAGGGACCCCGAGACCTTCAAGGTCTCACGAAATCCAACAAGGATAACCACAATGTAGGATCTCAACAGATAACCCTTAATTAGGTATAAGCCCATACTTATAACTAAGTTATCAAATAACCCATCTCAATCATGAGGAAACACAAATTTCATGAATTCAACAGATAACCACTACCTAGGTATATGCCCATACATATACCTTTTTTATCAAGTGACCCATTTCAATCATGAGGTAAAAACAAAGGTCATGACTCTGAGATACTCCTCACTAACCTAAGACTGCTGAGGTACTCCTCCTATCGAGTACCGTGGGTCTTCCACCTCACAAAGTAGTGCTCCTCTGCCACGGGTCTGCCACATCACATAGTAGTGCTCCCCCTCATAGCCTACAGAGTTACTCCTCCGGTCGAGTACCACGGGTCTGCCATTTCACAATGTAGTGCTCCTCTTCCATGGGTCTTCCACATCACAAAGTAGTGCTCGCCACTGTGCTACGCAAGTCACTCCAAATCGAATCGGAAAAGTAGTCATTAGGTCTCAGCCAGCTACACGGTCTCTGTACTCCATACGCTCGTCTCTGGGAGGGACCACTCCACAAGATACAGGTAGATACTCCATGTATTTAATAGTCACAAAAAGAAGTATCTCAAAGGACCGCCTCGTCATAGGGGTCACAATGCAGTAGATGACGCGTCAATTAGATGCCCGATCTATGAGTTATTAGCCTTTTCGTCTCAGGGTCACCATTGGATTCGTGCACGAACCAACCCAACTGTATCTCAACTATACCCCGAACTCACATAAGGTATTATCCTAGGTAGAGTTTCTCAACGTGATCACCAACACCGCTGACGGTTCGTCAAATGGACATCCGATCTGAATGTTATCAGCTTTTTCGTTCTAGGGGCTCGGTTGGATTTTCGGTACAATCCAACCAGGACATACTCCAAATATGTCCAAACTTAGGACTGATTAATACAAAAGGTCCATCTCACCACGAGGAGTCCAACAATGTTGACGGCAGGTCAGTCGGACGTCCGAAGCTCATGTTATAAGTGTTTCTGCTCCGAGGGCCAGGTTGGTTTCGCCTTCGAACCAACACGGCCATACCCAATGTTCTTCGAAACCATGATTGAAATATACTGAAATGACCGTCTCGATAAAAGGATCACATCGCAGCTGACGAAGCATGAATTGGAGGTTCATAGGCCATGTTATGAGTGTTTGAATGGATCTGTCCGAAAATAGGGGGTTCGGGCCCAGTCCGACCCGACCCAATACCCCCCCCCCACCCCAGGTCGACCCGAACGAGGTTTGGGATGGGCCAATTAGGGAGCGGCCCACCCTGCCGTCGTGCCCCGGCCCGGCCTGGGCAGGCTCAGGAAGCCCGGATGGCCAGATCGGCTGGCCGAGCATGGCGGAACAGGGTGCGTGCTGCCCCCCCTTGATTTAAGAGTCGCGGCCCCCCATGTGGGGTCGCTCTTCATTTCCAGCTGGGGGTTACGAACCCCCGCTCTCCCCTTGAAATGGTCGGACCGGTCTGGCTGGCTAGTTGCTGCCACCACGGGACCGCCGCGGTCTTTCCCTCCTACTGCGGCGGCCGGCGGTTCCTGCTGCCGCTTCCCGCATCACCGCGTCCATAGGCCGTGGCCTTGTCCGATCGGTGCGGCGCGACGGCACCAAACCCCTTCATCGCGGCCCTGCTCCGGCCACGGCCTCTTCGAGGTTCTCCAGCGGGGCGTGACGGCGCCACGACTTTGTTCGACTTCAACGGCGTGCCGCGATGGCGCCGTGCTTCTTCAACCATCATTCATTATTTCCGCATGGTGCATCAGCACTACGACGCCATTGCTCGTGCCATAACAAATTGAAATAATCAAGGGGGAGGAGGTTCGGCCATGTTCGTGCGGTCCGACCTCCTCCCATTATTGTGATAATAGGTGACCCAATTTGAAAATGTTGAACTGCGATGAAAGTATTCACGAACACAAAACAATTCACCCATACCTTGAAATTGACGTCGCACGTCATCGAGTTGCGAAAGTCGAACGTCGCGGTAGATGTGCATCGCGGAAGAACTGTATCGATTCCATCGACACCGGAAGAAGATGAAGAACATTGTTGTAGGCGATGATCACCATGGTCAGCGACTTCTCCCTTGTCGCGGAGGAAGAAGAAGATGGAGAACTTTTCTTCGCTAGAGAATGACGTTCTTCAACGAAGGAGATGAATTTCTCTTCGCAACTCAAGAGCTTTTTCCCCCAAAATCTCCAAACTAAACAACGAAAAATAAAATAAGGTTTCTCGCTTATTTTATTATTACCATGCCATGCATAAAAAGTTCAAATTTCAAACACTTCATTGATTAAGAGTTTCAATAACTTGATTAATGTGTGAGTTGGCATGAGTTATGAGGGAGAGAGGGAGAGGAGGAATTACCCAAATAATGGGGGAGTTAGGGAGTTATAAAATTAAACACAAGGGGTGTTAAATGGGGAAAAACTCATGGGACTTAAAGGGAAGGTGAAGGGATGGGGTTTCGTGTGGACCCCACCACACTTGGTCATACCCTCTCTTGGGAAGTTAGGTGGGGTGTGGCCCCACCTCCAACTTCTCTATGGAGAAAATAACATCCAATAGAAATAAATTGTAACACTATAATTTAATTACGACTTATCGAATCCCCAAAATTAACTACCTCATGCGACAAAACACATCAACTCTTAAGGTCCCCTTAAACAACTACCGGCGCTGCGAGTTCATCGGTGCCCTCAGATTTCAATTCCGAGCATCGGTTCAAAATTTAGAAAACCCCGCTTGTTTTTTCACTAAATGTATCCGAGCTAAACTTCGGAAATTTATTCTGGGCACACCGGGCCTCGGAATCAGGTGCCGTCAGAAACTGCGTTCTTGTAAAATCCCAACAAAATTTAGAAAAAATAAATTTCCTTGAAATTT
This sequence comes from Viscum album, assembly GCA_963277665.1. Lineage (NCBI taxonomy): Eukaryota > Viridiplantae > Streptophyta > Magnoliopsida > Santalales > Viscaceae > Viscum > Viscum album. Next base: position 1,437,268,733 of record OY728159.1, read on the forward strand.
AAGTGTCTTTAAAATCATTTTTTTTATATTTCATGTTATTATACTATCAACATTATCTAGGTAATTTAGTAATTAGTTTTGAAAATATGAAAATCATTGAAAAATAAATATAATTTAAATATTTTTTTTTTAAAATTTACATCTACAAAATATAATCTATGAAACATATGAACTTTTCATTTTCATAACGTGTAAACTACATTATCTATTAAATCAAAATAATTAATTTCGTATATGAACTCCCAAAATTATTATCAAATATATCATTCAATAACTAATGTTAAATAATGTTGATCTACAAATGATGAAAATACCCCCTATAGTAAACACATTCATTGTAGTAAATCAATCCACTTAAATACATAAACATCGGTACCTATGATATAATAAAAAATAGAAATATATGAGGATAATGACATCTATTCTATTCTCTATTCAAATATTTTCTATTTTTATATATTCTTCTCAAACATAAAACATGTTGAATATCATATTCTATATCAATATTTATGTGTAACATTAGGATTTCATATTTAACTTGAAGATTTTTAATAAATTATATATGAATATATTAATAATTCATGTATTTTAAAAACATTATAAAGTGTTTGAGTAACATTATTTTGGAATATTCTTGGGAATATAAAATTCTAGATTTATAAATATCTGTCAAAAATGTTCCATAAAAAAAATAGAAATAATTTTTTCATTTATTGAATACCCATTTTATTCTTGATTTTTTTATTCATAAAAAATAATCCTAGTCTATTTACAATTATATATGATGTTTCATTTAATTCGATTTCTGAATAATCATTTCTCTGTCACATAATTGTCTATTAAAACATAACTCATTGTAAAATCACCATATTTTCATCATAGTTAATTTTTCTCCATTGTATTTCAAATGTATTCAATATTATATTAATAATGTATTTTAGATCTAATGTATCACCCTTTATCAAAATTATGAATCTTATATAAATTTCTAAATAGTAAACAAATTTAAAAAATATATATAATTAAAGGATGATTGAAATCATTATTTTCAATTAATGTTAATACAACTAATCGTAGATGTCACATAATTTAGGCACATTTTTCCATGAATTTAATTTTTCATATACAAATAAATAGGATTATACAAAAATATTCAATAAAGATAAAATATCCAATAAATTATGATTTCAATTTTTTAGTAATATTTTGCATGGATTTTACGACTTGTTATTTTTTTCAAAAAAAATACCGCAGTTAGGAATCTCATATAGAGAAAAGAATATTAATATTAATTACAAATCATTTTTATGTATAAGTTTTTTTTCATCACATTCCACTACATATAATTTTTTTATAATTTACTCTTCATCTATAAATATAAATTTAATCATATTACCACCATTGAAAATATTTTAGAAAAAATGTTACCTCTCTATTATATTATCCTACAACATGTGTATGTAATGAAATTTTCAGGTGATCATTCTAAGTATAATGATGTCTTTGGAATTTAATAATCTAATTGGAAATCATAATGGAAACACAAATTTTTTTAAAAACTGTTAAGTTTCAACTTGATCCATGTCCCAATTCATTTTTTTCAATTCAATCTAATGAAACTATAAATTTATACTGTTATTGTCATCATTGTGTAATTCCCCTCCATGATAAAATTAATATCAAAGTGGACAACATGAATTTATTGATCCACAATAATCTTCATAATTTCATTAAAAAAAATTGCATGATCTTTTATTGTCTTGGTATGTTCTATCATAAATATCATAATTTATAACAATGGATGAATTTATGTTTCATTAAAACAAACCATTTTTTTAAATTTTCCATTTCAGTCATCCAATAACCTTGACATATTTGTTTCCATGAATAAATTATTTTACCACATAAGATCATCTTATTTGATGAGATTATTTCACATCAATAATAGCTTATCCAATTCATATTTTAACTAAGACAAATGAAAATCTAGATATTTCGTTTGATCCTGAACATCTGATATAATCTCAAACATGATATTGAAATTTTTTGGTGGAATCATTTTCATGTGGTCCATTATTTGAACATAAAAACCAATACGTTCATTAATTTTAGCATAATCATATCAACATGAAAATTATTCTTCAACATGAAAAATAAAAATATATAAATCCTATTATTTTTAAACATTTTTTCCTTAATTTAGGGGTGAATCACATACTTTATTTCTTATAGATGTGTTCGTCTAAAACCTCAAAGATTCAATATTTTTCTTTTTCATTATCTTGTTTCTATAAACAAAATCCAATGTTTCTTTGATATAAATGAATCCAACTTTGATTATCTAAGGTAATCTGTATCCTCAACAAATATATACTAAATATTTGATAATAAAAAAATTACTCATAAATGTAATCACAGACATTCCTAAAAAACGTGACATGTTAAATTGCCTACTGGACATGTGTGACCACAAGGAGAGTGGATGATTTCATGTGGATTCATTAATAAAATTTCATTTTATTCGATCCTATATTCATATTTGAATGAATGGATTTTTACAATATCATTAATAAGAAAAATCATAATCTAAAAATATATATACCACAGAAGCTATAACATTATTATGTTAAAAAAATTTAACTTATTTAGGCATGTTGAAATTCATATTTATAGGAATATGTAGTCAATATAGCATAACAAATTATATAAATATGAATGATATATCACATGTCTACATAAAAAACCGAGATGAACTCTCTTAAGAATTTAGAGTTTGTTGGCATCATAATCACATAATGACATATTTCTGTAGTCTATTTCTTAATGAATCTTATCTAAATAAAGATTTTGAACAAAAAATTAATAAAATATAATTATTTAGTCTGTCTATTTTATTTTATTCAGGGATAAATATAATATTTATTAATCCATATTCATATCTTGTATATGTGTAAAAATTAAATGTTTTATCCATCTATCGTTCCTATTCATTAAATTATTCATCTTATCAAGATCCATTCCATATCATCATTGAAAAACTATATAATATTAACATAGTTCAATCATATCATGAATTATTTGATTTACCAATTTTATAATACGAGTTTACATTTTCCCACATGATGTTTCCCCACATCTACTACAAACATTAATGTTTTCGATAATAAATGATCCATATTAAATATAAATAAATTATAATTTTTAACCACCAACAATATGTAGGGAACTTAAATCTACCACCAGGTTCTTCATTTATCACCATATATATATTCAAATAAATATCTATTGGCTTCAAATTGGACACCTAAAAATTGACATCATCCTTCATCACAATCCCTTAATCTCATGATTTTTAAATGTTGTATTTTTTCAAATAACTATTTCATCCTAGGATAAATATTATAACTATTTAATATTCCATTTATTAATAATAAATACAAACATATAATCAATGAGTTTACATTTTAATAACTATTTGTATACATGAAAAATGTTCAGTCCATAATATATTTTTGATCATTGAATAACATAAAATATTTGTAGGTGAAATTTATTCATCATAATTTTTTATATTTCTTGTTATTATACTATCAACATTATCCAGGTTATTTAGTAATTAGTTTTGAAAATATGAAAATCATTGAAAAATAAATATAATTTCAATATTTTTTTTTAAAAATTTCCATGTACAAAATATATTCTATGAAACTTATCAACTTTTCATTTTCATAACGTGTAAACTACATTATCTATTAAATCTAAATAGTTTATTTCATATATGAACTCCAAAAAATTTTATCATATATATCATTCAATAACTAATGTTATATAATGTTGATCTACTAATGATGGAAATACCCCGTATAGTAAACAAATTCATTGTAGTAAAACAATCCAATTTAATACATCAACATCAGTACCTATGATATAATAAAAAATTGAAATATATGAGGAGAATGACATTTATTCTATTCTCTATTGAAATATTTTCTATGTGTATATATTCTTCTCAAACATAAAACATGTTTAATATGATATTCTTTATTAATATTTATGTGTAGAATTAGGATGACATATTTAACATGAAGAGATTTAATAAATTATATATAAATATATTAATAATTCATATATTTTAAATAAATTATAAAGTGATTGAGTAACATTATTTTGTAATTTTATTGAGAAAATTAAATTCTGGATTTATAAATATCTGTCAAAAACATTAATGAAAAAAAATAAAATTAATTTTTTCATTTATTGAATACCCATATTATTCTAGACGTTTTCAATCATAAAAAATAATCATATTCAATTTATAATTATATATGATGTTTCATTTAATTATATATCTGTATAATCATTTCCATGTAACATAATTATCCATTAAAACATAAATAATTGTAAACTCACCATATTTTCATCGTAGTTAATTTTTCTCCATTTTATTTCCAATTTATTCAATATATTATGAATACTGTATTTTAGATCTAATGTATCACCCTTTATCAAAATTATGACTCTTTTATAAATTTATAAATAGTACACCAATTTAAAAAATTATATAATTAAATCATGATTGAAATAATTATTTTCAATTAATGTTAATACAACTAATCCTAGATCTCATATAATTTAGGAAAATATTTTTCCACGAATTTAATTTTTCATATACAAATCAATATGATTATAAAAAATATTCAATAAAGAAAAAATCTCCAATAAATTATGATTTCAATTTTTTAGTAATATTTTGGATGGATTTTATAACTTGATAATTTTTTCAAAAAAATACTACAGTTAGGAATCTCATAAAGAGAAAAGTATATTAATATTAATTACAAATCATTTTTATGTATAAGTTTGTTTTCATCACATTCCACTACATATTTTTTTTTTAAAATTTACTCTTCATCTGTAAATATAAATTTAATAACATTATCACCAATGATAATTTTTTAGAACAAATGTTACCTCTCTATTATATTACCCTATAACATGTGTATCTAATTAAATTTTCAGGTGATTATTCTATGTATAATGATTCCTTTTGGATTTAATAAACTAATTGAAAACCATAAAGGAAACAAATTTTTTTTTAAAAACTGTTATGTTTCAATTTGATCCATGTCACAATACATTAGTTTAAATTCAATCTAATGAAACTATAAATTTATACTATTATTGTAATCATTATGTAATTACCCTCCATGATAAAATTAATATCAGATTAGTCAACATGAATTTATTGATCCATAATAATCTTCATATTTTCATGGAAATAATTTCATGATCATTTATTGTCTTGGTATGTTCTATCATAAATATCATCATTTATAACAATGGCTTAATTTATGTTTCATTAGAACAAACCGTTTTTTTAAATATTCCATTTCAGTTATCCAATAAGAAAGAAATATTTTTTTCCATGAATATATTTTTTTACCACTTACGATCATCTTATTTTATGAGATTAATTCCTCTCAATAATAGCTTATTTAATTCATATTTCAACTAAGAAATATGTAACTCTAGAATTTCGTTAGATCCTAAACATCTGGGATAATCCCAAACATGATATTGATATTTTTTGGTGGAATCATTTTCATATGGTCCATTATTTGAACATAAAAACCAATAGGTTCATTAATTTAAGCATACTCATATCAATATGAAAATGATTCTTCAACATGAAAAATAAAAATATATAAATCATAATATTTTTAGACTTATTTTTCTTAATTTAGGGGTGAATCTCAGTCTTCATTTCCTATAGATGTGGTCTTCTAAAACATCAACGATTCAATATTTTTTTTCATTATCTTTTTTCTACAAACAACATCCAATGATTCTTTTATAGAAATGAACTCAACTTTCATTATCCAAGGTACTCTGTATCCTCAACAAATATATACTACTTATTTGATAATAAGAAAAAATTACTCATAAATGTAATCACAGACATACCTAAACAATGTGACATATTAAATTGCCTACTAGACATGTGTGACCATAATAAGAGTGGATGATTTCATGTGGATTCATTTATAAAATTTCATTCTATTCAATCCTCTATACATATTTGAATGAATGGATTTTCAAAATATAATCCAAAAATAGTCATACATCATCAGAATAATAATAACAAAGGGAATAGTGGATGTAAAATTTATATGATTCACCCTTAATGAGTGAGACAATATTCTTGTTGGGTTTTTTGAAACCCATTACAAAAATACGCACTATCATCATTTCAATAATTCATCATGGATGTTTTCCTCATAAATCCCATGGAAAATTCCAAAAAAAAACATAAAATTCTCTTGATAGGTTCAATTATTTTGTATCCAACCTATTTAATTTTTTTAATTCCCAATTGATATATTTATTAGTAATAAATACAATGATAAAAAATCATCAATTATATATTATAATATCACACATTTTCAATATACATTTTTACATATCATTTCCTTAAATTATATACATAAATTATATATTCAGGTAGTAACATTATGTATATAATATATATTATGACTCATGTAGTAGTCATAATTTATAAATTAATAATAAATTCATTAACCAATTTCATGAAAACATGATATAATAAAAACATTCAAATAAAAACATTTTAATTTAATTATGCAAATATTGTACACAAAAATTTCAATTATTCATAATTATTATGTTGATTAAAAATAACTATTCATAAATCAATTATATTTTTTTTGAAAATTAGTAAATAAATGAAATGATTCTATAGAATAAATTTAAATGTATTCATCTTTATTTATGAATGAAAAAATTTTAATTAATCAGTATACAACATTGACTTATAGACTTATTGTCATTTTTAATTTTTTTATTAGTTTATTCATTAAAAAGTATTTTGAACATTTTAGAATAAATATTTTCATAGTCATATAATTAAAAACTAATATTATTGAACGCATTTTAATAAAATTGAATATCATTTTAAAATTTATATTCATACTATTATAAAAAAAAGTAAATATTCTCATACTAATAAAATATTTTATAACTTATTTATTATTTAAATATTTTATAAATAATTATTTTAGGGGGTTTTTCATATTCCATTTGCACATGTTATTAATCCAAAATTTTTACTTAAAAAAGTAAATTACATGTTTGGCACGTAAATTCCAGTATGATGTATTAAATATTTTATTAAAATTTAATTCATCATATGTGTACTATATTATAATAAAATATATTTTATATTTCTTTATAAATGATGTATGAAATTTATAAAAAGGTCATTCGTATAACATTGATAATATAGTGTATAATTTTTATCCTACCAAACCAATTTTCATTGGTGTGTAAACCCATATTCATTAAAAAATAATATTATGAAATTTAAAAAATTGTATCATTTAATCATTAAGTCATCAAATAGTTATAAACATATAAATAATTAAAAATATATATATATTGAATCATTGGAAAGGTAATTATATAAATGAAAGAAAACATTGTTTTTCTATAATATAATAATTTATTAGAATGATAAATTAAATAAATGATAAATTTTAATATGAGAATATATATTTATTTATTGTAATATATAATAATGTTCTAATAAAATCCAAATATATAGTATTTTACCACTTATTAAAAAAAACATTTTGAAAACATTATTTCACAAATTGAAGTTAATTGTTACCTATTTCATAGTTGATGTTTTATTTACACTTATCACTATTATTGTAACATCACAGGTAAATAAATAATTATACTTTTACATATATATTAATATCTGTGAATAATATTTTTTTTAATTTAAATGAGGTGGTACGTTCGATGGAGTACCTGATACAGAACAACACGTTTCACTGAAACATTTCATTGCACACTAACAATGTAATATTATTATTTTAAGTGGTAGATAACGCGTTGTCGTTGAATTTTCAGGAATGAACAGAACTAACTACAGTAAGATTATATATGTTTGTTAAATGTTTTTACATTTATCCAATAAAATATAGAGTCTTAAAATTTGATTGAATCTAATTTTAAGCATAAATACTCTAATGTTATTTAAAAGGAAAATTTATTTCCTTTTAATGGAGAACAACATTTAAATCTAGTTTTGGTCACATATATATTTTTTATCTGACAAAATATAATTCCTCTCCAGTATTGGGAAATCAAAATTTATATTGGGTAAATATTTGGTATTTTTCTGATAAAAATAATTTTTTTAATGAATACTGAGTAATACAGTATTTTAGTAATGTTATATTTTCATTATAATTGGTTTTAATGTGGGATTTTATTATATTTTTACCATTTAATCCAATGTTGGTCATTGAAAATAATTTCACTTTTAAATTGTACATAATCAAATGTCAATCTTTTGATAGTTATTGTTTTCTTAAAAACATTGTATTTTTTGACATAGAAAAATAATTTTAAATCACTTAATGAAACTAATTTTGTTTTAATTTGATAAAATATTCATCATTTTTGAATTCATAATATCAAATATATATTATGCTGAATTGTTGATATTTTTTCTAAAGAATTTCATTTTTTATGAATACTGAAACCACATTGTAGAAGATAAAAAACTGACATTTTCAATTAAATGAAAATTTGCCACTTCTGTGAATCAAATTTATAAAATCTAACATACATGGTTGTTATTAGAATGTACTATGTGGTTTAACAATACGAAAATAATTTTTTGGTGAATAGTAACTTTTAGCTTTTATATACCACCGTTAAAGGTAAATTGGGAAATTCAAGGTAAGAAGAATATTATAATAATACAAAATTACCTTAACACTTGTAATAAAATTATTGGATGAGTCATGGCTGACCATTGGCATACTTGGGTCGATTTTGGGACCCTATAGAGCCACTTAAGAGTGATAATGACACTTTATTTTTATTAATTTATTGTTATGAAAAAAATGACATAAACAAATATGTTGTAGTAAATAAATTTTTACATATGGTTATTTAAGTTACCATTTAGACTATAAAAATTCATGGAATTATAATTCGATTTCCTACATTATAGAATTTTTATATAATTTTATGACATTATATAAATTAAATTATTTATGACACAATAATGATGCAGTATTTACCTAATTAATAAATGATTTTAATAAATAAAGATTATTGATATTTAAAAAATATCCAAAACCTTCAATTATTATTGTATTTTTTTATTTCGATCATGATTCATCTTATCAATAACATTAATTAGTTTCGATCATTTTAAAATCAATGAAAATTTTATAATAAAATAACATTTTCAAACATTCGTAAAGAGCCCCTCATCCCCCTTATAAATGGATACCACTTCTAACCAATTTCTAACCACTCTCAAAAAACGTGACTCATCCGACCCCTAACTAAATAATCTATAAATATCCCTCTCCTCCTCTCAGAATCCTTAACATTTCCATAAGGCACATCAGGAAGTCATTTTGGTTCAAACCAAAGGGAGTTACCCGAATTAAAGGCATTTTTTCACTTATTTTTTTATTTTACATCTCCCTCCACTAATCTCTTTTTATTGTTTCATTTTATAACAAAACCAGTATTACCAATATACTTTTTTGTTTCTATGAGACGTATTCAAGATACACATACGCACACATCCATCTAATGGGTTAAGAACAATATGTTTCCGTGGATGGAAAACTAACTTCTCATGAAATGATGATTGTTCAACTATATTAATCTGCCTCTCATAGTGGACATTATGATGGAACTCTATGTATATATGACATATATGATATATTTTTCTATATTATTATTTAAATTTTATTTAAAACCATAGCTGTATGCTTTCCAATTTTTGTAAACATGATAATTTTATTTGAGGAAGTGTGAATTATCGCCCCCTCAAGATGATATGATTCGTTCATGACATACATGGAACGTATAAAGGATGTAGTTAATGAAATTATATATCATATGTCATATATAATATAATAATGGATGTATGATATTCCTATGTATCATTATGGATTAATATCATTAAAAAACTAAATAGAAATGAATGTCACATTCATGCATACGTACAACTTACCGTATCCATGAACAGTGCATTTCATTTCTTATCTCACAATGTTATGTAATGTTATAAATACACATATATACAAGATATATATGATATGTATGATTTAGAAATTATTAATATCATTCTGGAGTTAATGTAATTTTGATAACATGGAAAATTTGTAATTATATCAATTTTATTTATTAACTCAAATTTCCAAAGATCCACAAAATGATTGATGTGAACACTAATAATATTCTAATTTTTATTGACTTGTAATAAGTGATATAAAAGGAATAATAAAATTGAATTTTTTTTAATGAATTACAAATTAACTTTTATTTATTATTTAGAATTAACACACAACATACGAATCAAGTCTGACACGAGGTATGGGGATTCTTATCTCACTTTTTATTCGGTGATATTTTCATTGTTCGCCACATGTTAATTTTCTATGGTGTATTGTGTACTTACATTTGATATATATTATCATTAATCTCTTTATATTCATGGTATTATTAGATTCATTTGGTTCTAATTAACTTATTTTCATACGACTCGATAGATTACAATGTGGTAAGTGGTTTTCATCTCACTTTTTATTCCAATGATATTTAAGCTGTATTTGCCACTATTTCATTTTGTTTGGTGTATGTACTGCCCATGATTGTATTATTTGTGTAATATAATATAATTTATGGGTATTTAAATCTTCATTTTATGATCATTCTCTAATGGTTTGTATGTTTCATAAGTTACCAAACATTAGGGGAACCTTTCACCGTATTCTTTTTAAAAGACATTCTTTTGTTATGTCTTTTAATTTACATATTCTTGTGTTGGGATAGGTTCTTCAATATCCTTATTGCTTTAAATTTTATTTCCATGTGATGAGACGTCCTTTTCTCTCTCATCAAATCATTTTCTTAATTATAATGTGATTTTGATAAGCTGTCCAATTTTTGTAAGTGATCTCCATAACCCAATTTGAATTCTTTGGGATAAACTTGTACTTGTTTATAATGGTGTGCTATGAATATCTGTGAATGAAATATGATTTTTTAACACAAAATATGCTATCATATTGAGTTTTTTTATATTTCTCAAAAATAATTAGTTAATTTATTTGTCCTTGATATAAGGATACAATATTTTTAAAGGATTAAGTCACAATATACATTCCATTGAGACTTCATTGTTATTATTCACCAATTAACATATATAATTTGTATATACTGTCCGTTTTAATTTAATATCATGAATACCTTTATTCTCAGGATATTATAACATTTTGACTATATTTTATTCCAAATTATTCTGTATTCAAGCTTCTCCCATTTGATTAAGAACTCTTTACCTAAAATATAGTTTTATTGTTTTTTTAATTTAAATCGTTCTCATTAATATCCATGACTCGAAATTGGTTTTAAAGAGTTATATCGACAATAATTTTAGAAAGTGATAATTCCTTTAAAATCATCAATGTGGTGTGGGACCCATTGATCCAAAAATATCATTCTTAATTGATTTAAATTCTTTTGGAAATGGTTTTGACAAATAATTTTTTTTGTCAATATAATGAAATGATATATTGGGAATGGATTGTGGAAATTTTATCTTTCAATTATGCTTATGTTGTGTGTTACAAATATTTTATGGTTATAGAGAGTTGATTATGTATATTGGTGGTTCTGTGATAATCCTAGTGTGGGTGGGACCAAGAAATCAATCCAATCCTTTGGGTAAGGTGATAATGGTATACGTGATGTTTCTCCTAATAGATTTAGGAAATATACAATGATGGGAATTCCAAGTGTAATTGTCTACATATCTGTGATAGCTACAATGTATGTTTGACATTGATTCCACTTATTACCTTTTTGATTTATGATTTCTGTGTGTTATTCATAAATCTAATGATTCCATACGATATTTTATTATTGAAAATATATTTATTAATTGATTTATATATATTGATGTGCTAATGTTTTGAATCCTTATTTTATAACCCTTGATGGGATTTTTATTCTCATTCCATGTTTTTTAAATATTTTTCATAGTGTAAAAGGAAGGGTATGATAATATAAGTATTCAAGAAGATTTATTTAAATAATCGAACTCTATATTTATTTAAGGAGTTTTATTTTTGGGAAAAATTGGATAGAGTAGATCAGTATACAATGTAATTTAGAAGACATAATGTTAATGTAATGGCCTAATTCTCTAAAACACTAAACCTGAATAGATATCCAATGTAATATATTCACATAATTAAAGATTATGTGATGTTTAAGTTATAGTCCTTATAGTTGTTATCACAGGGATGATTAGATAACATTAGAGGTTCGGGTTTTATTTAAGAAAAAGTGAAATAACCATAATGGATAGAATATTAGAAAGACTAATAATTATCATAGATAAATTGAATGAGTTTATGATAACATGAATTAGTATATCATAGTGATTACCCTCCACATATGATAAGATATGATAATTTTTTTGGGATAAACACATTCTATCCTTTTTGGTTTTAGTAAATTGTTCGATCTCATAGGAACCAACATAATAATAGATCTGAATGAAGCAGTGGTCTTATTCTTATGGAGAAACCGGATAAAATTGGAGCTGCAATGAGAACTCATGTGGTTAAAATAAGTTAGGGATATTTTTTTTTGAATTTGTCCCATTTTTTGGAATGTTATTATATTATATGTTTTTAGAGAAAAGACAACCTAGAAGAATGATGACAACCTATCACGTCTGGAAAGGCTGTGGGAATCAAACCCACAACCGAAGGGATACAAGGGCGCATCACCAGCCACTGTCCTATGTGACGTCCTCTGTTAGTATAACTAATTGGTTTTAGTTAAATGATTTTATGGACCATGAATAAGTCGATCTTATGTTTTATCAAATTGATATCCTTATTTTAGTAATTATTTGGTGACTTGAGATGTTCTCTCTTTTAGGGAATAATATATAACTAAGGAAAATAGAATACTATGGGATTTATATTGTGGAGTAATGGTTGAAATATTATTTTTGGAAAATTCTGTGTTATATTTTTGAAATGTGAATATTTGGGTTATTTATTAAAATGATTTAGCAATCATAGGGAATATGTGTTATGTTAATTAAATATTATTATGATACTTTAACAGTAGTCATTATTATTTGCAGATAAATGATATGATTTACTATGGAAGACATTGAGATTAAATTCTTCCGAGTTCTAGATTTAAAAACTAGTTTTGATTATATTGAATAATTTTAATGAATGTTGATTATTAAATGGTCTCCGTTTAACTAAGGGTACTGCTTGTTTATTTTTGGATATTTCTTTATGTTCTTGTTCTATGTAATAAATTAAATTATCAAAATTATGAAAAGAATCTTAAAACAAATTGTTGGTCAAATTATATTATCATCTGGGTAATCAAATACCATTTAAAATATCACTATTTTGTGATTTCCTGTTGGTTAATTTACTCCTAATCATGTTTTCTATCACTCTACATCAGAACTTGAAGGTTATTTATTCTTCTGAATCCATGTTTTTCATATATGGAATCTTATTATTGGTTATCTCAGGTAACTTTTTTATTTCTTTTTCTTTCTTTTAATGTGACAGTTTTATTGAAACTTTCTCTATGATGGACAATAAATGATGTTTCCAGGAAAAATTTTAAAATTTCAAGGAAGAAATTTCATAAATTGGGGAAGGATGTAACTGTTGAGTCAATATGGTTTTCCTTATGAAATTTTCATTCATTCTAGTTTTGAAAATCACAATCACATTATACATAAGAAAATACATATTTTACTTCTATAAGGAAAATTTCATTATTTAAGGAAATTTAACCTTACATAGATTTTCATATTCATATCGAAAATTTGTCTAAGTATAAAATTCGGTTTGACATCTATAACCTCACAATCATACAAATACTTAGTTGTAATGTATTCTATTTTTTCATAATGAATTCCGATGATGAATTCTCATTACGAATTCTGATTACCAATTCTCATTATGAATTCCAGTGATGATTTATCATTATGAATTCTGATGATGAATTCCCTTTACGAATTAAGATTATGAATTCTAATTATGAATTATGTTGAGGAATTCTCATTACGAATTATGATTACGAATTCTCATTACGAATTTTGATTACGAATTCTCAATAATAATTCCAGTGATGAATTCTCATTATGAATTCTGATGATGAATTCTCATTATGAAATATGATTACGAATTTTTATTACGAATTCCAGTGATGAATTATCATTACGAATTCTGATGATACATTCTCTTTAATAATTCTGATTACGAATTATCAATATAAATTCGGATTACGAATTCCAATGATGAATTCTCATTAAGAATTCTGATAATGAATTATCATTATGAATTCTGATTATGAATTATCATTACGAATTCTGTTGATGAATTCTCATTACAAATTCTGTTGATGATTTCTCATTACGGATTTTGATTACGAATTCTCATTACAAATTTCTTAGTAAAACAGAAATAGAATTTATCATTATTTTGGACTTTGAATACATTTTTTGTTTGACTACGAAGTTTTATTTTGCCTACATTATGATCATCAGTTTTCCTTATGCTTATAATTTTTTAATTACAAAATGATTTCATGTAATAAGTTTCTTACTAACCGTTGTTTCTGTGACACGTGTATAGGTCCCTCCGAAATTCAAGGAAAAATATGTCCATTGGAGGAGGGAGCCGACCGTTGGAGATTCACCTATAAATAAGATGTCATTTGAATGTGTTTAAAATGTTAATAATTTTGGTGATCAGAACTTCCTAAAGTGATTTCTTTTGAGAAAGGCTCTTATCAACTCTCAATGCATCGTGCGGATTGTTTTAAAAGCTTTATCAAACTTTTCCATGTCCAGACATGCTTCGTGCAACTCCGATTGTTGCTGATTACAATCGAGGGATTCCAGGGATATGAAGACAGAAGTGGCGACTACCTTGAAGTTCGATGGATCCCTTGTTGAAGAAGACAGAGTTTCTAACTACCTTGATGTTGAGGTCTTGTGGGGATAATAAGATATAGACTCCTATCATCGTATCGAGGGCTTAACCGGGTGTGGGTAAGACAGACGTTCTTGAATGTATAAATCAAGGGACCTTTATCCAAGGTTTTTGGATACCATTCTCTTTGGGTTCAATGATTTATATACTTTTTATGGTAGATTTTCATTTTGTAAATTTTGGATATGTTTCATTTTCCTGATCCATATATCCAGAACGGGGTTTTTCAGAATCACTTTCCCGATTTGAGCAATTGTATATAACTAGAAGTTTGTAACTTCAATTTTTTTCCCAATCTTTCAATTGGATAGAGGTGTTGTGAATTTGAATAGTTTAACTTTTTTAAAAACGAATCTTTCCTTATTAAAGGAAATTTTTTATGTTTATAATTCACCCCCCTCTTATATATTGAGCATCTACATCATTATTTCGTTCCTACATATATTTTCCTTACTTAGGAATATTCTCTTTGAATTCAATCTTTTGGTATTAACATGTTTTTATATAGAATGATTTTTAAGATGGAAGGAATCAATTTTGTTTCTATTGAAAACATAAATCCTACAAGACCACCAATTTTTATGGAAATTATTATGAGTATTGGAGTGATCGAATGAAGATATTCGTTATCAATACTGGAGTAGAAAATATTTATATGCTTATTGGAGGTTATCAAATTCCTGATTACGAAGTTAGTGCTTTCACAAACCAAGAGATGCATGATTAGAAATTAAAATATAAGGTATGCAATACTTTACTTTTGTCAATGTCTATGAACATATATAGCCAAATTTCTTTTTGTGAAGAAGCTAACTGTATATGGAAGAAATACGAAGTTAATCATTTTGGTACATCTAAAGTGATTGAGACCAAAAGAGTCTTTCTTAGAGCTATGTATCATAGTTTTAATCATCCTTATTGAGGGCCAATATGTATGATGAGACAGATATTCATGACTATTGTGAATAGATTACAGTCTATGGGAGTGAAAGGTCTAGATGATGAAGCTCTAGTTGACAAGATCATAAATATCATGCCCAATGAGTGGGAATCAAAGAGAACAGTTGTTGATGAAAATAGAAAGGTTACTCAAATTTCTCTTGATGAACTATTTTGAATTATTCCTCAACATGAGACAAGAATGAAGAGAGAAGAAACAACATAAAGAAAAAGTATGAGAATGGCAGTGTTTCTTTTATTACAACTTCAAATCACAGAAAAGCTAACACTCTTGAGAGAGTTACTAGATCGAAGCCTAAGAAGGTTACTATCCAATCTGAATCTAGTGAATGTGAAATCGCAGAAAATGAGTTAGCTAATCTTTCTCAAAGGATGAATAAGATAACATGGCAGAGAAATTTACAATCCATGTATAAGAATAAGGAAATGAAAGATAAGAAAGATTCAACAGTCATGTGCTATGAATGCAAGAGAGCTTCTCACATAAGGCCAGATTTTCATTTTCTTAAAAAAGAAAGAATGAAAATTGACGCATTGTAAAAGAATCAAGAAGAAGTTTTACAGAGTAGTAGATAATTTTTTTTTAATGGTAATGATACCTAGAGTTCCAGTGGTGGATAATATTCAGAAATAGAATGTTCAGAATATGATTAATCAGCTTAGAAGAATATGAGATTCATTTCTACAACTTATTTTCAAAATACTTGTCTTATAGACAAGGTACGCTCTTCAGAGGCTTTAACAAATATATCTCCTAATAATAACAACTATTCTGAAAATTATACTTCTAATGAAGATATAATGTCTTCAGAAAATGAAGAACCTTAATATGAAGAAGTATCCAGATTTTCATTGTTATTTGAATAAAAAAATTGTAAAATTTATATGAAATTAGAAAATAAAAATACTAGGGAAAAAATTATTTGAAAAGAAATTTCAGATCATTCTTTAGATCATAGAGAAAAAGATGTGCTTTTAGAAAAACATTCTAAAGGCCTTGAGAAAGAAAATTCTATTGTGGATTAACTTTCTAAAGATCATAAGTATGCTATATCAAAAATGAAAATTTTTGGGGAAAAAATCTAATTCTAAGGAAATGATTCCTGAGGATTGGACTTTAGTCATCAGAATAAAATAATAAATATTTTCTCTTAAGAATATCCTTGAAAGATTTACCTCTAGGATGGAAAATTTTGACAATTTGTATTCCCAAATTAATCCTCAAGGAAACACTACTAGAGTAGGTTATACTCACCAAAAAAACCGATTTTCAAAAACAACTATTTTATTCCATCTAGAGCCCCTATTTACAGTAATTGTCAAAGTGGTGGGAATTGGATGAAAATTTGTTCTTTGAATAGAGTTCTATCTCTAAGGTTTCATAAAGCATCATTTTCTAAAAAAAATTGAGTACCCAAAATTTTGGTATTTAACAATTCTAGATCCAAGAATGTCAGGATTCTGAAAACCTAAATTCTTCTTATTTTTAGAAAAATAGGGAAAGTATCAACAACTAAATTTGGTACATGGTTAGTGGATGTTCTAGGCATATGACAAGTAACAAAATCTATTCTGAAAATATTATCATAACAAAATGAGGAAAAGTAACTTTCTGAGATAATACTCAGGGGGAAATTATATGTTTGGGTAACATTGTTCTTCTGGGAAAAAATTGATTTATAATTTTTTATTTGTTAAGGGTCTTGAGAAAAACCTAATTATCATAATCAAATGACGTGATGAAGGCTACCTTTCAAATTTTAGAAATGATAAGTTCTTAGTACACAATTCCAAGGATGAATTTATTCTTTCTGCCAATATGGAAGAGAATGTTTACATACGTAACTTATAAGGCCTTAGAATCCAAGACATTCCTTTCCTAAGTGCAATGGAAGATCATTATTTGATATGGAATAGAAGGTTAGGACAATGTATCCTTAGGAACTTATGTAAAATCTCAATGAAAGGTTTAGTTAATGATCTACCAGAGCATATATTTGATTCCTAAAAAGTTTGTGATCATTGTCAATATGGAAGGAAAAATAAATCAGGTTTTAAATCAGTCAGTGAATACTCAATAAATGATGCATTACAATTGGTGCACATGGATCTTTTTGGTCTAACACAAACTGGAAGCATTGGGGGCAAGTAATATGTATCTGTCTTAGTTGATGATTACACTATATTTACATGAGTCTATTTTCTGGCAACGAAGTCTGAAGCATTTTCTGAATTCAAATGTTTTAGAACCCATGTTAAAAAATTGAGAAAAACCTTCCATTGAAAACTATTCATAGTGATCATGGAGGACAATTTCAAAATTCTGATTTTGAATCTTTTTGAAGTAGAAAATATATTACTCCCAACTTTTTAGCATTCAGAACACATCAAAAAATGGTGTTGTTGAAATAATAAATAGAATTCTTCAAGACATAACTAAAACCATGTTGAGTGAGTATTTGTTGCTGAACATTTTTGGGATGAAGCTGTGAGCACTGTCTGTTATACTATAAATAATGTTTTGATTATAGATTTTCATAATAGAACTCCTTATGTGATATTGAATAGTAGAAAACCCTGAATTTTCTACATCAAGGTTTTTGCTGCAAGGTATTCATCCTAAATACTAATTTTAATCTACAAAAATTCCAACCAAAATCTGATGAAGTGATTTTCTTAGGCTACTCCACAACTTCTAAGGATTATAGGGTTTTCAATTAAAAAACTTGTTTTGTTGAAGAATCGGCACATGATAAATTTGATGAAACTGATCCTTTTGTTTTTAAACCATCCCAACCTACATCCTCAAATCTGTTTTCAAAAACTGATTATCAACAATTGTTAGAATATCCTTCTGATATGGAAAATGTTTAATAAAATATTTCTGAAATATTTAACCCAGAAGTCATTCTACCCTATGTTGATGAACTGATTTTATAAAACCCAAGTCAGGTGTTTCTTAAGAATCATTCCAATGATAGTATCATTGGTGAGGTGAATCAACATATAAGTACTACATGTTCTTTTAGGAATGCAGTAGAACATCTTGTATTTCATTCCCAATTAGAACCAAAAAGCATTGATGAATCTTTGGGTGGTGATGATTGAATAAAAGCCATGCAAGATGAACTAAATTAATTCGAAAGGAATAAAGTCTAGACCTTGGTTGAAAGACCTAAGGAAACATCTGTTATTGGAGTAATGTGGGTCTTCACAAAGAAGTGTGATGAAAATGGAGTCATTGTTTGAAATAAATCTAGACTACATGCTAAAGGATATAATCAACAACAGGTAATAGACGATGAAGAAACCTATGCTCTAGTAGATATTCTTGAACCTATTCGTATCTTACTTGCCTTTGCAGCATTCTTCAATTATAAACATTTTCAAGTGGATGTGAAATTTGATTTTCTTTACTATTATGTCCAAGAGGAAGTTTTTCTTGAAATACATCCTGGAATTGAAGACACAAAACATCTTTATCATGTTTTTAGACATACCAAAGATTTGTATGGACTTAAACAAGCCCCTCGAGCCTGGTATGATAGACTAACATGATTATTGCTTCAAAATAACTATGTTAAGGGAAATAAAGATCCAACCCTTTTTATAAATAAAGAAATGATATATTTTTTGATTGTTCCAATATATGTTGATGACATTATATCTGGCTCAACATAGCAATCATTAACTTATTACAATGAAAATCTAATGAAATATGAGTTTGAAATGACTGTGATGGGTGATATAACATTTCTCCTTGGTTTTGAAATTTCTAAAAAACCAGAAAGAACGTATATATCTCAACATAAGTATACTAAATATTTTATTTAAAAGTATGTATTTGACAACTCTAAAAGTATTAGTACTCCCATTGGTACCTCAAACACACTTGATCTTTATGATGCTCGGAAACCAGTAGATCAAACATTTTTTAGAGGTATGATAGGAGGTCTACATTACTTGACAGCTAGTTAACCAGACATAATGTTTTCAGTATGCTTATGTGTGAGATATAAATCCAATCCTAAGTAATATCATTTATAGGATGTGAAAAAAAAATCACTACTTAAAAGGAACCATGGATTTCAGACTCTTTTATACTTTTGGAAATGATTTTGTTTTAAAAAGATTTCCTGATGCTGACATTAGTGGATGTAGAATTGATAGAAAGAGTACATCCGTAAAATGTCATTTCATAGGAGATTATTTAGTTTCTTGGTCTTGAAAAAGAAACACTCAGTAGAACTATCCACTACTGAAGCTGAATATGTAGCAACTGGATTTTGTTGTACTCAAGTGTTGTGGATGCAACATACACTCACAGACTATGGATTGAGTTTTACTAAGACTCAAAATATTTGTGATAAAAAAATTGCCATTTACCTTAGTAAAAACACTGCACATCACTCATGTTAAAAACACATAGATATTAGGCATCACATTCATATGGATCACAAAAAAAGATATCGTTATTCATTTTATCGGAACACAAGATCATGTTGCTTATATTTTCACAAAATCTATACCTTTCTATAGATTTGAATACATCAAACAAAAGTTATGAATGATAAACCTAATGAAATATTCCTTAATTAACTTCTTCTTGAAACAATCTCCTTACATAAATAAACTCTTTTCTATAGGGTGATTATATGTTTTTGTTAGTTTTTGAAAAAATTTCGTAGAGAGTTTTAGGAAGAATTTTCATAGTGAGCTTTTGAAATTATCATACTGGATCATTCGTAATGAAATTTTCATACTAAAATCATCGTAATAAAAATTTAGTATAGATATTCGTAATTAAGTTTTCATACTGGAAATCATCGTAATGATGTTTTCGTACTGGAAATATTCATAATGAAGTTTTCGTAATGGAAATTTTCGTAATGAGAATTTTCGTAATGGGAAATTTTTGTACTCAGGATTTTCTTAATGAAAACTTTTCATACTCAAGTTTTTTGTAGTGTATTTTTTTCGTACTCAAATTTTCTTCAAGAAGAATATTACAAATTTCGAATAATTTTCCTAGAAAAATCAGAAAGGTATGACTTCCTTACTCATGTTTACATGGTCATTTTTAGTTGCTGGTAGTTTCTTTTACTTATAAAATTTTTCAGAATCATTTCTTCTTAAATCTGAAATGTTTTTGTTAAAACCTCAAAAGATCGGATTCATGTTTTCCATTTAGGTATTATTTCAACCATCAGAACAGATTAGAGAAATTTTCAACAGTTAGATTGATTTTGGATGTTCAATGTTCACCTCCATAGCCTATATAAAGGGCACCCCTTTTTTTGTCCACATCGATCTCCAACCTCTCGCATGCCGAACCCCTGCCTCAGTTCTTAAATCCCATTACGGACATTTCAGTGTTCCTCCATTATGAATGTTAGTAGAAGCCACCTCTCAAGAAATTACATCCATCAAACCAATTTCAACTTGGTTAGTCTACAGAGAATGGTTGGTTCATCCAAATTTCATTAATAATTATGATTCTCTTATCTCTAAGAACATCAAACTCAAAAGTTGGGATTAAATTTTCATATCAATGACTGGGGATCAGGATGTTGCTTATACCAACATGCTTATAGAATTATAAGAGTATGTTTCCTTCTATGAAGAATATGGAAGAGAAAGGTTTTCTTTCAAGTCTTATGGAAAGACTTACAATCTTTTTAACACCATTGTTGCGAGCTTGGTGGGATTATCATATGAAGGAGAGGCTGAATTTTGTTCACAAAAACTGTCAGATGATCAGGGATGTTTCAACAATGTGAAGGAATTGAAATGCATAGGCCTCAATGATGATAAAACAGTGAAGATTGCGCATCTCTCCACCAACAACCAGATGTTGAAGTTGTGGGTTCAAGTATTTTTTGTACCGAAGAGAGGTGATAAGGAAAATATCAAGAAGAGTGATATTTACAACTTGGATTTCATGGTAAATCTATGAATGATCAACCTTATTAGTAACATTCTAATTACAATTCCGAATATGAAGAATGTAACCCTAAAAGCATAAATTATTATGTATCATTCTCTCCTCTCCAAGCTTTTTATTTGATGTCTTGATTCTTTCAAGGTTGCTTTCACCTCAATGATCAGAAATTATAAGGTGATGTTGATAAGTGAAGACAACTTAAAGAGGATAAAAATTGGTTTTTGAAAAGATTCAAGGGAGTTCTACGATCTACCATAGGAGGAGGTAAAAGCTGATATGGAAATTGTTGAGAAATCTGAAACATCTAAGAATACCAGAAAGAAGAGGAAGCCGATGGAAGTTCATGCTGAAGAAAAAACTCCTAAGCCTAAAGAATCCCAATTTGCACCACCCATACCAATGAAATAAAAATAATACCTAGATGAAGTGGTAGCTATGTGGAGAGATCTCAAGGAGAAGAGAATGGAAGGGGAACCTCAGTTCAGATTAGACCCTGCTAATGCAAAGGCCATAAAAGAGAAATCATTTGATGAGTTCGAGAGGAAAGCATAATAGAAGATGGTGAAAAAGAAATTTTCTGAAGCTAAAGTTGTG
The DNA here is from genome assembly GCA_963277665.1 of Viscum album. Classification (NCBI taxonomy): domain Eukaryota; kingdom Viridiplantae; phylum Streptophyta; class Magnoliopsida; order Santalales; family Viscaceae; genus Viscum; species Viscum album. The sequence continues at coordinate 1,437,291,341 of OY728159.1, forward strand.
CATTCAATTTGGAAGGTTACAGGGTTACCCTCTGTGATGATTCATGTTCCAGAACCCTTCTTTACGGTGCCTTTACCAGAGACTCTTGGATGGAATTACATCACTCTGAAAAAGTCCAAAGGGAAAGAATTTGTTGGGCGAGTAGAGGAAGAAGATGTAGAAAGTGTATAAGAAGAAGATGAAGTAGAGAAAGTTGAATAAGAAGAAGAAATGAAAGAAGTTAGTGGTGATCTTGATGACTTGATCAATCAAGAGGAAGACTATCAAGAAAAAGAAAATACATCAGAGAAACCACCACTACGAACTACTGAGGCCGTGTCCTCAATGATAGTCACTCTAGAAAAGGTAGATGAGAAAGAAGGAAACAAAGATGACAATAAGGAGGAAGAGAAAGTGAATGAGTTTTATGTGGTAGAGAGTTATTAGAAGCATTTCCGTGATGAAGGAGAAGAGATGGAAAACCCAGATGAAGATTAGATTGATCAAGTATCTGAATGCGAGGAAGAATCTTTTGAAGAAAAACCCATTACGAAAGATGATAAGGGTAAGATAGTGCTTATGGATACCCCAAAAAAATGTAATATGGAAAAAATCATGTTGGTAGTTCATCAAAAATAAGTTAGTGGAAATTGAATAAGAACAATCCCCAAGAAAGGTGTCTAATTCGGATTCATCAGCATTGGGTCATGACTTTATTGAAGAATCTTTGATGAAATTGGTGGACACCATTCCGATCATTCCCACCATAGGCTTCAGATGCCGGATGCTTTAACATAGCATGAATCAGAAGTCAGAATCATTATTTATGGTGATGAATAAGTGTTTGATGATTGAATCAGATCATAGAAATGTATTTATCAATTATGATGTTCACAAAAAATCTTGCAGCAAAGTCCCTATTTCGTCAATGAAAGTTGATGATGATTTGGCTGAGTTTGATCATTTTCAGAATTATGTGAAAAATGAATTTGACACTGAGGATGGAAAAATCGAGAATCTTCAAGAAAAGTTGACCCTTCAGCAAAAGTCTCGGAATCAATAGGTCAGATATCTGAATGGAAGCTTAACTCGGTTTCTAGGAACTGTAATGGGGAACGAGATTTCCAGATTGAGTTTAAAGAGAAGCTTGAAACACAAGATGATTTACTGAAGATGCAGGATGATGCCATGAAGTCTCAAGAAGAGGTTCTGAAATCTCAACAAGAAAGGATCACAGCTTTGCAGAAGTAAGCTGAGGAGGATCAGAAAGATTTGAGAAAGATGAAAACTCTCATAAGGAATTTAATTACAATTGAGAAGGAAGACAAATGAACTCAAACTGATCTTTTTTTGCATTTGAATTTCCTTGTAAAAATTCATTCAACTCTAATGAAATCTCTGGTTGTTTGTATCAGGTTCTATTATGTACTAATGTTTATGGTACTTTATTACTTTTACATTCCCTTAATTCTTTTTTAAAATCACAAAGGGGGAGAAGGAAAAAAGATCAACAAAAAAGGGGGAGAAGGAAAACACTCTAAGTAAGAACTATCCCACAGTAAGGGGGATCTTATCCAAGGGGTAGTTTTTCATTACAATGTTTTTCATTCCAATGATAATGAAAACCCCACTCTTGAATTTCAGAATACAATACATTGATTTCCAAAGCCTAAGGGGGAGTAAGATGGATTCATTATCATCTATGAACAAAGGGATATAAGGTTTAATTTCAATGTCTAAAGAAATTTTTCAAAGTACTTATATTCTTTATCGATGGTTTTTTTTTGTGATTTCCAAATAGGGGGAAATTTTTGAGTCAATAAGGTTTCCCATATGACTTTTTCATTCATTAATGGTTTGAAAATCACAAACACCTTATACTAAAAAAATCCATATTTTACTTCTGTAAGGAAAAATTCTTTCTTTAATGAAATTTACCATTACCTATATTTTCGTAATCATATCGAAAATTTGTCTAAGTATAAAATTTGGATTGAAGTCAAAATCCTCGGAATCATAAAAATACTTAGATGTAAGGTATTCTGTTATTTCATTACGAATTCCGAGGATGAATTCTCATTACGAATTATGATTACGATTCTCATTACGAATTACAGGGATGAATTCTCATTACGAATTCTGATGATGAATTCTCATTACGAATTCTGATTATGAATTCGCATTACGAATTCTACTGATGAAATCTCATTACGAATTCGTATTACGAATTATCATTACGAATTCTGATTATGAATTATTATAATGTATTCCAGTGAGGAATTATCATTAAGAATTCTGATGATGAATTCTCATTAAGAATTCTGATTACAAATTTTCCTTACGAATTCCAGTGATGAATTCTCATTACGAATTCGGATGATAAATTCTCATTATGAATTCTGAGTACGAATTCTCATTACGAGTTCCAGAGATGAATTATCATTATGAATTCTGATGATAATTCTCATTATGAATTCTGATTATGAATTCACATTAAGAATTCTGTTGATGAATTCTCATTACGAATTCTGTAGATGAATTCTAATTACGAATTCTTATTATGAATTCTCATTATGAATTCCTTAGTAAAACAGAATCTGAACATCTCTTTAATATATACTCCGAATACCTTTTTGGTTAGACTACGAACTTTTATTTTCCCTAAATTACAAACATCAATTTTCCTTATGCTTACAATTGTTTCATTACAAAACAATGTCCTTTATTCAATTTTTGAGTAACCGTTGTTTGAGTGACATGTGTACAGGTCCCTCCGTAATTCAAGGAAAAATATGACCGTTGGAGGAGGGACCCGACCGTTGGAGCTTCGCCTATAAATTGGACCTCATTTGAATGTGTTTAGAACTTCTGGAATTATGGTGATCAGAACTTCCTGAAGTGATTTCTAGAGAGAGAGGCTCTTATCAAATCTCAATGCTGCTATTAGAAGGTTTGAACAGCTTATTCAAACTTTTCCTTGTGAAGACGTGCTTCGTGCAACTCTGATTGTTGTTAATTATAATTGAGTGCTTCCAGGGATAGGAAGACAGAGGTGCCGACTACCCTGATGTTCTAGTTCTTCCGTGCTGAGGAAGACAGAGGTTCCAACTACCTTGACATTGAGGGCTTGTGGGGATAGCATGATAGAGACTCTGATTTTAATATCGAGGGCTTACCCGGGTGTGGGTTTGACAGACTTTTTGAATGTATAAATCAAAAGACTATTATCCAAGGTTGTTGGATACCCTTCCCTTTGGGTTAAATGATTTATATCTTGTTACATGTTTTTGTTACATGTTTATCATTTCCGCTACATTTTGTATGTTTGAGAAAGTATAACTATCTTATACTTCCTTACACTTGCATACTCTGATTTTGTTATATTATATATGCTTTAAGGTAGAATCACATTTGGTAAACATTGGTTATGTTTTATTTTCCAGATCCATATTTCTGGAACTTATTTTTTTGGAATCACTTTCCATATTTATGCAACTGTGTTGAACAAGAAGTTTGTAACCTCATACATTTTACAAATCTCTCAACTTGTTACAGGTGTTATGAATTTTCTTATTTTATCATTGTTAAACATGGATATTTCCTTGTTTAAGTAAATTTTTATAGTGTACAATTCACCCCCTATTGTATATTGAACATCTACATCATTATTTTGATCCTACAGTAACACCCCAGATAAATTAAGAATAAGGCATTTTCATATATATTAATAATTCTGAATTAAATTTTATTTATAACATTATGGGGATTTTATGTTCGATGGAAAATCCAATAGGCAACATTGGATTTAATTGATACACGACATTGCACAATAACAATATAATTTTATTATTTTAAATGGTAGTTAATGCCTAGCTGTTGTATTGGCAGGAATGAGCTGAACTATCTAAAATATTTTTATATATTTTTTTTAAAATATTTTTTCATTTATCCATTAAATGTTTGAGGATTAAATTTTGAATGAATCAAATTTTATGCATACATACAACATATATCGTTAGAAGGTCAATTTACTGCCTTTTATGGCGAGCCATTTTTAAATCTATTTTTGGTCACATTTATATGTTCTATTTGAAAAAATTAAATTCCTCTTAGATAAATGACATCAAAATTTTTCTGATTGTAATTCTTTTGTATTTTTTAAATAATAATGTAACGAACTGGAAATTTTAGTGAAACTTTTTTCATAAATACTTTGGAATTTTAAGAGTCTGTAGTTTCTGACGGCACTGGATTTCGCGGCCCGGTGTGCCTGGAATCATTTTTTGATGTTTTGTTCGGGTATGTTCAGTAAACATATGTGAGGGTTTTTATATCCTTTGAACCTATTCTCAGAATTGAAATATGAGGGTATCGATGAACTCGCAGCACAAGTATTCGCTTAAGGGGACATTTACCGCAGCCATCTTTCCTCGGGTAGAGAAATTAATTTTTGGGGATTTATATTAATCTAAATAAAAGTGTTGTAAAAAATTTTATTGTTTATGAGTTTGTTATTTCCTACAAGGGGGAGTTAGGGGTAGGGTCCACACCCCACATAAACTCCCATGATAGGATTTAGTGTGGTGGGGCCCACACAAACCCCAAACCTTTCACCTCCCCTCAACTCCCCAATAACTCCGCTTCATTAATTTTGACAAAAAATCTATTTTATTATGTGGTGCCTCTCCACCTCCCACCCATTGATAGTTCCAACACACCTATTGAAATAATTAATCTCATAATTAATTAATTTCTGTGTCAACAATTCATTTTTAAATAGTTTCTAAATTGATGGCATGTTTATTATATTGGGAGACGTTTAATAATATTTTCCTGGAAAATATTCTGGTGGAGAAACCTCTGGAGAAATAGAAGAATCGTCTTCTTCTCTCAAATAAGAGCACCATCCTTCCAACGATGAACCACCGAAGAATGAATATCATCTCCTTCGATATTCGGCCAAGCCAAAGGAGAAGGAGCCACCTGTACGATATGCCAACAACGCACCATCCACGACTCCTTCTTCACCGTAGTCAACGAGGTGACGCCACCACCCCTCAACTCTAACTAGGAGAAAACCTTAATTCGTGGTAGGGTGTTTGTATAATTTAATGTGAATAAATTATACCTTCGTAATTGTTGAATGCAAGTTGTCATCTATGGACTTTTTTTACCGCCTAACACGGAGGGCACAGGCCGAACGAAGATGACCCGATGACCCTCATTTGTTTCATGTTTTTATTTACAATGGAGATGTAGTTGGAGACGATCGGGGGAGGTGGAGATAGAAGGAGACGATGTCATCGACGACCATGAACCGACCCTAAGAGGACTGCATCAACTGGTGCCATGTGCAAGGTAGACCGTGTCCAATGACCACGAGATGATTGACCGAAGATGAACTGGCCAGCTCATGCTGGCCGGGCCGAAGGGACCGCGGCGCCACAAAGGAACCGCGCTATGAAGGACAGCAGCCCACGTTCCACGGGCTGTTTTGGTGTCGGAACGGTCAACCTCTTGCCGGCTGGGTTGAAGGCCGCAGGGCAACCATGCACCGCATGTGGACAAAAATGTCTTACCCCTGTGGGTCGCTCGCACTGGAGAAGCTGGCCAGCTTCGACCAGATGGGCAGGAGTGCGGCACAATCGTGTGGAAGCCCCCCCCCCCCCCCCCCTTGCTCTACGTCGCTTTGCTAGTTGGCCGAGCTGCGACCTAAAGTTGGTCGGGCCGCCCCAGCCAGGCCATCGCTCCCCCCCCCAGGCCGGGACACACCCCATTTTTCCAAGCAGGGCCCCATCTATTCTAGCTGACTCCTTAGTCGGGTTGGACATGCTGAGTTAGGTTGGGCTGCCCGGCAGTCCGCCGGGCTTGACAGGCTGGGCCCGATTCGCTTATACGCGATTAATATCCGGATCATGAATCCGATTGACGCGCTGTCTACATCATTGAGACCCTTGCGATGAGGAGGAACATTTACGATACTCTAAGTTAGTTTTAGATGACTTTGGAAAACATCCGTGTTTGAAACGAGCATAATTCCAACTGGGCCCCTGGAACGGAAAAGCCAATAACTCTCAGATCGGGCGTCCGATTTATGCGACGTCTTTCGCATTGGGTTTTATTTGATAATGAGGAACTTTGGGATACATCCACTCAGGACTTTGTGATATTTTTTGTATCTACTTTTTTCTCGAGGAGCGGACCTCCCAGAATCAAGCGTGATGTGTGCAGGAACCCTAGAACAGGCTGCGACTGCGATAACAACTGTACTGGAATCCTCTGTGGGTTCGGCAGTGATGACAACTATACTGGAATCCCTTGTGGGTTCGACATATTGACATTTGTACTTGTAACTAGACTGCTTATGACAGAGTTGATGGTCAATTATCCTAATTGGGTTCGATAGCATATCTGGTCTATTATCCAAACGTGGGTCTGACAGCTTAGACGAATCAGTGAATATACCTAATCATCTCTATTGTGATACGAAATATGAATAACTATGTGATAAGAGTCATTATTTTAGATCATTATCATTGAGTTGATTGACTTTTTTCCTGTGTGGACTGGGATGTTCTTGGGCTCGAGAGTGGAGCCAAACTTATATTGTTGACATAGGTATATGTATGGGCATATACCTAAGTATAGTTGGTTGATACTTCGTGACTGTATCTTTCTTATGTGGTATATCCTTTTTGGATTCTTAGAGACCGTCAGGGGTATCAGTGTCCCTACTATGTATTGTATACTCACCCATGCACGGGATATTCCTGTACTACATTGTGTTGGATGTAGAGGATGGAAATCACTGATCGAGGAGGAGACATGGGGAGTTGGACGGTACCTGGAGGTGGACAACTTTCTGAGACGTACACGAAGCGGACGGATGGACATGGGGTGTTGTGGGGGCCATCTATACCAACCCATAAGGTTGGATTCCTAGAGGACAACTCAGTGGTTGCTATTTTACTTTTCTGCAGTTGTACTAGCTTTTCAGGTGTACTGTACTTACTGTTGGGCTTGTATTTCTGGCGCCTTTTTCTTTCACCATTTACCTTTGTATACAATATTACTTAGTGCTTACCTCAGTTGTGTACACTGTTGGGTTTGATACATTTCTAAATGAAATTCCTTCCCAGTATATGGATTTACTCCTTTGGTTCTAGTTGCCAGCCCGTGGCCTATGGAAGGCTGGCTTCGGGTAGTAACGACAGGGGCCCTGAGGATGGGTTGTGAAAAATTGGTAATAGATGATTCAGTTCTAAAGAAGAAATTAGGATTCTGATCGTTCTTTTCAATGAAACAATTGTTTTAAGAGTATTGAGTGTGGTTTTCAGTCTAGGGAGTCCAGTGTTTGTTCAGCGGCCAACGTATCCATTCACAAGGACGTTGATCTCTGATTTCTGATTGAGTGCACGAGAACATTGAATGTATGTGTGTTTCAAAAGTTTTCATTGTGATTACATTGTGTCATCTCACCAGGTATACTGTTTTGATAGTGCAGCACCTATTTCTTTTCAGGATGGCCCCATGAAGGTAGCAAGTTAGGGTTCTGAGTTACGTAAGAGATGGTATCCCATCGAGCAACGAGGCCTCGGCACATGGCCACATCACGGGGAGTCACCAGTGGTACCACTACCGGTTGAACCACCAATACAACTAGCTCCAGTAGTAGAGAGTGTGTGCCTCCTTAGTGCTTTTCACAAGTTCCAACTACAGAGGCCGCCCATGTTTTGCGGAGAGACGGACCCACAGGTAGGTGAGGATTGGCTGGCGGCTATCGTCAGGGTTTTCAAATTGGTTGGGATACTAGCAGACCTTATGATGATCTTCGTCACATGTCTCCTACATGCAGCGAAATTCAGATGGTGGAGCCTAATGCTCCAGGTGCATGATGAGGCATCTTTACACTAGATGGACTTCTAGAGTCTCTTCTGCTCTGAGTATGTTGCATCCACCCTCCGTGCAGTGGGGATTCTGGGGCTACATCATCTGCAACATGGCAACATGACAGTAGCACTGTACTTAGCGAGTTTCACTGACCTCCCAAGCTACATCCCAGATATGGTATGAGACTCATTCTTCAGGGCATGGACCATCTAGAAGGGATATAGTCATGATATAATGTCATCAAATACTCCCCTCACCATCCCGACATAGGAAGGGGTGTTGGAGCAAGCCCTTCTAGTGGAGAGCTTCATCGCTGAGTCGTCTCCAGTAGTGAGACCCACCACAGGGTGACACGTAGTGGAGTCTTCTGTAGGTGGTAGTAGATAGATGTCGCAGAGGTCCAAGTGGACCAGGCCATCAGGTGGGCGACCTCATGATACAGGTTCGGTTGTGTGGGTCACACAAAACAAAGCTAGCTATACGAGGAATATGCAGTGCTATGCATGCGGTGGACAGGGCCACATGGCTCGAGACTGTCCATCCTACCATGCAGATTAGTAGCAGACAGTAGTGGGACTTCCTAGGTAGAGGCAGAGGTTTGAACATGGCGGTCCTTAGGAGGCAAGCGGACGTGGCAGAGGAGCTGGCCGAGCAGTGGGTGGTGGATGGTGTTTCGAGGCTCTACCACCACCATAACCAGGATGACCACCCTATCCTCAGTGAGTTGGAAGAATGGGGTAGGCTCAGCTCAATGAAGTTGAGGCATATGACAACGACACACCTGAGACGATTCTAGGGACTATCTGTGTGTACTCCACCCTTGTTGTAGTGCTTATAGACACTTGTGTGATTCATTGTTTCATTGTTGTTTCCCTTTTTCAGTGCTCAGAGATTCTGATGGAGCCGTTGGCTAGATCCTTATGGATAGAGACACCTACGAGACCAGAATCAACGATTACGCACTGGTGCTGGTAGTGTCAGCATACTATAGGATGTGAGATATTTGGTTGGTAACTTCTTGTAGTGGAGTTGATGCCTCATAATGTCATCTTGGGTATGGAAAAGTTATCTACAATTCATGCTCAGATCGACTATATTAGGATTAATGGGTGGTGTGTCCGCACGGATGGGATAAAGTTCACCTTCATCGGTTAGAAGGGAGCCTTTCCAGCACAGGAGGGACTTATATAGAGTAGAGGGAAGCCCATCACAAATCAGTTGGATTGTCTCATCCTCAGAGCTTTAGATATGCAGAGTCCGAGTTTTCCTATTGTGGTGGATCATTATGTGGACATATTTAGTGACGAAGTTACAGGACTACCTCCTCACAGAGAGGTAGACTTATGCATAGACATGTACCCTCAGACATCACCAATATCTACTCCAACATATCGGGTGGCTCCCACTGTGCATTGTGAGCTGTGGGTACAGCTGTGGAATTACAGGGGAAGGGATTTATCCGACCGAGTGTTTAACCTTGGGATTCACTGATTTTCAATGCCAAGAAGGTGGATGGGAGATTGCAACTTTGTATCAACTACCGTCGCCTGAATCAGGTGACCGTGAAAAACAAGTTCCCACTCTCGAGGATTGATGACCTCTTTGATCATCTCTAGGGAGCATGATGGTTATCAAAGATAAAACTCATGTCAGGCTATCACCAGCTCAGATTTCGAGATGAGGATGTGCATAAGACGACCTTCTGGTGTTGGTATGGCCACTATGAGTTAGGGGTTATGAAATTCAGCGTATCCAATGGTCCAGCAGTGTTCATTAGTCTCATGAACAAGATCTTCCATCCTTACCTTGATCTATTTTTCATAGTCTTCATCGAAAATATGTTGATTTACTCTACTACTGGGGAGGAGCATGCCTACCACTGGCGGGTTGTACTAGATACACTCCGAGAGCACCAGCTTTATGGTAAGTTCGTGAAGTTCCTGTTTTGGATTCGAGAGGTTCACGTCGTGGTACACATCATCTCGGTGGATGGAGTTGCAGTGGATCCAACGAAGATCGAGGTGTTATTTTCAAGGGACCCACCCAGGAGTGTGATAGAGATGTGGAGTTTCATGGGTGTGGCTAGGTGCTATCAGAGATTTGTTCCAAACTTCACCAGAGTTGCAGCACCACATTCAGCTTTGACAAAGACGGGGAAATAGTTCATGGGGTCAGATAGATACTAGTAGAGCTTTCTGGAGCTGAGACATAGATTGACCATTGGGACCATCTTGAGGATACCAGAGGAGAGAGTAGGGTAGGTAGTTTACTGCAACGCATCAAGGACGAGACTTGGGTGTGTCCTGATGAAGGAGTGAGCATGGATCTCATACAGTTCACAAAAATTGACGAAGAACTAGAAAAACTACGCTACCCAAGACATGGAGTGAGATGCAGTGGTATTTTCCTTGAAGATTTGGTGGCACTATCAGATGGGGAGCATTTTACAGTCTACTCTGACCACCAGAGTCTCAGGTACATCTTCTAACCGAAGGACCTAAACCTGAGACATCGACATTGTCTTGAGTTCCTATAAGACAATGACATCAAAATATTCTATACTCCTGGGAAGGGGAATGTTATAGAAGATGATATCAGTAGGATATTGGGCATTCAAATACTAGGAGATGTGACAGAGAAGCTGGACGCATTGCAGAAATCATTTGTGGATAGAGATGAAGCATCCTTTCTTCAGTCCCACACTATCACTCCTCTCCTTCTACAGTGAGTCAGGGAGGCACAACGTGTGGAAATTGACAGTGAGACATGACATGCTCAGATATCCTCGGGGCATGAACCTGATGGATTTTCTTAATGAGGGGAGAATGTAATCCTCTTCAAGGAACATACCATGGTACCGGTTGCACAACAGGAGGAGGTGCTGAGGGAGTTCCACCCCTCCCCTCTAGAGAAACATCCAGGAGTGGAAAAGATGTATCAGGACCTCAGAAGATAGCACTGGTGGCAGGGTATGAAGAAGGTAGTAGCAGTGTTCATTTCATGATGCCTCACTTGTCAGCCTGTGAAGGCGAATCACTAGGTACCCGCAGGCTTGGTACAACCCTTAGACGTCCCAGAGTGGAATTGGGACAAGATATCCATGGATTTCATGATGGGGCTTCCACGTACATCCATAGGACATGACTCTATCTGGGTGATCGTAGACCGGCTCACCAAGTCGGTTCACATCCTATAGATCTGAGAGTAGGGCTCAATAGATATCTTGGGATACCTCCATATTCAGGAGATCGTACGTCTTCATGGTGTGACTTTGAATATCGTCTCTTGTCGAGATGCTCATTTCACTTCCCGGATTTGGAAGGGCTTACATGGGGATTTTGGGATGCATCTTTGCTTGAGAACTAACTTCCATCCTTAGACGGATGGCCAGACTAAGAGGACCATTCAGACACTCGAGGACATGCTCTATGCATGTATCCTTGTCTTTGGTCACAGTAGGGAGGATCACATACCTTTGGTGGATTTTGCGTACAACAATATCTACCACTCCACAATCTGGATGGACCTTTATGAGGCATTGTACGTCTGAACTTGCAGGTTATCTCTGTGTTGGACTGACCCTGTGAAGTCAGCAATTGTAGGACCAGAGATAGTTCTGGATACGACGGAGAAGGTGCTAATCATCCAGAAGCATATGAAGACTACACAGAGAAGAAAGAAGTCCTATTCTAATAGGAGACAAAGACCACTTGAGTTTGAGGATGGAGACCACATTTTCTTATGTGTCTCAGCTTGACGAGGATTACAGAGATTTGGTCACGGTGGAATGTTTTCTTCGCATTTCGTCGGTCCTTTCTAGGTCCTCAGTAGAGTAGGCAAGGTGGCTTACCTCCTCTCCCTTCTACCTTAGTTTCACCAGGTGCATGATGTATTCCACATTTCTCAGATAAGGAGATACGTGCATGACCCGAACCACATCATCACCATGGGGATCTAGAAGTTGACGATGGGGTGACAATCATGGAGGATCTGGTGGAGATAGAGGATAGACAAGAGCGAGTCCTATGAGGATGGTCGATTCCACTGGTGCACATTCGTTGGAAGCATAGGAACCTCTAGGAGATCCCTTGGGAGCGGGAGGCTCAGATGCGTGCTCAGTACCACAATTTGTTCATGTATTGTGTTGTAGAATTATGGGGATGAAAATCCCTGAGGTGTGAGTAAAGTAAAGACCCGGAAATTTCAATGTATTTTTTTCATAATCAGTTTGGAATTTTACCGGTCATTAGTTTCTAACGGCACCTGATTCCAAATCCCATTGTACCCGAAATAATTTTCTGATGTTTTTTTTGGGCACATTCGGTAAAGGTACGTGCAATATTTTCTATCATTTGAACTGGGGCTCAGAATTGAAATCTGAGGGCACCGATGAACTAGAAGCACTTGTATTCACTTAAGTGGACCTTTACTGCAGTTGTGTTTTCTCGGGAGGAGAAGTTAATTTTTGTGAATTTATATTAAACTAAATAAAATTATTGTACCCAATTTTTATTGTTTAAGAGTTGGTTATTTCCTAAATGGGGGAGTTAGGAGTGGTGCCCACACCCCACATAACCTCCCATGATAGGATTTATTGTGGTGGGGCCCACACATACCCAAAACATTTCACCACCCCTCAACTCCCCAATAACTCCCCTTCATTAGTTTTGAAAACATCTCTCTTTTATTATGTGGAGCCTCTCCACCTCCCACCCATTGATTGTGCCAACACAACTATTGGACTAATTAATCTCATAATTAATTAATTTGTTTGTTAATAATTCATTTTTGAATTGTTTTGAAATGGTTTAAAGGTTTATTATATTGGGATCATTTTTATAATATTTTCATGGAAAATATTTCGGTGGTGAAACCACTCGAGAAATAGAAGAATACTATTCTTATCTCAATGAAGAACCTCATCCATCCAATGAAGAACTGCTGAAGAACAACGATCACCTCCTTCGATCATTGGCCACGAAAAAGGAGAAGGAGCCACCTGCACGGAATGCGGACGACACACCATCCTCGGGTCCTTCTTCCCTGACGTCAATGAGTTGATGCCGCCGCCCTGTGACTCTGACTACGAGCGAACCTTAATTTGTGGTTGGGTGTTTGTACAATTTAATTTTAATAAATTATACCTTCATACTCATTGAATGAAATTGATTGTCTATGTCATTATGTAACTACCTAATGCAGAGGGTACGGGCCTAACGAACACATCTTGATGATACTCATTTTTTTCTTGTTTTTATTTTCAATGGAGATAGAGTTGGTGATGATTAGGGGTGGTAACGACCGAAGGTGAAGGTGGCCATGTGCCAGCCCAAAGAGGACTGCGAAGCAGGGTGTTGCGCGGAAGGGAGACTGCGGCCCGCGATCGCGGCCCCCTCGGCCAACGATGAACTCACCGACTCAAGCCAGCTATGACGAAGGGACCTCGGCACCACGAGGGAACCACACTTTGAAGGATAGCAGCCCGCGTTAAGCGGGCCGCTTCGGCGGCGGAGAAGCCAACCGCCTGCCAGCCGGGTTGATGGACGTGGAGGCTTATGGCGTCGCGTGCAGAGGACATCTGCCCAACCGAGCGGGCTACTCACACTAGAGAACCATGCCTAGATCAATAGGCCGGGAAAGAGGGTGGTGCGGCTCCTCACCATCGTGTCGATGGAATGCCCCCCACCACCCCCCCCCCCCCCCCGTTCCGCTTCGCTCGGCCTGCTGGCCGAGCCGTGACCAACAGATGGCTGGGATGCACCGGCCAGGCTGTGCCCCATCGGACAGGGCCGAACCCTTAGTCGGGTCGGACCCACCAAGTCAGGATGTGCTGACCTACAAGCCCACCGGGATTTATGCATTTTGGTTGTTTCTCTGAAACATGAATAATTCTATGACCATGCGTCCGATCGACACACCGTCTACGGCACTGGGACCCTTGTGAGGAGACAATACTTTTGCAATACTCTAAATGAGTTTTGGGATACTTTAGAAAAAGTCCTGGATATAAATGAGGATAATTCCAACTAGGCCCCTAGAATAAAAAAGCCAATAACTCTCAGACCGAGCGTCCGATTGACGTGACGTCTGTCATGTTGGGTTTCATTTGAGAAGACAGAACATTAGGATACATCATCTCAGGACCTCTTGATAGTTTATGTATCTACATTTTTTATGAGGAGCGGACCCTCCTGGAATCGAGTGTGTTGTGTGCGGGAACCTTAGAGCAGGCTGTGACTGTGATGACAACTGTACTACAATCCTCAGTGGGTTCGGTAGCAACGACCACTGCACTAGTATCCTTCGTGGCTTTGACAGTTTGACTTATGTACTACTATCCTGAGTGGGTCCGACAGAGTAGCTGGTCTAGTAACCTACGTGGGTTTGATTTCTTAGCTGGTCTAGTATCCTATGTGGGTCTGATAGTATAGATGAATCAGTGACTAAATCCTATCATCTCAATTGCTATAAAAAAGATGTATACATGTGTCAGCTGATTCTTGACATTCGATCATCATTATTGATGTGACTGACTTCTTTCTTGTATGAAATAGGTTGTTCTTGGGCACGAGAGTGGAGCTGAACTGAGATTGATGGATTAGGGATATGTATGTGCATATAACTAAGTAGGGTTCATTAATACTTCATGTTTTTATATATATTTTGTGGTTTATCCTTTGTGGATTTTGGGAGACCATCAGGGGTCTCGGGGTCCATACTGAGAATCATATATTCTACCCTGCATGGGCTATTCCAACACTACATTGTGTTGGATGCAGAAGACAGAAAACACTGATCAAGGAGGAGACTTGTGGAGCTGGACGGTACCCTGAGGTGGACCACTTTCCGAGACGTACACGGAGCGTAAAAACAAACCTGGGGTGTTGAGGATTCCATTTGTAGCCACCCATCATGTGGGATTCTCAGAGGACGAATCAGTGGATGTTGTTTGACTTTACATTTGTGTAGAGTATTGCATAGTTCTTACCTCAGTTGTGTGCTCTATTGTGTTTGTTACTTTTCTAAAGGATATTCCTTCCCAGTATAGGTATTTAAGCCTTTGGTTCTAGTCACCATCCCCTGGACTCTTGCGGGCGGGCATGTGGTAGTCACGACATGGGCCCCAAGGACGGTCGTGACAAATATTCATTTTTTAATAAATAGTTAAAAATACAATATTCTAATTCTAAAATGACATTTATTATAATTTATTTATATGTCTGTATTATCTTTATAATAGGTTTTAAATTATAATTAGATTATATTATTTCCATTTAATCCAATATTGGTTATTGGAATTAATTTCACATTGAAATTGTAAATAAACATGTGTTAATCCTTTAATAGTTATTATTTCATAAATACTCTCTATTTGTTTTGACAACCATAATTAATATTAAATTAATTAATGAAACATCTATAATTTTAATTTGGTAAAATAGAAATAATTTTTAAATTCAGATTATCATATATAACTTAGTCTCATTTTTTTGTTTTTTTTTTTGAAAAACATAAATTTTTTATGAATATTGAAACCACATAGTAGTAGTTAAAAAATGTACATTTTCATTTCAATGAAATTTTACCGCTTTTGGGAATTGAATTTTGAAAATCTGTCATACATGGTTTTTATTAGTAATTAAAATTTGGTTCAATAAGATGAAATTTTTTGTTGGTGAATTGTAAATTTTTACTTTGATTTACCACAATTAATGCTAATTAGCGTAATTAAAGATACAACTAATATTATATTATTAAAAGTTACCTTAACACTTATCATATACTTTTGGATGATTCAAGGATGACCATGAGCATCCTTGGGTAGATTTTGGGACCCCATGGTGCCACATATGAGTGATAATGTCACCTTTTTTAATTATTTTACTGTATTGGAAAAATTGACATAAAAAATATATTTCAGTAAATCCATTTTTACATAGAATTATATAATTTATCATTTCAACAATAAGTATTAATTTTAATTCTAATACAATTTCCTATATTATGTAAATTTAATTATAATTTATAGAAATCCAATAAGTTAAATTATGTATGACACAATAAGGATGCAATATTTTTCTCATTCATATATGATTTAGATAAACATGATTATTTATATTAAAATAATATCTAAAACCAGTCCAATTCTTATTGGAAGATTTTATTTCTATCACGAGTCATCTTATCATCGACATTAATGGTTTTGGACCTTTTGAATCTGATAACATGTTTATAATAAAATAACATTTTCAAACATTCCTAAAAATCCCCTCTTCTCCCATATAAAGGACACAACTTCTAATCTATTACTCACACCTCTCAAGCCCCATGTTTTGTCCAAAACCTGCCCAAATAAGCTCTATAAATCCCTATCCACTTCCAAGAATCATTACCATAGGAATAAGGAACATCTAGAAGTCCTTTTGGTTCAAACTAATGATAGTTACGCAAATTAAAGGTAAGAATTTCTCGTAAATTATTGTCATTAATTTTAATTCTCTAACCCCTAAACTCATTTTCATCATTCCATTTATAAAAAAACTAGTATCCTCAATATACTAGGTTGTTCTTGTGAGAATTATTTGAACTACACAAACACACACATCCATCAAATGGGTGAATAACATTATGTTTTTGTGGATGGCAAACTAATGCCTCACGAAACGGTGATCGTTCAAATATTTTCAACCACCTCTCATGGGGGCCATTATGATGGCGTTGTATTTATATATGATACATATTATGTTTTGTTTTCTATATTATTTTGTAATTTTTATTTACAAACAAATATTTAAGCATTCCAGTATGTGTAAACACTATAATTTCATTTGATAAAGTGCGGACTACTGCCCCCTCATGGTGTTATGATTCTTTCATGACATACGTGGAATGTATAAAGGTTGGAGTTAATGAAATAATTTAACATATATTATATATTATATTATATAGTAATTATTATTTAATTATGTATCATTATATTTTAATTCCATTAAAATAGAAAATAGAAATGAAAGTAGCGTTCATTCGTACGTACGACTTACCATCTACTTGAAAATTGCATTTAATTTCTTATATCCAAATGTTATATATTGTTATAAATACATATATATACATAATTGATATACACAATATATATGGTATATAAATCATTAATATCATTCAGGATGAAATGTAATTTTTACCACATTGAGAAATTGTAATTATAACAAGTTAATTCTTTAATTGAAATTTCCATACATCGACAAAATGTCTGAAGTGATCTAAAATTATTAACTACTTTTTATTGCAATCTAATAAGGGATATAAAATGAAAAATAATCATGAATTTATTTTTTCATGGTTGTAGAAATTAGCTTATGTTTATTATTCATGAAGAACATAGAACATACAAGTCATGTAGGACACGAGCTATGGGGATTATTATCTCAATTTTATTTCTGTGATATTTCCATTGTTTTCCACCTATTTATTACATGGGTTGTATTCTGAAATTTTATTTGAGATGTATTTTCATTAATCTATTTATATTGATTATATTATATGATTCATTTTTTGGTTATTAACTTTTGGTCATATGACTCGACTGATTACTATGTGTCAAGGGGTTTGCATCTCACATTTTATTCCGATGAGATTCATGTGATATTTTCCTAAATTTTATTTTCTGTGGTTTATGTAATTCCCATGACTATATTAAATGTGTAATATTCTTTAATTTATGGTTATTTAATTATTTATTTTATGATCCTTCTTAAATAGTTTGTCTGTTTCGTATGTTACAATATCAGTTAGGGAACCTTTCACCCTATTATTTTTAAAAGGCTTCTTTTTGTTATGTCTATTAATTTACATATTCTTGTGTTGGTATATGTTCTAATATATCCTTTTTGATGTACATTTTTTCCATGTGATGATAGATGTTTTTATCTATAATAAACATATTTTGTGAATATTAACGTGGCGTCGTTAAGCTATCGAATTTCTGTAAGAGAGCTCATTAAGACAATTTCAATTCATTTGGTTAAACTTCTACTTGCGGATTATGTCTCTCTATATATATGTGTTACTGAACAGTAATTTTTTTACACTAAATATCCAATAATATTGGGTGTATTTATATTTCTCAAACATAATTATGTAATTGATTTTTACTTAATCTAAGGAAACTATCTTTATAAGGGATTCATATCAATTTGCATTCCAATGAGAATTCATTGTTTTTATGCGCCAATTCACATTTATATGGTGTATATACTGTCCCTTGATGCTTTATATAATGAATAAAATAGTAGTCATGAAATTATACATTTTTTAATAAATTTTATTCCTCAATTATGTGTAATCAAGCCCCTATCATTTGGTTAGGAACTATTTCACAAAAATATCTTTTAAAATAATTATTCTTCAAAATCAATCTCATTAATTTCCATGTATTATAAGTATTTTTAAGGATTTATGCGGAAATAAATTTTTTAAAATGTTAATTCATTTAAAAAAATCATAGTGGTATTGGACACATTGATTCAAAATTATCTTTCATAAAGGTTATAAATGTTTTTGAAATTTTTTTTGACAAAGCATTGATAATATCAATATGTTTAAAGAATATATTGTGATTACAATGTGGAAATGTGATCATTCCATTATACTTATGTTATGTGTTATTTAATATGTTATTGTTATTAGGCAGCGGTAATTTATATGGGTGGTACCTTGATAATCCTTTTTTGGGTGAGCTAGAGATATTTCCCCAAGTCATTGGGTTACGTGACTGAGGTAAACATGATGTTTCTCGTAAGAGATTTCGGGAATATACAATGATCGGGATTCCATGTGTAACTCCCTATGTAGCTATGATAGATATATTGTATGTTTGATATGGATGCACTAGTTACCATTATGATTTAGGATTTCTGTGTCTTATTCATTAATCTTATGATTTTATATGATATGTTATGATGAAAAATTGATGGTCTTGTTTATTTTTATATATTGATTGGATAATGTTGTATTCCATGATTTTCTAACACTTTCTAGGTTTTTTATGCTCATCCCACATCATTCAAATGTTTTTCACTGGGTATAAGGGAGTGTGAGAGAAAGGATGTATTCATGAAGATTTATATCAAGAAAAGAACTCATGATTTCTTTACGGTGTTTAATTTTTTAGAAAAATGGGATAGAGTATATGTGGATACTTTTACATTGTTTAGATGTAATGTAAATGTTATTGCATAATTCTCTAAAACTCTAAACCTGAAAGGATCATCAAGGTGAATTATTCATATAATCTATTATAATGTAATGTTTAAGGTTCGGTCCTTATAAATACAGACATTCTAGAAAATATAACTATTAATATAATATATAATTAATATTTAATTAATATATAATTTATTTTTCTATAAAGATAATATATTAATGAATATATATCAATTAAATTAAAACATTTTTATACAATCTACATATAAAAGTAAGATTATCAAAAATGAATCTCTTAATTGTTACTGTATTTTGAAATAATATAATACCTAAATAATATAATGACATGATATATAACACCCAAAAACATTTACTATAAAATTATTGACATCATCCACAACATACCAGACTGAGCATTAGGGAAACCAATTGATTCTATTAAAATATTAATACTCTCGCATTGTCGTTGGAAATGGAAAAATAAATGATGATCACCACATGATGAAAAATATTTATAATTTTTAATCTTTCATTTTTTGAGAAATAATATATAATTAATAAATTTTGAGGAAATTGACGTTATAATTCAAAATGATGTTTGATAAAAAATTGATTATAAAAATTTGATCATAAAATTTATAATTAATTTCATCCCTTATAGATTTCTTTTCAAATACATAATGTTTTTAAAAATTCTTTTATAAAAATGGATTACTTGTAAATTTTTATATTTTGTAGAAATTATTTATTTTTCAATTAATAGTGAAAATTACCAATTTTTGAAATATTTCATAATATTTTCATTCAATCAAGTAATGTAAAATTCATATTATATTATTTCTTTGATATTAATGTTTCAAATGATAAATTTTATATTTAATAATCTCAGTAATTCATTTTGATTATTAAATATTCCTGATTTTGATATATGTAAATTTTAATGTAAAAAATATTTGTCTAAAATCTGCTTTTCATTTTGATTACAAAATTAATATCAAAATTGATTTATGAAATTAATATTTAATGAATGTTTTGAAATTGATACAATATTTTGATTTACTAGTTTTAAAATTATAAAATATTTCCCTCTTTTTTTACATCATTATGAATTGTAAACGTAGAAAATATGTGTTATCTCAGTGAGGGAAAAACATATAAAATATGTGTAAAACATTGGGATATAGAATTAAAATTTCTAAATCAATTTCTATTATTATATTTGTTGAATTTATTTATGTAATTTACATTATTTTTATGAATATATATCTACTTGTTTCAACATTTCATTTATTATGAAATTTATAATATTTATGTAAATGATAATATATTCAATGTAACATTATTTCATTTATAATAAATTATATTTTATGATAGATATTAAAAAATTACATTCGTTTATAAAATATATTTGAAATATAAATGTATTATATTTATCATTGTAATTATTTTTTAATTTTTAGTGATTAAATAATTACCTCAATTGCTTACGCCACACTGACATAGTGATTGTGAAATAAATAGAAAATTACGGTAAATGATTTCAAAAACACAATAATTAATTTTATAGAGTGATTTATCATTTCTGAAAAACATTATTGATAAATATAACATATTTAGGATATTTGAAATTCCAATATTCAAATTTATTTGTAGTAATTTTTTTTTCAAAATCAACTGAATTGAATAACTCTGAAAATAGCATTATTAATATTTTTTAATAAATAGAAATTTATTAAATGATTTAAAACCCAATCAATAACATTTTTATTAAATAATGATTTATAGGATTGAAATATAAATAATTTTCTAGTTATGAATTAATTTTCCTTTTAATGAAACATTCATCACCCCTAAACAATATAAACAATTGACAGAACTATAGTTTTCAAAAGGTTTAATAATTGAATAAAACTAATGTTTTAGGGTGAATGTATAAAAAAAACATGTCCCAAATTTTATTTCGAAGATGATTTATAAAGATAAAAGATATATTCGATTTATAAAAATTTGATTATATTTGGACCAGAAAATCACTTGTTATGAATTTAATACTTCATAAAATTCCATGAATTCCCTTTCCCACACTTATAAAAGGAAACCCCTTCTGAATTTTATTTAAAAGGCATTGTGGAACTTACATTTACCATCTTTATAGCAATGAAATTCTAAAAATACATATAAGACTTGTATAACTATTAATTTTTTAAAATACCATTACATGGGTCCTTAAGAAAGTATCTAATGGAGGTCTATATAGAAAGATGCAATTGTCTTTACTATCTCATTCATTTTTAGTTTGTATTCTAATTCTTATTAGTTTGTTTTTATTATCCAAATATGATAAAAAATATAATTAATATAATAATATATTATAATTATGATGGGAAAACCATATTACATCACTTCGTTAACCTATTAAAACCAAATCCACCATTCGTTTATATTAATGACTTACTGTCCCCACGTTGCAGTGTAATTTGTTTCATTACAACATTAATTTTATTAATATGATTTGTGGAACTAATGAATATATTTGGTATTTTTTGAATGATAGTAATTCTAAAATTATAATATCAGATATATATTCCAACCTTCCAATCCATTAGAAAATTATATCATAACATTTAGGTACATGTGGGCTACCACTGTGTCGATGTGAAGTGAGCAACTATAAAATTTTTCATGACATGGATCATAATAATTAAATATTTATTGAATATATAATATATATTAGATATTGAAAAGATCATTTAATGTGGAATTATTATTTACTATTATTTCATTCCATTTTTCGAAAAGTGAAAATAATATTTATGGGTACATATGGAATTCAATCTCCAGGAATGACTTAATTCATTTTAATATCCTTAAATTTTATGAATATATATATATATATATATATATAAATTTAATATATATTATAATTATATAATGAATAAAAATATATATATAGTGAGATAATTATCAGTATACTAGTATTGAAAATTTAATGAAAAATGCATGAGAAAACAATGCACATAACACATGATATATTGATTACATTTAAATATAATAAATTAATGAGTGCTGAGATGTTATAAGATGACCATATATGATACTATAAATCATAACATGATTCTATTTGGAAATCATTACTTTTTAGGACCCATTAATCCAGAGCATAAATCATTCTAACTTAGGTGATATGTGAAGTAAGATATTTTAATTCAATTCACAATCATTGAGTTATATTTCTACTTTATTGTCCTTTTTGTTGGATGTTTATGTGAAAAACGACATGTGATTGTATTATGATACCTTTACACATTTTTTGGAATATTTATATTTGTTTAAAATAACAACTTGATTGAAAATTTCTCACATAACAGATGTGTTACTAGTTAGGTATTTAATTTTATTTTCACTCCAATATGATATATTAGGATTTATGTAGAACATTTATTTTATCGGAATTATATATATATCCGTTGATGTGTCAACCATAATTATAAAATTTTCATCATAATTTGTTTTTTCAATTCATGTAACACTTTTATTGTGTTATGGTTATATAGTTTCACAATAAATAATAATTTTATTTAAAAAATTAGTGTGTTTTTTATTAGTAATATTTTCATTGATGAGAAATTATAATCATTAATTAATAACATGTAATCGATTTTTTATAATATTTATATTGATGAAAAACACATATTTTATTCCATACTTCCTCCTATATAGAACTTGAATCATGACAATAAATATTAAAAATATTACCTTTTCTTATTTCTGATTTTAATATTGTATAGTTTTTTATATTAATCATTTTAAGAAATTGTTTTTAAAATGTCATTTTTTACATAACTGATTAATCAAGGATGTTTTATATTTTCCATTACATTATATTTGGATTGAAATGGATATTTAAATTTTTTAAAATAATTATTTTTAGCATTAATTATAAAAAATTCAAAGGGAATTTATTTTAAAATATTTAACGTTAAGATATTTTTCCACTTCCATAACAAATTTACAGTATTTAGTTTCTTCATTATACAGTACATGTTTTTTTTTAAAATATATTATATAAATTCTTATTAAAAATTAATATCCCCAATTTAATTATAAGGTTTAGTATACTTAATAAAAGAAATCAATTATTATGATGAATTTATATTCACCTGTCATTTTGAATTTATTTTTGTTTTCATTAACATTATATTGATGAATTCACTTTTTAATGATTTGTGGTCCTTATATTTATATTTAATATTAATATTCACTAAAATAAGGATATTATAATTTCACAAAATATATAACATTTCTATACTTTGGATTATATATTAAATGATAGTGGATTGACTAGTGGAATATTGAGATTCATTATTCATTTCAAAATGTTTAAATTTTGTGATATTTCATATTTTTATAAATTATGGTGATCATTAAATATACGAGGAATGAATTGGACATGAAAAACAATTGGGAAAGAAATCATATATCACCATAATTCAATGATATTTCTCCTAAGAAAATCCAGATAAGAAATAATAATAATTTTGTTTTGGTATATCATTTCCCATCAATTAAACTATATTGGGCCAAGGCCTTGAAAACAATGTTATCATGAAGCCTAAGATCATGAATTCCAATAGTTAGAATTTACATAATTAATAATTTAGATATTAGTATCCATTATATTATTGTATTGCCATTATCCATTGATGTCTTTCAATTTCAAGGAATTGATTAAATTGAATGTGTTTTTAGTTATATTTCATTCCATATTTTTTATTCCTTATTGACTCATTAGAGAATCAATTATATATACCCCTTACATAGAATTTGAGATCCTCATTTATTTGTGTTCCATTCCCCATGATATAATAAAAAAAATTGAATAATATCAAGTATGATTGAATGACTATAAAGCTATTTGTTTTATACTTCATATATATCATGAGAATTAGGTATGTATCAATTTCTTCACTACTACTAAACAGATCGTTCCCTTAGGATTCCTTCATTTACATCATATGACAGTGTAATTATGTGTACATTGATTCTGGGTTACTAGCGTTGTGATATTCAAATTATAAGCATACCATGACACTTATGGGGAATGTGGAAACATTTCATAGTATCCATTAAACATTAAATCTAAACTAATATAAATTTGGATATTTGGACAGAAAAAAAATCAAAATGACCAGTAGAAGAAATTACAGTCCATTAAAGGAATACATTATAACATTAAATGAAATAGAAGAAAAAATAATAGTTAGATAAATATGAAAAAAAATCTATATATTATTTATATTATATATAAAATTTTATTATATAAATCGTTACAAGAGTGTCTAAAATGTGTTGGGACATAATTAAGGGGTTTCCCATGAAAATTTCATACATTATATAAAAATTTTACAAAATGACTATCAAAAATAGCGTTTCATTTTTAATTGTTTTTATTAATATATAATTTTTTTTTAAATTATATTTTATTTTTAATTTTATCATTTCCATTGTGGTTAATGTATATCTCATACCGTACTTT
The DNA here is from genome assembly GCA_963277665.1 of Viscum album. Classification (NCBI taxonomy): domain Eukaryota; kingdom Viridiplantae; phylum Streptophyta; class Magnoliopsida; order Santalales; family Viscaceae; genus Viscum; species Viscum album. Next base: position 1,437,315,948 of record OY728159.1, read on the forward strand.
TTTATAAGTGGCATATTCTAATATGTTTTGGTTTTATTGTAATTATTTTCACTATCACTCTTTATCCATTTATCATGTCATTTACATTATCATCCTTCTACGTGGTATATTACTCTAGGATATATTATATTAATTTTACATTATTAATTTAGTTTATAAAATTTAATTGTCCATATACACTTTTCTTTAAATGGTTTGAATACTTCATACATCTTAATAAATATTAATGGGTGTTTAAAATGAATGTTGTACCATTCCATTGACTAGGGAATATTATCAAATTGAAGTAGTTGATTTCAATATGGATAATTATATTCTACATATCCCATTATATGTAAGTGTTAAACTATAGAATGTTTTTTATTGTGTTGGTTATCCATTAAATTATCAATTTAATGAGTGTGGAATTTAATATAAGGTTATAATTGTTTTAATTACACATTATATTATTATGAGATTCATTATAGTTGTCAATTATATTTATTGATATTTAATTTTTTAACATCTATAAAAGTTTTTCAATATTATAAAAATTTAAAAACATACATTGAAAAATTATTCATTCCATGAAAAGTTTTTTTATTATCGCCCACTACACACTTACCCATACCATCATATGAGCACATCAATTTTTATTGATACAATAATTACCCAAAAAATAATGAGTGGTGATATATGTTATCGATTATAAGAAATGAATGAATGAATAATTATTTATTTATTTTTATTATTTATCATACATATGAATATGATTTAATATCATGTATATATATTTTGTCCATGATTAATGAAATTTTATTTGTGGAATTTAAAACTATATCAAATGAACTATCATCACTAGGTACCTAATTTCTAGGTTTTTTTTCCAGATCATGATCAGTAGAATCCTAGTGAACATGATATAGATGAACATATTTGAATAAAAAATTCAAAAACCGTACTAATTTTCATAAATTTTCATATAATAGAACGATATTTAATATCTATTTATATACGTAAATGGAATTTTAGACAGAGATTAAAAACAATAAATTCATTCATGATCTATTTAGTATAAGTCATTATATATAATCTAAAATTTCTTGAATGTTTCATACCTACCCAGGTTACCCCAAAAAATGTGGCACCTGAACCGATCCGTTACATAGTGGACATGAGTTCTTGAAACCCATAGGCTGGTGAAAAGCATTTGGGAATCAAACCACACATCAGGGGAATGATTTCTCATAAATGGAACTAATAACATGGAATTATAAAAATACAAATGATGAATGAAATAGTGGAATATATATATATATATATACATATATATTGTTCATAACTATAATAAGGAAGAATAACCCAACCACTAATATAGCTAAAATCATCAATAGACATGCCAATGTTCCAATGATAAAAAAACATTAATATACTCTATGTAATAGCATGGGAACCTCCCACCATCTCACCACAATAACCCCAACTCAGTTAACATGAAAAACCCACCCCTCAGAATGGTACCTTGAATATCTCAACATCTAAAGCTATAGGAAGGTATATACAACATTAATGTAGTGTGTAGGGTGTGAGCTAATAGGACTAGTTGGATCCCAACCAGTTCAACCACAGAATGCGTTAATACATCAATTCATGTATGCTCATTTCATATAAAACGTTACATGATATATAGTAATGTTGTTTTGTAGAAATATGGTAACCATGTCCATTTTAAAATAGTTATAAATAAATTATGTATACTAATTTCAAAGAATACTTCCCACATCATTTTTATAGGTATCAACATGCATTAAAGGATACAACATGGCCAGAAAAAAACATACAAAACCATAGTAACATAAACTGCATCACAACACCAACGAACACTGAATGTCATGTCACATAATACACGTAAAAAATCTATGAATAGTGAATTGATGTACCTCGGGCCAATGATCTACACTCCAGGACCAGAGAGAAACCAGAACATGTGTAACACCAAAACCATTATTGTACCAATATCCACTGAAATACAGACTAGGACGAGATAAACAACCAAATGTGTGAACCAAAATAATGGAAAATGGACTCAAGATAATCATTCCACCGAATACTGAAGGAAACCTATGTATTGATTTTTAACAATCACATAAATGTTTTCAAACACTTTTTTTAAAAAAATTATGAAATTCAATATTTAATAATGTATCCAAACATGACTCTTTTTCAAAAATAATTCAATACTATGAAAATAACCCTTTACATTCAATTTATAAAAAACATAGAAAAACCCAATATTCATCAATATATTTTTATAAAAGACACACAAGAAATAATTCCAAATTCATAATAATAAATTTGTAAATATATTTATAAATTTATAATAATATGGTTTATCAAACATATGCCGAAGACGAATCCACCATCCTTAAATATAATTTATATGATGCCTATAATGTTATCTACTATCATTGTAACCCAAAAACATCAGAGGAAATCCTAGTATCCAATAAAAATCATGGGATAAATTAAATTTAGAATGTGGGTCCTGTGTAATGGAATAAACCCACATACTATATGAATTCTTATCCACCTCACCAAAACTAATGAAGAACATCCAAAATGAATATCCAAGAATCACACATAGATTCAAGATTTGAGAATATGGTCTTTAGATACACCCATGCAAATATAATTTATCAAAAACCAAGGGATAAAATATCATGAAACAGAGGGAAAACATACTTGGAATGTTAGAAAATGACCTGAATGAGGATTAAATGATTACTAGAAGGATCAAGATGGGTCATATGTATTTCTTAATCAACTAGGATGACAATAAATACTGATCTCAAAGAACAAGAGGATGTGAAATAGAGAGATCAACTAGATTCTTCTATAAAAATCTACAAATCAGAAATTACATGAATGATATGAAAATAACACATCGTTTATTTTTCAACTCCCATAATCACTGAGTAATCATTCTCATTTTGACAAAAAAAATTAATTTCTTTAATGATTTACAAATCATGTAACCCTATTATGTGTCATCTAATCCTATAGGATGATGTTGATATGTAGAAATATTAATGAAAATTTCCAACAATTCTATATCTTCACGATTATTGGTATCCACACAATTCCTTCCCAGCCATACACGATCAATGAAAGAGGAAAAATTATAATTTTTAAAAAGTACATTTTAGAAGAGTAACAGTATGTTACAATCTGCAAACCATAGATAAAATATATCCCCAAATGATCTATAATGTAACCTAAATGCTAAAAACCTGATTAAAAAACACATTACAATTATAGTTTGTAGACCCATGTCTTAGGAGATTCATAACAATGTATCCATAGAATGAAATCCAAAGTTATTATCATCCCACGATGTAACTTTTTTCAAAATCGATAATAATGACTAGTATCTTAGTAACATAGGCTTCATGATCCACATCATGTTCACAGCAACTCAAAAAATTATATGATTCATATAGATAATTAAAAATAAGAGATACCTGAAACACATTATATATCTACATAAACTATTTTTAAACTTCTAAATGGTATGAAACCATCACCACATCCTCCACCACATCAAAATTTGACAAAAAAATGTGGAGAATGTTTCTTGTGAATTCTATGATGTCGATGGCTCATATAGGGTGAGTCATTCAAGAACACGTGGTCACCCACTGATGACATAAATAGCCTATAATGATGATCATATTTTGTTTCATAAATCTTTTGCGCCATTAGCAACATTTGATAAATCAAACGAATTGTTGTGGTAATTTCTTGAAACATACTCAGTCTAATCATAGAACATCCACCAAACACTGACCAACACAAGAGAGATTTACAAGGATGGCCATAAAATGCCTCAAAAAAGATTCATTCTAATCATTTACTAGTTACTATTGTTATAAAGGATCTCAAATATTCCCTTGTGATCATCCAAATCCCCTCAAAATTCAAGAACACATTCATATAGAATATACCAAATAATAATTATATATCATTCTATATGTCCAACTGAATGTGGATGGTATGTAGTACACAAATGAACCTGAGATATCAACACCTCCAAAAGTCTATTCCTAAAGAGTGATTGGACGCAAGGATATATATATGAATCTATATCATATGGAACTATATGAAACTGAAAAATTTCTTCCATATAGTGATTTCCATACTCATCAAATATTTTTATATTATAAATGGGTATAAAGTGATATTATTTTGTTAGTATATCGATCAAAACCCAAATCATATTATTTTTTTGGGTATATGAAATCCAATATTAAAATTCCATAGAGATGTCATCCCACATCAAAGTATGCAATTTATGTCACTAATTTAAACATGTGTGCTCGAATGTTTATCTTTCACCTATTAACATGCATATAAATGAGAGATATACATATCAATGTGCCATATCATTAAAGGAAACTAGAGTTTTTTCCACACAAATTAAAACATTTTCTTGGTTAATAGGGGAAGCACCCACTAATAACAATGTAAATCCTTCATAACATATCTCATTTCTGACTCTGGTACCTCAAAATAATTCTTCAACAATAGAACATCCTCTTTGGAGAATGAGCAATCAACAATGGTATCCCAACCATTTAGAGATCTTATTATTTATTGAATTACATCGTCATGTAGTATTTCCAAAAAAACATGTTCTTGAAGAGTGGGGGTCAACTAAAAATTTGAAAAATAAAATCATTTCCCCTATTTCAAATAATCCTAAGTGCATTTTTGAAAAACAAAATCCATCATGTTCCCCTAATCGGATGAATATATCACATCATGGTTTAGAAACCCCATGCTTAAAGAATCCGAAATAAAATTACACAACCACAGGGTGTAGGTGATATCAATGTAAAAAGACTGAGGGTTTTCAATTGATCGTTACTTTATGATTATTATGTATTTTCGAGAAAATATATAGATCATATTCTTATGATCAAAAAATACTATTAACAAAAAAAATATAGTGCCACCAACGCTAATGTAATGTATAACCACGACATTATCTATGTAATGTGTGGGGTAAATATAATCATGTGGATGGTGTTGGAGGGATACATACGCCACCACATGGTCATCCTGCATAAGCAGGATCACATACCAGAATCAGAAGCATAAAAAAACACCACATATCCATTACTAGTCTAGGGAAAGATTAGGGTTAGAGATGATGTAAGAAGTCATATTATATAATTAATAGAAGAATAACACATAAAATCCTATTTTCACATTATTTAATGTATGATTTTTCAACGGTGATTCCATTTTATGAAGATATATAAAAAATCCTCAGTAATATCAAGCAAGACAATGAAACAATGAATGTGAAATTCATTCTACTGGTATGTCCTTGAAAAAACACCTTCAACTTATTAGTATCAATTGTGAAGTAATGTACAGATATCACACTCTGTAGTTTCTATTTTATTCATTTAATAGATTACTGTTGCGTCTAATCAATAGGTCACACCCCTTCAAGACATATTTTTTCTAGGAGCGTCCATACGGTTGCAAATTTTCGTTGAGCTACCAAATCTCCATCTGTGATACAATTTATACTATTTAGCTTGCATTGGAATCAAATCAGTGAGTTCTTCATCTTCTAGAACATCATTTATTAATTTCTAATATTTCAAGATTTATCCTTGGTTGAGCGTTTTAAGCATTTTTTAGATCTACAACGTTCTAGTGAAATTCAATGACGGAGGTTCACGTATAACTATCTACCATCACTAATGTAGATGTTGTGATACATTCGAAAGACAATCTTTTAGTTATATGTGAAAAAGATCATTATACCCTTGAATGGGGTATTGAGTGTTTTTAGCACATTTAATTTCCTTTGGTGCATAGCTTGATTGTATAGTGGTTAATTGTTATGAATATGATTATCTTTGATAAGCTATGGATGTTTTTCCAATGTTTTCTTATTTTGACAATTTGGTCTAGATTTTCCGGTTAGGTTGCTGCTTTACATTCAATGCCTAATATTATAGGATATAATGATTTGTAAATGGCATTATATGATATGATGTAGATTGTTTTTCCAAGTAGTTCATGAGTTTTACATCGGTTTGTATGTATCGTTGTGCATTATTAGCTTACACAAGGCTATAAGAACCTGGTGTAGTAGACCATTGGGAGAATCGAAGTAGAGTGCTTCTATAGAGTGTATGTTTACATTTACGTTATGAGACCATATGGGGGATAGACGTATGTGCTCCTTAATAGTGTTTTTAGATCCTCGATAAGGGCCAAAAGTGGAATTTTATGTTGACTGTTTCCTTATTTTTCCTATTAGTTACCATTACCATACTATTGGGGGAATTGATGGTGAGAAATTTTCATAGAGTCATTGCTTAAGCTAAACCAGAGGGGTTATTTTGTGTCTACTTCCCAGAGGGTTGCTTGTGGTTTCTTGGTAGAAACAGATGGGATAGGTTGTGAGTACTTCATAGAGGGTTAATTTTTTTAGCTTCTTTCGTTATATATATATTTTTCAATACATTTGAAACTGTTGGAATGATTATTTGTGAGTACATACTTGTTTATTGACTCTATTTGAATATTTCCCACAATATATATTCAATGACTCTTAGGAACATATCTACTGGTGGATACCTACTAGGATTTAGTCTCACGCCCTATTTGGGACATGAAATTCGGTCCAAACTGATTATATAGCTCAAGTTATAGTTAAGTAAAAGAACCCTTCTACTTCATGTACTTGACTGATGTGTTGTTGGAGAGCATGGGACCAAGCTGAGTCTTGCGATACTAAGGGATTTTTTTATCTATTTTTCTTTTTTACCTGGTGTATTACTGTATATTATCATTCTGACTCATTTAGATATTTTCCAAGGCATATGTATCTTGCATCATTTTACATATGTGCTTCAGCTGTTTATTACTTTCAGTCTTCCTTTGTTTACTATTGTATTATTTTATTATTGCTTTCTCTATTGCTATTTGTTTTACTTCCCTCGTGTTACTCTTCCAATGAGGACATAGTTTTCCCACAATCACACCTAAGGCCCTCCCTTCTAGTCGGCAGCCTCTTCCATTCAGGAAAATGCACTTGAGGCCATTTAACCAACCTAGTATGGGGCACCTCTAAGCATCTTATAGAACCAGGATGTTACAAAGATGTATTAGGGGAAATTCTTCATTCTCAACGTACTGTTTGGAGCCATTAGCTTAGGATAAGAAGAAATAGGTACATGGAAATGAGTTGTGCCCCTGAGTAGTTATCTCATGTATTGGGAAATGACTATTTACCTCATAATACAATTTTCATGGTTATGAGATTTTAACAGTTGAATTGATTTTCAGTATTGTGTGATTCACATGTTGTGTGTTGTCAATGAATATATTATTAAGGGTCAATTTTTGTTTCAACCCTATGATATGAGGGTATGTCATCTCTTGCATCATATAGGTGGTTGTTAAAAATCACATGTCATGAATTCGTGTCATGCCATTTAGGTTGCATTAGTGATTTCATGTTGTTGTCATTGGTGATGTTCTTGATATTCATGTTGTTTTGATATATGCCTTGATAAATACCTATTTGTTAATATGTTATTGTATTCCGTAAGTTTTTTATAGAATAAATTCCAAACATTGGTTCTTGAGGTTTTATGGGACCTCATGGATCGGAATTTTCCTAACCATTTTATTGGTATTCCTTGTATATGACATGTACAGGATGCCAAGATTTGATTCATAGGGATTATGGGCCCCCATGGATCAGAATTTGGAACATTAATGTTAGTTCTAGTGTTTTTTGGGTTTTAGAGTAGATTCTAAGGAATACTGTATGGAAATCCCAAGAATACACGACGTGTAATTATGAATAAATCTCATGTGTTATTATGTTCGGGAAAGAACTTTTTTTTCAAAATTACACATTGTGTATTGTATGTTCATGCCATGTAGTCTCTAACCATGTTTCTGGATTTGTGGGTAGAGATAGAGGGTTGAAAAAAACATGGTGGGACATGCCATGTTGTGGATGTACATGTTGTGTGTTTTGAAAATGTGTCTGCCTGGGTGATTAACAAAAGGGATAGATAATGTTTTGTTTATACACACTATGTAATTCTCGAAGTTGTGTTGTAGTGTAACAGTAGAATATGGCCATATAACAAACAACACGGGCTAGTGAATTTATTCTTGTACACAATGTGTCTCTATTGAACACGCTTTGTAGAGTGTGTCGAGTGACCGACCATGTATTTAACAACAATGGTCTATTAATTTAGTCTAGTACATACCATGTCTGGCACTAACACGCCATGTAGTCTAATTCATGGAGAACTATGTGTCGTAGCCATTTAAGGGAACTCGAGCAGGGGAAGAGGATTCAAGTACACTCCATGTGTTAGGACAACACGCTATGTATATGGGGTGTAACCCGACCTGTGTTGTTGAAGGTACCTACCCAAGTGAAAGATTTATGGTACATGTTATGTAGTAAACATACATGCCATTTATCCCTATTTTGAAAAACATTTATTCTTTCTTTCTCATAATCCCTTCTTACAATTTTATTTTTCAGTCCTTGAAAATCTTGGTCAATGGTGTGTGCTTGGCCTTGAGATGTCATGCCAATGAGACATCCTTAGGTTGTTTTCCAATTACATGGAAATGACCAAACACTAGAATTTTTTTATTATGGACTTCTAGAAGATCCTCTAGTGGTGCATGTTTTGGCATCAAATTTTAATTTAGAACACAGGTGCTAATGCACTATTCTAAGAGGGCATAATTAAGATTATGCAGAACATTCATGGAGTACCGATTCATGCCCCGTCTATGGAAGACATAACATGGTTCATTTAGAAGCAACATCCTCTGACTTCCACAGGGGAAGGACTATAGGATATAGATTCATGGTTAGATGTAATGAAATCTATCATCGATCATCTGGAGATGCCTCTACAGAGTAGGTTGAATCCTACAATGTACATGATTTGGGAATCTTCCAAGAGATAATGGGATGCGACCTCTGAGGAAAAACTCCAGCTGGTTATTTCCTTGGATGAGTTCTAGAATTCTTTCTACGAAGAATTCTATATAGATACATTGAGGGAAAATCAAGCACAAGGGTTCATGATTCTGGAGCAGGGTACACTTTCAGTTATGGACTATTCCACTCTCTTCATAGATATGCAACGCTTCACCTGAATTTCATGATATGAGGAGTTATTAATAGAAAATAATCATGAGGATGGTCTGATTCACCACATCTGATCACAGGTGAACATCTTCTGGCTATCTTCCTTCACTTCTATAGTCAATTAGGTGCTGATCACTAAGCACAATCTGTGGGATTCTGGAGTTGTGAGCTTGGGCGGATCGAACACATTAGTTGGTATCCCTCCTACAGTCAATATGAGGCCCCACAGGGAGTCTAAATGTGGATATCTAAGGAGTAGAGACAATTCTTCTGGTATCCAGGTGGAGTGTTACTAGTGCCTAAAGATTGAGCATGCAAGGCCACATTGTCTGAGAGACCCAGTGGAGTGAAGAACGCCCATCAATATAGGACAACATCAGCCCTTCTATCATATATTTTCACTAGTAGCTGGAGGTAGGTGTTCTGCAATGACTCCTCATTTGTTAGAAGCACCACTAGTTTCTCACCAGTTAGGGAACTAGAGTACTTCTTGCCATTCAGGCCTAGGTGGAGGTCGCAGTTGTTGTAGTCAGTCGCAAGGCTTTCAACGACAACCTAGTGGATAGGACCAGGCTATTTAGGCAAGGACACAGAGCTAATGTACATTTCAAAAAATTTATATGGAGTAGACCCATAATTATTAGAATCCTGAAAACTCTACAGTTGGTTTAAGACCCTAGTTGCATCAGTATTTTCTTATGGTCTTCTTGATATGGGGGCATCCCATAGAATTAGATCTTCTTCTTTTGTGTAGATCCTTGAGCTCTGTATCTTTTTTATTCTATTGTATTGATGTTAAACACACTTTTTGGGACAAGGAAAGATAGTGTGTGTTAGTTCAAGGAGTCACCAATTGAGGTTAGTGGTTGTCTCTCCTTTTGGGACCTTTATTTCTTGGAATTGACATGCTATTATGTCATTGTCTATATAGAATGGTTAGTTACCATCTAGGCTATTGTCGATTTCTATCATTGTAGATTGAGTTTTAGATCACCTGAGGGTGGTTTATTTTTTCATAAAGGTGAATGGGATGTCCATTCAAGTCGAGCGGGACCTGAGTATCAGGGATCAGGTGGAGTTACAACATAGATATCTAGTCTATATCGATATGACCAGGGGACATCATATATGGAATTCCCCATGTGGTGGATCATTTCAGGGAAGTTTTTTCAAAATACATTTCTAGTTTTCCTCTGAAAAAAGTGGTACAATTTCTTATTGAGCGTGTTCTAGAAGTGGAATCATTATCCATTCCTCCTTATAGGATAGATACTACAGAGTTGCATGGGATCAAGATGAAGTTGGAGGAGTTTCATGAAAATTGTTTCATCGGACCCAGTACATCACCTTGGGGTTTGCCTGTCCAGTTTGAGAAGATGGTGTATGGTACCCTCTGAGATAGTGAGGATTATCAGAAGTAGAACCATTTGACATTCAAGAGAAAATATCCATTACTGAGGATTGAATATCTCTTTAATCATCTTCAAGGGACCTGAGTTTTCTCGAAGATTTACTTGAACTCTGGCTATCAACAGTTGCTTGTTAGACCATATAATATTCATCTTACATTCTTTTGGATCTGTTATAGTCTATACCGAGTATGCGGTTGTGTCGTTATGTCTCACAAACGTGCCTGATATTTTCATGGCACTTATGAACTATGTGTTCCAACCATACATGGATTCCATCGTGGTGGTTTTCATGGATGAAATCTTCGTGTTCACTCACACATGACATGACCATGCTACCCATATTGAGATCATTTTGAGTACACTGAGGGATCATCATTTATATGAAAATTTCTCAAAATGAAACTTTTGGATAGACAAGAGTCACGTCTTTTGTCATGATATCATTGCGATAGGAGTATAAGTAGACCCATATAATGTTAGATCAGTCGTTTCCTGGGAGAATCCAAAGATCATCTTTGAGGTAGGGTGTTTTCTTGGTTTGGCGGGATACTACATGTGTTTCATAAAGGTATTTTTACGCTTAGATGCACCACTAACATGCATGACTATAATGGGTGTAATGTACCTGTGAACAGATCCTTGTGAGTCATTATTTTAGGTGATGAATGGGATGTTGAATTCATCACTTATAATAGTTTTTCTTGAGCTATTCAAGAGATATATTGTTTACTGTGATGCTTCATGTATCGGGATGGGATATATGTATATGCAGGGGGAAGGAGTCCTTGCGTATGGATTTTGAATGTTCATGCTACAATAGTGAAATAACCTGACACACGATCTTGATATGGTTGCAGTTTTTTTATGATTTTTTTGTGACAATATATTTCAGGAGAGCATTTTGTGGTTTTCACTGACCACAAAAGTCTCAAGTACATCTTCACTCAATGTGAAATGAATTTGAAACATTGACAGTTGGTTTAGTATCTTCAGTCTTCTAATTTTAAGAATTCCTACATGCCTGGGAAAGGCAATGTAGTGGCTGATGCATTGAGTAAGAGGACTCAGATACATGCAGGTCATGATTCCAGAAGTGAGTGTTAGCTTATGGATCTTTTTTCTATGATGCATTTGGAGGTGCACGATAGATAGTGGAAAGCGATTGATTCTTATGTAGGTGTTACCTCTAATATTCTTTATCAAATTTGAATGAGGTACCTAACATATTCTGAAGGCCTAGCCCTATGGGAATGTGTGTTACAAGGGGACCCTATTTCTGGATGGATCATAGGTCAGGATGCGATCTTGTGTTTTCAAGGACGCATATGGGTTTCAGTATACATACTCGATGAGATAATTCAGGACATTCATTCCTATGTTTGGAAAGTTCATCCCAGTTTCACAAAGATGTATCATGATCTAAAATGTCAGTATTGGAGGCTAGGTATGAAAATAGATTTTTCTGGTTTTGTGATAAGGGTTCCACCTATCAACAAGTGATGGCGGAGCATCAGGGACCAGTTGGGCTTTTGCAGAAGTTACCCTTTTACATGTGGAAGTGGAATGTTGTCACAATGTAACATATCATCGTAATATCTTTTTGATTGGAATTTCATCAAGTAATATCGATTCCTTTCCTTCAAATTTTTCATCTTACTGCTCTTTCTCATATTAAAAAAATATCCATATTAGATATGAAGATTAAAATGGAGATACAACCTCATCCCAACACTTTTATAGTATTAGGGGACTTCGTTTGATATTATGACATAATTAATTATATTAAAATTTTATGTTGGATATATATAAGGAATGAATATTCTTTCCCAAAATAGAATTAAATTATATTAATGATAGAATCACACAATTTACTGGGATATTCAGCCTATAAATATTTATATTGGAGGATATATATTATTAGGATACTATCATTTAACCATTTTTTATTTTAATGGAAAAATTGCCTTCAATGCTTTATGGTGGTGTTTAAATAGTAAAAGTAAACTCACATGATTTGAAATTATTTGTAAAACCATAAATATATTGGTAAATGTATATTTAGGAATTGATTATGTGCACACCGTTCATTATTTGATTCTACTTCAAGTCCTTTATTGTATAAAAAATTTATAAATGAGAATTTTTTAAATATACAAAATATAGAAGGAAAACTGGGAAAATAAAAATGACAACATATATAAGAAATGTATTTCATAATATATGAATATCATGGAGAACTCTAATTTATCCACGCTCAATTTAAAAATATTATATTTTATATTAACTACTGACCCTTTATTAATGTTTTAAATGAATCCTTTAATTAGATAATGAATGTCCAAAGGGATTCTCCATCCAGGTCTGTAGGCTTATGATTCCATGTTTTCCTCTATGTATAGATGTAATGAATAACTGAATGACACATTCAGAGTTATAACTCATATATATATTTTCTCCACACCAACATAATACTTAATAAATCAATATTGTGATTAGTTTTTTTGAGATCATTTTAATCTATGAAATAATATATTTTATGTATTGTTTTCTTCAGTATAATCAAATCACGATGGGTTTTATAGAGATATATAATCATAATCCCAAATAAAATTTAGATCATACTATATTTCTATTATTGACAACCCATATATTTTGAACAATTTATTACATAATTTATTAAATGAATAAAAACATAACTCAATATGAAAATATTGTGAGGGTTAGTTTCATATGTGAATTAGATTCATATAACAATAACCTCAAATTGTGATAAAATAAAATTATTTAAATAATCAAAAACATGACCTTGAATTCAATTGATTGATAAAAACTACAATATATAACACGGTGGGTTATATATATATAAATATATAAGACAAGAGCAGAGATATAAATAATGATAAGGGAATAATCAAAGCATAACATTACGAAATTATTACATTTGAGTCAAGAGGCAAATTATGGTGTAAAAAATGTTGCTAATCATAATCATGACCACTGAAGCATGATATATGCAGATAAAATCAAGGAATCATATGAATGTGGTAATATCATTTAATATGATATTATAAGAATAAATTATAGCATAATGACATCATATAATTGTGTTCTTATGCTAACATAAAGTACATCCTACATGGTTTCCTCTAATATAAAATAATTACCCATTTAATTTTAGAGATATATAATTCTATTCCCACCCGTCACATTATAGTCATTTACATAAATTTGTTTTCTACATAGATCATATCTCACAAGATTATATTTTATCATTCATAATTCCACTATTAATTATTGTGGGTTCTATATTTTGATATCTACAATAAATTAAGAATAGATACATTCATATGAATACCCATGATGTGAAATGGTGATGGTAATTCACATGAAAAATGTTTTGAATTGATAATAATTTGATAATTCCATAAACATAACAAATGTACAGAAGAGATCATTAATGTGTTTACTGATAGTGAAATGTGATCTCAAATTAAATGGGAATCATAATGAATGTAAAATTTAGTATAAAAAACATGAAAACATGATCAATTAGAAATCAAATGGTTTAGAACAAGATGATAATTTTATAAAAATGAAGTGGATAAAAATCCCTTACATTTAAATAAAAGTAATATAATTACAAGTTATAATGAGTGTGGATAAATGGTCTCCAATTATTATAAAATATGTTATACATTAAAAATATATATTTAATTTCATGTAATCCTAATTAATTTATATTCAATAATCAGATTACAATGTATTTACAAAAATTATGTAGTAAATATACAATATCAATTACTTGAGAAGTGGATTCTTAAATCATCTGATGTGAGTTTTAAAAACAAGGGAGCCTCATGGTAGGGATTGAATAAGGGAGAAAATGATTTCATTACATTACAATGGGTTTTGATGAATACAATTTTTCATTTTGTAACATATTTGTTGAGAAATATATTTTAATTCATTAGTATTTTCAAAACATGTTTTTTAACTCCCTGAAATAATATATTATACAACAAAATACAGTAAATGGGTTTTCCTTGTTTTCTAAATAATACTAGTGGTTCATAATATATTATTATTCCAAAAACATATATTAATAAAATAATACAATTCATGATATAGAGGGGGATAATGTTCATAATGAATTGTTTCTAAATCAATAAATAACATTATTGTTTTTGGAGGATAAATTATGGGTTTGTAAAACATTTAAAATAAACACAAAAACACATTATACATAATATAAAAACTATTTTTGGGTTTTTATGCACGTTATTGAGTTTATTATATCAATTTCTGAATATAATAATGTCATAACACATATCATATATTTACAGCATATTTAATTGATAACAACAAATTCTAATGTCATAGAAAACAATTAGAAACCCACAATTGTATAATATTGACCTGCTCATTTCAAATATTATATTTATAATTCAAATATAATTTTATAACTATATAAATTTCCAATTGTGAATAAAAATCCATTTTTACTACTAATATTACGTTTTTTGACCATTATTACTAGTTTAACAATATTACAAAATCATTTAATATTATATAACATTATTATTATTTATAATAAAAAACATTATTTAATATGAATATTTCAAGAAATAATATATATTTCAAAATTATTAAAATTAATGAAATGTGTGTTTATGGAGGATATATAATTCCAAAGAATACAACTTTTTTTTAATTTAATGAAAATTTTATTTTTATACAACTAATATATAAACTTATATTTAAATGAAATAATAATGAAAATTTTTTATGGAAAAATTATTTTATTATAAATAAAACATTTAAATTAATACTATTATGGTCAAGATACCAAACCCATTATGTCACACCCATGTTAATTACTAAGGGTAAATATATTTCATATATTTTAATCATAACATCCCCCATAAGACCCCCCCACATCCCCCACAATTTTAGGGGGGTATTTTGAGTAGTTTTTATTGGAGAAAAGAAGTTTCACAGTTTAAGCGCACAATTTTCCAAAGAGTTCACCCATGTACATATAATTAAAATATATATAAATGAATTCATTTTCCTCAACAAATTTATCATTATTATTCCATTTAATTCCCACTTCTATCCTATCACTAATGGAATCTCTAAAAGCCTCTCAAAACTATCATTAGAACACCATTTTGAAGGGGGGTTTGTGGGAGAAACATCACACAATCTCATGTAAGTGTTTCTACCTCCTACTTCCTCCCATTTTCATGAAGTATCATCCAGTTTCCTTGATTTACCAAATTACTACAGGGTCAGGTTTTGAACCTATGGTTTAACATTGTGTTTTCTTTGTCCAATGTTTTGATTTAAGGCTCAATCTACCTTCCTTGACGTGTGACGAAGGTGTGGTTGAAATTTCATATGACAGATTCAATGTTTTTACAATATTTTTATATGATTCATTCTATATTAAATCCATTAAAATTATAATTCTTTGTTTATAATTTTTTCATATTTATATGATTTTCAAATTTCTATAAAAAATGGTTTAGTGGTATTTGTAATGAAAATGATTTTTAAGTGCCGTTTTATTTGAAATTGGGGGTATATCATAGAAATTGTATATTGGTTCATTTGGGGATGCAAGAAAACTATTTAGATGATTTTGTAGGAAATTTATAGGGTTTAAAATCATGTTTTAATGTTTATCTCATTTGTTTATTTTTTGTGGAAATTTGTTTTAATTGTGTTTTTGAAGCATATGAATTTTATATTCCATGTTTGTGTGAAAATAGAGGTTCTACAAAGATATAACTTCTTTCTTCATATAGGGATTCCCTAATACAGATTTGTTTGTTACATTTAAAGGCATTGTGATTCCATTTTTGGTGACTTATAAATGGGGGCATAATGTGCAATGTTAGGATTTCAAGGAGATTTGTTTGTGGAAAATTGCGAGAACTTGAGAGGTTGATTTATAGAAAATCAAAATGTTTTGTTGTGTGTTTTAAGTGGAATAAATTTTATATATATACTGTATTGTTTTTTTGACTGTTATTGGTGATTTTAGGTTAAATGGAATGATTATAGCATGATCAAATTTTTTTATCACAATTGGGGATGCACATTTACCTAGGTGGGAGGATATGTACTAGTACGCTAATGATCCAGAGCGGTTTTATCCCTGTTTCACATAAAAATTTGGAAAATATAATTATTAAATAAACTATAAGGATGATGATTGGGGACCACTAGTTTATCGGTAAGTTCCCTACTAGTGGCTCGTGCATGGGAAATGATTCGGATATGGATATTTTACACCGAGTTACAATGTACAAAGGGCTCGAGACTATCTAGTTCTTAGGGGTGTTCCTGGTTTTGGTGCTAATTAGATTTTTGGTACATACCATGGTATAATGGTGTGTTTTTTTGTAAATTATAGTATCTAACGTGTCTTATTCAAATATCCAAAATTTGAAATGTTTTATTTTAAAATCTGTTTACAATGGATTGATTCATTTTGTAGGATTTATAAACGATTTTCCATACTAATTTATGATGCGTGATTTCTTACCATGTTTTGAATTCTCATTGGAATCATTCTGTGGTATCATATTAGTCTTAGGATAAAACCCTACCCACCCTCCTTGGGTGTATTTATACTAGATTATGATTGACTCTGGTAAAGATAAAACCTTAGGTGAAGGCGGTTCGGGTTGTTTGTCCCCTACTATGGTGTAGTGATATGGAGGTGGCTTAGGGGTGATAACCCCTTGTAATTTTTGTGCCTTTTTTTCTAATTTTATGATGTATTTATTTATTTTTGGACCTATTGAACATTATTTAAAACTGTGTATTTAGATCTGGATTATATTACGGCTTGTTTAGCATGAAAATTTCAGATTCATATTATTGATTATTTTTAATGTTTTATGATTCATACACGAGTAAATCATTCCCAATCAAAATTCATTGTTACTTGGGAAGTTGTTTCAGCTCATGGTGATAGGGAATTTCAAATTGGGCTTATCGTAGTCTGGATTTAGTGTCGATATAAGTGGAAACCCTATTTGATTCATGACAAAATGCTATTAATGGACGCCAATATTTTTGGGTTATATTATTATTTTGTTATGATTCCGGATAGATAGATGCTAGGAATGTCATCGATTAGGGATGTTGGTCATGAGTAGGATGCATGGCCCAAAACACTTTTGGAAAACATTCAGTCACCATGTGATGATGGAATTTTCTGACTGACTTCACTTCTATTTGATACGTATGGGCTGGTGACCACATATGGACAACGGGAGTGGGTAGAGTAGTTTTTTCTACTATTACTGTAATGTGTTAAGATTGTTTATATTTGAGTAATTTTGCATAAAATTATTATAATTTTATTATTGAATGTTTTTGTGAGAGTTGAATTATTTAGAATATTGCCTCCGCGAAATGCTCACAATAACTCACATGAGGAATCCTGATATAGTTATCCCACACCGATGGATTATAGGCTAGTCGAGGCTATGGTCTAGGCTATCCAAGCCCTTAGAAAAGTATGGGTTCATGTTATCATTATTTTTAAGGAAGATGTGATGGGTCCTAGAAAATATTATCCTCATGAGTTTCAGAAAAAACAAGCCACCTTATTTTCGAGGTAGCATAGGACCCCATGAAGCGGTGGAAATGCTCGAGAAGTTCGATTTCGTGTTTGAGTTCATAGAAACTCCCGAGGAGGTCAGGGTGAAGTGTGCCTCATTTTAGTTAGAGGGACCCGACATCATGTGTTGGGAGTCATTTTTTTAGACTATGAAGAATGATTAGATGTGATGGGGATATTTCAATGACATCTTCATTCGCCAGTACTGCCCTGAACTGTTGGATTATTCTAGATCATGATTGTTCAAGAAATTTTTCAATGGGAATCATTATATGGTGGAGTATTCCAATCATTTCACTGATCTAGTTCGGTATGCCCCTAAAATCCTCTGCCATGAACAAGTGATATCCTAGACGTTTAAGCATGTCTTACGACCAGATATACACTCCTAGTTTTTCTTGTTCAAGTTATGTACCTAAGATGAGTTCATTGACCATGAATTTATGGTGTAGATTAACCATTAATTCATAGATGGTTTTTCTGGAACTGCATTAGTAGTGGGCAGTGGCTTCTCATTAATGAATAAAAGGAAATAGGTTATTCAGAAGAAGAAGGGAGGAGGTATGTTAGGCCACAATTCCAAGCAGTTTTCATTTGTGGATTCAGATGCATGATCAAAAATTTTACACTAATGTTGGATGTAGGGGGACATCCAAGCATTATTCCAACATCATCCAAATACCGGTTACAAATTTGGGTGTATGTGTCATGTCCACAACATTTACGGGGTGGCTCAACCACTTTCAAGTGTGGAATGATCAGTGTCTTTAATAGGAGTGTTAGCATAGTCAGATTAGTCGAGGATTGGGGGATCTTGATTTTGTGGTTATGGTGTAAGGGATAGGACAAATTCTAGGATGATCTAGTTTAGGGAATAGCCGTAGTCTAGCATCACCCACATTCATAAACCATACATCTTTAAGTGGTGCATCATGCACCACTAGGATTAGATGTGGGACCATCAGCAGATCAAGGTACTATTTTCATTTCACCTTCTATAGATGTTGATCATTTATATATTTTTACCTATGTTTCTTACATTTCATCCCATATTGTGGACACAATGAATATTCCAATGGAGTATGTATTTTTTGTGACAGAGTCAGTGACGCCACTAGGAAGGAAGAAGGGTCATGGTCTTATGTTCCCGTCATGTGTGCTCTCCTTGTCAGGGATTGAGATTTAGTGGGACCGCTTTTTCATATATATGGATTCATTTTTGTGATTCTTGGAATTTATTTTCTAGTATAATTCCTCAAAAAAATAAATTCTTACATGCAGAGAGTGAGTTTCACAGCACGATATGGGACTCTTCTAGTTATTCATGGAGAATGGGATCCTCAGACGGGTCTCACAGGACCTCCACTCAATATGTAAGTAATATCTTCTTTTATCATCCCTCAAGCTAGAGGAAGATTCTATTTTCCTTAATGGTGCACGAACTCATGTAGTCAATGATTTTCAAGAGGAATTCCCATATAAATTTTTAGGTTTCCCCTCAGAGCCGGATGTAGAGTTCTCGATTTATCAGGCCCTGAGAACGTAGATGATATATCATCATGTGTATCATAAAGCCCCCATTGTGCTGAGAGAATTAAACATACAGGTAGAAAACATATAATCCAAAGGACTCATTTTCCAGAGAATCTAGCCTTGGGCCACTCCTCTGATGTTTATGAAAATGATGATGGATCCCTCCGATTGTGCATTATCTACCATAAGATGAATATGGTGATAATTAATAACAAATACTCATATCCCAAAATATATGATTAGTTCAATGATTATAAAGGTTAAAGTGTTTTAAAAAAATAATCATGTATTTGAGATACCATCTACTCTGGTTGAAAGTTGTAGATATCCTGAAGATAGCCTTCAGTAGCTAGTGCGACCACTTTGAGTACTTATTAATGCAAAACATATTGACTAATGGATGAGAAATTTTAATGACACTCATGAATAGGGTCTTCGACCGATATCTCAATTCTTTCGTTATGGTGTTCGTGTATTCTATTGTAGTATACTCTATCTCTGATCAGTAACACGAACATCCATTGAGGATTGTTTTCAGAAATTTTTGGGTTCACAGCTTATATTCATAAATAACAATCTGGACCAGGGATGTGAAATTTTTAGGCCATATGATATCTGAGAAGAGGGATTTAGTGGACCATGAGATGATCTGTGCTTTCATATCTTGGGTGCAACTGAAAAAATGTTGTCGATATGAGGAGTTTTCTTGTTTTGGCTAGTTATTATAGGTGATTCATTCTTGATTTATGTCGGCTTTTTTCACTGATGACCGCACTCACTCCGAAAGGGGTGATGTTCATATGGGGACTAAATTTTCAGGAATCAATAGAGGGGATAATTTAGTGGTAGACTACCACCCCTGTGCTAATTTTTCATGAGGCCAGGAATGGGTATGTGGACTATTTTGATGCTTCCGGTTTGGGACTTGGGTGTGTGCTTATGCAGGATGATAACATGGTGGCGTATGGCTCCCGCCAACTCCAACTATATGAAAATAATTTCTTTAATAATGAATTAGAGTTAAAATTTGTGATGTATGATTTTGAGGACATTTAGTCACTACCTCATTAGAGAAAATTTTATATTCTACTCTGATAAAAAAAGCATGGCCAATATATTTTCACCGAAGGACCCCAACTTGAGGCAGTGCTGTTTGATATAGTACATTTAATAAATTGAAATAGACAATGTTTATATGCTATGCAAGGGAACTGTATTGGTGGATGCCTTGAGTATAAAGGTAAAAGGGTAGGCCTTCAGGATTTCTTGTGATAAGTCCACATAGATGGGCCTCTTTTCGGAGAAACATGTGGAGACCATGGAGAAAATTTGGGGTGCGTTTTTGGAATGCATTCAATTTACTCATTCTATACTAGAGTTGATTTAGTGGGAAATACCAAGTGAGGATCTTTTTTAGTTTTCAGAATAGATTTTTTATTGTGGGGAGACGTCCTCTAATTGGTCTTCATGTCTTGAAGGCATCTTGTGATATATGGTCCATTTAGTTATGTGGTTATCCCAACAGAAGGTGGATATGTTAGATAGCCACCACTCTAAATGAGATTTCCATATAGGACCCACTAAGATGTATTATGATGTGCATTGACTGTTCATGATTCCAATAATAGGAACATAAACATTATATTATGTATTAAGATTCTACATATGTAAACAGGTGAAGACGTTGCACCAAAGGCAATCTGTTTTTCTCCAATCATTACCCATTCTTACTTGGTATTGGGATGAGGTCGCCAGGGACTTCATTATCAGCATGCCTCATTCTCAGAGAGGTATGATTTCCATTTGGGTGGTATTATCCTTGCTGGTAAAGGATTGTTGGAATAATTTTAGTGACACACCTATGACCTAAGAGAAGATGTCATGGGTTGAGGACAAGTACCCTTTTCTATTTTCTAATCTATCCTTTAGTCGACTATCTGAGAAAGACTGTTTTCATGGTGGGGTAACTTTCCCACCCATTTTCATGATTAAATATACTCAAATTTCATATTTATTTATCATAAAATAAGCCTTATTTCCTCACTAATACCCAACAAATTAAGGTGGCATTTTGAGATGTTTTGAGGGGAGTATGTAGGGGCATGGTTTAAGGGCACAGTTTTCCGAACCGTGCACTCAAACTGTGTGCCCATGTAAAATTCAAAGAAAATGAAGTGAATGAATTATTTTCCCTCTTATAATTTGTT
Source organism: Viscum album (assembly GCA_963277665.1). NCBI lineage: Eukaryota > Viridiplantae > Streptophyta > Magnoliopsida > Santalales > Viscaceae > Viscum > Viscum album. The sequence goes on from OY728159.1 coordinate 1,437,337,941, forward strand.
CTAATTCACACCTTTCTTCCCCCAATTTGAACATAACATCCACAAAATCCCTCAAATTCACTCTATCCATCATTGGAACCCAATTTTGATTGGGGATTTGCAGTAGGAATGTTCCATATTCTCAAGTATGCCTTTATCTTTATTAGTTAATCCAATTTTCTTGATGTATAATCCCATTTACATGATGTAAGAAATAACCACATGCTTTTTTTGAGCATATGGTTTATTTTTTGTTATTCTTGGTCAAATATTTTAATTTTAGGCATGATCTACCTTCCTTGAGGTGCAGTGGTGATGTGATTGAATTTTCCCACAATGGATTCAATTTTTTTTAACAATTATACTATGTGATTCCATGTGTATTAAATTATTGTGACATAGATTTCTATGTTTATAAATTTTTTATTTTTATCTCATTTGATTTTTATTTAAAAAAATTCTTTTAGTGGAATTTGTGAATCAAATTATGTTTATGTTCCATTCATATATGAAATTGGAGGTTTTTCATAAAATTCATTTATTTGTTCATTTGGAAGTACCCTATAACTACATATTTGGTTTAATTGAAATTTAATGGGGACGAAAATATTATTTTGAATGTTTATTTCCCTTTTTTTTTCAAAAAAAATGTTTTAATTGTTTTTATAAAGGATATGTATTTTATGTGCCATGTTTGTGTGAAAATGAAAGTTTTTAAAAGATAATAATTCACGGTTCATGTGGGGATTCCCTATAAATGATTAATTAGTTTCATTGAAATTAATTTTGATTAATAGTTTGTTTAGCTGAATTATAAGTGTTCCCATAGCATACAAAGTGTGTATTTCATGGACTTTGGAGTGAAAAACAATGTGAGATCGTGAGAAGATTTATTATTGAAAATAAATTTTTTTTTTGTTTTGTGTTGTATTATGTGTGTATAGAGCTGATGTACATGTCAAACATTTTCTATGGAGAAAAACTCATCATTATTATAATTCTGGACCCTCTACTATTCGGGTTACCATTCTAGTTGTATCAATTTTTTCTTATGGTCTTTTTGTTATGGGGCATCCCATAGAATTATATTTCAAACTGTTGTGGAGATCCTTGAGATTTTTATCTTTTCTTATTCTATTGTCTTGATTTTAGACACACTTTTGAGGACAAGAACAAATATTATGTGTTAGTGCCAGGAGTAACCTATTGAGGTTAGTGGATGTCTCTCCTTTTGGGACCTCTATGTCTTGGAAATGATATGATATGTTGTCATTATCGGAATAGACTGGTTAGTTCCCTTCTTAGGTGTTTCCAATTTCTATCATCTTAGAGTGAGTTTTAGATCACCTGAGGGTGGTTCATTTTTTTATAATGGTGCATGTGATGTCCATTCATGCCAAGCGGGACCCGAGCATCATGGGTCGTAAGGAGTTACAACATAGATTGCTAGTCTATATCGATATGACCAGGGGACGTCATAGATGGAATTCCCCCTAGTGGTGGATCATTTCGAGGAAGTCTATCCAGATGAAATTTCTTGGTTGCCTCTGGAAAAAGAGGTAGAATATTCAATTGATCATGTTCCTAAAGTGGAATATCTATCCATTACTCCATATAGTACAGATACAATAGAGCTACTGGAGATCAAGATGTAGTTGGAGGAGTTTCCGGAAAATGGTTTCATCGGACCCAGTACATCTCCTTGGGGTTCGCCTGTCCAGTTTGAAAAGAAGGTGGATGGTACCCTCAAACATTGTGAGGATTATCGGAAGAAAAACCAGTTCACTGTCAAGACGCTGATATCCATTACTGAGGATTGAAGATCTCTTTGATCATATTCAAGGGTCCTCAGTTTTCTCGAATATTGAAATAAACCCTGGTTATAATTAGTTGCTTGTTAGACCATCTAATATTCATCTTAAATACTTTTGGATATGGAATGGTCTACATGAGAATGTGGTTGTGTCATTCTGTATCACAAATGTGCCTGTAATTTTCATGGAACATATGAACGATATGTTCCATCCATACATGGATTCAATCGTAGTTCTTTTCATGGATGACATATTTGTGTACTCTCACACTCTACATGACCATGCTACCCATATTGAGACCATTTTGAGTACACTGAGGGTGCATTATTTATATGAAATGGTCTCAAAATTTTACTTTTGAATGGACAAGAATCACAACTTAGGTCATGCTATCTTTGAGATAGGAGTATAAGTAGACCCATATAAAGTTAGAGAAGTAGATTCCTGGGAGCATCCAATGATCATCATTGAGGTAAGGAGTTTTCTAGGGTTGTCGGGATACTACAGGCGTTTCATACAACGATTTTTATACTTATCTGCACCACTGACATGCGTGACTATGAATGGTGTAATGTACCTATGAACAGATCCTTGTGAGTCATTATTTTAGGAGATGAATGGGATTTTGAATACGGAACTGGTATTTGTTTTTTTATATCATGGCAAGATCTATATTGTTTACTGTGATGCTTCATATATCGGGTTTGGTGATATGCATATGCAGGGGGGTCGAGTCCTTGCGTATGGATCTCGATAGTTGAGGCCACATGAGAGGAATTACCTGACACACGATCGTGATATGGATGCAGTTGTTTTTTCTTTCTGTTTTTGGTGAGATTATATTCCAAGAGAAAATTTTGTGGTTTTCACTGACCTCAAAATTCAAAAGTCCATCTTCACTCAATGTGACCCGAATTTGAGATAGTTAAGGTTGGTTGAGTATCTTCAATCTTCTGATTTTGATATTTCTTACAAGCTTGGGAAGGGAAATGCAATGGCTAATGCATTGAGCAGGTGGAATCAGATACAGGCATTTCATGATTCCAGTAGTGAGTGGCAACTTATGGATCTTTTCTCTATGATGCATTTGGAGGGGCAAGATAGACATGGGAAAGTGATTGATTCTTATGTAGATGTTACCTATAATATTCTTCATCAAATTATAATGAGGCAGCTATCGGATTCTGAAGGCCTAGTCCTATGGGAATGTGTCTAACTAGGGGACCCTATTCATGGTTAGACCATAGGCCAGGATGTGATCTTGCATTTTCAAGGATGCATATGGGTGTCAGCAGACATACTTGAGGAGATAATGCATTACATCCATTCCTCAGTTTGGATAGTTCATCCTGGTGTCAGAAAGATGTATCGTGATCTATAATGTCATTATTGGAGGCCAAGTATAAAAAGGGATGTTTTTTTGTTTCTTGATACGTGTTCCACCATTCAACAAGTGATGGAGGACCATCAGCGACCAGTTGTACTATTGCAGTAGTTACCCTTTTCTATGTGGATGTGGAATGTTGTCATGATGGAACATGTCATCATAATATCTTTTTTTTTGGAATTTCATCAAGGGATATCGATTCCTTTCCTTCAATTATTTCATCTTACTACTCTTTGTCATTTGAAAATATTATCAATATTAGATATGAAGATTCCAATGGAGATCCAACCTCATCCTAACAATTTTATAGTACTAGTGGACTTGATTTGATATTGAGCCATAACTAATTTAATTAGAAATTTATATTGGCTATATATAAGGAATGAATATCTATGCCCAAAAAAGGATTAAAGTATATTAATGAGAGAATCACAAAATTCAAAAGAATATTAAACATAAAAATATTTATATAGGAGGATATATATTATTGGGCTACTATAATACAACCATTTTTCATTTTAATGGTAAAATTGACTTTAATTATTTATGGTGGTGTTTAAATAGTAAAAATAAACTCACTTGATTTGAATTATTTGAAAAACCATTATAATGTTGGGAAATTTATATTCATGAATGGATAATTTGCACAACATCCATTATTTGATTCTACTTCAAGTCCTTGACAATATAAAAAGATGTATAAATGAGAATTTTTAAAACATAAAGAATACAGAAGGAAAATTGTGAAATTAAAAATGATAACTTATAAGTGAAATTTATTTCTTAATATATGAATATCAAGGATAACTCTAATTTATCCATGCTCTATAAAAAATATTAGATTTCGTATTAACTACCATCCCTTTATTAATGTTTTAAATGAATCAATTCATTAGATAATACATATCCAAATGGATTTTCCATCCAGGTTTGTAGGCTTATGATTCAATGTTTTAAACTATGTCTAGATGTAATGAATAACTAAATCACACATTTAGAGTTATAACACATATATAGATTTTCCCCACACCAACATAAACCTTAATAAATAAATATTGGGATTAGTTTTTTAGAGATAATTTTAATCTATGAATTAATTTTGTTTATGGATTTTATCTTCTGTATAATCTTCTCATGATGGCTATTATGGAGATATATAATTATAATACCTAACAAAAATAAGATCATATTATATTTCCATTGTTAAAAAAACATATATTATGAAAAATTTATTACAGAATTTATTAAATGAATAAAAACATAACTGAATATGAAAATATTGTGAGGGTTAGTTTCATAGGTAAATTAGATTCATATTAAAATAACCTCAAATTGGGATAAAATAAAATTATTTAAATAATCCAAAACATGACCTTGTATTCTATTGATCGATAAAAACTAAAATATATAACATGGACGGGAATATATATATATATATATATAAATATATAAGACAAGAGAAGATATATAAATCCCGATAATGGAATAATCAAAGCATAACATGATGAAATTATTACATTTGAGTCAAGAGGCAAATTATGGTGTAAAAAATGTTGATAATCATAATCATGAACATTGAAGAATGAAAAATGCAGATAAAATCAAGGAATCATTTGAATGTGGTAATAACATTTAATATGATATTATAAGAATACATTATAGCTTAAAGACATTTTATAATTGTGTTTTTGACTAACATACTGTACATCCTACATGGTGTCCTCTAATATAAAATCATTACCCAGTTAATTATAGAGATATATTATTCTATTCCAACCCGTCACATTCTAATCACTTACATGAATTTTTTTTCCACTTAGATCATACCTCACAAGATTATATTTTATCTTTAATAATTCCTCTATTAATGAGTGTGGGTTCTATAATTGGATATCTACAATAAAGAGAGGATAGTTACATCCATGTGAATACCCATGATGTGAAATGGGGATGGTTATTCAGAAGAAAAGTCTTTTTAATTGACAATAATTTGATAATTCCATCAATATAACAAATGTACCAAGCGATCATTAATGTCTTTATTGATAGTGAAATGTGGTCTCAAATTAAATGGAAATCATAATGAATGTAAAATATAGATTAAAAACATGAAAACATTATAAATTAGAAAATGAATGGTTTAGAACAATATGATAATTTTAAAAAAATGAAGGGGATAAAAATCCATTACATTCACATAGATGCAATTTAATTTCTAGTTATAATGAGTGTGGATAAATGGTCTCCAATTATTTAAAAATAAGTTATACATTAAAAATATATTTTTAAACTCATGTAATCCTAATAAATTTAGATTCAATAATCAAGATACACTGGATTTACATGAATGATGTTGGAAATAAACAAAATCAATTACTTGATAAGTGGATTATTAAATCTTGTGATGTGATTTTTAAAACCATGGGAGCCTCGTGAGATGGATTGAATAATAGAGAAAATTATTTCATTAATTTACAATGATTTTTTATGAATAAAACTTTCCATTTTGTTACATATTTATGGAGAAATATATTGTAATTCTTTAGTAATTTCAAAACATTATTTTTAACTCCATGAAATAATATAGTATACAACAATATATAGTAAATGGGTTTTCCTTGTTTTTTTTAGTATTACTAGTGGTTCATAATATTATATTATTCAAATAAATTATATTCATAAAATAATACAATTCATGATATGCATGGGGAAAATGTTCATAATTAGTTGTTTCTAAATCCATAAAATATAATATAGTTTTTGGAGGATAAATTTTGGGTTTGTAAAACATTTAAAATAAACTCAAAAACACATTATATTTAATATAAAACCTATTTTTGGGGTTTTACGCACTTTATAAAGTCTATTATATCACTTTCTGATTATAATGATGTCATAACACAAATCATATATTTATAGCATATTTAATTGATAACAAAAATGAAAAGTCCTGGATTGGTCTGAGCCATTATAGAAACTAGGATTTTAAATGATATTCACTTTTTATATAATACAATACATGAAAAATTGAGTATTAAAAATTTTTAAATGTTATTTTTTATATATTATTATCATCACACAATTATTTTCGTTGTGAATAATAATATATGTAACCTAATTATAAAATAAATGTATTAATATCTGAATAAATAAAATTATATATATTAATTCTTAGAATGTAAGCCCTCAATTTTTGGTAATTCATTTTATTTAATAAAAATACATCTTCTTTGAAAACAATATTAATTTATTAATATGAGAGAATAAAAAAATTAATATAATAAAAATATTTATAAATGTTTATAATATAAAAATTTAAATCAAGATATTAAAATAATCTAAAGGTAAAATTTTGGGTCTTTTCTAAAAGCATTAATTTTTCAATGAATAGTGGAAAATTATTATTTTATAGAAAACATGTTTTTATTCAAATATTTATATGGTTAAATTTTGTTCAAATTTGTTCAGTAATTTATTTATTAACATTTGATCAAAAAATATAAAATTAATTTCTTGGAAATTTTTATTATTATTTGTATTGGAAAAGTTCATTTTTATACCTGAAAAAACATTTTTCTAGAAAAATGTTTTCATAATGTATTTTCTTATTATTGCAAACATAATTTATGAAATCTATAAGAATTTATATTAATAAAATGGTTTTTCTATTTGTAATCAGAAAGTACAAATTTGCTAACTGTTTCAAAATTCTTTTTCATAATAATTAATTGTATCTATGGTAAAAATGTTTTCCACAAGCTATTGGAATAATAGGTAAAACATGGTAAAATCAATGAAATATGGCATAAAAACCATCTATAAACTTTCTTACATTTCATTTTATGGTGGTAATTCCACATAACAGATCATATTAATGAAAATATGGCATGTTTTCTACTTTTCATTGATAAATTCCCTTATAGTTAATTAAATAAATGATAATTCCAATATAACCCTTTCAATATTTTATTATATATAATATTTATTTTAAAATGGATTAAAAAATTATTAATTATTATTAAATTTATTGGGAAGAAAATATGATTTTTTTAGGAAAATAAATTTTAGTTATTTTTTTGGTGATTTAATTACCATAACTTATTCAATAATACCAATATAGTGCACGTAAAATATGTATTAAAATCAATTAATTAATTTTAAGGGACATAGAATGTAATATTTTATGGGTGATATATGGAGTATAGGTTATTAATTATGTAAATATAATTTATTTATTATACTTTATAATAATATATTTCAAATACATTACACGATTTTTTTTTGTAAATTTAGTTTTTTTGAATTGTCATGCCAATGATTTTATTTGGGTTTTACATTAGTTAATATTTAAACAATTATTTTTTGGATAAAAAAATGTCAATAGAAGTTTCAATAAGATATTGTTTAAAATATTATTTATTCTCCACTTTTGTAATAATTTTCCTTTTACTGATACATTAATTACACCTAAAGCGTAAAAATATTTATTATATTAATTTTTAAAAGGGTTAATGGAAGCATAAAACAAATATAAAGGTGTTAAAAATCACTAAAATAGTTCAAATGTTATTAAATGAGATTATTTAAACTCTTCCTCATCAAATATTCTCCATATATCATATATTTAAAAATTCAAATGGAATTATTTTAATTTTATTTAAATCTTTTGAGTAATTCTGTGTATGTTCTCTAATTTCTTATAAAAGGGAACACCCTCTCCTCAACATTCCAAAACATTTGATCCTTATATCACAACCATACTAAGTCCTAAAACCTTGATATATTAAGTTCTCTTTTACCTTCTCACATCATCTTCTCCTAAAACCATCCAAATAAAGAATAAGGTGCAGGATAATGTGTTATCTCAAAGAGAATATAAATATGTTAATGTATATCATTTAAATTAATTTCATTGTATATATAGAATAAATTATATAGTATTCATCCAAACATAATGAATAATATAACATCAATATTTTAACATTTTATTGTCAAAAATGGAAAACCATTTTGTACCACATTTCTATCAAATTTGAAAATAATATATCACACATGCGTATGTGAGGACTACCACCTACATATAACAATATGATTCATTTTCAATCCCGATGATTAATTGTTAGTTATTTTGATAGATTTATTATATATATATATAATAATTTTGAAAAATTAATTATTCTAAAAATAAGGAATCTTTTCTCCCCTTATACATTCTCATCCATTGGGAAATTAAAAATGTCCCTCCTGAATATGTGCCGACTACAACCTCCATGAATATATATGAATATTTTTTTTGTATATTTACATTTTATGTTGTAATTATATTATTAATGATTTAATATTAAATAAAATTCTTAATATATATATTTTTTGGAAATTATTATAAACTTGTCTTCTTTTTATTTATCATTAAGGGTAAGCATCACTTTTTTATATATAAGAACTACCATCACCATGAATTGAATTAATTGATTTTTCAAAAACTATTTATATTAATAGTTACTAATGTTTATTTAATTTTTATATATGACAATTTTTATCTGAATAAAATTCTATAAATAATGATATCAATACACCAAATAATGTACCATTACAATTGAACTGATACATGCATGAAAAAATGATCATTTTTCATATAAATATCTATTTTCAATAAGAACATTTAATAAAATAATATTATAAAATCAATAAATGGATTATAGAAATTATGATAAATACTTTAATATTAATATATAATATTTAATAATATTTTTTATTTATTATATTTTTGTGTTTAATGTTTACGAAGAAAGATGAGGCTTGGGGTTTGTGGATATATCAACTCATTTTACAATTATGAAATATAAGCCCATATTACAAGTGATTATTTTGTTGTCTGTTTACATACTAGGAATTTATTTTAAGAATATTTAAAAAATATTTTTGATTTATATATCTATAAATTTATCTATTTTTCTAATGTTTTAATTTGATGTTAACCAAGGTGTAAGGGTTAATGTGACTATATAATTTTCTTTCAGAAATGAATATATTGCATTTCCATTGAATTAAATAATCTGCTTCATACAATTTTAAAACATCCTTTTCAATTTCCAATGAATATTCAATGAATTTTCATATAATATTACAACATTATAATATTTTATAAATAATATATTTTAGAATAATCTTTATATGAAAAGTATTCTTTTTTCTATAATTGGTCAATATGAATATTTATCCATCCCAAAATAATAATTATATATTTTAGGAATGTTTCTACTATTATCCAAATATTTATTAAGGTATTTTAAACACATTTTACATTCTAAAAATGGTTTATAAATAATATTACAAACATTTTCACAACAATGTTATTTTTGTAAATGGTTTGGACGATATTTTCAATATATGTCAAAAAATTTCATTATCTTATGTCATGAATAATATGTTTATTTCAGATTCAATTATATACATTCATAGTTCAATTAAATGAAAATTATTCAAAATTTTAAATTGAAAATTTATTTATTTTAAATAAAATATTTAACAATCGAAATTATATTATTCTGATGAAATGTTTTTTCATCTCATAAATGTATATTTATATATATCAATTCCCATTTATATTTTTATGGTTCACTATTGATATGATCTAATGATTATATATTTATTCATTCATAATATTGTTTATCATTATGATTATGAGATATTTATGAATCCAATTTTATTTTCCATGGAATAAACTATGATTTGAAGAAAAATATTTTAATGATTTTGTTCGATTATTATTAATATATTATATATTTATTGGTCATATTTTTGATATCGAAATAATTATGTATCTATTCTTATCCCATGTGATACAAATGTTATTAATGAACCTAATTTCATGTATAATACATTACAAATTTATCTAGTTTTAAGGACATGATTTTTTGTGTGTACCTAGTTTCAAATCTTAAAATTTTAGTGCAGGCATGGTCTTATGTACAATTGTTTTTATGAGAACCTGATTTCATGTTATTATTATAATGAGTGACCATGTTATATTTAGTAAATGTTCAAAATTTAATAAGCATAAAATTTTTCCAAATTCATTTGTATAAGAAATTCTATCATAACCCATCATTTATTATCATTGATTCAACACACTTATGACTTTTTTCATTTGTTATGATAAATAATTATTCCCCATCTTATGATTACTGATTTTAAATTAATTAGGATACATGTTATTATGTGATGTTAATAATAACATACACTTATTCTCATGTATGATCGATTATTTTAATCTCTTATATATTCCATTTCTATGTATTTGGTATCAAACTATTTTTTATTTTAATTTACCAAGTTTATAATGAATAATGTTATGTAAAATTTAATCACTTAACGATTGGGATTTAGTTTTCAATGAATTTGAGATAATTACCTATAACTGTAATCATAAATTGTCCATTAGTATATATGTAATGTAATATTTCCATTTAATGATGAATTTTTTTACTGTTAAAATTGGTTCATGGTTGTTATTATCAAATATAAAATTGTAAATATTATTTTTTTAGAATTTGAAGTTGTAGTGCATGACTGTGGAACATATAGTTGGAATAAAATTATTGTTTATAAAAAGGTATATATTATGATTTATTCAATTGTGAATAACATAAACGATATGGAAACCATTATTTTATAATAAGTCTTAAGATGATATAATGAAAAAGGAATATACATCCCTTTTGATTTTTAATTTTATGTTATTTTATTACGTTTATATATATTATTGGAGGGGTTTTATAGGGTTGATATTTATGTAACCCATAGGTTTAATATAAATTATAACATTAAATTAATTATTTAAATTTTTTTGGGACGTATGATAAAATCTATGATAAGACATCCCAAGTTCAATGAATATTTATTTTTTAGTTTATTGAGTTCCATATGGATATATGGTTTTTTATTTTTGGAATGGTCAATGCGGAACATTGGCCATTACTTTTTTGATATCAGAGTTAGATTTATTATTTCAGCATACAAATGTTTATTCGTTATTTGTATATCATACATTGTACTAACATTATGGATTTATAAATATAGGAGGATTATATTTTTATCCATTGAAGGAACATATGATCTCTTATTTTGTTTTCTTCATTAATGATAATGATTCAATTTTCATATCCAATCAATTTACATATGGGATTAAAGAAATTTGGAAACATTATTAACCATAAAACTAAATGACCAAATTTCATTTAAGGATTAGTTAAAAACAAAATAATAATATTCTAAAATTATCATATTCATGATAATGATAGAATCACTCATTAATGAAAATTGGTATCTTTATACAATATCTTATACAGAATAGTTAGTCGTCATCATCTATTTTTATATCATTAATTTTTATTTATCTAAATTATCATGATCCCATTATTTATCATTTTACTGCATTATAAAGATTTTACTTTTTCCATTCGGTTCTCTATTTTATATTACCATTATTGATATAAAATGTTAAAACCCAGTAATTAGTTATTCTATATTACCTGCACATTTCCCTTTCCATCTATTAGAAACGAAATTTTAAAAAACCTTTTTATGATGTATGATTTCATAAAAGGTGTTTCGAAATATTATAATCATGTATTACCCAGAAGGAGACAAAATAAAGAGCATTAAATTTATTTAAGGATGAGATAAAATTATTTCTTGATATATTAAAATATTTCTATGTTCGATACCATAGAGAATAATCCACGTAGAAAAATTACAAAAACAAAATAGTTTAATTCAAATATGACTGTTATATCCTGATTTTAGAATTGGATGTTATGAATTGAATATTATTCATTTTAAAATATATATATAGTGATACTTTGGAATGAAAATTTATTTATTAAATCAATGGAATGTAGTCATAATTTTCAGTTGAAGTAATTTTATTATTTAAAAACATATTGTCACCACAAATTTATTAATTAATTTATTCGATATAATAATATAATAAATTATATATTTATTGATATATTTTAATTTAAAAAATTTTATTTTTTTATCATTGATAAGAAAAAATTCATTTTATGGTTTAATTTTTGGATTTTGTAAAATGATTAATTTTTTAGTGAAATGAGAAAAAATACAAATTATATAGAAACTCATGTTTTATATTCAATTATATAGGAAACCCAATAAACTATTAATTAATTTTAAATTTTATTATTTATATTTTATTAAAATAATTTCAATTAATTTAATTTGAATTTGAATTATTATTAATGTTGATAAAAATTTATTTATATTAAAAAATATTTTTTCTCAGAATACCGTATTTTATTAGGTTTGTTATGTTTATTATAAATTTAATTAATGTAGTTTTTTAAAGTTTAATATAAAAATATAGCTAAAATTTCTAGACTTAACATGTATAATTTGTGTAAGTATTCAATCTTTATTCGTTCCATACAGAATATTACCCTTTGCAAAAATGTTGTCACTATTGTAATGGTAAAACATGTTGAACAATGTTAATCTAATAAAGAAAGACTGGAAGTCATTTGTATAAATTAATATGTTTAAATTGATGATATTATTTAGACAAATCAATTTAATTATTAAAATATATGTAATTTTATTCTATTTTATGTTGAAAAAAGCCATTATATTATTTGGTGTAAGGGAAAATACCGAAATGTCTCTTTATTTATTTAAATATGTATGTTATTTTTTACACTAATAAAAACATGTCATGAATGGATCTAAATGGTTATTTGGGTGAGTAATAGATTATTTTAATTATGGTAAAGTATTTTTAATTATTGTAATGAAATATTTACTATAAATTATTATGGAACATCAATGCATTCTTCGTGAAATGTGTTGAATAATAAAGATAAGGATTTAAATATTATTGGTCAGTTATGGTGGGACAATATTTTGATTCTTAATCATATATAATTTTATATGTCTTAAATGTTATTTGTAATCATAATTTCTTTTTTTAATTTTATTTGAGATTAATTCTGTGGATAGTGTATAATTAAAATAAATTGTATTTTATGATAAAAAGTATTATATTAAATGAATAAAAATTCATAAAAATATTTTCATTAGAAAAATGAATGATATATGATTTATAATATCATCAATTTATTCTTGTATGCTAGAAATAATGTTTTATATAATTAATGACACTATATTGTAAAAAACATTTTTATCATGATAATCATTTAATGTGTTAATGAGAAGTTAAAAATAATGATAAGGGACAAAATAACACCCCAAAAAAGTCAAAAAAATAAATTTGTTTATAATTTTGACTCCTAGTATTCATATCGTAGTGACCTATAATAATTTTAAAACATCCAAATGAAAAAATTTATAATATTTAAATCATTTAAATAATTCCAAGTGTGTCATCACATCAGTTGTTAAACATATCATTTTATCCTTACTTATCCATAATTTTTGAGATTTATAGCTCATAAAATATCTACCAAAATACAATTGATTATTCCTTATATCCATGTATGATCATATGGTATTCTCCTAAAACTATCAATTTAATGATTAAGGTGTTATGGAAATGAGGTATCTCTTAACAAGTTATAAATCCCTACTGAGGGTTTTTATTGACCTATTTGACCTGAAGAATATCATGATTCTTATTAAATATTGAACATTTATTCTTCTAAAAATATATTGCAGTGATGTTTCTAGTTTTGAAAATAGATACAAATTTGATACATATAAATGCTTTTCATTTTCGATTTACATGGTAATGATGTAGTATCCATTATTATATTTTTTATATAGTTTTCTAATGTTTATATCAATCCTATACAATGGAGGGTTGCATATATTTTATTTGATGATTGTTTTCTCTATTATTCATAATAGTGTATTCGTATATTATTTTATTTCGATAAAAAACATATATATCATGGATCACATTGATGATTTTATTTCATGAAAAATTTTATTTATGAAGAAATAGATCAATTATCTATTAATTGATTCTAAAACTATGATCTGATATTTGTTTCACAGTAAATCAACTAATATGATTTAGCTGAAGTGTATGTAAATTTTACTCAATCATGGTGGAGTATCTTATATCATACTGAGCTATTTTTTTCAATTTTCCAACATAATTAACATTAATTATTTTAATGTTTTGAATTACCAAACATTGTTATTGAGGAATCTATATTATATGATACAACTACGTGAAAATTATCAAATTTTTTGGATAGTGTTGTCAGAATGGACTATGATATCATTTTGACTAGAACCACTATAAAAATAATCCCTTATATTCTATGTTTTCGACAGCTTCATCATTATATTTATGAAAATGATCAACATCAATTAAATTTGAAAATATTTATTATGTTTTATTTTCTAATTATTTTTAAATTATCAATATCTGATATAATGTTATTTTTCTTCATATTATTCACAACTATCATTTGGTAAAAAGGAGAGATATATCAATTATTCATTTTAGTTCAGATGTGATTTAGTTAAAAGTCAATAGAATGATGTATGTTTAATATGATCTCAATGAAGGAATGATAATATTAAGAGATCCGTATTTCAATGAATAAAATGATAGCTTTTATAAATAATGACTGCTATTATATTTAATAAATATCTTTTTAATGTCAATATGATGATATTTGACCATTATGAAATTTCCCCATAATTAGAGAAGAGGTATACCACAATGGAATATGGATATGAAGTTAATTAAAATTCCATGAATTATATTTTATGTGAACATGGATTGGGTTAATTAAATCATGTGTCATATTGTGATAATTCCTTTTTGATGTGTAAAACAATAAAAATTTATTATGAATTTACTAAACATATCAGGAAATTAATTGATAATAGTACTATGATAATTTTTGATACATTCAATATTCATGATGGTCAGAGCATCACTTAAATTAATTCTTGATTTTCTGAAATAATCAACGGGATTAAATCCCTAAAAGATACAATTTATAAACTAGGTGACCCATTACATTTCATTGGAGTTTCACACACAAAATGGGAAATAATATATTTTGAAAACTACCATTCCACTAATGTTAAAAATTATCCATGGCTGGAGCAGTTTAGGTCTCTAATGACATAATAAGATGTAGTGCATGATGACGTAGAACAAAATTGAATGATAAAAATGATAATTTAGAACTCAAAGTCATGACTTAAAAAAATGAAAAAAAACAAAAATATTTTGATGAATCCCTAAATGATTCATAATGATTATATTTTAGAATTCAACACACTCATGAATCCTAAAAAAAATTTATTCATTATAAGTAGAAGGCAGGCATAAAAAATTAATTATAATAATTTTGGATTAACATATTCAAATAATTATAGAAGATATGTGTTATAAATTATTATAGGTATGCCAAATTACACCTGATTTCCCATATCTAAATGAAAATAAAATCTACCTGGAGATGAAAGAATTTAAAAATGAGTTTTAGATCATTATGGGAGTGAAGGAATGTTTGAAATGAATGACACCTGGACTACATTTTAATAAAATAAATCTCTTGTAAATAACACTCATGGAAGGAAAAATTAAATATGAAGTCAAATGTGTTCTTTATTAATACAAATGATGTGTTATAATCTTATTACAGATCTCTATTTCATACTGAAAGCTTCTCAAAAAGTAAATTAGCTGCATACTACATCAAACATGTAGAAAAATATGAATTAGTAGAAATAATAATTAATCATTAAAAAATCATAATTCTGTTCAAATTGAGAACGAGATGATGTAAACTATACATAGAATATTAATAAAATTATAGAAAATTGGTTTCAAATAGTACAGTCCATAATGATAAAATTAACATTATATACACTGAAATAGATTCAGTTATAAATTTGATCATATAAATACTAAAGGGGAATAATATATATATATGGATCTTTGAAAAAAATTCTCCATAAATGAAAAATATGTAATTGGAAGCAATGGTGAAAATCCAAAACTGAATAATAATTATTTCATTAAAATTTCAAAAAGAAAATATTTTCTATAATTTTTGATTTCTATTATCGAATTAATGGAAATTATAATTATAATTAATTCATGAGGAATACTAAAAATATTATTGTAATGAATGGATTTATTCATAATTAATGTT
Source organism: Viscum album (assembly GCA_963277665.1). Classification (NCBI taxonomy): domain Eukaryota; kingdom Viridiplantae; phylum Streptophyta; class Magnoliopsida; order Santalales; family Viscaceae; genus Viscum; species Viscum album. The sequence continues at coordinate 1,437,354,284 of OY728159.1, forward strand.
GGAATCTAGTTCTATCTGTTCTTATAAAATAAAGAACATGTCTTTTCAAAAATACATACCTGATTACATAACTTGAACAAAGAACGTTTGTTTATGATAACAAATTTTTTTGAAATGTTTTTTTTATGAATAACTCCATGTGGATAAATGGGATAAATGGAATAATAATAGCCCCTATTAAAGACATATGAGTGGATAACATTCAGAATCTCATACTATAAAATATTTATATACAATATAGTTTACATTTTTTTATAATGTCAATGTAAATGTATTTGGAGATTGATCAGTAAATAATTCAAAGATGATCTCATGTGATATATTTCAATATGTTAAGGTATAAAATCCAACATTGATAATTATTTATCATCAATATGATGATTTTTTATAAATATTTCTCTAACAATAACTACTTTTTAATTATAAATTAACATCATAAGATTTTAACATCATGAACTAAATGTGTTTATTATGTTGTAAATAATTTATATTGTGAACAAAAATTCATCTCTTTTGGCTGGAATATATCATTCCAAAATTTTAAATTACATAATTGGACACTATAATATATTTTACATACCAATCCTATCTACAAGAAATTTTTTCTTTTTATTTATCTATCATATAATTTTATTTTAATTGATTTTGTGATTCTTCAATAAGAATAATGAATAATTTTAAATCACATAAATGGATTAAATAGATAAATCATATAAAAGTTTTATAACATATCCACACGTAATATTATATACCATGACGATTAGTAAGCATTGATATAAGATGATATATTTTTTTATGATTAACAATATTTTTTTAATATGATTCATATAACATAAAGGTGATCATTTTTTTGTATTTGTATACATTGACTAAAATTTTAGAATAAAAAAATATGAATAAATCATCCTCAATAAATGATCGTGGATGTTATTAATATATTCAAGAAATTAATTTCACATTCTCACATGTGTATATTAAACATATAATTTATGATCTAAGAACAACTAAAAATAATTGTATTGTGAAAAAAAGATATATAACTACTCATAAAATGGAATGAACAATGTTAAATAAATATGGCCTTCCAATTTATTTTTTGGTAGAAATTGTTTTTACATAATGTCAAATCAGGAATAACGATTATATAATGCACAATCCTAAAAAGACACTATATGAATTATATGATAAAAAAATCAAAAAATGTATAATTTTTTATTTTTTTTAATTTTATTAACACTAATATAGTGGAAAAACTCATAAAATTTGATCTAAAGGCCAATTAGATAGTTTTATTAGTATTCATCTACTTCGAATGCCTATAGGGTATTTAATAAAAATAAAACTATAGTTTAAAATTATAATTATGTCAAATTTATTGAACGTGATCATTTTGATTACCATAAAACACAAATAGATGATATAATTGAATCTATTAATAACATCTAATTTGATAAATGTAAATACTTTGAAGATAAAATATTAAAGAAGGATGAAATTCATTCCATTTCAGATGAACATGTAACTATATTACCAGAAAGTGACTTACAAAGATATCTTAAAACACTCTATGATAATACATTACTAAGTGTTATATAAGACATATAACAATGTGTAATAACTATTTTGAAACTAGTAATCCATCCTATATTTTCATACATCCTATCACAGTTATAACCTGATACTATTGATGAATCCATCTATGTTTGTTGATAGATAATAGATTTTTTTGATTTATTTAACATGGGTAAGGGAAATAATGTTTTGGAATGATTTCATATGCTCTCCTATTATCCATTAATATTTTCCAAATGGGTAATTATAAATAAGTTTAATTGAAGTGTTATAACTACTAGAAATACATGTATAATAGTTTCAAAATGTTATAATAATATAAAATGAATAGTTTATGTGGAAACCATTTTTCTGGCAACTAGACTAGATTCCATTAAGATCATTTTTTCCAATTCATATATAATGAATTTATAATTATATCATATAGATATATGATTAAAAAATTTTAATGGATATTTAATAATGTTTGTCTATAACTAGAAATATCTATGATTTGAAAATCCACATATATAATTTTCTACATTAAATCTTATTTTTGTCCTTTATGGTTCTAAATAAAAACCAAGGGCTTGGTAAGAAATATTATGTTCATTTTGTATGAAAATTTTATTTTATAATTATTGGAATATCATAATCTATTTCATAAATGCACTTACTCTAATATATTATGTGTACACATCTATGAATATGTTGTTTTTTCTCTCAATTAATAAAAATACCATAAAATATCTCTAAAACTATATCATATGGAAAAATCAAATTAGTATGATGGGGGTATTAAAGTGAAATATGTTCACTAAATTTCATCAAAACTATTTTGGAAATGTTTTAAATGAATTTAAATATATTATTTATTTATCTATATCAATTGGGAATGATAATAGTGAGACATATGAAATTCAATGTGTATTAATATATCATATTATTTGGATGAATCTAAAAAACCATCACAAAACTTATTGTATAGAAGTATTATTGGTAGTTCAATGTAAAGTAATTCATGAAGGAGATAGATCAATTTTTATGTCTATAATTACATAGGAATTTAATGAAATCTTAAAGTACCACATCTTCCACCAATTATAAATATTTATTTATTTGAAAGGGACGATTTTTCTATATTTACCCAACCAAAAAAAATTATATCAATTTATTTTCATATTCCAATATTTTATGTGGATGGTGTGGATTAGATAGAAACATAATATTAATAACTTTTCAATGTTTTGGAAATTCATTAAATTCCAGATCAGGAAAGAAGAAACATTTAGTTTATTTATCAATAGAAGAGGTGAAATATATTTTAGTTTGAACTTTATGTGATTAGGTTTTATAGAAGAAAATTATATTTCCATAATTTGGACATAATTTCAGTGATATACACATTTTATGTGGAAATACTTGTGAAATAATTATTTCCATGAATCTTATGTTCCACTATAAGACCTATCATTTTGATATATCACATAAATTTATTTTAAATCATTTCATAAACATATATTTATCTCTATAATTTTTATATTCTTAATAAATACATGCATTAAATTCATTTAATCTATTCTCACTACTAATTGTTTATTTTGAATTGAGGGTAGGATATTTTTATTCCTTAGGTCCTCCATAAATATTAATTTTGTTTGAAATATTTTTATCTGTATTTTATTTATGTAGTTTATTATGTGTAATGGTAATTTACATGATTAAATATTATTTTATTTGTTATATTTGTGTTTATAATTTATTATTTTAAATATTGTGAGATTTAAAATATTATTTAAGTTATCTAATATTTTAAAATTTAATTTCCATAGTTAAAAACCAATATGAATAAACATAATTTTTTGATTGAGAAACCAAAATGACACTCTAAAATAATTTGAGACAATATATAATTACCATAATAATTGAAACCGAAATATTCTAATACCCCAAAATAGGAAAAACCATGATAATATATGAATTAAGTCCATGAAACATAGAGTTTTTGAGGGGTTTGAGATCAGATATGATGGTTCTAAAAGGAAATATTTAATATCATCAATTGTTATTCTAAATATATATAATTCTGAATGTTTTTTAATCATCAAAAGAATAAAATATCTATTAGATATAAAAATAAATTGTATATATGTGATTTATAAGCGAATGAAACATATGAAAGTGTTTATTTTATAAATACATATTCTAAAGACGTAAACTATTCAATGGTAAATAATGAATATGTTTACATCTCACATATTGATCTTGATATATTTTTCATGTGACCTCATGAGGGGGTGTAAATTTAGTCCTTAATCAATTAGAATAATATCCATATTTTATATGACATAATTTTGTTTCTACTTTTTGGACATCCAATGTATGAAAAAATTATTTTTGATTTATTGAAGATGATAAAATGATTTTGGTCTTCTTTATTGTGATTTCTATGGTGAAAAAAAGAACCATGTTTTAGAAAAGATGTTTCCTATAATGTTTTTGATGTATTTATTGTATTGTAACATTATGTATAATTTTATTCAATATATGTATAGATCTATATAACATTATTATTAATAAGTTGAATGGATTTAATATTATTCTTATGAAATGATCATTTCTCTTTTTCATTAGAAGATCGGAAAAATCGTTGACATTATGAAATGTATAAAATTTCAGCACAATAATATAAACCAAAAATGTATTAGAAAAATTATTTCCTTTATCACATTAAAAGTAATATTATGTATAATTGGAGTTAATAATGTAAAACCATCCATTCAATATTTTAATATATAAAATATTTATTATAAAATGGATAAATAAATTATTAAGTATTATAAACATTATTTAGAACAAAAAATTAATTTTTTAGGAAAATAATTTTTATTTATTTTTATATGACTATTTAATTACCATAACATATTCAATAATACCATAATAGAGCACGTATAAGATGTACTAAAATCAATAAATTAATTTTAAGAAACATACAAAGTAATATTAATTGTGTGAGATCTGGATTAGACATTATTAATTGTGTATATATAATTTATTCATTATTATTTATAACAATATATTTAAAATACATTAAAATATTTATTTTTTTAGTAAATTTTATTTTTTGAATTGTTAAGAAAATGAATTTATTTTTGTTATACATTAGTTAATATTTTTGAAATTACTTGTTTGATTTTAAAAAAATTTTAGTATTCGTTTCAATAATATATTAGTTAAAATATTATTCATTCTCCACTTTTGTGACAATTCTCATGTTATTGAGACATTAATTAAACCTAAAGGGTAAAAAAATTTATATTAATATTTAAAAGGGTTAATAGAAGGATAAAACAATTATAAAGGTGTTAAAAATCACCAAAATAGTTCAAATGTTATTAGATGACATTATTTAAACTATTCCTCATCAAATATTCTCAATACATCTATAAGAACCTGAACCTTCTTTTCTAGTATGTCTTCCCTTTCTGGACGTTATTGAGTAAAAAAGGAGAATCTAGATATTTTGTAATTACACGTTGTGTACTTTACTAGTACACGCTGTGTACTTTACTTCCACACGAGACTGTGTGCTGGCCGTGTCCCGGCCAGTCACACTGGGTGTTGCGATGAGGTGGAGTCCGATTAATACGGCGTACAGAAAAGGGGACTACACGCTGTGTAATCAAGAAGTAAACACCTTTTACTTTTCTTTTTTATTTCATTAATTGGACTGGGGTCGTGCCTAATTCTCGTTTTCATCTTCTTCTCTTCTTAATTACGACCAGAGTGACCTAGAGAGCCAATTCTTTTCCAAGCCACTGATTCTTCACCGATTGTCCGAATCGAACGTCGTCAGGTGCAATAGAATCACATTGGTGAGTTCTCAGTTCTTCTTTGGCCATGTTTCCTGATTCCTCCTCTTGTGAGAGCTATCTAAGGTTGAAACTTTTAGAAGATTTTCCAGATTCACTCTATTCTAGGCCTATTCACAGGACGATTTTCAAGGATATCAATCTCATAGGATTGAGGTAGGTGGTTCGTTTCCCTACGTTGAATGCCTTGGAGTTTTTGGGGAAAAAGTGTCGGATACCCATGTATAGGGTATCTCGGGTTTGGGTTTTTATACATTTTTGTTATCTGCCTTAAATTTCATATATTCTTGAGGTTATTAGATGATTAATAATTTCTTGTTAGCATGTTTGAGGATCACCCCATGGGGTTTTCCCCTTGTTTTGGCTGTTGATTGCCGTTTGGCACGGTTTGCCTATGAGAAAACCCTTTCTACACATTGCTTGTATGCATGTTGACTTGATTGCTTGTATTTCCTATTGTTTATATTCTTGTGGATGAATTTGTAGCTATTAGCCAAGTAGTTTCTGAACTTACTTAGGTTGCTAACAGTCGATTACGCACGACTAAACTACTCAGGGCTAAGTGAACCAGGTGTGGTAGACAAAATGGGTAATTGACGATTAGGGCTTCCCTAGAGAGTCTGTTATAATCAGTATTGATCGTAGGACCTATGGGAATGGGACTTTGTGCTTCCTCAAAGTTTCCTTAGTGAAATAGAGAGACTATAGTGGGAATTAGACCTAAGTGCTTCCTCAGAGAGTCTATATCATTCGTTGCAAGACAACAAGGGAATTGATGGTGAGAGATTCCCAAAGTGTCTGTGCCTTTGTATGTTTACTTGACTAGAGGGGTTTTCTAAAAGGATCCACCCATAGAGTCAGTGCATTATTTATTGGTTGGTTGTGACAAGTCCACCAAGCCAAAGAACATGTTTGGGTTTTATGGCTTCGTGTTTAGGTAGACTGCTAAGTTACATGTTGTGATTACATGCTTGCCTTGGGAGTATAGATATGTTTCTAGGTTCCTTGGTTGATATATAAATGATTGCACTGAACTAATAAATAAATGTGAATGAATATTTGTAGGATTGTTGCTTTAGTGTACTTCTTATTCTCTACAACATTTATTTCCTTAACTTTTTCTATATTAATCACTGACAGTAGGGCACAGATCTCGTGGTGATTTCCAACTGGGATTAGTCTCACACCTTATTTGGGTCCTGCTTTGCGGCCCAAACAAGTTATACAATAACAGTTGCTGGAGTTGTTCAAGGTTTCATCTTCGCCACCTTGCTAGGGAAATTCAGGGATGAATTTCTTTAAGGATGGAATTTTGTATGAACCTGGACCTTCTTTTCAGGTATGTTTTCCTTTTCTGGCCGTTTTTGAGAAAAAGAGGATAATCTGTAGATTTTGTAAGTACACACTGTGTACTTTTCTTCCACTTGAGGCCGTGTGCTGGCCGTGTATGGGCCAGTCACACGGGGTGTAGCGATGAGGAAAAGTCCAATTAATACGACATACAGAAAATGGGACTACACACCATGTACTCAAGAAGTACACGCCTTGTACTTTTCTTTTTATTTCATTAATCTGACCAGGTTCGTGCCTAATTACTGTTTTCATCTTCTTCTCTGCCTCATTATGTCCAGAGCGACCTAGAGTGTTGATTCTTCTTTGAGCCACCGATTCTTCATCAGTTGTCCGAATCAAACGTCTTCAGGTGCAATAGAATCACAGCGGTGATTTCTCAGTTCTTCTCTGGCCATGTTTCCAGATTCCTCCTCTAGTGAGAGTTATCTGTGGTTGGACGTTTCAGACTTTTTTTTTCAGATTTACTATATTCTAGGCCGATTCATAGGTCGAGGTTCATGGTTATCAATCTCCTAGTATTGAGGTAGGTGGTTTGTTTCGCTACGTTGAATGTATTTGAGTTTCTGGTGAAAAAGTGTCGGATACCCATGTATCGGGTATCTCGAGTTAGGGTTTTGATCCAGTTTTGTTTTCTACCTTAGATTGCATGTATGCTTTAGGTTATTAGATGATTAATAATTTCCTGTTAACAAGTTTTACGATCACTACATGGGTGTTTCCCCTTGTTTTGGATGTTGATTGTCATTCGGCATGTTTGCCTACGAGACAACCCTTTCTGAACATTGCTAGAATACCTATAGACTTGATTTCCTGTATTTACTGCTATTTATATGCATGTGGATGAATTTGTAGCTATTAGCCAAGTAGTTTCTGAACTTATATAGACCGCTAATAGTCAATTACTCATGACTAAACTGCTCAGGGCTGAGTGAACCTCGTGTGGTAGACTAAAGGGGGAATTGACGATTAGGGCATCCCTAGTGAGTGTGTAATAATTAGTATCGATCTCATGACCTATGGGAATGGTACTTTGTGCTTCCTCAAAGTGTCCTTAGTTATGTAGTGAGACTATATGGGGAATTAGACGTATGTTCTTCCTCATAGAGTCTATATCTTTCGTTGCAAGACCACATGGTAATTGATGATTAGAGCTTCCCAAAGTGTTTGTGCCTTTGTATGTTTACTTTACTAGAGGGGTTTTCTAGTAGGATCCACCCAAAGAGTCAGTGATTTATTTATTGGATGGTTGTGACGAGCCTACTATGCCAAAGAAAAAGCATGGGTTTTACTGCTTGTTGTTTAGGTAGACTGTTGAGTTACCTGTTGTGATTACTTACTTGCCTTGGGAGTATAAGGGTATTGCTAGTTTTTTTGTTGATAGCTGATTGAATGTACTGATCTAATAAATAATTGTGAATGAACATTTTTAGGATTGTTTCTTTAGTGTACTTCTTCTTCTCTGCTGCATTTATTTCCTTTACATTTTCTCTATTACTCACTGAAAGTAGGGAACGGATCTCGTGGTGATTATCTACTGTTATTAGTCTCACATCCTGTTTGGGTCCTGCTTTTCGACCCAAACAGGTTATATGGTTGCAGGTGTGGATAAGGATTTTGTCCCTTCTACATTGGGTACATGATTTCTAGTTGGAGATGGAGAGCATAGGACCAAGTTTAGGCTTGCGATGCAGCTGGATTTTCTGTTTACTTTCGTACATTGTTTTCAGTTGTATTTCAGCACGTTGTTGTGTTGCTAATTTCCTTAGATAATTGTACCTGCTGCATCATTATAATTATCATCGTATGTTCATTGCTTCCATTATTTAGATTCATTTTTTATGTTATTTACTACTTCCTCTATGGACTGTTGTCTTTTCGCCATGTGTACCTTACCAAATGAGGGCATAGTTTACCCAATAACTTACCAAGGCCCTCGCTGATAGTCAGAAACCTCTATCATTTGGGGAAATGTGCCAGAGGTCATGTGGTGAACCGGGTACGGGGCACCAGTCGAAGGGCTCTGGATTCAGGTCATTACAATATCATATATTTAAATCACTCACATGGAATTATTTTAATTATATTTAAATCTATTGAGTAATTCTTTGTGTGTTCTCTAATTGCATATAAAAGGGAACACCCTCCCTAAAATTTCCACAACATATGATCCTTATATCACAAATATTCATAGACCAAAAAACATGATATATTATGTTCTCATTTTCCTTCTCACTTCGACATCTCCTAAAACCATCCAACTAAAGTATATGGTGTAGGAAATGTGGTATCTCGGAGAGTAAGTATAAATCTTAACAGAGATCATTTAAATTAATTTCTTTGTATACATAGAAAAAATATATTTTATTCATCCAAACATAATTGATAATATATCATCAATATTTTATCAATTTATTATTAAAATGGGAACACCATTTTTTTACCACATTTCTATCAAATTTGAAAAAAAATATCACACATATGGATGTGAGGACTACAACCTACATATAACAATATGACTCATTTTCAGAACCAATAATTAATTGTTAGTTATTTTGATAGAATTAATATTTATATATTTAATTTTTAGACAATTTATTATTCTACAAATAAGAATGCTTTTATATTGTTCTACATTCTCTTCCATTGGGTAAATAAAAATTTCACTCGTGCATATGTGCAGACGACAAACTCCATGAATAGTTATGAATATTTTCTTGTATATTTACATTATAGGTTGTAATTTTTTCATTAATGATTATTTATTTTATTGAACTCATAATAAATATTTTAATTTTTTAAATTATTATATACCTTCCTTTTTGTCGTTTTTCACGATGAGTAAACATCACTTTTTTGTATATATGAACTACCATCCCCATGAATTGAATTAAATGATTTTTCAAAACCTATTTATATTAATTGTTACTAATTTGTATTTAATTTTTATATTTGATAATTATTATCTGAATAAAATTCTATAAATAATGATATCAATACTATAACTCATGTACCATAACAATTGAACTGAAACATGCATGAAAAAATTATCATTTTTCATATTAATATCCATTTTCAATAAGAACAGTTAATAAACTAATCTTAAAAAATATATAAATGAATCATTTATATTATGATAAATATCTTAATAATAATATTTCATATTTTTATAATATGTTTATATTTATTATATTTTTGGGTTTAATGTGTATGAAGAAATACAAGAGTTGTGGTATGTGGATATATCAGCTAATTTTTCTTTATGTGACATTTAAGTTTATAATAAAAGTGATTATTGTGTTGTGTGTTTACATGATAGGAATTTATTATAAGAATCTTCAAAAAAACATTTTTGATTTATATGTCTATAAATTTATCTATTTTTTGATGTTTTAATATGATGTTTTCCCAAGGTGTATGGGTTAACGTGACAATCAAATTTTCATTTAGTAATGAATATGTTGAATTTCCATTGAATAAAATAAGATGCTTCATACATTTTTAAAACATATATTTCAATTTCCAATAAATTATCAAGGAATTTTCATCTAATATTACAGAATTTTTATTTATTCATGTAATACATTATAGAATAATATTTATATGAAAATCCATCATTTTTGCAACATTGGTCAATATGAATTTCTATCCATGCCAAAATAAAAATTATATTTTTTAAAAATGGTTCTAATATTATCCAAATATTTATTAAGGTATTTTTATACTCATTTTATATTCTAAAAATTATTTATAAATAAAAATTCTATCATTTTCAGAAATATATTATTTTTTTAAATGGTTTGGGCGATTTTTTCAATATATATCAAAAAAATTAATTCTATTATGTCATGAATAATATATTTATTTCAGATTCCATTATATACATCCATAGATCATTTGAATGAAAATTATTCTCCAATTTAAATTGAAAATATATTTATTATAAATAAAATATTTAATAATGGAAATGATATTTTTGAGAGGAAAAGTTTTTTTCACCTAAAAATTTTATATTTATATTTACCAACGACCATTGATATTTCTATGGTTCATTATGGATATGAAACAATGATTGTATATTTATTCATTCACAATATGATTAATGATTATGATGATTTTATATTGATGAATCCAATTTTATTTTCCATGGAATAAGCAATGATTTGAAGATAAATGTATTCATGATTTTGTTCGATTCTAATTAATGGATTATGTAAAGAGTATGTATTTTTTATATTGAAAAATTAAGAATCTATGGGTTTCCCAATATATTAAAATGTTAGGAATGATCCTAATTTCCTGTATAAAAATTACTAATTGATCTATTTTCAGGCCCATGATTTTATGTGTGTACCTTGTTTTCTATCTTAAAATTTTAGTGCAGATAAGGTCTTAAATACATATGTTTTTTCTAGAACATGATTTCATGTTATAAACATAATGAGTGACAATGTTATATTTAATAAATGTTCAATATTTAATAATATTATTTTTTATCCTAGTTCATTTGTATATGAAATTCTATCATTAACCATCATTTATTATCATTGATTCAACACCCTTATGCTTTTTGACATATGTTATGACAAATAATTATTCCCTGTCTCATGATTACTAATATTAAAATAATTAGGTTACATGTTATTATGTTATGATAATAACAACATACACTTATTTTCATGTTTGATGAATTATTATAATGTCTTTTATATACCATTTCTATGTATTTGGTATCAAACTGTTTTTTATTTTAATTTAACACATTTATAATGAATGATGTTGTGTGCGAAATTTCATATAATGGTTTTGTAGAAGGGAATAGTTTATTTTTCCTAAATTTTAATGAAATATATAATGTATGAAATTTATTGACTATTTTTATGTTCAATTTATGAATACAAAATTTTCATTACAAAAATAACTATATGATCCGAAAATTAATCACTTAATGATTGAGATTAAGAGTTAAATAATTTTGAGATAACTACTTGTAACTGTAATCATAATATATTCATAGGTATATAAGTGATGTATGATTACCAATTAATGATGAATTTTTTTTACTGTTAAAATTGTTTCATGATAATTATTATCAAATCTAAAATTGTAAATATTATTTTTTAGAATATTAAGTTGTCGTGCATGACTGTGGAACATATAGTTAGAATAAAAGTAGGGTTTATAAAAAGTTAGAGATTTAGATGTATTCAATTGTGAATTATATAAATTATATGGAATCTATTATGTGTTAATAAGTCTCAATATGATTATATGACAAAAGTAATATGCATCCCTTTTTATTTTTTATTTTATGTTTTTATATTATTTTTATTGATATTATTGGAGGGATTTTATAGGGTTGATGTGTATGTAACCCTTAGGTTTAATATAAATTATAATTCTAAAATAAATATTTTACATTTTTTCAGATGTATAATAAAATCTATTATAAGACATCACTCGTTGAAGGGATGATTAATTTTCAGTTTATTGAGTTTCACATGGATATAGGGTTTTTAAATTTTTTGGAATGATTAATGTGGAACATTGGGCATTACTTTCAATATATCATAGTTAAATGTATTATTTCAGCATATGAATGTTTATTCATTATTTGTATATCTTACATTGATCTTCCATTATGTATTTATAATTTAGGAAGATTATATTTTTATCCATTAAAGGATCATATGATCTATTAATTTGTTTTCATTATTAACGATAATGATTCATTTTTTATATCCCATTTATTTGAATATGGGATTAGAGAAATGTGGAAACATGATTAAACATAAAACTAAATGATCAAATTTCATTTATGGATTAGTTAAAAATTAACTAAGAATATTCTAAAATGATCATATTAATGATAATAATAGAACCAATCATTAATTAAAATTGTTATCTTTAAACAATAACTTATACAAAATATATAGTGGTGACCATCTATTTTTTATCATGATTTTGTGTTCATCATAAATATCATTATCCAATTATCTATCACATTACTGCATTATATAGATTTTAATTTTTTCATTATTTTCTATATTTTATATTACCACTGATGATATAAAATTTTTAAACCCACTAATTAATTATTCTAGATTACCTATATATTCTTTTTCCCTATATTAGAAACGAAGAATTAATACTCATTTTTTTGATGTCTGTTTTCACAAAAGGTGTTTCGAAAAATTAAAATCATGTATTACAATGAAGGTGATAAAATCAAGAGTATTATGTTTATTTAAGGAAGAGATAACATAATATCATGATATTTTAAAATAATTATATGTTTGATACCATAGAGGACAATCCACACAGAAAAATCAAAAAACAAAATATTATTATTTAAATATGACTTTTATAGACTGATTTTTGAATTGGTGGTTATTAATTTAATATTAATCATTATAAAACATATTTATGGTGATCATTTGGAATGAAAATTTATATATTAAATCAATTTAATGTAGTCATAATTTTCAATTGAGGTCATTTTATTCATTAGAAATATATTGTCATAAAACAATTTAATTTATTTTTTGATATAATAATATAAAAAATTATATATATATTTAGAAATTTTAATTTAAAAATGTTGTCATTTTTTAAATGATTATAAAAAATTCATTTTATGGTTTAATTTAGGAATTTTGAAAAATTAATAATTTTTTAAGTGAAACGTGAAAAATCCAAATTATTTAGAAAATCATGTTTTGTATTAAATTATATAGGAAAAACAATTATGTGTTAGTTAATTTTAAATTTTATTATTTTAATTTAATTAAAATAATTTCGAATTAATGTAATTTGAAATTGAATTTTTATTAATGTTGATTAAAATTTATTTATATAAAAAAGTTAATTTTCCCATAAAACTATATTTTAGTATGTATTTTATGTTTATAATAAATTTTGATTAATACATTTTTAAAAGTATAATATGAAAATATAGATAATATTTTTAGACTCATCATGAATACATTTGGAATGTATTGAATCATTATTTGTTTCATACGGAATATAAACATTTGCAAAATTGTTGTCACTATGGTAATGGTAAAACATGTAGAACAATGTTAAACTAATAAATAATGATTGGAAGTCAATTGTATAAATTAATATGATTAAATGGATTATATTATGTAGAAAAATCCATTAAATTATTAACATACATGTAATTTTAGTCTACATTATGTTTATAAAGACCATTATATTATTTGATGTTAGGGAAAATACCGAAATGTGTCCTTATTTATTTTAATATGTATATTTTTTTGATAGTGACAAAAAAATGTCATGAATGGATCTAAATGGTTATTTGGGTGACTAATTTATTAGTTTAATTATGGTAAAGTATGTTTAAATCTTGTGATTAAATATTTACTATTAATTCTTAATGAACATCAATGTATTCTTTATGAAAACTGTAGAATAATAAAGATAATGATTTTGATATTTTTTGTCAGTTATGGTGTTACAAGATTTTGATATGTGTGAATGACCTTTTATTGTTTTACACATAATGTCCACTTATGTTGGATGTATTTATATTTTTTATACATAATTATGAGATTTTTTTATCTTTAATTTTAGGATACATTCTTTATAAGGGATTTTATCTCATTTTACATTTCTATTGAGACTTCATTGTTGTTATGGACCAATTCACTCTTATATGGTGTATATAATATCCCTTGGAATATTATATCATGAATCCATTTATTCTCATGATATTTTTTTTAAATTTTATTCCTCAATTATGTTATTCAAGTGTCTCTCATTTTGTTAAAAACCCTTTCACTAAAATATCGTTTTAAATGTTTTAATGATTTATTATTATAAATATTTATCATTAATATACATGTTTTGAAAATGGTTTTATGGATTTATTTATATGGATATTAATGGTTTAAAATGTTAGAAGCTTCAATGTGGTATGGGACACTTTTATTTAAAAATATCTTTATTAAATTTTTTAAATGATATTGAAAATGGATTTTAGAATGGATTCATTATCTTAAAATGTTATATTGTTATTGAAATGTGGGAATGTTATAATTCCTTTATTCTAAAGTTATGTGATATGATTATGTAATGGTTCTTGGGAATTTTTTATGAAGACGGGTGGTTCCATAATAAACTAAGGGCGGGTGAGCCTGATATAGCTCTCCATTGCCTTGGGTAATGCGAAGGGGTTAAACTTTAAGGTTTCTCTGAAGAGATTTAGGGAATATACAGTGATGGGTATTCTAAACGTAACCAAGAGGGATACTCCCAACGTAAGAATGTTATGAATGCATCAAGTTAAATATAAGTATTACGATTTCTATGACTTATTCATGATTTTAAGAGTTATATTAATGTGATAATGTTTTATGGGTAAAGTATGATTTCATTCTTATGTATATTTGTACTCATGTTTCCTTAACATACATTTTATAACCCCTACTGAGCTTTTTAGGCTCATCCAATGTTTTTGAAATGTTTTTCACATGTCAATGGAATGGTACATGATATGATGATAGTTTAAAGGAAGTGTCAAGAAATAATCCATGTATTATTTTATATATGTTTTCGTTGATGGGATAAAGGAATACTATCTTTTATGTAACCACTTTGTTTAAATGTGGAATGTAATTCAAGTTTTATGATCTAATTGTCTAAAACTCTAAACCTGAAAAGATCCTCAATGTTTAATCTTTTAATAACTCAAGATTAAGTAAGGTTTAAGGTTGGGACCTTATATTAATATTATAAAAAAAATTCCTTAATTTTAAGAAAAAAAATTAATATTAATTAATAAATTCTAAATAATTTATAGTAATAATGATAATTAAAAATAGAACAAATTTTTCAAAATTGTAAAAATGGTATATCATGTTGATCAATGTTAAAACATATTTATAATGCCACCCTATTTAATCATTATTTTTATTAGATAAATTTATTTTGATCCTTATCAAATTTTTATCAAAATCAATTATTTTTAGTAATTTTTTCCTTACATGTAACCAATAAAATATTTTATATAAAAAAGATGAAAATACACTCTCTTTTTTTATTTATATTATATGTTCTCATAGTGTAAAATTTTATATTAATAAATAATAATGTTTATATAAAGTATAATTATATTAGTTACCTGATATTTTTTAATATATAATTTTTAATGACTAATTAATTAACTTAAATGTATATACAATTTGGATAAATCAATTTTGAATGCAGTGAATAACTAGGGTAAATAATTTTAAAAACATATAATGATTTTTGTTGAAGTAGTTAGGGTACCAAAAAAATTATAGTAACTAGTATGTATTATTATTTAGTGGAATATTTTCTATAAAAATTAGTTATTAAATTAAATTATTTAATTTAAAATTAATTGAATAGATTCAAAAATCACATTACTAATATGTTCTGTTAAATTAAATTATTTAATTTAAATTAAATTCTTTAATGACATGTTTTGAATGTTTAATGGTATAGAGTTTCAATTAGAACATTATTTAATGAAATTTATAATCATCTTCAAGGGGAACCATTATTATAGAGACTTACCATAGGGGTTATCTTATATTGGTGTCCGTGTTTGGGGAAGCCTAGTGCAGTTGCATCAACCTGGTTGAGTCACATGTGTGTTCGCCTCCTACTTATATTGTATCATTATTACTACAATGATTTCATGTGAGTCTTTTAGTTGAGTGAGTTATGTTATCTTACTAACACCAATTAGATAGGTTGGAACCCACTTGTAGATATTGATGCATGATGGGTAGTGCAGTTATAATTTTCATGAGGGTGATCCATTGGTTATAGACTGTGGGGATTCACCAAAAACTGACAGGTTGTTCTAAAAAAATTACAACCATGGATTTAATAGGGTTATTTAGGATCACTAATGGTTTTTATTGTATTTCTGGTTTATGTTCTCCTACATTAGTTTTTTTTCAGTCTTTTACTGTTCACTAGTTTCTTTTAGTAGTTCCCATGATTTCATAGTTTTTTATTCTATTTATAAAATGATAATTGGTTTTAGAAATTGTAAATGGTATGTAAGGGGATTGAGAATGATAAAATCATGATTATTTAGTAAATTATGATAAAATATACTTTTATAATTGCTTCTCACACTATTTTCCTTGAACTGTTATTGGGAAAAGAAAAAAACAGGAATTTAGTGGTTTATAATGGAATCCCTACTGAGCATCTCTATGCTCACTTCTATTTAATCATTTCAATTGTGGGTTAAAATATTTTTCAGGCTTCTGGGTAGGTTCGCATTATAGTGCATGTTTATTTTGTTGGTTGGAGGTGACCCCGAGGTAAAATGTATATCTTAGTAGTGTGGCTTCATTTTATGTTTGTTCATCTTTGTTTCTTCTTTTTCAAGTTTATCATGTATTTGGAGCAACTATTTATTTATCTATGTTAAGTTGTTGGTTTTCATGGATTTCTTTATTTTTAAATTATTTATGTCTTGGTTGGTTTATTTTAGGATTAAATCATTCTCATTTTTATGTTTTGTTACGTGACACTAGTTTACATCCTAGGGAGGATTGGGAACGCCCCTATGGACAATTCACGGACTAGATCGAGTGAAAATATCAGCATTAAACATGGTCGGTTCATAATCAAATGGTATTAGAGTTGGTTCTTGTTTTTTTTGGTGTCTAGTAGACGGATATTAAGTCATTCAGGACTCAGTAAATTGGGGATAAAAATGGATCATGAACCCTTTCTCATTCTAAAGCTTGAGTCACGAGGGGTAATTTGGAATTTTACTTTTATTTCTTGAGTTGTTTTTTATTAATGGATAAAAGTGGAGGTGAACTGATGTCGTTTATATACTTTACATTGTTTAGTTAACCAAGTGGAGTGAAATTTACCATATCATGGACCACTATGTGTTTTGAATTATTTAGGGCACGACCCAACACTATGTTGTTGGGATATGCATATACAGTACCTCATCATTTTGATAGTTTGTTGATGGTCATTTTTGGTTTTGGTTATGGTTAGTTTAGGTGTATGTTGAAAAGTAATGTTGATTTAATGTTAAAATAGATTTAAAAATGGGTGTTTTTTCAATCAAATGGTTGTAATTAGAAAAGTTAAATTTGAAAACATTGAAAGTGTTTTGTGTTTTTATGATTGATGGAAGGTTGTGACCCTTGGAATTCCTTATAAAGGATCACATGTGTCCTGATATGTGCATAATGTGTGTGGGGGAACATTTTCATGTCATATGTGGATGAAAATGGATTGACACACATGTGTCTATTAATAGTATACCACATGTGAGATTTTGAAAAAGAAAGGGTTTTGAAATTGGTTTTCTATTAAGGAGTGGGTTTTTTAATTAAGAAAATGTACCCGGTTTGTTCAAACTGCTGATTTTTTATCAAAATATTTCTTTATTATAAGGTATTTTTATAATTTAATAGAATTTGAAATTTTTGGAAGTGTATTTTTTTCTTTTTTTTATATATGTTTGGGTTTAGAGACTATTTACCTTGGTTAGGGGGTGTTCCTTTTAATTGTTCTTTGGATTGATGTGAGTTTGGTTTATGTTTTTCATTTGGAACAGAGTTTCATACCTGTAAATTTTCCCATGAGTTGTTAACGAGTGATTCCCAATTCTGATTTCTATCATGTGTTCTTTTTTCATTGAGGTGATCATGCCCTGGGGAAGGGTGTGGGGAGATTTATCTTACCTCGATCACAGATTCAACCTTTTTTTCAATGATGGATCATTTAGTTGAGGATCCAGATGAGTTTCCAATTGAAGACCTTATTTTTTGGTGGTCTTGATTTTCGTACAACCCAAATAATGGTAATTCTGAATGATATTTTGATAAAATGTATTGGTGGAGAGTTTGTGACACCTGTTGTGTTAGTATGTTGTGTTTAAATCAATCAAGGAACACTTTGTAGGGTTTCCTAATGTTTGAAGTTTCATTTTAGGTTTTTGGAAAAAATATATTTCTCAGATGATTTGAGCACATTTTTTCTAAACCGTGCAAATAAAACCTATAATGCTTCATAATTATTCCAGTAGCATTCGCACTGTTTACACATAGATTGAAAAATCGTGCAACAAAGATTGCAACACATTATGAGCCTAATAACTTTTGATATAAACGTTTTTTAGGTAATTACTCCTCCAAAATGGATCCATACCTATTGGCTATCAACCTGAGGCACCTCCCCCTTCATTCACTATAACCCATGGCCTTTTTTGGGCGATTTCACAATAATGATTAATGATTATTCATGACTTATTCAACAAATCCTTCCTTTTCCTTTTCTCCTCTCATCCATATCATCCTTTTTATTTTTTTCCATGGGATTATTAAAAATTCCCAAACCCTAGGATTAGAGATGTCATATTTTTGGATCAATTTCATCTTGTTACAATGTGTTGATTACTCATGGGTATTTTATGTCCCTCTCCTTGTTATTTTACTCTATCCACACTTGATTTGAGGTAGGCGAGTCTAAATTTTCCTTTTTTTAAAATGATCCCTTGTAACATGAATGTCCTCAGTAGATTATGTAATGTTGTTATCATCTCTATTATACCCATTTCAAGATGTATATGTTGTTTTTCTTTTGATTTATTTTTCTTAAATTTCTTTCTGTGGTAATAGGTGTAAAATTCATTGGATTAAGGAACCTAGGGGGTTTATTTTAAATGACATGATTCTTCTAAAGTGAACTTTGTGGATTTATATGAAATTTATTATCCTAAATTATGGTGTGATGGTAGTTAATTGATTGTGTACATGGTTTTGTGTGTATGGATTGGTGACTATGTGTCATATTTAAAGAAATAATATGTCTTTGAATGGGGTTTTATTATTTTATGTGGAATGGTTATGTTCCTTAAATAACTAAAGAGGTTGGATTGGGTTTTAATGTATGCGGTGAATTTTCAATAATTGTTTTCATGTTCCTTCTTGGATTTTAGTGGGCCATTGGATGATGGAACTTCCACGGGTGCACTTGGTGCAAAAATGGAAGTGCTCTCAAATAAGGATGGTTTGAAATAATTATTGTATTTTTTAATCCATTGTTTCTTAAATGGGTTTTAGACATAAAATAAAATTTATTACCTTGTTTAAATTCTTAATGAATGTTTTAAATGAGATTATATAAAGTTTTCTTTCACTTGTTTTGGAATTCATTGTTTCTAATGTGTTCTTTATGGATTGGTTGTTCGATAGTGAAATGTGGTTTTGGTGTGATTTTGGATCATAAGAGTCTATTTGGAAATGAAAAAGTGTAATTGGTGTTTGAGTGATGTATTGGTAATGTTTATGGTAATGTTGAGTTAAAAAAATATTTGTAACATTGATCAAAAATTTATTTTTTGTGAAAATATCTAGAATGGGTTATGGTTTGGTAATGATTGCGCTTGGTTTGTGACTCGAATTGTTTTATGAAATGTTTGTAATGTTTAATGGTAAGAGTCTCAATGTGATGCCTTGTTTTATGAAATGTATCGGCTTGTACACATGGAACCTTTATAGGATGGAATCCCTCTTCGCAATTATCATATATTGGTTTTCGTGTTTGTGGTAGGAAATTGTCATGGTGACCTCTATGCTAAGACACATGTGTGTTAGCCTCCTACGTACATGATATAATTAATACTACCATGGGATCCTGGGTGTATTTTTGTTGATCATCTGATGATATCTTAGAAACCCATGTTAGATGGGTTGGTAATCATTGTTAGATATACAACTAGTTGGGGAGTGTTATTAGTTTTGTTGCGTGGGTGAATAGTTTGTTATAAGCTTTGGTTCTTGACCATACAAAACATATGAATTAGAACTGAGTACATCCATTGTTTTTCTAGATATTTTTATGATATCTCATAGTTATTATTATATTTTTTATCTTATGCTTTAGTAATTTTTTTCGTGCAAGCTCTATTCACATATTTCTTTTAGTACCTCCATGGATTTCCTTATTTAAGATTATTTAAATTTAATTGTAATTGGATTCAAAAATCGAATTAGGTGTGTGTTGGGTATTTGAAAGGGAAAATAATGTTGTACAAATATAAATTGAAAAAATCTACATTTATAATTTTAGTTCAAACTGTTGTCCTGGTACTATTTTGGGAAAGGAAAAAACATGGATGATGTGGTCTATCTTGCCATCCATACTGAGCCCCTTGGTGATCAAGGCTATATTAACATTACAGTTGTAGGTTCAGATTTTTTATAGGCTTCTTGGTAGGTTCACATTGTAGAGCCCATTCAGTTTTGTGGTTGGAGGTGACACAACAGACACAAGGATATCACAGTAGTGTTACATCATTTTTAGTTTCATATTGTTTGTTTCTTATAATTTATTTTTATCAAGTATATGTCATAATATTGTTATATAATATACATTGTTGGTTATTATGTATTGTTTTATTCTATTTATGATTTTGGTCCTAGTTCTTTTATCTTGAGATTATATCATTCTGAAGTGTATATTTTGATATTATACACTAGTTTCCATCCAATATGCATCGAGAATTCCCCTCAGGACATGTTGTAGACCGGCTTGGGTAACCGGTTTAGGGTTTAACTATATTGGTTTTTGACATAACTAACATTCAACCCCTAACAACCATTATGAGAATGATAATGTCTTTCTCGCATACAAATGTCCTTCAATCTCAATTGACATTGATATTCAATAAATTGTTTTTCTATATCATTTTAATTATTAAATTCACTATTTACACTTATGTTATGTGGATTTAAAATTTAAAAAGAAACACTTTTCAATGATTAATTGTCACTTCTAAGTTATTATCATTATAAATGATTTAATTTTGTTTTCATTATATTGAGATATATTTGGTAGTATACTCAAATTTATTTTTATGATGTGTGTCCAAATAACATTCAGTATGTAATACCATGAAACTATTAATTTTGACGATAATTATTCTTTCATTCGAAATTAAGTTTTTTCAGGTTTTTTTAAGAAAACATTACAAAATGGGTTATAATTTATGCTTAAATATAAGTTTAATTGGTATGTTTTAGTAATAATGTTCCATTAAAATATATTATTTTATAGTGGTTTGACAATTTCCCTTAGTATTATTCAAATTTATTATTTCGAAAAATATCATCTAAATGTATCGTTTTATCTTTTGAGAACATAAAATGATTTCGAAATTGTTTATTTATGAATTTCCTAATTTATTTCTATTATCGGTCCAAAATTTTTTGTCTTCCATATAAATATTTTCAATGATATGTTATAAAAAATGTTTTTAATATCCTCAAATTTTTTGTTAAATTATTTTTTACAAATTCTTTAATTTTTAAAAGAATTTTTAATAGGAATCATATTTTCACATTCCTAAAGAGGATATTTTTAAAATTTTAATGTTAATGTTAATGGAATTTTAATTTTAATTTACTCATCTTGAACATTATTTCCTACCATAATTAAAAATAAAATATAAGATGTATCCATAATAATAAAACGTATTTTTTTAGTAACAAATTATTATTTCTAATATTGTTGAATTTTTTATTTTCTTAATTATATCATCAATGTAAAAATTATATATATCTCAAGAATGATATTATTGATTTTATTATGTTATTAATATTCGTAAAAAATAATAACAATTTATTTTACATATAACTCACTACATGTATGATATAATAACCACATGCTTATTATCAAATTGGATTAATATTGACTAGTTTAAGTTGGAAAGGTATTGAAATCCACATTATTGATTAATTTTGTGGTTATTAACTTTATATTTAAACATTCATTTTCTTCTGATCATTATAAACTTAATTTATCACAAATATATATATTATTTGAATCATGTTTATAATTATTTCATAAATTGTATACCCTTTTTATGTTTGGTGTTTCACTAGGACTGTTATTTAATTGAGTTTGGAAAATCATAATAAATGCATATTTTATTCTCGTTATGGATAATTATTAGTAAGTAATATTTTTATAAATTGAATAAATCATTCAATAAATGAGGAATTAATTTGTAATAAATTTATTAGTGGTGCATGGTTATTAATAGCCATTATATGAAGTGATAGGACTCATGATGAAATATAGTATGTTACTATTAAATGGGTCTTTATACATATTTTAAACCATATTAGAAGAAGGTATTGAATATACAGATATACTATATATATGATTTTAACAAAGAATATTAATCATTTCTTTCATTGAGATTCAATTACTATTAACCAAGATATTATATTATTCTTATTATCTATGGATTCATTCTTCAGTTACATTATTTTTTAATTGGATTGTGCTTTTAGTTGTATATATTTCTATATTGATTATTACATATTGTATATGATTTATTTTTTACTGATATATTTAACTATATGTGTCCCTTATTGAGAATCTCATGTCACCCATTTTTTCCTTCTATTTCCTATGATATCAATATTTATATTTTTAAAGGAGTTTATGGATATAGAATAATTACTCTCATTATATTTTATTTCATGTTATCCAATGTAATATGAGATTCATGTAGGTTCTTTTTATAAGACTACATATTATTTTGGAAAATAAATATATGATTTATGTATCTTATTCATAAGTAGTAATGTGACCATCGTATATTGGACATTGGGGTTGAGGTCATTAAAACAATCATATAAAAACATACTATATTTCATTATTTGAGTTTAATTATACTAAAATCGATAAATATTTTAATGTATTTCCTTTTTCTCATTATTCATTGATAAGTAACAATTTGTAAATTTAATTAATGGTAAATTTAAAATTTTCATATCCTTTGTATTAATGTTAGTAATGTTTTTTCATAGTGATGAAATGATTTTTTGTTCCAATCTATATTATAATTTAATAAATTAATATTATAATTTTATCTTTATAGTGTAATTTATAATTTTAATGATTGAGTAGTTACCGTAACTATTTACAAAACACCAACACATTGCATCTACAAGCATTAAAAAATCAAAGTAAATGATTAAATAAATAAATGTATCATTTTATTGGATGAATTAATATGTTGAATGAATTATATAGATTATAATAAAACAAAATGGATGTTTTATGTGTTTATAATGAAATTATATAAATTTATTTGAGTCCTCAATTGCATAATATGAATATTGTTCCTAAAATGTCAAATATTCTATTTTATGTCAAATAATATATTTTTAAATGTCTTGAAAATAGTAAAAAACATCAATGTGGAAAAAGAATATAGGATTATGTCTATAATTTCATCACCTTCACTAATATTGATTTTTTTAATTACATATAATATTTTTACCCATTACTATTTTATAATATGGTACTATGGTTAAGGTTAAAATTTGTTAATGATGTGGTAAAACTAAAATATAAGGTCTAAATATCATTTAATCCTTAAATTTTTTCATTTAATTATATATATATATATATCATTATATTTTTTGGCCACGTGGTCCCATATTCAAATGAAAAATTATTTATTATATTTTAATAAAAAAATAATTCCATGTTTGTCAATTTTATGACTATGAAAGGTAATAACCAATGCACTATTCTTAACACCACCATGAGAAATATATCTCTATGAAATAATTTAAAAACAACATATCATTTCTATTATTGAAATTATATAATTAATAGAATTCTTATTATTCCATCCCTAAAGTTCATATAGGGAGATCCAATGATTGTTCATCAAAGAAGATCTAATCGTCTAAAAAGATTATTTCAATTTTAAATCTTATTATATGTCCTCAACTAATGTCATAGCACTAAATTTTTTGTAAAATTAAGAATTTAATATATTAATAAGTTTTAATGATACATTATTAGAAAAATTCATCCCTTTTATCAAACAAAACTGAAATTGAAAGTATAGATTTTGTGTCTATTTAGACCACCACCACCATAAAGAAATATAATTAATCCTCCATCACTGAGTCACGTTGAATTCTGTATTTATGGATTAGAAAATTTTAAATTATATATTTGATATTATATTGCTTGATTAAGCATTATTTATTATTTACATTTACATTATCATATTCATCAAATAATTGAATAACTACTCATGCATACATATGGGCAAATATCTCCACTATGTAATGTAACTCTTTTTCCAATATAATTTTTTGAATTGTTATATACTTGTACATAATTTTTAAATTTTATAATAATGGTATTATAAAAATTATTTTTTTGATAGAACCATGATCAAATTATAGGGACATGAACTATAGAACCAATACTTACAAGATAATAGAATCATTTAACTCTCATAAATGACGATTATAAAATACACTATTTAAAAAATGGGATTGAGATGTTTTATATGGATCATATTTCATATTATAATAATCTATATAGTTATTTAATATATTTTTAATAAATTGAATTTTATTATGTATTAAGTCAGAGATCTTATGAAGCATGTTTAATATGTGTTAAGTGTTTCACATGTCATTTTTATTTAAACTATATATATATATATATTACATATTAACATCTTATTAACATTTTTGTGTATATTTTATCGATCACATTGTCATTATTTTATTTTAAATAATAATTTGGTAAAATTCTAAAACTAGGTACTGAGATAGCGTGTGATTCTGAGGCCCAGTTTTCCTGAAACAATTCGTTGAAGAATGTTATCATTTAATAGCTAACATGTATGAAATTTTATGAAATGTAGAATAAATATAAAATTTATATTTATATTAGAAATATTAGGTCAATATTGAGCTCAAATTATTTTATTGAACATATTTTTGACCTATATTTAGTCGGTGATGATTTTCAGTGGAAACCCCAAAAAAATATAATCGTAAATAGTATAATTAAACAGAATTATTTTTTTTAAATCACAATAACCCATAAACAATTATGTTTTCAAAAAATATTATATAACCATTTTGTTAGAAATGGAGTACAAAGGTGAGGCCTAACTGCAATTAGAATAGGATAGCGTTGAATGATAGTTTTTGGATGTGAACGTCATTAAAATATTTTTTAGAATTATTTTATTTTACATTACGTTATGTGTATTCGAAGTTACCCTTTTTAATTAGCCATCTCAAAATCTTGGGTTATCACCATAACCCTAGTGTTTCTCTAATGCAAGGAAAAGGTGGATCTCCCACCAGAGATAATGGATAAGAGGTCAGAACTCGAATTATGCATCGATGAATCGACGAATGACAATAACCTGGGTTCACCATTTATCAATGACTGATCCAAAACATAGTTGGGGTGTTTTTGATTTGATTTATTTCCCTAGTACATAAATTTAATGATGATATCATACTAATTAAGTAAAATATTGAGACATGGGTCAATTTTTTTGCGAGATTTATAAATTATTATGGGGTTTAAAAAGTGGGATATATTTTTGTGATTAACTTTTCAAGATTCTTTTTTATACCTTATATCATGAACATATCATGGCTGACATGAACAATGGAATTATATTTTCATTATATGTTCATTGGGAATTATCTATCCCCTCAATATATTGTGTTATTTACGTATTCTTCACCCTTGATACCCTTACATGAATGATCGATTATTGTGCCCTTACCCATGGTCCAATGATATATGATCAATTGTTTGACATGAGACAACATAGTGAAGACATAACAGAAACATGGAATGGTTTTGGAGAGGTGGTAGATTATGGAAGCACATAGTTGTGGCATAGGGTAGGACGCTGATGGGGTGGCTAGGGGTGAGGGTAAGACATGGCTGGTATTTTCGGTCTAGGGGAAGCATGATATGATGATATTAATCTAACATGGAGGTCAATGTTGTAGTTAGCAGTGGCCAGGTGGATCGGTGTAGGATGAGCTTTCAGTAGTGACACCAAAAATGGCAGAATGACATGGTCCTAGTGGGACCTCATTTGAGGGAGCCTGTGGGAGTGAGGATTGTAGGTTGTGGGGATGGAGGGAGGTGAAAAAGGGTGTTCTGGTGGTAGCTGCCATGTGAACCTAGCCTGTAGCATGCACGTGATATGCATCATTAATGGGGTGGGCCTCATTGGACACAAATAAGTGGGAAAGAGCCATGGAAGGTGGTCTGGTACATGACTAGGAAACATGGTGTTGGGTGTCGTGTCGACCAGAGGGGCATGCAGTTGTGGTGGGCCATGTGTGCAAGGAGGCTAGCCCTCGAAAATATAGGATGGACCATGTGGAATCATGTGACCCTTGCAGGATGGACCCTGCGACATAATGGACCAAGAAAAATGGGCTAAGCATAATGGTACATTCCCAAAGGGATAAGCTAGTTCGTCATGGGACGTACTATTTCAGGTAAGTTGATCAGGGTCGAGTCATGTCAGGTTAGACCCGGACTAGACACTGGATGGGCCTTTTTAGAAAACCACTCGTATCATTCAAATTGTGTGTTTGTTTGATGAGATGTTTGTGGCATTGGGAACCGTGGGTAGAATAAGACCTTTAAAGAAGTCTTGTTGGGTTTGTAGTTTCACCAAAAGTGGTTGGGAGTGTTTTAATTTTCTATTTATATGAAGGTTCGATGCATGATCATGTTGTCATCATACAGGATGACAGTATAGTTTTTGAATATACCCATGGTATTTTCCAATGAGGGTTCGATGTTAGATAACATACCAATCATAGATAATGATCTGAATTCTGATGTGAGTTGTCTCAGCCTAGTATTGATTGTTGATATAGTTAATTGGAGCATGTATGGAACTGTGAGGCCTCATCAATCCTCACTTCTCTTCGGGGAACATTATAAGGGTTTGAGGGTAATGTGTTAGCATTATTTACATTTGAACCTATCCCCTATTTATGATAATGATTCTTGGAGGGTGAGGAGTCCACCGAATGAGCTCCATGCAGAGAGTACCCACAATTAGTGTATCGAGATCAGATTATTTACATTCTTCATGACTAGACCTAATGAGTGTGCTTATGGTAGTTTTCAGTGGTTGATGTATGGTTGTGACTTGGTTACTATGTGACTTTTGGGGTGCATTACATAGTGTAACTCTATGTGTTTACGACAGTTGGTGAGTTTTGCACACTTTGTTTGTTAACAAAAATCTATGTCTTACTTATAATGGGTATATTAGTGAAACTGTGTAACATGTCGAGACTGTAGAGTTATATAGGGGTACATTTGGTAGACCTATTCAATGTTCTTGCTATCAGATAGCTTGAGGGATGAGATCTACTAGAACAATAAATCTACGAGTAGAACCGTGTATTTATCAATGGAAAAGACCATGAGTTGTAGATTTTTCTAGGAGCATACCTAGATGTTCTTTTTATATATTTTGTAGACTTATACCTGTGTTGAGCTAACTAGATCCTCTTACTGATATTTCCTATGTTGTTTTTTAATTTGTTTTTTTTGGGGTCCTATTGTTTATATATTTACTCCCCCATACACGGACTGTTGTTACATTTATTTATCACTTGTACATACCATCGATTTTATGATGGAGTCCATGTTGAACTGGGACCAGGTTGTAATTTGAAAGAGTCTAGATAGATGTGTTGTGATCATATGGCTTCAAACAATTGTTCATATTCCTACCCTTCATGTAGGGTTCTCTATGGACGAGCATCATGAACTTTTGATACAAACTATTTCTTTTTATCATGCATTTTTTTATCTTAAATATACATTAATTTACATTAATTTCGTGTAACAATATTTTTGATGGTATATAGTGCTATGCGCACTTTTTTTACATAGAGTTTTTACTTATTTTCAATTTGGGATTGGAGATGTGTGTGTGAAGAAGTACATAGTATAATTCCTTCCAATTGTGGGATATGCCGTCATAGAACTAGTCTCTAGCCCCTTGATAATTATAGGTGGGCTTAGGGTAGTCAGAACATGGGCCCCTCTTGGATGGGTCCTGTTAAATTTGTATCATACGAGTTCCTTTATACTTTTGGACTGACAGTATATTCGATTGTTTTGGGGAAACAATATCGAGTATTTCGAGTTTGGAATTCAGGGTAGGTGATCTAGTGTTGGTGTAACAATCAACGTTTCCATACACTAGGACACTGAATTTTGATTTTTGACTCAATTCATGAAATAAACTTGTCGGAGGGTAGTTAATGATACATGAATTATATATGACATTTTCCCCATTTCCTTCTTGATTTAGCTCACCAAGCATACTCTTTTGACCAAGATACAAATTTTTTCCTTACATGAAATATACACAATGCCAACCAGAGCGGTTACCATAGAAGGATTGGGTTTTAGAATAGATGTTTCATAATGACCAACTAAGGGGATCTAGTCACATGGTTTTCCTTCTTCAGGATGTTTACAAGGTGGAGCTTTCTCTTGTTCATCGGTTTGTAGATCCACATCATGTGGTTCATGTTGAGGAAACTTTCCAAACCCAGTCATGGATGTCTATTTTAGTTCTGGAAGATGTAACAAAGGGTTTGAATTTGTATCATATAATTATATGGTATTGATCTTCCTGGATGTAGGGTTATTAGGACCTATATATAGAAGAAGCCAGATGTAATCAATAGAATAATAGGTTCTGTCAAAATTTGCAGGGGTATGTTATTTCCCTAATGGATATAGCTTTTTTTCTTTTCCTTGGAATGACCATTCTTCATGATATTGTCCCACTATTTAGGCTGAATTTAGAGAAGTGGTTGAAGAATTTAAAGGAAGATGCAACAATTGGAGAAGACATATTTGTAGAGCAGTAGTCATAGAGGAGAATCTTGGGAGGCAGTTGGAGGTGGAAATGTTTTCATGTGTTACCACCACCACCTAGGTGGTCCATACCCAACTCAAGGTGTTGGAGGCCAGAGGAGAAGGTAGTTGCAGAATTTCAAATCTTATTACCCTAGGACATCAGTAATGTTTCAAGGAATTATATGTGTCTTTCTACTATATGTGCAATAGATAGACATATGTGTTGAGGATTTCCTTCCTACCACTTTTCTTGTTTGATACATTGAGATTCTTGTTAAACTATTGACATGAACATGATGATTATTTACTCATACAAAAGGAGACCAAACGATCACGCACTATTAATAACAGTGTGACTATACACTTAAAGGTTATAGTAATGGTTGGGACCTCATTTAGGTATCATTGAGGCCGAACTATGTCATTCTCATTTTTGTATAGTATCTATAGTTCATACTTAGGTTTATGGTTTTAGGAAAAATGGTTCCATTCAACCAGGATAAAAAAACCATATTTCCCATTTTATCAGAATAAAGGAAATCATTATTTATCAGGATAAAATCACACATATGAGTGAGAAGTCGATTAATCGTTAGTTGGCTAGCCTGACCCTTAGTGCAGTGGATGTGTTGAGTCCTCAGTTTTTTGTAATAGTGTTGGATTACAAGGATGTCTTCCCTGATGATGTTCCATGTTTACCTTCCCATCTAGTGTTAGACTTCTATGTAGATCAACACCCTATGATGAATCTAATATCTACACTAGTATATCGGTTGGATCCCAATGTCTTCGGGATTTGAGAGTGAAGTTTTTAGGAATTATATAAGAAGGGATTTTTGAGACATGGTGTTTCCCCCTAGTCATCCCTATGTGGTCTTTGTAGATCACGAACATACAATATATTAGAGTCTGGAATTGTAATACATCAGTGAATGGTGATGCAGAGTTTGACGTGTGCTCCCTATTGAGGTTTCCATAGGAGGGATTCAAGTACATAATATATTGTTCTGCATTAGGAACCAGTATTTGTAGTATCCTAATGTATAGGCATGTAGTGATTTTCTATGATTCACTTTATTTGAAATCAAATTAGATGAATTTGAGACCTATGATCATGAGTTAGCTGTAGTATTGTTCACATTGATTATGTGGCGACACTACCTAATGGTATAGAATTTTATCATCTAATATAGCCATAATTGTCCCATTTCTATCATATATAATAAGGATATGAATATGTGATAGAGGTGATGGTTAGTGTTCCTCCGGGACTATGAATTTGAGATATTATCTACTCTTGGGAAGGGGAAATTTAGTAACAGATGCTCTTAAATGGATATCCAGTCCATAGTATAAGAATGAGACATAAATGTAATTATCCTCATTGACTTTATACTTTATAGATGGATATAGAGAATCTTATATCAACTCAATGGTTTTCAAACTTCCACTCTTATACCAAGTCAGAGAGGCAGAACCTAGGGATACCAATTGCTAGGCTTTATGTGCTCAAGTTTTCAAAGGGAATCTCCCTAATATACATTAAAAATGGGGGTATAATATTTTTATTTCATATGATTCTATATAGAAATTTTGGTGTTGGGGTAGGATTTTTTGAGGGAGTTCCATATATACACATTTGTTATGCATTCAGGAGTTGGAATGATGTACCAGGATGCTGAAGTCAGTTTAGTTGACATGGATGAAGAAGGAAGATATATAAATTGTGCCGTAATTCCATAAATATAATCAAATGATGGCTAATCATTAGGTTTCATTGGGATTGACTCAACCACAAGAGGTGCATGAATTGAAATCATATGGAATAACAGTGTTCTTCGTGATGGGTTTACCAGATACATACCTGGGCCACAATACTATATGGGTGATCATTGATCGGATGACCATGTCATCCCACATCCTACCAAACAAAGATCAGAGTTCATTTGAGATCCCTGGATTCCTCTTCATGCATGATATTGTCGAATCTATCGATTTCCATCGATAATAGATTCTGATAATGATTCTCTCTTGACATCCCTATTGTACAATTGATTATAGGATTCCTTCGGGACTCAGTTATGCTTGAGCACAGAATTTCATCCATAGACCGATATCCAGACAACTTAAAACTGTTTGTGATTTGGATTGAAAGCATCAAGCATGCATGATATTTTTCTACTACAGTTGGGAGGTTTGTCTACCTCTGGTGTAATTTTCATAAAAAATAGTTCCAACTCTACCATCATTATGTAATAGTTCTAGGATCTATATTAGAATCCCTGATTTTCACCACCTTTATAGATAGACCTTGGATTGTAGATTCTCATGGGCACAGAGTTGGTTAATGATACTACTGCAAAAGTGTAGGTCAACTAATAGGGGATGAAGACAACAAATAACCATTATAAATCTTAGGCTGAAGGTAAATAGATGCCTTCAGAGTTCACGGATGGAGACCATGTATCCTTTGGGTCTCTCAACAATGTGGGATAAAATTACTTTTATGGGCAGAAAATATCTCAGAAGATCATCCACCTAAATTAACATTACATAGAGTTAGTGAGGTTATGTACCACTTGTCTCTAACCCAGTAGTAGGAATATGTGAAAAACGTCTTCAACATGTCTCAACTACGGAGATACATGCTTTATTTATCACACAACTTTGACTAGGGAGACTTTTTATGAGAACCTAGTGGAGGTCAAGGATCAATGGAATTGGATCGTTCATGGGAGGTTAATTCCTCTCGTGTGCATAAAGTGGTAGCATGAGAATCTCCAAGATTGGACATAGGAGTATAAGGCTCATATTTACGCTCATTACCATTAATTTTTATCAGTATTCCTTTTTTAAATTTAGAGGACTTAAATACCTATGGTGGGGGAATGTAATAATCATATTTCCCCAATTTATTTTTTGAGTTTTTTGGGATAATTCCCAATCATGGTGTTGAGGTGGTGTGTGATTCCAAGTCCTGGGGTCCGGACAACGATTCAGTGAAAAATGATACATTTTTATAGCATGATCACAAGAAATTTAATAAAATGTTGATTAACACTTAAAAAGATGTCTAGATCAGAAATCTGAGGGATCTATTGAGCTCAGTTCAATTGTTTTACCCTTAGAGTGACAATAAATTAGTTGATGTAGTTCTTCTGTATAGATACATGAAAATGATATATCTGTAAATAAAAAATTTAAATTAAATAATTTTATTTTAAAATCCTATTAACACATAAACAGTACATTTAAATGAAATTAAGAGACCACTATTGAGTTTGTACATGGGACCTTAGGCAAGGCCTGACCTCGGCAAACACATGCTAACTGTTAAAGATAGTATTTGGATGGGAATGATATTATAATTCTTAATAAAAAAATTATCATTAACATTATGTCATGAAACATAAGTGGTTATGATTATTAAAAAGCCATTCCCAAAATCACGGTTTATCACTGTAACCCTTGGCTATCCCTAAGGCATGGAAAAGGGGCATCGTTTATTAGAGACGATGGATTGGAGGTCCAAACTCAAATTAAGCATCAATGAATCAATGAATGAAGACAAAAAGACTTATCAATTCGTCAAAAATCATTCCAAACACTAGGAAGTTGATTTTTGATTTTATCTATTTTCCCCATTCATGAATTTCATGATGAACATGGACCAATCAATAAATAGTTTCTCCTAAAGATTGATCTTTTTGTGGGGGGTTAAAAGGGAGATAAATCATTGTCATTATCTATTTATGACTCACTGTTAAACCTTCTAACATGACTTGAAAGTGGTCAATATGAAAACAGACATGACACTTTCTTTGGGTTCTCTTTGTGCCTTCTCGATCCCCTAAATATACTGTGTTCTTCATACATTCATCTCTATTTTGACCATTACACAGATGATCAATCATTGAACCCCTACCCATGGTGCAACATCATGTGATGAAAGGGTTAATACTACGATGACATATTGGAGGCTCAATAGAATAATTTCATGGTTTGGGTGATGTATTGGCTTTCGGTGAAAAAATAATATGAGTTAAGGCATTCCACCACTAGGGTAGCTGGCAGCGAGGGTATGACGTTGCTGGTGTTGTAGGGCTAGTGTAAGTGTGACGCGGTGATATACTGCCGATAGTGTTTTAGTTGATGGATACAATAGCAGTCTGGTGGAGTACATTAGGATTGGCCACCAGAAAATATGCCAGTGGTGGTAGTAGGAGGTAGTCTAGGAAGGACTATATCGGAGGGAGCATGCAGTGGAGAGGATCGAGGGTGGAAACTTGGGAATCCCAGCAGTGGTCGACCCATGAATAGGGTGAGCCATGTTGGACATGTTACGGTAGGTACGAGCTATGGAAGTAGGTCACAACATTGACCAAAAAAGATGAAGATGTCCACATCATCGACAAATGGGGAACGTGGTTGGTGGGATACTTACGACAAAGAGGCCGGCCCGGGTGCAAGCAGGCTGGAATGGTAAGAGTTGGGCCACTCTTTTGAGCTCAACATTGTGGCCAACTTGGCCAAGCCAAATGGGCCGAGCTAGTTTGGGCTCGAAAGAACATGTTCGGGTTCGTACAACTGGGTTGGGTTGGGTTCAATGTGTTGTGCTGGAATTGGACCAGAAACAGGTCGAACCATTTTAGAATATCAGTCATATCTTTCCAACATTATGATTATTTGGAGAGAAATTTATAGTGTTAGGACCCTTGATATGAGGTTTTTCATTTGTGATGGCATGGGTGTTTTTATATTCACCATTAGGGGTTTGTATAGTTATATTTCTCTATTTCAATATGGATTCAACAAAGGATCATTTTCCCATAAAATTGGATTATATTTGAGGTTGAGAAGGTACACTATGTCATTTATTGTAAGGCTCGATCGGTCCTTGAATATATTCAGGCTACCTTAGATAATGAGTGTGGACAATTTTTGACCAATATTTTCATGGGAACATATCCCTTAAATAGGATGATGTTTTCTATAGGGTTAGGAGTCCCCCCCCCCCATTGTACCTAGGTATGGAGTATTCCCTATATGTGTTGGGAGATCAGATTCCACCGTTTTTTCATAAACAGACCTCATGAGTGTGCTTTGGGTAGTTTTTAGTGGTTTATGTTTTTCTGTCACATGATGACTATGAGAAATTTCAGATTAATGACTCCATGTGTTATAAACACAACATGTGTTATTGACACTATGTGTGTTTCCAATAGTAATTGTATTGAAGATAAGGGATGTCTTAGGGAATGAAATTTTTTTGATACCGTAGTGTTATCATAGGGTACTTTTGGAAGACTAGTTCATTCTATTTACTATAATATATCTTGAGGAGTGAGAACACTCAGAATGAGGGTGATATGAGAGGAATAGTGTAGTTGGTAGTGGATGATACATAGAGTCTGGGATTCCTTTATGAGCATACACGGTTTTTCTTATTATCAATGATGTAGAAATGTACATATGTTGATATTATTGTATCATATTAATGATATTTCCCATGTGGTCTTTCATATTGTGTTTTAGGGTGTCCTACTGAGTATTGTTTTGCTCACCCTTTCACGTAATTTTCTGCATGTGTCATGTCTTGTGAAGACCATTAATGACTTGAAGGAATCCGTGGTGGACCAGTAATTGGTGGTGCATAGAATGAGATGAGACAACTGTGTTGTCCAACTAAGGTTTCAGTCAGTTGTTCATGAACAAACCCTTTAGGTTGGGTTTTCATTAGATGAGCTTCAAGACCTTATGATAAAAGATATTTCTTTTTATTGGGCTTGTCTCCTGGCCCAATTTTACTTTATTTCACTTTACATTCCTATTTTGTTCTATTTGTGGATAAATAATGTATTCATGGGTTTTAACCTCTTGTTTTTACTTTTCACCATTTTGGGCATGGAGAGTGGTGTCTCTATAAAAGTACATAGGTAAATGCCTCCAATTTATGGTATATTAGTACTTGGTGCTCGTCACCTACCCAGGGCGTATTAGAGGTGGTCTTGGGGTAGTCACAACACGAGCCCCTCGAGGATGGGCTTTTATAGTATATACAACCTATGAATGTATTTCATGAATTTTTTCTTTAAAATAATGTATATTATCAAATACAAAAATACCTATATCTTTCAGTAATTCTTTTTCATATATTACCAATGACGTAGGTGTTCATCATATCAATATTATTTCATTGAGACATATTTGAGGTTGTAAAACTTTTTATATTTTTGAGTTGTATATAATACCCTTTTGAAATGTTATATCATGGGTCCTTCTTAATTAATTTAATTTAATGATACAATTTATATCATTTCATCCAAAATGTATGTTTTCCATATTTACCAATTTGGTAAGTATTTATCATTTTAATTAATCTATTTTGGAAAATGTGTATAGTTAGGATCAAATTAAATTTTATAATGATTAATTTATAATTAATTGAAATATTATAATATTTATATTCATATGTACAATATGTTTACGTTTTTTTGTTATTAATTCTTGGGGATTGTGATTCAACAATTAAAAATGTTTTATGGGATAAATCCATAACCACGCTTTAAATTGGGATCATTTATGTTTAAATATACATACAGTGAATTTATATATTTCATTATAATAAATTTACTTCCATTTATTCCCTATAAGATATTTATTAATTTTTAATGATTTCCTCACATTTTCAAGTATTTATTACACATATAGGTCTAAATGATTTATTCGTTGAAAACCTGATTTTATTTGACTATATAGTTTGGAATTGTTGTCTTAAATATCTATGTATTATAATTTTATATATATAATGTTATTTCATACTATCTTATTATTTTGAAATTAAATTTTTTCTATGAATTACTTATTACATAGATATAGAAAAATTAATCTTCTCTATGTTTTCTGAATGGTGACTTTTAATTTTTAACAATGTATGAAAAGAATGATTTTAAAACAAACATGACATGAGTAGATCCTCCCTCATTGATGAAAATTATATTCATTGTGTCTTTTTTTATATGTTTAAAATATAATTTTCATATAAATTATATTTCTCAATATTCTAAAAAAATTATCTCTACAAATTTTGAATGTTAATGATATTTTCTATGTTTTCCTTGAAATTATTTAATATATTCAATTATTTGAAATTAATAGCATAGTTAATGGGAATTTATTTTTTTCTTTACCGAATGAAATATTTTATTTTGATATAATCAAAATTAATTCACCTAATGGTTTATGATGATGTTGGAATTTAACAGAAATAATTATTTTATAAGGGTCATTTATGACATGATAAATGATTTTATGATTTAAAAAATAATTTGTAAATTAATCCCCCATATTTTCTATATACATATATATGATGTAATGATTTAATGTATGATCTTGTAGAAAATATATGATTCTATTATGATTATTTTTTTGGTGGTACTGATATAATATAGTCTTCATATCTATTGGGAAATGTTTAATGTGTTATATACATGAAGGGTACCTAAGAGGTTATCCCTTTAACAGAAGAGGGAACATGAGAGGAAATCCCAATCCCAATATAATTTAAATTATAGGTTATTAAATTCTAAAATACAGGGTTCAAGGGATGTTATCACAATAACTATTTTGATATATTGGTGGATAGACCATTCTTAACATGTGATGAAGGCCTTGGGGGAAGATGTGGAATATGATTTCTATGATTATGACTAGGGAAGACATAACGATTCTATTTTATTACATGAGGTAATGAATATTATAGGTTCTCATTGATCATGGATCATTATGCCCTTATGATTCATGTTTTCTAATCTACCACGAATTACTCAGTCACTCATGATTGGGATCAATTAATTTATCAATAATATTTTCTATTATTATAATCTTTTTTCAATAACCTTATACTAATTTTGTGCAATCTAGTGATATTTTACTGATATCACCAAAATTATACATTATAAAGTATCATATATCACCCGTTCATATGTTTCCTATTCTCCATGATAAAAATAAATATATTAATTATAGAATTATGAAGAATTGTATAAGACTTAATGTAATAAGTTGGAGATGTTGGTTTAGCACTCCGATCCTATTTATATACAGTTAGTGATTTATTACATAACATTGGCATGATAGAAAAAGATCAAGTCTTGAAAGAAAGATAAGTTTACCAGTAATGGAAAATAGATTACATACATGAACATTACATTACACAATTAAAAATAATAAAAAACATAAATGATCCTTTTATGATGCCGTTAATACCTTAGATTAACCCTACTTATCAATCATTATACAACTCATCACATCCTGGAAAAAATAAAACACCGAAATGAGTGAGATCAGATGCTAAATATGGATAACAATACAGCAGAAACAATAAAAAATAAGCGTAAAAATTTAAGGCATCGTATTAGAGTATAACCAAATCATTTTAAACATAAAATCAACATAATATTGCAATGATAAAATCAAATAATGAAATTTAAATACTTTATGTATAATATAATAGTCAAATAATCATATGAAACATTAATAGCCACATTCATAATGATGGAATTCATAATGTCAGACTATATAAACACATAGTAATGGACTTGTGGAACTACTACAAATAATATTTTTTCAGGGCCTTGTGCTAAGACACTAGTTCGTCTCATGAGAACAACCGACGAATCAAGGAGCTCTTGCTGGCTCCACCCACCACTAACTATGTTCAATGTATTCCTCATATGATAAGGTTTAAACATAACTTAATCATTTGTATTGAAACATGAATATGTAATGTCAAAACATAATCTATAAACAACAAATGGTATAAAAATAACACATCCACATTCAAACATATCACAAAACCTTCAATACAATAAGGAAGATTTGTTTCATAACAAATAAACTTCAAACATGTTTAAAATATGTCAATGGATGTGGACATAAATGAAAATGATTTGTAAAACACATTAAGAGAAATATCATTTGTGCAGGAATACCACTAAAAGTCACACATTTTAGAAAGGAATATATTTAAAGATATTTTTTAATCAAAGTGTCCCATACCACTTTGGTACTTTATAACGGAATTAAAATTTTAAAAAACATTCATGTCCATAAAAATAAATACGTAAAACCCATTTTTTAAAACATGGACATTAATGAAAATGATTTACAAGAATAAATATTTTAAAACATTAAAATTATGTTTTTGTGAAAAATGTACCTTACAAAAATCCATTTGAAACTCTTTCATTAAACATGGACATGGATAATTAATATGTCCTAGAAGATACTTATGTAAAAAATTTCTCGGATAATAAAGATATTATGAAATGAACCCCTACATTGCACTTTCATTTAGTAGAGAGTATGTTTACCCCCTTGTATAAAGAAAATAGTATGTCATTAAATTATAAAAAACCATATTAATTTTTATGATATCATATTGGATTCATTTATGACATTATTATATTGATTTAATAATAATTTCCATGTTTAATTTACATTTTGGGTAACAATCGCTATCATAATCATACACATTTTAACATGTTACTCTTGATTGTATCACATAGACCATGATTTAGAGACTACCAGAAAATAAAAAAAATATTTATATATAATATATATTTATAATAAAAATATGTATAATAGACGTATATTTGAAATTGAAGATACCGTTTATGGACATGGTAGGCCATACGTTTTCATAAACGTTATTTCCGTTATCATATCTTCTTGAACAAAACTGTGTGAATAAGATATATGTATGTAGATATATATATACAAATATATATATATATATCCAGTACCATTATGATGTAATATATTACATACATATTAATGATATATATTTTATAATTATCGATGAATGGTGAACGTGGAAATGAATTTCATCTCGTCGTTGAGACGGTAATCTGTAGGTACGCATGAGCAACAATATCATTATATTGATGGAGAAATCATATAAAACTGGATGTTATATCCTATATCAATAATCATTATCATGTAATATTTATTATTTACATCAGTTATACTCAATAATATACCCATATAAATCATGAAGTAACTGAATAACAAACTACATCACGACGTGGAGACGGTAATCCGTACGTACGCATGTATGTTAACATATACATTTAGAGGATGGATTGAATAATTAATATGGTTGTAACATTTTAATAATAACATCATAGAATATATAGGATACTGGATTTATTATTTTATAATGTAATCAATAAAGAAAGGGGAAGTTGATGATGAAAATAACATGAAAGAGGGGATGAAATATTTAACCTTTCTTCAGGTTCTCCGTTTTGATTTTTGCAAAAAGAGATCCTTACGTTGGATTTCTGAATAATGGAATTACTCTAAGAGAATTTGAGGATATTTGAGAGGATATTTGAGCAGGTTTTGGCTATACCATTCGGCATTGAAGGTGTAAATTTGATAGAATGGGAAGTTTCCATTTATAAGCGGTTTATGGGGAACCTTAAAAAAGATTGAAATGTTATTTTATAATTAAATTATATTCGGTTTCTAATGGCTCCAAAATTAATTATTTAAATTCTAAGGTGGGTATTTGTTGAAAACATCTAATTTAATTGGGTTTATACAGGTTTAGATAATCATATTAAACCAATCATTTAGATTTAACTCTTTGTTAAATAGTTTTTCATTTACCATATCTCTTTGAATTTTTATATTATATGGTAATTAAACATTTAATAAACATACTTGAAAACCTCAGTAAGTTAATTAATGACAAATATAATATTTTAAATGCCCTTTGGCATAACCATATATTTTTAAGCATGTTATATCAACAAATAATATTGTATTTGTTTTAAGAACTGAATTATGTTAATTTTAACATTATATAGTAAATGATTTTAGTTAAAGTAATGACATCATTTTCAATTCTAAATAAATTCATATAATCAATCCAAACATTTCTTATTAACCTATATAAATAATGAAATTCTTCAAATGATAAAAATTTCATTTATTTGGATATTTATAATATCAATTATTTTAATATTTCATTATTAAGGTAACTACTGCCTCATCATTGTGCCATAAATAAATTAAATTATATAATGACTAGAAATTATAAATAAAATATAAATATGTAGGAAATATATTTTTATTGATAATTTATATTTTTTGTCTAATTTCTATTATTTATAACCCAATATTTAAAATGGTTTAGTTATTAAACATTAAATTTAACTCTATTAACTTTTCTTAAAATAAAGTAATAATAAACATTATAATATAATCCAAGAGGACCAAAGACTATTTTATTTTACTAATGAGGTTTTCTATGGTCGAATTTTAATTATCCAATAGAATTAGGACATGTTTTAGGGAAGTTATGATATCATTTTTACCCTCAAGTACCATATTTACTTTTAACCGTGGTAAATAAAAGTCAAAAGTTATTATTTACCATAAAAATATTTTCATCTTATTGAGACACATTTTACTTACTGATATTAATAATTTCTCTTTGATTTATAAAATTAAACTCACAAAAGCTGTAAAACTATTTTTTACACAAATTTGCAAATGCTCTTAGAAGGTGGGTAAAAGACTATAAAATGTTTGATATAATTATATATATATAAAATTATTATAAAATATCTACAATGAATAAAATTGAAAATATATATTTATTTTATATCTATTTTGACCTAAATTAAATTAAAATAAAATAACTAATTATTTAAAAAAAATGTCAGTTTGAACAAATAACTCAGAGTTTTTTAATATTCCTCAAAAATTGAATGTTTTCAGAATATTACCAAAAATTTACCCTAAGCTAATTTTGATCATCAGAATAAAAAAGGAAGTCTATTTTACCAAACTAAAAACATAAATGTTTCATTTATTAATATAAAATTTATTCTCGTTATGAAAACCATAAAGTGATGTTTTTTTAAAAGAAAAAACTATCCAATTATTGACATGTGCTTATGTCAAATTTAAATGTGAAATTACTTTTAATGACCAGCATTTTGTTATATGAAAAATATATAATCTAATTATACATCCAAAACATTCTAATGCATAATTTATCACTTTATGTTATTTTGATTAAAAAGATGGTTTCAATTAAAATTTTGTATTTTTTACTATTCATCAAAATATGAAAGTTATTAGAAAAGAACCAAAAATTTATCCAAAAAATATTTTAATGTCCAAATTCTAAAAATTAATATAATTACATTAAATTGAGCATATAAAAGTGAAAAATATTTATTTTAAAATTGATTCTCTATTAAATAATATATATAATTGCAATTTTTTTAAAAAAATAAATTTTTTATATGAAAATTTGAATTTGTCTCTATATTATGTCTAAGAGATGCAAAATATGAATTCAAAAATTATATAGTGTATATAAAAATCAAAATTCACATAAATAATATTCAAAACATTTTTTAACGACTAGTTTGGTATGTCGTGGTGCACTGGGTCTCATTGTTGGATGTAACACATGCTATTTAATTAATTTAATAAGATAACATACTATGAAATTGTGGCGTATTAAATTCTACCCGCCTTAAATAAATAGAGTCCTCAAAATATGAAATTTTTCTTCTAAAATAAAAGGATAAAAATAGAAAAAACCTTTTGGAAAACCCAAATCAGAAATTTGTTTAAAAAAATTTACTCTTAATAAGAGGGAAATGGAAATGAAAAACTCACCCCCAAAATATGATATCGATGAAGAGAAAATTGGTGGAAATTAGAAACTCGTAATTGGAGTGAAAAGGTAAATATTAATTAGTAGTGATTGAGGTCATTAATAACAAAAAACTGTAAAACTAAGGGCCTCAAATCCATTAGTCTAATATGAGGTAAAATATCATCGGTACAGCAAAACGTAGGGTATAAGGATAACACAGTTTTGGTTTTATGATGCCTTCCCTATTGCTTAGTAAATTAATTATTCATAGAA
This sequence comes from Viscum album, assembly GCA_963277665.1. Classification (NCBI taxonomy): domain Eukaryota; kingdom Viridiplantae; phylum Streptophyta; class Magnoliopsida; order Santalales; family Viscaceae; genus Viscum; species Viscum album. The sequence goes on from OY728159.1 coordinate 1,437,396,770, forward strand.
TAAAAGGAAATATATATATATATATACAAACTTGACTAGTAGTGTTTCATATTTCCACTAATTCATACCACAAACTCATCTTTAACTCTAATAGATAATGAAATTCAAAAATATTATATTCATCATAAAATTATAGGGTTCCAAAAATAATGAATTTATAAATCATTTTTCAGACTATTTAAAAATATACATTATACAAACTAGGACACCAAGTAGGCTAGTACAGGTGATACACCCTAGTCACCCTTCGGTAGAGGGTTCAAGTCTCTCGGCCTTGCGGGACGTGACATGTTCATGTCCGACATCTTGGTTGTCTATATTAGTACAATCAATAAATATTCTCAAGAAATTATTTAACTGTAACAATAGTATCCAATGTCAAACAAAATTGATTCAAAAATTTATACTTATAGAAAATACGTCTGTCCAAACTTGAAGTCCAAAATTTTTGAGGATGGTAATAACAATGAGGATCCTTTATTCAATATATTTATATGTGAATACCTTAATCATGCATTCTTTAAAAACATTGTTACACCCTAAATTATAATATTAATATATTTAATACCATCATGCTCCATTATTTTTTAATGAATACATTATATACTCCTTATTTACAAAAAATTTGTTAACTCCAACAATGATGGGATAAAAAACCATTAACCACTTCCAATGATGTTAATAATATCAAATATAATTTATCCGAATAAATAATATTTTATTCCAAAATCAATACCTCAGTGTCAAGACTATATAAATGTTTAATCATTCCTTCAAACATGTTTTTTCCATGATATTTAACGATCCATTGAGTCAATTTTCTTGGTTCCTGTTATAATAACCCAGATTTCCCGTGGATTTTCTTTAAATACATGGGAATTTTATGAGTCCATAGAATCTTATGGAACTTGATTCTGAGAACCGGTGATATCAGAATCAATTGCTGATGTTTTTTTGGGTACGTTCAGTAATGTTCTTACGGGGATTTATAACTTTTGAACCAGTGCTCATAATTGAGACCAGAGGGAACTGTTGAACACACAAAACAATTTTATGCTTGAGAATACTTTCACATCGACGCCAGTGAGTCGGGAATAAAAAGTTGGTTTTTTGGAATTTCTTTAAAAAAATTATAAAATAAAGTACAACTCATTAATTTATTTCTACGCTAACATGTGTTGATGGTCTTGGTTAAAACCTCCCCTTGGAGGTTGTTGGTGGGACCGCCACACCCTAACCTCCCTTGACAGGTTATGGTGGTGGGGCCTACTCGAGCATAACATCCTACGAGAGTAGAATTGAGGTGTGGATTAACAGAGTCGCAAAACCTTCCTATTAATGATAGGGGTGGAGAACACCTCACCCCTATTGATGGAAGAGGATGAAACCTCTCCACTCTACATCATTAATGAGGGATAGCCTCTGACCTCCCTGTGCGATTAATTGCACCAACGGTTGTGTTTTAATACAAAGCGCCTCTTGTAATCCTCCAAATTAATGAGACAATTCTCCTGATTTTATTTTGGAGGAGTCGGGATTTTAATTATCTTTTTTGAATTACGGAAAACACCTAAAATAATTGACAAACTATTAATTTATTTGGGATGGAATTCTATTCTGGTGGGATTGTTGGAAAAATATCTAAATGGAAAACCATTCCCCAATGAAGAAAACGAAGAACGCGAAGAACGCCAACAACGCTCTTCTTCTCCGACCTTTTACCTTGGACCCCTTCGACGTGGACCATGATCGTCTACCAGGGATTGATGGATATCCTTCTGTGACATCAACGATCGACTACCGTAAGTTCAATGGAAGATAGATATGTGTTATTTTTTATATTTGAATATAAAACTCATTATTCATCAAACAAAGATATGGTATGAGAATCGAGAATTTCTATCATCGTAATGAGGAGGTCTCGAGCCGCATGAACACGGTCCGACCCTACACTTTTTTGTTCTTATTTGATGGAATCAACTTAGAAATGAGGAAACGACCATGATGACATCGCACAAGGGAAACTCTAGCCACAACCTCCATGAACTGCGCCGCCCCTACGGCTCCCCAGTGCACTTCTCGCGCCCTACCGTGATGCCTTGGCCCGCTGCCCACGTGCCCCCTGGTGCACCGCACGGCACTCCCGCGCCCCACCGGCGCCAGACCCATCACCCTCGTGCCCAACCGGTGTACGAAACAGTTCCTCGGTGCCCCACCGGTGGCCTTCCCGGCACCCCCTCCCCATGCTGGCGGACTGCTCGGCCCCTGCCGGCGGCCTTCCCGGCACACAGGCGCCCTACCCGGCGCCCCCGCATCACCCTGTCTCCATCAGCCTAGCGCCTCGGCGAGCTGCCCGCGCCCTAGCGTGCTGCCCCAACACACTACCTGACGCCCTCGCACCCTTCCGTTGTCATCCTGGTTCCCCCGCATCTTGTTGGGGTCTGCCCAGAACCCCCGATGTCGGCCCCACGGACTGTCGCACCCATCCCAGTGCACATGCGGCCTTCCGATGCCAAGTCGTCCTGCCCGTGCCCCGCACGGCCTGCCTGCTTGCCTCCCAGCCACCTTCCTCCCATGATGTGCCACAACGTCCCTCGCGGTGTCGCTGGCCGAACCATCCTGATCTCCAAAGCCGAGTTACCGAGAAGCCTACGTTGGTGTTATCGGGTCAAACCGCCCTCACGGTCCGCTACCCTGGGCCCAGCAGACCAGGTCAAATCATAGAAGGCTGACCCGACCACTGGGTCGGGTCAGACCCAGTGAGTCTGACCGGGTCAAACTAGATTGGGTTGGCCCATACATGGTTCGGGCGAGTCGGTCCGACCGGGTCGGACTGGACCCGGGCCCATTATTGACCCAATACCTTCTTGTGTCTTATCTTTGGCATCAAACATCTGTTTGAAGAATCGTCAGTAGTGCCAGTATTTGTGGATCACAACCGTCCCATTGGGTATTCCTTACTGGTGTTCGGGGTCTTGTTGAGTCACGGTCAGGTTGGTTCGTACACGAATCCAACTGGGCCCTGGGACTAAAATATTAATAACTCATATACCGGGTGTCCGATTGACGTTTCATATGTTGCGTTAAGACTCCTATGTCATGGTGGTCCTTCGAGAGACATATAAGTGAGACATTGTGACACATGGAGTATCAGGAAGTTGCTCGTGGAGATGATCCTTCTAGTGATGAGCAGGAAGAGTGGAGAGACCTAGTAACTGACAGACCTAACGACTGCTTGACCAATTCGGCTCATAGTTACTCGACTAGCCCAGTGGGGATTGTCCGGTATTTGGTGGTAGAACCATGGCAGATGGATCGCCAGGTAGTTAATAGCAGACCCAAGTTACTCAAAAGGAGGATTACCTCTGTAGGCTATTAGGGGGAGCATCCCGTATTTGGCGGAAGACCCACAACGGACAGAGCACCTGGAAGTTGGCTGCAGACATGTGGTACTCGACATGAGAAGTACATCAGTAGTCCAAGGTTAGTGAGAAGTGCCTTAGTGTCACAACATGCCCACTGTACTCAAAAGTTGAGGAGTTCTCCAGCATCCATGGTTTCGATAATGAAAATCCCGGTTTGATCAGAGTCAATGAACTTTTGGTTTTCCTCTTTATTGAGATGGGTTACATGATAACATATGTCTATGTATGGGAATATACCTATGTATTGGATATACTTTTACTTCAATCATTGTGGTTTATCCTTATTGAATTTTTTATTACCTTGAGGGTCTCGGGGTCCCTACAGAGTATCATTATACTCTCCCATGGATGGGCTATTCCCGCACCTCGTTTTGTTGGATGGAGACGACAGACAGCACTGATGGAGGCTGAGAGCACCAGGATTGGACGATACCCGAAGGAGGACCTTATGACATATCAGTACACAATGGAGTCTGATGGACGTGGAGTGTTATGGAAGATATCTGTACCTACACTTTAGGTAGGAACCTCGGATGACGATCCTAGATTTTCATTTACGTTTAGCTGTTTTCCCCTTTTTCATTTGAACTTATTTTTAGATGTATTTGTACAATACAGTTGGGCATTAATTCTGCACCCCATATAATTTTAGTACACTTGATATACCATTGTGACTTTGTTTTTCTACCACTTGTACTCTAATTCCGTGTGTTTACGATTTATAAAGGTAATGCCTTCCCAATTTTTTTGATTTATGTTTTTGGTACTAGTCGCCAGCCCCTGGCCTATGGATGGAGGGCTTGGGGTAGTCACGATACAGGCCCTGGGGGGTGTTTCATGACAAATTGGTATCAGAGGATGTCAGTAATACCACAGAACTTATGACTATGATATTTCTTTCTGTGAAAAAATATTGTTAAGGGTACTAAGTGTGGTTTTTAGTTCAGGGAGTACGTTGTTGGTGCGGGCGGCTGACATATCCATACACCAGGACCTAGACATCTGATTTCTAACTCAGTGCACTAAAACACTGATTGTGTGTGTGTTTTCCATTGTGTATTCTTTAAATCATCTCAAGCAGTTGAACTCACTATGTATAGTCTATTGACCATGTCACATCTGTTTCATTCAGGATTCCTCCCTGTGGATTACCACCTAGATCCCAATGAGTTGTACGTACTGACAACCCAATGACCAATGATAACTTAGTATAGGGCCCTCTTCTAATTGAGACATTAGCGGAGGCACCAATATTACTACCCCCCCCCCCATTGGAAAACCGATGCCACTAGCCCAAGCAGTGGATAGTGCATTCCTCTTGAGTACGCTACATGAGTTCCCGCACTAGAGGACACCGATGTTCAGGGGTTTGATAGACCTGCAGGTGGCTGAGGATTGGCTGGATTCTATGGTGAGAGTCTTCAGACTGGTAGGGACACCGGCTAACATCCTGGTGATCCTTGCTACCAGCCTCCTTTAGGCAGCAATGGGTATATGGTAGATCCTGATGATCCAGATGAATGACGAGACGTCACTTCTTTGGGTAGACTTCGTGATCCTTTTCCCAGAAGAGTTTGTACCATCCAACCTTCAAGCATTGCAGATACAGGAGCTACTGCATCTACATCACGGTAGCATGACAGTGGCATAATACTCAGCGATGTTCACCGACCTCTCTCAATACTCCACTGATATAGTACGAGACCCATTCTTCCAAACTTAGACCATTTAGCATGGACTCAGGCGGGAGATTATAGCTTCAGTTATCTCCCACAGCATCCTGATGCATATGGGGGTGTCAGAGCAAGCCTTCCTACTTGAGAGTTTCCTTGCTGAGCAGTCTCCAGCAGTGAGGCCCACCACTAGTCGACTTTCAACGGAGTCTTCTACAGCTAGAAGTAGATAGATGATGCAGAGGTCTAAGAGGACCAGACCCACAGGTGGTCGACTGCATGACTCAGGATCGGTTGTGTGGGGAACCAAAAGTAGAGATAGAGCCAATCATGCTAAGTGTGGACTGGGTTACACCTGTGGTGGGATTGGTCACATGGCATGTGACTATCCGACCAGTCGCTCTGACGATTAGCAGAGAGTTGAGGGACCTCCTAGTCTGAGGTTGAGGTATGATTGTGGTGGTCCACAGGGTGTAGGCTGATGTGGAAGAGGAGTTGGATGTGCAGCTAGCGGTGGACAACGTCACACGGTTCCACCGCCCCCACCACCAAGAGGTCCCCCCTGACCATAAGGACCGGGTTGACCGGGCAGAGCACCACATCCAGCAGCTGAGGACTATGATCATGACACTCTGGAGATGATTCCAGGTACAATTTGTGTCTACTCCACCATAGCTAAATTTCTTATAGACACAACATCTAGTCACTATTTTATCTCCACTTATCTCGTTCGGAGCTCGGATATTTTGAATCAGCTGTTGGCTCGATCCTTACGGCTAGATACTCCTACGGAAGAATACTTGACTATTACACACTAGTACCGATAGTGTGATATTACTCTAGGAGTCGAGAGCTTCTGCTAGGATCTCCTCGTAGCGGAGCCGAGGCCTTACGAATCCATCATGGGTATGGACTAGTTTTCTCCATTCTATGCTCAAATCTACTGTATTAGGCACAAAGTGTGATGTGTTTGCACAGATGAGGATAGGTTCTCCTACACTAGAGAAAGGGGAACCTTGCAGCACATGATAGACTTACTCGGAGGAGGGTGCAGACATCACTCACCATTTGTCTTTCTTTACCCTCGTAGTAGTTGATGTGTTGAGTCAGACATATCCTCTATTGGTGGACTAGTACTCAGATGTTTTCCCTGATGATGTTTCAAGACTACATCCTCACAGATAGATGGACTTATATATTGGCCTGTACCCCGGGAAGACAACGATATCTACTCCAGCATATCGGATGGCTCCCGTTGAGCATCGTTAGTTGTGGGTACAACAACAGGACTTGCAGGGACATTGATTCATCCGACCTAGTGTTTCTCCCTTGGTAGCATTGATTCAGTTCGTCGAGAAGGCAGATGGAAGCTTGAGGATCTGTGTCGACTACCGTCGCCTGAACCAGTTGACCATGATGAACATGTTCCCACTCTCAAGGATTTAAGACCTCATTGAATAGCTCAAGGGAGCATAATGGTTCTCAAAGATATTTCTTAGATCACGTTATCAGCATCTTATAGTTCGAAGCAAGGATGTGCAGAAGACGACATTCAAATGCTGGTACGACCACTACAAGTTCTTGGTTATTCCCTTCGGTGAATCCAATTCTCTAGCAGTGTTCATGAGTCTCATAAGTAGAATCTTCTATCCATACATCAATCTCTTTGTCGTATTCTTCATTGAATACATACTGATCGACTCGACAACTAAGGAGGAGCATGCCTACCATTTCCAGGTAGTATGGGATACACTCTGAGAGAACCAACATTATGGTAATCGTTCGAAGTGCCAGTTATGGATTCAAGAGTTTCAGTTTTTGGGGCACGTCACCTCGGAGGTAAGAGTCGCAGTGGATCAAGCGAATATTGTGGCAGTAATTGATTTGGAGACAACCAGGAGTGTTATAGAGGTATGAATATTCTTGAGTTTGGCTGGATACTTTCAGAGAATCATTATAGACTTCACAGGAGTCACATCACCACTTTCAGCCATGAAAAAGAAGTGGAAACCCTTCGTGTGGTCGGAGAGATGCCACCAAATCTTTCAGGAGCTGAGGAAGAGGCTGAATAGTGCACCCATCGTGAGGCCTACAGAGGAAGGCATTGGGTACATAGTCTACTGTGATGTATCAGGTACAAGACTCAGGTGTGTACTAATGCAAGAGTGAGTAGTGACAACGTAAGGTTCCCATAAGTTGAGACAACATGAACTTAACTACGCTACCCATGGCCTGGAGTAAGCAGTAGTGGTCTTATCCTTGATGATGTGTCAACACCATCTGATGGGAGTGCATTTTATCATATACTTTGAGAAATATAGTCTCAGGTATATCTTCACTCAGAATGACCAGAACCTGAGATAGCGGTGATGGCCTGAGTTTCTCCTGGACTATGACTTCGAGATATTCTATACTCCTAGAAAGGGGAACGTTGTTGTGGATGTTCTCAACAGGAGGACTGGTATACAGCTTCTAGGAGAGGCGACAGAGTAGTTGACTTCCTTACAGATATCCTTTGTGGATAGAGATGGAGTAGCCTATCTAAAATCTCTTACAGTCAATCCACCACTTCTTCAGTGAGTCATGGAGGCACAACATGGGGATGTTGACTGCGAGACGCGACGTGCTCAGATATACATAGAGAATACACCTGATGAATATTCTGATGTTGGGGAGCATGTCACCCTCTTCATAGGAGATAACATAGTACCGATTTCACTTCAATAGGAAGTGTTTAGGGAGTTCCACACATCACCTCTAGAGGTACATCCTAGAGTGGTGAAAATGTACCGGGACCTTCAATGACAGCACTGGCGGCTAGGTAGGAAGAACGTGGTAGCCGAGTTTGTCTCTGAGCTCCTCACTTTTCAGCAAGTGAAGGTGGTGCACCAGGTACCAGCAGGATTGGTTCAGCCTTTTATGGTCCCAGAGTAGAAGTGGGAAGAGATATCCCTGGAGTTCGTGAAGGGTCTTCCACGTAAATCTAGGAGTCATGATTCGTTATGGGTAAACGTCGACTAACTCACCAAGTCATCCCACATTATAATGATCAGAGAGCAGGGCTCAGTTGAGGGAATGAGACACATATATGTGTATGAGATAATGCATTTTCCTGAATTACCTTCTTCTATTATCTTAGACCGTGATGCACAGATTACTTTCCAGATATGGAAGGGGTTGCAAGATGCTTTTGGGACAGAACATCACATTAGAACTGCCTTCCATCCTCAGCCAGGTGGTAAGATAGAGAGAACTACCTAGACCCTTGAGTACAATATTTGTGATAGTTTCCTTGACTTCGGTCATAGCTAGGAGGATCGCCAACCTTCGGTGGAGTTTTCCTACATCAACAGTTATGACACCACCATCGGTATGGCACCTTTTTAGGCCTTGTACTGACGACCTTGCAGATTGCCGCTGTGCTGGATAGACCCAGGGGAGTCAGCACTTGTGGAACCAGAGATGGTATGAGCTACTACCGAGAAGATATAGATCATCCAGGAGAAGATGAAGACTACACATAGCAAATAGAAGTCATATACTTATAGGAGACCGAGGCCTCTGGAGTTCGAGGATGGAAACCACGTTTTCCTACACGTCTCACCTCGATGAGGTCTACGATGATTTGTCTGAGGTGGAAAGATATCTCCAATGTTCATGGGACCTTTCCATGTCCTCGACAGAGTAGGATAGGTGGCTTTCCATTTAGCTCTTACACCTAAGTTGCTCTGGGTGCATGAAGTCTTCCACGTATCTTACCTGAGGAGATACGTCCATGACCCATCCCACATCATCTACCATGGAGAGCTGGACATTGATGATGGGGAAACGTTCACAGAGGTTTCAGTGGAGAATGAGGATCCACGTGAGTGGGTCCTACATGGATGGTTGATACCTCTGGTGCGTGTTTGGTGGCAGCAGAACCTCAAGAAGAGCACATGGGAGTGGGAGGTGTAGATGCGTGCTCAGTACCCCCATTTGTTCCTATTGTTATTGTTATAGCTTACGAGGACGTAAATTCCTGAGGTGGGGAGAATGTAAAGACCCATATTTCCAGTGGGATTTTTTTTAATACATGGGAATTTTACGAGTCCGCAGTTTCTAACAACGTTTGATTGTAAGGCCATGTGTGCCTGTAATCAATTTCTGATGTTTTTTCGGGTACGTTTAGTAAATGTACAAGAGGGATATTATAACATTCAAACTGGTGCTCTAAATTGAAATCTGAGGGCACCATTGAACTCACAGTTCCGGTTTATGCATAATAAGACTTTCACCTCGGTGACAGTGGGTCGGGAATAATCGTTAGATTTTTTCTTTAAAAAAATTTATACACATTATATTATTTCGAAGCTGCAATGTGTTGAGTGTGTTGGTTAAAACCTCCCCTTGGAGGTTGGGGGTGGGATCGCAACACCCTAAACACCCTTGAGATATTATGGTGGTGGGGTCGACCCAAGCATATCCTCCCATGGGATTATATTTGAGGTGGGTACCATTAGAGTCGTAAAACATCCCTATTAATGATAGGGGTGGGGACCACAAGACCCTTATTGAGGGTGGATGATGAAACCAATCCACCCTCCCTCATTAATGAGGGAGTGCCTTTTACCTCGCGACACAATTAATAGCACCAATTATTGTGTTTTAATAAGGAGAGCCTCTTGGTATCCTCCAAATTAATGAGAAAACTCTCATGAATTTAATTGGGAGGTGCTAGTATATTAAATATCCTTTATGAATTACGTGCCAAAACCTAAAATTATAGGAAAAATATTATTTTATTTGGGTTGGAATTCTCTTCTGGTGGGATTTTTGGTGAAAGCTACCAAAGGAGAACCATTCTCTTAATGAAGAATGCGAAGAACGTGAGGAATGCAGGTGATGCTCATCTCCTCTGACCTTTTTCCTCGGACCCCATTGATGGGGGACATGATTGTCTACCACGGATTTACGGTTATCCATCCATGAAATCAACTATCGACTATTGGTAGATCAAAGGTAGGGAGATTTGTGATATTTTTTTATATTTGATTATAAACATTGTTCTTCGTCAAACAAAGATATGGTATGAGAATAGCCAATTTCTATTACCGCAACGAAGAGGGCTTAGGCTGCACGAACACGGTCCGAACCTCTCTTTTCTTGTTCTTGTTCGATGATGGTGATTGGAAATGAGGAAACGACGATAAAGACGGCTAACAAGGGCCGCTCTCCCGCGACCTCAATGAACCGCGTCGCCCTCGTGGCACCCCATCACGCTTTCCGCGCCCTGGTAAGCTGCCTGTGTACTCGCTTGTGCACAGCCTGGCACCCCCGCGTGGTGCCTGCACACTGCCCGGTGCCCCCATGTGAACTGGTGTGCTGCCCAATGCCCCCGAGCCACGCCGACGGCCTACCCAACCCCTGCCAGTGCCCTTCCCGGCACTCTGGCTCCCTACCTGGCAATTTGGTTCCCTTCTTGACACCCACATAGCCCCCTATCGCGGTCTTCCTGGTGCCTTGGTGCACTTCCCATGCCCCAGCTCGCTGCACCAACGTGCTGGCTGGCGCCCTCGCGCTCTTCCGTGTCTTGCCCGGCGCCCCCGTGGGCTGCCCAGCGGCCTGCCGCACCCTGCCCGGTGCACCCGCAGCTTTCCAGGGACCTGACGACCTGCCCGCACCCCACGTGGCTTTCCTATTGTCCTCCCGACCACCGGCCTCACGAGCCAACCCACGACGTCCCCTACGGTTTCACTGGATGAATCGACCATGTCTCCCGGGTTGAGCTACCGAGATGCCTACGTGGTGATTACCAGGCCAAACCGCCCTCGTGATCCAATTGGCCGGGCCCATCAGACCAGGTAAAATCTTAGCAGGCCGATGTGCCCAATGGGCTGAGTTTGACCCAGCATGTGTGACCAGGTTGGCCCAGACTGGGTTGGTCCGACTCGGTCCGACCATGTCGAACTGGATCCGGACCATTTACTGACCCATTACCTTCTTGGGACATATCATTGGTACAGAACGTCCATTGGATGAACCTTCCATTGCGCCAGTAATCATGGATATCAGCCGTCCCTTTGAGTATACCCCACTATTGTTCGGGATATAGTTGAGTCACGGTCATGCTGGTTCGTACACGATTCCAACCAGGCCCCCGAGACTAAAATACTAATAACTCGCAAACCAGGCGTCTGATTGGTGCGCCAACTATTGCGTTGAGGCCCCTATGACGTGGATTTACTTTGAGATAATTCTACATGAGACATCATGACACTTAGAGAATCGACCAGTAGCTCGTGGAGAGGTTCCTTCCAGTGACGAGAAGACATAGTGTAGAGACTTAGTAGCTGACAGACGTGACGGATGCTTGACCGATTCAACTCAGAGTGACTCGACTAGTCTAGAGGGGAGAGCCTGGTGTTGGGTGGTAGACCCATGGTGGATGGAGTGCCTGGTACATGGCAGAAAACCCGCAATACATGATAGGTGGAGTACCTCTGTAGGCGATTAGCGGGATCACCCGGTATTTTGCAGCAGACCCACAATGAACGGAATATCGGGTAGTTGGTAGCAGGCTCACGGTACTCAACAGGAGGAGTACCTCAGCAGTCCATGGATAGTGAGAAACCCCTCTGTGTCGAGATAGGCCCACTGTAAATGACAGAGGAGGAGTACTCCAGCAGTCGTGGTTTCGATAATGAATATCCATGTTTCAGTTGAGTCAATGACCGTTCTATTATCCTCATCTTCGAGATGGGTTATTTGATAACATAGGTATATATATGGGCATATACCTATGTAATGGTCATCTATAGAGTTCATATTTTGTGGTTTATCTTTTTTGAATGTTTTGAGACTTTGAGGGTCTCAGGGTCCCTACTGAGTGTCGTTATAGTCACCCCTACACAGGCTATTCCCACAACTCTTTTTGTTGGATGCAGACAATGGACAATACTGACGGAGGCCGAGAGCGCCAGGACTGGATGGTACTCGGAGGAAGTGGAGTGTTGTGGTGGCCAACTATATTTACCCTTCAGGTAGGAACCACGAAAGACGATCCAAGAGATGCTTTCACCTTTCAGCTACTTTTCCCTTTTTTAGTTGTACTTTCATTCAGATGTATTTTTACTTTACAAATGGGCTTTGATTCTTCCCCCCCCCCCTTACTTTTAGTACTCTTGTTATACAAATGTTACTTAGTGATGGAATTCTCTTGTACTCTGGTTGTGTATGTTTGTGAATTATAATGGAAATTCTTTCCCGGTTTTATGGATTTACTCATTTTGTGCTAGTCACCAACCCCAGGCCAATGGAAGGTGGGCTTGGGGTAGTCATAATACAGGCCCTGGGGGACGGGTCGTGACACCAATAATCAGAAATTCTTATTGAAATAGTAATACATTACAATCCTTTTATACTCTATTATTCATTAACATGTAAATCCTTATTACAATACTCAAATGACACAATATGTTAATAACAACATATGAACACTTAATCATTCCTCTTTGTATTAGGTAGTATCATAACTTGATAATTATCCAATAACATCGTTTGGGGTATACATTGATGATTTGGACATAGATGTGCATAGTGTCCCAACTCCTTGCTGATTAAGAATTGTAAATTTGAAACCTTTTTCTCATCCTTGCAATCATGTACCTGGTGGCCATTTTTTCCACATTTATAACAAACTATAATTACATTCAAGCATTTACTATTTTGATTCTTCCCACGATTATCACATTATGGAAAATCCTTCTTTCCATTATTTCATTTATCCATCTTTCTCTCTACCATCATTTTCATCTCAGGCTTCCCTTCAAATCCATAAGACTCAAGAAATTATTTACTTAACTTATTAACACATGATACTATTTTTCCATATGATGATAATATTGGGAGACTAATTCCTTTCTAAATGTTGGATTAACCCCATGTAAGATATGATCCTTCTTACTCTTTGGATCATGTGTATTTCTGGAGGTATCATTCAATCAATTGGGCACCATTTCAAAACAATGGCATACAATATGATAGTTTATGAATCTCTATGCATAATTCCAAACATGTAAAACATTTAACATAAAATGAATAGTTCATGGATATAATCCATAATCATAACACATGTTTCCTTTGAGAACGTGTATTCTCATAATCCCATCATAGTGTTTTGTAACGAATACATGAATTATCTTAAGCATCTCCCACGAGAGTGTCGTAACCATGAGTGCAGCAATTCCCATTGTTGTGCACTAGTTTCATGTCGAGTCTATATCCAAGAGGTTTTTTTGGGGTTTACCCCTTGGTACATTTGTTCTAGATCCACCTCTACCATCTCATTGAAAAACATGGATATATTGCTTGGAAAACTCACAAAATCTTCACGTTACAAAAATTCTAGGATGTTTTTTTATACTAATCCTCAAAGTCAATCTTAGGGTAATTTTCTCTAATAAATGATTATCTAAATCTAGATTCCATGGTTATTTCTCAACTTCCTCTAATACCAATTTTAATGACCCAAATTTAGTTACCTAGGGTCGGTGCATTATTATATAACATTTCCATTATCAGAAAAGATCAGGTCCTAAAAGACATTTCAATTTAGTAGTCGTGGAAAATAGATTACATACTTGAACATTACATTACACATTAGAAAACAAAACAAAACATACATGATCCTTTGAGAAAAACATTAATCCTTTAGCATAACCAGACTTATCAATAATAAAATACTTCTCCACATCATTTGGAAAATAAAACATAGAAATGGTTGAGCATATATGCTCAGTAAGGATAATAATATATAAGAAACTTTTATAAATAATCATAAACATTTAAAAAAATGTATTAAACTTAAGAAAACCTTTTAAACATAAAATCCATCATAATATGTATAATATAAAATAAAATAATTACATTTAATTATTCTCATGGATATTCTAATAGTAAAATAATCATATGAAATATCCAAATCCACTTTCAGAATGATGGAATGAATAATACCAGACATCATAACCACATTGTCAAGGCCTTGTGCCTAGACTACAAATAATACTTTGTAAAGGCCTTCTGCCAAGATACTTGATTGTCCAATGAGACCTACCGATGAATCGAGGAGCTATAGCGGACTCCACATATCACATACTATGTCCAATGCTTTCCTCATATAAAAATTTTTAAATATAAGAAAAACATTCGTATTAAAACTGGCATACTAAAGTTCAGTACTTTATACATAAACTATGAATGGAATAAAAATAACACAGCCTCATTAAATCATATCAGAAAACCTACAATACAATATGCATGGTTTTTATCATAATAAATAACTTCAAAAAAGATCAAAATCTCTCAAAGGATATTGACATAGATGAAAACGATTTTCTAAACTCATTCAGTGAAATATCCCTTTTAAAGAAAAATCATTAAATTTAAAACAATATAGAAAGGAAGAAATGTAAATACATTTTTTAATCAATGTGTCCTATACCACTTTGTAACCTTTTGATGTAATTAACATTTTAAAAACATTCATGTCCATCTAAATAAATCCTTAAAACCCATTTTTTGAAACATTGACATTAATTAGAATGATTTACAAGAATAAATATTTAAAACATTTAAAATGATGGATTAGTAAAAAAAGTCCGTTAAATGAATCCCTTCGAAAACACATTCATGAAACATGGGCATGGATAATAATCATGTCCCAGAAGATACTTACATAAAAACAACCTCGGATTATAACTAGATTGTGAAATTAACCCTTACCATGACTTTTCATTATTCTACGGTATGTTTATCCACATGTATAAAGACCGTAGTATGTTATTAAAATATAATAGAACCATATTAAAATATATTATATCATGCATGATTAATTTATGACTTTATACTACCATTTAATAATAATTTATTTGTTAAATTAACATTTTGGGTAATTGTCTTTTTCTTTATCGTACTTGTTTTAACATTTACTCTTAATTGTATAACTTAGATCATGCTCTAAATTATTCTATAATTTAAAGAATTATTTATATATCAAATATTCTTAGAATATAAATTTTTATAATAGATGTATATTTGAAATGTAAAACACCGTTTATGGAGGTCGTAGGTCGTACGTACTCATACACATTGTTTCCATTATCATATCATATTGAACAGAAATATGTGAATATGATATATGCAAGTTCATATATATATATATCCATTATCATTATTATTTCAAATATTACATACTTATTAATGATATTTATATTTTATAATCATCGTTCAATGGTGAACGTGGAAATGAATTTCATCGCGCTGCGGAGAAGGTAATTTGTACGTTCGCACGAGTGACAATATGATTATATTGATGGAACAATTTTATGAAATTGGATGGTATATAATATATAAAAAATATTTAACATGTTATAATATTTATTTAAATTATTTATTCTCATTATTATACCCATCCAAATGAAGAAGTATTTGAATAAAAAACAACACCATGACGTGGAGACGATAATCGTACATACACACATATGTCGACTTTTTCATTTTAATGGTGGATATAATATTGAATATGGTGGTAAAATTTTAATAATAACATCATAGTATATAGTAGATACTGGAGTTATTTTTTTATAATGGAAGAAATAGTGAAAGAGGTAGTGAAAGAAGAAATTAACATGAAAGTGTTGATGAAATATTTACCTCTTCTTCGGGTTCTTCTTTTTGATTTGGATATATGGGAGACATAAGTTGACTTTATAACTAAAAGAAAGACAATAGGATGAAGGGAGGACATTTGAGATGAATTTTTTGATGGGTTTGTCTGAGCCAAATTGCTTTCATGTTTTGAATTTTAGATAATGGAATTTCCCTTTTTATAAGAGTGGTGAGGGTCGCATTAGGAAAATATTTTAATATTATTTTATAATAAAAGCATTATCTATTTTAAATGGCTCAAAAATGGATTATATAAAGACTATAGTTTGGATGGGTCAATAAACCCCCCCAAAAAATAGGTTTTAGACAGGTTTAGGACATCATATTAACATTATATTTGAGATTTAACTCTTAGTTAAATAGATTGAAATTTTCCATGTCTCATGATATTTTTATATTATATAGTTAATAACCAAACAATAAATTTCCAAGAGAACCCCAATAGGTTAAATAATGACATATATAATATTATTAAGGCCCTTTAGATGATATATATATTTTTACAAATATTATATCACCTAATAATATTGTATCTGTTTTAAAAAAATAATTATGTCAAATTTGACATTATTTAATAAATGATTTTTGTTAATGTCTTAAAAATTTATAAATTAGAACTATATATATATATATGATAAGTCCTAACTAGTCATATTAACCTATAGAATTATTGGAATTTATCAAATTTCTCAATTTACATTTAATTGGATATTTATAATATCATTTATTTTAATATTTCAATATTAATGAAATTACAATATAATAATTATGTCATAAATAAATTAAATATTTACATGTCTATAAATTATAAATAAAATATCATTATATAGGAAATATTTTTAATTTTCTAATTAATATTTATTGTCAAATTTATTTTATGTAAAACTCTATTACAAATTGTTTAGTTATTAAACATTGAATTTAACTCTTTTAAAACATCTTTAAATAACATAATAATAAATGTCCTAATATATTAAATGTTGACAAAATATGATAATATTTAATTCCTAATGTACTTTTTAATATAATTTTGCTTATCTGATAGAATTTAGACATCTGTTAGGGGAATTATGATGTCATTATTACCCTTAATTGCCCTATTTACTTTTAACTGTGGTAAAAAAAAGTAAAAAGTTAATATTCACAAAAAATGATTTTCATCTTATTAAAAAACATTTATTCACTGATACAAAAAGTGTATCATCGAATTTTTAAATTCAACTCACAGATTCAGTAAAAATATATTTATACAAATTTGCAAATGCTCCTAGAAAGTGGGTAAAAGACAGTAAAGTGTTTGATAAAATTTTAGACATCTAAACTTATTATAAAATGACTTCAATGAAATATGTTGAAAATATATAGGTATTATTTATCTATTTAATCTAAAATAAATTAACTAATTATTTAAATAAAAAGTCTGTTTTAACCAATAACACTGTGTTTTTTCACTATTCATAAAAAATCGAACGCTTTATGAAAAATAATAATCATTTACCCAAAGCTAATTTTTATACTGCGAATTAAAAAATGAATTCTATCATACCAACTTCTAAACATTTAATATTAATTTATTAATTTAAAATTAATTCCCATTTAAAAAACCAAAAAGAGGGTTTTTCAAAAAAGTAAATACTATCAAAAGATTGAAATGTGTTTATGTCAAATTTAAATGTGAAATTACTTATAATGTCATATATTGTATAGAATGAAAAAAATATAATATAATTATACATCCAAAAAATTCAAATTCATAATTTATCTCCATATATTATTTCAATTAAATTATTTTATAATTAAAATTTAGTATTTTTTACTATTCATCAAAATATGAATGTTATCAAAAAAGTACCAAAACATTATCCAAACTAATATTTTTTGTCTTGATTCAAAAAAATAATTTAATTCCATAAATTGACTATATGATATTATAAAATATTTGTTTTCGAAAGGATTCTCCATTAAATAAGATGTATAATTGCATTTCTTTGTGAAAAAAAAAGTCTTTTATCTGAAAAATGGAATTTTCCCTTATATAATGTACAAGTGACACAAAATATGAATTATAATTTCATATAGAGTATATAAAATTCAAAATTCATTTAATACTATTCATAACTATTTTTTTACTGCTAGATTGTTAAGTCGTGGTCCGCTTGATCTTAGTGTTGCGTGTAGAACAAGATATTGAATGACCTTAATGAGCTAACATGTTTGGAAATCATGGGGAGTTAAAGTTTAATAATTTTACTAATGATTTTTTATGTATTAAAAATTATACATTAAATAAACCTCTATTATTATGTCATGGATCATTATTCTATGTAAGAAATATTCATATTGATTTATGATAAATTTTATGTATGAAATTCAGGGATCATAATAGAATGAATTAAGTAAGGGGTTAGTTTCTTATGGAAACTGTGATGTGGATACTATATTAATAACTCTTAAGATAAATCTCTATTTATGATAACATAAAATGTAATAGAGAATAGAGGAGTTCAATTATTCAAGAAAATAAATCAATGTATAATAATAGTAAGTGGATGACAAATGTGAAAACTCACTTAATGTTAACAACTTTTAATATGGTGGATATGTTATTATATTTATCATCTCAGGTAAATGATGACAACTCCTAAAACTACACTACTAGTATAATATCTGATACTCATCCAACATAGATACTCTATCAAAATATAATAATATTCAACACATTACATTTCAATCAATTACGAAATCATATTTTTATGGTATATTTGGAAACAAAGAATCATAAACAAGTGGTTCATAAAATATTTTAATCTTCATGACATTATTTTTTCATTACTATCACCCTAATTTGAAAAGATTACTTAATTACATTCCTCAAAACATAGGGAATGGAAAACAAAGAAATGGTTAGGGTAGGATTATCTATAGGGGTAAACTAGTGAGATATTGATGATCACTTAAGTATAAAATGATAAATAATTTATAATAATGTGATCATGATCTATGAAAACCACCCAATGAAAATAAGAAATCATAATTTTATGTCATGTAAGAAATATTAGAAATTCACAAGACATGAATCATATTGATGTAAATGATATTAAATAGTGGAATAATCCAATAGGAATAATAAAATTTTTTATTATATAACCATAGGAATATGAAATCATTTCATGAATTGTCATGGATCATTACAAAATACATTATAGTATAATGTGTTCACTACCCAAACCATCATATAATTCAAGTTTCAATCCCAGGAATACCGTAGCTGACATAGTCCTACTCTAATATAGGTTGACTCGCCATTCAAATCCTAAATCTTTCATATGATATCAAATATTACCGAATTGATTTGAGGGATATTGAGGTCATAACTATCACAAAATGTAATTTTTTCATATTTGTGACATAAGAACATGAATAAGTCATCATTTCAGAATACATGAAAAAATGGATTTTGATAAACATTTCACCAGTGCATAACCCATCAATATGGAATTGGATTCAAATGAATCTTGTAATCATAAACATAAACCCTTAAAATAGTGACAAAATATTTTATAATTGGAACATATCCATATTAAATAATACGATAAATCAATGGTTTTGGCCATTGATGAATAGAAGTAAAATTAAATGATACATAAAAATATGATTGAAAATAAAAATTCCATTTTGAAATCACTTTTTAATCAAATCTACAAAATTATAAATTTTATTAGAAACATTAAATAAAAAAAATATACATAATACATACACATTTATAAAACAGTAAAAATTCCTTACAAAATATCAAATATAAATTGAATATCATAATGATTTTAAAATATTTTTCATATTAATAGGTCTTCAGAAATAGTTTCAAAGCTTTAATATCAAATTAAAATTTCATAACCAATTTCATAAAATATCATTAGAAATAAATTTCCACATATAAATATCTATTAATACAT
Source organism: Viscum album (assembly GCA_963277665.1). NCBI lineage: Eukaryota > Viridiplantae > Streptophyta > Magnoliopsida > Santalales > Viscaceae > Viscum > Viscum album. Next base: position 1,437,416,528 of record OY728159.1, read on the forward strand.
CACATATGTGTCTATGGAATTATGATTTAAAAAAAATTATTATAAGAAATATACATTTTTTGAAATTTAATTGTTTTTCATAGAACACAAATGAACCCTTTTTAAAATTTATTTTTATCAATGTATGTATAATATTCACCTAATTAATTAAATGATATAATAAAAAAAAGATTAAATCATCCCACTACCACATTTTCCATTAAAAAATTAATCAACCAAACTCATCAGACATAAATTATGTCATTCTAGTAAGAGATAGTGTTTTGTGACATGTTCATGGTTAAATTAAAACAACTCATGAATTGTTTGTATGGTTTAACAAAGCACAACATCTATAAATATTATTCGTGGAATGACTTCATGATAAAATAAGCTGTTTACTCCGACTTTACCCAACTATGAATGAATATTTTTGCTTTTGTAAACCACATGATTCATCCAAAAACACATAATTCATTTCCAAAATAAAATATAGTCTCATAGTCAAATACTAATAATAAAAGTCGTGTGTCAGTTTCACACTTCATCAGAATTTTAAAGATATGTGAACCAGTCAAAAGAAAAAAAGAAAAAAACACATACCAACTAAATGAAATTATTGAATCCACAATATATATAAAATTAACAATCTAATGCACACCCACCACTATGGAGAAGGTACCTATATTGAATCTATATTTTAAGGGAGAATATAGTTGTGTTGGGAGTATGAAATAACATAGAATAAATATTGGGACATTAATTAAGCAACCAATGATTTGAATGAAAATTCAAAGAGGTTATATACAAAACAACTAACCTAGATAACAAAGAGTTTCCCAAATGACACCAACATGCTCTATAAAAATCATATCACATAAAATGTCCACATCTCTTCCTCACCCTCATGTTCCCAAAAAGAGAAAAACCTCTTTTTCAGTACCTTCCATCATTATATAAAAGGAAATTTATCTATGGAATAATTTAAATAATGATTAAGACATGAATTAAAATAATTATCATTTACATTAACATTCTAAAAAAATCATTTATCAAATAACATGATAAATACTCTTAATCCATTCAATGTTTCGAAATATAATTTCCAATAAACATTTAAAAACATGAAATCTCATGATATACTCCAAATCATTCTAAAAACAATTAATATAAAGTTAAATCTTTTTACTTTGGAACAAAATTTATTTATCAATGAATTATAATTACCACATTTTTTACATTAATTCCATTAAAAAAATTTGGGTATTCAAAAAATAAATTTCATTTCAATATAAACCACTACTTATTAATATTAATATATCCATATAAAAATTCCACAAATAAAAGTTTTTCAATGGTTCAAAATGATGATGCAATTCAAATCCAAATTAAAATGAAAAAATAATCAATTTGAGATACACATGAAAAAAAGACTAATAAATTCTATATTATCACCTGGTTGTAATATCATGAATCTAACCAAATGGAAATTGAGATGTGTCACCATTGATGGCGATTAAGGAATCACTTAATTGTGGTCTTGAGACAAGTGGTATGTGTTACTATAACAAAACAACCTCATGATCATTCTATATAAACAAATACCACTTATTCCATAACATCTCTAAAGAATGAATCAAGAGGGTAAGACAGAACAATTGCCTTTAAGATAAAGCCATATAAGAAGTGGATCTACACTCAAACTGGTGTTTCTATACAATATGAGTTATGGTCAGGGTATTTAATGATGTAATTTAGGGATCCCTTAATATTACTGGGTTTTTAGGGTCTTGAGTGAGTTACGAACTAGTAAAATGGTTTTTTTAGTTTCAATTATAATCCCACCTATCTAAAAGATTCCCATAGTGACACCACTAGCCATCTATTGGCTATAATAGATATTTTTAACCACTATGTATCACAAAAGATGTAAGGCTAGCTATATGTTTACACTATTTTTTAACCAAAAACATTAGAATATTTTATTTATACTCAACACATGAAATAAGGGTCATGACCTCTATTTAAGCCATCGAGTAATAGGAAAAAAACATTGAGTGTTATGTTGATGATATTCATAGATGGATGTTTCACTTATCTCCAAAAATAATATATAAAAATCTATTATTAACATTATAATATAATCTATAGAGTCATTTTATTCTTAAAATTCAATATCTATGTTCCATAATGATAGATCTGGCGAAATTTATTCAAATTGGAGGTAATAGTTTTGACTATGTATGTTAATTTTACATCTTCGTCAACCACATTCAATTCAATCCTGAATAGTATTATATAATAATATCACTATATCCAAATAATGATATTTTATTATGTTATTTTAATATCCTTATTTGATTACTTTAACTATTAAAAGGAAAATTAATTTATTTCCCATGAATGCATGTGGATAACCACCTCCACGAAGTGATTTAATTCAATTTCCATCACCAACACAAATAAATTTTTTATTATTATTTAATTATAATTATATATGATATTAATGATATTATTATGATACTATATGGATGAATTTATATTTACATTTCTTTTCATTCAACATATTATTGAAATAGAAATTGTGTGTATATGTGTACCAATATCTCAATAATGTTATGAAATTAATTTTTCATCACCAATTAATATTTGTTGTTATAGTTGTATATTAAATGATAATGTTTTATTTATAATTAATGTCATAAATTTATTTTGTTATTGGAATTATAAAAATTTTATAAGGACATGAACTATTGAATACAATTTAAAATGGAAAATGAATCGGTTAACATAAAAAATTGAGGATTTTAAAAAATAATATGAAAAAATTGGTGATAAAATATTATTATTTGATTATATATAATATTTGAATAATAAAACAATTTATTTAATATAATTATAATAAATTTATATTTATTATAAAATTTTTTAGTCATTTTTGTAGAAATTCATTTGAGAGTTAAGGGTTTCTCATTTCTGTTTTATATCAGTGTGACATATTCCATATTCCCCACTTGTTTCCATTGTTTTGTGTATATACTATATGTTATGTTAATTTAGGATTGATTTCATGGAGTTATTGGGATTTTTCAAATACACTAATTGATATATATATATATATATATATATATATATATATATATATATATCATATGAGATTGATTTAAATATTACATATTTAATAAGTGTTCATCCCATAAATATTATTTCATTGTGGCATATTTGAGGTGATATACCAATTTATGTTAACATTTATATATTAAAACATTATTAAATCAGGTCATATATCCTGATTATTGAATGGTATTTTATTTTAATATTTAGAATATTTTATCCACAAAACATTTAATCATCTGTTAACAATTTGTGATTGATTATTCTTCACAAATCATCTTAATTGGTAAATTTTTTATGTTATGTATCAATATAATTTTGTAAGGTGTCCTACTACACGTATTAAATTTAATATCATTATTCTACATGTTTTCCTGGTATTTAATTGTCCATTTTATTTTCTTATGTCTTGCATCTTATAAATCAAATTCACAAAATAATAATGTTTGAATTCGTCCAGCTAACATTAATTTGGGTCATTTATGATATAATTTTATTTTTTGGGAATTTTATAATATTTATATTCCAAAATTTCATAGCATTTCTTATCCTATGAAAATATTATTAATAATCATATTTTCTTCTAAATTTTCTCTTCCTGTTACTCAATGATAATCAATTATTTTTCATGGAATTTTATACTTTTTTATCCTGTAATATAATAACATTTTTATCCAAGTCCTTATATTCCAAAATATAGAACAAAATGTTATGTCATAATTTTTTTTATAATATGTTAAAATAAATAATTTTTAAAATATATTTAAAAAGAATTTCTCACAATTTTTGGAATGAAGATATTCTATAAATTTTTCCAATCTATGGATAAAAATAAATATATATAACATGACTAGATTTTCAAACCATCATGTTTTTATCAGTTTCACCTTATAGGTTACCTTGTTTGTATTCAAATAAATGTATTTTCTCAATATTATTTGAAATTTTTTGAAAATAATTTTATATGAATATTTTTTCAGTTTTTTTAATAAATGATATTGAATGTTATTTTAAAATAAATTTTCATGTAACAACCTATAATTCTATATTTTTTATCTTCCATTGTCGATATGATCTTTGGATTCCTTATATATATATATTATATATATGATATATTATGATTTGGGAATTAACAGTATACATCATTTATTTCCATGGATCAATTAATCTGTTATGAAATCTTTTTTTATTATGAATTTGAGATATTTTCTATATTTGTTTATTTTCCACCGGTTATGTTATGATCATATGATAAAATATTTATGATATTATGAAATAAATATTAATGGATTATTATAATATAATGAGTGGTCCTATAATTATATATATCCATTTATAGAATTAGGCAATCAATAAGGTTTTATGAGTAAAAATTGTACACAAGAGGTCGCCAGAACCACAAGAAAATGGTCCATTGTATGTTATCCCATGACTTAAATATGGTACATGGGATGTTATCCCAGGCCATAAAAGGGTACACTAGTGGTTATCCCAACCCATAACTCATTTCATTGGTTTATATCCCATGAAAAACAATTAATTAATGAAATTATTAGTATATTTGACATAATATTTCAATGATTTTTATTTTTCAACACATTATTACTCTATTTTATGATATGATCATATTTTTATGTTTTATTCTCATGGATCATGAATATTTATTCTATTATTATTCATGTCCTGTGTATTACAATGATTTTTCAATGATTTTTTAATGATCTATGAATTTTTAGATTATTTATGCTCATTATCTCACACTATTATGCCCATGTTATATATATAATTATTCATTTAATGGAATATTTAATGATTATCATCTTTATCAATTTTATATCACCTTTATTTATGTTTACATGTCAAAGGATTTGATGAAATGTTTTAAATATATAATTCCAATGAATTTAAATATACTTGATCAACATAGTTAAACTTGATTTATATTTTCATGTGTCCATGTTCCCAAAAAATACAAAACAAATATTGTTGTTCTGTGGAACAAATCATTTTACTAAATTATAATAAGAAAAGATGTAAAATTTATGTACAAATATATTCGGTCACAATGTTTTTAGTTCACCATTCTTTTTATTCCATTTTCTCATTCAGGGATGAAAATTATTACAAATGATATGTGTAGATGATTATTATGCATAGTTATTTATTTGTGAAATGATGAATACTTAATAAGAAATAATAAATTATAGATATAATTGGATTATTGGTTATTTTATGGTACTGATATATTTTTTCATGTAATATGTTTTTTCTTAAATCTATAAAACACGAATCCTAAATTTATATTTGTATAAGATTTACACAATATTAGTTTTTTTGTAATGAAATTTTTAATTATTAAAATTGAGTCACATATTTGGAAATAATGGATTATATGTAATGAATATGTTTTTATGAAAATATATTTTTGTATGAGTCGATGTCATTATTGACTAATGGTTTATTTTTTATAGTTCATCAACAACAAGATCCAACATGATGTTGATGCGATGTTAAAAAATTGTTGACTTATTAGGATGCATGATAGAAAATGTTCAAGTTGGGATCCTATAATTATTATCATGTAGGAATATAGTTTCCTATAATCATAATTCTTGATAGACATGGCTATATATATATATATATAATGGTCTCTTTGGAGGATTCACTAAGGTGTATAAACATCCATTTTATATAAGAGGGATCTTGGTAAAAATTTAAAAAAAATTATAGATTATTTGAGTGATATAATTTCGTTTTTGAGTTTGGTATGGGGATTAAATCAATGAAACCCATGTGTGTAAATGTTAGTGTTTTTTAAATGCTTGTGCATTAATAAAAATATATCCACTAAAAGGGATTACTAAAAACACCCTGACCATGAAAAATAACCATAAACATATTGTGATAAAAATATATTACATTATAATTTAATATATATGAATAATATCTATGGGTTAAAAATATGTGAAAATGAAACATATATATCAATTATAAAAAAATTAATGTGTAAATTCTCACACACTAATTAATATATTATCATCATTACTTCTTGATGTTATGCAGTACAATTCTTATATACAATAACTAAGAAATTCCCATATATCATATGCCTTAAAAATATAAGGAACCCCATAACTATTATGTATTCACTACTAAGACACATTGATCCTTCATATCATATATCAACATCATCATTATCAAAAAAAATTATATTTTTTATAGTTTTTCTATTGGACGATCCTAATTTTATGATTCTATTATCTCTCTATTGAAAATATAAATTTCCTCCCAAGATTCATCTTATTTGTTAATTAAGTATAATCCCACAATCCCAAAAGATATATGTTATTTTTCATGTTAATAAATATATCACAAAAAAATTATAAATAGAATAACATATATATATAAAAATAATCTTTCTATTGAGGTCAATTAAAAACATGATGTCAAATAATATATAATTTCCCATATCGTAATGCATTATTTACATAGTCGATTACATATAGTACCTAACAAAAACGAATAATTTCATATCATTCCATTTGAAAATGAAATATTCCATTAATATAAACGATTAAATTGATATATGTTGACAATCAATAAATATTTTATAGATGGTATATACTTGGTGTTTTTTAACTAATTTCATATGAAACCCCACACGAAAATGATCCATGACATACTATACTATTATACGATATCAGTTGGAATTGATAGATTGAATCGATATACAAAATTATGAAAATTGTTTATAAGTTTTATCTATTAAAAAATAAATGATCATTTTTAATAAAAGACATATTATGTTTCAAAAAAATAATCTCTTCTAACTATTTTTTTATAAATTTTATTAATGAAAATAATAATCAATTTCAATTAATTTATGTTTTATTTTTATAAATCAATATAAAAATTAAAATAATGATTTTAATATTATAATAAGGTTAATTTTTTATGATATTCTATAATTATTTATTTAATGTGAATGGTGAAACATTCATAAATAATGAATCCTCTTATCTTTTCATTATATCATGAATTTTATATATTTTTAATTATTGATTTTGTAATAATGTAATCTAGTTATAATTTAATTATAAATTGTCTATTCAAATAAATTAAAATTAAAATTCTAGATGATTTTGTTATAATTTCATTTCTGGGTTTAAATGCACACTTGTTTTATTCCAATGTTTCGTAATGTTTTATGGGTTATTTTTTTAATTAAAATAATTCAAAAAAAAAAGATATTTTGTACTGTAATATGTTTTAAAATTTCAGTACTATGATAAAGGCTACAATTTATTAAGGGGTTAATTTAAAAAAAATATAATATTTCAAATTAAATAAAAATATTTCTAAAAAATATCAGAGCATAAAATTTAGATCTGATATCTTTCTCCATCTTAAAATTGTATACATTATATCATCGTGATTTTATTGATAAAATAATATATTTTAATGTCTTAAAATATTCCAGGTGTATATTTTGTATCCCTTATAATGTTACACAACCTTTTTTTCTTACTCACACAAATTTTTTCTTATATTTCAAAAATACCAATTTAAATTCATTAATAACATCCCTTATCATGATTTGTTGTCATTTTTTAATTAAAATACTATATTTATAATGCTTAAGGTGTATTAAATAGTAGGGTTTCAATGAAAGGGTTGTGACCCTTATGTAAATTTATTCATTTTATGTTTTTATACCTCATTATAATCATTTTTATCCATGATGATATAATAACAATAGTATCTTATATATATATATAAATATTATAATTATTTTTATGTTTGAATATTTAATCATCTATTTCAATGTCAAATGGGGAAAATCATCATATTTACATGTTTGAGGACTAAAATGATGTGATACTACGCATTTTTTACCAATAATTCTTCAGGAACTGTTATTATGATGGATATCATGTCAATATATGATATTAATTACATAATTATCATTTTTTAATAATGAAATCCTTTTTATCATTTTACCTTTATAAATTTTATAAAATTATAATGTAGAACAAGATTATTTTTAAACTACCACCCCCATTAAGCAATGTGATTCATTTTTTGTCACATATTAATTTGAATAATTATAAATGTGTATATAATTATTAAATCGGATAATTTTTTCATGATTAATATATTTTTTATGATGAAACCATGACCAAGGTTTATGTATTGGACCCATTTAAATGAAACATTCATTGAAGATTCACCACTTTTCAACTAAATATTCAATTTTGTGAAGAAATTTTTGATGAAAGGTTAATTTTAAATTATAATGTAATTATTAAAAATATTTTATAATGGAAGATTAATGTGGATTATTGGTATAATTAATCTATAATAACTCTATAAGTGGAAGAATGAATGGAGTATTCCTCCATGACGATTCACATCGATGCAACCCAAGCTGATTTTGGTGGAGTCCCCACCCCCCCCCCCCCATCTCGGAGGTCGAAGGGGAGATAATGAAATCGTTCTGTCACCTACATGATCTAGGAAACCTTTTATTTCATTTTGTAACCCTATCGATCTCCTAGAAATCCAAATGTTTTCATTATGTTCGATGGTCCATGATCTACATCTTGGTGGCCCTCAATTGATGATTTCGTTATTGGAGTTCTATAAAGCATCGAGCATTGTGGATTTGACATTGGAATCCAACTTCAACAATCTATTTCCCCCAATTGAAGATTTTGATGTATTTTTTTTTGTAAAATGGGATCTTTAAGACCACAAAATTGTTGGTCTTTATGATTAGAGGCATCCCATGATCTAGTTTTCCATGGAGGATGTTCTGATCCAAGCCCGATAGAGCAGTCATCATTATTGAAATGGTTGCAAGTTCTGTCTTCTTTGGTGATCATTTTACCACTACATGAATCACAAACCATCCTTGATCGTGACATTGGTGATCTTTCCTTAACTCCTATTTCTCTTTAAAATTCTACAAATTATTTCAATGATAGGAAACATTGAGGGTTGATTTCTCTTTTCGGATATCTGCACATCTATCACGATTCACCCAATAAACCGACACATTTTTGTTGAAGTGGAGGTGTCGAAGCCCCCAGTGTAGTGGATTTGGATCGTTGTTGGGGTAGAGTTTAGATGTATACGAGTCATGGTTTTTGATTCCTGTGTTAACTATTTTTTGAACTATAGTGATCTGGGGCATCAGGAGTCGCACTTTCATGTTGATGGTAGGATCAGGAGGACATCTATGAAGGTGAGTACATTTGAGGGAAAGATGTAGCTACCCGATGGGGTTCATATCAAGGATTGTGGTTTTGAGAACCCGTTATAAGTTATAATGGGGGAAAATGAATTGGCCTCCTCCAATCAGATGGTCTCTCCAGTTTATAATAGGCTTAAAACTGAACTGACTGTGGGGGATAGTGCGGTGAAGGTTTTAGCCAAGTATGTCTCTGGTAAGGGTACCCCTGGTTCTGAGGAAAGGTTGATTAGCAGCATCAAGGATCATGTTTGGACATAGGGGAAATGTAATGATGCATCGGTAAACTTGGAGTTTGCTGTAAGTGATGATATTGCAATTGTGTGGATCCCAAAGGTCTGTGATTATTGGTTCAATAGAAATGCTAATGATGATGAAGGTGTGATGATCACTACTTCCACGAGAAATTGATTTCAAGGGATAGAGAATGAGTGTGTGCAAGAAGTTATTATTATGCTTGATAATGCCAACATGAAGACTGAGCTCACATTGTATGAGGTTATTACAAAAATGATGTAAAAAAAGGTTATATGAGAAGTTTAGTAATTAGAGGAAAACACACAATGCATGGCTATGATTGACACTAAATATCATCTTCTTTTGATCTGGTTAAATATTTATCAAGATATGAAGATCCCTAAAAAAAGAAGGGATATATCATACATCGTCAATTAAAATGAAGGTTTCATGGCCAGGCTCCCATATAATGACGTTGTCCATGTTGGGAAGAATATTTTTTTTGAACAAGGAGGATATGATTACTTCACTGTGAAGAAGGCTGAGGAAGGGTTATTCTAATATTCTAATGTTGATGACCACCATGTCATCTGTCAAAAAAGAAGGTGGGGAATAATCAGGGTTCAATAATTGTATTAAAACTATTAATGAGTTCCATTCATTGGAGCAGTTGAATCTTAGAAGGAAGTATGGAATGGTTTTAAAACATTATCAAAGCATGGAATTAGAATCAATGACTATGGATGATGTTTTTTACCATGGAGTTGGTTATAGGTTATATTTTTATGGTTTTTAGTTGGTGATTTTTTCAGGTGGGGATTTTTTCTATATTTTACATTTACTTTAATAAAAGGTATGTGGTTCTCCTCTGACTAATCATTTCCGGTAACTATATAGGTAATTTTAATGGGTTTTAATATTGTCATGTCTTTTGGTATGAACTCAATTTCACATTCTCATTTGATTTCAGGATTGAATATACTAAATATAGATGGAGTTATATTATTATGATCATATACATTATAACCCATATATTTCGTTAACCTATTTTTATTCATGGTATTTTATGTTATAAAACCATTTTCATATGTTTGGCACTTAAAGTAATTGATGTTATTTTTGTAGTAAATACATCTTCATTTCTATATTATTTGGAAATATTTTTCATCAATGAAAATATTCTCTTTAAAAATCATTCAAAAATGCTTTAACTACTATATAATTACTATTATGTTCATTTTACCAATATTTTACTTTCAATAAAAAAAAATTAAATAAATTTTTCTATTATTTTCAAAATTTGGTTCATTTTTTAAATTTTTGAACAATATATTTGTTGTCACATATTCATTTCTGAGTGTATTTCTTATAATCATAATTTATATTTTATTTTTATATCCCATTAAATGATCCAATGTTTATTTGAAATTAATTTTCTCCATAATACTATAAAAAATTAAAAATTATGAATAATAAATATCATAATGAAAATAGTATTTTTCCTCATGTAATGTTTCAGTATTCATTTATATGTATTTTCATCAATGAGAACATAATTTGATTATATATTTATATTCCCAAGTACATGATTGAATGAAATCACCCTTATTATTTATCATTATATTTAATAATTTGATAATTAAATCTTGATAAAAGACATTTTTTTATTATGTTATGAGATTGTGATATGATAAATCTATTCATGATGATGTGACATATATGTAAATAGATTATGATTATGTGATTAGTGGTATTTTAATAGAACAAACATTCAATGAGTAATGATATTTAGATATAACATGAGATAATTATTATAAAAATTCTCATGAATTAATATATATATATATATCAAAACATTCAATCATTATTATTATTGTTTCTATATATGATTATAATAACATCCATGTACATGAATTAGAATAGTCATGTTTAAAATATGATGAGTGAGAATCATTAATTATAAATATAATTAGAATATTATTCTAATATGTGATTTTTTTAATCTTTGATCACAAGATTATGGTTTTGTTTTCTAATGAGTACACATGACTATGTTATGAATTTAAATTTATTTATAATTATTTAACACTGATATGAAATATTATTATCTATATGCATTTTTTTTTGATATAATATTCTCCTCACATGAATATTTAAGGTCAAAAATTTGAAGTTTATTATTTTATCCCCTCCATATAATTAAATTATGATATATTATAAATAATATCGCCCATGTTTAACCTTACATAGTATCAGAGCTCAATATTTATAATGTATTCCGTACCAAGGATTTGAGGTAAGGTTATATGTATGATATGAATTCACAATTGTTAATATGAAGATAATTTTTAATATATTGAAGATATTTTAATATAGAAGACGATTAAGTTTATACATTACAAATAAACTAAAACAGTATTTCCCATGAGCATTTGTAACACATATATGTTTTAAATAATCATATATAATGACAGAATATTTATGTATATTATTCTTGTGTCACCATACTTTTTATCATATAAGTGGATAATTATTCATGGAGATTATGATGGGAGAATTTTTTTGAAAACCTTGGGGATAAGTCTATGTATAGTGTATCAAGAACAATCATTTCAACAAAAGAAATTTTGAGGGTTTAATAAAAGATTAATTCCATGTATATATATTGGAAAGGATGAGGTTATGGAACAGTTAAAACTTAGGGTAACATCGATGAATGGTTTTGAATTGGTGTTATAATAAATATCACAAGTGAATGATGAGTGGGACAATGATAATAACCTAATGTAGATTCTCCTGGTGGATATGCGTTGTTTAATTAAAACATTCAATATAATTTTTTTTGAAATTTTATAATTGATCATGACCATGAATAAACTATATTAAACATAAGGACTCATATAAGGATAAAATTGTTTAGTGATTTATATATCCTATGAATTATTTTCCATGATTAAATGATTTTTCATAGTGAATATTGTTTCCCACAATATGAATTGACAATTTCTAGTAGAAAGAGCTGTTTTGTGAACAATGAATGTGATATATAATGAAATTTTTTCCCTTGTGAAAAACAAAATAATATATTATATGGGATGTAAAAAATTGTGAATATTCATAATCCTCTCTCCATTTGTATCATTAAAAACCTAAAAATTTGGCATGTTTATTAATAATATAATTAATATAATATGTATATTTAGAAGAGATATGTTGAGGAAAACAATGGTGGTAATAAGATTCATTTCGTACAAATAATCAATATTTGATAAAATCACAAAGGTAATTTCATCAAAATAAAGTGAAATTGTTTATTGTGATGAGAAGAATGGTATAGATAAAGTAACATCAAAAGGGAAATAAAGAGTTTGAATAATGGAGATATATTACATCCTAGGAGACTATTTATAGTTAAATGTGATTTTAGTTAAACTGGGAGTAATATGAGTCAATGCCTTTACACATGAGCTAACACTTAGAAAAATAAATTGTATATGTTATGATAATCAATAATGAGGATCTGGATTTTTATGGTATACTTATCATACTCTGAAAATTAAATCACTTGATGTTAATTATTTCCTGAATTATAGAAATGTAATTTTTATTGTTTATTTTATTACAGAATATTATATACATTTTAGGATTGATTGTCTATATTAAAATAAGATATAATAAATTTATATTTGAATGGAATCGTCAATTACATTCATAATTTGAACTACTCTCATATTTTAATGTGCGGATGAAGAATAATATATAATATAAATTTATAACTTCGCCAGATATTTAACTCTCCACTTGGCCAGAATCGGTTAGTTATGAGACCACAATCATTCCTCCCCATATAATAGAGGCTATCGACTAATATAGGTTCTTTGATAAGTACAATGGGAAGACTATAATTCATGAACACATAGCTACAACACAGTGGAATATTATTTAACAAAAAATATTAGAGTGCATAAATTATTTATACAATATAATTTAACGGAAAACCAACTATAAAATCCAAATGAACAATCAAATAAATATAAATCGAATAACAAAAAATGTGATTGAACGTAACCTAATTTTATACTATACAAAATACCATATAAATTATAGTATACTAAACAAATAAATCAATATTCTATGGTCCCAAATCATTGGTCAGTCCCCTCTTGAAACTCCATCACATGTAGAATAACATACAATCAACAATAAGGTAATTTTCCCATATCTTATCCTATATCTATATAATCTTCTCACCATTCACAAGGAGTCCTAAATATGGTCTGTGTTTAAATCAGTAGGCTGACACCACTCTGTCTAAATATAACATATCCAATAAAATGCGTATTAAATAATACAATAAACAACAATATTATTTATTTATAAAAGCAAACATAATACCAATAATCCATCTTTGGTAGTATTATACAATATATTTGAGTACATATTACAACCATTCAAAGTAAAACCTTATATATAAGGTATAACAGAACCAACATTGATGATATATTGGAATGTATCAGAACATGTCTTACTACCATGAAAACCATAACCATATAGCTTTGGAAAAAATAATAGTAATCATGGTTTAACATGATATATAATCATTTCATTATTTAAACATGGTTGATATCACAATATTAGTATTTCAGTATAAATAACTGGGCCTATCCCAACCTAATACAATTTCATAATCTAAAATGGGCTAAGCCCACTGTATCAACATTTTAAAAAGTCAAGTAGGTGAATCACACTATATTGCCATTGTAGAATGTATGAATATGAATATCCCACTATATAATCATTACAACATAAAATCCCAATATAAGTCAAAACATGAAAAATATTAATATACCACATCACATGACTTAATAGTTAATTGTAAAAATTAATAAAATTTCAATCATTTAAAAACATCATATATCAATTAATTATAACCAACCACATACAATTTATAAAAAATAAACATTAAAAAACAAGGTGATTATATAACAAGAATACACCCATGATATATAACATAATAAACAGAAATTAATATATTTAAAAAAATGCCTTTATATTAAATGGGTATCTCTACCGAATGAAATCCACATGTTGTGTCAATATCTAACAAGTACAAAAGTGACTATAAAAAATAATCCAATTCATCATTCAATTTCCATGGACTATGATATATTGGAGAAGTATAAATACTTCAAATACTAGACACTAATTAAATGTAGGTATATGGATCAGACCTCCTAAATTAAACTTCTCATCAAACAACACTTACAATGGAAAACACCAACGAGGAAGAAGTTTATAATGTTTGAAAGAAGGATCTTAGATAAAAAATATCAACATAAAAACCAATAAATCACTTGGTAAATTGATTACAGAACCATTGAGGGGGAAACAATGGAGTGAATGTTGTACTATTACAAATCAACTTAACAAGGGTATATTTCTTTATAGGGGTGTCTGGAAGGAAGGTTGGGAGACCCAAATTTCCTCGAAGCTCCACTAGTGTAAAGAGGAGAAGGATTCATGTGGGTGAATGGAGAAATAATCACAAAAAAAAATTAAAATATTATTTTTTTGAATTATACGACATGTAATGTATTTAAATGTCATTTAATATTTTTAGTGGGATATGTTTTGAAATCCATTGCCTCCACTTATTATTAAAATCACATAAACATTACATGATGTCAAATCCATTGATGTGATGTATACATATTCTATAAATAGTTCTTTGGACCATGTTTCTTGTAAAAGAACCTGAATACCATTTTAATAATCTCATCATTCCAGGAACCCATGGTATCACTTTTATCTTTTATACCCTGACACAATTAAATAGAAAAATCATATATCACAAAATTTATGTTATTTTCCACAACAAAGGATCTCTCTGTGGATCCTATATTGTTTTTCTCATGTTTCCTCACAACCTTAAAATTTGATTATTTTAAAAAAATTGATTTAAATTGCAAAAACATTCCTACCATGGATATGAGATGAGGAAAAATCAATTTTGGGAAATTTAATGAAACACTCAATGAGAGTCACGCCAAAAAAATTATATAAAATCACTAACCCTATACTATATAAAATCTCATCCCCACGCTCCTCCATGTATAAAGATGTTGTCCCAATTTATACTTCAATCAATTATGATATCATATAAGACTACATATCCCATAACTCTTCTAGAACTCACCCTTCATACCACTGCTCTGAATCAAAAGATATTCTCTTACCCCCAATGAAAATACTCACTATAGTAAAAAACATGTATTAGATGATCGTCAGAGGACACATAATCACTAAGATCAACATTTAATATGTCAATATTAAGACTAGAGTCTAGAGAGTATCTTTTATGATATGCCATATTGAACATTTATGAATGATATGTAGTGTTTTTTAAGGACTAAATTGTATTCTCTTTGGACAAACCATTCCACAATCTCAAATGGTTTGAAAAAACATGTAACTGGCTTTTCTGGTTTCCTGATAAATTTTTTCCTCATCTTAGGAGTCTCTTATAGGAAAATGTGATGAAAAACGTCGAAATGTAGAGGTCATCATGGATTGTCATTATAAGATTTATCCTTTCTCAATGTAGTCACCAACAACTATTTGTTTAACTAAAATTGTTTAGACATTTATTACTTGAGAATTTTCCCAAAATGTGATGACTCGACTAAATCCAACTAGAAAAGAGGATATCAACCCAACATAAAATGAAATACTTGAAATATTTCATTTGTATATGTTCATTGAATCTTTCATTATATACATACTCCAAGGGATTCATATTATTCATATATAAACCACCAAAATTGAAAACATAGGCTAATAACATATCTTCTAGAATATGAGTAGTTACCTAAAATTCACTATTATACTATGGATGATTATCCACACATAAATGAAATTATGATTCAAAATAATTATAAAGACCATTATATAATCATGATGTAAAACCAAGATCTGTATCTGAAAAGACACAACTCGAAAAAACTGTCTACTTGAATAAAAATGAACACATAATTACGGTCTAGATCATCAAATGTGATGGTCTCCCTGATATGTAAAAAGTTCGATACCTTAATCGTAAGATCCATAATCACCCATATATCATCATTCATATGGGATTTCAAATGTAATTTTGTAAAACAAATACATAGGGACCATATCTCATTTCCACATTGGAATGGAAAATGGCACCAAAATCCCAATTAGCATATGATGATTAGATTTATCATGTGGAATACTGAATCATCTTCTCCAAATCCTACTACCCAATAAATCATTCATGTAAACTATTATATTTATATATATCATGATACATCCTATTTAAACAAGTTTGTAACACCAATCTAGAATCATGAATCTCCCTTATTAGATCTTCACATAATACTGTAAGAACTAATACTAGGCCATGGAAAGGAAGAAAAAATCCACTACAAAGGGACTATACTAATGTCATCTCCCCAACATATAAGTTGTCTTCAAGAATTAATCCTAGTGGATTAGATAACTAATAGGAATAATACTTTCGAAAATCATGGGAATAAGTGATGTTGATGTCATAGATACCCACAACTACGAATCCTAAACATCAAGATGCATGTCTTCAAAGAAGAAAATTAATTGTCACTTCTCATAAGGTACATGATCCACCATTTTCTATGTCATCCATCATAATGAATTGACAATGGGGTTTACTTTGACTAGTGGGTAATCATTCACTATGTCAAAACACTACTGATAATCAAACCCCTTCATAATCTGAATGTTCAAATCTCCCTGAGAAAATATGCACCTTAGGATATTGTCATCAATGTTTACCATAAGCCTCTCACCTTTTAGATAATTTCTATATCATATTAGTGAATGCACCACTAATGTTAACTCTAACTTGTGAGATATATAATTCATCTCATGTGACCTTAGATGTGTGGACGAATACTTTACAAATAAATACTATAATATTAGAACTATTATCAATTCTAATAAGGATGTAGAATAATACAAAATATATTCATTTATCAACAGAAAAAAGTGAGGATAGGTATTGATTTTATTCTACTTTTAACATTCTATATATATATATATATCAAAATAATTTTACCAAAAAATATCACCCTCTCTTCTGGTCAACCCTGACATATGTTCTGCCAAATCAGAAATGTCCTTGTCAACGCATTGATAATATACTGATAAACTATGAAATCGCTAAATCTAGAGGAAATTATTATGCTACTCCAATGATACAGTGGCCAAAACTCATTCTAGTTCCACTAACACTCATGAATCTAAGATTATATTTCCCATGAAGTGCACATTGTAAATTTAGAAGAAGTATTTCGTTATTATTGAATGAAGTTGATGCTCTGTCACTGTTCTCTGGGTGATCTTAAAATGATTGAAATGATCATCAACTAGGTGAGAATAAACAATGATTTCCTTAAAAAAACCAATATAAACTAGTCTAGAAAGGAATAACATATAATATACTTCATGACTATGTATACAATAGGTGCATTAGTAAAACCATACAACATAACTATGAATTCATAATAGCCTCACCTCCTCTAAATAGTTGTCCGAGCTATTTACAATTTCATTATCTTCATGTGGTGGTAACATGAACTCTAATAAACCCAATAGATGTTAATAGAACATCCCAACTAATTGGGGATTTCATCTATTTTCTGAAGAGTATGCCATTTATTGACTAGAATCTGATTTCATATCAGATAATCCACACATAAGTTCAAGGAACCTTTTATATTTCTTGGTGGAGAGAACTACAAAACCCTTTGATGTTATACTATGATTCGTGAAATCATTAGATTCAAGATCTTTCTACTTTACTTTCAATACTCAATGCTATGATGGATCATTTCTTGTTCCCCAACTACAACACTACCACAACATTCCCCTACAAAACCTCATGTGGAGGTCAATACTACCATAATCATGACACACCATGTTGGGTACATACACAAATATCGTTTATGACTAATATATCTTCATAAATAGCATTACATTAATTCATGGTCCTGAGATATCATCTAATTTTCCCGAATTCTTTGTCAGATGATTCCTTAGAAATAAATATCATAAAGGCTCATTATTACACTGAATGAAGAGATCACATGATTCCTAGATGAAACATATTATCTTCTACTGAAAAATTATGTCATTTTTTCTTTTGTGATGTGTTTGTGACTTATCAATTTGGAAATGTTTCTTAGAAAGAACACACTCACCATTGAAATGATCTCATCAAAAATATGATCCAATAAATGTATATACCAATATATTTTTTCATCTTCAAACGAGAGAAAAATAAATTATATGTTATTGATTTATTCAATGTAGTATAATGCTGACAATCTACCCTATGTCTGATTCATGAAATTGTGATCCTTCTCATCACTCAATGTCTGAGAATCAAAATCTCTTTTGAATGTTGGCTTGTTATTTATCAATGATATCTCCTTATGCACTCATAATTTCCCTAGAATGTCCCAACAACACTTGAATGGTCGACAGAGAAAATATACAACAATAATCACCCTCTTATCTACCAGTTTCTCAATATTCATAAATATCATCTTGACTAACTCAATCCAGAAAGTGGAAGGCCAGGGTCTTCCATCCTAGTTACCATAGTTGGATACAAAAGATAAACCTATCTCGTCAGATATGACATTGAAGGTATTTTGAAAGATGTATATCATTCCAGGTATATAATGCCCATCATAAAGCTATCATGAATTTTATCATCCATTTTATCCTCCATAGAAAAAGGAATATTTTATTTACATATGATAGTAATTTTCTTATTTAAAATATCCTAATGATTATCTCGTATAAAATTAGGATTCATTTTCTATACAAGATAACAAACTCCATAGAAAATTAGATTAAAAAAATGTCCAACCTCAATAGGTGACAACAACATAGTACTATTGACTCTTGGTCTCTCATAACATGTTATAATAGTGTTTCAACATGACATAATTGTCCATTCTTTCATTCAATAGATATCTAATATCACTGTTCAATAAGAAAATACATAAGTCATGAAAAAATAAATATGTTTCTATCATGGACAATGAATATCAATATAAATACTTATGTTCCTATTCTGATGAATGCATATTTACAATGCACCATATATGTACAAATGTATAATTCTCTGAAACAAATAACATCATAAACAAATAACCTCACAATCCATGTGAATCAACCAAGGTAAAATAAACTTTTTTTTAAGAACAACACAATATAAACAACAATCCACCCTTCAGTACTCGGATTTTTCACCACTCATGGGTCATAAACTCTTATATACAAGATAATCACCATGTCCTAACAAATACTAGTCTCATTTCTAAAATTCCCATATTCTAATGAAATAGAAATAAAACAATCAATTATTACCCCATTGTAATGTCCCCAGAAATAGCACACTCTTACAAGTGTAGAATGGATTGGTTATGATACCTCAAGAGTAACTTCCCATATTCCATATGTTGGTGGCTTAAAGCAGGGTATTGATAAATATATTTGGGGTATTGTATCCACATTTAATAGTATTACGAAATAATGGAAAATCCTTTAAAAATATATTATATAGTGATGAAATAATGAAATATATACACTATATGGGAAAACCAACAATAAAATGAAATTAAACATTAAATAAATAATAAAGGAATAATGTAATGACGAGATGCAATCTAACTAAATTTAATGATAAAAGAAATACAAAATAAATATTTTTTGACTCAAATATTTAGTCAATGTCACTAGGACTGAATACCTATTGAGTCCATTTTCAAAATCCAACATGTCCACAAAATAAAACTATAAACAATTAAGACATTTACCAATTTACAAAACTATATCCATATAATCAACTCGTGTTCCACAGGGAGGCCTGAATAGTGTGTGAGTATAACTAAATAGGTCCACACCACTATTTCAAAAAATATATAGTCAAATAACACATTTTTTCAATAATAAAAAATGTGTATTAAATAATTAGGAAATAACCATAATTTTAATAAACATAATTTTAATAAACCAACGTTGTTACCTTGAGGGAATTTTTCGAAGCATGTCTTATAACCATTACATCCATGAACATATAATCAAGGGATTATATAACCTACATTGAAGCCATGATAGAATGTCAATGAAAATTCTACAACCATTCTAACCATAACATCATGACCATGGTATAAATAAACATAATGGGGGGATAAATCACTATATAATAATTTCGACATTTAATCTGAGCTAACCCTTCTATGATAACATTTCAACATGTGTCACTGGTCCTAGCCTACTATAAAAAAATTTATTATTTCATCTTGGTGAAGAACACTATATCAACATTTTATCATGTCAACTTGTACAATCCAACAATATAAAATATCTTGCATGCATCACTAGGAATTGGGATCTATATAATTCTTACAAAATATAAACACAAAAAAGTTATAAAAATATGGATATTAAAATATCAAATTATATGGTTCAAATGTTAATTATCAAAATAAAAACTTAATATTAATTTAATAATTTCATATATCAATTTTATTAACCAAAAAAATTCATTTATCTAAAAAAACTATACAGCGAATATATATCTTGATGCCACTACCAATCCATTTCATGACAATGAATCTTTAATCCATTTAATAAATTCATTTATATTCAAGGGTTTTCTCAATTGAAGAATAGCCACATGTTTGGTCAATAATCAATTAGAAAAAATAGGACACAATGTAATGATCTAATTCATTATATAGCTTACTCGAAACATGATATGATGAAAAAACAAAAATATTTATCATATTTAATAATAATCAAACTACGTGCCTAATTTTTTGACAACCTACCTTTATCTTCTAATAAAACAATGATACTAATTGAAAACACCAGTGGAGAAGATGGTGTATATGATCATAATAAGAATCCATGATCATTAAAAAAAGATCAAATCATGAAATGTTGATGGTAATGAGATTACACCATAATAGTTAAAGAAACCTGGGAGAGAAGGAAGCACCTGAAAAAACCACCTTCCAGGGATAATAATCAGTAATAGGATTTCTTGAAGCATGGTTTTCCCTAGGGAAGAAATTATATCGAATTTTTTCAATGAATGGAAAAATCATCAGCACAATATAAATTAAAACAAAAATTAGAGGAAATAGACATCATGTCATGTAGCTACACTAATATAAACATTTTTAGTTATAAATGACTATAAAAATCCAACACCTTAGATAATTATTAAAATCTCTTTAACATTACATAGTGTGTAATAAATTTATGTGAAAGGTATATTTTCTAAAGATGGATTTTCATCCCATATTCTATATTCATCATCCCAAACTGCTTTTAAAGCATCCAAAAATACCACGAACCCATGGTAATTAGTTACCCATATATACATTTACTTAATTAATTCAAATTTTTCATATCTTGATATGATGTCATGTTCTGAAAAAATTATCTCTATATGGATCTCATGTGGTTATTATCATGTATCCATAAAATCCAAGACAACATCAAGTCAAAAAATAGTCAACCAATATGAAAACACAACCAATATGGTTCCAAGGGATGTAAAATCTAAACATATAGTATGTTCAAAATATTCTCAGAGAGGGACAGACAAAGAAAAATTAATGGAATTTACAAATGAAATTCTTATAATGTATCTCACTTCCAATTTGAGAGGGATAATTTTGTAAAATATTTGGAGAGAAACAAAATATAGTATATATAAATATTTTTTCAGAATTATTTGATTTATTTGAAAAAGTGTTACATAATTATTCCCTAATTGGGGAAGATTAGATTTCAATATAATTTCTAAATACTAATATACATATATTAAAAACTCCATAGATAATGGTCTTGATTATATTGAAACAATTAAAGGTAGCAATCCAGATGAACATGATAAGTGATTTGAACTACCTAGATTGTATCTACATGGTGAAACTTTTATTATTTTTTTACATAATACGGTTCAATGAACAATTAATATTTTTATGGAGAAAACAAGAAGTAGATTATAGAGAAAAAACATTTAAAACTTATAGATGAATTATTTGATCATCTATGTTGATCTCAATTCATTTTAATGATTTCTCGTCATTCTGGATAAAATCAATTACGGTTCAAAAAAATGTTTATACATCGTACTACCTTAATTATGAGGTATTTATAATATTAATTTATAGTTATTTTATTGATACGTAAAAATTACACTCTAATATCATGTGTTTAATGAATTGAGCAATTTAATATTTTTATTATCAACTTGTGGAATTATTTATAGATTATATTATATTATATTTTATGATTAATGAAGAGAATGAAAATAAATTGATTATTTTTTTGAAGACCCTGAAGAATTATAATATATATAAAATATTCTGCATGTGTTAATAATGGATATAATATGATTCACTAGTAGGTAATATAATATATATGAGATGGTAAATCAATGGATCATTAAAATAAAGATGTTTTATAGTAATGGCCTTGACTAACAACTATAATTTATAAATGCAGTTAAGTTTTGGAAGGATGGATTATGCCAACTCTATATGAGGTATTTTTCATAGTAATGTTAGCATATAATGAGCATTACTTAAAAGGGTGCCATAATTGTCTGTACACATGAATGTGAGTAGAATTTTACGATGCTAAAGAGAATGATGGTCAGAGCGTCTATGTTTACAAAACATTGTAATGGCATGTATTTTTGAAATATACTTATTTATCGATGAGGGTAATAGGATTTATCATTACTAATAATGATTTGGTGATAGCTTAAGCATCGTGAAAATTGAAATGAAAAATATTGTAATATTATTTTGGTGTTTTATGTAATATTTTTTTCAATGAAAATATAGATGAATTATATTTAATAGTGAATACTGTATTTTATATGATTATTATAAGAACATGATGTATAAATTCAGAAATAAATATTTCAATAAACAGAAAATAAGATGGTTGGAATTGATTAATGATGGCTAGTTCCCAATGCACTAATAGTCTTGGAATCAGAATAAGGATAATGATGATCTATGTTGGAAATATAAATCCAATTTCTCTATGAAATGGATCGAAATAAAATAAATATTTATTTATTTATAGAAGATGTAAATTGAAATACAATTTAGAGGGGATTTATCATATCATTCTATGATTAATGGTCAACCTTCTATATATATAGAGATTCAGTAGTGGAGAGTGACGATGTAGAACTAATAAATATAGATTGAAATGTTCATGAATTCACAGATTATTGTGTTGGATGGTTTTTTTTCAAGAATCATGAATTTTTCATATTAATACTAGAAATATATAATTATTTTTAATATTCTCACTGTTATATATTCTGTATTTTTATGCAATGATTAAATAGTAATTCATATCGAAATTATTTTTTTACATTCAATAACATGAAAAATAATTAGTAGAAAATATATATTTATGCATTATATGATTGAAATTTAATTATAATAGAGTGGCGTTTGTGTGTATTGTTCATCCAATATCCATACCCTATTAAAATATGAAATCAATGAAATTTATTTCATCATCTATCTCAGAAAAAAAACTAAAGAGAATATTATTATTTATATTATAGTTCGTCAACTTATGAAACTAGTTCATTTTATTTCAATTAGAGAATATTTTCCTCTTAATATTTATATCCAGAAATACATTATATTTATTTTTTTAAATCATAACGTAATATATTATATTGAAACCTATTTTTATACAATGTTGACCATGATGATCTAATGAAGTATTAAACAATAAATAAGTATGATGTTTACCATTAATACGACATAACATCCTCAGAAAGATGGCATTTATGGGGTAACATTCAGAACCTTGTGGTTTTTATGTGATCATATTATATGGGTTTTAATCCAATTTACGATCAAGACCATCCTTCGATAAAATTTTCTAACAATTTTAGAATTCACTTTACGATTTTTATGGATAGTTATTAATCTATCTATGGTAGGATGTGAAAACTCCAAAATGATATTTTTATATTTTATGCTGAAATATATTGATTCCAAATATATCTTTATAAAGAAAAGATAATTTTATACACATTCATTAACACATCTTGTTAGCACATAATAAAAAAAAAGGTATATAATCGAAATCAATGAATTTATTTGGTATTTATATTTAGTGATATGTTAATTCATTAAATTTATAAATAGTTAAATGATAAAATATTTTTATTATATTATCCTGATCCCTATATATATCATTACATTATTGATTTTAGATTGAATCTTGGAAGGATTATTTCTATTAGTTCTTTAACTTAACCCCACTCTTGTTCATGATGTGTTCAAATTTCTAATAAGACAAAAAACCTAATAGATGATTCAAATTTCTTAAAATATTAATATATATAGAAAACATGTTCATTAATAAGAATAATAAATAGTTTAAATATTAATTTCTAGAACATAATGCTGATAATGAAAGACTAATTATAAATTTAATGTTCATTGGAGGAATATTCGCCAAAGATAAATGTTTACTAATCAAGAAAGAGATCCATTGTATAATTACCACACAAAAAAATAGATCAAATCCTATTGAGGAAAACTCAAATGGATTCCACTTCCAACACCTCTTATCATGTTCACCCCTTTCGGTATCAAAAGTTAGAGCTTGGAAAGAAAGAGACACTAATTCCATGATCTTCCACAACCATGGATGCAGGATGGTATGGTACATTATTCCCCTCCCTCTATGTAAGGGTCCTAGAACTATTATATCCAAAAATATGATTGAATTTTATGATGTTGAAGATGATTGACAAAGGAGTGGAACCAATATTATGCATGTTTTTTTGGATGATCCTATAGTTAGTCTTAAACTAGGATAGAGTGATATTCTCTGGTTCACATAATTCCGATCTTATGAGAATATCTATAGCATCCACAAGGATTGATGTCCCATGACTATAATTTGTAAAAAACACAAGAAGGACACTGCCCCTATAATCATGAACAACACCTACACCATGGATGAAAACATCCTTTCACAAACCATCCATGTTATGATTGAAACTATAAATTGGAGGATGCCACCACACCAACTATCATGTAGTCCCTTTATTTCAAGGATTGTTCAGTGATGTACGTCCCTTCCAAAAACATAGGGAAGGTGGATCATGAAAGATACATATACCACTAAGCACATCAATGTGAAATGATTTGGTTCAACTCATGATGAATCTTCTAGTGGTGATAATTCCTTTATACCTGGAATTGCTTCTTTGGCTACAAAATAAACAAACTGATTGAGTTTAAATTGATCGATCTAGCCATTCAATCCAATGTAGTGACATTCATATCACAAAACCACTGATCTTAAAATGTGCCTTCCGGAATGTTCAAACTGCAAGGTGATGAAACATCCCCAAAGAACATACATAATTAATGCACCCATTCACTTTTAATGAATAGGTAATTCATATTCTCTTCCTGATGACTAGTGTAGTTGTTGCATTTAGAGGCATGATTAAAAACCAACATCTTGATCATGTAATCAGAAAGTACAACCCGGTTATTTATTTTCCATGTTAAATAATTATATATGGTTATAATTTTATTTAACCACACATTTTTATACCAACTATCATATTATAACTGTTGGATAAAATCCGACTGAAGTCCCTTTCACTGAAGAACCCAATGGTTGATGGAGTAATCATAAAAATAAATAAAGATGAGTTTGTTAAAATTAGATTAAAAACACATTGATTCTCCTCATGTAGAACTGAATACATAAATATTTGATGAATGTTAGTCTCTTTTAATATAATATGTGGAGCATGACAACCCGATAATCAATGTGTGGATCCCAACTTGTTGTGTTTCTAGAAGAGGATAGTCCCCCCACCCACAATCCACCGAGAGTGGCGATGGTGATCCAAAATGATAGGGGAAATCATGGTCTAGAAAGGAGATGCATGGGTTGTTACATTATTATATTTTTTGATTATGATGAATTAATAAGAACATTAAACACTAAATAATTAGCATTGGTGAAAATAAACAAACATGATTAGGAATGTATGACTAATGCATTTATTTAATAATTTGATAATAAATTATTATATATTGGAAATTATGAAATCATATTTAACATTAAATGGAACTCAAAAATTTTATGAATTAAATTGTTAATGTTGATTTTAATTTTAATTTTAACAACTATAATTAAATGATGAAAAATAAATCTCGTTATTAGATAATCCTTTGTAGAGTAATTGAAAGGGAGGTCATTTTTCTCATTGAATTTTCGATCATTATTCACTTTAGTGTGAATAGTTTTTTGTTCTAGTAATGAAGTAAAATACACCTATAAAACCAATATAAAAATTTTATTAAAAGAAAATATAATTGTCTAATAAAAAAATGTAATTATAAAATAATATATTATCAATAACTATTGAAATTTCTCAGTCTTCAATTAAAATGAAATAGAGGACAAGACTGTACCAAAAATATAAGACCATAATATTATACACTACTAACAAAACCGTCGAATGTGTAAAAATAATAATGAAATGTCGACTTTTTTACTGGATATAAAACATAATTGTGGTGTATATCGATAATTAATTATATAAAATATTAATAATTAATGAATATCATGGTGAATAATTTCAGGGAGTTGGAATATGTTGATGTATTTTAAATAATCAACCAATAATTTATAAATATATATAGGTACAATATAATGTTAATCAATGATTATAGTAAAGTGTTGTATGAATGGATGATTCCTCATAAGGATAGCATGTATAATCTGATCAAAATATATATATGGGTTTCTTTGAAGAATTAACAATGGAAAAATTAAACATTGGTTCATTATGATGGTATATTTTTCACAAATAATATAGTGACAGAATAAATTAACAAAATGTATATTCCATTAATATAAAATATTAATGTTTCAATAAAAAACATTTTAGAAATAAATAATTTGTAAATTAATATTAAATGGGGAACAATATTAATAAAAAACATATTATTTATAATATTCCTTTTTTTATCATTAGAATAAATAATAATAATAATAATGAGGATTATTTATAAAAATTAAGTAAATGACTCTCACTAATATTATTATTATGATAATCCACGAACAATGTATTATTATACATTCAATCCTAACTTATATATATTATACAAATATATAACATGGTGGTAGAGTAAATTAGTATATCATTTTTTAGCTTTAAAATATATTCCTTTTCATTTTTATATTAATTTGGTTTTGTTTAAGATAGAAAAAATTTATTTATTTTTCATTTCATGAATAGAGATGTTTTATTAGTGAATCATATAATTGTTTTAATAACAATAAATTTTTCAGTAGTTACATGTATGGTTGCATTGGTTGTTAGATGTTTTGTATAGAAAATGATATATAATTAGGGTATAAAATATTTTAAATTAAATGTCATTGATAGGTTGGGAAAAAATAAATCCATATCCTAATTGTGAAACAAAATGACTACATCACCTAATATATGCATATACATATAGAAGAAATTGATTCCTCCCAAAACAGAATATTATTTATGTTGGTCATGATATTCTATGAGAAACCAATCCATCTGAAATATATATTCCATTTAATAAAATACCCTATACGTTCTAATTACAATTCATTTCCTAATATAGATTCATAATAGTAATGACTATTAGAATTGATATTTTTTATTTAGATACTTTTTTTACATCTTCAATTGAATATAAAATGCTTAATAAAGGGGAATTGTTCACTTATTGGTGTGGTTTCCAATCACAGAAGTGAATGTTCTAAATAAAATATAATATTTTAAAATTGAGAGTAAATGTACAAAAATGATTTATTTTGTTTTAGCTCAAGAATAATGTATTATAAAAAATATAATTCTCAATCTAATAGAATTATATTGGGTGATAGGTTAGTTGATCAGGTTTTCACTCCCCCCTCCACCACTAAATGTATCCTCCCATACTGTTATTGTTTTTTCAATATGATTGAAATATTTTTTTTTCTGGATTTTAATGTTTTTTTAAACCCAATAAATCAAAAGATGGTTTTGAGAAAATGAACATTACGAGAGGTTGATTAGAGATTGTGTTAAGCCTTGGTTGTTTTTTTGGGGGTCTGGGAGTTCATCAATGGAGTGGTGACGTTTCCATGATCATTTTGACATATAACAAAAACAATTTACCATTATAAATAGGATATTTGTTTTGTTAACTAAGTTCATGGGGTGGAAGGATTGGTATTTTATGTGAATACTTATGGCCGGGCTCTGGAAACGTTTAGACCCAATGTATCATAATGTAACACAATATTTTACATTTTAATATTATACTATGATGTTTTATTGTTATTAAAAATTGAATATATCCATTTGGGTCTTTCATACAACATCTCCATGTATCCCATAGAATAATTTCATCATGAAAGGATGTGTTTTTACACTTATAGTACCTATAGTTTTTCTATTCATCATTTCAAGTGTCATTTATTATGATAGATATCTTGTGGAATGTATTATCCTTGGAAATCCCTTTAGTTATCCCTTATTATCAAATCATATTAATTAATTTTTTCTTCCAATTATAGATATCTAATAGAAATGATAATTAATTGTCAATTTAATAGTACATGATTGATGGAAAATTAGATTTAATAGAAATAGGATGTTATGTGATGATGACAACATATCATTTATGTGTTTCTATAGGATGGTGTATCCATTTATAAATCATTAATTTTTTTAATATTTATGTTTAATTTGTAATCAATACATGTAATTGATTTCAGACATTTTTCCATCGCTGAATAATCAGTGTGTGAGGAGTGACTCAATATTTTTTATTAAAATTGTGGATAAGGTATATATTTTGTTTGGTTTATTTAATAGTACCCAATTTAAATAGAGAAAATTAATTTATTTTTATATTCCATATGATAGGTTTTTAGATCATAAATAAATAAGGGGCATGATATGGACGTTCGAATGTGGACTGGTCATGGTTCATTCAATGTAGTGATACTTGGAATGTCATTTGGTAGATTATTCCATCTCAATTAGATAATATATTACTTTTATTATTTTAAATAATTATAATTTTTAAATAATTAATTAATTTCATACAAAATGATATGAGTGGACTAATGTGTTAATGATGGAGGTTGAAAGGTCATGGATTTCTTATATGAATTCATTGGTATTTTTTTTTTGTCATGGATACTTTGTATTAGGTATGTGGTTATGTGTACATGAATAAAGGATTATTATTATTATTTTGAATCTGATAATACATCATTCCACTATGGGTGAGTGAAATTTAGATTTAAATAATTATTGGAAAACTAAATAGAACCCATATTAGTATATTTTATGTGATTGATTTCATTGAATAAAAATTGGAAACATATTAAAATTCCAAATTTGAATATGAATACATTATATTAACTATCTAATTGTGTATTATCAATAAACTGATCATTTTCTATTATCATGATGATCAATTTGTGACCTCTTGTTTCAATTCCATTAATTATTGAAGATTTGTTGGTTATATTTGTAAAATTTCTTTTACTACTAACCCCATTCCTAAATTTGATAACATGATATGTGTGTTTGGAATAGAGGATGCTTTTCAATTTCCATTACATATATATAAATTTGTTTGTGATACATTTATTGTGCATGTGAATTTAATCTATAAATTTATACCATGTTTTGATTTTATACATTATCATTCATTTTCATCATTTATCATATATGCTCAATTTTAAATTTTTTCGGTATATTTTGATGGATTAGTCTTATTAAAGGATCTTGTAGGTGTGAAGTTGGTGTGAAAAATACCATCTCCAAATTTATGGATGTGTATGCAATATTTTAGACCTCAAATTATCGAGCATATAGGATGTGTTAGGAAGATTAATTTTGTTTACTTTGGAATAGATTTGAATCATCAACGAAGGATGTTTATGGATAATTATGGACTAATTTGCCACATGACATATGGTTGTTTCATTTCTTACTAATGTATAGAAGATCATATACTATTTCATGGATTTAGGTATTACTAGTTATCTTTATTATGAGTTTATCAATTGAATATACATTACAGTTTTTAGTCATTCATGGAATGACATTGGTGGTATCCTATTGAGTTTTACTTACTCTCATCTTAGGTATCGCTGACACATTGATATCTAGATAGATCTCACTACTTATAGGTAATGGTTTGACTAATTACTTGAATTTTTCATTTAATATAATCGAATTATAATATTCATTAGACCATGATGAGAAGATGATTGAGTTATAGGGAATTTCTTTTTTTAATTTTATATTTTATATTTGATCGACATAGTGGCTAATCAACTATATTATTTCATTAGTGTTGAGTATGTACCCAAGTTCATGTCAATCATGTATATTTCATTGTTGTTATTTCTCACACTATGAATAAATATCATTATAAATTGGGTTATTTATTTTTATTGAGTATATTAATTGAGGGTATAGACTCCACAAATCATTACATATGCACTAATTACTAGTTTTCATAATCCGACATATGTAATGGTATAGTTGGGTTCATTTGAAATTTTGGATATGTCTTAAATATTTATTAATGGTTGATAAAAATTGTATTAAATGTGGTTGCTTGTTTCCTCTATTTTGTGGAGTGTAGTGTTTAGTGAAATAGGGGTTGGTCAAATCTTATGATGATACTCAAACTATTGAGGCATGAACTATATTTTTTGGGGTAGTCCATATTACTGGGGGATAGTTATGATGTTCATAGTCTATGGTGATATTATGGATTATGATTTAATATTATATAACATTAAATTATTTTTTAGTTAATTATTTCATATATGTTTTCCAATAGGTAATATTGGTAGGTGGTTTCAAAAGATTCATATTAGGCACATAGATTCCTCATGAAATATATTCATCCCTCATGTAATTGTAATTATGATAAAGGACATATATTCTTGGAGTAAATTTATTTTTAAATGAATGAACATATGAGTTCTTTATAATTTTTTAAAAATCCCATTTTCATTTTTCATCTGATAGAAGGATTTTTTGGATCATATATTGGTGAACCTGCATGATGAAGATGATGGGAATTGAAATGAGGATATTTTATCTAAATATATATGGTTGGGTCGTAAAATTTACGTTTTTGGATTATTGTACGGCATTAATTGCCACAGTGGACAATATTTTGCGTGTAATAAATATGTAGTTCATTTATATTATTGTTATTATTATAGTCGATGTGTAATTATCAATATATTTCTTAGTGGAATCCCATTTTACCAATCCTGGATTTATGGACACTTTATGTGTTTTTTCAAAGAGATCTAGGGATTTTAATATTAGGATATATATATCTCGATGACTCTTTATGGTTTATAACATTGAATGAATGGTTGGTTTAATTTTCATTTAACCCATGGGGGATTAAAAAATTTTGATGATAAAAATGAGTTGATGTCTAAACTTTAATGAAATTAATTGGATAAAGATTTTTAATTGGATGAGATAATCAACAATAACTCCTTATGTGTGGTTTCCATTGATAAAATCCATTGTGAATTTGAGAACCCTCTTAAATATTTTATATAATTCCTTTTAATTTTCAAACATAATTAATGTGTATATAAATTTGTGAGTAAGTAATCATAATTTGTGGCTGGGTTATCAAACAATAGAATTTATTCAAATTCATGGACTTGAAAAGATGTTGCACGACCTCTATGTTCATAATCAAATAAAAATTTAATGGAAAGTGATGATCCTAGGTTGTTAGACAAAGAAGAATTATAGAATTAGTGTATGCTATGGGACTCAATCATACACTCATGTGATTTGTGGTTGATATTTATTGTCATGGGTATTTTTTTTATTCTGGATCACTATGAGTTATTTGTTTTTTAATAGTTCCATAATGTTTTAAAACTACTGAATTAAATGAGGGAGTTTATGATTATTAGATCATCACTCAAGGTTAATAACACTATCAAACTATTGAGTGTGGTGTTAATGAAATGAATCAGATGTATTAAATCACGAGGATTTATGTGATACTTATATAAAGGTCTGGTTGAACCATTGAATGAATAGAGGTGACAAAACCTATGATAATGTTGCTAGTTCTATGGATGATCTTGATTTTGTGTCTATAATAAATCAATTACAAATTAGATTTGGTGTCACCATTTTCTTCAACCAGCATGTTTTTAATAAATATTAATGTTATTGGGGTCCAAGAGATTTATCAGATAATATGTATATCATTACAGGAAGATGATGTTTATTATTTTTTCGATACATTTTTGTGTTTATCCCAAGGGTCCCATGTGATGGTGAAATTATAGGTTGAAATAACGGATAAAATAATGGAATGAGACCAGTAATGTTTCTTTTTTATGACCCACATATAGGAAACATGTTTACATTGTGAACATTTTATGAGACCATTTATTGAATTGGATAATCTATATAGTAATCCATGTTTGGGTAGTGAATTGTATTTTATTAATAATTGGTTATAAATGGATGGTCATGTTTATTATGTTATTTTTTAGATAGACATGCTAGATATGGGTAAACTAATCTGTTTTCTGTGACGAAAAAATAAGGATACTGTTACAGTAGAGAGCCTCAAATTTTCGTATGTTAAATGATCTCAACTGTGGGAATGATCATGGTCTGTATATGAATAAGAATTAGTTGATCATAGTGATTCTAAAACCCTGATAGTAATTTTAACCAAATATATCTTCTAATACATTTTATTCCTTATGTTTTTTATGATAGATCATTAGTTAGAGAAATTATTTGGGCTCGATAGTAAGGAGAAAATATATATGAGCTAATAGGGATTCATATAATTGTTTTGTTAATGCATAATTGAGAGAATTTTGGTTAGTGATCCAACTATTAGAACACCTACGCAGTATGTATAAAATTGTTTGGGATGTTAGAAAAAGAAATTGATTTTTATAAAACTTATAGAATCATAATGGATCTATTTTTTGAGTGTATTATTATTATATATGTTATATTAGTAGGAAAGCAAATTGAAATATACTAATTTCAATTTTTGTGTGAACTCAAATGTGGTCTGTGGAAACACATTAATATTTTTAATCATAGAAAATAAAATTAAATAAAATTCATATTGTTTTTGTATTATTGATTTTATGATATGCATTGGATCATACCATAACAATAAATGGCATTTTTTACAAAATATTAACATTCATATTTAATAGATCGAGAATGAGGGATCAAACCCTTTCTGTATGTAACATTGGACATTAATAATTCACTTCCTTGTGTCAATTCAAATGGTTCGTAGCATCTGGATTCTTTTTCTCGGGTTTCTGAAATATACTATTCTTTGTTTTGTTGAAATTTTATACTAACTATGATCTCAATATTAGGAAACAATGAGCTATTATCTCATCATTTAGTGTTGATCATTTGAGTTTTAGAATGGGAGTATGACAAGCATATATGAATGATCATGAAAATGCTAAAATGAATTGGTATTCACAGTAAAAACTAGTGATATCCTACTATTTATAGTACTATAAAAGACTTCAAGATGTTTTTTCCTTCCAACACTACATATCATTGATGATAGTCACTATAATGGTGATATTGTGAAGTAATACAATGTTATGGTTTTGAAATATGGAGGTAGATTGTTTTACCGTAATGGTTTCTAGATAGTATGTTTTGGGAACATGTAAATATGAATCGGGTCCAAAGAGTTTCTACACACTAAGATGTTATTTTTAGATTATTCTAAAGGATTGAGTGATGGCCATGGGTTTTGGGAGTTCACTGGAAGAGTAGTTCGAGGCCCAATACTAATGAAACATGTATCGGCAATCCATTCCTATCAATAATTTGGAATCATCCTGCTAAATATTGTTTACTTGGTCAAAAGTAATGGTTTAGAATTTGAATATTGTTGGTTATGGTGTGGATGTGTTCTTCCTGTAAATCACATGATGTGAAATTGTGTTTAACACCGTGAATTGGACATGTTAAATTCGACGGGAATAGAGGGTTATAGCTTTTTTATCTCCTTTGCCTATGTTTCTTAATATATTGGAGTGTAATTAATTATGATATGTCCCACTATTTATGTCACAACCTTTTAAATACGCTTATGACTCTTTATCGATGAATTACTATTGGTCATGTCATGTTATCCAGTGGTGAAATCTGAAAACAAAATTAAGAGATATAGAATGGAGTTTTTCATATATGATGATACATGTTCACATGGTCAATATATGTTTTGTGATGAAGAATAAATACATGTGACCTATTTTTCAATAATGATATGTTGCTTTATAATTAATTCAATATAGTTTGTTAGTTTTCGTAATTTACCATCAAATCATAGAATTAATTTTCGGATTTACTTATCATAGAACCAAGAACATGTCTTATATTTCCCAATCATCATTGGGTGACATTGCAGATAAGGTATGTCATTGGTGTTGTTTAATTCAAATTTATCATCTTTATTATATCATATTGGATTATTTTTTATTGATCTTTAATAGGTAATTACACTATAATTTACATAAAAGCATGAGACTATCCTTCCATGGGTGACTTGTTTGTGTGAATGATTAATGATGATGTCATGTGTTTCCTTTGACAATATATACCTTCAAATTTGATTATATGATAACATATATTATTTTAACTAGTTATAATTTGGTTATTATTAAATAATTTATGATAGTTGGATGTGAGTCGAACCTCATATATTTTTCGGATGCTGAATGGACATGGATGACTCAGATGTAGATTTTCGTAATTTATTGTCTTCGTTTAAATCGTTTTAGGTAGGTGGTTGTGTATAATTGATAATAATGTTTATACATATTCAAATTTGAATGTGATATGTGGTCAATCCACAATGGGATGTTGATCATTTGATTAATTACAATCATATATTTAATAAATGGGACACCCATTCGTAAATTTTAATTTATTGATATCATAATATAAATATAAGAGACCAATTTGATGGATAATTAGTTAATTAATTCATATTCTTAAATAATAAAAAAATTTATTCTAATAAAATTAAAAGTTGAAAAGGCAATATTTGAAATAATTTTCTGGATTGTTATATAAGCTTCAATAGGTAATGGTTGATTTGTTTTAATTATCTATATTCTGTTAATTTTGATCTCATGAAGAAGTATATGAAATGATTTATGTATGGGTCATCCCATGGGCCTTTTCTTATTATATTTGAATGTTGATTATTATAAATGTGATACATTCTTGGATCAAATAATTTTTATCAGTCTTAATATATCATTTTATGGAATGTTGTTTGAACAATAATTTTCATCATACATCAAATGTTCTTTTTAGATGATTGTAGTAGTATATAATGGTAGTCTATCCCAAGGAGGGATTTTTAAGCAAGTGGTAGACATTAATTATAATATCCAATGACGGGATGTTTCATCCATTTTTTGGAGTATCCTTTCCACATTGGTGGGGGCGCTACTAGATGACAGGTATTCCCTATGGAAAAGTGTCAATGGTTGTCTGGTTGAGGTTCATTGAGGGTATTTGTTCGAATGTTTGATCTCCACATGTGTTTTTTTATTACATTAGTATGGGTGATTATTTTCTAATTTGTTATGTCGTGTTTTGCATAATTTCATTCTATTGAGCTAATAACATATATAGATGCTGAATACGATAGGAATCAACAAACCCATATTGGAATTTTCCTTCTGTTTTTTACACATACCATGCATGACCTATAATGAAACATAGGAAACTGAGCAACCCTAACTTTTTCGTGGTGGATGTTGAGATAGATCCTGGGATTGATCATTGATATGGATAGCTGTCTAGGACTCCAGAAGGTTGGATTTACTAAGGATATGATGGATGTCCTCTTCTACTTTATAAGTTATCATTATTTTTATATGTTATTAGTCCAATGGTTAATCAATTGTTATATTTGTGGATTGGTATGTCGATATTCCATTGAATAACATTTATATAGATTTCATAATTTCTCCATAACCTGTGATTGTATATAATTTACAGAATGAACAATTATTATTGTTTTATAATATAATCTATAGTCTGTTATCCCCCTGACAGCACATAGACACTCACTATTAGTAAAAATCTACTAACATGTAGTAATGATTTTTAAGATCATTTTAAATACTATCTTATAACTAGTTATTAATGATACTATCTTACACTCTCAAAAAAACTAGATATATTCCCACTAAATAATCATTGAAATTTAAATGATAATATGGATCCTAAGATAAAATTAACTTTTTTAAAAATTCATATTATTACTAAACCCATACCAAAACTGTTTATGTATTTAGGATACATAACTGTCAAAATTAGAACGAAAAATGCATAAGAGAGGGAAAATGGAAACTATTATAAGGAAACATATAGATCCCCATAGGACTATAGACACTCTCCTTCAAAATCAACTTATAGTTTAAATGAAATACATTACATAGTTTTAATTCTAATTCTGTCATTGGGTGAAGACTTTGATCCCTTTCCCTATTTATTATACAATATTATATTGTCAGTCTAATACTTCATCTTCATTTGGTTTAATAGAAATTTTTTATATGGACAATGATATGAGATTATAATATTTACATGGTGAGTGAATCCTCTATAAACCATTGCATCATATCTATGAAATATATTGAGCTCCATAAACATATCATCCTCATATCACTATAAATTTATTGTATGTGGCCATGTTTATAATTGATTTCTATTTTCATAAATAACATCATAATGGTAATACTTTTGGGACCCCTGGTTTCATTTCGTACAAGTGGAGAAGATATTAATCCAAGAATGAACACTTCATTCACATATATATCATACTATAAACTTATAGAACATTCAACATTATTCAAAATTCATCAATTATGAATTTGGATGGTCATTTATGGAATTTTGGATAAGTTTACTATTCACCTAGTAACTATTATATATATAATTTTATCAATTATTATGAATGGTTTTATTGGTATTTTTTGTGTAACTATTTTTTATTTTCATAGTATTTGGATATATAATTATCATTGAAATATGTTTTTTAATGAAAATGGTGATATGATTATATTACTATTCATATTTTTGTCTCAGGATGTGATAAAAATATATATGCATCAATTACATAGATTTTTTAGATTTTGGGATATCTCTAAAACATTTTATATTCATGACTGGATACCATAGCCATTGATATTGTGGTATAGAACTATTCATTATTCATAAAAATTATTGATGGATAATCATGGACATGAATATATCACAAATGATTATGAATTTAAAACATCGTATTGGTTATTCATATATAAGACATGACAATACATACTCTATTAGTTTTCACAAAATACATAGAAAATATAATGATATTATAAGTGGTGTCTTGGTATATAGTTTGAATTATGAAAATATTATAATCTTATAATATTGGAATATTAAAGGAAAATTGAATCATCACCACCAATGATGTCATGATTATTTTAAAAATGGTATATATGGAATAGAACAAAAGGAAAATGTAGGACATGAAAAATTTAAAAGCATAAATAACCCTCCTGAATTATATCATCAATTTTGATAATACAATTTATACCTTTCATAAAATAAATATTTATTTTTCAATAATTTTTAATTAGATATAAATTAATAATTAAATAAAATTATATTTTATTTATATTGAAAGTAATCAAAATGTTTTTATGAAATAATTCAAAAATATGGAATTTAAAAACTAATTTTTTTTCATATCCAAATTTTTTTATTGTAGTATATAAACTATGATCAATAGTTTTAAAACTACTAAAAAAATATAAAAAGAAATATGGTTTTTCAATTACTATTATGGAAAATGATAATGCAAAATCCTAAAATGATAAAATTTTTATTTTCTATTAAATTTTGGATATAAAATTTATCAAGAAAATGTAAATAAATTCATCAAATAGTATTCTAGATATCAATAGGATATGCTCAATAACCATTACCATGGTTTTTTCTCCAAAACAAAGATAAGAATTATTATAAATGGAATCTCACCCCAACAAATTTATTTTCATATTTGTATTCAAAAAATAAATAAATTTTTATTGATTTTTTTATATTTAGAGGGTAAATTGAATGATTCCATTAGACCTCAAATAATGATTATAATGTGTATAAAATATTACTATTCCAAATACATTCACATTAAATTATAATTATTTTTAAATTTCATAAATCATATTTAGATGAACAGACACATCCTCCATTACCTCTAGTCATTTTGTATATACATATAAAAACAATTTGGTATTTTTAATGTAATAAATTTAATTGATATAATTGATAATAATATATTAATTTTTGGATATAAAATAATTATAACCCATATACAGCCCCTAAGGATTTGTGTAACAACCAGGATGTTGAAGAAACATTGGATATTTGTCTAAAAATATGTACATATTAAGGAAAATCTTATAACTTATCCATGTAATAAATAATAATAGTGAAAAACATACCAAAAATATTCTTGATAATGAGGGAATGAAATTATATATGGAATCATATATGTCAAATTTCTTAAATGAGTGTTTAATTGATTTATTTATTATTCTTTTTTCATACACTAAACAATGGAATTTGAAAAAATATATATATTTCTTTTTTCCATTAAATATATTACTATAAGGTAAATATATATTAATATAAATCAATAGAAAATAATTAAACTACATTATTAACAAAACACATGATCCCTCACATGTTGTGAGTTTATATTATGATAAGTTTTCTTAACATAGGAATTCATACATGTGAATTTCATTTCAATATATAACATTAGTCTAATTTTGAACATAATATTATTAATTATAATCACAAAA
Organism: Viscum album; assembly: GCA_963277665.1. Classification (NCBI taxonomy): domain Eukaryota; kingdom Viridiplantae; phylum Streptophyta; class Magnoliopsida; order Santalales; family Viscaceae; genus Viscum; species Viscum album. The sequence goes on from OY728159.1 coordinate 1,437,456,207, forward strand.
ATCATTTTCTCTTAGTGAATTATAATAATAATTATGATGGGTTCCAATAATAAAACAACCCAACCACATAGAGTAAAATAAATTTATAATATGTTTAAAAAATTATGTTAGCAAGTATATAATGGTAATTTTCAAAACCTATGAGATGCGAAAATATAAGATAAAATAAATATAATACACATATATATTGTTCATCCCTACCTTTAAATATGGATTTTTTCCTCATCATCACCATACATGATGCTTTTATTAACATTTAAGTGTAATAAAAAGTAATTTAATGTATAGAAACATAATCATAATCACGGAAATTATATTAGAAAAAAAACTAATGGAATAACGAATAAATAATTATATATACCTCATAGTCATTCTCTTTAGATACATTTATTTAAATTATATCATCATGGTTTCCATAAAAAGTAAAAAATTATGATTATGGATATGATTTCGATAATATAGAGCACCTAATTTATTACACCCAAATAATTCAAGACATAAAATTCAACAGTGACAACTATAGGATAAATTGTAGAAAAAACAACGTATAATAATATAAATGACCAAATAATGATATTCTATATATTTTAATGGTTTAAAAATTCCAACGTTTAATTAATGATATAAATATTTGTTCCTTCCTTAAATTGTTTGTGATAAAATCTTTGTGACAACCTTTTGTTATTGATTGATTCTATAGCCACTATGTCCCATAACATTATATAATCTCTAGGGTCATTAAATCATTTCAAATTTATTGGTATAGTGACCCAATATCTCAAAAAATCATGTTGGTAATATAAAATTTAATTATAAACTTTTATACTATTGTTGATAATAGGATACATATTTGGTTCAAAGAGGGATTTGATACCCCTAGGATAAAGTAATTTTTTATGGATGATATTATTTTCATACCTAATGTAAAATGATAATTTTTTCATTAATTCAAGTAGAACCTTACTAAGTCGAAAATATATAGTGTGCATCATATAAATAAGGAAAATATTTGTGTGTATATATCTAAAAAATATATTGTATGTTTATCAAACATTAATTAAGGATGGAATGTAATAAAAAGGAATTCTTTTATAATGGATTATTTATGAGTATGTGTATTTATGAGTAATATTAGAATCAACTACAAATATGAGATCAGTATTGGAAATATTTTCATATCTCTTATTTGAACCCCCCCCCCTTATTATTATAAATGTAGAATCACTTTTAGTAATAAATTTTTATTACATTTTAACTTATATATGACATATTTTATTAGATTTCAATTTCATTCATTCAGAATTATATGAAAACATCAAACAATTACCATTGTGGGACCCACGAAGTGAGTACATTAAAAGGGGAATCAAGGACATGGATGACCAATCCTATCAAAGAGGTAGTTATCAACATGAAAATATTAATGTAAACCATATAAATAATGTTGGGAATGTTTTCCTCATAATCACTATAAGGGATGGGGTGGAAATTTTTCGTAGAATTTTTAAAAATAAAATATGGAAATTTAGATTTAAATTGAATATCTATCCTTAGTAACACCAGTATAATATAGATTCTATGATAACCTACCCAAAATCACTATCCAATATGAAGGTATAATAAGTTAAATGGAAATTTTACTATAATTTTATAATTAGAAAATCCATTCCAACTAATTCCCTGGTTTTCCTACATAAATATTTTTATTTCTTATAAATAAATAAAATAAATATCTCAAAAGTTATACACTAAATTATAGTTACAAGGGGATCTTTCAACACATCTAGAATTATGAGGATCATGATTGATATTACTCCAATAATCCATCGTTATGACTTTAAATGTATCCTAACTACAAAAAAATCCATAAACATTGAGAATAGTAATAACCATATTCCCAAATATAATATCCCTTGATCTCAGAAGATCAATATTTTTTATTATTTTTCCAACAAAAAAATTGATTTTAAACAAACAACCATATATTATTAACATATTTTAATTTAAAAATGACCATTATAAAATTGATATGAAAATATATAGAATGAAATGGAATAAAAATATTTTATAAAATATATCTATATTATTAATATAACATAAATATATTTACAGAAAAATAATTAGAGTGAATTGGAGGTTTTTTCCGAAAACATTTAATATTAAGTAAATAGTGAAAAATACTACATCTTGTGAAACTATTGAATATTTTTTGTAAATTTATTGATATAAAAGTTCTATTATTCAATGAATATTATTTTAAAGTAACTAATAATATTTTAGTAACATTCACCAGAAATAAATTCATTTTAATGAACTTTTTTCATGGTTTGGTTGTAAATTTATTTTTCTAATTATAAATACCATTTTCTCCGAAAAAACATTGTGTAATTATATAGTATTTTTTAAAATTAATTACAATTTCATATAATAAGGAAATATTAAAATAAAATTTATAGATATTTATGTGAAAAATAAATAAAAATAATTAGTATTACATGCCTTATAGACAATGTAACGTCATATATTTCATGGAAAATGCATTTACATGAATTTTTTTTGGAAATATATCAACTGTTAATTTTAAATTAACTCCAACATCTTCTATAATTATAATTTGATAAAATGATTTGTATACTTATAATAACTAACATTAATATTATGTGAAACGTTAAACATCATTTTTCATTCCAAATGAATAAAAATATTAATAAAAAATTTAACTAACTAATTGAAAAAATTTAATAGTGAAAGTGCAGAACATAAGAGGTAAATGAAAAAAGATGTTTGAAACATTTTTTTATTGAACATTAGATGTTGGGATAAAAAATAACACACTTATTCTACATTATATTTCTATTTTAAAGAATCATGGAAATATAGTGACTTCACATTATTGAATATATTTTCGGTGTTTACAAAAAGGTTACTCTTTCTCACAAATAAACGATAAAATATTTACCCCTATATAAAATTAAAAAAAAATTTCATGTGATTTGGAAATTAGATAAAATAACAGAATCATTTCTACCATTACCAAATCCTATAGGCCTTGGTTTGATCAAAAATCCAATCTAAGAATGCTTTATGTATAATCCTAAAGTGGTTTTTGAAAGAATAGGTGTAGTTCCATACAAATAATTTTTATATTATATAGAATTTAACCTCCTTAAATTCATTTCAAAACATCTAATGTGAAATAAAAATTATATACTATATATTAATATTTTATTAGTTAAATTTAATATAACATTTTCATATATTTTTCAATCAATTTGGAAATGGAATAATTGATCATGGGTAAAGAGGACTACCACCTCACCAACCAATGTAATGAATTTTCATCATCTACTCCCAAGTTATTAATGAATATATATTATACTAATGAAATTTTAATCATTCTAGTAAATTACCATATAATATATATTATTTCATTTCCCTCTACTAAAAATTTAATATGTAGTTAATGTGTATGGTATACTAACACCAAATAAAGCGATGTGATTCAATTTTTCTACATCACATGAATTCTATATTTATGTTTATTTAAATAAAATATATCATAAATATGAAAAATTTATCATTCTATAATGAAAAAATAACACATTACATCTTTCAACAGAGATCATTGAAAAATCATTTCACTACCCATGCATACATATATCTTACCGCCATCACGATTCTAACATATTTATGTTTTCATAATAATAGATCATTTATTATTTCAAAGTGAAATTTATGTATATAAATTTTACCTATTTAATTATTTTTATTATAGTTATTATACAAAAATTACCATTTTGAGAACTGTCAACATACAATTTTTTTTTTGAATTTATGAACATGAAGTCCCCCAAACAACCAATAATGGCATACTTGACTAAGTAATTAGGTATGTTGATAAAATAAATGGTGTATATTGTGTATTTATAATTCATTCAATATTTAAAATTTTAATTGAGAAAAAATATATGATATAATTATAGCACACCAGATAAAATAAAATTAAGACATGTCTAGACTCATAGTGAGGGATTTTATCTCAATTCCTCTTAATTGAAGAATATTTTAATGTTCTGAACAAAATTTCAATTATATAGTGTATATAATTCCCCTTTAAATAATATATCATTAATCCTTAATATTTAATTATATTTCAACTTATAATTTATTTACATTATTGAAGGGGGTTACAAATCCAAAATTATTATATAGGTAAGGGTTTATTCTTAAATATCATATGAATTTGGATTATTTATTATTGATTATCCACTAAAGTATATTATTTTTGTAATTATATAATTAAAATAGTTTCCACTTATTAAAGGCATTACATGCTGGTGGAAGTGTAAATTGTAAACAATGACAACAAAACATTGAAATAAATATTTAATATATGTGATAGAAACTTCCTAAAGTGATGATGTGTTGAATACCATCAGACCATATATTTTTAGATTGCATATATTTCATGGAATGGTAATTATGTTTTTTATATCTAATAGAATACGCAAAGACAATAATTTATAGAATATATTATAAAAATGATGTTGATGGATCTAAATTATTGGATGTATTTATAAATTCATGAGTGTAATAGAAATTCAATTCATATAAAAAAAGGCGTAACCTCTTATTTTCATGATCATGTGAAGATGAGACATTATTCAAACCCTAAAGGTTTGGTGATTTGTGAATGTATTTAAGTTGAACATAATTGAACATAGTTGGGTTATCTATGTTAACGATATCTTATGAATTCATGTGTGAATATGTGTTCCTAATGTATTTTTAAATAAACAGATGATATAATTTCATTCTTCAAGTTGGGAAATTAATCACAAATGAAACATGTTTATAATGGATTTTAGTGAATATGTTTGTTGTTTATAATGAATAGAGGGATCACTAATATTGATACCCTATGTTAGACATTACATTAGGTGAATGTAGATCACTATTAGTCTGTTGGAATATTACATATGTTAACCATTCATTAGTGGAAATGTGATTATGTAACTATGGATTTCATGAATGGTTTAGAAAAATCATCACATGTTAGGGTTGTTCGATGTGTAATCATGGAATGGGTAACGAATGTACCCAATTTCATGGCATTTAAGGACACTAAATCAGTTGATAAACAATAAAACCATTACATATTTGATATTATCCACTTTTATAGAGTACAATGTACTATTATGTTAGATAATGAAGCTTGGTTGACTTCTTAGTTTTATAAGGGTTCATATAAATCCATGGATTCATAGATACATTTGAGTAAAGTCAACCCCACATAGATAAAAATCTATATTATAGATACACTAGTGGTTTTAGAGAAAATTATTAGAGCGTGTGTCATTGATAATTACATGATGTTCAACCACCCTCCAAAGGGTAACCTAGGAAGGATTGGTTTTAAATACCGTAGATAGTATTATCAAAGATTTTATGATAACAAATTTTATAATAACATTCATTCTTATTCATTTATTTAGTTATATTAATTGTTCAAAATATATTAGTTAAGGATTTGGGTGAATTCAGACACATTTGATGCCCTATTGTTATGTGTCTTTAGAAATAAATGTTGGTGTGTCATTATTACTAAATTTTCTATTCAACCATGTGTACCAAAGAGTAAGAAAATTGTTTATTAAAACATGAAATGTAGGCCACATTTATGAAAAAAATCACTAATTTATGTTTGATGTTATTAGATATTTTTTTGAATCGTTTTTTTAAACAATGAGCATAGTGTGCGAATGGGGGTTTGTGTTTTAGAATATTATTAAATAGGCATTTCACACAACATTAATTACTATGTTCCATGCATTTTTACTGGTATGTATGAAGAAAAAGTATGTCATAGGGGTTATCATACTGTTTTTACAACCATGCATCCTTACAATATGCCTCTTTAAAAAGTTGAAATTCAATTTTCATCTAATGAATTTACCCTTCTAATAAACATTTCACATTATCTTTCATGTGTTTTAGGAATATTAAAAGATAAATATAACAATTACAATCCTTAGGCCTTGAAGTATCATATTTATCTATGCTTGAATTTTAACATTGATCATCCTATTATTTCACCCACTTATAAGACTATCAGTCCTCTCGATTGTTTTATAGTTTTTTCTTCCACAAATTATGTTATCTTCATGCGATCTAATATACCCCATTTTCTATGTGTTATTGTTTTATTAATTTCACTACATATATACAAAATCTAGATCCATTTTTATAGGAAGATTCATCTAAACGTATGACTAGGAGGTCTATTACATTTCATTAATTTATTTCATCTCTGTAAACTATGATGTTGTTCCTCATGCTACCTATGAAATGGGAAATGACAATTGAATTTTTTTTGGACCACTCTTAGATACCCTTTTAGACACATAATATTGTTCGAGGTTGAAGAAAAGAACATGATCCACCACATCATGTAAATTTATACATGTTATATTTAATTTTTTTGTTACATTTATGAATGATACACCTCCTTTGGTGGGGTAACCATTTAATTCAATTTTTTAAAAAGTATGAAAAATTATTTTTAATTCTAGATTAAATAAATGTATTGTGAATTGAATGACCATTTTTCAAAAACATTGTAAAATTCTCTATTACTCCCCATAAAAAATTGAATAAAATAAAATGTAAAAGGTTATATGTTTATCAATTTTCCCTTCAAAAATTATGAGTTTTCATTGGATTTTAATATAAAAATTATATAATTTTAAAGAATCAAATTTCATATAAAATTAATAGATTCCACATTTGGGACATCAATGAATCCCCAGAGTATTATACATGAATCATGTATATGTTTTCCAAGTGTTGTTAAGACTTCTGGATTAAATAAATGTATTACATTGAAATAATAAATGGAAAATCCAATGGAATACTCTATTTCATTCTCTATATACGTAGAGACATGGTTTTTTTTCATGTAACAGTTTGAAATATTTTTTTATATATTTCTACCATTAGGCACTATTATGACATTTGATTCTCTAACTTAGTTATCTCAAAATTAGTAAATATATTATAAATTACATGCATGAAGATGAGAAGATAACTCTTAAATGATATCCTGGATCAGAAATATGATGTCGATGTTATGTATGGAACATGGATTTTAACCATGGCGTGACATAAATTATGATAGTGTAGGATTGTTTGACACCTTTCTCACTAGTGGTTCATTTTTGAAAATTTATTTAATTAATTTTGAAATTAATTAAATTTAATTAATAACTATTCTATATGGTTGTCTCTTGGAAGGATTCACTATAACATTGGATCACAACTCTCCACGTACATGTGAAGCTCTAATCCTACTTACTAAGGCATATCCATATGTTGAATGACAAAAAATATTTATGAAATAAAATATTGGGACAGAACGTGACACTATGAACACAAAGACATCCTACCTTCTTGGGAGATTGCATTCTTCTTCATCAATCAATCTGAATATAAATGTATGACTATTTATTTAAGGTTTTCTGCAATTTTTACTATAATCATGTGTCATGATTCTTTTTTTTCATCGATCTACATTCTGAACCATTTCATGATCACAAATATCGATATTTATTTGATCTGGTTCAAACCAAAATCCTATTTTATTTATCGTTTTCCATTAATTATTTCACAATGATAAAAATATTTATTCATTTTCATTTCTTCCTCATTTATCACATTCATTAGTAGATCGATCTCCGTGATCTTATCTTGATGTATTTGAGTGGATCAAAACCCGATTAGACCCATAGATTGGAGGTAAATCCACAAATGAGGCATGATCAATATAAATTAGCAGACATGAAGCTTAGATTTAATGTCATTAAAATTTTCATGCATCAGAGGAAATATAATAGTTTTGAAGGAACCACTTGTTAATGATGGTGACATTCCCTAGGGTGGCAGAGATACCTGTGGTTATGGAGGGGGTCGTGCCGATCGAAAGATGTAGGCCTTCCACAACATAGTTGGTCAACGATGTGTAGGACCCTAGAGAACCCTGAGTTTGGAAGGGGGGTTAAATCAGGGTGTTAATGTTTCATCTTTTATAATGGATTTGGTTACCACATTGGTAGGATTATTTTTGGAAACCATAATAATTGATATGTGAATTAATTAAAATAATCAAATATGGAAGGACATCCCAACACTTTTAATTGGTTCACCACTAAGGGAAACGTCTGAGGAGAATATACTGATAGATTGTCGATCATACCAACTTCTACTAATATTCATTGGTGGTGGATTACAAATGATAATGAAAAATCACTTTTTCCCTGAGACACATCCTCTAAATGGTTTAGGGATTACCCATTACATGCCACAGATCACTTCTTTTGTCTCCCCTATCTCATTTCCTTGAGAGAGATCACACTCATTTTATCAACATGATGGTCACTTCAACATATTGGCATGAAATTTCATTGACTCAATTCAACTCAAGACACTGATTTCATCAATTTCCCAAATTGATTCTATTTTATTTCAGTTTTATCCTTTTTTCCATTACTAAATTAACTAAAAACACATTCTTATTTTCTCTAGAATCAAAAACGTCATTTTGATTTTTTTCATTTCCCCAGATGGTCCCAGATTCTGTCGACTATCGTTGATCTACATACTACGCATGTTCGGACTACCACACCTATTTTGTGTACCACACCTATTCTTAATACCACGCCTATTCTACACACTATGTATATTCTTCGTAATGTGTCTGTTTTGCGTATCATGCCTGTTCTGTGCACCACACCTATTATGTATACTGCACCGCATACCACGCCTACTCAGAATACTACACCTAATCTGCATAAATTACCTATTTGGCATACTGATGTGTGAATATTCCATGTTACGCATACTAATCCTACATTGTGTACCAGTCCTCTACATACCACCTTCACGTAGCACCTTTGTGTACCGCCTCTGCATACCGTTTCATCCTTCCATGGACATCTTCTTCAAATTCTGGGAATTATTTCATCTCCCGCAAACAACTTTTTCTTACTCAAAACCTCTTTTGTAGATTACTCCATTGAATTTTGTGAACCCTTTCTCCTATTAGGTACCACATCGTCCTACACATCTACACATAATCTCACTAGAGTACCACTTTCATACTTATCCAAGTTCTTCCACAGAGATGTTTTTTTCTTATTAAATCCACTCTATCATATATATGGGATTAAAAATCAGTTTATAGGAAAATAACACTGCAAATTTCTCTATTTCATTTTACCCAAATTTTCAATGTGGGACAAACTTCACCACAAACAAAATTATTTCCACATACCATAAGCCTCTAGAAAATTGCGATCCTTCTTCCAGTATCGTGTGTCTTCTGATCTGCGTACTGTAACTCATATACCAACAACTATCCATTCTGCGGACCATAACTCCTTCCATGAAAAACCATCAGAATTTCATGCACCACACACATTCACCATGTACGGTCACTATGAAATATATTTAATAACATTCTACTTACCGCATTCATTCACTTTGTACAGTTCGATGTACTGCATTCCTTCACCACATACCATCACTACGAAACATTTTTACTCGACTTCTGCCAACATCATGCCTTCACCATGTATATTTATGTATACCACATGCCTTCATCTTGTACCATTGCTAAAAATTGATTTCGGTTTTTCACACTACTCCACGTACCATGTCTGTTGTCAGGTACGCAATGGAAATCTATTTATCAGACATGATATATGGCTTATGCCTCAAGGTATGTGGTTTGCTTCCTTTTCTTATTTCCTTTTTTATTTTTCATCTCATTCTATCATATACAGAAATCCTTCCATTGGAAAAAACAAAATCCTGATTTTGAGGTCAACTAATTTGACCAATATAGGGTAAGGGCATTCGTCATGATTACCCATGATAATCCACAAGCATCTTTCTTCATCATCTATCATTTGTCTTCTAACAACATCAGCCTTTATAGTAAACCTCAATATGACTAGAATCATCATATCAACATTGTATGATCATTTGCAAATATTATAATCGTCATATGATCCCTCATGCAATGATGTACGTATCTTCATGTAACTCCCTTATATGGTTTCATTATTGAATAATATGTATCACCTTTTGATACATGTATTTTGAACATAGGATCACTCCAATAATCATCTAAATAACCATTCTCCATAACATTGGTGTTCTTCATCATTTGCCACTTAATTTTGATCTTCATTGACATCTACGGACAACTAATACTATGTTATACTGAATGTAGTCTAAATAATCTCCCCTTTCTTATTTTTTTGTCAATATTGTATAGTACTCCCCGAATGAATGTTTTAGAATGAAAATGAGAATCTTCTCTCACCCAATTTTATTTTTTATTATCTCTCACTTTTGGAAAAATTAATTTCAGTTTCTCTCCCCCTTATTAACAAAAAATACAATTCTCATGAGAAAATTGAATCAGTCAATTCTTAATAAATGTACTAAAAATCATTTCACTCTATGTCTACTTGAAAAATGTTCAGTGTCGAAAATGAGAGTATTTGATTTAGGAAACAAGGAAATCCATAATTCACTGATAATGATACCTATTGCGATGATAAATCATGTACATTGACATCAATTGTCTACCACTTTAACTCCATGATGATGAAATTGAATGTGATAGGGAATAATCAACCAGAAACTCATTCTCTCATTTCAAATAACTGATAAAAAACATTCATGTGCAATTTCCTGGATAACTGTACTTGGGTAAATTGCATTCTTCTTAGGTACTTGATTAAATCAATTATCCCTTTTATGAAATTATCTTCATTTTGAGTTACCAAATACGAGAGATTGATAAATGACATAAGTTTTCTTTTGAAATTTTCTTCATGAAATTTCATGAATAATTGAATATAATACAAATAGATGTTGATAATAATTGAAGTAATAATTCATGCTTCTTCTTCATTTGTCTCCCTCTCAGGGGAAACAATCCTCATCATCTTCATCAAGGGCGATCCATCATTATTTGAATCATTGAATATACATGGATCAATCTTACAAGGATTGAATCATCTTTAGCATAGACATCAAGTGTTGAAATCATTCACAACATCTTTGGTTCTTCCCCTGAAAGAATGCTTCATCTTAAATTATTTATATTATAAGCACAAATACATTACAAAAATGATTAACAGAATAAGGTGGTTCCTCTTTAAATCTTCAATGTGTGTAGGAAGGATGAGATAGTTCATTCATCCATGATGATCTATTTTCTCTAGTGTTGATTCTCGAACATATGATGTTATTTTATGATCCATATTGATGTGGCATTGATCACTTCATATTTACTTCTGTGATGTGATGATTGTTTTTCTTCTTATGAGTTATCATGAATGATACATTCATACACCTTTTACGGACTTCTTCTTGCTCTAGTATAACTGTTTGACATTCTATTTCAATTTGAGTAGATTTTATATACATCTAACACAAAAATTCATTAACATGTGTGTTTTGTTTAGTTTTTACTCTCTCATGCACATTATCTTCATCATGTGAAGGTTTTACTTTTCCTTTAGCACCATCCATAATCATTTCATCTTTATATTTCCTCATTGTTTCCAAATATTCTAGCCAGATGGCCAACATCTCATTTGGAACTGTTTCAACATGCATGGCTCTTCAACAAGGGTTCATTTGAGTTACAACTTTATTACTGGCTCTTTTGGATGAATTTCCCTATAATTTCGTGGAAATGAAATCTGGGGTCTTCTCATCTTCTGTAGTTGAGAACATCATTGGGAAAATTTTATTCACAATATTCTTCTATCATCTACCCAATAAAGGTGATTCATATTTATCTAGAATCAAAGGTTGTCTTTTCATAACAGAAATGATTGTATGTTGACATGATAATGAACATAACTTATGACCACTTCAATTGCATACATCAAAGATGTAGCGAAGCATTCCAAATTAGTGTGTGGTGAAAATATTATTCAATACTAGTGTATGTTTCTTATACATATCTGGTTTTCATCCCCATGCGGTTGGATTCATTTGTGCTTTTACATTATGAGGATTTTACAAACAATTTATTGAATAGTGACCAAATCTGTTGAAGCACAAAAGTTGACACAAAAATCATGATTTCTTTGTATTATTTTACTAGGCCATCTTCTTAACTTGTTCTTATCCTTGTAGAGAAACACATTTCATATTCTTATCCCTATTAACCTCAAACAAGGTGATAGGTAACTCCTCACATTTTATCATCCATACTTGTTATGAATTTCTCTTCTATCCTGCACTCCTTCAAGAAACAAATTTAGAGGCATGGGTACAAGATGGTTTGGATGGTACATTATTCTTATCAGCTACTTATGAAAGATCCATGAGTGGAGCCATGATCTTCTTATAACATGTTGGTGGTCTTATGATAGTAGAATCCTCCAGTGAGAAATGAGTAGTAATATAGAATATTTCATGAGATAGATAATCAATAGTTGTATTAATCTTCTTGTCACATGTCAGATTTATTTTAGCATTAGAATCCTCAAGTGATCATTGAGTAATAATAGGAAAAGTTTCAATTTTTTTTGAAGTCTCAGAATTTCTATTCTCAATATTGGTTAATTTTGCATCCATTTCAATGAATTTCCAATTGAGAACGACCTTGTGATCTTCAATCATAGTCATCTTATCTACATAATGCTTTATCATTATAACATCGTCTTCCTCATTCATCATAAATTAATTAAAAATCAATGTCTAATTTTACATTTTCATCATGGATATCTCTTCTTCAATAACATTGACCTTTTTCTTCAAGATCCTTTTTGAAATTATAATCCTTTTCAACTTTTTTGAACCATTTTTATGTCTCAATTTCATGTTTCTTATTTAATTCATCAAAGGATTCACTCTTTTTTTTGTGAGCACTAAATGTTAAATGATTTTTTTTCATTAAAGACCATTACCACATTATCAGATTCCCTTTCCAATCAGATGATCTCAACTTGAATACATAGAAGTATTCTACAAACAGTAGTTACTATTTTGGAATGCATATCACATATATAGGTTCTTAATTTCTCCTAATAAGTTTTGATAGAAATTTCTTCCTTTCTTATGGTAGAACCCTATGCCACCATCTATTTACAATTAAATCCTGGTATTTCTTCATTATTTAAAGGAAATAGAGAACTGGTCTCAATGTCTTATTTGGAGATATGGGACTTCTTCAACTGATTCTGCTCATTCATTTTCTTGTTTGTTATGGTCTTATTGGTTATAGACTGATTCATAGAAATCATTGAATCTTCATCAAGACTCCACTTCATTTTGGAAATTAGAAACGAAGCGCCAAACCACATTAGAATAGAATTACTTTAGAGTATCCAACATATGTGTGTTTTTGCAATCTAATTACAATTGTAGGACCCTAGACCACCATGAGGTTGGGGGTGTGAATCAGGGTGTCAAATTTATCACTTCTTTACTTTATCTTGATACGACATTAGTATGAATAGTTTTTTAAACATGTATTATTGATATGTGTAGTAATTAATACATTCATATGCATAAGGACAACACAACACATTTTACATGGTTCACCACTAAGGGATATGTCCAAGGAGTATGTGCAGGAAGGTTTCTGGTCGTACCAAATTACATTAATATTCAATTGGTATGGAATACAATTGTTTGGTCATAGTCAATATTTCCAAGGCACAATGTCAATAACATGGTTTTGGGGTAGCACAATACATTCCTTTGATAACATCCATTAACCCCCCTGGATCACGTCCATGGGATAGATATAACTCATTCTATTATCTTGAAGGTCACATCAATAGATAGACACCAAAATCCTATGTCACCATTCAGAACGGGAATCTTCTTGCTTTGAAGTATTTATTTGAGGATATTTTTTATTCAGTTTTTACTTTTAGTGAAATTACTGAGTTCACTTAAATCATTTCATTCTTTTCTATATAATCAAATAAATCATTTATGATGTTTTCATTTCTGCAAATTTTTCCTAATTCTATTAACTATATATAATATACAAACCATGCATGTTTTTCATACAACACATGTTTTCTATTCCACGCATGTTCATCGTACCACACTTATTCTACATACCGTGTATGCTCTACATACCATGCCTGTTATGCATACCGTGTTTGTTCTATGTACCTCATCTGATATGTGTAGAAAAACTATGCTGCATTCCACAATTATTCTATATTTTTCCCCACGTAGTGTGCCTGCTATGAATTCCACACCTTCTTGTACCACATTTTCTCGAAGTACCGTACATCATACTGCTCCTGCTATGGGTACCACACCTTCTCTGCATAACATACCTCCTTCGTGCACCACACCTCTACATACCGACATTGCATACCACCTTTTAATACCACATATTTTTAATTTTTCTTCCTTATGATGACTTCTTCTTCAAATTCATTAAATTACTTCGTCACCCTCAATCCACTATTTCTTATGAAAAATATCTTTTGGGGACTACTCCTTCAAATTTATTTAACCATTTTTTCTTTCTCATACCAGTTCATCTTATGCATAATCATACCAGTGCACCATTTTTGTTCTTAGCCATGATTTTAGAGATAAATTATATTTTGTTATCAAATTATATATTCCTTAATGATGGGATTAACACACCGTGTATAGGAAAATAAATCCGCAAATTTCTCCAATCCTTTTTACCCAAATTTTCAATGTGGGTCAAACTTCACTGCATACTGAATTCCATATGGGTACTATAATCCTCCAGTGAACTAAAAACCATCACAGTGTACCATGTGTCTACCATTCCATGTACTACATCTTCTCTAACAATGACGATCAATTCTTTATATCACAAAACTTTCCATGACAAACCATCAGGAATCTGCCTACCACATGCCTTCATCATGTACCATTGTTGCGAACCATTTTTGACAGAATTTTACATATTGTATGCCTTCACTATGTAGCATTATTTTTACCACATTCTTTCACAGCATGGCATCGTTTCTAACCGTTTTTGATGGCCTTCCATGTAATTCTGGCCTTCCCTAAATACCATTGTGCATACCACATTCTTTCCCTATGTATTATCACTGTGAAGAATTTTAGGTTCTACATACTACTTCACAAAAAGTTTCTAATTCTAGGTAAGTGGTCACGAACCAATTCCATCACATAGTACGTGGTCCATGCTAAAAGTTATGCAATTTCTTTGTATTGTTGATTTCCTTAAATGTTCATCATCTAGTACATTCCTATTTTTATGTACTTCTATTAAAATAAATAAAATCCCAATTTAGATTTCCAACAATCTGGAAAACACTGGGAAACAATATTCGGCAAGAACACTCCTGCTAATTCAATATCATATTTCTTCTACAACAATCATCTATCATCCAGAAACACCAGTCTCTCTAATCAACACCGAATATGACTGTCATAATTATATCATATTTTTATGATCAATCTAATATGATAAAATTGTTACATGATCCCTCAGGCAATGATGTATGTATCTTTAAGAAACTAACTGAGATGGTTTCATTATTTAAAACAATGTATCACCTTATGATTCATGCATTTTGAAAAAAATATCAGTTCAAAAATCTTCTGAATTATTATTCTTCCTATCTTTGATGTTTTCCATCATCCCATTCTTCATTTTGAAGTTCATTGACACTATTTTAAACAAATACCATCTTATAGACAATTTGGATAAAAAATGTTGGAGGTGGTGGATGCGCCTGATGTAATAAGCTAGCAAGGTCGGTGGAGGTGGACGCAGGATGAAGGGGGGGTGGGGGTTAGGCGATGGGGCCAGCCAGACAGGATGTGTATGAGCAGGACTAGGTGAGTAGGTGGTTTGGGACCAATCATGAATTTGGTTCATGATAGGTATATGGTCTAGATCAGATATGGTGGGAATGAGTTGGATTTGGGGCAACTGAAGTGGTGGAACCCAATTGTGGTTCACCATAGGCTGGAGACAACATGATCAACTTCAAGTGCAGTGATTTCATGGATGATCCATCTCTATTATACCACAATAGTAGGTCTGTGTGGCTAGTGGAATGATTGTAGCATTCAGACCAAAGGTTGTCGGTCCAAGTAGTAGGTAGACTAACTGTGTTGGTGGTTCCACATGCCTTGAAATACTCGGGATCTGATAATCTATATCTAGTTTCCACCAATTATGCTATGAGGATCAACGAAATTAAATAGATAGATGTGTCTTCTGAATCATAATAAATAGGGACACATTCCCCAATCTGACACATTTGTGTGATGTAACATTATATTGTTTGGGTGAGATAGTTTCACCAAATGCAGATTGTATCAAAGTGTTGTGATTTTGACCCTTTGACATGAATGATCTAGGCATACATGTTGGATGTTGAATATCATCGATGGATTCTATTTAAACTATTGGTCACAATAGTTCTTGTGATGAGTTGGAGATGGATATCCAAGTACAACTCTTTTGAGAATATTTTACTGAGAGCACACACACTCACACACACAGATATATATATATATATATATATATATATATATATATATATATCCAATTTTAGTACCTACTCCATAAATTTTGGTTACACTACATATAAGAGAGGATAAGATGTCTAAGGTATTCTATGTTCATTCTGTGTCCTGCTTACCATGGTTGGATGACTGTACACTCCAACTATTTGTAGTGAATACATTACAAATATTTCATATTATCACTGTTTCATGATCCTTATTATTGCATGGGTTTACATTCAATATTTTTTGGGTTGATCTATACTCTATTACCAAACATTATTCTTTTATAAATCCTTACCCTATAGTTGTCACTTTTATTGTCTCACCTTCAACTTTTTTGGGGATTCATCTGGGTATGTTTATATTGAACCATACATAGACTATTCCTAACATGTTCATTTAATAGGTAGATTGTGGATAAGTCAACCATGGCATCATAGGATCTTTGAAACATGGATTTCTGGGACTGCATACTGTGGTTATTTCATGGAACAATACAGTTGGGATCTTAATTGTTTATAATTTTCATGTTTTCATCATGTTGGGTTATATTTTTTGGTGGACATGTATTTTTACCTTTTTTTAGTTTAAACTATAGCACATCGTTTTGTATAGTGTTCCATGAATCTTTAGGATTATTTATAGTAGTTTTGGATATTTTTATTAATTCCACTACATTTTTTCATTATGTTGTGTGTGTGTGTGCGTATAGGTACTCATGGAGAGGGATCTGTAGGTCAATTTTTTAATTACGAACATGTCACAACCATTAAAATATAGTGGTGGACATGGGGTAGTTTCAGATTAAGCACTGATATTCATCACCTAATTAAATATTTTAATTAGAGAAATTTTAGTGATCCTAATGTGGGAACATGTCATAAAGGGATTTCTAACATAGTGACACCAAAATAGAGGAGATGGCAGTGGGCACAAAAATGCTATGTTATCTATGTCTACAAGAATATGATAATTGACAGTATTAGGAAACAAGAGGCATCTCCCATTATCAGACACAATATCATTTTCATAGATACCACAATGGATCGGACATCCCGAGGGGGGAGGTGATTCACATTTGACGGGTGAGGTCCCAACGCTCATGACTTCCCTACCAGTCATGCATGGGATCACACAAAGATATAAGATTTACTGCAATGGATGGGAGAACAAATTGATCATGAATCACACAGTAAGGGACAAGGTTGTCCCCATAGATGTCGTGCTGAAAGAGGAGACAGAGCTGTAGGAGGGGGGAAATGCTATAAAGTTCTTCCCACTACCACCATTGGGATACCCATTATAGGCTTCGAGAGGTGGAGGCTTGTTCCCCAGACAGCTATAGGATTTCGAGGTCCACGATCCATATAGAGACCCTATATTTTTTCGAATAACAATACATGATTTTAATCATAATTATAATTGATAGTACATGAAATGGATTCAAAATTCTATTGTCGTAGTTAATTAGGCACATAAAACTAAAAACATTGAACTAATTACAACATCTCTTTCATTATTCATCAAATTTATCTCATATCTACTATTGTTCTCAAACATCTGCATATGGTACCATGGAGAACACATGAACAAATGGATGATCTAAATATTCCAGCAAGGTAATAACTGTTAGAAAAATGAAATTGCACATAGAATTTATGGAATAACTATATGATATAATAAATAATGTAACATATGTAATAATTACATATAAACATATAAACATATAAACAGGGAGTCATATTAATGCGGTAGTTATATAAAACATGACTTTATCTTTAGTCATGATTAACTACTAAGACCATTGTTCATGGTTGCACAAGCCATGGCTAACCGCTAAGACCTTCACTCATGGTAGCCCAATGAAAGGGTCATGGCCATCACCATCACACATAACATATCATGAGGCTCAACATTTCCTAATTAATTTGGGTGATATCTAGGGTAACCCATATTAACATTTCATGAATACTAATTCCATATATATAATCATATATAATCAATCATGCATAAACATAAGTGGTACCCATGAAAATAATTGTTTACCAAAATCATTCCATTAAGCATAATAAATTTCCGTACCATAAAAGAAACAATGAAAGAAAGGGAATAAAATATACATGAAAATTCATATTCTACACTAGGCATGTATCATGGAATGTTATGTCAATTTGATGACACAAAATTTATGAAATTTATTTATGAAATTTTTGTGTTCGAGCATTTTTGAGTGGTTTTACGGAAAATAATATATGTCCATTACAGTGGAAAAAGGAACAATTAGTTATACAAAAGATTAAGTTATCCAATAGGATTATAATGAAAAAAGAAGGTTTATAAAAAGACAATGGTGGCATAAAACAGAAGGTACAATGCACTTGAAATCGGGTAAGATTTAATGAAGGTCCCTCAAAATAGGTTTCTGTATCATTATATATTGAATAGTGAATCACTTAAAAACATGTTGTTAACAAAAATTAAATGATGAATGGGTATTGGTAAATTAATGTAGTTCATGTTAATATCATTTATATTTCTCATATAAAAATATAATATAACTTCATTATGGTAAAAGTATGATAATATAACCTGAAGGATCAACGTAGGTTTGGGTAGGATCCCTTTAGGATTATCGACACAGTATCAGGTGTACAAATGACAGTTTACATAGGGACAAAGGGGTTCTCATAACATATAAATCATGAGGGTAATATAGGGGAAGTGAAAAATCATATCATTTCATTATGGATTACACATAAAAGGTCATAACAATGAGGTGGTTCTTCAATAAGTGTGTCAAAGAGAGGATCCCCGACCTTAAGCCTGATGGTGTTCTTCTCTTGACCATAATGACCAGAATAATCATATTAAGTTCCTTTATTAAAAATTATATAACCTAAAATAAATGTTATTGATCAATTTTAAACATATTATGTTTATTCATATCCTCTTTAATGATATAAGAGGTTCAATTTCATTGTTTGGGAGCATTTTCTTCCTTGTTTTTACTGATCAGTTCAGTTATATTCATCTTCGGATTAACATTTATGATAGGAATGGTTTTTAAGAATTGAAGATAAATGAAATTTGTGAAAATATAAAAGATTACATGGTTATAAAATTCATTTTTTTATTTGGAGAGAAAGTAAATTATTATATTAATCATTAATGATAAATGCATTGATTAATTTCATGATTTTTCTCACAATTAATTTGTATTGTATTATTATTTCACATCATGTGTGAAAAGGGAATACAAAACATTAAATAAGTGAAAATAAATTTTCAATAATCATGTTCGACCATAAAAATTGTATCAAGACCATAATTAATTATGGTCATAGAAATTGATAACCAATCGTCCTTGAATGTTGTAAATTAACACATATCGGACAACGTTTTCATTTTATTCAAATAAAATGTGGGGAAATGAGACATGACAATGAATTATCACACTAAAATTAAAAATTCAAGTACATTTATTGTACTAGAGTTTTCATTCCATGTGGAGGAGGATAGGTCATCAAGGGAAGATAATAAAGGAACTTGAAAATAAAATGAAGGAAAAGAAAAGAGGAATTTACCACTTGATTTAATCATTATTGAGAGACTCCTAATAAAATATTATTTATCCTCTTTATGCGTCCAAGGGCTTCTGAACATGGGGGAGGCTCTTTGAGGGATATTTTTGTACAATTTAGGGAAGTCACATGGCATGATTAGAGTGAATATAAGAGGGGAGTGTGGGTTGTTATTTTAATAGAGGAGATGAGGCTTTTCATAATATTTTAATCATTAGTTTATTATTTTACCGTAAGACAAGAAATAAGTAAGAATTTAAGACAAAAAATAGTATTATGTTCATATGAATTCTAACTAAGCATGCTTACAAAAACCATGATTTTATGAATAATTTATTTAGATTATGATTTATATTTACAATAAATTACCATATTTTACGATTAATAAAAAATTCATGTATTTTAGAAAAATACCTAAAATTCACTCAAAAAATTTACTAACATGTATTTCCCAAAATTAAAATCAATTTTTATAAAAATAAATATCTAAATTGGAATGATTAATTTTTTAAATAACATTATAATTTACTGGATAAATATATATTTTAGAACAATATCTTATTTTATAATGTGTTCAAAAATTAAATAAGGTCAAACTAAATTATATTAAAACCAGAAGATTTAAAAAATAATTTAGGAGTATTATTTTGAAAATAAAAATTTATTCTTAATAATTATATTATTCTTAAATATTTAATTTAATATTTATGACATATTAAATTTCTAAAACTATCATATTTTGGCTTAAAGGAAAGATAAATATTATAAATACGTTCATTGGTATGGTTTTAATTTACATGGATGTCTTACTATCAATATGGGTCATATAAATATTCTATAGGTAATCATTACAATTAATAAGGGCAAGTTACTATTCATTCAAAATTCAATTTGTCTTATCAAACTCTAAACATCTTAACGATCACAACCGTGTATGTTAGATTTTCAAAATTCAAATAGCAGAAGTGAAAAAATTATATATAATGTCTTCAAAGTACATATTACATAATTGTGTTTTGATTTCATGTGATTATCTGACATTATTATAAGAATTAATTTTCCATAGAAAAACATTAGGACATTACTTTATTATACCTTTACGATATTTCACCATCGAAAATTTATTTTTCATTCAAAGCGATAAACAGGTGACGGTACATATCCTTCCTTTCTACCACCACATCCCATTTTTTCTCTTCATACTTATCATTAAACCATAGTACTTTGACTAGGTGAGTGGTCTGGTTATGAAGATAAAAATCTTTATAATAAAAGATATTCATTGGCTTCCTTGCATGAATTATCATTCCCTAACATTACCACATCTGGAGAGAGTAAATATGACGGTTCAGATATGTACTTCCATAATACATATTCATGAATTAAATCATGTACTTTGGAAAAGATATGTGGATGTCCTAGTAGATAATCCATGGCCTAGAAAAGATCCAGAATCCGAAAGGGGAATATGTACCTAGGACTTACCTTTCCTTTATACCAATCCTTATTACCTTCGTCTATAAAGATATGGGTAGAAATACTATGTTACCAACTTTTATCTCAAGGGAACATAAAAAATTGTTGGAATTCATCTTTTATTGACCTTTGTATGCCTTAATATGTTGTTTAATGTTTTTCACCTTCTCCAAAATTTCTTCATCCATTTCAGGTCCTAGCAGTTTACACTCACTAAATTCATAAAGGGATACATTTAGTGACATTCAGATGCTCAAGTGTTAACTGTTTGTCTAGGAGAATTCAAAAAGTGGACGACTTTGGTACCATCCCCTATTTAATTACATTGAACACACCCTAACATGTATTCTATTGTTTAAATTGTTTTCTCAGATTGGCCATCAGTTTGAGGTTTATAGGACATACGGATGTTGAGTTCAGTTCATTGGGAATGATGAAAACTTTTTAATAAAATCAATGTAAATATCAGATCTCTATCAGATACTATAGATATTCATAATTCATGCAACAATTACATTACATTGATATATATCTATTGATGTTGATCAAATTAATAATCCTCCCAAATTGCAATAATGTGATATGTGTTTGTAAGAAGATCTATAATGACCAATATAACATTGTTTCCTCTAGTTGTTCTTAGATGTATAGTAACAATGTCTATGGTGATGTTCTATAACATTCATGTTGGTATGGGTAGTGGTGGCATCATCCCCTTAGACATCTATCTATTATCCTTCACTTGTTGTCATATCAGGTGCCTTGATATATACTCAGTAATATCGTTCATAATATTTTTCAACCTATTTTTTCCTCGATGATCTCTCTACGTCTTTGTGCTCACTAGGTGAATAATTAAGGTTAAGCTATTTATATCATTGAAAATATCTTTATTTATAACTGGATCGGATTGTACAAATTATCATTACCAAAATCATACAACTCATTCCCTATAAATCATGAACATATAGGGTTTCCAATTTTTTCTGTCTTCCACCCTTTTTAGAATTTCCTCATCATTTATTTGATCTACCATTATTTTCTCCATGGGCGATGGTTGAAAAACAATTTGAGAAAGGATTGATGATGCTCCTTCCTTAATGATTCCCATGTCCATACTCATAAAATCTAATAATATTGGACCATTTACAATTCTCATCATTAATATAGATTTTGGATCTTTTCTACTCCAACCATATTCAACCGTGTTTTTTTTACAGAGATGGTAGTGGATTGAAATGTGTTATTTCATGAAGTGGTTTATCAATATTCAGTGATGCATATTATGATCTTTTAATATCAATAAATATTTTAGACTCTTATGATTATTATATATCTCAAACTTCTTACTTTAGGGATAATGGTATTGTATTTTTAACTCAAAGATCATAGCCGCCAACTCAATATCATGTGTATGATATTTTTTCACCTGTATTTTCAGCTACCATGAGGTGTAGGATATAACTATATAATTTTTCATTAACACACAATGTAATCCGTTATTTGAACCATCACTATACACCACCGAGGGTTGTCCACTCATTTGGAATGTGAGTATCCATGCCTTGATAAGCCATGTTTCGATCAACTTGAAGTAGACTTCACATTATCGAGTATTTAAAAAACATCACTATCTTCCTTGTAAGTATTTTAACTGGTTTTTATAATCTTGATATGTTCATCCAAATTTTTTGACAATACCTGCATGGCCCTAGAATGTTGTGTATCACCATTACAGTTGTTTTCCTAATCCACACATCAATCACATTAATCTTGGAAGGTCCTACAAATATCCCTCTTCTAGAGATAACCATCCCCATGAATGATACGTCATCCATCCAAAACACAAATTTACTGTATTTTTCATACAAATTCTACCATTGAAAATACATTAAATTTCCATTAAAATTATCATATTGTTCCTCCTTTCTCTTGTAGTGTATCATAATATAATCGATAAAGACTACCAAAATGTTTTTCCCATAATCTCTAGTGACACTAATCATTAAATACAGAAATTTTTTTGTATCAATAGTGAGTCCTAAGGGAATAAAAATGAACTCATTGTGTTTATTCCTTGTTTAAAAGGATGTATTTGGAATATCATCATTCATTTCCTTTAATTGGTGATATCCTGATTGGCTGTCCACCTTAGAAAAATAACCTCCCCCATAAAGATGATTGAAAATGTCATCTTTATATGGAAGGGGATTATTCATCATTATGATTATATTGTTGATCTCATGATAATCAAGGCAGAGGCACACTGAACCATCCTTTTTCGTGATGAAGAAGACAAGCACACCCCATGGTGAAGAACTCTAGTGCATAAAACCCCTCTCCAAATTCATTTATATCTATATCTCCGGGTCTTACATCTCAATGATCGAAATTCTATATGGTTTCATTGATATATGAAGAGATCTATGTATAAGATCAATTAAGAACTTAGCCTATAAATTACAAGGAATACCATGTAACTATTCAAGGTATACATCAGTGTAATTCATTATGATGACCATGTTTTCAAGCATGATTCTATACAATGTATCTACCATTTGAGCGACATGTGTATTCTCGTAAACAAATAATATCCATAGTTAAGTCAATTATTATAAAGAATATTCACATTCCTCCTTACACAAGTAAAAATTGGAGGATTCAATAGGATGTGAAGAGTGTTCTCCATTTCCAGAGAGTTTATGTTGTATTTGTATAAATATAGGCAATACATGCCCAATATAGAGGAAGACTGTTCTAAAGGATGTATAACGAGATTTTCATGGTGGTTCATCCCACAAATGTTGACCAGGGACGAGTAATAAACCATGGACGTAATAATTTTTCAACTCAATGTTCCCACTGAAATCATATCCACCAATTTTTTAGTTGTTGTATGAATAGTTTGACTAATCATGAAATATATAAAATAATGGGTACAACTAGATTCGAATAGTACAATCTCTTTTATTAAACGAGTAAATAGAATACCTGTCACCATATTTTGGTAAGGCTCCACCTCAGTAATAGTGCCAACATAAGCTGTTCCTTGTAGCCTTGGAGGTTTTCGATTGTTTTCTCCGACAACCCTTCTCTTAGAGATGTTTTTCTCATAATTACCACGATCCTTATAGTTACAACAGTACTGCACTAGCTACGATTTTATCAGAACCATCCCTCCTACTTCTATAAAAGCATGATTCTTGATATCATTTTGGTAGATTTTTCGAAGATGTACCAACTTTCCACTTTTTAATAAATTCTATGTTCCCATTATATAGTTTCAAAAAAGTTTCTTCCAACAATTTTTACTTGTTGGATGACCAAGATTATTTCCATTAATGTATTTATTAATTGAACCATCAAAATCAGATAAATTTTCCTCTTTTTGTTGTTGGGACCATGATACCAATGATTGTCTCTGATATCCATTTCAACCATGAGAGAGCAATGGAGAATAACCTTATAATTTTTAATGTCTCAAATATCCAACAATTTTCATAGAATCGACTTTAGTCCACCAATGAAGTGATCCAAAATTCTTTTAGAGTTCTCAACAAATCCATAGGAATACCTATAATTATTTGTGATGTTTTCTTCATATTCCCAGATTTATTCATCGTCTATCTGCTTAACTATGAGTAACTCTATTTCTATATATAGATGAATTATTGAGGGAATGTAATTATTGAAAAAAAAAATTCTCTTTAATTCTTCCTAATACATGGAATAAATCCCCTCCTTGGGATTCGTATTCATGGTCAGTTTCTACCACCTACCAACATCCACATCAAATAATAGACCTCAAGTAAAAATTTCCCTTCTTATGAATACTGTAGTATAGAAAATATCTTTTCAATTTAGTTAATTCATTGTTTCATAACGAGGGGATCAGAAGATCCAATAAATAATGGTGGCCTTTTTCAAAAAGAAGATTTAATGGAATCTTTCACTTTCCTTGGTGGATGTGGGTATTCCACATGATTCATGTTATTATTCATAACTTGTGCAAGATGAGAAACTACTATTATGATGTTTTGAGAACATGGTCCCATCATATCAGCCACATAGTTAGTGAAATATTTAGATTTTCCATCACATTGATTTTCTAAAATGTGTTATTCTATTTCCCACTATAATCTAAGAATAAGTATTTTCAATTTGAGTGCTTAAATACATAGATATTGAGAATAAAAAGGAAAAATTGATTATAAGAGGATATACTTGTAAAGGGGAAGTATATCCTAGCTGGTGATACCCAAGTTTTCAATATATGTTATCTTTCATCTATTTTATAAAAAATAATATTATGGGATATTTTTTATTCCCTTAATAATGGTTTATACAATTCCCATAAATTTACTAATATATATCACCCAGGAATTTCAAACCAGGAGTGCTATAATGCCCATTGTTATGCACCAATTCTCATTCGATTCTAGAACAAATCGGTGTTTTCTATTTTACCTCTAGATACATTTCTTCCATATCCACATCTACATGTTTTTATTCTGAAATTGATGTATTTTCAAGCTACACCACTTACTATATAGTTGTAAATATATAGGGATTTTTTCTTATCCTATGTCTCATCTGTATGGTTCTTATTAAGGTTCTATATTTCTCATATCAAAAAATAACTATACCTTCATATATTACCAACTTTATAATCAAAATAAATTTACACAAAACATTACATGATTTTATGAATAATTATACATAAAAGTACGAGTAAAGGATTCTAAAATCAAGTGTCATGGAAGACAAGGTACCTAAAACACAAATTATTGAACTAAAGAAAAGTCATCTTTTTTTAATCGCCAAATTATTCTCATAAATTACATTGTTCTAAAATATCTAGAAAGGTTAACCATGGGAACACATGAGAAAATGGATGAGCTAAATAGACTAGTATGAGAATAACCATAAGAACAATGCATTAGAAAATGGGATAGATTGCATGACATAATGATATACAAAGGCATGTAACATATGGAATATAAATATATAAACATGGAATCATATTAAAAACGAGTCATAGTATAGTGCTAGAAATAAATATATGTACTTATAATGATTCAAGGAGAACCTCCAAGACTATCTCACAAGGTAGCACAAGCCAAGGATAACTGGAAAGACCATCACACATGGTAGCATAAGAATAGTCTAACCACCAGGACCGTCGCACATAATGTCCCATGAAACTCTACATTATCAAAAGAATTGATGTGTTATCTAGGAACACCCATCATAACATATCAGGAATATTTTATCCACATAATGTATCACAACTAATAAATCTCAAAAAACCCCATGGGTTACCCATGGAGAGAGTTGGTTACCACAATTATGACATAAAGCGTAACTAGTGGTCATATAATAAATGTTTCCATGAATGTGTAACGCCCCGACCCCAGTTACCCAGAGTCGGTGCATTATTACATAACATTGGCATGATCACAAGAAAGATCAAATCTCGAAAGACCGATTGGTTTAGTAGCCTTGGAAACACTAGATATAATCATAAAGTTTTACATTACATTTCAAATTGAAAAACTACTACAACAACAAAGTCTTCATATCCACACTATTAACCCCTCATAATAACCCTGCAAGTCATTCATAATTTACTTCTTCACTACCTGGGAAAAATAAAACATAGAAAAGGGGTGAGCTCAAATGCCCAGTAAGGATAACAATATAGCGGAACATTCAAAATAATCATAAACATTTAAGGCAATGAATTACTAAAACAAAAGCCTTTTAAAATTGAACTTCAACATAGAATGGCAAAATTAAAATGAAATAATGTCATTTACTTATTCACATGGATGCAATATCACTAGACACTTTCATAATGTTGGAATGCATAATGCCAGACTATCATAACCACATAGCCAAGGCCTCGTGCCAAGACTACAAATAAGATTTTGTCAAGGCCTTGTGCCAAGACACTAGTTTGTCTCATGAGACCTACCGATGCATCGAGGAGCTATAGCGGGCTCCACCCGTCACTTATTAAGTCCAATGCATTCCCATATGAAAAGGTTTAAACATAACATAAACATTCGTATTAAAACTAGCATACGAAATGTCAATAATTTCACCATAAACTATGAATGGTATAAAAATAGCACATCCATAGTCAAACATATCACAAAACCTTCAATACAATATATAAGTTTTGTATCATAATAAATCAACTTCAAATAATCTTAAAATCCATCAAAGGATGTTGACATAGATGAAATCAAAATTCTTTTTAAAGAAATATCTCCTTTTATTTTGAAATCATTTAAGGTCCATATAAAATAAAACATTTTCTTTGAAAATATTCTTATAAGCTTGTATGGAAAGCTTCGACGATTTTATAACGGCGGAAAATAACCGCACCCGCTGTATAAGTTAAAAAAAACATTCTTACCTCAATTCTGTCGAAAAGGTTAAAAAGGACCTTGTTTTGAAAACGACGGAAAGATTCCTTTATAAACCTCTTATAAAATTCAAACAAGGGTATAAATGACTTTAACCCATATTCTTGTAAATAGTAAAAATGTTTTGAAATACATTTCGAAGAAACATGGAAGTGGATGATAAAGAGATCCCAGTAGATTATTACGTATAAACAACCTTGGATAATGAAGAGGTTGTAAAGTAAACCCTTACCTTGTACTTTTCCTTGGTTGGGGTAGGTTAACCTCCTGTATAATAGTGAAATAATTTTTACTAAATTATACAAGAATCATATACATTAATATTATATCATATATGATCTTTTAATATTGATTTGATAATAATATCTTAGTATTATCGCCGTTTCGGGTGTTAACTTACTCATATTCTTTATATGTTTTGTTACATAAGTCATGTTTGTTGTATCTTATTCATATCTAGAATGATATCAAGTCCTTAAACATCATTTTTAAATCATTAAATCATAATTATACTTGAATGGATACGATGGATAATGAATCTCATCGCGTTCGTGGAGACGGTAGTCCGTACGTACGCACGAACGCTATTTCCATTTAATTTTTATTTTAAAAGAATCGAATCCAAATGATACATAGGTATATTACTATTCCAGTATAATATAATATTTTATATATGTTACTTAAGTTCATTAACACCATCCTTTATACGTTCCACGTGTGGTATGAACGAGTCATATCATTTTAAGGGGGCGGTAGTCCGCACTTCCTCAAATGAAATTATCGTATGTATATACAACATGAAACGAATAATGGTATGAAACAAAATGGAATTACAGAAGCTTATATATAAAATATATATCATTAATATCATATTTAATTACAGTGCCATCATAATGGCCACCATGAGAGGCGGTAAGATGTATTTGAACAATCATCGTTTCGTGAGGCGTTAGTTTGCCATCCATAGAAACATTATGTTCATCATCCATTAGATGGAGTTGTGTGTATATGTAGTTTGAATCCTTCTTATAACAACATCCTAGTATATTGAGGATACTGGTGTTGTTACAAAAGAAAGGAAATAAAAAGAGTTTGGGGGTTGAAGAAGCAAAATAAATGAAAATAATTTAAGAAAAATCGTTAACTTTAATTTAGGTAACTCACTTTGGTTGGAACCAAATGACTTGTTGAAATGCTTTCTGCCTAAGGGGAAACTTCAAGGAGGAGTAGAGGGATGTGGGGAGCTTATTTGGGCAGAGTTTGGACGAGACAAGTGGCTTGAGAGGTGTGAGGAATGAGTAGAAGTGGTCTCCTTTTATAAGGGAGAAGAGGGGCTCTTTAGGAAAGAGTGAAAGTATTACTTTATAATATAATTATATTCGGTTTATAATGGTCCAAAAATCATTGAGGTCGAAGATACGATGACTAATATTCTAAATAACATCAACCAATAAGAATTGGACAGGTTTTAGATAATATTTTAATCATTATAATATTATATATTTCAATGATTTATTAATGAGGTAAACATTGCATCATTATTGTGTCATTAATAATTTAACTTATTTGATGTATAAAAATTATAAATAAAATATCATCATTTAGGAAACCTTTTTATCTTTCTAATGATTATTTATAATCGAAAATCCAACATGTATAAACCTATGTAAAAATTTTTCTTCTAAAAGATGTAAACTTATGCCATTTTTATTTTTATTTTAACTTTATTAATATAATGTGTCCCTACCACATACAAGTGGCTCCAAGGGGTCCCCAAATTGACCCAAGGATACCCATGGTCGGGTATGTGTCCTCCAATAAGGTTAGGAAACGTTTTAGGGCAATTTTGTATTATTATAATATTATTTTTTAACCCTTATTTACCGGATTTACCCTTTAACCATGGTAAATAAAATATTTACCACAGTAACTATTCAAAATGTCTAAAAATAAAAGATACCTATTTACACAATTTGAACATCCTGATTCCAAATATGGAATCCATTTTCCTAAATTCAAAACACAGAAGTGGCAGAAATTAATTTAAAATTAATTCCCGCTGTCAAAACAAAAAGCGTGTTTTTAAGAGATAATAACTATAAAAAGATTGACACTTGTTTATGTTCGGTTTAATTGTAAAATTATGTCCAATGACCAACATTATATTAAATTGTAAAAATATATTCTAAATATATTTTAAAACCACTCAGATTCACAATTTATCACTATTAATTTTTTTGATTAAAAAAGTTGTTTTTAATTAAAATTTAGTAATTTTCACTATTCATCAAAATATAAAAGTTATTCGAAAAGTACCAAAATTTCACCCTAGGCTAATTTCAATATTCCGAATCCAAAAATGAAGTCCATTTTGAAATATAAAATATATATGATTTCAAAAAGTAGGTATTACTATTCACAACGGCTAGTTTAATTAGTTGTGGTGTGTATTAGAACTCGAGGTTGCGTACAACACACGCTATCGCATTATTCGAAGGGAAACGTACCGTGGAAGCTTGGGGTGTTACATTCTCCCATCCTTAAAATAATTGCGTCCTCGCAATTTATAGGGTATTACTGCATAAAAAGACTCGGGTGGTTCTTCATCATAAGTTTCTCGGGTTCCCACGTTGCCTCTTCCATCTGATGATTTCTCCAAAAAACTTTTACCAGACGCGTCGTCCGGTTTCTCAGTACTTGTTCTCTTGTATCAAGAATCTTGACGGGCTCTTCACAATAAGACAGATCGGGTTCCAGTTCTAATTCCTCATAGGTGAGTACATGCGTCGGATCAGGCATGTATTTCCTCAATAGAGATACGTGGAACACATCGTGAACTTTGGAGAGACTTGGCGGCATTGCCAATCAGTAAGCTACAACCCCAATTCGTTCTAGAATTTCGAAAGGTCCAATGTACCTGGGACTCAATTTACCTTTCTTACCAAAATGTATGACTCCCTTCCACGGAGATACCTTCAGAAAAACATGATCACCGACTTGAAATTCCAAATCCTTCCTTCGATTATCGGCATAGCTCTTCTGCCTACTTTGAGCTGCTTTGATGTGATTTTGGATTACTTTCACCTTTTCCACCGTTTCCTCCACCAGTTCTGGGCCTACAAGTTTTCTTTCACCAACGTCATCCCAACAGGTTGGTGTACGACATCTCTTTCCGTATAACGCTTCATATGGTGCCATCTGAATACTCGAATGGAAGCTATTGTTATAGGAAAATTCAACCAAAGGTAAATATTGATCCCACATACCCTGAAAGTCAAGTGAGCAAGATCTCAACATGTCTTCTAAGGTTTGAATAGTCCGTTCTGATTGTCCGTCTGTCTGAGGGTGGTAAGCAGTGCTCAAATGAAGTTCAGTATCCAGGGATTTCTGAAGACTTTTCCAGAATCTTGAAGTAAAACGGGGATCACGATCAGAAACAATCGATAGGGGTACTCCATGAAGTCTCACAACTTCATTAATATATAGTCTTGCTAGACGTTCCAGGGGTAGATCTTCTCTTATAGCAAGAAAATGTGCTGTCTTGGTAAGACGATCAACAATAACCCATATTGCATCGTTCCTTCTAGGAGTCTTTGGTAGACCCATGACAAAGTCCATCGTAACATTGTCCCATTTCCACTCTGGTATGGGAAGAGGTTGCATGACTCCTCCAGGCTTTTGCCTTCCAGCTTTCACTTGTTGACAAACCATACATCTTGACACAAAATCAGCAATCTCCCTCTTCATGTTGTCCCACCAAAAATGTTCCTTCAAATCTCTATACATTTTGGTGCTCCCAGGGTGTATAGATAAATTGGAACTATGAGCATCATCCAGCAATTCCCTTTTTAGATCAGGTATATTGGGAACATAAAGTCTCTTCCCGAATTTCAAAATTCCATCTTCATACACAAAGTCTCTCAATCTCCCATCATTCATAGCTTTAATCTTCTTTTGGAATTCTTTATCATCGGTCTGAGAACTCTTAATCCTTTCTAGTAAAGATGGTTTGGCAACCATTTGAAAAAGCATTAATGTATCACCTTCCCTGGTTATTCCCATGTCCATCTTCACTAGATCCATGAAAATTGGATCCCTTTCAATTCTCATATTGTTCAAAACTCCATGGTCTTTTCTACTCAAAGCATCTGCCACCTTGTGTGCCTTTCCTGGGTGGTAGTGTATCGTACAATCATAATCCTTGAGTAATTCAAGCCATCTCCTTTGCCTCATGTTGAGTTCTTTTTTTGATAAAATATACTTCAAACTCTTGTGATCAGTATAAATCTCACATTTTTCACCATAGAGGTAGTGCCTCCATATCTTCAAAGCAAAGATCACTGCTGCTAACTCGAGATCATGAGTAGGATAGTTTTGTTCATTAATTTTCAACTGTCGTGATGCATAAGCAATAACTCTATCATTCTGCATAAGGACACAGCCAAGTCCTTTCTTCGATGCATCACTATAAATAACGAACCCATCATTCCCCGATGGTAGAGTCAATATAGGAGCATTGACTAATCTTCTCTTCAGTTCTTCGAAACATTCTTCACACTCTTTTGTCCAAACAAATTTAACCCCTTTACGTGTGAGCTTCGTTAATGGGTTAGCCAATCGGGCAAAATTCTGGACGAAACGTCGATAATAACCTGCCAAACCAATAAAACTACGTTCCTCAGTTATACTCGTAGGTGCTGGCCATTCTTGGATTGCCTTGGTCTTAGAAGGATCAATAGAGATTCCATCTTTAGAGACAATATGGCCAAGAAAAGAAATCTCCTGAAGCCAGAATTCACACTTGCTAAACATCCCATATAATTCATGCCTCCTCAGTGTCTTCAAGATAATTCACAAGTGATTTTCATGATCTTCGTAGGTTTTGGAGTATACCAAGATATCATCAATAAATACCACCACAAATTCATCGAGATACTCCTTGAAAACTCTATTCATTAGATCCATGAATACAGAGGGTGCATTAGTCAATCCAAAAGGCATTACAGTAAACTCGTAATGCCCGTACCTGGTTCGAAATGCTGTTTTCGGAATGTCTTCCTTCTTCACACACAACTGATGGTATCCGGATCGAAGGTCAATCTTTGAAAAGTATTGAGCTCCATGCAGTTGGTCAAATAAATCATCAATACGAGGTAGGGGATACTTGTTCTTTATGGTTATAGCATTGATCTCCCTGTAGTCGATACATAACCTCATAGATCCATCTTTCTTTTTAACAAAAAGAACAGGGGCTCCCCATGGAGAAACACTAGGGCGAATAAATCCTTTATTACTCAATTCCTCTAGTTGTTTCTTTAGTTCGACTAACTCTACAGTGGCCATTCTATAAGGGGTCTTCGATATAGGCCTTGATCCAGGAATCAAATCAATAGAAAACTCAACTTCTCGTTCTGGAGGATGTCCAGGTAAATCTTCCGGAAATACATCTACAAATTCTTTCACATCAGGTACATCCTCTATTTGAACATTCCTTTCCTCACCGACAGTTATTTCATTCTCTTCCTCCCCAATAATTGAATTAAGTTGAGCTACTGGGGGTGGATATAAATAAGAATTAGGTGGTGACGATTCTGCTCTAAAAATAAGGTGCTCCTTATCATTATCATCAAGAATCGTAACCTCTTTCTTCTTACAATAAATCTTCGCATCATAGTCCGAAATCCAGTCCATACCGAGGATTATATCAAACTCAATCATAGGTATGACGATGAAATCAGCAGATAAAGAAAATTTGTGTTCTCTAATGAGGACTGATTCACAAAACTTTGTTGCAACGATACTTCCTTTAGGAGTTTTAACTGAAAACTCCCTTATTAAATCAAATTGGAAATATCTAATTTTCTTAGCAAACTGGGAAGATATGAAACAATGCGATGATCCAGAATCAAATAATGCATTTGCTAAACTTGAGGAAACCATTAAATTACCTGCCACCACGTCTTTCGGAGCTTCTACCTCAGCAGTAGTGATAGCATAAGCCTGGCCTTGATCCCTTGGCCTTTTCTGAGGTAAGTTCTCCTGACGCTTAGGACATGCATTTGCATAATGCCCCATCTCCCTGTAATTGTAGCACTGAACGTTGGTAGCTTCCTTCTTCCCCTTGCAATCATGAGCTTGGTGGCCTTTTTCACCACACTTGTAACAGACTCCCATTCCCTTCAAGCAAGTACCAGGATGTTTCTTCCCGCATTTACCACAAGATGGATATTCAACCTTTCCCTTCTTCCCCTTATTTCCATTCCCAGATTGATCAGCAGGTCTCTTCTTCTCTTGCTTTGTTTTAAAGTCATAAGACTTAGAGAATTCCTTTTCGGTCTTGATAGCACATGAGACAATGTCTTCGTACGATGAAAAGGATTGTGAGACTAATGCTCGACGGAGAAATGGTTTTAACCCATCAAAGAAACGATCAATCTTACTTCTTGGGTTACGAATATAATCACCAGCGTACCTTGCTAATTTTGTAAAGTTAGCCTCATACTTTGTGACATTCTCATCCTCCTTTTGTCTCAGACTCAGAAATTGCCTTTCCATATCTGCTCGATGGTCGCGAGGGAAGTATTTTTCTAAAAACAGATCTTTGAACTCCCTCCATTCCATATTTGATTCTTCATCATCTTCCTTCGTATTTTGAATCAATGACCACCATTGATCAGCATCTCCAGTGAGGCGATAAACTGCCATGATAACTTTTTCCCTTTCACTGCTCCCCAAAGCCTGAAATATTTTCTCTAGGGAAAATATCCATTGCTCAGCTACTAAAGGATTTGTATTCCCATTGAACGTTGGTGGTTGTTGCCTCATGAATCGATCTAACATTGATCCTCCACACTGCGGATCAGGGTGCTCCATACGGGTAAGGTTATTATTCATAACCTGAGTAAGTTGTCCTAGTATGGTGATTAGCTGATCAGCGCCAGTTGCATCACCAGCCCCACTATAATTATCTTGAGCAGGAGGGAAATCCCTACATAGAGTGCGTGCATTGATACGGTTTCCATTTCTTCCACTAGGCGCCATTTCTAAACAATGGCATAAACTAGATCAGTTTATGAATCAAAATACATAATCCCATACTTATAAAACACTTAACATAAATTGAACTATTTATGGATATAATCCATAATCATAAGAATGTTTTCTTTGAGAAAGTATATACTCATAATACCTTCAAAATGATTTGTACAGAAAATGAGAGATATCCTAAGCATATCCCCCGGGAGTGTCGTAACCAAGAGTGGAGCAAGGCCCGTTGTCGTGCACCAGTTCCCGTTTGAGTCTAGCTCAAAGCAGTGTTTTCGGGTTTTACCCCTAGGTACATCTGTGCCAGAGCCGCCTCTACCTGCTCGTATCCAGACAGGGATGTATTGCTCGGAAAACTCACAAAATCTCTACAATACCAAAATTCTATGAAGTTCTTCTATACTAATCCTCAAAGTTCCTCTTAGGTCTACGTGCTCTAATCAGAGTTTATCTTAATCTAGTTTCCAAGGTTTGTACTAAACTTCCTCTGATACCAACTGTAACGCCCCGACCCCAGTTACCCAGAGTCGGTGCATTATTACATAACATTGGCATGATCAAAAGAAAGATCAAATCTCGAAAGACCGATTGGTTTAGTAGCCTTGGAAACACTAGATATAATCATAAAGTTTTACATTACATTTCAAAGTGAAAAACTACTACAACAACAAAGTCTTCATATCCACACTATTAACCCCTCATAATATCCCTGCATGTAATTCATAATTTACTTCTTCACTACCTGGGAAAAATAAAACATAGAAAAGGGGTGAGCTCAAATGCCCAGTAAGGATAACAATATAGCGGAACATTCAAAATAATCATAAACATTTAAGGCAATGAATTACTAAAACAAAAGCCTTTTAAAATTGAACTTCAACATAGTATGGCAAAAGTAAAATGAAATAATGCCATTTACTTATTCACATGGATGCAATATCACTAACCACTTTCATAATGTTGGAATGCATAATGCCAGACTATCATTACCACATAGCCAAGGCCTCGTGCCAAGACTACAAATAAGATTTTGTCAAGGCCTTGTGCCAAGACACTAGTTTGTCTCATGAGACCTACCGATGCATCGAGGAGCTATAGCGGGCTCCACCCGTCACTTATTAAGTCCAATGCATTCCCATATGAAAAGGTTTAAACATAACATAAACATTCGTATTAAAACTAGCATACGAAATGTCAATAATTTCACCATAAACTATGAATGGTAAAAAAATAGCACATCCATAGTCAAACATATCACAAAACCTTCAATACAATATATAATTTTTGTATCATAATAAATCAACTTCAAATAATCTTAAAATCCATCAAAGGATGTTGACATAGATGAAATCAAAATTCTTTTTAATGAAATATCTCCTTTTATTTTGAAATCATTTAAGGTCCATATAAAATAAAACATTTTCTTTGAAAATATTCTTATAAGCTTGTATGGAAAGATTCGATGATTTTATAAGGGCGGAAAATAACCGCACCTGCCGTATAAGATAAAAAAAACATTCTTACCTCAATTCTGTCAAAAAGGTTAAAAAGGACCTTGTTTTGAAAACGATGGAAAGATTCCTTTATAAACCTCTTAAAAAAGTCAAACAAGGGTATAAATGACTCTAACCCATATTATTGTAAATAGTAAAAATGTTTTGAAATACATTTCGAAGAAACATGGATGTGGATGATAAAGAGATCCCAGTAGATTATTACGTATAAACAACCTTGGATAATGAAGAGGTTGTAAAGTAAACCCTTACCTTGTACTTTTCTTTGGTTGGGGTAGGTTAACCTCCTGTATAATAGTGAAATAATTGTTACTAAATTATACAAGAATCATATACATTAATATTATATCATATATGATCTTTTAATATTGATTTGATAATAATATCTTAGTATTATCTCCGTTTCGGGTGTTAACTTACTCATTTTCTTTATATGTTTTGTTACATAAGTCATGTTTGTTGTATCTTATTCATATCTAGAATGATATCAAGTCCTTAAACATCATTTTTAAATCATTAAATCATAATTATACTTGAATGGATACGATGGAGAATGAATCTCATCGCGTTCGTGGAGACGGTAGTCCGTACGTACGCACGAACGCTATTTCCATTTAATTTTTATTTTAAAAGAATCGAATCCAAATGATACATAGGTATATTACTATTCCAGTATAATATAATATTTTATATATGTTACTTAAGTTCATTAACACCATCCTTTATACGTTCCACGTGTGGTATGAACGAGTCATATCATTTTAAGGGGGCGGTAGTCCGCACTTCCTCAAATGAAATTATCGTATGTATATACAACATGAAACGAATAATGGTATGAAATAAAATGGAATTACAGAAGCTTATATATAAAATATATATCATTAATATCATATTTAATTACAGTGCCATCATAATGGCCACCATGAGAGGCGGTAAGATGTATTTGAACAATCATCGTTTCGTGAGGCGTTAGTTTGCCATCCATAGAAACATTATGTTCATCATCCATTAGATGGAGTTGTGTGTATTTGTAGTTTGAATCCTTCTTATAACAACATCCTAGTATATTGAGGATACTGGTGTTGTTACAAAAGAAAGGAAATAAAAAGAGTTTGGGGGTTGAAGAAGCAAAATAAATGAAAATAATTTAAGAAAAATCATTAACTTTAATTTAGGTAACTCACTTTGGTTGGAACCAAATGACTTGTTGAAATGCTTTCTGCCTAAGGGGAAACTTCAAGGAGGAGTAGAGGGATGTGGGGAGCTTATTTGGGCAGAGTTTGGACGAGACAAGTGGCTTGAGAGGTGTGAGGAATGAGTAGAAGTGGTCTCCTTTTATAAGGGAGAAGAGGGGCTCTTTAGGAAAGAGTGAAAGTATTACTTTATAATATAATTATATTCGGTTTATAATGGTCCAAAAATCATTGAGGACGAAGATAAGATGACTAATATTCTAAATAACATCAACCAATATGAATTGGACAGGTTTTAGATAATATTTTAATCATTATAATATTATATATTTCAATGATTTATTAATGAGGTAAACATTGCATCATTATTGTGTCATTAATAATTTAACTTATTTGATGTATAAAAATTATAAATAAAATATCATCATTTAGGAAATCTTTTTATCTTTCTAATGATTATTTATAATAGAAAATCCAACATGTATAACCCTATGTAAAAATTGTTCTTCTAAAAGATGTAAGCTTATGCCATTTTTATTTTTATTTTAACTTTATTAATATAATGTGTCCCTACCACATACAAGTGGCTCCAAGGGGTCCCCAAATTGACCCAAGGATACCCATGGTCGGGTATGTGTCCACCAATAAGGTTAGGAAACGTTTTAGGGCAATTTTGTATTATTATAATATTATTTTTTAACCCTTATTTACCGGATTTACCCTTTAACCATGGTAAATAAAATATTTACCACAGTAACTATTCAAAATGTCTAAAAATAAAAGTTACCTATTTACACAATTTGAACATCCTGATTCCAAATATGGAATCCATTTTCCTAAATTCAAAACACAGAAGTGGCAGAAATTAATTTAAAATTAATTCCCGCTGTCAAAACAAAAAGCGTGTTTTTAAGAGATAATAACTATAAAAAGATTGACACTTGTTTATGTTCGGTTTAATTGTAAAATTATGTCCAATGACCAACATTATATTAAATGGTAAAAATATATTCTAAATATACTTTAAAACCACTCAAATTCACAATTTATCACTATTAATTATTTTGATTAAAAAGGTTGTTTTTAATTAAAATTTAGTAATTTTCACTATTCATCAAAATATAAAAGTTATCCGAAAAGTACCAAAATTTCACCCTAGGATAATTTCAATATTCCGAATCCAAAAATGAAGTCCATTTTGAAATATAAAATATATATGATTTCAAAAAGTAGGTATTACTATTCACAACGTCTAGTTTAATTAGTTGTGGTGTGTGTTAGAACTCGAGGTTGCGTACAACACACGCTATCGCATTATTCGAAGGGAAACGTACCGTGGAAGCTTGGGGTGTTACAAATGAATGGAACTACAATATTTATTTAAATTAATATGATAAAATAGTCATGTATCATGGTATGTAATTCAAGTATATGTGACTGTAAGTAAGAAACGAATTTATGATGTTTTAGCATTAAAACATTTTTGTTCCGTTTTAAGAAAAATACTATAGAGTGATTAAAATGGAAAAGGGAACATTCCTTTATATAAAATCTGATATTAAACAAGATGGTTATAAAAAAATACATATTTCATAATGTCAATGGTGGAATTAAAAATAATATAGAGTTCACTTGAAATCCGGTAAGAATTCAGGAAGTCCATCAAAATAGGTTCTCTTGTCGATAATTATTGAGGAAGGAATTACATAAAAACATGTATTTCACAATTAGAGAATGATGAAAGGGTTATGATAAATTACATTAATACATGTTAAAATAATTTACATGTTATACATAAAAAAATAATATAATGTTTCTGTGGTAAAATAATGATAAGTCAACCCGAAGGAACAAATGAGGTTCTAGTTTAACCCCTTACAGATTATCAACATGGAATTAGGTGTACATGAGAGAGATTAATGATTGATAAAAGGGTTTTTAATCATATATAAATGAATATAGTTATATGGTGGTGGTATAAAATAATTCCCCATCAATAGGGATTACACATAAATGGTAATAACATAGTGGAAATTCTTAAATAAATGAGAGAAAAAGAGGATCCCTTACCTTAAGTCGGATGGTGTTAATCACTCGGCCTTAATGACCTGAATATTCATATTAGGTTCATTAATTAATAATTCCATAACCCCCAAAACATGTTATTTTTTTTTAATAAAATTATTATGTTCATTCATGTCATTTTTTGATGTGTTAAGAGGTTCTATTTTATTGTTTGGGAGAGTTTTCTTCATTGGTTTTAATTATAAGTTCACTTATAGTCATGTTCATATAAACATGCATGATAATAATTGTTGTCAATAATTGATGTTATATGAAATTGTTTTTCATAGAATAATATTAAATGGTGATAAATTTCATTTGGTTATTTGGAGTTATGGTGAATCATTATATGAAAAAATAATAATAATTTCATTGATTAATTTTGATAATTTTCTCACAATTAACTTGTATTGTATTATTATATTAAATCATGTGTGAAAATTGATTCTAGAGAAATAAATTAAGATTAATAAATATTTAGTATTCTGTTTCAACCATAAAAATTATTTCATTATATGAATTTATGTTGGTAATATAAATTGTTAACTCATCATCCTTTAATGTGATAAATTAACACATCTCTAACTGTGTTTTCATTTCTTTCGTATAAAATGATGGGAAAGGATATATGATAATGAATTATCCCATTTGAATAACTATATTATAGTACATATATGGTATATGAATTTCCACACCATTTGGATGAAGAGTGGTTGGGGATGTAATGAGATCAAATGAAGATGAAAAGAAACTGAAAGAAAAGGAAAGTGGAATTGACATCTTGGTTTAATCTTCCATGAGAGCCGCTTATGGTTAGAGGATTTGGACTTTTTATGTGACCAAGACCTCTTGGACATGGGGGAGGATATTGGGGAGTGATTTGGGATGAATATATGGAATTAACAATGCTTTAGTGTACTCAATAACAGATGGTGTGGGGGTTGTTTTTATAGTGGAGGTGAGGAGGGTTTTTTAATATTTTAATCATGAGTTTATAATTTTCCTTAAGACAAGAAATATTGATAATTATATTTTCAAAAACAGTATTGTGTTCATGTTAATTTTAAATATGGTTTCTCACATCATCCATGAGTCTTGTAATAGTCCATTTGTATTATAATGTATATTTACGGTAAATTACAGTATTTCACTATTCATCATAAATTCATACATTTTAGAGAAATCCCAAAACTTCACCCTAATAATTTACTGATGTGTAGAATAAGAAAAATTAAATCTATTTTTCAAAAAGAAATTTCAACATATAATTAATTTAATTTATAATTAAAATCATCATTTACTTGAAAAATATTGATTTTAAAACTATTACTGATT
Organism: Viscum album; assembly: GCA_963277665.1. Lineage (NCBI taxonomy): Eukaryota > Viridiplantae > Streptophyta > Magnoliopsida > Santalales > Viscaceae > Viscum > Viscum album. The sequence goes on from OY728159.1 coordinate 1,437,497,429, forward strand.
TTTTAATTAAATAAAATATGTCATAATGTCTTCTATAATTATCTTATTAGCATAAGACATAAAAATTAATTTATGAGTAACTTTTAATGATATAACATTATTTTTAATTAGTAAATTATTCATAAATATTTAATTAAATATTTAGTATATATAAAAATACATAAAATATCATATTGTAACATATAAGATGGATAAATGTTGTTTATACATTCAATGGTAAGGTTTCTATTTACATGACCAAATTATAACTCATAAGGGTCATCTTACTATTCATAAATCTAATATAACTATTCATATGGGTGTTTTATTATTCACAAAAAGTTATGTTGGTCTTATTGGACTCCGAACATCTTACTGATTGCAACCTTGTATGTCATATTTTTGAAATTCTACACAAAAAAATGAGAATATTAATTTAAAAGGACTCATAATAAATAGTAGTTAATTATGTTTTAATTTCATGTTACTATAATACCTAAATATAATATGGTAATTTCAATTGATAAATCATTATGTCATTACAATTCTTTAGTGAACATGACGAAAAAGGTACAACCTATTGGTCACCGTGATGGAACCGTATGATTTCATTTTGGGAATGGATTGTCTTTCCATGGTTCCATCCTAGATTGACTATCTATGTAGGCTATTCAGATTCCTACATGTTATTGTGAGAAGGATCTCCTTTATTATAATATGATACCTCGTAGTATGATTCGTGGGTTCTCTGAGCTGGATGCAACAACCTGTTACCCATTAGTTAGAAAAAATTACCCTTGGTGAAACTATCTCTTCTGGAAATTGGATTGCTTCAGTTGTGTAGAATTCAATTGAAATAATCCCTATAGACAATCTGGGACATCATATAAGGAGGAAGTTAGATATTTTCATATACATATATCCCAGTACTATCACAATAACTTATGCAGTATATAGGATGGAACCCATTGAGCTATATGAGCAATAGATATTGTTGGAGGACCTTCAAAAGAAAATTTTCATTAGACCCAGTGTGTCCCCTAGGAAGGTCATTTTTTATGTTCGAATAGTATAGATGATATCTTACAGCTTTGCATGGATTATCATCAACTAAACCATGAAATTATATTTATCACACATTCATTTACAAGGATTTATGACCACTTTGATTAGTTTTGTGGTGATATATTGTTCTTAAAGATCAATCTCAGGTCTGGCTACCACTAGTTGCATATTTGTTTGGATGATACCCTAAAGATGGATTTCTGATATCTCTATGGGATCTATGAGTTCTTTGTGGTTCCATTTTTTTTGACTAATTCCCCATTTGCATTTAAGGATTTGATGACCCATGTATCATAGCCATACATGTTCTAGTTTTTTATTGACTTCAGTAATGGCATACACATTTACGCTTCAACATTGTTATATCATACATAGGACATAAGGATGGTTATTAATTTACATTGAGAGAAACAACATTACAAAAATATATCTCGGTACCATGTTTGGTTACATGAGGTTTACATTCGAGGGTATGTCATTTCTGAACAGGTTTTATCAATGGATCCCGTAATGATTAATGTCGTGCGTGCTAGGGAGTCACCTAATAATGTGATAGAGGTCTATTGATTTTTTTGTTTGTTATCGTACTACAAAATATTTATGGATGGCTTCTCTAGGATCACAGAACCTATTAACGCTCAGACATGGAAGGTATAGCTTCTTACATAGTTTGAGTAGTGCCAAAAGGATTTTGCGGATTTGTTTCAGAGGCTGAGTAGCACTCTTGTTTTGAAACTACCTGAGGATGGCATTAAGATTATTATGTATACTGACTCTTATAGAGATATGACTTGTTGTGTGTTAATGTAACGATAATAATTCATCTCCTACAGTTCGAGGTACTTGAGTCCCCATCATAAAAAAAATATGAATCATGACCAAGAGCTTGTATTGTTATACATCTCTTTGTGGATGTGGAAGAATTACATTCTTGGATAACACATTGAAGTTTAATCAAAATAGTAGGGTCAAAGGTACATACTCACTCAATGTGACCTGAACATGAAGAAATGACACTAGTTGGAGTTTTTATAATAGTTTGATTTTGAAATAGTCTACACACTATGAAAGGGAAACAATGTGGAAGATTCCCTACAAAAGAAGAACAATGATCTCCTATTGTGGGATGCTTTAGATAAGCTAGCTTCCCTACAACTGAAGTTGGTGGAGTAGTATGGTACTACTTTTCTACACTATATGGTGTTGAATATTTCTCCCCAAGATCATTTGAATGAGTCCCATTAAGGAAACATCAACTATGTTGTTTTCCATGATTAGATATCCACACCTGACACACCGTATGGATTTTATGAAGGATAATATCATGAAATCATGTTCCAAGGCATAATAATTATTCCAAATTTGGTGTGGGAGGAGGTGATGTGGGAGTTACACACTTCTCTCTTAGTAGTACATCCTGATGGGGGTAATATATACAGTGATCTATGGATGTTTTTTTAGTTTTCATGCATAAGATGCATCATGGATGAGTTGTTCTCATGATTATTCACCAATCATCTGAAAATGGATGAGCACCTGGTCCTGAGGGGTTTGTTGCTCCATCTTGTGATCCTCACTAGAAATCGCATTAAATATCCACAAAATCATCAAAGGGCTTCATCGTGTATAGAAACACCAAGATTCCATCTTAGTGAAAGTTGAATGAATCATGATGTCATGGACTTTCATTGCTATTAAGGATAAGAGTTCAGTGGAGAGTTTGGGGTTGTTGTATATATATGAGATCATCCTCTATCAAGGGGTACTCTCAATTATTGCCTACAATAATTATGTGTAGATTACGTCATGATTTTGGATAGTCCTATGGGATGAATTCAAGACCAAGCTACATATGACTACATATTTTCACCCACAAAACAATGGGATGATAGAAAAAAACTATCAACATAATGATCGATATGTTGAGGGATTTCATATTAGATATCAGGTAGTACTGGGTGGATCAACTACCATGGGTATTGTTTCATTTAAAAAATGGTATTCCACATTACCATCTACATGGAACCTTCTAAGGCACCATATGGGAGACCCCATAGTTCACCCTTATGCTAGAAAGAGGTTTAATAGTCATCACTCATGGGCCCATAGTTCTTGAAAGTGATGATAAAGATATTTTGGGTCCATAGTTATTATATTAAGATGGCCTAGAGAATATAGAAATCCAATGTTGATCACTAACATTGGATCATGGGTTTTGAAAAGAGAAAACAAACCTTATTTAGAGTCTCCCCACAACGAGGAATGTGAATGTTTTCCATGATGGAAATCAATCTTCATGGTTCATTGGAATGTATGAGATTATACAGAGGGTTGGTGAGGTTTCCTACCACCGTATCATACCCCCAATGCATGAGAGAGTTCATGATGTGTACCAATTTTCATAGTTGAGGATATGCGTGCATGATCTTATGCCTATCATAGACTGGGGAGACATTCACATAACTGATGGAACCCCCTTTCACAATCACATAGTGGATATCAAGGATTTATGAGAGTGGATATTACATGGAATGAACATCCATTTGTTTCACATGTAGAGGAAGCATGGAAATGAGCCAGAGAGTTCTTTGGAGTGGGAGAGCATGATGTACTATATGTATCCCGAGTTTTATTTCATAGTTATGATTTATGCAGATGAAAAGATAGAATGATGGACTGATGTAGAGGCCTGGTTTTTGATTTGTAATAAATTTAAATATTTATATATATATATCCAGAGCATGGTGCTTAGACCACCTGTGATTCCAAGACCTGGTGTTCCATGAAATAAATAAATAAATATATTAAATATATTTTATAATGAATAAATTAATAAAAGGGAAAATCATAAATGGGAGCATGAATAAAAAATATGATGACACATTTGGATTTGTAATGTGGTATATACCATTGGTGAGACATAATGTATATTAGTGCAAGATGTATGGACCCCTTGCTCTATGTAGATATATTGAAGGGAATATATTTAATTAATTAATAAATTAATCGAAATTAAGTTAAACACTAATATATATTAGTTTTGCATGGGATGATTCTCTTGAACATTGGATCATAATTCTTCAACAAGAGGTAATTGTATTCTTCTTCTATCTCTGGAAGATCCCTATGGTGAACGTCGATGAATCATGATAAACTAATGATATGGAATGTTCAATACACATGAAATAAAACATATTTCATTGTTCATGGGAGAGTACATTCTTTTTAGAGATTGATCTTCTTCTTTTGGAAGGACTCATCATTTTAATTTTTCATCGATTTTTATTAAAAGAATGAGTGGACCATCATTGTTACTTAGATCTACATTTTGAACCATTTCATGCACTCACATACTAGGATTTATTTGATTTTGTTTTATAATAAAAATCCAATGTCCTTGATTATTGGCCATCAACTATAGTCACTGATAAAAAAAATATTATTCCTTCATATTTTATCATTGTATTCAGCTGTTGGATACTTGTGGACATGGAATGATGTTTCTAGGTGGTTCTGAAGTTGATCAGACAACCAGATTTTAGGAAAATCAACAACTGAGGCAGGATTAGATTAGATTGGGACTCAGGGAGCTTTGTTCATTGATCACATCAATTTCCTGGTATTAGTGGATGTTAAGTATTCTGTAGAAGGAATCCTCAGTGCCTAGCAGTGGAAGATAGATGTTGGAATTAGTGCACGACATCGCACTGCGGTGGCCCCCTTGTAGGAGGTGGATATATGTTCTACTAATGTAGGGGCAATGTATATTAGTGTCTAATTGACCACATAAAACAGGAGGCTGTGATAACAGATGCAATGGATCATGTGGGGCCATTAGAGGTAGATAAGGGATATGGGGTGGGTCATCTATGTGGGACATGTGTGAGTAGGCCTAGTTGGGAAACATGGTAATTTGTCTAGGAAGGTTTTGGGATAGTGGTCCTAGGCCAGCTGTGGGGGAGCGAGCCCATGCGAGAAGGTGGGCCGGGCCCATGAGGGCAGTTGGGCTTGGTTCGGTTGCTGTGATGAGATAGAAAATGTGGAACCGGGTCAATCATGATTCATATTTGGGGAATCATGGGAATAATATCCTAGATTAGTTTGACCGAACTAGTCAACCACATAGGTGCAACATCTCAAACCACCATGAGTGAAGAGACTACGTGTCCAATCTATAGGATGTTTACCATACTGATCTACTGTTGTAGTTGTTTAGTGTGATAGGTGTACCAACTGCGGTGATCAGACCATGGGTGACCTGTTCATATAGTATGTTGATTGGCCATGGTGGTCAATCCATGGTCCTCGATAGGTATCCATGAAGATCTCAAGTAGAAGGTTTAAAGAACCATAACTCTTAAATGGAGCATCCAATTGATGTTCAATTTTTCGTATCATTATTCTTATTTTTTGGCGGACTAGTTGAGTCTAGTTTGGAGATTTTAAAATTCCAGATCATGGTTTGGGCATCAATAGGCCCTGTTTGGGAATGTTGCGGTAAAAAACACCCACTAACACCATTTATCTGATTCGAGAATGTAAATTTCCTATCATTTGTGTTTTTATGCATATATAAAATTGGTGAAATCTGATGTGAATTTTGAGATATGATGCGAGCGATTCTGAGAATGAAAATTATTTGGGCAATGTTTGCTAACAACATTATAAGGGATAAAAGTCATGTATTTCTTAGTGGAACCCTCTTGTTAGCCAGGGAATGGGCCTCAACAACATTAATGTGGAACACCCTAGATGCATGAGGGCATGTGTACTCAATGAAATCCGCATAGAACCACCATATTCCCCACAGTTGAGGTCCTCAAACTCCCTAACTCAATAGGGAACATGTCCTTAACAACATCAAGGGGGAACCCCCTAGACGCACAAGGGTAATGGTCCTTTACGAAATCCACATAAAACCCCCTTCTGCAGAAGGGTGTGGGTACTCAACAACATTAGTGCGGATCGCCCAAAGCAGTATGGAACCATTCTTCAATGACATCAGAGTTTAACAACCTGATGCACTAAGGATAGGTCCTATACATTGATTTTACACACACATGGTTGTACAAACCAATGGAAATACATGGTTTCACATGGAATTAATCTCACAGAGAATTGGGATTCTTCCCCCTCTAAGATATATTCATATGATGCGACATGTTACCATGTGGTAATGTACATTTTGTTGAAAGATGATAGTATCATTTTTCAATTATTTTGTCCCATTTTCATGCGTGATCAAGGAATTTTCTAGGTTGTTTGTAATTATTGATAGACACTATTTGAATTGTGGGCTACACTTCTTATCAGGATAAACATTGATATGGATATCCTATTACACTCTCATTTGGGAATCACTCACATAACATATATCTATATATATAAAATTCAGTACCCACCCATTTGATTTTTTTACTCTCCTTCTTGGAATGTTGATGTCAAAAATGGTATTCCATGTTCTTCACATGTATAGCATCACATGGTTTTATGAGACTACTCTCGTACAAAAGGTAACTATGTATCGATGAAAATTTAAAATTATAACTATTTCATGATCCATGTGTTTGGATGACATTAATTTCACTATCATATTGGGTTGATATGTACTCAATTACCATTCCGTGTTATATATACTACTTTCCCCAACAGTTGTATCTCATAATACTCCCCCATCACCTTTTTGTGGTGTTCTACTATGTATTTATATACCCACCCCTTCATTGTATTTTCTCATCATGTGTCATGTATTTTGTAGAAATTAGATAGGCCAATCGTGACAACAGATGAGCATAGGGATGCAGGCTACATGGACTATGTACGATGGTAATAGTATCGGATTGATGCGATAGGGTCTTAGTTTTCCATTTCCTTATTTTTTCAGCTTGTTATATATTTATATGGGGGCATGTATTTTACTATATTTGATTCATTTTACACTACCATGATTTTTTATGTTTAATGTTCTATGCATCTTTTGTTTTACTTATAAAAGTGTTCCATATTTCGATGAATTCCCTATACACATGTTCATTGAGTTGGATGTGTGTGTAAATACATGTACATAGGAAAAGGCCGCATTCAGTTTAGTTGTGACTTTGGCACTTGTTTTCACCCATAGACTATAAAGGTGACTTTTGTTAGTTCAGGCTCAAGCCCCAATAAAGGTCATTTTGGGTCAATAAATAAAAATAAATTTGATTATCTTTGTATATTTCAGTTGATGTCATAGGGAATTGAATACCTGAAATTATCTCATTTTTCAACGATTAGTTCATTCTGAATATGACATGGTTATTGTTCAAATAGATAAGATAAAATATGTTATCAATGTGAAACGTGTAGTGATCATCCTTTGATTACATTTCAAATATTATAGTCATGAACAACTGGTAATTAACATAAAGGAGTATGGCCATAAAATGTCATAGATTAATTGGTTTCTTCTAGGGTACTATATCATTGTCAATATATAGAGACTCATTCATTATTTCATCAGGTCTCAATCACATTAAATCGCACAAAAACTGAATAATATATATATATATATATTAATGGACACAATTAAATATGTTTAGTGAAAATAGAGCCTATGTCCAAGAAGTTAGAGACAGATATGTATCCCCTACGAACTATCTCTGAATGATTATTCATTTATATGGTGGCCTTAATTTATTTATTATTTCAAAATTAAATATCATTTATTTTCAAATAATCAATATTAATTCACATCATTAGTTGTGTCCTATTGATTTTAAATTTCATATTACTCAATTCATCAATTTGTACCCAAACCAAAATCATGGATGATCTAATGGAAATGGCTGAGAACATAATTAAGTAATCATTATTATCATTACTAGAATTAGTTATTGGGGTATATGTTTGATCTAGTTATCCTAATTGTAGAATAGTTTATCTATTTTTATTTTTTTATTTCATTGAAATAGAAGGAGTTGTCGTATTTCAGATTCCATGTTCCCGTAATCTTATATTCTTTTTATAAAATCATGATATCATAGACTATTTATGAAACTTTATTGTATTAATATATGTATTTATTTTTTTATCATTATTTATGATTTTTATATTATACTAATTTCATTGATGTACCTATTATTTACTATTGTTCTCTACTTCAAAAAATATTGTATTGTCTACCAAGTGTACATTCCTAGAATTCTAGTGTTAGTTACTATCTTATATCATATTGAGATGGGAACATGAGGATATGTGGACCCCATGTCATGTAAAATATCAATGAATAGATCTTGTCATATCACAAGGTCCCTCATTATAAACCTTATTGGAATTCCAATTATACAATGGAAGCTGACCCCTTTGTTCTCTTTAGATTCCAATCTTGGAACACTATTTTATGTTTTTTCATCACATATATCCTCTGAATGTACATAGGCTTTGTCATCCATGACAAAACTATTAACCACACATAGCATGAGGGAAATTTGAATGATGATCTCATATACATAAAACGGTTTTAATATCTTGATCTGTAAATTTAAACCACAATTGGAACCCTCCATTATGATAGTGTTTGTATAGACTTTTGAGGATTCAGTTGGAATAAAATACTACAAATTTCCCAAAATTAAATTTTTATATTTATCCACCCCATAATAAAAATAAAAATACATTACAAGGTTATAGTCCATCACTATTCCCCAATTTGTTGTTTTATGATTCTCTATTAAATATAAAATTATTCAATTATATTTGATGAAATTTTAAAACATATCTCCTAAATTGAAATCCATACATCAATGTTAGATTATAAATTTGGAGAAAATGATTGATATAAGTCTTCATGGATTATTTTTTAGTATTTTACTTCATGAATCCCATTTATGCCCATTTTTAATTTTTCTAAAACAATTTACATTGTCCTCATATACTAGTAGTTAGGTTTCACTCTATATTATATTTTAATTGAAAATAAATTGGTGTTAAACATATCAAAAATTAAATGAAATTAAAATTATTGATTTCTATCTAGAGTGTTAATCATTTCCAACAAAACAAAATTATAAATTTTAATTATTAAATTAAGTTTTAGTATGTAATGAAATTTAGTAATCATTTAATTTTATTTATATGATATGTTAATAAATTTTAGAAATATTAATTTGACAAATATATTTTAACCTATATGTTATTAATTTTATAATTTTCAAGATTTTATTTTATTTCTATTTTTAAATTTATATTATTTTTCTTAAAATGACTATAACTCAAAAATCTGATTCTATAAAACCATAAAAAGTAATTTGATTGTTTTATTTAGATAAATTAATGTTCATTTTAACAATTTTATGGTCTAATTTCGTGTAATTATTATATAGGGATGATGATTATTATATTTAATTTTATTAAATTTATATTAATGATCTTATAATATTTTTCGTAAATTATTATCTTAAAAATTATATTATTTAGAAATTTCTTACCCAAATAAATATCAAATAAAAAGTCTTACCCAATAATTGAATTCAAAAAGATGTTATGGATTCACTAAATTATGGAATTTTTAATTTTAACTCTTATCTGGTTGAGTATCATATAATTTTTTTATAAGTAGATATGTGATTATGTGTGATCTAATTGAAATTTAATGGAAAATTATACATAATAAGTGGTTAAAAGTTAATAAAATAATTTTTTAGATTACAATGTTATATAGTGAACCATTAATTTCATATATCAATATCAAATCATATTAGATGAATATTTTATATGTATACTTAGGATTCATTCCAAAACCACAGTGGTAGCCTTTATTTGGAAAAAAATATACATTGAACATATGTTCCTAGAAATAATCACGATCTCTAAGTAATTTAATCACTTCATTTACTGTTTATATTCATTACATATTTACATATATTCTTTATATATTGTGGAATAATAATCATAATAAAAGTTTAGAATATAATACATATTATGGTAAACTTAATAATATCAGTAAATGATCATTTTTATGCATAACTAGAGTATAAATTTATAATAAGATGAGTATAACGTAATAAAATAGAATAAAAAAATTAAATGATCATAATCATGATCCATGATATAATTAATAATAGTTCATAACACATTAATAATAAGATAATAAAATTATACAATCCAAAATAACATATGAAAACAATATGATCATTTCATAAAATTTTGGCATAATGTATGGCCTAATCATAAAAAATGAAATAATATGTGAACGATAACCACCAAGAATATCATCATATTTTATGTTGTGGATATCCATTATTGATCCGGTTTCGAATTTACGATAACATCTCATAAACCTTGTTGTGTTCTTTTGATAACCTTATTTGTACCATTTGACCTCATAAAACAATAATAATTACCCAATGCAAGTAGGTTCTTATAATTATGCTCCCACATATAACATTATTAAAATCCATTAATTTTTATTAAATAATATCATAAAACATTAAATATATCATCAATGAAAACAAAATGAATAATAAATTGGTTTGGGAATAATATCTTCTTCATAATCATAAATGAATTTATCATGGATTAATCAATCTATATAATGAAATTTTGATTAATGTCAATTTATACATCACCTTAAAACGGATAGAAAAATGATGCACATAGAGCCACATGAGCATATCCCTAGTGGGGAAAAACATAAAAGGATATTTATATAGACAATTTTTTTTTAATATTTTCATTTTAAAAAAATTCATTGAAAAGAAGAATATTATTCATTTCATTCAATAATATATTTGAAAAAAATAAAATTATTTTGGTAAAATTATTTTCGAATATAATCCTGGAAAATTTTAAGATATTAATCAAAATTAATAATTTTTATGATATAAGAAAAAGCATATCATTCCATGCCTGTTAATGAAATAATCGTTTCATACATTGTACAAATGAGAATATGTGCTTCATAGAAAATTCAAAAATAATATTTATTTTAAAATTCATGTAAATGAAAAACATATTTGAAAAGATTTCAGGTAATCACTTGATTATATAATATGAATATATTTATAAAATTTTAGAAAATTTTACATCTACAAAATATCCAAAAAAATATGTGAAATACAGCTTTTTTTTCTAAAAATAATTGATTCTGTTATTTTTTAGTTGAAAAGAGATTAAATTTTGAAAAAAAACAACATAACTATTTATATTATAAAAATACATGTATTTTTATGAAATCTAAGGAAATAAATTTCCTCAAATAATATTTTTGACTTAAATAATTCAACATTAAAATTGGGATAAAAGAATTTACACATAAAACTTTTGTAACATAAGTTTCAAAATAACGATAAATGAAAAAAATTAAACATTAAATATCATCTAATTTACTATGTTAACGATAAGATAATTTAATGGGGATCTATTTACACCACATAAATGATAATAGGTCCATAAACTATTGCATGCCATAAATAATATTATTTGAGATGATAAATACTTACCATTATAGTAACATATGATTCAATACCCTATGGATAAATAATGTCTATTGAAAATTTAAAATACAATTATCAAAATCAATATATGATATAATATTTCAATTGGATGTATATATTCCATTTAATCATAAATAGGATTATAATATAAAACATGTCACCGTGAAACAATATTGAGGTGAGGGGAAATAACATTTATTATCACCATACAAAAACCAAATTGAAGTTATATCTTTATATAAAATTGTTAATGCCCATAATTTTCATTAAAATAAACATTAATTTCATTCATTGTTAATATATAACCAACGTAGAGTACAAAAGTTCTTAATATATCATATGTCTCATAGAAATGAATGTGATATAAAACACTCTTAACAAATAATGGACATTCATCCTATGAACTATAAACTAAGGAATAATACATTTAAATTTATTAAAAAATTTCAATAACACCATATACATTCATCTAAAATAATTTATTATCCAATTTTAACATTTCTACAACAATTTATGATTTTATTATTAGATTTTTATTTTTTTGATGTTAGTTATTTCATTCATCGTGCATTAGTTTGGATGTTATAGTCAATTCACCCTGATCATGGTTCCATCAACATTTGAATAATAATAATGTTATTATTATAACATTTAATAATTATATTCAATTTTATATGAATTTAAATAAAGTAGTAATGAAAAATAAATTTCATCACTTATTGGAGACGGTAAATTGTATGTCAGCATGAGTTATATTTCATTTTTTCAATGAATATATCCATACAAAGAAAAATATTAATACACAATGATATATAAATAAAAATATCATAATTATCATATATAATTATTAGAACCACAATTATGAACATTAGTGTGAGGATGGTATGGAAAATGATTCATATCACTTCATTTTGGATGTATTCCACACTTATGCATGGGAAATTCATCGTTTTCCAAATTAATGGGAAAGTGTTAAGAATACTGTTACATAGTTAACATAATAACATAATAATATATTTTATACAATGATATTTTTAAATTTGAATGTAAAAGATAATACTGAAAGTAGAATTGGATCAGGTAAATTGAAATTGCTCGATAATCATGATTAACTTCTATTATAAGAAGATTCATTGGATCTCTCTTTAATGACCCTTGGAATAGTATTTCATGAAGAAAATGTACTCTCTAACTTATCTAAATAATTTTAAAAGTAATCTTTATTGGTTTTATTTCTGTTTTGTGGATCAATGTGGTGTTTATAATAATGTATATGTGGAATATTTTTATTACAAGGAAGAGACACAATTGGAATTACATAAAAAAATTAAATATAAATAAATAATTTCCATATGAAAATGATCCGAGTTAAATAAAATTATTTGTTAATAATAATAATGGTTGAAATCATTTTAATAAAAATGATTCATAGTTTTTTATGGTAGTTTAAACCTAATATTTTGGGTAAGTAACTTGGTTTAATATTTTTACCCAAAAGCATGGTACATAACTTCTCAACAAATTGGGCCATAAATTTCCATATATGGAGAAAATTTTCACAAAACTATCAATGGGATGAAACATTGGACCACATCCCATATACATTGTACGGTTCGATGATGTTTATGTTTTTTAAATCGTTTAATAAATTATTATTTATAATCAGATACCATTAATTTCATTTTAATAGTTTTTCACATATTTTGTCGTTCAAGACACCATGGAAGGAACTAAATTAAAATATGAACAAATAACCATAAATTATATATTATTATTGAAAAAAACTATGTAACAAAATAATAATCAGAAAATGTAATTTTTTTCTTGATTATAAAATCAATTACTTAGATATTCATACTACTTATAAACAAAATGTGTTAGTATTATGTATTCATTTATTGTAATTATTCAATCAATAGATCTTTAAATTTAATAACTATTTTAAATAATTTTTTCAAATTTCAAATAAATATTCATTTTTCAATAATTTCTATTTTATCAATAATAAATTTTTTCTTATTATTGAAATAAGGGGATTGACATTTAGGATTTATTAATTTTATGAAATATTATTTTTATATTTATCAAATAAAAATATCTCCAAAATCAAATATTTTTTATGATTTTATGGATTTGTTCTATTTTAACTCATCAAACGAAGGATTTTTAATCCTTATCTCAAAATTATATCCATGTTCATCCCAATTTTCAAATACTATGCGGAAATGTTTTTTATAACTCAGGTGAAAATTATTACCAGATATAAAGCTTATAAATTAACAAAATGTGGTAGTTAATATTTTGAAAGTGGAAATCATTTTATGATATCAATATTAATTGGTGGAATGCATTCATTAGATATAATCCTAAAAAATGAAAAAACTGATTTTCCAAAAAAAATTATCTTTGTGTGGAAGATTTTATTATAAAAGAATTAAGAACAATTTCAAGTACAATTAAACTAATTAGATTTTGATTAATAAAATAGAACTATATTTTTTAAAACAGTTCAAAATAGAATTTGACACTATAAATACATGAATTTTAATTATTTTCTATTAAACCACTATCTATTACTATTTGAAAAAAATATCAATTTTATGGACAATGTAATTAATTTCACCATGAGATAATTTTCACTGTCTGAATAAAAAAACATAATTAAATTTAAATAATGAAATTTCAATAATTTGATGAAATTAATTATATTATTAATTCATTGAATTAAATAAAATAAATTTTGAAATAATATAATATTTTTGAAAAAAATAATGAATTTACTAAAAAATAAATACTTATTTCCTAAGAAATAATCAATAAAAATTCATTGAGTTATACTATAATATATAAATTTTATACGGAAAATAATTATATAATACCAATGAATTTATTAAATATGTTATAGAATTCATATAAAAATAATTAAATATTTTTTGTTTATCAAAATTATCATATACATGGTGTAGTGGATTATATAATTTTTTGATGTAATTATTAATTTAATCATAATTTTCATGTTATAACATTCTACCAATTAAATAGAATATGCTATCTAAAAATCATATTTGGTCATGAAATGAAAAATATTTGAATATATATATATTGAAAACTAAAATTTCACATGTGGATAATAATAACATATTCAAAATAGGGATGAGTGAAACATGAATGTTAAAAAAATACTATTAACCTTGTTTGAGGATATGAAAACATTTGATGGAAGACAAATTTTTGAAATGGGGAGGAAAGATAAAATCAATGAATAAATGAATTAATACGACATGAAGGTAAATAGATATTTTTTTCAAGATATTATTCCCATTGTTATGGGATTTTTTAAAAATCAATATATAGAAAATGATAAAATATATATATATATTATTTATTTTAATTTCATAATAATAATTTTATCCATTATTTATTCTCCTATAATTCACCTATACATCTCATAATCAACGAAATGAATATTTATGATGAATATTTCATACCTAAACATCAAAAAATAATCTGTAATAGATATTATGATCAATAAAATAATGGAAATAAACTCATTTTTTATAATGATATTTTCCAAAACAATAATTTTTAGTAAAATATCTAGAATATCAAGAAACAATCATATGAGCGAAAACACAATAATGGGAAGAATAATAAAAACTACAGTCAATGTTTTTCTAAAAATGATACCTATGTTTATAAACTTATGTATCCTCCAAAATATGTTTAACAAAATTTAAAAACATAATATTAGGAGATATGGATACCAAATTTGAAAAACCAACTCAACTCTTATTCCTAATCAACATAAAATATGAAAAAATGTCAGACACTAAACATGTGAATACACTTAACATATATTCTATTAAATCATGTTAATACATCATTAAATAACCATAATCACATTAAAACTTAAAAAATATAATTTGAATAAAAAATCAACTAAATCATAATTCATTAAAATAACACAATTGAAAATAAAATATATTTTTGAAATCATAAAATAGATTAATCTTCATTATGATTAAAAACCCACATTTTCATAAAATCACTAATAAAATATAAATTCATAAATACTATGAAATTTATTATCTTACTATCAATTATAAATTTATTCTGTATAAACAGTATTATCTCAATATTGTGAACATGTTAGGAATTTATTTTCCATAGTTAGTTGTTTAAAAAAAAGGCCCTTCAAACTATCTACGATTTCTAGATAATCAGTACAATTCATTCTATGTTTCTAAACCGATAATAATCATTTAGAAAAACCATTATATTTTTTATAATTTATATAACCAAAATATATCAACAAATATGTTTTTAATAAAAAATTAATTCCAATTCATTCAAAAATTAGTTCCTTGATATTTATTATATGAATAGGGTAATACATTCTATGTACATAGAGTTTTTTGTGCGATTACAAAATTGACATGGATAATTCCCATGTTCTACAAACATATGACATTGAACAATAAATATTACCTTATTATATAAGTTTCCATTCAAATATTTTTTTTCGGGTTAGGAAAAATTATTTTCGAATTTATTCCAATGGGTTTTCATCATGGAACCAGAAAAAACAATGGTTATATATCCATAATTTTTTAAGGAACATATTTCTAAAGGATTGAATTCATTTTAATAATTTGAAAAAAATTATTGTACTTACATTGTTCAGGAATATGGGAGTATGGGCTCAACAAACTCATTTAGGTGGATTTATTGTCTAATATGAGACTCAATTATATATTTAATATTTAATCCGGAATCCTTTATTAATTCCATTGTATAAAATTTTTCACCATAGAAATGAAAACCTATTATTATAATTTATTTAATTTATAATAATATATATATATCTGAGTTTCTTCATTAATTGATATGTCCATATATACTTGAGGTTCTCCATCAAAGGAATCCTTATATGTACAAATTAATGATTTATTTGTTATGGTGACTGTGATGATTTTCTAACCACTAAGTGGGGAAAACTAGTGTGTATCACAATACATGGATATGTTTGTGGTTTTTTAGATGGGATGAAACTCATATTATGGTATTCTTTTATATCATTGAAAATGGAATCATAACCCACATATATATATGTGTCGATTAATAGGGCATATAAAACCTTTTACAGTCATGTTATATGTATCATACCATAAAGACTAATGTCATGAGTCAAGGATTCTATATGGAAGGTTAATAATAATTTATCTATGAGGAACATATGTTTAATCCTCCCAAGTGAAAAGGGAGGGAATTTTATTTCTAGGTAGAATTGGCCTCTATGGGGAACGTCCTCAATAAAAGAGAAGGTTTATTACATTATTTTGATTAGACCAATTAAATACTCTCTACGTATCCCATTGGGATGGAAATAAAATACCATGTAGTTATGTTAGTCTCTTAATAGTGTATGACCCTTTTGAGAGGATTATAATGGTGATTATTCCTGAAATTATTTGATTAATAGGAACAATGAGATGCTTCTCTACTATGAGTGAATATTAGGATTTTTGTGGGGATTAATTATAAAAAAGGATATCCAGATGGCTGGAATTATCATTTTGTCCTACTTATAATGATGATTCCTATTGATCTAGATCCATACTTATGTGTCTTACATTTCATGACTGTCATAGGAAACATAGTTCTCATAGTACTGTTATTTTAAAACAAGAAATATGACCCTCATAGAGAATATGGTTGGGAATAATTTCTTATAGGATACATTAAAAATGCATGAGTGTTTTATAAACTCATGGTGATATAAAGCCATGATTCTAGTCAAATTCCTGAGAAGGATTCCTAGATGAAGGTAATTATGAATGGGGATTAAACATTGGAATGATGCATGTCGATCTCTAGACCTAGGTAGTGATCCAACATGTACCAATTGTTACACGAATCATTTTTCTCAATTTTTAGATTTCATGGGTCTTGTAGATTTCATGGTCACCATTATAATTTAAACCTTTGTGATTCATTCTTTGTATATGAGACAAGAGGAAATGGATGATTTGAGATACCCCCGCAATTTTAACTTTTCCTCTTGTGGACATAGAGAAAATGCACAAAGGTATAGGGATGGGGCGTTGAGTGTTTCCACATCCTCTACCCCCTCGTCCATAGATGGATGTGGATGGGGAGATGGTGGAATAATTTGAGTGTAAAAACATCCATATCATCACATTACGCTAGAAAATATTGCATTATGGAGAATTAAAGATAGAAGCATGAGAGAGTCGAGGGAGGACTCGCATACACATCCCCTCCTTAAACATATTTCTAAGAGGTAGAGATTAGAAAGAGTGAAAATATATTCAAAAAATTGTAGGGGATAGCTATGTGTGGGATTCCATAAATGTGTTTCCATAATGAGGGAGGATGATATCATTAATTGTTTAATTGAAAATAATTCATAGTCCTCATTGTAACACCCAATGGAAATTTAAATATAAATTAATTATATAGATATTTGTTTATAATTTAATACATACTATGTAATAATATAAAAAAAGTTTTTATAAATATATTTAATATATATAATATGTTTTGAATCAAAATATAACTTATTTCATTTTATTTAATATATTTTTATCCAAAGATATATTAAAATAAGTTGCAATGATATATGTATATGAATTTTATTTTAAAAAATAATTTATTATTTTTGTATATTATATCAATATTTTATAAAATAATTATAAATAATTATTTCATGATAAACTAATTAACAGTTAAATATATATTTATAATGAAATTTGAATATTTGAAATAAATTAAATAGTTTATAAATGACATAAAAAATAATTATAAAATAATTATAATTATATTTTGAATTAAAATATTTATAGTGACATTCTAAATAAAATTACAATAACACTATTATTATTCCATATTTACAAAAATTATAACTATCATTAATAGGTTGTAAAATGATACGTTGGTTTTATAAATAAATGAACTATGATCAATTAATTATGAATCAATTTTATAAAATATCAATAATATTTTAATATATATATATATTATGAAAATATGTAACTATAAATTTTTAATCATATACATCATTTAATTGTTATTTTATCACCTCATACCTTATTATTCATGGAAAAATTCATATTCTCCTGACATGGTATCTCATGAGATGTAGGAATTAAGCAACATTTTGGTGTTTTATGACACTAAATTAATATTTTTCACTCATAATGTATATGATTATTTATTTCCTTATTAAAAAAACCATTCATTTGAAATACCAGAAGAGACACAATCTTTTCTGAATAATATCTATAAAAAATATCATAAATTATAAAGAGATTAAAAATCATATATATTCCATTATTAAAAAAGGATTATTGATTCATTTATTTTTATAATTTAAAGAATGATCGTAATTCATTTATGTATAGTTATATGAAATTAAAATCATTAAAAGTGTTCAATAAGTAAATATAAGTATTAAAATTTTATATATTGTTTTAAAACATGGATAAATAATATTTAAGGTAGATAATGATATAGTGTTTAAAAAATTCAAATGAGAAATATTATTTTTCTATAACAATGATTTTACCTTTAGAATCCAGATAATTCAAACCCAATTTTTAGGGTGATTTATATAATTAAATAAAAATAGATATTTTTTTATTAAATCATACATCCTACAAAGAAAATATTTTGATTAGTTCATTAAGAAGTATGAATATACAAAAATACTAATCATAAAATTAATTAGGAAGGAATGTCATATTAAATTTAAAATAATCCAGACTACGTGTACAAAATAATGAGAGGGAAAGATAGTGACAATAATTTGTGATTTTTAACAAAAATGAATAATTATTTTTAGGGGTTCCCTTACATTGGGTCCAAAATAGCTCTAATACTAATGACCTAATATTTTCATATATATATATATATATATATATATATTTGTTTGTGTAAATTTATACTTTGGTCGATAACATTCTACAAACACACCCCAAAACTAAAACAATGCACAAAATATATATCAGTTGTAAAATTTTGAATAATTATTCCCCTAGAAAATTAAAATAATAAGTTTTTCTATTAGTAAGTGCATAAAAAAAATTATTTTAATTTCATGAAAATATCGAAATTTCAATTTTCAATAAAATATTAATTTTATTATCATTATATTTTAAATGATAAACTAAATATTAAATTTATAAATTTTAGATTGTAAAATTATCAAAATGGGCATGATTTTTTAATTGAATAAGAATTCATAAGGTATGTATTTTAATTTTTGAAATTTTTATAATATAATTGAAATTTTATTGAATTGTAAAAATTATCAATATTCCATTAGCGTCTTTATAGTGACATTTTCATAATATATGAGAGGATTAAATATTGTTTAACCCATTTAATTAGAAATAAAATATTTCAAAATTAAATAAATAACTAGAAATACAGCATATAAATTATTAAATATTAGTTTATTGTTTTTCACATTTAAGTAATATTTTACATTAAATAAATGAGTATTCACATATATTAAAAATTAGTTTTCATTTCTTGTACAAAATAAATCTAAAATAATATATTTAATATTTTAAATAAAAATAGAAAAATATATAATAATATAAATATAATTTAAAAGAATTAGAAATAGTCACTAATTTAAATGATTATGTAAACGATAATTGTAATACTGTTTATTTTACATAAATATTTTAATTAAAATTGATTAATTTTTATAAAATATAATAAATTAATATTTAATAATAAATGAGATTTATATAAATTTTAATCATCTATAAATTGAAATTATCAATAAATTGATTTTTAATTAATACAGATGAAAAAATAAATAAAACATTATGATTAAAATTACATTTAAATGAAAAATAAACTTCTTTTATATATTAATTTTCGAAAATTAAAAGATTATTTTCACATTTTTATATATTTAATTATATTTAATTGCATAATAAATATAGTTTCATCACACAAAAATATTTATTGAGTGAATACATTAGCTTTTTAATAAAAAATATTTGACATGGGTGAAAGCAACTTACCGATGTAAAGTGAAGAGGAATTTTGATCACGATCTCCACTAGAAACAAATACCTAGAACAAGAAAATGAGGAGGAATTTCATGAAGTGGAGAATTTTTCTTGGTAGAATGGTGGCCTCCACCGGCATGATGTTTCTCCGAAGGATGCAGCAACTGGGGAAGACGTGCAAAACCGGGTGGATCAGCCACAATGTCATTCTATTGTAAACGTAAACAGTCATGTCCAGATGGAATGTGGATTAGGGGAGTTTTATCAATAGGTGAAAATATATGGAATGGTGGGTGACATCTTGGATATTGATAAGGAATAGAATAGTGGTGTGGTCTGGCCTTCATTCATCGATTTTGTTTACGGTGAAAAGATGAAGGTGCTGAGCGATGAGGATACTAAGAATGGCCCACCGTGATGGAGACTAGTGAAAGACTATTCTTATCATCCAAATACGGTGTCCACCATATCTTCTATTGTGAATGAATGTTCGGTTATGTAGTCCTCGTAGGAGTTTATAGACTTCGAGATTCTGAATCATAGAATGAAATATTCCAATGTTCTTATGCATTATGAATTCTCAGAGTGGGAAACAGATACTGCAGAAGGAACAATATATAATGGGGTGGTGACAGGTATGATTTCTATGATATGTAGTTGTTTTTTCTGACAAGTTGTACATGCTTAATACTTTTTCATTTATTAAAAAATGGCCAGAGGCTAGCCTCTGACATAGCGTTCTTGGTAAAAATCATAATTATAAAATGTAAAATAAGAGTTAACTGGATTAAAGCACATGATTAATTTAGTTTTAGTGGATAAATTTACCTTTTATCATCCCAAAAAATTATTATTTTTTATTTTTAAAACCATAGATCTTTGATGTGTGTCATCATGTCATTACAAACTAATTATAATTAAAAAAACATTTTTATAACTTATAAAAGGGAAACACAACCCCTATATCATGGTAGAGCAACAAAGTGGAATATCATCCTATAAAAATACAATTTCTCTCTTACTAATATCCTTTTTAATTTTTAAAATATATATTTTTTCAATTATTTAACTAAACCCATTAATTTTTGTGGAGGAAAGAAACATGAATAAAAATATCATAGAGGGAGTATTATTTAATGATTATTCTTGTTATAATATTTATCTTCCAAATCTATTATAAACATATTATCGTAATGAATCACGAATAACTAGAATTCTTAAGTGTCATTATATTAATGGAATGACTCTTATTCATTAGATTATATCCAATATGAAACAAAAACTAATAATGATCTTGTGTGTGTACTGAATATCTCCTCCATAGAGTGATTTCTATAATTTTTCATCAAAGAATATCTTAATGGGTTATAAATATGGAAACCTATAATTATTGTGGAATATAAAATATAATTATATTTATAATATACATGAATATTAACAATCATCCTTCTTCAAATTGAAATATTATCAGTGTGTCATGATGACCACTGCACCATGAAATAATCATTTTTCATTTCAATTTATATTTTAATTCATTATCAAAAACTCTATAAATAAGATTTTCTAACTTATAATAATATATATTCTATAATTATGAATATTTTAAAATGAAATTATTATTTTCCATTACCATTCCCACCCATAGAGTTATAAATTGTTTTTGTTGGGGTTTTCTTGACCACATACTTGAACGATTATATAAAACACTATCATAGAAGACTTTAATATATTAAATAAAACCATAATTATTGGTGAAAATAAATAATACCACTGGATTATATTTATTTTATGGTTATAATGATTATTCATCTTATTATTTATAAATATTCTTTGATATATAAAATTTCTGAAATAAGACATCATCAAATCCATTTCCATGGTTCGTAGCCAATATTCTGAATGCAAGTGTTATTATATATAAAAATAAATACACTATATTTCTTATATTATAATATATTATTTAGGAATTATTAACCCAATATTTATTATTAGTTTTGAATATTTAAATTATAAATTTAACCAAAAAATATTTAAAATGTGTAATTTTTAATGTTGAATACAAAACCTAACAATGTTATAACTTTATAACCCATTGTTATAATGGATGTTTAGAAATTGTTATAAATATGAATATGGTTCCTTAAAACGTGGTTAATATTTGTAATTTTTATATAAGGGTTGTTAGAGTGTGTTTGATTAAGTGTGAATATATGTTATGGCTTTCATTGTGTAATGTTCAATTCCATGAAAAATGTATGATATTACACAACATCATTTATAATATTTTGTTTATTCACTAACATATTTCCATCATGTATAATGAATATCATTCATTAAAAAATATTTCAAATTAATTTTTATGGTACACATCTTGAGTTATTTGGACAGTTAAACTAACATCACAGAATGGTCTTTTGACAACCCAATTCTCTTTAAATGACATTTGTTTATTATTAATGAATTTATTTGATTTATATTCGGATAATTCTTACATTTTATTTTATTATGTGTTATTTTCACATTTTTTCTAAAAAAACTACATTCCTACAATATTAACCTCATTTGAATCATTCTGTAAGAAAAATGATATCGATGGGATATATGTCAAACGTAAATTTCATTTATTTGAGATAAGTTGTTATTTTTTACAATAATTTTTTTATATCTCATATATTATTTTATTTCATATTTGTAAAATATTTCATCTATTATCTGTGGATAAAATTATTATTCATCATAATTATGTTTTCTCAATGAATTTAACTCTTCATTAATTTGAATGGTTGTTATAAAAAAATACAATCACATTTAAAGATATACCTTACATCATGTCCATATTATTAATTCCAAAAAATATTCTTGTTTATTTTTGTTAATAAAAATGTGTTTCTAATCTTTTGACCGAACAATTTACAATTTCTTTATTTCCATGTCTTATTTAAATGTATATATTTATGATGATGAATTCAAGAAAATGTATTTGATAATATTATTGGAAAATTTACATAATTTCGACCAAAAAATAATCCCATACTAGAAAATATATTTTTATAGACATTCTTCATTTTCAATGTTATATAAATCACATTAATTGTAATTTTAATCATGTTTGAATATTTTATAACATTATATTTTTAAATCCATTGTATCATATTAATGAATAAATTAATTAATATTATTCTTAAAAAATTAATAACTTTCATGTTGGTTTTAATTTATCATTATGTAATTTTTATTTTATTTTAGGTATACATCACTGATATTTTCTTCTAAAATTAAATCAATATAAAAAATCACTAAACCATTAAAAAATATGGGTTTTCATAGTCACAATAACTTATTAATTGACAACAAAGATAAAATAGTAATTTTAAATTCTTTTATAATTTTAATATTGTTTCTGTATTTATTTCTTATGTCTATAATTAAGTAGAAAATATTATTTAGGAGTGATATCTAGATTTTAATTTGAAATTCCATTTTAAGTGAATGATCATCATATATCAAAAGTTTATATTATTGATATTATTTTTGAAGATAACATGAGAAAAATTTTACAAACCCAATATTTTATTTCATAGATAATTTAAAATGGGAATAATGTATCCCATTTTACACCAATGTGTTTTATTGATAATTTGACTAGTTTGTTAGTTATGGATCACACATGCATGCATGAATATTTTTTTCCTATATAAACTTCTAATAAATTATGTATGATTTTATATCTCATGTGATAAAAAACGTTCGGTGTGAACCCAATGTAGGTTATCTAGTTTCATAGGATTGAGTGTGAACACAATGATGTATATGTATGTTTAAATATATGTCTATTTTTCATGTGAATTAACTCAATTTACAAAGGATAAACATGAACTCAGTGTATATTAGCATGGTTTAAAATGTTGATCAATTACAGGATGTAGATTCTAATGTTTCACAAGATTGAGAATTTTACCAATGTGGATAGATATGTAAAACTGTTATAATTACCCAATGATCATGTTTATGAAAAATGTTTTTCTAGTTATATTTATTAAGAGAATGTTAAATTTTGATTTATTATATCAATTGTTTTTTTACAGTGATTATTTTATTTATCTCACATGTCCACAATTTGTTTCCAGGATATATTTTTGTTAATTTGAGATTGCATGTCCTTATTTCCTGACATATGAACAAATATTGTTCCTACATTATCTTTTAATAGTATATTTCTACCCTACTCTTGTTCTCTCGCGTGATTTTATTCATTTACTTGATGAGATCAAGATATATTTTCTGTTTCATATCACTTATAATGACCTCATTCTTGTGTTTCTATTTCCCATGTTATGAAGATGAGTATAAAATACGATTTTTTAGAATGGGTTCTTGTTTGGTTAAACTATGGAGAAATGTGTGCATTTATATAAAATATGTTGTTATATAGGTGATATTAAGTGATGTTAATCCATACAATGTTTTTATTTTGAGATTATTTGTAAGATATGATTTTTATTTGATTGACATAATTTATAATAGATATATGATTATATTCGATCATAATAATACATAACAATGAAGGGTTTAGAAATTCTGGGAAATTATTTAGTTATTTTTGTTGAGTAGTGTGAGATAAATTAATTGAAAACCACAGGGTAAGTCTATATACATGATATTGTCAAAATTAATTCATATTGTTGAGATTGTTTGGTTCTCCATGAAATTACCTAAATTATAGTACACTATATAATGGATACAGTTATTGTACATAGTCACCCTAGGGTAATACCCCTAAAAATGACTTGTTGAGTATAATCTCACTCTTTATATTTATGCATTATTATTTGACCCCATATTGTACAACTAGATAGACACTATTGGGGATACTCATTAGTTGATCAAAATGTCTTTATAAACAATTATAATTCTACATAATGTTATTTCAGAATATATCAAACAACGAATTAGGTTATAAATCCTAATATGAATATGTCCAAGGATATACTATGATATTTTAATTGAGTTTTATGTTTATCCAATTACATTATATTTGGAATGGATGTATTATAGGGTAATATTATAGTGTTATTAGAGAAGACATCATATAATTGAGGTTTCATATTAATATGATTATTTATACTCATTACATTAAATACTACGATAAATAGTTCCTTTTTTATTATTGTGAATAAAAGTCAATAAAATGATATTTTAGATGGATGTGTCATTAAGTACTCATAAAGAAGAATATATGGGAATATTAGTTTTCCATTATAATGAATTGAAAATAAGAAATTTATCCTAATAAAATAAATATCATTAAATTTATATTAATACATTAGACTTCCCTTATAATATAAGGAATCATAAAATTTGAGGATGACATATATTTATTAAGAGTTAATGTAATTCTCCAAGTGTTCTGAAAATATAACATTATTTAAATTAATACTATGTTAGATTGATTTCTCCCCACGGAGAAAATTAATAAAACTAGTAGTGTCAAATAAAATATGATCATTTTAATTTTATTTCCTAATGTATGATTACCATGATTAATGCTAATTACTAAACTAATATAGATAATATAATTTTCAGGAAATTATTCCAATAATATTTTGTTATTTAAATATAAAAAAATAGTATTATCTATTTTCAAAATATATTTTAATATAATCATAAATCCTATATATTAGTGTCTTATATAACTCATTCAGTTAGTAATCAGTATTTATCATAATTTAGTACACTCAATGATTGAATGAAGTTTTTTATAAAATATTTTTTTATCTTAGTTTATTAAATAATAATGTTAACATATAATTATCTATAAATTGAACTATATAATATATGGACTAAAATTTGGTTTATAATACCCATATATGTAATTAGGGGTAATGTTATATTTAAAAAAATATATTTTTTTAAATACTAGTATGATGGTAGTATCCAAAATAGAATATTGTGGAATTAAACTTTTAAAATAAGTGAAATATGATAATGAAATAACTGAAAATGAATGTTAGAGTATTTCAGGATCATATCTCACCCAAAAATTGGATTATTTCTAATAATTTAGCCAGCAATCCTGAAATTCTATCATACCATTTTTGATCAAATTGACATTATCTAATGTTCTATTTTCATCACATAGAAAATGAGAATGATTACATTATTTATCCAAAAAAATTATAATATAACCCTAAAAATAATATATTAGTATCAACATATAATCTTATCTCCCATTCATGATCCAATGGTCACGATTATTTAATAGAGCCCCTTTGTTTCCATGTAAATATTAAATAATTATATCTTTGTCCTAATGTTAGTGTTAATTGATTATTATCATTTAATTATTAATTTTTCCCATAAAATATTACCACAACCACAATTCAAAAATTACATAGGTATAAAAATTATGATTATATAATATTTTATCAATAGGGAATGTGTTATATATTATTTTCTATCCACCAATAGAAACATATGAACGATGATCGTTTGTACCCATCATCAAAGTGATACCTTCCATTTATCACAACAATATATGATAACTAAGTATATGTATGGAAATGAGGAATAGTTATTACATACAGAATAAAATAATTATTATTATGATAGAAATTATAACCCCCCACCTTCCCCTGTCTTATTTTGGGAAAGGAAAATGATAATCATGCAATATACAAACTCTAGAATCAAAAAAATAACATTTTCTCATATTTATTTATATTCTTAATGAAAACCTATTCATATATGATTCATAAATTTATATATATATAAATAATATCAATATTTGTCTTCTATAATGATTTTATTCACTTTATTTACCATACACACACAATTTTGTTATATAATGCGCATGTTTGTATCAGATTAATCACCATCAAGACCAATGAAATAAAAATAATTCATGGATGATTATATGAAGTAAAATAATATAATTATTATAGGTAAATATTAAAATCATTAATGTCTTATGGTTTTAAAAATATTATTAAATTATTAGTTTTTTTTGTAAAAATATCATCATTGATCGCAAAAATTTCCCTAATAAGCCAACATCGATTTTATTTTCATGAAACAAAACTAATACCCCAATGAAATGATATAAAGGATTTTAAAATAAATATAATTGATATATTCTAGTAACTTAGTGGTTATGATATTTATTAGTTTAGAATTAAATAATTGGTATCATTATTTACATTATTAAAAAATCATGATACATGATAAATTTCAAACATCTAATGATGAAAATAATCAATAACTAAGGGGTAGTATTAAAATAAATAATTATAATAAAAGAATTAAAAGAATTATATATTTATATATTGTTTTGAATGTGGTGATTTATATAGTTATTAATGTTATAAAAATGGTTAGAGTGAGTTTAACTATGTTGGAATACTTGGAAATGGTATCATTATTTCATATTAAAATCAATGAGATATGTTTGATATTTCATACAATTTGTCCATTTATATGGTATATTAAATACTTTATTAAAATGATTAATAATGAATTAAAATAATTCTGAGATATGTTAATATTCATTTCAGGGTTTCGATTATAAATATTTTATCATTCACATTACCATTATGTAAGGGGTTTTAGTATCTCAATTATCATTCATATAGTTCAGATTATTTTTCATAAACTTATATCATATATGTTTGGTAAGTTATTATTCTTGATTTTATTTTCAAATATATTCTATTTTGTGATCAATATTTATAACATACAATCCCATTAAAAAATTTCATTTTCATCACGAATTATGATATCTATATAAGAATTTGTCAACTCAACATTCCATTACCTAATTTATGTTGTTGATCAATAAGAAACATTATTTTAAATTTAAAATATTACTATATTCCCTATTTCATAAGATATTAAATATTTTTTCTATAGGTAAAATTATTTTTTCAATAGAAATATTCTTACATAATAAATTTAATTCCCATATAATTAATTTGTTTTTATTAAAATAAATCATACCATTCATTGATATTTTTTTTCATAAATTCAATATTTAGTCAAAAAAATGTTTTATATATAGAATTTTATGAAAAGATGAATTTATATTCATCTAACCATTCTATTTCCCAATGGAACAATTTATTTAGATATTTTAGTTAATTTTTTCTTGTAATATTTGTATTTAAAAGAGTTATTGAAATAAATTCAAAATTATTTTAATACATTCGGAATTGGATTATATAAATTATACTCTAAATTTATATTTTCAAAACATTATATATTTCTAAATCACCATTATTGAAAATTCA
Organism: Viscum album; assembly: GCA_963277665.1. NCBI lineage: Eukaryota > Viridiplantae > Streptophyta > Magnoliopsida > Santalales > Viscaceae > Viscum > Viscum album. The sequence goes on from OY728159.1 coordinate 1,437,526,277, forward strand.
TTTTTAAAGTTATTTCTTAAAAAAAAAATCAACAGTTTAAAACTTTTGGGTTATTTTTAATAATAAATTTTTGGGGACTCATTTAATATAATATAAAAGTTTTCTATATTTTTACACATAAACAATTAAAAATAATTATTTCATTTTAATGTTATAATATTTACTTTAAAATAAATTTTTCTCCAAAATATTTCAGCTGCCTTTTAAAAATTAATATTTCAATTAGACAATAAGTTCATTTCAACCATAATAATTATGTAATTAAAAAGTCACTTTTACAATTTCACATTCATTTTCCTATAAAATCTAATGGTTAAATTTCGTTGGAAATAATATTCTATAAATCACCATCTAATTTTTTTTGAATTAATCTTTTGGATGAGAGAATTTTTGGAAGAAACCATTTGTTTTCTTATGGAAATTTTTAATGATACCCTTTTTAAATGTTGTTAATCCATTTTTTCTCTAGGGTACATTATGATGTGATCATTGAAACAAACATTCATCATATATTATTTAATTGTACATTTAATAATTTTTTTTAAGGAACACATATGTTTTTATCATAATAGTTGGGTTCCTATATCACTATATAATTTATAGGGTAATTTTTAATATGTCAATTGATAATAATTTTGTGTGTGATTTTGATGTGAGTTATACTTGTTAAAAGGATTTATTATAAACCCAATGTAAATTAACTTGGATCACATCTTTTGGATTTAACTTGGATTGAGTTAGATAGAATTTCCAGACTCAATGTGAATATAAAAAATATTATCATGGTTCATGTAACATCCCGATCCCGGGTGACACTTAATGGGTTCCCCGAAGCCAGTTCACAACAAGACCTCAAGCGCATTTCCCCAAATGCTAGAGGCTGCCGACTAGCAGCGAGGTCCCATGTCTGATAGTGGGGAAACAATGCCCTAATTTTTCAAAGTGTAGCGCAACAGAATTTAAATAAAACATACAACCACAGGGGAAGAAGTAAACCATACACAACTGAAATAAACTACAATGGTGGATATAACCAACAGTATATAAATGATGATGATACATGTTTCATGTTCAAAGAAAATAGCTATAACATCTTATACATTAATATAGAACAACAAAATACAGAGTACATGGATAGTCAAGTACATGTATATAGACTCTTTCCCCTATCTACACCTGCAGAAATGTAATCTGTTTGGGCGGAAAAGTGTGGCCCAAACAGGTTGTGAGAAATATATCTCAGTAGGTACCCACCAAAGGCATGTTCCCAACTGCGTGTAAGCATGCAACAATAGTGTGAAATTGTAAAATTCAATAAATTAAGAAGTACTAAAAATTAACTAACTTAACAATTAAATTTCCATTTTATTATTCATTTAATTTATTTAATTTAGTAAAATTCATGTGCTCAACAGCACCAAGCCCTCATGCCAACCAGAACCATGCCCTCAGGATAAAATAGTAAACCACGCCCCCAGGCATGCCCTCAGGCCATATAGAATCCAACCCACAGGTATTTCCCTTTGTCGTAATAGAAATTACCCTCGGGTATAGTAATTTCCGCCCTCAGCCACAGATGTCAATCCCTCATGCATGAAAGGTTTCCCTCATAGGAAATAGTATGTTGCCCTCAAGCTAATACATTCATTCCCTCAGGCTAATACAGTGCATTTCCCACTATTAATCATAACAACACCCTCAGGCTAAACAGGTAAGCAGGCCGTGCCCAACATGTCAAAAGAAGTAAAAAAGAAATTCATCTCAAGGAAATTATATGATTACTACATTAAAGTCATACCCTTGGGTATCCTGGCCAAATGGCTAAACAGTGGGACACACCACCAGGGTGGTTTCAAATCCAAGAAGAATTACAAATCAGCATTTTATTATCAAAATGTAATCACCTATTCAATTCTAGGAATTAAATATAACAACGACCTCATCCACACGACACCCCATCATGGGTTCCTTGCACAAAACAAAAAAAAACGCACGACATTTGGAAAATAAACACATCGCCACCTACCTTATGCACCAACGAATGTAATACCCGAATGCCGACTCTAGAAACGCCCAAGAATAGCGTAGATCTGATGAAGAAAAAAACCCATTAAAATTAAAATAACTTCCCCTCAAGGAATAATTGGTATGAACGGTACCAGGAGAGGAGAGGGCTTACCCATGTGGTTCCAATTAGATCGTCTGAAGCCGAATCAGATTCCAGAAGAACACCCGGAACATATTCAAATGTTCGGCCATCCTCCTTGGCTCTAAAACGGCTCAAACACTTCCTCTTCCAAATGTGGAGGCTACTGCCTTCTTTTTAGCTGAAAAAACAAAGTACACGGCACATACTTCTGAGTACACGACATGTTCTTCTTTAATTTAACTATTCCTATGGAGGCACCACCACATTGTTCATCTGTCGACATGAGTACACGGCATGTACTCCCACGTACATGGCGTGCACTATCACCCAGTTGGCAGCCAATCCACCACCTTACTATTTAGGAATGCCGACTGACTAGACGGAGTGTAAGGTACCACTACATGACATGTAGTCGGTTCCTACCCCCTTGGTCGCCGGAATGGCTACACGTCCTGTGTACTCATCCCCACATGACCAAAAGTACACTCCGTGTGGAAAAGTACACAGTGTGTAGTTCCAAAATTTAGGATTTTTCCCCCTTTTCCGTATTTTCTCAAAAACACCTAAGGAAAATGAAAAAGAAGAAACTCGTACATCAAAAATAAAAACCGGGTTCTTACAAACTTCCCCCCTTATAGTAATTAGTCCCTGAATTACCCTTCCAAGGGTGGCAAATATAATGCTGAGAACATATCTGGCCATTGAGCACGTAAGTCGGCCTCCCGCTCCTAGGTCTCTTTCTTCTCTCTTCCATGCTGCCATAGCACCCGTACGAGAGGAACTGACGGGCCCCTGAGAAGCTTCGTGCTCCTGTCAACGATACGAATCAGATGCTCCTCAAAGGACGCATCATGCTGAAGCTCAACCACCTCTATCTGAAAGGTGTGAGATGGGTCTGAATCATAGCGATACAACTAAGACATGTGGATGATGTCGTTCATGGCTCGGTACCGCTACAGTAACTGTAACCGATAGGCAACCAGTCCGACTCTCTCCATAATCTCAAATGGCCCCACATACCACAGTGAATGCTTACCCTCTCTCCTGATCCGCTTGTGTCCCAGCCTCAGTGAAACATGCAAGAAAACCATATCACCGACCACGAACTCCAAAGTTCATCTATGATGAACAACATAAGAATTATGATTAGACTCCGTGGTAGCCATCCACTTTCGAATCAACTGGACCTACTCAGATGTCTCCTGCACGAGTTGTGGCCCCAGTAAAGTAGCCTGACCTTCCTCTAACTAGCACAAAGGTGATCGACATGCCTATCATATAAAGGATAGTATGGTTCCATTTCAATAGTATCCTGAAAAATATTGTTACAGGAATACTCGACTAAGGGTTTATGTTTTTTCAAGAACCCCCAATGTCTAGGATGCATGTGCGCAGCATGTACTCTAGCACCTCTATTGTACGCTCAGACTGGCCATTTGTCTTAGGGTGGTATGCTGTGCTCAGAAGCACCTGAGTACCCAGTGCCCTCTGAAAACTCTGCCATAAATGAGACGTAAAGCGGGCGTCCCTTTCAGAAACGATAGAACGAGGGACCCCATGAAGACGTACAATCTCTCAGATATTCAGTCTTCCAAGCTCGTCAACACTGAAGGTCTCCTTGATCGGAAAAATGTGAGATACCTTCGTGAGTCTATCCACAACGACTGACATGATGTCATTTAGTTGAGGTGACCTTAGAAATCCTGTCACGAAATCCATAGCATCATCATCCCATTTCCACTCTGGAATGGGTAACTACTATAACAGCCCTGCTGGTCTCTGTTGCTCTGCCTTCACCTACTGATAGGTGGAACACCTTGTAACAAAACAAGCTATCTCTCTCTTCATACCCAACCAACAGTACTGACGTCTCAAGTCAAAGTACATCTTGGTAACCCTAGGATGAACTTCCCAAGCGGATGCATGAAACTCACACATCAGCTCCTCACGTATATCCCCTAGAACCCATACCCGTCCATGAAAATGAAAAACCTCATCATCGCATACTATACAACTAGGTGATGGATCCCTACATTCCACTAACTCTCGTAGAACTAGGCCTTCTGAATCTGATAGATGTCACATCCTCACTCTACCTAGGAGGGTAGATGTCACAGCTAAAGAGGAAAGTTTATTCTTCCCCTGACTGTCGTGCACCTCTAGATGCGTCTCAGAGAACAAAGCCATGAGATGCCACTCACCGCTGGCCTCCAGCACTGCATGTATTTGAGTCTTCCTTCTCAATTCATTAGCTACTACATTACCTTTACCCGGTGTATAGGCAAGCTCAAAATAGAAGGAATGTAGGTACTCAACCAACCTTCGCTGCTTCAGATTCAGGTCACACTGTGTAAAGATTTACCTGTGGCATTTGTGGTCGGTGAAAACCATAAAATTTGATTCCAATAGATAATGTCTCCAGCAGCGCAATGCATGCACAACTGCAGCAAACTCGAGATCATGCGTCGGGTAATTCCTCACATGTGGCCTCAACTACCGAGACCCGTACACAACAACTCGATCGTCAGGCATAAACACTACTCCAGGCCTAATCCCTGATGCATCATAGTAAACTTTATAGCCCTTCCCCTGCTCTAGGAGTATCAGGATCGGTGCTGATGTCAACCTTCCCTTCAGGTCCTGAAAATCTACCTCGCATGCTTCTGACCAAACGAACTTCACACCCTTCTTAGTCAGCCCCTTCAATGGTGCATCTAAGAGGGAGAAGTCTTGTATTAAGCATCTATAGTAGACATCCATACCTAACAAACTCTTTATCTCAAATACGTTCTTAGGATGCTCCCAGAAAACTAATGCTCTCACCTAATCTGGGTCTACTGCAACTCCTGCCTCTAAGATGATATGACCCAGGATGTGAATTTGGTCCATCCAAAAGTTGAAATTCGAGAGCTTTTCATATAGATGATGCTCTCTTAGTGTACTCAATATGATCTCAAGATGGGTGGAATGGTCGTGTCGAGTGTGATAGCACACCAAGATGTTGTCCACGAATACTACCACAAAAGCATCACAAAACTGATGGAACACATGATTAATCAGATCCATGAAAACGGCTTGCGCATTCATCAGTCCGAACGGCATAACCGTATACTCATAAAGACCATACCTACACCGGAATGGTGTGAGAGGTATATCTGATGGTCTCACGCACAACTGATGAAATATGGATCTCAAGTCAATCTTCGAGAACACTCGTGCTCCATGAAGAAGATCAAAGAGATCATCTATCCTCGGCAAGGGATATCAGTTCTTAACCGTCAACTGGTTCAGCATCCGATAATCCCCGTAAGGTCTGTGGGTATCATCGCCTTTTTCGCAAAAAGGACCGAACAACCCCAAAGAGATGTACTGGGTCGGATAAATCCCTTTTCTTGTAACTCCTCTAACTAACTCTTGAGCTCCTGCAACAGAGGCGTGGCCATCCTATATGGATGAATGGACACCGGTGCTGCGCCTGACATGAGATCAATAGAGAAATCCACCTCACGCATAGGAGGTAGGCCTGAAAAGTCGTCTGGGAAGACATCCATGAAACGATTAATAGATGGAGGAAAATACGTATGACAAGTCCCCTAATCATCAAGATATAATCTCGCTATCTATGCTGTGAATCCACCTCAACCATGATGATCCGGTCCAGCTCGAATATCCTTAACATCCCACTCGCCCTTGTATAGAAACTCACCACCCTCTGGTGATGTGAAACTCACCCAACGGCGATAGCAGTCTACAAAGATTCAAAAGGGAACCAACCAGTGCATCCCAAGAATGACATCATAGATCATCATCTCTAAGACATGGAGGTCCCAAAGGAAGTGACACCCTCCATCCTCAAGGGGGAACTCCTTAATCTAACGAACACCAGCCATCCAAGTCCCACAAGGAGTGTCTAGCGTCATGATATCAGAAGAAAAGGAAACATAGAGACAAAGGCTCACCACAATGGGCACATATATGAAACTATGTGTAGAACCCATATCGAATAATACTGAAGATAAAATAGAATCTACTATAATTGTACCTCTGACTGTAAAAGGTCCGAGATCCTACTCCTGCATATCTGTTGTACTTCATATGACTGCCCAGTGCCGCGGCCCTGGAACACAACCTGGCTACCCTGAGCTGTCTCGTCCTGCTGCCTATACGATCCTGATGTTGGGCTACCACATCCATGACCACCATCTCGGCCTACACGCCCTATTGTATTTCAGTTCCCCGACTAGTAAAAAGTCACTGGTCCTACTCCTGCATACGGAGTCTGCAGAGAACCCCTCTCAATAGCCACTGGTAGAAACGACCTATACATGCACTACAGATGACCCATCCTGCCGCAAGATTGGCACTCCACTAGGTCTCGTGGACACTGCGTCCTCTTGTTCCCCTCTCTGCCCCCCTGGTAGAACCTGATCCGGCCACCTGAAGATGTTTCCTGGATGGTACTGCCACCCTGAGAGAAGTCCATCTGTCTCTTCCTCTTTCCAGTAGAAATAGTACCAGTAACTGGTGCTGAAGCACCCTGGTCCACACCACTAGATTCCCACAGGTTCCACTCAGAAATCAGTGCATGTATTATAATAGTGTGTACTAAAGGAAACCTGGTAACATTCACCAGCACTCGGATGTCATATCGAAGACCATCCACAAAATGTCGGGCTCTCAACGGCTCATCACCCACCAGCACGGGTTCAAACCACTTAAGCTCATTAAAAAGAGGAGAATAGACCATCACTGACATAGCGCCCTACTACAGATTCATGAACTCTCGAGCTCTATCTTACCTTATCTTCTCAGGAAAGAATAATTCATAGAAGACTGCTTCAAAATCTTCCCACGCCATGTCTATGTGATGCTCTGACTGGGTGCTAACATCCCCCCACCTCTTGGCAGAATCACGCAACATGTAAGTCGCGAGCTTGACCCTCTTCCCTGGAGGCATCTCAAGATGCTCTAAAATAGTCTGCATTGATATTATCCAAGACTATGTAGCCTGTGGTCCACCATCCCCTGAAAACATAGGCGGATGATGCTGCTGAAAGATACGTGTCACCTCGTCCATAGAGGTGGCAGCCTGCGGTGCTCCCTGAAAGGTCTGCATGAACTGCATAAAGCCTTCATGGAACTGAACCTCCGCACATGTGTCTGGTATAATAGTTGGCGCTGTATCTGGAACTGCTAGTGGATCAACTGGTAGCCCATGGCCCACCATCTCTGGACTATAATCGTTGCTGCTCTCCTGGCGAACAACATCTGGTCGTCTAGGCGGCATGACACTACGTGTTCAAAAGCTTGCCATAGATTCAAGATTATTAAGACTGAAACGAAGTAACCACAATGGAACCACATGAAGAAGGCATTTAAAAATTTTCAAAACAAGACTACATGACATGTGCACTGACGACACGGCGTGTACATGACTTCAATTCCCATGTCCGGGTCCTTACACACGGCTAAGCCACACAGATTCCATTGAAAAAAAGCTAAAAAAACGTGTATAGTATCTACACGGCGTGTACGGTGTTATTTTCTAACTTCTCGTGTCGTCTGTTACACGGCCGACTACTCACCTTACAACTACACGGCGTGTTGCACCCGCACACGGCGTGTACACCACCTCGTTTCCCAGCCACACGGCTAACTCCACAAGGTCTGTCCTCGGACAAGACTACACAGTGTGTCCCACAAGTACACGACGTGTTTAGGGAGAGGTGACATCGGCATGTGTTGTTAGTTACATGGCTGAGTCCGCAGGTCACACTACACAACATGTCCATCATTGACACGACATGTTCTATCAAGGAATTCACCGACCCGTGTTGTTAGTTACACGACCGGACTCCAGGTCACACTAAACGGCGTGTCCATTCAGTACTCGGCGTGTTTTACCCAAGCCTTTCCCTACCCCATGTCTCCTCCCACACGGTTTGTGAAACGAGAAGAGACTACATGGTGTGTACTCAGGGTACATGGTATGTACTCAAAAATATTATTTTTCTTCTCGAACAGAAGAACATACACGGTGTGTATAAAAAAAATACTACACGGCGTGTATACTGGGTTTCGAGACAATATGCCTCAGAAACTTCTCCGGAACCCAGAAAATATAGAAAAACAACACCTAAGTGTCAAATTCAGACCCATGGGGGCCGATACTCCCCACCGATAAATGTTTGACAACTTATATGTGTTATAACCAACAAGTAGTCAATGATCCACCAAATTTCCGTCAATGGTGGCCCATACTCCCCAAAAACCACAGTTTGGCTTCCATTCTTTAAACAAGCACAAACAAAAATACCATATCACAAGGCAAGTATTTATCAAGAAATTATCACAACCACATGCTTTATTAGCACAACACTATCACAACAACCTAAAAATTATAATGCACCTATATGGCATGGAAACAATGCATGGCATGTGATTTCTATCATGTGCCTAAATGATGCATGAGATGGAATACCCTCATCCTATCGGGTTGCAACTATATAGAACCCATAGATAAAATAAAAACTGCACAATATCAAAGTCTGTCACCCAACAGTGAAAATCAAATCAGCTGTAAATTGCTGAATCTATAAAATTGCAACATGAGGTAAATTTTCTTTTCCCTGTACATGGGTTAGCTACACCCGGGAACATCTTATTACTAACCACCGTTCCATCATATCCATGGCTATGACTCCATATAGTATGTCAAATATAAGAACCTCCTCTGACACCACTTTGTAACATCTCGGTCCCGGGTGAAACTCAACGGGTGCCCCAAATCCGGTTCGCCACAAGAACTCAAGCGCATTTCCTCAAACGCTAGAGGCTACTGACTAGCAGCGAGGGCCCATGTCTGATAGTGGGGAAACTAAGCCCTCATTTGTCATAGTGTAGCATAGGTGAATTTAAATAAAACATTCAACGACATCGAATGTACTAAACCATACACAACTGAAATAAACTATAGCGGTGGATATAACCAACTATATAGAAATGATGATTCTACATGTTTCATGTTCTAAGAAAACAGCCAGAAATGTTATACATCAATACAATACAACAAAATACAGAGTACATGAAAACAAGAAAAACAGTTGGTAGCGGCATTGTAAGCCTAGGCTTGATCCCATGCCCTCTTACACCTCAGCAACAGTCAAGTACCTGTATAGGGAATCTTTCCCCTATCTACACCTGCAGAAAAGTAATCTGTTTGGGCCGAAAAGTGTGTCCCAAACAGGGTGTAATAAATATATCTCATTATGCACCCACCAAATTCCCATGCCCAACTGAGTGTAAGAATTCAAAAAAAGTGTGCAATAGTAAAATGCAATAAAGTAAGAAGTACTAAAAAGTAACTAACTTAACAATTAAAGTTTCATTTTATTATTAATTAAATTTATTTAATTTAGTAAAATTTTTGTGCTCAATAGAACCAAGACCTCATGCCAACCAGAACCGTGCCCTTATGCTAAAATATTAAAGCACACCCTTATGCTTGCCCTCAGGCCGTACAGAATCCCACCCGAAGGTATTTCCCTCAAGCATAACAAAAATTTCCCTCAGGTGTAGGATGTGTCTCCCTCAGGCACATAACTCAAGCCCTCAGGCACAAAAGGTTTCCCTTAGGCAAAATAGTATGATTCCCTCAGGATAATACATTCATGCCCTCAGGATAATATAGTGCATTACCCACATGCTAATCATAACAATGACCTCAGGATAAACAGGTAACCAAGACGTGCCCAACATCTCAAAACCAGTAAACAAGCAATTCCTTTCAAGGAAATGATACGATTACTACTTTAGAGGCATACCCTCGGGTATCCTAGCCAAACGGCTAAACAGTGGGACACACCCTCGGGGTGGTTCCGGATCCAAGCAATGATCCCGAACAGTATTTTATTATCCCAATTTAATCACCTATGCAATTCTAGGCATTAAATATTTCAACGGCCTTAGCCACGCGACACCCCATCATGGGTTAGTGGTAAAAAAATGCACAAAAACACACATAAGTTGGAAAATAAACACAAATCCACCTACCGTATGCGGCAACGAATGTTATACCTGAACGCTGACTCCAGAAATGTCCAAGAACATCGTAGATCTGACAAAGAACAAAACCCATTCAAAGGTAAATAATATCCCCTCGGGAATGAATTGGTAGGAACGGTTCTAGGAGAGGAGAGGGATTACCCTTGCCGTTCCAACGAGATTGTCCGAATCCGAATCGGATTCCAGATGAACACCCGACGGAACTTCAAAGGTTCGGCCATCCTCCTTGGCTCCAAAACGGCTCAAACACCTCCATTTCCAAATGAGGAGGTTGCTGCCTGTTTTTAGGCCGAAAAAACAAAGTACATGGCATGTACTTCTGAGTACACGATGTGTACTTCATTCATTTAATTGTTCCTCTTGCGGCACCGCCACATAGTTCATTCGTTGACTTGAGTACACGACATGTACTCCCAAGTAAACGGCGTGTACTATCTCCCAGCTGGCGGCGAGTCCACCGCCTTACTGTTTAGGCATGCCGACTGACTACATGGCGTGTAAGGTACCACTACACGGCATGTAGTCGGTTCCTACCCCCTTCATCACCGGCATGGCTACACGCCCCATGTACTCATCCCCACACGGCCAAAAGTACACGACATGTGGGAAAGTACATGGCATGTAGTTACAAAATTTAGTATTTTTCCCCCTATTGCATTTTTTCTCAAAAACACTTAAGGAAAAGGAAAAAGAAGAAGCTTATACCTCAAAAATAAGAACTTGGTTCTTACAGTTCATAAGTATGACATTAGACCTAATTCATATTCTTATGATTCAAAAGATTGATTGTGGTCATATACAATTCAGCTAGGTTCCAACATTTAGAAATTCCTTATGCATATTATTATTAATATTTTCATTGTGTTGATATATTTTAAGGGAAAGATAAATTATCAATCTATATTCTTATGATTACACAACATGTCTCATGTTTTTGATCTGATGATTAAATTCTATTTTTATATGGATAAATTTGTTCAATTAAAATTATAAATCCCTATATAATGTCTCAATGAAAACTCTTATTGGACCATGTTATATTAATAATCCATTTATCACTTTTTCATTTTTTCCCATATGTTTGTTACGTTATCATTGATGGCATGTGGAATATTTTTTCCTTATTAATCATTTCTACTCATCAATTTTTATCATTTCTAATCACCGAGTTATGAACATGAGTATAAATTATGTCATGTCTCTAATTGAGTCAATTATAGGTCGATAATGGATATTTTATTACATGATTAATAAATTAATATTCCTATGCATTTTTATCTAATAAAACTGAAACATATATTCTATGGAATGAGATATTTTTTGTGATATTTAATGTTTATTATTTGGAAATAATAAATATATATTTTTTTTCTTGAATATATGTTGGGAATCTCTTTTAATATCCTTAATAATGATTTACATAGTATAAAAGATAAAAATTCAAACCTGGTTGTTATTTAGATTATATATTAATGTCTATTTAACATCATATTTCCTGAATTTATTTCATAATATTTGAAATGATTTTCACATTGGATTGTTCAGACTAATTATCTATAACCAAATTGGTTTGTTGATTCATGTAAATGATTTTATCAAATAGTATAAAGACATCATGACATTATTATTTATGATCTATTAATCATTCTAGTGTTAAAAAATATAAAATTTCAATAGATGGTAAAAAATTTATTAAATTTTATATAATTTAAAAATAATATTCATTATATGTGGTTAATGTGGCCATGATTATTTATTGTCAATATCATATATTTAATAAAAAATCATCTTCACAAAATAATTATAATATAAGTAATATTATATTTATACACTAAATTCATTATTAAAAAAATAAAAATATTTTTATAATAAATGATTTATATTAACATATATATATGAAGTTAGAACCGGTAATGTTATGATGAGTATTATAAATGACTATAAATATAGATTTTTATAGTTTTGATGAAATAAATAATATTAAATTATAATATTATAAATACATACATGATCATATTTTTAATGTATAAGTAGGTGGTGGATAGTTCAATGAAAATAAATAGATATTTTTATGAAATTAGAGACATAATCTTTCCCAATAGCATGTCTCTTTAGGACACCACATCATGTCTAGCTATATGGATAGAGCCTACGGCTCCATCGGAATTTTCGAGCTCCGAATGAGGGAAATGGAAATGAAAGAGTGACTGGCACATGTGTCTATAAGAACTACATCTATGGTGGAGTATACATATATTGTACCTCAAATCATCTATAGAGTACCATGATCATAATCCTCACCAGCCTAGAGATGATCTCTCTCTTGTCCACCTGCACCTTGCGGTCGGGTTGGACCTCATGGTGGTGGTGGTGGTAACTCCTCAAAACGTTGTCCACTACCAGCTTCATGGCCAGCTCTTCTACCATGTCTAAATGCTCCATGTGGACTGCCTCATTCGAATATCTACCTCTACATAGGCATTCTTTCGATCATATTCTGATCATCCGAACAACGGGTCGGACAGTCATGAGTAACGTGACCATGCCCACCACATGAGTAACATTGCCCACTCCTAAATGTGTGTATTTTCCTCAGTATCCCCATACAATCGATCCTAAGTCATGTGGTCATTCACCCATGAGTCTGGTCCTCTTGGACCTCTGTGACATCTGTCTACTACCTGGTGTAGAAGACTCTATAGCATGTCGACAAGTGGTGGCTCTCATTACTAAAGACTGTTCAGCAAGGAAACTCATCATAAAAAGTCTTCTTCCAGCACCCATGCGTGCGTCAGGATACTAAGGGAGATCATTGAAGCACTGATCTCTCACCTGATCCCCAGCTCAAAGGTCCGGGCCTTGAAGAAAGGGTATTGTACCATATCGGTGGAGTAACACGAGAGGTATGTGAACCTCACTGAGTAATGTGCCACTATCATGAGGCCCGACTGCAGATGAGGTAGCTCATGTATGAGAACTGCGTGGCGAGTCGCTGGAAGAAACTCTGCTCGAAACAGGATCTTGATATCTGCCCAAAGAAGCGTAATCTTGTCATAAACCTGAAGCATCAAGCTCCACCATCTTCCCGCTGCTTCCTATAGAAGGATGGCATCAAGTATCACCATGATGTCTTCTGGTGTACCAACCAGTCGGAAAAATCCCACTACATCCTCCAGCCAATCCTTAGCTACATGTGGTTCCATCTGTCCCCTAAACCTAGGTGGCCACTGAAACTGGAACTCATGCAACGAGCTTAAGTGGCATGCATCATCTCCTACTGCGGTTGGTGGCATCTGTGGCCCAACGAGGTGTGGTACCACTGGTGCATCCACTAGAAAGGGTCCCCACACAGAGGCCATCTCAATCGGTAGGATATCCACACGTACAACTCTCATGTCTCTAGATGGTCATCCGCAAGGATGCATCCTAAAAGAAACAGATGTGACACAGTCAAAAGATTATACTTGGTGAGTTGACATTTTTGAGAAGACATAAAAAAATTTTGAAATCACACATGCAATCTGAGTTTTCTTTCACTAGTCGGAAATCAGTAGTGAAGGTCTTGGTGTGTGGATATGTTGGCTGTCACACGAACACTAGAATCCATAAACTAAAAACCAAACTTAGTACCCTTAACACTATTTCTTCAAAGAAAAGATCTGAGTCCTATATTCTATGGTATAACTAACTCCACTAATACCAATTTGTCACGACCCATCCCCCTGGGCCCATATTGTGACTACCCCAAGCCCGCCTCCCATATTCCATGGGCTGGAAACTTGCACCAAAGGTGTAAATCCATAATTTGGGAAGGCATTGCATTTAAAACATGGAGTCACACACAAAAAAGTACGAGTTTGAAGAAAAACCCAATGTTGAACTTTATACAAAGATGGATGAATGTTGAGGGGCCGGAATAAAATCCCAATACAAAAGTACATGTACATCCGATAACAATTACAACTGAAAAGGAAAAAATAGATAAAAGGTGAACAGTAGCTGTTGGATCATCCACCATAGATCCAACTTGAAGGGTATGTACATATAGCCTCCTCATCATTACATGATTGTCGGTCTCCAGCGCATACCGACAAGTCGTACGGTCCACCTCTAGGCACTATCCCATCCCGGTACTCTCATCCTCAGTTAGGGATGTTTTTCTTCTACAACCAACACAATAAGGTGCGGGCATAGCGCGTGTAGGGGTGAGTATAATGATAATCAATAGGGACCACGAGAAACTCAAGGTCTTACAAAATACAACAAGGATTATCCAAAAAGTATTAAATGAACTGATCACCCCACATAGGAAAATACCCATACATATACCTATGTTATCTAGTAATCCATCTCAATCATGAGTTAAATACAGAAGTTACTGACTCAGCTCAAACTAGGATATTTATTATTAAAACCATGGCTTTTAGAGAAATTTTTCTCAATTGAATATAGTGGGCCTACTGGGTCACACGTAGGTGCTTCCCACAAACCATGAAATGCTGAGGTACTCCTCCTGTCGAGTATTGTGGGTCTACTGCTCTCACACAAGGGTACTCCCCACCGTGGGTCTACCACGACACCAAGGCGCTCCCCACTGGGCCAGTAGAGTCACTCTGAGTCAAATGTTCAGCAGTCATCAGGTCTCATCCATCTAATAGTTTCCTGCATAAATGATCACTCGTCTCTGGAAGTTCCTCTACAAAAGCTACTGTTTGATGATCCAACTGCCACGAAGTCACATGAAGAAGTATCTCAATTTTCATCCATATAATAGAGGTCGTAACGCAATAGACGATGCTTTAATCAGACTCTCGCTCTATGAGTTATTAGCATTTTAGACCCAGTGGCCCAGTTGGATTCAAGTACTATCCAAGCTGACTGTATCTCTACATTACCCCGAAATCAAGTGGGGTATACTCTAAGGGACCATCCCGATGCATGAAAAATAGGGCCGCTAACATTTCTCCAAATGGTTGTCTGGTGCCATAGATATCGCCAAAGAATGTAAAGGTGTCTGTAGTGGTCTCGGGTCAGTCTGACTCGATCGGACCAACTCGGCCCAACCACGTCATGGAAAACTCGATCTGGGTCGACCCAGTCAGGCATGTTGGGTCTGTCCCGACACATTGTACGTGCCATCTTGTTAGGTTCGTCCTGGCCAACTGGGCCCAACCCAGCATGCCGCGAGGATGTTTAGGACCAAGCTTGGGGGTGGTTTGGCCAGAAACGTCGTAAGGGCGTGGCCCGTCACTGCACGGCCCGGAGGGCGTGGCCAGGCCAATTCAGCCATTACGCCATGAGGGGGTCGTAGGCCAGTGGGGGAGTCCGGGAGGTGGCCGGGAAGGGCGCATCCCGGCATGTACGTAGCTAGGAAGGGCGTCAGGTGGGCCGACGGGAGGCCGGGTAGGGCGCAGCTAGGCCGGGACATGGACGTGCAGGGAGCCCTGCGGGCCAGATGGCAGTCAGGTTGAGCGCCATGTGGGCCGGTGCGGTTTGAAGGAGACAAAGTCAGAGACAAATTCCGCGCTTCTAGAGGCCTCCTCAAACCGTGCCACCCTCGTGACATTCTGGTGTGCCCACCGAGACTGCTCCACGGGACAAACCACTTCCTACCTCTCGTGGGCCCAGCCGCACCACAATCGGCCACCCACGCACCCCGACCGAACAACACCTAACAGCTCCGGATCGAGTCGCTGCAACCAAACCTGTGCCGACCCGAATCGCATCGGCCCCACCTCCCGGCCTCTTGGTCGCCTGCCAGCTTGGCTACCCCCTAACATGTCACCCACCAGCCCTCCTTGCACCCTACCTGGCCACCCGCCGGTCCACCTGGCACCCTGCCCGGCCATCTCTGGCCTGCCTGGGGCCTTCTTCGGCCACGTGCCCGCCTAGTCGCACCCTGTCAGGCTACCTCCTGGCAACCCTGCCTCCGGAGCCTCCCCAGGGACAACCTCAGGGTGCCCTATCCAAACCAGCACAACATTTCCCTACGGTTCGAGCTGCACTGGGCCACACCGTTGCGACGCTCTGAGGAAAACCAACCCCAAGCATGTGCAGAACCTTCCTCACGGCCAGCGGGGCGGGGCCCATCAGGCCAGGCCATACATTAAAATATAGCCCACCCAATGGGCCGGGTCAGACCCATCAGGTCTGACAAGGATGACCCAGACTAGGTCATCCCAGACTGGGATGGGCCAAGTCGGTCTGATTGGGTCGGTCTGGAACTTTGCCAACTACTTACCCCTTGGATTCAATGGCCATATCTTTGGCACTAGATGATCGTTTGATGAACCGTTAGCGGTGTGGGTTTTCATGGAGCTCAATGGTCCTTTTGAGTATACACCAATGGATTTTGAGGTAAAATTGAGATAAATTCCAGTAGGATCGTACACGAATCCAACCGGGCCCCCGAGACTAAAAGGTTAATAACTCATATATCGGGCGTCCGATTGATGCATTGTCTATTGCGTTGATACCTCTATGACGTGGCATACCATTGGGATAATTCTTCATGGTACTTCATGGAGGTTGGAGAATCGACCAGTAGAATGTGTAGCGGATCTTCCTGATATGAGCGATCATTTGTGCGAGATCCTAATAGATTGTTGAGACCTGGTGACTGGTGACCATTTGACTCTTAGTGAATCTACTGGCCCAGTGTTGAGCACCTTGGTGTCACGACAGAACCACAGTGGTGAGTGCCTTGGTTACAAAGTAGACCCACTATACACGAGAGGAGGAGCACCTCAGTAGGCTATGACTAGGATAACCTTTGTGTGATGTTGAAGATCCAATGTGGGTAGGGCCTCTTTATGAGTGCAGCAGACCAACGATACTCGACAGGTGGAGTATCTCAGCAGTCCAAGGTTAGTGGGAAGCACATCTGTGTGACGCGGCAGACCCACTATTCTCGATTGACCAAGAGATTTCCAGTAGACAAGGTATTAGTAATAAAAAGCATGGTTTGAGCATAGTTAGTAACTTTTGTGTTTATCTCATGATTGAGATGGATTACTTCATAACTTAGGTATATAAATGGGGATATAAGTAAGAGGGGTTATATGTTGATTTCATACATTTTGGTTTATCCGTGTTGGATTTTGTGAGACCTTGAGGTTCTCGTGGTCCCTATTGAATATCGTTATACTCACACCTTCATGTGTTATACCATCACCTCGTTGTTTTGGTTGCTGACGACAGACAACGGTCACTGAGGCTGAGAGTTCCATGCTTGGACGGTACCCGGAGGTGGACCATACGACATGTCAGTATGTAGAGGAGACTGAAAGACGTGGAGTGCTGAGGATGTTATTTATACATACACTTTAGGTAGGATCTGTGGTAGATGATCTATATGATACAGTTCAGCTTTCAGTTTTTTTCTTTTTAGTTGTACTGGTATTTTCGTATTGGGATTGTATTGAAGACCCTCTACATTAATCCCTCTTTGTATATAATTTTACTCAGTGTTTTGCTTCCATCTCTTAATCTGTTGTGTGTGCTTTCATTTTTTAAAGGCAATGCCTTCCTAGTTTAGGGATTTACGCCTTTGGTCCTAGTCGCCAGCCCCTGCCCTATAGAAGGCGGGCTTGGGGTAGTCAGAACTCGAACCCCGAGGGACAGGTCATGACATCTATGATAATACTTCCTACCATGATAAATGATATTATCATGCTGTAATTAAAAATTCATCATATATACATATGTTGATATAAACATTTATAATAATTCCGACACCCAACATAAAATCTTTATGTTAATGATTGAGGGAAATAATATAAAATAAATAAATTTAAGTAACTCCATTCTTAAACATGTACCAATAGTTTCCCCATCCTTATGATGGCTCACTAACCAATTAATGAATTGTAATAAAAAATTAAATATCAAAAGAATATATATATATATATATAAACACCCTAAAATATGGATCATTGAATTCACATGTTGACTGGTTCATCACTGTCCCACCCATATTATATGCATCATTTGATCATCCATTCTATCTATAAATTATCATGTAGATGATTTAATATTCACCCCTTAATACCTAATTTATGGTAAGGGACCACTAAGAGAAGTTGGAAGTAGTCCTCAAATCATTCTAATCTCATTACCTATATCATTTAAAACGAATTATAGCCTCAGAAACCACTATAATAATTTTATTTGTATTATAGTTCAAGATATCATATTTCATACAGCTATACTTATGGGAAGTTGGCTCCACCAATACATGATACAAGTATGCTCTATACCTCAGGTCAGTAGAACATACATATAAATATATAGTAATCTAAACTTGACAAAACATGGGTATGAATTCCCTTAATATAGAAATAAATTATATCAAATGATACACCTACTTGACAACCTTTAAAATGAGTGTTCAACGATATTGAATTCAACTATCCATTTCCACTCTGTGGATGATTTTAGACGAAAATACCCAAAAAAACTATGCATCATTTTGCAATTTGATAATATCTGTACAAATAAACAACATTATGAAAAAATAAGTTTAACTATATATATACTTGTCTCTCACTATAATTACATAGGAACCCTGACTACCACTACTAATGTGTATTCATCAAACTTTCAGAAAAAAATAATGTTATAAATAAATAATTAAATGTGCGAAAATAAATGAACATTAATTTATTACAGAATAATGTTTAAATAATTTTAATATAGGTATTGAAGGGAATATTAATTCTCTTTCTAATATTTTAATATACTATGTCATTGTTAAAAAAACATGAACAAAGAACTCTTTTTTTTTAAATTAAATAATTACAATATATAATTATCTATATTTTTTTCTTTTGCAACACCCCATCCCAAGGGTTATTTAGTGTTCATTTATTTTTCATAAAATATATTCTCATACTATAGCACTTTCCCTACACGTCCTTAATAAAACAACATATTTTCATTAAAATTATAGATGTATCATGTGATGTGTAGAAAAAACAACAACATTATGAAAATAAAACATCCAACTTTCATCATGTAAGATAAATAATTCAGGAACAATACCCACTCGGAACACATCATATTCCCATAGTGTCCAAAAATATAACATGAAATTAATAAATCAATCCATCAAAAAATCAATCCTCACAGCACCCCTATATCCAAACACAATTCTCATATTGGGTTTAAAACCATATCAAAACTACCCTCAACAAAACATCACTAGTCTCCCAGTTTTTACCCATCTTGAATACCTCTTTGTATTACAAATGAAGGAATACTCACAACAAAATTTTACCTAAAAAAACATATCAATGCACTAAATTTCTCAAAAAATGTTTATATTACTGAGTAATTTTCAGCACACTATCCAATGGAACTATAGTCATTTAGTCATTGTACACAAGGCTTCCATAAAAACAATGAGTTAATTAGACCACAATAATTTATAATTGTAATCTATCATTTTATTTCCCAATTAGAAGAAACTAGTATATTATACCTAGTATTTATCAATAAACGAACTTAAAAATTATCATGTATGGTTTTCATTGAAAAAAATAACCATGATTTTATAATCACAAAAAAAAACACCGATATACAGGAAAAATATTTTTCAGATTACATGTTTCTTTATTATTCCCCAAATTAATTTTATTTTTCATTTATTCTTATCAAATTTTTAAAATTTAACTATGTCATTTTCAACAATTGTGAAAACAAAAAAACATAAAATCAACATTAAACACACCTGGATTCAACCCACATAAAAGGGATTGAAATTTAAAAACAAATTTTTTATACATTTAATTTCTAATGTCCTCATTTGGATTTGTTTTGTTAAACTACTAACTGAATGAATAAGGAATGATTTTCTAATACTATCACTACAAACCATCATTATGGTAAATAATCTCCTACCAATATATAATGTTTTTAGTGTTCTTTTAGCATGAACAGAAAAAAGGTTCAAAAATCAAATTAATAGTTACATTGTAAAACAATGAACCCTAAAAAATTATCCCCCTAAGTCTTTTATAGAATTAATTGATATAATCCCCAAAGAAGTTAATGGAATATCCTTTTACAACATTTTAAATGGGGTTAGATGTTGAAGGAAATACAATATATTTATATACTACACAGATTTTACGATACCTCAATCTCTATAATATTAGGGCTGGATTTGAATGTAGTGTATCCATGTAACTTTGAAAAATACCTTATAACTAGCATTGGTTCATGTGTAGAGATGAAAATTTAGAGGATATAAGTGAGGATACCAAATATGTAACATGTCTTGTAAAAAATATTCATGATGTGAAATGGGGATTCATGTCATAAATATTTAAATCACATATCCACTAAACATTCAATCTCCTCAACTGGACAACCAAAAAATACATTAATGTCATGAAAGACTAATTCACACGACGAATTACATTAAGTAAAAAAATAAAAATTCCTTAAAGAAACCCTTAAGGCCGTGAATGATAATTCAATATCTGAATCATAATTCACTTCATGTATATCGAGAAAACCCTGTGACTTGATATTACAAATAAGATTATAACATTCAATCACAATATCTTACCTGAATCATAAAAATGATTATAGCAAGAAATATATTACCAAAACATCAAACTACATCTAAATAATTATCAACCATAAGAATTTGGAATAAAACTATGTGCAGAATAAGGGGTCCGAAAAAAATACATACGATATGTTTAATGATTATAGAATAATAATAGAACAACAATACCTATAAATGAATAAGTAATAAAACTCACAAAAACACTACGTATCCAAAAAACCCTGATGTGGGATATTTATCTCAAAAGTAATGCCAAATTAGACATAAAAACAAGGATGAAAAATTATCTCCTTAAACAATTTGAGATATAAAAAAATACCATCATTGTTTATGTGAGTAATAATTCATGATAGTTCAAGCACTAAACAACTTGAAATATTTTGGAACATCTTTGACTATTTCTCTCTAGATCCCCCCCCCAAACACCATATCCCCCATATGACATGAAATAAGGTGATAGTACACCCACAGAACAACTTCTTTAGATCGAAATAAAAATGTACGTTATACTCCTCAATGGTCTTCCAATCATTAACATCTTGTTTCCCACAATTTATTACATGATGGTCAACTTGATGTTGAAAAATCCCAAAAATTTAAGAGTATTTTATCAATTATTGTATATTAAATATATTATAATATAATAAAACCATCTAATATATATGTTTATATGCTCATTTATAACCTAAATGTATTTAAATAATCTAAAATAATGTTGATTATAATATATTCAAATCATGAAATAATATAATTTTATTTTCTAAAATGTAAATATAAAAAAAATCATTAATATTATAATTACGATGGAAAAATTATGATTTTGGTTAATTTATAAAAAACATGATTTTGAATATATATTAATTCCATAATTATGATCTTTTTTTAATACAATTATATTTGAAATAAATGTGATTATTTATATGTACCTTTACATGATATGTTATTGTATTTTATTCTAATAATATTTTAAAAATTATATTTTAATGTTAATATATTTTTTGATTATTTATAGGTAGATATATTTAATATTAATATTAAAACATTCTCTGAATATTTTTTTTGTTGTGATTATTTATTAATTAAAATGAAAATTTATTTGAATATAGAATTTCATTTTTTTAAAAAATTAATTTTTATTTAATATAATTATATATCATTTCTAATCTATAACATTTCTTAATAAATTTTTAATTTAAATGTTAGTACAATATCATGTAGTACATTTATTTTATAAAATAATATAATGTTTAGAACTTCTGATTTAATACTATAAGTCTTCAGTATACTATTTTTTATAAATATATATAATTCATTTAAACGGGTAGTAAAATATTACAACAGTAATGGTAATATAACATATTGAAATTAAATTTATATATGAAAATGTAAATTATTTTTATTATAAGAAAAATGAACAAAATTTTATTATAAATTTATACAAGTTCTAACAGTTAAATAAATTATGTAATTATACTAGATATTAGATATTTATTTTGAACAATATATTAAAAATATGTCCAACCCATATCTAATCAAGGGGCCATCTCAACCACGCTATAGTGTGATAATCTGGATTGAACACATTTTGGAGGTTGTCAACTGTGATTATACAATGTGGAATGTGTGATACTTTGGGAATGTATATAGCGCAATGATAATGCAATGCTCTCACATGGTGTACATGTATCACGATCTTAGTGCATGATGCAACAATGCATGTCTATGTAGCAGTGTAAAGACAATTGTGTGAGTTACTATATCTAGGTACTTGTACCTCAGTGCATCAACAAATCATTTAAATAGAAAAATTATTAAAATATATATATACAGGCACTTGAACATTTCATTTTTTGATATAAGACATGCTCTATGTGTTACTCTTCAACTATATTACAACTCTAATTTAAAATGTAATCAATATGATCTGAAAAATACCATGTTATCCATTCAAATCATGTTTCATATTCTTACTTGATGATACCTAAAAAATCAAAATCAATTTCATTTTGTTCTCCAATCAGTTGTCTCATCCTCATAACTGCATTCTCAGCCTACATATATATTTTACCAAACGGAATAATCCTCTAATGACAAACCTGATAACATAATGATACCGTGAGTTGTATAATATATACCATGTAAATGTAAATTTTTTTTAAGGGATGTATCATTTCAAGAAATAATATTTATATATAATATAGGTAGAAACTCAAATTCCATGAAGCCTAAACATTGCATCATTATGTAAATTTCCTTGTATAGAAATTTATAGAATCATTGAGTGGATATGATGACTTTTAATCTAAATAATTGGATATATATATATATAAACACTAAAAATGTCATTTTTATATATAAATATAACCAAAATAACGATGTTATAACATATAACAAACTTTATAGTCTTAGATAACCCCTTTAATGCACTCTATCTCCCTCGCCTCTAATTCATTTCTCGTTTTATATATGCATTTCCATACCCTGGGAGAACACTTCCAATGTATAGTCATTAACATTATTTAGTGGATCATATTTTATAGAATTTTATTTTTATCATTAAATAATCATAATTATTTTTATCAAATTTCATTTTTTAAAATGTTTAATTTACATTCAAAAAACATTTACTCCATATCTAATTTTTTATAAAAATTACTTTCCAATGAAATTTATTATTTCACAAATGATATTTATTTTATTTTTATAAGTCATGTATACATGGGAAATATATTCCTGAGATGATCTTATTTTATAAAATTAAAAACCCTAATTTAAATGGAAATGTTTTTCACCATATTATCAAATTCCTTCTATAAGATATAATTCTAAAATTTTAATCCTGTTTTAAAATGTAATATGTGTTAATTTATTTGAAAATAGACTTTTAAAAATTTTCTATGTTATATATGTATATGGGTATGACCATGAAATATTTTTTCCTATAGAATAACATTTACATTAATAGAATTTAATGTTTTAAATTAATTCTATATTGAATATATAAATATAAACATAAATTGTTTTAAATTATTCTATAATTATGGATTATTTCTATTCATTATTGTATATTTGGTAATATATAATTTTTTAAACCCCACATGTTATAATATTATTTTCTTCCATTAAATGATATTATAATTTTTTAATCGTTTTTAAATGGGACATAATGTAGAAAGGTAGAGTTTATAAAAATGGTTCCATATATAAAATTCATCACATTAGTATTGAATGAAATAATTAGGAATGGAGAAGCCCAAGGACTGAATGAGACATTTTCCAAATAGTGATAATACTAGTTGAATGATATATTTCTTATTTTTTATTGTAGAATTATATTCCATTAAAATTTATATGTAAAAATAATTTTAAATAAGAAATAAATGTACATTTTTACATATAACATATTTCAAAATAAAATGAATTTTCAAAATTTTATATATTTTAAAATATTGTGAAAATTATTTTAGATATATATAATTTGAAAACCTAAATAATTTTTTTGGGGGAAAAAATTTATGAAATTAAGTGTTTTCTATATCAAATGAAATAAAAATATTTTTATTAAAGTTCTAATGAGTTATTCATAAAATGAATTTTCAATGGTTTTAAACCCCTTTAATATGAAAAGTTATTCTCATTATATTTTTTAATATGCTTTAACATGATCATAAGAAATTACATAGGTGTTAGGCCTTTTTATGAAGTAATCAAGAGTGAGGAAAAATATCAATATCATTTTAAATTTTTTTAATTCTGATTAATTGTAATTAAATAGTATAATCCTAAACAAAATAACAGATAGTATATTTTTTTAGTTTTACTACTACTATTTATAATATCCCATTTTTTAAAAAATAAAATATTTTTTTTCATTGGATAGAGATGCACATTTATCGAGGTGTTATCAATGGTATCGATGTATATTCATTATGTTTAAGAGACCATGATTCATAATCTTATGTAGGGTAGTTTTATCTAATAATCTATGGCTTTAACATGAGCCATCACCTTCAAATATATAAACAAATGGGGTAAATATTACTCCCATTACATAACCATCAATTACTAGGTTGAGGAAACACCTTTACGAATATTTTAACAAAAACATTGGACACTAGTGTCCTCTTCATATGATCGGCGTAGTTATCCTCTAACTGTTGTTTATGTACAATTACTCTAGGAAACTCTAACAAATTTATTTATGTGAATTTACAATTAATCATTAAAATAGAATTACCCTCTATATCATTCTAATTTTCTTTGAAATGAATAATGATTAAATGTGAATGATCAAACCACAATAAATATCAGTAAAACAAACTTGTAACACATTGTGATTTCAGAATAGGGATATCATGTATGAAATCATATTTGACAAGTTATTATATGATTGTAAGAGATTATTACACCCTAATACTTTCAAATATATTTCATTTTAAATATATTCAATCTCTTTGAGAGATATTTTTGCACACAACACATGGTTTAGTTGAAATTAGGGACTCTATCGAAATCTAATTATTCAAAAAATGCCATTATAAAAACAATCTTATATTAGAGGTAATGAACAGAGCTAGTTGAATTAGAAAAACTAAATTTTCTATAAAAATTTTAAATAAATAATTTGGTGATTAATCAATTATAGAAAAATAATAACTATTTGAAAGAAACAGAAATGTATTCTGAAAATGTATTTTCATGAAATTTAGTTTAGTTATAGTTTGTTAATGTAATATTAATTTGATTTTTACTGATTATAGAAAATTGATATTAAAATTTGAATATCATTTTTAAATTATTATATTATTACTATTATTTATAATTTTTTAAAATTTTATGAATATAATAATTTATTAGTGACAGTGAAAAGTATTTAATTTTATAAAATTTTCTTTTATTCTATTAATTTAGTTCCCCTTATTATTATAATTTTATCTACAATTATTATAATTAATATTTTGTATATTATATCCAATTAATTTATTCTATATTACCATTATTTTATACATTAATATAATATTTTTTAGGATTTAGGGAACCACTTTTCATAACATTTTTTATATTCTATAATATTTATCTATATTAAACAATTAAACTAAAATCTAATGAAGAAAGACCTAATTGATAATTAAAATATATATGAATATTAATATATATAACAATTTAAATATAGCTATTTATAAATACATTTCAAATTTCAAATTTAACAATAAAGATTCCTTAAATTATACATTTCAGGAAAAACCATTTGTTGACACATATATGAGAAATTGTTTTAAATAAAATCATTAAGTTATCATATTTGAATTTGAAATGGTGGATTTCTATTTTCGAATCATTATAATTTATATGATTAAATAAGGTCCAAATAATTTTTTTAGAATTGTGAATTGTGATAATAGTAAAATTAATTACCACGGTGAAATAAAATATAAGTTTACTGGGAGGATAAACTGAAAATATAAGATCTCAAAAATCTCCCAAAACGTGTTAAATTACAATTTTATGGTTACAATGACACCTTTTTCTTATAAGGGTAAAATTTAACCATGTTATATCCTTATAGAATGTGTAAAACATGTAATTAATTATTTATTTAAAAAAAATCCATGTGTGTCATCTCCCCCGCTTATGAAAGGACACCCTCAACCAGAATCTATCCACATAACAAAAACCATTTAGTTTTGAATGTAAATACCATTCTTGGATGGATTTTGGTGTGAACCTAATGATGTTTTCTAATGATTATGTATTATCTATAAATACGAATATAATTTTATATATTCATCCACATCATATAAATATTATTAAACCATAAAATAATAGTAAATAAATATTATTATATATACTGATATTTTTTATATTATTTACATAACAAACAGCAACCTCCTCCTACCTCAAATGTGATTAAAAATCATTAATCTTCTCTACGGTGGACTACCATCTCTCAAACCAACATAATTCATTTTCCTTCACCACATATCACAGAAATAAATATTGATGTATATATAGATTATAAATATTTATTCATGTTATAATTATGATTCTAGAATTAATATATCACATATACAACTTTTTTTCTTTCTAGTCCCTTTGGTAATCCAAAATACCACCCGTATGGGAAACAAACCGCCACCTTCCAAAGTGATGTTATTAATTTTTCATAATTGATTTTCATAGATCGCAATAATGATTAATTTTATGACGACAGAGGATTTTAATGACATGTTAAAATTTTTATAAATTAAATATATCATATAATTACTTACCACACTATCCATTAAATAAATTAAAACATCATTCTTGAGTACAACAGACTACCATTTTACGATGAAATGATAATCGTTTTTCATTATCAATTTACATTGGAGTTATGAAAAGATTAATTTAATGTTTAAATGTGATATATTTAAATTGATATTGACTATTTTTAGTTAGTACACAACCCACCTTGTTACATTTTGACCCATTATAAAAATAAAATCATTGCTAATGTTTATGCACGATCTCTCATCACTATGAAGCAATGTGATTCATTCTACGTGTAAAAATTTGTATAATTATTTTAATGATGTATATATTTCAAAAAATTATTTTTATAACAGAAATATCACTACGTAGTCAATGTAATTAAAAACAATTTTCTACATCTATAAAATTCCTGATAAAATGTATAAGAGAAAACAATACAATTATCACCAGAAATAATAGCGAGAATGGATGATTATTAACTAAGAGTTAATAAGGTGATATAAAAGGATAATATAAGATATTATAAAACATATTAATATTATTATCTCCCTTAAATCAAATTTAAAATCACTATACATAATGTTAATGTGCACTAAACAAACAAGAAACATGTGGTAAGGGGTTTCGTAACACAATTTTAATTTAATGGGGAATACATCTACTTCAATGGATATATTATTCCATGATTTTGTATAAGGATACATTTGATAATAATATGTAATATTTAATATATAATTTCTCTGGATATAAATGAGTTACAAATTATCATCACATTGATTAAATCTCATATCAATGATGTAATGTTTTTTATATCTAATGTCACAAATATCTTTATTTGAAGAACATGTAAGTTTATACATGTAATTTATTTTAAATGGTGTATATTCTACTCCTGTAAATATTATATTCTGAATAATTAACAATTTATTTCATTTTATTTTTTAATTCATATATTTCATTCATAGGATTTTATTATTCCAATGATTCCAAATCCTAATAACTTTATGTTTCACTAATATTTTAATCATCATTTCTTATGCTTGAATTTCCCTGAAATGAAATTATATAATAATTATATAATATAAAATTTTCATTTTTGTTGTTGTTATTCTTGATGTTTTCATAATTTTGTACCATTTTTCTATCAAAGGTAAAAAAATATTAATAAACTTCTTTTCATAAAATCATATTTTAATTTATTATGAAAATCATATTTCTTCCAAATCCAGGTATTCAAAAAATGCATTAAAAGTCATACTAATATGATTTTTTATTACATTTTTTCCCTAAATCAGACACAAAACAAATATATTAAAAGGATAATTTCTATCATTTTCCTAACAGGGTACGTTTTCTTATTTTTATATAAAAATTTTAATGGAATATTTGATTTAAAAAATATTCATCTTGAAAGGAAATCTACTACCATCCAGGATGGGTAAATAATTCCTAAATTAATTTTTATATTTCAAATATTAATTTCAAAAAATGTTTTCATTATTTATTGAGACTATTTTACAATTTTAATTTAGATATTTCAAAATAGAATGGATATTTTCCAAAACAAATGTTTATTGTGATCATTAAAATCATTTTCCATCTATGACGAAATCCTTTAATTTTAATAATTTTAATGTAGTAATATTCATCAATAATTTCTTTAATCATTATAAAATTATTTTCTATATGATTAATAATATGGATCATATTGATTACTCATAAATTAACTATATATTTCTCTCATATATATAATTAATTCATTCTATATTCAAATTATTTGGTAGTACATTCCTTATGAACATTCAATAATTATGTTATTCAGTAAATTTTAGTGGATAATGATATGAATCTAAATTATTAAACCCATTTCATTTTAATGTGAAATTATTATCTTATTATTTAGGATTAATTTTTTTTATGTGGCAAAAAAATCAAGAACATTATATGAGGAGTGTGAAAATATATCACTCTAAGTAATTTGGTGATGATTTTGTTTCATGATACATCGTGGAATGGAATAGTTAGTAATCCATATCAATTAAGTTTCATTGTCTATATAGTGATATTTATTATATATATATATATCCTTAAATCATGAGTGTGTCATGTTTTATATTGTATCCACATTTCGTAAGATTTCATGATATTATGATTTTATTTTATTTTGTCTACGGTTTAATGTCATTAATCATGGGCCTTCCCTTTTATAATGTCATGTAATATATTCATTTCACACATTATGATTCATTATCATGATTCATCTTTTATTGGTATTTCAAGATAACCCTATTCTAAAATTCATTCTCTAGATTATTATATATTGTTTTATGATCTCCAATAGAATTAATATATCACTAGGAAACATACAAAATAAGACTTCTAAGTTTGAGTTTTCAATGACATACTATGGTCAATGTAGTCCAAATAAAATAAGAATCCTGATCATTTTGATGAAATTAGTGGATATTTATGATAATAATCATACAATAATATGTGTAATAGTCCTATGTTTAAAAATTTTTTATTTGAGAAATGTTTATTTAACATTTTGAATCTAGGATGACAAAACCATAGTGAGGACCCAAGGTAAATGTATAATGATAAGTATGTGGATAATAATATATTGATAAAAATATTTGCTGATCATGGTAATGAACATATAGAGTGGTTTCCATGATATTTCCTCTGGATTTGGATATTTAACATGAATGTATTTCTAACATAGATATACATTGGAGAAATAACTATAAAAAATCATGTATTTACTGAATTGAGTGTAAACAGGTATTTAATGAATGACTATATAATACAACAAATTTTTCAATGGATATAACCTGATAGAATCGTTTTAAGAAAGAATAGGATAGACCATTTAGTGATCTTTTAAAACAAAAATGGATGATAACTATATAAAAATTAATCATGGTTATTCCTAAATATTTTTCATGATATTTTGTTTTTAATGTGACATGTGGTGATATTCATAACTATAGGAATAAATTTTAGTTTGAGTTTTAACAGAGTTTATATTGTAATAAACATAGTGGAAAGAATATTTGTCATATAGCATTCCAATAAGTTGGGATGAATCACATATAAGAATATCTCAAATGGAGTGGAATATGAAATCTATTTTTAAACAAAGGTCCATAAGTAATGAATTTTCAATGAATTTGATGTCTTATATGTGGGTAATAATTTAATTATCTGAGTAAATTCCATATACAAATGAATATCCCCTATACCAAAGAAGTAAATTTTTAAAACAACTTTTAAAAATAAATTAGATAAATAATTTATATTTTAGGATTCAAGAAGCATGTTGTATATGTACCCTAACCACTAATATTTATTAACAATCATCAATCATCAATAGATTTTGATAGTTATTTATGAATATATATCATAATGTTATATTATACTATTAGATATGTATACCACCATGAGTTAATTAAATTTAGTTTATTCCCACAATTATTTACTTACACAACATTTTTTATGTTGAATTTAAATGGATTCCAAGTTTAATAATGATATTTTCGGTGACATTTTATTAGGTTGATGCATAAATAAACATTTGGTTTAACGAAAATGTTTTTTATTGAAGAATAGTATTAGGTTTTGGCTAGGTATGATGATTTTTTAAGGATTGAAAAATACGAAATGGATTAAGGTGAACTCTGTGATATAGTATGGTTATAATACATAGTAGTGGATTTATATAGGAATATTTTCGCAAACCATTTATGTTTTAGGAAACATAAGTGGAAAATGTAGATATTTTTATAGCGACTAAACAATTAATTATATGTTTTATTAATTTATAAATTAATTAGAAATCCATATTAAATCAATATAATTTTTAAAAAACATTATACTGTGGTGGAATTGAGTAATGGTAGAAATTATAATTATAATGTTAGTATGTTTACTTTTTTTCATATTCTGTATGGTAAATGGTTCCCTCGACTCTTGGGAAATAAAGATGAGAAAATTATATCATTGTAGATTCATTTATAATGAATCATATTGTATGTTAACTCATCAAAAAGCAATGGGATTTAATATTGAAACATTTTACATATTGTTCTCTTCCTCATTATGGTGATCTCTATCAATCTATATTAAGGTTTTGGAATTAGTATTCTCATACATGTATATGTTTTAATTCCCAACTCATGTTCTCCTATATGGAATAATAATATTGTGTTATTTTTAATACACCTAATATATCCGTTAATAATATATTTACAGGATGTTTTATTAAACCTTTATATAATTTGGGATTCCATTAATGGTATTTATAATGTTAATCACTTAATTTCTAAGATAAATACTAAATAATGAAGACTCAACTTATATGAGGGCGTAGAATGTAACAACAAAAGAATTTCAAAAAGGATCATCATATATGATATAGTATATGAATGAGAAAACAAAATTCCAAAGAGAACATGATAATCTATGATTTTATGATTTTTCTATTTTTAAATAAATCAAAAATCCTTTAATGCTATTGATCCACACATCACTACATTTTAATGAATCATAATACTCTATTTAAATATTATTATTTACTAATTATAGTTATAATATAAGAGTTATATTGGAGTTTCTGAATAATAAAAACAAGATTATGTATATTATATGGTTTAAAAATTTATTTAAAAAATCAATGGTTATATGATAATTGTAAATAAAATAAGATCCTTTTGAATGAAATAGAATAGTTTTTTTAAAATATATGTTTTTTTAAATATTCTATAGTATCATTTTAAACATAATTTGAATGAATTTTTTACATTTTTGTAAAATTTATTTTTAAAAGGTAAATTTATTTCGTAAATCTTAATATCATTATTATTTAATGGTTATATTTTGTGTTTTTTGATAAAATATGAAAATTTCAAAAAATAGTGAAAATTAATAATATTTATAAAATCGTAATATTTTTTATTAAATTAAGAGATTTAAAATTTATAACGTTATTTATAATTATTTAATGTTTTTTTCATAAAAAATACTAATAAATTAATATAAATTATCATTATAATATGTTTTATTATATGTTTTTATTAAGCTTTAAATCAGTTTTTGTTATGAATTTTTTTTAATGTGAACAATTTTTATCAATTTAAATTAATTATTTAACCCATAATTAGTATATATTTAAATAATTTTTATTTATTATAAATTTATAAATAGTAATTTATATTACCATAATTATTAATATTTTTCATATTTTTAATATGATATTAATAATTCTGTAAAAAATAAATTTCATGAAAGCTCATTTTATTGACCCAAGTGTGGGCATAATTTGAAAATAAATTCATCCACTTTTATGAAAATATTTTTTATGTATATATAAATCTTTAATAATAATAAAAATTTATATTATCTAATATGTTTAAATTAATTATTCACATAATAAAAAGTGAAAACAATAAAAATAATTTACCATAGTTAAGTTATAATCATGTTTTCTATTTGTTATTCTTAAATGATAAGGGTTAAAAATCAACCAAAACATCTATAATTCCAATTTTATTATATTATATTATCCTTATAATGTATAAGGTTTTAAATGGGTCCACTTTTGTGCCTTTTGGTCTAAGAACAACATTGGTAGAATTCTTTATTTTAGAAAATTCCAAGTTGGTCCTCTGCCCCAATTATAAAAGGACACCCATCTCTTATATAGTAATGATTTTAAAAAATATATATATGAGAGAATTCCTATGAAATAACATTAAGATTTTAATATACTAATCCTATAATACATTGTTTGGATATGAATCCATCATATGACCACTTTGGGAGAAAACCAATAAATGTTTCAATAATCGGTAACGTCCATAAGAGCGAATTATATATTATTTTTCCCACACCTCATACAATTAATTCTAAAACATTTTGATTTATTTTCATTAATTTATTATATATTGTGATATGAATTTATTTTTGGGTAATTACCTATAACATTATACTACTCAATCTAATGGGAAACAAAACAACTGATCGTTTGTATGAAAAACAACTTCCTCGCTAACCAACGTTTTGATTTTCTGTCAATAAATATATATAAGAAATATTTAATAATGTATAAAATTATTATATATCATATTTGTGATATAATTATTCTTATGTAATTATCATATAAAATACAACTATTTAATTTCAATTCCATATGAAATATGACAACGTCACTCATGTGTACGAAAAACTACTCCCTCATGAGGTGATGTGATTTGTTTTTCAACTACCCTTTTAATTGAAAGTAATAAGGAAAATTATTATTTTAAAATATTATATCATGAAATATAAATAATTATTTTAAATAAATAAATCCTATAATTTCTTACATTACCTTCCACTGATTAAATTATAATGTTGATCATCTGTATGAAAT
The DNA here is from genome assembly GCA_963277665.1 of Viscum album. Lineage (NCBI taxonomy): Eukaryota > Viridiplantae > Streptophyta > Magnoliopsida > Santalales > Viscaceae > Viscum > Viscum album. Next base: position 1,437,559,730 of record OY728159.1, read on the forward strand.
ACTACCACCTAATGAGGCGATGTGAATAATTTTCCATTATGAATTTAATTGTAATGTATAAATGGATATATTTAATAAATATATGTGATATATAATAATGATATATGTTATATAAAATTAATAAATAATCCATTTTGATACTAAATCCTTTTTTTAAAAATGATAATGTCATTAATTCATACTTACAATGAAGCATCTCGACAAAGTGAAATGATTTATTATCAATTTTTATAAATAAATAATGATACAAAATTTACATCCAATAAATTAAAATTTATTTATAAAATTTATATGTTATGTATATGGTGGAACTGTTTCCAAAGTTAATTATTTGAAACATTCATGATGAATAATGAATGATAATATTAGGAAATTAATGTCTAAAACAATAGTGAAAATGAATGGCTATTAATGAAAAGTTAATTAAATGTTTTAAAATAAAAATATATAAGATAATAAATAGTAATATCATTCGATGGTAAGTTAATATCATGTTTAAAACCACCATATAAGTAGTTAACAAGAGCTCAACAAAAGGTAAGTGCGGTATTTTTTTATTTCTAAATATAATTTTCATTCATTGGGGTATACAAAAAGAATTTTGACTAAAATATTCCATGACTATGTGTGATTTTATGTTTAATTTATTTATTTTCTATATTAAATTTTTTAAAGGATATAAATTTGTTACAGATAATAACCCCATTGATTAATTCTCACCTCAATTTAATGTACTTTGTAAGGTTCCCTTACTAATATTCCATGATTGACACACATGATCTCTTATTATGCAAATTTATTTTAATATGTTTATATAATACCCATTAACATAGTATATGAAAAAAATTTCCCACTTAATTACAATATAATTTTAAACTCATATACATCAATTCTTGGATGTTTTGATTCAAAATTTATCAAATCATTATTGCTTTTTGTTTAAATCAAATTTTATTCAGGATAATTTATCAATGTTTTTCAATTTAATGAAATTATATTATTATTGTAGAATCAATAATTTTATATTATTCCATTATATTTATTCATAATTTTTCCATGTAAAAGATTTATTTTCATAACTTTAGTACTTAATAATAATTAAAAATATTATTTAGGAAAGGACAGATAAAGTTTTTCTTCGTAAAATTTATTTTTTTCCTATAAGGATTGTCCATAAAAATTATTTTATATATTTTTTACGATGATTGTTTTTATTTTATTTATACAAGTAATTGAATTTTATGAAAAAAATGGAATATTAATTAAATATTCATATAATGTTGAATTTTATGTTTTCATATAAAATTGTGATATAGATATTTTTCTAGTATATAAAAAATGAATAAAACTATTTATCCTTCAATATCCCTCAATGTTATATAGAATCCATTATTTATATAAACAGATATTATAAAAAAACATTAATATCTGAAAATTTTTTGAGTTAAATAAATATTAAAGTTGAAATGATATTTTCCACATGAAATGATCAAAGTCTTATTTTAAAATCATTTTTAATCTTAGATAATATCACATAATTCTAATATAATTATATAGAAATTTTCAGAAAATAATATACTAATATTATAATATTATTTTCATCAATGATTATTGAATTTGATCCTATAAATTTAATCAAGATTATATATGTATATATGTCAAATATATGCCCAGTTTATATTATCACTTGCATTTATATGTAAATAAAAGGCTTATAATCATTTCTAAAAGAAATTAATTGTGAAATTCTAATTTGTTTTGATGATTTGAATGTATATGAAACCCATTTTCCTAACCGTAATAATTATTATTTTATTCCTTATTTTTTATTCACATTATCTGGAAGCCATACATCATGAATATGATATTATGGGTTCGCCTATATAGTGAAAAAATACATTTGGTAATTTAATGAAATAATGATAGATAATTGGTTGGATTACAGATTAATCCTAATCTATTTTGGGCCTTTATCATCCTTTTGATATGTTCTAGTTAGTATTCCTTGACTCTTGTTTATTTCATGCTACGTGTTCCTACCACATTTACAACACTGCCATATTTATTTAACAATGTGTTCCTTATCTTATTATTCCATGTTATTAATCATTCTCCTTATCTTTTATGATATCATTTTATACATTTTACACACATATTATGTTTTTATACTATGTTTATTACCATACATGTTTTTATACATCATCTCATTCTTAAATTCATTCTCTAGGATATGATAAGATTTTTAAGTTGTCAAATGGATTTAGGATATCACAATGTAATCAATAATAATTTTGATGTCATTGTCCAATATCTTTTGATGTATTATTTTTACCAAATTTAAAAACACTAGTTATCATAATCATTGAGATGTCCATAATGGTTATTTTCGACAAAATATTAATAATATGTGATGAAGGATTGGTCCCCTAAATTAATCTCCATAAACCTTTGAAAAAATCTAATAATAATTTCCTTAGTGAATTTATCATTTCAATAAACATGGTTATGACCATTTCATTAAGTCATTGTCTATACCAGAGAAAATTTATGGAGTATTACACCATGGTGAATCTTATATCCAAACCATAGCCAATGTTAAGAAAAAAAAAATCAAAGTTACCGAATAATTTTTCTATGATTCTACAATGTAGGTGAAATCCCAACACCAAAATGACCACATCAACGATGTAGAAAAAATATAATGTCATAATGATATTTAATTTTAAATAAAAAAAAATACTAATTTAGTTTTGTAATAGCATTGATTCATGTAATTAATGGATTGAATGAACCATGGGTTCTTCTAGCTCATATGAAGGCTAAAATGAAGAATTAAGTGAGTCTTGGATCTCAACTGTAAAATTAAAAAATATGTCACTATAAATTTGAACTAAACGATTCTTAATAAATCCATGATGAAATTTTATACCAGATTTCAATTATATTTCAAAAATATACTAATGAAATTCAAAAAATGAAATATTTATTCTTTCTCATTCATTGTATCATCATTTGAGTTTATTGATTTATACCATAGCTCCTCATCTATGTTTGAAAAAAAATTATTATTTCTATTTACAGTATTTTATTCATTAAAGAGTATTCATTAATCATTTAATATTCTAAAAAACATCCACTTTGTCATTTTCATCATTCTTTTAGTCATGCATCAGCAATAAAGAATATATATTATTATTCATGGTGTCTTAATTATCCTTTGAATATAAATTTTCATTAGTTTCAAAACAAACAATAGAGTCAACGCATTATTGTTTCCCTATCGAACATCCTAGATGTTATGAGATGTTTGTACTCATTCGTAAGCTATTATCAAAATCCATTACAATGTTTTTTTAATTAATTTCTACAATTTATTTTCCCGTATATTTATTAGTAGAAATTTCACTACACACATCCATTACATGTATTATTTTAAACATAAATAAAAATATTTAAATAAACAATACATTTATTTTATATCCTCATTGAAATAAAATATTAAATTAAATTTCATTATCCTCTCTTCGTTTTATCTCATACATACATTTGGTAACTAAGGGAATTATTATTTTTCTTATAAAAAATCTATGTCTTTAGGATTTGGTTTTTTTCAACATCTTTAATGATTTCAATATTTCATCTTTTTTAGGGAATATTTTTAAAAACCCATTTTAATCAAAAATATAAATATATTGGTTTTTTATATTATTTTTTTCATTTATATTATAGTTATTGGAAGTCATATATGATAAGCTCTTATAGATTAATTGGTTGTTGTGTAAGTAAGATTTATATGCTTGATATATTTCTAATACTGAAAAATAAATTTAATTAACAATAGATGATATTTCTAATTTTTAATTAAATTATTATTATATGTTTTCATCACATTATATTTCAGAGAAAAATGAATTTAATCATATATCAACATGATAAAGGCTTCTTGAAATCTTGAAAATTATTGTGATTACTCATTATAGAATAAATAAATTTAATCTGACAAAGATTGATTTTTATTTTAAAAGTTTTAATGTTTAATATTCATCATATGGAATATATTAATGAAATATTTATGTTAATTTCTATAATATATGATTTTAAAAATTCTCTTAGAGATAAAATTACTCTAAAAAAGTATTTAATAAAATCATGTGTATTTTATAATGAATATGGGATCCTATTGTAAAAACATCAAGAAGTGAAAAACATAAAAAAATTACTAGATAAGGATAATAGATTCTCCTAAGACTTATGAGATCATAATGAATAAATATTTTCATTATAATTATACTAATATAAATGAGAAAAAATTATCAATTTCAATGGAATTATAGAGGAGTATAACAATAATGATAAAATATATCATCATTTAGTTAGATGGAAATATTAATCAAATATGGGAATCATACAAAGAATAAAATGGTTGATAATGAACATGAACATGATTTGGAATTATTTTAATAAAAACACACCATCATCAAAATGATGAACGATGAAAAGATAATCCAAAGAAAAAAGAAATTAGGGTTTCATCTTCGTGAATGAGAAATTATTCTCTCAAATAAAAAAACTCAACTGATTCAAATTCCATGTGTCTCATAGATCACATTATATATTGAAACATTGTAAACTCTAACCCTTTATTATCATCATCTCCAAATTCAACATCAAACTATTATTATTCTATTTTATTATGATAAGATATCAAAAATATAATCAAGATACAATTGGTGATGTTTTTTTATAGAAAACACAAATTTATAGGAAATGAAGACGAAACATAATCTTTTGAACAACAAAAGTGAAAAACTGAAAACTGAAAATGATGAATTATAATCGAATAAAAATAATTAATAAAATATTAATGAATTATGAAAAAATCTATATGATATCAAATCATCTGTAATGAAATTAACTATTTTAAGGGATACATTATATATGATTTTCCGTGGTAAATATCATTTAAATACACTCTTGGATTGGGTTCTTGAATAATTTACGTTCTTATAAAAATATTTATTTTATAAAAAAAATTCATTTAAAAATTAAATTGATTTTCATAAAAATATGAGTTGAATTAAGGAATTCAATTGAATTTTTTTCAATATGGATGACAAAATAGAATCCATCATTCTTCTAAAATCTCTTCTGAAAAGGCTCTATAATAATTCTGACTATTTAACATATGTATAAACCAATATTTCAAAAAAATAATATTAATGTAATTATATAATAAAAAAATATTCAAAATACTAATTCCAAGAAATCGATATTGAATATGTATAATGTTTTCCATTAAAACCTGCTTGGATATTCGTCTATAATTAATCTATATTTAAAAAATTAATATATGATATTTGAATTTCTATGAAAATTCATGATGATTAATCAATGCTATATCATTAATATGATTTCTCATTTCATAACATATAAAAATGTGTAATTTTTAAATATTTTAAAAAAATTGAAATGATTCTTGAAAATCAGTAATAAAAAAAATTATATTTAGAACTTTTTTTTATGAAATTTTTAAATTTTTTTATAATTTTATTCGACTTTAAAAGGTATCTAATTGAGAATTTAAGGTAGTGAGTAATGGTAATAGAATTAATGCATTATTTATTGTACTAAACACTCACACATTATATGCTTAACTATAATTAACAATAATAAGGTTTAGGGAAATATTATTTCAATTATATTTCCATATTTAAATTTCCAATATACAAAACAAACCAAAACATACCCCAAACAAGTATAATAAATATCATCATCAAATCCCATAATCACACCTACCTATATATTTTTAGAACAACTGAATATCAATGTATCACTGTAAATTCAAAAAAAAAATTGATTGATGATTATTAAAAATGATTCACCTGTGAATTTCCTTTTCCAAAAACAATGAGCCTTTTTATTTTTTCATAAGATTAACAATGGATTATTTGAATGAATATAGGAAAAATATAATTTCTCTTATAAATAATCTTGAGGTAGTTTATAAAAAAATTGGATAAAATATGTTCATCATAGGGTTATGATCAAATTATTTCACTCTTAAGGACATAAAAAACATGGTTCTGGAATAATGTATTTGAACACATCATGAAATATCATGAACACACTTGAATTTATTAATTATAACCTAAAACATTTGTGAAAATATATTTATAATTTTATATTATATTATTAAGAAAGTGTTCCTATGAACCATTACAAATAACACCACATATAATAATTTAAAAAATAATATTATGAATGTCATCTTTTTCATTCTTTTTGGACATAAATGTTATATTATTATCAATAATTATATCTCATGGAAATTAGATATAATATGTAATGAAGAAATATTTCATTTGTAGTTAAGCTCATGTAAATCGTATTAATCCGTCAATATAATATCAATTTCCATTGAAGGATACATTCGTATGAAAATAAAGAATAATATTCCTAAACCATCGTTTCATTTTATAGAATATACTAATAGTCTTGAAAAATGAAATTGGATGATTATTCTTATCCTAAAAAAACATTCAATGTTGAATCTCATTCTATACCTATATCAAAAAAATTGAAAAAAATAAGTAGTCTATAAATCAGATATTTTTTCACGATAATAATGATTGGGCTCTTAATAAGACTAATTTTAATAATGATATTTAGAATCATTTTTTAACTCATTATTTCAACCAAAAATCCATGAAACATTTATTAAAATGTAAAACATGAGTTTTGATATATAATAAGTGTTTAACCAATTACTACAAAATAACGATTTGAATCAAATTTAAAGACATAATAATAATCCCATTTATGGTACATAAACATTATTTTAGAAATAAATTAATTAATTAAGCTTTCCTCACAAGGAAAAAACGAATATCCATAGCCGTATTATAAAATAATGAAGAGAATATTTGTTATTGTGAATCTTTTCCCCCCATTTCTCATAAATAATACAAAATAATCATGTAGAAATTCACCACCCATCTTAATTTTAAATTTATTCGAAGAAATATTAATTGTTTTTATTTATATTTTTTTAAAATTTCGTTTTCTATAGAACAACCACCCAATTAAGAAACACAATAAATTTAAAATTTAGTAATTATAATTAAAAATGAATTATATAGTTTATAATAATCCCTTTGGAATTGGTATGAACGATTTACTAGTTTAATTTCTTTATATAATTTAAATTTGGGAAATTATGATTTGACATTGTCTCTAAAAAGTTATTGAAATACCACATTGAAATTGAAATATATACAAATTATGTAATTATAGGATAAAGAAATAAATCAATTTGTAATGAATTTTCATTTCTTAAGTGATAGGAATATTGAAGGAATTTTTTGGGTGAGTTAAATTTCATTATTGGTTTTCAAATATCGTACGAAAAAGATGATCATATTCTTATCCTATATAAATACACTAATTAAATTCTACAACATTATGCTATAAATAATTCTAATTAAATAAATTAACCTATGAGAATTTATTATTATAAAATGTTATATAATTTCATTAATCTTGTTGGAAACCACAATTAAAATAGTAATATTTGGGGCCTTCTTTAACATACTATGACACAACATGATATTATATTTAGAATTTGTTTTCCTCTTGTTTAATGAAAATCTTAATGAACTTATTTTAAAATCAAATAAAATGTTATTTTTAAAGAAATTAAAAAAATAATAGAATATTATATATAAAAGGAAATTATTTTAATCGTTATATTATTTCTTATATTTAGTTTTGAGGATATCTACAATATATGAAAATATATTGTCTCACATTCTATTTTCATTCACATTCACATATTTGTAAATGTAGTTAAAAATAAATTGTAGTACTCTTTCTATAGTAAACGTTGAATATGTAGAGAAAGGGGGTATTTTCAAAGGGATTATATAGAAGATACAAAATTTTTATGAATTTGATGTAGACATTACACTTGTTATTATTAGTAATTGTGTTTATAATAGAATAATAATATCTATATATCAATTTTATCATGAATTTCTAAGATAATTGATATTCAACCTGAATTTTCATGAGACCATATTAAAAAATAGATATCATTTAAAAATGCAGTTTCATTGTTATTTATGTAGATATTATATTCCCATAACACTTATATATAATAGAATTATATTTTATTAAATTATACTTTGAAATGGGAATCTATTGAACATTTTTTACCTTTTAATGTTTTCTATTTTTAAAATTAAATTTATACTATGAATTTATTTTTTAAAATATTATTAGAATTTTCCAAATTATGTGTATATGAAATATTGAATTATTTATTGTCATTTTTTTATATTTTTTATATGATAATTTTCTTCCATTTTTCATGTATTTGTTTTTAAATAATAATGGTGGTGATATTTGATCAATTAAATGTAATATGGTTATACAATGTGGGAAAAGGGAATAATTTATATGAGGAGAAAGATTTAATGTTTATAGGGGACAAATGTTGAGAAATGTATCTTTTCCAACAAAATGTATTTTGAATATGTAGATATGTGATTTCATGGAATGTGTATTCTATAATGGAAAATAGTATTTCTAAATCATTTATCCTTTGTAATTTTTTTCCTCTCTCTTATTCTTCTCATTCATACCAATTATTTTTTTTAATTTAATCTCAATTATGCCTTTTATAACATAAAAAAGGGTTGATTTATCAACCAAAATAATTTTATAATAATAATATAAAATGTAATTTCTATATGGTTTATTAATGTAATTTTGAATTATTGAATTTACACACTAAAACACATTTAATCAAATAACAAATTGTAATGGAATATGAATCATTCGGCAATGGTAAGGGACAAAATGAAGTAATGGTTTATCTAACCTCCTCTTATTGATATTGATGAAAATATAATCATCCAACTACTACTCAAACCCCTATTTCTATAAACATTGGTATGAATATGCTCTTGTGTAAACAATTAAACAACATAACATCAGTATAATTTCCCTATATAAAGAAGCTTAAGTGGTATTCAGTAGCATCCATGAAATACATATAATAATTAAAACACCAGAAATATCTTTTTTAATGATCCAAAAAATTTCCCAAGTCCCTAATTCTCAAATATCAACATAAAACATAGTAACAATACCATTACATAAAGATCATTGATCTAAAATTATTATTTGGCATTAATTTCAAGGTTGAAATGTTTTGTTTTTGATCATTAATGGTTTAACTCAATATTATTCACCTCAATATTCTATGACGTATATAAATAAAAATCATGGGAATCATGTAACTCAACTATGAAAATTATGACATGTACAGTAGTCAATGTCAACTAAATTATAATTATTCAACTAATGTTAATATTTTTCATGTTATTTGTCATTATTATCCATCAACGTTTATATAGATATCAACCTATAATTTTTTTAACCTTATATTTATCTTGAACCTTTTATTCATTTGTTATTACATCCTACTGATTTTTATTCTATATTCTATAGATCTTTTGTTATTTATTATTTAAATTTTTTATTCTTGGAATAGCGTTATTATGTTTAGTTTGATTAAATACAATCATCATATTCTTCTTAATCATTATTTATAGTGTCTTTATTTTAAATTAAAGAGCATGCCTGATAAATTTTAGTTACATTATTTTCTATTATAGGTAATTGGTATTTAATATCCTGATTTCTAATAAAAAATTGAGTTAATATATCACAATAAATTTTAATTAAGGGGTGCATTCATGTGACATTAGGGCTTCTTATTTAGTTATTTCCGAACTCCTTTCTCAATTTGTAGATTTTTTCCCTATATTACATTACAGTACTCATAACGTTTTAAATTCCACTATGAAATTGATTTAGTTTTTTAATATGATAATATGGAATTATTTCATTCTAAATTTCATTATTTAGAGAGTAAATTTAATTTTTTTAATGTCAATTCACCACACATAAATTTAACCCCCTGATATATAGCACACATCTTCTTGAAATCCAACTCCACCATCACCTACTTACAGATCACCAATAACATTTATGTTTTACTCGCACTAATATTGTTTTCTGAAAAATGAATCTCTAACCTAAATATATATCAATGAATATCATGAATGGTAATTAAAAAATTCATCACTTTGTGATATAAAAATAGTGGAGTCATTTTTATTATTATTGTAGGAGAACTACACATAGGTTATATATAGCACTCACATACCATTAATATCACAAATAATTATATGCAACATGTCCTCTAAAATATGGACAATCCATTCAATAGGAATGTGCATCTACTGATGAAATATTTTCCAATGATATTACTATGTACCAAAATAATTATGGACACATAGAAGCACATAAAATGTAAAATAGCGATCATTTTCTTATATGATCATAAATAAAACCCTATAATACTCAATATTTCTCCTGGTGTTTCCCTGACAACACATGCATAGATCGTGACATTATTTTTTATAAGATGTGGGAAGAATTTTTAAAGTAGTCCGTAATCACAAATATACATCATATCAACAAATATATTATAGTATATTAGGGTAAAGTGCATCCTAATTTCATCCCACATCCATTATGTTACATCATATAGATATAGAAAACAAATATAATCAAATTTCATAGACAGCACATAAATGAATAAAAATCGCGATAGAAATTTATTTTCAATGAAAAATTCATCCATGTCTACCAAAACAGATTCCTCATAAATTAATAGTACAATTTATCAATTAGATTTCAATCTATAGAAAAAATATTCTCTTCAAATATAATAACCTCTCATTTATCTAATGGAAAATGATATTTTAATCTAATAGATCCTGATTAAGTTCATCATTAGATTAAACATCAAAAGAATAATCACAAGAAACAATATTATTCTAAACATCTATCCAATGATCATTAGTTGAGACTCCTACATTAATGAGTCTAAGGACAACCACAATATCATATAGTAAATAAAATTACATCCATAATCTTCTCACGTATCAAGATGAAATACTTCAATCTCTTTCAACAATACACATGAGTCTCCAAACTCAAAAACAATTCCATCTTATGACTTTATTCTCATGTTATCCACTAAAAATAATTTAATTTCTATTTGTGAAATGAATATATATGTTATTGAACTCCATTTAATGATCCCTATATTAATATAATATGAATATTTTTTGTGGGAGGAGATCGAATTGAATATATTTGGAACTACGAAGATCAAAAAAAGGTCACTAACAAGCCAGTCTCACCATAAAATTAAGGACAATACACCCATTTAAAGACCAATATAATGGATGGAATAATTAAATTTACTGGGTCATAATATCCAATGACAATAATGCATAAATTCAATTTTCTATATTAATTCATATCCATAACCAAGATTTGATGTGGCCTAGTAAACTCTGATTGAAATTCCATCCTTCAAAAAATGAACTACATGAGTACTAAAACTATTTTAGATCAAATAAAAAATAATATTAGGTTATGTTAGTATATAAAAACTCCAGATACATTTTACTCATCATGATAATGGGAGTCACAATTTGGGAGTGGTAGGGTATGAACCTCTGATAATATACATCTAGAAAATGGATACTAATCTCCAAAGAAACATTCATGTGGGATACCAATGAACAAACAACCTCAATCATTGATAAATCCATGGAGACACAAAGTTGGAATATAATTTTCCAAAATAAGTGTGTCTCATAGTCCTACAACTCACAAGTTATTTTCTTATGAATCTAATGAATTTGCAACATGACCCACATATTCTTTTCCTGTCATTATATGATGATGAAAATAGACGGATGTTATCTATAAGGACCACCTGGATGTGGTCTATAAATTTTTATTCCATAACATTTATCAAATGCTTAGATGTCGATAGACTATTGATTATAGATAAAAACATCAAAACAGCCTCATGAATCCTATAATTGTATTTTGAAATCATTCAATGATATATCCTCACAAATTACAAATATTTAATGATACCCAAACAGACATATGTTCATTATGAATTGAATTACTCCATTAAACTGATTGGAAATATCATCAATCCTTGGAAGAGGGTATTATTTTCTTATTATCATCGTATTCATGAACTGATGGTTTAATAGAAACCCCAATCATAATCTAACATCATCGCAAAATGAACATGATATTCCAAATGAGGTAGATTCTCTTAAATTAATAAACTCTATTATAGAGCTTCTTACTTGATCTAAATCACCTAAAAATAAATGGTTGGAATCTTATATAGGCAAAAAAATATAAAATAAAACATCATATTAAATAAATATCATAAACTCGATCAATCATCAATGAGTTAGTTCCAAAAACAAATTAATAAATAGACTAGGATATGGTTACATAGCCAAAAAAACCATCATAATATAGACCTTTTTATAATTGAACCCCATATCAGTCGTAAATGAAGATAAAATCCCATTATTACTCAGTCCCATAGTAGGGTCATGTGCAATAATATTTACTTCTTCGTCTTCATCTGTTTCATAGAATACGATGTTCCTACTGAATACATACACAATAAGAGACACTAAATATATCGAATCCATGTCAATGAGGATATCATATGGAACTATAAATAATCACATGTTGTCTCCCAATTAGGGGAACTACTCTAGGACCAATAGGAAGTCTCTTTACAAATGAAACTGACTATCTGGATCTCTAGCTATCATTTTCAACACTAAGGGAACTCTAATCTACTCAAAATCATGTCTAATGCATGGAATATATTTAGTGAAATTAAAGAGTGTGTATTACTAGAGGAAAAATTATTTAAAAAAATTATGATAAAAAATAGGTTACACCTTGTATGATGTTGGGAATACCTCATTCATGAATCATTAAATCATTATTCTCACAATGTACAACACATGAAATCACTATCCATGATAAAGAAAAAATCCATTGTTACAGGAAATATGTTTTTCCGAGGAAGATGGATATCACTTGGTTTCTCTCTACCAACCACATCTCCTATATACTTCTAAAAATATGGTAATCCAAAGTTTTTTTACTACATAAACTAATTGTTTTTCAAAAATAATGGGCTATAACAAAGCCCAAAGCCCAGTGATGATAATTTAAAAATATTAAGAACATGATATTCCAACATAAATGAGAATAAGATAAAATAATAAAAATTAAAATTTAAATATAAAGGGAAGAAGAACATCTATATATTGGAAAATTGTGTTAAGGTGGTTGAAATCTACTTCCATCTGACTAAAACATCATTTTACTAGAAAACTGAGAACATACATCCATTAATTTTTTCATTATTGAATTGTTATAAATACAATAATGTGACAATACAATATTAGAAAAAATCATATCAACTCCCTCTTCCTCCACTTATAAATTAGTAAATGACATCATCATCAATAGAGTAAATATATAATGGATATATGTACAAAAATAGTCCTTGAATTACATCATCATAGCCACATTTTTTAAATAAATTGATGATTAATGAAGTAGGATCATCAAGCATATAATAAACTATGACAAAATGGAAATATCCACACAATGGGTAATGATCTTATTCTAGAAATCTTTTATATCATGTCATAATACAAGATAATACTTAAATTGATATCTAAAAAAATTAGAGAAAATTAAAAAACTACTTATGATCCATGAATAAAAAATTCCACCAATATATAGTTGAAATATGAAGCATCATCACAATTATAGAAACACTATTCTCCCACCCAGTACATGTCAAACTAATGTTTATCTCTCATATATCTAGTCATTCCACTACCTTTAAAAAAATGGAGCCTTCCTACCTCTATAGACCTTGTCATTGTATCTTTTAGATAATCGTCTATGGTTTTTTTATTATTGGACACCACAAAATGGCGATGCAATGAATCATCATGTTAAAATACATTTTCAAACACGTATTTGGAACATCAACCTAGTTTTCTGTCTACTGATGGGATAAATTACATCACTCATAAAACTATGGAAAATTATAATTTTAATGATGATAAATTTATTCATATAATAATTATATCAAATTTCACAATTTTTACATAAATATAAAAGTGAACATAATAGATTGATACATTATACATTCATTGGTATCTAGGCCACATATAACAATACTTCTCCTTAGATATTCAATACATTTCCTTACATTAGATCAATTTTGGAATTAAAATTCCATATCATAATAATTCAACCTTATTTATTTAACCTAATAAACATTGACCATAATGTCTCCTCTAAAACCCAATAAAACACGAATGCTCCTAACAACAAAAATCAATTCAATCTCAGAACTATCACCTTTGATGATTCTCTGTCCTGACCCCTTCTGTCCGAAGGTATCTCACCTAGTACAATAATGAATGAAGAGAGAAAATGATTCCCATAGACAACATCCAACACTTCATATGTTAGATACTTGAACTGAGGAAATATAAATCAAATTCATGGGTGTCATTACCCAATAATGATTTATGGAATATGATATATAATGGATTTAATTCCAACAACCACAACACACAATTAAATATAAAAATATCCAATCATGTAATATCTTAAATAAATAAAACAAAAATAAAACTAAAAGTACAATAAATAAAACTAGGTATTCAACATGAACTCTATCACCTCCAGTCATATTCTTAATAATCCATTCCAGAAATAAATTTCTAGATTTATAAAAATACAGATAAAACAAAACTAGAAATTACTTTTTTTAATGTTATAATAACATGTATATTTAGATGGATTCTCACTGAAAACCCTCACTAATAATGTGGGATAAAAATACATAATCCCTATAAATAAACAAATAAAACTAAATTGTCAACTAAGCATATAAAAATAGTCTCCCCATCATCATCATGGATTAATCAAAAATAATGAATAGAAAAAACCCAATCTATTTCAATAGTATATATCGAAATAGATATTGTTCCTCCACTTTTCCACAGGTTTTTCACTCTTAGAAAATAACATCAAACAAACCAAGATCATCCCTGTAATATATAATTTATATAGAATCTGAGTGAGGCATTAATAATATCATCCTTAGCCGTATGTTGGGACAAACATCTCATATTTTCATCATTTAAAAAATTAATGTCATCCTTATCACAATATTGTTTGTAACAAAATATATTCTTGAAATTTATTATATCATCATTATGTTCATTATACATGAAATTATCAATGCCCATGCCCACAAACCCATTGGATTTCAGATCCACCTTGGCTGGAAGAATCAATATATATATGTTTAATGATTACATCATCCATAAATATTTTTTAACTGAGATACATTATAGATCGGGATTGACCACACAATATATTGTAATGTACTATATCCAATCATAGTTTGATCTATCTACATATAAAGGGGTGGGTTATAAGGATATGTCCACAATTAATTTAACCAATATCTTAGATGTGGATGGAAACGCACACAATGTTTTCTGGGTGATAGTTTCTAAACCAACATGGGTGCATACCATTTAAAATTGTAAAATAAAATTAATATCACACACAAACAAAACTATGGTAAAAACAAATCTTTAGACTCATATAACCATATCATCCCTATGAGACACCCATCAAATATTATTAAGGAGAATGTTCCCCAAATTTATACTATCATCATGTTAATAATTTTTTAATTTAATTCCCATTAATATATCCACATTATAATATCCAAATTTTATAATTCAATCCTCTCAAGAAAGGTTCCAAAAACACTATTAATTACTTTTCATATAATATTATTTATTTCATCATTATTTAAGAGATAAAAAATTTATATATTATTTTAATAAATGTTATTAATTTAATATAAACCATATAACATCACAATTATCAACAACATGACATATCATTGTCTGTTTATTGTTAATTTTTTATTCTTGAAAATATATGGGTTCTCGTGGAATTTGAATAAACTAACATTGAAAAAATGGCATGAAAAGAAAGAATATGTAAAGTAGTGCATTCCAAAAAACATCCAACTAATAGGCCATTTGGGAAGCATCAAGGAAGAAATATAATTGGTATTAAAGACATTATTTAATAACATACCAATATCCCTATTGACCCACACCATTGAACATATCATCAAACATTCATTCAATCAGTAGCATCCACCATCACTATATAATATGAACCCACCCCAATTCATACCTATGTGTCCTAACCATATCAAAACAACATTCATT
Source organism: Viscum album (assembly GCA_963277665.1). Taxonomy (NCBI): domain Eukaryota; kingdom Viridiplantae; phylum Streptophyta; class Magnoliopsida; order Santalales; family Viscaceae; genus Viscum; species Viscum album. The sequence goes on from OY728159.1 coordinate 1,437,575,998, forward strand.
CAAACAATACCATGCTCCATCCATATACACATTTGTATGTGCTAGGACTATTGATCATGAATAACAACCAGCAACACATTATTTCTAAACAATCACATCATTGTTTTTAAACATATAGTGAATCAATACATTCCAATGGTATTTTTCCATACTAACCAAGGGAACTAAGGAGATATTTTCACAATATAAAACCCTGTAATAAAATGAACATCATCACTCGGCAGAAATGAATATATATTTAAAAAAATTTCCATTTTATTTATAATTTTAGATTTAAAGGTTTCTTTTGAATAGAATATAATCACCCATAATAAAATTATATATATTTTATTAATATATTTTTTAAAAATTGACAATGATTTTAGAATTATTTTCATAATACAAAAAGAAACTGGGAGAAAAAATATCAAATTATAAATACTATTTTTTATTATTATCATTATAATTACTCTATATACATTGATTATCATATTTCCATTAAAAACATATATGTTAACCATCATCCAAATCACAAGTATAAAAATCAATATTAGTAAAAAGGGATTTTATAAAAATGATAAAAAATGTATCCCAATAACCCAAACTATAACGTCATTATTCCTTTCAAATCCAATGTTGTTATCCACCATTGGTGGCATCTAGCATTATCGAAATTAATAATGTATCACGTTCTTATTTATCTTATTTAATTCATGTGAAAGGTAATACATATCTTAACATATCCGGAAGGTTTAAATATTAATTGAGATATAATAAATCACCATGAACCGAACATTGATTACATATTGTATGGTAAACCAATAATCCTGTTAGCACAATACCAATAATTTCTCTTTATCATTTATCAATAGAACCTACATGAAAATTGTAAAGACCCTGTTATTTATAGAATAATACTCTTTCATATCTATTAAATTATTTGAATAATATATTAATTTTAGGTTAATGGTGAATCTTTTTCTATTAGTGTACTTGACATGCATCAATGGGTTACTCTGAAATCTTACATTGCACAAAAACTTGAATTATACCGAAAAGAAATACAATGAGAATAATTTTATTTTAAATGTTTATTAATGCCAATACATTATATTGGTGGAAATGAATAAAAATAACTAAAATAATATTATACATGTTTTTTAAATGTTTATTCATCTATGAAATTTATTTTAGAGTCTAAAAATTATAAAGAATCTATTTTTAAGAATAAAACACTCTAATAATATTTTAAATGTTCATTTTAAAACATTTTAATGGTTAACCCTATCTAAATATAATTTTATCAGATTTATATGTTATATTTGAAGAAATAAACTTCTTATTTAGAATTAGGACATCATATTTTACTTTTGATTAATTTTTATGTATTTTTATGATAAAGAACATTTTTAATGAATAGTGAAAATACTAAATTTTATATCAAAACATCATTTTCATATAATTTATTTATATAGTTAGATTGTGGTATAAATTGGTGTTAAAGATTAATTGGAATAATTTTTATCATTTTTTCAATGTTGGACATTAGAAGTAATTTTACTTTTAAATTCGTCATAAATACATGTAAATCTTTAGATTGTTTTAATTTATAAAAAAATACTTTATGGTTTTGACAAACGAAAATTAATTTTGAATTAACATCATCGAATTATTTATAATGAATTTGAATAAATGGATCCATATTTGGAATCAAAATTTTAAAATAGATTAAATAAGTTGTTTTTATGAAATCATGAATAGTAACTTAAGTAATTATTTTTATATACCATGTTTAAATAGAAAATCTGTTAAATAATGGTTTAAAATTAATATTATAATAATTTAAAACTACCCTAACATTAGTTTTAATCATATTGGATGATATGTGGCCTACCATAGGCATACTTGGATTCATTTTCGGACCCCATGGAGCCACATGTGTGCCATAATGGCCATTTTTAAAATTTATATAAAGGAAAAGGGAAATATATCATGAACATGTACCTTATTATAAAAACAATTTTAATTCTAGTTACATAAATGATCCCTTTGACTATAAATATTCATTAGAAATACAGAAATATTTTATACATCAAGGTAATATATTTAATATTTTTGACATTAAATAAATTAATTTATTTACAACAGGATGATGATGTAATGATTACCTTTTTATACATACAAATCACTTGTAAGTAGTGGTTTGAGATAGCGAACTCCTCCATTATACAAAGTAACCATCAGGAATCGTGGGTTATATTTAATCAAATCACATTTTCTCAATGTTCTGGTATTTTCATGGAAACTAAATATTATCATGGTATTTTCAAATATTTTTCCCTGTTATGTGATTTTGAAGATTAATTTTATTTTGAAAAAGGATCTGAAAAAGAAGACAATTGAGGATCCTATTTATATTTTCATTTAAAATATAGTATTTTAATACATACATAGGTTATTTTAAATGGACCATGGATTGTATGTATGAACTCAAACTCAGACCAATTGTTTTATAAAAATCTTGTTTTATTAGTTGTTTTAGAATTATGTTTCATATAAGATTATTTTATTAAACTAATTTTCAATGAACACCCATATAAAACATGTTTTAAATTTTATATTTGGATAAAAGATGATATTAATTATGAAGGATCAATAAATCATTTTTTTAATTCATGTAAATTCAATCAATGTGAACAAGATAACTCTGAAACCATATGCACACCATGATCACAATATGATGTTTTTTCCAATGTTTTATTTTATCAATTGTATGTTAAATAAAAACAATATAATTATATATTAGAAATCATTAATTAAAATAATTATTTCACTATGATTTATGATGAAAATTAGATGTTTAAGAAAACCTTTGAGGTTAAAATAGGATAGGGTTATTTTTTTGTTTTATAAAAAGGGACAGTTTGTAAGATGGGAGACTACATGTCACATCTGGTAAGATCATGGGAATCAATCCCAAAACATATGTGTTGCTTGGATTTAATGCGTACGACTAGCCACCATGAATCCCATGGTAAGTAAGACAATTTATTTTTAGTAAAATGATTTTATGGATAATTAATAAATTGATTTTGAGAACTATTGTTTTATCAATAATATATCCTTATTATATGAGTATCATATTCCGATTAGGTGATAAATGTTATTTTTGATGATGATTTTTATTTTGGGATAACAAATGAAAATAGAATAAAATTGGATTTCATTTGATGTGGAATGGTTTGATATTATTTTCTACTAATCAATGATATTATTGTGGACATATGGATATTTGTGTTTTCTATAGAAATGATTACCATATAATGGAGAACATGTGATTAGGTTGATTACATTAAGTATGAGAATATAATAGTAGTCGATGTCATTTGGAGATAAATGTTGACATCTATCGTTGAAGAATAAGATATCAAATCCTACTGAATTTTGTGTTTAAATCTATGGTTGGTTTATTATTTTTGAGGAATTAAATGGAATATTATTTGGTGAATGGTTTTTTTTTAATTTTGGTGTATTTTTTTTGAATATTTCTGATTTAGATTTGTATTTATTTATAAATGATTATTTTTCGGGGGATTATCTGATCTTATAATAACCATTTTGGTTTTCGTTAATGCCAAATGGTAAGGGAAATAAATGGTTCAACTTTGTTGTATGTGTGATTCTCCCGATGTTGACTCTAGTGTTTTAGGTGTGACTAAGTACTCATGAATACATATCATTTGTAGAAAAAATGAGTTTGTGGTAGATATTTAGTGAAATAAGAAACTCTACTTGATATGTAAGTATGTTTCTTTATAATACTATTCATGCATGTAAATAAATTCACCATCATTTTAAATGGACATTTAAAAAAATATTTTTTCCTTTACTTTATCTACTAGACAACCGATGACCATTAAACCCATCATAAGATTCTGGTTTTTTTACTGTTAACTACTTCATGATAATGTTTTATATAACTCTCCATCAAAACAAGATAGTTAGTTTTTCTTAAATATCCTTTTTTTCCAACATGGAATCTTATTATATATTTTCTTCTTTGACCATTTTAATTATATTTCATTATTTTAAACAAATAGTTTTATTGTCTTTTTTTCATGTGGGATTTTCAATGATGTTTCTGATCCCCATTTTCAAATCGTGAGAACGCAATTTCCAAAAGTGGGGAATGATGTAACGACCCAAGTATTTATAGTATCATATTTTTTATTATCTATTAATATTTATGAATAAGATATTAATTCATAATTAAACGGGCTTCTTTTTCAGATAGTCTAATCAACTTGAAACAACGAGTTTGATCAAAATCTTATGTTCCACACAACACTAAATTAAATCGGTAAATAATATAATAATTATATTATTATTTTAAATAGATAGTACACAAATTTTTTTATTATATGGTATGAATAAAAATACTAAAACATTAGTCTACATGTTTCATAAATGTTATTACATTTATCAGATGAATTTTAGAGGCTCAATTTGAAAATGAATCCAATTTTAATCATAAAATTCATTAAATATTTTAAATGTTCATCTTACCACATATTATTGGAAAACCATTTATAATATAAATTTTTATAAATTTACAAGTTTTGTTTGAAAAAATAATAGTATTTATTGTTATATGGATATCAATATTTTATTTTAATGATTTTTTTTATTTTTTCGATAATGATAACTTTTTAATGAATAGTGTATAATGCTGAATTTAAAATGAAAACAACCATTTCAACTATGTTATTTAGATAGTTTTATTATGATTTTAAATATTCTAAAAGTATAATTGGACTATGTTTTTATAATTTTTACGAAATTTGGTCATTGGATGTAATTTCACTTTTAAATTGTAGATACCCACATTTTAGTCTTTTTACAGTTTTTACTTCTTACAACCCTATTTTTTTTGTTTTAAAAAACTTAAAATAGGATTCAATTTATTTTTGAAAATAATGTTATTTTAAATTGTAAAAATGGATTCCATATTTGTAATAATTAGGATAAAATTCTATAAATATGTACTTTTTTATTTTGGTAATTATGAATAATAACTTAAGTTATTATTTTTATTTACCATGGTTAATTGGAAAATCAATTACATAAGGATACAAAAATTATATTATAATAATATAAAATTTACCAAAAACATGTCCTAATCATATTTGATGACATATGACAGCACATGGTCTTCTTTTGTCAATTTTGGGACACCATGGTGCCACTTGGGTATGATAATGACAAATTTTTATTTTTATTTTGAAGAAAAGGGAAATATATCATAAACTCGTATTTTATTACAAATAAAAATTTATTTCATGTTATATAATTAATTTATTTTACTATAAATTATCAATATAAATCTAAAATAATTTTATACATCATGTTAATTTATTTTTAATTTTTATACATTAAATTAATAACCTTATTTACGACACAATGATGATGCAATGATTACCTTATTAATGAAATATTCAAATAAATGATACTATAGATTTTAAAATAAATGTTATTGGAACATTTTTATGCCATCCAGACAATTTTCTAGATTACTATTACATATTAGGATCGATTTAGTGTATTTTTTCATTGTTTTTAAAGTTTTTAAGAATATTTTAAATATTCAAGAAATAATAGTGTCAAATTGGCATAATTAAGAATATAAAATATAACATTTTTTATTATATGTTTTAAAATTCATAAAATTATAAGATTCATAAAAATGGTAATTATAAGTCCAAATATGTCAGTAATGTAACTTTTTAGTTTTTTACATGTTATGGAAATTAAATTATCCCACAATGTGTATGTTATAATATATCATTGTAATATTAAGAAGGGTACAATTATTTTAAAACCGAACATATAAGGGTTAAAAAACATTCAAACATGTCTAATTTTATTTTTATAATAGGTATATGACCCAAAATAAAATTATCATTGAATGAAATGAGTTTGGGAGCATCATAAACAAAAAATAAATTTATAATAATATAATATTTACAAACATTCCAAAAGGGCCCATCCCCCTCTTATATAATACCACCACATCTACCCACATACTCACACATCTAATTCCCATGGAATCACAAAGAATGTGATCAAATAATATCCCAAAATCTCTCCCTTCCACTTATAATCCTTATCATGGCTATATTGAAATTTTATGAAAGCATTTTGGATCAGATCAAAAAATGTTACCTGATTTGGAGGTAACCACTTCTCTCGAGATCATTTCCTATATTTTATTTATCCACACTCTATATCTTATTATTTTTTTATTAAATAAAATAGTGTCTGAAATATACTATAATTCTTTATTTATGAGAAGGATTCAAACTACACTCACACACATGCCTATCTAATGGATACGACCATAACGTTTCGGTTTATGGAAAGCAGCTACCTCACAAAACAATGATTGTTCAATTTTCTCCAAAAACCCCTCATAGCAGTCATTATGATATACATATATTTATTTGTGATATATATATTATTTATATTGACTAAATTGTTCTGTAATTTTAATTTACAACACTCTTTTATGCTTTCAATAATGTTTAAATACAATAATTTCGTTTGTGGAAGTGCTGACTACCACCCCCTCATAATGATATGACACATTCATGATATACATGGAACGTAAAGATGGATTTTATTAACTTATGTAAAATATATAACACATATTTAATACTTTTATAAATTTATTCATAGGTAACATTTTTTTATTTCATTAAATATTACAATGAAATAAAAGTAGCATTCAGGCGTATGAATAGCCTACTGTCTCCATGAATGGTACATTTAATTTCATATCTACAAATTTTATGGACTATAATAACAACAGATATACTAGATATAAATTATTTTCAAATCATGAATAATATTATGGAGAAAATTTACTTCTGACCACTTGGTAAATTTATATCAAAAAAAGTTCATTTTTGACTAAAGTAGTGAACATCAACATAACATTTGATTGGAACTAAAATAATTAACTAATTGATATATCATAATAATAAGTGTTATAAAATAAATAATAAACAGTAAAATGGTTCAAAAAAATTATAAATTAACTTAATTTTATTATTATTGAAATTAAATAATGAACGAGACATGTCAGATTCAAGGTAAGGGGTCTTCTTAACCCAATTTCTATTCTTTGGCTTAATCTTCTCCTTCATGATTATGTCATTCTATGATAATATGAAAAATTAATTTTCATATAAAATCTTGTGCATATACTTCATTTATGTGTATTAAATGTGATTACACCTAATAAATCTATTTTATTGACATAATGAACTTTCTAAGGGAATTTGTAAACTCAATCTCCCCTAATTTGGTTTTACACATAATTTGATTATTATATTATGCCATGATTATTTTTTAGATAATGATTTGTTTTTTAATGAATAAATTTCCACTAAACATTGTGGGAATATTATTTTTCTACTCGTTATCACTACATTGATAAATTCTTATATCATTTATATGATTTTTTAATGGGAAATCATAACTCAATCTATATTCAATGAGGTAAATATTCTTGTCAATGGTTTTTTTTCCAAAACATATGTGAATGACCTATGATTGTTATACAATTAAAATCCACTTATATTGAGACAATTTATTTTTGAAAAATATAATCATGTCATTGATATGTCATTAATCTAATGATATGATATTTTTTATGGATTACATCTTAATATCCATTCATTGAAGAAAATCTAGATATTATGAACCATTACTATCCTATAAGGTATATATACAACCCTTTTGTCACTTTTTATCATGAATTTCGATATTCTCACCATATTTAATGTTTCATTTTAGGTAATTCGTGAATTATTTTGGTTTATGAGAATCCCTTCTAGTAATGGATTATTTAATTAAAACATCATTTCAAATGATTTAAGAATTTATTCTACTAAATCTTTATCAGTTTACCCATATTTTTAATATGGTATTAAATAATTATTTAAATGAACATTAAGGTTTTTAAATTATAATTATATTAAATGATTTATAGTGATAATCCACACTTCGTTTCAAAAATATTTTTTTTAAATGTTTTGAATGTGTTTTTTAGAATGAATTGAATTAATAAATATTTTTAAATGATATATTATGATATTTGTAATGGATCATACCTCACAGGACCCTTCCTTTGTGAAAATATGGTGTTTGATTGTTTCAGGTGGTCATGGTGACTTATCTGTGAACAGTTTCTATGGAAAACCATTGTGAATAGTGTAACAGTGACCTTTTGTGAATAGTTCTAATGGAAGACCATTGTGTACAGTGAAACGGTAACCTTAAGTGAACTGTGTCAAGATTAACCTTCTATGGAAAGTGAAACGGTAACATTAGGTGAATAGTGTCAACATTAACATTCTGTGAATAGTGCAACGGTAACCTGAGGTTATCATTGTCAACATTCACCTTTTGTGAACAGTGTTTCCAGAATAGTGAGGTTTATGTAGAATGTTTCCAGAACGGTGAGGTTTTAATGGTGAGTTTCATGAATAGTTTTTTCAGATTCCAATAGTTTTGCCCCTTTAACATTTCCTTTGACGTAAAATGCATTTAAAGACAAATTTTAAGGACTCTTGAGGCTGATTAAAAGGCCATAAATCCTATATTAATTATTCCTATGGCTCGGGATGTTTTTACTTGGTCAAACCACATGGTTTAATGTGATCCTCTTTTAATGGGGAAATTGAGCATATCATAAACCATCGCCCCAAAAAATTTAAAAAAGGGGCAAGGTATATTCCTCCCTTGTTATTCCTCTCTGTTATCAGCTATGAGATGCTAGAACCATTCAATCCTTCCCATATGAGTTTCACAATTAGATTTTTCCCTTTCGATTGTTTCTGCTCTTTTTTTTGCAACCAAGCTATATCGATCAATCTTTGATATAAAGTATGTTTTATCATCGTTACACTGGGGATCATCTTCTAATGTTTCTCCATTACATATTATAGCAAGTAATATCCATGCTTCTAATGGGGTTTTTTTCATGGGGATTGGTTGGTACAGTCATACTGTGACATCCTCGGGTGGATGTTGTTGTCCCAAGAGGAGGACAGTGACCCATTGTGTGGATAAAGAATGTGAGGAACTGTTTGAGGTAGGGGATTCATTGCATCTCTTTATTTTATGTGGAACTATATCTTTAACATCATTTATCTCACTAGATTATAATGTAACTAACATAACAAATTTTTTAACCTGATAAATAAATTGATATCGATAATATGTTGTTGCCTCTTATTTTTTCTAGATTGTGTGATATTTTGGCTTTTTCTTGATGGAAATCTGTAATGAACATAAACTAGGATTAATTGATAATTTTTTGTCTAAATAAAAAAAAGCATGTAAATTAATCTCCTTCTGGTTGTAATTTTATGTTAATCAAATTGGTGAAGAAAGAATGTTAGTATATTTATGACATCTTACTATTAGGTTTCTCAAATTTAGAACCAAAAAATAATAAATCATTTAATCCAAGATAGATTAAAGTATTGTTGGTTGTTAAAAGATAATTTCTTGTAGGGTTATGATTTACCCTCTTTTTTAGGGCCAAGAGCCCAATTATTAATTTGTTTGTTAAACTGGTGCTTGTGTTTGTTTGTGAGTATGGATGGTTGTGGTAATATGTGGAGGCATGGATGCTTTTGGTTGTGGCAGAAGATTGCTCCTAGAGTCGAAACGTGCAGGGTTTTATGCCATTGGGTGTCGAGGAGGACACTATGAATGTAGGATTGGGATGGATGTGATTGTTGGATGCTTTTTATTTCTTTGGTTTCTTAACTGCATTACTTTTCCCAATGCTCAAGGCAGCTGGTCTTACATAACCTTTTTCTAATAGAGGCAAAGTCTCACAGGGTATGCTATATGGTTCCATGTTTAGATTGTCAAGGATGGATGGTAATATTCCCTTTCTATGTGCATCAATGACTTGACGAGTAATACATCTACTCACCATTTTGATCCCCCTTGTGTTTAGTAGCAAAGAATGTTTATCATGAATTCTTGGGAATGTGGGAAAGTATTTTTGTAATGAATAATTGAATAAATGGTATTTACCCATGTGGATGGAGTTGCTAAAACATAATGATGAGGTTGTAATTTTGAAGGAACAATGGACTTTTGGTGTGATGCTAACGAAATTTAATGTCGAATTGTTCATGGTTAATTAATGTTTAAATAATTAATTAACGTACAATGGAACTGATAAAAAGTGAATGAATTAATCTAATAAAGCTCTTTAAATGTTTGTGTTCTTATAGGATACATTGTCATAGATGTAGCATCCCAGAGTCTGAGAGACGTTAGTTGCAGTTCTGTCTATAACTAGGTTATTCCCATAGTGTGGATGGGAGATATAGTATATTCTGTACTTTTTGGTGTTTCTATACGTTACTCCACCCTATCTGTAAGGGAAATTGACCCCTTGGGGAATCTGTTCCCCAAAGTGGGTGTTTTCTCTAACATTATGTTGGGAGGATGGATGGATGAATACCCCATTTAGCATAACTCACTTCTCTTGGTAGTTATTTCTGCTGGCAGGTACATTTGTTAATTTTCCACATATATGTGTGTATTGGGATGTACTGTCTTGTGGATATTCAAACATATATATTCTGGATTTAGTTTTCTATGGACTACTACAGGTTTACCATGTATAGGCAATGGTGGCTTGAGGATACTTACTCGGTGTATGGGATGTGATGGACTGAGGTATAATACCCAACGTATGATACACGTTATGCGGGCTATGGTGACTCCCCGAAACTACATGGTTACTTTGGTGTGTGGACATGGTGGTTTTGTTGCATGAGTTCTATATAGTAGTGCTCTCCAAGGTGATTGCGGGCAAGCCTTTTTGGAAGGAGATGCTCAAGACGTGCGACGTTGGGGAAATGTGGAAAACCAGTGGGGAAGTAGTAGTGGGGTACCCTTGAGATTATTTTTTTATATGGTATTATTTTATGCATTACATGGTCACAATATCCATGGTGAGGTTGGGAACATAGTATATCTATTTTGGTGATGAGTTAGTTTTAGTTGATATTCAGTCTGATTTAGCATGCTTTCGATACTTCTGCACAAGAGGATTCAGGGAGGATCCTACTGAGTATACTTTTATGCTCACCCTATGTATATATAAACTATTTTTCTGGTCACTTGGAGGAGGTTGGAGATCAGGCTGGTGTTTACTAGATTGTGGTTGCAGGAGCTGTTCAGGCTTGTGGATGATGATGTTTTACTTACTTTTTGGTATTTTCAGTTTTTCACCTTTCAGTTGTATTACATTTTCATGGCATCACACATGTGCACTTGAGATTTTATTATATTTATGTTCTTAGTTTGAGTTTGATGGGGCCTATCTTATCTCTCTCTTCTGCATGTGTTATTGTAGAGGGTAATGCCTCCCACTTGTGAGTTTATTAAACCCTTGTTTCTAGTCTCCAACTCGTGGCCTATGAGAGGCAGGACTCATGTGTCACTATCTCCCTTCTCACATTGCCGACCCAGGAGGGGTACACTTTGTAGGGATGGGGTCATGACAATAGTAAGGATGATATGTTATTTTTCTTGTATTCACTGTTTATGTGATATGATTTTGTTACTGTTCATGGAAATTTCATATATATGTGTTGTTTCATGATAAACTTTTGGAGGGTGATCTCATGTTAAATCTTCAATGCATTGGTAACATAAAATAGGTAAGGTTTAAGGTTTCTCCTATGAGATTTGGGGAATATACTATGATGGGTATTCAAAATGTAACTATGATTGTTAATATATATGTAGCTATGAAAGATACAATGTTTGTATGATATTTATCTGGCATGCTCCCTTTATGTTTTACGATTTCTGTGACCTTTTTCTTTGTAATTCATTTCTTCATGATGTAAGCTAAATAGTTTATGGTTTTTGGGTGAATGTATGATTTTTGGGAAAATGTTTTTATTGGAATTGAATATTCATGGACTAAAATTGTTATTAACTTTATTATATTTCTTAATGAGATTTTTATTCACATCCCATCATTTTGAAATGTTTTTCATAGGATATAATGAAGGATGACATAAAGGTGGAAATAAAGAATATTTTTACCCTGAAAATAATTACTGTTTTATTTTATTTAATTTTTGTTGTTCAAAAAAATTATATAGTGTAGATGTCTCTACATTATAATTTTTGAGATGTAACGTAACAATTTTAACCAAATTCTTTAACACTCAAAACCAAATAGGTTCTTCAATCTGAATGAAGGTATCTTCCTGATCATAACTAATGATTAGGTAATGTTTAAGGATATGTTTTATACAAATAGAAGATCAAAACTATCCATATAATTAAAAATTATCACATAAAAAATATATCCATTAGAGAATGAAAAAATAACTTCATATAACTATGGAAAAATCTCTATATGGGATGTTTTGAATCTAACTAAAGGGATTTCATGGAACATTGAAAAAAAAAATTGTGGTCTCCAAAGGTATAATAGAGAGGATGACAGTTTTATGTGTCATTAGTTGTCTCCCAGAAATAAAACCAATGTTATTCTATTTTTTTCATAAAAGGGTTCTTCACACTTTAAATTCTGAAAAAATCTATAAAATTTAAAATTCAACTTCCTAAAACCAAAAACAAGAAAAAATCATTCACTCTATAAATCATAACATGATTTCATTAATTTATTCTATCCAAAATTGGTAGTTCTACATTGAGAAAATTTATGTCCTGAATTATAATATATACAATAAAATTCAATTCATACAATTAATTACTCATTCAATATGGTTTCAAGAATGCAATCACCCATGCCTAATTTTTTTTATATTAAATACATAAGAATAACATGGAGCAAACACTAATTCTTCTTGTAATCCACCACTAAATTTATATATGTATGGGATCTTGCATGTACTTCCACATGGGATATATAGAGAACCATTCATGTAATTCATTAATCATTACTAGTAATTCAAAATTATTAGCCAGGATAAAAATTTGATCAAGAATTTGAATGGTGAAATTATATCTAGAATGGTGATATCCCATTATCCAGAAACTAATAAATATAACCTAATGAGATATATAAATATGCACATTTTCATTAACCTCAAAATAATGGTTTCATTGAAAATTTTTTATATCAAATTTGTAGTCTCAATACATCCCTCATGTGTTACCTAATGGCTATGACATTCATTTGATTTTTTTGAAATGTTAAGGTAGAAATTGAATATATTCCCCAAATTCAAATAATCATGATATAGATTTATATGTTTTCACTTAGAGGGATTCATAAAAATCTTTATTTGTTTAGGAGTGGAGGATATTGTTTTATGATGACATGAAAAAATTACTTTCATTATTTCAAAATCATTTTATGTCTATAGAAAACGATTCAATATTGTTTTCCTATGTTTGGATATTCTATTCAGAATGAGAATCTGCTGGAGAATGATTTTTTTTAATGATTTTAATTTTTTATCCATTTTATATTAAGAAATTTTTTATAACATAGTATTGAACCATCTATTAAACAAAAATAAAATTTATAGTGTTGTTCCATGTAACATATATAATTATCATTGTGTATATATACATACCGGTTTATCATGTACAATGATCTCCCAAACATTTTTTATGTGATATGTTTTTAGGAAATGATTTTATATAACCCATTAATATTTTTTATTTGAATATTAGTGAATTACTCAAGAGAACATCATCATGATGTTAATATATTTTTAAAGTGGAATATGAACTAATTTTTTCATCCAGATAAACATACTATCATGAATTTTCTTGTGGAATATAAAGAAAATAAATCTGAATTTTACAATCCACTTAAATATATTTTTCAACAAATTATTTTCTCAATGATCTCATTAATTTTTTTTCTACAAATAGTTTATATAGAATTTTATATTATGATTGTCATCAAATAGATCATTATTAATCTCATGTTTTAATGGTATCAATAATAAAACAAAAAAATATAAAATCCCATATTTATATGCAATGATCATTTAACAAATTCACCATAGTTATTGGATCCTGAATATTTATATCTCGACAATATAACATTGATGTTCCTTAGACTTCTCCAAAAGATATTATTGTTAAACCTCATATTCCTGACACTATTTTAAATATGTGAATTTTTTTCATTCTTATTAATTGAATATATATGATAATTTGATCATTATAAATCATTTTTTGGGATAATGGATTTATTAATTCCCTAAAAGAGCACTATCAATTTAATAATCTTTTCCATGAAGGTAATGGATTTCAAAGTCATAGTACTTTAATTTTAATTAACTATCTATATTGGTATAATTTGATGTTCTAATACGTCAATATAAAGTTATAATTGTTTATTATTATATTTTTCATTGTCGTATCTATATTATTAATGTAAAAATTTTTTTATAGTTGATAATTATAGAAAACGGTATATAATGTGATTGATAATTTGAATCACAAAGTATTAAATATTTTAATACATAAGTTACTAAATTATATTTTTACATGATCAAAAAAGGAAATAAATTCTTTAATGAACCACCCAAGATCTCACAACCATCATAAATAGTTTCTATTTTGTTTCTAGGTGTAGTGGATAGAGTATTATTATCATCGTTGAAGAACCATATACAATAATCCTTTATAAAAAATACCATCCCTTTCAATGAAAACATGAATAGTGGAATTATAAATATTAACATGTTTCATAAAAATAATCAATAATATAAAACTATTATGTGGAATGAATGAATCAATATTAAATATGTATTACATAGAATTTTAACTATGTTATTCATTTGAAATGATCAATTGATAGCTCGTTATGGCGATGGCATGAAAAAATGTATCTTTCTCCATCATGATGTGAAATTAATAATAATATTCTTATAACATATATTTTCCCAATTTATTGAGAACATTACAAATATCATCCACATGATCATCATTTATTTTAGTGTATATGTTAATATTATATATATATATATATATTTCATTACATAATATTTAAAAACTATTATTTTTCAAGTCCATGGGGATTAATATATTATTAGTGATCCTTTATGGACTCAATATATGCTAATAGTGTTCCAATAATTTATGAATGAACCATATAGAATAAAACCAATATTCATCATCAATTGATGATATCCGGATCAATATTCCAATGTTTGGATGTAATTATCCTTTTGTATTTGATATGTGAAGTCATCAATCTATGGTATATGATGCATTTCGCATACAACTATATCGATATAATGATGATAATTGATGTAGATAATAATTGAACTATACCTTTTCTAAAAAAATATTTCTAGGTTACCCCAACTTGAAGCACAATGAAATTCGAAACTAAAGGTAAAATTCTTAATGTAGTATCTACATTTTCTCTTCATGATGAATTAGTGATATTTAATAAGGACTCATGGATTTCATAATAACACAATGTTTATATTATTTTAATAACTCAACCCATTTATCAACTGGGAGACCTAGTATATTACCTCATAATGGGAATGTATATAGGGGTGATACTTTCTTACTTTTCTATAATTTTATCTCGATTTTCTTTCTTATATGGAAGAAATAATCATCCATGAGATTTAGTTTTAATGGGATAATTTTTTTCACATTACACTTATATATGATTAAAAGATGATTTGGGATATGGTAACTAATTTCACCCTAATGTGAGATTATATAAGATAAATATATACAAAAATAATCCAATCATATGAATGTTTTGAATTATTACAATGTGAGAGTAAGAAGGATAACTAGAATATTTTTCTAATAATTTCAAATTGAATAAAATTTTGATAGCTAATTTTTAAATATTTTACTAAATGGTCTTTTGAAATGTTTGTAATACTCTAAATCCATTAGTATTTATTCAATATTATACTATTATACATATATATAAATGAATTAAGATAACTATATTCATATAGTAAATTACCTAATATTGATTAACTAAAAAATATACCTATCACCAATTGATTTTCTTAAATGATCTTATTTTTATTGTTAATATAGTCATATATTCTCTACATGGTCAGTGGATATTTTTTAATTGATAAACAACGAAGGACTATTGCATTGCGAACTGACATATATATAGAAAATGTTCCTTGTAGTTGAAACATTGGACTTTTGGTGGAGGCTTAATTATAACACCACTATCATCTAGCTCATCAGGAGGATATATCATATCTATTATAAATTTTCTTGATAGGCTCCCTTATATTCTACAAATTAAAATCCCATAATTCTATTAAATCAGATCCCATGGTTCTTCTTCTATTAAATTTGACTTGTGGAAGGAAAATAATATTCATTTCATGGGATATATCCATTATTCAACAATTCATATTCATTATCCCCCTTTATTATTCCAAAACCAATATGACCAATGAGAATCAATTGTCATAATATGAACATGGTGGGTACATTAGATAATTTCATCATAGTAATCAATTTATTTAATGATGGATTACTACTAAATATGACTTATTATTCCACTAAATAATTATTAAAACATATTTTTGGGTCATTAAAAAACCGTAGGTGTATATGCAAATTCATTTTATTAATTACTCATAAAAATTTTTATAGATTTGGATTTTTCTTTATTATAGAATTATTTATCCAAATTTTTATATTGATGTTTTATAGAAAATAATATTTTCATAAATATTTTTATTTTCTTCTTTCTATATTGAATAGATGATATACATTGTATTTTTATTCATGATCATTTTTCACATATATTTTTATTAACCCTCTAATATGTAAATGGTAATAATTAATTTGTGAATATATAGGAATTGTTGGAGGGATAATATCGTTCAAAGGGTAATAATGTATTCTTATATTACTATGGTATCAAAACATATTCCAAATGTCTGGGTATTATTTCATTTGTTTCTCAAAAAAATATGTACTTTAATTTGATAATTATGGTTTTATTTATGGATAATGTTGTTATAAAAATATTAATCAGTTAACTATTAAATAAAATTAGTTTTTTTGACTCATTAGACAATAATATTTCCATTATTGTTCTATCTATCTATATAGTATGATAATCAGTTGTTCAAAAAATGACAAATCCTTTTTTAAACTATTTTTGAAATGTTTAGTAATGATATAGAATTGAATTAAAATATTAATAAACATATAAAAATAAAACCCATAGGTTAATACTATAAAATCATAAATAACTTCATTACCCTAATATACATCTTTCTAAGAAAAAATATAATTTAGTCATACTGTATTTTATACATTTATTCCATACATAATATCTAAATATATCTACAACATTCTCTGATACCAATAGTAAAAATTATTATATCATAGATATTATATTTTATCAAATCAATCAATATTTAATATATGAAAATCCTAAAGTATTTGAAGTATAGTTTCATTGAATGATTAGTTATATATTACATCAATATAAAAAACATAGAATTATTCATTTCAATTTCTGTATTTTGATATTGAATTCCTTGTTTCATTTCTTACAACAGGTGATACGCCTATGCAATTAAAAGTGGAGGATCATATATAAATCCATGTAAGATTATTATGAATGAATTTAAATAATAGTACATTTTCCTCATGTAAATGTTGATGTATATCAAAACACTTCATCATATACATAAGTAAAGGCACATTGTCACAACAAAAAAACATAATGTTCATAACAAATCATTCATGCATCATACATGGTAGAACATTAGATATATGCGTTATATAATTGATTGGGGGTGTATATTATTTTATAACCATATTTTACCTTATCATATTTAATTAAAAATATATTTTATTATAAAAGAAATCATATATAGTAATAACCTTGAGAAAATCCTTAATTGTGAAATATGTTAAATAATCACATCATAATGAATAATCAATGAAATAATAATATGTATTACCCAAGAAATAATGGATTAATGTTATTGTTATTGTATAAATGAATATAGAATCAAATTACATGAATTTAGAGATGACGTGATCTAAAATTCAAAAATAAAAGTGGATAATTATGTATACAAATAAACAACAAAATCATTATATCATGAAATAGATATATAACCTCAATAAAATATATATACATAATGTTTTATTATAAACTAGAATAATCCTAGATTATTTTTCAATAATATAGTGAGGAAATATATCACGGATTGCTGATATAATCATTTAAATGGGTGATATGTTCACGCTAATGTAGAATTTATTGCATCCATTATAATCGTGTTCTGGTTAAAGAAATGATTGGGAGTCAAACATGAATAAATATTTTATATCATATGAAAAGAGTAGAAATAACCTTTGAAACTATTTAAATAACACATAAAAAATTAAAAATTAAAAGGGAAGAATAAAGTGGTATAATGAGAGGTAATGTCAGATAATTCATACAATAAATGAAAAATTACAGTTTATATGTTCTCAATCCTAAGGTCTCGACTCAATTGGATACTCTATTAACATATAAAATAGATTATAAACATGAGATGTTTAGAAAATAATCAATATTATTATTTTGTATTTAATATTCTGAGCTCTGTTTATTATCATATATTATTCATTTATTATATGGTACTTTCCCATGTGAACCATTAGGGGGTTTCATATCAATCTCGAAAACTACTTTATTACATTGACAATGGTCAGAGGATTTGATAACAGTCCATGATTTCCTTAATTTTGTAGGTATATTGTTTTATCATTTCAATAAAATAAATTTTATAGAATTCAATTTGTGTCCCAAAATTGGGTTCAACTATATTAACTCCTCAATACATTAATTTAAGGAGGATAAAATGTCCATGATAATTTATAATTAATATCATTTATATATGGATGAATTTATATTTCATGTATTATACTAATTCCAAGAAAATTATATTTATTTATTTAATATATTTTTAAAATCTCTCTATATACATTGTTGACTTATAACAGTATCCATAGAGATCGAAAGAAACTATATCGATTGGTTTAGCAAATGACATAAAAAGATATTATATGTTATGTGATGATATAACACATACTAAAGTGACATAATAAATTTTTAATTTTATTATTATTTGATATAATCAAATGGGGGATATTAAATGAATAATAATGATAAAATGATTGATTTAATAATTTGAAGACAGACTATCTTTCTTTTACATGGATTGTTTGGGTATCAGAATATATCTTCATTAATTGATCTAGTGAAATGATTTATATTAAAAACATTATAATGAAATTTTCTATGTAAATTATGAATACCAAAGTAATGGTATGGATTTTTGATGTCCAAAAAATGTGTTGGGGATGGTGTAATTAATAGGTGTAGGAGAGTGGTGTTTTTGATAAATTTCATTCCATTTCCTATACTTCTCAATCATTACTAAATAATGATAGTTATTCTGAATATATAATGTTAATAATTATTCTATGGATGATACAATGGTTTGTTTCAACATGAACCTTGCAATTAATCTTATTTTAATCATATAATATATATTTCTATATTTTTAAGTATTTAATTATTCTAAAAAGAATACTATTTTACAAAAATACCAAATACTGACACTATACTAATTTTTCATGAAGATTATGAAAATGGAATATATTTTTATGAAATTATTTTCCAAATAATGAATTTTCAAATATTATTTTGAACAGATAGTACATTTTTAATTTCATTAATAGTATGGATATAAGATTATATTTTATTATGGTTTTTTAATATTTTTATACTGATACAAATTTATATATTATTTATTGATGATATAGATTATTTAAAAATATTATTCAACATTTAATAAAGTATTACATTTATTACTCTAATTATCATGAAACTATTACTGTTCTCATATTTCTATTCAAACAATTACATATCTAACTATTATATCTCTCATTTATATGATACATAATTTTATAACAATTCAAATATATAAATAATATATTATTTGTTTAATACCAAATTTAGTTCCTCCCAATGTTATGTAATCATCCATTTCAATATATCGATTATATTATTATTTTTTAAAAATTATATAATTTTACACATGAGATCATTTAAGGGGACTGTAATATAAAAGAATACCCACCAAACGTTTTTTTATTCGCAATTATTTTTTGTTCCATTACATTTATGAAACATTATATTTTTTATATATCCATAAAATATTTTATTTTATTTTACTATAATAAACAGAATTTTTATTTATTTTGTTAAAAAAGTGACATATATTTCATACATATATTTCGAATTAAATATCATAAATAATCATCTATTTTAATATATCTATTGTCAAAGTAGTGTTTTCTATTAACACATTTCAAAAATACCAAATTATTATTGATTATTAAACCCCTCATAGGAGTTTTTTTCATCAGGATTTTCTTTTGTGAAATATTTTGATAGTAACATTTTTTATTTTATTAGTGGGATACATGAATGATTTTTAGAAAAAAAATATTAAGAATATTTATAAAAACCAAAATTGAATCATGGTATGTGAACATGGTGATTAATGAATAATTTTAATGTATATTTTTTAAGATAATCAAAAAGATAAAAGATAATTACTTATTGCTCAATTAGATATATATATATATATATATATATATATAACCACAAATGGAATGGAAAAAAAAGGTCATATAAGTTCATTATATCCAAATTATTTTTTTGGGAATTTCATGGAAGGTATCCTTGGATTCCATGACATAGAGAGAGTCCCATGGCATTAATAATAGAAGGGGAAACAATTTATAAATCATTAATATTCTCATTAGGTCGTCATATTTCATTAAAAATCACAATGGATTCCTTATAAAATTATTTCTATACATATTTTTCTAGTTGAATTACATTGTGAATATATAAATTTTATCGTTAATATTAAGAATTACATTATTTTTAATTCATATATATTATGTGCTCCAAAAAATTGTATGAAATAATTGTTAAGTATATATTATTTTATGTAAATTTGATTTTATATTATTTCAATATATCAAAACATCAATAAATGATTTAATTAAATAATTATTCAGTTCTTTTAATTTTTGACTAGTTTTAAATTATAATAAATTAATGAAAATAAATTATCAGAGACATTCATTAATAGAATATAATATTTTATTGAAAAACCATGTAATAGAAAATAATAATGATATTTAGTAATTCAAAATACTACAAGTGATTCTCATAATAAAACAAATATTGATATATTTATAAATGTTCTTTTGTATTAAATTCATTGCTAGGAATATAAATAAACAAAATATTTGAAAATGTATATAAGTAATGAAATATATATTTTTTCAAAAAAATTGCACTGGGAAAATATAAACAAGAATGAGAGTTGGGAGTGAACCCATTCCAATCATAACTGGGTTGGCCCAAGATAGACTTTAATGTTTACATTTCCCTATTATTATTTTTTCAAAACAAATATTAGTATTGTTTGAAAATCAACTTAATTATTTTAATTTATTTTCATGAATAATAATTTTCAAAATATATTATAATGTTTTCAAATGAGTAACTATTTTCACAGTCATTATATAATTTCCAAAATCATAATTATTTTTTAAGGTTCTATATTTATATGTTTTCAATGATTTATGTACTATAAGAAGAAATTCAAAATCATTTTTTCTATTTTTATTAAAAAGGGTTTTCAAAAAGAGATAATATTTTTATTTTTAAAAAAATAATGTTTTCCTAATTATAATTATTTATCAAAGAAGTTATAATGTGTTTTCTAAACATACATTTTTATAAAAGTATTTATCAAATATATTTTCAATGATGTTTTCAAAATTAATTTCAAAAATATTTCCAAAATAATATTTCAAAAGTTATGATTATTTTACAAATGGTTTTTCACTAATGTTTAAAAATAACTTTCTTGGTAATTTTTTCTCACCCTACAATTTTATAAAATATTTTCGTGTTCATATAGTTTTTTCATGGAGTTTATCTCGAAATGGTGTTAGTGTTCACAAGTATCATCACTTCATTTTAGTTAACAATTAAACATTGATAATATTTAAATTTGTTCCTTTTCCTATATAGCATAAATTAGAAAATATCATCATTTATAAATTTTTGAATATTTCTATGTTAATTTTAAATAGAAAAACACTACGTCATTTTTTATACACGATCATGATGCTTAGGTCTAGGGTGTTATAAGTGAAGTTATTCTACTCTATTTTTATACATTCGGTAATGGATTAGTATTAATTATTGTGATATATATCATGTTTATATCTATTAGCAGGTGATAATTAATGTTTCATGAGAAAAATTAGCAAACTAAAAATTTGGAGATGACAACTATAACATTTTTCAATATGATATGAATGAAGTATATTTATAGAACGAATTTTACTATATATGATGATAAACAAATCATATTGTAAATATTATCATATACGTAGTCGATTAAGAAATGGGAAACATGGTAATAGGAAATTAATTATCATCACATCTTAATACATTTTCTCCCAAGGAATGTGAAGATGGTTGACAATGCATTGATTTAAAACGATTATGCTAGCTTATTCATGGAGGGGATCACAAATTATACAATATTTAAGTATTTAAAAATGAGAAATATCGATATCCCAATATAATTGTTGAAATAATATCATTCTAAAATGAATTTTCAACCAAATATTGAACTTAATATTGAAGAGGGAGAAAATAATGATATAGAGCCTCCAACTACGGTGAGATGTGTTCCTAAGATTAACACTTTTTGTGATGGAATTATAAATTTAAATTTCTATGTATGTTCCCCACCCATACCATATTTGTAAAGTATTCTATGGAAGAGGATCCAAATTCATCATTTTCTATACATCATAATTGTATGAAGATATCTGTTATTTTCAATGAGTATTTAGAGTTTAATTTGTTTAAAAGATATATGATACAGTGTGTATATTATTTATAGGTATATCAGTATGTTATGACCATGGTAAAAAAGATTACGGTTTTTTTATAAATTTCCCATACCAAAATGGGAATGAGAGAAAATCACCTTGGATTTTGTCATAAAACTCAAAAAAAATATAATGCTCATTATGATACATGTGGTATAGTGGGTCAGCAGACAATGTTATCATACTATATCACTATCAGATAATATTTTTATTTGGTCTAGCTCTCTATTTTATAAATTATGGATATTGGAACGTTTACTGGTATACCATATTCTATTGTAATTGATTGGGAACCCCTTATTAGCACATTGTTTATACAAAGGCATCATCAATATCATTATATAATGTTATGTTTCAGCACTCCATATCATCCATATGTAGTTGTTTAGTCCAAGGGAATAATTGAAACACTAATGGATATTATTATTTATTATTCTATTGAATTCAACAGGGGTTGGAATGAAAACCATCATCGAGTCGAGTTTCTAAAATCTGTTACATGAATATTCTGATGTCTCTTTATGAATTATTCTAATGAATTATATTTAATGAACCAACGTGCTAGAGTAATGTTATGTGAATAGATCTATTGGGACCTATATTAAATGATGAATTGGAATATAAGGTTAGAGTTATTCAATAACACATAAGGGTGACACAAAGTAGAGATAAAATTTATATTGATAATCAACTATGTGATTTGGAATTGGTAATTAGTGACCATGTTAATATAATGATATATCAATGGATAAATGTAATGATATTTTGATACAATGGACAACTAATCCCTAGGTATATCAGTTTTTTTCATTATCATAAGGGGATGTAATCATATCTTTTGGTGGTTCCTCTGAACAAATCTCTAGACCATTATGTGTTATATGTAATTATCCTAAAGAAATTAATACCATATCCCAGACATGTACTAAACTAAAGAGTCATATTGGTAGGGAAATATCTTTCTTATAATGAAAACCCCTTGCAGGTTTTTATTACAGTGAGAAATTTATATAAAACAATACAACTCACCTGGTAAATCTTTTGTTAAAAAAACAACAAGTATAAGGAATCATTGCGGGAAACTAAGGATATGGAGAGGTTAAAGTAACTTCATAGTTTCATATCATAATGATGAAATTTGAGGGTGATATTCATTTTATGGGGTTCTAGAAATAAAAAAAAATAAAATTTAATATTTTTTTCAAATAAATTTATTTATTTTTGAATTCTTGTGTAAAACACAACATCGAGTTTTAATGAACAATGTATAATTATTAATATTATTTATTAAAAATGTCCATTAATACCTAGCCATTGAACATTATGGAATATATACAAATAATAAAATTTTAAATATTATGTATAATGATTTTATATAACGATATCATATTGAAAAAAATTATTCCATGTTTTTTGTAATGTGTTTTCATTTTGATTTGAAAAAAATAATTTCAAAACCAAAATTTATTTTTATTTTTGTTAAAATATATATAATTTATTTTTTACACATTCAAAAAATTTAATTGGATAATGTGAAAATAAATTTTTAAATACTAGTTTCATGAAAATTGTAGGATTGGTATTTTTGGTTTTTAAAAATAATTAAATTTTTTAATGATTTGGGAATAATAATAGTTTTTAATAAAATGAACATTTTCATTTAACGAATTTTATAAGTTTTTCCCTACATAGTTATGAAATTAGAATTTCTTAAATTATATATTAATTAATAAAATTTATTTCATTTTAATCATTTTAATATTTTCTTTTTATATGCAAATCCTTAAAGCATTTGATATATATTTATATGGAATACAACCATTTCTATGCTTCTATAGGATTAATTTAAAGTTATATATTCCCAATGTTGTGAATGAAAATTCAAAAAATGGATTATATATTTTCAATATTTATAATTTTTAATATATAATAATTTTAAAATAATTTTTGACCATAATTAATAGTATATATTATCAACATTATTAGAAATAGTTAAAGTAAAAATGAATTTACTATAGGATACACTAAATTGATTATAGTTAAAAATGATAAAAAAACATTTAAAAACCAAGTATATGGACATAATTTTTATTCATAACCACTATTATTCTATCTTAAATAATTTTACTTATTTTTGGAATATGAAAAAACATGGGTATAGTTAATTCATTCCAAAAATACCATTTCTGTATTCTCTCTTACTTATAGAAGGACACAACACACCTATCATCTTCACACATTAAAATATAAATTTTTCCAAAAAATAGCAACTCATATTATATTTATAATTCCATTCACTCATCTTAGAGACATTAATTTTGTTTTAAATAAAACCATGGAATGATTTTAGGAAAAAATCTATGTAGGTTTCCAGAATATGTCAATGTGTTCTTCAATTAGTGATTTTATTTTAATTAATTTTCAACCACATTAAAATATTTTTATAAAAATAAAAAATATAATAATAGATTTATCTTTTATATAATTATATTTTATTATACTAGGATTTTGACCCTTGTCCTTCCCCTCTTCCCTCAAATGGGAAACTATAACAAAACTCGTCTTTATTGTGGACTAACACCTCAAGAACGGATCATTTTTTATTCCATCACCACCTCAAACATATGGGAAAAATATTCTATTAAATGATTATAAATTTCATTAATTATATTTCTATACCTATTGAATAATACATCACATAACCATCATACATTCTCCTATGTGTGAATACGATAATGTCAATTGTGTGTATGGTGACTCTCGCCTCAGAAACCGATGTCCTCTTTTTTAAAACACATTTCCCTTGGAATTTAAAATGGGATAAATTGTATTTTTTTGTAAATATATGACATATAATTTATTCTGAAATTGTAATATATTATATACAAATATTTATTTCAATCTGTTAGGAAAATTGAATCAATGTTCTCATGTATGTGTGACCTAACTTCTTCGTGAATGGGGTATTTCATTTTATATATATAATATTTATGTTATATTATATATAAATATTTAATAATTACATAGGATAACTATATCTGGTCAAAAATATTATAGATGACAGAAACATGATATTATTAGAGGATACTAATTAATAAACCAAACATATCTTAAAAATTTAGAATATATTACCCAAATGAAATTCTAACACATAGTTCATAATATAAGGGTAATAATAAATAATATGAAAATGATATATATTATGACATATATAATTTTTTTCTATAATATATTAATAATTTAATTATAGTTTTTATACATGAGGTTTGAACATGTACTAAAGAAGTCGGTAAATACAGTTAGGGATTTTCATCTCAATAATTACTTCATTAAGAAACATTTCCATATTCATAATTAATTTATTTTAATTTGTAAATATACTACTAGTGAATTTATTTTAGGATTAAGAAATGTAAATCGTATTTAATTTACATAAAAATTTATGTATCTCTCTTACATTGGGTTTATGGGTCAAAATATTCCAAAACTGGTAAGGAATGTTTTTTTCCAATTTTTCCTCTTGTAGACATATGTCATGTTATACATATTGCTTATCTTATGTGGTGCATATAAAACCCCGTAAAAATTTAATATAAATAATTTATTTATTACAATTATATTCTATGTTTCATTTAATGTTGAATATTCATGGTATTATGATTCAAATATTCAATGGTGATATTTTTTTTAATATACAATTTCGTCATTTATAGGGATTATTCATTATTATTTATCCAATTATTTAATATAATGACATATATGAATAAAAAATCAACAGTTTTTTCCTCTAAATTCATTGTAAATAGTAGTATTTTCCCTCATTTTTTTCATTCTGAACTTTTATTTTCAAATAAATCATTTCTGAAAAAAATATGTTTTTTCTCTTTAGTGGAAATAATTTTTCCATCAAAACACATGATTTCTATAAATTCATTAAAAATGTTTTGAGAAATATAAATTTATTTTATTACATACATTTTTACTCATTATTTTCATTTTTAATAAATTTTAATGGGATATTTATGTCTTTTCTCTATAAAGACAATTTAGATTCTATAGAAACAATTAATGGAATCATTATTTTAAAATATATAAACATTGTGGAATTTAAAGACCTCATGAAAATTATTTATTATCAATAATATAGTATATTTTTTGAGTTTATTTTTTAAAATAATTATTTCCATAATATATTATAAAATTTTAATTGTAAACAAATTATTTTTTAGGACAGTTTTTTTTTCTAATGAAAAATTTCAATTGATTTCATTCAAAATTATTTTCTATCTAAGATGAAACCCATTAATGTAAATTAATATTTACTAAGGATTTGATCTAATGATACAGTATTTCTAATTTTTTATTATGGATAATCTTTATAAATAAAAAAAATTATATTAAAATACTTTCATTTCAATTATTTATACCATGATAATATTCTAGTGAAAATTATTTTATTTTATAACGGAAATGTTATGGTGAAGAAATGAAATTGTAAGGAAACCTATTTAATTTCCACATATTATTTTAATAATATTTTTAAGGATAAAATTTCTATACATTAATACAATTAAATTGAATTTTTTTTGATATTCATGAACACATATGTTTGATGATTATTATGTAATGGGTGGGACCTATATCATTCTCCAATATATTTTTTAAATAATTAGATCTCCTAAGATAAAAAAGTTATACATTATAAATTTAAAATAATTTATTGAGGGAATATATTCACTATGATATTCCATGTAAATAATATTGACTAATATAATTATTTGGAGAGTGTTACTATTTAACTATGATATTCATGGAAATTTGCATCAAATTACTAATTTAAAGGATTTTCAATGCCCATGGGTGTTGTAAAATTCATTTTCTTCTTCCAATTATATTTTCCCATAGTTTATTACATTTATTACTTTATGAATCAATTCTTATGTTCAACAATGGTATGTTCTTTAACTCAGTATTATGATCTATGATATTGAAGGTATAGTTTTCAATTATAATACAAAATATCTAATACTTTTTTTCTTATGAAATGTTGATATCAGATTTTTATAAGAATTATGAGATTCTTAACTCTCTAATTTAATATATTTATTTTCTGTAGGTTATGATGAATGATATTATGTATGATTTTTATAATAAGGGTTGTTCTTAAAAAATCGTGGGAGATAATGTAGCTCACTTATGGATTTGTATTTTATATTTCTATGATTACCAATCACTATAAATTTATATTCCTCAAAAATATGTTTGATTAATGTAATGAATTATAAAAAATATTTGTTTTAATATCTACGTATGAGATATTTCAGTCTTTAAAATTTGTGTTTCATGCATTTATCTCATGTGGTACACAATAACATATATAAATATGTATAGTTTCTCATACTCATCCTTCCCATTTAGAACCCCATGAGAATCACTCTTATAAGGACCATATGATCAATCCCCCATTGTAAGAAAATGTAATGTCTTGTATACGGGTGCCACCCAATGGTGCCCCATCCCGATTGGTCACATGCCCTCTAGTGAATTTCAAAAAATTCATGAGGCATGTAGTTAACTTAGAGGGAAAAGTTGTGATATTGGGGAAAATATTCCCTCATTGGAAGTGTATACATAGCAGTAAAAAATAGTAAACAATATCATAAGCAATAATACTATAAAAAAGAAGTAAAAAATGGAAGACTAAATGTAAATACAACTGATGAATATATATATATATATAAATATATATAAGGTGCATGTAATATTTACCAATGAAAATATGAAATCTAGTCACAAGTCATGAATTCAATAAAGAAATTTAAGTAAACAAATAAACAATTAAATTGCAGCAATATTGCAAGTATCAACTTGATCCCATTATCTTAATCTCCAACAATACTAATGGACTAGTTTACAAAGAGCACATGCCTTTATCAATACCCACAAATTGTATAATCCTATTGGGACCAAATGTATATCCCAAAAAGGGTGTTATACTAATCCTAATATGAAACCACCAATAGATTTTTTCCAATCTATCAGTGAATATATATAACATATAATGTGAAAAAATGATGCAACATACTAGGAAGTACTCTAAAGTAAACAATATCATAATTTTATTAATAATAATTTTACATTTTTTATTGATTGGTTGAATCATGTAACCCTAGGATCAACCTGATGCTCTGTATCACCCATGAATAATAACTAAATAGATGTATCATAAGACCATCTATGAAATCATATATTAATGGATACAATAATATACTTTTACATGGATGAAGATTCACAATATTTAAATTATTCTCAAATGAAACTTTGTGAAATCTCTCATTGTATTACCAATTTTTTCCATCATATAATAAATTCATTAAATTAAAACCCTCAAGAAAATCTCTCAATGTCTAGACTATATGATCCAACATATCATCAATTCATTAATTAAAATATAAATGTCCACATGGTAGTTCTCTTACAGTCTAATCCACTTTGGTCAAATATCTATAGCAAGTCTCTCATAGTCCTATGTAACTAATTTGGAAGTCCCCTTAGTATTCCAACTCAATGTCTCTAAGGGGCTATTTCAAAAATATAATGTTCATATAATATTTTAGTAGCTAATGTGGTCTCAAACTACTACATGAAAAAAAATTCAAAAATCATGTTGCTAGAATTTAATATATTCATTTAAACTCAATCCTAATAAAACATTGAATGAATAACAAGGTTCCCCTCATAGTAAAAGTAGAAAAACCTGTCATAAACAATAAATCAAGGGAAACACACCCATGGGTTATCCCTTAGACTAGGTATCAAACATTAAGAACAAGGAACAACCCTTAATCAATCAACCAAACCATAAATTGTAATAGAATGGTTTGATTCCAATTCATGACCTATACAAAACATGGGTATATGGCACTTTTATCATCTAAAATCCCAGGAAAAATGAGGACAAGCACAAACCCCCAACCTTGATTATCTATTATTGAAATACTTGAACAACATGACTAAAATCGGCCTAGATAGCTGTATATGTAAAAAATTGTGAAAACCACACAACATTGAATAACTCAGAAGAGCTGATAAATCAAGAAAAAAGGATCTGTGGGTTTGGGAAACTCGATGGGGGATTCCAACACACCTGACCATGTCCCAATATTTCAATTAAAAGAAAAACTAGCTAGTGTGTTCATTAAAA
Organism: Viscum album; assembly: GCA_963277665.1. Classification (NCBI taxonomy): domain Eukaryota; kingdom Viridiplantae; phylum Streptophyta; class Magnoliopsida; order Santalales; family Viscaceae; genus Viscum; species Viscum album. Next base: position 1,437,606,239 of record OY728159.1, read on the forward strand.
CAACATGTCGTGAAGTAGCCTTAACAAACCCCCAACAAAAGTGGGTTTTCCAGCACAACACATGGCAAAGTACTCAGTCATTACACGGTACGTTCATGGCTGTGTGCGAATACTGGGTATATTGTGTGACATGTACTCAGAAAATCCTTTTTTATTCATTTTTCCTAAAAGCAACACAAAATCATAGTTTGTACATTAAATGATGATTTTGGTTCTTACAAACATTCCCCTACCCTTGAAGAAATTTCTCCCCAAATTGCCTTTCCATGTGTGGTAAAATAGAATTTTTGAACAACTCCAGCCACTGCAATCACACATCGGCCTCCATCACACTTGTCTCATCATGCACTCTCCCATTATACTATAGCACATATACCGGTAGAATAGGCCGGCCAAAGAGAACTTTCATTTTATTATCCAATATCTGAATTGGGGGCTCATCAATTGATGAATCAACAACAAAGTCAACCTTCTAAGGTTAATAAGATGTGACGAGCCTAAAAATCAACATCATCATTGAGAAACATGAAAGATGTCGTTCATTTAATTGTAACTCTGAGGTAACTTCATCTTATTGGAATACAACACAACTCTCTCAAAAAACCTGAAACTGGATGACATGTCTTGGTGAATGTGTCCCCGATCTTCTACTCTTCTTGTGTACTAACTTTTGTGTGAAATTCAGGAAAACGTGATCTCCGGCCTCTAACTCAAGAGGTCATCTCCATCAACTAGCATATGATTTATACCGAGATTGTGATGTAACCATCCTCTTATAAATCAACTCCATGTGATCCCTAGTCTCTTGGAAAATTGAATTCATGAAAATAAATTTTTGATGACTTCATTATATCTATTAATCATAATATTAGTAAATAAATATTACCATGGAATATTGAAAAGATTATTTTTCTAGTATCATATGATGTACACTCATATATTATCCCATAAATAATGTTCACACTCAAAGGTTATTTGAAAAAAAAATCGATGTATTCATACACATGAAAAATTTAAAATATAAATTGATTATTATATATTTTCTATGATGTTGATTAAAATTTGTAAAAATTTCTTCTATACCATAGTGTCTATTTATGATATCCCTCTTATTTAAAACATAAAATTTTATTACATTTTACATACAGTGGATTATTAAATTATATTTAACTATAAATAAGGTACCTAATAATTTAAAACATATTAAATTATACTAATTCACATCAAAGACTTCTTAACTTGATATTACTATAAACAATCAATATAATTTTTGGGGATTATTTTTAAATAAAATTAAATAATGTTATAAATTTTTATTTATAGTAAAAGTGTGGGAGTTTTTTTTAGGACACCTAATCTATAGTATTTGCAAAACCATAGGCCTTCCCATAATATTTTCCAATGGTTTGGGGAACCATGGAAACCTCATATTAAATATTATTACACATGAGTGTACCAAGTTTTCAAATAACATATTACATCATTATGATGTCATAAAACACTAGGAAACTCAAAAACAGTATTTTTACGATTCACCAAAAATCAAAACATTTTATAAAAATATTTTAAATTCATCCAAACCTAATATCGTTGTTATAAATTCAAAAATGAAATGCATTTTCTGATAATAATTTTAAAAATATGACAAGTTTAAGTTTTATGAAAAAGCATCATTTACTTAAATAATTGAAATACTTAACAAATAATTTATAAAATAGTTATTTACTTATACTGTTAAATCACTTTACAATTCAAGATTACAAAATTATATTTCTATTTCCATAGGTGATTTTACTATTCCATTTGTTATATTAATATTCAGGATGGTAGTATTTTTATTCATTAGGTATTATTCATTATTAATTATGTTGATCATATCATATTATAAATTTCATTCCCCTCATAGCTGTTTATATTCATTTTTCAAAAATAATTTTATAGAATCAAATATATGATGTGTCAAAATTATATTAATAGACTATTTTTTCAATATACATCAATAATATGAATAATCTTAAAAATTAATAAAAATTCATCCTAGATTAATAATTACATTTTTAATTCCATATGATTTTTATTTTACCATAATAAGAAATAACATTATTATTTATACAAAAGGATTTCAAAAACTAACTAAGGCCTAATTAAATAACCCCTAGTAACACCTATATATATCCCAAGAGTATGATGTGCAATAGAGATATAATCTTGGTTCAACTCAAACAACATTTCACAGTTGGTGATTTTAATCAACTTGAACATCTCCCATAATGGATTTCATTCAAGATTAATATGATAAATCTAATCTTGGGCTTGGTCTAGAGTAATGATCATTGTTGCTACCTCTTTACAAGGATCAAAAAATGTGCTTTGTATGGCCAAAGCCTACTAGATGAGGCCATCAACTCTTCTTGCAACATTAATTATCCATTATCATTTCTATTTGTAAATTATAATTATAATTTCAAAAATATTATTGTTCCAAATTTCAATATTAACCAATAGTCATGTAATTATAAAAACTCGATGGTAAATTTTCATTAATACATAAAAGGTTTTGTTGATTATATTATAGAAAACAAGATATTTCAAGAAAAAAATAATATTCAAATGATTGGGTTGTTAAAATATTTACCCATTAAGAAATGTTTTCCAGGAAAATTTCAGCTCTTACCATCAGAAAAGAAATGGTGTGGGTACTTCTGCGACATAGTCTCCTCTAGTTTCCACTTGGCTTAATTATATTTTTGGTTCATTTACAACACTTTAGCAAGTTGGGTTGCCATGTAACATAGAAACCTATATCAATAATCTGATATCCATAATGGATTCTCCCTTAAAGATAGGTCATTTTCAAATTGTACCACCTCTAGATTTAGTATTTTTCAATGGTCAGGTATGTAGATACACAAGTGGGATACAGGGAATAAATCATGAACGTGTGATAGATTTTGAGGAAGTGCAAGTTGAAATTCCAATTCTACTACCAAATAAAGGATTTCATAGTGACCAATATACCATGGAATGAGCTTTCCTTTTTTCCCAAACATCATAACTCTTGTCCACGGAGTAATTTTACGGAAGACCATATCACTATCATCAAACTCCATGACCCTTTGACAGTTTTTGACATTTCCCTTTTTCCCACTATCAACAGCCATAATTTATTTTGGAATGAATCTTTTCTATCATTTTATGAAATAGATTAATCCCAAGAAGACTTCTATCATGAGCATTATCCCTAAATTATGAGATCTATACGGCTTCCCTTGTAGATATTCCTAGGGATCCATTTGAATGCTTGAGTGGAAGCTACTTTTGTAAGAGAACTAAACTAATGGGAGATGATGATCCCATCCCATCCACCTTAAAATTACACTGAGCATGTTATCAGCATGTCTCCGATTATATAAATATTCTTTTTATATTTGGCATCATTTTGGTTGAGATAAGACATTCTGAAATTCAATTTCGTACACATATCAGGTTGGAGACTTCCACAGATTTTTATTTTCATCCTTAGATAACAATATGATATGAAATAATGTCTAAGTACATGAATTTATACAACTTATTTCATGTAATTCCATGCATGTTGTTCAAGAGATAAATCTTCCAGAATGTTGATAAAATTGGCAATCATGCTAAGAAGTTCCACTATAACCAATATCATATTATTTCCATTGTATGTTCTCATAAGACCAGTAGCATGTATATAGTGATATTATCCCACTTCAAATATGTTATGGTAAGTGGTTGTAATACCCCATTACGAAGGTATCACTCCACCTTCACATACTTACATACCAGACACCATGTAGTGTAGTCAGCTATCTCCATTTTAATATTATATCATAAAAAATGATCACGAAGGCCCTCATACCTTTATTTGCTGCCATGAAATATAGAGAATGTAGAACTATTATCGCCATCCATCAGTTCCATCAATAATTCTGAAATATATGGAATTTATAGTCTTGTATGAAATTTCAGTACACCTTCTTGAACAATATTAAAGTCTAAGAACATTACATCCTTCACAGTCTCAATATTCTTCATTAAAAAAAGATCTATTTTTTTAGATTTAATGATCTTCTCTAGTAATGATGGTTGATAAATCATTTATGATAGGGGTGATGATGAATCTTCCATTAAAATTCCCGTGTCCCGTTTTACTAGGAAATTGATCAAGGATATGCTTGAATCAACATCATTTCTATAATAATAGCTATTTTCCTACTTAATTCATCAGGTACACATTTTTCTCTTCTAGTGTGATAATGAATTGAAAAATCATTGTCTTTATGAAGTTAAATCAAACTTTTTGTGTCATCGGTTCAATTTTTGTTATGTTAAAATACACATCAAAAATTTATGTTTTGTGTATCTATCATATTTATCCATATGAACATAGTTTCTCCATAACATTAGGGAAAAAAACCATAGCCTGATCCAAATCGTGCATAGGATATTTCTTCTCATGTTTCTTCCACTGTCGAAATAGGTAGGCAATGGTTTTTTTCATTTTTCATGATGACGCACCCAAGACCTTTTAGAGAAGCATCACTAGAAATAACGAATTCATATTCGATTGTTGGTTGAGTTATCACGGGTATGGAAAAAAAATATCTTATTCAGATATTGGAAAGATTCCTCACACATCATTGTCTTGATGAACTAGATTTATTTTCTAATTAAATTATGTAATTAATAAGAAATAAATTAAATTTTTTTCAGAAACAACTATTAATATCATGCAAAAAAAAAGGAAACTAAAAATCTCAGTTATTATTTCACAATGAGAGTATTTATCTACAACCTTTGTCTTTTTAGGGTTAACTGATATTCATTCATTGGTTACATTGTTCCCCATGAAAGCAGCTTGTTGTAAAAAAGTAAAAATTTTCTAAACGTTCCAGAAATCCTCTTCATTTGTAGAGACTAAAAAAATCGTTACATTATCCTCATTCCCTCATGTCATTTAGAATATTAATGAATATACACAACATAAACTTCCAAAAAACTATTTTGGTAGTCCTTATAGACTATATTAATGAATTCCACAAAAAATTTAAGGTGAAATAGTTAGTCTAATGGGAAGAACAACAAAATCATAGTGACCATTCTATGTTGGTAAAATAATATATCATATCATAGAAGAGTGTGTTTTTTCATTACAGGGATTTTGTTCTGTTCACTATAATCAATGAATTGGTTCATTGATCTATTCTTATTCTTCATAATGAGAATAAATAATCCTCAAGGAGGCACACTTGGTCAGATACACCACTTATACAAAAGATCATAGAGTATCTTTTTAATTCCTCCTCCACCACATTTTACATCCAATTCATGGTTTTTGATATCGATGTGATTCATGTATGAGTTCAATGGAGATGTCCACCCCTCATTCTATGGGAAGAATGAGTAACTCCTTGGGAAATACATCCTTTTATTCCTAGAAGATGGGGAAATTTTCTATCTTAATGATATCATTTCCTTCGTCATCCTCACAGATCCACTCCAAAATGAAGGCTATAGAAAGTTATTCTAGTCAAATTAATGGCCAAGAAATATCTCATTGCATGATATTTCTAGGTTAGCGATTTATGATTACTGATATTTTCTTTATTATGAATTTGATCATAGAATTATTCTAGGAGGACCAGTCCATCCCCAATACAATGTAAAATTCCAACATGGGAATGACTTGTAGATTTATGATATTATAGTGTTTAATAAAATAATTACTACATTTTCAGAATACTGATGATGCTTCTGTAATCCCGCAAATAATCTTTACAGATTACTCTGCTTTTAGAAATTTAGGGGGAGATTTTAAATTTAGGGAATACATGAAGGAAAAAATGACTGCATAGAACTATAATAAAAAAAATACAAGATATCATTGGTAGAATAACCAGAGTACCTACCACCACATTAATTAGAGCTTCAACATCTTCTTTCATTAGTGTTGGACCTCAGTAAGCGACTTCACCATCCCCCCATTGTCATTAGTGTTGGGAAGTGGAGGCTTCGTTCCACATAATAAATTCCACATGAAATGGTCATCTCTTGCAAACTGGAAACACATCATGCTTCTGATCATGCAGTTCCTATAATTCATCATCCCACATTTATTACATGTAGGATGTTTTAATTTCATTTCTACTCTTTCCAGATCAAAGCTACACTATAATCTTGGTTCTATTTATCTTTTATTGTCAATGTTTTTGTGGGACCACCATGTCTCTCTGAACTCTATTTATACATTCATATCATTCCACTTGATATCCTCATAGCAATTAGAGTCTTGGTAGGCTGGTTTATTCCAATGATGATATATTAATTGGAAAAATAATCAATTAACCTTCCCATTTTGACCAATGAAAAATATAGTGGTTTAATGTGAAAGTCTTCTGAATTTTATCTCATAATATCCAATAGATTTATTATCCTTCTTCATAATCATCAGATATTCCATCTCAATTTTTGTTCTCATCAAATGAGGGAAATACATGTTGATGAAGATCCATACAAGCTCTTCCCACAGCATAACATCATTTTCCCCTCCTTGCCTGATGTTTTTAATTAGTACCCACCACAGACCAACTTCTCCCCCTATGTGGTAAACAACTAAGGTGACCTTCTCTTTTTCAGAACTATGATGTGTTGTAATGGTATTTTTTTAACATTTCTAATACACTATTTAGTTTCCAAGGGGTAGGTAGATCTACTAATTTTTTGTGGTAATTGACACATTAAGGACTCAATGGAAGGTGTTCCCATTGTGTTGAAATCTGTATCCTAAATTTATTCATGTTATGTTCTATAACATTATTCAGTTGTTTTATCATTATTTTCATGGTTTCCATTTTGAATTCCATTAAATAGTTTTCAGAACATGGTCAGTTACAGTCTCAATTTTCACAATTCCACTTATTCACACAATTTTCTAAAATAATAAAACATATTTCAATTTTTTTCAATTATAACTCCTTTACCTATAAACGATTTGTATTTCATAAAACATCATTCATAAAAAATTATTCATGATCAAAAATAATATTTCCCTATAAATACATCATAATGATTCCGAATAAACTTCTGATTAACCAAACATATATCACTATATAATAAAACCAGGAGTGAAACAAGGCCCATTTTTAGGCACTAGTTCCCATTACTGTCTATCTCAACGCAGCGTATTTGGGATTTACCACAAGATACATTTATTCTAGTAGAACATCAACTAGTTCATATCTAGATATGGATTTTTTATTCGGAAACCTATTACATTATATTTAACGAATATATCAATATTTTTTCATATATTTTATATTTTCATTAAGGATCCTCATAAAGAATTCAAATTCAATTTACCAAAAATAACTATATTATCTTTTCATACCAACTATGAGCTCCATCTTCTTTTTTACATGACATTTTATTAAATTTTACTTAATGATGATCTATAACATATAGCTTATTAGAAATAAAATACATAATACATGAAAACATATAATATTCATCAGACACAGATGAAATGAATATTCATTTATTTATCCGATGTTCAATATCTCCAACTCAGAACCTGAGGACATAGATCAATGGAAAAGGATAGAATAATTTCAAGTATGGAAAAAACAAGACAAGCATTTTACATTTTATCATTAGTGATATATATAAAAACATGAGGAATGTTATAAAGGAAAGATAAATAGGAATATAATAATAATAATAATAACATGAATTATTACTTTAATATGTTCCTAAAAAATTAATTTAATCATTCATAAGTATATCACCAAGGTCCATCATCAATTGTTCATAAAATTTACCAAGCTTATTCACCATGTTATCATAAAAAATTAAATCTAGAGAGATAAATTTTATTATATAATTAATAAAACAAATATTAATGAAAATGAATAATATGTCATTATATTAATGTAATTTACATAGATCATAGTCAGACATTTCATTTAATCCCCATATATAATAAAATATATGGGTTTCATATAAAAAAATCACACCGTATTAAAAATTGATTAGAAATAAGTTCTGTTTTCATCTTAATCCCCCAAATAAGGAAGGTCAGTTTCAAGTATGTTAATCCAAAAATTTAGATATATAATTCTCCCTTACATTGGAATACCCAAATAGAATATATAGGTTTTTTCATTCAAAAAATATAATAAAATAACTTCTTGATTAAAATAGAGAAATTTGGAGATGAAAATATAGCATCATATTGAGTATGAACCATAGATTTACAAAACATTAAAAATAATGGTTATAAGGGACAAACATCAATAATAGACTCATAGTATGGTATAGGGATATAAAAATTAACATAAGAACATGAAATGAAAATTTCAATGAATCATATCACAAAAAGAACACAAAAGGAAAAGAAAAGTAGTGAATTTTGTTACATTAAAGAGTAACATATAACACTCTATGATTGGGACATTAAGGGATTTAACACTCATTAGGAAGACTCCATGAGAAGTAATACTATAAGAAATTTTGTGAGGGTTATATTGGAATGAAATAAAATGATGGAGACATGGTAATTATAGTAATAGTGAGACACTTTAATATAATTTTATAAGGACGCCTCATCGGTGCTATTGGAAATACCAAGGGACTTCCCCTGGTATTTAACAATGGTTTTGGCGACATGGGACACCTCATTGAATATTGTATTCCACATGGGTGGTAAAACATTTTAAATGGCATATTATATCAATATGATGTCCTAAAACACCCTTAAAACTAAAAAACTGTAATTTTAATGTCTAATGAAAAACAAATCCATTTATAAAAATATCAAAAATTCACCCTAACCTAATATCAATGTTATAAATTCAAAAATGAAATTTAGTTTAAGAAAATAATTTTTTAAATATGAGAAATTAAATATTTAGGTAAAGTAAATGTTTATTAAATAAATACAAATACATATATAATAATTTCTAAAATATTTTTTTAATTATACTATTATATCACGTTACTATTATAGATGCAGAAATTACATATATACATCCTTAGGTGAGGTCACTATTCTATTGGTCATATTACTATTAATTAGTTAATATTCACAAATAATTATTTCAATATTATTAGACTCTATATTCTTTATTGGTCACAAATGTGTGTGTCCATTTTTTGAAAATCATTTCCCAGTATCAATTATTTTAAGTATAAAAATTATTTTAAAATACACTTTTTTCAATATTAATCAATTATATGAAACATCTTAGAAAAATAATTTAAATTCATACTAGATTAATTTTGAAATATGAAATTCAATAATGATTTTTATTTTACTATAATAAGAAATAAAAATTTTATTCTTACAAAAGGATTAAACAATTAATATAAAGCCCCATTATGTAACCCCTTTTTACAAATTCGTTAGACCCAAGAGTAAGGTGTCCAATAGTGATAGGATAATGGGTTGGTGTGGACAACATTTCTTGTGTTGTTATTTATATCAACATTATTTCTCCCTTATGTCATTTCAATCAAGCTTAACATGTAGAAGCTTGGCTTGGGCTAGGTCTATAGAATAACCCACTGACACTACCTCCTTTCCATGCTCTAAAAAATGGGCTCTGTATGTCCTGAGTCTACTAGATGAGGACATTGGATATTTTTTAGGAATTACTTATCAATTATCAATTATAATTATAATCTATAATTAATAATTAAAAAACATTATTGTTTCCAAGGGTCATATTAATCGATGGTCGTGTAATTGTAGAAAATCTATGGTTGCATTTCAATTAAACTAATATATTTTTATTTATAATGACATAGTAAAAAATAAATTTCATCAAACAAAATGTTATTCAAAAGGTATTGTTGTTACACTATTGGCCAATCTTGACTTCAATCGACTACAAGAATAGTATTTCAGTATATATTATATCTGGACTATGTTATATAATTATATGATGTTGTTTAGATTTTATTTGAGAAATATCAATTCCATAGAAACATATCCAATGAAAACATAATTCCCTAATGACCATTTCAATTTGAGGGAATCATTGAAAAATTTGTAATAATATATATATGAACTTTGACAATTTAAATTGGATATAAATATATCATTTCACTTATTTATTATGTTTCAAAATTTATAGAAGTCACAGACACTAAAATAGATGATTCATTTAAAATAATTAATTTTTTTTCAACTAACATCATATAAAGATTTTGAATCCCATTAGAATATCATTAGTAACTAAAGAGACTATATTTGAAATAGAATCATGAATTCTATAATTTGTAAAAATGGTATGAACCATAAATCAACATTCCCATTCCAAAAAAACGGACATTATAGATATTTTAATAGGGAAATGAAATGAATTTAATATAACACTATTAATAATAATGGGAATGAGTAGTGTAAAATATTTTCAAACATTATTTTGACTTATATAATATCGTATTATACCCTTTTTCTATATGATTTCCTATTATTGGAATGATGATATAGTATATGATTTTTATAAAGAGATCTATAATAAATCATAATTCAGTTTAAAAAAATAGTTAATAATCATTAAATATATTGACATGATAAAATATTTTAGAATACATATCCTGGTGAAAACCAATGTGAAAAATTTAGAAACTCTAGAATTTATATGGAATTTAATCATTATTACATGATAGGATAAATGAACAATGAAAATATGACCAAGAAAATTAATTGTTCTTTTATAAAATACGAATAAAATTAATGTCATGTAAACATCATTCCTAATGTGAAGGACCATTTAAAATAACAAAATTTTTTATCTTTGGTGATATCATGATACATTATTTATTAAACATGATTCTATATGATGTTGGTTTATAATGACTAAAGAATTATTTTCATCATTTTCAATATATGATTTTGGAGGATGTCACACTACTTTTACATTTATAACTAATAAACAAATTGGTCACATAATTTGATAGCCATTATAACTATTTTACTTATAACTAAACAAATTTAAATATTAATAAATGTCAAATGACATTAATTACTCTATATAAATCTTGTGGGTACATGGTTACTAATAAAACAATATTTATAATTTTAAACATTACATTTTAAATTTACCATGTCCCTATTATAAAATTATATTTTTTCGATACCTTTTTCACTACAGTTGAATTCCCCTATATGGTTTAAATGTAGGTTCACTATAGGAATTGAATTATCATAAATCAAAATATATTAACACCAATTTGAGATTATATCAAAATTTAATGATATATAAAAGCATGAAAATATCACATAATATTTATCTCCATTCCCTAAAATTATTTTCAATATTAAATTCAAATAATTGATATGCTTCTAAATAATTTGGATTCCTCTTCAAAATGAACTCAATCTATATGAGATCCAGTATATTTATAAACAACCATAATGTTCTTTAAATTATATAGTCTCAAAATGGGAGAATTTACAAACCTATGTAGAAATTTCTTATGTAATTATTTATATGGAATTCAATTTTTTTAAATTAAAATTATTTTAATAATACCTCAAAATATGAAAATTAACAGAGATACTATAATCCATTAAAATCAATGAAGACATATAATATTAAATTCTTGAAATTTGAATCTTTAAAACTAAATGTCTAATTGCATTTTCATAATTTGAGTCAGGTATTAGTGAAAATAATTTAGATAGAAGATATTTGGAGGAGGATTATTTCAATGAAATATGTAATCGAATATATCATCAATGAAATTAAAAAAATATGTTTACACTCCTACTGGACGTAAAAAATTCATATATAAAATATAAATAGAAAATTGTGTATAGAATTGATATAATAATAGATGAAAATTAATAATTTATTTTCTAATAAGAAAAAATATTGTTTTCCTATTTAACATTTTGTGATGACTATTAGTTAGGATTTATATTATATATGAGGTGAATCACATCATTTTATAGTGATTTTATAACACTTCTGGATTTAATGATATATTTCACTTCAATGTTATATAATTTATTTGATTTATTATGATACAGATAATGTCGACTCTAAATGAATAGTTTTATAGTATATCATTATAATATATCTATTAAATTTATGATATTTATTATAAAAAACACTTTTAAAACTATAAAATTAAACATATTTATAAATATGAAGTCAATTTCATATAATTACTTTTTATGCATCAAAATAAAAAAAATTATAAAAAAATATTTTTATTTATTTATGTAAAAAAAACATATTTAATTTTTTAAAATAATTAATATTATTTTATAATTCTAACATAATTTTTTGTAAAAGGTAATCATAATAATAGTAAAAAAAATTCAATGATTGGGGGTAAAACATGTCAATCAAGGGAAAAACTAAGAGATAACGATTCTTTTCCAAATGGGACCATTGAAAATATTATTTTATGGCCATATATATAAAAATTAAAATTCAACCTTCTAATAAATAGAAATTTTTATTCATTTTTAATGAGGATTATATAATTATATTTTTATATTTTATGAAAATTCAATTGTGTCTTTTCACCCAAATATTAAAGGACACCCTGATTATATGATATTTTCAGAAACATGATCCTAAAATATCTACTAAAACCTACAAAAATATCTTCTATAAAATACTGATTGATTTTTTAGATGCTTTTTAACACCCCAATAGTTAGTGGTACACTTCTCTTTGAATAATACAATAGTGTGTGCTATATGAAACATCGAGTTCTAACACACCACAACCAATCAAAGAAACCATTATGAATAGTTATACAAATTTTTTTCAAATTTTATAAATTTTATCATTCAGAATGGACTCCATTTTGGTATTTGGAATATTGAAATTAGCATAGGGTTAATATTTGTTATTTTTCTAAAAACATTCAATTTTTGAGGAATAGTACAAAAACATTGAGTTTTAGTTTAAAACTGAATTTTTATTTAATTAATTATATATTATATTTATATTTATTTTAGGTCAAAATATATATATAATACCTTTATATGTCTAATGTAATTAATTTTTGTTAGTTTATAATAATTTTATATATGTAAATATTTTAATTTACTTATTACCCTCCTTTTCCCACCCGTAATGAGCACTTCCCAATTTACATAAAACATAATTTTACTACATCTGTGAGTTGAATTTCAATAATCTTAGAGACATGGATGACAATAGTATGTAAAATGTGGTTAAATCAGTTGAAAATAGTTTTTGGTGAATAATAACTTTTTGTTTTTATTTACCACAGTTAGAAGTTAATTTGGTCATTAAACGTAACAATGATATTATTATTTCCCTAACACATGTCCTAATTATATTGGATTATTATAATTCAACCAAAAAATAACTTTTGTAATAATATATGATCCTTTAGGATGACTATGATTGGATTAAAACAATAATTATTATTTAATTCAAGGAAGAGTTAAAAGTTTAAAATTCAATGTTTAATAACAAAACCATTTTTAATATATAGTTACACATAAGAAAAATTTGACTATAAATATTCATTATAAAGATAAAAATATTTACAAAATAATGGTAAGTTATTTAATTTTTTTTTTGACATTATATAATTTATATATTTATGACACAAGGAAGATATAGTAATTTGTTAAGTAATGAAATATTAAAATAATTGATATTATAAATATCCAAATAAATGCAATTTTTGACTTTTTTTTAATCCCATTAATTTTTTAGGTAAATATGTCATGTTAGGGTTGGTTAGATTTATTTTTTTCGAATTAATAATGTTGTAATGAATTTAGAAAAAACAAAATACCAAATAGTGACAATATTTACATAAAAGAGTTTTTAAAACATATATTATATTATTAATTGATATTCGATTCCTAAAAATCAATGGATTGTCCAAATAACATATATAATGATAGAAGTATCATTTATCAAACACTTTGGGTTCTCTTGAAAGTATTTAGTATGTTTATTAACCATATAATATAAATATACAAAGAGACATGGAAAATGTCAATCTATATAACTAATAGTTAAATCTAAAAGATAATGTTAATATAGTGACCCAAACATGTCTAAAACATATTTATTGAGTGTTTTTAGACCAATACCCACCATATCCTATAAATAATTTATATTGGAACCATTAAAAAAGAATATTATTTTGTTATAAAATAATATTTCTAGTTTTTCCTAAGGTGCCCCTCACCACTCTTATAAAAGGGAACTCCCCCTTCCATCATATTCACTCCTTAAAATCCTTTTGGCTCTGCCAAAACAAACAAAAATAACCTAGAAAATATCCTAACTTCATTCTAGAGGCATTAATTTAATCATAAAGCCAACCTATAGATCCCTTTTGATCAAATCAAATGGAAGATCCCGAAGAACAGGTATATATTTCATCACCTTTTTCAAGTTCATTTCTTCTTCCATATCCTATTTATTTGTTGTTTACATTATAAAATAATACCTTCAGTATCTTTTATATACTTTGATATTATAAATATAGTACAACCATATTCATTATTCTATCCATCCTTTGAATGACATGTCACCATACGTGAGTACGTACGGCTTACCGTCTCCACGTTGGGGTGTAATTGTTTTTCAATACATTATTATTTGGATGTGTATAATAATGATGATTAATTGATATAAATAATAAATATAACATGATAATTATTATATATATATATGACATAACATCCAATTATAAATTATTTTAACATCAAAGGAATGATATTGTTGCACGTGCTTGCGTACGGATTACCGTCTCCACGAACGCGATGAAATTCATTCCCAGTCTTATCCATTCAAGACTAATTTTCATTGGATGAATAAAAATAATGTTTAATGACTTAACACGATTCTGAATATAAATATTATACATCATATCTATAACAAACATTACTTACGTAACAAATCACATAAAGGAAAAAGAATCAGTTAACACCCGAAACGACGATAATAATAAGATATTATTAACAATGCTATGTTAAAAGATCATATATGATATAATATTAATGTATATGATTATTTTATAAATTAATTAAAATTATTTCACAATTATGAAAGATTTTAACATACCCTAGACGAAGGAAAATTACAAGTTAAAGGTTAATTATACAATCTTTTCATTATCTGAGATTGTTTATACGCAGTTTTCTACTGGGACCTCTTTATCATCGACATACATGTGTCTTATTAATATATTTTAAATCATTCTAACTATTTTATAGACTATGGGTTAAAGTCATTTATACACTTTTTTGACTATTATATGTTGATTACAAATGAATTTTTAGGTAGTTTTCCCAACAATTTCCCTTATAACTTTTTCGACAAAATTACGGTAAGAATGTCTTTTTTAACTCATATAGTGGGTGCGGCTATTTCCCACCATTATTACATCGTAGAAGTTTCCCTTACATGCTTATAAGAATATTTCTGAAAAAATCTTAATTAAATTCAAATTTGAAAGCGATTTTTCACTAAAAAAGTTTTCTTTCCATCAATATCATCATCAATTGATGGATTTTAAGTAAATTTGAAGTTGATTTATTATGATAAAAAACTTACATATTGTATTGAAGGTTTAGTGATATGTTTGAATATGTATGTGTTAATTTAACACAACTCGTGGCTTATAGATAATTTATTGACATTTCATATGCTAGTTTTAATAAAAATGATTATGTAATGTTTAAACCTTTTCATATGACGAATGAATTGGACTTAGTATGTAATGGGTAGAGCTGGCTATCGCTCCTCAATGCATCGGTAGGTCTCATGAGACAAACTATGGTCTGGGCACAAGGCGTTGAAATAATCATACTTGTAGTCTTGGAACAAGGCCTATACTATTTGGTTATTAAAGTCTGACATTATGCATTCCATCATTATGAACGAGGTTATTGATATTTCTTGGGATTATTGAAATACTAGAACATCCATGTGAGTTAGTAAATGGAATTATTTTGATTTTAGCTTTTCCATATTCTGATAATGTTCAGTTGTAAATGGATTTTTTTTAGTCTTATAAACTTCCTTAAATATTTATGTTTATTTATGAATTTTTCTGGTATATTGTTATCCTTACTGAGTATCTGAGCTCACCACTTTCTGTGTTTTATTATCCTAGGATGTGAATAAATATATTATGAAATACATTTAGGGATATTCCATGGGATCTCAGTTTTTTCTATGGAAACAATGTTGTCGTTGTTTTCCATTTTATGATGTAATATAAGCCTTATATATGTTTCTACTACTCTAAGGCTACTAAACTAATCGGTCATTCGAGACACGATCTTTTGTAATCATGCCAATGATACGTACTAATTCACCGACTATTGGATTCTGTGTTATGGGCATTATATTTGGTATCAGATGAAGTTTAGTACAAACAATTGAATCTAGATTTTGAAATACTCTGATTAGAGCACATTAACCTAACATTGACTTTGAGGTCTTGTATAGAAGAACTACGTAGAATTTTGGTATTTTCGTGATTTTATGAGTTTTCCCAAAAATACATCCCTATCTAGATACGAGAATGTAGAGGAGGCTATGGAATAGATGTACCTAGGGGTAAACCACGAAAACACCGCTTTGAGCTAGACTCGAATGGAATCTGGTGCATGACAATGGGCCTAGTTTCACTCTTGGTTACAACACTCCCAAGGGTTATTCTTTGGATAATTCTCATTTTCATTACAACCCATTGTGAAGGGTTTATGAGTATATACACCCCTAAAGAAAACATGTTTTATTATTATGGATTATATCCATAAAATATTCAATATAAGTTAAGTGTTTTATAAGTTTGGATTTTTGTATTTTGATTCGTAAACTAATCTAGTTTATCCCATTGTTAAAAATGGATCATATTTGATGGAATGTAAATTGTATCAATGTGAGAACTCCATGAAGGGATTTCCATCCTACTAAATATAATTATAGTGTAGTTGTTGATACAGCTGATGTTGATCAACTTATCACTATATTGGAACAACTCACTCCAGTTATGAATAATAACCTTACCCGTATGGAGCTCTCTAATCTGCAGTGAAGAGGATCAATGTTATATCACTTAATGAGGAAACAACCACCAAAATTCAATGGGAGTTCAAATCCATTCATGTCTGAGAAATGGATAAATTCCTTAGAGAAAATATTCCACTCCTTGGGGAGTAGAGAAATTGAAAAGTTGTCATGGAATTTTATCGCCTCACGGGAGATGCAGATCAATGCTAGACATTGATTCAAAACAAAAAGGATGATTATAAAGTATAATATATTGAATTGAAGGATTTTAAAGATCTCTTCTAAGAAAAATACTTTCTTCTTTAACATTGAGAATATATTGAAAGAGAATTTTAATAATTGACGAAAAAGGAGGATTAGAATGTCGCAAAGGATGAAGCGTACATTACAAGGATAGTGAGGCATGATGTAGATTATATAAGTAACCCAAGACGTAATATTGGTCATTTTATTGACGGGATAAAACCATTTCTCTATCAAGTAGTAGTCTCAAAATTCTACTCTTGGTACAGAGATATTTTCTCATGTTCTATCAAGACAGAAAAATAAATCTCTATGTATTTTGACAACATAGAAATGCAAGAGAATAATATTTCTCTTGAACACTCAGGAAAGGTAAATAAGGGGGAAAAGGGAAATGTTGAATATCACTCATGTTCTATGTTTAGGAAGAAACACCCTGGTGCATGCCTGAAGGGAATCAGAGTCCGTTACAAGTTTGGTGAAAAAAGGCCACTAAACTCGTGATTGCAAGGGGAAGAAAGAGGTTGTCGATGTTGAATGCTAAAATTGTAGAGAAAGGGGGTATTATGAGAATAAATGTTCTTTGTTTTAGAGGAACATTCCTTATAAAATGAAAAGGGATCAAGGCCATGCATATACTAGCACTAATGCTGAGGTTGAAGCTCGGAAAGATGTAGTGGTATATAATTTAACGGTTTCCTAATGTTTTGAAAATGCATAATTTAATTGTATATCATCACATTGTTTCATATCTTCCTAGTTTGTTAAGAAAATTAGTTATTTAAAAATTGATTTAACAAGGGAGTTGTCAGTCAAAACTGCTAATGAAAGAATAATTGCATCACTGTTTTGTGAATCAGTCCCCATTAGGTCATATAAAAGTTCATTATCTACTGATCTTAACATTATAACCATGATTAAAATTTATATAATCTTCTATATGGAAGGAATTTCAGACCATCATGCCAAAATTTATTATAAGAAGAAACATGTTACAATTTTTGACGATGATAATGAATTCTGTATATTAAGAGAAGAAACGTCACATTCTAATTATTATCTATATCCTCCCCCAGTAGCTCACCTAACTTCCCTTTTTGGGGAGGAAGAGAATGAAATAACTATGGTTGTGGAAGGGAATGTTAAAATAGAGGATTTAGTTATTGTGATTGAATATGCTGATGTGTTTCAGGAGGAATTTCCTCGACATCCTCCAGAATGAGAAATTTAGTTCTCCATTGATTTAATTCCTAGATTAAGGCCCATTTTCAATACCCCTTATAGAATGGACAGTGTCGATTTAGTGGAACATTAGAATCAACTAGAGGAATTGAGTAAAAATGGATTTTTTCACCCTAGTGTTTCTCAATTGGGAACCCTAGTTGTTTTTTGTTAAGAAGAAATATTGATCTATGATGTAGTTCACTGACTATAGGGAGATCAATGCTATATCAATATATAACAATTATCCCCTACCTCGCATTGATGATTTATTTGACCAACATCATGGAGGTTAATATTTTTCAATGATTGAATTTTTATCAGGATATCATCAGTTGTGTGTGAAAAATGAAGACATTACGAAAACATCATTTTGAACCAGTTATGGGTATTACGAGTTTATAGTAATTCTTTTTGGATCCAATGAATAGAGTTTTCAAGAAATATCTTGATGTCTTTGAAGTGGTATTTATTGATTATATCTTGGTATACTCTAAAATATATTGAGATCATGAAAATCATATGTGCATTATCTTCAAGACTCTTAGAAGACATGAATTAAATGGGATGTTTAGCAAGTGTGATTTCTGGCTTTAGGAGATATCTTTTCTTGGCCATATTGTGTCAAAGGATGGAATCTCTGTTGACCTTTTTTAGAATATATCAATCCAAGAATGGCCAGCACCGATGAGTATAACTAAGGTACACAATATTAATTGATTAGTAGGTTATTATCAGCATTTCATCCAAAAGTTTGTCTGAATGGATAACCTATTAACCATGATCACGCGTAAAGGGGCTAAAACTGTTTGAAAAAAAGAGTGTGAAGAACGTTTTGAAGAACTGAAGAGAATATTATTCGATGCTCTTATATTGACTCTACCATCGGGGAATGATGGGTTTGTTATTTATAGTGATGTTTCAAAGAAAGGACTTTGTTGTGTCATTTTGTAGAATGATAGGGTTATTGCATATGCATCATGAAAGCTAAAAATTCATGAGAAAAATGATCCTACTCATTTTCTTGAGTTAGCATAGGTAATATTTTATTTGATGATATAAAGACATCATCTATATGGTGAATATATGAGATATATACCGATGACAATAGATTGAAGTATAATTTTTCACAGAAAGAACCCCACATGAGGAAAAGTATATGGATTGAACTACTCAAGGATTATGATTGCACCATTCACTACTTCTTAGGGAAGGAAAATAAGGTGGAAAAAGCTTTGATCAGGAATGATCAATGAGTTTTGAACAAGATGAGAGTTGAAAGGGATCCTATTTTAATGGATCTAGTAAATATGAATATAAGAATAACCATGGAAGGAGAAACATCAATACTTTTTCAAATGGTTGTCAAACCATTACTACTAGAAAGGATAGAAATTTACTAGGCTGATGATGAAGAATTTCAAAAAAATACTAAATCTATGAATGTTGAGAGATTGAAAGACTTCGTATATGAAGTTGGGATTTCGAAATACTGCAAGAGAAATTTTTTTCCTAATATACCTTATCTAAAAAGGGAATTTTTAGATGATTCCCATAGTTCCAATTTCAATATACACCATGGTAGCACCAAAATGTATAGATATTTGAAGGAACATTTTTTGTGGGATTAAATGAAGAGGGAGATTGCTGATTTAATGTCAAGAAGTATAGTTTATAAACAAGTGAAATCTGGAAGGACATAACCAGGAAGACTCATGAAACCTCTTCTCATACCTGAATTTAAATTGAATGATATTACGATGGATTTGGTCATGTGACTACCAAATACTCCCAGAAGGAATGATGCAATATGGGTCATTATTGATTGTCATACCATGTCAGCACATTTTTTTCTATAAAAGAAGATTTACCACTTGAATGATTAGCAATACTATATATTAATTATGTTGTAATACTTCATAGAGTACCACAATGATTTTTTTTGATCGTGAACCCTGTTTTACATCATGATTCTGGAAAAGTCTTCTGAAAGCCCTTGATACTGAACTTCGTTTGAGCATTGCCTACCACACTCAAACTGATGTAAAATCAGAACAGAATATTCAAAAATTATAAGACATGTTGAGATCGTGCTCACATTACATTCAAGGTGTGTGGGATAAATATTTTCCTTTGGTAAAATTTTCCTATAAAAATAGATTCTATTAAAGTATTCAAATAGAACCATATAAAGCATTATATGGAAGGATATCTCACCCACCAACTTGTTGGGATGATGTTTGTGAATGAAAACTCATAGTCCTAGAACATGTTGAGGAAATTATGGAAAATGTGATGTTAATCCAAACCCACAACAAATAATCTCAATGTAAAAAGAAAGATATGCCGATAACCGAAGGAATGATTTGGAATTTTAGTTAAGAGATTCTGTTCTCTTGATGATATCTCCATGGAAGGGTGTTATAAGTTTCAGTAAGAAGGGAAAATTGAGTGTCGGGTATATCATACCATTCAAAATTCTAGATCAAATTGGTGTTGTATCTTACCGTTTGGAATTTCCGCCAAGTCTCTCCAACGATCAGAATTTATACCATGTTTCACTGTTGAGAAAATACATGCCTGACCTAATGATTGAACTCACCTATGAACAATTAGAATTATAACCCAATATATCTTATTTTGTAGAGCATGCCAAGATTCTTGATACAAGAGAACAAATGCTAAGAAACCAGACAACTCTTACGGTAAAAGTTCTATTGAGAAACAATAAGATAGAAGAGGCAACGTGCAATCTCATGGATGATATGATGAAGAACCACCCAAGTCAATTTAAGTAGTAATATTATAGAAATTTTGAGGACAAAATTATTTGATTTTAGGGAGATTGTAACACCCCATGCTTCCACAGTGTGCTTCTCTTTGAATAATACAATAGCGTGTGTTGTACGCAACATCGAGTTCTAACACACCACAACCAATAAAACTATCTCTTATGAATAGTAATACCCACTTTTTTAATTTTTTTAAATTATATCTTTCAAAATTGAATTCATTTTTTATTAGTAATATCAAAATTAGCGTAGGGTACATTTTTGGAAGTTTTCTGAAATCATTCAATTTTTGAAGAATAGTGAAAAAACAATAAGTTATAATTTAAACCCAAATTTTTACATAAATAATTATTTATATTATTTTAGTTTATTTTAGTTCAATATTGAGACATATTACCTATATAATTTCACTGTAATTCATTTGAGTCAGTTTATAATAATTGTAGATATATAAAAATTTTAATGAAATTATTACCGTCTTATACCCACATCCTACGAGCATTTGAAAATTTACATAAAACATAATTTTACTACTTCTATGAGTTAAATTTCAAAAATATGAGACACATATTTGATATCAGTACGTAAAATTATGTTCAATAAGATGAATATAATTTTTGGTGAATAGTAACTTTTTACTTTTATTTACAACGGTTACAAGTAAATATGGTAATTATGGGTAAAAATTATATTAATATTATACAAAAAATATGTCCCAATTCTGTTGAATGAGTATAATTCAACCAAATACATCCTTAGGAATAAAATATGATCATTTATGTCCACTTGTATTAGATTTTGATATTTATTATTATTTAATTCAAAGAAGAGTAAAAAGTGTTTAATTCAAAGATTAATAATTAAAACATTATTACTATAGGGTTACACATAAGATAAATTCTACTATAAATATTACTTATAAAGATAATAATATTTTATACATAATTTTATTTTATTAATATTATTTATACATTAAATAATTTAATTTATATGACATAATGATGATGTCGTAATTACGTAAATAATGAAATGTTAAAATAATTGATATTATAAATATCCAAATAGATGTAATTTTAGACTTTTTATGAATTCCACGAATTTTATAGGATAATATTAAATTTTAGGTTTGGTTAGATGACTTTTTTTCGAAGTAATAATGCTTTTATGAATTTAGAAAAAACAAAATATCAAATAGTGTAAAAATTGACATAAAAAAGTTATTTAAAAAATAATATATTATTAATTGATATTCTATTCTTAAAAATCTAAGGATCATTCAAAAGACTTATATACTGATATTAATATCATTCATGAACTTATTGTGTTTATATTTGAATTATATAGTATGTTTTATAACCCTATAATATAAAAATACAAAGAGACATGGTAAATGCAATACAATTTATCTAAGTGTTAAATCTAAATGATAATGTTAATATTGTTTCCAAAACCAGTCTAAAACATATTGGTTTAGTGTTTTTCAACCAATACCCACATTATTCTTTAAATAATTTATTTTGGATCTATTATAAACAGAAAATAATTTTATTATAAAATAATATTTCTAGCTTTTCCTAAGGTGCATCTCACCCCTCTTATAAAAGGCACTCACCCTTCCCTAAAATTCACACAATCAAAGCCTTTTTTCTCGGCCAATCCCTATCCAAATACCCTATCAACATTCCCCTTTTCATATTATAGGCCTTACTTTATTCACAAAGCCATCCTATGGAGATATTTTGATCAAATCAAAAGGAAAAACATGAAGAAGAGGTAAATATTTAATACCCAATTTCAAGTTCCTTTAGTCTTGCACTTCCTATTTAATTATTTATTCTATACTAAAATAATAACTCTAGTATCATTTATATATATATATATATTGAAATATTATTATAAATATGGTACAACCATATTATTTGTTGTATCCACCCTTTGAATAACTTGTCACTATACGCGCCTACGTACGTCATACTGTCTCCATGTCGTGGTGAATTTGTTATTCCATACATTATTATTTGTATGTGTTTAATAATGATGTGTAATTGATAAAAATAAAAAATAAATCATGATAATTATTAGGTATATAGGTTATAACTTCCAATGATATGATATTTTAGTATCAAAAAAATTATATTCTCGATCGTGCGCACGTACGTATTATTGTCTCCATAAACGTGATTAGATTCATTCCCCATCATATCCATTCAAGAATAACTTTCATTATATGATTAAAAAATGTTTAATGCCTTAATAATATTATGAATTTTAATAATATAAATCATATCCATAAAAAACATTACTTATGTAACAAGGATTATAAAGGATAAAAAATCAGTTAAAACTTGAAATGAAGATAATATGAAGATATTATTAGAAAAGAAATGTTAAAAGGTAATATATGATATTATATGAATGCATATGATTCATGAAATATTTAATAACAATTATTTCACCATTATACATGAGGTTAAACTACCATTTACAATAGAAAAGTACAAGGTAAGGGTTAATTCTATAATCTCTTCATTATCAGATGTTGTTTATACGTAATTATCTACTAGGACCTATTTATCATCAACACACTTGTTTCTTAAAAATGTATTTCAAAACAGTCTTACAATTTTTTAGACTATGGTTTAAAGTCATTTGTACTGTTTTTTTACTTTTATAAGATGTTTAAAATGGAATCATTTCGTCGTTTTCCCAACAAGGTCCTTTATAACCTTATAGACAAAATTAAGTTAATAATTTCTATTTTGAACTTATACAGAGGGTGTAGCTATTTTCCACCATTATAACATCATCAAAGGTTCCCTTACAAGATTATCAGAAAATTTCCAAAATATATGTTTTTCTAAATTATTTCAAAATAGAATAGATATTACTCTAAAAAACTTTTTGATTTCATCTTTTGCAACATCCTTTGTTGGATTCTAAGCTTATATGAAGTTGATTTATTATAAAATAAAACATACATATGGTATTTAAGGTTTTGTCATATGTTTGAATGTTGATGTGTTATTATTACACCATTCATTATTTGTGAATAATGTATTGACATTCTGTATGCCAGTTTTAATACGAATGGTTATGTTATGTTAAATTGTTTTCAAATAATGAATGCATTGGACTTTGTTTGTGATGGGTGGAACACGTTATAGCACCTTGATGAATTAGTATATCTCATGAGACAAACTAGTGTCATGGCACAAGGACTTGATTGTAATTCCCCATCCCTAGTTACCCATAGTCAATCCATTATTACATAACATCGGCATGATCTTAAAAGATCAAATCTCGAACGACCGATTAGTTTAGTAGCTTTGGAATCACTAGATACATTAATAATGTTTACAATAAAACATAAATTGAAGAACACCGACAACATCTTGTCTCCATAGACCACACTCATATCCCCTCATACTATCCCTACAGGTCATTCATAAAATACTTCTTCACGTCCTGGAAAAAATAAAACATTTAATGGGGTGAGCTCAAATTCCTAGTAAGGTTAAAAATATAGTGGAAACATTCATAAATAAAAATAAACATTTAAGGTAATGTATAACATAAAAAAGACTTTTAAACTTGTACTTCAGCATAATTTAGAAAAAATAAAATAAAATAATTCCGTTTACTTATTCACATGGATATTCTACTAGTCGAATAATCACATGAAATATCAATAAACACTTTCATAATGTTGAAATGCATAATTATAGACTTTCATAACCACATAGTCAAGGACTAATGAAAAGAAAAAAAATAAGATAATGTCAAGGCATTGTGCCAAGACACTAGTTTGTCTCATGGGACCTACCAATGCATTTAGGAGCTATAGAAGACTCCACCAATCACTTACTAAGTCCAATGAATTCCTCATATAAATAGGTTTAAACATAACAATAACATTCATATTAAAACTAGCATACTAAATGTCAATAATTACTCCATAATCTAAAAATGGAATATAAATAACACATCCATAGTCAATCATATCAAAAAACCTTCAATTCAATATGGATATTTTTTATCATAATAAATTAACATTGAATAATCTTAAAATACATCAATGGATGTTGACATATATGAAAATGTTTTGTAAAACTCTTTGGGAGAAATATCCCTTTTTCATGAAAACATTTAAATGTAACACAATTTAGAAAGGAATATAATTAAATACACTTTTGAATCAAATTTTCCCATACAAATTTGAATCTTTTTAATGTAATTAACATTTTAAAACATTCATGTCCATTTAAATAAATCCTTAAAACCATTTTGATGACATGGACATTAACGAGAATGGTTTAGAAGAATAAATATTTAAAACATTTAAAATTATGTTTTAGTAAAAATTAACTTTAAAATATTCACTTTGAGAAATATTTTATGAAAAATGGACATGGATAAAAAAAATTTCTCGGTAGATACTTAGGTAAAAAAAATCTCAGATAATAAAGAGATTGTGAAATTAACCTTTACCTTGCAAATTCCTTTAGTCGAGGGTACAATTAACCTCTTGTATGAAAACCACAGTCTATTATTTAATTATATGAGGACCATATTAATATTTATGATATCATACAATTTTAGTTTATGACATTATACTAGCCACTTAATAATAATCTCCATGTTAAATTAACATTTCGGGTAACAATCGCTTTCTTCATCGTATGTGTTCTAACTTGTTACTCTTGATTGTATCACTTAGATCATGATTTAAATACTTCTAAAATATGAAACATGATTTATATATCATATATATTTAGAATATAAATATGTGTGACAGACATATATATGAAATGGATAAAAACGTTTATGGAGACGCTAGTCCGTACGTACACATAAATGTTGTTTCCGTTTTCATATCGTATTGAACGGATGTAAGTGAATAAGATATATGTAAGTACATATATACTTATATATATATATATATATATATCTCCAGTAGCATTATTATGAAATAAATTACATAGTTATTATTAATATAGTTTTATAATCGTCGATTAATGGTGAACTTGGAAATGAATCTCATCGCGACGTGGAGACGGTAATCCGTACGTACGCACGAGAAACAATATCATTATTTTGATATTAAAAAAATATATAATTGGATGGTATATCATATATAAAGAATCATTAGCATGATATATTTATTATTAACATCAATTACAAATCATTATCTTACCCATCAGAATAATAATGTATTGAGTAACAATTAAACCGCGATGTGGAGACGGTGAGCCGTACGTACACACGTATGGTGACATGTTATTCAAAGGATGGATATGATAATGAATATAGTTGAGCCATATTTATAATAACATCACATTATATAAAATATACTGCATTTATTATTTTTTAATGGAAATTACAATGAAAGAAGATGTTGATGATGAGAAGAACTTGAAAGAGGGTGTTGAAAACCTTACCTCTTCTTTGGGTTCTTCCGTTTTCTATGATAAATAGGGATCCTTAGGTTGGATTTCTGATCAAAATAAGGAATCTAGGTTGAAATGAGGGAATTTGGGTGGATATTTGGTCAGGGGATGGCCATGACAAAAGGCATTGAAGGTGTGAATTAGAGAGAAGGGGGAGTTCTCTTTTATAAGAAAGGTGAGGGGAACCTTAGGAAAAGATAGAAATATTATTTTATAGTAATTTAATATTTGGTTACTAATGGCATAAACATGTATAATTTAATGATTACAGTGGGGATTGGTCAGAAACCACTAAACCAATAGGTTTTAGACAGGTTCGTGTCACAATATTAATGTTATCATTTAGTTTTAACTCTTAGTTTATTAATTTGACATTTACCATGTCACATTGTATTTTTATATTATATTGTTAATAAACATAATATATACATCCAAGAGACTTCCAATTTTTCAATTAATGATACACCTATCATTATATAAGTCATTTGACTAAACTGTAGATTTTTAGTAATATAATATCAATTATAAATATTATATTTCTTTTAAAAAACTCATTTGTGTCAATTTTGACACTATTCACTAATTTATTTTTGTTAAAGTTATAAAAACTTATTTAATTCGAAAAAAATTAATTTAAGCAATCCTAACATTTCATATTAACCAATAAAATTCTTGGTTGTCATAAAAAATTTCAAATTATATTTATTTTGACATTTATAATACCAATAATTTGATTCTTCCATTAATAAGTAAAATAATGCATCATTATTGTGTCATAAATAAATTTAATTTTTAAATGTATAAAAATTATAAATAAAATACAAATATGTAGGAAATATTTTTAATTAATAATGACTTTCAAAAGATTGACACTTTCTTATGTCCAGTTTAAATGTGAAATTATTTCCAATGACCAACATTGGATTAAATGGTAAAAATATAATCTAATTATAATTTAAAATAACTAAAATTCATAATTTTACACTATTGTTTATTTCGATTAAAAAAGTTTTTTTTAATTAAAATTTAGTGGTTTCCACTATTCATCTAAAATTGAATGTTTTCAGAAAATACCAAATATATACACTATGCTAATTTATATATTCTAAATTAAAAAATGAAGTCCATTTTGAATGAAAAAATGTATAAAATTTCAAAAAATGGGTAATAATTTTCATAACGGCTAGTTTGATTGGTTGTGGTGTGTGTTAGAACTCGAAGTTTCATACAACAAACGCTATTGTATTATTCAAAGAGAAGTGTACCATGGAAGATTGGGGGGATACATTCTACCCTCCTTTATTAAATTGCATCCTCACAATTTGAAATTGGTTCTCTAAATTAAAAGGTAGAAAATAGAAAATACCTTTGTAAAAACCCACATTAGAAAATAAGGTTAATAAAATTTAGTCTTAATAAGAGGAAAAAAATGTAACGGGTCACCAACAAATTATGATCATGATTAGGAGAAGATTGGTGGCAATTAGAGACATATAATTTGAGAAAAAACATACATATTTATAGGTAGTGAATGAGATCATCAATCATAAAAAAGTGTAAAATTGAGGGTCTTAAATTCATCAATATATGATGATTTAAAATACCATCGGTTCAACAAAACATAAGTTATTAGGATAACACATTTTCTGTTTTAATATCCCTTCACTAATGTTTAATAATTAATTACTTCATAACTAAGAGAAGAAGAAAATTATATAAATGACAAGAGTACTATCCTTTAACTAATTTCTACCATAAAATCATCATTCACTCTAAAAGATAATTGAACATAAAAAAAATATTCTATTTTTCCTATTCATATAGGGTTACAAAAAAATGAATTTATAATTCATCTACCAGACCTTTTTTAATAAAAACTAACTTATTCAATCCCAGACATCACGTGGGCCTATGGTAGGTGATATACCATTATCGCCCTTCGGTTGTGGGTTCATGTGTCGCGGCCTTGTTGATCGTGACGTGTTACCACCCGACCTCCGGTTTTTCCTTTTTATGGAAATCCAAAAATAATATCAAACAAGACTTATCCAAAATAATTCTGTCCAAACTCACAGTCAAAAATTTATATGGTAGGTAATCATAATGGAGATCCTTTCTTCCACGTAATAACATGTGAACACCTTCATCATGTATTCTTTTAAAACATAACAACATACTAAATTTCCATAAAACCTTATTGATTACATTCATGCTCCCTTATTCCTTATAGAATAATGGATATATTCCTTCTATCCAAAAATGTTGAAAACTCAAACAACAATGGAATATACAAATCATTTATCAGTTTCAAGGAAGTCAAAAATATCCAATATAATTTATCCAAATCTAACTTGTATAATTCCAAAATCACTACCTCATTATCAGAATGATATTATGGTTTATCATTCTCGCAACCAAATATTTTTTAAAAATTTAACCTAATATTGACTCAATATTCATGGCTCCACATAATCTTAAGTCCTTAATGAAATAGTACTACAGTAAAATCCTTATATACCTCATAATTATTCTAACCAGTACATCATTGATAAAACACTCAAATGACATAATTATTTAAAAAAAACATATGAAATGTAATCATTCCTCCTCATCTTTGGTAGTATCATAAATTTTTTATTATCCAATAGCATCATTTGGGGCATACTCTGATGATTTGAACATTGGTCTGTGTAGTGTCCCAACTCCTTACAGATGAAGCATTATACATTTGAAACCTTTTTCTTACCCTTTCAGTCACATACATGGTGTCCTTTTACTCCACACTTATAACAAACTCACATTCCTTTCAGGAAAGTTCTAGGGTGTTTCTGGCAACAGTTTTCACATATAGGAAAATTCTCATTTTCCATCTTCCCTTTATCCATCACTATCTCTTCCATTATTTTCTTCTCTTACTTCCTTCAAAGCCATAGGACGTAGAAAATTCATTACATATTTTATTAACACATGATACTATTTCTTCATATGTTGAGAATACAAGGGAGACTATTTCCCTTCTAAAATTTGTCTTAATACCGTGAAAGATATGATCCTTTATACTCTTTGGATCATACATATTGTTGGACTTCACGTTCCTTCTACTAGGTGCCATTTCAATATAAGGTCATACACTAGATTATTATATGAATCGCAATACAAAAATCCAATATTGTAAATTACCTAATATAAATTGAACAGTTTATGGATATAATCCATATTCATGAAAATGTTTTCATTGAGGAATTATATACTAATAATCCATTAATAATGAATTGTAATGAAAATGATCGTTTTTCTAAGCATATACCTCGGGAGTGTCGTAACCCATAGTGCAGTAAGGCCCGTTGTCATGCACCAGTTCCCATTCGAGTCTAGCTGAAAGTGGTGATTTCAGGTTTTACCCCTAGGTACATATGTGCCAGAGCCACCTCTACCTTCTTATATCCAGACAGGGATGTATTTTTCGGAAAACTCAGAAAATCTCTACAATACCATTATTTTTGGAAGTTCTTCTATACTAATCCTCGTAGTTCATCATAGGTCTGTGTGATCAAATCGGAGATTATCTAAATCTAGCTCCCACAGTTTGTACTAAACCTCCCTCTGATACAATCGGTAATTCCCCAACCCCATTTACCAAGAGTCGGTGCATTATAACATAACATTGGCTTGATCATAAAAGATCAAGTCTCGAAATACCGATTAGTTTAGTATCCTTAGAATCACCAGATACATTCATAAAGTTTACATTATAACATAAAGTGAAGAACTACAACAACATCTTGTCTCCATAGACCACACTCATATCCCCTTATACTTCCATGCAGGTCATTCATAAAGTACTTCTTCACATCCTTGAAAAAATAAAACATTGAAAATGGTGAGATCAAATGCTCGATAAGGATAACACTATAGCGGAATCATTCATAAATATACATGTACATTTAAGGAAATTTATAACAAAAAAAGCCTTTTAATCATTATCTTTAGAATAATAATGAAAAAAATTAAATATTTCCATTTAATTATTCACATGGATATTCTACTAGTAGAATAATCACTTTTAATATCAATAACAACTTTCAAAATGATGGAATGCATAATGTCAGACTATCATAAACCCATAGTCAAGGCTTTGTGTCAAGAATACAAATAAGATTTTGTTAATTCCTAGTGCCAAGACACTAGTTTTTTCTCATGAAACCTAATGATGCATCAAGGAGCAATATTGGCCTCCACCCATCACTTACTAAGTCGAATTCATTCCTATTATGAATACGTTTAAACATAAAACAATCATTCGTATTAAAACTATCATTCAACATGTCAATACATTGTCCATAAACCATGAATGGTATTAAAATAACAATCCATAGTCAAACATATCACAAAAAATTCAATACAATATGGAAGTTTTGTATCATAATAAATCAAATTTTAATAAACTTAAAAACCATAAAAAGATTTTGACATAGAAGAAAATGTTTTGTAAAACTCTTTGAGAGAAATATCCATTTTTCATGAAAACATTTAAATGTTACACAATTTAGAAACGAAGCTATTTAATTACATTTTTGAATCAAAGTGTCCCATAACACTTTGAACATTTTTAAAGTAATAAATAATTTAAAACATTCATTTCTATTTAAATAAATCCTTAAAACCATTTGGAAAACATGGACATTAATGTGAATGGTTTAGAAGAATAAATATTTATAACATTTAAAATGATGTTTTAGTAAGAATTCCCATAAAAAGAATCCCTTTTAAAACAATTTTATGAAAAATAGACATAGATAAAAAATATTTCCTAGTAGATAGTTACATAATAAAAATCTCAGATAATAAAGAGAATGTGAAATTAACCCTTACCTTGCACTTTCCTTTAGTCAAGGTTATGATTAACCTCATGTATAAATACCGTAATATGTTATTAAATTATAACAAAACAATATTAATATTTATGATATCATACATTATTCATTTATGACTTTAAAATTCCAATTTAATATAAATATCCACGTTAAATTAACATTTCGGGTAATAATCGCTTTCTTTATCGAAGGTGTTTTAACTTGTTACACTTTATTGTATCACTTATATCAAGATTTATATACTTCCAGAATATAAAAAATGATTTATATATCATATATTTTTATAATATAAATATTTATAAAAGACATATATATGAAATGTAATACACCATTTATGGAGACAGTAGTCCGTACGTACGGATACACGATGTTCCCGTTTTCCTATCGTATTGAACGGAAGTAAGTGAATAAGATATATGTAAATACATAAATATATATATATATATATATATATATATATATCTCCAATAGTGTTATTATGTCATATATTACATACTTATTATTAATATATTTTTATAATCGTCAATGAATGGTGAAAATGGAAATCAATCTCATCGCGTCGTGGAGACCGTAATCTGTATGTACGCACGAGCAACAATATCATTCTTTTGATTTTAAAATAATATATAATTGGATGTTATATCATCTATACAGAATCATTATAATTATTTATTTATTATTTATATCAATTACACATCATTATTATACCCATCCAAATAATAATGTATTGAATAACAATTACACCACGACGTGGAGATGGTATGTCATACGTACGCATAATTGGTGACATGATATTCAAAGGATTGATAGGATTATAAATATAGATATGCCTTATTTATAATAACAGCACATTATATAGAAGATACTGGAGTTATTATTTTAGAATGGAATTAACAAAGAAAGAAGATGTTGGAGAAGAAAGGAACTTGAAAGAGGGTGGTGAAAACATTATCTCTTCTTTGGGTTCATCCTTTTGATTTGATCAAAAGGGCTCCATAGGTTGGATTTATGATCAAACTAAGGCTTCTACATTGAACCGAAAGAATTTGGGAGTATATTGGGGTAGTTTTTGGCTGATCCAAAAGGCATTGAAGGTGTGAATTATAGAGAAGGGGGAGTGCCCTTTTATAAGAGGGGAGAGGGGCACCGTATGAAAAGGTAGATATATTATTTTATAATAAATTCATATTCAGTTTCAAATGGCTGAAAAGTTTATTATTTAACGTTTATGGCGGGGATATGTCTAAAACCACTCATCCAATTTGTTTTTGACAGGTTTGGGTCACTATATTAACCTTATATTTTAGTTTCAACTCTTAGTTAATAAGTTTGACATTTACCATGTCACTTTGTTTTTTTATATTATATGGCTAATAAACTTACTCTATACTTCCAAGAGACCCCCAAGTGGTCCATTAATGGTACAACTATAATTATATAAGTCCTTTGGCGAACCATTGATTTTTATGAATATACTATCAATTAATAATATAATATTTGTTTTATAAACTCATTTATGTCAATTTTGACACTATTTAGTAATTGATTTTTGATAAAGTCATAAAAAAATTATTAACTCTAAATAAATCATTTAAAAAATCATAAATTTTCATATTAACCAATAAAATTAGTGGATGTCATCAATACTTTGAAATTATATTTATTTTAACATTTATAATACCAATTATTTGATTCATTAATTAATAGGGAAAATAAATCATCATTATTGTGTCACAAATAAATTTAATTATTCAATGTATAAAAATTATAAATAAAATACAATTATTTAGGAAATTGTTTTAGCTTTCTAATTAATATTTATAGTCGAATATATAACTTATATAAACCTATGTAAAAATTGTTTTACTAAAATATATATGCTTATGTCATTTTTATATTTACTTTTACTTAATTAATATAAAGTGTCCTTATCACTTACAAGTGGCTTAATGGGGTCACCAAATCTACCCAAATATGCCCATGGTTTGACATGTATCATCTAATAGGTTTTTTACATGTTTTAGGATAATTTAATATTATTAAAATATTATTTTTAACCCATATTTACTAGATTTACCCTTTAACCTTGGTAATTAAAATATTTACCGAAGTAATTATTTAATATTTATAAAAATAAAATTTACCTGCATACACAATTTGGACATCAGGATTATAAATATTAAATTCATTTTTCTAAATTCGAAACACAAAAGTGATAAGAAATTAATTTAAAATTAATTCTCATTGTCAAAACAAAAAAGCGTGTTTTTAAGAATTAATAACTATCAAAAGATTAACACTTGCTTATGTGCAGTTTAAATGTGAAATTATGTCCAATGACATACCTTAGATTACATGGTAAAAATATAATCTAATTATACTTTAAAATCATGGAAATTCATAATTTATCAATATTAACTATTTTGATTAAAAATGTTGTTTTTAATTAAAATTTACATATTTTGACTATTCATCAAAAATTAAACGTTTTCAGAAAAATACCACAAATTCACCCTATGCTATTTTTGATATTCTTAATCAAAAAATGAAGTCCATTTTGAAAGATAAAATGTATAAAATTTCAAAAAGTGGGTATTACTATTCATAATGGCTAGTTTGATTGGTTATGGTGTGTGTTAGAACTTGATGTTGTGTACAACGCAGACTACTATATTATTAAAAGATAAGTGTACCGTGGAAGCTTGGGGTGTTACATTGACAAAATATTATATGTTGTCTTGGAAGAATACCTTGACGATGTGGTTATGAAAGTCTTCAATTAAGCATCCAATCATAATGAATGTGGCTATTGATATTGCATTTGATTTTTCGACTAGTAGAATATCCTTGTGAATAAGTAAATGGCATTATTATAATTTTACCATATCCATATTATTCTAAAGTTCAAATTTTAATGTCTTTTTTTAAGTCTAATACATTTCCATAAATGTTTATTCTTATTTATGAATGTTTCCACTATATTGAAATCCTTACTAAGCATATGAGCTCACCTCTTTCTATGTTTTATTTTTCCCAAGATGCAAAGAAGTATATTATGACAGACCTGCAGGTATATTCTATGGGATCTCAATGTTTATGGAAAAAATGTTGTTAGAGTTTTCCTTATTATGATGTAATTTAATCCATGTGAATGTTTCTAGTACTTCAATAAATACTAAACTAATCTTCCTTTCGATACATGATATTTTGTGATCATGCCAATGATATATAATAATGCACTGAATCTGGGCTTCTGGGGTTGGGGTGTTACATGTTTTGTTCTTATCAAAATTCCAATCCTATGGTCCTTAAAAATGGATATAATGGAGTCCTAGTCAAGAAGAGTTAATCGTTCATCATAAACTCCTAATATTTGTTTCTTCATCTACCAATATTAAATATTATTATTTGTATTAGGTTTTGTTTTAATGTTCAACAAAATTTGTTTCTTGAGGTGGTATGGGATTTCATGGATGGGAATTTGGTGGATCATTTCCATGATTATCTTGTTTTAACTTGAATAAGGTTCCATGTTTTGGTTTGCAGGGAGTATTAGCCCTCACGGATCAGAATTTGGAACATTCAATGTTCGTTTTAGTGTTTTTATGTCTTCCAATGTAGTTTATGAGGCTTTCTATTTGGAAAACCCCAGAATACATTCCATGTAGTATAGACTACACGCCATGTGTTCTTTTATTCTGTACAAAACTACTTTTCTTTAGTACATGCCTTGCACTCTATGTATACGCCATGTAGTCTCTAACCATGACATCAGTTGTGTGGGCAGAGGCACAGGATGGGGAAGGTCTAGTGAGAACATGTTGTGTACCTATGGAACACGTCGTGTAGCTTGACCTAGGTACCCGTCCATGTCACTAACAACACAGATCAGTGTTATCCTTTCAAGTACACTCAATGACTGCCTTGAACACACCGTGTTTAATGAGTTGTGTGTCAGGCCGTGTCACTAACAACACGGGACATGTGAATCTTGTATAGTACAAGCTGGAACTACCGTGAAACTGTTGTGTAGTATTGTCTTAAGAGATTTGTGTGTCTAAGAAATGTAGATGAACTCAGGTAGGGGAAGAGTATTCAAGTTCATGTCGTGTGTTTGGACAACACGCTGGATGGTTTGGGTGTTACACGACCAGTTGTGGTAGGAGTACACGGCCATGTGACAGACTTAAGAGAACACAATGTGTAGGGGAAATACATGTTGTGCAGTCATGTTTTTCAAAACATTAATGCTTAATTTCCCATTTTCCCTTCTAGTACTTCCATTTTTTAGTAATTGATGATCGTAATCTAATGTGTGTGTTCTACCTTGTAGATTCATGCCACCGAGACGTCCTATGTTTGTGTGCCAGTTTCAAGGTAGTGATTGGACACAAGATGTGGGTGATCAGGGACTACCTGTAGATCCTCCTGTTGTGTCAGTCTTCACACCAGCCATTATACTGGATGCATGTGATGATGCATAGTTCAGGGAGGGCTTTATGTGGATGATGCAGACTTTTCAGGGAACACTACCTCCTACCCCGATGATGGTACATTTGAAGTTGGTTTTCCAGTATCTACATCCTCCAACATTCTTCGGTGAAGAAGGGATATAGGATGTTGAGTTATGGCTAGAGTCCATGATGACTATTATTGAGCATATTGAGATGCCTCCAGAGAGAATGGTCAATCTCTACAACTATATGCTTCAGGACTCAGCCAAGAGTTTGTGGGATGTGATCACATAGGCGGGACGCCAGCAGGTTATGGTGTGGGACAAGTTCAAACGCATCTTCTATGACTAACTCTATCTAGAGCCCTTGAGGGACGATTGAGAGTAGGAGTTTATGAGTCTAGAGCAGGGTAATATTTCTATAATGGAGTATTCTAGGCGCATTACTGAGCTGCAGTGCTTCACGCCTACATTACAATGTGATCATTTATTCATGGAAAGAAAATTTTGACGGTTTTGTGAGGCATGACATCTGATCGCAGGTGAACATCTTCGAGTTGACTTCTATCACTTCGGTCGTCAACTGGGCGCTGATCACAGAGCGAAATTGGAGGGATTTCGGAGTTGTTAGCCAGGGTGACTCAGCATCAGGAATTATCATCCCTCCTACTGATAGTAGAAAGCGCCGCATAGAGTCTTCATGCAGTGAACCATGGATGCGAGACACTTTTTCTGGTAGTCAGGTGGTGTGCTACCAGTGTGGGAAGAGCGGCATTCATGGCCACCCTACTCGAGAGACCTAGTGTACTACCAATCATGCTGCAATATGGGTCTCCTTCAATGCTTCTCTCAGATCTTCTCACCAGGAGCTATGGATATGAGTATTTCAATGACTCTTCCATTGGGAGAAGCACCACCGGTTTCTCACCAATCAGGGAAATGGAGTTCTTCAGGCCATTCATGTTGAGGTGGAGGTCGTGGTCATGGTTGTCGGTAGCAGGTCTATCAGTGACAGTAGAGTGGATCAGCTAAGAGTGGCCAGGCAGTGTTAGAAGGTCATGGATCATGCCATAACATTACAATGGAGCAGATCCAGCATGAGATGGATCCTAAAGCATCTACAGTTTGAGGTACGATCGTAGTTCCATCAGTTATAGCTTCTACACTTTTCGATATAGGGGATTCCCATATATTGATATCTGTTGTGGTTGTAGAGAGTCTTTGGATCTACATATTTTCTTCTGCAGATATCTTGACATTAGACACTCTATTGGGGACTAAAACGAAGAGTGTATGTATATGTAATGATTGACCTCTAGAGGTTGGGGGTGTCACATTTCTATGGGACCTCTATGTCCTAAAGATGATAGGATATGATGCCATTCTCGGAATGGCCTGGCTTATTCCCTTCCAGGCAATCGTCATTTGTTATAGCTATTGGATGAGATTAATATCACCAAAGGGTGGATCATTTCTAAATAAGGGAGAGTGGGATGACCATTTGACCAGAACTAGCGCAGAGCATCAGGGTTTAGGAGGTGTAAAATCACAGTTTACTAGTTTACATCTGGAAAATCAGGGGACTTAATAGTTAGAATATCATCTATTGGTGGATCATTTGAGGGATGTATTTCGAGGGAACTTTTTAGGTTTTCCTGTGGAGAGAATGTTGGATCTTTCAATTGAGCATGTTTGAGGAGCTACATCAGTGTCCATTCCTCCTTATTGGAGGGCTACACCTGAGTTGTAGGATCTCAAGAATCAGTTGCAGGAGTTGCAGGAATGTGGTTTCATCAGACCCAGTACTTCACCTTGGGTTGTGCCAGTCTTGTTTATGAAGAAAGAAGATGATACACTCATGCTTTGTGTGGACTATCAGAAATTGAACCAGTTGACGATCAAGAACTGTTATCCTTTACCAAATATTGATGATCTCTTTGATAATCATCGAGGAGCATGGGTGCTCTCGACGATTGACTTGAGGTCTAGTTGTCATCAGATGCAGGTTATACCCTTTGATATAACTCTCACGTCCTCCTAGAGCTTGTACGGTCTATACAAATGTATGGTTACGCCATTTGGTCTCATGAACGCGCCTGTAGTTTTCATGGCACTAATGAACCGAGTGTTCCATCCATACATGGATTCCATCATGGTGGTCTTTTTGGACGATATCTTCATGTACACTAAAACACAACACAACCATGCTAACCATCTTGAGATCATTTTGAGTACACAATGAGATCATCCCTTATATGCTCTCCGCAAAAAATGTCAATTTTTGTATTGATAAGATTCACTACTTGGGTCGTGTTATCTCAGAGACAGGAGTGTCAGTAGTCCCAGATAATTCTAGGGAAGTAGTCTCCTAAGAGCAACCAAAGAACATATTTGAGGATTGGAGTATTCTGCGGTTGGTAGGATACTACAGACATTTCTTATTAGACTTTTCATGCCTAGGAGTACCACTGATGAGCCTTAATATGAATGGTGCAAAAATTCTCGTGGGTGGATTATTGTGAGTAAGCCTTTCAGTGGCTGAATGGGAGGTTGAAATCATCACCGATACAAGTCTTTCTAGAGGCAGGAAAAAGCTATATTGTGTACTATGATGCTTCTTGTATCGGACTGGGAGATGTGCTCATGTAGTGAGAAGAAGTCATTGGGTACGTGTTTGGACAGTTGCGGCCACATGAGAGGAACCACATGACGCACAATCTTGAGTTGGAGGCAGTTGTATATTCTTTACACTGTTGGATACATTATCTTCTGGGAGAACATTTTGGGGTTTACACTGACCACAAGATTTTCAAGTACATCTTCACTCAGCGTGATCTGAATTTGAGAATGTGAAGGTGGGTTGAGTACCTATAGTCCATCGGTTTCGAGATTTCCAATATGCCTGGGAATGGAAACGCAGTGGCTGATGCGTTGAGAAGGAGGACTCAGATACATAAAGTTGATGAGGCTAGTAGTGAGTGGCAGCTTATGGATCTATTTTCTGAGATGCATTTGTAGGTGCAATACAGAAAGGGGAAGACATTCCATTATTCTTTAGTTGTTACATATACCATTCATGATCGAGTAAAAATGAGGTAGCCATCAGATTCTAAAAGTCTGGTTCTCAAATAATGTGTGTCAGGAGGGGACCCTATTCTAGGATAGACCATAGGTGGGGATGAAATATTGCGTTTTCTGGGGAGTGTATGGGTGCCAACAGACAGAAGTGGGTAGCTGATGTAGGAATTTCATTCTTTAGAATGTGGAGTTCATCCTAGTGTCACCAAGATGTATCATGATCTACACCGTCAGTATTGGGGGCCAGGTTTGAAGAGGGACATTGCAGGTTTCCTCATTAGGTGTTCCACCAGTTAGCAGGTGATAGTAGAGAATCAATGTCCGACATGGATTTTTAGCCATTGTCTATTCCCGAGTGGATATGGAATGATGTCACGATGGTTTTCGTGATAGGTCTACCGTGGCCACCACAAGGGAATGATACAGTTTGAGTTTTCATTGAAAAAATCATGACGATTCTCACTTTTGGTTGATCAGGGAGACCTTTATTGTTGATGAGATGGGATAGTTGTACATCCACGAGATCGTATGTCTACATGGAGTTCCACACTCCATTTATCTAGATAGAGAAGCTCGTTTTAAGTCTTTGGTTAGGAACGGGCTTTAGAAGGCTTTGGGTGCACCTGTACTATTGAGTACATCTTACCATCCCCAAACAGATGGCCAGTCCAGCAGTAAAATTCAGGTACTTGAGGACATCGTCCGAGCATGCATCCTAGATTTTGGAGGTTATTGGTGGAATCATATACATCATTTGGAGTTTTCCTACAATAATAGTTTTCAGGAAACTATTCAGATGACACCATATGAGGATTTGTACTATAGGACATGTCGTTCACCCTTATGTTTGTTGGAGGCTGGAGAGGCAGCTATGCTGGGACCTCATCCTTTCTAGGAGACCACACAGTAGATATAGATAATTTGAAATAGGATGACTACTGCACAATTTCGACAAGAGTCTTATTCTAATCAATGGAGATGACCTCAACAGTTCATGGTTTGGTATCACGTTTTCATGCATGGCACATTGAGGTTAGGGCACTAGAGGATCAGGAGACATGGTACTCTTTTTCCGAGGTAAGTCGGGCCATTGTAGGTGTTGGAGAGACTTGGGACAGTTTCCTATCGGTTTTAGTTACTATAGAGGTACCGTGCTATGTGTAAGAACCCGGAAATTTCAAGGAATCTTTTTCATAATTACTTTGGAATTTTTTGAGTCTGTAGCTTCTGACAAGACTTGCTTCCGAGGCCCGGTGTGCCTGAAGTCAATTTCCGATGTTTATCTCGAGTACGTTCAGTGAATGAAGGCGTGTGTTTTTGTATCTATTGAACTCGAAATTGAAATTAGAGGGCACCAGAGAATTGGTAGCACCAGTAATTTATTAAAGGGACCTTTACCGCA
Source organism: Viscum album (assembly GCA_963277665.1). Taxonomy (NCBI): domain Eukaryota; kingdom Viridiplantae; phylum Streptophyta; class Magnoliopsida; order Santalales; family Viscaceae; genus Viscum; species Viscum album. Next base: position 1,437,646,812 of record OY728159.1, read on the forward strand.
GTTGTGTTCAATGCAGGTTGAGAATTATTATTTGGGGTTTAATTAATAAGTAAATAATTTTTTTACAAATTTATTTTGTTATCCAGGGAAGTTAAACCCTTCTATGGGAAGTTTATAGTGGGGACCACAACCACCCAACTTCCCATGTGTGGTTATATGGGAGGTGGGGCCCGCACGAGGCCCGACCATACAACTTCGCATAATCCTCTTTAAACACCCCATAACTCTCATAAACTCCACCCATTAATTTGAGTAACTATTCACCATTCCCTTCCACCTTTAATTCTATCGAACATGCCTTAATTAATGAAATAAGTCTCTTCATATTAATTAATTAAGAGGATTGATTTTGGATTTTTAATCAATATGGTGTGAATAAAAATAATATCATGAAATATTATATTGATTTGGAGCTTTTGGTGTGTGGGGAAACATTAGAGAAGATCTTGTGTTTTTGAGAGAACTCTTGTGTGAAGAAGAAGAGAACTTCTCTCTCGATGAAGAATGCTAGTTCTACAATGAACCACAACACACACCAATGTCGTCTATGAAACCTCACCCCGTGACGCCGTCTTCTGCGATGCCCGACATATGCCATAAATTATTGAGGTAGGGGTTGTTATGTTCATGTTTGAATATTATTCATCATCATTCTTTAATACTTGAGTTTCATTTGTCCGCATGATACCATCTTGACGTGCATGGTCTTGGATCACATGAAAAAGGTCCGACCATTCCCCTCTAGTTTGATGTCTGTGGACAATGGAGGTAGACTGCGAAGAATAGTCCGACGACGGGCCGACCACGCGCGGATCATTAGTGTATGATTGCTCGGATGCTGCAATGACATGACATTGTCATGCCACGCATATTAGAGTCGGACCGCAGTCGGGGCGGGCCGGGGTGCGGCGCCGTCGCGCCTCATCAGAGCTATAGGGACGGCGGCCGGGCCGGACCATGGTGGAGGGTCGCAGAGCCATCGCGCCATGCCGGAGCGATATGGGACGCGGCTGGGGCGGGTTGTGAAGGTGGGGTGGGCCGTGGTAGTGGGGCGCGATATCATCGTGCCGCACCAGTTGGATAAAGTCGCGGCCTAAGGCCGCGACAGATATGGAAGGGCGGCTGGCTGTACCGACCGTCGGTGCCATCAAGAGGCGGGACCCGAGGGGTCCCATGGTTAGCAAGGGCTGACCTTCATGGCCGGTTGTTTCAATGATTCTAGGGGGTGTAACCCCACCACCCGACCATCGGCTAGGGCGAGCCCCACTATGTGCCACCAGCCCCCCTGGTCGGCCAGCCGCGTGGGCCACGTATGCCACGCCGCGCCGGCCAGGCCGTGCCTCGCAGGTCGCGGGTCGGGCCATAGTAGTCGGGTCGGGCCACGGCCAGCCTGGCCAGGCTGCGCCCAACCGTGCCGGACCTGGACCCAGGTCGGGTTAACTGGTTTTGGCCGACCCATGGGGTGTTGGGCTGAGTCGGACCGGGCAGAGACCTCCTATTTTTGGTTGGTTTTTGGTTAAACAGAAATAACATGAGCTACTGACCTCCTATCAATGCACCATCAGTAGCGTTGCATTCCTTGGATCAAGACGGTCGTTTAGTTTTATTACTCTCTATGTTTTGGTGAAGTTTGGTTACAACCGGGTTGGTTCGAACTAGAAACCTAACGGGCCCTCGGAGCGGAAATGTTTATAATTTGAGAACCAGACGTCTGATTGATGTTCCGTCGACTAAATTGGTTTTCTCGTGATGATAAGGTTTCTTTGGTATACCTCACATGAGTTTTGGACACTGTTGGAGTATGACCGGGTTGGATTGTTCCCGAAATCCTATCGGGCCCCTAGAACAGAAAGGCTAATAACTCACAGACCAGTCGTCCGATTGATGCGTCGTCTGTTGCATTGAGACCCCTATGATGATGTGGTTATTTGAGTTAATTTCACGTGAGATTACGTGAAACATGGAAGTATAGACCAGTACCTCACGGATGGGACCCTCCCATAGACGAGAGTATGGAGTTCGGAGACCATGAAGCTGGCTGAGACCTAATGACTGTTTGTCCGATTCGATTCAGAGTGACATGACAAGACCAGTGGGGAGCACTACTGTGTTGGGATGACAGACCCATGGAGGGGAGCACTAATGTGTTAGAGTGGTAGACCCTCCGTACTCGACATGGGGAGTACCTCTATAGGTTATGAGGGGGAGCACTACATTCTGAGGTTGTAGACACGTGACAGGGAGCACTACTATGTTGGGGTTTCAGACCCACGGTACTCGACAGGAGGAGTACCTAAGCAGTCTATGGTTAGTGAGCAGCGCCTCGGAGTCGTGACAGGATCACAATACACGACAGAGGAGGATCTCTTCATCAGTTGTGGTTTCTTTAATGTGAATACAAATCCTTGTTTGAACTGAGTCAACAACTTTTGCGTTTACCTTAGGATTGAGATGGGTTACTTGATAACATAGGTATATGTATGGGCATATAACTACGTAAAGGTTATCTATTGAGATCTTTCTGTGTGATTTATCCTTGTCGGTTTTAGTGAGACCTTGAGGGTCTTAGGGTCCCTATATAGTATAATTATACTCACCCATACACTAGCTATGCATGCACCTCATTGTGTTGGAAGCAGATGACGAACATCGCAGACATAGGCTGAGTGTTTGTAGACTAGTTGGCACATAGAGGTGGACCCCACAACTAGTCGGTTCCTAGAGGTGGACCACACAATGAGTCGGTACCCGTAGGAGATTGGCGGACGAGGGTGATGAGGAGGCTATCTGTACCTAATCTTCAGGTAGGATATGTGGTGGACGATCTATGAGTTGTGCTATCTGTACCTACAATTTAGGAAGGAACCATGATTGATGATCCAAGAGCTAATTTTGACCTTCAAAATGATTGTCTTTTCAGTAGTACATTCTTTCAGTTGTAGTTGTACCTTTCTGTTGGGCTTTTATTTTCAGCCACTTTGTACTTTCAGCACTCCTGTTACTACTTTACTTACTGTTTTCTTCTACTTTTTTTCTTTGTGTGTGTTTTTAAATTTCATAAAGGCAATGCCTTCAATTTTTATCGAGATTTACGCCTTTGGTGATAGTCACCAGCCACTGGCATATGGAAGGCGGGCATGGGGTAGTCAAAACACGAGCGCCGAGGACGGGTCATGACAAATAGGTATCATAAAAGTTGGTTCTACCACAGAACATAAGACTCAGATATTTCCATTCTGTGAAGCAATAATGTTAATGGTACTGAGTGTGGTTTTTAGTTCAGGGAATCCAATGTTTTTCTGGTGGCTGATGTATCCATACACTAGGACCCTAACAACCGATTTCTGATTCAGTGCATGAAAACACTGATTGCGTGTCTATTTCTGAATTTTTTTCATTTAGTCAGCTCATACTAGGTCATCTAACCAGGTTTAAATCGTTTTACCATGTCACATCTGTTAAGGATGCCTCCACGCAGATAGTCAGTTGGAGTTCTGAGAGAGTACCTGAACACGGCCCACCGAGCGACGAGGCTCCTGTGTAGAGCCCTTTTCTATGTTGTCGCCTTCGTGTGTTGTACCAGTAGCACCACCACTTGTTGGGTAGAAAATTCCACCAGCCGTAATATCAGATGGTGCACACTGGCAGAGCACATTTCATGAGTTCCAATAGTAGAGGCCTCTGAGGTTATGAGGCGAGACAGATTCACAGGCAGCAGTGGACTGGCTGGAGGCGATTACTTGAGTTCCACACCTAGTTTAGACACTAGTAGAGAAGATTTTTGATCTTAACTACTTGTTTTTTCTAGGGAGTGACCATGAGGTTGGTCTGCTTAGTGATGAGGCTTAGTTACGTAGACAGTTTCCCGAGTTAGTAGCTTCGGGTTGTGTTCCAGTTATATCACTAACTATTGGTCAGTAGTTACAACTGGTAGTACCTGTAGGTGACACATGTATGTTTAGCACCTTAGATGAGTTTCAGCATCAGATACCCCTCAGGTTCTGAGGTGAGCCCATCTCACATGAGGCTGAGGACTGGCTGAATGAGGTGGCTATGATTTTTTCTAGAGCTTATACAGCTCGGAAGGACGACATGTCGATAGGTGGGTAATCATCGAGGAGTATCAATCGTTCCTATCACTTGATGACTACGATTCGATCAGTGCCTTAGAGATTAGACCTCTTAGAGAGATGTGTTTAAAGGATATCTGAGCCAGAACTATTCCCCTATGAATTCCTACTTATATTAGTGTGCTAGAGGGAACCTTTGTGTTTGAGAATTCTTTGGCTTAGTGGATATTGCCAGTGAAGGTTAGTAGTGGTAAATCAGGAAACTAGAGCCAATCATGGAGACTTGGGTGTGTCAAAAATTTTAAGAAAAGAAAGTGTTAAGTATATATGAATATGCAAAGCAGCAGACATGGAAGCAGAGGTAGGAGGGTAGCATGTGGTGTTATTTTACAACCATCCGCCTTTGTAATCCCCTCCAGGATTAGGGAGAAGGTGGTCAGGGGAAGAGAGTAGCTGCATTCGGTCAAGGAGTGTGACCCAAGGGATCTAGGAATTATTTGAGGTATGTTATGATTCTACTGCTAGCTACCATAATAATAGACATTGATACGAATCATTCCTTCCTACCACGAATCTTGCCCCAAACATAGAGTTTTTTGTTAAGCTGTTAACATGACACTCACGTATGGAGATAACTTTGGGAGGAAACTCGATAATCACACTAACGTCGACTGTGTGATCTGACCCATGAGGGTAGAGTTTTGGTTGGAACAATTTGATTGAAGCATCGAGGCCTTACCGCGTTTGTTTCGGTATGGACTAGGCAATCACAGTTCATACACAGATTGGATTTTTTAGGAAAAAAGCTTGTGGTTTACATACAACGTTGGGATGGGTTTTACTGGGACAGCGAAAAGGAAACCCCAAGCAGCATAGGATGAAATCATGCATAATTTGGTGCAGTTAAACACACATGAGTCAACCAGACATAGATTTGTGCTAGACTTCACCAGAGTTGTTGCACCACTTTTATCTCTTAGAAGAAGGGGAAAACACTTCGTGTGGCCAGAGAGTTTCCAGCAGAGCTTTTCATGACCTACGGTAGAGGATGACCAATGTGCTCATATTGATGCTACTGGAGAAGTTGTAGATCATCTAGGAGTGGATGAAGACTCTGAAGAGCAGTCAGAAGACCTATTCTGATAGGATATATAGACCACTAGAGTTCGAGGATGGCACTCACGTTTTCATACGAGTCTCACCTCGACGTGGTCTATGGAGATTTTTCCGACATGGCATGTAATCTCCGAGGTTCAGTGGACCTTTCCAGGTCCTTAGCAGTGTAGGAGCGGTGGCTTACCGCTTCACCTTTCCACCACAATTACACCGGGTGCACGACGTCATCAAAGTACCTCAGCTGAGGAGATACATGCATGACCATTCACACATCATCGACCGTGTGGAGAAAGATATCGATGAGGAGACGACATTATGAGGTTATAGAAGAGATTGAGGATCGAAATGAGCGGGTCCTATGAGGACTTTTGATTCCTCTGGTGCGCTTCTGCATGCTGCAAGGGAACCTCCAGGAGAGAACATGGGAGCGAGAGGCTCAGATGCGTGCTTAATACCACTTTTGTTTTCCCTATTGTGTGTTGAATATTTATGGGATGTAAAAACATGAGATGGGAGTACTGTAAAGACCCAGAAATTTCAAGGAAGTTTTTTCTTAATTTCTTTGTAATTTTTCGAGTCTTTAGCTTCTAATAGCACTTGATTACGAGGCCCAGTGTGCCTGGAATCAATTTCTGATGTTTGGTTCAGGTATGTTCAGTGAACAAAATGGTGGGTTTTCCTATATTTTGAACCGGTGATCAGAATTGAAATATGAGGGGATAGATGAACTCACAGCGCTAGTAATTTATTTAGGGGACCTTTACCGCAGTTGCGTTTTAACCGGGTTTAGAATTATTATTTGGGGTTTAATTAAGAAGTAAATAAAATTGTGTGTACAATTTTATATTGTTATCCATGGAAGTTAAACCCTACTATGGGAAGTTATTTGTGGGTCCCACAAACTCCCAATATCCAACGTGTGGTTATATGGGAGGTGGGGTCCACATGAGCCCTAACCTTACAACTTCCCATAACCCTCTTCAAACACCCCATAACTCTCTTAAACTCCCCCAATTAATTTGAGTAACTCTTCATCTTTCCCTTCCACCATTAATTCTTTCCAACATACCTTAATTAATTAGATGAGTCTCTTCATATTAATTAATTAAGAGGATTGATCTTGAATTTTAAAACATTGTGCTGTGAATAAAAAAATATCATGATATATTATTTTGAGTTGGAGCATTTTGTGTTTGGGGAATCTTTGGAGAAGTTCATGGGTATTTGAGAGAACTCTTGTTTGAAGAAGAAGAGAACTTCTCTCTTGAAGAAGAACACTGGTTCTACGAAGAACGATGGTGCACACTGACATCGTATACGAAACCTCACCCCGTGACACAGACTTCTGCGATGCCCAGTGTACGCCATAAATTATTGAGGTAGGGGTTATTATTTTCGATTTTTAATATCATTCATCATCGTTATTCAATACATGAGTTTTGTTTGGATGCATGATCGCATCTTGACGAGGAAGGTCTCGGACTGCATGAACATGGTCTGACCCTTCCCCTCTCGTTTGATGATTGTGGATGATGGAGGCAGACTGTGAAGAACCGGCTGACGATCGGCCGACCAGAAGTGGATCGTCAGCGCATGATTGTCGTGTCATCGCAAAGGTGTGGCACAGTAGTGCCACGCGAAGTAGAGTCGGACCGCGACTGGGGCAGGCTGCGGTGGAGGGGCGGTGCGCCGGAGCGTCGCGCCAGAGTTCCAGGGACCGCGGCCTAGGTGGGCCACAGTGGAGGGGCACGACGTCGTCGCGCTGAGCAAGAGTTGTAGGGGCCGCATCCGGGGTGGGCCACACCGCCGCTGCCCTGCGCCGCCAGTTCCATCAAGAGGTAGGAACCAATGGGGTCCCACAATTTCTAAGGGAAATCCTTCTTGGACGGCCATTTCGATGAAACCGGGGGGTGTCCCCCCCCCCCCCCGACCAGTGGATAGGGCGGGCCCCACTGGGAGCTGCCAGCCCCCCTGGTTGGCCAACCATGCGGCCATCCACGTCGCCACATGCATCGGGCCTCACTGGCTTGGTCGTGCCAGCCGGGCCGGGCCACGGCTGGCCGGGTCGGACCTGGACCTGGTTCGTGCCGACCCATGGGGTGTTGGGTTGGGTCGGACCGGGCCCAGACCCCCTAGTTTCATACCGTTTTCGGTTAAACAGACATAGCATGAGCTACAATCCTCCGATCGACACACCGTCAGTTGCGTTGGATTTGATAGATCGATACTGTCGCTTCAGTATATTAATCTATAGGATTCAGTGAAGTTTGGTAATGGTCGGGATGGTTCAAACTCGAAATCAAGCGGGCCCTCAGAGTGGAAATACATATAATTTGAGAACCAGACGTCCGATTGACGTTCCATCGACTAAGTTGGATTCCTCTTGATGAGATGGTTCTTTTGGTAGACTTCACTTGTGATTTGGATGCATGTGGAGTATGTCAGGGTTGGATTGTACCTGAAATCCAACTAGGCCCCTGGAAAAGAAATACTAATAACTCACAGACCGAGCATCCGATTGACGCAACATATGTTGCGATGAGACCCATATGATGAGGTGGTACTTTGAGTTACTTCCACGTGAGATTACGTCACACTTGAATGTATCGACTCGTAGATCATAGAGCAGACCCTCATGGAGACAGGCGTACGAAGTATGAAGACCTTGTAGATGGCTGAGACCTGATGACTACTTGTCTGATTCGATTCAGAGTGACATGACTAGCTCTAGGGGGAGAAATACTATGTTAGGGTGGTATAACCATGGTGGGGATCACTACTATGTTGGGGTGGGAGACCCGCAATACTCGACAGGAGGAGTACCTTTATAGGCTATGAGGGGAAGCACTACTTTGGTAGGAGGCAGACCCATGGTGGGAAGCACTACTGTGTTGGGGTGGCAGACTCGCTGTACTCGACCGTAGGATTACCTCAGTAGTCTTTGGTTAATGAGAAGTTCCTTGAATTCGTGACAGGATCACAGTACTTGATACAGGAAGAGCTCTTCATCAGTTGTGGATTCATTATCGTGAATAAAAATCATGGTATGAGCTTTGTCAACGACCTTTATGTTTACCTCATGATTGAGATGGGTTACATGATATCATTGGTATATTTATGTGAATATAACTATGTAAATGTTATCCGTTGAGATCTTTCATTCTGATTTATCATTGTTGGTTATAGTGAGACCTTGAGGGTATCGGGGTCCCTATTGAGTATCATTATACTCACCCCAGCACGGGCTATTCCCACACGTCATTGTGTTGGATGCAGATGGCAGACCATGCTAACAGAGGTTGAGTGTTCGAGGACAGGACAACACCTGGAGGTGGACCCCATGACGAGTCGGTACCTGGAGGTGGACAACACGATGAGTCGGTACCCGATGGAGGTTGACGGATGAGGGCGCTGAAGATTATATATGTACCTACCCTTCAGGTAGGATCCGTGGTGGGTGATCTAGGAGTTGCGCTATCTATACCTACCCTTTAGGAAGGAACTGTGATGGACGATCCAGGAGATAGTTTCCACCTTCCAGCTGTTTGTCTTTTCAGTTGTACTTTCATTCAGTTGTTGTTGTACCTTTCTGTTGGTCTTGTATTTCTGGACCCTTTGTACATTCAACACTCTTGTTATTTCTTTACATAGTGTTTGCTTCCACTTGTTCTTTCTGTGTGTGTGTGTTGAAGTTTAATAAAGGGAATACCTTCAATTTTTATCGGGATTTACACCTCTGGTGGTAGTCACCAGCCCTTTGCCTATAGAAGGCAGTCTTGGGGTAGTCACGGCATGGGCCCCGAGGATGGGTCGTGACACTATGCACAATTTTATTTATGTTACTCAGATCCGACGTTACATTTCTGACCCATCTCATGTCTTTCATCCTGAGGAGGCTGAGGTCGAAGTGGATGTGTCATTTGAGGAGCATCATATCTGGATTTGGATTGGAAAATGATGGTTCTCTATTACCAGACTGTACCACTAGTATGATTTCTATGGCAGCACGGGCAGGTACAGGACGAGACTTGGGAGAGGGAAGCCAATGTACAAGCCCAGTGGCCAGAGCTGTTCGTGGATTCATCTTCTATGCCACACAAGGAAAATTCAGGGACAAATTTCTTTAAGGGGGAATTTTGTAAAAAACAAGATATTTATTTCATGTATGTTTTCCTTTTCTAGATGTATTTGTACAAAAGTGTCATTTCTAGAAATTTTCAATGTACACATTATGTACGTTATGAGTACAAGGCGTTTACTCAGTTACTACAAGTATATGTGTGCTGGTTGTGTAGCAGTCATGCACATGGCCATGTGGGGGTGACTTAGAGGCTGCCTAAAGACGAGTACGTAAAAGGCAAGTACACAAGGTTTACGTCAAAAGTACATGGCATATATTTTTTTTTCATTACACACACCAGGGTCACATCTAATCACTAGAACGATCTTCTTCAAGGTCTTGTCCGATAGAGAGCTCCCACACAGCAGCGATCTTCCCCTGAGCACCCAACCCAGAATCAGAACTCTGATTCGACCAACATAAAATGTGTTGGGATCACCTTAGTACGCTCTCTCTTCTACTTGAGCTTCGTTCCATGCTTACTTCTCATTCTCATGTTATTTTATGTTGATCCTATTAGGTGTTTTTGTATATCTCTTATGATCAAATCTGATTTAAACTTCTAGATTCACATGTAGTGATCTCCTAACATCAAGGTAGGTGGTTTGTGTCTTTTTGATAATGTCTTTTAGTTTTATGTGAAAAATTTCCCAATACCCATAACATGGAATTACGAGTTTTCCTTTTTATCCCCATTGATTTAATTCTACGATTGTATGCTTGAGTAGATGATAATTGATTGTAAATTAGTAGATTTTCTATGTTCTCGCTATGTTACCCCTACATGTTTTGCATGTTTTGACCTTTGGTTCTAGATTTCCTACTAGGTGGTTGTTCAATTTTTCATGCCTATTATTGTATTATGGTGCAACTATTGATCGGTTATGTTGTTATGTTGTAGAATTCTATTCATATAGTTCTTGAGGTATACCGTGGACGGTATGTGCTACTACACTTTCTTGACTTACATAATGATATGGGAACCTGGTGTATTGAACATTTGGTGAATGGACGTTGAGGGCTCCACCAGTGTGTATTTATAATTTTACAATGTGAGACCACATGGGGATTTGATGTTGAGTGCTTCCTCAGAGATTCTATAGTTCCTGGATGTGGGATATAGAGGGAATGTAATGTAAGTGCCTCCCTTGAGTGCCATTAGTTAGGATACGAGACTATATGTGGAATTGATGATGAATTCTTCCTCAGAGAGGCTATGAATAATATGAACCATAGGGGTTATAATGAGTTTACTAACTAGAGGGTTGTTTGTACGTGTTAGGTAGGACCATAGGGTTTAGACTCAGTGTGCTTCCCATAGTGTTTCCTGTTGTGTTTATCTTCTTGTTTAGTTGTTTCTTGATATTGACACTGTGGATTGTTTACTATTGAGTACCTTCCTATTTAAAGCTTCATGAAAAAAACCTGAAATAAACTCATTGACTGTTAGGAAAAAATATCATGGTGGATCCCTATTGGGATTAGTATCACACACATTTTGTGCCTTGCTTTTAGGCCCGAATAAATTATATTTTTGGAGGTATAGAAAAGGGAATACACCCTTATACTTCAGGTACATGGCATGTTGTGGAGCTAGAGAGCATGAGACCAAGATTACACTTACGATGTAGTGGAGAAGATTGCTATTTTTCTTTTGTACTTGGTTTGGTACTATATTTCAGCATTATGCTTTGTTTCAATGTTTTCCAAGATATATGTATCAGGCATTATTATATATATGTGCTCCAGTTTATTCTATCAGAATTCCACTATTTATATTTGTTATGATATTTTTACTGATTCTTCTCTTGTGTGTCTTTGTTTACGTCCACTGTGAACTATAATAATGAGGGAATAGTTTCTCCACTATCACACCCAATGCCCTCGCTACTAGTCAGCAGCCTCTGGTGTTATGGAAAATTTGCAAGAGGCCATGTGACCAACCAGTTAAGGGGAACCCAGGGGTGCCTCCTAGAACCATGCCATTACACCTACGTTATAGGAGTGTCCTGGTGAGTGCATGGTTTCAGTAAAAATGTATCCAAACCATGTGAACCAGTTTTAAGGGTATGTTTAATTTTTTTCCATTAATAAATCATTAAAGCTATTTTACTTAATATTTATTCTTTTCCATACACACGAGTCTTATATTAATGGTCATGGGTTTATACATCCCCTTAATATTTGAAAGATTACATCACATGGATTTGTTATAAGGTCGAAATATGATTATTAATATTGGATCCACTTTCATATTATCTCGACACGTCTTCAATCATTTCATGATTTATCTCCATATCTATTTCTATAATTTGGTGTGAACTCATTTATCATATTTTCATGTAGGATAACCAGTTCATTTATTTCTATCGAACCGGTCTAAATCAATCCATGATATTAGATTTGTTGGCTTTCTAAAGTATGTGGGGGCTGGTCTATTGCTTTTCCCTCAGGAATTAATCATTTAGGAAAAGTTATCAATTATGCTCTCTATAAGTATTACCTCGTACTACATTGAAAAAAATTAAATCCCTTCCGAAAAACAATTTATCTTACCTTATAATGAGTATAGACCCTCCTAGATGAGGATTGAGGTTATGTACAAAATCCAAACCACAGTATTCATTGGGTTCATTTAGTGTCCAGAATATAAATATTATTTTTCTATTTTATATATGATCATTTGGGTGTTCCTTTTTATTGGTAGATTAATGTTTGATACTCAATATTTTATAACCACATTAAATGTGGGTTTTTCATGTATTATTGTTGGGTTTTTTGCAATGAAATTAATGAATTTATTGAATAAAAATGTCATGTTTTATAATAACACACCTCATTTTGGTCTGATTTCATTTAATTGGAAATGATATATTGAGTTATTTTTATTATAATAAGTTAAAAATTGACAAATATTTTTTAATATAATACTATAATTTTGTAAAAACACTTTTAGATCAATTTAAGTGTGAAGCTATTTTAATTCCAAATTTTAGACCATTTATGAATATTATATGTCAATTTAAACATAATATTTTCATTAATTACATAAAAATTATGTTTGTTAAATAAATTATATATTTCTGTAAAGAATAATGTTTTAATGAATAGTGAGAAATACAAAATTTTAATTTAAAACTGAATTTTCTTCTAAATTAATTATAAATATATGTTATACTGTTAATATATTTTAATGAATAATTAGATTAATTTTTTACCAACTAATCCATTGTTGGCCCATGGAATAAATATTTTGTTAATATTTTTTAAAAAAATTTATCAAACGATTAGATGTATTTAGCAAAAAAACACCATTATCATCCCCTCCATGAGATTAAATTTAAAATAATTTCTTCAAATTTTATGACTAAAATTTGGAAAAATGGATTCAATTTTTGGAATTATAAAATTTTATAATTTCTTATGCGGTAAAATGATTTTTTTTTAAAAAAATATAGATGAATGATAGTAATTAAAATAAATTACAACGATTAGGGAGAAATTAAGCATTAAGTAGGGATAAACCTTAAATTATTGATCCAAATGACCAATAAACACCTAAAAAATACATGTAATTGACATATATTAATTTTAACCTACATTGTATATTTTTTTCTTCCATTATATTAGCCACGTGCAATGGTAAAACGTTGTTGGAATTCCCTTTTCCAAATTTTACAAGTGTGCTAATCCTCCCCGAATAAAAAAGGCCTCCTCTTATCCCATGTACATAAACCTATAAAGAAACATTAGATCATGAATGATATTCTAAAATAGATCCTCAAAAACATCCTCTCATCCAAAATTCTGTCACTTCATTTATATCCATAAAACGAATCCAATTGGTGCAAACTAAAATGACTTACCCAAATTAGTGGTAACATCATTCGAAAAGCTATTTAGTTTTATTTAAATTATTCATCCCATTTAATCATATTATTTCATTACTATATAAAAAAAATTATTCAAAAATATAATGAGATATTGTTATAATTTTTCTAAACCAAAATATACAAATGCATATATATAATGTTTAATGAACATACAATTTATCTGTACAACAAATTACTGCGTCACGAAAATAAGTACTTAATGTTTCCATGAACACCCCTCAATGTAGGATATAATGATGGAAAAATATTTATATATTATATAACTGAAATTTAATATTTATTATTCTTTTTAAATTCTTTTATGAAAAACATTTATTCATTTGTTTCTATAAATACGATAATATCATTGTTGGATGTGCGGACTACCACCCACTAAAAGTGAAGTGATTCATTAACACTATACATGGAACAATTAAAAAAATATTTTAATAACCCTATGAAATATATATTACATATATAGGATTGGTTAATTATAGTATACAGATTTTTGATTACCATACATTCGTTTAATATGTAAAAGTAACAAAAGTATTGTTCATGCGTAAAAATGCCAATAATCCCAATGGATGATGGATTTCTTTTCTTATTTTCAAATATATTTAGTAATCATACAAAAAAAATTTAATTAATATATATGATATTTATATCATATATTACATTCTTGATAATAATGAACCATTCCATAAAAAATAGTATCAACAAGTTAAAATTTAAATCATACTTCACAAACTAGGCAATTTACACCTAGAAGAGTGAAAATAATGAAGACTGTCATCAAATATGTTATATGATATTTTAATAGGAAAATATATGAAATTTTACACAATATATTTGTTATTTAATAAGTTATTAAAACTATTAATATCAATATTAATGTGTTTAATGGTTATTGAAATGAAAAAGAAATACATGGTAATGGATTCAGTCTCAATTTCATTTCCATGAGACATTTTGTATGGTTATGATACAAGTTTATTTTTTATATTGTATATAATATCACTGGAAATTTTGTGTCATTAATTTATAAATTATCATGATATTATAAGATTATTTAATGTTATTACTTAAGGGAAATTATGATTCATATGAGTCAAATTGGTATGGCTAGCTTTTGAAAGTTTATAGATTTTTTCCTCTAGAATGATTATTGAGATTATAAACACGGATCAAGGTCAAACATAGTTATTATTTATCCTCCATTATGTAATAATTGATAAATATGTATTCTATAATATATATGTTCATTTTATTACAGTTATTATTTATTTTTATTAATGGATATGATGAATTCTTTAGACTGAAAATGATGTGTGGTGCCCAGACTTAATAAATTCCATAATTGCATCAACAATATCTTAGGTGATGAATTAGTTTTCCAAGATAAATTTGTTTCTTCCAATTGTTTTATCCATCTTATGAAATTTGATGACAGAATATTTTTCGGGGTTCTATCAACATGACATCTAATAATTATGCATCTTCATAATTTAGATCCAGTAATTAATTATCCATGAGATTTTGTGTCGACATATCCGTAGATTAATTATATTCGATTTTTATGGTGACTGAATTTATAAAATTGAAAATAATGACCCATTTAATTAAACCATTGTTTATGACAATTATATATTTAAAAGATACAGAATAAATGTCACTTCTTATTGATTTATATATTAATCATATATGAAATTAATGATGTTAGATGGGAACCACACCCAATTTGTAAAGTGTATGGTAATTTATAAAAAAATTTGTGGTAAACTATATAACTAAATAATATTTTATGACATTTTTAAAATTTGAAATTTTTATTAAATAAAAATCATGTTTAGTTTGACATTTAATAAAATGGGATTGATTATATGGTAATTTACCAATATTACCTATGTGTATGACCTACACGTCCAAATTCATTGGTTAAAACCCAAGAATTGGTAGGTCAGTTTGGGAATGTTTTTTATGGGATAGGCTTTAAAAGATCAATATAGGATGATCGTAATATTATTCTTATAAGATAAACTCACTATGTGTGTTTCGAAAATTCCTATTAATTTAAAATTTTTTACTTGGTTTGAGTTAAACCTAAAATGCCTTTTTGGGACACTAGTTGGTCACCGTTTTAATTGATATCCTTAGTAATTATCCAAGTGATGGAATGATTCTATTTTCAGTGATAGTCATTTTGAGTGACAAAATCCATTTTTTTGATTTTACATATATGTTTAGAATAGTATCTTACAATAATCGTACCTCTTAAATTAATAAGTAAATCTGTTAATCTTTTTGGGATTTATTTATATGAATCATTGGTAAATCACAATTCCAATTATTACATATAGGTTGTTTACATCTATATTTTTCAATTGAATTATTATTTTATTAATGAAATTGATTTTTCAAATAAATGCATCAATGATGTTTAAATATCAGAGTTTATATAACAAATAGACTAATTTTATTGAATTCTAATGAAAAATGTAATTATTTAAAAGGGAGTTTACGAGAACATAACAGTGTTCCTTGTGGAATTGTTTTAATAATTGTTATGGTTTTTATTTTAAGAAAGGTTGTTAGTTTTGGTTAAAAGATATTCATTGAAATGTTTAACGAATTAGATATCAATTTGGGTAATGACCAAATTGATAACCATAAGATTAGTATATATCTTAAAGAATCATGTAAGGAATGTTAAATGTTTTATATTACATCATTGAAATGGAGAATGAGGATTATTCAAAGACCTCTTCTCCAATAATATATTTAAAATAAAAGTCCATTATGACTAGTGACCTTTTCTAGGAGTGGAATAATTTTTGGGTCGCTACTTTATGCTTAGATAATGGCATAGATTTCCATACATATGACCCTTAGATAATTAAATCCTATTATAGTTGCTTACCAGATGTTTTTGTTCAATGGTTCTATTTAGGAGTAATTTTTCCTTCATGGGGAACTTATCATTTTGGTCATAAACCCTTATCATGATGGGAGATTATTTTACTAGTTGATTATTTTTAATGGTATGATAATCTTGTATTGCTCATCTCATGGAGGTTTGAAATTCCAAGGGCATGGTTAACCACAGAGTATGACCTCTTATCCTATTTTTCATTCTGTATAGCAATGGATGACATGGGATGTCATAAATAAGCTGTATAGTCTTATCTTATTATGTAACTCTGAGGTTTTTCTTTTGAGTGGTCCATAAGATACATGAATAAACATTTTTTATCATTTAGATATTGAAAAGGATGTGAATAATTTCATAGTAAGTGTAATTGTAATTCATTGATACACACAATAACCATAAAATTCATTAATCATGCACAAATCCAATTTAGTTTGGGGGAAATATGTCAAGCATGCATTGTTACAATTGAATCATAAGACATCTCCATAGTAGAGAATCCATGGTGTTGTGGGATAGATAGTTAACCCAAATTCTCTAGTTGATTCTCTATAAAGGATTATGTGTATGAAACACTAATCGGTCATTTTTTTCACACCTCGTGTTATAGATGCATGGATGTAATTATGTTTAACGCATGTTAATGTTTGATGAACACCACTCATACCTAGAGTTAGCGGTTTGTGGACCATTTACTATGGGATGAGTCCCCTTTATTGGTTTATTTTTGGAATATGACACTTATTTGGAGGGTTGAATCATATTGGAATTGGAATTCCTTCTCATCATGGTAGAGGGAGAGAAACCTCAAAAAGACGATTTGGAATGAGTCAAATTTTCTTACGATACATTAACGATTGATACCATTGATTAATGTTATTTATTTTTATAGTGAAAAGAAGTTATGTTATTGGATTCATGTGAAACCTGTAATGAAATTGTAGGTCAAGTATGAGCTATGATGGGTTTTCATGAGTGACTAATTCCTCGGGATATAAAGGAATTATTTTATGTTTGTAGTGAAGTTTCAATAGATGAAGCTGATCTTTTTAAAAAATAAATCTGACCAATAGTGGATCAATTACATATAACCATTAGTTTAATGGATGGTGTGTTACAACCATATTGAGAACTTTTAATTTGTTTCAACTAATTTTTCTTGGGTTCTTTTATGGGAATCACATGAATATTATTAGTTTAATACTTTTTTTGTAATTATAGCATACATATTTTTATATCATTCCTGGTGAACTAATTAAAAATTAGTTCTACATCGTGCTAATTGTGAATGAAATATTAATAGGTGAGTAAAATCTATCAAAACATTCTCTTGAAACATGTTTGACCATAGATACATAGTCATTCCTAATTGAAACATGGGTTCCAATGTAGGAACTCTTCATATGGACTCACAAAAACTAGCTAGTGCATGACCTGACTTCCCATCAAAAGAGACCTTGGATTTGTTTTGTTTTTTTGATACATAGATGTTCTATCTCTTACGAAATTATAAATTGTAAATTATAGAGATTTTTTTAATAGTGAGACTCTTCAATCCATAATAATGATTATGTGGTTACCAAAAAATCATTGGGCTTATAGGGAATGGTTAAAAGTGAGTGGATGCAACTATGTTGGATCACGTATACACCATTGTTCATGCTGGTGAATGATAATTACAATTTATTCATTTGTTTAGAGAAGTAACAAGAATGTTGTTATAGACTTTAATGAGTTTTCTCAATTAAAATATCATGTCTAGTATTTGAAAAGCATCATCCTTCGGTGTAGGTTTGAGGATTGTCAACTTGAGGTGGCATGACAATATATCCCATTCTCTTGTAAAATGGTTTGTGAGCAAAGACCTATATGTTTTGGTCAATTTATATTAGTGTAGTGAAATAAAATAAATATTTATTAAATATTCGGATTGAATAATCATAAATTCTATGAACCATTCCAATAAAGTCATTATAATGATGAGGTAATTCTTCGATAGAACATCTCAATAGAGGTACCATGATTCAATGATTTCAATTAATATGAAACAACCAATGGTGTAGAGTTCCATATAAGGTATGTTTGAAAATATGATGATATTTTGTTTCATTTGTTCACTTACTAATTTATGATTCTTCATGATCATCATGTTTATAATTTGATTTCTCACCCATGTTTTGACAGCTTATGTACCATGCATTTAAGCAAATGACTTGAAAGTGCATTATAAACTTCAATAAAAAACACTGGAGTGAGATGATGATTCCTAGAATTAGTAGCTTGGATGGTGATTTATCTGTCACCCCATGGATTCTCATACTTTCTAATTTATACGGAGTTGAGATGGTATCATCTTGTTTTATTGGATTGAATGAAATTCCAATAGAACATGAGTTTTATCGTTTTGTGGTTGGCTTTTTTCCATCCAAGAATCTGTGAGTAAATCTATGTTTTGGAAAACATTAATGTATTTTTCTAAGATATGGTTGAGTTATTGAGTTGTGTATTAGAAGGTTTTTTAATTTTCATGAGTGCTGGAACAGAAAAACTCATGTTAATGTGGACTAGTAAAGGTACATGGTTTATCAAAAATTGTATGGTACACCTATGTAAATTGTGTTATTTTTGTAGGATAGAAATTTGACACTCACATGATGATCAAGTATTTCCCATTCAATGACACTTTTCATAATTCATAATGCCACATAGGTTGTTATGTACTCTTTTTGACTCACTATTGCAGTGAAATTTGTTTGAATTATAATGGACATCCATCAGGGTATGAATTCATAATTATTGGGAGATTCA
Organism: Viscum album; assembly: GCA_963277665.1. Lineage (NCBI taxonomy): Eukaryota > Viridiplantae > Streptophyta > Magnoliopsida > Santalales > Viscaceae > Viscum > Viscum album. Next base: position 1,437,665,727 of record OY728159.1, read on the forward strand.
TGCTTGGTGTATAGTTTTTCCCGTCGTGTTTCCCAATTTTGTGGCCTAGTTTTGAGGGTGAATTTATATTTTTCCCCATAATGTTATTTTAACAACATCTTTCCTTTTACTTTCATCGTCTATTGTATTATCATTATCCTATTCTCTTCCATGGTTTTCTCCTCCTCAATATCCTATTGGTATTTATATGTCATGGATTTGGAATCCAATGTAATCATTTTCATTCACATTGTATTCACATATCAAATCTCAAAAATTGATTCACATCTAGTCATGGACTCTGTTTATATATATTACAATATTTGTTTCCAATTTCATTTTCGATATTTTACTATTAGTTTGTTGTTTATTCAATTTCTCTAAAATAGTACCGAATTATACATTGATATTGTACATGTGGATTTTTTTATACACGAGGTGGGTGGTATAAATCATTTCCCCCATTTTTTTCATTTTAATAAAATGTATCCATTGTTCTATATGCCAGGCTTATTGGGTGTAATAACATAATGAATAAATATCATTATAATAAATTGTTTATAATTCATTGTGATGTTTTTGGACCATTCTTGATCTTGTCTGAGGTTACGAATTAAACCTAAACAATGACATTAGATGGGTTCATCTAGGAAACATTTTATAAATGTTTATGTTCCTTATTATACCCACACATTTGGGAGTGGGTTTTTAAGGTATGTTAAATTGTGATGCTCATTTTTTTTACCAAATTGATATTGGGTTGCATAATTTTTGATGTTCGATTCCCAAAAGTGAGATAATTGAATTTATTGAATTACAATGATATCTTTTATAAAAAATTATCATAATAATGTGTGTTTTCTTAAAAATGAAAACATGAATATATGAAATTCTTTCATATGTTTATTTTGTTGTGGTCTATGTGGCCCTTCCTATTGAGTAATTATGCCTAACATTAAAATTATGGATGAATGTGGTGGAAGAATTAATTAGCTATTGTGAGAATATGATTAGTTATTCATTTCATGACATTTTGTTCTAAATATAAAATGATTTTTCAAATTTTTATGGAACATATGAGGAATCAAAATACTATATTTTTACACATATAATAGAATGTCCTTTTTAATTATTTTATATAAACTATTGAATTAATTATGTATTCCCTTACAGGTATTTTTTTCCTTCCATCAAAAGTCAAGGATGGGATCATCAATCTTGTGACAAGATTCATTGAATGAAGGGTTAAATGTTAGGGGTGGTCATAGCATTCTAGTACATGCTCACCACACATTATTTTTACCAAATCATGGGTGATATTTATTCCATATAGGGATACATCATTGAATATTTCACTGTTTTTTAGTTAAACTAGTCCATGAGAAAGACATGATCCCATTTGTCTGATTCCTGTTATAGGCACTGAGGTCATATCACAGTAGGCCATGAGTTATACTTTTATGGACTATCATGAGTCACATTTGATGGAATCATATTGGAGTGAGGAATCATTAAACTATTAGTAAGATACATGGGATCCTTGATAATGTTATCCTTATATGGGCCCATGATGAAACTTATTTATAATATTAGAAGACACATTTATGTAAATGTATACTACAAAACATATGATATCGTAAGGACATGTCCTCCAGGCCATATCAGAAGACCAGTTTTGTTGCATTCTATTTGATTAAATTATGATGACCCATTTTACTTCCATCACATTCACATAGGATAGATTTGGTTCAGATATTTTTAGCTTTGTCAAAAGAATGTATGGTCACCCAGGTGTCCTTGATGTGCATGTGATAATTTATTTATTTATCAATTTTACATTCGTTCTAATATAATATACATGAACACTAATTATTTCATATTTGTAAACTGGATTATGTTTTAGAATCCTTTGGTGGTGACCAATTGAGTATATCTGACACCTTGCTCTGGCTTCCATCACAGCAGGGTACCCTATTTGATACTAATGTTTGTAGGTCCTTGGATTATTTCTCATGATGTACATTGTATATTGGATACAAGGTGCATATGAATGAGAATTTATTCAAGATTCTCATATAGTTTGAAATAGGGACTATATTTCTTTTATTCATTTATTTATATTATGATATCATTTTATATAACGTTTTTAGTATCTCATTGACATGAAAGCTTAAAAGGAAAATATTCAGCAACCACTTATATTCAGTAATTATGTTTATCTAACAAATATTTTTCATTACTTATTTAAATTTTTCTGTATTTTATGATATTATGTATCTGATATACAGTTGTGATACTATAATCATGACAGTTTAGTCTCCCACCATACAATTATTATACACTGACATCTACTCGATACTCTCTAGGATATAGGGATGCTTGTTTGAGTGTATCCTTAAAACGATTAAATTTTGAATCTCCTGTAAAATTATTAGTATTAATTAAAAATTATTTGTATACCATTATAAAATATTATAATAGATGGGGATCTGGGAATAACTAATTTAATCCAAAGGTGTCATATATTGAAAATAAAGGGTAATGAATTAGACATCATATTATTGGTTTTTCTTAACTATTCACTTTGATGAATGATGCATCACGTCCCTACTAAACATTTATTTTTGAAAAGTGTTGAATATATTATGATAAAATTGATGTTTTTATTGGTATTCTTGAATATTGAAGTACCTTACATGGTAATTTTTATATATATTCTTGTATACAATGAAATTTTTCATGTAATGTTAATCATATCCTCAATGATTATAAATTTATTTAATAGTGAAAATAGTAACAAGATATAGTATCATATTCTCTAGAATTGTGATGCTAAGTTCTCAATTTTACACAAACATGGTGCTAACCATATTTCAAAGTCTATATATTGATCATACATGACTAAAATACTGAAACTATAGAATAGACTATTGGATAATTATGATAAATAATTTATTCTACCAAGTGCTTCGGGATAGTGTGAACCTACTATATTTAATAAGATTATAGATGAGTTAATGTGTCTTATCACTGATTATATAGATCATAACTATATCCGAATTAAGATCTAGTATCATCTACCACATTTTGATTAATTTTTTATTAATTATTGCTGAGCTCAATATATTTACAACATTGATATTTGATCTATAGATCATCAGTTAATGGTTAATCAAATGGTTATAACCAAGAGAGACTTCCATATGATGTATTAAAATGAAAAATTTATAGTCATAAAACTTATAAATAATAAATCTCTTATTACCACATTAGATTAAATGATTCTAATCATAATAAACAACATTGAGTTTTTTGTATAATTCATTTTTTATGGTATTCTTATATATTAAATGATAATGGATGCGGAGGAATATTTTATGAGTTTTTCTAAAGAGGCAAAGGATTTGGAATTTGTATGTGAAAGTTATAAAGTCTTAATATGGTCTTCAAAAAAATCCATTAATGGGTTATATATTATCATATAATGATATACATATTGATAATTCAATGAATACAGTTTTTGATATTTTGGAAAAAAAAATGTTAACTAAGATCCATAGTTTTTATGAGTTCGCAGGATATTACAAATTTCACTTGTAACATATCTCAAAATCATTTAATTCACAAACCATGATTATTCAAAAGAGGGTAAAGATGTTGTAGAAAAAACAATGCATATTTAATATCATAGATCTCTATAGTTAGTTGGTTACAACACATGTTCTTACACTACTCTATAGAATAGAATGTTCTCTAATAATTAGTAGTTAATAATATTCAAGACATGTATGTGTCCCCATATAAAATGATATTGAAATTGAATTGGCCTCACGCTAATTTAATATATATTTGAAAAATTTTATGAATCAAATTTTGTAGTTATGATATATAAAATTATCATTTATGATATTTTTCTATTACTTATAAAGTGAAATGATTAATATATATACATATCATAAATTCATAATGTATATATTTAGAGGAAAATTTAATATGAATCTGAGAATATTTCTGTATTTGATAAAATTTTATTACTACTCAATACATTACCATGTTGGGATGTGGAATAAGGTGGTTGATGTTATGAGTTAAAATTACCATAATATTATCTACATGATGATGAATAAGTTAAATACATTATATATGGATATTCAGAATACATATGTTTTTAAAATTTTAGAATGGATCAAGATATTATCATTCACAGATAAATTTTAAAAAATCCTTTTATGAAAAGTTTTGGATGTTGTAGAAGGAAAATGCATATTTATAAAAGTTAATGTGTCATGTTACTGATTCCAACCAAGATCATGTGGGGTAATAAGGGTACTTAATTGGATATTCTTCCAGGACAAACTTTTTGACATCATGTCACCCTCCTAGATATGAAGCTGTATCACCCTCCTAGATCCTGAAATTGTGAGGTTCCCCTTCGATTTTCGATGAAGTCATGGGTTATGCCTTGACGAGTTACCCGCCTAGCTCTGATGCCGCAACCCCATCCTGAACCCCTCCACGAGAGTCTCCCTCCCAGATTCCGATGACTCCTCATCTCTGTTATCCGTGGGACAAGACAAATGATATCTACCCCTTTCGATCGACAAAGTTAGTCCACTACCATTGACAGTAAACATCATTCACCTGATGGAAGCATCCACAAAACCTCTCACTCTCTTCTGACAATGTCCTACCGGATGGCCCAATCCCTCTCTATAATTTTATTTATCTCACTCACTATGGCATGCACTATCACCTTTTGTTATTTCATTTTTGTTTCGGTATACTCTGTTTTAATCCATTGACGATGTGCATTCGTGGGAAGCCGCAGTGCTGATAACTCGCATGCGCATACACGGACTATAGTTGTTCTACCTATATAAGATTGTGGTTCCAGTAGTTGTTATGGTTAATACAACTATATTTTCGTTATGTTCATGGTTTAATCATCCAGTGTGTCATACTCCTTTGATCACGAATGTAATTTAGTGATAACTGACATATTCCACGATGTTTTGGATGGTGTTAGTGGTTTTGAAGGAGGATATTTTTATATAATTTTGTTTGGTTCTATTTTCCATTGTGTCTTAACAGTCTCATTTACCATCATTATATATTTATATCAATGAACTAATGATTATATATCACCATCTGTCGAATGCACCAATTTTGATTATCTTTTACCTCCTATTTGATTTTTGTTCATTTTTTATTGGATTTTTCTGGATAGTTTCTGCAATGGTGGATCCCCTTTGAAATGCTTCCCCGACTTGTTTTATTGTTTGTTCGCACTCATCCAAAATGTTTATTTGAGATTAAAAAAATGAACTGTGAGTCAATAAAAATTTTATAATTAAATGAAATAGTTTTTTTGGTGGGACTCCAAGAAGAGAGATAATGTTGATTATGCATCTCAGTTCACAGTATGTTAGAATTTTAAGTCTAAGAATCATATTTCCAAGGATATGAGACAATAATTAAACACAAAAGGACGTAAATGATAAAATTAAATGATGGATTTCCCATCAGACTTTTCATAACATATAAGTATTAAATTTTTATTTGGTTTGTACTCTATCACAATATGAAATCAATTCATTTTATTCAATTCTTATTTACATCTAATTTGATCAATAAACATGATTTTAAAATAATAAAGATAAAAATACAAGGATTAAAATTAACAATTTTAACTGATTGGGATCCAAATATTATAGTGAAATTATATATTATTATTCAAAATCGGTCATGGTAAATAACTAAGTATCTACAATACATATTATCCTTAGAGTTATGGATTGTTTGAGTGGATAATTGAATCTCGATAATACATTTTGAGATATTAATCTATGGATTTCATAAAATCTTGAGATCAACACCATCAATGGTGTAGGTTTTTCCCATTAATAGCATACAATTAAGAATTCAAATGGATCTGTATAATTTCATTTATGTAATGAAGTGAATAACTCTTTAATTATTGAATAAATATTGACAAATAATGATATTGGTACTTGAACTAGATGATTATAAAGATGATAATTTTCAAACCATTCAATAGATCCTGTGGGTTGATAATAATTTAAAAAAAAAATTCACAAAAAATCATACGTGAGATATGAAATTTGATGATGAGGAAAGGTTATTACAAAAAAAATCTTCCAAGAATAAGGTAATGAGATTTTTAAATAATGGAAATCCATAGCCAATGTATTTGAGATACATTAAAATTATTGATCACATCGGTTTGGTAGATTATTGATTGATGCTTCCACTGAATATCACTGAAGTTGATGATGGGTTCCATATAACTCACCATAAGATGTATATATCTAATATATCCTATGTATGAAACTCATTTTTTATAATAATAGGGAAATTTCCACTGTATTATGAAAAAATTTAGGAGATTTGGATTGATGGGTGAAATTTCTATGAATCATGACCACACACAATATAATTTTTTTTGGGAAACCCTATATTTGACGATGAATCATAAAAATAAATGTATATTAAGTTATGAAGATATTTATATCCATATAAATTGGAATGATGGAATATCAGTGTTGAAATTAATTTTACATGGGTATAATATAACACTTCTAGAGTTTATGATATATTCATTATCAAATAAATTTACATTATTTGATTTCGTCTGGTACATGGGAACCAGAGACAACAATACCTATAATATAGTAATCAATATATCCCAAAATATTTCTTGGGGATATAAATATTATTGAAAAAAAAATTAAATAATTTATTTAAATAAAATATAATAACAAATATATACTCAGTTTTTATAATGTATTTACATTCTTCTAAAATATATTGTTCATTATTTTTTTAATTCTCACGAAAAAATAATATACTTGATTTATTGAAAATATAAAATTAATATGAACAATGAATATTTTTTTAGAATCATCCTTTTAATATTATCTTAGAGTTTTTTGGATAATTTTATTATTTGATTAATTTATTGATGTATAATAAAAAATAAATTATTTTTATCCAAAAATATCATTTCATCTCTCACATTTTCAATGATATAATTTTTAAAAATAATTTTAAAATAAAAATTATATTATATATTTTTTTAATTCAATTGACACCACAGAATATAAATTCATGTATATTTTTGAATAATCACATTTTATACATGTAAAAATAATTTTTTACGCCAAATATTTTTTTCCTTATTTTCTTAAAAGCCAATTATAGGGAAAATTAGGAACCATGGAAGTCCACATACAACATTAATGTTAAAAATTCATTAATAGAAACCAAAATGAAAATTCAAAAAATGGAAATACCAAGGGAACCAATTCCCGTAAATCACTCACCACGATTAAACATGCTAAAGCCGATAAAAATATTTTTTACAAATCGTCTATATCAATTGTATATCATGATTAATTTAATTTTATTTTCATACACTTCTGAAAAATGATTTTCATCAAATTAATACTCTATTTTGAAACATAATAAATAATATTACGTACAAATTAATATTTAGTTATTTTTCACGATTCAAGTAATGTCATTATAACAATTTATATGATTAATTTTAAAATAGTTATATCAGTTGTTAAATCAATAGATAAGGGTTATATGAGAAATTAAACTGGACGTAGTTAATTTTGATTGCCATATATTTACCAAAAAAATCTATAAATCAAAATAAAGGGATTTTGATACATTTTTCATATGTATGTGATTATAATATATTAATATTTTATTAAATTTAATGTTTCTCCTCTACGCCACTAATAAAATGACACCCCTATTTTTTCTTATTTACATCATATTGAGGAATATATATATTCCATATCCAAAAAAGTTACATCCCCACTACCATATCTATTAGTTATAGGTTCATTCCTTCTTAATATACTATTACATTGGTCTTTATGAATAAATCTAAAAGAGGTCTGTCAATAAATTAGTATTCATCTGACTCATCCTATTTCAATTTGATTATTCGTCAAGAAAAATTAAATATTTGATATTATTTATAAAATAATATAATTATTTTGAGAAATATATTTAAATTCAATTATGTTTATTTGTGGACTGCCTCATCCATGTAAATATAGAATTCATTTTTCATCTGCATATTTCATTAACAGGTATTTTGATGGGTTTTAATTGTAAATATTATATGTAAAATTAATTATTTTCATTTAATTAAAATATCATATCTACTATCTGACATTGATATAAAGTTTAATATAGTAAGGTCGCTCCCATATGTGTGTGGACTACAACCTCCCTGATGAGATGTGAGTTTTTTATTTACATTTTAATTTGATTGTAACAATTATTTATTTATTTTATATATAAATATTATTGTTAACTAATAAAATAATATTTTATAATTTTATTTTTTATTAAAAAATAAAATCAATGTTCATGTGTATGTGTGGCCTATAGTCTCCGTGAAATGTGTAAATAAATTTTTTATCTTTAACTACTACACTGATTATTAATATTTAAATAATTAATATATAGGATTTTTATATCCTTATATGAAATATAATTATTATAGATCAAACATATAGATGCAATGATAAATGTTTACAAATCAAAACATACATGAAAGATGATACATTTAACACTCCAACAGGAAAAAATTTATTATAAATTATTAATAATCATATATTGAATTTTTATAAGTGGATAATATAAGATATTATAATTTTTAAAAACAGTCAAATATCTATATATAAAAAATATCTTTATATTATAAGTATGGGTAGATTTTCCTTGAAGAATGTAATGATTTAGGTGAGGGATTCATGTTAGAGTCACATTTTAATCGGGTTTTTTATGCTTTCATTTCCATTGCATTTCGATATAATATATTTAGCATATAAAAATCCTTATATTACTTATCATATATTTATTAATTTAGTTTTAAATCAATATTACCATTTTAAAATCTTATTTATATAATGATATTGATTAATTTTTTTTACAAAAAACATACATTACAGTCATTTTGTTAAAAATTTATTTTTCATACATATTCATGTTTTCTATATTAATATAATATTTTTTAATATAATATGATTTTTTATGTTCATTATTATCCTTTTTAACATTCTAGAAGATATATAAAATTCAATATTCACATAATTTTCTAAATGCATCACTTTTTCAATTATTAAAAAATGTGGGAGGAATTCTTGTTATTACAAATACAACAATTACATTATTTAAAATAATAAACACGAAAAAAAATTTTTTAGAACCCATATTATATTTTTATGGTTCACCATAAAAACATATTTCTTAATAGGTTTGAAATATTTATATTCAAATAAATATTTCTCAAAATGAACATGTTATTTTTATCAAAATTCTTCTAGTGGACTTTAAAAACTATTAAAAAATATCTAAATTAATTTAAAAATATTATGCATTTTATAGTTTATAATATTATTATAAAATTATTCATATGAGAATATATGGATTATGATCATTTTATCAATGGATTTTATTGAAATTTTATATATTATTTTTTTAAAATGGATTGTTTTTGAATATATGGAATTATGATTATATTTTATTATTTATACATGTAATGAATTAATTTGTATTATTATATGATGGGTGGGGATGAAAAATATATATCTATTTGATGATTCAATTTATCCAATAATAAAAATAAAATGGGTATCTGGAATATCTGTTATACATTTAGGTATGATGTAATGGAGTGAGGCCTCAATTGAAAGTCAATGATAAATTCTATTGAATTCATTCTCTTTTTAAGAATATGAAATCAACCATTTGTTTGGTTTTAATTAACCTATTTTATAATATGTTTATTATAATCAATATAAATGGATATAATTGGGGGGGTAATGATATTCGAGAAGAAAATATTAAGTTATATTTTGTGTGAAAAAATTTGTTGTGAGACTAAAAAATTTATATTGATTACCTAATCCACTATACAATAAAATAAAATTGTATAGGACCACTTGTATATAGTAACAATCCAAAAATCCATATATTTTCTTATGTAAAATATCCATATGATAACCATAGATTAGAGAAATAAATCCCCAATGTATTTTTTTTAGAAATGAAGTATTCTTCTTTTAAATTAAATTCTAGTCATTCTACATCATAATTTTTTTCATCGAATCATATCGACCATTAAAAATATAATAGTTATAAATATTACATATATGTGTATTTTAATTATTTCGAGGTATGACATATTTATATATTATGTTACTCATGCATTATTTTTGAATGTGAAATGAATTTAATTATATTTATTCATTTTGGGAATATAGAGAATCATTTTGGAAATTGTGAATGAATTAGAATAGATAGTTTAAAAATGTACCGATTGTTTCAAAATACAAAGAAGAAAAAGTTAATAAAAACATCTATATGTCCGGATGATCTTCAGTGACATCGATGTTGAATATTGAACTCACTATGGTTTTAAAATTTAATATTATTATGAAACATTAATTTGTTCACTTGTTTAGGAGTATGAGGTTTATAAGATAGGAAATAGATATAAGAAGTTAATTCATTTTATCTTTTAACCAAATCATTTTATTTAAATAAATTTTCCAATTAATTTATTTTTATATTATTTTGAAATTAAATTATCATTACATTAGATCAAGTGAATTATTATTATTCGGATAATGTTTTTGATTTTATTGATAATAATAATTCCTAGAATAAAATAAATAGTGATCATTCGATAATCTTTTGATTTTTCATTTTGAATGTAACGAATAATATAGTTGATATTGAGAAGGGAACAATTTCAATATCTATACAACAAGTATTCAAATATTCCATGGGATCATATACGGTTTATTTTATTGAATGCATACACACAGATGGAAAATTCATTAGTCAATAATAAAAAATTAGGATGAATTGAAAATCAATTTGGTTATAAGTCATTTTTCTGAAGAAATTACAATGGATATATCATTTATATTTGAAAAAAAACCACCTAGATATTATCATCAACCAATAGCTGAACCAAACATCCACATACCTAGTCAATATTCCTAATTCTGATAGGTTTCCAACATGCACCCCATCATCAGAAACAACTAATGGGAATGAATTATGTAACGACCCAATGTTTTTCATTGGAAATTCCCATCTTATAAATGTTTCATAAAATCACATGAAGACAAAACATAATGAAACACTATGTGCTAGGTGTTCTTTAAACAAATGTTTGTCACTTCTATGTTTTAAATTTCAAAAATCTAGAATACATGGTGGAAACCAATAACTTATTTGGAGTCCAATACGAAAAACATAATTTTTGGTGAATTGTAACCTACCAATATGAATAGTAACATACCCGTATGGGTACTGATATACCATAATTAACAGTAAACCTTCCAATGATAATATATAAATTATATTCATGTTGAAATTATGATATACCTATATTTTAGAATAATTAAATGAATTTTTTAAAATCGGATTTTGATTATAAATTTTGATTTTAATTAAATATTACAATAATAATATTTAAAAATAATTCTTTAAAAAGGAAACTCATTTTATTTATTCTACAAGTTGATAAATGGTTTTGGTGAATTTTTGGGGTTTTCTCAAATACATGAATTTTTATGAATACTGAAATACTATAATTTAACAAATATGATATATTAGCTAATTATAGAGTTATGCATGCTGTTATGCAGATGTAATACCAATTGGTTTCATTTAGCGTTATAATAATACTATTCTTGTTCATGGAAGACTCACTATTCCATGACTTGTTCGGATAGAATAAATTAATGAAATTTATACTGAAAAATCTCCTCTCCCCTACGCTATAAATACGACCTTTCACACCCCCATTTCCACACAACTCTCAAGAATCATGCCTTGACTAAACTCTGCCCAAGAATCGTACCTAGACCCTTTCTCACGTCCTAGAGCTTTTGGTCTCATCCAAAGACCAATCCTATTTCCCCAAAGGATGTTCTGAAGAGGAGGATTCAATAGTTAATTTCCCATCATCTTTCCTTTAATTTCTTTAAATTTCTTGTTCTTATCATTTTATCTACCCATTAATCATTATGACCATGGTATGGAAACTCTAGTATCATTTATATATGAGAATTTTATGAAACTATTTGGATAATATTACTTCCAACCCCTTATCCTCTTCATTTTACTTTATAAAATAAAATGTTGTTCATGAGGTGTTAAACTATCAAATTCAAGAATACCATGTTTTCTTTTTCCATTTATAATTTCAGATATAGTCATCAAACCATTTTTATGGATGACCCATAATATTTTATATGTATTATATATATTTTAATTTTCTAGAACTGACTTTTGTATATATTACTAAATAATTAATGATAACAAGTTTGTTGTGATCGAAAAACCACCCAAATTGACTCAAACAATAATCATTTAATTTTTATCTAATTATTAATCCATATGGTATATAATATAAAAAATTATAAGTTCATTTAAAATCTAGGATGATAATTAATAATAATTAATATCAGTTATGGATGTTTACCCATCTTCTACTGGAACATCAATTTATGAATACATGTGAACCGCTTAAGAAAAACACTAAAAACAATCATTCCTAGACAATTTTTGTATACTATATAACATATCCAAAGGAACATAATATAAATAAATTAAACCATATTGAACTATATTCATGTACAGAAGGTTTTCTCATTGTTAATTAATAAATCTAATGTGGTTATACCTTACATTAAATCGAAGGAAGCATTAAGATATAAGGTTAGGTGAAAATCTCGAACCCAATTTTCATTCTTTGGGTTCTCCTCCTTTCACTCCATATTTATTATAGTCGCTCCTTAAAAATTATTTTTTCATCATTATCATACCTTTTCTAGGATATAATTATTTTCTACTGAAGATAATGTCGAAAAATTATTTTCCAAAAGAACACTTCTTTCAAAAACCGACATTTAACTTATCATTCAAGGTTGATGCCTATCATATCAAATATGTTATTCCCACATAATTTTTGGAACCCAATGTTTATTATTCTGTTCTCATGAGATGAAACATATTCCTTTTCATGGGTTAGTTATGTTCATTTTTAATACGAGTTCACTGTGTCATGCATGAAAAATGATAATTTTAAGATCTGACGGGTGCGCCCAGAATTATATAGTGCAATATGAATGTTTCAATGTGATGGGTGCATCCAAAATTATGTAGTGCTCCAATGAATTGGGTAATGTGATGAATCTAATGATTCAATGTGAAAGGATGTGTGAACATGATTCTACATTTCATCACAAGTATGTGTGGTAGTTAACCACTACGATATGATTTTTTTAATGGATTGCAACATCTCATGTTTTTTATTAATGTTTCCCCCCAAATTCACGATCATTTTCCTATGTTATGGTTATGATCACCCATTGTTTTATTGTTCATAAATATCCTCTTTCTGGTATTTTTTCTCACCCCTTTTTATGTATATCCTCTAGTTCCAAGATGTACTAAGGATAGGTCAACTACCAATAAGAAGCTTGAGAAAAAGGAATTAAATATATTTTGATGCTTGATGTTGTAATTTAATATGTATTGCCCATTTTTTCCAAAGAAAATAAAACATTTGGTCATATTAGTGTAATAAAATTATGTTATTTATCATTAAAATGATGTAATAGTAATGTAAGAAAAGGATGAGTTTATATAGTTTGTATCAGACAACAGGTTTAGTTAATTTTCGAATTAGGAATAATGATCCCTCGAGGAAACCTCTACATGAGACTAAGTACAAATACACACACAAGAATCATTACAAAGGGATCCCATATATTAGGATTTTAGTAAAAAAAATTCAATTGTGTATTTTATTCCAAACTAGATGAATTTTGTTTTGTTTTAAAGTTTTCTATTTTATTAAATGGTTGGAACCGGGGGAAACAAGGACAACAACTTATGTGACGGCCAATGCCACAATTTACCAATTGACATACCCAAGGATTTTCGAGGTGGAGTTAAAAACATCATAGATATTATTACCCAACTATATCAGGTTATGAACAATAACCATAAAAATTGGGAACTATCTCCTTCACCAATGAGGGAGAAACTGGCTATCGATTGTTTTATGAGGCAACGACCACAAATGATTAGTGGATATTGTGATCCACAAGTTCCGGAATAGTGGGTCAACACTATATAAAAGATATTCTTTTTGATTCACTATTATGAGATAGATATTGTAAAAATAGTTATTTATAATATAGATGGAGAGGCAAATCAATGGTGGGAATTGATTAAGAACATCATGATAAGGGAGGAAATTGATGGGATGGAATGGGAAGATTTTAAGATCGTGTTTCTTAATAACTATTTCCCACGAACTCTTTGCACGAAGTTGGAGAGATAATTCATAGAGATCATGAATAAAATAAAAATAATCAATCACAACCAATTAAGTGAATTTCAAAAGTCTATCAATGTATGCTTTGAGTTTTGTTATCAATAATGATATCAAAATTAATAGATTTTTATTTGATTAGAACTACACCTTCTAAAGGATCTTGCTATTTGAGACATTGGGAGTTATGAATATATTGTTCGGTGTGCTATCAATTTGGAGATGAAGATTGGATAATCGTACCATGGCTATAGTGATAAGAAACAAAATATGGAGTTTTATGCTGGATGATCTAATGACAATGGTTTGAAGAACACTGGACGACCCACATGCCAATAATGTGAGAAGTTGCACCATGGGAACTGCCTATATGTGTCACAGAAGTGATTCATGTGTGGGAAAGAAGTACAACATGATCAATATTATAGAAAATACATGAAAAGGAAGGATAATGTCACTGATTAAAGGAGAGAACCACCCATGGTTCAATGCCACGACAATAGGGAGCTTGCACACTATGCAAGTTAGTGCACTAATACCCAAGTTATCAAGGGTAAACCACGTCAATAGCCATCAATGCTAATGGAACAAGGGATGTATTATTCCATAAAAAATGCATAAGTAGTGAAATAAAATGAAATATTACTAGGTACATATCCTATTAACAAAATAATAGAAAGATTCTTATATGATTCTGGTTCTACGCATTCCTTTATATCTTTGATGTTTGTTAGAACTATATAATCAATGGTCCGAATCCAAGAAGTAGAGGTATTTGTAAAAACACCAAGTTGTTAAATAATTTCAACCCATGTTTTCGACTCTAATCGTTTTGGGGTATGTGGGTAGATTCTTCCAATGAATATTGTAATAATTCCCTTTGTGGAATTTGGTGCTATAATGTGAATGGATTGTTTCTCATTATATAGATCATGTATCAGCTCTTGGGAAAAGGAAAAATCATTTCATATTCTTAACTATCCCATGGTACACTAAAAAGGAAAGGAAGATCATGATTCTACTTTGAAAAATCCGTCATCTATGTTGGTGATGATTCCCTATGAAGAATCATACATCTCATAACTAACGGGGTAAAAGGAATGTGCCAACCCTATAGGAATTCCACTCGTGAGGGAATACAATGATGTATTTCCTAAAGAGTTACCCAGACATCCATCAGATCGTGAGTTTGATTTTTCAAAAGAAATCATACTAGTAGCAACTCATCTCTCATTGTGTCACTATAGGATGCCTCCTATCAAATGGGAGAAGTTAATGATTTATCTATAAGAACATGTGGACAAATGGATCATATTCCCAAGTGCATCACCTTTGGGTGCACCAGTGCTAATTGTGAAGAAGAATGATAGAACAATGAGGTTGTGTATTGACTATCCTAAACTCAATAACATCATCATAAATAATAAGAATCCATTTACAAGGATTGACAAATCATCCGATCAGTTTGAAGGAGCTCAATAATTCCCATAGGTGGATCATCATTTTACATATGATCAGTTATAGGTGAAGAAAGAAGATATTAAGAAAACAACCTACCGTATAAGGTAAGGGAACTATGAGTTTTTGGTGATGAGCTTTAGACATACTAATGCCCCAGATACCTTTTCGATTTGATTAATATATTTTGTAGACATTACATTGAATGAATGTTGGTAGTGTTTTTTGATGATATTCTCATCTACTATAAGATAAAGGAGGATCATTAATAACATCTAAGACGTGTGTTAGAAACATTGAGAAAGGATAGGTTGTTCACCAAGTTTAGAAGGTGAGATTTTTGATAGAATAAATTCACATTATTAGGACATGTGATCCCATGGGAGGTAATTTTTGTGAACCCTTAAAAAACCATGGCGATTGAGGAATAGACCAAGCCCTCTAGTGTCATAGAAATCTGTAGTTTTCTTGGAATATTTAGGTACTAGAGACGTCTTTTTGGGAAATATATTGTAATTATCAAGCATGAAATCTATGTTATCAATGAAATGGGTAAAGTATGTATGGATGGAAAATGTGAGGGAAACATCAAGGATCGAGAGATATGGTTGATCACTACACCTATACTCACACTACTGAAAAGTGGAGAATGTTTTCTCATATGAAATGATGCTTTAAAGAAGGGATTGGGTTGTGTACCCATTAAAAATGATAATGTGATAGCCTATGCCGCATTGAAGATGAGGCTATATTAATAAAACTGCCCAAATTATGATCTAATGCTGGTAGTAGTGATTTTTTTCATGAAAATCTGGAGGCAATACCTTTATAGGGAGAAGTGAGACATATACACCGACCAGAAGATCCTAATTCAAATATTCACACAAAATGAGCCCAACATGTTTCAATGGAGATGGTTAAAGCTAATCAAGGATTATGAATGCTCTATTCACTATCATCCATGAATGGCGAACTAGGAAGCTTATGCTCTATGTAGAAAAGAATATGCTACTCAATCCATGTTAACGATTGAGTAAGACCCTACATTCTTGTATATGAAATGGATAGATTTATAAATAATAAGGGAATGTGATACATCCTACGTTGTCCAAATGGTTTCACAGCCAACTATATGAGAGAAAAATTAGGAATCACAATTGGATGATTCAAAGAAAACAAGAGGATGAATGCAGTAAAGGAAGAGAAGCTGGAAGAGTTCCATATCGATGGTGATGGGGTGATATGGTTTGGAATGTGGACTTGTGAATCTTCATAATATGGGATAAATAAGAAGCTATTAGAAAATTCAAATTTCCCAACATTATCGATCCATCTTGGGGGTACCATGATGTATCGTGATCTAATATAACTTTTCTGCTGGGATAATAAGGAAAACGGAAATCGCACAATATATGTCCAAGTGCATGGAATGTCAGCAAGTTAAATAAGTGTGATAATGGTCCAAAGGGATGATGAAACCCTTTACTATACCCATGTGAATATGGTAGAATGTTACTATGGTTGTTTTCATTGGTCTTCTAAAGATGTGGAAGGGGAATAATTTTATATGGGTTGTGGTTGACTGAATCACCAAGACTGCCCATTTAATCGCAATTCGGGAAGATATGTCACTTAAACAACTTGAAACGATACATGTGATTGATGTGGAGAGATTTCATGGTGCTCCCATTTCAATATTCTCATAATTTGATCCATGGATCACATCATAATTATAGAGGATCATTCAATATGATTTGAGTATTGAATTAAATTTTTTTCATGGAATATCACCCCAAAATGGATGGAAAATATGAAAGGAATATTCAGAAACATGATGAAATTATTTGAGCATTCTCCCTACAAATCATATGTGGATGGGATGAAAATCTCCCATTGGTTGAGTTCTCATACAATAATATCTTCCACATGAGTATTCATCAGGCTCTGTAAGATGCTTTGTATGGAAAGAGATTATGATCTCCCATAAGTTGGGATGATGTTAGAGAAAAAAATCATTATGGACCGATTATTATGGAAGAGATGACATAGAAGGTACATGTCATCCAAAAAAACATCAAATATTCTCAGAGAGGGAAAATATACTATGTTAACAACTGTGAAAGGGACTTGGAGTTTGATGTTGGGAATAAGGTTGTACATTGAATATCACCATCAAAGTGAGTCATGTGGTTTGGAAGGAAAGAGAAGATAATCCAATGCTACATTTCCCCTTTGAGATCATTGAAATTTAAGGAGTTTTGGCCTATCGGCTTTCAATTACACAAAATATGGCTCCAGTTCAGGATGTGTATATTTTAACACTCCTGAGAAGTACATACATGATCCTTAAAATGTAATGAACATAGAGTTGTTAAATCTTGAAGATGATCTCTCCAGTGAGGAGAAGCCAATCCATATTATGTACTAGAGGGATATGCTTCTATGCTACAAGAAATCCCACATTGTCAAATTGTTTTAGAGGAACCATTATTTTAAAGAATCTACTTGGGAACCATATGAGGCGATGAGGAGAAGTACACTAACATGTTTGTGTAATGAGATATTTTGAGGGAGAAATTTATTAAGGGGGAATAATGTAATGACACAATGTTTTTCAATGGAAGTCCCCTTATTATTAAAATGTCATAAAATCACATGAAATCAATAGAAAATAAACAAATTAGTGATAATTGATCATTAAACCTATGTTTTTAATTTCTATGATTGGAATTTCAAAATTTTGATAGACACAATTGCAATCAGTATGTTATTTGGAGTCCAATAATAAGAACATAATTTTTTGGGAATGGTAACCTACCCTTATGAATATAAACATACACTTTTGAATAGTGATACTCCATAACTAATAGTAACCTTACATATGATATTATATACAAAATATGCAAGATGAAAAATATGAAATACATTTATTTTAGAATATGTAAATGTTTGTTTTAAAACTGGTTTATGATAATAAATTATGATTTCTATTAAATATTAAATTAATAATATTTAGGAAATTATTTTTGAAAAATTGACCTCATTTTTGGATTTTAATTTTCGAAAAATGGTGGGGTTAATTTTTGGGATTTTCTCAAATAAGTGAATTTTTTATGAATGGTGAAATACCATAATGTATAAAATAAACTAATTAAGAAATTTATATTTATGTATTATGTTCTACTAATATTATCCCAATTGGTTTGAGTTCACATGATAAAGTTACTATTTTTGGTCAGGGAAAACAAACTATTACTTCTTTTTTGGGGAACTAATATATTCATGAATTTTATATTGAGAAATCCCCTCCCCCTCCACTATAAATACCACCTTCAACATCCTCATTTCTTCACACCTACCAAGATTCATGCCATGATTAGACTCTACCCAATAATCATTCCTAGTTGCATACCACATCCAATATCTTCCAGTATCATCAATATAACATGGCTATGTCCCCTAAGGAGGATCTCAAAATGAGGATTCAAGAGGTAATTTCACTCCCACTTTCCATTATTTTCCTTTCAATTTCTATTTCATTTCTTATTCTATACCCACATATATTCATATAAATTTTATGTTAACTCTGGTATCATATATATACTAGAATTTTATGATTCTAATGGGATTTTATACCATCCAACCTACTTCTCCTCTTCCTTCTATTTTATAATAGTAAATGTTGTTTGTGAGGTGTTAGTCTATCCACTTCAAAAACAACATGTTTTCTTTTTTACCTTTCTAATTTAATATCTAGTCATGAAACCATTTTATGGTTTAACCACAACATGTTATATTTATTATGTCCTATTTAAATTTTTTGAACTAACTTATTTACATATTAATAAATTATTAATCAAATAATGTACATTGTGGTCGAAAAACCACCCAAATAATTTTGACAATCAACATTTAATTCTTAATTAAGGATTAATCCACGTGGTATATAATATAATCAATTATAATATCATTTAAACTAAAATTAGATAATTAATAACCTGTAATATCAGTTTTGTATTTTTTCCCAGGTTTTACGCGAACATCAATTTATGAATACAAGTGAACGGCTCAACAAAACCCATAAAAAATATATTCTCAAAACAGTGTTTTTCAACAATATAACTCATAAAAAGGCATATAAATGAACATAATGAAACTGTAATGAAAAATATTAATGTTAAAAACATTATGTAATTATTAATTAATGAATCCAATGTGGTAATAAAGGACATTAAAGAAGCATAATCATTTAGATATAATGTAAGCAGAAAATCTCAAACCCAATTTTAATTCTTTAGGTTCTCCATCATTTAGTGGATATTTTTAATGGTCACTACATAAAAATAAATTTTTCATCATTATCATCACATTTCTAGGATATAATTTTTTTCTAATAATGTTTATGTCAATCAAAAGTTTTATAAAATAAATCTTCTTTTAATAACACTCATTTTACTTCTCAATCAAGGTTAATGTCTACCGTATCAAGTAAGTTATTCCGAATTATTTTTGGGAACCCAATGTTTATGAATGTGTTATTATGAGATGAAACCTATTACCTTTCATTGTTTTGTTATGTTCATTTTTTATATGTGTTCATTGTGACATGCATGATAAATGATATTGTTATGATGTGACATGTTCTTTTGTAATTATATAGCGCAATATGAATGTTTCAATGTGATGGGTGCGCCAAGAATTATATAGCGCTCCAATTCATTGGTAAAGTGATGAATCTCATCATTTAATGTGATTCTATGATTGAAAAATATTCTAGCTTTGTTCACAATTATGTGTGGTAGTTAACCACTAAGACATGATGTTTCTTTTTTATGAATTCCCACATTTCATGTCTATTATTATTGCTTCCTATCATGTTTGTGATCCTTTTCCTATGTTATGGTTATTCTCACACATTGATATATTTTTCTAATATATCCCCTTACAGGTCTTTTAGATAACCCCTTTCAATGTATATCCTCTAGTGACTACATGTACTAATGGGGGATCATGTTCCAATAAGTACCTAGAGAAAAAATAATTAAATAATTTTTTTCTTGATTTTGTAATTCATATGTATGATCATTGTGGACCAAGACACTAAAACATTGGATCCTAAATATTTCATAATATTGCATTGTTTAAATTTGAAATTATTTAAAATTAATGTCAGAAATTTTTTGTGGTTCTATAATTATAACAACAAAAAAAGATAAAAAAACACTATATATATATTTATATATATAATGGGATAAAATTATAGCAGAATAAAAAGAAATATAAGTGATAGAAATAATGAAATAAAAAAAATTCATACATCTCAAAAGTAGCTAAGGAATATCCAAGATACATTTCCGAAAAATTAATACAATTAAACCATGTTATAGAATATGACATATCCCAGACTATAAATTATAGATACCGAGACACACTAACAGAATCATTATTTCCTCACTGTGGTTATGATAGAGCAAATATTTTCAATTAATTTATATTGAATATCATTTTTTTAAACCCACAAAATTGTTCTTCTAAGATGAATTGTTTCATTTTTATGATAATGGTGTTATTTTGAGCTGAATTGTAAAAATTGGCCATTTTGTATTTTTTAACAGTTTTAAATTATTTCGGTAGATTGGCCATAACATTATCTACACTGATCCAAATTGCGAAATTCTTTCTTTTTCAGATTCTAAACATCCAGGGATTCATTTAATATATTTGGACCAAAATCTGAATCGGCCATATGGAATCTCCAAAGAAGCTCACAAGTTGGCTCAAGAAAACTGTTTTCAGTTCTGCCTAGTTTTGATGTGGGATCCATAACTCAACCACTGTGGGCCCAAAGATTGTGAAATTCGGTGGGTGGACGCGCAAGGAGTTTTGGAGCATCTTTTATGAAGGAATCACCGAGTGAATTGGCCGTTTATGGGGCCATTAAAGCACCTTAATCCGGAGGATTTCGTTTTAGAAGGTCTGACTGGACAGAATAAATGCTCATAGTAAAACGGCCATAACTCTCGTAATACATGTCCAAATCCGCTGATATTTTGAGAGGACACGGAAAAGGGAATTATGAACAACATTCAAGAAGGGCCCAACGCGTGAAGATGTCATTTAATGGGACTAAAACGCGTCGAGAGTCGGGTGAATAATTCTGGCTATAAAAGGAGGAGAGCTCCACCCTCTCAAAGCATCCATTCTCCATTCCATTCCTTCTGGGACACCAAGAAGGAGAACTTTTCAGCTTTCTCTTTTATTTATTTTCTTTTTCATTGTTTTGTAATGCCTTCTCCTTCCCCATTCAACTCGATTACCCTTACCATGGTGGGGTAAACTTTTGGAGTGATTGGGGAAGGGTTGGTTTTCTACATTGTAATGCTTGAGTTCTTGAACGCAATTGAATAAATTTCATTCTTCTTCAAAGTTGTTTTCAATTTCTTATAGCGGATTTTATAATCAAGTGCGATCGTTCTTGAATATTAATTCCGTTATTTATTTTTGCCTTGGTAAAATAATCAATATCTCCCTCCACTAATTTCTGGTTTATATACGATGGAATAAACTAGGAATTAGTGGTGAAGTACTCGACGATCGTCAGTACGTGTAAAAGGTGTAGTGAATATTCTTGTTTGTTTGGGATAAACAAAACCCGATCGGGAATTGCCCATTTCAATTAAGGATATTCTATACAACTATTTTACATATGGAAGGAGAGTTGACCAAACCAAGATCTTGGTAAGGTTTTCTCTCACAATAATAATTTCACCAAGGAAGTGAGAGGAAACGATTGTGGAAACTCACTTTAATCAACTAAGAAGAAGAGGTTTGAATTAAATTGAACAAGGATAGCATTATAATTAGGAAACCGACCCCGACCTAATCACCCTTTTAAATTTCATTGTTTTTCAATCATTTCAATTTCAAATTTCCGTTCACAACATTTTTACCCCCGTTTTAAAGTGACAACCCATTTTGTGTGCACTCCTCTTCGGGAGACATCCTAGGTCAACCACATTACTACATTTTAACTTAGGAAATAATTGTTTTGCCACGCCCTACGACAGGCGTGCGTCAAACTTGGCGCCGTTGCCGGGGAGGTAGTGCCGCAATATTTTTGTAAATTTTTGACATTTTTTTTCCTTTAAAAAACAAAAAAAATCTTTCCATAATGAATTCAAATGATTATTATTCTACATAGAATGAAAATTACTCACAGGTTCAAGAACAAGACTACAATGAGGAGGCCCTCCAACGAAGAGCTGATGCACTAATGATAATGTTCAAGCAGTTGGAAAGAGGCATAGCAACATGGATCACACCAGAAGATTTGATGGCCATGGTCAATGAACTACAAGTTGACTTAAAAATATTCAAGGCCAAGAAGGAAGTGCCACTGGTCTTCCCGAATTTCACTAAAAACATCCATGAAGTTGATGCCAAACATGAGGTGGAGGAGCCTGACTACCTACCTTCATCCATTGATGATCGACTCCAAGAGGAACTTTCAATTGAAGAGGATATTAATGTCGAACCAAATCAGGGAGATGATACATTATTAAACTCAAATTATTTAAAATTTTTTGAAACTAATTTGACTATCTCTCCCAAATCTATTGGATTTTCAGATTCATCAAACTCATATTACACCTTGGAGGATGATGTGAAAAACACAACACCTGTTGAGGAACTTCTAGAGCTCCCTGAAGTCATTGAATATCAACAAGAAGAGCCCGATCATGAAGAGATCCAAGTTGCTGAGCCTGAGGAAAACAGACAAGAGGTTGAAGCCTCCTTGAAGCCAGCACTAGAAGACAATATGGTTGCACAAGTAGCAACAAAAGAAGAAGAGGTTCCCTACTTCATCCTAACCCCACCATGCAAGTTGTACCAAATTGTGAAGGGGGTGGATCTGGTGTACTCTATTCATGGAGTCCTCATCAACAAAAACAATAAACATCAAGCTGGGAGGAGCCACATGTGGTGGTTCAAATCAAAGAAACCTCATCCACCATCAGATTGGGGATAATCAATTACAACTGCCCCTCTGGAGGCAGTCAAAACCCAGGGCCCACTTGGGGGATTAAACCAAGTTTTATCTTTCTATTCTCATCCTATTTCTATTTTTATTTCTTTCAATAAATATCTTATGTTTTCTTTTGTTCTTTTATTTGTAGGTTTTCAGAGTGCAACACTTGGAAGCATAACTCATTGCTGCACTACGAATAAATCAGGTTGTACCTCTCTTTCACATTTTCTTGCTGTTGTGATTCAATCAGAAATCTTCTTACATGTTAAATCCACTTGAATGCATCAAGGAAACTGCATCATTTAAGTGTGGGGGAGGGAACCTTTGTAGTATATGATTTTTATTTGATGTTTGTTTTCAAAAAAAAAAGTTTTCGTGTTTTCAAATTTTTGTGTGTTTATTTTTCAATTTTTGGTGTGTTTTTGAAACTTTTGAGCTGAAATGATTATCAATACCATTTTTGAAACCCATGTCAATGAGCGAACCAGTCTATTTCATGAAACTGATCTTAAATGAATGCTGAAATAACTTTGTTTCAAGTTCAAATCTTTTGGAAATTCATGAAAAGTACACTGATTTTTGAATCTCATGCCAAATTTCACTGTCTATATCATTGAAATAACTTTCCTGTGAGGCTTCTGAACCATTTTTGTCATATTCTTTTCATTCACCTCATTTCTTGAGAGAACCAGACCATGCTTGTTTTAACCAGAATTTGATTTATTCCTTTCAAAACTTGAGGGTTGGGGTACGTGTGTTTTAAATGATTGAGGCACTTATTTTGTTTGAAGCCCCCTTTTTCAAAATAATCCTTTTCATTATGGCCCACCTTTACATTTATCCTTCATTGTAGCCCCTAGTATCCATGAATTGCCTGTTAGGTTAGCCACATTACAAGCCAATTTTCCCTATCATACCTGCTCTTGAAGTAAAATTGCATGATCTTGTTGAACTTAAGTATGGGGGAAGATGTCTTGTGATGTACTACCTCATCTGGTTATACTTTGAGTGGAAAATAAATTGTGAAAGAGATGTGTGTGATGCTGAAAAATTATTCTGTTGAAAGCTGTGCCTTTTCTGGAGCTTTTATGACAAGAGAAGCTGTGCCTTTCTGGAGCTTCCAAAAGAGAAGCTGTGCCTTTCTGGAGCTTCCAAAAGAAAGCTGTGCCTATCTGGAGCTTTAAAAAAAATCATGTTTGAAAATATTGAAATGTTTGCTGCTGAGCTGATTGAATGATGATGAAGCCTATTTTCAACAAAGGGGAAGTGAAGGAGACCATATTTGAGTGAAAACTAGAATCTTGCAATTTTGCTTCAATAAGAGCCAAGCCTTCCTTTTTCGGCCTCAGAACTTTTAACATCTAAATCCTACCAACCGGAAGCCACAGAACAACCCTGAAAAGTCCTCATGAGAAACACATGTTCTTGACTCACATCGGGTGGAGAAGTAGGAATTTATCAAACCTATGGTGACTCTTGTGTGAGTTTGGATGAGAAAAACCTTGTTCAGCCTTTACATTTGTGAGATGAGAGAAAATTCATGTGAGGTAGGTGTTTTGTGTGCATGGGATAAGAAATGAAGTGGAAATATATTAAAATCTTAAATGGAGAACTTGAAATAACAGTTTTTGATGAGGCATGATATCTTTTTGTTTCTTGAAATTGATTTGATTGATCTCATTGATATGTGGTTTGATTTTGATTTGATTTGATTTTTACTTGTCCAGGAGTCCAAGTGCTAAGTGTGGGGGAATTGATAGAGCAAATATTTTCAATTAATTTATATTGAATATCATTGTTTTAAACCCACAAAATTGTTCTTCTAAGATGAATTGTTTCATTTTTATGATAATGGTGTTATTTTGAGCTGAATTGTAAAAATTGGCCATTTTGTATTTTTTAACAGTTTTAAATTATTTCGGTAGATTGGCCATAACATTATCTACACTGATCCAAATTGCGAAATTATTTCTTTTTAAGATTCTAAACATCCAGGGATTCATTTAATATATTTGGACCAAAATCTGAATCGGCCATATGGAAGCTCCAAAGAAGCTCACAAGTTGGCTCAAGAAAACTGTTTTCAGTTCTGCCTAGTTTTGATGTGGGATCCATAACTCAACCACTGTGGGCCCAAAGCTTGTGAAATTCGGTGGGGGGACGCGCAAGGAGTTTTGGAGCATCTTTTATGAAGGAATCACCGAGTGAATTGGCCGTTTATGGGGCCATTAAAGCACCTTAATCCGGAGGATTTCGTTTTGGAGAGTCTGACTGGACAGAATAAATGCTCATAGTAAAACGGCCATAACTCTCGTAATACATGTCCAAATCCGCTGATATTTTGAGAGGACACGGAAAAGGGAATTATGAACAACATTTAAGAAGGGCCCAACGCGTGAAGATGTCATTTAATGGGGCTAAAACGCGTCTAGAGTCGGGTGAATAATTCTGGCTATAAAAGGAGGAGAGCTCCACCCTCTCAAAGCATCCATTCTCCATTCCATTCCTTCTGGGACACCAAGAAGGAGAACTTTTCAGCTTTCTCTTTTATTTATTTTCTTTTTCATTGTTTTTTAATGCCTTCTCCTTCCCCATTCAACTCTATTACCCTTACCATGGTGGGTTAAACTTTTGGAGTGATTGGGGAAGGGTTGGTTTTCTACATTGTAATGCTTGAGTTCTTGAACGCAATTGAATAAATTTCATTCTTCTTCAAAGTTGTTTTCAATTTCTTATAGCTGATTTTATAATCAAGTGCGATCGTTCTTGAATATTAATTCCGTTATTTATTTTTGCCTTGGTAAAATAATCAATATCTCCCTCCACTAATTTCTGGTTTATATACGATGGAATAAACTAGGAATTAGTGGTGAAGTACTCGACGATCGTCAGTACGTGTAAAAGGTGTAGTGAATATTCTTGTTTGTTTGGGATAAACAAAACCCGATCGGGAATTGCCCATTTCAATTAAGGATATTCAATACAACTATTTTACATATGGAAGGAGAGTTGACCAAACCAAGATCTTGGTAAAGTTTTCTCTCACAATAATAATTTCACCAAGGAAGTGAGAGGAAACGATTGTGGAAACTCACTTTAATCAACTAAGAAGAAGAGGTTTGAATTAAATTGAACAAGGATAGCATTATAATTAGGAAACCGACCCCGACCTAATCACCCTTTTAAATTTCATTGTTTTTCAATCATTTGAATTTCAAATTTCCGTTCACTACATTTTTACCCCCGTTTTAAATTGACAACCCATTTTGTGTGCACTCCTCTTCGGGAGACATCCTAGGTCAACCACATTACTACATTTTAACTTAGGAAATAATTGTTTTGCCACGCCCTACGACAGGCGTGCGTCAGGTTACTTTCCATTCCCTACATCTAATGACATAACAAGGTCTGTGCACTAATGAAGTGGCACAGATAGGGTGAGATAAACAGGATCATTATGAACCCACATAGGTGATCCATAAGATGTCCCTATAGAGTATCCCAAACAAACTCAACCGTAAATATTTTAGGGAATGAAAATCACTTAAACATTTATATATATAAATATGTTAAATAAGTAAATATATGTCTTTCTCAAATCATTGTTCGATGAATTTCATAGAATATCCCATATTTCAAAATTTCCATACCATGTGTCACATAATATATAAAATCCAATATAATAAAAAATAATAGATAAATAATGCAAAGGATCAATAAAAGTTAGGACATATATAACACTTATGGACAAAAATAGAAAATCGCATCTGTCAAGTCTCTAGATATATCCATAGAATGTTTATAGTACTGTCAAACCCATTCAAGTGATCTTCCTATTATATTTATCATGTAAATTGAATGATGAGACTAGGGATTAATATAATACCCCATGTGTAAACCCCCTAATAGTATCAATTGATGAGGCATGTTACCACACCTTCCACATTTGCACCCAAGACATCCCATGCAGTGTATTTTCTAATCAATTTCATCAAAATTATTCCATTAATAATATTATATTAATATATTTCAAAATAACATACAAATATGATTTTATTTTACCAATCCATGGGAATCGAATAATTTTTAAAAATACTATTTGAATATACAAAATTCATTATTAAGAAATCATTATAATGAAATCAAAAAATTTAATTTCTATACAATATAGCGTAATCATGGATTTCTCATTCTCAAACTCATCATTCACTCACCCATAAAGGGGATCCATAAATATAGAATAATGGGAAGTCAAAAATTGGAGGGACTAGAATCAATCATTACTTTTCATCATAAATTCAATATTATAAATGGTTTATGATAAAAATAAAACATCACATACAATAAAACACACAAACAGTACAACACTACCAACATAAAATTCAACCTCTATATGAATGTTTCACAAAAATGAAAAGAATGTTTCAAGAAGAATCAACACACCATGTCCAATAGATCTGAAAATTTACTTCAACGGATCTAATGCGATCAATTTAAATGACAAAATAAAATGACCACTTACCCCAAGTGATGCATCAAAACTAAAAATTGAATAATAATAAAAAATTAATAAATGGAATAATCCATTTCTTAATTTCAAATTACTCTATGATCTAATGATAAATTGAACTATAAAAATAATCCTCAATATAATCCATTAAAAAATAATTTATCCCATATTAATGGCGTCAGCCACCACACCCCAAATGATAATTTACCATAAATTGTGTAACAACACCAACAATTATGAATAAAATTATCACTTATTACTTAATTTTCTTATATTTATATAAAATGCATGTAATAATATTGTTATAATTTATAAAATAGAATTTATATGACCGTAATGTATCTTTATCATTGAAAATATAGAAATTGAACAATGATCACATGACGAATATAAGTATAGTGTTTTAACAAATCCTTTTGACATAGAAAAGGAAGTGATGACCACAACTGGAATGATAATACCCTATATTGTCCATTTATATGTGGATTCTAGGGAGATATAATTTCTAGGATTTTCTCTAGACTAAGAAAAAGTTGAAATCTAACAACACAATCATCAGAAAAACCATTCACACAAGAAGTTCAAGCACAACAAGATCGTGACCCAGACCATGTTCATGGAACAACCCCATGAATGACCGACCTTCAGGCACCATGAAAATATGTTGTATTCTAATTTAATAATTGGATATGTATCTAAACCCTAGAAATAATATTATATTAATTTCTAATGTATTGAATAATGAATATTTTTTCATCGAATTGATTTCCCTGGGGAATTTTTTTAAAAGAAAAAAAGAATTTTTTTAAAATATTCAAATATTTTATGAAATATATTTTAATTAATTAATGGGTTTCTGTAATAATTTATTTTTTATAAATTAATATAATTAAATATGTTTTATTAAATATATAATATCATACAATCATTAGGGTGTCGAAAGTATATTTTATTAGGGTCTGGAAATTTTCATTGTCAGAACCTCCTCCTTTTCAATAAATATCATTATATATTATTATTGTAATCCTTAATATATTTTGGAAATTATTTAGACAAAATGATTGTATTTTATAAATTAGAATGCCTAAATTATCTAATGGTTTATTTTTAATAATATTCGTACATTGGTAAATTTATAGGTGAACATTAAATACGCTATAAATATATGGTTTGTTTAATGACACCACAATGGCCCAATTGTTATGTAATAAATACTATAAAGTATATTCATATCCAAATACATGTTTCCCTTTTATATAAAGTCATTTTATCATTTTTTATTTTTTATTTCCTTAGTGAACCCTCAAAGACATATAACATATTTTAATATTTTAAAATAATTGTTTTGAATGTGTGACTCACAGCAACATAATCAAGGTCATTATTTTAATATTTTAATACCTTGGCACCAAAAAAATTTTATACCTCTCCCATTTGGTAGAAACAATGGAAAAAAACAATGGTATGGTTTTCGTATTTGAATGATTTATTTTGTATGTTCAAAACCAAAATAATAAAGAAATCCCCCACCT
Source organism: Viscum album (assembly GCA_963277665.1). Taxonomy (NCBI): domain Eukaryota; kingdom Viridiplantae; phylum Streptophyta; class Magnoliopsida; order Santalales; family Viscaceae; genus Viscum; species Viscum album. Next base: position 1,437,695,642 of record OY728159.1, read on the forward strand.
TCCCAATATAAACCCACCCAATCTCCAATTTATATTTACACAAAATAATTGAAGTTTTTATAACTATTCTCTCTACTCCCATGAGACCTCTCATGGATCCCAAATCTCCCATGAATCCTCTCATATGTCTTTCGATTCAAAAATCAGTGAAAATGATTTCTCCTTCCCATTTCATTCCAAGCACATCATTTAAATTATTCTTAGTAAATTACATTTTTTTATGTTGGGATATTATTTTCCATATTCCCATTACTTTAAAAATTTATTATAAATGATATATATCCATTAACATTCTTTATTCCCCCATGATCAGTTATTTACACATGTTACTATACCAAAATTTTTTAAGGGATCTTCCACTTGCCTCACATATCCAGCATCACTTTTATGTTATGTATTTTAATTTTATATTTTCTAATTTTGTATATTTTCTAAAAATCCATCATAAAAACCATTTAATGGATAAATTAGTTGATAAATATATCACTCTCATTAATCCATGTTTTGAATTTATTTATGAGTCTATCATGGTACTAAATTTTCACCACAATTTTTCATGCAAGGATAATTGTGTAGGGAATCCCATGCCATTTATCTATAATGTGTATAAACCTATATGAACATAAACATATTGATTGGTGACTCAAATTTATGTATTCCACAATCCTATATCATATAATAACATATTATATTGAATGAATCATTGTTATAAAATCATTGTGGCACACATACGCATGGGATTGATATGATTATAACAGGTGCACCCTGATAGGATTCCAATGTATTGGGTAATGAAAAATATCATTATATGTCATGTTGGGATTGGGGTTAACCAAATTCCATTATGAAAATTTTCCCAACATCAATTATGGGTGTTTTAAATGTCACTTCTGTTAATGATGCAGTATTTTATGTTGTGACATCTTTTCCATGTTATGAATATGATTCTATATCACACCATTTTATTAATATTCTTCATATGATCGATTTATGATCGTTTTATAACATGTATTATTACCCTAATGTTATACCATGCTTATTACCTTTCTAGGCTATAAATATCATCCCTTTATTATATATTTCTTGAGGTTATCCCATGTAGTTTAATGTACCGAGAAATATTTTGGTCATGTCAGGGATGCCTTTAACAAATATGTTGTATTTCATGTTTTATGTTCTTCTCTAATGTTCCAAACCCAAAAGACACCAGAACCCTCGATATTAATATTTTAATTTAGTGAAAATTTATGTAATAAATCATGAATAAAATAAATTAATGACCAGGGATATTTCAATTCATATCAAAGGATACATTTAGTAATTTTTTGGATATGGATTCGAAAACCCTATTGAAAACCATTAAGGATAGAATATGTGATTAAAAACATTCCAATTTGTTTAAAGTATTTAGTAATTTGTATATCAATCTAGTATATATATGTGTGGATACTACAAGTAGACATGGTTTTGGAATATATGTACCAATGAATAAAAACTCTAATATGCTTTTCATGGCATGACTGTGGGTAACCTGGTACATGACAATGGGCCTTATTGCACACCTGGTTTGACACTCCGAGGAGATATGTTTTAGTATTTCATATGATCATTGAAAACCATATTAATGGAACAAATATAAACCGAATAATATGTGTTTGGAACTAGAAAATGGATATAATAAACTGAATTCACGAAACTCATATGTTACTCTGATTAATTTAATTTTGTTGTTATAACTTTAAGGTAATGGGATTCCTCTTTATACGTTCAACTATTATAGATACTCATCCATTGTTTTTCTTTTATACTAGTCAATATCCATAAATAGGGGGAATCATTATAAAATCCCATGTGAAGGATGTTTAGACAATTTCCCCAATGAGATTCCCAATCAAATGGGAATGAGAATCACAGAATGTTTCATGACACTCTCTCATTTATCTATACTCTTGAATAGAGTCCTACACTAAGAGAAGCGACCCCCCCCATTGGAGATACCTTTAGTTTATAGAATAACGTGAAAATGACTTCCTACTTTAAATGGATCAATTGAACCATTAATCATGGATAAATGTATCAATGCTAATGAAAATATCATATTTGTCAAAAAAAAAGTTTCGAACAAGATAATGTATATATGGAATTTTATTTTATTGATGTTTAATGTAGTTTGTGGTAGACATTGATCAAGAATATGAATTGTGATCAAGTGATCAATGAAATGTATTTAATGGAATTACATAATGTGTTTATTGAAAAATATTTTTCGCTCACCATCCATCATAAAATGGAATGAGATCTCCCAAAACTAATGTAAATGGATGACGAATATATTGAAGGCACATGAAAAAATTTACTATAATATAATGATACACATAGGTTTTTTCCATACCCCTAAATTCATGGTTGACCACAACTATTGTAGGATAATGACTATCCAATAAAAATCCCTGGAAATCTGTTTCTTTTATTGATACGATGAAATTGTTGGATGTTACTTCAATGTCAATATAGAGATTAGTGAATATTAGTGTCATCGTGGATAAGAATCTGAATGTGTACTTTAATTTTGGTTTTGTAAAGGATAAATACAATATTGATAAGAATTTACTATTTCCCACTAGACAATGGTGAGGAATGGTACACCAAAAATATTACCTAAGGGGAAAAAGGTGTAGGTGTGGAAGAGAAGGGAGATTGTACACTGATTTTTGATAGGATAATCCCACCAATGTCATTGTAGAAATTAATTCACTGATCAAACATCAACATATTATTAACATCTACAAATACAATGAATCATGGATCTCTATGATCTAGTTCACTATGGCTTGGGATTTTGGTGGTAGCCAAAAACCTCCATGAACGTAAGGGTGATATGTTTCCATCACTACCATTAAATTTAATGCCTAAAATTAAGTGGCGATAGATACTCTTATCACTCATTAAAGAATTGATAATGTAGATTTTTAATCTCTTTCTATTCATTTTTTTAAATCTTATATGTTTAGTATAACAATCCAAAAACCACCACAATGCATGGATTTATATATATAAGTGGAAATAGAATGTGGGAACATTGTTAGATCTCTTGCAGGAAATCCCTCCCATGTCAACATTTGTATAATAATCTTCTTGATGAATCACATCAAAATACCTTTGTTATATTTTAATGCAATTATACGAATGGATTGGATTTACATATCTAGATCCAATCAAAATTTCCATGAGAGGGAAATCACTCTCTATATGGTAAATCGACCCCTGATTCTATCAAAGTGCAAGGAGGAGGAGGAATATTCATAGACACAATCATATCATGCACGTTTATTTATTATATATGATAAATCATATCTAGATCAAATTATTTAGTCAAAGAAACTTACCATTATCAATGAAATACTTATTATAAGGTAATTTGAAGATGTGTTTCTTATGGAAATCCATGTTCTTCCATTATGTTGGGATGTAAAAATTATTTTCGATCTTATACCTATGACATTAATAATATCCAAGACATTATATAAAACTGATATTGTGGAGCTAAAGAAGATAAACAAACCACTACATTGGAATTTAGTTAAAGGGTTTATATGACAATTTTTTCATCATGGGGTGATCTAGTCATCTTTATCAAAAAAATTATGGGTAAATGCCCTTTTTCATTAATAATCATGATATCAACAAAATAACAATTATTAATGAGTATTTTGTAACTCGAATTAATGACTTGTTCAATCCTCTACGTTGAAGCTATAATTATACAGGGTTGATCTACGTTTAGGATCATTACTTGTAATTTTGACGATGTAAGATATCCATGAAACACATTTTCGTACAATGTTTGGTCACAATGAGTTTATAGTGATGTCATTCAGAAACAATAAATCCCGAGAAATCATCACTGGAATGATGAATAGAGTAATTTGACACTATATTACCATATTTGTGGTAATATTTATGGATTATATTCTAATATTCTCCACAACCTAGGAGGATAATAAAGTTCACCAATCTATTGTGCTAAAGACTTGCGAATCAAAAATATTTATACAAAGTACATAATTTTTGAGTTTTTCTTGAATAATGTCACATTCATGGGTTCTATCATCACAATTATTGGTATATCTATGGATCATTCAATGGAAAATACAATTTAGGGATGAATGTGGCCAACATCAATGATTGACATATAGTGATTCCATGTGATTGCAAGATATTATTTCAAATTGTGAGAAAATTTCCATAATTATAAAACACTCTTACGAAGATATATTTAAATAGATTCAAATATTCAAGGAATGACGAGTGTGAAGAAATATTCAATATATTTTAATGAAGGCTTATCTCTTACCTTTCACTCCAACTACCATAAAAGTAGAGATCATTTCATAATTTTAAACATTGATTGAAAAAATGGATTAGGATGTGTGCTGATGAAAAATGACAATGTCATTGCCCACACCTTAAGCTAGTTGAATACAACAAACAAAATATCACATGCATGATATGTAGTTATCAACTGTGATATTTTCATTGAAAATATACCATCATTAACAATTGGGAGAAAAATGGGAAATATATATAGATAACATAAGACTTATATATATATATTCATGCATAAATAACAGAATATGTTACGAAAAATTTGGTTTCACCCTATTAAAATTATTTACTTCTCAATAAACTAGAATCATGTGAAACAAAAAAAGGTGGGAGATTATCTATGTAAAATGGACCCATAAATTCTATATTTGTGGACAATTGAAAAGGATCCAGTCTTCCTATATTTGAACTAGATGTTCATGGGGATCATAAACAAAGAAAAATCACAAATCCATTAAATAATGATTTACTAATCAAATATTTTTTTTAATGTTAAATGATGATTAATATGAACATGTATTATTTCAAAAGAATGTGGAATCTATCAAAAAAGGGAAATCATTATAGTTTAATGTTAATGAAAAAGGAATTTTGTGGTTTGGTTCATGATGATATCTTCCAACAAATCTCGAGTTAATGAAATAGAATTTCAATGATGAACATTTTTCAACATTCTCCATTCACCTAGGAAACGCAAAATGTATTGATACCTCTAAAATTACAATTGGTGACATGACAAGATGAATGTTCTTGAATAATATACATCAAAGTGTCTAGTATTTATGAAATTGACGGCTAGGGGGAAGAAGTATATGATGATGAAACAATTACCCTTACAAACATGGAAATGGGAAAACATCAACGTAGAATATACCTCCAGAATTATGAATACATTCAATGGAATAAATCCTCTATTTTTTTTTTTGGATCATCTTATAATGAAATTAAACAACATTGTGATTCTGGTGGATTTCTCACTAGAGAATCTACAAAAAATATACATTAGAGAAGTTTTAAGTGTTCATGGAGAACCACTATTGATTGTGTCCAATCAAGTTCAAATATACAACTATATATATTGGAAAAGTCTCCAGTATGATATAAAAACATAAATGATGATTATTGTGTCTTACCACACTCATATTGATGGCCAATTTAAGGGGACTATCAAAACAGTTAAGGGAATATTTGTAGAATTCTCAATGGGCATCAGAGAAATATGGGACCCAAATCATTATTTGGATGAACTCTCAAACAACAACAGATTCAACTCGATAATATAAATGGATAATTAAGAATAACATTATGGGTAGAGGAGAAAAACAGAAACATTTTGGGATGATGTGGGGGAAATAAAACATATAGGTCCTTCAATTGCTGAGGAAATGGGGAATAATGTTAGGAACAAATGGCAACAAATAAATGCTTCTCAGAGTTGATAGAGGAGCTATGCTAACAATCAAAGACATATCCAAGAGTTTGATTTTGGACACATGGTATTCCTCCACACATCTCAATGAATGATATTGATTATATTTGTGATGAAAGTAATTCTTAGTCCAAGGTACATTTGACTTATTGAGTTCCTTGATCACAAGAGAGTAGCGGCCTATCGAATAGAGCTCCCATTGAACCCATCTAACGTACATGATATTTTCCATGATACCCTATTGAGTGAGTACATACCAGAACCATCACATGTAGTCAACCCAAAGGTATTACCAATAGAAAATTTCATTTCCTATGAGGATAAGTCAATTAACATTAGGGATCGTAGTGAAACTTTCTTTTTAATTAATACAATGACCCTCATGTAGGATTTTTTGGGAAATAATAAGATTGAATAATAAAAATGCTTACCATTTGAAATAATGAATTAGTGCTACACTCATATGATTTAGTGTGGTAAAAGAAAAATTCAAGGAAAAAATTTCTAGGGGGAGATTGTAACAACCCAAACTATTATGAATAAAATTCCCACTTTTTAATTATGTGAATTATGGTTATAAAAACACATGAACTGAGTTTGGTTTGTTATATAAAATTATATTTAAATGACCATTATGTATCATTCCCATTGAAAATATATTTATTGAATAATTATCACATGAATAGTATAAGAAATGGGTTTTAACATATACTTTTGACTCAGAAAATGGAAGTGATGTTCCCAACCTGTACGATCGTACCCTATAAAATCCCCACCATCATACCCTGTACTCTAAGGAAGTATGAATATGTAAAAATTGATATGTATGATCTATAGATTAATAAGAATTTATAAATAGATTTTTACATAGAATAATGAATTTTTTTCAAGTTATTATTATTTTTACTTTTCAAAAAACTAGTTTAATGAATAAATATTATTTTGGTTAATATTAAAATTCAAATATGATGCCTAGATTACTGAATTTTTGGATTTTTGAAATAAAAAATATTTGAATAAAATATTATTATTAACTAACATATATTTAAGATAAATGATTATATAATTTCTATGAAATCAAAAGTAATTTTTATTAGGTTTATAAATATTTCATTATCAAAACCCCATCATTTTTAAAAAATATAAATTTTTTTTAAAAAAAGAAAAAAATTAAATATTTATAAAAAAATGTAAATAAAATTACCATTATTTTATGGAATCAATATTCCAATATAATGCAGTGGTTAATTTTTCATAATTTTATTAAATGGTCTAATGATTGCATAAAAATTAAATACCATATAAATATATGATGTGTTTGATGACATCATAGTTACCAAATAGTGAATTAATAAATAGTATAATTGGTTTCATTAGATAGTAATATTTTTTTCATTTAAAATAATGACATTTTATGTTTATTTTTTTAATTTTTAAAGCCCTATTGTATATTTGGATACTTTTATTATATTTTTTGATTCTTAAATAATTTCGTTTAGAGTTTAACCCACCTCAACATATAGAATGGTATTATTTTAATATGCTAGGACCTCAGAATCATAAATATGTATAACAATATATTTTCATAGAATAAGTTGTCAAATTTCATGTTATGGTTTCCTTGTATGAATATTTTATTATCTTTTGTCTAAAACTAAAATAAAAAATAAATTCCTCTCACATCCTATATTAACCCAATCAAGATCCAATTTATCATCACACATGCTCTATGTTGCTTTTAAAAACTCTGATATCTACTCCCTAGAGTCCTACCAACATGCCACAAGTTCCCAAGGAGCCTCTCTGATGACCTTGGAGTCACAGGTCTTAGTATGAGATTTTTCTCTTCTCATTTCCAATCAGGAAATTATTTTATATTAGTTTTTTAACTTCCATTTTCAAAAGATGGGATATAATGTTAAATGATACATTTACTATTAAATTTATATATAAAGGATGTTATATCATTTATCACTCTTTAATCCCCCTGTGATAATATATGTACACCTGTTACTATGATGAAATTCTGTTTGGGATATTCCACCACCTCTTTTATCAAGCATCACTTATATGATGTGTCTTCAAATTTATTTCCTACAAAATTGGATATATACTGATCTATCCCTCATAATTTCAATTTAATTTGTAAATGATGGTTTAAATCATCCTCTCAAAATAAAATTATGTATATTTATATGACGTTGTTATGCTGCCGAAATCATACTACTATTTTATATTCCAATATAAATATTTAGTGAATTCAATATAATTTCTCTATCAATGGTTTTCACCTTTATAAACATAAATTTATTTACTGCTGACTTATATGTATTTATTTTTAATTCCATGGTCATAATGTAACATATAGTGTAGATTGAATCCATATTATATGATCTATATGGCACTCTTAAGCATGATATTGAAATGATAATGAAGTTTCTACCCTAGTTGGGATCCCATGCAATTAGAATTGTTTGGAATCATGATACTTCATGTTTGGAATGAGGTTTATCCAATTCCTTTTCTAGGAATTGTCCACCATGATGTCTTGGTGTTAAATCTTATTCTTCTTTTAATGATGTTGTGTATTAAGTTATTTCGACATTTTCCCTGTTATGATAATCAAGTTATATCACGCCTTATTATTCATGTTCATTTTATGCTACGTTGAAATGCCATGTGTAATATGTATTATTAAACACAGGTTAGGAAAATTTTATTACCCTACAAGGATTTATAGACCACACCTTTATTTTGTATTTCCTCAGGTTATCCCATGTAGTGTCAAGTATGATTGAATGTTTTTGTCATGTCATGTATATTATCAATGAAGATGTTTATTTTTCATATTTTAATTTTTTATATAATGTTACTTAAGCCAAAAGATAGAAGACCTTTCTATATTATGAGTTTTCTAAAGTGAAATTTAATGTAATAAATCACATTTATATATGAAATAAATAGCAAGGTTGTTACAATGGGTGACCAAACCAAGACTAAATGGAGGAAAAATCTAAATGATGATAGAAAACAATCATTATAAAGAAAATTAATCATTTTGAGATTAATATTCCAATGTCATCCAAAATCCAATCAAGGCATATCATCCAAGATGTGAATAGTATGCTATGTCTAGATGACTGTATATGGATGGTATTATTTAATAATCCTGAACATATTCCACATTTCCTCATGGAGACTTCCCTATAACAATGATATAAACCAATATTCCCATTGTAAAATGATGCCATATGGATCCTCATGGAGCCACACACCAACCTTCACATGTAGCCTACAAAACTCTAAAACCTTAGTAGTTTCCATGATCAAAATGAAGTTATCTAACATTGTCAACTGATAAATTAACACCATCATATAATTCTTACCTCTAGGATTCCATGGTAACATTATAACTATATCTAAAATTACTTCATCCAATTTAAAAATCAACATTAGGTGATTCAATAAATGCTCAAAACATTTCATATTCTATAAATTTACTTTTTAGAAGTAATGATAATTGGAAAAATAATCTACAATGTCATTATTTATACCGAAACCCATAATTAATATCTCATATTATAAGACATATATTTAGTGTCCAAATGAATAAAACACAATGAAATATGATTTTCCAAAGTATTAAATCCTTATAGACATTTCAGTTATAAAAAACTCATCCAAATAGAGAATACCATCTAAAGGGGAATGCCAAATATAAATGGTATACCATCATATAAGGATTGTCATATTCTATTGATGTCCTAAACATTATTTTGATCAAATATAAAAGAATCAAGAAATGATGATGATAATAAGGCAATTTTAATAAATATACCCAAAAATTGTATTGTGTATCCATGTTCAACTGAGATAACATATTTATGTGCCTTCGTTACTATTTTGTATCAAAAATAACAAGTGATGGTATATTCCAATAATGAGTTTCAACAATTAAATTCACATTCCCTATGGTGTGGATGATGTCGAAGTAACATATATAATGGTATTAAAACCAAAATCTCTATGTATTATTCAATTGTTTAAGATAAATGATATAAATTAGGATCTTATGGTAAGAAAAGACCATGATCCCCACCCCCAAAATAATGTTTGGATGACATTTAATTGTGTTCATAATAACATCAAGCAGTAAATGATTATTAGGATAATTATTCTCATTACATTAAATATTTATAAGTAAATATTCCATCACATGACAATATTTCACAGTCATAATACCCAAACTAGCACTAGAAGCATCATAGAATACCACAAACTGCTTACCATTTTCAGGTAATATCATAATATGAGGTGATGTTAGTAGACATTCCATCTATTTAAAAGAAGATTGAAAATTTGAATCCAATGTAAATTTAACCCAATTTCATTTAATATCAACTAATGTAATTTATATCATTGATAAATTTACAATATATCGTTTATAGTACACATAAATACCAATGAATATAGAAATATCAAAGATTATATGTGGATATTCCAATTAAATGAAATAATTTCGTTTCTGAGGATCAACTGATAAAATATGATAATTAATCATGTTCCCCAATAACATATTTTAATGTATATAGATTTTTTATTTTTAATTAAATCCATATATATAAAGACTCCTTATATTTTGTAGAACCAATATCAAATGCTTCTCGTGATATCAAAGTAATTTCAAATGATTGAAAATACCATACATAAATAATACCAATAAATTATACAGATACTATTGGAATATCATATTCATAAATTCAATGCAATACGAAAGATCACTAGTGTATCCAAATGGTATAAAAAGGTACTTTTGATGTCCAATCCTGCTATGGACAGTGACTTTGTTATATCAGAATTCTGAACTAGGACATGATATTAACATGACCTAGTATCAATCTATAAAATCAACATTGACAACATTAATATGTAAAATAATAAATATATAGGGAAAATACTGATTATTCTCAAATATTACCCTGTTTATATTTCAATAGTTTTCATGCAATCATAGTAAATCATATAACTCTGTAGAAAAAGTTCTTACTGATTCCTAAGGAAAAAACTATTGTTATCAAATAACATTCTCCCTCTTGTCATCCAATTGAATCCTAAAATCCTATATCTCTAATAGTTTTATATTTAGAGGGAATAAAAACACACTATGTACCTAGAACCAGATCAATTATAATCTCTACATCACTGTCTAGAGAATGATAAAATATCATATTGTGAAAATATAACGTACCAAACAATATATAAAAATATATTAATTCATATTTAAAGAATATTCATTACAGAACATTATAAAACCATTTCAATACCTTATTGGTTTTGTGTATTTAGAAACTAGGGAACATAAAAAAGATGTTCATAAAAAACTATTTTCTACGACTTATTTCATAATAAAAAGACCACCTATTTTGAAATATCTAACATAATAAAATTACTTATGGAATAGGGAAAAGAAGAACATTAAATGGTGATATAGGATTCCTAGTAAGGTTAGTCATGATAGATATCAATCATATCATAATCGTAAGATAAAATAAAATAACATTTGAAAATCGTATACATTATATGAAAGATCGTGATATCATGGTATGACATAAATAATAAAGTCTCACAAAGAATCCATGAACGCGTTCCAAAATTTCTTATCATTATACATGGAATTTGTGCAATACATATAATCATAGAAAATCATTTCACATTTGTCAAGGATTGATTCTAAAACCAGTATAGTGGTCAATGTCTATTACTAAACTGAATTCACTCATCATTATAGGCATGAATTTCTAAAACGAGATCATTTCCCTTTCAATCCATTTATATTTCAAGAGATACATATTCTTAGTAATTGAATTGGATGAAGATTTATCACCCACCCATCTCATAATTAATTCATTCTTTTGTGCTCCAAATAACACAAATCATTCATTACAACATCACCCAAGGAATAAAATGTGTTTCTTATCCTAATTCCACATAAAACAATGGAATTCATAATTATCATTCCATAATAAAGACAATAAAAAATACTAATAATAGGGATATTATACTTCAAACATAACCGTACTAAATAATTCCAACATAGAAGGAAAATGATTTTTATTGAACACTAGAAATTATTTCAGAAGGAAAATATCTATTCTTTTTCAAAAACATTTTTTTCTATAAGTACAACAAAATTTAAAAATAAAATAATTTAATATAAAATAAAGATGAAATATATTATGTGATGCTACATGGAAATAATTTTTTATTATAATTTAATAATCATGTCCTACAATATAATATAAAAGAGAATATTGTTTCGTAATTCCTGTCGGATAGTCAAAAATTACATCATAGTGAAAATGATAAAAGATTCATTTCATACCATTTAATAAAAACTCTTCAATGTGTAAAATTGACATCAAAAATTTTAGAATAATAAAATTATAAATTTGGAATAAATATTAAGGAAACATATATGTAGATGATTAATATACGCTAGTTAACATTGATAAATAAAAAATCTATGATAATAATGAGATTCCAAAATTTTCCCTTACCTTAGATCTAATATTCATAAAAAGTATCAGAACCTCATTTATAATTATTTAAATAATGTCATAGACTAATTCAATAATCATGGAATTTTTTTTGATAACATATATAATCATGTTATCATCTATTTGTTAATTAAATAAAATTATTACTAGTTATTCATATGTTAACTACTACATTTTATTATGCATGTTCTATCTGTTAATATCATGTTACTATTCTTATGTTACAGTTATATCATTTATAGAATTATTTTATAATAATATATATAATATTTACTCATTATATTCATTTATATAATATAAATTTGATGAGGACCGTGTAGAAAGAATTTCATTGCATCAAGGATATGATAGGTCATACGTACACATGGAAAATAATATAATTCCCCTAATTATGGAATGGGATTGAATAAAATGGTGAATATTATATTAACAAATCAATATCATTTTATAATAATCATATGTAGTTATAATTTCCCCCAATATACACATACTTGTATGGGGGTGACGAAAAACATATTACACCACAATGTAGAGACTATAAGCTGTATATATACCTGGATAGTGATTTCATTTATTTACGAATATATATTTTGATATGTGGTTGTTAAAAAATCATAATAACATAAATTTACATAATTGACTCCATAGTTGTTAAATTATAATGGAATAAACTAATTAATAGGAAGCCGAAAGTAGATTTAACAAATTGATAGAAGATATTACATCTTCTTTGACAGGTTCCCTCTACATCTACTCTTAAGGGTACTAGAGTTGGTCTTTGAGAAGAACATAATGTAATAATATTATCTATGGATTTTGGTAAGAGAAATGGTTAGGGGATGGGTAACTACAAAAATATTAATTAATCAAAAAACCCCATCCAAAAAAAATTAAAAAATCACTAAATTTAAAATACTAAATTATATATGGTTGTAATATCTTGAAAAAATAAATTCTATAAAAGTCTATATATCAATTCATTCCTTATAATTGTAATTAACACCAACTGATTCTATTTGATTTTTCAATATATTAACAAATATTTCAATATGAAAATGGTAAATATTTATTTATATTATAAAAATTAAACAATAAATGTAAACAATATATCATTTTAGACAATATCATAGTTATTATATACTATTAAAATTGGTTTATTATTTTAATATTTTTTAATAAAACATTATATTAACAAATAATCAATACTGTCAATTTTTACATTATTCAATTAAAGGTTTTTTTGAAATATTAAAATAAGATGTTAACTATGGACCATATATTCTAATATATTAATAAGAGTTCATGATCAAATAGATAATTAATTGAACATATTGATTATCCATAATTATAATTATTTTAAAATTTTATTAACTTTAATGTTTTCTTATCCATCAATAAAAAAACTATAACAAAAATTTTGTTTAATTATTTAATTGACTTATTTGTGGAATAAAAATAAAAATTAAAATATTATGATGAAGATAAATCTACAAGGATTAGTAATACTACATGTTGTCAAATATATCTTATGTAAAATTCATTAAAAAAATTATTCTTATAAAAACACGAGGGTGACATGTTTGACATCAAATTATACAAAATAATATAAGTGTCATAATATCATTCATGTGGATCCAAACGGTCGATAACCCAAGAATTGGATGATTATCAATGATATATGATTGACCAATAAGATTTTTTCATATGATTTATTCCTTTAATTTTTTTTATCATTTTAATTATTTTTAGTTTATAAATTTTTATGAATTACATAATTTCAATTACATCAGAATATACACCATTAAGATAAATATATATGACTAAAAAATACATGTAATAATAAAAGTTAAATAAAACTATTCTATCTTTTTAATGTGTATTTTTAATTCAATTTAACATATATATTACCTTAGATGAAAATTATTTTATTAATAAAATATTATTGATAAATATTTAACATTTATCTAACTAAAATAAATTATATGTCATAATCTCATCCTTATTCCCTCCAATGTATATAATTTTGACCCAATGATGAATTCAGTTGAAAATTCTCATCAAATGATAATAGAAAAAGTGTTAGGTTAACTATATTATAATATTTATTCCATTAATCACCTTATTTTTACTTTTACCATATAAATAAAAATTACCCATTATAATATTCTTAATGCCAAAAAATAATTATACATAAAATAATTGGAAAATATATTCCAAATATGAAATCAATTTTTCCAATTTTAATACATATAATTTTTAGTAATTAATTTAAAATTAACCCCATTATTGGAAAGACAGAATGAGTTTCAAATTATAAAACATTGTAAAAGATTGAAATATATTAATATCTAAATTCAATGTAAATTAAATTCTAATGAATAAAAATATATTTAATGATAAAAACCTATTGATTCTCATTAAATTTTCCATATATTAATTTAACGAAGGTTCTCCATTTAATGGTTGTAAAATCACCCTTTTAAAATATTGGTTTTCATTCACCAAAATGGGTTTATTCATTCTCTATGACTAAAATATCTATTGGATTAATATGAAAAATATTTTATTATAAATATAACACATATATATCATTAATTTCATTTATTAATTTCATTTTAATTAATTTATTAATACAAAAATACGAATAATTAATTTTTTTACATTTGTTATAAAGTATCGGCAGCTAATGAATGAACCATGCTTTCATAATTTAGTAATATTTATTCGCACTAACTTATCAGCTAGATTATAAAGGTATTGCCATATCAAGGACATCTTGTGGTTCATTTAAACTCATGACTACGATTAATGGATTTTATTTATATATTATTAATTAAAGAAAATATTTCATTAAAACATCCATTATTTTCAATCTACACCTGATTAAACTGATTTTCATCATTGAAATTCATCACATTGATTAAAATATATAAGCATACATATCGCTATTCACATCTTCATATTCCCTGAATGCTTCCTCAGATAGGTGGATCGACCCAAAAACTAGTACCAAGTAAGTGGTCTTGTTTTGAAAAACATTTTCACTATTATCTATAATCTATATTAGTTTTTCTTCATAAGACAGATCTTGTTCTAGTAGTACAAATTCTGAGTCTAGTACCGATAAATGAACAAGTATGTACATTATCAAGAGAGACACATGGAATAAATCATGAACTTGAGTGATGTTTGGTAGTAGTGCCAATAAATTAGCTACCTTCCCAATATGATCAACATGTTTAAATGGATTGATATACATAGCGATCTACTTTTCCACATTTCTGAATATTATTACTCTTTTCTAGGTAGAAATTTGGACAAATCCCTTATCATCCACTTCAAACTCTATGTGTTGTCTTTGGTGGTCAACATATCGTTTTTATCAAATTGGACCTTCTCTTATGTGTTTTGAATACATTCTAACTTTATCTGTCTTTTCATCGACAATATCAGTTGTTAACAACATTATTTCACCAACATCGTTGCATTATATTAGATTAATGCACTTATTTCCATATAATTATTCATAATGAGTGTTATGAACTTCATTCCATGTGGGGCTTTATAATGAACCATCTGAATATTAGAGTGAATTCAATTATTGTATGAAAATTCCACCAATGGTATATGTTCATCCAAACTTCATTTTCAATCCACTGAGAATACTATCTAAATATTTTCTAGAGTTTTAATATCCTTATCACCATGTCTATCTATATGAAGATGGTAATCTGTGCTAAAACAAAAATCTATATAAAAACCCTATTGAATAATTAGAAAAAAATCAATGTAAGCCTCAGATCCCAATCAGATATAATAGAAAGAGGTACTCTGTGAAATATTTCCTCCTCCCATACATATATTCTAGAAATTTGATCATGTGAAAAATCATATCTAATAGAAATGAAGTGTGATTAATGATTAAGGTGATTGACTATAACATATATATCATTATGGCCATTAGCTGTTTTTTAAGGACCATCAATAATGTTTTTAATGATTTTTTTCTTATTTCCATTCTAGTATGGGTAATGGTAGTATAATCCCTTTATAAATATTTCTATCAACATTAACATGATGAAAAAAAGAATAGATATACATATTCAAAGACCGATTTTTCATATATTACCTATAGAAATACTCCTTCAAATATTTTAAGTCATTGAGATTCCCATATGAATAGTGAATTAAGAGTTTTAGGCCTCATAAAATATATCCATTATTAGTTATAGTATGGTAGGAATACCAACCCATTTCCAAAACCTAACTATTTCATCACAATCATTTTGGAATTCATTATCACATCTGACATTCTTTTATTCATCAACATCATCCTTCTAGGGCTCCTTAATGTTCATTTTTATAGATGAATTAACATTAAATTTATAAAAAGAATTATCACCTTCCATTATAATTTTAATAACTATCACTTAAAAATAAGTTAATATTGGATCATTTGTGGTCCTCATCATGGATAGGTGATCATAGTCCTTTCGACTAAAAGAATATGACACCTTGTTCGATTTCCCATGGTGGTAATGATTTGAAGATTCATGTAGCACACCCCGGTTTGAGAATTGTAGCCTTTTTAGGTCTTTTTATGTGTTAAAAGTGCATGTGATGAGTTTACAAGAGGATGGGAGTGTTTGGAATGGTTTTCGATAAGTTTGGAAACTTTTCTAATGGATCATGGTTTGAGCACGGTTAGGGGAAACCATGCGGGTTCTCAAGGAAACTGTGATGGGGGAGATACAAGGATTCACATCGCATGTGCATGATTTTTCAAACCGTGTGAGGAAACTGTTCGGACCCCTCCTCTCAAGGTAGTAGAGTGCGCATAGTTACTGCACGGTTTGTCAAACCATGCAGGTTAACTGTGAGACCACTGAAAAATAGGGTTTTAAAACCTAGGATCACTCAGGACTGCCTCCTTTCTCTCCAAATATCCTCCCACTCGAGCCCCACTAAGGATTTCAGTTTCTCAGGTGTTTATGGTGCTCTCTCATTCGTTTTGGAAGTATTTTGAAGGGGTTTCTTGGCAGTTTGAAGGTGGTTTCTCACGGGTAAGTCTATCATCATGGGTTCATTGTGTTTTCTTCTGGATCTACATCTCCCTCTATCTCGGTTTCCTAGATCTAAAACCATTGTGTGTATATCTAGTGTTTTGGTTTCCTTGGATGTAAATTTTATGCCATGTTGATGTAAGGGATTGAGATATAGAGTGGTTTCCATGGTGCGTTCGCTGGATTTGCAATGTGGTTGCTTGTTGGTTGATTTTTCCGGAACCCTAAAGGTAGGTGTATTCTCTCTCGAATCCACTTTTGGTAGAACTACTATCTTGGTTATAATTAATTTGTGTTTCTTAAAATTAATTGTGTTTTTTATGTTCACAATTGTATGGAAATTTTTTTTGTAATGGTTTGTGAATTTTTGGGAAAAAATTGTTGTGGAGAAAGGATCATTATATGATTTTAAAAAGGATTTTAAAAGGAGTTGGTTTGTTGATTTGATTTTGATGATTCAAGAAAAATGGTTTTCAATAAAAAGGGTTTTTTTTAATTGGGGTATGGCATGTAAAATGGTTAAAGTTTGTTTTCAATAAATGAACGATTTATTGAAGTGGATTTGCATGTAATGGAAATGGTTGATTGCATGTTGTTGTGGCTATGATGGGTTATATTCTCAGTTATGTTGGCTTGTATGAATGTTGTGAAAGTGGGTTGGAAGTACAACTATAAAATTGGGGGATGGATAGTGGCTGGAAGGACCACCATCAATAAGATATGGATGGGATGTGCCACCGTGGTTTGTTTTATGATTGGTTGGTGTTGTTAGTAGATAGGTCTTGTGATTGAAATATGACAAAGGTAATTAGCTTGAGGCATGGTTGATATGGATTCCATGGGTGTCATGTTTGGATTATGAAATTATTGTCTAGATTTCCCAGGGACTACATGGTTTGGGTGAAATGGCTTTGTAAGGTTGTGTTTGGATTATGGTAATGGATGCACTTGTGATTATTTTATATAAACTATTTTATATAATCATGCTAAAGGTTTTATCCTAGAGTCGTGTGTAGGGATGTCATTTAGGTATATCCTACAGACTAGTTTTACTCACCCCATACTTTGGAACAGTGGTATATTTGCAGATGTCGTGTACTGGGATACATGTAAAGGTAAGGCATCTCATTGCTAGGGGATCCTGGTGATTCTGATGATGTAATGGTGGAGCCTAGAGATTGGATCATGTTGTGGAGGTATGGTGGTGTCATGGATCATGTTGTTTTTTTGTTTAGTCTTCTGCATAGTTATCTGATATCGTGTTAGATTATATTGGTTTTTGGGTTGAATTTTTTTAAAAATATGTTTTCTTTTGGAAATATGTGTTTAAATGGTTTTTTGACATGAAACATATAGTGTTTGTTAGTGATTGTTAGGTTAGTTTTTTATTAAGGTAAAATTGTTCCCTAATTTGTTTTTGAATCCCTTTGCATTTATTTCTAGTCTATGGTGCCTTGGGAATGTCACTTAAGGCCAAGTAACCCTCACCCCCTCCTCATGCCAATGAGGTAAATGCAGGGTGTTAAAAATTGTATCATCTTGTTCGGTCCTTAGTAGTTTATTCTGGGATTTGGAGTAGACATTCATTGTGTTATATTCCATGAGTTGGGATGGTAGCAAGGATTAAGAATGATAGAACATGGAATGTATATCATAAAAGGACGTAGCAATCTCTTTTTGGTTGAACATAATGTTACCAGGGAGATGTGTACAGAAGAGGATGGATACACATATAGGATTTGGATATCTCATTGTCGTGGGTGTAGCCAATGAGATGAGCATGGTGTGCAGGGTACAAATAACTTCCCTCGAGGATGCATATTTCAGTGGGGTATAATGATTTATGTTGTGATATTAATGTGTGGATTTTGAAAACTATGAATTTGGTTTCCGAATGTAAGGATTTGCAACAAGGAAACATGTTGTATTTTGAAAATGGTTTGATTTTCATAAATGGTGAAACATGGAAAATGTGGAAAGGTGGAAAGCCTCATTTTGAAAGTGTTGTGTAATGAAAATTGAAATAGAAATTCTTGATGTCTATGGATGTGAGACTCAAGGTTGTTTGTTTTCTGTTTACTGAAATGGCACAGGGTAGGCATCGTATAGACCAACTAGAAGTTGCCAATGAGAACTTGGTTGCACCATAGCCCCAAGTGGACTAGTAGTTTGTCTAGAGCAAAGTGCAAGCCTTCGAAACTATGGGATGTGTGAATAGAGTGGAAGAGACAAATCATGTTGATTATGTGGCTCTGTTTCAAATGCAGGATCCACCCTTCATTAGGGGTGATTAGGACCCAGAAAGGGAAAAGGCATGGCTATCCAGAATGAACAGAGTTTTCGAATTCTTTGGTATGTCGAAAGGGCTGAATGTAAATCTATCTATATATAGGCTAGAGGATCTACCAATTTTGTTGTGGTAGGTGGTAGTCCAATCCTGGTAGGACTAGGGTATGACATGGGAAGGCTTTGAGGAATTTATTAATAAACAATTCTACCCACATACATTTAGAATTCAGCGCACAACTAATTTCATCGGTCTGAAGCAAGAGAAAATGTCTGCGATGGAAAATGAAGCTAAATTTATGAGATTAGCCCAGTTTTTACCCTAGGTGATGGGTAGACCATCATTGAATGTAAGGATCTTAGAAGAGGGGTTAAGGCATGTGATCCATTCAAAAATAGTAGTGATGTGTGTTGGTGATCACACAAAGATGGTGAATCGAGCATCGGTGGATGAGTGGGATCTTTTGGGATCGTCGTGAGGAGGAAAAATCTTGGAACCCATGGGGAATAATGGGAACTCTAACACTGGGTTCAAGAGAAAGAGGGACAATTATTCCCAAGGCTGGAGTATTGCACATAATCTAACGGCACGATCGGTAAATCTTCCTCTGAATCCCCCGAGAAATCCAAGATGTTTTCAGTGTGGCTCTACAATACAAATAAAGTGGGAATGTATGACACTACCATGAAAATGGAAAAATTGTAAGCAGATTGGGCATATGCATCATTATTGTCAGAATGCTCCAAGGTATGGTGAACGTGACACTCCTCGGGGATCATAGACATCATATGCATTGAAGGGACGGGGGCACCAGCATACCTCTTTCCAGTAGAGCAACGTCTGTTAGGGTGATTCTAGTAACTCCACAACTCTATAGCATGGCAATAAAGGGTAGAGTGTGGAAACCAAGGCGTTGTTCGGAGCCGACCAGTTTGTGGTGGATGATCAGTCAGGACCATCCACGGTGTAAGGTACTATCATTTTAAATTCTACCTTTATTCAATTGTTGTTTGATACTGGTGTTTCACAATCTTTTATTGCTGCATGCGTGGTTGAGTTTTTGGGGTTATGTGTAGAAATGAGGCCTTTGGTTTTGAAACTTCCAACTCCACTAGTTTGAAGAGAGTGTTGAGCCATCTTGTGTAGTTCATTTCGTATTATTATGGGCATGGTTGAGATAATGTGAAATTTGTCAGTGATAGATATGGATGGGTATGAGGTAATCCTGGGAAATAATTGAGTGGTGGATTTTAGGGCCCACATTGATTGTAATGTGCAGACATTTCCTTTTACGAAACACAATGGAATTAGACATCTCTTTAGATGAAAGAGGCATGAATGACTGGGTGCAATGGGTTTGTTGGCACAAGCAGTGGGCACATTATCATATCAGTTGGTGGTGTTGTCATTGGAATCAGTAGAGGCATTTGAGTAAGCGGTTCTTCTAGTAGTGGTGGATCAGTTCATGGATTATTTTTCCAATGAATTATCTAGGTTACAGTTCGTAAGATAAGTGAAGTTTACGATTGATCGTTTTCCGGGGAGCAATCCTATCTCACATATTCCTTACTATATGTCACCTATGAATTGTGGGAATTGAATTTCAAGTTGGAATTGTTAGAAAACAATGGTTTTATCCAGCCTAGCACATCTTCATGGGCAACGCCGGTGTTAGTGTAAAAAAGGAGGACATAACTTTGAGGCTCTGTGTTGATTATCGTAAAATTGTCCATGCTGTGATAAAGAACCGATATCCACCTCCATGAATTGATGGTTTATTAGAATAGTTGATGGGTTCCAAGTGGTTCTCCAAGATCGACCCGAGTTTGGGATATAATCAATTGCGGTTGAGGCAGGATGATATTCCTAAAACAGCTTTTAGAATGAGATATGGTAATTATGAATATGTGATTATTCCCTTAGGTCTAACGAATGCACCAATGGAATCCATTGAATTGATTAATCAGATATTTATGTGATATGTAGATTCATTTTTGGTTGTTTTTGTAGAAAATATTCTTGAGTATTCTAAGACTATGCTGGATCAAGTGCAACACTTGGAGACAGTGTTGTTGATATTGAGGGATCATCAGTTGTATTCCATATTGTAAATGTGTGACTTTTGTATTCAGGAAGTCCATTTCCTAGCCATGTGATTTCTGAAACTTGCATTTTAGTGGATTTAGAAAATATTGAGGCTATTATCTCATGGAAACCACCAAAGAATGTTTTTGAGGTACGAAATTTTCTCGGGCTAGCTGGGTATTATCAGTGTTTGGTTCTTGATTTTTAACATTTGGCATCACCAATGACAGCTTTTACATGAAATAATTTCCATTCTAGTTGAATGAACATTGATAGCAGTCTTTTAATGAGCTAAAGGGTCGCCTTACATCAGCAACAATATTGGTTTTTCCAGAACCATAGAAAGGGTACATTGTGTATTGTGATGCATTGGGATCAGGGATGGGTGAATTATAATTCAAGGGAATCATGTGATTGTGTATGGATCAATGCATTTGATGGTGCATGAGAAGAACTAAAAAACACATGATTTGGAATTGGAAGCAGTGGTCCATTCTTTGAAAGTGTGGAGTCGTTATCTCTTCGGTGAGAAATTAGCTGTATATACAGATCATAAGAGCTTGAATAACTTTTTCTCACAATGGGATTTGAACATGAGGAAAAGGGGATGGATGGAATATCTCCATATGTTTGATGTTGACATGAGGTACACACCAGGTATGGGAAATTAATTGGCAGATGAATTAAGTATAAAATCATATGCTCAGGTGGTGAAATAGGCATTAGACCCGTGGTAGTTGTGGTCGGTTGTAGAAGTCATGCAGTTGGAATGTGAGGACCCGGGTGTTAGAGTGGTATTTTTTCCTATTTTGATGATTCCAGACTTGGATGGCCTGGTTAATGAGGTATAGATATCTGATTCTTAATGTGTGTCCATGAGGTCAAAACTCAATGGCGGGGAGATCATTGAGGGTTGGAAACGGAATGGAGATTCATTTTGGTGTTTTCAGAGTCAGAAGGATGTACTAGTTTCTTGTCAAAAGGATATTCTCAGGGCGTATCATCATTCCAGGTGGGATATTCATCATGGAATTTAGAAATGTATGAACCATTGAAAACACAGTTCTGGTGGGTAGGTATGAAAAGATGTGTGGCTGAGTTTGTTTCGAGATGCATGACTAGTCAGCATGTCAAGGCAGAGCATCAGAGGCCAGCAGGATTGTCGCAGTCTTTACCAATCCCAGTTTGGAAGTTGGATTAAATATCGATGGAATTTTATACAGGTCTCCCAAGAACGGTAGGAATGGAGGATTCCATTTGGGCGATAGTGGATCGAATAAAAAAGTCGACCAATTTCATTCCAATTTGTGAATCTTATATGGTGGATGAATGGTCAATCTGAGATGATGATACAAACTTAGGAGTATATTTTCTGTGCTTGTGTTATGGATTTTGCTGGCTCATGGGAGGATCACTTGTCATTGATTGAGTTCTCATACAATAACATTTATTAAACATCCATACAATTGGAACTTTTTGAAGTGGTGTGTGGGTGGTTGTGTCGTTCTCCACTATGCTGGGTTGAAACGGGTGAGTCCTCGAAGGTTGGAATGAGCCTTGTCCATGAGACTATAGAGAAGATCTAGTAAATCAGGAAGACAATGAAGACAGCTCAGAGTCATCATAAATATTATGCATATCATCGTCTATGGTCAATGTCGTTCTAGGTGAGTGATCATGTTTTCTTGAGGTTCTCTCTTAGGTTAGGACAACGTGGATTTGGGAAGAAGGTAATGATATCTTGGAGGTATATTGGATCTTCTGAGATTCTTCACCAGGATGGTGAGGTGGATTATTGGTTGTCATTCCCACCTAGGTTTAGTGTGGTGCATAATTTGATTCTTGTGTCGTAGTTGAAAAAGTATTAACTGGATTCGTTCCATGTTATTCGATGGGATTATGTTTAGCTAGAGACAGATGCGTTATTGATGCATGTGCTAGATTGGGTTGTAGATATGCAATAGAATGTCTTGCTGGGTATGAGCATTGGTCTGGTTCGGGTTACGTGTCAGCATGGCGACATCTAATAGGAGACATGGGAACAGAAGAAACAGATGGTCGTGCAATGGACTGAGCGCTTTCGGCAGATGGGGGGGTTCACTACTTTCTGATGACATAAAGTCCAATGGTGGGGAGAATGTAGCACCCCATGTTTGATGTATATAGACATTTTTATTACTTTTTATTTTTTTTAAAGTGCATGGGATGAGTTTAGAAGAGGTTGGGAGAGTTTGGAATAGTTTTGGATATGTTTTCAGGCCTTTATAAAGGAGCATGGTTTCAACCCGGTTAGGGGAAACCATGCTGGTTCTCCAAGATATGTTGTAGGGGGATATAGTGGGCTTTGCACGACCGATGCATGGATTGTAAAACCGTGCAATGAAACTATGTGGACACCTCAACTCGAGGCAGAAGCATGTGCACAGTTATTGCATAGTTTTTCAAACTGTGCGGGCTAACTGTGAAGAAACATAAAAATAGGATTTAAAAAATAGGTGTCACTCAGGCTTGTGTCATTCCTCCCCACACTTCCTTCCACTCATGCCTCCCTCAGTATTTCATGTACTTAGGGGTTGAGGGTGATATCCCACACGTTTTAGAAGCATTTTAAAGAGGTTTCTTGGAGTTTTGAAGGTGGTTTCTCCCGGTTAAGTCTCTCCTCTTGAGTTATTAATATTTTCCTCTATATTATCATCTCCCTCTCTCTTGGTTGTCTAGATATAAACCCATTGTTTGTAGATCTAGGGTTCTAGTTTCCATGGATGTAAATTTTAAGGCTAGTGGATGTAAGGGAAGTAGATCTAGAGAGGGTTTTGTGGTGCGTTTTCCGGATTTGAAGAGTGGTTGCTTGTGGGTCGATTTCACTGGAACCCTAAAAGTAGTTGGATTGTATCTCAACATCACTTTGTTAGAACTAGTGGTTTGGTTACAATTAATTTTTGTTTCTTAAAATAAATTGTGTTGTGGATTTAAAAATTTAGATGGAAATTTCCTCGGAAATGGTTTGGGATTTTTTTTGGAAAAATTTCTTGTGGAGAAAGGCTCTCGATGTGATTTTAAAATGGGATTTTAAAATGAGTTGTTTTTTGGATTGATTATGATTATTTGAGAAAAAAGGTTTTCAATGTTTTATTGAATTTGGTTTTGGCATGGAAAATGCTAAAATTGTGTTTTTAATTAATTTTTTATTTATTGATGTGGATTGGCATGTAATGGAAATGGTTGATTTCATGTTTTTGTAGCCTTGATGGGGGATGTATAATTTATGGAAAGTCCCCAATCAATAAGAAGTGGATGGGAAGTGATAACATGGTTTGTGGTGTTCATCGGTTGGATGTGAAGCACCATCATGATATGTTGTGTGCATGGGTTGTACGGGAAGGGCCACCATGAAATGTTGTGTGCTTGGTTGCTGATGATGGTAGAAGGGTCATGTGAGTGAAATATGAAAAAGGTAATCGGCTTGTGGCATGGATTATTTTGATTCCTTGTGTGGAATTTTCGGCAAATGACATGATTGTCTGGATTTCCCTGGGATTACTTCGTTTGGGTGAAATAGCTTTCTAAGGGTGTGTTTGGATTATTATAATGAATGCACTTGTGATTATTTTATATAAAATATTTTATATAAATGTTCTAATGGTTTTATCCTAGTGGAGTGTGTAGGGAAGTCATTTGAGGAAAACCTACTGAGTATTTGTACTCACCCCCAACATTGGCACAATGGTGTCTTTGCAAATGTCCAGTACTGGGATACAGGTAAAAGTAAGGCATCTCATTGGTAGTGGTTCGTGGTGATGCTTGTAATGTGTAAGTGGAGGCTATAGCCGGGATCTTGTTTTGGAGCTATGGTGGTGTCATGGATCGTGGTGTTTTGTTGTTTAGTATTCTGCATAGTACTCGGATATCGTGTTGGATTATATTTGTTTTTGTGATATATTGTGGAACATCTTGGTTGTCACTTTGAAATACATTTTTAAATTGTTTTTTGACATGCATCATATTGTGGTTGTCATTGATGGTTTTGTTAATTATTTCCTAAGGGAAAATTGATCCACAATTTGTTCGTGAAGCCCTCGGCATTTATTTACAGCCTTTTTCTCCTTAGGAACGTCTCTTAAGGCCTAGTAACCATCACCACCTCCTCAAAAGAATGAAGTTTTATTTGGTTGTTACAATTAGTAATCTTTAATCCACTCTAACCATATAGTTTGGTGCATATTCAAATCTTTTTATCGGAAAATATTATTAAATTTTTTTAATCAGTATAAATATCACATCTTTTCTCATAATGATATTGACTCCATATAAATAAGTTAATGATTACAATATCTATCTTTGACTCATGAGTTTTGTAAATTTTCACTTTGAATTTTATTTTTCATGTGCATGAGCTAATAAAATATATCATTTGGAAATATAACTCATACTACACACTTATTAGAAGTATCACTATTGATCTCAAACCGTTATCCACTCTTGGGAATTGTGAGAACATGGTCATTGGGTAACATTATTTTTTGTTCTTTGAAAATTTCCTCTCATTCCTCCATCCACATGAACATAACTTCTTTTTTACTCAACATGTGTAGTAGATTAGATAATATTGAAAAATCATTCAGTAGAATTATTAAAATCTATCAATATTATAAAAACATCAGATCTCTATGTTCTCGACCAATGTTCAATATCTCATGTTTTTACTGTATACATATATATTCCATATCTTGAGATTATATGACACAAAACTGAATTTTTTTAACGCAAAAAATAAATCATAGAAAATATTCATAAGTCTTCGCCTCTCTAAGGTTATTAAGTTCTATTTTTTTATGATTCATTGTTCTCTTCCTTTCTCTTTTAGTAAAAAATAATATCTACTATAAAGACTATTCTAAATTGATTATTGTTTTCTATAAAGAATCGGTTAATTATATTTATGATGATATAGGGGTAATTAATGAGACCAGAAGATGTCACTATAAATTCATAGTTTTCATACCTTTTAGGAAATGTCATCATTGTTATATCCTAATTTCAGAACCCAAATGATGATATTATGAATGAAGATCAATAATGGAAATCTATTGGGCTCCGTGTAGTCGGTCGAATAAGTCATCAATGTGATGAATATGATATTTGTTTCTTGGTAGTGAACTTTTTTTATTCTCGATAATCAATATAGTGCCCAATGGATCCATCATTCTTCATAACAAATAAAACAAGTGCACCCCAAGGTGATGTAATCAGGTGTATGAATCCCTTGTCATGATTATGTTGGATTTTCTTCATTAATTGAAAAAAACATAATTAGGTCCATTAAAAAATGATTCCTTGAAATATGTGTAACTCCTAGAATTCGTACAATAGAAATCTCAACATCACAGTTTTGTGGATGACCAAGCCGTTCTTTTTGAAATACATCAACAATTTCTCATACAATAGTTTTCTTCTTAATGGGAGTATATACCAATCAATATGAGATAGATAACCTTCATTTATAGAAATAAAAATCCATTTGTTGGAATAAATTTCTCTTTATGTTCATTCACATCCTTTTATTGATATATGTTAATAGATTTATCAGAAATATGATATTTGACATACCTTCCCAATAAATTGATATGAGTCCAAAATAGAGACATCCAATCATTGCCATTACTCACATAAAATTCCACTAAATGAAGGACAAAATGATTTTTAAGAGTAATTACCCAAAAAATGTCAACAATAGAAAAATTATAAACATTTGAGGTGAAATTTATTCCATTAGGAGTAGTCACAACTAACAGAACATTTACCTTTTGAGGTAATATGGTGATACGCTTAGATAATTGTTCGAAAATATAATATTTTTTGGATCTATTTTCAAATAATTTTTTTATCTTTAGAGAGTATCGTAAGTGTAAAATTCAACAATAAATTATGTACTCCACATCAATGATAATGATTACATGTGACATTCCTTTTTCATTGGCCTTAATAGTTTTCTTACATCGACCATCATCAACTTCCCATGGATTTGGGTATTGATTTACATAATTCCCCATTTTATTAAACATGTATCATTAAGGTGTAGGAGGAGAATTTTTCATAACATTTTCCTTATTTGAATCATTATAAATGTTTTTGCCATCCCACCAGCATTAAACTACTTAATAACCTCCTCTTCCAAATAGAAATCATTTTCTAGTCCCTTTATGATAATTTCATCCATTTTCCTTTCCACACATTGAGCGTAAGGGAAAACTCAACTTATTTTTAGTGTGGTCTTTATATTTTCCCTTGAATAACATTATTATATTTATATCACTCCCATAAGACGAATGGTATACTTTAATATCCATATCATCCTAGAAAGAACAAAAAAGTATTTCCTCATAGCTATAGATTTAACTTATAGCAAATTCCCTTCAGAGACATGATTTTATGAGAATAATGATTTAATCAATTTTAATCTCAGGTTGGATAATAATTCCATAACCATACCATGAAACCCTTGTAATTTTTTTCGAATTTACCAAATATTTTAAAATCATTTTGCGTAAGCTCAAGGAACTAATATTCCACCATAGGATGAATAATACATGGGAATTAGTTACTGAAAATTATTTTCTTGAGATAATTTTATTACATGGATTCAATTTCATATAATTTCATTATATTTCTAATAAGTTTATCCATTTATCATCTTCACCATACAATTTAAAGAGTTATATGATGTCATTATTATGTACTAATCATTAGAGAGATGATATTTTTTTAGTGGTATTGATCCATTGTTCGAAAACTTTTGAATCTTAATACCCATAAATAATGATGGAAACTGCCTCAGGATAAACTATAAAAAATGTGGTTCCCCCCATTTCGGTTTTATTAATCCATCATTATTCATTGATTTAGAATGTTTTTTGGGAATATCTACAAGATATTTCCTTCCATATCACTTAATATTTTGTTTCCCGTGTCAAAAATAATTCCATTTTTCATCACAATCAGTATTATAATTTCTTCATCAGATTCTATCCATTAAATAAAACCAATAAGCATAGTGTGAGAAACATCAATCCTCATTAGAAAACCACACAATCAAGAATAAAATTTCAATTTAGGAAACATTTGTATTTCTCCTATAGTATTAATATTCATTTCTAAAATTCAAGGATATTAACATGTAAATAGACATATCCTTATAGTTCTTACTACGGTTTTCCCATCTTATTTTCCAATGGTAACTATACCTTTAATCTAAAATAAACTATAACAGAACACACTTTACATACATAGATATTACTTCGAAATTGAATAATATTCATTAAAAACATAACAATACCAGACCATGACTGTAATGGCCTGAACTTCTCTGGTCCATTCCTTTGTGAAAATGTGGTTCTAGAGGTATTTTGGGGAATCATGGTGGTATGGGGGTGCATTTGGGTGGACTCTTAAGGAATGATATAGGGAAATAGCTTTTTCATGGTTGGCGCACATTTTTCCTAAACCGTGCGGCCAAACCGTGCACGACTTTTCTTGGATGCATTGGCTAACACATAGTTAGTGCACGGTTTTTCTAACCAAGTGGCTTAACCATGTGAGGAGTGTTTGATGAGGTAGAAGCTAACACACAGTTAGCAGACTATTTGTTAAACCGTGCAGAATAACCATGATGGAACTTAATCTAATATCCTAAAATTGTGGATCTAACTCGTTATGCCTCTAAATTGTTCATTTAAGATCCTAAGCGGCCATAACTCAGGATTACCCTCCTTTGAAGGTATGAGAACCTCTCCTAAGCGTTTTGGAGGTGACCCGAAGGCTTCTCTTGGAGAATTGAAGTCAGTTTCTTGAGGTATGTGATCATTATTCTTCGTCATTGATTGGTTTCTCAGATATACCAAGATGTACTTCTCCTCTTCCCTCTGTTTCTTAGATCTATGCCCGTTATGGGAAGATATAAGTTTGTAAATACAAAACCTGATGATATTTGGTCGTGATCTTGCTACATGGTGGGATCTAAGGCATGTTTTTGGAGAATCAACCAAGCTTTCTTGTGTGTTCTTCATTGTTGAGGTTTTCATCAAAAACCATGTGGTAGGGGATTCATTTCTTCTCTTTCTTTTATGTACAACCATATTGTTAGCATGTTGAATCCTGCTGGATGTCAATGGGATTGACCTTATAAATACTTTGAACCGGACAATGGAATCATATCGATTGTATGTTATTGCCTCATGTTTTGCTAGATAGTGTGATATCTATGCTTACCATTCTTAGCGGTTGTTATTGGAGGAAATTTGTAAATAATGTAAACCAGGACTAATTGATATTAGTTTGGATAAAGATAAAGTGGAATGGGAATGAATTTGGTTCCTATTTTAATTTTATGTTAATCAAAATGGCATAGTAAGCATGTTTAATCATTTGTGATAGATAACTTGTTAGGATCCTGATTCTGGAACCAACGGATTAAATATGTTAATTCAAGATGGGTTAAATAATGTGATAGTCTATTAATTCCTTGGAGGGTTTTGAGTTACCCTATTGTTTGTTGAATGGGACATAGCTCAATTGATGTGATGTTTGATTTCTAGCTGCATGTGTTTTGTTGTGACCCTGGAGGGGTGTTGTGATATGTGGAGGTAGAGAGGCCTTTTGGTTGTGGTAGTGGATGACTCCTAGAGTAGCGAGATGCATCAGTTTATGCTTGGGCGTGTCGAGGAGGACACCGGGGATGATGGGATGGGATGTATGTGATTGTTGGATTATTGTTGATTCTTTAGTTGTATATCTGCTTTACTTTTTCCCACTGCTCAACGTAGCTGGTCTTACATACCCTACAACTAAAAGAGACAAAAACACACGGGGTATGCCACATGATTTCTGTGTTTATCCTCTAAATGAATAACGGTTCTATGCTCTTTATATATGCGGCAACAACTTGACATGTAGTACATATACTCACTGTGTTGAGACCCAATGTCTTCAGTAGTATAGGATGCATTTCTAGAATGCATTGGAATATTGTCAATTAATTATGTAATTAATGTTTGAATAAATAATTTTGACCCTTGTGGTTGGAGTTTGTTGAAACATAATGATGAGGTTGAGAACTTTTGAAGGGACAATGGAATATTTGGATGTGGTGACAATGGAATTTAATGTGGAATTGTTCATGGTTAATTATTTTTTGATGAATTAATTAACGTATAGTGGAATTGATAAAAAACGGAATGAAGTAATCTAATAAAGACCTTAAATGGTTGTGTGCTTATAGGATACCTTGTCTTATAAGTCGCTGCCTGGAGTGCGAGTGAAGTTAGTTGTAGTTGTTTCTAATACTAGGTTATTCCCACAGAGTGGTTGTGATTTATAGCATATTCTGTACATTTTGTGTTTCTATAAGCTACTACACCCTGTCAGTAAGGGCGACGGGCACCCCAGGTATTCTGAGTCCTAAGGGGGTTTTCTACCCAACATTCTGGTGGGACGGTGAATGGATGTAAACCCCCTTTGACCCCGCTCTCATATCTTGAAAGATACTAGTTCTATTAGTCAAAGAGGTTAGTTTTCCCCATATATGGGTATAGAGGGATGTAATGTCCTGTGGTTATTCACACACATATATTCAGGATGTAGTATCCTATGGTCTACTATAGGTGTAACGTGTATATGTTGTGATGGATTGAGGATCCTTACACAATGTATTGGCTGTAATGGCATGAGGTATAATACCTGATGTATAATACATGTTATGTGAGTTGTGGTGGCTCCTGGAAACTACCTTGTTACTTTTGGTTGGGATGCTGGTGTGGTGCTTCACCCAGGTGTCTGCGGGATAGCCTTTGTGGTGCATGTGGTGTAGATTGTAGAACTTAGCCAAGGTGTATATGGGCAAGCCTTTGGAGAGAGATGCACATGATGTAAGTCGTTGGGGCAAAGTGGAAAAACAATGGGGAAGTAGTATCGGGATACCCTTGTTATTCATTACTATATGATATATTCCGGTATGTGTTACTTGGTGAGGGTAGCCATGGCGAGGTTGGGAACTTAGTATACCTATTTAAGTGATTAGTTGGTTTCACTTGTTGTTCACTAGTCATTAGCATGATTTATTTACTTTTTCATGATAGGGTTCAGGGAGGATCCAACTGAGTAAATTGTTATACTCACCCTACGTTTATATAAACTATTTTCAGGTCACTTGGAGCCGGTTGGAGATCAATATGGCTTTTACTAGCTTACAGTTGCAGGAGCTGTTCGGGCATGTGGTTCGAGCTATTTTTAGTTTCTTTGGGGTACATGAAGTCTTACCTTTCAATTGTAGTATTTTTTTCATGACATTAAATATGTGCACATGGTGTTTCATTTATACATCAGTTCTATGTTGGTGTTGGTTGGTGTCTATCTTATCTCTCACTTCTGCATGTGTTCTTTTTGAGGGTATTTCCTCCCAAATGTGTGTTACTATACCATTGGTGCTAGTCACCAACCCGGGGCCTACTGGAGGAGGGAATCAGGGGGTCATTATCTCCCCTCTCACTTTTCTGGCCCAGGAGGGGTACAATTTGTGGGGGGGGGACATGACAATGACCATATAATTTTAGATTAATTGGAATCTGTAAAACATACATCTCTAGTTCATAAGCCATCAACATTGTATCCAAATTAGTTCTTCATATCTTGATCCCTTTTGGCATATCTTACTTAATTCCCTTCTCTATGACTTAGTGAAATGAAACACAAGAAATAGTGAGTTGTGATTCTATGTAATTGTTAAAAATGGAGATATGAGTCATATCATAATCATAACACGAAATAACATTACATTTGAAAGGAAGCGATATTATTTTATTGGAATAATCATAAAATTTCATTAAAAATCAATGATAATATTCCAGAATTCCAAACATAATAAATGGAATTTTAAAAATTTCAAAAAACATAAATTTTTTTTAATATTAGTCATCGTGAATTTCCAAGATGGTCAATGTGGACAAACTCCATCACTAACCTGAGTTAACTCCTCCATCTATCCCTTAATTATTAAATTGAGATCATTTCCCATTTCAGCTATTTATATCCCATGAGATATAAATATTTACCTAATTCATTGTACTGATATATGGTTATCGTCCATATCATAATGAAATCATTATTACATGTTCCACAAAAACATAAATCATTCATCATATCATAAACTGAGGAATAAAATGGGATTAATAAAAATCATTCCATAGAAAACTAATAGATTTTCTAAATATAATTCCATCATAAAAATAATAAATAATTCGAAATAATTGGTATTTTATACTTGAATCATTACCATAT
Source organism: Viscum album (assembly GCA_963277665.1). Lineage (NCBI taxonomy): Eukaryota > Viridiplantae > Streptophyta > Magnoliopsida > Santalales > Viscaceae > Viscum > Viscum album. Next base: position 1,437,728,777 of record OY728159.1, read on the forward strand.
TAAATAGTTAAATATGGATGGAATATAACTATGATTGTTACTTGAAATTAATTCTGAAGGAAACTATCTATTCTTCTTAATAAACAATTTTTTTCTCAAAATTCCAATCAAATATAGAAGAAATGTATAAAATTGAAAAAAAAATATTGAAAATTTGTAATCAATTTTTCATGGTAATAAGGCTATAGGAAAATGTAAAAATCCATTCATGCCGTATATGTTAATAGTGAACACCCTAAACCTATTTTTCTTAGAAATGCAAATACTATCACTCACAAAAACTAATAAAATATTACATTCCTACCATGTAATATAAATTATAAAATGGATAACAATGAGGTTAATTAAATTTTCAATGATAAAAATAATACTCCTCAATATATATTTAGAAAACATGCACATTTTTGGTAAATATACCCATGTAAATACTTATGAATATACAATCTCAGATAGTATTGAGATTGAAAAATTATTCCTTACCTTAGGTCCAATATCTATCATATATGTTTGGACCTCCTATATAATGATTTAAATAATTTCATTGTCTGATTCCAGATTTATATACTTTTTAATGAGATCATCTATGCCCATATTATCATCTGTTATTAATAAAATTTATTTACTACTCGTTATTCATGTATTAAGAGATTAATTTTATTATTCATTTATTGTCAAATATGTTCATGAAAATCCTCATAGGTTATTGTTTTGTCATTTCATGTATTACTTTACTATAAAATATGTTTCATATTTATTCATTAAATTCATTTATTTAATAATGTTTTAACGAAGATCATGTATAATGAATCACATCACGTGGAATTCAGAGTATGTCGTTCATACGCATGAATGTTGTTATCATTACCGGAATTGCAGAATAGTGTTGAATTGGTTGGATTATTTAATATATAAGAAATTACATAATTTTGTAATAATAATATATAGTTACCATTTAAATGATTATACCCATCCATGTTTGGTGTGGATAAAAAATAGATTGCACCTAGGTGTGGAGATGGTAAGTCATACACATGTACGCGTAGTCAATTATATTTTTTATGATGGATAGAACGTGGAATATGGTTGTTCCATTATCATAATAACATCTTATTATATAACTGAAACATGATTTATTACTTTATAATGTAATTAAATAAGGAATATGATGACGATTAAGGGAGATGTTTGAATGAATCTATCTAAGAGATTACATTTTCTTCGACGTACACTCCCTAGACCATCTCTTAACGGTACTAGAGATTGTACATTGAAAATAATATAACCTATAGAATGATACTAGGGATGTTGAAAAGGTATACTATTAGGGTATATCAAACCATGAAGGTTCAATATAAAATGAATAGGTGAGGGTGGATGTGGCCTATTATAATTGAGGAAACATTCACTTTTGGAAACACATAAATATTAATTTAAAATATAAATCAAAACCCATCAAACATCCACCAAAAGTCCCGAATTTATAAAATGAGATTACATAATGTATCAATATCATCACGAAATAAATTCTAGAAATGTTTTTTTATCAAATTTATCATTATCATTTTAATTAACACTTAGTTATTCTATTTAATTATTATGTAGGATAACTAATATTTCAATACAAAAAGGCAGTATAATTTACTTAATTAATGTGAATTTGGCCAATAATAAATAGCATAGAAAATTTTAAAACATAAATTAGTTTTTGTATATTTTAAAAATGTTTAATTATTTTTAAATAATTTAATAAGACAATATTTTTTTAAACAATCAATAGTGAAAATTTTGACATTATTCAGTAATTCATTTTTAAAAATATTAAAATAAGAAGATAACCTCAAAATAATGATTTCATTATATTATTAATATATCCAGGTTAACTACTAAATATATTGGAGTTATTAATTATCCAAATTTATATTTTTTTTATATTTTAATAAAATTTATTTGTTAACTACACTAATAAAATAATTAAAACAACAATTTTATTAAATATACAATAAATGTATTTGGTAATTAATAATTAAAAAATATATTGATTAAGATAAATATAATATCTTTTAGATGAATATTATTATTCAAATATATATTCTGGAAAAAGTTCAATAAAAATATTATACGTATTAAAACATGAATGAGATAAGTTAAACATCACATCAAATTAAATAGTATAAGTTTTATAATTTATTCTACGGGGCTCAAAATTTTCTATAACTAGATCATTGATGATTATGGTTTTGATATACAAGATCAATAAAAAAATGTCAAGTGCATTTGTTTTTTAACTGCTTTTATCATCTTAATAAAAAATTGTTTATTTGTTTTTTCCAATTAAATAATGTCATCAAAAAAATATTTAAGCCTATAATGAAATTATTTAGTTCCTAAATATTTCAATAATATTACATTTAAATATCAATAAATGAATCTTTAAAATGATTATTTATCATAAAAATTATCTTATATATAAACATATCATAAAATTGGTTTAGTTAATAAAATATGTGAGATTAAAAATTATATTTCCTTTAAATAAAATAATTCACATGTCTTAATATAATTTATATGGTTTCGAAAGGATACCATTTAGATCTAAGGATTAATTAGGTAGAAAAAAACTCATCCAATGATATTAAAAAATGTCTTAGGGTAATTTTATAATATTTTTTACAATTAATTACCCGATTTACCCACTTACTATATTAAAAAAATAATCAATGTTAATAATCAGAATACCCAAATATAAATGAAAAATATTTACATAATCTAGACCGAAAGATTATAAATATGAAATTCATTTTTAAATAGTCAAATCATATCAGTTTCATTAATTAATTTAAAATTAATCCCAATTTCAAAAAGAGGGAATGTTTTTTAGAAGATAAAACATTGGGTATGATGGAAATGTTATTATATTCTAATTCAATATAAATTAATTACAATGAAATAAATTATATATATTAAAAATCATATATTATATTAATACATTAAAACTATTCATTAATATAATTTTACATTAAAAACTGTTACAGTGAAATAAGTTGTTTTGAGATAAAATTTTGCGAATTTTTACTATTCATAAATATATGATAGTTATCAGAAAAATGGCAAAAAAAATTCCATAGTAAATATTTATAACTACTCTGAATGGATATGTTAATGTTTTCAAATATAAATCATTATGTTTGAAAAAAGTTAATTTAAAAAATGTTTTCTATTAAAGATCGGTAAAATTACATTTAAAATATATGTTTTTATACATCAAATAGTGTTTATTCACAACCTATGAATATAATATATATTGTATTAGTAATAAAAATATTTAATTACATATATAAAATATATATTTCATTAGTTTTATTGAGAAATTACATTTCTATTAATTTATTAACCCAATAATAAAAATATTTAATTAATTTATATATATAATAATAATTTGTTAGCTAATTCATTCATCATATTTTAAAAAGTTAGTTATAGATATTCATGATACCATAATGTCTAGGTTATGATAGTCATTTTAAATAATAGTCATCCCCTTGTTAATTTAAAATAATTATTTCCTCTAATGTATGCTTTTGAAGAATTATTATTTAATGAAAATATTTCCAAAAAACAAATACCAGTTAAAAAAACATCATGTATAATTCAAACAACAGTTATATTTCAAAAACATAAAATATTTCATTATGATAAATTGTTATTGAAAGAAAGAAATCTTTTCTATTCTGGTCATAAAATTCCTTCATTATAGTAACTCATTTTCCACTAGCCATGAAACATCATAGTTCTCTCATCGACAATAAAAAAATAGTTACTTCCATGATAATAAAATTCATCATCATGACAATATATAATCTAATCCATTATAGGGAATACATCAATCAGGTCCTGATCGAGAATGTGGGAATCACATACTAACACCCCATCAGATATAAACTGTGAAGCATTAAACATAGAAAACCATACACAGTTCACATTTAAAAATGGGATACTAACACCTTAATAAAGGACATGTGTTCTATTGGATGTTTAAGAATAATTAAAAAATAGATAGCTATAAATTATGGGTTGACTGGTATCAAATAATGAAGTCTCTATAAAAGATGTAATAAATGTTGTACCAATCTATATCATCAGACCCACATCCGTATCAATCAAAAACACACCCATAGAGTGAATGTGCTTCTATTAAGATTCCTACATCTCTAGCACTATCGTGTTTAATGTATATGACTTTTACATAGTAGCATTTATAGATGATAATTATGTTTCATATTTAGGAGTATATGTATTCTTATATAAACTCTCTATGATAAAATACGATTGATAACCACTACACATCTTATCAACTGAAGAACATGAAAATAAGTCCTTCCTATCCATGAATAAATTATAGTAAAATATATAGAAAGGTATTATTATATCTCATGATTAGAGGAGGCCTATAATTGTGATCCACCCCCACCATTTCAATGGTGATTATTCCACGTTATCATCCTCCCATGACTTCGATAAAATATTCCACTACGTAGATGAGAAGGATTATAATAGACAGACCTACGAAATTTATTCATCTCTATAATTTTTTCACATCAACATTCACTGAATAGGTTGAATATTTCAATATAAACTACTATTATCTAATATCATATCATAAACATTGAATGTACTTTTGATCATCCATCTGGTTATTCTTTACGTCCTAAATAGAAAAAATAATTTTCTCTACAAAACGATTTTTATATACTGACAGAAAACAAATTTCCTATTATAAAAACAAGATCTCTAGAGAATATGAAACCATCACAAATAGTAAATAAAAATATTAAATGAGGTTTTTCATTAAACCTATCAAAATAATAAGAAGTCTACATCCATATGGACATGGGATTCCCACCATTTTTTATTTGGAACCTCAATTTGAAATAATATACCCATCACCACAATATTCTCAATTGTATATATGATGTCAGAGATCTAATTGGTAGTTTTTAGTGAATAACATACCTCTTGAGTTTTTTTCATACACTGGATGGACATTGTGTTATTATGTATGAAATATTATGAATGGTTCCTTTGTCCTCCAACAGTTAGTTGTACCTCAATTTCATCACTTTGGAATGGCATTACAATTTATTCTATAACATGAAATAACTGCATTTCATCAATGATATGATCCTAATATAGAGTTGGATACCCTTAATTGAAACCCACTATACATACCTATGTAATCTATGGAAGTCATCTTGTTAGAATACCACTACAAATCAAAATAAACAAAAAGATCAATTAATAGGATAATATTTTTTTAAATTAAAACCCCAAATGGTAAATAGATATTGAGATAATGAAATCTGAATAAGATACACACATCCCAACATCCCAAGGTAACAAGAGTATCATGATGTATTGAAAAGGAAAAAACAAATCATAACCAACCCCTCATGGTACTGACCCTCACCCTCTAGTCATCCTCAATGTGGTGTCCTTGAAACTCGAAGGGGTTATCTTGATCCCATGGGATGCCCTCAGTTTGGACTAATTATGCCTTCGTGAGCCTTTTTTTTCTTGTGGCCCTTCTGCCTATATATTTTTATGAAAATATACGATTGATGATTGGAAAATTTGATGAACCAGATTCAGAACCCCTTGAAAATTGGTTCCTAGCGTGAACATCATCATTCCCAAAGGGAATTTCTAAATATCATGGGATTTTGACTAGCACCCTATCAAAATTAACTAGTGGGAGAACATTTTCCAATCGAGAAACAAATAGTGACATATATATATATTTATGAAATGGGAAAAAATACGAGTAATAAATAATATATGTTATAGAAAAAAATTTCCAAGATAACTTAAACAACAGAAATGTTAATAAAAACAATATAAGATTCAATTCAAATAATTGAGATTATCTAAAACCAAAAAAGCTCATTATTCTGATTGTGTGGGAAGACACCAACCATATCACCATAATATACCATGACATAGCTGACTGAATCATCTCCTCTCTAGTACATAACCATTCCATTTCAAACATTGAATGACAAAACGAGTTCTATACACCACCAGAGTGGACCATGGAGTGTGAGTTGAATAGGCTGAGTAGGATCCCACCCTGGTGTTCCCTATCTTGTCTCTATACATAAATCAAAAAATATTCATTATTAATGAAAACAATGTATCATAATCAGATAAATAATTATTTATATCAAAAACATTTAATATATCAATATAGATTTTAAACACTTCCATGGTAAAATAGATTCAAATCATGTCACATCTATGAAAATAGTCATGTAATATGTCACATTAAATATAAAATCTTGAGAATTCCTAATAAAATAATATGCAAATCTGGAATGTAATCACTAAATTTCATTATAGGAAAAAAAGTGGTACCAAAAATAGATAATTACTTAGATCATGTATCTAGTTATATGCATTAAATCTTGATAGTAGAGGAACACCCCAACAATTGAGCTTCCCTATAGGACTAACAAGTCAGTTGAAAAATGTGTCTACGGAGAATATAAAGACCTTAGTAATGAACCCCATGATGTTATTAGTGTATGATGCCTTTTAGTACACCATCCATCTTTATGCTCATGGTTTTCCATGTGCTACATTTTAGAGATAAAATATTAAAACAATGATATAAGAAAAATTTCACAAATCCAAATAACATTGATTTAAAAATAACCTTTTAATATTGATAATGGAAAGATAATGATTTCTAAAAATTCCATTTTCCCGTACAGAATTCTCTATTGGAAAATATTTTACAAATTAGTTTATAAAATCAGAGAGATATTCATTATCAAACATAGTGTAAATATGGACCTACTAACCTTAATAATGTTATAAAAAACCTTCATTGGAATCCCCCATCCCTTATGAATATAGCGAAAACAATAGAGTCCCTATAACGAATCATTATATATGAGAAAAAAAATTCACAAGTAAAATTGTTTTGTGGGGAAGATAAAAAAATTGTTCTATAGGAATCCCAAATGCCACACCACAACTAAAATAATAATCACCCTCTAAATGATTATAATACAATGGATCTAAAAATGATCAAGAATAATCAACACCAGAAGTCCTATGGATCTGATTACATTGTGAAAATACACTACTTTGAACAATGATAACAATGAAATTGAAAGATCATATACCAAAGGGGTGTAGTTAAACTACAATGAATATCAGTCTATGATAAGAATGATATTAAAGGGTTGGAACCCCCAAATTCAACTAGGATATATATTTATTTTGGATAGAAAATGTGGCATGCCAATTAAAAATAAATTTTCGTCTATGACATGGTTAAAACCACAAATCCTAAAAACAGTATTGATGTGAAACCATTTCAGGATGTGAATTACGTGACTTAAAAACCATGAAAAAAACATTTCTAATGATAAAAAATATTTTTGATCGACCATTTCATGATGTTGAAATGTCTCATGATGTGTTCATACTTCACACTCAATCTCAGTTCATAAAAACAACCATGTAATGTATTCATGTTGTCGAAATCATTCATATCATTATAGTTTCAAAAACATATTCTTCAGAAACGTGGAGAAAACTCCCTACATCAACCCTAAACCTAAATGATATTCTTATATTATCCTTTCACATTTACACCCCATAAAAATTAAATATTAAAAAAATACATCTATAATCTGTATTTATTTATCCCTAGAAAATGCTCTCCCTTGAGGGAGTACCAAATCATCCCATATAAAAGTTTAAATGAGAAGAGAGAAGGAAAATATATGATATTATGTAGTAGAATGTTACATTACACATAAGAAAATCATTATGGTATATAAGAGACATTCCCTATTATATAATTAATTTTCAATTTCTACTAGGAGTGACCTATGATTCGCAAATATTTTATTAATATACATGGTGATTTAAATTTTTTTAGGTAATTTGGTAATATATACGTTAGCATGGAAATTACATATGTTATTAGTAGTATTTATAATATATTTTGGAACCCACATATACATTTTTAGAAATTAAATATTATTTTATTCATTATTATTTTTCTCAAGTATTGTTTTTTCTATCATGTAATCAGGTTATATCATTGAATTAATCAACACCAATGGATCAATATATTCAACACACCCATGATGAATTGTAGTAATACATGTATTCGTGGTTCTTTGTTGTGTTGGATTATATTATAGAATCTCATAGATTTTTTTATAAAGTGAATTCTTCCCAGAGTAGAAAATCATTAGAAAATATAATCTAAATTTTATCATAACTATGAAATTTTATATTAATATAATTATTTTTTCATAGATAATTATGATATTAATGGAAGTATAAAAAATGTGGAGAATATCCACGATGATTTATATACATGAAATTATTATTAAATCCAATAAATGTAGACAAAATTTATTTTTATTAGATGTGGTGTATAAGGATGGAAAATATAGTTTCATTGACAATTATTATTTTATATATTTTATATTTTGTCTTAATTAATCAAATGACGTAACTACATGTATTAAAATAAAACCCATATTATGGATTTGGCCGATGAGATGATGAAATATTTTTTCATGTTTTAGCCAAGAGATCATTTATAAATTCAACTAATGTTTTATTATAGGAGACATTAGTTCCATGATATTTAATATAATCGATTTTTATTGGGATTAAAATTCTATTCACTAGACATTTCTATGGTTGAAAAATCCCCCCTTTGACTGATTACATATATAGTATAATGGGCATGATTTCCAATGATGTCTCGTGTGATTCTAATATATGGGAATATGTTAGTGTATCTTTTGAGAATTTTTAAATGTGCTATCATTTGATCAAGAGTCAGTTAAAAATGTATATATATCCCATTTATATGAATTAAAAAAAATAAATTTGCCAAATTTTCAAACTCAATTGAAATTTGTTTTATTCAGAAATGATAAATTCATCTTTAAACATCAATTTGACAACCAAACCTTCTTGAGAAAAAATTTAATGTTGATTAAACAAAGGATCAAATTATAGAATCATGAATTAAAAATTTCACATTATGATATGATATAATTTAGTAATAAAACCTCTATGGAAATAAAAAAATCTATAAATATATATTTTATCTTTTTTCGTTGGTTAACTTATTTATCATAAACCAGGACGACAATTTCTTTATTTTTTTTAATTATAATAAATATACTTCACAAATAGCCATTGGGAAAACAATAATCTTTGTTATATGATACAATGTGATTTTAAGAAAAAAATCTTCTATCACGTTAAATAGAGTAGTATCAATTTCCTCTATCTACATTCCTCCTTTGAAAGTGACACCACAAACATAAATGTTCACTCTAAGCTAATTTGGTCTATATTGTTCACTAACCCCCAAATAAAATCATTTAAACATTCACACAACCACACACACATAGACACACAAACACACATATATATATGTACATGTGCATTTATAAACATGTTAAATTAAATGTACACATAGAAGGGTCATTCCTAAAACTAATTATATTAAAATGGAAGAAGACTACTAATGTCTCTATGAAAAATAAAAAAACTAAATAATCTAATATGGAATATCATCTTCAATTTATTATCACTAAGCTGAAATCACAAGGTAGGGTATATAAATATCGATATATAGTTTTAATCAAATAATATATCGGTATGGTGACCTCCACCATCTTCCCCACATATGAAATATCTCTCAGAACCCACAAAAAATATGTCATATGTTATCATCCCTATCATTTCATAATACCACTTCCGCATAGCCAAATAATTTCTTAACAAACATTATATATAGATCAATATGATAACACTGACTGATTTGAGATATCATATAATAAGACCACGATAACACATCCAATGTTCTCTTTATTTTTCGGTAACATAGTAAAAAAAGACATAAACAATGATCCCTCTAACTTCCATGACAATCCTCCACCACACATCATCACACTACCATATAACAATGATGGATACTATTTATTTAATATAACCAAGATGTGTTATTCTAAATATGTTCACAACAACCAAGTACATCAAAACCTATAATCAGAATATTAGAGAAATCAAAGAAGTCGATGTAGTCATATATTCCTCTTATTTATTACATTATTTAATATTAATTTACAAGAAACAATGACCATAGGTTAGGGGGTATAATAAATAACATGATAAATTATTCAATATAATAACATGACACATAATATTATTAGGCAATACATGTATTTAATGGATATATTTATTCATTTTTAATATGTATAATTATGTAATTTAAATGATATTATTCAATGTATTTGGACTATTTATATTATTATTTGATATATGTATTTACTCAAAAAAAATTCAAAAAGGAACAAAATTAGATGATTATTATGATTTCTTAGATAAATTGGCTCCACGGGGAAAAAACAATTGTGTGGAACTATCATATTGAAGGTAGAATAAAAAAACCGTTGGAGATAGTGAAAGCTATAGAATGTGATGAAATTAATTATCACAACATACAATTAATTCGCATCATGAATTTTGTTCATGTTGGCACACCAGAATATCCTGAATAAAATGGGGTTTGCATCGCGGGAAATTAAAAAATTACATCATGAAAACATTACAAGTTATCAAAGAGTATAAAGAATGAAATTGGTGCAGATTGTGAAGTGAGTGATGATATACTGGATTTTTTCTTGAAATATTCATATTAGGAATAACATTCAAACATTGAATGATTTCAAATATACCCAATAATTAGATTTGTAGTTCAATTTCATCGGGAATCGTTTTATTTTGGACTTGAGTATAAATTAAAACATCGAGTGGAATATTGCATCATTGTGGTATAAAATTATTATGACTAAATTGAAACGAATTCCCCATTAACGTATATAAATATAGATCAAACTTATTACTACTAGGGATTTATCTAGAGAGAAACGTCTAGTATTAAAAAATTAGAATATCTATATTCCTCAACCAATTTGTCTCTAGTTTTTTTTTTCATTTTTTTCCATTTTTTAACATCCCCTAACTCTATCACCACTATATTGATGTTGGAAAACTATAAAGAATATAATTATATTGATGATGTATGAAGGTTTTGTTAGTTCTATTTATTTTATAATATTAATTTATTTGTTTTACATCATTTAAATTTTTCAAATTTTAATCTATTTATTTTTTTATGAACACTAAATTAACCACGAACGGAAACATTGTAATTTCAAAACATGTTACCAGAAATTGAGGTAACACCATTGTTTCATTAAGGGAAATTGTTTGTAAAATTTTTATTGAGACAAACTCAATTCCTCCAAACCATAAATTCTCATTCCAAGGAAAATAGGGAATCAATTACTTGGGAAAGTGATACCATGAACATTAGATCCACCTCATATTGAAAATGATCTAAAACATGGAATTATCAATTTATTTTCTGAAATTCAATTACAACTGAACCCTAATACAATAGAAACCTAGAATGGTTTTAAAATATAAATTTCAAAAACCAACCAAATTTTATTCATTCAAAAAATCATTTTAAGAAAACAATTTATAATCTTCATCCATTTTTTTTATGATAAATATAATGTTAAATAAATTCATTAAAATCATAATTAATCATTTTTCACAATGCATATGGGTTCGATCTTGATCTTCTCACTCTTAATTTTTAATAAATTTATTACCAAATATCTATGTCCTCTTTATATATATTTGGATTACACATAGGGGAAATAATTAGGTTTTGTCAATTCATTATGGTCATCCTACAAAAAAATTCACATATTAATCTAATATTTAACATCCCCAACATCCCAACCACATCACAAAAATATCCACTATCAAAACTCTGTTATCCAAAGTAAACATAATCAATCCCATAGACATCCAACAAATAAAAATGTACCATTTTATGATATCATTTTCCATTTCAATATTACATTTTTACATATATATTAATTTTAATTAAATTTATACTATACACTAGACAATTATTTATCTTGAACTATATTGTAATATACTTGAAAAATAACATTAAAAAATTTACTTTTTTTTATTAACCCAATCCCCAATATAATATATATTTTATAACTAATTCCATTAATATGTTTGTTCTATTCATAAACACAATAACAATTTTATTTTGTGACAAATAGCGACTACATGATTAAATATCATTGAAAATCTATATTTCTTGGAACGCACCATAAAAAATTCATCAACTCATCCAAATCACATACAAATATAAAGAGTGCAATTGTTATAAAAGTGAATAAATTAATCATATCTGTATAAATATAGAAGGAATATAAAAAAATAATTACCATTATATACCCACATTACAATCGTACTATTTTATTGATTTAAAATATATTTCATTAGAAAATATTTTTATAATTTAATATTCAAATGATAAAAATGCATTACCATAATTATGTTAATATACAATTATGAATATTTTCTCTAAATAACAAATAACAAATATGGGTAAAATAAAAAAAATTATCAACTAAGAAGTGAAAATTTATACAAAATAACCTAAACGTCTGAGAAAGACATATAAATCATTGATACCCTCTTGAATCAATTGGTAATTCCTATTTTCATCACATGTAATATTCAATATTATAAAACCTATATAAGATAAATCATTAAACATTAATAATTAAACATAAATAGTAATTTATATATATTTAATTTATTAGTATAAAGTTAATATCAAAATAAATTGCTTAAGAAGCAATGAAATAAGAATAAAGAACCACCAAAACTAGAAAAATAAATATGATCTGAAATAAATATTCTTGTCATATTTTCAACCAAACAATTAGAAACCTAGATCTAAACTTTCTCAATATCATTACTATTACTGAGAAAAAAATTAATAGTTATGGTTATGTATAGTGGAGGGGACAATTGATTATAATATATCGATATTTTCAATACAAGATTCAAAACCCATTAAATCCTAATATAAATGTTAAAAAACTACATTTCTAAAAACATAGGATTCTAATAAATTCTAGTATTTGGGTGAAATCTGAAATGGTGCTCAAATATATTGCAATTGTAGAAAAGTAGAGGATCTCTATGCGATGGATCTCACACTAATAGTGTGTTATGTTAAAAAATTAATGAATGAATCACTATAAATATCTTGATGAAAATACAAATATATTATATATAAAAATTTTGAATCTTTGTTCATCCACTTCGTTAACAATGAAATAAATTATCACCCAATAATCATGGATAAAAAATAAATTATGTACTGCATTAAAAATATTCCTCAAACAATAAACGTGGTGTCTGAAAACCACCAATACAAATTGACTCTAGATATGGAATAACCATGAATTCTCAATACCAAAATGAACATAAAATAATATAATTTATCGAGAATAGTGTAATGTTTGGAGGTGTAAACAAAAATGCATACAACAATAAAATTTTCTAGAAGGATGGGTCATTTTTTAATCATAAAATCCATGCTTAATCATAACTAACAAAAATTTATTAGGAAAGACTCAATGATACAACACCACTCATCACACAGTAATCTTGTTGATCACAATGAAAAATTGTTGAATGAATCAATAATTTATATTATTACACTTGATAATAGTGGAACACAGTTAGTCATATTGAAATATAATATTTTTATATAATTTAATATAAGTATTGTATCCTCATATACAACAAATCAATAAAAACATACTGAGATCACCAACTATGAGAATATATAATTTAAATGTATGCAATGGTTTGGTACCATATAATTAATACTTATCATATGATTCTTATAGGAAATAATCAAAATTTAAAATCACATTAATGCATTAAGATATCAAAACTATGCTCCATATGAGATACCTAGCAAGTTATACTCCCTGCCTTATTAAAATATTGTGGCCACATAAAGATTACATTCACTCGATCATAATTTCAATAAAAAATCACAACATCTGAATAAAAAAAATATCATTGTATGTTTACTAAACTTATTTGACTGTTCATACCCTGTATAATATTAAATTCCACCATTCTACAATATGACATGAAAAAAATGAATGACCACACAATACATTAGCTTCCCATAATTTTCAATAATCTAAATATTTTAATAAATGAATGATGAATACTTAGAAATTTCAAACACTGTCAATATATATAAATTAGTTTTTTTAGTCTGAAACACCACTTATTAATTAATGAAACATTAGTTTACATGAGGCAATAGGATGGTATTTTATTATAATCTCTTTCAAAGAGGTGAAGAAAATCAGCTGGCAGCACATCCAGCCATGTCATGGTCTGGTGGACACATTTGTTGGCAAGGGCATATGCAATATCATTTGCTTCACGGAAGACATGTGTAGCAATGTAGTCGATCTCTTGAAGAGAATTCAAGCATTTCATCCAACGTGTAGTAAGCGGCCAGGCGAGATGAATAACTCCATTCCAAATGGCTTGAACAATGGTGGTAGAATCACTTTCAATCCACAGTTTACGCCAACATCTTTAAAGAGAAAAATCAACAGCATGTATGACTCCAAGCATCTCCGCTTCAATAGAAGAGTAAATCCCACACCCACCATAAAAGAAACCATGGTAATGGTCATCAGAATCTCTAAAAATGGCCCCACAACTTGCAGGTCCAGGATTTTCTTTTGAGGCACCGTCGACATTCACTTTAATCCAACCCGGCATCGAAGGTTTCCAGAATACTTCAAAGGGTTACTTGATCTTCGAGAAAATACCCGGGACACGGATATGTCTGAGGATCTCAAAGTCTCCAATACGATTGCTGCAACAATATTTTTGAATTGATGCAGCTTCATGTATTGCAATGAGAATTCGAGCTTTTCCTGCATTGAGTCTGAAAAAGTGATTATTATGGATATGATCGTTTCTTACATACCAGATTTCATCTAGGAGTACAACCACTACTACAAGAAAAATGTTTTTGACTTGCTGAGAGGCCTCGTATTTAGTACATTTCTTCAAAAGTAAACAAATCGGGTCAGATAAGGACCATGAACAATTAAAAAGCTCAAAAATGTAGTTCCACAAAGCCATGGTCGTAGAACAAGACAAGAAAAGATGATCAGAATCTTCTCTGTGCTGATTACATAAATGACATTTTGAGCAAAGTTGAATGCCAAAGGCTTGAAGACAATTTTCAGTGGGGAAATCTGTTGTGAGCAATACGCCAAATAAGGGTGAACATGGAGGGTTTGATCCAAGTCTTATTGAAGGTACTCAACAAGTTATAATTAGGTTTATTGTCAGAGAAGTTGTGCATGTAGAAGTTTTTTGAGTCAATTATGTCATTGGGAGAAGGTTCCCAATCAAGGAAGTCCCCAGAAATGGAGAAGGTATAATTTTCAATCATTTGAGCAATGCCGTTGGGGAGATCATGCCTATAAAGTTCCCTAACATCTTTAATTGTGTGGGTGGTGTTTATCTGAGTGTTATTAGGAGGTATCATAGAAATTAAAGGATTACCTATCCAGTTGTCACGCCAGAAATTAATGTTGGAGTCAGTGCTGACCGTCCTTCTAGAGTTAGCCATATTCTTCTAATAAGAGTGTCTAATAGAGGGCCAGATTGAGGAGTTGATGAAATTAAGATTTCCTTTTAAAAGTTTATTTATGAATCTATGTTTTAAAAATTTAGAGGCCTTGGAGATACTATTAATAAGATTCCAAGTGAATCTCGCTTGCAGGGCATCATTGAAAAAATTTAAATTTTTGATGACAATGCTTCCATTATCAAGAGGATTACAACAGGTCTTCCATAGGATGGTGACAATGGTAGATTTGACAAGACAAATTCTACCAGCCATGGAAAGGGATTTCCCCTTCCACGTAGAGAGTTGATTAATGATTTTATCAGTGATATTAGAGAAATAAGATGATTTAGGACATCCCCAGAAAATCGGGTCGATCCATACAATGATTAATGGTGATATCATACTACCTTGGTGATAAATAACAACATGTTTTGGGGGAAATAAATAAATATAAGTTGATCACCAATATACTGTACTAATAGTCTCAATTTTTGATCATTAAATATATTATGATGATCTTGAGAGGCCATCATCGACTTATTAATTACACCTTACTTCTATGTAATCATATTTACAAATAATAGTCCATGGATAACTATATGCTGAATCTTATCTGTTATAATAAATATCTACAATGTCATTTATAAAGATAAATTATTGAATCAATATAAATGGATGATCAATATTAATTGATATTTATAAACTCGTATAGAATATGATTCTTTTGACTTTATCCTCTAATGTCATGAACTCATTCACACAATAAACCCTCCAGTAACTAAATTGTCTAATTTCTCATGTTATATGTGTTAGGATGAAAATAGAGTTCATTATAGATGAAATCTTGGTATATAACATGAATTAATAAAAAATGATGTAATGTGAGGATAACGATGAATGTCGATCATCATTAAAACCATGTGATAAATCACTATCACTTCCAAATCAGGCATAAAAAAATATTCTTATATGGTCAACTTCTATATCACTGTGAAATTTTATTAATATATCAATAAATACCCTATCTCATAGATGTCATGACCTCTTTCTTAATATTTAAATAATATAGAAATGAAATCCATTTTGATATCCTATCACATCCATGTATGGAAGCTCGAATGCTATGCAGACCTTATTTTAAACATATACTCAACTTTCACATAAATAATGAATAATCGTTGTGTCATGAACCATAAACCACACCTATTTATAAATGATTAATACAAATAAGTATTAAATTTCATATTCACCATTGATATTCCAAGATTCTCTATTAGTGTAGAGCTGTGAAACTCAAGAAGGACTCGATCTTACACTACCAACAAAAAAATACAACCATTGTGAGAACACTATACTAGATTAAATATCCTTAAATCCCTATGAGAATGACAATAGTCCAAAAAAATTATCTCTTACACCTAATAATATATTAACTAACTCTCATTAAATGCTAACATCATGGATAATTGAAAAATCCCATGTTATAGGAAAAAAATAACATCATCCTCATACACAACATTTTTCACTTTTGATATCTCATATAACACCCTCAAAGAATATATATTATTAACAATAGAAACCTCATGAAAAATTATACTTTTTTGTAACAACCACACCCTTACCATTATTGGGAATAATGGAGATCAAAATTAAATTTTCTAATTAGATAAATCAATCAACAATTGTTTTAATTTAATTAAATCATTCTATTAGAATATATATCTAATTATTATTTTAATATATAGTTATATAATAAGTTTTATAATGAACTAATTGAACAAAAAAATCAGGATAAACACTAATTCTACAAAAATATGATTTTGAATTGAATGAATATTCTTTTTGGAAATTTTATCCTTCAACTATAAGAGATTATTATTCATTGATGTGTGGGAATAAATATTATATAGCACATGAAATGCCTTAAAATTACCCAAAAAATACCATATCATCTCAAATTAAATAATTGAAATACATGTTAGATTATATTTTTAGTACTCATATAAAACATCACACTAATTTGTAATATTTCTGGGAACATTAGAATCATGTGATGGGCCCATCAAAGATTGTCTCTTGTACAGATCGATGACTAATCCAAGATATATATGATGATAAATTCATTAATAATTTTAATTGAAACAATGAAAACCTAAATTGTATATAAATCCATAACCATATGTTGGAGCATAAAAAAAATATAATTACATTAATCAATTTATATTATGAATTTTAATGAATTATTTCATCATTGATTGGCTTGACAATAGATCTACAATTAACAGACATTTATATGTAGAAATTAATAAAAAATTTCCTCTATTAATGATCCACATGTGTTCTAAAAATATAAAGTTATCAATGTAATAATCTCTGGATCCTATCATTGTAGATCCCATCACTTGTGTTATTCACCCATGATTTCCATGAGAATCGCTTCCAAAGCAATCTTGATGATCTTTATGGAATCAGGTTTCAGATGTGGATGAATATCAATCTACATTATAGGGATAATTCTTGGATTGGAACTCTCATTGGATTTATGGGAATCTTTACAATTTTCAATTTTATACAAAACAATTAATTCGCTATATTAAAAAAATAATGAAATATTACTTCAAAAAATCATGGATTCAGAAATAAATCTTTTTACAATACCACATTAATATTTATCCAATACATTATGGTTCTATATGTCTAAAATAATAAACTCATTATTATATTATTTGAAATGCGCTTAAATTTAGAAATAAATTATTTTTCATAAGAAAATAAAAATTACAATATAATATTTCTCAATAACCATAAAAATGCATTCCATAATTTATGTACAATGGTTATCTATCATTAAATAATGAAAATTTATTTAATAAATAGATAACCAGGTATTATTATTTAATGAATATGTAGATTTTATATATAATAATTATTATATAATCATTTAATAAATATTTGGTTTTAATTGTATTTTATTGAAAAACTATTGATGAAAAATATGTAATCTTGAAAACATGAATAATAATTAAACCACGTGCATAAATATTATTAAATAATGCTTATAAATAATAAATAATAATTATTATATAATTGAGATTATGGATAAACATTGTTTATGACACTCTATGACTTTTTCTTAGTGGCATTATGTATTGTAGATTAAAGGCCAATTTTAGCATCTACCAATACACTATAGATCTTATAGAGTAAAAGGATAATTCTAAAATACAAAAATGAATTTAATTAATCCTTACTGTGTTATATAAACCATTGGTAATGATATATATATATAATTAGGTTAAATTATAGTTACATAAATTCATTTTCTTGATATCTATTTCTATATCCTTATGAAAACTGATCATTTCTAGAGGAGAAAATAGTTGTGGATTTATTTAGTCTATATAAATTCGATCAATGGCCCATTGGTATATACCACTGTTATATAATTTGTGGAAAAAATCATTTCTCGCATTACTAATTAATGTAATATATCTTTTGAATCAACAAACAAGGCATACCTCACCGTAAACATATGTCATGAATGTTTTTCTCAATAATACAATGTAAGTGTCCCATAACACACATTAAAAATAAAATTGAAGCCCAAGGATCAATACAGAACTAAAAATATTGGCATAACCAATGACACATATGAATGTGGATTTCCTACTTGTATGTCTTTTTCTCAAAATATCATACACTAGATACTACCATGATTGTACACCATGAGAATGTACCTTAAATTACTATGAGTATCCACCGTATATATATTTTATTTTCTGTATATCTATAAAAATATCATCCAAATGTTGAACATATATTTTTCAATTGTTTTATATCACTTCTGACTCATCTTATAGTGGGGAACTGCTTTGAAAATGTAGTTCACCAACTATTCAAAGGATATTATCACATACTTCATTATACTGATGATTACTCATGATGTTATATGAAGTATATTAATTTTAAAAGCTCCTAATACGGGCTATCACAATGTACAGAGGAGTTGGTTCTAGGGTACCAACACCAGCAGACGCTTCCTTTTCAACTGTAACAACCCGACTTTGTATGCTTGGTTTCCTAGTCCTACTAGTTTCACCCTTCTGACGCATAGTAGGAGGTGATTTTCGAGGCTCTTCCATTGCGCAATTAGTCTTTTCCATGGAGAAACTATAGATTCTTACTGAGTCGGTAGGATGATTTTCGAGAGAGAGAGAGTCTGTGACTATATTATGGAATCATTAAGGCTGTGGAGAAGAGGAAAGGTCAAGATGGAATTGAATTAATATATCATTTAGGGATTGAATATCTAAAAAATTAAATTTAAACGTGGTATGTCGAAAGATACGGAACAACATCATTTCCCTTAATGAAGACAAAATTTACACAACAACCCTTATGTATATTGGGGTCAAATAATCGATTTTAAGAAAAGTAGTTTCACAAATATCATTTTCATAAAAATAGGTTTCACAAAAATCTGTTTCATAAAAATCAGGTTCACAAAGATCGATATCATAAAAATCAGTTTCACAAAAATCGGTTACATAAAAATTGTATTCATAAAAATCAGAATCATAAAAATCTTTTTCACAAAGTTCGTTTTCATTAAAATTGTTTTCAAAAAAAATGTTGTCATTAAAATTGGATTTAAAAATATTGGTTTTATGAAAATGTGTTTCACAAAAATTTGTTTCATAAAAATCGGTTTCACAAAAATTGGTTACATAAAAATTGGTCTTACAAAAATCTGTTTCATAGAAATCGGTTTTACAATGTCCTAATTTACAATGATCGGATTTACAATGATCGGTTATACAAATTTATCATTCCTCGTTCATGTCTGATGTAATTCTTTCTTTCAGAATTTAAAGGTTTAGTTAATATATCATCAATCTGATGTTCTCTTCCAATAAACTCAAGAGTAATATCAGATTTTTTTTAATGATCTCTCAAAAAGTGAGGCCTTAAATCAATTTGCATTGTTCTAGAATGAGATATTGGATTTTTAGAAATGTTAATAGCACTTTTGTTGTCAACGTTTATTTATACCTGATTGAATTGATAACCATTGTCTAGTAAAGTGTTTTTCATCAACAAAATTTGTGCTCAACAACTACTAGCGGCAATGTATTCTACTTATGCAGTAGGTAATGAAATATAATTCTGCTTTTTTACTGCACCATGATAATAGTGACATGCCTAACATGTGACATGTCCCAGAGGTGTTTTTTCCATCTAGCTTACTACTCACAAAGTCAGCATCTTAATAGCTTATTGAATCAAATGGTTTCCTCTTGGATAAAATAGTCTTGAGTTGGAAGTATATTTTGAGTTATTTGAAAATCCATTTAACAAAATTTAAATGAGATTCATTGGGATTATCTTGAAAGTGATCACACATAAATATACTGAACATAATATCAGGTATGCTACGACTATGGTATAGAAGACTCCTTATCATGCCTCTGTAGTTGGTTTGATCCACTGATTCTCCAACCTCATCAGCATCAAACATACAAGTGGTACTCATAGGTGTATCACTACCATTACTACCATCCTAACAAAAACATATTAAAAGGACATCAGTTTATTTTCATTTATTTTAAATAATACCATATTTGTTTTGAAAAATCTGAAATCCAAGGAAAAATTTATCTTCTCCCATTAAAATCATTTAAAATTTATGTTACATTATTTTTTAAAAATAATTACATAAATAATTTTTGGATGATCCAAAAATTATATCATCTACATAAATTTGTAATATCAAAACATCTTTGGAAATCCTATTAATAAACAAATATTGATCTTCAATTCCTTTAGAAAATCCTTTTGAAATAAGAATGTTTCTATGTCTATCATACCAATCTCTTGGAGCTTTCTTTAGACCATATAATTCTTTAGAGTGTTTAAAAACATGTTTTAAAAATTGGGTAATCATAAATCTAGGGGTTTTTCAACAATTACATCCTCAACTATATACCTATTTCGAAAAGCTCTTTTGATATCCATTTGAAAATGTTATAACTTCAGACGAGTTGCATAAGAATGTTGTATCTCATTGGACTCTAACTTATCTACAGGTGAAAAGATCACCTCATAGTCTATTCGTTCATCATTACTATATCCTTGAACAACTAACCTAGCATTGTTTCTAACTATATTTCCAGACTCATCACATTTGTTTCTGAAAACCCATTTAGTGCCTATGGGCATGGTGTCTTTAGGTCTTTCAACCAGTTCCCAGTAATTGTTTCATTCAAATTTATTTAATTCTTCTTGCATAGCCATCACCCAAAATTCATCACTAATAGCATCATTAATATTTTTGGGTTCAAGCTGTGAATGAAATGCTATATTTTCGACATAGTTTCTCATAGAAGATCTAGTTTGTATCCCTAAGTATAAATCACTTACTACAGCAATGATAGAATGATTCTGGAGTGTTCAAATTCTTATAAAAATATTCAAACTAGACTCCTCATGATTTTATATTGGTTCAGACTCAACAAGTATAGATTCTAGATGATTCCTAGAACTGGTCACCTTTACAGGGATTCACTTTCATTATCATTGTGGTTCAGAATTGACATATCTTCCTCAAGATATTCAATAGAGGATTTGGTTTCATGTGGATCGGTCTCATAAAACAAGACATGAACTAACTCTTCCACACATTTGGTCTTCTTATTTAATACTCTATAGGATTTACTGGAGAGTGAGTAACCTATGAAAATTACTTCATCACTCCTTGATGCAAATTTTCAAAGATTATCTTTAGTGTTGAGGATAAATACTTTGCAACAAAAAACACTAATGTAATTAACCTTATTCATTCTATTTTTCCCAAGTTCATAAGGGGTCTTCTTAAGAACAGGTCTAATCAAGACTCTATTAATTGTACCACAAGGGGGATTTACAGCTTCAGCCCAAAAATAAATTGGTAAATTCTATTCACTAATAATAGACCTAGATATTTTTTGAAGGGTCATATTTCTTCATTCCATGACTCCATTTTGTAGAGTTGTTCTAGGAGTAGTGAAATTGTGATTATATCCATTGTGTGACCAATATGATTCATACTCCTTATTTAGAAACTCACGGCAATGATCACTCCTCAAGCTCTTAATTCTATGTCCACTAAGATTTCCTATAGACTTGGAGTATGTGATAAAATAAGAACAAGGTTCCCTTTTTTGAGCTAGAATGTATACACAAGTGTACCTAGAAAAATCATCTACTTGAACATAAACATAGTGCTTCCTATTTAAACATGAAACTCTTAATGGTCCAAACAAATCCATTTTAACCAACTGAAGTGGTTGAGTAGTAGAATATTTTTTCTTTGGTTTGAAATAAACTTTCCATTGCTTTCCCTTTGGAAAAGGATCACACACTTTGTTAAGTGGGAATTCCAGTTTAGGTAAGACTCTAACTAAACCATTCTAAGTTAGATTCCTATGAGAGAGCACATTGTAGTGTCCTAATATTCCAGGCCACCGCTAGGATTCCATATCAAAATTATTTAATCAAGAAACATTTGGCTTAACTAAATAATTAAATTCAACAACATAAACATTCTCATTTTTGAGAGCATTAAATATTAAATCTCTTTTGAATTTATAAAAATTACAAGTCGTATTTTCAAATATGACATTGAAACCATCATCACACAACTGATCAATACTATGTAAATTGTACATTAATCCATCAATAAAATGAACTTTGGAAAATAATACTGTATTATGGTAACCGATCTGGCATAAGCCAAAGATTTTCCCCTCAGCATTGTCACCAAAAGTTAGGTGACCACCTTCATCCTTTATTAGGCTCTTAAAGAATGAGTAGTTTCATGACTTATGTCTTGAACATACACTGTCCAAATACCCAAGAGTATTACAAGAAATCTTTAGAAAACTTCCCTGTAAAATAGATTATACATGGGGTAACATTGGTACATAGATTTTCTTGGATCCTGAGAGGTTAGCAAGAAACATTTTTGGAACACATAATTGTCTCACTGGTTTTCTATAATCAGAAGATATATTTTGAGACCTAAATACATTGTTTGGTCTTTTAGAGAATTTTTTTCACGAAATGGTCCAATACTGGAACTAGTAGTGAATTGTCCATATTTTTTTAACAAATTTACATTTAATTATCCTTCTCTATCCAGGTTGATTTCCCAGATCAGTTGTATATTTTGGGGAAAACGGTTTTCCTAACAATTAAGTCAAGGAATCTCTACCTATAGTAAACTTTTCATGGTCTCTTCTTAATTTCTAATTAGAAAACATATGTTCAGTGATTTCCATTAACAGTTGGGAGTTTATTTCTTTTTAAATATCCACAAATGACTTATTGTTTTCATTTAAAGCATGGTGTCTCTTTAATGATTTATATTTGTCCTTGAGATCATTAAATTCATCCTCAAGAATTTGACAATATTCAAATAGTTCATCTTTAGTCATTTCTTCATAATTGTGTAAATCACTCTTATTCTCGGAATGATAGTAATTATGTATAGGAGAGTTAAGTGTTACCTCAGATGTCTCTATCAAGAAACATATATTGGCTTGATTGTTCTGTTCACTATCAGAATCATCAGATCCACTAGATCTATATTCTGAAGCACTCAAGGTAGAATTTATTGCCTTTTTATACCCTTTTCCCTTGTCTTCATATTTCTTCTTGAATTTCAGTATGGGACTATTTTCCTTCACATGACCTTTTCGTTTGCACTCATCGAAGATTATTTCATTTGAGTTATCATTCCATTTTTTTTCTTTCATCTAGCATCCATTACTATCATAGATTCCCTTGTAGTTTGACTTACTAAATAATTTCTTTTTTCTATAGATCATTTTGAACCTTCTAGCCCGATGACCCATATCCTCGTCACTGTCTGAATCTGAATTTTCACTAGTGGAGAAGTCTACATGAACTTGAACTTTTTCTATGTTTTTTCTCTTTGAGGTAGTAGTCGTGAATTCTACTAACATCATCATTGGTTCCTCATCTACATCATTATTCACATTATATTCTTCCTCGTACAATATTAGTTTTTCAATTAGCTCTAACACTGGTAGCTTGCTTATGTAACATAATTCTCAGATGTAAATAGAAGTTCCCCTCCATCTGCTAGGTAGGCATCAAATAAGACTCATAATCTTGTCCTTACTATCCACTGGTCTTCCAAGAAGACTCATAGTGTTCACTATTACATTTAACCTGAAAAACAATTCCAAGATAGGTTCATCATGCTTCTTTTTAAAATTATCATATTTCATATTGTATGTATTCAGTCTCATTTCTTTAGCATTTGTTATTCCTTCATGAGAAACAGCTAAAGTATCCAAAATCACATATACATTTTTAAAAGAAGATATTCTACTAAATTCACCATCACCTAGAGAATAGTACAAAGCATTCATTTCTTTATAGTTATTGTTATATGTGGATTTAGTCAACCGAGACAATGTATCCATAGAAATAGCAGGTAATGTATATTGTTCTTCAACTGTGTCCCAGATTTCAGGTCCCGTACACTCTAGATACATTTTCATTTTTCATTTCTATTGACTAATTTTATTACCATTAATGAATGTTGGCCTATTGGTAGTAGGTCCCTCAATTCAAGTTTCCATAGTTATATAGAATTTAATGAACTGGAAATTTAGATATGACATAAATTTTTAGATCTTTACGATACAACTAAAATAAAAGTTGAAAATAATATAGAAAAGATGAAAATAAATAATTCATTGATACCAAATGTTGGTCAGAGTGGATACTCAAGAGGGGGTGAATTGAGTCCCACATAAAATTTCTGTTTCAAAACATTATGGTTTATAAAACTCATAGTTTTAAAAATGGACCAATTAATTTAGGCATTAGAAATGTAAATGTACAATTTGTCAACATGTTTCTCAAAGGGTGATTAGTCCTCAGATAAATCATTGTCGAAAAGTAATTAAACTTTTGAAACGAGTTTAATGAATTAAACAAAAAAACACACTAACCAAAAAAAACTTTCAAAGTGAAAGAAAATAACAGTTTTCTGTTTTAGTAAATATATGTAGAGGATAAAACAAAACATAGTAATTTATCATTAGCACAATAATGTAAAAAATAGGTTCAATATCATACAGAGAATTAATCCTATCCAATGGGGATCACCTTCCAAAAATCTTTTTATATAGATAAACACTTTATCCACACATTGGATCAGGGTTTACAAAAGCACACCGTGCTGTTCAGGTCACATTTGACCTCTACCACAATTATTCATGGGAAACCAAACGTAATAAGTTATTGATTATGAGGATAGTTTTATATCCTCCAGTTATTCTCATGAGACGGTGTGTGTTTAAAAAATATATTTTGACACTTCTCAAATATAAAATATAAAACAAAACAATGTTAAGGATGTGAATAGAGTTAATAATTCTATGTGTGTTGTGAAGTGAGGCTCTAGACTCAATGAATGTTGAGAAACATGTATTTGAGTCAACTTCTGGAAGATTTCTTAAGAATAGAGTATCACAGTTTCTATAATTCAGCTTGAGGGAGTGAAAAGGTTCATCTCCTTGATGTCTCGATGTATATTGAGACTTTGTGGTGAAAATATCATGTCGTAGCCTTCTTGTAATCTCAAACACTTAGTTCTTCTCTTTTCACGATCACACAGTCTGTGTCTCAGCGTGTACTGCTACTATTCCATCAACGTCCTATATTTATGGTATAAATGAGGTCTTTTTATACTCCATGATTCTCTACACAGAAGGATCTTTGACCATGCATTTACCTCGTATATGTCTATGGATTGTCCTACAGACAACATTAAATAACGACATAAACATTAATTTGTTTACATATGACCATTATAAATAAACTTGAATTAATAAAATGTAAATAGTTATTTATATCAATCAGTGAGTAATAATTGGTCTTTTGTCTTTGGTTTGATAACATTGGTATGTCCTATTCGGTTCGTTATCTTTTGTGTGTCAACTTCGGTCTGTCATAATTCGGCCATGGTCTTTCATAATTTGGTTTTGATGTGTCAGGGATTCTAAAAACGATTATGAAGAGTCTGTCTTGAATGTACCACTACAATATAAATTTCAAATCAAATTATATGTAGAAATACACTTCTAAACATATTTATTCATAAACTATAAGCAGTTGACTTATTAAAGTATATGTTTTTCTATGACATATATTATTTACACAGAAATATTAAATGTGGCATGAAAGATATGAATATGTATATTGACATTATTAGTGATTATGAAAAATACATTATCCTGAAGGGTCCAACACATGGATTATTGAAAACATGTAGCTTCTATACTCTCTGGAACTTCTTTTTTGGAGATTGGTTCATAATTTTAAATCAATAATAAGTCACATACATCAGTGACCACAATAAAATATCTCAATGGTTTTCATAGAAATATTTTTCTCTGATTTTGTACATGTTTTTTTGGGAACTACTTATTCAATGTGGACCATGAAATCTATTCATGTACCATTTATTTTGTATCATGTGCATCAACTTCATCAAAGACTCTCATTCTCTGTCTATCCTTTTAAAATATGTTTCCCAATCAAAAAAGACGTCATGTTTTGGTGACTATCATAATCATATCTAAGTGGTTGTATATGTAGTTTATCATTATTTCAATTAGACATCCTACTAATATACACATTGTTCCTCAATGTTCTATTTTGTTTCCTAACTCATCTATAACAAATGTCTCACAAAACCCTACATGGTTATGCAGAAAAACAGAAATAATTCCACTCCATAACTCTAAAGGAATTATATTTTTAGATTCTTTTTTTACTCGACATAATTTGTATGTCATTATTTAAGGGATACCTAATAACTGATAATGGAAAATCGTGATGACTCATCATTTACCTTACAATGTATAACATTTTAAAATTTCGTATTTAACTAACATCTTTATGATATGTTGAATAATATAGATTATGACACTACAGAATACAAAACACAAATATAAAATCGATAAACTCTAGGATAATATATTAACCACCACATTATAATTATATATTCATTATATTCCATCCAAGTATATTCTCCACATCATTCAATAATTAAATGATATTTCTAAAATGAGTCCTACTTATTCATTATCTTTTATTCATAAAAAATTTCTCTCAATTCATTAAGTTTGTCAATAATTATGAATTCCCACCAACATCATCCACTAGAAATGTTCCACACATATCATTTTGTACCAATTGTTGATGGTATATAAACTGTCAACATGTCGGCAAAAAAATTATTTGGTCATTATTCCTTATATAAAATCATGACATCTTTCAACTGGATTTAGCTTAAATCAATATAAATAATCATTTTTATTTATCTATTTAAAATGCCTCAAATTTTCTTGACCAGGATAATGATTCCATTTTCTGGTATTATAGGAGTCATGTGAACATGATTCATTATCAATTTCTAGTACATGGTTTTCGAAAAATAAAATATAAACACCGTATTATAAATTTTCCAAACATTATCATATGTTTCTGTTATAAAATAACCATATTTTTTTACAAAAATAAAAATAAACCCATCTAAATATAATCATGATACAAAAACTAGTTTCATGGTAACCACTCATATATAATAACAATCAATTAAAATTGAAATCATTCACATTGGAAATGAAATCTATTAGTCACATATTGCTAGAACAGCAATCCTCACAACATTAGAATATCTCTACTCCAATTATCCTCTATAAATTGATCATAATTTACGTAGTTCATGAAATTGTATTTATAAATGTGAAAATTTGATATTTCGAATAAACATGTTGTTGATATTGAAATATTACAATCGATAATGAAAGTAACCTTAGTATCCCCTTGCTTTATAGTACAGTTCTTTGTCTATTCCCCCTTCTTTATATTGAAAAATATTTGTAACATATTTTAATTTATCTTCATATAGTCCATTCTCTTCATGAAATGTTGATTATCGAGATTTTTAGAACAGTTATGAGTCATAGGACACTTTTCCTTGTTATTCATTTTCTTATTCACCATGAGATCCTTCTGTTTATAATGACCCATGTCTCAATCGACATAAAGTATCAATTCATGTAGTTATAAATGAAAACACCCATTCTTTTTAATATTATATTTATCAATAAAATCGGATAATGTCATTGTAGGTGAGGAAACAATTAGATTTGTACACAACTCATTCAAGAATATAATCCCTAAATGTCCATGCATTCAATGTTTCAAATATGCATTAATAGAAGTGGCCTAAATGACAAATTCTCTATGATTGGTGGTAAATAAATCTTTATAGATCTCATATATATATATATATATATTCTATTCATGATTAATATCCAGAAGGGGAGACATCGTTTGATATGCATCCATGTCACCATGTTGTTTCAAAGGAAAATTTTTAGGGATGATTTCATAATGCAATGAATATTTGTGGTATCAGTGAAATGTTTCACGTTGAGTTTTAACTTATCCTCACAAGATTTATTTCCATGTGAATCCGAAATAGTTTCTTCCAACACATAATATATCATTTCAAGCTGAAGGATAACTGCTATGTTACATAACAACTAATGTATTTTTTCCAATTATATTTTTGTATATATCAATTAAGGATCACATTTATGTTTTGAAGGATATCTTCATACTATTTAAGGGAAATACATGAACAAAAAAATTTAGTTTTCTTATAAAATCATGTAAAATAAATAAAACATATATTTAATAATCAACCACTATTTTATCAATATCTAATAACACTTACGATTGGTGTCATGAACTAACCCATATCGAGGCTAGAGCTACAACTACCTCATGTCTTCCACCAAAGGCTTGGGGTGGTGACAAGTACCTAAGGAACTTGAATCATTAGTAGGACTCTTCTTATGTACATGTATACAAAAAGATGTCAAACTCATTGAAATAGTGAAAAGGGAAATAAGTATAATATGTCACACTTGTGTAAATAAACCCCACATATATGGACCACAAAATAGTAAGAGAAAAATTTGGATAACTAATTTCTAAAAAGTGGTGAAATACACCCCAATAAGAAAATAAACACAACCTGGTAGAAAATAGAAGGAAAAATAGTCTTTAGATCCCCACTCCTAGAACCCAATTTATGACCACCTTACGTAGTACACGCACCCATAACATTGAGCTTCTCCAAATTCATGACATAAAATGATTTTCTATTTACAATGGTCGTGATTCATACTAGAAAATCCCATGTAGGGGTGAGTAATAACATACCCAGTTGGACACCTCGAATGATAAAGGAGGTATAATAGATGATATAAAAATCCAAGCATGTATAACAGATAGAAATAGGTATAGTGAAAGAGTGCTCTTCAACCCAATAAGAGAGTAAAGAAAAACACATGCATATAGAAGTAGCAAGAGGATATGAGAAGAAGAACATCTATTAGAATCATTGCTTCTAATAGTATGAGTGTATACTAGTTCAACCCTGACAAGCTACGTGGGAAGGAACGTGTCATTCCCCGCATGGCTTTGCCTCTCCGGATATGAGAGTAACCAAAACCCAATGGGGTTTTACTAAAATATGACACACACACACACACACACTTATTCTCTGTCAATGAAACCCAAATGAGAGATTATAGGGGACTACATCTCCTATCCCATCGTAAGAAATAGTGTATCCAATATTTCTAGAAGTATCCACATACAATTCCCATCATCCCTCACATCTTCCTTTAAAAAACAAGTAAAATGTACTCAAACACCAAACCTTGATACTATACATATTGAGAGAATTTTTCTCACCTACATGACCTCCGGTCTTGTCAAAAGGATGTGTCCTGGTAGGTAATATGACCCATATACTCATGATTCAAATGTAGGATCAATTTATTTCCCTTCAATGATCAGTATCTTGATAGTTCATGTCGAGCAAAGGACCCACTAACTATTGCATCAAGGGGGTTCCACTCTGATTGATACAATAGTGAAATCGCACCCTAGCTCATCAAGAGGATGAAATAGAAATAATAGTCCTAGTGTTCCCTTGACATGGTGATTCAATGGTATTCCACACGAGGTCATCGAAGAATTGTTCCCTACCTGTTTGGGTGATTCCACTTAGATGTAACTATAGGGGAGCCATGCCCATGCCGGTAGGGGGCTACATTGTGATTTTGATCTTATCCACTATTATCATCAAACACCTCCTGAATGTGATTCATGATTGGAACACCATTCATTTTAAAATTAATGTTTCACCTATGGTCACTATTGTGTTATAATAGGATAAAAGTGATGGATATGATGTTTAAATGCATCAAACAAAAAACAAATAAAAGTGTGCATTTCAATTAAATAATCCCAAATGGGGAATTATGGGGCTCGTGAAATGAATATAAACATTAAAGTCCCAAATTAACATCCATGGGTGAATCTAGAATTTTGGGTCACATTTCATTAGATGACTCATGAATTTGATGCCCAATTTTGAAGATAATGCCATTTTAAGATGACACATGGGAAACATTTAGGACCCATGACTGATCAGCCATGGACGAACCACCACATTCAGTCCACTTACCACTATGGTATTCTACCACAGTTGACCATCCATTGAGTGGACACACATCAACCAAATACTATGGTCGACTGCTCGGACTGGTCATGACCACTATCCCCACAATAGATCCAGTTGTAGCAGAACCACAATCAATCATGCCTATGGTGCACTTCATCCAACCGGTATCTAACCAGTTCCAACTAGAATCGACCTAATGGGTTTGGCCCAAAAAAATATTTTTTACTAAAAAAACCTCTCACTATCCTTGTCCACATTTCTGCATCTCATCATGCAACACTCTAGTCTATCCATCTCCCTAAGGCCATCTACAATGCGCACCAGCAACACCATCGCCTAATGGTCGACTACTAGACGGGTCATGCTATGACCGGCTCTACGGGACACTGATGTCGCCTCATGGATGTCTCGGTCACGTGGACCACAGATGACCACCATGGAGAGGTGGTCTATTTCTAGGACCACAAAGTCTCATCCCGTGCATGAAAACTAAAAACTAACATACATCTTGGATCCTCAGATACCATCCTACCCAAACACATTATCTCACTCAGAAACCTAACAGTCTTTATACCTAGAAAAAAGTATGTAGCATCTTTCAAAGTTTAATATTCCTCCTACGATACCTGAAACATTGAACTAAAGCCGATATAGACTCCTTGAATAATATTCTACCCATATCATTTCTTCACATTCTATCTAGATTTCATTTAATTATGTTTTATAGATAATTGACGATGAACAAATCAAATGGTTGAAAAAAATGAAGACCAAATGATCACAAAATAGATCTGTTGATAAAAGTGTTAGTATTTCCATCAGCGTTGATAATTAAAGTAGAAAAAATGATAATGAATCAAATTAGACACCCATTAATGTCAATTGGGAATGCATTATAAAACATAATAGTTATACCTAGATTTTTGGATTTTTATTCATTTTTCTTTGTTAGATCTTCTCAGATATGTAGTGTCCTCATATTCTATGGATCATATGTTGTCAATTTCAAATTAGAAAGTGAGGAGGATATATTCCCCTGGTAATAGTTTTTTATGCACCAAACCCTATCAAAAGATCAAGACACCTCTTAATATAATTTCATTGGTCTAAAAAAATTGTTATTTGATCTAAACATCTTCCTCCCTCTCACATCATGTCACTCTTATGAAAAAAAATTCCTAATAGACTCAAAGGTAGTCTCAAATTTTCAATCAGTTTCCCCAATTATATGTTATTCGAAATGAATTTAATTTAAAATAATTTTATGTAAATTTTTTATTTATAGTTAGGTTCTTTTTAGATTTTTCTACAAATGGTTATTGAAAAAAACTATATCCCAACTTCGGTAAATTACATGTTTCATACCCAACCATGGGAATAGATTTCTGATTTGAGCTATTATATAAGAGATATCACGTTTACTCTAGTTTCATAGTGTAAAATATAGTTAATATTTTATAAAATTAATTCTTGGCACACTAGGCCCCAGAATAGCATGATATCTCAACACTTGGCACTAGAAATTTTTATTGAAATATTTCATGCTCATATAAAGAAAAATCAGGGCCTCTAAATCATTCCCTCTTTATCAATTTTCCTCTATGAGTTGAAAAAAAATGGTGAAACAACTCAGGATACTGAATCTCCTCTTGGCTTCCTACTCCCATGAACTATCATTCATGTTTCTATTATGCCACATTGTTTTAACAAAATCCATGATCCATCTACATAAGATCCTATACTGATGGTGATGTGCATAGGATCATGCACTTATCTCCTAAAAGTTTACATATAGAATATTTCACACCTCAGGATACTGAATCTCCTCTTGGCTGCCTACTCCCATGAACTATCATTCATGTTTCTATTATGCCACATTGTTTTAACAAAATCCATGATCCATCTACATAAGATCCTATATTGATGGTGATGTGCATAGGATCATGCACTTATCTCCTAAACTTTTACATATAGAATATGTCACGCACACATTACTATTGTTCATGTAGGGAATTATGGTAGGAATCCTTTTCAAACCTATACATGATCTTGAACGGATTGATGAACCTCGGTGTGATCATGCCTCCAAGGAAGAAAAGAAAAATGGGATCGGTTACCATATCATCCAGCATAGATATAATGCATTCATTCTTCCAATCAATTTTTGGGTTAAAGGATATACTCATATATAGATGGATTCCAAATGAATCATGCATGTCTCTCTAGAATTGGGTAGTAAACCACACGTCACGGTCATTGATAATAATTTGTGTTTCCCCAGGAACCCAGATGATCTCCCATATATATAACTTCCCCAAAATCTCTAACTAAATCTTCTCCTTGATAGAAAATAAGTGTTCAGAATTTATGAGTCAGTATATTGTCACCCAGATGGGATCATGGCCCTACATTATATGTAGAATCCCTGTGATTAAGTCCATGGTTATGTTATCCCATTTCCATTTCTGGAACTCAAGAGGCTAAAAACCCCAATAGAACCCGTTGCCCAGCCTTTACCATCTAACAGGTGAGGCTCATGAGATGTTCTCAACTACTCATTATCTCATGATAGACACCAAAAAATCTACTAATTTGAAAATACTCCCCATAATGGGATGTACAACTAATGTTTATGTGTGGAAGTCTCTCGACATCTCATCCTGCATCGCAACGAGAACAAATCCCCCCAACAAATAAGATCGTGTGTTACCTATCTCAGAACATCTATATTGTTTGTTGTATATCGATATCTAATCACACTGAACATCGAAACTCATCTCTACTATATTGTATTCTTTCAGATGATAAAGGAATGAGGGATTAAACTCCATTGAATATAGAAACACTATACCCTCTTATTCCACTAGGGTTAACTGTAGGGAAGCAAACTACTATGAATATTCGCACACAAGGAATGCATGGGAAATCCTTTTAATGGCATCAACTCTAAATTTTCCCTTCCCTAAGGTGTACACTATCTCTATTTCATAGTCCTAAAGTTATTCAAACTAGTATCACTGCCTCATATTCATATATCTCTGGGTAATGATGTATATGATGCTCTTATTGTCTTAATAAACCACAAAGTGCACTCCTAGAATGTACTGTCTCCCCATCCTTATGGTGATGACTACCTCTACTATCTCTAAGTCATGACTAACATAGTACATCTCATGGTGTCACAACTACCACATCCCATATGTACCATATTCCTGTTATTTCATCGACACACAATTGAGCCTAGATTATGTGGCATCACAATACACTATGAAATAAACCCCCTCCTTTAGTAGTCTCAAAAAAAGATATCTCCTAAAACTCATCCATAACTCATTTAATTCCTTTTGTAACTATATAGACAATGTAAAAACCTATCTATTTAGTGTTATATATTTCAATGGTGATAAAATCATAAAAAAGTATTCCCAAAATCACATGTCGTACCCTACCGAACCAAAAAAGCATTGCACATATGACACATTATTTGTTTGTCCAATGAATGAACTAAATTTATATTCTCTAGATATATATAGATAAAATTGATTTTGAGATGACATTCCCCAGAAATTGAACTGTATTAATCTATAACTATAATGTTTATATCTTTCTATTAATTATGGGATCTCAATGTAAATAAAAACTATTGAAATTCCCTGTCCATAGAAGATCGGAGCATTTGAATTATTTTAATACATTACAATGATTACTATTATTCATCTACCGAAGGATCGATCAGATAATTAGTCTTGTAAAATAGATTAAAAATATGAATTCAACATTACAACTTGAAAAGTAATACAACACTAATTTATTCTATTAGAAATATCCAAGACTCCTAGATTATTCTTGTATGTCACTCATAACTAACTTCTTCATATCCTGATAAAATGAAACATATGAAAGGGGTGGTATCAAATTCTTAGAAAGAGTAAGAAATACAGTGGAAGATAACAATAAAATTAGGTATGGTGAATAATTGAAAACACACACCTTTACAAATAATAAACTAGAATGCTTTATGGCAGGAATATGAGTTGAGTAAATAAAACCATAATAAAACACAGTCATGGGTATTCTACAAGTTGAATAACCACATGAAGCATCAACATTATTTTCATAATGAGGGAATGTATAATGTGGAATATTCTGAATCGTTTTTTGAAAGCTACGACCAAGGCATCTAAAAATGATTATGGCATCGGCCAAAACCATATATCAAATTGGGTAAGGCATAAACCAATTAAACCTATAATTTTCTCACGAGACCTACCTATGCATCAAGATCTGATAGAGTGATCCACTCATCACTTACTATGTCCAATACATTCCTTGCATGAAATTTTTGAAACACAACATAATCATTTATATTAAAACTAGCATATGAAATGTCAATACATTAACAGTAAAACATGAATGGTATAAAAATAACACATTAACCACCAAACATATCATCACTCATTCAATAAAATATTTAATATTCTATTTATAATAAATAAACCTCAATTAGGATAAATATTCAAAAGTAATTTTTGCATACTTTAAATGATTTGAAAACCACATTGAGAGAAATATCCTTTTTTCAAGAAAACATCTAAATGTAACACGATTATGAAAGGAATACATTTAACGATAATTTTTAGTCAATCATTTTCATAACACATTGAATCTTTTGAAAGTAATTATCAATTTAAAACATCCATGTCCATATTAATAAATCATTAAAACCATTTTAAAAACATGGACATTAATGACAATTATTTAGAAGAATAAAAATTAACACTATTTAAAATAACGATTTAGTTAAATAGTCTCTACCATAAAACTGTAAAATATTCGTTTTGAAATCATTTTTAAGAAACATGGACATGGATGAAATATATGTCTCATTAAATAAATACATATAATCAATATCGTTTAATATTGTGATTTAGGAATTAACCCTTACCTCATGTCCGACTTGACCTGTTTGTTCTAAAATCACCTAAATTATAAAATAAAGTTAATTTATACTTTCTTTAGAACCATTTTCAAATTTAGAATTCCTTTTATATCACTTATTATTATGTTATTAATATTATGAAATCACTTATGTTAGTAATAGTCAATTTATTATTTTTGGGGCTTTTGTCAAAAATGAATTTCTTATAATTTACAAGTTTTCCTTGTGGTGAAATTTTCATTATCTTAAGAACTTTATACATGATTTTGATATCATATATATATATATATATATTATATCCAGTATATATATGTATTTTTAACAGTTCATAACATTAGGATATAAAAATGAAATGCACCGTTCACGGAGAAGGTAAGTCGTACGTTCCAATGAAATCTTCTTTCATTTCAATTTAATATTTTAATGGAATGATAAGTTAATGTAGCATAAGTATATTATAATTCAATTATAATATCATATATAATATCAGTAACTCCATCCTATATATGTTACATTTATGGATTGAATGAGCCATTTCACTTTGAGGGGGCGGTAGTCCGCACTTCTTCAGATGGAATTATCGCATTTAACCATTATGGAATCCATAAAGGTGTGATATAAATGGAAAATATAGAATCATAGAAACAATATAAATAATATGTATATATATAATATAAAGACATTGTCATATTAATGGCCACCATAAGAGGTTGTAGGAGATAATTGAACAATAATTGTTTTGAGAGGCAGTAGTTTGGAGTCCATCGAAAGAGTATGGTCTTTTCAAATTAGATGGATGTGTGAGTAATTGTAGATTGAATCATTATCATAATGACAACCTAGTATGTTGATGTTATTGGTGTTGTTATCCATGAAACTAATAAAAGTGTTTATGAAGGTTTGAGAAGTAAAATAAAATAAGGGAACTTTAGGGAAAATATTACATTAGAACCAGGTTACTCCCTTCGGATTAAACCAAATGAATTATATGAAGTACCTTCTACCTAAGGTAAGGATTATAGGAGGAAGAGAGGGATTTTGGAAGCCTAATTAGGTATATGTTGTTTGAGACAATTGGTTGGATAGGTGTGAGAAATGTGTTATAGATTAGGGGTTTTATAATGGGGGATGGGCTCTTTAGGAATGTATGAAATTATTATTTTATTATATATTTATTTTCGGTTTCTAAATTTACAGAACTCATTAAAGTCAAAAATAAGATGACTATTGTTTGAAATAAAATCATCTAATAATAAATGGACATTTTTTTATATTGTTTTAATTTTTATAATCATATTTATTTAAATCCTTCGTTAATGATGTAAACACTGCAAAATTATTGTGCAATAAAAACTTTTATTTATTTTATGTCGAAAAATTATAACAAAATTACCATGATGTAGTAAATCATTTAAATTTCAGATGAAAATTTATAGTTGAATTTATAACTTATAAAACCTCATTTAAATAATTTTTTTCTAAGATATGTATGATTATGCCATTTTTGTCTTTACTTCATATTAATTAATATAAAGTGTCATTGTCATCCCCATGTGGCTCCATGGGGTCCCAAAATCGACACAATGATGACCATGGTCAGATAGGTATCATCAAATTGTAGTATGACACATGTTAGACTTATTTAATATTATTAAAATTACATTTGGTTACCCTTATTTACCATATTTACACTTTAGCCATAGATAATAAAATATTTACTGATGTAAAAATTCATAATGTCTTATAATAAAACATATCTACTTACAAAATTTGGACCTCCTGATTTCAAATAAGGAATCCATTTTTTCAAATTCATAACACAGAAGTGGAAGAAATTAATTTAAAATTAAATTCCATTGTCAAAACAAAAAGCGTGTTTTTAGGAAATAATAACTATCAAAATATTGACACATTTTTATATCGAGTTTAATTGTGAAAATACATACATCAACATAAATTATATTAAATCATAAAAATATAATTTAGTGATACATTAAAACCAATAAAAATTAAAATTTAACTATAAAAATTCATTAGATTAAAATTGTTGTATTTAATTAAAATTTAGTATTTTCACTATTAATAAGAATATGAATGTTTTAAAAAATATTACCAAAAATTTACCCTTAGAGAATTTTTATTTTATGAATCCAAAAATGAATTCTATTCTCAAAAATAATATTTATAATATTTCAAAAAGTGGGTATTAAAGTTCATAACAGATCATTTGATGGGTCATGCTGTGTTTGAATCTCGAAGCTGCATACAGTGCAAGCTATTGAATTATTCAAAGGGAAACGTACAATGGATGCTTGGGTTTATAGATTCATTCCTCCTTAAAATAATTCCATCCTCGAAATTTTGAGAATACTACTATATGAAATGATTCGGATGGTCCTTCATCATACATTTATCGAGTTCCAGCATCGCCTCTTCCATCTTATGGTTTCTCCATAGAAATTTACCAGACAAGTCATCATGTTTCTCAACACTTGATCACTGAATCTAGAATCCTGACAGGCTCATCGTAGTACGATATATTGGGTTCCAGTTCGATTTCATCATAGTTGAGTACATTCATTGGGACATGCAAGTATTTTCAGAACAATGATACATGGAACACATCAAGATATTTGGAGAGACTTGGCAGAATTTCTAAACAGTAAGCTATATTCCGAATTCATTCTAGAATTTTGAAAGGTCTGATGTACCTGGGATATAATTTACCCATCTTACCGAAATGTATAACTCCCTTACATGGAGATACCTTCAATAAAACATGATCTCCAAGTTAAAATTCTAAATCCTTACTTTGGTTATCGACATAGACTTTTTTCCTACATTGAGTAGCTTTGATGTGGGTTTGGATAAAATTCATCTTTTATATTGTTTCCTCAACAAGTTCTGGGACTACGTGTTTCCATTAACCAAC
Organism: Viscum album; assembly: GCA_963277665.1. NCBI lineage: Eukaryota > Viridiplantae > Streptophyta > Magnoliopsida > Santalales > Viscaceae > Viscum > Viscum album. The sequence continues at coordinate 1,437,767,895 of OY728159.1, forward strand.
ATCATCCCAAAAAATTGGTGTTCGACATCTCATTCCATATAACGCTCTACATGATTCCATCTGAATACATGAATGGAAGGTATTATTATAGGGAAATTCTACCAATGGTATATACTGATACCACATTCCTTGAAAGCCATCTAAGAATTATCTCAACAATTCATCTAAGTATTTAATAGTTTGTTATAACATTCCATCAATTTGATGGTGATAGGAAGTGCTGAAACTATGTTTAGTATCTAAGGCCTTCTGATGAATTTTCCAGAATCATGATGTAAAAAAGGGATCATGATCAAAAAAATAAATATGGGTACTCTATAAAGTCTTACAACCTCATTAATATATAGTCTTGCTAAATCTTCAAGTGGAAAATCATCCATTATAGAATGAAAATGTGCTAACATTTTAAGATAATGAAAAATGAACCATATTGAATCACTTATTCTAGGATTCATTTGTACCCCCGTGACAAACTCCATCAAAATATCATCAAATTTCCACTTAGATATGGGATGAGGATTCATGAAACTACTAGGTTATTGTCTTCCAACATTCACTTGTTGAAAACCCATACATCTCTACTCAAAATCATTAATATATCTCTTTATTTTGTCCACCCAAAAAAGTTCCTTAAAATATCTATACCTCATAATAATACCAGGGTGTATAGATAAATTAGAAAAATGACCATCATCCAGCAATTCTATTTTTTGATTAGGTATGGAAGGAACAAAAAGTATATTCACAAATTCCTAAATCATGTCTTCATATGCGAAGTCGATCAATCTACCATTCCTTTTATTCTGGCACCATGGTGCTTCCTTTCACAATTATCACATGCTCGAAACTGAAATCTTCCCTTCTTCCATATTTTCGCATTTCCTTTCCAAGAGTGTTCAGTAGATATCTTCATCTCATGATTTTATTTAATAATGCAAGACATAAATATTTCCTTCTCTGTCTTGATAGAACATGTGACTATTTATTTATATGATGAGAAGGATTTCAAGTCTAATTATCAATAGAGAAATGGTTTTAACAGATCAAATAAATTACTAACATTACTTATTGGGTTACAAATATAATCAACAGATTGCCTTGCAATCCTTGTAAATTTATCATTATACATTGTGACATTCTCATCCTCATTTTTCTTCTGACATAAGAAATTTCCTTTCCATATCACTCGATGGTCAGGAAGAATAAATTTTTCTCCGAAAATCTCTTTAATGACCCTCTTTTCCATACATGATACTTATTCAACTTCCTTTGTGTTTTGAATCAATTACCCAAATTGATCTGCATCTCATGTGATGCGATAAACGGCCATGACAATTTTTTCCCACTCACTAAACCACAAAACATAGAATATTTTCTCTAAGGAACATATCCATTGTTTTGATAGAAGTGGATTTTTATTACCATTGAATTATTGTTGTAGTTTCCTCATGAAGTTGTCTAACATTTATCCTCCATGTTGTGGATCAAGGTGCTCTATATGGGTATGTTTTTATTCTTCACCTGAGTGAGGTTTCCCAATATGGTGATAAACTGATGAACACCAGTTGCATCACCAGCTCACCTATAATTATCTTATGTAGGAGGGAAGTCCCTATATAGAGTAAATGCATTTAAATAGTTTATATTTCTTCTACGAGGTGCCATTTATAAACAGTGGCATACGCTAGGTAGTTTATGAATCACAATACATAATTATATATTTTTAATGCACTAAACATAAATTGATCAATTTTTTCATATAATCAATAATCATAAAAAATGATTCAATTAAGGAAGTACAAAATCATAAATCCTTCATAATGTTTTGTAATGAAATGTGAATTATCCAAAGCATATCCCCTCACAGTGTCGTAACGAAGAGTGCAACAAGACTCGTTGTTGTGTACCAGGTGTTCTACCTCTCGTACCCCTCGTGGTTTAATTTTCATGATCACAATCACCCTGTTATTTATCTAATCTTGTTTTAAGTGTTTTTGGATGATAGGCATAAATTCAGGGTGCCAAGGAATTGGGCCAAGAAGGCCAAGAAGGCAAAAAGCCAAAGTGGACTGAAATTCAGTCCACCGGCCAACCAGTGGCTTCACCACTGGCCAGCCGATGGACCCTGGACAGAAGGCTGAGCCACTGCCTTAGCACCGGCCAACCTGTGGCCTCAGCACCGTCCAGCCGGTGGCACCCAGACAGAAGGGGTAGCTACTGCCTCCACACCGGCCAACCGGTGGCCTCACCAGCGGCCAGCCGGTGGCACCCAGACCAAACAGTGTCAGCCACTGCCTCAGCACCGGCCAACCGGTGGCCACCTCACCGGCCAGCCGGTAGAGCCTGAGCCCGAGCCCTCCTCCATTTTTCACACACCGGCCAACCGGTGGCTCAGTGCCGGTCAGCCGGTGGAGCCAGTCAAACTAGCTGTTGGGCTTTTGACCAGCCTGTCCACTTGGGCTCCAACGGCTCCGAAAGCCTCTCCAACGTCTCCAAAGGCCTCCAACGGCCATATGAGGGTTCCCCCTCTATAAATAAAGGACCTTGAAGCCCCGGAAACTTAACCAAGCCATACGGAAGCCAACAGACACATTTTACATCATTTGGCGAACCTCCGGCGGATTTCCTCCAAGGAAACCCCACTTTCTCCAACCAACTTCCATATCCAAGGAGAACCATCAATGTAGCTTGGGAGCTCCCTTCATCAGCTCCATCAATCCATTGGCGCCCAAGACTTCCCCATTACGGTTTTTATTGTTTTATTTATTTTGAGAATCAAATTGGGTTTGTGCCTACAAACCCCCAACTCTTTCTCTCATCTTCTCTCTTGGGTTTTTACACCACCTTCAAGGTGTGAAGAGGTTAGTCAAGCCTTTCCTTTTAAAAGGCTTGAATCAAAGGTGATCTAGCCTTCACCTGTAAGAAGTCTAGTGGGTTCTTGCTCAACCATTGAAAGCAAGTGGGTTCTTGCATAACCATTTAAAAGCAAGATGTAATAGGTGAGCTAGCCTTCACCTGTAAAAAGGCTAGTGGGTTTCTTGCTACAACCATTGAAAAGCAAGCGGTAGTGAATCTCTCAACGGTTGAGTTGGGAGCGGAGACGTAGGCCGGGTTTTTGGCCGAACTCCATTATCAATTCTTGTGTCTTGCCTATTTTATTTCCGCTGCACTTTCAGCTTTGATTTTAATTTGTTAATCATTTTTAAAAGGCAATTCACGCCCCTCTTGCCATCACTTCCTTATTTTCTCCGCCTAACAATTGGTATCAAAGGGAAAATTTGAGTAATACCTTCACCGGTTTCAAATTTAAGATCCATTGTGATGGCTTCAACGTCTTTCGCCCCCGAAGGCTATTCTTTGGGTCGTGCTCCATTTTTTGATGGAACCGAATATAATTATTGGAAAAACCGCATGACTACTTTTCTTAGAAGTATAGGTTATCCCATTTATAAAATTTTCATGCATGGTTATTCTTTATCCTCTCCCGATGAATCCAAATGGACCCAAGCCGATATTAAAAATTTCGAGCTTGATGGCAAAGCCATGAACGCTCTTCATTGCGGCATTGATCGAAATGAATTCAATCGAGTTTACACATGCACCTCCTCACATGAAATCTGGAAACTTTTGGAGGTTACCCATGAGGGGACCAACAAAGTTAAGGATACTCGATTGGACATGTACCGTCAGGATTTTGAGTCTTTTTCCATGCATCCATCTGAAAATATTACTGAAATGTTTACGCGTTTTACTGATGTTTGCAATGGGAGAATGTCCTTTGGTGATGATATTTCTGCAGAAACGATGGTCAAGAACATCCTATGGATCCTCCCAAGCACATGGGCACCGAAGGTCACGGCAATCCAAGAAGAAAAGGACATCAAAAACATGCCGGTAGAAGAGCTCATCGGCTCCCTCATGACCTATGAAATCACCATGAGGAGGCAAGCTGAAAAGGAAGGAAAACCAATCGAAACTCCAAAGAACATCGCCTTCAAGGTACAAAAGGAAGAAAGCTCATCCTCCTCATCTTCTTCCTCTTCAAGCGGCGATTCCGAAATGGAGAATCTTGCCCGCAAAATGCACAAGTTCATGAAGAAGCACACGAAGAAGAAATCCTGCAAGGCTCAACCCAATGAAAAATCCGAGTCCAAGGTAAAATGTTACGGGTGTGGCGAGAAAGGCCATTACAATCCCGATTGCCCACTCAACAAGAAAAAGGCCAAGCAAAAGGAGAAGAAGAAGGCATTCAAGGCCACATGGAGTGATAGCTCCACATCCTCCTCCTCCTCCTCGAGCGACAACGGTAACAAATTCCTAATGGCATTCCATGAGGTAACTTCATCCGACTCCTCATCCTCTTGCTCTTCTAATTCTTTCAATCATCTTTCCTATGAGGATCTCCAACATGCGAGAGATCAATTGGAGGAAGATTTTCACGAACTTTCTTCCAAATTTGTTTCTTTAAAAAAGAATTTCAAAAAACTTTCTTCCGAAAAGGAACAACTTTTCAAAGAGAAGGAAGAGTTGACCCTCAAAATCCAAAATCTTCCCGATGTTGATTCCATGGAATCAACTATCAATGATTTAAGGGAATCTCTTGCCAAGTTCACCCAAGGGGAACAAAATATGACCAAACTACTAGGTTCCCAACGCATATCTAGAACCACCCAAGCGCTTGGCTATTCCAAGAAAGCTTCCTCTTCCCATGCACCTACTATTTTTTAAGGGGGAGCTCTCAAAATAAATTTTGTAATTATTGCAAAAAACCCGGGCACTTAATTTATGAGTGCAATTGCAAAAATGCCCGGTATGGTAGGCCCAAAACTATTTTTTTAAATGATGAATTTTATAGGAGAAGACCCGCCACTAGACAAGTATGGATTGAAAAATCCCTCTTAGCGAGTCTCTTCGGGACAAAATTTGTCTCGGTTTCAAAAACCTATCCCCGGTGATTTGTTGTTTTTATTTAGGGGGAGTTAGGATCGTTTAAGCCCTTTTGATTTCAATTTCAAAATTTTCGATTCAAACATTCAATTTCAACACTTGGTTTCAAATTTTTTAATTTCAAATTGTTATTCAATTTTTCGATTCAAAACTTTCAATTCAAACTGTTATTCAATTTTCTTTTCAAAACTTTCAATTCAAACTGTTATTGAATTCTTGATTCAAAACTTTCAATTCAAATTTAAAAAATTTCATTTGGTTTAAAATCTCTATCTTGTTTTTCAAACTTATCCCTCAAATATGTTTTATGACCCGTGCTATTTTGATAATCACAAAGGGGGAGAAATTCTTGATTGATTCGGGGAAAAATCTTTTAAAGCATGCTTTTCATTTCATTTTCTACATTGATTGTTTTGCTGATTGTGATCATCAAAATAGGGGGAGATTGTTGTACCTCTCGTACCCCTCGTGGTTTAATTTTCATGATCACAATCACCCTCTTATTTATCTAATCTTGTTTTAAGTTTTTTTGGATGATAGTCATAAATTCAGGGTGCCAAGGAATTGGGCCAAGAAGGCCAAGAAGGCAAAAAGCCAAAGTGGACTGAAATTCAGTCCACCGGCCAACCGGTGCCTTCACCACCGGCCAGCCGATGGACCCTGGACAGAAGGCTGAGCCACTGCCTTAGCACCGGCCAACCGGTGGCACCCAGACAGAAGGGGTAGCTACTTCCTCCACACCGGCCAACCGGTGGCCTCACCAGCGGCCAGCCGGTGGCACCCAAACCAAACAGTGCCAGCCACTGCCTCAGCACCGGCCAACCGGTGGCCACCTCACCGGCCAGCCGGTAGAGCCTGAGCCCGAGCCCTCCTCCATTTTGCACACACCGGCCAACCAGTGGCTCAGTACCGGTCAGCCGGTGGAGCCAGTCAAACTAGTCGTTGGGCTTTTGACCAGCTTGTCCACTTGGGCTCCAACGGCTCCAAAAGCCTCTCCAACGGCTCCAAAGGCCTCCAACGGCCATATGAGGGTTCCCCATCTATAAATAAAGGACCTTGAAGCCCCGAAAACTTAACCAAGTCATACGGAAGCCAACAGACACATTTTACATCATTTGGCGAACCTCCGGCGGACTTCCTCCAAGGAAACCCCACTTGCTCCAACCAACTTCCATATCAAAGGAGCACCATCAAAGATGCTTGGGAGTTCCCTTCATCAGCTCCATCAATCCATTGGCTCCCAAGACTTCCCTATTACGGTTTTTATTTTTTTATTTATTTTGAGCATCAAATTGGGTTTGTGCCTACAAACCCCCAACTCTTTCTCTCATCTTCTCTCTTGGGTTTTCACACCACCTTCAAGGTGTGAAGAGGTCAGTAAAGCCTTTCCTTTTAAAAGGCTTGAATCAAAGGTGAGATAGCCTTCACCTGTAAGAAGGCTAGTGGGTTCTTGCTCAACCATTGAAGGCAAGTGGGTTCTTGCATAACCATTTAAAAGCAAGCTGTAATAGGTGAGCTAGCCTTCACATGTAAAAAGGCTAGTGGGTTTCTTGCTACAACCATTGAAAAGAAAGCGGTAGTGAATCTCTCAACGGTTGAGTTGGGAGCGGAGACGTAGGTCGGGTTTTTGGCTGAACTCCGTTATCAATTCTTGTGTCTTGCCAATTTTATTTTTTCTGCACTTTCAACTTTGATTTTAATTTGTTAATCATTTTTTAAAAGGCAATTCACCCCCTCTTTCCATCACTTCCTTCTTTTCTCCGCCTAACACCAGGATACCCCAAGCCAAGTGTGAAACTCATTTTTAGAGTTTTCACTCCTAGGTGCATCTATGCGAGAGGGTCCTCTACCTAATCATATCCGGACATTGATGTATTTCTTGGAAAATACAAAAAAATCTCTACATTACCAAAATTCTAGGATGTTCTTATAGAATAATCCTCAAATTCTATCTTAGGGTAATGTTCTAAAATCTAAGTTTCCCTAAATCTAGTTTTCAAGGGTTCGACTAAACATCCTATGATTCAATCTGTAACTCCCCAACCCCAGTAGCCAAGAGCTAGTGCAATATTTTAATACATTGGAATGATTACAATGAATCATGTCCTGAAGGACCAATCAGTTTAGTAGTATATGAAAATATTTTACATACATGAATTCAACATTACAACTTGAAATGAAATAAAACAATAAATTATTCAATAAGAAAAATCCAAGCCACCTAGATTATGACTACAATTTTCTCATAAAAAACTTCTTAACCTCTGGGGAAATTGAAAAATAAGAATGGGGTGAGATCAACTGCTCATTAAGAGTAAGAAATACAGTTGAAGATAACATTAACATTAGGTTTGGTGAATAATTTAAAAACAAATTCCATTACAGATAATTAACATGAATACTTTATGGAAGAAATATGAAATGAGAAAATAAATCCATAATAAAACATATTCAAGGCTATTCTACTAGTTGAATAACCACTCGAACCATCAATTATATTTTCATAAAGTGTAAATGTATAATTCATGTCATTTTGAAACATTTTTTCAAGGCCTCTCCAAGACATCTAAAAATTATTAAAACCTTAGCCAAAACCATATATCAAATTGAAAAATTCCTCTGTCAATTCCACTTCTAATTGTCTCATCAGACCTACCGATGCATCGAGGAGCTATATCATGCTCCACCTATCACATACATAGTCCAATACATCCCTCATATGAAAATGTTGAAACATAACATAAATATTCATATTAAAACTAGAATAAAAAATGACAATACTTTAACCATAAATCATGAATGGTATAAAAATAAGTCATTCATAGTAAAACATATCATAATTCATTCAATAATATATTGAATAATTTATTTATAATCAATCAACCTTAATAAATAATGATATCCAATAAAATTGTTGGCATTGATGAAAATTATTACTAAAACTCATTGAGATAAATATCGATTTTTCATGAATAAATATAAATTCAAACTATTTAGAATGTAAGTAATTTAAATACATTTTTTAGTCAATGTTTCCCATTCCACATTAAAACCTTTTAAATGCATTACCATTTTAAAAAATTCATGTCCGTATAAATAAATCCATAAAACCATTATGAAAACATGGACATTAATGATATGGATTTTGAGGAATAAATATTTAAACCATTTTTAATGAGGATCTAGTTTAAGAGTCCCTCCTAAAAACCAGAAAAGGTTATTTTTGAAAAAAAAATTATGAAACATGGATACTGATGATAATGTTTTCCCAGTAAATACAGACATATAATTGATCTCAGATAATAATGAGATTGAGGAATTGACCCTTACCTCATGTTCGACTTCACCCGTTCATTCTGTAATCTATGAAAAAATAAAGTAATGTTATTATATACATCATTAGGTACCTTTTTTCACATAAATATTTGTTTTATATCACTTATTAGTACGTTTTATACATTTTGATATCATTTATATTAATATCTGTCATTTTTTTATGTTTGGTACTTGAGTCCAAAATGAACCTCTTATAATTTAGAATATGTCTGTGTGGTAAAATTTCCATTATCTCAAGAATGATATTCATTATTTTGATATCATATATATCTTATATATCTATTATATATATTTATTTATAATAGTACATTACATTTGGTGATATAAAATGAAATTCACCGTTCATGGAGAAGGTAAGCCATACGTACGCATAAAAACTACTTTCATTTCAATTTCATATTGTAATGGAATGAAAATACAATGAAACATAATTATATTATAATTAAATTACATAATAAGATACAATATTAGTAAATCCATCCTTTATATGTCCCACATATGGCGTGAACAAGTCATATCACTTTTAGAGGTGGTAGTCTGCACATCCTCAAAATAAATTATCGCAATTACCCATTATGGAAACCATAAAGGTATGATATAAATATAAATAAAAAGGCATATAAATAATAGAAATAATATATATATAACATAAAAATACAGTTCTATCTTAATAGACACCATAATAGGTTGTAGGAGAAAATTGAACAATCATCATTTCGTGAGGTAGTAGTCTGCCTTCCACAAAAATAGTTTGTTCTTTTTCAATTAGATGGAGGTGTATGTAATTGTAGATCGAATACTTCTTTTAACGACTACCTAGTATATTGATGATATTGTTTTGGTCATTAGAAAATTAATAAAAGTTTCTAGGGGTGTTGGAGAAGTAAAATAAAAGTAGAGGACGTTATGGAAGATGTTACCTTTGAATCGGGTAATTCTCTTTGGATTAAACCAAATGTATTTCTTGATGGCACTTTTTTCATTTGTAAGGATTCTAGGTGTAATAGAGAGAAGTTGGAATCTTAATTGGAAAAATGATGGATGATCCATGGGGCATGAGAGGTGTGAGTAATGGGATAGTGGTGAGGGATTTTGTTAGTGGGGGGAGGTTCTCTTTAAAAAAGTATGAAAATATTATTTTATTATATAATTATTTTCTATTTCTAAAGGTACAAAACTCATTAAAGTCACAAATAAGATAACTATTTTTCGAAATAAATTCATCTATTATGAAATGGACTGGTTTCAGTGATTTTTTAAATTTTATAATCTTATTTATTTAAATCATTCGTTAATGAGGTAAACAATTTATCATTATAGTTTTATAAATAATGAAATTTATTTTATCCCTATAAATTAGAAAAAAATTTCATGATGTCGTAAATCTATTTAGCTTTCAATTTATAAGAAAAAATATAACTTATCTAACCCCAGGTAAAAATTTTATTACAAATTGATATATGTTTATTTTATTTTTTTCTTTAATTTAAATTAATTAATATATAGTGTCATTGTCACCCCCATGTGGCTTCATGGGATCCCAAAATATACCCATGGATTCCCATGGTATGTTATGTATTGAAAAATTGGAATATCAAAACACGTTAGTGTAATTTAATATTTTTAGGAAAATATTTGTTTACCCTTATTTACCAGATTTAATCTTTTACCATGGTAAATAAAATATTTACTAAAGGAGGTATTTCTAATGTCTAAAAAATTACCGATTTACACAACTAGAACCTCATAATTCTTAAAATGGAATAAATTCTACCAAATTAAAAACACATAAGATGTAGAAATTAATTTAAAATTAATTCCCCTTGTCAAAACAAAATGCGGGTGTTTAGGAAATAATAACTATCAAAAGATTGACATTTCATTATGTCCAGTTTAAAGGTAAAATTACATACAATGACCTAAATTATATTAAATAATAAAAATATAATTTTAGGATACATTAAAACAGCTCATAAGTATATTTTAACACTATAAATTATTTGGATTAAAAATGTAGTTTTTAATTAAAATTTTATTTTTTTAACTATTCATTGAAAATTGAAATTTTTTCAGAAAAATAATAAACATTCACCCTAAAGTAATTATGATATTTTGATTCCAAAAATGAAGTCCATTTAGAAAAATAAAATTTATATAATTTCAAAAAGTGGGTATTACTATTCATAATGTCTTGTTTGATTGGTCGTGGAGTGTTAGAATCTTGAAGATGCGTATAATGCATGTTTCTGCATTATTCAAAAGGAAACATACCATGGATGTTTGGGGTGTTACATTCATCCCTACTTCAAATAATTTAATTCTCAAATTCTCTAGAAAACAACTATATAAAAATATTTGGGGGGTTCTTCATCATATGTTCCTCGGGTTCCCATGCCGCCTCTTTCGTCTTATATTTTTTCCATATAACTTTAACCAGAAGAGTCATTTGGTCTCGCAACACTTGTTCTCTGAATCCAAAATCTTGGTAGGATCTTCACAATAATATAGATTGGGTTCTAGTTCTATTTCTTCATAGGCGAGTACATGCATTTGGTCAGACATGAATTTACTCAACAATGATACGTGGAACACATCATGATATTTGGTGAGACATGGTGGCATTTCCAAATAATAAGCTACAACCCCAATTTATTCTCTAATTCTGAAAGGTGTGATGTATCTAGGACCTAATGTAACCTTCTTACTGAAACATATAACTCCCTTATAGGGAGATACCATCCGGAAAACATGATCTCTAACTTGAAATTCTAAATCCTTCATTTGGTTTTCAGCATAGATCTTTTTCCGTCTTTTAAGAATCATTAATGTATGTTTCGATAACCTTCACCTTTTCTATTATTTCCTCAATATGTTATGGGCCTAATGATTTCATTCACCAACATCATCTGTAAATGTTGGTGTTCAACATCTCTTCCCATATAACCCTTCATATAGTTCCATCTGGATACTTGAATGAAAGGTATTGTAATTTGAAAATTCTACCAAAGGGAAATAGCGATCCCACATACCATTAATGTCGAGTGAGAATGATCTCAACATGTTTTAAATGGTTCGAAATGTCTGTTTTTTGTCTTCCATCTGATTGAGGGTGGTAGGCAGTGCTCAAATGAAGATCAGTATCCAAGGCCTTCTGAAAACATTTTTATATTCTTGATGTAAAACGAGGATCACGATCAGAAACAATCAATAGGGGTTCTCCATAATGTATTACATCTTAGTAAATATATAGTCTTTTTAAATGATCAAAGTTGAAAATCCACTCGTATAGAAATAAAATATTCTGACTTGGTAAGATGATCATCAAGAAAATCTCTACTCAGTTATGGTAAAATGGTTCATGACTTATCTAGGATGTTTTATTCCAGCTTTCACTTGTTTAAAAACAATACATCTCGACACAAAATCAGAAATCAATCTATTCATGGTGTCCTACCAAAAATGTTTCTTTAAATATCTATAAATATTAGTGCTACCATGGTTTATAGGGAAATTTCAGCTGTGTGCATCATCCAACAAATCCATTTTTAGATCATGTGTGTCATTAACACAAAGACTCTTCCCAAATTTCAAAATCCCATCTACATATGCGAAGATGATCAATATCTCATTCCTTTTATACAGGCACCATGGTTCATTAACCCATAATTATCACATGGTGGAAACTTAACTCTTCCCTTCTTTGATGTTTCCTTATTTCCATTCCCTGAGTGTTCAATAGATCTCTTCTTCTCTTGATTTGTTTTAAATTTATAAGACTTAGAAATTTCCTTTTCTGTTTTGAGAGCATATGAGATAATTTTTCAATACATTGAGAAGGATTGTGAGACTAATTCTCAATGGATAAACGGTTTTAACCCATAAAATAAACGAACAATATTACTTCTTGGGTTACGTATATAATGTAACACCCCGACCCCAGCTACCCAGAGTCGGTGCATTAATTACATAACATTGGCATGATCACAAGAAAGATCAAATCCCGAAAGACCGATTGGTTTAGTAGCCTTGGAAACCCTAGATATAATCATAAAGTTTTACATTACATTTCAAAGTGAAAAACTACTACAACAACAAAGTCTTCATATCCACACTATTAACCCCTCATAATATCCCTGCAAGTCATTCATAAATTACTTCTTCACTACCTGGGAAAAATAAAACATAGAAAAGGGGAGAGCTTAAATGCCCAGTAAGGATAACAATATAGCGGAACATTCAAAATAAGCATAAACATTTAAGGCAATGAATTACTAAAACAAAAGCCTTTTAAAATTGAACTTCAACATAGTATGGAAAAAGTAAAATGAAATAATGCCATTTACTTGTTCACATGGATATTCTACTAATCGAATAATCACATGCAATATCAATAACCACTTTCATAATGTTGGAATGCATAATGCCAGACTATCATAACCACATAGCCAAGGCCTCGTGCCAAGACTACAAATAAGATTTTGTCAAGGCCTTGTGCCAAGACACTAGTTTGTCTCATGAGACCTACCGATGCATCAAGGAGCTATAGCGGGCTCCACCCGTCACTTATTAAGTCCAATGCATTCCCATATGAAAAGGTTTAAACATAACATAAACATTCGTATTAAAACTAGCATACGAAATGTCAATAATTTCACCATAAACTATGAATGGTATAAAAATAGCACATCCACAGTCAAACATATCACAAAACCTTCAATACAATATAGAAGTTTTGTATCATAATAAATCAACTTCAAATAATCTTAAAATCCATCAAAGGATGTTGACATAGATGAAATCAAAATTCTTTTTAAAGAAGTATCTCCTTTTATTTTGAAATCATTTAAGATCCATATAAAATAAAACATTTTCTTTGAAAATATTCTTATAAGCTTGTATGGAAAGCTTCGATGATTTTATAACGGCGGAAAATAACCGCACCCGCCATATAAGTTAAAAAAACATTCTTACCTCAATTCAGTCGAAAAGGTTAAAAAGGACCTTGTTTTGAAAACGACGGAAAGATTCCTTTATAAACCTCTTATAAAAAGTCAAACAAGGGTATAAATGACTTTAACCCATATTCTTGTAAATAGTAAAAATGTTCTGAAATACATTTCAAAGAAACATGGATGTGGATGATAAAGAGATCCCAGTAGATTATTACGTATAATACAACCTCGGATAATGAAGAGATTGTGAAATAACCCTTACCTTGTACTTTTCCTTGGTTGTGGTAGGTTAACCTCCTGTATAATGGTGAAATAATTGTTATTAAATTATACAAGAATCATATACATTAATATGATATCATATATGATCTTTTAATATTGATTTGATAATAATATCTTAGTATTATCGTTGTTTCGGGTGTTAACTTACTTGTTTTCTTTTGTATGTTTTGTTACGTAAGACATGTATGTAAAGGATAGGTTGTATATTATTCATATCCAGAATGATATCAAGTCCTTAAACATCATTTTTTAAATCATCAAATTATACTTGAATGGATACGATGGAGAATGAATCTCATCGCGTTCGTGGAGACGGTAGTCCGTACGTACGCACGATCGACAATATCATTATTTTGATATTAAAATAATATATAAATGGATGGTATATCATATATAAAGAATCATTAACATGTTAGATTTATTATTTACATGAGTTACACATCATTATTATACCCATCCAAATAATATTATATTGAATAACAATTACACCACGACGTGGAGACGGTAAGCCGTACGTACGCACGTATGGTGACATGTTATTCAAAGGGTGGATAAGATAATGAATATGGTTGTACCATATTTATAATAACATCACAGTATATGTGAGATTCTGGAGTTATTATTTTATAATGGTAAGAACAAAGGAAGAAGAAGTGGAAGAAGAAATGAACTTAGAAAAGGGTGGTGAAATCATTATCTCTTCTTCGGGTTCTTCCTTTTGATTTGATCAAAAGAGCTCCATAGGTTGGCTTTCTGATCAAACTAAGGCCTCTAGGTTGTATTGAGGGATGTTAGGAGAGTATTTGGGCAGAGTTTGGCCGATCCAAAAGGCTTTAGAGGTGTGAAGAAATGAGAAGGAGGAGTGCCTTTTTATAAGAGGGGTGAGGGGCACCTTTGGAAAAGCTAGAAATATTAATTTATAATAAATTCATATTCGGTTTCTAATGGCTCCAAAATTGACTATTCAAAGGTTAAGGTGGGGATAGGTCGAAAACAACTCAACCAATAGAATTTAGACAGGTTTGGGTACTTATATTAACCTTATCTTTAAGTATTAACTCTAAGTTAATTAGTTTCACTTTTACAATGTCTCTTTGTATTTTTATATTATATGGTTAACAGACTTACCATATACATACAAGCGACCCCCAAGTGGTCCATTAACTATGATCCTATCATTATATAAGTCTCTTGGACGAATCTTAGATTTTTAAAAATTTAATATCAATTCATAATATAATATTTGTTTTAAGAACTCTTTTATGTCAATTTTGACACTATTCAATAGTTGATTTTTGTGAAACTCATAACAGATTTATTACTTCGAAAAAAGTCAATTAAATCACTCCTAATATATCATATTATCCTAGAAAATTAGTTTAATTCATTAAAAGTGTCATATTATTTTTATTTGGGTATTTATAATATCAATTATTTTAATTTTTCACTATTTTAGAAATTACTGCATCATCATTGTGTCATAAATAAAATAAATTATTTAATGTCTAAAAATTATAAATAAAATATAATTATGTAGGAAATCTTTTTATCTTTATAATGAATATTTATAATCTAAAATCCAACATATATAACCCTATGTAACAATTGTTTTTCTAAAAGATATATGCTTATGTCATTTTTGTATTCATTTTAACTTAATTAAAATAAAGTGTCATTATCACTTACAAGTGGATCCATGGGGTCCCAAAATCGACCTAAAGATGTCCATGGTCGACCATGTATCAACCAATTGGGTTAGGACACGTTTTAGGGTAATTTAGTATTATTATAATATTATTTGTTTAACCCTTATTTACCGGATTTACCCTTAACCATGGTAAATAAAATATTTACCGCAGTAATTATTCAAAATGTGTAAAAATGAAAGTTACCTATTTACATAATTTGGACATCCTGATTCCAAATATGTAATCCATTTTTCCAAATTCAAAACACAGAAGTGGTAGATATTAATTTAAAATTAATTCCCGCCGTCAAAACAAAAAGCGTGTTTTTAAGAGATAATAACTATCAAAAGATTGACACTTGTTTATGTTCGGTTTAATTGTAAAATTATGTCCAATGACAAACATTAAATTGAATGGTAAAAATATATTCTAAATATATTTTAAAACCACTCAAATTCATAATTTATCAATATTAATTATTTTGATTAAAAAAGTTGTTTTTAATTAAAATTTAGTAATTTTCACTATTCATCAAAATATAAAAGTTATCCGAAAAGTACCAAAATTTCACCCTAGGCTAATTTTGATATTCCGAATCCAAAAATGAAGTCCATTTTGAAATATAAAATATATATGATTTCAAAAAGTAGGTATTACTATTCACAACGGCTAGTTTAATTAGTTGTGGTGTGTGTTAGAACTCGAGGTTGCGTACAACACACTCTATCGCATTATTCGAAGGGAAACATACCGTAGAAGCTTGGGGTGTTACATTCTCCCCTCCTTCAAATAATTGCGTCCTCGCAATTTCTAGGGTATTACTGCATAAAAAGACTCGGGTGGTTCTTCATCATAAGTTCCTCGGGTTCCCACGTTGCCTCTTCCATCTTATGGTTTCTCCACAAAACTTTTACCAGACGCGTCGTCCGGTTTCTCAGCACTTGTTCTCTCGTATCAGGAATCTTGACGGGCTCTTCGCAATAATACAGATCGAGTTCCAGTTCAAATACTTCATAGGTGAGTACATGCGTTGGATCAGGCATGTATTTCCTCAATAGAGATACGTGGAACACATCGTGAACTTTGGAGAGACTTTGCGGCATTGCCAATCGGTAAGCTACAACCACAATTCGTTCTAGAATTTCGAAAGGTCCAATGTACCAGGGACTCAATTTACCTTTCTTACCAAAACGTATGACTCCCTTCCACGGAGATACCTTCAGGAAAACATGAGCACTGACTTGAAATTCCAAATCCTTCCTTCGATTATCGGCATAGCTCTTCTGCCTACTTTGAGCTGCTTTGATGTGATTTTGGATTACCTTCACCTTTTCCACCGTTTCTTCCACCAGTTCTGGGCCTACAAGTTTTCTTTCACCAACATCATCCCAACAGGTTGGTGTACGACATCTCTTTCCATATAACGCTTCATATGGTGACATCTGAATACTCGAATGGAAGCTATTGTTATAGGAAAATTCTTCCAGAGGTAAATATTGATCCCACATACCCTGAAAGTCAAGTGAGCAAGATCTCAACATGTCTTCTAGGGTTTGAATAGTCCGTTCTGATTGTCCGTCTCTCTGAGGGTGGTAAGCAGTGCTCAAATAAAGTTCAGTATCCAGGGATTTCTGATGACTTTTCCAGAATCTTGAAGTAAAATGGGGATCACGATCAGAAACAATTGATAAGGGTACTCCATGAAGTCTCACAACTTCATTAATATATAGTCTTGCTAGACGTTCCAGGGGTAGATCTTCTCTTATAGCAAGAAAATGTGCTGAATTGGTAAGACGATCAACAATAACCCATATTGCATCATTCCTTCTAGGAGTCTTTGGTAGCCCCATGACAAAGTCCATCGTAATATTGTCCCATTTCCACTCCGGTATGGGAAGAGGTTGCATGACTCCTCCAGGCTGTTGCCTTCCAGCTTTCACTTGTTGACAAACCATACATCTTGACACAAAATCAGCAATCTCCCTCTTCATGTTGTCCCACCAAAAATGTTCCTTCAAATCTCTATACATTTTGGTGCTCCCAGGGTGTATAGAGAAATTGGAACTATGAGCATCATCCAGCAATTCCCTTTTTAGATCAGGTAACTCGGGAACAGAAAGTATCTTCCCGAATTTCAAAATCCCATCTTCATACACAAAGTCTCTCAATCTCCCATCATTCACAGCTTTAATCTTCTTCTGAAATTCTTCATCATCGGTCTGAGAACTCTTAATCCTTTCTAGTAAAGATGGTTTGGCAACCATTTGAAAAATCATTGATGTTTCACCTTCCCTAGTTATTCCCATGTCCATCTTCACTAGATCCATGAAAATTGGATCCCTTTCAATTCTCATCATGTTCAAAACTCCATGGTCTTTTCTGCTCAAAGCCTCTTCCACCTTGTTTTCTTTCCCCGGGTGGTAGTGTATCGTACAATCATAATCCTTGAGTAATTCAAGCCATCTCCTTTGCCTCATGTTGAGTTCTTTTTGTGAGAAAATATACTTCAAACTCTTGTGATCAGTATAAATCTCACATTTTTCCCCATAGAGGTAGTGCCTCCATATCTTCAAAGCAAAGATCACCGCTGCTAACTCAATATCATGAGTAGGATAGTTTTGTTCATGAATTTTCAACTGTCGTGATGCATAGGAAATAACTCTATCATTCTGCATAAGGACACAGCCAAGTCCCTTCTTTGATGCATCACTATAAATAACGAACCCATCATTCCCCAATGGTAGAGTCAATATAGGATCATTGACTAATCTTCTCTTCAGTTCTTCGAAACATTCTTCACACTCTTTTGTCCAAACAAATTTAACCCCTTTATGTGTGAGCTTCGTCAATGGGTTAGCCAATCGGGAAAAATTCTGGACGAAACGTCGATAATAACCTGCCAAACCAATAAAACTACGTACATCAGTTATACTCGTAGGTGCTGGCCATTCTTGGATTGCCTTGGTCTTAGAAGGATCAATAGAGATTCCATCTTTAGAGACAATATGGCCAAGAAAAGAAATCTCCTGAAGCCAGAATTCACACTTGCTAAACTTCCCATATAATTCATGCCTCCTCAGAGTCTTCAAGATAATGCGCAAGTGATTTTCATGATCTTCGTAGGTTTTGGAGTATACCAAGATATCATCAATAAATACCACCACAAATTCATCGAGATACTCCTTGAAAACTCTATTCATTAGATCCATGAATACAGAGGGTGCATTAGTCAATCCAAACGGCATTACAGTAAACTCGTAATGCTCGTACCTGGTTCGAAATGCTGTTTTCGGAATGTCTTCCTTCTTCACACACAACTGATGGTATCCAGATCGAAGGTCAATCTTTGAAAAGTATTGAGCTCCATGCAGTTGGTCAAATAAATCATCAATACGAGGTAGGGGATACTTGTTCTTTATCGTTATAGCATTGATCTCCCTATAGTCGATACATAACCTCATAGATCCATCTTTCTTTTTAACAAAAAGAACAGGGGCTCCCCATGGAGAAACACTAGGGCGAATAAATCCCTTATTACTCAGTTCCTCTAGTTGTTTCTTTAGTTCGACTAATTCTACAGTGGCCATTCTATAAGTGGTCTTCGATATAGGCCTTGATCCAGGAATCAAATCAATGGAAAACTCAACTTCTCATTCTGGAGGATGTCCAGGTAAATCTTCCGAAAATACATCTACAAATTCTTTCACAACAGGTACATCCTCTATTTGAACATTCCTTTCCTCACTGACAGTTATTTCATTCTCTTCCTCCCCAATAATTGAATTAAGTTGAGCTACTGGGGGTGGATCTAAATAAGAATTAGGTGGTGATGATTCTGCTCTAAAGATAAGGTGTTCCTTATCATTATCATCAAGAATCGTAACCTCTTTCTTCGTACAATAAATCTTCGCATCATAGTCCGAAAGCCAGTCCATACCGAGGATTATATCAAACTCAATCATAGGTATGACGATGAGATCAGCTGATAAAGAAAATTTATGTGCTCTAATGGGGACTGATTCACAAAACTTTGTTGCAATGATACTTCCCTTAGGAGTTTTAACTGACAACTCCCTTATTAAATCAAATTGGAAATATCTAATTTTCTTAGCAAACTGGGAAGATATGAAACAATGCGATGATCCAGAATCAAATAATGCATTTTCTAAACTTGAGGAAACCATTAAATTACCTGCCACCACGTCTTTCGGAGCTTCTACCTCAGCAGTAGTGATAGCGTAAGCCTGGCCTTGATCCCTTGGCCTTTTCTGAGGTAAGTTCTCATGACGCTTAGGACATGCATTTGCATAATGCCCCATCTCCCTGCAATTGTAGCACTGAACGTTGGTAGCTTCCTTCTTCCCCTTGTAATCATGAGCTTGGTGGCCTTTTTCACCACACTTGTAACAGACTCCCATTCCCTTCAAGCAAGTACCAGGATGTTTCTTCCCGCATTTACCACAAGATGGATATTCAACCTTTCCCTTCTTCCCCTTATTTCCATTCCCAGATTGATCAGCAGGTCTATTCTTCTCTTGCTTTGCTTTAAAGTCATAAGACATAGAGAATTCCTTTTCGGTCTTGATAGCACATGAGACAATGTCTTCGTACGATGAAAAGGATTGTGAGACTAACGCTCGACGGAGAAATGGTTTTAACCCATCAAAGAAACGATCAATCTTACTTCTTGGGTTACGAATATAATAACCAGCGTACCTCGCTAACCTTGTAAAGTTAGCCTCATACTTTGTGACATTCTCATCCTCCTTTTGTCTCAGACTCAGAAATTGCCTTTCCATATCTGCTCGATGGTCGCGAGGGAAGTATTTTTCTAAAAACAGATCTTTGAACTCCCTCCATTCCATATTTGATACTTCATCATCTTCCTTCGTATTTTGAATTAATGACCACCATTGATCAGCATCTCCAGTGAGGCGGTAAACTGCCATGATAACTTTTTCCCTTTCACTGCTCCCCAAAGCCTGAAATATTTTCTCTAGGGAAAATATCCATTGCTCAGCTACTAAAGGATTTGTATTCCAATTGAACGTTGGTGGTTGTTGCCTCATGAATCGATCTAACATTGATCCTCCACGCTGTGGATCAGGGTGCTCCATACTGGTAAGGTTATTATTCATAACCTGAGTAAGTTGTCCCAGTATGGTGATTAGCTGATCAGTGCCAGTTGCATCACCAGTCCCACTATAATTATCTTGAGCACGAGGGAAATCCCTACATAGAGTGCGTGCATTGATACGGTTTCCATTTCTTCCACTAGGCGCCATTTCTAAACAATGGCATAAACTAGATCAGTTTATGAATCAAAATACATAATCCCATACTTATAAAACACTTAACATAAATTGAACTATTTATGGATATAATCCATAATCATAAGAATGTTTTCATTGAGGATGTATATACTCATAATCCCTTCAAAATTATTTGTAAAGAAAATGAGAGTTATCCTAAGCATATCCCCCGGGAGTGTCGTAACCAAGAGTGCAGCAAGGCCCGTTGTCGTGCACCAGTTCCCGTTCGAGTCTAGCTCAAAGCGGTGTTTTCGGGTTTTACCCCTAGGTACATCTGTGCCAGAGCCGCCTCTACCTGCTCGTATCCAGACAGGGATGTATTGCTCGGAAAACTCACAAAATCTCAACAATAGCAAAATTCTATGAAGTTCTTCTATACTAATCCTCAAAGTTCATCTTAGGTCTACGTGCTCTAATAAGAGTTTATCTTAATCTAGTTTCCAAGGTTTGTACTAAACTTCCTCTGATACCAACTGTAACGCCCCGACCCCAGCTACCCAGAGTCGGTGCATTAATTACATAACATTGGCATGATCACAAGAAAGATCAAATCCCGAAAGACCGATTGTTTTAGTAGCCTTGGAAACACTAGATATAATCATAAAGTTTTACATTACATTTCAAAGTGAAAAACTATTACAACAACAAAGCCTTCAAATCCACACTATTAACCCCTCATAATATCCCTGCAAGTCATTCATAAATTACTTCTTCACTACCTGGGAAAAATAAAACATAGAAAAGGGGTGAGCTCAAATGCCCAGTAAGGATAACAATATAGCGGAACATTCAAAATAAGCATAAACATTTAAGGCAATGAATTACTAAAACAAAAGCCTTTTAAAATTGAACTTCAACATAGTATGGCAAAAGTAAAATGAAATAATGCCATTTACTTGTTCACATGGATATTCTACTAATCGAATAATCACATGCAATATCAATAACCACTTTCATAATGTTGGAATGCATAATGCCAGACTATCATAACCACATAGCCAAGGCCTCGTGCCAAGACTAAAAATAAGATTTTGTCAAGGCCTTGTGCCAAGACACTAGTTTGTCTCATGAGACCTACCGATGCATCGAGGAGCTATAGCGGGCTCCACCCGTCACTTATTAAGTCCAATGCATTCCCATATGAAAAGGTTTAAACATAACATAAACATTCGTATTAAAACTAGCATACGAAATGTCAATAATTTCACCATAATCTATGAATGGTATAAAAATAGCACATCCACAGTCAAACATATCACAAAACCTTCAATACAATATAGAAGTTTTGTATCATAATAAATCAACTTCAAATAATCTTAAAATCCATCAACGGATGTTGACATAGATGAAATCAAAATTCTTTTTAAAGAAGTATCTCCTTTTATTTTGAAATCATTTAAGATCCATATAAAATAAAACATTTTCTTTGAAAATATTCTTATAAGCTTGTATGGAAAGCTTCGACGATTTTATAACGGCGGAAAATAACCGCACCCGCCGTATAAGTTAAAAAAAACATTCTTACCTCAATTCAGTCGAAAAGGTTAAAAAGGACCTTGTTTTGAAAATGACGGAAAGATTCCTTTATAAACCTCTTATAAAAAGTCAAACAAGTGTATAAATGACTTTAACCCATATTCTTGTAAATAGTAAAAATGTTTTGAAATACATTTCAAAGATACATGGATGTGGATGATAAAGAGATCCCAGTAGATTATTACGTATAATACATCCTCGGATAATGAAGAGATTGTGAAATAACCATTACCTTGTACTTTTCCTTGGTTGTGGTAGGTTAACCTCCAGTATAATGGTGAAATAATTGTTATTAAATTATACAAGAATCATATACATTAATATGATATCATATATGATCTTTTAATATTGATTTGATAATAATATCTTAGTATTATCGTTGTTTCGGGTGTTAACTTACTTGTTTTCTTTTGTATGTTTTGTTACGTAAGACATGTATGTAAAGGATAGGTTGTATATTATTCATATCCAGAATGATATCAAGTCTTTAAACATCATTTTTTAAATCATCAAATTATACTTGAATGGATACGATGGAGAATGAATCTCATCGCGTTCGTGGAAACGGTAGTCCGTACGTACGCACGAGCGACAATATCAATCTTTTGATATTAAAATAATATATAAATGGATGGTATATCATATATAAAGAATCATTAACATGTTAGATTTATTATTTACATGAGTTACACATCATTATTATACCCATCCAAATAATATTATATTGAATAACAATTACACCATGACGTGGAGACGGTAAGCCGTACGTACGCACGTATGGTGACGTGTTATTCAAAGGGTGGATAGGATAATGAATATGGTTGTACCATATTTATAATAACATCACAGTATATGTGAGATACTGGAGTTATTATTTTAGAATGGTAAGAACAAAGGAAGATGAAGTGGAAGAAGAAATGAACTTAGAAAAGGGTGGTGAAATCATTACCTCTTCTTCGGGTTCTTCCTTTTGATTTGATCAAAAGGGCTCCTTAGGTTGGCTTTCCGATCAAACTAAGGCCTCTAGGTTGTATTGAGGGATGTTGGGAGAGTATTTGGGCAGAGTTTGGACGAACCAAAAGGCTTTAGAGGTGTGAAGAAATGAGAAGGATGAGTGCCTTTTTATAAGAGGGGTGAGGGGCACCTTTTGAAAAGCTAGAAATATTAATTTATAATAAATTCATATTCGGTTTCTAATGGCTCCAAAATTGACTATTCAAAGGTTAAGGTGGGGATAGGTCGAAAAAAACTCAACCAATATAATTTAGACAGGTTTGGGTACTTATATTAACCTTATCTTTAAGTATTAACTCTAAGTTAATTAGTTTCACTTTTACAATGTCTCATTGTATTTTTATATTATATGGTTAATAGACTTACCATATACATACAAGAGACCCCCAAGTGATCCATTAATGATGATCCTATCATTATATAAGTCTATTGGCCGAACCTTAGATTTTTAAAAATTTAATATCAATTAATAATATAATATTTGTTTTAAGAACTCTTTTATGTCAATTTTGACACTATTCAATAGTTGATTTTTGTGAAACTCATAACAGATTGATTACTTCGCACAAAGTCAATTAAATCACTCCTAATATATCATATTATCCTATAAAATAAGTTTAATTCATTAAAAGTTTCATATTATATTTATTTGGGTATTTATAATATCAATTATTTTAAGTTTTCACTATTTTAGAAATTACTACATCATCATTGTGTCATAAATAAAATAAATTATTTAATGTCTAAAAATTATAAAGAAAATATCATTATGTAGGAAATATTTTTATCTTTATAATTAATATTTATAATCTAAAATCCAACATATATTACCCTATGTAACAATTGTTTTGCTAAAAGATATATGCTTATGTCATTTTTGTATTCATTTTAACTTAATTAAAATAAAGTGTCATTATCACTTACAAGTGGATCCATGGGGTCCCAAAATCGACCCAAAGATGCCCATGGTCGACCATGTATCAACCAATAGTGTTAGGACACGTTTTAGGGTAATTTAGTATTATTATAATATTATTTTTTAACCCTTATTTACCGGATTTACCCTTAACCATGGTAAATAAAATTTTTACCGCAGTAATTATTCAAAATGTGTAAAAATGAAAGTTACCTATTTACATAATTTGGAAATCCTGATTCCAAATATGTAATCCATTTTTCCAAATTCAAAACACATAAGTGGCAGAAATTAATTTAAAATTAATTCCCGCTGTCAAAACAAAAAGCGTGTTTTTAAGAGATAATAACTATCAAAAGATTGACACTTGTTTATGTTCAGTTTAATTGTAAAATTATGTCCAATGACAAACATTAAATTGAATGGTAAAAATATATTTTAAATATACTTTAAAACCACTCAAATTCATAATTTATCAATATTAATTATTTTGAATAAAAAAGTTGTTTTTAATTAAAATTTAGTAATTTTCACTATTCATCAAAATATAAAAGTTATCCGAAAAGTACCAAAATTTCACCCTAGGATAATTTCGATATTCCGAATCCAAAAATGAAGTCCATTTTGAAATATAAAATATATATGATTTCAAAAAGTAGGTATTACTATTCACAACGGCTAGTTTAATTAGTTGTGGTGTGTGTTAGAACTCGAGGTTGCGTACAACACACGCTATCGCATTATTCGAAGGGAAACGTACCGTAGAAGCTTGGGGTGTTACATATAACATGAATCAATCCTTGAAGTCCTTGTAAAACTATCTTTATACTTTGTGACATTATAATATTGTTTTTTTCACAAACTCAGAAATTGAATTTCAATATTTACTCGAAGGTCCCGAGGAAAGTATATTTCTATGGAATTATCTTTTTACTCCCTACATTGCTTATTTAAAACTTCTTCATCATCTATTCTATTTTGAATCAATGACCACCATTGATTTTCATCTCTTGTGAGGTAATAAACCACTTTGAAATTTCATTCTCTATAGATACTCCCCAAAGAATGAATTCTTTTTTCTAAGGAACATTTCCTTTGCTCTGCTACAAGATTATTTGTTTTACCATTTAATGTGGGTGAATGTTGGTTCATGATGTGGTATATCATTGATCCACCACATTGTTAATTAGGTTTATCCATACGAGTATGTTTATTATTCATAACAAGAGTAAGTTGTCACAGTATAGTGATAAGATGATTCGAACCAATTACATCACCATCTCCATTATAATTATCTTCTATAGGAGGGAAGTCCTTAAAAGGATTTCATGCATTGATATGGTTTCCATTAATACCACTAGGAACCATTTTTTAATAATTTCATACACTATAGTAGTTTATAAATCACAATACATAATTCAAAACTTATAAAAAAACATAACATAAATTAAACAATTTATGGATATAATCTATAACCATAAAAATAGTATCATTAAGGAAGTATATAATCATTAATACTTTATTATGATTTGTTATGGAAAAGGGAATTATGAAAAGTATATACCCTGGGAGTTTCATAACCAAAAGTGCATCAAATCCCACTATCGTGTACCAGGATTCCCCAAGTCAAGCCAAAAATCATGGTCGGACTTTTGAATCCTAGGTGCATCGGTTCTATAGTTGCCTCAACCTTATCGTATCCCAAAAGGGATGTAATTCATTGAAAATACACAAAATTTATACGATACCAAAATTCATGGATGTTCATCTATACTAGTCTTCAAAGACTATCATAGGTTAACGTTCACTAATCAGAGTCTTTCTGAATGTAGTTTCCAAGATTTCTACTAAACATTCTATGAAACCAACTGTAATGCCCCGAACCTAAAAGCTCAGTGCTGGTGCATTATTTTAATAAATTTTCATGATTACTAGAAATCTAGTCTCGAAGGACTGATCAGTTTAGTATTCTTGTAAAATAGATTAAATACATGAACTCAACATTACCACTTGAAAAAAATACAACACTAATTTATATCATTAGAAAAACACATGCCTTTAAAAATAATAAACAAGAATACTTTATGGCTTGAATATGAGACGAGTAAATAACTCCATATTAAAACATATTAATGGGTATTATACTAGTCTAATAATAACAGGAACCATAAAATTTATTTCCATAACGAGGGAATGTATAATGCGGTACATTCTGAAACATGTTGTCAAGTCCACAACCAATACGTCAAAAAATGATTAAGCCCTCGGCCAAAACCTTATATAAAATTGGGAAAGGCCTTACCAAATTCCACATCTAATTATGTCATGATACCTAACGATGCAACGAGGAGCTATAGTGGGATCCACCCATCACTTACTATGTCCAACACAATCCTCATATAAAAAGGTTGAACCATAACTTAAACATTCCTAATTAAACCACCATATGAAATGTCAATACATTAACTATAAAAAATTAATGGTATAAAAGTAACACATTCATTGTAAAACATATCTTAAATCATTCAATACTCTATTGAAGATTGTATTTATATTAAATCTACCTAAATATAGAATTATATTCAAAAGTATGTCGACATAGTTGAAAATTTTTAGTAAAACATTGTGAGATAAATATTCATTTTTCATGAAAACATTTAAAAGTAACATAATATAGAAAGGAACACATTTAAAGAAATTTTTTGATCAAAGTGTCCCATAAATATTTGAACCATTTTGAAATATATTTACATTTTTAAACATTCATTTCCATGTAAATAAATCCTTAAAACCATTTTTAAAACATGGAAATTAATGAGAATGATTTATAAGAATAAATATTTAAACCATATTAAATTATGATCTAGTTAAAGAGTTCCTTCAATAAAACCTTAAAAGATTCATTTTGAAAACATATTTATGAACCATGGTCATGGATGATAAATATGTCCCAGTAAATACATACATATAATAAATCTCAAATAATTATGATATTGAGGAATTCACTTCTACCTCGTGTCTGATATGACCCGTTTGTTATTTAATCTCCGTAATAATAAAATAAACATAATTTCTACTTGAATCAGAACCTTTTTCAAAATTTTTATTCATTTTATATCACTTATTAGTACTTTATAAGCATTAATAAATTATTTATGATAATAATAATTGTTTTGTTGATATTTGGTACTTGAGTCAAAAATGAGCATCTTATATTTTACAATTTGTCAATATGGTAAAATTTCCATTCTCATCATAATGAAATTAATGATTTAGATATCATATATATTTTATATATCCTGTATATATATATATATATAATAGTATAGAAAAATTGGAGATTAAAAATGAAATGCATCGTTCATGGAGTCGGTAAGTCGTACGTACACATGAACGCTACTTTCATTTATATTTCATATTTTACTGGAATGAACACATAATGATAAATAAGAATATTATAATTACATTATAATATCAGATATAATATCAGTAACTACACACTTTTTATGTTCTATATATGGAATGAACGAGTCATATCACTTTGTGAGGGTGGTAGTCTGCACTTCCTCAAATAAAACTATCACGTTAACCCATTATGAAAAAAATGGTATAATATTAATGGAAACTATAGAAGCATAGAAACAATATAAATATAATATATATAAAATATAAATATAGTACCATGTTAATGGACACCATGAGAGGTTATATGAGATACTTGAACACTCATCGTTTCGTGAGACAGTAGTTCACCGTCCACATGAAAAGTTTGTTTTCTTCCCATTAGATAGAAGTGTGTGTAATTGTATCTCTTATAATTCACATTAAAACAACTTATTATATAGGGGATTATGTTTTTGTTATTAATGAAATTAATAAAAGCATTTTGGGGGTTGGAGATGTAAAATAAAAGAAGAGAACATTGGGGAAGACATCACCTTAGAATCGGGTAATTCCTTTAGGATTGATACAAATTGATTCCTTGAAGTGCATTCTACCTAAGTTAGGGCTTCTAGGTGGGAGAGATTGATTTAGAAAGATTAATTTAATAGAGTATGGATGAGAAAAGATGATTGAGAGGTGTGAGTAATGTGTTAGGGGTAAGGGATTATATAGGGGGGATCTTTAGGAAAGTATGAAAATATTATTTTATTATATAATGATTTTCTGATTCTAATGATCCAAAACACATTAAATTAGAAAATAAGATGACTTTTTTTCTAAATAATATCATCCAATAAGAATTGTATTAGTTTCAGATATTTTTTTTAAATTTGATAATCTTATTTATTTATATAATTTTTAAACGAGGTAAAAACTGAATCATTGTTGTGACATAAATAATTTTATTTATATGATGTATAAAAATTATAAATATTCATAATGTCTAAAAATAAATGTTACATATTTAAACTATTTAAACATCATTATTCCAAATATGGAATTAATTTTTTCATATTCAAAACATAGAAGTTACAGAAATTATTTTAAAATTATTTCCTGTTGTCAAAACAAAAAACGTGTTTTTAAGAAATAATAACTATCAAAAAATTTGCACTTGTTTAAGTCCAGTTTAAATGTGAAATTACATAAAATGACCTAAATTATATAAAATAATAAAAATATAGTTTAATGATACATTAATAAATCTCAAAAGTATAATTTAACACTATAAATTATTTGGATTATAAATGTTGTTTTTAGTTAAAATTTAGTATTTTCACTATTCATCAAAAATTGAATGTTTTATGAAAAATACAAAAAATTCACCGTAAGATATTTTTTATGTTCTGAATCCTAAAAATGAAATACATAATGAAAAATGAAATTTATAACATTTTTAAAAGTTGTTATTACAATTCATAACAGCTAGTTCGATAGGTCGTGGTGTGTTAGAATCATGAAGTTGCATACAATGAAAGCTATTATTCTATTCAAAAGGAAAAATATTGTGGAAGCTTTGGGTGGTAAAAAGATTTTCAATTGTGATGTGTGCTTCTCCTCCTGCGTGGTGTTAATTAGTATTTCCTTGATGATGTCAACACCGAATCGGTCCAGGTGTGGAGGGAAGATTTGATTCATCAAGGCCATAAAGATGTTGTGGAATTTTTTCACACTAAAAGGAATCACAAGGAAATAGTTGTAAAAATAGAGAAATTGAAATGATAACATTGTTATATTGGTTTTTTGAACGCATTGCTGGGGTTAGTCGGACCTATGATCAATCTTATAGATCCATCTCACACCCCGCTACTGGTCAATGATGTTTTTGATTCGTTTGAAGGGGTATTATTTCCTTATCATGGATTGGTTTAGGTTATGATAATCAACAAAAATATGTATGCTCCCATATTGTTTCATCTGAAATAGATCAATAGTGTTGATGGTGTCATAATAAGTCTAATAAAACCATTCTTGTTAAGATCATCCAACAATAATCGTAGCTCCCATAGCAAGATGTTTTCGTATGATAAACCACGAAATATGTTAGGTCCATCCATGGTAGCAATTCAATGAAAAAATCCAAATCTCCCATTATAGGTAGTTCATGAAAATCATGGTGGATGATGTATGTATAGCCCTACAGAAGTAAAGGAACCCATAAACATGAATTGTCTACTACACCAAAGCATATGCTCGTTCATTAGTGGGGAATAGTCTACCACCTCATTCACACAAGGCCTACCTTCCTTTATATGAGGTGGCATTAACCAATAATGAAGAACCTATTCTCATCTGGGGGAAGTATCTGACTAGCATATGATGATAGTCAATCTCGTCTCGAAAAAAGGAAATGAATACCATTCCCAGAAAGAAATCATAAGCTTCAATTGTGAAGACTTGTAGTTCCCATGTGTACCTTCGTCCTACGTGTAATAGATCTAACTACTAGAAGATGCAATACATAGAAGAAGAAATCCATGTCAGAACCATGGGACAATGCTACTATGATAGTACCTTTAATAGGTTATCAAACTCCCATTCTATGTGTATGAATATAATTGTTTGACATGAGCACATGTATACAAAAACTAAAGAAATTGTAGAGTAATCATGGATCCTAAATCCAATCATCATGTGCATCGTGGGATCTCAAAAATCCATAGCATTCAACAATCCATGTCCCTGACCACCAGCTCCATGATCCTGACATTTGACTCCTAGGTTTTGGTGGTGGTTAATTCCCATAGCATCACCCACCATTATCTCCTCCTTCTCCTCTGATATAACCACCTCCATAGGGACCACCCATTCCTCACTTAGGGGATCCATGATCAAGAAAGTATATCTTCCATGGTAGTATACCTTCTATTTTCTTGGGATTATCATAACATTAGGCCAGGTAAACGCATTCCATTTGACCTCGGTCATTACAAGAATCAAATCAGAGCGCTCCAAGATGACTTAGTTCTCTATGATACATTGGTGGCTCCTGACCACATGCTCGAGAATAATCGTTAAGAGGACACCAGAATCAGGGACCATCCAACCAACACCTTACAGATAAAATAATTTTATTAGAATTTTAGAATCCACTACCAGTCCTGGATAAAAGGATCCCCATTCACAAAAATATGTATTTTCATAGGTACCTAATGTAGAACCCGAACATTGTTGGCGATTCACAGTGTAACAATGCTTGCATGGATCTCCAAATGTAGTCGCAGATCAAAATTATTTACTCAGAAGAATCCACCTATGTTCATGTCGAAAGAGTATCGAGTAATTTTTGTGATCATATAAGATTACTATTAAAATATCATCCCTCTGATTTGATGCTCCAGATTCTCCTTAATCTGAACAGATTCTTTGTTGGTGGTGTAGTACTCTCCACAGAACATCATCTGGAGTTCATCCCATGAGAGTGTTGAGTCATCATGTATCTAAGTAAAAAACCTCCATCAATTAATATCCATTCCATGGAAATTACTAGCTTTCAAAGACACCATTTTCACAATCATTTTCTGAACAATATGGAAGATATAGACCACAACCTAAAACAATTATTATACATTGAAATTTTCTAGCTAACTCTAGAAAATTTGAAACTCACGCAGTGCAATCTTCCGGAAATCATCCTAACCCAACTCTATTGGGACTATCATCATATCAATAGGTGGAGGTGATTTTATTGGCCCACCTACAGGATGGTAATCAAATGATGGATCTTAACTAAGTCCTAATTACGCATTGGTTCATTGTCACTAACCAGAGCATGTATCATGGTTGGCGGTTGTAATGACGTATCATGAAAATTATCATGGAGTGCCAAGATTAGCTAAGAGTATTTATACACACCCACCCACACACACACAAATGGTGATCTAATTCAAGATGTATCATCATGGAATCAATCCTATATGAGGCATGTAGCATTGTTCCATACAAAAAATTTATCAGCACGCCATGGTGACATGTGGGTAATTAGGGTCCTAGTGAATGGATATGCTTGACACTACACCATCAATAGGCTCCCTATCCTATGATCTTCACTCAAGACCTGTTGAATCGCTTTCCCAAAACCCAACATATCTTTTAATGTGGATACGTCTGAAAAACATCCCAACAAAATTACATGTTATCATACCAATTTTCCATGACCCGACCCATGCTGGGGCTCGAGCAACAACTACCATAATCCCACCTCTATAGGCTAGGGGTCGCAATAATAACTAATGTAACATCAAACATTAGTATGAATTTTCCTCAGTACTAGTACACACATTCATAGCCAAATCAAAAAAAAGTGAATAACGAATGATGTAATGATGTTACATTATTATAAATAAACCGAACATGAATGGACCTCAAAATAGTATGAGTATGGTACTGTAAAATGAATTGTAAAAGGGTTAATGACACATGCCCAACCAGAAAAGTTTCCGAACTTAATAAAAAAAGGGATTGTAAAATAGCATAGTGTGCCCCACTCTTACATCCCATGCTAAGACCACTCGATGTGGTCTATGCCCCTGTATCTCTGAGCTCATATAAATTAACTATTCAAACCTATCTGTGTTTAACATATGGAATTATATGTGTGATAAAATTCCATTTAGGAATGAGTATAAACATACCCAATTGGACACCCATAATGTTGATGGGGGGAAAGTATGAGATACAATAGGATATTAAATAAAATAGATAGAATATGATACAATGAATGATAGAATCCCAACACAACAAGGGAGTTAATAGATATTAATCCAATTACCAAAATCTATATTCGAGGAGATGATTTACTTCTCATAGTGTCATTTTACATATAGTTGGAAATAATTCATGTCCAATAATTAGATGGTAGACATGGGAAGCATGTGGCACACCACATGTGTCTTCGCCTCTCATGGATGGAGTGTAACCATAACCCAAGGAGTCAGTACTGAAATATGTGATATATATATATATCTGTGTGTGTGTGTGTGTGTGTGTGTGCGCTCAGTCAACGAAAACCAAATGAGATTGTATGGGGATCTCAATCACCCAAACCATCCTAATACGTAGAGTCACCAACAGTTCCATAGGTAAAATACAGTGATGATGATTGTCTCACAGGTATTCCCTGAAAATGCAAGACTATGGGGCTCATACACTGAACCTTGTATCTATATTCTTTAGGGGGGCTATATCACGCCCACACGATTTAGGTCATGTCACAAGGGAAAGTCTTGGTGTAGAAAGAGCCCCTCATACTCGTGAGTCCAATGTAAAATCAAATTATTTGTCTTCTCTTGTCCATATCATGATGGTGATACTCAATGTAGACAACCCACATCCAAATGTGTCATAGGGGATTCCACTCGGATAGTAATTAAAGAGAACCCACTCCATACTATATTATGGGGGTGAAACTCAAATAGTAGTAATAGAGGATCCATTACATGCTATCATATGGTGTTCCAATATTTGTATATGAGGACCCTCACACTACCCAGTAGGGGGATTCCCAATCGAAGTAATAGTAATCGATTAGTGTCCATTTTGATGAGGGGTTCGACTGTGATATTGTGAATGTCTACTACTTTCATCGAACAATGACTGAGGGTGATTCATGTCCAGAACACCACTCATCATAACTCGAAGGCCCCATATAATGTCACCATGTCATTATTTTTTGAATAGCATGTAGGGCATGCTATTTTATTTCCTAAAATAGATAATTGGTAAAAAAGAATATTTTCACAACAATAAGCCCGAAAGGGGGAATCGTGGGACACACAGCTTGACCCAAACATTAAATTTTCAAACTAACCCCACAAGGACATTATCAAAAAGAGGGTAATATTTACATATATGGTGAAAAATTGGACAATATGTATAGAATATATGTTTATTTGAATATTCCCCCTGAAAAACAATCGTGGTGGGTGGCTTACCAGTTCTGGACCAACCGCCTTGGTTGGTACACCTACAAGAATGGTCTATCGTCCATTGTGTAGAAACCAGCATAATGACTATTGCAGTTGGTTTACGTGATTCACCGAGCCGTCATAACGGTCTCTTTTTGTCATCGACATTCTGTACATGTCGTCATTTTTGTTCCTAAAACACATATAGCAGACCAAACATCACGATAGCCCACTATGGGAAATAGTGGCTGCGATCTGCTCTAGCCAACCTGAATCTGACCTTGTCCGAAAGGATCATGAACACTAGGTTGGGCCCAATACAATTTTTGTGCCCACCCAAACTCAAGGGGAATTATACCCATTGTCAGCACGACCCCCCTAACGGGGCCCAACCTAATCAACTCCATTATGGATCGTTATGCTCCCAACTCACCCACTCCTCTACATCCAGACTCACTTCTGACTTAATCATATCTGCTCCACCTCAACCCAATACCATATTGGTCCACACTTATGTGGAATAGCATATACCTACCATCATACTCCTATTTTCTCCCCATGGTACTCGCTCCCCACGATCTACCACTTTCACGACCATGCTCAAGCCATGTCCACACGGCACCGCTTCCTCTTCGCAGTTGCCACCACTGACCTCCACTAGTAGAGACATGCCAGTTGTCCCTTACATAGGCCTTTATGCCTCGTCAATGAATTAATAATAGAAAAATAGCATAAATATAAGATTACCATATATCAATAATTAAATAATCATGCCCCGCTTGAAAATCTATAGATATTTATCCATAAGAAAAAAATAGGTGACCTCTTCTGTGGTTCATCATGCCTCCTCGAACACTCAAAACATGAAGTGAATGAATATATCGTCTCCATGAATAAAGATCTACCATGATACATGATCGTCTTAATGATTGGATTCCATATCAACTTATCAAAAAACATTATCCACAAGAACTTGAAGAATGTTTGATAAACACAAAGAACCTGAAATCCAGAAATAGATTAGTAGATGGATGAGTTTTTATGGTGATTGAAACTGATAAACAAGGAATATAAAATGATAATGAATAAATTTTGAATAAAAAATCAATTGGTAAATTATAATTTGAAATAATATTCCAACATGGATATATGGATCTGTTGCATTAGTTTCACACTAATCTTCTCAGATCTGCAGCATCGTCAAACTCCTCCAAAGATCTGACATAAATTTTCAAATGGAATGAGAGTGGATAACATCTTTCGGTGAGAGGGTTTTAGGTTCCAAACCCAAAAATAATATTAAACACCCTATTTTAAATATATACTAGGACTCTTTACAATTGGAACAGGATCTAAAAGTCCCACACCCTCTCACATTATGTAACTCATAGGTGAAGCACCCCATTATGAACTCAACTATGGTGTTGGATTTTACATCTCAAAACACATTTTGTTGTTATTAAAAAAATCCATGATAAAATAAATTCATTTAATAAATTTAGTTATTATTTTTCCTTAAATGTCTTTTTCTACAGAGTCCCCAAGCCCAAATAAAATAAGTCCCCCTATTGTAAACACAATATTCCAGACTCAAACATGCCCTGCGATTTTTAATCTGAACTAACATTTAATAAATATCTCATTTCCTCCAATTGAATAATATAAAATATAATTAATATTTGTATAAAATTATTTCCAATCACACTAGGAAATTCAATTTCACCTTTTCTCAATACAAGTCTTTGGAAATATTGTTAGAAATATTACAATGTCATTAATGGTAAGTCTATAGTGTCTAAAATATACTTCAGAATATCAAATTTTTTTCATTATAGTATATGGAATCGATATTCCACATCAAGTTTCCCTAACTTGTTTTGATCCAAAAAAATGAATGATTTTATGTTCTAATTCCAAATTCCAACTGCATTAATTGAATGGTGCTTTATTTTTTAGTGGTCTTTCAAATTATTAAATCCTTTCATTGTAATTCATCAACCATTGCATCTATGTAAGAATAATTTCTACATTGGATGTCAACCCTTTATGTGATAATTGTTATCTTAACCCAAATTTCATGTTATAATTCCTCTATAATTGACAGCACCCCAAATTTGCCAACTGAATAACTTTAGAACAATGGTTCTATTGTAAATGAAGTAGTGGAAATCTATACAAACATTATATATAATTGATGGATATGAAATTTTATAATTTTTTAAAAAAATCTTAAATTTTTTACATTGATTATAATATTAAGTTGATTTGGAAAAGTGATTAACCATTTCTATGATAACATTTAACTATAATAAATATAATATTTTTATTTTTTATGCTTATTAATTTATTATTTCACGAGATCATGAAAAAACAACAATAATGACATAACAATTTAACGAGAAAAAAAATAAAAAATTTAAGTGATATTTTCATTACATTCTACTAATGGTAAATTTATCTAGAAGTTGATAAAATAACAGTTGACCATTATGCAAACACATTGAACCAATTATGGTTCAAATTTCATCTTTCCATGTTTCCACATATGTAAATCTCTTGTAATAGTTTTTTACCCTCTAAAAATTGAACAGACTCTAATAGCTTCGGATAACCATCTATTACATATGATTTTACTCCCACTCAGGTGAGGGATTAGGATTACATAAAATACCATGGAAAAATAGGGCCTTACAAATTAAGAGCATATAAATATCCGATGCCAATAATTTATCTTAATAATAAATTAAATAAATCCAATTATTTAAAATTATTTGGTATATTATCATGATAATATACATTAATGTATAAAAATAAACATTTAATAATTATTGATATTAAATATTTATAATTTTTTTTATATAAATAATTCTTGTATTAAATAATTATCTTAATTTTTTAATAAATTATATTTTTTTTCTAATTTTCATATGAATTTCCTTGAGAAAAAAATCCATAAAAATATTAAAAAAAATATTATATTAAATTTGACCATGTATATAAATTTAACATTGAGGTGACATGGTGAATACAAATCATAATTTTCCAAAAATTTATTATACTAATATCTTGGTCACTGATAAGTAATATGGTATGCATGAAATATAATTTACTTTCATTAGGTGTACATTGATCTAAATAATAACATGAATTACACAATTTTTCAGTCACATGATATGATTCAACACATGTTGAATAATAAATGTTGTACAAATCATACTTGATATGCAGATCAAAAAATTTCAAAAAAATTATTTAATCATCTATATATATATATATAAACCCATCAATAGGCTTCTACAATCATATTATTGACTGAAGAAAACATGATTTCTATAACACATTAATAATATTAAAAATTAATTTTAATTAATTATAATTATGTACAAGTAAATGTGTTGTACAACCATGCTGCATAGCATTTATAAAACTCATCATCTACCTGAGCCATACACTCTGAGGCTCGGCATGTAGACCATGCCATAGAAAAACTAAAGTTCAAGGAATATAGAAAAGGGAAAAAATCATGTGGTGTCTGAGTTACATGACCACCATTCAGGTAATATGTGTATAAAAAGACACATCCCATTTGTGAATTAAAGGATTGTGCACCATTTATATGGGCTTCACAAAATATACTACTACTCAACCTATGTTAGGATAGAGCGATGAACTTGCTGTGAATGAAATTAATTTCGATGAATTTTTTCAGTGGACATGGTTTGAATTAATTAAGAATTAATCGCTAGTGATTTGAACACCATTACAGAATGTGTAACTTCAGATATAGTGAATGTACTCAAATTTAATCCATCCTAAATCCTCAACACCTTCATCTGTGTTCTTCTGTTGAATGTAATTCATAATATTGTTTAATTTGATTATATATGCTAGATATATAATAGGAAGAAGTAGTTCTCACAATTATGGTTTAAAGAATGATAAATCATGAATTTGATACTAAATAAAAAATTTGAAAATAAATCAAATTTCTTTATGTTACCACACTGACACAACATGATGTTTTTTTGAGAAGTGGAATCATGTGATTGGTAATGCCCACCAATAGTTTTTTGAAATGATCAGTGATTAGTTTGGGATGTACATATTGGTAAAAACTGTTATAATAAAAATTTAACCCAAAAAGATAGATAATTGAAAAACTCTAGAAATAGAGAGTGGATTATCATATATTAGTAATAACTAATTTAATCATTTGAATGTATTGCCTTTTGTTAATCCACAATTAATTAATGAATATGAAAAAAAAATCTATGTTTTACCTTCATTGTATCATATAAATCAAGAAAATATATACTCTAGTGGTAATCAACGTGTCATCTATTAATCCCAGAACACTTCTATAAAAATAATCGAGGGATAACAAGGCAGATCCTATCAATTATGTCATTATCATTTGATTTCCATGGGAATCACTTCCAATGAGTTTTCCTTGGTCTCACTAGACTTCATAGTGAGAGGTGTATGAGATCACTCTATATTATTGGGACCATTATTGAACAGGGATATCTATAGGGATTGGTAAGATTCAATCCATATGATATTTTAATGATGAAAATTTTAATTGACTATCTTGAAAAATAATTGTAATTGTATTTATATACTCTTAGGGTTTAGAAATAAATATTTTCTTATGTGACCATTCATATTTATTTAATCCCATATGGGTACCTGTGTCTAAAATAAATTTAATAATATTATTTCATTGACATTTTATTTACATGAAAATATAATTAAATATCATTTCATCAAATAATATTCTATAAATATTATTTATCACTAGGACTAAAAACCTAGTCTAACATTCCTCTACAGTAATTATCCAGCACAAAATAATGACTATTTTTTAATAAATAAATATAATTTCATTATTTTATAATAAATAAATAAGTAGAATATTTACAAATGTGTATATAAATTAGTACATAATAATCACTATCACATTATATTATCTCGAATAACTGGATAAGTGATATATTTGATTATGAATAAAATAATAATTATTAGACCACATGAGTTAATAATATTTATTAAACATTTTCGAAAATAATAATTAATATATTATTTAACTGGGATTATAAATACTCAGAGTGTCTGACCCTATAATCCTCATTTTCATTATCAATAGGGGAGGAATCCAAAATTATAATGTAACTATATTGAAACAAATCAAATTCTCCCAAAATTAAATAATTTATTTTCTAAAAATAAATAATAACTCATAGGGACACTTACTGTGTAATATATTATCTCAATCTTGTTATCTCTAACTGACCAGTTTGTATGCCTGTTCCACCAGCCTACACATTAGATGGATTTATCATTGATTTTATATAAATCTAACACGACTATAGAAAAATGTTTATATTGATTTATTTAGGCTATATCATTATCAAAAATGGGACTCAAATATAAACTTTCAAAAAATAACAATAGAGACAAATTCATTATCGAATTATTAATTAATGCAACATTACATGTGACACACACAACGTATCCCACATCATTGTGAACATATGTCATCATGATTTTCATCAATATAATAACATAAATTAATCATAATACGCATTAATAATAATCATATGTTTTATTGATCAATAAACACATCCATATATAGGAACATCCAGTGACAAGTATGAATGTGCATTTACTACTGGAGAATCTTGTTCAAATCATATCATACACATGATATTACCATAGTCCTACACCATGTGAATGTTCGGCAATGTCCTATGAGTATACACCCATGATAGCCTATATCATATGTATCCCTAAACTTATATTTTTTATCAATATGACATATATTTAGGAATGGTGTCATACCAATTTTGAGTTCTCATCATTGTGGGGAACACATAAGACCCTTTTCTGTCACAACTACTCTAATGAAAATATCACATACAATCTTACATTGAATGATAATGATTATGTTATAAAATATTTATTATTTAAAATATATGATTAAATGTTATCATAATATATACGCATGTTTTTTCTATGGCACAAAACATTAAATATTGAACACATGAAGTCTTTTTTATTCATGGTAAATAATATAAAATGTATTTCAATGAGCTATAAATTTGAAATGAACCTATTATAATTGATATATAGAAAAATGATGGCGAAATTCTATATGAAATTAATTCAATTAAATAAATGAAAAGATAAATTTTTGATGAAAAAAATTATACTAATTTTTTTTATGACAGGCCCATGTAAATATTCCACTCATATCCAAACCATACACTGTTATAACATCCCAAAATGTTTATGTCATTTAAAAAATTATATGATAATTCATAACAGTGCATTAATATATTATTCATACATCAAATATATGATGATTTTTTCATTGAAAACAATAAACTATTAAAAAATATCATATATCCTTGATAGGGATGTATTGTTCCTTAATTTCACAAAATAAAAGTTGTGATAGTCTGTGAAACACCTCACGATACATTGTTCTTTCATGGGTAATGGAACAGGGTCACCATAGTGTGACACCATAAGATATATTTTAACACTTTTAAATATATTACTGATATATATCCAATAAAGATACAAATTTTTGGGATCTATTTGATAAGGATCACTAATATATGATTAATATTGGGGTTTATAATTATTTTAGAAGCGATATTACATTAATGTATCATACATAAAAAATCCACTGGAAAAACCTTATAAAAACAATAAAAAATAATAATAACCTACAAATAAAATGATAATAATATTTTCTCTACCACCTTTGAAGATAAGGGATCTAAGGAGCTTCGGTCTATCTCTAGATTTAGCTAACTAGGGAACTTCATGAACTCACATTCCACATAAATAAGGACATTCATTATTAATAAGAAATATGTTATGGTACTCCAAGTATAATATAAAACCATGACTATGATTTAATCAATTATCTATTTATAGATTCATGATTTATTTATAAATAATTTTTTCTACACCATCTTCAGGTAATAAAACCATGAAATGTTAAGAATAAATAAAATACAATTATCTATTATAGTTAATACCCAGGTAAATAGAATAATTTAAACCAAAATCATTTGAGATTATTATAAATTTAGTTAAATTATTAAGGATGAAAATCATATATAATACGATCATTAATCCATAGTTAAATAAGATTTATGTTACCCAACATATCATTTAGCTCACCAAACTTATAAATATTATTGGAATATAGTTGGTTTTACCCGAATCCACAACCTAACAGAATATATTTGACACCACCATCATGAATATTTAATGATATCTAACAATTAGTATAGATAATTTTATTTGATTTTACTATACCATAATTTTCTCCCATATGTAGACAATAATCATACTCTTTGGGATACTTTTAGTGATAACACAGAGAAGGAAGCTTCATTAGTGGATGCATACAAAATTTTTCCCCTTCCCCACATAAATCACCAATGATGGTTAGATAATGTTACTAAAATTAGATAAGACCCCTATCTAGAAAGTAAAAGGGACTTGAAATCCAAAAAACACAATAAAATCAAAAAACTATTGAATCATGATGAATTGGTTTTTTGTAGAGTATTAATAAGTAGAAACATGTGCTATAAAAATTTTTGGGAGAATATTTGAATCTATTGATTCATTGATTTTTTAAAAAACAGAAAATGCATTAAAATAAATATGTAAAACATTTCTTAATGTTTAGTTCGTGATTTTGATCATAAATTTAATTCTTAATTAATTCATGTAGGTTATGAGTGTGTCCTAGTGATTGTTCAGATCATTTAGCCACAACATTGTAATTATTGATGAGGGACACAATTAGTGATAATTGTGAACCCTGGTCCATCCATCCATATATGAGATCCATAATTATTTTAGAATTCTAATAATGAGTATTCATATATTCAAGGATGAGGTAGAGCATGCAGATATGAAGCCCAAGCTATGTCTAAAAATATTTCTCATGTCTATTGGTGTGTGTCAACTAGACAGTGGGGTGGGAAGTGTTGGGCCACATATTTAAAAAAATTTCATCCAATACTTGAGACATTTAATTTTTTTGAATTATAGTTTATCACAAAATTTTTTATAATAACCCTTCTTATATTATTTTCTATCCAATTCACAACAACTACCCACATTTTAGAGCTCATCCCATGTCCTAATGCTGGTATTGTTGATTAATCATAATTCTGGACTATGATTAGAGTTTCAAAATCCATATTGGATATCCAATGGAATGATATCCATTCCATAAGAATCATTAACCCTTTATACACTTCTTAATAGAGTAATTCTGTTGTGATCTCATATGCCCTTTTTTATGTTTTTTGTCAACTTTTATATTTTCATCCAATTGAGACAAAACCAATAGAAGTTACTGAAAGAGTTCTCTACAAAAGGATTATGTTTGGTGTTCTATGATTTTACCTTAATATATTTCCATTTTATCTCTTTTCATTGTCCGTCATGTTAGTTTCACCGAATGTTTCCCCTTAATTTCAAATGCCTTGAATGTTTTCCCTTTTGTACGACCTAACAACTCTTTTAGAAACCACATGATGATTGAGATCACCAATATCTACATGAACCACCAATTGGGTGTTCCCATTATATTCATATTTTAATTACAATGGTATATTATCCAAAAAACCCATTAGTGTGTTTTGTTTTCCCTCTTAAAAGACACTTCATAAATGACAATGGAGAATTCATAGGGGTGTATCATGACTAACTCATTTTCTAAGAGTTGAAAATAATGTAAAATATTAATAATTAAATGGAATCCTTAAATTGGAATAATTATTAGATGTATAATTGAACCCTTATTATTAATATTTTTAATTCTTTATTTGGAGTGAAGAAATAAAAAACGTCTAAAAATTAAATTTAACGATATTAATTGAACTATTGTAGTAAATTTGCATGGTTATAAGTGGAAAATGATACAATTCAATGTATTTAAATTTCGTCCCCATATAAGGATTATTTTCCTTTTATAAGAGTTGTCATACATGATACCACCTTTAATTCATGAGTGATTTCTTTGACAACTAAGAGGATTCCTCCATAATTCACTATGTTTATTGTTGTGGGCGATACCAACAATATAATTTGGTTTCTAAAATAATTTATTATTTAATTTTCATTGTACTGAATATTCACATGACTTTTTAAAATATATAAATATAACTAAAATAAATTCATATACTAAACTATTCATCTACTGACATGGAACACCATGGATAAAATCCATTGGGCTTAATCACACAAAGACAATGATTTACAATGGATAAACATAAAGTAATCAGTTATAATTTTTACATTTGAAATATTTTTTTTGTGATTCTAGGATAACACTCAATACATGATAGTCATACTACATAAGATCCAATATGATTTGGGCTGACAATTCAGGTCCCAGATTCCACAGTGTCACTGAAGAACCATTCATTATATGGTTTCTATTATGATGATGTATTTTTTTGACATTGAAACTTAAAAAATTGATAACTTATGTCTGAATCATGGAATTAAACCATTGTTATATGCTGATACATGTATTATTGTGTGAATAGTTGTATGATTTATGAACATATATACATATAAATGGGATTAGAGATTAATTTAATGACTTTTC
This sequence comes from Viscum album, assembly GCA_963277665.1. Lineage (NCBI taxonomy): Eukaryota > Viridiplantae > Streptophyta > Magnoliopsida > Santalales > Viscaceae > Viscum > Viscum album. The sequence continues at coordinate 1,437,810,880 of OY728159.1, forward strand.
TAGAGTGGGTATGGTTGATTTGGAACCCCTAAGGTGATAGGACTTGTATTGTATTTAAATGACATGTTTCATGTCACATATGTTTATTATAATTGTATATTTCTAAAAAAATCAATAGATGTATTTTTGTAAAAAAAACTTTTCAGTGCCCTATGGAGTATATCTCACACCCGATTCATGCCATAGATTGGTACCTATAAATCCTTTATGGATACATGTTGGGAAAATGTAAATATCATAGTTTCTATGTCTTTATTGATTGTTTCTTGTGAGTAGTGGAGAATATGACTGGGCTATGGATCATGATTCTATCTAGAGATACCTTCTTTTTTTCCATTTCGGTTATTCGGTTAAACCAGAATATATGTGAGCATATTGAAATGTATTAATATTTTTTAAAACACATTACATTACATCATTTTTTATATTATACTTTTAGTTTCTATTGATTATGTTTTATAATATCTATATGATATAACTACTGCTACTCTGTTTATTATTATTCTGTACCTTTTATTCACTTATCAGTCATTCATTAATTATAACAGTTTTAGAAGTCTCAATATGATTTCATAGTCTCCCAACTATTCCACATTAGACCCTCAATGATAGTTCAATGCATTTTTAAAATAGAGAGGCATTCTTGAGGAAATCTGAACAATCAACTTAGCGAACCATTTAGTGACATACATGTTGCGACATAAAAAATTTGTACCATATAATTATTTTCCTATTGTATTACTATTTTGATTATTAGCATGGATACTAGGAAATTATGTTATTCTGTAATGATCACATTCGTTTTAGTGTATAACTATTATATGAGTGATTGGTCGTGTTTATTGAAATATGATATTTTTTTCTAGATTATAATTTTTATGGTTGTATAGATTTCAATGTTGGGTGATGAACATGGATATTTTATATTTATTTTATTTAATTTCTTATTTAATCATTACACTAGTATTGTAAAGATGTATTTATCATGAATTCATTTATTAACATTATATTGTTAATATTTCATAAATATTATCATTCAATGTATGTTCATTGCCTTATTACATTACTTCAATTTTATGGGAATATATTGATATACTTTATCTACACATAACATTTCATGGATGTATAATAAATTTGAATTCATTACTATTTATACACCATCCTTAATGGAATATATTCATAGTGTTGGAGGATAAAACCTTAATTTGGGAAATTATATTGTGTTTATGTTATGAATAGATATTTAGAGAAGATGAAATGTCAGAATGTATCAATTATAAATATTCATATAATAATTTAATGTTAGTGTAGACAACATTGTAAATTTTGATCCATCCTTTTGATATATCTTATATGTTTGGTTGAAATTACAGGTGTTTCAATTTTAAATGTAAAATGATTCATATATAATAATTAGGGAATTATGGGAACATTCAACTATATATTGTTACATATTTTTGGGACATAAAAACGATTTCTAAAGTATTGATGAATTATAAATAAAAAATGGAAATACATTGAATTAAATTTTGATTCTAATTTAAATTTAATAAGATTTTACCCTATAACTTGTAATTGACATACTTTTTACTAGAAACCTATTAAAAATAGAGAACATGACACAATCATGTCCTTGGTAGTCGGTTGTAGGACGAATATACTATTGGGTTTCATTGTCTCAAATGATGCTTAGACCCGTCTTTACTAGTAAGAAGAGGGTGTGTCTCTCATATAGGAAGGATTACAGATAATATTTTTATAAAACTATGATGTTATAATTATCTATTACTTTACATGGAATGTACAATGAGAATGAACTATAACACCATTATGTCCTTAGATCAGGCAACATATGGGCAGTGAGTACCATGCTCTGGATTTGGTAGTTCCTAAGAAAACACATTTACCTCCAGCAGTTCCTTTGAAGTCACCACTTGTCATACCTGACATGGGTGTTGATACTTAGTTTGAAGAATGTTTTATATGGTTTATGCAGACTATTCAAGGATCTACACATCTTTAACCTATTATGGAAGAATTGTTGTTGATGTTTAGCATGTATCAACAACCAATGTTTTCTAATGATGTTGGGCCACATGATAAGGATAGCTGGATAGAGTCCATGCTTTATATCTTTGAATAGTAGAAATCACCCACTAGGTAGATGTTCTAGACCTCCTCTTATATTTTTATTGGTTCTTCCATATATTTATGTGTCTTTTTAACTAAGATAGAACACCATCAGAATGTGATTTAGATAGATATCAATTTTGGAATCATTGAATTTTTTTAATAGAAATTCTATGAGGTGAAAATACTTGGGTCATCATAAATATAAATCAATAATCATATTCTATTAGGGATTTCTCATATCATTTATCTGAGCCTTATTCTTTTATTTTTTTACTACTGATGAGTTTCTTGAATGATACACTTTGAAGATGGGAACATGTATTCCATATGATATCTGGTAAATTTATCTAGACTATAGTGATAGGAATGGGGAATGAAACGTTTATTAATTAGTGTATTTCGAGGGAAACATATTGTTCTAGGCATAGTTGTTCAACACAATAATAGGACTATATGTTATCTAGAGTTGTGGAACATCATTTGGAGGACTGTTGTGAGAATATTTTTGGCTAGAGTACCCATTCAACATAACGGTGGAATGACATGAGTTCAGCAGTAATGGTCATCTTATTCCATATTCTAATCGAGGCCTAGTCGAGTGTGGGGAATATGATAAAATTCTATATCAATAGATATTTAATCAAACATTACCATCTATTAATAGTTGGAGAGGAACCTTACTATCTTCACATTTCGATGAAGGGCCAGTAGATTTGTTCCAAGCCATAATACGTATGGCCAATTGCAAAACATTCCAAGGTGGTGGATGTAGTTATGGAGGCTTGGGTTCGGATACACATTAGAAACTGAGTGTACCCATTGTGAGAATAATCGTTGTATATCAGGGTTGTTGAATAGTCTATATATATTTAGTGTAACCTATATTAGAGGTGATGTGTATCAGACCATCTATTAGTAGTTTTCAAATACAATTAGCATCTACATTAGATTATTGTATCATCTATAAAGGGGCTTCACATTCGTTAATCATTATAAATATAAATAAAATATAATTGATTGATATTCAGTATTTATATATATTTATGAAACATGGAATTATATTAGGAATATGATCAGAGATTTTATTCTATGTATGTAATTACCCCATGAGGCAGGTAGTTATCATTTCTAATGTGATTCTTCATCCACCAGTTAATATGCTTCAATTTCATTTTTTGTATATACCGGTTGGTACCGTATTACACGTCTATTGACTACAAAAAGTGTATGGTATTTATACATCCGAAGGGGTGATAAATATCTGCATTATTGGGAATGTGATCTATAGTTATATAGAGTTTAGAATGATCATTATGGGATAGGTGGAGTGTTGAACCTGATAGATAGATTTGATATAAAGGATCATGGAATACATCTAGTAAATTTCCATCATGTTGGACATAATTTCCAGAATGTGTTCCCTAATGAATATAATATATTATATCCTAATAGAGAGGAATTGAACTCTATCAAGCATGTTATACGAGAAGTAATGATATCAATTACTCCATTCTTGATAAAAAATGGTGTGGTGCATTATCTAAAGAATAATCTACAAAATTTTTATGAAAATGATTTTATATCTTCAAGTAATTATACAAGAATTTTGCGATCCTTTTTTCCATTTAAGAAGATGGTAACCAAAAAAATTCATAGATCAATGTAGGATGAATCAGATTACCGTCTAGAACCATTATCTATTTCCTTATATCGATGAAATATTTGATCATCAGCATGGAATAAGAGTTTTCTCCATGATTAACATAAGGTTAGGCCACCGTCATGTGTGATTGGAAGTTTCATACGTACCTCATATAATGTATTGTATATGAAATGTTCTTCATGTGAATTTATATATGTTTTATTCATCTTATGAATACACAAGATCTTTTCATGGACCTAATGAATTGAGGTTTCCACTTTTTTGTTATTATCTACTGTTATTATTTTTTAGTAGATATTAGTTTATTATCATAATCATCACAACCACATAAATACCACACAAAAATTTTAAAAACCATTATATGATAATCTTATTCAATCTAATCTCCAGGAATTAAACTTTTATATTGATAAAGTTCACTTCCTAGGTCACATTATATCAAATATATGATTATTAGTTGAACTAGAGATGGATAGAACCAATGTTTCCATAATGAAACCTAATAAATTCATTGATATATATGTAGTTTCAAAAGGATGTGATGCTATTAGTGGATTGTTTTCCATATTTTTATTTTATAGAAGAACTTTTCATGTTTTTTGACAAAAATATAAATAAATATTTATGGATATAAGCATGTGAGTCATCCTTGAAGTAGCATAAAGGTAGTATAATTTCTATGCTAGTCACTATTCATTTATATAAAATCATAATTTTTACCATTTATAGTAATGTATCATGTATTTTTCTAGACTACTTCTGATATATGGTGATTCTGTTATTGTACAGAGTCTCAATATTTGACTCATTACAAGAGAAATTACATGAAGAATGATATCTAGTTGGAATAAATTGACCATGCCTCGAATTGTTTGAGGCATTAATTGTTGGGAGATAATTTTATAGTGTATATATAAAACAATTCCCCATTAATATCTTCATACAGTGAAAAATGAATCTTAAGCATATGATATGGGTTGATTACATTTACTGATCAAATTTTGATATTTCATATAAACCTTGTAATGGAAATGTTATAGAAGATTCTTGGAATCCAAAGACACAAACATTTATAGTGTTGGAATCTAGTAGTGGTTGTTAGTTGAGAGATATTTTCTTTCAGATTCATTTAAAGGAATAATACTATCATGGATAGACTACCTTTAAATATTTAATTGTGAATGATTAACTCGTTGATAGAGTAATGAGGAGGATATTGTCACATCTTGGTGTCCTTGTCCAAATTGAGTGTTTTATAGGATAGGAACTATCACCGGGGTGGATTGTTGAGGATGATAATGAGTTATTAAGCATTAATGGATGCATGTGGTTTCTTATAGATATTTGAGAGAATTGATGTTATAGTCTCATGACACTATAAGGGGTGTACATACTGGTATAATAAAGATGTATCATGATGTTTTCTTCAATTGTAGAAGTATCGTATGAAAAACGATATAACTTCTTTTATTACACTTTCTTCCACTGATAATTAGGTGAAGGAAGAACAACAACAAATAATAGGTCTTAAACATCCCTTTCCCATCTCCGAGTTGAAATTATAATATTTCACTATAAATTTTGTTTCTGACATACCAAAAACCCCTCAAGGAAATGATATGATATTGGAGATCATTGAATGACTAAAAAATGTGACGCACTTGTTACCTATCATAGAGTCATTCTCACCAGATGATCTTGTTGAGTTGCATTTCTCTAAGGGTATATGTTTAAATTATTTCTCTAATAATATAATTTTTGATATGGATTATCCTTTAGGATCAATATTATGTAAAGGGTTGTATAGGGCATTAGGTACATAGCTATTATTGAGTGAATCCTAAAACAATTAAATGGAAAATAGATCTAAATGGTTTGTACACCTATTAGATTACATGTTCCGTGAAAATTTCTTCAATTTTAGATATTCATGGGAGAAATATAATCCCTTATATGTTTCAACTTTTAAAAAATTATGAAATCATATAGATGGGACATAATGAGTGAATATAAGGAAGGTTGTTCCATTCAACACTGTGCTGGTTAAAGATTAATGTGGTAGCTCTACATATACCTCAAATGGTTCATGAGATATTATAATGTTTTAAATATATTTATAAGTGAATGGATTTAACATAGAGTAGGAAAATTCAAATATTGAACATCACTGATGACCACTGGATTTCTATATTAGTGATCTAGTATTGTTTCATTTATCACAATAGATGTTGGAATGTTTTTTTATAAGGAAAAAAATCCACGTCGGTTTATTGGAAATTTTTGAGGTTTAGGAGATAGTTGGTCCATTATCCTTTCCATTTTAGTTATCATAGAGTTACCAAGAAAAGCATGACTTATTCCTGGATTCAATACATTGTTAAAACTATTTCGAATGATATCACATAATTCAATATTTGTAACATCGATTTGGGAATGAAGGTATTTTATTTTATGATAGTCCATCTACTATGTGTGATATAAATGAATAGAAATTTTTAGGTTGATAAATTATAGTTATAGGATAATTTTCATGCTTTGTGGTGGAATTTTTTCATATATGATTTTTTTAACCCTTGGAATGGAAACTCAATGATGAGTTTCATTAATGGGCGATGAATGTAACATCATGATTTTTTATTAGGGTATTGAAAATTTTCATTTAGGGTTACATAATAGATATTTAACTAATATTACAACCTAATGAGTTCGTGTAGGTTATGAAGGTGTCCATGATCTGTATTGGATATTAGAGCCCTAGTTTTGGGATGTGCAGCTGGGGCACATGGGTAGCACACTTTTAGTGGAAACCCTGACCCCAAAATTAAGCATCTAGATTTTTTTTAAACTGTTTAATTATTTAATGGGATGTGGGTTGATGAAGATTATTATTTTATATGGTTTTCACAAGGACTTTCTAACTATTAGCAATAGATTGCACGAGGTCCATCACATGGATACTAGGGCATGCACGACTAGGGCATGGTTTTTCATAACTTGTGTCCAAATAGTTAAAGTATTAAATTTTGTATAGAAATATATTTTTCCATATTTATTTTTAAGAACATTCCACATTTTTATTTCATTAAAATTAATAATATCTCCACTATAATAAAAGATCCATAAAGGATTAATGAAAGGCTTTGTGACTAATATTTTATTTAGACTTCTATTAAAGATCCATTTGTCCTGTAGAATCACCTCCAATGAGATTTTAATTCCATTTGTTCATTTCATCATTTATCCACCACTCAATGGTGTATTTTGTGTGATATTATATGACAAATTTTGAATGGATTTTTTTATTTCATAGTTATATTCTAATCCAGACCAATCCAATGTCTGATACATGATGTGTGATATACTATATGCTAATAGCATATGGTATTTGACTTTTCACTTTATATAGAGATTCTTATTAATGATTCCATAGTTCATCACATAATTTTATGTATTCATTTATAATATTATTAATCAATATCAATTTTATAATTATTATTGGGGAATATAATGAATAAATTTGAAACCACTTGTCATTAGAGGTCTCTATCATTTTTTTAATCTACCTCTTGGTTCAAATAATATGAAAATTATAATTAATTTTTCTTCACATCCAATACATCCATGTTTTTTTCTATCAACATAAATGAGATATAATACATGAATATTAATAAATCAATGTGTTTTTTCATGACTAACACAATTACATATCATGAAAATGAAAATAAAATGATAATATTTTAATTAAAATTATAATTAGTATTCATTATTTTGTTGCCAACATTTCCATTTTTATTCAAATATAGTGTTCTTATTTTGATGGAACATAAACCATGTCATACATTATGTAAGGGTCGCGATATGAATTTAATTAATGAAGTAAATTAGAAATATTAATATAGAGAAAATGGTACACTTTATATACTTATATTATTGGGATGCACTATAAAATTTTTTCAAAATATAGGCCGGTCAGACTTTAGACCCTATAGGATTCTCAATGGAATGCCTTTATCACTCAGTGGATGCCACCCCAATTCATTGTGTCAATTATAATTGGACCTTCCAACCATAGAATCTATTCATTTTCTTATTATTTGAATACATCAATGATGAACTATTGATTGAGTTGACTCTTTTATATATATTATAATTCCTTAGATAAAAACATTATATTTAGCTAGACATATATGGAGAAACAATACCATGGTTTTACCACATTTGGATAAATCATGTTTAGAATGTGATTCAATATTCATGAGTTCAATTGAAATGAATAAACCCTTTATAGATTAATTCCATTGATATTACCCTTATTTTAAATTATGGCCATGCATTACAGACGATTTGAGTGCAGATTGTGTTGGATCAACCCCATAGGTCATCGATTCCCTAGTCTAACCTCATATAATATCATTATATTACTTTTATAATGATGCAATATTTGGAGTTCTATGAAGGATGTAATATATTTATATTATGTAGGAACATAATAATTTGACAATATGTCCTCACTGGTTCTAATATATCTATTAATATGATTATGTGACATATCCATATTGATATATGATGGATGGTGTGAAGAGACATTTTCAGAATAATGCAATGAATTTATAGGCATTTAAGAATTCCCTTATGAGACTAGTAAGGCATGGTTGACACATTACACATATTATAAGACTACTGATTATGGAACATGGTATGTGGTGGCATATAGAGTAAATACTACACCCTATTTATTCCACGGATTTGTATATAGATTCACTTCATTGATACATATAACTACATGATAAATCTCATAATTACCAATTCATGATTTATTGAACTATCAAAGTGATGGATCATAGGAAGGAGTGGTCACCCCCAATATTTTTTAATTTTTATGAAATTAAGAGATTATTTTTTATTTCACACAACACTGAGTATAGATATAGTTATATTAATGAACTATTCATGGCATTTATTATATAAAAATCCATGATTATTGTTCTCTACAAAAATGAAACTTATATTAGCATTTTATAATTGAAACTTTTGGTTTTTCTTGTGTTATACACAATTATATCTTACCTTAATATCTTTGGTTACAATCGAGGTTGAGTTTTATTGAACTACACAATAATATTAATATTGTCATTAAAATATTATTATAGTTACCACAAATCTATTGGAATAAAAATTTTGAATCTTATTTACCAATGTGTGGAAATATTAATTAATATTTTAGTAAAATGATCCCATTGTTTATTAATAAGTTTGAAATTAATGTAAGAACTATATGAAAATAGGGAAACTCCATATCTAAAAAAACTATTTCTCTATGTAAAAACAAAATATTATCACTATGTATTAAAAACACCAAATTTTATGATTTTTTAATAAGGAATTATCTCTTACAAGTAAAATAATCTTTTTTCATGCTCATATAATATAATTCATTTGAAATGATAGGAATAAGTCTAACTATATGAATAAAAAGAGGTATTTTTATGAAGGGATATTCAAAGTAAGTTTAATATCAAACCTATTTTAAATATTTATTTTGAAAGTATTATATTATTTTATTTGGAAAATAGGCTCATTTATAAAATAGGAATTTAAAATTTTACTTTTGGTGATTTTTTTATTTTTCTTAGATGATTCATTTTTTATGCATATTTAATTACAAAAAATATTAATTGAAAACTATTATTTCATATAATTTATTTATATAGATAAATAATATTTTAAATTACTTTTATAGAATAATTAGTTCAGATAAAAAATAATTATTCCCATTTAGTTCATTAGAATAGATTTCACATTGAAAATGCATATAATCACATTTAAATTTTTAACATTACAGAATTATAGTTTCATCCTGCTTATGAAAATTTTTGGTAAATTAATTTATATAATTTATAGGATTATAATTGGGATGATTGTCTAATACCACACACTTCTACGATATGTTTCCCTTTATGTAATGAAATTTCTTGTGTGGTATGCAACTAGAAGTTCTAACAATCCATTACTAATCATACTAGTCATTATGAATAGTAATAACCACTTTTTAGAATCTTATAAATTATATTTTTTGAAATGTACTTCATTTTTTGATTACAAATATTAAAATTATCTTTGGGTGAATTTTTGGTAATAATCTAAAAACAGAAAATTTAATTTAATAGTTAAAAACAGAGCGTTGTTGTTAAAAACTGACATTATATTTAAATAATTATTTATTTTATTTAAATTAATTTTAGGTCAAAATAGATACCTAATAATTATATAAGTTCAATGTAATTAATTGGAGTCATATTTTAATATGATTAGATTTATAAAATTTTATGGATCTTTTTACCATCTTTTACCTAACTCCTAAAAGAATTTGCGAATTTGTCTAAAACATAATTTTACTTCTTTTGTGAGTTGAATTTCCAAAATCCAAGATACGTAGTTGACATGAGTATGTAAAATGTGGTTCAATAAGGTGAAAATATTTTTTGTGAATAGTAACTTTTGATATTTTTTTACCACCTTTAAATGTAAACAGGGTAATTAAAGGTAAAAATGATATTATAATTACCGTAAAACATGTCCTAATTCTTTCGGATAAGTGTTATTTGACAAAAAACAACCTTAGGAATAAAATATTATCCTTGTGGTCCCCTTGGATTAGATTAGGACAGTTTTAATTATTTAATTTAAGGAAGAGTTAAAAGTGTTAATTTACGTTTTCTTAACTAAAACATTATTAATATATGGTAATACATATGTTAAATCTTCTATAAATACTAATTTTAAAGGTAAAAATATTTTCTACATAATGGTAATTTATTTATAATTTTTTGTCATTAAATAAATAAATTTATTAACGACATAATGATGGTGCAGTAATTACCTTATTAATGAACGATTAAAATAATTCATATTATAAATATCCAAAAATGTAATTTGATTCATTTGAATAATTACACTAATTTTCATGGTTAATATGACATGTTAGGATTTATTCTATTAATTTTTATCGAAGTAATCTTGCTGTTAAAAATGTAACAAAAACAAAATACAAAATAGTGTCAAAATTGTCATAAAAGAGTTTTTAAAACAAATTTTATATTATTAAGTGATATAACAACCCTTAAAATATAAGGATTGGCCAACGGACTTAAATAATGATTGTTATAACATTAATGAACAATTTTTGGTTTTCAGGACAATTTAGATTATGTTTATTATCCAATTATTATAATAATACATGAATACATGGTAAAATTTATACTATTTACCTAATAGTTAAATATAAACGATAAGGTTAATATAGTGACTCAAACCTATATAAAATCTATTTGTTAAGAGGTTGTCTTCCCACCACACATTTGGATCGAAATAAATTATTTAGGAGCCATTAGAAATCGAAAATGACTTTATTATAAAATAGTATTACAATCATTATCTAAGGTTCCCGTCACGTATCTTATAAAAGGGTACTTCCCCTTCTCTCCAATTCAAATTTCCAAAGTCATTTAGGATCATTCAGAACATAACGAAATATCCTCCCGACATACCTCAGTAAATCCTAGTGGCCTTAGTTTGATCAGGATGCCATCCTAAGGATCCCTTTTGAACAACACAAAAAGAATCACCCGATGAAGAGGTAAACATTTCAACTCCACTTTCAAGATCTTTTCTTCATCCACTTCCTCTTTATTTGTTGTATCAATTATAAAATAATAACCCGTGTATCATCTACATAATGTGATGTTATAATAAAATTTGTATATCAATATTCATTATTCTATCCATTCTACAAATGACATGTCACCATACGTGCATACGTATGACTTACGGTCTCCACGTTGTGGTGTAATTGTTTTTCAATACATTATTATTTTGTATGGGTATAATAATAATGTATAATTTATGTGAATAATAAAAATAAAAGGTTAATGATTATTTATATATGATATACCATCTATTTATATATAATTTTATTATCAGAAGAATGATATTGTTGCCTGTGTGTGTGTAGGGATTACCGTCTCAATGCACGTGATGTGATTCATCCCATTCATAATTATTTTAGAATAATAATAATTTTATGATTAAAAATAATGTATAATAAACTCAATATAATTTTATATATTAATCAAATAGATCCTATCCATAATGAACATGACTTATTTAATCATATATATAATCGAAAACGAATCAGTTAACACCAGAAACAAGGAAAATACTGAAATATTTTAAACAAATAAATATTAAAAGACAAAATATGATATCATAATTGTATATATGGTTCTTGAATAATGTTATAAAATTGATTTAAAAATTTTACATGAGATTATCTTACCCTCGATCAAGAAAGTACAAGGTAAGGGTTAAATTGACAATTTCTTTATTATATGATGATTTTTTTAAGTAAGTATCTAATGAGACATCTTTATCATACACATCCATGTTTATTAAAATGAATTTCATAAAAAATAGTTGGGATAATGTAATTTATAACATTGTTTTACTTCATATAAAATTATTTGAATGGAATCATTCCGTCAATATCCAAACAAGGTAGTTTATGACTTTATTGACATATTAAGGTAAGAATGATTTTCTAACTTATATGGTCGCTGTGGTTATTTTCCTCCGTTACAACACCTTCAAGATTACCATACAAGCTTATAGTAATAAGATAAAAAATAAATTTTTTATATTATAATTACATGAATTTTAATTTATTTTAAAATAGAAATAGATATTCCTCTCAAATAATTTTGATTTCATCTATATAAACATCATTTAATGGATTTTATACTTTCTTAAAATTGATTTATTATGATACAAATCTTCCATATTGTATTTAAGGTTTTGTGATACGTTTCACTATGGATGTGTTATTTTTATAACATTCATGGTTTAAAGATAATGTATTGACATTTTGTATGCTACTTTTTATATGAAGTATAATGTTATGTTTAATCCCTTTTAAATGAGGCATGCATTGGACTTAGTATGTGATGGGTGGAGTTCGCTATAGCTCCACAATGAATCGGTAGGACTCATGGGTTAAATTAGTGTCTTGGGACATGGCATGGACAAAATCTTATTTTTAGTCACGAAACAAGGAATTGACTATGTGGTTATGATGTCTATAATTATGCATTCCATCATTAAAAATTTAGATATTGTTGTTTCATTTGATTATTCATCTAGTAGAATATCCATGGGAATAAGTAAATGGAATTATTTTGATATTTATTTTTCATATTATGGTGATATTTATGTTTATAAGGCCTTTATTTTAATCTTATACATTGCCTTAAATGTTTATGCTAATTTAAGAATGTTTCCACTATACTGCTATTCTTACTGAGTATCTATGCTCATCCCAATCTAAGTTTTATTTTTCCCAGGATGTGAAGAAGTATATTATTATAGAACTGTAGGGATAGTTTAAGGGATATGAGTATGGTCAATGGAGAAAATGTTGTTGTTGTTTTTCATTTTATAATTTAATGTAAAACATATGTTCGTATCTAGTACATCGAAAGCTACTAATCTGATCAATATTTCTAGACATTTTCTTTTGTGATCATTCCTATGATAAGTAATAATGCACCAACTCTAGGAAACTGGGGTCGAGGAATTCTAGTTTTTATCATAGGGATATTTTAAAAACCTTGGAAACAATATTTAGATAATCTCTAATTATATAACATTATCCTAAGATAGAATTTGAGGATTAGTATATAATAAAATCCTAGAATTATTTTAATATAGAGATTTTGTGTATTTTTTGAGAAATACATCCCTGTATGGGTATGGGTATGTAGAAGAGGCTCTAGAAAAGCTGTACCTAGGAGTGAAAACACTGACAAGGAGTTTCGGACATGACCCATGATATCCAGGTTTAAGAAAACGGGTTATGTTGCACTCTTTGATACGACACACCTTGGGGATATTCTTATGATAATTCAAATTTTCATTACAAACCATTATATAGGATTTATGAGTATATATACCACCACAATGAAACCATTTTTCTATTTATGGATTATTTCCATAAACTGTTCAATTTATTTTATGTGTTTTAAAATTTTTAAATATCTATTGTGATTCATAAACTAATCTAGTGTATGCCATTGTTTAGAACTGGCGCCTTGTGGATGTAAGGGAAACCATATAAATTCACATAATTTATAACGGGATTTCCCTCGTACAAAAGATAATTATAGTAGAGCTATTGATACAACTGGTATTGATCAGCTTATCACCATACTGGGACAACTCACTAAGGTTATGAATAATAACCTTACCTGTATGGAGAACCCTGATCTAGAATGCATATTATCAATTTTATACCACTTCATGAGGCAACAACAACCAACAATAAATGGGACTACAAATCCCTTTTTATCTGAGAAATGGATATGTTTTTCAGAGAAAATATTTCATACTCTGGGGATTACTGAAATGGAAAATGTTTTTAGGGCAGTTTATATCCTCATGGGAGATGCAGATCAATGGTAGTCATTAATTAAAATCATTAAGGAATATGATGAAGTATCAAATATGGAATTTAGGGAATTTAATTTTAATTTATTATAAAAATACATTCCCTATGACTATCAAGAAGATGTGGAAAGACAATTTCTGACTCAATGCAGAAGGAGGATGAGAATTTCACAATGTATGAGGCTAACATTACAAGGCTAGCGAGGCATGTAGATGATAATATGAGTATCCCATGGTGTAAGATTGACTGATTATTTGATGGCTTAAAACCATTTCTCCATTCATCAATATTCTCTAAATCCTTCTCATTGTACGAAGATATTGTCTCTTTTTTTATCAAGGTAGAAAAATAATTCTTTATGTCTTATGAGAATAAAGAAAATCAAGAGACGAAGAGATCAATAGAACCCTATGGAAATGGAAATAATGGGTATAATGGAAAAGATGAATATCCTTCATGTAGTAAATACATAATGAAACACCCTAGTACTTGCCTGAAGGTAATTGGAGTCTCTGACAAGTGTGGTGAAAAGGATACCATCCTTGTGATTGCACTAGGAAGAATGTGGCCATCAATATTAAATGATACAATTGTAATGAAATGGGACAGTAAGAAAATGAATGTATTAAGAGTTATGGAATCTTCTCTTTTAATAGTCCAAGGTAAAAATTAGAATATTATTTGATCTCTACTACTTGGGTTAAAGCTATGAAAGATGTGGTGGCATGTAATTTAACGATTTATCATGTTTATCCAATGATTTATTTGATTCTGGATCATCGCACTATTTTATATAGTCCCATTTATCTTTGTAAATTAGATATTTCGAATTTGATTTAACAAAGGAGTTATCAGTCAATGCTCCTAAGGGAAGTTTCATTTCAATAATGTATTGTCAATCAGTTCCCATTAAGGCATATAAACGTTATTTATCTGCTAATCTCATCATCATACCCATGATTGAATTTCATATAATTCTTGGTTTGGATAGTCTGTAATAACATGATGCATTGATTTATTATAATAGAAATAAGGTTACAATTTTTGATTATAATAATGAATACTTTATTTTTAGGGAAGAAACAACACCATATACTTTTTATCTAGATCCACCCCAATAGATCTACTAAATTCAATTATTGGAGAGGAATAGACTGAAATAAATGAGGGTGAGTAAAGAGATGTTCTAAAATAGGATGTACTATTTGTAAAATAATATGTATATGTGTTTCCAGTAGATTTACGTGGACATCCTCCAGAACACGAAATTGTGTTTTCTATTAATTTAATTCCTAGTTCATGGCCCATACCGAAGGCCCCATATAGAATGGCCACTGTGAAGTTACATGAACTAAATATAAAACTAGAGGAATTGAGTATTAAGTTATTTATTCACCCTAGTTTTTCTTTATAGTGATCCCTTATTCTTTTTGTTATGAAGAATGAATGATCTATGTGGTTGTGCATTGACTACAGGGAGATCAATGTTATAACAATAATGAACAAGTATCCCCTACCTTGCATTGATGATTTATAGAAGAAACTACATATATATCAATATTTTTCAAATATTGATCATTGATCTATATATCATATTTTGTGCATGAAAATGAAAGTAATTACAAAGATTACATTTCGATCCAGGTATGGGCATTACAAGTTTATAGTAACGTCTTTTGGGATTCCTAATGCATGCGATGTTTTTATGGATCCAATGAAAATAATTATCATGGAATATCTTGTTGAAATTTTAGTTGTATTTATTGATGATATATTGTTATAATACAAAATGAATGATGATCATGAAAATCACGTGCACATTATCTTAAAGACTACTAGAAAAATGTATTATATGGGAAATTTATCAAGTGTGATATCTGGCATCAAGAGATTTCTTTTTGTGGACATGTTGTCTCTAATTATGGAATCTTTTATGATCCTTCTATGACATAGGAAATCCAAGAATGGCCCGCACCTACAAGTATAATCGATTTACACAATTTTGTTTGTTTAGAAGATTATTATCGGCGCTTCATACATAATTTTTCTTGATTGGAAAACCCATTAACCATGCTCACGTATAATGGGGATAAATTTATTTGTAAAAAATGATTGAATAATGTTTTGATGAATTGATGAAAATATTAGTCAATGTTTTTGTATTATCTCTACCATCAAGGAATGATGGGTTTGTTATTTATTTTGATGCTTCAACGTAATTAATTGTTTTATTCCTTATGAAGAATGATAGTGTTATTTCATATACATCGCAACAGCTAGAAATTAATTATCAAAACTATCCCACTCATGAACTTTAGTTAGTAGTTATAATCATTGCACTGAAGATATGGAGAAACTATATTTACTATGAAAAAATATGAGATTTATATCGTTATCAAGAGTGTGAAGTATATAATCTCAAAAAAATAACTAAACATTATGAAAATCTGATGGCTTGAACTACTCAAGGATTATTATTGCACTATACATGATTACCTAGGGAAGGAAAATAAGGTGGCAGATGCAGTGAGTTGAAATGATCGTGGAGTTCTAAATAGGATGAGAGTTTAAAAGGATAATGTATACATGAATCTATTAATATTGGATACGGGAATAACAATAGAAGGTGAAACATAAATACTTTTTCAAATGGTTTCCAAACAATCATTACTAGAATGGTTAGAATGTTATAAGACTGATGATGAGGAGTTTCAAAATTAAATTAAATTTGTGAATGATGGGAGATTGATGGACTTTGTATATTTTGATTAAATTACAAAATTTGGGAAGAGAAATTTTGTTCCTGATATACCAGTTCAAAAAAGGAAATATTCCGAGGTAGCTCATAGATCAAATTTCTCTATACATAGTGGTGGCACTAGGATGTATAGATATTTGATGGATCATTTTTGTTGGGACAAAATGAAGAAGAGATTGCTATTTTCGTGTGAAGGTGTATGGTTTATCAATAAGTTAAAGACGAAAGACAACATACTAGAGGAGTCATTCAACCATTTTCAATACCTGAGTAGAAATGGGATAACATTATAATGACCTTTGTAATAGGAAATCCAAAGACTCCTAGAATGAATGATACAATATTGGTCATTGTGGATCATCTAACAAAGCCCTCACATTTTCTTTATATAAGAGAAAATTTTCT
The DNA here is from genome assembly GCA_963277665.1 of Viscum album. Classification (NCBI taxonomy): domain Eukaryota; kingdom Viridiplantae; phylum Streptophyta; class Magnoliopsida; order Santalales; family Viscaceae; genus Viscum; species Viscum album. The sequence goes on from OY728159.1 coordinate 1,437,828,337, forward strand.
ACTTTAGTTTTTAGAAAGTCTATATATTAATGAAGTTTTAAGACTTAATTGAGAACCCCAATAAATTTGTTTAGATCATGATCCTTGTTTTAATTAAAGATTCTAGAACAGTGTTTAGAAGTACCTAGATACTGATCTTCGTTTGAGAATTGCATACCACCATCAATCTAATGGACAATAAAAACGAACTATTCAAACCGTAGAAGTCTTGTTGATATCTTTCTCACATGACATTCATGGTACGCAGGATAAAAATTTACCTATGGTAGAATAATCATAAAACAATAGATTCCATTATGTATTCAGATGGAACTATATGAAGAATTATATAGAAAAATATGACACGCATCAACGTTTTGGGATGATTTTGGTGAATGAAAACCTGTAGCTGAAGAACCAGTTGAAGAAACAATGGGAAAGGTAAATGTTATCCAATACCACGTTAAAGCAGCTCAATGTAGGTAAAAGAGCTATGTTGATAATTGATGGAAGGATTTGATATTTCATGTTGGAGATCATGTTTACCAAATGTTATCTACTTGGAAGGGAGTTAGACATTTTGGTATGAATGGTAAATTATGTACCATGTACATTGGACCTTTCAAAATTATAGAATGAATTGGGGCCGTAGATTACCATTTTGAAATGCCTCCATGTCTCTCCACTGTTCATGATGTGTTCAATATATCATTGTTCAGAAAATAAAATCCATACCAAACACATGTACTCACCTATGAAGAAATAGAACTTGATCCCGATCTGTATTATGGTGAATTTCATGTCAATATTTTGGATACCAGGGAACCAGTGTTGAGAAACCGGACGACACATCTAGTAATGTTCTATGGAGAAACAGTAAGATGGAAGAGGAAATGTGGGAACGCTTAGAAATTATGATGAAGAACCACCTCAGTCTTTTTATGTAGTAATATTCTAGAAAATTCAAAGATGAAATTCTTTGAAGGAGGGGAGAATGTTACACCCCAAGCATCAATGGTATGTTTCCATTGGAATAATGCAATAGCGTTCATGGTACCCAACATCGATTTCTAACACTCCATGACCAATCAAACTAGCCGTAATGAATAGTAATTTACACATTGGGAAATTTAATTTTTTTTTTCAAAATGGACTTCATTCATGGATTCAAAATATCAATATTATCTTAGGGTGATTTTTTGGTATTTTTCTAAAAAATTGAAATTTACGATGAATAGTAAAAAACACTACGATATATTCTAAAACAGACGTTTTATTTAAATTATTATTAATTTTATTTAAATTTATTTTTGCTCATAATATATTTATAGTAACTATATATTTTAAATGTTATTCATTGGAGTCATTTTATAATAAGTTTAGATATATAAAATTTTATTGATCTTTTTACTGTCTTTTACCCACCTCCTAGAGAATTTGAAATTTTGTATAAACATAATGTCACCACTTCTGTGAGTTGAATTTAATATCTGAGACACACTATTGAAATTGGTATTTAAAATGTTGTTCAATAAGATGAAAATAATTTTTGTGAATAGTTACATTTGTCTTTTACTTACCACGATTAAAAGTAAATTGGTTAATTAATGGTTAATATGATTTTATAATTACCCCAAAACAAGTGCTAATTATCTTCTATAATTTTAATTCGACTAAAACAACCTTTAAAATAATATATTATCTTTTTGATCTACTTGGATTAGGTTAGGACAATTATTATTATTTAAATTAAAGAATAGTTAAAAGTGTTATGTTAATTATTTCTTAACTAAAACATGTTTAATATAGGTGTATACATGAGATAAATTTGACTATAAATATTCATTAGAAGTATAAAAATATTTAATATATAATTTTATTTTATTTAAAATTTATATAACTTAAATATTAAATTTTTTTATGACAAAATGATGATTCATTAAATAATTTATTAATGAATGATTTAAAAAATTGATATTATAAATATCAAAATAAATTTATTTTGAGACTTTTGATGAATTAAACTAATTTTATAGGTTAATATGACATTTATGGTTTTATGAAATTAATCATGTTCGATGTAATCATGTTGTTATGAATTTAACAAAATCAAAATACTAAATTTTCTGAAAACTAACATAAATGTGTTTTAAAAAAATATTTATATTATAAAATGATATAATAGCCCTAAAAATATATGGATCAAAAAAGGGCATAAATAATGATAGTTATATCTTTATTGAACCACGTGAGGTTCTCATGTAATTTTTTAGTTTGTTTATTAACCAATTATTATAATAATACTAAAATATATGGTAAAAGTTAAACTATGTATCTTATACTTAAATATAAAAGATAATGGTAATATTCAGACCCAAACCTATCTAAAACCAATTTTTGAGAGGTTTTTGACCCATCCCTACATTAGCCTCAAAATAAATCATTTTGGAGACATTAGAATCCGAAAATGAACTTATTATAGAATAATATTGCAATCTTTCCCTAAGGTGCCCCTCACCTCTCTAATAAAATGGCACTTCATCTTATCCATAATTCACTCCTCAAAAGTCATTTGGATTGGCCAACCTCTTCCCAAATGTCTTCCCACCATCCCTCACTTCAACATAGAGGACTTAGTTTTTTTAGAATGTCATCCAATAAATCCATTTGGATCAACTCAAAGTAAATCACCCGAAAAAGAGTTAACTATTTCATCACATCTTTCAAAATATTTTATTCTTCCTCTTATTCTTTATTTTTGGTTCCATTCAAAAATAATAACTATAGTATATTCTACATACTAATATTTAATTAAAAAAATGGTACAACCATATTCATTATTCTATCTATCATTCGAATGACATATCACCATACGTGTGTACATACGACTTACCGTCTCTACGTCATTGTTTAATTATTATTCATACATTATTATATTGTATGGATATAATAATGTTGGATAATTGATTTATATAATAAATATAAAATATTAATTATTCAGTATATATGATATACCATCTATTTACATTCAATTTTAATATCAAAAGAACGATATTGTCACATGTGCGTACATACAGATTACCATCCCAACAAAAATGATGTGATACATTCCCAATATTAATTATTTATGGATATTTTTTATTTTATTATTAAAAATAATGTTTAAAAAACATAATAATATTCATTATATGAAACATATACATACATTCCATAAAAAAACATTACTTACGTATCCAACTATGTACTGAAAAACGAATCAGTTAACACCTGAAATGATGATAATACTGAAATATTATTAACAAAGATATATTAGAATATCATATTTTATATCATAATTAGGTATTTGGTTATTGTAATTTTTTGTTAAAAATTATTTAACAATTTTATTGGAGTTTAATTTACCCTCGATCAAGGAAACATACAAGGTAAATTTTAAATTTACAATATCTTTATTATACTATGTTTTTTACATATGTATCTTCTGGGACCTCTTTACCATCCACATCCTTGTTTCTTAAAATATAATTCAGAAACATTATATAGTTTAATGTCCTTTATAAACCTATTTGACTTTTTATATAATTGTTTGAAAGGATTCTTTCCACAGTTTTCCAAACAGGGTTCTTTATGACCTTTTCAACAAATTAAAGTAAGAATGTTTTTTAACATATATGGGGGGTGTGGTTATTTCTGTCCTTATTACACCTTAGATTCTACCCTTACATGATTATATGAATATTTTAAAAAAATGTTTTTCTATTATATTTACATGACTTTTAAATTATTTTAAAATAGAAAGTGATATTCCTCTCATATAATTTTGATTCCAACTATGTAAACATCTTTTAATGCATTTATACTTGTTTGAAATTGATTTTTTATGATACATATCTTCCATATTGTATTTAAGTTATTGTGATATTTTTTACTACAGATGTGTTATTTTTATAACATTCATGGTTTATAGACAAAGTATTTATATTTCGTATGGTAGTTTTAATAGAAATTTTTTTGATATGTTTAATACTTTTCTTATGTGGAATGCATGGGACTTACTATGTCATGGGTGGAGACCTCTATAGCTTCGTGATGCATCACTAGGTCCCATGTGAAGTAATAGTGTCTTGGAACAAGGCCATGAAAAAAATATTATTTGTAGTCTTGGCACAAGGCCTTGACTATGTGGTTATGAATTCTAGCCTTATGCATTCCAACATTTTGAATTTGGATATTAATGTTTCATGTTATTATTTGACTAGTAGAATATACATGTGAATAAAAAAATTGCATATTAATGATTTATATTTTCTATATTATGATGATGTTTATGTTTAATAGTATTCTATTTTAGTCTTTCACAATACATTAAATTTTTATTCTTATTTATGTATTTTTCCACTATATTGATATCCTTACGGAGCATCTGAGCTCACCCCATTGTATGATTTATTTTTATTAGGATGAATATAATTATATTATGACTGACATGCAATGGTCGTCTAAGGTATATGAGTGTGTTAAATGGGGACAATTTTGTTGTTGTTTTTCATTTTATAATGTAATGTAACTCATATGAATGTATCTAGTACATCCAATGCTACTAAACTAATCGATCATTTGATAAATGATCTTCTTTGTGATCAAGAGAATGTTATGTAAGAATGCATAAACTCTGGGTAAGTAAGGTCGGGGAATTACAGAATATAAATGATATTATCAATAACCATAATTTATAACTTAAAATAAGTATATCATTTTTTGTGGCATAAATTTTAAATGAAAGTAAATACAATTAATTAGAGTGATTCAGGTAAATAAAATATTTTTTAGTTTATAAAAATCAACCTAAGGGGGAAATACCCTATAAAAATGTCCAAGAGAAATAATATAGAGGTCATTTTAACATATAACCAATTTTATAGAAGGTAGACAATTATTTCAGGAAAATGATGTAAGGAAGATCTCTCAATAGGTTTTAAATTTTTATTTATTAGAATGAAACTTCTTCACCATTATAAAAGGTAACTCAACCTCGATCAATTCTTCCCAAATATAAATCCATTTATATTATAAAAAATCTGAAGAAACTACTCCTATGTTCCTTCATCACATCAAAAATCTTGAGTTTGGGTATAACTAAAACCATTTTACTCGACTATTTCAAACAAATAAGAATTACTCAAAGAAGTCGCCACATAATTCAATAAGAACATTTGTTTTATTTTATTCCTCCATCCCATAAGGTCATGTAATTTATTTCTAATATATTAAAAAAATGGTTCATATTTAAAATAAATATTTTTTCTATGATGTTTTTTACTTACAGTCACACATACTTATATCAAATGGGATACAATATCGTCGATCATTTGTATGGTAGAACACCACCTCGTGAACTAATATAGTATGTTCATCCATAACCACGTGTAAGTGACGGAATTAATGATGTAAATTATATATTAATATGACATGTCTGATATTTGTTATCAAGTAATTATTTTTATCAATTATATATCACATGTCTACCAAAATATATGACCTACCATCTCAATGAATACGAACACTTTGTTTCTGGATGTTTGGACTACCACCTACTAAATGAGATGTGATTCATTCAAAATTTACATGGAATCTATAATGGGTTTAGAATGAATAAATGATATGAATGAAATAAAAAAATCTCCTGGAGTGGTAATATATTTATATACATATATATTTCATTTACATTCTTTCATTCAATTCGGTATAAAACAGAAATAATGTTCACTCTAACATATCACCTATAATCTCCATGAATAGTGTATTCCATTTACTAAATTATATCCTTAATAGATTATTATATATAATTCTATAATAAATAAAAATAATATGTACATAATTTTTTTATGTTTGGATATAATTATATCATGGTCTAACAAGGAGTATCATGAATAGTTTATATAACATGTAAAAATATATTTAACTCCAAACGTGACATTAAGATAAATTTATTCATAAAAGTTGAATATAATGTCATAATAAAATAATATATAATACACTATAAATAATAATATTTATCACTAGTGTATCTTTTTTAATCCTATACCTATTATATATGTGGTTTGAATGTGAAAAAAGAAATAAATTTCTTAAGGGAATGGCTTTCTAATCTCACCTTTATTTCTCTGAGAAACATGCTATATTAAAAACTTATAATTGTAGTGTGTTGTATATAATACCCAATTAAATGATATATCTTGAAGTTAATATATTTTATGATAAAAAATGATTTAATTGTAGTTAATATTTCATTTATATTCTGATTCTGTAGTTACTCATATAGTAAGGGGATTTATAGTTTTGCTTTTATTTCTGCTAGAGTTCTGAATTATCAACCACTGGTTTATTTCATATGGTGTATGTACTATAAATTATTATATTCTATTATCATTATAATTAATTTTATGGTTATTTATGAATCATTTTGATGATATCTATTTCTTGTAATTTATTGATAAAATTTTACATAATCGGTAAGGTAATTTTGGCTGAATTTTGATTATATGAGAAACAAGCAATGTTATGTACCCATATTATAATATGAGGTGTATATACTTCCATTTTACATGATTTATTATGAATAAATTTATATTCATGATAAATTAAGATTTATTTAATTTTATTATTTCACGAGGAATACAATTTAATTATATCAATGTTGAAACAGTCTATTGTTATAATCTCATCATTTATCAAGTTTGTTCATGATTATGCTTCCACTAATGAAACATTATGATCCATATCACAAAAGTAATCATGAATTTTATTTATATATGACTATTCCTGTTATATTCATATAATGTATCCATTTTCCTAATCATCGTACTTATGATTATTAATAATCTATTTTTTCATAAAATATGACTTTATTTCACCCTTTACTCAAAAATCAGTTTTATTCAGAAACATTTTTTTATAAAAAATCATAATTATTTTTAAATTATATCTTTATATATTTTTAATGGAAATTATTTTAATGAAATGAATTATGTTCTAGAGTAATTATAATTATTTTCAAATATTTCAATGTAACTTTTTAATTTCATTTTCAATGAAAATGTTTTTCAAAATGATTTATGATTCTAAAAGGGTTTTGAAATATCGAAAATATATTCTTGGGAAGAAATGTTTTATAGAAATATTATTGCATAAATCATATGTTTTAGAGTGGGTCTTGAGGAAAAGTGTTTTGAAATTGATATATGATTTATAAGAAATTGATATTTTTCATTTCGAATCATTCTATGTGATATTTAAAATTCCTTCTCTATCTAATATTACATACATTTCTATATTTATTCATTAATAAAGATGTGCTCTAGTGATAATATGTATAATTTTAACCTAAATGGGTTATGTTTTTATATCATGAGAATTATAGATTCATTTTACATTCTATGAGTAAATTATATTTTAATAGTGATTGAGATGAATCACATATATCTTCTTTGTGTTATTCCATGAAAATTAATTAGGAATCCCAGTTAATTACATATGTAATTTGGGGATGATATGACTGTGAAACATATATATTTCACATTGGTTTTTTAATACTGAATTTTTAATGCTACACATTTCATTTCCATAGTTGTGATATGATTCTTATGAATCACATATCTTTTTTTGGGTCATGATATGATTGATATTTTATTATCCTTTGGCACATGTATAAATGATTTCATTATGTGTATGGTGGGACCTATATATCCCTCATATTAATTGGGAAACAATGGATAACACATGATTATATATGAAATGTGTGAACCTAACTACATGATAGAAATGTAATTATTGGACCTTATTACATGTTCATAATGATATAAGTGAGCCTTATTACATGTTCATGATGTTATTCATTTGCATGGATACATGTCCAAATGTTTATGTGCGATCCTAATTACAAGATCACAATGTTATGCGAGAACCATATTACATGTTCACTTTATTATGTATGAACCTAGTGTCATGTACGTATGATTATGCATGGAACTGATTACAGGATCAAATTGGTATTCTTGATACTTATTACATGTTCACAATATTATAAATATACATAGTTGTATGTCCAATTGTGTAATTTTGAACTAGATTAAATGTTCTTAATGTTAGGTGTGATCTTGATTACATGTTCAGAAATATATATGTGGAATAGGTTTAATGTGCACATATCTATGCATGAACCTGATAACATGTGAAACATATTTTACATGAATCTGATTATATGATCACAATGTTAGTCATGGATGTGGTTGGATGTACATATGTTTATTTGAGGATATGAATATTTTTTTACAATATAATGCATGAACTTGATTACATATTCACAATGTGATGCGTGGAACTAGGTAAATGCTCATAATTTTATGTTTTTACTTGATTACATGTTCACAATGTTACGTGTGATCCAGATTAATTGTTTACAATGTTAATCATAAACTTGATTACATGTTCAAAGTTTTATTAATGAACCTGAATACATGTTCATAAAGTAGTTCATGAACCTGATTTCATTTAAATAAGTTTGTGTGAGTGTCGTATTTAATGTCCTCAAGCTAATTAGTGAATCTATTTGTGCTTAAACATATTGACAATTTTATAATTTGATGTGTATGCCAAAAGTATAAATCTTATTCCAATATTATCTTTTAATGACCTTTTTTCATTGATTTTCTTATGATTAATGTCTTATGAACTACAAATATTTATTCAATGATTCCACTTGATGATCATTGATATATTGGGTGTGATCATCTAATTATACTGTCATTTTGTCCTACCCTAATTCTCATGTAATTCAAACATATATCCCTTTATTGCCATTTTTGAGTAAATGCGCTAAACCAATACTAATGATTCGATTTCAAAGGTTATAATGAAAATTTTAATGTGTGAGAACTAAAGGGGAACATTAGAAAGGGAGATATTGATCATCATTAACTAAATTATATGATTATGTTTTGATGACCCCAAATAAACTACTAACTTACATTCCATTGGTATTTAAATTTTTAATGAGGGGAATATTCAACTAAAATGATTTAATGTCCTTGAATGTTAGACGTGGGTCTCTATAATTGGACTCAATGGAATGGTATAGTTAATCATTGGAAACTAGTATGAGATAACATTTGTGTGAACCCTAGGGATATTCCTACTTATATTTCTAGTTATGTATCTAATTATAATCCCAATGTGCCATAGATTTAATTGTAATTGTCATGATTTAGGCATACTATAAATAATATGTCATGATTATGTAGTTTTTTTCTATGATATGTACTTATCACATAACATTCTAGTCATAGTTAATAAACGAAAGTATAAGGATCTATTTTAACATTGAATTATTAATATTAGTAAGGTATAGGAATTATACAAATCAATGTACTAGTGGAAATCCAATGAATATAATATGAAAGGTGGAACGAATATTGGTTTCAGAACTAGGGATAAAGTGTCTTAAAAAGACATTTGGATTGTATGGGATATTCTTAAATTATTATTTACATTAAATATAACAATAATGATTGGATAGAGGTTGAGGAGCCATATGAAATGACTCATATTAAATATTATAGGAATTTTGTTTAATGTAATAAGATGATGAAGGTTGCAAAATGGTTTAAGAATAAAGATGGAGGATTGATGTGTATATGTTTTGTAATTCAATGATTATGTTATAAAATCAGGAAATATTTTAATATTTGTTTTTTTATTAAATATTAAGAAGTTTATCATGATTGGTGAAATAGATGTAGAAAGTATTATTAATTAAAAGGTGGTATTTCAAATAAGAGAAGGTAACCCATAACATGTTCCTGATATTGATAAAACATTGTTTAGCATGGATAATGATCTGGTTATGAGTAATGAAATGTGGATTGTAAATATTACATAGGAATGCTTTACTGATTTGTATAAAAAAGTGGTTAATGCTATCGTGGATGGCATTTACATCTATTTTGGAATTATGAATTAAATCTAACAATTAATGTTAAATTTAATGAATGAGGAACATATATGATTACAATAAGGATTTAAGGTGATTGGGGTTGTTTACATGTATTAAGGAAATACATAATGAATGTATTCACTTTTTTCAATGTGATCACCAATATATACTTTATGAAATATGGGGTATCAATGATAAATTTTTTATGTGAAGTTTAATAATGTTATTTCTAATGTTTTGGATATTCATATTTTTGAAGGGTTATAATGTCATAAAACTATATAATGTTTATGTTAAACTTCAGTTGATGTTTTTTAGAACAAGTTATCATCTCCAAATATAAGGATTTATGCATAGTGGGTAACATTTGTGAATTATATTTCTATTATTCTGACTAATGAAAGATGCAATGAATTAACATTCTACCACATGATATATTAGTACTTCATGAATTGAAAATTAATAATCACTTCATATAGAAGTATATAAAGTTTAAATTTTAAAAAACACAACCAATAGGTGATATTGTGGATATTAAGAGTAGTAAAACATTTAAAATATATTTCCTTATGTTCTAATACAATAATATAATTCCTTAACTCAATGTAAAGGAAATCAGAATAAATTTAGCACTATATCATTGTTTATATTTAATTAATGTTCCTTTAAATGATATCATATATAAGGTTATGAGGCACTTAAAATTACATTGATCATTCAGTTAATGGTAATCAATGATTTTTTTTACTCTCTTTGATTATTTAATGTTATTCTTCCTAGTCCAATCATCCCTTCCAACCAATGTTTTCTAAAGTGGAAACCTAGTTATTAGGTTTTTGGGGTAACCATGGTTGTTAAATAATTTCATTTTCAATGATGCTATATAATTCATTTTTACTTTGATTTATTCTATGAATGAAACTTTGAATTATTAAAATATTAATAACCAAACTGAAAATGATGTGAGAATTTTTTTAACGGTGGTCGTATTTAACACCCCAATATTTCGTGAATTATTTTTCCCGTAATAATTTAATATTTTTCAATTTACACAACACTGAATATGTCTTTTCTTTTATAAAATTACTATTTTTTGATTGAATTATATGGAACACCAATTTAACTTTGTTCATAATCAAACACATATATTAACTATCAATAAACACAACACAATGTTTGGATTTTTTGAAACTCATTTTTGAGTTTCATCAATAGCTGTGGGGCCATAAATATGTTATATATATATTATGAAAAAAATAATAAATACACCACATCATTCTGGTCCACAAAAAATTCATTATCAGATTATCATAGGAGTACAACAATACCGTTTAATGTTTTCTAACCATAAACTATGTGTACTATTAGACAAATTCAAAATACCCCATTCCCAGGCTTATTTAAAAATCAATGAAATAATAGTTAAGGATTTAAATATATTAAATGCAATATAAATTTATAAAATATATGTTTATAAGGTAATAACTGAACACCAGAGATTGACATGAATCAAACATGTATTCCTACATGAATTGGAAGAGTCGTTGATACTTTGATATATTTCAAGAAGTATAAGATATAAAATAGAATGAAAAAGATGTTAGTAAGATTATCTATATAGGATGGACTCTCAATAAACAAAAACTCACTCTATGTAAACAAGATATATTGTGCATGTTCCTTTTCCACTACATTCATCATTCTTAGGTATCATTTATAATAATTGAAAATTATAATCCCAGAAATGTCCACTTGAACCATTCATTGTGTGGATTATATGTAATTTCCCTATTCATAGTCAGTAAAATGTTTTTCTATAGAGTTCCCAGAACATCCAATACTACCATTGATATTATTGAATGAATATACTATTGATGATCCAATAGTCGAAAATGTGAAGAACTCTCAAAAACATTTTACTAATTCCACACTTATATTACCGATCATAATTATGATAAACATACATCATGAGCATGATTTTGTATTTATCTATAAACAAGGTTTCTCATCATAATATTCTCTAACTTAATTTCTTGTTACTGTTAAATGAAAAGGAAAACTCCTCAGCATGAAAATTGCCTTTGGATAATTGTTATGCTCTCCCATGTTCTCATATTCAATAAATCCTAAATAACAAACACTTTTAACCAAAACAAACATTTAATTTTTTTAATAAATAAATAATATGCTCAACAACATTCAATAAAAGAAACACCATGAATAAATAAAACATGATGTACTATGGAAATATTATTATTTAAATGCGATTAATAACTAATAGCCATTAGATTATAAATAAGAACATTATAAAGTAAAAAATGTAAAGTATATGAAAAATTGTTCATTAATGATAAATTATTAATTAATCTTATGTAAATATGTACTCCGTATTGAATTTTTACAATAATAAGATTTTATGATAAAATGCATATTCTCGTTGTATTTTATCTTTAATCATATATTTGGTAACTAAGGAAATATAATTTAAAAAATTATATTATTAATTAATTTAATCCCCTATATAATAATTCATACAAGGAGTTCCCATTGGTTAAATGTGAATTCAAGCGACATTGTAGGAAAACATGTTATCATTCAGAGAAACTCTTTTCCTATGAAAAATATAATTTTATCATAGAAAATTAAAGAAATAAATTCATTTTAATCATTTTAATATAATGTATAGAAAATGTAATCAATAAAATATATTATTATTAATGTAATGTTTTTTACATAAAATTAATGATAATAAATAATTTGTGTTCATTAAAAGACATTTTCCCTAAAAAATTGTAATTTTTTTTTCATGGATGGAGAAACTAATTGATTTCAACTCAATGAGTTTATTATTGTAAAATAGAATAAGTATTTTTTTTGTGTAAATAATAAATATTTTCATATATCACAAACACAATATATAATGAATAGTAACCAATGTAAATTATTTACATCGCTATAAATTGAATGATGGGATAAACAATTCTAAAATGGTAATATAAGGATTCAAAATCTATCCAACACATAAAATTATCTCATTAAATGATTATATGCATTCCATATTAATCATACGATCTAAAATATTTTAATAGGTTCACTCTTATATTGAATATATTCTCAATAATATTTTAGTTACAAAATATTTCTTAAATGGTTGTTTTTATTTTAATATATCTCATATGATTTCATAGGAATAAAAAGATGTTATGAAGGGTCATACATTTTTATATTTCATATGAATAATTTTTTTAATGATTTATTGGTTATTATTATTATTTATTCTTTTAACTACCAAAATAACAGATGCATTTTTTCATCGAATTCTTCTGCAAGTAGGTGAAAAATCATAGTAATTATTTTTTAAAATATTAAATTTGATGGGTTTTTTATATGTTAATTTCATCTGTTTTTTTATTTATTATAATAATTATTATTTAATTTATTTAATATTATAATTCGTTCTTTATGGTTATATTGATTTTTTTAAAAGTTACATTATTTTAATTCCACCGAAAAAGGCCTTGTAGATATTTTTTACTAAAAAATATTTTAGAATTAATTTTATGTATTAAATTATGTACATCTATAAATTAAACATAATGTGTTCTAGATTTTCAATCATTTACCACTTATTATTCACATTCCATTTTAGAGTTACATTATTGTCTCCTATATATTACCAATGACATTGTTTAAAATGGTAAGTAGGGAGTGATACTAAGAGAGAAGGTTTAACATTACAATAATCATATTGAAATTAGAATAATTATAATAATAAAATGTAATTATGTTAATATAATAATAATTATGATTATCCATCAACCATAATTGAAAATGAATAAAACATCGTGCAAGAGTATGAACTATTGTCTCAATGATTGACTAATATTTTTTCAGTAATAACCCTCATTGATTTTTATAAATTTGAATTAATGGAGATATATAATATCAATATTTATATTAATTTTATTTAAATATATTTTATATTAGAATGTATAACCATCTCATCGATTGTATGGATATAATGTCGATCATTCATACATTTTCACTAGCACCACTATGCGGAGAAGCAATTTGTATTACATTTACATTATATATGAATAGTCATAATGATTGATTAAATTTAAATATGTAATATTTATGATATAAATATTATTTTCTATTAATGAATTACTATTTACAACATTTGTTTACATCCACCACAATGTGATAACTACCCTTAAATTTTTGTATGGTCTACTCTCTCCATGATGTTATGTAAATAATTTCACAAGTCCACAATAAATGATTTATTATAAAAGATTATATGAATACTAAATATGATACTTATGACATGATAAGATTTTTATAAATGATGTTACTAAAAACAAGTTTTAATGACTCAATCCACTGTACCAAAACAAGCCTAAAAATTATAAATATAACACACCAGAAAATGATATTAATGAAGTACTATTAAAAAATGAGTCATAATATTTTTTTAATTGATACACTAATAGTTTTATAAGAATGAATATGGTTCTCGTATATATTTATAATAAATAAATTTATTATAGGATTTTATTTTCAAAAAAGAAATATTTCATGTGTTCAATAATGTGTCTCTCTTCTAATATTAATTTATGGCCCAAATATTTAATATCTTCCATTTTTTTGTAGTGTCTATAAATCTCATTAATTACATTTAAAATAATTCTTAAGAATATAATAGAAATATATATTTCAATATAATTTTTTTTATTTTTAATTTTTTTATTCGTGGACTAAAAATATATAAATCTTCATTATCTGAATAATGGTTTATTTGGAAATGTTTCCTAGTATTTATCTATTTATGTTAATATAGTTCAAAAATTTCCACTTTTTTATATTATATCTTGAATAATTTTTCATATTCGTTGTATTTAATTATCATTTTGAATTTTTTATTCAATTGAATTATGAATCAAATGGTTGCAAAGAATTATGTGTTTATATTGATATCTCATTTATAAAAGGATTATTTAAGAGTGAATCACCTTTGGTGTAATTATCTCTAGTGTATCCTTAAACTCAATAAATTTTCTTATCCACTAGTTTCTTATTTAATTATCATGTAAATTTAAAAATTACATTGATTTTTTACAATAAATAGTTTGTAATACTTTTCATGCTTAACTGATATTATTTACACATTTAATTAAAAATAATTATCCATGTTAATTATCATAAAATATAATCATTGAATATTTGTAACTAAAAATAAAATGTTAATATAGATTACTTTAACTAAAATTGAATTTAACTAAGAATTATTTAAAATATATATTTCAAATGATTCATAGAGGGATCAATATTAAATTTTTGAAAATAATGAAATTAAGGTATATTTTATAATATATCAGAAAAACACGATTTTACAGCTCCTATTAAACATAAATATAAGGATTAAATTATATATTTCCATATTTATTTTAAAAGAAAATATCATTCAAAATATTCATGGAAAAATTTGATTTTTATGTTTCATAATGAAAAGTATATGTTACATATTTTCAAATAAATATTTAAATTTTATTTTAAATGAATATTATAAATTTGTCAACATCCATCATGGATTGTTCTTATCCCCTATGAATATAATCTAATTTTGATATCCATGTTCTATATTTTTATATATTTTGATAAAGATGTGTTAATATTAATTGTATAAAAGTTTTACATTTCCATAAGATGTTTATTTTTTCATTAAATCATAATTAATACATTTTCCACTGATTTAATCATTTTATGAACGAAATAATTTTTGTTTTAATGTTTGTTTTATGAAATACATGATGAATATACAAAATTAATGTTTTTTATGGAAAATTTTGACATTTATCTGTGAGCCTAAAATAGATAATGGTAGTGGGTTTAATGAATAAGTCAATCCAATGCATGGGGTGGTGTGATGATGTAAACCGAATGTATATAATTTATAATAAAAGATAGATTTAACAAGATTGAGATTACATTAATTAAAATATTGTAATTATCCAACTAGGGGATTCTATGTTAAATTATTGATTTCCCATGATAGAAATACTATTTACAACAGCCTGATTTTAGTTTTTTCATATCATTTAAAAATGATTTATTTCATAATGATCATGATTTTTAAATTTTATTATTGTTTTCTTATCGAAATAATTTAATAAAGGTGTTATTCTTTATGAAACATGTTATTATTAGTATGGATTCTATTTTTTATTCAATGTTTTTCAGACACATGATATTATTCTCAGGTACATTAAATTTATTTTTTGTTTATTTATTATTTCTATAGGCATTCTTGGTGATTTCAAATGTAATTGGATACTTCAAATAGGTGTTGTGTATTGCACAATTTGTGAATGGTTGGTAGAAATCATATTTTATACCCAAAAAAACCATGTGGCGTGGATATTAGAACAAGATTTACCAGTTATATAAAGGAAAATCAATAAAACCATTATTCCCAAACCATATGGGAACAACATATTGAGAAAACGGCACTAGCATAGCTGAAGCATTTTTTATCAAACCATGTTTCCAAAGAACATAACCATCCTAGTTTTCAAATATTATGAATTTCTTATTTTCCCCAATATAGATTTCACCCTCCTATCATATTATTTCATATAACATTAAACCCAGAAATCCCTAGGCGTTCCACCATCCTTCCTTCACAAACACCAAGATTCAATCCTTTAGTTATTTGAGGATTGATCTTCTTGGATGATCAAAGTAAGTGTCTTGTATCATATCATGAAGTATCTTCTATCTTATTTATTGGAATTCCTTATATCTAGTAGGTTTTTAAAATGGTTTAGTCTAATATAAAATATTTTCGTCAGTAGAAACTATGCACTTCATGGAATGATTATTCAAATAGAATAGTGGTTATTTAAAGGGGGATAACAGGGGGTTCTATTTTCATCTATTAATTTTCAATTAAAATTTACAGTCATATAATTCCAAATGCGTTATTGATTTTTAATAATGTATAAATAGGTGATTTTGAATGATTATTGGGTGGTTTAATGTCTATAAATGGATTAACCCCCCTACAAATATGTTTGGAATTGTGATCTTTATATCTGATAACATGGAATAAGATAATATAGTATTTGTATTATTTATGAAATTTAGTAATGAACCCATTGACTATGAGTGCCTTTCTAGGATGACTAGGACTAGTGTGTTGGATGATCCATTTGGTCCTCAATATGTTCTACCATTTAGGATTTCACTAGAACCCTAAATAAACAAGTTCATATAGTGGTTATGGAAAGAAAATTGGTTTCATACCCTTTAGTGGACTATGGATAATGAATTTTATTCCAATGATTGATCACCGTGGGTAAGAGGATACTAAGGCTATAATTAACCGAGATAATTTATAATTTAACTTGATTCTAATGTTTTTTATTAACCTTCTTTCTGATTAGTAATGCAGCTTTTAATTTTATTTATATTCTATTCCATGTTTATAATATTTTAACTATATTCCGTAATTTTTAAATGGAATTTTAAATTTTCACATAATGATTATTCATTGAAGATATAGAGAGTTCATATTAATCATTTGAGGTCAAACCCCATTTATACCAAATAGGTATATATAATACTTATTTCATCAGGATTAGTTAAAGATATGGCCATTTTTTGGAATTGGTGGGTACCATTTTTAGTGGAATACTTCAAGGTAGGGAGTTGAGGTGGAGGCATGTCTGTTGTTTGGAACCAAAATATGAAGAATGTGTTGTTATTTTTTAATCTCATTCATTTATTTTCATTTTATTTTTTCAAATTTTAATATTAAACATGGAAAATATATATTCCAGTTATAAATAAGTTGTAGTGATTGATAAATGTGATGAAATATTTTTCTTATTCACAATCGTTATCTATAGATGATGGTTCTTTTGGGAAAAATAATTATTTATTGAGTTTATGGATTCCATTAAACTAGTTTCCGAACTAAATATATTTAGAATTCCCTTGTTTCTAAGCCACATGTTGGGTCATGTGATAGGTTTCATGTCTATCAATATTTGTTCCTGAAAAATGGTATCATAGGATGAAACTCCTTTTCTTTCATATTTTTATTTTAGGAGTTCATGATATATATAATCTAGGATTATCAGGGAAGTAGGATCAGTTATGTGTATGTTTTCTAACTATCACAACTCATGGAAATCCTCAAGATATCATTCGACAATGGGGATCAATTTTGTCTTATATTTAATCTTTAATGAAATGTATATAGAATAAACATTACCACTAAGTTAGGGTGGAGTGGAACGAATGTTTGTTTAATATATTGCATATTTATATGGATTTATCTGAATATTTCATTTGGTTATTTATTTAAATATAATTGGATTAATGTAGTAAGGGGATCTCTCTTCTAGTTGTATACTTGTATCGTATCATTATTACCACAATACCACTGATTCTGCCATTGTAGGAGGCTGAAGAGACTTATATTTATGTTATTGATCCTAGATTTACAGAATAAATTATTTAGGTTGTACAAAAATTGATCAATGAGAATTGTTAGGTTTTTATTATTTTATATAGGATAAAATTCAACAAAAATAAATCATTAGGATTTTGTCAGGCATAATCTCCCTTACATCATGGGAAAATCGAACACCTAAGAAGTGAATGATTTAGTTGTGATGATTGAGAGGATAATTTAATTCCTCAGTACTGTTGATTTCATTAATGTATTTTGTGTTGTGTTTCTCTTATAATACCACAACCATATGTCATGGGAATCAATTTTATAGGCTATAATCATGAGTAGATTTGATGGAAGGACTTCATGGCCATCTCCATTGTGTTTTTGATACTTGAGAAATAATATCTCAATAGGTCCTGGAATTTTTTTTGGGTAAGATTTTCATCTCATAATTTCTTATTCTGACAAAAAACCAATTCTGATGTATTTTACTGTGCATTTATTATTATGATCGACCCAGAAGGTATGTCAGGGTTTTTGGTATTATTATAGAATTTATTTAGAGTGGGGTTGGCTCGTATGAGAATAATAAGATGTGTAATGAGCATGGAAGAAAGAGTTTGTGTAGTTGTAGATATTCACCTTGACTGCATTCATCAGTAGTTGTAAATGGAAGAACCTATATGTATCATCAATTTTGAAAATATGGGAATGTAATGGATTCATATCTAGAACTTCCCACATAGTTCCCCTAGTGTTGATTCATGGGACATAAAAAATTCAATAGTAATTATTCCCCATATTTTTGTGGTTTGTGATATAAAGATCATTGGGAAACAATAACACCATCTAAAGAAATGATAGTTAAGGGGTCTTATTCTTTTATATATGGAGGAGTGGATGGATATTTTTAAATGCTTATTATTCTTCAGAAATAACCATATTTCATATTTAAAAGATATGAATAGGAGGGTATGAAATATTTTTAAGATACATGTCATGAATCAGAAAAATGAGATGAAATATCTATGAAATTTTGATCTAATGTACTTGTTAAATCAACTATTGTAAATTATATTATATTTAAATTTTCATATTACATGTTAAATTTTTCTGACTATGTGGATATATTGAATCATCAAAATGAAATAATACCATTTGTAATGGAGCAGGTCACAACTCCTGATAGATTTAAGGAATGACGTTTTGAATTCTTCACCTATGTTATATATTTGTTGTTGAATGATATCGAATGGTTTTACCCTACCTATGATATATAACTACTTGAAACTATCATTTGGATGGATTGGATGATATTATTTGATGTCTACATAACTTTCAATCATATGTGGGATGACTTTAATTCCATCAATGGAAAACCCATGTTTCTTATTTAGAACATGGTCAACTATAAGGATGACATAGGGAAATACATTTGGATATAGAAATGATTTTCTATCTTATGATTATATCATACTCAGTGATGATGGTGAATGGGTGTATATTATGATGTATTCAATGGTTAGTGAGTTCCCAAAGTTGTGCCTAGAGTATTTCTCATGATTAACAGTTGAACTAGATATAATTCTCACTAATGATTAGGAGCTGGAGTCAGAACAAATATGACATCCTTATGTATTCAGACTATTAATATTTTTGAGTTATCAATAAAACACTAATAATTTTAATCCACATGGTTCATTCACATTAGCATCTCTCACTATGATGGTCTACGTAACATCTCAATGAAATATGATTGATCCCTTAAGCCATTCGTATAATATTAGATGATAAATAGAATATGATAGAGAATAAATACAAGAATCAACTTATTAATGTTGTCTTTATCCATATTATTAGGTAAATTTGTTATTCAAATATTGGACTACATTCCTGGTACCACCATGTCAGGGTGAGAGAAGTAGATGATCCTTAAACAACTTTTAAAAATGGTATGATAATTTTAAATATTTGGTAATTCATAAATAATTGAAGAAGGATCGAATAATATTCCATGATATTTTGGATTGGGTGTTCAATAGATACACTATCAAATTTTTTATAATGTTATTAAATAAAACTATTTTTTAAACAGTATAAGAGATAAGAATGGGAAGTCATTAGGATTTTTTCTTGGGAAGTTGTCCGACAACTGACTATATTCCCATAATTTAAAATTCAATTAATATATTCTTGAAGTCAAGTTATAGAAAATCATAGATTTTTAGTGTATCCAAAATATATTGATGTATAAATTTCATTTTTATGCCACGGAATGTCTTTCAGATCATAATTTCTCACATTCGAGATGGGTAATATGTGTTTTTTTATATCATCTCTCATTCTTCCTTCTAAATGAATTTAGTCTCCAAAATGTTGTGATTTTATTCTGGAGAAGAAAATTACCTTCACTGATTAATGATATTACATGATGATTGAAAACTACAACTTTATTATCTTAACTAATGCTAGATAGATCTATAGGTTTTGTTTATATATATCTGGTATGGTCATGGATTTTGTTTTTACGCATTGAATATATCTGGTAGAATATGAATATTATAAACATATACCACAATAAAATTTTTACCCAATTCTTTATATTGATAAATATGTTTTAATTAATTTAAATTAATAATAGATACATTATCTTTTTGTGGAAAATTTAACGTTTTTCATTGATCAAATAAATATCATGTAATATCATCTACTAGAAGGATTAAAACATAAAAAATTATATTTGATTCATTTCATCCTTTTTTTCTATATAGATATCATTGATAACCAAATTTAGGTAAATGTATACATAGATACCAAAACTATGACATTTCTAATCATGTATCTAAATGAGTGTGGAAGTGTATAGAATATAATGGGGGGCATTACTGACATGAAACAAGAATCCAAAGGCTAGAGAGGTGGTATATTTCAATATAGAAAATTTTTGAGGCCTTCTATTTTGGTAGTTATTTGTGTTGGGAAGGACAAAAACAAGTTATATCATCATTAATTGTTTGTATGAAATGGTGTGGAGGTTTATTCTGAATAGTTTGTGTGTCACGAATGAGTTATCATTTCAAGGTAAGTACATTTTTCATTCTATATTCACGGAATTTGGAGATTTAGGATTTCCATTAATATTAATAGTTATTCTATCCTGCTTCCACCATTATTTTCAATAATGCGTGGTGTTGGTTCTTGTGGCCATGTCAGATATGTAAGACTACTACCTTCAAAAAAAATATAAATATTAGCAGGTTAAAACTAAGCATTATAAACCCCATCATTGTGTCAATATCAACCAATTCCGAGAAATATTTGTATAATGGTACCCAAATATATATTCATCTGGTTACCTCGTATACACTAGATAATTACTTTCATTTGTGTGGTTTTCGATTGTATCTCAAAATACACCCATTTCATCCTGACAAAGGATGTGGCTAAATTGGAATATTTAGGCACAATTCATATACATGAGATCAAAATTCCACACATTGTACCATATATTTTTATTTTTCACATAGAACCCTACATAACCGATAATATCTAGAAATGCATTTAGATTGAAATGGCATTAATGGTTATTCATCATAATGTATATTATCCTCAACATAATGGTCAAAAGGAGGTAGAGAACCACGTTTTTTATGATATACTCTTGAACTATATGTATGATATTAGAGTATTGGGTGAAAAGTATTTTAGTTTTCATGCTAACTTCGATGCCTCTAAATAGTACCCCGAGATAGTGGGAAAAAATACCTCATGTGTTCTTCCATATAAGATATATGTTTTAGACTAGAAGCGGGGTATTGTCGTGTGTCTATGTGGAGAATATTCCATCATATATCAGTGAATCCATAGATGAAAAAATATATAATAAATATAGGATGAAATAATGAGAACAGAAAGAATATAAAAAAAATATTTCTATAAAAATAAAACAACAGAATATGAATAAAAATAAATGAAAAAAAATGAGGATGACAAATATGGTTCCTTAATTGTTTTTAATATGGTGGGTTAGAATAAAATATTATACTATTATTAGTAATAATATGAAAAAATAAGTAATAGTATACTAAGCATCTTGAGCATAGGCTCTGTCCACTATCCCATGCTATGCCCAAAATATGTTAATAAATAATTCATCGGAATCCATCGGCATCCCATTATGTTTACCCATGATCACAAAATCTTATTGGTTGAAAATGGCTGCCCATGTGGGGTTTATGATAAAATCATATTAGGACATCACACAATGTGTCTAGGTCGATTCATTTTGTTAAACAAATAAATGACAGTGTTCCCCATTATTAAAAGTAGAGAAAAACAATTTACTAATAAAAACTATATTTTTTCAATACAGATATCCTCCAATACCATTTTCATCATCCTATTTTGGATGTTTCAAAACATTTACCTATACAAGTCACAACATGTATAAAATGGCCATTGTAAACATGACAACTATGGAAGACATACTCCAAGCTTCTTCTTTGAGAATGGGTATCATAATTATTTAAGAAAAATGTTATTTCCCAATATAATAATGAAACAACACATATATAATAAGAAATTTAGTTCAAAAATAATCCATTAGTTTATCTCTGAACACATTAAAGTATATCAAAACAGAATCCCCAGGCCTGATATATGAGTCTCTGACAGAAAAAATTACACCATGTCAATAAAACAAAACATGTACATGAATCCTTTGAATTTCTCATAGCATGGTGGCTTTGAGTCCTTACCAATTATTTTACATAGGATAATGGGTATCATCCAAGTAATGTAATATCAATCTCAACATCATGTGTGACCTCAGTTTCTCCACTAGGGAACCAATGTCACTCAAGAGCATACGTAAACCACTCTGAGATCTCTTAAATGGAATACCAATGAATCACACAAGTTTCATCATATATATCTTAAAATGCATGGGGAGTCCATCTCATGTTCCCTTAATTTAACACACATGTTCACTCTGGTCAAGTAGCATATTATCAATATCATCCAAGGCATATAAGAAGGCAGCATATATAAAATTACATGTCACCAATTAATAATATCATCATTGAAATCTAAACATGTTATCCAATAAATAACATAAAATAAATTCAATCCATAAATTCATAAGTAATCAGAACAATGAATATAGACATTAGAATGACATAAGGAACCAACCATAAGTATTTAGCACATCAAAATAAAGCAAGTATAATGAGTCATTATACAGTAAAATATCATTAATCACATGGCATGATATGGAAATAAATAACATAAGTCATATGTTATGTGACCATTGAATAAATACTAAGAATTTACATTCATGGAGGGTCTTAACTGATGGATGTCATTTTTTCAAAATTCAAAATGTAAATTTTGTGATAAAAAAATTTGGAAAATCACTCACCAAATTATTATCACAACTTAGGGCACTAGAAAGAAGTTATTGTGTATGGGAACCAACAAATTTTTTCCATAAAAAATAAAACATTCATTGATGAATTTTTCAATAGAGTATAGTCCCAGAAAACACCAGAAACCCATTAATTCAATTTATTATAGATATTTTAGGCGACACATGAATGTTATACTCTAGGGAACCATGGTGTGTTATTTTATATGCATCAAGATTTTCAAGAAATACATAAACCATATCCATCCATTTCATATCTCTCAACTCATCCACTATATAAAATTGAAACAACCTAAAAGGGAATGAAGTTGTTAAATTTTTAGACACCAAAATATTGGGACAAATTGTTCAGACCAAAATATAATAAATAATAGTGAATGTACCATGAAATATAAGAGTGGATATGGAAGATATTACTAATGGATATATTTTATTCTAACAGTTGATTATTTGGTGGTCGATGAAAGAGGTTACACAAAACCTTTGATGTTGGAGGAGGGATATCACACGTGAAGGGGAAGAGATAAAACTACTAGAGACTAAATAAATAGGAAGGAGGGAATATTTTAAATCATTATTTAGGGTTTTAATGTTATGTAACCCAAAAATCCATGGTGCACAATTTGGTCTCACGTTTAGCCGAATTCAATGAAATCCATCTGACATTATCATCTTCAAAGTGTAACATATCATTGTTAGGAACACAGTTTATCTATCTATGTGAAAATTGTTCATTTGGAATCATTCTCCAACATGATGTTGGAACCATTGGTATTCACATAGGTTCATAAGGTTTTAGAAATACCATGATACCCCTTTCACCCCAATGTCTACAACTTTATAGTTTCGAGAATCCAAGTAGGCTGGGTTGCAAAATTTCACCTAACATTGGATCCCTATCATTATTTTTACTTATTCAGGGATTCATGCTATGATGGATCCCCAAAAACTAATTGGAAACTCTTGAGAAAACATAGAATAAATATTAACTATTTTTATAAGGATACATAAAAAATTAATGATCTATTACATTGAGAAAATCAAGAATTTTATAACTCCTCCCAATGAAGAAAACACATCCCCTTGTTTCCCATCTAAGAGAAGTAAAATGTCATCTAAGAAGAGTTCTAGGAACTAATTATTTACATACACCTATAATTCATAGTTTTCATCTAGCGTGTGTACGTGCAACCAAAATACCAAGACCCGAAGAATTAAAATGCCTCATAGAATCATCATTCTATGGTCAATTATATGTATCAGATTCTACTTGAATGATATTCCCACATCCATCATTATCCAAGGGAATATATAATCATAATAACCAAGTCCTAGACCCCACCCATTCAATCACATGGCTTTGGAAAACTGTGCAGTTTGGTTGGCACAATTATCCCTAACCATGTGACCCTGACAATAATTTTATTTTCTAGGTGTACAAGATTTGAATGATACGATAAAACCTCCAATACCTCCTTAAATTTATCAGGAATAATTATTAGGGTCTTTTAAATGTATTTAAACCAACAATTAATTAACCATACCTTTGATATATTCAATGAAGTTACATCTTATTATCGAAAAATATTTCTATATTGAAAATTTTCTTCCAGTGATTAGGATGACTCCATTCGATTCTTATAATGAAATACCATGTTTTTCTCCCATATGGTGGACATATGTCAGTAATACATATTTTTCTATTCACCGTCATCAAGTAGATATCCAAATTAATTTAGAGATTAAGCAATCATTTATAACATACGATATTCATTATTAATCATATGTCGATCACTACTGATAATATATTGAATTCTCAATGGGTGATAGTCTTTTCCAAATATTATAACTCACATGGGACAAACTTGTCTTGGAATGAAGTTTATGTTAACAGTATAGTTTAGTTAGACCATTGAGATCATCTAGAGTATTAATAATATTGAATATTTCAGTGTATTACCTCCTCAGATGAGGTCCATTCATGAAATATTCAACTTCTTTAATCTACAAATATATAATTTAGATATTTATCATGAGTGTATAATGTAGTATCATGAATTTAAAAATGATATTACAGTGGCTGATCACTCAATTCATATTTTTAATGAATATGTCAATGTGATTTCGGGAAAATATATTCGGTTAGATTGGATTATCTCATAACATAAATATGATGACCATGAGACGTGTGAATGAAATATTTAACTGAACGAGTAATGGCATTAATTACTCCAAAATAAGAACATTGGTTGAATTTATATGGATATAATGTACTGCAGTAGTAATAATTGTCGTATGAAATTTTAAATTTCAGATATTTTTTCATTTATTATTGTCCTTTATTTTATTCATAATAATCCCCATGTATTCTTTTTATTATGAATTGGATTTTTTATAGGGATAAAGTGTGTTGTATCATTTGTGTAGGTTTATTAGAAAAAAATTTCTAACTCAAGTAAACAATCTGGATATGGTAGTGGTAATGGTATTCCCACACTATTAGTTACATAATTAGTGGAAGCATGAATACAAAACCAGGCTTCAACTACATCTTACAAGAGAGTCACCCTAAATATGTTCCACATATTGTAAATCCATATATTAAATAATTGGGGTGAGCTTTGTTTTGAAATATTTTAAATTTTCTACATTAAATTTCCATAATTTAACAATATTAACTGATCATTTACCCCATATTTGAATTATAAAAAATTAGGTGCAACACGCAGATTTGATGTTCTCGATTATATTTAATTTTTTTCTATGTTGATCTTTTTCATCAAGGAATCTCCATTTATGCCTCTCATCTATTCTCATATAGATTTCATCAATGTTATTTCCCATTTTCCATCTCTCTAATGGTTATGATGACTTCATGTTGATTTAATAAAAATTTCACGGTTTGTGATTTAAAAGAGGTGGTCCATTCATTCTAACATATAATCCAAACAATTCATGGATCATGATTTATAACTATTTAGATATAATTTCAAATTTAAATGATGGTTCTTCTATATTGGGGTAATGTTTTATGACTTAAAATTTTCACTCTATAATTCTTGGAAATTAACATATTATTAGTAATGGTTAAAATGGTGATTTATTTAATGTTTTAGTGTGTCAGGTGTTTGGTAAATCTATTAATATCCTATATCAATGGATAGAAATTTCATAGTTGATATGTAAGGGTTTGATTTTTGATAAAATGGTAATTTCTATTGTCCTAGAATGAAAAAAAGCACATTGGAGTAGTAGGAACCTAGGTCGGGTGATTTGGTCTATAATTCTGGGTGAGCTAGTAGGGCCTCCTCACAGTCTCTACAGCAGGATTAAACTATAACACCAACTAAAAGATATGATGATATAGTCGTTGCTACTAAACTATTTCCATCCTCTTATTTAGAGGTTCTTGCATGATAATAGTTGTATCTATGATTTTTCACAGTGGGATTGGGGATTCTAGTAAAACAATCAACCTAGTGATAATGTGGATTCACTGTTCTTTTAAAATATTTTTATCCTCATTTCAGTAAATTATGCATCTTTTCAATTTATTTAAATGTAATTGATTTCGATTTTTATTTTAATTCTTTTCATTCTTTAAAAAATGGGAATTTCAATTGACTCATAATTGTTATGCATGGATCATATATTGGAATCTGACTAGGAATGTAGGATCACAACTGTCACAACCCCCTCCCCACAATGTGTACCCCTCCTCGGTCAGCAATGTGAAAAGAGAGCTAATTACCCCCGAGTGCCGCCTTCAGTAGGCCCCGGTATGGTGACTATCTCTGAGGGTATAATAAACACACAAATGGAAGGCATTACCTTCTAAGAGAGAACAAGCAGAAGGGATAGATAAGATAGACACCAACAGACTCCAACTCATAAATGAAATATAAAAGAAACCCATGTGAACTTCTGTAACTTCATGCATATGTACTATAACCAAAAGTGGAAAAACTACAATTAACAAAAAGAAAGTAAAACTAGTAGCAACCACAAGCCCGAACAGCTCCTACAACCACAATCTAGTAGAAACCAGCATGTTCTCCAACCATCTCCAAGTGACCTTAAAAACAGTTTATATATACATAGGGTGAGTATAATAGTATACTCAGTAGGATCCTCCCTGAAGCCTCTCATGTAAATTAAAGAAAGCTTGGTAAAGCACAATGAACAACAAGTGAAACTAACTCGTCTCCTAAATAGGTATACTAAGTTCCCAAACTCACCATTGCTACTCTCACTAAATAACGCATAAAATAATATATCAAATACTAAAGAATATCAAGGGTACCTCACTACTACTTCCCCACTGGTTTTCCACTTTTCCCCAATGTCGCATGTCTTAATCATCTCTCTCCCAAAAGGATTTTCGACAGACACCTGGGTGAAGCATTACAATATCCACACTATGCAAAAAAACCATCACATCCACACACTAATGTAATCAGGTAGTTTCTGGGAGCCACCAAAGCTCACATAGTGTGTATCATACGTCGAGTATTATACCTCAAGCCATTACATCCCATACACCGAGTAATGATCCTCAATCTATCACAGCTTATACATGTTACACCTATAGTAGAACATAGAAAACTATATCCAGAATATATGTCTGTGAATAACCAAAACCCATTACAGCCCTCTACACACATATATGGGGAAAACTAAAAAATGTGCCTGCCATCACCAGTAACTACCAAGAGAATAGAGAGTGGCCAAAGGGGTTAGTCAGCCTTCCATCCTCCCACCAAAATATTGGTGAAAACACCACCCTAGGGCTAAGAATCCCCAAGGTGTCAGATTTCCTTACTGATAGGGAGGACTAGCGTATAAAAACACAAAAAGTACAAGATATATTATACCTCACAACCACACTATGGGAAATACCTAGTCCTAGACACAACTACAGCTAACGTTTTTTAGACTTCGGGCTTCTACATATATGAATAAGTATCCTATAAGCACACAACCATTTAAAGATCTTTATAAGATTTATTCATTCCCTTTTTATCTGTTCCAATGTACTTTAATTAACTCTTTAATCGTTAATTAAAAATGAAAAATTCAACATTAAATTTCATTAGCACCAAACCCAAAGTTAATTGTTCCATCCAAAATTTCAGCCTCATGATTCTGTTTCAGCAACTCCATCCCCATGGTTTAACACCATTTATTCAATTATTCATTATATAAATGCATTCCCACATTCCCAGGTATTCTAGAAAAACATTATATGCTACTAAACACTAGGGGGAACATCATGGTGAGTAGATGTACTACCCATCGAGTCTGTTCCACTTATAGAAAGAGCATAATACCATCGTTCATTGAGAAGCTAATCACGGAAAGCACATGGTGTACCCCACATGTCTTCACCTCTTTTGGAAGAAGGGTATGTAAGACCAGTTTCCATGAGCATTAGGGAAACGTAAAGCAGATAAGCAACCAATTAAATTTACTAATAATTCAATTATCACATCCAATCCATTCTATCATCCCTGGTGTCCTCCCTAACAACCACATGTATAATAAGATGCATCTTGCCACTCTAGGCATCATCTTCTACCACAACCAAAATCCTCCAAGCCCCCTCATATCACAACAGCCATCCAGTATCACATCACCGCACAAACAGCTTGAAAACAAACACCACATTTAATTGGGCTCTTTATCCTTTAAAAATTAAGAGGGTAACTCAAAACCCATTAAGGAATTATCAATAAATAATTTCTTTAATCCATCTTGAATTAACATATTTACTATTCGTAGGTTCCAAATTTGGGAAACATAATCAGTAAGCTACCACAAAAAATAAAACATGCTTACTACGCCAATTTGATTAACATCGAATTACAACTAGGACCGGATTCGTTTACATTCCTCTTTATCATTATCCAAACAGTTATTAATTAATCCCAATTTACCTTCGTTACTGATTTCCTTCAAGAACGAACAGCTAATCAAAGAAAGCATAGATATCACCCTAACTAACCAAACATGCGGCAATAACATGCGATCGATTTCCATTTATTTATCAGGTTAAAATAGTTATTATGTTAATTCCATTTTCATCCAATGGGATTAAACATGATAACAATATATTTTCATAGAAAATAATACAGAAGCATCAAATCCCCTACCTCGAAGAGTTCTTGACGTTCTTTATCCACACAATGGGTCAAAATCCTCCTCTCGCACAAACATCATCCACCCGTGGATTCCACGGTATGACCACACCAACCAAACTACAAGAAATATCATATTAGAATCATGGAGATCACATGCTATAATATGGAAGGGATAAATAGGATAAGATTTTCCCAAAGGAATGACAATAAAACATACCTTATATCGTCAATTGATTGAAATAACTTGGTTGCATCAAAACAGAGCAAAATCGTTCTGTGGAGTAAATTTTGATTGTGAAACTCCTACTGGAGGTATTGAACAGTTTTATTGTCTCATAGGTGAGAACATAGAGGAAGAAAAAGGGAGGATGATATCTTGTCCCTTGTGATGATTTAATGGGGAGGCGTTTTAAAATACACTTTATTCCTCATTAAAATAGTATCACATTATCCCACACAGTTTGAGAAAGTATAAAAATCTCGAGCCATTGGAATAATTAATATAACATTTATGGCCTTTGAATCATCCGTCTTAATTTTAGGGTTGCAACATCAAAGACGGTTCTCCATTCCAACAATGTTTGAGGGAGATCTATGGGATGCAAGATCCCCTAATAATAATATTATTATTATTTTTATTTGGTGTTTCATGGACCTGATCCATGAACCATAATTTAATATCCCACATTAGACTTTAATCGATCATATTAATGACAGGATCACATCACCACTAACGAGAAGTCAATCAGACGTCGCACACGGGAGTTACGGCTGGTCGAATATTTAATAATAATTTTAAATATAATAATTCACGAGTGTTTCAGGTACCCAATATGAAAACTCGGAAAATACATCCTATAATGGAATCATAAATTCCGTCTTGATGTATGGGTCACACTGCCACTGACAGTTCGTGAAACAGATGTCGCACGAGGAAGCCAGCGGCTGGCGAGGTCGCCGGACCGGGACGGAGCGGCTGGTGCGGGTGCGGCGAGGCGGAGGCTCCACTAGCCACAACGAGAAGAGACGACCGATGAGCGGAAGTCGGCAGCCGGGTTGGAGGAAGTCGGCGCAGCGGAGGGAGACCGGAAACGGAGAAGTCGGGCGTGGCGGTCAAGGAGGTCGCCAGAGGGGCCGGTTGCGGATGACGGAGGTCGCACGGGAAGAGGAGCACCAGAGCGGGAGGGGAGTCGGGCGCTGGTAGGAGGCCGAGGCCGAGGCCGGGACGGGGGGAGCGGGGCGGAGGCCGGTGGTGCGGTGCTGGACGGGGGTGCGACGAGGGAAAGTCGGGACAGCTGGGGTGCTGTGTGAGGGTGCGGCGTCGGCGCGGCGACGGGAAGCTGGGGCCGGATCGGCGGCAGGGCGCGACGACGGGCGCGCCTGCGCGGAGGCTGGATGCGGGCTGCGGGGAGCGGCTGCTGGTCGAGCGCGGGAGCGGGTCGGTGAGGTGGAGGCCGCCGATCGGGCGCTGGATGGGGGTGCGGCGTCGGCGCGGCGACGGGAAGCTGGGGCCGGATCGGCGGCAGGGCGCGGCGACGGGCGCGCCTGCGCGGAGGCTGGATGCGGGCTGCGGGGAGCGGCTGCTGGTCGAGCGCGGGAGCGGGTCGGTGAGGTGGAGGCCGCCGATCGGGCGCTGGATGGGGGTGCGGCGAGGGAGGATGCCGGAGGGGGGCCGGGACAGGGGGGCGGTGTAGGTGCGCAGAGGAGGGGCGCGGGGAGAGAGGGAGAAAGGAGAGGGGGGCGGCGGCGGGGTAAGGGGATAGATTAGGGTTTCTATAAGAAAAAAGGAAAATAAAATAAAATAATATATATATATATATATAAGATAACAATATATATATATATATATCAATATTAATAATAATAATAATAACAATAATAAGATTGAATAAGTTAATAAATAAAAATGAAACCTTATTAATAAAAATAAAACATCATAGAAATAAAACATTATAAAGTTGATAATAATAATAATAGTAATAATTAGCAAATAATTATTATTATTATTTTTAATCATAAATTTTGAATATTAAAACCGTTTGAAAATAAACGTGATCGCGAGTGCACGGGCGCGCCCACACACACACACATATAGACATATATACATATATTTAAACATATATATATATAAATACACATATAAACATGTACACTTCTATATAAATTCATATAAACATATATACATTCATATTTATATGCACATATATATATACACACATATATATATACACATATACAAACATGTATGTAGACATATATACAATAAAAAAACCTCAAAAATAACAACAACAATTTAAAAAGTAATAATAATAAAATATCAACATAAAAATATAACATTTAAAACACAGTGCGAACACACGGTTACCCAGGCTGAACACACCGTCACTGCTAGCGATGCGGTGCCCGCGCACTGGCACGAGACCCACAAACGTAATTAAACTAAGAAAAAAAATTCAAACCGGGACCATGAAAAGATTAAAAAAATAAGAGCATCCGCGGTCGGGGTGTGAAAATTCTCCCCAGCATAGACACTTTCTGCTCCCAGGAAGTCAGCAAGGCAAAAGTCGGCCATGATTCAAATCTATGCCCAAACGGAACAAACAGAACCGAAGAAAACTATGAATCTCAAGATGATCTCACCCTACACATGTCACACTTGACAGATTCAAAAGAAAACTAGGGTCTGAGGTTGATGGGAGAACATGAAGGGATTCTCCCCACCACAACAGCTGAACTTGTGCAGAAAAATTTTACCATCTAAATAGACAACCCTAGGAAAAGGGGGGGTCGACGCAGGAACTCCCAACCGATTCAAACCAACTCTTACAGCGGGATTAAAACAGCACCTCCATAAAGATGCTGAACCCTAAACCAAAGTCAACGACCTTCCACACTCTAGGGAAAAACCATGGAGAAGACTTAACAAGAAACCGAGTGAAAACATGACCCATTGAAATCCACAAAACATAACCACATCTGACGAGCATTACTAAAACAAGGTCAACCCACCGAAGGGTCAAACACACTTTTAGGAAAAACACACGATTCAGAAAGTCACATCCACACAAACCAGACTGCTTGGATTATAATAGCCCAAGTCTTTCATAACTTTATGGAAAAACAACACACTTATAACGATGTTAAAACTTTAATAGTAGAAAAAAACATATGAAAAGATTTTTAATTGCTCCACCATCATCACGGAATACGAATCCCAGACCAAGGCTTCACACCCCCTGGGAACTACTGACTGTGTGGGAGCTTCACCCCGAGACCGGTGGCTGGGGCTTTGATTGCTGAAGCATCTCCTGCCTCACAGTCAGGTACTGACACTCTCCAATCACGACATCCTCTTCAAGCGACACTTCATGCAAAACTTCTCCAAATGACCCAGATAGCCGCTACGATGACGCGTCTTCAGAGGGCTGTGGCAGGATGGATTCAAATGTCCAAAACGACCACACTGATAGCATACCACTGAACGATCTAACGAACCGGGAGCTGGTACCAAAGGAGATAAATCCTTAGGAACAGCTTTCTCTGGCATCCTTTCCTCGCCAGATGGAGAAACCCCACGAACAACTGGGTACGCTAGACTGCTAACCACCGGCGCTCTGGGAACCAACTCAGCTAAAAATGAATCCTCCACCAGCTTCTCGAAACGATGGTCTTTAGAAGGGAAGATCGGCTCCTTGATTTCTGGACGGAGACCCCCTGTAAAAATAGATTCCTTCATGAGCTCATGTGACACCACCTCAGGAGAAAAGGCAATCAGTTCCTTGAAATGGTCAACATATGCTTTCACCGTCTGTTTACCTTGTTGAATATGCACGAGATATCCATTTTCTTTTCCTTTACTTCTTCAGGTATAAATCCATGGATGAAGATGGTTTTAAAGACGCCCCATGTCATTCCTACTTGCGTTGACTGTGGGGAAACCACCTTCCACTGGTCCAGAGCTGGACCTTCAAACCATCCCATAAGAGCACGAACCCAAACAGTCTCGGGAGTTCCCAACATTCAAAAGATACTCTCTACTTCTTCAAGCCACTCTACGGCTTCTAATGGGCCTCGATCACCAAGAAGAATAGGCAACGTCCGGGAAGGACCAGAAACTGGACATGACACCTTAGAAACATTGGGGATATTTCTGGGTGATATTCTCTGAACAACATAAAAACACAAAGCCAAAAATTAGCATCCAATCAAATCTTATTCAAAAGGACAATCACATACCAACAACCGTCTCGCACGCCAAAAATCCACTTTCCAAAACAAAATCTAGTTTCCAAAATCATTTTCCTCTTTCAAAAATCATTTTAGAAAGACAAGGTCAAACATTTGGTTTCAAATAAACACCCATAGAACTTCATGAATCGTCGCATGCGTGTCCATCCATTCCACTCACGTCATTCACGAACAAGTTCCTCTCATGCACTTTTCGCACAAACCCGCACACATGCGATCATTCATAAGTAAAACCAAGGGTCGCACTCAAATCATTTCCTTACCAAATCCAAGAAAACACGCATTTTTTTTGAAACCAGAACACATTAAATTGCAGAAATCCCATTCACCAATTTAAACCCATTTTAAGGAAAAAACATCAATTTCAGAATTCAACATTAATTTCCAAAAACATGATCACACCAACCAGAACCAAACATAGTACAACTTACAAAGAATCACCAGAATGAGGAACTAGTAGTTAAGCTTAACCCAACGACATGGTAGTGAGCCACGCCCCAAGTAAGCATAAACAACTAGGAGGAACATAAACTGTGTACCCATATTCCACAAGGGTCACTACTCCATGTGAAATCATGACGTGACACTAGCTCATCTACTTTTTCATTCCTTAATACAAAACGAGGTCAAAAGACACAATTTCCGGGCTACCGTAGGTAACTCGAGGATCAGTGCAAGAAAGAGATTGTGACGCTCTTCCTGCACCTACCTCTCGAGTTCCGACAGTCTTAATCTCCTTCTACCGGACAACCCAAATAACAAGTACCCAAAACCTCCTTTGATACCATTTTGTCACGAACCAGCCCGGGTCGACCCTGAACCGGTCACCTGGAGCCAGCCTGCGGCAAGTCCCGAGGGGCGTTCCCGATCCCCCTGGGATGGCCACTAGTGTCGGGCATAGAAAAATATAATCATTGGGAACGATTTCAGCCCGAACAGTACCAGGATCAAAAGAAGAAGCAAACTAATCAAAACAACAACACTAGAAACAAAGAAACGAAAACTACACAACAACATACCTCCACGTGACCTCACAGGTCACCACCCTACTGAAAACCAACCTCGCTCTAACACTGAGCGACTAAACCAGGAAAACCCTGTACACAAAGGAACCTGCAACTGAAAAGATGAAAGATAGGCATGAGTAAAAAAGTACTCAGTAGGTGAGCCCAACAACAAATCCCAATGCACAGCCAGTAAATAAAGAATCTACGAATTCCATGTTTGAACTAAAGGGTATAAAATTAAGCTTTCTTAATGTTTAACTTGAAAATCAAAACACAAGACATTACCCTTATTATTTTTCAAAAGCTGAATTTCTTTCATTGGTGCCAATTTAATTTTAAAAGAGAAAGAAGTGTTACATTTCCAATTTTCACACAACGAGAATAATGCATTTTCATTTTAAAGACATTTTCACAAAGTAACAGTATAAGCTGTAAAGAACAACTGAAAGTAAACAAGCAGGAAAAAAATCAAGTAACCATGGTTGGTCCTAAACATCATTAGAAAACCCCTGGACGTACTCGGGTTCAGACTACCTGCCGACATGGTACTCCACAGTCAATAACCAACTGCCTGCCCTAACAGCCAACCAGTGGCACGCCCCACAAGGCCGTACCTACCAAGGGGGGACTAACCCGTCTAATCGGGGTTAGCCAGCAGCTGTCACTCGATTCTCTAAAAGATGC
This sequence comes from Viscum album, assembly GCA_963277665.1. Lineage (NCBI taxonomy): Eukaryota > Viridiplantae > Streptophyta > Magnoliopsida > Santalales > Viscaceae > Viscum > Viscum album. The sequence continues at coordinate 1,437,864,278 of OY728159.1, forward strand.
CCAGGAACCCACAACAGTTTTAATAATATTATGTAAGTGGGAGGCACTCTCATGCATGACTCATCTCACCCCACATGCCAACCCCTTACACGGACACCGCTACATGACAACCCTCGAAGGGAAGTACCTCTGTAGAGATGCCCCATAAGTACGTGTATATATATATGCAGTCAATTCACAATCAATAAAGTGTCAAACGGGCCACCACATCATTTACGTTTAGACCATTTAGTACCAAAGCGTTTCCAAAAGATATGACACACACCATCATGTTGAAAACCAGAAAAAACATACCTTGAAATTCAATTAAAGAAAACCAAACCACCACTGAAAAGTTCCAAAAATCCAATTTAAAGGCCAAATAGGCATTTCTTCTATCCACGTTTTTCAAGAAAATAACCACTTTCCATAAATGATACACCCGCCATTTCACACACACCAATCATTTCAAAACACTATTCAATAAGACTTTCACATTTCATTAAGTACTCATTTAGCAACATCACAACAAAGTCACACAATTAAATCCATAAAAATATTTTCAGTGCGATGCAGGAAGAAAACAGTTTTCAATTTAAACAAGTCACGACTCTAGCAATAGTTATCCGGTGCTACTATAATTTATTGAAAAATAATGAAATCACAAGGAATGAATAAATTTCTAAATTTTAAAGCAAGTGCAGTGGGAGTCCTACCTCAGCTTGCAATCCAAATGCAATGGTGTATCACACCTCGTAAAAACACAGAAACACACGAACGTCGATGACCACAATATCGCGAGGTTATCTCGCCAACGCACTGCATCAAATGCACAAAAACTGAAATTACATAAACACAAACTTAAAGAAAAACAAACATGCAACCAATGTGAAAGAACCACCAAATTATAATAATTTATATAAAAGAACTAATATATATATATATATATATATAAATATATATGTATATATATATATACAAAAATATATAAATGATGATATAAAATAATTTGAGTAATAATCAAAGCAAACCTCACTTAAATCGCAAACCGAACTCGACGACGCAAAACACCCCACGTAGGCGCATACTTGAACACAAGCTGAAGACCTCAGCGTTGTGGAAATATTCTGCCGACGCGCTGCAACAAACACCAAAACAGCAAAATAGCAAACCACAGATATAAAAAAAACTCAACCAGCAAACATTCACAAAAGACTACCTCGGCACAGACGCTCTCGACTGCTGGGGTCGGGTGCCAGTTAAAGGGGCGGCACGCACTGGCAGGGAGACCGCCAGAGGTTGTGTGTAGATTACCGGGTGCGCCACTGGCCGGCGCAAGGCGGTGGCGGCCGGCCGGACCGAAGAAAGATGGTATGCGGCCGGCTGAAAGTGCGGAGGAGCCTACTGGAGTGCCGGAAAAGGTCAAGGGAACGCCGACAGGGCGGTACCGGAGCGGGTCAGAGGCGTCGGTAGGGCTGGGGAACACTGATGGGGCTGCCGGAGCAGGGCTCACCAGAGAATGCGGTCAGCAGGTAACAAGGTTGCTGGAGGTGCGGCTAGCGGCAGCGGGGTCGCCGGAGGTTGGGAAGCCATCGGCAGGCGAGGTCGCCTTATCGGGACAGAGCGGCTGGTGCGGGTGAGGCGAGGCAGAGGCACCACTGGCCGGAGCGGGAAGAGGCGGCAGGTGAGCAGAAGTCGGCGGCCGGGTTGGAGGAAGTCGGCGCGGCGGAGGGAGACCGGAGACGGAGAAGCCGGGCGCGACGGTCAGGGAGGTCACCGGAGGGGCCAGTTGCAGATGCCAGAGGTCGCACTGGCGGAGGAGCACCAGAGCGGGAGGGGAGTCGGGTGCTGGTAGGAGGCCGAGGTAGAGGTCGAGACGAGGGGAGCAGGGCGGAGGCCGGTGGTGCGGTGTCGGACGGGGGTGCGGCGAGGGAAATCCGGGACTGCCGGAGTGTTGTGTGAGGGTGCGACATCGGTGCGGCGACTGGAAGCCGGGGCCGGATCGGCGGTAGGGCAGGGCGACGGGCGTTCCTGCGCGGAGGCCGGATGTGGGCCGCGGGGAGCAGCGGCTGGCCGAGCGCGGGAGCGGGGTGGCAAGGTGGAGGTCGGCGATCGGGCGCCGGAAGGGGGTGCGGCGAAGGAGGACGCATGAGTTGTGTCGGGACAGGGGGACGGGCCGGGTGCGTAGAGGAGGGGCACGGGGAGAGAGGGAGAAAGGAGAGGGGGGGCGGCGGGGTAAGGGGATAGATTAGGGTTTCTATAAAAAAATAAAATAAAATAAAATAAAATATCTATATATATATGATAACAAAAATATATATATATACATAAATAATAATAATAATAATAATAATAATAACAATAATAAGATTGAATAAGTTAATAAATAAAAAACAAACCATATTAATAAATATTAAACACCATGGAAATGAAACATTATAAAAATAATAATACTAATAATACTAATAACTATAAAATTATAATAATAATTATTTTTAATCAAAAAATTTGATTATTAAAAACGTTTGAAAATAAACGTCAGCGCGGGCGTGCGGGCGCGCCCGCTCACACATATATATAGACATATATACATATATTTAAACATATATAAACATATATATATACATACACATATAAACATGTACACTTATATATAAACGCATATAAACATATATACATACATATTTATACGCACATATATATATACACACACACATATATACACATATATGAACATGTATGTAGACATATATACAATAATAAAACCCTCAAAATAAACAAAAACAATTTAAAAAGTAATAATAATAAAATATCAACATAAAAATTTAACATTTAAAACGCAGGGTGAAGACACGGTTACCCGGGCCGAACGCACCGTCACCGCTAGCGATGCGGTGGCTGCGCACTGGCGTGAGACCCGTAAATGTAATTAAACCTAGAAGAAAAAAAATTCAAACCAGGACCATGAAAAGATTAAAAAATAAGAGCATCCGCGGTCGCGGGTGACAATTCTCCCTACCATAGACACTTTGTGCCCCCAGAAAGTCACCAAGGCAACAGTCAGCCAAGATTCAAATCTATGCCCAAACGGAACTAACAGAACCGAAGAAAACTGAGAATATCAAGATGATCTCACCCTACATAGGTCACACTTGACCGATTCAAAAGAAAACTAGTGTCCGAGGTTGATGGGAGAACACAAAGGGGTTCTCCCCACCACAAGAGCTCAACTTGTGCAGAAAATTTTTACCATCTAAATAGGAAACCCAAGGAATAGGGGGGGTCGACGCGGGAACTCCCAACCGATTCAAACCAACTCTTACATCACGATTAAAACAACACCTCCGTTGAGATGCTGAACCCTCGACCAAAGTCAACGACCTTCAACACAATGGGGGAAACCCATGGAGAAGACTTAACAAGACACCGAGTGAAAACATGACCCATTGAAATCCACAAAACATAACCACATCTGATGAGCATTAATAAAACAAGGTCAACCCACAGAAGGGTCAAACACACTTTTAGGAAGGACACACGATTCAGAAAGTCACATCCACACAAACCAGACTGCTTAGATTATAATATCCCAAGTCCATCATAACTTTATGGAAAAACAACACACTTATAACGATGTTAAAACATTAATAGTAGAAAAACACATATGAAAAGATTTTTAATTGCTCCACTGTCAACACGGAATACAAAACCCAGACCAAGGCTTCACATCCCCAGGGAACTCCTGACTGTGCGCGAGCTTCACCCCGAGACCTGTGGCTGGGGATCTGGTTGTTGAAGCATATCCTGCCTCACAGGCAGGTACTGCCACTCTCCAATAACGGCATCCTCTTCAAGAGACACTTCCTGCAAAACTTCTCCAAATGACCCAGACAGCCGCAATGATGACACGTCTTCAGAGGGTTGCAGCAGGATGGCTTCAAATGTCCGAAACGAGCACACTGATAGCATACCACTGAATGATCTGACGAACCGAGAGATGGGACCAAAGGAGATAACTCCTTAGGAACAGGTTTCTCTGGAATCCTTTCCTCGCCAGATGGAGAAACCCCATGAACAACTAGCTACGCTAAACTGCCAACCACCCGTGCTCCGGGCACCAACTCAGCAAAAAATACTTCATCCACAAGCTTCTCGAATCGATGGTATTTATAAGGGAAGACCCGCTCCTTGATTTCTGGATGGAGACCCCTGGTAAAAATGGATTCCTTCATGAGCTCATGTGACGCCACCTCTGGAGAAAAGGCAATCTGTTCCTTAAAATGTTCAGCATATGCTTTCACCGTATGTTTACATTGTTGAATATGCACGAGATTTACCTTTTTCTTTTCCTTCACTTCTTCAGGTATAAATCCTTGGACGAAGATGGTTTTAAGACATCCCATGTCATTCCTACTTGCGTTGAATGTGGGGAAACCACCTTCCACTGGTCCAGAGCTAGACCTTCAAACCATCCCATAACAGCATGAACCCTAATAGTCTCAGGACTTCCCAACATTCATAAGATACTCTCCACTTCTTCAAGCCACTCTACTGCTTCTAATGGGCCTCGATCACCACGAAGAATAGGCAACGTCCGAGAAGGACCAGAAACTAGGCATGACTCATTAGAATCTTTGGGGATCTTTCTGGGTGACATTCTCTGAACAACATAAAAACACAAAGCCAAAAATAAGCATCCAATAAAATCTTAATCAAAAGGAAAATCGCATACCAACAACCGTCTCAGACGCCAAAAATCCACTTTCTAAAACAAAATCCAGTTTCCAAACTCATTTTCCTCTTTCAAAAATCATTTTAGAAAGACAAGGTCAAACATTTGGTTTCAAATAAACACCTATAGCATCTCATGAATCATCGCATGCATGTCCATCCATTCCACTCACGTCATTCACGAACAACTGCCTCTCATGCACTTTTTGCACAAACCCGCACACATGCGATCATTCATATGGAAAACCAAGGGTCCCACCCAAATCATTTCTGTACCAAATCCAGGCAAACACCCATTTTTTTTAAACTAGAACACTTTAAATTGCAAAAATCCCCTTCACCAATTTAAACCCATTTTATGGAAAACAGTTCCATTTCATAATTCAACATTAATTTTCAAAAACACGATCACACCAACCAGAACCAAACATAATACAACTTACAAAGAATCACCAGAATGAGGAACTAGTAGTTATGATTAACCCGATGACATGGTAGTGAGCCACACCCCAAGTACGCATCAACAACTAGGAGGACCTTAAACCGTGTACTCAGACTCCACATGGGTCACTACTCCATGTGAAATTGTGACGTGACACTGGCTCATCTCCTTTTTCATTCCTCAATCCAAAACGAGGTCAAAAGACACAATTTCCGGGCTACCCCTGGTAACTCGAGGATCAGTGCGAGCAAGAGTTCGCGATGCTCTTCCCGCACCTACCTCTTGAGTTCCGACAGTCCTAATCTCATTCTACCGGACAACCCAAATAACAAGTACCCAAAACCTCCTCTGATACCATTTTGTCATGAACCAGCCCGGGTCGACCCTGAACCAGTCACCCGATCCGGTCCGCAGCAAGTCCCGAGGGGCGTTCCCGATCCCCCTGGGATGGCAACTAGTGCGGGGCATAGCAAAATATAATCGTTGGGAATGATTTCAGCCCAAATAGTATCAGGATCAAAAGAAGAATCAAACTATTCAAAACAACAACACTAGAAACAATGAAACAAAAACTACAGGACAACATACCTCCACGCGACCACACAGGTCACCATCCAACTGAAAACCAACCTCGCTCCAACATTGAGCGACTAAACCAAGAAAACCCTGTACACAATGGAACCTGCAACTGAAAAGATAAAAGATAGGATTGAGTACAAAAGTACTCAGTAGGTGATCCCAATAACAAATCCCAAAGCACTTCTAGTAAATAAAGAATCTACAAATTCTAGGTTTGAACTACAGTGTATAAAAGTAATCTTTCTTAATGTTTTAGTTGAAAATCAAAACACGAGACATTACCCTTATTCTTTTTCAAAAGATGGATTTCTATCATTGGTGCCAAATTCATTTTAAAAGAGAAAGAAGTGTTACATTTCCAAATTTTACACAAAGAGAATAACACATTTTCATTTTAAATCCATTTTCACAAAGTAACAGTATAAGCTGTAAAGAAAAACTAAAAGTAAACTAGCAGGGAAAAATCAAGTAACCATGGGTGGTCCTAAACATCCCTGGAAAACCCCTGGACGTACTCAGGTTCAGACTACCTGCCGACATGGTACTCCACAGTCAATAACCAACTGGCCGCCCTAACAGCCAACCAGTGGCACACCCCACAAGGGCTTACCTACCAAGGGGGACAAACCTGTCTAATCAGGGTTAGCTAGCAATCGTCACTCGATTATCTAAACGACGCCCATAAACCCACTGTAGTTTTAATAATACTATGTAAGTGGGAGGCCCTCGCACGCGTTACTCATCTCACTGCACTTTCCAACCCCTTACATGGACACCGCTACACGGCAACCCTCGAAGGGAAGTCCCTCTGTAGAGATGCCCCATATGTACGCATATATATATATATATATATATATATGCAGTCAATTCACAATCAATAAAGTGTCAAACGGTCTGCCACATCAATTACGTTTAGACCATTTATTACCAAAGCATTTCCAAAAGATATGACACAGACCAACATGTTGAAAACCAGAAAAAACATATTTTGAAATTCATTTAAGGAAAACCAAACCACAACTAAAAAGTTCCAAAAATCCAATTTAAAGGACAAATAGGCATTTCATCTATCCATGTTTTTCAAGAAAACAACCACTTTCCATAAATGATACACACGCCATTTCACACACAACAATAATTTCAAAACACTTTTAAATAAGACTTTTACATTTCATTAAGTACTCATTTAGCAACATCACAAGAATGTCACACAATTAAATCCATAAAAGTATTATCAGTTCGATGCAGGAAGAAAACAGTTTTCAATTTAAACAAGTCACGACTCTAGCAATAGCTATCCAGTGATACTATAATTTATTGAAAAATAATGAAATGACAAGGAATAAATAAATTTCTAATTTTAAAAGAAAGTGCATTGGGAGAACTACCTCAGCTTGCAATCCAAATGCAACTATGTGTCACGCCTCACAAAAATGCACAAACACACTCACATTGATGACCACAATATCACGAGGATATCTCGCCAACGCGCTGCACCAAATGTACAAAAACTGAAATTACACAAACACAAACATAAATCAAAACAAACAAGAAAACATTTTGAAAGAACCACCAAATTATAATAATTTATATTAAAGAACTAATATATATATATATATACATATATATGTATATACTTATTCAAACAAATATATAAACGTTGATATAAAATAATTTGAGTAAGAAACAAATCAAACATCACCAAAAATCGCAAACCGAAGTCGACGACGCAAAACACCCCGCGCAGGCGTATACGTGAACACAAGCTGAAGACCTCAGCGTTGCGGAAATATTCTGCCGACGCGCTGCAACAAACACCAAAACAGAAAAATAGAAAACCACAGATATAAAAAAACTCAACCAGCAAACAGTTACAAAAGACTACCTCGACACAGACGTGCTCGACCGTCGGGGTCTGGTGCCAGTTAAAAGGGCGGCGTGCCCTGGTAGGGAGACCCCCAGAGGTTGCGTGCGGATTACCGGGTGCGCCACATGCCGGCGCAAGGCGACGGCAGCCGGCCGGACCGAAGAAATATGGTACGCGTCCAGCTGAAAGTGTGGCGGAGCCGACCAAAGTGTCGGAAAAGGTCAAGGGAACACCGACAAGGTGGTACTGGAGTGGGTCAGAGGCGCCGGCAGGGATGGGGAACACCGATGGGGCGGCCAGAGCAGGGCTCACTGTAGAATGTGGTCAGCGGGTAACAAGGTTTCTGGAGGTGTGGCTCGTGGAAACGGGGTCGCCGGAGGTCGGGAAGCCAGTGGTAGGCGAGTTCACCGGACTGGGACGGAGCGGCTGGTGCGGGTGCAGCGAGGCGGAGGCACCACCGGTTGGAGCGGGAAGAGGCGGCCGGTGAGAGGAAGTCGGTGGCAGGGTTGGAGGAAGTCAGACCGTTGGAGGGAGAGAGGAAATGGAGAAGCTGGGCGCGGTGGTTAGGGAGGTCACCGGAGTGGCCGGTTGCGGATGTCGGGGGCCACACGGGCAGAGGAGCACCAGAGCGGGAGAGGAGTAGGGCGCCGGTAGGAGGCCGAGGAAGAGGCCAGGACGAGGGGAGCGGTGCAGAGGCCGGTGGTGTGGTGCCGGACGGGGGTCCGGAGAGGGAATGCCAGGACCGCCGGGGTGCTGTGTGAGGGTGCAGCGTCGGCGCGGCGACGGGAATCCGGGGCCGGATCGGCAGCAGGGCGCGGCGACAGGCGCGCCTGCGCGGAGGCCGGATGTGGGCCAGGGGAGCGGCTGCTGGCCGAGCGCGGGAGTGGGTCGGTGAGGTGGAGGGTGGCAATCGGGCACAAGACGGTGGTGCGGCGAGGGAGGACGCCGTAGGGGGGCCGAGACAGGGGGACAGTGCGGGTGCGCAAAGGAGGGGCGCAGGGAGAGAGGGAGAAAGGAGAGGGGGGGCGGCGGCAGGGTAAGGGGATAGATTAGGGTTTCAAAAAAAATTAATAAAATATCTATATATATAAGATAACAAAAAATATAAATATATATAACAATAATAATAATAATAATAATAATAATAATAACAATAATAAGATTGAATAAGTTAATATATAAAATTCAAACCTTATTAATAAAAATAAAACATCATATAAAAAAAATTATAAAAATAATAATAATAATAATAGTAATAATTATAAAATTATATTAATTATTATTTTTAATCAAAAATTTTGAATATTAAAAACGTTTGAAAATAAACGTGAGCGCACGTGCGCGGTCGCACCCACACACACATATATATAGACATATATACATATATTTAAACATATATAAACATATATATATATATATATACATACACATATAAACATGTACACTTCTATATAAACGCATATAAACATATATACATACATATTTATACGCACATATATATATACACACATATATATACACATATACGAAGAGGTTTGTAGACATATATACAATAAAAAAACTTCAAAAATAACAACAAAAATTTAAAAAGTAACAATAATAAAATAACAACATAAAAATTTAACATTTAAAATGCAGGGAGAACACATGGTTACCGGGGCCGAACGCACCGTCACCGCTATCGATGCGGTGGCCGCGCACTGGCGCGAGACCCGCAAACGTAATTAAACATAGAAAAAAAATTCAAACCTGGACCAAGAAAAGATTAAAAATAAGAGCATCCGCGGTTGGGGTGTGACATGGCTCACCTGGAGCTGGAAATGATAGAGCATGAAGCTGACCACAACCTCCTCCATGGCCTCTCTGACCCTGATGATGACCACCACCATGGCCATGCTCAACTCTCTAAGGACAAGGAGCATCATGGTGATGACCTCTACCTACCACATATACCCTCTGCTGATCTAAAGCTGGTGCCAATGGTTGATGCTGCCTCTATTGGCACTGCCTCAACAGATGAACCTGGAGCATTGAGCCCGGTGCATGATGGACACTCAGAAAGGTCGGGCACTCCCCCTGCTGATGGCCACGACCACCACAGGAAAAAAACACTTGATAACCTGGAATAGTCCCGAGAGTTGTTGCCTCTATAGAAATGAGATTTAAAGGGATGGGACCTACCCCCAATTGAACCAAAAATCATCTTCCCTGAAAACCGTGAACCTCGGACCACAGCTCAACATTGTGGGGAATTATACTGATTCCCCACTCATGATGATCTGGTCCTGGCCAAAGTCCTCTCGACAACATCTTCCCTCGCCAATACGTCAAGATATGTCTTCAACATAAATTGTGTTACATAGTGATGGATCTCTAGATGCAAAGCCTCCTCAAAATGCCTCACCATGGCCTCCTCATCTGGTAATATGCCCAAAGAATATCATAAAAGTATCCATAAACGGATTCCAAACTCTCGAACACTAGAGATCCACTGTCAAATGGTATGATGCTTCTGATGACTAGATGCCTTCGTAATCGAAGAAAGAAACTCGACTATAAACCTATCTCAGAACTCCTCCAATGAGATTTTTGACTCATCACGATCCCCGAGGAACAAAAACCACCACTGACCTGCTTCTCCACATAGAATTGTCACAACCAAGGACACCCAATGCCCATTATGAGCACGAATCAAACTAAATCTGACCTCAAACTCCTCTAACCAGTATTTTGTGACTACATCTGAAATGGAACCCTCATACTTCTGCAGACTCTGGAACTGAAACTCTTGGAGTTTCTTTTTCCATGTGTCATCGTCATCAACCTCTACCCTATAGTGATCTGCTGGAATTGCCTACTGAACATTTCCTCCGCAAACCTGATGATGACGACGACCAGGAGCTATACCTGTAAAATAACATCCGATAGAGTTCCTAAACCTAGAATATGGAAGACTCATCATTAATTAATTAATTGTTTTCTTTTATTCATTTTAGGTTAACCAATCCCAAGATTTACCCATTCAAACACATGAATAAGGACAATTGTTGCATGATCCTTTCCTCGGTCTCTACCCTGCAATGAGTATCACCTTTTTAGTAGCCATTGTAAACATAAAGGTCCATACATAAGATCATGGGGGGCCTTAAACCCATATGTCTCAGCTAGTCTCTAGTGTTTACCTCAATTTCCAAACATGAATGACACTATTTCCATACGAACCCATGCAACCTCACATGTGCCTGACTCCAGACTACATCCTATCCCTCAACCAGACCTCTAATACCACTTGATCACGACCCCATCCCCACAAAGTGTACCCCTCCTGGGTTGTCAATGTTGAAATGGAGATAATGAACCCCGAGTCCCGCCTCCAGTAGGCCCCGGGATGGCGACTAGCTCTGAGGGTATTATAAACACACAAATGGGAGGCATTACCCTCTAAGAGGACACATGCGGAAGAGAGAGATAAGATAGAAACCACCAACTCCAACTCAGTACTAAAATATAAAATAAACCCAAGTGCCCTTATGTAATTCCATTAAAATGTACTACAAATAGAAGGGTAAAACTAATAGTACCCAAAAGTAATTAAAAACAACAAAAACCACAAGCGCGAAGAGCTCCTACAACCCCAAGCTTGTAGAAACCAGCTTGATCACCAACTAGGTCCATGTGACCTGAAAAATAGTTTATATATATAGGGTGAGTATAACATTATACATAGTTGTATCCTCCTCGATGCCTCTCGTGCAATGAAATAAAATCATGATGAAGCACAGTTAACAACAAGTAAAATTAACTAGTCACCTAATGTATTACATAAAAAACTATATACAGAATATATGTGTGTGAATAACCACAAGCCATTAAAACTCTATACACACATATATGGGAAAAAATAACAAATGTGCATGTAGTCACCTGTAACTACAAAGAGAGGATAGCGGGGCGAAAGGGGGTAGTCAGCCATCCATCCTCCCACCGGAATATTGGGGAAAACACCCCCCAGGGCTCAGAATCCTCAGGGTTTCAGTTTCCCTTACTGACTGGGTGGAGTAGTGTATAGAAATCCAAATAGTACATGATATATTATTTCTCATAACCACACTATGGGATTTACCTATTCATTGACACAACTACAGGTAAAGTCTCTCAAACTACGTGTTGCTTCTTCTAAGACTAGGTATCCTATAAACACACAACCATTTAAAGAGATTTATATAATTACATCATTCACATTTTATCAGCTCCAGTGTACATTAATTAATTCATTGCACATTAATTAACCATGAACAATTCCACATTAAATTTCATTATTATCACAACCAAAGTCAATTGTTTATTCAAAAAATACAACCTCATCATTATGTTCTGGCATCTCCATCCCCATAGTTTAGCACCATTTATTCAATAATTCATTATAGAAATATTTTCCAACATTCCCAGGTATTCTATAAAACAAATTATGCTACTAAACATAAGGGGGATCAACACGGTGAGTAGATATCCTACCTATTGATTCTTTTCTGCTAATATCAAGAGCATATACACATCCTTCCTAGAGAAGTAATCCACGGAAAGAATGTGTCATACCCTGTGTGTCTTCGCACCTTTCAAAAGATGGGTTTTTAAGACCAGATGCCTTGAGAAATGGGGAAAAGTAAAGATGATATAAAACCAATCAAAATTACCATGCATTTAATAATTACATCCACTCCATTCCATCATCCATGTTGTCCTCTCTGACACCCATATGCATAAACTGATGCATCTCACCACTACAGGCATCATCTGCTACCACAACCAAAAGCTTCCATGCCCCACCATGTCAGAACATCCATCTTGGATCACATCACAACACAAACAACAGGAAAAAAACACCACATTTAATTGGGAGCATGGCCCTTTAACCATCAAGAGGGTAACTCAGAACCCTTTATGTAATTATCAACCAATCAGTTCTTTAATCCATCTTGAATTAATAGATTTATTATTCATAGTATCCAAATTCTGGAAACCTAATCAGTATGCTTTCAAAAATAATTAAACATGCGTATTGCGCCAATTTTATTAACATCTAATTACAACTAGAACCAGATTTGTTTATATGCCTCTTTATCTTTATCCCAACAATTATCAATTAATCCCAATTTATGTTCCTTACAAATTTCCATCAAGAACTATTAGCTAATCAAATCAAGCATAGATATCATACTTACTAGAAAAACATGACATAATGACATGTGATCGTTATCAATTTATTTATCCGGTTAAAATATTTATTATGTCAATTCCATTTTCATCCAGTTATATTAAACATGCTAACAATATAGTTGCGTGTAAATGATAAAAGAAGTAATGAATCCCCTAACTTGAAGAGTTTTTGATGTTCTTTATCCACACAATGGGTCACGATCATCTCTCCCGCACATTTCATCCACTCGAGGATGACACAATACGACCGCACCAACCAACCCCCAAGAAAAACCACATTAGAAGCATGGACATTACATGGTATAATATGGAAGGGAGAAATAAGAGAAGATGATCACCAAGGAATGAAGATAAAACATAACTTATATCGGTGATTGATCGACACAGCTTGGTTTCATCAAAACAGAGTGAAACCGATCCGAGAAGTAAAGTTTGATTGTGAAACTCTTATGAGAAGTATTGAATGGTTCTAGTGTCTCATAGCCGAGAACAATGAGGAAGAACAAGGGAGGATGATATATTGTCCCTTCTGAATATTTATGGGAAGAATGTTTAAGATATACTTAATTACCCATTAAAAGAGGATCACATTATCCAATGTGGTTTGATTGAGTAAAAACATCACGATCCATAGGAATAATTAATATAGGAATTAAGGTCTTTGAATCATCCAACCTAATTTCGGGGTTGTAATGTCGTAGATAGTTCTCCATTCCCACACCGTATAAGGGAGATTTGTTGGATGTAAGATCCCATAATAATAATAATATTATTATTATTGTGTGTTTCGTGGACTTGAACCATGTACCATAATTTAATATCCCACTTTAGACTTTAATCGATCATATTATTGATAGGATCACATCGACACTGACAAGAAGTCAATAGAACGTCGCATGTGGGAGTTTTGGTGGGTCAATGATTTAATAATATTATTAAATCTATTAATTCACGAGAATTTCGGGTAACTGATACGAAAACCCGAAAAAGTTATTCAATATTAGACTCGTATATTACGTCTCGATGTAAGGTTCACACTGCAGCTGACGGTTCATGAAACCAAGGTCACGTGAGGAAGATACCATCAAAAATTAGTTTTCCCAACGAAAATAATAATTACATTATTATATTATTATTATTTTTAATTTAATTTAGTTTAATTCCTTAAATTTTCACATTCAAAATACACGCAAAAAATCTCTCCAATTTGGTGTGCATCACCCCATTCAACGATGATTGATTTTCTTTTTTAACTTATTTATTTTATTGCTTTAAATTTTAAATCGTTATTTCCATTAAACCCTTTCTCTCTCCAATCCCTTTCTCTCTTCCACAATTCCCTCACGCTCGAACAAAAGTGGCTCCTCCCCTTGATTAACTTTCCTTTTAAATTATTTATTTTATATTAACATTATTTTCATTAATATCATAATGATTATTACAAGTGACTAAATGTTTAATCACTCACACACAACTCTATTTTCACGCCTCCTACTTCCCCCCATTGGCAACTTGTTTGTAGCGCCCAACTCCACTCTCACATCAATGTTATTATTAAAAAATTTATAATAATCACATACATCATTAATGTTCTAATTTAATCCCATTATATTAGACTACCATGGTTATTCTCATATTAAATTAAAACCATTCCATTTAATTAATCACACACTAAAATCCACCATTACCATTTATTATTTAAAAAAATATTAATACATCATATTTCAATTTCAACAATGGTTCACCATCATTATCAGTAATAATTATTATTATTAATGATTCCCTTTATTATCTTATAATTTGTCCCTATCTCCCATCAATTAAATATTTCTCCCATGGAACTCACACGGCCTCTTCCTGACACTAATTTTCAAGATGTCATGGACTAGAGTGGTTCGGGCCATTACAAAAACCTTCATAAAAATGTGTTTTTTAGAACTCATATTTTTAATCAGTTCAAGGAAGGTCCATGTTTTCGGTTAGAGAGTACTGTTATTAGTTGCAGCATTGGTGGGAGGTGTTCATATTGGTGAAAGATCATGTGGTTGGACAATCTGTCAGGAGGAGTTTTTTTCTTTTGTTATCCAATCTCTATATTAATATCTTATTTGGGTATTAAATGTTCCCTTTCTCCTGAAAATATGTATTTCCATTTTTTAACATATGTAATTAATTATTGTTTTGATGGTATATGTGTACATTTGGTATTTTTGTTTGTTACCAATGCGGATTATTATAGTAATTTCATTGCCAATGTTTTATTCAGTGGCCAATCACTAGTTTTTAGAATTTGGGGATTAAAAATGACTTTTAGGCCATGCCACATGCTTAGTTGAGTGGATGGTTGGATGAAGAAACATAATGGGTTGTGAAAGTTGCATATTGGTTATGCTCACATACCCATATGATTTTATAATCATTATATATGACAGTAAATTTATATATCCTATACTACCACTTACTGAATATATATCTAAAAATATATATAATAGTAATAATAATTATATTGATGGATTAATAAACATGATATACTATGCACTATGAGTATTATGATATAATAAATAAATATAGTTGAATTAATATAATTGAGATAATAAAACCACATAATCCATTATTATGAATAGGATTAAGCAAATTATGAAATATTTCTATTATTGTCCTACTCAAAACAAATCAATTGGATAGTAAATATAAAATAAGAACATAATTTTTTTAGTAAAGTAATTTATTTTTAAAAAAACCATTTTTTTGAAATTTATTATATTCAATATTGTGAGAAAATAATATTATTAATTTATAATATTTCATGAAATTATATTTACAAAAATGAAATAATTTTTTAAATTAGTATATAAAAAGTAGTACAAGGTATGTTTTTTATTTTTTTATATCAACATATATTTTTTCAAAGAATATACAAATAAACTTTTTTATGATTTTTTTTCTTTTCTTGAATTTTTATATTCCAATTATATTTAATTAGATTTAAAATATTATATAATATAATTTTATTAAATATAATTACATTAATTTAATATTAATATAAAATATTCATATTTTGATCATTAAATATTCCTACAAGTAATAATGAATTTATATGAAAAAATGGGTTTAATTGTATTTTGGTTTTTTATTTATTAATATATATATGTAATATTTATAGATTTAATTTCGTAAAATGGATATATTATTTTGAATTATAATTAAAAAATTTTATAAATATTTCAACTTCTTTTTTCTTTATATTTAATAGTAACATTGAGAACATTCTTTCTTTAAATGTATGAATAATACCATCTGAATAGTTCTAATAGAATTAGAAAATACATAAAATTTTTCCATACACACAAATATATTATATTATGTTATATTATTGTTTAAATTAAAATAATATAATTTATAATATAGAATTATGTCCCTAATATTCATTGTTATGAAAATTATATTTTTTTATCTAAAGGAAAATTAAAAAATTCCATTATCATTTTTTTGTTAGATATAATATTTTCTCAAAAAAAAGTATAATTTTTTTCCCTATGTATATAGATATGTTAAATTTTAAAGAATTTTTATATGATGAAAATTATTTTAAAATGATTTATTTTATTGTTAACTTATATGTGTGCACAATCGTGGCATATTGTGTATTGAGGAAATAAAAAAACGTTATATCATATAAAATTAATCAAGAGAAATATTTTTATGGATGATATAAGGTTTCACCCAATTAAAATAGATAACAAATATTTTTTAACTCAATGTGAATGAGTTTAGTTTTAATTACATATCTTTTTTAATTCATTTAATGTATAAATATGTGACTTGATCTTAAAATTACATCTTTTAAAATATTTAATGAATAATATTTTATTTAATAATTTACCATCAAATAGAAATACTTAAATAGGACAATGGGTATATACTTTTTTTGTAAATATACATCCCCATTCCATTTTATAGCCAATAGTTACCATATATGTAAATTAATTACACTTTTAATGTTATTTTTTTCCACGATACATGTAAAAAAATTAGTGATGTGGCTAATGAGAATAATATTTTATAAAATTTCATATATACAAGTGCCAATATTATTGATAAAATATATTTAATCATTATAAAATGTTATAATAATATTTTTTGGCTACTTTTTTCATCTTTACGTGACAATGAATTTATGGTTTTTAGATCTTGTATGTATTCTTTGATGGTTTCGGGCGCAGTGGAAGAGTAGTTGGGACAAAACCAAACTTTTATTTTTACCATGATCAATGATTTTTCTATGATTTGTATGAGAATTACCTCAATTCTCCACTGAATAAAACCAAATATTTTGATAAAGAAGGAAATGGCATGAAAACATTTGAGAGAATCATGCATTTTATTTTTATAATTAATTTAATTAATTTCATAAATAAATACCAGGATCTTCGGTATCATCTTTTTTCGATGATTTTGATCATATGGAACGACCCTTCCAGATTATCTCGTTGATCTTTTAAGGATCCAAACTAGAATCTAACTAGTGGTGATCCATACATGCTTTGAAGTCCTCCGATGAACACTGCATGTTTTCAGAGTGCTAGCACGGAAAAGAGAATGTCTTGTGTCCATCGTTTTTAATTACATGTTCTTCGTCATTGAATAATGTCACATGTTCTTTAGGGGGTGGGAAGAGTATTTGATAGAGAAATTTTCCAGCCCAACATCTCTCAATTGACTGGTTGTGCGGTATGGTAAATGGTGAAATAGACGTATGTGTTTATTTATTGACATAGGGAAATAGTTACAATATTTAATTGTATAACAAAAATTAAATACATTAATAACCTTAGTGAAAAACCATTATATGATTAAAAATATTGCTTCAATATTTACAGTGCACTAACTTTCGCATAATGGAATTTTATATAAAATTATGTGTCTCAAAATTATTGCAATGTTATTTTAATTTTTTCGAACTAATTAAATAATTAATTATCATCTTGCCAAAAATTATTTTACTACTCGACCAAATATGGTCTCGTCAAGCTCCAATACAATTTATTAAAAACCCGAATATTTAAATTAATAATTTATTCCATTAAATAAGTTTTTTATTTACAATCTATTAAATAAACATTTATTAAATGTTCATTAATACAAATAAATATACTTTACAAACAATCCAGTGAATAAATATTTATTTAATTAATTAAATCATTTCAACATATATATAATTATTCCATTGTCTTTAGAAGAATATTTAATAATTCTATTCAAATATAATTTTACAAAGGAAACTAAAAACTCCAAGTGTGTGACCCTCTAGGATTCATTATTGTTGGTATTAGACAGGCATGCATAATGTTGAAGAGTATTGTCTTGTAATCGTTCAAGGCACCAATGAGAAATAAACTAATTTTCAAACAATGAAATACACATATGAATGATCAATGTGTAATATAATCCATTTTTCACAATATAAAATCAAAAAGGATTCATGATAGTGTCATCAACCATTAGGCTTCATACGTCATTCATAAACTACCTAATATAAACTCATCATTACACCATGGACACAAAATTTCATGGGATAGTTCTACTATAGACAATGGGTCGAGATATCAACATCTATAAATGGAAGGGACAAATCCTTCCTCGACTTATCTATTAATAACATGATACTAATGACGCACCAAACATATTCTACTTCCAGCAAACATTCAGCAAGAGTGTTTTCATCATCAAATTAATTGTTGCAAGTCGTGACATGTATTAATGATAACTTGAAGTCAAAGATCATTACACATGCCCACAAATAGAAATATATGATGACTCCAAAATATGACAAATTCCTTCTGGTGGGACTGTTCTCATAATCTCATATCTTGGATATTACCAAGTAAAATCATCATGAGAGGAAGTCTCATCTGATAACGAGTACTCACACTAGATGATATGCATTCTATGTGTCCCATAACTTTATGTCATCAAAATATAGAACTACATATAAGAATATTTTTATAGAATTTCAAGGTTTTCATCATAGAAGGAAACTAATATAACGTTATAAATGCATCAAATACTCAGGGATAGTATTACATCATTGTCATGAAAAATAATGAACAATATGTAATAATATAATTAATATTTTAAATACATTAAATGTCCATGTAATCAATGTACAACCTGACAGTTCTAGGACACCAACTCTTACATTCTCAATTGTTTCCCTTCCTTCACTATTCAATGAGACAACATATCCTATATCACTCACACTAGCATGAACCACATGGCATAGCCAAAAAATATTAAATAACGATTAATACATCATTGTATATATTCTAGGGGTTCTATTATTCAGAAAATAATACCCCTATTGATATTAAGGATAGATCCAATGAATGTTATTCAATTTGGTGCAATTAATCTTACTCTAGTTTTTTCATTTAACATATTCTTCATCCTCCTTCAATAATATCCTAATCCTTAAAAAATAATAACATCAATATCCTAAATATATAGTGATTTTATAGAGAAAATGTATTAATCTTATTCATCCACCATTCCTATCAAAAGGGATATTAATATTTCACTCATGATTACAGTTGGCCTACCACCCTAATAAAATTATATGATTCTTTTTTCCTTTTATTATTTCCATCTAGGAAATCGTGATGACATCATTAATGTTTACATAAAGACTTTACTTTAAAGGAGATGATGTATTTAAATTTTCCTCAATAAAGTTAAAGAATTCTTATAAAAGTATATATAATGTTTAAAAATTGTACACATGAAATTATTCACATTAAAGAAAATATGTAAGAATGATTAATGAATAATAACATAAAACATTGAATAGATACTTAGAAGAAAAAAGAAGCAACTATTTCCCAAAAACCGATTTTAATAATGATATTTTATTAAATGGTTGAGGATATGTAATAATTGTTTCACATGGGATTTTTTATTTATGTATATATTTAGTTAAAATAATTATATTAAATTTATATGAATTATGAATAATGTTACACCACTTATCAAGTTTGTCAGAAGTGAAGTAATGGTATCTCATATCCCTAATTTCTATAAGTCATTTTCATTATTCACAACTACTATATTTTGTATGCTGTATATAATTCTCTTACATGTATCTTATAATTATTTTAATAAAACTTATGTGGACAAAAAAAACAATATAATGTTATCTCATTAATTTTTTTTATAAATATATTACCAAGAGTGATTTAGGTGATATTTGGGTATAACCACCGACATAAAGCTATGAATTATCAAAATAGTTGGAATAATGAAAATATATCCATGTTATATAATTTGTCTATGAATGTATGAAACCCCACACCATGATTTATTACATGAATCAAGCATTCTTTCACTCTCAGATACCTCCCTACAACCCTCCACCACTGACTCGGCCACCGAACCTCTAAGAAATCCTCCACCTCTTTTGAAAATCTGACATTACCAACTAAAATTCTAGATGATGAAGCTCTGATGTGGAAACCCCACCACCCAATTGATATAGTAATATAGTGGTGTCTCCAACTCCCAATGGACATTATCCAAAGAAATTTCTCAATACATCTATAACATGAGAAATTATCTCCTACAATCCATACCATCATACACGACTTCACATCCTCTTCAAGATCCTTCTCATATAATGTTATAATACACATACCCAATTTATCACACATGCTCATCACTTCCTTAATGATCAACATCCAACCATTATTTATCACCAAATCCATTTGGTTCACCCTATAGAAAAACACTCTTCTGAGATTTATCAGGTAAAATCCCAACCACCACTTATATTGATTTTAAATTGTACAATATGATGGGATTACTAATAAAATGTGGTCTTCTAGGATTTTTGGTAACAATCCACTAATTTTTTTTTATACCCTAATCATTCACTATAAAACAATATATTTTTATGAATTTTTGTTTCCCCCAATATACAATATTAATAAATAGTTATTCTAGTGTAATATATTTCTATTTATATAATAAACAATATTTTATTGACATATTATTTCAATCATTTCCCCCTATAGAAGCAAAATATTTTCATCACATTTTTTTGATTTTTTAGAATGTGTTATTTCCACTGTATAAAGGTGATTAGACTGTTAATTGTATGAGATGGTTATATTTCAATTTTTTATTTTCCATAATTTATAAATCATTTAATATTTTTTTAATATTTTTACTACTGTACTAAATATTTAGGATGCACAATTTTTGGACAGATTTGAAGGGAATATTATTTAATTTTTAATATCGTTTTCATTTTTCATAAAATTACCATAGACTATTATTATAATGTCATATAATATTAAATAATAATGTAATTGTATTTTAATATATAATAGAGATATATGAATGAGTTTATGTGTATCATCATGTTATTCTTTGGTATATTTCATTTTTTATTCACACTTGACAAGAAGTAGAACTTATTAATGTGATTTTTATTTAAAATATCTTTAAAATGAAACTAGATTTTCTATAATTTTTTTATTTGTTAATTTATTCCATATGATATGGTTATAAGTCATATAAATTCATTTATTATTTTAATATAATTCTATATATGTGGATAGAAATTATTTTCCGTATTTACATTTACATTCTGATCATAGACACATTGTGAGGGTAATGATATAACTAAGAAATATCATGTAATGAATAAATTATGGAAAATACTATAATAATTTGACCATGTTATGTATTATTTGATATTAATTATTGGAAACAATATATAAAAAGTATCAAATATGATATAGAATTTTGTAAAAGAGTACCATATTTGAAAAATAACTTCCTTCCACTTATTTATGATTTTTTAGTAACATAAAAACAATTAAAATTATTTAACAGTTTAACATAAGAATTTTTTAAAATTGTTATAAATATATGTAGTCAAATTATTTTAAATCATAAAAACCTTGACTCAGTCATCAATACATTTAATATTTCTCAAATTATTCTAAAGACCAAAAAATACCTTATATGGATATCATAATTCAAAATCCTTTACAATTTAATTAGATATGTTTAAAAATTAGGCAAATCATATGAAAAATGATTAAATTCATTAGCATATTATTTCATGATTATGTGGGTAAATATAGGGTTGAGTATAGTAACCAAGTGGGATATTCCATAAATATATATGTATAACGAATATCATAGCACACCAATAAATATATTTTAAAAGAGTTTCATTATATTTTTACTGGTGACCATATACAGTAAAATGATAGAGAAAATTAAATAATCAAAGAGGATATAACATCTATAGAGTTTCAATATTTTCTAGACATTATATTCAATAATGATTCAGTTTGATGATTGATTTTTAGAATATTTTGATTGTGCTATAAGACTATCATTAACTCATGAGGAAATGTGTTAACATAAATAATTATAAAATAATATCATGTGTTTTTTTAAAATGACGTAAAATTTCAGTAGGGGAATGAAATTGATTTATCAAAAATGAATTTTGTTAAAAAAAATTATTTATAATTGGTTCTAATTTATATATTAGAGATTCCCCTCATTTAGATCATTGTGGGATGAAATGAATAATGGAAAAAAAATTCATCTGTTGTTTATAATGATAACATTTACAATGATAGTATGATTATGGATGGTGTGAATACCCAAATATATTCTCTATGATTATAAATGTGAAAACATGAGATTTTATTATGATTATATCATGGAAAAAAATGTATGGATTAAGAAATATTAAATTTTATAATATTAATAAATTTAAAAATTATTTACATTAGCATGATGCATGTATTAATGAAAATTATTACATGGAATAAATTTTGGTGGAAAATTTTTGTATTTTCATCTACTGAGATCCATAATTACCACAAAATTGGTTGTTTATTTTTTATTAATATTTTAGAGTAAGGTCAGTGAAAATTAGTTATACATCATAAGATGCATCTCAATCATGCATACCAGGTAACTTGAAAGAGATAATTATTCTAAATCTAATGATTCAAAAATAATTAAAATAAGATGATATTAATTAGAGATGTTTTCAAGATGAAATAAATCATTATAATGATGAAAAATTGAATCATGCATTCATGAGAGTTTGGAAGAAATTTGTTTGCTTACATCTTAATTTGTAGTTGACACATAAATGTAAGATTTGGATTGTCATGTGATGGTTTGAAACCAATTTCCCTGATACACACTATTCATTAAATATGTATTGTTTTTAGTAAAATTCTTTACCTTCCTTCATGTATGTTTATAAAGAGTCCATTTAATATCATTAGTATATTCATATTTTCACTCAATGACCCTAAACATGATTTTTACATATACATGAAACCAATCATAGATATGTTAATGAATATTTTAATCATTTATTTTAAACCTAAGAAAAATTAATAATGATGTACAATATGATTAATATATCATTATTATAGATGATAAATTATTTCTCTACTTATGGAATACTATCATATTATAGTAAAAAAATTAAATAATACTTAACACATATGTTTGGAAAATACACATTCCCATATATTACTATTTCGATAAACTTATAGATTCATTTGGAATACTTAATTTATACAGATTGAACATCAATACATTAAATATATATCAGATTTTGATAATGTTTTAGATAAACATGAAATAACTCATCAAATGTTAGGGAATGATATTATTATTGAACATGATGGATTTAATTAATATAATTGATAATGTCAAGGAATTTCGAAAAATCTATGTAATATAACATTAATTTACTATATTATATAATGAAGAAAATATTATTTTATTTTTTATATTGGTTAAATATTTTACTTCATCATTATATGAATATAATTAATATCAATTGGTTAAATGTTAATTTATAACCATTTAAATGTAATTTCAAAATAGTGATTTGATTAAAATCATTATTTGATGTAATTGGATAGGAGAACAAGAATTCATTTGGAGTTAATTGGATTAAATATGTATTTAGTAAATTTTTAATATTTTTATGTAAATATTCTTAGTGAAAATAATTTCATTAGGTCATGAAAATGATGATGTTTCCATATGGATATTCAAATCACATTTCAATAAAAGTTGAATACACAATATATGAAAATAAAATCTCCTAAAAACCAGGTCATCCATATTATTATAAATTAGTTGATTCAAATAGATTTTTTACATTTATATTAACATAATGGTAATTTTGTATTGTTTTTGTTATTTTTTTATTGATATCTTGATTATATAACACTATATATCTTTATATATCCTAAATTTTAACTTTAGTCACCAATTTTCATTGTGGATTTCAAAAAATAATTCAACCAAATTATTTATAAAGTATATTATACCTAATTTTTTTTATTAATTTTGAATATATTTTTGTGGTCTAATATTGAGTAATTATATGTACCCGATATAAATAAGGATGTCAACAATGAAATGTTTTATGATAATAAAATTTAATCTATAGGATCTACTATGAATTAATATTCTACACTAGTATTTATCAATTTCATATCATCCTACATGGATGACATCAATGTAAGTCGTCATCAACAATTGAGAACATAAGTTGAGTAATATAATCAAATTGATCCTAAACATCCTCCACTTCCCCAAGGAGGTGGAATATTTGTATTTTACTATTTTTAATGTTTAAACTATGTGGAGTTAGAAATGGCTCACCATAATATATTATTCAACTGTGTTTCACTTGACAATTGCATCACCATTATAATAAAATAAGAATGTTTTTATCATAGTGGATTTATAATAGAATTTTTAATTTAAATGAATTTAAATATGAAGATAAAATTTTGATATTTAAAAAATATTCATCATTCTATAAATATAATGAGGACATAAATTTAAAATATCTAATAGAATACTTCTCGGTTAACATAAAATGTAAAAGATATATTTTTGGCATTACATTATCATAGTTATCAATTTAATATTTGATATTGGTATCATTTAGGTTCAATTACAACCAATAAATGTTCAATTACATTAATTGATTGTGATTTCATTTTGTCCATAGAATTTTGTACATGATTTAAGGTCAATAGTTTTCAATGAATTAATACTCATTAACAATAGTTTTTTGTAAAAAAAAATGTAATGTGGAATGTTTTTATAATCATAAGTTCCAAAATAGATTGTATTTTAAGGGGATAAGACAACAGAACCCAAACCTAAAATATATCATATTATTGGATTTTAGGAATACCATTTTATGACTTTACAATGAAAATTATAATGTTTCAATTATGAAGTGATGGTTGGTTGATTGAATAGCATTGTAATGAATGGAAATAGATAACATTGGATTTCATGTGAAAATTTGAAACAACATTTTGATAACGATGAATTAAAACTATTTCTTCTCAATCTTGAATGGTGATATATATAACTGACCAATTAAAATAATAATTTTTTATCACTTTTGATTTCATTATGAGATATTTTTCTGATGAAGGCATTGATTATATTGATGTTTTAGATGTCTCTCTCGGTATTTACAAACGATTTCATCTATAGCCACAAATATATTTTTTAAAATTTTTTATTTATATTTACATTCAAAATCCTTTTAAATTTTCCATGTTAGATTGCATGATTATAATGATGTAATAATGGGATAAATTTATATAAATGAACAATGAATAATTGATTCACAAATAACTACTATGATCTCCATTGAATGTACATTTTATGTTGTGAAGTTATGTTCATTCACACTATTTATCTTTATTATCATTCGTTTTATACATGTTATTTTAGTCCACTCATTTATGAGGTAAATGGAATGTACTCTAGATTTTCACTATATATATGGGGATAAATTTACAACCAATTCTATTTTTTCCCAACCACTATTCTGTTACATTCACCTTGAGGTCATATTTTAATGTCTCCAATCAAACCACTTCAGTCACCAAGATCACATTCTAAAACAATAAAATCTAGTTATTTCTCATACCCACATTTTTCATATCCCTTTCAACCTATTCCCAAACTGAAAATTAGTGATTATAATCTCATCCCCACAAATTAACCATACTGACCATTTACTACACATGAATTTCCACTCCATATATCCCACAACCTTATCAATATCTAGATACACCTTCATCTATATAGGGTAATCCACTTGATTTCCCCCATATATATTTTTATCATCATCAAATATAGGTTGTACACCAACTATAGTTATCCCACATCCCATAAAGGATAGTCCCTCTCCTATTGATATTTCTATTAAAGAGGAAGATCATCTCCAATATACAGGTGTTTTTTAATGACTAATTATTGTGATCAATTAGAAATTCATATATATTATTATCAAATACTAACTATTTTTAATATTAGTTTCATAATCTATCAGACGATGATGAGGAATAAAAATATGATTGGGCTGGAATTGACTCACACATATTACAATTCTAAAAATAAAGATGAATTATCATTAGAAACAATTGTAAGTAATGTAGAAGTTTTATAGGTAAACTTGTTAAATTGAAACTTATGGTTCTAGTCCATGAAATATCATTAAAAGATGTTGGATACATAATAAAGGAAACTATTTTGGCAGTTTTTAGGGTATGTAAGGTTAATAAAAACACACAAACACACACAAATATATATATATATATATATATATATATATATATATTAATTTATAATATTATATAAACAAATTATTTTTGATTATAGCTATGATATATTTTTTCCGATGGACCAAAAGCAAGTTCTGCATGGTTAATGGATTATCATGTAATGCTCTTAGCATTAACGCATGACGTGTAAGTGGGATGAGAAGAGAGTTTTTCTATCATTCATGAATAAATACTGATCATTCTAGATTTCTTAATATCATAGTACATACTAATATTTTTGTATTAGATGTTTCCAGATAAGAAAGAAATATTTTAATTTGTATGTATTTGAATATATTTATTTTAATTTTTTTGAAAGTTCAAATTAATTAATATTTTTTAAATTATTGAATTTTTCTATTTTTGTGAATAAGAATGTTCTTAAATAAATAATAGATTTAAATGTATAATGAATCAATTTCACACTCTTGAAATCTCATCAATAAATGATCATGATAAAGAATAAGTAATTTGTCATTAAAAATATTCAACATTATTTTCATGATATATTTCTCTAATATGGTTATTTTATTATTATATTTTAAAGTTCCTTTATTTTTTATAGTTTTATGTAGTTTGAAAATATATACCACTCCATAAAATTCCTTATAAATTATTACAACATTGATAATGATTATTAATATATATTGTTATTCATCTATAATTTACAAGGCCAATCATCAAATAGTGACAGTCGATCTCAATTTTTATTTAATGGGTGAATATGATTATATGTTTATTGGTATTAGAATGATAATCGTTTATATTAGTATGAAATATATTTTAAAAAACTACAAATAAAAAAAAACAAAATTTTTCTTTTTTCTAACAACAAAGAGAGAATAGAGATTTCTTAGTTATAATTGTACAAATGAATACAGTTTTCATTTATGCTTCTAGTACCCAACATGAAAAACTGACATTATAAATTAATATTTACAAAAATTTCAATTATATACCCTTGACATTGAAATTTGGAAATTGTATTTTCCATGTTGTAGATCAATGATCAGATAATATTGTATGATGCCACTCAAAAAAATAAACACAATGGTAAAAAAAAGGGATAGTAAACCTACATTAATATCAGAAAAAAAAATTGTTCTTCGCCATTTGTTCCATTAAGTATCCTTATAAATTATATTACACTATATATAATATTAATATTCAAAAAATGTATATTTAAATAATCATTATGAAAAAATTATTATGAATTCTAATATAAATTTTTATAAAACCCTTAAATTCATCGATCACAAAAATTCTATAGTATTTTACACATAAAATATATAATCACAAAATAAATATATTTAAATTTAAAAACATATAAAATTATTGTTATTTATAGTTATCATTTAAAATATATAATTTATAATTTTTTGGACGAATATTTAACAATTAATATTAAATAACATACATTACCTAAGGTATAAAATACTTTTTTAAATTATTATAAACCGTAATGTAATATAATCATGGCTCAATATATAGCCAATGAGTAATTAATGATGAATATAGGATTTTCAATTGTTATTAATTCAAGCATGTGGTTATATTAATTATATAATATATGTCATTTTTACTCATTTCAATTTATTACTTTTTAAAATTATTTTCTATGAAATTTATTGTCACAAAATATTTAAATATATGTGGTTCAATTTAATACAAATTCATCCATTTTATTTTTATAATTTGATTTTCAACTTCTTTGTAGGAAAATAATCAAAATTTAATGCATTTATAGTCCACTCAACACCACCATTTACTCATTGATTATATAAGATTAAATATTATATAGTATTATTGAAACTTACTGGTTTGTATGAATTATAGAATATATCATTTCTATTTGATTGGAAGGGATATTTATCAATTTAGAATCATATTAATATCTACAAGAGATAAATGTACCCATTCCAGTTTGTCAAACATCAACATTATTAGATAATGGGTGTATAATATATCAAAACCGATATAAATAAAAGAAAATTAAATGAATTATCAATAAATAAGGAATATAATAAATCAAGGGTGAATAGATAATCTGCATGTCATAAATAATAACTTGGTTCAATGAGTAATATCTAATATTATATGAAACATAACAACATAATTGTACAAATTGTGAAGGTTTCATCATGATATGTATTGGGAAAAATAAACCCACACCACTACCCAAGCTACCCAAGACCATGAATTTGTAAACCGAGGAATCACAGATCAATCCTGACCTCCAACTGTACAACACCGGTTCCCATATAATCACAAAAATTCTCAAAATTCATTACATAATATCCTATATTTATTTTATAGTCACAATAACAATTTATTTTTATAATATCAATAGAAATATTATTATCATTTATAAATGGCGTGGGATTACTTATAATAATCATCAATCAGTTCAACGATAAGTGGAAACTTCTATACATCCATTCACATAGTATATCTATAAATTATTTGGGTGAAATGGCCATCAATATTCATGCATATATCACATAATATTTAACATAACTATCAAAATACTGATTTTCAACACTCATCAATCAAGAAATAATTACATGAAACTTGATTCCATTATGAGTCATTCTAATAGTTATACCTTAAATATACTTTCATACACTAATTCAATAACATTGAAAAATATGGTCACCAATAAACATCAAAATAGGAAATTATGACATATTATAACATAATCAGAGTACTTCCATAAAGCCATATATTAATCATTGAAAGCTTCACAGGTTCAATTTCAACATTAACTATCTCGCTCATATAGGTCACATTTCCATCAATGCATACGTAATGTACAAACAACACTTGATTTTTTAGAAGATTCTTATATTTATATATATACTCACCTATAAAATGGAACTGAACAAATAGTTCAATCTCATGCTTCAAAATCCCATACCCATTCTTATATGACAAAAAATATATTAAAAAGCACAAATTTTTAATATTATGGATTAATTACTTTTAAAAAAGACTTATTCTCACTAAAAACACAAAAGAACCATAAATTAACATCGTACAAATAAAAAACAATAACCAACCCAATTTAGTAATTCAAATAAAAATGAAATTATTACATTTAATTACTATCACTCAATAATTTTTAAATAATAAATTTAATTTAAAAATAATCCAATTCGAAGAAAATTATTATAAACTCCCAGAGTTTTGTTACAAGAAAAATTTATTATATATTGGTTTTTATATCACTCCCAATATGAATTAAAACATAAAAAAGTGGAAACCCACAAAATCCTCATCTCAAAAAATACATATATTTCTTTGAAATTCCTGTAAAAATAAATAAATTAAAAAAAGTTATTTATCTCAAACAAAAATCCATTATATGATGTTTTCTAATCATTGATTGGAATCTTCTCACATTTAAAAAAATAAAATTGATGTTAAATTTAGTTCACCATACCTTGGTCAATCATATCAAAATATAGATATTGTAAACACTAAATATGAGTAATGGGGGAAGAAGATAATATTAGAGGAAATAAAAAAACAAAAATCAATCAAAATTAAAATCCATCACTAAATTAAAATCCATGATTTAAAAATACGTAAATAATTTTGATAGTTTTGCACCATAATTCTAGTGGAATAACTAGTTTAATATGACCAGTTCCTACTCCAATTGTACTTATGCTAGTATCCAACATAGTATGACTACATCCATTCCACTATCTATGAAGATCTCCTCATTTACACAATTACTAAAATTTTATTTGGGGCTTATTCCAGGAAAACATTCATAATAAAAATATAATAAAAAATATTTGATAATTTGTAAACAATATTTATCAATCCAAATATATATAAAATGGTCCTTATTAAACTCCCTTAAAAACCTCCATTGTCTCTTAACATTTTGATTAAAAAATATGGTTAATTAAATGGAAAACAATATTTTGTGACAATAGAACATGGTTGAATATGTTGAGTCCTATATTTTGTTAACAAACATTATCACATAGTATAACGATTTTTTATTGTCTAACAAAATTGTATCCAGTATGTATTTAATTAATGTATAAATGGGGAAGGATTAATCATGATTTTAGTCATACAACTAGGTGTATTGATTATCCACCCTTGCATAACCAAATGAACCAAATTTCTAAAAATGATAAAATATTTTAATATATGACTGTCGATAATCTAATGTTTCTTTATTTCAGTATTTTATAATAAATAGAAATTGAATATCAAGGGTAATTTTTTATTCATGAAATTTTTTGTTTTATATGTATCAAGAGATTTAATATTGTGGTAAATAATGGAAACATGGACATTCGGTTGCGAGAAAATTTGTGGATGTACTATAGCAGCGAGTATAACAGCACAATAACACCATAGTAGTGTCGGTGATATTAAGGTGTAATGTATAAGTATTATTATCCATCTAGAATGGGATTTTGATCCATTGGGACTTCATGGCCTGAAATTGGATTGGATAATGTTATGATGTATAGGAAGTGTTAAATGCATAACACATGAATTCTCTTTCAGCCATCCAATGGTTGGCCTACTGGCCATGTAATAGGATTCATGGCCACTAGGCCTTGGGGCCATAAATATAAAATACAATAAAGCATATGGTTGGTTGGGTTATTAATTAGGGGGTTATGACATACCTTTCTACCCAATGTGTGTATAGTGTGTCTATGTTAGAATGTAATTATAGCCCATCCACTTAATATAATATATTTAAATATCAATTTGATTGATTTTATGTAATTAAATAGATTAATTTCTCATTTAAATTAATTCTATATATTAATCAATAAAATTATTTTATTTAATTATTATAAAAAGAACGATATTATTTTTTTCCCAAAAAGATTATCTAGGTTTGGTTTTTGGATAAAAATAAAATTTAGTGTGATTTATCAACATGGGAAGAAAAATATATTATCTTAGTATTGGACTTCCAATAAAATTTCATGTAATAAATATTTTGGTATAGTATCTTGGGATCAATTTTTTCCATAATCAAATAGAAAACTCAATTATAATATAGGATATTTAATATCAAAGCATTATAATGTACAGTTGAAGAATGTTATATATTCTCTTTCAAATTCCATTTCATCCAATGCTATTACTATATTTGAATCCTTATGATAAAACTATTTTTTTCTAAGTAATCTTATGCTCCATTGTATTAATGGGAATATATTTATATCAATTTTGATTTAAATGCACAAAGGGATGAAGATTCTACTAGAGTGGGAGAATATGGTGATGTTGGATGTCTTCTATGAAATTTTCGTGAGGATTTTGATGGTTTTGGTGGTAATTATTTTTAGTATACTTATTATGTAAAATGTATTATTGGTTATATAATTAATATTATAATATTATTTCCATTTATAATAGTGAAATAGATTTCTATTTTTATGTTTTTGATCAATATTCTGGTATGTGTTTTGTGATTTTATGTCTATCTATTTCAACCAACTTGATAGAGATGATATGAATTATTTTCCATATAATTAAAATATATAGTGATGTTGTGTGACCATTTAAATATATTTACTCCATAGTTCCAGTTTTGGATATATATATGTATAAACATGGTAAAAACCTTGGAAATAATTACATTTCTACAATTATAATCCTTTTCCATATGAATATTACCACAATATAAACCATGGTTCATTAAAAATTCCCATATTTATAAACTATAGCAATAAGAATATATCCATGTTAAATTACTATGTTTTTACACTCAAATAAATTCAGATTGAATGATGTAATATTATTGAATGAATGATTTGTAAATTACCATGTTTATAGTGGTAAAACAACTGCTATAGTTTTATTACCATATCTGAACCTTATAAATATGTATATTTCTATGTTTAATAACACTAGAATCAACATTATCCCTAATTTAGAAACAATATGTTACATGGAAAATTTTATTAGGGATATTACCTATATCCACAGTTTAAATATCTGTGGACATTATTTGATTAACATGGCTTTAACATAACTTTCTAGTACTAGTATGTTCTCGAAATATTTTCTTGTTAAAACAATAATGTTTTTTTCAACTATTTATGTTTGGGAAATTTAAATTCCGACAATTTTATATGTTTTTTTGGTGGATTATTGTTAATTGACTATGTACAAAATAAGAACTAAGATTATATCATTCGAGGATTTTCAATTTAGAAGTTATTTAGGTGCTATGGATATATCATATAAAATTATCTTCATAGCGACAATGTTATGTTAATGAGCCTTTTTATTTTATTGAAATTTTTTAAATACATCATTGAATTTTTTTATTATGAATAACATTTTTTTAAATAAATTTACATTTTCACTTGATTATATACTTTAATTTTGATATATATAAAATATTAACCAATGTGTATAATTTTAATTGTTCAATCTCACAAAAAATTCAGATCACTTATGAATATATTTAATTTGTTTAAATAATGTCATTCACTCATGTAAAAGTATATTTATTTTCTAATCCTATGATTTTGTCTCAATATTCATTATTATAATTTAATTTTACTAACCTACATACAAAAAAGAATCCAAAAATGTTGTGAGGTAATGTCAACCTTATATTCCCTTAAGGTTTGGAATAATTTTCATTGTTGTATATATTTTCTAAAATTACATAATGAATATTTTTCTATTTGATAATTTTCATTCAATCAATATTTACCTATGATTTACATTATGTTAAATATTTTAAAAGGAATTATATTTTCATTTTCATAATAATGATCAATTTCACATTTACCTATATATGGAAAATAATATTTTTTTAACATATGTCGCATGTGGAGACTATCATTATTTTGGTATTCTTCATTACAATGATTCTTCATTAAAATTATTATGTTATTATTTAAAAATATTTTATTTTGTAAATATTCTGATAATTTATTTATTTCATTATATCAAACAAAAATGATATTTTCTATTTATTCAAATAATTTTTTTTAAAAAAATTTTAATGAATTTTTTATCTATACCCATATATATGTTAAAGATTATTATTCTTTATATTGATATATATATATATTATAAAAACATTTTAATTCTCAAAATTATTTATGATAATTATGGAATTGAAAGGAAATCCATTTTATACCCATTTATCAATTAAGATGTTACTAATTATTTTCTAGTTATGATGATGCGATGTTTAATAAATATGTATATCTCCCCTAAGATATTTTATAATTAGTTGATAAATGTTTAATAATCTCAAAATATACTTATGAAGTGGTTATGATTATGTGATTGGTGGGACAAAAATTATATAGCCCTCCAATTCATTGGGTAAGGATTAATGTTACATTATCTCAATGGGTGTAATAAATTGTTATCCAAATACCAAAAAAGATTATACAAGAGGTTATATGAAGGACAAGAGAGGTTATATAGGGATTTTTATCAATGATTTCTATATTTTAATTCACTATTATCATATTCTTGTATCAAATCCATATGATCAAGTTTTTTTGAAAAAATTTCAATAATTAATCCCTAAATTATCACTTACTGAATATATATGTTAATACTTTTTTATATTTTCTATTAAAATGGATATGAATAATGGTATTATTTATGTTATACTCAATATGGGTATTAGATGGGATGAATAAAGCCACATGTTTTATAAATCATTATAAACTAGTTTTTTGTACATACAGATTCCAAATACATTATATCATTATAGTTATGTCCTAGATAGAAATAATATATAATGAGTAATCATATAAAAATATGTAATAATTATAAATTAAATTTGTGGGTCTCAGTGGTTAGTAAGGAATACATGATTTGTTTTTTTAACTAATAAGTGGAAAATTTAGCGAGAACTGTTAGAAGAAATCTATTTATTGGAGATTATTGGAATATTTTGTAATAAAAAGTGAGTTGTTTTCCTTAAAAATAATTAATTGTGTAAAATTATCTACTGGATGGTGCTATTTTAAAAATACACATTGGGATATCAAATATGAATGGACATGATTGTGTATTAACATGATCCTTACTAATGCATGGTGAGTGGGAAATATACATCAAACTTGTATAGAAATTCCAGGGAGATATGTGTTGGTTAATTCAAAATTTCTATATGAGTTATTATAATGGTTTTGAATTAA
The DNA here is from genome assembly GCA_963277665.1 of Viscum album. NCBI lineage: Eukaryota > Viridiplantae > Streptophyta > Magnoliopsida > Santalales > Viscaceae > Viscum > Viscum album. The sequence goes on from OY728159.1 coordinate 1,437,898,958, forward strand.
AAATGAACATGGATGACATTATAAAATCCCAAGGTGTTATATTTAGAAAACCCAGTTTCATGATTTACAAATCAATGAAATGATTTTCCTGATGATATGGATTCCCACTCTGAGAATTGATGAAAAATTACTAACTATTTTCTTATAGATAAGGCATTGAATTAAATGGATTAGTTTTATGAATACATGATTTTGATAGTGAAATGAGTCCCTATAAGAGAATAAAAATAAAATATGATATGGAATGTGAATCGAAATGAATATATATACCATGATGTCATGACCTGCGTTCAGCAAGACGATGTAAGGGGCGAAAAAGCCCCCCCCCCTTCCTTCATCAAGTCGAAGATGAGATAATGACCACTTAGTCCCGCATCGAGTAGGCCCCAGAGTGGTTACTAGAACCAAGGGTGTAACATTTTCACAATATGGGAGGCATTATCCTTTTTAGTTTACCATGATTGAGAGAAAGAATGAGTCAACACCAAAAAACACCAAGTATAGAGAACTCAAAAGAAAACCAAACTACATGCATGTTTTAATAATAAAACGGAACAAGGTAAAAGAACTCCAAAGTACATGTAACACCCCGAGATTTTATGAAAAATATTCCTTTAATTTCATTAATGTCTTGTGTTGTATTCTACACCAAGATTACCTTGCACTATACGCAACACCGTAATAGCTTGCAGTATACGCAACACTATTCTTGGATCGTGTTACACACAATTTTGATAATAGTTATTCTACTCAACATTGAGTGTGTATATATATATATATTCAATGTATAATTGAAATATGGTTGGATTTTGTTATACGAAACAATGATGGATTCTTTCACAACACGCAACCCTGACTTGTATTGCATTACACGCAATCACGACCTTCCTCGATAGCATGTGTTGTACGCAATACCGGGCTTTAATAAACAACGATATATTATTATAATATTGTCATGAACTAGCCGTTATGAACATTATTAACTAAATTTTGAATTTTATAACATTATTATTCATCTTACACATTCTCTAGAACATGGTATAAGAACAAAATAAATTTTTCGGGTAAAATAAGTATTTTTCAAAAAATGCAGTTTTGTCGCCTTTTGATGGCGCACCCACTTTAAATCTAGTTTTTGACATGTTTATATGTTCAATTTGACAAAATAAAATTCTTCTTTTGAATCAGGATATAAAAATTTACATTAGATAATGTTTTGATATTTTTCTGATAATTTTCATATTTTAATGAATAGTAAAAACACGCTCTATTTTAATTAAAAACAACTTTTTTTCATCGTAATATCTTATGTGGATAAATTATAATATTTCATGGTTTTAAAATATAAATAGAATATATTTTTACCATTTAATATAATTTATGATAGTAGCATTGATTTTACCTTGAATTCGTAGGATAAATCAATTAAATCTTTTGCAATGTTTTAAAGAAAAAACTATTTTCGTTTGACAACGAGATTAATTTTAATTTAATTTCTGTATCTTTTGTGTATTGAATTTGGAAAAATGGATTCCATATTTGGAATCAGTGGGTCCAAATTATGTTAATAAACTACTTTTTTTTGGCATTGTGAATAGTAAGTACGGTAAATTTTATTTACTATAGTTAAAGGTAAATCGGGTAATTAAGGGTAAATATAAGATTATAAAATTACCCTAACAGTTTGAAAATCCTATTTTATGGATACAAGTAGACCCATATAACCTAAGGGTCGGATTAGATTCATTTTATGGACTTTTGTCCATGAAAATAATTTAATTATTATTAAAACTAAAGAATGTGACAACATGTCACTTTCTTAAATCATATAAGTTTAATAATTTTAATTTAGTGATAAACTTAATGAAACTTAGAACATGAATAGTCTACAGAAATATAATACAATTATCTACATCATAGAAATTTATTTAGAATTTTTAGGGATTAAATAATTATCATTTATTATGACACAAAGATGATGCAGTAATTGTGTTATTAATGAAATATTGACATAATTGATGTTATAAATTTCCAAATAAATGTAATTTGAGACTTTTTATGACTTATATTAATTTTCTACGTTAATATGACATGTTATTGTTGATATAAGTAACTTGGTTCGAACTTATGATTCTGTTATGAATTTAATAAAAATCATGTACCAAATAGTGTCAAAATTGACCTAAATTCGTTTTTAAAACAAATATTATATTATTAATTGTTATTTAATTCCTAAAAATATAAAGTTCATACAAATTACTTTGATAAGTATAGATATATTAATAATAAACAACTTGTGGTTCGTTTGTCTTGTTATGGTAAGTTTATTAACCATATAGTGTAAGAAAACAAAAAGACACGGTAAAAGTTAAATTATCTAACTTAGAGTTAAATCTAATTGATAAGGTTAAAATAATAGCCTAAAATTGTCTAAATCCTATTGGATGAGAGGATTTCGAACCATAACCACCTTCTCTTCGAAATAAGACCCTTTGGAACCATTATAAGCCGAATTTGACCTTAATATAAAATAATATTTTGAGATTTTCCTAAGGTGCCCCTCTCCTCCCTTATAAAAGGGCACCTCCTCCCCCATTTCCTCACACCACTCTGAGCCTCCAAGCATGGAAAACCCCTGCCAAAATATCTTCTACACTTCTCTAGTATCATCCTAGAGGTCCTGGTATTCTTCAAAGACCATCCTTAGTTCTTTATGAGGAGGTTAAGAAAAGGCGCGTCAAAAAGAGGTAATATCCATTACCGATCTTTTTCAATTTCATTCTTCTTCAACTTCATCTTCTTTAGTTGTTTCACGATAAAGTAATAACATAAGTATTTCATATATACTGATATGTTATTATAAATATGAAACATCTCTAATTAACCTTCTATCCATCCTACGGAAAAAGGAAATCACCGCGCGTGCGTACGTACGGAATACCATCTCCACGCCGTGGTGTAATCTATTTTCTGCCACCAGCATAATTGGATGGGTATAATGGTGTGATGATTAACTATATATGATTATTATAAAGTGATATTGATACTTAAATAGTATATGTACACTTCAACACAAGTTCACGATCATGATAATGATATCATCGCTCGTGTGTACGTACGGACTACTGTCTCCACGACGCGATGAGATTCATTCTCCACATTAACCATTCATGAATGATTATAAAGTATATATAATGAATAATAATGAAATATATGACATTTTAAATCTACTGGATTTATGTATATATATATATATATATATATATATATATTTCATCTACTTACTTTCATTAAAGACAATAAGGAAAGGAAAACAGCGTTCATTCGTACGTACGGACTACCGTCTCCATGAGCGGTTTGTTTCATTTCATTTATCTATATATTATATATATATATACCGAATATATATGATATATAAATCATGTTTTATATTCTGGAAGGAAGTAAATCATTATATATGTAATAATAATGTCAAGAACAACAAGTCCAAACACCTACGATAAATGAAACGATTTTACCCAAAACACTTCTTTAACATGGAATTTACAAAAGAACGGGTAATATAAAGTCATAAGTGAACCATATATGATATAATAACAATGAATATGATTCTGTAATAAGTTAATGACATTATTTAAATCATTATACAGGAGGTTCGGATACGTACAAAACATATCAGACATAAGGTAAGGGAAATATCACAATCTCATTTTTATCCGAGATTGTTTATAATTTGGTATTTACTGGGGTGTATTTTATCATCCACATCCACGTTTCCTCAATATGTAATATTCTTTCCATCCACCTAAAATTTTTGAAATCCAATTTTACCCTTTGGTGAGTTTTTATTAAAGGATATGAAAGGAATCTTTTTTCGTTTTTCGTACGAGGTACTTTTAGACTTTTCCGACAAAAGTATGAGAAGAATTTTTTTTAACTTATACGGCATGAATGGATTTTTAAAACATTGTTTCCAAGAAGATTCCTTTACAAGTTTTCATGTTTATTTTTAATCAACTTCTTTTATTTTATAATTGTACGACATGTTAAGAAAGGAAAAGTGTTTTTGAAGCAGAAAGGATATTTTCCTCAAGAATGGAGTTCAAGTGTTTTATCAAAATTATTTTCCATCTAAGATAATAAAGGGTTCAGTTTCTATCCCTATTACTACATTGATTTGATTATGTTGTGATGGTATTATTTTTATGAATTCTTTTATCTTATATGAATTGTTTTGTGATGTCATGATGTTTAAGATTCCCATTTTTATTACAGGGGTTATGCAATGATGTATGATTTATGCTTTTGTGGCACACATAAGAATGGTATCATTATGAGATGGGTGGGACCTATATCTCCCTCCAATTCATTGGGTAAAGATTTTATATCTCATGAGATGGACATGGCTGGAACGGTAGGTTATACCGATTCAGTGAAACATGACTGAAACGAGAAATGAACTCGGTTCAGAAAGGGACTTTGTCCACTAAGATAGTCTTGGCAATAGGTCTTGACTAACAAGAAATGATTCTCTATTATTATGTGTGTATTCGACAAAGTTTCATGTTTTAAGTTATGATTATTGGGATTACATTTCACAACTAAGATTAATCCCATGTTATGAAATTATGATCTCTTTTGCAGGTTAAGATTTCCAAAACATATGTTATTGTGAATATGACGTGATTGATATTTCTTTTGTTTACCCTTACTGAGCATTTGAGCTCACCCTTTTATGTTTTTTCTTCCAGGACATAAAGAAAGGAATTAGTTTGAAAAAAAGGAGCTCTTTATGGGAGATGTTGAAGATCTTTCACCACGATTAGAAGATTGTATTCCGAGTTTCCAAAGACACTAAACTATTACGGTCCTCATGTGTGTGTTTTTGTTATATACTATGTATTCCGCAAAAGTAATGTAATGTCCATGAATGTCAGGCTTCGGGTCTCTACAGTTGGTATCAGAGGAAAGGTTTAGTCAACCTTTGGAAACTAGGATGCGAAAACATTAGTGAGATCCCTAGAGATATTTCTAAGGTATGTCTAGGGATGTCCCTAAGGATAAGTATACATATAGGATATTGTACTAGAACTATAGTAACGATCATAGAATTTAACCAAAGATGTTAGATATTGAGGGTGCTCCCCTTTACAATGTTGTTTTACCTAGCATGATTTTTGCCTCTCACACTAATCTTTTTGGGTTTTAGACGATGGCTGGAACCCGAAAGAACCGTGTTGATCACTGTAATGGACAATGAAATGATTTTCCTCCTGAACAAACAAATGTTATGGGAGATGGAGTGAAAAATCTTATTGCTATACTTACACAAGCTATGAATCATTCCGGACATCCAAATGAGCAGAGAAGGGAACAATATTCTATTGAGTCCTTCATGAGGCAATGTCCCCCTTCTTTCAGTGGGCCTTCTAATCCACTTGTTACTGAACAATGGATCAGTACCACTGAAAAGTTATTTTCAGTTCATCAATGTTCAGAACATGATAAAGTCATCTTAGCAGAATATCGTTTGGAAGGTGAAGCTGATCAATGGTGGAATCTTATCAAGAATATGAGGCCAAGAGATGAAATTGAGTCCATGGAATGGGAAGAGTTCAAGAACATATTTTTCAATAAGTACTTCCCTCGTATTATTCAAACAAAGATAAAGATAGAGTTTCTTGAACTAAATCAAAAGGATGATGAATCTGTTGGTATATACGAAGCGAATTTTACAAGGCTTACAAGGTATGCATCTGGATTTATCATCCAACCTGAAAGTAAAGTTGATCGATTCGACATTGGCTTAAAACCAAATCATCGAAGGGCATTAGCTATAAGAGACTTCAGTAGCTATGAAGAAATTGTGCGTTGTGCTATCAAGGTAGAAATGGAAGTCGGTGTTACTTATCCATATCATAGTTTTGACAAGAAAATAAAGATGGAGTTCAAGGAGAAATCTCACAATAATGGTGAAAACAAGATGAATGTATCCTTTTTCTCAAACCGTGGAAAGAAGCATGGTGGAAATTGTCTTAAAGGGACAAGTAAATGTTTCAAATGTGGAAAGGGGGGTCATCGGGCATTTTAATGCCGCAATGATGGGAAGAAGATGTCTAATGATTCAATCAAAGGAAGGGATACACAGAATGAACCTAATATACTTCAATGCTTCAAGTGCAAGGAAATGGGGAATTATGCTAATAAATGCCCTAATCCAAGGGTTAGTGATGATCGACATGAGAAACCACTAAAGGAAAAGGACAAAGGGATGTCACATGCAATCACCATTGGCGATGTTGATTATGACAACGATGTGGTGGAATGATTAAGTGTTTATGTAATGGGATTTCAAAATAGTATCATCGAATCTCATTTATGGTATTGTGGAATTTTGGAATATCTATGTATTGGTTTTCAATAATTATATGATACTGGTAACAAGGAAAAAAAGTGATTGAAATATTTTTGGAAAGTAGATGATATGCGCATAATGAAGGGACAAGAAGATAATTAGATGTCTGATTGTATTCATAAGCTCATGAATGATATAAGGACTAAGTATATTGAATTTTGAGGATTTTGGTATGTGGAAAGAGTTATCTTTTGACAGCAGTCTTGTTTTCACTAATATTCAATGGGTATTCATTTTTCTAGAGATTACATGATTATGGTATTCACATGACTGGAATGTGATGAACAAGATATATGAGGTATAAATGATGGCATTCACGTGATCATTTTCTCTATACTATGAGCTTGGATCGAAGTATTTTCGATAAGCCTAAAGATTGGAATGGATTATGTTGGACATAAGTTAGTATTGTTCAAGGATAAAACTTTTTTTGATATTGTTGATGGGATGTAATAATAATGTAGTTTTAGAAAAAGGAAAACCTGTAGGATGTGCAACAACCCATCGCGTCGGCCATGGCTGTGGGAATCGAACCCACAACTAAAGTGAGACGGGCCTTTATCGCATACCACTGGCCTACAGAAAGTCCCTGGTTAGTAGAAACTAGTTTTATTTTCTTAAGCGGTATGATATATGAAGTATATGTTCATTTTTGGAATCATATATGATTAACCTCACCAAAGAAGGACTTATGTATATTTGATAACTATTGATAAACTTTTTTTTGAAACAGATGGAATGACCCATCATTCTATCACATGATCTGTTAACACTTCACGAATAACAAATTAAACTTCATTTATTTAAGAGATGAAGTGGAAATTGTTCAAAGCACGAACAACAGTGAGATTGTACCAAAATCAAGTAAGTATTTCTTCTAATTAAAATTTTTCAACTTTAGGGAAATGATATGGAAAACCAAATATGATGTCCTAGTGATCATATATCTAATGAATCAGATGGTACCCTAGATCATCACAAATTTATGGCGTTGTGATTGTTGGATTTTTTATAGCCATGTTCTCTACCACTCTTCATCAGAACTTTATGGTTAGATTTTTCTTCCATATCCATATTTTCACCTAAGTTCTCCTATGTGGAAACCCAGTGATGAGTTAATTTGGGTAATCGTTACATTTCATACATTAGTTTTTAAAGCCATGTTTTGGTATTCCTTTTTACGATGTGGGTTTCTATTAAACAAAATTTCGATTAGTAAACCATTTATAACCCCAACAAATTTCGAGGGAGAAATTCATTTTAAGGGGGTAGAATGTAACACCCCGAAATTTTATGTAAAATATTATTTTAATTTCATTAATGTCATGTGTTTTATTCTAACCAATATTACTTTTTTCTATATGCAACACCGTATTAGCTTGTAGTATATGCAACACTATTCTTGGATCGTGTTACACCCAATTTTGATAATAGTTATTCTATGCAACATTGAGTATATATATATATATATTCAATTTATAAACGAAATATGGTTGTATTCTGTTATATGAATCAACGAAGGATTCTTTCACAACATTCAACCTTGACTTGGCTTGCATTACACGCATTCACGACCTTCCTCGAAAGCGTATGTTATACGCAATACCGGGTTTTAATAAACAATGATATCATATTATAATATTGTCATGAACTATACGTTATGAATAGTATTAACTAAATATTGAATTTTATAACATTATTATTCATCTTAATCTTTTTCTAGAACATGGTATAAGAACAAAATAAATTTTTTGGGAAAATAAGTATTTTAAAAAAAATGCAGTTTTGCCGCCTTTTGATGGCGCACCCACTATAAATCTAGTTTTTGACATGTTTATATGTTCAATTTGACAAAATAATATTCTTCTTATGAATCAGGATATAAAAATTCACATTAGATAATGTTTTGATATTTTTCTGATAACTTTCATAATTTAATAAATAGTAAAAACACGCTATATTTTAATTAAAAACAAATTTTTTCATCGTAATATATTATGTGGTTAAATTATAATATTGAATGGTTTTAAAGTATAAATAGAATATAATTTTACCATTTAATATAATGTATGCCATTAGCATTGATTTTACCATGAATTCGTAGGTTAAATCAATTCAATCTTTTGCAATGTTTTAAAGAAAACCTCGTTCTCTTTCGACAATGAGATTAATTTTAATTTAATTTCTGCAAAATTTGTGTATTGAATTTGGAAAAATAGATTCCATATTTATAATCAGTGGGTCCAAATTATGTTAATAAGCTACTTTTTATTTTTGGGCATTGTGAATAGTAACTATGGTAAATTTTATTTACTATAGTTAAAGGTAAATCGTGTAATTAAGGGTAAATATAAAATTATAAAATTACCCTAACACTTGGAAAAATCCTATTGGATGGCTAAACGTAGACCCATATAACCTAAGGGTAGGATTAGATTCATTTTATGGACTTTTGTCCATGAAAAAAATTTAATTATTACCAAAACCAAAGAATGTGACAACATGTCACTTTCTTAAATCTTATAAGTATAATAATTTTAATTTAGTGATAAACATCATGAACCTTTTAACATGAATAGTATACCGAAATGTAATACACTTATCTACATCATAGGAATTTATTTATAATTTTTAGGGATTAAATAATTATCATTTATTATGACAAAAAGATGATGCAGTAATTATCTTATTAATAAAATATTGACATAATTGATGTTATAAATGCCCAAATAAATGTAATTTGAGACTTTTTATGACTTAAATTAATTTTATTGGTTAATATGACATGTTATTGTTGATATAAGTAACTTGGTTCGAACTTATCATTCTTTTATAAATTTCATCAAAATCATGTACCAAATAATGTCAAAATTGACATAAATTAGTTTTAAAAACAAATATTATACTATTAATTTTTATTTAATTCCTAAAAATCTATCAATCATCCAAATGACATAGATAAGGAGAGTTATATTAATAATAAACAACTTGGGGTTCGTTTGTCCTGTTATGGTAAGTTTATTAACCATATAGTGTAAGAAAACAAAAAGACACGGTAAAAGTTAAATTATTTAACTTAGAGTTAAATCTAATTGATAAGGTTAAAATAATAACCTAAACTTGCCTAAATCCTATAGGATGAGATGATTTTGACCCATCCCCACTTTATCTTCTAAATAAGACCCTTTGGAACCATTATAAACAGAATTTGACCTTAATATAAAATAATATTTTGAGATTTTCCTAAGGTGCCCCTCTCCTCCCTTATAAAAGGGAACCTACTCCCCCTTTTCCCCACACTACATTGAGCCATCAAGCTCGGCCAACCCCTACCAAAATCTATTCTCCACTTCCCTAGTATCATCCTAGATGTCATGGTCTTCTTCAAAGACGATCCTTAGTTCTTTAAGTGGAGGTTAAGAAAAGGCGCGTCAAAAAGAGGTAATATCCATTACCGATCCTTTTCAATTTCTTTCTTCTTCAACATCGTCTTCTTTAGTTGTTTCATGATAAAGTAATAACATCAGTATTTCTTATATACTGATATGTTATTATAAATATGAAACAATTCTAATTAACCTTCTATCCTTCCTACGGAAAAAGGAAATCACCACGCGTGCGTACGTACGGAATACCGTATCCACGCCGTGGTGTAATCTATTTTCCGCCACCACCTTAATTGGATGTGTATAATGGTGTAATGAGAAACTATATATGATTATTATTAAGTGATATCGATACTGAAATAGTATACATACACTTCAACACATGTTCACGATCATGAGAACGATATCATCGCTCGTGCGTACGTACGGACTACCGTCTCCACGACGCGATGAGATTCATTCTCCACATTAACCATTCGTGAATGATTATAAAGTATATATAATGAATAATAATGAAATATATGACATGTTAAATCTACTGGATTTATCTATATATATATATATGTATGTCATCTACTTACTTCCATTCAAGACAATAAGGAAAGGAAAACATCGTTCATGCGTACGTACCGACTACCGTCTCCATGAACGGTGTGTTTCATTTCATTTATCTATCTATTATATATATATATATACAGAATATATATGATATATAAATCATGTTTTATATTCTGGAAGTATGTAAATCATGATATAAATAATAATAATGTAAAGAACAACAAGTCCATACACCTACGAAAAATGAAACGATTTTACCCAAAACGCTTCATTAACATGGAATTTACAAAAGAACGGGTAATATAAAGTCATAAGTAAACCATATATGATATAATAACAATGAATATGATTCTGTAATAAGTTAATTACATTATTTAAATCATTATACAGGAGGTTCTGATATGTACAAAGCATGTCATACATAAGGTAAGGGAAATATCACAATCTCATTTTTATATGAGATTGTTTATACATTGGTATTTACTGGATTGTATTTTATCATCCACTTCCATGTTTCCTCAATATGTAATATTATTTCAATCCACCTGCAATTTTTTAAATACAATTTTACCCTTTGGTGAGTTTTTAGTAAAGGATATGAAAGGAATCTTTTTCCATTTTTCGTACGAGGTACTTTTTGACTTTTTTGACAAAAGTACGAGAAAATGTTTTTTAACTTATACGGCATGAATGGATTTTTAAAACATTGTTTCCAATAATCTTAAATTAAATGTTTTCAAGTTTATTTTTAATCAACTTATTTTAGTTTAGAATTGTACGACATGTTAAGATAGGAAAAGTGTTTTTGAAGTAGAAAGGATATTTTCCTCAAGAATGGAGTTCAAGTGTTTTATCAAAATTATTTTCCATCTATGATAATAAAGGGTTCTGTTTCTATCCCTATTATTACATTGATTTTATTATGTTGTGATTGATTTATTTTTATGAATTCCTTTATCTTATATGAATTGTTTTATGATGTCATGATGTTTAAGATTCCCATTTTTATTTTATGGTTTATGCAATGATGTATGATTTATGCTTTTTTGGAACACATAAGAATGATATCATTATGAGATGTGTGGGACCTATATCTCCACCCAATGCATTGGGTGAACATTTTATATCTCATGAGATAGACATGGCTGGAATGGTAGGTTATACTGGTTCAGTGAAATAGGACTGAAACGAGGAATGAACTCGGTTCAGAAAGGGACTTTGTCCAATAAGATAGTCTTGGAAAAGAGTCTTGACTAACAAGAAATGATTCTCTATGATTATGTGTGTATTCCCCAAAGTTTCATGTTTTATGTTATTATTATTGGGATTACATTTCACTACAATTATTTATCCCATGTTATGAAATTATGATCTCTTTTGCAGGTTACGATTTCCAAAAGATATGTTCTTATGAATATGACGTGATTGATATTTCTTTTGTTTACCCTTACTGAGCATTTGATCTCACCCTTTTGTGTTTTCTTTTCAGGACCTAAAGAAAGGAATTATGTTTAAAAAAATGAGATCTTTATGGGAGATGTTGAAGATCATTCACCACGATTAGAAGATTATATTCCGAGTTTCCAAAGACACTAAACTATTACGGTCCTTGTGTGTGTGTTTCTGTTATGTACAATGTATTCCGCAAAAGTAATGTAATGTCCATGTACGTCAGTCTTCGGGTCTCCATAGTACAAACCAACAAGAAAAGAAAAGGTGAATAAGAAAACAACATCGACCAACAACAAATCCAACATCCAGACTAGTCAGGCTCCACACGACCTCTAAAGTCCTCTTGACAACATGAATGTAAACATAGGGTGATCATACAAAACATGCTCAGTAGGAAAAACCAATAGCTCTCCTCCACATGTGGCGAGATATAATAAAGTACTGGGAGAAGCAGTGAAACAAACATCTATCAAGGAATATATCCATCCCACCCCACCGGCCACGCTCACCAAACAACACAACCAGTAAGGTAATAGTAAAAGAAAAAAACATTTAGGTACCCCGCACCACCATTTCCCCCACTAGCTAGCTGCAAATCCCTAACGATGAACATCTTGATGCTACCACGCTCTTCATGCCCACACACACCTGGGCCTCACCACCACACAAACCATCCTGCACACACCTGGGGCTCACAACCATCCATCCCTGCCCGAAAACACCTGGGCCTCATCCTAAAGCCACCTGGGAAAACAAACCATAACCATAACCCTTTCCCAAATACACATGGGCTAACAACACACAAATAGAATCCTACCCGAAGAATCTTGGGTGTAAGGCCGCCTCCATCCATCACAACTGGGGGAAGTGGGAGCAGGAATGAGAGTACCTAGGGGGAAACGCCCTTCCCCATTACATGGGGTGTCCAACACTATGTGCCCAATGCGAGTGGGGTGTGACTAAACACAAAACATACAATTATACATATATATACCAATAAACAGCCCAACCTACGACTCCTCAAATAGATACAAGCTGGTAGACAAGAACTACTGCCTCAGAATACAGGCACACAACAAATAGTTCCCAGTTCCCCTATTCATGTTATCATTCATAATAGTTCATTATGAGTTAATCCGTTCACAACTGTTAAACTAATAGGAACATTCACAGATGAAACAAAAATATCGGTACAAAGGAAAAACATTAGGTAATTTAAGTATTCACACTCGGTTCACTTGTGAAGTTGCAACAACTAGGGATCAAGTGAGACCCCTCATTGTACTGGAAACAAAAAAACCCCAAGACACAACCCCATTCCCCCAAACTCTAGAAGCCAACAGTTTCTCAACAATAAGGGATTACACCCCAATTCATGATTTAAAGAGAGTAACCCCCACAACCTTAGATTCACAACCAGTGAAATTATAACAACAAGGGATTCCATCCAAGAAAACCATAAAGTCACCTGTAATCGGCCCTTGAAGGAAAAACAACCAAACCACTATCACCAACACAAGGTAGGCCCACAGAGGTAATTTCGGATTTAAAATATTTAACACAATCTATGGTTTCAATTCTACTGTGCTTTAACTGGGGTTATCACAGAAAATGGTTAATCCTGGTGCTTTCCATATATTTAACCGAGTATACGTAATTAACCAATTCCATGTTATGGTTATTTAAATATCTAGGAACACAGAGGTTCATTAGGGAAAAGAGAAAGACCACCAATGGACATGAGTTTTAGTGAGCATAGGCCCGTATAATTCACAACCCATATCAACAATACAAGAGAACAGTAGGACATCGATCACACCCCCCCTTTTCATTCTTTACGGGTCCATTCATTATATTCATTAAGTTGGGTTTCGTCAATTTCCATATAGACAAAGGAATTCCCACCCCACATGATACACTTAAAGGAGAGACGAAGGATAAAATCCCTACCTGGCGGATCAAGGATCGACGTTAAGTCCTCACATGAGTAGCATGAACTCCACGGAACGCGATCAAGTAAAACTTCGCGGGGTTACAACTCGTCGGGAGTAAGGGTAATCCGAGCGCATGATGATAGAGAAATAGCAACATAGGGAGAAGACTTTAGGGTATAATGGTTGAGATACATCATTCCTGGGATGGTCACGATACGGAGAGAAAAACTTGAAACTCTGTAAGAAGTGGGATCATGGGTTGACAACGTGGCTGGGACACCCCACCTGCCACACAAAAGGTCACCGCCATTCAAGGAAGTTTAAACCAATGAAAACCTCATGGTTTTTCATTTAAGGAGGGTACCACACCAATCATTTAATTTAAACACCATTAATAAGAATTAATGATCATTAAAATAGGCTTAAAGGGGTCAAAACATGGATTAAAAACCAATTTATGCAAAAAGGATGCGCTACTGGAAAACCGGTGGGGGGTACGTGAGAGCTACCGGTAACTGAGAGCCACAAGTTAGTGGCAGCTACCAGTAGCCGAGTGATACTAGTTGGCAAAAACTACCCGTAGCCGAGTTCCACTGGTAGCCGATAGCTATCGGTAGCCGAGAGAAACCAGTTGGCAACCGCTACTGTAGCAGAGAGCCACCAGTTGGCGACAGCTACCAGTAGCCGAGATCCACTGGCACCCAAGAGCCACCAGAAGCCGAGAGCCACCGGTTGCCGAGAGCCACTGGTAGCCGAGAGCCACCAGTCAGCGAGATCCACCAGTCCCTGAGAGCCACCGGTGGCCGAGAGCCACCTGTGGCTGAGATCGACCGGTGGCCGAGAGCCACCGGTAGCACAGAGCTAACAGTCGGCGAGATCTACCCGTTGTCGATAGGTACCGGTTGCCGAGAGCCACTGGTAGGTGAGAGCTACCGGTAGCCGAGGGCTACCGGTACCCAAAGTTCACTGGTAGGCTAGGTCTACTGGTAGGATGAGGCTACCTGTAGGCCTATGATACCGCTACAAGTCATCAAGAAGCTGGGATGGCCTTCTAGACCACCCAGAACACCTCAGACATCCGACTTTTACCAAGTAATGGACCCCAAAATCTCGGGCCATTACATCTGATACTTCTCAAACTATTCTCGTCCCCGAAAATATAAGAACAACCTAGATAGGAGAAAAGTGGGGTCCAAACATCCACCCTTTAAAGATACTTCTCAGGGGAAACCCCTGAGTTGTTCGAAAGATGGAACCGAACACCCCTACATCCAGGAACATTCCCCCATGAGTTATCAACCACAAACACTCACAACAAGAACAGGGATCACACAGTCTGACAAATGATTTAGGGAGTCCCCTCCTACAATTCAGGATATTATCCTCTTTGGGCGGTGCTGACTCGCCTGCACGGGTTTAATCGCATCCACATTAATGTGTCCTGATTAGCAGTCATTTTTTCCCATAATCACACATTCGAACACACACGCATATAGGACTGGGAACCAATCATCTAATTCATAATCAAAGACAATCATTTCATATATTAATGCATAAGGTAGAATATCTCAATAATGAGAAGAACAAAAACAACAAGGATGTCAAAACATCTCTGGATACTGAACATGTAATAGGGAATCCCACTCCCAAGTGCTCTCTTCCAGGCCACCATGCCTCCAGAACACATGAACCAAGGGGATGGTTCTTCCATGAAGAACTTTCTCTTTATGATCCTCGATCTTGATTGGTCGTTCTATGAGGGTCGCATCGTTTTCGACGTCTAACTCTTTCCATTCGTTGACGTGTGAGTCGTCGTGTAGATATCGATGAAGCTGGGAGACGTGAAAGACGTTGTGAACTTCTGCCAACTGATGTGGAAATTCCATCTGATACGCCACCTCACCAACTCATCCCAAATCCTCAAAAGGTTATATGAACCTAGGGGAGAGCTTACTCCCCTTCCCAAACCTTCGCTGCCCAAGTCGAGGTGAAACATTCAAGAACACATGATTCCCAACCTCGAAATCCAAGGCCCTCCTCCTACGATCAGCATAATACTTATGCTGGTCATGGGCTATCTTCGTCCTCTCACGCACGAGCTGAACCTTCTCAGTGGTGCCCTACACCACTTCTGGCCCAAGAACAACTCCTTCCCCAATCTCAGTCTAGCAAATGGGTGGACGACACAACCTTCCTTACAAGGCCTCAAACGGTGTCATAAAAATTTTGGAGTGGAAGATATTGTAATAAGTAATCTCCACTAGAGGAAAGTGTCGTACCCGTGATCACCCAAAATCCAGAACACATGCCCACAACATTTCATCTAACGTCTGGATCATTCGATATGTTTACCCAGCTGTCTGAGGGTGGAAAGTAGTGGTAAGGCATATCTGGGTGCCAAAGGCATGTTTTAATCCCCTCCAGACCCATGAGGTAAATTTTGTGTCTCGATCGGAGACAATTGATATCAGGATCCCGTGCAATTGTACCACCTCATCGACGTACCTCTGGGCTAAGGTGCTCACCAGGATTGACACCTTAATCTCCAAGAAGTGTGATGATTTTGTCAACTGATCCACCACCACCCAGATGGCATAATAACCTCCTTGAGCCCTGGGTAGCCCTGTGACAAAGTCCATCATGATGTCATCCCACTTCCACTTGGGAAAATCTGACGGCTGTAACTGCCCTCTAGGAAAACGGTGTTCAACCTTTACATGCTGACACACAAGGCACTTTTCCAGGAACTCTGCCACCACCCGCTTTGCCCCGAGCCCCCAAAGCTGTCTCCTATGGCCTTGGTATATCTTCGAAACCCCCGGATGTATAGCTAAAGTCGAGCCATGGAACTCACATAAAACACCTTTACGCATCATCTCCAGAACAATAATCCTTTGACGGAAAAGCATCTGATGTTGACCATCCTCCGACCATCCCTAAGGAGCTCTTCCTTGATAAACACGATCCTGCATCACATCCACCTCCTAGTCCCCCCGCGGAGACACTTCCACATGCACCACTAAGGAGAAAACTACAGTCATCTGAAACAGACATCCTCTTCCACCTTCCACCCTTGCTTCAAAATGCAAGGCCTCTAACTCTTCCATCACTTTCCTAGCATTTGTGGATTCCCAATCTACTTCCTTCTGCGATTTCCTACTTATAGAATCATCCACAACATTTCCCTTTCCCTTAGTATAAGAGATCTTGATGTCGTAATCATTGAGGAAGTCAACCCATCTCCACTTCCAGATGTTCAGATCTCGCTGGGAAAATATCTAACGCAATCTCTTGTGATCTGAGAAGACCAAAAAGTGCTCTCCGATAAGATAATGATGCCACAACTTCAATGCAAACACCACGGCTGCAAGCTAGATATCGTGGGTGGCATAGTGACGTTCATGACGATATAACTGCCTAGAAACATAAGAAATCACTCCTCACTACTGCATCAGCACACATTCAAACCCAAGGCCAGAAGCATCACAAAATACTTCAAACAACACCCCTTACTTTGGTATTCTGAGTACTGGAGCACTAACATGATTCTCATTTAGGTAGCCAGAAGCTGTCTGGCACTGGTATCTCCACACGAATCCCTGGTCTTTCCTAGTCAAATATGTCAATAGAGCTACAACTCGAGAGAATTCGGACACAAACCTCTAGTAATAGCCTGCCAAACCCAAAAAACTATGAACTTCTTCCACGTTCTTCGGTGATGACCATGAAACTACTATCGTGACCTTTTACGGATCTACTTCTATCACCCTCTAAGACACTACATGTCCAAGTAAATGTACCTCTCAAGTTAACAACCTGCACTTAGACAGTTTCCTATAAAGATGGTGTTGTCGAAGGACTCCCAAAACATCCCTAAGATGTTCAACATGATCTTCCTTTGATCTTGAGTAGATAAGGATGTCATCGATGAGCACAATAATTTACTGGCCCAGAAACTCTCTGAAAACAGAGTTCATGAGGTTCATGAACGTAGCTGGTGAATTTGTAACACCAAACGGCATGACCGTGAACTCAAAGTAACCATATCTGCACCTAAAAGCCGTCTTCGAGATATCAATTTCCTTCACTCTCAACTGGTGGTATCCAGACCGCAGATCGATCTTAGAGAACCATCTTTCTCCCCTCATCTGGTTGAAGAGATCTTCTATCCTCGGGAGGGGGTAACGATTCTTGATCATCACCTGCTTCAACCTCTGGTACTGTATGCATAGTCGTAGACTACCATCTGCTTTCTTTACGAACAAAAATGGAGCACCACACGACGATATGTTGGGTCGAACAGAGCCCTTATCCATCAGATCATCAATCTGAATCTGCAACTCCCACAACTCAGAAGGTGTCACCCGATAAGGAGCAATCGAGATCGAGCGGGCACCAAGTAGTAAGTCTATCTCATACTCAACATCATGTTGAGGGGGTAGAGTCACAACCTCATCGGGAAAGACATCAGGGAATTCTATAACGACCACTGGGACATCCATCATTCATGTGTCTGCGAACTCAATAGACATCTCATTCAGCATAGAAAGGAGTGGCTCCACATGTCAACTCTCCATCTAATAAATACTCTCCCTCAAAAAAGCCACACTCCATGCATCCTCGTTGCAGAATTGAATCATTCTCTGATAGCAGTCGATGATGGCATGCATAGAGATTAACTAGTCGGTGCCAAGAAAGACATCGTATTGATGCATATGCCATGAAAGAAGGTCTCCACTAGACTAATGTGGTCCAAACATCATTCTACACACACAGAAGATGTAAGATACGCTGGTCTGACCCCCAACTAGTGTTCTCAACACTAGGGGCACAAATAGTCTATCAGCATCCAGACCCAAAGCATGGACTAATTCGGGCGTAATGAATCAGTGCGAAACTCCAGAATCAAACAAGGCAGAAACAAGAGTGATGTATAAACTGATTGTACCTCGAATGCCCTCTAGTCCTGTTAGAGCTACAAACTATGCGGCGTGCAACTGTCCACGCACAGCTCCTATGCCTTGATGTTTTCGACCACCTCCCCAACCACCCCCGAGTCTAGGTCCCTGAGGAGCACCCTGGTGTCGATCTCCTCTCTCAAGGTCATCCTTCAGAGGGCCAGGGGCCTGCTGCTGCAGCAGGAAAGGCTGTGCCGGAAACATATGCTTCTAAGGTGGGTGTTGAAACTTCCCACTTCCACCATGTGGAGCTCGAGTCATACATCTGCTCTGGACATGTCCAAAAACACTACAATAGAAACACTTCAGTCCTGGCCCTATGAGAAAAGGGAGAGGGCCAAAAGCTCAGGAGTGGAAATGATGAGGCCTAAAAACTGTTTGGTGAAACCTGAAAGGTCCTATCACTGGAGACCTACTGCTGACTGCCTTTTCCATTAATGAACTCATATGGTTCCCTTCTCGTGGTGTTCCTTCATTTGATTACCTCATCTCTACTATCTAGGCCTTCTTCTGTACTTATAGGTAGGTCAGAAGAGTGAAGGGCGTGACAACGTATTGAAGTGAAGGATAGAGTGATCCCTCTATCCATCATGCCCGAGGCTCCTCATCCAGAAGGAGATTCAGGGAAAAGTATAGGAGATCTTTGAACATGATCCCCAGATCCCTCACTAACATGTTTCCCCGGTGAAGGGTTAGAAACTCCTGTCATTTCTCATCCCTCACCGTAGAGGAGAGGAACTCCTCACGAAATTCCTTCTCTAAACTGGACCATGAAACCTTTGCCTCTGTCTTCACTCCTAGGAAAAGAATCCACCACTAACGTGCTGCTCCTCTCAGCTGACTGACGACCAATGGAAACCAGTACTCCCTCATAGCATGGATCAAAGAGAAGGTGATGGATAGATCATCAATCTATCCATCCTTTACTGAGTCATAAATTCTTCCCTCATTATTTTCGACGGTTTCTCACTAGAAGGAGCACAGAGTCCTCTACCACAAGTCGTCCTCCTCATCTCGGTCAACCCTCTGCTTGTCTACTGCCTTGATCTACTGGGCCTCGACTGGCCGGGTCAGTCGTGGATAATGTTTAGGTGCCATAGCTGCCAGGTAATCAATGATTGCCTAAGAACAAGGATCAAGGGAATTATTATTATTGTAATTATCTTTTTCTCCCCAACGTTCCCCAAATCAAATAAAAACACAATCAGTATGATTCATGTACCTTCCCAAGGTTCTCTACCTTAAATTAATGTAGTCTCACTTGGTCGTTTGATAGGTTGAGAGTCCTTGCATCAGATCATGGGGGGCCCTAAAATCCCGTGTCCTAGTCGGTCCTCCCTGGCCTATTTATTATACTATGATCACCTAACATTATTTCCCTACCATCCCATGCAATCCTCTATGTGCCTAACTATAGAATCCATCATATCCCTCATCCTCACCTCTGATACCATTCTGTCATGACCCACCTTCTGCATGACGATGGAAGGGGCGGCAATTCCCCCCCATCCTTTTTCAAGTCGAAGATAAGATAATGGCCCCCGAGTCCTGCCTCCAGTAGGAACCGGAGTGGAAACTAGCACTAATGGTGTATCATTTTCACAATTTGGGAGGCATTACCCTTTTTAGTTAACCAATATTGGGAGAAAGAATGAGTCAACACCAAACAACACCAAGTATAGAAAACTAAAAAGAAAAGCAAACTACATGCATGATTTAATATTAAAACTGAACAAGGTACAAGAAATCAAATTTTCAAACCAACAGGAAAAAAAGGAGAAACCGAAAACAACAAAGACCAATAGCAACTCCAACACCCAGACTATTAAGGTCCCGCACGGCCTCTGAAGTCCTCCTGACAACCTGAAAGTAAATGTAGGGTGAGCATACAAAGAATACTCAGTAGGAAAATCCTATAGCTCTCGTGCACAAGTGGGGAGACGTACTAAAGTACCATGAGAAGCAGAGAAACCAACATCTATCAAAGAGTCTATCCATCCCACCTCACTAGCCATGCTCACCAAACTACACAAGAAGTATGGTAATAGTAAAACAACAAAACATTTGGGTACCCCGAACCACCATTTCCCCCACTAGCAAGCTGATCATCCCTAATGGAAAACGTCCTAACAATACCACACTCTTATTTCTCGCACACACCTGGGCCTCACAACAACAGATCCCTGCCCGCACACACCTGGGCCTCATAACCATCCGTCCCATCCTAAAAACACCTGGCCCTCATCCGGAAGACACCGAGCAAAACTAACCTTAACCAGAACCCCATCCCCAAAACACATGGGCTAACAACACACAAATCGAAACATACATGATGAATCTTGGGTGTACGGTCACCTCCTGCCTTCACAGCAGATGGAAAAGGGGGTAGGAAGGAGAGTAACTAGGGGGAAACGCCCTTCCCCATGAAATGGGGTGTCCGACACTAAGTGTCCAATGGGGATGGGTGTGACTAAAAACAAAACATACAATTATACATATATATACCAACACAGAGCCCAACCTACAACTCCTTAAATAGATAAAAGCAGGTATACAAGCACTGCTGCCTCTGAATACAGGCACACAAAAAATAGTTCCCAGTTCCCCTATTCACGTTATCATTTATAAGAGTTTCGTATGAGTTAATCCCTTCACTACTGGTCATCTAACAGACACATTCACAAATGAAAAAAAATATCGACCGAAAGGAAATGCATAAGGTAATTTAAGCATTCACACCGGATTCTCTGGTCAAGTCACAATAACTAGGGATCAAGTGAGATCCCTCAATGTACTAGAATCAAAACAACCCCAAGACACAACCCCATGTCCCCAAACCCCAAAAGCCAACAATTTCTCAATAACATAGGATTCCACCCCAATTCGTGAAATAAGCAGAGTAACCCACACAACCTCAAATTCACAACCAGCGGATGTATAACTATAGGGGATACCATCCAAGAAAAAGATAAAGTCACCCTTGATCTGCCCGTGAAGGAAAAACCACCAATCCACTACCACCAACACAAGGTTGGCCCATGCAGGTAATTTATGATTAAAAAGATTGAACACAATCTGTGGATTCATTTCCACTATGCTTCAATCGGGGTTATCATAGAAAAGGATTAATCCTAGTGCTTTAAATTTATTTAACTATGTATATGTAATTAACCAATTATATGATACAGTTATTTAAAAATCCAGGAACCCATAGGTTCAGTTGTGCACAGAGAATGACCACAAACGACAATGATTTTCAGTGAGCATAGGCCCTTATAATTGACAACACATATAAACAATACAAGAGAACAACAAGAAATTGATCACACCCCCCTTTTCATTCTTTAAATGTCCATTCATTATCTTCATTAAGTTGGGTTTTGTCAATTTCCATAGAGACAATGTCATTCCCATCCCGCATGATTAATAGAATGGAGAGTCGAAGGTGAAAATCCCTACCTGATGGATCAAGGATCGACCTGAAGTCCTCGCATGAGTAGTAGGAACTCCACGGAACACGATCAAGGAAAACTTTGTGGGGTTACAACTCGTCGGGAGGAAGGGTACTCTGAGTGTAGGGTGATAGAGAAAAATCAACGTAGGGAGAATACTTTAGTGTATAAAGGTTGAGATACATCATTCCCAGGATGGTTAAGATATGGAGAGAAAAAAATGAAACATTGTGATAAGAGGGATCATGGGTTGACCACACGGCTGGGACCCCCCACACACCACATAAAAGGTCCCCACCATTTGAGGTGGTTTAATGCGACACACACCTCATGGTTTTTCATTTATGTAGGGTACCTCACCAATCATATAATTTAAACACCAATAATGGGCATTAATGGGCATTAAAAAGGGATTAAGGGGTCAAAACATCCTTTAAAACCCAATTTGGGGAAAAAGGATACACTACTGGAAAACCCGTGGGGGGTAGGTGAGAGATACAGTTAGCCGAGAGCCACCGGTTGGTGGAAGCTACCGGTAGCCGAGTGCTAACGGTAGCCGAGAGCTACCGGTACCTGAGAGCAATCGGTAGCCGATATCCACCTATAGGTGAGAGCCACCGATAGCTGAGAGATACTGGTTGGCAGCAACTAATGTTATCTGAGAGCCACCGATAGCCAAGAGCCACCAGTAGCCGAGAGCCACCAGTCGCCGAGGGCCACTGGTAGCCGAGAGACACCGGTATCCGAGAGCCACCGTTATCCGAGAGCCACTGGTATCCTAGAAAAACCGGTACCCGAGAGCCACCAGAAGCCGAGAGCTACCGGTCGCCGAGAGATACCTTTTGCTGAGAGCTACTAGTAGCCGACGGCTACCGGTACCCCAAGGTCACCGATAGGCAAGGCCTACCGATATTCCGAGGCTACCGGTAGGCCAAGGCTACCTCTAGGAGCCACTGAGAAGCTGGGATGGCCTTCCAAACAACCCAGAACACCTCAAACGTCATATATTTACCAAGTAATGGAACCCAAAAACTCGGGCCATTACACATGCTTTCTTGATAAATTATTAACAAAATAATCACGAGTTTATTTTTAATTTAATAAAATCTTTGGAAAACGTTAATAAATGACTATTATATATGAAAGAATGTCGAATATCAAGAATTTCATGAAATTAGAAAGACGCATATAAGGAAATTTCTCAAATTAATGGTAAATATTTTTTATACTGAAATGAATGACATACACAATGTAATTTTTGGTGGGAATGAAATATTCAATTGAAGTAAAATAATTATATCCTGTGGTAATATTTATAATTAAAAGTCTTATGTTTAGATAATATGGTCATTATTCGAGTCAATGCCCAAATCATAGTGTCAATCCATATACTAAAGAATAGCATCCGTTATTTTAAATTTTGTAGAGGGAGGATTGAATTATTAATGTATTGGGAAAAATATTTAGTATTTTGATGTGGGTAATAAACGAATTTCTTTATAAAATATGATTAAACATCTAAGGATTTTAAAATATTTTTTGATAAATAATTTCTAATCATATGATGAATGGTATTTATGACCCATAAATGTGATTATGTTGTGAAGTGATAATTTCAGAAACAATATTTTTGAGAGATATATTACCCTTAATATCATCCTTAGTTTAGAATAATTTTTTTTGTTCGGATAATGATATTATTGGAATTTGAAATGAAAATTTCATTTCACTTATGGACATGAAATCAATTAAGGATTTGATTAAATGTGTTCAAAAAATTATTTGTTGATGTTTAAAACATTTTTTGATTTATGGAATATATTTAAATGTTTATTATTTTTTACTATTTAATGATTGGGTTTTTTGATTAAAATTATGATCTCCTTGATGGTGTATGGTGGTTCAGTTCACTTGGAGAATGGATTAGCATGTTTGTAGAGAATATTCTCAGGTTTTTCACATGATTATTAAATGAACATATGTAGTAAAATATGTGGTATATGTATTAATTATTATTTGGTTTTTTAGATTTAATTACCTCATATCAATTTTACTAGTTTTTTTATTTTTCAGACGTATTTTTTTAGGATTTATAAAGTTGATAATTTATGTAATTACTTAATATGAAATTCTGGAGACCTTTTTATAGTTTAGTATCATGAACCATCCCCCGGGGCCCGTATTATGACTACCCCATGCTCGGATTTCATTGGCCAGGGGTTCACGACTAGCACCAAAGGCGTAATCCCCTAAAATTGGGAAGGCAATGCCTTTATAAATCGTAAACACACACAACCAGAGTACAAGCGGAAGAAAACACTATGTAAAATTTGTATAACAAGTGTATTGAAAGTAAATGGGGGAAAGAATAGAAGTCGAACTGTAATGTACAAATACAATTGAAAACAAGTACAACTAGAAAAGGTTAAAATAGATGAAAGGTTAAAGAATCTCGTGGATCGTCCTCCGGGGTTACCACCTGAAGGGTAGGTACAAATGGCCTCCACAACACCCCATGTCCGTCCGACTTCGCTGTGTACCGATACGTCGTAAGGTCCTCTTCCAGGTAACGTCTAGTCCTTGCGCTCTCAGCCTCCATCAGTGTTGTCCGTCATTTTCATCTAAAACAACGAGGTACGGGCATAGCTCGTGGAGGGGTGAGTACAATGATTCTCAATAGGGAGCCTGAGACACTCATGATCTCACAAAATACAACAAGGAGATTCCAAAATGTATTAAATCAACAGATAACTATTACTTAGTTATATTCTCATACTTATTCCGAGGTTATTATGTAACCCATATCAATCATGAAGAAAACACAAAGGTCATTGACTTAGCTCAAACCAGGATTTTTCATTATCGAAACCACAACTGCTGGAGAACTCCACCTCTATCAAGTATAGTGGGTACGTCGAGACACTGAGGTGCATCTCACTAACCATTGACTTTTGAGGTACTCCACCATTCGAGTACCGCGGGGCTACTTCCTAATACAGGGTGCTGCATCTTCTATTGGTTTGCCGCCAAATACCAAGTGCTCCCCCTAATAGCCTATAGAGCTACTCCTCCTGTTGAATATTGATGGTCTGCTTCCAAATTCAAGTTTCTCCATCCATCATGGGTCTGCCGTCAAATACTGGATACTCCTTCCACTAGTATAGTCGAATCACATTGAGTTGAATTGGTCATGTAGTCTTCAGGTCTACAGCTAATAGGTCTCTGAACACTGCATGCTCGTCACTAGAAGGATCTGCTCCATGAGCTACTGGTCGATACTCCAAGTGTCACGAAGTCTCACATTGAAGTAACTCAAAGGACCTACATGTCATATGGGCCTCAACGCAACAGTCGGTGCATCAATCGAATGCCCGGTCTATGTGTTATTAGCTTTCTAGTCCTTGGGGGGCCCATTGGATTCGTGTAAGAACCAACCTAACCATGACTCAAATATACCCTAAACTCCAGTGGGGTATAATGAATGTGAAAACTATGCTCCAAAAATACTCTTGCTGATGACAGTTTATCAAATGGATGTCTGATGCCAAAGATATGGCCAATGAATGTAATGGGTCAGTAATGGGCCCGGGTCCGGTCCGACCTGGTAGGACCGACTTGGCCCAACCCAGTATGGACCGACCCTCTCTGTGTCGACCTGGTCCGACTCGCTTGGTCTGACCCGGCCCATTCGGCGGGTCACCACACTAATTATTGACTTCGTCTGGTGGGCCCAAACCCGAGGGCTGTGAGGGCGGTTCAGCCTGGTAGTCCCCACGTAGGCAGCATGGTGATTCGGCTCGGTAGTCTGGGTCGATTCGGTCAGTGACACCTCGGGGGACACCGCAGGTCATCTCAAAATTCCTTTTGTCATGAGGCTAGCAGGCAGGTCACGCGGGGCGAGGGTAGGCTGACTGGGCACCGGGCAGGCCGCGAGTGCACCGGGTAGGGAGCTAGGGTGTCGAGCAGTGCCCTAGGCAGTGCGCTTGGGGGTGAGCATCCCCTAGGGGGGGTGGCAGGCTGCAGAAGGGGGCCTCAGTCGCCAGGTAGAGAGTTAGGGCGACGGGCAGTGCGGTAGGGGGCTGCGAGGGCACCGAGCAGGGTGCCATGGTGCCAGGCAGCGCATTAGGGGGACACAGTGGTGCAAGGAAGCGCTCTAGGGCGCCGGGCAGGGCAGAAGTGGGTCGTGGGGGCATTGGGCCGCACACCAGGGTGTCAGGTAGTGCAGAAGGGGGCCATGGGGGAGCCAATCAGGGAACCAGACAGGCCACCAACAGGGGCTGGGTAGGCTGCCGGCAGGGCACGGTGGTGCGGGGTAGGCCGTCGGTAGGGCGTGGGAAGCGTGCAGGGGCGCGGTTGGGGCGGCGCGTTTCACAAAGGGCGCGGGTACCACTGCCTTAGTTCGTCATCTTCATTTCTATCACCTCTATGCCGTGTGTACCACCTTCGTCATCATCGAACTAGAAAAACAAAAATGGGAGGTTCGGTCCATGTTCGTGTGGTCCAAACCCTCCTAGATACGGTGATATCATTCAGTTCTCAAAGAAGACAACATATTATTGTGTACAGAGGGTAATATTCAAACCTAAATAACAACTACCTCGAATGTGGTGATCGAAAACGGAGTCGTGGATGGTGGACGTCGTTCTTTCAGAGTTAGAGGAAGAAGATCTCAATGAAGACTGGTCGAGATGACGTCATCGATGTTCTTCATGGGTGGAAATGCTTCCCTTTCATGCCCTAGTTGAAGAAGGATGAAGATGACGTTCATCATTATTAATTCTTCGTGGGTGATAGTTCTTCCTTGGAGGAATAATTCTTCAAGTTCTGGGTGTCTTATATTTTTTCCAGCGTTTCGCCACTAGAAGAAGCCTTCCCAAAACCTTCACCCATGCTTCCTTTATTTAGGAGAGCGATGGTTTGTCAAAATTCATGTTGGTATGTAATTTCAAAAAGAAGAATTAATAACCCGCAACTATAATTAAAATAGGAGAGGGCTCAAATTAAATTTAGGAGGATGCCAAGTGGCTTCCAATATAAAAAACAAGAGTTGGTGCAACAATTAATTTGGAGGGGGGGAGGTTGGAACATTAAGGTGGGGGAATGTTGTCAGGAAGATTCTACCCATTTAATTGGGAGTTGAGGAAATCAAGAGGGCTACCCCCTCATTAATAAGGGGATATGGGGATGTTTTCCACTCCTCCATTATTAGTCGGGATTGGCCCTGTGTGGTCCCAACCATATTTAATCTCACATGGGTGGTTGAATATGGGTGGGACCCACCACCTTAACCTTTCATGGGAGGTTATGGTGTGGTGGATCCCATGACTAACATCCCATTGGAGGTTCTAACTACCACTAAATAAAAATATGGCTAAAACAATATTTTTATTTAATTAAATTAGAAACCCCAAAATCATTCTTCCAAATTCGATAAAATACAACTATGGTGAAGGTCTTGCTAAGTAATCACAGACGCTCTGAGTTCAACAGTGCCCTCAGATTTCATTTATGATCACCAGTTCAAAATTTATAAAATTATGAACATACTTTTATAAAACATAGCTAATCAAAACTACAGAATTTAATTCTAGGCACACCGTTACTTGGAATCAAGTGACGTCAGAATTTTCTAACTCGTAAAATTTCCATGTATTTAAAAACAAAATCCATGGTAATTCTCGGTCTTTACATTCTACCCTCCTTAGGGCTTTACGTCCTCATAAGCTACAACTCAAACTAATGGAACACAAGGGGTACTGGGAATGCATATGAACATCCCTCTCCAATGTGCACTCCTTGAGGTTTTCGTGCTGCCAACGAACGTGCACCAGATGTATCGACCGTCCATGCAGGACCCGCTCCTGTTGATCCTCAACCTCCACTGGAACCTCTGTGAATGTCACCCTATCATCAATTTTGAGATCCCGTGGTAGATTATGTGGTATGGGTCGTGGACATATCTCATTAGCTGAGATACATGGAGGATGTTGTGCACCCGGTGCAACTGAGGTGGAAGAGCTAACTGGTAAGCCACCTCACCTACTCTTCTAAGGACATGGAAAGGTCTGATGAAAAGCTGAGACAACATGCCGCCTCAGCCCAATCTTTGTAGACCCTATATTTGTGAGACCCATAGAAAAACATGGTTGCTATAATCAAACTCCAAAGGGCAATGTATCCTATCAGCATATGACTTTTGTTGCTCTGTGCAGTCTTCATCCACTCCTGGATGATCTGCACCTTCTTCGTGGTAGCCCATACCATCTCTAGTCCCACTAGTGCTGACTCCCCTAGGTCTGTCTAGTAGAGTAGTGATCTGCAAGGTCATCCAGACAATGCCTTAAACGGTTCCATACAAATGGTGGAGTGATAGATGTTGTTGTAGGAAAACTCCACCAGAGGCAAGTGGTCCTCTCAACTACGACTGAAGTCGAGGACACAAGCACAAAGCATGTCCTCATGGTTGGGATGGTCCTCTCGGTCAGACCATCTGTCTAAGGATGGAAGGCGGTACTTAGATGTTGTAGTTTCCCAAAATCCTCATGAAAACCCTTCCATACTAGGGATGGGAAGTGCGTGTCTCAGTCGGAGTCAATAGAAGAAGGTACTCCATGAAAACGTACTATCACATGCATGTAGAGGAATCCCATGCTCTCTACTAAGCCATGCCCTCTGATCGGTAGGAAGTGGGCCAACATGGTGATTCGGTCAACGATCACTGAAATCATATAATGACTCTTAGATTTACATGGAATAATCGTCACAAAGTTCATGGAAATCCTATCACGCTTCCAATCCGGGACCTCTAAGGGCTGAATCAATCCGGCCAGTAATTGGTGATCTACCTTCACTTGCTGAAAAGCAAGTCACCATGAGACAAACACAACTACTACCTTCTTCATACCTGGCCACTAGTGATGTCGTCGAAGGTCCTGATACATCTTAACCACACCTAGATGTACCCCTAGAGGGGACATGTGGTACTCCCTCAACACGTCCTCCTGAAGTGAAAATGCTATCATGCTACGTCCTCTAAAGATTATGACTTACTCCCCACCTTCATAAAATACATCATGTGCTTTACATTTGGATATCTGAGCATATCGTGTCTCACAGTCAGCCTCTCCATGATGCGCCTCCCTGACTCGCTGGCGAAGTAGGGGAGTGGCTGTAAGAGACTGTAGATAGGTTGCTCAATCTCTATCCACAAAGATTATCTGTAAGGCAACCAGCTACTATATCGCCTCTCCTAGATGGTTAATATTAGTCCTCCGGCTGATCTCAAACTCAACAATGTTCCCTTTCATAGGAGTATAGACTATATCAATGTCATTGTCTTCGAGGAACTCAAGCTGTCGGCACTGTCTCATGTTCAGGTGCTTTTGAGTGAAGATATACCTGAGATTATTGTGATCAAAGTACATGGTAAAACGTTCTACCATCAGATAGTTCCACCAAATATTTATGGAAAAGACCACTGCTGCTAACTCCAGGTCAGGGGTAGTGTAGTTATGATCATGTTCACTCCACTTCAGAGAACCATAATCATTCACAACATGCTCCTACAACAGGACACTCCCAAGTCCAGTACCTGATGCATCGTAGTAGACTACGTACCCTATGCCTTCCTTTGGAAGCCTCATGATGGGAGCATTATTCAGCCTCTACCTCAGCTACTGAAAGATCTGTTGGCATCTCTCTGACCACACGAAGGATTTTACCTTCTTTGCTAAGGATTAAACTTGTGCTGTGACTATGGAAATGTTTGGAATGAATCTCTGATAGTATCCAGTCATTCCCAGAAAACTCTGAACCTCCATCACACTCTTGGGTAGCTCCCAAGAAAGTTCCGCGTCATTCTTCACTAGATCTACTGCCACTCCAGCCTCCGAGATGACGTGTACCATGATGTGAACCTCTCGAATCCAATACTAGAACTTTGAGAGCTTACCATAGAGCTAGTGCACTTGGAGTGTGTCCTGTACTAACTACAAATTCTTGGAATTATCCTCTTCAATAGTCTAGTAAATCATAATATCGTCAATGAAGACTACGAAAAAGAGATCGAGGTAAGGCTAGAAGATCCTATTCATGAGACTCATGAACACTGTTGGAGCACTTGATATGCCAATGGGTATAACCAAGAACTCGTAATGGCCGTACCGACACCTGATGGTCTTCTTCTCCACATCCTCATCTCGAACTCTGAGTTGGTGATTGCATGATATAAGGTCTATCATCGAGAACCAGCATGCTCCCTTGAGCTGATCAAAGAGGTTTTCAATACTTGGAAGTGGGTACTTGTTCTTCACAGTCACCTGGTTCATTCGACGGTAGTCGACATAGAACCAAGAGCTCTCGTAACCATTCTTGGCTAACAGAATCGGTGCTGCATAGGGAATAACACTGGGCCAGATGAATCCCATTCCTTGAAAGTCTTCTAGCATTACCCTCATTTTGCGAAGTTCAGTGGAGGCCAAATGATATGTTGGTGTAGATATCAGAGTCGTCCCAGGGTACATGTCACTATAGAAGTCCACTTATCTATGGGGTGGTAGTCCAAGAACATCATCAGGGAAAAAATCCATGTACTGCTCCACCACTACATGATAAGTTGGACTTTCAACATCTACTGCTCCGTGGGTAAGGCAAGTCAACTAGTGAGTGATCGGATTAACCCTCCTTCGACTAATTCCATCCATCACTGGAAGGGTTCCCTTATCACCGGTGAAGGTGAACCTGGTCCCATCCGTGCGGACACACCACAAATTGCACATAATATAGTCGATCTGAGCATGGACTATAGATAACCATTCCATACACAAGATGATGATGTAAGGCCTCGACGCTGCAATGAGAAGATCACAGCCGAAGCTCTCGCCCCTAGAGTATGCTCACACTACCATCACCAGAGCGTAATCATAGATTATGCTCTCGTAAAATTCTATATCCATAAGGATGGAGCCAACAGATCCGTCAGAATCTCCGAGCTCTGAATGAGGGCAGTGGAAATGAAAGAGTGACTGGCACCTGTGTCTATAAGAACTGCATCTATGGAGAGGTAGACACAGATCTTACCTTGTATCATCTCTGATGTTCCATGGTCGTAGGACTCAGCTACTGGAATCGGAGCTCTCCCTTGTCCACCTGATCCCTACAATTGGGGTGGACCTCCTAGTGGTGGTGGTTGTAGAACCTCGTATTGTCGACCGTTGCCAGCTGCTCGACCAGCTCCTCTACCACGTCCACCTGCTTTCTGCAGAATGCCCCGATCGAACCTCTGTCTTTCCCTAGGAGGTCCCTCAACTGAATGATGTCTGTGGGTCATCTATTCACGTGCCATTTGACAAAGCCCGCAACATGAGTTACACTAACTGCTCTTGGCATGTCTGGCTCGGTCCCCATCTGGGTGCCCCGCACAATCGGTCCTGAGTCGTGCGGTAGACCTCTTGTGGGTCTGGTCTTCTTGGACCTTTGCGTCATTTGTCTTATGCCAACTGTAGAAGACTCTATTACAAGTCAACTAGTGGTGTGTCTCACTACTGGAGACTGCTCACCAAGGAAAATCTCTACTAAGTGGGCTCGCTCTAATACTCCAGTCAAGGGTGGGATCTTGTGGGAGATAACTGAAGTTCTAATATCTCACCTGATTCCCTACTAAAAGGACCAACACAGGAAGAATGGCTCTCATATCATATTAGTGTAGTAGCACGAGAGGTCAGTGAACCTCACTGAGTACTAAGCTACACTCATGCTGCCCGGCTGCAGATGAAGTATCTCCAGTATCCACACCACTCAAAGGGTGGATGGTTCAAACTCCACCCGTAATAGGCTCAAGAAGTATGCCCATAGAAGTGTCACCTCGTCATGCATCTGGAGCATCATGATCCACCATCTGCATGCTACATCTTGAAAGAGACTGGAAGCAAGGTTCACCATGAAGTCTTCTAGTGTCCCTACTAGCCTGAAGACTCTCGCCACAGCCTCCAACCTATCCTCAGCCGCATGCGGGTCTGTCTATCCCCTAAACCTGGGTGGCCTCTGGCACTGGAACTCATGAAGCACGCTCAAGTGGCCTACACTCTCTGCTATAGGGGCATGTGAAATTGGTGGCCTAATGTGGAGTAGTAACACTGGGCCTCTGCTGGTGCATCTACTAGAAGAGGGCCCTGTACTGAGGCCCCATCACTCGACGGGATTTCAGTACGTACAACTCTCAGGGATCTAGATGGTCGTCCATGGGGAGGCATAATGAATGAAACAGAAGCGACACTGTCAACAAACTATACCTGGTGAGATGACATTGATTGAGCTGAATTAAATATATCATTTGATACACACATGCACCAAGGGATATCATGCACAATGTTGGAAATTAGATGTCAGGGTCCTGGTGAATGGATACGTCGACCACTGCACCCACACTGGATTCCATGAACTGAAAACCACACTCAGTACCCTTAACACTATTTCTTCACAGAAAATTAATATCATAGTCCTATGTTATGTGGTAGAACCAACTCCTCTGACAAAATTTTTTTATGACCCATCCCCTGAGACACGTTTCGTGACTACCCGAAACACTCCTTCCATAGGACAGGGGCTAGTGACTAGCATCAAAGACATAATTCTCTATTACTGGGAAGGAATTGTATTTATATATCATAAAATCACACAACCAGAGTACAAGTGAAAAAAAACACTAGGTAAAACATATATAATAAGTGTATTGAAATTAAAGGGGGCCATAATACAAGCCCAACTGTAATGTACAAATAAAACTAAAAACAAGTACAACTAAAAAAGTGACAAATAGCTGAAAGGTAAAAGCAGCTCCTGGATCGTCCTTCGGGGTTCCACGTGAGGGTAGGTATAGATGTCCTCCACAGAAATCCACATATGTTAGACTCCACTATGAACTGATTCGTCGTAAGGTCGTCCTCCAGGTACCGTTGAGTCCTGGAACTCTCGTCCTCTGTCCACATTGTCCATCATATGCATCCAACACATCAATATGCGGGCATAGCCCATGCAGGTGTGAGTATAAGGATACTCAGTTGGGACCCTGAGACCCTCATGGTCTCATAAAATCCAACATGGAGATTCCACAAAGTATGAAATCAATGGAAACTACTAAATAGGTATTTTCTCATACATATACCTATGTTATCAA
Organism: Viscum album; assembly: GCA_963277665.1. Taxonomy (NCBI): domain Eukaryota; kingdom Viridiplantae; phylum Streptophyta; class Magnoliopsida; order Santalales; family Viscaceae; genus Viscum; species Viscum album. The sequence goes on from OY728159.1 coordinate 1,437,932,286, forward strand.
GTAACACATCTCAAACAAGAGGAAATCACAAAGGTCATTGAATCAGCTCTAACCATGATTTTTCATTATTGAAACCATGACTACTGGAAAACTCATCCTCTTTAGAGTACAATGGTTATGTCGTGACACTGAGGCTTATCTCACTGTCCTTGGAGTGCTTAGGCACTCTCCTTTCAAGTACCGCAGGTCTAATACCAAATATTGGGCGCTCCATCCGCTAAGGGTCTTCCCCCAAATACTGGGCACTCCCCCTAATAGCCTATAATGGTACGTATTCTATCGGGAACAACATGTCTGCTACCAACTACCAAACTCACCGTATTCCATCAGTCTACCGCCAAAAACAGGGTGCTCCGTCCACTAGGCTTGTTGAATCACTCCGAGTCGAATTGTTCAAGCAGTCGTCAGGTCTAAAACTACTAGGTCTCCACACTCTTCCTGCTCGTCAATGGAAGGATCCTCCCCACAAGCTACTGTTCTATACTCCAAATTTCACTAAGTCTCAAGTGGAAGTATCTCAATGGACCGCCACATTGTAGGGGTTTCAACGCAACAGATGACATGTCAATCAGACACTTGGTCTGTGAGTTATTTGCATTTTAGTCCCGAGGGCCCTGTTGGATATGTGTACAAACCAACCTGATCGTGACTCAACTATACCCCGAACTCCAATGGGGTATACTCAAAGGGACGACTATGTTCCATGAATACCAGTGCCACTAACGGTTCGTCAAACAAACATCGGGTGCCAATGAATTGGACAAAGAAGGTAATGGGTATGTAATGGGCCCCAGTCAAAGCGACTCGTCCCAACCCGGTCTGGGCCGACCCGATCTAGGTTAACCTGGTCAGACTCGGTGGATCTGACTAGGCCCATTATGAAGGTTAGCCCGATATGTCTTGACCCGGTCCGCTGGGCCCAGCACAGCGGATCGCGAGGGCGGTTTGACATGGTATTCGCCATGTATGCAGGTCAGTGACACGACCTGGGAGTCCAGGCCAGTTCGTCCAGCGACACCGTAAGGGACATAGTGGGTTGGGTCGGAAGACCGTTGGCTGGGAGGCTAGCTGGAGGGCCTCGCAGGGCGCAGCCAGGCCGTCTAGTCACAGGGTAGGCCGCGGGATCAATGAGTAGGGCGCCAGGGCACCCGGCAGCGCGCTAGGTAGCGCCCTTCGGCACAGGTTGGGCGTCGGGGCGCCCGGGCAGGCCGCGGTAGTGGGCCGCTGGCACTGGGTAGGGCGTCGAGATGCCGCGCAGCGTGAAAGGGGGCCACGAGGGCACCGGGCAGGGTGCCAGGGCGGTGGGCAGTGTGATAGGGGGTCGTGGGGCCACCGTGAAGCCTGCTAGGGTGCCTGGCAGTGTGACAGAAGGTCGTGGGAGCATAGGGCAGTGCATAAGGGCGACATGCAGTACAATAGAGGGCTACATGGGAACCAAGGAGGGCGTCGGGGCAGCGGGAAGTCTGCCGGAAGGGGCCGGGCAGGATCTAACAGGGCGTGGGGGCACCGAGAAAGCCGCTGGCAGGGCGCGAGTAGCACGCTGGGGCGCCATGAGGGTAGCACGATTCGTGGTAGCCACTGGTTTCATGGCCTTTGTTCACCATCTTCGTTGCCATCACATCATTACCGCATGTACCACCTCTGTCATTATCGAACATTAACCAACAAAAGGGGTGGATCAGGCTCTGTTAGTGCAGTTTAAAGCCTCCTCGTTATGGTGATATCATTCATTTCTAAAAGTACACAACATAGGATGAGGTACGAAGGGTAATATTCAAACGTAAATAACCCCTACCTCCAATTTGGAGATCAACGACGGATTCTCGGAAGGCGGTCATAGTTCCGTCAAAGTCAAAGTTATAAGAGCTCGAAGAAGATGAGTCGAGATGACTTCATCAGTGTTCTTCATGGGTGGCAGTGCTTCCCTTTAGTGCCCCGGTTGAAGAAGGATGAAGATGGCAATCATCATTCATCATTCTTCATGGGTGAAGATTCTTCATTGGAGGAATAATTCTAAAGGGGATGGGTGTCGTGTCTCTTTGACAGCATTTCACCACTTCAAGAAGCCATCCCAAAACCTTCCCACAAACATTCGTTATATAGGAGAGGGAGAGTTTGTCTAAAATCAAGTTGGCATGTATTCTCAAAAATTAGAATGAATAACCCACATCCCTAGTTAATACATGAGAGTTGTCATATTAAATATAAGAGGGTTCCAAGAGGCTTCCTTAATAAAACACAAGAATTGGTGCAATAATTAATTGGGGGGGGGGGGGGGGGGTGGATTGGAACATTAATGTGGGGGAAAGTGGTCAGGAAGATTCTCCCCATGTAATGAGGATTTGGGGAAATCAAGAGGGCTCCCACCCCCCTCATTAATGAGATGAGCTTGGGAATTTTTCCTCACCTTCATTATTTAGGGGTTAGGCCCTGTGTGGTCCCCACCTTATTTAATCTGCCATGGGTGGTTGAATTTGGTTGGGCCCCACCATATTAACCTCTAATGGGAGGTTATACTGTGGTGGCCCCCACCACTAACTTCCCTTTGGAGTTCTAACTAAAACTAAATAAAACTATGGCTAACAAAATATTTTTATTTAATTAAATTAAAATCCACAAAAATCTATCTTCCAAACTCGATATAATACAACTATGGTACAGGTCTCGCTAAGTAATCACAGACGATGTGAGTTCAACAGTGCCCTTGGGTTTCAGATCGAAGCACCAGTTCAAAAGTTATAAAATTCCGAATGCACGTTTACTAAACATACCCGAACAAAACATCATAATTTTATTCCAGGCACACCGGGACTCGTAATCAAGCGCCGACAAAAAACGTGGACATATAAAATTCCAATGTATTTAATAAAATCCACGATAATAATGGGTCTTTAAATTTGGTGTATTATATAGAATTTATGATAATTTTTCCATATTGGATAAAATTTTCTAACAACTATTTTTCGGTTAATTTATGTGGAAAATTTTTTCTTATTTTTATTATTTTATGGATATTATACTCCATTAATAGTTAGTTTATCAAATTTAATTATTAGAAGTTTATCATCAATATAAACATCTTGGAGTAACCTATAATGTTAAAATTGGTCGATCAATATCCAAAAGATGAAAATTTTCATACAAAATATAATTAAAATGTAAGTATACATTCTCATGATTGAAACCCCTACAATAAAATAATACATTGAAATTATGAATTTTATCATGAAATAAAAATATAATTATTTTACCTTCACATCAGTTAAAAAAATTTATATTAATCCCACATTAATTATTGGGGTTTTAGTTATTTTCATTATTATGATAATTTTCTATATTACTCTTTATTAGATGTTGGATATTAAATTTATCCCATCTGTTTATATTTGAACTAGCCACCAAAATTTAAATAATATGGGAAACTGATTATGTGTCATCTTAGGAAACCATTTTGTTTTATAATTTCACATTTCAATTGTTGTTGTATTACATATTTGTATGAAGTAGGTTTCATGAAATGGTATATTAAAATATTAAACCATTGAATATCAAGATAATATTTGGAGGATACAATTTATTTTAATCCTTATAAAGTAGCACACTGAAAATTTAAATTTAAAGTGTAATAATCTAGTTAGCTTTCTTACCATGTAACAGTTATCCCTATGATAATTATGTTATATATTCAATTTGTTATTATTTAAATATGAACATTATTATATAGATGCTAAATTTATAGTAATTAATATGAATAATTTCGAAATGAAATATATTTATAATTTTCATAAAATATAAAAAATTTGATTATTTCTAAGGAATTACTAAATAAATTTATAATAATGTAAGTTTATTCTTAAAAATTAATTTTTTGTTTTCAAATATAGTTTTATTATAATTTTTAAATGAATAATTTAGTCACATATATAAAAATTTACTTATCATTGATTATGTAAAAATTATATAAATTTTTATATAATATTATTATATCATTATTTGGATTTTTAAAAAATAATTATTTCCCAATAAATAGTGAATAATACTTAATTAATTAAATGATATATTATAAAATCATGTTTTTAAATATTTGAAGTTTATTTTGAATTTTCTATTAATATATAATTAGTTGATTTTAATAAATAATATAGAATTAGCATCATTGTAATCGTATTCATTCCTAACCATGACATAATATTATTTTAGCAAAAAAATCATTTTATTGAAATATTATTTTTCTTGTGTTTTGAAGGATAATTTGAAAAGTAATTTTGTATACATATAGTAATTGAATTTGAAAATATTGATTCAGTTTATTGGATATTAATTTACTATTCGATAAATAAGATTAATTTAACTTTATTCAGAATGAATAATTCACATAGAAAACGTATTGTTACCATGATATGGGTAAAACATTTAGAATAATGTTAACCCTAAGAGAATGGTCTCCAATAACATCAATGAATATTTTTATATATTAATGGATGATATTAATTGAAAACACAGCTTCAAATATTCTACATTATTTCATTTTTTTATTATTTGGTGATAAATTAATTTATATTATTTAAAATATTAGAATCTTCTAAAATAACGATTTATTATTATAACATCTCTATTATTTATTCCTTCAGAGAAATTTTTTTTATTAATTATGTAAAAGGATAATTTAAATACTAATTATGATTATTGTGTTAATTTATTTAAAAAAATTATATATTGAATAATTACCTTATATAATTATACAACCATAATATCATGCTTGTGTAATTAGTATAACAATCAATGTAACTGAGTAAAAAATCATATATAATATTTATTTGATAAATTTTAGATTTAAATGAATTATATAGTTAATAAGATTGTATAATTTCTATTGAATGTGTAATTATTAAAACTACATAGCTTCAATGAGATATTTTATGTTGAATTATGTGAATAGTTATTCAAAATGTCATTAATGTTATGAACTTTCTAGTATCCAATTTCTATCAAATTTGAACAGAATGTGTGGCTCATCCGTACCTATTGACTATCACATCCACAAATCAACATGATTCATTTTCCATCACCACCTTAAATGGTTATCAATCAAGGATATATATAAAAATTATATATTATATTTATGAGAAAATTATAAATCTATAATGTGGAATTATTATTTACCTTTCATTGTTTACATATATAAAAAATAAAAACATCTCTCATGTGTATGTCTGAACTATTGTCTCAAAAAAGTAATATAAATCCTTTTCCCTTACCACATAAAATTAATGGTTTTAAAAGTGTATGTAATTATATTTTATGAAAAAAAATTCATGATTATCATTTTGGATGTTATAGAACCATTTTTAATATACGTGGAAAAGAATTGCTGAATGAAAAAGTACGTGAAAAACTACAGAGTCAAAACCATGAAACAATGATTTTAAATGACTATTCAATTAATTATTACTGAGATTTTATAATTTAATCGTATATGATGTAATTATATGTATGTATATAGAGATATTATTTATGTATAATATATTTAATGTTTTAGACATTTAGTTAGTATACGTAGAATGAATGTCGGATATGACGTATAGATATATTGTCTAAATTCTATTTATGTGAGACATATTCTATGTTAATTTAATTCTTTCCTTGTGTGTCATATATACATTCAATTAAAATAATTTATGTTGTCTTTTTTGAAAAATTAATTTGTTTCCAAAAAATATCAAATTTAATCTCTTCTGTTATGTTTTGATTTAGATATTAAAAAAGTTGTTTGTGATGTTCATCTCAATATCATTCCTTTGAAACATGTTTGATATTCCGAAATCATTTATGCTCAGGTAGTATATATATTTATTAAATGAAATACTATATAATTTTTCTTTATTGATTCACGGTATTTAAGATTTAATGAGGTAAAAATTCATCCAATGATGTTTGATTATGAATTGTTTAGTGTGGTTATGATTTCTCATCAAAAATAATCTTCATTCGAATATATGGTATGTTACATATCCATATTCAATTATAAAGTTAAAATTTATCCTTTCTAATACATTATATGATCAATCAACTTATGATCATGATATTTAATTTTTTATTTGAATTTAATCTTTCACTGTGATTTTGATTCAAACGTTATTAAACTCATGATGATCAATCATTAAACTCATTTTTTTGTTGTACCATTTTCGTTTAAAATATCATTTCTGATTTTTTTCTTTATAACATCAAAATTAAATTTAATTTCACATCCTTTGGTTAATTCAAATGTTTAAATTTTGTTCTCATTTTCTTATTTTTGGTAATTAAATAGTGTAAAATTAATGTTTACATGTAAGGAAGACTATATTTCCCCATATGGGTGGGATTCCTTTTCATTAATTTCCTTTTTTTATTTATTTAAAAAATATTTACTATAATACAATGAAAAATTCAGGTCATTAATTATTTGGTTTAATTTTTTAGGGTAATTAATAGTCTTTTATAAGTGAAACACATTTTGAAATTTTAAAAATCTATGAGAATAATGTATTTATGATTCACAACACAAGAGTATATTCCATCATTCATTAAAATTTTTTTATTTGATACTTAACATATAATTTTCTATAAATATTTAAAAATAAAATAATTTTTCTAGTATTTGTTTTTTAATGTTGTAAATATTAATTAAACATTATATTATACAAATTTTACTTGATCCTTTTTTTAAAATAATCTTTTAATAGAGATTTTCATTTTTGAAATCAAAATTTTATGACTCTTATATTGTAATTGTGAAATTTCATTGAGATACCATCTGAATAATTACTCTATATTCGTTATTTCATTTTTTGAAATGAAATAAAATTCATTTTTTCATGTTTCTGATTAACCAATGATTAATAATTTTATGATTTTAAGGATTACATGTTTACAAAACCTATTTATTTTCTGTTGTCCTTGTTAAGATGTTATAAGGAAATTTTTATTACATTATTAGAAATATATGAATTACATATAATTCTATTATTAATGTTATGGGAATTATAAATCCCTAAAATTAATTTTGAAATGATTAATTTTTCATGATCTCAATGGGTACACATGGGGCTATCCCATTACTAGATGTTGTTACATAGGGGCTTGAAAATCCAAAAAGAGAGTACATGTGTGGTTATCCCTAAAATTCACTTTGTAATGATTAATTTTCAACACATAAGGTTTTAACTAATTTGAAGGATAATAAATTACCTAATAATTCTGCATAAAGACAAAATCATTTCCTTTAAATTAAGTCTCTTTGTAGATAACTAATTCACCATATTTGGAAGGTTGTTCCAAAACAAGATCATTCACCAATATTATATTCAATTCCGGAAAAAAATCATCACATTCTTTTATCCAAATGAACTTAACACCATTTTGCATTATATTAGTTAGTAGGTGAGATAACCATGAAAAATTCTCAACATACCTCTTGTAATAACCAGACAAATAAAAAGATATACAGATCTCGGTTATTTTGGTGGGTCCGAGCCTTTCTTCAACAACTTTTTTTTAGAAGGATCAATATTTATGGCATTTTTTAAAACAATGTGACCATGGAATGAAATTTGTTGTAACCAAAACTCACACATGACTAATTTTCCAAATAGTTTATTTTCTTTTCTGGATAAAAAGACAGCCCTTAAATGACTTCCATGCTCCTCTTAAATTTTAGTATAAACCAAAACACATCCACCAATAATCACCTGGGTGTACTGTACAATCACTTCCCAAACTGTTCAATTCTGATGTTGAACATATCAGGATGCTGATTTCGAAGGTCATTTTCCACAGTATGCCTTCTTATTAAAGCTTACATGTTTCTTCTAAGAATAACCATTCTGAACACTAAAATATCTTAGGTGAAGCAACATGAGAATTTTCAAATGCTATAACATTTCAATATTAACATAAATTAATTTATGTATATTAATTCAACAATATCCTAAATCCTAATGTTATCTAAACCGACCTCTGAACCCAATTATAAAGACTCGGCCTTAAAACAATATACAATATTGAATTAAATGAATTATTAACATTATAGATCTGTTCAGGCATAGTGTTTTAGGGAGTTTGGTCCTAAAATTTACATTTCATCAAGTAAATTACTAATTAGACACTCCTACAAAGTTTCTAAATTTTTTACAAAAGAAAAACTCTTGAAAATGAATGTAATCTCTTGTTCCAAGATTTAGACAACATAAATTTTCCATGATCACATCATTGACTCTATTCATCTTCATGTCTTGTGAAAATCATTTCAAAATGTGGGATGAGCATAAAATACTCAGTAAGGGTTATAAAATAAAGTAAGAAATCATTAGTTCATCAATCCATAAATAACATATGCCCTTTAACATAATTTATGAAATCATAAGATTTATTAATATAAAATAGAAATCAAAAATCATAATGGTAACATTGTGGCATCTATAACATACATAGTTGTTGCTGTATATACTCGGAAATTACATGTAATTTTTTTAATTATATGGGACTTTTTCAAGAATACAAAATCTGATGGTGCGCAATTATGGGGCCAAGAGTTCCTAGAATGATCTGTCAATGTTTTGTTAAGCTTTAATTATCACATGTAAGTATTTTTCTAGAAAAAGATGAATAACTCATAAACAGTTACTCGGATCAGAAATTTTCGGGCACTGTTGTGCTCAGGTTGGCGAAATTACCCTAGGAGCGACTTAGGTTTAGTCGGAACAAGATTCCAGTGAGAAAAACCAAAAATGGAATAACTGTAAATAAAATAATTAAATAAATTATTTTATTTTTCATGTTCTTATAACTCCCAAAGGGAATCTCATAATGAAAATAATATTCCACCGTTGAACACATGAGTGATTTTTTTACTTATGCAGACACTAACTTTGGCTCGCCCGGGCCACCAGTGAAGGTTAGTTTTTGGCCGTAAATAAAATAATTAAGTGAAAATTATTTTTTAGTAAAATATATATCATTTAAATTGTAACTCGAATTAGAAATATGAGAGTACCATTGGGTTTGTTGGAATGTGTTTCACTTTCGAAGTGGCAAACCTTGACCGGCACAGGTCAAGGGTGATTGTTATTAATTTTATGAACTTTTTTTCGGGCTCATTCTCTAAACGTGCATGCAGCATTTTGTAACATTTGAACCATTGCTCTGAATGGAAATTTGAGGACACTATCGAACTCGCAACACCATTATTCACTTAAAGAGACTATCACCTCGACTGCAGTTGGTTGAGAGTGAAAGATAACTTTCTTGATTTTCGTGGAAAAAAATAAAGAACATATTTTAATTTTATTTTTAACCTCCAAATTGAAATATTGGAGGTGGGGTCTTCCAGTGCTAGAAAACACCCATTTTTTAATTCATGGTGGTGGGGACCACCTGAACCCACATTATTAGGGGTACGTCCCTTGTGAAAATCACATTTAATTGTTCCAATGTAAATTAAATGGTTGGACATTAAAATACTAAGTAACAACATCATCAAAATTTAAGAAGGTTCCTATTATATGACCCTTCATAAATTCCACGATCATTACTTACCATCCCCCTATCTTATTTATATGGTGCATAGGGGGATGATTTTGCATGACATCACAATGAGATGAAGCTTTTGTATAGTTTCGGGATGCTCGAAACATAGAAGATGAAGCCGACCAAGTTGGAGGTGACGAATGACATCGAACCACTAATGGGCGATGGACGAGTGGAGTATTTGGGAGCCAGTCATGGTAACTGTGAACATGATCCATCTGAAATTATGGATGATTCTACAAAGTTAATGGTTTGTGTTGTTTCTTTTGATAGTTTTTTATTTCCTCATCCCCATTGTTGAATTTATAGGAAGAACGAGGGTCAACCGAATAGCGGGTTGTCCCATGATTTTCCGTCTTTGTGGGTGGTTGTTGCGAGGTATCTTGCAGGGTTTGTTGTTGATTTATACCCTATTATCTCATTTTTGAAATCTATATTGAATTTACAATATCTATGCCTCTTTGTACAGATCTAATGTGGAAGGTGAGGGAAAATGAACATGGCCTGGACACTTCCCATCCATTATGGTTTTGACGTGTTCTTCACGATGGAGGAAGATGACGATCAGTGTTGTCGATTATCACAGGTGGGACTCGGGAGTGGTGGTTGGCCCCACGGTTGACTGTAATGAAAGCATCCGTGCAATCGCACCTCCAATGAATGTACATGGCCGAGTAACGGTGGAAGAAGTCATCGGAAGCCCGTGCGAAGGGGCGGTGGTAGGTATTAGTGCCGCTCGGCATACAAGAGCCATGACATGAGGCCACAAAAGCGTCAGAGGGTGGCTGAAAATCTTCCATCTACCGAAGATAGCGCTCCGTGCTCACAGGATGTGTGGAGCATAGGCTGGCCATCTGGATAACTAGAGCCACCTAGTGGATACCGCGCTGTAGGCTGTCACCCTGTGGGCCGCCCCACTGCGGGCCCCCACCACGCGGGTCGCCTCGCCACGAGCTAATGCACTACGACGCGCCACACCGCTGGAAACCACCCAATGGGCCGCCTAGTACTAGTGGTTCCAGTGGGCCGGGCCAGACCGATTAGGCTGGGTGGGACCCAATGGGCCGGGTCGACCAGAACCGTATCCGGTCGGCACAAGCTGGGAAGGGTCAGGTCAGTCTGACTAGGTCGGACCAGACCGAGACCGACATCGACTCTTTTCACTCATTCAGACATATATTGATCTACATGCATCCTTTTTATGAATCATCTGTGGTGATGGATACCCTGAATCGAGACGGTCATTTTGGAATACTCCACTTGAGTTTTGGATAGCGTTGGAGTATATACGGGTTGGGTTGATCACCGAATCTGACCGGGCCCTCGGAGCAGAAACGCTAATAACTTATAGATCGGGCGTCAGATTGACACACCCTCTATTGTGTTGGGACCCTTTTGTCATGAAAGTCCTTTGGTATACTTCTTCATGGCATTTCGTGGTAGTTAGTGTATCGAGTTGTGGCGTGAGGATCGAACCCTCCCGCAATCAAGCAAGTTTATTGTGAGAACCATGTGGGTTGTTGTACGTGAAGAAAGAACATTAATCTTGTGGGGGTCAGTGCATACCGATCATGTGTGGGTCAGATCCGATGTTTTTTAGTGCTAAGTGATCCAGTGTGGTTCAGCGCATATCGATCTTGTGTGGGTCAGAACCTATGTGGGTCATCACTCAGCGGTCCAGTGTGGGTCAGTGCATATTGATCATGTGTGGGTCATATCCTGTGGGGGTCAGTGGGGGTTAATTACCTATTAATCTAGTGTGGGTCAGAAGCAATGATACTTAAAATAATAATATGATGTATAATTCGACTAATAATTTTTACTTCTATACTTATGTTATTCATGATGTGAGCTGATTCATTATGTTCATGGTGATACCTTTGTGGTATTCATTTGTGTGGTGTACCTGTGTGATACATTCCTTCGTGGTGATACTTTTGTTGTATTCTTCTAGGAGGCATACCTGTGTGGTACATACCTTAATGGTGAAAACTTTTTGGTATTCATCTTTGATGTGTACATGTGTGGTACCTTCTTCCATGGAGAAACTTTGGAGGTATTCTTTTGTGTGGTGTACCTATGCAGAACTTACATTCGTGGTGAAAAAATTGTGGTATTTTTTTGAGTTTCATACCTAGGTGGTAGTTTACATCATGGTGAATCATTTGTTGTATACATTTGTGTGGCATTACCTTTGTGGTACTTACCTTTTTGGTGTTACCTTCCTGGTATTCCGTCCTTTGTGGAATAGTTGAACCATGGGCGATGGATTTAGAACTTATTTTTCCTTCATGAAATAGATGCCTATAAATGATAACTTATATATATTTATGGTCATATACCTAAGTAGTGATTCCAGTTGTTTTAATTCTTTTGATTTATCCTTTGTGGAATTGGAATGACATTTGGGGGGTCTCGGGGTCCCTACTGAGTATCGTTACACTCAACCCTGCAAGGGCTACACCCACACCTTATTGTGTTTGGTGTAGATGATGGACTTCACGGACTAAGGATGAGGGTACCAGGACTAGAGGTAGATTGGAGGTGGACTGTAGAAGAGGCATACCAAAAAGATTAATATTCGAGTGTTGTACCTACCCTTTAAGTATAATCCTTAGCGGGTGTTCACATGAGCTAATCAGTTTACTTGTACTTTCCAGTTTTCTTGTACTTTCTAGTTGGGCCTGAATTCGGCCCCCATTTAGTTACTGTAAAAACCCTTTTTACTATTCATTTATTGGTGTTCATATTGTGGTGTGTTCTTGGTTGCGTGAGTTATAGGTTATAAAGGTAATCCCTTCCCGGTTTTAGGGAATACACATTCGGTGGTAGTCGCCAGCCCCTAGCCTATGTAAGGAAGGCTTGGGGTAGTCACAACACAGGCCCCTGGAGACAGGTTGTGACAAATTGGTATCAATGTATTTGATTCTATATTAGAACATTACACTACGTTATTTTTAACAGAAATAATATTATGTGTAGTGAGAGTGGATTTCAGTTTAGGTAATCCAGTGTTGGTGTGTCGATCGATGAATACATACACTAGGACCCTGACGTCTGATTTATGACTCAGTGCCCGAAAACACTGATTGTGTGTGTGTTTTTAAAAGTATTATTGTTTTTTCCTGATTCATCTCACCTGTTAAAACTAACTTACCATGACACACATGTTCCTTATCAGGATACCACTGCGTAGACAACTGGCTAGGATTCCTGAGAGATTACACAATGAAGGCACACCTAGAGACAAGGCTTTGTTGCAGGGCCCTCTTACTAAGTTGGCACTTTTGGGTGGTGTTCCTACAGCACCACCACACGCTGGGAAGTAGATAACACTAGCCGCACAAGTGGAAAATGCATGCTGACTGAGCAAGTTTCATGAGAACCAACTGTAAAGGCCTCCGAGGTTTTGAGGCAAGACAGTTTCCCACGCAGCATAGGGCTGGCTGGAGTCATTTGCTAGAGTTCTATGCATAGTTGAGACACCATTATGGAAGATGCTGATATTAGCAAAAAGAATATTTCTATGACTGACCATGAGGATGGTTCACACATTTATTAGGCTTCGATAAATGGACCATCACCCGAGATAGTACCTTTGGGTAGTGTGTCAGCTATATCAATGCATGTGGGTCAGCAGTTACAACCGGCAGTACCGATATAGGACACATATAGGTTTTGTGCCTTAAATGTTATTCAAAATCAGATATCCCTTAGGTTTCAAGGTAATCCCAACTCACAGGCGGCTGATGTCTGGCTTGAGGAGGTGGCTGAGAGTTCTCTAGATCTTCTACAACTCGGTAGAACGACATGTCCGTAGCTGAGTATGCATTGAGGAAAATCAATCATTCAAGGTACTCTATGAATACGATATGATTAGTGCTTTGGGCCTCAAAATTTCGAGCATATAATTTTTAAGGATGTACGAGCCAACACTATTCCTATTTGCAATGCTACTTGTGTTGGGTTGCTAGAGGATACCTTTTTCATTGAATGTTCTTTGGATGAGAGGATAAAACTAGTGAATTATAGTAGTTGTAAAAATGGAAACTGGCACTAGTTTCAGAGTCTTGGGCATGTAAATATTTTTCAGGAAGAAGAAGTGTTAGGGATAAATGAATCTGCAGGGCTGAATAAGTGGAAGTAGATCTAGGGGAGCAACATGAGGTGGTGTACATTTCGACATATTACAACCACCCCCATTTCTGGTCCCCACCATGCTCATGCTGCTAGAGGGAAGGGAAAGGGATTAACTACATGAGGTAATGGATTGTGGCCTATGAAATTCATGAATGATTAGACGTATGGTATGTTTCTACTACGGGATTCTGTTTCAATAGACATACATACCAATAGTTCCTTCCTTCCACGAATCTTGTCCATGTCCTAGACATTCCAGTTAAATCATTTACTTGACCCTCATGTCTGGAGAGACCATTTGGAGGAGACTTGATAATCACACATACGTAGAAATTGTGATCTTACCCTTGTGGAGAGAGTTTTAATTGGATCCTCTTGGTGGAAGCGTCGAGGCCTTATGATGTTGGATTGGGTATGGACTGGACATCCACAGTTCATACTCCGATTGAGTGTATTAGGAAAAAAGGTTGTGGCCTCTTTACAACGTTGTAATGGGGTTTTCATTGGTCAGGAAAAAGGAAACCAAATCAGAATAGGATGGACTCATGCATTGGAGGGTGCAGCCAAACACTTAAGAGTCGTCCAAACATAACAATGTTGTAGAAGGAGTTTCGAGTTTTTAGTTCCAAACAAGAGTTGTAGAGCATGGAGAAATTTTTTCAAAATATGTTCCCAGAATTACCTCCCAAAATAGAGAGGGACGATTGCATTGTCTATGTACTACTTGAGATTTGTACATTGCTTCCACAAGGTAGCAGCACCCATGTTAGCTTTGGAGAAAAAGGTGGATCCTTTCTTGTGGACGAATAACTATCAGTAGATCTTTTAAGAGTTGAGATAGAGACTGAAAATTGGAAATACGTTATCCAGGACCTTGAGTTTGAAGTTGTGGTCTTTGTACTGATGGTGTGGTCGCATTACTTGATGGGTGAATGTTTTATAGTCTACTCGGACAACAAGAATCTCAGGTATATCTTCTCTTAGTAGGAAATGAACCTGAGACAACGACGTTGGATAGAGTTCCTCTAGGACTATGACATTGAGATAGTCTATACTACTGAAAAGTTGAACGTTGTAGCAGATGCTCCCAGCAAGATATCTTTTATACTGCTACTAGATCAGGTGACAGAGAAACTTGTTGCTTTAAGGATATCCATTGTGGTCCATGATGAAGTAGTTTTTCCTCAGTCTCTCATAGTCACTCCCCCACTTCATCAGCAAGTCAGGGAGGCACTTTCACGACCCTTCCTCGGGACCCGTGCCGTGACTACACCATGCCAGCCTTCCATAGACTAGGGGTTGGAGACTAGCACAAAATGCATAAAATCCGATAACTGGGAAGGTATTGCCATTATAAAAGTAAAAAAAATATCACAGAGTACAATAGGATGTAATACACTATGAAAAAAAGAATATGCTGAAAAGTAAGTGGGCCAGAATAAAAACCCAACTGAATGTACATCTACAACTGAAAAAGAGTACAACAGAAAAAGACAAACAACTGGAAGAACAGAAGCAGCTACTCGGTCATCCTCCTCAGATCATACCTGAATGGTAGGTATAGATAGCGCGGCTCCTGGATCGTCCACCACAGATCCTACCTGAAGGGTAGGTACAGATAGCCTCCACAACTCTCTCACCCATCAACCTCCTCTGAGTGTCGTCTCGTCGTGAAGTCCACCTCCGGATATTGACTCATCCAGAGGTCCACCTCCGGGTACCGTCCAATCCACAAACACTCGGCCTCTGTCATCGATGCCCGACGTCTGCAACCAACACAACGAGGTGCGGGCATAGCCCATGAAGGGATGATTATACGATACATAGTAGGGACCCCGAGACCCTCAAGGTCTCACTAAATCCAACAATGATAACCACAAAGTAGGATCTCAATAGATAAACCTTACTTAGGTATAAGCCCATACTTATACCTATGTTATCAAGTAACGCATCTCAATCATGAGAAAACACAAAGGTTATAAAATCAACGGTTAACCACTACTTAGGTATATGACCATACATATACCTAAGTTATTAAGTGACCCATCTCAATCATGAGGTAAACATAATGGTCATAGACTTAGCTCAAAGTAGGATTTTCATTATCGAAACCGTAACTGCTGAAGAGCCCCGTCTCTGGAGTGTATAGTGATCCTATCAGGACTCTATGATACTGCTCACTAACAAAAGACTGCTGAGGTACTCCTCTTTTCGAGTACCGCGGGTCAGCCACCTAGACACAGTAGTACTTCCCGCCAGGATATGCCACCCAAACACAGTAGTGCACACCCCCTAATAGCCTGCAGATGTACTCTCCGAATGAGTACTGCGGGTCTGCACCCAAACAAAGTGCTGCTCTATCCGCCATGGGTCTGCACCCATACAAAGTAGTTCTCCATCCACTGGTCTAGTCGAATCACTCCAAGTCGAGTCGATCAAGTATTTATCAGGTCTTAGTGGGCTACATGGTCTTTGTTCTTCATACGCTCATCTCTGTGAGGTTCCACTCCATGAGCTACAATCTGATACTCCATGTATCACAAGGTCCCATGAAGAAGTATCTCAAAGGACCGCCTCATTATAGGGGTCTCAACGCTACAGACGGCGCATCAATCGGACACCCGGTCTTTGAGTTATTAGCCTTTTCGTCCTAGGGGCCCGGTTGGTTTCGTCTGCGAACCAAGCTGGCCGTATCTCAACTGTACCCCAATCTTCCATAGGGTTTACTCATAGGGACCGTTTTTCAACGTGATCTCCAACGCCGCTGACGGTTTGTCAAACGAACGTCTGGTCTGAAAGTTATCATCTTTTTCGTTCAAAGGGCCTGGTTGGATTTTGGGTTCAATCTAACCCGGCCACAATCCATCTACGTCGAAAACTGAGGAAAAGTTTTCCAAAAGTTCCATATCATCAAAAGGAATCCAAAAAAGTCGACGACACGTCTATCGACATCAAGAGCTCAAGATATAAGCATTTCTGCTCCGAGGGCCCGGTTGGTCCGTGTTCGAACCAACTCAGATGTATCCAATGTTCTCCTAAACCTTGAGTGTAATATACCAAAACGACCGTCTGGATCCAAGGATCACATTGCAACTGACGGTAAATCGATCGGAGATCAATAGCATAAGATATCGGCGTTTGAATGAAAACTGACTGAAAATATGGGGTTCGGGCCCGGTCTGACCCGGTCCGAGACCCCCTGGGTCGGCCCGAACCGGCTCGACCCGAACCGGGTCCGGGTCCGGCCCACTAGGGTGCGGCCAGGCCTGGCTGGCATGGCCCGCATGGCCTTCTCGGCTGGCCGAGCTGAGCAGAATAGGGGGGAGCCCCCCCCCCCCCCCTCCGGTTGATTGTGTGGCCCCCGCGTGGGGGCCGCTCCCTGCCAGCGACGCAGCGCTGGCCGCCGCGTCTCTCTCGGTCTTGCGTGACTGCAGGAATGCCGCCTGGCATCGCGGCTTCATCCGCATCGGACCTTCCTGGCGGCGCACCGGGCGACACCGCCTCCGGTCACCTGCGCTGTCGTGCCTGCAGGGCGTGCCGACAGGCTCTTCCGTGGACCACCGGAGTTTCTCCGGTGGTCTGTTTTCAATTCTGTCTGCACCGGTGGTCCTCTCGAGAGCCTTAGATTACTGTGAATGGTTCAAAACTCCTTTTCATCCCACCTAATCATCGCCCGTCGATCCGCACTTCGACAACAAACTGCGGAGGGTCCGGGCTTTGTTCTTTAGCCCGTGCCCTCCGCGTTAGGGGTTTTAAAAACAATAACAAACACAACCAATCCCAGATATTCACCCCGCAACCATTCCTCATGAGTGACCAATCCGTGGATCAACCAGAAGAGATTGATATGAACTCTTCATCCTTTTCTCAAATTATAAAATGGGAAAATCAAATATCATCACCCTACCTCGATAAATGGTGTCATTTGTCGGCGACGCGATAGATGGCGTCGCGGGGTGAGGTTTCGTAGACGTTGACAGAGAGAATTCTAGGAGGAAGCGGCATCTCCTTTTTTTATCATGGCGAGGACAAAGCGTGATGTCATTGGTGAATTCCCACGTATTTGTTTCCTTCCTTGCGGTAGAGGAGGAAAAGGAAGAAGAATTTGGGTCGCCGGGTTGACGTTCTTCATCAGAGGGTTGGCGTTCTTCATTGATGATGAAGTTCTTCAAAAGAGAATAGAACTCTCTCCCAAAAGTTCCTCAGACAACAAAACTTCCCAATAAAAAGGACCCTCTTTATTTTATTATTTTCCCATGCATTTCAAACTTTAAAATTCAATAAACATAGCTAAATTAATTAAAGAGGTTTAATCAATTAATTTAGTGTCTGTTGCCATGTATTAATGTTGGAGTGTGGGGAGTTACTCAATTAAATACATGGGGTTTAACACGATTAAACGGGAAGAGTTAAGGGTTTAGGTAATGTGAATGGTTGGGGCTCGTGTGGGCCCCACCTCACCTTTATTCTCACACATGGTTACTTCCCCATCATCCACACATGGTGAGAAGAAAAATTTGTTCCACAAATTTTATTTACATCGCTATTTAATCTCCAAAATTAACCAACTCCTTCCGATCAAACGCACCATCAGAAAAGGATTTCTTAAGCAATTACTGATAGTGTGGTTTCAACGGTGCTTTCGGATTTCGATTCTGAGAACTGGTTCAAAAGGTAGAAAAACATGTTCATTCATTCACTGAACGTACATGAGCTAAACTATGGAACTTGATTCTGAGCACACCAGGCCTTGGAATCAGGTGCTGTCAGAAGCCGCAGTCTTCTAAAAATTCCAAAGAAATTAAAGAATAAAATTTCCTTGAAATTTCCAGGTCTTTACATTACCCCCACCTCAGGTATTTACATCCCCTTAAATCATTATCACAATCTAGGGATACAAAAGCGGTACTGAGCATGCATCAGAGCCTTCTACTCCCATGTGATCACCTGGAGGTTCTCATGCTGGATACAATAGCGCACAAAAGGAATCTACCGTCCTTGTTGGACCCACACCTGTTGATCCTCAACCTCTACTGGAACCCCACAAAAGTCACACAATCGCTAACGTCCACCTCCCCATGGTCGATGATATGCGTCGGGTCGTGCTTGTATCTCCTCATCTGAGATACATGGATGTTGTCGTGCACTTGGTGCAACTGAGGTGGATGGGTCAAACAGTAAACCACCTCGCCTACCCTACTAAGGACCTGAAAAGGTCTGGTGAACCTCTGAGATATCTTTCCACCTTGCCCGTATCTCCGTAAACCTCGTCGAGGTGAGACCCGTATAAGGACGTGATCGTCATCCTCGAACACTAGAGGCCTCTAATTCATGTTTAGAACTGAAACTCAAAACTCCTGCTACCACAGTGGTAAGGTTGACCGACTCAAGAGTGATCAGTCACACCCTCCTATGCATGAGTTTATCATGTGCTGCCTGGGTTTTCATTTTCGCCGACCAAGGAAAACCCCATCCAAACATTGTAGATAAACCACATCCTTTTGCCTAATACAGTAAATCCGTGTTTGAATTGTGGATCCAATCCATACTCAGACCAATATCATAAGGCCTCGACACTGCCACCAAGAGATTCCCACCGAAACTCTCACCTCGTGGGTCAGATCACACTGTCCGCGTAAGTGTGATTAACGAGTCTCCTCCCAAGGTATCTGCAGAAGTGTGGGTCAAGTCTACGGCTTACTGGAAACTCTAGGTCTGGGACAAGATTCATGGAAGGAATGATTCGTATCAAAGTCTGCTGTTACGGTAGTTAGTAATGGACACAGGCTATCCCTTGAATTATTCCCAAATCCATTGGGTCATACTCCTTGACTGCATGTAGCTACTCTTTTCACTTGCCCTCCAGCTCCCTGAGCCTGGCGGGGACTACAAAGGCAGGTGATTGTAACATGTCGAAAAGTACACCTCCCCATACTGCTCTCCTAGCTCTTCTCTCACATCTACTGCTCTGCTAATTTATATATCCTTAACATTTCTTCTTCTTGAAATATTTTACACGCCCATGTCTCCGAGACTGGCGCCAATTTCCATCTTTCCCCATGCTAACCTTCACTGACTGTGTCCATTCAACCAAAGAATTCTCAACCACAATGGTTCTTTCTATCACCCTAGCATATGTAGGAATTCATAGAGAAAAGTTGTTGGATCGAATGTTCGAGCCCTGAAGCACCAATCACATCGCATTCAACGAGTACTGGGAATGGTTTGGTACACCCCGATGAATTTTTCAACTACCGACATGTCATCCTGCAGAAGCTGTATAAGCTCTAGAAAACTCTCAGCCACCTCCTCAAGCCAGTCCTCAGCTGCCCATGAGTCGGGCTTGCCTCAGAACATGAGGGTATCTGATGTTGGAACACGTGTAAGGCAGTAAGCCTACATATGTCACCTACTGGTACCGCTGGTTGTAACTGCTGACCAACAGGTAGTGATGTATTGCTGACACACCACCCGAAGGCACTATCTCAGGCATTATTCCACGTACCGAAGCCTCATAACTATATTGACCATACTCAGAGTCACTCAATGGAAAAAAGTAGTATCTAAGCCTACCATACACTCCACCGGTGTCTCGTCTAGGTGGAAAACTCTAGCAATCACCTCCAGCCAGTCCTCTGCTGTCTGGGAATCTGCCTCGCCTCGTAACCTCAGAGGCCTCTGATGCTGGAACTCATGCGACGCGCTCTGTCGGCGTGCACTGTCTGCTAGTATGGAAAGTGGCATCTACAACCCAACAGGTGGTGGTGCTTCTGGTACACCACCCGAGGGTGCCAACATAGTAAAAAGGGCCCCGCATTGGGGCCTCGTCGCTCGGTGGGCCGGAATCGAGTACTCTCTCGGAACTCCAACTGACTGTCTCCATGGAGACATCCTGAACAGATGCGACACGGTCAACGATTTATACCTGGTGAGCTGAACTAGTTTGAGCTGACATTAAAACATTGGAAACACACACGCAATTAGTGTTTTCGTGCACAAAGTTGGAAATCTGAAGTCAGGGTCCTAGTGTACGGATACGTCGGCCACCACACCAACACTGGACTCCATTAACTGAAGACATCACTCGGTACCCTTAACACTATTGCTTCAAATAGAAAATGATCAGAGTCCTTAGTTCTGCGGTATAACCGAACTCCTCTGATACCAATTTTTCACGACCCGTCCTTGGGACCCATGCCATGACTACCCCATGCCCTCCTTCCATAGGCCAGGGGCTGGCGACTAGCACCAACGGTGTAAACCCCGATAACTAGGAAGACATTGCCTTTATAAAAGTAAAAAAACATCACAGAGTACAAGCAGAAGTAATACACTAAGAACCAAAGAAAGTGCTGAAAAGTAAGTGGGCCAGAATACAAACCCAACTGAAAGTACATCTAAAACTGAACAAAATTACAACAAAAAAAGTCAAACATCTAGAAGAATGGAAGCATCTCCTGGGACATCCTTCTCAGATCCTACATAAAGGGAAGGTACCAATAGCACAGCTCCTGGATCGTCCACCACAGATCCTACCTGAAGGGAAGGTACAGATAGACTCCACAACGATCTCGCCCATCAACCTCCTCCGAGTGTCATCTCATCGTGATGTCCACCTCCGGATACTAACTCGTCAAGAGGTCCACCTACGGGTACCGTCTAGTCCTCGAACACTCAGCCTCTGTCAGCGATGTCCGACGTCTGCAACCAACAAAACGATGTGCAGGCATAGACCATGCAGGGGTGAGTATAAGATACTCAGTAGGGACCTCGAGACCCTAAAGGTCTCACTAAATCAAACAAGGATAACCACAATGTAGGATCTCAAAAGATAACCCTTACTTAGGTATAACCCAATACTTATAACTATTTTATCACGAAACCCATCTCAATCATGAGGAAACACAAAGGTTGTGAAATCAATGGATAACAACTACATAGGAATATGCCCATACATATACCTAGGTTATCAAGTGACCCATCTAAATCACGAGGTAAACACAAAGGTCATAGACTCAACTCAAACCAGGAGTTTCATTATCAAAATTGTAACTGCTGAAGAGCCACGTCTCTGTAGTGTACAGTGATCTTGTCACGACTCTGAGGTACAGTGATCAACGTCATGAATAAAATCATGATTGAGCAATGTCTATGACTTTTGTGTTTACCTCATGATTGAGATGGTTCACTTGATAACATAGGTATATGTATGGGCATATACCTGGGTTGTGGTTATCTGTTGATTTCATAATATTTGTGTTTCCTCATGATTGATATGGTTTACTTGATAACATTGGAATATGTATGTGCATATGTCTAAGTAGAAGTTATCTGTTGAGATCATCTTTGTGGTTATCCTTGTTGGTTTTATTGAGACTTGGATGGTCTTGGGGTCCCTACTGAGTATCGTTATACTCACCCCTGCACGGGCTATGCCCGCACCTCGTTGTGTTGGTTGCAGATGACAGGTAGTGCTGACAGAGGCCAAGTGTTCGAGGACTGGACAGTACCCGGAGGTTGATTTCACGACGAGGCGACACTCAGAGGTGGTTGTCAGGCGAGAGCATTGCGAACGCTATCTGTACATACCCTTCAGGTAGGATCCGTTGTGGACAACCCAGGAGCTGCTTCTATCTTCTTCTAGCTGCTTGTCTTTGTTGTACTTTCTTTCAGTTGTAGCTGTACATTCGATTAGGTTTGTATTCTGGCCCATTTAATTTTCAACACATCCTTTTGTACTTAGTGTTTTCCATCCGCTTGTACTCTATAGTGTTTTGTTACTTTTATAAAGGAAATGCCATCCCAGTTATCGGGATTTACGCCTTTGGTGCTAGTCGCCAGCCCCTGGCCTATGGAAGGCGGGCTTAGGGTAGTCACGACACAGGCCCTGAGAAAGGGTCGTGAAAAATTGGTATCAGAGGAGTTCGGTTCTACCGCAGAACTCAGGACTCTGATCTTTTTCTATGTGAAGCAATAATGTTAAGAGTATTAAGTGTGGTTATCAGTCCAGGGAGACCAGTGTTGTTGCGGCGACCGACGTATCCGTACACCAGGACCCCGACTTCTGATTTCCGACTTAATGCACGAAAACATTAATTTCATATGTGTTTCAAATTATCTTTGTGATTACATTGTGTCAGCTCACTAGGTATACTGTTCTGACAGTGGCGCACTTGTCTCTTTTCAGGATTGCCCCATGACGGCAGCCAACTAGGGTTCCGAGCGTTGTGTGGGATGACAGCCCACCGAGCGACGAGGCCTCGGTAAAGGGCCCTTTGACAGCAGAAGCACCAGCGTTACCTCTACCCGCCGAGCCACCGATGCTACTAGCCCCAGCCGCTGATGGTGCACATCTCCTTAGAGAATTGCATGAGTTTCAGTGTTAGCGACAACTCAGGTTACATGGGGAGACAGACCCTCAGGCAGCCGAGGATTGGTTGGAGGCAGTTGTATGAGTTTTCTGTTTGGTTGGGACACCAGCTGACCTTATTGTGGTCCTTTCAGCGAGCCTCCTGCACACGGCAGCAGAAAGATGGTGGAGCTTGATGCTCCAGGTGCACGACTAGGGATTTATCCTTTGGATGAACTTTGTGAGCATTTTTCGCTCAGAGTTCATCCCAGTCACCCTCCGAGCGGTGCACATCCATGATCTGCTACAGCTGCGGCAGAGTAGCATGATAGTATCCCAGTACGCGGTGAGGTTTATCGATCTCACACGCTATTCCACGGACATGGTACATGACCCATTCTTCATGGATCAAACCTTCGAGCATGGGCTCAGGAGAGAGATCAGAGCTTTAGTTGTTTCTCACAGCATTCCAACACAGACATGGTTGTTTGAGTGAGCCCTCGTAGTGGAGAGTTTCCTTGCAAAGCAGTCTACAGCAGCAGGACCCACCACTAGACAGTATGCTGCAGAGTATTATGCAGCATGCATTAGACAGATGACGTAGAGTTCTAAGAGGACTTGACCTACAGGTGGTCGAACACATGACACAAGATCGTTTTTGTGAGGAACCCAGGGTGGAGAAAGAATTACCATGCGCGGACAGTGTTACTCCTGCAGCGGGGTGGGTCACATGGCTCGTGACTTCCGACCCGCCATACAGTTGACTAGCAGATGAACGAAGGACCTCCCGAGTAGAGGCTGAGGTTCGATCGAGTTGGACAACATGGAGCAGGAGACCATGGTAGGGGAGCTGGCCGTGCACCTAGAGGTGGACGACGCTTCGAGGTGTTTCCACCGCCACCACCAGGAGGTCCACCCCGACCACAGGGAACATGGGGACGTGGGAGAGCTCAACTTCAGGCAGCTGAGGCCTTCGATCATGGAGCTCTGGGATAAGATGGATAGGAGTGGGACTAGCTCTAGACCTGGAGACTTTTGGTCATGTTGCATCAGGCATTGTTGTTTTTTGTTTTTAAAAGCTCCGTGTCTTTGTACTTTGAGTTGTAGTAAATAAAGACACATTTCTTGTGGTGTTTACCTTCCTATCATCTGTTTATGTTGTTACTAATAGGTTCCGGTTTAAAAACCATTGACTTGACCCTCACTTTGAGATACCTAATGGAGGAGACCCAGTGACCACACACAGATGCCGACAGTGTGACTCAACCCTTGGAGGCGAGGGTAATGGATAGATCTCTTGGTAGTAGTGTGGAGGCCTTACGACGTCATCCTTGGAATGGATTAGTATCTTCCATGTTGAGATTGACTGTATTAGGTGAAGAATGTGGTTCATCCAGGGGATGAGACCAGATTTCTCTTATCGGCAAAGAAGAAATCTCAACAGCTATTGTAGGACCTGAAATGTCCAAGCCATCCAAGAGAGGATGAGGACAACTCAGAGCCGACAAAAGTCTTGTGCTGATAGGGGGCGGAGACCACTAGAGTTCGAGGTTGGCAACCACGTTTCCCAATGGGTCTCACCCCGACGTGAGTTACAGAGATGTGGCCGAGGCGACAAGTTATCT
Source organism: Viscum album (assembly GCA_963277665.1). NCBI lineage: Eukaryota > Viridiplantae > Streptophyta > Magnoliopsida > Santalales > Viscaceae > Viscum > Viscum album. The sequence goes on from OY728159.1 coordinate 1,437,956,970, forward strand.
CCGAGGTTTAACGGTCCTTTCTAGTTCCTCAGCAGGGTAGGCGAGGTGGTTTACCGCTTGGCCCACCCACCTCAGTTGCACCAGGTGCACAATGACATCAATATATCTCAACATAAGAGATACATGCTTGAACCGACGCATGTCATCGACCAAGGGGAAACTAGACTTTGGTGATGGGGTGACTTCTATGGGGTTCTAGTAGAGGTTGAGGATCGACAGGAGCAGATCCTATGAGGACAGTCGATTCCTTGAGTGCGCTTTCACTGGCAGTACGGGACCCTCCAGGTGAGCACATAGGAGTGAAAGGCTCAGATGTGTGATCAATACCGCTTTTGTATACCTAGTTTTTGTTAAAGATTTATGAGGATGTAATTCCCTGAGGTAGGAGTAATGTAAAGACCCGTAAAATTCAAGGGAATTTTTTTTTCTTAATTTTCTTTGAGATTTTACAAGAACGCAGTTTTTGACAGCACCTAATTCTGAGGACCGGTGTGCCCAAAATCTTTTTCCGATGTTTATCTCGGGTACGTTCAGTAAACGAATGAGCGGGTTTTCTATCTTTTGAACCAGTGCTCGGAATCGAATTCTTAGGACACCGATGGAATCACAGCCCTGGTAATTACTTAGGAACACCTTTTCCGGACTTCTGTTTTCTCGGGTGTGGTTTTTAAATTTTCGGTTTCTGTAATTGAATAAAATAAAATGGTGCGACCAATTATTTTATTTTTCTTAACTTAAGATAAGCGGATGATGTGGGACCCACAATATCATGCCCACTTGGTAGAATATTTGTACGGTGGGGCCCACACGATCCCCACTGTTTCTATTCTTCTAAGGCACCCACACCCCCTATTAATGAAGTCAAACCGTGCATTTATTTTGGATAAGAAATGCCTCATTAATGTGGCGGTTTAAGCGTTGCAATTAAATTCACTTAATTATTTCTTTCATTTTTGAATTTTAAAACACAAGGCTTGTGAAATAAAAATAAGATAACTCTTATTTTTATTAGGGGTGGTGTTGAGAGGCTAAGAGATTTCACTCAGGCTCTTGATGATCTTCTCATCCTCGCAATGAACGGGAAGAATGCGAAGAATGCCGGATCCTCAGAAATCAACGACGTTTCTTCTGCGATGCTTCTTCCGCGACGCTCCTTCCATGACGTGACAATCCCCCTTCCGCGACGCCTTCTTCCATGATGTGATTTTCCATGACGAATCCTTGATCAATGAATTCGACGAGGTAGGGGTTTTGATTCAATTAAATATTTGTGATTTATACCTGCGAAAAATGTTTAAAATTTGTTGGAAACCTTTTTAAGCCACTAATGCGGTGGGGGAGGACCGACAAAGATGTCTGAACCCATAATCCCTTCATTCTTGATGTGCGGATCGACGGGCGATGATGAAGTAGGCCGCACGATCATTGTGAGGTCTTTTCAGTGAAGAACATGTCCCGGGAGGGCCGCTGTCGAAGACGGCGGGCAATTATGACCACTAGAGCTCGTCCGGTGGTCCGTGGAGCAAGCCGCTGGCACGCCTCGATGGCAGGCCTCGCCAGCACGGCGGCGCCAGCGGCACGAGGCGGCGGCCGGCCTCCAGAAGACAGTGGCGCCCGACGTGCCACCGGAGAGAGCCGCCGCAGTGGCAGGCCGCAAGTCACGCGACCGCGCGGGAACAGAGCAGGTGGGAAGTGGAAAACGGCCGCGTCCAATGGCAAGGGGCGGCCCCCACGCGGGGCCGCGGTTTCGACCCAGGGGGGTGGTTCCCCCCTTTGCGTGACCGCTTGGCCAGCGCCAGCGTGCCGGCCCGAGCCGCCCGGAAGGACCGCCAGGCCGGGCCGTGACCCGGTCGGGCCGGGCCATGCCCAAGCGGGCCGACCCTGGGGGTATCAGGCCGGGTCGGAACGGGCCCGAACCCCCTATTACCGAACCTCATTCGGTCTGTTGCCCATAACATGAGCTGCAGACCTCCGATCGACTCACCGTCCATTGCGTATCAATCATGGGATCGAGCCGGTCGATTTGATATGTTACACTTAGGGTTTTGGAGGACTTTGGGTTCAGCCGGGTTGGTTCGTACATGAAATCAATCGGGCCCTCGGAGCGGAAACACTTATAACTTGAGCTCTGGTCGTCCGATTGACGTGTCGTTGACATTGTTGTGTTATTCTTAGTGAGATGGAACTTTTGGCATGCTTCCCCTATGCTTTGAATGTAGTTGAATAATGGCCGGGTTGGATTGTACTCGAAATCCAACCGGGTCCCTGGGACGAAAAGATTAATATCCCACAGACTGGACGTCTGTTTAAGGAACCGTCAAAGGTGTTGGTGATCACGTTGAGAAACAGTCCCTATGAGAATAACCTATGATAGTTTGGGGTACAATGGAGATATGGACGGTTTGGTTTGCACACGAAACCAACCAGGCCCCTGTGACGAAAAGGTTAATAACCCACAGACCATGCGTCTGACTGACGCGCCGTCTGTTGCGTTGGGACCCCTATGACGAGGCGGTACATTGAGATTCTTCTTTGTGGAACTTTTTGATACTTGGAGTATAGACCAGTAGCTCATGGAGCAGACCCTCTCGATGACGAACTAGTAGAGTGCAGAGACCTAGTAGCTAGCAGAGATTTGACAACTGATGATCTATCGACTCAGTGTGTTTTAGATAGCCCAGTGGGGAGCGCTTGGATGTAGCAGCAGACCCACGGTGGAGGAGCACTTGGTAGTAGCGGTAGACCCGATGTACTCAACAAGAGGAGTACCTCTGGGCACTATGAGGGGGAGCTCTTGGTTGAAGCGGCATACCCACGGCAGAGGAGCGCTTGGTTGTAGCGGCAGACCTGGGGTACTCAATAGAAAGAGTACCTATGGAGGCTATGAAGGGAAGTGCTTGGTTGTAGCAGCAGACCCACGACGGAGGAGTGCTTGGTTGTAGTGGTAGACCCACAGTACTCAACAAAAGGAGTACCTCTAGAACCTAAGAGGGAGAGAACTTGGTTGTAGCGGCAGACCCATGGTGGGAAATGCTTGGTTGTAGCAGCAGGCTCACAGTACCCGACAGGGAGAGTACAACAGTAGTCCAAGGAGTTCGGTGTTCTTGGTTGTAGCAGCAGGCCCTTTGTACTCGATAGAGGTGGAGTTCGGCACGCGTGGTGGTAGCGGCATGCCCTCTATACTCGACATAGGAGGAGTTCGGCACACTTGGTTGTAGTGTCAGTCCCACTATACTCGATGGAGGGGGAGTTCTCTAGAAGCCATGGTTTCGACGTCATGAATAAAATCTTGGTTGAGATAAGTCTATAACCTTTTTGTTCACCTCATGATTATGATGGGTCACTTGATAACTTAGCTATATGTATGGGCATATACCTGGGTCGTGGTTATCCATTGATTTCATAATCTTTGTGTTTCCTCATGATTGATATGGGTTACTTGATAACATAGGTATATGTATGGGCATATCGCTAAGTAGAGGTTATCTGTTGAGATCTTTTTTGTTGTTATCCTTGTTGGTTTTACTGAGACCTTGATGGTCTTGGGGTCCCTACTGAGTATCGTTATACTCACCCCTGCACGGGCTATGCCCGCACCTCGTTATGTTGGTTGCTGATGATGGGTAGTGCTGACGGAGGCTGAGTGTTCGAGGACTGGATGGTACCCGGAGGTGGATTTCACGACGAGGCGACACTCGGAGGTGGTTGACGGGCGAGAGCTTTGTGGACGCTATCTGTACCTATCCTTCAGGTAGGTTCCGTGGTGGAAAACCCAGGATCTATTTCTATATTCTTCTAGATGCTTGTCTTTTTTGTACTTTCTTTTAGTTGTAGACGTACATTCGATTGGGTTTGTATTCTGGCCCATTTACTTTTCAACATTTCCTTTTGTACTTATTGTTTTCCTTCCGCATGTACTCTGTAGTGTTTTGTCACTTTTATAAAGGCAATGCCTTCCCAATTATCGGGATTTATGACTTTGGTGCTAGTCGCAAGCCCCTGGCCTATGGAAGGTAGGCTTGGGGTAGTCACGACATGGGCCCCGAGGACGGGTCCTGACAGGTAGGATCCACGACAGGGGTTCACAGGAGCAGTTAAATTTACATGTACATTCCGGTTTTCATGTAATCTCTACTTGGGCATGTATACTGGCCCCTTTTACATATTGTACACAATCTTTTTACTATTCAGTCTACTTCTGTTCTTATCATGATGTGTGCTTGGTTGCGTGAGTTACATGTTAAAAATGAAATGCCTACCCAGTTTTAGGTAATACATCTTCAGTGCTAGTCTCCAGCCCCGGGCCTATGGAATGTGGGAATGGGGTAGTCACGACACAGGCCCCGGGGGATGGGTCGTTACAGTAGCAATCACATCTAAGTAGATAGCTACATTTGAAATAACCATCACAGTATATTCTATAAATCTCTTAGGAGAAACATTCATATTTACCTCCATAACGTTACACAATACATTGGAGAGCTCTCTCGGGCTCACCCACCCTATGTTTATCACAGAACCACCCGTATACACAAACAATTCCCACGAACCATAACATATTCATGACACATAAAACAAACATAATGGAATGATTAAATTACCCCATTTAAATCATAATAAATTATTTAAAAATATTAACATAACAAATCCATTATAAAAACCAATTTCAATACCATTATTTTTAAAAAGTATAAGGTATTTATTATCATACTAAAACACACTATGGCTTGTTAATGGATCCAAATATCAAATATTACTCAAGGTGGTGGAATAGGGCATTTTCAACGTGTACATAAAAAAAGGAAACAAGCCTTTATATCTTTTAGTAAAATGCATTATATAAAAATATTCCCTTTGAATGAAATGAAAACTCTGTGGGGTATATAAAACGTATAAAATAATGTCGTGTATAAAACAAAATATACCTCACTGGTGGCGATTGAGACGAAGTGCCTTACCTCGTGTATGAATTGACTCGATATTTCTTTAGTCTCCTGAATAATAAAATAAAGTTAATTTTAAATTGATTAAGAACCTTTTTTTCAAGTTTATTATTTATTTTATATCACTTATTACCCTGTTGTAAACATTATTTAATCATTTATGTTAATAATGGTTGTTTTGTAGATATTTGGCACTTGAGTATAAAATGAACACCTTATAATTAAAATTTGTCTGTGTCATCAATATTCCATTATCACTAGAATGATATTAATTATTTACAGATCATATACATAATATATATCCATTATAAATATGTATTTATAACATTTCATAACATTTGGAGATAAGAAATTAAATGCACCATTTATGGAGACGGTAAGCCATACGTACGCATGAACACTACGTTCATTTCGTTTTCATACATTCGTGAAATTAAAACATAATTATACATAAGTATATTATGATTCAATTATAATATCATATATAACATCATTAACTTTATCATTTATACATCACACATATTTTATTAACATGCCATGTCACTTTGAGGGGGTGGTAGTCTGTAGTCCTCGAATGAAATTATCATGTTTACCCATAATAGAAACCATAAAGGTTTGATATAAATGAAAAATATATATGAAAAATGAAAAAATAATCATATGATGTATAATATATAAAACAGTTCAATCTTAATGGCCCCCATTAGAGGCGGTAAATGATAATTGAACAATCATCGTTTCGTGAGGCGTCTGTTTTCCATCCACAGAAACAGTCTATTTTTTACCCTTTAGATGGATTTGTGTTCATTTGTAGTTAAAATAATTAACATAAATACATAAATTTACATTTATGATACTGGTTTTGTTATAAAATAATTGAATAAAAAGAGTTATGGGTTTGGAGAGGTAAAATACACGATAATAATTTAAGAGAAACTGTTATCTTTAATTTTGATAACTCCATTTCATTTGAACCTAAAGAACTTCTTGAAGTTATTTATGACTAATTTAAGAATTATAGGTGTAATATAAGGACAATTACAACTTATTTGGGTAGGGGTTGGATGATTCAAGGTGCTTGAGAGGTGTGAGTAATGAGTTATATATGAGGGATTTTTATAAGGGGGAGGGGGGCTCTTTTGGAAAGTGTGAGAATATTATTTTATTATAAACTTTTCATCTGTTTCTAATGATCCAAGACTCATTAAATTAAAATATAAGATGGGTCATGTTAGAAATAAAATCATCCAACAAGAATTGGACATTTTTTGGATTTTGCTTTAACATTTATAATCTTATTTACTTAAATCATTTATTAATGAGGTAAACACTAAATCAATGTTATGTCATAAATAATTTATTATTTTTGATGTCTAAAAAATATAAAAAAATACCACGATATATGAAATATTTTTATATTTCCAGTAAATATTTTTTGGAAAATGTAAACTTATATAACCCAATGTAAAAATTGATTTAGTAAAAGATATATGTTTTAGTTATTTTTGTTTTCACATTAAATTAATTATTATAAATTGTAATTATCAATCCCATGTGGATCCATGGGGTCCCAAATTCGACCCAAGGATGTCCATGGTCGTATATGTATCATCCAATAGAATTATGACACATGATAGGGTAAATTAATTATTAATATAATATTATTTTTTCCCTTATTTACCGTATTTCCATTTTAACCATGGTAAAGAAAAAATTTAAATAGATAAATACTAAAAATGCCAAAAATAAAAAGTTTCCAATTTAAAAAAAGTTGGTCCTATTGAATTTAAACATGGAATAAATTTTTCTAAACTCAAAACACAAAATTTGAAGAAATTAATTTAATATTATTTCCCATTGTTAGTACGAAATGTGTGTTTTTAAAAAATAACAACTATCAAAAGATTGACACTTCTTTATATCCAATTTCATAATGAAATTAATTTCAATAAACAAAATTTGATTAAATGGAAAATAATATAATCTAATTAAACTTTAGAATCAATTAAAAATATAATAAAACCATACACATATATTAGATTAAAAGGTAGTTGTGAATTAAAATAAAGTATTTTTCAGTATTCATTAAAAAATGAACATTATCAGAAAAACACCAAAATTTTATCCAAATTAAAATTTGGTGTCTTCATTCTAAATAAGAATTGAATTTTGTCATTTATATCATATAAAAGTGACCAAAACAAGCTTTAATGAGGGTTCTCCATCAAAAGGATATAAATCGACCATTTAGTAAATATTAGAATATTTATTCCTAAAATCAAATAATTTTCTTATTTTAAGCCACTAAATTTTATTAGATAAATTGAAAAAACATTAAAAAAATAGATTTAATTATATATTAGTTAGTTTAATTCATTCTTACCAATACAACAAATAGGCGTTAATTACTATTTTGAAATATATTATTATATTATTAGTGTGAAACTTATGATTTCAAAGAAACATGTTTTTGTGTATCAAGTACGCCATCGATCATATCAACCCCATTAAAGTAAAATTAATATATCATTCACAAATATTAGTAAAATTAAGAATGCCATATTCTTTATTTTCTTCTGACGTTACAAATATACTTAATTTTAATTGAATCATGTCTTTTCATATTAATATTTTATAAGGATTAATTATATTTTGAATTGGTTTTAAATAAATCGTATATGAATTATACATAAATTAATCCAATTTTTTTATTTTTAATCAATTTTTACAGATAATTGATATATAAAATTATAGTAAATTTTCTTACAATTTATCATTAATAATAAATTTTTTCTATGTGCCCTATAGAAAGAATTTATATTTAAATTTTTCAATTTTGTGAATTAAATTTAAAACAATGTATTCAGTATTTGGAATAATTTTTTTTAATTTCTTGAAATAAAATATAAATTTTTAACCAATTAAATTTTTGAAAATAGATTAAATTATGTATTGTGATTAAAATAAAAATGTGATTATCAATGAAAAAACATTAAAAATAAGGGTCCAAATAACCAATAAACCAGTCCAACAAATATTGGATGTGATATTTAGACATTATACCTTATAAACACGATAATAGAAAATTATTGCTGCTTCCTTACATTAAAAAATATATTTTTCTAATTCACTCTATAAAAAATTACATGAGTCCCACTCACCCAACTTATATATGGCCACCACTTATAATCCCAAATTTACACCATAAGAAATATTTAATGTTCAATACTTAGGAAAATATATGTAAACCATCCCTACCATCTTCTTAGAATTGTTATTTTTGATCAAAATTATAACATATGAATCATTTAGTTAAAATGAAATTATGATAACCAAATAAGATTTAATTGTCCACAATTCGCATATTTAATTTACTTACTTATACATATCATTAATATCTTTATATACCCAGATAATATAAATTAAAACCCATATTACTTATACTATGATGTTTTTATGTTATGTGAATGAACTTTATCTCACCCCACATTCATCAGATGGGATTCAAAATCAATATTCTTGTGTACTGCAGACTACCGCCTCTTGAAGTGATGTCGATCATTTTTCCTTTACCACCCCTCATCATTGGTTATGGGGTTGGATATGAATTATATAATATGTTAATAAAATATTATTATCTATTGTTTAATTATAATAGACACTCCTTGTAATAATTTATGATTTATTGGTGTCATGTTAATGTATCATTAGTATATGACATACTACTGCGTCATGAAGCATTGAAATTTGTCTATGAATAAAGCATTATGTAAAAGGTGATAATGGAAAGGATGTTTAATATGTGTGAAATAAGGGAAATAATTATTTTAATGAATGAATACTTATCATTTGATAAAGATGATATATATCATTTCCTTACTATATTACTAAAGTAATAATGATAAAGTTGTTTGTTTATGTGTGGTCAATAGCCTTCAGGAAACAATCTAACTCGATTTTCCTCACCACACCACACAAATAATATATATAAGTATAACTAATTAAATAATATGATATATATGATATTAATTATTTTTGTGATGAAATTATTTTATGTATCTCCTTTCCATAATGATCATTAAAAAAAATGATTACCGAAGAGTATGTACGACATACCGTCTAAATGAACATAAAATAATTTATTTTCATATCCATAACTCATGATTGGATGAAATGTATAATTGTATTAATAATATGATTATTATGTCATGATTATTATTATTTAGAAATTATCGCTATATAATATGTGAAGCAACCTTATATTTCATGACAAAGCACACTTGGGAAAAAATACAATTTATTACCCAGAAGAACAAAAATAATGAATGATTATTAATGTACGTGGTATAAGATCTTATTAATCTATCATCTATAACATAATAAATATTAATATGGTTAATTACTAACTTAATACAATGTCTAAATAGGCTATATATAATTTGAAAAAACATTAAACAAATAAATGAATCATATGTTAAAATATTTAATCTCAATTTTATTTCATTGAGGAATATTATAATGTAAGTGTACAACATAATTTATATGTAATATATACATCTTATTTGATTAAATAAATCCAATAAAATTCATACATCATAGTTTTAAAAATTTAAATTTAAAATTTTAATTTTAGGGGAATTTAATTTAATGACAACAATATGTAAATAAGTTCACAACACAATTTTGTTTCATTAGGTTATAATACAAATTATTTTGTCATTTATATAAAATGATAAAAATTATAATTAATCAATATTTTAAAAAAAAATCTCCCTTTTTTATCAAGATTAATTTTTATTCAATTAATCAATTCATTGATATTTTTTTAATTCAATGTTTTTTATCATATTAGGGTTTTATTTAAAAAAATCTAATTGTGATTATTACTTCATGAAATTATAGTATTGGATTATATTTGAACACTACACTGGAAAACCATTAATTTTATAATCATCTTTTTATTCACTATATTTTTTAATTGATAGTGCCATGTTTTCCTCTTTGGTATTTAAAATGTTTCAAAATATGAATTTTTGAATACCCGACCAAATTTATTTTATCAGTCATAAATATCTTTTCTCAAAAAACAATGTATTATAAAAATTATATAATTTTTTAACCATTAAGTAATTATTTATTAAAGATAATGTTATTCAATTTTAATTTTTGAATAATTAATTCATAGGAACCTTCTTATAAATTTTAGAAAAATGGAATTCTTTATGTTTTTTGTCATTAAAAAGGAATTTACATTTAGTAATATATATAATTATCCATTGACATGATGATCATTACATTAAATCATATTTTTTATTTCTAAAATGTTGTTTTTTGATAATTCAGATTCAAAATTTATTTTCAATCATAAGATTTTGAAAATTATTACCAAAATAAAATATGATATTTTACTAAAGAATGTTTTTTTATGATCATATAATGGGATTCATCATTATAAATTACATGTACTCATTATTCATAGTCTGATGGTTTTATATTGTTGCAATCATTATTATTTACCTAGATAGTGTATGATTATTTTTAGGATTAATAAAATTTACATCAACATACTAGATTCATTATTATAATCATTTACCTCCTTCTAAATGACTCACTTTCATGTGAGTATAAAATAATAATTTTCAATTAATATTCATATCATTTATCATGGAAATATTAATTTATCCATAATTATATCATTTCTACATATGGTGTTCTATATGTTTTCGTCTCTATAGATATATATAAATAATTATTCCTTATTTAATAAGAATAATTGATGATGAAGAACTTTATTTATGAATTAAATTCATAACCATATATTTCATGAATTATAAGTATTTATGGACATGGGTGGGCCCATGTTAATGATTTTACCTTGATGTATTCAAAGTCTAATTGGTTGAATAATTTATCTATCCTTAGCTAAATAATTTATAACCATAAATTTTCAAATTTATTGAGAATATATATTGACATTAAAGATATCATGTGTAAAAGAAACATGATGGGTAATAATTAATAATTTCCTTCAATGAGATTACTATTATTATTAATCATGAGGTTTTCACTATTTTATTTACTTATGTGTAATTCCGTATTTATTATTCCTTATCGTGTCATTTAAATTGAATTTATGAGTAGTTATTATCCTTTTTATATGGATTATTATATTTCTAGTTATTCCAATGGAACCTATGTTTAGAAATTTACCTTGCCATATTTTGTGGTCATTATCCATATATTTAAATGAAATTTTTATTCAGTTAATTTCAACTAATTGATGATTATGATTATTTATTTTTGATAGCTTAATGTTATAACACAATTACAATTAATTTTACGCCACCACAATTTTTTCAATTCGCATGCATTCCATGATGTTTACTATGAATGATATATAGTGATACAAAACATGGAGTAAATTTATTCAATTCAAAATTAATATATTAAATACTTATTCAAATTTAATTTAATAATCATCTATGTATCCGATGTACCATGTTAATTAATGTATTTGGTACATTGGTATGTGATTCCTTATACATCTAAAATGTAATGGTAGAAGAAAAAGGATTTGGGATACTATGTTGGGGTCTCTATAATTTGTATCATATAAATTATAGTATAAACCTTCTAAACTAAAATAAAAAAACATTGATTATTGAACATAAAAATACTTTATAAATTTATTAAAATTATAGAATAGCATCATTAAAATTTGATATGTTTGAGATGATGTTGTTTTTTCATCCAATAAATCCCTCTCTTGGAACTAAAGGTGGATAAAGATAAACCTAAGATGTACCTATGGGTAATGTAGTCAGTCATATATTCCATGAATTTTATGAATATTTTATGGATTATTTTATATACCAACCATTGGAATGGTGTGAGGTTTTGAGGCTCTTTGTGTCAAGAATAAATATTTGAAATATTTAAAATAAAATTAATAGAAAAAGGGAATAGTTTTTTTTGTAATTTTTTAATAAAAATTGACATTGGGATTGGATAAGAAATCTAAGGGATCTGTTGAGTTAAAATAGTGGGTTTTACCGAAGGAGGGACATGCCCCTTGATGGCACATAGTAGTTGTGAAATAATAATTACTGGCATAAGATGAATAAAAAATTTAAATAAATTATTTTAGTTCATCAGTTCATTAATCTACCTAATATCTTATATATGTATATAGTTATGAAGGAATTATGGGGTCAGATCTATAACCTTGAAAACATTGAAGAGAGATTTATAGTATCTCTATCAGATGAACGACAATCGAATGGGTGTTCCATGATTTGTGAGTGATTAAATTATAGGATGTCGCCAACGATAATGAAATACATTCATTATTTATAATCAATCGATCCAAATGAGTTGGAAAAGTTTTTGATTATATATCATTCATTTTAATGATTGTTATTATGAGAGAGAATCAACCATAAATGTAATTGATTGGTTGAGAATTTTTATTTCTTGGTCGGTTAGTTTTATCTGGGAATTGGGATGATTTTATTGTGATTATTTTGATTATATAATTCTTTATAATTATAAAACTAAGGAATTGATGATAACATGAACAATGGTTGAGTTTAATTTCTATTATTTGTTGTTGTTCTTTTCATTCCATATTTTCATTGGTCATCATTGGTAAATATTTGACTAGTAGTTCAACCGGATTTGAAAAAAATAAATTTTTTGTTGTTGTTTCATGGGGAGATGGTTTGATATCATTCAACTGAGATTTGTATTACATGGTGATCTTGTGACGATGGAATATAAATTAGTTCTTGTAGTATTAGATACCCTACATCAGGTTCTCGGAGTTAGAATTAAGATAACCCATGTAGATGATTTACAAATGAAATCGAAGGGGAATATTTTGGACTTCGATGATGGATTAAATCAATTGGGCATGGTTATTGAATATTTGATGAGGCATGTTTCCTACTCGAGGTATAGAGGAGTGACAAATAAAGAAGGATCTAGTTTTGGAATTTTGAATTTTCCAATATCACACGATGTGTATTCTGGGATTATACAGCATGTAGAACCATCTCAATGGGGGCACGGGATGCAAGTGAATGATATGTATCACATGGTGTGTGAAAACGTCACATGGAATGTGAACTCTCCTTTATGGGTCATTGTGTACCTTAGAAGGTTCATAGAGATGAATTTATGTACATGAGCTTTCGAACACCATATACTCGCATTTGAGCTGAACCACTTGTATATGGGATGATATTAAGATGCTGGGGAATGTGGTTCACTTTTTTAGGTTCATTTGAATGTTTGATTTTACATGTGCATAACAAAGTGCTGATGGGAAATACCATGTACACAGTGCACACAATATTTACTCCTACAATGTTGGTTTAATGCCCTTATCTTTTGTATATTGGAATAGTTTTCCTAGAGTGTGTTTTTTATATACTTATACATTAGTGGTAGTATGGAATCTTGTCCAACTCATAGGGTGGTGATTAATTTACTAGGAATTTATGGATATATTATTTTGGAATAGTTATATGAGTACTATAGTATGATCCAATATCCATAATCATGTCTTATGTTGAGTTATTGGTAACATCATGACTAACACTATGCAGGTGCTGATCTTATACATATCTTGATAATTCATAATGATATGTTAGTATACCACATTGGCATAAGATATATCCTCATCTTAGTATCGTACCTCTTCAAACGTCCAACATATACTTATTTTGGATTGTCCCAATGAGATTTATATTTTAGAGAGATACCACACAAGATCCCCAACTCATGGAGAGTGTTATATCAATAGAGTGGTATATGGAACCATTGAGGAGTAATCTAAGGATGGATTTATAGTCATTACCTAATCATGATATTGGGTGATTTTTTAGTATATTTTTATATTATAAATATATATTTTTTAAACATATACATGTGTGGTGCTGTAAAATGTTCATTTTTTGTATTAATTTCTCTTTAGAGGTTTCGTAATGAGATTTTTTATACTCACACATTTATGGGAATTTTCTTCACATTTCATGGCTTATGTAGATCTGAAACCATTTTATAGAGTCTTATAAGGACAGGGACCCGGTAGTGGTTAGTGGGACTGAAACGACCATTGAGTCTTCGAAAATTATCTTGAATCTTATCTCCATGATCAATTTCATGTTGGAAAATTTTTTAGACTCTTTTAGGAAGATTTTATTTGCGAATTTTTACTCTCCATTTCAATTTTTGTACTGTTGTTGTGTGATATTGATGTATGCATGCATGGTTAGTAAGATGTTATATTTTTTATTAGATTATGTTCATGGATATGTGTGTATATGTGCATGTACTTTAGGATATGGAAAAACATGTTTTTGATATACCTACTCAGTGATAATCAACAACTCATGCCCTATTGAGGAATGTTTGGGGAGTTAAGGAGTGTTCCCCTTCGATACGGGTCATGAATGAGTGGTATTATAGCAGTTTGTCCTTCCTTACCTATAGATTATATGATATTGATTTCAAACAATAGTGTATTGAGTTTCAAGTATGTATTTTAAAATGAGGACTCTAGTTTCAGTGTGGTAGTCGACGATTCCATAAAAAATGACTCTGATGACCGATTTCTTGCCTTAGTAAATGTGTACACTGGTTTCAGAAAAAATAATTTCACATGCATCATACAAGAATTGGTTATGGTTTAGATATCCTTGTTGAGTAATCCCTCCAAATATTCTCATAATATACGGTGTATCCATCCTATTTGATTATTCATTTTTAATGTTTTGTAGTTCGGAATCATCATCAGGATGACAAGGTTGGTGACCATTGTGATTTGGCATCAATAAATGGTTCGCTTTCAGAGGTTATACATCCTAATGATGCATTCACTATACCATTACCTAAAATGATAAATATGGTACCCACAGTTCCACAAGATTAGGTATGTAGACTAAGCTCCATTCATGAGTATCGGCCACAACTACCACTCTGGTTCCATGGGGATCTCATCCCACATGTAGTTGACCTCTATCTGGAGGTTCTAACACAATCCTTGTATCTGTTTAGGACACTAAAATATTATATTGTTTTTCCAATAGGGATCCCTTTCAATGGTTCAACACAAATATGGTGGTGGTTTCAATCCAATCATATGTTTAGTTGGCACTATCATTGAATTTTTTATCACCATTTTAGAAATTAGTTATATCCATCTACACTGAAGGATGTATGCATCCATGAGATTTAATAGATTCAGTTTTGGATCATAATAGTAGCTGCGTATTCCATGAGGTGCACCAAAATCACCAGGTACTCATTGGATAAGGCTAATGTCATACTCATTTGGTCATACACCGTCAAACTAGGACTATGTATATATATAAGAGATATAGTTATATTACTTTTAATTTCTCATTATGATGATGTTCATGATCAAACACTATTGATTAGGGATATTCTAGAATAGATGAAACGAATAGTCATTGCCCGAAGGGCCCATATAATAGGAGAGACATCACTTGTAGGGTTCTGGGATTAGTATAAATGACCTATATGTTCGAGAAATATCAGGTTGGTGACCCATGATATAGGGTTTATAGATCAAGGATCAAAGGATGGGTCATGTAATCTCATGGAGAAGTGATTCCAGTATTGTGATGGAAGCAATAATCTTTCATGATAATGTACAACCAATTTTTCAACTTACAAGGAAATAATCGATGGGAATCTATGTTATATGTATATGAATGAGAAGATAGGTCCATAGGGTGGAGGATGTGGCAGAGGTGATATGAGAGCATCTTGATCTTTTGGATGCTTCAAATTGTTTCCACCAGCTCCTTAGGTAGCCCACACCATTCTCATGGAGAATTAGGATAGGGGAGGGGGAAGATATAGCTCACATTTTTATATGACTCTGAGGCTTTAAGGATTATTTGAGGTATTATTTGCATCCATTATACCATAAATTATGTAATGAAACATTATTTATCTAGTCTATCATTTATGATAACATATTATTTAAGACATATAGATTCTAGTTGAGCCCTTAGCACAAACCATTATCGTGGTGACTATTACAAGATAAGACAATTTAATAAAGTACACATTATAAAAGTGTGAACATACTCTTTATGCTGAATTTTTCTCTTCAAATATATTTCTAGATGTGATGAGGTCATTTAAAATCATATATGATATAGAATGGGAATGTATTATCATGGCCCAGGTAAAGTGTTTCAAGAAGATGATTTTTGGTTTCTAGGACGATGGGTCATGTTTTTCCATTATTTGTGAAAATGAATCCATGGAATACAAGTAATGATCTGGCATAATAGTTTATAGATGATTAGACATATGTTGGATATATTAACCCATGGAATAGTAGATGTTGTTGGTTTTCATTTTCCTATAGTCTTGGTGGAGATTGAGGATGTCTTTCAATAGATGTTCCAATATTACCTCTCAATCATCATATGGACTTCAACATTGATTTAAACAAATGGAAAAAATCAATATCTACATCAGCTTATAAGATGGTTTTCATGTGGATTTTTCATATGACGGTGATGTTGGTTGACGTGCAGATGAAGGTATTGTATAACCCATATGTCTCAACAAGGGAAGGCCCGATGATGTTTTCCAAAAAGGTAGACACTAGATTGTGGTTTTTTTGTACTTTCGACACCTAAAATAGGTTACCATGAATAAAATTTATCAATTAACATGGTAAGATTTCCAAATTCATCAGTTGATAGGGTTAGATGGTTATTAAGGCATTACCGTAATCTAGTCATTTACATGTTTAGAGTACATATTGAGTATGTACTAAGAATTTATTTATGAAGTCACTATAGATAGAATGAGTGGTTGTGGATTCCTTTGGGAATAAGTAATTCCCCATTAGTTTTCATGTGACACCAAGTTTTGATTATTATGTCCCTATTCATCTATTTAATTATAGTTTCTACGGATGAAATCATTATGTGATTGGTTTTGGAGGACGAGAACATGATACATTGAGTATGGTTCTAGATATAAGTTGAGTGTTCAACCATTAAATGAAGATCTTGATCTACTGAATATGGATTTAGGAGGTCTACTATATAGGACGTAATATTTTTGAGGGTAGTGAGAATGTATACCTGATGAATGTAGTTGTAAGGTCAGATTGGGGACCACCCAATAGTGTGTAAATGTTTTGATGGTTATTTGTGTAGTTTTGAAAATGCCATTGATTCATATTTTCATTCTATTTGATATCAGCCCTATTAAATATATTCCTAAAAAGTGGACAACCATTCATGTGGATGAAGATGTGCTATTATGATTTTTTAGGAATTGTGGCAGTGGCTAATGATTAATCCCATTGTAAATTTCCAATGGATTTAATATATTATGTACTATAATTTGATGTAGTACAAACTAGAATTCTTTGTGTTCTAATGTAGAGGTATGTGGGCATAAAAAATATTATCCCCACTTGAGACCACATATAAATAAATACACATCCCACAATCTGGATATAGTTGTTCTAGTCTTCACACAAAATTTCTGATGAGTCTATCGGATGGGTGATCATTTTGTGATATATTCTTATCATTATAGACTATTGTATATCTTCTCTCATAATGATCTAAAAATGATATTGAGGTGATGAATAGTGGTCCTCCAGAATTATAAATTTGGGATTTCTAATTCAACTTGATAGGGGAACAAAGTACCATATTCTCATAGCATGTGATCTTGAACCTAGTTATCGAGTATGGAGATAGAGAAAATGGACTCATTTATTTAATCTTTTGTGTAGAGACAGATATAGAAACATACATATTATTTGTGGTTTTTTCCACTACACTATTAATGTGATCGATGTTGGAAAAACATAGATATACTGAAAAAATATCTACTAGATATTCTAATGTGGTATTTTATTGATGTGGTGAGTATGTCATTATATTTAGAAGACACACGATGGTACAATTGATGATACTGGAGGATGTTTTAGGGCTGTTTTATAAATCTATATTTGCGGTACATCCTGTTAAGGTACATGAAATGAAATAGAATCCCCAAATAAGGTATATTAAAAAAAATTTACTACCATTAAACATGAATTTGTGGAATTTTCCAAATCTCTACTCAATTACTTCCTTAATATCACATGTAAAACATATTAATCACAATATTAAAATTGTAAAATACCTGGTTTAGATCCCATGTTGTGCTCTATGTATGATCATCATTATCCATTTCTAATCAGATAATCTTTAGAATAATTCAATTAGATCATCCTCACATTCTTCAAGAATCTATTTGATCACTAATCATTGAAATCTTGGTGATAGCATATAATTCTGAGGACACCTTCGATGCTCCAATGATCAACATATATCCTTTCTTACGATGCTAGATATGGAGCATGATATAAACTCCTTAGATCTAGAGCCTCTATCTATTGAATGTTGGATATGGATGTAGATAATGATAGGCCATAAATAGTCATTGGAATATCCCAAAATCCCAAATTTATATTGAGAAATATAATTATCTTTAAATTTCAACCCCACCCCGGAATAATTAACACACAATATAAATAATAATTTGATAACTAAACTAAGGTAAAATGATAATTAATTATTATTATCACCATTATTGTAGTTTAATAAAAAAATTATGTGATAATAGATGAACCATTAACTCATAATCATACTCCCACAAAAATTATGTGAAGCATGATAATTTTTAACTAATTTTATTTATTTAGAATTGCAATGTACATACACAAAAAAATGTAAATTCATTTAATAAATATATCTAATTCCCATTATTCAAAACATTAATAATGAGAATCTATTCATTTCATTGGTGATTGTATCTCCATAGAAAAATCTTGGACCACATTGGTGTGGCCCACCATGTCTGAAAATCCTATTGAAATGAATAGGGAATATTATTGAATAATGTATTGTGTGTGACCATCTATTCCCTAATCATGATATCAGTGAATACTACTCACTGTCCAACAGCGAGATCTAGGAACAAATCATAGAAATTAAAGAAATAAGGATTTTTACAACAGTGACATCCACCTACGAAAACAAATGTAGTATTATAGTCTCTTTATCTTTAATATCAATAAAAGATCAATTCACACTCATTACGTTGTCCTTTCCTATCTGTAGAGTGAAATCCTAGTTTCTTAAATGATTGCATGATTTATTAAAAGTTTTCCTCTAAAATTAGATAATGATATATTTGGATTCTTTTTTTCATCAATTTAACTTATTTCAACCAACCTACCCCATATGAACTCTACAATAGAAAGAGGATACCACAACATTGAAATTATAAGAACCCCAAAAACCCAATGTTTTCTAAATTTCAATTATTGAAGGAGATAAAAACATAAAATTTCATTGAGGGTTTTTGTGTTATTTATTTGATGTTGGAAACTACTTTATCTCTGATTATTATGTATTATTTGAATGCAATCCCAACTAACAATGATAGAAGTAGAAAAAAAATTCACATCACATATTCACTTAATCTTTCATGCTTTTTGATTGTTTCCATGTGGTGACACATAAAATACACATTCCAAAAAATAATGAACCTCTATAAAAATGAAAGGTTGATATGATAATGATCTGATTATAATGGTCGATCCATTTTGGGAATAATGGACCAACATATACCCTAGTGAATAATCCATTAGTCTCATATCTTGTGACTCTAATTCAACAATCCACTCATCAAATTCATAACTCATATATTGTATTTTTCCACAATGTGGAACGAAGTGAATCATAGATCAGCTCGAAAATTTACAACAATACTCGCATGTAGGAGAGGGAGTTAGGATTGTAAAATATAACTATGAGGATGAGAATGTATTCTTTTATACATATAATGATTTATAGATGATACAAATATTGTATCTTATTAAAAAATTATTACAAACCATTTTGATAAATAATGAAACAAATAAAAATTCACAAAAAATGAATATGTAGATCAGTGACTCATGAATAGTATATATGCATGAAAATTAACAATAAATATAAAAAAGAATTATAATAAAAAAATGGTACATAATTATTGTGGGGATTTTTAATGAATTAAAATTTCACCATAATTTTAATTCTATAATAATCATCATTCATCCCGGTTCATCAATTTAAATTAACATAAAATTAAATTAATTTACAATCAAAAATTATTATACCAAAAATTAATATTTAATTAATTTTGTTTTAATCCATTGTAAATTAAATTATTTTATAAATCGTTAATTTGAATTAAATTATCGGCGAACTGAACACCCCAGGATGGCATATACGGGTGGGGTTGAAACCACGTAGGCCCATTCTAGGCAATGATGACCCTGTTCAAGGGTAATATATGCTAGGCATGTCTAACCATGACCATTCCAGTATAGGCTGTGTCACAACCGCCGTTTCTATTTATTTTATTTTTTTATTATTTCTTGGTTCCTAGTGTTTTCGCTGAGGTCTTGGCTATGCCCGAATTAAAATTTCTTGTCGTTTAATGCTTCTACTGGGTTCTGAGCCCGTGTACGGTCACCGCACAGTGGCCTGTAGCCGCGCAATCGCCCCAGGTGCTTGTGAGAATGTCCATGTCGTCTGGGTTGAGGCGCGCAACTTGTGCGCGGTTTATTAAGTCTTGCGACGAGCGTGAAAGTATCTAGTTTTCGTATTTTGATAATTAAATAACTTGTGTTTTAAAAATAATGTTTGTTAAGAATATTATTATTATGTTGCTATTATCATTATCATCGTTATCAATATTAGTATTATTTGTATTATTATTATTAACATTACTATGTTATTATTATTAATATTAATGTTATTTGTATTACTAATATTATTATTAATAATATATTAAAATGTTTTTTCAGAAAACCCTAATACCCTACCCCCTTTCATTTGCGGCTGCGCGAGACTCCCCCTGGCCCTCGTCTGCTCCGCCTTGTGGTGACCCGCTGCACCGCTAGACACCCTCCGCACTGCCGGACTCCCTCAACACCGCACAGCCTCCAGCGCCCCATTTTTCCTTCAGCTCCTCTCTACCTCGGAAACCTCCCAGCGGCGCCCCTCCGCCTCACCAGGTCGTCGCGCCCGGCGCTCCCCTGTCCTCCGGTGCAATTGCCCTGCGTGACTCCTTCTTCTCCCCGTCACCGGCCTCGCCCCGTCGCCCCGGCCACCAACCGCCTGTGCCGACCTCCTGTTCCAGCTACCGCCTCCCGAACCAGCCCCCTTCTACCCCTGTTACCCCCTTCGCCGCAGCACCTCCTCCTTGCCGACACAATTTTTCTTCCCTTCGGTATAACCTCTAACCTAAATTTTCACCCTTGTTGTTCTAATGATCTCGTTGGGTGTTTCGGTTTACAATTTCATATCATCGGTTTAATGTTTTATGTTTCACGTGAAATGTTTTCAGATTTGTGTTTTCGTTACGCCATGGTTTTGAAGTAGGTATCTCTTGCTCTTGGTTTCACAATTTGAGTTGCATCTTTTGTTTGCAATTAACACCTTATATAAATGCTAGGTGTTGCTGTGCAACATTTGGACAATTTATTTGGTATGCAAGGATTGTAGTTTATGCCATGTTCGGTGAAAAATTGTGTTGTTTTGGGTTAAAGTGTGCACAGTAAGTGCGTGTTTAAATGTTCCAGTAGATTTTGCACCCTTTTCGCTAGATGTAAATTGTGGTGCGGTTTGGGTTTTGTGAATATTTTTAGGCGCGCATGATTTCAAGGGTAGACCTTTTTGTTTACGGTCTTTTTTAATTGATGTTTATGGGTTGTTATAGCATGTTAGAATTGGTTTTTGAATTGTTTCTTTTTTTTATGTTTGTGTATTCTAATACCCATATTTGTTTTAATCACCTAGTGAATTTTTGTCGGGATGTTTTCTTGAGAGTATAATTTGTTAAATTATGTTTTGAAGTGATTGTCCAATTACTTCTATGTGTGCATGTGTCGAGTGTTTTTTTTAAATGACATTGGGTTTTAAAAAGTGGAGTTCGATATTTTATGTGGTGAAATGCGAATGTATTTATGGTGGGTATTTACAAAGGGGTTTTATGAAATGGATAATTAACCGAAAAAGTATTTTGAGAAGTGGTTTTTGTGTCTTGTAATGCTTGGTTTATGTTTAATATTTTGTACCCTGCTCATGGGGAGTAGGGTACGTTCTTATGGAAGCCAGCTGTGTGCTGTTTAGCAGTTTTTATTAAATTTGCAGTTTATCAATTTAACTACGCAAGTGGTGAACTTTCGGACATGGTGTGTTGAGAGTGCACACTTAAATATAAAAAGTTGTTTTGAAAAGGACTTGGGTGTATAAAGGTATGGTTTCTATTTAGATCTGTTTAATAAATTTTGAAGTGGTTTTGTAAATAGTGTCGATGGTGTGAGTGGTGTTTTGAAAATGTGTCAAGGTGGTTCTCTCGCGTTGTTGGCTGTTTTGTGTTGGTTTAAGTCTATGTTTGTGTAATTTTAGTTATTGTGCTTTTGTTGCAGCGCGTTTGTGGGGTAACCTAGCGATACTGTGGTCGTTGACGTGCGCATGTTTGTGCGTCTATGCGAGGCGCGACACGCCATTGCATTTGGACTGCGAGCCGAGGTAGGTCCCCCATTGAACTTACCTTTAGATTTAGAATTTATTAATTGCTTGTTGTTTTGTTAATTTTTAATGAATTAGAAATAATATTAGATAATAAAACTTTAAATTATTATTTAGTGCGAAAAGAGCTGTTTATTTTATACCGAACACATGTGACATTTTCTTAACGGACGAACACCCAGTTTTAAAAGAATTCCAGTTTGGCCTTTAAACATAATTCACGGAACTTCAAATGTGCGTGTAGTTTTAAAGATAAATAATTTCTTCTGAACCAGTGTTTTGAACTTTTTGAGAAATGAGGTTTTACTTTAAAATTGTTGAAGGCCCGTTTGGCACTTTAATGAAATGGATTATCTCGGAAATCCCACTCGGGGGTGATCTTTGGTGTGCGTTGTTTGCGTGAGCTGTATGTGATGTTTGTGCATCGTGACTGACTTATTTACATTGTAGACGCACCCCCTTTTTATTGTTTGTGATGACATGAGAACCTGGCATATTGAGTTAATTTTCTAAGAACGATTGCTGCACTAGTTTAGACCATGCACTGGCTAGTGGCCCCATATCAGGGGAATACTGAGTTATTGCTGCTATGGGGATTGGGCCCCTCAGTTAGGCCATGAAGGGCTATGCCGGGTAGTATTATGGGTGTCATGATGTCATCGAGTTATGGCATGCCTCCAGGATGAGTCACATGTATAGTACGTTCTGGATTGTTCACGATCTCCTAGGTTCGACCCATGTCTCTTTTAGTGTTTAGTTGTGTGTGGCAGACGATTGAGAGGTCGAGTTCGGTTGCTGATCCTTGTGTGCCACTTTACCATTTCCCTTAGTGTGTGTTGTGTGTGATTCTCATTTTGACTAACAACTAAAGTTTGGATTTCAAAATTGCTCATAAAATGTTTTGAAAATGAAAAGCACCTGTTCTTTCAACATTAAACTTGTTCTAAATTAAAAAGGGAAATGGACTGTTACTTGTTTTAGAAATGAAAGTGTGTGGAAAACCTATTTTATATAATTTAGTTCAAAACTGAAATTGATAAATTCTTTATTTATTGGTATGTGCATTGGGAATAGAATTAGTCGGGCCTACCTACTGAGTTTTAATACTCACGCCTATAGTGTTTTGTTGTTTTTAGCTTTGTTGCAGGTTCCAGATTCAGTTGTTCGCCTTGAGCGATGTTGGTTGTGGTATTGTAGAGTGACCCATGGGGTTACCTGGAGTTTGGATCGTGGTCAGGTTAGTAGTGTTGCTGGTTGCTCTTTCTTTATTCACTTTTGTTCTATTTTATTTTCCGTTGTTTAGTTTATTTTCTTTTGGGCCAAATTGTTCCCACCTGTTTACTTTTGATGCCCGGCACTAGTTGCCAGCCCGTGGGGATCGTGAATGCCCCTCGAGCCATGTCGCGGGCCGGCTCGGGTGACCGGTTCAGGGTCGACCCGGGTTGGTTCGTGACAAAATGGTATCAAAGGGGGACCTTGTTATTTGGGATGTCTGGTAGAAGGAGATTAGGATTGTCGGGACTCGAGAGGTAGGTACGGGAAGGACCTCATGAACCCTCGCCCGTTCCGCACCTCGAGTC
Source organism: Viscum album (assembly GCA_963277665.1). NCBI lineage: Eukaryota > Viridiplantae > Streptophyta > Magnoliopsida > Santalales > Viscaceae > Viscum > Viscum album. Next base: position 1,437,981,135 of record OY728159.1, read on the forward strand.
GCCAGGGGTAGTCCGTGAATTGTGTCTTTGTCTCTTTCTGGTTTTCTTGGATTGAGAGATGACAACGGAGGCAAACCGACGTTACATCGTGATTTCACATGGAGTAGTGACCCATGTGGAGTCTGAGTACACGGTTTGAATTCCTCCTAGTGGTCGACGCTCACTTGGGACATGGCCCACTACCATGTCACCAGGTTGAGCGTGGCTACTAGTCCCTAACTCCAGTGGTTGTTGCAAATTTGGGTTCCGTTTTCGTTTTGTTTAGTGTTAGTGCATTTTTTGAAATGGAAAAAAAGGGGGTTTTGAAAATGAGACTGATTTCTTTTAATGGACTTTAAATTTATGAAATGGGTTTTAAAAACTAAAATCATTTGGTTTGGAAAACTGATGTTTGCTTTGAAATTGGTCGAGAATGGTTTGGGGTGAAACCGCAGGTACCCCTTATGAACGTTTGCACATGTGAGAGAATGCATACAATTGCGTGCTGGTGCGTGTATGAATGGAATGTGGATAATGACATGTGCAACAGGTCATGAGATTACCTGGGTGTTCATTTGAAATTAAAGGCATGACTATGTTTTTCTAAATTGGATTTTAAAGAGGAAAATGGTTTTGGAAAGTGATTTTGGTTTAAAAAGTGGAGTTGGTATTTGGAAAGTAGCCTCGAAAGAAGGTGGTTTTGAAATATAAAGTGAAAAGCGGTTTTGGGGTTGTGTTTGTTTTTGTTTGGTTTTGAGATTGTTTTTTTGGACGAGGGTGCTTTATTGACATTGCTTCGATTGATATCAGTTTGGTCTTGGTGTTATATATGTTGTTCAAAAATGCCACCCAGAAAGATCCCAAGTGTATTGATGAGTCCTGCCCAGTTTTTGGTATTTCTCGGACGTTGTCTGTCCTTCATGGTGATTGGAGTCTGTTAGAGACAATGTAGTGGCTTGGTAAAGTCGAGCGTGTCTTCAGGGTATTGGGAACTCCCGAAGCGATCTGAGTGCGTATTGTTTTGGGTCTGTTTGAAGGTCCATCCCTGGTTGAGTAGGAGTTGTTTGCCCGCCGTTTCTGCAATTTGGGATGATGTGGAATTTCTTTAATGTCGTCTTCATTCAATGTTTTATACTTGTGGAGGTGAGGATGAAGGAAATAGAAGAGCTCATGCGTGCTCAACATGGCCAGTAGATAGTGAGTGCATATGTTGACCATTTCAAGGATCCTGTGTCTCTTTATCCGGGGGTAGTGCCGCAGGACTGGATGAAGACTTCTCCCTTCATCAGGGGTCTTCATCCAGAGGTCATGGAGCGGGTCCTCCTTTTTACGGACCATCACATTGAGAAGCTGGTGGATGAGGTGTTCTTAGAGGAGTTGGTCTTCTGAGTGGAGATGGTTGGCAATCCAGCGTATCATGTTGCTCGTCAAGGTTCCCCGTCTGGTGAGTAGGGTGTTCCAGAGGGACCTATTCCTAAAGAGTCCTCTGCAGTGCTTCTAACCCCAAGTTCGTTGAACCGTCTAATGGTGTACCGTCAGTATGGATGGTTAGGGAATACGAGCAGCTATGTCACACCCCCCCCCCGAAGACGTGCCATCATTGCAGGTTTTTGGATCATCTAGAGAAGCTTTGCAGGAAGCGTCGCCTGAGGAAGACACTGTGAATAGAAGATTCTAGTGCCTGGCTGTGAGGTAGGAGATGCTTCAACCATCAGAGCCCCAACCACAGGACTTGGGGTGAAGCTCGCGCGCAGTCAGGAGTTGATGGGGGTGTGAATCCTCAGTTCGGGTTTGGGTGTTTAGTGTTTCCAACGAAACATTTAATGTCCTTCCGTTCTCGTTCTTTCACTGTAAAAGTTTTGGCGTTGTTATCGGTTCATTGTGTCATTGTGAGGTTGGGATGAATGTATTCGTTTGGAATCCAAACAGTCTTGTTTGTCGGATTATGGTGTTTAGGATCGTGAGTTTTTCTTAGAGGTATGTTTGGACCTTGCGTGGGTTAACCTTGGTTTGGCGATGTTCATTTGGAGATATAAGTGCCTGCGGTGGAGTCTAGGCTTGCTGTTATACTCGGGTTAACTACTTGGATTATGTTCTGCTTGGAGATTTTTCGATTGTCTTCGAGCTTTCTTTGGTCTGAGTCGAGAGTTCCAAGTTTTGGCGGAGGTGCTGTTTCGCTCGTGCTAAAGAGGTTAGTCTGGATCGGTTGGGAGTTCCCGCGTTGACCCCCTTCCCGGGGTGGTATGTTGGGTGTTAAAATTTGCGCGCTAGTTGAGTAATTGTGGTGGAGAGAACCCTCATGTGTTCTCACATTCTCTTATGTTATGGGTTGTGCTAGTTTTATTTGGGCAGGGAATCTTGTTTTGCCTATCGTTTAGCTGGGTGACTTTCTAGGGGCAGAAAGTATCTTTGGTGGGGAGAATTGTCACAACCGCCGTTTCTATTTTTTTTATTATTTCTTGGTTCCTAGTGTTTTCGTTGAGGTCTGGGCTGAGCCCGAATTAAAATTTCTTGTCGTTTAATGCTTCTACTGGGTTCTGGGCCCGTGCGCAGTCACCGCACGGTGGCCGGTCGCCGCGCAATCGCCCCAGGTGCTTGTGAGAATGTCCATGTCGTCTGGGTTGAGGCGCGCAACTTGTGCGCGGTTTATTAAGTCTTGCGACGAGCGTGCAAGTATCTAGTTTTCGTATTTTTATAATTAAATAACTTGTGTTTTAAAAATAATGTTTGTTAAGAATATTATTATTATGTTGCTATTATCATTATCATCGTTATCAATATTGGTATTATTTGTATTATTATTATTAACATTACTATGTTATTATTATTAATATTAATGTTATTTGTATTACTAATATTATTATTATTAATATAATAAAATGTTTTTTTAGAAAACCCTAATACCCTACCCCCTTTCATTTGCGGTTGCGCGAGACCCCCCCCCCCCCGTCCACTTTTGCGGCTGCGCAAGACTCCCCCTGGCCCTCGTCTGCTCCGCCTTGTGGCGACCCGCTGCACCGCTGGACACCCTCCGCACTGCCGGACTCTCTCAACACTGCACCGCCTCCAGCGCCCCATTTTTCCTTCAGCTCCTCTCCACCTCGGAAACCTCCCAGCGGCGCCCCTCCGCCTCACCAGGCCGTCGCGCCCGGCGCTCCCCTGTCCTCCGGTGCAATCGCCCTGCGCGACTCCGTCTTCTCCCCGTCACCGGCCTCGCCCTGTCGTCCCGGCCACCAACCGCCCGCGCCGACCTCCTGTTCCAGCTACCGCCGCCCGAACAAGCCCCCTTCTACCCCTGTTACTCCCTTCGCCGCAACACCTCCTCCTTGCCGACACAATTTTTCTTCCCTTCGATATAACCTCTAACCTCAATTTTCACCCTTGTTGTTCTAATGATCTCGTTGGGTGTTTCGGTTTACAAATTCATATCATCGGTTTAATGTTTTAAGTTTCACGTGAAATGTTTTCAGATTTCTGTTTTCGTTACGCCATGGTTTTGAAGTAGGTATCTCTTGCTCTTGGTTTCACAATTTGAGTTGCATCTTTTGTTTGCAATTCACACCTTATATAAATGCTAGGTGTTGCTGTGCAACATTTGGACAATTTATTTGGTATGCAAGGATTGTAGTTTATTCCCTGTTCGGTGAAAAATTGTGTTGTTTTGGGTTAAAGTGTGCACAGTAAGTTCATGTTTAAATGTTCCAGTAGCTTTTGCACCCTTTTCGCTAGATGTAAATTGTGGTGCGGTTTGTGTTTTGTGAATATTTTGAGGCGCGCATGATTTCAAGGGTAGACCTTTTTGTTTAAGGTTTTTTTTAAATGATGTTTATGGGTTGTTATAGCATGTTAGAATTGGTTTTTGAATTGTTTCTTTTTTTATGTTTGTGTATTCTAATACCCAATTTTGTTTTAATCACCTAGTGAAGTTTTGTCGGGATGTTTTCTTGAGAGTATAATTTGTTAAATTATGTTTTGAAGTGATAGTCCAATTACTTCTATGTGTGCATGTGTCGAGTGTTTTTTTAAATGTCATTTGGGTTTTAAAAAGTGGAGTTCAATATTTTATGTGGTGAAATGCGAATGTATTTATGGTGGGTATTTACAAAGGGGTTTTATGAAATGGCTAATTAACCGAAAAAGTATTTTGAGAAGTGGTTTTTGTGTCTTGTAATGCTTGGTTTATGTTTAATATTTTGTACCATGCTCATGGGGAGCAGGGTACGTTCTTATGGAAGCCAGCTGTGTGCTGTTTAGCAGTTTTTATTAAATTTGCAGTTTATAAATTTAACTACGCAAGTGGTGCACTTTCGGACATGGTGTGTTGAGAGTGCTCACTTAAATATAAAAAGTTGTTTTGAAAAGGATTTGGGTGTATAAAGATATGGTTTCTATTTAGATCTATTTAATAAATTTTGAAGTGGTTTTGTAAATAGTGTCGATGGGGTGAGTGGTGTTTTGAAAATGTGTCAAGGTGGTTCTCTCACGTTGTTGGGTCTTTTGTGTTGGTTTAAGTCTATTTTTGTGTAATTTAAGTTATTGTGCTTTTGTTGCAGCGCGTTTGTGGGGTAACCTAGCGATACTGTGGCCGTTGACGTGCGCATGTTTGTGCGTCTGTGCGAGGCGCGGCATGCCATTGCGTTTGGACTGCGAGCCGAGGTAGGTCCCCCATTGCACTTACCTTTAGATTTAGAATTTATTAATTGCTTGTTGTTTTATTAATTTTTAATGAATTAGAAATAATATTATATAATAAAACTTTAAATTATTATTTAGTGTAAAAAGAGCTGTTTATTTTATACCGAACACATGTGACATTTTCGTGACGGACGGACAACCAGTTTTGAAAGAATCCCAGTTTGGCCTTTAAACATAATTCACGGAACTTCAAATGTGCGTCTAGTTTTAAAGATAAATAATTTATTCTGAACCAGTGTTTTGAACTTTTTGAGAAATGAGGTTTTACTTTAAAATTGGTGAAGGCCCGTTTGGCACTTTAATGAAATGGATTATCTCGGAAATCCCACTTGGGGGTGATCTTTGGTGTGCGTTGTTTGCGTGAGCTGTATGTGATGTTTGTGCATCGTGACTGACTTATTTACATTGTAGACGCACCCCCTTTTTATTGTTTGTGATGACATGGGAACCTGGCATATTGAGTGAATTTTCTGAGAACGATTGCTGCACTAGTTTAGACCACGCACTGGCTAGTGGCCCCATAGTAGGGGAATACTGAGTTATTGCTGCTATGGAGATTGGGCCCCTCGGTTAGGCCATGCAGGGCTATGCCGGGTAGTATTATGGGCGTTATGACGTCATCGAGTTATGGCATGCCTCCAGGATGAGTCACATGTATAGTACGTTCTGGATTGTTCACGATCTCCTAGGTTCGTCCCATGTTTCTTTTAGTGTTTAGTTGTGTGTGGCGGACGATTGAGAGGTCGAGTTCGGTTGCTGACCCTTGTGTGCCACTTTACCATTGCCCTTAGTGTGTGTTGTGTGTGATTCTCATTTTGACTAACAACTAAAGTTTGGATTTCCAAATTGCTCATAAAATGTTTTGAAAATGCAATGCACCTGTTCTTTCAACATTAAACTTGTTCTAAATTAAAAAGGGAAATGGACTGTTACTTGTTTTAGAAATGAAAGTGTGTGGAAAACCTATTTTATATAATTTAGTTCAAAACTGAAATTGATAAATTCTTTATTTATTGGTATGTGCATTGGGAATAGAATTAGTCGGGACTACCTACTGAGTTTTAATACTCACGCCTATAGTGTTTTCTTGTTTTTAGCTTTGTTGCAGGTTCCAAATTCAGTTGTTAGCCTTGAGCGATGTTGGTTGTGGTATTGTAGAGTGACCCATGGGGTTACCTGGAGTTTGGATCGTGGTCAGGTTAGTAGTGTTGCTGGTTTCTCTTTCATTATTCTGTTTTGTTCTATTTTATTTTCCGCTGTTTAGTTTATTTTCTTTTGGGACAAATCATTCCCACCTGTTTACTTTTGATGCCCGGCACTAGTTGCCAGCCTGTGGGGATCGGGAACGCCCCTCGGGCCATGTCGCGGGCCGGCTCGGGTGACCGGTTCAGGGTCGACCCGGGTTGGTTCATGACAGGCTGACACACCCTAGACCTATTTCCTAGGAAATCAATACTGTAAGGATGGTACATATAGAAGAACCATTGAGAAGCGGATATATCTAATCTATAGTGGTGGTCTCAAGTAGGATAATGTGTCTAGAGAGGCAGACCAACATAGGGGTAACCCACTGTGGGAGGTAGGGCGCTTAAGGGAGAAGCCACGATGGATAAATACCAAAGGTAGACTCATTGCCGCTTTGGATTGAAATGCGAGGATAAGTCCTTTTTAAAAAAGGTAGATTGACCAGTTATGTCTTTTCCTCCACCCTTATTTGAGTTTTTAAATACATTTGGAAAAAACCATGAAATGGAAAACTGATTAAAACTATTAATAAAAATATAATAATCATAATTTTATTGTATTACAAAAAATGAAATTATATCAAAATAATTTAAAGTAATTGGTTACTATTACAGTCACGGGTTCACCAATCAGAATAAAATTATTTAAAAAAATTATTATTCCAGATGTTTTTTGCTAAAATTAACACAAAAAAATATTTTTTCTTTAAAAAAATTTCAAGAATTTTTTTATCTACAACTAAATCTTCATATGCCCATAACATGGCCGTACCATATTAGTTTTTTTCATCATATGTGGTTTGGAGACCGGAACAATGCTTTGAAAAAAGTAAAGAAATTTTAATTTTTCATTGACATAAAAAATTACATTCGAGTCTCTGACACAAATTAACATTACCAGGTCGGCAAGATATGACCCAAAAATTGTTTTTTTTAAAATTCATTGACGATCGACATGATATTTTTATCTTCGTCAAATCACTCCTTGATTACATAATCTGGATCATGTGTGAAGAAATTAATCATAATATTAAATCCATAAAATTCATGGATTAGATTTGATGCAAAGCCTAAAATCTGATCATTGTTGGCAATTGATTCTTGATGAATCTAATACTGAATTCATCTTGATCGTCAACACGCACTTCATGAATCTACTAGATAATTTGTTTTAGTAATCCAATTACATGAGGGGAATCTCGTCGACACCATCGTAACACTAATGATCACTGAATAGTTAACACCATCATAGATCTGATAATTGAGAAATGTTATACATACCTTCATATAATTTACATAATATATAAATAGAATTTTGAATACTATATTGATTAAAAAATAACATTCATTATTTTTAACAATATTCTTTTAAAATAATAAATATATTACATAATAAAATATGATCCATTTACTGGGATTGGACTCCCATAAATATCAAATTAACATTGAAGATTATAAACTATTATTCGTTTTTTAGTATTTTTTTGTATTTACTAAATAACATGTAAATACACATAATAAAAACCTCAATTCCCTTTATTCTTAATATGAATAATATGAACAAAACTATTGCATTAGAGATCAAATATCCTTAGACAAATCATGGACCGTAGTTTTAGAACCCACCATATCTGAAACATATATTCAACATAAAAGGGTTGATTCTTTAATACACTATTGTGTGTGACCCTCTAGGACTATATCTCTATAGTTGTAAATACTACTCATTGACCAAGTGCAGGATTTTGCAACCCATAATGTCCCCTATATCAATACTTTTTTTCATAGTAGTGATAACAAACCGATGAACATGTACCATGTAATATTATCTATTTTTATTTAATATCTCACAATGCAAGGCATACAATCTTTTCCTCATCATTTCACTGATAATTATATATTGATCTTACTAAACTGATTTACCCTTGACTGCCATGGTTATTGTCTTAAGACAGAACTTCCATATTGATCAATGTGGCCTTGGATATATAACTTTCTTATGCTGGAAGTGAAAAATAATTTCATGATCATGTAACCAATTCCATGCCACTAATGATACACCCAAAACAAATCCCTCACATATATTTCATTATCATGGGGTTTTTCTTACATAAAGCTATGTGATCAAATGAAATACGATGATATTAATCTAAAGTTGGGAGACCATTAAACATTTCCAAATATAGGGAAAAACAATGAATCAAAAAACATGTGGTGTGCATATTGGCGGGTATATCTTTATGATCTCACAACTTGATATACCCAAGTGAGAACTTCATGAGACGATGTCTCTTCTCTTATGCACCCCCAACACCTGAGAGTCAAACACCTACTATGTCCAATCAGTAAGCAGTATCTGTAGTATATGACCCCTATATAAGATTAATGTCATAGATTTTCAATGTTTTAATTACAGCCTTGGAAATATTATAACCCTTCAATACTAAAATCATTCATTATTAATTACAATTAAAATTGTGGTTGCATAAAAGCCTTTACTAAAATGGTATGAAAATATCATGCCTAGATGACCTGTATTCATTAGTTGGTTATCAAATGTACTATATAGTTGGGTCATTGGAACCCAATATTACAAAATCATGGTGAGATTATTATGTACTAGGGTCAGTGACATTAATTTTAGAGGCTATGGATAAAGAAGGGAATTGTATAATTTTTCTATAGATGCCTTATTGATTATCATGAGAAGGCGAGGTACCAAGATCCATTGTGTTTATCTCAACAAGTTGAGGTATTATAGTTGATGTGGGATGATATATACAAAATCTTCATGATGGGTTTATCACATATATTTTTGTGTAATGATGAAATGTGGTTGATCATATAATGAGTCAATATGTTGACTTGCTACATATTAATAGAAGGTAAGAGTCCAGTATTGAATTTGGGAAGGATCTACATGCGTGATATAGTCTGACTCAAGAGAGTTCCCTAGACTACTGTTTCAATTCATGTGGCACTATTGACTTCTTGTTAATTGATTGGAATGAAATAGGATATTGGGGATCTATTTTGTTAGATAATAGTTTTCCACCCACACAATGATATTTAGACAAAGTAAACCATCCATATTCTAGAGGAAATTTTATGATAATTCATGTAGAACATTGTCCATAGTTTGGAGTATCATCGACCATTTATAGATTTTTCTTAGGAAAACATCCAAAATTCCAAAATCTGTATGGAACCATTTGTCAATGTTTAATGCTGACCATTCAAGACCTCACATTCCTTGAAAGACCAATGGGAATTAGTAATTATGGGAAAATATTTTGAGAATGATATTTTCTAGAATGTGTAGACCATCCCAAAGTGGATGAGGAATACAAATATATGTAATAATTAATATGATGACCACTGAGGGTGTCCATTGGAGATCAATGAAGGAGGCAATGTGTTTTTATGGATTAATCCTCATCCACGATTTTGGTGTTTTTAATGTGGCAGTACGTTAACTACAATATTCATTAGCCCTTTAGTGATATTTTGTAGTGTTTTCTAGGTTGAGTATCAATTATATATACTAATGTAGTAAGTCCAGTTACATTATGTCTTTAAGATAATATACCTGATGTCTTATGCACATGATCATTTAGATGTTAAATACTAATAGGAGATGTAAATTGACTCTGGAGATAACTTTGGTGAATTCCCAGTTGAGACTGAATACCGGTGGTAGAAGAAACATTTTAGGAAATTAATTCCATTAGAGAATTTCCAATAGCAACATGAGAATCTTCATGAGGTTAGATTGGACCAGGAGGATTAGATGAATTCTTAAAAACCAAATCATTTTATTTAGATGTTTTTTTTGGATTTTCAGAATGATGGACCCTATGGCGAGGGTAATATTTTGAATCATATTTCCCATGTAATTATTTTTTATATTTTATGTACCATTTTTGAGATGAGGCTCTATGAAGACTTCCAAATCTAATGTCCATGTTCCAAAATTAAATTTTTTAAATAAATATAATATATTATATAGAAAACATGAATATTTTTCTAAAAAAATGTTGAATTACAATGATTTGGTGGATCATAATAGAGATTTGAGTGAACTATTGAGTACAAAGTGTGTTTTTACTTTATGTTCAACAAAAACATTGTTCGTGAGATGTGTTTGGGAAAGTCATCAAGATCCCTAATTGAATAAAAGATTAAAATAATTTATTTTAATTCATCAATAAATGTATCAAACCAATTAAATTTATTAGTACATGGTTACGATGAAATTATAATTTAATCTTCATAACCTAAGGGCCATTGAATAGAGCATGAGAGGATCTATCAATGGAAAATGGAAAAAGTATCATGGTTCTAATAACGTTGAGTTATGGAATCATATTATCATGCCAATGAAAAGATGAAACATCATTATACATCAAACATAAATCATATCTGAGGTAGGATTTATTTTACTATGATTTCATCCCCGTTAATGATTGATACAATTCTAGTTAATAAATCAACCAATGAATTGATTCATGGATGATGCATGTCGTCATATGGGTTAGTATTATACTAGATTTGGGGTGTTTTAATTGTAAATACTTTTATTATATATCTTTTCTTAGTTATGATTATAGTTAATTGAAACCAACAAAAAGATATGATGAGGTTCATTTATATATTTTTTTGTGATTTTTATTCCCCCATGGATGTTAGTTTTAGAAAAATGTTATGATTAACTGGTTAGATCTTTTCCTCCAACTTTATATGAGGTTTTTATCGAAATAGAAAAACAAACCAAAAAAAAGAAAAGAGATTAAAACTATTATTATTATTATAATAAATATAATTTTATTATATTACAAACAATGAAATTACATAATAATAATTCCAAAACATTAACGACTATTCCATCCAATTATTCTCCTGTTGGAATACAATGATTCAAAAAAATTATTATGCAAGAAGTTGTTTGAAAAAATTAACATAAAAAATATTTTTTTTCAATAAAAAAATATATTGAATATTGTTTATTCCATAACTAAAACTTTATATGGCCATAACATGGCCATCCCATATCAGTTTTAATCATCAAAAGTGATGATGATACCATAATGATGCTATGATAATATTAATGAATATTTAATTTTTCATTGGATTAAAAACAAACATACGAGACTCTGATACCAATTAACGATACATGGCAAGTAAGAAAAGAACAAAAAAATGTAATTTAAAAAATAAATCACCGATGATCTAAATGAACATTTAATCATAAACAAATCAGTACCCAATTACTTACTCTAGATCATCTGTGAAGAGATTAATCATAATATTTAATCAATAAAATTCTTTCTCTTGTTTAGATGCGATGCTCAACATATGATCATCATTTCCAACTGATTCTTGATGAATCTAAAACTAAATTCCTCTTGACCATATACATGCACTTCAAAAATCTACAGGAGCATTAGAGGTCATAATCCAATTTCTAGTTGGGAATTCTGAAGACACCATCGAAACTCTGATGATCACTGAATAGTTATCACCATCATAACTCTGATAATTGAAAAATGTTAGAAATACCATCATATAATTAACACACTATATAAATAATATATTTACTACTAAATTTAGTCAAAATACATTTTATTAATGTTAACCAATTTCTTCTGGAATAATTAATATATTACATGATAATACCTGTGACATTTACTGGGATTGTAATCCCATAAATAATATATGAATGTTTAATATTTTAAACTAATAATCATTCATTTTATATTTATATATATTTTCACAAAAACATGTAAATACAATTAATAAAAAAAATCCATTCCCATTAATGTTAGTTTTGAAAATATGAATTTGATTATTTTATTAGAGATCAATTATCCTTGGACAACTCATGGACCGTAGTGGTGGGACCCACCAGTTCTGAAACTCATATTCAACTGAGAAGGGATGATTCTTTAATTTGCTATTGTGTGTGACCCTCTAGGACCATATCTCTACAGCAGTGAATACAACTCATGCACCAAGTGTTGGATTTAGATTTCTATCATGGCCCCTAAAGAGATAATTGTTGTCACAGTTGTGATGTCCGTCCTACGAACACGCACCATGTAATATTATCTATTTGTCTTCAATATATCATAAATAATGAAATACAATCATTTCATCATCATTTCCTAGATAATTATTTTTTAATCTAAATAGGCTGATTTACCCTAGACTTCTAAGGCCATGTCCTTAAGACGGTACTACTATATTGATAAATGTTGCCTGAGATATATAAAATTCAAATTATGGAAGTTTAAAATCATTTCATGATCATGTTACCAATTCCATTCCACCAATGATTCAGCCACCACAAAATACCTCACCGATTTTTCATTATCATGGGTTATTACCTACATTAAACTATGTGATCAAATGAGATAGGATGATATTGATCTATTGTCAGGAAACCATTACACATGTCCATAATGAGGAAAAAAAATGAAACCAAAAACATGGGGTGTGCCTATTGGAGGGTATATCCTTATGATCTCACAACTAGAGATACCTATGTGTGAACTTCGTGAGAAGGTGTCTCGACACTTATGAGCCCGTAACACCTGATAGTCAAACATCTACTATATCGAACCAGTATGATGAATCTAGAGTATATGACCCCTGAATAAGATTGATGTAATAGATTATCTATGTTTTCATTATAGACATGGTTATTTTATAACCATTCATCACAACAATAAATTTTTTGAAATTACCATTTCAATTCTAGATTCATAAATATATACATTATAATGCTTAGAAAATATCATGTCTAGATAACTTTTATAAATGATTTGGTTATCAAATGTACTATGTTGTTTGATCATGAGAACCCAATATTACAACATCTGGATGAGGTAATTAAGTAATAGGGTCAATGAAATAATTTTTAGATTCCATGGATAATGATGGGCATTAAAGAATTTGTCACTCAATGCCTTATTTATTAGCATGTAAATTTTTAGTACCTTCTTCCAATGGGTTTATCTCAACATGTTTAGGGATTTGAGTTGATGTGGGAAGAGATATACATAACTAAAATGATGGGGTTACCACATATATATAGGGTTATTGATGATATGGGTTTGATCATATAATGAGTAACTATGTTAGCCCACATCATATAAAAACCTGATAAGAGTCCAGTATTGAGTTTGGGAAGGCTCTACATGCAGGAGTTAGCGTGACTCCATTGAGTTCCATTGACTATTGTTCGATGTCATGAATCTCTTTTAAAATATTGTTAATTGATGGGAATGAAGGTGGATTTTGGCACTCTATTGTGTTAGATCATTGTTTTCACCCACAAAATGATGATTAATCAATGAAAACCATTCAACTTCTAGATGAAATTCTATGAGAATTCCTTTTGGACATTGTCCATAGTTTAAATTATTACTGAACATTTATAGAGTTTTTGTAGAAAAACATCCAAAATTACAGAATTAGTATGGAACTATGGAGAATGTCTAATGTTGACCCCTCAGGACCTCACATTTCTAGAATGACCAATAAAACTTAGTACTTAAGGGGAAAGAATTTGATAATTTTATTATCGAGAATGTCTGAACTATCCAGAAGTGGATGAGGACTACAAATACTTGTAATAAATCATATGATGACTGTTGAGGGATGTCACGACCCCCTCCCCACAAATTTTACCCCTACTGGGTCGGTAATGTGAAAATGGAGATAATGACCCCCGAGTCCGGCTTCCAGTAGGCCCCGGGTTGGTGACTAGCACATAGGGTATACTAAACACACAAATGGGAGGCATTACCTTCTATGAGTACAAATGAAGAGGAGAGAGATAAGATATCCACCAAACAACTTTGACTCATAACTGAAATATTAAAGAAAACCAAGTGCATGTATGTAATGCCATGCAAAAGTACTACAACTGAAAGGGAAAAACTGCATGTTCCCAAAAGAAAGTAAAAATAGCAGAAACCACTTGCCCAAATAGCTCCTCCAACCAAAATCTATTAGTAACCAGCCTGATCTCCAACCTACTCCAAGTGACCTTAAAACTGTTTATTTAATCATATAGTGAGTATAAAAACATACTCAGTAAGATCCTCCCTGAATCCTCTCGTAGAAAGGTACATAAAGCATGATAAAACACATCGATCAACAACGGAAACTGACTCGTCACCTAAACTGGTATGCTAAGTTACCAACCTCACCATGGTTACTCTCACAATGTATCAAAAACAAGAATATAGCATACAGTAAAGAATATCAAGGACACCCCACTACTACTTCCCCACTGGTTTACTTCTTTTCCCCAACACCGCACATCCTATGAATCTCTCTCCAAAAATGCTTGCCCGCAGACGCGTTGGCAATGCACCACAATTTTCACCTCATGCAACTCAAAGGGTTTCCCGCAGACACCTGGGTGAAGAACCACACCATCCTCACAACCTAACGTTACCAGGTTGGTTCTGGGAGCCACCACATCTCGCATAACGTGTATCATACGTCGGGTATTATACCTCAATCCATTAAAGTCCACACAACGAGTAAAGATCCTCAAGCCACCAAATCCTATACACGTTACACCTATAGTAGTCCATAGGATACTATATCCAAAATATATGTGTGTGAATAACCACAATACATTATATCCATCAACACTTATATGGGGAAAAATAATTGTTGTGTCTAATAGCACAAGTATCTACCAAGAGAAGAGAGTGGGAGCAAAGGGGGTAGTCAACTATTCATCCTCCCACTGGAATGTTTGGGAAAACACCCCCCTAGGGATCAGAATCCCCGAGCTATTATTTTCTCTTACTGACATGGTGGAGTAGTGTATAGAAACACAAAAAGTACAGAATATACTATATCTCACCACCACACTATGGGCATAACCTAGTCTTACAAACAACTGCAGCTAACGTCTCTCAGACTCCGGGCTGCTACTTCTATGACTAGGTATCCTATAAGAACACAACCATTTAAAGAACATTATTAGATTACTCCATTCCATTTTTATCAGTTCCACATTACGTTAATTAATTAATTAAACATAAATTAACCATGCAAAATTCATCATTAACATCATCACTCCCAAAGTCCACTATCCCTTAAAAACATTAAAACCTCACCATGATGTTCTAGTGAACCCCAAACCCATGGGTTAACACCATTTAATCAAACATTCAATACAAAGACATTTTCCAATATTCTTAGGCATTATAGAAAAGCATTCGACGCTACTAACAGAAGGGGGCTCAATAAGGTGGGTTGATGTACTACCCGTCGAGTCATTGCCGCCTATAGCAAGAGCGTAGACCCATCCTCCCTGGAGAAGCGAAACATGAGATGAACATGACATAACCCACACATATTTGCCTCTTTTCATAGAAGGGCAAGCATGAAAAGATTCCTTGAGCATTGGAGAAAAGTAATGAAGATAAAAAACCACAGAACCAGCAAAAATCCAACAAAAACATCCATCGCACTCCATCATCCCTAGTGCCCTCCCAAACACCCACATGCATAAAACGATGCGTCTCACCACTCTAGGAATCATCTGCTACCACACCCAAAAGTCCTCTATTCCCTCACATATCACAACACCCCTCCATTGTCACGTCTCAACATAAGAAAAATGAAAAACAACCATCACATCAATTGGGCTATGGCCCTTTAACAAACAAGAGGTTAACTCAGAACCCTTCATCGAATTATCAAATAATCCAATTCTCTAATCCATATTGAATTAACCGATTTATAATCTGTTGGTTCCAACATCGTGAAACTTACCAGTATGATATCACAAATGATTAAACATTCTTACTACACCAATTTGATTTACATAAAATTACAACGCGAACCATATTTGTTTTCATGCCTCTTTATCTTTATCCATACCATTATCAAGTAAACATGGTTTACATTCTTTACCAATTTCCATCAAGAACAACAGCAAATCAAGTAAGCATAGATATCACACTATCTAGAAAAACAAGAGGAAATAACATAGGATAGATACAATTTCTTTATCCGGTACAAAATATTTATTATGTCAACCCCATTGTCATCCAGTGGGATTAAACATTATAATAATACATTTCCATGTGAAAAAAGAGAAGCATCGAATCCCCTATGTAATGGTCTGGAATTAGTTCTAGTGGAATATAATTGATACCTATCAGGGCACTCCTTTGGTGGATAAACCCCCTGGGCGGGACACACCACCATCCCCAGTGGCAGCCATTTACTCATGAAGCCCTTGGGTGGAGATCCATGCTTCGTCCAACACTCAGATATGAGAGTTCCCAAGGATCAGATACATTCCTACATCCTTTTCCTCTAATACCAACTGTAGAGACCCGAGCTTGATGTACATGGACAATTACATTACTTTAGTGTAATACTTAATACATAACAAAAACAAAAAAAAAGTATCGTGATAGTTTAGTGTTTTTGGAAACTCGGAATATAATCTTCTAATCATGGTGAAAGATCTTCAACATCTCCCAGTAAATATGTTACATTTTTTTCTTACTAAAACCTTTCATTATATCCAAGGGAAAATAAAACATAAAAAGGGTGAGCTCAAATGCTATGTAAGGGTATGTATGGATAAAATAAAACATACCAGATATATTTGAACTTAAATACGTGAACATAATGATTAAAAATCAATGACATAAAACATGGAAGTACGTAAGGAATAGATCATAAAGAAACATTAAGAATGATAAAATAGCATGGGAATAAAAAAATTAATTGGGGAAACCATTAATAACATGATATGATTTCCATATTAGAAAATGCATTGCTGCCAAGACCATCTTAGTGGACAAAGTCCCTTTCTGAATCGAGTTCATTCCTCGTTCTAGTCGTGTATTACTGAACCGGTTTAACATGACATTCCAGCCATGTCTATATAATGATATATAAATCATTACCCAATGAATTGGATGGAGATATAGGTCCCACCCATCTCATAATGAAATCATTCTTACATGTGCCACAAAATAAACTGGAAACATTCATCATAAACCCAAGAAAAAAATGGGTTTCAAAAACATCTTCCCATCATCACGAAATCCATATAAAACAAATGGATATATCTTCATAAGAAAAGTGAAACAATGTAAATAATAGGTACATTATACTAGAAATATACACATATAATGTCATCTTAGATGGAAAAATGGTTTTGATAAAACACTTGAAATTAATTCTTGAGGAAAATATCCTTTCTTCTTTAAAGTCGATTTCTTTTCACAAAACGTCAATCAATTTTAAAAGAAAGAGATTTTTTTGAAAATTGTCATGAAATCTTTTGAAGGAATCATCATGAAAATATGGTTTTATAAAACCGTAAAAATCCTTTCATGCCGTTTATGTTAAAAAACATTCTCCCCGTACTTTTGTCGGAAAAGTCAAAATGTACCACGTAACGTAAAAAAAAGATTCCTTACATATCATGTTGTAAAAGAAAAAAATGGGTAAAAAGGGCATTAAACATACATAAAAAACTTTTAGAAAACATGGCCTTGGATGATAACAATAACCCCAGTAATTACTTACGAATAAACAATCTCGGATAAGAATGAAATGGGAAAAGTTATCCCTTACCTTAGGTCTGATATGCTTTGTACGTATCCAAACCTCTCGTATAATGATTTAAATAATGTGATTGACTTATTAAAGAATCATATTAATTGTTATGATATCATATATGTTTTACTTATGACTTTATATTACCCATTCTTCTGTAAATTCCATGTAAAACACGCGTTTTGGGTAAAATCATTTCATTTATCGTATATGTTTCGACTTGTCGTTCTTGATATTATTACTTATATCCTAATTTAAATAATTCCAGAATGTAAAACATCATTTATATATATTTTATATTCAACATATACATATATATTATAGATCAATAAAAGGAATGAAATACACCGTTCATGGAGACGGTAGGTCGTACGTACGCATGAACGGTGTTTTCGTTTCCTTATTAAATTGAATGAAATTAAATAGATGACATATATATATATATATACATAAATCCAGTAGCATTATTATGAAATATATTTCATTATTATTAGTTATATATACTTTATAATCATTCATGAATGGTTGATCATGGAAAATAAATCTCATCGCGTTCGTGGAGACGGTAGTCCGTACGTACCCACGAGCGATGATATCATTCCCATGATCATGGAATTGTATTAGAGTGTATGTATACTATTTCAGAATCAATATCACTTTACAATAATCATATATAGTAATTATTTACACCATTATACCCATCCAATTACGGTGATGGTGTAAAATATATTACACCACGGCGTGGAGACGGTATTCCGTACGAACGCACGTGTGATGATTTTGTTTTCTATAGGATGAATAGATGGTGAAATATGGTTGTTTAATACTTATAATAACATATCAGTATATGAGAGATACTGATGTTATTACTTCATAATTAAACAACTAAATAATAAGAAGTATAATAAGAGATAATGTTGAAAGAATCGGTAACAGATATTACCTCTTCTTTCAACACGCCTTTTTCAAACCTCCTCTTAGGGAACTAAGATTGGTCTTTGAAGAAGACCAGAACTTCTAGGATATTTCTAGGGAAGTGGATAAGATAATTTTGTAGGGTTTTACCAATCATTAAGGCACAATATGGTGTGAGGAAGAGAGGGAGGAGGTTCCCATTTATAAGGGAGAAGAGGGGCACCTTTGGAATCCTCAAAAATATTAGTTAATATAAATTCAAACCCAACATAAAAACCTCTAAAAATGACTCAATTATAATATTAGATGATATAGGTTTGTAATATAATAATCCAATAAAATTTATACATGTTAGGAAATTATTTTAAACATTATCAACTTGATTTATCCTTATTTAATCAATTTAATTTTATTTGTGGTAATAACATTCTAAATTTTAATTTATAACAATTAATTACTTATTTGATGTGAATTGTCCATACATGGTTACTTTATAAAATTACATACCATATAAATTTAACTTTATAATTTTTAAATATTTTTGTAAATTTTAAACAATTTTATAATATGATATTTTTATAAAATAACAATAGTGTCAATTTTGAAACTATTCATTTATTTGAATTTCAATAAAATATATACAAAAGATATGTTCGAACTGAAATATTTAATAGATTCATAAAAGGTTAGATGTATCTAGAAAATTAGTGGAGCACATTAAATAGTTCCTATAATATTTATATTATTATTTTTAAAACCATTAATTTGGTTTATCTCTTAATAAAATAATTACTACAACATTTTTGTATAATTATTTAATATACTTATTTTTTTGCATAAAAATTAAAAATAAAATCCTATGATGAATATAAATCTATTACCTTTCACAATAATACTTTTACTCGAATTTATCATCATAAAATCACAATATTTAAATTGTTATATTTTCTAAATTATGAAGGTGACAACTTTGTGATCATTTAAAATAATATAATATAAGTGTCATAATCGCTTTTATAAGGCTCCAAATGGTCAAATATTAGACCATTTGATGATTATGGGTTATATTTACATGACCAATAAGTTGTGGTCAGGGTTTTTTGCCTTTTATGGTCACTATTAGTTTAATAAAAACTATATTCTTGATTTTTTACTAGATAAACAATTTCTGCATCACTATTGTGTCATAATTAATTATAATTATTTAATCCCTAAAAATTATAAATAAATTCATATGATGTAGATCCTTTTATTAGATTTCTGGAAACTATTCATGTTCGAAGTTTCATGAATTTTATCACTAAATTAAAATTAATATACTTATAAGATTTAAAAGTGTGACAAGTTGTCACTATCATTGTTTTTAATAATAATAAACTATTTTTTTTTGTAAAACGTCCATAAAATAAATCTAATCCGACCATTAGGTGATATGGGTATCCTTTTAGACATCCAATAGAATTTGTGAAGGTGTTAGGGTAATTTTATATTCTTATATTTACCCTTAATTATTTGATTTACCTTTAACTATGGTAAATAAAATTTACCACAGTTACTATTCATAATGCCTAAAAATAAAAAGTAGCATCTTAACATAAATTTTACCCACTGATTCAAAATATGGAATCCATTTCCCAAATTCAATACAAAAATGTTGCATAAATTAAGTTAAAATTAATCCCATTGTCGAAAGAAAACAAGTTTTTGTTTAAAACATTGCAAAAGATTGAATTTATTTAACCTACGAATTCAATGTAACAGGATAATGATATACATTATATTAAATGGTAAAAATATATTCTATTTATACTGTAAAACCAATCAATGTTATTATATAACCAAATAAGTTATTACAATGAAAAAAGTTGTTTTTAATTAAAATATAACTTGTTTTTACTATTCATTAAAATATGAATGTTATCAGAATAATATGAAAAATTTATCAAAGGTATAATTTTATATCCTGATTCAAAATAATAATTTCATTTTATAAAATTTAACTTATAAACATGTCAAAAACTAGATTTAATGTGGGTGTTCCATCAAAAGGCGACAAAACTGCATTTTTTTAAAAATACTTATTTTACCCGAAAAATTTTTTTTTGTTCTCATAGCATGTTCTAGAAAATGTGTAAAATGAATTATAATGTTGTAAAATGAAAATTTTAGTTAATAATATTCATAACAGTTAGTTCATAAAAATATTATAATAATATATCGTTGTTTAGTTGATCCCGGTATTGCGCACAACACACGCTATCGAAGAATATCGCAATTGCGTGTAATGCAAGACAAGTCAGGTTTGTGTGTTGTGCAAGAATCCTTTGTTGTTTCGTATAACAAAATCCAACCATATTTAATTTATACATTGAATATATATATATATATATATATATATATATTCACACACACACTCAATGTTGTGTAGAATGACTATTATAAAACGAACAAGAAATTGTGTGTAACATGATCAAAGAATAGTGTTGCGTATACTGCAAGATAAAACCGTGTTGCGTATAGTACAAGCTAAAATTGGTGTGATGTATAATAGAAGACATCATTGAAATTAGAAGAATATTTTTTTCATAATATCTCGGGGTGTTACATTCTACCCCCTTAAAATGAATTTCTCCCTCGAAATTCGTCGGGGTTATAAATCGTTTACTATTCATAGAAACACACATCGTAAAAAAGAATACTAAAACTTAATTTGAAAAACTAATGTATGAAATGAAACGATTACCCAATGAAACTCATCACTGGGTTTCCATATAGGAGAACATAGGTGAAAATATGGATATGGAAGAAAAATATGACCACCAAGTTCTGATGGAGAGTGGTAGAAGACATGGCTATGAAAAATCCAACAATCACAATGCCATAAATTTGTGATGATATAAGGTACCATCTGATTCATCAGATATAAGATCACTATGACAAAATTTTTTGTTTTCAGGATCATTTCCCTAAAGTTGAAAATTTTGAATTAGATGATATACTTTCTTGATTTTGGTACAATCCCACTATTGTTCGTGCTTTGAACAATTTCCACTTCATCTCTTAAAGAAATGAAGTTGAATTTGTAATATGTGAAGTGTTAATAGATCATGTGATAGAATGATGTGTCATTCCATCTGTTTCAAACAGAAGGTTAGCAAGATTTATCAAATATACATAACTTCATCTATGGTGAGGTTAATCGTATACAATTCCAAAAATGAACTTATACTTCATCTATCATGCCGCTTAATAAAATAAAACTAGTTTCTACTAACCAGGGACTTACTGTAGGCCAATGGTATGCGATAAAGGCCAGTTGCACTTCGGTTGTGAGTTCGATTCCCACAGCCTTGTCTGACGCCATGGGCTGTCACCAGTCATGCAGGTTGTCCTTTTTATAAAACTACATTACTATAACATCCTATAAATAATATTGAAAAAAAGTTTTATCCTTAGACAATACTAACTTATGTCCAACATAATCCATTCCAATCTTTAGTCTTATCTAAAATACTTCGGTCCAAGCTAATAGTATAAAGAAAAAAATTACTAGAAAGGTTGTTTACCAAGAATGTGAATACAAGCATTTACCCCACATATATATTAAGATATATCATGTTGGTTGTATTACAAACACATGAATACCTTAGTCATATATTCACTTGAATCATAAATTACCATAGAACCTTAGTGAAAACATGAATACTATCAAAAGATAACTCTTTCCACATAACAAAATCCCAAAAATTCTATATACTCAAACCATAATATCACTTAGTCCTTATATCAGTCATGAGCTCATGAATACAATAAAACATCTCATTATCTTCTTTTCCCTTCATTATGCGCATATCATCTACTTTCCAAAAATATCTGAATAACCTTCCATGGTTACCGGTACCATTCAGCATATACTTTCTAATTCTTTAGGAAAACAATAGTGTAACAATCCTTAGATGATTCGTTATTCCAAAGTACCATACATTATTCTTTATAAACATACAATCATTCCACTAACTTCTTAAACCACTGAATGAGCATCATCATTTCTTTCATCTCATATTTCATTTGTAGTCTCTTCATCATCATCCACATAAATACTACTCATACGACCATGCTGATTTTATTCATGATATTTTCTCTTAGGGAATTGGATTGCATAATTCCCATAAATTCCACATTTAAAATATCTTATCATTGTTGATGTCGTAAAAATACCATTATCCTCGTCCATGGTGTAAACTGAAACTTTTCCTTTGCACTTACTGGCATTGTGTCCTTCTTTTCCACAGCCAAAGCATCTTCCAGTTCCTTTGAAACAATCTCCCTAATGCCTCTTCCCACATGATTTACATGAGGGAAATTGAACTTTCTTTCCTCTATGATCATCATGAAACTACATAGTTCTCTTATTATCCGTGTCAGGAAACTTACCAAAGTTGAGATTATTGATCATATAATGAGATTTCTATTTAGGCATAACAATGATGTTTGCACTTCCAAATCCCATTTCATTTAGTTGCTCATGAAGAATATCATTCCATTGTCCATCATATCATCCAATATCGTGAATCAACTTGTTTCCATCCATTTTCTAAAACCCAAAAATAATAGTGTGAGAGGAAAAAATCATAATAAAGGGGTAGTAACTTCAATATCTAACATCATAGGTTTAATATAATATCGTTACCATAATTCTAGGACTATAACCTATACTTATACTTAACCTTAGGTACATCCCTAGACATACCTTAGAAATATCTCTAGGGATCTTATTAAAGTTCCCGCATCCTAGTTTCCAAAGGATGACTAAACCTTTCCTCTGATACCAACTGTAATGGTTTGGAATTTCTTCTAGTGGACTATAATTGATACCTATCAGGGCTCACCCTGGGCGGCTACACCCCCTGGGTGGGACACACCATCATCCCCAGTGGCAGCCATTTCCTCAAGAAGCCCTTGGGCGGAGAGCCATTCTTCGTCCAACGCTCACATGTGAGAGTTCCCAAAGATCGGATTTAATCCTAACTCCTTTGCCTCTGATACCAAATGTAGAGACCCGAAGCTTGATGTACATGTACAATTACATTACTTTAGTGTAATACTTAATACATAACAAAAAACAGACACACAAGGATCGTAATAGTTTAGTGTCTGTGGAAACTCAGAATATATTCTTCTAATCATGGTGAAAGATCTTCAACATCTCCCAACAAAGATCATCCCTTTTTTTAGCTAAAATAATTCTTTATATCCTGGGGAAAAGAAAACATAAAAAGGGTGAGCTCAAATGCTCAGTAAGGGTAAGCATGGATAAAATAAAACATACCATATACATTTGAACTTAAAAACAAGAACATAATGTTTAAACATAAATGACATATAACATGGAAGTACGTAAGGCATAGATCATAAAGAAACATTAAGAATGATAAAATAGAAAGGGAATAAAACATGTAATTGTGGAAACCATTAATCACATGATATGATTTACATATTAGCCAAGGCATTGCTTCCAAGACCATCTTAGTGGACAAAGTCCTTTTTTGAATCGAGTTCACTCCTCGTTCCAGTCATGTATTACTGAACCTGTTTAACTTTCCGTTCTATCCATGTCTATCTCATGAGATATAAATCTTTACCCAATGCATTGGAGGGATATATTGGTCCCACCCATTTCATAATTAAATCATTCTTACTTGTGCCACAAAATAAACATGAAACATTCATCATAACCCAAAAAATAAAATGGGTTTCATAAACATCATCCCATCATCACATAATCCATATAAAACAAGTGGATATATCAACATAAGAAAATTGAAAGCATGTAAATAATAGGGACATTATATTTGAAACAAACATATATAATGTCATCATAGATGGAAAAATGGATTTGATAAAACACTTGAAATGAATTTTTGAGGAAAATATCCTTTCTTCTTTAAAATCAATTTCATTTCACAAAACGTCATTAAATTTTTAAAAAAAGATATTTTTTTTGAAAATAGTCAGGAAATCTTTTGGAGGAAGCTTCATGAAAATAATTCTTTATAAAACCGTAAAAATCATTTCATGTCGTGTAAGTTAAAAAAACATTCTCCTCATACTTTTTTCGGAAAAGTCAAAAAGTACATCGTAACGTAAAAAAAAATTAAGATTCCTTACATATCATGTAGTAAAAGACAAAATGGGTAAAAAGGAAATTAAAAGTACATAAATTTTTTTTAGAAAACATTTACTTGGATGATAACAATAACCCCAGTAATTACTTACGAATAATCAATCTCGGATAAGAACGAGATTGGAAAAGTTATCCCTTACCGTAGGTCCGATATGCTTCGTACGTATCCGAACCTCCTGAATAATGATTTAAATAATGTCACTAACTTATTACATAATCATATTCATTATTATGATATCATATATGTTTCACTTATAACATTATATTGCCTATTCTTTTGTAAATTCCATGTAAAAGCAGTGTTTGGGTAAAATCATTTTAATTTATCGTATATGTTTCGACTTGTAGTTATTGATATTCTTACTTATATCATGATTTAAATAATTAAATAATGTAAAAAATGATTTATATATATTATATATTCATAACATACATATATATTATAGATCGATAAAAGGAATGAAATACACTGTTCATGGGGACGGTAGGCCATACGTATGCATGAACGTTGTTTTCGTTTCCTTATTGAATTGAATGAAATTAAATAGATGACATATATATATATAAATATACATAAATCCCGTGTCATTATTATTCCATATATTTCATTATTATTTGTTATATATACTTTATAATCATTGTTAAATGGTTAATCATGGAAAATAAATCTCATTGCGTTTGTGAAGACGGTAGTCTGCACGTAAGCACGAGCGATGATATCATTCCCCTTATCGTGGAATTGTATTGGAGTGTATGTATACTATTTCATAATCAATATCACTTTACTATAATCATATATAGTCTATATTTACACTATTATATCCATCCAAGTAAGGTTATGGTGGAAAATAAATTACACCCAGGCGTGGAGATGGTATTCCGTACGTACGCACACAGGGTGATTTTGTTTTCCGTAGGATGGATTGATGGTGAAATATGGTTGTCTCATACTTATAATAACATATCAGTATATGAGAGATTCTTATTTTATTACTTCATAATGAAACAACTAAAGAAGAATACGTATAAGTAGAAATAAAGTTGAAAGAATCAGTAACGGATATTACCTCTTCTTTCGACACGCCTTTTTGAAACCTCCTCTTAGGGAACTATGATTTGTCTTTGAAGAAGAACAGAACCTCTAAGATGTTTCTAGAGAAGTGGATATGATAATTTGGAAAGGTTTGTCCGTGATTTAAGGCTCAATGTGGTGTGAGGAAGAGAGGGAGGAGGTGCCCTTTTATAAGGGAGGAGAGGGGTACCTTTGGAATCCTCAGTTTAATATAAATTCAAACCCCATATAAAAACCTCCAAAAATGACTCAATTCGAAGATTAGATTATATATGGTTATAATCTCATCAACAAATAAAATTTAGACATGTTAGGAAATTATTTTAAACATTATCAACTTGATTTATCCTCATTTAACCAATTTAATTTTATTTGTGGTAATAATATTCTAAATTTTAAATTATAACAAAAAATTACTTATTTGTTGTGAAATGTCAATAATTGGTTACCGTATAACATTATATACCATATAAATTTAAATTTATAATTTGTAAATATTTTTGAGATTTTTAAACAATTTTATAATATGTGATTTTTATAAAATAACAATAGTGTCAATTTTGACACTATTTATTTATTTGAATTTAAATAAAATATATACAGAAGAAATGTTCGAACTAAAAACTTTAATAGATTAATAAAAGGTCATATGTGTCTTTAAAATTCGTGAAGAACATTAAATAGTTTATATAATATTAATTTTATTATTTTTAAAACCATTTATTTGGTTTATCTCTTAATAAAATAATTACTACAACATTTTTGTATAATTATTTAATATAATTATTTGTTGCATAAAAATTAAAAATACAATCCTATGATGAATATAAATATATTTCCTTTCGCAATAATACTCTTACTCGAATTTATCATCTTAAATTCACAATATTTAAATTGTTATATTTATTAAATTATGAAGGTGACAACTTTTGCATCATTTAAAATAAGATAATATAAGTTTCATAATTGATTTTATAAGGCTACAAATGGTCAAAATGTTTACCATTGGATGATTATGGTTTATATTTACATGACCAATAAGTTTTGGTCAGGGTTTTGTGCCTTTTATGGTCACTATTAATTTAATAAAAACTATATTCTTGATTTTTCACTAGATAAACAATTTATGCATCACTATTGTGTCATAATTAATGATAATTATTTAATCCCTAAAAATTATAAATAAAGTCATATGATGTAGATACATTTATTATCATTCAGTATACAATTCATGTTATAAGTTTCATGAATTTTATCATTAAATTAAAATTAATATATTTATAAGATTTAAGAGAGTGACATGTTGTCACTTTCTTTGGTTTTAATAATAATTAAACTATTTTTATTGTAAAAAGTACATAAAATGAATCTAATCTGACACTAAGGTGATATTGGTCTCCTTTTATCCATCCAATAAATTTTTTTCAGGTGTTAGGGTGATTTTATAATCTTATATTTACCCTTAATTACCCGATTTACCTTTAACTATTCAAAATAAAATTTACCGTAGTTACTATTCATAAAGCCCAAAAATAAAAAGTAGATTATTAACATAATTTGGACCCACTGATTCCAAATATGGAATCCATTTTTCCTAATTCAATACACAAAAGTTGCAGAAATTAAATTAAAATTAATCTCGTTGTCAAAGGAAAATGAGTTTATGTTTAAAAATTGCAAAAGATTGAATTTATTTAACCTACGAATTCAATGTAAAATCCATGCTAATGAAATACATTATATTGAATGGTAAAAATATATTCGATTTATAATTTAAAACAATTCCATATTATTATTTATCCACATAAGTTATTACGATGAAAAAAGTTGTTTTTAATTAAAATATAGTGTGTTTCTACTATTTATTAATATATGAATATTATCAGAATGATATGAAAAATTTATCCAAGGTAAAATTTTATATCCTAATTCAAAATAATAATTTCATTTTGTAAAATTGAACTTATAAACATGTCAAAAACTATATTTAAAGTGGGTGTGCCGTCAAAAGGCTGCAAAACTGCATTTTTTGAAAAATACTTAATTTACCCGAAAAAATAATTTAGTTCATATACCATGTTCTAGAAAATGTCTAAGATGAATAATAATATTATAAAATTAAATATTTAGTTAATACTATTCATAATGGATAGTTCATAACAATATTATAATAATATATCGTTGTTTAGTAAAACCCGGTATTGCGTACAACACAAGCTATCGAGGAAGGTCGCGATTGCGTGTAATGCATACCAAGTCAGGGTTGCGTGCTGTGAAAGAATCCATCGTTGTTTTGTATAACAGAATCCAACCATATTTCATTTATACATTGAATATATATATATATATATACACACACACACACTGAATGTTGCGTAGAATGACTATTATTAAACGAACATGAAATTGCGTGTAACACGATCCAAGAATAGCGTTGCGTATACTGCAAACTAATACGGTGTTGAATATAGTACAAGCTAAACATAGTGTGCAGTATAATAGGAGACATCAATGAAATTAAAAGAATATTTTTCATAAAATCTCAGGGTGTTACACCCTACCTCAAAGGTATTTTACGAAAACCCCATCAAATGAAGAATGCACAAGAAAGCCAGGTTGAATCTCTAAGAATCCTCCTTAGATCTCTTCTCCTAACACAACCAAGACCAAATCTCATCATATCTGGCATCCACACACCTTGATCTACTCATAATTTGAGTAGATCTATGATACCGAGAGAAGAGGAGAAGTAGATCTAACTCGATCAAAGAATCCAAAAAAAACGTCCATATACCTCATGAAACCGGCTTCGATTAGCCATGAGAAGCCTTCAGATCACCTCCAAAACACTTTAGAGAGGTTCTCCAACATTCATGGAAGTGTAATCCCGGTTTATGGATGCTTAAGAGCTTAAATAAGCATGTTATAGGCAAAATGGTTTAGATCTATAATTTTATGATCTAGTTTAAGTGCCTGCACAGTTTGCTCGCACGGTTAGAAAAATTGTGCACTAACTGTGTGGTCATTACTTCCTCTTCAAATACTCCCCTTGTGGTTAGACCGCACGGTTGGAAAAACCATGATCTAACCGTGTGTTAGCCACATCCTCCAACATTAACAATGCACAACATGGCTGAATAGTTTAGACAAATCGTGTGCTACCCATATGAGTACTACTTCCCTTTAGTTTTCCTTAAAAGTCCACCCGAACGCACCCCCAAGTCAATATTCAAAACCTAGGGTACTTAGAGTAGTCAAATGTAACTGAAGACATAATGTTATGTTTTAGTTCACAACTGTCTACCATGTAAACGATTCATCAAAATGGATGATTTTGGCAAAGCGTTGTGGATAAGATACTATAACCTCCTGAAACGCCTCTAAATCCACATTTTCACAATGTAGTGGACTGGAGAGGTCTAGGCCATTACATCAAATACCTCTCAAAACATTCTCTTCCTTGAGAATCCAAAACCAACATAAAGTGAAAACAAAATAGGGTCTAATGAACCTCCCATCAAGATACCTCTCAAAAGAGAGCAAGCCACCAAAACAACAACGTGAGCCATCTCATAAGAACTAAATTTTTATTACCACATAAGTCACATCAATACATGAAAAGAGTTAAACATATAACTTCTCTAGGTACATAGCACATATCTGGGACTCACATTCCCAGGTACTCTCCTCCAAGACATCGTGTCTCCACACGACATGAACTAAAGGAATAGAATGCCTGCCCAACAGCTTATCGTTGCTGTCTGGGATCTCCACAGGTCCCTCCTCAAAGGTTGTGTCATCATCAACATCTATTTCTCCCCAATCGATGATGTGAGAGTCATCATTAAGATTACTAAGGAGATGCGATACATGGAAAACATCATGTATCTGACTGATCTATTGGGGAAGTGCTACTCGCTACGCCACAACTCCAACACGAGCTAACACTTTTAAAGGATCAACAAACTGGGGAGAAAGCATAATTCCACGACCAAACCATCGCTGCCCATGATGGGGAGTCACCTTCAAAAACACATGATCCTCTTCATTTAACTCTAAGGGTATCCTTCTTTGATCGCAATATAATTTCTGATGATCTTGCACTGTATTCATCCTCTCACGAATCAGCTGAACCATCTATTTTGTATTCTACAGTAGTTCTAGTCTAAGAATTTCTTACTCTCTGACACCAGTCCAGCACAACGGAGAATGGAATGGATGACCATATAAGGATTCAAATGATGCTAAACCAATGGTAGAGGGAAAAATATTATTTTAAGGTAACTCCACCAAGTTTATGTGCCTCATCCATGAACCTATGAAATCAAGAACACAAGATCATAACATGTCTTCAAGAGTCTGGATGGTTCGCTCTGTCTGGCCATCTTTTTGAAGATAAAAAATAAGTGTTAAGGCATAGTTGAGAACCACAAGGATTATGGTGACCTTTCCACACTCTGGAGGTAAAATGAGGATCTCGATAAAAATGATCATCCTATAGACTCCATGAAGTATCACCACCTCCTCTAGATACTTCCTTGACAAAACATCCGCTGAACTGGACTCCTTGATTGATATGAAGTGGTCCGATTTATTAAAATGATCCACTGCCACCCAATAGCATTATGTACTCTCAAAGCTCGAGGTAAACCTGTTACAAAGTCCACTGAGATATACTCCCACTTCCACTAAGGAATCTCTAATGGCTGGAGAAGACCACCAAGAACACGGTGTTCGACCTTCACCTTCTAGAAGACTAAACATCGAGATACAAACTCTGCAACGGCACGCTTCAGCCCGGATCACCAAAACTGGATCCTTAAGGCTCGTTACATCTTTTTCACACGATGTTGTATCGGTAAAGGTGAACTATGAAACACTTTGAGAACCATATCGTGCATCATCAATTGAACCGAAATAATTCCATGATACAACACACATTGTTGTTCATCTTCAGACTAACCTTGAGGGGCCTCACCACAAACAACTCAGTCTCTCCAGACATCTGCCTCTAGATCTACCAACCCGGAATCATCCACATTATGAAACAGGGATGACTGTACCTTCATATGAAAAATATATCCTCTACCCCCAACTTCTCCCATATCAAAATGTAATGCTAACAGTTCTTCCATTACTCTCCAGGAATCACCGGATTCACGCACATCATCACTATGAGACTTTCGTCTTGGTGCATCATCTATAAAATTCCTTTTTCCAGGTGTATACGATATTTCAAAGTCGTATTGATATAAGAACTTCATCCACCGATGATGTCGTATGTTCAGGTCATGATGGGATAAAACATACCACAAACTCTTATGATCTGTGAAAATCACAAAGTGCTCAACACTGAGGTAATGTCTCCAAAAATTCAGAGAAAACACCACAGATACCAACTCAAGATTGTGGGTTTCATAGTTGTGTTCATGAGGACACAACTACTGAGAACCATAAGAAACAACATACCTATGCTCCATGAGAACACATCAGAACCCCAGATGTGAAGTGTCACAGAAAACATCAAACTGAACTCCCTCAACTGGAAGATAAGGACTGGAGCACTTAATATATTATTCTTTAGATAATAAAAATCTTACTGACACTAATTAGTCCATATGAATACCTGATCTTTCATAGTTAAAGCTGTCAGTGAAGTCGCAACTCGTGATAAATCAGCTACGAACCTCTTATAATATCCTTCGAGACCAAGGAATCTTCATACCTATGAAACTATCTTGGGGGATTCCCAAGACAGAACTGCTTCTATCATCAATGGATCCACAACTAATCCCATTTGGGACACAAAATTCTCCAAGAAACGGAATTCTCGATCCCAAGACTCACACTTTGACAACTACACAAACAACTGATGTTGGTGAAGAACTTCCAAAATGGCTTGTAGATGCTTTGCATGATCCTCTTCAGATGTGGAGTACACAAGCATGTCGTTGATGATAAATAACATGAACTTGGCTATGAACTAATGGAACAGAGCATTCCTCAATCCCATGAATAATGTTGGATCATTCATCACGCCAAACGACATTACAACAAACTCATAATTCCCATGACAACAACAGAAAGCAGTCTTCAGAATATCCTCATCCTTCACACGCATTTGATGATATCCTGACCGCAAGTCTTTTTTTTAGAACCAACATTCACCCTTCAGTTGATCTAATAAGTCATCAATCCATGAAAGAGGATTGATATCCATTATTTTCACTTTGTTCAAGCAATGATACTCGACAGACAACTACAAACTGCAGTCAGCCTTCATCACGAACAAAACTGGTGCACCCCATAGTGACACACTTGGCCAAACAAAACTGCACTATAATAGACCATCAATTTATATACGTATCTATCATAACTCATAAGGGGACATCCTATATGGAGACATATATATAGGATATTCTCTTGCCTGTAGCTCGATCCCAAACATGATCTCTCTTCGAAGGGGTAATGCTACAACCTCTTATGGAAAGACATCAGGGTACTCTTCTAAGACCCATGGAAACACCAACTTCCAAACATCTAAAGAAATCAAAATCATCTCAGGCATCATGGATGATAAGGATGGAAGGAACCTATGACCCATTTGAGGGTCTCGTTCACCAACAAACACCACATTCTATCCATCCGCACTAATGAAAACAACCTTCTTCTTGATGCAATCAACGATATCCAAAACTGAATACAATCAATCCATATCAAAGATGATATCATATGGTTGTATTAATATACATATTAAATCACCCTATGAGTGGTGTAACCCCAACAGTAGCTCAAAATCTTTACATACTTCAAACAATTCAGATCGAACTCATACTGGCGTAGTCAACGCCAAGGGAACTGGAAGCCTCTCTACCTCAAGTACCAATGCATTGAAAAGGGTAGGTGATATGAAGGAGTGTTTGGCTCTTGAATAAAACAAGTCATACACCAAGGTATAAAACAAGAAAATGGTACTTCGAACGATGTTTGGCTCTCCTGGAGCTAGAAACGATAGATCATGAAGCTGACCATGACCACCTCCATGGCCTCTCTGACACTGATGATGAACACCACCATGGTAGTGCTCTGCTCTCTGAGGATGGGTAGCGTCATGGGGATGTCCTCAACCTAACCCATCTACCCTCTGATGATCTAATGCTAGTGCAAATGGCTGTTGCTTCCTCGGCTGGAACTACCTTAATGGAGGAACCCAGAGCGTAGCGCCCAGTGTACGATGACCGCTCTGAACGGTCGGGCACCCCCTCTTCTTATGTACATGACTACCATAAGAAAAAAATCATCTGATCCCTTGGCGTAAGCCAGAGATTTGCTACCCTTGAAGAAATGAGATGTGAAGGGATGTGTCCTACCCCCGGCTAAACGATAACTCTTCTAACCTAAAAACAGGGAACCTCGGAACACATCTTTGCTTTGTGAGGGATCACGACGATCCCCCTCCTGTGATCATCTAGTCCAGGCCAAATTCCTCTTGACAACCTCTACCCTCTCCAGCACCCCATGATATGTCTTCAGCATAAATGGGGATACCTGGCCATGGATCTCAAGATTCAAAGCCTCCCAAAAATTCATCTCCATGTTCTCATCTTCTGGTAACATTTCTCAAGAATATCGTAAAAGGTTCATGAAATGGATTCCAAACTCTTGAACACCAGAGCTCCCTTGTTGATGGGTATGAAACACCCAGGGACTAGACACCTTAGCAGTCGAAGAAAGAAAATCAACTCTAAACATGTTTTGGAACTCCTCACATGTGATCGCTGACTCCTCATGATCCCCAAGGTACAAGAACCACCACTGATTTGCAGCACAATGCTACATCATCATTGATATGGACACCCAGTGCTCCTTCCGAGCACGGACCGAACTGAAGCCTATCATGACCTCCTCCAACCAGTCATCCATGACGGCATCTGAAAAGGGGCCATCGTACTTCTACAGAATCTGGCACTGAAAACTCTTTGTTTGTCTTCCTCCAAGTGTCGTCGTCGTCAACCTCAACCCTACGGCGACCTACTGGAATAGTAAGCTTGACATTTTCTACACAAAAATGGTGAGGACGTCGACCTGCATCCATACCTGTAAAATAAAAAACCATGAGAGCTCCTAAAGAATGAATATGGAATACTGAACCTTAATTATTTAATTATTTTCTTTTATTCATTTTATGTTTACCAATACCAAGGTCTACCCATTAAATCACAGGCACACGGAAGAATGATGCATGATCTGTTCATAGGTCTCTATCCTGCAAATAGTATCACTTTGTTTAGTATCCATTGTAAACATAAAGGTCTATACATCATATCATAGGGGGACCTAAATGCATATGTCTCATCCGGTCTCAAGTGTTTACCCCAATTGCTAAACATTAATGACATTGTTTCTCTACCAACCCATGCAACCTCACATGTGCCTAACTCCACACTACATCCTATCCCTCAACCAGACCACGGATACCACTCTGTCATGACCCCCTCCCCACAAAGTGTACCCCTCCTCGGTTGGAAAAGTGAAAAGGGATATAATGACCCCTGAGTCCTGCCTCCAGTAGGCCTCGGGTTGGTGACTAGCACCGAGGGTATAATAAACACACAAATGGGAGGCATTACCCATTAAGAGACCACATGAAGAAGAGAGAGATAAGATAGACACCAACCAAATCCAACTCATAACATAAAAATAAAAGAAACCCAAGATCCCATATTTAATTCCATGCCAATTTACTACAATTGAAGGGAAAAAACTCTAAGTACCCAAAATAATGTAAAAATAGCAGCCACTACAAGCCCGAACAGCTCCTCCAACCACAAGCTAGTAGTAACCAGTCTGATCTCCTACCTGCTCCAAGTGACCTGAAAACTAGTATATATAATCATAGGGTAAGTATAGCTGTTTACTCAGTAGGATCCTCCCTGAAGCCTCTCGTGTAAAGGAAAAGAAAGAATGCTAAAGCACAGTGAACAACAAGTGAAACTAACTCTTTACCTAAATAGGTATGCTATGTTCCAGACCTCAACATGGAAACTCTAACCAAGTAATGCATACAATAATATATCTAATAGTAAAGAATATCAAGGGAAACCTACTACTACTACCCCACTGGTTTTCCCCATTTCCCCAACATCGCATGTCTTGAGCATATTTCACCAAAAAGGATTGCCCACAGACACCTGGGTGAAGCACCAAAATATGCATCTCATGCAACACAAAGGCTTTCCTGAAGACACCTGGGAAAATCACTATACCATACTCAGAACCAAAAGTAATCAGATAGGTTATAGGTGCCACCACAACTTTCACAATGTTTATTATACGTCTGATATTATACCTCAAACCATTACATCCCATACACCGAGTAAGGATACTCAAGGCATCACAACCTATACACTTTACACCTATAGTTGTCTATAGGGTACTATATCCAGATTATATGTGGGTGAATAACCACAAGCCATTACAACCCTATACACACATATATGGGGAAAAATAACCATTGTGCCTACCAACATATGTATCTACCAAGAGAAGAGAGTTGGGCCAAAGGGGGTAGTATGCCATTCATCCTCCAACCAGAATGTTGGGGAAAACACCTCATAGGCTCAGAATCCCTGAGGTGTCAGTTTCCCTTACTAACAGGGTGGAGTAGAGTATAGAATCACAAAAATTACAGAATACACTATATCTCACAACCACACTATGGCCATAACATTGTATTAGCCACAATTGATGCTAACTCCTCTCAGACATCGGGCTGCTACTTCTCAGACTAGGTATCCTATAAGCACACAACCATTTAATGATATTTATTAGATTACCCTATTCACTTTTAATCATTTCCAATTTACATTAAATAATTCATTAAACATTAATTAACCATGAACAATTCCACATTAAATGTCATTAACATCACACCCAAAGTCCATTGTCCCTTTAAAAAATTACAATCTCACCATGATGTTCCATTGAACCCCAACCCCATCGGTTAACACCATTTAATCAAACATTCATTACAGAAATAGTTCCCCATATTCCAAGGAATTCATGAAAATAATTCTATACTACTAACAGAAGTGGGATCAACATGGTGGGTAGACGTACCTCCCATCGAGTCTTTTCCACCTATACCAAGAGTGTAAACCCATCCTCCCTGGAGAATCTAAACAGAGAAATCACATGGCATACCACACGCATCTTCGCCTCTTTCGGAAGAAGGGTAAGCATGACCAGATACCTTGAGTAGTGGGGAAAACTAATGTAGATAAACAATCACAGAACTAGAAAGCATCCAAGAAACACATCCATCCCACTGTATCATCCATGGTGTCCTCCTTGACACCCACATGCATAAACCGAAGAAACTCGCCACATTAGGTGTCATCCTCTGCCACAAACAAAAGGCCTCTATGACCCCACATATCACAACACCACTGTAGAGCCACATCTCAACACAAGCAGTAGGAAAAACAACCATCACATCAATTGGGATATGGCTCATTATAATCCAAGTGGGTAACTCAGAACCCTTCATGGAATTATCAAACAATCAAATTCATTAATCCATCTAGAATTAACTGATTTATAATATGTTGGTTCCAACATTAGGAACCTAACCAGTAAGGTATCACAAATGATTAAACTTGCCTACTACAGCATTTTGATTAACATCAAATTACAACAAGAGCCAGATTCCTTTTCATGACTCTTTATCTTTAGCCAAAAAATTATCAATTAATCCTTGTTTACGTTTTTACTGATTTCCATCAAGAAAAGTAGTTTAGTAAGCTAGAATAGATATCACACTATCTAGAAAAACAAGAGGCAATAATATATGATCGATAAAATTTCTTCATCCGGTTAAAAATATTTATTATGTCAACTCCATTTTCATCCATTGAGATTAAACACACTAACAATACAGTTTCACGTAAAAGAAAGAGAAGCATCGAATCCCCTACATCAATGGGTTTTGACGAAAACCCCAACAAATGAAGAACACAAAAGAAATCCGGGTTGATTCTCTATGAATCCTCCTTATATATCTTATCCAAACACAACCAAGACCAAATCATATAATATTTGGCATCCAAACACTTATATATACTCATAACTAGTGTAGATCTAAGAAACCAAGAGAAGAGGAGAAGTAGATCTATGTAGATCTAAGATACCAAAAAAGAACTACCACATACCTCATAAAACGGTCATCGATTCACCAAGAGAAGCCTTAATATCGCCTCTAAAACATCTTGGAGAGGTTCTCCATTAGTCAAGGAAGGGAAATCCGATGTTATGGCCGGTTAGGCACTTAAATGATAATGTTAGAGGCAAAATAATTGAGATCCCGAATTTTAGAATATAGTTTAAGTGCCCGCACTGATTTCATACATGGTTAGACAAACTGTGCCATAACTGTGCATTCACCACTTCCTCGTCAAATATTCCTCGAACAGTTAGACCGCATAGTTCAGAAAACCTTGCGCTAACAATGCGCTGGCCATAACCTCCAACATTAACTACGCACAACATGGTTGCACGGTTTAGACAAACTGTGTCCCGCCCGTGCGAAAGAAGATGCCCATTAGTTTTCCTTATAAGTCCTTCCGAACACACCCCAAAGGCACTACTCAAAACAAAAGGTAGGTAGAATCATCATAAGTACCTGAATACATAACATGATGTTAATTTTCACATCTGTCTACTGTGGAAACGATTCATCGAAATAGAAGATTTTGGAAAAGCATTAGGGATAAGTTACCTTGACCTCCCAGAACACCCCTAACACCACATTTTCACAAAGTAGAGGACCAGAGAGGTGTGGGCCATTACAAGGGAGTCCATTGGAGATCATTGAGGGAGGATATGTTTTTTAATTGGATTAAACTCAACCTTGATTTTGGATTTTTGAATGCGGCGGTAATTTATCTCCAATATTCATTAACCCGTATATGATATTGTGTAGAGTAGTCTAGGTGGAGTGAAAATTATATATACAATTGTAGTTAGACAAGTTAAATGATGCATTTGACATATTATACTTGAGGTCTCATTATCAGGATCATTCAGATGTTGTCTACTAATAGCAGATGAACATTGATTCTGGAGATACCATTGGAGAATTCCAATTTGATATTGAAAACCTATGGGAGAAGATACATTGTGGTAAATTTATTCCATTATATAATTTCTAATAAATTAATGAGAATCTTCAGGAGATCACATTGGAGGAGGAGGTTGAAATTCATTTTCAAATACCAAGTCATTTTGTATAGATGCTTTTTTTGGATTATCAGAATGATGAACCCTATGGTGGGAAGATTCTTTTGAATAATATTTCCCATGTAAATATGTTTAATATTTTATATATTATTTTAAGACCAGGAACTAAGAATACATCTTTTTTTTAGGCTCATACTCGAAAATTAAAATTTTAAAATATATTTAATATATTATATAGAACTCCTAATTAGATGTCCAAAAAATGTTGAATTACAGAGACTTGGGGGATCCGAATAGAGATTTTCAGGAATAATTGAGTAAAAAGCGTGTTTTTCACTCTATGTGAAACAAAACCAATGTTTATTAGAGAAATTCGTTATACTCATCACCATCCTTAATTGAATAATATATTAAAATAATTTATTTCAATTCATAAATTAATGTATCTAAAAAATAACATCTATTAGTACATGGTTATGATGAAATTATAATTTAATCTGCATAACCCAAGGGAAATTTGACATATCATTTGAGGATCTATCTAAGGAGAATCGTAATAAGGTCATGGTTCTATTAACGATGACTGATGGAATCATATTATCACACCAATGTGATGATGCAACATCATTATACATCAATGATCAATCCAACAAGAGGTTGGATGTTGTTCACTATGATTTCATCCTTGTTTAGGATTTTTAAAATTATGGTAAATAATTCATCCAATAAATTGATTCACATATCATACGTGTTGTTGGATGGGTTAATATTGTTCAGGAATTGGGATGTTTTTCTTTTGAATATTTTTATTATATATCTATTCTTCATTATCACTATAGTGAATTGAGACCAAAAAAACATTTAATGAGGTTGATTTATATTTTATTGGTTGTGATTTTCATTCCCCGGTTTATGTATCCATCATTTTTAATTATTTGACTAGTAGTTTTTAGGTAATATCATTTGTAGACATATACCTTAGTGAAGATGAATTTTTTTATTTTTTTATTCATTATGGTTTCAGGGGATCCTACATGTTATTCTTATTCTATCCAAAGAATGATTTTTTTCAAATGTGTTGTATATTTTGTAGATGACCGACATTTTAACAGAATTCTATGGGGAACATGTCCATACAATTCATTGTGAGACTGTACATACCATGTTTTATTCATACATTATGTTGATATCAATCCCCATCCAAACATTTAGGTGTGAATTATTTCAAGATTATTTTTTATTTGATAGTATTGAAACCTATTAACATAACATTAATTGTTTTAGAAAATTGGTTCTACAGTTTATATGTATGAATGCCAGATTTATCAATTGTTTTATATGTAATTTTTTGGGGAATTGATATATGTTAATTTATACTTGTATATTAGGCTATGAAATCCCATTTTAGTTATAAAAATTCTCAATTATAGTATCTACACACTCTCATGTTAGTGTCGGTATTAGGGATTCTTCGCACGTTCCCCATTGTGAAAATTCATGGTAGGTACTTAATCTGATAGCGGATCCCAAATCTAGACTGAATTATTACCAGGTACATGAAAATGGTCATAAATAATCATCTGGTTTTTACACTCCCATGGAAAATAATAAGATATGTCACATTTTCTCTAAAAATCATCATTAATGATTTTAATAGATAATGAAAATGAATGAACATGGATAAACCTAAGGTGGATTAGATTTCAGATAATTTTTCATGATTTAAACATCATATAAATTATTTTATGTTTATCCCCGATACCATGGAAGGTCATATTTCGTAAAAAAACAGATGTAGTATTTGTTTATTAATTAAATTACAGGAGTATTTCACATTATGGGAAATAAAATATGTTGAATTGAATTGATTTAAAAATCGAATTAAATGATTACATTTCAATAATTCCCCACAAGATTCTATTTGGAATCAATTTTATTTGATTTTAGAAAATGAGAAACTAGTATACTATATGAAAATTCTTAATTTCTAAAAATGACAGAGAGAATGAACCCATTTTTAATGGAATATTTTTTTAGCAGCTACCCCTGGAATATGTGAAAACCATATACATTTTTTCTATGTTAGGATATTTGAAAAATAAATATTTATGATTATCTAGTTTTATTAATTTTAGTTATAGTGAAAAATTATATTGGATAACATATTCTATCCATAATGGCTATGAAAAAAAATTGAGACATACAAAAATATATCTTTGTCGTTTTATGGGTCATAAAATCTATTACAATTGAATTTCACGGCTTCAGTCATAAAAAAAGAATTTTTGGATATTAATTAACAAGATTAAGGATTGAATTGTATATTGATTAATAAACAACCTATTATTGAATTTTTTTAAATATAATATAACTTTTAAATGTATGTATACTTACTCAAATGACATAAAATTACATTACACACTAATGATTTTGAAATAAAAATGTTATCATATTTTTTATATATTCAAATAATCTAATGGTCTATTAGAGCATAGAATATTTTTAGTTAGGATGAAATTAATAAGACACAATTTCTTTAATATGGGAATAATGGAACACACTACTATTTGAAAATTGAAAATTCATAATATATAGAATTTGTGACACATAACTCCACGCATTAAAGGGATTATAATGTCACAAGACTATAAGATATATATATAAATTTAAATTAAATATAAATATTAAATATTTTGACATGCATGAAATACTAATAATATATTTCATTACACGCAACAATGAATTTTTCTACTATATTGCATTACATGTGAGATCGTGGTTCACAAAATAATATTAATATTATAAATCAAATGAAAAGTATTTCATAGACGTTAAATTGGTGGTCATATATATATATATGATAAAATAATATATGTAAATATAAATTTTACATTAATTTATTAGTAATATATTAGTTAGTAAAAATGAGAAACAATTAAAAAAAATTAAATGTTTTCTGAAAAATAATATTTTTTTAAAAGACAGTTTATATACACAGAGAAGAAATAATTTATAACTAATTATTACCACTATTAATAATCATTAGAAATAAAATTTCATTTTTCCATTAAGATTACAAAAATTATATTTGGGTGAAATTTTTGGATTTCATTGAAAAAGTTCATTATTTGATGAATTTTCAAAACAATAATTTTAAAATAAAAAATTCATTTTTATTTATATTATTTATAAGGTTACATTATAGATTTAATTTTTTTATCTATTATTTTAAAAATTACATATTTTAACATAATTGATGACATTCTAATCATTTAAAATATGATTTAGATATAAAAAACATATTATTGTTTTGAACATTTACTCTTTAAAACCAGGTTTTCCATCACATATGTGGGATTAATTTTAAATTATAATTTTCCACTTATATGAAATAAATATAAAAATATGGATTTCATATTTTGAATAAAAATAAATTAATTTTTTATAATAATTCTCACATAATTTTTTACCATCGTAATTTGAGAGGTCATTTAAAATTAGTTAAAGTGATTAAGAGATAATAATTTATGGATTCTCTAAAAATTAATATTATGGGTTAAAATAAAATAGAAACACATATTGAACACATTCGATAGATATATATAGATATCAGAACTTACATTTTAGATAATTTCTATTATTGTCACCTGGTTATAAGAAAATTCATTAGTGGAATTTACTTTCTTAAAAACCACAAGTGTTCCACTCACCCCGACATATAAAAGGCCCCCTTCCTCTATTTTTTATAACATAAAACCACATTATTATTGTAAAGAAAATATTTATTCATATCCTTTATTACCTCACATAATTAACATATACAATCATTTGGGATAAATAAAACTCTGTAATTGTTATGTGTAAACCAAAGGAAGATACTCGAAGAAAAGGTAACATTTTCCAACAAGTGTATTTGTTTTACTTCCATCTCCATCACATTGATTTATACTTCAACCATTTTTATATAATAACATATTTATATTACATATAATGGTTTTTGTAATAATTTAAAAACATTTATCCCCCATTCTATCATCAGTGGTGTTTCAAAATCATTGTTGGTGTGATTAGAATACTACAACCTCGTAAACCAATGTTGTTCATTTTTCCAATACCAGATTTCAAGCATGGTTATGACGATGGATATAATTTATATAATATATTTTTAAAATTAATAATCCTAAAGATTCATCTTACATATATATTTTTTAAAATCTATTATGTTGAATTAACATTAACATCACTTGTGGGTATGGAAAACCACTCCTTCATGGAGGGATGTAATTTGTCTTTTAATAAGGTGTTATGATAAAGGTTAATTTTTTTTAATTATTATATGTTATATACACTAAATAATTATGATATTGATGATGTAATTACCATTCTGTAAGGATAATATATGTATGATTTTATTTAATTTTACAGTAAATAAACATCAATAATACCAATCATGTAATTGTGGGGTACCACCTTCACGAAACAATGTGTCTCACTTTTCATCACCACAACCGAAAGACGACATATATATATATATATTAATATTTAATGTAATGTTATTTGAAATAATATATTATTAAAATCATGTAATATTACTAAATTACTTATATCATTATCATAATGATCATCGAAAAATTAAAATGTTACTCATGCATACAAACATCCTACCATGTCAATTATTTTAATAGAAATCATCTTACCTACCATCATTCACTACTAATTTAAAAAGTAAAATTGAGGTAAGAATAAGATAAATATCACAGAATTATTATTCTTTTGATGTTATCACAATATAATATTTTATCAAACAAGATTTATCAAGTCAAAATAATCTTGAGAAAATTTAAAAAATAATACTAGAAATAGTGAAAATACTAAAATATTATTAATGAAAGGGACCTAAGATGTTATAAATGGATTATATATGAAATTTTGAATATTATTTTGATTATGGAATATGTTAGAGACAAGTTGAAACCCACTATATTGGATTTTCAATAATGTACAACCAAATAATGAAGCATAAGGTAAAGTAAATTGTATGAATATAACTTCATTAATCCAAATTGTAATGTATATAAATTTTTTAATTTGTATGGTATATATACAACCATTTGACATTTAGTTGCATGAATACATTTTTATTCACTGTTATTTATGTTTGAATATGAATTAATTCATTTTAGGTTATTATAACTAAGTGTTTCAAAAAATAAATTTTTTCAAAACTTGTTATCCATTCATTGGGTGGTATTACTACATCATTGTCCTTGATATTATATAATTATGTGTATAAACAAATTTTATTGTCTATTTTTCTGATTATACTTACATTTGGTGGATATAATGTATCTGTATATAATAAATTCATTGATAAACTATCAATTAAATGTTATGTCCAATTGTAGTATTTACTTAATGATGTCATTCTAATTGAGACGGTGTATTCTTAAATTAACATTAATTGAAATTATATGATCATTTAATGATATTACTTTTTCATTTTCTAATTTTCTTATTATTAATAATTTATTAAAGTAATTATTTCATTTTTTCACTCATTAATACTAAAACTGTTTTTCAGAATACCAGACATCGGGTGTGTCTTTGGTTATAAGTCAATTTTCTATCAAAATCATTTTTTCTAAAAATTCATAAAAATTTTGTAAGCCATATTAAAATTATTCTATATATAAACATTATACCATCTTTTCTTTTTATTTTTTTCATTGAATATTATTATCTCTGTATGACAAAATGAATATTCTATCATATTTACTATTGAAAAGTAATTATTAGTATAACATGTATGAAATTACCTTCGGACATGACTGTCATTTCATTGAAGTGTCATTTTCATGTTTCCAAGATTCTTTTTTATGAAAATTGATTTTTAATATATTTTCATTAAAATGGATTTTATGAATATTATTAAAAAAATTATATTCTCCTAAGAATGTTAATAAATTTAATTTTATGGTATTTATATTAATAAATGACAAATAACCATTATTAGTATTGATATGGGTAATGTTGATAAAATAATTATTCTTCCCATGGATGGTT
Source organism: Viscum album (assembly GCA_963277665.1). Taxonomy (NCBI): domain Eukaryota; kingdom Viridiplantae; phylum Streptophyta; class Magnoliopsida; order Santalales; family Viscaceae; genus Viscum; species Viscum album. The sequence continues at coordinate 1,438,025,137 of OY728159.1, forward strand.
TAAGAATATATTGCAATATGATTGTATTGAAGTTCTTATCATATTATTTTATTTGTACTCATTAAGATCTGATCAAATTATTAATATTCCATTGATCATAATAAATTAAATTTCCCTGAATATCCTATTCATTTATCATGAATATATTTATTTCATAAATAGTATATCATTTGTATTTAAAATTTTCTATATATATTCGAGCAAAATATTTGAAAATCTGTATTTAATTTTCAATATGATTAATTTAACATAATATGATATGATATTTTATGAATTAAATATATTACCTTATATATAAAGAATGATGTGGACCTACTGAGATGGGTGGGACCCTGTTAATGATGGACACTTGATGAATCAGTAGTCTAATGGGCCAAATTATTTGGATAGCCATAGAGAAATGGATTTCAAACCATCATTTTTCTTCTTTCATGATAATATATATTGATATTAATTGTTTCACATTCCATAGAAACATTAAATCTAATAATTAGTCATTTCCATTATTCATAGTTCAGTTATTATTATTCAAGAGTCTTTTATTATTCTATTATCTCTTGATGTATTTAATTTTATGTTCATTGGTTAAATCATATGTGTTTTCATTTATTTACCATTACATAATGATCATGATTTATTTAGTTATTTATGTAGGATTTTATTATTGTTTTTGACCTTACAATATTAATTGTTCCTTATCTAGATATTTTCACTGAAATGGGTTTTTATAAATTTACCCATCGATATTGATTTTCTCATATAAATTTCTTTAAATATAATGTTTGTTTTGTTATTTATGATTCCTTGTTGATTATTCCTATTTATACATGATTGGTTCAGTTGTATATAACAGATTTTAAAAATTTTAGTATAATCATATTTTCTTCTATTCTATTGAATTCCATGAAGATTACTATGACAAATATGTTGTCATTCACTCAATAGTATAATGTTATTATTGAAAAAATAATAATTTATTATGCTAAGATTTTACGTAAGTCCCAATTATTTATCTAGAATAACCACTCAACTAAACTATTAGGTCCTTCTATATTTAATTACTTGTATATTATTCCAATGCAATGGTAATAGATACCAGCTTTTTTAGGAGTATTATTTTATACATTTTCAATGTTAATTTAAAAAATCATCTTCCTCAATAATTTGGGGATTTTTATTACATGATTATACCTAATAAAAATGTTATTTTCCATATTTTTTATGAAATTTAAAAAATATATATTATAAATTTATTTTTTATGTAGGTCAACATCCTATATTTTTTTAATTGATTGAACAAGTCTATATATTTAATATACCATCTATTTTTTAGACTGATTTATTGTAAGATTAAATTTTTGGTGGAGTCTGTTAAACCCATTACATTCCCATAGTTTAATTATGTGATTACTAAATAACTTGGAATCCTACATATTTCCTATAAGTTAATTTTGTTAAAATGGGAATGATGGTTGTTTCTAATTTAATTAAAATGAAATTCATTATCAATGTGATTTATAAATGTAATATTTCATGGAAATCATTTATGATAATTGGTGATATTGATATAGCTCATAATGGCGTGTCAGGTCGATATATGTCATGGAGAATGCTGAGATTGATAATTCTCAATCGGATGGGTGAGCCTAATATAGATCATGATAACATTAGATACAAATATATCCCATAACAATATATTATCATGATTTAGATATCCAATGCATTGAGTAATGTGATGGATTTAAAATGATGAAATTATCTTTTAAGAGGTTATGATGTAATCAATATTGGCGTTACTTGTTATACAATTATAAAATTATCATTTTTATGTAATTTAATGATGAATTTATGATATTACAATATAAAATCATTGTTTCTATATAATTTCTAATTTTTTTAATTAGACAATTCAAAAAAATCACATGGCCCTTGATTGTTGATGCCATTGAATATTATCATTAAGAATAAATTATTCAATGAAGCACTAAAATATGATCTTAGTTCAGTTGGGATTGAATTTCCCAATCGTGGTGTCATAGAATTTATTTATTCTCTCAATTCAGTATGATTATATTATTCATACATATGTTCATTAAATTATATATCTTATAAGAATAATTAATAACAATTTATTATATACATTATGTATCTATCCATTTCCCTAGGTTATGAATAATATCATTATATAATATATTTTTTGATGTGTATCATAGGTGGGGAATTCATTTGGAGAGATTGAGGTATTTTTATAAAATAATAATTCTTTTGTATAATTGAAAAACTATCAATTTATGTAGTTGATATGTGTTTTGTTAAATGAATGGTTTTTCATAATTTTATAAAAAACACAACGTAAATGGTCTTGGGTATGTATGTTACAAATGTTTTTCCATTGATATTGATGTTATATATTTGTAAAATTGATTCATATTATTTGGAATCAATTCAATAATTTTTATGAGTTTTTTTCACTGAATACAGGTGTATAAGATTTTGGATATCTCAATGAAGATAATTTCATGATAAAAATTTACAAAATGGGTCCCTATTTAAGTTTAAATAGATGGGTTCCTCCCAACAATGTTCACGTTCCACTGAAAATGTGTTAAAACATTATTAAGATAAAAATAAAATTCCCAAAACTCTCCAGACATAAATATACAATCCATTTTCTGAAAATAAATAAAATAATCAATAAAATCAAGGTAATTGTATGATTGTAATACTAATAAAATATAAAATTTTACAACATAATTCTATCATCAAAGTGTTCTATAAAAAAAATTTGTCGGTACTATATCAATAAGGGAATGACTCAAGAAAAAAGGGAAATAAAAAACCTACTCATTCGACTTCTAAAAATTATATATTCAATTTTCAATTGTGAAATGGTGTATAACACAAATGATCAATTTTCATACCATAGATATTTATTTATGACTATAAATGATAACATTGTAATATAAAAATTTCTTAAGGAGGAACCATAAAAAATTAATATGATATTCCAAAAACTATGATCCAAAAAACCAAGGTACAACCCAAATAAAATGGGAAAAATTTCAAATAAATAATGATAATACAAAACATATAATGATGAAATATTCTTATTATAACTGATGCACGATTAATACCATGAATTCATCAAGTTTGAGAGTTTCGGGAAATGCCTACAATAGATCTCCAACCTACATAATCTACTACTCTTAATGTAGATAAATTTACCCACTCCCAAATAGAAAATTTATATAGAGTTGTTGGGTAATATCCCTGACCCACCAGGTCCATTACCTTGAAAAAACAAAGCTCCACCGTGAGGGTGGCACCATAAGGGTGTCACCGTGACAGTGGCACCATTAGGGAAACACCATGAGGGTGGCACCATGATGGTGGCACTGTTTCCTCACCGAGTGGCCTTCATTCATTCCCAATTCAAGACTTTTCCGCTCCCGCAACATATATTTTGATGAAAAGATTATTTAATTCCCCCTTTCAAAACCATTTAAATCCCATAAATATTATCTAAAATCCTCCAAGATTCGGGAAACCATTAATTTACCAAAACGTGTGGTTTTCCTCAGTGTCCCGCCCTTCTCGATACCTGCCAGATCCACCCCTGTTACACGTTTCATTATGGTTAATGAAAATAGTCTAACACATAGCCATTATGACCACCTTTCTAAGAAGAATTTTTAATTGACAATTAATTCCATCATGCGTAACCACCTAACCGCGTGGTGAAACCATGATATGACTTTATATCCGTTCAAAATTCCATATTGTGTAACAACGAAATATCTTATTTTTATCATGCTAGAAATTCATTCTTCTTCCTCTTGGATAGTATCATTTTCATCATTGGGCGTTAGGAGTTCTCCTTCCTGAGGCGAGTGGTTCGCCTTTGATGGAGCCTTTCTTCTCACCCTTGGAGTCCTCGACACCCCCCTTGCATGATATGCATCCCTTGTTCTTGGCGCATGGAGGAGAACATCGATCCTTGATCATCCGAGTAGGTATTTTACTTCTTCTCTCCTTACTATATATCCTTCTGGGTGGGTATGATAATGTTTCTATGGGGATGTATGAAACCAAACCATAAAAAAGATAATAAAATTACATTTAAATAATTATGGGGTGTGTTTGAAATCTCTGTTGTACTATTTTATAATTGTTATATGTTGTGAACTGTATGGTCTTAGGCTCACTGAAAATCATGGTCGTTGGTGGTCTTTCCTTGCGAACTAATGAACCCTAGTATTCTATGATGATTAAATGACTGTATCATGGAAATTGGTTAATCACCTAAACTCGGTGAGTTAGATGGTTACCAAGTGAACATTAATCCTTATGTGGTAACCTCGGTTAATATAGAGAAACAAGAACTTAATGAATGATGTTCTTGAATGTGCAAGTTTACCTACATTGTTTTGGTAGTAGGAGTGTTTTTTCACTTGATGCTCATGGGGTGATGTGGATGGGGATGGGATCCTCTGTTGTGGCATGGTTGTTGGTTGTGAATCTGAAGCTGTGTGGGGATGTATTTAAAGGCTTGGTTTGGTTCCAGTACTTGGAGTGATCACACAGATCCATTTGCTGTTGTGATATTACAAGAGAACCGGGTGTAAATGGTTAAATTGTTGTTTGGTTGTTTCTCTTTATCTGACTTGTGGTTATGCCTATTAGTTTCCCAGTAGTGCAGAATTTACTTAAATGGGATCACGTGAAAATTAAAACTACAATGGGATCAATGGGGAATTGTTTTATTGGGATGAGTGGTGACATGGTCGTGGGTTCGGTGTTTCTTGTGAATGAATAGTAATGAGGGTGTTTCTGAATAAGTTGGTTTCGGAACACGTAGGTTGGGATGAGTTCTTGTTATATATATTATATAATTGTAGTTCTTATGTTTCTTATTCGCGCCCCACCCTTATTGAGTAGCTAGTGACAAACACCCCCATTTCATGAGGGGTGGTGTTTTTACAGACACTCTTATGAGGGACTGGTAATTAGCTTTTTTTCTGCTCTCTTTCACGAATATCCCAAGACTCTTCGGGTAGGATATGATGGCCTAAGGCCTATTATATCCCATGAAAAGTTGGGAAGGGTATTTGGGGTGCTTGGCCCAGGTGTGTGCGGGGAGGTTGTATCCCAAGAGTCATCGGGATGATGCCCAGGTGTCTTCGGGCATGGAAGTAGTTGTTATGGCCTAGGTGATTGCGGACGTGGTTATGGGTGGGGGTTGTGGACTATGTGATTGTGGGAGGGATGTGTAGATGTGGCCCAGTTGTGTGCGGATGGGGTGTGGTAGTGGGACTGCAGTGAGAATGGCGGGAGAGGTTCGATGCATAGGATGTCCTCAATAACCAGTGGGAAAGTGGCGTGGCATACCCAAATATTGATGTTCTATGATTATACATTACATGACTTGCGTTATTTGGGGAGTTTTCCTTGGTGAGGCTTGGGTGGATAGTTTTACATGTTAGGTGTTTCAGTTATCTATTTTTCACATGGGGCATTAGAATGCCTCCCCACTTGTGCACAAGAGTCTTTGGTTTTCCTTACTCAGTATATTGTATGCTCACCCTACGCATATAATTTTTTTTTTCAGTTTTCCAAGAGGACTTTAGGGGTCGTTCATGGTCGTACTAGTTCAGACGCTGGGACTTTTTTTGTTTCTGTTTTACTTTTTATTGGATCTTAATTTTGGGATTTTATTTTAATTTTGTATCATTTACTTTTGGAACATGCATATGAGAAATGTTTATTTTGGCTTCACTTATACTTCCACATTTGGTGTTGTTGGGATTCACTATCTTATCTCTTGATCATATTAAATAAAAAGGGTAATTCCTTCCATATTGTGTGTGATTCTGTACCCGTGGTTCTAGTCACCACTCCGTGACCTACTGAAGGTGGGTCTCAAGGGTCATTATCTCTCCTTCAACTAGACGAAGGAAGGGTTTGGCAACCTAATGTCCCTTCTCTCATCTTGGTGAAGGCGGGTCATGAAATAATGGTATCTGAGGTGGAGGTTGAGATATATGATGGAGTTCGGTGTTAGACACAGTGAGGATTGCATGGGATTGAAGGGAAACCGTATTATACAATCTTTAAACATGAAATAGTCCAGGGATAACCGGCTTGGACACTTGGTTTTAGCCCCCCCCCCCCCCCGTGATCCAATGTAAGGTATCTGGACCTATCGAACAACCAAGTAAGGATAAACCCATTGCAAGGTAGAAACCATAGGGATGGTACATGCATCATAATGACATGTGTAGTACGGTCAATCAAGGACAAGAAGGTTGATGTGGCCGATCGGCAGAGGAATGACCGAGAGGAGGAGGACGATCAGTGGCAGAGGACCCTTCGTTCCTTTCAGCGACAGACCCTTGGGATGTACCAGGGCAGCACCTCGGACATGGAGACAGAGAGCTGGATATAAAAGATGGTGATAGCATTCATCTTGATCCAGGCTCCAAAGGAGTACTGAGTTCCTCTGGCTGTAAGCCAGATGCGGGGAGCATCGCGTCAATGGTGGACTCTCTAGCTCGGGGTGAAGATGGAGGCTGAGCTTACATGGGCTTAATTTGAGAGGGAGATCCAGGGGGAAATCCTCTCTTCTACAATGAAGTCTGAGAAGATGCTGGATATACTCTCCCTCCAGTAGTGGAGCATATCAGTGATTGAGTTGGGGATAAAGTTCAAGGATCTCCTCCTATTTGCTCCAGACCTCTTTCAAGATAAGGATCTCGGGTGAGACGTTTAGAGGAGGCACTTCAAACTTATTCTTCAGTATGATGTTACTCCCTTCAACTTACCGACATTCATGGAGGTCCAGAGGAATCCTAAAGTGGTGGAGAAGATGAACATGCTGGGAGGTGTATCGCGAGAGGGAATCTAGTTGGGATCAATGATGGGGAAGGCCGTCAGCAGCAAGCCGATAGCATCAGGGCCCTCTAGGTTTTGACTAGTAGGGATTAGTCCCCAACAGTTCCAGTTTCGATAACCCGGTCCTCTCCCTTTCATTTCATTCCCAGCACTTGGATGCTTCATTTGTGGAAGCCTTGGGCACCATTGGAGTCAGTTCCCGGACTGAGTACGGTATAATGGGGGTGGGCCAGTGCAACACCCGCCCCAGCCACAGAAGTTTCCAGCCAAGCCCTTTTAGCAGCATATATAGGGTTAGCGAGCTCCTGCACCTCTAAGGGAATACATCGCAGGAGGAGGAGGACCATAGGGCGCTCCTCATGTTCATTGACTAGGGCGCGATCGGGGAGGCGTCCTACAGTCGAGGGGTAGCGGAGCTAGGCGTGGGTAGTAACGCACCGCGGACTCAGAAGCTCCAGTATTCCCAGAAGTCATTCGAGGTATGATCATATGGTTTTGTACTCTAGCCTATGCCTTGTTCGATACAGGATCATATCACTCCATTGTTGTGCCCAGTCTGGCCCGTGCTTTGGGTCTAGATGCTAAGAGTCCTCCAGTTCCCCTGGTGTTGAGTACACCAGTCAGAGGACAGACCGACTTGTTATATGGTTGCCGAGGGTGTAGACTAATGATAGGGCCACATCAGTCTAACAGATATCTTTTACTATTGTAGAAACAACCATAAGATATCATTCTAGGCATTCACTTGATTTTTTCTATATGTGTCATTTTTTACTGCTTCTGAGGAAGGATCGTGTTTTCGGACATGGGTGGATTACTTGTGACTTTCATCTGCGAGAGGGGTTACTAGGAAGGTAACCGGAGAGTGGAGCCCCTCCATTCCTTGTTAGATAAAATGTCATTGGAGTCATCAGATACAAAAATGGTGGAAGTCCTAGGATTCGTCGTTGAGTTTATGGACGTCTTCCCTGAAGATGTGGAAAATCTACCCCCTCGACATGATGTTGAGTTCGAGGGAGAATTGCAACCTGGTTCCCATCCGATTTCGAGGTCTCCATACCAGATGTCACATTATGAGTTGCGGGAGTTGCGTATTCAGATTGGCGATCTGTGAATAAGGGTTATGTTCGATCTAGTGCAATACCATGGGGTGCTCCGGTCGTGTTTTCAAGGAAGACAGATGGTGGTATGAGGCTATGCATAGACTACAGGAGACTGAATCAAGTGACGGTCAAGAATCGCTACCCTCTTCCGAAGATAGACAATATCATTGACGAGCTAAGTAGAGTAGGTTGGTTCTCTAAGATCGATTTCTGGTCTGTATATACCATGTTGAGGGTGAAGGAGGGAGACATCTAAAAGACTTCTTTCAGATGTTGGTATTGAAACTTTGAGTTTGTAGTCATGCCGTTTGGTGTTATGAATGCACCAGATTTTTTCATGGGACTCATGAACTCAGTCTTTTGGGAATAACTAGATCGGTTCATAGTCGTGTTTATTTACGACATCCAGATATACTCAAGGACATAGGGGGATCATTCTGAGCACCTGAGAACAGTTTTAGATGTCCTCCGATAGCACCGAATTTATGGGAAACTGTCCAAGTGCATGTTCGAGATGCGAGAAGTGCACTTCCTTGGGCACATGGTTTCAGAGTATGGAATAGCGGTGGACCCATCGAAGGTCTATGCGGTTGTTTCTTGGGAAACACCCAAGAACATGGCAGAGGTTCGTAGTTTCCATGTACTGGAAGGTTACTACTAGATGTTTTTACCCAACTTCTCCCAATATTCAGCACATTTCGCAGCTTTGACCAAGAAGGACATGGCTTTCTTATTGGATGGGCAGTGCGAGGTAGCCATCAGCTATCTGAAGGAGAAGTCGGTAAGTTCCCCAGTACTGAGGTTTCTAGAAGAAGGGGCGGTGTATGAGGTGTTCTGTTATGCTTCCGTACGAGGCCCTAGGTGTGTGTTGATGCAATGACAAGGGGTGATCTCTTATGGGCCTTGACAGTTAAGTCCCCATGACCGCTCTTATTCCACCCATGATCTGGAGCATGTGGCGGTCATGTTCGCACTGATGTTTTGGCAGCATTTCCTCATCAGGGAGTGCTTTGTGGTCTTCACGGATCACAAAAGCCGGAAGTTTATCTTCTCCTAAAGGGACCTGAACTTACGACAACGAAGGTGGATGGAGTTCCCTGAGGACTACGAATTTGAGATTTCCTACAACTCTGGAAAAGGGAATTTGGTGGCTGATTCCTTGAGTAGGATGTCGCAGAAGGATGTGGTTCGGGAGTCGGTAGATGCTTAGAAGGCGATGAAGGAGTTGGCTGCCCCGCACCTGCATGTAAGGGAGGATGGTGGTAGAGGTTGTCTGTTTCAGATGATAGTGAAATCTTCTCTCATACACCAGGTGGAGGAGTATCAGTGGGGAGATATAGAGAGTGAAGTAATTTGTGAACAGGATTACCATGGCGATGCTCCGGAAGGGTGGAAGGAGGATGGTCAAAATCAGATTATTTTCAGAGGGGAGTTGTTTGTTCCGGAGATGATGCAAAATGGAGTTCTTGGTGAGTTACACAACTAACCCCTATAAGTACACCTGAGGGCTTCAAAAATGAATTGGGGCTTGACAAGTCAGTTCTGGTATCCCTGGGTAAAGTGGGTTGTAACACCCCGATATTTTATGAAAAATATTCTTTTTAATTTCATTAATGTCTTGTGTTGTACGCTACACCAAAAGGATCTTGCACAACACACATCCTTGACTTTCCTTGCATTACATGCAATCACGACCTTCCTCGATAGCATGTGTAGTACGCAATACCGAGATTCACTAAACAACGATATGCTATTAAAATATTATTAAAACTAGCCGTAATGAATAGTAATAACCACTTTTTGAAATTTTGTAATTTTTATTTTTCAAAATGGACTTCATTTCAGGATTCGTAATATCGAAATTAGCTTAGGGTGAAATTTTGGTACATTTCAGATAACTTTCATTTTCTGATGAATAGTGAAAATTACTAAATTTTAATTAAAAACAACCTTTTTAATCGAAATAATTAATAGTGATAAATTATTAATTTGAGTGGTTTTAAAGTATATTTAGAATATATTTTTAAAATTTAATACAATTTTGGTCATTGGATATAATTTTACATTTAAACTAGACATAAACAAGTGTCAATCTTTTGGTAGTTATTATCTCTTAAAATCACGATATTTTTTTGACGATGGGAATTAATTTTTAAATTAATTAATGCAACTGATATGTTTTGAATTTGGTAAAATAGACATAATTTTTGAGTTCATAATATCAAATATAGCTTAGGCCTAATTTTTGGTATTTTTCTAGAAACTTTCATTTTTTGATGAATAGTGAAACCACTAAGTGGTAGTTAAAAAAATGAATTTTTCATAAAACATAATTTTACCGCTTCTGTGAGTGGAATTTCAAAAATCCGAGAAACACGGTTGATGTCAGTATGTAAAATGTGGTTCAATGAGATGAAAATAATTTTTGGTGAATAGTATGTTTTTACTTTTTTTAACCACGGTTAAAAGTAAATATTGTAATTAAGGGTAAAAATGATATTATTATTACCCTAACACATGTCCTAATTCTACTGTATATGTGTAATTCGAACAAAAACAACCTTAGGAATACAATATGATCATTTAGGCACACCTTGATTAGATTAGGACATTTTTTATTAATTTATTTAAAGAAGGGTTAAAATAGTTAAAATCAAGGTTTAATAACTAAATAATTTTTAATATGAGGTTATACATAAGATAAATTAGAGTATATTTATTAATTAGAAAGCTAAAAAGATTTCCTACATAATGGTATTTTATTTGTAATTTTTTGAAATTAAATAATTTAATTTATTTATGACACAACGATGATGCAGTAATTATCTTATTAATGAAATATTGACATAATTGATGTTATAAATACCCAAATAAATGTAATTTGAGACTTTTTATGACTTAAACTAATTTTATAGTTTAATATGACATGTTATTGTTGATTTAAGTAACATGGTTCGAACTTATCATTCTGTTATGAATTTCATAAAAATCATGTACCAAATAGTGTCCAAATTTACATAAATTAGTTTTTAAAACAAATATTATACTATTAATTGTTATGTTATTCATAAAAATCTAAGTTTCGGAAAAATGACTTAGATAAGGTTATATATATTAATAATAAAAAACTTGGGGTTCTTTTGGATTGATATAGTACGTTTATTATCCATATAGTTTAAGAAAACAAAAAGACATGGTAAAAGTTAAATTATTTAACTTAGAGTTAAATCTAATTGATAAGGTAAAAATAATAGCTTAAACTTGTCTAAATCCTATTGTATGAGAGGATTTCGACCCATCCCCACCTTATCTTCGAAATATATCAATTTTGATCTATTTAAAACCGAACTTGACTTTATAATAAAATAATATTTTTAGTTTTCCCAAAGGTGCCACTCTCCTCCCTTATAAAAGGGAACCTCCTCCCTCTCCTCCTCACACCAATTCGAGCATTCAAGCACGGCCAACCCCTGCCAAAATCTCTTCTCCACTTCCCTAGTGGCATCCTAGAGGTCCTGGTCTTCTTCAAAGACCATCCCTAGTTCTTTAAGTAGAGGATAAGAAATGGCGTGTCGAAAAGAGGTAATATCCATTACCGATCTTATTCAATTTCTTTCTTCTTCAACATCTTCTTCTTTAGTTTATTCATGATAAAGTAATAACATAAGTATTTATTATAAACTGATATGTTATTATAAATATGAAACAACTCTAATTAACCTTCGATCCGTCCTACATAAAAAGGAAATTACCGCTCGTGCGTACGTACGAAATACCGTCTCCACACCGTGGTGTAATCTACTTTCCGCCACCACCTTAATTGGATGGGTATAATGGTGTAATGAGTGACTATATATTATTATTATAAAGTGATATTGATACTGAAATAGTATATGTACACTTAAACACAAGTTCACGATCATGAGAACGATATCATCGCTCGTACGTACGTACGGACTACCGTCTCCATGACGCGATGAGATTCATTCTCCATTTTATCCATTTAAGAATGATTATAAAGTATATATATAAGCAATAATATTGAAATATATGACATTATAATGGTACTGGATTTTTGTATATATGTATGTCATCTACTTACTTTCATTCAAGACAATAAGGAAAGGAAAACAACGTTCATGCGTACGTACAGACTACCGTCTCCATGAACGGTGTGTTTCATTTCATTTATCTATCTATTATATATATATATATACTGAATATATATGATATATAAATAATGTTTTATATTATGGAAGTAAGTAAATCATGATATAAGTAATAATAATTTCAAGAACAACAAGTCCAAACACCTATGATAAATGAAAGGATTTTACCCAAAACGCTTCTTTAACATGGAATTTACAAAAGAATGGGTAATATAAAGTCATAAGTGAACCATATATGATATCATAACAATGAATATGATTCTTTAATAAGTTAATGACATAATTTAAATCATTATACAGGAGATTCAGACACTTAAGAAGCAAATCAGACTTAAGGTAAGGGAAAATCTCTCAATCTCAATTTTTATCTGAGATTATTTATACATTAGAATTTACTGGGGAATATTTATCATCCACATCCACGTTTCCACAATATTTAATATTTATATCCTTCTACAATAGTTTATATCCAATTTTACCCTTCAGTTAGTTTTAGTAAAATATATGAAAGGAATGTTTTGTCATTTTTCGTATGAGGTACTTTTTAAATTTTCCGACAAAAGTACGAGAAGAATGTTTTTTATCTTATACGGCATGAATGGATTTTTAAAAGAAGATTACTTTACATGTTTTAAAGTTTATTTTTAATCAACTTATTTTAGTTTAAAATTGTATGACATGTTAAAGAAAGGAATGTTTTTTGAAGTAGAAAGGATATTTTCCTCAAGAATGGAGTTCAAGTGTTTTATCAAAATTATGTTCCATCTAATATAATAAAGGGTTCTATTTCTATCCCTGTTATTACATTGATTTTATTATGTTGTGATGGAATTATTTTTATGAATTCCTTTATCTTATATGAGTTGTTTTATGATGTCATGATGTTTAAGATTCCCATTTTTTATTACATGGATTATGTTATGATGTATGGTTTATGATTTTGTGGCACAAATAAGAATGGTATCATTATGAGATTGGTGGGACCTATATCTCCCACCAATGCATTGGGTAATGATTTTATATCTCATTAGATTGACATGGCTGGAACGGGAGGTTATACCGGTTAAGTGAAACAGGACTGAAATGAGGGTGACTCGGTTCAGAAATGGACTTTGTCCACTAAGACAGTCTTTGGCAATGAGTCTTGACTAATAAGACATGATTCTCTATGATTATATGTGTATTACATAAAGATTAATGTTTAAGTAATGATTATTGGGATTTCTTTTCAATACTATGATTTATCCCATGTTATGAAATTATTCTCTCTTTTGCAGGTTAAGATTTCCAAAATGTTATGTTCTTATGAATATGATGTGATTGATATTTCTTTTGTTTACCTTTACGGATCATTTGAGATCACCCTTTTATGTTTTCTTTTCCCCAGGATATAATGAAAGATTTTAGGTATAAAAAAAGGAAGATCTTTATGGGAGATGTTGAAGATCTTTCACCACGATTAGAAGATTATAATCTGAGTTTCCAAAGACACTAAACTATTACAATCCTTGTGTGTGTGTTTTTGTTATGTACTATGTATTCCGCAAAAGTAATGTCATTTCTATGTATGTCAGGCTTCAGGTCTCTACAGTTGGTATCAGAGGAAAGGTTTAGTCAAACATTGGAAACTAGGATGCAAAAACGTTAGTGAGGTCCCTAGAGATATTTCTAAGGTATGTCTAGGGATGTCCCTAAGGATAAGAATACGTATAAGACATATTCCAAGAACTATGGTAACGATATTAGAATTTTTCCTAAGATGGTAGATATTAAGGGTAGTCCCCCTTTATTATGTTGTTTTCCCTAGCATGATTTTTGCCTCTCACACTATTCTTTTTTCGTTTTAGACGATGGATGGAACCCGAAGGAACCGTGTTGATCACTGTAATGGACAATGCAATGATTGTCCTCCTTAACAAACAAATTTTATGAGAGATGGAGTGAAAAATATTATTGCTATACTTACAAAATCTATGAATCATTCTGGACTTCCAAATGAACAGAGAAGGGAACAATATTCTATTGAGTCCTTTATGAGGCAACGTCAACCTTCTTTCAGTGGGCCTTCCGATCCACTTGTTGCTGAACAATAGATCAGTACCACTGAAAAGATATTTTCAATTCTTCAATGTTCTGAACATGATAATGTCATCATAGCAATATATCGTTTGGAAGATGAAGCTGATCTATGGTGGAATCTTATCTAGAATACGAGGCCAAGATATGAAATTGAGTCCATGGAATGGGACGAGTTCAAGAACTTGTTTTTCAGAAAGTACTTCCCTCGTATTCTTCGAACAAAGATGGAAAAGGAATTTCTTGAGCTGAAGCATAAGGATGATGAATCTGTTGGTATATACGAAGCGAATTTTACAAGACTTGCAAGGTATGAATCTGGCATTATCATCCAACCTGAAAGTAAAGTTGATCCAATTTTCAGTGGCTTAAAACCAAGTCTTCGAAGGGCATTAGCTATAAGAGACTTCAGTAGCTATGATGAAATTGTGCGTTGTGCTATCAAGGTAGAAATGGAAGTTGGTGTTACATATCCATCTCATGGTTTTGACAAGAAACGAAAGATGGAGTTCAAGGAGAAATCTCGGAATAATGGGGAAAAGAAGATGATTGTTTCCTTATGCACAAAGTGTGGAAAGAATCATGGTGGATATTGTCTTAAAGGGACTAGAAAATGTTTTAAGTGTGGAAAAGAAGGTCATCGAGCAGCTGAGTGTCAATGTAATGGAAAAAGGGTTTCTAATGATGTGAATAAAGCAAACACTGCAGAGAACGCACCACCAACACTTCAATGCTTCAAGTGTAAGGAAATGGGGCATTATGCTAATAAATTCCCTAATCCAAGGGTTAGTGATGATCGACATGAGCAACCGCTTAAGGCAATGGACAATGGGAAGTCACATGCGATCAGTATTGGCGATGTTGACAATGATGTGGTGGAAGGATTAAGTTTTATGTAATGGGTTTTCAAAATAGTATCATGGAATCTCATTTATGGTATTGTGGAATTTTGGAATATCTATGTATTGGTTTTCAATAATTATATGATACTGGTAACCAGGAAAAATAAGTGATTGAAATATTATTGGAAAGTAGATGATATGCACATAATGATGGGACAAGAAGATAATGAGATTTTAGATTGTATTCATGAGCTCATGATTGATATAAGGACTAAGTATGTAGAGTTTTGAGGATTTTGGTATGTAGAAAGAGTTATCTTTTGACAGCCCTCATGTTTTCACTATGATTCAATGGGTAATCATTTTTCAAGAGATTACATGATTATGGTATTCACATGACTGGAATGTGACGAACAAGATATATGAGGGATAAATGATGCATTCACGTGATCATTTTCTCTACACTATGAGCTTGGACCGAAGTATTCTAGATAAGCATAAAGATTGTAATGTATTATGTTGGACATAAGTTAGTATTGTTTAAGGATAAAACTTTTTTTTGATATTTTTGATGGGATGTTATAATAATGTAGTTTTAGAAAAAGGACAACCTGCAGGATGTGCGACAACCCATCACGTCGGCCAAGCCTGTGGTAATCGAACCCACAACTATAGTGCGATGGGCGTTTATCGCATACCACTGGCCTACAGAAAGTCCCTGGTTAGTAGAAACTAATTTTATTTTATTATGCGGTATGATATATGATGTATAAGTTCATTTTTGGAATCGTATATGATTAACCTCACCAAAGACGGGCATATGTATATTTGATAACTATTGCTAAACTTTTGTTTGAAACAGATAGAATGACCCATCATTATATCACATGATCTGTTAACACTTCACAAATAACAAATTCAACTTAATTTCTTTAAGAGATGAAGTGGAAATTGTTCAAAGCACGAACAACAATGAGATTGTACCAAAATCAAGTAAGTATTTCTTCTAATTCAAAATTTTCAACTTTTGGGAAATGATATTGAAAACCAAAAATGTCATCCTAGTGATCTTATATCTGATGAATCAGATGGTACCCTAGATCATCACAAATTTATGGCTTTGCGATTGTTGGCTTTTTCATAGCCATGTTCTCTACCACTCTCCATCAGAACATGATGGTTAGATTTCTCTTCCTTATCCATATCTTCACCTATGTACAAACCCAGTGATTAGTTTATTTGAATAACCATTACGTTTCATACTTTTGTTTTTAAAGATTGGTTTTGGAATTCCTTTTTACGATGTGGGTTTCTATTAAAGAAACTTTCGAATAGTAAACCATTTATAACCCCGACAAATTTTTAGGGCGAAATTCATTTTAAAGGGGTAGAATGTAACACCCCGAGATTTTATGAAAAATATTCTTTTTAATTTAATTAATTTCTTGTGTTGTACACTACACCAAAAGGATCTTTCACAACATGCATCCTTGACTTTCCTTGCTTTACACGCAATCATGAACTTCCTCGATAGCGTGTGTAGTACGTAATACTGAGTTTCACTAAACAACGGTATGCTATTAAAATATTATTAAAATTAGCCGTTATTAATAGTAATAAACACTTTTTGAAATTTTGTATTTTTTATTTATAAAAATGGACTTCATTTATGGATTCAGAATATCGAAATTATCTTAGGGTGAAATTTTGGTACATTTCTTTTAACTTTCATTTTCTGATGAATAGTGAAAATTACTAAATTTTAATTAAAAACAACCTTTTTAATCGAAATAATTAATAGTGATAAATTATTAATTTGAGTGGTTTTAATATATATTTAAAATATATTTTTACAGTTTAATACAATTTTGGTCATTGGATGTAATTTCACATTTAAACCAGACATAACCAAGTGTCAATCTTTTGGTAGTTATTATCTCTTAAAAACACGCTATTTGTTTTGACGACGGGTATTAATTTTTAAATTTATTAATGCAACTTATATTTATTGAATTTGGTAAAATAGACATCATTTTTGAGTTCATAATATCAAATATATCTTAGGCATAATTTTTGGTATTTTTCTGGAAACTTTCATTTTTCGATGAATAGTGAAACCACTAAGTGGTAGTTAAAAAAATTAATTTTTTCATAAAACATAATTTTACCGCTTCTGTGAGTGAAATTTAAAAAATCCGAGATACACTGTTTATGTCAGTATGTAAAATGTGGTACAATGAGATGAGAATAATTTTTGGTGAATAGTAACTTTTTACTTTTTTTACCACGGTTAAAAATAAATAGGGTAATTAAGGGTAAAAATGATATTATTATTACCCTAACACATGTCCTAATTCTATTGGACAAGTGTAATTCGAACAGAAACAACCTTACGAATACAATATGACCATTTAGGCCCACTGGGATTAGATTAGGACATTTATTATTAATTTATTTAAAGAAGGGTTAAAATAGTTAAAATCAATGTTTAATAACTAAATCATTTTTAATATGAGGATATACATACGATAAATTATACTATAATTATTCATTATAAATCTAAAAATATTTCCTACATAATGTTATTTTATTTGTTATTTTTAGACATTAAATAATTTAATTTATTTATGACACAACGATGATGCAGTAATTATCTTATTAATGAAATATTGACATAATTGATGTTATAAATACCCAAATAAATGTAATTTGATACTTTTTATGACTTAAACTAATTTTTAAGGTTAATATGACATTTTATTGTTGATTTAAGTAACTATTTTGGAACTTATCATTCTGTTATGAAATTCGTAAAAATCATGTACGAAATAGTGTCAAAATTGACATAAATTAGTTTTTAAAACAAATATTATATTATTAATTGTTATTTTATTCCTAAAAATACAAGGATCTGCCAAATGACATAGATAAGGTTATATATATTAATAATAAACGACTTGGGGTTCGTTTGGCTTGATATAAAAAGTTTATTAACCATATATTGTAAGAAAACAAAAAGACACGGTAAAAGTTACATTATTTAACTTAGAGTTAAATCTATTTGATAAGGTTAAAATAATAACCTAAACTTTTCTAAATCCAATTGGATGAGATTATCTCGACCCATAACCCCCTTTTCTTAGAAATATATCAATTTCGATCTATTTAAAACCGAACTTGACTTTATAATAAAATAATATTTTTAGTTTTCCCAAAGGTGCCACTCTCCTCCCTTATAAAAGGGCACCTCCTCCCTCTCCTCCTCACACCAATTTGAGCCTTCAACCTCGGCCAACCCCTGCCAAAATATCTTCTCCTCTTCCGTAGTATCATCCTAGATGTCCTGGTTTTCTTCAAAGACCATCCTTTGTTCTTTAAGTGGAGGATAAGAAAAGGCGCGTCAAAAAGAGGTAATATCCATTACCGATCTTTTTCAATTTCATTCTTCTTCTACTTCTTCTTCTTTATTTGTTTCATGATAAAGTAATAACATAAGTATTTATTATATACTGATATGTTATTATAAATATGATACAACTCTAATAAACCTTCATTCCATCCTACGTAAAAAGGAAATCACCGCGCGTGCGTATGTACGGAATACCGTCTCCACGCCGTGGTGTTATCTATTTTCTGCCACCACCATAATTGGATTGGTATAATGGTGTAATTAGTAACTATATATGATTATTATAAAGTGATATTGATACTGAAATAGTATACATACACTTCAACACATGTTCACGATCATGAGAACGATATCATCGCTCGTGCGTACGTACGGACTACCGTCTCCACGACGCGATGAGATTCATTTTCCATGTTAGCCATTTATGAATGAATATAAAGTATATATAAGAAATAATAATGAAATGTATGACATTATAAAGCTACTAGATTTATGTATATATTTATGTCATCTACTTACTTCAATTCAAGATAATAAGGAAAGGAAAACAGCGTTCATGCGTACGTACGGACTACCGTCTCCATGAACGGTGTGTTTCATTTCTTTTATCTGTCTATTATATATATATATATATATACTGAATATATATGATATATAAATCATGTTTTATATTCTGGAAGTAATTAAATCATGATATAAGTGATAATAATGTCAAAAACAACAATTCCAAACACCTACAATAAATGAAACGATTTTACCCAAAACTCTTCTTTGACATGGAATTTACAAAAGAACGAGTAATATAAAGTCATAAGTGAACCATATATGATATCATAACAATGAATATTATTCTGTAATAAGTTAATGACATTATTTAAATCATTATACAGGAGATTCGGACACTTACGAAGCAAATCAGACTTAAGGTAAGGGAACGTCTCGCAATCTCAATTTTTATTCGAGATTGTTTATACTTTAGAATTTACTGGGGAATATTTATCATCCACATCCATGTTTCCTAAATATGTAATATTTAAATCCTTCCACAATATATTATATCCAATTTTACCCTTC
Source organism: Viscum album (assembly GCA_963277665.1). Lineage (NCBI taxonomy): Eukaryota > Viridiplantae > Streptophyta > Magnoliopsida > Santalales > Viscaceae > Viscum > Viscum album. The sequence goes on from OY728159.1 coordinate 1,438,044,701, forward strand.
AGTGAGTTTTAGTAAAAGATATGAAAGGAATGTTTTGTCATTTTTCGTATGAGGTACTTTTTGAATTTTCTGACAAAAGTAAGAGAAGAATGTTTTTGTAACTTATACGGCATGAATGGATTTTTAAAAGAATATTCCTTTACATGTTTTCAAGTTTATTTTTAATGAAATTCTTTTAGTTTAAAATTGTATGACATGTTAAAGAAAGGAAAGTGTTTTTGAATTAGAAATGATATTTTCCTCAAGAATGGAGTTCAAGTGTTTTATCAAAATTATTTTCCATCTAAGATAATAAAGGGTTCTATTTCTATCCCTATTATTACATTGATTTGATTATTTTGTGATGGAATTATTTGTATGAATACCTTTATCTTATATGAGTTGATTTATGATGTCATGATTTTTAAGATTCCCATTTTTTATTACATGGGTTATGCTATGATGTATGGTTTATGATTTTGTGGCACAAATAAGAATAGTGTCATTATGAGATGGGTGGGACCTATATCTCCCTCCAATGCATTGGGTAAAGATTTTATATCTCATGAGATAGACATGGCTGGAACGGTAGGTTATACCGGTTCAGGGAAACAGGACTGAAACGAGGGTGACTCAGTTCAGAAATGGACATTGTCCACTAAGATAGTCTTGGCAATGAGTCTTGACTAATAAGACATGATTCTCTATGATTATGTGTGTATGCCAAAAAGCTTCATGTTTATATTATGATTATTGGCATTTCATTTCACTACTATGATTTATCCCATGTTATGAAATTATTCTCTCTTTTGCAGGTTAAGATTTCCAAAATGTTATGTTCTTATGAATATGATGTGATTGATATTTCATTTGTTTAACCTTACCGAGCATTTGAGCTCACCCATTTATGTTTTCTTTTCCCCAGGATATAAAAAAGGTTTTCTTTATAAAAAAGGACGATCTTTACGGGAGATGTTGAAGATCTTTCACCACGATTAGAAGATTATATTCTGAGTTTCCAAAGACACTAAACTATTACGATCCGTGTGTGTGAATTTTTGTTATGTACTAAGTATTCCGCAAAAGTAATGTAATGTCCATGTACGTCACGCTTCGGGTCTCTACACGTGTGGTGGTAGAGTTCGTAGCAATGTGCCTGATGAGTCAGCAGGTGAAGACTGAACACCGCATCCCAGGGGGTCTGTTACAACATTTAGATGTCCCTTAGTGGATATGGGACGACATATCGATGGATTTCGTCATGGGACTACCCATAGATCAAGGGGGTTGCGACGCTATTTGTGTCGTGGTGGACCAATTGACAAAATCATCCCACATCCTGGAAATCAAGGAGTAAAGTATAGTGGATTCCCTAGAACATAGGTGTGTGGATGAGGTGGTGCGGTTTCACGGAGTCCCGAGATCCATAGTCTCAGATAGGGATGCATGTTTTACCTCACAAATCTAGAGAGGATTGCAGCATGCTTTTGGAACCCATCTACGTCTTAGCACTGCTTTCCACCCCCAGACAGATGGATAGACAGAGCGCACTATCCAGACATCGGAGGATATGTTACGAGCATGTATTCTGGACTCTAAGGGATCGTGGGAATGAATCTTGCATCTGGTAGGGTTTTCCAACAACAATAGCTATCATTATACCATTATCATGGCTCCATTCGAAGCATTGTACGGGAGGCCGTGTCACTCACCCGTGTGCTGGACAGAGATCAGGGAGGCATGTGTTCATTGGATGGAGGTGGTGCAGAGCATAACAGAAATGTATAGATAACACGATAGAGAATGAAGGTGGCCTAGGACTGGAAAATGTCATATGCTGATTATAGGTGGATAACCTTGAGTTCAAAGTTGAGGACCACGGTTTCTTGAAGGTATCCCCTCAGCGTGGGAAATGGAGGTTCGGCAGGGGGGGAAAGCTTTCTCCCAGGTTCGTTGGATCGTTTTAAGTGCTGCGGCGAGTTGGTGAAGTGGCATATGAGCTAGTGCTACAACCACCGCTACTGAGACTGCACGATGTCTTCCATGGGTCTCAGCTCCAATGATATGTACACGACGATTCACACGTCTTCAACTAGGTAAATATGGATATCTAGGAATAAATTACTTTACTGTAAAGACATGTAAGGATCAAGGATCGTGAGGAGAAGGTGCTCCGTGGACAGATCATTCCTTTGGTTTGTGTGTTGTGGAGGCATGGTGGGCTCGAGGAAAGTACCTGGGAACAGGAGACGTAGATGTGTGCCATGTACACTGAGCTATTTTGAGTTTGTTCTATTTCATTTTACTTGTTTTTGATGGAATGCTTTATCTTTTTAACTAATGAACGTGATGTATTACTTATCATGTGTATGTGTGTGAAGAGTCCTGACTATGAATAGGGGGGGACTTGTTCGTTAATCAAGACACATTAAGGTGGATGCGATTACACCAGTGTGGGAGAGTTAGTGACACCCAAAGTGGATAGTATCTTGACCTGGAGGATAAAACTCCCAAAACCATATGAATGGACATTTTGAACCTCGAGTGTTGCCTCGTTACATGAGGGAGAGGTGTTCACAGATGTTGTTGAGGTTTACTCCTGAGGGGTATCTTTCGAGTTGGGTGTTCGGAACCACTCTTTTATTTAGGTCTAGTTTTGATTCTCAACAGTGATAATAGTTTGAGAGGTATCTCATGTAATGGCCCAGACCCACCTACTCCATTAAATTGCCAAAAAACGGCTCCGCCATCAAGGTGGCACTGTGACGGTGGCACCGTGTCCTCACCAAGCGGTCTTAGTTCTTTCCCAGTTCCCAACTTTTCTGCTCCCGCAACATATCTTTTGACGTATAGTTGATTTAATTCCCCCTTCCAAAACTATTTAATTCCCATAAATAGTATCCAAAATCCCCCAAGAGTCGGGCAACCCTTAACATAAAAAACGTTTGGTTTTTCCTCAGTGTCACGTCTTTCCCCGTACCTTCCAGATCCGCCCATTTTATGTGTTTCCTTATGTTTAAAGAAAACAGTCTAACACATATTCATTATGACCACCTCTTTGAGGATAATTGTTAAATGGTAATTAATTCCATCGTGCATAACCACCCAACCACATGATGAAACCACTCTCCTAATTTATAGCCGTTCAAAATTCTATATCCCATTAAAACAATATCTCATATTTATATCACGCTAGAAATTGTTTCTTCTTCCCCTTGGATAGTCTCCTTTTCTTCGATGTGAGTTTGGAGTTATCCTTCCTGAGGAAAATAGTACGCCTGTACTGGAGCATTTTTTCTCACCCAAGGAGTCCCCAACGTCCCTCCCCTACAAGTCACGCATCCCCAGTTCATGGCGCGTGGAGGATAACTTCAATCCTAGATCAACCATGTAGGGATTTTCCTTCGTCTCTCCATACAGTGTATCATGCGAGGTGGGTACGCTACTGTTTATAGGGGGTGGATGAAACCCAACCTTAACAATGATAATAAATAGAATGTTTAAAAATTATTGGGTGAGTTTGAAATTTCTTCTATACTCTTTTCTAATTTCTATATGTTGTGAACTGTATGTGATAATGCTCACTAAAAATCATGGCTGTTGGTGGTATTTCCTTGCGCACTAATGAACCCTTGTCTTATATGATGATTAAATGACTGTAACATAGATATTGGTTAATGACCTAAACTCGGTTGGTTAAATGGATGCCAGGTGAACATCCATCCTTCTGTGGTCACCCCGGTAAAACAACATAATGAATAACCTAATGAATGATGTGCTTGAACCTAGAAGTTTCCCTACTCTGTTTTGGTAGTAGGTGTGTTTTTCCGGTTGATGATTATGGGGTGATGTGGATGGAGATGGGATACTCTATTATGGCATGGTTGTTGGTTCTAAATCTGACGTTGTGTGGGGCTGTATCTCGAGTCTTGGTTTGGTTCAATACATTGAGGGATATCACAGATCAATTTGTTGTTGTGACTTTAAAAGAGAATCAGGTGTGAATAATTAAATTGATGTTTGGGTGTTTCTCTTTCTATGGCTTGTGGTTATGCATCTTTGTTTCCCCTTAGTTAGGAATTTACTTAAAATTTATCACTTGAATATGAAAAAAGAATGGTCTCAATGGGGAATTGTTTTCTGGGATGAGTGGTGACATGATTGTGGGTTCGATGTTTCTTTCAAATAAATAATAAACAGGGTGTTTGTGCTTATGTTGATTTTAGAACTAATAGGTTGGAATGGGTGCTTTATATATATATATATATATTATATAATTGTTATAGCATCCCGCCTTTTTATCACATAAACATTCATTACATTTTACAAAACCGAGGATCATTAAGGATTAGTGTCTTCGAAACCAGGAACATAAAACATGAAAACATAAAACATTCTTCTTAAAAAAATGAAAGGATTATCCTTATGATAATCCTAGGTTCATTACTGCATCTCATGTCCAGGGGACTTACATCAAAATAAAGGGTGAGTAGATGGCCTAGTAAGGTAAACAAGGGGAAATATTTAATATGTGAACTTGAGATACATCAACAATGTCATGAAAAAGAACATTAAGGCATGAGAAAGAAATCATGAGGAATATCATAATAAAAATAATGTATTTAATAACTTGAAGATGTGGCTAAAACATTTAATATTGAGAATTATTTCTGTTTCACCAAGGTTCATCCTCAAGGTGTCATTAAAAATTACCGAGGTTATTCACCATAGCGTCGTTAAAAATAGTCATCTCTAGAGATTAAGTCATTAACCAATGCATTGGAGCACTATCAGGGTGCACCCTTGAAATGACATTATTATAATGTGATCCACATATATCATCATCAATCATTTCATAAACACCCCACATATCATAAAAGGAATGGGTTTCATTTCATAATCATGAGGTTTTAAAAACTGCTTTAAAGACATGATCTTTGTGTCACATTAAAACCCACAGAAAAGGATGGTGGGTCTCATGTATGTAAATACCAGAATTTAAAATAGAACTTTTAGGTATATATGTGAATAATTATATATAATAGAGAGCATTGAGTAATCACTTAATAAAATAAAAGTTCTTTAGAGAAAGAGAGAGACATTTTGAGACGGAAATTCTGCAGCATAATAACTACGTTTCGATGTTATAGAAAACATTTAAAAGAGAGGGGACATAGGTAAAACATTAATAAATGACCCATAAAATATTAAAGGGATATAATATGAAGGATATATGAACATGGTAATGAAATTTTAAGGATATACCATTTGAAATGAAAAAAAATGGAAGGAAGACGAAAATTAGATTTCTGTTATGAAAATTTGGCAACCTAACAACGCCACTTAAACATTCTTAAAACCAATTGATGAGAGGAAGAGGGGGTCTCTCATAATATGAACATAAAAAGGGAAATAATATTAATATATAAGGACATACTCCGACATATGGACATGGTGCATAAAAGAAATGACCTAAAAGAGATTACTTGAAAAGAAAGTGGGAGGTCGGATCCCTTACCTTAAAACGTATCACTTTAAACTCAATGGTTGGGACATTGAGGGCTTAAGGGCACCATGGGAGGACTCCTTGGGATGTAATGAGACCATATATTCTTTTTGGGAGATTTGGGAGTCTAATGGATGAGAATATGGCTTGGTATTTATAGGGAAAGTGAGGGGACAAGGAATTAATGGCCAAGGGACACATCATTGGTGGTTTTGAAAAAAACAATGGGCTTGCCCATGGTATTTGTCCATGGTATTGGCCACTTGTGACACATCACACCTTATCTTACTATTTATAATTCGAACATATTTATTACATACTTAATACATCATTTAATGATGTCATTAAACATCTGTAACTTAAAAACTATAATTTCATTATTCATCGAAGATTCATTTTTTTCAAAAAAATCCCCAAAAATTACCTTAACATAATATCAATTCTATGAGTTCAAAAATGAAATCCATTTTATAAAAATAATTTTCTAAATATTTTTAATTTAATTTTTAATTAAAAAACACTATTCACCCGAAAAAACTAATACTTGAATAATAATTTATTAAACCGTTATATAACCAATTTATTGAATCACATTACTTAATCAATGTGCCTAGATTAGATTAATACTTTCTTTAAGTGAGATTACTAATCGATTTTGTCACATTACTAATCCTAAGCATAAAATCACTATTCATACTTAACTATTCATCAAAAATTAAATTGATCATATTAGACTCCAAATTTCGTACTGATCATAATTGTAGATGACCATTTTTTGAAAATCATTACACATTTTTAATTATTTAAGGGTTACATGAACATTTTTAAAATATATTTTTTCTAAAATTCATAAAAAATATGCATACTATATTTTTCCGCACATTTGAAAATTCCTAAACTTCCTCATAAGAAGAAATCAAAAATTTTATTTAAAACAAAGGATTACACAAGGCAATTACAGTCTCCTTATATAGCCCCTTATCACACCAGCATAGGACCTAAGTGTAAGGTGTTCTAAGGTGAGAGAATCTGAGGGAGGCTCGACCAACATCGCATGTGTAGTAATTTCTATCAGTTAGAACTTCATGCGAAGGCGATTCCATTCTAGCTTCATACGATGAAGTTCGGATTGGGTTTGGTCCAGAGTAAAGCCCATTAGTGCTACCTCTTTCCCAAGTTCTGTTAGATGGGCATCGATCTGTCAAAGACTTCTGGGTGAGGCCATCAAATCTTCTTTCTATAGTAATTAACCATGATCACTTGTATTTAGAGAAAAATATCGAAATGTTTAGTTTCCCATGGTCATATTGACCAAAGGACATATAATAGTAAAAACCCAACAATATCATTTTAATTATACTCATGTTACCCAATGAAACAGTTTTTTTGAGTATATAAAAAATAAAATAACACAAAAAATTAGGAAATAATATTTATTCAAAATTTTGGGTCATTACAATCTTCCCCCCTTAAGAAATTGCGTTCTCGCAATTTTTAAAATTGGGTTTTGAAATTTTATTGGAAGTCCCACACTGGAAAAAGAGTCAGTAAAACTATTACTTTAATAGAAATAAATAGAAGTAAAATGGTCATCTGAGTTAACCCATACTAGGATTACATGTAGGAAAACATGGACATGGAGGAAAAAACAAAGGGTCACGTTCTAAGGTAGAGTGATATAAAACATGATAAGGAGAAAGTTAACAACAAGAAAATCACAATCTTATGATGGGTCCAACAGATTTTATTTCCTAGTAAGAAACGTTAACATACAACGTTTTTTTGTTTTATGATCCCTTTCATAGTTTTGAGGATTTCATTTACTACATAAAATAAAAACATAATGAAATATACCTACCTTCAAGTAGAGTTTATTCCTTTAATATGTTTCTACCAAAACAACTAATATCTCCAAACGATGAGCATTCAAAAAACACATGGTCTCATCAAAGGCAAAAGAATAATCTTCTAGAGAATCAATTATTCCAGAAACGAAAAACCATCTATCTTTAAACATTTATCCCAAAAACAAAAAAGGGTAAGAAAAAACAACTCTTCAAAAATAAATAATCCCATAGGAAGGTAAACTACTTTTAAATCTTCAAAGATCCACGATACTACCCAGAGTTCATCAAAGACCATTCCGTAAATAACTCTCCATAAAATTCCTCAAAATATCCCAATCTAAGATAGAAACCCATATACAAGAAGGACTTGTTAACATAGTCATCCAAGATAAACTTTATCATTCATCTCCAAAAAACATCAACCACTCCTAACATATTCTAACAAAAGAAACTAACCTAAAAATATTTCGACCATGATAGGTCAATCATTTCAAAAAGTAACCTATAATACCATAAGTTCACCTTAAATTCATCGATTATTCAAAATATAATTAATCCTTTACTCCTCAAAGAAAATACAATAGTAATCTATTTACCTCGATCAAATAGGGTTCCCAAAAATAGTGAACGTCTTCCAAAATAATAATAATCTTTTAATCCATTAATAATCTCTGTCATATTTATACGACAATCGTCACATTTCCTATCACATTGGTTGTTGGGGCATATTATTCCATTTCCCGCCATTAACTAAGGAAAGAATGTACAATTAGGGTCTTAAATACATAGCCAATAATCATTAAAAAGAAACATAAATCATAGAAGGATAAACTTGTAGAAGAAATGTATACCCTAACTTGTGATCCCCTAGGTCCCAATCTAGGTTATCCATTATAATATATTCTTATGTGAATCATTATTTTATTTTATCTTTGTTCCTTTAATAATGGATCATACTAAGCTTATAAATTTACAAAAGCATATCCCCCAGGAGTGTCCTAACCAAGAGTGCAGCAATGCCCGTTGTCGTGTACCAATTCCCGTTCAAGTCTAGCTCAAAGCGGTGTTTTCGGGTTTTACCACTATGTACATATGTTCCAGAGCCACCTCTACATGCTCATATCCAGACAAGGATGTATTTTCTTGGCTACCCCTTACTCAATACTCACCAAAATACTAGGATGGTTTCCTATATTTAAACTTTTCTATAGGGTTCTTCCTAAAGTTTTCATATCCTAATTTACACAAATAACTAAACCTCACTTTGATACCAACTATAGCATCCCGCCTTTTTATCACATAAACAATCATTACATTTTACTAAACTGAGGATCTATAAGGTTTAGTGTCTCGGAAACCAGGAACATAAAAAATGAAAACCTAAAACATTTTTCTTAAACACTTGAAAGTCTTATCCTTATGTTCATCCTAGGTTCATTACTGCATCTCATAACCTGGGGACATACATCAAAAGAAAGGGTGAGAAGATGACCCAGTAAGGGAAACAAGGGGAAACATTTAACATGTGAAGTTGAGATACATCAATAATGTCATGAAAAAGAACATTAAGGAATGAGAATGAAATAAAGAGGCATATCATAATAAAAATAACGTATTTAATAACTTGAAGATGTGTCTACAACACTTAATATTGAAAATCATTTCAGTTTCACCAAGGTCCATCCCCAAGGTGTAATTAAAAATTACCAAGGTTATTCACCAAGGTGTTGTCAAAAATAGTCATCTCTAGAGATTAAGTCTTTACACAATGCATTGGATCGCTCTCATGGTGCAACCATGAAATGTCTTTATTATCATGTGAGACACATATATCATCATCAATAATTTCATAAACAACCCATATAGAATAACTGTAATGCATTTCATTTCATAATCATAACATTTTAAACACTGCTTTAAAGACATGATCATTGTGTCACATTAAAACCCACAGAAAAAGAAGGTGGGTATCATGTATGTAAATAACAGAATTTAAAATAAAACATTTTGCTATATATGTGAATAAACATATATAAGAGAGAGATTTGAGTATTAACTTAATAAAATAAAATAACATTAGAAAAAAAGAGAGACATTTTGAGACGGTAATTCTGCAGCATAACAACTATGTTTCGAGGTTTTTGAAAACATTGAAAAGAGTGGGGACATGGGTAAAACATTCATAAATGATCCATAAAAAGTAGAGGGACAGAATATTAAGGATATATGAACATGGTAATGAAATTTCAAGGATATACCATTTGAAATGAAAAACATGGAAGGAAGACAAAAATTAGATTTCTCTATTGAAAATTCGGCAGCCTAACGTCGCCACTTAAACATTCTTAAAACGAATTGATGAGATAAATAGGTGGTCTCTCATAATATGAAAATGAAAAGGGAAGCAATATAAATATATAAGAACATCCTAAAACATATTAACATGGATCATAAAAGAAATGACCTAAAAGATATTACTTGAAAAGAAAGAGAGAGGTCAGATCCATTACCGTAAAACGTATCTCTTAAAACTCAATGGTTGTGACCTTGAGGGCTTGGTGGAACCTTAGGAGGACTCCCTGGGATGTAATGATACCAGATCATAGTTGGGGGAGAGTTGGGAGTCGAATGGATGAGAGGATGGCATGGTATTTATATGGAAAGTGAGGGGACAAGGCATTAATGGCCAAGGGACACCTCATTGGTGGTTTTGAAAAAACCATGGGCTTTCCCATGGTATTTTCCCATGTTATTAGACACTTGGGACACCTCACAACTTATATTACTATTCATAAGTCTAAAATATTGATTACATACTTAATAAATCTTTTAATGATGTCATTAAACACCCGTAACCTAAAAACTGCATTTTCACTATTCATCGAAAATTCATTTTTTCAGAAAAATCCACAAATATTACCTTAACATAATATCGATTCACTAAGTTAAAAAATGAAATCCATATTATAAAAATAATTTTCTAAATATTTTTAATTAAATTTTTAATTAAAAAACACCATTCTCTCGAAAAAACTAATACTTGACTAATAATATATGAAACCGTTATTTAACCATTTTATTGAATCACATTTCTTAATCAAGGTGCCTAGATTATATTAATACTTTCTTTAAGTGAGGTTACTAATATATTTGGTCACATTACTAATCCTAAGCATGAAATAACTATTCATAATTTACTATTCATCAAAAATTATGTTGATCTTATTAGACTCTAAATTTCGTACTGAACATAATTCTAGAAGACTATTTTTTGAAAATAATTAAACATTTTTAATTATTTATGGTTTACATAAACATTTTTAAAATATAATTTTTATAAAACTGATAAAAAATATGCATACTATATTTATCTGTACATTAGAAAATTCATAAACTTCCTCATAAGAAGAAATCAAAATTTTTATTTAAAACAAAGGATTACACAAGGCAGTTCCAGTCTCCTTACATAGCCCCTCATCACACCAGCATAGGACCTAAGTGTAAGGTATACTAAGGTGAGATAATATGAGGGAGGCTCAGCCAACATTGCATGTGTAGTAATTTTTATCAGTTTGAACTTCTTGCGAAGTCGATTCCATTCTAACTTCATACGATGAAGTTCGGCTTGGGTTTGGTCCACATAAATGCCCATTGGTGCTACCTCCTTCCCAATTTCTATTAGATGGGCCTCGATCGGTCCATGAATACTGGGTGAGGCCATCAAATCTTTTTTCAATATTAAATAACCAAGATCACTTATATTTAGAGACAAATATCAAAATGTTTAGTTTCCCATGGTCATATTGACCAATGGTCATATAACAGTCAAAAACCAACAGTCCCAATTTAATTATACTCATGTTATCAAATGAAACAGTTCTGTTGAGTATATAAAAGATTAAATAACACACAAAATTAGGAAACAAGATTTATTCAAAATTTCGGGTCGTTACAATTGTAGTTAATATGTTTCTTATTCTAGCCCCACCCAAGTTGAGCACCAATTACCGAACACCCCCATTTCATGGGGGAGAGTTTTTTTCAACACACATATCAGTGGCTGGTTATTAGCTCTTTTATTTTCCCTTTCCCGAATAGCCCAAGAATCTTCATGCAGGCTGCGACGGACTGAGGTCTATTATAGCACATGATTCTTTGGGCATAGTAGATGTGGTGGATGGCCTAGGTGTGTGCATTCAGGTTGTTGCCCAAGAGTCTTCGGGATGAGGCCCAGGTGTCTTCGGGAATGGCATTAGTTGTTCTGTCCCAGATGTTTATGGGCGTTGTTATGGGTGGTTGTTATGGACTAGGTGATTGTGGGCGGGATGTGTGGTTGTGGCCCAGGTGTGTGAGGGCAGGGTGTGGTAGTGGGACTTGAGTGAGAATTTCGGGAGAGGTTCGATGCATAAGATGTCTTCAATAACCAGTGGGAAAGTGGCGCAGGGTACCCAAATATCGATGTGATATTACTATACATTACCTGACTTGTGTTATTTGGGGAGTGTGCCTTGGTGAGTCTTGGGTGGAAAATTTTCCATGCTAGGTGTTTCAGTTATCTTTTCTCTCACGGGGAATTAGAATGCCTCCCCACTTGTGCATGAGAGACTTTGGTTTTCCCTACTAAGTATACTCGTATGCTCACCCAACATATAAAAAATTGTTTTCAGGTTTCCAGGATAACATCAGTGATCATGCAGGGTCGTACTGGTTTAGACGTTGGGAGAATTGTTGTTGTTGATTTTCTTTCTTTTGGTACGTCTTTTTGGGGTTTTCTTTTACTTTTAGAACATGCATATGAGAATTGTTTTTTTGGGTATACTTATACATCCAATTTTTGTGATGATTGGATTTACTATCTTATCTCCCTATACTATTAAATAAAAATGATAATGCAATCCATCTTATGTGCGATTCTATACCCATGGTGCTAGTATCCACACTTGGACCTACTAATGGTAGGTCTCAGGGGTCCTTACTCTCCTTCAACTTGAAGAAATAAGGGTCTGGAAACCTTCTGTCCCTTCTCTCATCTGGTTGATGGTGGGTCATGACATGTTCAACTATGGTTGTCTCACTATAGTATTAAGAGCCTGTTGATGATAAAAATATCTAAAAACCCACTAAATCTATGAGTAAAATAATATATATACTACCATAGGTAATATAACTCAAATAATTGGAATGTAGTTTAGAAGGTAACTAAAAAACATAGTAAAAAAACCATATGATTTCATTTATAAAATATTAAATATATTGTGTTATAATAATGATTATTGGATAAGTTCTACGAGAATAATTTTATCCAAATTAGAAAGGTCATGAAAAGACTAGAAAATTAATAAAATCAATAATGTGATATTATATGATATATATTAGAAGTACTAGTCAGGGATATTTTGTACAAAGGTAAGTCACATTTGAAATTTGTTGAAGAATAATGAATTTTAGAATTAACATCATGATGACCATTAATTCATATGGAGATCAACCTTATATTAGGATATCATTTTTTCATGTTGGTAAATAACATTCCGTAAATACCTAAATAATAACACATATATATTAGAACCTAATAATGTATATAAAAATACTATATGATAGATTGAATTACTAATCAAATAGGCATAGATATTAAAAAAATCATATATTTTACATTCAAAATAAAATTAATGGGAAATGAAAACTTTTTACACTGTCAATGAAATATTTTAGAAGCTTCATATAATTATTTTTTGGAAAACAACACTTCAAAAAAAAAGATAAAAATCATATTATTAAAACATAACTATCTCGATATTCCTATTGTATTAATGATATAGATCATTCAAGTGGATGTAATACAAAATTTTCATTAGAACATTTTATAGAAGGAAAAACATAAAAAATCATCAAATGAAATCCCACATCTATTTTAGGACATTTACCAAATTAAATTAGTCTAAATATAATGATGCCATGTATTAGTAGTCAAGGAAACAAGATCCATCTAAATATATAAAAATTATTCATCAAATCATCCTAGATAATTTTAATACCATTCTATACCAAACCAAGTGGGAACTTCTAAATATTGAAGAAAATCTATACTAAGATACGATACCTAGAGTATGATCCTTGACTACTTCATTCATTATTTTTTGAACGATTAGTAGGTAATCCTGTATCCCCACGATATTTTATAATGTATTTGATAAAAATTAAATATTACTAATAAATTATATAAATATAGACACACACACACTTATATATAAACGAACCTTGAACTTGAAAAAAATATCGCACCCCAAATCACACATTATAGAACGAACCCCATATTAATAAATCATAGTAATATAAAATAAAATTCTTATAATAACAAACCCTACATTTTTTTAAAATATACAGTGTTTTGGGAATTCCATAAAGACATAATTTTACAATGAAAGCCCTAATAAATAGTTTTAATCAGGTCACGTAATTATTCCTTAAAATCAATACACCATTTGAAATTCATGTATAACCATTGTGTTTTTTTAAAAAATTATAAATTAAGACCAATTATATAATTCAAAGAATAAAAATACCTCTATAAAATCATTTCAGATATAGTACGATAGATATAAATTATGATAAAATATAAAATAGATTATATTATATAATTACAATTAATGTCCATTTGGAAAAAATATTAATAAGGATAATATATAGTTTTCTTTACAAATACACCTCAACTAAATTTAATAGTATCATATGATATCAATATCATAATTTTTAAAATGACAAAAATAACTGATGATTTTTTTGATTTGTATAAAAGGGGTATACTACCTTATTCATATCTATTATTAAACTAATGTTTTCATTGAAACATTGATGGAATGTTAGACTCAAATTAAACAAATATATTGTCTAAGAGAATTAAATAAACTAATTTGATATGTATCCAATAAGAACCATATACCAAAAACTATTTCAAAGGGGGGAGGATGTGGATAAAATAAGAAATAATGGATATGTGAATGTTTGGTGGTGCTAACATGAAGAATAATCCCCCAAAAATGGTTAATTTAATGAAATGTGCAATAGGAGACTGGGGAACATTATGTGAGGGTGATCTAAGACTGATGGATATCCCACGGGTTGTGTGGGAAATGAATATGTTAGAATGCTATCAAATATAAAGGAGGGATATTTTGTAAATTATCACATTGAATTATACATTATAGATCTCATTGTAAGACTGTATAGTTTCATAAACCATGCTTTAACATTATGGGATTTACTATATCAAATAGGTATCTGTGAATAGGTTTTATATATAATTTACATTCATATGATCTATCCATGGAAAAAAATTTAAATGAAATTTATTTCCCTTTGAATGTGTTCGTTGTATATTTAGAAAAATTGTTCATGGTGAGAACCAACACACTTATGCACAATTGGTTCTCAATTTTTCAAAAAACCATTCACTACACATACAAAAAACACACCATTTAAGGAAAATGAACCTATAAATACTGTAATCAATGTTAGAAACATATTTTACCATTATATATAATCAATAAATATTGATTAGAAATAAAAAAACAATACATCATATGAAAACTGTGTAAAACAATGAGAAGATAAACTAATAATAAATAAATTTTCCAAAATTAAAAATCGTAGACCTGGTGTGAAATTTTATTCAAATAAAATATAGATAATATAAAAATGAAAATATTGAAGTGAAAACATATATTCTAATATGTTATTAGAATTTGAAACATGGATTTATTTTTTCGTGTTCTACTTAATTCGGTTATATAGTCCGCTTTAATAATAAAAATTATGGATCAATACATTTTTATATTTATTATCACTATATTACAAATATAATGACTAAGAAAAAGTGTCTTATAATTCATATTTCTATCTATTAAGTCATCATAGAATGTATTAACTCTTATTTATGTTCTATAATTAATCATGGAATCAATATATAATTGTATAGATGGAACATATTCTCAAAAAACGTTATCCCCCAAAAAACATGGGAATTTTAAACTCACAATATTACTATTTAGACTTTTAAATTTCATTATTTTTATCATGGAATTAATCAACACAGTCATTAGATATTACCTTGATAAATTATTTCTAATACTTAATAATGATTTTTTTTCATATATTTAATGATAATCTATGTCCATTAATATATATACTGAATTGCGAAGCATATCTTATAAAAATTTGAACTGTAAGCTTAGTTAATAATGTCTGAATTTTTCCCCAAACAATTGTCCTTCATAAATTTAGAAATCTCTATGGAATATATAAATATTTACCCATAAAGGGTGATGTTATTTTAGAATATACTATACCAACATATATAATAAATATATATGTCTTTATTGAATTTTTTATATAAAACTGATGATTTTTTTCAAATTTCTTATCATTGAAAAATCCAGTAATGATATAATTTTGTAATGGGGTATTTGTCCCTAAAATTGGTGAATATTAAGATAACATCAAGGATATATTGATTATGTTAGTCACAAAACCTATAAACATTCTACTATATAGTGGGTAAGAGTGAGGGATATAAAAATAATTCTATAAATAATGGTTTTGGAGGTGTCCTTATAAAATAATTTATAGATATCATCATAATCAACATTACTACTAATGAACCATTATAATCCTTAACATATAAATAATATGGAATTAATAGATTATTTTTTTTTCTAATTAATTAGTTGTGTTGTTTATTTGTGGAAAAATGTGAATATTAATTAGTTATATGACATTTTAGGATATATTTACCCTGAATATATTTCCATTGTTTCAAATGAGAATGTTAGAGTAAATAAAGGACAATTATCAATCAATCAATTACCATCATGGTATATAATATATCTTGTAAGATTCTCTATTGAGGTTGTATAATATTTTTTATACATTAATATTTTTTAAGAGTCCCAATATTAATTGATACCAAATGAGTAGAAATATAAATCATAAGGTATGGGGTACATGATGGAAATTTTTTTTCGTTAATATCATGAACTAGTTTTAAATTTTATAATAATACATTTAATTTTTGGATGGTTGATTTTTTGTACATTAAATGATAATTAATTTCATTAACATTAGATGTGCCATTAATAGTCCATTCTACTAATGACATAAAAGGATTGTCTAGAATGTTAGAGGAAATATCAATAAATAATTTCCTGATATAGAGAAACTGAAAGATTATTTATAAAAGTAGTCATGTTCAAGGAGTATCTAATATATAATCAATGAAATTCTATATAGTTTTTTTCCAACAATTAGGGAAATGATTGTGGATAAGATTAATAGTTCTATTTATTAAATTATTATATGGGGAATGATGAGAAAATTGAAACAAATAGATGTAATGTACATGTTATTTATTCATATTTTTATAGTGTTGAATTGTGATTTCATCGGTTATATTAAATCATAAAAAATAATGAATCAGATGAATGGAATTACTATACTTCCCGAAAAATATTAATGTCAGTGTGATTAAACACATTCCTATAGTTAATAATATTAGAAGATAGTTAATTTCATGATTTAATATATAATTTTTATTAATCAATCTCTATAATATCCATTGAGTAATATTTTTAAATTTTCCATGATAGTATTTATGTTATGTCAATTTAGTATAGTGATTATCGTTATGTAAAGACATATGTCAGATATTATTATTCTATGTAATGAAAGGATTCTGATTTTCACTAATTCCAATAATCGTATTTGTCTAAAAAATGGTTGGTTCATTGGTAAAAAACAATTGAATAGTTTATTCTACAAATTGAGTTATGAAGGGATTTACCAATAAGCTGGATGAATTCTTTTTCAACGTAGTAATTGCACATAGATCAACTCATGCATTTCATATAATTAATAGAGAATATTGATTGATAAATTTAATTGAATAGATTATATAACAAAGGGGATTCATATTTATGTTTATATCATGAATAAATATATGTATATATCATTAAAATTTGTTAATCATGGTATTATAGGGATGGATGACTGTGAAAATGAAGATATAAATTATTTGTCACTAGTATAAATGTCTATCGTGTGTAATGATACAATGAAAATTCATATGAAAAAACATTATTTGATGTGATATATTTCTTTTTGGATATATATATGAATATTAAAAAAACATTATAATGGTTATTATTTTCCCCATTTATCGTTTAATTTATGAAAGGAATACTTGTGGTATATAATTTTAATGACTTTAATAGAATCCTAATGAATCTCAAAATTGTGATGGTAATGTTTGAAGATAATATATGTGTATTACTTTTTTTTATCATACCCTCTATCTAGTTGGGATGTATCGTTGAATTTAATAGTAAATATTTTCGAAATAATACTAGTGGATTATCGATATTAAAAATCTAATAATGAATTATGAGCTCCTTAAATTAAAATTTCATGTATCATCTAGTAATATGGTATATTCTAATGGATGTGGATTTTCACATCAATGGAGAAATATAATTATATGAAATAATAAATTTATATTTCATTATTAATTTTTGTGAGTGAATTGACAAAATATGTTATCAAATAATAAAATACTATGATGAAATATATTATCATGAATATTATAAAAATTAAAAATGAAAAAATTCGAAGGCAGGAATGTTAAGTACAATAAATTCTTTTCACACCTCATTTAATATAATAATTTAATGATGAGTGTTAATACACTAGTTGAATATTTGGGGGTAGAATCTAAAACTTATTTTCATTAAAATTAATATCATAGATACATGGTTATTTATATATATCGTATGTTTGGAAATGTTATTCCATATAATAAAGAATCATTGGATGTTGTTTGAAAATAATAGGTTAACATAAAAATGAGGACTATGGGAATCATGAATCTATTGGATGTCATCCACATTCCCAGACAATGGATAAATATTAATTTGGGTTGAAATCTTTATAACAAATGTTTTATATCTACCATATAAAATTGGCTAAGGAATGTTACAACTAAATATATGGTTGTTACATGTTGATTCATAGAAAATATTTATTACATTATAAAATAATTAAATGGAATTTTATTTTTCAATTGTAAAATATATGATCGCTTATATTCTTGGAAATATATATTTATACATTATAGAGATTAAAATTTGAATCATATATTATAATAAATGAATAATGAATAAGATTTACATGTATATTTTAATTTTAGAATTTTTCTAAAATGAAATCTGATATTGGTCACCATCATTTTAGATGGATGGAATCCAAGGAATTACAAATTGGGGAATTAACACAAATATGATGGGGAACCTATCCCTCTATAGTAATATAGTTATTACATAAAATTATTACATTCATTTGTAATAAAAATTATAAATCATGGATTTAATTATTGTAGAAGACCATTTTTTGAAAATCATAACACATTTTTAATTATTTAAGGGTTACATAAACATTTTTAAAATATCTTTTTTCAAAAATTCATAAAAAATATGCATACTATATTTTTCCGCACATTTTATAATTCCTAAACTTCCTCATAAGAAGAAATCAAAATTTTATTTAAAACAAAGGATTACACAAGGCAGTTATAGTCTCCTTACATAGCCCCTTATCACACCAGCATATGAACTAAGTGTAAGGTGTGCTAAGGTGAGAGAATCCGAGGGAGGCTCGGCCAACATCGCATGTGTAGTAATTTCTATCAGTTAGAACTTCATGGGAAGGTGATTCCGTTCTAGATTCATACGATGAAGTCTGGATTGTGTTTGGTTTAGAGTAAAGCCCATTAGTGCTACCTCTTTCCCAAGTTATGTTAGATGGGCATCGATCTGTCCAAGACTTCTGGGAGAGGCCATCAAATCTTCTTTCTATATTAATTAACCAAGATCACTTGTATTTAGAGACAAATGTCGAAATGTTTAGTTTCCCACGGTCATATTGACCAAAGGACATATAATAGTAAAAACCCAATAGTATCATTTTAATTATACTCATGTTATCCAATGAAATAGTTTTGTTGAGTATATAAAAAATAAAATAACGCACAAAACTAGGAAATACGATTTATCCAAAATATCAGGTCGTTACAATATTCCCCCCTTAAGAAATTGCGTTCTCGCAATTTTTAAAATAGGCTTTTGAAATTTTATTGGGAGTCCCACACTGGAAAAAGAGTCAGTAAAACTATAACATTAAAAGAAATAAAGGGATGTAAAAAAGGTCACCTGAGTTAACCCATACTAGGATTCCATGTAGGAAAACATGGACATGGAGGAAAAAAGGGTCACGTTCTAAGGGAGAGTGATAGAAAACCTGATTAGGAGAAAGTTAACAACAAGAAAATCACAAACTTATGATGGGTCAAACAGATTTTATTTCCTATTAGGAAACGTTAACAGACAACGTTTTTTTGTTTTATGATCCTTTTCATAGTTTTGAGGATATCATTTACTACATATAATAAATACATAATGAAATATACCTACCATCATGTAGAGTTTATTACTTTAATAAGTTTCTACCAAAACAAATCTTTTCTCCAAACGATGACCATTCAAAAAACACTTGGTCTTATCAAAGGAAAAAGAATAATCTTCTAGAGAATCACTTATTCCAGAAAAGAAAAACCATCTATCTTTAATCATTTATCCCAAAAACAGAAAGGGTAAGAAAAAACAACTCTTCAAAAATAAATAATCCCATAGGAAGGGAAACTACTTTTAAATCTTCAAAGATCCATGGTACTACCCTGAGTTCATCATAGACCATTCCGTAAATAACTATCCTTAAAATTCCTCAAAATATCCCTAACTAAGATAGAATCACAAATACAAGAAGGACTTGATAACATATTCATCCAAGACAAACTTTATCATTCATCTCCAAAAAACATCAACCACTCCTAACATATTATAACAAAAGTAACTATCCTAAAAATATTTCCACCAAGATAGGTCAATCATATCCAAAAGTAACCTATAACACCATAAGTTCTCCTTAAATTCATCGATTCTTCAAAATATAATTCATCCTTTACTCCTCAAAGAAAATACCATAGTAATCTATTTTCCTCGATCAAATGGGGTTCCCAAAAATAGTGAACGTCTCCCAAAATAATAATAATCTTTTTATCCCCTAATAATATCTGTCATATTTATACGGCAATCGTCACATTTCCTATCACATTGGTTGTTGGGACATATTCTTCCATTTCCCGCCATTAACTAAGGAAAGAATGTACAATTAGGGGCTTAAATACATAGCCAATAATCATTAAAAAGAAACATAAATCATAGAAGGATAAACTTTTAGAAGAAATGTATACCCTAACTTGTGATCCCCTAGGTCCCAATCGAGGTTATCCATTATAATATATTCTTATGTGAATCATTATTTTATTTTATCTTTGTTCCTTTAATAATGGTTCATACTAACCTTATGAATTTACCAAAGCATATCCCCCGGGAGTGTCCTAACCAAGAGTGCAGCAAGGCCTGTTGTCGTGTACCAATTCCTGTTCGAGTCTAGATAAAAGCGGTGCTTTCGGGTTTTACCACTATGTACATATGTGCCAAAGCCACCTCTACATGATCATATCCAGACAAGGATGTATTTTCTTGGTAACCCCTTACTCAATACTAACCAAAATACCAGGAGGGTTTCCTATATTTAAACTTTTATATAGGGTTATTCCTAATGTTTTCGTATCCTAATTTACAAAAATAACTAAACCTCACTTTGATACCAACTATAGCATCCCGCCATTTTATCACATCAACTTTAATTACATTTTACTAAACTGGGGATCTTTAAGGTTTAGTGTCTTGGAAACCAGGAACATAAAACATGAAAACCTAAAACATTCTTATTAAACACTTGAAAGGCTTCTCCTTATGTTCGTCCTAGGTTCATTACTGCATCTCATAACCTGGGGACATACATCAAAAGAAAGGGTGAGCAGATGACCCAGTAAGGGAAACAAGGGGAAACATTTAACATGCGAAGTTGAGATACATCAACAATGTCATGAAAAATAACATTAAGGTATGAGAAAGAAATCATGAGGCATATCATAATAATAATAACGTATTTCATTACTTGAAGATGTGGTTACAACATTTAATATTGAAAATCATTTCGGTTTCACCAAGGTCCATCCCCAAGGTGTCATAAAAAATTACCAAGGTTATTCACCAAGGTGTTGTCAAAAATAGTCATCTCTAGAGATTAAGTCATTACACAATGCATTGGATCGCTCTCAGGGCGCACCCTTGACATGTATTTATTATCATGTGAGACACATATATCATCATCAATCATTTCATAAACAACCCATATAGAATAAATGTAATGTATTTCATTTCATATCATAACATTTTAAAAACTGGTTTAAAGACATGATCTTTGTGTCACTTCAAAACCCACAGAAAAAGAAGGTGGGTATCATGTATGTAAATACCAGAATTTAAAATACAACATTTTGGTATATATGCGAATAAACATATATAAGATAGATCTTTGAGTATTCACTTAATAAATTAAAAGAACATTATAAAAAAGAGAGACATTTTGAGACGGTAATTCTGCAGTATAACAACTATGTTTCGAGGTTTTTGAAAATATTGAAAAGAGAGGGGACATGGGTAAAACATTCATAAATTACCCATAAATAGTAGAGAGACAGAATATTAAGGATATATGAACATGGTAATTAAATTTCAAGGATATACCATTTGAAATGAAAAACATGGAAGGAAGACAAAAATTAGATTTCACTAATGAAAATTCGGCAGCCTAACGTCACCACTTAAACATTCATAAAACTAATTGATGAGAGAAAGAGGGGGTCTCTAATAATATGAACATGAAAATGGAAGAAATTTGAATATATAAGAACATCCTACAACATAAGAACATGGATCATAAAAGAAATGACCTAAAAGAGATTACTTGAAAAGAAAGAGAGAGGTCAGATCCATTACCGTAAAACGTATCTATTAAAACTCAATGGTTGTGACCATGAGGGATTGGTGGAACCTTGGGAGGACTCCCTGGGATGTAATGAGACCAGAGAATAGTTGGGGGAGAGTTGAGAGTCGAATGGATGAGAGGATGTCATGGTATTTATAGGGAAAGTGAAGGGACAAGGCATTAATGGCCAAGAGACACCTCATTGGTGGTTTTGGAAAAACCATGGGCTTTCCCATGGTATTTTCCCATGGTATTATCCACTTGGGACACCTCACACCTTATCTTAATATTAATAAGTCTAAAATATTGATTACATAATTAATACATCATTTAATGATGTCATTAAACACCGGTAACTTAAAAACTGCATTTTCACTATTCATCGAAAATTCATTTTTTCAGAAAAACCCCCAAATATTACATTAACGTAATATCGATTCACTGAGTTCAAAAATAAAATCCATATTATAAAAATAATTTTCTAAATATTTTTAATTAAAAAACACTATTCTCTCGAAAAAACTATTACTTGACTAATAATTTATGAAACCGTTATTTAACCATTTTATTGAATCACATTTCTTAATCAAGGTGCCTAGATTATATTAATACTTTCTTTAAGTCAGATTACTAATATATTTGGTCACATTACTAATCCTAAGCATAAAATAACTATTCATAATTTACTATTCATCAAAAATTATGTTGATCTTATTAGACTCTACATTTCGTACTAAACATAATTCTAGAAGACTATTTTTTATAAATCCTTAAACATTTTTAATTATTTATGGTTTACATAAACATTTTTAAAATATCATTTTTATAAAACTGATAAAAAATATGCATACTATATTTATCCGGACATTCAAAAATTCATAAACTTCCTCATAAGAAGAAATCAAAATTTTTATTTAAAACAAAGGATTACACAAGGCAGTTACAGTCTCCTTACATAGCCCCTCATCACACCAGCATAGGACCTAAGTGTAAGGTGTACTAGGGTGAGATAATATGAGGGAGGCTCGGCCAACATTGCATGTGTAGTAATTTTTATCAGTTCGAACTTCATCCGAAGGCGATTCCATTCTAGCTTCATACGATGAAGTTCAGCTTGGGTTTGGTCCACAGAAATGCCCATTGGTGCTACCTCCTTCCCAAGTTCTATTAGATGGGCCTCGATCGGTCCAAGAATACTGGGTGAGGCCATCAAATCATTTTTCAATATTAAATAACCAAGATCACTTATATTTAGAGACAAATATCAAAATGTTTAGTTTCCCACTGTCATATTGACCAATAGTCATATAATAGTCAAAAACCAACAGTCTCAATTTAATTATACTCATGTTATCAAATGAAACAGTTCTGTTGAGTATACAAAAGATAAAATAACACACAAAATTAGGAAACAAGATTTATTCAAAATTTCGGGTCGTTACAATTTTAGTTAATATGTTTCTTATTCTAGCCCCACCCAAGTTGAGCACCTAGTACCGAACACCCCCATTTCATGGGGGAGAGTTTTTTTCAACATGCTTATGAGTGGCTGGTTATTAGCTCTTTTTATTTTCCCTTTCCCGAATAGCCCATGAATCATCATTCAGGCTGTGATGGACTGAGGTCTATTATATCCCATGATTCTTTGGGCATAGTAGATGTGGTGGTTGGCCTAGGTGTGTGCATTCAGGTTGTTTCCCAAGAGTCTTCGGGATGAGGCCCCAGTGTCTTCGGGCATGGAATTAGTTGTTCTGTCCCAGATGTTTACGGGAGTTGTTACGGGTGGTTGTTATGGCCTAGGTGTTTGCAGGCGGGATGTGTAATTGTGGCCCAGGTGTGTGTGGGCAGGGTGTGGTAGTGGGAATTGAGTGAGAATTTCGGGAGAGGTTCGATGCATAAGATGTCTTCAATAACCATTGGGAAAGTGGCGCAGGGCACCCAAACATCGATGTGATATTACTATACATTACTTGACTTGTGTTATTTGCTGAGTGTGCCTTGGTTATTATTGGGTGGAAAATTTTCCATTCTAGGTGTTTCAGTTATCTTTTTTCTCACGTGGAATTGGAATTCCTCCCCACTTGTGCATGAGAGACTTTGGTTTTCCCTACTAAGTATACTCGTATGCTCACCCAACATATAAAAAACTATTTTTAGGTTTCCAGGAGAACTTTAGTGATCATGTAGGGTCATACTGGTTTGGACGTTGGGACAATTGTTGTTGTTGATTTTCTTTATTTTGGTACGTCTTTTGGGGTTTTCTTTTACTTTTGAATTATTTACTTTTAGAACATGCATATGAGAATTGATTTTTGGCTTTACTTATATATCCAATTTTTTTGAGGATTGGATTTACTATCTTATCTCCCTATACTATTAAATAAAAATGATAATGCATTCCATATTATGTGTGATTCTATACCCATGGTGCTAGTATCTACTCTTGGACCTACTAATGGTAGGTCTCAGGGGTCCTTACTCTCCTTCAACATGAAAAAAGAAGGGTTTGGAAACCTACTGTCCCTTCTCTCATGTAGTTGATGGCGGGTCGTGACATGTTCAACTATGGTAGTCTCACTATACTATTAAGAGCTTCTTGATGATAAAAATCTCTAAAAACCCACTAAATCTATGAGTAAAACAATATATATACTACCATAGTTAATATAACTCAAATAATTGGAATGTAGTTTAGAAGGTAACTAAAAAACATAGTAAAAAAACCATATGATTTCATTTATAAAATATTTAATATATTGTGTTATAATAATGGTTATTGGATAAGTTCTACGAGAATAATTTTATCCAAATTATAAAGGTCATGAAAAGACTAGAAAATTAATGACATCAATAATGTGATATTGTATGACATATATAAGAAGTACTAGTCAGGGCTAGTTTTTACAAAGTGAAGTCACATTTGAAATTTGTTGAAGTATAATGGATTTCAGAATTAACATCATGATGACCATTAATTCATATGGAAATCAACCTCATATTAGGATATCATTTTTTCATGTTGTTAAATAACATTCCGTAAATATCTAAATAATAACACATATATATTAAAACGTAATAATTTATATAAAAATACTATAAGATAGATTGAATTACTAATCAAATAGGCATAGATATTCAAAAAATCATATATTTTTCATTCCAAAAAAAATTAAAGGGAAATGAAAAATTTTTACACGGTCAATGAAATATTTTAGAAGCTTCATATAATTATTTTTTGGAAAACAACACTTCAAAAAAAAGAGAAAAATCATATTATTAAAATGTAACTATCTCGAGATTCCTATTGTATTAATGATATGAATCATTCAAGTGGATGTAATACAAAATTTTCATTTGAGCATTTTATAGAAGGAAAAACATAAAAAAATCATTATATGAAATCTCACATCCATTTTAGGACATTTACCAAATTAAATTAGTCTAAATATAACGATGTCATGTATTAATAGTCAAGGAAACAAGATCCATCTAAATATACAAAAATTATTCATCAAATAATCCTAGAGAATTTTAATACCATTCTATACTTAACCAAGTGGGAACTTCTAAATATTGAATAAAATCTATACTAAGATACGGTACCTAGAGTATGATCCTTGACTACTTCATTCATTATTTTTTGAACGATCATTAGGTAATCCTGTTTCCCCATGATATTTTATAATGTATTTGATAAAAATTAAATATTACTAATATATTATATTAATATAGACACACACACACACTTATATATAAATGAACCTTGAACTTGAAAAAAATATCTCACCCCAAATCACACATTATAGAACGAACCCCATATTAATAAATCATAGTAATATAAAATAAAATTCTTATAATAACAAACCCTACAATTTTTTAAAATATTCAGTGTTTTGGGAATTCCATAAAGACATAATTTTACAATGAAAGCCCTTATAAATAGTTTTAATCAGGGCACATAATTATTCCTTAAAATCAATACACCATTTGAAATTCGTGTATAAACATTGTGTTTTTTTAAAAAATTATAAATTAAGACCAATTATATAATTCTAGGAATAAAAATACCTCTATAAAATCATTTCAGATACAGTACGATAGATATACATTATGATAAAATATAAAATAGATTATATTATACAATTACAATTAATGTCCATTTGGAAAAAATATTAATAAGGAGAATATATAGTTTTCTTTACAAATACACCTCAACTAAATTTAATAGTATCATATGATATCAATATCATAATTTTTAAATTGACAAAAATAACTGATGATTTTTTGATTTGTATAAAAGGGGTATACTACCTTATTCATTTCTATTATTAAACTAATGTTTTCATTGAAACACTGATGGAATGTAAGACTGAAATTAAACAAATATATTGTCTAAGAGAATGAAATAAACTAATTTGATATGTATCCAATAAGAACCATATACCAAAAACTATTTCAAAGGGAGGAGGATGTGGAGAAAATAAGAAATAATGGATATCTGAATGTTTGGTGGTGCTAACATGAAGAATAAGCACCCAAAAATGGATAATTTAATGAAATGTGCAACAAGAGACTGGGGAACATTATGTGAGGGTGATCTAAGACTGATGGATATCCCACAGGTTGTGTGGGAAATGAATATCTGAGAATGCTATCAAATATAATTGAGGGATATTTTGTAAATTAACACTTTAAATTATACATTATAGATCTCATTGTAAGACTATATAGTTTCATAAACCATGCTTTAACATTATGGGATTTACTATATCAAATAGGTATCTGTGAATAGGTTTTATATATAATTTACATTCATATGATCTATCCATGGAAAAAAATTTTAAAATGAAATTTATTTCCCTTTGAATGTGTTCCTTGTATATTTCGAAAAACTGTTCATGGTGAGAACCAACACACTTATGCACAATTGGTTTTCAATTTTTTTAAAAACCATTCACTACATATACAACAAACCACACCATTTTAAGAAAAATGAACCTATAAATACTGTAATCAAGGTTAGAAACATATTTTACCATTATATATAATCAATAAATATTGAGTAGAAATAAAAAAACATCATATGAAAACCGTGTAAAACAATGAGAAGATAATCTAATAATAAATAAATTTTCCAAAATTAAAAATCGTAGACCTGGTGTGAAATTTTATTCTAATAAAAAATAGATAATATAAAAATGAAAATATTGAAGTGAAAACATTTATTCTAATATGTTATTAGAATTTGAAACATGGATTTATTTTTCCATGTTCTACTTAATTCGGTTATATAGTCCACTTTATTAATAAAAATTATGGACCAATACATTTTTATATTTATTATCACTATATTACAAATATAATGACTAAGAAAAAGTGTCTTATAATTCATATTTCTGTCTATTAAGTCATCATAGAATGTATTAACTCTTATTTATGTTCTATAATTAATCATGGAATCAATATATAATTGTATAGAAGGAACATATACTCAAAAAACGTTATCCCCAAAAAAACATGGGAATTTTAAACTCACAATATTACTAATTAGACTTTTAAATTTCATTATTTTTATCACAGAATTAATCAACACAGTCGTTATATATTACCTTGATAAATTATTTCTAATACTTAATAATGATTTTTTTCATATATTTAATGATAATCTATGCCCATGAATATATACACTGAATTGCGAAGCATGTCTTATAAAATTTTGAACTGTAAGCTTAGTTAATAATGTCTGAATTTTTCCGAAAAAAATTATCCTTCATAAATTTAGAAATCTCTATGGAATATATAAATTTTTACCCATAAAGGGTGATGTTATTTTAGAATATACTATACCAACATATATAATAAATATACACGTCTTTATTGCATTTTTTATATAATACTGATGATTTTTTTGAAATTTCTTATTATTGAAAAATCCAGTAATGATATAATTTTTTAATGGGGTATTTTTCCCTAAAATTGGTGAATATTAAGAGAACATCAAGGATATATTGATGATGTTAGTCACAAAACCTATACACATTCTACTATATAGTGGGTAAGAGTGAGGGATATAAAAATAATTTTCTAAATAAAGGTTTTGGAAGTGTCCTTATAAAATAATTTATAGATAACATCATAATAAACATTACTAATAATGAACCATTATAATCCTTAACATATAAAAAATATGGAATTATTAGATTAATTTTTTTTCTAATTAATTAGTTGTATTGTTTATTTGTGGAAATATGTGAATATTAATTAGTTATATGACATTTTAGGACATATTTACCCTGAATATATTTCCATTGTTTCAAATGAGAATGTTAGAGTAAATCAAGGACAATTGTTAATCAATCAATTACCATCATGGGATATAATATATCGTGTAAGATTATCTATTGAGGTTGTATCATATTTTTTATACATTAAGAATTTTTAAGAGTCCCAATATTAATTGATACCAAATGAGTAGAAATGTAAATCATAAGGTAAGGGGTGCATGATGGAAATTTTTTTTCGTTAATATCATGAACTAGTTTTAAATTTTATAATAATACGTTTAATTTTTGGATGTTTGATTTTTTTTACATTAAATGATAATTAATTTCATTAACATTAGATGTACCATTAATAGTCCATTATACTAATGAAATTAAAGGATTGTCTAGAATGTTAGAGGAAATATAAATAAAGAATTTCCTAATATAGAGAAACTGAAAGATTATTTATAAAAGTAGTCATGTTCAAGGAGTATCTAATATATAATCAATGAAATTCTATATAGTTTTTTTCCAACAATTAGGGAAATGAGTGTGGATAAGATTAATAGTTCTATTTATTAAATTTTTATATGGGGAATGATGAGAAAAGTGAAATAAATAGATGTAATGTACATGTTATTTATTCATATTTTGATAGTGTTTAATTGTGATTTCATCGGTTATATGAAATCATAAAAAATAATTAATCAGATGAATTAAATTACTATAATTCCCGAAAAATATTAATGTCAGTGTGATTAAACACATTCCTATAGTTAATAAAATTAGAAGAAAGTTAATTTCATGATTTAATATAGAATTTTTATTAATCAATCTCTATAATATCCACTGAGTAATATTTTCAAATTTTCCATGATAGTATTTATGTTATGTCAATTTAGTATAGTGATTATGGTTATGTAAAGACATATGTCAGATATTATTATTCTATGTAATGAAAGGATTCGGATTTTCACGGATTCCAATAATCTTATTTGTCTAAAAATTGTTGGTTCATTGGTAAAAAACAATCCAATAGTTTATTCTACAAATTGAGTTATGAAGGGATTTACCAATAAGCTGGATAAATCTTTTTTCATCATAGTAATTGCACAAAGATCAACTCATGAATTGCATATAATTAATAGGGAATATTGATTGATAAATTTAATTAAATAGATTATATAACAAAGGGGATTCATATTTAAGATTATATCATCAATAAATATATGTATATATCATTAAAATTTGTTAATCATGGTATTATAGGGATGGATGATTGTGAAAATTAAGATATACATTATTTGTCACTAGTATAAATGTATATCGTGTGTAATGTTACAATGAAAATTCATATGAAAAAACATTATTTTATGTGATAAATTTCTTTTTGGATATATATATGAATATTAAAAAAACATTATCATGGTTATTATTTTCCCCATTTATCATTTAATTTATGAAAGGAATACTTGTGGTATATAATTTTAATGACTTTAATATAATCCTAATGAATCTCAAAATTGTGATGGTAATGTTTGAAGATAATATATGTGTTTTACTTTTTTTTATCATACCCTCTATCTAGTTGGGATGTATCGTTGAATTTAATAGTAATTATATTTGAAATAATACAAGTGGATTATCGATATTAAAAAACTAAAAATGAATTATTAGCTCCTTAAAATAAAATTTCATGTATCATCTAGTAATATGGTATATTCTAATGGATGTGTATTTTCACATCAATGGAAAAATATAATTATATGAAATAATAAATTTATATTTCATTTGTAATTTTTGTGAGTGAATTGACAAAATATGGTATCAAATAATAAAATACTATGATGAAATATATTATCATGAATATTATAAAAATTCAAAATGAAAAAATTCGAAGGCAGGAATGTTAAGTACAATAAATTCTTTTCACACCTCATTTAATATAATAATTTCATGATGAGTGTTAATACACTAGTTGATTATTTGGGGGTAGAATCTAAAACTTATTTTCATTAAAATTAATATCATAGATACATGGTTTTATATATATATCGTATGTTTGGAAATGTTATTCCATATAATAAAGAATCATTGGATGTTGTTTGAAAATAATAGGTTGACATAAAAATGAGGACTATGGGAATCATGAATCTAATGGATGTCTTCCACATTCCCAGAAAATGGATAAATATTAATTCAGGTTGAAAGTTGTATAACAAATTTTTTATATCTACCATATAAAATTTGGTAAGGAAAGTTACAAATAAATATATGGTTGTTACATGTTGATTCATAGAAAAAATTTATTACATTATAAAATAATTAAATGGAATTTCATTTTTCAAATGTAAAATATATGATCACTTATATTCTTGGAAGTTTATATTTATCCATTATAGAGATTAAAATTTGAATCATATATTATAAAAAAATGAATAATGAATAATATTTAAATGTATATTTTAATTTTAGAATTTTTCTAAAATGAAATCTGTTATTAGTCGCCATCATTTTAGATGGATGGAAGCCAAGGAATTACAAATTGGGGAATTAACACAAATATGATGGGGAACCTATCCCTTTATAGTAATATAGTTATTCCATAAAATTATTACATTCATTTTTAATAAAAATTATAAATCATGGATTTAATTATTGCATTAAACGTATGATTTTTTATGGTTTTTTTCAAATGTTACATTCCAAAATTTTTTTTTAAATGTATCATCATATAAGGAAAAGTATTAAATTTTTATTTATATTTTATTGGTTAAATATATATACCTTTATGAACATTCATATATATTGGTGATGAAAAAATGAACTACATCACTTTGTGGATACGATATTACGTGCATATGCACAAGTAATCCTTTAATCTCTCTATAATCATAATGTGATATATATAATTATTAATATATCAATCATTATTAAAAATAATATCATATATATCATACATATTAATTTATCCCATAACTATTATCATCCATGTATGGCCAACATGAAAATTGAATCACATCTCTTTGTATTGGAGGTAGTCGACATGTTGATAGGAAAATTTTTAGCATTTCTCATAGGATTGTAATTTAGTACAAAATATTTTTAACATTTACATAATTTTTTCAAGTATAGTAATGGAACTAATTTCATCATTTTAATATAGTTATATGATATTTTGAGGATTTTATGTAATAAATAAACTCAAAAATTGTCAGCAAATACAAATACATCTTCTTTAAGAAACCACCTTCTTAATACATTTATGACCTCAATGGATAGTATATAAGGAATATTAGAAGTTAAAATACAATGGAAAGAACGTTTTGAAGTATGTTTCAAATAGATTGGATAATCTATATATATAAAATTTTGTGATCATGTGTGGGGTAATAGACCAATACGTAACCTTTTGGTTGGTAGAAAAGTTGCAAATACACTAAATATTAACATATATGATGGGACAAAAACAATTTATTTCAGCTCTAAAGATCCATATATTCTAAAAATTAGAGGATACCATCATCATAAATTTTTAAATATTAATTAAAATAGTTCATTTTGTGTTGTAAAACATATCTTTTTGTTTAGCCCCTGCATTACCCCATTTAACCTCGTTTCTAGTAACAAAATACCAAGTATATAATTTCCAATAATGATATTATAAAACAGAAATAGGACTCTTTGTGAAACAACATTTTTATGATAGACAATTTTTTATTTACATTATAAAAATATTATTTTTAAAAATTTTAAAACATTATATTAATATTTTATTTTATATCATATTCCTAGAGTCATATTCAAGAATATTCACATTTTTTAAATTTATAAACATATGTTATTTCATTCAACTGTAATTATAATATATAAAACATAAATTTATATTAATTTTGAATCAAAAAAAAGAACTACTTTATCATATAGAAAGCACTTAACATTTAACATTAATAGATTTATGTACATTGATTTTTCATCCGATGAAAAAAGGACTAGATCAATGATGAATTAGACTTTATTTTAATTATACGATTATATATACTTTTATCAAAATTTATATAAAAATTAAATTCATTAATATTAAATATAAACATTTAGAACTATTTATAACATATTTTTTTGGTTAAAATATTTAAAAAATATTAAATGTATTAGGTGACATTTTTTAATAATTGATTACTTTAAAATTATAAATTTATCTTTTACAATGAAAATAGACACAAATTTCCCTATTTTGTAATAATTATTGATTATGGTTGAATTAAACAAATATAATGAAATTAATTCAATTCAATATAATTTTTTAGCCTTGCTGAATATTATTAACCATTTTTAGAAATTTTACAATTTAGTAAAATTTTAAACATTAACCATGATAACTACTCATTTTGACTAAAAATTTAATTTGGAATTATTAAATAATATTTTTTATTCTGACGGAAAATATTTATTTCCTTTGAAGATATTAAATTCCCAGATGTGTGATAATTTATTTTTAGTATCGCTG
The DNA here is from genome assembly GCA_963277665.1 of Viscum album. Lineage (NCBI taxonomy): Eukaryota > Viridiplantae > Streptophyta > Magnoliopsida > Santalales > Viscaceae > Viscum > Viscum album. Next base: position 1,438,077,803 of record OY728159.1, read on the forward strand.
CAAAAAAATATAAAATCCATTGTTAGTGAAAATGTATTTCCCATCCTTAAGATGATATTATTCTCATGGAATTTCAATTAACAACAAATATATTAAAATTAATATATATGAATAAATATATTTTATATAAATTTCATTAATGTCATTAATAAATAGTTATTATTTAAATTTAATAAATTCAAAGAATTGTGTTCCATAAAAACAATTCTCTATAAATAACATTTTTTACATAAATTGATGGTATCATCACTTATTAACAACTGATAATAAATATATGAATTATTATTATTTTTTTAGAGTGCCGAAAAATATTTTTTTAATAATTGTAGTTATTTTTTGATCATGATACATAATTTTGGATAATACTATACCATTAAAATTTGATCTTTTATCCGAAATATAATTTTTTTAAATTAATAATTTGTTAATAATTTTGTTGGAATAATGAAATAAATGATACTTAAATTTTAATTCAATTCACATTTTCATTATGTAGCTATTATTATTCAATCATGTTAATGTTGTGGCTAGGTAATATTATAATCATTTATATAACAATATTTATATTGTATATCATGTTTTTATAAGCATGGTGTCACATTTAGTACATAAAATTTATCATAATACATATAATAATAACATATTATATTTATTATTCAGGAATTACGGTCTGCACAAAAACCAAATGGTTGGATCCATCATTATGGTAATAATGTGAAGGGATCTCCCATTCATTATAATATAATTTTCATGTATTGTTAGAATTTTGGTAAATAATGAAGCAATACCATATATACTACCCAAGTTGATCTAGTGAGGATTAATATCTTATTAAATAATTGTGAAAATAAAAAAAATACATAAATTTATTCTATATCATAAATAATTATTAATTTTTTATATAACCTAATTAAATGTTTACCAACATATCCCATATTATTCTCCCACATGGGGGTTGAAATTGAAAACAACCATAGAACGCCCTTTACACCGGTTAACCTTATACTCTTGGTGATTTCATGGATCATCATTATAGTTTATGATTCATTATTTACGGTATCAACTATAAAAGTCTTCAAATCCTCATGTTCTTTTTTTAATTCCCATACCCCTTAAATGTCTCTATTATATAATGTTCACCATGGATCAAAATTGAATTTGGATTTTCCTAATCAAAATATTTGTAAATTATTCTTTGAGTGGTAATTATTGATTATATGATTGGATTGACACAACACTTTGGAATGGGACTATATGAAAGTTTCTAAGACCTTATATTATTTTATAAACACAAGAAGCATGATTTTTTAATGTCATGTTTTTATTTCTAAATTTTTATTATTTTTAGGGATTATTTAAAATGATAAATTGTTTTTTAAATTGATTTCCATTTTCTTATTTGTGTTATTAAAATTAGATTTATTATATAATCTTCTAGTACATAAACACTCATACTAAATTTTTTACATTGTTTCCAAATGACTATTATTACAAGATTTTGAGTCCCTAAAATTTCTTTAATTATTTGTACCTATTCTTCAAAGGATACCTAATGTTAATATTTGATCAGAATACATTGAATTTTTTTTGTTGATTTTAAGTAATGACTATAATGATTTATTAGCATATATGTAATATAATTTTCATAGTAAAAAATACACTCATGGTACATTCATATTTCCATGTTTTTGAAAATAAATATAATCTCCTTAGAATAAAAAATATAATTATATTTCTATACTTGATGAATAAGGCATCAATTTTATAAAGTGTCCACGGTGGTGAGGCCTTTTTTATTGTAGTTTTAGGTAATAATATGTTTTGATATGTCTATGTGAATATATATACAACATTTCAATTATTATGTAAATTTAGACAACTGTATTTGTATATATAATAAGTAATAAATTGTTCTACAGGGATTTACAATAGAATATATTGTTATAATCATGGGTCACAACCAAACTATTTGGCTGTAGTATAGATTTATTCCTAATTTTAGGGGTTACCACAAAATAAGATTGTGAATGATTCATCCATGTGTTTGGATGAATTTTATATAGGGAACATGATTTTTTTTGGATTTTGATCTAGTGTGTTCTATTTTCCAAACTCTGATCATTTTTTCCAATGATCCACGATACATGGAATTGATATACATGTTATAATTTTTTTATATATCTATTAGTTTGATTCTATTTCTATTCCCATTACTTTATTTTATAATTATCAACATGAATATTTTTATTAGATTTATTTCTTATTTATTTAATTCTAAATTCTAATATATACCGCCTTTTTAAATGAATTTTTTAAATTATTTCAAAGGTTTCACAATTATTATCATGAACACTTGTTTACATGGGTATTTCAAATAGATTTATTTTTGGACAAAATAAGATTCATATAATTAAATGAAACTAGTTTTGATGTTAAAAGTAAGACATAATTTAAAATTCCTATAAAACTTGAATGAAAGAACTATATTTCCAAAATATATCTCAAAAATTCATTAAATATTTCACTAATTTAATAGTTATTTTGGGGGTGTGTTTTCATTATGAATCCCCAATATGAATCGATGCTCATAGATATATACATTTCGGTTTTAGTTTTAGATTCTTTTCATTAGGTGATCACTTGTATTATTCAGGTTTGATGGTGACATGTGAAGCCACATGGATATTAGGTTGGTTATTATTTAATATTTTTATTATTTTTGTATAGATTATACCCAACACATCACTATAATATTTAGTTTTAGATTATTTTTAATATGATATGAGATTATATATATATTTTTTGAATTTTATGTTATATTTTTACTGTTGTACAATGATATTTTCCCTAGTAATATATGGTATGACCATAACTGACCCCTGTGTAGAAGTTCTTTCTATTTATTTGTTTATATTATAATTTAAATATATAATAATTTTATCATTATTCTCATTAACTAGTTTCAAAAAACTAGTGATAATTAATAAAGAAAATTTATGTCATTCGATTACTCGGGTGTGCAATATATGGGTTTCCTAGAATATGTTTTTAAAATAATACCATGTGTTTCCTCATTTTAGAACTATGAATCACCTTATTTTGGAATACCATGTAAACCATTCATAAATTAATCAATATATTTGTACTAATTTGTATGAAACTAACATTTACAAGTTACATAATTATTTTATCTAAATATCATTTTTATTATGCATAATCACCAATATCATATAATTTAAATCCTATAAGATTTAATGTTATTTATTATATCAATATTTGATCATGGGATGACTTGTGATAATAAATTATATTTTATTATCTTGAAAATTTATATATGGTCCATGCATTTTAGGATTATTCATGTATTATGCAATGTTTAATTATAAAAATTTAATTGTATCTATATATTTAGTATATAGTTCATAAAATACGGTAATATGAAAAAATATATATACTTTTATCATAATCAATGTAAAATTGACTATTTACACCAATAATTTAATATGATCTATATCATGTAGGGGATTAATAAATATGAGAAACGTGAACTATATTAATGAATGTGAGAAACAATATTAAAAAAATAATATTTTCTATTATTAAGGGACAATAATAGAAACATTCAAAATGTTATTCATGTTATACGAATTTAAAATTACAAACATATTTTCCATCCGTAATAAATGATAACCAATTTATGAATATGAAAATAAATTATCATATATATAAATCAAGATTTATTTAATATATTTTGACAAATTCAGTTATAATTATTTTTAATTTGGCTCGACATAGAACACATTTGGATTGACATATAAATCATTCATCCAAACTATGCTTAATTGATCATTTGTTCACTTATAATTCATATTATAATATCCTAACAACATATTCACACCACGATATTATCCGTAATGAACCAAGTGTAAAATAGATATATAGTAAATGACTTTTCCATAATTAATGAGTAAATATCATATTTATACACACTATAAGAAATTAAGGAATTTTTTTCTTTGTATTTGGATATATATTAATTTTTTACAAAATAGAATATCAACATATTCGACAATTTCTCAGTAAATTATTTATTCCAATATATATAATTGTATATACATACCTGAAAAAATAAAAAATATATAAATTAAGTGAAATCATTTTCATAATAAGGAATAATATATCAGTGGGTCATGAGGTCTTTATTATTTGAAAATAAACATAGTTGAAAGAAATATCTTATGATAAATAGTTGAGTAAAAATACAATAAATATGAATAATGATAATTAATCATTGGATACAGTAGACTGAACATATAGTAAGAAATATAATCATAATAAAATCAGAGAATCATCACAAAATAGAAATATATACCATGGAATTTGAGTAATATAATTATCATGTTTCATTAAAACATAATTCATGTGTATGGAACAAAAATATGAATTGATAGAACAAAATATTTCAATGATTAACAAAAATATTTCCATAAAATTGTTGATTTTGAATCACGACCTATTTCCAAAAAATAGTTGGTTGAGAATCTCTATATATATCGCATAAAAAAATTGAATCAGCATCACAACATTCATTCCATAGTAATATCATGATATATAATGTTTTTTCATGTATTATGGTGGGGTGCATCATTTTAGGACCACCCATTGAATAATGTTAAACAATATCGATTTGTTTCATATGAAATGAATCTCAAATATTATATATATCATAATTGTATTTATATTGTAAAAATGATAGATATCATATAGTCTATATATGTTTTTTCATTATGATAATGAAATGATATTTGAGGATAACCTGAAAAATGAAATATCAATATTTTTTGTTGATGTTAATATAAAAAATAATTTATATATCCCTAATAAAATCGTATATAATGAGGGAAAAATATATCAATTTTGTTAGAATAAGGTTAATGGTGAAAGAATTTGTAGTGTAATATTTAAAATATAGGAATGGGGAAATAATTACATTTTACCCATATTAAAACTATTTTAAAGATACATACATTTATAAATGTTCCATATTATTATGGAGGCATACAGGGAAAATTTTGACCTCTTCTATAATCAATGAAAATAAATTAAATGATACGTTATGTTGTGAATCTCTCACTGTTAGGTGTTTTATATTATTAAAATACACAAATTTTGTATCTTATTATTTCAATTCATGCATTTTAGTGGTTTTAATTTTCTCAAAGTGTGATGATGCTATAGAGAAAAAACAAGGACACTAGTAGGAAGGGGATTAAATTTTCAGATTACACAACATGAATGTACCAGTTTCTACTAGGTTGAATACTAAATGAATTGTTGTGGCACAGATCGAATTACTAGTTTCATCTTGTTAAAGAATAGAATAATAAATATATAGGTCCATTTATTCCTTAATATGACCACTAATGATAATATTTGACATCCAACACCACCATAATTATCCTAAGCCTATGGATGGTCATAAATAAACCCACATATGGAACATAAAAAAAATTTTAATTTCTATAGATCATTTTTATGTCGGTGTAATTCATTTTCATCATTATAAATCTCACATTGAGAATTTTCTCCCTTCCCTCCATCTCTTATTTTTGTATACTTTTATATAGATTTAATGTTTACTAAGAATGGATTTAAAAATTCTAGTATAATTTTTATAATTATATTTACTGCTCACTACTATTATGTGTGACAGTGTTGAGGATTAACACATTTAATGTGAAGGATTGGGATGTCACTAGATTTACTTGTATGGATATAGATTATCACTGCCTTAAATATGAATAATATTTTGTTTTTATGGTATAACCACTAAAACCCATTGGTAGAACATTATATAATTTGTTTCATTACAAATTATCTAAAAATAAATGGTTCTGTTTTCAATAAAAAAATTTAAAAAGAATTGTTTAAAATTCATCTCGAACTATACTGATTGGAGAAGACAAATTGACCTTTTTATTGGTTGTTACCTAAATCCATTATAATGTTCTTATGGCATGTATTTAAACATTATATATTGATTATGTATACCTAATATAATATCTCATAAAATTAAATTTCATAATGATTTTAATATTTTTTCACTTTAGTTATTTTTATACAATAATATATGGTTTTAATTTCTATATAAAATATAAACTGAAAATCAAACTCACTACACACACACACTTATTACCATCATTATTCATAAAAACAATTGTTATAATATCCATCCATTACATGAAATCCAAAACTAGTTTCATGAAATAAAAAAATAAATATGCTCTCTATTTAAAATTGACATGGTGATCCCAAAGGAAACTCTAAGGGTAGATCATTAGACATTGACTATTTCAACTATTTTTATTGTAGACCAATAATGTCTACATTTCATAGAATTATAAGATATCTAGTATGATGAATAGTTATGAATATTTAAGCCATCAATAAAGAAATATAATAAAAATAGAACATCAATGATTTAATACATTTTGATCTGGATGAAAAATTCATGCTTGTGTACATTTAGGGTTACATTACAATTATTTTTATGTAATTTTTATATGTTAACAAAATAATTGGATTTGTATATTATTTGATGTTATAGGCGTGGTTACCAACGAACTAAAATTTACTATGAATTATATGATCATGTTTCATATCGAAATTGTTTATATATATTTATAATATTGTCCCTAATTGTTTTTTAAAATTAATCGAATTTTCATTGGATGGAAATATACAAGATATAATTATAGACATGAAATAATTTGAATTAAACGTCTTTGGTTTGTGCCATGTTATTCATCTCCCATTTTTATATCAATTAATGAAGTGAATGTAATCCTAAATATAAAACATTAACAGATCATTGAGTCTCTCACGACTCATGAGATTACAACGAAATAAACTCTATAAATTAAGAGTCAAAAATCAATGAATAAATAAATAATAGATCCATCACATATTTTTATTATGTCTCATTATGTGTTGATTATGATCTTGGACACATTGGACAAGAAGCAATGTAAGACCATGAGAAGAATAAATCTTGTTATCATTACAACAAGGAGTTAAATAATGGTAGAACATATGTATGATTATATTTATGCATGAAAAGGAATCACATCAATACAATGATACCTTATTAATTTTTTATAGAAATAGTTAAACATGTGAATTAATATGGAATTATATGTGTCAACCTGTAGTAAAAAAATGAATCCTTTTCCACATAGAACTCGATTGATGAGTTCAAAAAATGATATAAAGACTATTATGTGGTAAATTATATTAATTCGAAGTATTATCCATCATAAAATTACTGTAACAGTTTCTATATTTATTATAATGTTATCTAATAACATAGAGAACATTAACTAGATTTATTCATTAAACTCACCTCAATGTTAAAGGTTCTAAAAAAATATAATCATATTGTGAGTGATAATGATTGAATTTTAAAATAAAAGGAGAGGCCAATAATTGAAATTGGATGATATAGATGATGCTAATGAAATTGGAATAAAATATTAAACATAATAAACTCCATTATAATTTTACGTAAGGTGATATTATTCTGACCATATTATTGTGTTTCCAACATAATAGGAATTTAAATTTCTTTCTATGTTATATTTAAATGTTCTATAAAATAAAATGAATACCATTGATTAAGAGTAATATATCATTATTTAATTATTTTTTTATTTTAGAAAATAAGTTTACTTGATTTATAAAAGAAATTGTAAGAATGTCTGAAATGGCAGACCAAAATCATTCAACCACTCTTTGTATATATTTTCATGGAGATATCATATATCATAAAATGATTCATATCATAAGGAAATATATATTCCAAAGTCATTATTTTCAAACACTTGTGGATAAATATTTTTATTGTGAATAAATAACCACCATGGCTTAAAACACATGGTTGTTAAATCTTTCAAGATAGATATAATATAATTACAAAAACAAATTTTAAGGTCCATAAAAACATGTTCTCATTGGAAACATGCAAAAATAATCTTCATCTATGTTTATATATCAATAACGTATTTGAAATTTATCTTCCCCATTAGTAATATAGACATGTTTCTCATAGATTAGACCATTATCATGTCTTATTGATAGGAAAAATAACAATGTGTAACCAAAAATAGCTAGTATTAGAAATAAAGGATGTTATATATTCAAAAAATAAACAAAACATTATGAGAACATCATCATTACATTAGTGATATATACCATTCTTACAAAACCTCATAAAAATAATCCTTCAATAATAATGGATAGTTCATAAAATATTTATCATAATGAAATAGTGAATTTTTAGAGCCTAACAAGTGTATAATGCATCGAATTGTGGAAAAAAAATAAACATATAAAATCATTCCGTAGATGTCAATGATCATTTATTAATATATCAATGAACATCATGTGGGAAACCTACTATGATACACACGCCACTATCTGCTATTACACCACTAGCTTATATTAAAATGGGTTCACTACCCAAAATTACATTATGAAAATATTCTGTCATTTTACATTGTCCACTCCACAGACCAGCCATGTATTATTGTACTGAATTCACCCTCCATTCCAGCATTGTATTACAATATTCTATTAATATCCCTTTTCACCATGTTATCAGAAAATAAATATGATTCATATCTTCAGTCAATTTTAATTGAATAAAAAAATAGGAATTGGGTGGTGTACTAATATTATTTCAGCCATGATATATGACAAGTGACGACAATTCTTGTGGCCTAGTATGAGAAGATACATTCCTTAGTTTGTCTCTCATTGGTATATGTGCTAGCAGGTTATGGCCGAGCACCAAAAACCATCATGTTTAGTTCATCCACATCATGTACCTGCCTTGAATTTGTATGAGATGTCCATATATATTATGGTTATTTTACCACATACCTAGAGAAAGACAAATTTGATATGCGTTTTGATAAAGAGGACAATAAATTAGGCCCACTTCATACCCATTCATGTTACATCAAAGGATGAATAGTTGGAAAATCACTATATGAAATAGATAGTTCATCTTAATAGTGTTGTATCTGTGATAGTCGCTAATAGGGACCCTCTGTTTACATCTCCCTTTTATAGAGGCCATTAGAAGGCACTGGGATCTCATGTCCATTTGAGCATGTCCTACAATCCGTAGTTGGATGGAAAGGAAAAGAGAACTATAAATATTCATAAGTATATTCTTCGCACTTATGTTCTCATCTTTGAAGTGGATTTGGGTAATCAATTTAGACTGTTTGAGTTTTCTTTTAACAATATTTACCATTTCATGACTAGAATGGAAGCTTTTGGGGCCTAGTGTGGACGTAATTATAAATATCATTTTTGATTGTTGGAGATTGGTGAATGTTCTTTGGTCGGATTTTTTTATAAGATAATACATTAATGATTCAGTTAATATTTTAGAGAATGCTGATGGCACAGATCCAATACAATTCTTATGTTGATTTTCACATTAGATTGTCGGAATTATCACTTGGTGAGATGGTGTTCTTGAATGTTTCACCTTGATTGGGTCATTATAATATTTGGAGGCAAGGTAAACATGATTCTCATTTTGTTGTATGTTTCTTGAAGATTAAATAGGTGTAAAACGTTTCATACCATTAAATACTTCTACCACAGCTGATGTAGATACATAACATGTTCTATGTATCAGAGCTAAAAAGTATCTCTCTGATCCATCTAATGTTTTGAGGTGGAGTTATCTTGAGATTGTGCATGATTTGTATTTGAATGAGCATCCAATTAGGATAATTGATTATTAGACTGATGTATATCATTAAAGGATTATACCAATGGATTGTGTTAAATGACAACATGGTTCTGATAACCATGAAATGTATGGACATGAAGAAATGATGAGAGAGAATTAGCCTCATATTTATGACATGGGAGCTTCAACAATGTATATTTGGGGGAAGAATTTTTTAACGTCCCCTTACTGAACTAAATTTGGAATGTTTAAAATATTCATGGTTTCCATTTTTCATTGATTTGGTAGGTAATTATTGAATTTAGACTAAACCTATAATGGTGAATTTAGAAATTTTTTAGACATTCATCTGTAATTGACATAATTATGATGGCTGGTGGAAGGAAACAAATCATGTAATAAGTGTAATCATCATGTATTTGGTTTGTGTACATCATGAATGGATTTATGTTGTTATGGGTACACATTTTTGATGATTCAGCACACTTCATTAAATAATTATATATTATATTATTATTTACAGTGTTGGGGTTTATGATAAGGTGACATTTTTTTTAAATTAAGGAAGTTAAGTATTTCACATCGTGTAATTATATTACACATCATGTAATACCCAGATCGTTGTTTTTAAACAAGTAGTCCATAAGGGTTTTTATATTTTGGATCCTCTCTTGTTTCGACTTCCTCGACCTAGATCATTTTCTAGTAGATTGTAAAGCATTAAAACCCCTATGGTTCTTCTCGTTTGGAATTCTATCTTCTTTAAGATTGTAGTGTGATTTCATGGTAAGTGTTATCTCTCATTTTTCTTATTTCTATCTTTCTCATGAATTGGGTTTTCAATAGATCACAACTAAATTGCAGGATCCACTCATAGTGGTGATGAATCTCATTTTTTTTGGGTTTCAGGGTCCTCTCCACCTCTTAAATATTATATGGGTTCTATTGTGAGTGTTGATATTATTTAATGAGGTACGTGGTTTCATGTCAATTAGGAAAATTGATTATCCTTGTAATTTCTATTTTTAATATTATTTCTAATTAAAATTAAATTACTCCACCATTGTTTTAAATTGATCTGATAAAACCTAATCTTTATGAATTGGGAGATATGAAATGGTTCTTGCATAAGGATTGGGAAAACCAGAAATTCTATTGAACTGTGATGGGTTGTATTCACATTGGATAGTTTAAATTTATTAATTTTATTTGTGGGTATTTTTATAATTATTCAAATTATATTATTGAATTTAATTGTTGTTATAAATTTTATAATTGATGGAATTGGTTTTTAATGGATTTCAAACATGTTAAAATGGTTAAAATGAACTAATAGAAACCTAATTTTTTATCTTGATAATGAGGATTGTTTAAATTAAAACCCATTTTGGTTTTAAATGAAGAAACTTCGTTTAAAAATGGGATAATGTGATTAAATATATTTTGAAAAGTGATAAATCAAATTTCCCCTCATTGAATATGTAAAAACACATTAAAGACATATGTAGTTAGCGAGTTATTTGGACACACTCAACATTTTTACAACATTACAAAACATACGTGCACCATGTCACATCCTTGATGGGAGGGTGATAAAGTTCTTCTTGATAGTTTTAGGTGGGCATGTGAGTACCGATATTGCTGATATCACTTAGAGAGTGTTGAGTCATATGGGAAAAAATATTATCATTCAGTTTTTTTCAGAAGATAATGTTTGTCACATGTTATTTATATTTGAGATATAAATGTATGGTAATGTTTTTAAAAAATTCATGCATGAGGTATTTACCTAAACTCTATTACATATCTATTTTATCAAAAAACATTGATTTATAAATATTATATCATTTAAAAGAATTTTCTTAAATTACATTCCATCATTAAAACAATATATCATGATTTTCTTAAATGTGCATAGAAGCGATAAAACTATTTTCATTTAAAATTGAATGATTTCCTTTAGTTAATCATTTTTTATCCTCCATTATAGAATACATGGTGATACCATACATTATTTTTATCACACCCCATACTTTTTCCTTTAGGTGTTTTTAGATTATCACCTTCCAGGCTACGATAGGAGGACATGATCTCTTAGAGTTCGATCCAGACGTTGCACCACAGATTTTGTGAGTTGTGTCATTGAGGAATTTTTTTTCCTTTCCTGTTTGGGTGATTTCATTTTGTTAAATTGATCTTGTTTTATCCTTGTTTCATTTTTGAACATCACTCCTAGTGGACTTTCTTTTGTTATTGATATTGTTGTGTTTCATTTTTTTTCAGAAATTTTAGTACAATAATTGTTTCCACTGGCATGTTTTATGATGCCAGGTGATGGTCACCAAACCATGGAGATCACAAAAACCATTAAGGTTATGTCTCTTCCGACTCAGTTATAGGGTAAGCAAGGTGCATATGATGGTTCATAAAATTAATTAATTCATGAAAACACACAATTGATAAACATATAATTGAAATTATCCAATTACATAGAAATAATTTCAATTAAGTCATTGCGATTAATATTATAGAGAACCTGACTAAAGAATAGTAATGATCCATGCTAATCTATATCTCCATTTTGTTTGGAATAACCATAGTCATATTACAGATTGTGATATTTATGGAAACCCTAATGAGGAGAAAATATTCAATATTCCATGCAATTTTGAAATAAAGGAGGTCAGGAGGGCATCGAACATGTTTTGGAGGTTCTAAAAGCCTAAACAAACTATTACGGTTGAATTGGGGTTAATTATGGTTCAAAATTCAAAGTTCAATAATATTAAACCTAATATTTTGGTTATATTAAATCATTTACATTGTTTAATAGGATGGGTCATCTCGATCCCCCTAATAGTAAACCTTAACCACACACATTTTATAAAGATGAAAAGATTCTCCTTTTACAGTGGACGGTTTAAAAAACCATGTGCCACCCATGGAAACTCTCCCTCTCTATGGATGCATATATTTTTTGGTCAAGACTAATAGTTATGGAAAAAATTCCACCAACAATTCAATTCCCTAATTATTAAATTTTTCCCAAATTATCTCTTAAACACACACTAAGGTGAACCCCAAATGAAATGTGATCAACACTAGGAAAAATAGTATATGTAAACAAGACTATGAATCTTCTAGAAATTTTTAGGATCTTAAAATAAAACAACCTTTTTATATCTTGTTCACAAGTTGTATTCCCAGTCACCTATATGTTTCTGGGTCATAATGTGTGGTTTATAGTTACATTATATGAGCTTCTATATCTTATTTTTCATTATAAACATTGAGGTTTTTAAAAAACAGGCAACCTATTGACATATTCATTCTCATCAACACATTCCCACTAAAATCCAACACATCTATCATATGTTCATCAACGGAAATATATATCTCATTTATATCATCCACAAAATATAATAAACATTTCAAAACACATGATAGCAACCAAAAAACAACACCATACAAAATATTTAAATGTTCCTGATATGAAAACCCCTGTGAAACAAACGTTATCCACTTCTTTGATGGCCCACTTATCATATCCTTGATGAATTTTACATGTACCATATTGGTTTTTCATTGGAATACTATGAACCCACATTAATCATGTGGTCATCCTACATACATCTAAAATAGACACATCACACGCCATTTTTGGAGCATCGTTAGCACTATATATTCAAAAATATTCACCACAAAACCCCATAATTCATAAACAAGATAAACATTAAAACATTGAATTGGCCTTCCATAAATTCACAAGGAAAAAAACAACATCAACTGCTACTTGTACCTATCTTCTTAGTGTAGATCCCAATTTATTAAATTAACTTCGGTCCCTTATTATAGTCACTTAAAAAAATAGATGACTTAACATCCACCATCCAACACCACATATACCACTTGAAAAGAGAAACCACTAAGCTTCCCCATATCCGACCAAAATACATTCAAGTTTCTATAAATAAAGCTATTGATTTCTAGGTGAACCTAGGATGATTTCAATGTATTGGAAATGACTTTCAATATTTTAAAATATCTTAAAAACTCAATAGTGAGAACCCATAAAAATCCCCCAACACTGAAGTTACCTCCCACTAGTGAAACACAATAATCCACTGAAATTATTTTCCCTAAACCCTTACACATGAATAAATATATGGACCAATCCCTACACAGAAGCATCATGCACCTGGGATCTAGATTACATGGGTAATGACAAACTCATCCTCAAGATTCACATTGAACACCAATTTATTCTAATCATGCATCATTTTATTGTATATCTGAATTTCCTATTAATATTATTTAATTACAATATGTGATGGATGGAAGAAATGTTCATTTTCAACAATATTCCCAAAACCCATTTTCTAATGTCAGACTAAATTGATATTTGTCATAAAAATATACCTAAGTACCAAGAATGATTTTGTGTATATTTATCTCTTCTTCCATACCAATCCACAATTCAAATCTCAACAAATCTTTATTACATCAATTGTATCACACAACATGTGTTCCACCCATGATGATGTAATATTAAACTGTAGCAGTAAACAAAAGATCACTCAAAATATGGGTATATGAGTTCTCTTATATTCATTAGTTAACTACTTCTTTGGCCAAACTCATAACAAAGTATTGACTCTTCCCATTACAATGTATTCAATTCCCAAATCACAATTCAAACTACAAGACAAGAAAATTAGGATCTAATAGCACATTATAATATCTCGACCATGGTACCACATGTCGATTCCCTGAGTTAGTCAGTCCCATGACCACATGTGGACCACCGGGTATTCTAGTGATGTTTTTATATACGTGTGGGTTTAATATCAATATTTTAGAAACAATAATTTTTTTAGATAACTACACCAGTTTCATATTAATGAAAAATTACAAAATATTATAATCATAACCAAAAATTGAATGTATCACATAAAAATAATAAAGGAAGTGTTATATTGAAATGAAAAATATATATTCCATTCTAATGTACGTTCTTATAATCAATGTGAAACACAAATTAAAATAAACTAATAACTACCTCGTGGGTCTTGAACTATTTCATTTTCCCTCATCCATATTGTATGCCAACTCATCCACCTAATAAGGGACCTTTTACCTTATCTTGACCTGCATGTATGAAATATATTCTAGTATATATCTTGAATCCCAAGAAGGGTGTAGGAAAAACACAGTAGACCACCAATAGTGGTGTATAAAATAATAACCTGTCAAATAGTTTATGTAGTTTTATATAAAAATAAATACAATTCATATGCAAATAGGTCTTACATTATCAAATATTCTTTTTTAACTGTGTAAACCCACCATGATCTTAAGGAATCTATAACTTCAATAACTACTACAGGCAGTGCCTGTTAATAAACAATGTCACAGAAATAATTCAAAATTTGTTGAAATGGAATGTGATTTCATTATTTATTCATTTCAATTCATTACCATGTCTAATATGAAACATACTCTAATACATATATTATGGGTGTAGAATTACATGTCATAAAACCTGTGGGTAATTATAGCTTTATTCCTTATCCCAGAGCCCTAGTTTGTTTAGAGCATCAGTCCATAACACACAAAATAGTACTGTTGTCCATGTATTTCACACTATAAGGTTATTTGGAGAAGCAATTAGTTTCCCACTATCGTATATCAATAAATTTCACATGGGAATTTGATGTATCATTCTCTCTCCCATACTTTTATATAAAATATTCACACACATAAATATATTACATGTCTCACAATTTGATATCATTCATAATTAATCATTATTAATCATCTTATAACCATTCACTATCACAGTCTTCAATTAATTAATTATAAAATGTTTTAATCCTTGAACGTTGAATAATTAAATAAATAATTAATTACCTTAATTCCATTAACAATTTAAAAATTTAACTAATCACATCTATAACATTAATTAATTAAACAATTAATTAATCACATCTATTATAATAGTTATTTAATAAATTATCAATTCACATAAATAAAATTAATTAAATAAAAAATTAATTAATCAGATTAGTGACATTAAATAATTCAATAATTTTGTAATGTAATTTTAATTACATTAATTACACCATCAAATTATTTTTCCCATTTCGATTAGATTCATAATCACATCAATTCCCATTATATAAAGATCTGAAGAATTATTACAATTCATTAAATTTCATAGGCATATCAATTCTCATTAATTAATACCCAAATTATTTTATATTTCTTATTAAATTTCATATACACAACAATCATCATTAAATAATTGAATAATTAATTAATCTATCTCATTAAATTGTGTTAACAAAATATTTTCCACTGTGTAATTCACATATTAAATAATCTAATTCATTAATAGCATCAGCAGAACACTCCTATTTAATTAATTGACTATTTAAGTAATCTATCCCATTTTATTGCATTTAAAAAAAATTCAAAAAAATTGATTTTCTAGTTAGTTAATTTTACTCATTCAATCAAATCAATAAAACAATCACAAGTAATTATATCCCCAATTAATCAATTAAACCCATTCAATTATATCAACGAAACAATCCTTGTTAATAAATTAAATAATCAATCAATTAACCTCATTCAATTGAATCAACTAAACCATCCCAATTTTTTATATACGTAATTATGTAATCCAACTAAAAAATCACAACATTATATAATTTTATTAATTATCCAATTAATTAATAAAATAAATTTCCAATAATTACTTCCACAATTAATTTAACTCATTCAATACCTTTTATTAATTCACCAAAAAAATTTGACATAAATTCCATTAATTAAATACAAAATTTAATAACCACAGTGAATCCATTCAAATTAATTCATAAATTAATTATTCTGGCCAATTATGTTAACTAATTATACAATTAAGTAATCAAACATAATACCTTCATCTAATTCATTAATTAGTTTTCATGTATAAATAATTAATTAACTCTAAATTATTTTAATCTAATTAAAATTCATATAAATTATTATAAATAATTCATCAATTAATTATTCAATATCCATAATTCAAATAACCACATAACTATTACATCTCTTAATTATTCAAACTCAATAAATTCTATATCCCATATAATATATAAATTAAATGTTCAATACTGATCAAATCAATGTCCCTAATTAATTCATCCACTAATTGTTCATTCTAAATTAATTCTATATCCCAAATTTATTCACCGTTTAATTTTCCAAAGTCAGAAAATTTTATTTCCCAATTTTAGTCAATAATTTGTGTTCCCAATTCAATATCATTAGCAACTCATAAATTAAATTATAACAAAAATTCCCATTATTTATTCTTTAATTTATAGACAACACCAATCACATTAAAAAATTCACAAAGTAATTAATGATTTCCACAAAACCAATATCCAAAAATTAATTAAATAATTACTTATTCAATTTATAATAAAATATTCAGATAATTAACTCAATAACTTATTTTCCCAAAATCACAATTCAATATTCTGATTATTAACTGGATAATTAATTATTCCTAAATCAAAATTCAATATTTTGATAACCAACACAACAATTAATTATCACAAATCATCATTCTCAATATCACAAAATTAATATTTCAACTAATTACATAATTTCAAAATAACTATATGTCATTACCCCGTGTAACTATTGTTTTCTCAATGAGGGGAGAGTGATAATGACCCACAGATTTCCTCCTCTATCGGGCCATGGGTCAGTGACAAGAACAACATGTGAACAAATATCACAATATGGAAGGCATTAACATTAGTATGAAAAAAATATCATGATATAAGATGTTTCAACCATAATAAATTTAATGACCTATATGTAACAATATCAAAAAAAAATCCCACAATACGTTAGTAAAAAAAATGAAAAAAATAAAGGTTTCCAAAGTAAATACAATAAAATAAAACTATATCAGAAACTTCGATACTTACCCAATGTATAAGATATTAAATCATAACATGGTCCCCAAAATCCCCATGGAGACCTAAAATTAGTTTTTATATAGATTGTGTGAGAACAAAATTATTCTCAGTATGAAAACCAATGTCTCTTGGGCACAAGTGGATGGATCATACTAATGTAGTTGTGATAAAATAGAGCAACCTAATAGCATGTAACATGTAGACTAACCATAACCCCAACCAAAAAAAATATTTCTCACAAAATAAAATATTCATATAATATAATATAATTTAAATCACAGTGATGAAAGCGTACCCCCCAACACTTTCGTAGGAATTTACCTATCTCACACCCCAATAGTGTATATCATGTTTCTCCAACCACTTTTTTATATACATCACATCACATAATTAATATAAACTCCCGGACCATGCCTCATAGCACACCCTTCAAAAACGTACTAGGGCCATAACATCACATATCATCCCACAAGCACACATTTGGGACATCAATACACATCTTATCTCGATGAGTCCTGCGACAACACATCATATATCATCCTAATGACACCATGGAAAACAAACCACATTTTTTCCTAAAGACACATGGGACAAACATCAAATATCCCTTGAAGACACTATTGACAATGTCACTAGTAATTGGGATTATGGAACAGAAAGTGTCCATCCATCAATTCATCCACCATGATTTTGTGAATGAAAACCCATTCCCATGTGACTATGAAAAAGCTGACACATAGTTGTTGATGCGGGTGACATGCATTTAGAAATCATAATTTAAATACAGTGTATACATATATATATATACAAACAAATCCCACCTACAATTGTATATGAAGGTCACCAACATACTCACAAGGTACCCCACATCCATTTCCAATACTAACAACACTGTACAGAAGAAGAATGTAACCCATAGTTAATTTATAGTCTTTAATTAATGATAAACCATTTCCCAGATTTTCTATTTAAAACCAACTCTACTAAAATATGTATTTGAATATTTACTTAAATAAAATTATCAATTCATCCATTGAACATGAATGCAAAATAATTATAATGTAATTATTTTTTATTATGATAATTAATCACATCACCATCCATACCAACATGGAAGCTAAATGATAATAATACTCATCATGTTGCATATCAAAATATCCCACCTACCACATCCACCACCACATTTCATAACAACCCTACTTATCAACAATATCATTGACCCATCCCTCACACATCACATATGAGACAAAATATTTCCATATTTAGAAAAGTATCTATTTTCAATTTCACATCATTAATTATTTGTGTAATCACACAATCAGTATTATCCCCACACATCAATTTTATTAACCAACTATATTTAATAATCATGTTAAATATTTCTTGTTTTATGAAACTATAAAACATGAATTTCATATATCATTATATATCATTATATTATTGACCACGAATTATTACGATTTTTTTTGGTAATTATCCCTTACATTTCATAACAATAATAAAATAAAAAAGAAATGTTATCATTATACACCACATTCCCATACTCATTTATATTTTATTTAATATAATTCATTTTCGTTATTATTATAGATGGAAACATGTTAAAAACATGAATATAATTAAACCATCATCAATTATACAAATATGTGTTAAAAAATCCTACATGGTTGAAGTATGATTGGCATTTCCTGGTTTCACTAAAAGAGGGGAACATGTACTACAAGAAACTCTGCAAGGATTCACTATCCAAATTCAGCAACCATGTAAGATAGCTCCCATATGAAGAATCATTTGATATTTTCCATAGCATTAGAATGTATATGGAATGAATTAAGGGAATATATCTTCTTTATAATAATAATATCTAAAATTAAAGAGATTGAACCATCTTAGTTGACCATTAATGTTGGATCTCAATACATCCATGTGGTTTAACAATTTATAAAGATTTTAGGAATTTATAAAATTAATGATATGGTTCGTCACAACATATATGGTTATAAAAATCATTAATTATTTCATTAAAACAAATTATTTTCAATATATATTTAGAAATGGATGAAATTGAAAACCATGAAATTTATGTAAATTCGGAAAACTGTTGAAATGAGTCTCCACCATCAACAAACGAGTTACTGCCAGAAGATTCCATACCAATGAGTCACTACAAGAATATTAACCTATAGTGATCCTCCAATAGAATATTCATCTCCATTTAGTCACCTCCATATTAATCGCTGCCATCTAGACATCGCCAGACAAGAACCCTATCACGAGTCACCATCAAATGTGTCATAATTAGATGAGTCATAATCAGAGAGTCACTACTAGGATGAGATATATAATGGATTAGATACATATAGGTTGAGCTAATATCATTATAATCTACCATTGGAAAACTTTAATTTTGATATACTTTTGAAATGAGTCACCATTGGAATGACTCAATTGTCAAAAAATCACCTTTGTCTACCCCCCAAAACATAAAAAACCAGTTTTCTAATTGCAATGAATCATGCCATAAGGACTGTCACGACCCGCCTTCACCAAAAGGAGGGAAGGGTCAGCAGATTTCCAGGCACGTCCTTCTTTAAGTTGTAGGAGAGATAATGACCCCCGAGTCCCGCCTCCAGTAGGCCCTAGGGTGGCGACTAGCACCAAGGGTATGAGTTTTCACAAATATGGGAGGCATTACCCTTTTTATTATTTAGGATCGGGAAATAGGACAAGTCAACCACCAAATGGGAAAAGAAACAAGTGTAAATAAATAAACCCAAACAAATCCCCCATGCATGTTTAAACAGTTTACAACAAGGTGCAA
Organism: Viscum album; assembly: GCA_963277665.1. NCBI lineage: Eukaryota > Viridiplantae > Streptophyta > Magnoliopsida > Santalales > Viscaceae > Viscum > Viscum album. The sequence continues at coordinate 1,438,098,372 of OY728159.1, forward strand.
TTACAAAAAGAGGCTCAAAGTACCATGCCAAAAGAAAAAAAAGGTACGTCAACAGCAACAACTCCAACTGTCCGACTAGTAGGGTCTCGCACAGCCCTGGTAGTCCTCCTGGAAACCTGAAAATAAACATAGGGTGAGCATACAAGTACACTCAGTAGGGAAAACCAAGACTCTCGTGCACAAGTGGGCGAAACGTGCTAAAGTCCCGTGAGAAAGGAGCAAACCAAACGCCTATTCAAAGTAAACTAACCACCCCAGGCCTCACCAAGGCACGCTCCCTAAATAACGCAAGTCAAGTAAAATATATAATCAAAGCACATCGATGTTTGGGTACCCCGCGCCACTTTCCCACTAGTTATTGAGACATCCTACGCATCGGACCAATCCCGCCATTCTCACCGCAGTCCCACTGCCACACCCGCCCGCACACACCCGGGCCACAACCACACGCAGTCCCACTGCCGAAATCCCGCCCTCACACACCTGGGCCTCAACCGCATGCAGTACCACTACTGAAATCCCGCCCGCACACACCTGGGCCTCAACTGTCTCATGTAACCACGCCCGAAGACACTTGGGCTAGAAGATCAACTGTCACGCCCGAAAACACCTGGGCCTCATCCTGAAGACACTTGGGAAACCACCTGCCGCACACACCTGGACAACCACAGTACTACCCTGCCCGAAGGTTCTTGGGCTAATAATGGACCTCAGGCCATCATATCCTGCCCGAAGATACTTGGGCTATCCAGGAAAGGGAGCAGAAAAGGAGCTAATAACCAGCCACTAAGAATAGTGTTGGGAAAAACACCCTTCCCCCATAAATGGGGGTGTTCGGCACTGAATGCTCAACTTGGGTGGGGCACAAATAAGAAACACAAAGATACAAGTATAGATATAGGTAACAAACACTCACCCAAAGATTAGGTTTTCCTAGCCAACCTACATAACACAACACCACTGCGTCCGAGTCACAGTTCACGACCCTTGCCCACAAAAACCATTTGTCCCATTATTTGTTTCACGTTCAGTCAAAATGTTCAATTAATTTTAAGCACTACTGGGCAACTACCATAAGCATAACCAAGGAAAGCATCAAAAGAAAGGATCAACCAAAACACTCACACCCGGTTCTGTCAAAAGAAGATCTCTCCCCAATTTGTGATATCAACGAGTACCCACCCGGTCTCAAACTCACAACCACCGAAACCATACCAACAGGGAATCCCATCCCCAAATTCACACAACCACCAGGTAATATCAGATTTAAAAGACTTAACACACTCCGTGATTTCAAAACTGTGTGTTCTAACCTAGAGTTAACATAGTAGGGTTTATCCTGGTGCTTCCAACATATTCAGCCAGGTATACGTGATTAACCAATTTCACAGCAGGAGTTCACAATTTCAACATCCCATTTAAAACATCACGAGGGGATTCATCAGTGCACATACAACGACCACGAACGACCTCAATTTAATAAAAACACACACCAGCACAACTAAAAAGGATAATCACAAGATAAAGAATAAACAACGATCACAAACCCTTCCACTTCTTTCTTTAGAACTTCGTTTATTATCTTCATTAAGGTTCGGTTCGACAAATTCCATAGGAACAAAATAACGCCCACCCCGCATTATACACAAAAGTGAGAGGTGAGAGAAATTCTCTACCTGCTGATAGACGACCAACGCATAGGTCAGGGGGGAGGCAGAACATCACGTATAACGACGCGGTGCGCCCGATGCACCAGAAGAGCCACGATCGAGGAAGGGAGAAACCACGGCCTAACCATTAATTTATAAGAGCCGGGGATGGTTGAGCTAAAAACGCTGAACCGCGTAAGACGTGGAAGTAGTGGGATGACCACATGGCTTGACTCATCATTAAAGGTGCTGGGTGGTTTAAACTGACTCATGAGTTGATTCAGCATTTAATTAAAACTTTTGTGCACGTTTCGGGTCTTTAAGTCATTTTTTAAAGGAGGCATAATAGGGTTTAAAACCCTATTTGCGAAAAAGGAGCGTTACTGGAACAACTTGGAAAGGCCGGGTGACGTCGGCCGGTTCCGCCGATCGGTCACACCGATCGGTCACACCGATCGGTCTCACCGATCGGTCTCACCGATCGGCACCCCTTAAGGATCCAGATTTTGGAAAAGGAAGGGACCAAGGGGGGTCTGGGTCATCACATCAGATACCTGTTAAACGATTCTCGTCCTAGAGAATCGCAACAATCCAGAAGGAAGAGAGGGTCCGAACAACCATCTTTGAATGATACCTCTTAGGAGTGAACCCCTGCTAACTAAAAACACTCCCCTATCAAGAACCAATCAACATACCACGCCAAACTGCCCGGTCATGTGGGTTTGGGGAGTTTTCCCTCCCCATGTCAAGATATTATCCGCTTTGGGTGGCACTGACTCGCCCGCACGGGTTTAATCGCATCCACCTTAATGCGTCTTTATTTGGGGCCGGGTTCCCTCTTCCCTTTAGTCGGGGCTTTTCACACACAACATAGGAAATAAACTAGTAAATTTCATAGCCAAAATTCAAATGTTCTACCAAAATAGGTAAAAAAGGAACAAATCTAAAAAAAACCCGGGGTATTGGGCACGCATATGTGCTTCCCTCTCCCACGTACTCTCTTCGAGCCCGCCATGTCTCCACAAAACACGAACAAGGGGAATGGCTCACCCACGAAGCACCTTCTCCTTGTGATCCTCGATCATCACTGGTTTTTCCACAAAGTTTACGTCGTCCTCGATGTCCAGTTCACCCCAATCAAGGACATGTGAATCATCGTGCAGATAACGACGGAGCTGGGATACATGAAAGACATCATGTATCCTTAGCAGCGGCAGAGGTAACGCTAGCTGATAAGCCACTTCGCCGACCCACCGCAACACTTCGAAGGGTCCGACGAATCTGGGGGAAAGCTTACACCCTTTGCTGAACCTCTGTTGCCCACGCCGCGGGGAGACCTTCAAGAACATGTGGTCCCCAACCTCAAACTCCAAGGGCCTTCTCCTGGTATCAGCATACGACTTCTGTCGGTCATGGGACGCCTTCATCCTTTCCCGTATAAGCTGAATCTCTTCTGTCATGTTCTGCACCACCTCCGGACCAAGGATGTCTACCTCTCCTACTTCGGTCCAACACACAGGTGAATAGAATGGCCTCCCGTAAAAAGCCTCAAACGGGGCCATACCGATGGTAGAGTGGTAGCTATTATTGCAGGAAAACTCCACTAGAGGAAAGTATCGCACCCATGACTCTCCTGAGTCCAGAAAACATGCCCGTAGCATATCCTCCAAGGTCTGGATGGTGTGCTCCATTTGTCCATCCGTCAGGGGATGGAAAGAAGTGCTAAGGAGTAACTGGGTGCCAAACGCATGCTTCAATCCTCTCCAGATTCGCGAGGTAAACCGTGCATCCCTATCCGAGACTATAGACCTTGGAACTCCATGCAACCGCACCACCTCATTCACGTACTTTTGTGCCAAAGCATCCACAGTACATGACTCCCTAATTTCCAGAAAATGAGCTGATTTTATCAACCTGTCCCCCACCACCCAGATGGCGTCGCACCATCCTTGGACCTTGGGTAGTCCCGTGACGAAATCCATCGAGATGTGGTCCCACTTCCACTCGGGAACAGCTAAAGGCTGCAGTAGGCCACCTAGAACCCGGTGTTCAGCCTTCACTTGCTGACTTACTAAGAATTTAGCCACAAATTCCGCCACCGCTCGCTTAACTCCGGGCCACAAGAACTGCCTTTTCAGCCCACAGTACATTTTGGTAAATCCTGGGTGCACCGCCAGGGGTGAGTTGTGGAACTCATTGAGAACCTTTCCCCGCATCACTCTTGGAACAAACAACCTTTTTTGGAAAAGCATCTGGTGCTGACCATCCTCTGTCCATTCTCTTGGAGCATCTCCCTGGTCAACCTGATCACGCATCACTTCGCACTCGGGGTCTCCCCACTGAGACTCCTCCACTTTTCGAAACAGAGATGACTGCACTATCATCTGATATAGGCAGCCTCTGCCACTATCCATCTTCGCATCCAGGTGTAAGGCAGACAACTCCTCCATTGCCTTCCAGGCATTTGCTGACTCTCGGACCGCATCCTTCTGCATCCTCCTACTCAAGGCATCGGCCACCACATTGCCCTTTCCCTCAGTATAAGAGATTTCAAAGTCGTAGTCCTGGAGGAACTCCACCCATCTCCATTTTCGCAAGTTCAAGTATCGCTGGGAGAAGATATACTTTAAGCTTTTTTGATCTGTGAAGACCACAAAGCATTCCCCGATGAGGTAGTGCCGCCATAACTTTAGCGCAAAAATGACCGCTGCAAGCTCCAGGTCATGGGTGGCGTAGTTACGCTCATGGGGGTGTAGCTGCCTGGACCCGTAAGAGATCAACCCTTGTTGCTGCATCAACACGCATCCCAGGACCTGTCCTGAAGCATCACAAAATACCTCATAGGCCATCTCTTATTCTGGTAATCACAACACTGGTGCACTAACCAGCTTTTCTTTTATGTAGCTGAAGGACGACTCGCATTGCTCGCTCCACATGAAAACCTGGTCCTTCTTGGTCAAAGCCGTCAAAGGGGCTGCTACTCGGGAGAAGTTGGGTACGAATCTCCGGAAGTAACCTGCCAGTCCGAGGAAACTTCGGACATCCGCCACATTCTTGGGTGCTTCCCAAGAAACAACTGCATCAACCTTTGATGGGTCGACTGCTACCCCCTGCTCAGACACTACGTGCCCGAGGAAGTGCACTTCTCGTGTCCAAAACTTTAACTTTGACAACTTCCCATAGAGTTGGTGCTGTCGGAGGACTTCCAAAACTGTCCTTAGGTGCTCTGCATGGTCCTATTCTGACCTTGAATAGATCAGGATATCGTCGATGAATACCACCACAAACCAATCCAGGTACTCCCGAAAGATGGAGTTCATAAGCCCCATGAACACGGCCGGGGCGTTCGTAACACCAAAGGGCATGGCCACGAACTCGAAGTGCCCATACCTGCACCTGAACGCCGTCTTCGGGACGTCACTATCCTTCACCCTCAGCTGGTGGTATCCGGACCGTAGGTCGATCTTCGAGAACCATCCTGCCCCCATCAGTTGGTCAAAAAGATCATCTATCCTCGGAAGAGGGTAGCGATTCTTGATCGTTACCTGATTCAGCCTCCTATAGTCGATGCACAACATGAGGCCACCATCCGCCTTGCTTGCGAACAAGACTGGAGCGCCCCATGGTGACGCACTCGGACGAACATAACCCCTCTTCATCAGATCGTCAATCTGTATCTGCAACTCTCGTAGCTCCGAAGGTGCCATCCGATAAGGAGCCATCGAGATCGGACGAGCGTCGGGTTGTAGGTCTATCCCGAACTCGATATCGCATCGAGGGGGTAGAGTCGTCAACTCCTCAGGAAAGATGTCCATAAACTCGCGGATGATCTCTGGCACTTCCACCATTTCAGCATCTACTGATTCCACTATCAGCTCGGTCAACAAGGAGAGTAGAGGTTCCTCCCTCCTGTTTCCCTTCGGTCCGCTCCGCTCGCCGGTGAAGGTAACACGTTGGCCGTCCAAACCTGAGAACACCACCCTCCTTTGGAAATAGTCATTGACGGCGCATACAGAAAATAGTCAGTCGATGCCTAGGATGACATCGTACGGATGAATCTGTAGCAGAAGGAGATCCCTAACCGACTGATGTGGCCCTAACATCAGTCTACATCACCGACAAATGAACAGCAAGTCGGTCTGACCTCTAACTGGTGTGCTCAACACCAGGGGCACTGTAAGTCTCTCGGCATCTAGACCCAAGGCACGGGCTAGACTAGGTGAAACAAAGGAGTGCGAAGCTCCGGTATCGAACAAAGCATAAGAAAGAGTGCTAAAAACATTGATCGTACCTCGAACAACCTATGGCCCTGTGGGAACTGTTTCCTCTGCAGCATGTAACTGTCCACGCCCAGCTCCCCTGCCCCTCAGCTGTCGGCCACCTCCCCGACCACGCCCTCGTCGAGGTCCCTGGGGAGCGCCCTGAGGTCGGCCTCCTCCTCCTATCTCTACCTGCGGAGGAGCGGGAACTTGCTGTCCCTGATGCTGCTGCTGGAAGTGTCTGGTTGGAAACTGCTACTGCAGCGGATGTTGGGGATGACTGCCACTGCTGTACTGCACCCGATCGAGGCACTGACTCCGGAGATGTCCAGGGCTCCAGCAGATGAAGCACCGTGGTCCCGAGCCTGAAGGAAAAAACGTGGGCCAGGGGATCGAAACTGAAACTGATGTGGTCTTCTCCCTGTGGGTCGCAACCTGGAGGGTCCTGATGCTGGAGGCCTGGTGCTGACGGCTTTCCCCTTTGATGGTCCCAGCTGGATCCCTTCTCGTGACACTCCGCCCAGAGCATGCATCCTTTCCACCACTTCGGCCTTCTTCTGGACCTCTAATTATGTCGGAAGCGTAAAGGGGGTAACATCATACTGGAGGGAGGGTCGGAGCGCCTCATACAAATGTCTTGTTCGAGACACCTCATCGGGAAAGAGGTCCGGAGAAAAACGTAGGACGTCCTTGAACTTGATTCCAAGTTCCCTCACGGACATGCTCCCCTGCTAGAGGGAGAGTAGCTCCTGCCTCTTCTCCGCCTTCATTGTCGAGGAGAGGAACTCCACCCGGAACTCCTTCTCGAAATCCGACCAAGCAACCTCAGACTCTTGACTATTCCCCAGGTGAAGCATCCACCACTGACGTGCCGCTCCTCGCATCTGGCTAACAGCCAGAGGAACCCAGTACTCGGTCGGGGCCCGAATCAGGCCGAAGGCTATAACTAGCTCCTCTAGCCAGCCTTCCGTCTTCATATCGGAGGTGCTTCCCTCATACTTCTTGAGGGCCTGTCGCTGGAAGGCCCGAAGAGTATTTTTCCACTGGTCGCCCTCTTCCTCTCGATCAGCTCTCTGCCGATCGGCTAAAGTATTCTCCGGGACCTCGATCACCTGTACCACACGTGGTCGCCTCCCAGGTGCCATAGCTACAAGGTAAACAAGGAATGCCTAAGCCCAAGTAGTCCATAATAAAAAGAAAAACTTCTTAAAATTTTAAATTTATTCTTAATTCCCAAAATATCCCAGAAACATAAGAACACATGTCATTTATGATGCATGTACCTTTACTAGGGGCTCTACCCTGCAATCAGTGTGGTCTCACTTTGTCGTTTGGTAGGCCCAGAGTCCTTGCATCGGATCATGGGGGGCCCTAAAATCCCGTGTCCTAGCCGGTCTTCCCATGCCTAATTCACGCACCAAGGTCACCCAACGTTGTTTCCTTACCATCCCATGAAATCCTCACTGTGCCTAACTCCAGACTCCATCCTACCTCTCAAACCTCCCTCTGATACCATTCTGTCAGGACCCGCCTTCACCAAAAGGAGGGAAGGGTCAGCAGATTGCGAGGACCTTCCTTATTTATGTTGTAGGAGAGATAATGACCCCCGAGTCCCGCCTCCAGTAGGCCCCGAGGTGGCGACTATAACCAAGGGTATGAGTTTTCACAAATATGGGAGGCATTACCCATTTTATTATTTAGTATCAGGAAATAGGACAAGTCAACCACCAAAACGGAAAAGAAACAAGTGTAAATAAATAAACCCAAACAAAGCCCCCATGCATGTTTAAACAGTTTACAACAAGGTGCAAGTACAAAAAGAGGCTCAATGTACCATGCCAAAAAAAAACAAACGTACGACAACAGCAACAACTCCATCTGTCCGACTAGTAGGGTCCCGCACAGCCCTGGTAGTCCTCCTGGAAACCTGAAAGTAAACGTAGGGTGAGAATACAACTACACTCAGTAGGGAAAACCAGGAATCTCGTGCACAAGTGTGGGAAACGTGCTAAAGACCCGTGAGAAAGGAGAAAACCAAACGCCTATTCAAGGTAAACTAACCACCCCAGGCCTCACCAAGGAACGCTCCCCAAATAACGCAAGTCAAGTAATATATATAATCAAAGAACATCGATGTTTGGGTACCCCGCGCCACTTTCCCACTAGTTATTGAGACATCCTACGCATCAGACCAATCCCGCCATTCTCACCGCAGTCTCAATGCCACACCCGCCCGCACACACCTGGGCCACAACCACACGCAGTCCCACTGCCGAAATCCCTCCCGCACACACCTGGGCCTCAACCGCACGCAGTCCCACTGCTGAAATCCCACCCGCACACACCTGGGCCTCAACTGTCTCACGTAACCACGCCCGAAGACACCTGGGATAGAAGATCAACTATCACGCCCGAAAACTCCTGGGCCTCATCCCGAAGACACTTGGGAAACCACCTTCCGCACACACCTGGACAACCACAGTACTACCCTACCCGAAGGTTCTTGGGCTAATAATGGACCTCAGGCCATCATAGCCTGCCCGAAGATACTTGGGCTATCCGGGAAAGGGAGCTGAAAAGGAGCTAATAACCAGCCACTAAGAATAGTGTTGGGAAAAACACCCTTCCGCCATAAATGGGGGTGTTCGGCACTGAGTTCTCAACTTGGGTGGGGCGTGAATAAGAAACACAAAGCTACAAGTATAGATATAGGTAACAAACACTCACCCAAAGCTTAGGTTTTCCTAGCCAACCTACAGAACACAACACCACTGCGTCCGAGTCACAGTTCACGACCCTTGCCCACAAAAACCATTTGTCCCATTCTTTGTTTCACGTTCAGTCAAAATGTTCAATAAATTTTAAGCACTACTGGGCAACTACCATAATCATAACCAAGGAAAGCATAAAAAGCAAGGATCAACCAAAACACTCACACCTGGTTCTGTCAACAGAGGATCTCTCCCCAATTTGTGATATCAACGAGTACCCACCCAGTCTCAAACTCACAACCACCGAAACCATACCAACAGGGAATCCCATCCCCAAATTCACAGAACCACCGGGTAATTTCAGATTAAAAGACATAACACACTCCGTGATTTCAAAAATGTGTGTTCTAACATAGAGTTAACATTGTAGGGTTTATCATGGTGCTTCCAAGTTATTCAGCCGGGTATACGTGATTAACCAATTTCACAGCAGGAGTTCACAATTTCAACAGCCCATTTAAAACATCACGAGGGGATTCATCAGTGCACATACAATGACCACCAACGACCTCAATTTCAGAAAAACATACACCAGCACAACTAAAAAGGATAATCACAAGATAAAGCATAAAAAACGATCACAACCCCTTCCCCTTCTTTCTTTAGAACTTCGGTTATTATCTTCATTAAGGTTCGGTTCAAGCAATTCCATAGGAACAAAATAACGCCCACCCCGCATGATACACAAAAGTGAGAGGCGATAGAAATTCCCTACCTGCTGAACGACGACCAACGCTTAGGTCAGGGGGGGAGGCGGAACTTCACGGATAACGACATGGAGTGCCCGATGCACCAGAATAGCCACGATCGAGGAAGGGAGAAACCACGACCTAACCCCTAATTTATAAGAGCCGGGACGGTTGAGATAAAAACACTGAACCGCATAAGACGTGGAAGTCGTGGGTTGACCACGAGGCTTGACTCATCATTAAAGGTGTTGGGTGGTTTAAACTGACTCATGAGTTGATTCAGAATTTAATTAAAACTTTTTTGCGCGTTTCGGGTCTTTAAGACATTTATTTAAACGAGGCAGAATAGGGTTTAAAACCCTATTTGCGAAAAAGGAGCGTTACTGGAACAACTTGGCAAGGCCGGGTGACGTCGGCCGGTTTCGCCGATCGGTCACACCGATCGTTCTCACCGATCGGTCTCACCGATCGGCACCCCTTAAGTATCCGGATTTTGGAAAAGGAAGGGACCCAGGGGGGTCTGGGTCATCACAAGGACGTATCAATTATATTGGATATCAATAAAATTATTCTCAACCTATGGAATTTAAAACAAAAATAGTGGGAAGAAATTAAGGGTTAAAACATCCATCCCTGGTATTCCACTCAGGTATCTCACTACAAGGGAAACACTTCCAAAAACCAAATCCTCAAGCCCATACATTCATAAAAGATAAAAAATATCAGACACATTGTAATTATGAAATTACATCCAACATGTCATTATAGTATCCTATATAGTGGGTGCGGAATACAATACATGGGTTTAATCACCTCGTAGTAAAATATGTCATGATTATGAATCAGGTTATCCATTCATTTGATATCATAACATTATCAAAAATCACACAACAGAGAAACATCATGGGAAATCATCATATTTTATAAAAACAAGGTTTGAATGTCACATGACCTGGAAATCTGTGAATGAAAATATATAAGAAATATGAGTATTGGGCCCACATTGGCATCTTAATCTACCAAGTTCTCTCTTCAAAGGCACCACGCCTCTATTAGAACCAAACCAATGGATAGTTCATCCTCTAAAAACATTTTATCAGTGGTTTTAGATATCCTATAGAAGCTCCAAGAATGTTGTGTCATTATCAATATCCTATTATCCCTAGTAAATATAGTCAGAGACTTTGTGAATATATTGAGAGTATTTAAAGATATGAAAGACATCATGGATCTGAAGCAATCAAGGTGGGACTTTGAAATAATAAAATACAAAACCAATGTGACATATTCCACAAAGGGCCCAGAAAACCGTGGTGAGTCATTAATTAATTTAGTAACCTTTGATGCCCACATTGAGGGGAAACCATCGAAAACACATGGTCAACAACCAAAAACACTAGGGTCCCCCTCCTAAGATCAGCATAGGAGATATGTCAATCTTGTTCTTCTTTCATCCTATATTGAACCATCTAATCCTTCTATATGGTGATCTACACTACCTCATGGTCAAGAACTACTGCCTCCACAACTATATTTTATCACAACAATGAATGACATGGAGATCCATATAAATCCTAAATGATATCCATTCCAATGGAAGAGTTATAGTTATAATTATAGCTAAATGTGATAATGGAATGTTGTTTTTCCATGGATCCACTTATGTCCAAGACAAACACCCATAACATATCCTAAAGAGTTTAGATAATATGTTACCTCATATTACCATTATAATTGTGGAATTGAGTGTTGATGGGTCACTATTTTCGAAAAATCATTTAGTAATCCTCTTCGAACTAATGAGCTAAAAATGTATCTTGATATGAGATGATAGAAATTAGAACTCCATGCAGCTGAACTAAATCCTCCACATTCCTATTTACCCAAGACATTCACTATTCTTAACACCATGACAACATTGATGTGGGGTAATTTCAGCAACTAATCCATGATCTCCTAGATAGCATCACAAGCTCCTTATGATCAAGGTAACCCTATGATTAAATCCATCGAGAAGTCATTCCATTTATACTCGGGGACATCGAAGGGATAAAAAAACCACATGGGAAATAATTCTCATCCATTACTAGTTTGAAAAGTAGACAACAATACTCTTTCTCTTTCACTCAATTTTATATTTCGAGACACCATAACTGATTCCTTAATGTGTTGTATGCTTTTGAAAATATTGTGGATACCCCCAAAGATGATATATGAAACTCATGATGGACCCCTTTGTGCTTCCCATTCTAAGAAAACAAATTTATATGAAACAATATTCATCTATGACCGTCCTCCAACCATCCCATAAGAGATTCACAATGGTAGACATGATCATGAATCAACTAAGCATATATGTTTCTCAACAATGATTTCATCACCTTCTGAAATTGAGTATATTGTCCCATCATTTGATACAAATATCTCTTAATACCATCCAATATTTCATTTGTGTGTATTTTTTCCAACTCGTCCATCACTTTCCAAGAATCCAGAGAGTCTTCAACAACATCCATCTGTGACATTCTATTCAAGACGTCGACCAAAAAATTACCCCTTTATAACAGGTATGAGTACCCATATTCATTTACCTAAATAATGCCCATATAAATTTGATGATTATATTAATATCACACATGTAAACTTTATACACAAAATTATTGTGATCCAAGAAGACCACAATGTTTTCCCAAATGGGGTAAATTCTCCACAACATCAATGTGACCACAATTATAGAAATATATACATCTTGAGAGGAACAATAACATTAATAATGTTGTAGAAACATAGACCAATATGTGTTCAACAAATTCATCATCATCAAGAACCATCACAATACCATATGGGAAGTATTAAAAAACACTACAAGAATAAAACCCTCCTCCAGCATCTGATGAACACGAGAACTCACCAACTACTTATATAGGTAACCAAATTTTTGCTAGCACTTGTAATTCCACACAAAATATTGGTCCTTCCTGGTCTATGTTTTAAACGGGGTTGAATAATAAGAGATATTTTCCAAAAACCTTAGATAATAGCCTATGAGACGAAAAAAATCTATGAACCAAATCCTAATTATTTGGTGATTCCCAAAACAAATACTCATATTTTTATTGGTTTATAGAAAAACCATAATGATACACTACATTTTCAATAAAATGGACCAATCATGTCAAAATATTTTAATATGAAAACATTTAGTAGGGATCTTGGTGGTGAATAAAATGAAAATAAGCATAATGATTCTTAAAATACTCATATTCTGACATTGAAGATATCTAGATTTCACTAATTAATGCAATGATGAACTTGTCCATGAATTCATGAATAACCGAGTTAATTTTACCCATGAACACAACTAGATTGTTTCTGACACCTCACTACATTACTACAAACTCAATATTCCTATAAAAACATCTGAAGATAGTGTTAAGGATTCCACCATACCCGATCCTAAATTGGTGATATTCAGACTAAATTTCAGTATTTCTGAACCAACTATCTCCACTCAACTATTAAAAATAGCATCTATCCTTGTAAGGGGATTATGATTCTTGATTGTCAAATGTTTCAACCTCTAGTAGATTATGCCCATCCATAGACTACCATAAATGTTTATAGAAAATCACATTAGGGAACCCCCATGGTGAAAAACTAGGATAGGTGAAAAAATTATACATGAGATTATCTATCAGATTCCTCATCTCCTGGAACATGAATGGTTCCATCAGAGTAGGATACATTGAAATTATATAATCATGAGGATGGATTTCAATCCAAAAATCAATGTCATTGCAGGAAGGTAGTGTAATAACATTCTAAAGAAAAACATATAAGAATTAAATATCATCTTTGTGATCCACCAATGTCTCTGTATACACATATTACATAGAAAAATCAATCATTAATGAATGAATGGTCTCCATTTTACATTTCCCACCTGAATGTTTCTCTCGCCAATGAGAACTACATGTTGTTCATCAATGTCGGAAAACAGGAATCTCCTCCAGAAGAAGTTGATAAAATCATGTATGGATTGCAAATAGTCGATGAAAAATATGATGTCTTTTGGTATATTATATGTTATGAAATTATTACCAAAGGGATTATGGGTCCCCATAATCAAAAAACCCAAATGACACTCATCAAACAAGATGGTCTGGAATCTGAATGGAATATTCAACACCAAACACATGTGTACTTATTTACATCCAATCCTAGAGAATTTTCTAGAGTGGGTGCACTAAAGGATTGAGTTAATCTTGAATCAAATAGGGAAAAAAGGATAGATGAAACACTAGTCGTACCTCTGATGATATCTAACATATCTATTCATTCTACTTATCTAAAATGAATTAGACCATTACAAACTACCTTGAGACTCAGTTGATTCCTACCTAAATGTCGTTGATCAGGTCAGGGTCCATGAGCTCTAGTAATGTCCTGAGTCCTGCCCCTAACAGCCACATCTATCATAGCTGGATCATAAACCATATTCTCCAACATTTGGAATGACTTCACTAGTAACTATTTACAATGCTGATGTTGAACCAATCATCATCAACCACACTGAGATTCAGAATCCACTAGGAATAAAACCAATAGAAGGTTTAAAGACCCATAGTTGATTCAAATCATCCCATATACAACAATAAATGAATGGAAGCTAGGTGTTCAATAGGGAATATGCCAAGGTCAACTTCTAGCTAGCCAAAACCTCAAAAGCTATGAAAAATTGAGGCATCCCACCAAAAACTCTTCCCCTTAGGGAAACTAGTTGGTTTCCCTCTCCTTAATATTGTGCAAATGGGTGTATCATAATGATCTCTTATAACTTCTTCGGATCGTATAGTTATAGTAGAAATGTAAAATCCATGACATAAAATTGAATTGAAGTATGATGTTTATCCCAAAAATACCTCGTCTGGGATCCACATCAGAAAAATGATACTGGGTAATCTTCAAACGGTCATTGATCATTTCCCCAAGATCCCACAATGACATACTCCAACTCTTAAAGGATATTATCTTTCACCTCTTCTTATCCATCATGGTTGAGAAGGGGAACCCTTCCTATAAATCCTTATTGAATTCAACCCAAAAAACATCTACCTCCTTCTACTTTCTTAGTTATATTATCCACCACTAACATGTGGATCCCCATATATAAATATGTGATAGGGGTACCTAGTACTTCCATAGGGCCCAGATCTAAATGTAATCGATATTGAGCACCTCCAGTAATCTTTTGGTCTCTATATTTAAATAACAAACCTAGTACATTTCGATGTCATACTGATGTAAAGAAGGTAATTCCCTCTATTGTTGATCATCATCCTCAATCGGATCAAACATTCATTGATCAACAAGGTTAGAATACTGAACCTCTACTACCTGAGCCACATGTTGATGATGTCCAAGAACAATAATTAAATAGGAAATAGTAATTTCTTGTTATCAGAAGTAGGTATTTTTAATATTTCATATATAAAATAACATTTAATACCATTCATTTATATCATACATTAACACTCTCTATAAAAAACATAATTCAAAAAAACCTAAGTAAATTTGATTTGTGTAAATATCATATATCTCTACCCTAAAAGCATTTCCATATCTCTTGGTCATTCAATAAGATTAGTTTCTATGTAATGGGTCATGGGAGGCCTTAAAATCTCACGTCCTAGTCGGTCTCCCTAGCTAATGTCATGCACCAAGGTCGACTAACAATTTTTCATTAATAATGCATGCAATCCTCACTATGATTAACTCATGTATCAATACTACCTCTCAACCATCTGCTAAAATACCCCTCTATCAAGAGCCATTTACATAAAATACAACAGAAAGAGGGGAGAGAAATTATGGTCACTGATTCCCACCACCAGTAGACCCCATGTTTTTAATTTTCAGTAATGGTATACAAATATCATAATATGAGATGAAGTTCCCTTAATTAAAAAAAAATATTAGTATATATGATGTATCAAACATAATAAACTCCAGGAATCGTATGTATGATAACCCAAAACAAGCATCAGATGCATGTGTAAATAAAATTGACGAAAATAAATGCCCTTAATGTTAATACACAAGAAAAGAACTACAGAAACGAAACATCAACTATCCCAAGGGCTGAGCTCGTAACTCTTAACATCTTCAACATAATTTTTATAGAAACGTAAGTATATATACACACACACACATAGGGTGATCATATTGTTATACTCAATAGGAATCCTAACTTCTCTCATTCTCCTATGGAAGACGCATACTAATTCTCTTGTGAGAAATGATCAAAAAAATCACATAATAAGGAAACATAACATAACCCCAACATCACCAAGGCCCACTCAACAAATAATGCATCCAATAATTATAATATAAGATAATTTTCATCAATGATATGGAATATCTCACAACATTGCTAAGGATTTGATGATCTCACAACCAAATTTGAATTTTTTCTGGCTATCCCAGCTCTTCGGAATATATATCACATCACAGCCCTCATGCAAAACACCATGGATACACATCATGTCCCATCCCGCACACACTAAAATGGGCCACCATGAAACATATCATCAAGGTTGCACACACTTGGGACATCACAAAAAATCTCATCATGATGACACCTAGGATAGCACATCACATGTCATCTCGAAGACACCGTGAAAAGAACACTACAACTCATCTAAAAGACTCCATGGACCACTCATCACAACTCACCTGAAGTCAATTGAACAATTATCAACAAGAAGAGGGATCAAATAAATATGAGTTTCAATCTATGCATATACCCACTTGGATGTTTGGAATGACACCCCCATGTGGAAATGCATATGTTGGAACATGGTGCTTAACGTGTGTGTGGTTCGAATAAAATCGTAATGAATATATATATATATATATATATATATATATCCTTGAAAGCCACAAAAATTGGATTAAAAGAAGAACCCCAACTAACTCACAAGTACCCCCCCCCACATTTGCAACAAATACTAAATTCACAAACCCAAATAAGCCAAAAGAAAACCATAGTTCAATTCTAGTCTTTAATTAATATTAAATAAATTTTCATATTCTCACCAAATAGTTCCACTAAGAAATTTAGTTTATTTTTCAGTTAAATTGAACCATCAAATCCTCAATTAAACACAATGGTTAAAAAATTATCATTTTTTATTCTAGTTTGTGATTGTTAATCATTTCACATTCCATAAAAACATTGTACGAAAAACTGAACAAAACACAGAATGAAACATATTGAAACATCCCAGCAACCATATCCACCACCAAATTTCCTCACAACCCCACATCTCAGCCATATCATACCCACTGCACCCAAATACATCACATATATTAATTTTATTTAGTTTTATAAAAGGACATATTTTCAATTTCACATGGTTATTAAATGGTGTAATCATAAAAACCATATGATATCGGGGAATCCATTTTCTAAACAGACTATATATAATTTACCAATTACATATTAATTGTTTTTTAGTAGAAAAAAAATATGATTTACATATATCATGAGATATAATCTCATGAATGTACCATAAATGGCTATGATTTTTATTAGGTAATTAACTGATACAATTCAGAACATTAATAAAATCATAAAGAAGCCATAATATTATACATTACTTTCTCATTGTCCATTATGTATAATTAAAACCTATTAGTAATCATTATTAGTTTATCTGAAACCATGATCAAATGAGGTGAAATTAATAATCCCATTCCACAGGATGCACATAAAAAGAATAAATGTTATCCAACATGGATTAAGGATGATATACACAGCCATGTTGCGCAATAACTAGGGAACGTGTACAGCATGAAACTCTTTATGGCCTCACAAACAAATTTCAAAAAACAGTTTACAAAATCCTATGGTAATATGGATTTGTTACATCCCATATCAACATAAAGATGAAGGAATAAATTATTGAAATATCTTCACCATATAAGTATAAGATCTGAAACCCGTGATATTGAAACAGCGTAGTGGACATGTAATGGTGTATCTACTTAAAACCACATGGTCTGATTGTTTAGAAATATATTTCACATTTAGAAAAGTATATATATGATTGGTCTTATTTGAAATTCATTTAAAATCATTAATAAATTCATTAAACTCATGTACCATAAAAATATCATAAAAAGGAACAAACTATAAAAACTAGAGAATTATAGAAAATGGAAATATTTTGAAACATGTCACAACCATCACTAAACCAAACACCAATGGTGATCCATGAGGAGATGAGTCACTGCTAGATGTTTCACATCCAACAATAAACCACTTGATGAGTCACCACAAGTGATTCAATGCCAAACGATCCATCGTAAGCGAATTTCTGCCAGCGATTCACCGCTAGTGAGTCAATACAAGACATTTTCCTGATAGCTAGTCATTTCTAATGAGTCACCACTAGAGGATTCACCTCTATCAATTCATCATTGGGGTAATTACTACTAGATGACTTACCAATATTGATTCACCAAAAGGATCAACTACAACGAGGAGGAGCAACCACAATGATGAGCTACCACTAGAATGAGCTACCGTTAGGGAATTGAAATTTTGGAAAAATATGGAACATGTCAATGTTGAAATGACTAACATTTCATAGAAAACCTTACAATATATATAGAAACATCTAATATCATATTATTTTCAACGTAATAGTTCATAAGGATTAGTCTGCTACAAATTAAAACATAATTTCATAAAATATTATTGATTAAACATCATAAAAAGTCATAATAAATTATAAATTTATTATGTCCAAATCCATAATTTCAATATCATCACATTGAAAAAATATACATATTAATTTAATCATAAAATTCATTAATTTAATCAAAAATGATATTTATTAACATCTAATAGAAAATTTACAATTATATAAATATATGTGAAATTATTACATATTTCTTTTATTTATAGACCACTTACCTCAAGAATAACGATGAACACTCGCCCAAAAAATATCCCCAATTTGAGAGGAATAACCATAATTATTATGAAGGTTGAGTTCTTGATTCAAAACACAAGGAGGTGAATATATTAAACCCTCTAGTCTATTTTCTATGAATAGAGGTTGGGAGGAATTATAATCCATCAAGGTGACTCCATATATCAATGAAGAATTGTTTAGTAAAAATGGGGCAGTAAGGGGTTAAAATGCGGTGTTTGAGAAATATAGAACTTTTATACTAGTAAATTTAAATCGCGATTGTGGTTTTCTGAGCATAAACACATGAATTCATCAAACAATGCACTTATTCAAAAATTTTCACAGTTTCTCCTTTTATAGTGCTAGTTTTGAAAAAAAAAATTCTTCGATTGTGCCAAAAAACTTTGTTCCTGGTTGCATGATTTTCTATTCTAGGAAACATAGTTAGGGAAAACTGACCTCCATATGCTCCCAACCATATTTCATCAATATTTATAATTTATTCAACAAAACACACACCAATATGAATAAACAAAAATTACTCAAAACATTTCAACAGATTTCTTGTAATAATGATTGTGAAACCTAATGAAAATGGATTGATGTTACATATAATAATGGATTTATGTACATGAGGAATTTAAATTCAATAAATATATCATGAAAATATGTTTCAAGGAAAAATTAATTTGATTTTTAAAATTAAATTTTTAAAGATAAATTTCAAAAGTTATTTTGATTGCAATATTATTTTAAAATTAAAAATGAAAAATTTCCAAATATATTTTATTACAAAAAAGAATAATGAATTTGAAGATTCTATTCATGTTGTAAAAATTAAAATAATTATTAAAATCATATCTTAGGATAAAATCCTTTAAGGAACTATTTTGAAAATTACAAGAGGTTTACATTCTAAAAAAATATTGTTGTAAAAATAGTTATAAATTAATTTATATATAATTTTGAAAACATTAAAACCTTTTTTGAAATCATTTTTACAAATTATGATTTCTCATGAAAATGTCTTCCAACTATATTGACATAAAATTCATGTGTCATTAATAACATTTCACAACCATTAGAAATGAAAGGTATACGAAATCATATATTGTTACAAAAAACCCTGAATGATGGGGGTATGAAAAAGATTTATTTTCATATAAAGATATTAAATAATTTTACCAATGGATACCCATAAAGAAAAAATTCTAAGATATAACCAGAAAATGAAAAATGTAGTCACCACATTGGGGACATTTAAATAATAATTCCCATGATATAAATAACATAAAATGATGCATTTAAATCAGGAATATAAATAATTATAGAAAATAAGATATAATGTGGAAGTATATAAATGAAAAAATAAAAATAAGCAGTAAATATGGAATTTTTCTAACAGTAGTAAAAGATTAATGAGAAAACCTTATCACTTGTTTAACAAACTTTATATTTATCCAAAAATATTGTATAATAAATTTAATTTTATTAAAATTATATTACTGAAGCATTCTCATATATCTCATTACATATATTATTTTCTTATAATAGGTTGTATTATGTTTATTAATAATTTATTATTAAAACCACCATTAAAAGTGATATTTTTGTAAATTTATTATGTATTAGTACACTACTAATTCATTTTCAAAACAACATATTTTAATTATAGATTCAGTTGCAAATAATTTGAAATTTTTCAAATATGATTTCCTAGAAAGTAATTTCATACAATGAACACACTAAGATAATATATGATGTTTAAATGATACTATAAAATGTAAATTCTTAGATAATGAGATCAATTAAATTTTTTTTCAAAATCATCGATTACCTAGATGGTACAATTTCAAATTCCAAATTGTTTCATTTTTTGAATCCTAACTAGTTGTGTGACTTTATCAGGAATTCAGAGGTCATCAGTGTTCCTCCCATATAAAAATCCAATGAAGCTTTCCTATAATATATCTATAGATAAAAATATATTTAATACACATAAAATATTTCGATGTGATTCAATTGATCATATGAAATGGATAATACCCACTCACCCCTCCTAGAAAATAAAAACATAATAGTTATGAATTAATTTTTTTATAAAAAAAATCAATGTGTTTTTCTACTTGTTTAACATAATATAAATACATGATAAACAGTTTTTTAAAATTTGATTTCATGTATACCATTATACATTGAATTTTAAATTTATTTAAATTTAATCACAATTTTTTCAATGATGTGATCACATTTGACAGAATAGTTGAACTATAAAACCTTATCATGGCACTCTCCCAAATAAGAAGACATGTAATACTCTAGGAAATCATAAACATAACATGAACATAAATCTTGACCACGTGATACATTAAATATTGATAAAATACATGCGATATGGTTAGTGGGTATAATAAAACATGATGAAATAAATAACCCCTGAAAGGGTAACACAATATGTTAATATACATCATGGGTCAAACATGCCACAAAAATATGAATCCAGAAGGTCAATTGTGTAGACATGTATAACTCATGGACTAAAAAATAACATAAAGATACACTATAATTACTAAATATGTTAATGAGTATATTATTATTAGAAAGTCACAGTAAAGGATTATGATTGAACATGATGAAATTTATAACACATTTAACATTAAAAAATTAGGATATTATATGGAATGCTTCACTTCTACATAATTTGTAATCGTTCAAATATGCATTCCTAGAAAATATGTGCATACAAGAAATGAACAAAGAGAATACTAGATGTTTAAATGATACTATAAAATATAATATCCTAAATCATTTGATAAGTTCCAATGTTTCCAAAGGACTTGATAACCTGATTATTAGAATCATAAATTATTAAATGAATGATTTTTTTGAGGTCTAGCTAGTATAGTGACATTATGAGGCATTGGGAGGTCATCAGTGTTCCTGTCCTTAAATACACCATCTATTACATGTATCTACAATGAAAAATATATTTAATACACCAAATGTTTTGTTTTGTGATACAAATGATCATATGAAATAGATTCTCCCAACTCTCCACTCAGGGGAAACACAAACAAAACTATCCAAAAAATTTATTTCCAAAAACATTCGCTGATATTATCAGATTTATTAACACAAATGATAATCATGATAAATAGTTTTATTAAAGTGTTCTCAAATGGACCTTAATAATTTTATATAATACATAGAGAATACATGATGTTAAATGATACTACATAATTTAAACTCGTAAATAATTAGATTAGTTCATGTGTTGACAAACGCCTTGATATATATGCTATTAGAATATCAAATTCTCGAATGTATGATTTTTTGAATCCTAACTAGTTGTTCGACATAGTATCGAAGAATGATTAATCGTGATGACATCATTAACACATGACAATTTATAAAACTAAGAGAATATATAGAATGATTCACTTTCCAATAATTTGAAATTTTCCCAAATGAATTCCATGAAAATAAGTGTGTACGATAAATAAAATAAGTGGTATATAACATATATTTTTTAATTATAATAAAATTATAGCTATGTGAGATCAATAAAAAATTCTTTGTATAAGAAATTAAAGATTATAAATAAAACGAACCCATTTGAAGAAACATTGACACATAATAAGACCATTCCTGTGATGATCCTATGATTAAATCTTATCTTCTTGCATCCTCCATGAAGCTATTGAATTTTTGACATGTTGATATGATAATGTTCTTGAATAAGTACCTAAAAGAGTGTTTAAAATGAAAAATGTATTAGTGATGAAATTAAAATTTTTATAGTAGTAAGATACCACAATAGGAAAGGATACTCACACAAAGTAAGAGTATATATTCAACATGGAAAAACCGACATAGTACATTATAGTATTAATATACCTTCACATTAAAAATGATAGTACATAATAACATTTAAATGACATGCTAAACGATTATAGATTATTTCCACATGGTAATTACAAAAAACCGTTATTTACTCAAGTAACTATGTTCATACTAATCCAAGCGAGATGTATTATAGTAATCATGAACCGAATCTATGAGCATGTTTTGAGTAAAATATAGACCTATTTGAAAAAAAATATGAACTAATTAGGAAAAAATATGATCATGTTAATCCTATTATTATAAAAAATAAATTATAAAATAGTGAAATACCATAATCTAGGGCTGGTACGTCCTCACTAACCTATTAAGGATATATTTAATACCAACTCCATATATTTATATTTTAATTCTAATTCTGAAATATCAATTCGGTAAAACCAAAATAAAATCCATTTATTGTAAATAAAATATGAATTCCTATCACTGATGAAAAAGAATCATTTTATATATGATTATAAAATTGATTAGAAGTTTGAAATTATAAAAAAAACATATATTGGAATTTTTATAACAAAACTAAACATTCTATTTCCTAATGAACGAATTGATTTAAATTTCACTTTTAATGTTGATTTTATCCCTTCATCATCACAATGCACATCACCAATGAAATGAAAACACTAAATAAATTTTATTGAGAAAAATAATGGATTATTATATAAGGTAATGTATGAGTAGTTAGATATAATATAATTAATAAACCTATGATTGAAGATTCATCATCAAACAACCCAAAAATTCATGTTCAAAAAAATCAATGATCAATGAAAATTTATATAGCTAAAAACTGAAATAACATTGTATTTTTTCAATATCCATATTTTTTTCTTCAAATAAATGACTTGTCTTGGATTTATACAATTGTCAAATATTAATAAACATGGTTGGACGTGTTATCCCAAAATAATATATTAAAAAATGTCAACTTCTTGATAAATTGATGATGTATAATTTTACATGTAAAGAATATTTAAATCCCTTTTACATCCCAATTCCCAACACCAATGCAATGAAAAATTATCTCACATTCATGAAAACCATTTAATATTTTGATCTCAGCGAATATATGTGTAGTAAAATATAAAATAAGTTATAAAATGATCTATTCAGATTCAAAGGAAAACAAAAAAAATCATTCTCAAAAATATCCCTGATTAAAAGAACAAATTTCTTGTAGTAAATTAAATGATAATTTAATTCTTTTTAGGATGGATGGATGCTTAGAAATAAATGCATAATCCATGAGCATAAACATGAGGAAAATTATTATAAAAAGGAAGGACATGTAACAATCAGAAGTCTAAGCCAAATCT
Organism: Viscum album; assembly: GCA_963277665.1. NCBI lineage: Eukaryota > Viridiplantae > Streptophyta > Magnoliopsida > Santalales > Viscaceae > Viscum > Viscum album. Next base: position 1,438,121,943 of record OY728159.1, read on the forward strand.
ATCTAAAGGATCAAGATCATACAATAGATTAATAATGTAATACCTAAAAATTAAATGGAATGAGTAAAACATGGAATAAAGAGTAGAATCTAGAAGGTCAAAAACTCAAATTTAATAATAAACCCTTACCACAACATGATAAATACTAGATACAAATGCTGAGAGAGTGGTAACATGAATTTTGACAATGAATAGGGTTAAAATATTTTATTTAAACCAAAACATCATATACACTAAATGGGGAAGAGAAGGAAAAATATATGACTAAGTAGCTAAATATGTGTTTTTAAAAGGAAATTGTAATGGAGATGCCATGCATTCTAGACGCAACGACATATATAGTGTCAGGAGCATGTTGGTGAGGTAGAGGAAGAGTGAATTGAAAGTGCGTAGGGATACAGGGACTCAAATGATGGGATGGAGGGTGGTTTAAAAGGAGTGGAATATCTAGAGGGGATAGAGTGCCTTGGTCAACAGATGTTTCCATGGCGAGACAGTAACACCCCATTCTTCCATGATACCCATCTCTTGGAATAATATAATATTGTGTGTTGTATGATACATTGTGTTCTAACACACTACAACCAATCAAACATGATACTATGAATAGCAATACCCACATTGTGAAATATTATAAATTTGGAATTTCAAAATGGACTTCATTTTTTAATTTGGAATATCGAAATTATGCTAGGGTAAATTTTTGATATTTTTCTAAACACATTCAATTTTGGATGAATAGTGAAAACACTAAGTTATAGTTTAAAATCGAATTTTGATTTAAATTATTATTTATTTTATTTAGATTTTTTTATGTCAAAATAGAAACATAATACTTAAATGATATCAATTTAATTCATTGGAGTTAGTTTATAATAATTTTAGATATATAAAAATTTTATTGAACTTTTTACGGTCTTTTACCCACATTCTAGGAGCATTTGATAATTTACACAGAACATAATTTTACCGCTTATGGGATTTTAATTTCAAAAATATGAGAATTTTCTGATATCAGTATGTAAAATTTGGTTCAATAAGATGGAAATAATTTTTGGTGAATAGTCACTTTTTTACTTTTATTTGCAACAGTTAAAAGTAAATACGATAATTAAGGGTAAAAATGATATTATTAATATATTAACACATGTCCAAATTCTATTGGATATGTTTAATTAGACTAAAAACAACTTTAGGAATAAAATATTATCATTTGGGTCTATTTGGTTTAGATTAGGACATTTATTATTATTTAATTCAAAGAATATTCAAAAGTGTTAAACTCCATGTTTAATTACTACACCATTTTAAATATATGGTTACAGTTAAGATAAATTCGATTATATATAATCAATAAAATGATAAAAATATTTCCTACATAATTTTATTTTCATTATATTTTTTAGACAGTAAAATATTTAATTTATTTAGGCAACACTAATGATGCAGTAATTACCTTATGAATGAAATATTAAAATAATCGATCTTACAAATATCAAAATAAATTTAATTTGAATATTTTTATAAATTTCACTAATTTTAAAAGTTAATATGACATGATAGGGTTTGTTAGATTAACTTTTATCAATGTAATAATGATATTATGAATTTTTAGATAAAATTACCCAGTAATGACAAAATTAAACTATATGAGTTTTTAAAGCAAATATTATATTATTAATTGTTATTCTATACATAAAAATCAATGGTTTAGAAAAAAAACTTATATAATGATAGGTTTATAATTAATTAACATCTTGGGGTTCTATTAGAAGTATACAGTATGTTTATTAACCATATATTATAAAAATACAATGAGACAAGGTAAATGTCAAAATATGTAACTAAGAGTTACATCTAAAAGATAATGTAGATATAGTGACCCAAACCTGTCTAAAATCTATTGGTTGAGTTTATTTCGACCCATACACACCTTATCCTTTAAATAATTTATTTTCGAGCCATTAAAAACCTAAAATTACTTTATTATGAAATAATATATTTATCATTTCATAAGGTGCCACTCACCCCTCTTATAAAAGGGCACTCCCCCTTCTCTCTAATTCAGACCTTAAACGAAATTTTTCTCAGCCAAAATCTTCCCAAATACCATCTAAACTTTTTTAACATCGTCCAAGAGGCCTTCCATTGGTCATATATCCATCCTATGGAGCCCTTTTGATCAAATCGAAAGAAAGAACACAAAGAAGAGGTCAATATTTCATCACCTCTTTCATGTTCCATTCTTCATCCAAATCCTATTTCTTTTTTATTTCCTTTATAAAAGAATAAATCGTGTATCTTATATATAGTTTTATGTTAATATAAATATGGTATAACCATATACATTATTCTATCCATCCGTTTAATGACATGTCATCATACATGCGTATGTACGGCTTACCGTCTGCACGTCGGTGTGTAATTGTTATTCAACGCATTTTTATTTGGATGGGTATAATAATGATGTGTAATTGATTTAAATAATAATTATAACATGATATTTCTTCTGAATATATGATATTCCATTCAATTATATATTATTTTTACATCAAAAGAATTATATTGTCACACGTGTGTATGTACCGATTACCATTTCCACGAACAAGATGAGATTCATTCCCCATCGTATCCATTACTGAATAATTTTAATTAGATGATTAAAAATAAAGATTAATGAATTAATATAATTCTGAATATTAATAAGATACATCCTATCCATAAAAAAACTTTACTTAAGTAAAAAAGAATATAAAGTAAAACAAATCAGTTTACACCTGAAACGATGATAATACTGAGATATTATTAACAAAGCAATGTAAAAAGATCATATATGATATCTGATTAATGTATATGATTCTTGTTTAATTTAATAAAAATTATTTCACCATTATATTTGTGGTAAACCTACCCTCATCCACGGAATGTACAAGGTAACTGTTAATTCAACAATATCTTCATTATGTGAGGTAGTTTATATGTAATTATCTACTGAGGCCCCATTATTATCGACAACCATGTTTCTTAAAAATGTATTTAAAAACATTCATAATATTTTAGACTATGGGTTAATGTCATTTATACCCTAGTATTAATTTTGAATATGTTTATAAAGGAATCTTTTCATCGTATTCCAAACAATGTCCTTTATAACTATTTCAACAAAATTAAGGTAAAAATGTCTTTCTTAGATAATACGGCGGGTGGGACTATTTTCCGTCATTATAACATAGTTGAATCTTCCCTTAAAAGATTATAAGAATATTTCAAAAATAAATTATTTATTAAAAGATTTCAAAATAGGAACACATATTTCTCTAAAAAAGGTCATGATTTCATATATGTCAACATCTTTTGATGGATTTTAAACTTATTTGAAATTGATTTATTATGATCCAAAAAATCATATTGTATTGAAGGTTTTGTGAAATGTTTGACTGTAGATGTTTTATTTTTACACCACTAATGATTTATGGATAAATTATTGATATTTTGTATGCTAGTTTTAATACGAATATTTATGTTATGTTTAAATGATTTTATAAGAGGAATGAATTGGACATAGTATGTGACATGTGGAGCCCGCTATAGATATTCAATGCATCGGTAAGACTCATGAGACAAACTAGTGTCTTGGAACAAAGCCTTGTCAAAATATTATTTGCAGTCTTAGCACAAGTCCTTGAATATGTGGCTGTGAAAGTTTGGCATTATGCATTCCATCATTATGAAAGTGGCTATTGATATTATATGTGATTATTAGACTAGTATAATAACAATGTGAGTACGTAAATGAAATTATTTTGATTTTATATTATCGATATTATAATGAAATTCATGTTTAAAAGGATTTTGTTTTAGTATTATACATTTCCTTAAATGTTTATTCTTATTTATGAATGTTTCTACTATATTGTTATCCTTAATGAGAATTTGATCTCACCCATTTATATTTTTTATTTTTTTTAGGATCTGAAAACGTATATTACGATTGACCGGTAGGGATAGTCTATGGGATCTCAGTGTTGTATATGGAAACAATGTTTCTTTAGTATTCCATTTTAGGATGTATTGTAAACCTTATGAATGTATCTAGTACTTCCAAGGCTACTAAAATAATCATTATTTCTATACATGATCATTTTTTATCATGCCAATGACATATAATAATGCATAGACCCTCGACATCTGGGGTCGGGGTGTTGCAGTTGGTATCAGAAAATTTTGAGTACAAACCATGGAATCTAGATTTAGAAAAACATTAATTAGAGAACATTACCCTAAGATTGTCTTTATGAATTTTTATTGAAAAACATTTAGAATTTTTTTATTATAAAGATGTTGTGAGTCTTCCAAGAAATACATGCCTGTCTGGATATGAGAAAGTAGAGGCAGCTCTACCACATATGTACTTAGTGGTAAAACCTGAAAACATCGTTTTGAGTTAGACATGAACGAGAACTGCTGCACAACAACGGGTCGTTCTGCACTCTTGGTTACGACACCCTAAGACGATATTCTTAGGATAATTCTCATTTTCATTGGATACCATTATGAAGGGTTTATGAGAATATAATTCCTCAAGGAAAACATTTTTATGATTATGGATTATATCTATAAACTATTCAATTTATGATATTTGTTTTACTTTTTTGGATTTATGTATTTCGATTCATAAACTAATCAAGTTTATACAATTGATTATAAATAGCTCCAAGTTGAAGGAATGAAAATCTTTTAAATGAACTCACTCCATGTAGGAATTTCCTACATACTCAAGATAATTTTAGTGGAGCTGGTGATGTAACTGGTTCTGATCAGCTAATCACCATACTGGGACAACTCACTCTGGTTATGAATAATAACTTTACCTTTATGGTGCACCCAGATCCAAAACACGGAACATCAATGTTGGTTTTCTTCATGAGGCAACAACTAGAAACATTCAATTGGAGTAATATTACATTACTTCCTGAGAAATGGATAAATTCCATAGAGAAAATCATACACACATTATGGAGCAGTGAAAAGGAAAAAGATGTCATGGTAGTTTACTGCCTCACTAAGGATGTTGATCAATGGTGGTCATTGACTCAAAACACAATGGAAGATGAAGAAGTATCAAATATAGCGTAGAGGTTTTTTAATGAAATTTTCATAGAAAATTACATTCTTCGTGACCATAGAGCCGATACGGAAAGACAATTTCTAAGTCTGAGGAAAAAGGTGGATGAGAATGTCGCAAAGTATGAAACTATCATTACAAGGTTAGCGAGGCATGCTGCATATTATATACATAAACAATGAAGTATGATTTATCATTTAATTGATTTTTTAATGTATCACCCCAAGCCTCTACGATAAGATTCTCTTTGAATTATATAATTATGTGCGTTGTACTCAACAACAAGATTTAACAAACCACAACAAATCAAACTAGCCGTTATGAGTAGTAATAAATTTTTTTTAAATTTTATTAATATTATCATTCAAAACGGACTTCATTTTTTGATTTGGAATGAGGGAATTATCCTAGGGTGATTTAATGGAATTTTTCTGAAAACATTCAATTTTTTATTAATAGTGAATACAATGGGTTATTGTTTAAAACCATATTTTTATTTAAATAAATTTTTATTTTATTTAAATTTATTTTTGTTCAAATTAGATACATAATAAAATTATAAGTTAAATACAATTCATTTCAGTCAGGTTATAATAATGTTAGATATATTATAATTTTATTGAACTTTTTACCGTCTTTTACCCACCTACTAATAGTATATGAAAATATACATAAAACATAATTTTACCACTTATTTTAATTTTAAAAAAATGAGAGACATGGTAGATATCAGTATGTAAAATGTGGTTCAATACAATTACAATAATTTTTGTTGAGTAATAACGTTTAACTTTTATTTACAACGGTTAAAAGTAAATAGGGTAACTAAGGGTAAAAATGATATTATTATTACTCTATCACAAGTCCTAATTCTATTTGCTAAGTATAATTCGACAAAAAATAGCCTTATAAATAAAATATTATCTTTTTTTCCACATGGATAAGATTTGGATATCTATTATTAATAAATTCAAAGAAGAGTTTAAAGTGTTAAATTCAATGTTCAATAACTGAACCATTTTTCATATTGGGTTTCACATAAGATAAATTTGACAATAAATATTCATTATAATCAAAAAACGATTTCCTACATAATGGAAATATATTTATAATTTTTAGGAATTAACTAAATTAATTTATTTATGACACATTGATGATACATTAATTGCACAATTAGTGAAAAATTAAATTAATTGATATTATAAATATCCAACTAAATATAATTTCAGACTTTTTATGAATTCCACTAATTTTAAAGGTTAATATGGAATATTATGGTTGGTTATATTAATTGTTTTTGAACTAAAAATGTTGTAATGAATCTAGCAAAACCAAAATACCAAATAGTGTCAGAATTGATATAAAAGAGATTTTAAAACAAATATTATATTATAAATTTATATTCTACTTCTAAAAATATATGTATCATCAAAAATAATTATATAATAATAGGTGAATCATTATTGAACCACTTTAGGTTATATAGGAAGTATGTAGTATGTTTATTAACCATATAATATAAATATACTAGGAGACATTTTAAATGACAAACTATTTAACCAAGTTTTAAATCTAAAATATAAGGATAACATAGTGATCCAATACTATCTAAAACCTATTGGTTGAGTGGGTTTAGACCACTTACCACCTTATCCTTTAAATAAATTATTTTGGAGCCATTATAAATAGAAAATTATTTTATTATAAAATAATATTTATTGCTTTTCCAAAGGTGCCTCACCCCTCTTATAAAAAGACACTTCCCTCATCAATCTAATTCACTCATTAAAATACATTTGGATCAGCCAAAACCTGCCCAAATACACACTAAATTTTTCATACATCATCTTATAGGCCTTATTTTTGTCAGAAAGCCATCCTAATGAGCTCTTTTGATCAAATCGAAAGGAAGAATCAGAAGAAAATGTAAATATTTCATCACCTCTTTCCATTTCCTTTCATCTTTGACATCCTCATTCACTGTTATTTCCTTTATAAAATAATAAATCAAGTTTATTTTATATACATTGATGTTATTATAAATATGGTACAAACATATTCTTTATTCTACCCATCCTTTGAATGACATGTCACCATACGTGGGTATATACGGCTTACCATCTCCACGTCATGGAGTAATTGTTATTCAATTTATTTTAATTGGATGGGTATACTAATGATGTATAATTGATTTATATATTAAATATAAAATGATAATGATTCTGTATATATGATATATCACCCAATTATATTTTATTTTAACATCAAAATAAGTATATTGTCGCTCATCCATACATACATATTACCATCTCCCCGAACACGATGAGATTCATTCCCCATCATATCCATTCAAGTATATTTTTCATTAGATGTTTAAAAATAATGTTTAATAAATTAATATAATTCATAATATGAATATGATATGTCCTATCAATAAAAAATATTTCATACATAACAAAGCATATAATGGAAAACGAATCAGTTAACACCCGAAACGACTATAATACTATGATATTATTTACAAAGAAATGATAAAAGATCATATAAGATATCATATAAATTTATATTATTCATGTATAATTTAATAACAATTATTTCACCATTATACAGTAGGTTAACCTACTATCTACCTAGGAAAAGTACAAGGTAAGGGTTAATTCTACAATCTCTTTATTATACAAAGTTGTTTATACGTAATAATCTACTGGGAAATCTTTATCATTAACTTCAATGTTTCTTAAAAATTTACTTCAAAACATTTTTACTATTTCCTAGAATATGGGATGAAGACATTTATACACTTTTTTTAGATTCAATATTTTTATAGGAATCTATTTTTCATTTTCCAAAGAAGGTACTTTATGACATTTTTTGACAAAATTAATGTAATTTTTTTATTAACTTATATGGTGGGTGCAGATATTTTCCACCATTATAACAAGGTCGAAGCTTCCATTACAAGTTTATAAGAATATTTTCAAAAATAAAATTTTTATTTTATAATTACATGACATTTAAATGATTTCAAAATAGAATGAGATATTTCTCTAAAAAGTTTTTATTTCATTTATGTCAACATCATTTGATGGATTTTATTCTTTTTTTACGTAGAATTATTATGATACAAAACATACATATTGTATTTAATGTTTTCTGATATGTTTGACTATGGATGTCTTATTTTCAGACCAATCATGGTTTATGGATAATTTATTGACATTTCGTATGCTATTTTTAATATTAATGTTTTTGTTATGTTTATGCCATTTAAATGAGGAATGTATTAGACATAGTAAGTTATACGTGGAGCCCACAATTGCTCATTGATGAATCATAGTTCTCATTAGAAAAACTAGTGTCGTGGAACAAGGCCTTGATAAAATCTTATTTGTAGTATTGGCATAAGGTCTTGACTATGTTCTTATGAAAGTCTTTCATTATGCATTCCATCATTATGAATGTGGCTTCTGATATTTCATGTGATGATTCGACTAGTAGAATATCCTTATGAGTAAGTAAATGGAATTATTTTTATTTTATCATTGCCATTTTATATTGATGTTCATGTTTAAAAGGATTTTTTAGTCCTATACATTGACTTAAAGGATTATGCTTATTAATGAATGTTTCCGCTAAATTCTTATCCGTAATGAGCATCTGAGCTCACCCCTTTCTATGTTTTCTTTTTCTAACAATGCGATGAAGTATATTATGACTGAAGTGAATGGATAGTCTATGGGATCTCATTGTTTTCTATAGAAAAAATTTTGTTGTATTCTTCCATTTTATAATGTAATGTAAACCTTATGAATGTATCTAGTACATACAAGGCTAATAAACTAATCGGTCTTTAAATACATGATCATTTGTGATCATGCCAATGATACATAATAATGCACCGACTCGAGGCTTATAGGGTTGGGGCATTACAATTGGTATCAGCAGATGTTTAGTACAACCTGTGTAATATAGATTTCAAAAAACTCTTATTAGAGCACATTACCCTAAGATATACATTGAGGATTATTATGGAAGAACATCCAATAATTTTGGTATTGTAGAGATTTTGTGAGTCTCCCAAACAATACATCCATGGCTGGATACGAGCATGTAGAGGCAGCTCCGACACACATGTACCTAGGGGTAAAAACTAAAAACACCATATTGAGCTAGACTCGAATGGTAACTCGTGTATGACAACGGGCCTTACTACAGTCTTGGTTACGAAACTCCTGGGGGATATTCTAAGGATAATTCTCATTTTATCACAAATAATTATTAATGGTTTATTAGTATACACTTCATCATTTAAATAATTTTTATGATTATGGATTATATCCATAAAATGTTCAATTTATGATATGTGTTGAACAAGTTTGTATTTATGTATTTTCATTCATAAACTAATCTAGTTTATGCAATTGTTTAGAAATGGAACTTAGTGGAAGGAATGGAAACTTTTTTCAATTGACACACTCAATGTGGGTATTTCCATCATGTTCATGATAATTATAGTGGAGCTGGTGAAGCAACTGGTGCAGATCAGCTTATCACCATACTGGGACAACTCACTAAGGCTATGAATCATAACCTTACCCGTATGGAGTACCCTGATCCAGAACGTGGGGGATCAATGTTCGACCACTTCATGAAGAAAAAAAATCAACATTCAATGAGATTACAAATCCATTAGTAGATGAGAAATGGATAAATTTCATAGAAAAAATATTTCATGCATTGGGAAGTAGTAAAATAGAAAAGGTTTCCATGGAAGTTTATCGCCTCATGGGAGATGAAAATCAATGGTGTTCATTGATTCAAAACTCAAAGGAAGATGATGAAGTATCAAATATGTAATATAGGGAGTTTAAAAATATTTTCATAGAATAATACATTCCTCATGGCCATCAAGCAGATATGGAAATGTAATTTCTGAGTCTTAGGAAAAAGAAAGATGAGAAGGTCACAACATTTGAAGCTAACATTACAAGTATATAGAGGAATGATGCAGATTATATACACAATGAATAAGTAATATTGATCATTTTATTGATGGGTTAATCCCATTAATCCATCGAGCATTAGTTTCAAAATCCTTCTCAACAAATGAAGATATTTTCTAATGTGCTATCAAGATAGAAAAATAAATCTCTATGTCATACGACTTTAAAGAAAAGAAATAGAAGAATTTATCTAATGAACACATTGTAAATGGAAATAATAGGAGGAAGGGAAATGTTGAATATCCATCATGTAGTAAACATGGGAAGAAACACCCTGGTACATGCCTGAAGGAAATGGGAGTCTCCTAAAAGAGTGGTGAAAAAGGATACCAAGCTTGTGATTGAAAGGGGAAGGAACTGGTTGCCGATGTTGAATGCTACAATTGTATAGAAAGGGGAAATTATGCAAATTAATGTCCTAATATTCATGGTATCTTACCTTAGAGAACGACAAGGGATCTAGGACAAGGTTATGCTATCACTACTGCTGAGGTTGAATCATTAAAAAATGTAGTATCATGTAATTTAATGGTTTCTTCAAATTTATAAAATGCTTTATTTGATTCTGGATCTTCACATTATTTCATATCTACCCATTTTGCTATGAATATTAGATATTTCCAATATGATTTAACAAGGGAGTTGTCATTCAACACTCCTAAGAGAAGTATCATTGCAATAATGTTTTGTGAATCAGTCCCTATTAGGGAATATTAGTGTTTTTATCTGCTGATCTCAACATCAAAACCATGGTTGGATTTGATAAAATCCTCGGTATGGATTTTATTTTGGAACATGATGCTAGAATTTATTGTAAGAAGAAGGAGGTTGAACTTTTTTATGATGATAAAGAACACCTTATCTTAAAAGAAGAATTGTCACCACCTAATTCATATACAGATCCACCCCTAGTAGCTTAACTAAATTCAATTATTGGGTTGGAAGAGAATGAATAAAATGTTGGTGAGGAAATGAATGTTCAAATAGATTATGTACCTATTGTGATAGAATATGTTGATGTGTTTCTAGAAGAATTAGATGGACATCCTTCCAGAATGAGAAATTGAGTTTTCCATAGATTAAATCTCTTAGATCTAGGCCCATATCAAAGACCCCTTAAATAACGGCCAATGTGGAATTAGTTGAACTAAAGAAAAAACTAAAGGAATTGAGTAATAATGAATTTATTCACCTATGTTTTTCTACACGGGGAGCCCATGTCTTTATTATAATGAAGAAAGATGGATATATGTGGTCGTCCATTGACTACAGGGATAACAATGCTATTACAATAAAGAACAAGTATCCCATACCACTCATTAAGGATTTAATTGACCAACATCATGGAGCTCAATGCTTTTAAAAGATTGAACTTAGATATAGATATCATCAGTTGTGTGTGAGAAAGGTGGACATTCCAAAAACATCATTTCGAACCAGGTACAGGCATTACGAGTTTAATGTAATTCCTTTTGGATTAACTAATGCACCCTCTGTCTTCATGGATCTAATGAATAGAGTTTTCCAGGAATATCATGATGACATTGAATTCATATTTATTAATGATATCTATTTATACTTCTAATGCTATGTAGATCTTTAAAATCACTTGCACATTATCCTGAAAACTCTTATAATACATGAATTATATGGGATGTTTGGAAAGTGTAAAATCCGGCTTCAAGAGATTTAGTTTCTTGGACATATTACCACTAATGGTGTAATCTCTGTTGATCCTTCTATGACAAGAGCAATCCAAGAATGGCCAGTACAGACGAGTAAAACTGAGGTGAGTAGTTTTATTAGTTTACCAGGTTATTAGCGGTGTTTTGTCTAGAATTTTACCTAATTGGATAACACATTAACCAAGATCACAAATAAAGGGGTTAAATTTGTATGGAAAATATTGTGTGATAAATGTTTTGAAATGCTGAATAGTAGATTAGTCAATGCTATTATAATGACTCTACCATCAGGGAATGATGGGTTTGTTATTTATAGCGGTGCATCATAGAATAGACTGGGTTGTTTGCTTAAGCATAATGATAGGGTTTTTTCCTAAGCCTCATGACTACTAAAAATTAATGAGAAAAACTATCCTACTCTTGATCTTGAGTTAGCACCTGTAGTCATTACATTGAAGATGTGAAGAAATTATATCTATGGTTAAAAACGTGAGATATATTCCGATCACAAGATTTTAATGTATATTTTATTCCAAAAATAACTCAGCATGAGGCAAATGAGATTGCTTGAACTACTCATGGATTATGATTGCATGATACACTAACACCCGGGGAAGGAAAATAAGGTGGCAGATTCTTTGAGCAGAAAATATCATGGAGTATTGAACAATATGAGGGATGAAAGGGATCCTATTTTATGGGATCTAGTAAAGATGGATATATAGACAAACATGGAAGGTATACCATAAATTATTTTTTGAATGGTTGAAACCCCTTATTTACTAGAAAGTATTACATGTTCTCAGGCTGATGATGAGGAATTTTAAGAGAATATTTAAATCTATGAACGATGGGAGATTGATGGACTTCGTATACAAAGATTGGTTTTTGAAATTTGGGAAGAGACTTTGTGTTCCTAATATACCTGATTTGAAAATGGAAATGATTGATGATTCTCATAGAACCAATTTCCCTATACACCTTAGTAGCACCGATATCTTTAGCGATTTTAAGAGACATTTTTTGTTGGTCAACTTGAAAAGGGAGATTACTGATTTTTTGTCACGATGTATTGTTTTTCAACAAGTGAAACCTGGAAGGTAACAACCTGGAGGAGTCTTAAAACCTCTTCCAATACCTGAATTGAAATGGGATGAAAGTACAATGGACTTTTTCATGGGATTACCAAAGACTCCTAGAAGGAACGATGCAATATGGGACATTATTGATCATCTTAGCAAGTGTGCAAATTTTCTTGCTATAAGATAAGATTTACCACATGAACGTTTATAAAGACTATATATTAATGATGTTTAATGTATTCATGGAGTAACACTATTGATTGTTTCTGATAATGATCCACGTTTTACATCATGATTCATGAAAAGTCATCAGAAATCCATGAATACTGAACTTTGTTTGAGCACTACCTTCCACCCCCAAACTGATGGAAAAATAGAATGGACTATTATAACTTTAGTGGACATGTTGAGATCATGATCACTTGACATTAAATGTATGTGGGAACAATATTTACCTATGGTAGAATTTTCTTATAACAATATCTTCCATTCAAATATTCTGATGGAATCATATGAAGTTTTATATGGAATGAGATGTTGTACAACAACCTATTGTGAGGATATTGGTGAAAGAAAATTTTTCGGTGCAGAACATGTTGAGGAAATGATTAAAAAGGTTAAGGTAATACAAACCCACATCAAAGCTACTCAAAGTATGAAGAAGAGATATGCCGATAACCGATGGAAGGATTTCGAATTTCAGGCCGAAGATCATGTTTTATTGAAGGTATATCCATGGAAGGGTGTTATAAGACTCGGTAAGAAGGTTAAATTGAGTCACAGCTTAGTCGGAACATTCGAAATTCTAGAACGAATTGGGACTGTAGCTTACCGTTTGGCAATACCACCATCTCTTTCCAAAGTTCGTGATGTATTCATCATATCACTGTGGATAAAATACATTCCTGATACATTACATGGACTAACCTATGAGGAATTAAACTGGAAACTGATCTATCTTATTGTGAATAACCTGTCAAGATTCTTGATACAAGAGAACAAGTGCTGAGAAACCGGACGACTCGTCTGGTAAAAGATCTATGGAGAAACTGTAAGATGGAAGAGGAAACGTGGGAACCTGAGGGACATATGATGAAGAACAACCTGTGTCATTGAATTCAGTAATATTCTAGAAATTTCGAGGAAAAAATTTTTTGAAGGAGGGGAAAACGTAACACCCCAAGCTTCCACGATACACTTAACTTTTAATAATACAATAGCATGTATTGTATGCAACTTCGAGTTATAACACACTATAACCAATAAAACATGTCGTTATGAATAGTAATACATATTTTTTGAAATTTTATAAATTGTATCTTTAAAATTGACATCATTTTTGGATTTGGAATATCGAAATTAGAATAGGGTGATTTTTTGGTATTTTTTTGAAAACATTCAATTTTTTATGAATAGTGAAAACACTTAGTTTTAGTTTAAAACAAAATTTTTATTAAAATAATAATTTATTTTTTTAAATATATTTTAGATAAAAATAGACACATAATACCTATATATGTTAAATTTAATTCATTTGATTATGTTTATAATAATTCTAGATAAAAAAAGTTTATTGAACGTTTTACTGTATTTAACCACCCTTTATGAGCAATTAAAAATTTGCGTAAAACAAAATTTTACCAATTTTATGAGTTGAATTTAAAATATTCAAGAGAAACAGTTGAAATTAGTAAGTAAAATGTGGTTCAATAAGATGATAATAATTTTTGGGGAATAGTATCTTTTTACTTTTATATACCACATTTAAAAGTAAATCGGGTTATTAAGGGTAAAAATGAATTTATTATTACCCTAACACATGTCCTAATTCTATTGGATAACTGTAATTTGACAAAAAACAACCTCAGGAATAAAATATGATCCGTTAGATCCACTTGGTTTAGATTATGACATTTATTATTATTTAATTCGAAAAATAATAAAAAATCTTAAATTTAAAGATTAATAACTATACCATTTTTAATATAGAGTTACACATATGATAAATTTGACTGAAAATATTCATTAGAATTATAAAAATATTTCCTATATTATTTTATTTTATTTATATTTTTTAAGACATTAAATAATTTAATTTATTTATGACACAATGATGATGCATTAATTTCCTAATAAATGTAATATTAAAATAATTAATATTATAAATATCCAAATAATTGAAATTTGAGACTTTTTATTAATTTAAACTAATTTTTTTGGTTAATATGACACGAAAAGGTTGGTTAGATGAATTTTTTACGCTGTAATAATGTTGTTATAAATTTAGCAAAATCATTATACCAAATGGTGTCAAAATTGACAGAAAAGTGTTTTTAAAACAAATATTATATTATTAATTGATATATTATTGATAAAAATATAAATTTTGGACAGGAGACATATATATTTATAGTTTTATCATTAATTATCCACGTGAGGTTCTCTTAGATGTATGTAGTATGTTTATTAACCATATAATATAAAAATACAAAGAGACATGGTAAATGTCAAACTATTTAACAACGAGTCAAATGTATAAGAAAAAGTTAATATAGTGACCCAAACATATCTACAAACTATTGGTTGAGTGGTTTTAGACCCATTAACACATTATCCTTAACATAATTAATATTGGTGCCATTAGAAACCAAAAACTATTTTATTATAAAACAATATTTCAAACTTTTCCAATGGTTCCCCTCATTCCTCTTATAAAAGGTCACTCACCCATCTCTCTAATTCACACATTCGACGCCATTTGGATCAACCAAACCCAGCCCTAATACCCTCTAAACTGTCCTCCCATCATCATATAGGCCTTCCATTAGATTTAATGCCACCCAAATGAGCCCATTTGTTCAAATTAAAAGAAAGAATATGAAGAATATGTAAATATTTCACCATCTCTTTCAAGTTCCATTCTTCTTCCACATACATTTTATTTGTTATTTTCATTCATAAATTATAAATCTAGTATCTTATATATACAATGATGAAATTAAAAATATGTTACAACCATATTTATTACTCTATCAATCCTTTGAATGAAATGTCACCATACGTGCATAGTACGACTTATCTTCTCCCCACCATGGTGTAATTGTTATTAAATGCATTATTATATTGATGGGTTTAATAGTTATGTGTAACTAAGGTAAATAATAAATATGAAATGATAATTATTCTTTATATATGATATACAATCCAATTATATATTATTCAAAAATCAAAATAATGATATTTTTGCTCATGCGTATATACGAATTACCGTCTCCATGAACGCGACGAGATTCATTCCCCATCGTATCAATTCAAGACTACTAATCCTTAAACACATAAAAATAATGTTTAAAGACATAACATCATTATTAATTTATATAATATACATCTTATCCATAAAATAATTTCTTATGTGGGAAAGCATATAAAGGAAAACGAATTAAATGACACCAGAAACGACAATAATAATAAGATATTATTAACCAATTATTGTCAAAAATCATATATGATATCAAATTAATTTATATTATTCTTGAACAATATAATAAAAATTAATAAACCATTATACAAGAGGTCATCCTACCCTTGACCAAGGAAATGAACAAGGTAAGGGTTAAATCTACAATCTCGTCATTATTTGAGGTTGTTTATATGTAATTATCTACTAAGACCTCTTTATCATCCACATCCATGTTTCATAAAAATGTATTTCAAAACATTCTAACTATTTTATATACTACGGTTTAAATAAATTTATACACCAGTTTGAATATTATAATATGTTTATAAAAGAATCGTTCTGTCATTTTCCAAACATGGTCCTTTATAACATTTTCCACAAAATTAAGGCAAGAATGTCTTTTCTAACTTATATGGGTGGTACAGTTATTTTATACTGTTATAACATCATCGGTGAATCCCTTACAAGATTATAAGAATATTTCCAAAATATACATTTTCTTTAATGATATCAAAATATAAATAGATATTTCATTAAGAAATGATTTGATTTCATCTATGTCAACATACTTTGATGGATTTTGAACTTATTTAAAGTTTATTTATTATGATACTAATCATCCATATCGTATTGAAGATTTTGTGATATGGTTGACTATAGATGTATTATTTTTACACCATTCAGGTTTTATGGAAAAATTATTGAGATTTTGTATGCATGTTTTAATATGAATGTTTATATTTTGTTTAAACCATTTAATATGAAGAATTTATTGGCCATAGACTATGATGGGTGGATCCCGATATATCTTCTCGATGCATCGGTAGGTCTCATGAGACAAACTACTATCTTGGAACAAGGCCTTGGAAAAATCCTATTTGTAGTCTTTGAACAAGGCCTTGACTATGTGGTTATGAAGGTCTGGCATCATGCAATCAATCATTATGAAAGTGGCTAATGATATTACATTTTATTATTCAACTAGTAGAATACCCATATGAGTAAGTAAATGGAATTATATTGATTTCATCTTTACCATATTATGTGGATGTTCACATTTAAAATTAATTTGTTTTAGCCTTGTACATTGCCTTTAATGTTTATACTTATTTATGATTGTTTCAGGTATATTGTTATCCTTACTGAGCATCTGAGATCACCTGTTTCTATGGAAACAATGTTCTTGTAGTTTTCTATTTTATGATGAAATGTAAACCATATGATTGTTTCTAGTACTTCCAAGGCTACAAAACTAATCTTTCATTTGAGACATAATATTTTGTGATCATGGTAATGATATGTAATAATGTAACGACTCACGGATTATGGGGTTGGGGCATTAGAAAGATGGTAGGAGATCAAAACTCATGTGATGGAGATGAAGTTGAATCAAATTGAGCATTGGGTTTTGGTAAATTATATTTACGTATATATATAGAATTATGAGAGAATAGAAATTAGAGGGTGATGGAGGGTGTGTAATGTGACATGTTGAAGAAGAGCCATGGGAATTTATAATTATTGCTACATTATTTTGGTAGTATTGGTGATTTTAAATTGATCACGGTTATATCATGTATAGAATTTTATCCATACTATAAAAATAAAATATATTCATTATATATTTATTTAGATTAATTTATAATTTTTATAAATAGAAAATTGAATACATCATTTATTGATACTGTATGTCATATGTACACTTGATTGTTTTTTCTATTTAACTCAATATGTTGAAAAAAGGAAAATAAAAGAAAAATCACCTATAGAAATTATTTTAATATTATATATATAATTAATTTTAATAAATTCATCTTTATTTCCATCCGTGGAAAAATCAAATTAAAAAAAACTCACCTCGAAATATAGTGGTGATAGTTTATAAGAATGCACGATAGACATTATAGATTTTGATTTGATTAATATGTAATATGTAAGATGTGATATGTATTTTTATAATTAATTTTATATCATTAAAACCCATTTATTTATTAACATTTTCCACATTATGTAACATTTAATTAAAAGAAAAAAAATCACATCACTTCCTGAGGCTATAGTCCGCCTTTGATATAATGGATATTATCTCATACATCATGGAATTACATGTAAGAAGGTATATGTTATATGAAAATTAAAAATGTTTTATAATATCATAAATAACATATAAATATTTTATATCAACTATGACATCTAGGCTATCATTATCGTGAAGGATAAAAAATATCATTGGTGTGTGACGTGGTAGTCCATTGTACACATGAATTATGATTTCATAACCCATTGGATAGATGAGTATAAATATTTATAATATTTAATTAAAATAATAAATAGTAAAAATATTTATGATACATGTGATATTATATCATCAATTTTGAAGAAAAATTGATGTCTGTAGAGATGGACATTAACAATTTTATTGGATAGGGTTGTTATATGTTCTTCAGAAATCTTCTGTTGTATTTCAGCGAATGAAAACATTTGATTAATTTTTTAAAAATGTAAGGATTATAGGATCTGATGGGGGAAGTAAATAAATTTATTAGGGATATGGTATAAAAAATATATGTTTATGAAGTGTAAAAAATATTAGATAGGAGTTCCATTTTTAAGTGATGGAATTGAAAAACTTGTAATTTTGAGAAATTAAAAAGGAATATAAAATTTTCTGAAATGATAATGGATCAAAAAATGGAAATTAATTATAATATAATATATATATAGTATATAATCAAAAGAATATTTTAGTTCTAAAAGTTTTTCATTATATTTTACCCTTATCAATTTAAGTCCACCCATGGGAAAAAAATACCTTAAACATGGTAAATAATTTTTTAATATTTTTTCAATCCACTCAAAATTTATTTTGAAATTATTATATAATATTAATTATTATGATTCAAAATATGGAGTATATTTTTCCAAATTTCATTGGTAAATGATAAAAATTTTAATTTAACATAAATTTTGTATAGAGGAATACATACGGATTTAAAAAAAATGATTAAATAAATAATCGTAAGACCATTTTGATATTTTCATTTCAATAATTAAGTTCATTAAATAAAATATATATTTTAAAAGGGTTAAATATTAATTTTAAATTATATGTGTGAAGTGAGAGTATGCCTCTTTTAGAAAAATGCATTTTTTGAAGACATATATTTATTTTTAAAATGGTTATCAATTTATCAATAGTAAATATATAACTATTGAATTTATATTCTACATCTGTAAGACATATAATTTTAGAAATTTTGTTATTATTATTCATAACCTCCATCATAATTGATATGTTATATTTAATAATGTTAAAAATAACTTTTTAATATATTATTTTTATGATAAATTATGGTGTGTTATACCTTCCCAGCAGTCATAGAAATTGTATTTATTAAAATAAAAATATATAATAAAATATTTCATTGTTATATTATCTTCAAATAGTAGAGTGATGTGCCACCAATTCTATAAAACATGATGTTCCACTTTTAAAATTTGAGTCTATTAAATTCTACCCCCTTTAAAACATTACAACTCTAGAATTCAGATTTGATCATATTAGTTAAGGGTTCGAAATTTGATAGCACATTTATTAAAACTCAAAATAACAAAAATGGATAATAAAAATTTCACTTTATAAGAGAGGAAGGGAGGTATGAGGTTAATATTGAAAAACACATATAAAGATTCCAAGTATGATAACATAGGTGGTATGTAATGATTAGAAAATAGATGAAAAACATAAATAATTATGTATTGGTAAAAGCAATTTATTTAACGAAAATGAGATTTCAAATGAATGTTATGCACCTCAAAAGAAAAATAAAAACTATTGATTATAATATCACAATTTTAATGGAAATTAATGTATTATGAAAACAATTTTTAATATCATTTTATTAGAGATGAGGAATAACCTCACAATGTAGGCTAAACACATATAAAAAATGAACTTAATTATTATATTTTTATTTAAGAGGAAAAATTACATATATTCATAAGACTTCATTTATTTTGTATATAATTTATTACAAAAAAAAATTATTATCCAATAAAAATATTATATGCAATAATCATTAAAATTAAAATTTAATTGATCATAAGATCTATGAAATATTGAATGGTCATTTCTTATGTATTAATCCCTAAACATAAATAGTAAACAAAATTTCATAACATAATATCATTCATACGTATTTATCCATTATATACTTTATGTTAAAAAATTATTAATAAAAAAATTATCATATATACTATTTGTATGAACTATAACAAAATTGTACATTGGTTTTTGGATCAACCACTACTACCATGGAATATATGACAGGTTTTCAGTTGATAAGTGATTTTTTCATCTTATAAAATGATATTTTTTAATTCTTTTAATGTTAAAAAATTTTAAAAACCATGCATTACCACATCCTAAATTATTAGAAAAAATTTAATGGTTACCTATATATTAATAAAAATGTCTTTATCATTGTTATCTTAATATCTGGTGTATATTCAGGGTTATCGTCCCATAGTAATGTGTTTCTAAAGATGTTTAAATTGACACAGAATCCCATTTATCAGTTATAATTATAATTATATTATGGATCATAATCATCCATTGTAGAGCCCTATAATTTTTTTATAAATTTCAAAATTACTCTAATGAGAATACCATTGAAGAAATACTAAAATGAAATATTGTTTGGAATCCAAACAAATTAAAAATAAGAATTCCGGACTATCTATATTTTTTGGAAGAACATACATTCATTCTTCACAAAACATTTGGATTTTCATGTATACAAACCCTTAATATCTATCATTTAAATTTACTGCCAAATAAATGATTTATAAATATAGTTCCCATTGTTTATACAATCATTCAATGATACCAACTATAATGACCCCAACCACAGTATCCTAGATCCATTGGGTAAATTATAACATTGGATCTAAAAATATGGTATCATATCAAAAATGAATAAATACATTAGATGTTTTTGTAATATAAACACTTTCTCTAATTTATCATACCTCAGAAAACATCAAATAAACATAGTTATGTAATGGGAAAAATATTTATTACCCACAAATTTTCCCTTCATATCAATAATAAAACACATATTATTGTCTTGAGGTTAAGAAAAAATATTAAATGGGTGACCATAGATTCATCGCAAAGTGTAATAATAAATTAGAAGATTTGAATTAATTAGAAATAATAAATGTTGAATTGTTATTTGCTATGAAACAATTGATTTAATAAGTAGCATTATAATAATATTGAAGGAATTAATGATCATAAAAAAATTACAAATCAATAATCTCATTAACATGAAAACTATAAAAGGATATTCCAACTAGTTAAATAATCTCATAGAATACCAGTAACTGGATTCATAATGATGGAATCCATAATAACTTACATGTGAAACATATCATGGAGTCCTTAATTAGAGCCATCTAAATACCATCTAGGCCTTGTGCCACGAAATATATATAAATGGGTAAGGCCTCCAACAAAATATAATATTGATTGACTCATGATACATACTGATTCATAGAGGGGATATAGTAGTCCCCAACTGTACTATAAAATATGTTTATTCAATAAGGATTCCTTTTGAATTTTCCATTCTTGTATGTTTTTAAAACCACAAACAATCTATCGTTAATAAAATTCTGTTTTATCTTAAAAGGAAAATTTTCTTTCCCCAAGTTAAATTTATCCTTACATGTTTTTTCATTGTTCATCTTATATTATCTATATATCTTACTAATTTTATTTAAATGTCGAAAATTTTGTTGGATATTATAAAACCCCGAATTTATAAAGATACATTGATATAGACTATTCTGTTTTCGGGATCTGAATTCTAACTGTAAAATCTTTGATAATTCAGACACCGAATTCCTCAGAATTCAGACTATATATTCCTAAGAATCCAATATTAATATTCTTTGGATTTATGACTCCAGAATACATAGAATTTTGTTTATGAATTACTTGAAAAAAAACTGGATATCCAGGTATTATAGACTCCTAATAGAATTTTTCTTAGACTCCAAATATTTATTCTTTGACTCCAGAAAATCATATTTGGTTAATTAACCTTATTTTTCATTCAATAATTTTTGTTATGAAATGATGTTGTACATTCTATTACTAACCAACCATTAGTTGAGTGACATGTTTACAGGTCCCACTAAGATTCATGTAAAAGGATGACCATTAGAGGAGAGATCCAACCATTATAGAAATTCCTATAAATAAGAGAACATTTGAACGAGCTCAATAGATGATATAATCATTGATTTTTCTAGAAGCCACATTATATTAAAGTGATTTTAATAATGAGATATTATCATTCATTATGTGTACCAATCACCTTGTACAGATTACTTCGCGCGTCATCGATTTTTGCTTATTACAATCGACTGATTCCAGGGATAGGAATACAAAGGTACTGAATACGTAAATGGTCAGAGACATTCATGGATTGTGTAATGTCCATGAAATTCTATATTTTTTTTATTATATAGAATAATTTATAGACCTCCAAATCAGATGGCGCATGATTTTGAGGCCCGAAGTACCATGAATGATCTGTCGATATTTGGTTGAGTTTTATTTATTGTGTTTAAGTGGTTTTCTAGAAAAAGATGAATAACTCCTAAATATAATATAATATAAGAAATACCAGGGGCCCATTTTGTTCGGGAAGGTGGGTTTAACTTAGGCATGACTTATGTTTAGTCGGTGTGGGCCTCCTATGAAAAAATCCCAAAAATGACACAATGATAAATAAAATAATTCAATAAATTATTTTATTTTTCAAGTGCTTATAACACACAAATGATAGCACAGATTGAATATATGAGACCATCCCAATACTCATGAGGTAATTCTTCATTTTTGAAGATACTAACATTGGCCGGAATAGGCTTCCAATTAATGTTAGTTTTTTCCGTAAATAAAATAATTATGTGACCATTATTTTATTGTAAAATCCATAACTTTTAAGCTGTAACTCAGATTGAAAATATGAGAGTACCATTGGGTTCGTTGTGGCGTCTTTCAATTGAGAAGAGAATTACCTCGATCGATGCCTGTCAAGGGTGATTCTTGATAATTTTATGAACATTTTTTGAGTACGTTCATTAAATGCCTGAGCGACGTTATGTAACATTTGAACCATTACTCAGAATTTAAATCTGGGGACACCATTGAACTCGCATCGCCAATATTCGCTTAATTTGACCTTCACCTTGAACAAATTAGGTTGAGGTTGGAAGATAGTTTTTCAGGTTTTTATGGAAAAGAAAAAAAATAAATAACATTGTATTTTTTTAATTTGAGACCACCATTCTGAATGATTTGTGGTGGGGACCACCCATACTTCCAATTAATACCAGGGAAACCCTTGGTATTCTCCTAGTTAATGTCCCATATTCAATTTATTTAATGAGCCATAATAAATAGTTAATGAGAGAAACTAACTTTAATAAGGTTGTTCATCTTTTTCTTGATTTTGGGGAATGTGTTGTATAGTGGAAAATTGGGGATAACTTAGGGAGGACCATCTTATCCAATGAAGAAAACTTTCTTATGAAGAGAATCCCTTTGAATCAGGGAACTAGGATGATGGTTGTTCCTGGATCAGAAAAATCTTATTGGAACAATGAACAATGACCCCACCACCTCATCGACTTCGCCTTCTTCCTCACGCCACCACCAACAGGTAATCGATGTAGGGTTTTATATAAGTTTGAATTTGTTTTATAGATTCTTCATATCCTAAATTCACAACAACTATGTCCAAACAAACATGTCCAACATCCCTCACTTAAACCATGCTCCTCTTTTTTTTCATCGCACGTTATTCGTGCATTCTTCAACTCCTAATATTTATTGGCATTGGAAACATGGTGTTTTCCTCAGCACGATATATTTATGTGAATACGTAGACACAAGGATAATAAATATGAGATTTATTAATTTTTTTTTGCTTGGAAAAAATCTGCTACGGATATCTAAAGGAGGCGGAAAAATATTTATTGGCGCTGGAAAGACAATATTCTGTTTAGTGGGACATATGGACGTGGATCCCTCGACCCGAGGATCGTGAATTTATGATTATTTTAATTTTTAGGTTTAGAACGAAGATGCAGTGGGCCACAGAATGGGAAATGTGGTTCTGAAATTCTGGTGTTTCTTTGGGGAATAGCTCCGGGCAATATATGTGGTGGGACGATAGTTCTATACATGTGGGTGAAGTCTATTGTTAGAGTTGCAGTAGATGTCATGGTCTAGATTGCCTGCTGGAACATAGTGTGAGAATTACAATGAAATAATAGTTATTTAGATATAACAATAGTTGAAATGAAATTAATTAAAAATCTAATTAAATTAAAATGGAAATCATTGGTAGTAGGGGGAGGTGATACCCTTGTGCATGAATCTCAATTGAGATTAGTTATAAGGGAAAAAAAGAATAATAATATAAATAATTTTATTATTATTTTTGGTTGTAAAACCATAATTTGTTTGTAACATATTAGTGCGACGTCAGTTTCGTGGACCTTCAGTAGAAGTTCAACCATTACATTGAAATGAAAATTATGAGACACATATTGGTTGTCATTTTTGGGTATTCTAGTTAGGGTATCCAAAATGCTCAAATAATAATAATATATTATTATTATTAAATCTTCAACCCTCCATAACTACTGTGTGTGGTGTCTTATTGACTTACAATCTGTGGTGACATGATTCTGTCATTATGACTATCAATTTTAGTCAAATGTTGAATATTAAATTCTGGTTCGTGGCTCGGGATCATGAAACACCCAATATTATTATTATTATTATTGCACGATCTTGTATTTGAAATATATCCCTCATACGTTGTCTAAAAGACGAACCATCTGTGGCATCCGAAACCATGGATTGAGATGGTGCTTTTTGTATACCCTACTTGGGTTTTCGATAATGTTGTGTTACAACTGGGCTGGATCGAACACAAATCCAACCTGGCCCTTGGGACTAAAATGAAAATATCTTACAGACAGTGCATCTGATTGGCGCACCGTATATTATGTTGAGACCACTTATAACGTGGCAGTTCATTGGGATACTTCTTCATGGGACTTCTTGGCAGTTGGAGTATTCGACCTATGGCTTGAGGAGCAGACCCTCCTGGAATCTTGTGAGCTTAGTGTAGGAACCTTGAACTAGGTTGTAACATGATAAAGGGATCATATGTGGGTATGTGATTTGGGATCCTTTGTGGGTCTATGTTCGTAATTCTCACTTAGATCCACTCTAGAAATTCACTGGGGGATACACTAGGACACTACATTGGTTTTTCAATTCTAGGATACTATGTGGGACTTATGTTGTACAGGGATCCTCTGTGGGTTTGATGATTTAGGATCCGATGTGGGTATGATTATTTAGGATCCTATGTGGGCATTCCTCTTAACAGAGTAAGATGATTCATTAGTTACATCTTACCTTATTTACTCCTGTACCTTAGTTATACATGGTTTGAGTTGAGTTCTTAACATTATGGTGATACCTTTTTGGTATTCTTCTATTTGGCGTACCTATGCGGTACTTTCCTTAATGGTGGTACCTTGGTGATATTATTCTGTGTGGTGTACATGTGTGGTACTTACCTTCATGGTGATACCATTGTGGTAAACATCTTTGTGGCATACCTCTATTGTACTTTCGATCATGGTGATACGATAGTGGTATTCTTCTGTGTGGCGTACGTGTGTGGTACATAAATTTGCGGTGATACCATTGTTATATTATTCCGTATGGAGTACATGTTTGGTACGTTCCTTCATTGTGAAACCATTTTTGTATTCTTTTGTTTGGCATACCAGTGTGGTACATTCTTTCCTGGTTATACCATGGTGGTATTTTTCAGTGTATTGTACCTGTGTGGTACATACCTTCATGGTGACACCATAGTGGTATTCTTCTATATGGTGTACCTATGTAGTACATTCCTTCATGGTGAAACCTTTATGGTATTCTTATTTGTGTCATTACCTTTGTGTCACTCACCTTGGTGGTGTTACCTTCTAGGTATTCATTCTGTTGTGGTACAATTGAGCATTGGGATTTTGTGTTGGACAATGGGATTCCTCATGAACAAGAAGGGTATACATGATAACTTGGGTATATATATGGGTATATGATAATTAGGGTTTTCAAATGTTTACATGTTTTTTGGATTTTGTGAGACCTTTGAGGGCCTTGTGGTCCCAACTGGGTATCATTATATTCTCCCATGCATGGGTTACGCCCGTACCTTGTTGTGTTGGGTGGGGACGACGTAGATAGCTAACTAAGGAGAAGAGTACTAGGATTGGAGGTTGCTCGGAGGTGGAAATTAGATGAGGCATAGCGCGTAGTCGGTTGTTCAAGAGAATTACCTAACCTTTGGTAGGATCTTTGCACGATGTTCATAAGTGCTATTTTAGTTACTTATACTTTTCAGTTTTTATTGTACTTTCCAGTTGGGCTTGTATTCTAGACCCTTTTTCATAATGTACAAACTTTTTTTCTATGAATCTTACTTATGATTGTATCTCACTGTGTGCATATTTGCATGTGTTTTTAGGTAATAAATGAAATGGCATTATTATTTTAAGGAATATTCTTTTCGACACTAATCTCATGGACCAGGCCTATAAAAGGCAGTCTTGGGGTAGTAACGGCACAAGGACCAGGGGACGGGGCATTACAAATTGTTATCAGAGGAGTCGGTTCTACTAAAGAACATAAGACTCTGATCTTTTTAACAGCAATAGTGTTAAGTGTTGTGAGTGTGGTTAACAGTTTAGGGAATCCATTATTGGTGCGGCGGTCGACGTAATCATACACCTGGACCCTAATTTTTGATTTCTAACTCAATGCACGAAAACACTTATTGTGTGTGTGTTTTGGAATGTTTTCCTATGTTTTTATTGGGCTAGATCACAAGGTATAACATAATGATCGTGGCAGACTAGTTTTTTATTAGGATGTCGCTGCGCAGACAGCCATTTAAGATTCTTGATAGAGTACACGATGATGGCCAATTGAGCTATTAGGCTCTGGTGTAGTCACTCATACTATGTTGTCATCTTTGGGTGGTGTACCAGCAGCACAGCCACCCATTGGGAAATAGCCACAACCATTGACACAGGCAGACTATGCATGTTGACTATGCACATTTCACGAGTTCTAGCGGCATAGGAATCCGAGGTTTCGAGGGGTGGCAGATTGTCATGCGGCTAAGGGTAGGCTGAAGATGATTACTAGAGTTTTCCGCCTAGTTGAGACACTAGTGGAGCAGTTGGCGATCTTATCTATTAGTATATTTTATTGAGTGACCATGAGGATGGTCCGTATAGTCATAAAGCATCAATACGTCAACCAATACCCATGATAGTACCTTCAGGTATTGTGTCAACTATATCACCACACGTTGGTCAGTGGTTACAACCAGTGGTACTGGTAAAGGACACATATAGGCTTAGTGCCTTACGCGTGATTCAGCATCAGATACACCTCAGGTTCTAAGGAGATCCCGACTCACAAGTTCTTGAGGACTGTATTGAGGAGGTATTTGAGAGTTCTCTAGAGCTTCTATAGCTTTGGCAGGATGACATGTCGACAGCTGAGTATTCATCAATGTGTACCGATCGTTCATGTTCCTCGATGAATACGATACAATCATCGCTTTAGAGCTCAGACCTCAAGGGGAGGTATCTTTAGGGACATCCGAGCTATCAGTATACCTCTATGGATTCCGAATTATGTTATAGTGCTAGAGAAAAACATTATGGTTGAATATTATTTGGTTGAGCTGATGTTGTCAGTGAATGTTAGTAGTAGGAATTCAAGAAACTGGCGCTAGTCTTAGAGACATGGGCATGTAAAAATATTTTGACAAAAATATGTTTAAGGGAAAAATGAATCTCTAGGGATGTAGACAAGGAAGCAGAGCTAGGGGTACATCATGAGGAGGTTTATATTTAGACTTGTTACAACCACCCCACATTGTGGTCCCCTCCAGGCTCTAGGATTAGGGTGGACAAGGGGAAGAGAGTAGTTTCATGCATTCATGGAGTGCAATCCAAGGGCTCTAGGTATGAATCGAGGAATGGTTTGTGTCTACTACTAGTTGTTGTATCCATAGGCATAGTTACGAATCATTCCTTCCTTACAAGAATCTAGTCCAAGACCTGGTGTTTCTGGTTTAACTTTTGAATTGACCCTCACGTCTGGAGATTCTATTTTGAGTAGACTCGATAATCACACTAATTCCAATAGTTTGATCTGTCCCTCGAGGCGATATTTTCAATTGGATCCTCTAGGTGTTATCATAGAGGGCTTATAATGTTTGATTGGGAATGATTGGTCATCCACAATTTATAATTAGATTTTCAATATACGGTAAATGGTTGTGGTTTATCTACAACATTGGGATGAGGTTTTCATCAGTCTATGAAAATAGAAACATAGGCAACACATGTTAAACTCTTACATAGGATGGTGCAGATGATCCCCCGTGAGTTGGCTACCCTAACCCTCGTGACGGCAGAATTTTTGAGTTTTTAGTTCCCAATATGAGTGTCTAGAGTTTCTCCAAGACTATGAATTTAATATATTCTATACTCCTGGGAAGGGAAACATGGTAGCAGACACACTCGGTATGAGGTTTGTCATGCAGTGGCTGAGTGAGGCCACAGAGCAGCTAGCCGCATGGCAGATATCCTATGTGGATCGAGATGGATCCGCTTTTCTTTAGTCTCCTACAATAACTCCCCCACTTCATTAGCGTGATATGGAGGTGCAATGTGGAGAAGCTGACTGTGAGGATTGACGTGATAAATGAAACTTAGGGCATGGTCCTGATTGTTTTTATGATGGTGGGGAGCACATCGTCCTCTTAAGATGAAATACCATGGTACCAGTAAAGCTACAGAAGGAGGTGTTGAGGGAGTTCTATACGTCCAATCTGGTGGTACATCCTGGTGTGGTGAAGATGTACTAGGACCTTCAACATCAGAACTGATGTCCAAGGACAAAGAATGTTTTAGAAGATTTTGTATCACATGTCCTCACTTGTTTTAATGCGAAAACTGATCAGAGATGGAATAAGTCTTATGCCGATAAGAGGAGGGATATCATGTCTTCCAATGGGTCTCACCTCGATGAGGGTTGCAGAGAATTAGCTGAGGGGGGACGTTATCAGCAAGGTATATCATTCCATTTATGATCCTTCGGAGGGTAGATGAGGTTAAAAACCGCTTATCTCTTCCAACGTAGTTACATAGGGTGCACGACGTATTCCACATATCCCAGCTGAGAGGATATGTGCGCGAACCATCTCACATCATCGACCACGTCGAGTTGGACATAGAAGATGAGGAGATGTTTACAAAGGTTATAGTGGGGATTTAATACCATCAAGGGAGTTTCCTTCATGGGTGATCAATACCTATGGAGCGTGTATATTGGTAGCACAGGAACCTCCAGGAGAGCACATGGGAGTGAGAGGATCCGATTCATTCTCTATACCCTCTTTGGATTTTTTTCAATTGTTGTGGCTTTTAGGGACATAAAAACCAATGGTGGGGAGAATGTATTGTCACAAAATCTGCGTATAATTTTTTTATTATATTTCAAATTATTTCGAGACCGTGAAATCTGACAGCACGTGATTCCGTGGCCCGAAGTGCCTGGAATGATCTGTTGATGTTTGGTTGTGTTTTAATTAGTGCACATAGGAAGTTTCCTTAAAATATTGAGTAACTATGAAATGGTAACTCTGATCAGAAATCCTAGGGCACTGTTGCATTCAGGATGGTAGGTTTATCCTTGTCACAACATTAGTTTAGTCTATGCAGGCTTGCTGTGCGGAAAACCAAAAATGGCATAACAGTAAATAAAATAATAAAAAAAAATTATTTTATTTTTAAAATGTTTATAACCCAAAAACGGTAACTCATATTGAAAATCTGAGACCA
The DNA here is from genome assembly GCA_963277665.1 of Viscum album. Taxonomy (NCBI): domain Eukaryota; kingdom Viridiplantae; phylum Streptophyta; class Magnoliopsida; order Santalales; family Viscaceae; genus Viscum; species Viscum album. The sequence continues at coordinate 1,438,152,332 of OY728159.1, forward strand.
CTGATGAACATTTTAGGGTATTATTTATTTAAGCCGATACTAACATTGGCTAGCACGAGCCACCAGTGAAAGTTAGTTTTTGCCCTTAAATAAAGTAATTGACTGACAATTATTTTTTTGTAAAATCTATAACATTTAAACGGTAACTTAGCATTGAAATCCGAGTGTACAATTGGGTTTATTGGAGTATGTTTCACATGGGAAGAGACAAACCTTGACTGGCGCGGGTCGATGGTGACTGTTAATAAATTTCTGAACTTTTTTTGGGTACCTTTAGTAAACGCACGAGCGGCATTTTGTAACTTTTGAACCTGTACTTAGAATTGAAATCTAAGGACACCAGTGAACTTTCAGCACTGATATTCTCTTAAAGAGACCTTCACCTTGACTACAGTTGGTTGAGGGAGGATGTTAGTTTTTCTGATTTTCATAGGAGATGAAAAAAAAATAAAAAAATTTAACTTTTTATTTATTTTAATTGAAACCACCATTTTGACTGCATGGTGGTGGGGACCACCCAAACTCTAAATTAATTTAGTAGAAACACTTGGTATTCCCAAAGTAAATGATCCATCCTCTATTTACTTAATGATCCAACTTAACTTGTTAAATAAATTAATATAATTTAATAAGTTGGATCCTCTTTTTCATGAGTTTGGGGAATGCTTTGGCAAAGAGAGAATTGGGGAGAGTATATGGGGGATCATCTTCTCTGATTAAGAACACACTCAAAATAATATCATCCACTAAAATTAGACAATGAGGACAACACTTGATCCCATATTGGAAATAACATTTCGGAACAATGAACATTGACTTCACCATCTCATCAACTTCGCCTTCTTCCTCTCACCACCTCCAATGTACAATCGAGGTAGGGGGTTTTAAAAATGTTTGAATTTTTTTTATTGATTCTTCATTTCCTTAATTCACAATGACATGGCCAATAAAACATGGAAATAATCCCGCACATAAACCATGCTCCTCTTTCTTTTTAATCTTCATGAATTCTTTTTGCATTCAATAATGCCTAATATTTATTGGTACTGGAAGCACAATGTTTTTCTAAATGAGATATAAGGATGCAAATACCACCACACAATGATCAAAAATAGGGAATTGTTTAATTTTTCGGGCTTGGAATTAAGCCTCAACGGCTCAAAGAATGAGGCGGCCAAATTTTTATTAGCGCTGGAAACACAATATTCTATTATGCGTGACATATGGATGCATAGCCCTCTACCAGAGCATCGCAAATATGAGATCATTTAATTTTTTGGTTTTAGAAAAATATGTGTTGGGCCGCCTAAGGGGAAATGGGGAGGTGAAATTCCTATGTGTATTTGGGGAATAGATCCGTACGAGATAGGTTGTGCGACGACGGTTCTAGACATATCGAGGGAGCCTGTGGATAGAATTACAAGGCCCCAGTCTTAAACCATACGTAATCTTGAGTTATTACAAGATTACACATTGATGATCTTTTCAGGTTTAGAGTTTTAGAGAATTAGATCATGAAACCTACATTACATTCCACATTTAAACAAATTGGTTACATAAAAGATAGTATTCGTTATTCCCATCAATGGAAACATATTTAAAATAAAACATGGATTATTTCTTGACAATTCCTTGACACTATCATCATAACATGTACATTTCCCTTGACCTGTGAAAAACAATTCAAAAAAACATGGGATTAGCATAAAAAGCTCAGTAAGGGTTATAAAAATATGGAAATGAAATATGAGTTCATATATACATAAGAATGAAATCATACTTTACCTGTAAAACATTGGCACTTTAAAACACCTCATCAAATCATGAATAAATCATAGAAATCATAAGACATAAAAGGTAACTTTAGGCATCCATAACATTCATATGTAGGGAGTAACCCTCTTGGTTATGTTTGGAATACCCATCATAGTATATTCCCTAAATATCTTCAGTGAAACCTTAACGTTTCACTCCTTCACGTTACCCAATGCATTGGAGAGAAATATCGGTCTCACCCGCCCTTAGTTTATCACGGAACCACCTGTCTTCATAATAATGAACAAGAACCTCAACATAATCGTATCACATAAAACATGCATAAAGGAAAGATAACATTTTCACCTTTCAATCACAAGATATCAATACAACACATTGATATAAAAACATTATGAAAACCATTTTCAATTCCAAAATAAAAGAAAAGAATAACATGGTATTTATTCTTGTTTTTAAAAAAATGGTATGGCTTGTAGAGGAAGCCGAAACTCAAATAATGGTCACGGTGGCGGAGAAGTCGTTGTCGCCGCATACGTACGACAAAAACATTCCCTTTTGTCTTTTAGTAAACTCTTCGTATAAAAAAATATTCCTTTTTAATATATTTAAAATACAAAGGGGTTTATACACCATATAAAATATGGTTTTATATAAAACGAAATATGCCTTAATGAAAGGAGATTGAGACGAAGTCCCTTACAAAGACGGTATCCTTGGATTAATGATAAATGAATTACATAATTATGTGTGAAAAAAGAATACACCAAATATAAGTGGATATTAAGTGTAAAATAATCAAAGGTCATTCACACATATTAAAAGGATGACATATTCAATAGCTACATGATGAACCTAAAAAAATCAAAATTTGGTTAAGAAGTTCCCTTGACAGCCTAACGGCGTCACATCAAAAAGAGTTGATGAGATATAAAAAAGGGTATCTCATCACTTGGATATAAAATTTACATCAATAAGGATATATGAGAACATATCCCAATATAACAATATGTAAATTAAAATACCCAACAAAATAAGTCTTTTAAAAAGAGGTGGGAGAAAAGTTCCCTTACCGACATGGGTATCTTTTGAAACATACACCTCGTGAAAGAAGGACAATACAACATTGATGTAAATACTCATAAAAGAAATTATATTACACAATGAGTAAAATAATGGGAATTATAGACACCACTCAAAGGAAATTGTGGAAAATGTAGCATAAATCTCACAGGAATAAAAGTGAGATGAAAAATCCCTTACAAAAACTCGGCAGCCTAACAGTGCCACATAAAACTTACAAAAATGGATTGATGAGATCAAATAGGGTATCTCATCATATTAACATAAAATTTATACAAATAGGAATATAAAAGAACATCCCCCAACATAACAAAGAGGAGCTTAAAAGAAGTGACATAAAGGAGAGTACTAAAAAAGAAAGAGAGAGGTTAGATCTCTTACGAAAATTCGGCAGCCTAACTGCGCCACTCAAAACATCCAAATGGATTGATGAAAGAGAATAGGGTCTCTCATCACATGAACATAAAAATTACGGTAATATTAATATAAAAGAACATCCCAATAACAAGAAATATGAGCTTTAAAAGGAATGACATAAAAGTGTGTATTTAAAAAGAATGAGTGGAGTAGGATCCCTTACCTCGGGTCCGACTTGACTCGATCGTTCTTTAATCACCTGAATAATAAACATGAGTTAATTTCTACTTCCTTAATAACCTTATTCAAGTTCATTATTCCTTTTATATCACTTATTACCATGCCATGAACACTATGTGATTATTTTAGTTAATAACAGTTGTTTAAATGATCATTGGTACTTGAGTCAAAAATTGAACTTGTTTGAAAATAATTTTCCATGTAGTTATATGTACATCATATCCAGAATAGTATTGATGTTTTAAATATCATATATATCTAGTATATATTCATTTTATACTATTCCATAGCATTTGGAGATAAAAATTAAAATCATCGTTCCTGGAGACGGTAGGTCGTACGTACACATGAACGCTACTATCATTTTTTTGTCATATTAATGGAATTAAAACAAAATGAGAGAGATATGTATATATGATCTAATTACAGAATGATATCCATATATTATACTTCATTTATTACATATATATCCATTATATATATGTACTTATAATAGTACATAACATTTTGAGATAAGAAATGAAATGTACAGTTCATGGAGACGGTAAGCCGTACGTACGCATGAACGCTAGTTCCATTTCTTTTTCATATTTAATGGAATTAAAACATAATGATAAATAAAATTATTTTAATTACACTATTGTATCATATATAATATCCTTAATTATATCCTTGATACATACAACATATGGTATTAACGAATCAAATCACTTTGAGGGGGCGGTAGTCTGCATTTCCTTAAATGAAGATATTGCGTTTACCCATAATGGAAACCATAAAGGTATTCCATAAATTAAAAATAAAGAAGCTTAAGTAAAACATAAACATATTATATATCATATATAATTATATTGGCGTCTTAATGGCCACCTTTGAAGGTGTTAAATGAATTTTGAACAATCATCGTTTCGGGAGGCAGAAATTCGCCATCCACGGAAACAGAATGTTCTTTAAACATTAGATGTAGGTGTGGGTATGTTTAGCTCGAATACTTCTTATAAAAACATCCTAGTATATTTAAGATACTGTATTTGTTACAAAATAAATGAATAAAAAGATTTTAGGGGGTTGGAGAAGCAAAATAAAACAAAAGGACACAAGTGAAGACATTACCTTTAAATCGGGTAACTTCCATTGATTTGAGCTCAAAGGATTCCTTGGAAAGGATTCTTCCCAAAGTGAGCCTTCAAAGAGTTATAGAGGGATGTGGAGAGATGAAATGGGCAGGGTTTGGCCGAGCCAAAGGCTTTGGAAGTGTGGGTAAAGAGGTAGAGGTGGGGGCCTTTTATAAGAGGAGAGGAGGGGCAGTCTTGGAAAAGTATAAAATGTAACTTTATTTTCAAATGAGTTTTGAATTTTAAGGGTCCCACATTGATTTTTTGAGGATAAGGTGATAAGGGATCGAAATACACCCATCCAAGATTTTGGACAAGTGTAGGTCTTAGATTTTACATTATCATTCCATTTTATTTAAATCCTTTATTAATGAGGTAATCGCGACATCATCATGATGTCATAAATAATTTAATAAATTAAATGTCTAAAAATTATAAAAAAATAATCATGATGTAGGAAATCTTTTAATAATTCTAATTAATATTTGTAGTCCAAAATATGATTTATATAGACAAAATTAAAAATATTTTACTTAGGTGATACATTCTTTGTTACATTTAGCATTCTTTAAAAATAAAAAGATAAAAAGTCACTTTCTCAAAAAAGTGATTCCATGGGCCCCCCAAGTTTGGCACAAGGCATCCCATGGTCGGCCATTAGACAACCAGTATCCTTAGGACACATGTTGTTGTCATTTTTTATTATTATGATATTATTTTATTATCTTTAACTACCCAATTACTCATTAATCAAGATAATTAAAGATAATTACCGTCGTTACTATTCATAATGTCCAAAAACAAAAGAGTCTTAAGTACATAATTTGGTCCTTCTGATTCCAGGTATGTAATCCATTTTAACAAATTCCAAACACAACATTTTAATAATTAATTTAAAAAAAACTTCCCGTTGTCAAAACAAATAACGAGTTTTTTAGAAACAATATTTATGAAAGGTTTTGCACTTGTTTATGCCCAATTATAAATTGAAATTAATCCCAATGACCATAATTGGATTACATGGTAAAAATATATTCTAATTAAACTTTAAAAAAAATTAATAATATATTGTAACCATATAATTAAATTATATGAAAAAGCAGTTTTGATGTAAAATGCAGTATTTTTTTACTATTCATTGAAAAATGAACATTGTCAGAAAAATACCAAAAATTAACCCAATGTAAATTTAAATGTCCCAATCTTAAATAATATGTTTATTTTGAAAAATAGAGCTCATAAAATTTTGAAAAGTTTTATTTAAAAATGTTTTTCCATCAAAAGGGTAGTAAAACAATCATTTAAAAATACTAGTGTATTCAATGCATAAGATTGGATTCATTTGTATTTTAAGCCTCTAAAATTTATTGGATAAAAGTAAAAACTTTTATCAAACATATTTAATCGTAAATTAGTTATTTATATTCATTCCGGTCAATACAACGACTATATGTTAACTACCATTTAAACTAATATTATTTTATTATTAGAGTGCAACGTATGATTTCAAAGGAACTTGTTGTTGCATATTGGGTATGCCATCGAGCATAGAATTCCATTTAAAGTAATATTAAAATTTTATTCACAAATATGGATAAATATAAATATGTAATGTTCTTTATTTACCTGGGGTGTTACATCCTTCCCCCCTTTTGGTAATTGCGTCCTCGCAATTTTAAAATTGGGCTTGGAAACATCCTTGAAAGTCCCACATCAGAACAAGAGTCGGTAAAACAATCACTTTAAAATAAAGAAAGATAAGTAAAAAGGTCACCCAATTTAACCCATAATAAGATTCCAAGTATGAAAATATGGAAATGGAGGAAAAAACAAAGGGTCATGTTCTGATTGAGAGTGATAGAAAACATGTTTAGGAGAAATTTAACCACAAAAAAATCACAAACTTGTGATGGGTTAAACGATATTTGATTCACCAGTAGGAAAAGATAATAGACATCATTTTTGTCTTAAGTTACATTTTATTGAAGAATTTATTCATAATGAAACATAATAATTTATCATGTTGACTTTCAACTTTTATTAGATTCCTCACACAAACTCATATTATCTCCAAAAGATGAGTATTTAGGAAGACTTGTTCACATTAAGAGTACTATAATCAACTTCTAAAGAATCACCTAATCCACATACGAGAACTATATACTTCCCATGTCATTAGAATTTAACCAAAACCAAAACCAAAAAGGATATTACAAGATTAGATAATCCAGAAAAGGATAACCCTTTATAAAAAGAAAATCTATTCATAATCTCCAAAATTTGTCCAACAAAACCCAATGTTCAACGAGGACCATTCGATAAACAATTTGTCCATAAAATCCTTCAAAGTATACCAAACTAATATTGATACCCAAATATATGAAGGTTTTTGTTACATAGTCTTCCAAGTTAAATCATAACATTTATCTCCAAACAACATCTGTTGCTCTTAAAGTATCGTATTGAAAAGTAATTAACCTAATCACATATCCTCCATGATAGGTTAATATATTTCCATAGATAACCCAAAATCAAATTACTCTTAATTCATAAAATCATCTAACCAAAAATAATTAGTCAAACTAACCAGGGACTTCACGTAGTCCGGTGGTAGGCAATAAATACCAGTCGCACTTTGGTTGTGGGTTCGATTCTCACAGCTTTGTCCAACACGACGGGATTTCACACGGTCTGTGTGTTGTCCTTTTTCCAAAACTATATAATTCTTAAAACATTCCCCAAAACTAGATAAAATCTTTATAAAATAATCATAACATATTTTAACCTCATGTTCATCTCATGCCTTTCATTTTCCATCATAACATATAATAACCCATAATTACCTGAAATGTAAGGATCATATAAACTGTAATGGTTACCTTTATAATTATTACCTGAAATTCCACATTGATTGGTCATTTCGTACATGATTCATTACAGATCATTCCATGGTTCATGTGGTTGATCATGACTCCTTGATAGTTGGTTTAGAACAACCACGAGTTTCCTCATTGAATCCCCCATTTTACCTAGTATATTAATCAGTGAACCACCACAGTTTCCTTCAAACTTGTTGTCTCTTTGGTGCCTGCTAGATCCATCCATTCACTAAAAATAGAAATATCAGTGCGAGTATATCAACAAAACCATCATGTACTAATGAGGAAGGTAAACACTAATATATACTTACTCATTCACTTTATCTAAAACTAGGACTCTTTCTGAAATCCTAACCATTATGGTAATGTCACTTATGTTTAAAGAATACCCTAACCTCTAATGTTATCTAAACCGACCTCTGATACCAACTATAAGGCCCCATCCTTAAACCTTACTTAATCTTGAGTAATTACAAGATTACACATTGAGGATCTTTTCAGGTTTAGAGTTTTAGAGAATTAGATCATGAAACATGCATTACATTCCACATTTAAACAAAGTGGTTACAAAAAAGATAGTATTCATTCTTCCCATCAACAGAAACATATTTAAAATAAAACATGGATTCGTTCTTGACACTTACTTGACACTATCATCATAACATGTACCTTTCCCTTGAACTGTGAAAAACATTTCAAAAAAACTTGGAATGAGCATAAAAAGATCAGTAAGGGTTATAAAAAAATGGAAAGGAAACATGAGTTCATATATACATAAGATTGAAATCATACTTTTCCAGTAAAACATAGGCACTTTAACATACCTCATCAAATCATGAATAAATCATAGAAATCATAAGACATAAAAGGTAACTTGAGGCATTCATAACATTCTTATGTAGGGAGTAACCCAATTGGTTACGTTTTAAATACCCATCACAGTATATTCCCTAATTCTCTTCGGAGAAACCTTAACGTGTCACTCCTTTACGTTACCCAATGCATTGGAGAGCTATATCGCGATCACCTGCCCTTAGTTTATCACGGAACCACCCGTCTTCATAATAATTCCCAAGAACCTCAACATAATCATATCACATAAAACATGCATAAAGGAAACATAACATTTCCACCTTTCAATCACAAGATATCAATACAAAACATTGATATAAAAACATTATGAAATCCATTTTCAATACCAAAATAAAAGAAAAGTAAAACATGGAATTTATTTTTCTTTTTAAAAAAAGGTATGGCTTGTAGAGGAAGCTGAAACTCAAATAATGGTCATGGCGGCGGAGAAGTCGTTGTCACCGCATATGTACGACAAAAACATTCCCTTTTTTCATTTAGTAAACTCTTCATAAAAAAATATTCATTTTGAATAAATTTAAAAGTCAAAGGGGTTTATACACCGTATAAAAGAATGTTTTGTAGAAAATGAAATATGACTCCACGAAAGGAGATTGAGACGAAGTCCCTTACAAAGACGGTATCCTTTGTTTAAGGATAAATCAATTACATAATTATGTGTGACAAAAGAATACACAAAATATAAGTGGATATTAAGTGTAAAATAATCAATGGTCATTCACACATATTCAACGGATGACATATTCCATTACTACTTGTGGAACCCAAAGAAATCGAAATTGGGTTTAAAAGTTCCCTTGACAGCCTAACAGCCTCACATAAAAAAGAGTTGATGAGATATAAAAAGAGGGTATATCATAACTTGGACATAAAATATACATCAATAAGGATATATGAGAACATATCCCAACATAAAAATATGTAAATTAAAAGACCCAAAAAATAATTCTTTTCAAATGAGGAGGGTGAAAGGTTCCGTTACCAACATGGGTATCATTCGAAACATACACCTCGTGAAAGAAGAACAATACAACATTGATGTAAATACTAATAAAAGAAATTATATTACACATTGTGTAAAATAATGGGAATTACATACACCACTCAATGGAAATTGTGGAAAATGTAGCATAAATCTCATGGGAATAAAAGTGAGATGAAAAATCCCATACGAAAACACGGCAGCCTAACGGCGCTACATAAAACATAAAAAAATGGATTGATGAGATCAAATAGGGTATATCATCATATTAACATAAATATTATATAAAGAGTAATATAAAATATCATCCCCCAACATAACAAAGAGGAGATTAAAAGAAATTACATAAAGGGGAGTACTTAAAAAGAAAGAGAGAGGTTAGATCTCTTACGAAAATTCGGCAGCCTAACGGCACCACTCAAAACTTCCAAAATGGATTGATGAGAGAGAATAGGGTCTCTCATCACATGAACATAAAAATTATAGTAAGTGTAATATAAAATAACATCCCAATAACAAGAAAGATGATATTTAAAAGGAATGACATAAAAGAGTGTACTTAAAAAGAAAGAGTGGGGTAGGATCCCTTACCTCGGGTCCGACATGACTAGATCGTTCTTTAATCTCCTCAATAATAAACTTGAGTGAATTTATACTTCCTTAAGAACCTTTTTCAAGTTCATTATTCATTTTACATCACTTATTACCATGTCATGAACACTATGTAATTATTTTAGTTAATAACGGTCATTTAAACGATCATTGGTACTTGAGTCAAAAATTGAACTTGTTGGAAAATAATTTTCCATGTCGTTATAGGTACATCATATCCAGAATAGTATTAATGTTTTAAATATCATATATATCCAGTATATATTCATTTTATACTATTCCCTAGCATTTGGAGATAAAAATTAAAAGCATCGTTCATGGAGACGGTAGGCCGTACGTACGCATGAATGCTACTTTCATTTTTTTGTCATATTAATGAAATTAAAACAAAATCAGAGAGATATATATATGTTATAATTCCAGAATTATATCAATCTTTTAGATGTAATATATTACATATATATCCATTATATATATGTACTTATAATAGTACATAACATTTTGAGATAAGAAATGAAATGTACCGTTCATTGAGACGGTAAGCCATACGTACGCATGAACGCTACTTCCATTTCTATTTCTTATTTAATGGAATTAAAACATATTGATAAATAATAGTATTTTAATTCCATTATAGTATCATATATAATATCTTTAAATATATCCTTTATACATACCACATTTGGTATTAACGAATCAAATCACTTTGAGGGGGCGGTAGAACGCACTTCCTTAAATGAAGATATCACGTTTACCCATAATGGAAACCATAAAGGTATGTCATAAATTAAAAATACAGAAGCTTAAGTAAAACATAAACATATTATATATCATATATAATTATAGTGACATCTTAATGGACACATTTGAAGGTGTTAAAAGAATGTTGAGCAATCATCATTTCGGGAGGCAGAAATTCGCCATCCACGGAAACAGTATGTTCTTTAACTATTAGATGTTTGTGTGTGTAAGTGTAGCTCGAATCCTTCTTATAACAAAATCCTAGTATAATTAATATACTGGATTTGTTACAAAATAAATGAATAAAAAGATATATGGGGTTGGAGAAGCAAAATAAAACAAAAGGACACAAGTGAAGACATTACCTTTAAATTGGGTAACATCCATTGATTTGATCTCAAAGGCTTCCATGGAAAGGATTCTGCCCAATGTGAGGCTTCAAGGAGATAGAGAGGGATGTGGAGAGATGAAATGTGCAGGGTTTGGACGAGACAAAGGCTTTGTAAGTGTGGTTAAATAGGTAGAGGTGGGGGCCTTTTATAAGAGGAGAGGAGGGGCACTCTTAGAATGGTATAGAATGTAACCTTATTTTCAAATGAGTTTCGGATTTTAATGGACCCAAATTGATGTGTTTCGAGGATAAGGTGATAAGGGTTCGAAATACACCAATCCAATAGGTTTGGGACTTGTGTAGGTCATAGATTTTACATTATCTTTCCGATTTATTTAAATCCTTTATTAATGAGGTAATCGCTGCATCATCATGATGTCATAAATAATTTAATAAATTTAATGTCTAAAAATTATAAAAAAAATATCATGATGTAGGAAATATTTTTATATTTATAATGAATATTTATATTCCAAAATATCATTTATCTATACTAAATTAAAAATATTTTACTTAGGTGATACATTATTTGTTATATTTAACATTCTTTAAAAATAAAAAGATAAAAAGTCACTTTCTCACAAAAGTGATTCCATGGGGCCCCCATGTTTTGCACAAGGAATCCCATGGTCAGCCATGAGACAACCAGTATCCTTAGGACACATGTTGTTGTCATTTTGTATTATTATGATTTTATTGTATTATCTTTAACTACCTGATTACTCATTAATCAAGATAATTAAAGATAATTACCGTCGTTAATATTCATAATGTCCAAAAACAAAAGAGTCTTAATTACATAATTTGGACCTTCTGATTCCAAATATGTAATCCATTTTACCAAATTCCAAACACATAATTTTCAATAATTAATTTAAAAAAAAACTTCCCGTTGTCAAAACAAATAGTGGGTTTTTTAGAAATAATATTTATGAAAAGTTTTTCCCTTGTTTATGACCAATTAAAAAGTGAAATTAATCCCAATGACCATCATTGGATTAAATGGTAAAATATATTCTAATTACACTTTAAAAAAAATTAAAAATATAATGTATCTATATAATTAAATTATATGAAAAAACAGTTTTGATGTAAAATGCAGTATTTTTTTACTATTCATTGAAAAATGGCCATTGTCAGAAAAATACCGAAAATTAACCCAATGTAAATATCAATGTCCCAATCATAAATAATATGTTTATTTGGAAAAATAGAGCTCATAAAATTGTCAAAATTTTTATTTAAAAATGGTTTCCATCAAAAGTGTAGTAAAACAATCCTTTAAAAAGACTGGTGTATTCAATGATTAAGATTGGATTCATTTGTATTTTAGGCCTCCAAAATTTATTGGATAAAAGTATAAACATTTAACAAACATATTTAATCGTAAATTAGTTATTTATATCCAATCCTGTCAATACAACGTCTATGTGTTAACTACCATTTAAAATAATATTATTTTATTATTAGAGTGCAACGTATGATTTCAAAGGAACTTGTTGTTGCATATTGGGTATGCCATAGAGCATAGAAATCCCTTTAAAGTAATATTAATATTTTATTCACAAATATGGCTATATAAAAAGATGTAATGTTCTTTATTTACCTGGGGTGTTACAAGAGTAAAAGGAGAATTTGTGGGGATGATTTCTTGCTGGAATAATGCCTAATATTTATGGGGGAAAATATCTAATTTGAGATAGGAATAGTTGATAAGAAATTAATTAAAAATATAAGGAAATTAATAAATAAATCATTCGAATAAGGAAGAGGTGCTACCCTATTGTGTGAATCTCAATTGAGATGGGTTATGAGGGAAAAAAAGAATAAAAAGAATAATAATATAAATAATGTTATTATTATTTTGGTTGTAAAACCATAATTTGTCTGTAACTTATCTGGGAAAATTCAATTTCACGAACCTTCAGCAGTAGTACAACCCAGACTTCAAGACGAGAATTATGAGTCCAATAATAGATGTCATTTTGGGTTTTTTGGATCGGGTACCCAAAACTCTCAAATAATAATAATATTTTATTATTATTAAATATTAGACCATTTATAACTTCTACATTTGATTTATAATTGAATTACCATTAGTGGAGATGTGATCCTATCATTTTGATGGTCGATTGAAGTATAATGTTTAATATTATATTCTACTTCATGGGTCGGGGTCAGAAAACACTCAAAAATAATAATATTATTATGCAGGATTTGGTATTCGACATATATCCCTCATTCAGGGTCAAAATGTTGAACTGTCTTCAGCACCAAAAACCTTGGATCAAGGAGGTCATTTTGGTATACCCCACATAGGTGTTTCGTAAAATTAAGGTACAATTGGGATGGATCAAACACGAATCCAACTGGGACCTTGGGACTAAAAGTGTAATAAATTACAGACTAAGCATCTGATTGACACACTGTCATTTGTGTTGAGACGACATTTTAGGTGGTAGTCCATTGGGACACTTCATCACGGGACTTCGAGGAAGTTGGAGTATTCGACCTGTGGCTTTAGATGTGGAGCCTCCGAGAATCAAGCGAGCTTAGTTCGGGAAACCTATAGATGGATGTAACATGAGAAAGGGATCCTATGTGGGTTTATGATTTGGGATCTTTTGGGGGTTTGTGTTTGAGAGTCTCACATGTATCCACTATAGAAATCCACATGGGACTTGTCTAGAATCCTACATGGGTCAGCTTTACTACAATCCTATGTGGGTCGGATGATGTACTTGGATCCTTTGTGGGTCTAATGATTTAGGATCCTATGTGGGTCTATTGATTTATGAACCAGTGTGGGTCTGCCTATTAATAGAGTAAGATGATTCAATAGATAAATCTAATCATATTTACTATTTTACCTTATTTATACATTGTTTGAGATGAGTCCTTACCTTAGTTGGGATAAATTTTTTGTATTCTTCTGTGTGGCGTTCAATTGTGGTACATTCCTTAATGGTGATACCTTGGTGGTATTACTCTGTGTGGCATACCTGTGTGGTACTTAACCTCGTGGGGATACCATTGTGGTATTCTTCTGTGTGGTGTACATGTGTGGTGCATTCATTCATGATGATCCCTTGGTGGTATTCTTTTGGGTGGCATACATGTGTGGTACATACCATCATTGGGACACCTTTTTGGTATTCATCTATGTGGAATACATGTGTGGTACTATCCTCATGGTGAAACCATTTTTGTATTCTTATGTGTGGTGTACCTATGTGGTACTTTCCTTTGTGGTGATACCTTGGTGGTATTCTTTTGTGTGGCGTGCCTGTGTGGTACTTACCATCATGGTGATACCTTTGTGGTATTCTTCAGTGTGGGATACCTATGTGGTACATTTCTTTGTGGTGAACCCTTTGTGGTATTTTTCTATATGGCATTACCTTTATGGTACTCACCTTTAAGGTGTTACCTTCGTGGTATTACATACTTTGGGGAACATCTGAGCTTTGGGATTTTGTGTTGGACAATGTGCTTCCTCTTGAATGAGACATGTATACTTGATAAAATGGGAATATTTGTGGGAATACACCTAAGTAGGGTACTCATATGTTTACTTGGTTTTTGGTATATCATTAGAGGATTTCGTGAGACCTTTGGGGGTATTAGAGTTCCTATTGAGTATCGTTATACTCACTCCCACATGGGCTATGACCGCACCTTGTTGTGTTTGTTGCAGACTATGGACAACGCTAACTGAGGACGAGAGTACTAGGACTGGAAATATATTAATGATGGAAATTAGAAGAGGCATACTGTAGATATGGCCGTTCGATATCTGTACCTCCCCTTCATGTAGGATCCTTGGAAAGTGTTCAAATTAGCTATTTTAGTTTAATTCTACATTTCAGTTTTTTGGTAAATTTTATTTGGGCTTGTATTTTGTCCACTTTTTCTTACATTACACACTCTTTTTACTATGCAGTTTACTTGTGTTCGTATCTCGTAGTGTTCTTGGTTGCATGTTATTATAGTTTATATAGGCAATAACTTCAAGATTGTAGGTAATACATCTTTTGGTGCTAGTCTCCATCCCCTGGCCTATGGAAAGCGGGTTTGGGGTAGTCATGTCAAGGGCCTAGGGGGATAGGTCATGAAAGATAGGAATACATAGGTGTTGAAAAACTTATTGTTCAAGGGTTTTCGGGGATAGCAAGACAGACTCCGATATTCCTATCGAGGTCTTACCCAAGTATGGGTAAGACATACATTTTTGAAACTTGAAATAAAGGGACCATTATCAATGGCTGTTGGATACCCTTCTCATTGGGTTAGAAGATTTCATACTTTTAACTATTTTTTCTAATGTTTATTTCCACTCTATTTTTATAGAGGACGAAATTATAATCTTCTTATACATTCATATAATTTTATGTACTCTGATAAGTAATATTTTATACGTGTTAATGTAGAAACATTACCAATTAATATTTTCTTTTGATTCATTTCCAGAATCACTTTTCTTGAATCAATCATGTTTTTAGAGCTAATAGAGGTCTTGTGAATTCACCTTGTTTTACATTGTTAAACATTTTTCTCTAACGATAAAATTGAATGTTTTTTACACATAAAATTCCCCCCTCTTGTATTTGAGAATCTACATCTTATTTCGATCATACAATTGGAATCATAGTTGGTCTCTGGAATACATGTAATCACATATATGTTTTTCTTGATCATGTATTTCATTGTTTTGTATTTTTTTCATTATATTAATTTTTTGACCTTATTTCTGAATTTTATTTCATTAAAAGATTTCAAGGTGAAGGAAATATTATTTTTGAATGACAGGAATGAATGTCAGTTTGATTGACAATATTAATTCTACTTGACCACTGATATTCTATGGAAATTATTAGGAGTACTAGAGAGACATAATGAAGACCTTTGTGATAATACCAGTTGTAGAAAACTATGTTATGTTAACAAATGATTATAAGATTCTTGATAAGGAACATAGAACCTTCAGAAATTCAAAAAAGGTGGAATACTAAGGGAACATTAAGTTAAGAAATACATTGCATTGTTCAACGACTAGAAATATATATATCCATATTTCATGTTTTGATGCATAAAATAACATTTGGAAGAATCTCTATGTAACTAACATTGTAACATTAAAATTTATTGAATGTAGAAGATCCAAGCTCAGAGATAAATATCATGGTTTCTGTTTTCATTATTGGGAACCCAAAAGTAAGGTACATCAATGATTCATGACTATCGTAAAAAGATTACAATCAATGTATGAGAAAGGTTTAGATGATGAGATTCTTATAGGTAAGATTATAAGAATAATTCCTAATGAATTGGAATCGATGAGGACAGATGTAGATGAGAATAGAATAGTTACTCATATTTCTCTTGATGAGCATAGTTTAAATGATATTTTCTTCACAGTTTATGTATGTTTATGATTGGTAATTTTGGTTCTTTTATTTTGATCATGGTTAATTATTCTACCAAATTTAAACTATCATATAAATATAGTATATATTTTCATAATATAATTACATATAGTAATCTCTAAATGATTTATACTTAAAATGCATTATACCATTCATGTATGCAGTAAGCAATACATACTGCTAAATGATGTTTTAATTTTACTGAATTGATCAAATGAAATGAACATAATTATTAATTAACATTAATTTAATCAATATAATGTTATATATATAGATATATATATATATATTATAATAATACAATTATATATTATAACATTCCTTGAAAAAAATAAGTGATAAACATTTTGAAATGAAATGTATAGGGTGTAGTCCATAGGTATGCACGGGGAAATTTTTTTTATTGATAATGAATTTAAGGTAAGAATTAATACATGATATTATATTTCATAAACTATTTTATATCATAAATTTCACATATATTCATTATATTATGATTTTAGAAAGATTCATGGAAATCAAAACTGATGAACAAATCACATCACTTCAAGGGGAAGTATTCATGCATATAAACGACTGATGGTATCATATCAATAAAAAAATTCCCGATAAAATGTTATATGTTATTTATAAAACATTATTCTCATAATATCATATATAGAATATTATTGTTTTACATCCATCATTATATCTAGTCATGAATAGTTTTGATGGAATGAAAATGTCATTCGTTCGTGAGGTGGTAGTACATTGTTCACAGAATGATAACTTGATAACCCATTTGATGTAATATGAGAAGGATGATAGTAATTCAACAAAATAATAGAATATTATTATATGTTAAAAAATGAGGTTATTTAATCATCATTTTTAATTAAGGATAAATGGATTTGGCAGAGTAAATAGTATAAAACAATACTTTAAGGAAGTTACCTTCGTTTTGAAAAACATATTTTTTTCATACTAAATGGATTCATAGTGTGGAGTAATGAATATAATAATGAATATATAGTGATATTAGAGATTTAAATATGTGATTGAGGATTTTATTTTCCAAACTAATTGGTTTTTGATGTGTAATTATGTTATGAGATGTGTGGCCATTTATAAGTGATGTGAGTTAAACTATATTATTTTTTCAAAATAAAAATGTGTACTAATATTTCTCACATTTCAAAGAGATCCAAAATGCGTAATTATAATATATATTAGAAATAAGGTTGAAATATATCTAAATATTTTGTTTTCTATAATTTTATGGAAATTTTTTCTCTTATATTTTATTTTCACATCTTAATATACCCATTTTTACTTCAACCGTGTTAAATAATTTTTTTATCATTTTACAAATCATTATGATTTAATATTTTTTTAATGTTAATAAATAATATAAATTATGTTGAATCCAAATATATAATCATTTTTGAGAAATTAAATTTATATAATGGGGAATATGTAATTTAATATAAATCCCAAATCATGTAGGTATTGTCATTTTTGAAAGAGAAATTATTAAAAAATTTACAATGTATTATTATCAAATTTATGAATAAAAATGACTGAAGTTACATAAATTGGTCCAATAGATATATAATTGAACTAATATTAAATAATGCCCCATTATAGTTTTAATTTAAATTTTTATATAATTAAAATCAAATCATAGTGTTTAGTTAAAATGCATCATTTTTCATATTTCATGGATAAAATGAATATTATAAAAAAATTATAAAAAAAATATACCAAAAATTATGATGATATTGGAATTAAAAAATTGAATGTAATTTTTACAAATATGTTTTATAAAAGTGTTATAATGTAATTTTATATTATGTGTGGAATGCGTGACTAATTCATTATTTAGGAAAATATATTTTTTCAAAAAACATTTTATTTTATTTTAAACATGTCGAATATTTATTTATAATCAATAAATATCAATTATGTATATATTATAAATGTTGATAGAATAAAATTAATAAAATAGTTATATTCTTAAAATATTTTATCATAAAGGACGAGTTACAATGGTAATATTTAATTTATTATATTTTAATGAGGTCATCCATTCCATTCAAAACAGATTCTTTATGCATTACAGAATATTGATTTGACTAAATTTATTTAAAAAAATATATATCATAAATTCTTAAGGTATTATATTCTTTTATATGGTTGTTGTTATCTGTGTTAAATGATATTGATCAAGAAGTTCCAATTTTAATATCACGGTGTCCCATAAAAACTAACAAAAAGAGGTATATTATCACACGATGTGATTTCCAATAGTGGTTATAAAAAAAATATAGTAGGAAAAAACATAATGAGAAATTGAAATGTTAGAATTAATTTTGTTCATCTATTAGAACAAACCCTTCAAACCAAAAATCCCATTCATAGTTTAGGGCAAAGTTAATAGAGAGACATTATAATAGATCTATATTGCGATATTTGATGTCCATTATGATGAACTATGAATATGTGTGGATATTTAAAGATGTGGTGAGTGTACTCCCATTTAGTACTTGTTCAATATATTTTAACTTTATTTTCCCAAGTTCTCCACTACATCTACAGTTCCACAATGCCTCATGTAATTCCCTATAATATTTTTAGTAAATTTATTATTTTAATAGATCTAATTTTTCAATTATATATTTTTATAAAAATTATATATATTCTTATTTACATATAGGGGTATTCAATTGTTTTATATTTAAAATTTAGTTGTAATTTCTAATAACATTACATTCTCCTAAAAATTATTCAACACGATCATAGATTACAAATTTTCAACCTAATATTGTTCATAAGAAAATGAAACAGATGATATATCCAAACCATGAACTAAAAAATGTTTATTATTGGGGATTTTCATACTAGAAAATTCCATGTTTAGTTTCATTTTATGAAAATTAAACTATTTCATTACCCATATTTTACACAACAATAATAATGTTCTAATTATATATAATACTTTATCAATTTTTTTTGTAAATTGATGTCACAGTGAAAAATTATTAGAATGACCATTGGTTATAGTTCTAAATAATCATTTTGAATTCCAAAAAAAAATTTACAAAAAAATAATATGACATATTTAGAAACATCATTTAATAATAATTTATATTTCAGGTAATATGGTATTTTTTGATATTGTTGATGTTATAGTTATGATGGCTATGGGAGAATTATCTCTATTAGAAATTTACATTATACTCACATTTTTTTGCTTTTTTAATATATGTTCTTCAATATAACAATATTAAAAAATCGGTCTCATTACTATTTATTACGAAATATATAATTATTGGAAATTTAATTTTAATTAAATATTAGTATATTATACTGACAAATATAAATAGAAAATACACGTTTTTTAGTTGTTTAATAGTCTTTAAAAATATTAGATACTTTGAATAATGTTTTAATTATCAAATCATATGAAAAAACTATCTTCATGGTTTAAAATACCCCTTATTTTCTATGAATACATGTCTTATAAATTTCACACCAATATCTATAATTTTTCATTAAAAATCCCTTAATAATATCAGTGTTAACATGGAATATAAAAAAATACTCAAATAGTACTTGTGGTTTTGTAAAATGGGTACATACCATGATGTAATTTATAAAGTCCGTGAATCCATAATATTATTACTATTTAAGCCCCATTTTTATTATTTCTAGGTACATGGATGGCCTATATATAATGAAGAAAAAATTTAAAAAATTTGATTAGTTGTAATATAATTCCATGGATTATTTTATAGTAACATATTATTATTAACATACTAATAATTGTATATAGATTATAAATAACATAATTAAAACCTTAGGTCCAAATTTAATTGTTAAAACCAATATTCAATAGTTGGTAATGGATAATAATTTTTAATATACACTTAGTTGGAAATATGATAGTAAACCAATAAACATATGATATTATTGGAAATTTATCGAGAAACTGATTAATCTAATTGAATATACATGGTTGAAGATACTCATTTTATGTTATACAAATAAAATATATTATTTGTTACATTAACACTACCAAACCAAAATGATACAAACCATGAGGAATGGGTTGCATCCATGTAATACGTCTATTGAATATGATATTTTTTATTTGTGGTTACTATAATATTTACACAGGAAATGCATCTGAATTTGGAATTAAATTTTTTTGAAATCCTAGAGACACTAATAAATCTAATTTCCATCAATTATGTTTATATAATTGAAAATTAATAATTTTCACTCTTTATCTAATTGGAATATTATGAATATATTTAAAATAAAATTCTCCTTAGTACAAAATAATGTTAAAATCACAGGAATAAAAAGTGTCCATTCCCTTTATGATTAAGGGTTATGTATACATTCATTTAGATTATAAAATTTAAATTTTTTTAGAAAATATTAAACAACAGAAACTAGGTTCTTTCATTTATTTGATATAGATAACATTTGAATAAGGGGATAACATCATCTCTAAAATTTATTTTAACTATAATTTTAAATAAAATCAACTATCCATTTAGGATGAACACTTATAACATATATAAAATGTTTAAATTTTATATAAAATGTTTTTTAAAATAATTCTTTATATTTATAGTTGTGAAGTGTAATGTTCTCGTCATTGTCTATAGTCCTTTAAAATTATATAATGTCTTATCCTCATTTAAATAATGTAATCACTAAAACTTTTATTGTTATGTAATTCTTTCCTATAAGGGATATTATTTTTAAAATATATATTTGTAATCAACCATTCTATATATGTGTCCTAACTATAGTTCCTTGAAAATTAATATTTTTTAGTTTGATCTATTCCATATTAAAAATGGAAATATTGTAACTCTCATGATATCAATGGAAGTCCATATTCCAATATTTTCTACATTATTTTAATAAATTTCAAATTTATAATTTATACCACATTGAGAATTAATATCCACAATTATGAATAGTATATATTGAATCCTCCAGATGATTCGAATGATTATTATATCATCAACTATCAATTTATTAATTTCCTCGTAAAAATATAATATGAATTATTGCATGAAATTTACTAATAGATAAATTAGATTACCCTTGAATAATTATCAATACATTTTTCTCTTCATTAAATACATTTTCCGTACAAATACAATGATTCCAATAAAGTAAACATTATATAATATTGCTATATAAAATTTCATTTTTAATGTGTGCAACTTTTTTCATAAAATTAATCATTTATAAAATATATCTCATTATGGTTCACAAAAATAATGTTTGTCAAGTAGTTGATCAAATATATCAACAAAAATTAATTTGATATATGTTATCATTTTAGAATAATTTTTAGAAACACATTTATGGGGTGATTTTACCGGTCATACATTTTATGTTGTTTAAGAAAATATTTATTCATGTTTCATTAAGGAATAAAGAAAATGTGACCAACTAAATTGGATGATGATATGTTAGTAAGTTTATATATTCCAAAACTATAATAACTATATAATTTTTTCATGGTTGTCATTTTTGGATATGATCTTTCATTTAATAAATATATATATATATATATATGTAATTATATAAGGATGATAAAAATGGAATCAATTTTATTTTGAAATTGATGTGTCAACACCCGTGAGACATTAATGAGGTTTAATATATGTTTCCAATGAAGTTAGATAGGTTCATAATGAGTCATATTTTATTATAAATATCATCCGCATATTGATTATATTTAATAAATTCAATTAATTTTTATTGTCGATATACTACATAATGGGATAATATAAATAGGGAAGAATTTATAATAAATTGTTAGATATCGTATCCTTTTGACATAGTAATCTCCATGGAATCGGTCTAGTGATGTACATATCATTGTTTAGTTATCCAATATTATTACCTATAATTTCTATGGGAAGGATAGAAAATAAATTCCTCAAAATTATTGATTAGTGGGAGCATTATAATATGTGGATATATATTTCGTGTCAGTATAGGAGAAACTAGGATAAAACACATTGGGGAATTATTTTATAATAATCATCATGTATATTTGTATAGAGAGTTATTTGATTATATTAAAATGGATTAATTAATGAAACTAATTAATCCAACTGATAATATACAATTATGTTCAAAATATCTCTCTCATTATCCATTTATTAAAATTTAGTGGTATTAATATAAATTCCAGATCATCAATATTTATATTTACTATATCGTAACTACATTTTAAATTTTTAATAATTTTTTAATGTTGTGGAATTATATGTTGAAATTTAATTCATATTTTTATGAGATAGGGAATTAATGGGGGCATTAATTTATTAGTTAATAATTATTTTATAATTTTAATGATAGTTGGATTCATATTTCATAATCGGTTGAATATCAACGATGAGTGATGATTTAGAGTTATAAAATAAATTTAAAAAAATTTCTATATTAAAGTGGTGTGTTTTATAATAAATATATATTTAAAGGGTTTTGTAGTTTATTTTATATAATTTTTATTTGATATGGAACATGTTTATATATGAATAAAAGATTAAATCGTTATATCCAAAAAGATATTATTGTATTCATACACTAAATCATTATAAGAGAAACTATTTTTTGTCAAAAAAATTTTAATATAATTATTCTATGTATATACCCTATGATGTGAATTTTAATGAACATTATTGAAACAAATATTGGGTAAAATTATTTGATCATAAATGTTTATATTAATTGGGGAAAATATCATTTAAATGAATATAAAAAATTTAATATGATGTTGTAATAAAATTTCAATGATTTTATAATTCATGAAGCTAAATAGAAAGTTACACAAAGTATTATAATGTAAAATTTTTACAATAAAATACCATTAAAGAATATTTTTTATTTTAAAAATTTAATTTTCTACCATTAAATTATAATTAGATATATATATTTTTTTAATTCATAAAACATGAGGCCGAAACTTTGTATTTTAACCCTATCGATAATCAATTATATCTTACACTCATCATTTCATCATGATTTACTAACACATTGTATGTATTTTGAAGTATATAATTTGAAATTCAAGACCAATATATGTGTTATGTTACTATGATGTTAAATATTGTATTCGATTGTCTAATTTTTTCTAGGTTAAGATGAAAAAGAATTATTAAAGTATTATTAAATATTTTCATTTCATTTAATTTATATTATATTTTTTATTCCTCAGATAATCTTATGTTATTATTTTTAATGTTTTAATTGATTTATATTATTTTTGAAATATAAATATTTAAACATGAATATCTCAATCATTTGTAATTTCCATGATACATTTGATGTCAAAGACATTTCTGAACTCATATTCTAAATTTTCATTCCAAATTCATAACATGTTATTTCCACAAAACTAATTTTTATATTTGTAATACTAATTATTATATCGAAACTCAAAATGATATATCAATGGTGTAGGAAAACATCCACACCACTCCAAATATAATGAATAATATAAAAAAAAATTCCATATTTGTTTGTTCACATGAACAAATAGAAATTTGAATGTGAACATAGTAATTAAATTAGATGGATCATTATCCATGCCTAGAACTCCGTGTACCTATAGACCTTGTATGGAACCACAATTATATAATCCTTGGGACCCTATAAGAAATTATTCAAAATGAAAAGTTTTACTATTCACACTCTATAAATGTGAATAACCTCCTACTGAGAAAAAATCGTTCGCATTCAATATATTGCACATTTTACCTTATAGAAGATAATTAATTTAATTTCCTAATATATGGTCAAAAGTAATGAGAAAAATTTATCAACCAATTAAATATACTCGATATAAAAAAAATTATTTCTTATTAAATATCAAAATAGTTACGTTGATATATTTTATTGGTATGTGAGAATCAGTAATGAAGTGAGTCATCAAATATCACTACATCACATGAAATAATTGAATATTTATAAATTTCATGATTGTAATGGTTAATATAAATAAATACATCACATTAATTTTTTATAAATAGTAACATTTTTAATTATTTATGTAAAATACATATTTTATAATATTTATCCTATTATATAAAAAGAAAATATAATATTTTAAGAAAAATTACTCACCATTAAATAGATAAAAACTACTTTATATATATTTAATCACTCTCAATATAAATATAAGAATAATATAATGTTATACAATAAAAATATAGACATACATGTCTGCCTTATGTAAATTATCAATAATTTAGTGTATATAACATTTAAAACTAATGTTAAATATATATGATAAACCATGACATCTACTCAATTTTAATCAATCATATTGGTATGTTCATTAAACTTTGTCCATGGGTAAAATTATCCACTCCAAAAAATCATACTCATTAAATATATAAATAATTATCCAAAGTGGGAATATTTTTTGAACTTCATCAACATGGGTTATAATGATTAAATAAAAACTGTAGATATATTTCCATACAATATAATATATATATGTGTTTTGAAATATGTATTATGGAAAAATTTGGTTTTTATAAAAGTTTTCGTTAAATAAATTTATGTCTATGATACCATAATAATTATTTATTTTAGGGAATATCAACATAAAATGCTCGCATTAAATAAATATTTACTATGTTTATATAAGTATTGAGAGCCTCATAAAATGTATGAACCCCATAATGACGACACACTATCATTGTGTCATGAATAAGGGATTCCACGTAAAAAAGTCTACCAGTGGCCAGAGTTCAATGAATAAACTAATCGAATAACTATAGAAAATAATTTTATTTTCCTTGAATAAAACCAGTAATCCACTATGAAAAAATATACATAAAATTATTTTCTAGTAAATGAGTATGTAAAGACCCATATATTTCGAGGAAATTTGTTTCATAATTTCATTGGAAGTTTACGAGTCTTTGAATTCTGACAGCACTTGATTCCAAGAACCTGTGTGCCCGGAATCAATTTCCGATGTTTAGATCGGGTACGTTCTGTGAACGAACGAGCAGGTTATTCTATCTTTTGAACTAGTGCACAAAATTTTAATCTGAGGGCACCGATGAACTCGCTGGGCCGGTAATTTCTTAAGAGGACCTTTACCGCAGTTGCGTTTTAAGCAGGTTGAGAATTAATAATTGGGGAATTAGTTTAAAATAAATAAGATTGTTAGAAAAATTTTATTTTATAACATTGGATGTTAATCCCTCCCATGTGATGTTGTTGGAGGGGCCCACCACCATCCAACATCCCATGAGTGGATATTTGAATGGTGGGTCCCACAAGAGCACCATCCTTTCACCTTCCCCTAAACTCCTTTCACCCCCTATATTTAATTCTTTGACAACCCCATATTTATTGTCTAGCCAACACACTTCAATTAATGAATTAAAAATCCTCAATTAATTAATATCAGTTGTTTGAGTTTTGAATTTTGAATCTTAGTTGGGTGAATAAAAATAATAGCATGAGGTATAATTTTAATTTGCAGCTTTTGTTGTGTTGGGAAAACATTGGGGGAGAGATCTTGAGTTTTTTATGAACTCCAACTCTCCGACAAAGAACGACCTCCCGACTCAGCGAACAACGCTCCAAACTTCTCCAATCCTTTTCTTCCACTGCGTCAAGTGAGGAGAATCAACCACAAGGAAACTCACCAACGACAACAATTCCTTCCCAACATTAATGGAGCGACAACATTTTATGCGTCATTGACGAATGATCCATTTTCAAGGTAGTGGGTTTATGTTCAATTTTAATGGATTAAAGATGTTATTTTTTCTCATTGTAAGAATTGGATAGTCATTGGCCAATTGGTACTGCCTAACAAGCAGGGTGTGGGCTGAATGAACACAACCCAACGACCATTCATTGGATCTTATTTCTGTACAAAATGGAAGCGGCAACTGGAGGCGGTGGCAATGAACGGAAGTGACGGCCTTGTGCCGGATGAATTAAAAGGAACCACGGCCTGCAACTGCGGGCCGCTTGACTGGGGAAGAATCATCTAGATATAACTGGCTTGGCCGAAGCAAGGAGCCATGACGCCACTTTGGCGCTGCGCTGTGGAGAACCGCAGCCCACACTCCGCAGGCTACTTCGGTGGGCGAACTGGCTGGCAGGCGGCCAGCTGGGTTGAAGATGTCGTGGCGCCATGATGGTGCTGTTCTAAGAAAGGAACCCTGCCCTCTTGTGAGGGCTGCTCGGTCATCGAACCTGCCGGCTCGAGGCCATCCTTTCAGGGAATAACCCGCAACGCCAGGAGGGTGCCACACTTGAGGAACTGCGGCCCGCCCAAGCGGACCACTCGCGTAGCGTAGCCACCCTACTTCAGCAGGCCGGATGGGAGGGAGGTGCCGCTTGGTGCCACCGGTTCAGATTACTGGGTGGGTCGCGCCCCCTCGGACCGCTCGCCCCAGCTGGGACGAGCAGTTCGGCCAGCCGGGCCTCGCCCGGCCGTGCCGGGCTGCATCGCGCTAGGCCTGGCCGGGTGGCACCCATTCGTGTCGGGTGGCACCCATTCGGGCCGAGCTATGCCCCTTCGGGTCGGGCCATTCCATTCGGGTCAGACCACGCCCCCTTCGAGTAGGGCCACACCTTTTAGGGTTGGGCTGCGTGTTTCATTGGGTCGGTCCGACCCCCTTCCGGGTCAGACCCACCAACACTTGGTTGACCCAACCCGTCAGCCCACCAGGATTAACGAGCCGGGCCCATTTTCACTTAAATGTGAATAACATGAAAGTCGTGC
Organism: Viscum album; assembly: GCA_963277665.1. Lineage (NCBI taxonomy): Eukaryota > Viridiplantae > Streptophyta > Magnoliopsida > Santalales > Viscaceae > Viscum > Viscum album. Next base: position 1,438,179,584 of record OY728159.1, read on the forward strand.
ATCCGACCAACACGCCATCTATGGCACTAGGACCCTCACAACAATAGTTACTTTTTCAATACTCTAAATGAGATTTGGACTACTTTGGAAAATGTCCGGGTTTGGAACGAGCGTAATTCCAACTGGGCCCTCGGAGCGAAAACACTTATAACTTATGAACCAGACTTCTGATTGACGTGTCATCAACTATGTTGGATTCCTCTTCATGAGACGACTTTTTTGGCATACTTCACCTGAGTTTTGGATGCAGTTGGAGTATGACCGGGTTGGATTGTACCCGAAATCTAACCTGGCCCTTAAAACGGAAATGCTAATAACTCACAGACCGGGCGTCCGATTGACACGTCGTCTGTTGCCTTGATAACCCTATGACAAGGCGGTCCTTAGAGATACTTTCACGTGAGATTACGTAAAACTTGGAAGTATCAACTAGTAACTCCTAGAGCGGATCCTCCCGGAGATGAGCGTACGGAGTACGAAGACTTTCTAGCTGGACGAGACAAGATGACGGCTTTTCCGATTAGATTCGGAGTGACTTGACTAGCCCAGTAGGGAGAACTAGTGTGTTGTGGTGGCATACCCATGGCAGAGGAGTTCTACTGTGATGGGGAAGCAGACCCGCGATACTCGATAGAAGGAGTACCTCTTTATGTTATAAGGGGGTGCGCTTGGTTGCAGCGGCATACCCATGGTAGGGAATTACTACTGTGTTGGGGCGACAAACCCGCGGTACTCGACAGAGGAGGAGTACCTCAGCAGTCTAAGGTTAGTAAGTAGCACCTCGGAGTCCTGGAAGCACTACTGCACTAGACAGAGTAGGAGTTCTCCAGAAGTCATGTTTTTGACATCATGAATAAAATCCCGGTTTGTGCTGAGTCAATGACCTTTAAGTTTTCTTCATGATTGAGAGGAGTTACTTGATAACATAGGTATATGTATGGGCATACAACTATGTTAAGGTAATCTGTTGTGATCTGTCATTGTGGTTTATCCTTGTTGGATTTTTGTGAGACCTTGAGGGCCTCGAGGTCCCATCTGAGTATCATTATACTCACCCCTGCACGGACTATTCCCGCAGCCTAATGTGTTGTATGCAGACGATAGACAGCGCTGACCGAGGTAGAGTGTATGAACACTGGACGGTACCTGGAGGTGGAAATCCGGCATGATGGTACACATAGAGGACCGATAGATGCAGACTGCTGAGGAGGACATATGTACCAACCCATCAGGTAGGAACCTAGATGACGATCCAGGAGTTACTTCACTATTCAGTTGTTTGTCTTTTCAGGTGTACATTCATTTAGTTGTAGTTGTACCTTTCTGTTGGGCTTGTATTCCGGCCCCATTGTACTTTCAGCACACTTGTCATTCTGAGTTACTTAGTGTTATCTTCATCTTGTACTCTTGTTGATTGTGTTTGCATTTTATAAAGGCAATTCCATCCATTTTTTATCGGGATTTACACTTTTGGTGCTAGTCGCCAGCCTCCGGCCTATGGAAGGCGGGCTTGTGGTAGTCACATCATGGGCTCCGAGGACGGGTCGTGACAAATTGGTATTAGAGGAGTCATTTCAACCACAGAACATAGGACTCTCATATTTTCTTTCTGTGAAGTAATAGTGTTAAGGGTACTATGTGTGGTTTTCAGTCCAGGGAGTCCGGTGTTGGTGCAGGCGGCTGACGTATCCATACACCAGGACCATAAATTTTGATTTCCGACTCAGTGAACGAAAACACTGATTGCATGTGTGTTTTCAAATGTTTCTTTTAAATCATCTAAAACCAGGTCAGCTTGCTAGGTACAGTCTTTTGACAGTGTCACATCTGTTTCTTTCATGATGTCTTCACCCAGTCAGTTAGCATGGGTACCAAGTTGAGAGTGCGATGATTTCTCACCGAGAAGCGAGGCCTCAATACAAGTCCCTCTACCATTTTAGAGACCAGAAGAGAGTGCACACAGCTTGAGTGTGTTGCACGAGTTCCCGTGACAGAGGCCTCTGAGGTTTTGAGGCGTGTCAAGTTTTCAGACGGCTATGTATAGGCTGGTGTTTGTGGCATGATCTTTCCACACAGCTGGGACACCCGCTGATTTGATGGTGTACCTATCTCTTAGTCACATTGAGGGAGCAGCTGAGAGGTGGTGGAGCCCGATGCTCCAATTTTGCGACGAGATGACCTTCAGCTGGGGAAACATCGAGTGTTTTTGCAGGTTGGAGTTTATACCAGCGAATCTACACTTTGAGCGTGATCAAGAGCTGCTGCCCTTGCCTTAGGGTTTTCCAACTGTAGCGGTGTATTCTATAGCCGGAAGTAGACAAATGAAATAGAAGTCCAATCAGACTAGGCCAACGGGTGGGCGACCTCGGGATACAGGTTCGGTTTTGTGAGGCACATGAAATAGAGTATCCATATGAGGAAGATGAAGTGCAATGAATGCGGAAACCAGGGTCACTTGGCTTGAGACTGCCCGACTTGTCTAGCAGATGAGCAGCAGAAAGTGGAGGAACCTACCAGACGGAGGCAGAGGAGCTGTCCGTATATCCGGTGGTGTATAAAACTTCTAGGTGTCACTGACAGCACAACAAGGAGTTCCACCCCGACCGTAGGGAACATGTGGATATGTGAGAGCACAACTTCATCCAGCTGAAGCATACGACTATGGAGCTCCTGATGAAAGTGGATAATAGCGAGACTAGTTCCAGGCATGGTGTAACATCCCAGATAAATAAAGAATAATAAATTTTCATATTTATTAATATTTACGAATTAGATATTAATTTTACTTTAAAGGTGTTGCTATGTACGATAGCATACCCGATACACAACAAAGAGTTTCATTGAAATCGTACGTTGCACACTAGAAATAAAATAATATTATTTTAAATGGTAGTTAACACATAGCCGTTGTACTGGAGGGAATGGATATACATAACTAATATATGATTATATATGTTTTTAAATGTTTTTACATTTATCCAATAAAATATAATGATTTAAAATATGAAAAGAATTCAATTTTAGGCATATATACTCTAATTTTCACTAAAGGTCGACATATCACCTTTTGATGGCGAAACATCTATAAATATAGTTTTGGTCACTCTTATAAATTCTATTGGACCAAATAAAACTATTCTTTAGAATTGGTACATCAAAATTTACTTTGTGTAAATTTTTGGTATTTTTCCGATAAAGTTCATTTATAATGAATAGTGAAAAATGTTGTTTTTAAATTCTAAACCTCTTTTTGATCTAATTTATTTATATGATTATATTATCATTTGAATTGGTTTTAAAGTTAAATTAGAATATATTTTTTCCATTTAATCCAATAGTGGTTGTTGGAATTAATTTGACTTTGAAATCGGATATAAACTAGTGTCAATCTTTTGCTACTTATTGTTTCATAAAAACAAGCTATTTGCTCTGACAGCAGGAATTAATTTTTAAATTAATAAATTCAACTTATATGTTTTAAATTTTTTAAAATAGAATTCATTTTTGAATTCGGAATATCAAATATTTCTTATGGTGAAATTTTGGTACTTTTCTGAAAAACTTCGGTTTTTGATGAATAGTGAAACCACTAAGTAGTACTTAAAAAACTGATTTTTCGTTTAAATGAAATTTTACCACTTCTGTGATTTGATTTTAAAAAATAAGACATACATGGTTGTATTAGGATGTAAAATTTGGTTAAATGGGATTAAAATAATTTTTTGGAGAATAGTAACTTTTATGTTTATTAATCGCGATTAGAGATAATTAGTGTAGTTTAAGGTAAAAAATAATGTTTTAATAATATGAAATGAACTTGAAACATGTCCTACCCATATTGGATGTGTCATGTACGGACAAAAAAAATCCATGGGTCAACTTGGGGACCCAATGGAGCCACTTTTGTTTGGAAATTGACATTAATATATTTTTATTTAATGTTAAAATTAAAATGACACAAGCATGAGTTGTTTTACTAAAACAAATTTTAAATGGGGTTATAAAAGTCATAGTTTTGACTATAAATAGTCTTTGTAAATATAAATACATTTCCTACATCATAGTATTTTTTTTATAATTTTTAGACATTAACTAAATTAAATTATTTATGACACTATGATGATGCAGCGATTACCTCATTGTTTAACAATTTAAATAAAATGAAAAGATCATGTAAAATCTAAGACCTAAACTTTTCCAAAACCTATTGTATGGGTGGATTTCGAACCCTTATCACCTTATCCTAGAAACACATCAATGTGGTACCATTAAAATCCGAAACTCATTCTATAATAAAGTAACATTTCCTTACTTTCCAAAAGTTCCCATCCTCTCTTCTTATAAAAGGCCCCCACCTCTACCACCTTACCCACACTTCCAATGCCATTGTCTCGGCCAAACCCTACCCATTTTGTCTCTACACATCCCTCTCTAACTCCTAGAAGCCTTCCTTTGGGAAGAAGTCTTCCCAAGGAAGCCTTTGAGCTCAAACCAAAGGGAGTTACCCGATTTCAATGTAATGTCTTCACATGAGTCCTTTTGTTTTATTTTGCTTCTCCAACAACCGAAACTCTTTTTATTAATTTCTTTTTTAACAACACCAGTATATTTCCTATAGTATGATTTTTTTATAAGATGGATTCGAAAAACACATACACACACCTACATCTAATGGTTAAAGAACATACTGTTTCCAGGGATGGCAAATTTCTGCCTCACGAAACGATGATTTTTCAACACTCATATACCACCTTCAATGGTGGCCATTAAGATGTAACTATATTTATATATGATATATAATATGTTTATTTTTCCCTTAAGTTTCTGTAATTTTCATTTATGGCATACCTTTATGGCTCCCATTATGGATATACGCGATATCATCATTTTAGGAAGTACGGACTACCGCACCCTCAAAGTTATTTGATTCGTTAATTCCATACATGGTATGTGTAAAGGATGGATTTAATAATATTATATATGATATTATACTGAATTATAATATACCTTTTTATCATTATGATTTCACTCAATTAAAGTATGAGATAGAAATGAAAGTAGCATTCATGCGTACGTACGACTTACCGTCCCCATGAACGATACATTTCATTTCTTATCCCCAAATGTATTGTACTATTATAAGTGCACTTATATAATTGATATATATGATTTCTGTTACATCTAAATGATGAATATAACTCTGTAATTAAAATATACATATCTCTCATTTAGTTTGAATTCCATTAAATATGACATAGAAATGAAAGAAGCATTCATGTGTACGTACGGCTTACCGTCTCCATGAACGGTGCATTTAATTTCTTACCTCTATATGATTATGTGATATTATTAATATATGTATATGATTGATATATATGATATATATGATATCCAAATCAGGAATGTCATTCTGGATATAAATAACCTTTGACCACACAAACAATATGTAATTGTAAGAAGTCCACTTTCGACTTAAGAACCAAATATCGAAAAAACAAACATTATTATCTTAAATGACTACATAATGTTTATAACATGGAAATAAGTCATATAAGAGGAATAATAATCTTTAAAAGGGTTATTAGGAAATTATAAATTTTCTCAAGTATATTACTCATGACGTTAAAGAATGATCAAGTGAAGTCGGACCTGAGGTAAGGGACATCGTCTCAATCTCCTTTCATTGAGGAATATTTCTTTTTATACACAACTATCATTTATACGGGGTATAAACCCCTTTGAATTTTAGTTTTATACAAAAGGAATATTTTTCTACGAATTGTTTTACTAAACGACAAAACAAAATGTTTCTTTTAACGTACGCGGTGACAACGACCTCTTCCCCTGCCACGAGTATTATTTGGTCTTTGGCTTCCTCAACAAGCCGTGATGATTTTAAAATGAAATAAATACCATATACTCTTTTATGTATTTTGGTATTTAAAATGGATTTTATAATGGATTTTTATGTCAATATATTTGAGTGATATATTGTGATCAATGTGTGGAAATGTTTTCTTTCCATTATATTTGTTTTATGTCATATGATTTTATAATGGTACATGGACATTTGACGGGTGGTTACGTGATAAACCATATGACGGGTGGCGCCGTGAATACCAGGATGGGTGGTTATGTTATAACCTCAAATGCATTGGGTATGGAAGTCGGTCGTATGGCTATTCCATTATGTGATATGTGTCGAAGTCGACCGTATGGTTATTCCATTTAAGTATGTTTATGTCCCAAGATACCTTTATAAGTTATGTGATCTTTATATGGGTTTTGTGGTCATATTTTGGTTACAAAAGGGTAAGTAATGATCTTTTATTCAGTGGAGAGTTTTTACTACTTCATAAAGGTGAAAAGTATTACTTTGATAAAGTATACATGGATTACTTTTTGTGTTGATAAACTAATTTTTTTCATTCTTGTTGAATCACTTACTGAGATTTTTATTCTCACCCCATGTTTTATTGAAATGTTTTTCACAGGACTTAACGTGGAATAGGGTCAACGATGGGATGAATGGAAAGTCATGCTATATAAAATATGGAACTAGACATGTTTTTTTTATTCTATGGAAACTTAGTAGAAGTGTCTACTTTGTTATCATTTGAAATGTAATAGTTATGTTCTAATTCTATAAAACTCTAAACCTGAAAGGATCCTTAATGTGAATTATTCATTTAATTCAATATTAAGTAAGGTTTATGGTCGAGGCCTTATAGTTGGTATTAGAGGTCGGTTTAGACAACTTTAGGAGTTAGAAAATTGTTAAATTATAAGTTAATTTATGGTATGACTGAAATGATATAGCATTTAAAGATTACCATGTTGCTTCACCTAAGATATTTCTGTGTTCAGAATGGTTTTCTGCAGAGGAAACAAAGTAGCTATGTAGGGACGACATCTAGAGGAAGACAACCTTCCAAATCAGCAACCTGAGATGGTTGGAATCAGAACTGAACAGTTTGTTGCAGTGATGGCACAGTTGACTCCGGCTATAAATGGTGGTGGTATCCATGCATGAGATCAGTCAGATCAACCGCAGAGGAATATGTTAGTGGTGGAACATTTCATGAGGCAACATCCCCCATCATTCATAGGATCATCTGACCTTGTGCAAGATGAAGGTTGTATTAATGCACTAGACAAGATTTTTGATGTCATGGGGTGTTCAGAACATCAAATGGTTAGTCTTTCTATTTACCGTTTTGAAGGTGAAGCTGATCAGTGGTGGTCGATGGTGAAAACTATCAAGGATAGTGATGAGATTGATGATCTTCACTGGGACACATTCAAAGGTATGTTTCTTGAGAAATATTTTCCTAAGGTGGTTTGTCTTAGGATGGAAAAACAGTTCCTAGAATTGAGGCAGAAGGATGACTCAATGGCTGCTTATGAAAAAAAGTTCACTCGATTGGAAAGGTATGCTCCAAACTTCATACAAGATCATGATAGTAAAATAAACTGTTTTTACTCAGGGTTAAAGCCAAAGTATCAAAGGGATTTAGCGTCTCATGAGTTCAAAAGTTATGAAAAACATGTTGGATGTGCGAAGAAGGTGGAAATGGAATTTTCCGATGATCAGGTGTTGTTTGACAAACGACAGAATAAGAGGTCCAGTTGTCAAGAAAAGGGGAAGAATTCATCAAAGAAGCAAGTTGGTAAGAAAACCAAATATCCATCCTGTGAGGAGTGTGGTAAAATGCAACCTGGAGAATGTTTATCCACGTCTGGAAAGTGCTTTCGGTGTGGTAGGTCAGGTCATATTATTCGTAACTGTAAGGAAGATGATCAAGCAGGCAATGAAAAGTTAGCGGTAAGATGTTTTAAGTGTAATGAAATGGGTCATTATGCAAATGAGTGTTTAATGAAGAACACAACTGAAGGAAAGAATCCCGATTACAAGTAGAAAGGGGTGGTGAAATCCTTTGCAAATACTTCAGCAAGATGTTGGGCCATCAAATAAAGTAGTATCAGGTACACTATTTGTTTTTTCAGATTATGCCAATGTGTTGTTTGATTCAAGGTCTACACATTCATTCAATTCTGAGAATTTTTCTAGTAAATTGAAAATTTAATCTCATGATATGAATCCTGAACATACGGTAAAAACATTCGGAGGGAAAGTTCAGACAAAAAGGAATTATAAGAACCTTCATATCCTTTTGTGTGGAATGAATATACCAGAAAACCTTATTGTTTTGCCTCTAGTAGAGTTTCATGTTATTTTGGGCATTGATTGGCTTTCTGTTTATCACACTAAGATTGACTGCAGAGTGAAAATGGTTTCTTTTCAGAAAGATGTTTAGTTTGTGTACAAGAATGAACCCTTGATTTTGATAACATTTCAAGATGTTGAGAAACTAGTAAAAGATTGAAATTAATGTTACGTTGCACATATTGTTGAAAATAAAAGAACTATTAAGATTAATGATGTGCCAGTGGTAAATGAGTATCTTGGTGTTTTTCTTGATGAGTTTCCTGGTATTATTCATGATCGGGAATTTGAATTTACTGTTGACTTAGTTCCTGATTCTAATCCAATTTCAAAACCCCCTTATCGAATGGCTCAAGTTGAACTTTTAGAGTTTAAGAAGCAATTGCATGACTTATTAGATAAAGGTTTCATTCGACCTAGAACATCACCATAGGGTGCTCCTGTCTTGTTTTTTAAAAAGAAAGATGGTTCAATGAGACTTTGCATTGATTATAGAGCCTTGAATAATATAATTATTAAGAACAAGTATCTTTTGCCTCATATTGATGATTTGTTTGATCTGCTCCTAGGGGCTCAGTATTTTTCGATGATTGACTTGAGTTCGGGGTAGTATCATTTGAAAGTAAAATCAGCAGACATTCCGAAGACTGCGTTCCGTACTAGATATGGCCATTATAAATTGGTAGTTATGCCTTTTGGGTTAACCAATGCACCAGTCATATTCATGGACCTTATGAATATAATTTCTCATGTGTTCTTGGATAAGTCTGTGGTTGTTTTCATTGATGATATTTTGGTGATTTTAAAACTAAAGAGGAGCATGAATGTCATTTAAGGGTTATCTTGCAAACCTTAAAAGTAAAGAAACTATATGGAAAATTCAGCAATTGTGAGTTTTGGTTATAACAAATTTTTTTTCCTGGGTCACATTGTTTCAAAATATGGGATAACTGTTGATCCTGTTAAAACAAAAGTTGTTGAGGAATGGCCAAGACCCACAAATGTAACCGAGATCCGTAGTTTCCTTGGTTTGACAGGTTACTACCGAAGGTTTGTTGAAAATTTTTCACGATTATATAGTCCAATTACTAAGAAAACTTGGAAGGGTGTTATGTTTATCTGGACAAAAGAATGTGATGATTTTTTTAGGAGATGAAAAGAAGATTGATGAATGCTCCAGTTTTGGAACTTCCTTCTAAGAATGGTGATTTTGTTATCTACAGTGACGCTTCATTGAAGGGACTTGGTTGTGTTCTTATGTAGAATGATCATGTAATTGCATATTCTTCACTTCAGTTGAAAACTCATGAGGTAAATTACCCTACACATGACTTGGAATTAGCTGTTGTTGTTTTTTCTCTAAAAATTTGGAGGCATCTTTTGTATTGAGTAAAGTGTGAAACATATACTGATCAAAAAAGTTTAAAGTATATATTCACTTAGAAAGAATTGAACATGTGACAGAGGAGATGAATGGAATTAATCAAGGATTATGAATATTCAATTCATTACCATCTGGGAAAAGCAAATAAAGTGGCTGATGCTTTGAGTCGAAAAAGTAATGCTTCATTAACCATGCTACGTTTGGAACGAGATCCTTTGGTTTTTGATTTGATGAACTTTGGAATAGAAGTTGTTGGTGCAGTATGACCTTCTATTTTGTTTCAGGTATTAGTGAAATCTTCTCTATCAGACAAAATTAAGCAAGCACAGTAGCAAGATAGTGAGTTGCAGAAAAAGGTATAGTTGGTTCATTAGGGTATGTTGCCTGAATTCAACATTGATAATGATTGTGTTTTGAGATTTGGGAAGAGATTGTTTGTGCCTTGTGATTCACAATTGAAGAGAGAGTTGTTATGTGAAGCACATAGTTCTCTGTTTTCCGTTCATCCTGGATGTACTAAGATGTACAGATATCTGCGAGAGGATTACTGGTGTGATGGAATGAAAAGAGATATTACTGATTTTACTGTGAATTGTTTGACTTGCCAGCAGGTTAGAGCAGAGCGGCAGTTACTGAAAGGGATACTGCAGCCTTTACCAGTGCCATATTGGAAATATGAAAACATATCCATGGACATTGTTGTGGATTACCAAGGACATCTCGATGTAATAATGCAATCTGGGTTATTGTTGATCTCTTGACTAAATCTTCTCATTTCCTTCCTATTCGAGATACATTCTCTCTAGATCAACTTTCTCGACTGTATCTTAAAGAGATAGTCAGGTTTCATGGAGTTTTTCTCTCCATTGTATCTGATCGTGATCCCATGTTTACTTCTAACTTTTGGAAAGGCCTTCAGAAGTCGTTGGGTACTGATTTAAATTTTAGTACATCTTTTCATCCGCAATCATATGGGCAGTCAGAACGAACAATTAAGACATTAGAGGATATGGTATTTGCTTGTACGATGGATTATTAGGGAAGTTGGGACCAACATATTTCTTTGGTTTAGTTTTCTTATAATAATAGTTTTCATTCCAATATACAGATGGCACCATTTGAGGCATTATATGGGAAGCGGTGTTAAACTCCTTCTTTTTGGGATGAAGTGGGTGAAAGGAAGCTGATGGGACCAGAATTGGTAGAAGGGATGGAATAAAAAGATCAGTTGATTTGGAAACACATGAGAACAGCTAAGAGCAGACAGAAAAGCTATGCGGATAACCAGAGAATAGATCTATCTTTCGAGGTATGTGATCATGTTTTTCTCATGGTTTCTCCATGGAAAAGTGTCATGCGATTTGGTAAAAAGGAAAGCTGAGTCCAAGGTTCATTGGACCATATGAAATTATGTAGTGAGTTGGATCAGTTGCATACAGAGTGGAATTACCTCTGAGTTTATCTCAAGTACACAATGTTTGTCAGGTTTCGATGTTGAGAAAGTATATGCCTGATCCATCTCATGTTTTGAGTCCATAGGTAGTTCAGCTGGAAGAGAACCTATCTTATAACGAACAGTCAGTCCAGATTCTTGACCACAGGGAGCAATTTTAACAGAATAAGGTGATTCACCAGGTAATGGTTTTTTGGAAAACCCATATGGTTGAAGAGGAAACGTGGGAATCTGAAAATGCTATGAGGGATAAATACCCCCACTAATTTTGATAGGTGAATAAAATTGCGAGGACGCAATTCCCAAAAGGGGGGAAGGATGTAACATCTCAGATAAATAAACAATTATAAATTTTCATATTTATTAATATTTATGAATTAAATATTAATTTAACTTTAAATGGTTTCTATGTTCGATAGCGTACCCGATACGCAACAAAGAGTTTCATTGAAATCTTACGTTGCACACTAGTAATAAAATAATATTATTTTAAATGGTAGTTAACACATAGCCATTGTATTAGCAGGAATGGATAGAAATAAATAAAATATGATTATATATGTTTTTAAATGTTTCTACATTTATCCAATAAAAGATAAAGGCTTAAAATACGAAAAGAATTCAATTTTAGGCATATATACACTAATTTTCACTAAAGGTCGACTTATCACCTTTTAATGGAGAAACATCGTTAAATATAGTTTTTTTCACTCTTATACATTCTATTGGATGAAATAAAACTCTTCTTTAGAATCGGGACATAAAAATTTACATTGTGTAAATTTTTGGTATTTTTCTGATAAAGTTCATTTTTTAATGAATAGTAAATTATTTTTTTTAATTGAAAACATCTTTTTAATCTTATTTATTTATATGATTAGGTTATCATTTGAATATTTTTAAAGTGAAATTAGAAAATATTTTTACCATTTAATCCAGTAGTGGTCATTGGAATTAATTTTACTTTGAAATCAGACGTAAACTAGTGTCAATCTTTTGATACTTATTGTTTTATAAAAACACGCTATTTGCTCTGACAGCGGGAATTAATTATTAAAATAAATAATGCAACTTATATGTTTTGAATTTTGTAAAATATACTTCATTTTTGAATTCATAATATCAAATATATCTTAGGGTGAAATTTTGGTACTTTTCTGAAAAACTTCAGTTTTTGATGAATAGTTAAACCACTAAGTGGTACTTCAAAAACTAATTTTTCGTTTAAATGAAATTTTACCGCTTCAATGATTTGATTTTTAAAAATCGGACATTAATGGTTTTTATTAGGATGTAAAATGTGGTTCAATGGGATTAAGATAGTTTTTTTGGTGAATAGTAACTTTTATGTTTATTAATCGCGATTGGAGGTAATTAGTGTAGTTTAAGTTAAAAATAATGTTTTAATAATATGAAATGAACATGACACATGTCCTACCATTATTTTATGTGTCATGGGAAACCAAGACAATCCATGGGTCATCTTGGGGACCCCATGGAGCCACTTTGGTTGGAAAATGACATTAATATCTTTTTATTTAATGTTAAAATTAAAATGACACAAACATGAGTTGTTTTACTAAAAAAAATTTAAATGGGGTTATAAAAGTCATATTTTTTACTATAAATAATCATTGGAAAGCTAAAACGTTTTCCTACATCATAGTATTTTATTTATAATTTTTATACATTATCTAAATTAAATTATTTATGACACCAAGATGAGGCAGCGATTACCTCATTATTTAATGATTTAAATAAAATGAAAAGATAATGTAAAATATAAGACCTAAACATGTCAAAAACATATTATATGGGTGGAGTTCTAACTCTTATCACCTTATCCTTGAAAAACATCAATGTGGGACCATTAAAATCCGAAAATCATTCTATAAGAAAGTTACATTTCCTTACTTTCCAAGAGTTCCCCTCCTCTCTTCTTATAAAAGGCCCCCACCTATAACACCTTACCCACAATTCCAAATCCTTTTTCTGGGCCAACCCCTTCCCATTTTGTCTCTACACATCCCTCTATAACTCATAGAAGCCTCACTTTTGGCAGAAGTCTTCCCAAGGAAGCCTTTGAGCTCAAACCAAAGGGTGTTACCCGATTTTAAGGTAATGTCTTCACTTGAGTCCTTTTGATTAATTTTGCTTCTCCAACCCAATAAACTCTATTTATTCATTTCATTTGTAACAAAAACAGTATATTCCATATACTAGGATGTTTTTATTATAAGGATTCGAGCTACAGTTACACACACCTACATCTAATGGTTAAAGAACATACTATTTCTGTGGATGGCGAATTTCTACCTCACAAAACGATGATTGTTCAACACTCATATAACACCTTCAAAGGTGGCCATTAAGATGTAACTATATTATATATGATATATAATTTGTTTATTTTTTCCTTAAGCTTATTTATTTTTCATTTATGGCATACCTTTATGGCTTCCATTATGGGTATACACGATATCATCATTTTAGGAAGTGCGGACTACCGCCCCCTCAAAGTGATTTGATTCGTTAATGCAATACGTGGGATGTATAAAGGATGGATTTAATAATATTATATATGATATTATACTTTAATTATAATATAACTTTTTATCATTATGATTTCACTCCATTAAAGTATGAGATATAAATGATTGTAGCGTTCATGCGTACGTACGGCTTACCGTCTTCATGAACGGTGCATTTCATTTCTTATCCCCAAATGTAATGTACTATTATAAGTACATATCTATAATGGATATATATGATGTATGTTACATCTAAATTATGAATATAATTTTGGAATTAAAATAAACATACCTCTCATTTAGTTTGAATTCCATTAATATGACATAGAAATGAAAGTAGTGTTCATGCATACGTACGACTTATCGTCTCCATGAACGGTGCATTTTATTTCTACCTATAAATGATTATGAGATATTATAAATATATGTATATGCTAGATTTATAAGATATATATGATATCCAATTCAGGAATGTCATTCTGGATATAAAGAACCTTTGACCACATGAACAACATGTAATTGTAAGAAGTCCACTTTCGACTTAAGAACAAAATATCGACAAAACAAACATTATTAACTTATATTATTAAATAATGTTTATAACATGGAAATAAGTGATATAAAAGCAATAATAATCTTGAATAAGGTTCTTATGCATGTAGAAATTAACTCAAGTTTATTATTCAGGATGTTAAAGAATGATCGAGTCAAGTCGGACCCAAGGTAAGGGACTTCGTCTCAATCTCCTTTCATTGAGTCATATTTAGTTTTATAAAAAACTATCTTTTATACGGTGTATAAACCCCTTTGACATTTACTTTTATACAAAAGGAATCTTTTTCTACGAAGCATTTTACTAAACGACAAAATGGAAAGTTTCTTTTAACGTACGCGGTGACAACAACCTTTTCCGCCACCGCGTGTATTATTTGGTCTTTGGCTTCCTCAACAAGTCATGATGTTTTTAAAATGAAATAAATACCATATAGTCTTTTATGTATTTTGGTATTGAAGACGGTTTTTATAATGGATTTTTTATGTCAATATATTTGAGTGATATATTTTTATCAAAGTGTGGAAATGTTTTCTTTCCATTATATTTGTTTTATGTCTAATGATTTTATAATGTTAATTGGACATTTGACGGGTGGTTACATGATAAACCATATGACAGGTGGTTCCATGAATACCAAGATGGGTGGTTACATTATAACCTCAAATGCATTGGCTGTGGAAGTCGTCCGTATGGCTATTCCATTATGTGATATGTGTGGAAGTTGATCGTATGGTTATTCCATTTTAGTATGTTTAAGTCCCAAGTTACCTTTATATGTTATGTGATCTTTATATGGGTTTTATGGTAATATTTTGGTTAAAAAGGGTACGTAATGATCTTTTATTCAGCTAATAGTTTTTACTACATCATAAAGGTGAAAATAATTACATTGATAAGGTATAAATGGTTTACTTGTTGTTTTGGTAAACTAATAGTTTTCATTCTTTGTGTATCCCTTACTGAGCTTTTTATGCCCACCTCATGATTTTTTTGA
The DNA here is from genome assembly GCA_963277665.1 of Viscum album. Taxonomy (NCBI): domain Eukaryota; kingdom Viridiplantae; phylum Streptophyta; class Magnoliopsida; order Santalales; family Viscaceae; genus Viscum; species Viscum album. The sequence goes on from OY728159.1 coordinate 1,438,194,729, forward strand.
AATGTTTTTCCCAGGACTTAATGTGGAATAGGGTCAAGGATGGGATCAAGTGAAAGTCATTCTATATAAATCATGGAACTAGACATGTTTCTTTTTTTATTCTATGGAAACTTAGTAGAAGTGTCTACTTTGTAATATTTTGAGATGTAGTAGTTATGTTCCAATTCTCTTAAACTCTAAACCTGAAAACATCATCAATGTGAATTATTCATTTAATTCAATATTAAGTAAGGTTTAAGGCCAGGGCCCTATATATGGGGGCCTTTGTTCTTGGTGCTCTTAGTTTACTTGTTTTTTTTTCGTGGTTGTTATGTGTCTTCGTACTTTGAGCTGCAGTAATTAAAGACACTTTCCCTTATGATGTTTACTTCCCTGTCCTTTTTATGGGTTGATACTAAGAGGTTCTAGTTAAGACTGTTGACTTGACCATCACTTTCATGTTTTCTACTGGAGGAGACCCAGTAACCACACACCGATGATGACAGTTCAAGTCAACCCTTGGAGTCTAGAGTAACGATTGGATCTCTTGGTAGTAGCGTCGAGTCCTTACGACGTCATCCATGACATGGATTGTACTGTTCATGCCAGGATTGACTATATTACGCAAAAAATGTGGTTTATCCAGGGGATGAGACTACATTTCTCTTTTTGGCAGAGGAGAAATCTCAGCATATCTTGTAGAACATAGACGAAGAAGAGTGGAGATTAGTTATTACAATTGGCTAGACTCACCCATTGTACGTTGAGCGAACGGTTTATGGTTATCTCAAACTCAATATTCTCATGTGTGTATTCTCATAGAAGGAGTTGAACCTGAGATAGAAGCTATGGATTGAGTTCCCCTAGGACTATGACTTCGAGATAGTCTATACTCCTGGGAAGGGGAACATAGTAGTAGATGCACTCAGCAGGAGATCAGGCATTCAACTGTTAGGAGAGGCGAAACCGCAGATGGTCGTGTTTCAGATATCCTTCAATGGTAGTGATGGAGTCAGCACATGTAGAACTAGAGAAGGTTCTGGCTACGACGAAGAAGGTGCAGATCATCTAGGAGTGGATGAAGACTATACAGAGGAGATAAAAGTAAAATGCTGATAGGAGATGGAGACCACTGGAGTTCGAGGGTGGCCACCACTCCTACGGGTCTCACCTCAACGAGGTCCACAAATATTTGGTAAGGTTGGCATGTTATCTCCTCATTTCAATGAACCCTTCCAAGTTCTCAGCAGAGTAGGAGAGGTTGATTACCACCTATCCCTTCCACCTTAGAGGCACTGGGTGCATGGAGCCTTCTACGTACCTCAGCTGAGAAGATATGTGCTCAACCCGTTCCACTACATCAACCCCAGAAAGCTAGATATCGATGACGTGGTGATTTTCACAAGTTTCCAGTAGATATTGAGGAGCGATAGGAGTGGGTACTATGAAGATGGTTGATTCCTCATGTGTGCTTTTGCTGGCAACACGGGATCCTCCAGGAGAGCACAGGGGAGCGGGAGGCTCAGATGCATGTTTGGTAACCCTTTTTGATTCCCTCACGTGTGTATTAGCTTTACAGGGACGTAAATCACTGAATAGGGAGGAATGTGAAGTCCATAAAATTTAAAGGAATATTTTTTCTTAATTTCTTTGGAATATTACGAGTTTGTGGATTCTAACGACACTTGATTCTGAGGCCCGATGTGCCCAACATCAATTTCTGAAGATTATCTTGGTTACGTTCAGTGAACGAATGAGAAGGATTTTCTATCATATGAACTATTGCTCGGAATTGTAATATGAGGGCATCGATGAACTCGCAGCGCCAGTAATTTATTAAGGGGACCTTTACTACAGTTGTGTTTTAAGCGGGTTGAGAAATAATAATTGGGGAATTCGTTTAAAATAAATAAATTTGGTTGAGCAATTTTATTTTACATATTTGGAAGTGAATCCCTCCCATGGGATGTTTTTGGTGGGCCTGACAACCATCAAACATCCCATGTGTGGATATTTGAAAGGTGGGGCCCACACGAGCCCCAACCATTCACCTACCCTTATACTCCTTAAACCTCCATTTATTTAATTCCTAGACAACGCCCCTCTTTATTGTTTTCCCAACACACTTCAATTAATGAATTGATCCTCCTCAATTAATTAATTTAAGTGGTATGAGTTTTGAATTTTGAGCCTCAGTTGTGTGAATAAAAATAATAGAATGAGGTATTATTTTATTTTGGGAGCTTTTGGTGTGTTGGGAAAATTTTCGGGGAGATCTCTTGAGTTTTTGAAGAACACCGACTCTCCGAAAAATAATGACCTTCTGACTCATCAAATAATGCTCCACACTTCTCCAATCCTTTTCTTCCTCTACGTCAAGGGAGGAGACTCAACCGTGGGGAAACTCACCAACTAAGATGGTTCAATCCGGACATTAATGGAGCGACATCATTTTCCTCATCTTCGACGAACAACCCATTATCACGGAAGGGTTTTATCTTCAATTTTAATGGATTAATGTTGTTCTTGTTCTTATTTTAATAATTGGATAGTCTTTGGCCAATTGCAATCTCCAAACACTGAGGTCACGGGCCGAACGAACACGGCCCATCGACCCTCTGTTGGATCTTATTTTTCCATGCAACGGAAGAGGCAATGGGAGTCGGTGGTGATGAATGGAAGCAACGGCTGTGCGCTGGCCGCATGCAATTGAACTGCGGCCCGCATTTGCGGGCTGCTTGACCGAGGAATAACTGGCCAACTATAACCAGTAGGTCCAAAGGAATGAAGAGTGGCACCCCTTTGGCGCCGCACTGTGGAGAACCGTGGCCCGCACTTCACGGGCTGCATCGACGGGAGAACTGTCGGCCATGCATCCATCCGGGTTGAAGAAGTTGTATGGTCTTGATGGCGCTGCACTGAGGAAGAAATGGGGCCCGCTTGTGCGGGCCGATCGGCGGTCGAATCAGCCGACAAGAGGCAGGCCAGGCTGGAGAGAACCCGCGACGCCAGGAGGGAGGTCGGTGGTCGAACCTGCCGGTAGGAGGCAGGTCGGCGGTCGAACCTGCCGATAGGAGGCGACACTGCTGGGTGCCTCCGGTTTCGTCATCCAGGGGGGCGCCCCCTCGAACCACTTAGCCCGGCCGGGACGCCCCCTGTCGGGCAGGGCTGCACCGCACCATGCGCATTTGGGCTGGGTTTTGCCCCTTTGGGCCAGGCCACGCCCTTCGGTCCGGGCCACACCCACTTCGGGATTGGACGCACGTTTCATCGGCCCGGTCAGACCCCCTTCCGGGTTGGACCCACCAACTCTGGGTTGACCCGACCCGTCAGCCCATCGGGCTTAATGGGCTAGGCCCGCATTCACTTAAACATGAATAACCTGAAGACTGGGTGTCCAATCGATGTGCCGTCTACGGAACTGGGACCCTCATGATGAGGCGGTCCTTTTGCAATACTATATGTGAGATTTGGACGACTTTGGAAAATGGATGAGTTTGGAATGATCGTAATTTCAACCGGGCCCTCGGAGTGGAAACTCTTATAACTTATAGAATGGACGTATGATTGATGTGCCGCCCACTATGATGGATTCCTCTTGATGAGAAGGTTATTTTGACGTACGTCACATGAGGTTTCGACGTAGTTGGAGTATGTCTAGGTTGGATTGTACCCAAAATCCAACCGGGCCCTTGGAACGGAAATGCTAATAACACAAAGACCGGGCGTCTGATTGACGTGCCATCTATTGAGTTGATACCCCTATGACGCGGCAGTCCTTTAAGATACTTACATGTGACATTACGTAACACTTGGAAATATTGACCAGTAGCTTGTGGAGAGGATCCTTCTGGAGATGATCGTACGTAGTACAAAGACCTTGTAGCTGGGTGGGACCTAATGACTGCTAGTCCTATTCGATTCAGAGTGACTTGACTAGCCCAGTGGGGAGCACTACTGTGTTGGGGTGCAAGACCCATGGCAGAGGATCACTACAATTTTTGGGTGGCATACCCATGGTACATGATAGAAGGAGTACCTCTGTAGGCGAAGAGCGGGTGCACTTTGTTGCAGCGGCATATCCATGGCGGGGAAGAGCTACTGTGTTGGGCTGACAGACCTGCGATACTCGATAGAGGAGGAGTACCTCAGTAGTCTAAGGATAGTGAGTAGCACCTCGGAGTAGTTGTATCACTACTGTGCTCGACAGAGGATGAGTTCTCCAGCAGTAGTGTTTTCGACATCATGAATAATATCCTGGTTTGAACTGAGTCAATGACCTTTGTGTTTTCCTCATGATTTAGATGGTTTACTTGATTTCTTAGTTATATGTATGGCCATATACCTAAATAAAGGTAATCGGTTGAGATATTTCTATGTGGTTAATACTTGTTGGATTTTAGGGAGAACATGAGGGTCTTGGGCACCCTACTGAGTATCATTATAGTCACCCCTGCATGGGCTATGCCCGCACCTCATTTTGTAGGATGCTGATGACGAACATCGCAGACCGATGTAGAGTGTATGAAGACTGGACGGTACACAGAGGTGGACATTCAGTGTGACAGCACAAAAAGCAGACTGATAGACATAGAGTGCTGAGGAGGACATCAGTACCTACCCTTCAGGTAGGAACCCGGTGGATGATCCAGGAGTTACTTCAACATTCTGTTGTTTGTCTTTTTAGTTGTACAGTCTTTCAGTTGTAGTTGTACATTTCTATTGGGCTTGTATTCCGACCCCTTTTACTTTCATCACACTTGTTTTTCTGGTTTACTTAGTGTTTTCTTCTTCTTGTACTCTGGATGTGTATGTTTGCGTTCCATAAAGGCAATGCCTTCCATTTTTTATCGGGATTTATGCCTTTGTTGCTAGTCGCTAGCCCTTGGCCTATAGAAGGCATGCTTGGGGTAGTCACGGCACGGTCCCCGAGGACGGGTCCTGATAGAGTAATACCAAAATATTTAGATTATCATATTGGTGAAAGATTATTTTACACCATTTACATAATATGGAAAATTGTTTTTGACTAAACAACCTCAAAACCAAATGAATATATTCAAATAAAAAACAAATAAAAAACATATAGGAAAAAAATTTATTATTGGGAAATACATCAATTAATTTAATTGTATCATACATAAAATATTTATTAAATATTTTACATCTAAATATTTTAACACCAAAAATACATTAAATTAGGAACTTGTAAATTATAAAATTAAATAGATAATAAGGATATAATAATATATTATAATTGATTATAAACTTACTGAATAAGTATTTATTCACAGAAAAATAAATTTTAGAAATATGAGGAATTTTTTGTAATGAAATAATTAGGTTTGAAATATGTAAATCATGAAATATAAGACATAATTTGTTTAATGACTCATTATATATATCTAAACTATTACCCACCTAATGATGTACCAAAATTAAAACATCACATATATTTTTATGTATTTCAAAAATATCAAAAACAAATATTAAAAATAATAATAAATGATATTTATGGGATACTCATTAATGCAAGTTAGATAAAAAAAATTATTTACATTAATGAATTAATAGTCTATTATGGAAGAGAAATAATGCTCACTGATCTAAAAAAATGTAACAATTTAATAATTCAATTATTATTGGGAAACAGCCATTCATGAATATTGGTTGGTGGACATGTATGAGTGACATATGGTTCCCATCCAACAAAGTTAATTATAGTTTATAGATAAAAGAATTTTATTCCTTAATTTATTATTCAACAAAAAAATTATAATTCACATTATATACTCAGTTTTTGAAATTTAATCAATTCTAAAAAAATTATGTTCATTATCAAATTCATAGTTTAATGTTAACAATAAATACTATTGTAACATCCAGATATAAAAAAAATATCTACTATCATTAAATTCTCTGATGAAATAATAATCATTGTAGATAATAATCCCATTATGTATGCTTATATACATCTAATCGAAAACATTAAGATATTTTTTATACATCACATAATGAAAATTATCTAAAACACTTATTTTTTAATAGTATAAAGTTATATAATAAAATTTTTTAAACTAATACAATGAATATATATTTCAAAATGATGTTTTATAATGACCACATACCATCTTAAATTGTCACACATTACATAGGGATTTAAATATAACCATCATCTGAATGTCATATTTAATATTCATTTATTAGCCACAAAAAGATGAACACATTAATTTACAAATTTAGAATATTTTTGTGATAATATTTTGAAGAGAATTTTATTTTGTAATATATTATTTAATGTATATTTCACATAACCTTTTTTAATTCAACCATTAAATGAACTTATAATCACACCAATTTTATCACCTTGTAAAAAATTTGGTGTTCTGGATTTTGTATTTGAAATATATGATCATTTTAATCATGTTATGGGAAATATAATTTTTTATGGATAATTGTAAAATTCATTGTTGAATACTAGTATTTTGGGACATCAATTAAAAATTTTCAATGAAAAGGACACATGACACATGTTCGATAATTTAAAAAAATAGAAAAACCCTTGATTAACATTATTAAATTATATTACATACATGAAATAATTAATAAAATATAAGTAATGTTAGAATTGAGATAATATTTTGGTTTCAATAGATATATATGAATCACAATTTATATTTATATTTATGTGAATGATTCTCTATAATAGAATGATATCCCACAATTTTTATTATAATATCATTATAATGACTCTATATGGGAGGATGTTTTATGGGATGGTAGATGTAATATTTCCATATATTATTATCTATTGAAACATTCTAACACTAGTCAATATAAAATAATTTTTTGGAACATAAATAAGTTTGATTAATGAGGTATTAGTTTTGGTTCTATTGTAGGAACATCTGCACTTTTGATGTTTTACAATCTATGATGACAATCCAAATGAAGATGTATAAAATTGACATATTAGTGATATATTGGATTCTATATATATTTTATTTTAATGTTTAAGTATTGAAGGAGATTAATGGTTGTTGGTGTTTCATTACAAATGTAAATTAGTAATATTTTTTCTTATAGATGTAATTTTTTCTACAATATATTCTCAAATATCTAAATTTTCTTAATAAAATTTTCACATTTTATTATTATATATACTTATAATAAATATATTGATACCATTTACTCGTTATGATTATTTATTCAAAATAAAAAATGTGAAATTCCACACTTATTAGGGTATAGTTCATAATTATCTTGTTTCACATTTGTAATTCGATATGAATGAGTTAATTTATGTACCATTTTGAGGATACTACATTAATACAAGGATAATTATTTTAATGGTTGTACAATTAGTTATTAAAGAGTAAAGGATTTAATGTTATTTATTATTCCATAAATTATAAATAATTTATTTTAATTGGTATTTTATTTATATGGTATAATTTCACCATAAACCTTATTATATGATTAAGGAATAGACGTAAAATTGTCCTACAATTATATAATTTTGATTTATCATGATGATTATGCAACTATTATATAAGTGATTTTAATTATATATTTAAAAATTTGAAGAACATTAATATGAGGGTTGATTTTATGTCATTCCATGGATCCTTGTTAATGTAATGAAACTAAAGTTTTTTAATTATAAATTTAATTGAATATGCCCCTATAAAACAAAAATGATCAACCCAATAACCTTTACGAAATCCACATATGTTTTATTATGTAATCGTAATATAATTTTTATAAATTAAAAATTTGGAATCATTGTATTCCAAAAATCGTTAATTTTTTTCAAGGGTAGTTTCTGAAGTCTCGTTGTATTTAATAAACCATAATGTTGTGTATGTAACTTATATAACATATATAGAAATATCAAGTGTACTAAACTTTTGGTTCATTTTAGTGTCTCAATTGTTTGATCACTAAAACTCTTATAATTTTCATTAAATAATAATATTATACTCCACCATTTTTTACACAAAGTTATATCATCCAACATTTTTTTCCATTAATACTGGACACCTATGATTCAAAACACAATGGCAGGAAAGTAAATTTCGTATATGGGTATTCATACATTTTATGCTAATCATTCGAAGAAACTGAATTAAATAAATTATTACAATTATATGGTCGGTATTTAATGTAACTTATTCATAAAAGTTATAGGCACCCTAAATGTAAATACAAATGTGGGACCCCAAAATTGGGCTAGGTGGTATATAAATAGATGAATTAGAACCATAGTCCAAGCATGAAAAATTAATTATCCAACATTAGAAATGATATCCTAGAAAATTTCATCTAAGAGTATAAACTGCTTGTTCAAAACCATTATATAACGATTTATTGGATGGATTTACAGAGAATTACCTACATTTCAAGTTGTTCTATTACATTTTTTTCGAACTATGTACCATATATATTAAATTATCTCATCTTAAATGAGGATCATCTAATATTCCAAGATCAATTGTGAAATGAACATGATGACAAATTTTATACATTAATTACTCTATTAATGGACCTAATTAAAAATGCACTTGAATAAAAATGTACTCATACCACTAAAAATATATTCATGTAAAATGTGAATTCAAAACATCTGTAAAAAAGGGGTTGTGTCGTTTTATGAATCTTAGATACAGATTAATGATATAATTATAATGAAAACACATAATTATTCTCATTCAAGTATATGTGAAAATATTTAATGAATTATTATGTTAGGGAAACAAACAATTCACAAACATTTTTTATTATCAGACCATAATAAACAATATTATTTCTTATGAGTACAAAGAATGTCATGGTGAATAAAAAAAAAATTTCATAAACAAATAACTATAATGAGATTCTTTATAATTTATGTATTAGTAATAATAATTGGGTAGAATAAATGACATATGATGAACATAAATCTATGAATTATAATGTTGAGGATAGTGATTTGATGATAGATTAAAATTTTAATTTTTTTTATCAAGTTGATTATTTTAGGAATATTATTACCATAAGACTAAAAATAGAATACTCAATTATCAAAAAAAATTTATCATTATGGAACCCCTCTGAATGAAAATTATCTATATTTTCAATATCAATAGTTTACAATAAATTTTATTCCATTGTATAAGTACAATACATGATTCTATGAAATGGATAATCAAATTTGTAATTAGTTGAAATGTTCTATTCTATATCCAACCTAAATTTTTTAAAACCACTTATATTTTAATCTAAAACAATAAAATTAAAATATTATTCAAAAAAATTCCAATAACATATCCAGAAACACATCTAAATGCATAAATATTCACCACAGATAAAACCATCTCTTAAAACACTACAAAATCTATAACATAGAAATTGCAAGAAAAGTCATGGAAGAAACTACATAGAATGAATTATTGACTTTCACCTCTAATACACGAATTATATACTGTTAAAAAAATTAGTTCACTAATTCACACATAGGAATACCCTTCAAAAACTGTGAATTGAGAATCTAGTTTCATAGAATCCTCACTCAAATAGCTCAAAGAAGATACTGAGACGATATGATACAATGTTATTGAAAAACTCTATTAATACATTTTTATCCAATAAGAGGTCTAAAACAGTAATTATAGTTCTATATTAGTACAATTACAATATATAAAATATAACAGATATGTTTTTAATGAACTCTTACTAAAAAAAAAATTCAATCTAATACATTCCCATAAAATATCACTTAAAATAGAAAACCTATGTTGAAATATACATTTTGGGATTGGTTCTCTAAATTTAAAGTTATTACACAACTATTATACTAAAAAACCACAACTAAATAATCCTAATATGATATATAATTTTTATCTTTAAAAATGATGTTAATATAAAAAAAATAACTTTTTTCGTTTCTAATTTGAACACCACAATGCTTAGAATACTTACTTTTTTGTTGAATAACATAATTTTTTCAAAATTCAATGATGAATTATGAAATAAATTTTATTAACATACATATATTATCATGTGACATGTTTTAATTAAATTCAATATGTTTTTATATTATATTATCATTGAGAATTTAAAACACACATATCCCATTATTAAACATATTGATCATATTAATATTGTTTTCAATGATATCTCTTGGGTTGTTCTGGTAAGATTTGATAACATCATTTAACAAGTCAACATCATTTACAGGGAATGTCGATAAAATCACCATGGAAAAAAATATAATCCACTATTATACCTTTATATAAATAATTAACATGTTATTATTAGTTAATAATTTTAACATTACAACAAAAAATTTTAATACTAGACGTGATTGAAAAATTTACTAGAAACTCTTTTAAATTAGTGATTCTATGGAGGATTATATGTTGAATCTGATTGGAATTTATAAACATGATCTCTATGTCTATAAAGGGAATATTCAATGATTTTAATGTTATGAATACATCGATTTCCATTAATCATATGATTAAAATTTGTATCTATTTTTTGAATAACATTTATATAAATCTTTTGATGATTTTTCGAAATAACCAAACAAAAAATCCTTAAAAGAATTAATAATAATGTACTCAATAATCATTTCGAAATATCATCATTCAATTTAATAAGAAAAAACATATTTTATAATATATTTAATTCTACCAATAATTATGGGAAATGAAATATTGTATGTTTCTAATTCAAATTCCTCTTATGAAAATTTATTCCCATATAAGATTAAAGTCAGTACCTTGTATGACTTATATAAGTATTTATTCTTATGAAAAAACTCAATCACATCATGTTGTCAGTTTCTCTTCACTTTATTCTTATATAGTTAATAACCTATTAGATTTTATTATTTTTAATTGAAATAATTTTATATAGTCCCATTTTGATCAAATTTTAATTATCCAACTAATAGAAACACTACGAATAGATTATGAAATCGATTTTAAAAAATTTATATATACATATTTGACATTAATTATAATTTTCATGGATCTATTAGGTAATAAACTCAATATGATATTGGAATTTTGTATTATATGACATATAATTGATTATTACTGTGTATCCCAATTCATATGGTCAAAAGGATACTTGAATAGTAGTTATTATCAATAAGGATGGTGATATTCTCTCCATGAGGGTGAGTGGTGTATTGAGTATATTTATCAACTATTGAATGTTTTAATCATGTATAAAGAATGAAAATTTTCATTTTCCTATGATTAATCAAGTCCATAGAAAAGTGGTATAAAATATATCATTTCTATACAATAAATGGGTATTAATGATACAATTAAATAGTTATTCCATTATAAAATTATAGGAAAACATCAATAACCTTGTAATTTGTAAATATTTCCTTTATGAAAATATACTTATGGTTTTATAATTTCCCTGTTACCATGTAGTGGTTATTGATGGGATTATTGTATGACCTGGTTGGAGAGTGACTTGATTCCTTTATATATCACATTTTCACATTTGAGGATAAAATAACATAATTCCAATAAAATAATTTTATGAGTATTTCATGATCATTCAATAATAAGATTGACATTAATTTCAAATAAGTACGAATTTAATATAATGTATGGACAATTTCTAAAGCATATTTCATTTGTTAGTGCCATAAATAATGATATATACATGGTATATATATCATTCAACAATACAAACCTATTAATTGTGAATGATCTGAGATCCTTTATTAGACATGATTATCTGTATTAGTGTTTCATTAAGAACATCATATATATTTTATTAAATATTTTATTCTTGACATGTACTATATAGGCATTTTGTTTGGATATAAATTTTTGAGAAATAATTAATGACACTAAAGTGATGTTTTATCTTACCACTAATTATATATGGTTATAATTGAAAATATCACATAATATTAATTGATTATGAATGTATATTTTATTAGTTGATTAATTTATTAAACATAAGAAAAATTCCAAAATTTCTTTTTATATGAAATACAATCCTAAAATGAATCACTAATCAACTGATCTACCAATAAGAAATAATTTATTATTTCCGTATTCTATATGTGAATTTTATGTCACATCTCACAGGCCCTCCAAAATGATATTCTCTTACCAGTTCACAATGAAATACCATTTAAACAAGGATGTATCCATGGTTAATATAATTTTTTGTGTCATCTTATTTTAATAAATTGGAATAATAATTAAGATGAAAAATTGTGGAGAAAATATTATAGTTGATCACCTTTATTATAGATGCTCCTCTCCAGTATCTCAGATATGGTGCGTACTAGGATAAATGGAATTACTTCCCAATGGAATGGTCATATTTTTATTTGAATTATAATAGATACATAAATTATTTATATATGAAGTAATTATAAGTAAATTCAAATAATTTTTTTAATAATAACATTATTCCATAAAGTGTATCCCTACAAATCAGTTATATTAGACAACCATGAATTCGATGTAAAAGAAACAAAATATGGGTAAAATTAAATTATTACTAATGTTTATGTGAAATGGAATTTATCCTAAACAAATAATGAATACTCGATATGGAATGGTTAATAACATATATAAAAAACCATTTAAATACCTCTATGTGTAATAATTAATATGGAAAGGTATATAAATGGTCAAAATTTTCTTTTAAATAATCTGACAAGGCATAATCATTATGGTAGGGTAAATAATTCAAAACGCACATAAAATAAAATGCAGCTGTAGATTTTTTAGAGTGATAATATCATGGATAAAAATAAACTATATTAATGAATTATATGGTTGATTATTGGTCTCATGATTCACAAGTACATGATATATTTTCTAACAAGACCATCAAAAGATGTTTTGTAACATACTGTGTAAAATCCCACTAAACTATGACTCTAAACTAAATATTCTCATGAGAAAACCAATTCATTGAATGGATATGTATAAACTGGACACCCCCATGTATTTAAAATCATTATCCTTCCTTACATAATAAATAATCACTAGTGCAGAAATTGTTTTTTACGTCACCATTTATTACGTTGGTTATATATAACCGACGAAACAATGCGGCGAGTAGATTTTTCACGTCGGTTATTTTAATAACCGACGTTACAAATCGCGCTTGTTGGGTTTTTACATCGGTTATTTGATAACCGACGTAACAAATCAATGCTCGGGGGTTTTTGACGTCGGTTATTTCGTAACCGACTAAAAAAAACCGCGGTTTTTACATCGGTTATCAAATAACCGACGTAAAAAACCAAAGCGCGGTGTTTTTTACGTCGGTTATAACATAACCAACGTAACAAACCCCCAGGTGCTTTGGTTTTTTACGTCATTTATTGGATAACCGACGTAAAAAACACGTAGATATCGGGTTTTTTTAGGTCGGTTATTTGGAAACCGACGTAAAAAAACCCGATATCTACGTGTTTTTTACGTCGGTTATCGAATAACCGACGTAAAAAACCAAAGCACCCTGGGGTTTATAACGTCGGTTATAAAATAACCGATTTAAAAAAGCTTAAAAATAGTTTATAACGTTAGTTATATAATAACCGACGTTATAAAGCATTTAAAAAAATTAAAGCCCGCGTTCTGTCATTTACGATTTTTTCGATTGACAGTCGTCGACTCGTCTCTCTCTCGCGCGGTAAACTCTAATCGGCTCGTCGATCGCCTGTATTACACTCATTTTGGCTTCATTGTCTATCTTCTTCACTGCTCTCGGATCTATCATCTCAACTCGCGACATTCAAGTAAGCCTTCCACGAATTTATTTCGTTCGTTTTTGTTTTGATTCTTGATGTGCTTTTCATTCGTTTTTGAATCTCGTGGAATTTTTTTTATTGCAAATGGTTATTATGTTCATTCAACTCGCAAGATGCAACTCGCAAATGATTATTAAAACATTGTGGATTAGCTTCAGCAAAATCTGAAAAATAATGGGTGGTACTGTAACGTTCCATTCTTCCAGCAACATTATTATTTTCATTCCCTAAGTTATAAAAATAAGTATTATGTAGGATGATTCAAAAATTTAATCTGTGAGATGAGTTGATTTATGTGTGAAACCCAGGCCAAACACATATGTATTTTTTTTATTGTTATTACATATATATAGTTCGACATATACTTTTTTTTACATTACTACGATATTAACATTACTTTTTCTAAAGAAATATTGATGTCCTTAGATTATATATTGGATCAAAAGGATATAATAATTCTAATATATAATCAGAATGATTAGATAATACGACAATATTATTAAACATAAAACAAATGGTCTATATTCATATTTTTAAAAAGACACTTACGATGTATAGCTATTTGGTGTTGGGTACTTAAGAAAACTACTACTACTTTCAAGATTTGTTTTATATTTTAAATTGTTTTACATTCAAATTATGATTTTTTTCATATAAACATTTTTTGTCTTATCTTAAAAATATATATTTTTTGTTGATATTTGTTATTGGTAATAATGAGTCGAAGTTGGATTACGGCACATCGAATGAGCAATGAATTTGAGGAAGGTGTTGATGCCTTTTTGGAATTTGCATAACGAAATGTACCAAGTAGTGACATTTTTTTCTATCCATGCCTGAAATGTTTGAATATGAAGAAGTTGAAAAGTAGAGAGATAAAAGATCATCTGATATGTCATGTTTTTAATCCAAGTAACAGCCCTTGTATTTGGCATGGTGAAACTGGACGGAATGTCACTGATGATGATGATTCACAAGATGGTAACTCCGATGGAATTGAAAAATGATTCGCGATATTGTAGCAGAACAAATTGAGATCGAACCGATAGTTGCACGTCTATATGGTGATGCTGAAAAACCATTATATCCCGGTTGTACAGATTTTACGGTTCTGTCGGCGGTGTTAAGATTGATTAACCTAAAGGCGAAGCATGGATGGAGTGATAGAAGTTTTACAGAGCTGCTACAATTGATGAAAGACATTCTTCCAAAAGATAACGATCTTCCAGATTCACATTACAAAGCCAAGAAAATATTATGCCCGATGGTATTGGGATACAAGAAAATACATGCCTGTCCGAATGATTGCATTATATATAGGAAGGAATATGAATTTATGTCAGAGTGTCCAAAATGTGGGACATCACAGTATAAGGTGAAAGAAAAATCACATGGTGATGTAGATATTACAAAGCTCCCTTCAAAGGTATTTTGGTATCTTCCTATAATTAATCATTTAAAACGTTTATTTGCTAATTCACATGATGCAAAAAGGTTAATATGGCATGCTGAAGAGCGGGTATGTGATGGAAAAATACGCCATCCAGCTGATTTTCCACAATGGAAGAAAATTGATGCGCAGTATTCTACATTTGGAAATGAAATAAGAAATCTCAGACTAGGGTTGTGCACAGATGGGATGAATCCATACCGAACACTCAGTAGCACACATAGTTCATGGCCTGTTTTATTGGTAATTTATAACCTCTCTCCTGATGTTTGTATGAAGCACAAATATGTCATTTTGAGTACAATGATCTCTGGTCCAAAGCAACCCAGTAATGATATTGATGTTTACTTGTCACCGTTGATTGATGATTTGAAACTGTTATGGGCTGATTGTATTAGGGTGTATGAGTCTTATAAAATGGAATATTTTCAACTACATGCAGTGCTTCAGTTCACTATAAATGACTTCCCAGCGTATGGAATTTTTCTGGATACAGTGTTAAAGGGCATAAAGCATGTCCAATTTGCGAACAACAGACGTCCTATTGTCAATTGCATCATGGGAGGAAAACAGTGTACATGGGTCATCGAATGTTTTTGCCTATGGAACACCCTTATAAAAAACTAAAAAAGGCATTTAATGGCTCACAAGAATTTGATACAGCTCCAAAACCTTTATCCCATGATCAATATTTTGAGAGGGTGAAAAACCTTGACGTGACATTGGGAAAGACACAGAAATCTGGTAATGATAGACATATTTGGAAGAAAAGGTCAATATTTTTTGAGCTACCATATTGGAGGTATCATGAAGTTAAACATATTATTGATGTCATGCACGTGGAGAAGAATATCTATGATTCTTTGATTGGAACATTGTTAGATATTAAAGGAATGACTAAAGATGGGTTGAATGCAAGATTAGACTTACTATCAATGGGAATACGTTTGGAGTTCTCTCCCACTCCTAATGGAAGATGAACATTTCTTCCCCCGGCTTGTCATACATTATCGAAGAGGGATAAAATTACCTTCTGTCAGTGTCTTCATGATACCAAAGTGCCTCAAGGTTATTCTTCTAATGCAAATTTTTTTTCCTCAATGAAGGACTTGATGTTAATAGGTATGAAATCACATGATTGTCACGTCATGATGCAACAAATTCTACCAGTTGCATTGCGTGGAATATTTCCCATTCGTGTCAGAAAGACTATAATGAAGTTGTGTTATTTTTTCAATTCAATTTGTAACAAGGAGATTGATGTGAATGCTTTGAACATTTTGGAAAAGGATGCAATTTTAATACTTTGTCGATTGGAAATGTATTTTCCTCCATATTTTTTTGATATAATGGTGCATTTAATGATTCATCTGGTTCGAGAAATAAAGCTTTGTGGACCTGTATATCTTCGTTGGATGTATCCTTTTGAAAGGTATATGAAAATATTAAAGGGGTATGTTAAAAATCTATATCGACCTGAAGCCTCCATTATTGAAAAGTATATTTCTGAGGAGGTAGCAGAGTTTTGTAGGAGCTACTTGGCTGCGGCGCAACACATAGGTTTGCCTCCATCTCGCCATGAACGAGTTAATAATGAGGGAAAGGGGATTCGTGGCTTGAAAGTCAAATCATTGTCAGCTGAACAGATGAAGAAGTTAGAATCATACATCTTGAAGAACATAGCTGATGCTCAACCATATATCACATTGCAAATTAATGAGTTGAAACAATGTCATCCAAAGAAGAATGAAATGTGGATTTTGAATGAGCACAATAAAACATTTTTGTCATGGATTAAAAAGACTTTTCTTGGTAGATCAGATGTATCAGAGACATTAAAATGGATAGTGGGTGGTCCATGTTTAAATGTGATAATGTGGTCTGGTTATGACATTAATGGTTATACATTTCATACAAAAGATCAGGACAATAGAAGTACAATTCAGAATAGTGGTGTATTGGTGTTTGCAGAAGCAATGCATTTTTCGAGTGCTAAGGACAAAAACCCAATTTCTGCATCAAATTCATAATATGGAGTGATTGAAGACATATGGGAGGTTGATTACTTTAAAATTAAAGTTCCCGTTTTTAACTGTAAATGGTTTAACGGTAACAACAGTGTCAGACACGATGAATTTGGAATGACACTTGTTAATCTGAATAGATTGGAAGACACAACTAATTCTTTTATAATGGAAACACATGCAAAATTTTTTTTTTATGTAGTAGATCAATCAGATATGCAGTGGGTTGTTGTTTTACAAGGAAAAAAACAATATGTTGGTGAGGATGAACTTGATGAATATGCTGATTTATGTGAGATCCCTACATCAATGGAAATATTAACAGAACATAATGATCATCATGTTGAAGACATAGTTTGTGCCATAAGGAATGATCACGATGAAGGAATTTGGGAAAACTATCCATCTGTACATTCCTAAAATTACAGGTAACATATGTTTATTTCTTTTTTAAATTAATTTTTTCCATAAATGTTAGATATTGTATGTTTTTTATTTATTAAAACATTATTTAAAATAAAATAAGTATATGTTATTGTTTGTTTTAATTTTGTTTAGTTTACTTTATCATGTTTATTGTTGTACACCTCTCTCTTGGATTTTAATGATCACAATCACTCTCATCGTGTTCTAACTTGTTTTCAAGTGTTTTGATGCTAGGAAAAAGGTTGCCCAGGAGTTGGCCCAAGAAGGATGATATTGACTCTCTGAGTCTACCGGCCAAATGGTGGACTCCCACCGGCCAGTCGGTGGTCTCTGGGAGAAGCATTGCTTTCTGCCAGAGCCACCGGTCAGTCGGTGTTAGTGCACCGGCCAGCCGGTATGGGCACCGGCCAACCAGTTCTTTCCCACCGGCCAGCTGGAGGGCAAGGCAGTAGGCTTGCCCACTGCCTGGTGACACCGGCCAACCGGTGGATGACCACCGGCCAGCCGGTGGTCTCTGGAAGAAGCATTTCTTTCTGCCGGAGCCACCGGTCAGCCAGTTTTAGCGCACCGGCTAGCTGGTATAGGCACCGTCCAACTGGTTCATGCCCACCGGCCAGCCGGAGGACCCAGGCCGTAGGCTTGCCCACTACCTGGTGACACCGGCCAACCGGTGGATGACCACCGGTCAGCCGGTGGAACCCAGACAGAAGGAAATGCTCTACGACCCAATAGTTTATAACCATTACATGATTTTTAAAATGATTATTTTTGTTCAATGAAAATTACTTTACCATGTTTACAATGTTTACCAGGTTTACCATTTTTTCCATTTTTTACCATCTTGACCATTTTGACCATCTTGACCATCTTTGCCATCTTTACCATTGTTTAACATGCTTACCATATTACCAATGTTTACTATTATGTAACCCAGTACACTTTTCTATTTTCTGATTACAGTAGTATTAAAATATTTGAATTTGTATATTTGTGAACTGACGTTTGTTTTTTTGATTTGAAGGATAATGACAGATCATTCAGATGATCAACCACATGATTCTGGGGAGGAGCATATTGCTGGTCATACCTCTGGGGATGAACATTCACATGCTCCTATTATGACAAAGAGTTCAAAATTTGGTAAACGTGGTTGAACACGTTTACCAAAATTATCACTTTCTCGTACGCTGGATCAGAGGATAGTAGTTGAGTTTGATGATGATGATATTCCTAGAGGTCCGAATGCCAATGATTTTAAGAGTTTTGTTGCAACTCAGGCTAAGACCAAAGTAAGCATTCTGTATGATGATTGGAGAGGTGTAGATAAAGAGGTTATCTCTCAGTTGTGGGAGACGATTTTGGTAAGATCTTTTTTCATTGTTTGACCATTCTTTTAATGTTTCTGGTATATAAAATATGTTTAACCTCTTCTTTATCAGATGACATTGGATATTCCTGACACTGGAGGAGTCAGGAAGAAATGCTTATCGTTGGCTGCCAGGAGATGGAGGTATTTCAAATCAACCCTCAAATCTGATTTCATTTATGGTCAGAGGAGTCATGACAATCCATGTCGTTTATATCCTTGTATAGATGAAGACACATGGAGACAGTTTTTTGAAAGTAGAAAAAAAGATTCATTTCTGGTAAGGGCAATGTAAACTTTTATATACTTTCTTATATAAATGATTTTATTAATGTTTTGATAATGATTTCTTATTCTTAAATTATAGAAAACAGGGAAAGCTCATCAGGAGATCCAATCTAAAAATGTATACCCCCATAGTTTATCTCGGGGAGGGTATACATTATTGGATGAAAAACTGATAGCGGAAAAATTTCAACAACTAAGAGCTGAGTCTTCAAGCTCTGGAGAGGTGGCCCCTCCATCCCCTCCATCTAGACAAGAAAAATGGAAGAGATCTCAGAAGGGAAAAAAAGGGCAATATCTTTCGGAAGAATCGAGAATCGTACCTGAGAGAATTGTAAGATATCTATTTAATTTATTTAAGTTAACTTTTTTCTTCATATAAGTTTCAATCATTATAGAAATGTTCAATTAATTAATACATGACTCTCTTGAGGAGCAAAGTTCAGAGGGGACATTTACAGCTACTGGGAGGTAAGATATTTTATTTGCAGCATTGGGAAGGCCCGAACATCTTGGTCGTGTAAGAGGATATCCGACAGGTGTATCGGTAAGAAAAGTGTTTCCATGTTCTTCAACTTCTAACATTGAGGGGGTTTATAAAAAAAATAGAATCCTTGGAGGCTGAAGTTCAAAATATTAATGCGATGATGGAAGACAAGATTAGAGATTCGGTGCAATCTATGTTTGCAGAAATGCAAAGACAATTTCAGACTGCAGCTCCCACTCCTCCACCTCCCCCTGTTGACCCCATTATTTATCCTCCACCTCCGCCAGTAGCTCCCACTCCCCCACCTCATCCTGCGGACCCCATTTTTTATCCTACGCCTCCGCCGCAGCTTCCTACATATTGCGAGTTATATGTTGATGATTCTCAACATCATATAGTAGCATAAGGGTTGGTATATTGTATAGGAGATACAGTTCATCATCAACAATTAGAGGTAGAGAATCAGAGGGTCACTGTACATGATATTATAGATAGATCATATAGGGTACCAATACCTACAGATGAGGTGGCGACAGTTGGACAGAGTATCAGCCATTTTTTAGTTTGGCCATCCAGACTTCTTCGACTCATTACCATAGAGGTATGAATGTTATATCTTTTTTTTTATTTTTTTTTATTAAAGTTGTTTTATCATTTTAAAACTACTATAATTCTCAATTTTTTTTCACAGGAATACTTCAAAGGTAATGAAATACTGTACAGACAACAACAAATACAACATGTTATTACATCAGATACAGATTCCAGTGGTCTTGATAGATTGTCAAGATATTCACATTTGTTGTTGGGTTTTTATGAGTTTCCAATGGAATCTCATGTTTGTGGACGTGAAATAACTGTGGGGATTAAAAAATCTGATATCATGGAGCTTGTTACTAGAGATAAGTTGGGCATCAACGTGGTGAAATTTTTTTCCATGTAAGTCTTAACACGTTTTCCCTGTGTTATATTTATTAAAAATGTATACTTATATATGTTTTTTATTAGGTATCTTTATAAAATTTGTGAGAAGAATGAACTGATAGAAGTATATGGATTCATGGACCTGCATTTGATTTCCCCTGAAGCATGTGCATTGACTGAGGAACAAAGAATGGTTTATATTGCTGAAAGATTTGAAAAGAATATAATCCAACAATGTTGGATGATTCCTTTTTGTGAGAGGTATGAAACACATTTCTCTCGAATAGTTAATTATCTTTTAACTTAAAAAACCACTAACATTAAATTTCCTTTTATCAGTAATCATTGGATGTTAGGGATTTTTTGCCCAAGGGAGCAAGCTCTTTATTGGATATGCTCTGTTCATGGTGATGTGCGGGAAAGTTTAAAGAATATATTGGAAAAGTAAGTTTCAATTTCTCAATAGTTTTATATATTATAATAAATTTTAAATTTACCCCATTCGTATTATTTTTCTAACTGTGCATGGGCCTACTTTCGAAAAAACACAAAGAAGAGAAATGCAAAGATCAAATATGTAAAGGCGAAGGTAAATTTCCATTTATTATTTTTACTTTTTGATTTATTACATTAAAATAATATATTGAATTTACACTCATTCAAAACAGAATTTTCATGAACAACAAGGCCTCATCGAATGCGGATATTATATGTTAAGATTTATGTATGAAATAATAACAACTGGGACAGTTGGGAATTTTGACCTGGTACGATTTCCTCTTAAACATTGCCATCATATTTCAATTTGATTTATTCATTATACACATAAACTATATTCTTTTTCATTTGTAGCTTTTTGATGACCCTCAACCCTATACTGCTGAAGACATCAGACACGTACAAGTGGAGTGGTCAAATTATTTTACAGGTTTGATTGAAATTTAGTTGTTTATAATGTAAAATGTAATTTTGAATATTTTCGTTTTAATTGTCTATTTGGTAGTTGTTTAGGTTTGATATAGTTTTTTTTTGAAGTTGACAGTGTAAGTTTTGAATGTTATATAAGTGAATGTTTAATTTTGCTCTACTTCTTGTTGTGGTCTACTTTTGATGGTTCTTCTGGTATGGATTTGGGTCTGTGGGGGATGGGTGGCTGGGATGTCCAGGGGTGTGGGAAGCCGGTCTAGGGGTGTGGGAGTGATGTCCAGGGGTGGGGGGTTGTCCAGGGGTGTGGTGGGGGCTGTCAAGTGGGGTGAGGGGGTGAGGAGGTGCTGTTCAGGCGGGTGGGGGGTTTTCGAGGGGTGTTTGGGGGTGTCCGGGGGTCGGGGGCAATCCAGGAGTGTGGTGGGGGCCCCATGGGGTGGGGGAGGGTTGTCCAAGGGGTATACATGAGGGTGGGAGCTCCAATGGGGTGGGGGAGGGCTGTCCTGGGGGTATACATGAGGGTGGGAGCTCCAACGGGGTGGGGGAGGGCTGTCCAGGGGGTATACATGAAGGTGAGGGCTCCAACGGGGTGGGGGAGGGCTGTCCAGGGGGTATACATGAGGGTGAGGGCTCCAACGGGGTGGGGGAGGGCTGTCCATGGGGTATAAATGACGGTGGATTCTATCTAGTGGGTAAGTTTTATATGTTATCTATTTACATGCTTATTTTTGATGTACTTCTGTTTTTGTGGTATGATTTTTGGTTTATTTTCTGGTTGATTCTGGTGGAGAGAAGATCATTGCATTCTGTTTAAAAAAAATTGGGTTTATCACGTCGGTTATTTAATAACTGATGTGATAAAATTCCTGGAAAATAGTTTATCACGTCAGTTATTTCATAATCGACGTTATAAAAGGCCTGTAAACTAGTTTATCACGTCGGTTATTTAATAACTGACGTGATAAAGGGCCTAGAGAATGGTTTAGCACGTCGGTTATTGAATAACGGACGTGCTAAACGGCCTGCACAAGGGTTTATCACGTCGGTTATTGACTAACCGATGTGATAAACCCCCCTCCCCCAGTTTTTCACGTCGGTTTTATATGAACCGACGTGATAAACCACGCTCAGCCCGGTTTATCAGGTCGGTTCGTATAGAACGGACGTGATAAACCACCCTAACCCCAGTTTATAATGTCGGTTCTTCGATAAACGACGTAATAAACATCGCGATTTTATGTTTTTTGACGTCAGTTTTTAAATAACCGACGTCAAAAACCTTATTTATAACATCCCACGTATTAACGTCGGCTAGAAACCGACGTATAAAATTAAAAATAACCGACGTAAGAAACATTTTATGCACTACTGAATATTTTTATCCAATAAACCACATTCATATGAAATATCCATATCGAGTAATGAGAATGAATTAATCAATACTTCCACATATAAATAAATGAGAATAAATATAAAAAACTATGTGTTGATATTATATATGGTTTTAGAAATAAAAATATGTAGAATAAATTATATTTATTATTTGGATATATTAATTATCCAATGATCATATGAATGTGGAAATTTCAATGGATTTTTTTTGAGTTCGAAAATAATTAATAGAATAGATTTTAAATACATATCCTAATAAAAACATATTTACATTCATCCCAAGGATTACTATGTATGGAATTATTATAACATATATAACCTAAATTAAAAATATGTGTTGTTTCCATTTATTATTTAAATTATATATAAAAACATTCATGAAGAAAATATAAATTTTGTTTTAAAAGAATTGAAAATAAATTTTCATGAAAAATAACATTAAAATAATTCTATTTATAAGGATTATCATAATGTTCACATGTAATATTCAATGAAATGATATTGAGTAAATCATTAAATTCAATAAATAATATTCCATTTTATGGAAACAAGGATAAACATGTTTATTCTTTTGAAAAAGATAATATGGTTTAATTGGATACACTTATAAAAGTAATAATGGGATTAAATATATGTCATTAGTCATTTAATAATTGTAAAAATTATTTTTAAAAAAAGTTTTATATTATTTTCACATTATTAAAAATAGATTCCACACTGAAGAATGGAATTTTTTTCATTTTTCTTAAAAAAATTTAAAATATTTATCTTCCAAAGAATTGAAAAATTTTATAATCACAACAAAACTTCAATGAGTAACTAGTGATGTATAAAATGAAATTATATATTATATGATGTCAAAATAATTTCAATAAATCCAAATTCAATAATTTAAATAATAGATTAGAATTAAGATGTAAAATAAACCCTTGAAATGACCATAATGTTGATGTGACAATTAATCAATTAATTGATTAGGTGTATAAAAAATACATAGAAATCTGAAATAATATATAAAATAAAATTAATTTTTCATTATACACATAATCATTGAATATCAATGATGATGAATAGGTTATATAAAAAAATAAATGAAATTTATTTTTATAATTTGTTACCCTTTGTAACATGGTATTAAAATCCCATAAAAAGAAATAATTAAAATTAAAACAAAAAATACCATGAATAATAATTTATTCATGACATCAAATTTTAATGGATCTCTTTGTGCACCGTAAAAGTAATTGGGTTCATGACATTATAATAGCCCTCAACGAAATAAAATTGAAAAGAAATGCCTTACAGTATGCTTCAATTTAGTTGAACATGCATTAACAACCAATATATGGAATTTAAAAATGTTCTGAAATTATTAATTATAAAAGTTACTATTTATGATGTCATAAATTATCATTTTGCATCTTTTTTTCTCACCTTTATTAATAATAGTTCATTATTTTGATTTTTTTGGGTTTTAATCACCATGGTTTCTTATATGTGTTTTGTCAAGAATTATCCAATTCTTGTGGGTAGTATATTTGTTCATAGTATCCCAAATAATAATAATGACATAATTATAATTTTAAGATATTATCTATATTTGTAATAAATATCAATAAATATTATTATGAATATGATGTACATTGCGATCATGGATCTGATAAACCGTAAATAAGCATGTGTAATGTAATCCAAACATCGGTAATCCATATATAAAGGAGTTATGAAATATTTTAACATTACAGAATTATATTAATATCAATATAACCATATTATAGGCATATATAATTCATATTTATTGTGTGTTAATGAAATTATAGTTATACCACTTAGGGAAATATGTATTGCACACATTCCCAAACAACGTTATTGTCAATCATTTAGTGTATAATAAAGAATATGATATGTATATATATTATAAAAAATTAATATGTTGTTGAAATTATCATATTTATTTCATGTATATAACATATAATTATTTGACTTATCTTAATCATCATCCCTATGATGTGTTAGTGAAAGAGGAATCACACCGCATCATCAAATGATAGTGTGTTATATACACAAAATATGTTATCATGTTTTCTATATAATTGAAGTAAAAAATAGAAAATATTATATAATGATTCAGGTTGTATAATGATTTTATATATTTTAAATAAATTATTTATATATACAATTATAATGATCCACGATTAGTTGTAATTGAAGAAAGAACGACATAGGTTTGTGAGGTGTCCATTCACTGTACGAGGCCCAAAACATAAACAATACATAATCTTAAGTTATTTTGACATTTCACTTTGAGGATATTATCATTAATATAGTTTTAAAAATTTAGGCCATTAGTACTACATTACATCTCAAATATTACGATTTATACACATATACACTATCCATTTTTTTTCACAATAATACAACTCAATAAATAAAACACGAATTATTTTCATGATAAAAATCATCTTGAAATCTTTCTTTCCATTACCCTTCATTATACCCTATATAAAAATTTCAAAAACACAGGATTAGCATTAAAAGAATAATAAGGAACATATATTAAAGAAGGAGACAATGATAAATGAATACATAAAAATCAATGAAATCATACTTTATTACACATAAAACATAATCTCTTAACACACCTCATTAAATCATAAGAATTATGAATAACAAATAGAAGTCATAAAATATAATGGAAAATTTTTCCACCCATAACATACTCACTGTACCTTTTTCAATTACGATGGAAGTAACATTCGTTGTTACATTTGTAATACCTATCATAGTATATTAAATAAATATTATAGGAGAAACCATAACATTTACATCAATCACATTTCCTGAGGTATTAGAGATCTATTTCAGGATCACCCGCCTTCTATTTATCATTTAATCACCCATATACATATGCAATTCCAAATTACCCTAACATAATCATAACACATATATCTAGAATAATGGAGAGATAACATTTCCAAATTGTAATTGCAATAAATAATTTCAATATATGGACATAATCAATGATTTATAAAAACCATTTTCAGTAAAAAATTTTGTAAAAGGGTTATATGTTAGGAATTTTCTTTTTAAAAACACTACGGCTTCTTAAGGATTCAAAATATCAAATAATTCTAATGGTGCTGAATGGTCATTGCCAATAAAAATGTTCAAATTATACATTCCTTTTCACATTTAATAAAATTCAACATAGAAAAAATATTCCCATTAAGTTAAATTAATGTCAAATATGTTTATACAACATATAAAAATTATGTTGCGTATAAATCAAAATATGACTCAATGATTGAATATTGAGATGTTATCCCTAACTATGAGCCTGACTCATCACATATAATTAATTTGATCCTGAATAATAAAAATCGGTTAAATTAAACATTCTTGGGATCCTCTTTCATGTTTATTTTTCTTTTTATATCACTTATTACAATGTTATGGAAATTATATAATTAATTAATTTCATATCAAGTGTTTTGCCGATATTCGGTACATGAGTCGAAAATGAACATATTTTATTGTAATTTGTCCTTTTGGACCAAGTACATCACCTCAAGATTATCATCCATGATTTAAATATAATATATATCTAGTATATATTTATATATTTATAATATCCATAATATTGTTATATAAAAAATTAAATGCACCATTCATGGTGACGGTAGGTCGTACGTACAAATTAACACTACATTTATTTCCATGACATGTTAAAATAATAATAACCAAATTATATAAATGTATATTATAATACCAACATGATATTTAGGTCATGTATATATCATAGGTATAGTAAAACCATCCATTATACATTCTTAGTATTGCATGAATGAGTCATATCACGTTGAGGGGGTGGTAGTCCACGCTTTCTCAAATGAGATTATCATATTTTTACATCATGGAATGAATAAAGTTATGATGAAAAAAACTACATAAGAATAGACACAATATTAAAATAATATATATATATATACCATATTAAAATACAATTCAATCATAATTTCCACCATGAGTTGAGGTAGGAAAAGTTGAACAATAATCATTTTGTGAGGCAGTTGTTTGTCGTCTAAAACAATAGTATGTTTGTATCCATTAGATGGAGATGTGAGTGTGTTTAGTTCAAATACATTCATAACAACATACTATTATAATTATAATAATGGTTTTTTTATTTAAACAGTAAAAAGTAGAGCATTGGGTGTGGAGAATAAAAATAATTGAAATTATATTTAGGGAAGATGTTTCCTCTTAATCGAGATACTTCTTTTTTATTTGAGATAAAAAAATTTAATGAATTTCATTCGTACAGAAGTAAGGCTTCTAGGAGGAAGAAAAATTTTTGGGGGATTTTTTATGTAGAATTTGGAATAACCAAGGGGCTTGATAAGAGTGATTTATATGGTTTTATGTGGTGAGTTTTTATAATAGGAATTAGGGGCACTTTAAAAATGTCTATAAATAGAAATTTATTTTAAATTAAATTCTTATTGAAATTGGTCTACAAATAAACTAATATTAATATAAGATTAATTTTGTTTGAATACCAAATATCAAATAATTTTTACACATGTTTTTTAATATTTTGTATCCTTGTCTTTTTGGTTTAACAGTTATTTTACCCTTTTTAATCTTATAGCTATATAATGTTATTTATGAAATGTGGGTTACTTTAAATACCATATAATGTCATAAAATACACACAAGAAAATCATTTATGACTTATTTGGAATTTTTTCCCATTTCACAGATTCATATATCTTTTAGTAACTTAAAATCCTTTAATAAACTATTTTTTTTACTAAGTTATGGATCATGTCAATTTTGAAAAAAATCCATACATAAATTTTTTACAAATTCAAAAAAACATGATTTATTCAAAACAAATAAGTTAAATCAAAGAAAATTTGTCCGTATAGTATAAAAAAATACTGGATGGAATCAAAAAATGGAAATTACATTTATTTTAATAATTACATTATCATTTATTTGGATCTGTTGTTAATGAATATGTGACTACATCATCATTGTGTCATAAATAAATGTATTCATTTAATGTATAAAAATTATTAAAAAAATAGTATGATTTAGGAAATAATATTATGCTTTAAAGGAATATTTATATTAAATGGTATCACTTATAAAACCCCACCCAAAAATTTTATTTTTTTAAGAAGACACATTTTTATGTTATTTTTCTCTTTGCATTGAGTTAATTATTATAATATGTCATTATCATCCCCATGTTTCTCTATGGTCTCCTCAAAAAAATAAATTAACACCTATGGTCAGGAATATCTCTTCCAATAGGATTAAGACATGTGATAAGGTAGTTTAGTATTCTTATTATATTAATTTTTTTTCTTTATTTAAAAGATAACCCTTTAACCATGGTGACAAAAATAATTTCTGAAGATACTATTCATAATGTAAAATAATAAAAGGCGTCTAATAAGATAATTTTTTCCTTTTGATTTGAATTATGGAATCAATTTTCCTTTATTCAAAAACAAATAATTCTTATAATTTAGTTTGAATTTAATTCTTATTTTCAAAACCAAAAAGAATGTTTTTATGATTTAAAAACTAAAAAATTATTGACATTAGTTTCTTTCGAATTTTAATGTGAAATTACATCCAATGATAAAAAACTAGATTAAATGATAAAAATTTATTATATATATAATTTAAAACAATTAAATAATATCATTTAGACATAAACATTATCTCTGTGTAAAAAAGTTATTATCAATTAAAATTTAGAATATTATTACTAATCATCAAAATAAGATAATTATAATAAAAATATAAAAAAATAATCCAATTAATATTTGAGGTCCCAATTCTACTGAAAAATTTTATCTTGCAAAATAGAACATATAATTATTTCAAAAACTAAATTTAATAAGTTTTCCCAATCAATAGAATGTAAAATTATATTCTTGGAAAAATAATTCAATTATTTGAAAATTTTGTTTTTATTCTAATATCACTTCTAGATAACCTATATGATCTATTGAAATAATTACAATGAATATATAAAATATATTATTCATTTAATACAATTCCCTAAAGAGTGATATGATTTTATAAATACAATTATTCTATTTTCAATAGGTCATTATAGAAACACATCCTTAATATTCAATTTGTTTTTATTTCAATTTATAATATGTTTGTAAACCAATGAATTATTATTTAAACATGTTTAAACCATATTTAAAAATTCAGTTGATACAATTTATTACAACTATTCTAATGGATAAATGTTAACTAACATTTAAAATAATAATATTATTATTTTATTATTTTCAGTATAACTCAATTTCATGTGCAATGTACGATTTTGGAGTAACCAGTATTTGTGTATTGAGTATGATATAAATAAACGGTTCCCCTTTAATGTAAAATTAATATATTATTCAAAAATGTTAATAAGTATCATAATGTATTACTCTATAAAATCCTAGGTCATTACACAATGCAATTATTTTGAAAACTGCTTTATAGCAATTTTAAAATTGGGGTTCAAAACATCATTAATAATCCCACATGGGAAAAAGAGTCCGTTAAGCTATCACTTAAAAAGAATGAAAGGGAAAGAAAATTTCCACCTAAGATAACACATACCAGGATTACATGTAGTAATACATGTATATGGAAGGGAATTAATGTGTTATGTTGTGATGAAGGGTGATAAAAAACATGATCAAGAGAAAGGTAACAATATGAAAACCATAAACTTGTGAAGTGTTAAACAGTGTTTGATTCTCCAATGGGAAAATAAAAAGGACAATGTTTTTGTTTTCAGTTCCATTTTATAATGTTGATGAGTTTATTTATGAGATTGACTATGAATATAAAGAAACATACATAATTTTCATGTACAGTAAAATCCTTCAATAAATTTCTACTACAAACTCATTTTTTCAAAAGATGTTGAATATTAAATAGGACTTGGTCACAACTGAAGTGCTGAAATCATATTTTAGAGAATCAAATAACCCTTAAAAGATGAACTATATATTACATATATCTTTAGTCATTAACCAAATCCCAGATGGTTAGTATAAGATTATAAAATCCCAAAAAAGAATATTCTATAAAAAAATACTACTATTAAAATCAATAATTCTACAAACAATACCCAATGTTCAAAAAAATTAATTTTATACGGAATTGTCCTTATTTTTCTTCAATATAATCTAAACAATATCTTAATCCCCATATTCATAACGATTTTATAACATAGCCTTCCAAAATAAATCGTAACATTTCTCTCGAAATAACATTGACTACTCTAAATGTATCATAATTAAAAGTAATAAACCAAATAAACTATTTTCTATGATAGTTTAATCTTTTCTGTTAATAACAAAAATCGCTATATGTTCGCAATAAAATATATATTCTTCTAAAATAATATTTCAACAATTACGCCGCTAATGAAATCCTATTGTATTCTATTTTATTTATATATATATTATTCCCAAAAGAAATAATTTCTTCCAAAATAATATTTATCACATAATCTCCTTATCATTTTCCAATACTATGTATATCCATTTGATAATAAATATGTTACCAAAATCAACATATTCTTGATCCATTAAATAATATTAGTATAATGTATATTTAATACATACTAGAGTCTTCATATATGATAGTGGTAGGCAATGTGCCCTTGTTGATCTTCAGTTGTGAGTTCGATTCTTGCAGCCTTGCAGGACTCGATGGGTTGTAACTCATCGTATGTTTTGTACTTTTTATACAACAAAAAAACCATAACATCTTCTAACATCAATTGTTTCCATAAATGTACCATTTTTATCCCGACTCATAAATAAATAAAAATCATAATTCATGGTGTATTATATATATTGACATTCATTTTCATTTTCATTTGATAAAATAAATATATTCCCAATACAAATAACATTGTACATTGATCATGGTGTCCACATGATTTTATCGTCATCTTGTTCACATGTGTAGAAGTTCCATGAATTGCAACAATAATTTATAGACACATCAAAAATTATTTTCTTCCTTTACCATAACACACCTTGTTCAACATTGATAATATTGGTGTTCATAGAAAAAAATGATCCATAAAATAATCATGTATGATATATAATTTCATAAAATCTCATAAAATACGATTTTTATAAAGGAGTTTGACCATGATTGAGTTGAAACATTCAATAACTGGTCTATTTAAAACAAAATAAGTATGATATGAAAAAATATATGGTAATACAAAATATAAATAGGTTGTTCAAGGGTATCCTTCATCAGAACCAATTTCATAATCATAATATGCTTCAAAATATTATGACAATGTAAAATATTTTAAAACACATTGAAAATATTAACCATTCTTGAAAATTTGAGAATATTTGGAAATATATATATTCTTTAAATACAATACATGATCCAAAATGGTATCGGGGTATAGTGGAGGTGTTTGATATCTCAAAAAATTTCTTGAAATTGTGTTTAATTCATGATAATGCTTCACAATCATCCGAATATGACATTGTAATATCTATTTTATGAAAATAACGAGGAAGAAATTATAATTTTTCTTGAGATCGTCCAGATTCGATTTTTATCTAACTCTCATTGGACTTAAAAAATTATAAAATAGTGACTTAGTTGGAAGATTAGATATAGAGACATGTAATGTGGTTATCCAAAACTCTTAGTCACTAGAGTTGTCTAATCTATTACTCTGATAACAACTATAATCCCCAAGAATTAAAAATTACATTAATGCGGTTTAATTCAATAATTCACATTGAGGTTCTTTTCATGTTTAGTGTTTTGGAGAATTAAGATATAACTATTACATTACATCTCAAATTTTACAATGTGGACTATATTACTCAATGCAATTTTTTCAAAATAATAAAACAAGGTAATTAAAACTAGAATTCATTTATTGATAAAAAAATATCAAATTCTTCCTTTCTCTTACCCTTCCATATAAACAGTGAAAAAAATTTCAAAATTGGACATGAATAAAAAGCCCAGAAAAGGATATAAATTAAGGAATGAAAACATCAATCAATGAATACATAATAATCAAAGAAAAAATATTTTTTTAATAAAAATATATTAACTCTTTAACATACCTCCTGAAATAATAATATTTATGAATAACTCATAGATCTAATAATTCATAATGGAGTCATATAGAATCTATAACATAGATTACATGTAGATTTCCCAGTTACATAGGGAATATACTTTATGGTTACATTTGGAATACCCATAATAGTATAGTCCATAAATCGTTAAGGAGAATCAATATCACTTACCTCCATCATTTTACCCAATGCGATGTAGAGCTGTATTTGCCACACCCTATTACACCCAAAGATTTTATGATAAATATTCTTTTTAATTTCATTGATGTATTGCTTTGTATGGAACACCAGGATTAAATTTCACTACACACAACACCGTATTGGATTTTAGTATATTCCAACACTACTTAGGGCTTGTGTAGCACACAAAAGGGACCATCCTCCATATCGTGTGTTGTACGCAATACCAAGTTTCACTAAACAACGTTATATTGTTATAATATTATTACGAACTAGATGTTATGAATATATTAACCACATTTTTAATTTTATAACATTATTATTAATCTTACATATATTCTAAAACATTGTATAAGAACCATATTAATTTTTCAGATAAAAGATGCATTTTTAAAAAAATGTTGTTTGTCGCCTTCTGAAGGAACACCCATTTTAATTCTATTTTTTGATAAGTTTATAAGTAATTTTTGGAAAAATAATCTTTTTCATTTCAATAAGGATATAAAAATTATCTTTGGATAATTTATTAATTTTTTTCTGTTTTCGTTCATGTTTTAATGAATAGTAAAAATTCCCTAAATTTTAAATTAAATCTAGTTTTTTCATCCAGATAATTTATATGGTTAAATTAAAACATTGAATGGTTTTTAAGTATAAATATAATATATTTTTACCTTTATATATTATTTATGTTATTATAATTAATCTTAAATTGAATTCATAGGTAAAAACATTTCAATCTTTTCGAATATTTTATCTTGAAAAACCCTTTTTCTCAACAATGGAATTTATATTAAATTAAAAACTACATCATTTTTGTTTTGAATTTAGAAAAATATATTTCATATTTGGAATAAGTAGTTCCAAATTTTGTTAATTTGTTGTTTTTTATTTTTATGCATTATGAATAGTAACCATGGGAAATTTTATTTACAATAGTTAAAGGTACATCAAGTAATTACGGGAAACATTTATATTAATAAATTACACAAACACCTGTATTAATATAATTATATGATTATATTTCTTCCTAAAATATAATTGGGTCTAAATGGAATCTTTTTTAACCCACTTGGATGGGATTATGACCATTAATTTATTTTATTTAATGAAAGAGAAATATGTCTCACTAAAACCTTAATAATAAATGTATTTTTATTATAAGGTTATATAGAATATAAATTAGTCTATAAATACTCATTTGAAAGATGTATTTTTTTACTTCATCATAGTAATTTATTTGTAATTTTAATGAAATATATAATTATGTTAATAACATATACATTAATTATTCAGAAATTATTTATTTAGTGAAAAATCAATAATATACATTTTATTAATATAATAATAACCATCAAGATGAATTGAAAATTGATGAAAACCTATTGGTTAATTATATTTATATCCTAAGAATCCAAGGGTAATCTTTTCGACCATTTTGAGTATTATATAATAGATTCCGACATTTATATTATTTTATTTTAAATGATTTCAATGTTGTCACCATTATAATTTAAAAATCATATCATTCTAAAAGTTTGGGGTTTTATAAGATAAATTCTAATAATAGATTTGTTATGAATTATGTTATATTTTTCTTCATCATTTTATTTTTCATATTAATTGTTATTCAATAAATAAGTATATTAAATAATTATACATAATTGTTGTAGTAATTATTCTATTAAGAGAAATATCAAATAGATGGTTTTAAAAATATTAAAATTAATATTATATGAAGTAATTAAGGTTATCGACAAATTTTATAGAGGAATATGACATGTTATAAATGTATTAAATATTTTTTTTGAATATATCCTTTTTGTGGATTTTTCCTTAAATTAAAATAAATTAATAGTTTCAACATTGACACTATTGGTAATTTATAAAAATAAAATATTATTAATATGTTCAAAAATCAGAAAAATATTTACAAATTATAAATTTAAATTTATATGGTCTAAAATTCTATAATATATCCAATTATGTAAAATTTACTATACACAATCAAATATTTATAAAAATTTATAATTTACAATATTATTACCACAAATAAGATTAAATAGAATAAATAAGGATAAATTATGTTTATAAGGTTTAAAATAATTTCCCAACCAGCCTAAATATTATTTTAGGAAGATATTACAACCCTATATCATATCTTCTTTGAATTTGAGTCATATTGGTTGTTTTTTCATGGTGTATGAGTTTATTATAAATTAATATTTTTGAGGATTCCAAAAGTTTCCCTCTCCCCTCTTATAAAAGGGAACCTCCTCCCTCATCTCTTCACACAATTTTAAGCCTTCATATTCATCCAAAACCTTCCAATTCCTTTTATAAATATCTCTACTTATATTATAGTTGTTTTTTTATTCTCAGAAGTCAAACTCCAGTGACCTAAGAGGATGTTTAAAAGAGGCACATCGAGGAAGAGGTCATATCTTCCTCCAATTCATTCAAGTTTCATTCTTCTTCTTCATCCTATTCATTAGTTGTTTCATTATAATGTAATAACAAAAGTATCACTAATATAGTGATATTTTATTATTAATATGAAACAACCCTATTTATATTTATATCCATCCTACGTAAAATGAAATCATTGCATGTGCGTTCGTTCGACTTACCATCTCCAAGTTGTGGTGTAATCTTTTTTTCCAACACCAGCATAAACAGATGGGTAAAATGGGATATGAAATAACTATATATTAATATTATAACAGAATAATTATTCTGAGATATTATATAATCTTCTCCAATTCCATTCCATAAAAATGGGAACAAAATCATCTCTTGTGCGAATGTATGGATTACCTTCTCCACGACGCGATGAGACTCATTATCCATGTTAACAATTATAGAATGATTATAAAGTATATATAATAAACAATAATGACATATATAACATAATAATGATACTGGTTTTATGTATAGGTTATTTAATTACTTCCTATATCTATTCAATTTAATAAGGAATCAAAAATGGTGTGCATGCATACGTACGACCTACCTTCTCCGTGAACAGTGTATTTCATTCAATTTATCGATATTATATATATATATATTTATATTATATTATGAATATATATTATATATAAATAATGTTTTATATTCTGGATGTAATTAATCATTATCTACATGATCATATAAATAATTAGATGTCAAAACATGTACGTCAAATGAAATGATTTTACCCAAAACTCTACTTTAACATAGAATTGACAAAAGAACAAGTAATATAATGTCGTAAGTGAATCATATATGATAACATAAATATTACTATTGTTTTATTATAAGTTAATAATATGTTTAAACCCACTATACTAGAGTCTCTAACACAGACTGATGTAAATTTACATAAGGTTAGGGAAAAGTTTTCAAATATCATTCTTATACAAGATTGTTTATTCTTAAGTATTTACTGGGGTTATTGTTATCATCCTTGTCCGTGATTTGTAAAAAAATTTCCTAAAATGTTTACTAATATTCCATGTAATATTAAATTCATTTCCACCTTTTTTGACTTTTACCACATGGTATGGAAGGAATCTTTCTTTTGATACCATATGAGGAAATTTTTTACTTTTACAGGAAAAAAACGTGGATAATGTATTCATTATCATATTCGAAATGAACAGATGTTTACGGTTTTAAAATGGCATATTTTCGTGAATATTCCTGTAAAAGAATTCATTTTTATTTTCCACAAAATCCTTTTATTTTAAAAATACATGGCATTTTGTGAAAAGAATATGATTTTGAAGAATAAAGGATATTTTCCTCAGGAATTCATTTCATGTGTTTTATCATAAATATTTTCCATCTAAGATGACTTTATTTAGTATGATTCTGTATAAAGTATAGTGTCTATATTATTTACATTGTTTTATTTTTCTTATGAGGATGTGATATCCATTTGTTTTATTGGGATTATGTTATTATGGGATGATGTTTATGAAACCCATTTTAATCCTTGAGTTATGATGAATGATTTATATTTATATTGTGGAACACGTAAAAATGATTTCATTATGAGATGGTTAAGACCTGTATCTCCCTCCAATGAATTGGATAATTATTAATATCTCATGAGATAAACATGGAGGGAATGGCATGTAAATCCAGTTCAATAATACAGGGCTGAACGTCAGATAAACTCGGTTCAGTATTGGACATTGTCCACTATGATGGTCTTGGCAGCAATGCATTGGCTACTATGGAAATCAAATCATTTGCATAATGGTTTCCCAAAATTACATGATTCATACCCATTTTATTTTATCTTCATTAATTTTCCTCTATGATGTATTCCTTATTTACTGACATTTTTTATGTATTTTCTCAAGATTTTTATTATTAGATTTTATGTTCAATTTTTTATGTTCTAATGTTTATAGATTGTTTTATGTTTTCAATGTTTACCCCTACTGAGAAGTGGAGCTCACCCTTTCTGTGGTTTCATTTCCCCATGTTATAAGGAATATTTTTAGGTATGAAAAGAAAAGGGTGTGATCTTTATGGGTGATTATGATGATCTTTCAACATGATTAGAACATTATTTTTCGAGTTTCAAAACACACTAAACTACTACGGTCCTTGTGTGTCTGTTTTTGTTATGCATTATTTATTCCAAAAAAGTAATGTAATGTCCATGTATTTCATGCTAGAGTCTCTACAGTTTGTATCAGAGTAATGGTTTAATAAACCATTGGAATCTAGGATGCAAAATCTTTTGTGAGATCCCTAGATATATTTCTATGGTATGTCTATGGATATCCATACGGTTATGTAAAAGTATTGGCTACAACCCTAGAATTATGTTAACAATAAGGCCCCCGACCTTAAACCTTACTTAATATTGAATTAAATGAATAATTCACATTGAGGATCTTATCAGGTTTAGAGTTTTAGAGAATTAGAACATAACTATTACATCTCAAAAGATTAAAAAGTAGACACTTCTACTAAGTTTCCATAAAATAAAAAACTCTTAAAAAGAAACATCTATAGTTCCATGTTTGATATTGCAAGACTTTCCATTGATCCCATCCTTGACCCGATTCCACATTAATTCCCATGAAAAACATTTCAAAAAAACATGGGGTGAGCATAAAATGCTCAGTAAGGGATACACAATGAATTAAAACTATTAGTTTATCAAAACAACAAGTAAACCATGTATACATTATCAAAGTAATACTTTTCACCTTTAGGAAGTAGTAAAAAATCTTCACTGAATATAAGATCATTACATACCCTTTTGTAACCAAAAAATTACCATAAAACCCATATAAAGATCACATAACATATAAAGGTAACTTGGGACATAAACATACTTAATTGGAATAACCATACAATCGACTTCCACACATATCACTTAATGGAATAGCCATACGACCGACTTCCATACCCAATGCATTGGAGGTTATAATGAAAGCACTCGTCCTGGTATTCATGGAACCACCCGTAATATGGTTTATCACATAACCACC
This sequence comes from Viscum album, assembly GCA_963277665.1. Lineage (NCBI taxonomy): Eukaryota > Viridiplantae > Streptophyta > Magnoliopsida > Santalales > Viscaceae > Viscum > Viscum album. Next base: position 1,438,232,617 of record OY728159.1, read on the forward strand.
CGTCAAATGTCCATGTACCAATATAAAATAATAAAACATAAATCAAATATAATGGAAAGAAAAAATATCCAAACTTTGATCACAATATATCACATAAATATATTGACATAACAAATCCATTATAAAAACCATTTTCAATACCAAAAAAAGAGTATATGGTATTTATTTTATTTTAAAAAAATTTACGGCTTGTTGAGGAAGTCGAAGACCAAATAATACTCATGGCGGCGGAAAAGGTCGTTGTCACCGTGTACTTCAAAAGAAACATTCATTTTTGTCGTTTAGTAAAACACTTCGTATAAAAAGATTCCTTCTGAATAAAATTAAAAGTCCAAGGGGTTTATAAACCATATAAAATAATGTTGTTTATAAAACAAAATATGCCTCAATGAATGGAGATTGAGACGAAGTCCCTTACCTCGGGTCCAACTTGACTTGATCATTCTTTAACGTCCTCAATAATAAACTTGATTTAATTTCTACTTTCTTAAGAACCTTTTTCAAGGTCATTATTCCTCTTATATCACTTATTGACATGTTATAAACATTATTTAATAATTTATGTTAATAATGTTTTTTTTGTCAATATTTGATTCTTAAGTCAAAAGTGGACTTCTTAGAATTACATGTTGTTCGTGTGGTTAAAAGTTTCATTATATCCAGAATGAAATTCATGATTTGGATATCATATATATCATATATATCCAGGATCTTCATGTAATCATAATATTACATATTCCTTTATATGTAAGAAATGAAATGCACCGTTCATGGAGATGGTAAGCCGTACGTACGCATGAACGGTGCTTTCATTTCTATGTCAGATTAATGGAATTAAAACTAAATGAGAGATATGTATATTTTAATTCCAGAATTATATTAATCATTTAGATGTAACATACATCATATATATCCATTATATATATGTACTTATAATAGTATATTACATTTGGGGATAAGAAATGAAATGCACTGTTCGTGGAGACGGTAAGTCATACGTACGCATGAACACTACTTCCATTTATATTTCATATTTAATGGAATTAAAACATAATCATACAAAATAGTATTATAATTATAGTATGGTATAATATATAATATCATTAAATTTATCCTTTCTATTTACCACATATGGTATTAACGAATCAAATCACTTTGAGGGGGCGGTAGTCCGCATTTCCTAAAATGAAGATATCGTGTATACCCATAATGGAAACCATAAAGGTATTCCATAAATGGAAAATAAATAATATTAAATAAAACATAAACATATTATATATCGTATATACATATAGTGACATCATAATGGCCACCTTTGAAAGTGTTATATGTGTGTTGAACAATCGTCATTTCGTGAGACAAAAATTCGCCATCCACAGAAACAGTATGTTCTTTAACCATTAGATATAGGTGTGTGTATGTGTTGCTCGAATACTTCACATAAAAACATCATATTATATTTAGGATACTAGTTTTGTTACAAAAGAATAGAAAAAAAATGTTTAGGGGGTTGGAGAAGAAAAATAAAACAAAAGGACTCAAGTGAAGACATTACCTTAAAATCGGGTAACTCCCTTTGGTTTGAGCTCAAAGGCGCTCTTGGGAAGACTTCTGCCCAAATTATAAGGCGTCATCCTTAAAACTTACTTAATCTTGCATTGTTACAAGATTAAACATTGAGGATCTTTTCAGGTTTAGAGTTTTAGAGAATTAGATCACAAAACTTTCATTACATTCCACATTTAAACAAAGTGGTTACATAAAAGATAGTATTCAATTTTTTCCCATCAACGGAAACATATTTAAAAATAAAGCATGTATTATTTATTGACACTTCCTTGACACTATCATCATATCATGTACCATTCCTTGACCTGGGAAAATCATTTCAAAAGAAACTTGGGATGAGCATAAAAAGCTCAGTAAGGGTTATAAAAATATCGAAAGGAAACATGAGTTCATATATACATTAAAATGAAATCATACTTTACCCATAAAACATAGGCACATTAATATACCTTATCAAATAATGAATAAATCATAGAAATCATAAGACATAAAAGGTAACTTGAGGCATTCATAACATTCTTACGTAGGGAGTAACCCTCTTAGTTATGTTTGGAATTCACACCACATTATATTCCCTAAATCTCTTCAGAGAAACCATAACGTTTCACTCTTTCACGTTACCCAATGCATAGGAGATCTATTTCGGGCTCACCCTCCCTTAGTTTATCACAGAACCATCAATCTTCATAAAAATGTCCAAGAACCATAACATAATCTTATCACATAAAATATGCATAATGGAAACATAACATTTCCACCTTTCAATAACAAGATATCAAAAAAACACATTGGTATAAAAACATTATGAAAACCATTTTCAATACCAAAATAAAAGAAATTTAAAACATGGTATTTATTTTTCTTTTAAAAAGAAGGTATGGCTTGTAGAGGAATCCAAAACTCAAATAATGGTCACGGCAGCAGAAAAGTCGTTGTCACCGCATACGTATGACAAAAACATTCATTTTGTCGTTTAGGAAAACACTTCGTATAAAAAAGATTCCTTTTGGTTAAATGTAAAGTCAAATGGGTTTACACACCGTATAAAATAATGTTGTGTATTAAACAAAATATGCCTCAATGAAAGGAGATTGAGACTAAGTCCCATACAAAGACAGTATCCTTGGATTAAGGATTAAACAATTACATAATTATGTGTGACAAATGAATACACGAAATATAAGTGGGTATTAAGTGTAATTAAATCAGAGGACATTCACACATAATCATAGAACGACATATTCAAAGAGTAAAAGTTTATCCCAAAGAATCAATATTGGGATATGAAGTTCCCGTGAAAAAATTCGCCAGCCTAACGACATCACTTCAAAATTCAACAAAAGAGTTGATGAGAGATAAAAAGGGTAGCTCATCACTTGGTCATTAAATTAACATCAATAAGGATTTATAAGAACATATCCGAGCATAATAGTATGTGAATTAAAAGACATAACAAAACAAGTCTTTTGAAAATTGGGAGGGTGAAAGGTTCCCTTACCAACTTGGGGGTAACTTTCAAAACGTACACTACATTGAAGATAGGTCATACAATGAATATTTAAATACCCATATATGAAATTAAATTACAAAAGGTGTTTACTAATTGGAAGTACATACCCCACTCAATGGAAATGGTGGAAAATGTAGCATAAATCTTACGGGACTAAAAGTGAGATGAAAAATCCCTTACAAAAACTCGGCAGCCTAACGGCGCCACTTAAAACATCCAAAATGGATTGATAAGATAAAATAGGGTCTCTCATCATATTAACATAAAAAGTAAAGTAAGATTAATATAAAAGAACATCCCAATCACAAGAAATATGAGCTTACAAGGGATGACATAAAAGAGTGTACTTAACAAGAAAGAGAGGGGTGGGATCCCTTACTTCGGGTCCGACTTGACTCGATCGTTCTTTAATCTCCTGAATAATAAACCCGAGTTAATTTATACATCCTTAAGAACCTTTTTCAAGTTTATTATTCCTTTTACATCACTTATTACAATGTCATGAACACTATTTTATTATTTAAGCTAATAGTTTTAACGATCATTGGTACTTGAGTCAAAAATAAACTCATTATAATTACAAGTTGTTCATGTGGAAAAATATCCATTATAGCTAGAATATAATTCATGATGTAGATATAATATATATCATCTATATCCAGTATATTCATGAATTTATAATATTACATATCATTTAGTGTTAAGAAATGAAATGCACCGTTCATGGAGATGGTAAGTCGTACGTACGCATGAACGCTACTTCCATTTCTATTTCATATTTAATGGAAATAAAACATTATGATACATAATAGTATTTTAATTCCAGTATGCTATAATATATAATATCATTAAATATATCCTTTATACTTACCACATATGGTATTAACGAATCAAATCACTTTGAGGGGGCGGTAGTCCGCACATCCTAAAATGAAGATATCGCTTATACCCATAATGGAAGCCATAATGGTATGCCATAAATGAAAAATACATAAGCTTAAGGAAAACATAAATATATTATATATCACATATAAATGTAGTGACATAATAACGGCCACGATGAAAAGTGTTAAGAGAAGATTGAAGAATCATCATTTCGTGAGGCAGTAATTCGCCATCCACAGAAACAGTATGTTATATAACCATTAGACGATGGTGTGTGTAAGTATAGCTAGAATCCTTAACATAAAAACATCCTAGTATCATGAATATACTGTTTTGTTTAGAAAATAATGTAATAAAAATAGTTTAGGGGGTGGAGAAGCAAAATAAAACAAAAGGACACAAGTGAAGACATTGCCTTAAAATCGGGTAACTCCCTTTGGTATGATCTCAAAGGCTTCCTTGGTAAGACTTCTGACCAAAGTGAAGCTTCTAAGAGTTAGAGAGGTATGTGGAGAGACAAAATGTGCAGGGGTTGGCCGAGCCAAAGTCTTTGGATATGTGGGTAAGAAGGTATAGGTGGGGGCCTTTTATATGAGGACAGGAGGGGCACTTTTGGAAAGTAAAGAAACATTACTTTATTTTAGAATGAGTTTCGGATTTTAATGGTCCCACATTGATTTTTTTTTAAGATAAGTTGATAAGGGTTCGAAATCCACACATCCAATAGGTTTTGAACGTGTGTAAGTCTTAGATTTTTCATTTTCTTTCCATTTTTTAAATCGTTAAATAATGAGGTCATCGCTGCATCATCATGATTCCATAATTAATTTAATTTATTTAATGTCTAAAAATTATTAAACAAATACTATGAAGTATGAAATATTCTAATCTTTCCACTTACTATTTATAGTCAAAAATCGGACTTGTATAAGCCTATTTAAAAATTGTTTTAGTAAAACAACTCATGTTTGTGTCATTTTATTTTTAACATTAAATAAAAAACGTATTTATGTCATTTTCCCACCAAAGTGGCCCCATGAGGTCCCCATGTTGACCCATGGATTTTATTGGTCGGCCATGACTCATCCAATGAAGGTAGGACATGTTTCTAGGTCATTTCATATTATTAAAACATAATTTTTACCTTAAACTACACTAATTACCTCTAATCGCGATTAAAACATTATAAGTTACTATTCACCAAAAAATTATTTTAATCCCATTGAACCACATTTTAATTCTTAATGAAAACTGTGTATGTTTGATTTTTTAAATTCAAAACACAAAGGTGGAAAAATTTCATTTAAACGGAAAATCAGTTTTTATATGTACCACTTAGTGGTTTCACTATTCATCAAAAATTGAGGTTTTTTCAAAAAATTACCAAAAATTCACCATAAGCTAAAATTGATATTCCAAATTCAAAAATTATTTCTAATTTACAAAATTAATAACATATATGTTAAGTTATTTAATTTAATAATTAATTCCCACTGTCAGATCAAATAGCATGTCATTATAAAACAATATATATCAAAAGATTGACATTAGTTTTAGTCAAATTTCAAAGTGAAATTAATTCTAATGACAACTATTTTATTAAATGGTAAAAATATATTTTATTTCACTTTAAAATCAATTCAAAATATAATCTAATCATATATATATAAATTATATTAAAAAGACGTTTTGAATTAAAATACAACATTTTTCACTATTCATTAAAAATGAACTTTATCGGAAAAATACCAAAAATTTACACAAAGTAAATTATGATGTCCCGATTCTAAAAAATTATTTTATTTTGTCAAATATAACACATAAAATTGTCAAAATGTGGATTTAAAATAGGTTTTCCATCAAAAGGCGGTTAATCGACCATTTAAAGAATATTAGAATGTTTACGCTTAAAATTGGATTCATTCGCATTTTTAATCCTCTAAAATTTATTGTAAAAAGTAAAACTATTTGAAAAACATATATAATAATATTTTAGTTAGTTCTATTCATTCCCGCCATCACAACAACTAGGCGTTCACTGCCATTTAAAATAATATTATTCTATTATTTGAGTGCAACGTAAGATTCCCAAAAAACTCATTATTGCGTGTTGGGTACACCATTGACCATAACGTCCCCTTTAAAGTTATGTTAATACTTTATTCAAAAATATGGATAAATGTGAAAATGTTGTACTCTTTATTTACCTTGTGTGTTACATCCCTCCCCCCTTTTGGGAATTGCGTCCTCACAATTTTAAAATTGGGCTTGGAAACATCATTGAAAATCCCACATCGGAACAAGAGTCGGTAAACCAATCACTTTAAAATAATGAAAGATAATTACAAAGGTCACTTGAATTAACCCATACTAGGATTCCAAGTATGAAAATATGGACATGAAGGAAAAAACAAAGGGTCATGTTCTGATGGATAGTGATAGTAAACATGTCTAAGAGAAAGTTAACCATAAGAAAATCACAAACCTGTGATGGGTTAAACGATATTCAATTCCCCAGTAGGAAAGGTTAATAGACAACATTTTTGTTTTAAGTTACTTTTCATTGAGTAATTTATTTTTGGGCTTAACTAAATCATAATGAAACATACTTACTTGTATCGTAGACTTTCAATTTTTACTAGATTCCTTAATCAAACCCATATTTTCTCAAAAAGACGAGTATTTAGGAAGACTTGTTCGCATTATGAGTAGTATAATCAACTTCTTGAGAATCACCTAATCCACAAAATAGAACTATATATTTACCATGTATTTAGACAAAATCCAAAACCAAAATTGTTAGTATGAGATCAGATAATCCACAAAAGTATAATCCTTTATAAAAATAAAATCTATTTTTAATCTCCAAAATTTGTCCAACAAAACCCAAAGTTCAACGAGGATCATTCGACAAAAATTTGTCCATAAAACTCTTCAATGTAAACCAAAATATGATTGAAACCCAGATATTTGAAGTATTTAGTCACATAGTCTTCCATGTTAAATCGCAACATTTATCTACAAACAACATTAGTTGCTCCTAAAGTCTCGTATTGAAAAGTAATTCACCTAATCACATATCCTCCATGATAGGTTAATCATTTTCATAAATTACCCAAAATTAACTTACTCTTAATTCATAAATTCACCTAACTAAAAAGAATAAGTCATACTAACCGTGGACTTCACGTAGTCCAGTGGTAGGCGATAAATACCAGTTCCACTTTAGTTGTGGGTTCGATTCCCACAGCTTTGTCCGACACGACGGGTTTTCACACGGTCTGCATGTTGTCCTTTTTCAAAACTACATAATTCTAAAATCATTCCCCAAAAAGAGATAAAATCATCAAAAATACCCATAACATAATTTAACTCCAATGTTATCTCATGCCTTTCACTTCCATAATAACATATAGTAACCCGTAATTACCTCAAAAGTAAGGATCATATAAACCCAAATGATTCTTTATAACTATGTCCACAAAATAACAGATAAATATTCCTTGAATAAAATTTTCATATATTAAACATCAGGGTTACACATACTATAAAAAGTCTTCTAATTTAACCCCATCATCAAAAGAGACTTAATACTATTAAGAATTTCACCATAACTCTTGAAGCCCTTATATGTTGACTTCTAAATCATTCAAAATTCTTCATGATCCATTAACCCTTAATTTATAACTTATTCTGAAATACTTCTTTCCTACAAACAAAATCATGAATCATATCCTAAGATTCCAAAATAGGAAAACAAAAGTTATGAAATAATCCATACCTTTGATTGGTCATTGTCAGTTTCTTCATCCTCATTCGGAATGGCATTAGGTATTGGTAAATGAATATTTGTACGATCTTGGTGTTCCCATTCACGAAACTTCTTCATAGGACATGTGTTTTCATAATGACCATGCACACCACATTTAAAACATTCAATTTATCCCTTAGAAAGAACTTCATTCCCTTTCCTCGAGTCAACTGGATGCTTCCTTTTTCAATGGCAGGTTCTTTCTTTATGACCTTCATTTCCACATCTATAGCATATTTCTATCCCATTGAAACATTTTACTAGGTGTTTCATTCCACATCTTTGACACATAGGTTTTTGAACACACTTACCATTATGATTATTACCTGTAGTTCCATAGGTATTTTTTTCTCGCATATATGATGACATAGAGAAATCACCAAGGTTTAGGTGGTCAATCATGACTCCAGATAGTTGGTTGAGGATAAACACAAGAGTTATCATTGAAGCTCCATTATCATTCAGTTGTTCGCTCAAAAAACTGTCACAGTTTCCTTCACATCCACTATTACATTGGTGCCTGCTAGATCCAGCCATTTACTAAAATGAAAAATGTCAGTGTTAGTATATCAACAAAACCATCATGTACTAATGAGGAAGATGAAAACTAAGATATATGTACTCATTCACTTTATCTAAAACAAGGACTCTTTCTGAAATCCAAACCCTTATGGCAATGTCACTTATGCTTAATGAATACCCTAACCTCTAAAGTTATCTAAACCGACCTTTGATAACAACTATAATGCCTCAGAATTAAACCTTACATAATCTTGAGTTATTACAAGATTACACATTGAGGAACTTTTCAGGTTTATAGTTTTAGAGAATTAGATCATAAAACTTGCATTACATTCCACATTTAAACAAAGTGGTTACATTAAAGAAAGTATTCATTTTTTCCCATCAACGGAAACATATTTAAAAATAAAGCATGGATTCTTTCATGAAACTTCTTGACACTATCATCATATCATGTACCTTTCCTTGACCCGTGAAAAACATTTCAACAAAAAACTAGGGATGAGCATAAAAATCTCAATAAGGGTTATAAAAATATGGAAAGGAAACATGAGTTCAAATATACATAAGAATGAAATCATACTTTACCCAAAAAAAATAGGCACTTTAACATACCTCATCAAATCATGAATAAATCATAGAAATAATAGGGCATAAAAGGTAACTTGAGGCATTCATAGCATTCTTACGTATGGAGTAGCCATCTTGGTTATGTTTGGAATACCCACCACAATATATTCCCTAAATCTCTTTGGATAAAACTTAATGTTTCACTCCTTCACGTTACCCAATGCATTAGAGAGCTATATCGGGCTCACCCAACCATAGTTTATCACGGAACCACCCGTCTTCATAAAAATGACGAAGAACCATAACATAATCTTATCACATAAAACATGCATAAAGGAAACATTACATTTATACCATTCAATAATAAGATATCAATACAACACATTTGTATAAAAACATAATGAAAACCATTTTCAATACCAAAATAAAAGAAATGTAAAACATGGTATTTATTTTTCTTTTAAAAAGAAGTTATGGATTGTAGAGGAAGCCAAAACTCAAAAAATGGTCACGGCAGCGGAGATGTCATTGCCGCCGCATACGTACGACAACAACATTCCGTTTTGTCATTTAGTAAAACACTTCATATGAAGAAGATTACTTTTGGTTAAACGTAAAAGTAAAAGGGGTTTACACACCGTATAAAAGAAAGTTGTGTATAAAACAAAATATGCCTCAATGAATGGATATTGAGACAAAGTCCCATACAAAGATGGTATCATTTGATTAAGGATAAATCAATTACATATTTATGTGTCATAAACAAATACACAAAATATAAGTGGGTATTAAGTGTAATAAAATAAGAGGAAATTAACACATAATCATAGAACGACATATTCAAGGAGTACAAGTTTATCCCAAAGAATCAAAATTGTGATATGAAGTTCCCTTGCAAAAATTCGATAGCCTAACGGCGTCACTTCAAAATTCAGAAAAATAGTTGATGAGAGATAAAAAGTGTAGCTCATCACATGGTCATAAAATTTACATCAATAAGGATATATAAGAACATATCCCAACATAATAGTATGTGAATTAAAATACATAACAAAATAAGTCTTTTAAAAATAGGAGGGTGAAAGGTTCCCTTACCGACTTGGGTAACTATCAAAACGTACAACCCTTTGAAGAAGGGTCTTACAATGAATATTTAAATACCGATAAATGAAATTATATTACACAAAAAGAATAATAATTTGATGTACATACACCACTCAAAGGAAATGGTGGAAAATATAGCATAAATCTCACGAGACTAAAAGTGAGATGAAAAATCCCATACAAAAAGTCGGCAGCCTAACGACGCCACTTAAAACATCAAAAATGGACTGATGAGAGAAAATAGGGTCGCTAATCATATGAACATAAAATGTACAGTAATATTTCTATAAAAGAAAATCCCAATCATAAGAAAGATGAGCTTAAAATAAATGACATAAAAGAGTGTACGTAACAAGAAAGAGAGGGGTATGATCCCTTACATTGGGTCCGACTTTACTCGACTGTTCATTAATCTCCTGAATAATAAACTTGAGTTAATTTCTACATCCTTAAGAAACTTTTTCATGTTTATTATTCCTTTCATATCACTTATTTCCATGTCATGAACACTGTTATTATTTAAGCTAAGAATGGTTGTTTTAAGGATCATTGGTACTTGAGTCAAAAATAAACTCTTTATAATTACAAGTTGCTCATGTGAAAAAATATCCATTATATCCAGAATTTCATTCATGATATAGATATCATATATATCATATATATCCAGTATATTCATGCATTTATAATATTACATAACATTTATAGTTAAGAAATGAAATGCACCGTTCATGGAGACGGTAAGCCGTACGTACACATGAACGCTACTTCAATTTCTATTTCATAATTAATGGAATTAAAACATAATGATACATAATAGTATTTTAATTACAGTACAGTATCATATATAATATCATTAAATATATCCTTTATATGTACCACATATGGTATAAACGAATCAAATCACTTTGAGGGGGCGGTAGTCCTCATTTCCTAAAATGAAGATATCACATATACCCATAATAGAATCCATAAAGGTATGACATAAATGAAAAATTCATAAGATTAAGGAAAACATAAAAATATCATATATCATATATTAATGTAGTGACAACATAATGGCCACCATGAAAGGTGTTATGAGAAGATTGAACAATCATCGTTTCGTGAGGCAGTAATTCGCCATCCACAGAAACACTATGTTCTTTAACCATTAGACGATGGTGTGTGTAAGTGTAGCTCGAATACATAACATAACAACATCATAGAATATTTAAGATACTGGTGTTGTTACAGAATAATGGAAAATAAATAGTTTAGGGGGGTGGAGAAGAAAAATAATACAAAAGGACTCAAGTGAAGACATTACCTTAAAATCGTGTAACTCCCTTTGGTTTGAGCCAAAAGGCTTCCTTGGGAAGACTTCTGACCAATGTGAGGCTTCTAAGAGTTAGATAGGGATGTGGAGAGACAAAATGGGCAGGTTTTGGCCGATCCAAAGTCTTTGGAAGTGTGGGTAAGGAGGTAAAGGTGGGGGCCTTTTATAAGAGGAGAGGAGGGGCACTCTTTGAAAGTAAAGAAATGTTACTTTATTTTAGAATGAGTTTCGGAATTTAATGGTCCCACATTGGTGTGTTTTGAGGATAAGGTGATAAGGGTACGAAATCCACCCATAAAATTGGTTTTGGACATGTGTAGGTCTTATATTTTACATTATCCTTCCATTTTAGTTAAATCATTAAATAATGAGGTCATCGCTCCATCATCATGATGTCATAAATAATGTAATTTATTTAAAATCTAAAAATTATAACAAAAATACTATGATGTAGGAAATCGTTTTATCTTTCCAATTAATATTTATAGTAAAAAATATGTCTTGTATAGCCCCATTTAAAAATTATTTTAGTAAAACAACTCATGTTTGTGTTATTTTAATTTTAACATTAAATAAAAAAGGTATTTATGTCATTTTCCAACCAAAGTGGATCCATGGGGTTCCCAAGTTGACCCATGGATTGTCTTGGTCGGCCATGAATCATCCAATGAGGGTAGGACATGTTTCTAGGTCATTTCATATTATTAAAACATTATTTTTACCTTAAACTACACCAATTACTTCTAATCGTGATTAAAACTTAATAAGTTACTATTCACCAAAAAATTATGTTTATCCCTTTGAACCACATTTTACTTCTTAATGACAACCTTGTATGTTGGATTTTTTAAATTCAAAACACAAAGGTGGAAAATTTTCATTTAAACGGAAAATCAGTTTTTTTAAGTACCACTTAGTGGTTTTACTATTCATCAAAAATTGAAGTTTTTCAGAAAATTATCAAAAATTCACCCTAAGCTATATCTGATATTCTGAATTCAAAAATGATGTCTATTTTAAAAAATTCATAACATATATGTTAAATTAATTAATTTAATAATCAATTCCTGCTGTCAGAACAAATACTGTGTCATTATGAAACAATATATATCAATAGATTGACACTAGTTTAAGTCAAATTTCAAATTGAAATTAATTTTAATGACCACTATTTGATTAAATGGTAAAAATATATTCTATTTCCATTTTAAAACAAATTCAAAAGATAATCTAATCCTATAAATATATTTGATTAAAAAGATGTTTTGAATTAAAATACAACAATTTTCACTATTCATTAAAAAATGATCTTTATTCGAAAAATTCCAAAAATTTACACAATGTAAATTTTGATGTCCCAATTCTAAAAAAGTATTTTATTTTTTCAAATATAATACATAAAATTGTGAAAAAGTGTATTTAAAAGAGGTTTTCCATCAAAAGGCGGTTAATCGACCTTTTAAAGAATATTAGAATGTTTACGCTTAAAATTAGATTCATTCGCATTATTAATCCTATAACATTTATTGTAAAAAGTAAAAATATTTGACAAACATATATAATAATTTTTTGTTAGTTCTATTCATTCCGGCCATAACAATAGCTAGGAATTAACTACCATTTAAAATAATATTATTTTATGATTAGAGTGCAACGTAAGATTCCCAAAAAACTCGTTGTTGCATGTTGGGTACTCCATCAAGCATAGTGTACCCTTTAAAGTTATATTAATATTTTATTCACAAATATGGATAAATGTGAAAATGATTTACTCATTATTTTCTTGGGGTGTTACACAAAGTGAGGCTTCTAGGTGTTAGAGAGGGATGTGGGGAGACAAAAAGAGCAGAGCTCGGCCGATCCAAAGGCTTGAGAGGTGTGGGTAAGGTGGTAGAGGTGGGGGCCTTTTATAAGAAGAGAGGAGGGGCACTCTTGGAAAGTAAGGGAATTTTACTTTATTTTAGAATGATTTTAAGATTTTAATGGTCCCACATTGAAGTTTTTTGAAGACAAGGTGATAAGGGTTCGAAATCCACCCATACAATAGGATTTGGACATGTGTAGGTCTTATATTTTATATTATATTTCAATTTTATTTAAATCTTTAAATAATGAGGTAATTGTTTCATCATCATGGTGTCATAAATAATTCAATTTACTTAATGTATAAAAATTAAAAAAAAATACTATGATGTAGGAAATCGTTTTAGCTTTCCAATGACTATTTATAGTCAAAAATCGGACTTGTATAACCCAATTTAAAATTGTTTTAGTAAAACAATTCATGTTTGTGTCATTTTAATTTTAACATTAAATAAAAAGATATTAATGACATTTTCCAACAAAAGTTGCTCCATGTGGTCCCCAAGTTGACCCATGGATTTTCTTGGTCTGCCATGACACATCCAATATGCGTAGGACATGTGTCAATTTCATTTCATATTATTAATACATTATCATTACCTTAAACTACAGTAATTACCTCTAATCGCGATTAAAAACTTAAAAGTTACTAATCACCAAAAAATTATTTTAATCCCATTGAACCACATTTTACTTTTTAATGACAACCATGTATGCCATATTTTTGAAATTCAAAACATAGAGGTGGTAAAATTTCATTTAAACGAAAAATCAGTTTTTATAAGTACCACTCAGTGGTTTCACTATTCATCAAAAATTGAAGCTTTTCAGAAAAATACCAAAACATCACCCTAAGCTATATTTGATATTCTGAATTCAAAAATGAAGTCCATTTTACAAAATTCAAATCATATAAGTTTCATTAGTTAATTTAATAATTAATTCCCGCTGTCAGAGCAAATAGCATGATTTTATGAAACAAAAAGTATCAAAAGATTGACACTAGTTTAAGTCTGATATCAAAGTGAAATTAATTCCAATGACCACTATTGGATTAAATGGTAAAAATATATTCTAATTTTACCTTAGAACAAACTCATATGATAATCTAATCATATAAATAAATTATATTAAAAATAGGTTTTGTATTAAACTCCTACATTTTTCACTATTCATTAAAAAAATGAACTTTATCGGAAAAATATCAAAAATTTACACAAAGTAAATTTTGATGTCCTGATTCTAAAGAAGAGTTTTATTTGGACCAATAGAAAGTATAATAGTTCCAAAACTATATTTAATGAAGGTTCACCATGAAATGGTGATAAGTTGACCTTTAGTGAAAATTAGAGTATATATGCCTAAAATTGAATTCCTTTTGTATTTTAAGCCTTTATCCTTTATTGGATAAATGTAAAAGCATTTAACAAACATATATAATCATATTTTAGTTATTTATATTCATTCCTGCCAATACAATGGCTATGTGTTAACTACCATTTACAATAATATTATTTTATTACTAGTGTGCAACGTAAGATTTCAATGAAACTATTTGTTGCGTATCGGGTACGCTATCGAACATAGCAAACCCTTTAAATTAAAATTAATATCAAATTCATAAATATTAATAAATATGAAAATTTATTATTCTTTATTTACCTGGGATGTTACATCCTTCCCCCCATTTGGGAATTGCATCCCCGCAATTTTATTCACTTATCAAAAAAAGTGGGGGTATTTATCCCTCATTACATTTTCAGATTCCCACATTGCCTATTCAACTATATGGGTTTTCCAAAAAAAACATTTACTAGGTGAATCACCTTATTCCGTAACACTTTCTCTCTATGGGTAAGAATCTGGACCGGCTATTCTTCGTAATATAGTTTCTCTTCCAATTGAACTACCTCTTGGCTCAAAACATGAGATAGATCTGGCATATACTTTCTCAACATCGAAATTTGAAAAACATTGTGTACCTGAGATAAACTTAGAGGTAAAGAGACTTGGTAAGAAAACGTTCCAAGTATCTCCAGAATTTCATATGGTCCAATGAACCTTGGACTCAGCTTTCCTTTCTTACCAAATCGCATCACACTTTTCCATGGTGAAACATTGAGAAAAACATGATCACCTACCTTGAAAGATAGATCTTTCCTCCGGTTATCCGCATAACTCTTCTGCCTACTCTGAGCTGTTTTCATGTGTTTCTGAATCAACAGAACTTTTTCTGCCATCTCTTCTACCAATTCTAGTCCCATCAACTTCCTTTCACCCACTTCATCCCAAAAAGATGGAGTTCGACACCGCTTCCCATATAATGCCTCAAACGGTGCCATCAGTATACTAGAATGAAAACATTTATTATATTAAAACTCAACCAAAGAAAGATGTTGGTCCCAACTTCCCTGATAATCCATAGAATAAGCTCGTAGCATATCTTCCAATGTCTGAATTATTTGTTCTGGCTGCCCATCTGATTACGGATGAAAAGCTGTACTAAAATTTAATTCAGTACCCAATGACTTCTAAAGGACTTTCCAAAAGTTAGAAGTGAACCTGGGATCACGGTCAGATACAATGGAGAGATGAACTCCATGTAAATTGAATATCTATTTAAGATACAAATGAAAAAGTTGATCTATTGAGAAATTATCTCAAATAAGAAGGAAATGAGACGATTTAGTCAATCAATCAATAATAACCCAGATTGCATTATTTCTTCTAGATGTCTTCGGCCATCCCACAACAAATTCCATGGATATATTTTCCCATTTCCACTATGGCAGTGGTAAAGGCTGAAGTATCCCTTTTGGTAACTACCGCTCTGCTTTAACCTGTTGACAAGTCAAGCGCTTCACAGTAAAATCAGAAATATCCCTTTTCATTCCATCCCACCAGTAATACTAACGTAGATCTTTGTACATCTTTGTACTGCCAGGATGAACTGAAAACAGAGAACTATGAGCTTCACATAACAACTCCCTCTTCAACTATGAATCACAAGGTAGATACAATTTCTTCCCAAATATCAAAGCACAATCATTATCAATGATGAATTCAGGAAGCTTACCCTTCTGAACTATCTCTACATTTTTCTGCGACTCAATGTCTTCCCTCTGTGCTTGCTTAATTCTGTCTGATAGGGATGATCTCACTAATACCTTAAAAATAATTAAGAACATCATGCACCAACAACTTCTATTCCAAAGTTTATAAAATCAAAAACCAAAGGTTCTCATTCCAAACATAGCATGGTTAATGGATCATTACATTTTCGACTCAAAGCATTAGCCATATTGTTTTCTTTTCCTGGATAGTAATCAATTGTACAATCATAATCCTTGATTAATTCCATCCATTTCTTCTGTCTCATGTTCAACTCTTTCTGAGTGAATGTATACTTTAATCTTTTGGGATTAGTATATATTTCACACTTTACTCCATACAAATGATACCTCTAAATTTTTAGAGAAAAAACAGCAGTAGATAATTCCAAGTCATTTGTACGGTAATTTACCTCATGAGTTTTCAACTGACGTGAAGCATATGCGATTACCTGATCATTTTGCATAAGGACACAACCATGTCCCTTCAACGATGAATCACTGTATATAAAAAACTCACCATTCCTGGAAGGAAGTGCCAATACTAAAGAATTCACCAATCTTCTTTTCAACTTCTGAAAACAATCATCACATTCTTTTTCCAAATAAACTTAACACCCTTCCGAGTTAGCCTAGTCATTGGACTACATAACCGTGAAAAATATTCAACAAACCATCATTAGTAACCTTCCAAACCAAGGAAAATACGGATCTCGGTTACATTTGTGGGTCTTGGCCATTCATCAATAACTTTTGTTTTAGCAGGATCAATAGTTATTCCATTTTTTTAAACAATGTGACCAAGGAAAGAAATTTGCTGTAACCAAAACTCACACTTGCTGATATTTTCAATACAGTTTCTTTTCTTTTAAGGTTTGATAGACAACCCATCAATGACTTTAATGTTCCTCCATACATTTTAATAATCCAAAATGTCATCAATAAAAACAAACAACAATTTTCACCTGAGTCAAATGAGCCATCGCTGCAACAAAATGCTCAGTTCCAATTCTGACTATCTCAGGATACTAATTTGAAATGTCATTTCCCTCTGTATGCCTTCCCAGAAAAGCATCTCTGTTTCCTCTAAGAAATACCATGAATAACACAGAAATATCTTTGGTGCAGCAACATGGTAATATGTAAATGCAATATCATTTCAATCATACAATAAATTACTTATAATTTAACAATTTTCTAACACCTAATGTTTTCTAAACCGACCTTTGATACCAACTATAAGGCCCCCGGGATTCAATCATACTTAATATTGAATTAAATTAATAATTCACATTGAGGATCATTTCAGGTTTAGAGTTTTAGAGAATTATAACATAACTATTACATCTCAAACGATTACAAAGTAGACACTTCTACTAAGTTTCCATATAATAAAAAACTCTTAAAAAGAAACATGTCTAGTTCCATGTTTTATATAGCACGACTTTCCATTAATCCCATCCTTGACCCTATTCCACATTACGTCCTGTGAAAAACATTTCTAAAAAACATAGGGTGAGTATAAAAAGCTCAGTAAGGGATACACAAAGAATGAAAACTATTATATTTTCAAAACAACAATTAAACCCTGTATACTTTATCAAAGTAATATTTTTCACCTTTATGAAGTAGTAAAAACTCTTCACTGAATAAAAGATCATTACTTACCCTTTTTTAACCAAACGATTACCATAAAACCCATATAAAGATCACATAACATGTAAAGGTAACTTGGGACATAAACATACTTAAATGGAATAGCTATACGGTCGACTTCCACACATATCACTTAATGGAATAGCCATACGGCCGACTTCCATACCCAATGCATTGGAGGTTATAACGTAACCACCCATCCTGGTATTCATGGCACCACACATCATATGGTTTATCATGTAACCACCGGTCATATGTCCAAGTACCAATATAAAATCATAAAACATAAAACAAATATAATGGAAAGAAAACATTTCCACACTTTGATCACAATATATCACATAAATATATTGACATAACAAATCCATTTTAAAAACAATTTTCAATACCAGAATACATAAAACCGTATATGGTATTTATTTCATTTTAAAAACTTTACGGCTTGTTGAGGAAGCCAAAGACCAAATAATACTCACGGTGGCGGAAAATGTCGTTGTCACTACGTACGTCAAAAGAAACATTCTTTTTTATCGTTTAGTAAAACGCTTCTTATAAAAAGATTCGTTTTGAATAAAATTTAAAGTCAAAGGGGTTTATGCACCATATAAAATAATGTTGTGTATAAAACAAAATATTCCTCAATGAAAGGAGATTGAGACGAAGTCGCTTACCTCGGGTCTAACTTGACTCGATCGTTCTTTAACGTCCTGAATAATAAACTTGAGTTAATTTCTACTTTCTTAAGAACCTTTTTCAAGTTCATTATTCCTCTAATATCTCTTATTGACATGTTATAAGCATTATTTAATCATTTAAGTTAATAATGTTTGTTTTGTCGATATTTGGTTCTTAAGTCGAAAGTGGACTTCTTAGAATTACATGTTGTTCATGTGGTCAAAATGTTCATTATATCCAAAATGATATTCATGATTTGGATATCATATATATCATATATATACAGCATATACATGTAATTATTATATTAAATATTCATTTATAGGTAAGAAATGAAATGCACCATTCATGGAG
The DNA here is from genome assembly GCA_963277665.1 of Viscum album. Lineage (NCBI taxonomy): Eukaryota > Viridiplantae > Streptophyta > Magnoliopsida > Santalales > Viscaceae > Viscum > Viscum album. The sequence goes on from OY728159.1 coordinate 1,438,251,561, forward strand.
ATGGTAAGTCGTACGTACGCATGAACGCTACTTTCATTTCTATGTCATATAAATGGAATTAAAACTAAATGAGAGATATGTATATTTTAATTCCATAATTATATTAATCATTTATATTAACATACATCATATATATCCATTATATATATGTACTTATAATAGAACTTTACATTTGGGGATAAGAAATGGAATGCACCGTTCATGGAGATGGTAAGTCGTACGTATGCATAAACGCTACTTCCATTTCTATTTCATATTTAATGGAATTAAAACATAATGATACATAATAGTATTATATTTAAAGTATGGTATAATATATAATATCATTAAATTTATACTTTATACGTACCACATATGGTATTAACGAATCAAATAACTTTGAGGGGGCGGTAGTCCGCACTTCCTAAAATGAAGATATCGTGTATACCCATAATGGAAACCATAATTGTATGCCATAAATGAAAAATAAATAAGATTAAGTAAAACATAAACATATTATATACCATATATAAATATAGTGACATCATAATGGCCACCATTTAAGGTGTTATATGGGTGTTGAACAATCATCGTTTCGTGAGGCAGAAATTTGCCATCCACAGAAATAGTATGTTCTTTAACCATTAGATGTAGGTGTGTTTATGTGTAGCTAGAATAAATATCATAAAAACCTCCTAGTATATTTAGGATACCAGTGTTGTTACAAAAGAAATGAATAAAAAAAGTTTAGAGGGTTGGAGAAGAAAAATAAAACAAAAGGACTCAAGTGAGGACATTACCTTAAAATCGGGTAACTCCCTTTGGTTTGAGCTCAAAGGATTCCTTGGGAAGACTTATTCCCAATGTGAGGCTTCTAGGAGTTATAGAGGTATGTGTAGAGACAAAAGGAGAAGAGCTTGGCCTAACCAAAGGCTTGAGAGGTCTGGGTAAGGTGGTAGAGGTGGGGGCCTTTTATAAGAAGAGAGGAGGGTCACTCTTGGAAAGTAAGGAAATGTTACTTTATTTTATAACGATTTTCGGATTTTAATGGTCCCACATTGATGTTTTTCGAAGATAAGGTGATAAGGGTTAGAAATACACCCATCCAATTGGTTTTGGACATGTTTAGGTATTATATTTTACATTATCCTTCCATTTTATTTAAATCATTATATAATGAGGTAATCACTGCATCATCACGGTGTCATACATAATTCAATTTAGTTAATGTCTAAAAATTATAAAAAAAATACTATGATGTATGAAATATTTTTATATTTCCAATGAATTTTCATAGTCAAAACTCTGACATGTATAACCCCATTTAAAAATTTATTTAGTAAAACTACTCGTGTTTGTGTCTTTTTAATTTTAACATTAAATAAAAAGATATTAATGTGATTTTTTAACTAATGTGGCTCCATGGGGTCCCCAAGTTGACCCATGGATTGTATTTGTCGTCCATGACACCTAAAATAAGGGTAGGACACGTGTCAAATTAATTTCATATTATTAAAACATTGTCTTTACCTTAAACTACACTAATTACCTCTAATCACGATTAAAAACTTAAGAGTTACTGATCACCAAAAAATTATTTTAATCCCATTGAACCACATTTTACTTATGAATGACTACCATGTATGTCATATTTTTGAAATTCAAAACACAGAGGTGGTAAAATTTCATTTAAATGAGAAATCGGTTTTTATAAGTACCACTTAGTGGTTTCACTATTCATCAAAATTAAAGTTTTTCCGAAAAATACCAAAACATCACCCTAAGTTATTTTTGATGTTATGAATTAAAAAATGAAATCCATTTGAAAAACATCAAAACATATAAGTTGGATTAATTAATTTAACAGTTAATTCCCACTGTCAGAGCAAATAGTGGGTTTTTATGAATCAAAAAGTATCAAAAGATTGACACTAGTTTAAGTTTGATTTCAAAGTGAAATCAATTCTAATGACCACTATTGGATTAAATGGTAAAAATATATTCTTATTTAACCTTAGAACCAACTCAAATGATAATCTAATCATATAAATAAATTAGATTAAAAAGAGATATTGAATTCAAATACTACAATTTTCACTATTCATTAAAAAATGTACTTTATCGGAAAAATACCAAAAATTTACACAAAGTAAATTTTGATGTCCTGATTCTAAAGAAGCGTTTTATTTGGTCCAATAGAAAGTATAAGACTGAACAAAACTATATTTAAAGATGTTTTTCCATGAAAAGGTGATATGTCAACCTTTAGTGAAAATTAGAGAATATATGCCAAAAATTGAATTCTTTTCGTATTTTAAGCCTTTATCCTTTATTGGTTAAATGTAAAAACATTTAACAAACATATATAATAATATTTTAGTTATTTAAATTCATTCTTACCAATACAACGTCTATGTGTTAATTACCATTACAATAATATTATTTAATTACTAGTGTGCAACATAAGATTTAAATGAAACTCTTTGTTTAGTATCGGGTATACTATCAAACATAGCAACCCCTTTAAAGTAAAATTAATATTTAATTAGTAAATATTAATAAATATTAAAATTTATTATTTTTTATTTACCTGGGATGTTACATTAACGATCATGAATAACCTATGGTGAACCTAATCTATCATATATTAAAGAAGCTGTCATAAGTTATACATCCTATAAGTGACTATTTATGATTATGTGGTTCCTCGTTATTTTAACTATTTCTTACATTATGGATTCCGGTTTTAGTCAATGGAGGGAATGAGAAAGATGTCGGTAAACATTGGATCTAATGGGAAAATTTGTGACTATACAGAATTAAATTACAGAATGCATTGAGGGAATTATATTGTGATTATGCCAAGTTAGTCATCAAGATAATTGATTAACAATGTGATCATTAGTGGTATTTCTATGTCATCAAATAAAAGGAAGATTTACATTTATGGATGTTCTCAAGGAGAGGAACATAGAGGAAGGAAGATGAGGCTTTCTACATATGAAGAAGAAGGGAAGATGAACCTTGAGGAATACAACAAATGGAGGGGAAGATGTCTACAGTGGGGGATAAGTGTCATAGAGTGAAAGACTATTATGGGGTTCAATTTCATATCTGTGGGGATCATGGGAATTACCTAACTCAATTCCAAGACCTAAGATCTTACTTATAAATCAAAGAAGGGCATATTCAATGACAATAATTGAAATGGGTGGATTGAAGGGCTTATGCATTGGAATTAAATAATAATGGTCTTGAGGTAATTTTATGGTATATTGAAATATTTGTGTATTAGTCCATTGTGGTTTTCCATATGAATATGGTACTGGTATTCCTGAAAAGTGATTGAAATATTTTTGGAATGCAGATGATTTGCGCATAATTAATGAATAGGGGAAAATAGTATGTTTGATAGTATTAATGAGCTCATGACTAATATAAGGACAAAGTGATATGATGTTTTGAGTATATAGAATGTTTTTGGATTTTGGTATTTAGAAATAATTATTTTTTGACAAAATTCATGTTTTCACTAAATTTATATGGTAATTCATGTTTCAAGTGAATACATGCTTATGGTATTACAATTTATGGAATGTAACCAACAAGATATATCTTATGATAAATGGGTTGTAAATATTGGTAGTCACATGCTTGGTAGATGACCTCTCTAGTAATCTATTTCATTTTACTATGAGATTGGATAGAAGTATTTTGGTTAATCCAAATGAATGGAATGGATTAAGTTGTATATCAGATAGTATTGTTTAAGGCTAAAACATTTTTTATTATGTTTTAATAGTATTGTTTTAGAAATAGGACAATTTGTAGGATGGGCGACAACCCGCCGCGTCAGACAAGGTTGTGGGAATCGAACCCACAACCGAAGTGCGACATTCCTTTATCGACTACCACTGACCTGTAGGAAGACCCAGATTAGAAAAAATAAGTTTTATTTTATTATGTGGAATGATATATGAAGTATAAGTCCATTTTTGGAGCCATATATGATTAATATACATAATATGGACTTATGTATATTAAATAAATTTTTCTAACTTTTGTATGAGATAGATGGAATGACCAATCAATCTATCACATGATCTGGTAACACTTCATAAATGAAAAATTCAACTTCATTTTTTATGATAAGAAGTGGAAATTGTCCAAGGAATGACAAACAATGAAATAATACCAAAATCAAGTGAGTATTTATTCTAATTAAAAAAATTGAAATTAATGGAAAGGATGTTGAAATCCAAAAATGTTTTCCTTGTACCCTCATATCTGTTCAATCAGATGGTACCATAGAACATCACAAATTTATGGCTATGTGATTTTTGTCTTTTTCATAGCCATGTTCTCTACCACAATCAATGAGAACATGATGATTTGATTTCTCTTCCTTATCCATGTTTTTACATATGTTCTCATATGTGAAAACCCAGTGATGATTTAATTTGGGACACTATTACATTTCATAACTTACTTTTTAAAAATATGTTTTAGTATTCCTTTTTATGATGAGGGTTTATATAAAAGAAACATTCAAGTAGTAAACAATTTACAACCCCAACAAATTTTGAGTGAAAAATTCATTTTAAGGCTGGTAAAATGTAACACCCTGAGATTTTATAAGAAATATTAATTTTAATTTCTTTGATGTCTGGTGTTGTATCCTACACTAAGATTATCATGCATTACATGCAACACAGTATTAGCTTGTAGTATACAGAAACTCTATTCTTGGCTTTTGTTTTATGCAAGAGTGACCTTCCTCAATAGTGTGTGTTATACCCAACACCGAGTTTCACTGAACAATGATATATTGTTATAATATTATTATGAACTAGCCGTTATGAATAGTATAATTTTTTTTAATTTTAAAGGATTAGCATTCATCTTAGATATTTTATTGAACATGTTTTGAGAACAAAATTAATTTTTCTTACAAAATAAGTATTTATAAAAAATGCATTTTTGTCATCTTTTGATGGAACACCCATTTTAAATCTAATTTTTGTGACATTTATAAATTCAATTTTACAAAATGAACTTATTAATTTCAATAAGTATATAAAAATTACCCTTGGGTTAATTTTTAATATTATTATGTTAACTTCTATATTTTGATGAATAGTAAAAATACGCTAATGTTTACTTAAAAATAACTTTTTTATCAATATAATTTATATTGTAAAATTATAATATTGAATGGGTTTAAAGTATAAATTGAATATTTTTTTTCCATTTAATATTATGTATTTCATTATCATTAATTTTACATCGAATTCATAGTTAAAAACATTTCGATCTTTTGCAATGTTTTGACATTTAAAACTCGTTTTCTCAACAATGGGATTAATTTTTAATTAAATACTGATACTTATGTGATTTTTATTTCAAAAAATTGATTCAATATTTGGAATTATTATGTATTAGTTATTTTATATGGATACCTTTTATTTTTAGTCAATATGAATAGTAATTATGGTAAATTTTATTTAAAACAGATAAATAATTGGAAAAATATTATTATTAAATTATTCTAACACCTGTATTATTATATTTGTATAATTATATTTCTTCATAAAATATAATTAGGTTTAAATTGTATCTTTTTGAACCCACTTGGATGTGATTAAGTCCATTAATTTATTTTATTTAATGAAAGTGAAATATGTCTCTCTCAAACTTTAATAATTAACGTATTTTTAATATAAGGTTATACAGAATATAAATTAAATTATAAATACTAATTTTAAGGATAAAATATTTTTCTTAATCATGGTAACATCATTGTTATTTTTAAGAAATATATAATTTCTTCAATATCTTATACATTAATGAATCATAGATTATTTATTTTTGTAAAAAATCAATAATATAGTTTATATTAAAATGATAATATCCATCAAAAGGACAAGATAATTGACCAAAACAGACTGGTCGAGTATATATATACCATAATCATCTAAGGGTCTACTTGTGGACCATTTGGAGTCGTATATAATAGATTATGAAATTTATATTATATTATTCGAAATGATGTCAAACTTTTCACCTTCATAATTTAATAAAAATATCATTCTAAAAGATGATTGTTTTAGAAGATTAATTATACTAAAAGTATTATTCTGATATATATTAGATTTATCTTCATAATATTATTTTATTATAAATTTTTATTCCAAAATAATTATATTAAATAATTATACAAAAATGTTGTAGTAATAATGTAATAGGAAAAGTATCAAATAAATTGTTTTATAAATATTAAAACAAATATTATATAAATTAATTAATGTGCTCTACTAATTTTATAGAAGAATATGTCCTTCTAGAAATATATGAAATATTTTTTTCCAATATATTCTTTGTGCGGATTTTATTTAAATTTAAATAAATGAATTGTGTCAAAATTGACTCCATTGATAATTTATAAAAACAATATATGATTACATTTTTTAAAAATCACCAAAATAAATATAAATTATAAATAGAGAATTATATGGTCTTCAATGTCATAAATTACCCATTTATGGACTATTCAATACATATATATGATTATTTATAAAATTTTAAAATTTAGGAAATTATTACCACAAATAAGATTAAATAGATTAAATAAGGATAATCAAATTGATAAGGATTAAAATAATTTCCAAACATGTATAAATTTTTTTGGATGATGAGATTACAACCATATATCATCTCAACTAGAATATGTCTCTTTTTTGTAGTTTTTATGTGTAGTTTGAGTTTATAAAAAATTAATATTTTTGAGGTACACAAAAGTGCCACTCTCTTCTCTTAAAAAGGGCATCTCACCCCTTTTATATTCACTCCATTTTAAGCCATCATGCTCGGCAAACCCATAACAATTCTTCTTGTCATGTTCTCTAGTTATATTATAGAGGTTCTGGTCTTCTCAAAAGACCATCATTAGTTCTCTAAGTGGATGTTTAAAAGATGCACGTCAGGGAAGAGGTAATCTCTTCTAAAAATTCTTTCGTGTTTCATTCTTCTTCTACTTACTATTATTTAGTTGATTCACTATAAGTAATAACATAAGTATCAATATTATACTCAAATGCTATTATAAATACGAAACAACCACATTTCACCCTCTATCTATCCTACGAAAAATGATATCATTGCGCGTGCACACGTACGACTTACCGTCTCCATGCCATGTTGTAACCTATTTTTCCACCACAACCTTACTTGGATCTGTATAATGGTGGAAAAAATATCTATATATTACTATTATAAAAACATAAAGATTTTTTGATATTATATAATCCACTCCAATTCCATTCAATAATTGAGGTAATGATATCATCACTTGTGCGTACATACAGATTACAGTCTCCAGGATGCGATGAGATTTAATCCTCATGTTAACCATACTAGAATGATTATACAGTATATATAAATAATAATAATTAAATATATGACATAATTATTCTAATGGATTTATTTATATTTTATATACTTACTTACTACTTCCATTAAATTTAATAAGGAAAACTAAAACATCTATCAGGCGTACGTACGGCCTACCATCTCACAGAACGGTGTATTTAATTCAATTTTCCAATCATATATATATATATAATTCTTGATATATATTATATATAATGAATTTTTTATATTCTGGAATTATTTTATATTTATCCATGTAATCATATGAATTATTAGAAGTCAAAACATGTACGTCAAATGAAACGATTTTACCCAAAACACTACTTTAACATGGAATTGACACATGAACAGGTAATATAAAGTCGTAAGTGAATCCTAAATGATATAATTAATTTTATTATGGTTCTATTAGATGTTAATAATATATTTATGCCCACTATACAAGAGTATCTTAAACATATGGAAGAAATTGGACATAAGTCAAGGGATAATTATTCAAATCCCATTCTTATCTGAGATAGTTTATTCGTAAGTATTTACTGGGGTTATGTTTATCATCAATGTCCATGTTTTGTCAAAATGAATTCCTAAAATGTTTAATATTCTTCCTTGTATGTTTAATGTGATTTCTACCATTTTTTTAACATTTACAACATGGTATAGAATAAATCCTTCTTTTGTTTTCCATATGAGCTACTTTTTGACTTTTCTGGAAAAAGTACGAGGATAATGTTTTTTTTAATTATACCTAATGAATCGATTATTACAGTTTTATAATGAATTATTTTTATGAAGCATCATCTATATGATTTCATGATTATTTTCAACTAAATTCCTTTTTTTAAAATATTACATGGCATTTTGGGAAAATAAAATGAATTTGAAGATGAAAGTATATTTTCCTCAATAATTAATTTCAAATGTTTTATCAAAACTATTTTCCATATAAGATGACATTATTTAGTACGATTATGTTTAAAGTATAATTTCTCTATTATTTACAAGGATTTACATTTCTTATTATGTTGTGATATCAAATTGTTTTATATGGATTATGTTATGATTGTGTGATGATTATGAAACCCATTTTATTCATTGGATTATTATGAATGATTTATTTTTATTTTGAATAACCCTACTGAGCATTTGATCTCACACATTCTATGGATTCCTTTCCCTAGAATATATGGAACAGTTTTAGGTATGAAAAAAATGGGAAAATATTTATGGGAGATGTTGATTATCATTCACCATGATTAAAAGATTATGTTCTGAGTTTCCAATAACACTAAACTACTACGGTACTTGGGTGTCTATTTTTGTTATGTATTAAGTATTCTACAAAAGCAATGTATTGACCATGTACGTCATATATGGGTATCTGCACACTCTCCCCCGGTTTATCATAGAACTACCCTTATTCATAAGTAATTCCCATGAACCATTACATAACAATAACACATAAAACATGCATAATAGAAATATTACATTTCCACCTTGCAATCACAATATTTCATTTCATGAAATGGACAAAATAAATGTATTCTCAAAACCATTTTCAATAAAAATTACCTGAAATGGGAATATGGTATTTATTTTCCTTTTAAAAACATTACATCTTTTTGTGGAATCCAAATATAATATAATGCTTATGGAGGATAGAAGGTCATTATCACTACGTACATTAAAATGAAACCTTATATTTTTCATTTAATAAAATTAACAATAGAAAAAATATTTCCTTTAATGAAATTAAATCTCAAAGGGGCTTATACACCTTATAAAAAATGTCATTTAAAATTAAAAATATGCCTCAATGAATGATGATTAAGATGATGTCCCTTACATTGTGCCTGACACGTCGTGTACCTTCAAACATAGGTTATTTTTATACTTTTTTGAAAAATATTCAATTTAATTATTATTTTTATGTAACTTATTACCAGGTGATAAACAAAACATAATTATTTATGTTCATATCAATCTTTTTGTCAATATTCAATACATGAGTGGAAAATGAACTAGTTTTGATGTAAATTGTCCATAAGGTCGAAGACCATCATATCCATGATATTATTCATGATATAATATCATATATATTCAGTTTATATGTATTTATAATATCCATAATATTTGGATATAAAATGAAATTAACCATTCATGGAGATTGTAGGTCATGTGTATGCTTGAACGCTACTTTCAATTGTTTTTCATATATAAATAAAAAAATAAATTGATATAATTGTACATTATAAAACCGGTACGATATTTACGTAATTTATTAGTCATAGGTTTATTGATACCATACTTTATACGTTCCATGTATAACAAGAATGAGTTATATCACTTTGAGGGGTTGGTAGTCAACACTTCCTCAAATGAAATTATCATATTTATGCATCGTGTAATGAATAACGGTGTGTTGTAAATAAAATATACACAATAATAGAGAATATATATATATATAATAAAAATAAAGTTCCATTATAATGGCCACCATGAGAGGTGGTAGAGGTAAATTGAATAGTCATCATTTCATGAGGCATTAGTTCACAATACACAGAAACAAATTTTTTGTATCCATTATATGGACGTGTGTATAAGTGACATTAAAATAGATCTTATAAAAACATCCAAGTATATTGATTACACTGTTGTTGATATGTAATCATTTAACAAGAAGTTAATTAGGATTGTAGATGTATAATAAATGAAATGAATAGTAGGGAAGACATTACCTATAAACTGGGAAACTTATTTTGATTTTAGCCACAACACATTCTTGAACTGCCTTCATCCTATTCTATGGATTCTAGTAGAAATAGTGGGATAATGGGAGCATAATTTAGTTGAATTTGTATTATACAACGTTCTTGAGAGTGGTGAGTTATGTGGGTAGTGGTGGTTGTCTTTTATAAGAGTGAAGGGAAGTTTAGGAAAGTATATAAATATAAATATATTATAAATTCAATTTCAATTAAAAATATAACAATAAATCTTTATTTCAATAAAAAAAAAATACTTTTCATTGAATAACCATAATATAATATGTTTTAGATATTATTTAGAAATTTTTTGATCCACATATTTTTTTAACACTTATCTTACCCTTTATAATATTATAGTTATATATTATTTTACACACTATGGGATAATCTAATTATGATATCAAGACAACCAACAAACAAAAAATTAATTTATGAAATCCCTTGAATTTTATTAACAATTTGGTAGAATCTTCTATTATTTATGAATTTAATATGATTTTATAATCACTTTTGTGTTTTAAGATAGGAATTATGTCAATTTTGGACACTATTAATACATGAATTTTTTACAAATTCATTAAAACATTATTACATAAAAAATAATTAAATCAAAGATAATATGTCCACAAAATCCAGATAAATAGTGGATTGCATAAAAAATTAAATTATATTTATTTAAAAATTTATAATTTCATTTATTTGAATCTTTTATTAATGAATCAATCATCACATCAACATAGTGTTATAATTAAATATTTTCTTAATGACTAAAAATTATAAATTAAATATCATGATGTAGTAAATATTATTATATTTCCAATTAATTTAAATTGTCAATGAGAGCACAGATATTACCCCATATAAATATTTATTTTGAAAAAAGATACATGTTTATGATATTCTTCTCTTCACACTAATTTAATTATTATTACAAGTCAGATACCATTCATAGTACTTTTTGTATCATTAGGGCTGTTTTGGCTCAATTTGGTGATCAGCGATGAAACCTTGATGATGGTCGAGGATTGATCCCCCCTTCCTAGATATGGGAGGGGGGAGGATTTTATGCTTCCACCATCTCTGATTACACATGCATAATTTTTACCCCTATTCAATCCTATATTTCTCCCTAATTTCCTATTGATATATTTATACTTGAATGTTCTATATCTTCATCTTGGGGATCCTCAACTCTCAATTTAATTGTTGGAATTTTTTGGGGATTTGAGGCTCCTTGATTTGATCATGGTGGCTCGCTTCAACAATCGAATACCATCGTTAGATGAATTTGATTACATCGTGTTAAGTAACTGGGATTTTCAAGATCACATGATTGTGGGTATGATGGATAATGGTAAACTGATGATTTGTTGTTTTCCTTAGAGGATGATTTAATTTTCTCATGGTCTATAGATCCTCACAGATGCAAAATATGTTGGTTCTTTCTTCTCTGATGGCCATTTGATCTTTGTATGAATCAAGAATCTACTTCTATTGTGACATGGCTATGACAACATCATCATCCATTACCATTTCAAAATCATGAAATTATTCGTATGTTAGGGAATTTTTTGGTTGATTAATTTGTTTTGATTCCCTCACTTCATATGTTAGTCATCCAAATAACATGTGCTTCTATGTTGAGGTGGATATTTCGAAGCATATTGTTGAATGAAAACGGATTACGATGGAGGATGAATTCTATAGGATTCAAGATATTTTCATTGAGTTGTTGGTTGATTACAACCCAAACTATCACCATTTAGGTCATTAGGATAATCAGTGTCATAGTATATACATGAATTATACTCTCATGATATGGATTGGTAAGGCCTTTTCCAAAAGACCAAAGCACATTGATATTGATAAGTCTATCAGTAGATTGGGTTTCTCATCCATGGTAAAATAGGCATGGCTACCTTCTCATAAGACTATTAATTAAGTGTATAAAAGTTTGAATCACGTACATCCGTTGAAGGATGTTGTGAATCATGGTGATATGGATGATGCAGATTTTGGAGGTTTTACTAGTTATAGAGGAAATATTGGAGTGGAAGGATCTGTCGGGGATTCATCAAACTGTGGGGAAAGTAGAGCCTATAATTGTATTGTTGGCTTGGTGGATTTTGCGAATAATATTGTGGGGGATGAAGCTAATCATAGAGGCAGCACTAGGCATGGAAGAACTACCAGAGTGACAGGTTCTGTAGGGGATTCACCAAACAATGGGTCAAGTGGAACTGAGCAGTGTGTTGTTTGAAGGGATGAAGTTGATTGGATCAACAATGATGATGTTATTCCTATGGTGAGAATGATGCACCTAAATTCTATATGTGGTGGAAAAAATAATTATTAAACTATCATTTTTCTGGCTGTTAAAGAGTCTAATTTCTTGTTCCAATCTAATGGGGGACTAAAGATTGCAGTATCTACTTGTAACCGATTTCAAGAGATGAACCATGATTAGATATCTCATGTGGAAGAGAATTATCCAATGAAAGAAGGTATCAATATGTAGCTTATTTTTTAAGGGGAAATGCATAAGAATTATGGGCTTCCTTCTCTAGAGGATGGAACTAGAAAAATAGTTCTACAGTATGGGTTATTGGATAGTCATGAGCTTGTGGAATATCCAATGTGTTGAGCACTGATAGACAATAATATTAAATATTAAAAGGTACAATGGGATAATGATAATAGTCAGGAGGTGAATATCCCTCGTAAATGGTGGGATTACTCTGATAATTAAATGGAGAATTACGATGACTTCATCAGGATTTCATACAATGACATTCATTTGAGTGGGAGGGTGATGATGATCGGTAAATGAGATGTTATGATTGCTCCACCACAATGAATTCCCATGATATACTACTCTTATCTACCAATATCGGTGTCCACCATGTCTTCTGATGGAGACATAGAGTTTCTTTCCAATGAGTGGATCAATGAGTGAAGGAAGTATGTTAGGGTTCTAAAGAATTACGAATTCTCAGTTTGGGAATCACATATAGTGGAGGAAACCTGTTTCCAGGGTAGTGGTGATAGGTATGTTTTTTATGATACGTCATTATCTCTTATGGCATGCGGTAGTTGTTTAATGTCCATTTTGTTTATTTTAATAAATCATCAAGGGGATATCCTCTGACTCTTCTAGGCTTGTAAATTATTATAACATGTCATTATCACATCCTTGTGGCACAATGGTGTCCAAAAATCAACCCAAGGATAATCATGGTTGGAATAATCTTATCCAATTGTATTAGGGAATGTGTTAGGGTATTTTAATATTATTATAATAATATTTTTTACCCTTATTTACTAGATTAACCTTTCAACCATGTTAAATAAAATAATTAACGAAATTATTGTTCATAATGTTAAAAAATATAAGGTACCTATGCACAGAATTTGGGCATTATGATGAAAAATATGGAATACAGTTATTCAAATCCCAAACAATAAATTCACAGATATTAAATTAATATTAATTCTCGTTGTGAAATCCAAAAACCGTGTTTTTAAGAAGTAAAAAATACCAAAAGATTGACATGTTTATATTTCTAATTTCAATATGAAATTACATCAATTCAACAAAATTTTACTAAATAAAATGAATATTATTCTATATATACTTTTAAAAACATAAATAATATGATATAACCAAAAAAATATCTTTATTTAAAAATTTATTTTCAATTTAAATATTTCATATAGTTACTATTTATCAAAACATTATAGTTTTCAGGAAAACATCAAAAATTAATTGAATGTTAACTTTTATTTTATACTACTAAAGAATATGTTTATTATGTAAAATAGACTATATAATTGTATAAAAAATGTAATATTAAATGGTATCTTCAATAAAAGGGGGTATGATTGTATTTATAGAAAAAACATCTTTTATCTAATGAAATTGAATTTATTCATATATCTTATATAGGAAAAATATGTGATGAATTAAAAAAATTATGAAAAATATATTCCATATATTATTAATTAAAAATAAATTCAGAATGAGTGATATGGTTTTATAAACAAAACTATTCTATTCTAAATATATTTTCATAAAAACACATCCTTTATATAAAATTGGTTTTTATTTAAATTTCTAATAAATTTGGAAACTAATGAAAAATTATTTAGTTATTTGTAACCCATATTTCAAATTTTAGTTGATTCTATTCATTATTTCAATTCCAATAACTAGGAATTAAGTAACATTTCCGAAAATAATAATAATATTGTACTGTTTTTCCTTATAACTCAATGTTTTCTGCTCTGTACGATTTCAGAGAAACCCATTGTAGCATGTCGAGTACACTATCCGAAAAGGTTCCAATTTAATGTCATATTAATATATTTTTCATAAATAATAATAGATATTAAAATGTATTATTCTATTAATGGACGGGTCATTACCCGCTTTTCACAGAAATGATGATTCTATAACCCCTTATAAGCGGTATTCATAGATGTAGATCATGAAAATTATTGAAAAAATATCGTAGTACATTAGAGAAACTGTAGTTTTTATATATTAATTTCCATGAAAAAATTATTTATTTAGTGCTAGGAAAATATACAAATGATAATTGGAGTATTTTACCTCTTCATTGGGAATATTTATTGGCATTATACTGAAACAATCATATGTAGAATTTTTTAACAGGATTTTTTATAATGATTTTAGAGATTTTGGTGATTGATTTTTTTGGTTATTTTATGAACCAATTGGTTTTGATATTGTGATGTGTGTATCAGAGATGTTGGCATTTTAAAAAGGTGTTAGTTATACTCTTGTAATTTTTTAAAATTTAGAATTCATCACACATTTATTGTATGTATTGTGGATTAAATAATGATCCAATCACATTAATAATATATATCAGGTTATAAAAATTCCATCCAATGTGTTTTGGACACGAATCTATGTAATTTTTCTCTTTTTATTAATATATAATCCCTTGGTAGACATATATTTATCTTAATTGATAATGATTATTGTAACTTTTTTCATAAATAATAATTGGAAGATGTTAATTTTAAATAATTATAAAGTATAATTTATTATTAATCTAATTGAATCCAATTTTTTAATTAAATTCACATATCTAGAAGAAATTAATTTAAAATTTATCTCTTATAAGGAATGAGAAAGACAAGCTGTAATATAAAAATTTACAATAGTATATAATGTTTTTATGTATTAATTCAATATATAGAATATCACAATTCAATGAATTGATTTTTTTTATATTTTCTTTTATTACATTTAATTAATTCATAAATCAAATATTACTTTTTCACTAATTCAATTGAAAAAGTAGTTTTCCATTCAAATTTTGTATTTTCAATATTTATAAAAAATGAAACATCTAAAATAATGAGTGAAAATTCATCAAATGATAAATGTTGTATTCCTTTTTTAAAAATTAAAATTATTAGTTCAAATAAAATATATATATATTACAAATTTTTTATTAAAACAATTCACAATTAAATGTTGGAAAAACTTCATTCATGAATATACACCATTTTTTGTGTAAAATTGGATATGTTCTCATATTAATTATATATAATCAATGGGATGAATGAAAAATAATAATATATATATTTCAATTATAAAATTAATTTATATTTAATAATTTTATTTTTTTTATTAAATTCCTTTTGAAATAAAAAAAAATCTATTAAAACATTTCATTTATACTCAAATTGTTTAAATTTTTGTTTTGAATTATTTTTAAACCAATGAATACATTATATATTTGTATGAATCCATATATTTTGAAAAGATTTTGAAGCATATTTTTCACACCCCAAGTTTTCTAAAAATAAATTGAAATGCATGGAAGATTTTGTTAAGTAGATATTTATTACTAGCCTTTAAAAATAATTTTCCAATTTCTATGTTTTGAATTTTGATAAATTGTCATCTACAATTCTGTTCAATATGTTATTTGGATTCATATGAAGTAAAAATATTTTTTGGTGAAAAGTAACATACACTTATAAATAGACATATGAACAGTAATATGACCCTAATTAGTAGAAAATTTCATTATTATTTTATCTTCTTATGGATTTAAGATAATGACATCTTGGTTTGTTTTTTCAAAGTGATATAACAGTAGAGATAAAATTAGAATTATTATTTTTGTTATAAGCATGATATTATTCAAAAATTAAAATTAATAATATTTATAAAATTATTGTCAAAAAATGGAGATCATTTATATAATATAACCCCTATAAAATAGAAATAGTCAATTTTCTAGATTTTTCTAAAATACTTGAATTTTTTGATGAATAGTGAAATACAATAAAATATCATATATTGAAATTATATGCTAAATACAATATTTATGAAAACATAAGTGATGTCAAACCACTTGGTTTGAACTCACACACCACTATTACTATTTTTGGTTTCATGAATAATGATAATTCAATGTGTTGAGAAAAAATATTATAATAACGATTAATTTTTTTTAAATATCTCATCCCCTCCTATATAAATACTACCTCGATTCCCCTCTTCCTCCCACAACATAAAATCATTGATAACTATCTAATTTTTGGAAAATATCATCCCTAAACTTCTTGCACACAACTAAGAGATTTTGGTAACCCCCAAAGGACAAATAAAATGGCCTTAAAGAAATATCTCCAAGAAAAGAGATGAAGATGTAAACAACCTCTTTTGATTTCAATCATTTCTTTCATTTATGGTCATTATTTTAAATTTACTTTTTCCTTACAGTGGGATATGTCGTTACATATTCCCCTTAATTTCTATGTTATGTATGAATGATGAGATAACCCTTTTCTCTCCTCAATATATTTTAAGATATTTTATGTTACAATGTTAGGCTGCCGAATTTTCATAAGCAATTTTAAAAATATTTTTTTTATTTTGAGAGCCTTTATTTTCATCCTCTTTCTTACACAAAATTCATACAAGTGGAATGAATTCTCTATAAATCCTCTATATTCTATACTTTTTCATTTTAATGAAATACTCATCGTCATTTTTCTTCTTATATCAAGCTAATTCAATTAATAAAAACATCATCTGTAATTTGTCGAATTACCGACATCATTGAAAATTTGATTTTAATTTTCATTAATTCCTTCAAGACTAGGGATGAAACTTTGTTTATGGTTGAAACATGATTAATATATATACTATGTATAATACATAGTTTTTTAATCCTTCATTACACATGGTTTTAATTTATATTACAAAATGATGTCGTTATTATCGAAGAATCAGTGAAATAATCTCAACGAACAACTTTAATGTTTTAACATATGAATCATCATAATTTTAGAATTATAAATAATAAATGGTAAAATTTATGGTTTTACAAATATATAACTACCATTCCATTTTAATCCTCGAGTTCCACTTCCAATCGACATGAACATCCATCATGAACCAATTATAGAAATCATGTAAAGAAAGCACCCAAAAGAATGGAAGGAATAAAATACTAATAAATAAATGTTATAATGGTTTTATTAAATGATCTTATAATATTTCAAAAACCTTAATTTTTTTTAAAAATAGTAATAATACTTTTTTAACCATTATACATGATGTTTAATCAATTTTTATGTAAAATGAACCTAAGGTACGTGAATTGTTGTCCTGATTTCCAATCATTGGGTTAACATTCTATTTCATTATATATGTTGTATTAAAAATGATTACGTGATTAATTATGTTAATATTATTTTTTAATTATATTGTTTTACAGTGAATATAAAATTTCGATCTACTCATTTCAATTTCACTTTATTCATATGATACTTTTACGGTGATTTTGTTTTAAAATCTTTATTTTAAATTCCTTTTTAAAAAATTAAAAAGGAATTATTTTTTGCAATTATTCATGTTGTATGATTATATTCTAAATGTTGGGACCAATATTTCCTTCCAATTAATTGGGAATGTGTATGTTGGAAGCAGGTTGTATGGTTACTCCAATTTTAACAACAATGGTTACACAAATTTTAAGGAAGTTGTTAGGTTTATAAATTATAAGGTAGACAAGAGTGTTAGAAGGTTATTTTATTAATGTCACAAGATAAATTTTTTGTATATTTATGTTATTATGTTTTGTGATGATCTTGTAGAAATTATATGTTTTACAATTTAAGTATATATATTGATGAAAAATATGTCTTTTGAAAATGATTTTATATGTTATAATTATTCATAGAGTAATAAGTTCTTCCCTTATTTTCATATCCCATACTAATATTTTTGTTCTCATACCATGTTTTTAAATTATTTTCACTGGTTATAAGGATGTTTAAGGAAAAAAAGGATGTCATGTTAAGTGTTTTATTAATGGTCAAAGAAATTATGATTTATTTAATATGTTTTATATTTTGTATGAACGGAATACTGATTTTATGGTATCCACTATATAATAATTTGTAATGGTATGAATGTATTATGTCCCAATTCCCTAACTCTCTAAACACTAAAGGATCATCAATGTGAAAGAAAGTGATTTCTTGACTAATTTCAAGATTATAAAATATATTATGCGTGATTTTTTATAATATTCATATAATCCAATATAATTTCTAGTTGAAAGTTTTAATGTTAAATAATTATAATAATGGAAGTCATTAAAAATTGGTCTCAAATGTATCCCATTATGTCAAATAATGTCGTTATGTAATCAAAAAAAAAGATAAAATCATTATTCGGGAAATTTCTAGCTATATCATAATGTAAATTTATATTAATTTTGAATATTTCATAATTTCTCATAATATTATATTCCATTCTATTGTTGTTAATTTGTATCATACTCTATTTTTAATATTATATTAATATTATAACATTTTTTGGTTCTACATTCTCACCATATTAAATAAACTGATTATACACTATTCAAACATGATCTCAGTAATCCATGTTTTTGTATTTTGGAATAAATTTGATGAAATCCCACATAATAATAATGATAGCTAATACATCCTCTTCATAAATGATAAAGGAATGTATAATTTTCATATGTGACAACATATAACAAGGTTTATACATAGGAGAAAATTATTTGAAATTGAAGGCATGTACTAGGATGAAAAAGTAAAAAATAATTATTGGGAATAATTTATGTAACCGATCAAAATAAATTAAGTTATTAGTGGAATGTTGAGTTCCTGAAAACCATAACTATGTGATCATTTCAAAGGTCATCTGATTCATCAGATATGAATATAAGAAGATAATTTTTTTTTAAGATTATACTTTTAAATATTTGTAATCATTTTAAAATCATAGAAAATATTGAAATATACATAGTTAATAAATATTTATAAGAAAACATTAATAATTTGGTTGGGAAAAAATATGTTACATTATGGAATTAATATTAATTGATGAATTTTTCATAACTAAATAATATATTATATTTTAATCTAATTTTAATAAACATAAAACAAATAAATCATTTTATTTTATTTCACGAGAAAATATCTATTTTGTAAAAAATGGAAAATTAATTAATCTCATAAAAAATGTAACACTAATTTATTGTAATTAGTTTTTAATATTCAAAAGTATTAAATAGTAACAATTAAATTTTAATTAGGACATCAATATATACATATTGTATACACTTAGAAATTATAATCCATTAGTCATGGGTTTATGTCTTGTAGCCTTTCCAGACACGATGGGTGTCAAATAGAACACATCTAATCATTTTTCTAATACCATATTTATATATTTCCAAAAATAAAAACGATGGACATAATTAAAATTTATTCACTATATTACCATTTATTTAGTGTTATCAATAAAACATAATTTTACCGATTATTTCAAGTAACATGTTGAAAATAATCAAAATATCAATAGTGATCTTATAATCCCAAAAGATCGTCATTAACATTAAATATATTACATTAAAATGTAAGTTCATTATTCTATAAATAACATTTATCTAGTACTTATACAATAAAAATTTTGTATATTTCCATAAAACTCCCCTAATATAATCTATATAAGGGACACATTTCATCAAAAAAAACATTAAAATTGACTAATAAAAATTTATTTTGGAGGAGGAGTTGAGTCATCATAGGAGAATAAATGAGTAATTAATTAACATAAAAATTGATTTCTCAGACATCATTATATTGATGAATCAAAATCTCATAACATTCTTTGTGTTCATAACTATTTAAATAATTATTAAACATATGCATCTTAAAAGTTTAATAAATCCTTGTATTTTTCATGAATCATTAACCCTAAATTACACAAGTAATATACATATATAATAAAATTACTCAATCCTAATAAATACCTAAATCATTTTATTTCAATATAAGTTCATCCATGGTTTATTTTTTAACCTACGTCATTAATTTTCATTATTAATTCAAATCGTTCATATTGGATTATAAATAAAATTTGAAATATCAAAATCATAAACCTAAGTAGCGTCAAACCCAATGTATAGTAACGACCTCTATCTTGTACTATATAATTCTCGATTCTGGCACAACAAACATTTTTCTGTGTAATTACCCCTAAAGTCCTATATTACATAACCACATAAACTTATTGTATCCGGAAAATTATTTATTTCTATAGAATACCACAAAATATAGACCGTAATAAAACATAAGTATGTTGATATATATTTATCCCAAAACATCAATATTAGGGTTAAGTTCTATATCCTGAGTTTTCCATAATCTTGTTCACATGGTTTCTAGTAAAATTACTCTTATAATATATATGGAGACCCAACCCTAGAAACCCATAACTTGTGCAAGAAACCATTTCATTTGCATAAGATATATGGAATGACATCCCAAATGATTAATTAGATTAAAATTATTGGTAAAATAGATATATTAATGATTCACATATTACAATTGAATAAATAAATTAGAAATTATTTAATCAATTATAAATATATTCCATCTAGTGTATCCAAACATATCAATCATTGTAATATTATTTTAATAAAATGTAAAGTAAAAAATATTGGTGACATCAAAGGATTAGTAAGGGCTATGTAGAATGGATAATATAAGTAACCAATAATAAATAATAAATATAGATACAAATATACAATATGAAACCCTAAATTTAAAAAATTGTATATGGAATAATTAAGGTTGCATGTGAAATAACTACAGACATATGCCATTTACACAACATTCTATGGGATAATAAATATAGAAATGTAAATAAGTCTATATACTTTCTATTTTATCAATAGAATGACAAACACATGAATACATAGATTTTTTCGTAGTGAGGATGACATGTATAATAATAAAAGAATATAAATGAATTAAATACATATTAATTGAACGAGGTGTTTTTCATTTACATGATACCATTATAGTTAAGACCATTCACAAGTTGATTAATGGAATACTTTCTATAACCTATATATTGTAGGCCAACCAACAGAGTTGTACCATGAATCTACCGATGCATTGAGGGGATATATATAACTATACCTATCATGTGTTGTAATCATTATATTCGATCAATATTTTTAAAATAAAAAATTAAATACATAAATAATGTGCCTTATAAAATATTAATTTTGAGTAAAAAAATTAGATTTATCCTTCGGTCCCTAGAAAAAATAATTATGGTCGATATAGAAAATAATAAATGGAAATTGTATATGAATTAAAAAATTAAAAAACTAATGATAAATAATTTGTATATATTGGGGAAATTTAATGTCCAATAAACACAAAAAAAGGCAACATTAAACAGAAATGTAATTGATTGAAAAATGAATCAAGGAAGTGAACGTCAGTAATTTCATTATCCAAAATGATCCCAATCCATATAGAGAAATAGTAAATAATATACTAATATAACATATACACCATAATGTAATAATAAAGGGTTTTTTCATTGATGAGTTAAAATAACATAAAAAATATAGTTGAGAAAAGATCATCTATGAAATAATTTTTTGCCATTAAATTTATGTAGTAATGGAGGATTCATTTCCATGATAAAATTGTTAAAAATTTCAATATTTTGAATTTGATAATAATATAACATTAAAATAAATTTTATAAAAACTTGGAAAAAATATCATTAATTTTTTTTATTTTGTTAAAAATAAAATAATAACTTTTTAGAAGACAATTTTTTATATAAAAAAATTTCTTACAGAAGACTAAAATAAAGACAGGTTTTCTGAAAATTTATTTCAAAAACATTTTAGGTTCTAAAGAGCATAAAAATTATTCAAATAAATCAATAATTTCATTGTAACAATACATCTATAAACATTGATGGATTATTATCTAATGATAAAATAAATTCCATTAATGTCAATTCATAAGAAAATATCTCGATTAAAATGGGGTTGTCAAATAAACTATTTAAATGTCGATAATATAACATAGAGAATTATTCAATAAATAAATTATGTTTAGAAACAATAAGTCATCATAAAACTACTATAAGTATTGAAAATGATAATGAAATTTAATTATGAAAATATTCATCTAATAACAATGATGATGAAGATGTAATATAACCCAATGAAGTGGAATACAGTTATGTAATACACTACCACTGTTAAAATTAAACTACTATAAACATAGATGAAATAATTTAAATATTATCAGTATGTTACTAGAGTAATAAATTATTAATGATATTTAATTTCAAATTATAATTTCATACACTACAAAAGAAACTAGTTCATTACATTACAATATGCATCAATAAAATGAAATGGAGATGAAATCCCTTAACATGTGTTTTATTTTATATTAAATTGATTTTACATCAATTATAGTGGTTTTAAAAATTTTATTAAATACATTAAGAGTAATAAAAAAATTTAATATGTCATATATGATCCTTTTGTAAAATATTATTACTAGTTCATTAAAATTATTTCTTCATTTTTATTGTTTTGGGTGCCAATGAAATTGTTTTCGTATTCGTATCTCTTCATGAATGTTAGAGTTATTATGTATATAATATCGATTCATTTCATCTATAATAAAAACACAATGAATAGACATGATATTTATAACCCAGTTATAATTTTTAAAAAAATCATTAATTATTGTATTGAAAATGTAGTCCACATTGATCATGTAAATGATAGGCCACACATAGGCATGAGAAACGTTTTATATTCTTCTATTATCATTTTTAAATGGATGTAGTTAATAGTTTATAAAGTAATAATCATCAGAATTTATTTAATACCATATTATAATATAATATATTTCAGGCATTGTTTTTTGTGGTTAATATAGAGTCACATCACGTTGTCGATGTATTAGTCCCCGCGTTCACGAATGATGCTACTAAATGTCATTTAGTGTAAATGTAAATTAAATGATATATATATGTATATCATATATATGGATAAAAATATCAAGAATATCATAATGAGTACATTTATATCATATAAAATTTGTTCAAATATATTTATCACCTTCAGTGTGTTGTGTTAGTTAAAGACAGATAACATCACATTGTGAGGTAGTAGTCCCCGCAAAACATGAGAGACATTATCATTTCTCATATGAATTTGATGTTAAACATAATCATATGATAAAATGATTGATGATGTACTCAAATTCTTTAAATATAAAATATATATTCTATATATATCATTGTAACTAAACATTGGAGGATATAAATAATGAACAAACAACATAAGTTTGTGAGGTGTTGTCTTATCAACCGACAAATGACAATTTCATAACCAATTTGAAGTATTTTTTCTTTGGTAATAGGTTGTAATATTAAAAGTATATCATATTACTATATTTGTAATACATTGGATTTTAAATAATATTTCTATAATTAAAAATTATTGAAGTGGAATTATAAGTAAAATAAAGGCGCTCATTGGATAATGATACTATGTCATCAAGTATCTTCAGTTGTATTTCATTAAAACAACCATAAGATGGATTTATTCTAATTATGATGATACTAGGATGAATAATGGGATATTTGTGATCTATTTGGGTTGTTTTGGGATTGAAATTGTTTTTTGATGTTGTGATGTTGGGAGGAAAGGGGGTCGTATTTTATATAGGGGTGAGTGGAACTATTTAAATTTTTTGGAAAGGAGAATTCCACCAATGTTTTAAACAATTAAATTTCATCTAATTGTGAATATATTTATATACACTATAGTATATGTTTTTAATATTTTTATAAAATTTCTATTGGTCAATTTTCTAGTTCATTTGACATTATAAGTATAATTGTCCCCCCTAGAAAACATGTTTTTCTCTTTATAATTGTTATAATTATAAATTCTGACAAAAATCTCATTGGTTTAAAACTAGGTTTAGAATAATAGATATTATAAATTGATTTAATTCAAATTTGGAATCAAATCTACCAAATTTAGTTCTATATGTTTTAATAAATTAATATAAAATTAACCTTTTAGTTGGGATGAGAAAGAAAGTTTTCATAATGAAAATGCATGAAACATTAATATTTTATCATATCAAAATTAAATATATATTTTTAAAATAACATATATTTTATAAATATATATAATTGATTTAATTATAAATTACATCAAATTAAAATGTAATATATATTTATCGATTATTTAAATAAAAAAGTAATTTTCAATTAAAATTCCTAAATTATTAATATTCATCAAAAAATAAAACATCTCATTAAAATACGAAAAATTGACCTTAATATACTATTGGCATTCATATTTTATAATTGAATTTTATTTGTCGAAATAAAATTTATTAAGGCCTGAAATGAAAATTTTAAAATTAAAGTGCCATAAAATGTCTACAAATCTAGCTTTATAAAATTAAATATTATATTCATAAAACTAGATTTATTCATTATACATGTCTACATAATCTAGTAGATGAATTCAAAACAATTTATTAAATATATAAATTTCATTAATATAATTCAAAATTAATAATTATTTTAATACATATTGAAAAAATAACATTGGGAATATAAAAATTGTTTTTATAAACATATTTAATTTATATTGAAATATTTTTATTTTTATTTTTATTTAATTTTCTACAATTTAATTCATTTCATAAATTACAAAAATATAATTTTTAAAATTTAATTATTCTAATTCATGTCTAAAAATTTAATTTTTTTGAATGTAATTTTAACTTTGAATAATAATATTAATAGTATTTGTTAAAAATAAATTTTGGATGTAACACATACTTTCAAAGAATGTATTTTTTTCATTATAATGAATGTAAAACATAGGGTTTCACTAATTGAAATCTATATCATATATTAAATTTAACATAATTATTTAATTCAATGTAATGTGTAGTGTTGTTATATTCCCTTTAACACTTAATTTTTTATTTTATACCAGTTATTGAAAATCATATTGATATATTTTAATTTTTAGGTGTGACATTTATAGGTTTTATTTAATGTTTCTTTCATGTCATATTAATTTATATTATTGATTTTTTTTAAAAAAATTGATATATAATATAATAAATTTGAAAAATTATTATGATATCGAAAAGTAAATTATAATGATTGTCCTTCCAATATTCACAGGAACGTAAAATTTTATGAAATTTATTAATGATTTCAAACATGATATATTTAAGGATACATTCCTTTATTTTTAATATCAAAATAAATTCATTCAAATAAGTGTTAAAAATATTTGGAATGATGTTTATCCTATTCTTTACCTATGAGATGCTGGTGGGGGAAACATTTTCCCATTAAAAATAATAAAAAAGATTATTTTCTGATGAGATGTAATATTTTATATAACATTTATATGTGTTCCTCAAAATTCGGTAAATGTTTTCATTAACGTCTATATATTTTATTTATCTAAAATAGGTATCATATTACCACAAATATCATACCATTTTTTTAAATATTTTATTGTTTAAATGGTTATTTTATCATACCATTCCTATAATAATTGGAATATCTAAACACTCTTTTGTGTATGTTATGACTCTCTATTTGATATGTAAATTCCAATAAAATCAAGAGATATTTAGGATTTCCTTTAATTCCACAAAGAAGAGTATTTTTATTATTTCTGGTTCCTACAAAAACCAGTTGTTTTCATGGATCCCATTTCTATAATTTTTTCTTCATGGAACACATATAGAAGTGTTTGATATCTCATTATATTTATAAACCCTTACACTACCAAGAAAATTCTAATTATCAGTTATTGAATAGAAAAATAGAATGAATTAATGAAATTACTATCATCCCCTCTAAATACCATTGGTTTGTGACATTCTATAATGTCGCATGAATACTAAAAACTATAAAATCATTAATCGATGTTCCAATATAAAAATTGGTTTATATAAATAATTAAAATTTACAATTCAAATTTAGTACATATAATTTTGTTAAATCATGAAACTGAAAATTGACATTTCCTTAGAAATTAAAAAAAATTCTTAAAAAAATATGGAATATGGAATGGTGGATAATTAAAAATATATGATTAATAAATATAATGTTAAACTTGTCCAATCATCAAATATTAATTTCAAACACATTGAAATTGGAAAATCATTTATCATATATTGTTCTAATTTTATTTTTGAATTTTTTTGAATATGATTTAATTTTAAATTTCTCATCATTTTTACCATAATAGGGTAGTATAGATTCAGGAACCCGTCATTGGTTATATCATTAAGGATAATTTTTATTGAATAATAATTTAATAGAAACTTTTAATTAGCCTAAAATGGAAGAAGTTTTCATTGATTTGTCCAATTATGAATAAAGGATTTTATGATTCAATGGATCTATTTAATGTTAATGAAAAAAAAGTTATTATCAAGAGGAAACATTTTTTGAATAAATCAATTTTAGTTTTTTCCATTTTTCTATTTTTGTGACTTCACATTTTTTTCTAAAATATAAAAAATTGTTTTTGTTTCTAACAAAATAAATTTTATAAAAAAAACATTGATAATGAATTGTAATTTTTTTGAAATATGGCTAGCCAAAGGTTGGGTGATATCATTTCTGCTATGGTGAGGATATGGTTTCAATTTCATGAAAAAATTAAAATATAGCTATCACAACTACCACTAGTCGATGTGTTATCATGCATCAATTTTCCATACATATATATATATATTATTTTTGTTTGGTATATATATATGTAAGTACCTAGTTTTTCACTCAGGTAAGGATCATTTAATTTTATGTCTAAATCCTTCATTTGGACCCACTATAGATGCCTAAAATGTTATCAAGAGTTTTGAGTGTGTTTCGGGATTTTTTGGAGATCATAACACATCTTTTTGGGAAAAAATTACAAGTCACACGATTTGCGCTTGGTTTGCACACGGTTATCGTAACAATTATGATTGTTTTTTCTCATATTGTGGATCCTCGAATAGTTGGCACAAGACCATGTAGCTAAACCGGATGAATTCCCATTTTTCCAAATTTTAGGCAGAACCAACTCCCATGGTTTGCGCAAGATTAGATAAACCATGTGGAAAAACCGTGCATAGACTAAAACCATGTATAAATTTTCTAAAATCCCCTTAATGATATATTAAGCTAACCCCTTCCTACAAATCATAGAACCTATGGGATTTTCCTTTTTTTCTTCCTTTAGGTGTTTTCTGATGGCCTAATTTAGGGATTAGTAGATCTACTTTTTTGGCATCCAATCAATCTGTCATTCATCACATTGGATGTGCAATGGTAATTACTCTAGTGAATTTTAGTAGTTATTCTTCTCTTTCAATCTTGATATATATATCACAATGTGATAATTTTTCACCATTTAATAGATATAATCTGATATGATGATAATCAAGAGCTTATACCAGAGGGAAAGGATCATACCACCTGAAGGTAGGTGGTCTATAACGCATCCCTTAATTCATTGTTTTTGGATTGTTTGTTTAGGGCCCAACAGTTTCATTGGAAACTCTTTATTAAATTAACAATCCAAGATTAAACTCATTAGAAACATATAGTTATGATTATTCCAAATATGTGACTAGTTGTTAGGGCTTTCACCCGCAATTCAATCCACATCTTGTCACTGGTTATACGTTAATTGGGTATTTAATGTTTTGACACATTTGAGAAACCATTCGGTTGTGTCGTTATATGACCTTCCTAAAGAAAATACTAATTATCATAAATGTGTTTTTATTACTGAATATTTCATAATGTCATGTAATGTATATTCTCACCACTTGACCTATCTAAGAGAATTGCTTATAAATGATTATTAAATGTGAAATATGAAATGTGAGATATCATGTATACTAAGTATATAACTTATGCATAATAAAAGATGATAAATAAAAGCTAAATGTCCATGGAAACACTATCAATATAGATGGAAGGTAGAGAAGTGAACCTCAATAATTGAATATTCCGTAATGGCTAATTAATACATGATTAGCTTGTTACAACGCTACTTGGCCAATCCACACTAATGGATAACAAGGCATGGAGGAACAAATAAATGGTTTCACCTCTACATGACCTACCCACAATAGTGGAAGGAAAGACATTAACCAAATTAATTATAACTTGTTTACAATATAAAATTGGAATGGACTGATTTGATCTTGCCTTGGATTCTGAATGAAAAATACCTTGGGTCTTTAGAACCCCATTCCGATTCAAGGATACTATTATCTTGTGTTGATACCCACCTATAATTTTGTCCATGTATGTTACTAGGATGAATGTTGTACTAATTTTTGGTCCCTTTATTTATCATATGATACTATAGATACACTTCTTGGATCTTTCATTGAATAATAGGTTCCATGGTGAAAGCTTAGAGGAACCTATCTTTTCATAGCCCTGTTTACCATTGTCGAACTCCTTTGACTCTGATTGTGCCTTAATGTGGAATACCATTCATTACACTACTTGTATTACTATATTACCCTCATCTAGACACATATACTAATGTGGAAGATTTCTATGATTTTACGATTCCGGGTTTTCGACCTGGAACTCCCTCACTAGATATTATTGTCTGGTTTCCTTGTTACATATTAGAACATTCAATACAGATACTTTCACAAGGTGATATTAGTGTTGGATATTCCTCACGTGAGCTATTAACATTAAATTGAAATTGATTAATTAATGAATGGGTTATATTTTCAGACAACAACCATGGGATGGAGCAGGTACTTGATTATTTATTTATATTTCTCTTCTTTCTTTACTTTATATATTAATGTTGCGCACTATTATATTCCATTACATGGGTCGAATGTCGTAGACACTATTAGTGGTGTCCAACTGAGATTTATCTCACACCCTCTACAAGTTATGTTTGATACCCATAGTATATTACATGGTTTCATGTATTTATAATTAGATACATGCAACTTCATATACATTATTTTTTTTGATAGGATGGGTATGGTAATATATGGTCGAGTAGAATCTCAGGATTCATGGAGTAGACATTGTTTTTTTCAACCATGAGTAACTTGTTACTCTTATTGACTTATATCTATGTTTTCCACCATTCCAGTGACACAACATTGTATCATCACTATTCCAATTGATAGAGTTATTGTTATGCAAGTTTATATATTTCATTAGTATTCTATCAATATTTATTAATATTGCTCCCATTGTTTACTATTCATTTCGATATCTTCTTTGGGAAACATTATTCTAATGAGGGCATATTATTCAAATGGAAACACCCTCTGCCCTCAATTCTAGTCGAAACCCTCTTGCATTTGGGAAGATGTGGATAAGGCTATTTGACAAACTGGGCACTGGGCACTCGTTAAGTGGTATCTGGGACTGGGTTTTCACAAAATATATAACATTTTGTGTGTTCTATTTTTTTTATCTTGTAACCAACATAATATTTCTGTGTTTGGTAATATAAAATATTAATACATTATTATAATAAATCATTTTTTTAATTTTTATTAAAACTAAATATCTCAACATGTGTACCATAACCGGGTAATATAGATTGGTGAACCCATTATTTGTTATATCATTAAGGATAATTTTTATTTAATAAAATTTTAATAGAAGCATTTAATTATCCTGAAATTGATGAAGTGTTCATTGATATTTCCAATGAAGAATATAAAATGCGATGACTCAATGGGTCTATGCAATGTTCTTGAATTAAAAATAATTTTTTATCAGGATGAAACATTTGTTGAATAAAACTATTTTAGTTTTTTTCAATTTTTCATTTTTTTAAATAATTTTTTTTAAAAATAAAATATATATTTTTTGTTTGTAACAAATTAAATGTTAAAAAAATATTTATAATGAATTGTCATTTTTTTCCAAAATATGACTACCCATAGTTTGGGTGACATCATTTCCCATATGTAGAGGATATATATTTCAATTTCGTTTTCACATTAAAATATAGGTACCACACCTACCACTGGTCGATGTGTTATCATGTATCAATTTTCAATATTTTACATATATATATATATATACACATTATAGTATTTTTCTGTCAGTATATATATAAGTAAGAACCTAGATTTTCACTCAGTTAAGGATCCTTTACTTTTATGTCTAAATCCATAATTTGGTCCTAATATAGATTCTTAATGATTTAGCAAAGGTTTTGAGTGTGTTAAGGGCCAATTTGGATATCAGAACACATCTTTTCAGGAAAACATCCCAAGTCACGTGATTTGTGCATGGCGTGTGCACGGTAAGACTAATAGTGAGGATTGTGTTTTCTCGGATTGTGTATCCTTGCATAGTTGGTGCATGGCCATGCAGCCAAACTGGGTGAATGACTCTTTATCAGTTGTTTTGGTAGAACAAACTCCCACGGATTTCACATGGTTTGACAAACCATGTTGACAAACTGTGCACATACTAAAACACTGAGTGAATTGTCAAAAATACCCTTAAAGATATATTAAACCAACCCCTTCCTCCTAATCGTAGAACATGTGGGATTTTTCTCCATTTACATCATTTTGGTGATTTTTGAAGGCATAATCTTAGGATCAATAGATCTACTTTTTCCGGTATCCGATCGATCTTTCGGTCATCACATTAGATGTGCAATGGTAATTACTATAGTGCTCTTTATTATTTATTATTCTCTTTAACTCTCTATATATATATCACTATGGGTTAGTTTTTCACTATTTCATAGATCTACTCTGATTCGAGGAAAATAAAGAGCTTATAATGGAGGAAAAGACTCGTATAACCCAAAGGTAGGCGGTCTAAAACTCATCCCAAAATTATTTGTTTTTGGAATGTTTGTTTGGGGCCCAACAATTTCATTGGAAAACATTTATAAAATTAACATTCCATGATTATACTCGTTAGAATCACACGGTTATGATCATTCCAATTATGTGATTAGTTGTTAGTGTTTTCACCAACAACTCAATCCACATCATGTCAATAGTTATACATTAATTGGGTTTTCGGTATTTTTTCAAATTTGAGACAACGTTTGGGTGTTCCTTTACATGACATTCCAAAAGATTAGACATATTATAATAAATTGTTTTTTATTACTGATTATTTCATAATGGAATGTACCATATATTTTCACCACTTGAACTTCATAATGTAATTGCTTAAAAATGTTTTTTAAATGTGAAAAATGAAATGTGAAATAGCATTTATACTGAGTATATAACATGGCCTTAGCAAATTATATTGAATAAATATTACATGTCCATAGAAATACTACCGATATTTATGAAAGGTAGTGGATTAAACCTTAATAATTGAATAAGCCATTATAAATAATTAATACTTGATTATATTGTTGTAAAACTACATGACCTATCCATTCTAATGGAAGAAAAAGAATGGACAAAAAAATAAAGGGTCTCAACTCTACATGAACTACCCACACTAACAAAAGTCAAGACATGAAGAAAATAATTTAAAACATGTTTACAATATAAAATAGGAATGGACTTATTCGATCTTAGCTTGGATTCTGAAAGGCAAATACCTTTGGTCTCGGAAACCCCATTCTGATTCATGGATACAGTTTTCATAGGTTGATACCCACCAATATATTTGATAATGTATGTTACATTCATGCATTTTGTACTAATTATGGGTCCATTTGTATATCATATTATAAAAATGATACACACTTTGGATCCGTCATTGAATAGTAGGTTCCATGGTAAAATCCCATAAGGCCCTATCTTTTTGCAGACTTGTTTTACCTCTTTCGATCTCCTTGGACTCTATAGGTTCCTTAGTGTGAAATACCACAGATTTTTCTCCATGGATTACACTATAAGCCTTACATAGACTCAAATACTAATGATGAAGCTTTCTGTGAGTTACATTACCTTGGTTTTAACCTGGACCACCATCAGTAAATATTGCTTTTCGGTTTCCTTGTTACGTCATGGATTCTTCAAAACATATACTATCACGAGGTGATGTTAATGATGGATATTCCTCATTTGTCTTATTTACATTAAATTGTAATTGATTAATTACTGAATGGGTTATAAGTTCAAACACCAGTCGAGGGATGTAGCATTTACTGGATTTTTTAGTTATATTATTCTTCTTTATTTACTTAATATATTAATATATGCACAATTTTATAATCCATTACATGGGCTGGATGTTATAGACACTATTAGTGGTGTCCCACTGAGATTTATTTCACCACTTTTATAGGCGATGTTTGGTACCCATAGTAAATTACATTGTTTCATGAATTGATAATGGGAATCATGATACTTTATATAAATGATTGTTTGATGATAGGATATGGCATGGTGTCAGATGGCTGAGTATAATCTCATGACTCATGGAGTAGACATTGTTTTCATTTACACAATGTAACATGTTATTATTATTTACCAACATCCACGATTTCCACCATTCTAGTGACATAACATTGCATCATCACTATTACAATTGATAGAGTAATTGTTATGCTTGTTTATATATGGCATTTGTTTTCTTTAACTATATATTAATATTGCTTCCAATTTTTACTATTAATTTGTATATCTTCTATCATGCAACAATATGCAAATGATGGTATATTCTTCCCATAGACACACCCTCTACCATCACTTCTAGTCGGTAGCCTCTCGCATTTAGGAAGATGTTCTTGAGTATTTCTATCCAACTAGGCTCAGGGCACCCATTAAGAGAAATATGGGACTAGTTTTTCACAATATATATAACATTTTATGTGTGATTTTATTTTTAATTTGTAACCAACATAATAATTATATGTTTGTTAATATAAAATAATAATAAATTATTGTAATTTTTTTGGATTAGGGAAACACATGGGTTACTAGTGTGTTGAATTTGGTCTGAGTGTAAGATTCTATAGACCATGGGCTTATATGATTTATAGTACAATTCGTTACTGCCTTTATTCGAAACTGAATACTAAACCCATATTGATTAATATGTGAGTGAAATGTATCAGGTTTGATAATTTTATTATTTTACAATCCATTATCATCCAACTATAAAGTTATATTATTATTTATATCTACATTGAATTTTATTTTCAAACATCTCTCCCATATCATTCATATTCTATATTTTTTTCATAATGACATGGGAATTTTCGATACAATATTGTGATGGATTCAAACGATAATAATGTGTTTGAAAAAAATAACATGTTGACAAGAGTTTATGTGACAATTTTTTTTTTAATATTTAAAGAATCTATATTATATTTTACAGTACATTGATTAAGATTAAAGAATATAAATATTCACTATTATTAATTATAGAAGGAATATTGGCATGGTGTGATGTCTGACCATCTAAAATTTAATCCATCTAATAAAAATGAACAATTTCAGGACTATTGGATTATGGGCTAAGAGTTTGGGTTAATGGGGTACCAAAAAATGTTTCATTACATGGGTGTTTGTTTTATGTTTTATACGAATATTAAAAATTAATATAAGTAAAAAATTAAATAAAATAAAATAATAGTAACAAAATAATTATTTATTGAAATATATATTGACACAATATGTTTCTTCTAATCCAATAGGAAAGGAACTATATATGTTCCTAGGTTAAATTTAGATTTTCTCTCTCTATTTTATGTTAAAATAACTATTTATTGATTGTTTTAGTATGATATTGTTTAAGAGAATATTATCATTCTGGGGTTCGCTGAGTTCTCCATTGCTGATAGCTATCAAAAAATCCTCACCACATAGGTAGACATGACTAGGAAAAATTTAAATAACCATGTCAAAAAAAATTAAACAAAAAAGGTTTCCCATCTTAGGATTAA
The DNA here is from genome assembly GCA_963277665.1 of Viscum album. NCBI lineage: Eukaryota > Viridiplantae > Streptophyta > Magnoliopsida > Santalales > Viscaceae > Viscum > Viscum album. The sequence continues at coordinate 1,438,286,038 of OY728159.1, forward strand.
AATCTGATTCCCAAATAGTGATTCAATTATTCTCCATTGAATATCAATTACCCACCATGACATATTCTATGAACATCAAATATGTTTTCATGAATTTATTTTAGAAAAATAAATTGATGAATATAATAAAAAGGAAAGGACCTGGAGATCAATGACATATATGACCATAATATTCTTAAATTTATTTTTAATGATATCATCAGTGGTTAATGTGGTGTCTAAATAATAATGAGGGTATGCCGGAATTTCAATAGAAGATTGTAATTAACATTCATTTTTCAACAATAGATACATGTCATGGAAAGAAAATCACATTGGATGTGTGAAAAATCTAAAAAAGTTGGTAATATTAATCATTTATTTTATAATATTCATTTAATCACTATTGATAAAGTTATTCTTAGTTTATATGAAATGAAAATCAAAATTTTCATTATGATTAATCTAATTTCGTAAAATGAACTCATACTAAGACTATTTTCATCAACATGTATACATTCGAAAATTTATGAACAGAATTTAAAATTCTATATTCATGTTAAAAATTTAATAGAAATTATTTATTCCTTTTAGAGAAAAGATTGATTCATTGGGGAATATATTCACTTTGTGGTACGAATTAAAAATTTTCTGTGTGATATGAACTATAGATTTATCCATAAAAAGAAATATAAATTCCCTGAAAATTTATTATGATTTAAATACAACCACATTTAGTTGACAAAATAATGAGGATAATTTCCTTCTAATTTAGTTTGAGATAAATATATTTTTTCAACAGTGTTATAGGTATACCTGGTAAAAGATTAATATATGGATTATAATATGTGATACAGACTGAAAACACACCATTTTTATCAAAAAATTAACATAATAATTCAATATTGGATGAATAATTACTAGAAGATTAAATAAATAATTGGATAAAATGATAATAATAGGATGACATGGAATGTTTGGTAGTCTGAAAAAGTCTCAAAATATTATAATTCTAGGTACCAATATTGAAAGTAATATAATTATTTTCCAATGTTATTTAAATTTCAATTTTATGTTGGAATTAATACTCTACCAATTAGTTTTTTAATATATATATAATCAATTAATTATTGTTTGAAAAAAAATATTCATCTTATTATGTTAATATTTTTTTAAGATGTTGATAAAATTTACTCATGTTGCCAATTAATTTTCACATTAATATGTTATATTATTAAAATAACATATGATTATTCTTGTCTTACCCATTCCTCTTATTAAATTCTACATTCATGATTCACCATCCATAATCCACATAGATAAATGAATCAATGGAGGGTTAGACCACTAATTGGATGATTAAAGGTTTTTCGCATTATTATACTTAATTTTATTTAGATATCCATAAAATTTTAATATATTGCAATAGTTATTATTTTGATTAAATTATTTTCATTCATCCGTGGAATATTTGAAATTTAAGGATGCACATTTTCCATTACAGTATAATCCTTAATAATTGTGAGATGATGAAAATGATCCTCTATATATATTAGTGATTAGTATTAAATATTTAAATTTATAGAACCACTAATGGATTGAAATTTTTGTTATATTTTAGGTGACACTTTTAAAATCTAGAAAACTATTTTATACTGTGATAGAAATTAAATTTTCTATTTCTAAAAACAACATATGATCAACCCATTTTGGAAAGAATGATTAGATATGGTTGTGTCACCCCCAACATTCATGTGAATTACAACCTTGTAATCCAAAATTTCATTGGATATTGAAGTGGACATGAACATGGATAGTAATATCCTTCTAAATTTAATGGTCATCATTGATATAGATAGGGAACAATCCTTTGGAAGGACCATTTTAGAATCCTCAATGGGAGACATTCTCCCAACTACTAATTTTATTTGAGTACACTAATCAAAAACTTTGGGAATATTCATTTAATATAATAAAAATGGACCATATCTACCAGATGTGATAATAATGATGACCACCCCAAATGATAAATCATAGGATTGTGGATTATCTATTTATACATATTATGAAGCCCTTCAACAATGAGTAAACATATGTATGTTCCCTGTTTTAGGGTGTATCACTTAATTTAATTGGGATAATGATAGCTATAGAGATGATCTGAAACCATAAACATGACATAAATAGGGAAAATACAATTGCAAACTAGTTCTACTTGATGAAATGTTTTAACATATCATATTTCACTCCTTGTATGATTAAAATTTCCTATGAAAAATAGATATTCTAGAACAATATAATTATTAAATTTAATTATTCATTATGGAAATTTAATTTAACCCTCATATGTATTAGTATTCAACATCTTAAATTTGGTTCAGATTGCATGATTGAATCTAGATATTCTGGAATATGAATATCATAAATGATATAGAATCATATATTGGTGTTTCATTTATGGTATATCAATGAAGACATAATTAATAATTATGATTTTAGGCTATAGTCATGGCATAGTCATAAATAAAAGAAAAATTATATGATATTCATAGATTCAATTATATGTAAAGTTAAATGTATCTTAAAGTAGAGAATGACCACAAACATATTTTTTATGAATAATAAAAAATTATTTATAACACCATCTATAATTGTATATTTTTTCAAAAAAAAGTCTTACCACAAAATGAAATAAAATGGAAGGAGATAAAATGGAATATAAAAGTTAAGGGTCATACACTAGAGAATGAATAGAACTAAATGATAAAAAATGAGATATGGGCGATTAAGTAAGGTGACCCATGTTCCTAAAATTCTAATTATGGAAAATATGTTGATGACTTGGGTATAGAATAAGAATGTGAAAATGAAGAGTATGATATTTCTAGTAATATTTTGTATATTTTAAAGAATCATTTCATTAAAACACAACATGATCTCTCACATAGTGATTTAAAAACTAATAAATAGTCTGTAGTTTTTGATATTAGTGATATTTAAGACAACAATATCATATGTCTTTATCAAATATAAATTCTCAATACCACTATGAAAAAATGAATGGGATACAATGAACTATAATGAAAAAAATGAAGAGATAAACCTTGAATGGACACCTAAAAATTTTAATTTTGAGGGAATTTTCAAAACTGAAGATATTAAAGATCATTTGAAGACTATATCTAGGTAGAATTGAATCTCAATTGATGATTCAGAATCCAATATGCATATTCCTATCATTGATGGTCTTTGTACTCTACAAGAAACCAAACTGGGTAGTCCAAACCCCTTATCATTGACCAATACATCATCACAAGATGATGGTGATGGGGGTAAACATCCTTGTGACTCAATGCCTAATGGAATGGGAATTGATGGCCCACCCAAAAAAATGATAATGAAGGCAGTGGAACTACTGCAGGTAGTATAAAGATCATATAGAATAAAACAAAAAAATGGTAAAAGAAGATGAAACATGAATGTTTTATGGGATGATATAAAGCATCATTCAAGGTTATGACAAGCCTCAAACTAAAATAATTATTTCTACTAAAAACACAATTAATTCAACATTTGATAAATTCATTAGCTTGAAACAGAAAATTACCAATGAAAAAAATACTTGGGGCTCCATGATATGTAAATATCAAACTATTACTCCTCCTATACCTTATTTGAACATGAACGAAAAAACCATCCTCTTTTTTAAGTGCATGGAAATTAATTAAAATCAAGAAATAAATATGGATATAATCTTGTGGTGGTAAAAATTAGACCCAACCCCAATCATGTCATCAAATGAAAATTTTCTACAAGAATTGTCAGTGTATTGAATCCCCTAGGACCATTCACAGATTAAAAAGATTTATACAATTTCATAAACCTATAATCCTTTCTATTTCATAGAACAAAATTAAAATTGACTCGAATTTAATTTTTTTATATCATATTGGTTATCTATTTCTAGGGTTACAGATAATATCCCATTAATATAATCTCTATGGGTTTTACCTACTCCACTACAAATAATACTATTTTTTATAACACATATGATCAATTTGTCACTAGTGATGCATCTTATTAAAATACTATAAACTTTTTCAATACTATTTATTCGAATAATAGATATATCATGAGGTGAAGTTTTGGTATTAGATAAATTCAATAAACAATATAATCCATGATCCATGTACCATCAATATAGATATTCAATGTATATTTGGGTGTACTGAAAGCGTGGGTTCTGGACATTCTAGTATATCTTTCATGGAATTTTGATATAACAATGTAAATAACAATCTCATAAAGATCAAACTAGTAGGGGAAAATATACATGGAAAAGAAGGTGGTCTACTAGGGTAGTGGTAACTAAACAAGAAATAGCATTCACCAATAATCAATACTTTCATAAATGGGAAACTATTTATAAAATTAACCATCTTAGATTGAACATGGATCATCATCTCTTTTTTGTAAGTCACAGTACCAGAAGCTCTAGTCATATAATCCCTTTTAGAATTATCAATTCATTTACCTATATTATTTATAAGATAACATTGTAAAAGAGACTTTGAAATCAATGGATTTTGGAATTGATACCTTCCCCTATATCATTAAATTAATGAAATTAAAACAAATACACATTTTTTAGTTCAATTGAAAAGCCAAAAATTTTTAAAACAAAATCACTTCCCTATAAGAAAATATCTACCAAATTCATATTTCTTCTATGAAAATTGATTTCACTATTGTCCCTCTTACTAAAATTGACCTTTGATACAATGTATAATATCTTCTTACATTAAATGATAACCCTTAAAAATATAAATTTGGGACAAAGTGCGTTAAATTTCAGAAAATAACACTATGTAATGAACTAGAAAAGCATGTAGTCCCATAATATTTCATAAATATGGGTACATAATAATACAAAATGAAGAGGCCATAGATCACCATATTGTATCATATTTTAAAAATATATTTAATACTTCCAATCTTTAGATATTCCAATTTTATGATTCAGTTCATATCATATTTATCAGAAATTATAACTTTTCCTTAGATAGATTTTCTATTTACCATAAAATAAATGATAATTTCCATATCCCAAATCATGATAGTTCTCCTCGAACTAATGTCTTCGGTTACTCCATTTTCACGCACTATACAAATATGGTTCAACATGATTTTTTTTAATTTAGTTCAGTATTTATTTAAAAATGGAACCCTTCCCCCATTGAATTAATACCAAATTCCTCTTTTTTTCTTACCAATGTAGAAAATTCATCTTATATTCACCTATTCCGGACAACATCTAAAAAAACTCTAAAAATCATCTTCTAATTCTATCTACATGACATTACTTCATTTCCAATAGAATAGTGTATTGGAACTTATATTTTGTCATCATAGGAAGAACCATCGATGATTTTATCATACTTGCCTGTATGGGTACAAATCTATTCAATAAATATAATAGGGGATTTAAAATTTCTATTAACCATGATATTAGAAAATATTTCAACACCATGAATTTGTGTATATATATATGGTCCTCACCAATGAATTAGTTTCAATGACATATTTTTAAACAAAATCAACACCCTATTAGGATTTTATACATTTTTGTTCTTATTAATGACTCAACATATGATTATTTCAGTTTCAATAATGGATTTTTGAAATGTGGAACACTCTTTATAATCAATCACACTATTGTATAAGACTACCTAAGAAGACCCCTCACTCAATTGGTTATTCACGGTATAATACATACCATTATTTTTTTCAAAACACAACCATTCCCTCTCACATCTTTTATGGGGTTGAATCATTTTATTTGGAATAAGTGAAAAAGGAAACATTAAAAACAATATGGATTGCCACTCAAAATATAAATATGTAACTCATCAATCAATTAACTCGAACAAACCACCCATATTATTTTAATAAATGTTCATTCTGTTGAAAAAATTAGCACTACCAAAGACATTAGTATTTCTGAAGGATCTTTCCCATTTACTAATATTGGGGTCCCTATTCTATGTGGGAAAACTAAGAGTACATACTTTTCCAACAGATTTGATCAAATAAAAAATAATCATTCTTCTTCAAAAAGAATATATATATCTATGGCTAGAAGATTTTTCCTTTCTAAATAATCATTTTAGTCTAAAATGGTTTACTAAATTTTGGGTTATAAATGTCCCACATGGTTTATTAAAACAAATAATGGTTGTGTGAAAAATAGTATTTTGATTGGAGAAACTCTTTAAATAAATCATGTGATCATTCCATGTATTAATTATATAGATCATTTATCCATGTGATTTTTAGGTATTTATAAACATAATCTATTTAATAATGCACTTCAAAATACAATTAGATGGATCCTTTTAAATAATATACCTATTGATTAAAATTTCCTTATAACTAGGTTTTGGAAAAAACTGAAAAATGTAATTCTATCAACACGAATTCCCATTTTAGACATCTTTAAAATAGCACATCTATAACATTATGTCTCTCTATAGGCGGATTGTGAATAGAGAATCCCCTATGATGTTTTTGGTGGATAAATGTAATAGATTTAATCCCATATATATGGATAACCCCATCCTATTAATTATTTACACAAGTATTTATATAAATTATTATCTTCACTCTTCATATATGGATTTACCCAATGAGATTAATATTTTAGTTAAAAAGATTCAGTTTTTCAATAACAAATCCTTCATAGAATGCGTGTCCATAAAAAAGTATATTTATACTCCAATTATTATAAATTAATAATTTCATTGTCGAAAATAAATATTATTCATGTTTATGTAAATTTGATAAGGCATGGTTTTGAAAATATAGGTTCATCCTTTTCTGGATGTCATCCAACAATCATGTTCCCACTAATTTGTTTCATAAATTATATGGTTTCCATTTTTTCTCAAAATGTTGTCTCCATAACCATCATAGAGAGAATATTGGAATTTTTTTCTTGTGATACTTATTTTATGATTTGGAAATATATGTTTTGAAATTTTTTATCTCAAATGGATAGGTTTCGAATACATTTTGATATATCTTCAACAACGCACTAAGGTGGTTTATTTTTCGATAAATTGGATATCACTTCATAGTCGTTTTTGCTGATATCCTTCCTCCAATTTGTTATGAATGTAATTTTATTTTTAATCAGAATAATACTTTAAATATTCCTATAGCTTAGGATAATATTCTCAATGATATCAAAGAAGATGGTTTGATGAAAAATGGCACCTTTTTGAACATCATAATAAATCATATTAATTTTAACCAACATAGAAAAAAATGAATGCAAAAACTACCATAGTATTATATGTAAGTCTTCTAGAAACCACTTAATCATTGTAGGATTGTGATCAATTTGGATTGTTCCACAATTTGAAAGAAATTCAATTTGTGTTGTGTAGTGGTGTATAAAAACCATAAAAGATATGCCCTTGAATGTTATTACTGTACTTTTAGTCCATCCTCGACATAATAAGAAGATATATATTAATTCATTATTGCGATATAGATTATTATAAAAATTAGTATGAATAACATATGAACTTAATGAGAATAAAACAGCATCATGAAAGATTTACAACATGAAATAGTGATCCTTTACTATCCTCTCACTAATTAATGGATAGATTCACTTTATCACCATTAAGAGATCAATCATATAATCACTCATTATTATTGAAAGTATAACATAGTTGCTGATGGACTTTCCAACATTGGAGTTACTAATAGAGACACGTTGTTTTACAAACATCAAATAGATATTACACCTTTTTAAGAAATGCCTTTTATTAAAATTTAGTCATTATGAAATTTTTAACTTTTCTAGTTATTTTTTGAAATAATAAAGAAAAAATGTTTTGAAAAAATAATTATGATTAAACAAATTTAATTAATCAAATACAGTTTTTTTAAGGTGGGTTATTTTCATCCATTTAAAATTAACCTTAATGTTGGACACATTATAACCAAAAAAAATTTAGAATAATTTTGTTATATAGGATTATTCTTTGGGATTTATGGATTATAGAGAATTTTTTTGAGGTGAGATAACACTTTATCTGATTAAGAACTTTTAAAAAATTCAATCACATTATGTGATAATTATATCAAATAATTTTAACGACCACAAAACAAGTATTGTGGAAATTCACCATAACATTATTACATTTTAATATATCAATAGGTTCATGTCCCAATGCACTACACAGTTTAGTTTTTTAGGTATAATAGACACAAAATAGATAACAATTATATATTCGGGATGGAATATAAAACATTATACATATAAATGAAAATGACTTTAATCCATGAAAACCCATTTAAAATTCCGTTTTCATATGAAGGCGAACTGAAAAAGAATATGGTGAGATCATATTCTCACTATGTGATATGTGCAATAGATTTAATCATGAATCAATTATAATAATCTACATAGAATGATAAATATCTGAAAACACATTGCATTTAATAAATGATATGATATTGAAATTAATATATGGTTAATATCACATTGAAAAGAATACAGATAATATAAATATGTATTATCAATATAATGGTAAATAACTCAAAACAAAATCCATTTGATAAATAAATTGAGAAAGAAATGAATCTTGAGATAATATCATATTGAAAAACTACTAGATAATGAAAATTGATTTATTAATTGTGAAAATGATTAATTATTTGTATTCAAATATCTAGAACATGCCCCCTGTAATGTTAATACCATTCACATTATAATTTAAAAATACATATATAATGTAGCAGAGTTGATAGGATTGATGTAATAATGAATTCATTCATGATTTTCAGAATAATATACATTCAATTTTTTTGGTGTAAATACTTAATTACAACCTAATGTGAGCACCCTTTTAATTAAAAGGTGTATTAGAGGGTTCTAATGATTTTTCATTGCCAAAAAAACAATTATATTTTTTAACAAGTATGGACACATGATTAGTATAATCTATGTGGGATCGGATACACCTTCACTTTTAGTCATTTGGGGCTCGGAAGAAAGCTCTTAGAGACCCAATTTTTGAGGAAACACTGAATTTTGTGGTGAACACACATATAGGGGAACAATTGTTTTTAAAATACCTAAAATATACTGTTTGAACATGGAATATAAAATAGTTCATAGTGAATGTGTGTCTGCATCCTCCATACAGTAGTGGGAAAATAGTTGGGTCATAAGTATGCAAATAGTTATGCTCAACCACGCAATCTAGGTATAATATTTTTTGAAATTACAATTACGACCATAAATTTTCATTTAAAATTATCATAAAATATATTATAATTGTTCAATGTATAAGTTTGAAATATGGAATTAATCATACACGTGGTTAATGATTAATGATTATGAACAATGAATTAGATCCACCCCTTCGGTTCATATTTAATTTATTTGAACACCATGGGTGGTGGAATGATCTGATTACCTTTAAATGTGTAATTTATACATTTCCATGGGGTATTAAATTATAAACTATAATTATTTAATGTATTGACTTTTAATTTATTAATATGATGGAATGAGAGACTTAATCCATAAGCAATTTCCATATAATTCCACTATAGCCTGCAGGCCATGTAATACATATGCCTATGGGCCTTTTAAGGGTTCCACCTCACCCATTGAAAGGTGGATTATCAATAATCAATAAAAATGAAGTCTTTCGTGCCATTGGATGGATGGATCACATTAGAAAATTTGGAGACCAATCTATATATGAATAACACTTCCATGACCAAAAATATGAAATTAGGTTTATGTGATTTGTCATGTTGCTGACATTGAAATAAGTAGATGATAATTATTGAATGTTGTTATATTCCATGGGTGAAAATGGGTCCTTATAAAAATGATCTATAAAGTCTTATTTAGATATTTTTTTTAATCCAGTGTTATAGTTGGAATTACTTGAGAAAATCCAATGATGGAATCAGAGGCTTTACTATTATATGCCTAAGTGATACTTGATTTACTTATTATTTTCAATAATAGACTCAAAGGGAAGATAATTATATTTTCCATGGTTTAAAGAGGGGCTCCCTTTGTAGACATCAAATGATGAACATTATGAGTGATGATGTTACGCCACACCTGGTTTGATAATTCGATTCTATTTAGCAAATACTAGGATTGGGTTTTAAGGAGGGTGGTTCATGTCACTTCTACAGTTATACATGGATTCCATATAAAAAATTCAAAGGTAATACTATACTTAATAATTTTTTAATAACTGAAATTAATTATATGAAATTACTTCCAATCAAATAAAATGTCATATATTATTTAGTATCATTAACCATATTGATGTAATTGTTTATAATCTATTACTATCATATGAAAATGGGGAAACGACACTAAATTGTATCATATGAATGAATAAGAAAAAATTCCATACTAAATAAGATTCAATCCCAAAATAATAGGAGAAATATTTAAGGGCACAAAAAATGGAAAATTAAATCTTTTCAGATAGTTTAATGTGATGGTCAGACTAAAATATGTAATAATAATTTTAAATTTCCATAAGAGTTTTCTAAAATGAAATGGTACATTTAATGTTAAACAATGGTCATCAAGAGAAATATATGAGTAAATTTATATTTAATATGTGTCATCATGTAATTTTAATTGAAAATTGGAAATATTAAAGTGGCACTATAATATGATAGAAACATCTTTCCAATATATGTGAGTTACCCTATATGATAAATAATGAAATTTAGATAAAGAACCAGACAAATATAATTATATTGAATAATAATTATACCTAACATAAATGTAAAAAAAATTATATATGATCAAATATTTAATAACTAAGACTTAGTAATAATGAATAATGTGAAGATCAGTTAAGAATATATGAATTATTTAATATAATATTTTCATATCGTAATTAATGACATGAATGATTAAAAATGTCAATGATGAAGTGATGTTTAAGTAAAATATATGTCAATAATTAGACTGTGATTGAAACAAAAAGATTGATAATATTATCACAATGATTGAACTAATAATATCATATAGATAATGTATTTGATCAAAATACAATAATGTCATTTTTATATAGATATAATACTATTTTACACTAAGATGAGAAATATCACACATCACAGATTATAGAAAAAATAATGTTGGATGATATAGAGGTTTTATAATGACATTATATACATTTATCATATATTGATGAATATGATAATAAATATATAAAATATAATATGTTGATTTAAAATCCATGGTAAAATGGATTTAATGTGATTAATGTTAGTATGAGAAATTGTAAGACACATCCATGTTGTGGCTTAATTTTCATTGGATGTTAATACAGAAATTCCCAATGACCATGATATTCCTTCATTCATGAAACCATGACAATGAGGATTCATGATTTTGTGGAAATGTATTAGGAATATGAATTTATAGATTACTATTATATTTAAATTATGATATATTAAAATTTGATAAAATAAGTACAAAATGAAAAAAAGTGTATTCCTAATACATTATTAGCGATAATGATTTATAATAAGAATATCATAAATAGAGATTTTTGGTGCACCAACAAGTTAATTAGTGCATAAAAAATTTATATAAGGGAGTGAATTTTTAACTTATATAAAATATATATATATATATATATATTATATAATCTTAAATAAAATATAATATGTGTCTTTTGAGATTTTGGAATTAAGTGAAGTGGATTTTGAGGAAAATATAGATATCTAGAGAGGAAATTTATGGGTTTTGAGGGAGAAGTTGAAGTTAGTAATATTATTCCAAATCTAATATATAAATTATGATTATATTTTAATAAGGAAAATTGAAATTGAAACCATATCCTATGATAACAAGTAACATTGATTTACGAGAAAGTGAATAATTTAGGTAAAATGATGTGCATTGTTTTATATATATAAATTTTTAATAGGTGATGACCGTGAAGATTTTATTTATAGGAAATGGTAATTAGAATCTATGAATCTTATATGAAATTTGAAATCATCATATACTGAATTTCCAAAAGAGAATGAGATTATAATTTTAAAGGATATGATTTATTTTTTGAAATGTGATACTTTCATCTGAAATCAGTTGAATTTTGATCATCATAATGAATTTATTTATTTTTGCAAGGAAGTCTTCTAGTCTACTAGGATCCAATATATGTATTTTATTAAAACTATATAAACTTATGATATTATCAATAGAAATATATAGGTAGATGATGATAACTTATTATATATTATAATTGGTTATTCATTATAAGGTAAAATCTGTGACTCAGTATAACATCTAATCACAATAAGAAGTATATTTCACTAATTTTAACAAAACCCATTAATAATTATTTAAATCCAGTTGTTTTAGATTATCATTTCATTTTTTATGTTCGTTGATACATAAATATGTTCGTTTATATTCTAATAGGTTATAAATATTTTGATATTTTGAGAAGATTTTATGTTTGAGGGAATAGAGTATTTTATAAAATAGGACACCCTATTTTACCCCACCCCTGCCCATGGAAAAAACATTACCATTTGGAATTTAAACTAGTTTTAGAAAAAATAGAATTACCTATACTTCGATATATTATTATATTTCTTTTATGTTTAACATTAATAAGATTTGTTTATTTTATATTAATTCAAATTATAATTGATCTGCAATTTATTTTCAATTCATAATACTAGAAATATTATATTGACCCAAACATAACATATCTGTATATTTCATGATTATAGTTGAATTTATAGTACATTAGAAAAATAAATGTCATAGTACTATAATAGTTTACTGTCATTAGAACTAATGGAACCAAATATTTTATCCTAGATATGGATCATCAACATCTCTAATAAATTATTCCATTTATAGTACATCTACCTAAAACAATTCATCATAACTTTGGTAAAGAAAACATAAGAATGGGGTGATAATAGATGCTTATTAATTGTAAATATATAGAATGTGTAAGCGTAAAATGAAAAAATGGTATGAAGCATGAGCATAAAATTTTAAGATCATTCCCATATTATTAGATATAATAATAAGGATTTTTAGTTCATAGGACATGAATCATAAGGAAATAAAGAACAAAATTAATGAAATAATAAAATAGGAAAAACATAGAATTTTGGAAAATAAAAAAAATAAGTCAAGGAAGACTACCAAATAATTTTTTTAACATGTTTGTATTGTGATTATAAACAATGCACCAACATCAGTCTTGGGATGAAATCCCATGTATTCTATTATTTTGGGAATGGGATGTCCTCCCATTTACCCTCTTCTTTTGGGCATCATATGTCCTCTTATTGAGCTTCATTATTTTGGCTTTCCATGTCTTCATGGTTACCTTAATTATTTAGGATTGGATTGTATTCTTGTTGCGCATCTACGGTCATAAAGAATTTATCATTATCCGATGACTAATAGAGATATATTATTCCCACTCATCACATAATGAAATCCTAGATGCTTGTTCAAAAAAACATTCCTCAAATATTAACTTGTCAAAATATGTGGGATTTATAAACATAAAATCATAACCCACAAAATTCACTGTGTTAAATTAAAATCACATCATAACATATGGAAACGATATAGGTTCCATAATTTTATTCATAAAATCCATACCTGTGAAGAGATGATGGTTTCAAAAGAATACAACCCATTGATGTGATTTTTTTAAATGAGTTATTCCAAAAAAACATAAACAATTCTAAAAATATTATAAATAGAACTTTTTTATAATTTCTTATAAGGTATTTATTAACATCAATAAATGTCATTTTATATTGAATATTTCTTGGTAAAATATTTTGGATATATTTGTTGAGGAAAATATAATTTATTTACTTAAAAAAGATATTCCAAATAATAAAACATTGTTTAATTCGATTTTAGTTAATAATAATTTGAATACATATTAACATGGTTGGAAAATCATTTTTAATAATTTTTTCCATCTAAATATATAAAATAATCTTCAAAAAATTATTATAATTTTAATTATAGTGTTTTTTATAAATAAATCATTAATAATTATAATATTTTGAAAACCTTTTTACATGAAAAATAATGAAATAATCTTTAAAATTATTGGAAATACAGTTAATTGAAAATAATTTTGAATTTTTTTTTAAATATTATCCTTTTAAACGTGTATAAAATTATTTTCAGTTATTTCTATTGGAAAATAAATACATCCCATACTTATAAAAATATAAGATTCCTTATATACATTATAAAGGGTATAAAAATTCTCTATTTAGAAATAGACAAGATGATTCATTTATAAAAATTGCTAAATGAAACAAAGGGAAACAATTAACTTTTTATATTATTGTATAAGAGTATAATATTCATGGAAGCTATTTTTAGAAATCATGGTATTGAAGGAACATATATTTCCAACTAAAGTGAAAGTAAACTCAGGCTTTTTTAAAAACACATTATAAAGTAACTGATGTTCCAATGAGTAGAAAAATTATAAAAATATCAAAATAAAACATGAATAAATAGGATTGAATATAATTAGTGAATTTTTAGGAGAAATGAATCATTATATTTCATTAATGGTGTCATGAATATAAATAGTATCAAAAAGTGATGAAATTATTTTAATATAATATAACCACTTGGTAAATCCTCATCATACATCCCAATTCAGAAAACAAAAATAATTGATACTTTAAAAATCATGATTATAAATATATTCATGATATAATATATTTATGTTAGTAAATACACCTCCTGGAAAATTATAGGGTCATAACATGGCATGTGTCTCGGCGAAGGAATATTTAGCATTTTTTTTCCAATTTGAAAAACATTGAAAAAATTTCCCGATGAATGAAATATAATCAAATTTATATTTAAAAACCCACAAAAACAATAAGAATCATATAATTATACAATTGGATGTATACACACCACATAATGGGAAATGGTGCTGATTAAAGCGTGTATCTCACATAAATATAAAGTGAATAGAAACTCCCTTACCTTTTTTGACTCTACTTGTACCCATAAAATCATCCTATGTAATAAAAAATAATTTATTCGATATCATGTACATAATAATACTATTATATATAATACAATATTTTATTATATTTTTACATTATATTTCTTATTTGTTACCAATCATATGGTATGGTTTAACTTCTGGTAATATTCATATTGTTTATCTCATGTGTCATAATTTGTTATATCATTAGTCCATATAATTATATAATGAATTTCTTAATTTATACCATGGTATAAATATATTTTATATAAATTATTTCAGTCCTAAAATCATCTATAGTATATTTATCAATGATATTTAACACACCATTCCAGGGGATGGAAAGCCATAAGTATGCATGATCATTATTACTCTCTTTACTATCCAATAGAAAGAATCAATGAAAATGAAATAAAATTATATATGTATATAATATCATTAGTTATTCATTATATATATATATACATAATATAATTTGACTAACCCCATCCATAATAAATTCCATTAGGTGTGTGAATGAATCTCATATCTTTCGGCGGTAATAGTCCACAATTCACCAAAAAAATTATCAATTTTACAACAAATAGAAAGGAAATTTTTTAATGAATAAAAATACATATAATGAAAATTAATGTAATACATGACATATAAAAAATTGGTGTCCATCATAAATTCCACCTTGATATGCTGTAGTGAAAAAATGAACAATCATCATTTAGTGAGGCGGTAGTTCAACATATACATAAATAATATGTTCGTTACCCATTAGATTGATGTGTTTGTATGTTTATGTACAACAACTAGATTAGAAAACAATTATATTTATGATATTTTTTTGTTATTAAATCATGGAATAAATAGTGTGTATGTTATGGATATAAAAAATAAATGGAAATATCTTTAGAGAAGATGTTACCTATTAATTGGGTAACTTATTGTGGTTTATTCCAACATGATTCCACATGATTCTTTCAATCCAATGGGAGGAATCAATGAGTAATGTAAGGATTTTGTTATATTATTTTTGCTTTTCTGGATGAGATATGGGGATTTGTAGGTGTGAGGATGTGGGAGGATGAGAGGCCTTTTTATAGGGGTGGAGGAGTGGCGCTCTTGTAAATATTAGAAGAGAGAATCCCATCCATGTTTCCCCTCGATAAATGTCTTACATAAACACATAAGCATGTATTATCTAGAAAAGAATGTATTTTTAATAATCCACTCACTCTATCATTTACCAAAATTATAGTACATTTTCATAAATTTTAAATCATCCTTATACATATCCTTATAGGCATCCATAGACATATCCTTAAAAATATTACTAGGAATATCACTAATGTTTTCTCATCCTAGTTTCCAAATGATTACTAGTAATTTAATTTGATTCAAACTCTAGTAAATCAGGATTAACATACATGGATATAACATCATTCAAGATAAATATTATTTATTATAAACATATATATTAATGGAGATTGTAATTATTTAATGTCATTTGAAACATGGAAATAAAATTTTCTATAATATTGAATGATATTCAAAATCTCCCATAATGATCACTACCATTAGTACGTTTTCCTTTACATTTATTCATAAACTTTGGGAATAAAATATAAGAAATTTGTGATCTCAAATTATCTGAAACGGAAAATAATGGTAATGCTTGATCTTAATATGAAGAACAATGTATTAAACTTGAGAATAAAATTTTATTATAATTCCAAACATATTAGATATCATTATAAATATTCATAGTTTATATGAAATGAATCATATAGAAATAAAGAACATAATTCCAAAAAGAAAAACATAGGAATAAAAAACTAAATTGTGGTATACACATATAGAAACATGATATCAAGTTATCCTAACAAAGAATTTTTAACATGTTTGGCTTGGGATAATCACTAGTGTAACTACTTCATGATTTTTAATATCTCTTGTGTCCCATATTTTTTATGGTATTCTATGTACTCCTATTTAACCTCTTATTTCAGTTTTGGGATTTCAGCCTTTTTATACACTTTTTCCATGTATGGGACATCCTTCAATATAACCAATTAGTTTATGTTTGGGATTTCATATCATTTATGACCTTATTTTTATATGGGGAAATACTCCCATATACCCTTTGAACTCATAAAACATATATAATTACCAAATTCATTTGTCAGTGATATATGTCCCATCCGTCACATAATGAAATCATATATGCTTCTGCCAAAAAACATTTATTATTTAATGACTCATAAAATAGATGTTTTTTATAAAAATCATATCATTACCCAAGAAATAATATGGGTATCATTATCATCACATCAAAACCTATGGAAAATTGATAGGTTTCACAATCATTTCATCAAATAATATATTCTTATGTGAATAAGGATTCTAAATCCAATAACCCATTCTAGTTAAACAAGTGTCTTATGAATTATTACTATAAAACATAAAAATTCACTTCAAAATAAGAATTAAAACATTGGGTCATTTTTTATAATGGATTTATTGACAAACACCAATTTCATCATATATGGAAATTATTATTAAATTATATTTTAACACATTACTTGAGGAAAATATAATTTCAACTATGAAAATGTATTTTTTAAAATTAAAACCCTTTTAAGTCCTTTTTCATTCATAATACATTGAAATCCTAGAAAAATGTATTGAAATAATTTGAAAACCCATTTTCTATGAAAATTTTAAAAATAATTTTCAAAAAATTTTGAGTAACATATTCCATGGAAAAATCTAATAGAAATTTTAAAACATTTTATTTAAATGTTTCATTTAAATCACTTCAGAATCTTACAATGAATGTATAATAATATTTTGAAAAAAAATGTACATGAAAAATCTAGAATGATGGTTGAAAATTATTTGAAATACATATGTTTTAAATTAAATTTGTAAACACTTTATAAAAAATTAACTATTTAAACATAAAAATTAATATTCACATAAATAATAGTGGGTAATTATATACATGCTGCACGAGGTAAAAAATCATTCTTTTTCATGACAATAATCATAGAAAATTCACAAGTTTTAAAATATATATTAATTATCCTCTAAAAAATTGCTAATATATTTTAATGTAAAAAATTTTCTTTTAAATATCTTGTTATAAAAATTGAATATTATTTGAGTCCCTTTTTGAATAAAATTGTTTTGAAGGAACACTAATTTCCGACCGAAGAGAGGGAAATGTCTGAAATTCAACAAAACATTTATATGTATATAATGTACAAAATACTATAAAAATTGTAACAATAAATGAATAAATCATGAATAAATAGTGAATAATAGTATTGAAAAAAAATTCTAGATATATACATCATATGATTTCATCAAATGAATGCTAAACATAAATAATCCTTAAAAGCAATTAGATTGTTTCAATATAATATCACGACATAGTAAATTTTAACCAAACACCAAATTTATGAAAATTAAATTACATGAAGCATAAAATATAAATAATATAAATATATTCTTGATATAAAATTTTGAATGAAATATACACACCTTATGGAAAATTTTAGATGCACAACATAAAATGTTTCTTATAGAAGGATAATTAAGACAAAATCATTTTTCGATTTGATATGTATTGAATGATAGTACACATGCATGAAATTTAATAAAAAGGATATGTAGATATATATAAATTTTAATATAAGATTCATATAATACATCCAAGTTCAGTATAAACAGCACACAAAAGAAATGTGTGGTGAGTAAATCATGTATCTCACAAGAATAAAAATTGATATGATACTCCCTTACCTTGTGTTCTGACTATCTTAAAACCCATAAAAGATTCTTATATAATAAATATAATTATATTATATTTTATTAATATATTATTATTATTATAAAAAATAAAAAATAAAATTGATTATTAACTTATATTTCCCCACTTTTAGAAAATAATATGGTAAGGTTTCACTTCCTATAATGTTCATATTACACTTCACAAGTATGTTAATTTATTATATCAATGGTCCATATAATTATATAATTATTTAATTTATGTAAAATATTATTTACATATCATTTTTATACCATATAATTTTATCATTATAATCTATAAAATTTATTTGTATTGAATTCAATACACTATTCCTTGAGACGACATATTGTACGTATGTATGAATGTTGATTCCATTTATTTATCGTATTTAAAAAGATACATAAAAAATATATGTATTCAATATCATTATAGTGGAATTATAATTTTATATTTATCATATATTTTTCACAAATCCAATCTTTAATATAGTCGATATAGTGTGTGAAATAATTATAACACATTTATGGAGTGGTAGTCCACACTTCTGCAAACAAAAATATAATATTTACGCCAAATGGAATGTAAAAACGATATATGATGTAAAACGAACAAATAATAATAGAAGAATGTAAATATAATATATGACATATATATAAAATGATTCCAATATAATTTCCCCGATGATAGGAGCTAGAGGATAAATGAACATTCTCCATTTCAATATGTAGTATTTCACCATATATGTGAAGAGTTTTTTCATTACCCAATAGATGGAGGCGTGTTTTTGTGTTGGATGAAACTATAACATAAGAAATCCATGTATATTGAGGATATAGGGTTTTTATAAATGTATGTAATAAATAAATTGGATGGGTTGGAGAAAAAAAGAATGGATCTTGAGTTAAGATATTACCTCTTAATAAATTAACTTTTATTTGTTGGTTACAAAAGGCATCCTTGGTTTGATTTATGTAAAATGAGAGTATTATTGGAGGATGTTAAATTATTTGGGAGCTTATTTGATTAGATTTTGGGTGATCAATGATTCATTATATCTGTGATGAATTCAGAGTAGTGGAGGCTTTTTTAAAGGTTTGGAGTGGAACTCATGCAAATATTGGTAGAGAGAATCCCATCCATGTGTTTCATAATGAAAGTGGAACCAATAACAGAACAAATGTATATAAAAGTGATAATAGAGTTTAAATATAGAAATCCAATTCTTCTTTGATATGTTTATAGATGTTTTGGAGTTTTATATTTATGTTTTATTCCACAGTAAAGAATAAAATAACATTAATCAATGTAATTAATTTTTTTTACAGTCACTAATTATGTTATAAAAAAAATTAATTTGAAAATACTATAATGTTTTAAATATAATTAATCCTAATATAGATTATATTTTTCTAAATTATAATTATTGAAGTTGTATTAATTAATTTAATTTTAATTATGCTGACAGGATTACATTACGAGTTTTAATATAAAAAATGATCAAATGACTTCAATGTTTTTAGTATAATATCAATGCAATGTTGGTTTTAATGACCTAAATTGGATTAATTTATTCAATTATTAAGAAATTATTATTTGAGAAAAATTTAATAAATATATTATCCATATAAATAAATTAGATGAAAAAATATTTTGAATTTGAATCTAGTATTATTAACTATTCATTAAAAATGAATCCCTACAGAAAAATTCCAAATATTAATCGTAATTTTTTTTTCTCCAAAGGATAAGTATTATTTTGACATGTTTAATATATAAAAGTTCCATAGAAATATATTTGGAATGGGATCTCTATTAAAAATTGGTAAACTATGTTTATAAAAATATAGGTTTATAAACATAAAACTAGGTTTGTTCTTATCTTATGTCATTAAAATATATTGAATAATAATAATAATAATTTTATATAAAATTTAAAATATATATTAAATTTATATCTCTCACTAATTATATTTAATTTAATTTATTTGGGTAAAAAATTATTCTGACTATAAAAATTTTAATATTTTCTTTTATATTCAACCAGTTTTCATACTCACATATAATTAATTGGAAACCAATGACGTGATATTATATATTTAAAAACCATATATTAGAATAAATTAGTAATTAAATTTCATATTTTATAGTTATACTTGTAGTTTATATCTTATAATATTAATTAATAACATTTTAATATCATATTATTGTTTAGTAACACATGTTCTTGTTTATTACACAAGCCATTGTGAAAAGTCACTATTTCTTGTCATGAATGCAATAATCAATATTCCATGTAATGAAATGTTAAATTTATGTGGCATGTATTGACAAATTAACATGTTTATTTTTATATCAAAATAGAATTATATAAAATAAACTATTTGAGTATAGTGTGGAATTTAAAATATCAAAAAGATTTATTTAATTCAAAATATAAAAATAAAAAAATCTCAATGTCTTAAAAATATTATTTTTTTGGTTGATGGAAAAATTAACTAAAAATATTTTAATATTATACGTGGATAAATGTTTTATATAAACATGATCTACTTAAACTACACAATGTTATTCAAACTGGTATATTATTAATTAGATCTTCTATACATGATCCTTTAGAAGAAACATATTCAATATTAGATGAGGATGTTCACATAAATCACTATATTTTTTTATTTAGATGATTAGTATTATTATAAAATATTCCACGATGATGTTTGAAAATATATAAATTTATACATAATGAGTCTATATGATGAGAAATTAAAGATAGATCTATATTTTGAGACCATGTTGGAATAATTTTCTATAATATTTCATTAGAGAAACACTAACCCAAAAAATATAGAGTCTAAATAAAAATATATATTGCATTGCAAAATATTATTTTCTACAGTTCAACAAATATAAAAAAGATGTTTTATAAATAATTATTATATTGTGAATGCATATAAATATTAGATCATTCCATTAAAGAAATTATATAATCCTTTACATATGTTAAACATACTCAATATAACATTTAATTAATTTATATAATAATAATGAAAATGATTATATGTGATAAAAAATATGATCAACAATCATATAAAGATGACAAATTTAAAATTGTAAGAATGATTGAGAATAATTTAAGTAGAAACAATTATTATCGAAAAGATACTTCATGGTCATGAAGATAAATTAAAATTATATTATAGGTTGAACCTAAAACATGTCAAGGTACAATGAAAACAAGGAGTTCATCCATATATATTTCTAAAATGAGTATCGCATCAAGAAATAATTTAATTAATTGTAAAATGGTCTTTATATCTTTTAATCCAATATTATCTATAATCACATAGATGAATATATCAAATGGTAATGTTAATTATGTCATTACCAATGTTTTTTCATCTATATGAAATGGTTTAATATAAAACACCATGGAAATTTGGGTAAAATTATGAGAACCCCATTAAGGCTTCATGACTAGTTGCCAAAAAATATTAAAAATTGAATATCTATATGAATAGTCTAATATATTGATTCAGCTATGAAATAAATAGAAATTTTTAAATGTTGAAAATAATTCCATGCTCTATCATTAGATACCATATAATTGTTTATATTCAATTTTCGTTAATGTTATATTTTTTTGAAAATGACAACATAATATAGTTATAAAATAAAAATATATCTAAATTGTTGTATTCTTCAACTGATAGTATGTATAGTTAAGTAAGAAATAATTTTTTTTTTGTTGAAGTAAATAATTTAGATGAAAATAAATATATCTTCAATGAAAATATTTGAATGAATTTTTATATTCTATAATTATTTTAACAATGTTAGTCAAAATGTTGTATAAATAATATATATACCAATCAAGGACAATTTATTTATTTCTGAGTTTATAATTCCACGAATTATGATGAATAAATTGAATGAAGATGATATGTTTTTATTGATGAGTAAAAATAAGAATAAAATAATTTGTACATTGAAAAATAAACCTGAAACATATTTAAAAATAATAATACATAAACTATGGAAGTAAATTCCAAATCCGGCACCATTAAAAATTTCAAAGAAATATCAATGATAATGAAATCAATATTGTTTTAAAAATGGGATTATATAAGAAATGAATAAGATGAATGGTTTAATAATTGACTTCCTAGAAGAAGAACTAGAAAGGATTAAAGAAACTGTTACCCTAAAACTTATGAACAACTGTGTGGATAGTATATGATTTTTTCATATGGAGGAAATTTTTATGACTACGAATCATGGAAAATTAGAATTATTATAGAACTAATGAAACAAAAAAATATGAAATCATTTGATGAAGGATTATATACATAATATGATTTCTAACCGTGTACTTAAAGAGTTATTAGTGATCTAAATAAAATATTTTTAAATTTTATATGTTGTATTAGAATGAATGGGGTAGTAAAATGGAATTCCATTCCCAAGAAAAAAAATCATACTCCATATATAAATAATTGTGAATAACATAGGAAACCACTGATTCCGACTATTTCAAATATTTATATATTAAAGAAACACATTTCTCTTGAATATTCCTAATAATTTTATATCTAAAATGTTATGATATTCCATTTATATAACCTTATCTTCTTTATATATCTAATTAATGTTCGTATGGAGACCCACCATATTCCTATACTTGTTTATTTTTACTACTTTTTATAAGGAATAAATTTTGAAACAAGAAAATGGAGAAATCATTAAATCTATGAGTAAACATACATATATATATATATAAATTAATACCATCATTAAGTAATTTTAATATATACTTTGATACCCCCTTAGAACATCTTGAATGAATAAAAAATTATGGTTAGATATTTCATTGATATATTTGTGGTCATATGTTGTCATTATTGTTTTCCATACAAATCATTTATCATGTAGATATAGAGTTTGTCAGTTGATTGCTTATTATTACGAATAATATAATGTTATCCTTATATGGAGATTTTTTCTTTCAATATATCATTTTTTGAATCATTTATTATGGGTAGAAGACAAATAATATTATTGAAAAATAGAGACAATATAGTTTTAAGATTCATGGAATTAATATAGACCATAAGAATATTCATATATAATTTATCATGGAATTTATTTTCACTAAATGGTATATTCTTGAAACTACTAATCATATATTATTATTACATTTTTTAATTTCAATGAATGTAGTAATAAAAAAAATTGATTCTATTAATGATCCTAAAATATTATGGTGGTATTTTAGGACACTAATATTTACAATGTGTGATGTTGTTGAAGAGACAACCCAATGAAGAAAAGTGGGAAGCTTTTCTGCATGTGATTTATATATTCACTTGTATATTATGAAGTGTGTTATATTTTAATATATATGTAGATAACGACATAAATGTAATACATGATTTTATTTATTATTATGAACAATTTTAATGTGTTATTCGTTATAGCGAGAACAATCAACAAATTTTTTCCAATGGGTAGGAAAAAATGGATCCAAACTAGATTTATAAATGAATCCTTGATTGAATTTTTATTGAAGTAAAATGGATATACTAACATATCAAAGGGCCATAAATGGATTCCAAAATTTGTTTTATTATATTATTAATGACATAATATCAATATATTGGTGTTCTATAATGTATAAATTTAATTAATTACTTAATTAAGGATTTAAGGGTTATTGAAATACTAATATATTAATATTAGTATATTAAAAAATTCATTGTATATAATATTTAATAGGTTATTGGGTGTTTAATGTTTTATAATTTTATTTGATGTGACATCCATTGTTTTTAATTGATTATATATTCCATGGTATTGTTATTTTTGGCTCTATGTTAATTTAAAAATTTATTATTTGAATATCGTGTTAGAGAAGTCCAATTAAGATTGGATTATTTTGCGATATATTGGGGTCAATTATTTCATAAAAATTTTTCATTCTAGTAGTTGAGTAATTTTTTTTAAAATTCTGATAAAAATAATAATATCACCTAATAAATTAATAATTTTTTTGAATCAATTATGTTTGAGTCATATGTGATTTGTGTTAGAGTAAACTGAAATGTAATTTTAAACATAATGTATTATGAAAATAATTTATATAAATTTAGTTTTAACTTCATAATATACAATAAAAAAAATAAATATGATACTAAAAACTATTAAACCACCTTAATACAGAAAGATAATTATGATCTATTTCAATAATAGATAGATATAACCAATAGTGATGGAGAAGGGAATAATTAATATGGAAGAAATCCATATTATGGCATCTAAGATTAATCACGTCTGGTGAATAGGTAAAAAACTAATACAAAATGAATTATATTTCTCCCAAATGACCATGTAGTTGATAAAAATATAAGTATCAATGAGGTTAACAATTATCAGGGAATATGTTGTAAATATAATATATATAAATATATAAATCATAAAAATTTTCAATTATCAATTATTTGAGGATAATACAGGGACGAGGGAGGATAATAATAATAAATGAGGTTGATTTCTCTATATTATAGTTAGTGATATGATTATTTAAATATGTTAATTATTGTTCCATTATTATGTGAAACTAATATCACAAATCTGATTGATATTTAATATTAATGAGTCGGAGTTTGATATTCATGAAGAAAATTAGAAGATTATAATATCATGAAATATTAGAAAAAATTATCCACCATTCTGTTCTATATGGAAATGAGGTGCCTCTATATCATGAAGAGAAAACTATCACCATTGGGATAAGTGAAATAATAGTCATAGATGGAATGGATGCAGTGAAATGGATTAAAAACTTTTTTAATAAGACTGTAAACATAGTCGAAAATGTTATAAAACAATTTGATGATATTCAGGTCCTAGATGTAGGTTCTTCTTGTTATGTAGTTTCTTATGATAAATCATGAGAAATATTAAAACCATGTATAATGATGCAATGTCTATTATTGGATAAATATCATTCTTAAATGAGATTATTGCATTCCAAAATTCTGTGAACATAGGGTTGAAATTAATTTTTTAAATAATTTAATAAAAGTAATAAAAATATTATGGGTATAATTACACGAAGAATTAATTTCAATCATATAATAATAGGAATACAAGAAAAATTGTATTCTAATAAAATTAGTGTAGATAAAAATATATGAGAGGAATGGAATATTTTGTTATTGTTTGGTCATACACTTGTGGTATTGTTGTGAAAATATTTAGATATCATTGAACATATAACATAGACACATTGATTAATTATCTATATTGTTTATATATATATATATATTCTATAAACACAAATATATAAGAAAAATCGTGACAATGAATTTATTAGAGAGAAAATAAATAGCCTAATACTTCACTATGGATACAAAATGTTACATGTATATTGAAAAAAGGGTAATCAAATAACTTGGAAACACACATAGTGTGTTGATGAATATTACTGAGGGAAAAAATGGAAATGATACATTAATGATATCATGAAATTCCTAGAATCTATAATGTTTTAAAAAATTATGAGTTGTGTTTGGATGATGTGGATGTAGTTATATAGGTCTTTTATTAGTCATAGATTCTATTAATTGTTCATCATAGAGAATCCATCAAATTGATCATATAAATTATTTTGGAATATTGTTTTTTCATATAAAGAATGTGCTGGATGATTAGAATATTATCTAAGTGTAGACAAATACTCTATATAAAAATAGAGATCTATTCATCTTGGTGTTATGAAATCCAAATATGCCTGAATATATTTTTATATTATGATGGGAACTATCGTAATGTATTTAGATATATTAAACTATTGATTTTAATATTTGGGGGAAATATGAGATTATAATGGGATAGTCAATGGTATAGGGTGATACCTTACTAGCCATAATAATTGGTGATTCCTTAGAGAGGAATATTTATGACTCATGATAAAAAAGAGTTGACAAAATGAAATATATTTTTATATTTAGACCTATCTGTATTATGAATATTTTATCTTTCATTATATTACATTAATCTTGTCACACTGTTTTTGTATACTGTGTATTATGTAAACGGATTAATGTAATTATCAATATGTATCATTCATTCAAAAAATGGGGTTGGATTTTTATTTTGAGGTAAAATTTCATTCATAAATAAGACTCCTTGATTCACGGCTTCAAATTATGGTATATACACATCCCAGTGAGAATATTAGTTCTTTGAAAAATCTGTAAAATTATTTTCAAAAAATAAGAAATGAAAAAACATCTGTATCATATTAAATTATTTGATTAGTATTGAATCCATATAATGCATTCCTTTTTATGGTTATCTAGAATTGACACTATAATATAACTAATATTTTATAGTCTTCTACTTTCTGTTGGTATAGTTTAATAATATATTATTATGTCTTAATTGATTTCAAATCAAATCACAATATTTATAAATTAATATAGTATATGATTTTCAATATCCCAAAATTTGTTTTGTATTAATATTTGATACAATAAATGAGATCAAGTAAAAATTTGAACAACAAATAATCCTAATCTCTCACATCAATTGAAACTTATACACTATTCTCAAAAACATCCAAATGAATTAAAATATCAAAGGAAACTATATAGAATCCAAAAATCTAATAAGAGTTGTTTTTTATCCTCACCTTTTTCAAAGAATATTATTTCTTTTCATTATAAAATAATCCATAAAATATATAAGGATTTTTAGGGAGAATGAACTCGAATAAAAACATCCATGTTATTGATGTCAACATTCAAATGTTAAATTACATGATATTCAGAACATTCTCATTAGATGACGAATATTCTATTTATGTGTCACCATGTTCTAAACCCTCTTTAATTATAAGTTTATTGATGTAATTATTCTTCAACGTGGAATATTGTAAATTATTATTTGATATGTTCTATATAAATCCTCATCTTGGTGTAATATATAATACATATTCCACAAATATTGAATTGGCTTATAAATATATACGTTCAATCACCAATATTACATGTGAAATCTACATTAAAATATCTTTAATGACAAATTTTTTCATTTTTCATACCGTAGTCTATAATAAAAAGTTCATGTACTATACTAAAAGAATCATTTTATTTCAATAAAATTGTACTCTTAAGAATTAAATTTGAAATTCATACATAACAAATCTATAAACCATATTTATGATCTATTAGATTCCAAATAATGTTGGATACCTAAAATAAGTGATAAAATTATAAAATTTACACTCATTAAATCCTATTATTCAATATTATAAAAAACGATTTCATTATATACATCTTAATAATTTATTATTTTAGGATTTACTTCTTTCAATCGTTAAGCTGATATATAATGAATTTCTTAATATAGGCATGGTGTATATAATGGATAACCACTATAAAATCTAGTATTTATATGTTCTATTTTATAGAACTATTGAAATAGAGGTATAAATTTTGTTTGTTGAATTTTAAGTTGATGTAGTGGCCCATAAAATGTCACACAATGTCCTCATCTTAGATATCGAACATGATATGAATGAAATATAAGAAATCAACATTTAAAACAATAAAATTAAGTGCATAGAGTATTTATGTTTATTAACATTAATATTTTACAATAATATAAAATTTTGATTGTGTTTTCATATTTGTTTCATGAAATTGTGACATCTACCCACCTCATATATATGATAATTTATTGAAAACTGTAAGATAATTACAAACATAACAACTTATCACTCAATAAAATAATTCCCTAACTAAATTGTCAATATATCCTCTAAAAACACTGGATAAAGAGTTGTGGATGAAAACCCTAGTAAATTTGATTGTGAAATAAAAATAAACATTTTTTTTGGTCAAAGGACATAAGCAAATTTATTAGCAAAAAGAAAACAAGGATTACAAGAGTCTAAAAGACGGTTTAATATTAGATTTTTTATTTATCAAAACTTGTAACCTCTTTATTAAATACTATTAATGATATTTTGTATCTAATATACTTCCATTTATATCCCTTTATGACATAACCATATTTTTTTCATACTACTATTATAAAATAAAAACATATTGAGCACTTGAAGTATTTTTTTATCTTTTTAAACAACATAAATATCTATCCAATATATTAATTACCACATCTGTGATTTTATTTTGATATATTGTTATTTTTTATTTTAGTCATATCTTTTATCTATTGGTTTCCAAGTATTTTTTGATAAAAAATGTAGTTTTTGGACCCCATAACAAGTTTTTCATTGTCATTTCATGTTTAAGGGAAACCATACACCGGCCAAAGATAAACTCTTCACCCTAGTCTATGGTACTATTATTGCTACATGGTTGTGATCCCTACCCAATGGGACCATGATGCATGTTCCCTCTAAGATAGATGAGACCATATAGATGCTCCACAATTTAGAAAACTATGTGAAATGTTTGGGTCAGAAATTTTTTTTAAATTTACAATTCATGCCTTCCTCGATTTTATCCATAAACAACAAATTGTTTTGAAATTTTTGTTGATTTCCTATCTTTTAAGATTCCACCTTTAACTCTTTGGCTCTATGAACACCAATTTGTTGTTCATTTTTGTGAGGAATTCAAGAATCAGCATGAATGTCACCACATTATCTATTTCCTTATTTTTAGGGCACCTCCTCACTCCGTCATGGGGTCATCTTCTCATAGAATATTGGTTGACCTAATGATGATTAAATATGATTTTTTATTCTAAATCATGATATTTATTGTTCAGTTATGTCTTTATGTGGTCTCCATGTTTTGTGGTAGTTATTTTCCACCAGATTCGATATGTTTTCAATTTTTTTAGTTGATTGAAATCGTGATAAATTATAAATGACTTTATTATTCTTTTATTGATTCATTAATGTATAAAATGGACTCAATTTTTTTTGATTTTATGAAATGTATTTTAGTAATGTATATGTTGAATATTGTTTTTTCATATGTAATTTGTTTAGTATCATCGTTGTTTTAATTTTATTTTTCATAAATTCATTATATACTTTTTTAATTTTGTTGGAATAATTATTTTAGATAGATTAGGTGTGCTTCATAATTTTAAAGAGTTTTTAAAATGAGAAATTTTGATATTAAATGTGTATTAATGAGTATTTATGTGTTTTTGTTAAATTTAGGATTAATGTGAAATGTATAATGGGATGTTTTGTAAAAAGGGAATTCAATTTATCATGGTGTATGGACATGGAATGTTATGATATTTAGATCTATAGGGACATGGTCCAGTTTATTCTAATATGATTACTGATACAACACAAACTAAAAACGTGGATGATTGGAGACTACTACTCTTTACGATGGACTACCTTGTTGTGGTTTATCAACAAGGACAGTGTTTTTTGTGGTTACTATACCATGTTTAACTGATATGTGAGGTTCCTATGCTCCCACTTGTGATAGATCCTATAGGGATTCCCCATGATGGAGTATTATTTGTAATGTGGTGTCACCATAGTCATACAATTTTCCTTCTTTTCATTATATTTTAACATCATGATTCAATTTAAATGTTTCCATTAAAATTTTATCCATAAAATGTTTTCATAGATATTTTTAAGTTATTTTATTAACAATTTTCATGATAATTTATCTTATAATGTTATGTCATGGAATCATTTTATTTGATGGAATACTACTAGTCTTGGATCACACACTATATATACACTTACGTATATGTAAACTTAGTTATGTTTGACCCATGAGAAGGAATGATGTTACATGGTGGTGATGGTGGATCAGGTACATGTATTCCTCACAGCATGAGTTAGTGGAGGAGGCTTCATTATGATGACTCTATTTTATCATGGCTGTTATTGGGGTGATATGTAGTTTGTACCCCTCACTATTTATATTTTTTGGATTCATCCTGATGTAGTAAAATGATAAATTTGATTTGATTTATTTTAATTTGATTGAAATATTTAGCATAGTATTTAGATTTATTTATCTGTATTGTAATTTTTTTATATCTTGTGTTATGTCATTTTAAAATGTTAAATGTCAATACATAGGAAGCAGTTTCCAAAATGTTGGTGTCAAACCCGGTTTTTCATGTCTTTGTTTTGATCCAGTTCATATGAAAGCCTGATACATTTCCTATGTCTTGTTTGAGATTATGGTTTATTTTTTATGATTCATCTCTGTATAGTCACCATAATTTGGGATCCCCATTTCTTGTTTAGGATTATTTGGAGAAAGGTTGGTTACTTTATGATTTGGGCCAACCGTTAGCCCATTTCTAGTTTTAAAACCAAATTTTTTTTATTCTTAACACCTTTTAAGTTCAACATTTCTCATCCATTCCACTTCATACATGGAAGAAACTGATATATTTAAACAACCAAATTCATTTGGAACCTTTAATAATTCACAATCATGGTGAATTGGGGTTACATATTTTGGGATTGGGCCACCCCATGGGCCCATTTTCAGTTTTTTAAAAAAATAATTTGGTTTTTTATATATAATTTAACATTTAATATTTTTTGGTTATTAAAACCCCCACCCAAATCCAATATCACTATCCTCACACCCATTATCAATTTTACCTTATTGGAGAATAGAATAGCCATAGAATGGGGAAACATTCTCAATGTCTCTCAAATAATCGAGAATTGACATGTTAAATTGTATCATTTATAAATCAATCAATTCTTACTCTATTGGAAACACATCTTCATTCCCTATTTTTTCATCACATTAGGAGTCTCTCCATGATGTTTCAAGCCTTTAGCTTTTATCAATTGGTGCAGATATAGTGGAATATGAAGATATTTCTTGTTGAAAATGTGATATTCCTACTCCTTTATCCTCCATCTTTGTTCCCCTTTCATTATTTAATAGTTTTATAATATCCTCTATTACTATTAGAATTATGGTTCTATTATACTGGGTTTTTTTATGGGGTTTATTTTTGTTTGGGGCTGTTCATCATAGTTTTAGGGTCTGTGATCCATCAGATGGTGATTTTGGGTGTGCATTTCCATTACACTAAGGATTTGAGGTCGAATATCGCTTCAACATGCCTTTATTATTAATGTTTCATAATATTTTTCTTGTTAACAACTGATATAAATATGTTTATTATTGTTTTCCAGCATTTGGGATAGTTTTCGTGTTGTGGAAAATGGTGGATTATGCCTTGTTTTGTGAACGGTAGTGTTGTTTTGTCATAAATGTGTACATCAAGTGTTTGTTTAAGTGTTCCTCTATCATTCAAAAATGTTTTCAGAGTTTTATATGATATTTCATGGTATTTTGAACATGATACAGTATCTTAAATTAAATATGGAATTCAATTGGTGTTTTATTCCTTTTCATGTTCATAAAATAAATTGTTTTGTTTTAAAAAGGGCATGCCATGTGTTCGGTAAATTGCCCGGTTAGATTTTATGTGTGATGTGTTATTAAACAATTATTAATATGGATTTATAAATTAATTGGAGAAATTATAAATGTTATTTTTGGGTAATTATACGGATTTCCAATTTGGATTTGTTTTTACAAAGAAATGGGTTTTGGTTTACAATATGTTTTGGCCCGAGTTGTCTGAAAATGGTCCGTTTCACATCCTTATGAAAATGGTTGTTTTTGGAATATGTAACATGAGTGTTTTAAAGAATTTATTAATTTCAGTTGTGGTTGTAAATTGTTTGTATACACCACCTAAATAAAGTTTAATGCATAACATGATCAAATTCTAGTTTTGAGAAAGGCTTAAAGGCCCGTTTCACATTTGTTTTGTTTTGTAAAAATGGTTTCCTAGTGTATTTCATATTCTATCATCTTAAGAAATTTTTTGGACAATGAAAATGATTAATTAATTTTTGTTTGGGATTCCAAATTATTTTTTTATTTTATTTATGGGTTTTTTCATTAAAAGAGAATCTATGAGAGGATTTTATGTGCATGGCCTCATGATACTCCTTGAAATTGTTTTATGAACATTTTTAGTGGTTTATTGATTCGTGAAAGAAATGTGAAGATAGTTTGTGGGATTTGTGCATGTTTATATTTTGTGAAATGAATTTTTATGTGGAAATTGTATTTTATAATACGTATATCTTGATTGAGAACCAATCCGATTCCTGCGTATCTATGTGGGTAGACATGCACTAGTATGATGTTGATTTCGTGGGGTTTGGCCCCCTATTTCACGTAGCAAGTTTAACGATGACAACACTAACTAAACTATGAGAATGTTGATGTTGTGGGATCACTAGGTTATGGGTATGCTCTTGACTAGTGGCTCGTGTGCACGAGAACAGATATTTATTGTGGTTACTTTCATAGAGATACGTGGTACCAGGGGCATGCAACTAACTTCTGCCTAGGGGTGTTCCTATGATTTTTTCTCATTGGAAATTTTGTTCTCACTGTCGGCAAACGGTGTGTTTGGTCGGTAAATTCAGTAGTGTGTGTTGTTTATTTAATAGTGTAAAATATTTAATACATCCCCCATTAATAAAATTTTCATTTTTATGTTTCACCTCTTTGAAAAATTGTTACTTGCATTTTTGTTTCTAAAACATGAAAGTTTTTGTCTGATAATTATTATAGCATGGAACCACATTTTAAAAACATACTTTTATATCATTTATTTAAAACATGAAATTGATGTTTCTTTTATTTAATATTTAGTGCATTGGGAATATAATGACGGGCTAGCTTACTGTGTTTTAATACTCACTCATATAGACTTATTCTGTTATTATCCCTTGAACATGTTTCAACTTGAGTTTGATCTCCATGGGTGACATGTGATCATTGTGTTTGAGAGTGACCGGCAGTGTCACATGTAGTTTGTTTGTTATCGGGATTGGTCAGTTTAGTTATTAGTTTAGTTCTACTTTTTGTTTCTTGTACAAATAATATTTATTTCAATTTTATATAAATACATTTTGGGCTGTCGATTAATTTCTGCTATTTGTTTGACTTTTTATATTTGGGAGAAATCTTTCCCTTCTGTACTCTATTGATTCCCTTGGTTCTTTTCTCCATTCTAGGAAGATCAGGAATTCATCTTGGGACTTTTCTATTCTGGCCAGGGTGACCAGTTCGGGGTCAACTCGGGCTGGTTCATGACAATGTGGTATCAAAGAAGGTGGACTCTTAGGAGACCATTATTTTTAGATCATCTTTGTTATTTGGCTATGTCAAGGTAGATGGAGTAGTATTGTTGGGACTTTAGGGGTAAGTACGGGGGGAGAGTCATGAATTATTTCCCATTATTATACTCGGGTTTTTATGGAACCTAGTTTTACTATTGTCCTTTGTTCTTGCTTATTGTTTGGTGTTGGTATATGACAAGAAGAGTCAGACTAATGGCATCTGTGAGGTTGCAGGGCCCGCAAGCCATGTGGAGTTGGGGTATGGTCCTAATTAGTCTCTCTATGTTGGTGTTGTGTTTTACATATGTACTCCTACCTTATGGTCAAGTCACCCTCTGACACAAGTTTACTTTTGTTGGTTTCTTGGACCTTTCATGAATTCTGAATTTTTGTTTTGAAAATCCTTGTGTTAGAATTATGGAAATGGGGTTTAAATGAAGGGCTATTTGGAATATAATGGATGTTTTTGTAAGATATATTAAATGAAATCTATTGTTTATTAATCAAATTGTTCTTAATGACGTATGGTTTGTTTTGTGTAATATTAAAAGAATTTTTGACTTTGTGGTTGGAGTTATTTTTGACGGTACATGATTTTTGGATTGTTGTTGTTTTGTTTTAGCCTTTTGTGTTTTCATTAGTTCTCACATGCATGGTTTATTTTATATCTAGAGGTAAGGACTATATGTCATGGTTGTTGAGTGCCTAGGTTGGCATGTAAATGTTCATGTGAGTGATACATTATGAAACACCATTGGTGAATGTGAGAATCCACAAAGTTAGTTTTTGTTCAAAATTGTTTTTAGCACAAAAATCATTGTGTTTGATTTGAACCAACTGTTTTTTGGATGGTTTATCATATTTCATAATAGTTTAGTTTATTCAGTATGCTCCCTTATGATCCAAAATCCATACTCTTGTTGCATCTTAAGATGGGATCTCATTGGTGGCTCGGGTGTGGAGAAATTTATCGTGGGTTTCTAATGATGCGTTGGATGTTGCGATGTGGCCACAGATAGTTCAATGTTTTCAAGATTTACAATTGATAAAACTACGGAATCATTTTCATGTTTCACAAGCTAGATCCACCTCTTAATATAATTCATCATCCTGTTAGTTTCATTAGAGATATGTTTGGGAACGATTTAAAGTGCTTCCAGTTCGCGATAATTCTTGTTGACATAGCAGCTGTGTTCGTTGATGTTGAGGATTTTCACCGTATTCATGGTTCATTATGTTCCTCATTCTGAGTGAGATAGAATTTTTATATGTATTAATGTATTACTATTTAGATGAAATTTTTTTGTTGAGTAGGTGATTTTTTTATTAAGATGTTTGATACATATAACCTGACTGTGGGGAAGAAGATGCTTCATGATTTGGGGCTCTAGCCACGGGCCTCAGGGTGAAGCTTTTCACGTAGTCAAGAAAACTACAGAGGTGTGGGGTGCTTGGTCAGTCTCCTACCTCCACCATTATGATAATGTATCTTTTATGTCTATATTGTGCTTCCCCATTACAATGAATTTCTATTTTTCACGACAAGTGTGGTGGACTTAACCCTCACACAGTGTCTATGGTTATGCCTTCACGGATGTGGCTTTCTGATCAATGTCCCTTTGTGGATAGCCTTTATAACTCGGGTTCAGCCTTGGTGTTACATATTCATAGGTGGAGAGTTTTGGGTAGTTACATGTTTTCTTTTGTGGTTTCAGGGGCCATGTTATTGGGTCCCCTTCCCTTTCCTCTCCGAGTGGTGAGGGTCCAGATCGGTGCTAAAAGTGTTGTCCAAGTTCTTGTCCTCTCTGTTCGAGAGTGAGTGGATTATATGTTCGTGTTGTAACACTATTAACATGAGTTGGTGGGTTGTTATGGGAGAGTATTTTTTGTACTTTTTAATGTTAGTTAATGTAGACTTCTTGTTTTTTCCATTTATAGTTGGGTTATAATAGTGGGGAGACCCACCACAAGTCTCGTTGATTTTTCCTCTTATGAACATGTCTAGTGATAGTTTTTTATTAATTTTGGGGAGTCCATATTGTACTCCCCTAAATTCAATGTTTTTTTAGTGCTCTTTATTTTGGGTGATTTTATTTGTTTCATTGGGAGAAGTCCCAACAATCAGGTTCTGGGCATGGTTGTGGTGGTGGATTCTTGATCGTTCTATTGATTTTCACAATGTGGTTGGCAGTTGGTGTTTTGTTTGGGAAGGAGGATTAAGTAATGTTGATGGAAAATGATATTTCACTAGATTGAGAAGTTGTATAATGTTTTTAATGATTCCATAGGTGTTTATCTTTCAGTTGGAATATGTAATGGCTTTCCAGGGGTGGAATGCTTCAATGGTGGGGAGAATTGTCACACCCAGTTTTTCATGTCTTTGTTTTGATCCGGTTCATTAGAAATACCAATACTTATCTAGTATCATGTGAGAGATTAATGTTGATTTTTTATGTTTCATATATGTATAATCACCCGAATTTGGATTCCCCATTACATTTTTAGGTGTTTTTGGAGAAAGGGTGGTTACTTCATGATTTGGGCCAACCGTGAGCCCATTTAATGTTTAAAAAATCAAATTTGTTTCATTTATAACACCTTTGTTTTCCAAAATATTCCCCCATTCAAAACCCAACATGGGATAAACTAATATATTCAAACTACCATATCCATTTGGACCCCTTAAGAATTCACAATCATGGTTAATTGGGGTTACTTATTTTTGTATTATGCCAACCCATGGGCCCATTTCCAAATTTTAGAAAAATAAAATGTTTATTATATATATAATTCAATATTTAATATTTTATGGTGTCTCAAACACACCCCTTAATCCAATATCCCTTTCATCACCCCCAGTAACTATTTTCCCTATTTGGATCATATAATAGTCATGGAGTGGGGAAATATTCTCAATGTCCCTCAAATCATCGAGAATTGAAAAAGTAAATTGTATCAATCATAAAGAAATAAATTCGAACACGTTTGGCCAGCAAAATTATTTAACTAGTTATTCATGACCTCATAATTCTCTCCATGATGTGTGAAGCCATTTTATTTTATCTAAAGGTGCAGATCTAGTGGAATATGAAGAGTTTTCTAGATGAAAAGGTTATATTCCTTCTCCTTATCCTCCATCTTTTTCCTCCATTCATTATTTCATGGTATTATAATATCCCCTA
Source organism: Viscum album (assembly GCA_963277665.1). Classification (NCBI taxonomy): domain Eukaryota; kingdom Viridiplantae; phylum Streptophyta; class Magnoliopsida; order Santalales; family Viscaceae; genus Viscum; species Viscum album. The sequence continues at coordinate 1,438,323,283 of OY728159.1, forward strand.
GTCATGCTAAACATAGGTTTATATTATACCATTATTCTTTGGGGGATTATGTTTTTTTGGGTTTTCTCATCATAGGTTTAGGGTTTGTGAACCCTCGGGTGGTGATTTTGGGTGTGTGTTTCCATTAATCTAAGGATTTATGGTATGATATCCCATGGACTTGCCATTATTATTTTAGTATCATCATTTTAACATTGTTTAATCATTATATATATTTGTTTATTATTGTTTTTCATACTTTTTATTGTTTTCGTGGTGTGAAAATGGTTGTTTATTCCTTGTTTTGTTAAAGGTAGTGTTGTTTTGTCATAAAAGTGCACACCAAGTGTTTGTTTAAATGATCCGCTATCTTTCAAAAATGTTTTTTGGGGTTTATAAGATTTTTCATGGAATTTTGAAAATGTTATAGTATCTTGAAAAAAACTATGTCATTCAATTGGTGTTTTATTCCTTTTTAAGTTCTAAAATTAAATTTATTTTCATTAAAAAGGCAATCTATGAGTTCGGTAAATTGCTCGGTTGGATTTTATGTTTGATGTGTGAATTAATAATTATTTGTTTGGATTTATAAATGATCTGGAAGAATTATAAATGGTATTTTTGGGTCCTTATTTGGATTTTCCAATTTGGATTTGTTTTTACAACGAAATGTGTTTTGGTTTACAACATGTTTTGGCCAGAGTTGTCAGAAAATGGTCTATTTGACATCCTTATGAAAATGTTTATGTTATGAATATGTAACCTAATAGTTTTAATGGAATTATGAATTTGGGTTTCTGCTGTAAATTGTGTGTATACACCACCTAAATAAAATTTAATTCATTCCTTGGTCAAATCATATTTTTGAGAATGGCTTAAAGGCATGTTTGGAATTTATTTGGTTTTGTAAAAATGGTTTCCATGAATACTTCAGGTTGTATCTTTTTGGGAAATATTATGGTACATGAAAATGATATATTAATTGTTTTTGGGCCTTCCATATATGGATTTTTATGTTGTTGATGGTTTTGTTTCCTTAAAAGATCATTTTTGATGGATTTTATGTTCAAGTCCATGTGATACACCTTGAAATTGTTTTCTGAATGTTTTTAGTGGCTTATTGATTCGTGAAAGAAATGTAAAGAAAGATTTTGGTATGTTTGTGTTTTTATGGTTTGGGAATGGAATTTTCATTTGTAATATGTATTTGATAATATTTGTAACGTGATTGAGCACCAATGGTAATATCGGGTGTCTAGGTGGGCAGACGTGTACTATTATGCTGGTGACTTCGTGGGGTTTGACCACTGTTTCACATAGCATGTTTGACGATGATGACACTAAAACACTATGATGGTGATGATGTTGGGGGACCACTAGGTTATGGGTATGATCCCTACTAGTGGCTCATGTGAGCGAGAATAGAAATTTATTATGGATACTTTCATCGAGATATGAGGTACCTCGGGTTCAAAACTAACTAGTGCCTAGGGGTGTTCTAGTGAGTTGTGCTCTTTGGATATTTTGTACTCACCATCAGCATACTGTTTTTTTGGTTGGTAAATTCAGCAGTTTGTGTTATTTATTAAAAAGTGAACAATCTTAAAATCAACCCCCCTTAAAACAATTTTCATTTTTATGTTTCACCTCTTTTAAAAATCGTTACATTAATTTTTTATGAAACATGAACGTTTTTGTCTGATAATTATTATAGCATGGATCCTCATTTGAAAAACACTATTTTATTTCTTGTATTTAAAAAATAAAATTGATGTTTCATTTATTTTAAATGATGTTCATTGGGAATAGAATTTTTGGCTAACCTATTGAGTTTTAATACTCACGCCTATAGTCTTCTTCATTTTTTAGCCCTTGTGTAGGTTTCAGCTTGAGTTCGATCACCTTGGGAAACATGTGATCATGGTGTTGGAGAGTGACTAGTAGTGTCACATGGAGTTATTTGGTTATTGGGTTTGGTCAATTGACTATTTGGTTTAGTTCTATTTTTATTTTCTTATACAAATATTTTTTAGTTCAATTTTGACATAAATTCATGTTGGGTTGTACATTTATTTTTTGTGTTTGTTTGATTGTTGATATAGGGGTAAAATCGTTCCCTTGTGTACTCTATTGATTCCCATGGTGCTTGTCACCATCCCGAGAGGTTCAGGAACCCATATCGAGAGATGATGTGGGCTGGCCTGGGTGACAGGTTCAGGGAAGACACGGGCTGGTTCGTGACAATTGGGATTGGGAATGTCATTTAGGCCATTCTACATGTTGGGATTAGTGTCGTTTTGGATGGAATTGTAGCTTTATTTGTGATGAAATGGTATTAGGGAAAGGTTTTATCCTATCACTACGACATGTTATTTTGGAGAGTCTATATAGAGCGAATGTCGGATTATATGGGATTTAGTTTTCGGTAGAGTTTGGGTTGTCTTTCCAAGACACCTCATGACTGGTCTTGTGTGTCCATCATATGTTGGGATTAGGATATTTTCACCACTAGTTGAGACATGCTGTTTGTAGACTCTTCATGGAATCCTAAATATGGTGATTTGGTTTGTCTTGTTGTTGATTGTTTTGGTTTTTTTCTATTTATGAATGTTTTTTATAGTTTTTTTTGGATATAAAAATTTCCAGAATGGTTTTTTTACAGTTTTTTCATTGTGGTTGATGTTTGATATGGAATGATTTTACCCCAGATATTAATATGATTCCACAAGAAGAGGATGAATGTGGATCTCCCTAAATTATTTATCATAGTGTAGTGGATGCATTGTATTTAGAAATTCTTTCCTTTCACGATGGAATTACAACTCTAAAATCTCATGTTAAGGAAGATGAACTGTGTATAGATAAGGACAAGGCTATATAATTTCTCAAGAACAACCCTACATTCTTCCTGGGAAGCACATATCCCATCGAGGTAGAGGAGTGGATAGAGGATATTGAGAGGTTTTTCAGGTTTATAGACACTCTTGGGTTAGTAAAAGTCAATGTTTCTTCATTTTTGATTTACATTTTTAGTAGGAGGTGGATTGTATAATTAGTTCATGTCGGGAATAATGAGCATTCGAGTTGTATGGACTATAATTTTGTCTTCAATGATTAGTTATTCTTAGAGACCATGGTTTCCTTCATTACTTGAAGGCTCATATATGATCATTATGTTTATGAGACCATGATTGAGTAGAAAGATTACTTCACTAATATAGTTTGGTTTGCAACTGAGGTTGTTTCCAATGGATAGATGTTATCATTGATGTATCAAATGGGTCTGCAACAAAATATTTGATCACATGTATTTCATTTTATGATAATGAAAAATTATTATGTTGTTGATCATGATAATATAGAGGGGATTGACTAATATCGAATGTTTGGTTTCTTTAGTTTATTTTTTTAATAGTCCACAGAAATAGAATTTCACTTAAAAGTAAGAAGAAACATGATGAGAACGAAAATAGGGAAGGTGGTAGTTAATGTCATCATTCTCAAATGTATTCATCCATGGATTTAGATTCCTGTTCATTATTCATATATTGATAAAATAAGTTGGGGAATTCATGTATTGTGTTTTCATTTCCACCAAGACAATTCCATCACGCAAGGACTATAGGACACATGAAACAGTTTTAAAAGGTTGTGGAACCAAATTGGAGTAGGGAAGAAAATGCCACTCTATAGGGATTTTGTCTCAATCTGAGCCATCTAGGATGGAAGGATCAGGTTTTTTAGTCATGGTTGTAGTGAATGGTCTTTTTTTAGAAAAGATTCTACAAAATAATGTGTTTTATGTCAGTAGTCACCCTCAGGTTTAGTAAGGTACAAGGAATCTTCTTGCAGTGGATCATGCACCAATGGAATCGAGGGTAAGACTTGTCACGGTTTAAGGTACATCATTTATTGTTCCACCTATAGTTTTTTTGACTCTTGGGCCTCTATTTCTTAATATTTTTTCAATTTTGTAGGTTTTTGAGCTTACCATCCTAACTTATATTTTACGTGATTTAGTTGGATAGACCACAGGGAGATTTGCGAGATTATGGTCTCAAGTGTCCATCTTTCACACTCAACATCATATTGGTTGGTGATGATTTTTTTTCTGCATTTTGGAAATAGATCACATCAATATGACTATCAGTATGGATTTGATAGTGTGTTTTCCTGCACATATCGATTTTCATCATTGTCAATTGTGTTTTGGGGTACCCAAGAGTAACGACCATGTTTTTCATGGTGAATTTGATACATGGTTAGGACATGATGGAATTCCACATCCAAAAGTGTGCATCCTCCTTTTTTAAATCTGGTATCTCACGTTACTGGATTGTGATGGTGTTTCTAGAGGTGGATTACATCCTGTGGAAGATGATTTATTAGTAGTTTTTCATGATGAATTTTATGGTTTTCATTGAGATCCATATGTGGAGTTAAAAATTGACTTGGTTTCAGGAACATAGTTGATATAATTTCCATTATAAAATATGGAACCTTACAATTTAAGGTAATTTACTTTTCAAGTGTAAAATTTTGAATAAGAAGAACTCATTCACTTGAGTGTCTCACCTTGAGCCACCATAGTTTTTTCGTTAAGAATGCCGATTGATCTCTGTGGTTGTGTATTGATTACTAGAAATTGAACAAGGTTGTGATCAAGAATAAGTATCCCCTTCCATACAATGATAGAAATTTTGATAATCTAGTGTGGGTAAGGTGGTTTTCTATGATATATTTTTTAGTATAACCGTTTATGATTTATAGAATCTGATGATTCTGTGACATCCCGATGTAGGTAGGAACAATTTGAATATATTTTCATTCCTTTAATATTAAAAATTCTCTAGTAGTATTTATGGATATTATTAAATTATTATTCTACCAGTATATCGGCTCATTATTTAGGGTTTTATTGAACAAAACATGGATTAATCTTTAATCAGAGATGATTGGGAGCATCATTTTATTGTTTTTTAGGAAATATTCATAATCCTCACCATAATTATATTATTTCCAAATAAAAAATCTCGATTTGGTATGTTTAATTCTTTGGATATCTATGAGGGAAATAGGGTCCTTAGAGGATTTATCGATGATCAATTCATTGTTGTTTAGGGAGAATATGAAGAATAGTTTTTTACATCATATGTTTTCTATGAAATGAATGGTGTAATTGGTATTTTGTTAGTGAATTTCCTAGAATTTATATTCCCTTGATGACACTCACTTAGAGAGGGTGATTTTTTAATATATTTAATTTTTTCAAGAATAAATTAAGGAACATATGATATTATTTTCAATGTAGAACCCCAAGCTTCCACGATACACTTCATTTTAAAATAATTCAATAGTGTCGGATGTACGGAACACAGAGTTTAAGACCACCACGACCTGTCAAACTAGCCATTTAAAAAGTGGTTATGGGAATTAAAAAAAATTTAAATTATATATATCCAATTTAATATTATCATTCCTATTTTTTGTTTCTTATATATTATATGAGGAAAAATTCAAATTCTCAAATAGAAGGAGTAATTTTTGAAAAATGTTGTTTTTCCACCTTTTTCTGGTGAACCCTTTATAAATCCAATATTTGAAAATTTTATATATTCAACATGATGATATTAAATTCTACATTATGGTAGGATATTAAAAATTAATTTTGTTCAATTTGGTTTATATTTTATATAAATTATATATTTTGATGAATGGTGAAAAATAATAAATTTTCACTGAAAACCCCAATTTTACTCAAAATAATTCATATTGTTAAATTAATAACTTCTGTGATTGTAAAGTATAATTAATTTCAATTTTTTATTTTAATATAATTTAGGTCATTTTAATTATGTTAAAATTTAAATTGGACATAAACACATGTCAATCAATTGATTGTTTTTACATTTTAAAACCTGATTTATAGTTTTTAGAACGAGAATAAATTTTAATTTCATTTCCGCGAAATCAGTGAATTGAATTTGGAAAAATGGATTCCATATTTTTAATTAGATGGTCTGAAGTGTGTAAATAGATATCTTTTTCTTTTTTTACATTATGAATAGTAACTTCAGTAATAATTTTTATTTTCCGTGGTTAAAGGATAAATAAGGTAAGTAAGGGTAAAAAAATAATAATATAATAATATAATCATACTCTAACACATGTCCTAATCCTATTGGATGAAAATTGTCTGACCATGGACATTATTAGAATGATTTTTGGTCCCCATGGAAAAATTGAGGTGTGATAATTACATGATATAAGAATTAATTTATATTAAATAAAATAATATCACAAACATATATATTTTACAAAATAAAATTTCATATATGGTTATATAACTGATATATAAGAATATATATAGATATTATTATGCTAAATGATTTAATACATCATATTATTTTATAAATAATTCTAATATATTAGATAAATATATTTATTGATGACACAATTAAGAGGTAGTGATTACAACCTTATGAATGATTCAAATAAATGAATTTATAAATATAATAATAAATATACTTTGAACATTTTGATGTCATGCATGTATTTTCAGGATGAAATTGATAGGTAAGTGATGATTTAATGGCTTTTATCTAAGGATTCATGTTTTTATGACACTATGAAAATTCAATTAACAAATAGTGTCCAGATTGACCTAAATAAGAAATTAAAATAAAATGTTTTTTATAAAATGATATAAAAACCAAAAAATATAAAATTCCTCCAAATAAGTTTTATTTAAATTATAATTTAATAAATTATCTAAATTTGGTTCTAATGTCTTTTATCATAATTATATTAACCATGTAGTATAAAAATACTAGAGAACATTGTAAGAGTTTGCTAGTTTAACAAAGGGTTAAATCTAAAAGACGAGGCTTCTTTTATGAAGTTAACATGTCTAAAACCTTTGGTTGATTTTATTTCTACTCATTATCATATTATCCTCGAAATAAATCAATTTTAAGCTATTATAAACAGAAAATAATGTATTTAATAAAATAATATTTCATGATTTTCCCTAACATTCCCTACACATCTCTTATAAAATAAAACCTCCCTTCCTATTTAACTCACACATATAAAGCCTTTTGGTTCAGAATAAGCCTACATATTTTGTCTCCAATCCTCCCTAACATCATCCTAGTGCCCTATAATTGGGAATAAATCAATTCTATGATTCCATCTTCTTCCAATCAAAAGGAAACACCTGAAAAAGAAATAATTTTGTTTGCCTTCAAGCAAAGTTCTTTTCTTCATCTACTTATTCAATATATATTTCTTCCATAGAAAAGTAATAAATCTTATATCAACCATATAATGACATATTAATACAATAAATATATAATTATATTCATCACTTTATCCATCCTAATAATAATAATATCACCATAAATGCAAACATACGGCTTACAGTCTCCATGCTGTGGAGTAATTTGTCATTCCACATTACATTATTTGGATTGGAATATTAATGACTATATTAGAAATGAATAATTAATATTACATGATTATGATTATTTTTATTTAATATACCATCAATTTACACATAATTTAATCATTAAATGAAGTATATCATATTTCTTGCATACATATGGCATATTGTCTCCACGACTCGATTAGATTAATTCTCCACATTATCCATGGAAGAATGACTCTAAAATATATATATTATTCAAAATTATAAAAAATAAAACATAATAAGTCTACATTAGTGATATATATATATATATATATCTCTATGTGTGTGTGTGTCTGTACATATATTTGATTCTCTTAATTCCATTCAATTCAATATGAAAACGAGAACAGTATTCATGCATATGTAAGGCTTACCATATCCATTGAAGGTGTGTTCATATATACATATATATAATATATAATTATATAATAAAAATATATGATATAGAAATTATTTTATACAATCTATAAGTATGTAAATCAGTATCCAAGTAATAATATCAAGAATAACAAGTCAAAACACATTCGATACACAAAGAGATATTACCCAAGATGTTGAATTAAAAATGAATTGTTGATAAATGGGTAATATAAATTCATAAAAGAATAATATATGATATCATAAATACTACTAAGTTTCTCATATATTTTTATTATATGTTTACAAATATTTTACAAGAGTTTTGGACAGAAACAGAGAGTATTATAGCTAAGGTAAGGGTCAATTCCTCAATCTCATTATCTGAGATTGTTTATGGGTTAGTATTTATTGGGATATATTTATAATCCATTCCCATGTTTCAGAAAAATTCTTTCAAATGGAATACATTATTTTTTAATGGAAGTGACTCTTAAACCAGATCATCATTTTAATTTTTTTAAAGATTTAAATTTCTAAATTTTTTTAATTAATGTCTATGTTTTCAAAATGATTTTAAGGATTTGTTTGTATGGAAATGATTGTTTTGGGAATAACTATTAATTGGGACATATTTATCATCTATGTCCACATTTCATAAAAAAAATTCAAAATGAATCTTGTATGGTTTTATGCAAGGGAATCTTCAACTACATCATAATTTTAAATGTTTTATATATTTATTTTTCTGAATATATTTAATATTGGCCATGGTTTCAAAATGATAATATAAATTTATTTATATAGACCTCATTGTTTCAAAATGTTAATTCCTTTCAAAATATTTAATGTTTTATGATTATATGGATTTATTTATATAGACCTAGAACAGAAATGCCAATAACATTCAGACTGAGCATCCAATTGACAAGCAGTCTGTTGGGTTGGGATCTATATGATGATACAGAACTATGAGAAACATCCACTCAAGACTTTGTGATATTTTATGTATCGACACTAAACATGAGGAGCGGATCCTCCCGGAATCGAGCGTGCTGTGTGCGGGAACCCTAGTGCTGGTTACGACGACTACTGTACCAGAATCCTACGTTGGATCGACATCGATGATTACTATACCGGAATCCTCTGTGGGTGCAACGATGATGATACTATACCAGGATGCTTCGTGTGTCCGACAGTTCTGACTACTGTTCCTATATCCTATGTGGGTCTAACAGAATAGTTGGTCTTGTAACCTGTGTGGGTCTGACAGCTTAGTTGGTCCTATATCCTATGTGGGTTCGACAACATTGTTCGATCAGTGACTACATAAGATCATCTACATCACTCTACAGAATTTGTATACCTGTGTGAGATGAGTCTTGACATTCAATCATTGTCATCTATGTGATTGACCATTCTTCCATTGTATACTGGGTTGTGTTTGTGCTCGAGAGTAGGTGTCAGACAGTGACTGGTATCTCAGATATATGTAATGGAATATACCTATGTAGGGTTGGTTGATACATCATGATTGTATATTTATTCTGTTTTTTAACCTTTGGGGATTCTGGGAAACCTTTGGGGGTCTCGGGGTTCCCTACGATGTGTTGTTATACTCCCCCCTACAAGGGCTTCGACCACACCTTGTTGTGTTCTGTGCAGATGATGGACAATAGTGATTGAGGATGAGGGTGACAGATGGAGGATGCTCATAGCTGGACTAGATGAGACATACTTCATGGATGAGTTGATTGAGTTCTGCACCTACCCTTCAGGTTGGATTCCCGGGCGAACTATCTAGGAGCTGTTTTCCCTTTTTTATTTTTACTTGTACTTGTTGTTCAGGTGGGTTAGTATATTGGCCCACAAAATTTCAGCACACTTTATCCTTCTATTTTTGTACTTTTTTCCTCTACTTATTGTGTTCAGAGTATGAGTGTGTGTTATAGGTTAAAAGGTAATACGTACCCTTTTATCGAGATTACGCCTTTGGTGCTAGTCACCAGCCCCTTGCCTATGGAAGGCGGGCTTGGGGTGGTCCTGACCCAGGCCCTGAGGACAGGTCGTGACAAATTGGTGTCATAGGAGTCAGTTATACTACATATCTTGGGATCTGATTCTTTTAATGAAAATAGTGTTAAGTGTTTTGTGTGTGGTTATCAGTTTAGGGAAACCACTATTGGTGAAGTGGCAGACGTATCCATACAGTAGGATTCAGACTTCTGATCTCCGACTCAATGCATGAAAACAATGATTACGTGTGTCTTTCCTTTGAAAAAAAATATATTCATGATTACTTTGTGTCAGCTCACCAGGTATACTATTTAAACCTTGGCACTCCTGTTTTTTCTGGATGGCCCCACGAAGGCTTCCAACTAGGGTTCCACGTTTCATACATGATGGTAGCCCACCGAGCGATGAGGCCTCGGGGCAGGGCCCCGTCACACCGGAGGTATCAGCAGTACCACTACATGCTGGGCCACTGATACCACCAGCTCTAGTAGGAGAGATTGCACACTGCCTGAGTTCTTTTCCTGAGTTCTAGTTCATGAAGCCGTCCAGGTTACAGGGAGATACGGACCCACATGAAGTTGAAGATTGGATGGAGGCTGTCATGAATGTTTTTCAGATTTGTAGCGACTCCATCTGACGGCATGGTGATCCTTTCCACGAGTCTCCTGCATGCAGCATCAGGCAGATGGTGGAGCCTAATTCTCCAGGTTCATGAAGAGGCATCTTTACTATTGATAGACATCGAGAGACTCTTTCACATAGAGTTTGTTCCAGCCAACCTTCGTGCGGTGCAGATTCATGAGTTACTTCATCTATAGCAGGGCAGTATGACAATAGCTCAATACTCAGTGAGGTTCACCGACCACTCACACAACTCCATGGATATGGAACGGTGAATGTTATTCAGGGCCATGACCTTTGATAAGGGACTACAAAATGAGATCAGAGCTTTGAAGATTCCCCTCACCATCCCTACGCAGGAGGGGGTGCCATAGAAATCCCTTTTAGGGAGTGTTTTCTCGCTGAGCAGTCACCAGTAGAGAGACCCACCATAGGGCGACACATAGTAGAGTCTTCTACTGGTGGAAGTAGAAAGATGATGTAGAGGACCAATAGGACCATGCGATCAGGAGGGCGACACCAGGATACAGTTTCGGTTGTGATGGGCACCCGAGACAGAGCCAGCTATATGAAGAGAAGAGAGTGTTATGCATGCAGTGGGCTGGGCCACATGGCTCGTGATTTCCCGACCCATCATGCAGATGGTAATCTCACATTAGAGGGACCACTGAGGCAGAGGCATAGGTTCATCTGTGGTGGTCCGGAAGGAGCAGGAGGATGTGGCAGAAGAGCTGGCGGAGCAGCGGGTGGTGGATGGTGTTTTGAGGCTCTACCACCACCACCATAGGATGTCCACCACGACCGTAGGGTACATGCGGACAGAGGTATGCTCATATTTAGGACGTTGAGTCCTACGACCACGACACAACTGATATTTCTCGAGGTACAATCGGTGTCTACTCCTCCCATGTTGCAGTACTTATAGACACAAGTGCAACTCATTATTTTATAGACACTTCTCTCGTTCGGAGCTCATTAATTCTGATCGAGCATTTGGCTCGATCCGTACAGCTAGAGACTCCAATGGGAGAAGACAAGACGATAACGAACCGGTGCTGGTAGTGTGGGCATACTATTGTAGGCAAGATCTTCGGGTGGGATCTTCTTGTAGCGGCATCGAGGCCTTACGCCTTCATTTTGTGTAGGGACTAGTTATCCACAGTTCATGCTCAGATTAACAATATTAGGCACAGACTATTGTGTATCCGCACAGATTTCACCAGGTTCACCTTCAGCATCGATAAGTGAGCCTATATAGCACATGATGGACTTATGCATAGGAGTGGGAAACTAATCACAAATCAGTTGGCTAATCTCGTCATTGGTGTTGTTGATGTGAGGAGTTCGAGTATTCATGTTATGGTGGATTCGTACACGGATTTTTTCCCTTACAATGTTCCAGGAATACCTCATCACAGAGAGGTAGACTTCTACATTTACCTATACCCCGAGATAGAACTGATATCTACTCGAGCATATCATATGCCTCCCGCCGAGCTTCGTGAGCTGCGGGTACAACTGGAGGACTTTTAGGGGAAGGGATTTATCCAACCCAGTGTTTCACCCTGTGAATGTCTGATTTTGTTCTCCATGATGCCAGAATGGAGATTGTGATGGTGTGTCAACTATCGTCACCTGAATAATGTTACTGTGAAGAACATGTACCCACTCCCGAGGGTTGACGACCTCTTTGATCAGCTCAAGGGAGCACGATAGTTTTGAAATAGAACTCAGGTCATGCTATCTCCAGCTCAGAGTTAGAGACAAGGATTTGTGTAAGACAAACTTCATGTGTCAGTTTGGCCACTAGGAGTTCTTGGTTATTCCCATTGGCATAACCAACACTCAAGTAGTGTTCATGAGTCTCATGAATATGATCTTCCAGTATTTCCTCTATTGCTTTGTCGTAGTCTTCATCGATGACATAATGATTTACTGGACTAATGATGAGGTGCACGCCTACCATTTTCGGGTAGTACTAGATACACATCGAGTGAACCATCTAAATGGTATGATCTTGAAGTGCCAGTTCTGGTTTTGAGCGGTTCACTTTTTGGGACACGTCATCTCAGAGGCTGAAGTTGTGGTGGATTCAGAGAAGATCGAAGCAGTACATGCATGGGAGCCACCCAAGAGTGTGAGAGAGGTGCAGTGTTTCTTGGGACTAGCTAGGTACTATGAGAGATTTGTGCCAGACTATTCCAGAGTTGCAGAAATTCATTCAGTATTGACGAATAAGAGGAATCCCTTAGTGTGGTCAGATAGATGCCATAAGTGCTTTTGGGAGCTGAGGAAGAGATTGATGAGTGCGCCAATAATGAGGATACTGGAGGAGGGCATAGTGTACGTAATTTACTGTGATGCATCAGGAACCAGACTCACGTGTGTCCTGATACAGGAGAAAGCAGTGATCACGAATGGGTCACAATAGTTGAGACAACAGAAGCAGAACTACACTACCCAGGACATAGAGTTAGCAGTCGTTGTCTTCCCCTTGAAGATGTTGTGGCACTATCATATGGGAGATCATTTTATAGTCTACTCTGATCACCAGAATCTAAGGTACATCTTCTCGCAGAAGGAACTGAACCTAATATAGAGAAAATGGACCAAGTTCTTCGAGGAATATGACATCGAGATAGTATATACTCTTGGGATGGGGAACGTTGTAGTAGATGCTCTTAGCAGAAGGTCATGCATTCAGCTGCTAAGAGAGGAAACAAAGTTGCTAGCCATGTTGAAGATATCATTTATGGGTAGAGATGGAGATAGCTTTCTTCAGTCTCTCACAGTCACTCCTCCACTTATTCAGTGAGTTAAATAGGCATAGCATGGGGAATTTGACTGTGAGATATGACGTGCTCAGATATCCTCAGGGCAGGCAACTGATGGGTTTTCTGAAGTTGGGGAACAAGTCCTCCCCTTCAGTGGACATACCATTGTACTGGATGCACTACAAGAGGTTCTATTGAGGGAGTTCCACACTTCACCTCTTGAGGTAGATCAAGGAGTGGCGAATATGTATCAGGACCATAGACGACAGCACCAGTGGACGGTTATGAAGAATGCGGTAGTAGAGTTTGTCTCATGATGCTTCACTTTTTAGCTAGTGAAGGCAGAGCACCAGGTTCCAGCAGGCTTGGTTCAAACCTTAGAGGTCTCAGAGTATCATTGGAATGGTATATCCATTGATTTCATGATGGGAAATCCACTTATACCTAGAGGACACTGCACTATTTGGTTGATTGTCGAACTACTCACCATGTTGGACCACTTTGTATAGACCAGAGACCAGGGCTCGGTAGAAATATTGGGCTGCCTCTACGTACAAGAGATCATACGACTTCACGGTATGCCATCAAAGATCATCTCCGATGGAGATGCCCATTTCATGTCCCCACTATAGAAGGGGGTGCATGAGGATATTGGGACACTGCTTCGCTTGAGAACTGCCATCCATCCTCAGACAGATGGTCAGACTAAGTGGACCATTCAGACTCTCGTTGACATGACCTGTGCAAGTGTCCTTGACATTGGTCGCATTTGGGAGGATCACTTACCCTTGGTGGAGTTGGCGTACAATAATAGGTACCACTCCACCATCAGGATGGCACCTTTCGAGGCACTTTAAGGCCGACCCTACAGATCACCACTCTACTTGAATAACCCAGGGGAGTCAGCACTTATAGTACTAGAGATGGTACATGATACGACAGAGAAGGTGAATATCATCTATAAGAGGATGAAGACTACACAGAGCATGCATAAGTCCTATGATGATAGGAGACGAAGACCACATGAGTTATAGGATGGTGACCACATTTTTATATGAGTATCACCTTGACGAGGTCTAGGGAGATTTGGCTGATGTACCAAGTTGTCCTCGCAAATCATCGGAACTTTTCAGGGCCATATTAGGGTAGGAGAGGTGGATTACTTCCTGGCTCTTCTACCTCAGTTGCACCGAGTGCACGACGTCTTCCATGTATCTCTACTGAGAAGATATGTGGATGACTCGTCCCATATAATCGACCACAGGGAGCTGGACATCGATGAAACGAAGACATTCACGGAGGTTCCGGTGGAGATTGAGGATCGACATGAGCGGGTCCTATGAAGAAGGTCGATTCCTCTGGTGGACATTTATCAGGAGAACATGAACCTCCATGAGATAACATTGAAGCGGGATGGTCAGATGCATACTCAGTACCCCCATTTTCTTTTCTTAGTGTGTGATGTGGCATATGTGGACGTAAATCCTTAAGGTGGGGAGAATGTAAAGACCTGGAAATCCTGTGGAATTTTTTTCTTAAATACCTGGGAATTATATGAGTCTGTGGTTTCTGACGGCGCTTGATTCGATGGCATGGTGTACCCCGAAATCAACTTATGAAGTTATTTTAGGTGAATTTAGTAAATGTACGTGATGTATTTTATATCATTTGAACCGATTCTTGAAATTGAGATATGAGGACACCGATGAACTCACAACGCTAGTAATCACTTAAGGAGTCCTTTACTGCAGTTGCATTTTATAAAGGATGAAAGTTAATTTTTTTTGGATTCTGAAGAAATTAAATAAATGATATGTCTGACATAAAATTATTTGGTTTTTATTTATTTTATACAATGGGAAGTAGGAGGTGGTGCCCATCCCCACATCAACTCCCATGGGAGGAAATTTTGAGGTGGGGGCCACACGAGTTGAAGCCTCTCAACACCCATTAAAACCCCCCCTTAAACTCTATTACTTCCCTGGAATTTATTAAAGACAACAATATTCATATTATTTGGTTAAACTCTCCACCTTTATGTCCCTTAATTTTTCCAAAACAATTAATTAATTTGTTTACTTAAATAAATTTTGGTGTTAGAAATTTTTTTGAATTCTTTTGAAATGCATGGAAACATTAAAATATTACGGCGACTATTATTTTTCTTTTCCGTGGTGATTATTCTGTGGGGAGCTTGGGAGAACACTTGGAAGGATGACCCATAACCAATGAGGAACATGAATAACATGAAGAACATCTCCATCAACCTCCATCTTCATTAAAGGATTATACACCATCTATAAAGAACTTCGGTAAAAACTATGCTTATTCCTTTGACACACCACAAAGTCACTGAAACGATGACATTGTCAATGAACAAACATCGAATCGAGGTAGGGTAATTTTTTATTAATTTAAAATATATGATTACTCCATAATAATTTGTCGATTGAAATTCTGGTTGAGAAAAACATATGTTATCAAATGATGAGGAGGGTTTGGACCAAACCAACACGGCACGACCCTCCCCTTTGTTGTTTCCTTTTGATGACATCAGAGACGGAGCTGAAAGGGCGTGGTGTCATCACACAGAACTAGAGAATAACTGCGGCCAAGAGGACCGCAGAAGATAGAAGAGGTACTGTGGCTGAGAGGGACACGACAGATGAAGATGTGTGGTGTCGTCGTGCTGCGTTGTGGAGACGAATGCCGCGTCCATACTGGGAAGCGGCAGTAGAGGACAGGCATCATTGTGACAGCTCCGTGGAGGAAGCTGAGGAATGAATCTGTTGGTCACGCGTTAGGAGAAGAATCGGCTGGCTACGGTCATTCGGACTGGAGGACCACAACACTGCATGAGCCACGCGGCGGAGAAGAATGTGACCTGCAACAGTGGGCCACACTGCTGAGAGAACCGGCCACCTGCCTGCCAGCCATGCTAGAAAACCCCGGCGCCCATAGGCGTAGCCTGGGAAGGATCACAGTCCGATGTAAGGGACACCAGCATGGGACAGAACCGGTCATCAAATACTAGGAGAGCAGGGAAGAGGTGGTGCCTCTTGGCATCGTCGGGCGAAGAGGACTGGCCCGCAGTGCTGCCAGGGTCTGCAGGTGGGAAGTTCCCCACCTGGACGGGCCGACTCCTGAGCCAGGTCGGACCTACCGAGCTGGGCCGGGCTGACCCCCAGCCGAGTTGGACCTGCCGAGTCAGGTTGGGCCGAAAAAAAAACCCACAAGGCATGATGCTACGAGACCAACTTCACTTAAATTCGAATATCTCCTCGACCATGTGTCTGATCTATGTGCCTTCTATGGCACAAGGACCCTTGCGATGCGGTGGTCCATTTGTGATACTATGTGTGATTTTTGGAAACATTGCAAAACGTCCAGGTTTGGAATGAGCGTAAATCCAACTAGGCCCTTGGAATGGAAATGCTAATAACTCTCAGACCGGTTGTCTGATTGACGCACCTTCTGTCGCGTTGGGTTCCTTATGACGAGACAGAACTATGTGATACATCAACTTAGGACTTCACGGTAGTTGATGTATCAAAACTCGACATGAGGAGAGGATCCTCCCGAAATCGAGCATACTGTGTTCGGGAACCCTAGTTCCGGCTGCGACGGCTACTGTATTGGAATCCTATGTGGGTTTGATAGTGATGACTACTGTACCAGAATCCTCCATGGCTTCATCAATGACGATAATGTACCAGGATCCTCCATGGGTCCAACAGTTCTGACATATGTTCCTATATCCTGTGTGGGTCTGACATAGTAGCATGTCCAGTATCATGTGTGTGTCTGACAGCTTAGCTGGTCCTGTATCCTGTGTGGGTCTGACAACTTAGATGAATCAGGGATCATATCTGATCATCTCTATTAGTCAATGAATGTTGTATACTTTTTTAACATGAGTCTTGAATTTAAATCATTATCATCTATGTGATTGACATTTCTACCATTGTGGATTGGGTTGTTTTTGGGATCGATAGTTGAGCCGAACTGTGACTCATAACTTAGGTATATTTATGAGCATATACCTTTGTAGGGTTAGTTGATACTTCGTGATTGTATCTTTATTTTGTGGTTTATCCATTGTGTATTCTGGGAGACCATCGGGGGTCTCGACGTCTCCTATTGAGTATTGTAATACTATTCCCAGCATGAGCTTCACCCACCCCTTGTTGTGTACTATGAAGACGATGGACAACAGTGATCGAGGCTGAGGTTGATGGACGGAGGCTGCTCAGAGCTGGACTAGACGGGACGTACTGTAGGGACGAGTTGATTGAGTTCTCTACGTACCCTTCAGGTAGGATTCCCGAGCGGATGATCTAGGATTTGTATTCCATTTTTACATGTACTTTTACTTATTGTTCATTTGGATTTTTATACTGGCCCACTGACTTTCTGCACACCTTACCTTTATATTTTAGTACTTGTTTCCTCTACTGCTTATGTTAAGACTATGTGTGTGTTACTGGTTAATGGGGAATGACTTCGCTTTTATCAGGATTATACCTTTGGTGCTAGTTGGCCGCCCCTGGCCAATGGAAGGAGGGATTGGGGTAGTCACAACATGGGCCCCGATGATGGGCCATGATAGCCTCGTGCCATGACCATAAGTAGTTATTTTTTCCAGGCCTTGTACCAAGACCGTAGATTGTCTCTTGAGAAATTCTGATGCACCATGGGGCTAAAGTTGGCCCTAAAAATGATAAATAAGTCCAATTCATTCCACTTTTTAATTAGTATAAACATCAATAATATATATAAATGAATATTAAAATTGACATATAAAAGGAAAATAACATTCCCCAAACATTATGCATAAACACTAACCATATTGAGTTATGTGGTGAATGGTTTTATTAAAGTACATCCATTCTAAAAATATTCATAATCAATTATATAAAATATTTTAGATCGTATCATGGAATATTAATCCCAATAATACATAATAATCAACAACGAGTCTTGAATTATATGGAGATGCTCTTATAAAATCATTTAGTAAATCATCAAATGAATACCCATTACATTTAAAAGAAGATTTATATTTGAAATATCTTTGTATAAAAAAAGAATTTATGTAACGTGGTATTTCCCAAGTAATATTAGTAATTTTATAAAGTCAATGGTTACTAAAAAACATATTATAGAGTTCCCTTTAGATTAGGTTTGATTTTGAGAAAATCTGTTGAATCGAGGTGTATTTCGGGATGTTTTTTTGAATTCTCCTTTAAAAATATATAACTCCCCATAACTGAAATTATGATTATTGTTATTAATCATATATGAGACAATATCATATAATAAAGAGGGTTTAATTTGAATAAAAAATGGATTTATTTGAGGTATGAAAATAATAAGAGTATCCCGAATAAAAATGGATGTTCAGGTAGAAACACACTACCTTAAGTCCCAATGTGTTCCACTCTTGAACATAAAGTCCTAGAATATGAAATTATACATATTAATAACATATATAAAAAAACTATTATACATGTATTTAGTTTAACATATAATTTTTATGTTCATTTATGTCGTAATTGATAAGTTATAATATTTAATTTTGTCATTCCCGAGTGTTTATTTCCTTTGTTTTCATGATCATTATATTAGAATATGAGTATTGATGATCATGTGGAAAAGAATTAATTAAAAAAATTAAAATTATATATTATTTTTGAACATCCCTAAGGGTTAATGGTTATATATAACATTTCTTTACATGTTAGGAGGATGAATCATTAGATGAAATATTAATGAAAATAACATAAATTATTTTTCGTTATTTGGATTATTACAAACTAATTTTGTCATATGAATTAAAATTTTGTTCATATATTTGTTCTTGATATTTAAGTAAGATATAAAAAATATATATTAGTCTGGTTCAAACATAAAAGTGTTTTCAAAACCAATACTGAAGGAGAAAATGATGGATGAATCTTCATTGTTCCCGAAGGTTGTAAATTGGAACATCACGAACAATGATTTCCTTAATAAAATAGAGAGAGAGTGTAAAAATACTGATAATGGTTACTAAATTTACATTGTATAAGTAATTTATATTGAATTTTAACAAGTTATAAGGATCAATTAGATTAGGATGTAAATAGGGAATAAAGAAAGAAGATAAATTGAAATAAAACCAAATGAAAAAATATAGATGCTTTACCTCTTCAATTAAAGGGATGTGGATATTGTTTTTGGAAAGAACACAAGGTATTGTATATGGGGAGAGAATAGGGAAGGTTATTTGAGTATAATATTTAGGACCTTCATGGATTAGATTAGTGAATACAATTGAAGAATAAGTGTGTTATTTTTAATGGAGGAGATGAGGTGTAATACATTATTTTAATCATTATATAAATATTTTTTCATAAAGACAACTAATAGTCTTGGTTATTGTATCAAAATATTATAAAGTTAATGTTAGTTTTATCCAAGTGTTCTTACATCAGTTACGATGTGATAAATGTTATATTTAACAAAAAAAATTTATATATGGTACTCTACAGAATTTCACTATTCATCAAAAAATTCAAAAAATTCCAGTAAAATCCAAAAAAATCAACCTAACTTTTTTTCAACATGTAGATTTCTAAAATGAACTTCATTTTTTGAAAACAATGTTTTAAATATTAAAAATTAAATTTCTTAATAAAATCATACATTATGCAAAAAAATACAATTTTAAAATTATAACCAATTATATATAACCTTGAAAAATTAATCAATATGTCATTATTATAGAGCCATTGTAAAATAAAATATAAAAATGATTTTATATTCATACGGGTATTATACTATTCACTATGAATATGATGTCGTTTCTATCAGACTCCAAATAACCTACTTATCGTAACACTAGATGACCATTTTTCAAAATTCAAAATGTATTATTGGAAATATTATGTTTAACATCTAATCTATAACAATGTTTTCTTTTGTAAGGACTCAGTGTTTCATGTATTCAATATTTATATTCAAAACCTTGGGGTGTTATATTCTCACCTCCATAAAAAAATCATCCTCGATTTTAATAGAATTATTCCACATAAAAATATTTGGGCCATTCTTCATCAAGAACTCCTCAGACTCCCATGATACCTCTTCAATTTTATGATTTCCCCAATGTATATTTACCATTACAGTAATCGGATTCCCTAACCCAAGTTATTTAATATCTTGAATCTGGATAGGGTCTTCACAATACGATATGTCATGTTTCAATTCTATAACTTTCGATGTGAGGACTTGTGTTGGGTCTATCATATACATTCTCAATAGTGAGACATGGAACACATTGTATAATTTAGAGAGGCTTGGTGGAATTTTCAAATGATATGCATTAGATCCAATTCTCTTCAGTATTTCATAATATCTTATGTACATAGGTATTGGTTTCCCTTTCATCTAAAATCATATAACTCCCTTCCTTGAAGATACATTTATGAAAACTTCATCCCCCACTTAAAACTCCCAATACATCCTTTCATTATCCACATAACAATTTTTATTACATTAAGAGGCTTTGATATGGGTTTAAATAGTATTTACCTTCAATGTTGTTTTCCCCATATGGTCGGGGCCCACAAGATTCCTTTCTCCAACTTCATCCCAATATGTTTGTGTATGGCATAATTTTCTGTACAATTCTCTATATGATGTCATTTGAAAACATGAATGGAAACTATTATTTTTGGAAAACTCTAATTAAGGTAAATATTGATCCCACATACCTTATATGGTATGTGAACAAAATCTCAAAATGTCTTCAATGGTTTGGGTCATCCTCTCTGATTATCCATAAGTTTGAAGGTGTATGAAGTAATCAAAGAAATCTTGGTTTCCAATGATTTATAATGATATTATAGATTTTTGATGTAAATAATGGGATACGATCATGCACAATTGAGTGAGATTCTCTATGATATCTCACAACTTCATTGATATAGAGTCGTGTTAGGTTCTCCAGTGGAAAATCATCCCTTATAGAGATGTAAAGTGCATATTTCGTAAGACGATCAACAAATACCCATATCACAACATTCATTCATTGATTTTTTTGGTATTATAGGGGAAAATCCATGGTGATGTCATGCCATTTACATGTAGGAATATGTATAGGTTTCATCGATCCTCTTGGATGATTTATTTTAGCCACTACATGCTAGCATTCTAGACATCTTTATACAAAATCACCAATTTCCAACATCATGTGGTGCCACCAGAAATGTTCCTTAAAATCATTGTTCATTTTAGTTCTCCTGGGGTTTTTAGAAAAATTAAATCAATGTGCATCATCCAATAAATCCCCTTTCATCTCGGCTATAACATGATCATAAAGCCTCTTCACAAATTTTATAATTCCATTTTCACATACGACATCGGCCAACTTCCAATACTTCACAACATTATTTTCATTTGGAAGGTTCTAATCATTAGGTTGACAACTTTTAATCCTGTCAAATAAAGAAGGTTGGGAATCCAACTATGAAAGTAATTATTTTTCACTTGCATTGATAATTCCCATGTCAATCATTACTTGATCCATGAATATAGGATCCCTTTCGATCCTCATTTGGTTGAGAACTCCATTATACTTCCTACTCAATTCATCATCTACCTTATATTCTCATAATGGGTGATAGTTCTAGTAACAATCATATTCCATGAGTAGTTAGAGCCATCTACTTTGCCTCATGTTGAGTTCATTCTATTAAAAGGTGTATTTCAATATCTTGTGATCCTTATAAATCTCACATTTTTCATGATAGAGATAATGTCTCACTATATTCAAAGAAAATATTACATCTGGTAACTGAAGATCATGAGTATGATAGTTTAGATAATGAAATTTTATCTTCATTTATTCATATGAAATAACCCTCTCATATTGCATTAGGACACACCAAAATCCAATAAATAATACATCAATATTCTTCACAAACCCATCAATTCCTAATAGTATATCCACGATTAGATCATTCAATAATCTCTTATTCAATTCCTCAAAACATTCATCACATTAGTTTTTCTATCGGAACATAACCTCTTTACTTCTATGCATGGTAATTGGGTTTGCGAAATGGGAAATGTTCTGAATGAGATGTTGATAATAACCTCCTAATTTAATAAAACGACTTACCTATGTTATATTCATTAAATTATACTAGTCATGAACTACCATTTTCATCACAGGATCAGCATATATTCCATCAAAAGAGACAATGTGTCCATGAAAGGAGCTGAAGTAATGAAAAACTCACAAATGATAAACCACCAATATAAATCATTTCTTCAAAGAGTCTTTATAATATTGTGCATTTGATTTTCATTGTCTTCATAGATATTGGAGTATACCCATATATCATAAATAAATATAACCATAAATTCATCAAGATATTCCATGAGATGAATATTTATTTGATCGATTAAAATAGAGGGTTCATTAGTCAGCCCAAAACGAATTAATGTAAACTTTTAATGAACATACCTAGTTCAAAATGATGTCATTAGAATGGTTTTATTCCATTATAGAAATTGATGATATCTAGATCAATGTTCTATCTTTGAAAATATTGTTCTCCATGAATTTATCAAAAAAAAATATTCAATCCGATGTATGGGTACTTGTTCTTTATTAATATAGTATTGATATCCCTATAGTAACTTTAGTTCATCATATAACAATATTACTTATAAATTAATAGAACATGGGAACCCCATGGGGAAATAACTATGGTGAATAAATCCATAAACACTCAATTCCTATAGTTGTTTCTCCAGTTATAATAATTCCGTAGTGGACAATCTATTAGGATTCATTGATATTAGACTTGAACCGGGAATTAAATAAATAGAGAACTCAGCTTCCCACTTTAGACGATGCCCATGTAAATCCTCTTGGAACAAAACAACAAATTATTGGAAAAAAATTAGGTCCTCTACTTGAACATTCCATTCGAAACCCATAGATATTGCATTCCACTCCTCCCTAATAATTAAATTTAGAAGAGCTTTTGGGGGAGGATCTGGATGGTAATCATATGGTGATGTTTTTTCCATAATGAGAAGGGATTCCACATCATCCTCATAAATTATATCCTCATATTATTACAATAAATTTCCACATCATATTTGGAATGATAATACTTACTGTGGATTATATGAAATTCAATAATGGTTATGATAATAAAATAATCAAGTAAATCACGTTTATATAAAATAATTGGGACTTACTAACACAAAATTATTGCAATGATACATCAATTAATAGTTATTTCTGAAATATTCATTATAATATCAAATTGGAATTATCTAATTTTATTGGATAAACGGGAAGATATGAATGAATGCGTTGATCCAAAATCATCTAATGCATTTGATATGTTTGAGTAACTGATTATATTACATGATACCCCATCATTTGAAACATCCTCCTCTGCAATTGTGACCACATAATCATGCCCATCCTCTATTGGCCTTCTTTGGGGAACGTTACCCTGACGCTCGGGAAATTCATGTGCATAATGTCCAAACTCCATTAAATTGTTTCATTGAAAATTGGAAGCTTCTTTATTCCCCCTACAATCCCTATATAGGTGGAATTTGTTTCTGCACTTGTAACATACCCAAATCCTCTTTAGGCACGTTCCTAGGTGTTTCTTAAAAAAAATTCTTCTTGGGAGATAGTCAAATAATCCGTTGTTCTTCATTTCCTTATTTCCTTTTCAATAGTTTTCACCATCCCTCTTCTTCTATTTCCTTCCATTAAATTCATAAGAGTTAGAAAAATCATTTTCCATTTTGATATCAAATAAGTCTATATAATCATATGATTAGAATCTTTTGGAGACCAGACCCCTTCAGATGATTGGTTTTAAACCATCAATGAATAGATTAATCTATCCCCATGGATTACGTATGTAGTCTGATACATGTATTATTATACTTGTTAAATTAGCTTTATATTTCCCAACATTCTCATCCGTATTTTTTTTTGATCTTGAAACTACTTTTCCATATTTGCTCCATGATCCTGACATATGAATTTTTCTATGAAAAGTTCATTAAAATAACACATTCTATCTCCTCTATTGCATCCTCCTCCTTCGTGTTTTTGATTAATGACAAACACTGATCCATATCTCCCAACAGATTATAAAACTACATGTCAACCTTCACTATTTTTTTACACACCAAAGTGAGAAATATCTTCCCTATAGAATATTTCCACTTCTCTACTACAAATTTATTTTTTATTCCCATTTAATGAATGGGTTTGTTATCTCATTAAGCGATCTAACATATCTTATTCATGATATGGAACTAGATACTAAATATAGGAGATGTTATTATTCATAAGCTGAGTATTTTTTCCTAGAATGGTTATTTTTTTCTCCACACCAATTCCAGCTCCAGAGCCAATATCATTATGTTACACATGAGGGAAATCCTGACATGGGATTTTCACATTTATGAAATTTCCATCCATTGCACTGGGCACCATTTATAAATAATTACACACACTAGATTTGGTTATGAATCAAAATTTATTACATCAGCATAGAAAAAATACATAACATAAATTGAAATCCTATACACTTCTAGTCAATTAATCATAAACAGTGTTTCATGGATGAATATTTTTCATTTAAATTCTTCATAATGAAATGTCTAGAAAATGTGAATTATTCTAAGAATATCCAATAGAACTATAAAACCAGGTGCACAATAAGGCCCATTGTAATGTACCAGGATACACCTTGTTATGCTTGAATCTCCATGTTGGAGTTTTCACTCATTGGTACATCTGTTCCAGAACCACGCACACTTGTAGTAGATAGATATGGATTCATTTTCTAGAAAGATCACCATAATCTATTCCTTACCAAAAATTCTAGGATTTTGTAGTATGTTTATCCTAAAATAATATCTTAGTGTTTTTTCATTAATAAACATTTTTTAATTATTGATTCCATGTTTTCTATTATGAAAGCTTTGATACTAACTATATGGACCTAACCCTAGTTGCTTGGATCCAATGTCTTAATTTAATACATTAGAATATAAACAATGAATATACATTCTGATTGACTGAGTCTTTTAGTATATTGGGAAACAATATATATATATAAATATATATAAGTTTTATGTTAATTATTGATAGGGAAAATAACATATAAACTCCTTTGACAACATCGATGACTCCAACAGTATTTCAGCATGCCATTCAAAATAAACCACTTCATGTCCCAGAAAAAAGAAACATAAGAAAGGGGTGATATCAAATTCTCAGTAATGGTAAATAATACAACGGAATATATAACAATCAAAATCATTAGTCTTGTTAAATAACCAAAATCACATGCCTCAAAATATGAACTTGATCACATTGTTGCAAAAATGATGGATGAATAAATAATTTCCTAAAAAATAATAATCATCAGTATTTTACTAGTTGAATAAACTCGTGATTGTTCAATCACATGTTCCATAATGTGGGAATTCATAATGAATGATATCATAGTCAGATAGATGCGAACTCATTTCAATATCATAAATAATCATTTTGTTAAGGCCTTGTGTCATGACCGTAGATTATATCATGAGATCTACTAACTCAACAAAGAGAAATGGTGGGAACCACGAAACACCTAAAATTTCAAATAAATTTTAATATATCCTGAGATCAACATAAATAATATATACATTCATATTAGAAATATCATATAATATGTAAATAATTTTCCCTGAATATTAATCATTATCACTAACCATTCATAGTAAATTGGTGAATGGTTTTAATGTTTCAAATCAGTAGTCAAACTAATTAGAATACATGTTATTAAAAATAATATATGATATCATGAATTATTTAACTCAATAATACATAAGAATCAACAATAGTGTTTAAATAGTTGGAGAAATTCTTATAATGTGATCAAGAAAATCTTGAGATAAGTACTCTTTTACATTTAAAAGAAGAGTACTTTTTGAAGAGACATTGTATAAAACCAGAAGTGATGTATGATCATATTGTCATATAAAATTAGTGAATTTATAAGGATAATGGTTTCTATGAAAACAAATTATAGAGTTCCATTAATAATAGGTAAGAAATAGAGAAATTCCCTTTAAAAGATTTTGTATTTCGGGAAGGATTTTTGAAAGATCATTTTAAAACATATAACTCCAGATAAATGAATGTATGGTTATGGTTTGTTAATATATATATATATATATATATCTTATAATATATGAGTTGTAAATATACATATATAATAAATTTATTGAGGTAAGTAGAGAATAAGAGTAACCCGAATGAAAATGGATTTTCGGGTAGAAAACCATTACCTTAAGTCTGATAGTGTTCCAATAATGATCTTAAGGCCCAAGATTATTAAATTAGACTTATTAATAAGATAAATTAGAAGATATTACTCATTTATACAGTTTATCATCCTTTTATTATGTTCATTTATGTCCTTCTTGATAAGTTATAAGATTAATTTCGTCGTTCCAGAGTGTCTATTTCCATTGTTTTCATGATCGGTATTTTTGTATATGTGTATGGGTGTCTATGTTGTTGGGATGTAATTATATAGAATTTAAATTCTATATTGTTTATAAACCTCTAGATGTATTAATGTTTATATATATATCAATTTTTTATATTGAATGACAATGAATAATTGGATGCAACATTAATGACAATCACAAAGATTATTTCTCGGTATTTGATATTTATGAACTGGTTTTTTCATATTAATTAATACTGTGAACATATACTAGTTCACTGATTTTATGTTGGATATAAAGCATATTTTATTGTCTCTTACCACCATCAAAATGGTTTCTTTAATTCTATTGATGGAAAAATATAAGGGTGAAACTTCTTCATCCATGAATGAGGTAAATTGAAACATCATAGATGATGATTTCATTTATAAATGAGAGATAGAGTAACAATATATATAATGGTGATAAAATTAACATGGTATATTTCATATATACAGATGATATTTTAGTTATATGAATCAATTGTATACAATAAATTAGGAGTTAACTAGAAAATAGGATAAATTTAAATGAAACTGAATTAAAAAGAAATGTGATTTACCTCTCGAAATAGCCACCTTGAGAACCGCCTTATGGGAAGGAGTTTTGTCCTTTTGGAATGAAAAATAGCTCATGGATGTAGGCATTGATAATTAAATGTAATTTTGGCTGAAAATTGAGGATCATGAAGGCTTAGAGGAGTACAGAGAAGAGTGGAATGAGGTTGGTATTTATAGTAAAAGAGAGAATGGATTTTACATCATTGTATTCATTATTTAAATGTTAATGCACTGGAATATGAATATTCATGGTTATTCATATCAAAATCATAAAATATAATGTGAGTTATAACCAAGTGTTCTTACATCAGTCATGAGTTCATATATATTGTATTTAACTGATAATTTGAATATATGGTATTTTAACGTACTCCACTATAAATTAAAAATTCAAGAATATAAGAAGGATCCCAAAAAATATCCCTAACTATTCTTCAATGTGTTGAATTAAAAATTGAAATCCATTTTTTTAAAATTATTTTCTACTTAATAATAATGTTATTATTATATTAAATAATACATTATTCAAAAATCCACAAATTTAAAACTATAACACATTTTATATCACCATGAAAAATTAATCAAGATTTCATTATCTTATATCCTTGGGAAAATAAAATAATAATATGTATTACTATTCATAAGGGTCATATTACTATTCATAATGGTAGGATACTATTAACCAAAATATTCAATCTTCTACAATTAAAGATAAAATAACATATTTATCGCAACTCTAGATGACCGTTTCTTCAAAAGTCAAAACATTACAGAGGAAAAATTTTGTTTGACGAATTTTTATTAATAATTTAATGTTTTTTATGAATGTAAAGTCGCATAAATTATATATATATATATATATATATATTAAAAACCATGGGGTGTTACATTTTTTGACTACTCTGATCATATGATCTTGTCTTATAGTCCATCCTAAGAAATTTTGAATTTGAGGAAGAATCATTTAGTTTTAGACGTTTAAGGTACATTTTTTATATAATGTAGATCCATGGTAGAGGTAATGATGTATTAGTTTAATTGATTCGAAATGTTCTACTGAAATATTTGATGGATTATAGTGTTGAGTGGAATTGGATTTGGCTTGTTTCCCAGATTCATCTAGAGCCGAAATAGCATAATGTCAGTGCGTTCTTGGCCTGTGTTTATCTAACACCTTCCATTCTGATGTTTATTCAGCATGACCAACTGACTGTTAAATTTTGATAGTGTTATATTTAATTCAAAAAAATTTGAGAGGTTTGTAGTTAGTGGTCATTTTTTCATGAGGTATTTATGTATTTTAGGGGACACATTATGGTGTTGTTGTCTTTGTGCGAGGTGGTGATGTTGGATAGCCACATGTCTGAGTGGGTTATAAATCCCTAAACCCTTAAGATGATTTATAATTTCAATCATCATTTCTGGTGGTCCGGAAAAAGAACAGACATAGTTGATTTCATACAATTGAACTATACTTTCTAGTAGTTTATGGTAGAGAACCAAATGATATCCACTTTTCTTCTGCCATTACAAATTACTAACTAGATATGTTATGGGGCCTCAATGGACAACATTATTTTTTTACCCGTACACTGTGTGGAGGAATGCCGTTGGGTGTTGTGATTGACCATCTGGACAAATATTCCCATTTTATTATGATTTGGGATTCCACCAAAGTTAATGATTTTGCTCTATTATATATTATGGAAATAATGTTTCTTCCTGATCATTCATTAATTATTATTTCTGATAGGGATCCTTGTTTCACATTTCAATTTTGGGAAGGAATTCAAAAGGGATTGGGTAGAACATCAATTTGAGTATGGAATACCATCCTCAAATGGATGGCCAGGTGTAACATGAGAAATATATCTTGGAATACATGCTCTGAGCATCTGGGTTTGACATTTGAGGATCATGTGATAGTCATTTGGTTTGGGTTGAGTTTTCATAAAAAATATTTAACAATAATCAATTCGAAAAGAACTTTTGGAGGTGCTTTATGGTTTTTCATGTCGATTAACATTTTGTTTGGATGAGGTGGGTGAGATATCACTATTTTAAAAGAACATGGTCAAGAAATGAATAATAAATTCAATGTTATTAGGTAGTTTATTTTGATATCATATAGTTTCAATAAGTATTATTTTTCCCTATGGGACCATGATTGAGAATTTCTTCTTTTAGATATGTATTTCTGTAGGTGGCATATGGATTGGGTCACCATAATTTGGCTGGTAATGGGAAGATAATGTTAAGTATTTCTCTCATTCAGATATTATGTGGAGAATATTTCTGGTTGAATAGAATATATACTTTATTTATGATTTGACTTAAATTTGTGTCATGTTCTATGACTCTCATTTGAAAATGTATAATCATGGTCCATTTCATGAACTGAATTGGTAAGAGACTGAGTTGGATTCCAACATGTCTGTATTTGTGTTAAAACAATGTATTTGGGTTTCTCAGGAGAGAGTGGTTCATGGGATGTACATACCATTGGTATGAGTTATTTGGAAGCATGATAATGATCAAAATGAGACATTTTAGTATAGGTCCTTCATTGATGATATGTATTCATTTTTGTTCAATTTTTAGATTTTTTTTGACATTTTGAAGACATAAAGTTTCTCAATTTCTGGATATTTCTCACATCGATGATTTTATGATTTATTTTTATTGTTAAGTTTGTTATTGTAATTTTTCTATAGTTTTATACATTGTTTTTAGATATAATGGAGTTTGTGGACCCAATATCAGGTGGAACATTTTGGGAGAACGGTTAAGGGAATCAATGCACTAGAATAAGAGAAACCATAGTCCATGAATAGTTTAATTGTCCAGGATTCACATCTTGCCACATGGATGTTCACCATGCCCATAGAAACTGTCTGATAGTTTCCTACATGAGAAAAATTAGATCAAATTGTTTTCGCCATTTGGTAATATTTTTAGGAAAATTTTATGTCCTTTCACGGTCATAAAAAATTGGAAATTAATCTTTCTATCCTTCATGTTTTTAAAACCATACCTCCCTAAATTAATTCAATATGGGATTTTCATCCCCACAAGCTTCCTCCTCTATGTATGGGTCCTCTAGAACTCCATATTTTGTGGTGGATTTGCTATGGTATCTTCATGAATCCACATGTATGTATCCCTTTAGTTGATTTCATTATACTTATTAGGATACTCATACTTATTTCTTGGGTTCTTAATTCTCCATTTATTTTGATGACCTACAAAATGTCAAATATTATGTTTTGGGATAATTTTTTTTGTTCTATAATTCATTTACATGGTCTCTTTATTGCATAGATTTGGTTATCCAGAGGATTTAGAATATTTTCTAGCTTGAGGTTGGTCACTCTATGCTTTCAAATTTCTAGATGAGTTTTGTATGATTCTATTAAATCTTGAATGCATTCTGTGGATTGTGATTTTTTTTTGAATTTTGTTTTCAAAATGATGTGAGGTGAATATGTGTTGAAAGACAATATTACAAAATTAATTTGTTGAGTTTCATGTGTTATTTCAAATTTTTTTCTCAAATGTGTTATATATAGTGTTCACGTGATATAATGAATGTTTTAAATTGAATTTGTGTGCGTATGAATTTTGAAGATTTTTTTTCATACGATAAATGGTTATTTTATGTGGGTCCTCATGGTATATGATGTGTTTAAGTGATTGTGATTATCTATATAAAATGTAAAATCAGACATTGATAACAAAATGAATATTATGTATCTCATTGGATTAATTCATATTTACAAAATATATATACCATACACAACCTAGGGGATCATTAAATATATTAACATTAAAATATCATGAAATCCCCCCACCACAAGAAACTCAATAATGAATCCTTAAAAAACTACATCTGATACTATTCCTTTAAATTCAATCCCTATTTGGACTCATCTAGAGCCATATTCTTTATAGAGGCCGCAAAAGACTTAATTTAGAAGAACATAAAGAACCAATACCTCCCAATGAATGACAAATTAAATGATTATTGTATATATATTTATTTTAATTAAAAATAAAAATGTGTCTAAAAATAACATATAAAATGAAATATTACTAAATAAATAAACACAACAATGAAAATATTGGATATAATAATTTATAATTACTACATAACCCCACGTGAAAACATTAAAAAATGGTTCCTCATTGTCTAGAGTATATTTGCATGTATATTATTTCTAAATCAATGATAACTATCCACTATTAATACAACATGATTACCGAATCTATACAGAGACCATACAACTATAGTTCTAAAACATCATAGTGGTAAAAATATAATAATAATAATCATACATATATTTCAATACAAAATCGATTCATAACTTGTCATCTTACATAAATTATAAACTAATCAAATCTATACCATCATATGGTAATTTGATACCATTCCTAATTACATCATCTCCATTCTAATGAAACATTATCATTATTCACATGTAAAACATCAATTTCATATAAACCAATATTTATATCCAATAAAAAATTAGTTACCTCAAGTTAATAGATTTCAAAGATAACATATAGTCTTAAAAAAATTCCATCTCCTATTAATATAGTTTTATTACTCTTTTATTACTTATACAATCATTCATTCTCCCTGGGGGATAACATTCATACATCTCCAATAGAAACTTTAATTGACCATTGTACTTCTATCACATCATATTATCATATCCATCCCCATATAAAAAATCCAATATCATCGTATTTTAATAAATATCATATAAAGGAATTATAAAATCATACATGATATAACATCTCCTCAAATATCATTTATAAATTTTTGAATCCCTAAATGTTCTTCCCATTTCAAATAGTTATATAATTTTATAAAATTAAATAAAATATTCCACATTGACTCAACCTTATATGTATCCTATTAACCCATGAACAATCACTTTTTACATTTCAATCATATTTTTATTCAAGTTACATATTGTAAATCTATATCAATATAAACATTTACTATAAGGCCCCAGCCTGAAACCTTACTTAATCATGAGTTATTACAAGATTACACATTGAGGATATTTTCAGATTTAGAGTTTTAGAGAATTAGATCATAAAACATACATTACATTACACATTTAAAAAAAGTTGTTACATAAAAGATAGTATTCATTTATCCCATCAACGAAAAAATATTTAAAATAAGACATGGATTCTTTCTTGAAAATTCCTTGACACTATCATCATATCATGTATCATTCCCTTAACCTGTGAAAAACATTTCAAAAACTTAGGATGAGCATAAAATGCTTAGTAAGGGTTATAAAAAGTATGGAAAGGAAACATGAGTAAATATATATATATGAATGAAATCATACTTTACCCATAAAACATAAACACTTTAACATACCTCATAAAATCATTAATAAATCATAGAAATCATAATACATAAATGTAACTTGAGTCATTCATAACATTCTTACATATGGATTAACCCTCTTGGTAATTTTTGGAATACCCATCACAGTATATTACACAAATCTCTTTGGAGAAACCTTAACGTTTAACCCCTTCGCGTTACCAAATGCATTGGAGAGCTATATCGGGATCACCCGCCCTTAGATTATCACGGAACCACCCATCTTCATAAACAATTCCGAAGAATCATAACATAATCATAGCACATAACATAATCAAAAAGGAATGATAACATTCCCACATTGCAATAACAATATAACATTTTAAGATAATGAATCCATTCTAAAAACCATTTTCAAAATCATTTAAAACATTTAATAAAGAGATTTTGAAATCAATGTGTCCCATACCACATTGAAGATTTTAACATTTTAAACCATTAATATCCATATAAATAAGTCCTTAAAACCATTTTTAAAACATGTATATTAATGAGAAATATTTATATGAATAAATCATTAAAACATTTGAAACGATATTTTTGTTAATGGGTTTTTAACAAAATGAGAGACACTTGAATACCATAATTTAGGAATACAATTTAATCAAAATATCATGAGAATAAATGGATTCATGATATAATATTCCAAGGGACAGTATATAAACCATATAATAGTGAATTGGTGCATAACAACAATGAAGACTCAATAGAAATGTAAAATTAGATGAAATTCCTTATAATGAATGTATCCATAAATTAATGATAAAACAATCTCAGAATTATGTGTGACAAATATAAATACACCCAATATAAGTGAATATTATGTGTAAAACAATAAATGGTCATTCAAACATATTCAAAGGATGACATATTCAATAACTACATGTTGAACCAAAAGAAATAGAAATTGGGTTAAGAAGTTCCCTTGGTAAAATTCAACAGCCTAACGACGTCCCTTTAAAATTCATAAAATTAGTTGATGAGAGAGAAAATGGTATCTCATCACTTGGAAATAAAATTTACATATATAAGGATATATTATAACATATACCAACATAAAAAGATGTAAATTAAAATACATAACAAAAGAAGACTTTTAAAAAGAGGATGGTGAAAGGTTCGCTTACCGATTTGGGTAACTTTAAAAATGTACACCTCATGAAAGAAGGACTATAAACAATTTCTGTAAATACTCATAAACGAAAGTATGTTACACAAATAGTATTATAATGGAAATTACAGTCACCACTCCAAAGGAAATATTGGCTAATGTAGCATGAATCTCACGAAAACAATATGTGTGATAAAAAGACCCTTACGAAATTTCGACAGCCTAACAGAGCCAATTAAAACATCCAAAATGGATTGATGAGAGAAAATAGGGTCTCTCATCATATGAAAATATAAGGTACAGTAATAGTAACATAAAATAACATCCCAATCCTAAGACATATGAGCTTAAATGGAATGACATAAAATAGTGTACTTAAAAAGAAAGAGAGGGGTAGGATCCCTTACCTCTGGTCCGACTTGACTCGATCAATCTTTAACCTCCAGAATAATAAACATGATTTAATTTATAATTTCATAAGAACATTTATCAAGTTCATTATTCCTTTTATATAACTTAATACCAATCTATTACCACTATGTAATTATTTAAGTTAATAATGTTCGTTTTTTAGATCATTGCAACTTGAGTCAAAAATAAACTCTTTATAATTACAAGTTGTTCATGTGGTAAAATATATATTATATCCAGAATTATATTAATTATTTAGATATCATATATATCATATATATCGATTATATACATGCATTTATAATATTACATAACATTTAGAGGTAAGAAAGGAAATGCACCGTTCAGGGAGACGGTAAGTCGTACGTACGCATGAACGCTACTTCCATTTCTATTTCTTATTTAATGGAATTAACACATAATGAAACATAATAGTATTATAATTCAAGTATGGTATCATATATAATAGAATTAAATATATCCATTATACATAGCACATATGGTATTAATGAATCAAATCACATTGAGGGGGCAGTAGTCCGCACTTCCTAAAATGAAGATATCACGTTTAATCATAATGGATATCATAAAGGTATGCCATAAATGAAAAAAACAGAATCTTAAGTAAAACATAAAAATATTATATATCATATATAAATATAGTGACATATTAATGGCCACCATTGAGGGTGTTAAAAGAATATTGAAAAATCATCGTTTCGTGAGGCAGAAATTCACCATCCACAGAAGCAGTATGTTCTTTAACCATGAGATGTTGGTGTGTGTAAGTGTAGCTCGAATCCTTATTATAAAAACATCATATTATATTGAAGATACTGTATTTGTTACAAAAGAAATGAATAAAAAGAGTTTAGAGGGTTGGATAATAAAAATAAAACAAAAGAACACAAGTGAAGACATTACCTTAAAATCGGGTGTCTCTCTTTGATTTGAGCTCAAAGGCTTCCTTGGGAAGACTTCTGCCCAACGTGAGGCTCCTAGCAGTAATAGAGGGATGTGGAGAGACAAAATGAGCAGGGGATGGCCGAGCCAAAGGCTTGAGAGGTGTGGTTATGGTGGTAGAGGTGGGGGCCTTTTATAATAGGAGAAGAGGGGCACTTTTGGAAAGTTACAAAGTGTTACTTTATTTTCAAATGAGATTCAGATTTTAAAGGTCCCACATTGATGTATTTCTCGGATAAGGTGGTAAGGGATCTATTTATACTCATCCAATAGGTCTTTTACAGGATTAATTTTTTGTTTTAACATTATCGTTACATTTTTTTTAAATCCTTTATTAATGTGGTAATCGCTGCATGATCATGATGTCATAAATAATTTAATTTATTTAATGTCTAAAAAGTGTAAAAAAAATATCATGATATAGGAAATATTTTTATCTTTCTAATGAATAATTATAATCAAATATATGACTTGTATAACCCAATTTAATAATTGTTTTAGGAAAACAACGCATGCTTGTGACATTTTTATTTTTACTTTAATTAAAAAGTTATTTATGTCGTTTTCCAACCAAAGTGGCTCCATGGGGTCCCCAAGGTGACCCATGGTTTTTCTTGGTCGGACATGACACATCCAATTCGGGTAGGTAATGTTTATAGGTCACTTCATATTATTAAAACATTATTTTTACCTTAAATTGCACTAATTACCTCTAATCGCGATTAAAAACTTAAAAGTTAATATTCACCAAAAATTATTTTAATCCCATTGAACCACATTTTACATCATAATGACAACCATGTATGTTGGATATTTGAAATTCAAACCAAATAAGTGGTAAAGTTTCATTTATATAAAAAATTAGTTTTTAAACTACCACTTAGTGGTTTCACTATTCATCAAAAATTGATGTTATTCAGAAAAATACCAAAAATTCACCCGAAGATATATTTGATATTCCGAATTCAAAAATGATGTCTATTTTAAAAATTTAAAAACATATATGTTTGATTAATTAATTTTATAATTAATTCCCGCTGTCAAAACAAATAGCTTGTTTTTAAGAAAAAATATCTATTAAAAGATTGACACTGGTTTAAATCCAATTTCAAAGTGAAATTAATTCCAATGTCCACCATTAGATTAAATGGTAAAAATATATTATTTATAAAATTTAATATAAATTAAAAATATAATATATCCATAAAGATAAATCAGATTAAAAGGAGGGTTTGAATTAAAATGCAACATTTTCATTAAAAATGATCTTTATCGGAAAAATAACAAAATTTTACACAAAGTAAATTTTGATGTCCGGATTCTAAAGAATAATTTTATTTTGTCAAATACAACATATAAAATTTTCAAAAGTATATTTAAAAATGGTTCTCCATCAAAAGGAGGTTAATCGACCATTTAAAGAGTATTAGATGAATTATGCTTAAAAATTGGATTCATTTTCATTTTATGCATCCAACATTTATTGGAATAAAGTAAAAATATTTGAAAAACATATATAATCATTTTGTAGATAGTTCCGTTCATTCCTTCCATTACAACATCTAGGTGTTAACTATATTTTAAAATAATATTATTTTATTGTTAGACTGCAATGTAAGATTTCAATGAAACTCGTTGTTGCGTATTGAGTATGCCCTTGAGCATAGCATTTCTTTTAATGTAATATTAATATTTTATTCAAAAATATGGATAAATATGAAAATGTCATATTCTTTATTTACCTGGTGTGTTACATACTTCCCCACTTTTGGGAATTGCATCCTCGCAATTTTAAAATTGGGCTTGGAAGCTTTATTGAAAATCTCACATCGGAACAAGAGTCAGTAAAACTATCACTTTAAAAGAATGGGAGAGAAGTACAAATGTCACCTGAGTTAACCCATACTAGGATTCCATGTATGAAAATATGGATACGGGGGAGAAACAAAGGGTCATGTTCTGATGGAGAGTGATAGTAAACATGTCTCGGAGAATGTTAACAACAAGAAAATCACAAACTTGTGATGGGTTAAACGTTATTTGATTCTCTAGTAGGAAAAATTAATAGACAACATTTTTGTTTTATGTTACTTTTCATTGAGCAATTTATTTATGAGCTTAACTAAAACATAAGGAAGAATACTTAATTGTCATGTTGACTTTCAACTATTACTAGATTTCTTACACGAACTCATGTTTTCTCCAAAAGATGAGTATTTTGGATGGCTTGTTCACATTAGGAGAGCTATAATAAACTTATAGAGAATCACCTAATCCACAAAAGGGAATTATATACTTCCCATGAATTTGGACCTTTACCAAAACTAAAACAAAAAATATTAGTATGAGATCTGGTAATACCCCAAAATGATAATCCTTTACAAAAAAATATATTCTTAATCTCCAAAATTTATCCAACAAAACCCAAAGTAAAACAATGACCATGCAATAAACATATATCAATAAAATTCGACAAAGTAATCTAAACTAAGATTGAAACCCAATTCTCTGAAGGATTTAATCACATAGTCTCCTAAGATAAATTTTAACATTTTTCTCCAAAATAACATCAGTTAATCTTACAGTCTCATACTAAAAAGTAATTAACCTAATCACATATCCTCCATGATAGGCTAATCATTTCCATTGATAAAAAAATCAACTTGCTCCTAATTTATAAAATCATCTAACTAAAAAATCATTCAAACTAACTAGGCACTTCATGTAGTCCAGTGGTAGGCGATAAATACCAGTTTCACTTTGGTTGTGGGTTCGATTCCCGCAGCTTCGTCCGTCGCGACGAGTTGTCACATGGTCTGCATGTTGTACATTTTCAAAAACTATATAATTTTCTAACATTCCTCAAAAAGAGTTAATTCATCAAAAATAACAATATCATATTTTAACCACAATGGTTATCTGATAACTTCCATTTTGCAACCCAAAATGAATTAACCAGTAATTACCACAAAATCAAGGATCATATAAACCCAAATGGTTCTTTATAACTATATCCACAAAAGAAAGGATAATTATTCCTTGAATAAAATTTTCATATATCAAACATCAGGGTTACTATAAAAAGTCTTTTAATGTAACCCCATTTTCAAAATAGACTTTATACATCTACGAATTTCACCATCCTAAAATCTACCATAACTCTTGAATACCTTATATGATGACTTATTACTCATTCAACATTCATCATGATCCATTATCCATTCCGTTTCAACATTTTCTGAAATAATTCTTTCCTACAAACAAAAACATGAATCATATCCTAATATTCCAATAATAGGAAAACATATGTTAACAAATTTTCCATACCATTCATTCTTCGTTGTCAGTTTATTCATCCTCAATTGGAAAGGCATTAGGTATTGGTAAATGAATATTTGTAGGATCTTGGTGACCCCATTCCCGAAACTTGTTTATAGGAAATGTGTTTTCATAATGACAATGAACACCACATTTAAAACATTCAATTGATCCTTCCGAAAGAACTTCTTTCCCTTTCCTAGAGTCAACTAGATGCTTCCTTTTTCCATGGTAGGTTCTTGCTTTATGACCTTAATTTCCACATATATAGAATCTTTCTATCCCTTTGAAACATTTTTCTATGAGTTTCTTTCCACATATTTGACACATTGGTTTTTGAACATACTTACCTTTATGATTATTACCTGAAATTTTGTAGGGATTTGTTTCTCGCATATATGATGCCTTATAAAAATCACTAAGGTTCTAGTGGTGAATCATGACTCCAGATAGTTGGTTGAGGATAACCACCAGAGTTATCATGGAAGCTCCCATATCATTCAGTTGTTCTTTCATAAAACCTTCATATTTTTCTTCAAATCCATTGTTACTTTGGTGCCTTCTAGATCCAGCCATTTACAAAAACCAAAAAGGCCAGTGTGAGTATATCAGTAAAATCATCAAATAAAAAAGTTGAAGATAAACACCAAGATAAACTTATCCATGTTATCTCAAACTCATTCTAACATTAAAAAAACGATGACTCCATCTATTATCTAACCATTGTGGTTAAACACAACTTGTCAATTTTTCTTAAACAACACTCTAACCTCTAAAGTTATCTAAACCGACCTCTGATACCAACTATAAGGCCCCAACCTGAAACCTTACTTAATCATGAGTTATTTCAAGATTACACATTGAGGATCTTTTCAGGTTTAGAGTTTTAGAGAATTAGATCATAAAACCTACATTACATTCCACATTTAAACAATGTGGTTACATTAAAGATTGTATTCATTTATCCCATCAATGGAAACATATTTAAAATAAGAAATGTATTCTTTCTTGACACTTCCTTGACACTATCATCGTATCATGTACCATTCCCTTGACCTGTGAAAAAATATCAAAAACATGGGATGGGAATAAAAAGCTCAGTAAGGGTTATACAAAGTATAGAAAGGAAACATGAGTACAAATATACCTAAGAATGAAATCATACATTACACATAAAACATAAGCACTTTAACATACCTCATAAAATCATGAATACATCATAGAAATCATATGACATAAAGGTTACGTGAGGCATTCATAGAATTCTTACGTAGGGAGTAACCGTATTGGTTACATTTGGAATAACCATCACTGTATATTCCCTAAATCCCTTCGGATAAACCTGAACATTTGACCCCTTCACGTTACCCAATGCATTGAAGAGCTATATCGGGCTCACCCGCCCTTAGTTTATCACGGAACCACCCGTCTTCATAAACAATTCCCATGAACCATAACATAATCTTATCAC
This sequence comes from Viscum album, assembly GCA_963277665.1. Classification (NCBI taxonomy): domain Eukaryota; kingdom Viridiplantae; phylum Streptophyta; class Magnoliopsida; order Santalales; family Viscaceae; genus Viscum; species Viscum album. The sequence continues at coordinate 1,438,363,326 of OY728159.1, forward strand.
AAAACATAAGCATAAAAGAAAATATAACATTCCCACATTTCAATAACAATATATCATTTTATGATAATGAATCCATTCTAAAAACCATATTCAAAATCATTTAAAACTTTTAATAAGGAGATTTTGAAATAAAAGTGTCCAATACCACATTGAAGCTTTTAACATTTTAAACTATTAATATCCATATAAATAAATCCTTAAACCCATTTTGAAAACATGGATATTAATGAGAAATATTTAAAAGAATAATCCATTAAAACATTTAAAACGATATTTTAGTTAAAGGGTTTTTAACAAAATGAGAGACACTTGAATACCATAATTGTGGAATAAAATTTAATCCAAATATCATGAGAATAAATAGATTCATGATATGATATTCCAAGGTACAGTATATACACCATATAAGAGTGAATTGGTGCCTAACAACAATGAAGTCTCAATAGAAATGTAAAATGAGATGAAATCCCTTATAAATAATGTATCCTTAATTTAAAGATAAAACAATCTCATAATTATGTGTGAGAAATATAAATACACCCAATATAAGTGGATATTAAGTGTAGAACAATCAACGGTCATTCAAACATATTCAAAGGAATCCATATTCAATAACTACATGTTGAACCCAAGGTAATTGAAATTTGGTTAAAAAGTTCCCTTGGTAAAATTCGACAGCCTAACAGCGTCACTTTAAAATTCATAAAATTAGTTGATGAGAGAGAAAATGGTATCTCATAACATGGAAATAAAATTTAAATCTATAAGGATATAGAATAACATATCCCAACATAAAAATATGTACATTAAAAGACATAACAAAATAAGACTTTTAAAAAGAGGAGGGTGAAAGGTTCCCTTACCGATTTGGGTAACATTCGAAATGTACACCCCATGAAAGAAGGACTATACAACATTGATGTAAATAATCATAAAAAAAGTATGTTACAGAAATAGTAGAATAATGGACAGTACATACACCACTCAATAGGAAATATTGGCAAATGTATCATGAATCTCACGAAAACACAAAGTGAGATAAAAAGACCCTTACAAAATTTCGGCAGCATAACGACGCCAATTAAAACTTCCAAAATGGATTGATGAGAGAAAATAGGGTCTTTCATAATATGAACATTTATTGTACAGTAATATTAATATAAAATAACATCCCAGTCTTAAGAAAGATGAGTTTAAAAGAAGTGACATAAAAGAGTTTACTTAAAAAGAAAGAGAGGGGTAGGATCCCTTACCTCAGGTCCGACTTGACTCGATCATTCTTTACCCTCCTGAATAATAAACTTGAGTTAATTTATAATTTATTAAGAACCTTTTTAATGTTAATTATTCCTTTTATATCACTTACTACCATGCTATGAACACTATGTAATTATTTAAGTTAATAATGGTCGTTTTGTATATCACTGCTTCTTGAGTCAAAAATTAACTCTTTATAATTACAAGTTGTTATTTTGGTTAAATATATATTATATCCAGAATTATATTCATTATTTAGATATCATATATTTCATATATATCCATTATATACATGCATTTATAATATTACATAACATTTAGAGGTAAGATATGAAATGCACCGTTCGTGGAGACGGTAAGACGTACGCACGAATGAACGCTAATTCCATTACTATTTATAATATAATGGAATTAAGACATAATGATACATAATAGTATAATAGTTCCAGAATGGGATCATATATAATATCATCATATCTAACCATTATACTTACCACATATGGTATTAATGAATCAAATCACTTTGAGGGGTCGGTAGGCTGCACTTCCTAAAATGAAGATATCGCGTTTAACCATAATGGAAACCATAAAGGAATGCCATAAATGAAAAATACAGAAGAGTAAGTAAATAAAAAACATATTATATATCATATATAAATATAGTGACATTTTATTTTCCACCTTTGAGGGTATTAAATGAATATTGAACAATCATCGTTTCGTGAGGCCGAAATTCACCATCCACAGAAACTGTATGTTCTTTAACAATTAGATGTAGGTGCGTGTAAGTGTATCTCAAATCCTTCTTATAAAAACATCCTATTATATTGATGATACTGGATATGTTACAAAAGAAATGAATAAAAAGAGTTTAGGGGGTTGAAGAAGCAAAATAAAAAAAAAGAACACGAGTGAAGACATTACCTTAAAATCGGGTATCTCTCTTTGATTTGAGATCAAAGGCTTCCTTGGGAAGTCTTCGGCCTAAAGTGAGGATTCTAAGAGTAAGAGAGGGATGTGGGGAGACAAAATAAGCAGGGTTTGGCCGATCCAAATGATTGAGAGGTGTGGGTAAGGTTGTATAGGTGGGGGCCTTTTATAAGAGAAGATGAGGGGCACTCTTGGAATGTTACAAAGTGTTACTTTATTTTCAAATGAGTTTCGGAATTTAAAGGTCCCAAATTTTTGTATTTCTAGGATAAGGTGGTAATGGTTCTAAATATACTAATCCAATAGGTCTTTGAAAAATGTATGTTATAGATTTAACATTATCTTTTCATTTTATTTAAATCCTTTATTAATGAGGTAATCGATGCATCAACATGATGTCATAAATAATGTAATTGATTTAATGTTTGAAAATAATAAAAAAATATCATGAAGTAGAAAATATTTTTATATTTCTACTTAATATTTATAGTAAAAAATTATGATTTGTATAACACCTTTTAAAAATTGTATTAGTAAAACAACTCATGCTTGTGACATTTTTATTTTAACATTAAATAAAATGTTATTTATGTATTTTCCATCCAAAGTGGCACCATGGGGTCCCCAAGTTGACCCATGGATTGTATTGGTCGGACATGACACATCCAATTAGGTTAGTACATGTGTCTAGGTCACTTCATATTGTTAAAACATTATTTTTACCTTAAATTACACTAATTACCTCTAATCGCGATTTATAACTTACAAGTTACTATTCACCAAAAAATTATTTTAGTACCATTGAACCACATATTACATCATAATGAAAACCATGTATGTAGGATTTTTGAAATTCAAATCACAGAAGTGGTAAAGTTTCATTTAAACGAAAAATCAGTTTTTAAACTACCACTTAGTGGTTTCACTATTCATCAAAAATTGATGTTTTTCAGAAAAATACCAAAAATTCACCCTAAGCTATATTTGATATTACGAATTAAAAAATGTTGTCAATTTTAAGAAATTAAAAACATATATTTTGCATTAATTAATTTAATAATTAATTCCCGCTGTCAAAATAAATAGCGTGTTTTTAAGAAACAATATCTATTAAAAGATTGACACTAGTTTAAGTCCAATTTCAAAGTGAAATTAATTCCAATGACCACCATTAGATTAAATGATAAAAATATATTCTAAATACACATTAATATAAATAAAAAATATAATCTATCCATATAAATAAAACAGATTAAAAGGAGGTTTTGAATTAAAATGCAACATTTTCAATAAAAATGATCTTTATCAGAAAAATAAAAAAACATTACACAAACTAAATTTTGATGTGCAGATTCTATAGACGGATTTGTTTTGTCAAATACAACATATAAAATTTTCAAAAGAATATTTAAAAAGGGTTCTCTATCAAAAGGCGATTAATCGAACTTTTAAAGAATATTAGAAGATTTATGCTTAAAAATTGGATTCATTTTCATTTTAATCCTCCAACATTAATGGGATAAAAATATAAATATTTGACAAACATATATAATCATTTTGTAGTTAGTTCTGTTCATTCCCGCCATTACAACGGCTAGTTGTTAACTACCTTTTAAAATAATATTATTTTATTTTTAGAGTGCAACGTAAGGTTTCAAAGAAACTCGTTGTTGCGTATTGGGTACGCCCTCAAGCATATAATTCCCTTTAAAGTAATATTAATATTTTATTCAAAAATATGAATAAATATGAAAATTTATATTTTTTATTTACCTGGGGCGTTACATTTTCCATATAAAAAACAAAAATAGATATTAATTGACAAAAAATATACAAATTGATGTTAGAATCTCATTTATAATAAAATTATTATACATCCATTTAATAAATTTTATTCATTTAATCATTTTTATAAAATAGATTTTCATGATTAATAATTCTATATCCCACTACTCTATAATTAGATCCCTGAGAGTTATATAGATAAGGAAGGTATCATGAAATCATTAAAATAAATTGATACTGGAATTATCTAACCATTTAATTGATAGTATATCTATTATACCATATAATGAAATTAATTATTAGAATTATTTATTTTTTAAAAGATCACAAAATAAACTATATTGTCCAATGTATGTGTTTAGATAAGGTAAAAGATATAAGAATCATTATGGTTGGTTCAAATAATTTATAAATATGATTTTTATTAACCATGGTTTTGATAACTCTTATTACGGGATATTGAACAATTAATAAAAAATTCAAAAATAAATTTTAAATATTTATCCATATAAAAAATTGGAAAATAATCCACTTAAATATGTATATATTTTAATTCAATTAGAGTAGGTTTACTGAACTATTAAATATTTATTATAATTTCCCTAAAACATTATATTTAATATATTTTTTTCCATCATCTTTGAATTTTTAAATAAATTTTCATAAAACTAAATGAAGAAGTGAATTAAAACCCATTATTTATATTTATTTAAATGTGTATTATAGATTCAGTAAAATATGATATCAATTTTCATTCAAATCTTCCATCATCTATGATAATAAAATAATTTTGTTTTAACAATCATTTATTTTCCTAATCTGTACTGGTTTTTTACTATTACCAAATCACCATTTTCAAATTCTATGACCCTAAATAAATTATAATTCGACAGTCTATTTAATAAAAAGAATATTGTTAATTATTTTCCCATGTGCATTACATTGATTTCAAATGAGAAACATAAGCATGGATATTATTTTTTTTCTCTAACACTATTTAAATTCCTAATAAAAATTAATTGAAAAATTTATATTATTGCATCAATAATATTATAAAATATATTTAATTATTTTATAGTTGAAAATGTACTAATTTTTAATATACATTAACATTAGATGTATATAATTGAATCATACATGAGAGATGATAAAAAAAATTAAATTAAAAAAATTTACATATCTCTTTATTAACTATTTTCCATTTTATCATTATTATTCTATAGATTCAATGAAAAACTATAAAATCATAAATTATAAGTTATTCTTTTTAACATGTTAACTATTACCATTATTTGAGATTTTGTTCAACTACAATGGATCATTATGAAATATTATTTTCTTCTTTAAATGAATACTCAACCAGGTTTTCCTTAACATATTCTAATATTTTACTCCCCATATTTATTTTATGAATTTATAATTTTTCAATTTTTTTCCATTTTGATCATTTTATTATTAATGAATTCTTAATATATTTCAATTGTATAAATTCAATCATAAACTAAGAGGTATTTTTAATCACATGCATTTAATTTTTTATTGAATTTTGATATTGGGCCTCAACCAATTTTATAACCCCATAAATTTCTTGAATAAATATTTTTGAATAAAAAACTAATATAAATTACATGGTTTTGTTTATTAATTTGTTATATATGCTTTTTAATTTAAATTTTTTTCTACGGAATGATTCAACTCATTTGACATATTGTTCTTCGTGTTAATATCTAACTTAGTTACACCTGTGATCCCAATACTAACTTTACATTAACGAAATATAACAATTGGTAATCATTTCAGTTGCATCCAATAAGTGTTTTATTCTTTTCCTTAATAATTCAACAAATATTTGTTAATAAATAGTCAATAAAATTTCAGGTTGCCTAAATTGGTAGAGACCGTGGTTTTTGATTTTACAAAATCATTGAAATCCATTTGTAGTGAGTATAAATGTATGAATATTAATAGAACTACGTTATTCCCTCCATATAATTCTACAATTTTTTTACATTCTTCCCAATGATAAAAATTATGTTTTATAATTGGATCATACATTATTATACTCATAAATATATGAATTTGAAACATAATGTACTTCTTCCTATGGAAGAAACACTTAAAGAATTTGAGGAAAAATGTGAATACAATTCTATAATATTATGGTGATATTACTATATTTTCATATATTGAGGTCAGTATGGATTGAGATTAACTCCAAGGGGAAAACCTTTAAAATAGAAACGTTTATAGGACATAACCAATTATTTACAAAAATCATTTATAATATCATTGAATCTAAAAATCTATCCTTTAAGGGAATGTTTGAATTTTGGTTTTCCCATTCTAATGATTTATTTAATACCACATCATTATTAGTGTACCAATACCTATAAAGTTCTGGATGTGAGGGATAATAATTGTATTGTTCTATTAGGTTGGGTTATGGTTTATAATTACACATAGGATAGTAATTTCTAATATCATCATGATCCCATTTTATTTTTGAAAATAAGGCATTGGATGAGTTTCATTGTTCATAGTTGTATTTTGTGAATCATATATGGCCCATTCTAATGTTTCTTATGATATTTTTTATATTTCTCATTATCTTGAAGAATCATTCATAATATTTAACTAGTCATATAGATAAGGATCAAATGATCTCAATACTAAAACTGATTCCTCGATGTTCAAAATGTAAATTCCTAATTATTTAGAAAAATTTCCCCCATGAATAAGGTAGTCTATTTCCTCCACATAAGGGTAAAAAAATATAGGAAATTTGACATGAGATAAATACCTCTATATATAATAATGTTATTTATTGGTATAATGTTGTTTTATACATGAAAATCCTAAATATTTATTTTGATAGAAGATAATTATTAATTAAAATACTCCCAAATATCAATTCTATTTTATAAATTATTGTTTTTATATGAAGGTTCATGTGGAAGGATATAATTTGAATTGAGGTGAGGAAATAGTGATCTGTCTCTGATAAAAAATGAATATTTACATGCAATTAATTTTTTTCATTCTAATATCTAATTTGATTGGAATATGGTCTTTATTTTTGACAACAAATCTCTTTTATGGTTTTGAGAATTCTAGGTAATATTTAATTCTTTAAAAAAAATTACAATATAAAACTTCTCTGAATCCATTGATCCATTGTGGTAGATTAAGGATTGTGTATGGGTTCTCTTGGAGGTTCCATCTATATTTATGTGTTGATGGGATATCATTACAAACAAATTCAATTTTATTCTTTTTTTAGAGAATCGATCTAATATAAAATAATCAAAAATAACAACCCATGAAATATTGTATAATGTGGGTGATAACAGTTCACTAACTCTATTATGATAATTTCACATTCTTCAATGGGGTCTATGAGTAATATCTAGTTTGTGTAGTGGAACATGAAATCTTGTTGGGCATCATAGATGAAGTAATCAGAGATATAATTGATATTCTGTAAGATTACATTTGGGGCATTGATAATTGATATAATATGGATGGGTATTCCATATATAATATTACTTATGAGGATTATCCTCTAACTAGTGGATATAAACCTGGATTTCTAATTTATAAAAAATTCATGTATTTAAACACATAAACAATCTATCTATCAAATCATAATTGAAAAATTTGAAATATGATCTGTAATGTAGTCAATATGGTATTATTTCTTGGAGAAATTAATAAACCCTTTTTTAATATAATAACTCATAATAGGGAATATTCATTAAAGTTACAAAATATATCTGTCTAGGGTAGAGTACATTTCACTAACTATGTTCTGTCTATAAATTATGTTATCAAATACTAGGATATATTTATTCTTTTTTTAATAAAAATTATTTCCTTGCGTAATGAAAATAATTCGAGAGGTTCACAGGGTTTGATACATTCCGTTAAAGGGAATAAATTTCCAATAATATATTATGGTTCGATGGTTTCATGATAGAATATATTATTCCTTAAGAAAGAGTAATTGGAAGAATATATTCCTCGTTATTCTATCCATAGGTATACACAAATAAAAATTTATTCTCATAATCATATTTATTATGTACCCCTGATAATAGAATCAATGGAATCATAATTATCATGAAAGATTATTACATTTTTACTAAGAAATATCATTTAATAAGAAGATCTATTTGATAATGATATAATTTTTCTCTAAGTAAATCATCACCATGCTTTTTGATCTTACCCTTTCCTAATTGGGGTCCCTAGTTATCTATTGATATAATCCAATGGATTGTTTTATATATTATTAAGGATAATTCAATTTTGTTTTTAAAAAACAATATACTAAGGTAGTTGTGCCATTATATCATTAATGATCATGGAAATGATCTTTTAAAAAAATAGGCCATTTGAATGTGGAGGATATTTTTATGTAATCACTACTAATTGATGTTTTTTAATGAAGGGTTACACAAAAGATGCTCTAGGATGGGGTCAGAAAAAAAATTAATAATAATATAAAATATAAATCTCATTATTGATAATCCCAAAAAAAAATCTTCAATGTACTATACTAGAAATGCATCTAGGCATAGAGAAAAATTGGGTTTCTTACATCAAATGTATACATTTATCTTCCACATTATGTGAATAAAATAATGTTGAAAATTTTTATATTCATAAAAAAAGATGGGATAATGTTTTAAAAAAAATGTAAAATCAGCATTGTCACGACCTGTCCCATGGGGATCATGTTGTGACTACTCCATGCCCTCCTTCTATAGGCCCTATGCTGGTGACTAGCACCAAAGGCGTAATTCCCTAAAACGTGGAAGAAATTGCTTTTATATCCTGTAAATGCACACAACATAGCCCACAACTAGAAACAAAACACTATGTACACTATATTACAAATGACTACAGAATAGTAAAAGGTGCTGGAAATACAAGCCCAACTGTTAAGTACAAGGTACTGGAATTAAAAGTACAACTGAATAATGGAAAAACAGTTGTTGGATCATCATTCGGGGTTCCTACCTAGTGGATAGTTAGAGATATCCTACTCATCACTTCATGTCTGTCAGTCTCCTCAATGTACCGAATCGTCCTATGGTCCACCTCCAGGTACCGTCCAGTCTTGGTACTCTCCGCTGCAGTCTGTGTTGTCTGTTGTCTACATCCAAAAAAAATGTGCTGGCATAGATTGTGAAGGGTTGAGAATAAAAATACTCAGTATAGACCCTTAGAACCTCAATGTCTCGCAAAATCCATTATGAATAATCCATAATGAATGAAATTAATAGATAAACTTACTTAGGTATATTCCCATAAATATACCTATGTTATTAAATAATCCATCTTAATCATGAGGAAAACACAAAAGTACTCACTCAACTCAGACGTGATTTTATTTACATTAACAAAACACCAATGGTTGTAGGACTCCTACTCAATCAAGTAGAGTGGGACTACCATGTCACAGAGAGGCACTTCCCACTAACCTTGGACTGCTGAGGTATTCCTCCTATTGAGTACTGTGAGTCTACTACGTCACACAGAGGTGCACCCCACCATGGGTTTGCTGCCACAACGAGGAGATCCCCTCATAGCCTATAGAGGATATTCTCCTATTGAGTACTGTGGGTATGCCACGTCACCATGCGTGGTCTTCCACTGGGGGTCAGCCACTAGAACTAGGCTCTCCCCATTGGGCTAGTCGAGTCACTTCAAGTCAAAAGGTCATCTATCATCATGTCTCGGCCTTCTATTAGTTTCCCGTAGAAAAGATCACTCTTCTATGAATGATTGGTTCCACAAACATCTGGTTGATGCTCCAAATTTCATTATTTCGCAAAAAGAAATATCTTAAAGGTCCCCTACATCATAGGGGTCTCAGCGTATCAGACGGCCCGTCAATTGGACGCCCAGTCTGTGAGATATTAGCCTTTTTGTCCCAGTGGCCTGGTTGGATTCGTGCATGATCCAACCTGACTGTATCTCAACAACACCCCAAAATTTGATGGGGTATATTCAAAAGGACCATAATGCTCCATTATTTCCATCACTGCTATTGGTTCGTCAAACGGATGCATGGTACCAATTATATGGCCAAATGAAAGTAAAGGTTTGTAGTGGGCCCGGGGCCAGTCTGACCTGGTTGGACTAATGCATTTTCGGTCGACACGGCCCGACCCATTGGTTTTGGGCCTACTTCTTGGGTGGGCCAACCCGTTGGGTCGGCCCGACACGCTGGGACCAGCCGAGCAGTCCATACGAGGAGGCGGAGGGCCGAGAGGGTGCAAACCGACCGCTAGTTCACAGACCGATAGTTGGTTTGCGTAATGGTGTTTTGGCCCTGAGGGCACCACATAGGTGATTCAGCTAGGAGGGCACCACGAGGGGCACGAGATGCCGGTTTGGTCAGTGCGTCACGAGGGGCTTGGGAGGCCGGCTCGACTTAAGAACTGCGATGGTTCGTGGGAGGCCATCATGGTCGTGGTGCAGCGAGGGGCATGCGTCGAGGGGTGAGGGAGGCCGGTATGGCCGGGGCGCCAAGAGGGGCATGACAGGACGACTCTTCCAGGGCGCCACAAGGGCCCAGGTTCGGCTGGGGGCTTGTGAGGTCGGTGGCTGGCCTTGCCAAGGAAGCTTAGAGGACGATAGCTGGGGCGACCAGCGGGGGATGGGCTGGTTCTTCTCGAAGGGAACCGCAAGGCCTGGGAGGCAGGGGCGAGTTTGGCTGCCGGATGGTGTGGCCAGGGCAGCATGACACGGCCAAAGGAGGATTAGCTAGAAGGGAGGAGACAACCAGTGCAGTTATGCTGGGGTGCCAGAGTGTTGCGGGGGCGGCGCGGTTTGTGGAGGCCACATGTGGCGCGGTCATTGCCTTATTTTTTTCATCACATTCAACACAGTTATCACCTTAATCTATTTCTAAGAACACCGAAAATAAACATAAGGTATATGGAGAGGATGAGCCATGGAAACTTGGCCTGCACTCTTCGCATTGGAGCGGTAGCATGAGTTACACCAAGAACATAAACAATATCATGGATGGAAGATATTTTCAATTCTTTTAATCCCCCATAAATTTATATTCCCAACCCCTAAAAAAAGCGGTGAGAACATGGGAAGTGTTAATCAAATAATGAATAAACCCATACATAGGGTAGATACGTTGACAAAGATGTGAAGAAGAAGAAAAATTTTCCGTTGTTCATCACGTCCACCCCACACCTCCAATTCTGATCTCATGCATTGGTTCATTGATGAAGATGAGGAGGGAAGGTCGGTCATCAAAGAAGTCCCACGTCGGTTGCCTCCGCGGGATGCTTCTAAGGAAGTAATCTAAAAACATTGTTCTTTTTCGGTGGAGTGTTCTTCATCAGGATATAGTTCTTCATTGGGAGAATATGTTCATCGATGGAGAATTTTATTTCTACCAACCTCTCTCCCCTACAAATTTCCTCCAAAATTACATAATATCCTCGAAATAGATTTTGTTTTTTCATAATATTCGAAATGGTTGAATTGATTATGGGTGAAATGGAACAATTAATTGGTGTGTTCGAAAAATTAAAGTGGTTGAATCTTAAGAGGGTCCTCCACATTAACGACGGAGTTGGGAGTTTTTTCTCTCCCCTCCATTTAATGGGGGTCTGGTGATCCCCACTCCAATAATCAAATTGGGAGGTTTTGAGAACTCGGGTGTTCCGCACCATAATTAAACATGAAGAGGAGGTTTAGGCCTTAGGTGGTCTGCACCACCATAACCTCTCATGAGAGGTTAAGGTGTGGTGGTCCCCAACTGCAAAATCCACATGGGTGGTTATAATAGAAAAAATAAAATAAAACAATTGTTTATTTATTTTATTATTACCATGAAAAACCCATAGAATATCATTCACCCACGACCACCTACCATCGAGTTGAAAGTCTTCTTAAGCGAAAACCGGCACTGCGAGTTCAACGGTGGCCTCATATTTCCATTCTGAGCACCGCATCAAAAGATAGAAAACCCCACTCTTACGTTTACTGAATGTACCTGAAAAAAACATTGAAAAATAATTCTGGGCACTCGGATCCTCATAATAATTCACCGTTAATTTTCGTGGACTTTTAAAATTCCCATTTATTATTTCAAAAAAATCTACATGAAAATTTTGGGACTGTACATTCACCCCACCTCAGGATTTGCGTCCCCATAAGACACAAATCAAACTATGGTAACCAGTGGGGGTAATGAGCAAGCATCTGAGCCTCTTACTCCCATGTATTGTCCTCGAGGTTCTCGTGCTACCAGCGAATGTGCACTTGAGGTATCGATTGTCCATGAAGGACCATCTCCTGACGATCCTCAATCTCTACTAGAACCAATGTAAAATTAACACCATTGTAAACATCTAGCACTCCATGTTCGATGATGTGAGAGGGGTTATACACATATCCCCTCAGCTGGGATACATTGAAGATGTCATGAACCCTGTGCAACTGAGGTGGAAGAGATAAGCGGTAAGCCACCTCACTAACTCTACTGAGGACGAGAAATGGTCCGATAAATCATGGAGATAACATTCCACCTCAGCCAAATCTCCATAGACCTCGTTGGTGATAGAAATGTTGAATGATGTGGATGCCATCCTCGAACTCCAGATGTCTCCGTCTCCTGTCGGCATAGGAATTATGCATGCTCTGTGTAGTCTTCATCCACTCCTGGATGAACTGTACCTTTTTCTGAAGTAGCTCCTCGCATATCTGGTCCCACTAATTCTGACTCCCCTTGGTCAGTCCAGCACAATGGTGATCTACAAGGTTTCCCATATTATGCCTCAAAATATGTCATCACAATGGTTGAGTGATAGTAGTTGTTTTATGCCATCTCCACTAAAGGCTAGTGATCCTCCCTGCTATGAAAAAAGAAGAGGGCACATGCACACAACATGTCCTCGAGGTTATGAATGGTCTTCCGAATCTAGCCATTCGTCTAAGGATGGAAGACAGTTCTCAAATAATGTTGCATCCTGAAATCCTCCTACAACTACTTCAATAGATAGGAAGTAAAACATACATCACGATTAGAGAAAATAGTTGAAGGTACTCTATGTACCCGCACAATCTCTTGCATGTAGAGGCATCCCAAGATCTCTATTGATCCCTGCACTTTGATCAGTAGTAAGTGAGCTGACATGGGGAGTCAGTAGAAGATCACCAAAATAGATTAATGTCCCCTAGATGTATGAAGAAGTCATATCATGATTTACATGTATATCATATCTGATATCATCTATGGGACCTCTAAAGGCAGAACCAAGATTGATGGTACATGATGCTCTGCCATCACTTGATGACAAGTGAGGCATCGAGAGGAAAACTCATCAACTCTTTTCTTCATTCCAGACTACCACTATTATCGTCAAATATCCTGGTACATCTTATCCATTCATGGATGTTCCAATAGATGGGATGTGTGGAACTCCCTCAACACAACCTACTGATGTGACAATGGTACCATAGTACGTCCTCTTAAGATGATGATGTTCTCCCCACCTTCAGAAAATCCATCTAGTGCAGGCCCTGTGGATATCTAAGAACATCATTTTTTGAAGTTAGTGTCCCCACGCTATGCCTCCCTGACACGCAGAAGAAGAGGATGAGTGACTATAAGAGACTGAAAGAGGTCTACACCATCTCTATTGAAAAATGATATCTGTATTGCTGCTAGGTGCTATGTCACCTCACCTAACAGCTGTATACCAGATCTCCTACTGAGTGCATCTGCAATAATATTCTCATTTCCAATAGTTTTCACTATCTCTAAGTCCTAGTCCTTGAAGAAGTCAAGCCAGCATCGGTTTGTCATGATCATGTCTTTTTGGGAGAAAATATACCTTAGACTCTAGTGATCAGAGTATATAGTAAAACACTTTCCCATTAGATAGTGTCTCCACATCATCTAGGAGAAGACCACTACTGCAAACTCATGGACATGGGTATCATTGTTCTGATCTTGCAATCTTATCAACTGAGAACCATAAGCGATAAGTGATTTTTTCCTTCATCAGAACACATTCTAGTTGGGTCCCTAATGTCTCACAGTAGACTACGTGCCCAATGACTGATTATGGATGTCTCAAGTTGCGGGCACTAGTCAGCCTCTACCTCATCTCCTGAAAGTTTTTCTGGTATCACTCAGACTAAATTAATGGTTTCCCCTTCTTTGTCATGGCAGATAGTGGTGTTGTAACTCTATAGATATATGATGTGAATCTCCGGTTGTAACTAGACAAACCCAGGAAACTCTGTACATCTTTCACACTCCTGGGTGGCTCCAAAGCAAGTACCACCTCAATTTTTACTTGATCCACTGCAACTCTAGAATCCGAGATGATATTTTCTAGAAAGGGAACTTCTCAAATCCAAAACAGATATTTCGAGAGAATACCATAATGTCGGGGCTCTTAGAGTGTGTCAAGTACAACATGAAATTGTTTGTCATGCTTCTCCTCACTAGTCTATAATATCATAATGTTGTCGATGATGAATACGACAAATCTATCGAGGTATTGCTGAAAGATCATGATCATGAGTCAGATGAACACTACTGGAGCATCGGATACACCGAATGGCCCAACCAAGAACTCATAATGGACATACCGACACCTGAAGGCTTTATTTTGGGCATCCTAGTCTCGAAATCAGAGCTGTTGATAGCCTGATCTGATGTCTCTCTTCGAGAACCATTTTTCTCCCTTAAGCTGATCAAAGAGGTCGTCAATCCTCATGGGTGGGTACATGTTCATCACGGTCACCTGGATCTGGTGTAGATACTAAACACAAATCTTGAAGATCTCTTCCACTAACATAGTGAGGGGAATCAGGGTTATCAAAGGAGAGACACTGGACTAGATGAATCCCTTCCCATGTAAGTCCTCTAGATGTACATGCAGCCTACGAATATCTAGAGAGCCATCTGATACGCTGGAGTTGATATTGGTGTCGTCCCAGGTTTCAAGTCAATGTAAAAAGTCAACCTCTCTACGAGGAAGTAGACCTGGTACATCATCAAGGAAGACAACCACGTACCGGTCCACCACTATTGGATAGCTCAGACTCTCCACATATACTTCTCAGAGGTTATGGCAAGACAACTAAAGAGTGATCGGTTTCACCCTCCTCCAGGTAAGTCCGTCCTATGCAGCAAATTCTCCCTTCTCACCAGAGAAGGTAAACCTAGTCAAATCCATGTGGACACACCACACATTGTGCCTAATACATTATATCTATGCATGGATTGTAGATAACAAGTCCCTACTAAAGTTGACATCGTTAGGCCTTGACACCACTACTAGGAGATCCCAGATGAATCTCTCGCCTCCCAGAGTAAACTAACAATACTTGAACCAGTGTTAAATTACAAAATCCACTCCCTTAGGAATATCTATCCATATCGATCGAGCTAACAGATCCATCAAAATCTCTCAGCATTGAACGAGGGTATTAGAAATGAATGAATGACCCGAACCCGTGTCTATATGTACTACAACCATGGTGGAGTATAAAGATATTGTACCCCGTATCATCTCCTGAGTGCAGTAATCGAAGACCTCAGTTGCATTGAGCTGAGCTCTCCACTGTCCTCCTGCTCCCTTAAGATGGGGTGTAACTACTGTTGGTGGTGGTATTAATACCTTGAAACGTTGTACACTGTCGGCTGCATAACCTGCTCCTCTTCCACATCTACATGCACTATGCGGACCTCCTCGATTAAATCTATGTCTCTCCCTAGGTGCTCCTTCGACCATCTTCTAATTATCCGTACGACAGGTCAGAAAGTCACGATCCATGTGACCATGCCCACTACATGAGTAACATCACCCTCTCTTGGCATATCTATCTCTACTTCTGGTGCCCCTCACAACTGATCCAGAGTCATGCGGTCATCCACCTGTAGGTATGGTTCTCTTGGACCTCTGTGACATATGTCTGCTGCCTGCTGTAGAAGACTCCTCGATGTGTCTACTGGTAATGGATCTCGCTGATGGAGAATACTCAGCAATGAAGCTCTCAACCTAGAGGGCTCTCTCAAACACTCATGCCTGTGTTGGGATGTTGAGTGAGACCATCGAAGCTATATTATTTCGTCTGAGCCCCTGCTCGAAGGTCCATGCCCTAAATAATGGCTTCCCCATCATATTAGTGGAGTAGCATGAGAGGTATGTGAACCTCACTGAGTACTGAGCTATAATCATGCTGCTCTAATGCAGATGAAGTAGCTCTTGTATGTGCACTGTGGGAAGAGTCACTGGGTCAAACTCTGCCCAAAACATGTTCTCGAAGTCCTCCCAGAGAAGAATATTTTCATCATGAACCTAGATAATCATGATCCACTATCATCCTGATGTTTACTATATAAGGATAGCCGCATGGATCACCGTGAAATTAGCTAGTGTCCCTACCAATCAGAAAACTCTTGCCACAACCTCTAGCCAATACTCAGCCGCCTATGGGTATGTCTCTCCCCTGAACCATGTTGGCTTCTGGCACTAGAACTCATGCAATTCCCTCAAGAAGTGTTCATCATCTTCTACTGGGGATGGTGGTATCGGTGGCCGAACGGGTAGTGGTACCACTGGTGCCTCTGCAGGAAAAGGGACCTGCTCTGAGGCCATGACACTCTGTGGGTTGTCGTTGTGTAAAACTCTCGGAACTCTAGCAGGTTGTCTGCATAGAAGCATACTGAGAATAAACAGGTCCACTATGGTAAATAATATATAACTTATGAGATTACCTGGTTGAGCTGACATAAAGGAATCTTTTGAAAAAACACACATAATCAGTGTTTTCATGCACTGAGTCAGATATCAGATGTCAGGGTCTTGGTGTATCGATACGTCAGCCAGAACACCAACATTGGACTCCATTAACACAGAACCACACTCATTACCATTAACACTATTGCTTCATAGAAAAGAAATATCAGAGTCATATTTTCTACTATAAAAGCTTCCTCTCATAATAATATGTCACGATCTGCCCCTCGGGGATCATGTCGTGACTACCCAAAGCCCACTTGTTATAGGCCAGGGGCAACCCACTTGCCGCAAAGGCGTAATTCTCTACAACTAGGAAGGAAATGCATTTATAAACTATAAAATCACACAATAGAGTACACAACTAGACACAAAAAAATGTGTAAACTACATAACATAATAGTACTGAAATGTAAAAGGTACAAGAAATATAAGCCCAACTGTAAAGAATAAGGAACTAGAAGTACATTTACAAATGAACAAAGGAAAAATAGCTGGTGGGTCCTCCTCTGGGATTCCTACCCAAAGGGTAGGTACATATAGCTTTATCATAAATCCACATATGTCAGTCTCCTTTGTGTACTGACTCATCGTAAGGTCCACCTCCAGGTATCGTCCAGTCCTGGTACTCTCAACCTCAGTCAGTGATGTCGGTCATCTCCATCCAACACAAAAAGGTGTGGGCATAACCCATGTAGGGCTAAGTATTGAGATACACAGTAGGGACCTCGAGACCCTCAAGGTCACACATTATCAAAAAATGATAAACCACAATGAAATCAATTAACACATAACACAACATACGTATATTCCCATTCATATAACAATGTTTTCATGTAATCCGTCTCAATCATGAGGAAAACACAAAATTACTAACTCAACTCAACCAGAATTTTATTCAAATTAAATAAACCTTATCTTGTGGTGAACTCATGATCAATCGAGTACATTTGGCATGCTGTGTCACCCAAAGGTGCTTCCCACTAACCTTGGACTACAATGGTACTCCTCCTATCGAGTATCATATGCCTTCTGCGTCATAGAGAGGATCTCCCCACCATGGGTCTGCCGCCAAACGTAGGTGCCCAAATGCTCACTCATCTCTGTAAGATCCATTACGAAATCTACTGTTCGATGCTCTAAATATCACGAAGTCCCATAGATAAGTATATCAAATGTCCACCACATCATAGGGGTCTCAACGTAATAGACGGTGCATCAATCAGATGCCCATTCTCTGAGTAATTAGCCTTTTAGTATCAGGGGCATGGTTGGTTTTGTGCACAATCTAAGCTGACCATATCTCAACTATACCCAAAACTATAAGGGGTATAGTCATAGAGGACATAATTCTCCAAGATTACTAGCGCCACTAATGATTCATCCAAATGATATCTGGTTCCAAAGATAAGGCCAAAAGAATGTAATGTGTCGTAGTGGGCTCGGGTCCGGTCTGACACAGTAGGACCGACCCGAGCTGACCTAGTCTGGGCCGACCTGGTTCAGGTCGTCCCGGCCTGACCCGTTGGCCGAGCTAGCAAGTTGGGTTCGGCCAGGCCCGCTGGGTGCATCCCATCAGGCCATGAGGGGCTGCGAAGGGCCGAGAGAGTGCGGACCGGTCGTGAGGGTGAGGAACAGTGATAGGTTTGTGTGAGGGTGGTTCGGTCCTATGGGCATCAGGTGGGTGATTCAGCCTGGAGGGCGCCGCGAGGGGCGCAAGAGGCTAGCTCGTCCAGGTCACTGTGAGGGGCGTGAGAGGTTGTCTTGGCATGTGCATGGTGAGGGGGGTGGGAGGTCTGGGCGGCCGGGGAACCCCAAGGGTGAGGGTTCGGCCGGGGGCTCGGGAGGCTAGCGGCCGGCACGACCGGTGTGGCTCGGATGCCAACGGTTGGCTAGAAAAGGGCTATTTCGGCCCAGAGGGCGCCGCGAGGCTGTCGTGGTCAGGGCCAGTTCGCCCGGCGAACGACACATCTTGGTCGGTGCGGCTCAGCTCGGGGTGGCTCGGTCAGAACTATGGAGACCACAATGGTGGTTCAGCCGGGGCCTTGGTACATGGCAGGGGCAGCGTGGGATGCAGATGTCGTGGGCCGCATGGTCTTTGCCTTCTTCTCCATCGTCACCTTCATCACCTTCAACACTATTGCCGCCTTCATCCATTTAGAATAACACTACAAATCAACACAAGGGTTATAAAGAGGATGTTCCATGTTAGTAGGGCCCACACTCTCCTCATAACAAAGGTAGCGTGAGTTTTTCCAATAACATTAACAAGAATGAGCATGGGTGATATTTTCATTTCCTGTAATCCCTCGTTAATTTCAATTCCCAACCCCACAGGGAAAAAGTGTTGGGAACATGGGATGTTTTAATAATATAATGAATAATCCCCTACCTCTGGTAGATACATCGATGGTGTAATGCCGAAGAAGATGGAGTTGTTGTCATTCTTTGTGTCCCTACACACCTCTTATTCTGAGATCATGTGTCGGTTCATTGATGATGAGGAGGGAATGTTGGTCATCGAAGATGTCCAACATCAGTTGCCTCCGCATTATTCTTCCAATGAAGAAATAAAAAGAGGTTGTTTTTCATCGGTGGATCATTCTTCATCAGGAGAGTGTTCTTCATTGGGAGATGAAGTTATTCGTTGGTCAAATTTATTTTTCCCCAGCTATCTCCTATCCCAAATTCCACCAAAATGAAAAATACCATCCAAATATATTACGTTGTTGGCATAATAATTGAAATGGTTGAAAAGATGAAGGAAGTGTTGGAACAACCAATTGGTGCATTGGCAGAAATAATGTGGAGGAAGCTCAAGAGGCTCCTCCACATAAAAGAGCATGTTGAGGGGTTTTCCTCTCCCTATCCCCAATTAATGGGGGTCTGGTTTTCCACGCTCAAAATTCAAATTGGGAGGTTTTTAGAACGCGGGTGGTCCCCAACATAATAAAACATGAAGTGGAGGTTTAGCCCTCAGGTGGTCCCCACCAGAACAACCTCTAATGGGAGGTTAAGGTGTGGTGTTCCCCCCTCCAACTACAACATGGGTGGTTATAATAGATAAAATAAAATAAAAAAGTCTTTATCTTATTTTATTATTTCCACGAAAAAACCCAAAAAATAACTTTCACCCTCGACCATCTTCCAGTGAAGTGACAGTTTTCTTATGCGAAAACTGGTGCGATGAGTTCAATAATGGCCTCATATTTCAATTTCGTTCATTAGTTCAAATGTTATATAAACCCACTCATACATTTATTAATCATACCTGAAAAAAAATTCAGAAATTCATTTCGGGAACTCCAGGCCTCGGAATCACCCTCCGTCAAATTTCACGGACTCGTAAAATTCCCATTTATTTTTTAATAAAAATTAATGGAAATTCTAGGTCATTACAATCATTAATTAATCACATATTGATATATATATATTGATCTAATAAAGAGTTTAAAAGACTCTATATCATCAAGGGGATGGTGATACTAATATAACTAGTTTTGTATATGTCTTACGAATTAATAGAGTGGTTTCCAATGAATATCAAATTCATGATATGATTATGGTAGAAGGTAGTGTTTCCATATGCCTTATTATGAAACGAATTAATAGATTATTGAATTAGTGTCAAAAACAACTCATAAATAAATGATACTTCTTAATATATATATGTATTTATTATATATAATAAAAACAAATTCAATAATAATTTTGTTTTATTTCCATTTGAAACATAGAAATTTCAAAAACATGTTTCAAAATGAGGTAAATCATCTACCATTAGTTTTTTCATAACAATCTCCCTTTTAAGTCAAATCACAATATATAATATTCTTCATAACTAAGGGAATGGGAAAATAAGAAACAGTGACATTAGATTCTATGAAAGGCTAAACAAGGGAGATATCAACATTTTATGATCATAATGGTATGATGAAATAATAATAATATTAAAAAAATTATACCTTGAATGTCTAACATCATAAACATAACTCATGGTACAAATATTGTATATTATTATGACATGAATAATAAAATATTAAAATAACATAGAAAATGAGAAAGTAACATAGGAATAATGTATTTTGTTGTGTGAAACAGATAATAATAAAAAAACCATATATCATGGATACCCACCAAGATATTAATAACATGTTCCTGTTGGGATAAGCACATGTTTAGATGGTTCAGGATTGTGATAACTTCATTTGTACCCTCATTTGAGGATTCAAATAACCTCCCATGAAACCTCTAATCTCATAGAACAATATTCAATACCCAATTATTAAATGATAAATAACGGTAAAACCATTCACATAATCTATACATATATTATCCATATCATCACACAATATTCAACTTATAAGAACCTACAAAATGTAATGGGTTTAAACAAAATTTCCATCTAATTATATCCCATTGTAATGATATGGGTATATAAAATAATAATCATATAAATAGTCTATCCCAAGAGTGATTATGAATGGTATCATTCTATCGAATCCTCAATAAATAATCTTTAACATCAATTTAAATAATTAACGATGGAATTTTTTTTAAAAATATTCAAGTAACATTTATTTTGAAAAATAACCAATTATTGTAAATAAATTTTATAATTTTAAAATTAAAAAAAATAGAGATACTATTATTTGAAATCAAAAATTGAAATACAATAAATATGAATTATATCATTGATTGGTCATGACGTTTGTAAATGATGTACACATAAAAAACGATGACTTTCAATTTTATGGTGAAATCCAAAATGTTCATATTTTGAATATAATATAAGGTTTTATTTTAATATATTTATTAAAAAAGTGAACTATGTCAATAACATAACATAATCACTCAAAAATGAAAATTAAAATAGTTTCTAAATATATTTATTTTTTATAAAAAATCAATATTCATGAAAAAATTGGTTTTTATCCATTGATATAAATAAATTCAATTTTATATAATACAATAATCTGGAATCACTAACACCTAAAGGGAATATAACATAAGAAAAAAAATACAAAGTATGAAACGAAAATAGAATATAATTCACGACATTATTGGAAAATAGAATATAATATTTTTTCATTAGAAGCATAAATGTAAACAGTTCATATAAATAATAAGATTCTGTCATAAAAAGATTACCACCTTGACAGCATAGTCATTTAATAAAAAAAAAATAAAACTTGAAATATCATGATAATAAAAAAAATTTAATATTACATGACAATGGGGATGTATTTTAATCCCCTAAAAGATGAAAAGGTGCAGAAAATAACATATGTGCTAAAGAAGGCATATTGAGAAAACTATCGCATACCACAGAAATTGAATTCTGTAGTACATTTTAAAACCTCCTTTATACTGATTACTTATTTATTATAAAACTATTATAGAACCAAATATATATATATATATATATTTATATATATATATATCATAAATACATGATTTAATAATTAACATTTATGACCTATTTATTAAAAAATCAATATTCAAATCATGTTTC
Source organism: Viscum album (assembly GCA_963277665.1). NCBI lineage: Eukaryota > Viridiplantae > Streptophyta > Magnoliopsida > Santalales > Viscaceae > Viscum > Viscum album. Next base: position 1,438,385,607 of record OY728159.1, read on the forward strand.
AAGTTATTATTTTTTTTTTCATGTTTGTTACAATTATTTTTATTCTTTTCACTTATATTGATCATGGTTAAATAATAAATATAATGGTTACAGTGACATAAATTCATATATTTTCATTATATACGAAATTAATGTTATACATAGATGTTTGATATATAAAATGAGTTACATTTTTCATGCAGATGGAATGTTGTACATACCAGTGAATGAAGATTTCATTTTCATGAATAATTAAATTAAATGATGGTAAATTATATATTTATTATAATTAATTTTTTATTTCATTTATATCAAATATATAAATCAAATATTTCTTAATTGTCGTCTATAAAAATATTTAGTAAAAAATTAATCCCAATGATTCATGAGGTGGTAGTCCACCACACATAGGAACAATATATTCATATCCCAAATTGTCATTAATGTTTTATGGTATATTGATAACATAATAATTAAATTATCACTATCTTTAAAATAAATCATTTATTCATCGAAAAAATATTTATTTCCATCATTGTAAAACTAAATTGAAAAACTCGTCAAATAGGGTCATGGGGTGGTAGTATGCCATACACAAAAAATGATATAGTTTTCAAACAGGTTGGGATGTAAGAAGTTAGATGTCAAATTATAATTAAATAGTTATAATTATATTATATGAAAAATATATAAATATTATATCAATCATTACATACAGTTATGAGATGTTGTGATGAAAAACGAATCACATCGATTTACAAGGTGGTGGTTCATTGTGCACATGATCGACTGTTTCGATTCCCATTTGATAAAATAGGACATCGATATACGGTAAGAAATTTTCATAACCAAATATTATAATAATTTTTATTTGGGGGATCATATATAAACATAATTGATGATTATTTTATGTACATAAAATAAGTTTTAAATTTAAAACAGATTGATTAAAAAATACATATTGTTTGGAAAAATTATTTTATCATTTACTATAGTAAATAAATTTAATTATTTTACATTTCCATTTGACCAAAATATATTTTTAACATGTTGTATAAAATAACATTTTCTAATTCCAATTATTAAATTCATTTTTATAAATTTCATTCTAATATTTTTAAATTTTAAATAAAAAATAATATTTTAGATTTGAAGGGAATGCATTTTTCATAAGATAAAATCATCAAAAATAGGATTGTTCTTATAAAAAATTAATATGAAATTGTTTCCAATTAAATAGATTTGATTAATAAAGATAATATGAAACTAATTATACTATAAAAACCATTTTCAATAAAATTAACAATTTATATTCAATAATTTGAAATGTAGTTTTAAATTAAACCATATAATTTCCACTATTTATCAAAAAATTCATCATTTCAAAAAAATTCAAAATAATTCACCTTAGACTAATTTTTATATTATTATTTAATCAATTACTTATATTATATATTCTGAAAAGAATAATTTTATTTTTTAAAGAAAAAAAAATTATTCCAAAAATTTTTATTATTATTTAAGAAAATGATTTTATTGATATTATTATTTTCGGTATAATATAATGGATTTAAAAAAATTGTACAATTTTTTCAATATTATTTCATTATAAATATATTATAAGTAATATTTTTTTTATAATTATTAGTCTAACTATATGTATATTTATAGGTTATATAATATTTAATGTTATTAAAAACAATATTAATAGTTTTGTGTGGTTCATTAAAAATGAGTATTGGGCATCATTAAAACAATCAACGAAATTTAATATATATATATATATATATCATAAAATCAATGGGTGTTACATATAATAATTAAAATTAATTTCAACTTCGAACATCATCAGTTTTCTATAAACATGTGAGGATACTTCTACCTCATCATTTCCTCAGGTTCTCAGGTAACATTATCATATTGGTTGATTAGCTACAAAATTTTTACTAGGTGAGTGGTCATGATTCATAAAACATTATCTATATGACATAGTATAAAACCATATTTTTTATCAAAAGAAATAACGTACTCTAGTTGTACATCTTATGAGTTTAGTATATGTATTTGATAAGGTATTTACTTCCTTAGGATATATATATATGTCAGACATTGTGATCCTAAGAGGGGTTTAGTGGAATCACTATGCAATAAGCTATAATCCCAATATGATCTATAATTTCACACAGACAAATATTCCATGGGATTGTTTTAACCTCAATTTTGAATGTTATTACATTCTTACATTGTAAAATACATAGGAAAATCATCCCAGCAATATTAAATTTCATATTACATTTATGGTTATCATCATTTATTTTAGGTAAATTTTTTGATTCCCTTATATTATTCTTAATAAATCAACCCTAATATTCAATTTTATTATCCATTTCTGGTCCCAGTGGCTTTAATTCTATATCTTCATTCCAAAATAGTTTCTTTTCAAACATATATCTATTAAATAAATCATAAGGATCCACTTGAATTCTCTAGTGGATTATATTTTATATAAAAATTAAACTATGAAAGTTTTTGCTCCCATCAAGCATTGAAATACTTAAAACAAGATTTCAAAAAATATGCCAGGGTTTCAATTATACTATTTCATTGAACATATCTCTAATGGTGATATGTAGTGATAGAAAATAAAACTATTTCCAGATACTTCGGAGGACATGAACATATCATTAAAGTGATATTTAAATCGCTATCAGATATAATAAAATGTGGTATTCAATCAAGCATTAACAATTAATTAATATATACATTATAAATATCCTTGGGAGAGAAGACGTATATTATTATGATGATTTTTTTTTTGGAATTTAAAAGGAAATTCACTATGACCCTTGTAGTATTGTATACGTTATATGTTTTCAGGAGTCTAAAAACAAAATACACTATTATGTTTTCCTATTTCCATTCTATTATGTGTAATGGTTGCTATATTCTCATTATATTATTTCTCAAAATCTTAACTAGTTTATACATTATGAAATGAGAGAAAAACTCTATGATATCACTCTTCTTGAAAATCCCTCAATCAATACACTTTTGAATATTAATAAATATTTATTCATACAATAATAAAATTGAATTATAAAGTATGAGTTTCATAAAAAATTTAATTCCACAAATATGTTGTGGATGGACCACACACACTGTTCCAGAAACCTATTGTTCGTTCATAATAAATTTTAAACTCAATTACATTTCTCCAAGTCTTATAACACTCGATATCATCCTTCTATTTCTTATTATTCTTCTCATGGATTTATTATTAAAAATCATTTGAGAAATTTAATACTTTTGCACATCATTAAATATTTCTTAATCCAATATTTTCAGTTCCATAAATATTTCTTATTTAGTATCCTCATCTTCATTTAGATATCATTATCTATTCATACCAAACCATAATCCACATAGATTTATTTCAAAGGGTTGTACTGTATTGAGTAGTCATAATAATTAATCATCTCTAACAATCATCTATATACCAAGATGAACTACATATCTATGTAAATATTCATTATAATTTAACGATCAGTATATATATCTCACTTTTCCGAACAATTTAATTACATAGTCAGTTTATAAAAATAATTTGTACAACTATCTCTAAATCATTATTTGTATAATTATTCTCATTAATAACCAATTTTAATGGGAAATAAGCTAAAACTATGTATATTTTAATAATAACGACTCCAAATCCCTTCTCAAATGTATCACAACAGATAAAAATCCCTCTCCTCATAATGATAGTGCTAACATAGTTGAATTGACTACTATTTATTACTTCCCTGAAATTTTCCTAACATTAATATTTCTAAAGAAATATAGTATTAATCCATGTTAACTTCTTATGAGTATATGACATTAATGATATATTCTCCGAAAACTATCAATAATATAGAACATAATCAATAATAGTTTGGTTACCAGTCAAAGTGGTCAGTCTTGACCAACATTCAATAAAATATGTATTTTACTTGTCCATCAACATACCATCACATGATATTATATGACTATAAATTAATCCTTTTCTAGACAATATTCACACATTGTATGTTTTCCATAAATTTTATCCTTCCTAAATTTCTTTTTCACAATTCCCATTTCATCATAATGGTAAAAAATTTATTGGAGTTACTAAGACATTATTAAATAAATAGGACCAAAAAATAATCAATATAATTTGTAAAGAATCTATTTATAAAATCTATGACCACAGTTGGGGAATGTTTATGACAATAAGGTATTAACATATACTCATAGTGGTTATAAAAATAATGGAATGTTGTCTTAGGTATATCCTCCTTATCAATGTTCATTTGATGATATCCATAATGAAGTTAATTCATGGAAAATTATTAATATCTCTTAAGATGATCAAACAAGTCATCAATACAGTGTATACTATGTTTTCCTTTGACTGTGATCATTTTCATCTCTTGATATTCAATTTTGTTTCACATCAACCATTATTTAAATGAAAAAAATAACATTTTCACCCTAAGATGATACACATAGAAGATTGAATAACTTATCAATATTATAAAACATATTATCCATTAATTTATACAACATAATCATCGATGTTAGATACAGTGTCTTTCAAATAAGAGTAACATCATATGTGATCTTTATTTAGGACCCAATATCATGATTTGGTGAAAATTGGTATGCAAATCATGATAGTTATCAAAATCCCCCTTACAATAGTCATTTCATCAATATTGAGTTTATACCCAACCATGTGAGTTAAATTTCTCCTTAATATAGAAATAAAAATACATACTTTTTTTCATTGAAATAATAATTTCCACTATTTTTAACACACTGATAGAAGATCATAGGTTGTCTTGTAATATTGAACATAACATCCCTTCCCATAAAAGTGAATATAATCTTTTTATAGAGAAATCAAATATTTTTCATGGATAAAAAAATCAACATATGTAGTAATGAAATTATTATCACTATGCACATTCGCATAAACATCAATGAGTGTCGAGTAAAAAACATGTAATGTAATAATCATACCATTTTGTTATTTCAATATTAATTTAGTATTTAATTACTGAGTATGTGTATTCATTCCATTGATGACTATTCACATATATATCAGTTGATAGATCCCATGTAAAATATAAAAAATTAAATTCTAGAGTCAATGGTATGTGTACCAACAAACATATCATTATTTCACCCTTAATTTTAAATACTGATCAATTGATATTTCTATTTATCACTCACATTTAATGTTTATTGAAATTAATCTTTTTCATCAACCCTCGGAGTTTGTATCTTGATAGCATAATGCCCCGACATCATTCATTTGGAACACTAATGTGTTTAAGGAGTATTATATAATGATTTTTCTTTATTTGTGTCATTAGATATCTTCTTCACATCACATAGTCACTCATCACCATAATGAACTTCCATTCAACACATAAAACAATTGATATTACCATTAATAATATTCCCCCAATTTTTTCCTTTGATACATTTACCTGAAATTAATGCTCAACTTCTTCTCCCCGTGATTTTTAGGTTTTCACATGATTTATATCGTTCATTACATATAAAAACAATGTGATTGATTGAATAATCCAATCTCAATTCTACCCAGATATATTAATGAATAAATTCTTTATAGGTACTCCAATCCCTTGTGGATAATGAACATCATCGAATTTATATTAATCCTATGATCAATAAAAAAATTACTTTTTGATTTGATGATAATTCCATTACATCTACACACATGTATTTCCAAATTTTACTCTAATTTACCATTGTAATCAACATCCATTTTATATAGATTTAGTTATTAATTCTACATATTCATTTGATGAATATAAGGACATTGCAACTTGAAAATCAGGATCATAAACTAATCCCAATCTATAGAGTCAATTTATTCTTGATGTCTCATATTACAAATTAGATTGGACCATTGATCCACTTATCTATCCCATTGATATATTTAGAAGATAATTTTTGTGCTCTAAAAACAAGAGAAAATAAAATATCATTTCTGTTTTACTAATCATTTTTATTGAAACCGGTGGATCACTATAACCGATAAATGAATGTTGATGTTTCCTCACGAAAGACTTAATATAATTTAATCCATCATTTCCTCATTAAAATGTTCAACATGATTCATATCATAAGAAATTTATGAATCATAGATACATGATTTTTCTTTCCGGATTTATATCATGTGGTATCACTGGAGAAACATCATTACATTCTCTATTGGATTTAGCTTTATCATGGTTACATTGGACTCATGTTATTAAATAAATAAATAAAATCACTGTTTTAGTAACACTAACCATTGTTTAAAACAAAATAATCAATAAAAATAACATATAGGATGTCTAAATCATGATAACTAATTTTCAATCAATAGTACCATGTTTTTATCCAATGTCACTCCTAGTCATTATATAAATTAATCTTGATGGATTGTAAATATTTTATATATTTCAAAACATATCATCTATAAGTGTCATACCTAGTGTATATTAAGGTATGTAGTTGTGACAAATTAAATTATTGAGAGAAACATCATGTGAAAATTTGTATATTTCTTATCCCTATTAACATTTTTGAATAACTACGTCCACTTACAGTAACTAAATATGAATTTAATTTCCTGTAAATGACTCACCTTATTAATCAAAAATAGTAAATGATAATATCAGACACTCATTCATAACATTATGGTTCTCCCAATATTTTTACATCATAGATACCACTAGTTTAACTATACATGGAACCGACACGGATAGAAGTGACCCAAAATTATCTTAAATAAATATTACATATTAATATAATTTTTTTTACATATCATAACAAGTAATTATAGAATCATTTTGGATTAGTTCCTTTTGAATCATGGAAACATAAAAACTTCTTCATATGTTAATAACATCATCTGCAGATAAGGGATTTAAAATATTCACTCTTCTTATAATTTTCATAAACAAAATCACTATTTATAACATGTCGAAAATAAATATATTATGGTCTGATGTCATATTGTTCATAGGGGTAAAAAAGTGATATATATACATTATATGAGAATAAGGGTATGATTTCATGAGAATAAGACTACAAAAAATAATTCCCTATATATAATATATCATATATGTGAGTAATGTCAGAAATCAGGGTACTTTATAAGAAGACAATAATAAAAAATCATGAAAAATAACCATTTTTATAGTAACATCAACATAAGACATCAGAATTTTGAAAACAAATAAGCATAGAAATCATTATCTAATGGTTACAGAAAAATATATTCATAAAATAATATAATTTTTTTAAGAAAAATTTTACCAACATCAACATTTGGATAACCTCCACTATACCCTTTTCTCATTCTTTGGAAAACGACCCATTTAAATTATGAGATCAAAGATCATTAATCAACATCTATTGCATCTAATGAAGAAAAATGTCCCAATCATCACAAATTATTTTTTTTGTGATAAATGATCATTGAAAATGCTTATTATCAAAAAACAAGAAATTAAAAGTATTTCAAAAAAATTTCATAATATTATAACTATGGGAAAAGAATTGGTTTTCTTAGTATTTTTCCATTATAGATATAAAACATGTAGATAAATAGTATGAATGTATTAATTAGAGAATATAATGACAAAATCATAACTAACAACAATAGATTTAACTATATATTGAAAATTATTTTGATGAGATAGTGGGACCATTTCTAGAGGAAAATTACATTTCATTGAGAAAACTAATTTAAAACAAAAAATTGCTATAAATTTTTTAAAGAAATTAATTTGAATTTAAACATTAAAAAATATTCTTGAACATTAACGACAACGAGTGTTCATAAAGGTAAAAAAATTTGTACACATTAAAACAATGATTGCATTCACATATGTAGTAACAGAAAAATAAACCTTATTTTTAGAATGACATGAATATTATTTTTAATATATATAAACTAATATAATGATAAAAATATAATAAATATTACTAGGGTGACATTAATAAGTTCTTGAAATATTTTTTATAAAACATGCATAATCAATAAGTGATTGGTTTTTGATTGGTGAGATAAATACAATTGGTTGTTATTAAAAACACTGTTTTAAAATGTTGAATAATTAATGAAATAAATTAAGAATGGATTTTTTGTAAATAAATAAAATTAATATATGAAAATTCATGAGTTTCATGAGATTTTGTTTTTATGATATCTTCATCGAATGTATAAACATAAATAATCATGATAAATGATGAGATTATATCATAACACACATATCACATTGGTTACATTTTTTATATGCCCCATGATGGTATAAAAATTAATTAAATATAAAATCGAATTATTACAATAAATATCATGGTATTACATAAATATATGTTTTTATATTATTCATAAAAAGGGTGATATGATTATAGAACTATAAATGGTGCAAAGAAGATACATTGAGAAAAAAGATATCTCAACATTAGTCATGAATTCCGTTATACACATTATAACTACCAATATATAAATATTAGTTTTAAATAATATTAAATTGAAACAAAAAAATATACATCATACCATTTATGATTTAATTTAGACCATTTATTACACATTCATCAACAATTCCTTGTTAAAATAATTTTTGACTATAACTGATTTCTTTCCATGTATAGTTTAATTTAGTAATTTTATTCATATCACTATAATCATTGTAAAAAATAATATATAAATGATAAAATTTATTTAATTTTCCAAAATATTATGTATATATTTATTTTATGTCATCCATATCTGTTAGAGATAGAAAATGAAAGACACCATTCATAGAGATGGTGGGTCATGTGTACCCATGAATGTTGAATCCATTTTCTAAAATGTTGAAATGAATTTGAGTTAAATAAAATATTATCCTTATAGAAAAATATTTATTTCATTTATATAAATAATATTCTTCAAATAGACCAAAAATTAAAATCCATTCTAAGCATCTGTGAGAAAAAATCTCATTGCATTGTGAGTTGGTTCACCGTAGTGCACATGAATGACATTATCGTGTCCAACATGAAATGGAAAGTAAGAACGTAAATGTTTTATCATTTTTACTGAAGAATAATTATTTATAAAATATATAAAAAATAATAATTGGAACTATCCTAAATACAATCCATGTAAAATAGAAATGAAAACAAATTATATAAATTCATGATGAAATAGAACACCATACGCATGGACAACATTAATATTTCTGATTAGGTTGGGTGATAAGAAGGTATAAGTTTTATTAAAATATAAAATTTATAATATTATCCTAAATATATTATATAAATATTAAATGTATATTTTTATCTATCTGTGATATGAGATTTTGGAAAGAGAATAACATCATTTCAAGAGGATGTAGTTCTTCATACACAAGATCAATGATTTCATTTACCATTTTGAGAATGAAAATATGAATATAAGTTATTAAATTAACATAATAACATCTTATTATATATACGTTTAATTCTATATATTATAATATATATATATATATATTTTTATTATGAAGAAGAAGTAAAATAAAAATTCATAGGTTAAAACAATACCTCTTCTTTGAACAGTCTCTTTAGTTTTAACCTAATTCCTTCCAAGATTGGATTTCTGATCAGACTAGTGACTCCACTAAGTGGGGATGGATTTATGCATGATATTATGGAGGCAATGGCCAGAAAATTATTTTTTATGTGTAAAGATGTTAGGAATGGGTTCACATTTTAAATGTTGGGGACATGACACTTATGTAATTATTCAAATGAATAAACTACATCCTCATTTCATTACATGACATTTTGCACAATTATTTTTAATTAACATTTCATAAAATTTATAAGGTATAAATATGTCAATAAGATTTGTATTTTACTTTTTTTGTAGATCATATTACCACGTATATGTTGTTATCTTAATAACGTTGAATTCTAATTTTATCCATAAACACAAATATTATTTTTTTCTTTTATTCTCAATTTATTTAGAATAAAAAATAGTTTTTTATTATTATGTAATAAAAATAATAGTTATTACCAATATTTTAACCATTTATTTAAATAAAATTTTTATAATTGGAATTTTTTATATATTTAAACACATGAACATTATAAGAATTATATATTCCAAAGAGAAAATATTCAAAATTTTATAATTCTTTTTATTTCAAAATAAAACAAAAATATGATTCCAATTAAAAAAAATAGATTACTGAATATTCAATTGAACTCATTTTAATTTTTAAACCAATTGAGAAAATAATTGTAATATTTTTAAACTCAAATTTTGTTTAAAAAAATAATTTTTAGTAGTATTCATCGAAAAATATAATATTTCCTAAAACTAATAGAAATTTTTAGTAAGATAAATATGAAATATATATTTAAGAAAGGGTAATTTTTTGAAATAATTTTTTTTTAAAATTAGGAAAATTTAATTTTGATATTTATTTATAGAAAAATAACTTTTAAGAATATAACATTTTAGAAATAAATGAAGACCATATCAAAAAATATATATAATTTTTTTATCAGAATGTATTTTATATAAAATAATAATTATTATTAATTAAAAAATAATTATTTATATTCATTCCACCATGCTTGATGGATGTTAAATTATGGCCACGTTTAAATATTAATATTAATTTTTTCATGGATTATTATAAATATTTGTTACATTTAACACATGCTATTGATTATAATATATTATTTTAAGGAAAAAAATATTTCATAAAATATTGTGGTGTTACAAGTAATATTTCATTAATTTTAGTGATATTATTCTATTATATAAGGCTCAACACTTATTCTAATAGTTCACTAAATATTTCATCATTCATGGAGTATTGAATCTTATAATAACGTATCATGACCACATAATTAAGATTCTTTATTCAATAAATAAATTTAAAATGGATTTTTTTTTCAATTAACATGGAGACACATAAAATTATATAATATTTTATTAGATAGTTTTCTATTTTATAGGGTAAAATAAATGTGTTTTTTATGTCCTATATGGTTCTGCAATCTTATAGGAAAAAACTAAATATATTGAAATGTTGGGAAATATTATTTGAGAACTAAGTCTTATAATCATTTGGAGAGTATTCTAACATGGATGTACATTCATGGGAGATATATGTGTTAATGTTCAAATATATACGGTGATAATTAGAGATGAACATGTATAGGATTGACGTAATCCACCACCAATATTATTAAATTAGGTAGTGTTTTTTTAAACATATCCAATGTTGAAGTCCTTTTTAATGAACAATAAGACTATGATTTCATTGATGGATCTCTTATAGGAATAGTTTCACATTATAATTTAGATATAATCAATTATAATGCTTATTTCACATCTATTCAACTTGTAATTGATTATAATTATACATGAAATTGATGGTATTTTTATTGTTTTAGTATCCACTATATCACATGTTGAATATATAATGAAAAAATCAATATGATGGAAATAATTGGAAATCTAGGGGGTAATTTGTTCTATCATTGAGTATACAATCTCCAATGTATTTTTTTAACCAAAAAATATTAAAATATTATTGTTGATAAAATTCTCATTTATGAAACTATAAAAATAGAATTTTATTTAAATCAAATAATTAGAACATGTTGTGTATTAAAGATATAGGATATCTAATAATAATATATTATATCATTTCACATCAATGCATTCAAATACAAATTTTTCAAGGATTTAATCATCGTGGAATTTCATATGATGATAGTGATCATAATGAATTAAGGTTAATGGAATTTTGGGCCTTAATTTAATTCCCAATCAGAGATGGAGAGGTTTTATTGGAAAATGGGATATAGTTATATATCTCATCATCATGCCTCTGTACCAAGTTAACCTAATGAATAATTGTGTATATGTATTACCCTAAAAAATGGAGACACAATTAGAAAAATTTATTATATTTTGATGTTTTGGATTATTTTTTTATTGTCAACATAGAGTAATTTTGTCATTAATATGGTTGAACTTATATAATATGTTTATATGATTCAATCATGAGTTTTTATAGTGGATTTTTTTATCAATGATAATAGATTACATATGATTGATATGTTTTATTTTGTTATTTATGTATCAAATTCATTTATTCAAAACTGAATGTTTCATATTTGTATCGTACAATGCATTCTAAAATGAAGACACCTTATTATCAATATATAACAAGAACATGTAATGTAATGAATTCATTTTTGTTTTATGGTCAATGGAATTGAATATTTATTGAAATGGATGTTTTTTATGTTTGAAATATTTAATGATAAGCATTATGTTACTATATAAGATTTTTAATGAAATTTAAACATATGAAGATATTAGTAATATATTCAGTTAGTGGAATTTTAGAATTTATTATATGTTATATTGTTTAAAATGAGTTGATATGGGTAGATAATGTTGAAGACTAATAAAAAATATAATATTCTAATCAATCAATGTAATACAAGAATATTTATAATTGACAATGTGAATTAATAATGAATGATTACAAATGTAGGGTTGATTTAAGATATTTGAAAAAAAATACCCTATATAAAGGAAAAATTGACTCAATTTATAAGGTTAACCCATTATGATATTATTATTGAAAAATGGCTAAATTACATGCACAAAAATACATATGATATAATACATGATGGGTGATAAAAATTTGAAATATTGAAAAGGGAAGACAATAATATTGATACATGAGGGTAATATAAACAGAAATAAGTAATATTTATTGCTTTATTGTGATATATATGGGTTTCCCCAAAAATAATTTTTTTTGATTATTATAGAAATGTTATGTATGGGTTATCTATTCTTAAATTGGGAGATATGTAATGTTTATGAAGGTGATACATATATTTTAGTGTAATTAATTTAATCATAAATATATCCTAAATCTAAATACATAATGTTTTTAAGGCGACGACACAGATGATATGTACATGTTTTGATAAAAAACAAATGAAAAATTACTAAGGTGCATTAAAATATCAAATATAAAACATGGAACACTGGTAAGAGTAAATATGTCAATAAAAATAAAATTTAATTGAATTTTTATATAATGAATTATATAATATAAATTACAATGATATATAAGATATATTAAAATATAAATAATCATTCAAAAAATATAATTGACAATTCATTATATTTGCATACCTGGATGAAAATGGTTGTTGAGGGAAATTTTTTTTCGAATAGTGATTATTGTTACAATGAGATGATAGAGGAAATATGATGATTTGAAATATGATTTCTTATATAAAAACATAATTCTTAGTTATTTTAGAAAAATATTATACACTATATATCTCATTTGATAGTTACTTTTTATATATAAAAAAATTTAGAGTTGAATTTGAATTTGAGGAAGAGGAGGGCGGTAACATTAAATAATATGAAACTAAAATTAAAATATTTTGAAAAAAATAGTGGTTGGTGGATGGAATAGATAAAAAACTGCATTTTAGATGAAATGAATTTTGGTAGATGAATGGGATTTAGAGTTCTTAGAAGGATGTTGAATGAAAGTGAGAAGGAATACACGATTCACAAAATATCTACACTAATATATATTTTCTATTAATAAATTAGTACATAATCGAGAGTAGATTTATTAAACATAATTATGACATATTTATCATTAGATTCAAGATAAAATATATATTAAAGATAATTCAATGATTAGAATAATTTTATTTGAGTTATATTATTCAATACTGTGTGATGTTTTTTAAGATAAAAAATTCAACTTTAGAAAAAATGAGTTTATTATAACTAACTATTATATCAGGAGAATTATATAGTATATATTGGTAATTCACATTTCTAATTATAATTTTCACATATTTTGTATACAATTAATTATAGAAGAATACATAGATTCTATATACTAATACTGTATTATGTATTGCACAATGAAATAAATATGAGAGACCTTGTGAGTCATTGAGTTATTCACTAAATCAATCATTTGGAAGTGAAATATTTTATGGTGTATCCTATCCTAAACATGAATATGTACTGAGTACTGGTGAAAAGATATATCACTTGAACATTGTATTATCCAAAGAGAAATTTAGACAAGAATTTGAGTACCCATGAATAGTTTTTTGTGTGTTCTCAATGGATGTAGCATGTTGTGAGTGAATAAATAAAATTTAAGTATTCATATAAGTTTTAATTTATACACATTTTCATGATATTTTATGAGGGGATATTAGAAAAATCATATAATTTTAATATTGTTCATTATAATTAATGGTACCTGATCATCATGTATGTTTATGTACAAATAAATGTTTTAATTGGGTTACCCCTAATAACCCCCCCCCCCCCCCCCGAACACCACATATCTCATTGTGTATCATGATATAAAGGTTATATCCAAGCAAAAAACAATCCTCTATGGATTTATCCTGAATTATTTTCCTTGTCAAATATGAACAATATGAAATATATATCTTTTATAAAGAAAATAAAATTATTTATATATTATGTTATTATAGTTTAATAATTAAATTCCAGACATATTTAGAATTAATTATTGTATTCCTCATGATATTATATTAGATTTTCATTTTAACAGTTGTTTTAATGGAATTTTTTGTAATATAGAAAAATAAAATTTATTGTCTTTTTTTCAAGATTGTCTTAAAATATGTATTCAAGATAATTGTGAATGGGAAGATAACTCACTGGAATACATACAAGGATATATGAATTGGATAATATATTTTTATAGGAACGATTCATTACTGAGATATGAATAGATTATTAATATTACTAACATAAAATATCAAATAACAATTGATCCATGAATGAAATTTATTAATGAAAAATAATATATTCTTGGAAGGAAAATATATTTAAAGAAAATATGAATTAAAACATGATATTGTTTATTTAGTTATAGTTATACAAATTTATTCATTGTATATATATAAATATAATTCTACATTAGATTCTTGCTAGAAAGCTAAACATATATGTCATATATCATTTATGTGATTTTCCAAGGATAGTTCACTATAATTTAATTGAACATGGGGTCGACATGTCCAAAAGCATGGGTACCAATATTTTGGATCCAAACAATTAGAAATGGTTTTCTAAAGTGATATAGTGGGGAGACAATTCCTTCATTATCAGAGTGGATCATAGTGTTGAGTATTATATATAAATTATTTAGCAGAAGTGGCGTATTGGAAACAATGAAACTATATCATATAAAAATAAATATATCTCATTGATAATCAGTAGTATTATATAATGTTGTTTTTATGTCTATAAAAAGTAAAAAAATGGTAGGCATGCATTGTATCGTGCATAAAAACATGTATATCAAAATTCCTAAAATGAAAATTATGTATATCTATAATGAGAATACTATGAACTAACATAGTAATATTCTCATAATGTATTATCCAATATAATATCTCATGTGTCCATATTTGGGGACTCTTAATTATCCCTACACATGTCCACGAGTTATACACATGTTTCTAACAGAGACCCAATCAGAGTTTCAGAAAAACTCAGCAGTCCACATTCAATGGTGTCTAATGAAATTCCAGGTTGTGATTATAAAATTTATGACTGAATAAATATATAATATTGTTATAAAAATATACGTAAACACTTCAAATTAGGTTAATCAAGGGATTACTAATCAAATCAAATTACTTCATTCTATTTGGAATTAATCTATGTAGAAGAATATTAATTATCATGTGTCTTATTAAAAAAAATTACCTATATATAATAATCCTTAGTATGAAAGGTAGGATCTATTATTCAATATTATAATAAAAATTTATAATAAAAGAAAAATAAATGGAATACATGATATTATAATATCATTCCCTCTAAAAATTATAAACCATGTTTCATGGATACAGGGGTTTGTGTGTAATCCATGAGATAATCCCCTGGTTTTCCACAATAATGTTTCCTAACCAATATAATGGAAACATTCCATGGATTCCTAATGATAATATTGATTTCTATCACATTGGTATAATCCATGGCGTCATGTGTCGGAGTATATAATTCTGAACATGATGAAATAATGAGGGAACTCTATTAATAAAATATGATGGTGAATTGTGAGTGATACACCAAAGTATGCAATTTAATTATACATTTAATGAACTACAGTGAGGTGTCTCACAATGAATTCAATTAAATTAATTTTGGAGGATTAATCTAGTAGTTTAATAAATTCACATATAATTCCATTGTTGTGTCAAGTGATTCCAATCATTAAAAATTGAAATTTCAAAGAACATTATTAACCATTATTTTAATATGTAACAGACTCCCTCAAGAAACCAACTACTATATAAAATTAAAGATGAATAATTAAATTATTCAAATCATTCATAATGTAGGAACATGTAATGTGGGGTACAATTTCCATATAATAATTAAAATTCATTATCTAATTCATTTATAAGATCTATGGGAATCTACTTAATTTGTAAAATGATTTAACAATTCTAGTATTTCAGTCATTTCGTCTGTTATTATGTGGAATGAAGAACACATCATATGGTGGTTTGTCAAAATTAAGGAGATATAATAATTTTAATATACATGAACCCACCTTATTTTTTTGTTATGGATGACGTTTTCAAGCTCAAACCATGAAAAGGTTATTAATATTTAATTTAATATATTTTTTTATTTAGGTGAAACATGTAGATTTTATTTCATGTGTGTCAATGGAAAATATTTTTCAAAATCTATATATTGGGTTAACTATTTTAGACAACCTACCATAACTCTATGGTAGAATCAACATCTATTATCAACCTCTGATTTTTGAATGAATGAGAGAAAATGCAGAAACCATAAACACACTAGAAAACTTGGGAATATGTTCTTCTATGGAAATAACATTACGGAAGTTAAATAATAAAGAAAAAAGAAGAAAGTTGATTGAATGAATTCCTCATAGTAATATAATGTTACTGAAGAAATTTTATTTGGGTCATGGATGGATTTGGTATCACAAATCCTTTAGAAGGATAAGATGAGTTCTCAAAAATGTGTGATACTATACTCAAATTAGGACATGAAGTGGGTGAAATAATATTAATGGTGTAATTGAAATGAAATATATTCTATAATTAAAATGGGTAACATAGGTTAGATTCTAGGTTTTCAAAAACAAATACGAACCATGGGGTCCTCACTATCAATGAGTGATACCTCCCATGGTTTCATTGCATGTCCTTCTAAAGAATGCACTAATTAATATTTTAGCATTGTTAAAACCCATCACCCAGAATGGTCTATGTACATCATTAACACTAACTATTAAATATACACATGTAAAGAACATGTAATTATTTTATTTTTTCCATGGTTTTATAGAAATTCGTTCATTGTTAACATAATTATGTTCCACCGTCTATTATATAAATTATAAAAGTGTAAGGTATGAAATAACCATACTCAAACAATGTGACTCTACTTTTTTTACAAAATTATTTATTCATTCCTAAAAATTGGATTAAAAACTCATAAAAAATAAATGAAAACCATAGTATTGTTCATAAATGTAGGAAATATTAGTGAAGACTATTTATTAAAGAATATGTTTCCAAAAGAAAATCTGGGTTCCTAGAACCACTCCTCTATATACAACACATCAAAATGTTTCCCTTATGAAATTTTTTAAACATATTCATTAAATAACTCAATACACTGAGCGTGTATATTGAACTCTCATTGTTTATAATTTTTATAAAAATGCCATTGTTATTTTATAACTACATTATGTAAAAAATGTTTTGTCGAAGATATCCTTCATGAAATATTCTTCAATAATAACCATATTCTATTAAATATAATTATCAACTACTATACCGGATTCCTCTGGATCAATAGTTTGATACATGTCAAGTAAACAATGTCCATGCTAAAAAATATGATGTATATAATGTAAATAAATTTAAAACTATAAAATATTTACATGATATGCCACTAATCATTACCTATCCATAATTAGGAAGGATATGCAGATTCTATAGGATATATATCCTTGATAGTGAATTAATCTATGATCCAATAAATTTGAAACATTCAATAAGAATTTATCATATCACTAATAATGTAGATGCTAAAAGAGTCAGTCGATATAATACATCTTCATAGAATGATCCACAACCAATCAATTGTTCCTAAGATTAACCTACATTAATGTACCCAGAACAAGATGTTTTCCAAGTATTTCAACCTTTCCATTCACAAACCAACATATATTTGATTACTACAACCTGTTAAATCGGCCCTTGAAAAGTTAAAACTAGATAGTTTCTTTGAAGAAACTATTATTTTTGAAATCATCCAAAGGTAAGTGTTTCTAAAAATAATTTCAAAAAACAATAGAAGATGATTCAACCATGTAATATAATTCCTATATAGTACACTCATATATACTGATAGTTTCTCGGTGATTGGATATACTCATAAAAAACAATAAACATAGAAAATTATTTAATCCCATCCAGAACTGAGATGTTAACCGATCATGCCTATATAATATGATTTTAAATTGAATACATTGAAGTTATAAACCCTCTTATACATATATCGTCATATGATATTTGACCATGAAGTTCTCCACAATGAGAAAAAAGGGGGAAGCTGTCATCTTCAGAACTATAATTATACATGAAACATCGTATCCATATAGTTTCATTGGATAAACATTCACTAAATCTTGATGGGATCCTCCCATTTCCCCCTTAGATGGGTAAATGATTTAAATGATTAGTGGGCCTCTGATGTTCTTCATTCAACAAAATAAAAATGGAATACCAAGTAATGAATATTTTTACATAATTATTCATAATTTGAAACCAATGATACAGGTTTAGTCCATGTAACATAATGGTGAGTCTTGGAAGTATTTATCAAAATGAATCATGAGAGTTATACCTCATCTCTTCCTGAATGCTTACAGTTACCCAGTCATGATCATTAATATGAATGACCTCATTCCAATTAAGATATCGTCCCAGACATTGGTCCCCACTAACATAATCCACCATCATGACAGATAATAAGTATCATAATTTTTTCGCTTTTCAATTGGTTTGTATGTAAAAAATTCACAATTATGAATTAAATGATATGATATCCTTATCACTCCAGAATGTAGTTATTCTTCTCAAACTAAACATCCATGAATTATATATCAACACATTATTCTTTAACAACATTATTTTTAGTATTAAATCATTTAGCATTAAATATATTATTTATATCCCAATAAATGTAATCAAAACAAAAATAAAAAGAATAACTTTATTGAAGACAACTTCAATGTCTGATGTTTATACCTAACATGTGAATATCTATTTTAGTTTATTACACAATATTAATAACCTGGGTACATCTTCCAAAAAACCTCTATCTCCTAGAATGTAAATAATGTGTTATAATTACTAAATCAATTTATTTCATTGCATAATTACACTCATGAGTTATTAAACAGGTAGACACATATGCCAAGGATTATTACACTTTCCTCATAATACCTTCATACCCAATGCCTGATGCATTATAATAAACTGTATAACCTCTCCCAATATCATGATAAATATGGATTAGGAATGAGTTTATCCTTCCATTATTCACTTGAAAAACTATATCCCAATCGTGTACTATTAAAATTAACTTCATTTCATGGTCAATCCAATAATTTACCAGTAAAGATGGGATTTTTTTAATGAAATTCCAAATATAACATTCCATCCATTAGAAATATTTACTATATAAGATTTTAATTCATTATTTGAAAAATAATAATATCATTTCTTCTTTGGTTTTATATATACCACATAAAATGATATTATGTTACCATGTTAGTAAATAATATCAATCTAGAACTTGAATTTTGCGATATTGGAATAATATTAAACCTTGCTTATTTTAAGAAAGATGATTTTTATGTGATTGGAGTGATCATGTATGGTATTTCAATATATTTATATTATCTTCCATGTGAACATCCAAAAGAATCTAAGTACATTTAGAGAACTCAAATAATCAAAACCCTAACGGCACTAGTGTATTCGTTAGATTAAATAAAAATAAAAATAATACATAAATATTATACCTAAATATAAAATGTTATTGCATAATATATCATGGAATAACATACACATTATGATTATATTGTCTGAAATATTTCTTCGAACAGATAATCCATCCTTAGAGATGATCAAAGAGATATTCATTATGAGTAATTGGTTACCCGTTCATAACTGTAACAAGTTTCAACCACATTTAATTCACATATATGAGGATCCCATAATTATTTTTGCTGAAAATAATAGGAGTACCCCAGTTTGAAGTGCTAGGTAATATAATAACAGTGGATTCTTGGTCCTATAACTATATCATAATTTAATGGAGATTAATAAGTGATATCTTATATAGAGGGGTAAAAGTTGTTCCATCTCAAGGAACAATTTGTATGTATAAATCAATGTATTTCTCTTGTTTTAACCCCGAAAATTTATTAGAAAATATTTTTTCGATGAGTTCCTTCACTAGAGGGATATCAAGATGATATACTCATTGAACATTAGAAGAATTACCAGATAAATGGGATGACACTCCACTTTGTCGATGATGTTGTGGTTATGAAAATGTTTTCAAGGCATACCATTAACTTTTATTAATATTAGTTTCATAATGATCAAACAATTCCATCAAAATAATAACACAGAAGAATATCATATATTGTGCGAGAATGTTTCAGCGGAAATGGTAACATTCATTCTCGATGGGGAACTCCTTGAAGTGGAAAACATATACTGACCATAATTCCATTGGAGTATCATGTGTGATCACACCATATTGGAAATAAAAATCAGGACCATAAATTTCTTGATATCCTTATTTATAAATTAATATGAACCACATTTGTCAATCTATGATGAAACTAATGTTGTGGCTACTATGAACATACCTCACAATGATGATGGCCCAACAATCATCTCCTCAGTTATATGATGTACTCTATAATATTGACCAGATTTAAAGTCATAATCCATTACCTGATATCCATAAGAAGGTATTTTATATTTTCACACCATCTCATTGGGTTGGATTCCATTTGGTCTAACTAATGCACCTATTTTTTATGAATATTATGAATCAGATATTCAATAAATATCATGAAAAATATTTTTAGTGTTCATGGATGATAATATTGTTTATTCTCAATCCATGCATGAACATATATACTATTAGTGTTTGGTTCTGTAAATTTTGAGAAATAATTCTTTATGGAGTGGAGTTTGTAACATCTTGTTTCCTTGACATGATTGTTTTTTCCTATATCGGTGTTCCTTTTGGGAATGGAGTTTTAGATGTTAGTTTTTAGATTTTCTATAGTTTTTCTGCGATTTACACTCATTGTAACTATATCACATGATATATAATGGTTTATGAGTGCATGTCACGATAGAATTCTTGTTGGGAATGGTTACACAACAAGATGAGTTTTTAAACCTCAAGTTTGAATTAATTTTGGGATTTTTCATATGATGTGATAGTTCTTGCAGCATACTAGGAAACTGTGGAATTTATAATGTATTAAAGAATTACCCATATTTTAATTACCCATTATGGAATTTTTAGGGAACTATTCATGTTTTTTGTTCCATTTGGGCTATTTGTTCGCCCCTTCTCTTGACTAAGGGTCCCCCTCTAGTGATTTTGGGAGACACAATACAATATCTATTAATACGATTAGTGATTTATCTTCATTGTATTTTTGGTACATATCTCCGGGTGAGTGACAATTCATCTTATTCATTTCCACTGATAAAGGAATCTCCATTTAGTTGTGTTATTGAATTCATTGGTCAGAATTAGAATTTTTTGTATCTTTTTCAAGATCTATTGTGAAATTTTATTCTAGAGATTCTTCTATTGTTAGTTGTGGGGCGAAAATTGTTTTTTCTTTGTGATTTCGTGTTTTCCTCTTCTCCATGGACCCAATTTATTAATTCAATTAATTTTATGACTTCTGTATTGGATTTGAGGGTCAATATTGACATTGTGGGATTTTGTTGTTGGGGGGATCACATTGTGGGCGTTTGTGGCCAGAGTTCCATGTTATGTGGTTCTATATCTAGACTATACTGATGCACCATATTATTCATTAATTATAGATTTATTTATATATGGAATTGCCATTTTTTATTTTCTATGAATTGAAAATATCTGTTAACATTTTTAATAAGATTCGGTCATTCAGTCTTATGTAGCTCTTTTTTATTTCATGATCAATAAATTTTTCCTTCATCTTTGACTGAGGCACCACCCATTAAAATAAATTTCTTTTAACAAAAATTTGTTCATATATTTTTGATGAAAAATGGATTGAAAATGTGTATTTTCTTACAATTGATAAGAATTAGTGAATGGGTTTTAAATGGTTTTCAAAAAACTAGAATGAATTCTGAAAATGTGAACATGTGTTACATTGAATAATTATGTTAAAGGTATAGTTTGAGGAAATCCTTTATTTTATTTAGATTTATCAAGATCCTTTCTCATGTTTTTTCAACAATTTACTGTGTACATTGTTCTATGAAACTTTTATTTCCTTTATTAAGGTGTTTTAGTGATTAGGTATCCGTCTGCAAATAAGTCCCATGTTCTAGGAACCAGATTTTGCACCTGATTGATTATGGTACAAGTAGTCTTCTAGATTATCCATTTTTATTTCACAGTGTTATGATTCATGTGATGCGAGATTTTTTATATATTTATTTTATTCGTATTATATCAATGATATGCACGTTGATGGACAATTAAATTTAAAATTGAGATACATTATTTTTTATTATAACTAATAAAAAGGGAAATATTAAACATGATTTCAATAATACTTATTTACTACCTATCACACCATGATTTATTCTAAAGAGAATAAGTGAATTATTTTACAGAGACTTGTTAAAGAATTCCTGGGTGGGATCTTATATATCCTACAAGCTCACACCATGTGAGCCAATTCAGGGGTGTGTAGACCTATGTATGAATTATGATGCAAGGAAAGGAAAGACATCATAGTGTTGAAGTATGGTTTTGTGTCAATATTTTTGGGTATATGGTGGTGAGATGTGGGGATACAAGCCACAACATCCCATGCAGTATCTACTGGGTTTGGGTCCTTTATTGTAGGACTTCACTCTTTTTGATTTTGGCAACATTTACATCTGTATTTTTTCTAACATATTATTAATGTTTTTGAATATAATTATTATATTTGAATGTTTCTTATTGATCCATGTATATATATGAAATGGGTTTTATATGGATGGGTTAAATAATTAAATATAGTTTTTTTCGATGCATGTGTGTTTTTCACCATCCAGTGGGGTTCAAAAACGCCTTTCACATTTGAGATGAGTTATGTTGGGTGTTTGGTTTGATGGTGATAATCTCGAATTATTAGATAAATATTTCATAAAACAGTATTAGACATAAATAATCAATAGTATCATATAAAAATATAATGGGAAATTTATATAAAAAAGGAATCAAAAAAGAGTCTTGAATACATTGAAACAGACATAAACATAATACATGTACAAATAAATGACAAAGATCAAAATCAACATCAAATGATAACCTCAGAATCTATTATTATCATTATACCCTATGATCATGTCCTATACAATTTGTAACATTTCCAAATCTTTGTATTTATCATTTTCACAATTAGAATATATGAGGTTATCTTGGGTATAAATCGGTAACCAAAATAGCGTTTGAGTAAAAATTAGCAGTCCAAAATCAATAGTGTCTAACACCAATCATGTTCATGTGTATAATATTAAGAATTTATTTACTATATAATAAATTAAATTAAATTATAGTATATGTTTCAGGTTGGGTTTCTCATGGGATGCTTTGATGAGTCAACTTGATTTGGTAATGCCCAAGGTCGGTATTTGTAGGACCATTAATTTGTCAGATACTTGAGAAACATAACCACAATGTGTCTACACATAATAATTCTTATGAAAAATGGTAAAAACCAACAAAATATTGTAATAATGATAACATTGGACCAATAAATAATCCATGTAATCCATAAAAATAGGAGGTTGAGAGAACTCATAGTAAAAATCTATAATGGTTTTTAATGGGGTTATGATTGTAATCTAAATGATTCACCCCTTGAACTCCAAAATAATTATTTCTAATTGATCTCAAGGAATAATTAAAATAATCCCCATGAAAGACTATATTTGGAGTTAATAGAGACAATCTATGGAATCAAATTTCTAAGCATATCAATCCATATCCTATTATATAATCATCATATTTTATAGATATCAAGTTGAATTTTCTATGATATTCCATTGAATTTACTAATATAAATTATTAAAATATGCATAGTGTGGTATCTCGTTTATATGACACATAAATTACTTGTGTTGGAGTACATTGAGTACTCAAGGCATAATCATTGGATTCTAGAGATGTATCATGTCCAGATACTCTTTTAACATAATTTCTATGAATATTAGGAGCCATACATATAAATTATAACATATGAAATGAGGAAAATATATTCATATTTTATTATTAATATTTAATTTGAATAATTCAAAAATAACTCATTTGTGATAAATGATACTAGTAATGTATATTTATTATATCATAATACAATAATATTATACATTTAATTAAACACCAATAAGGAAAACATGGGAAGGTGTTCTTCCATTTAACAATTCACTTTATTCAATTGTGGCGTCCACTTGATGGTTCAATCTACACCACAACCTTGGAAGATTATTCATATTTGAGGTTAAATAATAATTTTCATTTATTCATATCCAACTAATATTTTTATTTAGTTTGACATTTTCAACCTGTTTCCGTAAAAGCTTCTATGAACATAATTTACTGTATTTATCAATTCAAGGGAATGTCATGGATAGTTCAGTGTGTGAACGAATGAAGGAAATCTATAAAAATCGTGAAATATTTTAAATGGTAATAGAATATCAATGGAATAATTATTTGAAAATGGTTATCTAGTATGTGGATTTATTTAGATGAGAGAAAACAAATTGCAAAATAAAAAAAATCCCAACAAATAGTGCATATGATCTTGATTTGAAATGACATCTCTGATAGTTGATAAATGAATAAAACAAGAAAGTTGATTTATAGAATTACCAAGGGTGATCCAATTTTACCAAAAGCATTCATTTTAGATCATAAAAAGAGAAGGTATCACAAAGCCTATCGTATGACATGACGAGTCCTCTAGCATGGAATTTTTGGTTTGAAAATGGGTTTATAGGATTTGTTAAATAAGCATTAAAAAAATAAGAAAATGGGTTTTTCAAAAATATCAATGTGGAATAATGTTTGGCCTCGTGGTATTCAAGACCATTTGAATAAGTAATCAATTCACCACTCCATGAACAGTTTATGTCCATGACATTGCAACCAATTTGTAAACCTTTCTTTTGTCACTATCCGAAACAAATTACCCTATATTGTTTAGGCCCGTGATTTTCAAAAACAATGATCTAACAATGCATTTATAACATTAAATTAATTGGGCGTTTTAATTATAAATTGGGTACATATTTCAAGGTCTGATAGAGCATGTCTGGCCCTATATTTCACACATGGTTGAGTATCATGATTATCCCATGCCATGTTTCAACATTATGTATCAAGAGTTTCTTCAAAAATAATAAATCTAGACCCTGAACCACGATCTAATCATATCAAAACAAAAATTACCAATATATAATCATCAATTAAGGATGAAAATAATGTTTTACATTGAAAATGAATGGATTTATAAATCAATAAAATACATGGATCATAAAAATTAAATCATTGGGTGGTGATAGAATAAAATAGGCACCAAAAACTATAAAAAATATGTATATTTTTAGTGATACAAAAAATCTAATATACCATCCATGAGGTTGGATGTTATATTATGGAAGTTTGAGTTAAAAAAAAGTATATCTTACCATACAATTTTGGTGGAATAATGTGTAATTTTATTTGTGGAACTGATGTTTTCAATATAGTCCATTTAATAAATTAAAATGAAAAACTAGAATAATAGAATATAATTAATGACCATTTCAATATATTTAGTAAATAATATTGAATACAAATTATAGGAGGAATCAATTTATTGATTAAATGTTTTGTATAAAGTCTAAATTATGTTTGTACATAATGAATACAATTATGCATTCAAAAATTTTAATTTCAAACATAAATAGATGATATAAGGATTGTGGAGATGTAGGTTAATAGTCATTCTATGATATGTAATTAAAATACAAATTTTTATGAAATGGATATTTATGTTTTTTGAAATTTAAACACAAATAAAGAATAAAAAATAGAATCATAATAGGAATGGACAGTTGAAGAAAACTAAAAATGATTGTGCTGAAGAAGTGAAATTCATTTTGTCATATTAGACTCAAAATCTATGTGAAAAAATCCTTAATATTGTATTTTTAATCCAAAAAGTATTATAAATATTATTCAATGTATTATAATTAATGTTAGGATTATTAAATAACGATATGATATATTTTTTGTAACATTAATTATTTATCTATGTTCTATAACAAAAATTATAATGGAATTTTAAGGATTAAATCCATTATTGTATATAAGAATAAGACAACAATTTATTATTATGATATTTAATCATCTAAAAAATCTTTGTAGTTGGATGATTATAAAAATGTATAGAAATGGAAGAACTATACTACGTAATTGATAACATATTCATAGTATCAATGGTGTAAAGAAATGAATATATTATTTAACCAAAAAATTATTTGATAGGCAATGGATGTCTATATAATTTAGAGGTAGAATAATATTAAACGATAACCCAAATTATTAAACAATTTATCTTAATAATAAATAGATTCATGGTTCTTGATTTTATTAGTGTAGGAAGGTAAATGTGTGTGAATTAATAAGAAAACATTGTTCAATAAAACCAATTGTGCATAAAATATATGAATCCATCATTGAAAAAAATAACAATGTGGTATTTTCCATGAATGAAATTCTATAAATATATATGATAATAATTGTTTTTACCATTAAATGAGAAATGTATAGTTATTCAAGGAAATATTTATTCAGGATATAAAATATGATGTGGGGTGGAAAAAGTTCATAAATAATAGGAATGAAGAATTTACATGTGGTTTTACATGTACGAATATAATGTTTAAAATCATGACATGTGGAGTGTATCTCTCATTGAGAAATAATAATGGTTATAGATGTATCAGTAGTTCAATAAAAATGAATAATAATTAAAAAGTCATATTAGTAAAATATTAACATGGTGTCCTTGCTGAATAGAATGGTAGTATTGAAATAAAATATATAAAAGGTTATTTGAATTAGTAGTGAAAATATATTAGAAATCAATAAGATTCCATAGAATAATTTTTAAAAAATTAGATTGTATTTTTTTCTGGTTAAACAGCAATATATGATGAGGATTGGTGGTATGACACTCCCTAAGAAATTGAATTACTTTTCAACGGATTCGATTGATTTTATATTAAGGGGAATAAATGATCCATGTAATGTATATTTTTAATGGATTTGTATTCAATTTATTATGGTAAATTCAATAAGTTAAAGAATGTCTAATGATAGAGGAGACGATGAAATAATTAGTTTTGGAGGTGGCAACAAGGGATATATACGATACCACACTAGCTGTGAGAGAGTTTAATTGTGAAGATTTATAAATATTTTTCTATATTATCTAATGTTTGAATTAAATTTGTTTCAATGAGTATATGATAAAATAGAATAATCTAGTACCCACCAAAAATTAATACTCGAATCTTAATTAATATGATTATATAATGTTAGTTATGTGGTATAAATCCAAATTTTTTTGATATAAAATTATATAACAGTTAATTTTTTTAAATGGAATCAATATAATTTTAGAATTCAACATTTTTAATGAACCTGTTATTATGTTTTTTAAAAAATCTGTGAAAAATAATTCATAAATCATGATTGTGTATTATGGGAATTTTTTGAGAAACAATTGTAAATTTTGTTTACTAATAATATGAAAACAACTAGTTTCTTTCTAAGATAATATAATCTATAAATAATTAATTATTATGATAGGCAAGTGATTGTCCAATTTTAATGAATATTGAAATATTTGTTGTCGACAAAATATCAATACATGGGATGTTGGTGATGAATATTCAAAGGAAGATGGTCTCATCATAAAATGTAGATTACATTAAATAAATAGAATATCATGGATTTCCTATTGAATTTCACGATTATCATGAAAACATGGTTTCAAATAGTTCAACATGTTTTATGAGATTCACACATTCCCTATTTATTATATGATGTCTGAATAATTTTTTAATAATTGAGATCACATCATGATTGTTGTCATAGTAACATTATTTTAAATTTTTTATAAAAAAATTTTAATTATTTAATGATATTAAATAATTTACGTTACATAGAAATAATCTATTTTTATACACTGATTTTTGAATTAGATTACTATGAGAAATTTTTCTTCAATTATTTCCATATGGTAAATTTAATTATTGCAATTTAAATTGAATAATGATTTTGATAGTGAATTTAGGTTGTAATTTTTCTTTTAATAGAATATGGTTGATATATGATTAATAGATTAAATGAAAATAATGAATTTATTGAAATAACATATACATTATGGTAATAAACATATAGATGAAATATATGAAGATATAGTTTTACAAAGGATATTGTTATATCATTAAAAATATATACATTTTTTGTGTTGGCATAAAAAGGATATCACAATTATTTTTTATTGAATATTATGCAGACATGATGGGAATATGACTAGGTAAACATTCAACCTAAATATAGTGGTTATCGTATAAATTATAATATGATTATATTTATGGAAAATATTATTATTTAATATTATTAAAAATGTTACATTAACGTAGATACTGAATCTCAAGCAACTTTTTTATAGAAGTAATTATGAGCTTAGTGAGGATGGATAATTTTCATTTTGTAGAAAAATGTGGAGAATATAACTTTATAAACATCATATTATTCCATAACCATGGATTGAATGATACTCGGTAGGGGTTATCACTAACCCTTAAAATATCATGTTTTATGGATATATTTTTTAGAATGACCTTGTGGAAAAAATATCGGATCCCGAATGTTGTATGTTGGATTTTTTTTATAATCGCATAATGGTTGTGATGACATATGTGGTTAGTAATATTGGATTCTTTCCATAATGTTTTTTATAATACCATGGGTTGGATTTTAATAATAGAATCATATTAATAATGAATATTCTATTATAATATTATATATATAGGACATTGATTTTTTGGGAAATTATTAAAAATGTAATGTTTTTGGATTTATAGAATTCCAGAATGGGGTGTATTGAATGTTGATATATTTATATAACGTTCAAGTGGTTTTTTTTATAATTTTATATTTCTATAATTAATTGTTTTCCATATATAATGATTTCTTTTTGGCAGTGTAATCCCTAATATAGATATTTGTAATGATATTTTAATTTAATTGAGTTAAAATTATATATTACTAGTTGTTCATAAATATAAAATTAAAATATTAAAAGTAATTTATTTACATACATAAAGATACATTGAATTAATAAATAATAGTTTCCAATATTATGAAGATAATTTTCTTTTTGAAAATAACACATTTAAAGGAAACAATGCCTGGAAAGATAATGGTATCGAGTATTCAGAACCATTTCAGTAAATGGTAGTTTATTATACCTAATGGTACATGGGATAAATTACATATTTTTTATATGAAAATAAAATATAAAATAGGAAAAACAATAAAGTTTATATTAAGATATTGACAAAACAAAAATATGTATATGTGTTGTCCTTTAAAATGATATCGATTGGTCATCTGGGATAAAAAAAATATAAAATTGATGATACTTATAGTGTTATTTATGTTTCATTTACTTATAATGGATATAACACACATTGGTTATCAGGATGATATATATATTTCATCTGTTAGTGTTTTGGAATTTTATCATATATGATAGCCACAAATCCAAATATTCAAAAGTTTCCAAGAAATAATATTAATTATATGTACGGGTTTTATGAAAATTAAAATGAAAAAAATATCAGAATTTATTATTATATATTAATGAATAAAAAGAGAATATATATGAGTAACTACATTAATGAAATTATCAAATATGTTCCGTTTTTTATTATCTGTTATAGGGTAAAATTTATTTTTAATAAATCATTACATTATGAAATTTATTATAAATCATAATATATGGTTGATAATAAGAGATATATTCGTCCCTAAAACAATGGATTGCTATGGAAAAAAATTTTTTTCTCACCATTAGGAATACTTACTTATTTTGATCAATGATATCTAGAGAATTAATACATTATCATATTTATTAGGTATCTATATAGATAATATGGTGATTTTAAAAAATGTTCAAAATATATAAATATATTTTTATAGTGGGAATTTATTTAATGATTTTATGACGGGTTATTTTTAACAATATATAGTATATTTATGTTAAAAAAATTGAATTTATAATTTATAATATACTGACTAGATATAGAGGGTAATTTATGAAATAAAATAAAGAGAATGAATTATGATATAACTATTCAATAATACAGACATGATGGTTATTGAGTACTCTAACGTGTAAGAATCAAGGATGGATATTAACAACATCTGCTTCATTGAATATATGATGGAAGTGGATTGTTTTATTATTGACAAAAATTTTAATAATTATTTTATTATTATATTCACAAAGAGGAAATTGTATTTATATATTATGTAAGACATTAAAAATTGGATACATTGCAATGGTGAAAATAATAATTTTGGAATTTTTTTTGTTAATTGTTATGTTCTTTTATGATAAATGATTCATCATTATTCAAAAGGAGTTACTTATTCATTTTCGTGGTTTAATTGTTGAAGAACATAGTATACATTGTTGCGTTAAATATATAATTAGGAGGAATTTCATAACTAATATATTTTCTTGATCATTGGTAGTGATCACAATGTTTATGAAATATTATATTCTGCAAAATTGGTTATTGTGGGAGAAGGGATTGAACACTTTGTGTAGTGACTTAATTATGAACAATTATTATTATTAGATAGCCTTTGTGAAGATTTTTTATCCCCTAAAATTCATTGGTTGTAATCTGTATTATAGTGTATCAACCCAAAATGTGTACACCCACTAAAAAGTGTGATATAGTATATACTATGATTGATATAACATTATTGTGTGTATTATTAGTGTATTCATCCTATTGTGGGCGAAAAAAAAATGTCTACACATCCTGTACGAATTTACTATGTAAACATATAAAGGAATTTTTTTGGATGTATTTGATAACATGATAAGTTCAATTTTGATTATTTAATAATGGAAATTAGATCCTTATGTTGATGTATGAAGTGAATCTATTTAATTTTTTACACCAATATTTTTACCACCCTCTTAGAGTGTCTCTACATATAACTAGATATCATAACAAATCCAATATACTTGGTGCCACCAAATAAAAATATTATGGTTTTCGTAAAAATATATATTATATATTAGAAATGTGACCTCAATATAATCCACTAAGGATTTCATTGGGAAATAATGAGTTTGATCTGACCAGTCATCTTTTTCAACCTATTGTTTCCCTTTAATAGCTGGATACTAATTCTCCTCTAATATGGTATTCCCAACATGACTAACAATTAACATAGTGTTAAATCATTCAACACGAGGTTTTTAACTATATAATGTTGGAATAAAAGGGGAGATCCTTCAATTTAATTAGGTATAGTGTGTCCT
This sequence comes from Viscum album, assembly GCA_963277665.1. NCBI lineage: Eukaryota > Viridiplantae > Streptophyta > Magnoliopsida > Santalales > Viscaceae > Viscum > Viscum album. Next base: position 1,438,417,673 of record OY728159.1, read on the forward strand.
TACATGTGGAACATATTATATTAAATAATAATTTAATGTAATAGAAATTTATTAATAAGTTGATATTTTTACAAGATGTGGGAGAAAACTGACTCAATGAGGGTATTATAATTCTATAAAAAACATTTCATGACCGTCATCATGTGTCTCATGTTAAAAGGTGTGTTATTTTATTTTGAAAAATGATTTATTAATTACCTCTACCAATATTTATTAATTATTTTTTAAACAATAATGGAAGGCCTGAGGGATGAACCCTGATCATCATGTTATTAAGATATTATCCTTCCTGATAAAACATTGTTTATCAATAAACTAGAAATTTACCATTACCATAGAAACAAGTATCACTTTATTTGGATGAGGAAATGTCATATTTAAAAAATCATCTTTCACAAGTAATAATTTATGTATAATATAAACAACTACTAAAGATTTTAAACCTTCAAAAATGTAAAAATGATAAAAAGATAGCAATGGTTAATCATTCATAATGTTATCTATTAGTTCCCACATGCGCTAATTTCAATCTAAGATACATTATTCCATCAATAGAGAGAAATTTTTGTTACCCTTAATATACTCAACATCAATGATTATGATATGGATACCTAAGATAACAGAATGAAAGATCATCAGGGAGGGTTTGAGTCAATTCATGAGAGATTATTTGAAGGATAAAACCCAAGATCTATCAATCTAATTATATCCTAGGATGGATATTAGATTTTATGTAACGATTGGCCTCATCATGGTTGAATAACGTGTGATATTTTGAATGAGAACATATATATTTGAGTCAACACTTATAAAGATAAATACATTTCATTTTGGTATAATTTTAAGGGATGATTAAATACATAAACTCATTTGTCTTGAGATTATACATCAATATATAGGCATTATTTAATACATAAAAGAAGTTAGATTAATATTTTATGATTTTCATATACTTTTTTTCACATAAAATTCAGGTCTAGATTATTGTATACAATTTAATATTCCATAATCACATATTGAAGAAGAATATTTAATTCATATTCACATAATTAATTATGTATTTCAAAAATTTTAATGATAACTCATTATGAAACAGTAATAAATTAATTTCTTATATTATTATTTCATAGAAAACAAATATTTAATTAAAATTTACATTGATGATAGAGAAACATTGAGAACATTATTTAAATCTCTGAGGTTGTTTTTATATAGCTCATTTATATAGATGTTATTATTACTATATTATGACTATGTTCATTAATTACTTTGGAAATTGTTTATAAACTATAATTATTTTTACCATGTCATGTGTGAATGAAAAACATATTGAAAATTAATATTCATCAATGTAATACTTAATTTTGGAGGATGTGAAAACTAAGTTTTAGGGTCTATAAAAATAAAAAAAATGTTTGTGTTAAATAACATTGAAGGTAATGATATCATGGAGACTAGTTTTTTTTTCCTAATTTTATATATGTTACTCTGAAATCCATAGGATGATAGTGAATATAATATTCCATATAACTAATATGAACATTGTTTAATTAGGATAATGTCATAATATATGATATATATAAGTCGAATATTGTTACAAATATTTAACTAAGTCATATCACATGCATTTATAATGAAATATTTTACAGTTATATATTATGATTCCACACTAATGGATGAATATTTTTTGTTGATAAGGTATGATTTTAAGGGGAAAATATAATATAATCTTAAATATAATATCTTTTTTTATTTTTTCATATCCTCTAATTTTATTTCATATTTTTATATTAGTTATTGTAATATGGATTATTATCACATGAATTCCTATAATGTATCCCAATGTATAATTCAATTCTTAAAGGCTCATCATTTACCTCGAACACTTATAAAACATCTATATGGTTTTTATTACACTATTTTTTATTCTTAATAAGTCTTCAAAAAATATATCTATCTTTATAAAATATTCATATTTTTCGTTATTTTAGTATATCGTTAGTGAATATATTTTTTCCATAATGTTATGTGATACATATTATTATACAATGATGCCATATAATAGGGAGTCTATTGTCTATCACATAGATATCAAAATCATTTTAATAATGGAATACATTGAAATTTAAATCATCAATAAATGGTATATAAAAGATTCATTATTTATTAGAAATACACGTTTTTTAATTTTATACAGGCATGTTCTTTAAAGTATATGGTTTCAAATATATAATGATGCATTGACTATGTTACATTCATTCTATAAAATCCAATATGAGGTATCTGATCTTAGTCATGTATTTTGATTCTCAACAACATGTATAAAATTTATAATTTTGGATATTGTTTCTGATATAAAATTTTATATCATTAAATATGATATATATTTTGATCAGGGGCCTATATTACAATATATGATTTTATAATCTACAGCTTGATAACACTTTATGATATGTGGTATTTTAAAATGTGATTTAAATTAACACATATAATTTATATATATCATGGAAGTCAATTTGGAATGTTATATATTATGATATCAACATCCCAAATCTCTCAAATGAGTGACTCATATATGTAAAGTGATATCGAGGTATATCATTTGTGGTGATATCATATAAATTGATATTTTTATACTTCATAGGACAGATGTATTGAGAGGTGATTGGTGAGAACCAAATCTTTAGTTTTTAAAAAGGAACCATGGGTAATCACTAGCCACACAATATATACATTAATGCAAGACATATATCACCCACAAATAAAAATAAACAACTTATGATAAAATATATAGTTAATTAATATATATGTAGAGAAAGTTAATTTTTCAATTATGAAGTGAATTATAATATTTTATAAGTATTTATATATTATGGATGTAGTTATATTAAAATAATTATGTATTTTTTTGGGATGGTTTATATATTAGTAAATAGAATAGTTTTTATAATTAAATAATTTCAATGTGTATAAAACATTTTTTAATAACAATCCATAATATTAAAAGATCATATAAAAAATACTTTTAGGATTCTTATTAGTTAATTATATTTTCCATAAAAAATGATTACATATAAATTATTTGCATAATTTTTATATGTATTATAATCACAAAATATATTAAAATATTATATTGTATATTTTTGTTTTTTATTGTTCTTTGATTTTGAAATTTTCAGGTTCCAATTTAATGATTTCCATTAGAATATATTTAAAACATAGAAAAGGTAGTTTGATAATTTTTATGATCATGTTTTAAAAAATATTAAATATCTCATATTCTAGAATTTTACATAATATAGGGATAATTCATTTATATGGTGATTATATTTTTGGTATCATAAATTTTAAGTAAATTAACTATAATAGAAACATATTACTGTATTTATATAGGTTATAAATATACAGTTTTAAATTTTTTTGTTAAATTAATTTCCACAAATCATTAATATTATATAAATATTATATATTTGTTTTTATATAATGGATTCCTCCAAAATATAGAATGAAAAAAAATTGGAAATTAAAATTTAATTCCTTGTACATGAATAAAATATAATTTTTATGTTACGAATCAATGTATTCATTATATAAACAAGTTATTATATTTTCATAAAATAAAATATAATTATATATATACGTTCCTATTAGATATACGAATTTATTGTAATTTTCTTAACTGGACATTAACTTATATTGTTTCATAAAAATGAATTCTGGAATTAATTTTTTTATATAATTTATCGATTAGAAATTTTATCAATTTGCTATATCTATTGAGTAAAGTATCGATGTGTACATTGATTATGTGTCAAAATTTTCTCTCGCCTTGAGTTATATTAATTTACTTTAAAATATTTAGGATAGTGGTATATCGGTCCAAGAGAAATCCAATTTGTGATTTCTAATTTTATTAGATTCTAACCATTCAAAAGAAATGATTTCATTTACGTTATACAAAAGATGCATTTAGATATGTTTGAATATTATCAATTTTTAATTTGGTTTAGTAACAAACACTATGTGTTGTGTAAAAATACAAACATAAATCTGGTTTAATTTTTTTTTAAATAATGGGATTTAAAAATTACATCATAAAAATCAGTGATAAATGTGATGTTAATTTCATGTAATAAGATGGTGATATTGAATCTCTTATAATTATTGTGTCAAATTGTATCCAAAATAAACACTTATCTTGACATTGATTAAAAAAAATTGGTAACTCCATGCCAATGATGGGTTCCCAAGGAAATTTTTTCATAAGTAATTTAAGACATTAACAACCATGATTATATTACAATTCCAATTTTTCTATCTAATTTGGGTTATAATAATCTATATGACTATAATTATATTATATTATAGAGAAATAAAAATTAGCACAACCATATTATGGAACTCTAAAATTATTATTACTCTCATAAATCATTTCATTATATATAATCTGATTTGTATGATGCCACAAAAAAATATCCTTTTATTGAGGGAAATAAAAAACGATTCTCAATGCATAATCATGTATGGATATTTTCCCACAAATTGGTATGCATTATATTAATATTTTTTACCAATTTAGTGGAAGGATATATAATAAATATATATTAAATATATATATTAAATAAATTTAAAACATGATACTATTTGATTAAATATTTTTTATTGATGAATGAAATCTATATAATCAAAAACAATGTTCAGATAAATATATAGATATAATATAATGATAATGTAATAGACCTATTTTATTGGTATTATAGTTTAGAGGAGTTATTAAGAAATAGAACATAATATTTATATGGACTATAATTTCATTGAAAATATATCATTATTGTACTTTATCAAGTGGTTTTAAATTATAACAATAATATCAATGTTCATTAATAAAATATTAAATAAAATTAAACTACAACCGATGTGAAATTATACTCTACATACATAAATTATGTTGTTATGCGAGTTATTGAATTTTTTATAAATTTTATATCCTCAACGTATAGTTTTCTATGTGGAATTCATACTATAATAATCATTAAAATGTAATTGTTTCAATTAAAATTGACAAAATTTCTCATTTTTTTATTTATAAATTAATTCATTATGATATATACGGTTTTTAATATTGAAATAAAAATAAGAATTGGTAAAAATTCATACCACAAAAAGAAAAATCATATGGAAAATAAAATATTTTTTCATCTGGTATCCAATCATAGTCATCAAATCATTATAAATTTGTCAAGAATGGATATTAATTTTCTGTATGATAGAGATGAATGAAACAATTTTAGGACATTAGAAAACTCCATTGATGTTGGATTTACATTATCGATGTTATTGAAATAAACTCTTTAATTTTAATGGTTATATGATACTATGTAAAAATTATATAATTTTCATAAGTATATTAAGATTTAAAATTATGAAATTAAATGATGAAATTCATGGTTGAAATAAATTTATATTTGAATATATTTTCTATATGATCATTTATTTGAAACATAATATATGATTCTGCTTTTTCTATAAATATATCATAAATTTTTTATCATTCGATTATCATGTGACAATGATGTTTTTTGTATGTATTGATTTATTATGATAAAACCTGTGAAGATGATATCGATCAACATGGTTTATGAATCATTGTATTCAAATATTTATAATACCATATATGATATGGGTATAATATTATATGGGAGTAACATTAGGAATAATAATAAATATTCTTTTTCTCATAGAACCATATAGTTTTTTTATCATAACATGATATTCAAATTAATATATATAGTCTCTAAAGACTAATACTAGTATTTCTAAAAGATCCTAGACATTTTTTGAGATGGATCATGATTTTTTACTTGTAATAATTTTCTTTAATTCTAGTAATAAATATCTAGGATTCATTTTGTTATTTTTTGGATGAAAATTAAAAAAATTGGGATGAAAAGGTGATGTTCATGGATGATGAACTTTTTCCCCAAACTATGTTCCCTTCCCCAAATAATTTTCATCCCCGGGTAGAGAGGGGTTGAACAATGAGTGCACGGTTTTTCGAAACTAAGATCCCATTTAAGTGTTACTATTCACCCCCAAGAAATTTTTTATGGTTAAGGAACATAGTTTGGAAAACTATTCTTCCTTACCCAGAAGATCATGTGTGAGTTATTAATTAACAAAAAAATATAAATTTGAATACTTGAACTCCAATATTATCCAAAAATAAAAAAAAACCCGGATTTAGAAAATTCCTACAATGTTTTTTAGTCTCATGGATTATTTTTAATAGAATCTGGCCTCCATTGATAATCATTTAAATTTATGATTGATGATCTACACCTACCATGGTTGGTAGTTTTTTATTGATATGATATATTGTTATGTCCTACTCCTCATTACATTTAAAACATTTATTTTTTATCCCATGTAGGTATGAAATTAATAGTATGTAAAAAAAATATTATTTCTCAATATCATATATATGGGATTCATTTCAAGATCATGTTCTCCATCACAATGTTGATTGTTCTACTAAAAATGGGATGTTTAGTTATTGAACAAAATTAAATGATTTTGAAGTTGGTATTGTGTTATTAAAATCCAATTGACATTATTTAAATTACATTCTTAAAATGTTAGAATATTTTTTTAATTAGTACCAATTCAATTTCCTAAATTTAACAATTTTCCATCCGGAATTAATTAACAAAGGGATTGTGAAATTGGATCTTATAACTATTGAATTAGTTAATAAAATATAGTAATTTTTTTAATTACTTGTTGACTTAATTATTGAGATATTTTGAATGTAAAATTAGGATAATTAATTGTCAAATTAAATATTAATATATTGTGATAATGAAATTTTTAGCTTAATTTTTGAATTATAATTTTCGATATAGATATTATGGAATGTGGAATAATTAATTTTTGAAATAATTATTGATATACAATGATTCCATAATTTGAATAGCTGAATGTTGTATTAATTAATTCCTTATTGTGATTATTTAATTGAATTAATTAATTTTTTAATTCGTTAATGAGATGTTGTGGATGTGAATTTGATTAATTAATTATTTTATTAATTAATTATAAATGATTTCTTTATGTAAATGATTGTATTTGATTAATTATTTTTTGAATAAATTAAATGAATTTTGGGATTCTGGATGATAAAAGTTGAATTAGTGTGAATAATCATGATGATGGTGTTGTGTACAATGTACATAGTGATAAATAGATTTTTTTGTGGAGAAATTATTACTACCTCAAAATATAATAATAAAATTTTTTAAAACGAGTGTCAGATAGAAACTTCATCTTCAAAGCCCCACTTTTGTGTTTTTGTGAGTGTTTTATAAATTAGTTTGGGACACCGAATTCTAATTCTATAGTCCACAGGGTGAGAGATAAATAATTATAGACCTGAATTTTTTTATCATCATACCATGGTTCCAATAAAACACATTTTAAATTTAAGTGAAATGTATAATTATATACAATGTAATATAATAAATGATTTTAATAAGTGAATTGGTTCAGACCCTAGCACAAGCTATAGAATGATTGGAGTTTTGGTTGTTTTCTATAACCGTGAATATTTTGTGGTAATCAATGAACATTGAATGTGTGATAATTCTTCATTATAAATTGTAATTAACATTTTATCCTATCGCATACAATTTTACTGACCAGATATTATTTAATATGATGTTGGTGGTTTAATATTGAGTTACACCCAATCCCCACATGGGTTTCATTGTCAGTAACCAAATAGATTTCATGGTTGTAGGAATGGATAAGTGAAAAAGACATTTATTAGATTGATGATTTTTTATTGATCCTGGATATGTGAACCTGATATGATTTGGGACCCATATGGGAGGTGTTAGTGATCTTTTATGGGGGTTTTCATATTGACATGTGTTATATACGTTGGATGACATATCTACTATTAATTTTGGATGTTTTATTTTTTATTTTTGTCAACATGTGATATTAATATTATAAGGATGATGGTTTTTGTCATTTGGTTATTATTTACAGATTTCCACTATGGTATAATGCTAAAATGTGGGTGTAGGCTTCTCTTTATCAATATTATAACATTTCTTCAAGTTTGTAGCATGTGACATATTGGGAGGGGTGCTTAAGGTTATTTATTAGACAATATTGGGGCACCAACATGTGGATTCTCGATTAGGACATTACAAATTTGTAACAAAGCCCATTTTTCCCTCATGTCTTACAAATAGGGAATGGTAAACAGAAGACTAGTAAGATATGGGTCATGGTTACAATCTTATCATGGTAGTAGCTATTTCATGACCCATTCAGGATGGGCCCATGCCATGACTACCTCATTCTTTCCTTCAATATGCTAGGAGGAGGTGACTAGCACCGAGTAGACATATACCACAAATGAGATTTATTATCCTAATGTAATAGTACATACACTCACATCACACTGATAAAAAATGATTTAATGTAATAACAACTAATATAATGAATGAATATATCTAATATGTCCCAATTGAGTATGATAGTGAATGTCCTGGAATGCAATCAAGGCCAAATACAAGCACTCAACAAGGTGTCTATAAAATATTTAAAACCATAATGTAAAGGTATTGGGATTATTTTATGAAATCCATTGGAACATACATTGTTCTATCTAGTCACACTAAGGTCCATCTAGTATTCGTCAGCCTAGGACTCCATCAAGGGGTCTATCATCTCCATATGACAAGATATATACAGGAAAACCAGTGTAGGTGTGAGAATAACAATACTCATTAGGACAACCATAATCCAAAAAGAAATAAAACAATGTACTGTAATGTAAGATCTACATATGTGTATATCTATAATAAATACTATATTCAATAAGTACATTAAAAACATAAATATACCTAAGAGATACACCACACCATTTGGAAGTCCTAACGAACTTCTAGCCATAGGATTAACCTCGCAGCAATCTCATTTCGAGAGAACTCACTGCTCGATCCATTATATTATTAGAGATAGTACATAATGTGTTCTATATCATTTGGTGTCCACCCAAAGTGAAAACATTGTTCAAGGAATACTATGACACAATGTGATGGGGACACATCAATAACTAATGTGGGATTCCACAAAACCAATCTATATCAACCCACTATATAGGGGATTAGATTCTAATGATCCCATAAATTCTACTACTACATAACACTAGGTAGCGGATCAATTCCCTACACATGGATTTCATGATGATTTAAAAAACTCAACTATGCATGATAAATGATATCACTCTAGTCTTGGGGAGAGATGCTGTAATTTAATTTGAGACTCAACCTCTAGAGGGGATAACAATCTATTGGTGTTGATATAATGTAAAATAAATCATTCAAGGAGATGAATGTGTGAACACTATAATCCTATAACAGACTAAAATATAACCCACCACTTTTTCGGAAATTTATATTCTCAATGATACAGTCTCAACACATCATACATCTCTATAATTGGATTCTCTATTTATGAGTTATTCTATATAAACAAAATGGCACGCATACCATTCAGGACCTATAGACATAACACCACAACAAGTCCTCCTGCCACTTTGCTCGACCTCTTTGGTCAACTAGTAACGATGGTATACCAACCACATAGAGAGTATGTGTGTGGATTTACCATCACTGTTATTCCAAATGTCCCTATTCCTCAAAGTCATTCACCCCACACAGTCGGCCGCACCGCACGGTCGACTACACCGCAACATCTGCTGCTATAATCAAACATCATGTCCAATCATCAGGTCGTACCACAACTGAGCTCTACCCCGGTTGCTCTAGAGTTGACTTTTGACAAAGATGGATCTGACCCAGGTCTACATCATCTGGCCCATCCCACCGGTCTAACCTAACACATATATCTGACCTTTCCCTTTGGGCCTGGAAATTATTACATCTACCACCACCCCAACACATCTTCCACTATAATCACACAATCCACCTCCATTAGTATTCCTATCACCACCATCGCCCACCACACTCAGCTCCACCACCCACAACAGCTTTGCCGCCATGTGTTACCCTCACATTGGTGGTCCCTTTGGCAGATCGTCACACCTCCTTCAGTGGTCAAAAATATTGGTCATATATATGTGCTCTTTAGCTCATGATATAAACATATCCGACCTCATTTTTTATTATCCTAGAATTATGGTCTCCGATCATGTTTTTAATAACCCAGAATCATTGAGCTCAGAAATAATGTGTTCTAATGGAATAGAACTTGAATAATGGAGGGAGTAATGTAATATCAAATCAGGAGGGGAAAATCGTTGTCGATGTTTCTGTCGATCATAGTTCCTCACCATCAAAATAGTAAATGAAATCCTAAAAACCCCAATATTCCAATATTTATAATCATTCAAAATAACCCATACCTAAAAAATGTTCAATCCATGGGGTAATTTGTTCATGTATAGCCCATATTCCTCATGGGAATCATAAACAGGGAAGAAAATATATAATCAACAATCATATCACAATTTATACCTCTCAATGATGAATTAAAATCACTATTTTTTCATACATTGACAAATATACATTGATCATGATATGTAATCCCCCAATCTATGTATCAATCATATTTCATCAGAGTAGATTTCGAATGATTTTTTCCCTGATCATCTGAATGTTCCAAGGATATGCGAAATTCCATTGGATTATGAAATAAGGATAAATTGTCGGAATACGAAATGAAGCTATGTCAAAAATAATTTTTAGTAATGTATTTTATTTATTTTATGTCTATGATAGATTTTTCACAAACAACATGCACCGACTATGGTGACATCGCACCTAGGGTAACACAGCTTTTCAAAACACAATTGTTACCACATATATTTGATGTAGAAACCAATTTATGTGTTATTCCACCATTAAGAAAAAATGTGAGAGTGTCCTATTTTATATTATGGTATTTTTAATGCATTTATTTTGTTCACACGGTACCTTTTAATCTCACTTCATCTATGTGGATAGCTTATGATTAAAAAAATATAATATCCAAAAATAATACATGTGTTGTCAAATACATCACATTCTCCCCAAACTAAGAATTTATATCTACCAAAAACCAAACCAAGGGCTAATCAAATAGACGAGGGTAATGAGAATGAATCTATTCTTCCTTCTCCTAGGAGATCTCTTAGAGATTCTTATACTTCCATAATAATAATTGAAAAGGAATCGATCACCCATTAAAGAAAAAATATTTTTTTTATCATCATTCTCCACCAGGTTCACCACAAATGTCTCTCCATCATTGAATAATATCGCTCCCCCCAGTAAATGAAAAGCAAGGGATCATGCAAATACATCCCCAGTTGCAACACGTGCAAGATATCATGTACCTGGTCTAATTGGTGTGGTAGTGAAAAGAAGTATTCCACCATTCAATGCCTGATCTGTATTGGAAAAGGGACAATGACCAATAGAGATATATTTCTACCCCATCCAAATCTCTATAATCCTCGACAAGGTGAAACATGAAGGAATATATGGTATCACTCCCCGAACAACAAATGACTCTACAGCCTTCAACATAAAACTATTTATTTATTCAAACTGTCTTTATTCACTCTTTTATAATCTACATTATCATAGTAGTTTCTCACACCAACTCAGAGTCCATGAGAGTTGACACTCACTAGTCAATCTAGCAAAGAGGTTTCATACATGATAACTCGTACAAATCATAAAATGGAGACTTATCGTGTAACACCCCGAGATTTTATGAAAAATATTCTTTCAATTTAATTAATGTCTTGTGTTGTATTCTACACCAAGATTACCTTGCGCTATACGCAACACCGTATTAGCTTGCAGTATACGCAACACTATTCCTGAATCGTGTTACACAAAATTTTGATAATAGTTATTCTACGCAACATTGAGTATATATATATATATATATTTATTTATATTCAATGTATAAATGAAATATGGTTGTATTATGTTATACGAAACAACGAAGGATTCTTTCACAACACAAAACCCTGACTTGGATTGCATTACAGGCAATCGCGACTTTCCTCGATAGCGTGTGTTGTACGCAATACCTGGTTTTTATAAACAACGATATATTATTATAATATTGTTATGAACTAACTATTATGAATAGTGTTAACTAAATTTTGAATTTTATAATATTATTATTCATCTTACACATTTTCTAGAACATGGTATAAGAACAAAATAAATTTTTCGTGTAAAATAAGTATTTTTCAAAAAATGCATCTTTGCCGCCTTTTGAGGGCGCACCCACTTTAAATCTAGTTTTTGACATGTTTATATGTTCAATTTGACAAAATAAAATTCTTCTTTTTAATCATGATATAAAAATTTACATTAGATAAAGTTTTGATATTTTTGTGATAACTTTTATATTTTAATGAATAGTAAAAACACGCTATATTTTAATTAAAAACAACTTTTTTCATCGTAATATATTATGTGGTTAAATTATAATATTGAATGGTTTTAAAGTATAAATAGAATATTTTTTTACCATTTAATATAATTTATTTCATTATCATTTATTTTACCTTGAATTCATATGTTAAATCAATTCAATCTTTTGCAATGTTTCAAAGAAAAACCCGTTTTCTTTCGACAACTTGATTAATTTTAATTTAATTTCTGAATATTTTGTGTATTGAATTTGGAAAAATGGATTCCATATCTGGAATCAGTGGGTCCAAATTATGTTAATAAGATACTTATTATTTTTGGGCATTGTGAATAGTAACTACGGTAAATTTTATTTACTATAGTTAAAGGTAAATCAGGTAATTAAGGGTAAATATATGATTATAAAATTACCCTAAAACTTGGAAAAATCATATTGGATGGCTAAAAGTATACCCATATAACCTAAGGGTCGGATTAGATTCATTTTATGGACTTTTTGCCATGAAAAAAATTTAATTATTATTAAAACCAATGAATGTGACAACATGTCACTTTCTTAAATCTTATAAGTATAAAAATTTTACTTTAGTGATAAACTTAATGAAACATAGAACATGAATAGTATCCATAAATCTAATACAATTTTATACATCATAGGAATTTATTTAGAATTTTTAGGGATTAAAAAATTATCATTTATTATGACACAAAGATGATACAATATTTGTCTTATTAATGAAATATTGTCAAAATTGATGTTATAAATGCCCAAATTAATGTAATTTGAAACTTTTTATGACTTACATAAATTTTCTACGTTAATATGACATGTTATTGTTGATAAAAGTAACTTGGTTTGAACTTATCATTCTGTTATAAATTTCATAGAAATCATGTACCAAATAGTGTCAAAATTGTCAAAAATTAGTTTTTTTAAAAAATATTATATTATTAATTGTTATTTAATTCCTAAAAATCTAAGGTTCGGCCAAATGACTTAGATAAGGATATATATATTAATAATAAACAACCTGGGGTTCTTTTGGCTTGTTATGGTTAGTTTATTAACCATATAGTGTAAGAAAACAAAAAGACACGGTAAATGTTAAATTATTTAACTTAGAGTTAAATCTAATTGATAAGGTTAAAATAATAACCTAAACGTGTCTAAATCCTATTGGATGAGATTATTTCGACCCATACCCACTTTAAATTCTAAATAGGAACCTTTGGAACCATTATAAAGCAAATTTGACATTAATATAAAATAATATTTTGAGATTTTCCTAACGTGCCCCTCTCCTCCCTTATAAAAGGGCACCTCCTCCCCCTCTTCCTCACACCACATTGAGCCTTCATGCTCGGCCAACCACTACAGAAATCTTTTCTCCACTTCCCTAGTATCATCCTAGAGGTCCTAGTCTTCTTCAAATACCATCCTTAGTTCTTTAAGTGGAGGTTAAGAAAAGGCGCGTCAAAAAGAGGTAATATCCATTACCGATCTTTTTCAATTGCTTTCTTCTTCAACTTCTTCTTCTTTAGTTTTTTCATGATAAAGTAATAAAATCAGTATTTATTATATACTTATATGTTATTATAAATATTAAACAACTCTAATTAACCTTCTATCCATCCTACTGAAAAAGGAAATCACCGCGCGTGCGTACGTACGGAATACCGTCTCTACGCTGTGGTGTAATCTACTTTCCGCCACCACATTAATTGGATGGGTATAATGGTGTAATGAGTAACTATATATTTTTATTATAAATATATATTGGTAATGAAATAGTATACATACACTTCAACTCAAGTTCACGATCATGAGAACGATATCATCCCTCGTGCGTACGTACGGACTACCGTCTCCACGACGCGATGAGATTCTTTCTCCACATTAACCACTAATGAATGATTATAAAGTATATATAATGAATAATAATGAAATATATGACATGTTAAATCTACTGGATTTATGTATATATATATATTTATGTCATCTACTTACTTCCATTCAAGACAATAAGGAAAGGAAAACCACGTTCATGCGTACGTACGGACTACCGTCTCCATGAATGGTGTGTTTCATTTCATTTATCTATCTATTATATATATATATATATATACTGAATATATATGACATAATAATCATGTTTTATATTCTGGAAGTAAGTAAATCATGATATAAGTAATAATAATGTCAAGAACATCAAGTCCAAACACCTACGATAAGTGAAATGATTTCACCCAAAACGCTTCTTTAACATGGAATTTACAAAAGAACTGGTAATATAAAGTCATAAGTGAACCATATATGATATCATAACATTGAATATGATTCTGTAATAAGTTAATGACATTATTTAAATCATTATACAGGAGGTTCGGATACATACAACGCATATCAGACATAAGGAAAGGGAAATATCACAATCTCATTTTTATCCGAGATTGTTTATACTTTGGCATTTACTGGGATGTATTATATCATCCACATCCATGTTTCCTCAATATGTAATATTATTTCCATTCACCTCCAATTGTTTAAATTATATTTTACCCTTTGGTGAGTTTTTAGTAAAAGATATGAAATAAATCTTTTGTCGTTTTTCGTACGAGGTACTTTTTGACTTTTCCGACAAAAGTACGAGAAGAATGTCTTTTTAACATATACGACATGAATGGATTTTTAAAACATTATTTCCAAGAAGCGTTCTTAACATGTTTTCCAGTTTATTTTTAATCAACTTCTTTTAGTTTATAATTGTACAACATGTTAAGAAAAGGAAAAGTGTTTTTTTGAAGCAGAAAGGATATTTTCCTCAAGAATGGAGTTCAAGTGTTTTATCAAAATTATTTTCCATCTAAGATAATAAAGGGTTCTGTTTTTATCCATATTATTACATTGATTTGATTATGTTATGATGGAATTGTATTTTTATGAATTCCTTTATCTTATATGAATTGTTTTATGATGTCACGATATTTATGATTCCCATTTTTACTACATGGGTTATGCAATGATGTATGATTTTTGATTTTGTGGCACACAAAACAATGGTATAATTATGAGATGGGTGGGACCTATATCTCCCTCCAATGCATTGGGTAATGATTTTATATCTCATGAGATAGACATGGCTGGAACGGTAGGTTATACCGGTTTAGTGAAACAGGACTGAAACGAGGGTGACCCGGTTCAGAAATGGACATTGTCCACTATGATAGTCTTGGAAATGAGTCTTGAATTATAAGATATGATTCTCTATGATTATGTGTGTATGCCAAAAAGTTTCATGTTTTATGTTATGATTATTGGTATTTCATTTCACTACTATGATTTATCCCATGTTATAAAATTATTCTCTCTTTTGCAGGTTATGATATCCAAAATGTTATGTTCTTATGAACATGATGTGATTGATATTTATTTTGTTTACCCTTACTAAGCATTTGAGCTCAACCTTTTATGTTTTCTTTTCCCCAGGATATAATGAAAGGTTTTAGGTAAAAAAATGAAGATCTTTATGGGAGATGTTGAAGATCTTTCACCACGATTAAAAGATTATATTCCGAGTTTCCAAAGACACTAAACTATTACGGTCCTTGTGTGTGTGTTTTTGTTATGTACTTAGTATTCCACAAAAGTAATGTAATGTCCATGTATGTCAGGCTCCAGGTCTCTACAGTTGGTATCAGAGGAAAGGTTTAGTCAACCTTTGGAAACTAGGATGCGAAAACGTTAGCGAGATCCCTATCGATATTTCTAAGGTATTTCTAGGGATGTCCCTAAAGATAAGTATACAAAGAGGATATAGTCCTAGAACTATGGTAACGATATTAGATTAAACAAAATATGTTAGATATTGAAGTTAGTCCCCCTTTATTATGATTTTTTCCTCTCACACTCATCTTTTTGGGTTTTAGAAAATGGCTGGAAACAAGATGATTCTAGATAATGGAGGATATGATGGACAATGGAATGAAATTTTTCATGAGCAACCAAATGAAATGGGATTTGGAAGTCCAGGCATTATTATTATGTCGAATCATAAATCTCATTATATGATCAATAATGTAAAATTTGCTAAGTTTCCTGACTCTGCTAATAAGAGAATGATTGAGTTTCATGATGATCAAAGAGGAAAGAAAGTTCAATTTCCCCTATGTAAATAATGTGGGTAGAGGCATCAAGGAGAATGTTTCAAAGGAACTGGAAGTAGATATGGGTGTGGAAAAGAAAGACACAAAGTCGGTAAGTGAAAAGGAAAAGGTTCAGTTAACACCAGGGATGAGGATAATGATATTGCTACGACATCAACAATGGTTAAATGTTTTAAATGTGGAATGTACGGGCATTATGAAAACCAATTCACTAAAGGGAAAGTCTCATGAAGAGAATAAGTATGGTCGTATGGGTAGTATTTATGTGGATGATGATGAAGAGACTACAAATGATATGTGAGATGAAAGAATTGTTGAAGCTCGGTAAATGGTTTACGAATGTAGTGGAATGATTACATGTTTATCATGTGTAATGTTGTATAAGTAATATCATGGTACTATGGAATAAAGAGACATCTAAGGATTGTTACACTGTGGTCTTTCCTTGAGTTTTGAATGTGTATGATTAATGGTACCAGTATCCATGAATGGTTATTCAGATATTTTTGGAATGTAGATGATATGCGCATAATGAAGGGATAAGGAGAAAATTAAATGTATTCATGAGCTCATGACTGATATAAGGAAAAGGTTATATCATGGTTTGAGTATATAGAATTTTTGGATATTGGTATGTGGAAAGAGTTAACTTTTGATAGAATTCATGTTTTCACTAAGGTTTAATGGGTATTCATTTTTCAAGACAATACATCATTAAGGTATTCACATGATTGGAATGTGACCAACAAGATATATGGGTGATAAATGATGGTATTCACATACTTGGTTGACGACATTTCAAATAATCATTTTCTTTATACTATGAGCTTGGACCGATGTATTTTATGCCTAAATATTGGAATGGATTATGTTAACCATAAGTTAGTATTATTTAAGGATGGAACGTTTTTTTTTGATATTATTTATGTGATGTTATAGTAATGTAGTTTTAGAAAAAGGACAACCTGCAGGACGGGCGACAGCCCATCGCGTCAGACAAGGCTGTGGGAATCGAACCCACAACCGAAGGGCGACTGACCTTTATAGCCTACCACTGGCCTACAGGAAGTTCCTGTTTAGTAGAAACTAGTTTTATTATATTAAGCAGTATAAGTCAATTTTAGGAACAATATATGATTAATCTCACTATAGATGGACTTATGTATTTTTTGATAACTTTTAAAACCTTTTGTTTGAGACAGGTGGAATGACCCATCATTCTATCACATGATCTGCTAACACATTAGGAATGACAAATTCAACTTCATTTATTTAAGAGATGATGTGGTAATTGTCCAAAGAACGAAAAACGGTGAGACTATACCAAAATCAAGAAAGTATTTCTTCTAATTCCAATTTCATCAACTTCAGGGAAATGATCTTGAAAACCAAAAATGTTGTCCTAGTGCTCTTATATCTGATGAATCAGATGGTACCTTAGATCATCACAAATTTATGGCTTTGTGATTGCTAGATTTTCCATAGCCATGTTCTCTACCACTCTCCATCAGAACATGATGGTTAGATTTCTCATCCATATCCATATTTTCACCTATGTGGAAACCCAGTGATTAGTTTATTTGGGTAACTGTTATGTTTCATACTTTTGTTTTTAATGATTGGTTTTGGTATTCCTTTTTACGGTGTGGGTTTCTATTAAAGAAACATTCGAATAGTAAACCATTTATAACCCCAACGAATTTTGAGGGAGAAATTAATTTTAAGGGAGGTGGAATGTAACACCCCAAAATTTTATGAAAAATATTATTTTAATTTCATTAATTTCTTGTGTTGTATTCTACACCAAGATTACATTTCACTATACACAACACCGTATTAGCTTGCATTATACGCAACACTATTCTTGGATTTTGTTACACACAATTATGATAATAGTTATTCTACGCAACATTGAGTATATATATATATATTCAATGTATAAATGAAATATGGTTGTATTATGTTATATGAAACAATGAAGGATTCTTTCACAACACGCATCCCTGACTTGGCTTGCATTACATGCAATTGCGACCTTTCTCAATAGCGTGTGTTGTACGCAATACCGAGTTTTAATAAACAACGATATATTATTATAATATTGTTATGAACTAGCCGTTATGAATAGTGTTAACTAAATTTTGAATTTAATAACATTATTATTCATCATACACATTTTCTAGAACATGGTATAAGAACAAAATAAATTTTTCGGGTAAAATATGTATTTTTCGAAAAATGCAGTTTTGCCGCCTTTTGATGGCGCACCCACATTAATTCTATTTTTTGACATGTTTATATGTTAAATTTGACAAAATAAAATTATTTTTTTGAATCAGGATATAAAAATTTACATTAGATAATGTTTTGATATTTTTCCGATAACTTTCATATTTTAATGAATAGTAAAAACACGCAATATTTTAATTAAAAACAACTTTTTTCATCGTAATATCTTATGTGGTTAAATTATAATATTTAATGGTTTTAAATTATAAATAGAATATATTTTTACCATTTAATATAATTTATTTCATTAGCATTGATTTTACCTTGAATTCATAAGTTAAATCAATTCAATCTTTTACAATGTTTTAAAGAAAAATCTGTTTTCTTTCGACAACAGGTTTAATTTTAGTTTAATTTCTACATCTTTTGTGTATTGAATTTGGAAAAATGGATTCCATATTTGGAATTAGTGGGTCCAATTTATGTTAATAAGATACTTTTTATTTTTGGGCATTGTGAATAGTAACTATGGTAAATTTTATTTACTATAGTTAAAGGTAAATGTGGTAATTAAGGGTAAATATAAGACTATATAATTACCCTAACACTTGGAAAATACTATTTTATGGCTAAGAGTATAACCATATAACCTAAGGGTCGGATTAGATTCATTTTATGGACTTTTGTCCATGAAAATAATTTAATTATTATTAAAACCAAAGAATGTGACACCATGTCACTTTCTTAAATCTTATAAGTATAATAATTTTAATTTAGTGATAAAATTCATGAATCTTCTAAAATGAATAATATCCAGAAATATAATACAATTATCTACATAATAGGAATTTATTTAGAATTTTTAGGGATTAAATAATTATCATTTATTATGACACAAAGAAGATGCAGTAATTGTCTTAATAATGAAATATTGACATAATTGATGTTATAAATGCCCAAATAAATTTAATTTCAGACTTTTTATGACATACATTAATTTTATAGGTTACTATGACATGTTATTATTTATATAAGTAACTTTTTTCGAACTTATCATTCTGTTATGAATTTCATAAAAATCATGTACCAAATAGTGTCAAAATTGACATAAATTAGTTTTTAAATCAAATATAATATTATTAATTGTTATTTAATTCCTAAAAATATAATGATAGTCTAAATGACTTAGATAAGGATATATATATATTAATAATAAACAACTTGGGGTTCATTTGGCTTTTTAGGGTATGTTTATTATGCATATAGTGTAAGAAAACAAAAAGACACGGTAAAAGTTAAATTATTTACCTTAGAGTTAAATGTAATTGATAAGGTTAAAATATTAACCTAAACCTATATAAATCCTATTGGATGAGAGTATTTAGACCCATCCCCACTTTATCTTAGAAATAAGACCCTTTGGAACCATTAGAAACCGAATTTTACCATAATATAAAATAATATTTTCAGATTTTCCTAAGGTGCCCCTCTCCTCCCTTATAAAAGGGAACCTCCTCCCCCTCTTCCTCACACCACTTTGAGACTTAAAACTCGGCCAAACCCTGAAAACATCTCTTCTCCACTTCCCAAGTATCATCCTAGAGGTCCTGGTCTTCTTCAAAGACCATCCTTAGTTCTTTAAGTGGAGGTTAAGAAAAGGAGCGTAAAAAATAGGTAATATCCATTACCGATCATTTTCAATTTCTTTCTTCTTCAACTTCTTCTTCTATAGTTGTTTAATGATAAAGTAATAAAATACGTATTTCTTGTATACTTATATGTTATTATGAATATGATAGAACTCTAATTAACCTTCTATCCATCCTACGGAAAAAGGAAATCACCGTGCATGCGTATGTACGGAATACCATCTCCACGCCGTGGTGTAATCTATTTTCCACCACCACCTTAATTGGATGGGTATAATGGTGTAATGAGTAACTATATATGATTATTATAAATTGATATTTATACTGAAACAGTATACATAAACTTCAACACAAGTTCACAATCATGAGAACGATATCATCGCTCATGCGTACGTACGGACTACCGTCTCCACGACGCCATGAGATTCATTCTCCACATTAACCATTAATGAATGATTATAAAGTATATATAATGAATAATAATGAAATATATGACATGTTAAATATACTGGATTTATGTATATATATATATATGTATGTATGTCATCTACTTACTTCCATTTACGACAATAAGGAAAGGAAAACGGCGTTCATGCGTACGTGCGGACTACCGTCTCCATGAACGGTGTGTTTCATTTCCTTTATCTATCTAATATATATATATATATATACTGAATATATATGATATATAAATCATGATTTATATTCTGGAAGTAATTAAATCATGATATAAGTAATAATAATGTCAAGAACAACAAGTCCAAACACCTACGATAAATGAAACGATTTTACCGAAAACGCTTCTTTAACATGGAATTTACAAAAGAACGGGTAATATAAAGTCATAAGTGAACCATATATGATATCATAACAATGAATATGATTGTATAATATGTTAATGACATTATTTAAATCATTATACAGGAGGTTCGGATACGTACAAACAAGATCGGACATAAGGTAAGAGAAATATCACAATCTCATTTTTATCCGAGATTGTTTATACTTTGGCATTTACTGGGGTGTATTTTATCATCCACATCCATGTTTCCTCAATATGTAATATTATTTCCATTCACTTAAAATTTTTTAAATCCAATTTTACCCTTCGGTGAGTTTTTAGTAAATGATATGAAAGGAATCTTTTGTCGTTTTTCGTACGAAGTACTTTTTGACTTTTCTGACAATAGTACGAGAAGAATGTTTTTTAACATATACAGAATGGATGGATTTTTAAAACATTATTTCCAAGAAGATTTCTTTACATGTTTTCAAGTTTATTTTTAATCAACTACTTTTAGTTTATAATTGTACAACATGTTAAGAAAAGGAAAAGTGTTTTTTTAAGTAGAAAGGATATTTTCCACACGAATGGAGTTCTAGTGTTTTATCAAAATTATTTTCCATCTAAGATAATAAAGGGTTCTGTTTTTATCCCTATTATTACATTTATTTGATTATGATGTGATGGAATTAAATTTTTATGAATTCCTTTATCTTATATGAATTATTTTATGATGTCACGATGTTTAAGATTCCCATTTTTATTACATGGGTTATGCAATGATGTATGATTTATGATTTTGTGGCACAAAAATGTATGGTATAATTATGAGATGGGTGGGACCTATATCTCCCTCCAATTCATTGGGTAATGATTTTATATCTCATGAGATAGATATGGCTTGAACGGTAGGTTATACCGGTTTAGTGATACAGGACTGAAACGAGGGTGACCCTGTTCAGAAATGGACTTTGTCCACTAAGATAGTCTTGGAAATGAGTCTTGACTAATAAGATATGATTATCTATGATTATGTGTGTATGACACAGAGTTTCATGTTTTAGTTTATGATTATTGGGATTTCATTTCACTACTATGATTTATCCCATGTTATGAAATTATGCTCTCTTTTGCAGGTTAAGATTTCCAAAATGTTATGTTCTTATAAACATGATGTGATTGATATTTATTTTGTTTACCCTTACTGAGCATTTGAGATCACCCTTTTAGGTTTTCTTTTTCCCAGGATATAATGAAAGGTTTTAGGTAAAGAAAAAGGAAGATCATTATGGGAGATGTTGAAGATCTTTCACCACGATTAGAAGATTATATTCTGAGTTTCCAAAGACACTAAACTAATACTGTCCTTGTGTGTGTGTTTTTGTTATATACTAAGTATTCCGCAAAAGAAATGTAATGTCCATGTACGTCAGGATCCGGGTCTCTACATATCGATTGTGGAATGGTAAATATTTAAGCATTCAAACATCACCAGAGGAAGGTTATCCTACCAACTTCCGGGAATGATCAACATGAATGCCCAAAACTAGTCCTCCAGAACAGGAATGGTCACCTTATTCCATTTGTCCTTCTTTGGTGAAATGATGTAATAAATTTTAGTTGGGTCTCATATGCCTCATGTATACCCTTTCAAAATGGGTATGTAAATAGATAATCATGATCAGATATTATAATATCTGTACCTCAATGGATTTAAACTATTTCATTCATGTATTGGAATCACATTATTTATAATGAACTAAATTCTCAGTTATCATTACTGTTTGATGACATGGTGAGTTAGTGAATAATCACCCTGATGGAATGTTGTCCCCTAGGCATCTGTGGAAAACCCGCTATGATGTATGTCGATGTACAATTACACATCTGTTATGGAGCCTCAATGGTTTGAGCTAATCTCGATAGAACCTAGTGACCAACTTTCGCATAATAACATGTATAGCATCGAAAAACCAATTCTGTAAGTCTCATCTTCATCCATGGCCACCAGAACTAATTTAAGTGGTCCTGACACATCATTAACACACCAAGATGTACAAAAAAGGGGATTTATGTATGTTTCATATAACATCCAACTACAATGACACTGGTACATTTAAAAGTCTTCTAAAAAGTAATACATTCTACAAAATTTTCTAATATCTATCATGAGCAGACCATTTTGACATATGAGAATGTTAGGTTGGAACAACCCGAATCCGGAGCCTCTCCCTTAGTGCCCCGTAACCGGTTCACCACATGACCTCAAGCGCATTTCCCCAAACATTAGAGGCTACCGACTAGCAGCGAGGGCCTTGGTAATTATTGGGGAAGCAATGCCCTCATTTGGAAAGGTATACAAAGTAAGGAATACAAAAATAAAAAACAGAAGCAGTAACAACATGCATCACTATAACCGACAGTGGAAGAATAAATATATAACAATGATGATAATGATGCAGCAGGTACAAGTATCTGAGGAAAGAATCAAACACAACAACATGCTGGAATACAACTGAACACAAGTACTAAATTAATATAAATGAAAAACAGGTGAGAAAACTCCTCAGCATCGCAAGCCTCATCTCGGTCCCATGCTCTCCAGCTCCAGTGAAATCAGGAACCCGAAGTACAAGGGCACATGACCTTATCTATACCAGCAACAATATAGTCTACTTGGGCCCAATAGCATGGCCCAAACAGGATGTGAGATAAAATCCTAGTTGGAAATCATCCAAGGATTTGTGCCTCACAGACAATGAATACAGGGAAAGTAAGAGTGCAGGAAGGAGTAAACAGAAAATCATGCAACATCTATAATCCATAGTTCTAACATATAAATTATAAAAGTAAACAACAAGAAACTAGAAGAAAACAGGTAACCCTTTGGGAAGCTCCAACAGCCTAACCCCTATGGTTCCTCCTAAAAGTACTAGAAACCCTCTAGGAGGCACACACATTCTCACCCCTCTGGTTCAGCTATGAAAATTCATTCTGAGGAAAAACTCACCGTCAATTCCCCTTATAGTCTTGTATCGTGATAAAGGATCACTGGGGAAGCACTCAACGTCTTATTCACAGTGTGGCCCGCTTCGAGGAACTACATACTCTCTGATGACGCACTCATATTCAATTCCCCATGTGGTCTCGCATCGTATTTAATGACACTCTAGAGAAGATCTTACGTACATTCTCCCTACGGTCTACTACACTAGGTTCTCAAAGTACTGTGAGAAATTAACATGCTCAGCGCGCGTGTATCCCCCATGTAAACCTCAAGAACTACTTGGCTATCATTATAAGGCACAACAACATAACAATATCATAGTTCAACTATCCTATAACTACGAATGGAAAATGGAAATGCCTAATAAGGAAAAAATGCAAGGCAAGCACATGAACACAATATAACATATCCAAAATTTACAAGAATTTACCTCTACTCAAGAATACAAATATTGTAGGCACAAACACAGGGAAAACAGGAAATACCCAATACTTCATTCAAGGGTATTGGTGGAATTTACACCAAGTGCTAAAAGAAATTCTACATAAAGGCACAAACCACCAACCTTGATGATATGGAATCGATATACTTGAACCACAATGCCAAATTCTCCTCAGAAGAGCATAGATCTATGAAAATGAACAAAACGCTCAACCCACGATAACATGTAAACGAGGAGGAATCATTGAACATGTCTAAATAAGAAGAGATATCATAACGAGGTGATCCCAACGTAATCGACGATGGTTTAAATGGAGATCGAATGGTAGCACGGGGCTTAGGGAAGATTTTCAGCCGTACGGGTCGCTCTCGGACAAAGATCCCGAAGAAGAAGCAACTTCTGTCCATCAGGCACAACCCCAATACATTTAGTGAAAAATAGTAAAGTACATGGAGTGTACTTTTAGAGTACACAATGTGTTCTAGGTTTTTCCATACACCGCCAAAAATAGCCTCCACGTCACCCTTACACACTGTGTGTGTGGCCCGGAAATGATAAGCACGCGACTTCGAGTGGGAAAAGAGTACATGATGTGTACTCAGAAAGTACACAACGTGTTCATAAAAAATTTCCTGAAACTCCATTTTTCTCAAAAACTCCAAAAAAGAAATGGAATACCTGAAAAGATGATTCAGGTTCTTACAAACTTCCCCACTTAATTAAATTCATCCCCAAATTTCCCAAACAAGTAAGAGAAGGAGAACCCCCGAACAGCTCCGGCCACTACGATCATACATCAGCCTTCCTCTTCCAGGTATCGTCCTTTACTCGCTCGTGAGGCCATAGCAAACGTACCATAGGAATATACCACCCACCGAGAACTATCGTCCTGTGATAGAAAATCCGGATAGGATACTCCTTGAACGATGCATCTACTTCGAGATCAACCTCCTCAGGCTGGAAGACATGAGATGGTTCTGAGAAGTAACATCAGAGATGAGAGACGTGGAAGACGTCATGCATGGATCAGTACCTCTATGGTAGCTGCAACCGACAGGAAACCGAACCCACTCTCCCCAATACCTCAAACGGCCCGACGTACCTCGGTGAAAGCTTACCCTTCCTCCGAATCCTCTTGTGTCGCAACCTCGGTGTGGCACGCAGGAAAACCTGATCCCTGACCTCAAACTCCAGAGGTAGTCTTCGCTGATCAACATAAGACTTAGGTCGAGACCCTGTTGTAGCCATCCTCTTCCAAAAAAAATCTATCTACATGGAAGTCTCCTGAACATGAAGAGGTCCATGCAAAGCTGCCTCTCCTGCTTCCAGCCAGCATAAAGGTGATCAGCATGGCCTACCGTACAAAGCCTCATATGGTTCCATCTATATGGTCTCCTAGAAACTGTTGTAGTAGGAAAACTCCATAAGACGGATATGCTTCTCTCAACAACCTATAAAGTCTAGGATGCATGCCAAGAGAATATCCTCAAACACCTGGATCGTGCCCTCGGACTGGCCATCAGTCTGGGGATGGTATGCGGTACTTAAAAGTACATGTGTACCCAATACCTTCTGAATCCCTGCCAGAACCGAGAGGTAAAGCGCGCATCCCTATCTGAAACAATGTAGTGTAGAACTCCATGTAAACGTACATTACCTATGATGTAATGTCATCCCAGATCATCGACACTGAATGTCTCCCTGATCGGAAAGAAGTTAGAAATCTTCGTGAGCCCATCGACGACAACCCAAACAGCATCGTTCTCCCAAGGCGATCTCAGCAAACCGGTCACGAAGTCCATATCAATATCATTCCCCTACCACTTCGGAATGGGTAATTACTGCAAAAGCCTTGATGGTCGCTGATGCTCTGCTTTCACCTAATGACATGTAGAACATATCATGACAATGCCAGCAACATCATTCTTCACACCTAGCCACCAGTACTGGTGATGAAGATCCCAGAAAATCTGGGTGAATCCTGATAGTTGCCTCATCCGTACCCGATCAAGTATTGCAGAGGTAACTGGTACAGAAGATAGGAGGGTATGTCCCTGTCTATCGTGCACCTCCAGATGCATCTCAGAGAACTGAGGAATAAGATGCCACTCAATACTGGCATCTTGAATTTCCTTAATCTGAGTTCTCCTGTTTAATGCATATTCCACTACCTTTCCCTTTCCCAGAGTATAGGCAAGCTCGAAAACAAATGACTGAAGATACTCAACTGACCTGTGCTGCCATAGATTCAGATCACGCTGAATGAAGATATACTAGAGACTCTTGTGGTTAGTGAAGACCATAGAGTGCTCTCCCAAAAGATAGAGTCCCCAAAAACGTAAGGCATGAACAACAACTGCCAACATCATATCGTGCGTCATGTAGTTCCTCTCATGTGGCCTCAATTACCGAGACCCGTACGCAACGACTCCATCTCCCTGAATAAGCATAGCTCCTAGACCGAAACCTAAATAATCACAATAGACTATATAGCTCTTTCGTGGCTCTAGAAAGACTAGTATTGGTGCCGATGTCATCCTTACCTTCATCTCCTGAAAGGATGACTCACAAGAATCTGACCATAAGAACTTCTCCCCACTTCTTGGTCAGACCTGTCAAAGGTGATGCAAGGCGTGAAAAGTCCTGAATGAAGCATCTGTAGTATTCAAAAAGCCCTAGAAAACTCGATAGCACAAAAAAATTATTCATATACTCCCAGGAGACTACAACTCTCACTTTCTCTGGGTCCACAGTTACTCCTTCCTCTCAGATAACGTGACCCAAGAAGTGAATCCATTCCATCCAAAAGTGGCACTTCGATTGTTTACCATAAAGTTGATGCTCACTTAGTGTAATCAGAACAATCTCAGTATGGGTGGCATGGTCGTGTCGGGTGTGAGAGCACACCATGATATCATCCATGAATACCACGACGAAGGAGTCCAAGTATGGATGGAACACTCAGTTCATCAGTTCCATGAAAACTGCAGGCGCATTCGTGAGACTGAATGGCATTACAGTCGTATAGACCATCCCTATTCCCGAAGGCCTTCAGATGTATATCTGATGGTATAACACAAAACCAATGACAACTGGACATCAAGTCGATCTTTGAGACCACCCGGGATCCTCAAAGATGATCAAAGAGGTCATTGATCGTCGTCAAGGGATATCAGTTATTGACCATCAACTGGTTCAGCTTCCGATAGTCCACACAAAGATGAAGGTTACCGTCTACCTTCTTCACAAATAGGATAGGAGAACCCCTAGGGGAAGTACCTAGTTGGATGAAACCCTTTGCCTACAACTCCTCCAACTACTTCTTGAGCTCCTGCAGCTCAGGTGTAGCTATCCTATAAGGAGGAATGGACATCAATGCTACTCCTGGCACGAGCTCAACAGAAAATTCTACCTCACGCTCCAGAGGAAAACCCAAAAAGTCCTATGGAAAGACGTCCCTAAAATGATCCACCGCTGGAGGAATGTCCAACTGTGATGTCCCCTGATCAACTAGATAATGTCTAACAATCTGGGCTGTCACACTTCCCAGCCCATGATGCTCGAGTCCTACTCGACTCGCCTGAACATCCCATTCGCCTCTATGAAGAAAAGACTCACCCTATGGTGAAACGAAACTCATTCTGCAACGATAATTGTTGACAACATCTTGGAAGGGAACCAATCAGTCCATCCATAGGATTACATCATAGCATGTCATCTCTAGGACATAGAGATACCATAAAAACGATACCTTGTATCATCAAGAGGGAACTCCCTACAATGGCGTACACTAGATGTCATCATCCTTAAAGGTGTGTCTAGTGTCAATGAGTCAGAAGAATAAAAGACATAGATCCCAAGACAGTCTAAAATCGAAACTGAGATAAAGATATGCGTAGCACCAGTATCGAAAAGAGATGAAGATAAAACTGAGGCTACTAAAATCGAACCTCGAACTGTAGAAGGGAAGAGATTGTGCTCTTGATAGGTCTGATCCACGATGAAATACTGGCCTACACCGCAGCCCTGTGCCCCTAGATGACCACTATTAGCTGATCCACCTAGATGGTGCTGAGGGAATAGTGGCTGACCACCATGACCTCGACCTCCCCCTAGGCCGAAACGGCCGGAAGAACTCCAGTTCCCCGACTGGGAAGAAACTGGTCGTGTTGATCCTGAACGAGGAGTCGAGGAAGAACCACGGTCACCAGCTGCTGGTGAGAAAACAAGGCAGAAACTCTGAAGGTGACCCATCTTTCCGCATGATCGGCACTCCACGGGGTCTCTCTAGCACTATGGCCTCGTGTGCCATGACCGGACACACTAGTAACAATTCACCTGGCTTCCTGACGATGCATCTCTCTTCCTTGGATCACCGCGTGTAGACTCTCTATGGTGCATCTTGCTGTTATCTAGATGAAATATAGCTCTCCACGTTGAACTTCCCTGGCTCGCATCTCCAGAGTCTCTCATATTGTGCTCCATAATCAGCACCTAGATGACGATGGAAGTTATGGATGTAAACTGGAAGAGATTCACCTATGAGCGGATCACCCACCTGAGACAATCCTCAAAAATCCTTGTTGAGAACATCCCACTCCCATACCGGAGGGGTGAGAAATGATGCAGCTTGGTGAAACTATAGGAATACTCCATGACAGAATGAGTACCCTGGTCTAATCTCATGATCTCCTAGGCTCGATCGGCCCTCAAGGTCTCCGGGTAGAATTAGTCGTAGAACACGCGCTGGAACTCCTCCCAAGCCGTAACATACTGATGACCTGACTGTGAGATCATGTCCCACCACCTCTTGGTGGAGTCTCGGAGCATGTAGGTAGCGAGCATAGCCTGCCATTCTGTAGGTGTCTCCAGATGCTCGAAGATAGTCAGCATGGCTTCCAACTAGGACTCTTCATCCTTAGGTCCACCTTCCCCTTAGAACGTGGGAGGATACTGCTACTGAAAAACCTGCATCAAGTCTTCCATAATCAAGGCAGAGGCGGTGCTCATTGAAAGGTCCACATCATCCTCATAGAACCTTCCATGAACTGCGCATCAGTGCTTAGAAATGGTATGACAGCCGATGCCAAGGATGGCCCGACTGGAGGACCTGAAAGAAGTCCATTATCAGCCATATCTGGCGTCTGATCACCACCAGATGACATACGTACCACCAGAGGACATCTCAGAGGCATAGCTCTGAAAGATCAATAGTACACCTTAGATCAGAAAAACAGGGATAGATAACACAAGAGTAAAAAATGGGAAAAGGGAAGAAAAACACACAAGCATACAAAACACGACTACATTACATGTATAAAAACTACACTGTGTGTCTTCTTA
This sequence comes from Viscum album, assembly GCA_963277665.1. NCBI lineage: Eukaryota > Viridiplantae > Streptophyta > Magnoliopsida > Santalales > Viscaceae > Viscum > Viscum album. The sequence goes on from OY728159.1 coordinate 1,438,447,761, forward strand.
AGCCACTGACTTGGGCATGTACTCCTGCCCTAAAAGGCGTGTAACACCTCAAACTACAAGGCGTGTTGACCCAACACATGGCATACACTTGAAAACTATTCCCCTACCAGAGTCTCTATACATGACTAACCCACATGGTCTGACATTACTCGAGACTACATTGCATGTTCTAAACAAACACAACGTGTACTAGACAAGGCTTCGGCAGATCGTGTGGTTAATCACACGGCCTTCTAAATGACTAAACCATACACGGCATGTTCCGAACAAACATGACATGTATAGGTGAAGGTGACATTGTCCCGTGTTGTTCGTGACACAGCCATGTACCTGAACAAGACTACACAGCATGTTCCGAAAACAAAACGGCATGTCGAAGAGAAGGTAACGCTGACCCGTACTCTTCGTGACACGACCGGGTACCTAGACAGGAATAAAAAGTGTGTTCCCTTACAACACGGTGTGTTATATCCGAGATTCCCCGACCCGTGTTGTTAGTGACATGGTCGGGTACACAACTCTGAACTACACAGTGCGTACCTACCGTACATGGGGTGTTCTTGAAGTTATTTCTACAACTGCGTGTCCCTACTCCCATGGTAAGTGACATGGTCTAAAAACTACACGGCCTGTAGTCAAAAAGTACACGCCGTGTATTCTGGGTTTTTCTGGGACGTAGCTCAGAAAACGCACAGCTTCCCAAAAAACACAGAAAACCAGGCAAGCATGTGCCAATTCTGATTCGTGAGGGCCCATACCACTCGCGAATCAATGATTGACTTCTCCTACAGTCATGGAAAAGATAAAACCTGATCATAATCCACCAATTTCTGATTCGAGAGGGCACATAACAGCTAAAGAATAAAAAAATTTCATTTATTTACGCAAGGTAGGAAAAAAACAATCCTATAAAAAGGCAGCGGAGATTCTATTAGACATCAATCACAATAGCATGAATAATCTACACAATTTCTATAACAATAGCATGAAATCGCTAATGCACCCTACATGGAATGGCATGAATGCATGGCATGTGATTTCTACAAGTTCCTATATGATGCATGAGAGGGCATACCCTCATCTCACCAGGTTGTGACAGAAATAGAACTGCAGTCGTCAAGAAAATAACAACACAAAGCATTTGAATCACTCTAGTTGAAATCTTATCAACCGTAAGATCTCAAAACCAGCAAACTTCAATTAACGAGGTAGTATGGCTTTTCCCTATACACGAGTTAGCTACTCCTGAGCACAGATTAATACAATGTACCGAATCCATCCTATCCCGGGCTAATGTCTCCAAACAGTAAGGCAAGAGAAGAGAACTCCTTTGATACCACTTTGTAATGACCCGAATCTAGAGCCCCTCCACTGGTGCCCCGTACCCGATTCGCCACATGACCTAAAGCGCATTACCCCAAATGACAGAGGTTGCCGACTAGCAGCGAGGGCCCTGGTAAGTATTGGGGAAACTGTGACATAATTTGGTGAGGTATACAATGTAAGGAATACACCAGTTAAAAACAGAAGCAGTAACAACATACATAACTATAACTGACAGCTGAAGAATTAATAAATAGCAATGATGATGATGATGCAGCAGGTACAAGTATCTATGGAAAACCGCAAACACAACAACATGCTATAATAAAACTGAACTCAAGTACTAAAGCAACAATAAAAGAAAAATCGGTGAAAAAATACTCAGCATCGCAAGCCTCAGCTCGGTCCCATGATCTCCAGCTCCAGTGCAATCTAGAACCTAAAGTAGAAGGGTGATTGCCATTATTTATACCTACAACAACATAGTATGCTTGGTCCCAGAAGCATGGACCAAACTAGGTGTGAGATACATTCCCAATAGGCAATCACCCAAATATTTGTGCCTACTAGTCAATGATTACAAGGCAAGTAAGAGTTCATGAATTAGTACACAGAAAAGCACGAAACAACAACAATCTACAGTTCTAACATATAATGTACACAAGTAAAAAACCATCAACAAGAAGAAAACAGGTAACCCTCTTGGTAGATCTCACACCCTAACCCATATGGTTCAGCCTACAAGTACTAGCAACACTCTAGGGGGAACACACAGTATCACCCCTCTGGTTCAGCTAATAAAAGGCTCTATGAGGAATTACACACCGTCAATTCCCACTATAGTCTCATATCATGCTAAAGGCTCTCTGGGGAAGCACTCAACATCTCATTCCCCATGTGGCCCGCGTCGAGAAACTACAGATTCTCTGAAGAAGCACTCATCGTCAATTCCCCCTGTGGTGTCACATTGTATTAAAAGTCACTCTGGATAAGCCCTTACAACCATTCACCCTATGGACTACTACACTAGGTTCTCACAGTCCTGTGTGAAATTAACATGCTTAGTGTGTGTGTATCTCCCATGTAAACCTCAAGAACTACTTGGCTATCATTCTAAAGCACAACAACATAACAATATAATTGTTCCACTATACTAAAACATGGAATGGAAACCGGTGATTCCTAATAATCAAAACATGCAAGGAATGCACATGAACACAGTATAACATATCCAAAATCTACAAGCATTTACCTATACTAAAGCAATCAAGCATAGCAGGAAAAAATAGGGGCAAAACAGGAATCACCCAATTCACCGTTCAATGGTATTGGAGGAATTTGCACAAAATACTCAACAATGATCTACAGAAAGGAACAAACCACCCACCTTGAGGCTAGGGGACTGATATACATGAACCATGATGCCTGAGTCTCCTCAGAACAATGTAGATAAAAGAAAAGACACAAAACGCTCAACCCACGATAACATTAAAACTAGGAGGAATCATGGAACAAGGGTAAAGAAGAAGAGAGAGCTTACCGAGGTGATACCAACACAATCAACGATGGCTGGAACGAATATTGGACATAGGCATGGGGGCTCGGGGAAGGGATTCGGTAGTACGGGTCTCTCTCGAATGATGATCCTGAAGAAGAAGCAAGTTTTGACCATCAGGCACGACCCTGGTGCATTTTGAGAAAAAAAAGAAAAGTACACGGCATGTACTTTTAGAGTACATGAGTGAAATAGGTTTTTCCATAATCTGCCAAAAATGGCCTCCACGTCACCCCTACACACCGTGTGTGTAGCCCAGACAAGACCAGCACACAGCTTTGAGCGGGAAAAGAGTTCACGGTGTGTACTCATAAAGTACAAGGTGTGTACTTCAAATATATCCAGAAACTCTATTTTTTCAAAAACTCCAGATAAAAGAAAGGCAAACCTGAATAGAAGATCCTTGTTCTTACAAAGGAATCATAGTTGATATCCCTGAGATTTGAATCCTTTACTCTCTGTAAGAGTGGAGTGGTAAAAACATGGAATAGAGGAAATCGTTTAAATATCCATTTATAATAGGTTACTACAATTAGTCCAACTACATTGAAGATTTGATTGGAAACATAAATCAAGATTTCCTACTGAGATAATATTCCACCACATTCCCCTGATATGAGTATTGATAATATGAATGTTACAGTTCTAGATAAACTCTATCCCTCACCTATGACTGAATATTAGACCCTTCCTTGAGAATATAAACATGATAATATTGTTTTTATAGTAGACAAAAAAATCAGTCTCCCATTAGGTAATGTCACCACTTCTTTAAATCAATGACTACCACTACTAACTCATGGTCATAGGTCATGTAATTCTGTTATGATTGTCTCAACTGGCCTGATCCATTAGAAATCACCACATTCCCCTACATTAGGACAAAACCAAGCCTTCTCACCGATGCATTGCATAACACAATGTAATCAATGTCTTGATGTGGTATCCCTAAGAGGGGAGTTCTCCCCAACATCTATTGTAGCTTATGGAATATCATATGTAACCATTCATTCAACATTAATGGAATCCCATTTTTTGTCAATGTTTTCAATGCTTCTACAACTCTATAAAAGCTTTGTGAAATTATTTTATATTTCCCTTACAATAAAATCAAACTCCTTAGCTTGGTAACACACATGTGTGTCTCCCATGAAATAACTACCTCATTCGTTTCATGATCCACAACAACTCTAGCATATTATATGAACTGTCCATGAAAATTGTCCTCTCGAACCCAATACTGGAACATTAAGGGCTTCCCGTAACGTTGGTTATCTCGTGGTGTGTCCAAGAACATCATCAAGTGTATCGAGTGATCCCCCTAAATAGCTTAATAATGTAATATATCATTGGTGGAATTATCCACAATCCAATCTATGTAAGAGTGAACGATATGATTCATTTGTCTGATTTTCCCAAATAGAAAATTTGTGGTTTGAAACGGTATAACAAAGTACTCATACTAACTGTAATGAAATCTGGAGGATGTCTTTTGTATTTATTCATCCTGTATTTGCAGATGGTGATAGATTGATATGAGGATGACCATCGAGAACCATCGCTCCCCATTCAATTCATACAAGATGTCATCGATCCTTGGTAGTGGATACATGTTCATCATTTTCACCTGGTTCTATAACAATTAATACACACATAACCTCAACATCCAATTCGCCTTCTTGGAAACCAAAACAGGGGCAACACAGGTTGAAACACCAGGTCCCATAAATAACATTCTGTACAGGTCATCCAATCATATTATATGCTCATGAATATTGAAGAAGCCATTAGATATGTAGGTGTAGATATCGATTCTATCACGGGGTTTAGAAAAATGAAAAATTCCCTCTCACTATGGTGCGGTAAACAGGGGACATCATCTAGAAAGACATCCTCATACTACATTGCAATTATATGAATTTTTGGACTCAAATAATCCAATACAATGAGGGTGAGGATACCCAAATTATGATTAGTCATCTACACCATATTTTTTTGTGAGTTTACTCTATGATGCTTCTTTTGACTTTTTACTAATAATGGAAAAAATGTTTTCATCACTATGGGCACAACACATATTTTTTATAAAACAATATTTCTAAGCATGAATTGTGGATAACCAGTCAACAGCAAGAATAAAGTCATAATGCCTCAACTTCACTACCAAGATATCCACACTAAAACTATAATATCTAATATTTATGTCAAATTATTATAGATTATGTGATCATCATGTCTACCCTTTTTGATAATCTAACTATATGCATTGAGTCAATGGTTTACCCAAAATCATAGAGCCTCAAACAATATTCGTTGAATGAATGGAATAACTAGAACAAATGTTCATCAAAACTATAGATAAGTTGGAAATGAAATGAATCATACCTTGTATAGTCCCTAGATCTTCGGAGTCATAATCCTTAATATCCAGTATCTGGATTCATCCCTATCCACACACTCCCTGAGCCTCGTGTGGACGAACAAGGTGTGGTGGTAGTAATATGTCATTCCTCTTACCACCTCCTACTACCTTACCTACCCCTATTATATTTCTTCAATCATACAAAACAAAAATCTATCATCTCTACCTCTACATATCCCGTCCAATGACAATATTCCAATGATATGTATGATGGGTTGAGAAATATTATTTCTAGTTGTCCATGACCACCGCATGAGTAACACCATCTGTCCCATGGCTAATTTTAGCTTCCCAGGGAACACTGCACCACTGACCATGCTTCCTCGTATCTCATCCCAGTGCACTTGACCCATTGGTGATCCCTATAACTTCAATTGTCTACCTACTATTGATGTCTCATCTACCTGGTGCCCACAACTAGCTCCCACTAAAAGTGTCTGCTTAGCCAGAAAACCTTCCACTCCTTTACCCTCTCAATTACCACCATATATGATTAAATTTGAATGGAGATAACAAATTCTTCGATTCACTAGTGTATTCACTTCGTGAATTTCCATTCATGGATGGAATTTTAATGTATCATATCCATGGAGTAGAAATAATGATCAAAAAACATTAATAAATACATCTCCATGTTCATACAACACATCTATTAATGTATAATATCATATATACATACTAGTATCAACATGGTAAGATGGAACCCCTCTCTAAAAAGACTCTCTATTTCTATATTGATGAAATATGTCCCGTAATGTGAATGATTCACTATGCACCACCATCACCATGAAGATCCCTGAAGAAGAATTGAAAAATGGTCTCCCATTCGTTCAGAATGTATCCACTCAAGGGAAAACAATAGGTGACTACATGAAGAATATCCTCAGACTTTTTGAGATATAGCTTGTCCCAACCCTAGGAGGTCCCTGCATCTATATCTCATGGAACACAGTTATCCTACAAGCATCCTCAGCGGGTAGTGGCGGTCATAGCTACTTTTCACTGGGTGGTTCTGTAGCTGGAAAACCACCTTTAGGAGTTATCCATGGTATGTAACCCTATCAAAATTTAACATAACCATTCGAATAATCCTCATGATCATGTGGTAGAATCTTAGTTTGATGTCTATGTTGATGAATACTTAAATAAAACTAGATTTACAGCAATCAATAGATTATACGTATAGAGCTGGCTCATACAGGAAATGGAGGATACAACCATTCCTGTATGATGAATGTAACCTTGTTTTTTCCTACAACAACTATTTTATTGTACCTAGATAAAAAATGTTAATTAGAATCCTTGGTTGTGGATATGTTATCCAAAATAGTAACAGTAAATCCCCTAGAATGATATCCAAACTCGATAGACATTAAACTATTTCCCCAATACAATCTCACATACAACCAATTTCTAAATAGAACTAACATCTTCAAAAAAAATTATCAACAACCATCCTTTTTTGTCCCATTCCACAACTACCTCATCCCCACCTCCACTAGTCATGGGGTAGGTGACTAGAACTGTGTTGAAAAATCCCACAAAAGGGAGTAAATATCTTAATGTATATGTGCATATCCTCACATCTATATGACACAAATATCTAACACATGAGTACTACTAAATTAATGAATGATTATATTTAAGATCCAAAAATCCATAATGTCTGGGAATGTACTGGAATGTAAATTGTGCCAAATAAAAGACCACTAAATAGAACATGTTACAAAATTACAACCTGAATCTAAGGGTACATGGACTATTCTTTGAAAGATTCAGGTTCACACATTGGTCTGTCTAGTCTCACAAAGCATTGTGTTGTCCTCATCTACATATGAATCCTTCATGTTGTTGATCATCTGTAAAATACATGAATTGTGTGAGTCAATACCGTGTAGAAGTGAGTGTAACTATAATCAGTATTAAACCCCAAACCACAATGAAATACAACAAATGAATGTACAGTCAGCTATATATATGATAATGTGTACAATGTGTAATAGATACATGAAGTAAAAGAAAAATCTATATATACCTCAGATAGAAGGAATGCCATCAGGCGCTCAAAACCAACTGCTTGCCACACAATTCTACTCAAAACACCATCATTTCGAGAGAACTCATTCAACTCAATTGTTTCCCACCCAAATTGAATGTATTGATTAAGGAAGACAATAACATATAGATATGGGATAACAACCAGAACAACTAGGGAAATCAAAAAAACCAATATGGATCGTTCCATTATATTGGGTACCAAATTCAAATGATTCCACGGTCCCTACCATTGTGCCCCGCTAGATAGTGGATAAAAACCATACTCATAGAGGCCACTCCAATTGAACAAAATTCATTAGGGGTGATAGAGGACCGTACTGCTATAACAGAGAGTGGTACTATAACTCTGCATGTGACTCAACCACTAGAGGGGTTTACAATCCATTGTTATTGATGAAATTCCACATTGAACCAGAAACAAATGACCAAGGGAACTTTGTCAACCTATACAAGTCAAAACTACAATCACACTATTTTTCTCAAAATTATGGTATCAATGTGAGGCTCAAAACACCATATATAGATCATTGATTGAACAATCAATTTAGGAGTTATTACCATTTGAATAAAGGGGGTTGAAGACCTGTTGGAAAGATATACATCCATCATGGTAGGTTCCCATGCATCCATTGTTGGTCCACCAACCATGTTGATAGGTAGTGTGTTGACTGACCATCGTGTTCATTCCATATGCTACTCCACCTCACAATTGATTGACCAACATTGTCGACCACGGAAGACGACAATCATGATCATCTATAATTGGGACCTATCTCATTTTACATGGATTGTACTAGGGTCCGACCCAGGTCCACCTCTTTTATCACGACACACTGGCATGACCCGACCATCCATTCCCAACCCACTATACATATTCCACATCACGTTCATTTAAACCACTTCCACATATGCTACCATTTTCATTGCACACACCATCGATGATGTCATCTGTCCTGCTGCAAAACTCCTACAGGTGCGTCCACTGACTACTGGTTTCCACCATTAAATCATTAGTCCATTACTCGAACCAATATTCATACTGTAATTCCCTAAAATAAAAAATGATTAATATTTGACCTCTGTAGTTCTAAATATACACAGATCTGGCATCAGTTGTTTATTGGCATTATATTCGGGGGTGTGATAAAGTTCAAAAAAACCCAAAAACACTAAGATGAAAGATATGTGTTTCTAATTATGAAGATTGAGATTCATGGATGGAGGAAATCATGGTAGAAATAATAAGTAAAAACCAAGACTAATGTTCATTTCGATCATGTTTCATCAATATTATAACATTAAATGAAAAATAAACCAAATTCCAGAATCACACACTAATGATCTTGAGAACAATCCAAAACATAAACACGCTCGGTCAGAAGGCTAATATGTTAAGAGATTACTCATATTTCATCATGGGAAAACAAAATTGGGTATAGTGAATTCAATCAAAATCACCGTGACAATTTATATAGATCTCCAATAAATAATGATTGTCGTGTCATTTTCGTTGAAACGATCGACCAAGATCAGTGTCCGTCAATCATGGGAAGAAGGTTAATTCATTGTTCCTTAGAAAGGATTAGAATATGATTCTCAAATTATCCCCCATAATATCTCAAATAAATTTTCAATCCCTTGAATTCTAACATAAGGATATTTTTATGGAATTCATCATGTCACTATCTCAAAAATATTTTTTTAATTTTTTTTTATTACTTTTAGGTATGCATCATATTTTTCAAAATATGACTATGTTAACTAATTTTTTGTCACTCTTATAGATATGCTTCTATTATTAACACAAAAGTTCCCATATATTTTTTATTTAACTTTCATTTTACAAATTATTTTACTTTTTTAGGAAAATTATTGCTTGTGCTATTAAATATATTAAAATTATTAATCATTTATTCTGGGAACAACTGGCCTCAGAATCGCATGTATCCACAACACATGTTCTCGAAATATATTGATATAATATCAATGAATAATACATAATATTTTAGATATATTACTAGCTAAATAATGTATGTGGGAGAAGACATGAACTCATAGAGGGATTATTGTAATAGGTATTTTGTGGAATAGTTGATTGTTATTTGAGCTTGGTTGATCTAATTTTAATTATAATGTGATTATTATTTATGAGGATATGTAATTTTTCACTCATGGACTGGAATGAAATGTGAGATGAGTATGCATGAATCATTGTTGGAAAACATGATTATTTTTTGACATGTATCTTTTAATAGAATGAATGACAAAGCAGGTTTTGTCAATGAAAATTAGTGAGGCTAGCTCAATGAAAATTAGTTGTACTATTCATAAGACGTTTATTCTAGTTATTTCCTTATTTGTTACTAGTGCCTCTCATTATTTTATATTTGTAACACTTGTAAATGATTTGTCTCTAGAGGAGGATTTATTATGTAGGGTGATGAATATTGATACACCATTGGGAGAATGGTCTAGATACATCTATTTGTTTTTGATTTGTTCTCTCAATGATGGGGAATATCATTTTCTATGTGAATTTTAAATTCTAGATATATTATTAATTGACAAATTTTTTTCGTAAATGGTGAGTGGCATACTGATCCGACATTTATTATTACCTGCGGAGAGTATCATTTACATATCCTAATGGTGAAAACTATATTCACCATGGATCGTGGGATTTCCATAAATTCTTTATTTGTCCAGTTAATCAGCAATTGGGGAATCTCTCCACCCCTGAATCAAATATGTGTCTGTATGATTGATGTGTATATATTTTTTGATACCTTATGTAGTGATGTGATTTCTTGTTGATATTCTAGAGGAATTCTATTGGATTCCAGATGCGTGATATTTTGAATTTAATACTGAGCTAATATCAATGGATGATCCATTTTCTATTCCACTTTATAGAATGTGACCAACAATGTTGATGGGGTGTAAGTCACAACTGGAGGTGTTGATGGAAAACAAATTTATCCATCCTACTACCTATCCTTGGGTTCATCCTATAATATTTTGAAATGAAGGCTGGAAAAATTGTACCACTAGGTGTTAATTGATTGACGTTGAACTAGATGACTGTGTAGAACTAGTACCCTCTTGCACATATTGAAGACTTATTTGACATATTGATGGATTCTTGTGTTTTCCCCAAGATAGACTTGATATCAAGATACCATTAGTTAATATTTCATGAATTTGATAAAAAATTCAATAAATTTAGAAAAAGGTATATCAATTATGACTTCATCATATTGGTGTTTGGAATGATGAATGCAACGACAATATTTACAAACATGATGAATACAATATTTTATTTGTTTATAAACCATTATTTTCTTGTATTAGTGGATTAATTATTATAGTACTCGATGAATCATGATCATCCTGGTGAAAATATTCACATATTCCAATGTTCATAAAGTGATAAACTACTAAATTCCTAAAGATTTATTTTTCAATTAAAAATTTATTATGTATACATTTTAAGAAATATAATCTCATGGGATCGATAACTAGTAGAAATAGAGGACGTTTGGGTAGTGGTATTAGAGTACTATTCTATGAATTAGTTTATATTACATGATTTATGGGGTTAGTGGGATATTATCATAGGTTCATCTTTAAATTATTCATATTGGAATCACCACATTGTGGGTTGACAGAGAATGGTGTATTGTTGAAACTGAATTGAGAATGTGGGAATTCCTTCTAAAATATGTGCAAGAATTTGGAAGTGACATTAATCATGATCCTACCCAAGCCATGTGAGGAGTACATGGAGTCTTGTGAAACATCTTGGATAGATCTTATATTATTTCTAATGTAAGGATATTGAGTTTTAGAGTAATGTTTATTTATGATGAGTCCACATAAGTGGAACTACCATAGGAAAAACCTCAAAATAGCATCATTGGATAAATAATTGTGTTTTTGGAATCATCATATATTTGGGAAAAATTAGAATGTATAATAATCAAAAGGGAATAAAATATATCTTCTACTAGAAATATTTGAGTCACCAGTAGTGGAGGTAGGATGAATATATGCAGTCTATTTTTTCAGATAACATAAATAAATGGGACGAGAAATAGTATTGAATAAATTTTAATAAAGAAAACTTGGACTCATTCAGATCTGGAGTCTTGTTCTTAGTGAATGATAATGACTTTTCTAGCTGAGGGTCAAGATTTTTTTTCAAGAGATTCATTAGATGTGTACTATCATATCTGTTTCATTATAGTCTATACTTTTAAAATGGTTCAAGGATATGTTATGTGAGGATATCATGTGTTTTAATATGAATAAAAGTATTAATTGTGGGGATTCTCTATCTGATTGGGTAATATATGAGGTTGAGATCCTTAATTTCATGAATCGAAATGTTGTAAATATGAGTATATAGGAGGAGATAATGCATTAATTTCATTCATCATATTGGCATGTCCATCCATGTGTGACCAAAATATATCACCACCTATGATAATTATTTTTGTTTCCAAAAATGATAATGGATATATTTTGGTTTGTGACATGATTATCCACTTGTAAATAGGTGGAGGCTAAGTATCAATGCCAACATGGTTTAATATACATGTTTCCCATTTTTGAATAGTAATGGGATGTTTTATCCATGGATTTCTTGGAATTTCAATAGTTGATGCCTTAGATGAATGATTTCATGTGGTAAATTGTAGATTGACTGATTAATGTAGTGACGTTCTTGCCTATACAGTTGAATTTATCAGTAGATTAGTTGGGGTAGTTGTACATTCATGAGATAATCTAATTCCACCAAGTTCGATAGAGTATCATTCTAGACATTGAATCAAACATTACATTTTTCTTTTAGTAGGTCTTGATGATTTCCATTAGTATACATGTATTGTTGTGTATTGTATTCCACACACAGACATATGGGAATTTAGAGCATACTATACATGTTCGTGAGGATATTCTTTTGGATGGAGTCGAATAAATGGTCATTCTTGGGAGAATCGCAATTATTTGGTGGATTTAAAATATAAAAATAATTGTCAAGGATGTATTTAGATATAGCCACACCCAACCCTTTATCATAGGCCATGAAGATCTCCTCTATACTAGATAGAGGCTATGTAGTCTGAGTTGATGTTAATGAGTCTCATATAAGAGATATTGATGACGGTTTATCTAATTCAGATATATATAACTACCACTCCATGTAGAATGTTGTTTTATGATGATATATGTTGACTTCCCCAATATTTTAGAAAGGGTTTTCATTTATTACTTTGGGTGTTTCCTATATTGGATATCTATATGATACATAGATAGGGTATTTTAGTAGCAAGTTTTGTTTGACCATTTTTTGGTGTAGAGAAAATATGGCTGATGGAATATCAATTGGCTCTTCCACATAGATAAATAACTTTATCAGACATCCTTCATGTGTCTATTGTTTTGAAATATCACCCTGACTCTTTTCATGTAAACAATGAGGAATATGCAGGGATAGATATCAATGTGTCTAATCATGGTAATCAAATGAGTGTGTTGGATTATAGATAAAAATTTTTGCGGGGAATGACCATAACTATACTTATTTTATTATTCATACAAGAGAATTTTCAAGAGGAATCATTGAAGAGAGGAGTGTATTTGATGGATTAGTAACCTAACATGCATTACATGATATCATTGAGATGATCAGGAGTACAACATAATTATGAGCTATTAGATGGTAGAAAGAAGGTGTTATCCTAGAATTTTAATTGTATGTCTCTGGCATGTTTATATGAAATATTTTTCCTTTTATCTATTACATATATTATTGATTGTAACAATGTTTTTTTTTGTGAAAAGTGGTGTAAATATCGATGAAAAGGAGTTGTCCATGGTTTCGACATTGTTTTCAATAACTATACACCATACCTCATAAAAACATGAAAACCAATATAGGGAGGGATTCCACTACTAGAACTTGATTTATCAAAATGTGTTCCCTATTAAGAGTAACTACGAACATGCATTTAATAGGAGAATTTATGGGAAAACAATTTTCCCTTTTACATAGAATATTTCATGAGTTTTTAATTAACTAGAAAAAATTTATTTTAGATTACCTGAACACCTGTAGTTACCCAAAATCGATCCCCACTAATATACAAAAAAACCCTCTTAATTTTGTTGGATCCTTAACAAATTACTAGGGCTTGTGACATCTTTTCATGATGATTAGAATCCTGGATTAATGATCTACAACTCCCCAGGAATGTGGTTTCTCCCCGATCAGATACCTCCCTCTCCTATGACCCTTATTTGGGATAAAAGTGGGATGTATTATCAAATTTTTTATAGGATTTACATTTTTTTATTATATCAATTTTCTATTAATCATGGATCCGGGGTTCAGATCAAGATCTTCTTCATTGTCGCATTTTGGACCATTCTTAACAAATTGGAGTTTTTTATTTGTGAAAAAATTTCAATGATTTTGATGTATATTGACAGTTATAAAAATCTAAAAGTCATGATTTTATCTATGTGTATTAATTTTTAGAATATATATTGATTATTAATCAAATGAATTTCTTATATTGAATCAATCAATTTGATTAATTAATTAATTAATGGAATCTGTAATCCAATTAATTAATTTTAATATTAATTAATGTAAAAATGGAACCATTATTGAATTAATTAATAATTTATATATTCTGATAGTGAGATTGTGATAATTAATGTCTAAATTTATTACTTATATATTGTTATTGTTAAATTTGTATAATTAATTGTTGAATTAATTTTACATATACTGAGATATTAGAATTTGGAATAATTAAATATGGAATTAATTTTTGAGATATTAATGTTTTAAAATATGAATAAATGATTATTGAATTAATTAATTGGTTATTGAGATTGTGCAATTGAATTAATATTTTTTTGTTATAAAATAATTTTATATTGATATTGTGAATTTGAAAACATGAATATTGGCCTATTGGATGAATATATTATTGATTATGAAAACGATTTACTTGGATCAATTAATTAGTGATTTAATTAATGAAATGGTGTTATTGTGAAATGATACAAGTTGATTAATGTTAATTATCCATTATGATTTTCATATTGGATACCCATGTGTTGGACTCTACCAATTATTTTTAAATCATATTTTGATAAACTTATAATTGACGGTTGGACAAAGACTACTATGTCAAAAACTACTTACTAGTTTTTTCACTATTTCATAAATTAGTATGGGATGTACAATGCTTCTTCAAAATACCAACATGTACTATAGGTGATGTAAAAGACCAAAATTTGGATAATGTTGGTCCATCATTCCATTTCTATTTTTATTATATTCAAAATAAAGGGATAATTTATGACCATTTTTTATAATGAATTTGGATTTGAATTTGTAAAATGTTTTACCCACATGCATGGGATGAAGCCTATATTTAGGTTCAAGGGTCCTCAAGAACCTAGAGGAGTATGTGATAAATAAATAATATATTAATTTTGATAAATATTAGTTATTATTTTTAATATAATATTTAAATTTATATATAAACATTTAATGAGTATATATTGATTTACATTCTATAGGTGGTGGTCTACTGATTTGTATTCACACCCTACTTAGGCCACCAGATCAGTACCCTAGTAGATTTCATTGTTACAAGATAGGATAAGGAAAATTACATTTTGCTACATGGATGATACGTGAATGATCATGGATGAAAGAACTGGATATGATTCATGACACATATGAGACTAAACATAGTCATTATTTCTTAAAAAAATTGCATATTTCATGTGGAATGTACATTGTATTACACTTATGTAGTTCATTTTGGGATATTGTATTTCTTGTTTGTATCAACATGTTATACATTTATTTTTTATGTTATGTATATTATCATTTTGTTGTTGTGTATTATATTCCATGTTAGAATTACTCTGATAAGTAGGTTATAGTCTCATCATTATCTAAATTAGTTATTCGCTTCATGTCGGATGCCTCTGGTACATAGGGAGTAATTTTTGAGGTCACATAGTAGTTTGTCTTTGGGAAATGGTTTGTGGATCCCTAGTCAGGATGTTACATTTTTATTCTTACATAATATTATACAAACCAAAAAAATATTATTCCTATCAAAAAATTATGTGATCATAACATAAAATCTAAAATGCATTAGTTCCTTTTGTTAAATGGTTACATACAATATGACTGTAAAAAACTTTTTCAAAAAAATTCCACGAATGATGTCAATGATGAATGTAGCAGTATTCTACATCAAAAACATGGATTATTTATATCATAAAAATTAATATTATGATGCTATTAATTTTGAATACAATGAAAAAATATGATAATATTTGAATAATGAGTTAAATGTATCATTATTATTCAATCATTCTTTCTTCATACATTTAACTCATTGAAGAGTTTTTTATAATGGTTTTATAAGATATCATTTTATATATGAGGTATTACGAGAAAAAAACATAGGTATTGTTTTCATTTTATTTATAAAATGGTATATATGTAATTTTACATTTTATTTATAAGAGGTTATATATATAATTTTTCATTTATAAAAATTTATTTCATCATCTTATCATTAATTCATATTGGAGGAAATTATCTATGATGTAAAATGATAATTTCCTCCTCAAAGTATGAATTTGAGTTATCTGTAAATTATGATCATAATGGAGTATTATTGTTTCTTAAAAATGAAATGATTATTATTAAAAAGAGACCATATAGTGATATATAATATTTTCATTATGCCCAATATGGGGTTGGTATGTTGTATGACCCAAAAATAAAATGAAATGATTGTTCATAGACTGTGTATATAAAATTCTTTTTGTGATTTTTTTATATTTTTATTTCAAAAATAAATGTGTTTGGTGAGATATTTTTCTCGATAACCTCCATAAATTTATTTTTTTTCATATGACATACAAGGTTAATAAATTATTAGGGTTTTATTTGTTTTATTAATAACCATATCATCATTCTAGAGTAATAATTATACCATTTTTTTGAAACTATAATGAGTATGAAATATAGGCTCCCTATTTAGATTGAATAGGGAAGTCTAAAATAATTCATAGATAAGAAATTTTCTCTTCTTTTCAATTACAAGATGTGTATATAGTTTGGTTTTATATAATAGAGAAATATTACATGGGTATTAATCAATTTATTGCATTTATAGAGAGAGTATTGATAATTTATTAATATACCAAATGGGATTTCCATAATATATATAAAATGTTTACTCAATGACTTGGGAAAATGTATAATATAAATTTAAATTCATGCACATGATACAACTCAGTGAAATAGGTATATAGATACATTGGTTTTATAGAGTTCACATCTATACATATTGTATCTTGAGTAGCACTAATTCTTTACTTCAGGCCATTCATCACATTTATCTAGTAATTTATGTTTAATTTATGTTTTTTCAATGGTAAAAAGGCTTATGGGATTAATAATTAAGGATAAATGATTTATAATTATGTGTTAGAAAACATATAGAGATTATATAAATTGTATTTATAGTTTAATCAAAATGATACCTAGAGAGGAATTCTTGATGCTTTATACAAGACTTTTAATAAGTTGAATTTGATACATGAATTATGAAATTATAGTTTCCAATGGAAAAAATATTTTTTGGATATGATATAATGTGTTTTTTTAAATGATATAATATATGAACCATTTCTATGATGGATTGGAATAAAATTTAGATTAGTAGAGATATACTCTAACTCATATTCACATTTGACGTGTTTGTGATTATTATATAATTGTTTTAGAAATATAAGTAATATAGTATAAATTATATTATAAAAATGAATATAATATGATTTTTAGTGGGATATTTTATTGTGTGAGATACTGATATTTTTCCATTGTCATCTTATTGTGTATATAAATGTTTTCATTTTCATGGCTTGGTTGTATACATTATCTTCTGAATAAGTTATGTTTTCATGAATTAAAATTTAATATGATGAAATGAAGTTGGTTTATATCATTTATGGTAATGAGAATTTTAATCATAAGTATTACTCAAACACTACACAAAATTTTATTAAATTCATGGATATTTTTGGTGTATCACTATATTCAATACGTGGTGGTATACCAATCAACATGGTGATTTCTAATACTACCATTTATTCTATTTATTACATTAAACATGAATGCATATTTCATCTTCATATATTGAATCTGATATATTGTAATATAATCGATGATGTATAATCATGATAGATAATTTTTGGTTATTATAAATAAATAGATAGAAAATGGAGGAGGGACTCATTTCCACAATTTTATGGTATTTTCATTAGAAATGTGATGGAAGATGGTGGTACTGGTTTTCATTTAAAAGTAGATAGAAATTATTAATTATATATATTTACATGGTTTCGAATTTTCATCAATTATTAGTTTTCAAATTATAGGTTTTAAATTAATAATATAGTGATGGTATTTTTTTATTGGATCATTATAATTACATCAAACAGAAACACATCAATTATTAAAACAATATTGTCTGTATTATCCAGATGTTGTTCATAATTTATATGTTTCTTGCTTCATGTTAATTTAATGTTGGATATGATTTGGTTCTATGCTTTCATGAATCATCGTCGATAATTTATCATTTCATGTTTATATGGATATAAGAATTCTGGTTATCATGATTTCCTATAATATTCAATGATGAAATAGTCAAAATGGATATATTTATAGACGTGAAATCATATTTGTAATGAAAAGAAAAAAAATATTTACATAAAATAAATTATGTTTTGGTTAAGGATTACACATTGGGAAATTAATATTTTCATATATTTTTTTTGAAGAATAGTTCATTTAATATATTGTGAATATGTATTTTACCATAGAAAATATATATTTGAAGAACTAAACACCTACTGGTTTTGGAAACTATGAATTATTTATTGTAATTCACATTGATAAGATAGATGAATAAATGATAAAGATAATATAATGGGATAGTCAATATTTTCAAATTGTTTTATTTCTCTATTATTCATTCTTAATCAATGTCTCATCTTACATTATTCACTAAGAATTACTATATAATATTATAAATTAACCATCATGGGGATAATCACAACACTATTTTTTCAACCACTGAATCTCCATCATGTTAGTATATTGTTTTGTTTTACCTTTAGTCGTTTTAATTATTTTATTGACATAAAATCAATCATTGAACATTCATTTGATTATATATAAATTAACAATTCATGGATTTCGTGTGCATCTGAATTGGGAACATTCTATTATATATATATATTGAAAATTTATATCTGTTGAATGATGTTTATATATTAAATGTGTGTTCCCACCGCAATATATAAATTGATTTCGTATATGGAATGATAAAAGGGTTCCATATCATCAATAAAAATTCATATATATTCATGACATCAATGAGATTAGTTATAATTTATAAAAGATCATTGAAATATTCACTATTATTGAAAAGATGAATAATTTAGAAAGTGGAAGAATACATAATGGAATATAATAATTATTCTAGAAGAATGAGTTTTATAGTATTATATATTAAAAAATATCAAATTAAATTCATAGTATTTCATGAACCAAGATGGGTCACCATCTTACATGGCACCCATTCTAGTCCTCTGTAAGGCCTAAGGGGCGTTCCTGATCACCATCAACTGGCACTAATTTTTTGTTATCAAATAATCAGTTGGGAACAATTTACCCGACAAAGGAAAGAAAAATAAATAAATAAAATCAAAATTACCAATAAATAATATACTAGCAGTGGAAAATAAACCAAATTTGTTCAGATAAACATAAACCTATGTTACCTCATCTGTCAACATGAAACAAAAACCACAGTCGTTGTAAGATTCGACCAAAACTAGACACTGAAACTGAAAGAGAATGTATGAATGAACACCGAGATTCTCTTAATGAATGGAAGAGTACACCAACACCCTATGTCTTTACCATAAAAAAGAAACGAAAAATGAACTAGTTTTAAAATAAAGCATAATATAAAATGTTTTTTCATTCTTCACATATCTATGTTACATGCTATCATTTCCTAAAAAATAATTTATATTTAAATTCATTATTAAAATTTATTCCATAAATGAATTAACATTTAAAATTTAAATTAGATCAATTTAGATTAAATATATTGTTCTGACAATAGTGGTTAATATGACCATATGATATCCCATGGGATATCCAAAAGCAACTATTGTTAGTTTGGGAACTTGGATCATCATACCTCAGTGACAAGTCGTATCTCAACCATAACAAGAAATGTTCTCATCACCGATCCACTAGTAGGGAACACATCCATAATCAATTGGTCTCAAATCAGTCATCATTGTGTTTAGTTAGTGTTGTGGGAATCAATCCTTCTAGAAGAAACTACGATGAACAACTTCTGTATATCTATCAAACTAATCATAGTCCACCCACCTTGATACCAAGGTTTCCCATGTGATACATTTCAAGTGGTTTTGGGTTATTTTCAAAAAAATATATATGAAATTCCCATTTTATATACTCAAAAACACATTCATCCTCTCACTAGAAAACTCCCTCCCTAAGTGCATCCCCTTTTTTAAGTCACACAATAATGATTGAGCCTCTTCACTATGAACATATCACAAATCACATATTTAACATACAAATCATATTTATAAAACAATGGTTCATTCCTCAAGATGGGGTTTTAATGTTTATAAACATTTCTATGGTTGTAAAAGGGTCTCATAAATTCACAATGAATAAATTCTCTTTAGAAAACTTTCTCACCAAAAACATTCATGTTATAATGCCATTTGATATTCCAATTAACAAAAAAGGATTAAAATATTTTAAAACAACATAAAACCATTCTAATCTCCATGAAATCCATTAAACAATGGTATGTTTCTATTTAATATTGAATCCACACCACAATGCATACACTTTTCCTAACTCACAAAATCGTGGAATTTCCCCATTTTTAAAATCACATGTGAATCCATATTCTTTTAAATAATCATTCAAACCTAATTTACCCACCCTAATTTTTATTAATTACCATAAAAACACTCAAATCCATTATAGAAAATTTTATTAATAATTTTATATGATAAGAATTCTATATCAATCCTGAGATCATATTTTAACGAAAAATACACATGTAAACACATAATGTGAACGACAAAATTGTATGAAAAACCAACATCATGGATCACCATCACATTTCATAGCATGAATTTTATATTTAATATGAAAAAATAAATATCAAAACACTCATGAAATTACGGAATTAAATTTAAAGGTATAGGCTTTGGGAACATACCTCATGGTGGAACCAATCCCAACATTCATCCCCTGGTGCATTATAATGAAATGATATTGATCCCCCACTAAAAAAATAGACTTATATATATATATAACGACACCTAGGCCCTATTAAGAGATCGCCATGGCCATGAATATCTGCAAGGTGATAGTTACATATATTTTATACGCATATTCTACTCGTTTCTAACCTATGAATTCATTTTTATATACAAACATTGTCATATATGCCCTCAAACATGTATATTAACTACAATGGATGACAATACAAGTTATGGGGAACCTACATGCACACAGACACACAGACACATACACACATACTTAACTATGAACAAGATGGTGAGTTTCAATAGAATAGGTGACGACACCACAAAATAGGGAAAACACATTTTGTATAATATTTAACAAATAAATTATATAATTTAAGAAACACATGACTGTTGGAAGTCTAAAAATTTACACCAAATCACTCTTTAAACCCAAATGAAAACAATTCAATAGATAATTAATTTCACACCCCTTAATTAGTTTCTCTAATTCAATTTTTATAACATATGAAACACTAAAAATAAATACAGTATATGACAATGGGCCTAGCCCCTTCCAAAAAATCATCATACTTCAGAACAATTTTTGAAACATGTTTTTCACCATAAATAAATTTCACAATTTATTCTCAAAAGGAATGAAATGCTATCATTCCACAAATAATTAATGTGCTAATTAAATTCCCCATATAAACATACAGAAATCAAAATCCTTAAAAATAAATTTTCCAGTTTCCATAAAACCCCTAAAACACATTATAGAAACATAATATCAATGCACACATTAAAAATTCCCATTTCCATTATTAACAATACATTACCAACCCATAAGCACCCAAACAACTTAAAATACACCCAACACACCATTCAAACAAATAAAACAAAACATTTATAAATATAAAAAAAATTAAAATTATCTATGGATGTTATCACTCATAATCACCCACCACTTGCTATGAATCATTCGAAAATTGGTGTGGAACCACAACAAAATCCACCAAAGGTCCCAAAGGAATGATTCTTCCAAAAAAAGACATGATCAAACATTATGCAAACCAAAATCTAACAACCTACCTATTATAAAACTAAAATCCTGAAAAAGAGAAATCAAAATCATACCCAAAGAGAGGTACATGAATATAGGATTGTTTCGCGATCAAGGGGTTGCTGGTTCACGGATCTGAAGGTGTGTCGGCCCGGAGCCAAGGGCAGTGGAATGTTGGATGGATGGAGTTGAATGGCCCTATTCATCAGATTTTCATGAGTGTGGAACATTGTAAAAAGGGTATTGTGACTGAGGTATATTGCAGAATGTGAGTTTTCCGATGAGAAGAGGGTTGTCTGAGGGCTGGACGAAAGGGAGGCAACCCATGGGAGGAGTGCAGTATAAATTGAGGGGGAAATGGGGTACGATGTTATTTGGGAGGGGGGTGTAGAACCTACCCTAAAAAATTAAATGTAATAAAATTTAAAATAATGAAAACAATTATAATTATAATAAACTAATAAGATGAATAATAATAATAATAATGGAATTTTTCATAATAGTAAAAAAATAATAACTTCATAAAAAGTAAATAATTATAATAATAATTAAAATAATGATATCTAAATAAAATTTATATCTTTAACAGTGATAATAATAATAATATCAAATAATTTTATTATTATTTTCATTAAATTATTCCTTAAATTTTATAACACTTTTCCTGATTTATTTTTTTTCAATTTATCAGACTTCTAATTTTATTTATTTATTGTAACTATAATTTAATTTAAATATTTTGAATATTAGGAAGGTCACACGGTGGCCTGTGCGGAGCCACATAGTTTCCATATCATGTTATGCTTGTGAACTCGATACTGCCACACCCCAAACAAGAATTTTTCAGAAAAAAACCCAAAATATCAATCCAGATCAGCCCACACCTCAGAAAAATATTATAAATCCAGATAAAATAAAAAAATTAAAATCTTCTCAAACTCTGGGAATTACAATGCTCTACACCATAAAGCATTCTACCCCCGAAAGGAAAAATATGGTCTGACCCTATGGAAGAAGTTGATTCCACCTCCTTATTCAATGGATACTCTTAATTAAAACACAATAAGAAAAAGGCACGATGCTATTATGTAAGGACGATAATTACAAAATAATCTCGTGAAACCCAAAATGGAATCCCTTATATGCGATTCATTAAATTTGATCCTACTAAGTGGTGTCTTCCTACAAATTAGAAGTCACCTCCAGTTGATTATCAAAAGACATAAACATTCACAATTCACCATTATTTGACCCATGAAATAAAACCATAAACATACCAAAAAAGGCTCAAAAATTATGAAAGAATCTAAAAAAACTCCACAATGTTACCACAACCATAATTCAGAATGTATTATAGGGTCCGTCAACCCGAATGACTTTTAAAAAAGTGGATTATATTTGGATTTCTTCGAACTATACTACCAATCACTAAACCAACACCTGAGATAAAATAGAGTTAGTAAAATGGGGAGGCCCGTGTGGGCTCCCCACCATTGGAGGAAAATAACGCCATAGGCGGTACAAGGATACCAATATTTGGAGGGTTGAACAGACTCCCCCCAATAATAAAAGGTTTAACATTGATTCATTTTCAGGGAATCACAACGATACCCACAACAGGTCTACCAAACATAGAATACAACTCGAATAAATTATTTGTGTAAACAAATAATGAAACCCAACATGGGGAAACTCAAAAACTATCCCCACATACTGGATCTCATATCCCAGAGGATTCGTCGTTTGAAAAATATTGGCCTAATGGACACTCACACACAGTTCATTATTCCCATGGGGTATTACCATCCTTATATGAGGATCGATTAAAACAATAATAATTCACAAGGATGACCATAGAAGGGGCACAAAAAAACATACACCTAGGGAGACACCACTACTAGAGTCCTATGAAAACCAGATGAACACCTCATTCCCACCAATGAAAATGTAATCCACCCACGTAGGTCACAACATGGAAGAATGGTCCTTGTGCATATTCCCCCAAATAGTTCCACTCGGACCATGATAGCTACACCCAACATAAATTGAATTTCTATCACAAATTAAATATAGAGACTAGACATAGGTCTCTTAGACACAGGGATACATACTAGGAACTAGCATCACTCTGAGACCTATGGCTCATTGTTTAATGATTTATGCATCTCCCTCCATAAATTTCGTCCCAAAAACCCCCAAATCGAAATATCTTATCATTCTATAAGAAATCACACTTAAATCCCACAACATCAACCAAACACCTCACATTCCAACATCTACTTTCTACCTTATGGAACTTTAACAAAAACATGGTCTAAAGAGACACATATGCACCATACCGTTCACTCCAAAAAAGATACTATAGATGGTAGAACACAATGAGGTAACCTCAACTTAGAACAAAAAAAATACAACGTTTCCCAATGGGAAAACCCTTCATGTAAAAATAGATATTATTAGATTATTTCACAACCTCCACCCTTACATTTGACCATCAAAGGTTCATTGAACATGAACATTTCAATTAATAGATTCCATATAAAGAGGGAAACTTTGGACTGAGTTAATATCAACATGATATTACTATTAGTTGACATAACTGCCTCTCATGACAAAATTTAGCACACAAGAAACACAGAATGAACCCATTATTTGATGAGAATATTGGAAAATACAATTAAAATTTTAATATAACGGCCAATACCAACTACTAAAAAAGATTTCTTCTTTTCCCACTAGAATTCCCTTCATCACTTATACGAAGGTCGTACAAACATAATGACATTGAAATCCACACTAAAAAAACTGGAAACCTATGTGACCAATGTTTCTTTAAAATCCTCCTGCTTACTCGTTCCCACTACTAGAGGATAGTAATGACTGTTAAAAGAGAGGTAATTCATTTTTCAATTTTCAATATGAATATGGTTCTTAAACCAATAAACTGTAGGATCTGCCCAAAGAAAATCACTAACAACCACACATCAACAATGAAAAAACTCTTTATGGGGGCATGGAATAGCTGATGAGGACACCCAAGAAAACTATAAAACCATTTTAATGTTAAATTTAAATTCCAACACTTTTCAAACAAGGATATTCAAAATTATTATTCATAACTGATGAAATCACAAGAAAATTCAAGTGGATACTAGTGCTGATCAGTGACTCAAACATATGATTAGCATTCATATGCTGGTCACACCACATTCATTGAGAATTTAATTGAACAATTTCCCTATCTCTATGTTTCTTGAATGTCCATAACTACTCATGGATTCCATTTACCCCACCCTCTTTTCATTTCCCAAACATCAATGAGTTATAAGGACCAAAAGACTCACTTGAAACAGACATCCCATGGTAACACAGGTCCAACAATGAGGTCTTCTTTCCATACATCATACTCATAACCAAAACATTGAGTTCCCACAATCCTCTCTTTGATATATCATTACAATTTCAAATTAAACATTACCCAAAAGAATGAACCAGCTCTGATACCATTTTTTACGAACCACACAAGGCCGCCAACCAACTTGATGCCCTACCGTGTCCATGGAATGCCCTAAGTGATGTTCTCAAGCCCTATGGGATGGAACTACTGCCCGTATATCAAATAAATTTTTGGGAATTATTTACCCAAAAATAATAAAATTTAAACTAATAACAATAGGGAAATGATATTAGATGAAAAAAACTATGTTTTATTTCTAAACATACCTCTAAGATACCTCAGTAGTCAACATGGAACACAAACCACACTCACTGAAATAGTGGTCTAAAATTTGACCCTGAATCTAATAATACAATGTAGGCATGGTCAAAGAGATACTCGTTAAGAATGTGAGAGTAAAACAACTGAATATTACCTTTCACTAAAAAAAGAAACAGAAAACGTGCTATTTTGAAAATATAACATAATAAAATAATTTTCTTCATTCTTCTCAAATTCAAGTAATAGCTATGTGTTTTAATGAAAACTATTTATCTACCACGTCATTTTCAAAATAGGTTAAAGGATTTCATTTACATTTCTATGTGAAATGAAAAAAATTTAGATTAAAATTATTTTTTTCAGGATTGAGGGAATAATCATAAAACAACATAATTGAAAATCATATCATATACCCTATGTGTAATACCTAAGAAGCATGTGGTAGTTTGGGACCATGGATACTCGTACATTACTAAAAGATTTTATAGAAATCTCAACGATCTATGTTCTCATGCACGAGACACTAGTAGGTAACACACCCACTACCAAGTGGTCTCTAATCAATCATCGTTATGTTTAGTTACTATTGTAAGCATCAATACTAATACAAAAAACTATGATTAAACACTTTTGTAACATCTTGTATACCTGTCCTAGTCCTCCAAAAAGGATAACAAGATTTTCTATGTGGTGCATTTCATGTGGCAGTGAGTTTTTTCCAAGAAAATATATAATATTTTCTCATTATTTTACTAAAAAACACATCCTACCTCTCAATACATATCTCCCCATTGAGAACATATATTTTATATGTATCAAAATAAATCACATGCCTATTGAAAAGACACATATCACCAACAAATATTTAACATACAAGTCAGGTTTCTATAAAAATGGTTTACGCCTCCTGATGGGGTTTTCACATTTAAAAATCATTTTCAAGGTTCCAAATGGGCCTCATTACATCCTAAAGAATTAAATCACTTTATAAAACACGCTAACAAAAAACTTTCATGTTCTAATGCCATTTTAAATTTCAATTAACAAAAAATATCTCACATATTATATAAATAAATGAATCCATGATTAAATCAAATCAACCAATTTAGGAAAGGTTAGTCAATATTTAACTTTTAACTCCCATAAAATCCCATGCACTTTACAAAACATAATAATCATTTAATTTACCCTTTTTAAAATCACACAAGCTCCCATATTCTATACACAAATATTCACAACTAATATACACACTAAATTTTTTGAGAAATACCCACCACACAACCAAAACAATTATAGAAACAACATTTTAGCATTTAAAATTTTATGCATTATAAAACTAGTTTGGGATCGTATTATAATGAAAAATTTAAATGTAATCAATTATAGTGAACTAGGAAATTGAATTAAAGACCAACATGAAGCATCACAACCACAATGTATAGAATTAATATACTATTTAATATAAAAGATTATTTTTTTAAACTCACACTCATTTAAGGAATTAAATTTAACAGTGTAGGCTTAGGGGATCTACCTTAGGGTGGAACCAAACTGATATTTTGGACCGTATATCTTTGTAACTAAAAGATACTACTCTAATACTATGCATATGAACAATTACATGTATATATATATATAAAATGACACACAGACTATACACACACACACATTCTTTTCCATTAACATGTACATGGGCATCCATACATATTTGGTTATATGAATATACTTGTCGCTACTCACCTAAGTATACAATTTAATATATACAAATGGACTCACCTAGCCCCACACATGTATATTCACTACCATGGATGACTATACATGTGATAGGGGAACACACAAACACACTCACACACACATATATACATCCCTATGAAACTACATGTGCGTGACCATAGACTCAGCGACTCGAAACCCCAAAATATAGGGCACAAAATATATATATATAATTTAAAAACAATTAATGAATGACTTCAATTATAACACTATATAAAATTTCACTAAAATAGTCATTTATCCAAATGAAAACTTAAACCATTTGAAAATAAATTTCACACCTCTTATATAGTTTCTCAAATTCCCTTTTTATAACAGAAGAAACACATACTGTTAAGACAATCAAAGACAATGTGCCTAACCCCTTCCTAAAAATATCAAACGTCCAATACATTTTCAAAACTTGTTTTCCACCATACATAAATTTCAAAACTTATTCTCAAAATCAAAAATTGCATAACATCCCCAAAATGATTCATTTTTTAATTAAAATCCCTATTTTGATATAAAAAACACAAATTCCATTACAAATATGTTACACACGTTCCAAAACCTCCCCCAACAACCAATTTTAGAATCATTAAATCAATACACACATAAAAAAATAGTGATTTACATTATTAAAAATTCATTCCCAACCAATAAGCTCCCTATACACTTAAAAACTGCCAACACACAATAACATAAACCAAATAATGAATTTATTATGAGAAAAAACATATTAAATTCATATAGAGATAGTATGACATAGAACCCACTAGATCTTATGGTGAAACAACAAAAAATTGGTGTGGAACTCTAACAGCATGTTAAGCGATCCTTAAGAATGAGTGATTTATCGAAAAAATTCAATATCAAACATGATGAAACCCTAAATCTGATAACTTTCCGGGAGGAAATATAAAACCAAAAACATGTAAAATTAAATGATTATAATAATGGGGACACATGTTCCTCGGATGGATTCATCGGCAAGGGGTCACAAGAATATTAATGCAGAGGTGGGTTGATCTAGAGCTGATGGTGGCACAGGGCTAGACAGATAGAGGTGCAAGTTTTCTGATGATGGCGTTCATTTTGGGGAGGACTGATGGAAACAAATGTCACACTACATGTATTTTACTAAAAGGGATCTAACCGAGGGGAAGAGAGTGGCACGATGGCCAGCCAAATGATAGGCCTTCCATGGGTGGAACGTTACAGAAATTGGTTGGGGGTAATCTATGTTAGGAAATTTGGGAGATTGGGAGCAATCCACAACACAACAAAATAATAAGAATAGATAATTTAATACTAATAAAAAATATAATAATTGTAATTACTATAATAATAATAATAAATTAACAAGCTTGATGATAATTATAATATAAAAAATAATCATAATAAAAATAACCTGAATAAGGTTAATAAAAATATAAATAATAAAAATACAAAAAAACGTAATTAAATTTATATCCTTAATATTAATAATAATAATCATAATAAAAAATAATAATAATATTAATAACAATATTCAATTCCTTAAACATTTTTAAAATTCTCATATTTTACAATATTTTCATTTTAACACTCTTTTAATATTTTTTCTTTATTATTTGTTTCATTTCAATTAATTATTTTTAACATTGAGCACATCACATTATAGCATGAGTGGAGGTGAATGGTTTCCAAACCGTGTTCCACCTATGCACCAAATGCAACCATGCCGAAAATAAGAATTTATCATAAATAAGGCAAAATTTCACTCCTGACCGGACCACACCTCCAAAAAATAATTCCATTCCATTTAAAATAATATAAATAAAATCATTTCATATGTTTGGGTGTCTCATAGAATGACTCAGGGTATAATTTACTAAAATAATATAGAAAACGTTTCAGAAATATGGACATATTATAAATTGTTTTAGGAAATATAGATCAATGAATATGAGTGATTGGAAATGAAAATTGTTTATATGAACAAAATAATATTCCCTGATTTGTGTTAAATGCTTTTTCAAGAAGGCTCAAGTAATGAAAATAAATTAATGTGAAATGTAACGTATTATTATGACAAATAAGTTCATTAGAATTGAGTATCAATGAAAGAAGATATTATCGTTGATAATCTAAAATACATCATCATGATTTAGGAGATGTGGAATTATACACCTCACAAGGAGAGAAAAATATTTAAAAAAATAGAAAAAAATATAATTCGTAAAAGGAATAATTATAATTGAATAATAGTAACTAATAAATATGTGCAAAATTCCAAGGATAGTACCAAGAATTTTGGTGATCTGAAAACATTTTCATCAAATGTATTGTATAGATACAGAGATCCATATAACGAAGAATAATAAATTTTTTTATCTTATAAAATTTAAATAAAAAACATTATATCATGCCCCCATGGATGAATAATGGTGATAGAAAAACTAAATTAACATCTACAACATAGAAGATAGTTAGTTTACTATGTTAACTAATATCAATTAATGTTAATGATACATAAAATATATATACACAGATAAATATAATATAAAAACATGATATTTGTCATGACCCGCCCTCGGGGCCCGTGCCATGACTACCCCAAGCCCGCCTTCCATAGGCCAGGGGATGGCGACTAGCACCAAGGCGTAAATCCCGTTAAAAAGGGAAGGCATTGCCTTTGAAAAGTAAACAAGCACTTCAGAGTAAGAAAGCGGAAAAGTAAACACTAAGTAAAAACAGAGTACAACTGATGTGCGGAAAAGTAAATGGGCCAGTATACAAACCCTAACTGAAAGTAAAGTACAACTCGAAAGGGAAAACACCAACTGTAAAGTAAAAGCCGCTACACCGAGCTGTCCACTAGAAATCCCACCTAAAGGGTGGGTACAGATAGCTCCACTGCTCCTCGGGTCCTGCCGTCCACTCCGAGCATGACCCGCCCAGTGGTCCACCTCTAGGTATTGTCCTGCTCTGCAAGCCTCAACCATGATCAATGATGTCTGTCGTCTACAACCAACACAACGTAGTGCGGGCATAGCCCGTGCAGGGGTGAGTATAAGCTACTCAGTAGGGACCCCGAGACCCCTGAAGGTCTCCCAAAATCCACAAAGGATAGACCACAAAGGTGAGATACAAACATGAAGTAACAACTGACACTGCTTAGGTATATGCCCATACATATACCTAAGTCATGAATTCCAAATATGCTCCAACCTCCTAGCCCAAGTACAACTCAGTCCACATAGAAAAGTATACGTATTCCACACAGGAAGGAAAAACGAAATCCACACAGGATCGCACAACACAATCCACACAGGAAAGAAACAGGATTCAGCTCACACAAGTATACATCATCGATAAGGTGAAAGAGATGATCAGACATAGATAATGAATCATCTAAGCTGGGACCCACATAGGATACAAGACCAGTTGTCTTCATTGATTAATCTATACTGGGACCCACATAGGATACAAGACCAGTATTGAATCATCTAAGATGGGACCCACATAGGATACAAGACCAGCACAGCTAGGACCCACATAGGATACGAGACCAACTGTCATCATCGATTCATCTATAATGGGACACACATAGGATTTAAGACCAGTATTGAATCATCTAAGCTAGGACCCACATAGGATACAAGACCAGCACAGCTAGGACCCACATAGGATACAAGACCAACTATCTTCATCGATTCATCTATACTGGGACCCACATAGGATACAAGACCAGTATTGAATCATCTAAGCTGGGACCCACATAGGATAAAAGACCAGCACAGCTAGGACCCACATAGGATACAAGACCATCTGTCTTCATCGATTCATCTATACTGGGACCCACATAGGATACAAGACCAGTATTGAATCATCTATGCTGGGACCCACATAGGATACAAGACCAACACAGCTAGGACCCACATAGGATACAAGACCAGCTGTCTTCATCATCGGAGTCCACTGAGGATCCCTGCACAATCGTCGTCGTCACAGTAGCAGTCACAGTCAGCACTAGGGTTACCGCACACAGCAAGCTCGTTCGGGAGGGTCCACTCCACGCGCCGAGAGGCTGATACATCAACTGTCACAAAGTCCAGATTTGATGTATCCAAAAGTTTCATATCATCAACAGGAACTCAACGCAACAGACAGCGCGTCGATCAGATGCCTGGTCAGAGAGTTATTGGCTTTTTCGTCCCAGGGGCCCGGTCGGTTTTTAAGGAAAAACCGACCCGACCATACTCCACCTTCATTCAAACCACAGGCTGAGTATACCAAAAGATCCATCTCACTATGATGAACTCAACAAAGCTGACGACACGTCAATCGGACGTCCGTAGCTCAAGATATGAGTGTTTTCTCTCAGAGGGCCCGGTTGGTTTCGTGTACGAACCAACCCGGCCGAACTCAATGTATTCCAAAACCTTGAGTGTGATATACCGAATCGACCGTATCGATCCAAGTATCGCATCTCCACTAACGGTTCATCAATCGGTGGTCTGTAGCTTAAGTTATGGGCAAAAGACCGAAGTCGATTTGAAAATGGGGGGTCCGGGTCCAGGCCGACCCGACCCGGGTCTGACCCGGCCCGGCCGGCGGCGCGGCCCAGTGCGGTGGCGCGGCCGGGGCGCCGCTCGGGTGCCACGCGCGGGGGGAAAGGCCCCCGCCCTCCTCTGTTGGCGGTGCGGCTGGATACCGCGCCTTGGAACAAACGACCCCCCTCACGTGGGGGCCTGCTTTTGATAAAAACGGGGGGCCGCCTTCCCCCCTTTGTGAAACTGGACCCCCTCTTAATGGGGGGCCATTTTGGCTGGTAGGGGGAATTAATTTCCCCCGGTTTCGCCTCCCTTCCGGCCAGCCCGACCTGGCCGGCCGGTTCTTCCTCAACGGGACCGGCGAGGCCGGTCCCCTTTCCGGCTTCCAACACTGGCGGCCCGGCTGGCCTCCGCTCTTCTCGTTCTACCGCGGCCCAGAACCAGTTGCGGTCTTCGCCGTCCGACGCGGTCCGACGGCACCGTGCCCCTCCGCCGCGGCCCCTCTCCAGCCGCGGCGCCTTCGGTTTCCTTCGACACGGCACGTCGACATCGCGTTCTTGATAATAGTTCTGCGGCACGGCGCGACGGCACCGCGCAATAATAGCCTTGCGATTCCCGCGTGGTGCGACGACACCACACCATTTCGTTTCATCTGCAAGAAATATTCAAGATCAAAGGAGGGGGTTTCAACCGTGTTTGTGCGGTCTGGCCCCCCTCTCATTAGATGATAGCATATAAACATTTATCCTCAAGATTGTCATGCAAGAACCAAGAACGTGAATAAGTAAATAATCAACAACAAACCCCAACCTCTGTTTCAAGAACGATGTTCGTCAACGACCCGCGGAAGACGAATGTCGCGGTGGTCGTCGTCGCGGAAAAATGATGTTGATGTCGTGAAGCGAGTATTCGATGCACTTTGACAGCGATTTCGTCGCGGGAATCCATCGTGGAAGAGATGGTGCGGAAGGAGACGTCACCGGTGTCGCGGGTATGGTGTCGCGGAAGACGGTTCCTGAGAACGTGGCGTTCTTCGTCGATGTCCGAATGTTCTTCGCGTTCTTCGTCAATGTTTGAAGAAGATGAAAAGAATTCTTCAAAACCTCTAAATATGGCTAAGGAGACCAACCAAAATAAAATAAGCTAAGGCTTATTTTATTCACACAATTAACAATTTTAATTTCAAAGGTTTGAAATTCAAACAACTCAACTCCATTAATTAACCAAGTTCATTAAAAGAGGAGTTAAGGGAGTTTTTTTTTAAAAAAAGGTGAGGTGTTAGGGTTCGTGTGGGCCACACCACATTTAATCCTCTCAAGGGAGGTTAAGTGGATGTGGGTCCCACCTCTAACTCCCTTTGGGAGATGTTAACCAACAAGTTAAAAATAAAATGTTTTTCCACATTTTATTTAACTTCTTTTAATTTTTCCCAAAATAACATTCATTCCTCATAAAACGCAACCTCAGAAAGGTCTCTATAAGCGAAAATCGGCACTACGAGTTCATCGGTGTCCTCGGATTTCAATTCCGAGCACCGGATCAAAAGTTAGAAATTTCCGCTCGTTCGTTCACTGAATGTACCCAAGCCAAACTTCGGAAATTTATTCCGGTCACTCCGGGTCTCGAAATCACGTGCTCTCAGAAACCGCATTCTTGTAAAATTCCAAAGAAAATTAAGAAAAAATTTCCGTTGAATTTTACGGGTCTTTACATTACTCCCACCTCAGGGATTTACGTCCCCGTAAAGATATATCAAAACTAGGGAAACAACTGAGGGTACTGAGCACGCATCTGAGCCTTCCGCTCCCATGTGCTCTCCTGGAGGTTCCCGTGCTGTCATCTGATGCGCAAAAGAGGAATCGATCGCCCACGTAGGACCTGCTCCTGTCGATCCTCTATCTCCACCGGGACCTCATTAAAGTCGCCCCATCGTCAATGTCATGCTCCACATGATCAATGATGTGCGTCGGGTCGTGCACGTATCTCCTCGGCTGAGTCACGTGGAAGACGTCGTGCACCCGGTGCAACTGAGGTGGTAGATCTAGGCGATAAGCCACCTCGCCAATCCTGTTGAGGACCTGGAAGGGTCTGATGAAGCGCGGAGATAACTTGCCGCCTCGGCCAAATCTCCCTATAATACGTCGAGGTGAGACCCGCAAGAAGACGTGGTCGCCATCCTCGAACTCTAGTGGCCTCTGCCTCCTATCAACGTATGACTTCTACCGGCTCTGAGCTGTCCTCATCTGCTCCTGGATGACCTGGACCTTCTCTGTCGTGGTCTGGACCACCTCTGGTCCCACAAGAGCTGCTATGATTTCTTCTTTGCCGATTAAGAGAACTCTAGTCTCATTCGTTGGATGAACCACATCCTTTGCCTAATACAGTCAATACTGACATGGATGATACTAATCCATACCAAGGATGACGTCGTAAGGCCTCGACGATACTACCAAGAGATCCAACCGTTACTCTTGCCTCCAAGGGTTGAGTCACACTGTCGGCTTCAGTGTGTGGTAACTTGGTCTCCTCCAGTAGATGTCTCACAAGTGAGGGTCAAGTCAACAGTCAAAACTAGAACCTCTTAGTAACAACACAAAAGTGGACAGGAATGAAAACATCACAAAGGTATGCGTCTTTTATTATTGCAGCTCATAATATAAAGACGCTACACAAAAGCAACAAGGAACAAGAAGTATGAAAGACGTATCCACTAGTTCCGCTCCTGTCCATTTGCTCCCAGAGCTCCATGATCGAAGGCCTCAGCTGCCTGAAGCTGAGCTCTCCCATGTCCACCAACTCCCTACGGTCGGGGCGGACCTCCTGGTGGTGGTGGTGGCAACAACTTGAAGTGTCTCCCACCATCTGTTGCCCGGTCGGCTCCTCTGCCTCGTCCGCCAACACTCTGCGGACCTCCATGACCGAACCTATGTCTGGGAGGTCCCTCTACCACCTGTTTCTCATCTATAGGATGATTCGGGAAGTCTCGAGCCATGTGACCTTGCCCGCCGCATGCGTAGCAATGCCTGCCCCTCGTGTAGCTGGCTCTCCATCGTGTGCCCCGTACAACCGAATCTTCATCCAGTGTCTTCCCATCTGATGGTCTGACCCGTTTAGACCACTGCGTCACCTGTCTACTTCCAACTGTAGAAGACCCTACTACGGGCCGTCCTGCGCAGGGCCCTGTCACTGGAGCCTGCTCGGCGAGAAAACATTCTTCTAGAAGGGCTCTCTCCAACACCTCTGCCTGCGTTGGAATTTTGAGGGAGATCATCGAAGCCCTGATCTCATGCCTCAGTCCCTACTTGTAGGTCAGGGCCCGGAAGAACGGGTCTCGTACCATATATGTGGAGTAGCATGAGAGATCAGTAAATCTCGCCGAGTACTGAGCGACCATCATGCTGCCCTGCCGCAGCTGAAGAAGCTCCTGGATACGCACCACACGAAGGTGGCTGGGACGAACTCCGAGCGGAGGAGGCTCTCAAAGTCCGTCCATAGTAGAGATGCCTCATCGTGCACCTGGAGCATTATGCTCCACCATCGGCCCGCTTCTGCGTGCAGTAGGCTCGCAGCGAGGATCACCATGTGGTCTTTAGGTGTCATCAGTAGCCTAAAAACTCATACCACTGCCTCCAGCCAGTCCTCTGCTGCCTAGGGGTCTGTATCCCCACAGAACCTAGGCGGTCACTGGTGCGGGAACTCATACAGAGCTCCAAGGTTATGTGCATCGTCAGCGGCTGGTGCTGGAAGCATCGGTGGCTCGGCGGGTAGAGCTACCGCTGGTGCCACTGTTGACAAAGGGCCATGCACCGAGGCCTCGTTGCTCGGTGGGCTGTCATCATGCTCGACTCTCGGAACCCTAGCTGGCTGTCGTCGTGGGGCCATCCTCAAAAGGAAATAGGTGCGCCACGGTCATAACAGTATACCTGGTGAGCTGATATAATGTAATCACAAAGAAAACTTTGAAACAAACATGCAATCAATGTTTTCGTGCATTAAGTCAGAAATCAGTAGTCCGGGTCCTGGTGTACGGATACGTCAGCTGCCGCACCAACACTAGACTCCCTGGACTGATAACCACACTCAATACGCTAAAAATTTCTGCTTCACATAGAAAAGATCAGAGTTCGTGATAGAACCGAACTCCTCTGATACCAATTTGTCATGACCCACCCTCGGGGACCGTGCCATGACTACCCCAAGCCCGCCTTCCATAGGCCAGGGGCTGGCGACTAGCACCAAGGCGTAAATCCCGGTAAAAAGGGAATGCATTTCCTTTGAAAAGTAAACAACCACTATAGAGTAAGCAAGCAGAAAAGTAAACACTAAGTAAAAACAGAGTACAACTGAAGTGTGGAAAAGTAAATGGGCCAGTATACAAACCCAAACTGAAAGTAAAGTACAACTCGATAGGAAAAACAGCAACTGTAAAGTAAAAGTCGCTACACCGAGCTATCCACTAGAAATCCCACCTGAAAGGTGGGTACAGATAGCTCCACTGCTCCTCGGGTCCCGCTGTCCGCTCCGAGCACGACCCGACTAGTGGTCCACCTCCAGGTACTGTCCTGCTCGGCAAGCCTCAACCATGATCAACGCTGTCCGTCGTCTGCAACCAACACAACGTAGTGCGGTCATAGCCCGTGCAGGGGTGAGTATAAGCTACTCAGTAGGGACCCCGAGACCCCTGAAGGTATCCCAAAATCCACAAAGGATAAACTACAAAGGTGAGATACAAACATGAAGTAACAATCGACACTACTTAGGTATATGCCCTTACATATACCTAAGTCATGAATTCCAAATACGCTCCAGCCTCCGAGCCCAAGTACAACTCAGTCCACACAGGAAAGTATACGTATTCCACACAGGAAGGAAAAACGAAATCCACACAGGATAACATAACACAATCCACACAGGAAAGCAACAGGATTCAGCTCACACCAGTATACATCATTGATAAGGTGAAAGAGATGATCAGACATAGATACTGAATCATCTATGCTGGGACCCACAAAGGATACAAGACCAGTTGTCTTCATTGATTCATCTATACTGGGACCCACATAGGAATCAAGACCAGTATTGAATCATCTAAGCTGGGACCCACATAGGATACAAGACCAGCATAGCTAGGACCCACATAGGATACAAGACCAACTGTCTTCATTGATTCATCTATAATGGGACCCACATAGGATACAAGACCAGTATTGAATCATCTAAGCTGGGACCCACATATGATACAAGACCAGCACA
Organism: Viscum album; assembly: GCA_963277665.1. Lineage (NCBI taxonomy): Eukaryota > Viridiplantae > Streptophyta > Magnoliopsida > Santalales > Viscaceae > Viscum > Viscum album. The sequence continues at coordinate 1,438,484,880 of OY728159.1, forward strand.
GCTAGGACCCACATAGGATACAAGACCAACTGTCTTCATCGATTCATCTATACTGGGACCAACATAGGATACAAGACCAGTATTGAATCATCTAGGCTGGGACCCTCATAGGATACAAGACCCGCACAGCTAGGACCCACATAGGATACAAGACCAACGATCTTCATCGATTCATCTATACTGGGATCCACATAGGATACAAGACCAGTATTGAATCATCTAAGCTGGGACCCACATAGCATACAAGACCAGTACAGCTAGGACCCACATAGGATGAAAGACCAGTTGTCTTCATCGTCACAGTGCACTGAGGATCCAAGCACAATCGTCGTCGTCACAGTAGCAGTCGCAGCCAGCACTAGGGTTCCCGCACACAGTAAGCTCGTTCGGGAGGGTCCACTCCACGAGCCGAGACACTGATACATCAAATGCCAGAAAGTCCACAATTGATGTATCCAAAAGTTCTGTATCGTCAATAAGAACTCAACGCAACAGACGGCGCGTCGATCGGACGCCCGGTCTTAGAGTTATTGTCTTTTCGTCCCAGGGGCCCGGTTGGTTTTTAATGAAAAACCGACCTGACCGTACACCACCTGAATTCAAAACTCGGGCGGAGTATGCCAAAAGATCTTTCTCACTAAGAGGAACTCAACAAAGCTGATAGAACATCAATCGGATGTCTGTAGCTCAAGATATGAGCGTTTCCGCGCCGAGGGCCCAGTTGGTTTCATGTACGAACCAACCCGGCCGAACTCAAAGTATTCCAAAACATTGAGTGTGATATAATGAATCGACCGTCTCGATCCAAGGATCGCATCGCCACTGACGATTTGTCAATCAGAGGGCCGTAGCTCACGTTATGGGAAAAAGACCGAAGTCGATTCGAAAACGGGGGGTCCGGGTCCGGGCCGACCCGGCCCGACCCCCCATTGGGTCGGTCCAAACGGAATCGACCCGGGTCTGACCCGGCCCGGCCGGCGGCGCGGTCTGGCGCGGCGGCGTGGCCCGGTGCGGCGGCGCGGCCGGGGCGCCGCTCGGGTGCCACGCGCGGGGGGCAAGGCCCCCGCCCTCCTCTGCTGGCTGCGCCGCTGGATGCCACGCCTTGGATCAAACGGCCCCCTTCACGTGTGGGCCTACTTTTGAGAAAAACGGGGGGCCGCCTGCCCCCCTTTGTGAAATCGGCCCCCCTCTTAATGGGGGGCCATTTTGGCTAGCCGGGGGAATTAATTTCCCCCGGTTTCGCCTCCCTTCCGGCCGGCCCGACCTAGCCGGCCGGTTCATCCTGAACGGGAACGGCAGGGCCGGTCCCCTTTCCGGCTTCCGACACCGGCGGCCCGGCTGGCCTCCAGTCATCTCGTTCAGCCACAGCCCGGAACCGGCCGCGGCCTTCGTCGTCTGGCGTGGTGCGACGACACCGTGCCCCTCCGCCACGGCCCCGCTCTGGCCGCGGAGCATTCAGTTTCCTTCGACGCGGCGCAGCAGAGGCGCGTTCTTGATAATCTTTCCATGGCGCAGCGCGACGGTGCCGTGCAATAATAGCCTTGTGATTCCCGCGTGGTGAGATGGCACCACGCCATTTCGTTTCATCCTCATGAAATATTCAAGATCAATGGAGGGGGATTCGGTCGTGTTTGTGCGGTCCGGCCCCCCTCTCGTTAGATGACACCATATAAACATTTATCCTTAATATTGTCATTCTAGAACCAAGAACGTCAATAAATAAATAATCAACAACAAACCCCTACCTTGGTTTCAAGAACGATGTTCGTCAACGACCTGCAGAAGACGAGCGTCGTGGTGGTCGGTGTCGTAGAAAATGGATGTCGATGTCATGAAGCAAGGATTCGAAGCTCTTTGACGGTGATTTCGTCACGGGAAACCGTCGCAGAAGAGATGACACGGATGGAGAAGTCGTCGGTGTCGCGGGTATGGCGTCGCGGAAGACGGTTCCCGAAAACGTGGTGTTCTTCGTCGATGTCCGAATGTTCTTCGCGTTCTTCGTCAAAGTTTGAAGAAGATGGAGAGAATTCTTCAAAACCTCTCAAGATGGCTAAGGAGACCGACCAAAATAAAATAATCTAAGGCTTATTTTATTCACACAATTATCAATTTGAATTTCAATGGTTTGAAATTCAAACAACTCAACTCCATTAATTAACCAAGTTCATTAAAAGAGGAGTTAAGGGAGTTTTTTTAAAAAATAAATAAGGTGAAGAGTTAGGGTTCGTGTGGGCCCTACCACACTTAATCCTCTCAAGGGAGGTTATGTGGATGTGGGTCCCACCCCTAACTCCCTTTGGGAGAATTTATTGAACAAGTTAAAAATAAAATGTGTTTCCACATTTTATTTAACTTCTTTTAATTTTTCCCAAAACTAACTTTCATTCCGCATAAAACGCAACCTCAGAAAATGTCTCCTTAAGAGAAAATCGGCGTTGCGAGTTCATCGGTGTCCTCAGATTTCAATTCCGATCACCAGATCAAAAGTTAGAAATTCCCGCTCGTTCGTTCAGTGAACGTACCCGAGCCAAACTTCGGAAATTTATTACGGACACTCCGGGCCTCGGAATCAGGTGCCGTCAGAAACCGCGTTCTTGTAAAATTCCATAGAAAATTAAGAAAAAATTTCCCTTGAATTTTACGGGACTTTACAATATTTCATATTGTGATGTTGAATATGAAATGGATAAAAAGTAACTACTAATAATGTTTATTATGATTTGAAGAATGTTAAATATAATTCAATTTTTCCTTATTCAGTAGATGATGAATATGCTGAAGATGATAATAATGTTGTTCAAACTATATTTTAGATCTAGTTGAAAATAAATTATTTTTTTAATGAAAATGTATTAGAATATGTGATCATACATATTTCAAATATCTTGTTTCATTTGTATTGAAGTATTTTTATGAGTGACAAGTGATAATATGGGTATGTCCTTATAAAGAGAATATATGATTAATGTCATTATAATAATAATCATTTCCTTTATTATGTAGATAATATTCATCATGGAAAAAAATTTCCTTGAAAAATAATATTTGAATAACATTCAGTTTTATTTTAAAACATAAATAATTAAATTTGGACAATAATATAATTTAGTAAACAATGTTATTAAGCTAACAATATAATGGAATGTATAAAATAATTATATGTTTATCGTATCATTTAACATTATGTGCACAAGATAATAAGTGGAATAACTGATATGATGTTAACTAATGGTGAAGAATCTATATATAATTGAAATATAATGAGGTTTTAATTCATGTTTTTTAATAGAAATCATAAAAAAAATTAACTGATATATGTTGAGGAAATCCCAAAATGAAAAAGAAATAACAAAGAGTATATGAATATAGTATATGGAGGTAAAATTATTTTGGGTATATCTTTTATTACAATAATTGGTCGTTAAATATTTTGAAATATTTTTAACAAATTTCTAAAATGTTTTGATATAAAGAATGATATTGGTGTTATAGAGTGTTTGGATACAATGCTTGCATATTTTAATATAAAAATTTATTACCATAATCATAATGATTAATTAATATGAATAGTTTAAATGTTTTAGATAAAATATGTTAACTAATCCCAAATTCTTAAAAAAATATAAAATTTAATATCATTTTATATAGTAATGTTAAAAATATTTTTTAATATGATCAAACTAATCGAACTAAAAACATGTTTCTCTTATTAAAAATTAGGTATTTGGAAAAAAATAAAGACACTAAATATATATATTGTTAGAGAAACAATGAGTATTAAATGGTAGTAATGTTGGATTAGGAATAATTGAATGTATACAACCCATTGATCATGGAATGATGTTAAACAACATACCTGAATAAAAATTAAATAATTCGTAAATTGTTATTCATAAATATTATATAGGTGGTAACATTTTTTGTAATTATTGTTCCTTTATTGTGACAGGTGGTGAATTCAAAAAAATTTACATTATAATTTATAAATGGTAATGAGTTAAAGTTTAAATAAATTTTTATTTAATGGGAATATTAATGAATTGAGTAATACTTATTATGGCATTGTATGTATGTGAAAACATATTCGTGATTTCAAATGATAATTTTTTTTTCAAGATAGTGACAGTTGAAAATGAGTCGGGATATATTTATATATATTTTATCAATTTTTATAAAAGGAAAATGAAAAAAATATATTCTATAAATCATTGAAATATATACGTATTTATAAATAATATAAGAGATTTATAGTTAATGTGCCCTTAGATAAGAAAATATAAAATTACTCCTATAATAGAGTGGAGAAATCTAATTTCCACTTCAAAATAATAATTTTGATTTTTTTATACAACTAAAATTAAATTTAAAAATTTATATAAGTACAATGATAATTTTATTGAAAAATTTAATCATATCACAATTTCTCATTTCAAATTATGTAAATTGAAATATCATGTTAGTTTAATGAATTTTCTAAAATGCGTGGAATATAAAATATGTTATTTCATTAAATGGTTTGGTATACCAATTTATCCAATCATAATAATGATTTCTTTGACACATATATTGTGAATATTTTAATAAATTATAATTATATATAACGATTCAAGCAAAAAAAAAGTCACTCAATGAGGTAACTAATGTGTTATTGACATGAGATGAACAATGATATTGAATAATAGAGGATCCATAATAACATATGTTTACATTATCAAATGAAAATTACTGTTATAAAATTTAATCCAACCAGGTTAGGAAATATATATTTATAACTGTCCGATTTTTTGCATAATTTTTTCATTTCGTTGTGCAAATTATATATTGGTAAAAAGATTAAACTAATAGAAAATTTTATGAACAAGTAAATTAAGTAATTATTTTGGCATATAAACCCACGAAAAGATGTAATCTATGATATTGGGGGCAATATCATGTATATAATTGTTAAATATCATGTTACTGTCATTAAGAATTAAATAAACCATATATTTTATTAATCATTGATGACTACATTAATGAAATTTCTAGATAAATTAGTGCTAAACATAGAAAAATCAACAAGTAAATGGAGTATTAGACTGTAATCATAATCATTTAGTGATTTATTATGATGAAAATTTTAAAAAAAAGAGTGGATATATGTTATCAATACTAATAACACATCTATATCATCAAAACTCAATTAGATATAAAATTACGTCTATTTATGAATGTATATGTTTAATGAATTACAGTCGTACTATAATTTGATTTATTTGGTAAACCATAGATTATTGATGAATCTATGATACACAATGATTGGATTTCAATGATGGATTAAAAACTAAAAATAAAATTATAGTGTAAATTCATTACCATAATACCAAAGGTAACATCAATGATTTTAAGGCATGATTAAGGTCACTATAGACCATAATATATATGTTATGTATTAATATAACCAATGATAATACTTTAGCCATTATATAATATATTTAAAAAATGAGACCATCATAATTCATCTAATTTAAAGAACATTCATTTATAAAATATAATATTTACAAATGAAAATAGGATGAAAAATTGTATAATCATATAACATTAGATGTTACATAATTAAAAGATTATAAATATATCCACACTATAAAATATTTCAATCATATTAAATTCACAAAAATATTGAAATTTAATAGAACTCGATCTACACCATATAAATGATTTTTTTGGGATGACCAAAAATAAATTAGAGAATTTAAACTACATCCACAACATAAGTTGTATAAATTTGGAGGAAAAAAATATATTCAGATAAATACACAATTATATATATTTCATGTTATAAAACACACATATATTCTTTTTTTAAAATAAATAATTCAAATTATTTTTGAAGGTGTATATAGTATTAAAACAAAAATAAAATCAATATAACAATACACTTCAATTGAATATATCACTTGTAAATTTATTGGACAATTATTTTACCAATATATTTTTTAAATATGAACTAAATTAGTAATAATATATAAAATTAATCATTATGTATGTTTAATCATAAATACAAACATTTCCTAATATCTCCAAAATCATAAAATAATAATAGAATTTCTAAAAAAATCATATATTCAAAATAGTGAATTAAATTGTTATCAAGCATCATGTGAAAATTAACAGAGGTATATTAAGAAAATATATGGCCTAACTGGGAAGACTCATAAAATTTCCATTTCCATCATTAATCAATGAATGACCAAATTTATATTAATAGACTTATTGAGAAATGATACCATTTCTTAATAATTTATTCAACATAGTGATACTACACATTGGATCATATAATATAGTACATCATTTATACATTACTTACAACATTGCTACAAAAGGATTCCATTGAAATTGTTTAATAGAATGTAAAAAAATATAAATTACATGATAAAAATTCATTAAATAACTCAATACATACATAATATTGGGATTAATTCATTCTCACGTTTTATCCTATAATTGAATATCCATTTTATTTACTTTCTATTAGATACCTTTTTATTTTAGGAATCGTATATCATTGTACATTTCACTTGTTAGATATAACAGAGTAGATGATAAATTTCTCTATTATTCATTACCTATGTACTAATATATTATTTCTTTATTCTACTTCTCACTGACATTTTCATCCATCCCTAGCATCAGGTCAAGTTGGGAAAAGTGAATTATCAATGAGAAGAAGGCACTCCAATGCTGGTATAGTTTTTACAATATAAATTAATAAGTATTTAAAATTTATTTAGGACCATACATTTTAGAGTTGTTGATTGATTAGGTGGGAAAAACAGGTTCAATAGTATATATGAATTTGAATAAGAAATCAAGGCACCTCCCTTTGAAAAAATTTCCTTGGGAAGTGGTTATTCTAGAAAAAATTATAGATTCAAAAATTATTGTTATTATATTTTAAAAATATTAATTTTTATTAAACTATATAATTATATATATTTTTTGTATTTATAACAACAAACCAAGTAATTTTTTTCTTAAAAAATGGAAATTGATATGATTAAACATGATGTCCAGATTTTACAATTCCAAAAGTGATTTTCTACAACTATCCAAAATATTCCTTGATCTTATAATATCAAAATGAATTTTTATTCAAATGAATATACCAAATCAATGTGAGTCACATCTTATTATTAGGAAATTTTTTTGATGAAACGTTGTTTTGTTCTATTATCTTCAAACTAAAAATATACATAAATATTCTCCCATCATCATTGATATAGGTGATCAAAATTTGGAATTCATCATTCCCTAAATATTTATCAAATCCATTATGAAAATAGATATCAATTAAACTACATTTATATTATGGTTGTGTTAAAACCCTTTTTGACAATTACCTTCAATCATTATTCTTGACTAAAATGTCCTCCAACATTGAGGATAAAATTATGATTTTCAAAAAGAATAATGCAATTTATTAATTAAAAACCTAAATGTTGGATGAATCAAATCCATCTTTTAATTATTGAAGAGACTATTTCAAATACTGATATAGCACCCATTTATTTGACTCAATCTAAAAATATTCATGAGATGAGGAACTAATGTGAAGGTGTTGAGGTATTCTATTAAAAAAATATTCTAAACACATTACAAAATTATACATAAAACTATTTTCTCAAATAGAATTCCACTCCCAAGATATGAGATTCATTCAAATTCATGTGAAAATATTGTGATGAATCTTCCAATAATATTCTTAAAAATGTGTATTTTAGCATCAAGAAAGATGATAATTACCAGGTGATGGAGCCTATTCACAATCCTTACGATATATAAAACAATATTCATTCCCATAAATTTTATCCAACATAATCATTTCATGTCATTGAAATTATTACTATATTTTTACCTATGTGGAAGGAATTTGGTAAATCACTCATTAAAAAGTGTGTGGCTACATCCTTGTAACAATTATAATTTATTAATTACATTAAAAAATATATGTTCAGATATATGGGTATCAGTTTAAAATTTTATACCAAGTATAATATCAATGATGTATATCCACCCAAAATACACTCATAATTGTCAAAAAATGAATGGAAAATTTAAAGAAGAAAGGAAATCACACAATGAAGAAAGGACAATTTTTTTTATCTTTGTTATACTAGGGGAAGTTTTAAGTGAATGTCACTATCAATAGAATGTGAAAAATATATAAAAATATGATAACTGCATAAAATATTGATTCAATTATATATGAAATCAGTGTAATGTTTTATGAATATGAGATGATGGATTGAATCTGGAGCAACATTATATATTTTAAGGAATCATTCAATGATTAAATTGTTTGAAAAAATTAATATTATGAAAGAAGTGCACCATTAAAGAAATTAAACCATAAATTCCATCATTTAATGAATCATGGAACTTGTCATTACATCTATGAAAATGTTTAGACATCTAAATTTATTGTATGAACACATGTATTGAATAAATTTTTTTTGATGTACTTTTGTGTATGAATGGATTAAAGGATTCATTTTAATCTAAATGTTTATCATTTTTAATTGATTAATTGTATTGGGGAAGGGTTACTAAATTTGTTACCTATATCAAATATCTATAAATAATATTTTTGTGTCTTATGGTTACATGATTGAGTCCTCCGATTTATGGAATTTTCATTTTAAATATTTTAATTTTAATTTAATAGATTTTTTCAAATTGAAATGTTAATTATCCTTAATATTTATGTTGATAAATCAGAAAATTATATATAATGTTAAAAAGCTAAAAAAATTTCAATTTGTTTATAGAAATTAGGAAATTTTATAATTAGTTCATTTTAATACATGATTATTCAATGGATTAATAAATCATTAAAGAAATAAATATTTTATTACTTTTGTTGACTATTATATTATGTATTTAAAGTTATATAATCTTAAAAAAACAATGAATCCATTAATATGTCTAAGAAGTATAAATATAAAGAAGAAATCCAATTTAACAATACATATTAATTTATTAGACACAAATATCAACATTCAAAACATTTATAATTAATATAATATTTTATTTTAATAACATGGTATCATTTACTAATGTAATGCTCCTTATGATCCTCAAAAAAAATTATTAAAAGAATCTAAAAGAATACATTAGTGAATATCCTAATTTTTATGATTAATAAATATATGTTACCCTTAAATTCTCTGGGAGATGATTTATTGGATTCTATTCCAATTCACAATAGGATCAATTCTCGGAAAATTATATTTCCCCATTAAGAATTTTGGAATGGTAGAGACCTCATCAATTATATTTTCGGTTTTCGGGTTTCAATATTTCTATTAGCTTTTTAATAATAAAATAACTAAAATATTTCATCCATAAATTGAATTTTTTTGATTGATATGTAGAAATTATAAAATCCTATTAAGTAATAGATTTTGGATTTAGTGTAATTGATTAAAAAATATATATATTTTTATTTATTTTTTTACTAATGATTATGTGGATGAGATTATTCTTCATTCACATATCACATGAAAGGCCTATAGTCAACATATATTAAAATAAGATAATGATGATTCTTTATTTAAAACAAAAATGGTTATTATACATTGTCGAAAAACATCTATATACAGATATTATATAAGGACATGGCCTTAAAAATCATATAATCGTGAATTAAGTGAAGAATTCACATTGAGGATCTTTTCATGTTTACTATTTTAGAGAATTAGGCCATAACATTTACATTGCATCTCAAAAATTTCAATTTAGAAACTTCTACTATATCCAATTTTTTCAAAAAAATAAATCTCCTTAAAATAATCAAGAGTTATTTTCTTTATATAAATCTTCTAGAATACTTCCTTTCTATTACCTTGGTTATACTATGTGAAAAACATTTCAAAAACATGGGATGAGCATAAAAATCCCTGTAAGGTTTATAATATAAGTAAAGAAATCATTAGACCATCCATATATACTAATCACTGAAACCATAAATGTTTAATCATAACTTATCTTATGAAATAATCATATTTATGAATAACACATAGAAATAATAAATCAAAATCGTAACATGTGGCATCCATATCAAAATTAAATTATAGCCATAACAACTACATAGTGAGTTACAGTTGGAATACCTATCATAGTATATTCGCAAAATCTCTTAAGAGAAACATCACGTTTACCACTGTCACGTAACCCAATGCATTGGAGAGATATCTCATACTCTTCCACTATATGTTTATCATAAAACCACCAATATATTTATATGAATCCAAATATCCAAAACATATTCATAAAATATAACATAAGAATAATTCATATATAATATTTCAATATCCCAATCACAATATACCATTTTAAGATATTTACATAATCAATGCTTTGTCCAAACTATTTTGAAAACCATTTAAAACATTAATGAAATATATTTTTGAATCAAAGTGTCCCATTACATCCTGAAGCTTTTTAATGAATTAACATTTTATAACATAAATTTCCATATAAATCCCTGAAACCATTTTTAAAACATGGACATTAATGAGAAATATTCATAAGAATAAATCATTAAAATAAAATTTCAGGTAAAAAGTTCCTAACTAAATATGAGATGCTTGAAATAAAATAATAAATATTAATGTTTAGTCAAAACATTATAATATAATGAGAATAAAGTTATTCATGATATAAAATTCCAAAATAATGTATATACATCATATAAAATTGAATTGGATCATAACAAAAATGAAGCCTCAATAGAATGTAAATTGAGATGAAATGCATTATAAAGACTATATCAATAGATTAAAGTTAAATAAATTACATAATTATGTGAGAGAAATATAAATACACACAATATGATAGGATATTCAGAGTATAACAATCAGAGTTCATTCACACATATTCATTGCATGACATAATCAACAAGTAGATGTTTAACCCAAAGAATTGAAATTTTCTTGATATATTTTCTTACTGAAATTCTATAGCCTAACGACATCACATTAAAATTCAAGAAAATAAGTTGATGATAGAGAAAAGGACCTCTCATAAGTTATAAATAAAATCTACAATATTAATGAAATATAATAAAATATCCCAACATAATATGATGTAAATTAAAAGACATAAAAAAGTATTTAAAAAGAATATAGTGAATGGTTCCCTTACAGATTTGGTAACATACAAAACATATAACCCATTAAATAAGGATCATACAATGAAGATATAAATACCCATAAATTACAGAAATTACACAAATAATACAATCATGGGTAGTAAATACACCACATAAAAGAAAATAGTTGCAAATATAGCACGAATCTCACGAGAATTAAAGTTGAGATGATAACCTCTTACCACGTTGTAATCAATTGAGTCGTACAACAAAAAGATAGTTAATATCAAATGAATCACAGAATACAAGGAATATTAAAATATTGATGATAATATATATCAAATTAATGTTCATAACACACCAATTCAATAAAGAGGTGGTGAACAATAGAAATTTCATGGAATTAAAAGTGAGATATGAATCCTCTTACCTTGTGTCTGACTTGACTCTTATGTCCCATGTTCATCCTGAGTAAGAATATTAAGTTAATTTATACATGTTTGAAAACATATTTTCAAGTTTATTATTCATATTATATCAATTATTACTATACAATAATAATTATTTAATTATTTGAGTTCACAACAGATATTTTGTCGATGTTCATAAATTTGAGTTAAAAATGAACGTTTTATAATTACAATTTGTCCATGTTTTCAAAATTAAATTATCTCCAGAGTGTTTTTAATTATTTTGATATCATTTATATCTTATATATCCTTTATATTTTTTTAATTATAATAGTACATAACATTTAGAGATAATAAATGAAAATCACCATTTTTGGAGATGGTAAGATGTACGTACGCCAGAATGCTACTTTAATTTCAATTTTGAATTTTAATGGATTTAAAAGAATTGATACATAGTTATATCATAATTAAATTATAATATAATATTCATCATATTAAACATAATTTCATTAACTCTATCCATTATACCTTCAATGTATTTGATAATAAAATCATGTAACCTTGAAGGGGCGGTAGTCTGCACTTTCCCAATTGAAATTATCATTTGTACACAAATTGGAAAGCATAAAGGTATGTTTGTAAATAAAAATAACAGAATAATATATAAAACAAAAACATAATATTTATCATTTATTAATAATTTTCCATCATAATGGCTACCATTAGGGGTGGTTGGAGATATTTGAACAATCATTGTTCCGTAAGGCGTTAGTTTTCCATCCACAGAAACACTATGTTCCTTATCCATTAGACAGAGGTGTGTGTAAGTGTAGTTTGAATCCTTCTAATAAAAACAAACTATTATATTGATGATACTGGTTTTTATTTAAAATCATTTGAAAAAATGATTTTAGTGGTGAGAGAATTAAAATAAAATAAATGAATTTAAGAGAAATTGTTACCTTTAATTTGGGTAACTACTTTTGGTTTGTAACAAAAGGAATCCTAGAAGTTCCTTCTGCCAAAGGTAAAGCTTATAAGAGGAGGATTGTTATTTTTAGTGCTTATTTTGGTTGGTTTTGTACATTAAAAGGGGCTTGAGAGGTGTGAAGAATGGGTTAGAAGTGGTGTCCTTCTATATGGGAGAGTAGGGTCTCTTTATGAGTTTTTATAAATGTTATTTTATTATAGACTTATCTTCATTTTTAAAATGACCAAAACTCATTAAAGTCGAATATAAGAAGGCTCATGTTAGAAATAAAATCATTAAATGATAATTGTTTTGATTTTGGATATTTTATTAATATTAAAAACATTATTTATTTAAACCATTTATTAATGAGTAAAATACTTCATCATTATTGTGTAATAAATATTTTAATATATATTATTTCAAAAAATTATAAAAAAAATCCTCAATGTAGTAAATATTATTAAATGTCCCACTAATATTTATAATAGAATGGATAAATTATATAAATCTATGTAAAATGTTATTAACTAAAAGATATTTGTTTTCGTAATTTTTTCCTTTCTTTAAATTTATTAAAATAAAGTGTCATTATCATTCTTATGTGGCTCCATGGGGTCCCAAAATCGATGCAATGATACCCATGGTCGTCCATGACTCATATAATAAGGTTAGTACAAGTGATAAGGAAATTTATTATTATTATTATATTGTTTTTACCTTAATTACCCTATTTACATTTAACCGCTATAAATAAAATCCAAAAGTTACGATTCAAAAAAATGAATTCACATTTTATTGATCCAAATTTTACTTACTAATTTCTACACTGAAAGTTGTATTTTTTTAATTTAATTCACAAAACTGGTTAAATTTCTTTTAAATGAAAAAAATCTGAATTTTAACTACTACTATATGGTTTCAATATTAATCAAACCATGACGCTTTTCAGAAAAATACAAAACATTTAACCCAAGTAATATTTTATAATCTGAATATAAAAATAATGTATATTTAACAAAATAAAAAACCTATATGTTGCATTAATTAATTTAAAATTTATTCATATTGTCAAAACACATATATTGTTTTTTAAAAACAATAACTATAAAAAATTAACACTTATTTATGTACAATTTCAATGTAAAATTAATTCGAATGACCAACATTGGATTGAATGGTAAATATATAATCTACAAACACATAAAATCCAATTATAAAAATAATCTAACCATATAAATAAATTATATTAAAAGGTAGTTTTGAAATACAATACAATATTTTTAACTATTCATTATAAAATTAATTTTATTAGAAAAATACCTAAAATTTACCATAGGGAAATTATTATTTCCCGAATCCAAGGAAGAATTATATTTTGTCAAATAAATCATATAAAAGTGAAAAAAACTATATATAATGATGGTTCACCATTAAAAGGTGGTAAATTTACATTTTAAAGAATTTTTGTGTATATATGTGTAAAATTAGATCAATTCAAATTTTAACCCTCTATGATTCATTGGATAAATGTAATAACATATAGGAAACATATATAATAATATTTTAGCTATTTCTCTTCATTATCGCCAATAAAAAATCTAGGCATTACCTACTATTTAAAATAATATTATTATATTGATAGTGTGCAACGTAAGGTTTCAATGAAACCCGTTATTGCGTATCAGGTATGCCTTCGAAAAAAATGTCCCTGTTAAAGTAAAATTAAAATTTATTTCAAATTATTAATATATATAAAAATGTATTATTCTTTATTTAGATGGTACGATACATCATTCCACCCTTTTGAAAATTGTGTCCTCGCAATATTAAAATTGGGCCTAGAAAAATCATTTAATGTCCAAAATGAAACAATAGTCAACCAAACTATCACTTTAAAAGAAAGAAAAATAAATACAAAGGTTACCCAAGAGAAACCATACTAGGTTATCATGTTAGGAAAAATGTATATAGATGAAAAACTAACCATGATGTTCTGATGGAGAGCGAAAGAAAACATGATTAAGAGTAAGTTAACCACAAGAAAATCACAAACATGTGATCTGTTAAATGGTCATTGATTACCCATTAGGAAATGTAAACTGAAAATATTTTTATTTTAAGATGCAATTAATAATTTTGAGTAATCCATTTATAAATTGAATACGAATATAAGTAAATATGCATACCTTTAAATATAGTTTATTAATTTAATAAATTTCCACTGAAAACTAATATTTTCTCCAAACTACGAGTATTCAAACTGATGTGGTCACATAAAAATCACTAGAACCGTCTTCTAGAGAATCACATAATTAAAAAAAAGATATATATTCCCCATGTCTTTAGACAAAAACCAAAACCAAAATGGTTTGTGTATGATTAGATAATCCCCAAAAAGGATAATACGTTATAAAAGGAAATGCCATTCCATATATCCAAAATTCAACAAACAGTACAATAAGTTCAACAGAGACCATTCAATAAACAAAATTACTTAAAATTCATCAATATAATTCATGCTATTATTAAAACCCAAAAGTAATAAGCATTTAATCAAATGGTCCTCCATATTAAATCAAAACGTTTATCTCTAAATAAAAATGACTACTCGTAATGTCTCATACTGAAATGTAATTAACGTAAACAAAAATTCTCAATGATAAGTAAATAATTTTCATAAATCACCTAAATAAGCATATTTCAAAAATAATAGATAAATTTTTCAATAAAAATAATATTTCCACCATTACACCATAAATTAAATACCATAGTATTCTATTTTCCATAGTTATATATTTTTCCCCAAAAGAGAGAACGTCTTCCAAAATAACCTTTGTCACTTAGTCTCAAAATAATTTATATAATAATGAAGTCCATTAGATAAAAAATAAGATAGACTAATTATTGATCCTTAAAATAATTTTACAAAATATTTTGTCATAATAACCAGGGACACCACGTAGACCAGTGGTAGGCAATGCGCCCTTATCGCCCTTCGATTGTGGTTTCGATTCCCATAGCTTTTTCGGACGTGACTTGTCGTCACCCTTCTTGCAGGTTGTACTTTTTTTAAAACCATATAAAATTATAACGTTCCAAAAAATGTGATAAATTCCTCAAAAATAACCCTAATATATTTTATCTACACGTTTTTTCATTGCATCTCCCATTTCTTTCAGTTTCACATTATGAAAACCTCAATAGTTTCATTCACATGTATTGTTATGTTGGTTCCTGCTAAATACATCCATTTACTAAAACCAAAAAGGTCAGTGTGAGTTTATCAGTAAAATCATCATATATTATCTAATTAGGAGGTTAATCACTATGATATACTTATTCATGTTATCTGAAACTCATTCAATTTATATATGATAACTTTGACTCTTTCTAATATGCTAACCATTTTTGTTATGTCATTTATTCTTAATAACACCCTAACATTGAAATTTATCTAAACCAAGCTCTGATACAAACTATGAGGACCTAGACTTAATCATTACATAATCTTAATTTAAGTAAATAATTCAAAATTAAGATGTTTTCAGGATTAGATTTTTTTGATAATTAGGCAATACATTTACATTACATATCAAAAATATTGATGTAGACACTTCAACTCTGTCCAATTTCTCACAAAAATATAACACTTTTTTAAATCAAGAGTTATTTTCTTGATATAAATAAATTTCAACACTTATTTAATATCACCATTCCTTATACCCTATTCAAAAGATTTCAAAAACATGGGATGAAAATAAAAATCACAGTAAGGGTAATAAAATAAATAATGAAAACATGATCCCTTCAATATATACAAATAAATGAAACCATAAAATTTCAATCATAACATATCTTTTTAAATAATATAATTTATGAATAAAAAAATCATAAATCATAAAGGTTACATGTTGCATCCATATCAAACGTACATTGTAGCTATAACCTCTACATTTGGAGTTACACATGGAATACCCATCACATTATATTACTTAAATGTCATAGTAGAAACGTCATGTTTACCTATGTGACGTTACCCAATGCATTGGAGCACTATCTCAGTCTCACCAGCCCTAGGATTATCATGGAACCAACCATATATGTAAACAATGCCCAATAACCATAACATATTCATAAAACATAACATAAGCACAATGTAAAGATAACATTCCCACATTACAAACACAATATATCATTTCATGATATTGACTTAATCAATGCTTTTCCATAACCATAGTCAAAACCATTTAAAACATATAAGAAAGATTATTTTGAATCAAAGTGTCCCATACAACTCTGAATAATTTAAATAAATTAACATTTAAAACAGTAATTTATATATATATATATAATTAAAACAATTTTTAGACCATGTACATTAATTGTAATGATTTAGAAGAATAAATCATTAAATTAATATTTTAGTTAAATAGTTCTTAACCAAATGAGGGATTTTGGAATAAAAATAATTGAGGAGTAAAATTAAGTCAAAACTTTATGAAATCATGAGAATAATGGATTTTGTGATATAAAATTCTAATGGATAGTAAATTCACCATATAAAATTGTATATTCACAGAACAACAATGAAGTCAAAATGGAATGTAGATTTTGATGAAATCCCTTAAAAAGATTGTATCCTTAGATTAAGGATAAATCAATTACATAATTATGTGTGAGAAATATAAATACACTCAATATGATTATATATTCAAGCTAAAACAATAAGAGTTCATCCACACATATTCATTGACCGACCTAACCAACAAGTATATGAATAACCCCAATAATTGGAATATGGTTAAGGTGTTCTCTTATCGAAATTCAACATCCTAACAACGTCACATTAAAATTCAGAAAAAAAGTTGATGAGACTGAAAAGGATCTCTCATCACATGGACATAAAATTTGAATAATAAGTATATATAAGAACATATCCCATATAAATAAGATTTAAATTAAAATACATAACAAAAAAGATTTCATAAAAATAATAGGGTGAAAGGTTCCGTTAACAATTTGGTAACGTTAAAAACAAAGAACCCATTATAGAAGGATCATACAATGATGATATAAATAACCATAAATTAAATAATATTTCATAAATAATACAATAATTGGTAGTACATACACCAAACAAAAGGAGGTAATGGAAAATATAACATGAGTCTCATGGGAATAATAATAGAGATGAAAACCCCTTAGCATGTTGCAATCAATCACGTTGACCAAAAGTTAATAACCACAAAATGAATCACATAATACCATGATAATAACTATATTAATGACAATATATATCAAATTTCAGTGCAAAATATACCCATTATAATAAATAGGTGGTGAAAAATGGAAAGCTCATGGTATTAATTGTGAGATTAGAATCCCCTAACCTCATGACTGACTTGACTCGTATGTTCTGCGTTATTTTGCAATAATAAGCCCAATTAATTTCTCATTGCTTTAAATGATTTTATCTTGTTTCGTAATAATTTTATATCAATTAATATTGCAATAAAAATCTTTTAATTATTTGAATTCAGATTGGACAATAGGTAAAAGATCAGATAATTGGGTTAAAAATGTACTTGTTATAATTACGAGTTGTCCATCAGGTCAAAATTACATTATCTAAAAAATGATATTAATGATATAGGTATAATATATATATTATATATCTATTATATATATGTATTTATAAAATCACATATTAATTGGAGATAATAAATGAAATTCACCGTTCATGGAGACGGTAAGCCGTATGTATGCATGAACACAACTTTCATTTCTATATCATATTTTAATAGAATTAAAACCTAATGATACATAGGTTGGTCATAATTGTATTATAATATGATATATAATATATGTTAAATAATTTCATTAACTCCATCCTTTATACATTCCATGTATGTCATGAAAGAATCATATCACCTTGAGGGGTGATAGTCCACACTTTCTCAAATGAAATTATTGTGTTTACAAATATTTTAACGAATATATGTATGTTTTAAAATAAAAAGTACAAAAGAAAATAGAAAAAAAACATAATATATATCATATATAATTATAGTTCCAACATAATGGCCACCATGAGAGGCGGTTGATGATATTTGAACAATCATCATTTTGTGAGTAGTTAGTTTTCCATCCACTGAAACACTATGTTCATCACCCATTAGATGGAGATGTGTTTAAGTATAGTTCAAATACATCTCATAAAAATAACCTAGTATATTTAGGATACATTTTATGTTATAGAAGGAAGGTATAAAAAGCTTTTTGGGGTGAATGAAGTAAAATAAAAGAAAATAATTTAGGAGAAACAGTTACCTTTAATTCTGGTAACTCCCATTGGTTTTAACCAAAAAGACATCTTGATTTTCCCTCTAACTAATGAATGTATTCTAAGAGGAGGATGTGGATATTGAATGATTATTTGGGATTTGTATGGACAATAAGAGGGGCTTGAGAAGTGTGAGGTAGGGGTTAGAAGTGGTGTCAATTTATTGGGGAGAGGAGGGGCTCTCAAGGATAGTTTGAAAATGTTATTTTATTATAATGATATAATCAGTTTGAAAAAGTTCAAAATTCATTAACAAAGAAGATATGATGAATAATCTTCGAAATAATAACATCCTATAATAATAAGAATTGTTTAGGATATTTTTTTAATATTAATAATAAAATTTATTTAAATAATTTATTAATGAGGTAAATACTGCATCATTAGTGTGTCATAATAATTTAATTTATTTGATGTCTAAAAATTATAAAAAAATACCATAATGTAGAAAATAGTTTTATCATTAGAATGATAATTATAGTCTAATGATAACTTATAAAACCATATGTAAAATTGGATTTACTAAAATATATTTTTTTACATCGTTTTTTCCATTACAATAAATTAATTAAAATAAAGTGTCATTATCACTCTTATGTTGCTCCATGGGGTCCCAAAATAGACCCAAAGATTACCATGGTCGGCCATGTCTCATAAAATAATTTTAAGTAATGTGTTAAGGTAATTTTTTATTACTATATTATTCTTGTTACATTAAATTTCCCTATTTACCTTTAACCGCAATAAAAAAAGTCAAAATATACTATTCCCCGAAAACAATTTTCATATTATTGAAAAACATATTACATAATAATAATAACAATATATTTATAATTTTCTAAATTCAATTCACTGATGTGGTAAAATTTCATTTAAAAGAAAAAATTAGTTGTTTATCTACAACTATATGGTTTCAATATTCATCAAAAATTGATGTTTATCAAAAAAAATTAAAATTTCATCCTAAGATTTATTTGATTTTTCCTAATTCAAAACATATAATATTTATTTATTAATTTAAAATTAATTTCCGTTGTCAAAACAAATAGCATGTTTTTAAGAAACAATAACTATCAAAAGATTAACACTTGTTTTTGTACAATTTCGATGTGAAATTAATTTTATGACCAAAATTGGATTAAATGGTAAAATATAATCTAATTATACAATAAAAACAATTATAAAGATAATATATCCATAAAATAAATTACATTAGAATGATGTTTTGATATATAAAGTAGTATTTTTCATTATTCATCAAAAAATAAATTTTATCAGAAAAATACAAAAAACTTACCCAACATTAATTTTGATATCTTGAATATAAAGAAATATTTTATTAATTCAAATATAACATAAAAAGGTGATTAAAATGTAGTTAAATAGGGTTCTCCTTTAAAAGGAGAAAAATTTACATGTTAAAGAATATCAGAGTATTTATGCATTAAATTAGATTCATTCACATTTAAAGCCTCTAAATTTTATTATATAAATGTTAAAACATTTAACAAACATATATAATCATATATTAGTTAGATTTGTACATTCCCGCCAATACAACGACTATGCATTAACTACTATTTAAAATAATAATATTATATTGGTAGTGTGTAATGTAAGGTTTGAAAGTAACTCGTTGTTGTGTATCATGTACGACATAGAACATAGAGTCCCTTTTAATGTAAAATTAAACTATAATTCAAAAATATTAATTAATTTGAAAATGACTAATTATTTATTTACCTGCGATGTCACTTATTAGATCTCCAATGTTTATAGTTTTCCTTGGGGTCATAGGAAAAAATTATCATATATTTAGTAATTGTATTATCATATTAACTATATAAGATTAGGAATATATATATATATATATGAGATCTTTGAAATCATGGGATCATTCATTATGTAAATAAGAAATTAATGATAAACTTGATTCCATTATGTGTAATAATACTTGGATCATTATGGACTTATGAAGAGGTCTACCAAATATTGGGATTAAATGTAATAACCAATGAATTATGATTCAGTTTAAAAATTAAAACGTTTAATAATATATATGTTTTAAAATGATTTAGAAAAAAAGGATTGATTATTATGATACCTATACTATAGTAGTTCAAATTACATTAATATTTACTTTTTATTCATTAGCATCAATTAACTATTTTTATGTCGTCTAAATAAATATGAGGAATTAAAATTTAATTTTATATTTAAATCAGTATATTTAAATGGAATAAAAATTTATGTTTGTTTTATATAGTAATATTAAAAATTATATAAACTAATTAAATATTTTTATAGTCTAAATTTACTTCACTTTTAATGGAATAATTTTTTTGATTCATTTAATTTATCGAACATATTTATTAATAATAATATCGATAAATATTTTAATTAAATGTTTAAAAATAATAATGAGTTATTCTGTGTCCATATATTGATCGTATATTGGTTATTGTAATATAAATTTTTCAAATGAGAATCATTAATTTTTATCCACATTTATTAAAATAATTTATCATTGAATAGTATACATATTATAGTTCTGTGTGTTAGAATAAATAGTTGGGGTGAATAATTGAGTCAATCTCATTAAAAATGAGAAATGTGAAATAAATTTTAGCATCTTCCATTTGATTATTCTGATACACTATTTAATTATAGTTTCAGAACTATTTATATAAATGAAAAAGTGTAATAATAATTCATTATGATAGTATAATAGAAGCATTATTTAATGAAATTCAATATAATAATCTTGAAATTTCATTTAATTGTGTAAAATGAATATATATACTAGAAATCTATGATATGATCAATTAATTTATATAATGAAAATATTGGGATTCCAGAGAGAGAAAAATGTTTTATAATTATACTATAATGATAGGCATTCTATATTAAAAGGATATATTGATGGAAGTTGTGTTGCCATTATTCTTGACATTAAATAAATAGTTATATGGTTGATTAATAATAGAGGTTTTTTTGTTTTGGGTGTGATAAATAATCAAACATCTATTTAAAATTGGAACATGTAGTCAGAAGATTATCTACTTTTTAAAAAACGAAAAGGATGATGAATGAATTTTAGTAAATTATTGGATATTAATTATGATATATTGTAATATATCTTCACCCTATAAATTGTTAATGTGAAATAACATTAATAAAACCTTATATATTCATTCTAATCATTACTCTAGACATATAACTATGAGACATTATTATGTTTATATTTTTTTACATGATGGTTCATAAAAACTGTCCATGTACGTTATTATAGAATCCCTAAATATGTAATTGAATTATCTACCAAAATATAGATAATTCATAAAATATTA
Source organism: Viscum album (assembly GCA_963277665.1). Classification (NCBI taxonomy): domain Eukaryota; kingdom Viridiplantae; phylum Streptophyta; class Magnoliopsida; order Santalales; family Viscaceae; genus Viscum; species Viscum album. The sequence goes on from OY728159.1 coordinate 1,438,507,090, forward strand.
ATGAGGTGGTGTTATATCACATTGAATAAATATTTTTTATAATGTAATCCCAACACATCCATTAGGTAGATTATAATTAAATTTTATAGTTGGAAAATAGATGTTATAGAAATGATGGTTCATATTATCAATTATAACAATTACTACCTTGAATTACGATCATATTTTATGACTTGTGATTGACTTATAAGATTTTAGTAAAATGTTATGATTTGATGAGTTTTTTTAAAATTGTAACTACATAAAATTTAAAAAAATTAATATAATATTCATTAAGGTATTTTACTCATGAGACCACTAATATAATGTAATATTACATCCCATTAATTTACGATATATTTAATATTTTAATAAAAATTATTTTCTTTAACACTTTTCAGTACATGAGAGACAGAGATGAACCAAATAATATTAACAAGATTATTAAAAAGTACACTTATAACCAATATGATTATTTTTTTAACATTATAAGGATTATATATGTTATAAAAATATATGGTTTTCAAAAATAATAAATGATTTCCTTGGATATAATCTTATTATAATTTTGAATAAAACAAATTGAACATAATGTAAATGTTTTTATAAAAACTCTATTTTTTGTCCCTAAAAGAAAATTTATCAAAATAAATTAAAATAATTACAATTAATAAATTATCATAATGAAATATATATATATTATATATCCAATAAAATATATAGAAATTATTCTCATATATTTAATAGTAATGAGATATGATCAAATCAAATATTAAATATTAAAAAGAAATATATTTTGATAATTTATATTTTATTATCAATAATTGTACTATTATTTTAAAATAAGTATTTTATAGACAATAAATATTATTTGAAAAATAAATTTTTTTAGAAATTTTTAAAAATTAGCCTATATTGATTTTTTTTTGTTTTCCTAATAACGTTCATTATTTTTGTTTATTGTAGAAAATACTCAATTTTAATGAAACATTTCATTCTTTATTAAGTAATTTACAATATAAAATCATATTCTATTATGTTTTTAAATTAAAATTATTTGAATAATATATATATATATATATAACTTAGGTCATTTATATACTTTTTATGTGGAATTTAGATATAAGTAGTTACTCATCATTGGGACATTTTAATTTTGATAACTCGGATTATGGTCGACATTGGGGGATTGATATAAATTAAATTTTTGGCCCATCATTGATTTGAGTTAATAAAAATGGATTAAATATTTAAAACCAGTATAATTTATAATTTCAAATAATGTTAACATAATTTTTTACCCCAATTATTATTTAAAATAGATATAAATAATTAGAGTGATTAAGGTAAAAATGAGTTTACAGAGTCATTAAAAATATAATATAATGTGAAAAAAACATACCAATATATATAAAAAACCATTTTCTTGACATATGATGACCTTAAACCATCATTGGATTATGTTTTTTTATTTATGGAAACATTATTGTACTAAAAACTATGGTATATATTATTTTCAAAAATAACATTTTTGTCCTCTCCCCCACAATAATCAACCACCACTCTCCCCTATTGATCACAATCTCTGATCAATTTTATTGAGAATATCCCAACATAAATAAAATACCAAACTCCCATGGCTAATCATAGAATCATAATTTATGGTAGAGAAAAATCTTAGTAAGAGTTTAGAGGAAACCATAGAAATAGCTCTAATGAAGAGGTAATGTAATTCAATAATAATATATATTTTCTTTTCATCTAAACCACATTCAATTTCAACTATATCATTATTATATAATAATATTACTATCTAATACCTATTTATATTATTTTATGATATTTTCAGAACCAAAAACTATATAAACATCCATTAAATGGGTTATGAAATCATTGTTCTTGTATACGAGGTACCACCACTTTACGAACTGATGTCAACTGTTTTTCCATTATCACATCATGAGGTTGGTTATTATGATGGATCTATAGTATATATGATTTATTTATAAAATTATTATTTGTATTTATTCATAATATAATATAATTCTCTCTTCCTTCAATTCAATAGGATATAAGAAAACATCGCCCATGTTTGCGATGAACTACCACCTCGTGATGTGATTTGATTCTTCTTTCACATGTTGCATGGAAGGGTATATATATAAAGTTAATTATTTAATATGATATACTTTATGTAATTATTATATTGCTGAAATATTTATCATTCTGTAATGATAAGACATATATAACAGTTTTTTTACTTTTACAGAAAATGAATGATGAAAACATTTTTCGTGTATGTGTGGACTACTTCCTTAACAAAATAAGGTGACCCACTTTTCATCCCCACCCACATTTATGATATCTATATATATATAATTATATATGAATAAATAATATTTTACATATGATTTTATGATAATTATTTAATATTAATATATTAATTTACACCATTTCATAATGATAATCAAAAAATTAAAACACCACTCTAGTGTTTGTATGCTCTTCCATCTCTATGATTGTAGTGTAAAACACATTCATGACCATATAAAGTTATTTATATGAAAATATATTTTCTATTAAAATATTATAATTATGTCTAGATTATTATTCATCATATTATAAAACGTTATAACATAAAAAATTTCTATTACATTCAATAGAAAACACATACACAAAAATAAAAAGATTAACATTAGAAATAATAAATATAATGAGATATTATTAGAAGGTGCAGAATAAAAAATTATAATAGGATCATATATGTAAATTATAATATGATAATTTGATTTTGGATTATTAATAAATTGTTTAAAACCTATAAATACGATGTTTAATCATGTATACTCAATAGGAAGTGTGAAGTAAGAAATTACATCTCAATTTACTATCTATTAGGGGATATTTGTTATTATAAACCAATTGACATTTAAGTGGTTTATATGATTCCCCTGTGATATGTAATATATTTATTCATTTATACATCATGGATTCTTTTTTTTTTCTCTTTGATTTATCTCATCCAATGAGATTTTACATGAAAATTACAATGGTTTAAAAGTTATTGTGTAATATCACCTTCTTTTTTTTGAATTTTAACATTAACATAAAATAATAACTTACTTTTTATAAATTTTCATAGTAAATATCATTTTTCATACATATTAATATTATTTTATGATGGATATTATTACATCTAAAAATATATACCATTTATACATATGATGATATCTTTGTATGTAATTTAAATAAATGTTGAATTTGTAAAATGAATGTAATTTAATCAAAATGAATATTTTTTGATGAGGCATATTATATATTATTTAAATATTTTATTTGATATATATTAAATGATTTGGGAATGATTACATGGATGGGTCCTAGTTATTTATATCTTCTCAATCCCTCAATACCCCGTAAGAATAATCATATATCTGAATCATACTTGATTTTACCAAGTAGTATTAAACTATGTTGAGAATAGATCTTAATTGTAAAAAATTACACGCACCTCGATCAATGAATAAAAAATTATGCATTTCCTTCAATTTAAATTTATTTATTTTTATCAATGATATTTTTACATATACATAATATTTTGATGAATTGCAATCTAAAAATTGTGATTAGATAGAATCTATGTTTAGTTTTCTTCCATACCATATTGATTATTACATATTGAGTAATTTAAAAGGAATTTATCTTTAGTTATTTACTTTTAAATATTATTTATTCATTATTTATTCATTATATATATTACTATAAATATCCAATTTGGAGAATTTCATCCCACCCTTATTTTGATTCCTTTCACCAGGTATTGAAGAAGTATTTATTGAATGATTTTTTAATAATGTATCTCACTTGATATTGTCATGTATTGTATATAATTTTCGATCCAAATTTAAAAATGTTATCAGGCATATCTGTTATTCTCCAATAATTTTAAATTGATCAATCCTTCCAAATTCTATTTATTGTATCTATGCCAATGTAACAATGATACACACTAATTTTGGGCTACTGTGATCAAGGATGTTATATTTTGTTTTTGAGGATGTTTATAAGAATTCTTTTGAAATTAATTTATTGAAAAATATATTAGGGAATTACCCCTATTATTTTATTTTTGTATAAGTAAAGATAATCATAAAAAATAATCCATGTTTATAATAATGTGTTTAGATACACATAAATTAAATTATAAATGTTTTTTATTTAATTTTTATGTTCAGTATACATTATATTTAACAATGATATGAGCTAATCTAGTACATATCATTGTAGAGAAATGGATCTAGGAATGAATATTAATTTCAATACTCATAGAGAATATGTGTATTTCTCTAATGAGAATGCTAATATATATGGTATTAGTACTAACACATATATTAAGATTTTAGGAAATCTTAATAGAATTGTGAAAAACAAACATTCCTAGATAGAGAAACTTATTCCACAACAATATTGTTCTATATTCAATCAATTTATTTGATAGAGGAAACAATTTTTAGTGGTCCTACTAATCCAATTATAGTTTTGAAATGAATTAATTCTATGGGAAAATATATTTCATTAGGATGTGGTGGAAATAAAATTGTTACACTTACAGTGTATAATCACAACATTGATGTTGATAATTAGTGTTCATTGATCCAATACAGTACAGAGGATGAAACAATATAACCCATAGAATGAAATTAATGTTTGTAGAAATTAATATGTATGTTTTTCTATCATTATAGACAAATTAAATTGAAGGAAAATTTCTTCATATTAAATCAAATTGAAAAATAGTAAGCAATTGAGTATAAAATAGCTTTTTTCGGGATATAAATGTTTAATATCGGATATATTAAAATCACAAAGTGATGTTTTTACTATTTATTTGACGGGAAAAAGAATATCGTTAAAGTGTGTTATTCTCTAATAATATTTCTTCATATTATAAATAATATTATGTGTTGTCAAAATAGAGCATGAAATCTTTATGCACTAATGATTCAAAACCAAGGAGGAGGAGAATAGTACTATATAGAAATTAATAAATAATCATATTAAGGTAACGATGTATTTCTACACATATGATAACTATGGATGGAACTACTATAGAAAAATATTGATTGTATTTGATTTTGTTAAAAGTGGAGATAAAATTGACGCGAATAAAAAATATTTAAGGGGGAGAATGAAAAAATTATTATTATGTTTTTAACTATAGATATATTTATCATTTCTCAAACCAATTTCACAATATCCAACTAAATATAATAAAATAGGTCAGTGGGAGAAGGCAAATATAATGTTATTTGTAAAACTGAAGTAGAATGATTGACGTTTTTTTGGATGGATTTAGAAATTATTTGATTTTAGTATATTATCAATGATTTCCTAGAACTATTAATTATTAAATAAATATTCTACTAAAAAGGAATTCATTAAATATATTAATGTGTTTGTTGAGTTGTATAAATATCCAATAAAAAAGACTCAAAGGAGAGTTAAAAATCTGGGTAACATGTGATTGAGGAGAAGAATACCCATAATATGTAACTAATATAATAATTTAAGGATAAATAGAAGATTGAAATATATAATGTAAATTATATATTTCTAGAAATCATAGATCAAAATAATTATTTATTTATGAAATGGATTATTTATTATTGATTGAGTTTATAAATTTTTTGACAATATGGAATATGTCTATTAATCAATTCTTTTTAAATGAATAATGAATCCTTCATGTTGTCAAGAAGGTTTGTATACTCTTTATTACCATATTTAATGATAATACAATATAAACGTAATCATATGTTTGGTATATTATGATTACAATATAATGCATTTAGTTTAGTTATTAATTATTATCACATTTAGTGACCTTCTTTGTAATGTGTTGCAGCAAAATATTATTTAATAGTTAAATTTTTTTTGGAAATGATTATGTTATACGTTGGATGTGGTTTTATTATTTAATATATTTCATCAGCTTATATTGATTATTGTGTAAACATATTGGTTTTGAATAATTAGTCGAGATAGATGGAATAAATTATCACTCTTTAAAGGATCTTATCGTCCTGGGAAATTAAATTTTAGTGAATAATGCATTGAAAATATGTTTATGGATTTTTTGTAATTGATTAATATATGCATTAAAAATATTCCAAAATAAAACCATTGGATGAAATTGTACATATGAATTATAAATGTAACATGCATGTGTAATTTATTAATTTCATATATAGTTATAACTCTCAACATTCAAAAATGGATTATAAAAAATGAGGTATCTTATAACCATCATTTCTAATGATTTAAAATTATATATTATAAAAAATTATGTTTATGGAATTGTAGTAATTATTGTTATCTAGATCACCCACATTCTAATGATCAATGTTCTCTATCACTATATATTAGTATTTGGGTGTTATTTTACAATTTATTGTGCATGTGTTAATTTCCCAACTATGTTCTACAATCTAGAAACTTAGTTCTATGATTTTTTGAGATGACCTCTATACTCTTTGTAACTACTCGAACTATTTCAAATAAATTTACTCTTTTTTGTTTCATTAAAATTATTTTTATGTAAAAAGATTATTGAAAACATATAATTTTTTTGGATTTATTATATCATATCAGATTTAATTGACCAATATTAATCACTACCATTTATAATATAGACCATAAACAATTATCAGATGATTAAAATAAATACAGGGGTTTAATACATCAAATTGACATAGAAAAAGATAGTGATGACCTAAATTAGTAGGATCGTTCCCTATAATACCCATTTATCATAACATCCAAGGAAAATAGAAACTCTAATATTTAACCATGACTACGCCCATGCTGAGATAAAACTATATATGTTTGACTGCTATATTTTTTAGAGATATGTTCATGGACATAATGATCATGGCCTAAACAATGTCTATCAATATGCCTCCTGAATATATAGCCATCACACACCTTACAAATAGTGATTTTTCATGTTTATTAAAGGGATATGTATTAAGAACATATAAATATGAGTATTTATATTATTTTTAATATAATTAATATATTTTCATCGGATAATTTTTACCATATAAGTGATTTTTGTTTGTTTTCAGTAAAACACAACTAGAAAATTTAATGAATATTAGTATTCAATTTGAGAATTTATTTTGAATAATAAACATATTTAATAAATATTAATTATTTTAATAAAAATCAGTATTTTATAAATATTATTAAATATAAATCATCATTTCATTTTAATTATATCTAATTAAATTTTTATAATGGTTTGAAATCCATTATTTCAAAAATCTCAGTATTCTTGATTACATAAAATTTTAAATGAAAAGTGATAATTCAATTATTTAAAAAATTACTTAGAAAAAAAAGATATTATTTATTAATTCTAATGTTGAAATTATCCAAGAGTGAGTTTTTTATAAATTTCTCAGAAAGCTGAATTTTTGGGTAATAAATTAAATATCTAATAATTATACATTTTGTATTATGATATCATAATGAACTAAAAGTGATTTAATAAATAATAGATATAGGAACCAAATCCAAATATATGTTTCCCATTTAAAATAATATTATATTATTGTAATTTTAGTTATTTTATAAACCCATTATAAATCCTCCAAAACATATAATTTTTTTAAGGTTTTAAAATCATTTCCTATGAAGTATGGTTCAACACCAAATATAAAATGGTTTTAATTTATTATTTTAGGTCCTTTCTATTATAAAAGTAATAAATACAGTCTAATATTTTATAAAATATATGAAAATATAATGATATGGTTTGTGGTTTGTTGATATTTTTTTTGTAGAGTCCAAAACATAAATAATAATAAAATCCTCTTCATTTTTGATATAAACCTACCCAATCACTCATTTATGTAAACAAAGATATGTTTTATCCTGTCCATACACTTACCTTCACTATCTAGAGTCTTCCAATGGTTCCAAAATATCCCAATATTCCCCTACCAACAATTTGGATTCACGAACTCATGTAAGATATCTCCCTTATTTCATTTTTATTAAGCACCAATTTTATGTAATGTCTTGTAATTAACATTTATTTATATAGGGATATGTTCCTCAAAAACTACATATTGTTCATATTATTACTATGATATTATATTATCCTTTCTCTATCATTATATCCCTCCAATGTACCATTATTTACGTACTTTACAATGCTGAAATATACTATGTGATTTTTATCTTCCCATTTCCATTTCAGAAATACTTTTATATTTTGACTCTTCAATTTATATTTATTATGTTTTTATATTATTCTTATATACTTAAATTATATGAAATTTAATTTATAAATTATGATATCCCCCTTTCACTCTCGTTATTTTTCCCATGATTCCATTTTCACACTATTTACCACAATGAAATATAGGTATAATTCTGTTCTATATTCAAAATTCTTCATTATGTTATGCCTTAAATTTCAAATTTACAATGATAGGATTTTATTTCACACCACCCAATTACAAATTTTTATTATTTTTATGTGATAAGAGATCCCTTTCTCTATCATCATCTAATTTTTATGAATTATTATGTGATATCCTTAGGCTTACATCATTTCACTGTGATTTTCACTAGAAAAACAATTGAATGTTGAATACCATTCACATTTCCTATCAACGGTGTTTGATTTTATCAAATATATGTTTTTATTGGGGAATTATTTATATAAACCCAATAATCCTTGATATTGGAATAAAAAATATGACGAATGAAACTTTTATTTATGATTTATGTGGATCACTTATGTATTATAATGAAATTAATGTGATCGGTGTGCCCTATATTATATATAACTCCAATGCAATGGGTAATGATTAGTACAATAATGTGTCATGTTGTTAAATGGAGATAACATAATTTCTTTATTTCAAATTACATTTCATGAATGCATGGATCTTATCTGTGATCTATGGTTATGATACATTGTTTTAACATGTTTCCACTTTTCCCATGATATGATTACCATTCTATATCATGTCTCATTGTTCATAATTATGATTCTAATTATACATATGACACATTTAAATTGATTTTTTCTACCAAGTATGACATTATTCAATTCTTATTCCCTTAGTTGGATTTATATCCCCTCAATTTCATATGATTTTCACCATGTTATCTCGTTCCATTTTAAAAACCATAGAATTTTATAAACATATTTTGTAATTTTTCAATAATGTTGTTGTGTCCAATGAAAAATGTTTTTCCATGTCCCTAATTCATAAATCCATTATATGTATCAACGTATTGAGTGTTATTATATTAAATTTTATATAAAAAATTATTAATTAATATTTAAAATTGAATAGTGTTTTTATAGATGGAATCATATAAAAAGTTTATTAATATTTCGGGATTAGGATTTGAAAACTCCAGCAAATGCTTTATGAATAAGAATACATATAAAAAAACATCTTTATGTTTTGGTTTTTATAGATTATGTGGTATATCAAAAAAATTAAACCCTTTATTGGATTCAACAGGTAGACATGGTTATGGAACATATGTACCTTGGGGTAACAACACAAAAAATGGGTTTCGGTGTTGACTTGGCTCAACTGAGTATAGGAAAACATGCCTTATTATACAATTTGTTAAACACTATAGTGGGTATATGCTTTTGGTATACTCAAAATAACATTATGAACCATTATTATGGGAATAGAAATTACCCATAAGAGTATATTTAGGAAATATATCTATGATTATATAGATTGAAGCCTATAAATTCATTAATTATTGGAATAAATTTAATTTATAAATAAATCTTTTAATATCTTTTTATATCCCCTTTATGTGTTTAATTGTTTAAAAATAATCATCCATAATTTTTATATTCTTCAAGAAAATGTATTGATGAATTATTAATTATGGAAATAGTCAATGCAACAACTTATACGATGACTGCTTTACTAAATTCCCAGACCGATGGGAGTGGTAATCAGGGACATTCTGATGATACACATTCAAATGACCCAGGATCTATATAGAATACTGGATTTATAGAAACACCCAAATCCCCTTATGATAGAATAATATATGATTGAAAACTTTATATAACAAGTGCCACTAAAATTAATGGGATTTTATGATTTCGTTATCCAAGAAAAATATATCAAGTCCATTTAAAATATCTTCTACATTCTTCAATGTAATGAATTAGAGATGGTTCTACAAGATATTTACCATATATAGAATGACTTTGATCAATTTTGGAAATTTATATAGAATACGAGACTTTTAGAAATTATCAATGCTACGGAGTGGAAGGAAATCTTGAAAATGTATTATTGTAAATATTTTCTTGTCACTATTTGACATAAATTTGAACTGTATTCCCTTACCCTCATAAAAAGTGATCAAATATCATTCAGGGCATACCATTAATACATCATAATACATTAACCACGTTACATTAGAGTTGTTATTAACCTTGAAATCATGGTTGAACACATCTTTTCTGGGTCAAAATCTTGTATAAAAAAATCTCTAGGAATCCTCGACTTTGAAAGCTATTAAGAATTTATCTAATATTCTATCAAAGTCAAAATGGATTTTGGTTGTCCTTTTGTGTATCAAGGGGGTATGAATAGGAAATTTTCATATAATTTTAATGGTTTTTTGTTGAAATATTATAGTCATATGTTCTTCCTGGATCCCACTTGTGAACAGTGAATAAAGAAGCACCATAGATGTTTCCTATGGGGGGTGAAGAAATGATATAGTTGTATGAGATAAGGGAACCCAGCTAATAATTTCTGATTGGAGAAACCTACTAATAAATGGAATAAATTTAATTATATGATGAACCGAAAATTAATTTTTTATTCCAATCATCATCATTGAACTAGGAAAAATGGAAAACCTATGCAGGAACCAAACAGTTTTCATTGACAACCAACAACCTCCATGGAATGAATTTTGATATTTATTTATCACAACCACTATGGTGGAACCAAATAATGAAGCGATTATAGGTGAAATAACAATTCATTTTAGGATTGTGAATGTTTTTTTATTTTGGTTCTAAATATTCATGAAATTAATGTTTTTTAGGAAGATATATTCCAACACCACCACTGATCTTAGAGGTGGAGTTATTAGTTCAAATGGAAAATTATAAATTTTTTCATCCTTGTTATATAACTCGTCACACGCCTCATTGTGTTAGACAAACATTCTATTGAACCTTCCATACCCCCTTTGTGGAAATTTTATTAAAATGTGGGCATCGATGTGATTTATCAATAGATAGATAACATATTTTTCACCTAGAAGCTAGTAACTCTTTTTACTGTGATTTGAACCACAAAATTTTAAATGTGGATAGAAGAAAATGAATCTTCTATATGACCTACAAAATAAGAATATATATCATTACCCTATGAAAATGTGTATATATATATATATATCTAAAATCATTGAGTCTATTGAATTAATCATCCTTAAAGTCATTAACATTGTGATGGAGTACACTGATGTGTTTCCAGAGGAATTTCTTGCTCTTCCTCCTAACTGAGAGTACGAATTTCAATTGAGATTATACCTATGGAATTTCCATTATCCAAGACTCCAGGTATAATGTTTTTTTTAACGTGGTAAGCTGTAAAAATACTTTTGGGATAATGTGGATAAATCATCCATATGCCTATATTTTTTACCATGGGGTGCACCAGTCCTCATCACCAAGAAGAAGTACGGGTCAATAATCATTTTCTTGGTTTATCCGTAGTGAAATAAGATAACAATAAAGAACATGTTTCTTCTTTCACATATTTATAAATTTATCAATCAGATATAAAGAGAAAAATAATTATCCAAGGCGAACATGAAGTCAAGGTTTTACCAAGTTATGGTGAAGAATTTGGATATCCCCATGACTGATATTAATTCTTGTTATAAGGACAGTTGCATCATAGTTATTAAATTTTTTATTAATTTTCTAGATAAATTTATTAAAATGATGAATACAGTCTTTATGATACATCAACACAATCATGATAGTCATTATATATGATATTCTGCTATATACTATTATAATGGATGAGAATGTGGAGCATCAACTCAATTTAATAAAGACCAAAGGAAAGGAGAATATTTATTCCCCATAAAATTAATATTTTTTTTAAAAAAGTCTCATTATCAGGATATATCATGACATGAAATTGGATATTTGTAGAACCTTCAAAGAAAAATGATATAGATGGATGGCTAAGGATTACATCTATGACCTAACTATATAGTATCCCTGTGTTACATGGGTAATATGATTGATTTTTGATAAATTTAATGTAATTGTTATAACAAGTAAACATGGTTACAAGAAATGAGGTATTGTTTGATTGGAATGATGAATTTCATGACACCTTCATGGTACATTAAAGGTGGCATAACACAACACATGTTCTCAAACTACCAAAAAGTGGAGATATTTTAATGGTATTCAGGGTTCATCATTGAATGGATTATTTTTTACATTAAAATACAATGAAAAAGTAATATCCTATGCATCAATGTAGTTAAATAATCATGAAAAAACTACCCAACACAAGAACTAAAGTGATATATAGTTATCTTTGCATTGAAAATATGATAGAATTGTCTATTATGGGAGTAGTTTGAAATATATATGGATGACAATATCTTGAATTACACATTCATAGAGTTAGATAATAATTTTAACTAGTGAATACAGTTAGAGTTGATTAAGGACTCAGAATACTCAATCCACTACCAACTGAGTAATTAAAATAATGTGAAGGACTATATATATAGAAATGATCTGAAAATTATATCATTATTAAGAATTTATAAGGATTCAATTTTCATATATTTAAAAATTATGGATTTGGGAATCCTAAAGAAAAGAACATCATTAGCCATTTAAAAAATGATTTCTCAATAATCCCTTTTAAAGAGGATTGAAGATTCTCAAATAGATTATCTCGGAATTTAGATGAATGTGGAAACTATAAGAAAAAATAAATCATTGGTGTTTAATATTTAAGAATTAGTTGTCTTGATATTTTGGTCTAGATTATGTATACCATAAAATCTTTAATTAATGAAGGAATTGTGGGATGATGTAGACAGCTCAACCATCCCCATCCACCTAGGAAGCATAACAATGCATCGAGTTCTCGGAGAACACTATTGGTGGAAAAATATGAAGAAGGATATTGTGGTGTATATATCAATATTATTTGATTGAAAAAAAACTTTAAAAGGAAACGAGAAAATTCTCTTGGGATGATGATACCATTATCCATACATACAATTAACTTTGCAAAACAACATGGTTGTTTTCAATTGTCTATCAATGTCAACAATATTGAAAATTTATAAATGGGTATTGGTTGATTGTCTAAAAATTATATTTCACTTCATTGTGATTAGAGTGGATTTCTAATAAGATATATACACACTTATGTACATTAATGACTTGGTGATCTTACATAGAATATAACTATTGATTGTATCTGATTGGGATAACATATTCACTTATATGTTCTGGAATAGTCTACATCATACTACAAATTCTGATTTGATCATTAGCATGGCTAATCACCCCCAAACTGATGTCCAAAATTAATAACCTATTTACACTATTTAGGAGAGGTTGAGAGAATCCTCAATAGTCTTCAATAGAATATATGATCAACATCTTAATCTACTTTAGTTCTATTATTAATATTTTTTTTCACTCAAGCATCCAAATAGATTTGTATAAATATATTTATTTAATGAGTAGTAGAACACCTCTAGGCTTGGATGATTTTCGGAAACAGAAGCTTATCAGTCTAGAAATTGTCGAAAAAATGGTTTAAATGGTTAACACTATTCCGAATCACATCAAGGAATCTCATAGTTGAAATATACATATGATGGGAAACATTAGTGAGACCCTGGGATGGATGTTTAAGGCAACGAATTCCAATTAATATATCAATGGAATAATGTGATGATTCACCATAGAATATTCATTACTCCTTATGAATTGATTTGAATGGAATGTGTGTTCAGTTATTTACCTTTACATATTCTTTACATATTATTTGTTCATGACATCTTCCATTTTAATCAACCATTAGAGTTAGTTTTTCCTCACCTTTAATATATCCATTTCCACAAGGATATAAAGAAGTTATAATTGAATGATGATTCAAGGACACAATTTTTTGTATTATTTATGTATTGTATTTAATTTTATATTCCAATTTAAAAATGTGTATCATCTATATATCTAGTTCTCCAAAAATAATAAACAAATCAGTTCTTCAGGATTAAATTAATTCAATCTATGCCACTATAATAAAGTTAGACACATGATCCCTAATACAATGGTTGGTGACATTACCCTGATGATGGATACATATTTTAGTATTTATCTTATGTGAACTCATACGTTTTGTCATGTTATATAGTAGTAAATGATTATAATCCTAAAATATTTCTACAAAATGATATAAGAACATGACCATATAAGTGCATTAAAATAAGATGATAGATGGAAAGAAAATTTTATATAGGATTTCCATCAGCTTATAATAATGTTTATAAATTTTATTACTTTTAAAACTTGTAAATCTGAATATATATTGAAATATAGATACTTATAAAAGAAATAAATAAAAAGATTTATTTCTTATGTATTATGATTCATTTTTTACTAAATAGATAATATTTCTGCGTAAAATTTAAGGATTATCATATTTTAATTATTAAAATTAATAAAATACTATTTTTTGGTGGGGCACAGATATACTTGAGGTTTGGATTGATTATGTGTAAAAAAACCCAATGAATCCCACTTTGGAACATTCATAAAACTACAAAGGCTCATTCATTTAAAAAATGGAATCATAAAATGGTTTTCCCGTTAAATGTTAGGTAAATTATTTTTACGTATTATATATATATATATATATATATTATATCATAAAAAATTTAAAACTAACTAATGATGAAAAAATTTAAGAAAATGGGGTTTTGAAATTTTAAATCTGATTAGTTTCCTCTATCAAATTGTTTCCTTTCACTGACTGAATAAATGAGTCTTTTTATCAAAATAGTGAGAACGAATCGATGTGAACAACAATAGTGTTCATCTATAAATTGGAATTTTGAGATCATGTTATTCATTTCTCATAAATTTAAAATTATCTATGAATAACCATCCATCATTGATGCTAGATGGATATTAAAATTTTATGATTTACATTCAAACCGCTTTGGGATATACTTGACATAAATTTCCCTTGATAACCCTTCTATATAAAATAATGGGGAATAAAACGTTTTGAGATGATGAATTTCATTCATAAATTATGATTCAAAATATAAACTATAATCATAGTTTTCAATTTGATTTTCCAAAAGTGATGTAACACCATGATATTTTATTATAAATATTATTTCATATAACATTTATTTTATTGACGACATGCATTAAAAAAATTGGAATTTAGACAAAATGATATATAACACTAAATTATTTATTCCCCATTTTGATTGGTTTTGAGAGTATAAATTTTACTAACTAAAATTTCAAAACATTTGGTTTAGACATATAAAATATTTATTCATTTTTAATTAATTAATTATTAGTTAATAAAATAAAAATTTTAAAATAATAGAGATTTTTTTTGGGAAAATGCTATTATCTAGGAAATGTATTTTTAATAAATAAAATAAATTTAACACTATTGGTCAATAATTTTAATTACATTTTAATATTATATATTAATTTTAATTTAGTAACATTCGGTTAATAATATTTATTCTTGTTAAGATAATAATAAATTACATATTATTCATAAAATGTATTTTTGTAAAAGACGGGATTCATTTACTTTTGTTCACATTCATTAAAATAAATTTATGTCAATAGTAAGTACTGAATTAGATATATAGTCAAAATAATTATTTATTAGGAGGATCAAATTTCATAAATATTCACCAATAATTTCATTCAACATGATTAATAACTGTGGGATCATTTATGACCATCGTAAATATAAAAATTGATTAAATATGTTAAAACAAACACGAAAGACTAAAAAATATAATCATAATTATTATTTTCAATAATGAATAAACCGTTATAACCTTAGAAACAAATTTAATTATTTCAATTCAACAATGTCATTGTAAATAAAATATGTAATATATATAAAAATGAATGTAATATAATGATAATATTATATTTAAGTATCTATTATGTGTCAACGTCGTGAAAAATTAATATTTGAATGATAAAAATAGTTATTTGGATATTACATAATTTTTTTTAATTATTAAAATATATTTAAAAATTTATGTAAATAAATAATAATAATAATCTCTTAGGGAACACCAATGCATTATTTATACGTTTAACAAAAGATAAAATAAATTATGTGGAAATATTAATGGAGATTTATTTTGAATGAGTTGATGTCACCATTGGATTTGATATATCTTTATAACATATTAGTGATGATTAAAAGATTTATAATTGAATTACCAATTTTTATTGATGTATTCAATGGTAATTTTAAATATATCTATTAAAAATAACCTTCATGATATTTCATAATAAACTAATTTTTTTATAAAATGATATTAAAATCATAGAAATATTATCTTCATAAAAATGTTGGGATATGGTAATAAATATATCTCATAGTCCATTAATTGGTAATTTATCATTCTATATTAACATTGATAACACTTTTTGTGTTGAAAACATTAATTTCTTGGTAATTACCAACGGGGTTGACATTGTGATAAGAATAATTGATAATGGTAAAAAAGAACAAAAAACTAGTTCACATTTAATTGGATGAGATTATCTAAATAATATTCATATTATATAAGAAAAATACTATTTTTGAGCCCTTATTATTTCAAAATAAAATTATATAAATATAATATTTTAATGATTTCCCTAACTTCCACTCTTCTTATATATAGAAAGAAACCCCTCAATTATATTCATCAAGTCACATTGAGCATTTTTTCACAACCATATTATAAATATTTATATTTTTATATTTTATATCTAGATTTTAGAGTTTTGTTTAATGTAAAATTACCTTCCATGTAGACTTTTAATGGTTATCAAAAGGAGTGATGTTTAAAAGTATATGTAATCAACTTAACTATTCAATTTCTTTTAATTTTTTGGTTTACCTCTTCTCCATATGTAATATTACTCATAAAACAACATGGTTAGGGTGTTAAATACAATGAATTGTTATTAGTATTATTAATACACTTTTTTGCTGTATCTTTTCCATAAAAATGTAATTTAATGTATTACTAGTGATTACAAATGATATACCATCTCCACATAGAGACAAGTTTAATTTTTCATCCATATACTATAGAGATGGTTAGTATCATGAGTTTAATATTTAAATAAAATATTTTTAACAAAACTATACTATAGAATTTATAATATGCTTTCCACATTTTTATTTTATTCCTATACGATCCTTGTTATCTCCCTTTTTTATCATTATAAAGCATCATAAATCACACTTTCTTATGATTCTTTTCCAAAGTTTTGTTGAATGGTTTTATGTAATATATTTCTATGAAGGACGCTAGTAATGAATATATATTTGTAAATTATTTTGAGAAATATTTAGTACGAACCATGGTGATGATACAATGTGTTGAATAAATCAAAATTTATTCTAATTATCAAGAATTTCACGTTTTAATCTAATTGTTTCATATAATAAGGTGTAATAATTAAAATATTTTATAAGTTATTTGATGTTAATATATTTTTTAACATTATGATATGTTTTAAAAGATATTATATTAATCTAATGAAATGTATATAACCTAATGTAATTGTATTAATATTGAATTTGATGGACAATGCAATTATTTTACTCTTATAAAACAAATTTTTAAGGGATATATAATACAAAATATCAATTCATTTATCACCCATCACTCACATCCTAATAATCATGGTTGTATTACCAATTAGAAAAGGAAGGAAGTGTTTATTTATTGAGTCCTTATTAGTGAATTGTCCATGTTATTTTTATACAACTACTATTATATTAGTCACTCCGAATGGATCATTGAAAATGAAATGATATTTTATATCATCTTCTTTATTGTACATGGGAATGGTTTTTTTGGTTGTTTTTTATTTGGAATGATAAATATATCAATGGTATAATATTATCAATAACATAGTGAAATATGATGAGAAATAAAATATAGAGGTCAAAATATATTCAAAAACACTTTTAATGAAGAGGATAATATTAACTTTATACTAAGATTGTTGGTGGAATTATAGAGGACACTATCATAATAAACATATTTAATTTTTTATCCTAGTAAGGAAATTCATAGGACAATTGAATTATTAAATATTTTCAGGATGCAAGATACTTATCTGAATAAAGAGAAAGATAAAAATACCATCCACAATCCAATGATTCAAACCCAATGTTTATGTGATTAATTCCAAAAAATTATTGAATATTCTTTTTACTGATGATGATCATCATATGGAGCCTCTTGCTCCCATAAAAATGCCAAATTTCATGTGCTCACTATTTTTATGTTGGATCTGATAATGATGTGTGTAAAATTATACTTACCCACCACAATATAACTATTTAAGTACTATTTCAGTCTACATAAATCATGTATTTTTAAACTAAAGTTGTTTATTATGGTATCAATAATGTTGTTGTGTCTCATGAAAAATGTTTTTCCATGTACCTAATTCATAAATCAATTATATGTATCAATGTATTGAGTGTTATTATATTAAATTTTTTATAAAAAATTATTAATTAATATTTAAAATTGAATAGTGTTTTTATAGATGGAATCATATAAAAAGTTTATTAATATTTCGGGATTAGGATTTGAAAACTCCAGAAAATGCTTTAAGGATAAGAATACATATAAAAAAACATCTTGATGTTTTGGTTTTTATAGATTATGTGGTATATCAAAAAAATTAAACCCTTTATTGGATTCAACAGGTAGACATGGTTATGGAACATATGTACGTAGGGGTAACAACACAAAAAATGGGTGTCGATGTTGACTTGGCGCAACTGCGTATAGGAAAACATGCCTTATTATACAATTGGTTAGACACTATAGTGGGGATATTCTTTTGGTATACTCAAAATAACATTATGAACCATTATTATGGGAATAGAAATTACCCATAAGAGTATATTTTAGGAAATATATATATGATTATATAGATTGAAGCCTATAAATTGATTAATTATTGGAATAAATTTAATTTATAAATAAAACGTTAAATATCTTTTTATATCCCCTTTATATGTTTAATTGTTTAAAAATAATCATCCATAATTTTTATATTATTCAAGAAAATGTATTGATGAATGATTAATTATGTAAATAGTCAATGCAAAAACCTATATGATGACTGCTTTACTAAATTCCCAGACCGATGGGAGTGGTAATCAAGGACATTCTGATGATACACATTCAAATGAACCAGGATCTATATAGAATACTGGATTTATAGAAACACCCAAATCCCCTTATGATAGAATAATATATGATTGAAAACTTTATATAACAAGTGCCACTAAAATTAACAGGATTTTGTGATTTTGTTATCCTAGAAAAATATATCAACTCCATTTAAAATATCTTCTACATTCTTCAATGTAATGAATTAGAGATGGTTCTACAAGATATTTACTAGATGGAGAATGATTTTGATCAATTGTGGAAATTTATATAGAATATGATACTTTTAGAATATATCAATGCTACGGAGTGGAAGGAAATCTTGAAAATGTATTATTGTAAATATTTTCTTGTCACTATTTGACATAAATGTGAACTGTATTTCCTTTCCCTAATAAATAGTGATCAAATATCATTCAGGGAATACCAGTAATACATCATAATACGTTAACGACGTAACTTTAGAGTTGTTATTAACCTTGAATTTATGGTTGAGCACATCTTTTCTGGGTCAAAATCTTGTATATAAAAATCTCTAAAAATCCTTGACATTGAAAGCTATTAGGAATTTGTCTAATATTCTATCAAAGTCAAAATGGATTTCGGTTGTCCTTTTGTGTATCAAGGGGGTATGGAGGGGAAATTTTCATTTAATTTTAATGGTTTGTTGTTGAAATATAATAGTCATATGTTATTCCTGGATCCCACTTGTGAACAGTGAATAAAGAAGCCCCATAGATGTTTCCTAAGGGGGGTGAAATCATGATTTAGTTGTATGAGATAAGGGTACCCAGCTAATAATTACTGATTGGAGAAACCTACTAATAAATGGAATAAATTTAATTATATGATGAACCAAACATTAATTTTTTATTGCAATCATCATCATTGAACTAGGAAAAATGTAAAACCTATGCAGGAACCAAACAGTTTTCATTGACAACCAACAACCTCCATGGAATGAGGTTTGATATTTATTCATCACAACCACTATGGTGGAACCAAATAATGAAGCAGTGATAGGTGAAATAAAAATTCATTTTAGGATTGTGAATGTTTTTTTATTTTGGTTCTAAATATTCATACAATTAATGTTTTTTAGGAAGATATATTCCAACACCACCACTGACCTTAGAAGTGGAGTTATTAGTTCAAATGGAAAATTATAAATTTTTTAACCCCTGTTATATAACTCGTCACACGCTGCATTGTGTTAGACAAACATTATATTGAACCTTCCATACCCCCATTGTGGAAATTTTATTAAAATATGGGCATCAATGTGATTTATCAATAGATAAATAACATATTTTTCACCTAGAAGCTAGTAACTCTTTTTATTGTGATTTGAACCACAAATTTTTAAATGTGGATAGAAGAAAATGAATCTTCTATATGACCAGCATAATAAGAATATATATTATTACCCTAAGAAAATGTATATATATATATATATATATCTAAAATCATTGAGTCTATTGAATTAATCATCCTTAAAGTCATTAACTTTGTGATTGAGTACACTAATGTGTTTCCAGAGGAATTTCTTGGTCTTCCTCCTAACTAATAGTATGAATTTCAATTGATATTATACCTATGGTATTTCCATTATCCAAGACTCCAGGTATAATTTTTTTTTGGAACGTGGGAAGATGTAAAAATATTTTTGGGATAATCTGGATAAAGCGTCCATATGCCTATCTTTTTTACCATGGGGTGCACCAGTCCTCATCACCAAGAATAAGTACGGGTCAATAATCATTTTCTTGGTTTATCCATAGTGAAATAAGATAACAATAAAGAAAATGTTTCTTCTTTCACATATTTATAAATTTATCAATCAGATATAAAGAGAAAAATAATTATCCAAGGAAAACATGAAGTCAAGGTTTTACCAAGTTATGGTGAAGAATTTGGATATCCCCATGAATGATATTAATTCTTGTTATATGGAAAGTTACATCATAGTTATTAAATTTTTTATTAATTTTCTAGATAAATTTATTAAAATGATGAATACAGTCTTTATGATACATCAACACATTCATGATAGTCATTATATATGATATTCTACTATATACTAATATAATGGATGAGAATGTGGAGCATCAACTCAATGTGCTAAAGACAAAAATAAAGGAGAATATTTATTCCCCATAAAATTAATATTTTTTGTTAAAAAAAGTCTCATTATCAGGATATATCATGACATGAAATTGGATATTTGTGGAACCTTTAAAGAAAAATGATATAGATGGATGGCTAAGGATTACATATATGACCTAACTATATAGTATCCTTGTGTTACATGGGTAATATGATTTATTTTTGATAAATTTAATGTAATTATTATAATAGGTAATCATGGTTACAAGAAACGAGGTGTTGTTTGATTTGAATGATGAATTTCATGACACCTTCGTGGTACATTAAAGGTGGCATAACAGAACACATGTTCTCAAACTACCAAAAAGTGGAGATATTTTAATTGTATTCAGGTTTCATCATTTAATGGTTTATTTTTTACGTTCAAATAGAATGACAAAGTAATATCCTATGCATCAATGTAGTTAAATAATCATGAAAAAAACTAACCACCACAAGAACTAAAGTGATACATAGTTATCTTTGCGTTTGAAATATGATAGAATTTTCTATTATGGTAGTAGTTTGAAATATATATGGATCACAATATGTTGAATTACACATTCATAGAGTTAGAGAAGAATTTTAACTAGTGAATACAGTTAGAGTTGATGAAGGACACATGATACTCAATCCACTACCAACTGAGTAATGAAAATAATGTGAAGGACTATATATATAGAAATAATCTGAAAATTATATCATTATTAAGAATTTATAAGGATTCAATTTTCAAATATTTAAAAAAGATGGATGTGGGAATCCTAAAGAAAAGAACATCATTAGCCATTTAAAAATTGATTTCTCAATAATCCCTTTTAAAGAGGATTGAAGATGCTCAAATATATTATCTCGGAATTTAGATGAATGTGGAAACTATAAGAAAAAATAAATCATTAGTGTTTAATATTTAAGAATTAGTTGTTTTGATATTTTGGTCTAGATTATGTATACCATAAAATCATTAATTAATGAAGGAATTGTGGGATCATGTAGACAGCTCAACCATCCCCATCCACCTAAGAAGCACAATAATGCATCGAGTTCTCGGAGAACACTATTGGTCGAAAAATATGAAGAAGGATATTGTGGTGTATACATCAATATTATTTGATTGAAAAAAACTATAAAAGGAAACAAGAAAAGTCTCTTGGGATGATGAAACCATTATCCATACATACAATTAACTGTGCAAAACAGCATGGTTGTTTTCAATTGTCTATCAATGTCAACAATAGTGAAAATTTATAAATTGGTATTAGTTGATTATCTAAAAATTATATTTCACTTAATTGTGATTAGAGTGGATTTCTAATAAGATCTATACACACTGATGTACATTAATGACTTTGTGATCTTACATGGAATATAACTATTCATTGTATCTGATTGGGATAACATATTCACTTATAAGTTCTGGAATAGTCTACATAATACTACAAATTCTGATTTGATCATTAGCATGGCTAATCACCCTCAAACTGATGTCCAAAATTAAAAACCTATTTACACTATTTAGGAGAGGTTGAGAGAATCCTCAATAGACTTTAATAGAATATATGATCAACATCTTCATCTACTATAGTTCTCTTATTAATATTTTTTTTCACTCTAACATCCAAATAGATTTGTATGAATATATTTATTTAATGAGTAGTAGAACACCTCTAGGCTTGGATGATTTTAGGAAACAGAAGCTTATCGGTCTAGAAATTGTCGAAAAAATGGTTGAAATGGTTAACATTATTCTGAATCACATCAAGGATTCTCATAGTTGACAAAATACATATGATGAGAATCATTAATGAGACTTTGGGATGGATGTTGGAGTCAAGGAATTCCAATTAATATATGAATGGAATAAATTGATGATTCACCATGCCATATTCATTTTTCCTTATTTATTGATTTGAATGGAATGTGTGTTCAGTTATTTACCTTTACATGTTCTTTACATATTATTTGTTCATGACATCTTCCATTTTAATCAACCATTAGAGTTAGTTTTTCCTCACCTTTAATATTTCCATTTCCACAAGGATATAAAGAAGCTAACATTGAATTATTATTCAAGGACACGATTTTTATATTATTTATGTATTGTATTACATTTTATATTCCAATTTAAAAATGGGTATCATGTATATATCTAGTTCTCCAAAAATAATAAACAATTCAGTTCTTTATGATTAAATTAATTCAATCTATGCCACTATAATAAAGTTAGACACATGATACCTAATACAATGGTTCGTGACATTACCCTGATGATGGATACATATTTTAGTATTTATCTTATGTGAACTCATACGTTTTGTCATGTAATATAGTAGTAAATGATTATAATCCTAAAATATTTCTACAAAATGATATAAGAACTTGACCATATAAGTGCATTAAAATAAGATGATAGATGGAAAGAAAATTTTATATAGGATTTCCATCAGCTTATAACAATGTTTATAAATTTTATTACTTTTAAAACTTGTAAATCTGAATATATATTGAAATATAGATACTTATAAAAGAAATAAATAAAAAGAATGATTTCTTATGTATTATGATTCATTTTTTACTAAATAGATAATATTTCTGCGTAAAATTTAAGGATTATCATATTTTAATTATTAAAATTAATAAAATACTATTTTATGGTGGGGCACAGATATACATGAGGTTTTTATTGATTATGTTTAAAAAAACACAATGAATCCCACTTTGGAACATTCATAAAACTACAAAGGCTCATTCATTTAAAAAATGGAATCATAAAATGGTTTTCCCATTAAATGTTAGGTAAATTATTTTTACGTATTATATATATATATATATATATTATAACATAAAAAATTTAAAACTGACTAATGATGAAAAAATTAATGAAAATGGGTTTTTGAAATTTTAAGTCTGATTAGTTTCCTCTCTCAAATTGTTTCCTTTCACTGACTGAATAAATGAGTCTTTTTTATCAAAATAGTGAGAACGAATCGATGTGAACAACAATAGTGTTCATCTATAATTTGGAATTTTGAGATCATGTTATTCATTTTTCATAAATTTAAAATTATCTATAAATAACCATCCATTGTTGATGCTAGATGGATATTAAAATTTTATGTTTTACATTCAAACCGCTTTGGGATATACTTGACATAAATTTCCCTTGATAACCCTTCTATATAAAATATGGGGGAATAAAACTTTTTGAGATGATGAATTTCATTCATAAATTATGATTCAAAATATAAACTATCATCTTAGTTTTCAATTTGATTTTCCAAAAGTGATGTAACACCATGATATTTTATTATAAATATTATTTCATATAACATTTATTTTATTGACGACATGCATTAAAAAAATTGGAATTTAGAAAAATGATATATAACACTAAATTATTTATTCCCCATTTTGATTGGTTTTGAGGGTATAAATTTTACTAACTAAATTTTAAAAACATTTGGTTTAGACACATAAAAAATTTATTCATTTTTAATTAATTAATTATTAGTTAATATAATAATAATTTGAAAATAATAGAGAAAATTTTTGGGAAAATGGTTTTATCTAGGAAATGTGTTTTTAATAAATAAAATAAATTTAACACTATTGGTTAATAATTTTAATTACATTTTAATATTATATATTAATTGTAATTTAGTAAAATTCGGTTAATAATATATATTCTTGTTAAGATAATAATAAATTACATATTATTCATAAAATGTTTTTTGTAAAAGGCGGGATTCATTTACTTTTGTTCACATTCATTAAAATGAATTTATTTCAATAGTAAGTACTGAATTATATATATAGTCAAAATAATTATTTATTAGGAGGATCAAATTTCATAAATATTCACCAATAATTTCATTCAACATGATTAATAACTGTGGGATCATTTATGACCATCGTAAATATAAAAATTCATTAAATATGATAAAACAAACATGAAAGACCATAAAATATAATCATAATTATTATTTTCGATAATGAATAAACCGTTATAACCTTAGAAACAAATTTAATTATTTTAATTCAACAATGTCATTGAAAATAAAATATATAATATATATACCAATGAATGTAATATAATGACAATATTATATTTAAGTATCTATTATTTGTCAACGTCGTGAAAAATTAATATTTGAATGATAAAAATTTTCTTTTTGGATATTACATAATTTTTTTAATTATTACAATATATTTAAAAATTTATGTAAACAAATAATAATAATAATCTCTTAGGAACACCAATGCATTATTTATCCATTTAACAAAAGATAAAATAAATGATGTGGAAATATTAATGGTGATTTATTTTGAATAAGTTGATGTCACCATTGGATTCTATATATCACTATAACATATTAGTGATGATTAAAATATTTATAATTGAATTACAAATTTTTATTGATGTATTCAATGGTAATTTTAAATATATCTATTAAAAATAACCTTTATGATATTTCATGACAAACTAATTTTTTTATAAAATGATATAAAAATCATAGAAATATTATCTTCATAAAATTGTTGGGATATGGTAATAAATATATCTCATAGTCCATTAATTGGTAATTTATCATTCTATATTAACATTAATAACTCTTTTTGTGTTGAAAACATTAATTTCTTGGTAATTACCAAAGGGGTTGACATTGTGATAAGAATAATTGATAATGGTAAAAAAGAACCAACAACTAGTTCACATTTAATTGGATGAGGGTATCTAAATAATATTCAAATTATATAAGAAAAATAATATTTAGGAGCCATTATTATTTCAAAATAAAATATTATAAATATAATATTTTAATGATTTCCCTAACTTCCAGTCTCCTTATATATAAAAAGAAACCCCTCAATTATATTCATCATGTCACATTGCGAATTTTTTCACAACCATATTATAAATATTTATACTTTTATCTTTTATATCTAGATTTTAGAGTTTTGTTTAATATAAAATTATCTTCCATATAGACTTTTAATGGTTATCAAAAGGAGTGATGTTTAAAAGTATATGTAATCAACTTAACTAATCAATTTCTTTTAATTTTTTGGTTTACCTCTTCTCCATATGTAATATTTCTCATAAAACAACATGGTTAGGGTGTTAAATACAATGAATTGTTATTAGTATTATTAATACACTTTTGTGCTATATCATTTCTATAAAAATTTAATTTAATGTATTGCAAGTGATTACAAATGATATACCATCTCCACATAGAGACAAGTTTAATTTTTCATCAATATACTATAGAGATGGTTAGTATCATGAGTTTAATATTTATATTAAATATTTTTAACAAAACTATACTATAGAATTTATAATATACTTTCCATATTTTTATTTTATTCTTATACGATCCTTGTTATCTCCATTTTTTATCATTATATAGCATCATAAATCACACTTTCTTATGATTACTTTACAAAGTTTTGATGAAAGGTTTTATGTAAAATATTTCTAAGAAGGATGCTAGTAATGAATATATATTTGTAAATGATTTTGAGAAAAATATAGTACGAACCATGGTGATAATACAATGTGTAGAATAAAATCAAAATTTATTCCAATTACCAAGAATTTCACGTTTTAATCTAATTGTTTAATATAATAAGGTGTAATAATTAAAATATTTTATAAGTTATTTGATGTTATTATATTTATTAACATTATGATATGTTTTTAAAGCTATTATATTAATTTAATGAAATGTATATAACCTAATGTAATTGTATAAATTTGAATTTTATGGACAATGCAATTATTTTACTCTTATAAAACAAATTTTTAAGGGATCTATAATACAAAATATCAATTTATTTATCACCCATCACTCCCATCCTAATAATCATGTTTGTATTACCAATGAGAAAAGGAAGGAAATGTTTATTTATTGATTCCTTATTAGGGAATTGTCCATGTTATTTTTATACAACTACTATTATATTAGTCACTCCGAATGGATCATTGAAAATGAAATGATATTTTATATCATCTTCTTTATAGAACATGGGAATGGTTTTTTTGGTTATTTTTTATTTGTAATGATAAATATATCAATGGTATAATCTTATCAATAACATAGTGAAATATGATGAGAAATAAAATATAGAGGTCAAAATATATTAAAAACCCTTTTAATGAAGAGGATGTTATTTACTTTATACTAAGATTGTTGGTGGAATTATAGAGGACACTATCATAATAAACATATTTAATTTTTTATCCTAGTAAGTAATTTCATAGGACAATTGAATTATTAAATATTTTCAAGATGTGAGATACTTATCCAAATAAAGAGAAAGATAAAAATACCATCCACAATCCAATGATTCAAACGCAATATGTATGTGATTAATTCCAAAAAATTATTGAATATGCTTTTTACTGATGATGATCGTCATATGGAGCCTCTTGCTCCCATAAAAGATTCCAAATTTCATGTGCTCGCGGTTTTTATGTTGGATCTGATAATTATGTGTGTAAAATTATACTTACCCACCACAATATAACTATTTAAGTACTATTTTAGTCTACATCAATCATGTATTTTTAAACTAAAGTTGTTTATTATGGTATCAAAATACTACCTGAATGATTTATATCATAATAAAATTAAAAATCATATGATGATAATTATTTCATTTCATCTATATGATTAATCCATGATAATATATTATGGGAATCTGATTCATTATAATATTAATAAACATTATTTGGTTGAGTTCGATGTGATTTCTGGAATTGATTTTAAATATCTACAAATATCCAATACAAATTACCAAGTAAGAGAATTCACCATTATTATTTTAATTTTATGTATAATCATCTATTTGTGTGATTATAAATATGATTTTTTATTAAAATAACATGCATTGTATTGGTGTTAATTAATTTTCAAAAGCAGAGTTTGTCATGATGGTAGGGGATAATCTAAACATCATGTATATTCATATTTTTCAAGAGTTTGGATACGTATTTATGGAATATATTAATATTATTCCAACAAATAACAAATTTTAGTTATTTTTAGATATCATAAATTGTTTTACATCCCATTTATGATAGCCCATATAGAATTGTCCTGATTGAGTTGCATGAACTTAATGTGAGACTATGGGAGAATAATTAAAAGGGATTAATTCGACTAAATGCCAACCCTTTGGGAAAACCATTAATTTTTTTATGAATAATTATTCGTCATTGCTTAAATATATTTATTTTTTAAAATTTAACAATATCACTATCAAGAACATAATTCCTCAACTCCATATTGATGACTTCTTTGGTAAACTGCACGGAGGTCTGTACATTACCTAGATTTATCATTATTATTCACATAATTATATGAGGTTAAAGATGAAGGATATATTTAGGAAATCACTCCATATATGTTATGGAAAATAATAATTTTGTGTGATTTCATTTGGTATTAATAATTAATCCACTATCTTCATGGATTTAATAATGAGTGTCTTTAGAGATTACTCTGACTAGTTTGTGTTGTCTTTACATACGATAGTCATATTTAATCAAAGATCATAGAACAACATGAATATAATATGTGAAACCTTATGATGAATATATGGAAGGATAAACATTATGAAAAACTTATCATGTGTGACACTTGAATAAATAAGAATCTTTCATGGGTCATATAATCTCATGTGAATTTATATAAGTATACCTTTCAAAGAATTATTTTATGAAAAATTCTCCAATACCAACTCATTTGACTATGCACTAAAATATTAATGGTTTTCTAAGATATTATTAGTTATTATGAACAACTTTTCATTTCAATTAATTTCACTGACCATGCTATCTCAGAGGGGGGATGACACGTTTCAATATGTGTTTGGGAGGAATGTTTTATGGAATGTAAGAGAAGCATAGTTATTTAACTTCTTCACACACTATCATTCCATATAAAAGGGTTTGTTGTATACCCTAATGCATTAATTAAGGGAAAGTGATTCATCCTTATGAAGAATAAATTTTTTATAGCGTGTGCGTCCATAAAATTGAATATACATGAAGAAATTTATCAAACTCATGACATAGTTTTCTCGGTATTAGTGATCAAATTAAAAATATGTTTGTTAATTATATATGTATAATTTAGTGGAATATAAACATATAAAAATTTTATTAAGTATTTATTAACACAAAAATAGATAAAAATGTCCCTAAAAAGATGAATATAGTTGACTAATGATTATGATCACTCAATACATTACCACAATGGGATACTGAATAAAGAGTAAAATTATCTGAGTTTAAAGGACCATAAAAGATTATCTATGATGAGGATTATAAAACATTTGATATTTCTATATTTTCAAATGGCATATATTGATTATATGATGTAATGAGAGGAATATCATCTTTATAAAATTGGTTTTTATCCATCATTCCAAGTAAATAATTGTGATTCACATTAGAAAGATGTTGATACATAAAAGGCGTTGAGAAATATTTATATGTTAAACATTATTTGTGATGGAGTAATATGGCTCATAATCAATGTAGGTGTCCCTATGATACAATGTTTGAATTAGTATCAATTGATTGAATATAGTAATTATTCATAAAATAAACATCCTCGTATTATGATGGTGTATAGATATTTGAAAACGTATTTCCTTTAGAAGTCAATGGAGATAGATTTTGTTGAGTATGTATCTTGATTCATGGAATGATTGACTGTTAAAGGTGATGAACATATGTATAATGTGATTTCAAAACCATTATAAATACATGAATCAAAAAGGGAAAACATTACCCTATATTTTTATTTGCGCTATAAATAATTTCTAAACAGTATAATATTTTATGGGTTATAATAGATCATCTTATTAATTCCTCACACATAATTTCCATTAGAGAATATTCCACTTCTATAAAGACCCATAAATTTCAATGAATTGTTTTTCTTAATTTATTTGGAATTTTATGAGTCTGTAGCTTCTGTAGGAACTCGATTTCTAGGCCCGGTGTTCTCGTAATCAATTTCCAAAGATTAACTTGGGTACATTCAGTAAACGAACCAGTAGGTTTTTTTATCTTTTAAACCGGTGCTAGGAATTGAAATCTGAGGGCACTGATGAACTCGCAACGTCGGTAATTGCTTATGGGGACCTTTACCATAGTCACGTTTTCACGAGAGGATAAATTTTATTTGTGTTTATTTAAGAAGTGAATAAAATTATTGGACCAATTTTTATTCTATATCTATGGAGGTTAATTCCTCCCATGGGTATTTAATGGTGGGACCTACATACACCTAACTACCCAGGTGTGGATCTCAGAGAGGTGGGCCCACAAGATCCCCAATCATTTAATTTCCTCTAAACTACGTAAACCCCTCAATAAATTGGCAACCCCCATTAATTTCCAATCCCTCCACCTCCCTCCCTCTCCATTAATTCATGACTACCCACAAATTTATGAGGATATTTTCTCTCCCTATACTTATTTATTTTCCAACACATTTAATTAATGAAGGTATTTGAGTTTCAAAATCTAAGTTTCTTGTGTTAATAAAATAAAAGATGAGCCTATTATTTTATTTTGTCACATGTTGGGTTGGGTAATATTGGGGAGATCTCTTCTGTGAAAAAGAAGAACTCCTTCCCTCAACGAAGAATGGTCCTCCTTCCGACGAATCTTCAAAGAACAATGCTCGAGCAGCGATCAACGACCTTTGTGGAAGTGGAGAATGCCAACGATCATCGTCACCTTCATCTCCCCCCTTACGTCGATGTTAACGAGCCGACGTCCACCCTTTCGCGGTACCATCAACGAACGGTGACCCATGAGGTATGAGTTTATTTTGATAATGTTTATTTTCCCGTGATTCATCCCTTCTAAAACAAAGAACATGGATCAACACATTATCACGTTGATTCACGAATGAATCTTCTTCGTGGGACTTTGTGACACATGGAGTGTCGACCAGTGGATCGTGGAGAATATCCTCCCGTTGAAGAGGTTATGGAGTATGGTGACCATCTAGCTTGGTGAGACCTGATGAATCCATTCCCGATTTGATCCGGAGTGACTTTTATAGTCCAGTGGGGAGAACTACTTTGTGAGGTGGCAGAACTATGGCAGAGGAGCACTACATTGTGAGGTGGTAGACCCACGGTAGTCGACAGGAGAAGTACCTCAGTAGTCTACGGTTAGTGAATGACACCTATGAGTCGTGACATGACTACTGCGCTCGACCGAGGTGGAGTTCTCTAGCAGCCGTGTTTTCATCATTGTGAATAAAATTCCCGGTTTGAGCTTAGTTAATGTCCTTTGTGTTTTCCTCATGATTTTTGATGGGTTAATTGATAACATAGGTATATGTTTGGGCATATACATAAGTAAAGGTTAACTGTTGAGATCTTTCTTTGTGGCTTATCCTTGTTGGATTATGTGAGACCTTGAGGGTCTCAGGGTCCCTACTGAGTATCGTTATACTCACCCCTGCACGATCTATGCATGCATCTCATTGTATTGGTTGAAGACGAGGGACAACACTGATTGATCAGAGTATACAAGGACTGGACGGTACCTTGAGGTGGACACACGGCGTGATGGAACATGGAGCGGACCGATAGACATAGAGTGCTGAAGAGGAAATCTGTACCTACCATTCTCGTAGGAACTCAGAGGATGATCCATGAGCTACTTCACCTTTCAGCTGTTGTCTTTTTAGTTGTAATTTTCTATCATTTGTAGTTGTACCTTTCTGTTGGGATTTTATTTATGGACCCTTTTTACTTTCAGCACTTTTGTTATACTACATTTTTTAGTGTTTTCATCCACTTGTATTCTAGTTCTGTGTGTGTGGTTACGTTTTATATAGGAAATGCCTTCCCAGTTTATAGGGAGATACACCTTTGGTGCTAGTTGCCAGCCCCTAGCCTATGGAAGGTGGGTTTGGTTTAGTCACGACACTGTCCTGAGGATGGGTCGTGAAAAATTGGTATCATAGGATTTGGTTCTGTCGCAAATCTTAGGACATTGATCATTCTTTTCTGGTAATCAATAGTGTTAAGGGTACTAAGTGTGTTCTTCAGTTCAGGGAGTCCAGTGGTGGTGCGGGCGGCTGCCATATCCATACACCATGACCCTGACTATTGATTTCAGACTCATTGAATGAAAACACTGATTGTGTGTGTGTTTTCAAAAGTTTCTTTTATGTCAGCTCAAAACGGGTCAGCTCACCAGATATACTCTTTTGACTGGGTCACATCTGTTCTTCCAGGATGCCTCTCCGCGGACGACTAGCTAGAGACCCAAAAATTGTACGTACTGACAGCCTGTCGAGCGATGAGGCCATAGTACAGGGCCCTCTTCAAGATGATGCACCAGTGGAGGCACCAGCAGTACTACCACCTATTGGGCCACTGATGCCACCATCCCTAGCAGCAGATAGTGTTAGCTGCTTGAGCGTGCTGTATGAGTTCCAGCGCCAGAGGCCACGTAGGTTCAGGGGAGAGATGGACCCAGATGCGGTTGAGGATTGGCTGGAGGTTATTTCAAAAGTCTATAGGCTAGTACAAACACTAGCTGAATTCATGGTGATCCTTGCTTCTAGCCTCCTACAGACTGCAGCTGGAAGATGGTGGAGCCTGATTCTCCAGATGCACGATGAGGCGACACTCTTATGGGTAGTCTTGGATAGCCTATTCCGGGCGGAGCTTGTACCATCCACCCATCGAGCAGTACCGATATAGGAGCTACTTCATCTACAGTAGGAAACATGATAGTAACACAGTGCTCAATGTTGTTCACAGACCTCTTGCGCTACTCTACAGACATGGTACGAGACCCGTTATTTAGGGACCAGACCTTCGAGCAGGGAAATAGGTGAGAGATTAGAGCATAAGCTGTTTCTCACAGCATCTCGATGTAGACAAGGCTATTGGAACGAGCCCTCATAGTGGAGATTTTCCTTGCTGAGCATTCTCTAGTAGTATAACCCACTACTAGTCGACATGCAGCAGAGTCTTATGTAGCTAACAGTACATAGTTGTCACAGAGGTCCAAGTTGGCTAGACCTACAGGAAGTCGACCGCACGTCTCTGGATCAGTAATGCGAGGCACCAAGTGTAGAGATAGTTCCATACCTTCCATGCTATGTTACAAATGTGGTGGACTTGGTCACATGGCTCGTGATTGTCCGACCAACCGCTCAGATGATCAGGAGATAGAAGAAGTACCTCACAGGTAGTGGAAAAGGTTCGATCGAGGAGGACCTCAAGGAGCAAGAGACTAAGGCAGGGAGCTAGACGTGTAGCTGGAGGTGGGCGACGCATCGAGGTGTTTCCAACACCACCACCACCAGGAGGACCACCCCGACCGCATGGAACTGGTGGATATTTGAGATCATAGCTTCAGGCAGCTAAAGCATAAGACTATGGAGTTCTGGAAGAAGGTGGACAATAGAGGGACTAATTCTAGGCATGGAGGCCATTGTCTTTGGTGCTTCTAGTTTCCAATATGTCGTAGTTGTGTTTGCTTTGTGTTTTGTACTTCCAGTTGTAGTAATAAAAGTCACTTATCTATTTGACGTTTACTTTCATGTCCTTTTTGTATAGTTCATACTGAGAGGTTCCAGTTAACACTGTTGACTTGAACCTCACATTCAAGATTCCTACTGGAGGAATCCTAGTGGCCACACAATGATGCCGAAAGTGTGACTCAACCCTTTGAGACGAGAGTGATGTTTGGATCTCTTGGTAGTAACGTCGAGGCCTTATGAAATAATCCATGGATTGAAATTGTACCGTTCATGTCAGTATTGAATGTATTAGGCAAAGAATGTGGTTCATCCAGGGGATGAGACCAGATTTCCCTTCTCAATAATGGAGAAATCCTAGTAGCTCTTCGAGGAACAGAGATTGTTTACTCTACGATGGAGGAAGTGTAGATCATCTATGAGAGGATGAAGATTGCATAGAGCACACAGATGTCCTATGATGATATTAGAAGAGACCACTGATGTTCGAGGATGGATACCACGTTTTCTTACTGGTCTCACCTCGATGGGGTCTATGATGGTTTGGTTGGGCTAGCAAGTTATCTTTGCATTTCATCTGTCCTTTCCACCTTAGATACATCGGGTGCACGACATCGTCTACGTAACTCATTTGGGGAGATGTGTGCATGAACTATCCATCATCATCGACCATAGAGAGCTGGACATCGATGACGAGGCGACCTTCATGGGGTTCCAGTAGATTTTGAGGATACACTGGAGTAGGTCCTGTGGGGACAGTCTATTCCTCTTGTGAACTTTCGATGGCAGCATACGAACCTCTAGGAGAGCACATGGGAGAGGGGGGCTTAGATGGATGCTCGGTACCACCTTTGGTATCCCTAGTTTGTGATGTATCTTTACGGGTACATAAATCCTGGATGTGGGAGTAATGTAAAGACCCAGAAATTTCAATGAATTTTTTTTTCTGAATTTCTTTCAAATTTTACGTGTTTATAACTTCTGATAGAACTCAATTCTAAGGCCTGGTGTTCTCAGAATCAATTTCTAAAGATTAGATCAGGTACATTTAGTAAACAAACGAGTGGGTTTTTATATCTTTTGAACTGGGGATATGAATTGAAATATGAGGTCACCAATGAACACTCAACGCTGGTAATTTCTTAAGGGGACCTTTACCGTAGTCTCGTATTCACAGGAGGAGAAATTTTATTGGGTTTTAGTTAATAAGTGAATAAAATTGTTTTAAAATTTATTACTTTATCTAATGAGGTTAATTCCTCCCATGGGTAGTTAGGGGTGGGACCCACAGCCTCCTAACTACCCAAGTGTGGATATTAGAGAGGTGGGGACCAGACGAGCTCAGACCATTTAATTTCCTCTAAACTCCTTAAACCCCCTAATTAAATTGGAAACCCCCCATTAATTGCCAATATCTCCACCTCCCTCTCTCTCCATTAATTCATGACAACCCACAAATTTATGAGGATATTTCCCCTCCCTTTCATTAATTATTTTCCAACAAATTGAATTAATGAAGGGATTTGAGTTTCGAAATTTAAATTGCTTGTGTTAATAAAATAATAAAAGATCCTATTATTTTATTTTGGAACACATTTGGTTGGGAAAATATTGGAGAGATATCTTATGTGAAGAAGTAGAGCTCCCACCCTCCTCGAAGAACGGTTCTCCTTACGAAAGATCTCCAACAAACGATGCTCGAGCTGGGATCAAATGCCCTCTCGGAAGCGATGAACGCCAACGATCATCGTCACCTTTATCTCTTCCCTCGAGTTGACATTAACGAGACGACATCCACCCTATTGTGATATCGTCAACGAATGGAGAACCTTGTGGTAGGGGTTCATTTTTAGTATGATTATATTCCCCTGATTCTTACCTTCTGAAATAAAGAACACAGATCAACTCATTATCATCTTGATCCGAGAATGTTTCTTTTTCGAGTTGTGAATAAATATTTCGGGAAATTTATTGGGGAAGTTTTTTATATTTACGTTTACATGATATATTCCTTCGATCATGGAATACTATTATATTCGGTGTTTATTCGAACTACTAATGAGGTGGGTACTGACTAACGAACAAGTACGGAACCACCGCCAACTAATTCTTGATGCTCAGATTGTGTGGCGATGGGTTAACGGATGCCCAACGACGTTTAGGATCCATCACAGTAATGTTCGGGACCCGAGATGACTGTTGGCATAGTCAGAAGATAAATCGGACCACCATAGCATCTTCGGTGGACCACGGAACCTCAAGGCGATGCAAGCCGCCTCCGATGTCAATCAGCGGGGAGGTCGTGCCTCCCCCGCTCCGTGTAATGCTGGCCTGGCTGGCCGTGCCGCGGCCGGCAGCGGGCCGGGCTGCGCCTGATGGGCCGGGCCACGCCTACCAGGCAGGGCCATGCCTGCCAGGCCGAGCCGCGCCCTACCGTGCCATACCCGGAATCTGGTCGGGATAACCTGGTTCGGGCCGACCCAGGGGGTGTTGGGCTAGGTCAGACCGGGCCCAAACCCCCAATTTTCGGACCTTCTTCAATTAAACGCCCATTACATGAGTTTTGTAACTATAATTGATGCACCATCAGTTGCATATGATTCCTTGGATCTAGGTGGTCATTTCGGTATATTACACTCAATTTTTCAGTGAAGTTTGGTTATGGTTGGGTTGGTTCGAACCCGAAACAAACCAGGCCCTTGTAGGGGAAACACTTATTACTTGACAACTAGACGTGAGATTGACGTGTCCTCTACTATGTTGGATTCCTATTGATGAGACGGTTCATTTGGAATAATCTCGCTGGGTTTCAGATGATATTAGAGTATCTTGAGGTTGGTTTTAGCTTAAAAACGAACCGGGCCCCTGGAACGGAAAAGCTAATGACTCACAGACCGGGCTTCCGATTGATGCGCTGTCTGTTGCATTGAGATCCCTATTACATGACAGATCTTGGTGATTCTTCATCATTGGACTTCATGAAACTTGGAGTGTAAACCAGTGTCTCATGGAGCGGATCCTCCCGGAGATGAGCTTATGGAGTACGGTGACCTTGTAGCTGGTTGAGACCTGATTACTGCATGTCTTATTTGACTTGGAGTGATTTGAATTGTTCAGGGAGGAGCACTTCTTTGTGAGGTGGATGACCCATGGCAGAGGAGAACTACTTTGTGGGGTGGCAGACCCGTGGTACTCGACAGGAGGAGTACCTTTGTAGTCTATGAGGGGGAGAACTACATTGTGAGGTTGCAGACCCGTGGCAGAGGAGCACTACTTTGTGAGGTGGCAGACCCACGATACTCAACAGGAGGAGTAGCTCAGCAGTCTAAGGATAGTGAGTGACACCTTATATTCATGACATGAATATAGTTCTCGACAGAGGGGGAGTTCTCCAGCAGCCGTGTAT
This sequence comes from Viscum album, assembly GCA_963277665.1. Classification (NCBI taxonomy): domain Eukaryota; kingdom Viridiplantae; phylum Streptophyta; class Magnoliopsida; order Santalales; family Viscaceae; genus Viscum; species Viscum album. Next base: position 1,438,544,704 of record OY728159.1, read on the forward strand.
TCATCATCATGAATAAAAATACTGGTTTGAGCTGACTCAATGACCTTTGTGTTTTTTTCATGATTCAGATGTGTTACTTGATAACTGAGGTATATGTATGGGAATATACCTATGTAAAGGTTATCTATTAAGATCTTTATTTTTGGTTTATCCTTGTTTGATTTTATGAGACATTGAGGGTCTCGGTGTCCCTACTGAGTATCGTTATACTCACCCCTGCACGGGCTATGCCCGTACCTCGTTGTGTTGAATGCAGAAGATAGACAGTACTAACCGATCAGAGTGTACGTGGAAGGGATAGTACCAGAAGGTGGACACATTGTGTGACGGAACATGGAGAAGACCGATAGATGCGGAGTGCTGAGGATGACATTTATACCAAACCTTTAGGTAGGAACCCCGAGGACGATCCTGGAGCTTCCTCAACATTAAGTTTTGTCTTTTCAGTTGTTCTTTTCTTTAATTTGTAGCTGTACCTTTCTATTGGGCTAGTAATTATGGCCCCTTTGTACATTCAACAATTTTGTTATAATGGTTTACTTAGTGTATGATTCCGCTTGTACTCTGGTTGTGTGTGTGTGGTTACCTTTTATAAAGGCAATGCCTTCCCAATTTATAGGGAGTTACGCCTTTGGTGCTAGTCGCCAGCCCATGGCCTATGGATGGCGGGCTTGGGGTAGTCACGGCATGGGCCCGAGGATGGGTCGTGACAACTTCTATTGAATATACATGGATAAATATTAAATAATTTTTTTGATTGTAAAGATTACTCTAGTTAATTTTATATTATTATGAATAATTTATATCCTCGATTTACTGTACTTGTATTCATCGTGATTTGGATATAGAGTTATGTTTCAAAATTACATATCGTCCATTAATTTAAGGTAAATATAATAAGATAATTCATAATATTGAATACATGTTGTGAAATTTCTCTCTCCATTTACAGATTTATAGGGATTAACATATTTCATCAAAGAAATTTTCTAACTATGGAATTCACTCTAGTATGAATATTACTCCTTAAGAATACCTATTTGGTAGGGTGTACAAAACACTTTTCTGAATGAATGGTGTTTGGGAAATAAAGTTATTTTGAAAATATGTAGTGGATCCAATATAAGATAATGATTGGACTATTCAGAAACACATTATATCATCGTGGAGTTTACAATATTTTCATGATGATAACCACATGAAATATCATTAATTTTATGTCAAAGACAATGTTTTTATACAATAATATCCTTGATGGTGGTTAATTAGAGTGGGAGATAATGGAAAACTAAGACCACAGATTACCAGTCTTTTTGACATTTATTAGTTATCATGATATTATCTTATCAATTCATGTTCCATTGAATCACTATCAATTTAGTGATGTGTTCCTTGTATCTATAATGTAGAAGTCCCCACATGGCCATTCACATGTTCTAAAAAAACTATTTAAACCATTGGAGGATGATTTTCATAAAAGGAATAAGATTTGTAGATTCTATATCACTAATATAATGTTTTATAAAACATATCCACTTACCATTTTAATGTATTTTAGCAATACCACTAATACGAGGAAGCTATATTCGATCATAACTGTACAATGAGGCACATGTATCCTTATTTGTCAGTATCATATTATTAAAAATTTATTGGTCACATTTATTTAAGGGGGAATATTATTATAAATGTAATATTTTAGGATATTAGTTTTTTCAGTTAAATTAAATTTCTTCAAATAAATAAGGGGAATGAAAAAAAATTTAGTTGTTCTAATTTATATAATTATAATATTATTATCACAATGTAGTTATATTGGATGTATGCATAAGAATGAATAAATTATTATAATGTATTGTATATACATTATTAAATTTAAATCATTACTTATAAATTAATTAAAAATTAAAATTAATATCATTTTAAAATGAAGGACATGTGTTTCTAAATGATTCATTTCATATTCAAAATGTAATATAATCCAAAAAATTAAAATAAATATTATTAGTGAATTGATTTTATAAAAATTATATATTATATTTTCAATACATTGTTTAATATCAATATTTTATTTTAATTTTTCACATGATGATATTAAATATAGGTTTTTTCTAAAATGTTTTTATTCTCCTAAAAGATGTTTTCCTCTCATTTTCCAACATTATTTAAAGAAAATTCCATTAATTATATGTATTTATTTAAATATAATGAATTAAAAAATTTTAAACCTTAGTAAACAATTTTTTAAATAAGTGTCTTTTATTTATTATCAGTATGAATTGTAAGTGTGGTTAAATATATCACTTCTGTATACTATAAATATAGAAAATATAGGATACAACTATGGTTTAGGGTTGTAATTTTTCATCAATATAATTATTTGATTTATATAATTAGACACTAATCACCTCTTAATCAAAATTTTATAGATTAATGGGCACTTTTCCATGAAAATTTCAAATTAATATTTAAATCAATTACTGTAACAAAATATCACACTCTTACTTTTAAATGTATACTTCCCAATATTTTTTAAATAAATTTATGAATTAATTTAATTGATTTAAAAATAAAGATAATTATTTAAATGATTTAATTTTTGAAATAATTTTTATTAATTATTTAATAATTGTTATATCATATGAAACACTGATGTATTATTTATCAATTTTTTAGAAATATAATAATTAATTTTAAAAATAGAAAAATTGAAAAAAATTTAATGTCATAATGTGAGTTTCAATTTTTTATAAATATATAATATAATTATGTGGTCTGAAAGAATTATAATCTAATACTACCTTTTTTTACTGTATTTATTTTTTAATAAAATGAGTTAGGATTATAATAACATACATGATATTTTATAATAATAATTTTTTAATTAAATGATAAAATATTCAAAAATTATATTATATATTACCAAATTATCTATTAAAACAATCCATGTTCAATTTATGGTATTTTTAATTTTTAATTAACATTTTTAACAATTTAATTATTTGAATTATTAATATTTTAATGACCATCAAAAGGGATAAAAATTGGTTAATAATAAATGATAATGATCAAATAATGATCATAAATTTCCAAATATTATTATATTAGAGGATTTTGGATCATAAAAATCTTATATTTGGGTATTAATTTAATATTAACATAAATACCAAGAAAGAACCTCATATCTTTTATAATAGTGCATCCTTCCAATTTCATATTCACACAGCATAGATCCTTCCAGCTCAATGAACATAAAAAATTATTCTCTTTAACTTCCATAGAAACATTTTCACGGATTATGTATCCGAAAATAATAATCGTTTTCACTTTAGAATATGCCAAATATAATAATTTAATTATAGAAGTAATTCCTTAATCTATCACATTATTTCGAAATTTTATTTTACCTCCTATAAATCTATTTTATTATTCTTGAAATATTTACATAAGCCTCTAATATATAATAAAATGTTGTTGTAAATATAATACCACTATAGTTCCTTGGATATTCCTTAAAATTTTATGTGCAATTTTTACTTGTGTGAACCTATAGTATAACAAATCCACACAGTGATACAATTAATTTAAGGTTGATATATTTTATGAATGGGTTTAAAATTTTATTAATATTTATATATGATATTAGAGACCCAATTATAATTATTCAATTGAAATATATTATCTACCATCACCCCATCCAATACTTTGGTATATTATATTTTCACTTGTGTTAATGTGTGGACTACCAACTTAACGTAGCGATGTGATTTGTTAATCGTTTATATTATAAGTTGATTATAAATAAGATAAATTTGAATAATAACGATGATAAATATGATTTAATAATGATCTATTAATGGTGTAAAAATATTTACAATTATATTTTTCTATCTGAGGATAAATATAATATTTTTCATGTATATGTACAACATACCATATTCATGAATTATGAAATTAACTTTTATATACCTAGATAATATTGTTAAATATATATATATATGTAATATTTATACCATGAATATTATTTTTATCTTATCAATATATGATCAATGTATAATCCTAGAAAATAAAAAGAAAAAAAATTAACGAAAAAAGAAACTCTTGTGACTGGGTATAGTGATTTTACTAATGACTTATTAATAAATTGTATATAAAAGTATGAACATAAATTATATATATTATTTTATATGTTAGTTTGGTTCTTGAATATGATTTATAATAATCCAATATATTTTATATAAAATGTTCTAAAACTAATGAAGAATGTTTGACCTGATGTATGTGAGTTTATTTTACAAGCTCATTGTTGTATTGTATTGTTTATGATTAATTTCTATTGATGAAATGTTACTAATAAACTAAGAATATATTGATCAATTTTATTCTTCTCTATTTATTTCATGAAAATACATATTTTTACATTTATTTCATTCTATTTTTTAGTATGTGCATGAAAAAATATTATTTAAATTCAACACCAATTCCCTCTTCGGTAGATTTTTTTTCTCTATTCATATTTTGTGAAAATGTTTTAATGAAGGATTTTACAATTCTCATATGTCTATTTAATTTAATTATTACAAAATATTATTTTTTAAAAAATTGTTTGATTGGAATATTCCTAAAATTTACAATTAGTGGTTGTTCGTATCTTTTTCGATAAAGAATGGAAGGATGATTTTAAATCTTTTATAGAAAGAACTACATTTTCGGATGTCCTAGTTGCTCATTTTTACATTATCCTGATAATATTCCCCATGGTTATATTCTGTTTGTTGTTATTATAATTTATCAAAAATATATATATTTTTTATTGATTTAATTTCAAAAATTTAAAGGATATATTCCTCAAGATTATTTTTATGTTCTCGTGATTTAAAAATAACAAATACCTACAAAGTTGTTCATGAAATACAAAGAATGTATCCATGTAAAACAAAAATGTTATTTTACCAGACTTTTTATGTATATAATGGAATTATTTTTATGAAACCCATTCTTTTTTGATGGAATATTCTAGGATTATATTTCCATTACAAACTATTCTTTTCATGGGTTTTAATATGATAATGTTTTTATAATCTCTTGTCATAAATAAGCATGGTTTTAATTATCTGTCTTGAATGTTTTATATCTCCCTCCAATGCATTGGATGAAATCTATAATATCATAATATAAACATGTATTTTATTGGGAGTGATGCCATGTGTGTATGGTAAATTCACCACTATGATAGTTCAGGGAGAGAACATTGACGTTTTAGATAATTTGGGTAGTGTAATCATTCAACATTGAGATTCAATCCATTAATCCATTTATACTATGTAAAGGATTGTATATTCTTGTATATATGCAACAATTACTTGTGTTATACTGATATTATTCCCTCATTGATCATGTTATTCAATTCTATTTTTATTTAAGTCATATAAACAACAATGATTTATAACATGAGTCATGATTATTAAATATCATATGCAATGTATTAGTTCTAAATGTTAATAAAATGATCTCATATTATTTCTTCTTATTATTCTCATATTATCATGAATATTTTTCATCATTCCCATTACTGATAATTCGTCAACCACAATTTTTATTTTTACATTAAATGTTTGGAAATATGTTTTTATCTATAATATATCATTTATGGATTTAGGATTTGATGATATATGTGGGAGAGTATAGAGGACTATTATGATGAATTAATATATTTTTATAGGTCTCCAATTATACTATACCTATATGATTCTATCATGGATCATTATTTTTTGTCAGCAATATCAATCTATTTACATGTAATATATATGTAGAAATGTATGGGTCATTATATGTAATATGGTAAATTAGTGATGAGATGACCTTAAGTATTTGTGACGATATGTGTGCACTAACTATTAGTACCAGTCACCCATCAAATACTTGAATAGATCTGGGAAAGGGATACACAATCATTTATCAGTGTTAGGTAGAATGTGTTGATAAAATCCACAAAATTATCAGTGCTAAATAAATGTGTAGTTATATGAGTATGCATTATCCATGATTTTCGTAAACTAATAATGTATATATTTATCTTAACAATTCAAATCATTGTTAAATTTATTTAATAAAAAAATATTTTTAATATATATTTATATATAATTCTTATATTTGTAATAAAAAACTATTTTGAACTATACAAATTAAATAAACAACCCATTTTTATAATTAATATATATCTTTTAACAATTCAAATATATATAATGTATCAAAAAAATGTTCTTATTATATTATATATAATTATATAATTATATAATTATATATGACATTAAAAAATAATTATATTTATTATATTTATAATTTTATATAACTACAATTTGAAAAAATTTATTTTAAATTATAATTATATAAATATATATATATTACAATTAATATATGTCTCCAATGCGTTTGGTTTGAAAATATATACATCGAGAGATTATAATGATACTAATGGACATGATTGATGTTATTTATGTACATACATTGAAGCATGATTACATATAATTGATGTTATAAGATCATATGTTTATTTGTGGACATGATTATGGGATGTTATGTTACAAATGTTAACATTACATATGTTATAATAACGAATGCATATGTTATGTATTCATGACACGTGAATGTTCATTTACATATTGACACCTTTATTAATATTATTGTCCTTATATATTTTGTAACTCCCTTTTTATAATTTATACCCTATTACGTATGACTCATTCATATTATACAAATGAACTAATTATATTCCCATAAAACATAAAGAATAAAATAAATATATTTAAAAAGTTATATATTTTTTATATAAATAATTATGAATTTTTAATAATATAACCAATGTTTTTAAATAAATTCATTTACAATTATAATTATAACTAAATTTATGAAAATTAAAAATTATATAATAATAATAAATACATAGAATATTAGTTTATATATATATTGGTATGTGTAAGTAAATATTTATAAATATATTTAATTAAAATTAGAATGATATATATATATATATATTATAATAATATAGTAAATTTTAAAAATATATTTTATAAATATATATCTATATAGATAAAATAATCAAATATAGATTATGACAAGATATTTCACTATAATAACCATTTCATTATTATATAAATTGTATAAAACATTTTGTTTTATGCTAATACTATAAAGAAAAACAATACTACAAAATTAATATAATGAACAAACTAATTTCTACCTTCCATGCCACCAGATTCGATTTCATAAAAGGAAATAAATATGATATTTATCGCCATAGATTTGAAATGAGAACTACGAGAATAAAAAACTTTTGAGAGTGGTCTAATAGGAGGCAACTTGAAGGATTAAATAGGTTTCATAAGGGCACTAGGAATAAAAATCCTTAAACTAATTATAATGGATTTATTAAAGGCGACCTGAAGGGGAATATAATCCAAAAAACATTTCATATGATAGTAACTATGATGATAACATGTTATAGAATGATTTTGAAATGTGATATCACAAGAAGAATATGATAATATAATATTGGCTGGGAATATTCCATCTTGTTGAATTAAAAATTTAAATTTAATAATGGGGAATTTTAATGGGGTTTTTTTTAAAAAAATAGCTATGTATCCAATCATTTTTTCATAAAAATATTATCCCTTATTAATTTTTATAATGAAAACCCTTTTAAAATTCAATATTTTATCCCAAAAACGAAAAAATAACACATTTCCATAGATTTATTCAAAACCATTAAATTAAAATTTATACTCCAAAAAGGGATAGATATGTATTTTTATCCATTTAAATTTACACATGAAATCCACTTCTTAAATTTCAAAATTATAGTATAGATATGATATTTTAAATATTTTCACTTATTCAATTAAATTCATTTACTGACATATATGTGTTAAATCTCACAAGTCTCATTTAATGAAGATGATATTCCCAATGGCATGGATATTTGATTTAGAATATATAATAGTTTTTTTTCTTCTTTTTGAAAAAATTATTATATTTTATATTCATTTATTGTATTTTGAAAATGGTTTTCAAATAATATATATTTTAATTGGGTTTTATTTTAATTATTACATTGAGTAGTTATATTTATAAATTTCCATCAATATGTTTTCTATGAGGTGGGATGATACATCATTTTTGAATATTTCTATAATCATTCTAGCAATTAATGGGTTCCAGCATCAATTGAATATACATTGTGTAGTTATTTTGTTAAATATTAATATTATTAAGTTAAAAAGGATGTGTATGAATCATTAATGAATTGATGTCATTCATATGAAAAAACAGTATGATGATAGACTGAAATAGTTCTTCATGTTTGAACGATATCCCTCATATTACCCTCCTAAAATATTGTTAATATGTTTATATTGTAGTTCATCAAGACTAATTAGTCCATAAGAGTTATATGAACACATGATCTAGTAGGGAATTGATCGATTTTAAAAATGTGGGAATAAACATGTAGTAATAGAGAACATATCAACTAATTGGGAAATCATATAATTTGTTGGATCATCCGATAGGATTATATGTTTTCATAATGAAGATGACAATATTGATGATGTGATTATAGATTTGAATGATGATGAAGATCATATTGAGAAAATAAAAAAATTATATAAAGATGAACTTTTTTATTTCTGAATGTTTTTCAAGAAGATATAGTGTTTTGTAAAGACATCATTACAAGACAGTTTGAGTAAATATTACACGTTGTTAGTTGTACAAAGAATATATAATTTTAAAGAAATAATTGGATGGATTTATGTCGACATTATAAGACTACTTTACCTCTTGGAATATTTCTTATTTAAAGATAACAATCTCCCTTTCAATACATATAATTCCACTAAAATGCTACTCTCAATGGGTATGATCTCTCACTAAATACATGTATTCATAACTGACAGTATACCATCTCCCAAGTCCTAGATATTACATAAAGAATTTCCAATGTGAGGTGGTCTTCTATATTATAATGTTGAATATGGACATAAAAATTATTTATGGTTAATTCTAGTGATTAAAAAGGTTGGGTTTCTATATATTACCTACAAGACTATTGGGTATTAATCACGTCACATAGATTTGTGAAATATATTTCAGAAACTATGTCACAAGATAGGCAATACATAATGTAAGAAAATTGATCATGGGTTTCTTATATTTGGAAGTTATCCTAAAATCAATATTCTCCTTCTATCTATAGTTGGAGGGAATCCTTTTTCCTTTCTTGTAATTTCTCATAGTACATATACTTTTATGCTGGTATAATATCACATTCCATCCTGGTTATGAATCAAAAAAATATATAATTATATATATACTAATATCTGGACTAGAAAAAATGGATAATGATATTAATGTTTATTTGGATCCATTGATCGAGGATTTGAATTTATTGTGGGATTCAGTGGTTATGTTATATGATGCTTATAGAAATTTTGATTTCACATTGAGAGACATATTGAAATGGGTTGAAAAATGACATTCTTGCTTAGTGAAATTTGTTAAAATATAACACTAAATGAACTCATGGGTTTCCCATTTGCAATAAATGCACACAATAAATTAGTTTGAATTAGTAATCGAAGATTTTGTTTCTCGTACTTCAATAATTTATACCCTTATTTAAAAATTAATTAGTATAGATGACATCATAAGAAGTATGTTAAAATTTTCCTCAACGATGTCTCCACTATCAGGTGATAAAATTATCCATAATGTAAATGACGTGAAAACTGATTTTAGTAATCCACATTCACAAAACCATAAGATGATGTTTTATAATATGAGATCATTTTTTATAAATTACAAAACTAGAATTTTTTATACATAAAAACATTTTATTTATATTTCTATGTTGAAAAATGTGTATGTGATAGTTTAATTGGAACATTACTACAAGAACCCTAAAAAAGTATTGAATAATGGCCAGGTTTGACAAGGATGACATGGGAATACAATATGATTTGGTGCGAGTGATTATTCAAAAAATAACTTTTCCTTATCCAACAACTTACATTCTTTCAAATAAGTGAATATATTAGTATATCAACTTCACTAATTATGTAAAAGTTCTATAGGGGTATTCATCAAATATCACAAATAACATTTCAATTACTGATTTAATGTTAAATGTTTTTAAATCACATGAAATCCATGTTTTCATGTAAGATATAATTCATGTATTACTACATTAAAATTTTTTATTGAATGTATATTGTACATTAATAATAATATGTTTATTTTTGAATGAAATATGATGAAAATTTATAATCCTTGAATAATTTATGACTCTGAAAAGGAATATTGGCGTCAAAATATATAAATTGGAAATGTTCATCCCTCCAAATTATATTATATGGTGGTTCACATTATAGCTCACTTGGTGCGAGATATTTTACTATTTATTCCTTTACATTATATATATATATACCACATTGAACGATATATGAATAATTGGAAAGGGAATGTCAAAATTCAAAGTCTTCAAGAGGGATATGTTGTGGGGTGATAAATTATTGAGGATACCGTTGAATTTTTCACTACCATCATATCTAATATGTAATGAATTGGTATACCAAAACAACATAACACTAGGATGATTTTTTGAGAATGAATTTATGGAAGATATTTTGTCAAGATAAATATTATAGATCAAAAGAAGGAACACATTTATAAATTTCATAATATTTTAGAAGACCCCCACATGTTTAAGAACACAAATAAATTAACACTCATTTAAATTCATGAAGTGATGAAATAAGGAAATCAAATTAACATAATAAATACTTTATAGGATGAGTTTGAGATCATATTTGTTAGTATATAGATGAAAATTTAGATTCCATTTTAGAACAACTTTGATGTATTCTAGAGGAATAAGTGTGTATGTATCATATTAAAATGGTTATTTTATTAATGGTTATAAATTATATACAAATGATCATTATTATAAAATTACCCTGAAAAAAATCTGGATTTTCAGTTGTGGTTGAAGTGATTAGTGTTTACGGTAAAATGGACAAAAATAAATTTACCTGAATATTTCATTCTTCAGATGATCAATTTAATATGGGGGTTTGATTTTGAAACATTTAATTTGATTATTTTTCAATTCACGTGGGGTTATAATATGTGTTCTGTTAATGTAGATGAAATAGGATTTGTGAAAGTGTATTTTTTGTACGGATGGGTAAAACTACAAACAAATTATAGGGGAAATATAGGAAGTATAATTATATTATGATTCCTTTCGGGAAAACTAATAGTAGTAAATTGTTTTGTTATCAACCAAAATCAATGAAGGGTTTTCTGAATATTCAATAGAATAAGAAATGTCATTGGGATGTCACAATAATTTTATATTGGTACTGATGTATATGGGGTTTTAATGATTGAAGAGACCATAATAATGTGATATGGATAATCGATAAAGGGGTAAAATCCTTTGATCCTATTAAAAATGGGGTTCAATAATAAGGTGATTTTTTCTGTAATATACATTATGCTACATGATTATATTATTTATTCACTGCTACATTTATCTAATCTAAATTAAATGATAAAATACGACAGATAACAGCTTATACATGTGCTGGTGCTACTAATCATAAAGAGAAAATATATCTTAACCTATTAATACTCTCATTGTAGAGGTATAATGACATTAATCACATGTCGATGCTACCAATCAAAAGTAAAAAAATATTAATGATGTTTTATCTATTTAAATTATAGTATAAGAATGAATCATGATTCCATGGAAATAATAATTTCATTATTTGTTGGTGATATCAACAATCTCTATGGAAAACATCAAAGGAATCTAATTCAAGATCAGATGTAATGAACATGACCCATATGTTTACCCCAACATGTCCATGTTATGTATATTCATTTGAATCATCACAAGAAAATGTGGGTTGATTGATGTTGATTTAGGACTCCATGATGTGCACATGCTTATGACACATATCTGGGAAGTGATTATTGTAATATTATGATATCATTTCCATATTTTACAGAGAATAAAATAGTGAAACATTTAATTACTCATTATAATACCATAAAGTGTGAATTTTTAGTCAACGAATCCAATAATACATATGTATTATTGATTACTAGAATGAATCATAGTGGATTTCAATGATTTATAATGATATTTCATCTTAAATTTGAATAAGGGAAAATAAACCTAATCAAACTTCATATGTATTCACAACTCAAAACCTAAGAAGCATGGGATGTATTTTCTAGCCATAATAGAAAGATAAATTTTTAGGTAAATTATGGATGGAAATAAAATATCGGACAATATGTGTATTAATCCTTATGAATGATAATTATTTATTTATGCAACAGAAAATGAATTCGTAAAATAAGGTACGGGATGGAAAATGAAAATACCCCCACTATAAAGTAATGATATGATAAAATTCACTTGAAAAATTGGAACATATTTGAAATTAAATGTATTAATTTTTGTTCCATGAATCAAATTAATTATATTACCTAATTTATATGTACATTGATGAATCCATATCCCATGCCACTTCAACCCCACTTCATGTTCTATGGGATAAGGGATGCATTAACAAATATGGGACACTAATTGATGTAAACACACGAAAATAGTTCAAAAAATGTGTATATATGACATAATGAAAGTTTATTTTCATTATATCACTATTAAAGAATAAAAAAATAATTTTTTTCATATAACATTTATCTCACATTTTCAAAGGAATCATTAACTCATATACCATAGGAAAACCTACTATTGGTGGCATTGATGTTGCCCGAACATTATGATCTTGTCAAGGGAATGATTTTTTAGGGAATACACTTACATGTTTTGAAAAGAAATAATAGGATAATAATGATAAAAATACCATAGAGATGAAATCAAGATTACATTACATTGTAAAAAAATTACATTGTTAGAATAACAATCATGAAATAATTATTTAGGGGATGAAAATATAATAAACGACTCAAGAACATTTATTGTGTGATGATACATCCCAACCCCCTCTATCATTGAGGCATGGAATTCCCCTTAATGAGATTTCATAGCTAGATAATAAATATTTTAATAATTGTTTATGTGAAATATGAATCAAACACACAATGATACCTTCCCTATACAGATATTATTCTTGTTGAAAATAACTTTGAATTATATCTATCAACACCCACCCATCACCTTGTAATTAGGGATATAGTTCTCAATATGAAAATTATTAGTCTACACAATATGCGACATAAAACAAGTCATGTAAGAGTGGTGAATATCATAGCAAGTGAAATAATCACCGAGATACCTATTCCACTTAGTGATAATGATATTCAAATTGTTGACCAAAATGTTGGAATTTTTGAAAAATGGCTGTAACATTTTTCAAAATACATTTCAAATTATTGGTGTTCATTTGCATTTTATTTTTCCTTATAATCCATTTACAATTAAGGATAAAAGTAATTTACCAATTATTTTTATTATCGATAGAAAAAAAATTGGTGAAATTAATTGTTGAATCAAAACCATATAATGGATTGGAAAAATGATTTTAAAAATCTTTTGAAATAACTTTTACCGTACTCTGTCAATATTGAAAATTATTATCATTGATGTTTCATAAAAATACAATGTTACAAAATCATAGTAATAACATAGTATATTTTGAATAGAAAATGTCTGAACATAATGTTATAAGATACATCATACAAGAAATTTAATATTAAATGATCAATTATAATTTTCTATGTGCCACATTTATTCAAATATACTTAAGGTTTTTTTCATGATTTTTTTTCCAAAACGTGATATAATATAATAATTATGACTAAATACATTTAATATTTTTTAGAGTATATATCAATACTAAAATAGGTAACTTTCCCATGATAATAAATTTTAACTCATTATTCCTCAAATCAATTCCACTGATCAAAAATAAATATATTAAATGAAAATGAATTAAAATGTGAAACAACTAGAACACTTATTTGAAATAAAACACGCGAATGACATATTATTCATAATAGAAATGATGTTGTAGTAAAAATTTAAAATTTAATCATATCATATAAATTTTAATTTTCATTAATACTTATTCTTTTTTGTGATTTTAGGAATAATTGGATGCTTAATGTGCTCAAATTGGATAATGCATATATGTATTTCCAAAATTAACTACATGTACACAAATTAAAATGACCACACATGATGAAATTAGTCAATTTTTAATAAACATACACTAGATTTTTAGACCAAAATATCATATTATATAATTAATATCTCATTTTAATGAAAACTGTATTATTATTGGGAGGTGTTTAAATATCATTAAATTCATTGCATGAGTATAGTCATTTAAATTAAGGAGCCTAAAAAGTTATAAAACTGTAAAAGTATCATGGTATAAATAATATAATCACACTATCTAAACAAATATATAAAAATAATAATTAATTTTTTCATCGTATCAAGATGTATTAAACAACTAAATCTATAAAATTGTAGTTATTATATTTGTAAATTTTTAAGAGAGATCATATTCAATAAAAAAACTAGAATCCCTAAAGATGTATTATAAATGTTAATTTATATTTCATTTAAAATTTTACTAATACAATGTGTATCAATAATTTTAGTACACTACTTTTAATATTGAAAAAACTGTATTCCGAAGATGATATCGATTTTTTCCATAAACAAATGGTCATCATACATGATGGTTGAATGTACATAAATTTCATGTGTATGTGACTTCCATAGATGTAATGGGTTGTTTTATATTTATATTAATTAATTTCAACAAATTATTAATCACATATGAATTGTTTTAATATAAATATAGATTTATTTTTTCTATTCAGTGTAGTTTATTGAAGCTAGTCATGATCATGAGAGATTGGAATTTGATCCTAGAACTAAGAAAATTAAAACAAGTAAATGGATCAAGAATTTGTAAAACAATAATTAAAAATTTAATTCATAATACATATGTAATTAATTTTTTAATCATTTTATCTAATATTTTTATATTAATTTCATTATCAAATATTTATAATACTTATTTAGTTTTTTCACATATCATTATTTCTTATTTTTATTTTGTTTATCAGTACACCAAAAATACTTATTGGTTGATGTTCATAGAAAAAAAAATTCATGTAATAATCCATATGTGTAGAGGAATATTATGCCATCGTTGTGAAAATTTCTCATTATTTATTGTGAACAAGGGGTTACACTACTCTCTTATATTTGAATAATTATAACAATAGTTCATCTAAGAACATCATTTAAATATGGAGTATGCGCAGTCTGATTATGATATGTAAATGATATCATGGTATCATTGAAATTTATTAATTTTATAAGTCTTTGGAACATATAGTATTCATTATATCCTCAATAAAACACATTATGATATTGATATGTCTTGATGTGTATCTTCCTATTTAAAATTGACATATTTGTTTTTAAGAAGTCCAATAAAATACACCAATAAGATGGAATCTATTCATTTTGATTTGACACTTCATGAAAACTATACATATGTAAATTTATATGGTCATAAATTACCCTAATATCAATAAGATGTATGTGGTATCCGGTATGACACAAGGTGTCTAGTATCCATTTAAAACTGCCATTTTATTTAAAAATATGGCTCCCTTCTCCAATAGATCCTCCATCTCGTATTCCTTTATTTTTTCATCTTCTTAAACCTTCTTGTAGTTTCTCAACTACATTAAATGTGTGCCGATTCTGTCTGGATGAGTGGTTTTTTGGTTCTTCTATCATATGTAGGTGGTCAATCTTGATGATCGTGGTTGACGGATCCCCCCCCTATTATGTCCACTATATAACCTCATTTTCCATCACTTATTTCTTGGTTATATATATATATTAATGGTTACTTTGTGGTTTCAGAATATGTGGAATGGTGGTCAAGGGATTTATAGGAACTCCTGTATAGAAATGATCATGGTTTTGGCATCTAATTTCAGTTCTGGTGAGATACCATCTCTTGGGGGGTATTGTATGCTCTTATCCCGGCACTAACCGCTAGTCTCTCAGATTTTCTCTGATTTGGATCTAGAATGGTTTTTTCATAAAGGTATTGGGAGGTTTTATCTAGTTCTAGATGATGCTTCTCACGTGACACTTTTCTTGTAGATTTGATAATGATTTATGTTTTCATTTTACTATAGTGGATTTATGTGATGTTGGTTTAGTAATATTTTTGACTTCTGCATCTAGTACTGTTTTGTTCTAGCAAATCCATGCCTTGAAAATGTTGTGGATTTATGATTACGACAACAATAGTGATGTATATTATGGTGTAATTTTCTATGAGTCATGTATATTGGAGATGATGGAACTTTTATTGATAGTTTCAAAGGATGATAGTAGATCTCACTAGTGGTCCAGTTTGATGTAGAATTGTTGGTTGTAACACTTGGTGTGTCAGTAGAAGAAGTTTTCAAGACTCGAGGTGATGTGTGACAAGATGACTCACTTATCAGGATGGTTGGGGACTCATTAATTTTTGAATATTGAATTTTGTGGATTTTTGGATCGATATATTGACTGTAGGGTTTTCCTTGTGTGGGTTTGGAATTTTGATTCTTGTAAATTGTCATTGATCATATATGTGTACTATGTGCAAGAGATTTTTTAAGGTTTTCATATTCTTCCAACTTCTCCAAAATGGTACGTCCTAATAGATATAAAAATTATATTGTGGTGTCATTATAGTAAATAAATAACCTCTTACTATAAACCAAGAAATCCTCCTTACATTTTCATGATAATTTATGAAAAAGATTCATAAATAATTTGTGATTTGATAAAATCATCCTCATATAAAACTGATACAAGTAGTTACTAGTATGAATATATGTATGTGTTTCATATATATGATTATATTTAACTAAAAAAGAAAATTATCATACTAAATACCATGGAAAATCATTATTATTTTTATGTTAAATCATAAAAATCATCAATATATATTTTTCAATTTGTAGTAATTAATCTTACCTGAATTAGATGTATGTTGTGAACATTATGACTCCAACTTTGTGTTTTTTATAATTAACATAAATTCTAGTAAAAAAATTTAATAAATAATCAAAAAAAGAAAAGGAATTCAGATTGAACTGATAATTTAGGA
The DNA here is from genome assembly GCA_963277665.1 of Viscum album. Taxonomy (NCBI): domain Eukaryota; kingdom Viridiplantae; phylum Streptophyta; class Magnoliopsida; order Santalales; family Viscaceae; genus Viscum; species Viscum album. The sequence continues at coordinate 1,438,561,947 of OY728159.1, forward strand.
ATATAATATATTTATATATCATTTTTCATGTTTATTAATCATTCACAACTTAATTCATTACAATATGTGTCAAGTGTGACACAATTTTATTGTTATCAATTTACGGTAAAAATTAAAATTCAAAATGTATCAATCACTAGATAATTATCAGTGGTAGTAAGACTATTTCGGAAATTATGAAAATAGATTCATAATTCATTATGGCCATGTGGGAACTAGACTGACATCAAATTGACCCACACTGAGACTACTATGACTCAAACTGCCTGTTTGTAGTTTTAAATGAAACAATAGTAAAAATGTAAGTATTGTACTCAAACCTGAGCATACATAATAGTGTGGACTTGATACATTAGGAAAATAATTAATATTTCCTTGGGGATGTACATGATTCATCAACACCTCACACTAACGTGTGACATTAATGAGACCAAGGTAGTCTATTTCATTAGAGTTGTCCTTAATTTAATCATAAAAGACAACTCAAAAACTCCAAAATGAGAAAATTCATTCAGATTGTTTTGATATATTTAGGAAATTATCCATAAATCATTTTTGCGTTTTTAAATCATCATCAACTCAATCAAATAAAAGAAGATCGGAATACGGATCTTTGTGTCTATTATCATGTTCAAAATGAAATTTCTGTTCAAAAATTCTCCATCGCTAAAAACCAAGAAAACTCACTCAAAGTGTCTCGATAATATAATAAAATGATTTATATGTCATATAAGATGCATAAGAAGTATTATCATATAAAACTCACGCATGATGTGACTGGTAGGTCTAAAAGTTCATGATTCTAGTTTTAAATTAAATTTTAATAAAAATAAAACAGTGACATAATGGAAATTGATCATACATATTTAGAATATTTTCATTCATTAGTAAAATTATAGACATGTTATTTGATAAATGTTGGAGTATTTCACACCTTGATCGAACGCACGGTGTGACCGATGTACTACATTATATTTTAATATTATTTAAATTTAAAAATAATATTATTAAAAAAATAGATACAATTAAAACCATGAAAACACATTCACATTGAATTGATATATTAGGAAAAAGATTAATAATTAATTTATATGGTGTATGAATCAACCTACCCTCAATCAAATGCACGATGTGACTACTAAAACTCTATATTTGTATTTTGATATAAAAATTCCATGAATATTAGTAAAATGAAAAAGTGACTCACTAAATACATAGAAAACACATTCATATCGTATTGAAACTATGTGAAAATTGATCATATGTAATTTTTGATGTGATAGAATCATCCATAAAAAAACATTATACATAGTATAATCAGTATAACTAAATGTTTATCTTTTTATAAAATTTTGACAATAATTCTAGTAAACATAAATAGATAGATACTCATAATTGAGAAAACATATATTGATTATTTTGATAATTAAAAAATAAATATATAAGTCATTTTGGATATTTATGAGACAACATCATATAAATTCAGTGCGTGGTGTGACCAATTTGAATCCAACAATATTTGTTTATTTAAATTTAATATTAATTTTTTAGAAGGATATGGTTACATACTAAAAAATTAAAAAATATATTTCCATTTTTTTTGCTTTAGGAAAATGAATTTTTACACATTTACGGCATATTGGAATTCACCAAACATATATCGGATGCGTGATGTGATAGAAAATACTAAGTGTCTGTTATCATTTTATTAATTAAATTTTTGTTCAATGTATTTATCAGTTACTTAAAACCTTGAAAAGTTTATCTAATTGCCTTGTTAATTTAGGAAAATGATTAATTAGTCATTTGTGATGTCTATGATGTATTATCAATTCAAATTGATGGTCCATGATACTATTATTACTAAAATTATATGTATCATTTTTTAAATGATACTTTAGTTAAATATATAACTAACACAGTAAAAAACGAGAGAACACTTTCTGAATATTTATATATAATTGAAAAATGATTGATATATAATTTTTGAGGGGTTAGAATCATACATAATTCAATATGATGAATGGGGTTATTGTTTTAAAACATTCATTATCATTATTTAAAATTGACACTAATTTTATTAAAAAGAATATATGGATTTATCAAAATCGAGAAAAAAAATTTATATTGTTTTGATACATTAGTAAAATGATCGATAACACATTTTTTAGGATTCAAACTCAAGCACACAGAAATATTATTTATGGTGTCACTGGATTATCACAAAATTTGTTTTTTATTAAAATTAGTCATAATTTTTATGCATTATTTCATATTAATGTTTAATTTCTTATTTGTAGTATTATTATAATAAAATTTGTTATCATATATAGGCAGATTATTTTTGATGGGTTGACATTATATTTTTGAAAATTAAAACCACATTCAATCATTTTTTAGAAGGAATCGTGAGCACCAAAATATGAAACATTAATTTTTTTAAATGTTTATAGATAATGGTAAATATAATTATATTTTTTTAAAATTGGAATAGAATTTTTTTTCCATGATGTCAAAATGTTTCCATTAATTTATATATATTTTATTCATAGGTAACAAGTTATAGTTAGGTGTTCTATTGTATTAACAACACTCTACAACGGGATGATAAATAATCAAATCTATATTTATCCCTGATAAATGGGACCCCCTTTAATAGTGGTGAGGATAAAAATGAAATTTTTGATCATTTAATATCTTTTTCACTATATATAAGGGAAAATCGTTAATAGTCGTATATTTTAATATTGACCACCGGCAACCTATTCTTACTATGGTACATACCCTAGTGTTCGAAATCTAATATATAAGAAAACGAGAACATGGTGGCTAGTGGAATGAGTCGGTATCCATGTGAATGGTTGGGGCATGATATGGATGCTGGATAATGCGGGATGTATCACCCCAAAGAAATAGTGGTGTATGTATATTTCTCAAAAAAATCATTTATAATCATAAAATTATTGCAAAACAAATCCAAAAATATGTTGAGGAACATTAGTCAACTATCATCATTTGGAAGAGGCCAATTGTGTTAATTTCCTCTGAACCATTTCCCTGGGTTTAATTCTATCTTAGTAAAATTTTTGTTAAAATGGTATATTGTCTTTCTGGTTAATTTTTAGTTGATATTGAAATTGAACATGAAAATTATCTTTATTTTTTTCTCATTTGTGATTATATTAGATGATGATTATTTAATTGGAAATATGAGAATAACATTGAATATTAAAAGTTAGAGCATCTCATTATTAATAGTAAAATTTCTCCAATTGTCAAGAATATAGGGGCCACAGTTTGGATAATGAATATACAAGATTCATTTGAGGGGAAATTAGGTTGTGATGGAATAAAGGATGGAAGTGAAAGAAGAATTTTGCATAATCTTAAATCACCAAGAAATATATCATAATGGGTGATCATATGGGTCTTCATTATTAACATTTTTCTTCATTTTATTATGTGCTCGCAGTCAAAAAGATGATGTACAGTCACCTTGATGGTCATGACATGGGAATTGATTCAGATTTCATTGCTAATTACTTTTTTATAAATGTGTGTGATATTGATGGAACCCAAATTCAAGAAAAGAATATTAAGTGTTCTTATTCTAGATGACTGTTTTCCCACACATCCCATCAGGTGACCAATTTGTCATATAATTTTGTGGGTGGGATTTATGTTTTAATATTTTTTTGGGATGAATACCCCAGAATGATGATAAATAATTATCAAAGTATATAATATTAGTTAAAAATTATAATATTCATATGTCCCATAGAGATTATCCTTCCATTAACATTGTGAATTCATATTCTATAAACATGTCATGGATATCTTGATCCCCTCTATCTGTTGTTACCAAATACAGTATAAACCTCCTTGATAAGGACATTTCAATTTCATAGGGAATGTATACTACTCAATTTGCAGGACACATAGGTTCATGTATTATTTTATTTATACCATCATAAAAAAGACTATATCCTTCGCAAGGATATCTCTATAAATGTGGATATTTGATATGGTTCACTCATAAAAATATCTATTGATTTTGAGGGACCATTAATATATTTTCTAGAGATTGTAGTTTGGGTAGATATACATGCACAATAATTTTAATTAGATATCCCTATATATATAATGTAGGTGATTGTGGAAGATTATTTGATGCAAACTTGTAGCAATGTTGGTATATCTTCTACTGTGGGGTAGCTATTTCCAGATAAGATTAGATGATCTAGATGGTAATATGAAAAATGTGGAGAGTTCGAATATAAGTAAAAAACCAAGAGGAAGGGGTGGATCCTAAGGTAGTTGAGGTTGTTGGATGTTCTGTTATGTGATGGAAAATATGGAATGGTCTAATCCATCCCAAATTTTCGACCTTTTAAAAACCACTTACAATGCATTGAGAATATTTTCATCCAATGAAATAAAATACAAAAGGATGAAGATATGAATGCTATTCTAAATGAATATAAAGGTGAGAGGTGTCACTAGGGTATTAAAATATTGATTGAAAATTATTTCTCTTTATATCATGAATCTACCTTCAATGAAATGTGACCAAATTGTTTTTTTATTACATGGACACACTTTTAATATAAAACTGTTATCAAAGCATTTTCATGACGGATAACTAATAAGACATGGGTCTATATAAACAATATAAGTTGTGGAAATACATGTAATACACCATTCCTGAGGAATCAAATGACAAATTATAACATTCCACGCTATTATCACTATAATGGATGAAATTCTTATGCGGAGTTTGACACATAAATGGAAGAGGTCATTTTATCATGTACTCGAGATCTAGATGGAGTAACAAGTATTTACCACTAGTTTTTTATTTTATGGTATTTTTTATATTAGGCTACTCATTCATGTTTATCTAAATAGTATGAAACCTTACAAGATCTAAATAATAATATAGTTTATTGTAAAAAAAATTAAAATATGAATATCATTATAAATTCTTGGTTAATGTGACAAAAAAATAACTAAACCGACAAAAAATAAAAAACTACATCCTTTATTTCAACTACCCCTACTACAGTACTTCTATATCCTCATTGGTGTCTTCCTCTCTTCAATTACTTTAGAGTATACCAAACAACACCCTAATATTCCATTCCCCATGATTCATCATTATTTCCTTTGACACCAATGATGAATATTTATGGATGTTGTCCATGATGATATTTTTATACATTATTCTTCATTTCATTATTAACATGAGACATATTAGCGATTATCTTCTGGTCCAAGTTCATCCCACACTATCAAGTATGAATACCCTATTTTTTAGCATGTCAATCAATCAATTAAGGTCATAATACATTGAAACATATGTTTTAAACAAATGTAATATTTCCTCTCATAGTTCTCCATGTATATATAATCAAATTTTGGAGAATTTATATATTTATGTATCATGATTTTTATGATTGCATTGCACCAATTATGGGATCATCCATGGAGTATTTCACCATCATTATGGATGTAGAAACAAGAGAGTCAACATTAAACACAAAATTTATGTTCTTGAAATTTAGATGTGGTTTCATACTTATCGTTGGGAAGCCCCTAAACAGCACCAGCCTTGGGGGAATGTAATACATCAGTTGAATAATATAATATAAATATACATGCTTCTAAAATATTGATGTAACCTCATTATGGTAAAATTTTAGTATCAAATTAGGTTTCCAAACTTCACAATAGAGGTGGAAGCTCCTTTAAATTGTAACGAATCATTTTATTGCATATCATTTAAATGAAATTGATCTTCAAGAGACTATTTTTTCTGAATACATGAGGTAGTTTCATTGTGATTGTTAAAATGATCCTTGGAAATTCGTCTAGCATCTAGGACACCTCTTTCAATAGAAAAATATGAAAACAATAATGAAAAATAATTTTGATAATTATTATTTTATTCACATTTGTCTCATTCTTGAACAATATAAGGCTTCATTAAATTACTATATTGAGGGAAATCTCTTTTTAGATGCAATTATCCAGAGTCCTACATGTCTTTGGATTGAAATTGCTCCTCCAAACAGAATGAAAAGTCCAAATCAATATCACCTACCTTTCTAGAAGTGCATTCATTACCCACATTGATAGAGTACCATCCCACATTACTAATAGTATGAAATAGTAATATTTTGAATGAAATGACTGTGTTCATATGAAGGATTAGACATCACATCTCATCCATCAACATCAGATTGATTACCAACAAATTTTTCCATTTCACCTATCACAACAACAATATAAGGAGCTATTAAATAGGTCTCATTCACTAGCCTAATATGATTTGTACACATCAGGATCCCCATAATGGTTATTGAAAAATCTTAATCCATCAATCCATTTACACCATAGGATAGCTTTTCCAAGAAACATGCGTATATTGTAGAGCCATTAAATGAAACTGTTTTAGAAATAAAATTCTAAATAATATTTTAATGTATTTTTTAAAATGTTTAAAAATATTTATTTAAAATGTTAATTTTTTAGATACTAGAAAATTTATTCTTCATTTATTATTAAGTAATTGTTAATACTATTAAATAGTAACATGTTATAAATTATAAATAATTATTTGATATTTATATTATTATATTGAAATTATTATTAATTTTTTAATAATTAGTAATTTACTATTACTTTTTTAAAAAAATAGGTAAGGAAAAAATATAATAATAGGTTTCCACATTTATGATCTAAGTAGGTATGTGTGTGTAGATGGTGTCATGATGTCATATAGTAACAAAAATAATGAAATCAAACAACAATAGTCACATATGTTCTCTTCCAGAACCCATGTTCCTATGGTATACACATTTTCTACATGGATAACTACCACAACATCATGTTTTGTTTTTATATCAAATCTCATTAGCATCATTATCATGAAATGAATTGGTAGTGTCTTCTAATATGGGGAATAACATAAATTTCCATAATTGATTAGTATTATTCAACTCTGTGCTATATCAGAACCATTTCAATTTTTTTATAGACAAAAATTTCATGATTTTATTTATTTTTGTTGAGTAAAAAATATTCAATTCAATTTCATCCACAAGAAAATTAACCTGGGAAGGAAAATAATCAGTAAAATATTTTCAATGATCATTATGAAGCCTTTCAAATTCACTTTCATCTGAGGGAATTTGGAGGTTGTTATTATGAGATTATTAATCATAAAATTATTAGTATGAAGCCTCATTAATTATTTTATACTCTTTTACAGTTATTCAAAAAAATATTTAGGGAAGTACCATTCCAATACTTCATCTCTACTAGGTCGCCTTTCAAAGGGATTAGAGGACTCTTCATGTAGAGAGAGGGTAGAGTTACATAACTGTTTAACAGTGTGATTTGTTATATCCCCTTATGAGTGACTCTGAGTAGATGGAGGTGATCTATGCATAGATGACGACCCAATAAAAGTGGATTTCCAATTATTGACTATCTAGAATCACTAATCATCACAGGGATATTTTTACACTTTAATTCTGACATGTTATTACATACCAAATTGGGGGAACTTCCGAATGTCATTTGATGATTCAGACTGGGTCTGGGTCAGACAAAATATGAATTATCAGTTATCTAAGTTATGCTGGAGATATATTCCTTCTTATGTTTTCCATTACAATTGTACATGTCTATATAATTCTCCTCCCATGGTTCTCTTCGCACTATTTCTTGCTAAAAATCCTAAAGATCATATTGACTGTTAGAAAACGAAACTTGTTCGTAATTAATCATTATTACAATAATATTATTAATTAGTAATAAATATTTACTATTTTATATTATTATTAATAAGAAATTATTATTATTTAATTACTACGTAATTATTTACTAATAATTATTACAATCACATAGTATTTATTAAATATTAATTACTCATTTTTAATTTATTCTTTTAGTTATTATTAAAATTATTATTTAGTGAGTAACTATTATTCAATTAATTATTAATTAATTATTACAAATATGTTAGGGATTTATTATTACTTTATTTTGTATGTTTTTATTAAATATAAAATTATAATTAATATTATTTAATTTAAGTAGTTTTTAATTAATTTTTTTACTATAAACTAATTTTAAAATAATAATTTTTAAAATATAATATTATGAAGTAATAGTTTAGTATTATATAGTTATTATTATCATACTTATATATTAAAAAATTATTATAAAATAAAAATTATTATTAATTAATTGAAAATTATTAACAAAAATTATATTAGGAATTCTTGCAAAGAAAAGGGGCAGCCAAATCCCACATTAGAGATCCCAAATGATATTCAGGGAAACCCACCTTATAAAAGGGATCCAAGGTCATGGTTTGTTTCATAATACAAGATTTCATTAATCTCATCAAATAAAAGAAAATTAATAGAAATTAATGTATGATAAAAATAAATCCTACATTTATATATATTTCTAAATAGAACAATTAACACACAATATTTTTTTCATTTGAATGCCCTTGGGGTCCCAATTAATTAAAATAATACAAAAGGCTAAAGCCTATGAGGTCCCAAAGGCATACATGCTCTATTAAAGTTTATCGAATGTATGATGGGAGTAATTGTCTTATTGTGATAATTTTTTATGTAAATATACTTGGATAATTATAAAAAATAAATATAAAAGGTTATAAATAACATCATTGTGGATCATGATAGAATCAGTGTATGATACATAATGTGGTATTCAAATATAGTAGCCCAAGTCAGAAATCCATTTTAGAGATATGTGAATCCATAATGAAATTATGGATTCCATATAGTAATCCTCCTCACATGTGTGATTTTTTTGAGGTAGTGACCCATAATTGGTAGACCATGAGGTGTAGAAATGTGATATGTTAGTGGTACCACAACTAGGGGTGATATAGACCACATTGAAATTGATGTGTAAAATTAAATCATTGATATGAGTGGAATTTGGATGGTCACCTCGATATATGAATTATCCCAGTATGGTGAGGTAGTATAGATTTTCTTGAATAGTAGAACATCTCACAGATTCATGTTATCGTGTCTATATAATAGTTAAAGGCAATGTTTTGATCATTCTACTTGAACCAACCATGTGTACATAATTTAAAACCACATTTTCTATTATAATATGTAATATTTAAAACCCAAGAGGCCACAACATGTTTAAATACATTTCCTCTAGGTTTTTTTTCATTCCATTCAATCGATATTAAATGTTCTAGAAAATTAAATATTCTATATTGAGACATTTTCACTGTAGTTCACAATAATGCATCCTTGTCATGACCTACCTGGTGGGGCCTGAGTCGCAACTCCCCAAGCCCGCCTCCAATAGGCCAGGGGCTGGTGACTAGCAATGAGTAGGAATGCTAATAACATGGGAGGCATTGCCTATAAACCTATACACATGCACACACATCTCCAATCCCATAAAGATGAAAAATAAAAAATACTAAATATGGAAAAATCATGGATACACTAAAAACCCAACCAATAGAGTATGACAGGGAAGTAAATCACATTAATGTAAAACCCTGGGCCAAAAGTACAAGCCCACCAAAAGAAAGCCTGCAACAAAGTCCAAACATTAGAGAAAGGTACTGGGACTGCAACCTATCACTGAAGGAACAAACCTCGGCCTATCTGATCTCACTGAGCACCATCCAGTCATGGTCTGAATGGAATCCTTTCAAAGGCTCGCTCATCTCCACAAGACACGACATGTGTGGGAAAATCCCTTGCAGGGGTGATTATAACAATACCCAGTAGGATTCCCCAAAAACCACAATGGAAATAAAACAATGGAAAATACCACAAGGAAAGGTACAGTCCGCTCTACACAGTATATGTCTACGGAACATATAACAAGAATATCCAGATATACTTATACACAGACGACAATCGCGAAACCACACCTAAGATCCTTCTTGAAGATTCCACTAAGCATGCAGCTAGGAGAACACACTCCTAGCTCTGAAGAGAGAGATACGAAGTGCTCATTCCAGGAGAACACACTCCCCGAGTACCTTGAGATCATGATGCTCAGATGAGGATAAAAACCATGTCATGGGGTGATTCTGATAGCTCAGTCTGAGCTAATCTGATAAGGAGAGGATCGGTGACCAGGTAAGGTAAGTTACGTCGATACTAAGAACTCTACCTATGGTATCAGGAATGAATAGCATATCCATCTCTAAGACTCACAGTGGGGATTTCAAAAACTCTAATAAGGAAGTCCTACTGAAGGGATCACACTCCTGTATATTCAGAAATGGTACCAGAAACCTTCAGGAGAAAGGCCACAGGTACAGACCCTTTGATGGCTAGTACAAGTCATGGAAGACAAGTGGCTCATGCCATGAAGAAAAGGGTTACATGACATGTATTGTGGTTACACAATGAGTTCCTTGACCCTGGGAACTGCCCGTGTGAACGTCCCGTGTCATTCGTACATGCTGTGAAAAACCAAACTACACAGCGTGTAGAATAGTACATGTCGTGTACCTTGACCCCCGGTACTGCCTGTGTAACCGGCCCGTGACATTCGGCATGTCAGATCAAAAGAAACTACACAGCGTGTAGAAGAAATAACATGTCGTGTTCAGGCACCTGGGCTCGCTCCGTGTACGCTGGCCATGTGCCCGTACACTGTCTTTTCCCATGTCAGTGTCTCCTACCCGTGTACTAGTACACGGGGTATCCCGTGTATTTGGTCGGGTCTTGCTGGGGAGGGGTATACACGACGTTTCCTTTGACATGTACCCTTCTCGTGCCCGTGTACTCTCAGATTACCCAGTGGGTAACCCTACCGACGAACACACGCCATGTAGCTCATACTACATGGTGTGTAGTGGGGATTTTTCTAGGAACACAGTCTTCTTCCTCGCACTTCGGCTGATCATCTCGATCATCTTTTTATCGTCAGTTCGTCATGATACTCTAGGGTTTGGTTTGCCTTATCATATGAACACCGAAATGGGTGTTTTCAATCTTTAATGTAGATCGTAATTCTCGAACGACCCATCCAATGAAAAACTCCCAAATACCCAAATCTCCCAAACCGGTCAGAATCGCTCGCGGAAACCATCGTCGCACCTTTGTGGTATTGCTTCGGGGATGGGCATTGAATCTTGGATCGTTGCACCAAGAAACGAATGCGCAACGATCCATTATCTCCAAGAACACATATAATGCAATGAAGAACCGGAGGGAGAAAAGAAACAAGAATTAAACAAGGGGGACGAACCTCGATCTTTGTTTGTGACGATCTGGGTTCGTCGCTGTTAGATTAAAATTATAACAATCTCAAGAATTAAAACCTCATAATCCCCGCAACCCCATCCTACAAGAACGATCGATCTGTAGGCTAATCTATTTGTGGATTAGTCCGAGATTGTCATAGAAATAAAAACAGGGAATGAAAAATCAAAATCAAACATCCTATATGGATCTCGATGTTCGTTTGCGAAGATCCAGTCGTTGCGTCGTCTTTGCTGAAGAAATTTGTCAAGAATGTCACCGCTGCATTGGGGGTTTCCTCTAGATCATTCTCGGAGCCTCTAGGGGAAAATCAAGGTTCTGGGGATTGTAACCCTGATCCCTTGCATAATCCATATTTAAAAGAGACGATATATTTGACTTATCAATATTTAAATAAAATATTTTAATTAAATATTTTATTTTTGTTATGTCCAAAACCAGATTTCACCATCGACCTGTGTTGATCGACGTTAGGAATTTCCAAATGTAAAACCTCTGTTCTGAATGAAATGGTTACCTCATATTTCTTATCTGAGCATCTGTTCGGGAGTTATTCCACTTTTTTAGGAAAACTGCACCCGCACGTAATTTAATTATAAAATTAAATTCAAACATTTGATTCGGGCTCACTCGGCCTCGAAACTGCATGTCGACATAGAGCCTGGTCTTGAATTAATTCCCATATAATATACATTAAATAATCTGGGACATTACATCACACCCACCTTAGGTATTTTACGTCCCTAAAAATCCAAAACAAGGGCTACTCAAAAAGATGTTGGTACTGCACTTGAATCTGAGCCTCCCACTCCCATGTGCTCTCTTGGAGATCCTCGTGCTGCCACGGGACACACACCAAGGGAATAGATCATCCATGAAGGATATTCTCCTGTTGATCCTCGATCTCCACTAGGTACTCAGCAATGGTCGCTCCATCGTCGATGTCCTGCTCGACCCAGTCGATGATGTATGATGGATCATGCACGTACCATCGTAGCTGTGACACATGGAAGACATTGTGTAACTGGTCCATATGAGGAGGTAGATCCAAGGGATACACAACCTCGCCAACTCTACTCAGAATCTGAAAAGGGTCGATGATTCTTGGATATAGCTCGCCGCCTTGGCCAAACTTCTTCAGTCCGCGTCGAGTTGAGAGTTTAAGGAAAACATGTTCTCTCTCCTCGAACTCCATGGGCCTCCATCTCCGGTCAGTATAAGACTTTTGGTGAATCTGTGCAGTCTTCATCCACTCCAGGATAACCAGCACCTTCTCTATAGTAGCTCTCACCATCTTTGGTCCCATGAGTGCTGACACTCTTGGGTTAGTCCAGAAAAGTGGCGACCGACAAGGTCACCCATATAGATCCTCAAATGATGCCATACAAATAGTGGAATGATAATTGTTGTTATAAGAAAATTCCACCAGTGGTAGGTGATCCTCCCAGCTACGACCAAAGACAAGTATGCAAGCTAATAGAATATCCTCCAGGACCTGGATGGTGCGCTATGTCTGACCATAAGTCTGGGGATTAAACACTATGCTCAAGCGTAACTGAGTCCCAAAAGATTTCTAAAATTACTTTCATAACTGGGATGTGAAATGAGCATCATGATCTGAGATGATCATGGATGGTACTCCATGATATCGAACTATCTCCTGCACACAGAGGCATCCAAATCTATCTACTGAACTCTGCTCCCGTATGGCTAGGAAGTGGGATGAATTGGTGAGTCGATCAATGATCACCCAGTTGGAATCGTGTCCCCTAGACGTACGTGGTAAAACCATAATGAATACCATAGATATCTCGTCCCACTTCATCTCTGGAACCTCAAGGGGCTGAGTCAAACCTGCTAGAAACTGGTTCTCAACCATTACTTGCTGACCAGTAAGGCACCAAGAAACAAGCTCTGCCACACTCTTCTATATTTCTGGACACCAGAACTGATGTCGGAGATCCTGGTACATCTTTTCCATGCCTAGATGAACCGCCAAAGGTGATGTATGGAACTCCCTCAGAACCTCCTCCATCAACGTCACTGGTACTATTGTGCACCCTCTGAAAGGACAACGTGCTCTCTACCATCTGAATATCCATCTACAACATCCCATGTGGATATCTGAGCACGTAGAGTCTCACAGCTGGCATCCTCGAGCTGTTCTTCCCTGACATGCTGTAAGACTGGAGGGATAACAACCATTGACTAAAGGTAAGCTCCCTCATCTCCATCCATGAAGGAAACATGCAACGAGGCCAACTTCTGTGTCTCCTTATCCAGCAACTGCAAACTAGATTTCCTACTGAGAGCATCTCCCACCACATTCCCCATCCCAAGTGTATAAACGATCTCAAATTCGTAATCCTCGAAAAATCAAGCCATCACCTCTATCTCAAATTTAGATCCTTATAAGAGAAGATTTATCTGAGACTCTTGTGATCAGAGTAGACGGTAAACCGCTCGCACATCAGGTAGTGCCTCCACATGTTCAATGTGAAGACTACCGCTACCAACTCGAGATCATGGTTCGTGTAGTTCTGCTCATGTGGTCTCAACTGACGTGAGCCATAGGCAATCACTGTTTTCCTCTACATCAGGACAAAACCATGCCTGATTCCTGATGTGTCACAGAACACTACATACTCGACACCATCCTCTGGTAATCTCATAATCGAGGTGCTCATCAGACTCTGTCTCAACCATTGTAAAGGTTGTTGGCACCCCACAGTACACACGAATGGCTGTCCCTTTTGGGTCAAAGCTGTCATGGGTGCTGCAATCCTGGAGAAATCATGGATGAATCTCTGATAGTATCCTGCCAACCCAAGGAATGTCCGCACCTCTGTCACGCTCTGGGGTGGCTCCCATGCTAGCATTGCCTCCACCTTTGTTGGGTCCACTGCTACACCGTCCACTGAGATAATGTGCCCCAGAATGTGGACCTCCTATAACCAGAACTGACACTTCGAGAGTTTCCCATACAACTGGTGCTCTCAGAGTGTGACCAGAACCATCCATAGGTGTCTCGTGTGCTCCTCCTCAGACACAGATTACACAAGGATATCATCGATGAACAACCACTACAAACCTATCTAGATAGGGATGAAGGATCTGGTTCATGAGTCCCACGATCACTGTCGGGGCATTAATCACGCCGATGGGCATCACTATTTACTCATAGTTATGGTAGTGACATTTGAAAGATGTCTTCAGTATATCCTCCTCCTGTACTCGAAACTGGTGATAGTCTGATCGTAGATCAACCTTTGAGAACCATCGTGCCCCTCTCAACTAGTCTAAGAGGTCATCGTTCCACGGTAGTGGATATCGGTTCTTCACAGAAACCTGATTCAAGCGCAGGTAATCCACACACAGCCTCAAGCTCCCATCCGCCTTCTTGGCAAATAGCACTGGGGCTGCCCAGGTTGAAACTGTAGAGACCCTAAGCTCGACATACATGGACATTACATTACTTTTGCAGAATACATAATACATAACAAAAACAGACACACACGGACCATAATAGTTTAGTTTCTTTGGAAACATGGAACATAATCTTCTTGTCATGGTGAAAGATCTTTAACATCTCCCATAAAGATCATCCACTTTTTGTTTTCTTACCTAAAACATTTCTTTTGATCTTGGGGGAAAATAAAACATAAAAAGGGTGAGCTCAAATTCTCAGTAAGGGTAAGCATGGATAAAAGAAAACATACCATATACATTTGAACATAAACACATTAACATAATGTTTAAACATCAAAATCTTGATCAAAGACATAAAACATGGAAGTACATAAGGCATAGATCATAATAGAACATAAACCATGATAAAATAGCATGGGAATAAAACATGTAATTGTGGCATCCATTAAGAACATGTAATGATTTCTATAGTAGCCAAGGCATTGCTGCCAATACCATCTTAGTGGACAATGTCCCATTCTGAATCGAGTTCACTCCTCGTTTCAGTCCTGTAACACTGAACCGGATTAACTTACCATTCCTGCCATGTCTATCTCATGATATATAAAATCTTTACACAATGCATTGGAGGGAGATATAGGTCCCTCCCATCTCATCATCAAATCATTCTTACTTGTGCCACAAAATAAACATAAATCATTCATAAAAAACCCAATAAATAAAATGGGATTCATAAACATCATCCCATCATAACATAATCCATATAAAATAAATTGATATCATTTCATAATAAAAAAAATGAAACCACGTAAATCATAGAGACAATATACTTGAAACATACACATATTAAATAATGTCATTTTAGATGAAAAAAGGTTTTGATAAAAACATGAAATGAATTCTTGAGGAAAATATCCTTTTTTTTCTTCAAAATCCTTTTCTTTTCACAAAATGTCATGAAATTTAAAAATAAAATTATTTTTTTGACAATAGACATGAAATATTTTCGAGGAAGATTCATGAAAATAAGGCTTTATAAAACCGTAAAAATACGTTTGTGCTGTATAAGTTAAAAAAACATTCTTCTCGAACTTTAGCCGGAAAAGTAAAAAAAATACCTCGTAACATAAACAAAAGAAGGATTCCATACATACCATGTAGTAAAAGTAAAAAATGTGTAAAAATGACTTGAAACATACATTAAAACACTTTTATAAAACCTGGACATGGATGATAACAATAACCCCAGTAAATATTTACGAATAAACAATCTGGGATAAAAATGAGATTGGAAAAGTTATCTCTTACCCTAGGTCTGATATGCTTCGTACATATCTGAACCTCCTGAAATATGATTTAAATAATGTCATTGACTTATTACAGAATCATATTCATTGTTATGATACCATATATGGTTCACTTATGACTTTATATTACCCGTTCTTTTGTAAATTCCATGTTAAAGAGCATTTTCGGTAAAATCGTTTCATTTGTCATCTGTGTTTTGACTTGTAATTATTCATATGATTACTGAGATCGTGATTAATTAATTCCAGAATATAAAAAATGATTTATATATAATATATATTCAGAATATATATATATATATAATAGATCAATGAATGGATAAAAATACACCGTTCATAGAGACGGTAGGCCGTACGTACGGATGAACTTTGTTTTCGTTTCCTCATTGAATTGAATGGAATTAATTGGATGACATAAATACATATATACATAAATCCAGTATCATTATTATTTCATATATATCATGATTACTTATTATATATACTTTATAATCATTTATGAATGGTTAATCATTGGGAATGAATCTCATCGCGTCGTGGAGACGGTATTCCATACGTACGCACGAGCGATGATATCGTTTCCATGATCGTGGAATTTTATTGGAGTGTATGTATACTATTAAAGAATCAATATCACTTTACAATAATCATATATAGTTATTATTTAAACCATTATACCCATCCAGTATGGTGGTGGTGGAAAATAGATTACACCACAGCGTGGAGACGGTATTCTGTACGCACGCGCATTGATTTCGTTTTCCGTAGGATGGATAGATGGTGAAATAGGGTTGTTTCATACTTATAATAACATATCAGTATATGAGTGATACTGATGTTATTACTTCATAATGATACAACCTAAGAAGAATATGTGGAATAAGAAATAAAGGTGAAAGAATCGGTAACGGACATTACCTCTTCTTTGAAGCGCCTTTTTGAGACCTCCTCTTAGGGCACTAAAATTGGTCTTTGTAGAAGACCAGGACCTCTAGGATGTTTCTAGGGAAGTGGAGAAGATAATTTGGCAGGGGTTGGCCGAGCTTGGAGGCTCAATGTGGTGTGAGGATGAGAGTGAGGAAGTGCCCTTTTATAAGGGAGGAGAGGGGCACCTTTGGAAATCTTAAAAGTATTAATTTATAATAAATCTAACCCCACTTAAAAACCGTCAAAAATGACTCATATGCGAATATTAGAGGATATAGGGTTGTAATCGCATCAACCAATCAAATTTAGTCATGTTAGGAATTTATTTTAAACATTATCAACTTGATTTATCCAAATTTAATAAATTTTATTTTATTTGTGGTAATAACATTCTAAAATTTAAATTATAACAAATAATTTATTATTTGTTGTGAATTGACCATAATTGGATAATTTATAACATTTTCTACCATATAAATTTAAATTTATAATTTTTAAATATATTTTTGATTTTTAAACAATTTTATAATATATTATTTATGTAAAATAACAATAGTGTCAATTTTGACACTATTCATTTATTTGAATATAAATAAAATATATACAGAAGATATGTTCGATTGAAAAGCTTTAATAGAATCATAAATGGTCATAAGTATGTAAAAAATTAGTGTAGAACATTAAATAGTTCATATAAAATTTATTTTATTAGTTTTAAAACCATTTATTTGGTTTATCTCTTCATAAAATAATTACTACAATATTTATGTATAATTATTTAATATACTTATTTTATGCATAAAAATTGAAAATAAAATCCTATGATGAAGATAAATATATTAACGTTCCCAATAATACTTTTACTAGAATTTATCATCTTAAAATCACAATATTTAAATTGTTATATTTATTAAATTATGAAGGTGACAACATTGGCATCATTTAAAATAAACTAATATAAGTGTCATAATCACTTTTATAAGACTCCAAACGGTTATATATTAAGTCATTGGATTATTATTCTATATATATACACTACCAATAAGTTTTGGTCAGGTTTTTGGGCCTTTTAATGGGTATTATTATTTCAATAAAAACTATATTACTGATTTTTCACTTAATAAATAATTTCTGCATCATTAATGTATCACCATTAATGACAATTATTTAATCCCTAAAAATTCTAAATAAATTATCATGATGTATTCAATTTTATTATCTCTCTGGAGACTATTCATGTCCAAAGTTTTATGAAGTTTATCACTAAATTAAAATTATTAAACTTATAATATTTAAGAGAGTGACATGTTGACATTTTCATTGGTTTTAATAATAATTAAGTTATTTTCCTGGACAAAAGTCTATTAAATGACTCTAATACAAACCTTAAGGGATATGGATCGACTTTTAGTCATCTAATAGGATTTTTGAAGGTGTCAGGGTAATTTTATAATCTTATATTTACCCTTAATAACCCGATTTAACTTTATCTATGGTAAATAAAATTTACCATAGTTACTATTCATAATGCCTACAAATAAAAAGTAGTCTATTAATATAATTTGGAACCACTGATTCCAAATATGGAATCCATTTTTCCGAAGTCAATACACAGAAGTTGCAGAAATTAAATTAAAATTAATCCAGTTGTCGAATGAAAACGTGTTTTTGTTTAAAACATTACAAAAGATTGAATTGATTTAACCTACGAATTAAAAGTAAAATCAATTCTAATGACATGCGTTATATTAAATGGTAAAAATATATTCTATTTATACTTTAATACAATTAAATATTATAATTTAACCACATAAATTATTACGATGAATAATGTTGTTTTTAATTAAAATATAGCGTGGTTTTACTATTCATTATAATATGAAAGTTATCAGAATAACATGAAAATTTTATCCAAGGTAAAATTTTATATCCTTATTCCAAAGAATAATTTTATTTTGTTAAATTGAACTTATAAACTTGTAAAAAACTAGATTTAATGTGGGTGCACCATCATAAGGCGGAAAAACTGCATTTTTTAAAAATACTTATTATACCCGAAAAATTTATTTTGTTCACATAAAATGTTTTAGATAATTTATAAGATGAATAATAATGTTATAAAATTCAAAATTTAGTTAATACTATTCATAACCTCTAGTTCATAATAATATTATAATAATATTATAATAATATATCGTTGTTTAGTAAAACCCGGTATTGCATATAACACACGCTATCGAGGAAGGTTGTGATTGCGTATAATGCAAGCCAAGTCAGGTTTGCGTATTGTGAAAGAATCCTTTGTTGTTTCGTATAACATAATCCAACCATATTTCATTTATACATTGAATATATATATATATATACTAAATATTGCGTAGAATAACTATTATCAAAATTGTGTGTAACACGATCCAAGAATAGTGTTGTGTATACTGCAAGCTAATACGGTTTTGCGTATAGTGCAAGGTAATCTTGTTGTAGCATACAACACAAGACAGTAATGAAATTAAAAGAATATTTTTCATAAAATCTAGGGGTGTTACATTCTACCCCCCTTAAAATGAATTTCGCCCTTGAAATTCGTCAGGGTTATAAATGGTTTATTACTCGAAAGTTTGTTTAATAGAAACCCACATCGTAAAAAGGAATACCAATACATGGATTTAAAAACTAATGTATGAAATGTAACAGTTACCCAAATTAACTCGTCACTGGGTTTCCACGTAGGATAACATAGGTGAAAATATAGATATGGAAGAAAAATCTAACCATCAAGTTCTGATGGAGAGTGTAAGAGAACAAGGCTACGAAAATGCCAACAATCACAAAGCTATAGATTTGTGATGATCAAAAGTACCATCTGATTCATCGGATATAAGGGCACTAGGACAACATTTTTGGTTTTCAAGATCATTTCCCAAAAGTTGAAGAATTTGAATTAGAATAAATACATGCTTTATTTTGGTACAATCTCACTGTTGTTCGTTCCTTGAACAATTTCCACTTCATCTCTTAAACAAATGAATTTGAATTTGTAATTCATGAAATGTTAGCAGATCATGTGATAGAATGACGAGTCATTCCATCTATCTCAAACAAAAGGTTAGCAAAATTTATTAAATATACATAAGTCGATATATAGTGAGATTAATCATATATGGTTTCTAAAATGGACATATACTTCATATATCATACTACTTAATATAATAAAACAAGTTTATACTAAACAGGGACTTCCTGTAGGCCATTGGTAGGCAATAAAGGCCAGTCGCACTTCGGTTGTGGGTTCGATTCCCACAGCCATGTAAGACACGATGGGCTGTCGCCAACCCTGCAGGTTGTCCTTTTTCTAAAACTACATTACTATAACATCACATCAATAATTTGGAAAAATGTTATATCCTTAAACAATACTAACTTTTGTACAATATAATCCATTCCAATCTTTAGGCTTATCCAAAATAATTCTTTCCAAACTCATTGTATAAAGAGAGCGATTACAAAAATGGTCATATAACAAGCACATTAATAGAATCATTTATCACTCATATATCTTGTTGGTCACATTCCAGCCATGTGAATACCTTAATCATGTATTCTCTTGAAAAATGAATACCCATTGAATCTTAGTGAAAACATGAGTGCTGTCAAAAGTTAACTCTTTCCACATACCAAAATCCTCAAAATTCTATATACTCAAATCATGATATCACTTAGTCATTATATCAATCATAAGATCATGAATACTATCAAACTTTTCATTTTCTCCTTATACCTTCATTATGTGCATATCATCTGCTTTCCAAAATATTTGAATCACTTTTCATGGTTACCGGTACCATAAAATTATTGAAAACCACAATAGACTATTACAAAAATATTCTAATACACCATAAAAGTTCCTTGACAACATTATTCTAGAATACCAATACATAAACACTTTAATCCATCCTATTCAATGATTGTCCTGGAATAAGTCCTTCCTTGATTTCGAAGTAACTTTTTAGGTCAGGGCATTGAGTTGGGTAATGCCCATGTTCTCCACAAATAAGACATTGAACTCCATAACAGTCTATCACTCTATGAACCTTTTCTCCACACAGATAACATATGTCCCTCCATTTGAGGTATTCCTCAAGGTTTTTCTTCCCATCATTAGAAATCACAATCTTCCTTTCTTTATGATCCTCAATATGCGAACATGCATAAACGTCTATCTTCCTCTTATTTGATGAATTATGCATACCAATAAATTTCACCTTGTTAATCATATATCGCGATGACTGATTCTGCATAATGACAATATCTTTCTCTCTAGGCATTATGCAATTTTGTTTCTCATAGTCTCCAATTTGACCATTGGGTTCAATGTTAACCGAATTCCTTCTGGTTCCCTCCATTGAATAAGACACAAAAAGAATTCTGTGAGAGACAAAAATCATACAAGGAAAATAACATAATCAAGGGAGAGTACCTTCAACTTCTAACATCATAGGTTTAATTCTAAGATCGTTAGCGTAGATTTAGGACTATATACTATATATATACTTATCTTTAGTGTCATCCCTAGACGTACCTTAGAAATATCTAAAGGTATCTCAATAAAGATTTCGCATCCTAGTTTCCAATGTTTGACTAACCCTTTCCTCTGATACCAACTGTAGAGACCCAAAGCTTGACATACATGGACATTACATTACTTTTGCGGAATATTTAACATATAACAAAAACAGACACATATGGACCGTAATAGTTTAGTGTCTTTGGAATCTTGGAACGTAATCTTCTAGTCGTGGTCAAAGATCTTCAACATCTCCCATAAAGATCTTCCACTTTTTGTTTCCTTACCTAAAACCTTTCTTTTGATCTTGGGGGAAAATAAAACATAAAAAGGGTGATATCAAATGCTCAGTAAGGGTAAGCATGGATAAAATAAAATATACCATATACATTTGAACATAAAAACATGAACATAATGCTTAAACACCAAAATCCTGAACAAAGACATAAAACACTGAAGTACATAAGGCATAGATCATAATAGAACATAAACCATGATAATACAACATGGGAATAAAATTTGTAATTGTGCATCCATTAAGCACATGTAATGATTTCCATAGTAGCCAAGGCATTGCTACCAATACCATCTTAGTGGACAAAGTCCCATTCTGAATCGAGTTCACTCCTCGTTTCAGTACTGTAACACTGAACCAGATTATCTTACCGTTCCAGCCATGTCTATCTCATGAGATATAAAATATTTAACCAATGCATTGGACGAAGATAAATGTCCCACCCATCTCATAATTAAATCATTCTTACTTGTGCCACAAAATAAACATACAACATTTATAAAAACCCAATAAATAAAATGGGTTTCATAAACATCATCCCATCATCACATAATCCATATAAAATAAATGGATATAATTTCATAATAAGAAAACTGAAACCATGTAAATCATAGAGACATTATACTTGAAACATTCACATATGAAATAATGTCATTTTAGATGAAAAATGGTTTCGATAAAAACATGAAATGAATTCTTGAGCAAAATATCCTTTTTTTCTTCAAAATCATTTTCCTTTCACAAAATGTCATGCAATTTTAAAATAAAAGGATTTTGTTGAAAATAGTCATGAAATATTTTGGAGGAAGCTTCATGAAAATAATGCTTTATAAAACCATAAAAATCCATTCGTTCCGTATAAGTTAAAAAAACATTCTTCTCATACTTTTGCCGGAAAAGTAAAAAAAGTACCTTGTAGGGTAAATAAAAGGAAGATTACTTCAATACTAAGGGGTAAAAGTAAAAATGGGTAAAAATGACATTAAACATACATTAAAACACTATTATGAAACCTGGACATGGATGATAACAATAACCCTAGTAAATACTTACGAATAAACAATCTCGGATAAAAATGTGATTGGAAAAGTTATCCCTTACCTTAGGTCTGATATGCTTCGTACATATTCGAACCTCCAGTAATATGTTTTAAATAATGTCATTGACTTTTTACAGAATCATATTCATTGTTATTATATCATATATGGTTCACTTATGACTTTATATTAACCGTTCTTTTGTAAATTCCATGTTAAAGAGCGTTTTGGGTAAAATTGTTTCATTTGTCGTCCGTGTTTTGACTTGTAATTATTCATATGATTACTTAGTTCATGGTTACTTAATTCCAGAATATAAAACATGATTTATATATAATATATATTCAGAATATACATATATATAATATATCAATAAATGGAATGAAATTCACCATTCATGGAGACGGTAGGCCGTATGTACGCATGAACGTTGTTTTCATTTCCTCATTGAATTGAATGGAATTAAATGGATGACATACATATATATATACATAAATACAGTATCATTATTATGTCATATATTTCATGATTACTTATTATATATACTTTATAATCATTTATGAATGGATAATCATTGAGAATGAATCTCATCACGTCGTGGAGACGGTATTCCGTACGTACGCACGAGCGATGATATCGTTCCCATGATCATGGAATTTTATTGGAGTGTATGTATACTATTAGAGAATCAATATCACTTTAAAATAATCATATATAGTTATTATTTACACCATTATACCCATCCATGTATGGTGGTGGTGGAAAATAGATTACACCACGGTGTGGAGACGGTATTCCGTACGCACGCGCGGTGATTTCGTTTTCCATAGGATGGATAGATGGTGAAATAGGGTTGTTTCATACTTATAATAACATATCAGTATGTGATTGATACTGATTTTATTACTTCATAATGAAACAACCTAAGAAGAATATGTGGAAGAAGAAATAAAGGTGAAAGAATCGGTAACGGACATTACCTCTTCATTGAAACGCCTTTTTGAGACCTTCTCTTAGGGCACTAAAATTGGACTTTGAAGAAGACCAGGACTTATAGGATGTTTCTATGGAAGTGGAGAAGGGAATTTTTCAGGGGTTGGCCGAGCTTGAAGGCTCAATGTGGTGTGAGGATGAGAGGGAGGAGTTGCCCATTTATAAGGGAGGAGAGGGGCACCTTTGGAAATCTTAAAAATATTAATTTATTATAAATCTAACCCCACATAAAAACCTCCAAAAATGACTCATATACAATGATTAGATGAGATAGGGTTTTCATCTCATCAACCAATCAAATTTAGACATGTTAGGAATTTATTTTAAACATTATCAACTTGATTTATCCTAATTTAATCAATTTTATTCTATTTGTGGTAATAACATTCTAAAATTTAACTGATAACAAATAATTAATTATTTGTCGTGAATTTTCCATAATTGGATAATATAAAACATATTCTACCATATAAATTTAAATTTATAATTTTTAAATATATTTGTGATTTTTAAACAATTTTATTATATATTATTTATAAAAAATAACAATATTGTCAATTTTGACACTATTCATATATTTGAATTTAAATAAAATATATACAGAAGATATGTTAGAAATATAAGCTTTAATAGAGTCATAAAAGGTCATATGTATCTATAATATTTGTGTAGAATGTTAAATAGTTCATATAATATTTATTTTAATATTTTTAAAACCATTTATTTGGTTTATCTCTTAATAAAATAATTACTACAACATTTTTGTATAATTATTTAATATACTTATTTGTTCAATAAAAATAAAAATTAAAATCATATGATGAAGATAAATCGTTTAACATTCACAATAATACTTTTAATCGAATTTATGATCTTAAAATAAAAATATTTAAATTGTTATATTAATTAAATTATGAAGGTGACAACTTTGGCATCATTTAAAATAAAATAATATAAGTGTCATAATCACTTTAATAAGACTCCAAACTGTTATATATTAAGTCATTGAATGATTATGGTATATATATACACTACCAATATTTTTTGGTCAGGTTTTTGGGCCTTTTAATGGGTATTATTATTTCAATAAAAACAATATTACTGAATTTTCACTTAATAATAATTTCTGCATCATTAATGTATCACCATTAATGACAAATATTTAATCCCTAAAAATTCGAAATTAATTATAATGATGTAGATAATTTTATTAGATTTCTGGAGACTATTAATGTCCAAAGTTTTATGATGTTTATCACTAAATTAAAAGTATTATACTTATAAGATTTAAGAGAGTGACATGTTGTCACTTTCATTGGTTTTAATAATAATTAATTTATTTTCATGGCCAAAAGTCCATTAAATGATTCTAATCCGAACCTCATGTGATATGGGTCTACTTTTAGTCATCCAATATGATTTTTTCCGGTGTTAAGGTGATTTTATAATCTTATATTTAACCTTAATTACCCGCTTTACCTTTAACTATGGTAAATAAAATTTACCGTAGTTAATATTCATAATGCCTAAAAATAAAAAGTAGTCTATTAATATAATTTGGACCCACTGATTCCAAATATGGAATCCATTTTTCCAAATTCAATACACAGAAGTTGCAGAAATTAAATTAAAATTAATCCCAATGTCGAAAGAAATTGGGTTTTTGTTTAAAACATTACAAAAGATGGAATTGATTTAATCTACGAATTCAAAGTGAAATCAATGCTAATGACATACATTATATTAAATGATAAAAATATATTCTATTTATACTTTAAGACCTTTTAATATTATAATTTTTCCGCATAAATTATTACGATTTTTTTAATTAAAATATAGCGTGTTTTTACTATTCATTAAAATATGAAAGTTATCAAAATAACATGAAAATTTGATCCAAGGTAATATTTTATATCCTAATTCCAAAGTATAATTTTATTTTTTTAAATTGAACTTATAAACTTGTCAAAAACTAGATTAAAAGTGGGTGCGCCATTAAAAGGCGGCAAAACTGCATTTTTTTAAAAATTCTTATTTTACCCAAAAAATTTATTTTGTTCACATAAAATGTTTTAGAAAATTTATAAGATGAATAATAATCTTATAAAATTCAAAAATTAGTTAATACTATTCATAACGGCTAGTTCATTATAATATTATAATAATATATCGTTGTTTAGTAATACCTGGTATTGCGTACAACACACGCTATCGAGGAAGGTCGTGATTGCGTATAATGCAAGCCAAGGTCAGGGTAGCGTGTTATGAATGAATCCTTCATTGTTTAGTATAACATAATCCAACCATATTTCATTTATACATTGAATATATATATATATATATACTCAATGTTGCGTTGAATAACTATTATCAAAATTGTGTGTAACACGATCCAACAATAGTGTTGCGTATATTGCAAGCTAATACGGTGTTGCGTATTGTGCAAGGTAATCATGGTGTTACATAAAACACAAGAAATTAATGGAATTAAAATAATATTTTTCATAAAATCTCGGGGTGTTACAGAAACACTAGGTCTCACAAAGCCATTATTCTGCTTGTCGTCCAGCAGCATCCTCAGCTCATGAAGCTCTGAAGGATCAATCCGATAAGCTGATGCTGATATCAGGGTCATCCCGATTAGCAACTCAATGTAGAAATCTATCTCCCGACGGGGAGGTAGCCAGAGGACTTCCTCCGGAAAGACATCCTCATACTCATCCACCACTGCGGGAAACTGGAAACTCGTAACATCTGCTGCGCCAAGGGATTGGCTATCCAACTGATGTGAAATCGATTGTGCCCTCATTTTCACAAGTCCATCCTGTGCTGCCGGGGTCTCTCTTTCACCGAAAAAATAGAACCTCGTCCCATCACAACGAACACGCCGCACCCTTCACCTAAAACAATCATTAAGGGAATGAACTGTGGATAACGAATCCATACCAAGAATGACATTGTAAGGCCTTGATGCGACCACCAAGAGGGTTCAACCGAAACTCTTGCCTCCAAGGGTCAGGTCACACTGTCTGCAAAGGTTTGTGATCTCTGAATCTTCTCCAGTAGGTGTTTCTAAGCATAAGGGTCAAGTCAATAGCTCAACTGGAATTTCAAGGTATCGAACAAGATAAGCAGCCAGAAAGGAATGACTTGAACCTGTGTCTATCAATACGGTAACCAAAGTAGAAAAGACACAGATAGTACCTCTAATCATTATGGGAGTACATGTGTCATAAGACTCTATCGCCTGCAGCTGTCCCTGCCTCTGTCCACCTGCTCCCTGAGCCTGGGGTCGACCTCCTGGGGTAGTTGTAGTAAATGATCGAAATGCGGACCACCTCCAACTGCTCTCCCAGGCCCTCTTCCATGTCTGCTGCCTCACGGATCTGCCTGCTCCACACGTTGCATCGGCCTCGGTGGTCCATCCACTGCTCCCATGTCAGTAGTACGGCGGGGCAGAAAATCTCGAGCGAGATGTCCCCTGCCGTCACATGAGTAACATCGCCTCTCTCGAGGATGGATCGATGCTCCATGTGAACCCTTTACAGCCGATCCCTAATCCTGAGATCTCCTCGGGAAACGTCTCCAATGTTTGGGTCCCTGACGTCGGCTCCTACCGCCGAGGTATCCGCTTCAGCTCGCCCACTACTGACAATTTTCGGCTGTCTCTGCTCCGGCAGGAATCTCTCCACCACCAAAGCCCGCTCGAGCACCCCAGTATAAGTAGGAATACTCATAGAGATGATGCTAGCTCGGATATCTCTGCACAAGGCCCACTAAAAAGTCCGAGCTTTGAAGTGTTGATCTCTGACCATATCAATCTAGTACCGCAAGAGGTCGATAAACCATGAAAAATAGTCAACCACCGTCATGGTTCCGTACTGGAGCTGAAAAATCTCTTGTATGCATACTACTCTTAGTGTAACTGGCGAAAACTCCTTTATGAAGAGATGCTCAAAATCCGACCATGCAAGCGTCACCTCGTCATGAGTCTGGATAACCAAACTCCACCATCATCCTGCCGAGCCTGGCAGAAGGCTCGCTGCCAGGATCACCATCTCCTATGTTGGTGTCCTGAACAAATAGAAGACTCTTGACACTGCCTCAAGCCAGTCCTCTGCTGCCTGCGGGTCAGGCACACCTCGAAACTTGAGGGGTCTCTGTCTCTGAAACTCGTGCAGTGTGCTCAGACTGCAATCCTCCTCCACTAGTATTGCAGGCGCTAAACACTTCCCCATAGGTGGTGGAATAACTAGCACACCACCAGGTGGTAGAACTAGGGTTCTGGTCCCTGTATCGAAGCTTCATAACTGAGGGGGTCATCCTCATGATCGATCTGCTAGATCCTAGCAGGTGCACGTCACAGAGGCATCCTGTTTATGAAACAAGATGTATCATAGTTAGTGGGTATATTTGGAGGGATGACTAAATAAGGACATGGAAACCACAACCCATTCATATATGATGCATGTACCATTATTTTACCCAAATAAACTAATTTTTTCATGTTATGAGTCTAAATGAATGTTATCAAAGTCCTGGTGTATGGATAGGTCGGCCGCCGCACCAACACTGGGGTCCCGGGCCTGAGATCCCAACACAAAACACTTCATACAGTTGACCCTAACCAACTCACAGACTCTCAGTCCTAAGGTAAAATCGACCAACTTTGATATACTCTATCACGACCCGTCCCGGTGGGGCCCGAGCCGCAACTCCCCAAAACTGCCTCCACTAGGCTAGGGGCTGGTGACTAGCACTGAGTAGGCTTGCTACTAACATGGGAGGCATTTCCTATAACCATGTACACACGCACATACATCTCCAAGCCCACAAAGCTGAAAAGTAAAAACTACTAATGATGGAAAAATCATCCATACCCTAAAAACCCAACCAATAGTGTTTGACAGGGAAGTAATGCACAAAAAAGTAAAATCCTGGGCCAAAAGTACAATCCCACCAAAAAAATGTCCACAACAAAGTCCAACCGATAGAGAAAGGTACGGGGACTACAACCCGTCGCTGAAGGAACACACCTCAGATTGTCTGATCTCATTGAGCATCGTCTGGTCCTGGCCCGCCTAAAATCCTATCAAAGGCATGCTCGTCTACACAAGACACGACACATGCAGGAAAATTACGTGGAGGGGTGAGTATAACAATACCAAGTAGGAAACCATGAAAAACAAAAAGGAAATACAACAAAGGAAAATACCACAAAGAGAGGTACAACCATCTCTACATAATATTTGTCTACGGAACATATCACATGAATATCCAGATATACTCATACACAGACAACCATCGCGAAACCACCACTATGATCCGGTTTGAAGATTCAACTATGCATATAGTCGGGAGAACACAGTCCTAGGTCTGAAGAGAGATATACAAAGTACTAGTTCTGGGAGAACACACTCCACGAGTACCTTGATAACATGATGCTCTGGTGAGGATTAAAACCAAGTCATGGGGTGATTCCGACAACTTAGTCTGAGATAATACGCTAAGCAGAGGATCGGCGCCCAGGTAAGGTAGGACACATCGATACAAAGAACTATACCTATGGTATCAGGAATGAATAGAGGATCCAGCTCTAAGTCTCACAGAGGGGATTCAAACAACTCTATTCAGGATGTCCTGCTGAATGAATCATACTCCTGTATATTAGGAAATGATACAGGAATCCTTCAGGAGAAAGGCCAAGGGTACGGACCCTAAGAAGGCTAGTCCAAGTCACTGAAGACAAGTGGCTCAATCCATGAAGAAAAAGGTTACACAATGTGTAGTATAGTTACATGCCATGTTCCTTGACCCTGGGTACTGCCCGTGTGAATGGCCCAGGTCTTTCGTTCAAGCCGTACAAAACCAAATGACACTGCGTTTAGAAATGTACACGCCGTGTTCCTTGACCCCGGGCACTGCCCATGTAACCGGCCCGTTTCACTCGGCATGTGACATAGAAAGAAATCACACGCCATGTTCGAGCACATGGGCTCGCTCAATGTACACTGGCCATGTGCCCGTACACGATCTATGCCTGTGTCTGTGTCGCCTGCCCGTGTACCCATACATGGGGTATCCCGTTTATCTGGTCGAGTTTGGATGGGGAGGGGTATACACAACATGTCCTTGGCTATTTACCCTTCCCGTGCCCGTGTAATCTCAGTGTACACGCCAGCTAACCCTACCGACGAACACACGTCGTGTAGCCCATAATACATGGCGTGTTGTCGAGATTTTTCCAGGAACGCCGTCTTCTTCCTCGCACTTCGGCCAATCCTTCGGATCTTCATTCTCTCGTATGTTCATCCTGATACTCTAGGGTTAGGTTCTCCTTATTATACGAACACCGAAACAGTTGTTTTCAAGCTTCAAATCATATGATAAACCTCGAACGATCCATCCGAAGAAAAACGCCAAAAAACACGAATCTCCCAAACCTCTCAGAATCTCTCACTGAAACCATCGTCGCACCTCTGTGGAATTGCTTCTTGGTAAGATCTTGAATATTGGATCGTTGCACTAACAAACGAGTGACCAACGATCGATTTTCTCTTACAATGTGTAGAACGTAATGATGAATGCGAGGGAGGAATGAAACAAGAATTAAACAAGGGGGACGAACCTCGATCGTTGTTTGTGACGATCCGGGTTCGTCGCCATTAGATTAAAATTATAACAATCTCATGAATCAAATCCACATAATCCCGGCAATCCCATCCTGAAAGAATGATGGATCTGTGGGCTAATCTATTTGTGGATTAGTCCGCGTTCATCATAGAAATAAATACGGGGAAAGAAAAATCAATATCAAACATCCTACCTGGATCCCGGTGTTTTTTTGGCGAAGATCCAGTTACTACGTCGTCGTCGCCCACGAAATCCGCCAACAATTTCGCCGCCGCATTGGGGGTTTCCTCCAGAGATTTTGCTGATCCTCCAAGTGAAAATCAAGGTTATGGGGATTGTAACCCTGATCCCCTGCGTAATCTCTATTTAAAATATAAGAGATATTTGACATAACAAGATTTAAAAGAAATATTTAAATTAAATATTTTATATCAGTTAGGTCCAAAACCAGATTTCACCACCGACCAGCGCCAGACAACGTTAGGCATTGCCTAAGGTGAGACTGCTATTCTGAACACAACGATGCCCTTGAATTTCTGATCAGAGCATCCGTTCATGAGTTATCCCATTTTTCCAGGAAAACCGCACGCGCATATAATTTAATTATAAAATTAAATTCAAACATTTGTTTCGGGCACACTGGGCCTCGGAACTGCACGTCGTCTCAAAGCCTGGTCTCGAATTAATACCCATATATTATACATGGAAAATTCTGGGACATTACAATCCCATTTTCATAACTTATTCCATTAGTTAGTTGAGATCATATATTATTTTGGGTCACCACCGTGGAACTGAAAATGTTGTTTATGAGTGGTAACCCGATAATTCTCAGTACAACACCTAATCCCACATTAAATTGTGTTCTACAAATATATTTTGTGTGAAACATAATTTTTGAGTTCTACCATCATCTACCATGTGTGATCTAATCATGGATGTTTCATTAATTATACAATTTATTTATATGTGAAGCCCACTTTTTGTGATATAAAGACCAAACATTCATTTTTATTCAAATGTAGTGATATTTCTAGGGATACAATTTTTAAGGTAGGGGAAAAAATCAGTGTAATGGGTCTCCTATTACTGGTTGTGAAGGGTGGGACATCATGTAGTGTTTTATATTCTATATTGTCGAATAATATTTGGGATTTAAAAAAATAGAATCTTCCCTTATTTTCAATTTTGGTTTCATTGAGATGAAAATTTATTAGTTCTCCCTTTATTGTATTAGTGAATCCTTTGTGATATGATAAACACTAAAATATGTTGGATTATTTCCATCATGTGTCATGTCTTATCTAGAGAATTTATATATAATAGACATAACTTATGGGTTAGGTATAATCAAGGATTAGTGAAACATTGTATTACAGTAGTGGTAATGATCAATATTAGTAATTATTTTTGGATACATTCATACTTCTAACTAGGTTTCTGTTTATCTATTTGATTATATTATCATGATTTTTTCGGTTGAATTGGTCTATGACATCATTTTTGTAGTGATTTTAATTCATATTTCATATAAAATGTTTTTAATATCATTTAATTTTTATTAATTTTTAAATTCAATGTAATGATTTCTATTGATTAAAAATTGTTATGATAATACTTAACTTGTCTTTAGCATTAGTACATTAGGCGCGTGATCATAACATATCCCATTGAATAATGTATTGGTGTGTCACACATGATATACTATTTATGAGGTGGTTTCACGGAGGGTCTGGACTTGTCATTATGTTATCAGAGTGGTTTGACATTGTGATGTAGTATGAAGCTAAAAGTATGGTGGGGATCTGTTTCACCAGAATTGGGAAACACCCACACTTTTTGTTTCAAAAATATCATTAGCTTGGTAACATTGTGATTATAAATCATGAAATTTATCTGATCATCATGACCCTGAAACCCATCTAGATGGACTCATTCATTGAGGAATAAATTGCAGAAAATAAAATTGGTACATGAAAAAATATGTATGATTGAATTATTTTTATTCACTTCTTCTATGTGTTTTTAACTTATTTATTATTAACCATGATGTATCATATTGGTATTATATTATTTCTTTGTATACTTATATGTTGATTTTAAATCTACGGTTACGATTCCCAAGTTATTTTTGCTAAGTGCCCTTTTGATTATTTTCTATGACATGATTCCACTATTTAGGGTTCTATTCCTGAATTTTTCCATTTTTATTAATACAAAATCTCCAACTTCAATTATTTATTAGAAATAACATAGTCCAATTGCTTAGATAGTGGTCTTTGATTTTATTTAATATATTTTTATATTGATTGGTTGATATGAGGATACTCACATGAAGAGAATTTTAATGATATTAAATAATATTATCTACCTTGATGGAATGGTGATCTAGACCTCATGAATCCTATGACTAGATAGAGATAATGGTGTTGAACTAAATGTTTTTCAAGATTTTCCATAAACTGTTTTGGTACATACTAAAAGCTTACCTGATTGAATGGAAGGATTCTATTTCGGATTGATCACATATATTTATGGCAATTCAATGTTATCATAGTATTACATAATGTGATGTTTTTAAGGGGAGAATTAATATTGATATAGTGTATGGAACTAATGTTGGAAACTCTATAGTTTTATTAGGAAATCATGTTGGTTATATATTACATGTAGAGATTTAGTGACCTCACACATTACTCCATTTTCATTATTGATGATGTCTTCTTATCAGTTTGGATATTCAACCATGGACTCCATAGTGATATTATATCAATCACAATATATATTTGATGTTCCACCATGGATGACGTTTTTTGTTGTCCATTTTTAATGAATGTTTCATGAGTGATCGAATGAAATTAATTGGATTTATCCAATATAACCCTATAGTAGTATCATAAACTATATCTATATAAAAATAATTATGAGAATATTTATAAAGGAACCATTAATGTGAGTAGAGTTAGAGCCATGAATTGATTTGGGTGGGACAAAAATGAGGTTGTAGTCATCCTAGGGAATATATTTTCAACACCAATATAGTTCATAAGTATTGTTATCAAGAATTTTTGTACCGTCATTCTTAATAGGATTCATATGCTATAGATGGTCCACCATGGTAGAGGCATTTCAAAATCTGAAACCAGTTATGAGTGTATAGAGTTTTTCCTAGAGAGGCCTTCATATTATATGTTGTAGTAGTGTTCCAGAAAAAATTATGCTTGAGATGTAACGACAAGATACCATAATAACCACCAACATGTGGCCGACAACATTCTACGAGAGTGTTACTTTCAACGTATTTATAGTTTCATTAAAATGAGGTCTATGAATCATTTATGTATTAAATAACATGAGGTGTGATGTGTGAATTTTAATTTATATACATGTACTTGATGTTACTAATGTGAATCACTCATTACTCCATACATATATGGTATAAGACCATGAGTACTAAAAGTGTTTTAATCACAACCAATGAGATTGAATACTCCTACTAGAGTGACACCATTCTAACAATCATTTACCACTGATGAGATATTTTCTTTTTTTTTCGAGGATTTTTTTTAATATTCTTTACAGTTTTTATGAGTTGAAGTGATTTTCTCCATGTTGTCGAGTAGATTTTGATATATTCATCACATATTCAAAGAGACCTAATGATAGTGGAATTTATTTGAGCTGATGGGTTGAAATTAACCATCATGGATGAGTGTAAAATATTTATCTCATAAGTTGGACCCTTATATGGGGGCGTTAAGAAGACCATGAATTAGTATGAAAGTATGGAACTAGTTTAGAGGATTGCCAATGTGAAAATATTCAAATGGTGTTAGGGGTCAAATGAATAAAATTCATGGGGAGGCACTTGCGATACACCATGATGTGGACTTTATATTTGTATTGACATGAACCTTAGGACTACTAATATGTCATCAACAACCTATCATATTTCCTAATGTATATATATGTGAAAAATGATTATATTGGATGAACATTGGGTGATGAGCCTTATCAGACACCATGCATCCCTACTGGATGACTCATTCATGCTCCCCTACAAAGAATATGGTCTGCTGGTTTTTTTTACAATCATCATCCAAATTATTTAGAATTCAATCAAATGTATCATTTTATAATTTTTAATATACATTTTGATCATTTAATTGAAGGAAGGTGTTTTTGTAAAATCAACATCACACGAGGATATCAATAGCATCGAGTTCATGATGTGGAATTCCGAATGATGAAATTTTGTTTTTTATATCAAAATTATGTGTTTCTAGTTATTACCTTTTGTAGGATGAATGTTTTTAATGTATTTATGGGTATATAGAAACAATTAATTGATACATTCATTTAATGTTTTTTTCATTTTCTTCCTTAATGATATCGTGATTTTATCTACTATGGAGGGTGAGCACACTAAGAATCATTGAATGGTACTAGACTTATAATGGGATAAAAAACCATAGATATATATTGGATTGTGTGTTTTATATTTAATAGTGGTCCATATATAGTGTTATGTTATCGCTAACTAATGAGTGGTAGTGGAAAAGATGAATGTTGAGGTGTTTTTAGATTGAGGGACATATAAGAACACATTAAATGTATAGAGTTCTATTATATTTTAATATTTTATCAACTATATGTTTCTTCTTTTATTTTTTAGTTTTCATGACCTATGATTTTATTACATGATAGGGATACCCATTCATTTGGATTGAGTAGTGAAAGAATTTATTTGTGGGCATAAGGTGTAGGGTTAATGGTATCATTGTTATTCAAATTATAGAAGAAATGGTTGTGCACCTGGAGTACCATGATGTCCCGAGATAGAGGCTCATATGTGTACAAATTTATGAGTAGGTACTGATTACCTTTGAATTATTAATGTTTATATCCCATGTTTTATATTAGATGACATATGATAAGGATGTTTCATAAATTTTGTTCCCCATAATGAAAATTATTGCATTTCCATTTTGGTGATTAATATTTTTTCTATTAAAATATTTGTGGTCATAGTAATATATTTAACAAAATAGATCATAACAAGATGATGATTCACTAGTATGAGTTCCTATTGGATAGTTACATTGAGAGAGTATATAATCAATGAATTAAATCATGGTAGTATATTCCCATTGTTTGAAATATCATTCTAGTTGATATAGTGGGAGTTATAGTATTATGACTCATTATCAATATCCATAATTTATAAGGGAGGTGATTTATGTCTATTATTGATTGTTGTGACCACTTGACATCTTAACTAAATGTGGATGAAAGAGCTTAGGGGATTTTTGTGATATTATATATGTTTGGATATTCAGAAGATATTTAACAACTGTTTATTCTATGGCTAATTATAACAACATCCATTATTATGGATGGGTAGTACTATTCCTCTCTCTTGATGAGGACGAGATGTGGGAGTTTCATTTATAAATATTGGTATAAATTTTAGTAGTTTTATAGATTTATTAAGAGAATCAGTTATTATTTTATTTTGGATGTATTGAAATATTTTTTTGATTAATTCTTTTATTAGTTCCTCTCATGTTGGATGTGGATGATAGAGAACAAGGTCTCATATAGTTTTTTACATCCATTTAAAGATGTAAATTTGAAGTGGGATGACATATCAATTGATATTATAATATTAATACCTTATTATGTGAGTGAAAATGATGTAATATTATTCATCATTGATTGACAGACTAATATTTCCCACATCTAGTGTATATATGAGCATAATTATAATAGAATATTTGTGTGATTGTTTGTATATATGTTCACAGGGCTGCATGTGGTTCCCAAAATTATTGTTTCCCACAATGAAAATTGAATCATTTACTATATGTGAAGGAGATTTAATAAAAAAATTATACCCAATTACAAATGTGATAATCATTATATCCTCATATGGATGTCTATATTGGGAAAACAATATAGGTTCTTTAGGATATGATAATGCATGCATTTGGATTTCAGAGATAGTTAGTGTGATCACATATCTATAAAATATTTATCATATAACAATAGTTACCACTCTCCCATTCGAATATACAATTAAAATTCCTAATGAGATACTGTATACTTCCCCATTGTACTAGTTGGAGGTTATAAAGATATATCAGATTATATGGTAGATTGTGCAGTTGATACTTAAGATGGTGTTGGTGATCTAATATCAGATGTTATCCATGTTGAGCCATCATATTTCATATTTTGGATTCTAATGAAATCCAATAATATTTTTGGAGGTAAATAATATATTTTACGGTTTCAACTAGATTTTTTGTATATATTTTGTTCGAATAGTAATTTTTCATCGTTATACATTACTGTTTCCATATACGACACTCAATATGCAAGGTTTCTTCTTTCTTATCCATATACCCATAGATGGTGTAGGTATATTAAGAATTCCAACTATCATATCTGAGATGATACATATGGAATCCATCCTATATCATTTATTATGTGTATATGGACATTGAGGATGGATATTCCATTTTTGGTTACCCATTGATCATCGAGGACCACAAGGACAGATTCCATCAGGGGTTATCCATTACACTAGTTATTTTCATGAGGTATACATTGAAATATAATGAGAGAAATTTGGTGTGATTTGTTCATATGTGGGAGAAGTATAAAACCACTTCAATTAATAAAGAGATTTTTTGGATGAATAACCATGGTGTTGGGGTGAATGTAACAATTCTAGATTTCGTTAATCCCTAAAAATAATATAAAATTCAATATTTTGATAATGTGTTTTCCGTTTACGAAGCAATAATATGTATTTATTTATAGTTATATATATTAAGAATATATATATACAATGGGGTTAAAAAATATTATTACTAAATCTATTAATCATAAAAAAAAGTATCTAATGTTTTTTGTGGATTAGAATTTTAGTTTTTAGCCCCATTTGAACTAATGAATGAAATTGAGTACAGTGAGACTTGAATAACAACTTTTAAGAAGAATGTATGTATTTATATAAAATGGGTATAAATTATTGAAAAATAGTTAAATACCTCAATAGTGGAGATTTATAATAATAAATAAACACTCCAGTATTATATGAGTTGTGATATTTATCTTATGGGTGATATACGATACGTTAATATCAGAGGAACATGAGTTTCTCATCATTTGGGGTTGTTTTGAAAATGTTGTAAATGTATTTATTAACGAGTGAATTGCATCTATGTAACTGATTAAAATATTATATCTATCCAAAATGACATGTCATATAAAATTCCATTCAATAACCACAATGATACAAAATGAGTTTTTATTATCAAATAGAGATAAATATTCATGACAAACTATATGGGAGTAGATGAATTAATCGATCCTCAAGATTAACTACTTTTTAGGTGAAACAATCATCAATAATCAATCCCAAACCATGGTTGGAACCTACATATCCCTTTTTATTATGTATTCATTATATAAATCATTGAAATAAATATATATGAATAATTTGAATCACCATTGTGTAATATGAATAAAAATATTTTTAGGATCTATTATTCGAGGTTGATTATTTAGTTGTTGATTGTCTATGTTCTTTTCATGATATTCTATTATTTATTATTTTAATAACCATTTATTTAAGTTTATAGTTTGAATAAAATTTGATAATGATGATGAGGATTTAACCTTAATATATGTCACAATAAATTAATGATTTCATTATTCTATTCCAAAACATTAGGATATTGGATTTTATCCATTTAATTCGACATCATTGAGTAGATTTAAATGATAATTAAGATGGAAACATATTGATAGAATGGTGGTGAATAAATATTGATTCATCATTAATGTGGTGTGTTAATATCGATTCTCAATATGGATGTCCATCTTTCACATGACTTTCATTGTGAATGTCAAGGGATGACATCCCTCATGGGTTTTGATACATTACATAGAGGTTAGCTACTAACTTGGATATTTGTGACCATGGGGAAGCATCTAGATATGTGCATTTTGGTTTGTGTATGGAGTAGACAATATAATTAATGGTAATGGTTTTAAATTCAACCACTATTGGGAATTGAACCATAATAGATTCAACCATGAGATTTGATTTATGGCGTACTAGGATGATTGTTATGTAGGACATTGTAAAATGTGGAACAAAAATCTATTAGAGTGACTATTTTTTGATTAAATTAAACTTCTTATATATTCAGTGTCACAGAAGAAATTGACCGGTTCGTGAAATTTATATTAGTAACCATAATAAGGTTCCACAATAGTTTTGTGACCAATGTAGGGAATATGTCCCACTAAAATGAGTTTTATCGCAGACTCGTTATAGTCTTGTCCAAATGGGCCTAAACAGTGGTTCATGTCAATAGTCCAATTACCCAATCAATTCAGTGGGTTTTTTAGATACATGTTTCTGGTATCCCTCATATGATTTAGATTATATAATTTCTATATCATTAACCTTTTCATCATTCTTTCTGTTGTGCCATTTTGGGGATAATGTGGTCAATAGATTCACCCATAGAAAATCATCACAAAATTTTAATTGGTTGTTTATTTTATATAATATTAATTACTATACTGTGTTTTTTAATTTAAATAATACTATAGTATGATCTATTTTCCTTCGAGGTACATTTACAATGGATGGTAGTTAAATATTCATAGTCAATATCAAATAAAAAATTCCACAGTTTTGGATTGATAGAGATAGTGTTCTTTGTATATGAACCTTTCCTTATATTGATGTGTGTTATTATTTTAATATTAGTAAAAATATTATTAATGAGTGTTTCTATTATCTATTTTGTATTATATACTTAGGTTTGGGTTCTTAAATCTATTTTTAATTTATTAATATTTCTTTCATATATTTTGTGTGATATACCAATTATATATATCTTTCATATAACACTAATGTGGTGAAGATGGGCTGTTAAGAGGGAGATATTACATGTGAGGATTTTATATGACTCTCCCAAGACTATATATTTATAGTTGAACTTTATAGAGTTTGTTTTATTAATTGTACTATATGATAATTTAGGAATTTAAAAGAAAAACCATTTACATAATTCCATTATGGTTTCCTTTTAGTAGACTAGAAATTTTTTTTCCATTTGTGGGTTTAGATCATCCTAATGGGTATTTTATACTCCCAAATTAATTTTTATCTTGTCTACAACTATTGTATCTTATTTAGATGAGGTATGATTTAATATTTTATTTAATTTATATTGTGTCAAAATGGAGTAGTAGAGAGAGGTTGTAGAGTAGTAGCGTGGATCATGATTAGAACATGCCTTTATTGATAAATAATTATAGCTTCCATGGTCATTTCTTTTCTGTATATATTCTTTGACTATCCAATATTTGTCCATTGAACATTTTTTATAGTACATTATGTCTCCATTGGTCTTAGTGAGTGATATTCATAAATTGTATGATTTTTTTATAATTTTTTATTTATATATATTATTCATTTCCATGTGTGGTGTGTGATAAATATATATTCATAGGATAAGGCCACCCATATTGGTTATTATTACTAATCAGTTATTTTAACAACACCATCTCCTACGAGGTATTGTATTGTGGTTTCAAACTAGACATATTTTTTCTCATGATCAGTCCTGGTGGGTCGTGTAGTGGATTTTTTTAAAAATATCATATTTAATTCAATAATTCATTTTAATATTATGAAGTAATTGTAAAATTATAATAGCCCATGGATATATTAAAAATGATAAAATATATAAAATATAATATAATAAAGTCAACACAAGGATGGTTTCATCATTAAATTAAGAGGAATAAGTCATGGAAATGATATCAATTCCAAAAAGTTTTAGTAGTCTTGTAAATATTGGGACTAATTAATTGAAAGAGAAAACAATTATATTTGATTGACCATATCTAGAGAAATATGGAGAGAAAAAGGATAATGATATAAGAAAGAATAAAATTAAAAATGATTCATAAAATTCCTCATGATTTCCAATGGTCATTAATAATTATATTAATTGAATGGTAGATCAATAGGTGGGATCCTCATTCAAAACATCCCACAACCTCTTGACTAAAAAACAAGAGGAAAAAAGGGGATAATCTAAAATACATGAAAACGATGTAATGAAAACATATTATTATAATAATTAAATCATTTATTATGGAATTGATCTATTTGTAATATTATACATATATATTCTCATCTAATAATACATTATCACTATGATTAATATTGTATGAATTTATTCCATCACAATACATTCGATAATTATAGTAGATAAAAAAAACCATAAAAAATATATTACACTATATTTTGAATGATATTCATTTCATAAATATAAATTAAATTAAAAGAAACAAAATTTAAAAATTATGCATCCAATCTAAATGTTAAATAACATTATTCTAATTTAATATATATCAATCATAAATAGTGTAAACAAGTAATTATTATAAAAAAAATTTATTAAAATTTATATGAATTCATTATTAACATGATCAGTTCATGTTATAATGACCAAAAAAATACATGGAATATATTGTGAAATTTATTTTAGTACATATTTATTATGATCAGATTCACAAATCATTGACAAACCATGAATTCTAATCAAAAGTTTTTATAAATTACTTATATTATTTCAATATGTAAACTAATGAAAAATCATAACCTAAATAAATAACAAAGGTTTTCTAATTATACCCATTTCAAATACTTTACCCCTTTCTAATACCACCATTTTTCTTATTATTAATAAGAAACTAAAATTTGAATAAAATTGTACCATCAATTCTATAATATTTACAAAAAAATTTATATATCAAAAGATTTTCATTTTAAAATACAGACAAAAATATTATATTATCTAGTTGGTACTCACAATAATATTTAAAAAATAATATACTATTCACTTTTGACCATTTTATTTGTAATTTGAACTCATCATCCAACACGTTTTACATTTCAAAAAATAAGAATTATAATATTTACGAATAGTTTTTTACAAAAACACATATATAGTTTTATCAGTTCAAAATAATTGTATAATAATGTTCATTTCACATATTTATTTCATTTAAAAATAATAAAAGTGAACACTAACAACATTTTTTAATGAAATCATCATTAAAACTAATAAAGAAACTCATATATCTATTTAGAAAAATTCAAACCAAACAAAGGGCATAAGGTATCCTAAAATTGTACTCATTATTAATTGTTTTTTTGAATAATATTGACTAATCAAAATTATAATGAATGTTTCACACATTTATAATATCATAAATATAATCATTATTTTTTATTTTATTTGTCCAAAAAATATAACAAAAAACCTGATCAAATGATATGGTCATTTGAATTATTTTCAAATACCGTTAGATAATTTGGAATATGTAATTACCAATATGATTACATAAAAGTGTTACTAGTGTTCTAAGTGATTGAAAATCACAACATCAAATTTTTTTTAACATTTCCAGGTTTCTAAACCTTGAAAAATTGTATTATATCTTCTATAAATATATTTGAAATGAACTATTAGCATGGATTTTTTTAAAATCATTTACTAATAATTAAAATTTAACTAGATTTATATTTTTCATTTTAATAATTATCAAAACCACTTATATACATTGTAATTTAACTATAATGATATGTTTTTCTAATGACACCATATAAATTACCATTTACCATAATTTTAATTCATATACTTCAAATAAATCTTATGACACTAATACTCACCTATCACACATGCATTTTAGATAAAAATAACTCATATAAATTAGTAAAAATTATCACATAATATATTTCATTAT
The DNA here is from genome assembly GCA_963277665.1 of Viscum album. NCBI lineage: Eukaryota > Viridiplantae > Streptophyta > Magnoliopsida > Santalales > Viscaceae > Viscum > Viscum album. Next base: position 1,438,604,285 of record OY728159.1, read on the forward strand.
AAAATATATATATATTATAGTTAAAAAATAATCATTCCATTTTTAGATTTATTGTACCAAGTGAATCCAACATATATTTAATACTTCAATAAAAAAAATTTCATTGTCAAAAAATAAATTACTAATATAAAAAACTATTTTATCCAATATTACAAATTAATCTCATTTATTTTAATAATTATAAAAAATAATAAAATTAAGAGTGAAATTAAATAACCCCATTATGTTCAATGGACATCGATTCATAATAGAAAATAGAAATCAATGTAATAATTTGAACATATTCATCATAAAAATGTGACACTTCCAAAATTTATAAGACCAAGACATCAGAACACATATTATCATTCAATTAAATTGTTTTTTAAATGTATTCCATTTTAATGTAGTCTTTATTTTAAAATATTCACTTTTAATACATTTAATTTCACTTAAAAATTCATTGAGTTACTAAATAATCTTAAACAAAAAAATTTTGAAAAAAATAAAATATATGATTAATTATATTAAAAATAATTTGTGTAACAAAACTAAAATGAATGCACTCAAATAATAATTATACAATATCTTTAACCATATTATCATTGGAAAAATATGTTGTAAAAAATATATATTAAAACAATTAAACTGAATATTCATTAAATCTGGAAAAAAAATCATGTAAGATAACCTTTTGATTTAGTGAGATTTGAGATAAGAAACACCATCAGAAAATTTTATCAATAACCATGATATAATAGAACCATTTTAGAAAAATCATATCTCATATCGTTATTCATTACTTATGAAATGGAAATATATGTCACGTTTATGATCATATTTTCTTTATGTGTAATTACACGAGTTATCAATTGAAAATAAAAACTGAGAACATACGGAACAAGTGGGTATGCGAATATTTAATAGAACATGAATATTGTACAATAAAATCATACATAATATAGAAAATATATAAAAACATGATTTGTGTTATAAGATATCTAGAATAATATAAGATATTGGTCAAAGGAGTGTCAAATATGATTCAATAATCAATAGTACTAAAAACATAGAATATTAATAATTAATAACAATTAATTTAATTAAAATACAACTATAAAAAATTCGAAGTTCAAGTACTACTACCGAGACACTCATCTCATGGATTATAAACAACCATATTGTACTCAGTTCATTCTGTATTTTAGGGAATGTTAGCAGAATAGATATATTTCATTACCTAATGAATTGTAGTGATAATTAATTTATGTCCCATGAACCAAATAATTTGAAATATCCCCATAGGGGTTTTATTTCAATAATCATTCCGTTTATCCCCATAAGATATAATTATTCACCAAATACATTGTATGAAATTATAATTTCATGCATAAAAATCACATTAGAAAAAACAATACATACGTCTATGTTAAATAAAACAATTAAAAAATATATAATTTTTTAATTAACTCAAGTGAAAGAAATATGGATTCTAATTATTTTCCATGGGAATTATAAAAAACCATCCAACTATTGAATTTTTATGTAATAATTATATAATAACCTAATTAATGTGTAAAAAATATAAAACAAGTTGGAAATGTGAAAAATACTTCTTAAGAGAATTAGAAAATTGGTTTGTGTAATAAATAGAAATATCCATCACTATTTACTTTCTATTTGTTAAAATATATATTATTTTTGAAATACTTTTAAAACAATATAGATAATATAGATAATATTTTCATTGTAAAACTATTAAAATGTTTGATTGAGGCTTCATAATGAAATAATAAGAAATTAGTGAGAGAAATTTCACTGGTATGACAAGTAATAAAATATATCATTACCACTTATATAATGAAATAATAATTTAAGAGAAAATTTTCTAATTATGTCATATTATTAAGGATAATAATATCAGTAAAATAATATTTATAATATGTACACCGTGGTGAAAATTATTGGACATAAAAGGATATAACGATTCCTCCACAAAATTATTATTATTTAAATTATCAATGAATGATATGTAAAATGGTATGATGAAATGTAAAATATATAAATAAATTGAGTAGAAGAAAATAGATTGTGTTTTGGAGATATATATCAAATAATTTTTTAAAATATAAATCTGATAATATACAATCTTTCTCTTAATGTGATATTGAAAAATCGTAATTTATCTCCATGATTACAATATAATTAAAATTTCTAGATAGAGAAAACCTGGTATTGGTAAGAAATTCACTTGATTTTTATAATATTTATTAATATATATATATATATATATTGAAGTTTTTAAATCATAAAAATTATTTCAAATTTTGAATGTGGAAAACAAATCAATAAAGAGATATTGATATGAAATCCCATAACACGAAATCTCTCTTGGCCAGAAATTCTCAAAACCACCTGATAATAAAAAATTTTTTATTAATAACCAATGCCAAAAAAAATTAGATATTTATTTTACATAAAAAATTAATTCATTTTTTATCACTGTCTAAATAATATATATGTTTATATTAATATTTTTGTTTTAATGATTCTATTTGTTATATTCACGCTTAAATGTGGTTTTTTGGTAAATTATCCTTTATCATGTCATAATGTCCTCTAGAATTTACATATATGTTAAAATTAAATTTTGATAAAACAAAAAAAAAATTTATAATGCATTTAATAAAATGAGATGGTTTCTAAAGAGAAATTAAAATATTCATTTTTCTGAATTACAAATCAATTAAAATAATTTTGGGTTTTAGTTCATATATTAATATATTTTACCATTGGAAATTTGATAACAAATATTATATTTTTTATTTGGTAGTCATTTTTCAATTATTTTATTATTAATAATCATTAATAAGAGTTACAATATTCTGTCATTCCTCTATGAGGTACGACATTCCTAAAAATTGTGTAATAAAATGTAAATGACTATTAACATAGAGTCATATTATGTAATAATAATCATTAAAAAACATAATATAGTAATTAAATAATTATTATATTATCTCAATATATTTAGTATGATTGATTATGAGATTTTAAAAAAATATTTAGATGAAGAACTTATTACATTAACTAAAATATGACCTATGCAAACATTTTTCTTAAAAATTTGTTTTATCAATTAGTCTTATGAACATGAACTACCAAATTCTTGATAATACATTATGAAACTGAATATGGTTAGTTATTCGAGCAGAAATATGATGATTCTTTTTTTGGAATGAGGTATAGATCTATTTTTTTATGATAAAATGAGTGAATGTTAATTGGGAAGATGAATTATTGAAAGAGAAAGACAGAAGGAGAAATTAAGCAGTTTAGTTATGTATATTAATGTTTGTAGTTATTTTTTAATAGACTATCCCACCAAAAAAAATCCCTTCATATTGATTTGATATCATTTTAAGTATAAAAATATCAATCCATGTAATTTTGAATAACACTTACATATTTGAAAATATTTTAATTATTTCCCACGTTAACCTTTTTATTATTAAAAATATAACATAACCCATCATAACAAATTATGACATGAATATTTGCAATATTTGAAAAATTTATTCTAAATAGAATTATTAATATTATACATTAATCATTTAAATGATTAATAATTTAGAAAAACATTTTTTATTCAAAATATTATTTTTTAATTATTAATATTCAAAATATTTGATCATATGAATTAAAATTAATATAAAGAATAATAATTTTTTGGAATATAAAAGAAAAATTTTATTATATGAAAACATTTTTACGTTGTTATTTTATTTATTAAGATAAAAAAATTTAGGATAATAAAATTATAATTCTTCACAACACTCAATATTGTATTTCTCTTGTGTATTCATGCCAAATTCATTGTTACATTAGCATTATTCGAGGACTCGGAGAAGAGAAATCTAATACAATTATAGTTGAGGTCTTAGTAATGTCTAAAATTCCTTTCTCTAAATTAGTAATCTTCATGTAGGTTGTGAATAATAATGTATTTACGGAGGGGGACTCTTCAAATTATATTTTAAATGAGTTGCATACCTCAAGAAATAAAGATGATGTTTTTCCAATCTATGTCAATATGGATTCCTGTAAGGAATGAATTGATTCATATAAGTATCAAATTAAAATATGATAATTTATTTTAATGTGTGATGGAAGTATAAATGTGGATGAAATTAATAAAATATTAAACAAAATCTTTTTTTAAAAATTAAAATATCATACCAATAATTAAGGGATAATTTAAATTAATATAACATGTAATCCATTGATCTACTACATGAGACATTATTTTACACAATATTATTTCTATAATATTCAGAATCTTGGAATGGGATATAAATGTCAAACCTTACATTTTGTAAATAAATCATTAAATAAGGTTATTGGATTCGGATATAAGAAAGGGGTATTGGTATACTAATTTCATGCATGAAATTGCATATTTCATTGTTGTTCTTGTAATGAAATAGGAAAAAACCATTTAAGGTAACATGTGGAATTATGTAAGTTTATGGGATGTCGAAAACCATATGATTCTAAGCCAAATTGGTCATGTTATATTTTCAATGGTGATAAAATTGAAATTTAGTTCAATTATATTTTTATATCTGATTTATATAAATAATAAAATATAATAATCAATGATGTATCATATTGCAGTGAAATTGGAAAACCATAACCATAAATATATATACCCTCATTTTATTCAAAATAGATATTCATATTTATCCTACCAATATGAGGAATAGTATATCCTAAATGTCCACGGAGAATTTTATTAAAGATATAAATGTTCAAGACTGAATTTATAAAAAAACGAAATTATAAACTATATTAAATCCTCTAAAACATCTTCCAATTGGTACAAAACTAATATTCACCACATAGATGTTACACTGACATTTCAAACATCATGGTTACCTAGGCTTCCTCATAAGAACAATGCAAATAAACATGGATTTTAAACTATGTTATTGTCAAATAGTGAAACATGGTTGACAATTAATTGTGTCCTTCATCATTTATGGATCAAGTATCTATCAACCATAGTGAAATAATATTTCATACTGCAAACTAATTTCTCATGTCTTCATCTCTACATTCCTCACTCTATAAATGATAATATGGGATTGGGAATTAAAATTTCATATTTAGAATCCAAGGACATGCAAAATGGAATAAACATTAAGAGGATACATAGTCTGACATGCATCCTATGAATTTGTCCTTTAAAATGATTTCATAAAAAACTATTAAATATCAATTAGAATGCAATAAAAAATATATTAAAAAAAGAATCATGTTGAAACCTCAAAAATTATATTTCACCCTATAAAAATTATCTAAGGAGAACGAAATAAAAAACTACTCTAAACTCGTGAATAATATATATGAGAGGTAGAAAAAAAAGGCTCGATGTAATATAAAATCTCACCTTCTAGTTGTAGTAAGTGAATATAATAATATCATAATGGATGAATGTCCAATTTTTTAATTTTAATGGGGTGGATAACCAATCCAATATTACTACTCTAATAATTATACTATTAATGATCATCATCTGATGATCAATATTGATGACTACAAATATTACTTGATATATTTTGATGGATTTCAAATTATGGTGTTATGTTATATACATATGGGTAATAACTATATTGAAACCGCTGTGTAAACAAAATATACTCATATATCGTCTAATGTGAATGATTATGTTTTCATCATCAAGATTCTACATAATTTATATGATAATGTATATTTTTTAGATACCAAGAATTATTATTCCTTCATGTATTCTCAAAATTACTAATTGCTTGAAATTTTTATGGTCCATTTGGGAACACCCATAAATTAATATATAGGTTTATGTGTTAAATCAAATTTAGATCAACAAAAATACATATACATAAGAATTTCACATGAATGAATTTCGTTCTAGAAATATGGAAGCTTTATTAATAAATTAAGATTTAATAAAAATTGCATTTTAGAAATGATCACATAGATTGTATTGAACTATGCATATAGGGTAGAGTATACTGGCCATATTTGAGATATATATATATATAATTTATATTAATTCATAACATTATATATTTATTGAATTAATGTAAGGTGGACATGATCATAACTAGAAGGATAGATATATTTATACAGATCTCATACCTCAAGATAGATTCAAAACATGTGTTCCTTAAATTATTAAAAAAGCAATTTTAATTATTTGACAATGATAAGAACTATTTTAATGTATATTATTCAATTTATTTCACTTTTCCATTTAATTTTCATTTACATAATCAATTTGTTTCACATATATATTTTTTAAAATATTTGTCTCATACGTCAAAATTGGGTTTGGAAATTAGGCTAATGTCAAAGAAATGATTATTTTATAATCATCAGAATTATATACATGAAAAAAATTCATTATTAGATATTAATTATTATTATAATTCAATCCATGATATTTTTTAGGAAATTTAAAATATGTTAGAATCATATATATGGTAGGTCGTACTTACACATGAGTCACATGTCCATTTTTCTATGATATTGATTTAATGAAGAAAAATGTTAAATTACTTGTAAATAATTATATTTTTCATACATATAACACAATTTCATTAAATACACATATATATTTATTCCATCAAATTATGTAATAAAATCTTCATATATGACTTCGCAATGTCGTAGTCTTCCGTGCACACAAACAATGTTATAGATTTTCCATAGATAGAAGTGTAAAAAATATATAAAATTTTATATTTCAGGAATTATTATTATATATCTTATATCATATTTTATCATTACATTAATTATTTATTATATCTTTGAGTTATATTTACGTAGAATTAATTACATCAATTCATAGTGTGACCATCCACCGTATACACAATTGATGGTTTCATTTTCAACTTCATGGAATTGGATATGGATGTAAGTTTTCAAATTATAATATTTTCATATTAATAAATATTATATAATTAGGTTATAATATAATCATGGTTTACCAACATTATATGGTGGTGTATGAAGAATCCCAACAAAAACACTTGGTTACGAAAGAAACGTATTTTTGGGACAACCTCTTTATTATTACACTTAAAAACTCCCTAGATATCCATTGAGAATAATAAAATTACTATTTGTTGTGGGAAGGAAATTAATTACATAATGATTCCAAGTATTTTCTAAAAATATATATTTCGTCATATGTAAAGAAGAATAAATGAGGATCCCATTAATTTTTGGGTGGGATTGAAAAATTTGAAAATATAGAAAATTATTCTATATTGGGAGGTCACTCTAAAACAATTTTCAATTAAAAGAATAATTTAGTATTTGGGTGATAAGTTTCACCCACAAATCTAAAATAAAAAAGGATAATTTTTTTAATAAATTCATTTAATTGACTTCTACCATTACTCACATTAAGCATTTTATCTTTTCACCACAATAAAAATATTTTTTTTCATTATTTACAATTCATTATGAAATTAAAATGATTGTAAAAAACTAAATAATATTAATTATAATGATAATAAATTATAAAATAAATCTTATCATATTTAAACTTTGATAGATGTATAAATAAATTAAAAATTATACCCATAAAATGAGTCAAATTGTTTTTTCCAATAAATGAATTTTTAAATAAATAAATGATATTATATTAATTATATGACCATAAATCATAATTATATGAATTTTAATTAATGTTAATATATGAACTATAGGAAAAATTAATATTAAAATTTAATTACATGTAGTATTTTTTAAAAATAATTGCAAGAAAATCACTATGTACATAAAAATGTTAAATAGAAAATCAGGTTTTATGCATAAAATAATTATTTAAAAAAAATTTATTAATTAATTACTAGGATGAAATTTCATATAAAATATGTATTATATCTGACTTCAATAACTTCTAAAGATATAATAATAAATTGAAATAATATGATAGAATAAGAAATTGATGGTATTGGAGAATCATTAATATTTAAAATTCACTGAATATTCATTAACGATAGAAATATTACAAAAAATACAATATATATTAATTTTTTACATTCTGATATTAAAATTTTTCAATATCTTATACTATAATATTACAGAAGTATCTAAAATTATTTATAATATTTTTTCAAAAAAATTAATATGTGAAGGAATAAATTTTATTTGTAGAATAATATGGAATTATAACATATTGAGTGGTCATATATTAATAATGTTTCAATACATTATCATTGAGTTGGAAATTTTTATATTTTTCAAAAATTACATTTTCATATTCATATACCACAATTTTATGGCTTCATTTTAACAATAAAATTTAAATAATCATAGATCATTTAGACATAGTGTTACATGTCAAATACTATATCGAACATAGGTTTCCAACATTTTAAATTATGGTGTGACATTATGTATTATTAATTACATCCACTAGAACTCCTGTAATATTGATTCTTTTAAAATTATATAATTAATATGTTAAGGAATGACATTACGATTTTATTAGACTATATTAATATAGATATCTGGTTAAAAGAGTGAAATTATTTTTTATAAATTCCATTATTCTATTTATGAGTCAAGTGCTCAATTGTGTCTGTAATTATCACTATCATGATTAATGGAATTATTAATGGTTACATAGGTTACTCATATGGGGTTTGGAATGGGGGTACCCTTTTGTGATTATTATTAGAATAATAGAAGGCTTCAGGATCATGTATATTTTCATGATTGTAGATCAATGTAATCTCATACTAATTCATGCTAGAATTGTTCATAATGTTAGATTATAAAACTTATTTATTCATTACATTGTTATATTCTAATATAATTTTCTTACTATCATAAATTATTATATATATTAATTGTTCCAATATAGGTAGTGTAATGGCCCAGAACTCTCGTGTCCATTCCTTTGTGAAAATGTGTTACTAGAGGTGTTCTAGGAATTCAAGGTGACTTGGGGTGCATTTGGGTGGAATTTTGAAGAATGTTAAAGGGTAATAGCTTTCTCACTGTTGGCGCACAGTTTCCCTAAACCGTGCGGCAAAACCGTGCAAGGCTGATCTTGAGGGAAGTGGCTAACACATGGTTAGCACACGATTTTCCTAACCATGCGGACTATCCGTGCGAGGAGAGGTTGTCGAGGAAGAAGCTTACACACGGTTAGTGCACGGTTTGTTAAACTGTGCGAACTAATCGTGCAGGCACTTATAGTTAGATCCTAAAATAGTAGATCTAACTCGTTTTGCCTTTAATCACCTCGTTTAATCCCCTATGTAGCCATAACTCAGGATTACCATTCCTTGTAGGTGGAATAACCTCTCCCAAGTGTTTTGGAGGTGATCCGTAGGGTTCTCTTTGTGAATCTAAGCCAGTTTCTCAAGTTAAGTGATACTTTTTGTTTGGTTTCATAGATCTACCTAGATCTATTCCACCTCTTCTCTCGGGATCATAGATCTACGCCTATTATGGGTAGATCAAACTGTGTGGATATCATTTTTGATGATCTTTGGACATGGATGTGTAAGGAGAGGAGATATAGGGAGGATCCTTGGTGAATCAGCTTGGTCTCCATGGGCATTCATTTACCATTGTAGGTTTCCTCAAAAACCTTTGATATAGGGGATTTGTGGCTTCTGTAATGGTTTATGTGAAATCATAGAGGTAGCCTGATTTAGACATTTGGATCACAATGGAATTTACCTAATTAAATAATTGAACCGGATTAAAAGAATTGGTTTGATTGCTTGTTGTTGTTTCTTTGTACTGTGATAACGGTTTGCCTCATGTTTTGTGAGATAGAGTGATCTCTATGCTTTCTCTGTTCAGTTGTTCGTTCTTCATGGAAATTGACAAAAAATGTAAATCCAAAATTAATTGATAATCAGTTGGCTAAAGATAATGAGTAATGTAAATGAATGTGGTTTCTACCACGGTTGTAGTTGTTCTAATTTGATGTTAATCAAATTGGCATAGTAAGCATGTTAAATCTTTTGTGATAGCATGCTGATTAGGTTTCCTGTAATTGGAAACTATGAATTGAATCTATTTATTCGAGAGGGATTAAAGAACTAGTTGGTTGATAAAACATAACACCTAGTAGGGTTCTTAGTTACCCTCTTGTTCGTAAGGTCGAGTGCCTTGTGCTTTAGATCCATGAGTTCCCATTACGTATGAAAGAAGGATTTCTTTTTAAAGGGAAAAGATCCCATTTGATGTGATGTTTGATTTCATGCTGCTTATGTTGTGATGTTACCCTAGGGGTGTTCTGGTATGTGGAGGTAGGTTGGCCTTGAGGTTGTGGCCACGAATGATGCCTAGAGTGGCGAGATGCATCAGTTTATGAATTTGGGTGTCAAGGAGGATACAAGTGATGATGGAATTGGATGGATGTGTTTGTTGGATGCATGGTGACTTTGATTGAATGTTTATCTACTTTACTTTTCTCCACTGATCAAGACAGCTGGTCTTGCATACCCTTCTTCCAAATGATGTGAAGACGTGCGGGGTATGCCACGTGCTTTTCATGTCTAGCTTCTCGAGGTAGGATGGATCTACGCTCTTGATAAAGTTGTAAAAGACTCGACGGGTAGTACATCTACTCACCGTGTTGAGCCCCCTTGGGTTTAGTAGCATAGGTTTCTTTTCTAGATTCCCTGGGAATATGGGAATGTAATTTCTATAATGAATGATTGATTAAATTGTCATGATCCAAAAGGATGAAGATGTTGCAATTTAAAGGTGAAGTTGAATCTCTAAAGGAACAATTTTTTTTGAATGTTATGTAAATGAATTTTAATGTGGTTGTTTTCATGGTTAATTAATTTGGAAATAATTAATTAACGTAATGTGGAAGTAATGAAAAAGTGAATGAAGTAACCTAATGAATTTCTTTAATTGGTTGTGTTCATATAGGATACCTAGTCTTAGAAATAGGTGCCCGAAGTCTGAGAGACGTTAGTTGTAGTTGAGACTAAGACTATGTTATGCGGATTGTGTCATTGTGAGTTATATATTCTATGATTTTTGTGTTTCTATATGCTAATCCAATCTCTCAGTAAGGGCAACTGGCACCCCGGGGATTCTGAGCCCTAGGGGTTTTTCCCCAACATTTCGATGGCAGGGTGAATGGATGACTACCCCCTTTTACCCCACTCTCTTCTCTTTGTAAATACTAGTGCCATTAGGCACAATGGTTAGTTTCCCCCATATATGTGGGTAGAGGGATGTATTGGATTGTGGTTATTCACACACATATATTCTGGATATAGTATCCCATGGACTACGATAGGTGTAACATGTACAGGCTGTGATGGATTGAGGATCCTTTCTCGGTGTGTTGGTTGTAATGTCTTGAGGTATAATACCCGACGTATGATACACGTTATGCGAGATGTGGTGAATCCCGGAAACTACCTGATTACTTTTGGTTGTGAGGATGGTGTGGAGCTTCACGTAGGTTTCTGTGGGAAAGCCTTTGTGGTGCACATGGTGCAGATTGTGGAGCATAGCCCAGGCGTATACGGGCAAGCCTTTGGTGAGAGATGCACATGACGTATGTCATTGGGGAAAAGCGGAAAACCAATGGAGAATTAGTAGCGAGGTACCCTTGATATCCATTTCATTATGATATATTTTTTATGCGTTACATGGTGAGATTATCCATGGTGAGGTTGGGAACATAGTATACCTGCTTAGGGGACATGTTAGTTTCAATTTTGTTCACTTTTCTTTAGCATGCTTTAATTACATTTGCACGAGAGGGTTTGGGGATAATCCTACTGAGTATACTGTTATACTCACCCTATACATTTATAACCTATTTTTCAGGTCACTTGGAGTAGGTTGGAGGTCAAGTTGGTTACGACTAGCTTGTGGTTGGAGGAGTTTTTCGGGCTTGCGGTTGCTGGTTTGTGACTTTCTTTTGGGTACTTGTAGTTTTCCCTTTCAGTTGTAGTACTTTTTCATGGCATTTCGTATATGTTCATGGGTTTTTGTTATATTTCAGTTTTGAGTTGGGGTTGTTTGGTATCAATCTTTTCTCTCTATTCAATATGTGTTCTCTTAGAGGGTAATTCCTCCCATCTATGTGTTTATTATACACTCGTTGCTAGTCGTCGTCCCGGGGCCTACTGGAGGTGGGACTCTGGGGTCATTATCTCCCTTTTCACATTTCCATCCCATGAGGGGTTCACTTTCTGGGGAGGGGGTCGTGACAGAGTGGTATCAAAGGTCTGGTGGTGGGATAGGATGATGTATGGAGTTAGGAACTTGTGAGGTTTCATGGGTTAGTAGGGAAATAGTTTCATTCATGTTTCACAAGTGCAGTAAACACTAGAAACCCGCTATGACATAGGCATTTAGGGCCCCTTATGATTTGATGTATAGATCTTTAAGATTACAATGGCAACTAAACATGGTGATACTAGTTGCAGGGTAGAGACCTAGGATAGGATCATGCATCATTCTTCTTTGTCTTTGTGTGTGACTGAGTAGACCTAGGGATAGGTTAACCTAAAAAGAATGAATGAAAAAAATTAATTAATTAATTTTGAGTCTTCCATATTCTAGGCATAGGATCTATAAGTGTTTGTTATTTTGTAGGTATGGCTCCAGGTCGACGTCCTTGCCAGGTTTGCGTAGAAGATGTCCAGCAGGCTGTTCCAGCAGGTCGTCGCATGGTAGAAGTTGATGTAGAATACACTTGGAGGAAGACACTCTGAGAGTTTCAGCGCCAGAGTCTACAGAAGTATGAGGGCTCTATTTTAGATACAGTCACAGAAGACTGGTTGGAGGAGGTCGAGATATGCTTCAGTTCGATCAATGCTTGGAAGGAGCACTGTGTGTCCTTAGCTGTGACGATGCTACGTGGAGCAGCAAGGCAGTGGTGGTTCTTGTTCCTCAAGGATCATGAGGAGTCAGTGATCACATGGGAGGAGTTTCGAGAAAAGTTCAGTGTCGAGCTTAATTCCCCAACTACAAAGGTGTCCAGTAACCAAGAGCTTCTTACCCTTCGAAAGGGGATCTCTAGTGTTTTGAAGTTTGGAATCCGTTTCAGGAACCTTTTATGATATTCTTTGGACCTGTTACTAGATGAGGAGTCTAGGGCGAGGAATTTGGAGGAGGCTTTGCGTCCATATATCCAACGCCATGTCACCCCATTTTTGCTGAAGACATATCTTGAGCTACTGGTGATGGTAGAGGTTTTTTAGAGGACTTTGACCAGTTTCGGATCATCACGAGAGGGGAATCAGCATGATTACTCATAAAGAAATTTTGTGGTCCAAGGTTCCATGTTTTCAGGGATGAAGTGTTTCTATTCAGCTGGGGGTAGGTCTCAGCCATTCACATCTCGTTTCTCTAGAGGCAGAAACTCTCATTCCTATGCCAAGGGATCAGGATCTTTTTTTTGAGGTGGTCATGGCCATCAGCAGTGGGATTGACAAACCATTCAGAGCCGTCACCGTGCACCAGGCACTACGCTCTCAGTCCCTCCAATGAGGAAATTTCCGCCGAGGCAGCAGCAGCCAGTTGCACAAGGTTTAGAACATTAGAGGGGAGATGGGGCAGGCAGAGGGCAACACCATGATGCTCCTCGTCCTTAGATAGCAGATCACAGCCATGGTGTTGGTCATCATCAAGGACTGAGAGGCAGTGGAGGAGGTCGTGGTCAGCTTCATGCTCTATCATTGCCAACAACAGGTGAGCCACATGTCATTCAAGGTACCCTTTTCTTGTTTTCTACCTTAGTGTATGCCTTGTTTGATTCAGGAGTGACACACACCTTCATATCACCTACACTTTTCCATGCTTTGGTACATGAGGTAGAGAGGCTTCCAGTGCCCTTGGCGTTGACTATTCCAGTTGGAGGTTGAGCTGACTTGTTTGAAGTATGTAGAGATTGTGAGCTAATGTTGGGGAAACACCCCTCTAGGGGAGATTTCCTATATTTATGTATACAACCATATGATGTCATTATCGACATAGATTGACTGTATTCGATGCAAGATATCGTGGATTGCTTCAGGAAGAAGGTCATCTTCATCAGTGCTGATAAAGACCAGTTGGTGTTTGTTGCTGAGCGAGATCCTCGGATGGGTCATAGGTGCATTCCATCGTTATCGCCAATGGCGGCTGAGATGATGTTGAGTTCTTCAGTGATTCGGTAGTTGGCGTTTCCTATGGTCGTAGAGGAGTACCATTATGTCTTTCTAGAAGAGGTTGTAACATTATCCCATCGACGAGAGATCGAGTTGGTTTTGAGCTACATCCAGGAGCATCTCCTATCTCTATTTATCCATATAGGATGGCCCCTTCTAAGTTATGAGAGCTGCATATATATCTTGATGGTCTGTTGAAGTGCAGTTTTGTTCAACCAAGTGTGTCCCCATGGGGTGCACCAGTTTTGTTCGTAAAGAAGCATGACGACATTTTGCGGTTGTGGGTTGATTATCGTCGCTTAAATAAAGTGTCAATAAAGAACTGATATCCTCTTCCATGGATTAATGATTTAATCTATCAACTAAATGGCGCAAGTTGGTTCTCAAGGATCGACTTATGGTCAGGATATCATCAGATGCGTGTGATAGATGAAGATATCCCAAAAATCGCTTTTCATTGTCGTCATGGGCATTATGAGTTCGTTGAAATGTTGTTTGGTGTCATGAACACTCCAGCTGTGTTCATGGGATTGATGAATTCTATGTTCCGTGAGTTCCTGGACAAGATCGTGGTAGTTTTCATCAATGGCATCCTTGTGGAATCCACTTCTGAAGAGGAGCATGAAAAACATCTATGAGATTTTTTGGGAGTTCTTAGTCAACATCAGCTATTTGGGATGTTGTAGAAGTGTGAGTTTTGGACTTGAGAAGTCCGTTTCTTGGGGCATGTTGTCTCCCAACAGGGGGTAACTGTGGATCCATCAAATATTGAAGCAGTTGTGTCTTGGGCATCTCCCAAGACAGTGTCGGAGGTGTGAAGTTTCCTTTGTCTCACAGGATACTACAGGAGGTTGGTAACCATTTTCTCAAGGGTTGAGAGTCCTCTTACATATTTTACCAAGAAGGATCAGCCATTCATAAGGACTTATCAGTGTCAGGCATCTTTGGAGTATCTAAAGGAGCAGTTAGTATGTGCCCTGGTCCTTTTTCTTCTAGCTGAAGGAGTTCAGTTTTATTTTTTCTGTGATTCTTCACGTATGGGGTTAGGTTGTGTTGTTGTGCAGTAGAGATTGGTTTTTTTATGGGTATCGGCAGTTATGTCCCCATGAATGAAAATATTCCACCAATGATCTCGAGTTGGCTGTCGTGGTGGTTGCTCTGAAGTTGTGGAGACACTATCGCAATGGTGAGCGCTTTGGGGTTTTCACCGATCATAATATTTTGAGGTATGTTTTCTCCCAGCGTGACTTGAACATACGACAGCGTAGGTCTAAGGAGTTATTACAAGATTATGATATCAAAATATCATATACACTTTGAAAGGAGAACGTTGTAGCTGATGCATTGAGCTGAAGGTCACGTAGTGATGATGTGCATGAATCTGGTGATTCTAGGATAGTAATGGAAGAACTGTCAGCATTTAATCATGATATGGGAGAAGTCAGAGGAATATGATTTCTTTTTCAGATGATGGTAAAGTCATCCCTGGTGCAGAAAGTGGAAGTGTCCCAGTTGGGGGATTTTGAGGTGGAGGTATGGAGAGACTGAGTTGTTTGTGGTTTCCCCATGATGGTTGGTCTGAGGATGAACAACAAATAGTGTTGTATCCGGGAAGGATTTATGTTACCTTGGCAATGCGTGAGATGGTTCTTACAGAGTTCCACAGTTCTCCTTTAGTAGTACATCCTGGTGTGACAATGATCTACTGATCCTTGTGGAGTCAGTTTTGGTGGTCTGGGATGAAGTGTACCATTGGAGAGTTTGTGTCTCGATGTTTAGTCTTCCTGAAGGTGAAGGTCGAACAATGTGTTTCGGGTGGTCTTCTCCAGTCATTAGAGTTTTATCATTTGATGTGGGAGACCATCTCAATGGAATTTGATACAGGTTTATCTCAAGCTCCGGGAACACATGATTCTTTTTGGGTGGAAGTAGATCGTTTAACAATATCAGCCCACATCATAGTGATCATGGAGTCGAGTATAGTGGATGTTTTTTCGAGGCAGTATCTGGAGGAGGTGTTGAGACTTCATGGAGTCCCAAGGATGATCATTTATGATCGAGATCCTCATTTTACCTCAATGGTGTGGAGATATCTAAAACATGACTTTGGTTCTCAACTATGCCTTAACACTGGTTTTCATCCTCAAACGGATGGTCAGACAGAGCTAACCATCCAGACTCTTGAAGACATGGTACGCATCTGTGTTCTTGAATTTTGAGGTTCATGGATGAATCACTTACACATGGTGGAGTTTTCTTACAATAACAGTTTCCACTCCACCATCAGTATGGCGCCATTTGAAGCCTTGTATGGTCGACCTTTCCATTCTACATTGTGCTGGACTGGGGTAGGAGAGTCAGCAATTCTCTGATAGGAAGTAGTGTATAATATAACATAGATGGTTCAGGTGATTTGTGAGAGGTTGAAGGCAGTGCATGATCATCAGAAATCATATGCCGGTCAAATAAGGAGACCCTTAGAGTTTAATTTTGGTGATCTTGTGTTTCTTAAGGTGACACCCCATTGTGGGAAGCGAAGGTTTTGTCGTGGGTGTAAGCTTTCTCCCAGCATTGTTGGGCCTTTCAATGTGTTTGATCGTGTTGGAGCTGTGGCGTATTGAGTATAACTTCCCCCTCAGATGTTTCAGATACAAGACGTTTTCCATGTATCACAAATACGTCCTTATCTGCATGATGACTCACACATAATCAAATGGGGAGATATTGATGTTGATGATGATTCCACCTTTGAGAAGTGACCAATGTAGATCCATGACCGCATGGAGATGTTGTTGTGTGGGTGTTCCATCCCCTTAGTTCGTGTCTTGTGGAAACACGATGGCATGGAGGAGATTACATGGGAATGTGAGTCACAGATACGTGCTTAGTAACCAGGGTTGATTAATGTTTAACTCTTTCATGTAATGATGATTCCTTATGTGGTTATGAAACCTTCATGCTTTGAGATGGCTCCCTTCGTTGCATTGTTGGCTTTCTCTCTTTTGAGAGGTATCTCGGTGGGTGGTCGTTCAGACCCTATTTCATTTTCTCTTTAGGTGGATTTTGGATTCTCGAGGATGAGAATGTTTTGAGAAGTATCTGATGTAACGGCCCGAACCTCTCCGGTCCATTCCTTTTTGAGAATGTGGTACTGGAGGTGTTCAGGGAAGTCAAGGTGACTTGAGGGTGCATTTGGGTAGACTTTTGAGGAATGTTAATGTGTAATAGCTTTCTCACAGTTGGTGCACGGTTTCCCTAAACCGAGAATCCAAACCGTGAAAGGTTGGTCTTGAGGGAAGTGACTAACGCACAAGTACCGCACAGTTTGCGTAACAGTGAAGACTAACCATGCGAAGTGGGGTTGTCAAGGCAGAAGATAAAACACGGTCAGGGAACAGTTTGTCAAAACGTGCGAACTAACCATGCATGAACTTAATATTAGATCCTAAAATTGTGGATCTAACTCGTTTTGTCTTTAATCACATCATTTAATCCCCTATGAGGCCATAACTCTGGATTACCCTTCCTTGGAGTGGGAGTAACCTCTCCCAAGCATTTTGGTTGAGATCTGGAGGCTTCTCATTGCGAATCAAAGCCTGTTTCTCAAGGTAAGTTATCATTTTTGTTTGGTTTCATAAATCTACCTAGATCTACACCTCCTCTTATCTCAGGATCTTAGATCTATGCCCGTTACGGGTAGATCTAAGTCCGTGGATGTCATTTGTGATGATCTTTGGTCTTGGTTTTGTTTGGAGAGGAGATATAGGGAGGATCCTTGGTGAATCTGCCCTGTCTCCTTAGGAGTTCTTTGATCGTTGTGGGTTTCCTTTAAAACCACTCATGAAGGGGATTCGTGGCTTTTCTAATTGTTTATGTGCAATCATAGAGTTAGCATGATTTAGCCCTTTGGATCACAATGGAATTGACCAAATTAAATACTTGAACCGGATTAAAAGAATTGTTTTGATCGCTTGTTGATGTTGCTTTTAACTGTGATAATGGTTTGCCTCATGTTTTTCTAGATATAGTGATATCTATGCTAGCATTGTTCTGTTGTTAATTCTTGATGGAAATTTATAATGAATGTAAATCCTGAATTAATTGATAATCAATTGGCTAAATATAATTATGCATGTAAAAGAATCTGTTTGTTGATGCTGTTCTAGTTGTTTTAATTTGATGTTAATCAAATTGGTATAGTTATCATGTTAAATCTTTTGTGATATCATACTGGTTAGGTTTCCTGGAATTGGAACCTATGAATTGAATCTGTTAATTCAAGAGGGATTAAAGAACTAGTTGGTTGATAAAAGATAACACCTGGTAGGGATGTTATTTACCCTCTTGTTCGTAAGGCCAAGTGCCTTGCGCTTTAGAGCCATGAGTGCTCATTACGTATGAAGGTTGGATGCCTTGTTAAAGGTCCAAGAGCCCATTTGATGTTATGTTTGATTTATTGCTTCTTGTGCTATGATGTTACCCCAAAGGGGTGTTGTGGTATGTGGAGGGAGGGAGGTATTGTGTTTGTGGCAGTGGATGATGCCTAGGGTGGCGAGATGCATCAGTTTATGCATGTGGGTGTCAGGGAGGACACAAGTGATGATGGAATGGGATGGATGTGTATGTTGGATGCGTGGTGAATTTTATTGAATGTTTATATGATTTACCTTTCCCCACTACTCATGTTAGTTATTCTTGCTTACCCTTCTTCCAAAAGAGGCGATGATGCATGGGGTATGCCACGTACTTTCCATGTCTAGATTCTCAAGGGAGGATGGGTCTATGATCTTGCTATAGGTGGAAAAGAGTCGATGTGTAGTACATATACTCACCGTGTTGATCCCCCTTGTGTATAGTATCATAGAGTTCTTTTATAGAATTTCTAGGAATATGTTAAAGTAATTTCTGTAATGAATGATTGATTAAATGGTGATGATCCATGAAGATGGAGATGCTGGAATTTATAGGTGATGTAGAATCATTAAAGGAACAATTGTTTCTGAATGTGATGCCAATGAATTTTAATGTGGTTTTATTAATGGGTAATTAATGGGAAAATAATTAATTAACGTAATGTGGAACTGATGATAAAGGGAATGAAGTAACCTAATGATGTTCTTTAATTGGTTATGTGCTTATAGGACACCTAGTCTTAGAAATAGCATCCCGGAGTTTGAGAGACGTTACCTGCAGTTGAGATTAAGTCTAAGTAATTCTTGTGGTGTGGTTGTGAGTTATATATTCTGTACTTTTTTTGTTTCTATACGCTACTCCACCCTGTCAGTAAGGGAAACTGGAACCCCGGGGATTCTGAGCCTTGGGGGGTGTTTTCCACAACATTTTGATGGAAGGGTGAATGGCTAACTACCCCCTTTAACCCCAATCTCTTCTCTTAGTAGATACTAGTTCCATTATGTACATCAGTTAGTTTCCCCCATATATGTTTATAGAGGGTTGTAATGGATTGTGGTTATTCACAAACACATATTCTGGAAATAGTATCCCATGTAATACTATAGGTGTAACGTGTATAGGCTATTATGGCTTGAGGATTCTTACTTGGTGTATGTCTTGTAATGTCCTGATGTATAATACCCGATGTATATTACACGTTATGCGAGCTGTGGTGGCTCCCAGAAACAACCTGCTTACTTTTGGTTGTGAGGATGGTGTGGAGATTCGCCCAGGTGTTTGCAGGTAGGCCTTTGTGGTGCACGTGGTGAAGATTGTGGAGCATAGCCTAAGTGTATACGAGCAAGCCTTTGGAGAGAGATGCACAGGACGTATGTCATTTGGGAAAACTGGAAAACCAGTGGGAAAGTAGTAGTGGGGTACCCTTGATATCCTTTTCAATATGATATATTTTTTTATGCGTTACTTCTTGAGAGTTGCCATGGGGAGGTTGGGAACATAGTTTACCTGCTTAGGGGATGAGTTAGTTTCAATGTTGTTCACTGTTCTTTAACATGCTTTCATTACTTCTTTAAGAGAGGATTCTGGGAGGATCTTACTGAGTATACTATTATACTCACCCTATGTATATATAAAATGTTTTTCAGGTCACCTGGAGCAGGATGGAGATCATGCTGGTAACTACTATCTTGTGGTTGGAGGAGCTATTCGGGCTTACAGTCGCTGCCATTTTACTTTCATTCCGGTACCTGTACATTTCCCGTTTATTTGTAGTAACTTTTCATTAAATTTCTTATATGTACATGGGTTTCTTTTATATATTAGTTCTGAGTTGGAGTTTGTTGGTATCTATCTTATCTCTCTCTTCTACATGTGTTCTCTTAGAGGGTAATGCCTCCCATATGTGTGTTTATTATAGCCTCGGTGCTAGTCGCCAACCCGGGGCGTACTGGAGGCGGGACTCAGGGGGGGTCATTATCTCCAATTTCACATTGTCGGCCTAGGAGGGGTACACTTTTTTGGGAGGGGGCCGTGACAGGTAGGACTCCATTGAATCCCCTAGATGGGATTTAAATCATAACTTATTTAGTTGAAACTTCTATTAAAAAAGAAATTTCACATTTATAGGAATGTAAATAAAATAAAGGAAGATTATATTATCTTGAATATTAATTATATTATTTTTATGAATTTCATGTGTTAAATATAATAGATATAATTTTAGTATCCTCTAAACACATCTCTATACATTAGGGTAGATGTTACTATTTATTTCAAAATGCTCATCCCTAATAGAATGAATACAATTTCTAGATTTTTATGTAATTTTTTTGTGTATAATTTATGTCTTTCACTTTTGATTTTTATGAATAGTATTATCAAGAATAAAATTTGGAGTGGATTCATCAATTAAAGGAAACTAATAACATTCTCTTAGAAAAAATCTTCCATTATAAGTAGTGAAGAATAAATGTGAGAAAAAAATATTAATATTTTTAGAGATTATCTTTAATACAATTTTTTATAGGTTTATATCTAAAAACCATAATTTTTAATACTTCCATAGAATTCAGTTTATTGATTTACTAATTTATTGTAACTATAATTACTTCTATTAGTTATTATGCACTTCTCTTAAAAAAATATATACTTATGTTATAATTTAATCATAAATGGTTTTTGTACCTTTAATATGACCTATACATTTAATGAGATAAATACCTCAATAAACACATTTTGGATACCTTGTAATGGGAAATTACAATTACCATGTTATGATAAATGGAGATATATTATATGATATGAAATCAATAACAATTAATAATATTTAATATATATAATTATAAATTCATCCCCTAATAGGCCATATTATTTTAGAACCCATTGATGCATTAAAATGTTTTAGGAAAGCATTACTACTTTTTTATTATCTGATGGTATGAGCCTTGTTTTTGGTTAAAACCATTTGATATATACCCCTTCCATAAATTTCTGATGTGGAAAATCAAAAAACAAAAATTCGAGAAAAAAATACATGATTATTGTTGAAATGATCATATTCCTAATGAAAAAATTATACATTTATTGACTATAATTAGTTTTTCAGACCATCATCCCATGTTTTTCAATATTTTTATATTATTAGAGGATTTCATCCTTTAAAAATTCATTTTGTTGGAGTATTACTCCATTCAGACACTAGTTACTACCTAATATTATTATTCTAGATCCACGGACATTATAATTTATACTCACTATTCATAAAAAATGTCATCCTAAAAATTTAATTGAAGAATAATATTACAAATATTTATGACCATGGAATTAAAAATAAAAAGTTTCATATAATAATTCTACCTAACATGAAAGAATATTGTGTCTTATAGGAATATTGGGTTAGACACTCTTGAAAGGATAATTATGTTTTTTAAAAATATGTTATCTTGGGGAATGATAAATCTTATAATTTCTTTATTAATGTTTTCTTAAAACATCTTTACGCATGTTCGACAAAACTCAACTTAGATAACATTCAAAAACTAAATCCGTGAAATGAATTTGAAGGTATTATTTTTATAGATCAGAGTAGAGGTAATGGCCCAATAATTCATAAGGACTAAATGTTGAAAGTGAAAATAAAGCTATAATAGAGAATGACATAATAGAAATCCAAATTTAAAAAATAAAAAAATAGAGATTCTTTTTCCATGAGGTGGAATACAATCCCAATATAAAACTCATTAATCAAAACATCACAATGCTATCATAGTTACCCATTATATAAATGTATGATTTCATCGACAATGATAACTAAATAAAAATTGTGTTGTCTCACACATTTCACGATGGTGTAATATTTATTGAAATTATAGCAACTCTTGGCATTAGTTTAGAAATAAGCCATTTTTCGATTTTAATGCTAATGGTAATATATGGAAACCATTCACGTGATATTTTTATAAGACATTCATTTCATTATTTTAAATTTCTCTATTAAACATTAAGAATTTCTATATATAGTTTTTATACAAATTAATAATTATAGGAACCCTGGAAAATATAAATCTTTAAAAAAATTATTTTTAACATTAAATTATTATAATACAACTTTATAAAATTATTTATTTTTCTGATAATAGTAAAATCTTATCAGTCCATTGGTACTATAAGTAGTAATTTAAGATAATAAGAACATAAATTCATTAATTATATAATAATAATAATCGTATTATTATTAATATTATGTTATAAAAAAATATGCATATTAATAATAATTAATTTAAATTAATCTATTTCAATTTTAATTCATGGAATATTTATTAGGTGTGAATAAAATTATTTATTATTTCAAAAAAAAATTACTATAAATTAATATTTATAATATGTACATATATATTTTACAACTATATTACTAGCTTTCATATCCCTTGAACATATATAAATATCGTTATCATATTACTTTCCTATATATAGCCTTATATGTATCTGGAAAATAAATATTTACATTATCTTCTTTTTAAAATTTTTTATCATTATTATAATATGTTTTATTAATTAAATTGTTATCGTTATATGAATCATCTTCATGTCATATTCTGATAATTTTAACGTCAATATTGTAGTATATTTTATTTTCCTTTTCATTCATTCCTTCATTATTTTTTACTAATTATTGTTGTTTTATTTTCAACGTTATTTTTTCATATTAAATTTGATTTTTATACAACAATTATATAATTACAAATATATATTTGTTTTATGTTTGTTTCACAATCCAACATCCGTAGTATATAATTAAAGTAAAATAAATAGAAAAATCACCAAGTGTTACATTATATCCCCCTTATTGAGAATCTTCACCCATGACTATTATTTACACAAATGATGAAAATTGTTGCACATTTTCCCCATTAAAAATGATTATTCTTAAATATCTCCATAAAATGGTATTCCTCTCTATAACGTTAATAATTTAACAAGAATTCTATCATATTACCTGGTCACTGTGATCTATGATTTTAGACTATTGTTCCACATAAGATATATAATTTTCTATTGGAACTGCCTCAGAGCATTCAAAAGTGGTCAATGTATCTATTACTCAACATTACCATATTATCAAACCTCATTACCACCCTCGTAGTTTTACTCAATGTAATAATATTTTTTTAATAAATCAAACTCCCAAAATAATGAATAATTTTAAATTTAACTCTTTCATAGAAATTGCGTTGATTTATTGTTTCATTGAATAGATTGAATAATTTATGATATATGTAATAAATTTGTCATAAAAAAATCATATACAGTTTGACATTCTCCCAAAATCATACAATTCTATACCTCTTCCAATACATATACTCAGAAGGTTCCATTTTATTTTTTGAATGTAAATATTTATATTCTCAAAACACAAAATTTGGAAAACTTTTCACTTTAAACTCCATTGAAATTTATATAATATGATCTCATTATACACATGGGATTTTCAGTATTCCATTTATATATACCTTAAATATATGGTTGATAATTAAATTTAATTCTCAACTACATGGACAATGTTTGAAAAAGATTCCAAAAGAGATTCAAGGTAATATCTGGATCATGATTAGGAACAGTTACTGTGATACTCTATACTGTGAAACCAATTCATCTCTATATAAATTGTAATGTTGAATTATTCAGAAAACATCATGTCCAATAATATAAATTTTCAACATTAAAAGATAAATAAATACAATCCAAATAAAATTTAGGACTTTTAACGTCTTAAGGATTCTTATGATGAAATAAAAACTATTTTATAACATCACCATATAGGTATGGTTAATAGATATGACATACCATTAAACATATGGATTTCATAATTTAATTATATGAAAACAACACATCGTTATAAATAATCTGTAATATTTTACTTCACATTACCTCACTGTATATGTTCAGTGAAATCTCAGAAAATATTTTTTATCTAATGATTAACTACGAATGATTATATATTGGAATCATCCAACATAACATTCATTAAATATGATATTTAAATGAAACATAATGATTTCATATATCTAATAATTCAATCACTGGAGTCCTTATAATATAAAATATTTCTTATCTTCTATAATATTTATTTGTCCACATTTTATGCTTCCATAGAATTCACATAGATGGATGGACATTCATTCATTTGGGAAATGTTGGATTTTGAACCACCCACAACGATTCGTATTTAAATCCATTGAAAATCAATAAGTATTCATCATCTTGCAGGAAATTTCAGGGAAATGGAAACATGATTTTTCTATCTCAAACTCCATCCTCCTTTATTTCCACACATTGGTTGTAATGTACTAACTAATCACTATCCTTGAGAAAATACAACCCTATATATTGGAGTATTTTAAACTTATTATTTATATATAAATATATTAATGTAAAATATTTTAAAATATTTATCACATTTGGTTACCACTGAATTAATCCTTCTACATCAATGAATAAAATATTATGATTTTATTACTAAAATAATGGGTTTGGTACTATTGATCATGAAACATAATTTGATATATGGGATAAGGGACCATTATAATAATATGATAATTTATTAAATAAATAATATATAATATTAGGTGATTATTCATCATATATCACAATAACATATGACTGAGAATTATAATTTTATAGTGTCATCGGAAACTAGATACAAAAAAATTTTGTTTTGTGAACTAACATCAAAACATTCAAAAAATTTCATCTCACATGACATACAACTTAGACACAACTTAATTAAAATTATTAATTATATCCTATATATATATAAACATAAAAAGGGTGAGCTACACTACATATTATGTGTAATCCATTTCGAAATCATCAAATGATCATAACCATGACTGAGATTTTATTAAGATTATTATAACAAGATTGTAACATATGAACATCCTTAAAAAAATTTAAAATATCAATAATCACGATATATGTTATTATGACTATTCTTGAAAAAAGTATTATCATAATATAGAATAATTACCAATAATATATTACGATCCTTGATAAAATATTATAAGCATAATACATATGTTTGTAAAACAACATTATCATAGTGTATCATTTCTTTAGTCATGGATTCATTCAATGACTATCAAAGTAGACATGTTCACATTTTGGATCAGGTTCAATAATCATTATCATGAATTCCATAATCATATATCAATTCTAAGGCTATAATAATGGATACAATCCATTATATAACAGTTCTCACTCCCAATTCATATTCAAAATATATCATGGGTTACCAATCATAAAATTTTTCATTACATGGATATAAAATTATAATACAACCTATCTCATAATGGAAACAATGCATAATTTTTACATATATCATATAATTATTAATAATTTTATAACTCATTGAATGGAAGTTATTTTCATAATTATTACACCATAACATACTTAACTAATTGAAAATTAACTATTTTCAAAAAACCATCCACCAAATATACTCACCCTAAGCCATATTGAAATTGATATTGATTATATCATATAATTTTTACTCATATTGAATAAAAAATCATTTATAGATGTTAACAATGATGCAAAATCTTATTTATATAAGCATTTATCCAATATTTGAAAATCATGTGAAAAAACCCCTTTTTCTGTTGTTATATTTTTTTAAAATAATATTAGAATATAAATTATAAATATATTTTTATCGAAAAATAAATATTAAATTTAAATGATGATTAATAGAGAAAAATGAGCAATATGATGTTCAAATAATTTAATTCATAAAATAATAGAATAGAACATTAATTTCATAATTTTTCGAAAAGTAAAAAGCGGTTTTTTTCGTAATTATTTCGAAATGATTCCCATTAATAATTTATAATGAATTCCAAATGAGGTAAAAATTGAATTCATTATTAATTTATTAATATATTAAAAAAATTACAGAGCCTTCTCAAGCTAAATGACAGGGAGGGGAAATATTGCCAACTAAAATTGGAATAAGGCAACTATTTCATGAAAACATTTTCTCCATATTTTTGACAGTCTATAAGTTTAAAATTATACCAATACATTAAAATCAAAGATATAATTACTAGAAATTAATATTAATGTGTCTAAAAGGATTAGGATCCTATAATTTCATTAATTTAAAATTTATTATACAAAATAATGAAATGAAATCTAATAATAAAATAAATTAACACCCATGAATTTTATGGAATAGTTTAATTAAATTATATTTTATTAATTCAAATTATTTTGTAACATACAACAAAAACTAATAAAAAAATTAATATATTAAATTATTTTTTTGACAATTAAGTCATAGAACCATGATTAGAGGGTATTAATAATAATAACTAATGTATAAAAAGATTTTTTAAGGTATAATATATATTCATTATTACAAATTAATTATAAAATAAAATCAATTTTATTGAATGAAAATTTGATATATTTATAGTAAACAGTAATTATGCACACAATTGATTTTCATATTAACAAATTAAATAAATCACATCCATACAATTTTTTTATTTAAATATTTATATTAAACATTTAATATGATAATTTAGCAATGATATATTATTTATCTAGTAAAGTAATGAAAATAAAATAATGATTATTAAATAAAAAAATTCAATATATTTATGGGGTTTTTTCAGCTATTTCACGTATGTATTAAAATAAATTTAGACCACATATAGTATTTCAATTTTATTAAATGGATTACGTATTATTAATTATGATATTCACATTTGGTAAATATGTTGCTTTAAATTTGTTTGATATGAATTGTAGTCATAGTAAAAATTTATCACTATAATAAAGGGTAAATCCATATATATTGCATAAGATTATGTATTAAGGATATATTTATTTAATGTAATTCTTATCAGATGAAGGGAGTTTTACCCTTTTCAATGTGGGATCAGAATTTAGTTTCCTATGCGCCATTTACCGCTGAAAATGACCTATATAATATTAAAATAAATGAGTGTGAGAAATTGCCATAGTCTTAGTTTCAGAAATGTTTTTTGTGTACACATGTTGTAAAAACTGTGAAAAATTATATGTTTATATATCTAAATAAATGATTTTTTTTCATGAGAAAAATTTATTTCTCATTTTTAGTGCTTATATAATGTCCTTAAATTTTATCCAATAATAATTGAATATTACTACAATAATAAAATATATAATAAACTGTTTTAAAATAATTAATAGTTATAGATTTTAAATGGGTTAATGTGTCCCATGAATTTTATATATCTCTATGATAGATTTTTGTAATTTTAAATGAAATATTTTCAAATTCACCCTTTTCAAGAATTATATAATGTAAAATAAAAATGAAAATTATTAAAAATTATATTATTTATATTAAATACTAAATTATAATTTATTAAATGATTTATAATTCCAAAAATATATTATTCAACCCAATTAGTTGGATATGGTTGTAAAAATCAACAATTATATATTTATGGGTCTTTACAATTATATTATTAATGCCTAAATATTAGAAAACAATTATATGACTGTAAATATTTTAATTTTTATCATACTTTTAAAATAAAAATACTTGGGTATCAATGCGGTATAAAATATTTCATGTATTATTGTACTATAGGATTTATATTAATAATCAAGTTATAATAATTTATAATATATATGGAAAATTTATACATGAAAATTTAATTGTATTAATTTATTTTTTTAATAATTTCAAATAGTATACCTCCCCTAAATACTAATATAGTACATGTCCATTCTATTCTATATAGCACTTTAAGCCTTGTAGAACCACCAACATCTTAATATTCCTGTTATACAATTCCATTGACACATTTGAGAGTGTGTGGGTCTTCCCAGAAGTCCAACCATTGATCACATAAGTGTTGATCTAAAATAGTTTTTAATGAAAGAAGTAATCACCTTAATCTGTCACATTATTTTTAGTTATTCTATTATATTGTCTAAATCTATAACATTCTTCATAAAATTACAAATAATCTATCTTAAGTATGTTTAAATTTTATTATTATTATGAAACCCATTTTATTCACCCTCTTTTTGACAAATGGGATGAGAATATATTTCTCATGTATATATATGGATTACCATCACACATAGAGATAAAATTCATCTATAATAAACATATCTTATGGAATGATATTACGATGGAATTAATATTTATATACAATAAAAATAAAATAATTATACTACTATTGGAAGCTTGATATTAACTATTGGCGATTTAATGAATGAAGAAATAAAGAAATCATCGTTTCTATTTTCTATAATGAATGGAATAAAGATAATGACTCAATTGAGGTATGGTGAATATGTAATGTGGATATATTGGCTTCCTATAAGACATGTTATCACATTTACCATGGAATGGAAAATGAAATATTTTTGTGATCCATGTTATTTTTTATGATCACATGATTCCCATCTGACAGGCTATCATTCTCATGTGATGGTGGGAAGACTAGTTCATTTGATAACATGGAATACTAAATAAAATACACATGAAAATAATACACATTCCTTAATAAAATAATTTTTTTGAAAATAATATGATCAATGTTTCTTATTTTATATTGATATTTATTTTAAGAACTTATTCATCTAAAATGGAAAGTTCAATAATATTGTGAGATCCATCACGGCATGGAAAACAAAATGTTCAAAGGACATATTGTCATAACTCAGGTATTTATAGAATACTAATTTTTCATATCTAATAATATTTATAAATAAGATATAAATTTTACATTAATGGGTATTCTTTTTTTGATAGCGTACTCGACACCCAACAACTAGTTTCTCTGAAATCATTCGTTACACACAACATTGGGATATACAGAAACAAAATTTAAATATATTATATTATTATTTTAAATTGAATTTAACACCAATCTATTGGAAATAATGGAATGAATAGTATCATATAAATTTTGTAATATGGTTTACACATGATTTAATAATGATTCTATAGTGTACAGATTTATCATAAATTGAAATAAATACAAATTGAATATAAACGACGTGTTTTTAATATATCATATTTAAAGAAAAAAACTATTTTTATAAACTAATATCACTCCTTATGATTTTTTATTTATGGGAAAATTTATTTTATATATTTAATTTAATGTTTTAAATTTATCTTATATGTTTTCCAGAAATGATATAAGAGAAAATTTAATTTTTCAGATAAAAGAAATATTTTTCTAAAAATGCAGTTTTATCGACTAATAATGTTGAACCATTATTAAATTTTTTTATGACACAAATATATAGTCTATTTTACAAAATAAACATCTTCTTTATATTTTGGACATAATAATTTTATTTGTATTAATTTTTTATATTTTTGGGATATATATCTCGTTTTGATGATTACAAATTATGCAAAATTTTAATTGAAACCAACATTGTTCCATCAAGATAATTGATATGGATAAATAAATTTAAATAAATATTTTTAAGTATAAATGGAATATATTTTTCACATTTACTAAAATTCAGTTAATTTGATTGAATTTCACATTGAAACTGGACATAAATACCTTTATATCTTTTTGTAGTTTTTATATAAAAAACAAGCTTATTTATTTTTTTACTGTGTGATTTTGTTTTAAATTAAATTATCCAAAATATTTGTTTTCAAAATGAATTTTTTCCATATTTGAATCATAAGTACCAATTTGTGTGAATATTTATATTTTATTTTCAGATATTATGAATAAGAACATCATAAATTTTTTAAACTACAACGAGTAATGTGTAACTCTAGTATATAAGGGTTAAAAATAATTTTATAATAATATTAATCAACCTTAACACATGTCCTAATCTCATTTGATGAAATAATTCCGACCCTGGTCATCCATGGGATGATTTTCGGACCCCATGGAGCTACATGGACATGAATATGACATTTTATAAAAAATATTTTAAAGTAATGAAATGTATAATATTATCAGGAAAATTTTACTAACATAAAAATAATATGGGTTTATATAACTGATCTATTAGACTATAAATATTCACTATAAATATAAAAATATAAATTTTATTGTGGTATTTTATTTATAATTTTATTATATTAAATATATAAATTTATTAAGACACGATGATGATGCAGTGATTGCTTCATTAATTAAGGATTTAAATGAATAATATTATAAATATTTATATAAATGTAATATGAATATTTTAATGCCATTGCCTAATTTTTTGGAAACGAACATATAGTATCTGTGTATACAAAAATAATGGATCCAATGGATATGA
Organism: Viscum album; assembly: GCA_963277665.1. NCBI lineage: Eukaryota > Viridiplantae > Streptophyta > Magnoliopsida > Santalales > Viscaceae > Viscum > Viscum album. Next base: position 1,438,635,202 of record OY728159.1, read on the forward strand.
AAACCTTGATCTAATTGAAATGAACATATTGTTTCTATGTATGAAAAACTAATGCCTTGCGAAACGATGATTGTTCTATTTTCTCCAACCACCACTCATGGTGGACATTATGATAGAACTGTGTTTTTAAATGATATATATATTATATATATTTTCACTATGAATATGTATTTTTTATTTATCGTATACCTTTATTCATTCCACAATATGTAAATTCGATAATTTCATTGGAGGAAGTGAACAATACCACCCCATCAATTTGATATGACTAATTATTTCCTTACATGTATCATATATAGGAAAGATATAATGTAATTATGTAACATACAAAACATAGATATTATACTTGAATTATAATAAACCCAGGTATCATTTTTTAAATTTTTTTATACTGAAATGAACGTATCGTTTATGCGTACGTATGGCCTACCATCTAAATGAACGATGCATTTCATTTATTATAACCAACAGTTATGGACTATTATAAATACATAAATACTTGATATATATTATATTTAAATCAGGAATACTATTATTGATATATTATACTTTTGAAGAGGGAAAAAATTTGTAATTTTAAAAAGTTCATTTTTTACTTAACTAACGAACATCCAAAAAACGTCATATATTAATTAGAATAACTATATGATTGTTATAAAAAATTAATAATTTATCTAAAAGGAATATTAAAATAAAAAAATGCATTTTATTAAATTATAAATTATCCTATGTATATTATTTAGAGATATATAGTGTGAACATGAATATTCGGACTCAAGGTATGAGACTTTATATCTATATCCATTTATTGTTGCATATTTTGGGTTATACAGAACATTAATATATATGGTTTATAATAATAACCCTTTTCATTTAATTTAATTTAATAGTTTTTAAATGGAATCCAATTTTACTACACATTTTAGTAAACAACAAAAGGAATGTTCATATTTAACGTATGGGGTGACAATGACCTTTCCTCTACCCCAAGTATTATTTTATATTTTGCATTGTTAATGTGATGTTATGTTATAGAAAGTAAAATAATTTCCATATTCCATTTTTATGTATTTTGGTATTTAATATGGTTTTGAGAAAGCATTGATTAAGTCAATATATTGATATTATAAACTGTGATTGCAATTTTGAAATGTTATCTTTACCGTAAGCTTGTTTTATGTGTTACGATTATGTTATGGTTCTTAAGAATTACTAATTTATATGGGTGGTTCCATGAAAACTCAAGTGTAGTTGATCCGAATATAGTGCTACAATGAATTAGGAAATATGAAAGAGGTGAATGATAATGTTTTTCCTATGAAATTTTAGGAATTTACTATGATAGGTATTCCAAATGTATCATTGATGGTTACTCCCTATGTAGTTCTGAAAGCTATAATGAAACTATGTTAAAAATTCAACAATATAACATTATTATTTATTATTTTAATGAGTTTGTTTTAATAATTTTATGATTCTATATGTTTTGTTTAAGAGTTTATGTTTCATGGGTAAAAATATTGATTTTGTGAATATGTGTTCATGGGTTTTAAATAGCCATAGACTAATGGTTATATAATTTATTTTATATTACATACTATTCTTTTCTTTCTCATCCAATGTTTTTTATTTTTTTTTAAAATTTATAATGAAGGGTTGAGAAAGGATGAATTAAAGATGTATTTTATCAATAAAATATATATTTGTTTTAATGTGTTTTATTTTTGTGTAAGAATTTGAAATTGTAGAAGTCTGTACATTGTAATTTTTGAGAATTAATGTAATAGTTATCAGCATATTCAATAAAACACTAAACATGAATGATCATCAATGTGAATTAGTGTAAAATTATGGAACTAACTAAATATAATATATGGGTTATGGTTCGGGCAATGAAGTGGGTATCCGATGTTGGTTTAGATAACATTAGAGGTTAAGATGTTATCTAGATATATGTAAAAAAGAAAATACAACAAATAATTTTAGGATGTTATGGTAAATTTTGTTTATTAGATAAAAACCTGAACAATGGAGATAGGAGAAGGTTGATGGAATATAGTTATATAAATATTCATAGGTTATCTTTACCCTATCTGGGATTCATTTTTTAATAATAATAATTTGTTTTAGGTTTTTGTGATGGTTCTTTTTCAGCATATTCTGCATCATTTTTCAATATGAAAGTAATTAGATCTTTTAAATACTTCTTATCACTCCCTGATGATTTTATCATCACTACCATGGAAAAGGTCTATTCAAATGATTTTTATAGAATCTTTAGTATTCAAATAACATGAATGAATTTGATTGAATTATCTAATTCCTACTCATTTCTAAAAATATTTTATGTGACATGGTATATTTTTCATATGATTTCAAGATCTCAAATTATCCAAGTCCATAAAAAATATAAATTAAAGAAGTAGAGTAAGAATTTACATTTTAAATTAGAGTAACATATCAAATTATAAAGGGAATTTAATGATGATAATTATATATAGTTTCTAGGTACAATTTATTTTCTTGTCCATAATGAATGAATCATGTTGGGATTGATATTTATAAATGATGATGTTAATCGATCTGTAGGAATGATGTATTATTAAATGATGTTTGTATACAGAGTCAATGTATTATTAATACCATTGAATGTGTAATAAGTATACATATAAGAGATTCAAGAGTAGTGGTAGATTGTAAGATGGTGAAATGTTTAAAAGTATTAATGCTCTTTTGATGATGTGATTACATTGGAAAAAGGATTCTTGTATTTTAACCGTAAATATTTATATGTGAAAATTTTATTATATGATGATTAATATTTTACTATGTGGACATAATGGATAACCTTATGGGTTCATATAAACATTTTTTGAGGTGTTTAATAGTTAGTACATTGTTGGATGCAAAATGAATGGAATTAGATTACCATTAAGGATAATGAATTTTATTATTATTTATTATGAAATTATCTAATTTATAGAATTTAATATGAGTTATATGGTTTTAGAAATAGTAAAACTCAAAATATGGGTGAATACCCATCACGTCAGACAAGGCCAAGGGAAACAATCCTCAAACTGAATGGCGATAAGTGTGCATCATCTACAGAAATTCTATGTGAAGTCCCATGTCATTATGAATTTTTTTGTCAAATAATTTTATGGATCAACAATATGATGAATTTATGATCTTATGTTTTATCTAATGGATATACATAGTATTAGAAAATGATTTGGGGATTAAGCGATATATTTTATTTTTGAAGAAATTATCTCCATTGGGAACACTATATTCCCAATGAAAATACAATAATGTAGATTTTCATTTGTGGAGTAATGGTTAAAATATTATTTTTTATGAATCTATGTTTTTGTTTTCAATAAATGGAATTTTTTTTATTTATGGAAATGAATAATCAATCATTGAGAATATGTGATTTGATAAATTATATTTTAGAATGAGACTTTAAGAGTAGGTGATATTATTTGGAGATAAATGTTAAGTATAATCTTAGATGACCATGTGACCAAATTCTCCAATGTTTTTGGGATCACTCTTAGATTAGATTATTTTGAATAATTCAATGGACAAATTTGAATTGAATAGTGTTTTTTGAAAATTGGGTATTGTTTGTTTAAAATTATAGAGTATGAGTAGTATTTTGTTTTATAACGGATTATCCTTTTTGGGGATTATCTAATCTTGTAAAAATAAATTAAGAATTATTTTATGAAAAAAGCTAATGGAAAAAATATATTTAATCTTTTTTGTATTATGTGATTTTCTAGATGATGATTCTAGATTTCTGGTGTGAACAAGTCATCTTGAATACTAATCATTTAGATAAAAGATGAATTTGTGGTCGTAATTTTTTAATGGATTAAACTCTACTAGATGAGTAAGTACATTTCATTATATGTAATTCCAAATATCATAAATAAATTTCTCCAATTTTTGAAATGGAACAGAAAATAAAATCATTGGTTATTTACATTTCCTACTAATGAATGAATAACTGTTTATCCAAACATACGTTTATGGTTTTTAAATTGTCAACATTCTCCTAATCATGTTTTCTTTTACTTTACAACAGAATATGACACTTAGTTTCTCTTCCATATCAATGTTCTCATACATGGAATCCTAGAATGTGTTATATTGGGTGACATTTTTTCATTCCCATTATTACATTAACATTTATTGTTTTATTTAATCGTTTTTTTGATGTGGGATTTCAAAAATCTTTCGGAGCCCAATTTTCAAATTATAAGGACACAATTTTCCATAGGGGGAATGATGTAACAACATAGGTACATATTAAATAATAAATTTTCATATATATTTTAATTTATGAATATATTATTAATTTTTCATTAAAGTTGATTCTTTGTCTGATAGAGTACTTGACATGAAACAATTGTTTTCTCAGAATTCGTAAGTTTCACAAAGCATTGAGTTATAACAAAAAATAATACAATAATATTTTTATTATTGTAAATTGTTGTTAATTTCTATCCATTTGATTGGTGGGAATTAATATTATCATATGAATTATGAAATTTGATTTATAATTGTTTAAATAATGATTTATTTGTTACCAAATTTATTAAAAAATGATATTTAAACCAATAGTATTTAATGGATATTTTTTTATTAATATATTTTTAAAAGAGAACAATTATGTTTAAAAATTCAAATCGACTCTTAATAGATTTCTATTTAATTAAAAATATATTTAATACATTAAATTTTATGTTTTAAATTCATCTTATATGTTTTAATTATATGATATTATAACATAATAATTTTTTCAGATAAAAGATGTATTTTTCCAAAAATGTAGTTTTACAGCATTTTGATAGAGAAGCATTTTATAGGTTTTTTTGACTAATTTATAAGTTCAATTTAAAAAATAAAAATTATTATTTTTATGAAAAAATCAAAATTTACTTTTGATGTATATTAGTTATTTTTCTGATAAATATCAGGTTTTGTTGAATAGTATAAATATGATAAATTTTAATTGAAAACATTTTCTTACATCGAGATAATTTATATGGATATATAATATTATTTAATTGTTTTAATTTATTAATTGGTTTAATTTTTGTAAATTAATCCAATGTTTTTCATTATCATAAATTTCATATTTAAATTGGATATAAACACATGTAAATCTTTTCGTATTGTTAACATCAGAAAAACACACGTTTTGGATTTGACAATAGATATTTATTTTAAATTAATTTCTACAAATTCTATATTTTTAATTTGAAATTTTTTTTCCATATTTGGAATAAAATGTTATAAATTTAGTGAATATGTACATATTATTTTTGAATATTATGAATATTAACTTTCATAATTATTTTATTTACCATGATTAAAGGGTAAATCTAATAAATTATCGTAAAATATTATTATAATATTAAACTACCCAAACACATGTCATAATCAAATTGGAAGAGATATTTTCGACCATGGTATTCTTTGGGTAAATTTTTGGATCCCCTACATCCAATTGGATGTTAGATTTATATTTTATAAGAAATAATTTTTTGAAAAGACAAATAAAATATAAACATTTATGTTTTACTAAAACAATTTTAATATAGGGTAATATTACTGATATATTAGACTATATATTTCCATTAGAAATCGTAAAAATTTTCTTTTATCACCGTATTTTATATTTATATATATATATTAAATTGATTAAATGTATTTAAGACACAATGATGACCGGTTATTGCTTCATTAATAAATGGTTCAAATAAATGATTTTATAAATACTATAATAAATGTAATATGAATATATTTATTCAATACAGAAATATTATTGTTGATATATAAATAATATATTTTAGTTATGGCATTATATTTTACGGAATAATTTTGTTTTCAAATTATAAAAAATTCACATATGAATAGTGTCCAAAATTGACATAATTCGGAATTTAAAACATAAACACGGTTATTAAATAATATTAAATTAGTAAAAATATATTATTTTTTCAAATTGTTAATACATGTCCATATATTTCATTAATGACTTTTTTGGGTCATTTGATGTGATATATTATCTAAATAAACCCAGAATTTGTAAATAACAAGACATCACTATAAGACTAAAAGGGGTAAATTATTAGTTAAACCAAAAAAGATTAGGATAAAAAATATTCAAAACATGTAAAAAATTAATTCATGATGTGTAGTAGATCAAAAACCATATTATATTTGTATTAAATGTGGTTTGGACAATTTTTAATCTAAATTAAATTTATAATAAATTAATATTAATAGAATTTCCAAAAATAATTATCCCCCTCTTATAAAAGGACACCACCTACAAACCACTTAACTCACACCTCTCAAGCCCCATGGATCAATAAAATTCTTCCCAAATATGCTCCCAAAATCCCCACATTTCTCTTATAAGCCTTACCTTTGGAGGAATAATATTCGAGAAATCATTTAGGCTCAAATTAAAATTAGTTACCTAATTTAGAGCTAAGTTTTCTCTCAAATTGTTATCTTATAATTTCCTTCTCCACTACATATGATCTTATTATTCATTGATTACATAAAAAACCACATTCCAAAATATTCTAGTATATTTTTATGATATGGATTTGAACTACATTTACACAGTCCTCCATCTAATGGATAAGAATATATTATTTCTCTGTACGACGAACTATTTCCTCACAAAACAATGATTATTATTTATTCTCCAACCACTTACCATGGTGTCTATTATGATGGATAATTATTTATATATGATATATATTATGTTTATATTGTCTCTATTATTAATTATTTTTCATTTACATCCTAGCATTCTTCTTTCTGTAATGTGTAGATATGATTATATCATTTGAGGAAGTGTGGAGTACCGGCCCTTCAATGTTATATGACTCAATCATGCCATTCCGGAAACATATAAAGGATGAATGTAATGATATTATGTAACATATATAAGATCTGTATTATATCGTTTTCTTAATATACCAATGAATCATCTATGTTTATTTCGTAATACAATGAAATGAAAGAAGAGTTCATGCGTACATACGATCTATCATCTCCATGAACTATGCCTTTAATTTATTTTCTACAAATGTTATGTACTACTATAAATATATAAATATAAATTATATGTGATATCTAAATTAGTAATACTATTCTATAGATGATGGGATTTTGACTACATGGATAATTTGAAATTATAAAAAAAAATTTACTGAAGTGCTGAACATTGAAAAAACGACAGATATAAAATCGAATAAATATATTACTGTTAATAAGTGATTTAAACGAAATATAAAAATTTAAAAATGTTCCAAATAAAGTATAAATTTCCTGATGTTTATTATTCGTGGAGAAAAATATAAAACAATAAAATTCGGATTCAAGGTAAGGGACTTTGTCTCAATCTCCTTTAATTGTGGAATTATTTTTTTACAAGACATTATTTTATACGGTGTATAATTATATCATTTTTCATTTAATATAAATCAAAATATTTTAAATATAATCCTTTTTTTACAAATCATTTTATTAAATGAAAATAATTAACATTTCTTTTTAATGTATGCGTTGAAAAATAAATTTCCTCAGCGATGATCATTTGTTTATACGTGACCATGTTAAGAAGTCATATTATATTTGGGCCATCCGGAGAATATTAATCCTTGTCATGTCATAGTATCTAGAAATTTTAAATGTATCTGATGATAATTCAAAATAATTTCCACTAAAGAAAATGGAAAAGTTTAAACATACTCGTAAATTTAATTTAATCAATTAGTACATGTTTATACATCCACATATAGGATATTTAGATCAAAAAATATTTCTAGAAGACATCCTCAACAAAGTTACCATTCAAGAATTGACCCTCTAAAAAGACATAAAATTTTTTTGGGAGCCATGAGACATGATACATTTTCTAGGAAAATAGTCATGGTAATCTATAATTAGAACTAATGGGATTCATATTTCCATACTTGATTGGTCTATAAGATGAATTACTAGGATATAACATCAATTTTGGCATTCATTGTGGTATATGTCCATCCATATATCATACATTCTATCTATTTATACCCAAACACTGACATGATTTTACCAATATTCTTCATCCGTTAATAGTTTCATAAACTGTGAGAATTTGGAGGAATCTAATTTACAATATATGAAGGAAACATTAATTTCAAATCAATATCAGGATCATTGTATCAAACATTCCAATAGGCCTTCTTTAGTGAACATGAACTGTATCAATATGTGGTGAGTGTTGAATGTTTTTATCACTAGATTATGAAATAGAAATTGATAGGCATTATAAAGGGGTCTTTAGTGATCCTATTATTATAGTAATAAATTTTAATTATCCATAGAAACCTATATTTGTATTAACTAGTCTATAACATTTTAAAAATAACCCAAAAATTGGAATCCTCCTTGATTTTTGGCCTAAAGTAATTTTTTAATCAAATATAACATAAGAAATAATTATTATGGGAAATAATTATCTGTTACAAAAAAATTGTAGGGTGAGTGATGATCAAATGATGATTAATATGATTCTTATTATCATATTTTTTTGTAGTTATCATTCTTCATGCTCGAGCTCCATACCCTACACCAATGTTCCTTCACATATTTCATTTTATATTGATTTTAATTTTTATAGGATGTAATTAAACAAACTATGTGGGTTTTTAAATTTGATGTTAAAATGATACATCAAAAAACACATAAATATTCAATCTCATACTTCAAGACACCAATCACCTATCTAGATAGTAACAAAAATCTAATCTTCCTATTTATAAAAAATTCAAAACATAAATATCTAAATGTTGAAATGTAATAAATAGAAATATAAAATGAACCATAGTTATATGTAATTGTTCACATAGATAGAAACCTCTATAAGAAAATTATTTTGAACACTTGGGAAAATTACTAGAGTAACTAGTCATGTATTGTAATTTTCAACAGATTCTCAATCATATAAAAAAATAATAATTGATTTATAAAGTAGGAAATCATTCCACGCAAAAATTTCGTCTTTGAGCCTATCATCCCATACTCTAAACCAATATGAGTTCTATGGTTCTATTTGGTTTAAAACCATATATGACCACCTAACCTTGGTATAATGATATGTACATTATTATGGATGGGGACAAGATTTCGAGTTTTAATGAGGGATGAAATTGGAAATGATGGTGTTAATGATTGTGGAACAATTGTCGTCCCCCATAATTAAATCTAAAATATCATAGATCATTCATATGAAACTAAACAGTGAACACGACATGAAAAAATGTAATGACTAAATAATAGAATCAATATTAGTATTTGGAATCCAGTATCATAAACGTAGGTACTATACCAACATCTGATGGAAACAAAAAATAGTGAACCTGACATCAATCATTCAAATAATAAAAACCAATGGTGTACCTTATGTTAGGAGATTTTGTTTTTATTTCCCTGTATAAATGAAAATTTCATTCCTGGTATGGAATAATTCAATTAGGAAACCTAAAATTTGTTCCCATGAGTTGGTCTATTATCACTGTGAAAATATCATGAGAACTAAATTGTAAATCTAGGAACTAGATCAGAAAATTTTGTTACCCATTCGTAACTAATAAATCTTGATTCATACATGCACCAATGCACTAATCAGTGACATGGTTTCTTTATGTACTCATGACTATATAATAATCCATAAAAGATATATTTTCATGACATATTTTAATTATCAATTGAATTTTATTGAACATTAGTTATAATATTAACATCAAAATGGTTCAAAATATCCTCACTCGCCTAACGCCTTCAGCACTATGTAGATATGTGATGGTACAAGAATGCCACAAACTTGTTGTGATCCTAACCATTGAGGTTACATATTATGCTGATAGAAACTAAATCTTACATGTCTGTCTCGTTTTGTAGATACCTACAATGATTATTGTGGATCTTGTCTCCACCACTATTCATATTTGAATCAAGTCCACAAAAAATGGAAATCAAAACCATCAAGATCAAAATATGTTGGAACTATGAGACTACAACCACTCCAAACATATCAAGTAGGTACCTACATGGTAATCTATTAACCACTATCACCAATTTTACCCCACTAGTGCCTTTCACTCCCCATATGATATCACCACATAACATATTGCCACCTAGGGAACTAATGCATGGGTTCCATTGAAGAGCATGTACATACAGAATGAAATGTATAAATATGGGGAATCTTCACATCATCTGATGAATCCCATAATCATATTTATTAGAAGCTAGTGGGGATTCCTATATCCATGTTAACTATTGTCAAGTATATATGAATATCCCAACAACAAGCCTGGTGGAAGCACATATCCCTTACCAATTGAATAAATTCCATTTTCATATTATGATGGAATAAAGGGGGAATGGGTTGGATTATATACCATCATAAATAAAAGGGATCATCTAGTATATCTTGGAGATTACTATTATATAAGTGGAAATTACTCCACAAACTTATAGAAAGATTCATTTCATAATATAATTAACATAACTGCACCATCAACATTTACCGTAAATGGTAAAGATGCATGGATAAGAACATATCACTATCTCAATATCTTGATTAATAAATCAAATGGATTAGTATGAAAAGGTGTCTTATCTACAACATTTTCCCTTTATTACTCCCATTAGAGGGGATAATTGACATATTACGATAGAGGGTAATGCACATGGCCAATCTCATATCCTTATTTGAATTGGGGCTCACCACCCTTGTTTTTTGAATTTATCTACATTAGTTAACATTAGTATTAAAAAATTTCAACATAATACCTCAACAGCATATGACCATTCTAATATCCCAAATCGGAATGGTGCTCACCTACTCAATTAGACACATGCCTCTGGAAATGTACATAATGTTGCTGAAATAATCTTGCGGGACAATATAAAGGAACAAAACCAGAATCATATCATTTCTCCAATCTTGGGTTTTTTGTAAAATAAGAAAATTATCGTATATAAGGCTGATATTCCTTCAAAGATTGTTTCTCATCCTATTTTATCCAGTATATAATCCTCAATCATGTAATTACGTCAATCGATGTATGAATTAATCAGGATCCTTTAGAAGATATACATGAGATTGCCCATATCATATCTCATATTATGGAGGATTGTTGGTAATATTCAAAGGGGAATTAATATTTTAACAATAATTTTAGCCCCAATTAATCCATAAATGACCAACATATTTTGAATAAATATCAATGTAAATCTCATATTCCTATCATTGATAGATAATCTCACATGAATACTTCATATGACTTCACACAAGTTGTCAAATGTCGACATATAACTAGATATTTATCAACATGTTACAACATCAATAATGTATTAATATCAAATCCCTAATCAACCCAAAATGGTATGTGGAAATATTCAGGATATGACCGAGAATGTGGAAAATATTTTTGTTCTTATCAATTCTAGTTTACATCATTCTCATTGATGAATATTATAAAAATCTCCGCCGTCTATCAAATAATCCACCAAATCTGAAGAATATCATTAACTCGACAGAACTATTTTTTTAATGCGAATTTCGAATGTCGGGACTCTATTCCCAATATCATAATTGGTCAAACTCAGCACATTGATATCGATCATGGATTCTAAAATCAACCCAATACTAGAAACCATTAAATAAATAGGTTCTCGACAAACTAGCTTTGACGTAATGTATTTCCCTATCGACTATCAAGAGAACATATCTAAAGAAGACATGTGACCCAACAGAGAAACAATTATGTTGCAAATAGGCTGATGAATATAATTTAGATAATAATATATCATAATTGAATATATACATACATTTAATAAGAAAACCCATAATAACCATATTTATTCCCATCACAACTTCATATTATTAGGACAACATTAAATATGAGAAAGAGGGCATATGTTACCAACACTTGAATTTGTGAATGAAAAATCAGTATTTGACGGAAAATCACTTCCATAGTCAGTGATATAAGGTAATTATTTATATCATTAATATAATATCCTTTCATATGATCATTTCTACAATCCCTATAGATTAGAACTTACATATTGAATATTATGATAAACAAATGAAATGTGCTTGTCTCTATATTGTAATAATTATCATTCGATTGTTTTCAATAGATCCATAAAAAGTCATATTCCGGAATAAGAAAAATATAGGGGATTTCACTTAAATATAAACATAAAATTACATATATAATTTAAAATGAGATCTTGTAATGTTATCACCATAGGATAATGATAAAGACTAGTTAACAAACAATCGAGTTATTCAATTTGAAATATAATGCCTCATTAATGGTCCCCTGACATAATGAACAATCATATATGGATTCAAATATATATTTATCTTGTCCCCAAAAATCGATGGAATGGAATGTTAGACATAACAGTGTATGTCGTCGACTACACAATAAGATCCTATTGAAATTGAATCCCATCATAGAAATCCATTTTACATGTTCATACTAGAGCATATTTTTCAAAAATAAAATGGATTTTAATATCAATCACCATATAAGTTGTCTATTAGAAAACATAGATCATTGAGATAAGGGGTATTTTACCACTACCTCCAACACTCGGGTAATCATACCTTGAGAGGATCTATTATTTATTGGTAGAAGAGGAAAAGAACACCTAGCCCTATCTATGTTGGATGTTTTATCTTAAAAGTCACCACTGAGTTCATTACAAACCGAAAAGGTAATGGATTGACAAACAAATGATTCATATCATACCTATTCTATAGAGAAGAGATCTTTAATATCTAAATTTACATCTCAAGAACCATGAAATCTTCAAAAACAAGATAAAAAAGACCTAAAATTGCACCAAATCATCCTCATCAGGTAGGGGTAGTGGGATTTTTATCATCATCATCACCATGAAAGGAAGATATCATCATCAGGATATGAGGTAAATATCAACGATTGACATCCCACTCAATCCTCCAAAAAAGATACAGACCATTCCTATTTTGATCCCTATTAGAAAGTATGAATTGAAACTCCCTAAATGTAAGCATTCATATATCTAGTTATGAGTAATGTTCAGATATGGTAACAAAACCCAATTGGGATCCAAAGATAAAATTGTATAATATGGATTGTGTTATGAGAAATTATGCAAGGGTAAACCACAATAGAGATGTAATTGTTGAAGAATAACTCAATTGTGTATAATGTTAAGGGATAAAGGATATTGCATGATAATCCTAATTAATTCCATTATAATAAATAGAGTACTTTATGTAGACCAATTCGTAATCATAGAGGAAAAAATTAGTGATACCACAACATGAGTGACACATAATATGGATGGACAAATGGAAGTTGCACATACACTGAATCAATGAAAATCTCAGAACCTAAAAACTATATATCATGAATTACCATCCTATTGGATAAAAATTATAGGGATAGAAATAGAGTTATGGATAAATCCCACTCAATATCCAGAAAATATAAAAAAATTTATATAGGAACAACTAGTAAAATATAATATTGAGATATAAAATTCCAGACAATCAATGAGTAACTACTATGGGGAAACATTATATTTCTGTAATATCACTGAATAGAACCATATATACATTATCAGAAATTATAATAGTGATATAATATGCATAGAAAAAAATTATTTACAATCATAACAGTTCTAGATCTTATAATAAATTCATTATAAATAATTAAATTTAGGATGATCTTGAATTTCTTCCATTACGATGATTACATCTCCCCCATTAGAGAAACCATTTATCAGTATAATTATTATTAAATCATTAGTGTATGAAATATTTCCCATCCCATCTTTCCTTGCTTGATCCCATTAATTAGTAGGTGGTCCAAATATTCTTACCTCTAGAACTCCTCAATTCCACTGAATCCCCAAGTACTCAAATTGAAGCCAAATAAGGGTGGAAAACACTAGTGTAGCACAAAAGGTATCAATATCCAAAATGGTTGTATGGAACTTTTCCACCACCCTAATTTCGTAATATTTACATCTCAAACATTGATTGTGTGACTGATAAAAAACAACATTATATGCACATGTTGTTCCAATGGGGCATAATAATTGTCCATCTGGATCAATAAGAGTATTCCAAACTGATAGGTTTTCAAAAAACTCTTATAGGTCCTACGTTCATTTTTTACACCATACCTATGTTAATATATATTTTAGAACTTGATGATCATATTTTTTAATATATTTATTATTTCACCTCAGTTATATAGAAAAATACAACTTTTTACATAAAAAATGCTTGAAATACAAAAAATAAGTTTTGATAGAATGATTAGAGGGAATGGTTTACCCCATTAACTCGACATCATTCTCTTTGAAGAATGATAATAAAAAATATATGATAAATATATTTGAAATGACATTAACATGCATTTAATCCTTTTTATGTATCCATGGTGATATAATCATTTCATAAAATAATTAAAAATTTCATGAATATTTCATTTGTGTACCACATTTAAATCATGGAACATTTCCGGGTTATTAGGAAAAAGGAATAGAAAGGTTGAGATTAATTTTGATTCACTAGATCTAATTGAAGTAAAAATTAATGAAACCAGGTAGGATATAAATCCTATAACATCTCCCATTTACCAAAAACATCCAAAAAATCACCATCATATAGATAAAAAATAGGATTAGGTTCACCCGTTATTTTAGGAATGTATGAAAAAAATAATATTACTATGAATATGTGAATTTCCATGTATATTACCTTCAATCTATGAAAATTAATGTACTATTGATTACCCATCGCAAAAAAACAAATGAGGTCAACCTCATTTACTATCCTAACCAATTCCCCTTGTATAATATACTGAGTCTCTACCACCAAGACTATTATTTCTTCTAATACATCCTCTAAATTTTTTGGAATCTTGATATGTGATAACTGATAACACCCCAAGAATAGCATACATGTGTAACCTCTTGCAAACAAGGGAATGAGGGCGCATGGGAAGATGTTTCAATTATCCATGGATAGAAGATCGATAACTAGATTACTCAAATGTCATTTTACAAATATCATTCCATATTGAGAGAAAATAGCCACAAATTGGTAACAATATCATTTCATATGGATTCTTTATTTTATAATCCAACATGAGATTAGTGATATTTTTGGACATATTAAAATACATAAGGGAAAGAATCTCCTCTAGCCTATACACAAGATCTAATTTAGGTATACATCATTCATTTATTTTCTACATAACCAAAACCAACCAACCAAATGAACACTCATTGTATAAAGATCTCATTTTTTTATTAACATCGATCACTAAAATCGTAATTTCTCTAATGATGAGTATTAGTCCACGATTGAGTACTCTATTCATGATAATGGAGAAGGAGGGCATGGATGTAGAAAAAAATGTTTTCCTATACGATATGTGGAAAATTGAACATTTAATACTAGTCACATTCCCAATAAATACAAACATACATTCAAGACCCACGAGGATGAAATCTGGTAGGCCCAATTGATAGTTGGGGTGTCCTTCGACACCTCTAGTAGTGGTTCATGAATATTCATTTTAAATTAATAACATTTAGGGAATCAGTTTAATGATTATGAAATTAATAGGGGAAGGTAAAATGAAATACATCACAAGTAGAATACTATCCCTTTTGTCTTCTAGATGACTAATCAATTCCACCTAAAACACCATTCCTTATGAGCCTAATAACATGTCACAAACCCAACCTGGGAAGAACATACCTCTGGAAAAAAATACTACATTTGAAAAAAAAAATGTTGTTGTCTTGAAATAACTATCAATCATATAGGCTATGCATATATCAAAGGGACTCATAGGAGCACTGATGAATGTCCTTCGAGGATAGTAAGAGTTTTTAAAAAATTAAGTACATATGAATATTAATTATAATTGAATATTTCATATCAATGAAATATCACAATTAATTTTATAGATGATGATCAAAATAAAATTATCTATATACATTGTATACAACTGCACGATTCATGATAACTTGTGAATTTTTTCATCCAAATGGATCTGGTTCAAATTTGTTACAACATCAACACCATCCCAATTCATACAATATAAATATAGGGATACAATGAGGGAGATTTATCTTTGATGTAGCTCTCTATTCAAGGGTATGATAAGAAAGCACAAAGGACTATTATTATTTTCAAAATGAAGGCTCGAGTTTGGGTGATCACAACTAATACAATGTTCACGGTTTTCCAGTAAGTAATATAATATAATTATTTAAATGGAATACCATGGATTCATATCCACCTAGTGGTACGTCAAAAATTTCACCATTTATTAAAATACAACATTGATGGGAATACAATCATAATCATAATAATCCCCCATTATAGTCATCTAAATACATATATGCAATTGATTTATTCTATATGAATGTGGGAAAAACAAATGATAAATGATGATATATAGTTTACATTGCACAATTTCAAGGGGAATAACCCACTGAATCCATGAACCTTCCCCTAATTGTAATTTTATACCCAAAAACTAATTTGTGGTAGTTGATTTAATCCTAGAAAGCCATCATGAACCACGAACATCGTATGCTCATGTTCAGGTGATACAAATCCCACCAGCTGAGGTGGGTCTGTCAAAATTGGATCTGGATAATGATGTATCGGGAAATGATAACTCTATTTCATCATCAATAAGAATTAAAGATTCACTAATACATTCTCTACAAATCAGGATGTCAAGGATCCATATTCCCTTTGTAGACAGATAAATGAAAAATTTGTCCCATGAATCTCTCTACAATGACTATGGTGGTTATCAATAATGATATCTCTCCCCATATCCTCTGTCACTAAAATAGTGGTAGTGTTTCCCTTAGATTACCCAAATAGAATATAAATATATCCACAATATTAGTGATGGAAGAAGATGATATCCACTAGAAATCCCCACTTTTAATACTAGAAGGAATAACCACCACCACCATTGAGATTATGTAATTATATCTTGAAATAGAAGAATATCTTTAACCTATTTTCATTAATTCCCCTATTCCAATAGTGGATAGAAAATTTATATTTTATTTTCACGTATAATTATAGTGTGTGATAATGGAATTTTGAAATAATATAAAATTAATTCTTAGTGGGAAATGCATTACTATGGAATAATTAATGATCCTCATGGTATCAAGAAGGCATCTAATAGTAAGAAACACAGTCATAATGCTAACATAGAATATAATGAAAATAATTTTATAATTTCCCAATTTATCATTTAAATGTCAATTACAAAATTTTAATTCAATATTGTCACCATCAAGAAAAGTGATTTTTTATGGATTTTATATTTTTTAATAGACCCTCCCTAAAAGTCAATTCCCAATTTCAAATCATTTAACTATTAAATAATGAAACTGATGTATTCCAATCCATATCCATTAAGAATGGTTATATAGGGAAAAATTTTAAAAATATTTCCCTTGACAATGGGAATCACACCACCTATAAAAAACCATAGCGGATCATTTTTTTCATGAAATTATCTATCTCTTTGAGAATGCTTCTGGAACTTATTATCATTTCATGAATCATATCATTATT
The DNA here is from genome assembly GCA_963277665.1 of Viscum album. Taxonomy (NCBI): domain Eukaryota; kingdom Viridiplantae; phylum Streptophyta; class Magnoliopsida; order Santalales; family Viscaceae; genus Viscum; species Viscum album. Next base: position 1,438,652,927 of record OY728159.1, read on the forward strand.
CCATTCATGGGAGGAATAAAATAATATTATGTCAATTTCATGGGTGTTATACGTAACATCCCAAAATGATAAAGGGTTAAATGACTAAATGGTATGACTCATGTCAACAAGGTGCACCTTCCTTTTCGGGAGCCTGTCTGATAAGAACTCTATAGTTAAGAGTGCTTGTCCTGGAGTAGAGATCAGGATGGGTGACCTTCTGGGAAGTTTCCCAGGGTGAGTGTGAGTGAGGACAAAGCACACTGGAAATGACATGTGTTGGCCTGTGGGGACTATAATTAGTCAGTTGACCCGTTCGGGCATGTGGGTGGACCCTGGGGTGGGCCCCACGTGTATGCGGGGCAACTGGTGGTACTTGGTGGGCCAGGACCTGACGGCCATGTTAAGGCGGGGTGTCTGTGCTGTCACTGGGACCCGATTGTCACATTTGGTATTAGAGGAGGAACCCAGCCATAAGTGCAGTGCACTGCCTGGGTTGAGATGTAGGGCCCACAACGAGGGCGTTGTGCTCTAAAGGGGGGGGGTGATTGTAGCATCCCCAAATGATAAAGGGTTAAATGACTAAATGATATGACTCATGTCAACAAGGTGCACCTTCCTTTTTGGAAGCCTGTCTGATTAGAACTCCATAGTTAATCATGCTTGGCCTGGAGTAGTGATCAGGATGGGTGACCTTCTGGGATGTTTCCCAGGGTGTGTGTGAGTGAGGACAAAGCACACTGGAAAGGACATGTGTTGGCCTGTGGGGACTGTCATTAGTCAGATGACCCGTTCGGGCATGTGGGTGGACCCTGGGGTGGGCCTCACGTGTCTGCGGGGCAACTGGGGGTACTTAGTGGGCCATGACCCGACGACCATTTTAAGGCGGGGTGTCTGTGCTGTCACCGGGACCCGGTTGTCACATTATATGTCAGTAATAATGTCATCACATCATAGATCATCAAATAATCATTATTAATTTACAACAACTGAATTTGAATATTAATCCTAGGAAGTGAGCTTTTAATGTAATATTGGAAAAATAAATTTTTGATACCTCATTTTTGAATTATAGATTTTTCAAGAATACTAGTTCCATCCAATAGATTCCCGCTCATAATCTCAAGAAACATATAGGGATCTAATGATAGCCCTCATATATATGGATTATCACAACTTTTGTTGGTAGTAATCCTCTACTATTCACAATGATCATTGAATAAGGGGATAATTTTCTAATTGGTAGAGGTGTACCAACAATACATTAATCTATTAATTAATTTTTATTACATGAACTGGTATTTATGAAACCAGTGGAAGAAAATCCACTTAGTTTATTTGTTCCTTATGTGGAATTGTTGTGTACTATCACCTCACAAAAAAAATGTTGCTTGCATGGAATACAACCTTTAATACATCATCCAATATGAATCTAGTTACTAATTCCAAAATTATAATATCAATAAAAACTACCTAAAACATATTCTTATAGTCAAGAATAATATGAATTAATTTCCTCATCATAAAATTTAATAGGCCTCTTATATTGACCTGCCCATGTGCATCCTCGATCACCCAATGTTTACCAGGAGTTCTAATCAATGATGGATAACTCGAAAAAAAAAATATGTCATCGTGATCATGTCATTGATTGTAGTTAAAAGAAACTCCTTGTCATATTTACCTATCAAACAAGAAACCCTATAAACACCCCAATGTGAACAAGACATCAATATGAAGAGGTCTTATATGCATATACCACACCATGTACTTAAATTTTATTTCTAAAATGCATCTTCAAGTCCTATTGGCATGAATTTGGAAATACCTCAACAAAACCAAGTTAGACTAATGATTCATTTCCTTCCCCCCGCAAAAGAACTCATTCTATAGTACCTATCACTAGTTGAATGAGGCACTATTTTATGTTGAAAACTAAGACACCAATAAAAACAAGGATGTATATCTACACCTATGGATATCATTCATAAATATTGAAATTTAATTTAGATAATATAATCAAATAATTCAATAATGAGTAAGTTATGAGTAGGGAATAATTAGTAATATAATTAATTACATCAGTGGATTTAAGGAAAAATTGTATTGGTCACCAATATTTCATCACATTAATCGATCACAAAATCCTTATGCCAACATAATATGTAATGTTTCTCTGGTCATATAGATAATCGAATTTTACGAAGTCGTTTTATATATCAATCATAGAAGGTTTGTCCAGTCAATCATCATTTATTGTACAGAGAAAATAAATCAGGACAGCACTAGACTATAACATGATTAACTTTTAACCAACAGTGTATCGATGGATCATAGATTCCACTAGCTTTAAAATAGGTACCACCAATCAGATCATGTCAAAATGGAATAAACAAGATTCATAACCACAAACATTACCCATTGAGATAGGTTAAATGATAAAAAAATATCTTATAAACATGGAAATGATGGGATCCTCATTGGATATATTTAGGAATGATAAAATGTCAGCACTATGGAAGATATCGATGCATGATCCTATAAAAAATAAATATGAGATCAAAAACTCCCCCAGATCATTTTTCATGATTAATATTGGAAAATAATTATGTAGGACTTTATTGCAATCACTAGTAAATTTCATGTAGTCCATATTCATGAATTACTCACCCATAAATGCGTTTTGTTCCTACATATATATAACTATTCCTATATATATATATGGGGAGTTGATATTGTTTTTCCATATCCCCCAGTAACACTACCCAATTTTATTGTGTAATAACTACAACTGACTTTGAATCCAAATGGGATATGAAATTAACCATGAAAGAATATAGGATGAATAATATCATAAATATTTTTACGTCAAATATCATTACCATATTATTTTTCTATCACATGATAATGAAATAATATAACTCCAACTTCAATGATACTGAATCAATGAAATTATATAAATAGTACATCATCGAATAAAAATTTCAACCCACATTCATGCTGTAGAAAATAGACATATATGTCTCTTTAAAAAACATTGTTGGCTAAACTCTATAATTATATTGAGAGAAAAAAATTATTGGACAAACACTTTCATGATTTATGGGCCAACTTTACGCTCTTGTGCACTGCCAATCAACAAACTTTTTATTTATTATTGTACATAGTAAATGTATTTTCCCATTGAATTTGACTTTCCAACACTCTAAATAGTTATATATGGAAAAAATATGTGTGGAGTAAATGAAAAATTGGATGTATGGGTTGGAAATCATAAATGATAAATTATTGTGTACAATGTACAACCTCAAGGATCATCATAATTGGATAGCACAAACAGTCAAACAGACTGTTTACCTCCAAAATGTTTCATTGAGAATGACTATTGGCTCTCAAAATACCCATTATTTCCGGAACGAATCCTCCTATAATGGATCACATGTGGGAAGGTACACAGAAAATACATTAGTGCAATTCTAATGGATATTAGTCATTATCCATAGCAGATAAGGAACATGTTACCCCCCTACAAACCAATCCATGTGTCACGAACCAAATTTTGTCTCCATCAAACCAGTACCAAACCTGGCTCATGGAAATTCTCGAAGGACATTCCCTATCAACACAAGATGGAACAAGTGCCCTGGTATTGTTAATTTTGGTTTGGGAATGATTTACCAGATTATGAAAGCATAACACATTTAAACAATCCATAATATGAATCTGAAATTTTCGAGCCAAACAAGTTTTAACCAAAAACCAGAACTAAATACATTGGATTATATATAATAAAATTGGTCCAAATACAAATAAATACACCACCATGAAATCCCCAAGGACTCAAATGGCATGGGGAAATCACCCACAAACCATCTCCCTAACTCCACACCAAGGATGGGAACTAACACCCTGAATTGCCATCACCCTAAGCCTTTCCATTACCCAAGTCAAACATAACCAATTATATATACACACAAGGGGTGTAAGTAGGGTTTGGGCCTATGCCGAATAGGATACTACCCAATGTTTCCAATGATCTTGCAATACAATGTGAAAAAGGTAGCAGTTATAATATTCAAGGGATAGGAGTGTTAAAATTCCACAAAATGTAACATTCAATTAAAAAAAGTTATCAATCCAAAAAATTTAGAATGTTCCAACATTTTAATATAAATGATATATAATTTAAATTAATTCCCAAAAATCACAATACATTGGTAAATACTACAAATCCAATGAGCAACAACATTGGGAACACCCCTAGGAACTGGGTTGTCTTGGGCCCTATGTACCTCATACCTCGATATAAAGTAACTATAGAGAAATATGTTCTCATGCACGAGCCACTAGTAGGTATCATACCCATAACCAAGTGGTCCCCAATAATCATCCACATAGATTAGCTAGAGTTGTTGTTATCTAAATTCTATGTGAAATAGGGATAAAACTCATCTTGTCCACTAGCCGTACTAGTACAAATCTGCCCCACCTAGGTACCTGAGCTTCCCCTTCTGTGCTCAATCAATTTTAGGATGAAACATAAATCGATTTTCATATAAAACATAATTAAAGGTCAAACAAAACCAATATAGTAGACATTACATTTCATACCACTTATAACACGCAATGAAACAAATAGATTTTATTTAAAAAAAACCCTCCAAAAATCTCACATTGTTTTGCACCCAAAATTCATTGAAATATCCACTCTGCACACTATATGCTCACTTGTAAGTGACAAAAACAAAATGGAAGTTCAATAACCTTTAATGAAACGAAAAATTCATTTATGGGGAAGCCCCATGTGAACCAAAAAGTTATTTCCTTTAAAAACCCCCATTTTCACACAAACACGACACTTTAAGCCCACTTGCTTCCCAAACTCCATTTATACAAACATTCACAGCAAAGAAAAAAAATAAAAAAATTAAAAACATGATTTCTAGTCCTAATAAAAATTAATAAAATAAACTCTGTAAATATAGTACTACCCCAAATGAACCAATAAATGATTTGTATGAGAAAAACACCCAATATCACCAAATATTGGCACCTAAGATTCATTTAATTTATAAATGCTACTAAAAATTTTTTTGGCAGAAACATTAAAATGAAATAATCATGAAAATACTATAAACACATCAAGATAAGTCAAAAAAAATTCATGTACAATGGAATCACCTACCAAAATAGTAAAGAACTGAAATACCTAGTGTGGAACTTCAACCGCACCACCACCACACCACAAGGGAGTGCGATCGAACCTAAAACAAGAGGATTGGACCAATAAACTCAAAATGACACCTTGGGTACTAATACCTAGCTTCTAGACATTTTGGGATTCATTAAAAGAGGGAAAACTTTAAGGAAAATGAAGGAACTTAGAAGGATGGTCACTTCCTTGAGAAATCTGGATGAATTTTGAAACCAGAAAATATCGGCCCTAATTCTAATCTGATACGATCTCCAAAGAGGGGGAGAAGATTGTATGGGTGCGTCTAGGTACAGTGGGAGAAGGTGAGAGATGGAATAACCAAAAAATGATACAAAATGAATATTTTATGAAAGAATTAAAAAAATTAAAACTGGAAATGGACTTTCGGGTTGGCCCAACACATAATTTTATCACCCTAATCCAAGATGATAATGATTTTTTAAGTAGCCCAAATTTATTTAGGGGTTTGAATAGTTAAATTAAGGGCATTTTGGATCTTTAATGGGAGAAAAGGATGAAAAAATAAAGAGTTATTAAAGATACAAAAATAATTTTGAAAACTAGAAATGGGCTCTCTGGATGGCCCAAATATAGGAAACCCACCAGTTCCTTCAAAAATTCATGGAAAACCCCCAAAACAAGGAAATAATTTAAATTAAATGAAAAATACCTTTAAAATATGTCATCTGTGTGACAATTCTCCCCACCATGAATAAATTTCCGCCTCGGAAAGTCAATATGAATCTTTATTGGAAAACAAGATCAGTTACTATTCTTCGGCCCATTACATTCACTCCCATGTATCATGTGTATCATTCCAATGCATCCATAGAACTCGGACAAATTGAATAGACTTCCCTCGAAGTACCTTCTATTCGGTGTCAACTATTTTCACCGGCCTCTCAAGAACAGACATGTCAGTTACTATCTCCAGTTCTTCCCAACTCAACACATGGGACAAATCCGGGTTTTATTTCTTCAACTGAGTGACGTGGAAGACATCATGAATGGACATCAACTTAGATGGTAAGTCCAACTTATATTCCACCATGCTAATATGCTAGATGATATCAAATGGCCAGACATAAGGCGGTGTAAGCTTCCCTTGCTTCCACAATCAATGATGGCCCAGACGAGGGGCCACAATCAAGAATACCATATCACCCATAGAAAACTCTAGGTCACAACACCTCCGATTAGAATAGGTTTAATGGTGACTCTGAGCTATCAATAAATGCTTCCCAATCATCTTGACCCTCTCAGGCCTCTCCTTCACTAGACTCGACCCCATTAGTGAGGTCCGACCTACCTCAGCCCAACACAGGGGGGACCAACACATCCGACCATAGAGCGCCTCAAAAGGTGCCATTCAAATCGAAGATTGGTAACTGTTATTATAAGAAAACTCCACCAACCCCAAATGGCTATCCCAGGAACCTCCACAGTTAAATACACATGCACAGAGTATATCCCCCAAAATTAGATTTGCATGCTCTATCTAACCATCTTTCTGAGGATGGTATGTCGTGCTCATCTTAATCTGACATGCCAAGGCCTTCTAAAGGCCTTCCTAGAACCGAGAAGTGAAACGAGTGTCTCTATCTGAGACAAATGATGATGGAAAACCATGGAGTCTAACCATATCCTGTACATAAAAATGGCTCATCTCATCCAATTTAGATGTATCTTGTATCAGAATGAAGTGAGATGATTTGGTCAGATGATCAATCACCACCCAAATGGAATTATTACCCCGAGGTTTACGAGGTAAGATAACAATGATGTCCATGGAGACATTGTCCCACTTTTAGGTAGGAATGGATAATGGCTGGAGAAAAATGTAGGGACTTTGGTGCTCTACATTCACCTGCTGGCACATGTAGCATCTTGAAACAATGTCTTCTATATCCCGTCTAATACCAGGCCACCAAAACTGTTAATAGACATCATAATACATATAAGTGGAACCCTGATTGACAATAAACTGAAACTGGTGGCTATCCCCCATCACCACTTTCAGCAGAGACAACAAAACTACTGGACGTCCCTTGAAGAACAAGATGCCCTAGGGAGACGAAGACCAATCAGTGGATGCCTCCCCACCATGAAGAAACTGCTTCGACTACTGAAAAATCTCATCACTGGGATGTTCCCACTAAATCAACTCCAATACAGTAGGAGTCAACTAGACGCTCACCAAGAATGACCCACCACTAAGATCCCTAATCCCCATATGCATCTGAGAAAATATCCCCATCAATGTCCACTCATCACTAGACTTCATCAAATCCTGAACTGGAACTATTATTCTCAAAGTGTTGGCCACCACATTACCCTTTCCTGGGGTATAGAAAATGTCAATGTCAAACCCCTGTATGTACTCGATCCAGCGACGCTACCTCAAGTTGTGGTCCTTCTCTGAGAAGATATAAACGAAGCTTTTGTGATCAGATTAGACCACAAACTTCTCCACACATAGGTAGTGATTCCATGTCTTCAAATCATGAATTCCCACTGCGAATTCGATGTCATGGGTCAGGTAGTTCTTTTTCTATGGTCGAAGATGTTGATATCCATACGCGATCATGTGATCATCCTGCATAAGCACACACCCAAGACCCATACATGATGCATCACAATAGACCACATATACTTTTCCAACATCTCGAAAAATCATCATGGGGGAGGTAGCCAACCACCTATTCAACTCCTCGAATGACACATGACATTCTGGACCCCATACAAACATCACCCCTTTCAGGGTGAGGGAAATCATCGGTGAAGGAAGGTGAGAGAAATCCCAAACAAATCGCCTGTAATAACCATACAATCCATGGAAGCTCTTGATCTCAAACACATTCATCGGTTTCTCCCACAACAAGACCTTAATAATTATCTCAGGGTCCACTAAAACTCCATTCTCTATGATCACATGCCCCAGAAATATCGCCCCCTGATCTATAAAGTTCACTTTGAAAACATTGCATAATGGCAGTGATCCCGTAATGTACCCAAAATGATCCTAATGTGATGGTCATCTTCCTCATCAGAGCTACAGTATACAATAATTTCATCCATGAACACCACAAAAAATGAATCAAGATACTGATGAAACACCCTGTTCATGAGTTCCATAATGACCGTTGAAGCATTGGTCAATCTGAAGGGCATGACCAAATACTCAATGTTGTCATACCTGCTTCGAAAGGCTGTCTTTGGGATATCTGACACATCCACATGAAGTTTATGTTACCCCAAATACAGGTCTATATTTTATAAAAACCTTTCCCCCTTAAACTGATAGAAGAAATCATCTATTCTTGGTAAAGGGTATTTATTCTTAATCGTTACCTTATTCAACTTCTTGTAGCCAATGCACAACCGGAGGGATCCATCAGATTTTTTCACGAAAAACATAGGTGCAGACCAAGGAGAGATTATATGGTGAATGAATCCCTTGGATTCTAAGTTTTCCAGCTGTATCTTTAATTCCCTCATCATGGTGGGGGACATGCGATAAGAGGGAAGAGATATCAGCTGGTTTCTCGGCGCCCGATCAGTTGAAAACTTCACATCCCGCCCCAGGGGAAAACTTGAAAAATCATCCGGGAATACCTCCGGAAACACATTCACTAAAGCAGGTAGTGATCCTTTAGGGGAACGACCATACTATAGAATGAGAAAAGATAAATGGAATATAACAATTCCCACCTCTAGGAGTGGAGGCCCTGCGTGACCGGACTGAGGATCCCATTATCCATGAAAAACCTGACGACTCCCATCAGGTGTCGTGAAACTCTCATGCTGTTTGTAGCAATCTATGTGTGCCTAGAAGTGTACTAGCCAATCTATTCCAAGTATTATGTCAAAAAGTTCCATATCTAGAACCCAGAGTTCCCACTCCATCTCAACCCCTGACACGGAAAGCGCACACGAGGGTCACCTAAGGCCATGCGCCTTCTTCTTCCAAGCGGTGCCACCAAATCAATCGTGAAAGACATCAACTCAGTTGGAAAATTCATCATGTTCATAAAATTGGAAAAAATAAATGAAATAGAGGCACCATTATCAAAAAGAGAAGCAGCTATAGAAGATTCAATCAAAATGGTACATCGACATGTCGACGATCCAACCTCTGATCCTGCTGGTGCCTGATCCACCAAATTGAGATGTTCGATATATGCATGAAGAAGACCTATTGTATGTGGCTGTGCCTTAAACTAGCTCTTCCCAAAAGATGACCCAGCCCTACCAACACGAAATCCTAATCGAGATCCCCTAGTCGTCGACGTCTCAAACTGTGCTGGAACTCCTCTTGAATCCACCAACCCAGCCCCACCCATATTTAGACCTGCCACACCATAGTAACATTTGAAATGCCCCATGCCTCCACACTGGTAAAAATGATTTGGATGAAGTGGACATGCTATTCGGATGTTTCCGGGCTTCCCACAATAGTGGCACATGACCGATCTCACATCAGAAGCCGCGAAAGAAAACTGCATAGAAGAGTGGCCTGAACTGTCACATCTTTCTTCACATGATCATATCACTTCGTTTTCTTCCCCAAGGAGCTTCCACTTACCACTGTCGATACTGAACCATTGAAACTTGTCTTTCCTTCTATATTAATCTCTACCATGCACGCCCGATCAACAACCTCAACATAGGTCCTCACTTTAAACAAGTACACCTGGGAGTATATCTATGGTCGCAAGCCTTTCTCAAAACTCTTGGCCTTCACCTGCTCATTAGAGACAATTTATGGAGCATACCGAACCAAATTAGGGAAACAGTTGTCATACTCCATCACAGATAGCTTCCCCTGATCAAGTTCCATGAACTCTCTTGACTTAGCATAAGCTAACACCTAAGAGATGCACAGTTCATTAAAGACATCCTTGAAATCTCCCTAGTGCATATGCTCATTCTTCGCATCCTGAAGCACTGACTCCCACCACTTATGGCTAGGACCCTCCAAATGAAAGGAGGAACTCTTCACCCTGAGCTCCTCAGGTGTTTCTAGGAACTCAAACTTACGCCTGATCTTCTGGAGCCATTCTTCGGCTTATTGGTGTTATGAGCTAACTCAGAAGGTAGGAGGCTTGTTTTTCATAAACTATTGTTCATTATCATTTTTAGGACCAGTCTATTATTCCCTAACAGTAATAAGAGAATGAGCTAGTCCATGTCCCAAAGCATGGATAGCCCTAAACATAGCCTGCACGAGCCTCTGATCAATCAGTGTGGGAGAACTCTATCCAGCTTCGTTATGTGGGCGCGTGGGAGCTTTCTGGGGAGTCATGTTGCTACAAAATGAAATAGTCCCAAAAAAAGAGTCAATAACATAATTCTGAAAATTGTAATAACACACATCAAATATAAGTAAAATAAATACATTTCAGTAATAAAAGAAACAATTATTCCTCATCGGCCTGATGTCCACATGTGGTCTCTAACCCACACGTCTCACATGGAAGTGAAGTCAATCCGTAAATTCAAACATCCCCAAGTTACTTAAGGGTTTCCATGAGTGGGGAAGGATAATCAACATAATCTAAACCAAAAACCTGAGGCTGGATAGTCCTACCTCCTGTCTCTTCTGACTCATCCAAAAATAGCAATATTACCCAAAAAATTAAATTCCTTTGATATCATTTTGTCATGAACTGAACCTGGTCACCATCAAACCGGCACCAAACCCAGCACATGGAATGGACCTAAGGTTGTTCCCTATCATCAGGGTATGGAACTAGTGACTAGGTATCCTTAATTTAGGTTTTGTAACGATTTTCCTGAGTATGAAATCATAACACATTAAAACAATCCATAATATAAATCTGAACTTTTCGAGCTGAACAAGTCTTAGCCAATTACCAAAACTGTAAACATTTGGTTATAGACAATAAAAGAGGTCCAAATACAAATAATGACAACACCATGATAGCCCCCAATGACTCCACGTGACAATGGATAATCACCCACACGCCATCTCCATATCTCTGCACCAATGATGGGAACAAACACCCTGAACCGCTATCACCGTTAGCCTTTCCATTACCAGAGTCAAACATAACCAGGTATACTTAATCCCAAGGGGTGTAAGTAGGGTGTGATCATAATCACAATAGGATACCACCCAATGATTCCAATGATCATGCAATGCATTGTTAAAAAGCAAGTAGTTATAATAGTAAATGAAAAGAAGTGTTAAAATTTCAAGAAATGTATCTTTCATTTGAAAAAAGTTTTCAATCCAAAATTTTCAGAATGTTCACAAATTTAAATATAAATGTTAGATAATTTAATATAAATCCAAAATCTACCTAATAAATGGATTAAAACTACCAATCCAATGAGAAAAAACTTTGGGAATAACCCTAGGCTCTAGTTGGTCTTGGGCCCTATGTACCTCGTCCCACAGTGTAAAGTAACCATACAAAGATCCATTCATGAGCACGAGCCAGTAGTAGGTAACATACCCATAACCTAGTGGTCCAAATTCATCATCCACATAGTTTATTTAGAGTTACCTTTATCCATATTCTATGTGAAACAAGGACAATACCCATTCGGTCCACTAGTCGTACTAGTACAAATCCTCCCACCTGGGTACCACTGCTTCCCATTTTGTGATCAATCAATTTAAGAATGTAACATAAATATATTTTCTTATAAAACAGAATTAATTGTAAAACACAACCTATATAGTATCTATCACATTTTATTCCACATAAATAATGCCACAAAACACATAGATTTTTTTAATAAAACAACCTCCAAAAATCTCATATTGTTTGGCACCCAAAATTCATTGAAAAATCCACTCTGCACACCATGTGCACACATTTATGTCACAAAAAATGTCAGTTAAATAATATTTAATGAAACAAAAAATTCAGTTATGGGGAATCCCCTTGTGAACAAAGAATTTATTTCTTTAAGAACCCCTATTTTCACACAAACATGGCACTTAACGCCCATCTACTTCCCAAACACCATTTAAACAATCTTTCACAGCAGCAATAAAAAAGAATAAACATTAAAAACATGAATATCAGTACTAATACAATTCATTAAAATCAACTATGTAATTATATCAGAGCCCCAAATAATCCAATAAAAGATTTGTATGAAAAAACCCCCATTTTCACCAAAAATTGGCTCCTAAGATTCATTTGCTTAAAAATTACACTAAAAAAATATTTGTAGAAAAATTAAAATTCAGTAAATAGTAAAATACTATAAGCACAAGAAGCTAATTCAAAAAAAATTCACGCGTAGTGTAATCACCTACCAAAAGAGTCAACAACCACAAATCCTAGTGTGTAACTTCAACCGCACCACCAACACACCACAATGGAGTGATATCAATCCAAAAACTAGATGATTGGACCAATAAACTCAAAATTACACCATAGGTATGAATTAATAGCTTTTGGACATTTGGGGATTCATGAAAAAAGGGATAATGCTTAAGTAAAAGGAAGGAACATTGATGGATAGTCACTTACTTGAGAAATCTGGACGATTTTAGCAACATGAGAAGTTCGGGCCTACTTTCTGACGGATACGATCTCGAAAGTGGGGGAAACGAAACTGTAGGTGTGTCTAGCTATAGTGGGAGCCGGTGAGAGGTGGAATCACCGAAAAAGGAATCAAAATGAATATATAATGAATGAAGTAAAAAATTAATACCGGAAATGGGATTTTGGGTAGGCCAAATACATTATTTGAACCACAAAATACAAGATTCTAATGAATTATTAAGTGGACCAAATTTTATTGGTGGTTTGAATAGTTAAATTAAGGTAATTTTGGAAGTTTAATGGGTGAAAAATGATGAAAATCATAGGAGTTATTAAAGAATCAAAATTTATTTTCAAAATTGGAATTGTGCTCTCGGGTTTGCCCAAATTTTGGAAACCCACCATTTCCTTCAAAAATCCATGCAAAACCCCAAAAACAAATAAAGAATGTATATTAATTGAAAAATACCTTTAAAATATGTCATGTATGGTACACCATGTTTTCCTTAAAATCAATTTTCATAGATAACAACATGGATGTCACATCTACATATAATGTCATTGAATTTCAGTGAACCTTACACCATTTCCACTTGACATTAAATTATAAAGAAGAGATCAGAACCACACATCCTTTATCTACATAATTTTTTTCCTTTCCTGTGGATTTTAAAATGAATATAATATATTCATATTGAATGGTGCAAATCTATATAATGAGTATTACATCATTGATGGTTCACTACACATGAACTAAATATAGGGGAAAATATGTTGTATTATCATGCCTAGCTCTGAGTTGGATCCATATAAGGATGATCCCCATTCATAAATATTTTGTGGATTGATTCCAATTATCAATGGACAAAGATCTATGCCATGATCTCAAATATTGGAACCATTCCCAATTTAAATATAAAATAATCTCTCATCTATATATGGGTATGACTGGTGTGACCTATTTACCATTTATGAACACCATGTGTATTGATTCCTATAATCATTGGAATGTGGGGACATCCATGTCTCATATCATGGTTCTAGGATGAGATTTAATAGATGAAATCCCCCCTCTATGTGTAACGTCCCATTTCTGGAAGCCAGCCTAAGCTTCACCATACCCGGTTTCTCACATGGCCTCAAGTGTATTTCCCCAAATGCCAGAGGTATCCGACTAGTAGTGAGGGCCTTAGGTGTGATAGTGTGGAATCTATGCCATCATGGGAAGAGTAACAAATTGGAAGTGGAACACTAACAATAGCAGAAGTAGTAAACAAGAAGTACCCAAAAGTAATCTATTCCACAGTTTCAATGAATTTAGTTCCGCAAATCATGTAAGAAGAAAATAAATGATAGTAACCCATTAGAATATACTAACAGACTAAACCCTCTTGCTCAATTAAATATCTAAATAAACCCTCTGGGAAGTACACTATGAAAAACCCCTCTGTTTCAACTAAAGCATAGACTCTCTGATGATACACTCACCATAAATTCCTTATATAGTTTCTTATTGAAAACTAAATGGTTATATAGGGAAGCACATACCTATAATTCCCTCTATGACTCACGTCAAGAAACTACATACACACTGAGAAAGCACTTACTAAAATTCCCCCTATAGTCTCGCATCGTAACAGTAATTATAGACACACTAGAGAAGGCCTTACGCCGATTCTCCCTATGGTCTTTTACACTAGGTTACCACAGCCCTATGTAAGTCAATTGTGCATAGCAATTCCTAGAGGCCAAAGTTAACCACATGAACTACTTGGATAAATACTCTAAAACATGAAAAAATGTTAGATAACAAACACTCCATCCAATAGTACTATTCAAGTAATGAAATGTAGCTACCTAACATGAAAACTATTCCAAATAGTAAATATAAGAAGAACATGGGGAAAACATCCATGGAATATCAATATAAACAAAAAATCAACAATTAACCTCTATCTAAACATACAAGGAATAACATGCATAATCATGGCTAAAACCCATAAAAATGCAATACCCCGAACAAGGGCATTGCGAACTTTTGCACATATAACTCAAAGACTATCTATGAAAAGTCACAATCCACCTACATCGGAGTTGGCAGATCGATATACATGAACCTAAATCCCTAAATCTCCCAATAACACATTAGATCTACAAAAACACATATAATTTTCAGCCTATGAAACCATGAGAAGGTGGGTTAGGAAACACAGATCTAGAAGAAGGAAGAGAATACCATGGAGATCGCAACGTAATCGACGATGGTCAAATCTGAGAATGGATCCATAATCATGTGCTCAGAGAAGATATAAGATCGTACAGTTGCTCATGAACAAGAAAAAACTAAAAGAAGATGGTTCTATCGATTAGACGTGACCCTGATACATTTAATGAAAAAAAGTACACGACGTGTAATTGACCTTACCGGCCCCCGCATTAGGCAGTATCTAGAACACAACCAATGACTCTGTGTAAGGGTGTTACATAGATAGCCCATGGCTACTCATTGTTACATAGTACACAGCATGTAATCATAATGTTCATAGCGTGTACATGAAATATTTTTTTAGAAACTTCTCTATTTCATAGAAACGACCTGATGAAGAAAATCATTACTGAAAAGAAGATATGGGTTCATACAGACTTCCCCCCTACATGAAATTCATCCACGAATTTCACTAGAACTGCGGCGTAGAAGAATAATCCTCAAATAGCTCTAGCCAATATAACCATACATCAGCCTCCCTCTCATAAGTCTTATTCTATACTCGTTCGTACTACCATAGAACTCATATTGTATGAATAGACCAACCATAGAGAACATTCGTACATCAATCAACAATCTTGATAGGATGTTATACGAACACTGAATCCACTTCCAACTCATCCTCTGCTAGTAGGAAAACTTGTGATGGGTCTCAGAAATAACATTGAAGTTGAAAAACGTGGATGACGTAATGCATAGCCCAGTACCTCTGATGCAACTGAAATTGATAGGCAACCGTCCCAACTCTCTCTAATACATCAAATGTCCTAACGTACCATAGTGAAATCATACCTTATCTCCTAATCCTCAAAGGTCCTTAACTCGGTGTGACATGCATGAAAACATGTTCCATGACCACAAACTCCAGAGACCGTCTCTACTGATCAACATAAGACTTCTATCGAGACTGTACAATAACCATCCTCTTCTAAATCAACTCTATTTGCTTTTTGGGCTCATGGACAAGAAGAGGTCCCAGCATTTCTACATCTCCTGTCTCAAACCAACATAAGGGTGATCAGCATGGCCTACCATAAAAATACTCATAAGGTGACATATTAATAGTTTCATGAAAACTATTATTGTAGGAAAACTCCACAAGTGGTTTGTGAATCTCCCCAGAACCTCCAAAATATAGGATTCATGCTCAAAGCATGTCCTCAAGAACCTTATTCATACACATGGACAAACCATCAGTCTGGCGATGGAATGTTGTACTCAAAAGTACTTATGTTCCAAAATCCTTGGTTAGCCCCTCCTAGACCTGAGAAGTAAAGCATGAATCCATGTCTAAAACAATGGATTGTGGATCCCCATGAAGATATAAAATCTCTCGGATGTACAACTATCCCATCTCATCTACACTAAAGGTCTAAATGATTGGTATAAAGTGAGAAACCAAGGTGAGTTTGTCAATAATGACCCAAAATACCACATTCCCTCGGGGAGACCTTGGCAAAGATGTCAATAAATGCATTGAAACATCATTCAACATTCACTCGGGAATGAGTAACTGCCGTAAAAGCACCGTTGGTCGCTGATGCTCTGCCTTCACTTACTGATAGGTGGAACACTTTAGGGAAAGACTAGCAACGTCTCTCTTGATACCTGGAAACCAATACTGACATTTTAGATCATGATACATCTTGGTGACACCATGGTGAACTGTCAATACTAAGGAATGAATGTCCCACATCATCTCCTCACATATGTATATATTCCCCAATACGCGCCCCTGGAAACACAAGTTCTCATCCTCGCCTATGGTCTATCTAGGAATATGGTCCTCTGCTGACATGGTTTCTCATAGGACAAGGACATCAGAATCTGATAGAACCCTCATTCGCACTTGATCCAGAAGAGTATAGGTAACAACTACAGAAAAATGAAACGTATGCCCCTCTCTATCATGCTTCTCCAAATGAATCTCAAAGATAAGATCCATAAACTTCCACACACTGTTAGCCTCTAGAACTGCCTATATTAGAGTCCTCATTCTCAATGCATCATCTACTACATTAATTTTTTCATGAATATAAGCGTGCTCAATGTCAAAATATTGATGGTATTCAATCCACCTTTGTGGTCTCAAATTCATGTCATGCTGAGTGAATATGTACTTGACACATTTGCGGTTGGTGAAAACCAAAAATTGATCTCCCGGAAGATAATGACACAAAGAAAGTTAGGCATGATCAACCGAAACCAACTTGAGATTGTGAATCAAGAAATTCCTCTCATGTTTCCTCAATTGTCTAGACACATACACGACAATAATTTCTCCCTGTATAATCACTTCTCCTAGACCTATGCTAGATGAATAACAGTAAACATTATAGCTCTTTATTGACTCCAGAAATACTATTATTGGTGCTGAATTCAGTCTCCCATTCACCTTATGGATAGTTGACTCTCAAGAATCTGTCCAGAAGAACATCACAAACATCATAGTCAAACATGTCAGCGACGCTGCTCTGTGTGAGAAGTATTGTATGAAATTCTTGTAGTGTCCTGCCTACCGTAGAAAGCATCGTACCACAAAGAAGTTTTTGGGAAGCTCACACAAAACTACTACTCTCACATTCTCTAGGTCTACTGATACTCCTGTATCTGAGATAACATGACCCACAAAGTGAACATGGTCCATCAAAAAGTGGAATTTTGTGAGCTTAGCATAAAACTGATTCCCTATCAATGTACTCTAAATGATCAAAAGATGGGTAGAATGGTTGTGTCAAGTGTGATAGTACAACAAGATATCATCCACGATGACTACCATGAAGGAATCCAAGTATGGATGGAACACTCGGTTCATCAGGGCCATCAAAACTGCCTGCATTTTAGTGAGACCGAATGAAATAAACACATACTCGTATACACCATACCTACCCCGAATGGTTGTGAGAGGTTATTAGAGGGTCTAATGTGAAACTAATGGAAACCATAAATCTTGTCAATATTCAAGAACACTCGGGCTCCTCGAAGTTGATCAAAGTGGTCATCCATCCTTTGTATGGGATATATGTTCATTAAAATCAACTAGATCAACTTTCAATAGTCCACACACTTTCTGAGAGTATTTTGACTTTTTTTTGCATACAGGACTTTCGATCCACAAAGATAAGTACTGGTTCGGATGAAATCCTTTTTCCTAGAAATCCTTCAACTGCTTATTGAGCTCCTATAACTCTGGTGTAGCCATCCTCTAAGGAGGAATGAAGATCGGGGCCGCTCCTAGAACATGATCAATAGAAAAGTAAACATCTCTCTCTAAAGGAAAACCTAAAAATTCCTCTAGAAATTCATCTCTAAAATGATCCACCACTATAGGAAAGTATAACTGTGTAGTTTCATGGTCATCAAAATATAGACCAACAATCTCTATTATTTCTCCTCTCAACCCAGGATGCTCGGGTCCCGCATAGCTTGCCTGGACATCCCATTAGCTCTTTTGAAGAAATGATATGCCTTATGGTGAAATGAAACTCACCCTACGATGATACAAATAGATTACTTCCTATAAGGTAACTAATTAGTTCATTCTGAGAATGACAACATAACCTGTCATCTCTAGTACATAGAGGTCCCCTGAGAAGTGACACCCCCAACCACTATAAGGAAATCATTTCACTAATGCACAAAAGCCGTTTTTGTCCCCAACAGAGTGTTTTGAGTCAATATATCTATAGAAAAAATAAACATAGCCAATGTATATCCACAACAGCAACATATATAATGCTACGGGAATCCCTTCTATTGAAAAAAGAAGAAACTAAACTGAGGAAACTAGAATCATTCCTTGAACTGTGGATATTCATGGATCATACTATTGCTGGGTCTACATTACTGCTAATTTCTGGCATGCACTATGACTCTATGACCCTACCTGACCACCATGAGTTGATCAACCATGTTCTTGCTGAAATCCTAGAAACAGGATACCAAGAAAACGACCTCCACCTCAGCCCAAATGACTGGAAGAACTCAAGATCCTTGATTTATGAGACACATGTGGTGTTTCTCGTGAATGAAGAGTCATATAAGAACCCATGTCACCAGCTGCTGGTGAGAAGAGATGATATAAACGCAGATGATGGCCCATCTTTCCACAAAATCGACACTCCACTGGGACTCTCGGGAAATGTGGCCTCGTATGACCACTCATCCCACACTAATAGTACACCACCTAGTTATAAGAAGAAGTGTCTCACCGACATGGATATCCTTGTATAGACCCCCTACGACTCTTTATTATATTAGTATAGTGGATACCTTATCTAGATGTCGACCCTCCATGGCTCCTAACTCCAGAATCCCTCAGATTGCGCTCAATGATCAGCGTCTGGTTTATCATAGAAGTGATGGATGTCATCCATAAGATGTTCACCAGAGATCTAATGTCATGACTTAAACCATCCTCAAACATTATTTCTAGGAATAACACATCACCTCCAGGAATAGGCATGAAGTTCTGCAGCTCTGTGAATCCAGAGTAATACTCCATAACTGAATGAATACCCTGCTCCAGACACAAGAACTCTCGGGCTCGATCATCCCTCAAAGTAATATGATATAAGTAGCCATAAAAGGAACACTTGAACTCATCCCAAGCCATAACCAGTTGGAATCCTGCCTGTGAGAGCACATCCCACCATCTCTTGTCGGAATCACGAAACATGTATGTAGTGAGCTTCACCCGTATGTCTATAGGAATATCGAGATGATCGATGATAGATAGCATGTCCTCCATACATGAATCTATATCCTAACGTACTCCTTCCCAAGTGAATGTTGCAGGATGTTGATACTAGAAAACACACATAATCTCTACCATAGTTGGGGAAGGATGTGTTACACCACAGGTGGTCTACATGAACCTCATTAAGCCCACTCAGAACTGTGCATCAACACTTGTTTTTGGAATCACTATTTGTTTCATGACTAGAACAACAAGATGATCTCCTAGAAGTCCTGAATCAACTTTGTCTAGTGTCTGATCGTTTCCCTGTAATAGGCATACAATGGGAAGCCGTCTTGGTGGCCTGATTCTAAAAGGTCAAGCACACACTTTAGATCAAGATTTTCATGGAATGAAAAAA
This sequence comes from Viscum album, assembly GCA_963277665.1. Lineage (NCBI taxonomy): Eukaryota > Viridiplantae > Streptophyta > Magnoliopsida > Santalales > Viscaceae > Viscum > Viscum album. The sequence goes on from OY728159.1 coordinate 1,438,673,015, forward strand.
ACAAGTGTATGAAAAGAACACGAGAATGTAAGAATTAATGTTTTTAAAAACATGACTACATTGTATGTTTAAAAGATACACATTGTTTTCCCTTAATCCTTTCAGATGAGTGTGCACTCTTGCAAACTTGAGTTAGGTAACACCCCAAGTACACAACGTGTTGTCCTCAAAGATGACATTTAGCTGAAATCTCTTTCCCTGGTCGATTCCTCATAGATGGATAAGACACAAGGGTCACCTAAAACAAGTCTACATGTCATGTTAGTGATAGACATGAAATGTTGTATACGAACATCACCAACCAGTGTTGTCAGATACATGACTGATTACACGACTGACTCTACACGGCTATTCTAGACGGACATGTTGTTTACTAAGGGATCTCACCGACCCGTGTAATTTGTTACACGCCTAGATTCTAGAATTACACGAATCAGTGTGTTAAAATGTGTCTCAGCATGTATAACATATGTATTCATCCCTCCATGTCATTACTTACACCAGTGAACACAAGGTCTAAACACACATCATGTACATCTGTTACATGGTGTGTTTCCCCATGATTTATCCCAACATTGTTTCCATTCCCACACGGTCAGAAAAAATGTTAGATACTACACGGTTTGTAATTAAGAAAAACAAGTTCTTCTTAAATAGAAGATCACATGGCATGTATTCAACAATACACACCGTGCATTGCGGGTTTATCCTAACAGTATGTCTCAGAAACTACTCTGGAATCCTGAAAAAACATTGAAAAGAACACCAAGGTGCCAAATTATGAACTATAAGGGCCCACACATCCTACAAATCAATAATAGACATCATATACATGTTATATACAAGGAAAACTAAAGAAATTATATAACAAATTATGGCCTATGAGGGCCCAAAACCCCTCAAAAACTATAGTTACTTGTTCATTTAATCAATCCTTCCACAATCTAATACACTGTCAAACAACATGTATTCTATCACGACATCTATCACAACGGCCTTCTTATCTAGCATATCATCAATCACAACTACATGCAATTGCTAATGCACGATAATTTGAAAGGCTAGAATGCATGAAATGAGATTTTTAGAATGATCCTATAAGATGCATGAGATGTCATAATATCATCTCATTGGGTTTAAATCGATATAGTATGTCAATATAATAAGATAAAATATCAAAAAACATGTGAATAACCAAATGGTGAAATCATTTCAACAGTAAAATTGAAAATATAGAAAAGATTGTAATAAGAGATAAATCAGTTTTCCCTGTACACAGGTTAGCTTATCCCAAGAACAGATTATTACCAAGTACCTATTCCATCCAATACCTTGATAAAGAATCTAAAATTTATTTCATGATGAAAATAATTACTTTGATACCACTTTGTAATGTACCTATTCCGGAAGCCTCCCAGAGGTTCCCCATAGCCGATTGGTCACATGGCCTCAATGACATCTCCCCAAAGGGAAGAGGCTTCCAACATGTTGCGAGGCCCATGGATGTTATAATGGAGAAACTATGCCCTCATTGGCAAAGTAACACAATGGATGAGAATCTATAACAATAGTGGAAGTAATAAACAAGAAAGTACTCAAATTTAAACAATTCCAAAGTTTCTAAGCATTCAGTTCCACATATCAAGTATATAGATAATCAATGCAGGTAACCCTCTAAGAAGTACTCAAATCCTAACCCCTCTTGTTCAACCAAAAAACACATGGAACCCAATAGGGCGTACACTCATTCTATCCCCTCTGGTTCAGATTAACCACTGACTCTCTAAAGAAGAACTCGCTGTCAATTCAAATTATAATCACGTATCTTTAACAAAAAGGCACTCTGGGGAAGCCCTAACATTTCATTCCCCGTGTGGCCGACATCGTGGACCTACAGACACTCAGAGGAAGCACTTACATCAATTCCTTCTATGGTATCGCATCTTAACAACAAAAACCGACACTATGTAGAACCGCATACATCCATTCTCCCAATGGTTTTTAAAAAAACATTCTCACGGCCCTGTGTAATTCAATCGAGCACAACAATGCATAGAGTCCAAAGTAACCCTAATAATCTACTTGGATAAATAATCTACAACATAAGAGCTTGACTGATAACAAACAAACCATCCTACAGTACTAGGCATAGAAAGAAAAACAACATCCTAGCTTGAAAACTAGACCAAATGATCAAAACAATCAAAACATATTCAAAAAATCCATGGCATAGAATGATAACCCTAATATTAGTAATTAACCTCCTTCCAAAACAACAATGCATAACAAGCATGATCAGGGAAAAAAACCATAATCATGTTATACCCTGAATAAGGGTATTGTGAACTTTTGCACATTTAACTTAAGTACTATATATGGAATGGAACAAACCACCGACATTGTTGCTGGGAGATCAATATACATGAACCTCAAGCACTAAATCAACCAATAACATCGTAGATCTACAATAACACCTAAAACGTTCAATGAAGGATAAATTGAGAAAGATGTGGAATTAGGAAATCAAGATCTAGAAGAAGAAATAGATTATCAAGGTGATCCAAATGAAATTGATAATGATTGAATCAGATAAAATTTGCTTGATCTGGGGCTTAGAGAAGATATGTGATTGTATGATTGCTCCTAGATAAGACATACAAAGAAGAATATGGTTCTGTCGATTTGATGTGACCCTAGTACGTTTAATGAAAAATAAGAAAGTACACAGTGTGTACATTGGAAGTACATGGTGTGTACATGCCCTTTCCAGTCCCCTCATTATGTGGTCTCTAGGTTACCACACACATCCATGTGTAAGGCCGTTACACGTCAAGCACATGACTACCCATAGTAACCTACTTAATAGTGTTTACTCATAATGTACATGACATGTACTTCAAAAAAATTTATAAAAACTCCCCCTTTTCTCAAAAATGACCTGAAGAAGGAAAACATACCTAAAAATATGATTTAGGTTTTTACACCATGTATAGTATATAACAATGTGGAGTGTTTTTTTCATTCAATAATGATGTCTAGATTAAATCAATTTACCATAGTATATATATAGACACTAGAAAATATATTCCTAGGTTTTGTAAAAAATAAACGAATGTAACACACCACAATGTATGGGTAACACTTTCATGGAAAATTTTTCATTCCAAAAAATGTTTGGCATCATTATTTTCATTTTATGGTCAATAGATATGGCTATATCATAAATCCTAAGACCATCCATGACAAAAAAAATAAATGTTTCCTTTTTTCCTGTGTTGTTTATGATTGCGTAGGGATATTTTCTCATCATGAACAAAATGTACATTCATTCCAATTAGTTATACATACAAAACTATGGAAATTAATAGAATCATAGATGAATCCATAATTTCATAAAAAAATAAATTCTTCCCCATATATGGACATAACATATAAAGAGAACTCTTATGAACAATGACATTCCTGATTTCATTCATTATTGGATATTTATTCAAGTATGAATAATTCTATCTATGACCAAAAATGATTTATCATCACCCCGCAATCCTAATAATAATTGATATTTAGGTCAATTTTGAGTCCTCCTTACATAATAAATTCAGAATACTTCCACACATCCACTATCATTTATGTTCTTGTGGAATCATTGAATACCTAGTTTTCCATTGATTTTCATGTAAATCATGACAAGGATGACCAAAAAAGTAGGGTAAGATGTTATGGAATACATATACAAGATGTTTCTAGGATAGGGAACCCAGTCCATATGGTATGATTATAAATGTTATGACCATATCCTAGTTAATGACATTAAATCGTACAATAATTTATTAGTCATATTAAATTAAACATCACAGAAACAAGTATTCACATTGAAAATTCCATCCATATGATGATTTTGGACTTAGGAATGATATTTTTTTACATTTTTCTTGAATTGAGTTCAATTCATGATGGAATTACATTTTGGTTACTCAACATTTCATGAATCATACATTCTCCATGAACCAAATTTAAATATTGGAAATCAACATTACACCCTAACAATACCAGGTGTTATTATCTTTAAACAAGAACCACATTGACCATAGCCTCCCCTACCTATGGTTATACCCTATAGTAATCTCATGATATGCACTAGATAATCCAAAAGTACACCCAATATGATAATATCGACATTGAAAAAAATTCCATTGAGATTGTACTTAGTTGATTTTCAATTATTGAAAGAAAGACCCCCTTAATCCCAATATTTGTTATACAGGCGGAGGGGGACATAGTCTTCTCCAATGATTAATTGTTAACCTATAATTATAGGCTTACAACACCAGTTAACAAAAATATGCATTCGTTATGAATTAAATTTCACACAACCCAAATGGTCATGTAGGATCATTTTCACTTATTGTACACATTTTCACATCCAACCCAGTTTCAATTAAATATTAGGTAATTGTATTCTTGTATCGCTTAATTCAATGATATGCATCTTATGTGAAGAATCAATCACAATTACTTTGTTACACACCTTTTTAAAATATCCATGATTCATGACATTAAACTATATAACTACATACTAATCCTATTAAAATAAACAACATGACATAATGTTCATCTAAAACGGAATAAAATGTCCTAGAGGGGGCACTAATATCCTTAAATCTTTTCTAAGGATGAAAATTTCACCTCCATAATTGAATGAAATATTGAAATAGATTATCCCAAAATGTGAGACTGATTTATTTAGAGGCATTAAAATCTTCCCTTGATGTAGGGAATCACAATGAGATGAATATAAAATACCCCACTCATCATCATATGAGTTACATCAATATAGAGGGATCTCCTAAAATGTTTATTTTTCACTCTTGGAAAAAGTATCTAAAAAATATATTACAATTTATTGTTGGTGTTGATTTCCTTCTCAAATTTCATACAAATAAAAGGGTAATTCATCAGCACGTGATATTAAATTTCATGACTACTATGTCCCACTAAATGAAATTCAAAATATACAGAATATATTCAATTATAACTTGTTGGCCAAAGGCAATATGAGTGTAACACACTTGTAGATGATTTTTGGGTGCATCCATTATCATTATGAGCACCAAATATAAAAATTCCACACTTTATTTCTTGTGTGTCATGAATATTCATGATCCATCGATGTCCCTAGTAAATGGAAACCCTGATTCATGGAATCCTTTATTTGAAAAAAATGTGTATACTCTTGGTTCCTACATGTGATCTTACGACCAATTAAATAAGGGTATATACATAGAAAAATGTTATTCAAATCTATATGTTATTTAAAAACATCACTACATATTTCATTAACATAGTGTAATTCATTATCATGATCAATATTATTATCACATAACATTAATCATGAATCAATAACATTGATTCCATACAAAAAATATCACCATATTATCATCAATAGGTTGTTGGAGTGCACATGAACATTTGAATCATATTTTTATTTTGGGTTATATTCATCATATTCAATATCCAAAATCTATATTTCCTTATTTTGAATTTTTTTGAAACATGCATTGAATTATTCATTATCTATTAATAGTCTAAATTTCATGATGCTGAACATAAAGAGAAATTGACATAAAACGTTTCAGGTGGAAAATCGAGTGAAAATAAAAAATAACATAATTTGAAGGGTTCCAACATATAGAACATAAAAAAGATGATTAGTTCTCACAAGAACCCTTTATCATGGAAACATTTAATGTAATTATTTTTCACATATCTTCATTACGACTACATGTTAACTATGTAGAAACACTCCATTTTGTGTGAAGTACCCTTCATGAGTGTTATTCATTCTATAAACAACCAGTATATAATTTATTTGTAAGATGACACTGACCAATTCCTTATGTAGGTATTCTTATAATTGAACATCATGGACTATAGGCTCCATTGATCATCGTTATCATCTATAGAAAAATTGTAATAAAGGTTATCTGAAATATACACATTGGTTTCATCCTATAGTTAAGTAAAATATTAATTTTCCATTATTTTTAATAAACATTACAAAAAATATACAAGTGGATTATAAATCCTTGATGTTATTTACCCATGTGTTGAGCGCATTTCTAAAGAAGGAATCTAATAATATATTCCTAAAACATTTTTTTAGACACAATATTCCTCAAAATAATAAGGATAATGGATTGATCTTCTAAACTCGAATATAATAATCCATGGAATAACAATACCATTCTTGGATAGATCATTCCTCTATATCCCATTTTTTACAGTTGTTTCAATCATCACAATCCATTCACAACCCATAGAATTAATTGTGGGTCCTCTACTTTACTATGAATGTAAACCCCATGGGATCATCCATAGGGGCCTATGACACATCAGTAATAGGGGATTATTCCTTTCTAGAATGAACCTCCAATAATTTGAAATCATGGTAAAATCATGGTGGAACTGAAAACATTAGGGTGATTTATGGTCATCAACAATAAGCCTTCATAATTAAATAAACATCAATTTATGAACATGAAAATGCGGGTTACAGAACCCATTTTCCTACAATCCATGTGAATTCATCATCCATAATATTTCACCAAACATTTAATCTATGTCTCATGAATGATTATTGGTGTCACAACCCATCATGGACATTTATTATTCATGATTTATAAAATAATAGAGGGTAATATAACCCATCATGAACAATAATTATTAGAAATATAGACTAAGAGGGTAGGGTATCAACACTCTTCGTGGACAATCATTCATCATAATCCCATAAATGTTATGTGGTCCATGAACTCATCATGAAAACAAAACCCACACTACCAAAAATATATTATCTATTCAATAGTTATTGATTTTATGAGCTAGAGGACCCTAAAATACAGCAGTCGGTTTCTATTCAGTAGAAACTAAAAAACAGAATGCAATGTCGTAATCTATAAGAACCCAAAATATAATATTATATGGACTGATCTGACTATGAAAAACAAATATTATTATATTGTCCAAGCTAGAGGACCATATTCTACAGTAGTATATAGTCTACGTAATATTACCCTATTCTATTGTATGCATACATTTGAGATATAAGGTCTCATGAAAATAGAAGCTTTGATGTAGAAGGGCCAAAAATATTTAAAAAATGAAAAAATATTTATTACCATAAACAAAAAAAGGCATGAGTCTAATTACCCTAATATGAAAAAATAAATCATCTGAGATAAAATACATTAAAAATTTATAAATTGAAGTTCTATGCTGAAGCACCATATATAAAAAAATTGTTCTGAATATAAGTCCTTAATACTCACCTTTAATGAAAATTGATACTCTCCTAGATGAAACCCCAAAATGTGCACCAGGTAAAATTTTGAGTCCCTACACTCTAGAACCATACATTGTGGGATTAATGAAATAGTTAGAACTAATGAAATAGAAAAGGCCAAAAACATGATACAATAGAAACATATAATATGTTGGACTAAGTAGAGTTTTTTCCACACATTCTATCATTACCCCATATGAGCCTTATGAATATGTTATGTTTGTAATACGAATAAATACAATGATTTTGGGAAAATTAATTGTCCATAGGAAAATTCATTCTAAACTCTCTTGTCCCATTAACTACGGAATATATTAATTCATGTACACTATAGGATAACATTATGAAAATTAACAATTCAATCAAGGTGATCGAATGAAAAATGTAGAAGTTACATCTGTGAGGAATCTCATGTTCGTGGTCATTTATGTGTAACTATTCAATGCAATCTTTTTTATTTCAGGGATTCAAATAAATCCACTAATGTATAAATGATATTCCATAAATGGTGGATACATTTAATGATAAATATAATGTAATGAAAATTGAATTCAATGCACATCATCAATCAATGAAATCATGATAGTGAAATGTAATGTTTGAAAAGGATTATTTGTTGACAGTGTTTAATAAGGGTTAAGAATCTACACATTCAAAAGTATCTCACCTAAATCCCCCAAAAAATGAGGTTTATAAAAATAAACCATTTATAGAATTTGTGTAGGTTTTTACATGATACTATTTGGAATGACCTCCAATGAGTCCATGGATTTATGAAATTGACTAATACACTTAGTTTCCATGTCTAAGATTCACCATAATTCTTCTACCTTGGAAACAATATCATTTAAAGTCTTTTTCACTATGTTATTTATCCCATGTTTCTCTAATTTGAATCTCCACTAATATTGCAATTAAATATGAAACTATGATAGACACCCCCTAAATATTATTGATATTGGACTATAATCATCCTATTTCATCATTCTCATCAATAATCCAGTCTCAAGGGAATGTTTCCTTTTAAATTTGTTATGATGATATGCTCATTTACTTTTTCAAACATAAATTAATAGGCGATGAAGCCTCTTCCACTACTATAATTAATTTAGGGTCAATGTTATTCTCTTCCATGAAAAACACAACCTACAACTAGGCATAGAGAGATGAATAATAAAATCCCACATAGTTGAGGATAGTGAACATAAAACTACGATGATCCAATTTTTCCTTAATATACTCTGAAGGGGCCTCTAATATGGTGGTATAACTTTCAACCCAAACATTATAAAAATTTATTTTTAGGGTTACATAGATTATGAGATTCAAATCATGCCTAATATTGTATAATGTTTATGTTAAAATACTAATACATTGACTGATAGACACGTACTCATGGTGTTTTTAAAGGCAGGTATATATCCAGCCTCAACATTAGTCAAATCAATAAGAAATATTTTTATAGAATAATGGAATTGATCTACTATGCACTATGGTGAAGGTTCTGCAATATGAGGACAATGAATTATTAGTCAGTCGATAGAAAATATACTAACATCATATAATAAATGGATGTGAATAGTGATTAAAAACTACCACCTTCTAGTGTATCATTGTTGATGTAACTCACCCCAACAACATCTTATGATGAATAGGACGAACAATGTTACAACAACTGAACTTCTAGAATAACTAATGTATAGGTAATCCACAACTAGTCACATTCTGTGTTTTAAATCAGATAAAATACAATGGTTTTTTTATCTTTTTCTGTTATCAATGGGTTGGATTGAAAACTAGAGCATCAAAATGAGGTCCCGAGTTTCAGATCCATTTTATGTGGAGATTTTGGACTATGTATGGTAGTTTTAACTATGTGGGTCAACCATGCAGGATACCTCATGTATCCTGTAGCAGGGGTGTGGGCTGTGTATGGTTTTTTAGATGGTGTGAGTCCAGACATGCTGTTTATCCACATTAAAAATTTGGATTTTTATTTAATTAAATAAAATTTAAAATGATTTAATTAAAAATTTGTAACGTATATATTTAATGTTTTCCAATTTTATTAATTCTTCAAGACATAATTAATTATTTTTATGTTAATTAATTACTTTGCATTAATTAATTGTGAATTAATTAATGCATTGAAATAATTAATTGTCTACTGAAATGTATAATTAATGGAGAGTTTCAGTTGGTCAGCGAAGTTCTTTTCTAGTAGTGAGATATTTTTATCTTGGAATCATTAATTTAATTTACTGGTCAAATGAATCTCAAATGGGGAGTCTAATAATTTAATGAGGAAGACTTTTTAATTTTGGGTAAAATGATTTCAATGGTATGTTTATTGAATAATAATAATAATATAATTGAAATTATTAACAATAGTATATTATGTTTTATTTATTTTATTGTATATATTTATTGTTTTTTTAGAAAACAAAATAGGGGGCAAGATCCCCCCCCCCTTCTTCTCCAGTATGAGGTGCGCAAGCTCCTCCGGCCTGCAACAATACATCCGCAGTAGTCGGACCATGCCACCTCCTCTTCCCTTGGCCAAGCCTCCTCCTCCTCGGTGTAACCACCTCCATTGGCCGACACCCCCCCTTGCTGTAGTGTGACACCCCCGGGCAGAAACCCTAGGACGCGTGACACCCCCTTTTGGCCTCCTCTCAGTCAAGGTTCCTCCAATTTTCTGGTCGTTTCATCATCAAATCTCAATGATAAGCCCCCCACTTGATTTTCCTCCCTTCATTTGGAATCTTTTCGACCTAATCGATGCCCCGTGTGGTGCGGCCAAACTCACTAGGGTTTTCGGTGATCCATCTTTTGGTATGTTCTTGTTCTAGTTCGACGCGGATGGTCAGTTGCGACTCAAGGGTGCACGTTCTGGCAACAGTCGATGAAGGAGAAGTGGTTCGAGTGGTTTAACACCGTCGATATGGTTTCAGGGTAAGGATTTCAACTCATTATTTGTTTCTCACCTGTCATATTCAGGGGTTTTGGTGTTTATGAGTTCTCGACATGTTTCTTGTAGTGTGTTGAGGTTCGTTGTGTGGTTCCACATTGTTTCAATTCACCGGCTTTGGTTCGAGGTGAGGTCTTTGTTATGCTTTTGGTTTCGCAGCACCTAGAATGGTTCCTTTAAGTGTTTTAAAGTTTCTTGTATTTATCTGCTAGTGAGTTGAAGGTTTTTGTGTTGTTTCGAGTCGCCAAAGTCAAGGGGGCTCTCCAGTGTAGGCATAGTTGGGCATATGCTCAATGGGGGAGCATCATCGGCTCTTAGTTAGAAAGTGCCAAGAGATGAAGTTGACGGATCGATCCACCTAGAGGTAGGGTCCCTCCCCTTTCCCTTTAAATTTAAGTAATGTAATAGTGTGTTTAATATTGAACTGCCTTAGCAATTTAATTATGAATGTTTAATTCCGATTAAATGCGTTTATGAAAATCTTGTGAATTGTAGGAATAAGATAAAAGAGGTTTCTTGGTCACTAAACTAAATATTTAATAATAAAACCCCTCTTCTGAGGTGCGATGCCTTCAATCTAAAATTACATCAATAGTGTTTCATGATATCCTTCATTATTTCATGGCTTCTTAATTTTGTTAAGTGTTGAATGAGTTTTAAAATTTATTCTAAATATCACTAAATTAATTGTTTGATAATGTAATGACATGTTTTCTAATAAAACTCATCCAATGGAGGTGAGCTGTCTTTAAGATAAAAGTGTAGAAGTAGATTTTTGTGGTTACTTGCTTAAATGTCTTATGACTCATTATGATTGACATTATACTTGATAAATGACATGCTTGTACATGCACCTTACTGGTTACCTCAAATGTAATTGCTTATTGAAAAATAATAAATGACCAATGACACCTCCTATGTTCATGGCTTAACATGTCAATAGAACTTTTAATGCAGGGTGTTTACCCTCTTCCCTTTACTTTGGTGCTTATATCATGCCACGTCTTGTGCCGCTTGTCACAGCCATTCGGAGATTCCTCATTATCTCTCATTTAAATTCATCGGTGGTTCTCTCATGCCCATTTTGGCCTTCGTTTATGGTAAAGGCCATCATGTGTCCTCGCTTTGCCTCTTGGCCACCCCCTTGGGTGTGCCCTACCTAAACACCCCTTTTTTCAATGTTCTTTAAGTTATAAATTTAACATGATATTTTGAATTTAATGTATTCCATGAACAAGTTTGTCAGCTTGTATCATTTAATGTCATTAATAACCCATCATTGATGCATGTTGATGCCATACACTATTGTTTACCGTCTATTTATCATGCAAGTTCCAGAATTCTGATTAAAGATAATTAATAAGGATAAGTAATTAAGAAAAGTTGAGAACATATTTGGATAATTAAATTTGAAGAATTAATTATGAAATGGGAATTGTGTCGACCGATTAATTAATTGATAAATTGTAAATTATAAATGAGATTATTGGTCATAGACATGGCGTTCTAGACCAATTTAAAATTTGGGTTTGGACATGGTGTTCCTTCCAAATGATTATCCAAGCTTGTGATATAGGGTGTAAGACATGGCAATCTACACGAAATAATTATATAGGTTCTAGACACGGATATCTACAAAAAATGTGATTTTGGGTGTTAGACATGCAGATCTACCCCAAATAAGAATTGGGATTCTTGACATGGCGTCCAACACCAAACAAATGATAATAATAATTTATAAAAAGAATGAGAGATGTGATTAAAACCTAAGTAAAATGTAATCAAATAATGAATGGTGGGAATGAATGGATTTCCAACCTGAGTTGGAATGAGAAGTGAATAAATAGAGTAAGTGAGAAAAATGATAAAAAATATTTTTTTGCATGAACCAAATGTACTTTTGTTCTTTTAAGCAGGTTCTTATTCTAGATATGGTCCAAGGCATGTATTGCCGTCAAGTGTGTTTTTTGGAAACTATATGTGCATTTATTGTTTGTATTGTATCGTTATTGTTTGAAAATACAATCACACTATTGAATTATATTTCACTATCTATAGTGGGCTAGACCTTGGTGGTTCCAGCCTACTGAGATATATATCTCACACCCTACTCGGGCCTCCATTGCACATGGGTACCTGAGTAGATTATATTTGGTTGCAGGACCTTTTCGTTGATGTTTCTTGTACTGTGAGTTAGGACCAAAGGACCAAGATAAGGCTCAGGATGCTTATGGATATCTTCCTTGGGCTTGAGTATTTTTTATTTACTACTTGCATTGATGTGTATGTATGATGTGTGGTTTAATGCTTCCATTTTATCATTAGCATGTCATTAATTCATCTTCTATATAAACTGACGATCACCAATTTTGTTCAAACCCTATAAATGAAAAATGTGTTCCGTTTCATTCTTATTATTTACACTTCTTGGGCCGTTCTTGGGACTAATCACCGCACATACAGTAAATTTAAAAATTACCAGGGCTGGTATTGTTGTTCTTGATTTTTGATATTACAGATGATATTATTTCACCTTGATTGATTGGTGTAACTTCCAGTACTAATGTTTTATGTACATTATATTATTTAACCATTAACATATTATGGAAAATATGAAGCATTTCATGACTCATAATATGCACTTAGAGATTCAAATGTCATGCATACATATCATGCCATGTAGTTTCATTAGTAGAACACTTGCTGATATGTATTTTGTGCCTTGAATATGCCATGTATTGTATTTTTTTACAATTACCAATTTGATAACATGTTACAGTCGTAGATCTAACATTTTTGAGTGATAATATGTCATGATTTTGTGCCATGCTTCTATGTTATTGCATGTTTTTAATAGTATCAACCAGTTGCTCTTTGTTAGCTACTTGTAAAGATGTGGTAGCTTGTTGACAAATTATTAATTGCATTGACTGAATTTATTAGTTGCAATTATGACATAAATGGTTTCCAATTTGTAATGTGTATGGGAACCTTATAACATGGGAAAAGGTTAAACATTGTAATTGAACGTCCAACCCATGAGGTGTACGTGCACTTCATGAGTTGCGAAATGGGAACCCATATTAAATGTGATGGTGATGAGGTATTAAATGCTTATAAATGTGAGAGATGATTAATATTGATCTGTAATAAAAATTATTATCATTTAATCTGAAATTAGACCCATTTCGGTTGGTTGGGGAATTTTTTTATGTGATGAAGCATTTGGGTGCTATAATTTTAATAATTTTTTAATATTGCTATTTGGTTGCATGATAATGAAACCATGTTTTCTTAGTTGGACCCTTGTAGGTCACCCCAATATTTATAGATTAAATGTTATTAAATATAAAGGGTAGGTATGTGGAACATATAGTGAAGTCCTTAGTTTAAGACCCTCGTATAGGGGTAGCTTGAGTTACTCCTTGAGTCGCTTTGGAGCAGAACCTCTCGAATGCCATTGTCCCCAGTCAGACTCCACTTGCATTAATTGACACTATTTTTCAGAAGTGTGATCATGTTTTCCTTGACCGTTGTTTCAGGCTTGAGAATCATGTAGTGCACTTTTCCATTTGATTATACAATGTCATGTAAGTGTCTTCGTGGTGTTTCGATTGGGAAATTAATGTTGGATCAGATTTCAGTGGCATATGTGTCTCTTGCCTAACCAATGTTTGATCATGTGTTGGACGTTTGTAGATGCAACATGACCCCCTTTGTGAAATAATTCCTGAATCTTGTAGGATGGGTGAGGGTAATGTTTTTCTCGAAGGCGTCTCAAGGATGATAAGTTCTATGGTGGGAAGGATGTGACATCCCGTGTTTTGAACTAGATAATATATGAAGGGTTTTGAACATTTTCTTTTATCAATGGGTAGGTTTTAAAACCCGACATTCGAAATATGGTATTGAGTTTTGAATCCATTTTAAGTGGTGATATCAGACTGCGTAGGGTAGGTTTAACAATTCGGGTCAGCTATGTGGGATTCCCCAGGGATCTGGTAGCAGGCATATAGCTTGTACACAGTTTTTCAAACGGTGCGAGTCTAGAGGTGCTATTAATCTAGATTTTAAATTTGGATTCTTATTTATTTAAATAAAATTTAAAAGAATTTAATTAAATATGTGTAACGTATATATTTAATATTTTGATATTTTATTAATGTGTCAAGACTTAATTAACTATTTTTTATGTTAATTAATATCCATGCATTAATTAATTGTGAATTAATTAATGTGTTGAAATAATTAAATGTTTGTTGAAATTTTTAATTAATGGGGAGTTTTAGTTGGTCAGTTAAGTGCGTTAAATTTATAAGGGAGATTATTTTATGTGGAATCATTATTTTAATTTATTGGTCAAATGAATATTAAATAGGGAGTCACGTAATTTAATGAATAAGCCTATTTAATTTTGGGTAAGATAATATTAAAGACATGTTTATTGACTAATAAGAATAATTTAATTGAAATTATTAACTATAGTATATTATGTTTTAATTATATTATTGTATATATTTAATGTTTTTTAGAAAACAAAAGAGGGTGGTGAGATCCAGCCCCTTCTTCTCCCGTATGTGGTGAACGAGATCCCCCGGCCTACAACCCTACCTCCGCAGCAGCCGGACCACAAGGCCTCCTCTTCCCTTGGCCGAGCCTCCTCTTCCTCGGAACGACCTCCTCCCTTGGCCGACCCCCCTTTCTACAGCATGACACCCTCAGGTGGAAACCCTAGGATGCGCGACACCCCCTTCCGGCCTCCTCTCGGTCAAGGTTCCTCTGATTTTCTATCCATTTCTTCTTCAAATCACCATGGTAAGCCCCCCTATTGCTTCTCCACACTTCCTCCAGATTCTTTTCAGCCTAATCGGTGCTCGGTGAGGAGCGGCCCAATGCCCGAGGGTTTATGGTGATCATTTTTTCAGTTTGTTCTTGTTCTGGGTCGGCGTGAAAGCTCCGTTGGGACTCCCTGGTGCACGTTCAGGAAACTGATACCAAAGGCGATGCAGTTTAGGTGGATTCGGACAGTCGATGTGGTTTCAGGGTAAGTATTTCACCAATTTATTTTTTTTCAAACTTGTTAAATTTGGGGCTTTTGGTTATTATGAGTTCCCGACTTGTTTCTTATAGTGCTTTGAGGATCGTTGTGTAGTTGTGCCTTGTTTAAATTTTTTGACTTTGGTTTGAGGTGAGGATTCTGTTACGCATTTTGTTTCTCAGCACCTAGAATGGTTCCTTTATGTGTATTAAATTTAATTTTATTAAATTTTTTTGTGTGTTTAAGGTTTTGGTGTTGTTTCGAGTCGCCATTATCAAGGGGACTCGCCTGCCTAGGCATAGGTGTGATTATGCTCAGTGGCATAGAAACATTGGTTCTTAGTTAGAAAGCGCTAATATCTTGAGTAGACGGATGGATCCCCCATGAAGTAGGGTCCCTCTCCATTCCCATAAAAGGTATGTAATGTAATAGTGAGTCTAATATAGCACTTCCTTTGCATTTTAATTATGCATGTTTAGTTCCAATTAAATGATTCTGTGAAAATCATGTGAATTGCTGGAATAATTTAAAATAGGTTTCATGGTCACTAAACTAATATTTAATAATAAATCCCCTCATTCAAGGTGTGCTGCCTTCAATCTAAAAATGTAGCGATAGAATTTCATGATTTCCTTCCTTATTGCTTGGATTCTTAATTTTGTTAAGTGTGGAATGAGTTTTAAAATAAATTCCAAATATCACTAGATGAATTGTTTGATAAAGTAATTATATTTTTTTCTAAAAAATTATTCCAATGGAGGTGAGATATCTTCAAGATAAAAGTGTAGTATTAGATTTTTGTGATTTCTTGCTTAAATGTCTTTTGACTCTTTATGCTTGACATTATACATTATAAATGACATGCTTGTACATGTACCTTACTGGTTACCTCAAATGACGTTTCTTTTTGAAAAATAATAAACGATCCAGGACACATCCTAAGTTAATGGATTAACTTGTAATTAAAACTTTTAGGGCAGGGTTTTTACCTTCTTCCCTTTACTTCGGTGCTTATATCATTCCACAAATGCTGCCGCTTTTCAAAACATTTCAGCGATGCCTCATTATCTCTCATTGAAATTATTGGGTGGTTCACTCATGCCCATTGTGGCCTTCGTTTATGGTGAAGCCCATCCAGGGTGCTCACTTTGCCTCTTGGACACCCCCTTTGGTGTGCCCCACCTAAACGCCCCATCTTTTTTCCATGTTCATTATGTTATAAATGTAACACGATAGTTTTAATAGAATTCCTTTCTTGAACAAGTTTGTTAGCTTGTACCATTTAATGTCATTAATAACCCATCATTGAGGCATGTTGATGCCATATCCGTATTTTTAACTTCAATTTCTCATGCATGTTCCAAAATTAGGAATAAAGATAATTAATTATGAGAACTAATTAGGAAAAGTTGAGAACATATTTTGATAATTGAATGTGAATAATTAATTATGAAATTGGAATTTTGTCAACGGATTAATTAATTGATAAATGATAAATAGTAAATGAGATTCTGGGTCATAGACATGGCATTCTAGACCAATTTATTTTTTGGGTCTGGACATGGTGTTCCTTCCCAATGGTTATCCATGTTTGTGATATAGGGTGTTAGACATGGAGATCTACACCGAATAATTTTCTAGGTGTTAGACATGGCGATCTACACCAAATTTGATTCGGGGTGTTAGACATGGAGATTTACACAAAATGAGAATTGGGGTTCTCACCATGGAGTTCAACACCAAACGAATGGTAACAATAAGTTATAAAAAGACTGAGGGATCTGATTAATACCCGAGTGAAATGTGATCAAATAAAGAAAGGTGGGAATGGATGGATTTCCAACATGAGTTGAAATGTGAAGTGAATAAATAGTGTATGTTTGAAAAATGATAAAAAGTAATTTTAGGCTTGTACCAAATGTACTTGTGTTGTTTTAAGAAGGTTCCTATTCTAGCTTTTGGTCGAGGCAGGTTTTGTTGTCAAGTGTCCTTTTATGAACATGGACGTGCATTTATTGTTTGTATTGTATCATTATTATTTGTAAATACCATCACACCATTGAATTATATTTCATTGTCGGGAGTGGGCTAGAACCCGGTGGTTCCGCCCAACTAAGATATATATCTCACACCCTACTCAGGCCTCCATTGCACTGGGTTACCCACGTGGATTCTCTTTGGTTAAAGGAACTTGTCGTTGCTGTTTCTTGTACTTTGAGTTAGGAGCAAAGGACTGAGCTAAGACTCGGGATGCTATTGGAGTTCTTCCTTAGGCCTGGGTCTTTTGTATATTAACTTGTTGAATTGATGTGTATGTATATTGTGTGGTTTACTAATTCCATTTTATCATTTTCATGTAATGCATGAATCTTCTATATAAATTGATGATCACCAATTTTGTTCAAACCTTATAAATGAAATTTTTTTTCCGCTGCTTTCTTATTATTTACACTTCTTCCGCTATTTTTGTATTTTGTCCATTTTCTTCACATTAATAAGAGGGTATAGTCTCCCCCTGACTTACCTTACACCCTCATCGCTAGTCGTCAGCCTCCAGCGTAATGGGAGACGAGCTTGAGGGCAGGTCGCGGGCTGGCTCGAATGACTGGTTTAGGGTCGACCCAGATTGGTTCGTGACACACCCAACATTAACAACATTAATTGTTTTTTAGAGAAAAATAAATTCAAGGAAACATTATACAACATGGATGATATTATTGGTTCTTGAATATGGGATGTCCTTAAACCCAATATTACTCCATCATAGAGAGAACATTATCGATATATTGACATGATTTAGCCTACTTCAAATGTGTTTCTCCATGTTCATGGTCAAATAGAACAAACACTAAAATTTCAATGATACATCTTAGGACTACTTATGAAATTTCCTTAGCTATTCCACTTAATGATGCATAATGTCCAATAATAATTGTTCTACTAGAATAATAGGTTTCCCACCCGTACCCTTTGAAAAATATGTATGTTCCTCTAAACGAGATCTACAGGGGCCTACATATTTTTGGATAACCAAAATATCCTATTGGAATGGGTCATAATTTCAGAATCAGTAAACTCTAATGAATTCATTAGGATTCTTGATGATAGGGCTCTGATAGTTTAGAGCGATTCATTTTTTCCTTCCATTAATTAGAAGGTGACCCATAATGTGTTGATGTTAATGGTGTTGGGGAAGGCACTGATTGAAGTGTAGACTATGGAGCATTGTGAATGATAGTCATTGCCCTTATAAATTCCATCTGACATAGGGATACCCCATTATTGGTTACATGGAAATCACTCAAGTTGGCTCTATGTGTCTTACCCCATGGAGAATACACCATTGATGGTGGGAGTGACTAGTAAAATATTAATTCCTTCACTTCCAAAGAAAATGAAAAATTAATTTCATATTCATTAATAGACGCAAAAAACATGAATTATGTAGGATTTCTAGTCTTACAAAAGATTCAATTATATAGTTAATGGTTTTATCCATGTAAATGTAATTATTTCTAAGAACCCTGATCCACTACAACATGGGTGAGTAGTGAATCTATCCCATCACAAATTCCATAATAACATAGTGGTCTCAAAAAAGGGCATTGTACTAAGTGATTTAGGTTTTGAAAGTGAATTCCGAGGGATATTTAATAAATGAAAATCCTTTCACACGTACATCTACCTAAACTAGTAAACCGGAAATCTCAACTTTTCATTTGTCTTCCCCCAATTTTCTCTACTATAGAAAGACAATTGAAATTAATATTATAGATGATGATTCTCCAATTGTAACTATATTCATTACTGCCACACCATTGGATTATCCACATTGTAATATAAATTTTGTAAATGTCTCACATCCATGTGGTGGAGGTCATTGTTTTACAGTCTATCAGAAGTAACTTGATTACCAGGACATAGATTGGCTTAGAAGGATGCTGGTAACATTAAAGCCTTAGGTACTAATTTGAATTATTTCCTACATAGAAAAAAATTAATATAGATCATAAGATAATTTATTTAAAAACATTTATCAATATAATGTTTAGGAATGTATATGTGAATTTCGATCTCCTCTCTAGTAATCATTTATTAGAACAAATGAACCAGCATTGGTGGATTTTTAAACAATATGTGATGTGAGGAAGGGAGTTTTTTCTTAATGGATTGAACCCGGTGATTGGATTAACAAGTTTTATTCTAATCACATATAATTGTTCTGAAACTCATGGTTAAAATGACACTCTAATCGATTGAAATCATATTTTCATTTCCCTCAATGGTACCCTTTATATTTCAATTATACAACCATTGGATGTACCATAGGTTTTGAATGATATGTGGTTATGATGAAACTAGAAGGCACAAATTTCCTAATAAATTAATGTGATCTGATTCACCCCAATGATAACTAGCATAAAAGTTATAGAATACTCTATATGGTTGTTATAGATGGTCATGTATTCGTAGCCACCCAGGTGAGCACCAATCCATCCCCAATGCACATGGAAAGGGCCATAAATTCTATTAGGGTTGAAAAACTGTAAATAGTAAAAAAGTGTTATTATATTATATCATGTATAGGAATTGAAAACCCATAATTCAGACCCCAATCCAATGATTTCCCGATCATAAAAGTTAAAACTCAAACTCCACCATTTTTTGGGCTGGGTACAAGTACACGCTCAGACACATAGAATGAAACCAACAATTCGGTCATGTTAGTCGATGATATATATAACATTCCTCCCCCAATTTGTATATAATGCCTCTTCAAATATGGTCTAATACGAACCCTCCGAAGTGTGAGATAATTTTTTGGTACAGTACATTAGCTTCTTATATTTGGGTTTAGAACAAACAAACATTGTCAAATATACTGCCCACTACATAATTAGGATGACTACCATAGGAAGAGGGCGCCACACAATGAAATTATCATGATGATTGATCTTCTCCCTTTAAAATGGAGGATATCACATTGAACCCTCCAACATATGTGATATAGGGTGAAACATATCACACCAATATCCTAAAATAGTGGTGCTATAAATTTTCTTGATGCCATGCATCTAATGAAGTGTATTTGTGTGAGAACTCCGCTGCCTTACTATGTTTCCCATCAATCCCCTATATTAATAAGTGAATATTTGGTAGATTTAAATTGCTTCATGCATTAATTTTTTTGATCTGTAGGAAATTCAAAATAATGATGATATATGATGAAGGGATATCCATAGTCCATCTCAATGATCACTCCAATCCAAAGATCCCCACATAGTACTCTTCAATGCCTCTCAGTCATTGAAATTTTACGCATTATCACTCTGAACATGTGGATTTCTGAATCATTTTGATGATAGATCCCACATAATTCTAGGGTCATTAAGATAATAATGTACACATCTGATTTCTTTTTAATAGAAACAATTTGGACCAATTTAGAGCAATTTTTTCTAAATGTATTGTGGGTCCTTAGGACTGATGAATGATTCATACTTTATGATTGTGTTGGATGGATAACTTAATATGTTCTTATAAAAAATCAGTAATGTTGTAGGAAATTTTAATTATGATATTACATAATGTTTATTGACATTAGTTCTGTCATGTTTTCTATAACAACTCAATGAAAAAATGATAGAAATAATCTGTTCATTCAACAATATAAATCAGATGAGTTACTATAGTCCAGACCATTATTTTGAAGCCATTTTTTGTATTGGAATCCATATTCATAGGGAATGAATAATATTTTATATGATAAATGAATCAATTAAAAATATATAAACATACTAATGTTTTTATAATAACATATATCACTTAAGTTTTTGTTATTTCAAGATCTAATATATGTCTTTTGAATGATGTAACTCATAATGAAAATCTAGGATGCATGAAATATCATAAGTTATATGAGCTCATGAAAATTATAGAGTCACCTAAACCTATTAATGACCATGAGATCTTATGATATATATTTAATTTAAGAAATCCTATGTATTGACATGTGTACAAGAACATTCTTCACGGTTCAACTGATATATCATAAATTGATCACTGATTTCCTTCCAAATTCGACAGGATAAAAATATCTCAGGATTATATCATGTTGTGATATCACAAGAGAAAATATCATGAACCATTCTTTAGATGTAATCTTTTATAGCATTTAGGTGAGGGTGGAATGCACAAAATTAATAAAAGAATTAGTATCTACTGAAATAATATTCCCACTCAATACCCTATTTATATGATGGTGTGATGAATACCAAATATATCCTAGAATACCAAAATATTATAAGAACACTATCCAATAAGAAAACCAATGAACTAAGGAATTCATTTACATTCCTAATAACAATGTCCATATACCCTTGTAACACAATTATGATGGATTACTTTATTGAAATCCATCAAATGAAAAAATAAAATTTTATAATTTATTGAAATATCCAATAATATGAATTACATAATCTGAAAAATGAATGATGGAGATGCATGGAAACATTGAGTTCCAGAGACTATGTGATTTGATTCAATTTATTAAATGTGATCACATGGCCATGTGAATATCATATAAACAAAACACTCATTTTGTATTATCTATTAATGATCAAACAAAACACCCTAGACAATCTCACTAGAAAATCTAAATATATATATATGTGTTTTTCTAACCATGCCACATGTAAGCTAATATAATCCTGATAATATACCTCTGTACCTTATAAAATAAAAGTTAAAACAATCAATACTTCATGTGATTAGTTCAATGATCATAATTGATCCATGGAATCTTGTCATCCATGACAAGTGATATCTTTTTGATATGATGCATTCATTATGAAAATCCCTTTTAACACATACATTTGATCATGTGATTCCACATCATATCCACAGAAAAATGGAGTGACTGACCAAATAATTACAAACATGTTTCATGATAACAATCATTGATTTATTGATGTGCAACTGACAATTTGAGAGACCATCCATGATGAATCATACATGACATTACGAGATACATTCATTTAGAAAACTACATAATGAACTAAAAATGAAAAAACGTTTATGTCCATGGAATAAAGTAGATAAAAAGATGGATATTTTGGAAGGCTAATGTGATATAATGTTATGTTTCCTTTTCATGTTATGTCCTATGGACATGCTGACTTGATTTCATGAATGGTATGTGATAGGTATGTTTAATAACACAATTTTGCGAAGAAAATCCATCTTTGATCTTCCAAAATCCCAACCACATGAATCTCGATCACCCTATGACTCCCAAAAAATTAATATTTATCTTATTAAGTACCTTGTAAATTCGTATGTTGTTTTACTAAAACAATTTAACATGTTAGGGTCCAATAAATATAGCGATGATTTTTTAATGTCATAGTCATTGTTTATCATGGGACACTAGCATAAGGCCATTACATACCCACAATAGGTTAATGATATGTATTTCATGTGTTGATCACTCTACAAAATAATGACCATATATTTGATACATATTCATTTTGAAGTGGTGTAGATCTAGGTTGGTGAGGTCCATAAATTCGTCACCTATGTAAAAAATAAAAAAGATATAGCTAAACGAGTGTGAAATGGTGTGAGATGAATTGTCTATGTGTTTGTCGATGAAATAACAAGGGTTATACAATTGGTAAAACTATGGAATTACATAAGTGATTTCATGCCATGTCTATATTATTCAAATTATTAACACTATTTTTAAATGGATGACTTCCTACGCACCAACTAGATCCATAGATGTAGTCCTAGCATATCTTCATAGTCATGATATATCACAATTGGGTCATGAATAATTTACATTGGCACATTGAGCAATTTATGTGTATAATAATATGAAATAAGGAATCCTAAAGAGAATATGGATATAATTATTTTTTTCAGGGGGTCCTGATCCTCATATGACTAATTATTTAGTCAGACGAAAACACTTAATCATGATAGCATTGTCACACAATGCACTCAGATATGTTATATAAGTCATGAGATTTCCTCCTAAAAGGTCATCCAATACACAAATTACACCTCTGATATGACTATGATGTCTAGTGAATTACACCATATATGTTATTTAAAACTCATGAGACAGTGCATATGTTTGATCCAAGTCTAATGTGATACCTCTAAAATTTTAACCTTGAACATGCGATAGAATTGGAAGTATTTCCATCGATCACATGGAAAATATTTGAAAATGTTATTTGATTCTTGTGGTTAAACAATTGAATTACAGATTTATCCATTTGAAGAACCATGTAAATATAATCCTTGTCATGTTGTACCACTCAATCATGTATTATGTAGCGTGCGATAGTTATCATAATTTATTGAAGGACCCCAAGGAAATTTCCAAACATAGTAAATCATTTTCTGAACACATTCAACGCATTTATATACATTCCCTAATTAGTTTGATAAATAACCAATGAAAATTTAGTATACATCCCTCTTGTGATTATCATGTCGGGCATATACCATCTAATATTTCAAGAATGTATTATAGTCATCAAGGGAAGTGATACCATTGACCAGTAGAAGCAAATGGCCATAAACTATTTAGAAATAAGAATACTCTAATTCAATTCAAAATAATATATGAAGGATGACTTCTCAAGTCCAACGCTCTAATTGAGGGTTCCCCAATAAGTATGTCCCACTATATCTAAGAAAATTAATACCATGGAATGTAATCATTCTAATGTAATTACTATTATTCCTCATCAATCAGCTGATTTAGAAGATATGTAAATTGTGATAAATCTGAATACTAAAAAAATAATGATATATAGCATGCTTTTCTATGGCTTGATATCTGTATTAAATACCCCATTATATCATCTCTAGTGTATTAGTCCCTTATGCATATGTAGTGAGTGTGATCGTGTTCTACCACTTTTTTCATACATTGAGTGTGTATCACAGGGGATTAACACATTGAAATAACCATTTCGCAAACATCATAATAACCCCCACAAATGGATTCCTTGAGGTCAATGCTCCAACTATGGGCATTATACAACTACCCAATAAAGGATTATCTACATAAATGATTGTACTAAATGCATTTCTATATTAATTGAGCCTAAAAAATACCCCCACATGTATATATTATCTTCTATTACCCATTTGTAGGTCAATAGAAGATATAAATATACATACTCATATAACTAATATAATTAGACTATGTAGGTATAATTCTTAAGACTGAAGCTCTAAATCCAACAACTATTCTCCCACATATATGTCAATTTTTAATGATGTTAAATTTCATTGCAGTGTCTTAATAAACCAAATTGGGTTTTTCTTATTTTCATAATCAAGGTATGTTGGACTCCTTACAATGGATAAATACTATACTAAAATACTAATAACTACCTTGTATATAGGAAAATGATAGAGTTCCTAGTTAAACAATATTAAATTATAAACAACTGCATTTTTATTTGACTAACATGAAATAGATGAAGAACCTCAAATACATTCACATTGTCATAATGGAAAAACCCATTTAAAACAATGAAATATTAATCTCAGAATGATTTTTTATGGATACCATTATTATATATTAGTTTTTTAAGAGGTTAAAAATCATTTAGTATATATTTTAGTGTGTATGAGAGAAGGATATTATTCCCTCTTTAGAGGGGGTGATTAGTCTGTGGTCTCATCCTCTCGTCTAATGTGAGTTCCTTTAAGTCGTTGGATCTAAAAACCAAATTGAATTGCAACGTATTTAAATAATGTCTTGAAAATAATATGAATGTGGGAAAAAATTGGAGATTTAATGAGAGATGAAAATTTTCATCGGATTATGAAGGATTTTTATTCCATTCATTAATAACTTAAAATGTTTTTTATAGAATATTTCCATTTTAAAGGAAAAGAATTTTTTTTAATTCATGTGAGAACAAGTAATGAAATAATAACTAAATCATAATAGGGATTGGAAATCTCATCTTAGAATCCTAGGGACCATACCATATTCTGAAATAAACATCTTATAGAATAATAATATCATATCTACCTTTATTTCATCGATTACATTAGTAAACTATAACATTGATAGTTTGTATATGTGGGATGTACCATCCATGAAGCGATGTGATTAATATTTCAATATTGTTCTCATGGATGGTCATAATTATTTATCTTATTATTATATGTGATATATATATATATATACATATATGAAATTATAATTCTATAATTTTTCATTATTATTTTCCATTTATTTTATCCATAAAAAAATGGAAATAGTGTTCATTGGAATGTACTACCGACCATCAACATTGTAACATCCCAAGATTCTACGGTATGCTTCTCTTTGAAAAATGTGATAGCGTGTGTTGTACGCAACACCGAGGTCTAACATACCATAACCAACCAAACTAGCCGTTATGAATAGTAATACATACGTTTTTAAGTTATATATATTTTATATTTCAAAATGGACTTCATTTTTGTATTTTTAATATCGAATTTAGCCTAAGGTGAGATTTTGGTACTTTTCGGATAACATTAATATTTTGATGAATAGTGAAAATTACTAAATTTTAATTAAAAACAACTTTTCTAATAAAAATAATTAATATTGATAAATTATGAATTTGTGTGGTTTTAAATTATATTTAGAATATTTTTTTACCATTTAATACAATTTTGGTCATTGGACATAATTTTACAATTAAACCAGACATAAACAAGTGTCAATCTTTTGATAGTTATTATCTCTTAAAAACACGTTTTTTGTTTTAACAACGGGAATTAATTTTAAATTAATTTCTGCCACTTCTGTGTTTTGAATTTTTAAAAATGGAATCCATATTTTGAATCAGGATGTTCTAATTGTGTAAATAGGTAACTTTTATTTTTAGACATTTTGAATAATTACTTTGGTAAATATTTTACTTATCATGGTTAAGGGTAAATCCGGTAAATAAGGGTTAAAAATAATATTATAATAATACTAAATTATCCTAAAACGTGTCATAGCCTTATTGGTTGATACATGTTCTACCATAGGAATCTTTGGGTCGATTTTGGGACCCCATGGAGCCACTTGTAGGTGATAGGGACACTTAATTTTAATTAAGTTAAAATAAGTACAAAAATGACATAAGCATATATCTTTTAGAAAAACAATTTTTAGATAGGGTTATATATGTTGGATATTTGACTATAAATATTCATTAGAAATATAAAAAGATTTAATACATATTTATATTTTATTTATAATTTTTAGAATTTAAATAATTTAATTTATTTATGACACAATGATGATGCAGTAATTACCATAATAGTGAAAAATTAAAATAATTGATATTATAAATACACAAATAAATATAATATGAGACTTTTAATGAATTACACTAATTTTATAAGTTAATATGACATGTTTGGAATGAATGAATTAATTTATTTTGAAGTAATCATTCTGTTATGAGTTTCACAAAAATCAATTATTGAATAGTGTCAAAATTGACATAAAAGGGTTTTTTAAACAAATAATATATTATTAAATGATATTAAATTCTTAAAAATCTAAGGTTCATCCAACAGACTTATATCATGATATTTTTATTTTTAATGGACCACTTTGGGGTATCTTGGATGTATATAGTATGTTTATTAACTATATAATATAAAAATACAAAGTGACATGGTAAATTTCAAACTAATTAACTAAGAGTTAAAACTATAAGATAAGGTTAATATATTGACCCTAACCTATCTAAATTCTATTGTTTGAATGGTTTTCGACCTATCCCCACATTAAACTTTGAATAATCAACTTTTGAGCCATTAGAAACTGAATATGAATTTATTATAAATAAATATTTCTAACTTTTTCAAAGGTGCCCCTCACCCATCTTATAAAAGGGAACTCCTTCTTCTCATTTTTTCACACCTTCAAAGCCTTTTGGATCGGCCAACCTCTTCTGAAATACTCTCCCAACTTCCTTCAATACAACCTGGAGACCTTAGTTTGATCAGAAAGCCAACCTAAGGAGCCCTTTTGATCAAATCAAAAGGAGGACCCCGAAGAAGAGGTAATGTTTTCACCACCCCTTTTCAAGTTCCTTTCTTCTTCCAATTCTTCTTCCTTTGTTGTTACCATTCAAAAATAATAACTCCAGTATAATATATATATATTTATGTTATTATAAATATCGTACAACCATATTAACTATTCTATCCATCCTTTGAATAACATGTCAACATACGTGCGTATGTACGGCTTACCATCTCCACGTCGCTGTGTAATTGTTATTCAATATATTATTATTTGGATGGGTATAATAATGATGTGTAACTCATGTGAATAATAAATATAACATGATAATTATTCTTTATATATTATATAATATCCCATTATATATTATTTTAATATCAAAAGAATGTTATTGTCGCTCGTGCGTACGTACGGACTACCGTCTCCACGAATGCGATGAGATTCATTCTCCTTCGTATCCATTAATGTATAATTATCATATTATGATTTAAAAATGATGTTTAAGGACTTGATATCATTATAGATATGAATAATATACAACCCATCTATAAAAAACACGGATTATTTAACAAAACATATTAAAGAAAACGAGTAAGTTAACACCCGAAACGACGATAATTCTAAGATATTATTAACAAATCAATGTTAAAAGATCATATATGATATCATATTAATATATATGATTCTTGTATAATTTAATAACAATTATCCAACATTATACATGAGTTTAACCTACCCCAACCAAGGAAATGTACAAGGTAAGGGTTATTTCGCAATCTCTTCATTATCCGAGGTTGTTTATACGTAATTATCTACTAGGATTTCATTATCATCCACATCCAAGTTTCTTAGAAATTTATTTCAAAAAGATTTTACTATTTAAAATAATATGGGTTAAAGTCATTTATTCCATTGTTTGACTTTTTATAAGAGGTTTATAAAGGAATCTATTCGTTGTTTTCCAAACACGGTGCTTTTAACCTTTTCGACAGAATTAAGGTAATAATGTTTTTTTAACTTATACGGTGGGTGCAGCTATTTTCCGCCATTATAAAATCGTCGAAGATTACCTTACAATATTATAAGAATAATTTTAAGGAAAATGTTTCATTTTATATGACTCATAAATGATTTCAATATAAGAAGAGATATTTCTCTAAAAAGAGTTCTTATTTCATCTATGTCAACATCCTTTGATGGATTTTAATCTTATTTGGAGGTGATTTATTATGAAACAAAACATCCATATTGTATTGAAGGTTTTGCGATATGTTTGAATATGTATATCTTATGGTTTATTGATGAAGTATTTACATTTCGTATGCTAGTTTTAATACGGATGTTTATGTTATGTTTAAACCTTTTTATATGGGAATGCATTGGACTTAATATGTGACGGGGGAGCCCGCTATAGCTCCTCGATGCATCGGTAGGTCTCATTAGACAAACTAGTGTCTTGGGACAAGGCCTTGACAAAATCTTATTTGTATTCTTGGAACGAGGCCTTGGCTATGTGGTTATGATAGTCTTGCATTGTGCATTCCATCATTATGAAAGTGGTTATTGATATTGCATGTGATTATTTTTATTAGTAGAATATCCATGTGAATAAGTTAATGGTATTATTTCATTTTACATTTGGCATACTATGTTGAAGTTCAAGTTTAAAAGGCTTTTGTATTAGTTATACATTTCCTTAAATGTTTATGCTTAATTTTTGAATGTTTACGCTTTATTGTTATCCTTACTCTGCATTTGAGCTCACCCATTTTCTATGTTTTATTTTTCCCAAGATGTGAAGAAGTAAGTTATAAATGACCTGCACAGATAGTATGTGGGGATATGAGTGTGGAATATGGAGACTATGTTGTTGTAGTAGTTTTCACATTATGATATAATGTAAAACTTTATGAATATATCTAGTGTTTCCAAGGATACTAAACCAATCGATCATTCAAGATTTGATCTTTCTTATGATCATTCCAATGTAATTTAATAATGCACTGACTCTGGGTAACTAGGGTCAGAGCGTTAAAGTTTGTATCATAGGATGTTTAGTATAAACCTTGAAAGCTAGATTTAGATAAACTCTGATTAGAGCACGTAGACCTAAGATGAATTTTGAGGATTAGTATAGAAGAACATCCTATAATTTTGGTATTGTAGAGATTTTGTGAGTTTTCCGAGCAATACATCCCTGTCTGGATATGAGTAGGTAGAGGCGGTTCTGGCACATATGTACCTAGAGGTAAAACCCGAAAACATCGCTTTGATCAAGACTCGAACGGGAACTGCTGCACGACAACGGGCCTTACTGCACTCTTGGTTACGACACTCCCGGGGGATATGCTTTGGATAACTCTCATTTTCTTTACAAATCATTATGAAGGGTTTATGAGTATATACTCGTTAAAAAACTTTTTTATGATTATGGATTATATCCATAAATAGTAAAATTTATGTTCAGTGTTTTATAAGTATGGGATTATGTATTTTGATTCATAAAATGATCTAGTTTATGCTATTGTATAGAAATGGCGCCTAGTGGAAGAAATGGAAACCATATCAATTAACGCACTCCATGTAGGAATTTCCCTCCTGCTCAAGATAATTATAGTGGATAAGGTGATGTAACTAGTGCTGATCAGCTAATCACCATATTGGGACAACTCACTCAGGTTATGAATAATAACCTTACCCGTATGGAGCACCCTGATCCACAGCGTGGATGATCAATGTTAGATTGATTCATGGGGCAACAACAACAAAATTTCAACTGGAGTACAAATACCTTAGTAGCTGAGCAATGGATATTTTCCCAAGAAAAAATATTTTAGGCTTTAGGGAGTAGTGAAAGCGAAAAAGTTATCATTGCAGTTTACTGACTCAATAGAGATGCTGATCAATAGTGGTCATTGATTCAAAAAATGATGGAAGAAGATGAAGTATAAAATATGGAATGGAGGGATTTCGAATATCTATTTTTAGAAAAATACTTTCCTCACGACCATCAAGCAGATATGGAAAGGCAATTTCTGAGTCTGAGACAAAAGGAGGATGAGAATCACAAAGTATGAGGCTAACTTTGCAAGGTTAGAAGGGTATGCTAGAGATTATATACGTGACCCAAGAAGTAAGATCGATCGTTTCATTGATGGGTTAAAACCATTTCTCCATCGAGATTTAGTCTCACAATCCTTTTCATTGTACGGAGACATTGTCTCATGTGCTATCAAGACCGAGAACGAATTCTCTATGTCTTATGACTTTAAAGCAAAGCAAGAGAATAAGAGACTTACTGATCAATCTGGGAATGTAAATAAGGGGATGAAGGGAAACGTTGAATATCCATCCTGTGGTGAATGTGGTAAGAAAAACCCCGGTACTTGCTAGAAGGGAACGAGAGTCTGTTACAAGTGTGATGAAAAAGGCCACCAAGCTCGTGATTGCAAGGGGAAAAAAGGAAGCTACCAATGTTCAGTGCTACAATTGTAGGGAGATGGGGAATTATGAAAATGATGTCCTAAGCATCAGGAGAACTTATCTCAAAAAAGGCCAAGGGTTCACGGCCAAGCTTATTCTATCACTACTGCTGAGGTAGAAGCTCTGAAAGACGTGGTGGCATGTAATTTAATGGTTTCCTCAAGTTTAGAAAATGCATTATTTGATTTTGGATCATCGCATTATTTCATATCTTCCCAGTTTTCTAAGAAAATTTGATATTTCCAATTTGATTTAACAAGGGAGTTTTCAGTTAAAACTCCTATGGGAAGTATCATTGCAACAAAGTTTTGTGAATCAGTCCCCATGAGAGCACATAATTGTTCTTTATCTGATGATCTCATCATCAAACCTATTATTTAGTTTCATATAATCCTCGGTATGGACTGGATTTTGGAAAATGATGTGAAAATTTATTTTAAGAATAAGGAGGTAACGATTCATTATGATAATAATAAGGAACACCTTATCTTTAGAGCAGAATCGTCACCACCTAATTCTTATTTAGATCCACCCCCAGTTTCTCAACTAAATTCAATTATTGGGGAGGAAGAGAATGAAATGACTGTGGGTGAGGAAAGTAATGTTCAAATAGAGTATGTACCTATTGTGAAAGAATTTGTAGATGTATTTCCAGAAGATTTACCTGGATATCCTCCAGAATGAGAAGTTGAGTTTTCCATTGATTTAATTTCTGGATCATGGACTATATCGAATACCCCTTATAGAATGGCCACTGTTGAATTAGTTGAACTAATGAAACAACTAGAGGAATTAAGTAATAATGGATTTATTCACCCTAGTGTTTCTCCATGGGGAGCCCATATTCTTTTTGTTAAAAAGAATGACGGGTCTATGAGGTTATGTATCGACTACATGGAGATCAATGCTATAACAATAAAGAACAAGTATCCCCTACCACGCATTGATGATTTATTTGAACAACTGCATGGAGCTCAATACTTTTCAAAGATTGACCTTCGATCTGGATACCATCAGTTGTGTGTAAAGAAGGAATACATTTCGAAGACAGCATTTCGAACCAGGTACGGGCATTTCGAGTTTACTATAATGCCTTTTGGATTTACTAGTGCACCCTCTGTATTCATGAATCTGATGAATAGTATTTTCAAGGATTATATTGATGAATTTGTGGTGGTATTTATTAATGATATCTTCATATATTCCAAAACCTATGATGATCATGAAAATCACTTGCGCATTATCTTGAAGACTCTGAGAAGGCATGAATTATATGGGAAGTTTAGCAAGTGTGAATTCTGGAATCAGAAGATTTATTTTCTTGGCCATATTATCTCTAAAGATGGAATCTCTGTTGATCCTTCTAAGACCAAGGCAATCCATGAATGGCCAGCACCTACGAGTATAACTCAGGTACGTAGTTTTATTGGTTTGGCAGGTTATTATCAACGTTTCGCCCAGAATTTTGCCCGATTGGCTAACCCTTTAACGAAGCTCACACGTAAAGGGGTTAAATTTGTCTGGAAAAAAGAGTGTGAAGAATGTTTCGAAGAACTGATGAGAATATTAGTCAATGCTCCTATATTGACTCTACCATCGGGGAATGATGGGTTCATTATTTATAGTGATGCATCGAAGAAAGGACTTGGTTGTGTCCTTATGCAGAATGATAGGGTTATTTCCTATGCATCGCGATAGTTGAAAATTCATGAACAAAACTATCATACTCATGATCTTGAGTTAGTAGATGTGATCATTGCTTTGAAGATATGGAGGCACTACCTCTATGGTGAAAAATGTGATATTTATACTAATCACAAGAGTTTAAAGTATATTTTCTCACAAAAAGAACTCAACATGAGGCAGAGGAGATGGCTTGAATTACTCAAAGATTATGATTGTACGATACACTACCACCCGGGGTAAGAAAAAAAGGTGGACAATGCTTTGAGCAGAAAAGACCATGGAGTTTTGAACGTGATGAGAAATGAAAGGGATCCAATTTTGATGGATCTAGTGAAGATGGACATGGGAATATCCTGGGAAGGTGAAACATCAGTGGTTTTTCAAATGGTTGCCAAACCATCTTTACTAGAAAGGATTAAGAGTTCTTAGACCGATGATGAAGAATTTCAAATGAAGATTAAAGGTGTGAATGATGGGAGATTGAGAGACTATGTGTATGAAGATGGAATTTTGAAATTCAGGAAGAGACTTTGTGTTCCCGATATACCTGATCTAAAAAGGGAATTGCTGGATGATGCTCATAGTTCTAATTTCCCTATACATCCTAGGAGCACCAAAATGTATAGAGATTTGAAGGAACATTAATGGTGGGACAACATGAAGGGGGAGATTGCTGATTTTGTGTCAAGATGTATGGTTTGTGAACAAGTGAAGGCTAGAAGGAAACACCCTGGAGGAGTCATGCAACCTCTTCCCATACCGGAGTGGAAATGAGACAATATTACGAAAGACATTGTCATGGGGCTACCAAAGACTCCTAGAAGGAATGATGAAATATGGGTAATTGATGATCATCTTACCAAGTCAGAACATTTTATTTCTATAAGAGAATATCTACCACTGAAATGTCTAGCAAGACTATATATTAATGAAGTTGTGAGACTTCATGGAGTACCCCTATCGATTGTTTCTGATCATGATCCCCGTTTTAGTTCAAGATTCTGTAAGAGTCTTCAGAAATCCCTGGATACTAAACTTCATTTGAGCACTGCCTACCACCCTCAGATAGACGGAAAATCAGAACGGACTATTCAAACCTTAGAAGACATGTTGAGATCCTGCTCACTCGACTTTCAAGGTATGTGGGATCAGTATTTACCACTAGTAGAATTTTCCTATAACAATAGCTTTCATTCGAGTATTCAGATGGCACCATATGAAGCGTTATACGGAATGAGATGTCGCACACCAACCTGTTGGGATGACGTTGGTGAATGAAAACTTGTAGGTCTAGAACTGGTGGAGGAAATAATGGAAAAGGTGAAGGTAATCCAAAATCACATCAAAGAAGATTAAAGTAGGCAGAAGAGCTATGCCGATAATCGAATGAAGGATTTGGAATTTCAAGTCGGTTATCATGTTTTCCTGAAGTTATCTCCATGGAAGGGAGTTATACATTTTTGGATGAAAGGTAAATTGAGTCCCAGGTACATCGGACCTTTCTAAATTTTAGAACGAATTGGGGTTGTAGCTTACCAATTGGCAATGCCGCCAAGTCTCTCCAAAGTTCACGATGTGTTCCACGTATCTTTATTGAGGAAATACATGCCTGACCCAATGCATCTACTCACCTGTGAAGAATTAGAACTGGAACCCGATCTTCTTTATTGTGAAGAGCCAGTCCGGATTCTTGATACGAGGGAACAAGTACTGAGAAACCAGACGAGACGTCTGGTAAAAGTTTTGTGAAGAAACCATAAGATGGAAGAGGCAACGTGGGAACCCGATGAACTTATGATGAAGAACCACCCGAGTCTTTTCATGTGATAAGTATTCTATAAATTTCGAGGATGAAATTATTTGAAAGAGGAGAGAATGTAACACCCCAAGCTTCTATGGTATGCTTCTCTTTGAATAATGTGATAGCGTGTGTTGTACTCAACACTGATTTCTAACATACCATAACCAACCAAACTAGCCGTTATGAATAGTAATACCTACCTTTTGAAGTTATATATTTTTTATATTTCAAAATGGACTTCATTTTTGGATTTGGAATATCGAATTTAGCCTAAGGTGAAATTTTGGTAATTTTCGGATAACTTTAATATTTGATGAATAGTGAAAATTACTAAATTTTAATTAAAAACAACTTTTTTAATAAATATAATTAATAGTGATAAATTATGAATTTGAGTTGTTTTAATGTATATTTAGAATATATTTTTACCCTTTAATACAATGTTGGTCATTGGACATAATTATACAATTAAACTCGACATAAACAAGTGTCAATCTTTTGATAGTTATTATCTCATAAAAACACGCTTCTTGTTTTAAAGACGGTGATTAATTTTAAATTAATTTATTCCACTTCTCTATTTTGAATTTGGAAAAATGGATTCCATATTTGGAATCAGGATGTTCGAAATTTGTAAATAGGTAACATTTATTTTTATACTTTTTGAATAATTACTTCGGTAAATATTTTATTTACCATGGTTAAGGGTAAATCCGGTAAATAAGGGTTAACATATAATATTATAATAATACTAAATTACCATAAACGTGTCCTAGACTTATTTTTTGATACATTTTCGACCATAGGCATCTTTGGGTCGATTTTGGTACCCCATGGAGCCACTTGTAGGTGATAGGGACACTTAATTTTAATTAAGTTAAAATAAGTACAAAAATGACATAAGCATATATCATTTAGAAGAACAATTTTTACATTGGGTAATATATGTTGGATTTTTGACTATTAATATTCATTAGAAAGATAAAACGATTTCCTACATATTTATATTTTATTTATAATGATTAAACTTTAAATAATTTAATTTATTTATGACATAATGATGATGTAGTAATTACCATAATAGTGAAAAATTTATATAATTGATATTATAAATACACAAATAAATATAATTTGAGTCTTTTAATGAATTACACTAATTTTATAATTTAATATGAAATGTTAGGAATTATTTAATTAAATTTTTTCGAAGTAATCATTCTGTTATGAGTTTCACAAAAATCAACTATTGAATAGTGTCAAAATTGACATAAAAGAGTTTTTAAAACAAATATTATATTATTAATTGATATTAAATTCATAAAAATCTATGGATCGTCCAATATAGTTATATCATGATAGGTGTATAATTAATGGACCACTTGGGGGTCTCTTGGATGTATATAGTATGTTTATTAACCATATAATATAAAAATACAAAGTGACATGGTAAATGTCAAACTAATTAACTAAGAGTTTAAACTATAAGATAAGGTTAATATAGTAACCCAAACCTGTCTAAATTCTATTGGTATAATATTTTTCGACCTATTCCCACTTTAACCTTTGAATAATAAACTTCGGAGCCATTAGAAACCGAATATTAATTTATTATAAATGATCATTTCTAGCTTTTTCAAAGGTGCCCCTCACCCCTCTTATAAAAGGGCACTCCTCCTTCTCATTTATTCACACATTCAAAGCCTTTTGGTTCAGCCAACCTCTGCCCAAATACTCTCCCAACTTCCCTCAATACAACCTAGAGGCCATAGTTTAATCAGAAAGCCATCATAAGGATCCCTTTTGATGAAATCAAAAGGAGGAACCCGAAGAAGAGGTAATGTTTTCACAACCCCTTTTCAAGTTCCTTTCTTCTTCCACTTCTTCTTCCTTTGTTGTTACCATTCTAAAATAATAACTCCAGTATAATATATATACTATGATGTTATTATAAATATGGTACAACCATATTCACTATTCTATCCAACCTTTGAATAACATGTCACCATACGTGCGTACGTACGGCTTAACTTCTCCACGTCGTGATGTAATTGTTATTCAATATATTATTATTTGTATGTGTTTAATAATGATGTGTAACTCATTTAAATAATAAATATAACATGATAATGATTCTATTTATATGATATACTATACAATTATATATTATTGTAATATCAAAATAATGATATTGTCGCTCGTGCGTACGTACGGACTACCGTCTCCACGAACGCGATGAGATTCATTCTCCATCATATCCATTCAAGTATAATTATATTTTGATGACTTAAAAATGATTTCTAAGGACTTGATATCATTCTGGATATGAATAAGATATAACCCATCCATAACAATCAAGGCTTATGTAACAAAACATATAAAAGAAAACGAGTAAGTTAACACCTGAAACAACGATAATTCTAAGATATTATTAACAAATCAATGTTAAAAGATCATATATGATATCATATTAATATATATGATTCATGTATAATTTAATAAAAATTATTTCACCATTATACAGGAGGTTAACCTACCCTAACCAAGGAAAATTACAAGGTATGGGTTATTTCACAATCTCTTCATTATCCTAGGTTGTTTATACGTAATTATATAATGGGATTTCATTATCATCCACATCCATGATTCTTCTAAATTTATTTCAAAAAGATTTTACTATTTAAAATAATATGGGTTAAAGTAATTTATACCCTTGTTTGACTTTTAATATGAGGTTTATAAAGGAATCTTTCTGTCGTTTTCCAAACAAGGTGCTTTTAACCTTTTTAACAGAATTAATGTAAGAATGTTTTTTTAACTTATATGGTGGGTGCGGCTATTTTCCACCATTATAAAATCGTCGAAGATTCCCTTACAAGCTTATAAGAATACTTTCAAAGAAAATGTTTCATTCTATATGAATCATAAATGATTTCAAAATAAAAAGAGATATTTCTCTAAAAAGAGTTTTGATTTCATCTATGCCAACATCCTTTGATGGATTTTAAGCTTATTTGGAGATGATTTATTATGAAAAAAACTTCCATATTGTATTGAAGGTTTTTTGATATGTTTGACTATGGATATGTTATGGTTTATTGATGAAGTATTTACATTTCGTATGCTTGTTTTAATACGAATTTTTATGTTATGCTTAAGCCTTTTCATATGGGAATGCAGTGGCCTTAATATGTGATGGGTGGAGCCCGCTATAGCTACTCGATGTATCGGTAGGTCTCATGAGACAAACTAGTGTCTTGGCACAAAGCCTTGAAAAATTTTATTTGTAGTCTTGGCACGAGGCCTTGGCTATGTGGTTATGATAGTCTGGCATTATGCAGTCCATCATTATGAAAATGGTTATTGATATTGCATGTGATTATTTGATTAGTAGAATATCGATGTGAATAAGTAAATGAAATTATTTCATTTTACTTTTTACATACTTTGTTGAAGTTCAACTTTATAAGGATTTTGTTTTAGTTATACATTGCCTTAATTGTTTATGCTTATTTTTTGAATGTTTACGCTTTATTGTTATCCTTACTCGGCATTTGAGCTCACCCCTTTTCTATGTTTTATTTTCCCAGGATGTGAAGAAGTAAGTTATGAATGACCTGTAAGGATAATATGTGGGGATATGAGTGTGGAATATGGAGACTATGTTGTTGTAGTAGTTTTCACTTTATGATGTAATGTAAAACCTTATCAATATATCTAGTGTTTCCAAGGCTACTAAACCAATCGGTCTTTCAAGATTTGATCATTCTTGTGATCATGCCAATGTAATGTAATAATGCACCGACTCTGGGTAACTAGGGTCGGGGCGTTACAATTGGTATCATAGGATGTTTAGTACAAACCTTGGAATCTAGATTTAGATAAACTCTGATTAGAGCACGTAGTCATAAGATGAACATTGAGGATTAGTAGAGAAGAACTTCCTAAAATTTTGGTATTGTAGAGATTTTGTGATTTTTCCGAGCAATACATCCCTGTCTGGATACAAGCAGGTAGAGGCGGCTCTGGCACAGATGTACCTAGGCGTAAAACTCAAAAACACCGCTTTGAGCAAGACTCGAACGGGAACTGGTGAAAGACAACGGGCCTTGTTGTACTCATGGTTACGACACTCCCGAGGGATATTCTTAGGATAACTCTCATTCTCATTACAAATCATTATGAAGGGTTTATGAGTACATACTTCTTCAATGAAAACATTTTTATGATTATGGATTATATCGATAAATAGTTCAATTTATGATAAGTTTTTTATAAGTATGGGATTGTGTATTTTGATTCATAAACTCATTTAGTTTATTCCATTTTTTAGAAACGGCACCTAGTGGAAGAAATGGAAACTGTATCAATGCATGCACTCCATGTAGGGATTGCCCTCCTGCTCAAGATAATTATAGTGGAGCAGGTGATGCAACTGGTGCCGATCAGCTAATCACCATACTGGGACAACTCACTCAGGTTATGAATAATAACCTTACACATATGGAGCACCCTGATCCACAATGTGGAGGATCAATGTTAGATCGATTCATGCGGAAACAACCACAAACTTTCAACAGGAGTACAAATCCCTTAGTAACTGAGCAATGGATATTTTCCCTAGGTAAAATATTTCAGGCTTTGGGGAGTAGTGAAAGGGAAAAAGTTATCATGGCAGTTTATCGACTCACTAGTGATGTTGATCAATGGTGGTCATTGATTCAAAACACGATAGAATAAGATGAAGTATCCAATATGGAATGGAGTGAGTTCAAAGAAATATTTTTAGAAAAATACATTCCTCGCGACCATTAGGGAGATATGGAAAGGCAATTTCTGAGTTTGATAATGTCACAAAGTATGAGGCTAACTTTACAAGGTTAGCAAGGTATGCTGGAGATAATATATGTATCCCAGGAAGTAAGATCGATCATTTCTTTGATGGGTTAAAACCATTTCTCCATCGAGCATTAGTCTCACAATCCTTTTCATCGTACGAAGACATTGTCTCATGTGCTATCAACACCGAAAAGGAATTCTCTACGTCTTATGACTTTAAAGCAAAGCAAGAGAAGAAGAGACCTGCTGATCAATCTAGGAATGGAAATAAGGGGAAGAAGGTAACGGTTGAATATCCATCCTGTGGTAAATGTGGTAAGAAACACCCTGGTAATTGCTTGAATGAAACGAGAGTCTGTTACAAGTGTGGTGAAAAGGCCCCCAATCTCGTGATTACAAGGGGATGAAGAAAGCTTCCAATTTTCAGTGCTACAATTGCAGGGAGATGGGGCATTATGCAAATAAATGTCCTAAGCGTCAAGAGAACATACCTCAGAAAAGGCCAAGGGATCAAGGCCAAGATTATGCTATCAATGCTGCTGAGGTAGAAGCTCTGAAAGACGTGGTGGCATGTAATTTAATGGTTTCCTCAGGTTTAGAAAATGCAATATTTGATTCTGGATCATTGCATTGTTTCATATCTTCCCAGTTTTCTAAGAAAATTAGATATTTCCAATTTGATTTAACAAGGTAGTTCTCAGTTGAAACTCCTAAGGGAAGTATCATTGCAACAATGTTCTGTGAATAAGTCCCCATTAGAGCACATAAATGTTCTTTATCAGCTGATCTCATCGTCATACCTATGATTGAGTTTGTTATAATCCTCGGTATGGACTGGCTTTCGGACTATGATGCGAAGATTTATTGTAAGTATAATGAGGTTACGATTCTTGATGATAATAATAAGGAACACCTTATCTTTAGACTAGAATCTTCACCATCTAATTCTTATTTAGATGCACCCCTATTAGCTCAACTAAATTCAAATATTGGGGAGGAAGAGAATGAAATGACTGTGGGTG
Organism: Viscum album; assembly: GCA_963277665.1. Lineage (NCBI taxonomy): Eukaryota > Viridiplantae > Streptophyta > Magnoliopsida > Santalales > Viscaceae > Viscum > Viscum album. The sequence goes on from OY728159.1 coordinate 1,438,713,249, forward strand.
AGGAAAGTAATGTTCAAATAGAGGATGTACCTGTTTTGAAAGATTTTGTAGATGTATTTCCGGAAGATTTACCTGGACATCATCCAGAATGAGAAGTTGAGTTTTCCATTGATTTAATTCCAAGATCAAGGCCTATATCGAAGACCCCTTAATGAATGGCCACTGTAAAATTAGTTGAACTAAAGAAACAATTAGAGAAATTAATTAATAAGGTATTTATTTTCCCTAGTGCTTCTCCATGGGGATCCCCTGTTCATTTTGTTAAAAAGAAAGACGAATCTATGAGGTTATGTATAGACTACAAGGAGATCAATGCTATAACAATAAAGAACAAGTATCCCCTAACATGGATTGATGATTTATTCGACCAACAGCATGGAGCTCAATACATTTCAAAGATTGACCTTCGATCTGGATACCATCAGTTGTGTATAAAGAAGGAAGACATTTCGAAGAAAGCATTTCGAACCAGGTACGTGCATTACGAGTTTACTGTAATGCCTTTTGGATTGACTAATGCTCCCTCTGTATTCATGGATCTGATGAATAGAATTTTCAAGGAGTACCTTGATGAATTTGTGATGGTATTTATTAATTATATCTTGGTATACTTCAAAACCTACGACGATCATGAAAATCACTTGCGCATTTTCTTGAAGTCTTTGAGAAGGCATGAATTATATGGGACGTTTAGCAAGTGTGAATTCTGACTTTAGGAGATTTCTTTTCTTGGCCATATTGTCTCTAAATATGGAATCATTATTGATCCTTCTAAGACCAAGGCAATCCATGAATGGCCAGAACCTACGAGTATAACTGAGGTATGTAGTTTTATTGGTTTGGCATGTTATTATCGACGTTTCGACCAGAATGTTTCCTGATTGGCTAACCCATTAACAAAGCTCACACGTAAATGGGATAAATTTTTTGGACAAAAGAGTGTGAAGTATGTTTCAAAGAACTGAAGAGAAGATTAGTCAATGCTCCTATATTGAATCTACCATCAGGTAATGATGGGTTCGTTATTTATAGTGATGCATCAAAGAAAGGACTTGGTTGTTCCCTTATGCAGAATGATAGGGTTATTGCCTATGCATCACGAAAGTAGAAAATTCATGAACAAAACTATCATACTCATGATCTCATGTTAGTAGCTGTGATCTTTTCTTTGAAGATATGGAGGAACTACCTCTCTGGTAAAAAATGTGAGATTTATACTGATCACAAGAGTTTGAAGTATATTTTATCACAAAAAGAACTCAACATGAGGCAGAGGAGATGGCTGGAATTACACAAGGATTATGATTGTACGATACACTACCACCTAGGGAAAGCAAACAAGGTGGCAGATGCTTTGAGTAGAAAAGACCACGGAGTTTTGAACGTGATGAGAATTGAAAGGGATCCAATTTTGATGGATCTAGTGAAGATGGACATGGGAATAATCAGGGAAGGTGAAACATCAATGATTTTTCAAATGGTTTCCAAACCATCTATACTAGAAAGGATTAAGAGTTCTCAGACCGATGATGAAGAATTTCAAAAGATGACAAAAGCTGTGAATGATTGGAGATTGAGAGACTTTGTGTATGAAGATGGAATTTTGAAATTCGGGAAGAGACTTTCTGTTCCTGATATACCTGATATAAAAATGGAATTGCTGGATGATGCTCATAGTTCCAATTTCTCTATACATCATGGGAGCACCAAAATGTATATAGATTTGGAGGAACATTTCTTGTGGGACATCATGAAGGGGGAGATTGGTGATTTTGTGTCAAGATGTGTGGTTTGTTAACATGTGAATGCTGGAAAGCAACACCCTGGAGGAGTCATGCAACCTCTTCCCATACCGTAGTGGAAATGGGGCAATATTATGATGGACTTTGTCATGGGGATACCAAAGACTCCTAGAAGGAATGATGCAATATGGGTTATTGTTGATCATCTTACCAAGTCAGCAAATTTTCTTGTTATAAGAGAATACACTGGAGCGTCTAGCAAGACTATATATTAATGATGTTGTGAGACTTCATGGAGTACCCCTATCGATTGTTTCTGATCATGATCCCCATTTTACATAAAAAATCTAGAAGAGTCTTCAGAAATCATGGGATATGAACTTCATTTGAGCACTGCCTACCACCCTCAGATAGACAGACAATTAGAACAGACTATTCAAACCTTAGAAGACATGTTGAGATCCTGCTCACTTGACTTTCAGGGTATGTGGGATCATTATATACCTCAGGTAGAATTTTCCTATAACAATAGCTTCTATTCGAGTATTCAGATGGCACCACATGAAGCGTTATATGGAAAGAGATGTTGCACACCAACCTGTTAGGATGACGTTGGTGAAAGAAAACTCATAGGTCTAGAACTGGTGGAGGAAACGATGGAAAAGGTGAAGGTAATCCAAAATCACATCAAAGCAGCTCAAAGTAGGCAGAAGAGCTATGCCGATAATCGAAGAAAGGATTTGGAATTTCAAGTCGGTTATCATGTTTTCCTAAAGGTATCTCCATGGAAGGGAGTTATACATTTTGGTAAGAAAGGTAAATTGAGTCCCATGTACATCGGACCTTTCGAAATTCTAAAATGAATTAGGGCTGTAGCTTACCGATTGGAAATGCTGCCAAGTCTTTCCAAAGTTCACGATGTGTTCTACGTATCTCTATTGAGGAAATACACGCCTGACCCAACGCATGTACTCACCTATGAATAATTAGAACTGGAACCCGATCTATCTTATTATGAAGAGCCAGTCAGTATTTTTGATATGAGAGAACAATTACTAAGAAACCGGACGACACATCTGGTAAAAGTTTTGTGGAGAAACCATAAGATGGAAGAGGCAACGTGGGAACCCGAGGAACTTATGAGGAAGAACCATCATAGTCTTTTCATGTGATAAGTATTTTGGAAATTTTGAGGACTAAATTATTTGAAGGAGGGGAGAATGTAACTCCCCAATATTCTACGGTACGCTTCTCTTTGAATAATGTGATAGCGTGGGTTGTACGCAACACTGAGTTCAAACATACCATAACCAACCAAACTAGCCGTTATAAATAGTAATACCTACCATTTGAAGATATATATATATATATATATATATTATATTTGAAAATGGACTTCATTTTTGGATTCCGAATATCAAATTTAGCATAAGGTGAAATTTTGGTACTTTTCGGATAACATTAATATTTTGATGAATAATGAAAATTACTAAATTTTAATTAAAAACAATTTTTTAATAAAAATAATTAATAGTAATAAATTATTAATTTGAGTGGTTTTAAAGTATATTTAGATTATATTTTTACCATTTAATACAATTTTGGTCATTGGAAATAATTATACAATTAAACCAGACATAAACAAGTGTCAATCTTTTGATAGTTATTATCTCTTAAAAACACATTTTTTGTTTTAACAATGGGAATTAATTTTAAATTAATTTCTGCCACTTATATGTTTTGAATTTGGAAAAATGGATTCCATATTTGGAATCAGGATGTTCAAATTTTGTAAATAGGTAACCTTTATTTTTATACATTTTGAATAATTACTTCGGTAAATATTTTATTTACCATGGTTAAGGGTAAATCCGGTAAATAAGTGTTAAAAATAATATTATAATAATGAAAAATTACCATAAAACGTGTCCTAGACTTATTGGTTGACACATGTTCGACCATATCCATATTTGGGTCGATTTTGGGACCCCATGGAGCCACTAGTAGGTGATAGGCACACTTAATTTTAATTATGTTAAAATAAGTACAAAAATGACATAAGCATATATCTTTTAGAAAAAGAATTTTTACATAGGGTTATATATGTTGTATTTTTTACTATAAATATTCATTAGAAATATAAAAAGATTTAGTGCATATTTATATTTTATTTATATTTTTTAGACTTTAAATAATTTAATTTATTTATGACACGATGATGATGCAGTAATTACCATAACAGTGAAAAATGAAAATAATTGAAATTATAAATAGATAAATAAATATAATTTGAGAGTTTTTATGAACTACACTAATTTTCAAAGTTAATATGACATGTCAGGAATTATTTAATTAAATATTTTCGAAGTAATAATTCTGTTATGAGTTTCAAAACAATCAACAATTGAATAGTGTCAAAATTGACATAAAAAAGTTTTTTAAACAAATATTATATTAATAATTGATATTAAATTCCTAAAAATCTATGGTTTGGCCAAGATACTTATATCATGATAGGTGTATCATTAATGGACCACTTGGGGGTCTATTGGATGTATATAGTATGTTTATTAACTATATAGTATAAAAATACAATGTGACATGGTAAATGTCAAAATAATTAACTAAGAGTTAAAACTATAAGATAAGGTTAATATAGTAACCCAAACCAGTCTAAATTCTATTGGTTGAATTATTTTCGAACTATCCCCACCTTAACCTTTGAATAATAAACTTTGGAGCCATTATAAACCGAATATGAATTTATTATAAATTAATATTTCTAGCTTTTCCAAAGGTTCCCCTCGCCCCTCTTATAAAAGGGCACTCCTCCTTCTCATTTCTTCACACCGTCAAAGCCTTTTGGATCGGCCAACCTCTGCACAAATACTCTCCCAAATACCCTCAATACAACTTAGAGGCCTTAGTTTGATCAGAAAGCCAACCTAAGGAACCCTTTTGATCAAATCAAAAGGAATAACCCGAACAAGAGGAAATGTTTTCACCACCCCTTTTCAAGTTCCGTTCTTCTCCCACTTCTTCTTCCTTTGCTGTTACCATTCTAAAATAATAACTCTAGTATAATATATATACTGTGATGTTATTATAAGTATGGTTCAACCATATTCACTATTCTATCCATCTTTTGAATAACATGTCACCATACATGCGTACGTACGACATACCTTATCCACGTCGTGATGTAATTGTTATTCAATATATTATTATTTGAATGGGTATAATAATGACATGAAACTCATGTAAATAATAAATATAACATGATAATGATTCTGTATATATGATATACTATCCAATTATATATTATTTTAATATCAAAAGAATGATATTTTCGCTCGTGCGTACGTACGGACTACCGCCTCCACGAACGTGATGAGATTCATTCTCCATCGTATCCATTCAAATATAATTATCATTTTATGATTTAAAAATGATGTTAAAGGACTTGATATCATTCTGTATAGGAATAAGATACAACCCATCCATAACAAACAAGTCTTATGTAACAAAACATATAAAAGAAATCGAGTAAGTTAACACCCAAAATGACGATAATTCTAAGATATTATTAACAAATCAATGTTAAAAGATCATATATGATATCATATTTATATATATGATTCTTGTATAATTTAATAACAATTATTTCACCATTATACACGACGTTAACCTACCCCAACCAAGGAAAAGTACAAGGTAATGGTTATTTCACAATCTCTTCATTATCCGATGTTGTTTATACGTAATTATCTACTGGGATTTCTTTATCATCCACATCCATGTTTCATCGAAATATATTTCAAAAAGAATTTACTATTTAAAATAATATGGGTTAAATTCATTTATACCCTTGTTTGACATTTTATAAGAGGTTTATGAAGAAATCTTTCCATCATTTTCCAAACAAGGTTTTTTTAACCTTTTCGACAAAATTAAGGTAAGAATGTTGTTTTTAACATATACGGTGAGTGCAGCTATTTTCCACAATTATAAAATCGTCGAAGCTTCCCTTAAAATCTTATAAGAATACTTCCAAAGAAAATAATTAAATTTATATGAATCTTAAATGATTTCAAAATAAAAAGGGATATTTCTCTAAAAAGAGTTTTGATTTCATCTATGTCAACATCCTTGGATGGATTTTATGCTTATTTGGAGATGATTTATTATGAAACCAAACATCTATATTGTATTGAAGGTTTTGTGATATGATTGACTATGGATATGTTATGGTTTATGGATGAAGTATTTACATTTCGTATGCTAGTTTTAATATGAATGTTTATGATATGTTTAAACCTTTTCATATGGGAATGCATTGGACTTAATATGTGACTGGTGGAGCCCGCTATAGCTCCCGATGCATCGGTAGGTCTCATGAGACAAACTAGTGTCTTGGCACAAGGCCTTGGAAAAATCTTATTTTTAGTCTTGGCACGAGGCCTTGGCTATGTGGTTATGATAGTCTAACAATATGCATTCCATCATTATCAATGTGGTTATTGATATTTCATGTGATTATTCGATTAGTAGAATATCCATGTGAATAAGTAAATGGCATTATTTCATTTTACTTTTTCCATACTATGTTGAAGTTCATGTTTAAAAGGCTTTTGTTTTGGTTATACATTGCCTTAAATGTTTATTCATATTTTTTGAATGGTTACGCTTTATTGTTATCATTACTGGGCATTTGATCTCACCCCTTTTCTATGTTTTATTTTTACAAGGATGTGAAGAAGTATGTTATGAATGACCTGTAAGGATAGTATGTGGGGATATGAGTGTGGAATATGGAGAATATGTTGTTGTAGTAGTTTTTACTTTATGATGTAATGTCAAACTTTATGAATATATCTAGTGTTTCTAAGGCTACTAAACTAATCGCTCTTTCGAGATTTGATCTTTCTTGTGATCATGTCAATGTAATGTAATAATGCACCGACACTGGGTAACTAGGGTCGGGGCGTTACAAACATAAACAATGTAATTCATTTTTCTATGAATATATTTTTTTAATGAATCTTACAATGTATATAATGAATATATATGATATTAATATGATTATTAAAATTATAGATATTTTGGAACCATGATAGTAAAAAAATACCAAAACATCCAAACTAGAGCATACAGGAAAAAAAGAGATATCACAATTATCAGAGGTTTTAATAAATAAGTGCTAACCAATGTTTCATAAAAAAGTTGTCAGTAAATAATTTTTATTTTGTAATATATTAATGTAGTTATATAATATTTTTAGAATATATATATATTTATTATATTGGATTTTATTATATGTTTGAAAGAAGATGGACCTATGGTAAGGGAATATCATCTCATATTTATTTACGTCGAACACATTCCTTATAAAAAAATGGTTTTATTTATGTGTTATATATATGACCCATGATTAAATTTTATGAATCATCTCATAATAACTATAGGATATGAATAACCATCTTTATATCAGTATTTCATGGGGCTCATGAATCAGAATTTAATAATGCTATGATGTTTTTTGACACAATTGAATTATTTAACATGATTGTTTATGATTACAATTTTCATGATGAAATATTAGGAACTATTACTTATGTAGATTATAAATTATATTATAGAGAATTTATTTCTTCATACAATTTTTATTCCATTTATTTTCCCCATCTTATGTACTCATGATTCAAAAAATACTTTTTAGGGAAAATTTTCACTACTTCTTTATACATTTGAAAAACCAATTTTTTCCATATACATGTTTGAAAAAAAATGTTTTAATTAATTTTTATAATAAAATCATATGATTTTGTATTGTCTCTTTTAATCATGTAATAATTTAATGAATATGTAATTAAAATAATCTTCTTTTCATTTTTCGAATGAGGTATTTTTGATAATTTCAAAAAAAGTGTGAAAGGGGTGATATATTTTGATAAATACAACATGAACATAATTTCATATTTTCATTAATGAAAAATATTTCAAATATTACATTTTGTGTTTCCAAGATTACTTTTCAACAAATTTTTTCTATAAATATTTTAAAATCATTATTTTTTTAAAAATATTTTTTAATGATAATGATATTTTCCCAAGGACATGTACCAACTAAAATTTCAAAATAATTTTCAATATAATATGAAATATTTAATGTTAGTTATATTTTACTTGGTATTAGATGAATATATTGAATTTTTTATCTTTCAAAATATGATTAATGTTTATGTTGATGTTTATTTTATGAAACCCATTTATTTGTATTGGGTTTTGTTATTATTTATGAATCCCATTTTCATTACATGGGATACAATGATATTATGAATGATTTATGGTATTAATAAAATCATATGTATGGATTTAGTTATATTATAATAGTTATCTTTTAATAAATGATTATGGTTTTTTATTACAATGTATATTGGTAACATTATAATTAAGGATAGAGGTTATGATACAATGTAGGAGAGGAGGAACATTATAACATTGAATTTGTTTTACCTACAACTACATCCTCTTTTTTTAGTGAAGATTGGTATCTAATGAGATAAACCAAAATGGAATAAAGAGTAATCTTAATTAAATAAGGGACATTATCAATTATTATATTATATGTGTGAACATGGAATACTATATTGGATTATAGAGTTATCTCATTGAACTGTGATATCCATATCGACAATCCTTAACTAATGAGGAAATTTTTATCCATTATTTTATGTATTACAACAACATTTTATCATTCCAATGTTACACTGTCATGGGTAATTTTCTTTTATTCCATTTTAATTCATTTATGATGATAAAAACTAATATTTCCCATGACTGAATATTATGATCTCTGATATTCATAGCGTGACTTCCAAATGATATCCCCATGTTATCATTGCATTATTTTCATTTTATAATTATATGATAATTGAAATCTACATTCTTTTACATTACAATGTATCTGATATCACCTTTTTTTTATTTTTCCTCGCCACAATATATGAATAACAATATAAATAATGATATTTCATAGAATGGAATTTTTTTTGAATATCTTAGTAAGTGATGATATAAATCATTTATTAACATGTTTTTTATGTTTCCATGTGACTAAATAAAAAATACATGTCTGAGTATATAATTTATCATTTTTTTCATTTTTTATTATTCTAATATTTATTTTTAATATTTATGTGTGAATTGTGTAGGCCAATATAGGTTGTCTTAGAGAACATTTTAGATAACCTTTGTAAAATGTAATGTGGTAACATTAGAGTGAAAACAAATGATATGTCTATGTATGTTATAAACAATTAATGACATGGTAATAATCTTAAATATAATATGTTAAAAAAATCATATATATAAAATGGGGTGACATGTTTTATAAAAACAATGAATGATTGATCATGATGATCAAAGATGTCCAATGAATAGGTTGACTATTTTGGGTTTTCAATGTTATTGAGTGTAGAACAATGATGTTGGGATGGTGAGAGGTTGCTCAAATATTTATGGAACATTTTCAACCATAGTAATTTTCATTCCTGCATATCATGAAAATTATTTTTTAATTTTATTTCATATACTTAAATATTTTATATAAAACTAGAATGGAACATTCTATAACCATGTGATAATCACCTCTCACGATTTCAATTCTTCCCCTGATTTATTATATTGAAATATGCTTCCAAAAAAAATTATTCTCTATTTGGTTGATTTTGGGGATTTCTAAGTCAAGGAAAATATTTTTCTTAATAAAACAAATATCAATTTATAAGGATGGAAATTATACTTCGATATTCAGAATAATCCATTGTCCATATATTAGTGTGAATATAAAAATTAAATTACTAAGAAAATTACATCGATCATATAGGTCATGATTCCTATAATAAATTTCTCTCATATGGTTGTAGAAGAAATCAACGACAAGGGTATACATATTATTTTATATTTTTTAGGGTTTATAATATAAAATCCTAGTCTTCCACCAAATCAATATGTTGATTTATCGAATGAACCCATTAACAGTTTTGTTCATATTTCAACGAATATTTTTATAATTGACAAATGTGGGTTGTAAGAACTAAAAAAGAAACTAAAATTTAATATGGAAAATTAATGAATTCAGTCAAGTGTGTCACAATTGGATGAACACATTTTTTTATAAGAAGAATTATATTTCAATGTGACACTAAAGTTATTTAAAATAGAATAAATCCTCACTATGAGTTATTGTTGTCCTCAACCCCATATTGATTAATTTTTTGATCAACTATATACAAATAAAAACAGTTAAATTATTGATAATCACTCTATATATAACGAAATAAATTTTTGAAAGGATGATATGACTAACATGCTATTATTTATAAGTTAAAGACAATATGAGTTTGTATTGATTAAATTTTTACATAGTAAATCCACCACATTCCTCATATATTTAATGAATATAGTAATTAAGGATTACCTTTATCATATTATTGAGTCCTTCATAGATAATATTCTTATATTTGAAATTACAATGGATGTATATTTAGATCTCTTGGGAATAGTAATGAAGGCATTGTTGAAGGAGAATCATTATGAATAATTTATGAAATGTGAATTATGGAATTGAACTATTTTAGTCATGAGTCATATAATAGAATGTTATTGTATGTTGTTAGATCCATAAAAAATAATATATGGACATTTGTTCAGAATAAAAAATTTATCTAAGATATATAGTTTTATTGGTTTGTATAGCTTTTCTTGGAGACATGTGGATAATTCTTGATCACACCTGAAACTACTAATTATTTTTAAATTGAAATGGAGATATGTTTTTTGTAATATTAATGTGATAAGAATTTCATGGAACTGATGAGTAGTCTAGTAAACTCACATGTACATACATTTCCCAAATGTAGATAATAGTTTTTAAAAATAGTGAATCATCAAATTAGGGATAGTGATATTTTTTGATTTAGATCAATAGTGTGAGATATTTTTTCTGCATTCTAATTTATTAATCTGGATAAAATTACCCATTCCATTATTTGAATAGAACATCAATAATGTTTTCATTACTTTTTTAAAGAAATTTTCATATGATTAATTGATTTATATATATATTTATTATTAACATTTATTTTTTATTTTATCATTGACAGAGATTAATTTCTTCCAAATAATACAGTTGGAGAAAATTAATGACAGTGATTTCTCAATCAATTACCTCCCATGGAATGAATACAAGTTTGTGGATGGACAATTCTGAAAAAATCATGACCAATTATTTTTTATTAGGATCATGAATGATCAAATATTATAGGATTTCAAGTTTATGTATATATATATCCTAAAATAATGGAAAGATGAAATATTTATAAAATAAATTTTCAACAATATATCCTTCTTATGATTAAATATATAAACAAAGAATACATAGATCTATAAAAAAATGTGTGAAAAGGCCATGAATTTATAATTTATTGTGGTAGAATGATTTATTTAAAAAATATGTGTGTTTTCTATAATATAAGAAAATATTGAAAAATTGGATGAAGGTCATAGTTCACCATTTTGTACTAATACTATATAGAAAAATATGTATAATGATATGAATGAGTAGTTTTGGTGTGACACTATAAAAATACATATTTCTATATATTATACTGCATCATGGTAATTCACAATGTTAAAAGTGAGTGAATTTTTTTAGGTGGAATCAATTACTAATATCCACACCAAATTAGAAAAGGGAAAACATCACTATTGATTTTTTCATCACAGTCACCAAAACATTATAAATGTATAATAAGATTTAGGCTATTTTTCAACACCATATAATTCTATAATAATTCATTTTATTAAATAAAAGTAATCATTATATTATGTGGTTGTATTCTATATTAATAAGTAGGGACTCGTGGAGTACCACATAAAATTATATATGTTCTAGTTTTTAGGTTTACATAAATGTTCATGAAATGTCATTATCCAGTCCACGATATAATGTTGAGTTTTATTATGGGGTACTATCTTACAACCGATGGTTTGTCAGTGTGATAAATTGTTTCCCTATAGGATATGTGGAAGTCGTGTTCATAAAAATTCTTAATGGGTTTTTTATTAACCAATTACTCTTATTGATTTTTTTAAAACAATATAATTCAATCGAGCATCTATATAGATCCTTATAAAGTTAACTATTCATATTTTCGAACCCAAATTGTCTTGAGGAATTTTGGAATTGATATATTTGGGGATCATTAATTTGAATGATTTTTTATCATAAATTATTTTTATATCATTATATTGATAGAATATATAAAAAAATTACACCATGAGTGTCCAAGGGTTTGGTTTCATGGGAAATCTACGACTAAACATAACTATAACAACCTATAATTAAAACGTTGTTTAATTCATTCTTCTATAGATTCTTATTGGCCCTTAAATTCTCCATAGTATAAGTAGCCAACTAAGCATATAAAAAATTAGTGGGGAGAAAAAATCCCAGTAAATGGATAATAGCCTAATACAATACAACATGGGGTGACCATAATTATTATAATCAAGACATAGGAGTAGGATCATAAACATGATATAATATATTAATAAAAGGATTGAAAAGTGTTAGGGTGTAACAATAAAAACTTATGTCTTAGTGGTTATTTACCACAAATAGTTGTGATCAAATATAGAATCAGGTTCACACATATTTCACATTTACTCTTAAGATTTATCAAATTACCTAATTCAATGGAGAAATTTATAGTTCTGAGCACACATGTCACATCATAACATCATCATTTCACAATATAATTCCCGGTGAACTAGGCACATCATAATGATAACATTTTCATGATAACCACATTGATCGTATATCAATCTTGGTCATGAATAACCCATTTAAAGGAAATTCTTTCATTTCTTAAATAAAACATTCATAAACATTGGGTTCCCAAATTAAATAGGGAATAATATACTTGAAACCAGAACTATCAACTTTGGTTGTGTAGTAGATGGTGTGTTTAGGAAAGAAGAGTTCTATTGGAAAACTTTTTTTTCGACATAAACTCAAAGGGAAAATATTTATATCGTTAAAAATATAATTTAATGAGGAATAAATTATTTTTAATATATCATAATACTGAAAATGTAGTTAAAGAGGGAAAATACGAAGAAAGATTGTTGGGTTTGAGAATTCCCCTCACCATATATCCAAACACATTCTTCACTATAATGTTCTATATAATGACATTATAGTCATTAATTAAAAATTCTCAAAAACATTTATACATTAATATTTCTATTATGGTTTTAGAATGTTCATTTATTGAACTTTTCATGAGTTATACTATTTATTTTAAAGGATAGATTGTGTCCTTTTTCTTAGTTTTCATGAACATTTCACATGTAGACATGAATGGAGGTCGTTGTAAAAGATGTATAAACATCCAGAATTGTCATCACATGTTATTAATGATATTAGATGATTTTAAATTATCTTATAATGAATTTATATACACCATGTGGTTAAGTCATTTAATAAAATTTAATGATGATTGTTTTAGGTTAATTTGAGTGGTTTTTTGATCACAAAGAAGATGTTTGGTTTTATAAATTAGTATTATGTAAATAAGTTTGTTACTGAATATTAAATGGGTGAATATATAAATAATAATATATTTATTCATTATTTTAATTATTTTTTTTGAGATATATGTATTAATTGAAGGAAAATTAATATGCCTCAACCATAATATAGATATAGTAACACATTGCAGGAAACACTTTTATTTTTATAATCAAGGACATGGAGTGAGTATTATAATTAATAATATTCCATTAACATGATAGAATAACAATATAACACCCATTATAGAGTAATCATGATTTTTAATAAGGGAAATTATGGATAATATAATAATTAAAGGAAATATTGAAAGATAATTGAATGAATTGAGAGGGTGGAATTACCTATTGAATTCTATACTTGAGATCCACCTCAAGGCACATTGGATTGGACATTGGATGTCACAATGTGATCCTGGACATGGGGGAGGGGATATGGAATATATTTTTGAATAATATATGAAATACATGATGACTGAGTGGTTTCAGGAAATGAGATTGTGAGGGGTGGTATTTTTAGTGGAGGGTATCGAGGTTTTCCCTATATTGTAATTATAATTTAACTATTTCTCTACAACACTAGAAATAGTTAATATTAAATGACTAAATAATGTAATTATTTTTTGTGAGTTCAATCCTATTTAAATTTTTATCATCCATGACTCAATAATTATATATGAATTTATTTTCATAACATATTTTATAAATTATCAAATTTCATTATTCAGTATAAAATAATGTATTGCAGAAAAATCCCAAAAATTCATCTTAACAATTTTCAACATGTATAATTAAAAAATGAATTCTATTATTGAAAATAATATTTAAAATATGAGTAAATTATTTGTATTAAAACCCATAATTCAATTTAAAAGTAGCAAGGTTAAGTTTAAAACTACTTTTATAAAACATTGAAAATTTAATTATAGTCTCATTAAATTATAAAATAATCATAATAAATTAAAATATTTTTTTTACAAATACATTTCATGAAATTATATATTATTTTAGTTTGTTATATAAATTATTAAATATTCATGAATTACCACAATACAAACATTATATTATAAATATATCATATTTTCACTTATCTGTTGGATAAATTTTATTTATACTCCCATTAGAAATGTACCTATTCACCTTAAGGATTTAGTAGTCGTTAATGACATATTAATATTTATATGGTTAAAATTAAAATTCAGAAGGGTGACATTAAAATTTATTAGGTTAACCTTACTACTCATAAAGGTATGTTACAATTCCCTTTAAATTATGTTTGTCCTACCATACTCCAGAAAAATTACTGAACAAAACATTGTGTCAGATTATCAAATTCAAATCACAAAAGTGTGAAAATTTTATTTTAATTTCTTATAGAACCTAGTAGTTAATTTAATCATGACGTGACATTGTCTATTCCATATGTGATTTTATATGGTTTTACTATATTAAATTTATATATATCAAGGGGTAAATTGCGTCGATAATAGATTAGCCTATTACAATCTTCCATTTTTTGAAATTTCTCTATCTGAATTTATTTTTACTTAAACATGTGATGTTGCATCTCCTACATCACCTAAATTGGTTCCCACATTATTTTTTCACAGTTATGGTTCCTCTATAAAACATTGACAAAGTGGGGTTTCTTGTTGTATATAACATTATCTCTTTTTTATGGTATAATTAATTACTTCTCCACAAAAGAGATATCATATTCAAGTCATACAACCTCTATGATCAGTACATGTGAGGGATCTAGTTTGTATGTACTCATGGGTGATATGTGAAAAACATCATGAATATGATCAATATTCTTTGGAAGTGAAAGAAGATAGGCCAAAGGTCCTACGTGATCAATGATCTCAAAGGGGACAATGTACCATGGTCTTAGTTTCACTATATTTTCCAACCACATGACTCTCCTCCATGGTTATATTTGAAAAATGAATTTCTCTCCAACATTGAACTCTGCATCCCATCAATGGTTTGCAACATAGCTCTTTTGTTGGCTTTGAAAATCATGGATATTTTGTTTTATGACATAAACCTTCTCTGTCATATTATGAACAAGATCTGGTCAGTGTATCTTTCTTTCCCCAACTTCATCTCAATAGGTTAGATTTCTAAATTTTGTTCTAGATAGAGCTTCATATGGAGCCATCTGAATACTTAAGTGGAGTTTATTATTGTATAGGAGAACAACCATTGGAAGATGCTGATCGAATCCACCGTCAAAATCTTGTGAGAAGGATCATAAGATATCTTGTAGTTTTAGAATCGTCCCTTCAGATTGCCTATCAGTTTGGGGGTGATAAATTGTGCTGAAATTAAATTAAGTACTCCATGTTTGTTAAAGACTCATCTAGAATTCAGATGTGAACCATGGGTCACAATATGAAAAATTCAATAGTGGAACCCCATGAAGACTCCCCACTTCCTTCACATATACCATTTCAAGCTGTTCATGTAAATGATCTTACCAAATACTAAATAAGTTAGATGTCTTGGTGAGTCAAACCACCACAATCCATATCACATTATTTCCATGGTATGTCTTTGAGAGACCCATGTCAAAATCCATTGTGATGTTCTCCCTCTTCCACATGGGTATAAGAAAATATTGACTCGTACCTTTGATATTATTTCAAACCTCATTATCTTGTTTACATAACAAGAAACAAAAGATATACTCTCCAATTTACTTTTTTATTTTGTCACATAAGAAGTGTTATCAGGGATCATACTATATCATGGTGCTGCTATGATGGATAGAGAATGTTGAGCTATGTGACTTTTCAAATATCTCATTAAAAATCCTAGGTGTTGAAGGCACACAAAGATATGTTTCAAACATTGTCACACCACCATCATGGATATGGAACTCCTTCATCTTCCCTTTCACTACTACTTTAACCTTCGTTTGTAACTCCATATCATCTATTTGTCCCTCCTTAATATTCTATTTGAAATATGGCTGGTAAATCATCTGTTAATGGTATGATGTATTCCCTACCATAATAATTTTCAAATACATCCTTTCCATATCCTTTAAGATTCATACTTTCTCAATCAACATCATGGAAATAGTAGTAGGTTTTTTTTCTACAAAGACCATTACCTAAATTTTTCATCATGCAGTGATGATAATGAATAGAGAAATTGTAGACATTGATTAACTATAATAATCTCCTATGAAGAATGTTGATATCATTATGTGTTAAGATATACATTAGGATCATGAGACTTGTATATATGACACACTTGTCACCATAAGATTAGTGCCACCTGATTTTCATGGAAAAATCACATCTTCCTGCTCTAGATCATGTGGTGTGTAGTTATACTAATGTATCATCACTAATAGTGATATATAATATATTATGTTATCATTTTATTGTGTAAAAAACATGATCCTTTCTTGTAAGAATCAGTATTTATCACAAAGGTTTATCCGCTTTTTGGTAATCTCAGTAAAAGTGTGTTGCTAAGCATTCTCATTAGTTTATTGATGATTTCCACACATTCATCTATCCATACATACATCACACCTTTTCTTGTAAACATAGTTATAGGGATAGAATATCATGAGATACTTCTCACCAATCTTCGGTTGTACCCATCTACTACAAGAAAACAATTTATCTATATCACACTATATGGTTGGAGCCATTCCTCAATAACCTTTTTTAATGGATCAATGAAATTACTTCACTAGTAATCATATATCCTAATAACGTGACATCATTCATCCTAAATTTAAAATTTATAAACCTGGAATATAACTTTCCTTTTCTCAATGTCTCCTACACATTCCATATATGTTATTCATGTTCATCCTTTCTCTAGGGGTAGATGAGAATATCATCAATAAAAAATACTAAATTTTTTTCATGGTAATGTCAAAATACTATATTTATCAAAAACAAGAATATTTTAGAGGCTTTATAATGTCGAAATAACATCACCAAATAATCATACCTTATATATAAGGTAGTCTTATGAATATCCACTTTTTCACCTTTAGCAGATGATATCAAGAATGAAAATCCACCTTTGAGAAGAGTAGAGCTCATCATAACTGATTTAACAATTCAACAATCCATGTAAGATGATACTTGTTCTTTATGGTGATATTTTTGAGTTCATGATAATCGATAAAAAACCACCTCTATTCATACTTCTTCATCTTCACAATGAGAACATGTGCACTACATTGTGAATCACTATAGAAAATGAACCCTATGTACAAATTATCTTGCATCTTCTTCATAAACTTCTCGTGTTAAAAAGGAGACATCCTATAGGGACACTTTGAGATAAGATTAGCTCAACATATGAGTTCTATTGAGAAATCTACATCATGGCCCATGGGTAGTCCATGTAACTCTTCATGAAATACATCACATTATTCCCTCATGATGGGCATTCCTCATATTTTGATACCTTCCATTTACTCAACCATTGGAGTGAGTTATGATTCTTTACAGGGAATCAACAAAAAAATTGTATATGTATTTTCAAAAGTAAAATCATAATCATCCTTTTATTTGAAGAGGATCATGGTATGGTTCACAATTTAATAACAAATTTCCCTTTTATAATATTGGATGTGTCCACTATATTGAATGATCCAATCCATCCCCATTACAGCATTGAATTCCACCAAGGGAAGCAATACAAGATTCTCTATAAGAATCTTCCCACATACTCCAACATTAAAAGTGTCCAACCATTTGGTTGTAATGATTTCACTAATTTGTGTTTTTATAGATATATCTACTTCTTGGATTTGGGGATTTATTTATATTTTTATTGCAATCATGTATGATATTAATTATTGATTAAAACTATAATCAATGAATACTTTTCCCATTCATTATTGAATAATAAGTGTACCATTTCAACTTAATTTTCATAATCCACTTCAGTAGTAGTGATTTCAAAATCCTTCTCTTATTCCATTGGCTTTGAGGGATGTTGACCGTAATTAATCTTGAAGACTCGATGTTTAGTGAACTGGTTTTCATAGTTCCTATTCTCTCTACAATTTTAGAATTGGACAATTGGTGGTGCTCTCATTTCATCCCCCACATTATCCTTATTTATCATGTATTTTTGACACTTATGATTGGTGGCCTTCTCTCCCACAAATGATGAACTTACCCAAATTATTGAGGTAATTACCATGATTATTCTTCTCACATTTCTGACATGTGGGTGTTTGACTTTTCATTACACCTTTCTCATTTGATCCTACATCTTGAAAATCCATATTTAGTTTCTTATAAAAAAACCATGGGACCATTTTCCATACCCCATCTACACTTTTATATTACATCAAAACACTTCTACATAAATCCTAATGTATTAAATTACAATAACCTTTTGAAGGTATAGTTTTAATCCACTAAAGAATCTACCAGTGTTTCTATCATTGTTGATAGTAAATTCTAAAGTGTATCATTCATTCCTTGTGAACTTATCATCATATATAATTATAGATTCGCAATCCATTTTCATTTTCTCTATGAATTCTTTATCAATATTTATATGAAGTGTTAATGGGAAATAAATTTTAGGAAAATTATTTTAAGGACATCCCACACAATTACATCATGTTTATCCCTATAATTGGTGTACATAATAATTTCACACAATTGATCGACCTCTACATCTAGACTATTAATTAATAGATTAACCTTCTCTCTCTCATAATAGTGAAGCACAAAAAAGATATTCCTCATTATGTTGTCCCATAGTTTTGTAACAAGTGGATCAGATGATCCACTATAATTAGGTTGTTGTTGCTGCATAAAACACTAGAGAGCCAGTTTCTCCCTCTTAGGTGAAGGGGGGGTTCTATATTATTCAGGATATTATTCATTACATGATAAGGTTGGATAAGAATCTCTCTGATGGATTAATCTCGTCCACCTAATGCATTTGTGATGCAATTTAGGTGATTACTATATCGTCCATCACAAGGGTTGTTATCATACTTTCACTTAGATCCCACTATTTTATAAAATAGAAAATGTTATAAGATCACTTAAGTTAACAGGTAATGAATAAATAATTTATTACATTGTACAATTAAAATTAAAATAATATGTTATTTTATCCATATGTTTAGAAAATATTCTTTTTTGCTTTCATATAGATATTCTCATACTAGGATTTCACAAAGGGTTTCCAATCATAATTCATAAATAAATTAAACTACACCCATTGATATCATATATATAGTTCCTTAATTTATTACGTTACTATTACATGATTTTACTGATAAGAAACATTAAAAAATTACATCATGAGGATCCAATGGTTTAGTGTCTTCAGAAAACTAATACATACATAATTCCTAAATATAAACATATAAATTTATTTAATTCATTCTTCTCTAGATTCTTATTGGCTTAAATTACCATTTGCACAAGTAGTCACATGAAGATATACATCAAATTTGGGAGATATGGAATCCTAATTATAGGATAAGAACACCTAAAAAATACTTCATGGTATAAGAATAATCATTATCATCATAGAATAGGAATAGGATAATAAACATGGTAGGAATAATTAATAAAAGGCTTGAAAAGAGGCAATGCAAAAAAAATAACCATCTGTCAAAGAGGTTAACTAACAATCAAATATGTGAACAATGTCAGAATAGTGTTAGTTTAATTTATATTTTACTCATGATATTAATCCAATTATCCAAAGCATTGTAGCACTATATGATTCGACATGAAACCATCACATTATAACATCAAAATTGAACTATATAATTTAGGGTGCCCCCTTCACTTCATAACATTAACATCATCATGCACGACACATGGAACATTAATCAACCTAGGTCATAAATAACAAATGTAATGGAATGGGTTTCAATTCATAATTCATACCATCCCAAATAGTGTGTTTCATAATGAAAGATGAAATATTATATTTGATACCCGAATCATCATCGTTGAGTGAGACATAAAATGAGTCATTTTTTAGAATAGTTATTTTGGAAAATATAGTGTTTGACATAAACACTATTGAATAACATGTATAACCAAATAATGTAATATAATGATGAAGATTTTAATTTTATGGTATAACCATATTGAAAATTGTTTGATAGAGGGAAAACTGAAGAAAGAATGTTTTGTTCGAGAATTCCCCATTCCTAATATTTGAACACTTACATCACATTAATGTCCTATGTAATGAAATCAGAGTAATTAATTAACAATTACATGATCTTATTATACATGAATTTGGATCATTCTGGTTTCAATATGTTCTTTTTTAAGCCTTTGGATTAGTTATAGTGTTTAAATTCATATTTGAGAGTATTCTTTTTCATAGTTTTCATAAACAGTTCAATTGTACACATGATTAGAAGTTGTTGTAGAACATTGATAAACATCCAAATTTGATATTACGTGTAATTAATGATAGTAAAATATATTAAGTGATCTTATAATGATCTTTGTTATATTCCATTAAGATTAATCATTAGATAAAATTTAAAGTTGACTATTTTATGTTAATTTGGCAGATTTTTGGATCACAAAGGACTCATTTCATTTTATCAATTAGTATTATTTATAAAAGTTGGTAGAAAATAAATAGTAAAATCTATTTTCCACAATTTAAATGTTTTATTAACATCCTTGTAGGTGATTATTAAAAATAGAAGTGCATCACCAACAATATAGGTAAATTAAAAAATAATGGCTATCAATTTTATTTTTATCAACAAAGAGGGAGAGTAGAATAATGAACAATATTCCATCAACATGATATCATACAATTAATTAAATAATTTTTTATTTATAATTTCATTTCGATAAGACAAGATCATTATAAGGGATGAAAAGAAATGATATTTTTAATTAAATTTAAGGAAAAGAGATAGATGAATTACATCTTGATTTATCCTCTTGATATCCTCCCCAATGAACCTACGATTGGACATTGGAAGAGAATAAGATCATATGGAAGTGGGGGAGGGGCTTGGGAATTTTTTTTATAATTTGGACATGTATTGAATATTGAGAGGGGTGAGGGAATGAGGTTGTGAGGGGTTGTATTTATAGTGGAGGGGAGAGGTGTTTCTTCATATTTTAACCATTAAAATATTATTTATCCCCTTGAAATGAAATAGTGATAATTCCTTAACTACATATAATAATTAGTGTATGTGAGTCCAAAACAACGGCTATTTAAATAATCTATATGTCATTCATGATATATATATAAATTAATTTAGTATATTTTGTAAATTATAGAATTTCAATATTCACTAAAAAATTAATGTATTTCAAAAAATCCAAAAAATTCACCAATTTTTTATAATAAAATATCGAATTAAAAAAGGAACTCCAATTTACGAAAAAAAAATATTTAGATGAGATTAATTTATTTTTATTTAAAATCCTAATTTACAAGAAAATTACTAATTTTAAATTGACATAATCCTTTCTAAAACATTAGAAAATTAAATAAGGTCACGTAAAATTATCATAAAATCATTAGACAAAAAAATACTTGTTTATGAATAAATTTTTTAAAAATAAATTATCTTTTACATTATTTAATTAACAATTAAATATTCATTACATACACAAATAGAAACAATAATATCATTATATATTATTATCACATATTGGATTGATAAATTTTATTTATAATATCATTAGTATGGTTCTCAATCACATGGCCAATTTAATAGTCATAAGTGTAATATTACTATTCAGAGGGTTAACACTAATATT
This sequence comes from Viscum album, assembly GCA_963277665.1. Taxonomy (NCBI): domain Eukaryota; kingdom Viridiplantae; phylum Streptophyta; class Magnoliopsida; order Santalales; family Viscaceae; genus Viscum; species Viscum album. The sequence goes on from OY728159.1 coordinate 1,438,735,402, forward strand.
TATGAGGGTAACATTTCTTTCTATAAAGGAATGTTATTATTCACATATTTTTTGTCCTATCAGACTCCAATCATTATACTGATTACAACCACGTATGTCATATTTTCAAAATTCAAATAAAAAATGTGGAAAAATTATGTGTAATGGTTATATAGAATTCGTTAGTTAATTTATGCATGATTTGGTATTGTGCTTCAAAATGTTATTTTTGTGATTATACTAAATGAAATTATTATAATATGGGGGAAATTTAATTGATTAGTGTTTGGGTATTTACACTAGTTCATGTTGAGGAAGTAGTATAGAATATTAGATCCACTCAACTACACTTCCCAAAATCTATATATAGAAAGAAGAGATTGTAGAAACTTATTGATATTATTTGTAATTTAGAGTTGGTCAGAAGGTTTTATATGAATTTATTCATGGAATAAGGTTCTAAAATTAATAATGATATAGGATTGGTGCCCATGGTATATTTTCTCATTAGATATTCTTGATTGAGATTAGACAATATGTTATCTATTTGTGCTTCCACGAACCCACTCTCATGTACATGATGTTTTCCTTGTATCTATCTAGAGAAATTAAAAACATGATCCATAAGTTGTACTAAATTTATATTTAATACCCCTAGAACATTATCACTATTATGAGGAATAAAAAATATTAATGTAGGTTTACAATTATAAGGTTATATTTAGATAGATTACTAATATAGTTAATGTTATTAGTAGACATCAAAAATTCATAGAATAAAAAACGAATCTGATGGATGAAATGAAGCAATGATATCATCAAATTTTCATATCATAACAAAACAATTCAAAGGAGTAATTAATATTACGTGTTATCAAATATGACAACACTAAATATATTGAAATATATATAATTAAAGTGAATTTTATTTGATCAATTTTTTGTGTTACATGAAACAATAGGATTAAATTGAAAATAATTTACTACAAAAATAAAATTTATTTTAATGTATACAAATATATTTTCATAAAATGTTTTTTTTCATTATGTGTAGTGTTATTATATTAATATTTTTTTCGAGAATGTAGTTTTATATAATTTGTTAATTTGATTAAATATTTTTAATCTGGTTGTTCAATTTTATTAATTGAAATATTCTTATTTTTGGCCAATCTGAATATTTTCTATTTTAAATAATCATCACCATTGTTAGGGTTATGTTATATTAATAATTGTTAAAATAATTTGACAATGGAATAATAGGATTATCTAAATTCTTATTAGATTAATGGAATATAACCCTTATATCTTTATTTATGATATTTAATTCATTAAGGGAATCATTTTAATGAAAATGACATATATTATATTTAATTCATAGAATGTTATAGAAACTCATTCCTTTTGTTTTAAATATCTTTTTTTCCACATAGGTAACAAATAAATTTTAGTAAAAAACATACGAGTCTATTTTTAACATAATGATATTATTTTCATGGTATAATTTATTTTTTAACTTTTAGTTATTTTCTAATGGACTTAATGTCATCGAAATCACTGATGAATAATTTATTCAATTAATATTAAAAAATTAAATGTTTTAAAAATATTAAAACATATGTAATTTCATGTATTTATTCTATCCCATAGATTTAAAATATATTTTTGACACAATAGGGATGTGTTAAACAAAAATATTCTAATCCCATATTTTTATAGATGTATTTAGAGTGAAATTAAAATAATTGTGCTAAAATGAAATTAATCATATATAATGTTAAATAATATTTAGATTAAATGATTTAATATTCATGAAATTTATATATTTATCAAATTGAATGGGATATGGATATAAAAAAAACAAGGTAAGTTTATGTTTTTTTATTAACCCATAATGAATAAAAAAATTAATATTATGGTATTTTTCAGTATGGTTAAAATGACTTTAAAAAAATAGAAGGATAAAAATGTGATATAAATTACCAAGTTTTTTTCGATGGGATAATTATAGATCAAATTTATCATATAAATGTATATTATAAATTTTTTTCCATTTTGGCATTGAAATGGATTTATATAATTATAATATTTTATGAATTTATGGGGGTTAGCCTCCCATTATTTATAAAATGGAAGCCTTCATTTTCCTTCCTCACACCACATTAAGCATTCTAGATAACATAACCATTGAAAATTTTATCTTACACCAATCCCCTAGATTTATTATATATGTTATTTTATTCAAAATAGTCCAACCATATATCCTTTAAGAGCTTATGTGAAGCAATTATTTCATTGAAGGTATAATCCCCATAACAAATAACTTTCTATTTAAAGTATTTTTTCCTCCATTAAATATTTCATATTCTTTATAGAATAAAAAATTCATTATAAAAAATATAATTATATTTTATTTTGAATATTAAAAAACCTTTATTTACCCTTTTCATAACAATTGAAAAGTTTAAATATAACACATGTGTATATACTACTGACCTTATCAATGTAATGATACAACTATATTCACATCACCATATTTTATAAATGGGTAGTATGATATTTAGACTGTTTATATATTTTAAATATGAACTTAATGTATTTTTGTAATCATAAAGTCATATCTATATTAAGACATTCCAACTCATTGGAAAAAGATATTGTTGATTTGGCATTTGTGTACACAACCACCTCAACGATGTCAAGTGATTTGTTATTTATTTCTAATATTTATGGATTGTAAAAACTATGGATGTCATTAATATAGATGATATAAAAAATAAATAATTGATATCCGTTATTTAGCTTCCTTTACACCCATCAATAAATGAAATTAGAATTCATGTGTTGGGAAGGACTATGGTATCCATAAATGATGTTATTTCATTTACTAAAATGGTTTTAATAAATTTATTTATAAATATATATATTGAAAATATAATATGTTTTTATAGTGATTAATATATTTCTATTATTTAAACATAACAAAAAATAAATCAGTAAAACAATTAATCCTAAAAATACATGAATGAAGAAGTAGATATATTAAGTAATAGTTTTATTAATAATGATGTGTTAACAAATTGGAGATAAAATATTATAACTAAATCCTATGGTATAATACATGTGTGTATACTTCTAATATTTTTATATAATATATATTTATTTAATATATGATGATGCAACATGTATGAAGGAAGTCACACTTAAGGTAATGTATTTTTGTCTAACAGTTTTTACTATTGGACATGTAGCCTATACAACAGTTATATATTTTCTATTTTGTATATACCACCCTGGAATGTATTTAATTATTAATATCCTGATTATATTTGTATATATATATCAATATAAATATTTTTATTTCATGTGAAATATGTTTGAAGAGATGTAATGGATTTAATGGTTTTATGTTATAATAGAACTTTTGAACCAGATTGTTTATGAATATCTGTCTGAGGATAAAATATTGTGATCTACATCTCATGGGAAAAAATTATTTTTCTTATCCACATATTATTTATTATGAGTAAATATTTTTATTTGTTTTTCGACTTCTTATGTACACGTGATATAGAATATTTTCGCAATAGATAAATGACATTACTTCTCTCTTTGTTCGAATAACCATTTCCATAAAAATGAATCTCCTTTAAAAATATTTTAAAGACATTTAAAATTATAATAAAATTTTAATTTAAAATTACATTTACCCATGTCAGAATATTACCAAAATTATATTAATTTTTTTCTAAATCAGTTGGTTTTTAACCAATTAAATTGCAGTGTGAAACAAATATTTTTCTATCATGTACTATATGAATTAAATTTCCCGTCTCAACGACTGGTCAATATTATTATTATTTCATTACATGTTCAAATATTATTTCTGATGAAAGTATTTCATTACTTATTATGAAATCGTTATTTTTTAAAAAATTTATTTCAAAGAGGAAATGATATTTTCATTAATAAATGCAGATACTGAATTTTATTAATAATTTTTCATATAAGATGACATAATTTTTCATAATTATGATTCCATAGAGAAATGATCTATGTAAAGACACGTAAAAATCAAGGAAATATTTTTTCTAATTTTCTTTGGGATATTACAAGAACACAGTTTCTGACGGCGCTTAATTTTGAGGTACGGTGTGCCCAGAATTAATTTCCGAAGTTAGGCTCGGGTACATTTAGTGAACGAATGAGTGGGTTCTCCTAACTTTTGAACCGGTTCTCGGAATCGAATTCTGAGAGCATCGATGGAATCACAGCACTAGTAATTTCATAAGAAGATCTTTTTCGGAGTTGCGTTTTCACGAGAAAAGTTGTTAAAAATTTGTGGAAGATAAAATAAAATTTGAGTTACAATTTTTATTTCTTTTAAGTGGTTTATCCATTGAGTGGAAGATGGGGTAACCACCCAACTTCCCATGGGAGGTTATGAGAGTGGTGGGGGCCAGACGAACCCCAACCCTTCATCTTCCCTAACCTTCCATAACCCTCCATTTATTATGTCATGTTGAGTTAATTAATTGAGGGAATTAATTCCACTTTTCAAATTCAAATGCTTAAGATAGGTTAATAAAATAAGTGATGAACTTATTTTATTTTGGATGGAATCTGGTTGTGTGAGTCTTTGGAGAATAGTTGAGGAGTTTGAAGAACTTCTTCTACTTCTTCGACGAAGAACACGAAGAACACAAAGAACGCTAGATTCCTCGGAGATCGACGACGCGACACCGACGCCTTCATCCGCGACGGTTATTTCCGCGATGAACCCTCACTCAATGATTTCGACGAGGTAGGGGAACTAATTTGAGAATGGTATTATTCCCTTGGTTGTTCCTTCGAAAACAATAAATCCTAGATCAACTCATCATTAAGTAGATAGGCGAATGTTTTATTTTTGCGGGATGGAAATATTGGTATGATTCTTTTTATTTAATAGGTTTTTGTGGTTTATTTAAATTGTTGTTCCTGGTTACTTCTATTGTCATACTTCGTGAATATTTTCCACTTGGTATCGATTAACGGGAGGGGGTCGGACCGCACAATCATGGCAGACCCTCCTCCCTTATTCTTGTATTGTTGCGGTTCGAAGGAAAATGATGCGGTGCCGACGCACTGCATGGGATCATGTGGGAAGGATTCATGGCGCCGTTGCACCACGCAGATGAAGTTAAACAAGAACGCGGCGTCATCGTGCCGCGCTGGAGAACCCCGAAAAACACTATGGCCGGAACGGGGCCACAGTAGATGGGAGCGGCATCGTTGCACAACAACAGATGGTCCAATGTCGCGGCAGAAGCCACGGCGGAGCAGGGTAAACCGGTGACCGGTACTGGGCCGCCGGCGTCAGAGCAGGCGGACTGGCCCTTGCCGGTCCCGAGTCGGTAGTAGTCGGCCAACCGGAACTGGCCGGCCGGACAGAGAAAGAGCCGGGGGTTCGAAACCCCCAGCTGGGCGGACGTGAGTGGCCCCCATTATGGGGTCGTGGTTACAACTAGCGGGGGGCAGCCCCCCCCCCCCCCCCCCACCCCCGCATCCCGAACGGCTCTACCGTTAGGCCGATCCACCTGTACAGCGCGCCGGACCGCCAACGCGCCGGGCCACCGAGCCGGGCCGTGCCAGTCAGGTTGGGTCGTTCCCAAGTGGGCCGGCCCGGACCCAGTTCGGGTCGCCCCGGTTCGGGCCGACCCTGGGGGTATCAGGACGTGTAGGACCGGGCCCGAACCCCCTAATACCGAAACTATTTCTCTCTGTTGCCCATAACATGAGCTGGGGTCCTCCGATCGTCGCATCGTCAGCGGCGATGTGATCCTTGGAACGAGATGGTCGTTTCAATATATCAAACTCAAGGTTTCAGAGAACATTGAGTACGGCCGGGTTGGTTCGGATATGAAACCAACCGGGCCCTCGGAACGGAAACACTCATATATTGAGCTATGGATGTCTGATTGACATGCCCTCAGCTTTGTTGGATTCCTCTTGATGAGACGTAACTTTTTTGCATACTTCGCCTTAGATTTGGATGCAGTTGGATAATGGCCGGGATGGATTATACCCAAAATCCAACCGTGCCGCTGGAATGGAAACGCTGATAACTTTCAGACTAAACGTCCGTTTGATGAACCGTCAGTGGAGTTGGTGATCTTTTTGAGAAAAGGTCTCTTTGAGTATAACCTATGAGAGTTCAGGGTACAGTTGAGATATGACCGGGTTGGTTCGCACACAAAACCAACCGGGCCGCTGGGATTAAAAGGCTAATAACTCACAGACCATGCGTCCAATTGACGCGCCATCTACTATGTTGAGACCCCTATGATGAGGCGGTCCTTTGAGATACTTTTTCGTGGGACTTTGAGATAATTGGAGTATCGACCGGTAGCTCGTGGAGAGGACCCTCCAAGAGATGAGTGTGCTGAGTACGGAGACCGTGTAGCCGACTGAGACCTGACGACTACTTGACCGACTCGACTTGGAGTGAGTCGACTATCCCAGTGGACAGAGCAGTACTTTTTTTTGGGTGCAGACCCATGGTGGATGGTGCACTACCTGTGTGACAGTGCAGACCCACTGTACTCATCCGGAGAGTACCTCTAAAGGCTATTAGGGTGTGTGCACTATTGTGTTTGGGAGGCATACCCCGACGGGAAGCACTACAATGTTTGGGTGGCTGACCCGCGGTACTCAACAGGAGTACCTCAGAAGTCTTAGGTTAGTGAGCAATACCTCGAAGTCGTGATATGACCACTGTACACTCCAGAGACGGGACTCTTCAGCAGTTACGGTTTCGATAATGAAAATCCTGGTTTGAGCTGAGACTTTGACCTTGGTGTTTTCCTCATGTTTGATATGGGTCACTTGATAACTTAGGTATATGTATGGGCATATTCCTGGGTAGTGTTTATCCATTGATTTCATAATATTTTTGTTTCCTCATGATTGAGATGGGTTACTTGATAACATATGTATATGTATGGGCATATACCTAAGTAGAGGTTATATGTTGATATCTTCTTTGTGGTTATCCATGTTTGTTTTTGTGAGACCTTGAGGGTCTCAGGGTCCCAACTGAGTATTGTATACTCACCCCTGCACGGGCTATGCCTGCACCTAGTTGTGTTGGTTGTAGACGACGGGCAATGATAGCAGAGGCCGAGTGTTCGAGGACTGGATGGTACCTGGAGGTGGACCACACGACGAGTCAGTATCCGGAGGTTCACTTCACGGAGAGACGACACTCGGAGGAGGTTGACGGGCGAGAGCGTTGTGGAGGCTATCTGTACCTACCCATCAGCTAGGATCCGGGGTGGACAATCTAGGAGCTGCGCTATCTGTACCTACCTTTCAGGTAGGATCCGAGGACAACGTCCCAAGAGCTGCTTCCTTTATTCCAGCTATTGTCTTTTTCTGTTGTACAATTGTTCAGTTGTAGCTTTTCATTCAGTTGGGTTTGTATTTTGGCCAATTTACTTTTTAGCACATTCTTTTGAACTTAGTGTTTTACTTACGCTTGTACTCTGTGGTGTTTTTTTTACATTAATAAAGGCAATGCCTTCTTAGTTATCGGGATTTACGCCTTTGGTGCTAGTCTCCAGCCCCTAGCCTATGGAATGCGGGCTTGGGGTATTCACGAGACGGGCCTCGAGGACGGGTCGTGACAAATTGGTATCAGAAGAGTCGGTTCTACAGCCGAACTTATAACTCTGATATTTTATTTTGGTAAAGTAATAGTGTTAAGGGTACCAAGTGTGGTCTTCATTTCATGGAGTCCAGTGTTGGTGCGGGCGGCCGACATAACCATACACCAGACCTTGACAACTTATTTCTGACTTTGTGCACGAAAACACTGATTGTGTGTGTGTTTCCAAAAGTTTTTTTTAAAAGTCAACTCAAACCAGGTCAGCTCACCATGTATAATCGTTTGACCGTGTCACGTTGTTTCTTTCAGGATGCATTTTCACGGACGACCACCTAGACCCCTGAGGGATGTGCGTACTCACAACCTATCGAGAGACGAGTCTTCGGTAGATGGCCCTCTTGCAGTTGAGGCACCAGTGGTACACCCATATGTTGGTCCACCGATGCCACTAGCCCCAGCAGTAGGCAATGCATGCCACTTGGGCGCGCTGCACCAGTTCCAGCGCCAGAGGCCACCCAGGTTCCAGGGAGAGACGAACCTGCAGGCAGCTGAGGATTGGCTGGAGACTGTGGTGAGAGTCTTTAGGCTAGGGGGACGCCAGCAGACTTCATGGTGATCTTTGCTGCCAGCCTCCTTTAGGCAGCAGCAGGCATGTGGTGGAGCGGCTTGTTCCAGTTTTGTGATGAGATGACCTTCACATGGGAAGACATCAAGATCTTCTTCTGGGTGGAGTTTATACTACTACCACTGCACCCCGAGCGTGTTCAGGAGTTGCTGCCTTTGCCACATGATTTTCGATTAGTAGACGAGTCATCTGTGGGCAGTAGACAGATGATACAGAGGTCGAAGAGGACTATAGCCAGCCGTACGAGGAGCAGTAAGTGTTATGAATGCGGCAGGAATGGTCACATGGAACGTGACTGCCCGAACCCCCGCACAGTTGATCTGCAGGCTTTGGAGGATCCACCGAGGTAGAAGCAGCGGCGGGTGCTTGAGAAACAGCCAAACAGTGGAGAAGGATGTAGAGCTCCGGGAGGAGGTGGATAGGAGCAGAACTAGTGGATACATCCATTGTACTCCTAGTTCTATATTACTATTGTAATCATGTCTTTGTAATATGAGCTGCAATAATAAAAAGAAACTTATCTTTGTGATGTTTCCTTTCCTGTCCTTTTTTTGGTTGATACTGAGAGGTCCAGGTTAAAAACTGTTGACAAGACACTCACTTTTTAGATTTCTACTGGAGGAGACCCAGTGTCCTCACACTGATGCCGACAGCGTGACTCGAACCATGGAGGTGAGAGTGATAGTTGGAATCTCATGGTGGCAGCGTCGAGGCCTTACGACGTTGGTTTGAGTATGGACTGTGCAATCATATATCATACTCAAATTCACGGTATTAGGAGAAGAGGTTATGGTTTAACTACGATGTCGGCATGGGTTTTTCCTTGGTCGGCGAAAAGGAAACCCCAAGAAGCACAAGATAAACTCATGAACATGAGGGTGAGATCGATCACTCTTGAGTCGGTCAACCTTACCCTTGTGGCAGCAGTCGTTTTGAGTTTCAGTTATAACAGGAATTAGAGACCCCTAGAGTTTGAGGATGACAATCACGTTCTTATACGGGTCTCACCACAACAAGGTTTACGGAGATGTGGCCAAGGCAGCAAGTTATATCTGAGGTTCAGCAGACCTTCGTAGGTCCTCAGCTGGGTAGGCGTGGTGGTTTACCACTTGACCCATCCACCTCTGTTGCACCTGGTGCATGATGACATCCACATATCTCAACTGAGGAGATACGTGCACGACCCTTTGCATATCATCAACCATGAGGAGTGGGACGTTGGTGATGGGGTGACTTTCATGGAGGATCCAGTGGGGATCGAGGATCGACAGGAGTAGATCCAACGAGGATGGTCGATTCCTTGGGTGTGCTTCACTAGCATTATGGGACCCTCTATGTATACACATGGGAGCGGAAGGCTCACATGCATGCTCAATACCACTTTTGTATCCCTAGTCTGTGTTAATGCATTATGAGGATGTAATTCCCTGAGGTGGGAGTAATGTAATGACCCTTAAAATTGAACGGAATTTTTTTTCTAAATTTTCTTTGGGATTTTACATGAATGCAGTTTCTCAATGCGCCTGATTCCGAGGCCCGGTGGGCCCGAAATTAATTTCCGAATTTAGGCTCGGGTACGTTCAGTGAACGAACGAGCGGGTTTTTCTAACTTTTGAACCGGTGCTCGGAATCAAATTCTGAGGGCACCGATGGAATCGAAGCACTGATAATTTTTTAATATGATCTTTTTCGGAGTTTTGTTTTCATTAGAGAAGTTGTTAAAAATATGTGGAAGATAAAATATAAATTGAGTTACAATTTTTATTTCTTTTAAGTGGTTTATCCATTGAGTGGAAGTTGGGGTAACCACCCAACATCCCATGGGAGGTTATGAGACTGGTGGGGCCCACATGAACCCCGCCCCTTCATCTTCCCTAACCTTCATAACCCTCCATTTATTAAGTCAAGTTGTGTTTATTAATTTATGGAATTAATTCAACTTTTGAAATTCAAATGCTTACGTTATGTTAATAAAATAAGGGATGAACTTATTTTATTTTGGTTGGAATCTGGTTGTGTGAGTCTTTGGAGAAATGTTGAGGAGTATAAAGAACTTCTTCTTCTTCTTTGACGAAGAATGCGAAGAACACCGGATTCATCGGAGATGGACGGCACGACACTGACGCCTTCTTCCGTGACGGTTATTTCTGCGATGAACCCTCGGTCAACGATTTTGACGAGGTAGGGGAATTAATTTGAGAATGGTATTATTTCCTTGGTTGTTCCTTCTAAAACAATAAAACATAGATCAACTCATCATTAAGTTGATCCACGAATGTTTTATTTTTGTGGGTTTGAAATATTGTTATGATCCTTTTTATTTAAGAGTTTGTTGGGGTTTATTTAAATTTTTGTTCCTAATTACTTCTATTTCCGTACATCGTGAAACTTTGCAGCTTGATATCGATTAACGGGAGGGGGCCGGACCGCACAAACATGGCAGACCCTCCTCCCTTATTCTTGTCTTAGTGCGGTTCGATGGAAAATGATGTGGTGCCCACGCACGGCCCAAGATCGTGTGGCAAGGATGCGCGGTGCCGTCACGCCACGTCGGAGAACCCCAAAAAACACTGCGGCCGGAGCGGGGTCGCGACAGAGGGGAGCGGAGCCGTCGCGCCGCACCGGATGGTCCAAGGCCGCGGCATATGCCATGTCAGAGCATGGGAAACCGGTGGCCGGTTTCAGGCCACCGACGTCGGAGCAGGGGGACCGGACCTTTCCGATCCCGAGTCGGCAGCAACCAGCCAGACAGTGAATGAGTCGGGGGTTCGAAACCCCCTAATGGCCGGATGTGAGAGGCCCCCATTATGGGGTCACAGTTAGAACTCGGGGGGGGGGGGGGGGGCAGCCCCCCCTCCCCCCCGCATCCCGAACGGCTCTACCGTTCGGCCGAGACACCTTGCCAGCACACCAGAACGACAGCGCGCCGGGCTGCAGAGCCGGGCCGCACCCAAGCGGGTTGGACCCGGACACGGTTCGGGTCGACCCAATTCGGGCTGACCCTGGGGGTATCATGTCGGGTCGGACCGGGCCCGAACACCCTAATACTGAACCTCTTTCAGTATGTTTCCCATAACATGAGCTGGGGACCTCTAATCGACTCACCGTCAGCGGCGATGCGATCCTTAGAACGAGACGATTGTTTCGGTATATTACACTCATGGTTTTAGAGAACATTGAGTATGGCCGGGTTGGTTCGGATACGAAACCAACCGGGCCCTCGGAGCAGAAACGCCTATATCTTGAGCTCCGGAAGTCAGATTGACATGACGTAAACTTTGTTGGATTCCTCTTGATGAGACAGAACTTTTTTCATACTTATCCTAAGATTTGTATGCAATTGGATAGTGGCCGGGTTGGATCGTACCTGAAATCCAACCTGGCCCCTGGAACGGAAAAGATGATAACATTCAGACTGTACGTCTGTTTGATGAACCGTCAGCGGTGTTGGTGATCTTGTTGAGAAACAGTCTCTTTGAGTATACCCTATGTGAGTTCGGGGTACAATTGAGATACATCCGGGTTGGTTCGTACACGAAACCAACTGGGCCGCTGGGATGAAAAGGCAAATAAATCACAGACCAGGCGTTTGATTGACGTACCGTCTGTTTCGTTGAGACCCCTATGACGAGGCGGTCCTTTGAGATTCTTCTTCGTGGGACTTTGAGGTACTTGTAGTATCAACCGGTAGCTCGTGGAGCGGCCCCTCCCAGAGACGATCATGTGGAGTATGGAGACCGTGTAGCCGACTGAGACATGATGACTGCTTGACCGACTCGACTTGGATTATGTCGACTAGCCCAGTGGACGGAGCACTAATTTTTTTGGATGCAGACCCATGGCGGACGGAGCACTAACAGTGTGACATTTCAGACCCACGATACACGTTTAGAGAGTACATCTGCAGGCCATTTGGGGGTGTGCACAACTGTGTTTGGTGGCATACCCCGACGGGAAGCACTACTGTGTTTGGGTGGCTGATTCACAGTTCTCTATAGGAGGAGTACCTTAGAAGTCTTGGGTTAGTGAGAAGTACCTCGGAGTCGTGACAGGACCATTGTACACTCCAGAGACGGGGCTATTCAGCATTGACGGTTTCGATAATGAAAATCCTGGTTTGAGCTGAGACTATGACCTTTGTGTTTACCTCATGTTTGAGATGGGTCACTTGATAACATAGGTATATGTATGGGCATATACCTGGGTATTGGTTATCCGTTGATTTCATAATATTTTTGTTTACTCATAGTTGAGATGGGTTATATGATAACTCATGTATATGTAAGGGCATATACCTCAATAGAGGTTATCTAATGAGATCTTCTTTGTGGTTATCCATGTTTGTTTTAGTGAGACCTTGAGGGTCTCGGGTCCCTACTATGTATCTGATAGTCACCCCTGCATGGGCTATGCCCGCACCCCATTGTGTTGGTTGTAGATGACGGGCAGCGCTGGGAGAGGCCGAGTGTTCGATGACTGGACGGTACCCGGAGGTAGACCACACGACGAGTCAGTATCTGGAGATGGACTTCACGTAGAGACGACACTCGGAGGAGGTTGACGGGTGAGAGAGATTTGGAGGCTATATGTACCTACCTTTCAGGTAGGATCTGTGGTGGATGATCCAAGAGTTGTGCTATCTGTACCTACCCTTCAGGTAGGATCCGAGGATGATGACCTAGGAGCTTCTTCCTTTCTTCCAACTGTTGTCTTTTTCTATTGTACATTTGTTCAGTTTTAGTTGTACATTCAGTTGGGTTTGTATTCTGGCCAATTTACTTTTCATCACTTTCTTTTGTACTTAGTGTTTTACTTCTGCTTGTACTTGGTGGTGTTTTGTTTACTTTAATAAAGGCGATGACTTCCCATTTATCGAGATTTACGCCTTTGGTTCTAGTCTCCAGCCCCTGGCCTATGGAAGGCGGTCTTGGGGTAGTCATGGCATGGGCCCCGAGGACGGTTCGTGACAATCTAATGATACCATTCGAATATTATATATATGCCATTAATTTTTACGTTCAATATATTATTAAAAAACCGAGTATTTTTAAGTGGGTTATGTTATAGTTTAAAAAACAATTTTCATTGCACGGTTTATGAGAATATAATGTGTGTATCATTATCATAATCCTAAAATATGTATGGTTTTTATTATATGATGGTGGTTAAATTATAATAATTTTTTGTGTCTACATTATAGCCAAATAAGGTGGTTATGTTATAATTAAGTATATTTGTTATATTATATCAATTACATGTGTTGTTGTTTTACCGAAGAAATGTTGGAAAATATATCTCCCACTAATGAATTGGGTACAAAATGATATATCCATTGATAAAATGGTGTAAAATTTGATATTAACCCAGTTTCATAAGGATATATTTCCACTACGGTATTCTATGAATGATGCTTTAATAATATTACAATTTTCTAATTGATCACATTCCACTTTGATATTTTTGAAATTATCCATGAATGACTAAAAAATGATTTTTCATTATATGTTTATTTCCAATACATATGTCACATTCAATTATTATTTTCTATTGTTTCATTTTATTTATTTTATTTAAGATTCGTGTGTTATTGACTACCCTGATTTATGCCATGGCGCATGATTATGATCTATCGTATATAGAGTATGATTTTAAAATGTTTTTATCCTATTATCATAAAATAATGATCATATTATGAACAATAGATTATTGATATCTCCTTCTTAAACCTTTATGAGCATGTAAAATAATCCTTTCTTATGTTTATATTACGTAGGATATGAAGAAAGATATTAATTATGTTATTTATTAGATGAGATCTAGTGGTGAATAATATACTGATAAATGATTTATATAATTTATTAATTTTTTATGAGTAGAAGATTATAAAATCATGAGAACAATATAATTCTAGAAATAATCATTATGTTATGTAATAATCATTTTTCTATTGTGATGCGATCTATATGATTGAAAATTACAATTGTTATAGTGAACACTTTCCTAATGTCATATGTCGCATAAAAAGCAATCAAAACTCATATATAATAAATATTTATATTTTATAAAAAAATCATATAACCATATTAATTTATATAGATTACAATATATCATTCCATAAAAATTTCTTATTACCCATTAATAAATAATTCTTCATTAAAATCTTTATTCATAAGAAAAATTCTTCATTTCCCAAGAATGTTTCGATTCAATGTTTATAGTACTTGCACCGTGGTCATGGTTCCATAATCTATAGAATCTAAATAATTAAATTAATAAAATATTTTTTCATCATATAGATGTTATAACCATCCATAATAAGTGGTAATGAAAAATTAATTACATCATTTTGGGGAGATGGTAGTGTATATGTATCCATAAGTGATGTATCCTCTTTTTGAATTATCAAATGATAGAATGATAAATAATGATTTAAATTTATAGAAGAATAATATTATCATGAATATTTAATTGATTCATTATATCTATCCTAAAACCAATTCATTTTAGGATGAAATTAAAATTTGATACCATTACATAGTAGAGGTGGTAGTCCATACGAATAAACAAACAATATTATAATTTTCCAACAGATGGGAAAAAAGAAGTATGATAACATTTATCTAAAAAATAAATATTTTATAAAATCTTGAAAATATTAATTAAATATTTATACATGACTATCCATAAGAGGTGATGATGATGAAAATAAACCTGTCACTTTGGGGAGGTGGTAGTCCAAATGTACACCCGAGTGGAATTCTTAGTTAACATCAGATGAAATTGGAGAATAATTTCTTTTGGGCTATTAATATAATGATAGCCATGTGTATTTTTTTATCAATTTTTATAATCATTATGGTTATTAAATGTTTGAATGATATAAAAGATCAAATAAGGATGACTAAAATCGATTATGTGTTAAACATCTTCTTCGGAAAAACACATTTTGAATAATATTTATTATTTCTAAAATTATATTTTTGTGACAGTGTGACAAAAATGTATTGAGATGGAATTATTGGAATGATTTTTGAAGAACATGGTTATGATATACCATAATTTGTTTTTAAAATTTTATAAGAGGATATGCCCATTTATAAGTTAGATGGTTAGAAAACCATAAAATTAATGAAACATTAATATATGATATTTTTTAAAATTGTGTAATGTGGTTAAAAAATTCAGTGTATTTGATAATAATAATTGTATAGTCCAAATCCATTCAACTGATAATTTAAATCATTGCATTTTGTTATATTAAATAGTTAAGTATTATGTGAAACCATTTATTAAATTTATATAACTAACAATAATTATTTACCTAAATTAAAACTATTTAAAACAATTTAAATTATTATATTCATAGTAGTGAAAAGTAATCATTTTTTTATCTATGAACAAAATAGTTAAAAATTATTTTCTAAATAAAAAATGAAATTTATTTTTAAAAATAAATTAATTCACATTCTATGTGTTGTAGTAAACATTAGATAAATGTTAAAATATTTGTTTCATTATGTCATCTATAATTTTCATTAATATAATTCATCAATATTATTTTTTGAATTTATTATTTTGAAATAAATTGAATATATATAAATTAAAATTTCAAAATAAATAACTCCTTGTACATTCAATTTAATTTTTCAATATTATCATTCTAATTAATAATATATGTAATATTAATTATACATTAATTAAAATTAAATGAAAATTTATTTCACTAATATCCTATTTCATTTGTAAAAAAATAAATAACCAATATATATCAGAATAATTTGAAAAAATTCCATTAACATAAATTGATATTAAATGTAAAATAAAAAATTCAATTAATATTTCCATTGAATTAATCAATTATTTTTCACTAAGGAATACAATAATATGTACTTTCAATAATATAATTATTCATAATAATAAAAAACTGCCAAAAGGTTGTTCAATAATAGTTATATTCTATTTAAATATATCTGTAATATAATGTTATTTGTTTATTCTATAGGTTAGGCATAAAGAAATATATAAAAATGAATTTAATAAATAAAATATAATATTATAAAATATTATGGTGAAAAACGCCACCCCATTTATAACATTTATATATTTTCTTTCTATTAATCAAACAAAATTATTATTTTATTTCACATCACATCTTTCAGTTCCACATGGAATCTTAAAATTTATGGTTCTGCATAAACAAATTGACATACTGCCTGGTATTATACAAAAAAAATTCAGTTTGATGTAGAATATACACGAGTTATTCCTCATAACAATGAACATTATCTAGTGAAATCCCATTTATTTTACAACATTTCATTGAGTAATTATGTGTAACCTAAAATGTGATTAGTGGAACACATAACTAACTTTAGAGATATTCATAAGAAGTACCATGTGATAAGAAATTTTCCTAATCTAATCTAGATAATCAATGAGGTGAATATATCTAGTGTTCAAAATGAATTCTCATTCCAAATGTCATACAAATATCGTAGTTCATATTCATAGTAATACATTAACAATAACTTCAAAAACATAATCTAATTGATAATGGATAGAGAAAAATAACTTTTATTATTGAGCACCCCTATAGTTTTATTGAATACATATTAATTAATATTTTATTTCCTCTAGTAACTCAAGTCACGATAGCTTACTTTTTGTCATATCATCCTTGATCAATTGTTATATACACTAACTATTGTAATGTGATTAATAAATATCTAAATTAATTATCTAATTAATGCTATTTTTCTAAGAAAAAATAACTTCATGAATTTTAAGATCCCAATTAAATTTGAATTCCATAGAATAATCTCTCAAATATTTTTTAATGGTTTAAATTGAACTCTTAAAATAAACATATATCAACATTTGATATATAGTGATACTATCTAATATTATAATGAACACATTTGAAACACATCTACATAAAATCTCCATAAAACTATGATCCATATCAGATCTAATAAAATATTATTCTTTATTAAATCTTACCACATCTATAATGTATATTATTGAATTATTTTAAAAAGAAATATATTCTCCAATAGTAATGATATGTGTTGACATCATAAGTCGGTCACCTAAAAAATATATAGCATTATTGTAAATATATGTTCAAGTGTTATGAATTATGAATTATAGGATTTTGTTTTCCCATTTCCAGTTGTGTGTAAGTAACGACTATAATATACACATAGAAATCTATCCTTGATAATTAATATACAACAATACTAGTAATCAAAATATATACAATACAATTACCCTATCATTGTTATCACATTATATATTTTATTTAATATATTTATATACACTTATTATTATATAATTAATAGATAATGTTTATCTATGAGCATCAACCGACAACATCATCATCAAATATATTATTGAAAGGCCCCATAATATGTTTTGGAACACTATCATTCAATAAAAATATTGATTAAATTCAGAAACATTTATAAAAATATTTAATAGTTCTACATCACCCATATGAACCATTATAATATGTACACAGGTAGATGGTTGCACATCAGTATGATTAACATTGGATTTTAATCATTTTATCATAATATAATACTTTATCCTATATGAATCCACTTCTATTAGACTGGTTAATATTCTATTCAAGAAAAACATACATGGTCCTTTCATATGATAGCATCATTCATCAAATTCTCCGTCTAATGATTACAATGTTTTTAGAAGTCCAAATCATTAGTCAAATAAGTCCATATCATTCCAAACATATTCAATATTTGGGTGTGAATACATACCTATTTTTTTTATGACCAATATAAATTTGATAACCATACTAATAATTATAATAATTCATTTTCTTAGGTTACTAATTTTTTAATTTTGTTTTATAGAGTAATATTTACCATGATTATTTTATGAATTTTTTCAGTAAAAAATGTTATATCTTTATTTTGACTGAATTTTTATCCAAAAAATATATAATTTTTTATTAATTATAATACAAATAATTATGAAATATTTTTAGGTAATATAAAAATTTGTATTTTATATCAGTAAAATAAATATAGAAAAGGATGATTTTTGTTTTTTTCATAAAAGTATAATTTTTTTAGAATAGTTAATAAATATTGATTTTTATAAAAGGATTAAATTCCATTAAAAATAAACAAAATTAATTCTCTATTTTGGATTGGTTATAAAAAATAAATCTATTTGATAAATGAAAAAAAATTGTATTCCATCGTAATCAAAATTATAACTCATTTTAGGATAAATAAATTTCAACTTTTAAAAATACAAGTACCAAAAAAATACATTGGGTTACTCAAGAATTTAAGAAAAAGTATTTATGAAACATATAGAAATTAAATAGTAAATATTTATATTTAATATTATGAATGTAAATGGTGTGTGCTGTAACCCAAGTAATGTTTTCCATAGATGACTTATTATTCTTAACATAGCTCTTTTATGTTTATTATTATTCATCCTTTATAAAATCTATCATTAAAATTATTTTCTAAAAACATTAGTATATATTATATAATGAAATTTTATTATTTTTATTTGAAAACACATTTGAATTTTCTTTTAATATACTATCCTAAATGAAATTATCACTCATTTTTTTGTGGACTACCACTAAATCTAAGTGAAGTTCTTTCCCATCATCAACCACATGACTGATTATAAATATACTATTAATGAAAATATAAAAATTTATGAAAATATTATTATTATATAGGTATATTATATTAAAAAAATTTACCATACAATCCATTGGAAAATAATGACATCACATGCCTATTTTTATGGACTACAACATCCACAAATCGATGAGAATAAATATACATGTTCAATTAATATGTATACATATAAAATTTTATTTTATATATTTTTTTTAATTTTTAAATATTTATTATATGTAAATTATTGAAATGAAAACAATTTCAACAGAATGATTTTATATTGAGGCTATAATCTGAATGGCTCCAACATTTCCAGTGTAAACCAAGTTGATTAGTTAACTAATAATGATATAGTAATAAAATACATAATTAGGATTATAATGTGTAAATAAAACAATTTTACCCTATTGATAATTAAAAAAAATCAATATATTGGAATTTTATGTATATATTATTTCAAGATAGGAGAAGAGGTATGTAAATTTCCCTCAAAACATATTTTAAATAATGTGAACTATATTTCCTACACATCAATATTATTAGGAAAAGTTTGTATATTCATAATCATAAAAAAATATTTTAAATGATTTTTTAGTATACAGTTTACGTTTGATAATTTTTTTACAAGGTAGTCATGTTATCAATTTCTATACATATTACTTGGGAATTTTATTCTAAGATGGATTATGTATATTTTTTGAATTTTTACCGCACTACTATATTTTCCTCTATCATCGTAATAATTTATTGTCTTGATATATCTATAAGTTCAAATAGTTTTATATGAATATGAAATTTTATCCCATTCATGGTTTTTTTTCTTATTAAAAATCAATGGAATATGGTTTTATGTTATTTTTACATGAAACTTGAATGATATTTTCAATAAGTGTTAGACAAAATAATTTTGGATTACTTATGATGAAAATGTAATATTTAATATGTCTTTGTCTCAAGATAATATTATTTGTAATATTATATGTAATTAGAGATCCAAATATAGTTTTAATGATGTATGAGCCTCATATGGATGTATAATGAATTGGATAACATGAAAGAGCTAATATTATTTATGTTAATCTTATGTGATTTTTTCTAATTAATTGTGATGTTTTTTTCTTTTAATTGTTTTTATTATGGGTAATGTGTATATATTTCTTCAAGATACCAACATGGTTTTAAAATTATATCAAATAGTTTTATATTGAAATATGTAAACTTAATTTCGAAAGGAAAATAAATCCTAATTACATTAATTTTAATGATCATATAACGGTGAATGTGTTGCCTCCATGGATTCTCATGAATTTGCAAATAAAATTCATTATTTATATTATTAATTTTATCATTCTCAAAAAATGATTAATGGAAATTATTATAAATGATTTTGATTTTATAATCAATTAATGATCATTATAAAATAATTATTTATTATTTTTATTGAAACTTTATATAAATTTTTTATTGAGTTTATAAATTGAATAATGAGTTTAAATAAATTTATATTTTTCACCATGATTTTTTTACTCATGAAATTTTATAAAAATTCTTTATATAGTTTAATGATTTATAGGGATTATAAAATGGTTAATTGTTGTAGGATTTAAATAATGACGTATATGCTCAATATACAAGAGGGGGGGTGAATTGTACACTTTTAAAATTTTCTTAAACAAGGACAGATCTATGTTTAACAAAGTTAAACTGAGAAAATTCACCACACCTATAGCACCAATTGGAGAATTGGAACAAGGTATGAAGTTACAAACATCTAGTTCTACACACTTGATTGAATCGGGAAAGTGATTCTGAAAAACAGGTTACAGAAATGTTGTTCTGAAAAGATGGATCTGGAAATATGACTCCGGATAAACGAAACTTAACCAAAGATTACAAAAATATATTCTACATTAAAGCGTGTAGAATATAATTAATCAGAGTACAAGTGAAAGGAAATATAAGAAGGTCATAATTTCCTTACAATACAAAATGCAGTAGAAAAACATGTAACAAAAACAAGTAACAAGATAAATATCTATTAACCCAAAGAGAAGGGTATCCAACAACCTTGGATAAAGGTCCCATGATTTATACATTCAATAATTTCTGTCTTACCCACACCCGGGTAAGGCCTCGATACGATGATTGGAGTCTCTGTTTTTCTATCCCCGCTATCCCTCTACTTCAAGGTAGTTGGAACCTCTGTCTTTCCCAGCAAGGAAGCCCTCGAACTTCAAAACACTCGGCACCTCTGTCTTCCTATCCCTGGAAGCCCTCGAATGTAATTACCAACATTCAGTGTCACATGAAGCAATCTGACCGTGCGGTTCAGTATGAACAAGGCATGAAGAGCTTCTCCCTCATGAAATAACCTTAACAGTGTGTGGTCTCTAGAGTGATCAACTTGTTTTTATGGAGCTATTTCAAATGAGATCCAATTTATAGGCTCGGTTGTAAGGGTTAGTTCCCTCCTCGAATGGTCATATTTTCCTTAAAATTCAGAGGGACCTATACACGTGTCAGTAAACCAATGGTTTGTTAGAAATAGAATGGATGACATTGTTTTATAACAAAACATGTGTAACTAAAATCACGACATCTGTTTTCAATGAAACGATTGTAAGGATAAGCAAACTAGAATTTGGAATGTATGTAAATAAATGTTTGGAGTCTAACCAAAATGAAATTTGGAGTCTATAATAAAATGATATTCAGATTATGTTTTATAGGAATTCGGATCCTGAATTCTATGTGAATCCGGAGTCTGAATTTCAATGGAAATTCAGAATCGGGTTTCACTAGAATCCAGAATCTGAACATACAAGGTTTAGAGTCGAACTAGTAAAAGTTCGGAGTCGAACTAATAAAAGTTTGGAGTCAAACTCATAAAATATCGGAGTCGATCTAATAAAAGTTCGGAGTCGAACTCACAGATGATTGGAGTCCAGAATTCGGAGATGAACTCTGTTAGAGTTCTTATCTAGAATTCCGAGTGGAACTTTATTAGAGTTCGTATCCATAATTCAGAGTGGATCTTTATTAGAGTTCGTATCCAAAATTCAGAGTGGGGCTTTATTATATATCGTATCCAGAATTCGGAGTGGAACATTATTAGATTTCGTTTCCCGAATTCGAAGTGGAACTTTATTAGAGTTTGTATCCAGAATTCAGATCCTAAAACAGAATGCCTCATACATTAGCATTATATGATTCTTAGGTTTTGGGTATGAATCTGAATTTTATACTTATTAAAAATATTTCTATGTGTATAAAAATCTAGGATAGGGTATATTTCCTTAAGGAAGGAAATTTTCCTTATAGAAGTAAAATATATATTTGCATATGTATAAGGTGTGATTTTCAAAACAAGAAGTAATGGAAAAGTCATAAGGTAAACCTTATTAAATCAAAAATATCCCCCTTTTTGGAAAGCACAAACTTCCTTATAAATAATAATATAAGACATTGAAAATTTTCATTAGAATTTGAAATTAAAACATATCTCCATTTGTTATTGGATGAATGTGAGTACAAGTAACTCCCCCTTAGGCATTGAAACTCTAAGGGTTGTATTCTGAAATTTCCAGAGTAGATTTTTTATTATCCTGGGAATGAAAAACTTCGTAATGAAAAACTCCCCCTTACATTATGTATTTCTTTACTTAGAAATTTTTCTTTACAAAATTTTTCTTTCTCCCCTTTTGAGTAGTTTTTTTTCTTCTCTCCCATTGAGATTTTCAAAAAGAATTTAGGGAATGGAATAGAAAATATGGTACCTGAAACATTAGTATATAAAAAGATACAACCAACCATGTTTTCATTAGTGTTGAGAAAAATAAAATTACAAGGAAAGACAAATACAATAAATGATTGGAGTGAATTTATTTTTCTTCCTTTTCCTTTGGGATCAAATTCTTCACTAATGTTTTGAGCTTCTTCCAATCTCTTTGGTCTTCCTCAGCTTGCCTCTCCAAAGATTTTATCCTTTATTCCTGAGATTTCAACACCTCTTCTTGACCCTTCATGGATTCTTCCTTCATCTTCAACAGCTCATCTTGCTTTTGCATCTTTTCTTGAAACTCAAGCCGGAAATATCTTTCTCCTTTCCAGTTCTAAGATACTGAGTTGAGCTTCCCATTCAGATCCCATACTTTTTGATTCTGAATATTTTTCTTAGTGGTCAGCTCATCCTGAAGATTCATAATCTTGTTATCCTCGGTGTCAAAAGCATATTTTACCTCATTCTGAATATTATCATACACATCCAAGTCTTCTTCAACTTTCTTAGACCACAGATTTATTTTGCGGCAAGACTTTCTATGCAAATCATAATTGATATGAAAACTTTTAAGGTTGGCTTTAATCTTTATACACTTATCCATCACCATGGATAAGGCTTCTGATTTCTGAATCAAACTATGCTACATCATCTGGCATCTGGAGTCTACGGTTTGAAATATCAGAATAGTGTCAACTAACTTCTTCAGAGATTCAACCACAAAATCATTACCATGTAATGATGACTCTCAATCAGATAACATTCTTGGAGGTTTTTCTTCTTCATTTTGAACCAGTTTCCTTTTAGAAGAACTATCAACCTCCTTCTTCCTGAAAACCTCTTTTGTTGCAGTATCCATCATAACATGCATCCACTGGTCTGTTTTCGTAATGAGTTGATCATCTTGAGATTCTTCCTCACTTTCTGATCACATAACAATCCATTCTTCATCTGGTTTTTCATTTATTGATCCTTCTTCAATTAAATTATTCTCAAACGATTCTTCTTTATCATACAAAACTATTTACTTCTCTTCCTATTTCCCATCTTCATCAATCCCACTTTCATTCTCCACTGCCCTTCCCAGAGTGTGTAATTTTTCGGATTCAGCATTCTCTTGATAATCTTCTACTTGTTTGATTAATTCATCCAGATCATCACTTCCTTCTTCCACTTCTTCTTCTTATTCTTCAAAAATCAACTCTACTTCTTCACCAGCTTGTTTTTTAACTTCATCAACTACCTCTTTACCCTTGGATTTTTCCAGAGTGTCATAGATTTTTCCTGCAGTCTCTAGTAATGATAGTTTCATAAGGAAAGTTGTCGGAACCGAAATCTGCTCAGAAGCTATTTTAGTTGATTTCAAAAGAGATTGATGAATATCAGCTTCAGACATCTTTTTCCTCAACTTCATTTCTTTTTATTCTTTTTCTAACACATCTGTATGTTTTTACTTTAAGGCCTTAGCCTCAGCGGGGTTCAATCCGAACTGTGGAGCCCCTTCTTTTCTCATCACTTTTTCTTCCCTCCACATAGCAACCATCTCATTGGGATATGATTTTTTTTCTTTGGATTGGGTGGTTCGGATTGTGTTTCCTTAGTTTTGGGGGTTTTTTCATCACCAACGACTTACATAAGCTTCCTCTTCTTAGAATCTTTCTTTAGTGATTCAACCTTCTCCACATTTTCCAGAATGGACTCAGCCTCTCCCTCTGGTAATGGATAGAATTCACCCGATTCATTATAAAAACCCATCGCCATCCTTTTCAAAGTATCATCACTGACAAGAATAAGCTTAAAAATTCGAACATTTTACTTACAAGAAACATTGAATGAATCTAAGCACCGAACTACCAGCTTTGATAGTAAGGTAGGGTACATAATTTTTTGGGCTCTCAAGTTCCCTTTTTTTATATTCATCACTGTAATCAAAACATGCCTCATCAAATTTATCTTCCTTATATTTAAAAAAAATATATGACTTATATGTCACTCTTCATCAGATTATCCTTGTCACCCCTTCTTGGTATGAGAAAACCTTGTACCCACAGCTGATGAATCTGATTATTCGGAGTGAGATGAGAACTATTAGCAGTCTTGCAGCGTCGATTGGTTGTTCTTTATGGTTGATATTATCTTATTATATAATGGTTAATGGTTCATAATTCTATCTATGATGTATTGAGATATACTGAACACAAGACACTCATGTTCCTCATATGTTTTTTTTAATTCTCCGTTGTTTATTTTTACATTCACTAATTTCAATTTCCTTGGACTACAGTTCCATGAATACAAGGTACTTGATCACCGTGGAACTATTCTATAGTGCAATATATCATTAATACATGTGTGGTTCATGGTCATGATTTTTATCTTGGAAATGATGATTATGGGAAATAAGTGGAATATAATTTCATGTTGTATGCTCAATAGACCTTTGATTTTCAACGTTTTTTTTGTCAAGATGTGACAAGGTTATTCCTAATCAAATTTGATAAACTGATTTAAGTGGGTGGTGATAATGGAACTTGGAAAACCTATATCCATATTAGTCAATGAAAATCATAGCTTAATTTAAGGGATGGAGTCACTAGTGAGGTCACAAAGACCAAACTGGAATTTATAACAAAGTACAATCAACACAATGTTTAGTTTGAAAGACACATTTCATGTATTCTATATTCAACAATGATAGGGTCTGCACAATTGGAGAAGTGTTAATATATTGTGATATGTTTCACAGACCTGGTGACCCAATTCAATTATATAAGAAGCTATTATATAGGTTATGTGGTCATATACTCAACCGAGAATATGGGAATGTGAAGAGTACATAGGCTCGACCATGTACATAGTCATTGTCAGTAACACAATCATGTCCAAATTAAATGATCATTACCAAGGGTACACATGTATGGTGTGATAAAAATATACACATATATGGGATGTTCAGAAATGAAAGGTAAATGATGTTTAAATTCTATACACTCAGTGTACTTCCTCTATTTTATTTTGTGCCTTTCACATCTACAGTATAGTCTCCCTTCAGTTGGGTGTGACTCAACTATAAAACCCTATGAGGGTTTAGTGTGGTATTCTATCTTCAACAATTAATTATGATCTCATATCAGGGATCCATTTTAGATTTTGTTCATGGAATCCCTTTATTATGCCTATGGTTGGATACTATATCACATATTCATTCCCACGTGGTTTTTATCATTTCTGGTTGACCCACAATAATAGGGTTTTGATACCAGGTATAGAAGATTGATTTAGTATGGTAGGGTGTTTTCCTTACTGGTCCACCATGTGATCCCCAATCATAGTTAGAATATATAAGGAGATACCAATCATACATCATAATAAGGAAATATGAGAATAACCTCTTAGATGTGTTTATATAGTAAAAAATGGATTTTGGAGTGTGTCCACATATAAGACCATTATCATGAAACTAGAACAAGATTCATGGGTCTGGAAGTATTTTTTGGGACACCTGGAGAGTCATTGTCTATTATGATTATATATATAATTTTTTATATTATTTTATGACTAATATTTTGATTGAAATACCATTATATTGATAAAGTTAACAATGTTGATTCTTTGTGTTGAATGACCTCATTGATCCCTTCTAGTTATTATTTTATATAAACACGTATTCACCATTCCTATGAATGGTGTGCATCATACAATGGACTAAATGTATTCTAGAGATCTGAGAGGATCGAAAGATGGAATTTTATTATATTGACCAGTACATACCAAGATTCATTCCATGGTTAATTTTAATATTATTCCCCTCATTTGGATTGGGTTAGACTATTTTAAACATTTTTGTGGGATTTTATTTCTAAATTTTTTTATCTTTGGTAATGTTATTTTAATTTGATTGCGTGTTATTAATATATTCATTCATTAGAATCATTTGTACATTACACTTAAATTATATAGTATGAGAGTCAATGAATTTAAATAGATACCATGGTATAAGTCATCTAATTTCAACGACAATCGCACATGGAACTATTCAATAACTTTGGAAATATTCTAAATAGCATGGGGTTATTATGCTTAGATTGTTTCCATCAAGTCACACCATTGTGGGAAATCACATGATAAGCGTGTTTTAAGAGAAGTTATACCTTAGAATAAATGTTTTGATATTCTCTATATATAAGGTCTATTTTGGGATATAAATATCAAGGATCATTCCAGTGATACATTAAATATTATTCTCAGCCCTATAATTTCGGTGTAATCTTTTTTAAATTAGATAAGGTGACTACTTGACACATTATACATTTTATTAATTTTGTTCATATTATCTTGGGAGTGTTAAAATTATGCATTAATTGGTTTATGTTTTACTATTCATATAATATTATATATATTGGGTTTGTGAATGTATATAGTAAACTTCAGATAAGGCCTCTGATATGTACGGAATTCAATCTATCATAGTTCACTAGCTCCTAGCCTATTAATGATGGGATGGGTCTTGGTGGTTTGGGTCATGATAGAGTTTCATAAATAGATGTTATACCTTTGGTATTTAGATTAGAAATTCTCTATCATTGTGTTTTAGTTTTAGTTTTATAGATATAATTTCAATGTTTTAGGAGCTCCTAAATAAATCCCTGGATTTTAGTGTTAGTTTGGTGGCTAACATATTCATTCACTAGGACCATGATAAGTAAATTATTGAAATGATATATGTTATAACTGGTCATAGGAAAAAATAGAAAAATGAATCACATATGAATGATATTCCATTTCAATTTTCTACTAGATTTACCTACCTAAATAAAATACTTTGAAATGAGTCGTCCTGATTATTAGAATATGACTCCACGGAGACAACAATTAAAAAACACAAAACATGATATTAATTATGATACACTGAGTAACAAGGCATCATTACAAGGTTATATATTGGAGGTGGAAAAAATGGATGGTTTTTCTAGTTATTCCACCAACCATTGAGTAGTATATAATTCCAGAAGTACTAAATGAGGTTATGTGATTATTAAGTGAACACCATATATTTAAAATATATAAAACACCTTGGTTTCAGTGTGATTACATACCAGATGAACTTGAGGACTAGATTGACGTTGTGCGCCATGTCTTCCTCCTACCCTGAAAACACCCACACACACAAACATGCATGTATATATATATATATATATATATATATATATATTATTTCATAGTTATATTGGATAAGCATTTTAGTGATATGTTGGGTGGTTGTGTAATATTGTAACTCATTAAAATTATGACACATATCTCACATTTTCATATTCTGAGCATCTCTTCATTGAAGTGTTCAATATATCCATATTGTTAATGTTATAAATGCATGAGGATTTAAAATTATAGAAGTTATACATGACCATGGTTGAGTATTCTGCGAGGATCACTAAGCACTCATGGTACACTAATGATATGTTTCCAAAAACATTCATCTAGAAAGTAGATTTTGAGAAGGGATTACACAATGATATTAGGGTTATAGAGATATCTCTTTTCTAACCAACATATTATGGAGACCATAAGATTGATAAATTGGTTGGTAACTTCCTTGAAGTGTAGATTCCAAGAGAGGGTGATGGTAGCAGACACCTAGAAATTGAGTACTCAGTATTATTTGTACAATGAAAGTAATATAGAACAAGAATACAAGATCATTTAAGGGAAAATACAATAACAGATGATCAATATTTTTGTTCTTTTAGGGTTTTCCATGACTTTCTATGGATATGTTACATTTCAAATACAATGACCATGAAAATATCACCTATTATTTTATAACCTACCATGAAAGTAATGGGGAAAAAGACAATGGTCCACATAACATAGACAATAGTGTGAGTGTGGTGGGATATAAGCTGGCAGATAATAGAGAGGATGATGGGGGAGTTTTGTGTGATGTCAAACGATTAGATATATTAAACCACCATTATTCCCAAGTGTTCAATTTTAGAATAAAGGGGCTGGTGGTCATGGATGAGAATATATATAAGTAGCGGAGGACTATGATGATGGTGATCTAATGGTGATTTGAGATAAAACTTTTTAACCTATACAATTTATGATATACTATTAGAAACTAGCATGGGACACTATTTTAATAACTAAAATCTATGTCGAGACATATATATTTTAGTAGAGACCATGGATCAACTATTTAAATTGGAGACTGCTACTAGAGTGGACTCAATGATCACAGACATATGAAGATCTATAGAACAATGTCATGGTGGTGAGATACTGTTATGAAATATCATTGGTATAGTGATGAGTGAATACAAAGTCATCTTATATATTAACTTAGTATCCACCATTCATTCCCATACTTAACATTTTAGATGTAGGATGCATTATATCCATAGTGTTGTGATGATGATTAATCTCATTGGTGGAAAAAATGGATTTGAAGCATGGGATTAAAAAATCTTTTTCATAATAAATTTTAGACTTACCTCCTCATTGTTGGATAATATGTATAATTTATTTACTACAAGGTATGATCTTGATATGTTAAATATCATATTATTTGGATCATATTGTGCTTCATGATTTGAGGTTACAATTGGAAGTCTTTTAAAAGAAGGGATTTTTCTTAACCTATTTTTTCACGAAGATATACCCATTTTTTCCACCATAATGGTGTTTGGGATATTAAGAGTGTGTTTGGATTATTATTGTTTGAACATTTTGACCATAAAAAATAAGTACTCACTACCAAGGATAGAATACATATTTAATGAGTTTTTAGTGGTGTGAATGTTCGTGAAGATTGACCCCCCTACTTAGGTTGTCACCTGATTCATGTAATGGATGTTGATATACCAAAAATGGAATTTAGTTTTTATGGTCATAATTAGTGCTTCGAAATTCAATTTACCATATTGAAAACCCCATTAGTGTACACGAAATTCATGATTCAGGTCATATATGCATTTTTTGATCATTTTCTGGTGGTCTTCAATTATGGCATCCCACTATACTAGATGCCTATAAAAGTTATTGTGAAACACTTGAGGATGGAATTGGTTATAAATATAGAGAACCATCATTATGAAAATATATCTATGATTAATTTTTTGATATTAGAGGTTCTATTTTATTGGCATGTCATTTTCAAGGATGGTGTAGTAGAGAACCCGGAAAAGGTTGAGGTAGTGATAGCCTGGGTGCCACCCAAGAGCATGATGTATGTGTCAAGATTATATGTGTATAATGGCCATTTTATAATATTTATTAGTGTTTTTCATTGATACTACTTCATTTTAATACATTTGAATCAAAAAGGGGTTCATTTGATTGAATATAAAGGTTACAACGTTGTTTTTACAACATGAGGTAGTCATTTATGATCACCAAAATCATGATAAATTTAGAGGATGGTGTCTAGTACATTGTGTTTCTCAACGCCTTAGGTACTGTATGGGGTTGTGTTTTTATTTTGAAGTTGATATTTATATCCTATGGTTCATTCATGTTAATAATATTTGATCTGAACTATGCATCCCATGATCAATATCTCTACCCAGTAGTGGTTACCCATAAGATTTTGAGACACTACCTTATGGTTAAGTTTTTTATCATCAATTAATTCTATAATATTATCAAGTATATCTTCTCTTGAGATTACCATAACTAAATAAATAGGAAATGGTTCATGTTCCTATATGATTATGACATTTGGACAATCATTACACTAAGGAAGGGTAACATGGTGTAAAATTATATCCGCATGAGACAATATTCATGTTCCATGACTGAAGAATAAAAGTATGTATACACTTTGAATCATTCCCTTATGGATGATTATAGTGCATCTTATCTATAAATGATTGTCAAAAACCATACTTTTGTAAGTTTTTTAGGGGTGATCATCATGTAGATAATTCCACTGAAACCCCACATACTCATATACTAACGAAAAGATCCCATGATTGGTTTTTTATGATGGTTGCAGATGATCCTCTACCTAGGATGGATAATGTTTCCATTGATGTTATGTGAGGATATTATATGGAGTATTGTACAATAGTTTTGATGGTACCACAATATGTGGTGAATATTTACCATGACTTCTAAAAATAATTCGTGTGGAAATGAATGAAGAAGAATATAGTAGATTTTTTCTACTGGTGCCACACTTGTCTACTTGTTATATACGAGAACCATGATTTTATTGGTTTAGATAAACCCCTTATGGTTTTAGGATTGAAGGGTGATTTAATATATAAGGAATTCATGATTTGGTTACCCAGAATTTCAGGAGGACACGATCACATCTCTTTAATAATAGAATGAAAAACCAAATTGTCCATCTTGCTAGATAATCGATATAAGTGTTCATTAGAGAGAATATGATTCCTTATGTGTCGCAGGTTGTATAGATCCATTGTTTTCTTTTGAAAATCATTCAAAATATTGAAGATTTATTTAAATAACAATTATTTAAAGGATTTATGAGGCCTTTTGGACTTATTTATATATGATCTCAACTTTTCTACCCTATACCAACAATTAGATTGAGTGGACTATTCAGGTTCTATGTGACATATTGTCAACATTCTTGTCATACTTCAGCCAAATTTTGAAGGATCTCCATCAATTTTTAGTGATTTTAAACAAAAATATGTTATATTCTACAAAAGTTATGGTTTCGTTCAAGGATTTGTATGGGTCATGTTGCGAGTCACGATGTTGTTGGTATAATCATTTCAAGTATGAATTCATGGGTAGAGAGTTGGTGTGAGATTTTATAGTGGAAGTTCATATAATACATAATGGGATGATGAGTTCAAAAATCATTCATAAAATGAATGTGGATAGATAAAACTAGCCTAGGAGTTCTTGGAGGAAGACCATGTGTTTTTTAAGGACTCACCATGAGATGAATTAGGGAAATTGGAAAATGTTTTAAGGTATCAATAATATTTAATATATTTTCTATATAATATTTATTATTATAGACATTCCATATCCATGTTCATACCACCGCAACCAGTCTAGGTAATAGTAGTATTCCGTATGCACCATCTACATAGGTATGTGTAAGACTTGCCAGATTCATCGACTGGTTGGTTACTAAAACAATATTGAAGCGACCATATTAGTGTACATGTTAGTAAAAAGATCGATAGATAAATATCCACCATGGGAGTGAAATTAAAATTGTTTTTGTCTACCAGAGCCTGAGAAATTACAATAGAGCATCGTGGATTTTGATACCCAATAGTGATATCAGTACCCAAATCGATTACAACCCAATTCATCCAATTTCGGATGAAAATTCCCCAAGAGGGGAGAATGTATATTATCTTTATTGACATTGTGTGGGATTTAATTATATCTAATAAATGTTTCATATGCAGGGGCTGATATTGAAATTTATTTTGAGGATATTTGATCCTTATATATATATATAATTTAAATAATTAATTAATTAATAATACAGTCATATAAATTTACTAAAATAGTTGAATAACTCCCGAATAGAGACTCAGTTGGGAAATATAACACTACCATTATGTTTGTAACATGGTTTTCTTTCTAGGAGTCATATAAACTATTTCAGTAGTATGGTAAATTAAATGAATTTTTGTGAATGAGATAAATAAGTAAATAAATAATTTAATTCATTATTTTATTTTTTTGACCTAATTTCATTATAAAATTTATTTTATGGACAAGCCCAATCATGGTCTGCATACCCAAAGGGATTAAGATGATACATCAGATCATATTTATTGGTGGATTTTCAAACAAACAATAGTGGATTATGGATTGATGAGATGTGAAAAAATAATTCCATGAGGATCTAACAATAAATGAAAAAAATTATTTTCTTCATAGATGATATATCATAACCCACAAAATAATTTTTTCTACAGTGGATTTATCCTTTCTTGATTTTCCATGTAAAAAACAATAAAAATCACCTAAAATATATTCTGGAATTGATTGTTTATTGTGGTTGATATTATTTTATCATATGTGGGATAATTTTTTGTTTTTATAGTCATAGTGAATCTATGTCATCATGATCACAATTGTTATTCCATTCTTTTTTATGGTTTAAGAATTTCTCCATCTGTTCTTCTAGTGATAATTTCCATCAATTTTATTTATAATATGGTTTATTGAATATTGATAATTCTCCCTTTCTATGACCATGATTCTATGCAAAAAATTGTTATTGAAGGATTTTTTCTCTATCTTTCATGTGATCGAGGTGTTATGATCAATGCAGGAAATAAATGGTAGATCCGATCAGATCAGAGGTTATCATATTCATGGATTTTTGGTGTTCTTCTAATATGGGCTGATATATTATATTAATGATTAGAAATGATGGTAATATAATGATAAACTATACAACATGACTCAGTTAACTTAGACCAATGATCGTTAATTAGAATCATGTCTAGATTTAAGGTTATTTGTGCGGTTGATGAAACATAAAAGAACCAAATATTTCATTGTAATTTCTTATGAAATGATGTGTAGTCTTATGAATACATGTAGTATAGTTCATAGTCTATGAATCTAGGATATAAATATAGAGAAAAGAATCAAATTACTTATGAAACATGTATAAAACATGGTAAATACATGCTAGTGACATGTGCTTTATTATATAGGAAACATGTGGGAATATATTACTTGCCACAATTGAATGAGTAGAGTACACAGACATGACCCATTTCTCTGACACTTCTGCATACATGTGAAAAAACACGGTACACTGATAGAAGTATATTAACTTCTTCAAATACACAAGTTATTCTAGGATTATAGGTACATGTTATGTACCCTCAATAAAATCTGTATACAACCTATGGGGATTTTTTATCCCTTCATTTAATCAGAATAAAGCTATTTTAGATGGGTGGGACTACTTTTTTCTATAATACGTGTGTACAATGTGGAATTACATCCCCATTATTGGAGTATAATCCCTATGATGAGATCTATTTTGATAGATTTCATGGTACACCTCAGTGAGGCCTATGGTGGGATCCTCATTCATATCATCCTTCTTAGGTGTGGTTTATGGTATCATAAAAATCCACAATAAAATATTCAATCAAATGTCTATTTAATTAATAAATTATGGTTTTTGGTGTCTCTAAGAAACCATGGTTGTTATCCCCTACCATGGTTGTGTTATAATTAGAGATGTAGTGATTTTCACTTATTTTGGACAAATGAGAATGGCCTCATTGATGATTATCATCATTGATTTCACTACTCATGTAGTGAGTTCTCTTATATGATTTCATCATTGAAGCCTGAACAAGAATCCAATTTCATATAGTATTAGTTATAATCTCATGTGACCATTACATTGATATGAGTTATATGGTTTATTGGTGATTATTTTTATATCATATATCTTTATTTGTTTATAGATATTTTGAAATTTTTTCATCTTTTGTTGAATTGTGCCTAATGATTTTGAAATGTCCTAAAAAAATTTGTTATACTAACCAATACTTGGGATCTCAAACATATTTCATGAATTTAATAGGTGAAATGAATTTTTATAGAGTCATGGTATTAAAGGGAGTAACAATAATGACTTTTTCATGATAGACTAAGGTTCTTACAAGTGTTACATTTGATAGTACTGCCATACTTCTAAGACAATTAAGTGTTACATTTGATAGTACTACCATACTTCTAAGACAATTGATTCATTTTCTCTTTTCATTTAGATTATAATTTTCCCATTTATCAAATTATGTTACTTTTTTTACATAGATTGTGTGATATAGATATATGTAGGCATTTTTATCACATTTTCATGACATTCATAATTTTATTGGCATTGGTATGTGTGTGTGTGAAATATATTGGAAAACACATTATATACATAGATAATATATAAAAATGAAAAAAAAATTATTAAAAAACATAACAAAACAAGTCTATGACCATATCGTATTATTTTTATTAGAACTTTTGTATCATAAACAACTGGGTCATAAGACATCCACATTGTCTCCCACTTATTTCTTCTTAACTAGACACCCTTTTGGCATATCATAATTAATACCCTTCATCATTACTTGGGGAAATGAATTAAAAGAAAGGGTGATCCAAGATGATCATTATGTACAAAAAAGGGATATATCATTCATATAATAATCAAAAGACAGAATAACATATCATTTGAAAATATTATCCTGTATATGAAAGGTCATGATAGCCTGTTTTGGGATAAATTATAAATGTTCATAATGAATCAATAAATTTATTCCCTAAATTTATAAAATATTACATGTAATTTTTTGAATAAACATAATCATATAAAATCATTTCATATAATTCAAGGATCATTTCCAAGATCATCATAGCATACAAAGTCCATTTCTGAACTGAGTACAGTCCTCGTTCCACCCTCGAATTAATGAACATGTATCATTTCAAATTCCTACCATGAATATATCTTGAGATTTCAATATTAACCAAATAAATTGGAGGGAGATATGGTACCAAGCTATATCATGATGAAAGAATTGTTACATGTCACTCTAAACCGTAAATTATTAATATTAGAATAACCTATGGAATAAAATGGGCTTTTTAAACATAATACCATATTAAACAAATGGATTTTAAAACAATATTTCCATAATTAAAAAATAAATACATTTTAATAATAGGAATAATATAAATGAAATATAACCATATTTAACAAAATTATCTTATATCGAAAATAAATTTGATAGAAAACTTGGGATTAATTTTTTAGTAAAATATGCTTTCATCTTAAAAAATATGTTTTTCTTAAAATTTGACATAAATTTAAAATGATAGAATTTAAATGAAAAAATTATTTAAGTATTTTATATAAGTTTTAATAAAAATAATGTGTTATCAAAATTTAAAAAACAATTCTTTCAATATAAGATGAAATATTACATCATTCTCATACATTTGTTAGAATGTAAAAAAGTACCTCATACGAAAAATGGAAAAAATTTCCTTTCATACTATCTCCTTAAAATTAACCAACGATAAAAATTGACATTAAATAATTTTATTAGTAGATAAATTACATTTTGGAATAAATATTTAGGAATCATCTATGTGGTTGAAAATTGTAACCCAGTAAGTTCATGTGATAAAACCATCACAGATAATAATGAGATTGAAAAATTATCCCTTACCATTGGTCTGATATCCTTCAAATGTATCTAATACAGTTATTAAATGTTTTAAATAATATAAATGATCTATTATATAATCATATTAATTTTTATGATATCATATATGATTTTATTATCTTATGTTTCTTAATTGCATTAAATTATTACTCGTTCTTTATATATTAACTGCTTCATTTTCTTCTGTATGTTTTGTTGAATAAGAAATTATTCCTTTTCTTAGGTTTTGCTTTTATCATTTACATATTAATAATAGTATAAAAAATATCATTTTTATATATTCAATAATATTATATAATAAGTATTTAATTAAAGACATGTAGAATGAATTGCATCGAATCGTACAGACGGTAGGTCGTACGTACACACGAGCAGTGAGATCATTCCTATAATTGTGTAATGGTATAGAAGTGTATGGTGTATATAGTATTTAAGAAACAGTATCTTGTTATAATAACCATATATAATTATTATATCGATAATTATCCCCATCCACGTAATGTGGCGGTGAAAAATAGATTACACCACAATGTGGAGATAGTAAGCTACAGGTTCGCACCTGTTGTGATTTCATTTTTTATAGGATCGACAAAAAGTGGTATTTAATTATTCCATAATCATAATAATATATTATTATATAATTGAAACTAGTGTTTTTATTTTATAATTGATTAAATGAAATAATTGGATATAGAAGAGGAAATAAATTTGAATGAATCAGTAGAAGAGATTACTCATTCTTCGACATGCTCCCTCTTTACCTCTCTTAATGTTAATAGAGTTTGTGTTTTGAGGAGACAAGAAACGCAATATTTCTACTAAGTATTTTGATAATGTATATGGTCAGGATATGTCTTATATATAAGGCTCAAATTTATTTCAATAGTGGTGGGTGGAGGTTTCCTTTTATAGTTATGGTGATGAGATCTTTTTGAAACTACAAAAATATTAATCTAAAATAAAATCAAACCCCATACATGAACCCCAAAAAATTTCACAAATTGAAATATGTGATGATATATGGTTGTAACATCATCCTCAAATAAATTATAGAAATGGTTTTCTATCAATTTAAACCTTATCATTTTAATTATCATTGATTTATTATATTATATTTTAAATTATGATAACAACTATTTAAATTTAAAATGGGTAAAAATATCACTTATTTTATTTCAATTAGATAATAAATAAATAAATATTAATACATTATACCATATCAATATTTTTAATAATTTAAAATAATTTAATAAATCATTATTTTGACAAGCAATCAATAGTGTTACTTTTGACATTATTCAGTAAAATGGCATTTAAAAATATTAAAAAAATAAGATAACATCAAAAAAATATTTTCTTTATATTCCCAAAAGGTCAAGGTCAAATATAAAATTTATTTACATATTATTTATAAATAATAAAATTTATTTTAAAATTTTAATATCAATAATTTGTTATCAAAATTATTAACATTATTAAAACATCATTTTTTAATTATTTAATATGCATATTTGGTGAATATAAATCAAAAATAAAATAATATGGTAAAGATAAATATAATATCTATAATAATATTTGATTTCCGAGGATATATTTTTTAAAATAAATCATTAAAAATGTCATACTTATTAAAATAGTAATTTTAAATTTTATACAATACATTAAATAAAATGATATAAGTGTAAAAAAATATATTATATAAGGCTCCAAACGGTGAATGACTATACCCATGGATTATTATTATAGAGATGAAATAGAACAATAATATTTTCTAAATTGTTTTACATTTTAATTGTTATTATTATTTTAATAAAAATTAGATTATTTATTTTTTATGAAGTAAATAATTTATGAATCATCTATATATATTCCTTTAAGGTGATTATTTATTTCCAATAAATTAAAAATAAATTTCCATGATAAATACAAAAATTATCTTTAAAATGATTAATAAAAATAAAAATTATCTCTTGTCTCAAGTTTTATTAAAATTTATTTAGTTATTAAAATTTGATTCAGACACATTTATCATTTAATTAAAAAAAATAAATTAAATATCCTAATCTCAGATAGGTGGCATAAAAAGGATACCATTAAACCAACTAATGTTTTTGGGAGAAAAAATTCATAAAATTATATAAGGGAATGTTTTAGGTTAAATTTATAATATTACTTTTATAATAAATTACATCATTTACCCTTTTACAGTATTAGTTAAAAATAACCAGGGTCACTATTAATAATTAAAAAATAAAAATTATCTATTTACCTAATTTATACTCGATAAGCCCAAATATGGAACCCTTTTATCAAAATTAAAATCATAGATGTTTGAATAATTAATTTCAAATAAATCTCATTCTCTAAAAAATAGGATTTGTTTTAAATGTAAAAACAGAGCAAAATATGGAAATGTTTATAATTCTAGATAAAATGTAAATTAAATGTAATTTTTATATATTATAGTTATTTATTAAAATATATGATATTTATACATTAATCAATTAAATTATATAAAATGAAAATAAATATTTTTCAATGAAAAAATGTCATTTTAATTATAATTTAGTATATTTTTACAATTAAACAATCCTGAAGAATATTCAGAAAAATATCAAAAATTCATCCAATGTATGTTTTTATATCCGTATTATAATTAACATGATAATTATTTTATTTAAATGTAATTATTTTTTATAAATTATGATTCGTAATAATTTCTCTAATAAATGGCAGAAAAATAATGCTTTTAGAAATATAGGTTTTACTAATTAAAATTTGGTTATTAATAAAAAATGATTAAAATATCATTTCGATGAATATATTAAATATTTAATTAAAAATATTAAATATATATTTCATTAATTGACTTTAATTATTATAAATCACATAATTAATTAATAGAAAAATATAAATATTTAATTGGTTTATATTTGTCATAAAGAATTTGTAGAAAATGAATTAATCATATTTTCTAATGTTTTTTATATTTATTCTAGTTAAATTAATTTATAGGTTACAATGGTCATTTTATATCATGCTATTTTTCGGTTCATTTAAAATAGTGATTTTGTTCAATGAAAGCTATTGAAGAATAATTATTTAATGAAAATTTTCATTAAAACATCCATTTTTTCTATTTGACCCCCCTAAACTGAATTTTTCCCTCCAAATTCATCTCTTGGTTGAAAATATATGAGGTTATATCCACCTCATCACATCCTCCAGTTCCCATATAGCTTCTTCAAATTGGTGGTTCCTAAATAAATAATTAACCATGTGGGTGGTCTTGTTTCGTAAGAAATTTC
Organism: Viscum album; assembly: GCA_963277665.1. Lineage (NCBI taxonomy): Eukaryota > Viridiplantae > Streptophyta > Magnoliopsida > Santalales > Viscaceae > Viscum > Viscum album. The sequence goes on from OY728159.1 coordinate 1,438,774,618, forward strand.
ATATACGATATAGAATCTCAAACAGATGATATTTATGAGAATGATCTTCCTCTATTTGTATGAATTATGATATTAGTACATGTGAGTAATCATATATTTATATTCCAAGGAATAATATATGGAACACATCCTGAACATAAGATCATTTTAGTAGGAGAGCTAAATGATAAGCTACCTTCCACACCTGATCCAAAATATCAAAAGGATCGATATACATTGGGCAGAAGATTTCCTCATTAAAAAATATAATTAATTTCTTCGAGGGAGATATTTTTAGAAACATCTCATAACCCACATCAAACTCTAGTTCATTTCATCTACTATAGGAAGAATCTTTTTGTAACTCAAAGGTTCCCTTTTTTATTGTTGAATAAATATTATATTATTATACATTTTAACTACAAGATCAGGTCGTAATAGCTTTATTTCTCCCACAAATTCCTATAAAATTGGACATCTGTACTTCATTTCATATAGGATATTATAAAGAGCCACCTGAATACTAGAGTGAATACTATTGTATTAACAAAATTCAACCCATGGTAGGTGTTCATCATAAACACATTGGAAATCCAAAGAACAAGATCTCAAGATTTCTTATAGAGCTTAAATTTTCCTCTAAGAATAACCATAGGTATGTTGATTATAAGTAGTTATGAAACATAATGTATTATCTAGTTCAAACTAATGACTTCTCTATATCATCAAGGTAATCATTGGATCTCGATCAGATATAATGAAAATTTGTTCTCTGTGAAATATTAAAAAATCCTTTATGTCTATCATATAAACCAGTACAAGAGAGAAATCCTATCTAATAGAAATGAAGTGATATGACTTATTAATGGGATCATCTATAAACCATACATCATTATGAACATTGTTTATTTAGGTATGTCCAAAAACAATTTACAATGTTATGTTTTCCCATTTCCTTTCCAATTTTGGTAAGGATTTTGATATCCTCTTAAACGTCTATCTCTCAGCCTTAACTTACGGAAAATCCAAGCACTGGGAGATGTATTTCAGGAACATCACATTTTATACCATCCCACCAAAAATACAATTTATAAACCCCATACATCATTGGGCTTCTAAAATGATGCTATAATGAAGTGCATTGACCCACATCTAAACGATCCTTCAATAATTCTAGTACGAGATGAACATAATCTCGGTTGTGGATCAATATTCTCCCATCAAAATATAGGTATAATTCAAGAAAATTTCTCAACACCATTTTTAGATTTATATCTTCCTTCTACGCCTCTATACTCATCATTGGTATAAATGGTAAAACATTTATTTCAGAAAGATAACATTTGTCCCAATCCCTTAACATTGTCAACTACTTATTTTTTCATAACTATACACCCTTTTGACCAATATTTATTCATAACCTTATTCATGGCCTGGGGAAAAGAAACACAAGAAATGGAGATTTAGGGTGATTAGTAAGGGTAAAAATGGAGATATCAATCATACAATAATCATAATCCAGAATAACATAACATTTGAAAATGTTATCATGTTTATGAAAGGACATGATACCATGTTATGTGATAAATCATAAATATTCATAATGAATAAATGAACATATTCCCAAATTTCATATCCATATAAAATCAATTCATATTAATAAATGATCATTTCCAAGACCATTTTAGTTTATAAAGTCCATTTTTGAAGATAGTTCACTCCTCATTCCAACCCTAAATTACGGAATCATTATCATTTCCTTTTCAATCCATGTCTATCTCATGAGATATAAATCCTTAAAAAATTTATTATATAAATATACAGGTCCCACTAATCTTATAATAAAATAATTCTTCCATTTTCCATGAAAACATATATTCATTAATCATAACAAACTCGAAGGAATAAAATGGGTTTCGTAAACCTCATTTCATAAAAAACAAATGGATTAATAAATTTTTGTCCATTATAAAAACTAAAAACAATATGAGTAATAAAGATATATTAATTTTAAATATTACCCTATTTTATAATTCCATTTAAATTGAATATTATTTTGATAGAACTCTTGAAATTTATTGTTGAGGAATATGTCATTTCATCTTATAAATGATTCTTTTTCTAAAAAATAAAAATAAAATTTAAAACATAATAATTTAGTAGAAAAAACTAACGAAATCATGTGATGGGAGATATAGGTAAAAAACAATTATTAAAATGTAATAACTTTTTCCTACCATATAATATAAAATAGAACATTCTTCTCAGAATTTTGTTAGAAATTCAAAAAGTACCTCATTCCAAAAATGAAAACAGATTCCTTTCATTACATTTATTTAAATTCACGAATGGGTAAAATTGAATTTAAAAATTTATATAAGGATTGAATAAATATTTTGGAATATATATTTTGAAATCATGGGTTTTGATAATAAATATACCCCTGTAAATACATAAAAATAAAAAATCTCACATAATAATTAGATTGAAGATTTATACCTCACCATATGTAAACTATCATTATTAGTTATCCAAAACTTTAGTATAACGATTTTAATAATTTAAATGAGTTATTATAGAATCATATACATTTTTTTCATATCATATATGATCATATTATCCTCAGTTTTTTATTATCATTTCATTATTACATATTATACGGGTATTAACTGATTCATTTTATTATGCATGTTTTTTAGATTAGGTACTTGTTCAACTTATTATATTATGGTTATATCATTAAATTAATGTTATTAGTATTAATTTTTTAATTTTTATTCAATGAATTAATTTATATATCCATTCTTTAATGATGATCATGTAGAATAAATAACAACGCATTGTTGAGACGATAGGTTGTACGTACGCAAGAGAGATGATATCATTTAAATAATTGTGGAATGGTTTTAAAGTGCATGGTGTTTATAATATTGAAGAATAAATATCATTTTATAACAATAATGTGTAGTAATTTTATTTTATTATACCCATACATGTATAGTGGTGACGAAAACATATTACACACAATGTGGAGACAATAACTGATACATACACACACTTGGTGATTTCATTTTTCATAAGATGGATAAAATGTAACATCCAATGTAAACAAAGAATATGAAATTTCCATATTGATTCAAATGTTTTTAATTAAATATTATTATTTTAGTAATGATTATTTTATGTCTTATTGTGTACTCAACATAGAAAAACCAGTTTCATTGAAATCATATGTTGCCCACAACATTGAGTTATACAAACAAATAATATATTATTATTATTATTTTAAATTCTAGTTAAAACCTGTCCATCATATTATAATAAAATAACAAAAATATCTACAATATTATTAAACATGTTTTTTAAATGTTTTTAATTTTGACCAATAAATTTGAGAGTCTTAAAATAAGATAGAATCTCATTTTATGCATGAAAAAATATAATATTTTAAAAAAATAATTTTACTGCCTTTTTTTGAAGAACCAATTTTAAGTATAGTTTTTTTCACTTTAATATCCTTCATTTTACAAAATAAACTTCTTTTTTAGAATCATGAAATCATAATTTACTTTGGATTTTTTTTTCTGTTTATGAAAATGTTCATTTTTAATGAATATTGAAAATGCTATATTTTCAGTCAAAAATGTCATTTCATCTAATATATTTATATTTTTATATTCTACATTTAATTTTTTTTCAATTATAATTAGATTATATTTTTATCATTTATTCGATTTTTTTAATTTTAATTAATTTCACATTGAAATTGGAAATAAACATGTGTTAATCTTTTGGTATTTTTTATTTCTTAAAAACACACTTTATGGTTTTGATAATAGGAATTAATTTTAAATTATTTTATGAAACATTGGTATTTTAAATTTGGAATATGGATTACATATTTGGAATCAGGAATTCAAAATTATGTAAATATGTAACATTATTTTTATACATTATGAATAATATCTTTAGTAAATATGTTTTTACCATGCTAAAAGGGTAAATCTGGTAAATAAGATTAAAAAATAATATTATAATAATATTAAATTAGCCTAACACATTTTTTAACAAGATTTGATGACACATGTATGACCATGGGCATCCTTGAGTCGATTTTGGGGTCCCGTGGAGCAACTTTTATGTTAAAATTACAATTTATAAAAATTAATTTAATGTTATAGAAAATGTAACTTAATCGTATATCTTTTAGTAAAAAAAATTATGGGGTTATATAAAGGATATTTTAGACTATAAATAGTAATTAGAAAGATAAAATATTTCAAACATCATGGTATTTTATTTATAATTTTTAATAATCAAACAAATAAATTTTTTAATTACACAATGGGGATTTAGTGATAACCAATTAATGAATAATTTAAATAAATGAGATTATAAATAATAAAATAAAATTATTTTTTTAACTTTTTAGGCCATAAACTAATTTTATGGATGAATATTGGTATTTATGTTTTAATTAATAATGCTTTTTTTCTAATTAATAAAGTCGTTGATGATTATTAAAATGTCTGGATATGAATAGTAAAAAAATTGACATATATTAGTTTTTAAATCAATGAAAATTTTAATAAATGATAAATTAGTAATAAAAAAATGTTTCTACCCACTAATATAGATTATGTTGAAAATTTCATTAACTATCTATTTTTTTGTCTCTCACATTTTATAGTAAAAGTAGTAGCTATGTATTATAAAAATAAAATAAGACGTTGTAAGATAAATTTGTTTAACTGAGTATAAATTATAAAAAAAATGTTTCTTTATTGACCTAAACATGTATAAAACCCATTGAATGAAATGATTTAGACCCATATTCATCTTATATTATAAATAAATCAAGTTTGTTTTATTATAATTATAAAATCAATTGATAATTTAATAATAAGTCAAGACATTACTAAAGTACCCATCCTCACTCTTATAAAAGGATACCACCTCTATCCCATTACTCCGACCTCTCAATCACCATGACATTTCAAAACATTCCTACAATATTCTCCCAACATTACAAACATATTTATATAAGCCTTACCCTATGAGTAAGATAATCACATAATACCTTTTAGCTTAAATCCAAGAAGTTACCTGATTTAAGGTATCCTCTTCTCTGAAACTCCATCTATTTATTTTATTTCCCCTACCATTCGACACACTTTTTATTCTAAAATTTATAAAATACAAAAGTATAATAAATATTATATGATTTTTTATGAGAATTATTCTACCTATACTCACACACACCACCATATAATGGATTTATAACATAATGTTTTTGTTGACGATGATCTACTGCCTCACAAAACGATGAGGGTTCAATTATCTTCTACCGACTATCATGGTGTAAATTATGATAAAAATATAAATATATACGATATTTATGATATTTATTATATCTTCGTAATGTTTTAAATGTCATTTAGAATATAACTTTATTCTTTTTATAGTGAATAAATACGGCAATTTCATTTAAGGAAGTGAGAAATAACTCCCCCTCAAATTGATATGACTAATTCATGTTATAAATGTAACATATATAGGATGTAATTAATGATATTATGTAACATATATATCATTGATATTCTATTGGATTTATAATATACCAATTTATCATTTAGTTTTCATTCCGTTAAAGACCAAAAACAAATTAAAGTAGCATTAATGCGTACGTACAAGTTAGCATCTTCATGAACGGTGCAGTTCATTACATATATCCAAATGTTATGGAATATTCTAATGACATATATACTAGATATATATAATATATATGATATTTAAATCATGAATATAATTCTGGAGATAATGTACTTTTAACCACATGGACAGTTTGTAATTATAAGAAGTACATTTTTTACTCATGTTTTAAACATTAACAAAAAGTCTGATATAAAATTAAATACTTATCAAATTGTTATAGCATGAAAATAACTGATTTAAAATGAATAATTATAATGAAATATTATCTGATGAAAATATAAATAAACATAAGTATATTATACAGGAAAATAAGGAACAAATGATCCAAGACATACTCGAGTTAAGGGACTTTGTCTCAATCTCCCAGCATTGGGCATATTTTTATAATATACACCTAATTCTTTTGTATGCTATTTTAGAAAACACTATGATTAATAATTTCAATAAATGGAATTTTTTCTTAAATAAATCATTTTTCTAAATGATAAAATTTATGTTTTTAATTTATGTGGTGATAATTCCCTTTTGTCAGAGCGAACATTGTTTGTTATATAGCTTTCTAAAGAATTTGTGATGTTTCTAAATGGAAAATAAACTCCATATACACTTTTTACATATTTTGTTATTGAAATTTGTTTTAAAACTAGATTCAATATTTCAATATCATTAAATTATTTTTTGTGATATCATGATTTAATTGTTAACATTTTCCATATATTATGATTTATCATTATATAATTATACTTGGAAATTTCATGAGTGGTCACCTGAAAAACCGTGTGATGGGTGGTTATGCGATAAACCAAGAACGAGCCTTACATTATAACCTCTAATGCATTGTGTATTGAAGTCATTCATATGAAAATTTCATTTAGTGATATATGTGGATGTCAACAATATTATTTTTCCACTTCTGTGTGATTATGACCAATGATTACCTTTGATATTTTATTTGTGAAATCTATGGGTTTTATGGTAATAAGATGGTAAAAAGGAATGAAATGAGTTTTAATTATGCGATGAGTATTTTCTAATTAATAAAGTTGAAAATTATTGAATATGATAATATATTCATGGCTTACATGTTCTTTTGAAAAACTAACAGTTTCCATTCAGTATGTATCATTTACATTTCTTTTTATGCACATACCAAGATTTGAAATGCGTTTCTTAAGATTTAATGATGAATAAAATCAAGGATGGGATCAAGGATAAGCTGTGATTTTTATCCATGAAATGAATCAATATTCATTTTAAAAAGTTTGTGTTTTATAGATATTTAGTTGAATTGACAACTTTGATGTAACAAAGATGGTATGTATAATTTGTGGTGTAATTCTGTAATACACTAAACATGAAAATATTATCAACGTAAATTATTAGAATAATTCATTATTATGTAATGATTATGGATAGAGCCTTAAATTTGGAATCAAATGTCGGTTTAGATAACATTAAAGGTTTGGGTAACCAAATGTGACATTACTAAAATGGTTATAATATTAGAATGAGTCATAGTTATTTTATATATAAAGAATGAGATTAATATATCATGAATATGTATATCTTACTGATTACCCACCACTTAAGATATTATATGATGATTTATCATATACACTCACACTGACATTTTTTGTTCTACTAAATGGCGGGATCTAGTAGGAACCAATGTAATAGTGGATGTAATAAAAACTATGTCGGTTTTCTAAATGAAAATCCAAATGAATTGGGAGATACAATGAGAAAACTTTTGATCATTCACAACAATATATTTGGAGTCATCATTGGTCCAGATGAACCTTGGTATTTTTATAAGGCTTCAAATATGTGAGAAATGAATGAATATAGATGTTTACTAAAAAATAACAATGGTCAGTATAATAGAAACTTATGCATCAAGAATATGCAATGAAACATATAGAATATTTTCCTAATGGATACGAAGATGGTATAGATTTGGGAATTATGGGAATAAAGTAATAAACCTCCATGGAAATATTTTGCATTATGTTGGATCAAGGAAAAGGAAAGATGTTGTTTATAATGGATTAAATAAATGTATTAATTGTGGTGTAAATGGTCATTAAAACAAATAAATATCCTATGAAGAAGGTTCAGGAATGGGATCAGCAGTACCATAATAATATATATTTACCAATTTTTAATTCAATTTCAATCGAAGATGAGGAAACTATAAATTTCCAATGAATGGATATAATTATAAATGAATAATATGGTAAACATGGATAATGGATCATGAAAAATGATCGAGGATTAATATGTCTAAATTTTAGGAAATAAATATTTTGGTTCGATATATAGTGGATGATATGATAAAATGTATTAATGATTGGATTATGTTTGAAGATTATTTATAGTATGTGTAACCATAATGTTCGATATGTGAAATTGTTATTCCATGAAGAATTATCTTTTTTTTGGATATATATATATATATATATATATATATATATAAATTAGCATTTATATGATCTGTGAATTTCAGGAAATTACGGGTTAATAATTTTTTGGGATGTTTTAAGAATTATATTGTTTCTCTAAAAGTACAACACATAGATAGTGTGACATCCCATCACGTTGGAAAAATCTGTAGGAATCAAACCCACAAACTAAATGTTATTGGTAATTATCTCCTACTAATGGACTACATGGTTTCACAAGTTAGAATGACTAATTTTTATAGTTATATGATTATATAGATAATGAATAAGTTGATTTTTGGAACATCTATTTTTTCAAATTAAAAATCTTATTATAGGAACATGATTTAGTTAATAAGTGATAATGGTTATTTTGGAAGATCATTTCTATTTTGGGAACATTATTTGTCATAGAAAGATATAATACTGTGGGATTTCATTTGAAGAGTAATTGATGAAATTTTATTTTGGAAGATTCAATGTTTTTATTTTGAAAATATGGAAATTTGGGCTATTAATTGAAATAATAAACAAATCCTAGAGAATATTTTTTTCGGTTAATTACACTTTATTATGAGACATTAATTGTTGTCGATGTTATTTGTAGATTAATGTTATGATTTATGATGGATGACTATGTAATCAAATTCACATGAGTTTTCGATTTCAATCAAAGTTTGGATTATATCAACGAAATTTATGGACATTTGTGTATTCAATGTTCTTTTTTGAGCCTTTGGAATATTTTGATAAATTTTCGAGATTAAGAGTAGTATTTGTTTTTATAAAGGGTTATCCATTTTGGGGATTATATGAACTCGAGCTAAATTTTTTTATTTTGGTTAATGTATAAAAATATTGGATATATATAGTGCATCTTTTTGGATTAAGTTATTCTCTATATGTTCATTCAAGTACTTCATATGTGACCATGACAACTTGAATAATCATCGTTTAGAGAAAGGATGAGTTTTTGGATGAAATTTATTAATGGATGAATCTCTATTTTTCATTAATGTATTTTTCATTAGGTTCTAAATCAAGATCACAAAAAGAATAATCAGCATTATGAAAAAGAACATAAAACAAAAACATTTTCAACTTACTTTTTCTAGTGTGGAATCAAAGACCATTTAACCTATCTCTAGAGTATGGTTTTATGATTTTTAACTTTGTCCTGATCATGTTTTCTATCACTCTCCAACAAAACATGATTCTTATTTTTTATTCCATGTCCATGTTTTCAAACATTTAATCCAAGTATTTGTTACTTCAGGTGACATTTTTATTTTTCTACAATTCTTTAATGTGATATAACTACTGAATCTTTTTCCTACGTGGGAGTTTTTATGTTTTTTATGAGCCCAATTTTAACATTACGTTAATGCAATTCGCAAAAGAGGGGAAATATGTGACATCCCATGTAAATAAAGAATATAAAATTTTCATATTTATTAATATTTTTGGAAATAAATATTAATTTTACATTCAATGTAATGTTATGTCTGATAGAGTAGTCAACATGTAACAATGAGCTTCATTGAAATCTTACGATGCACGAAACTTTGAGTTATACACAAATAATAATATATTATTATTATTTAAAATTATTCTGTTCACCAAGCCATTTTATTAGAGGTAGTTAAATGATATAATTAGAATATTATTACAAATGTTCATTAATTTTCTTTTATTTTTATCTAATAATTTATAGAGGGTTAAAATGAAAATGTATCCAATTTTATGTATGAAAAACTATAATATTTAAAAAAAGACATTTTACGTCCTTTTGTTTGAGAACCCTTTTTAAATATTATTTGTTTCTCTTTTATATGGTCTATTTTTTAAAGTTAAATTATTATTTAGAATATGTTCATCTAAATTAACATTGGGTAAATTTTTAATATTGTTTAGAAAATGATTATTTTTTAATGAATAGTTAAAAAATCATTCATTTTCAATCAAAATTGTATATTCATCTAAATTATTTATATGGTTATATTATCCATTTTCTTCATTTTAAAGTATTATTGGATTGAATTTTTATCATAAATATCAATTTTGGTCATTGTATGTAATTTCACATTCAAATTTAATGATACATTTATAAACATGGGTATCCTTGGGTTGATTTTCGTACCCCATAGAGCCACTTGTAAGTGAAAATGGCATTAAAAAAATTATATTTAATGTTAAAGAAAATGTTACATAAACATATATCATTTTGTAAAATAATCTTTTATGGAAATATATAAGGAATATTTTCGACCATATTTCCAACATCATGGTATTTTATTTATAAATTTTGTGCATAAAATAAATATATTTATTTATGTTACAACAGTGATGTACTGATTACCTTATTAGTGAAATATTTATATTAATGGGATTATAAATATTAGAATAAATTTATTTTTAAAATTTTTATTCCATCCATGAAATTTATTGATGATTATTACATGTTATATTTAAAATTATTTTGTTTTTTTAAATAATCATTTTTTTGTTGATTTTTAAAAAATAATGAAATGAATAATATAAACATTGAAATAAATGAGTTTTTTTTAAAAAATATTATATAAAATTATGAAATAGTTCAAATAACATAATATTTTTCCAACTGAAATATTTGATTATAAAAATGACATTAATGGACTTTTTTAGGGATTATTCGAAATTTTATAGTAACTATAGTAACAATATATTATGAAAAATATAAGAAGACATGTTAAGAGTTAATTTATTTAACTAAGGGTTAAAGATAAAAGATATGGTTAATTTTATGACATAAATTTTTCTAAAACCAATTGGATGAGAGTAATTAGACACATACTCACCTTATATTATAAATAAACCACTTCAGTATTATTATAATTTGAAATTCAATTAATAATAAAAAATTATATCAAGTCATTCTTAAATTATACCTCCTTCTTCTTATAAAAATCCATCACCTCTAACCCATTACACGCACATCTCAAGCACCGTGGATCACCCTAAATCTACTTCAATATTCTCCCAAAAATCCTCCCTTCATATTAGAATCCTTCCCCGTGGTAGAAGTAAACTCATGAAGGTTGTTTAGTTTAAATCAAATGGAGTTACTCAGTTTGAGGTAATGTCCTCTCTCAATCTTCTTGCATTTATTTTCCTTCTGCAACCCCCTAGACTCTCATTATTCTATTATTTTATAAAAAACTAGTATAATCAGTATAAATGGATATTATTATTGGATTTATTCAACCAACAATCACACACACCTCCATCTAATGATTTTAATAGTTACTATTTCTATGGAAGTCGAACTATTGCCTCATGAAACGATGGTTGTTCAATTATCTCATACCGCATTTCATAGTGGGAATTATGACGAAACTATAAATAAATATTCCATAAATTTTATTTATTTAATATATATGTATTTTTAATTATCATTTATAACAAACCATTATTCTTCTCATGTTCTGTAAATATGATAATTTCATTTGATAATGTTTGGACTACCGCCCAACTCAAAGTGATAGGACTCATTGATGCTACACATGGAAAATATAAAGGATTGAATGGATGAAATTATGTAACATATATAATATATATATTATGTTGGAATTAATATATACATATGTTTTATTTAATTTTCATTCCTTTAAAAATAAAAAATAAATGATAGTAATGTTCAAGCTTAAGTAAAGCTTACAGTCTCCATGAATGGAGAATTTCATTTCATATATCGAAATGATATAGAATATTATATATAAATATTTACTATATATATATAATATAAATCATATCTAAATCATGAATATTATTCTAGAGATAATTTAGTTTGGACTATAATGACAATTTCTAATTATAACTAGTTCATTTTTTAACCAAGTTCTGATCGTCTACAAAATATCTAATATGAACTCAAATAAATATGTTAATATTATAACATAATAATAAGTGATATAAAATGAATAGAAATCCGGGAAAATGTTCTAAATCAAATACAAATTATCCTATGTTTATTGTTCACGATTATAATGAATGAACCAGAAAAGACGGACTCGAGGTAAGGGACATAGCCTCAATCATCATTCATTGAGGCATATTTTGATAATATAATCCTCCTTCTATTATAAAGAATATAATAAAACCAATTTAATTTCTATATCTTTCAATGAGAATATATTTTCTATGAATCATTTTACTCAATGGAAAAATTGATGTTTTTAACATATTTAGTGAAAATTACCTTTCTATCGCCATAAGCATTATTTGATATTTGTCATCAATAACAAGACATGATGTTTTAAATGGAAAATAAATACCATATACCATTTATACATATTTTTGGATTGCAAAAAGTATTTAAAGTGTATTTAATATTTCAATATCTTGAAATTATTTCTAATGTATCTCATGATTGATTTTTTTTTTGCAATATTTTTCCTGTGATGATTATTTAATGGTACATTGACATTTGATTTGTGGAATCATGAAAAAAAATTGATGGGTGGTTACAATATAATCTCTAATGCTTTGGATATGGATGTCGTCCATACGACTATTATATATAGTTCTATACGTGGAAGTCGACCATATAGTTATTCCATTTAAATATGATTATGTACCATGTTTACCATTTATATGTAATGTGTTCATTCAATTAGTTTTATGGTAATATTTTTGTTACAAAAACATAATAAATGATAATTTATTTAGCGAAGGGTATTTAATACTTCAAAAAGGTGAAAACTATTACATTTGATGATGTTTTCAGTGTTTAAATGTTGTTCTGAAAAACTAACATTTTTCCTTCACTGTGCATACCTTAATGAGATTTGTATGCTCAACCCATTCTTTTAAATGTTTTCCATAGGATTTAAAGGTCAATGTTGTCAATTAGAGGATCATGGAAATGTTGTGAAGTTTAAAAATGAAAGAAAACAATTTTGTTTTTTAAATTTTTATGTATATTGAGTAGAAGTGTTTATATTTTAATAATAATTTTGTCATGAAAAAGTTATTGCATGATTATCTAAATCTATAACAATGAAAATTTCCTTAATGTGAAATATTAACATATTTCAAGATTATGTAAGGTTTAAGGCCAGGGTCAAACATAAAAAGTTGAATATGGTAGTTCAATAATCCAAATAACATCAGAGTAAGTATGTTACATTAGACAAAGTAAATTATAATTGAATTAAATCATGATGAAGAAGTGGAAGAAGAAATAATTTTGATGGAATCATTATAAGATATTACCTATTCATCGACATACTCTACCTAGACATGTTATTAATGGTTTTATAGTGGTTATTTTTATAAGATTAAAATAATTATAAAATTAATTGGGAAGACGATAGGACATGTGGGTAGAATATTTCTAATATTGAAAGATTAATTTGATTTGAATAGGTGACTGATGATGTGTCCTTTTATAATTGAGGTGATGTGAACTTTTAGAATACATGAAAATGTTATTTTATGATAATATAAAACCCCTTAAAAACCTGAAAATGTAATATTTTCAATAATAATAATATTAAGGGTTTTTATATCATCATCTACCTCATCACATCCTCTAGTTCCCATATAGCTTTTCAAATTGGTGGTTCATTAATAAATAATTAACCAAGTGAGTGGTCTTGTTTCGTAAAAGATTTCATATACGATATAGAATCTCAATTAGTTTCTCTTTAAAATAATGATATTACTCTATTTGTATGACTTCTGAGATTAGTACATGTGAGTAATAATATATGCACATTAAATGGAATGATATATGGAACACATCAGGAACATTAGAGCATTTCGGTAGGAGATCCAATTGATAAGTTACCTCCCCAACCTGATCCAAAATATCAAAAGGATCGATATACCTTGGGCACAACTTTTCCTCATTACAAAATATAATTAATAATTTACAGGGAGATATTTATATAAAAATCTTATAACCCACATCAAAATCTATTTCATTTTGTCTACTATGAGCATAATCTTTTTCTGACTCGGAGGTCCTCTTTTTTATTGTTGGAGAAATGTTATATTCCCATAAATTTTATCTACAAGATCATGTCTTAATAGCTTTATTTCCCCAACATCATCCTATAAAATTGGAAATATGCACTTCATTGCATAAAAGAATTTATAAGGAGCCATCTGAATTCTACAGTGAATGCTATTGTTATTATAAAATTCAACCCATGGTAGGGGATCATCCCAACAACATTGGAAATCCACATAGTAAGCCCTCAAAATTTATTAAAGAGCTTAAATTGTCCTCTCAGAATAACAATATGTATGTGGATTATATGTAGTTATGAAACATAACATAATATCTAGTTCCAACAAATGACTTCTCTATAACATTAAGGTAATCATTGGATATCGATCAAATATAATGAAAATTGGTTCTCCATGAAATATTACAACTTCCTTTCTTTCTATAATAGAAACCAGAACAAGAGAGAAATCATATCTAATAGAAATGAAGTGATATTACATCTTAAGGGTATTAGATATAAACCATATAGCATTACGAAATTTGGATATTTATGGAAGTACAAATTTTTTTTACAAAGTTCTGTTTTCCCATTTCCATTCCAGTTTGGGTAATGATTGTGATATCCTCTTAAACATCTGTCTCTCAGCCATAACTTACTGAAAAACCAAGCACTGAGAGACGTATTTCAATAACATCACTTTTCATACCATCCCACCAAAAATACTATTTATAAACCCCATACATCATTGGGCATCTATGATGAAGCTATAATGAAGAGCTTTTACCCTCATCAAATAGATCCTTCTATAATTATAGTATGTTATTAATATAATCTTGGTTGTTGATCATTATTGTTCCATCAATATCAAGATTAAATTCTAGATGATTTCTCAACACCATATTTAGCTCTATATTTTCCTTCTACACCTCCATACTCATCACCGGTATAGATGGTAGAACATTTATTTCAGAAAGATAACATTTTTCCCAATCCCTTAACATTGTCTCGTACTTATTTTTTCAAAACTATACTCCCTTTTGGCCAATATTAATTCATAACCTTATTTGTGGCCCGGGGAAAAGAAACACAATAAAGGGTGAGAATGGGTGATTAGTAAGGGTAGAAAAGGGAGATATCAGTAATACAATAATCATAATCCATAATAACATAACATTTGAAAATCTTATCATGTTTCTGAAAGGTCTTGATAGAAATTTATGTGATAAATCATAAAATTTCATCAAGAATAAATGAAAATATTCCCAAAATTCATAACATATGCCATGGAATTTTTGGAATACCCATAACCATAGAAAATCAATTTATATTAGTAAAGGATCATTTCCAAGATCATTTTAGTTTATAATGTCCACTTCTAAACATAGTTCACTATTCATTCCAACCCTAAATTATTGAATAATTATCATTTCCTCTTCCATCAAGGTCTATCTCACGAGATATAAATCATTACCAAATTCATTAGATGAATATAAAATTCCCACTCATCATAAAATAAAATATTTCTACCATTTTCAATGAAATCATAAATACATAATAATAACAAAATCGAAGTAATAAAATGGTTTTCTTAAACCTCATTTCATAAAAAACTAATGGACTAATAAATTTTCATCCATTATAATAACTAAAAACAATATGAATAATACATATAATTTAATTTAAATATAACCCTATTATATAATTAAATTTAAATTGAAAATTATTTTGATAGAACACTTGAAATTTATTGTTGAGGAATATATCATTTCATCTTAAAAATGATTCTTTAACTAAAAAATACCAATTAAATTTAAAACATAATAATTTAATGGAAAATAATAATGAAATATTGTGATGGGAGATATAGGTAAAAAAGGTATATTTACAATTTTAAAATATATTCCTTCCATATAATTTAATATAGAACATTCTTCTCATAATTTTTTATAAATTCAAAAAGTACCTCGTACCAAAAATGAAAATAGATTCCTTTCTTAACATTTATTAAATTTAACCATTTGGTAAAATTGAATTTGACAAATTATATAAGGATGGAATAAATATTTTGGAATATATATTTTGAACTCATGGATTTTTATTATAATATACCCTTGTAAATACATACAAATAAAAAATCTCATATAATAGTGACATTGAAGATTTGTACCTCATCATATGTAAAATATCATTCTTATTTATCCAATACTCATATAAAATGATTTTAATAATTTAATAGATATATTATAGAATCTTATACCTTTTTATGATATCATATATGATCATATTATCCTCAGTTTTTTTAACATTTCATTATTACTTTTTATACGAGTGTTAACAGATTCGTTTTATTATGCATTTTTTTTAGATTAGGTTCTTATTCATCTTATTACATTATAGTTATATCATAAAATGATTTATATTAGTTTAAAATTTTTCATTTTGATTCATTCAATTAATTTATATATCTATTCTTTAATGATGATCATGTAGAATAAATAAGAACCCATCATGGAGACGATAGGTCGTACGTATGAAAAATAAATGATATCATTCAAATTATTGTTGAATGGTTTTGATATGCATGGTGTTTCTAATATTCAATAATAAATATAATTTTATAACAATCATTTGTAGTTATTTTATTTCATTATACCCATCAATGTATGGTGATGACGAAGAACAAATTACACAACAATGTTTAGAAAATAACCCATAGATACACATGCATGATGATTTCCTTTTTCATAATATGGATAAAATTTAGCATCCACTGTAATCAATGAATATGAAATTTCCATATTGATTACAATATTTGGATTTAAATATTATTTTTTCATTAATGATTATTTTAGGTTTGATTGTGTACTCAACACAGAACAACCAGTTTCTTTGAAATCCAATGTTTCCCTCAACATTGAGTTATACCAACAAATAATATATTATTATTATTATTTTAAATGACAGTTAACACCTATCCATCATATTAGGAAAAATAAACAAAAATTACTAAAATATTATTAGACATTTTTTAAAATGTTTTTAATTTTGACCAATAAATTTTTGAGGCTTAAAATAAGATGGAATCCCATTTTAAGCATGAAAAACTCTAATAATTTTAAAAAGTCATTTTACAGCGATTTGATGAAGAATGAATTTTAAATATAGTTTTTTCTCTTTAATATGATCCATTTTACAAAATAAACTTCTTCGTTAGAATCATGACATCAAAATTTACTCTGGAAATTTCTTTTTTTCTGTTTATGATAAAGTTCATTTTTAATGAATATTGAAAAAATACCCCATTTTCAGATAAAATCATCTATTCATATAATTTATTTAGATTTTTATACTATACATTAAATTGTTTATCAATTATAATTAGATTATATTTTTATCATTTAATCCATTTTTTTCATTTTAATTAATTTTACTTTAAAATTTGAAATATGCATGTGTTAATCTTTTGGTATCTTTTATTTCTTAAAACAAACATTATGGTTTTGATTATAGGAATTTATTATAAATTATTTTATGAAACTTTTTTATTTTTAATTTGGAATACGGATTATATATTTGGAATCAGGAATGCCCAATTATGCAAATAGGTAACATTATTTTTATACATTATGAATAGTATCGTTAGTAGATACTTTATTTACCATGGTTAAAGGGTAAATCTGGTATATAAGAGTAATAATATAATATTATAAAAATATTCAATTACCTTAACACCTTTACTAACCATATTGGATGACACATGTATGCCAATGAGCGTCCTTGAGTAGATTTTGGGGTCCAATTGAGCAACTTGTATGTTAAAATTACATTTTATAAAAATTAATTTAATGTTAAGGAAAATGTAACATAATCATATATCTTAATTCTTAAATAATTATGGGGTTATATAAGGGATAATTTATTCTATAAATAGTCATTATAATGATAAAATATTTCTCACATCACGATATTTTATTTAAATTTTTTATTAATCAAACAAATACATTTTTAAATTAAACAATGGGGAAGTAGTGATAACCTATTAATGAATGATTTAAATAAATGAGATTTTAAATAATAAAATAAATTAATTTTTGAAACTTGTTAGTCCATAAACTAATTCTATGGATGAATATTTGTAGTTATGTTTGAATTAATAATGTATTTTCTAATTAATAAAGATGTTGTTGATTTATAAAAAGTCAGGATATGAATAATAAAATAATTGACATATATGAGTTTTTAAATCAATGAAAATTTTATTAAATAATAAAATATTCATAAAATAATGATTCTACAAAATAACATATGTGATGTTGTAAATTCCATTAAATATCCAGTTTTTTGTCTCTCGCATTTTATAGTAAAAATATTAGCTATTTATTATGAAAATAAAATAATACATTGTAAAAGTTAAAATATTTAAGTAAGTATAAAATCTAAAAATATGTTTTTTATTGACCTAAAAATGTCTAAAACCAAATTAATGAAATTATTTATAGACATACTCATCTGATATTATAAATACATCATGTGTGCTTTATTATAATTTTAAAATAAATTAATAATCTAATAATATGTCAAGACATTCGTAAAGTACCCCTCCTCCCTCTTCTAAAAGGACACCTCCTCTATCCCAATACTCCGACCTCTCAATCCCCATGAAATGTCCAAACATTTCCCCAAAAATCACCCTTCATTCCACCCTTCTTCCTAGAAGCCTTACCCAAGGCATAAGATAATTACAGAATACCTTTTAGATTAAATCCAAGAAGTTACATGATTTGAGGTATCGTCTTCTCTCAAACTTCATACATTTATTTTATTTCCCCTACCACCCTACACACTATTTATTCTTCTATTTATAAACTAAAATAGTATCATAAATATTATTTGATTTTTTATGAGAATTATTCTATATATATTAACACACACATCCATATTATTAATTTATAACATAATGTTTCTCTTTACGATGAACTACTTCCTCACTAAACGATGATTGTTCAATTAACTTCTACTGACTCGCATGGTGTCCATTATGAATAAAATATAAATATATATAATATTTATGATATTTATTTTATATCTATGTTTTTTTAAATATCTTTTAGAATATACCTTTATTTTTTCACAATGAATAAATACGATAATTTCATTTATGTAATTTCGGGATAACTCCCCCTCAAATTGATATGACTCATTCATGATATAAATGGAACATATATAGTATGTAATTAATGATATTATGTAACATATATAACATTGATACTCTATTGGATTTATAATATACCAGTATATCATTTAGTTTTTATTCCGTTAAAGATGAAAAACAAATTAAAGTTCTATTAATGCGTACGTACGAGTTACCATCTTAATGAATGATACAGATCATTTCATATATCCAAATGTTATGGAATATTCTAAATATATATATATTATATATATATGTAATATCTAAGATCTAAATCATGAATATAATTCTGGATATAATGTACTTTTAACCACATGGAGAAATTGTTATTGTAGGAAGTAAATTTTTGGCTAATGTTACAAACAGTAACAAAAATTCTGATATAAAATAAAATATTTATCAAATTTTAATAGAATAATAATAACTGATATTAAATTAATAATAAAACTGAAAAATTATATAATGAAAATATAAATAAACGTAAGTATATTATTCAGGAAATAAGGAAAAAACGAGCCAAGACCTACTAGAGTTAAGGGAATTTGTCTCAATTTCCTATCATTGGGCATATTTTTATAATATATACCTAATTATATTTTATGGTGTTTAACAACACAATATGATTTTTAATTTCAATCGAAGAATTTTCTTTTCAATGAAACATTTTACTAAATGATACAAGGAATGTTTTTAATGTATGCAGCGATAATTCCCTTTTGTCACCACAAACATTGTTTGTTATATGGCTTCCTGAAGAATTTGTGATGTTTATAAATGGAAAATAATGTCCATATGCACTTTTTACATATTTTTTTTATTGAAATTTGTTTTAAAACAATATTTACTATTTCAATATCCTGAAATTACTTCTTGTGATTTCATGATTTAATTGTTGACATTTTCTATATATTATGATTGATGATTATATAATTATACATGAAAATTTCATGGGTGTTTACGGATAAACCATGTGATAGGTGGTTATATGATAAACCAAGAATGATTCATTACATTATAACCTCAAATATATTGGGTATGGGAGACATTCATATGAAAATTACATTTAGTGATTTTTGTGGATGAAAACCATATCATTTTTCCATTTATGTGTGATTATGCCAAATGATTATATTTTATATTTTATGTGGGAATTCTATGGGTTTTATTGTAATATGTAGGTAAAAAAGGAAAGTAGTGAGCATTAATTCAACAATGGGTATTTTCTAATTCATAAAGTTGAAAATTATTAAATATGATAATATATTCATGGTTTACATGTTCTTTTGAAAACCAAAAAGATTACCTTCATTGTGTATCATTTACTAAGCTTTTTATGCACATCCAATGTTTTGAAATGGGTTTCATAGGATTTAACGATGAATAGATTCAAGTATGGGATCAATGAGATGTTCTGATTTTTATCCCATGAAACGAAACATTATTCATTTAAAAACTCTTGTGTTTTATAGATAGTTAGTAGAATTTACTACTTTTATGTAATAAAGATGGTATTTATAATTTGTGGTGTAATTATGTATTGATGTAAAAATGAAAATATCCTAAATGTGAATTATTATCATAATTCATGATTGTATAATGATTATGGCTAGAGCCTTAAATTTGGAATCAAATGTCGGTTTAGATAACGTTAAAGGTTGGGGTAACCAAATGTGACATAATTAAAATGATTATAATATTATAATGAGTCATAATTATTATATATATATTGAATGAAATTAATATATCATGAATAAGTATATCTTATCGATTCCCCACCACTTAAGACATTATACGATGAATTATCATATACACTCACACTGGCATTTTCTGTTCTACTAAATGGCTCGATCTAGAAGGAACTAGAGTAACAGTGGATGTGAAAAAAACTATGTCGGTTTAAAAAATGAGAATCCAAATGAAATGGGAGATACAATGAGAACTATTTTGATCATTCATAACCATATATTTGGAGTCTTCACTGACCACATGAACCTTGGTATTTTTATAAGGCTTCATATATGTCAGAAATGAATCAATATGGATGTTTACTAAAAAATAACAATGGTCAATATAATAAAAAATTATGTGTCAAAGATGTGCAACGAAACATCAAGAATATTTTCCAAATGGATAATAAATGGTATAGATGTGGTAATTATGGTCATAATTAAATAAACTTCCATGGAAAAATTATGTATTTAGTTGGCTATGGGAAAAGGAATGATGTTATTTCTGATGGATAAATTAAAATTTTTAAATGTGGTGTACATGGTCATTACAACAAATAAATATCCTACGAAGAAGGTTCACGAATGGGATTAGCAGTACGATATAAATATATATTTACAAATTTGTAATTCTATTATAATCAAAAATGAGGAAACTATAAATGGCCTATGAATGGAAATTATTTTAAATTATTAATATGGAAAACTTGTATAAATGATCATGAAAACTGATCAAGGATTAATATGTCTAAATTTTAGGAATTGAAGATTTCTGTTCGATATATGGTGTATGATATGATAAAATGTATTAATGATTAGATTATGTTTGAAGATTATTTATAGTATGTGTAACCCTGATGTTTGATATGTGAAATTGTTATTTCATATAGAATTATATTTTCTTTTGTAGATATATTTATAATAAACAATTAGGGTTTATATGATCATTGAATTTTAGGAAATTAATGGTTAATACTTTTGGGAATGTTTTAAGAATTTTATTTTTTTTCTAAGAGGACAACACATAGATAGTGTGACATACCTTCATGTTGGAAAAAATTATAGGAATTGAACCCACAAAAAAAAGTGATAGGTATTTATCGCCTACTAATAGACTATGTGGATTCCCTAGTTAGTGTTACTATTTTTTATAGTTAGACGATAATATAGATAATGAATAAGTTGATTTTTGGAACATATGTTTTTTCAAATTAACAATCTAATTATAGGAAAATGATTTAGTAAATAAGTGATAATGGTAATTTTGGAACACGTTTTCTCTTTTGGGAACATTATTTGACATAAGAAGATAGAATACTGTGGGATTTCATTTGTAGAGTAATTGATGAAATTTTATTTTGGATAATTCAATATTTTTATTTTGAAAATATGGAAATTTGGGCTATTAATTGAAATGATTAACCTATCCTAGAGAATATTTTATTCGGTTAATTACACTTTATTGTGAGACATTAAGTGTCGTTGATGTTATTTGGTGGTTAACGTTATGATTTATCATGGAATAGTAGGTGATCAAATTCTTCGGAGTTTTAAATTTCAATCTTATTTTGGATTATATCGAATAATTTTATGGACATTTGTGTATTGAATGTTCTTTTTTGAACTTTTGTAACATTTTGATAAATTTTAGAGATTAAGAGTAGTATTTGTTTTTATAAAGGGTAATCCTTTTTTCTGGATTGTCTGATCTCGGACAGATTTTTTTTATTTTGGTTAATGTATAAATGTAGTTGAAATATATAGTCCATCTTTTCTATATTATGTGATTCTCTATATTATGATTCTAGTGCTTTATATGTGACCAAAACAACTTGAATACTCATTATTTAGAGAAAGGGTGTGTTTTTGGATTATATTTATTAATGGATGAATCTCTATTTGTCATTAATGTATGTTTCATTATATTCTAAATGAATATCATAAATAAATTCCTCTACATTATGAAAAGGAATAAAAAACAAAAACATTTTCGATTAAATTTTCCTACTATGGAATCAAATTCCATTTTACCTATCTCATGTCTATGATTTTCAGATGTTTAACGTTATCTTGATCATGTTTTCTATCACTCTATAAATAAACATGATTATTATTTTTTATTACATATCCATGTTTTCATACATTTAATCCTAGTATTTGTTATCTCAGGTGACATTTGTACATTTATATATATTTTTAATGTGATAGTACTACTAAATATTTTTCCTATGTTGGAGTTTTTCTTATGTTTACGAGCCCAATTTTATCATTGCATGGATGTAATTCACAAAAGGGGGGAAATATTTAACATCCCATGTAAATAAAGAATATAAAATTTTCATATTTACTAATATTTTTGGAAATAAATATTTATTTTAAATTAAAATAAATTTTATGTCTAATAGAGTAGTCAACATATAACAATGAGCTTATTTGAAATCTGATGATGTACACAACATAGAGTTATACAAAAAAATAATATTATATTATTATTATTTTAAATTATTGTTATCACCTAGACATTTTATTAGCAGGAATTAAATGAAATAACTAAAATATTATTACACATGTTCATTATTTTTTTTTATATTTATCTAATAAATTAAAGAGGCTTAAAATAAAAATGTATCCAATTTTAGGTATGAAAAAATATAATATTTTAAAAAATACATTTTACCTCCTTTTGATTGAGAACCCTTTTTAAATCATGTTTTTGTCACATTTATATGATATTTATGAAATAGTTAAATTATTATCTAGAATGAGGTCATCAAAATTTACATTCGGTAAATTATTAGTATTATCCTGATAATGATTATTTTTTAAGGAATAGTTAAAAAATACTGCATTTTCAGTCTAAAATGTCTTTTCAACTAAATTATTTATATGGTTATATTTACCATTTTATTCATTGTAAAGTGTTATTGGATTACATTTTTATCATTTATTTTAATTTTGGTCATTCTATGTAACATCAAATTCAAATTTGATGATACATGTCTAAACATGTGTATCCTTGGGGCTATTTTGGTACCCCATAGAGCCACTTCTATGTGAAAATGACATTAAAAAAATTAATTTAATATTAAAGAAAATGTTACATAAACATATATATTTTAGTAAAACTATTTTTTATGGGGATATATAGGGTATATTTTAGACCATATTTCCTACATCATGGTATTTTATTTATAAATTTTGTGAATAAAATAAATATTTTTATTTATGAAATAATAGTGATGTAGTGATTACATTATTAGTGAAGTATTTATATTAATGGGATTATAAATATTAAAATTAATTTATTTTGAAACTTTTTATGGAATCCATGAAATTTATTGATTATTATTACATGTTATATTTGAAATAAATATGTTTTTCTAAATAGTCATGTTTTTTGAGGATTTTTATAAAGTAATGAAATGAAAAATATATAAATTGACATAAATTATTTTTTAAAACAATTAATATTTCATGAAATTATATAATAGTTCAAATAACATAACATTTGGCCAACTGAAATATTTGGTTATAAAAATGTCATTAATGGACTTTTTAGGGTTTCTTTGAATTATTATAGTAACTATAGTAACAATATATTATGAAAAATACAAGAAGACATGTTAAGAGTTAATTTATTTAACTAAGGGTTAAAGGTAAAATATATGGGTAATTGTATGACATTAAATTTTCTAAAAACAATTTTATGAGAGGCTTTAGACCCACACTCCCCTTATATTATAAATCTACAACTTTGGTATTATTATATTTTGAAATTTAATTAACAATAAAATAATATTTCAAGACATTCTTAAATTATACCTTCTCCCTCTTATAAAAAGACATCACCTATAACCCAATACTCGCACATCACAAGCCCCTTGGATCACCCAAAATATATTTCAATATTCTCCCCATAATCCTCAATTCCTCTTAGAATCATTATCCTTACTAGAATAAAATTCACAATGTCTGTTTAGCATAAATCAAATGGAGTTAATCAGTTTTTGGTAATGCCTTCTCTCAATCTTCTTACATTTATTTTCCTTCTGCAACCCCCTAAACTCTCATTATTCTATTATTTTATAAAACAACAGTATATTAAATATACATGGATATTATTATTGTATTTATTCAACCAACAATCACACACACCTCCATCTATAGGTTTTAATAGTTATATTTCTATGGAAGTCGATCTACTACATCACGAAACGATGGTTGTTCAATTATCTCCTATCGCATCTCATAGTGGGAATTATGATGAAACTATAAATACATATTCCATGTATTATATTTATTTAATATATATGATTTTTTAATTATAATTTATTACATTCCTTTATTCTTTTCATGTTCTATAAATATGATAATTTCATTTGAGAATGTTTGGACTACCGCCCACCTAAAAATGATATGACTCGTTAATGCTGCACATGGAACATATAAAGGATTTAATTAATGAAATTATGTAACATATATAACATATATATTATGTTGAAATTAATATATAACTATGTTTTATTTAATTTTCATTCCATTAAAAATGAAAAATAAATGACAGTAATGTTCAAGCTTTCTTAATGAATACAGTCTCCCAGAATGCAGTATTTCGTTTCTTATATCCAAATGATATTGAATATTCTAAATAAATATATACATGATATGTATAATATAAATCATATCTCAATCATGAATATTATTATAGAGTTAATTTAGTTTAGACCATAAGGACAATTTGTAATTATAAATAGATCATTTTTGACCAAGTTCTGAACATCTACAAAATACCTCATATGAACTCAATTAGTCATGTAAATATTATAAAATGATAATAAGTGATATAAAATGAATAGTAATCCGAGAAAAAGTTATAAATCAAATAGAAATTATCATATGATTATTTTTCATGATTATAAAGAATGAACGAGACAAGACTGACTCAAGGTAAGGGACTTAGTCTCAATCATATTTCATTGAGGCACATTTTGATAATATAATCCTCATTATATTATAAGGAATATAATGAAAACGATTAAATTTTTATATCTTTCAATGAAATTCTTTTTTCCAAGAATCATTTTACTCAACGAAAAAATTAATGTTTTTAACATATTCAGTGAAAATGACTTTTCTGCCGCCTCAAGCATTATTTTATATATTGAATCCATAACAAGAAATGATGTTTTAAATGGAAAATAAATACCATATACCATTTATACATATTTGGGGATTGAAAATAGTTTTTAATGTGGATTTTATATCCTCCAATGCGTTGGGTTTGGAAGTCGGCCATATGGCTATTATTTTTAGTGGAATATGTGGAAGTCGACTATAAGGTAATTCCATTGAAATATGATTATGTACCAAATTTACCTTTTATATGTTATGTGTTCATTAAATGAGTTTTATGGTAATATTTTGGTTACAAAAAGGTAATCAATGAGAATTTATTTAGTGAAGGGTATTTAATACTTCATAATGGTGAAAAGCATTACTTATGATGATGTTTTCAGTGTTTCAATGTTGTTTTGAAAAACTAACCGTTTTACTTCATTGTCTATCCCTTAATGAGATTTTTATGCTCATCCCTTATTTTGAAATGTTTTTCACATGATTTAAAGTTGAATGTTGTCAGGGAGGGGATCAATGAAAAGTTATGATGTTAAAAAATTAAAGAAATCCTATTAGGTTTTTAAAATTTTTTATGAATATTGAGTAGAAGTGTTTACATTTTAATAATAATTTTGTTATGAAAAAGTTATGGCATAATTATCTAAATCTCTACCCATTAAAATATCCTTAATATAATTGTTAACATATTTCAAGATTATATATTTTGAAGGCTAGGGTCATACATAGAAAGTTTAATATGGTAGTTCAATAATCAAAATAACATCACATTATATAAGTTACATTAGATATAGTAAAACATAATAGAATTAACTCATGATGAAGATGTATAAGAAGAAATATGTTTAATGGAATCATTAGAGGAGATTACCTATTCTTTGACGTGCTCTATCTAGAACTCCTCTTAAAGGATTAATAGTGGGTATTTTGATAAGATTGGAACAACTATAAAATTAATTTGGAAGATGATAGGACTTGTGGGTAGAAGATGACCAATATTGAAGGATTAATTTTATTTGAATAGGTGACTAATGATGTGTACTTTTATAATTGAGGTGAAGAAAACTTTTAGAGTACATGAAACTGTTATTTTATAAAAATATAAAACACCTTCAAAATCCAGAAAAATGTAATATTTTCAATGATAATATTATTTACGGTTTTTATATCATCATCCAAAAAAAATTTGACATTTGTTTCAATCAATTTAAAACATATCATATTAATTAATACATAGTTATTATATATATATTTTTACTAGAATAATTTTTATTTCATTATAAAGGGGTTTAATATTAACTTATTTGATCTTAATTAGACCATAAATTAATAACTTAGTACATTTTCTACTGTATCGTAATATTTTATGATATGTAAATATTTCAATAAAACATTATTTTGATAAAAAATCAATATCATCCATTTGTATATTATTCAAATAATTGATTTTTTAAAATATTTAAATAACAAGTCATCATCGAATAAAATGTTATATTAATTCTTAAGAGGTAATTTCCTTCTAAAAATCAGTTTACATTTCATTATACCAAATTATATTTACATTAATATTTTAACCAGAATTATTTGTTCTATCCATTAATAAAGTAATTACAACATCAACATTGTGTAATTATTTAATAAACATATTTTTTGAATAACAAGAAATAAAATACTATGATGATGTTATGTCTACTAGATTTCAGATGAATTCATGTAGACCAATATATATTAACTAAATTATACCATAAATTTTTTATACTTTTTAATAAAATAATGTGACAAGTTTAACATCACATTAAATAAAATAATATAAGTGTTGTAATTAATTTTACAAGGATCCAAATGGTCAATAACTCGAACAATCAATGGGTATGCTCGATATATAAATGTGAGAAATAAGACATGGTCATGTTTTTATGTTTATTAATGGTTATTATTATTTTAATAAAAATGATTTTATTGATATTTCATCAATTAAATAATTCATTCATCATCAATATATAAACCTTTACTATAATGATTTATTTCATAAATATTAATAGTAACATTCCAAGATAAGGAAAAAAATTCAACTTTAAAATCAGTAATTATAATCTAATTTACAAGTACATAAACTTATATTAAAAATGAAATATTTATTATAATTTAATAGAGACATATTTAACATTTCATATAATAAAATAAATTTAATTTCCAAATCTCATCCATGTGGAATCCAAGGTCTACCATTTTGACCAGAAGATGATTTAGGTCAATAAAAACTCATCCAATTATAATATTACAGTTGTAAGGGTAATTTTATATTATTCATTTCCCTTAATTACAAGATTTAATCTACTAAAATATTAAAAAAATTACATAAGTTACTATTCATATTGCCAAAAAATATAAGAAATATATTTACATAAATTGTACAAACTGATTCTAAATATGTAATCCATTTTTCAAAATTATGTACATATATGTCTTGGTAATTAATTTAATATTAATCGTATTATCAGAAAGTGAGAATGTCATTTTAAATCTAGAACATTACAAATGATTTAAATATTTTTATATAGGAATTCAATGTTTATTAATTCCAAATAAATAAATTATATTTTCTGATAAAAATATATTATATTTATACTTTAAAATTTAGAAATATTATAATTTAACCATTCAAATAGTATTGATGAAAAATTTATTCTTAATTAAAATTTAATGTATTTTTACTAGTCATCAAAACATTAATGTTAAAATAAAAATATTAAAAAAAATACAAATTTAATTTTTATATCACAAATACAATGTAAGTGTTTATGTGTTCCAATAAAAACCATTAATGTTAATATGAATTTTAAAAAGTGTACCCATTAAAATACACTAAAATTGCATGTTAAATATATAAGTTTTTATACATCAAAAAGGCTTTATTCATCCCCAATGAATTTAATATATATTGCATGAATATAAAAAATATTTTATTAAATATATAAACTATAAATTTCACTAATTTCATTTACTAATTCAAATTGAATTAATTTATTTATACAAAAAATAAACTATTTTTTTGGTATATATTTTTCATAAATAATTAGTAGCCAATGAATTAATAATATTTTTATAAGTTATTTGTACTTATTCATAATAAATTAACAACTATTTTATAATGATCATTTTATATCAAGTCCATCTCATTTTTTCACTTAAAATCATGATAGTGTGTAGTGAATTCTATTAAAGAATTATTATTTAATGAAAAATATTTCATAAAATCATCACAATGTTACAAATTCCAAAGTAAAATTCCTAATATATGGGTGATATAACTAAATGATATTGGTCTCATCCACTAGAAATATGTTAGTTGGTATTGAGGTTTTCATACATGTCTTTCCACTATCCCGATATCCCCAGTTGATAAGGTTGAAAATGACATAGAAATTCATAGTGGCCAAGATGATTCAAAAATGAGATTTAGTACATTCCAATTTATGGTTATATTATAATGTATTAAATTTTTTGGATTTATATATTTCATCATAAAATAAATGTAGATTTATATTGGTTTTCTATATAAAGAATAGGGGAAATGAATTATAAATAAAATTTGTGAAAAATATTCATCTGAATCTGTAACATGTAATGGTTAGAGACGGGAAATGAGAATATATTATTTTTAAATATAATTTTATAATTAATATAAATGAATGATCACATGCTATATTTGTACAATATTTTCAACAGAGGAACATGTCTTTAGAGTAACACTTAATTAAATAATACCATTTGACTATTAGTGTGTAATCATACTGTATAGTATATGCAGCAATGATAAATATATGGAAATGTTATTCAGTGTTTATGATCTATATAAAACTAAAATATAATAGTGATAATATTTTTCATTATAGTTTATGTTGATCAAAGGTGGTATCTGGCTATCAATTTTATGAAGAATGATTATATCAATTCAATATAGCAGACAACATTCATGGATATTTTCCTTGAGAAATATTATCACATTGGCCTAAGGCATAAAATATATTCTAAATTCATTATTTGATGTAGATAGAGGAGTATACAGTTGATAATTATAATGAATAATTTAATAGTTTGGTCATGAATTCACACAATTTCATTTTGTAAGATGATAGTCAAATAGATTTATTTTCCTCGGGTTTGAAATCATGTTTATTAATTGAGGTGATTACTCATATGTTATCATTTCACGATTAATGTAATTGCCATTTGAAGAAATTAAAAATATGGTTTTACAATATCTATTTCAATAAGGAGAAAATTTTATCCTTGTGGTATGAAATGTGGAAGAATCTTTCCACTAAATTATATAGTAAAAAATTTAAGATTCCCTGTTTTCATAAGTGTGGTAAGATATTTTGTTTTAAAATTGTAATAATTTCTTGAAATTGACACTAATGATAAAATATTGTATATATGTATCATGACGATAATTAAAATGTAAATGGATATAGTTTAGAGATCATTCATAAAAGAAACAAAATGGCGTGTCTAGATCACTAATGACTACCATTAGAAATACTGGATGATAAAATGATGTGTTGAAAGGTACATAATATATTTACTGAGATTATATCAATGTATTATATTTTTATAGTTCAAAATTTTATTCTATTTCATGTGTGTTTTCATTTAAAAATGAATTAACATTTTATATAATGAATATGAACGAATTAGTCAAATTACCTAGTGGTGTAATTAATGCAATAGATGTATATAGGAACATTTAACTCATTATATGTTGAATGTTTTCCAAAAACAATAGTTTTATTACCCTTTCTTGGGTCTTATGTTATTCAAAATATATACTTTCTGTTACATATATATTCTATGATATATCTCATATCAATAGAATTCATATTCAATCCATATAGTGAGCAATAATATGTTTGAAAAAATTATTTTCTTCTAATGATAATATACCATGATGTTGAGAAATTGAAATAAAATTTGGGTGAATGTCTATTGACATGTTTAATTGAAACAAATTCAGTTATTCAACATAGTGATTCACCTATGTTAAATGTTGTATTGGAAATATTTATTTATGATATTCCTTAATTTATTTCTAGTTGAGGATTTTAATTTTTTTAAATAGTTCTCGATACTAACAAAATTCATAAACAAAACTTATCAAATTTCTGTAAAAGACCAATTGGAATTGAAAATGTAATTATATTTATTTTTTTATAAGGGTATCACTTCCCATAATGCTTCAGAAGGGGTTCATCAATTTATTTCTAAAATAAAGATGGTATTATAATTCATTATGTTTATTTTTTATAAATTAACGACATTACTATTAAAAATCTATATGATTCTTCCCGTGGATGAATTCAATGTTAATATTTAGGGTGGAAATTATTTTTCCTATATTGACCTCATATATGGGTACCAATTGATGAAAGTGATGGTGGTGGATTTTTTACAATTAATTTTTCTACTAGCTATGTCCATTATGATTTTTTTGTTATTATATTATTGGTTATTATTTCTCCAACTATATCTAATGAAAGATTTATTCAATTTGTTTCTGTAAAAAAAATTTGTGTTATTCTCAATAACAAGATGTTTATCTTAAAATCATCTAAGATCATGGAAATTCTGCCACTCTTATTTTCATTATCATTAAATTAATGTAATATGAAAATTTTATTATGTGTGAATTTTGGTTATATTAAATTTATATATAACTAGTTATTTATTTTAATATGGATAAAATATTGACCATATTAAAACTAACATGGTTTAAGAGTATCTGATACCATTAAAAGTGATCCAAATTTTAAATTTCCAATCATAATATGTTATGTAATTATTATTTATCCAAATCTCCATACAATTATTTTTTCATATAATCTTTTTAGAATGAAAATTAATTATATTAATTTTAATAAATTAATGTCATTAATGATATCCATAATATCAAATATGATTAGTAAATTATAGTATGTGAATGTTTCCATTCAGAATTGAGGTGTTAGTTATTTATAGTGGTTCTTCATTGTAGGGCCTTTGATGTTCCATGATTAATGATGTCAATTAAATATAATATACCCCATTCCAATTGAAACATCATGATAATAATTATCAATCATATGAAAATGGACATGAAATGGTGTTTTTATAATTATATGTATATAGGAATATTATATGTTCATTAAATTTATAATATATACTTAATAAAAGATAGTTACATTTATTCACTAAAAACTATTTAAAATATCTAATTGAATATGGATTTTACTATTAATAGATAATTGTTGCATGATTCACCCTTATTAAAATATGTGATATAGGAAAAATAACTACTTGAGATGAAAATATAACAATTCATTATGTATTATATATTTAAACATAATCCTTTAGTATATTATCAAATGAATATTTGATTTGAATATGGGAATTTGGAATCCATTTCTATTTTGGATCATGTATAAATTAAATTTTAGTTTATAAAATGAATTAATATGTCATATAAGTAAGATCATGATTCTCAAATGTGAGTAGAATTGGATAAAGAATATAAATTTTCTATGGTCATTCATGATGAATAATCATTTATCAGAATATGAAATATGTTATCTGTTATGAGTGATTCAAAAATTTGGAAATAATTATTGATAACAGATTTTATCCCTATTTAATATTCTTCCTAAAATAAATAATATTTATTAATACATTCTGGAATATTAATGACTAGATGGAATGAAAAAAATACTGATGAATTTATAGTGAAATGATTGACTTGTTATTTTGATAATGGTGAGTTACATTAATGAAAGGGGACACATAATAATTTGATAATTCCTAATAGCAGATGAATTAATATATTCATGCATAAAATGGATATATTTCAAAAGAAACCATGAGATTAAAATATGATTGGGATATAGTTGAAAACATTTCAGCATTTATAAATCTTATTCAAATTTCAGATACTATGTCATTGGATCATTTTTCTCAGTATTTTGTTACATAAATCCTTAAGATACATGGAAAACAACCCTTTATTTACTTTTATAGTGATAATATGTTTATATGAATATTTTTTTAAGGTTGTTAAAATCAATTCAATATTAATTTAAATTTAAAAAAAAATATTATCCTTATCAAGATGGCTAGTTAGAGACGAAATCAAACATTGGAGGATACACTGTGGTCATTATATTTTGATTAAATGTATTTTTTTAACAAAATCATTCTTTAATAGATTATTCATTTAATAGATATTTTATACTAGTATTCTTATGGATTAATTTGAGGTATTATCTGGAAACTGGAGTAATATTTTAGTTTCTTTGGACAATCATTCATGAAAAATTTATTCGAGGTAGAATCAGTAAGATATTTTTTATGGGTGAATAATATAATTCAACAATAGGAAAATAAAGTTGAAATTTTAGATCACATAGAGTAGTTTCTGTTTAATAAAATTACTCACACAGTAATGGTATTATCACTGATCCATATAATTGCAGAACTTATATGAGAATTGGGTGAATCAACTTGTGGAAAATAATCATACATATATAAGTAGTAAATATAATTTTTAGGATTAAATTTATATATTAATGTCATAATGTGACAACCAAGTTAATTATCATAATAAATAAATTTACCAAATTTTATTATTTGGGATGTGATATAATAGTCTCATTCACACTGTAGAAATTTTTTTATATTTTCAATTGAAAAAATTATAGATTTATTCTAGAGTAATTATGTTAATTAAATATTATAAAAGTACATAAAAATTTTTATATTTAACTTAAGAATATGAATTTATGATATAAACATATGTTTTTTAAAAAAATATCTATTACTCATTTAAGGTGAATGTTTCGATTTTTTTAAAAATATTAACTTATGGGTAGGTAGATAAAAATTAAATATTTATTTAAAAAATATCCTTCATTTTTAATTATTAAAAAATTATTATTAATTTTTTTAAAAACCTAAAAATAATTTAATATTTTAATGGATGATATGTATAATTTCAATGTGGTTGTAACTATATTTGATTTTGGGATAACTTTTTTTATAAGTGTAATGAAATTTTATAATTAAATATTTTTATGTTAGTCATAGTTACTTTAGTGTCATTTACCATAAAAATTTAAAAATGAATTTAATAAAATTATTTCATAGTATTATTTGTAATGTTAAAACTCAATAATAATTTGAATTTTATATTTGGTCATAATAAATAGTTACTACGGTAATTTATATAACCAAAACGAATGAAGAAACATGTTAAGTAAATTAGAAAAATATGATAAGGCCAAAAAATATTATATTAATATTTATAATTTGAATTTATAATGATTTGTATTACCTACAAATGTAATTGTTTTATTATGTGAAAATTTACAATACCTAACTCATTTATAATATGAAAATGTTATAAATAATTAATAGAATACTACTCCCCTGACATACAAATGTTCATGTACTCATTTAATTTATTCAAGAAAAATTGATCACTTCATCAAGGAAAATACCATAAAAATACTCCTAAATACTTTCAAAAATAATATATATACTGGTCACCCTATAATATTATCCTAAAAGGCATATAATGTATGTGAAATTAGGCTTTCCAAATAATTGGTAAAACTCTTTGTCGCTGTCTTTTATGTTCATTTCTATATCTTTCTCCTTAAAACCTTTTATATTCAATCTCATACATTAACATCATCGTATTACATATAAATGAATGTTATTATTTTTTTACCACAAATTTTCATCTCCTTTTCCAACATATGGTAAATGATAACATTGATCATTCCTATTTGTGGGTCACTACAATAACAAAGTTATGTTTTCCAATTTCTACAACCACGTCACCTCACTAGTTATAAATATATAATTGATGAGAATATATTATTTTTATTAATATTTTATTAATATATAAATTCTATATATTACGCTCTTTATTACCCTTCCATATGTTGTAAAATTATAACATTCCTCATGTATGTTTTTGGACTAATTACCACAAAAAAATTGAGGTGTTAAATTATTCCTAAACACCATAATGGAAAAGTTATATAATTTCATTAAATGTATTAAAACATTAATTAGTTCATTATTTTTATAATTGATATGATGTAATAATGACACATTTGTCCGCAGTCAACCCAATGAATTTACAATGGTGTAATAAATTAAGCAACCCAAAATATTATACTATTAAATATACTGAAATTGAAACATTAAAAACATAGTAATAAATAAAACAAATACAATTGGAATACATCAATAATTATTAAAATAATTATTAGTACTGTATAAAATTAATACAATTAAATTTTATAAGAATAAAATATACCTACATGGAACTTCATGAGATAGAGAAATTCAGTTTTCCTTATTTTTTAATTAATGAGGTATATTATTTTCCTTACATGGAAATATTTGACAAAAAATTTAAACACAAGGTAATATATATACATTTAAATTATTGGTGAATTATATTTATAATACGATTTTTATTTTAAATTTTTATTAAATTTTCATTTTAATATTACCTATAAGGGTGACGTTTTCCAATTTTAATAAAGTGAAAATGTTTTTTTACATTTACTACATAACCATCTTCTCCTTCATAATTACCATTATCCAATATCATGTATCAAATATTTGTTTCTATAATTTTTAAAATATAATCCTTTTCTAAACTTTTTATAATGGTTTCCATGTAACAATTATCAATGATAAAATTCAATGAATACATATTTTAACATGAATACAAAATTTGATTTAGTACATGTGTTAAAAAGAATAGTCACAGATATTTTATAATTGTAATTGACAATTTTATGAGTATAATCTAGTGATATGGTTATTCAAAGATTTATAGAACAAATGCTGATCGTAATATATCATTGATGACTGATGAGCTTGATATATATCGTGTTGCACTACTAAGGTTATCCAAAATACTATCCAATGAGATGGAGAAAAGGGGAATTGAGTTAATTTTAATGGATATATTGGAATGACATTTTATGATTTTTCCATTATTATGTTTTTTGTAATGTTGATGGTAAGGATAATATCCTATGATATCTATCTGGGTTTTCATTATTGAAAATGGATTTTAGTAGATATTTTTTTAACATAGTGTATAAAAGTTACCAAATGATCGAAGTAATTTTTATGATTTTATATAGGTGAATGGTATTTTTTGATAGGTTTTCATGCTTTCACGAGTTAAATAAATGGTTAATATTATTATTTTATTACTATAAATAATTTTTTTTATCAAAAATCATGGTTAAGATGTTGAATTCATGATTTAGTAATGATTATTTGGAGCAAAAAAATTACTATGTCAAATATTAAATCTCTATGTGTGTTTTCATGAATTTTCAATTGGGATAATGAGTTTGTATTCATTAATATTACATAGTGTGATTACGTATACACATACCATGATTTATATTTTGTTTTATTGGAATAATGATGTGTAACTTTTATACATAGATCAATAGTGGACCAGCTAGGATGATGATAAATATGTTGTAAGTGAATCATGGGTGTAATTATAAGATAATATTTTTTGGGGGGAAATGTAAAATATATAGAAAAAATTATAATAATTTCTAATTGTAATAATAATTATCTTAATACCTAGGCCTAAAGGATTATAAAATGTAAGAACACATAACCCATATTACAAAACATGTAATTATTGGTCGATTATAAAATATGATTTTATAATACATGTCACAAATTTTACTATAGTGATAATTATTCTATATTTTTAATGACAAAATTAACACTGTGTAATCAAAATCATGTGTGAAATAATTTTTCACATGGTTTTTTAAATAATGCGAGGAATTTTCATTTTTTCTATTCCATTCTATATAAGAAAAAATAAAATTAACTTTTTGGGGCATAAATAGAGATAAAAATATAGTAAAAATAAAATTTAATATATAAATATAATAAATTTCTATTAATAATTAATTCATTTAAAAAATTCAAGCATGAGGATTGTACTAGATTAGTGACATTATACAAATGATATACCATCATAATATTTCAAGAAATTTCATGAAGTTACCCCATTAATATCTTACAATAATTTAATCTTCTTTTCCATACCAAACATAACAAACTTCTTCATAACATATGAAGTGAAATGTAATAAATAGTTTTCTTATATTCTCATTAAGGGTAAACAAGGAAGGTATTAATGATCACTTAATCAAAAAATGAACGTCAGTGTTAGAGAACATTATATTAACCTCTTTAAAACATATATTTTGTGTCATAGATCATAATACTCAATCAAAGAATAATTATTGATTTTTTATTAGATAAGAATCATATTTTAAAAAAATAACATGAGCTCTGAGATCATAAGATTGGATTAAGACATGGAATTGTGGCATATACATAAGGATAGATATTAATTTTACTAGTAGTAAATGATAAAATAAAATATATATGTCACAATAAAATAAACCAACTGTTATATCATAAACTATGAAGATGAAATTGATTTTTTTGAACATTTCATCATGGAATACCCTGTAAAAAAGTTTTCCCTAAAAATTTCATTAATTAATAATATAATAACCCATTAAAAAAGGATTTATGAAAAATTCATTTCCACCATATTTATAAACCAAATAGATAATTAATAAGGATAATATAGCTTGATCATATCTCTTGTAATCATTATGTAACATAAATGTATGTAATCATAGATATGAAATACCATTAAATGAAAAAATGTAACATTTAATATGGAAAAAATTATTGATCATTGGAATAACTAAAATAAAATGAATAGTGTTCTAATTATTATGGTATTTATTTTGTAGAAAAAAAATTAAAAATGTAAATGAATATTGAAATATTTAATTTTTCAAGATGGTAGGAAATTAAGTTCATTCCATGAGCGGTAAAATAACGATTACTATAACATTATTTCTAAAAATTAACCTATATCATTTATAAAATGATTAGGGAATTACATTTAATTAAAATTTATAATTTTTAAATTTAATGTCTTGAATTTTTTCATCTATTATTTTAATATTATATGGGAACTAATTCGAGACCAGACTCGGAGAGGACATGCAATTCCGAGGCCGAGTGAGCCTCGAACATATGTTTAAATTTAATATAATAATTTAATTTCACGCACATGTGGTTTTCTTGAAAAAGTAGAATAACTCCTGAACAGGTAATCAGATCAGTTATCTGAGGGCACTGTTACGTTTGGAACATCGATTTTACCTTAGGTGCATCCAAACATCGGCCGGCATAGGTCGGTGGTGAAATCATGTTTTTGGACGTAACTATAATAAAATATTT
The DNA here is from genome assembly GCA_963277665.1 of Viscum album. Classification (NCBI taxonomy): domain Eukaryota; kingdom Viridiplantae; phylum Streptophyta; class Magnoliopsida; order Santalales; family Viscaceae; genus Viscum; species Viscum album. The sequence goes on from OY728159.1 coordinate 1,438,813,163, forward strand.
GATTAAAATGTTTTATTAAATCCTTGTTTCAGAAAAATCTTTTTATTCTTTTAAATAGATATTTCGCAGGGGAGGGGTCACGTTTACAATTCCCATAACTTTGAATTTCTCGAGAGTGCTCTCGAGAAAACCTCCCGACTCATCAATGACGTTCTTGACGATTTTCGCTGACGATGATGACGCGACGATCAGATCTTCTCCAATGAACTCTTCAGATCCAGGTAGGATGATTTGCCTTTATTTTCCTTTCCCCAATTCATTATTCTTATGATGAATGTGGACAAATCTGCAAACAGATTAGCCCGCGGATCGATCGTTTTGTGGGAGAGTGTGATTTGGGGGTTTATATGGAAATCAATTACTTGAGGTTGTATAACCTGTTTCTTGTTGAGGATTTGATCTACTCACGATGAACCCAGATAGTTACAAATAGTGATCGAGGTTTGTCCCTCTTGTTTTATTCTTGTATTTTCTCCCACGTGTTTTTCGTTGCATTCTACACGTTCTTGGATGAAAATCAATCATTACGCAATCGTTTGTTCACTCAACGATCCGAGATTTTAGATCCACCCCCGGAGTGATTTCACGGAGGTGCGACAAAGGTTCCGGTAGGAGATTCGGAGAAGATAGATAGATACAAGTTTTTGGGCGTTTTTCTTCAGATGGATCTTTAGATGTATTATGATCCGATTTAAGTACCGAAAACACCTGTTACAGAGTTCGCATGATGAAACGAACCAAGCCCAGGAGTATCGGGTCAAACGGACGAGAAACTATAGATCCGGAGGATCGGCTGCGATGTGAGGAGGAAGACGACGTATCTGGAATTTGCCCGACTTCATGGCGTGTAGTATGGGCTACATGACGTGTGTTCATCGGTGGACCACATGGAGTGAACTACGGAAGTACAAGGAACAGATTGGGTACACGACCAAGGATATAATACCCGAGGTAAATAAAGAGTATGACATTTTCACATTTATACATATTTGTGAATAAAATATTAATATTACTTTAAAGGGGACGCTATGCTCGATGGCGTACCTAATATGAAACAATGAGTTTCTTGGGAATCTTACGTTGCACTCTAATAATAAAATAATATTATTTTAAATAGTAGTTAACGCCTAGCCGTTGTAATGGAGAGAATGAACAGAACTAACTAAAAAATGATTATATATGTTTGTAAAATATTTTTACTTTTTACAATAAATGTTAGAGGATTAAAAATGTGAATGAATCCTATTTTAAGCATAAAAATTCTAATATTCTTTAAAACGATGATTAACCGCCTTTTGAGGGAGAACCTCTTTTAAATCCACTTTTTGACATTTTTATGTGTTATATTTTACAAAATAAAATTCTTCTTTAGAATCGGGACATCAAAATTTACATTTTGTAAATTTTTAGTATTTTTCTGAAAAAGATCAATTTTTAATGAATAGTGAAAATGATGTATTTTAATTCAAAACCTCTTTTTAATCTAGTTTATTTATATGATTAGATTACCTTTTTAATTGGTTTTAAAGTGAAATTAGAATAATTTTTTACCATTTAATCCAATCATGGTCGTTGGAATTAATTTCACTTTGAAATCAGACTTAAACTAGTGTCAATCTTTTGATACATTTTGTTTCATATAAACACTCTATTTGTTTTGAAAGCGGGAATTATTTATTAAATTAATTTATTCAACTTATATGTCTTGAATTTTTTAAAATAGTCATCATTTTTGAATTCAGAATATCAAATATATCTTAGGGTGAATTTTTGGTAATTTTCTGAAAAACATCAATTTTTTATGAATAGTGAAACCACTATGTGGTACATATAAAAACTGATTTTCCGTTTAAATGAAATTTTTCCACCTTTTTGTTTTGAATTTCAAAAATCCAACATACATGGTTGTCATTAAGAAGTAAAATGCTGTTCAATGCGATTAAAATAATTTTTTGGTGAATAGTAACTTATTAAGTTTTTAATCGCAATTAGAGGTAATTAGTGTAGTTTAAGGTAAGAATAATGTTTTAATAAACTGAAATGACCTAGAAACATGTCCTACCCCCATTGGATGTGTCATGGACGACCAAGAAAATCCATGGGTCAACTTGGGGACCCCATGGAGCCACTTTGGTTGGAAAATGACATAAATACCTTTTTATTTAATGTTAAAGTAAAAATGACACACACATGAGATGTTTTACTAAAACAATTTTTAAATGAGGTTATACAAGTCAGATTTTTGACTATAAATATTAATTAGAAATCTAAAAAGATTTCCTACATCATGATATATTTTTTTATAATTTTTAGACATTAAATATATTAAATTATTTATTACATCATGATGATGCAGCGATGACCACATTATTTATCGATTTAAATAAAATGGAATGATAATGTACAATCTAAGACCTACACATGTCCAAAACCTATTAGATGAGTGTATTTAAAACCCTTATCACCTTATATTCTAAAAAAATCAATGTGAGACCATTAAAATCCGAAACTCATTCTAAATAAAGTAACATTTCCTTACTTTCCAAGAGTGCCCCTCCACTCCTCTTATAAAAGGCCACCACCTCTACCTCCTTACCCACATTTCCAAAGCCTTTTTCTCGGGAAACCCCTACCCATTTTTTCTCTCCAAATCCCTCTATAACTCCTTGAAGCCTAACATTGGGCATAAGTCTTCCCAAGGAAGCCTTTGAGCACAAACCAAAGGGAGTTACCCGATTTTAAGGTAATGACTTCACTTGTGTCCTTTTGTTTTATTTTGATTTCAAACCCCCTAAACACTTTTTATTAATTTCATTTGTAACAAATCCAGTATATTCAATATACTAGGATGTTTTTATAAGAAGGATTCGATCTACACTTACACACACCTTCATCTAATGGTTAAAGAACATACTATTTCTATAGATGGTGAATTTCTGCCTCACGAAACGATGATTGTTCAACATTATTCTAACACCTTCAAAGGTGGAAATTAAGATGAAAATATATTTATATATGATATATAATATGTTTATGTTTTACTTAAGCTTCTGTATTTTTCTTTTATGGCAGACCTTTATGGTTTCTATTATGGGTAAATGTGATATCTTCGTTTAAGGAAGTGCGGACTACCGCCCCCTCAAAGTGATTTGATTCATTAATACCATATGTGGTATATATAAAGGATATATTTAATGATATTATATATTATACCATACTTTAATTAAAATACTATTATGTAACATTATGTTTTAATACCATTAAATATGAAATAGAAGTGGAAGTAGCGTTCATGTGTACGTACGGCTCACCGTCTCCATGAACGGTACATTTCATTTCATATCTAAAAATGTTATGTACTATTATAAGTACATATATATAATGGATATATATGTAATATATTACATCTAAATAATGGATATCATTATGGAATTATAACATATATATATATCTCTCATTTTGTTTAAATTCCATTAATATGAAAAAAATGAAAGTAGTGTTCATGCGTACGTACGGCCTACCGTCTCCATGAGAGGTGCTTCTAATTTTTATCTCCAAATTCAATGGAATAGTATAAAATAAATATATACAGGATATATATGATATTTAAAACATCAATACTATTTTGGATATGATGTACCTATAACTACATGGAAAATTATTTTTCAACAAGTTCAATTTTTGACTCATGTACCAAACATCGACAAAAATGTCTGATATGAACTTATATTATTACCCAATTATTATAAAATTAAAATATGTGATATGAACTGAATAATAATCTTTATAGGAGGTCCTTAAGCAATTATAAATTGACCAAAGTTTATTATTCAGGAATATAAAGAAACGAACAGGACAAGTTGGACTTGAGGTAAGCGATCTGACTCCTCTCTTTCTTTTAAAGTACACTCTTTTATGTCATTCCTTTTAAATCTAATCTTTCATGTTATTGGGATATTATTTTATATTAATCGTACTATAATTTGTTTTCATATGATGAGAGAGCCTATTATCTCTCATCAATCCATTTTTGATGTTTTGAGTGGCGGCGTTAGGCTGCTGAATTTTCGTAAGAGATCCAACCTCTCTCTTTCTTTTTAAGTACTCTCCTTTATGTCACTTCTTTTAAACTACTCTTTGTTATGTTGGGGGATGTTATTTTGTATTCATATTTCTGTAAACATTATTTTGATATGATTAGATACCCTATTTCCTCCCATCAATCCATTTTGTATGTTTTATGTGGCGCCTTTAGGCTGCCGAGTTTTCGTAATGGATTTTTCATCTCACATTTATTCCCGTGAGATTTATGCTACATTTGCCAAAATTTCCTTTGATTGGTGTATGTACTGCCCATTATTATACACTTTTTGTAGTATAATTTCATTTATTTTTATTCACATGTTCGTTGTATGACCCTTCTTCCATGGGGTGTACGTTTCTAAAGTTACCCAACTCAGTAAGGGGACCTTTCACCCTCCTCTTTTTAAAAGACCTATTTTGTTATGTCTTTTAATTCACATACTATTATGTTGGGATATTTTCTTTTATATCCTTATTTATGAAAATTTTATGTCCAAGTTATGATATGCCCTTTTTATCTCTCATCAACTCATTTTCTGAATTTTGAAGTGATGTCGTTAGGCTGTCGAATTTTACCTAGGGAACTTTTTAACCCAATTTCGATTTCTTGGGGTTCAACATGTAGTTATTGAATATGTCATCCTTTTAATATGATTGAATGACATTTTATTATTTTACAATTCATATCCACTAATATTGGGTGTATTTATATTTTTCACACATAATTTTGAGATTGATTTATCCTTAATTTAAGGATACCTTCTTTATAAGGGATTTCATCACATTTGACATTTCTATTGAGACTTCATTGTTGTTATGCACCAATTCACTATTATATGGTGTATATACTATCCTTTGGAATATTATATCATGAATCCATTTATTCTCATGATATTATAATGTTCTGACTAAATGTTATTCCTCAATTATTGTATTCAAGTGTCTCTAATTTTGGTAAAACCCCTTTAACCAAAATATCGATTTAAATGTTTTAATTATTTGTTCTTATTAATATCCATGTTTTCAAAATGGTTTTAAGGATTTATTTATATGGATATTAATGGTTTAAAATTTTAAAATCTTCAAGGTGGTATGGGACACATTGATTCAAAAATCTCTTTATTAAATGTTTCAAATGGTTTTGGAAATGGTTTCTTTTTGAATGGATTAATTATTTAAATATACTAAAATGTTATACTCTGATTGAAATGTAGAAATTTTATGTTTTATTTATGCATGTTTTATGTGATACGTTTATGTTATGGTTCTTGGACATTGTTATGAAAATTGGTGGTTCCGTGATAAAGTAAGGGCGGGTGAGCCCGACATAGCTCTCCAATGCATTGGGTAACGCGAAGGAGTGAAACGTTAAGGTTTATCTGAAGAGATTTAGGGAATATTATAGCGTCCTGTCTTTTTATAACATAAAATTTCATTTAATTACACAAAACTGAGGATATTTATGGTTTAGTGTCTTGGAAACAAGGAACAAAATACATGAAAACAACATAATACATTCTTATTAAACACTCGAAAGGCTTCTACATAAGTTCATACAAGGTTCATTACTACATCTCATAACTTGGGGACATACATCAAACGAATTGGTGAGAAGAAGGCCCAGTAAGGGAAACAATTGAAACATTTTACATGTGAACTTGAGATACTTTAATAAGGACATGAAAAGAACTTTAAGGCATGAGAAAGAAATCATGAGATACATCATAATAAAAATAACATTTTTCATAACTTGAAGATGTGTCTACAACATTTAATATTGAAAATTGTTTCGTTTCACCACGGTCCATCCCCAAAGTGTCGTTAAAAATTATCAAGGTTATTCACCATGGCGTCGATAAAAATGGTCATCTCTAGAGATTAAGTCTTTACCCAATGCATTAGAGCGCTATCTGGGTGCACACTTGACATGTATTTATTATCATGTGATCCACATATATCATCATCAATCATTTCATAAACAACCCATATAGCATAAAAGAAAAGGGTTTCATTTCATAATCATAACGTTTTAAAAACTGCTTTAAAGACATGATCTTTATGTCACTTTAAACACATGAAAAGGGAAGGCGGGTTTCATGCATGTAAATCCCAGAATTTAAAATATAACAATTTGATATATATGTGAACACCCCTGTAGAAATAAGTGCATTGTGTATTCACTTTATAAAAAAAAATAATTTTGATAAAAGAGAGAGAGGCATTTTGAGACGGAAATTCTGCAGCATAACGGCTATGTTTTGGGGTTTTAGAAAACATTGAAAAGAGGGGGGACATGGTAAAACATTCATAAATGACCCATAAAACATTAGAGGGACAGAATAATAATGATATATGAACATGGTAATGAAATTTGAAAGGCATACCATTTGAAATGAAAAACATGGAAGGAAGACAAAAATTACATTTCTCTTATGAAAATTCGGCAACCTAACAACGTCACTTAAACTTCATCAAAAATGAATTGAAAAGTTAAAATAGGGTCCCTCATCATATAAAAATAAGAGTTCAGTATGATAGTTATAGAGATCATACCAAAACATAATTTAAAAGGAACATGAATGACTTGACATGAAAATAGAACTTGAAAAATGAGAAGGGTGAAAGAATCCCTTAAAAATTCGGCAGCCTAACGGCGTCACTTAAACATTCATAAAACGAAATGATGAGAGTAAGAGGGGATATCGCATCATATAAACATGAAAAGGGCAGTAAGAGGAATATGAAAGAACATCCTCTCACATAAGAGCATGGAGCATAAAAGGAATGACATAAAAGAGATTACATGAAAAGAAAGAGAGAGGTCAGATCCCTTACCTTAAAACATAACTCTTAAAACACAATGGTTTGGACCTTGAGAGCTTGGGGGAACCTTGGGAGGACTCCTTGAGAGGTAAGGAGACCAGAACTTCGTTGGGGGAGAGTTGGCAGTGAAAACTAAAGGAGGAAAGGGTGGGTATTTATAGGGAAAGTGAGGGGACAAGGCATTAATGGCCAAGGGACACCTCACAAGTGCTTTTCTCAAAACCATGTGCTCTCCCATGGCATTTACCATGGTGTTAGGCCACATGGGGCCCCCAAAACAATACTTTGTCACCCTTAGCCGGCCAACCCTTAAAATATCTCATGACATCATCATGATGCAGTTATGATGTCATTAAATATACCGAAACCCTAAAACAACATTTTTACTATTCACTGAAAAATTCATCCTTCTCAGAAAAATCCCAAAATTTCACCTTAACCAAATATCGATTATCTAATTACATTTATGATCTCCATTTTATAAAAATAATTTTCTAAATATTTTTAATTTAATTTTAAAATAAAAACACTATTCTTCGAGAATTCATTTTTTTCAAAAAAATCCCCAAAAATTACCCTAACATAATATCAATGCTCTGAGTTCAAAAATAAAATCCTTTTTATTAAAATAATTTTCTAATTATTTTTAATTAAATTTTTAATTAAAAAACACTATTCACCTGAAAAAATTAATACTTGGCTAATAATTTATGAAACCGTTATTTACCCATTTTATTGAATCTCATTACTTAATCAAGGTGTCTAAATTATATTAAAACTTTCTTTGAGTTAAATAACTAATCCATTTGGTCACATTACTAATCATTAGCGTAAAATCACTTTTCATAATTTACTATTCATCAAAAATTATGTTGATCTTATTAGACTCCAAATTCCTTACTGAACAATTTTGCAGAAGACCATTTTCTGAAAATCATTAGACATCATTAATTATTTAGGGTTTACATAAATATTTTAAAATTTCCCTTTATCAAAATTCATCAATAAAATACATCCTAAAATTATCCGGACATTTAAAATTTCACAAAAATCACTAAAGGAAGAAATCTCAATTTATTCATCCCAAAGGATTACACAAAGAAGTTAGGGTCTCGTCACATATCCCCTTATAACACCAACATATGACCTAAGTGTAAGGTGTGCTGTGGTGAGAGAATATGAGGGAGGCTCAGATAACATTGCCCTAGTAGTAATCTCTACTAACTTGAACTTCTCCCGTAGGCATTTCTGTTCAAGCTTGACACGCTGGAGTTCGGCTTGGGCTTGGTCCCCAGCGAAGCCCACAGCTGGTACCTCCTTCCCAAGCTCTGATAAGTGGGCTTCATAAGGTTCGGGTGTAATGGAAGAATCCATCGGCTCCTCTTTATGCATTAACCATTAACATCTTATTAAATCATTAAGAGTAAGTTAATATACTACTTAAAAAGATTGGGTCGTTACATTCTTCCCCCCTTATGAAATTTTGTCCCTGAGATTTATACTTGAGGCCTAGTCGAAATAGTGAGGGTACTTTTGCTTCATTGTTTCCTCAGGCTCCCAAGTCGCTTCTTCATATTTTTGATTCATCCACAACACTTTCACAAGGTGGGTAGTCTTGTTTCGTAGGACCTTGTCTCTACGGTCCAAGATCTCCACTGGCTGCTCCTCATAAGAGAGGTCATGTTCCAGTTGTACCACCTCTGGGTTCAATACATGCGAAGGGTCTGGTATGTACTTCCTCAAGAGAGATACATGGAAGACATCATGAACTTGAGCTAGGTTCGGTGGAAGTGCGAGACGATAGGCAACTGCTCCTATGAGATCAAGGATTTCATAGGGGCCAATGTACCTACGACTGAGCTTCCCTTTCTTCCCAAACCGCATAACTCTCTTCTAGGGAAAAATTTGAAGGAAGACTCTGTCACCAACACCAAACTCCAAGTCCCTTCGACGATTGTCACCATAGCTCTTCTGCCGACTCTGAGCATCATTTATGTGTTGTTGGATGGCATGAACCTGTTATGTCATCTCTTGCACAAGATCAGGCCCAAGAAGATTTCTCTCACCAGTTTCATCCCAACAAGTGGGAGTTCTACATCGCTTTCCATACAGAGCTTCATAGGGTGCCTTCTGAATACTCGAATGGAAGCTGTTGTTATAGGAGAAATCAACTAATGGGAGGTTTTGATCCCATCCACCTTTAAATTACCTTGAGCATAATTTCATCATGTCTTCGAGTGTCTGAATAGTCCTTTCAGATTGGCCATCAGTTTGAGGATGATAGGCCGTACTAAAAATCAATTCAGTATTCAGAGCATGTTGAAGACTTCTCCAGAATTTTGATGTGAATCTTGGGTCACGATCAGACACGATGGATAGTGGTACCCCATGCAGCCTTACCACTTCCTTCACGTATATCATGGAAAGCTGATCCAGAGATAAATCTTCCCGAATAGAGATAAAATGGTCTATCTTGGTGAGACGGTCCACAATAACCCATATCGCATTGTTTCCTTTGGATGTTTTCGGGAGAACAGTTACAATGTCCATAGTGATATTATCCCACTTCAATACTGGTATGGGTAGCGGTTGTAATACCCCCTTAGGAATTTGTCCTTCTGCCTTTACTTGCTGACACACCAGGCACCTTGTAGTGTAATCAACAATCTCCCTCTTCATGTTATCCCACCAATAATGATCACGAAGGTCTCTATATATATTAGTGCTTCCCGGATGTATATAGAAAGTAGATCTATGAGATTCATCCATCAGTTCTTTCTTTATCTCTGGAATAGATGGAACACATAGTCTTGTACGAAATTTCAATACACCTTCTTGATCAATATTGAAATCAGGGAACTTCCCATCTTTTACAGCCTCCAACTTCTCCTGCAGCAAATGATCTTCTTTTTGAGTCTTCTTGATATTATCTAGTAATGAAGGTTGAGAAATAATTTGGGATAGGGTTGATGATGTCACTTTCCTTATAATTGCCATGTACAGTTTTACTAGATCTTTAATCAAGGGATCTCCTAGGATCCTCATTGTTTCCAGAACAACAGGATCTTTCCTTCTTAACGCATCCGTGACTTTATTTGCTCTTCCAGGGAGATAATGAGTTGAACAATCAGAGTCTTTAATAAGCTCCAACCATCTTCTTTATCTCATGTTCAATTATTTCTGTGTGAAAATATACTTTAGACTTTTGTGGTCAGTGTATATATCACATTTCTCCCCATAAAGACTGTTCCTCCATATCTTTAGAGAAAAAAAAACTACCACCAGCTCTAGATCATGCGTAGGATAATTCTGCTCATTAATCTTCAACTGTCGAGATGCATAAGCAATTACCTTGTCATTTTGCATGAGGACGCACCCAAGTCCTTTTAGAGATGCATCACTGAAAATAATGAATACTTCTCCGATAGAGGGTAGTGTTAACACAGTTGCAGTAACCAATCTCTTCTTCAGCTCTTGGAAACATTCCTCCTATTCCTTTGTCCAGATGAACTTAACCCCTTTTCGAGTCAACTTGGTAAGTAGATTAGAAAGCTGTGAAAAGTTTTTCACAAACCTCCTATAATATCTTGTGAAACCAAGGACACTACAATTCTCAGTTACTGTTGTGGGTTTATGCCACTCCTCCACAACCATTGTCTTTGTAGGGTCGACCGAGATTCCTTCATTGGTTACGATGTGCCCTAAGAAAGCCACCTGTTGTAACCATAACTCACACTTGCTGAACATTCCAAAGAGCCTATCCTTCCATAGAGTTTTCAAAATAACCCTCAAATGATCTTCATTCTCCTCATGACTTTTTGAATATATCAAAATAAAGTCAATAAAAACTGCCACAAAGTTATCGAGGTAGTCCTTAAAGACTCTATTCATCAAATCCCTGAAAATATTAGGAGCATTAGTCAAGATGAAGGGAATAACAGTAAACTCATAATTCACATATCTTGATCGGAAGGCAGTCTTTGGAATATCTTCATTCTTCACCCTCAGTTGATGATAACCAGATCGAAGGTCAATCTTAGAGAAGAATTGATCCCCATGAAGTTGGTCAAATAAATCATCAATTCATGGAAGAGGATATATGTTCTTAACTATGATCCCATTCAGTTCTCTATAATCAATGCATAGCCGCATTGATCCATCCTTCATCTTCACAAAGAGAACTGGTACTCCCCATGGAGACACACTCGGACGGATAAACCCCTTCTCCAACAAGTCTTGGAGTTGTTTCTTTAACACTTGAAGCTCCACATTTTCCATTCAATACGGAGTCTTTGATATCGGTTGAGACCCAGGTATGAGTTCAATGGAGAACTCTACCTCTCTTTCGGGGGGAGGTCCAGGTAACTCCTCAGAAAATACATCCATGTATTCCTGAACAATTGGAACATATTCTATTGGTATGCTCCCTTTTCCTTCTTAATCACCACCGATTGACTCCATAAAGAATGCTATAGGATGTGCTTCTAGATAGGGATCAGTTCAGGATACTCTACTTGGAAGATAACTGTAGGTTTTTTATTCAAGACTACCGAGATTTCCTTACTACTGCATTTGATTCTAGCATTACACTTTGAGAGCCAGTCCATCCCTAGTATAATGTCGAATTCCAACATGGGAATGACTACTAGATTTGTGATAAGATTCTGCTCACTAAAGTAAACACTAGAGTCTCTAAACACTGTTGATGCATGGGTAATCCCACTTGGAGTCTTGACTGACAACTCTACCTCAAGAAATTCAGGGATTGATTCTATATTCTTTGCAAAGTTGGAGGAAATAAAGGAATGCGTAGAACCAGAATCAAACAAAGTAGTTTATAGTTTTGAGAGGACAACAAGAGTACCTGCTACCACGTCATTCGGAGCTTCAACATCAGTTGTTGTGATAGAAAAAGCATGACCTTGCTCCCCGGCCTTTGCTGAGGTTGATGGTGATTCCCCCCCACTGCCCTTGGATTTGGACAGAGATTAGCATACTGCCCAAGCTTTCCACACATGAAGCAATGGACTTCGGGTAAGGTCAGAACCATCTTTCCTCTATCGTTAGTGTTGGGGAGTTGAGGCTTCTCCTCACTACGAAAATTCCGAGAAATATGGCCTCCTCTTCCACACTTGTAGCACTTTCCACTTCGGTTTAAGCAGTTCCCTAGATGGTTCATCCCAAATTTGTTGCATGTGGTAAGTTGCATTTGCTTCCCACCTCTTCCCTGGTCAAAAGTCTTCCCTAAACTGGGATCCAAAGATCTCTTCTCTTCATTTGATTTATGAGACCACTGCGTGTCACCAAACTCCAACTCGACTTTCATTGCACTCCGCACGATCTCCTCATAGCTATCGTAGTCCCGGTTGGCTAAATTCATCCGTAGATGAGGTCTCAGCCCACCAAAAAATCTATCAACCTTCCCACTTGGATACATGACAAAACTAGAGATATATCGTGAAAGTTGGGTGATGTTCATCTCATAGCTTCCGACAGATTCGTTCTCCTTCTGTTTCAGCTCGAGAAACTCTTTCTCCTTTCTCATTCTCATGGAACGAGGGAAATACTTGTTAAAGAATATTCTCCATAATTCTTCCCACTCCATAGCTTCCATCTCTCCTCTAGGAATCATGTTTTTGACCAGTGACCACCACTGGTCAGCTTCTCCCTCTAGGTGATAAACAACAAGGGTGACTTTTTCTTGTTCCGAACAAAGGAGTACATAAAAGATCTTTTCAATGGAGCTTATCCATTATTCCACAACCAAAGGGTCGGTAGATCCACTAAATGATGGTGGTCGTTGATGCATGAAGGACTCAACAGAATGTTGTTCCCTTCGTTGTGAGTTCAGTATCTCAGCTTGATTCATGTTATTACTCATAACTTGAGTCTGTTGGTTCATCATTCGCATGAATGTTTCCATTCCGGCTTCCATCGGATGGCCGTTAGACCATGGTGCATTGCAGTCACCATCGGCACGGTTCCTCCTATTGCCCGCCATTTTTTAAAAGAATAAAACCTTAGTAAAAACTTATTTCATTTATGAATCTTTTAACTAAGACTTCATGCTTAGACAATTACACTTCTCTATAATTCCATCATAATGATTCATAAAATGCTTGTGATTAACCAAACATATCCCCCGGGATTGTCTTAACCAAGAGTGCAGCAAGGCCCGTTATCGTGCACCAGTTACCGTTCGAGTCTAGCTAAAAGCAGTGTTTTCGGGTTTTACCCCTATGTACATCTATGCCAGAGCCGCCTCTACCTGCTTCTATCCAGACAGGGATGTAGTTGTTTGATAAACCACGTACTCAATATTTATCAAAATAACAGGAAGTTTTCCTATATTTAAACTATTCTATTGGGTTCTTCCTAATGTTTTTATATCCTAATTTCCACAAATAACTAAACCAACCTTTGATACCAACTATAGCATCTCGTCTTTTTATAACATAAACGTTCATTTCGTTACACGGAACTGAGGATCTTTAAGGTTTAGTGTCTTGGAAACAAGGAACATAATACATGAAAACAACATAAAACATTCTTATTAAACACTTGAAAGGCTTCTCCTTAGGTTCATCCTAGGATCATTACTATATCTCATAACCTGGGGACATACATCAAAAGAAAGGGTGATCATAAGGCCTAGTAAGGGAAACAATAGAAACATTTTACATGTGAACTTGAGATACTTCAATAAGGACATGAAAAGAACTTTAAGGCATGAGAAAGAAATCATGAGATACATCATAAAAAAAATAACATTTTTCATAACATGAATATGTGTCTACAACATTTAATATTGAAAATCGTTTTGTTTCACCAAGGTCCATCCCCAAGGTGTCGTTAAAAATTACCAAGGTTATTCACCAAGGCGTCGTTAAAAATGGTCATCTCTAGAGATTAAGTCTTTACCCAATGCATTGGAGCACTATCTGGGAGCACCCTTGACATGTATTTATTATAATGTGAGCCACACATATCATCATCAATCATTTCATAAAAAACCCATATAGCACAAAATAAATGGGATTCATTTCATAATCATAATGTCTTAAAAACTGCTTTAAAGACATGATCTTTATGTCACATTAAACCCACATAAAGGGAAGGTGGGTTTCATGTATGTAAATCACAGAATTTAAAATAGAACATTTTGATATATATGTGAACACCCCTGTAGATATAAGATCTTTTATTATTCACTATATAACAAAAAATAATTTTGATAAAAGAGAGAGAGGGATTTTGAGACGAAAATTCTGCAGCATAACGGCTATGTTTCAGGGTTTTAGAAAACATTGAAAAGAGGGGGGAAATAGTAAAACATTCATAAATGACCCATAAAATATTAGATGGACAGAATAATAAAGATATATGAACATGGTAATGAAATTTTAAGGACATACCATTTGAAATGAAAAACATGGAAGGAAGAAAAAAAATTAGATTTCTCTTATGAAAATTCAGTTGCCTAACGGCGTCACATAAACTTCAACAAAAATGAATTGAAAAGTTCAAATAGGGTCCCTCATCATATGAACATAAGAGTTCAGTATGGTAGATATAGATATCATACCCCAACATAATTAAAAAGGAACTTGAAAGACTTGACATGAAAATAGAACGTGAAAAATGAGAAGGGTGAACGAATCCCTTAAAATTTCGGCAGCCTAACGACGTCACTTAAACATTCATAAAACGAAATGATGAGAGTAATAGGGGATATCTCATCATATAAAAATGAAAAGGGAAGTAAGAGGAATATGAAAGAACATCCTCTCACATAAGAACATGGAGCATAAAAGGAATGACAGAAAAGAGATTAAATGAAAAGAAAGAGAGAGGTCGGATCCCTTACCTTAAAACGTAACTCTTAAAACTCAATGGTTTGGACCATGAGGGCTTGGGGGCACCTTGGGAGGACTCCTTGAGAGGTAATGAGACCAGAACATCATTGGGGGAGAGTTGGGAGTGAAATCTAAAGGAGGAAAAGGTGGGTATTTATAGGGAAAGTGAGGGGACAATGCATTAATGGCCAAGGGACACCTCACAAGTGCTTTTCTCAAAACCATGTGCTCTCCCTTGGCATTTACCATGGAGTTAGGCCACATGAGACCCCCAAAACAATAATTCATCACCATTGGCCGGAAAAACCTTAAAATATTTCATGAAATCATCATGACACAATTATGATGCCATTAAACATACCGAAACCCTAAAACTGCATTTTCACTATTCACTGAAAAATTCATATTTCTCAGAAAAATTCCAAAATTTCACCTTAACCAAATATCGATGCTCTAATTACATTTATGAACTCCATTTTATAAAAATAATTTTCTAAATATTTTTACATTAATTTTTAAATAAAAACACTATTTATCGAGAATTCATTTTTTCAGAAAAATCCCCAAAAATTACCATAACATAATATCGATGCTATGAGTTCAAAAATAATGTCTTTTTTATAAAAATAATTTTATAATTATTTTTAATTAAATTGTTAATTAAAAAACGCTATTCATCCGAAAAAACTAATACTTGGCTAATAATTTATGAAACCGTTTTTTACCCATTTTATTGAATCTCATTACTTAATCAAGGTGTCTAAATTATATTAAAACTTTCTTTGAGTTAAATTAATAATCCATTTGGTCACATTACTAATCTTAAGCGTAAAATCACTATTCATAATTTACTATTCATCAAAAATTATGTTGGTCTTATTATACTCCAAATTACTTACTGAACACTTTTGCAGAAGACCATTTTTGGAAAATCATTACACATAATTAATTATTTAGGGTTTACATAAATATTTTAAAATATCCCTTTATCAAAAGTCATCAATAAAATACATCCTAAAATTATTCGGACATTTGAAATTTCACAAACATCACTAAAGGAAGAAATATTAATTTATTCATCCCAAAGGATTACACAAAGTAGCTTGGGTCTCGTCACATAGCCCCTTATAACACCAGCATATGACCTAAGTGTAAGGTGTGCTATGCTGAGAGAATCTGAGGGAGGCTCAGATAACATTGCCCTAATAGTAATCTCTACTAACTTGATCTTCTCCCGCAGGCATTTCCGTTCAAGCTTGACATGCTGGAGTTCGTCTTGGGCTTGGTCCAAAGAAAAGCCCACAGATGCTACCTCCTTCCCAAGCTCTGATAAGTGGGCTTCAGAAGGTTCGAGTCTACTAGAAGAATCCATCGACTCCCCTTTCTGGATTAACCATTAACATCTTATTAAATCATTAAGAGTAAGTTAATATACTACTTAAAAAGATTGGGTCGTTACAAATATACTGTGTTGGGTATTCCAAACATAACCAAGAGGGTTACTCCCTATGTAAGAATGTTATGAATGCCTCAAGTTACCTTTTATGTCTTATGATTTCTATGATTTATTCATGATTTGATGAGGTATGTTAAAGTTCTTATGGTTTATGGGTAAAGTATGATTTCATTCTTATGTATATATGAACTCATGTTTCCTTTCCATATTTCTTATAACCCTTACTGAGCATTTTATGCTCATCCCAAGTTTTTTGAAATGTTTTTCACAGATCAAGGGAAAGGTACATGATATGATGATAGTGTCAAGGAAGTGTCAAGAAAGAATCCATGTTTTATTTTAAATATGTTTCCGTTGATGGGAAAAATGAATACTGTCTTTTATGTAACCAATTTGTTTAAATGTGGAATGTAATGAATGTTTCATGATCTAATTCTATAAAACTCTAAACCTGAAAAGATCCTCAATGTGTAATCATGTAATAACTCAAGATTAAGTAAGGTTTAAGGCCGGGGCCTTGTAGTTGTTATCAAAGGGTGGTATAGATAACTTTAGAGGTTAGGGTATTCTCTAAGCATAAGTGACATTACCATAAAGGTTAGGATTTCAGAAAGAGTCCTAGTTTTAGATAAAGTGAATGAGTAAGTATATATTAGGGTTTATCTTCCTCATTAGTACATTATGGTTTTGTTGATATACTCACACTACCATTTCTGTTTTTAGTGAATGGATGGATCTAGCAGGCACCAAAGAGACAACAGGTTTGAAGAAAACAGTGGTGGTTCTCTGATTAAGAGACTAGATGAAATGGGGGATTCAATGAAAAAACTCATAGTAGTTCTAAACCAACTATCAAGGAGTCATGATAAACCACTTGTACCTTGGTATGTTCTGTAATGCATCATGTATGAGATGACCAATCGATGAGGATGTTAAGGTAATAATTATAAAGGTAACCATTAGGGTTTATATGATCCTTACTTTTGAGGTAATTATGGTTTATTATATATTGTGATGGAAAATGAAAGGCATGAGATAAGATTGAGGTTAAAATATGTTATGATTATTTGTGATGATTTTATCTCGTTTTGGGGAATGTTTTAATAATTATATAGTTTTAGAAAAAGGACAACACGGAGACTGTGTGACAACCCGTCGCGTCAGACAATGATGGGGGAATCAAACCCACAACCAAAGTGCAACTGGTATTTATCGCCTACCACTGGACTACGTGAAGTCCCTGATTAGTATGACTTATTCTTTTTAGATAGGTGACTTTATGAATTAAGATTAAGCTGATTTTGGGTTATTTATGAAAATTATTAACCTATCATGGAGGATATGTGATTAGGTTAATTACTTTTCAATACGAGACTTTAGGAGCAACTGATGTTGTTTGGAGATAAATGTTACGATTTAACTTGGAAGACTATGTGACTAAATCCTTCAAATATTTGGGTTTCAATCATAGTTTGGTTTACTTTGAAGAATTTTATGGACAAAATGATTATTGAATGGACTTTGTTGAACTTTGGGTATTGTTTGATAAATTTTAGAGATTATGAATAGATTTGTTTTTTTAAGGATTATCCTTTTTGTGTATTATCTGATCTTGTACTAACCTTTTTGATTTGGTTTTGTTTAAGGTATAACAATATGGGAATTATATAGTTCTCTTTTTTAGATTATGTGATCCTCTAGATGTTGAATATAGTACTCTTAATGTGAACAAGTCTTCCTAAATACTCGTATTTTGGGGAAAGTAGGAGTTTGTGTAAGAAATCTAGTAAAAGTTGAAAGTCAACATGACAAGTAAGTATGTTTCATTATGATTTAGTTAAGCTCAAAAATAAATTCATCAATGAAGGGTAACATAAAAAAAATGTTGTCTGTTAACTTTTCCTACTGGGGAATCGAATAACGTTTAACCCATCACAAGTTTGTGATTTTCTTATGGTTAACTTTCTCCTAGACATGTTTACTATCACTCTCCATCAGAACCTGACCCTTTGTTTTCTCCTCTATATCCATATTTTCATATTTGAAATCCCATTATGGGTTAACTCGGGTGACCTTTGTACTTATCTTTATTTATTTTAATGTGATTGTTTTACTGACTCTTGTCCCGATGTGGGATTTTCAATGATGTTTCCAAGCCCAATTTTAAAATTGTGAGGACGCAATTCCCAAAAGGGGGGAAGGATTTAACACCTGAGGTATATAAAGAGTATAACATTTTCAAATTTATCCATATTTGTGAATAAAATATTAATATTACTTTAAAGGGGACGCTATGCTCGATGGCGTACCCAATATGCAACAACGAGTTTCTTGGGAATCTTATGTTGCACTCTAATAATAAAATAATATTATTTTAAATAGTAGTTAATGCCTAGCCATTGTAATGGCGGGAATGAACCGAACGAACTAATAAATGATTATATATGTTTGTCAAATATTTTTACTTTTTACAATAAATGTTAGAGGATTAAAAATGCGAATGAATCCTATTTTAAGCGTAAACATTCTAATATTCTTTAAAAGGTTGATTAACCACCTTTTGACGGTGAACCTCTTTTAAATCCACTTTTTGACATTTTTATGTGTTATATTTGACAAAATAAAATTCTTCTTTAGAATCGGGACATCAATATTTACTTTGTGTAATTTTTTGGTATTTTTCCAATAAAGTTCAATTTTTAATGAATAGTGAAAAATATTGTATTTTAATTCAAAACCTCTTTTTAATCTAATTTATTTATATGATTAGATTATCTTTTTAATTGGTTTTAAAGTGAAATTAGAATATATTTTTACCATTTAATCCAATAGTGGTCGTTGTAATTAATTTTACTTTGAAATCGGACTTAAAGTAGTGTCAATCTTTTGATGCATTTTGATTCATAAAAACATGCTATTTGTTTTGACAGCGGGAATTAATTATTAAATTAATTAATACAACTTATATGTTTTTAATTTTTTAAAATTTTCATCATTTTTGAATTCGGAATATCAAATATAGCTTAGGGTGAATTTTTTGTAATTTTCTGAAAAACTTCAATTTTTGATGAATAGTGAAACCACTAAGTGGTACTTATAAAAACTGATTTTCCGTTTAAATGAGATTTTTCCACCTTTGTGTTTTGATTTTCAAAAATCCAACATACATGGTTGTCATTAAAATGTAAAATTTTGTTCAATGAGATTAAAATAATTTTTTGGTGAATAGTAACTTAATAAGTTTTTAATCGCGATTAGAGGTAATTAGTGTAGTTTAAGGTAAGAATAATGTTTTAATAATCTGAAATGACATCGACACAGGTCCTACCATCATTACATGTGTCATGTCCGACCTAGACAATCCATGGGTCTACTTAGGGACCCCATGGAGCCACATTGGTTGAAAATGACATAAATACATTTTTATTTAATGTTAAAGTAAAAATGACACACACATGAGATGTTTTACTAAATCAATTTTTACATGAGGTTATACAAGTCATGATTTTTACTATAAATATTAATTAGAAAGCTAAAAAGATTTCGTACATCATGATATTTTTTTTTACAATTTTTAGACATTAAATATATTATATTATTTATTACATCATGATGATGCAGAGATGACCTTATTATTTATCGATTTAAATAAAATGGAATGATAATGTACAATATAAAATCTAAAAATGTCCAAAACATCTTATATGGGTGGATTTAGAACCCTTATCACCTTATCCTCGAAACACATCAATGTGGGACCATTAAAATCCGAAACTCATTCTTAATAAAGTTACATTTACTTACTTTCCAAGAGTTCCCCTCCTCTCCTCTTATAAAAGGCCACCACCTCTACCTCCTTACCCACACATCCAAAGCCTTTGGCTCGGCCAACCCCTGTCCATTTTGTCTCTCCAAATCCCTCTATAACTCCTTGAATCCTCACTTTGTGCATAAATCTTCCCAAGGAAGCCTTTAAGCTCAATCCAAAGGGAGTTACCTGATTTTAAGGTAATGTCTTCACTTGTTTCCTTTTGTTTTATTTTTCTTCTCCAACCCCCTAAACTCTTTTTAATAATTTCTTTTGTAACAACTTCAGTATCTTAAATATACTATGATGTATTTATATGAATGATTAGAGCTACACTAACACACAACTTCGTCTAATGGTTAAATAACATACTGTTTCTGTGGATGGTGAATTTCGGCCTCACGAAACGATGATTGTTCATCATTCTTCTAACACCTTCAAAGGTGGCCATTAAGATGAAAATATATTTATATATGATATATAATATTTTTATGCTTTACTTAAGCTTATTTATTTTTCTTTTATGGAATACCTTTATGGTTTCCATTATGGGTAAACGCGATATCATCATTTAAAGAAGTGCGGACTACCGCCCCCTCAAAGTGATTTGATTTGTTAATATCATATGTGGTATTTATAATGTATATATTTAATGATATTATATTTGATACCAAACTTGAATTTAAATACTATTATTTAACATTATGTTTTAATTCCATTAAATATGAAATAGAAGTGGAAGTAGCGTTCATGCGTACGTACGGCTTACCGTCTCCATGAATGGTACATTTCATTTCATATCTCAAAATTTTATGTACTATTATAAGTACATATATAAAATGGATATATATGTAATATATTACATATAAATTATGGATATCATTCTGGAATTATAACATATATATATCTCTCATTTTGTCTAAATTCCATTAATATGACAAAAAACTGAAAGTAGCGTTAATGCGTACGTATGGCCTACCGTCTCCATGAACAGTGCTTTTAATTTTTATCTCCCAATGCTATGGAATAGTATAAAATGAATATATAGAGGATATATATTATATTTAAAACATTAATACTATTCTGGATATTATGTACCTATAACTACATGGAAAATTATTTTTCAACAAGTTCAATTTTTGACTCATGTACCAAACATCGTCAAAAATTTCTGATATGAACTCATATTATTAACCAATTATTATAAAATTAAAATATGTGATATGAACTGAATAATAATCTTTATATGAGGTCCTTAAGAAATTATAAATTGAAAAATGTTTATTATTCAGGAATATAATGAAATGAACAAGACAAGTTGGACTTGAGGTAAGGGATCTGACTCCTTTCTTTCTTTTAAAGTACACTCTTTTATGTCATTCTTTTTAATGCTCATCTTTCATGTTATTGGGATATTCTTTTATATTACTCTTATTGTAATTTTTATTTTCATATAATGAGAGACCATATTCTCTCTCATCAATCCATTTTGGATGTTTTGAGTGGCGTCGTTAGGCTACCGAATTTTCGTAAGAGATCCAACCTCTCTCTTTCTGTTTAAGTACTCTCCTTTATGTCACTTTTTAAGCTCCTCTTTGTTATGTTGGGGGATGTTATTTTTTACTCCTATTTCTTTAAACTTTATTTTGATATGATTAGAGACCCTATTTCCTCTCATCAATCCATTTTGGAAGTTTTAAGTGGCGCCGTTAGGCTGCCGAGTTTTCGTAAGGGATTTTTCATCTCACTTTTATTCCTGTGAGATTTATGCTACATTTGCCGCAATTTTTCTTTGAGTGGTGTATGTGGTGCCCATTATTATAAACTTTATGTAGTATAAATTCATTTATGGGTATTCACATCTTCATTGTATGACCCTTCTTCCATGGGGTGTACGTTTTGAAAGTTACCCAACTTAGTAAGGGGACTGTTCACCCTCCACTTTTTAAAAGACTTTTTTTGTTATGTCTTTTAATTCACATAATATTATGTTTGGATATGTTATTTTATATCCTTATTGATGAAAATTTTATTTCCAAGTGATGAGATGTCCTTTTTATCTCTCATCAACTCATTTTCTGAATTTTGAAGTGATGTCGTTAGGCTGTCGAATTTTACCAAGGGAATTTTTTAACCAAATTTCAATTTCATGGGGTTCAACATGTAGTTATTGAATATGTAATCCTTTGAATTTGTGTGAATGACCTTTTATTTTTTACACTTAATATTCAATTATATTGGGTGTATTTATATTTGTCATACATAATATTGAGATTGACTTATCCTTAATTTAAGGATACCTTCTTTATAAGGGATTTCATCACATTTGACATTTCTATTGAGACTTCATTGTTGTTATGCACCAATTCACTCTTATATGGTGTATATACTATCCTTTGGAATATTATATCATGAATCCATTTATTCTCATGATATTATAAAGTTCTGACTAAATGTTATTCCTCGATTATTGTATTCAAGTGTCTCTAATTTTGCTAAAACCCCTTTAACCAAAATATAGCTTTAAATGTTATAATTATTTTTTCTTATTAATATCCATGTTTTCAAAATGGTTTTAAGGATTTATTTATATGGATATTAATGGTTTAAAATTTTAAAATCTTCAAGGTGGTATGGGACACTTTGATTCAAAAATATCTTTATTAAATGTTTTAAATGGTTTTGGAAATGGTTTCTTTTTTGAATAGATTCATTATTTAAATATACTAAAATGTTATACTGTGATTGAAATGTGGAAATGTTATGTTTAATTTATGCATGTTCTATGTGATACGTTTATGTTATGGTTCTTGGGCATTGTTATGAAAATGGGTGGTTCCGTAATAAACTAAGAGCGGGTGAGACCGATATAGCTCTCCAATGCATTGGGTAACGCGGAGGAGAGAGATGTTAAAGTTTCTACGAAGAGAATTAGGGAATATACTATGGTGGGTATTCCAAACGTAACCAAGAGGGTAACTCCCTATGTAAGAATGTTATGAATGCCTCAAGTTACCTTTTATGTCTTATGATTTCTATGATTTATTCATGATTTGATGAGGTATGTTAAAGTGCCTATGTTTTATGGGTAAAGTTTGATTTCATTCTTATGTATATATGAACTCATGTTTCCTTTCCATATTTCTTATAACCCTTACTGAGCTTTTTATGCTCATCCCAAGTTTTTTGAAATGTTTTTCATAGGTCAAGGGAAAGGTACATGATATGATGATAGTGTCAAGGATGTTTCAAGAAAGAATCCATGTTTTATTTTAAATATGTTTCCGTTGATGGGAAAAATGAATACTGTCTTTTATGTAACCACATTGTTTAAATGTGGAATGTAATGAATGTTTCATGATCTAATTCTCTAAAACTCTAAACCTGAAAATATCCTCAATGTGTAATCTTGTAATAACTCAAGATTAAGTAAGGTTTAAGGCTGGGGCCTTATAAAGGACACGACGTGTATACCCCTCCTCGACCAGACCCGGCCAGATACACGAGATACCCCATGTGCTGGTAAACGGGCAGGCAACACGGACACGGACAAAGACTGTGTACGGGCACATGGACAACATACACGGAGCAAGACCCAGGTGCTCGAACATGGCGTGTGCATCTTCAACAAGCCGTGTAGTTACTTTCTATCCAACAAGCCGAATGACACGAGTCATTTACACGGGCAACACCAGAAGTCAAGGAACATGGCGGGTGATTCTTCAGCATGTTGTGTAGTTGTCTTTTACACAGCTTGGATGGATGACTTAGGAAATTTACACTGGAAGTACCTGGAGTAAAGGCACACGACATGTGATCCTTCTAAAAGCCATTTAGTCTAGTTTTACACAGACTGGACAGATGACACGGGTCGTTACAGAGGTAGTACCTGGTGTCAAGGAACATGGCGTGTAACCATACTTCATGCCGTGTAACCAATTATTCATGGGTTGAGCATGTTGCCTTATGTGACTTGGACTTCTTTCCATGGGGTTTGTACCCTTGGTATTTTACTTCCGATGGTTCCCGGTATCATTTCCTAGATACAAGAGTATGATCCCTTCATCATGTCTTCATGAATAGAGTTGTCAGAATACCCTCGGTGAGAGTTTGATCCAGATCCTCTATTCATTCCTGGAACCCTAGGTAGAGTTCATGTTATCGACGTGACCAACTTTACCCTAGATCCAATCCTCTGCATAGAGGATTAGCTCAGACGGAGTAGTCGGAGTCATCCCATGACTAGGTTTTGATCCTCATCTGAGCATCATGTTCTCAAAGTACATGTGGAGTGTGTTTTCTTGGAATGAGTACTTCATATCTCTCTCTTCAGATCTAGGAGTGTGATATCCCGGTTGCATGCATAGTGGAATCTTCTAGCTGGATCTTAGTTGTGGTTTCGCAATGGACACTTCAGTATGAGTATATCTGGATATTCATGATATATGTTCGGAAGACATATACTGTGTAGCGTTGACTGTACCTTTCGTTTGTGGTATTTCCCCAAGTTTTATTCCTTTTTGGTTTCGGGATGTCCTACTGGGTATTAATATAATCACCCCTGCCTGGGCTTTGCCCGCACATGTCATGTCTTGTGCAGACGAGAAAACCTTTGACAGGATTCTAGGTGGACCAGGACCGGACGGTATGTAGTGTGATCAGACAGGCCGGGGTGTGTTTCTATCGCTACCGACTACAGTTCCAGCACCTTTCTTTATAGGTTGGACTTTTTTACGAACTCTCTTTTGGGTGGGCTTGTACTTTAGGAAAAAGGTATTACTTTCTTGTACTTTACTTTCCTGTTGTACTCTGTTGGTTGGGTTTTAGTGTAGGAATTCATCATTTCCTTTAACTGTTTTTACTTTTCAGCTTTGTGGGCTTGGAGATTTGTGTGCGTGTGTACACGTTTATAGGAAATGCCTCCCATTTTAGTATCATGCCTGGTCGGTGCTAGTCACCACCCCCTAGCCTATTGGAGGCGGGCTTGGGGAGTTGCAGCTCAGGACCGACTGGGAAGGGATGTGACAGAGTGGTATCAAATGTGGTCTGTTCTACCATAGTAAATAGAGTCTGTGAGTTGGTTTGGGGCAACCATGTTATGTGTTTCGAGTTCGGATTTCAGGCTAGGGACCCTAGTGTTGGTGCAGGTGGACGATGTATCCCCATACCAGGACTCTGATAACATGCTTTTCGACTCGGATCACGAAAACACTAGTTACAGGGGAAAATAATGGTACAAGAATTATATAGGAATGGGTTGTGGTTTCCATTTCCTTCTTGAGTCGGCTCTTCAGATATAATCACTGACTGGGATACATCTTGTTTCTTTAACATGATGCATTCGCGACTAATACCCGCTAGGATCCAGCAGTTCAATCACGAGGATGACCCCCATAGTGATGAAGCTTTTATTCAGGGACCATATCCCCCAGTTTTACCATCGGGTGGTGTGCTTGTCATTCCGCCACCAGTGGAGCAGTGTTTAGTGCCTCTTTTACTACTGGAGGAGGAGCTCAGGCTGAGCGCACTCCACGAGTTTCAGAGATAGAGACCCCTCAGGTTTCGAGGCGAGCCTGGCCCTCAAGCAGCAGAGGACTGGCTTCAGGTAGTGGCCAAAGTCTTCCATTTGATCAGGACACCAGTAGACCATATGGTGATCCGGGCAGCGAGCCTTTTGCTGGGTTCAAAGGGTGCATCTAGGAAGCCTTGAGAGAGGTGATGATACTCATGTGCTGGCAGGGGACATCTCGCTCGAGATTGTCTAGCACGCCATACTAATAACATGGGAGTAGTGGATGGACCATTGAGGCCTAGGCAATGTGTGGAGCTAACAGATCCATAGGGTAGTGGACATGGAAGGGGTGATGGGAGAGCAGCTAGAGGTGGTCGACATTTTGACCTTTTACCCCCAACACCCCCAGGAGCTCCACCCCCGGCTCAGGGAGCTGGTGGACTGAGGCAGGGACAGCTGCAGGTGGAAAAGTCTTATGACCCAGGTACTCCTAGAATGATTAGAGGTACAATCAGGGTCTTTTCTACTCTGGTTGCCATATTGATATTCAAATGTTCTAGTCATTCCATTCTGGATGCTTCTCTTGTTCGAGACTTTCAGATTCCATTTGAGCCGTTGATTTGACCCATACTTTTAGAAACACCAACTGGAGAAGATTCATAGATCACACAACACTGTAGAAAGTGTGACCTGACCCTTGGAGGCAAGAGTATCGGTTGGAATATCCTAGTGGCAGCATTGATTCCTTACGATGTCATTCTTGGTATGGATTGTCTATCCACAGTTCACGACCAGATTGACTGTTTTAGGCGAAGGGTGTGGTGTGTCCGTAGTGATGGAACACGGTTCTCTATTGTCGGTGAAAGAGAGACCCAGGCACTACAGGATGGACTCATACATAGGAGGGCACTTCCTATTTCACATCAGTTGGCTAGCCTAGCCTTTGGCACAGTAGATGTTACGAGTTTCCAGTTTCTAGCAGTAGTGGATGATTACGAGGAAATGTTTTTGGAGGATGTCCTCGGACTACCTCCCCTTCGGGAGATAGATTTCTGCACTGAGTTGCAACCCGGAATGACACCGATATCAACATCAGCATATCAGATGGCTCCTGTAGAGCTTCGTGTGCTGAGGGTGCTACTGGAAGACTTGCAGAAGAAGGGCTTTGTCGAACCCATCATTTCACCCTGGGCGGCAACAGTATTGTTTTCCAAAAAAGCAGATGGGAGCATGAGGCTTTTTGTGGATTACCGACACTTGAATCAGGTGACCGTAATGAACCGATATCCACTACCGAGGATCGAGGACCTCTTCGACGAGTTGAGAGGTGCATGATGGTTCTTGAAGGTTGATCTATGATCAGGCTATCACCAGTTGCCGGTACGGGATGAGGATATTCCGAAGACGACATTCAGATGTCTCTACGGTCACTATGAGTACTTGGTGATTCCCTTAGGCATGATGAACTCCCAAGTAGTGTTCATGGGAGTCATGAATCGAATCGTTCAACCCTATCTAGATCTGTTCGTAGTGGTCTTCATCGATGATATCCTTGTGTTCTCTGCTTCCAAGGAGGAGCACGCGAGTCACCTAAGGATGGTTTTAAACAATCTTCAAGAGCACCTGTTGTATGGGAAACTCTCGAAGTGCCAGTTATTGATATAGGAGGTTTTCATTATAGGACACATTATCTCAGCTGATGGTGTAGTAGTGGACCCAGACAAGGTGGAGGCAGTACTAGCATGGGAGCCTCCCCAGAGTGTGACAGAGGTGTGGAGTTTCCTTGGGTTGGGAGGCTACTAACGGAGATTAATTCTTGATTTCTCCTGGATTTCAGCACCCATGATAGCTTTGACCCGGAAGGGGAACCCTTTCGTGTGAACTGAGAGATGCCAGCAGGCTTTCCAGCAGTTGAGACAGAGTTTGACGAGCGCCCCAATATTGAGATTAGAGGAGGAGGGTGTCGAGTATGTGGAGTTCAATGATGCTTCCAGAATCGGGCTTGGTTGTGTTCTGATGTTGAGGGAATCAGTGATTTCCTATGGCTCACATCATTTGAGTCCACACGAGCAAAACTATACGACCCAAGATCTTGAGTTGGTAGCGGTAATCTTCACATTGAAGATGTGGCGGTATGACCTAATGGGCTAGCGGTTTACCATCTACTCTGATCGGAAGAGTCTCAGGTGTATCTTTTCCCAGAAATATCTGAATTGGAGACAAAATCGATGGCTTGAGTTCCTATAAGATTATGACTTTGAGATTGTTTATACTCCTAGGAACGGGAACATTGTGGAAGATGCTCTTAGCAAGAGTTCCAGTTCGTAGTTTCTAAATGAAAAAACAAGTAAATTTACTCATTACAATTATCCATTGTGGATAGAGATGAGGGAGCCTACCTTTAGTCGATGGTTGTTACCCCTCCACTCTTACAACGATTCACGGAAGCACAGCGTGAGGATGCTAGCTGTGAGACTATACGTGCTCAGATATCCAAAGGTGTTGCGGCAGATGGATATTCAAATGGTGGGGAGCACATTGTTCTATTTAGAGGGTGTACTGTATTACCAATGATGTTATGAGAGGAGGTTCTGAGGGAGTTCCATACATCTACTTTGGCGGTACATCCGGGAGTGGAAAAGATTTATCAGGACCTCCGACGTCAGTTATGGTGGACAGGAATGAAGAAAAGTGTGGAAGAGTTTGATTCTCGGTGCCTAACATGTAAGCAAGTAAAGGCTAAGCACTAGGTTCCAGTAGGTTTGAATCATCCCCTTGAGCTTCCATAGAAGAAGTGGGACGAGATATAAATGGACTTTGTGACGGGTTTACCACGTACGTCCAGGGGACACAATGCCATCTGTGTGATCATTGATCGACTCACCAAGTCAGACCACTTCCTATCCATATGGGAGCAGAGTTCATAAGAGAACATGGGACTCCTCTACGTGCAAGAGATAGTTTTATTTCATGGTGTTCCATCCACGTTCGTCTCAAATCGTGATGATCGTTTCACATCTCAGTTGTGGAAAGGATTGCAGGAAGATTTTGGGACTCAATTATTCTTGAGCACAGTGTTTCATCTCTAGACTGATGGTCAGACAGAGCGGACCATCCAGGTCCTAGAGGATATGTTATGTGCTTATATAAATGCCTTCGGTCATAGATGTGAGGATCACCTACCACTGGTGGAATTTTCTTATAACAATAGTTATCATTCCACTATTGGTATGGAACCATTTGAGGCTCTGTACGGGCGACCTTGAAGGTCACCAATTTGCCGGACTGACCAAGGGGAGTCAACACTCATGGGAAAAGAGGTGGTGTGAGCTACTATAGAGAAGGTGTAGGTCATCCAAGAGCGGATGAAGACTACACATATTCAGAAAAAGTCTTATTCCAACAGGAGGCATAGGCCCTTGGAGTTCGAGGAAGGAGACCATGTGTTCTTTTGGGTATCACCTCGATGGGGATTGCAGAGATTTGGCTGAGGTGGTAAGCTATCTATAAGGTTAGTTTACCCTTTTTAGATTCTGAGTAGATTATGTAAGGTGGCGTATCGCATGGATCTACCACCTCAGATGAACCAGTTACACAACATCTTCCATGTGTCATAGCTACGGAGGTACGTGCATGATCCATCGCACGTCATCGACAAGGGCGAGATGGACATCAATGATGGAGCGCCCTTTGTTGAGTACCCGGTGTAGATCAAGGATCAGCAGAAGAATATCCTTCGTGGGCGAGCTATTCCCTTAGTGTGTGTCTGGTGGTAGAATGGGAATCCCCACGAGACCACGTGGGAGCAGGAGCCTCAGAATCACGTGCAGTACCCACATCATTTTGAGTAGCCATTGTTTTGGATTTTTAGGTACGTAATATCCATAAGGTGGGTGTGATTTAATGTCCTGGATTTTCCATGTATAATTTTAATATAATATGGGAATTAATTTTAGAGCTGTCTCGGAGACAACGTGCAGTTCTGAGGCCCGGTGAGCCCAGAACATATTTTTAAATTTAATTTAATAATTTAATTTCGTGCGCATGTGGTTTTCATAAAATTTTTAATAACTATTGAACTGGTGCTCAGATCAGAAATATGAGGTCACCGTTGCATTCCGAACAACGATATTACCTGAGGCGAGGCCTAACATCAATCGGCGCAGGTCGGTGGTGAAATCTAGTTTTTGGATGTAACTATAATAAAATATTTTATTACAATATTTTATTAAATCCTTTTGGTAGAAAAATATTTTTTTTCTTTTAAATAATGATTTCGCTGGGGAGGTGTTAGGGTTAAAATTCCCATATCTATGAATTTCTTTGGAGAGCTCTGGAGAAAACCTTCTGACGCATAAACGACGTTCATGACGATATTTGTCGGCGATGACGACAAGGCGACCAGATCTTCACAAATGAATGTTGCGGATCCAGGTAGGATGTTTTGATTTTGATTTACCTTTTCCTTGTTCTTGATTCCTACAACGAAGGCGGACTAATCTACAAACCGATTATCCCGCAGATCGATCATTTTGCGGTCGGGCATGATTTGGGGTTTTATTGGGAAATCAATAACTTGGGATTGTATAATCTGTTGTTTGTTGAGGTTTTGATCTAACAACGACGAACCCGGATCGTTACAAACAATGATTTAGGTTCGTCCCTCTTGTTTGATTCTTGTATTTTCTCCCTCACGTTCATGATTGTGTGTTATGCTTTCTTGGGGGAAATCGATCGTTGCACATTTTTCTGTTGCACAACAATCCGAGATTGTAGATCCAACCCCGGAGCGATGTCACGGATGTGCGACGACGGTTTCAGAGGGCGATTCGATGCGGATCAGGAGATATGAGTTTTCAGGTGTTTTCTTCAGATGGATCGTTCGAGGTTTTACGATCCAATTTAAGGACCTAAAACACCCGTTATGGTGTTCACATGATGAAATGAACCAAACCCTGGATTATCGAGATGAACGTATGAGAAACTATGGATCCGGAGGATCCACCGCGGAGCGAGGAGGAAGACAATTCTTTTGGAATTTTCCCGACTACACGGAGGGTAGTATGGGCTACACGGCATGTGTTCGTCTGCGGACCACATGGCGGGTACTCCGAGAGTACATAGACACAAGTTGGGTACATAGCTAAGGACATGGAGTGTATACCCCTCCCCGGCTAGACCCGTCCAGATACACGGGATGCCCCGTATGCTAGTACACTGGCAGGTGACATGGTCACGAACATAGACCATGTACGAGCACATGGCCAGCGTACACGGAGCGAGCCCCCAGGTGATCGGACTCGGCATGTTAGTCTTCTACACGCCGTGTAGTTATGTTTTATCCAACCAGCCGGATGAAATGGGTCGTTTACACAGGCAGCACCCAGAGTCAAGGAACATGGGGTGTTATTAATCTACACGTCATGTAGTTGTGTTTTACACAGCTTGGACGGATGGCACATGCCATTTACACAGGCAACACCCGGAGTTATGGAACACGGCGTGGGATCCTTCTACACGCTGTTTAGTCTAGTTTTACATATACTGGATATATGACACGAGTCGTGACATGGGAAGCACCCGCGGTCAAGGAACATGACGTGTAACCATACTACACGCCTAGAAACCAATTCTTCCTGGCTTGAGCCAGTTTCCTTATGTGACTTCGAATTCTTTCCTTAGGATTTGTCCCCTTGGAATTTCTCCTGAAGGTTCCCAGTATCATTTCCTAGAAACAACAGTATGATGCCTTTAGCAGGACTTTTTTAATAGAGTTGTGGGAATACCCTATGTACGACATAGAGTTGGATCCTCAATTCATACCTGAGACCCTAGGTAGTGTTCTTGGTATTGACGTGACCAACTTTACCCGGGATGTGATCCTCTGCTTAGCGTATTAGCTCAGACTGAGTTGTTGGAATCACCCAACGACTTAGTTGTGATCCTCATCTGAGCACCATGTTCTCAAAGTACATGTGGACTGTGTTCTCTCGGAACATATACTTTATATCTCTCTCTTCATACCTAGGAGTGTGTTATCCCAATTGGATGCTTAGTGGAATCTTCGAGCTGGATCATAGTGGTGGTTTCATGATGGTCACTTGAGTATGAGTATATCTGGATATTCTTGTTATATGTTTGGTAGACATATACTGTGTAGAGCTTACTGTAACTTTCTTTTGGGGAATTTCCCCTTTTTGTAATCCTTTGTGGTTTCGAGGTGTCCTACTGGGTATTGTTATACTCACCCCTATACGAGATTTTCCCTCACGTGTTGTGTCTTGTGTAGACGAGTGAGCCTTTGACAATATTCTAAACGTACCAGGACGGGACGGTATTTAGTGAGATCAGAAAGGCCGAGGTGTGTTCCTACGGCTACTGACTGCAGTCCTAGCACCTTTTTTAATGGTTGGACTTTGTTACAGACATTCT
Organism: Viscum album; assembly: GCA_963277665.1. Taxonomy (NCBI): domain Eukaryota; kingdom Viridiplantae; phylum Streptophyta; class Magnoliopsida; order Santalales; family Viscaceae; genus Viscum; species Viscum album. The sequence continues at coordinate 1,438,845,133 of OY728159.1, forward strand.
ATTTGGGGGGATTTTACATTTGGCCTGGGGTTTTACATTCTTGTACTTTACATTCTAGTCATACTCTGTTGGTTGGGTTTTAGTGAATGCATGCATCATTTCCTTTTAAAAAAAATTTTCTTTTAAGCTATGTGGGCTTGGAGATGTGTGTGCATGTGTATATGTTTATAGTTAATGCCTCACATGTTAGTAGCATGCCTACTCGGTGCTAGTCACTAGCCCCTGGCCTATTGGGATAGATCGGGACAGTAAATCATTTATTAAAATTTCTTATAACAATAACATTTTAATATTAAGAATAATATATACATCATAATTATAAAATATAGATTTATGATGGAAATGGTTTATTAACTAAGATAAAATTAACATGGTTTTTCATTGAAAATATCAATTCATTTTTTTTATAATTTATTCAAAGAAAAATGAATAGAATATATTTATCTATATAATATGAAATTTCATGTAAATAAATAAGGATATAACATGATATTGTATTATTAAAATCATAATCATAGAAAATCTTTATAAAAAATGATTTTGAAACATAAATTTAAGAACCCATTCTAATATTCAGATCAAAAAACATTGAAACATAAATAGATATGAGTATCCAACTAAATGTCATGAGAAGGATCATAAAATATATTCATTGGATGTAAATTCTACACATTAAAGAAGAAAATTATAAATATTTAATATTTCTCATTAGAATATAAAAATAAAAAGATACCCACATACCATATAGAATAATCATCATGTCTGTGTTTTATCATATTTAATAATTTTCATTACAAAATTGATTTAATATTTAATTTTTTTAATTTTTTAATTTTTATTAATAATAATGTTATATTAAAATAATTAAACAATTATGTCCACAATAGATGTTTTTTCTGATATTGGGTTCATATATATAAGATGACTTTCATAAGATCACTAGGGTAAACAAGTTCATTTTTTCATAAACTCATGATAAATAATTATAATGAAAAAATAGTATTGTTACACATAATTATTAATTTTAATAAAAAAAATAATTAAGGTTATGAAATATCAACTTCATTGCAATCATGAAGACACTAAGAAATACAAATGCATTATTGATGTATGAATTTTTCATTTATGTAAAGACCCAGAAATTTCAAAGAAAATTTGTTTCTTAATTTCTTTGGGATTTTACAAGAATTCAGTTTCTGACGGTGCCTGATTCCGAGGCCCAGTGTGCCTGTAATCAATTTTCGAAGTTTAGCTTTGGTACATTAAGTGAACGAATGAGGGTGTTTTTCTAAATTTTAATCTGATGCTCGGAATCTAAATATGAGGGCACAAATTAAACCACAACACCAGTAATTTCTTATGAGGACCATTTTCGAAGATATGTTTTCTCAAGAGGAGTTGTTAAAAATTTGTGGATTAATAAAGAATTGAATAAAAAAATTGAGGAATTTTTTTTTATTAATTCTTAATCTTAGTGGTTATATACATCATGGGGTAGTTAGGGTGGGACACACAAGCCCCTAACTACCCATGAGGGGATTAAAGGTGAGGTAGGGCCCACACGAGCCCCCACCTTTTCACATTGCCCAAAACTTCTTAAAACCCCCCTATTTAATTTTGTAACTCATCTTAAACTGAATAACTTTCCATTTCCTCTACCTCTCCCTTATCTCTCTCCAACACATACCTTAATTAATTAATTGAACCAAATCAATTAATTAACTAAGTGTTTTGAATTTTGAATGAAAATACTTGTGTTAATAAAATAATAGCATGAACCTATTATTTTACTTTGAATCATTTTCTGTGGGGGGGAAATGGAAAGAGAACTTGTGTAAAAGAAGGAGGAAGTTCCTCTTGGGTGGAAGAACATCATCCTCTCTGTGAAGAATGGTTCTTCTCTAATGAAGAACATTGACCCCAAAACTTATAACGACTCAGCGACCCGGATTCTTCAGAATTCTTCTTCCTCCATGACAAGGGAGAATTCACCGACCATGGTGATCATCACCAATGACAACATGCCTTCCTTCTTCATCACCGCAACAAGTGAGGAGACGCCATTTCCCCCTCAAACACACCCCGACGTCCACAGAATCTACGTCCGACCCCTGCGACACCGTTCACTGAAACACCAGACGTGAGACATCAAATATACCGGTAGGGGTTTTGTATTTACGTTCAGATTTTATTTGGATGTTCTTAGATAATACTGAACTCCTGTTATAAAATAACGGAGGGGGTCAGACCGCACAAACACGGCCAGAACTTCTCCCTTATTTTTATTTTGATGGATATCTTCGTGGCTTGAAATGGAAGCGACGCGGTGTCGTCGCACCTCACGGTGACAAGGAGAAATGCGGTGAAGAAGCGTGGTGCCATCACGCCGCGCCGTTGAGGCCAAACGAAGCCACGACTAGAGTCGGGCCACTGCGAAGGGGCGCGTTGCCGTCGCACCGCACCGAAGAACCATGAGGAGGCCGCTACCGGAGCGGGGCCACAGTGGAGGGGCGTAGTGTCGTCGCGCCGTTCCTGACGAACCAAGGTTGCGACCATGGGCCGTGGACGAGCTAGGGAGGGGGGCCGGAGCTGCCGGCCACCGGTTCTGGAGGGCAGGGCCAATCGGTCCTGCGTGGAGTGCACAGGCCGACCAGATCCCGAAATACCGGGGGTCAAACCCCCAGTCAGCACTGCTGGGAGGACCCCCCGCGGGTCCGCCGTTTCGTCAAAGGTGGTAGAGGTACCCCCCCCCCCTTCCGCGCTCATGCAGTGCGCGCGAAGCCCATTCTGGGCCGCACCATAGCAGGCCGGACCGGGACCCGGGTCCGTCCGGGCCCGAAACCCCCTAAAACTGTACAGGTTCTATTAAAATCCCATTAAATGGGATAAGGACCTCCGATCAACAGAATATCAGTTGTGATGTGATTCTTGGATCAATACGATGGTTTCAGTATATTACACTCAGGTTTCGTAGATCTTTGGGTACGTCCGGGTTCGTTCAAACCCGAATCCAACTGGGCCCCTGGTGCGGAAATGCTTATAACATGAGCTTCAGATGTCCGATTAACGTGTCTTCGACCTTGATTTATTACTCTTGATGAGATGGAACTTTTGGAATACATCACTTGAGGTTTGGACACAGTTGGATATTGGCCGGTTGGGGTTGAACCCAAAATCCTATCGAGCCCCTGGAATGGAAACGCTGATAACTATCAAACCAGACGTTTGTTTGACGAACCGTCAGCGACATTGGTGATCACTTTGAGAAACGGTCCCTATGAGTATATCTTATGAGTGTTCGGGGTACAATTGAGATGCGGTCGGGTTGGTTCGTACACGAAACCAACCGGGCCCCTGGGATGAAAAGGCTAATAACTCACAGACTGGGCGTCCGATAGACGTGCCGTCTGTTGTGTTGAGACCCCTATTACAAGGCAGTCCTTTGTGATATGTCTTCGTGGGACATTGTGATACTTGGAGTATCGACAAGTAGCTTGTGGAACAAACCCGACCAGAGACGAGCTTACGGAGTATGGAGACCGTGGAACCGGCTGAGACCTGACAACGGCTTGACCGACTCAACTTGGAGTGAGTCGACTAGCCCAGTTGAAAGAGCACTACTGTGTTTGGGTGCAGACCCACAGCGGATGGAGCACCTGTTAGTAGGTAGCAGACCTGTGGTACTCAACAGTAGGTGTACCTCTGTAGGCTATGAGCGGGAGCACTACTGTGTGAGGTGGAAGACCCATAGCGGAGGAGCACTACTTTGTGAGGTGGCAGACCTGCGGTACTCGACAGGAGATGTATCTCAGTAGTCTTAGGTCAGTGAGCAGTACCTCAGAGTTGTGACAGGATCACTGTACTCATTAGAGATGGATCTCTTCAGGAGTTACGATTTTGATAATGAAAATCCTGGTTTGAGCTGAGTCAATGACCTTTGTGTTTACCTCATGATTGAGATGGGTGACTTGATAACTTATGTATATGTATGGGCATATACCTAGGTAGTGGTTATCTATTGATTTCATAACCTTTTTTTTCCTCATGATTGGGATGGGGTAATTGATTACTTAGGTATATGTATGGGCATATACATAAGTAGAGGTTATCTGTTGAGATCTTTCATTATGGTTATAAATGATGGATTTAGTGAGACCTTTAGGGTCTCGGGGTTCCTACTGAGTATCGTTATACTCACCCCTGCATGGACTATGCCCGCACCTCGTTGTGTTGGTTGCAGACAACGGGCAGCGCTAACCGATGGCGAGTGTTCGAGGTTTGGATGGTATCTGAAGGTGGAATTCATGACGAGATGATATTCGGAGGAGGTTGATGGGCGAGAGAGTTGTGGAAGATATCTATACCTACCCTTCAGGTAGGATCTGTGGTGGACGATCCAGGAGCTGCGCTATCTGTACCTTCCCTTCAGGTAGGATCCGAGGTGGACGACTTAGGAGATGCTTTAATTCTTCCAACTACTTGTCTTTTCTATTGTACATTCGTTCAGTTGTAGCTGTACATTCAATTGGGTTTGTAATCTGGCCCATTTACTTTTCAGAATTTCTTTTGTACTTAGTGTATTACTTCCTCTTGTACTCTGTGGTATTTTGTTTACTTTTATATACTCAATGCATTCCTGGTTATTGGGATTTATACATTTGGTGCTAGTCGTCAGCCCTTGGTCTATGGAAGGCGGGCATGTGTTAGTGGTGACACAGGCCCCGAGGATGGGTCGTGACAAATTCATATCAGAGGAGTCAGTTCTACCGTAGAACTTAGGACTCTGATATTTTTATTTAGTGAATCAATACTGTTAATGGTACCAAGTGTGGTTTTCAGTTCAGGGAAACTAGTGTTAGTGCAGGTGGCCGACGTATCGATACACCAGGACACTGAAAACATATTTCTGACACTGTGCATGAAAACACTGATTGTGTGTGTGTTTTCAAATGTTTTAAAAGTCAGCTCAAACCATGTCAGCTCACCAGGTATAAATCATTTGACTGTGTCTTGTTTGTCTCTTTTAGGATGCCTCCTCGCGGACGACCAGCTAGATCCCTGAGAGTTGTACGTACTAACAGCCCACCGAGCGACGTGGCCTTAGTATAAGGCCCTATCCTAGTTGAGGCACCAACGAAGGCACCATCGGTACTACCAGCCATTGGGTCACCAATGCCACCATCCCCAGCAGCAGAGAGTGCATGTTGCTTGAGTGCACTGCACGAGTTCCAGCTCCAGAGGCCACCCAGGTTCAGGGGGGAGACAGACCCGCAGGTGGTTGAGGATTGGCCAGAGGTTGTGGTGAGAGATTTCAGGCTAGAAGGGATGCTAGAAGACATCATGTTGATCCCTGTTGCAAGCCTCTTTCAGATAGCAGTAGGTAGATGGTGGAGCCTAATGCTCTAGATGCATGACAAGGCAGAACTTCTGTGGGCATACTTCGAGAGCCTGTTCCTGGTAGAGTTTGTACCAGTCACCCATCGAGCAGTTGGTATACAAGAGTTACTACATCTACAAAAGGGTAGCATGATGGTGGAACAGTACTCAGCGAGGTTCACAGACCTCTCACACTAATGCAAAGATATGGTACATGACTCGTTCTTCAGGGCCCTAACCTTCGAGCAGGGGCTATGGTGAGAGATTAGAGCTTCTGTTGTTTCTCATAGCTTCCTGACATATACATGGGTGTTGGAGAGAGCACTCTTAGTGGATAGTTTCCTTGCTGAGCAGTCTCCAGCAGCAGGAACCACAACTAGCCAGCATGCAGAATAGTCTTCGGCAGCGGGCAGCAGATAGATGACGCAGAGATCCATGAGGACCAGACCTACCGGTGGCCGACTGCACGACTCAGGTTCAGTTGTGCAGGGAAACCGGGGTGGAGTTAGAGCCAGTCATTCCATGTGTGGGCAGTGTTACACCTACTGTGGGCTTGGTCACATGGTACGTGACTGTCCAACCCGCCGTACATACGATTAGCAGATAGATGAAAAACCCCTTAGACAGATGCAGGTGTTCGATCAGGTTGGACCACAAGGAGAAGGCGGCCATGGCAGGGGAGCTGGCCATGAAGCTGGAGGTGGACGACGCTTCGAGGTGTTTCCACCACCACCACAAGGAGGTCCACCCCGACTACAGTGAACATGTGGACTTGGGAGAGCTCATCTTCAGGAAGCAGAAGCATACGATTATGGAGCTCCGAAAGCTGGCAGACAAGAGCGGGACTAGTTCCAGGCATGGGACCTTTGATCTTGGTGCTTCTAGTTTCCTTGTTTTCATTGTTGTGTGTCTTTGTTCTTCGAGTTGTATTTATAAAATACACTTTTCTTTGTGTCATTGGCTTCCTTCATTTTTTGTGTTCTAAAAGGTTCTGGTTTAAACTGTTGACTTGACCCTCACTTTCAAGATTCCTACTGGAAAAGACCCAGTGACCTCACACTGATGCCGACAGTGTGACTCGGCCATTAGAGGCGAGAGGGATAGTTGGATCTCTTGGTAGTAACGTCGAGGCCTTACGACGTCGTCCCTGGCATGAATGCATCATTCATGTCCGGATTGATTGTATTAGGAAAAGAATGTGGTTCATCAAGGGGATGAGACCGGATTTCTCATATCAACAAAGAAGTAATCTTAACAGCTCTTGTGGGACTAGAGATGGTACATGCCATGATAGAGAAGTTCCAGGTCATCCAGGAGTGGATGAAGACTGCACAAATGAGGAAAAAAATCATATGTTGATAGGAGAGAGGACCACTGGAATTTGAGGCTGGCGACAATGTTTTTTTACGGGTCTGCCCTCCACGAGGTCTATGGAGATGTGGTCTAGGCGGAATGTAATCTCTGAGGTTCAGCGGACCTTTTTAGGACCTTAGTAGGGTAGGAGAGGTGGCTTACCGTTTGACCCATCCACCTCAGTTGCACCAGCTGCATAACGACTTCAACATATCTCAGATGAGGAGATACGAGCATGACCTTCAACATATCATCATCCATTGGGAGCTAGACTTTGGTGATGGGGTGACTTTTTCGGGGTTCTAGTAGTAGTTGAGGATCGATAGGAGTGGACCCTACGAGGATGGTCGATTCCCCTTGTGCGCTTTTGTTGGCAGCACGAGAACCTCCAGGAGAGCACATGGAAGCGGAAGGCTCAAATATGTGCTCTATACCACTTTTGTATCCCTAGTTTGTGTTAAATAATTATGGGGACGTAAAGCCCTAAGGTGGGTGTACAGTAAAGACCCGGAAATTTCAAGGAAATTTTTTTCATAATTTCTTTGGGATTTTACAACAACGTTGTTTCTGACGATGCCTAATTCTGAGACTTGGTGTTGCTTGAAATAAATTTTTGAAGTTTAGCTTGGGTATGTTCAGTGATCGAATGAGTAGGTTCTTCTAACTTTTATTCCGGTACTCGGAATCGAAATCCGAGGACACCGATAAAACCGCATCACCAGTAATTTTTTAAGAGGACCATTATCGAAGATGCGTTTGCTCAAGAGGAGTTGTTAAAAATTTGTGGATTAATAAAGAATTGAATAAAAAAAGTGTAGAACAATTTTTTATTAATTATTTATCCCAGTGGTTATATACAACATGGGGTAGTTAAGATGGGACCCACAAGCCCCTAACTACCCATTAGAGGATTAAAGGTGAGGTGGGGCCCACACGAGCCCCCACCTTTTCACTTTCCCCAAAACTCCATAAAACCCCCCCTATTTAATTTTGTAACTCATCTTAAACTGAATAACTTTCCATTTCCTCTCCCTCTCCCTTATATCTCTCCAACACATACCTTAATTAATTAATTGAACCAAATCAATTAATTAACTAAGTGTTTTGAATTTTGAATGAAAATACTTGTGTTAATAAAATAATAGCATGAACCTATTATTTTACTTTGAATCATTTTCTGTGGGGGGGAAATGGAAAGAGAACTTGTGTAAAAGAAGGAGGAAGTTTTTCTTGGGTGGAAGAACATCATCCTCTCTGTGAAGAATGGTTCTTCTCTGATGAAGAACATTGATCCCAAAACTTATAACGACTCGGCGACCCGGATTCTTCAGAATTCTTCTTCCTCCACGACAAGGGAGAAGTCACCGACCATGGTGATCATCACCAATGACAACATGCCTTCCTTCTTCATCACCGCAACAAGTGAGGAGACAATATTTCCCCCTCAAACACACCCCGACGTCCACAGAATCTACGTCCGACCCCTGCGACACCGTTCACTGAAACACCAGACGTGAGACATCAAATATACCGGTAGGGGTTTTGTATTTACGTTCAGATTTTATTTGGATGTTCTTAGATAATATTGAACTCCTGTTATAAAATAACGGAGGGGGTCGGACCGCACAAACACGGCCAGACCTTCTCCCTTATTTTTATTTTGATGGATATCTTAGTGGCTTGAAATGGAAGCGACGCGGTGCCGTCGCACCTCACGGTAACAAGGAGAAATGCAGTGAAGAAGCGTGGTGGAATCACGCCGCGCCGTTGAGGCCAAACGAAGCCACGACTAGAGTCGGGCCGCTACGAAGGGGCGCGTCGCCGTCGCACCGCACCGAAGAACCATGAGGAGGACGCTACCGGAGCGGGGCCACAGTGGAGGGGCGTAGTGTCGTCGCGCCGTGCCTGACGAACCAAGGTTGCGACCATGGGCCGCGGACGAGCTAGGGAGGGGGGCCAGAGCTGCCGGCCACCGGTTCTGGAGGGCGGGGCCAATCGGTCCTGCGTGGAGTGCACAGGCCGACCAGATCCCGAAATACCGGGGGTCAAACCCCCAGTCAGCGCTGCTGGGAGGACCCCCCGCGGGTCCGCCGTTTCGTCAAAGGTGGTAGAGGTACCCCCCCCCCCTTCCGCGCTCATGCAGGGCGCGCGAAGCCCATTCCGGGCCGCACCATAGCAGGCCGGACCGGGACACGGGTCCGTCCGGGCCCGAAACCCCCTAAAACTGTACAGGTTCTATTAAAATCCCATTAAATGGGATAAGGACCTCCGATCAACAGACTATCAGTTGCAATGTGATTCTTGGATCAATACGGTCGTTTCAGTATATTACACTCAGGTTTCGTAGATCTTTGGGTACGTCCGGGTTCGTTCAAACCCGAATCCAACTGGGCCCCCGGTGCGGAAATGCTTATAACATGAGCTTCGGATGTCCGATTAATGTGTCTTCGACCTTGATTTATTACTCTTGATGAGATGGAACTTTTGGAATACATCACTTGAGTTTTGGACACAGTTGGATATTGGCCGGTTGGGGTTGAACCCAAAATCCTATCGAGCCCCTGGAATGGAAACGCTGATAACAATCAAACCAGACGTTTGTTTGACGAACCGTCAGCGAAATTGGTGATCACTTTGAGAAACGGTCCCTATGAGTATATCTTATGAGTGTTCGGGGTACAATTGAGATGCGGTCGGGTTGGTTCGTACACGAAACCAACTGGGCCCCTGGGATGAAAAGGCTAATAACTCACAGACCGGGCGTCCGATAGACGTGCCGTCTGTTGTGTTGAGACCCCTATTACAAGGCAGTCCTTTGTGATATGTCTTCGTGGGACATTGTGATACTTGGAGTATCGACAAGTAGCTTGTGGAACAAACCCGACCAGAGACGAGCTTACGGAGTATGAAGACCATGGAACCGGCTGAGACCTGACAACGGCTTGACCGACTCAACTTGGAGTGAGTCGACTAGCCCAGTTGAAAGAGCACTACTGTGTTTGGGTGCAGACCCACAGCGGATGGAGCACCTGTCAGTAGGTAGCAGACCTGTGGTACTCAACAGTAGGAGTACCTCTGTAGGCTATGAGCGGGAGCACTACTGTGTGAGGTGGCAGACCCATAGCGGAGGAGCACTACTTTGTGAGGTGGCAGACCCGCGGTACTCGACAGGAGATGTATCTCAGCAGTCTTAGGTCAGTGAGCAGTACCTCGGAGTCGTGAGAGGATCACTGTACTCATTAGAGATGGATCTCTTCAGGAGTTACGATTTTGATAATGAAAATCCTGGTTTGAGCTGAGTCAATGACCTTTGTGTTTACCTCATGATTGAGATGGGTGACTTGATAACTTATGTATATGTATGGGCATATACCTAGGTAGTGGTTATCTATTGATTTCATAACCTTTTTGTTTCCTCATGATTGGGATGGGGTAATTGATTACTTAGGTATATGTATGGGCATATACATAAGTAGAGGTTATCTGTTGAGATCTTTCTTTATGGTTATAAATGATGGATTTAGTGAGACCTTTAGGGTCTCGGGGTTCCTACTGAGTATCATTATACTCACCCCTGCATGGACTATGCCCGCACCACGTTGTGTTGGTTGCAGACGACGGGCAGCGCTAACCGATGGCGAGTGTTCGTGGTTTGGATGGTATCTGAAGGTGGAATTCATGACGAGATGATATTCGGAGGAGGTTGATGGGCGAGAGAGTTGTGGAAGATATCTGTACCTACCCTTCAGGTAGGATCTGTGGTGGACGATCCAGGAGCTGCGCTATCTGTACCTTCCCTTCAGGTAGGATCCGAGGTGGACGACTTAGGAGATGCTTTAATTCTTCCAACTACTTGTCTTTTCTATTATACATTCGTTCAGTTGTAGCTGTACATTCGATTGGGTTTGTAATCTGGCCCATTTACTTTTCAGAATTTCTTTTGTACTTGTGTATTACTTCCTCTTGTACTCTGTGGTATTTTGTTTACTTTTATATACTCAAGGAATTCCTGGTTATTGGGATTTATACATTTTGTGCTAGTCGTCAGCCCTTGGTCTATGGAAGGCGGGCATGTGTTAGTGGTGACACAGGCCCCGAGGATGGGTCGTGACAAATTCATATCAGAGGAGTCAGTTCTACCACAGAACATAGGACTCTGATATTTTCATTTAGTGAATCAATAGTGTTAATGGTACCAAGTTTGGTTTTCAGTTTAGGGAAACTAGTGTTAGTGCAGGTGGCCGACGTATCGATACACCAGGACCCTGAAAACATATTTCTGACACTGTGCATGAAAACACTGATTGTGTGTGTGTTTTCAAATGTTTTAAAAGTCAGCTCAAACCATGTCAGCTCACTAGGTATAAATCATTTGACTGTGTCTTGTTTGTCTCTTTTAGGATGCCTCCTCGCGGACGACCCGCTAGATCCCTGAGAGTTGTACGTACTAACAGCCCACCGAGCGATGTGGCCTTAGTATAAGGCCCTATCCTAGTTGAGGCACCAACGAAGGCACCATCGGTACTACCAGCCGTTGGGTCACCAATGCCACCATCCCCAGCAGCAGAGAGTGCATGTTGCTTGAGTGCACTGCACGAGTTCCAGCTCCAGAGGCCACCCAGGTTCAGGGGGGAGACAGACCCGCAGGTGGTTGAGGATTGGCCAGAGGATGTGGTGAGAGATTTCAGGCTAGAATGGATGCTATAAGACTTCATGTTGATACCTGTTGCAAGCCTCCTTCAGATATCAGTAGGTAGATGGTGGAGCCTAATGCTCTAGATGCATGACAAGGCATAACTTGTGTGGGCATACTTCGAGAGCCTGTTCCTGGTAGAGTTTTACCAGCCACCCGTCGAGCAGTTGGTATACAAGAGTTACTACATCTACAAAAGGGTAGCATGATGGTGGAACAGTACTCAGCGAGGTTCACAGACCTCTCACACTAATGCACAGATATGGTACATGACTCGTTCTTCAGGGCCCTAACCTTCGAGCAGGGGCTATGGTGAGAGATTAGAGCTTCTGTTGTTTCTCATAGCTTCCTGACATATTCATGGGTGTAGGAGAGAGAACTCTTAGTGGATAGTTTCCTTGCTGAGCAGTCTCCAGCAGCAGGAACCACAACTAGCCAGCATGCAGTATAGTCTTCGGCAGCGGGCAGCAGATAGATGACGCAGAGATCCATGAGGACCAGACCTACCGGTTGCCGACTGCACGACTCAGGTTCAGTTGTGCAGGGAAACCGGGGTGGAGTTAGAGCCAGTCATTCCATGTGTGGGCAGTGTTACACCTACAGTGGGCTTGGTAACATGGTACGTGACTGTCCAACCCGCCGTACATACGATTAGCAGATAGATGAAAAACCCCTTAGACAGATGAAGGTGTTCGATCAGGTTGGACCACAAGGAGAAGGCGGCCATGGCAGGGGAGCTAGCCGTGAAGCTAGAGGTGGACGACGCTTCGAGGTGTTTCCACCACCACCACAAGGAGGTCCACCCTGACTACAGTGAACATGTGGACTTGGGAGAGATCATCTTCAGGAAGCAGAAGCATACGATTATGGAGCTCTGAAAGCTGGCAGACAAGAGCGGGACTAGTTCAAGGCATGGGACCTTTGATCTTGGTGCTTCTAGTTTCCTTGTTTTCATTGTTGTGTGTCTTTGTTCTTCGAGTTGTATTTATAAAATACACTTTTCTTTGTGTCATTGGCTTCCTTCATTTTTTGTGTACTAAAAGGTTCTGGTTTAAACTGTTGACTTGACCCTCACTTTCAAGATTCCTACTGGAAAAGACCCAGTGACCTCACACTGATGCCGACAGTGTGACTCAGCCATTAGAGGCGAGAGGGATAGTTGGATCTCTTGATAGTAACGTCGAGGCCTTACGACGTCGTCCCTGGCATGAATGCATCATTCATGTCCGGATTGATTGTATTAGGAAAAGAATGTGGTTCATCCAGGGGATGAGACCAGATTTCTCATATCAACAAAGAAGTAATCTTAGCAGCTCTTGTGGGACTAGAGATGGTACATGCCATGATAGAGAAGTTCCAGGTCATCCAGGAGTGGATGAAGACTGCACAAATGAGGAAAAAAATCATATGTTGATAGGAGAGAGGACCACTAGAATTTGAGGCTGGCGACACTGTTTTTTTACGGGTCTCCCCTCCACGAGGTCTATGGAGATGTGGTCTAGGCGGAAAGTAATCTCTGAGGTTCAGCGGACCTTTTTAGGACCTTAGTAGGGTAGGAGAGGTGGCTTACCGTTTGACCCATCCACCTCAGTTGCACCAGGTGCATGACGACTTCTACATATCTCAGATGAGGAGATACGAGCATGACCTTCAACATATCATCATCCATTGGGAGCTAGACTTTGGTGATGGGGTGACTTTTTCGGGGTTCTAGTAGTAGTTGAGGATCGATAGGAGTGGACCCTACGAGGATGGTCGATTCCCCTTGTGCGCTTTTGTTGGCAGCACGAGAACCTCCAGGAGAGCACATGGAAGCGGAAGGCTCAAATATGTGCTCTATACCACTTTTGTATCCCTAGTTTGTGTTAAATAATTATGGGGACGTAAAGCCCTAAGGTGGGTGTACAGTAAAGATCCGGAAATTTCAAGGAAATTTTTTTCATAATTTCTTTGGGATTTTACAACAACGTTGTTTCTGACGATGCCTAATTCTGAGACTTGGTGTTGCTTGAAATAAATTTTTGAAGTTTAGCTTGGGTATGTTCAGTGATCGAATGAGTAGGTTCTTCTAACTTTTATTCCGGTACTCGGAATCGAAATCCGAGGACACCGATTAAACCGCATCACCAGTAATTTTTTAAGAGGACCATTATCGAAGATGCGTTTGCTCAAGAGGAGTTGTTAAAAATTTGTGGATTAATAAAGAATTGAATAAAAAATTTGTAGAACAATTTTTTATTAATTATTTAACCCAGTGGTTATATACAACATGGGGTAGTTAAGATGGGACCCACAAGCCCCTAACTACCCATTAGAGGATTAAAGGTGAGGTGGGGCCCACACGAGCCCCCACCTTTTCACTTTCCCCAAAACTCCTTAAAACCCCCCTCTTTAATTTTGTAACTCATCTTAAATTGAGTAACCTTCCATTTCCTCTATCTCTCCCTCAACTCTCGCGTATACATACCTTAATTAATTAATTGAACCTATTCAAATAATTAACTATGTGTTTTTAATTTTGAAAGAAAATACTTATGTTAATAAAATAATAGCATGAACCTATTATTTTACTTTAACACGTTTTTTGGGGAGAAAAGGGAAAGAGCTCTTGTGTTAAAGAAGGCGGATGTTCCTCTTGGGTGGAAGAACATCATCCTCTCCATGAAGAACGTTTCTTCTCCGACAAAGAACAACGACCCCTCAATTTGGAATGACTCAGCGACCCAGATTCTTCTGTCTTCTTCTTCCTCCACGACACGGGAGATGTCGCCGACCACGGTGATCATCACCAACGACAACATACCTTCATTTGTCATCACTGTAACAATTGAGGATACATCATTTCCTCCTCAGACGCACCCTGACATCCACAGAATCAATGTCCGACCCCCTCGACGTCATTCTCAGCGACACCCGACGTGCGACGTCAAATTTCCAGGTAGGGGTTTTGTCTTTACGTTCGGATTTTATTTGGTTGTTCTTCAATAATATCGGCCACCTATTATCAAAATAATATTGGGGTCGGACCACACAAACACGGCTGAATTTTCTCCCCTATTTTTATTTTGGTGGTTATCTTTGTGGCTTGAAATGGAAGCGACGTGGTGCCATCACATAGCACAGAAACAAGGCGAAATGCGGTAAAGAAGCGTGGCACCGTCGCACCGTGCCGTTGAGGCCGAACGAAGTCGGGGCTGGAGTCGGTCCGCGATGGAGGGGCGTGGTGCCGCCGCACCGCTCCGAAGAACCACGAGGAGGTCAGGGTCGTAGCGGGGCCACGGCGGAGGGGCACATCGTGGTCACGCCACGCCAAGCGATCCAAGGCCGCGGCTTAGGGCCGCGGCGGAGCTAGGGAGGGCGGCCGGAGCCGCCGGCCGCCGGTTCAGGAGGGCAGGACCAACCGGTCCCGTGTGGAGTGTGATGCCCGGCCGTTACGTCCTGCCAGATCCGGAAAGACTGGGGGTCAAACCCCTGGTCAGTGCTGCTGGGCGGACCCCTGCGGGTCCACCGTTTCGTCGAAGGGGGTGGTTGTTCCCACCCTTCTGCGCTCATGCGGTGCGCGTAGCGCACGTGCCTGCCAGGACCGGCCGCGCTTGCGGGACCATCGGCACCGGGCCGGGCCGCCCGCGACGGGCCTGGCCGCGACGGCTAGTTTGGGTCATGCCAACCGGGCCGGGACACACCCTAGCATCTCGGACCCAGACCCATGTCGGTTCGACCCGATTCGGGTCGACCTAGGGGGTCTCGGGCCGGGTCGGTCTGGGCCCGAAACCCCCTAAAGCTGAACAGGTTCTCTTAAAAGACCATAACATGGGATACAGACCTTAGATCAATAAACCGTCAGTTCCGATGTGATCCTCAGACCAAGGCGGTTGTTTCAGTATATAACACTAATGGTTTTGGAGAACTTTGGGTATGGTCGGGTTGGTTCGAACTCAAAACCAACCGGGCCCTCAAAGCGGAAATGCTTATAACATGAGCTCCGGACGTCCTATTGACGTTCCATAGACCATGTTGGATTCTTCTTGATTAGACGAGACTATTGGAATACTTCGCATGAGGTTTGGATGCAGTTGGATAGTGGCCGGGTTGGGTTGGACCCGAAATCCAACCGAGCCCCTGGAACGGAAAAGCTGATAACTATCAGACCGGAAGTCCGTTGGACGAACCGTCAGCGGCGTTGGTGACCACGTTGAGAAACTGTCCCTATGAGTATACCATATGAGAGTTCGGGGTACATTTGAGATGCGGCCTGGTTGGTTCGTACACGAAACCAACCAGGCCCCTGGGAAACAAAGGCTAATAACTCACAGACCGGGCTTCCGAAAGACGCGCCATCTGTTTCATTGAGACCCCTATGATGAGGCTTCCCTTTGAGATACTTCTTAGTCAGAATTTTTGATACTTGGAGTATCGACCAGTAGCTCTTGGAGCGGACCCTCTTGGATACGAGTGTATGGAGTACATAGACCGTGTAGCGGGCTGAGACCTGACGACTGCTTGACCGACTCGACTTGGAGTGAGTCGACTAGCCTTGTGGACAGAGCACTACTATGTTTGGGTGCAGACCCACGGCAGAAGGAGCGCCTGGTTGCCAGCAGAAGACCCTCAATACTCGATAGGAGGAGTACCTATGTAGGCTATGAGGGGGAGCACTACTGTGTGAGGTGGCAGACCCATGGCGGAGGAGCACAACTTTGTGAGGTTGCAGAACAATGGTACTCGATAAGAGGAGTATCTCAGCAGTTTTGGTTAGTGAGCAGTACCTCGGAGTCGTGACATAATCCATTTACTCATCAGAGACGGAGCTCTTCAGCAGTTATGATTTCGATAATGAAAGTCTTGGTTTGAGCTGAGTCAATGACCTTTGTGTTTACCTCATGATTGAGATGGGTTAGTTGAAAACTTAGGTATATGTATGGGTATATACCTAGGTAGTGGTTATCCGTTGATTTCATAACCATTGTGTTTCCTCATGATTGAGATGGGATACTTGATAACATAGGTATATGTATGGGCATATACCTAATTATAGTTTATCTGTTGAGATCTTTCTTTGTGGTTATCCTTATTGGATTTAGTGAGACATTGAGTGTCTCGGGGTTCCTACAGAGTATCGTTATAATCACCCATGCACGGCCTATGCCCGCACCTCGTTGTGTTGGTTGCAGAAGACAGGTAGCGCTAACAGAGTCCGAGTGTTCTAGGGCTAGACGGCATCCGAAGGTGGACTTCACGACGAGACGATACTCGGAGGAGGTTGACGGGAGAGAGAGTTGTTGATGCTATCTCTTCCTACCCTTCTGGTAGGATCTGTGGTGGACGATCCTGGAGGTGCGCTATCTGTACCTACCCTTCAGGTAGGATTCGAGGTGGATGACCTAGGATCTACTTCTATTCTTCCAGCAGCTTGTCTTTTCTATTTTACTTTCATTCACTTGCAGCTGTACTTTTGGTTGGGTTTGTATTCTGGCCCATTTACTTTTCAGCACATCTTTCGTACTTAGTGTATTACTTCCGCTTGTACTCTGTAGTGTTTTGTTTACTTTTATAAAGGAAATGCCTTCCCAGTTATCAGGATTTAGGCCTTTGGTGCTTTTCACCAGCCCCTGGCCTATTGATGGCGGGCTTGGGGTAGTCACGACAGGGGCCCTGAGGACGGGTCGTGACAAATTATCATGAAGGAGAGAAGGTAAGTACTAATTTTTCAATAAATAATTATCATTAAATAATAAAATAATATGTTATTTATTAATATTTATATAATTATATTACTGTAACATCACAAGTAAATGAAGAATATGATATTTTCATATTTATTAAAATGTTTGAATTAAATATTAATTTTTCTTTAAAAGGATTTCTCTGTTCGATAGAGTACAAGATACGCAACAACAAATATCTTTGAAATCTTATGGTGCACACTAATAATATAATAATATTATTTTAAATGGTTGTTAACTCCTTTCCATTGTATTTGAGGGAATGAAAAAAAATAAATAAAATAAGATTATATATTCTTTTTAAATATATTTAAATTTACCCAACAAAAGTTAGAGGCTTAAAATGTTAGTTAATCTAATTTTAATCACTATTTA
Source organism: Viscum album (assembly GCA_963277665.1). Lineage (NCBI taxonomy): Eukaryota > Viridiplantae > Streptophyta > Magnoliopsida > Santalales > Viscaceae > Viscum > Viscum album. The sequence goes on from OY728159.1 coordinate 1,438,862,653, forward strand.
CATTAAAAGTTTGATTTACCACCTTTTAATTGCGAACCCTCTTTAAATATAGTTTTGGTTAAATTATTACATTCTAAATGATCAAATAAAATCTTTCTTTAGAATGGGGACATCATATTTAACTTTGGATAATTTTTTGGTATTTTTCTGATAAAGATCATTTTTTATGAATATTGAAAAATATTGTGTTTTAATTCAAATGTGCCTTTTAATATAATTTATATATATGGTTAGATTATCTTTTTAATTGATTTTAAAAATTAATTAGAATATATTATTACCATGTATTACAATTTTGTTCATTAGAGTTATTTTCACTTTGAAATTGGACTTAAACAAGTGTCAATCTTTTGATTATTATTGTTTCTTAAAAACACAATATTTGTTTTAACAATGGGAATTAAGTTTAATATTAATTAATTCCACTTATATGTTTTTAATTTCAAAAAATAGACATGATTTTGGAATTGGGTATATTTTATATAGCTTTTTCTGCTTTTTTGTTATTTTTCTGAAAAACATCAATTTTTGATGAATAGTGAATCCATTGCGTAGTAGTATAAAAATGATTTTGTCATTTAAATGAAATTTTACAACTTCTGTGAATTAAAATTTAAAAAATCTGACATAAATGGTTTTTATGAAGAAGTAAAATGTGGTTTAATAAGAAAAAAATAATTTTTGGTAAATAGTAACTTTTGACTATTATTTACCATGGTTAAAGATAAATAGGGAAATTCATGGATAATAGAATATTCCAATTATTCAACATATACCTTATCAATTTTTTAAATCAAATTAGTTGAGTCATTTACGACCATGGGAAACTTTGGGTTGATTTTGGGACCACATTGATCCACTTGGGAGTGATAATGAAAATTTAGATTAACTAACTTAAAGTAGATGAAAAAATGACAAAAGAAAATATCTTTTAGTAAATTAATTCTTAGAAGGGGTTATATAAATTATAATTTCGACTATAAATATTCATTAGAAAACTAAAAAAATTTACTAGATCATTGTATTTTTTTATAATTATTATACATCAAATAAATTAAATTATTTATGACACAATAATGATGTAGTATTTACTTCATTAATAAATGATTAAAATAAATAAGATTATAATGATTAAAATATTGTCCAAAAAAGGTCCAATTATGATTGGATTATTTTATTTCTAGTGTGAGTCATCTTATATTCTTCTATAATGATTTTTGGACCATGATAAACAAAATATAATTATATAGAAAAATAATGTTTTCAAACATTCTTAAAAGAGCCCCTCCTCTCCCTTAATAAAGAAGACCATTTATAACCAATTCCTCACACCTCTCATGCCATTTGGAACATCCAAACTCTTTCCAATTAATCTACCTACATCCCTATTCTCCTCCTATAAGCCTTACCATAGGCATAAGGGACTTAAAAAAGTCCTTTGGTTCAAACCAATGGGAGTTACACAAATTAACGGTATTGGTTTCTCTTAAATTGTTTTCTTTTATTTTACTTCTCCAAACCCTAAACTCGTTTTATTTCATTCATTTGTAATAAACACCAGTTTCCCAAATATAATAGGATGTTATTAATAGAAGGATTTTAACTACACTTACACACACCTCCATCTAATGGATGAAGAACATAATGTGTCTTGGGATGGAAAACTAACGGCTCACGAAACGATGATTGTTCAATTACATCTTACCACCTCCCATGATGGAAATTATGATGGCACTGTATTTATATATGATATATATTATGTTTATGAATTCCTTTTTATTCTGTAATTCCCAATTATATCAAGAGTTTATGGTTTCCATAGTGGGTAAATACAATATTATCATTTAAGGAAGTGTGGACTACCGCACCCCCAAAGTGATGTGACTCGTTAATGCCTTATGTGGGATGTATATAGGATCGATTTAATGATATTATATAAGATATTATACTGTAATAATAATATATCTATGTATCATTATGTTTTAAATCCATTAAAATAGGATATAGAAATGAATGTAGCATTCATTGTACGTACGGCTTACCGTCTCCATGAACGATGCATTTTAATTTCATACCACAAATGTTATGTACTATTATAAATACATTTATATACTAGATATAAATGATATATACGATATATAAATCATGAATATAATTTTGGATATAATGGACTATTGACCAGATGGACACTTGTAAATATTAGGTGATCATTTTTGACTAAAGTACCAAATATCGAAAAAATGAACGTTATTAACATAAATGATTAAATAATGATTATAACATTGTAATAAGTGATATACAATGAATAATAAATTGGAAAAAATTCCTTAATCATGTAAAATTATCTTTAGTTCATTATTCGGGTGATTAAAAAATGATCAAGTCATGTTGGACACGTGGTAAGGGACTTCGTCTCAATCTCCTTTCATTGAGGTGTATTTTGTTTTAATACATGACTTTATCATATATTATATATAAACTCTGTTGAATTTTTAGGGGAATATTTTTATACAAAGTGTTTTACTAAACGAAAAAAGGATTGTTTCTTTTAATGTAAGCGCTGACACCTAATATTTCCACCGCCGTGAGTATTATTTGATCTTTGGCGTCCTCAAAAAGCCATAATATTTTTAAAAGAAAATAAATACCATATAATATTTTATATATTTTGGTTTTGAAAATGGTTTTGATAATGTATTTGTTATGTAATTATATTTAAGTGATATATTGTGATTGAAATGTGGAAATGTATTCATTCCTATATAATTGTTTTATGTTTTATGATTTTATAATGTTACTTGGACATTTGACGGGTGGTTACATGATAAACCAAATGATGGGTGGAGTCATGAATACCAGAATGGGTGGTTACATTATAACCTCCAATGCATTGGATATGGAAGTCGGCCGTATGGCTATTCCATTTAGAGATATGTGTGGAAGTCGACCATATGGTTATTCCATTTAAATATTTTTATGTCCCAAGTTAGCTTTATAGTTTATGTGTTCTTTAGGGGTTTATTGAAATATTTTGGTTTAAAAAGGGTAAGTAATGATCTATTATTCAGTGAAGAGTATTTACTACTTCATAAATGTGAAAAGAATTACATATGTTAATGTATTCATGGTTTACATGTTGTTTTGATAAGATAACAGTTTTACTTCTTTGTGTATCCCCTACTGAGCTTTTTATGCTCATCTAAAAATTTTGAGATGTTTTTCACATGAAATAATGTGGAATATGGTCAAATATGGGATCATGGAAAATTCATGTTGTCTTAGAGATGGAACTAGACATGACTCTTTTTTTCAGGAGTTCATGTTTTGTAAATAAATAGATACTGGGTAGAAGTGTCTACATTGTAATTATTTGATATGTAATATTTTGAAATGTAATAGTTATGGACTAACATTCTAAAACTCTAAGCCTAAAAATCTCCTCAATGTGAATTATTCATTTAATTCAAGATAATGTATGGTTTAAGGTCGGGTCTTTATAGTTGGTATCAGAGGATAGTTTAGACAAAATTAGGAGTTAGGGTATTGTTAATTTAATATCAATAAATTTATTTAAGTTAATATTTATATCAAATAGAATTTATAGAATACCACGTTGCATCATCTAAGATATGTCCGTGTTTAGAATATTTTTTCGTAAAGGAAACATAACATCTTTTCTGGGAAGGCATACAGAGGAGAATGACCTTCCGAATCTGCAACCAGAGATGGTCGGAATCAGAACGAATCAATTTGTTACAATGATGGCTTAGTTGATTTAGGTGATATATTTTGGTATTGTTTATTGATGATATTTTGGGTTATTAAAAACATAAAGAGAAACATGAAATTCATTTATGGATTTTCTTGCAAACCTTAAAAGAAAAGAAACTATTTCTAATATTCACAAAATCTGAATTTTTGTTACAAAAAATTTCTTTCCATGTTCTCATTATTTCAAAAAATGCCATTACTATTGATCCGGATAAAACCAAAGTCGATGAAGAATTTCCAAGATCCATAAATATAACTGAGATTCATAGTATTCTTGGATTGGGAGGATATTACAAGAGGTTTTTTGAGAAATTTTCACAGTTATCTAGTCCAATGACTAAGTTAACTTGAAAAGGTGTTATGTTCATAGGTACAAAAGAATGTGATGAATGTTTTTAGGAATTTAATTGGATATTGGTGAATGCTTCAGTTTTGTCACTACCTTCTAGAAATTGTGAGTTTGTTATCTACAGTGATGCTTCGTTGAAAGGTCATGGATGTTCATTACCCAGAATGATCAGGTAATTGCTTATGCTCCACTTTAGTTGAAACCTCGTCTGTTAAATTACCCTACACATGATTTGGAATTAGCTGCTGTTTTTTTATTAAAAATATCAAGGCATCATATTTATGGAGAAAATTGTGAAATATATACTGACCTCAAAAGTTTAAAGTATATATTCCTTCAAAAGTAATTGAAAATGACACAGAGGAGATGGCTATAATTTTTCAAGGATTATGATTTCACGATCCTTTAACATTTGGGAAAATCAAATAAAGTGGAAGGTGCTTTGAGACGAAAAAGTAATGTCTCATTAACCATGTTACGTTTGGAAAGAGATCCTTTGGTTTTTGATTTGATTAGTTATGGCATAGAAGTTTTTGGTGCAAGAAATTCTTATGTTTTGTATTAGGTGTCAGTGAGATCATCTTTATAAGATAAAATTAAGAATGTGAAGAATGAAGATAGTGATTTGTAGAAAAAGAAAGAATTGGTTCATAAGTGTATGTTGCATGAACTTAACATTGATAATGATCGTGATTTGATGTTTGTGAGAAGAATATTTGTGCCTTGTGATTCACAGTTGATGATTGAATTGTTATGTGAAGATGATAGTTCTCCGTTTTCAGTTCATCCTGGTAGTACTAATATGTAACGAGATATTCAAGAGTATTACTGGTGGGATGGAATGAAAATAGATATTGCTGATTTTACTGTGAATTATTTGACTTGTCAGCAGGTTAAATTAGGGTGACAGTTACTGAAAGGAATACATGAGCCTTAACCGGTACCAGATTGAAAATGGGAAAATATATCCATAGACATCATTGTGGCATTACCAAATACATCATGAGGAAATAATGATATTTGGGTTATAGTTGATCGATTGACCAAATTTTGTCATTTCTTACCTATTCGAATAACATCATCTCTAGATCAACTAGCTCGGTTGTCTGTTAAAGAGGTTGTCAGGTTGCATGGATTTATACTCTACATTGTATCTGATCATGATCTCATGTTCACTTCAAACTTTTCAAAAGGCCTTAAGAAGTCATTGGGTACTGAATTGAATTTTAGTACAACTTTTCATTCTCAATCAAATGGGATGTCAAAATGAAGAATTTAAATATTGGAAGATATGTTACGTGTTGGTTCGATCAATTACCAGGGAATTTGGGACCAACATATTTCTTTGGTAAGATTTTCAAATAATAACTGTTTTCATTCCAGTATACAGATGGCTCCATTTGATGCATTATATGGATAGGATGTCGAACACCAGCTTTTTGGGATGATGTAGGTGAAAGAGAGATGATGGTACCAAAATTGGTATAAGAGATGGTGGAGAAAGTTCAGTTTATTAAAAATAACATGAGAACATCTCAGAGAAGACATTAAAGATATGCAGATAACTAGAGGAAGGATCTTTCCATTGAGGTAGGTGATCATGTCAGTCTCAAAGTATCTCCATTGAAAAGTGTGAAGCATTTTGTTATGAAATGAATGTTGTGTCAGATGTTCTTTGGACCTTATGAAATTCTGGAGAAGGTTCGATCCGTTGCGTATAGAGTGGTGTGTGTATAGGTTTATAGGCAATGCCTCCCATGTTAGTAGCATGCCTGCTCGGTGCTAGTCACCAGCCCCTGGCATATTGGGAACGGTTGTGACAGTAAATCAATTTTTTAAATTTAATCTAAAAATAATATTATAATAGTAAATATAATATATACATCATAATTATAAAAAATAGGTTTATGATGGAAATGGTATATTAACTAAGATAAAATTAAAGTTGTTTTTCATTGAAAATATCTGTTCTTTATTTTTATTATGTATTGAGAGAAAAATGAATAGAATATATTTATCTATATAATATGAAATTTAGGGTAAATTAATAGAGATATAACATGATATTGGATTATTAAAATCATAATCATAGAAAATATTTATAAACAATGATTTTGAAACATAAATTTAAGAACCCTTTCTAATATTCAGATCATAACACATTTAAACATAAATATATATGAATATCTAAATAAATGTCATGAGAAGGATCATAAAATATATTCATTGGATGTAAATTCTAAATATTAAAGAATATAATTATAAATATTTAATATTTCTCATTAGATTATAAAAATAAAATGAAACACAGTAACCCTATAGACTAATCATCAAGTCTGTGTTTTATCATCATTAATAATATTTTTTACGTAATTGATTTCCAATTTAATATTTTTAATTATTTATAATTTATTAATAATAATGTTATATAAAAATAAATAAACAATTATATCCACATTATATGTTTTTTATGATATTGGGTTCATATATATAAGATGACTTTCATAAGATCACTAGCGTAAACGAGTTCATTTTTTTATAAACTCCTGAAAAATAATTATAATGAAAAAATAGTTTTATTACACATAATATTTAATTTTAATAAAAAATTTAATTATGGTTATTAAATATCAACTTCATTTCAATTATGAAGACACTATTCAATACACATGCATTATTGATGAATCAATTTTTCAATTATCATGAAGGATATAAGGTATGTATTATTTTTTCATCAAATAATTATCATTAAATAATAAAATGATATTTTCTTTCTTAATATATATATATATATATTATTGTAACATCCCAAGTAAATTAATAATAAGATATTTTCATATTTGTTTAAATGATTTAATTAAATATTAATTTTTCTTTAAAAGTTTTTCTATGTTCGATACCATACAATATATGCAACAACGGGTTTCTCTGAAATCTTACATTGCGCACTAATAATATAATATTATTATTTTAAATGGTTGTTAACTCCTAGCCTTTGTATTTGCGGGAATATAAAAAACTAGCTAAAATATTATTATACATTCTTTTTAAATATATTTACATTTACCCAATAAAAGTTAGAGGCTTAAAATGTGAATTTATCTAATTTTAAGCACAATTTATATTATAAGGTCAATTTACCACCTTTTATTGGTGAACCCTCATTAAATCCAGTTTTGGTTACATTAATACACTCTAATTGACCAAACAAATCTTTCTTTATAATGGGGAGATCAAATTTTACTTTGGGTAATTTTTTGGTGTTTTTCTGATAAAGATCATTTTTTATGAATTGTGAAAAATATTGTGTTTTAATTCAAAAGTGTCATTTAATATAATATATTTATATGGCTAGATTATATTTTTAATTGATTTTAATCTATAATTAGAATATATTTTTACCATTTATTCAAATGATTTTCATTGGAGTTCATTTCATTTTGAAATGGACTTAAATAAATGTCAATCTTTTGATAGTTATTGTTTCATAAAAACAAACTATTTGTTTTAACAACGAGAATTATATTTAAAATTTAAATATGCCACTTCTATGATATTAATTTGGAAAAATAGACATCATTTTTCAATTGTGTCTATTAAATATAGCTTAGTCAAAAATTTTGGTATTTTTCTAAAAAATTTCAATTTTTGATTAGTAGTTAAACCACTGAGTGGTAGTTAAAAAAGTAACTTTTTCTTTTAAATAAAATTTTACCACCTCTATGAATTAAAATTTCAAAAATATGACATACATGGTTGTTATCTAGAAGTTAAATATTGTTCAATAAGATGAAAATAATTTTTGGTAAATAGTAACTTTTGACTTTTATTTACCACAGTTAAAGATATATAGGGCAATTCATGTATAAAAGAATATTCTAATAATTCAAATTTTACCTTAACAAATTTTGAAAGCTTATTAGTTGAGTCATTTACGACCATGGGAAAATTTGGGTCTATTTTGGGACCACATTGAGCCACTTGAGAGTGATAATGACAATTTAGATTAATAAACTTAAAGTAAAGGAAAAAATGACAAAAGAAAATAACATTTAGTAAATTAATTCTTAGAAGAGGTTATATAAATTATCATTTCAACTATAAATTTTAATTAAAAAACTAAAAAAAATTTAATACATCATGGTATTTATTTATAATTTTTAGACATCAAATAAATTAAATTATTTATGACACAATAATGATGCAGTATTTACATCATTAATAAATGATTTAAATAAATAAGATTATAATGATTAAAATAATATCCAAAAAATTTCCAATTCTGATTCGATAATTTTTTTCAAATATGAGTCATCGTATATTTTTCTATAGTAATTTTAGGACCATTAGAAACCGAATATAATTATATAGAAAAATAATGTCTTCACACTTTCCTAAAGAGCCCCTCATCTCCCTTATAAAAAGAGAACATTTCTAAGAAATTCCCTACACCTCTCAAGCCATTTGGCTCGTCCAAACTCTTTGCAATTAAGCTCCATAAATCCCTATTCTCCACCTAGAAGCCTTACCATAGGCATAAGTCACTTCCAGAGTCCTTTGGTTCAAACCAACGGGAGTTACTGAAATTAAAGGTAATAGTTTCTCTAAAATTGTTTTCATTTATTTTACTTCTCCAACCACTATACTCTTTTTATTCCTTTATTTTGTAACAAATACCAGTATCCGCAATATAATAGAAAGTTTTTATTTTAAGGATTCAAACTACACTTACACACTCCTCAATCTAATGGATTAAGAACATGATGTTTTTGTGGATGGAAAACTAACGCCTCACGAAACGATGATTGTTCAATTACATCTTACCGCCTCTCATGGTAGCCATTATGATGGAACTATATTTATATATGATATATATTCTTTTTATGAATTCTTTATTTTTTTGTAATTCCCAATTATATCAAGAGTTTATGGTTTCCATAGTGGGTAAATACGATATTCTCATTTGAGGAAGTCTGGACTATCGCACACCCAAATTTATGTGACTCGTTAATGCATTATGTGGGATGTATAAAGTATAGAGTTAATAATATTAAATAAGATATTATACTGTAATTATAATATATCTATGTATCATTATGTTTTAATTCCATTAAAATAAGTAATAGAAAGGAATGTAGCGTTCATGTGTATGTACGGCTTACCATCTCCATGAATGATGCATTTCGTTTCTTACCTCAAATGATAAGTACTATTATAATTACATGTATATATTGGATATAAATGATATATATGATATCTAAATCTTGAATATCATTCTGGATATAATGGACTATTGACCACATGGACAACTTGAAAAAACAAGTTGTTCATTTTTTCTAATGTATTAAATATTGACAAAATGAATGTTATTAACTTAAATGATTACATAATGTTTATAACTTGGTAATAAGTGATATAAAAGGAATAATAAACTGGAAAAAGTTTCTTAAGCACATACAAATTAAATTTACTTTATTATTCAGGTGATTAGAGAATGATCAAGTCATGTCGGACATGAGGTAAGAGACATTGTCTCAATATCCATTCAATGAGGCATATTTTTTTTAATACACGACTTTATTTTAAATGCTATAAAAACACCATTGACAATTGAAGGGAATATTTTTATATGAAGAATTTTACTAAATGACAAAATAGAACGTATCTTTTAATGTAAGTGGTGAAAATGACTTTTTCTGCTACTGCGAGTATTATTTGATTTTTGGCATCTTCAATAAGCCATAATGTTTTTTTAAAAAATAAATACCATATAATCATTTATATATTTTGTTTTTGAAAATAGATTTTATAATGAATTTTTTATATTAATATATTTATGTGATATATTGTGATTGAAATTTGGAAATTTCTTCATTCCTTTATAATTGTTTTATGTGTTATGAATTTATAATGGTACTTGGACATTTGACGGGTTGTTATGTGATAAACCAAATGATGGGTGGTGCCGTGAATACCAGTATGGGTGGTTACACTATAACCTCCAATACATTGGGTATGGAAGTCATCCGTATGGCTATCCCATTTAGAGATATATGTGGAAGTAGACCGTATGGTTATTCCATTTAAGTATTTTTATGTCCCAAGTTACCTTTATAAGTAATGTGTTCTTTATAAGGGTTTTATGGTAATCTTTTGGTTACAAAAGGGTATGTAAGGATATTTTATTAGTGACGAGTATTTAATACTTCATAAAGATGAAAAGTATAACTTATGTTAAAGTATTCATGGTTTACTTGTTGTTTTGAAAAACTAACAGTTTTACTTCTTTGTGTATCGCTTAATGAGATTTTTATGCTCATCCAAAGTTTTGGAAATTTTTTTCACAGTACATAATGTGGAATATGGTCAAGGATTTGATAAAAAAATTCATGTTGTCTTAAACATGGAACTAGACATGACTCTTTTTTTCAGGATTTCATGTTTTTTAAATAAAAGAATACTAGGTAGAAGTGTCTACAATTTAATTTTTTGAGATGTAATATTTGGAAATGTAATAGTTATGTTCTAACATTATAAAACTCTAAACCTGAAAAGATCCTCAATGTGAATTATTAATTTAATTCAATATAATGTAAGGTTTATGGTTGTGACCTTATAGTTGGTATCAGAGGTTCATTTAGACAAATTTATGAGTTTGGGTATTGATAAATTAATATCAATAAAGTTACTTATGTTAATATTGATATCATATAGCATTTACAGATTACAATGTTGCTTCTTCTAGGATTTGTTAGTGTTTAGAATACTTTTTCTTAAAGGAAACATATAAGCTTTTCTGGGAAGGCATACAGTGGAGAATGACCTTCCAAATCAGCAACCATAGATGGTCGGAATCAGAATTGAACAGTTTGTTGCATTGATGGCTCAGTTGATTCAGGTGATATATGGTGGTTGTGTTTATTGGTTATATTGTGGTTTATTAAAAATTTAATGAGGAACATGAAATTCATTTAAGGGTTATCTTTCAAACCTTAATAGAAAAGAAACTATTTGTGATATTCAGCACGTGTGAGTTTTGTTTACAACATATTTATTTCCTTGGGCACAATATTTCAAAAAATGCCATAACTATTGATCCTGATAAATCCAAAGTTGTGGAAGAATGGACATGATCTACAAATATAACCAAGATTAATAATTATCTTGGTTTGGGAGGTTGTCACAAGATGTTTGTTGAAAATTTTTCAGGGTTATCTAGTCCAATGACTAAGTTAACTCGATAAGGTGTTATGTTCTTCTATACAGAAGAATGTGATGATTTTTTTTGGAATTGAAAAGGGTATTGGTGAATGATTCAATTTTGGTACTGCCTTCTAGAAATGGCGAGTTTGTTATCTAAAGTGATACTTCATTGAGAATAATTGGATGTGTCCTTATGAAAAATGATTAGGTTATTTATTATACATCATTAGTTGAATCCTCACGAGCTAGATTACCCTACACATGATTTGGAATTAACTGCTGTTGTTTTTTCATAAAAAATTTGGAGGCATAATTTTTATAGAGAAAAATTTGAAATATATACTGACCTCATAAGTTTAAAGAATATATTCAATTATAAATAATTGAACATGAGACAGAGGAGATAGCAAGAATTAATAAAGGATTAGGATTTCACGATCCATTACCATCTGGGAAAAGCAAATAAAGTTGCTGATGCTTAGAGTCGAAAAGTAATGTCTCATTAACCATGATACATTTAGAACGAGATCCATTGGTTTTTGATTTGACGAAGTATAGAATAGAATATGTTGGTGCAGGAAATTCTTCTGTTTTGTATCAGGTTTCAGTGATATCATCTTTATCAGTTAGAATAATGAAAGCCCAGAAATAAGGTAGTGAGTTGCAGAAAAAGGTAGAATTGGTTTAGATGGGTATGTTTCCTGAATTTAACATTGATAATGATTGATTATTGAGGGTTGGGAAAATATTACGTGTGCCTTTTGATTCACAGTTGAATAATGAATTGTTATGTGAAGATCATAGTTCTTCAATTTCAGTTCATCCTAGTAGAACTAAGATGTAACGTGTTCTTCAAGAGTATTACTGCTGGGATTGAATGAAAAGAGATATTGCTAATTTTACTGTGATGTGTTTGACTTGTCAACAGGTTAAAGTAGAGAGATAGTTACCGAAAGGAATACTTCAGACTTTACCAGTACCATAGTAAAAATGTGAAAATATATACATGAACATCATTGTAGGATTACCAAAGACATCTTGAGGTAATAATGAAATCTGGTTTATAGTTTATCGATTGACCAAATATTCTCATTTACTTCCTATTTATGTTACATTGTCTCTAGATCAACATGCTTGGATTTATGTTAAAGAGTTAGTCATGTTGCATGGAGATATTCTCTCCATTGTATATGATCGTAATCTCATGTTCACTTCTAACTTTTGAAAATGCCTTAAGAAGTCACTGGGTACTGAAAAGAATTTTAGTACACCTTTTCATCCCAAATCAAATGGGAAGTCAAAAAGAACAATTCAAACATTGGATGATATGTTATGTGCTTGTTCAATGGATCACCAGGGATGTTGGGACGAATATCATTCTTTGGTTGAATTCTCAAAAAATAACAGTTTTCATTCCAGTGTATAGATGGCTCTATTTGAGGAATTATATGGTGAGCGTTGTCAAACTCCAATATTTTGGGATGAAGTAGGTAAAAGGAAGCTGATGGTACCAAAATTGGTATAATAGATGGAAGAGAATGTTCAGTTGATTTAGAACCTCATGGAAACAGATTAGAGCATACAGAAAAGTTATGCAGATAACTGGAGGAAGGATCTTTCCTTTGAGGTAGGTGATCATGTCTTTCTCAAAGTTTCTCCATGGAAAAGTGTGATACATTTTGTTATGAAGTGAAATTTGAGTCTAAGGATCATCGGACCAAATGAAATTCTGGAGAAAGTTGGATCAGTTGTGTATAGAGTGGATTTACCAACATGTTTATCCAAGGTACACAATGTTTTTCATGTTTCGATGTTGATAAAATTTATGCCAGATCCATCTCATGTTTTGAGCCCAGAGGTCGTTCAGTTGGAAGAGAATATCTTTTATTAAGAACAACCAGTAAAAAATTTTCACCATAGAGGGCAGGTGTTACAGAATAAGATAATTATCTGGGTAAGGGTTTTGTGAAAAATAACATATGGTTGAAGAGGAAACGTGGGAATCTGAAAATGTTATGAGGGATAAATACCCCCACTTATTTTGATATGTGAATAAAAATTGCAAGGACGCAATTTCCAAAAGGGTGGAAGGATGTAACATCCCATGTAAATGAAGAATAATATATTTTCATATTTATTAATATTTGTGAGTTAAATATTTATTTTACTTTAAAATGGTTTCCATGTTCGATAGCGTACCAGATACGCAACAACAAGGTTCTTTGAAATCTTACGTTGCACACCAATAATATAATATTATTATTTTAAGTTGTAGTTATCTCGTAGCCATTTTATTAGAGGGAATTAACAAAAATAACTAAAATATGAGTATACATTCTTTTTAAATGAATTTACATTTACCCAATAAAATATAGAGGTTTAAAATGTGAATGAATATAATTTTAAGAATAATTTACATTGAATGATCTATTTACGACATTTTATTGGAAAAACCTATTTAAATCAACTTTTGGTAACTTTAATACATTCTAATTGACCAAATAAAATCGTTATTTTGAATGGGGACATCAAATTTTACTTTGGGTAATTATTTGGTATTTTTTTGATAAAGTTCATTTTTTAATGGATAGGGATAATTATTGTATTTTAATTAAAATGTTCCTTTTAATTTAAATTATTTATATGGTTATATTATCTTTTTAAATTGTTTTAATTTTTGATTATAATATGTTTTTACCATTTAATACAATGTTGTTCATTGGAGTTATTTTCACTTTGAAATTGACTTAAACAAGTGTCAATCTTTTGATAGTTGTTGTTTCGTAAAAACACGCTATTTGTTTTAACAACTAGAATTAATTTTAAAATTAATTAATTCCAATTATATTGTTTGAATTTGGAAAAATAGAAATCATTTTTGAATTCATAATATCAAATATATCATAGGCTGAATTTTTTGTTTTTTTCGTAGAAATCGTCAATTTGTTATGAATAGTAAAACCACTTAGTTGTAGTTAAAAAACTGAATTTTTCATTTAAATGAAATTTTACCACTTCTTTGAATTGAATTTAGAAAATCTTACATACATGGTTGTTATCAAAATGTAAAATTTGGTTCAATAAGATTAAAATAATTATTGGTGATTGGTATCTTTGGACATTTATTTACCCTGTTTAAAGATAAATATGTTGTAATTCATGCATAAAAGAATATGATAATAATTCAAAATTTGACTTAAAACATGTCAAAACATTATTAGTTGAGTCATTTACGACCATGTTCATCCTTGGGTATATTTGGAGACGTCATTGAGCCACTTGGGAGTGATAATGACAATTTATATTGATTAACATAATGTAAAGGAAAAAATGACAAAAGCAAATATCATTTAGTAAATTAAATTTTATAAGGGGTTATATAAATAATCATTTATACTATAAATATTCATTATAAACCATAAATGATTTAATACATCATAGTATTTCTTTATAAATTTTTTACATCAAATAAATTTAAATATTTACGACTCAATAATGATAAAGTATTAACCTCGTTAATAAATGATTTAAATAAATAAGAATATAATGATTAAAATATTATCCAAAACATGTCCAATTCGGATTGAATTAATTTATTTCGAATAAGAGTCGTCTTATCTCCTACTATAATTATTTTTGGACCATTAGAAAACAAATATAATTATATAATAAAATTATGTTTTCACACATTCTTAAAGAGCCCCTCATCTCCCTTATAAAAGAAAAACATTTCTAACCAATTCCTCACACCTCTCAAGCTATTTGGATCCTCCAAAATCTTCCCAATTAAGCTCCCTACATCCCTATTCTCATCCTAGAAGACTTACTTTAGGTTTAAGGAACATCTAGAAGACCTTTGGTTCAATCCACAGGGAGTTACCCAAATTGAAGATAATGGTATCTCTTAAATTGTTTTATTTTAATTTACTTCACCAACCCATATACTATTTTTATTACTTTATTGTGTAAAAAAACAATAGCCTCAACATACTAAGATTTTGGGATGAATGGATTCTAATTACACTTAAACACACCTCCATATAATGGATGATGAACATAGTGTTTATGTGGATGGAAAACTAATGCCTCACGAAACGATGATTGTTCAATTACATCTTACAACGTCTCATGGTAGAAATTATGATGGAACTATATTTATATATGATATATATTATGTTTATGAATTCCTTATGCTTCTATAATTCCCCATTATATCAATACTTTATGGTTTCCATAGTGGGTAAATACGAAAATCTCATTTGAGGAAGTGCGGACTACCGCACACTCAATGTGACATGACTCATTAAAGACATGTGTGGGATGTATAATGGATAGAGTTAATGATATTATATATGATATTATACTGGAATTATAATTTATCTATGTATAATTATGTTTTAATTCCATTAAAATAAGAAATATAAATGAAATTTGCGTTCATGCGTACGTACGACTTACTGTCTCCATGAACGGTGCATTTTATTTTCATACCTCAAATGTTATATACTATTATAAATACTTGTATATACTGGATATAAATGATATATATGTTATATAAATCATGAATATCATTCTGGATATAACAGAATATTGACCGTAAGGAAAAATTATAAATATTTGTTGTTCATTTTTGACTCATGTACCAAATATCGATAAAATGAACGTTATTAACTTAAATGATTACATAATGTTTATGACATGGTAATAAGGGATATAAAAGGAATAATAATCTTGAAAAAGGTTATTATGCTATTATAAATTATCTTTAGTTTATTATTCAGGAGATTAATGAATGGTCGAGTCAAGTCGGACAAGAGGTAAGGGACTTCGTCTAAATCTTATTTAATTGAGGCATATTTTGTTATAATACACGAATTTATTTTATACGCTATATAAACACCCCTGACATTTCAAAGGGAATATTTTTCAAAGAATAATTTTAATAAATGACAAAAAAGAATGTTTCTTTTAACGCAAGTGGTGATAATGACCTTTTTCTCCACTGTGAGTATTATTTGATCTTTGGTATCCTCAACAAGCCGTAATTTATTTTAAGAAAAAAAATGACATATACTCATTTATATATTTTGGTTTTGAAAATGTTTTTTATAATGGATTTTTTATGTAAATATATTTAAGTGATATATTGTGATTGAAAAGTAGAAATGTATTCTTTCAATTATAATTGTTTGATGAGTTGTGATTTTATAATGGTACTTGGACATTTGACAGGTCGTTACGTGATAAACCAACTGAATGGTGGTGTAGTGAATATCAAGACAGGTGTTCACGTTATAACCTCCAATGCATTGGGTATGTAAGTTGGTCAAATGGCTATTCCATTTAGTGATATGTGTGTAAGTCGACTGTATGGTTATTAGATTTAATTATGTGTTCTTTATACAGATTTTATGGTAATCTTTTGGTTACTAAAGGGTATATAATGATCTTTTATTCAATGAAGGGTATTTACTACCTAATAAAGGTGAAATGTATTACTTATTTTAATGTATTCATGTTTTACTTGTTGTTTGGAAAAACTAATAGTTTTACTGCTTGGTGTATCTTTTACTGAGATTTTTATGCTCATCCCAATATTTTGAAATATTTTTCACATGACATAATGTGGAATAGGGTCAGTGATGGGATCAAGGAAAACTCATGTTGTCTTAAACATGGAACTATACATTACTCTTATTTTCATGAGTTCAGGTTTAATAAAAAAAGGATACTAGGTAGAAGTGTCTACATTGTAATTTTTGGAGATGTGATATTTTTCAGTGTAATAGTTATGGTCTAACTCTCTAAAACTCTAAACCTGAAAAGATATTCAATGTGAATTATTAATTTAATTAAAGATTATGTAATGTTTAAGGTTTGGCCCTTTCAATTACTCTGAGATGCAGACATGGAAGACAAAACAAATCACTTTGTCGCGGTGGTAATCCACAAATACACACTAATGATGTCATAAAATTTCAATGCATGTTATTTGAGGATATATATAAAAAAATTATCTTGAATTTTAAATATGTTATGAATATAATATATCTATATTAAATATATCATAATAAAAATTACTGGGAGGTGATTTTTAAAAACCAACACTTCATTCTGGGAGGCGGTAGTCTATTCTACAAATGAACAATTGTGTCATTTCTGATTTTATGGATGATAACATGGAAACATGTTGATAATTTAACATAATAACATATTATTATATAGAATAAACTATTTTTATTATAAATTTATTTTTGGAAGATATTTAATGGTGAATATTTGTAATTAAAATCAATATTTTTGGTTATGAATGAGGACACTTCATTGGAAAACTGTGTTGGGATCAAAAAAAAATCCCCCCAAAATTGGTTTTGTGATCAAATAACGGAATATGTGATTTTTATATTACAATAAGGAAGGGTTTTGTATAATCCTTATATGAGCCAAAATATATCTTATGTGTGAATAAAATAGGAAATGGTGTTCCCATTTAAAATTGATTAGGGGAGCACCTTTTGAATAACATAAATTTTAAACACAAATCAATAAATTTTCTTATTAATATATTAAAATATGTTATGTGTAAAAAAATATTTTCAATCGATATTTATAAAACTATATATTAGTTTTTTACCCTTTTCACATTATTAATATGTATTAACACTTTATGGAAATTACCATGTTCATAAATTTCATACCATTGCTGTCTAAATATTGACTATTAATTTATATTTGGATAATAAATGCACCGTATTTGGTATACTAAAACATATGATTTTCAGGATTCTGAATACATTTTTTATAAGTTTCAATCATTTGATTTTATAATAAATTTAACATAATATATTAAATTTTATTTTTTAGAATTATTCAACTAATTTGACATCAATCACAACATAATAATAATGTAATTTTAATATATTCATACACACATCAATAAAATTTTATAAACATCTAAAAATATATAGAAAAAAGTAATTCATTCAAATAATATAATTTGTATTATTTAATAAAATGATTTTTTTTGTTTTTTAACTAATTAAGTTAATTTATTTAGGATTTTCATACCCTTCTAAGTTTATTACCACATTAATCAATATTATAAATTAATTAAATACATAATAATTAACTATTTATTAACAAAAAAATTATATTGAATACAATTATATGTATCAAATAGATATTATTGATATTAAATAAAAGAAAATTTCATTTTTCACATTATCATTATCTTAATTATTATAAAGCACGAAATAAAATAATTATTATTCCATCCGGTCATATATTATACAATTTGTATATATTTCAATGAAATAAATTCATCTAATAGGATAATGGAAAATGTATTGGTGAATTTTCAGTCCTTATAATACTAATTTTAACTTTATATACCTGATTAACCCTAAATGTGCTAATAAATATTTACTATAGTTACAATTCATATTGAATGAAAATAAAGTCGACCTTATTTTCTAATATTATATAATATACTACTAAGTATGAAATATATTTTACCTAATTATATACATAGAATAGATATGATTTAATTTAAAAGTAATCTAGAAAATAAATTGAAAATTTATTATATATATAAAAAATTTTCATAAGAATATAAAGATTTCCTATCATAATTTAAAATTTAATAGATTAAAAATTCCCAAATTGGATTAGTAATAATATTATTAAACTAGTTATACATTTAATAAAATTTAAAAAAAATATTTTTGTTTTAAACTGCTTTAAAAATAAATGACTTTTTATATATATTTGGTGTGTTTTCTGATTCATATAAAAATTCAATGTTTTCAAAAAAATATCATAATTTATAAATTGGATAATTTTATATTACAATTTAAAAAATGATTTTTTTTTATAAAATTAATTTTCTATTAGTTCTTTATATTTATGACAATATTTTCTCAGTAAAAAAATAAAATCCATTTTTGTAGAAATATCTTTTTTGAATATAATTACCTTACTAAAAATTGAATGATTATATAAAAAGAATTTACCAAGTTTTTTATATTGATTATAAAATTTAAAATGTTACCTATAGAATTCAATAATATTTGTATCTATGAATTTAATGACTATGTTATAGCATTCATTTTTCATTAATAATTTATATGGGTTTTTAGGCTCAGTGTTCTGTGTTGTATGCACTATAGAGAGAAGTTTTATTTTAAAATCTCAAGGTGTAACTTTCTACCCCCTAATCATTACTATATTATATCATAAATATTTTAACATGATCATATTAATATAGGGTTTTATATTTTTAAATCCATTCATGTAAAACCACATCATAAAAAAGTATAATTAAACATCTTGAAAAGTTCGAATCGAAATTATGATATTCATATGAAATTACACAGGACTGGGTTTCAAAATAGGATAAAAATAGTTGTATGTAAACATATAGATAAAAATGAATTTAATCATATCATTAGTCCTGGTAATGTTAATGTCAAGAAAATGGATAACATCCACAATACTGTAAGCCAAAGAGTTGAGGATGAAATATTAATTTATTAGAAATGATGGTAGTATGATGACAATTTTATTTCAATTAAATTTATTTAATGTAGAAGGATATTATAATCTCAATAAATAGAAAATGGTAAAATATTATTACATTATATATTTCATATTTATAAGAAGAGTCCCCTTGATTAGGTTTCCATTGATCAAATTCTGCATCGTCTCTTACTCCTCTAAATAAAGATCAATTTATTTATTTCTGAAACACAGGTATAAATTTCTAAAAGATCATATAATCAAAAAATTGATAAAAAGACGATCCAAATATCATTATATTTTATCCATAATATAAACAAATATCATAAGATAATTCATAAAAATAAATAAACAATTATATGAAGAAATAAAATATTTATAACAAAATCTTCAACAATATCTTCAGAAGTGCTTCATAGTCCATTTTAAAAATAAAAACAATAAAATTTAACTAAATATTTTTGAATATTCTTAATACTAAATTATTTTTATGATTTTATAACTAATGTTTGCATGAATAATTTAACATTTATCCATAAATAACAACATTAACTCTTTATGTGTAATACAAAAAATTTATATGTTAGAATCATATAATATTTATGATCATATACTCATTTCCATACATAAAATAAATCACTATAAAACTATATTATATTGATAAATTATTCAAAAAATATAATTTGACACATATTGCACAAATAGAATCACATAATCTTTGGGTTATATTAATCACATAAGGTTCAAAATAATTTATTTCCTATTATCTAATTAATTTTAAATCCCATTACTATCTATATGTCATTAAATTTCATCTAAAATTAGACATATATTCTTATTTCAAACAATATAAATATAATATAATCAAAAAAATATCATATAGGGAATTATTATACATTAAACCATAATTTACTTTTGGCTATGGTTTTATACCCTGTATCCTTTTTAGTTTTGAAGGGTTTCCTTTTATGTAATAAAATTATTAATATATTTCTTATAACATCACAAAAGGTATGATTAACATAAAAAAATAACATCAATCAATATATATGGTAATAAACCTTATATATTTCCTGAACACTAGTCTTAGGATGATATTAGTCTTTTTCAAATAATACAACATGTCGCACAAAAGGGTTGCATATAACTTATCCAAAAAACAATATCTGAAAATACCGTTATTAACATTATAAACACAATACTTAAAACCTAAATAGGTGGGTTTAATACATTTAACATATAAGTAACTGAACTTATTACATTACATATTCTTGACTTTTAGTGAAGAACATACATACATTCATATATATGGTCGTTTCATGTTTATATTTTTTCTGAAATAAGATACAAAACATACATAAAAATTCGAATTTATATATAGTGCATAACATAAAAATAATATCCATTTCATCCACGATATAAAACATTTAAAATAAAACATGTTTGCGTTGAAAAATATTCATAATATTTAGAAAGGATTCTATATATTTAATAAACATCCTAATAACCTATAAAACAATTTAAAAACATTTTTATATCACAAAATCACAACAAGGGATATTATAAGAAGATAAAGATAACATTATTCCAGGATGATATTAAATAATTTAAAAAAATTCATACGTGACATCCATATATACAGTCTTTTAGAAACTAGAGATTCCAATGATATTTACACAAAACATGAAGAATATAAATTGAACCATAAATGTTTCATTATCCACTGCATACAAAACATTCTAACCATCTCAGCTATCTTATAAGTTGTTACCCTCGCGACAACCTTAGAATATAACCCTCTAACCTACCTTATAGTGTTACCATCACAATTATACTTAGAGGAACCATACAAATGACATCAAAACATATACATAAACAATGGATTGGTATGATATATATGTCCAAACCATCATCATAAATTATTCCGAGAACCAGAACAAAGTCATAAAACATTAATAATTTCATAAAAACATTTCATATGAATTTCATAAAATTGAATTTTAAAAGTGGTTTTTAAAATAATGGTTTCATAAAAATATCATACAGTTGAATTAAAACATAATTTAGTGGATGTAATTAGTAAATACACTATAGAAAAACATAATTCGACATATAATAAAGATATTTCATCACATAGACAATATCAATGTCACATAAAAAATGATGAATAATTTTATCCCAATGAATCGAAATCAGTATAAGAATTACCTTACCTCGAGATTTTTATACTTAAAAATAGTTTATAAATCATGTATAATGGTTAAAAAGTGTTTTTAATATCTTAAGGAAAAATATTATCATTTTTACTACCACATTTGATCATTTCATAACATCATTTCACACTTAAATTATTTTAATTTCATTTCTTTCATTGTTTCACGTTTGTTCTTTACATGATTTCCATTGTTAAATAGTATTTGATTTTCATGTCATATGGAAATGAAATTATAGAAGTGTAATGAAATAGTATTCTAGAGTTTCTAGAATACAAAATGATACCTCAAATAATTTTTTTATCAAAAATAACTATTGATCAATAGGTGAATCATTAATGATATTGTATTAAATGATTTTTTGTGGTTCCTCGATAATAATGAACATCATTTATTATAAAAGATAATAGCATGAATAAAATTTAATTAAAGAACATAAAATAGGATAAATAACAAGAATTATATTCAGTTTCGATCATTAAATGGGTATTAGGATAATCATTGATGGAAGTAATTGCAACTTCAAACATATGGTCTTTGATTTTTGTAAATTGGTACATTACAGAAGTTGTTATTATCTTTAGAATAACAGGAAGAGAGGAGGAAGAATGATAATGAATTTTTTACGATAACATGACATAATACATAATATATATAATTTTTTTGATTTCATATATCTCGAATAAGGGGATGGGAAGAGAGTATATGAAAATAATGGAATTGAAAAAAACATATAATTGAAGATGGTTCTTACACTCGATCTCTTATCCTTGTGATCCTCCTTAATTCCTTTAGTTTTCGCCTTTTGGTGAGACTAAGGCCTGGTACATGGGGAAGAGACTTGGGGATGAGATTTGGAAGTACATAGACAATGATACGATATTGATAGTTATTAGAGGAAGAGGGCAATGAGGGTGGTATTTATAGTGTTAGATATGAGGGATTTAATATTATTTTAGTCATTAGTTTAATATTTTTTCCTAGAATATTAATTTTATTAATGGATGTGACCATAAATAAAAATAAGTGATTGTGCATTTGAACCATTTGGGATGAAATTAGCATTGACATATGAAATTGTGCATTTGATAGATAATTTGATTATAAGGTATTTTACCATATTTCATTATTCATTAAAAATTTATGAATTCCAAAAAATTCCAAAAAATTCACCCTTAGCATTTTTTGAATTTATAATTAAAAAATGAACTCTAATTATTGAATCTAATTTTCTTAATATTATTAATTTTATTTAAATAAAATCATAATTTCTTAAAAAAATATCATTTTGGAAAATATAACTCATTTTTAAACCTCTAAAATTTAATCAAGAGGTCATTATCTAAAATCCTTAAGAAAATAAAATATTAATACATTTTACTATTCATTAGGTTCATATTTCTATTCAAAATGGTATGTTCATATTCATCAAAAAAGTATGTTGGTTTTATCAGCATCAAAATAACATACTCATCACATCCTTATATGGCAGTTTGTTGAAATTCAAATCATTGATGTTGAAAAATTATATCGAATGGAAAATTTTATCTTTCTACATAATAAAGTGCAGCATTCATTTCAATTTATTTTTAAACCATTGGTGTGTTACATTATCACATCCTTCTAGAAATTGCCTCTGAACAATTTTAATTAATTATAAATTAAATGAGGGTACCATTCCGTCATATAATTTTCTTATTCCTAGGTTTAATTTTCCACCATGTGGTTTCTCTACAAAACCATTACAGAGTAGATAACCTTATTACAAAATAATTTTTCCCTTTCATCAATAATATGAACTGGTGCCTCTTCATTTGAAAGGATCTCTTCCAAGTGAACATCTTTTGGGTTCAAAACATATATTCAATTTGGTACTTACTTTCTCAACATTAAAAAATGAATAAAAATGTGTACCTGAGATAAAATCGGTTGTAAGGATACTTTTTAGTTGACTAACCCATCATTCTCTATGATTTTACAGGGTCCAATTAACTGTAATATTTTATTTCTATTCATACCAAAACATATTACACTTTTACAGGATGAGATTATTTGAATAACACGACCTCCTAACTCAAAATAGAATTCCCTCCTCCTATGTTTTATAACTTTTGTGCCTACTTTGAGCTGTCCACATGTGTTTCTAGATCATCCTCACTTTCTCGGTCTCTTCTGATACTAGTTATTTTCTAATCAACCTCCTTTCCACAAATTCATCCCCAAAAGATAGAGTTTGGAACCACTTCCCAAACATTGCAAGAAAAGGTTACTTCTATATACTGGAATGAAAACCTTTTTTATAATAAATTTCATCCAAAGAAAAAGGCTAATACTAACTTCCTTTGTATTCTATTGTACTATAACTATGAATATCATCCAATATCTAAATCATTCATCCTGACTAACATTCTGATTAAAGTTAAAAATCTATTCTAAAAATTAATTCAATTACCATTGATATCTAATGTCCCTTTGAAAAAATATAATTGAACCTGGGATTCTGATTAGATACAATATAATGTGGCACTAAATGTGACCTAAAAATCTATTTTAGGTACAATAGAGAAAGATAATTCAACTACATTGTATATCAAATTGAATGAAAATGTGTAGGTTTCATCAGCTGATCAACAATAAACAAATTCACATGGTTTCCTCAAGAAGTATTAAGATGTCCCACCATGATTTCCATGGATATATTTTTCCATTTCCAATCTAGAACAAGTAGTGGCAGAAGAATCCCCTTCAGTAATTGTTTCTCTACTTTAACCTGCTGATATGTAAAACATTTCAGATTAAAATATGCAATATCTCTTTTCATTCCATACCACCAAAAATACTTATGAATATCCTTATATATCTTAGTATTACTAAGTTGAACTGAAAATGCAGGATTGTGAGTGTCACACAATAAATCATTCTTCAATTTGGAATCACAAGTTACACACAATCATTTTCTAAATCTCAAAATACAATATTTATCAATTATAATGTCTAGCATGTTTTCCATTTTAACCAATTCAACATTTTTTACAGCTCGCAGTGTTCCTTCTGGACATGGTTAATTAGGTTTGATAATTATGAATGCACTCATACCTAAATCAAAACAAATTTATTTCTTATACAAACAAATTATATGACCATATTCATCTAATCTTAAATCATAGGATCATGTTCCAAATGTAACATGGATAATGATGCATGATTTTTTGGACAAAAGGCATCCCCCACTTTGTTCTATTTTCAAGGATGGTTACTTATCGTGAAATCAAATATTTTTATCATTTCATGACATATAATATTTCTCATGGTTAATTATTTATGAGTAAATATATACATCAATATTTTATGGTCAGTATATATTTGACATTTGGATATGTATAAATGATGCCACCAAATTTTAAAATATAAAACTACCACATCAATTTTCAAATAATGTGTCTTCTTATTTAACACATGGGGGATTATTTTTCTTGATGTATAATCAAATTACCTTTCCAATCTATATGCGAACCCAACCAAGTCACTTCAATGAAGAATCATTGTAGATGACTAACTCACTATTTCGAGAAGGCTTGTCCAAAACTGGATCATTGTCAAATATCTACTATATTTCCTAAAATCAAACATCCCATTCTTATGTCCAATAATATTTATCCTCTTTTTTTGTTAACATAGTTAGTGGGCCAGATAAAAGTGAATTTTTTTTAACAAACCTTTTGAAATTACCAACTAATCCAAGAATACTATGAATATATGTAATTAATGTAGGTCTTTTCCATTCATATACCACTTTAGTTTGGGTAGGATAAACATTTATTCCATCCTTATTTATAGTTTTCCATAGAAAGTAAATCTATTATTACTTAATATAACACATGTTGAATTTTGTATATAACTTCATTTTCATTAATGTTTGAAAAAAACCTCTTAGAAGTTTTCCATTCTATTCTTTACTCATAAAAAATATAATAATTTCACCAATAAATACAACCCCAAACATATACATGAACTCATTAAATAGTTTATTCATATGATTCAGGAAAACAGTAGGTGCATTATCTAACCCAAATGATATAACAAAAAATTCATAATTCCCATATCTTGAACAAAATTCTGTCTTTTGGATGTCGTCCTAGTTCACCATCAACTGATTATATCTGAATCTCAAGTAATTCTTTGAAATGTACTGAGCTCACTTGATCTAATTAAAATAATGAATTTATATGAGTCAACATATTCTTTTTTTAATATTGTTGTTATTCAAGGTTCTATTGTTAATTAAAATTTGTAACATAACTATCTTTCATTTTGATGAAAACAATAAGAGAACACCATGGTGAACTTCTTGTATTATTGAATCCTTTATCGAGAAACTCGTGAATCTTATTTTTCAAATAAATAAGGTCTATTTATGGCACTTCAAATGGTGTAGTGAAATTATATTAGAATCAGGAACAAATTAAATTGTGAATTTGACAACCCAATAAAGAATGACATCAGGTCAGTCATGAAGAAAAACATAAATGAATTAATTTACCATTGGCACATCATTAATATGAAATGATCCCAGGAATTCAAAAATATGATCAAGATAACATTTACATAAATATCTCAATAGTTTCTTAGCTTTCTGATATGGCATCATGTTTTTGGTTTCATTCTTATATACAAATTGAAAAACATATTGAAAATCAAATTCTTTATCTCTATAGTAAAAGTTAGAAAGATAAACAAAAAGTGAATCCACCAAAGATAAAGATATCAAACTTTAATAAGGAAAAAACAACATGGTATGTAGGTAATGTATTTTTTGTATATAATAATAGGAAGATTTAAAAAAATCATTTTTCTATAACATTTTCTCTGGTGTTTTATTAACATTTTATTATCTCATTTGTTTAGGTGATATTTCCAATTAAATAGAATATTCCTCCGAAACAACAGAATCTGTAAACCTTGTATAAAACAAAACATTAGAAAAATATTAGTAAAATAACATGGTACATGTTAAAACCTCATTGGATGGTTTGAAATCTACTTACATAGTCACAAAGGATCTCACTATACCATTATATATATAGTATGCCTCATTTCCTTCATTCAGATCTCTATTTCGGAAGGCATTTTCATAAATACTAATATATCCACATTTAAAATACATAATTGTTATCATATTAGGACGAGTCTTAGGATAATTTTCATTATAATACTATTCTATATGTCCAAACATTAAACATCCAATACACATCCTAGTTTGGGTAATGCATTCCCTAGGGTTATTTTATCCAAAATTCTCTAAAACAAGAAACACTAATTTATTACCATAAAATTTATTAGATTGATTCATACCTATCACATTCCATCTGTACCAAAAATTCACCATGTTTTCAAAGTGCATGTGATCATCATAAATTTTAATTTCAACCCACTCAGTATAAAAGTCATGTTTCTCATTAATTTTGATTTCAAAGGAGGCCAATTCCCACTAATACCTTACTTTTAATCCTGAGTAAAATTTATATATTTTTATATAAAAATGCAAAATAACATTTGGATAATACCTCACCATTCATGGGATGTTTTATTTATACACAACCCTATAATATTTCACTTTTTTCTTATATTCAGGAATATCATGTCCATTATAAGTCAAACAACCATAGGAATGTTTTTTTCAAGGAATATACATTTAATTTCATCACACTATAAGGTATCAATCTCTTATCTATCCTTGATATTACTTTCCATTGACCCCCACTAAACAACATCACCTTCAAAACAATAAATAGAAATACTTACCTTTTGATTATCTGAACATCCCATAACATTGAATATCTTTTCAAAGGATTTAATCCATCCTTAATTTCCTACCGGTTTAGAAGATCCATTGAAAACTAGAGGTTGTTGTCTCCTAAAATGATCCACATTCATTATGTTCCTCGGTGGTACCTTTGGTTTTTAATCTGCATGGATGCCACCACCATTTATTTCTTGTATTAGTAATTCATTTACTGTCACTAACTACTCGGTTTCAAAACCATACTATTCCAGGTTGTAGATTCGGAAGGATACTATTCTATCAGTGCCTCCCCCTTTGAACATCCCTGTTTCTTCAATTGAAACCATTCTGAACAAACGTATCTTAGTCGAAGAAAAACGTGAATTATTAAATTCTATTTCAATAGAAATAAAACTTTGAGAAACAATTATTTATGGTATTCTATTATCATAATGTTAACCCCTACAATTATCTTAACCATCCTTAGATACCAACTACAAGTACTCTTCCTTATTAAATAGTATAATCTTGAATTTTTGTCACCAAATCACTTCATTTAATATTGAGGATCTATTCATTTTTAATGTTTTTTAGAATTGGGATACAACAAATACAAACAATTTCACATTAATAAATAGTGAATACCACAAAAACCATATCAATTTCTTCCAAAATATAGAACATTTCAAATGAGACATGATTTCTTTAAAAAATTATCATGGAATTTAACATGGATTCATTATTTATCCTAAAAAACCTTATAACCTGTGATAATTCTTTAAAATTAATGGAGGAGAAATAATGCTTTTTATGGTATATTAAAAGAGTAAACATAAAACACTTGTCCCTGAACGTATGAAATCATTTTAAAAAAGACATACTTGAAACCCATATTGAATTACATTGAGAAACTAAAAATTCCAAAGGGATTTACACAAAACATGAAGAACATAAATATATCCATAAAGGTGTCTTGGGGAATTAATTACAAAATCATGTAACCCTCTCAGCTACCTTATAATTTGTAACCATCATGACTACTCTACATTATATTCCTAATAACTACAATATTATATAACCATCACACCTATAGTACGAGTTACAACATATAAGGCCTCCAAATTAAACATACACATTGAATTGGAGGGATATATAGGTCCCACCCTTCATAATAAACAATTCCCACAAACCATTACATAATCATACAATGTAAATAATTTCATAAAAAAACTCTTTTGAATTTCGTAAAACAGAATATTAAAAGAATTTTTTATAACAACACTCCTTTGAAAATATCATATAAGTGATTTGAAAGACAAAAGAGTGGATGGAATAAGTATATACACTTTCAATACACATTATTCAATGTAATATTAAAAAAATAATCACAAAAGAAATTTTAATACTATATAAATAATGAAGTAGAATTTTAACCCAAAGATTGGATGTCGGGTTACGAATTCCCTTACTTAGTGTTTTCCATAAATAAAAATAGTTTAAAACTCATGAATTATGATTAAAATAGTGTTATTAATATCTTTCTGAAGCATATTCATGTTTATAGTACCTTATGTTTTCATTTCATAAAATTATTTCAACCTTTAATTATTATTATGATGTTTCTATTGTTGTTTCGAGTGCATTCTTTGCATGATTTCCATAGCTTCTTTGTCTATGATTTTATTTCAACATGGTAATAAAATTCTAGAAATTGAATGAAAAGGTATCAATGTGTTTCCATAATATATAATGATACCATAAATCATTTGTTTATTAAATATGATGATGGATAATTAGATAAAACATTAATGATATTTGTTTAGATCATATTGGCGGTTTCTCGATAATCATGAACTTGTTTCATTATATATTTTAATTTCCTCAATAGAATTTCATTCCAAATCATAAATTAAGATGAATAAAAAATTATTTATTTTATTTTTACCATTAAATGGGTTTTATGGTCATATTATAAGGATGTAATAGAAATTCAAACACATTATCCATGATTATTTTAAATCGGCACATCACAAACATTGTTTTTAATTTTAGAATATGAAAAAGAGGAGAGGAAGAATGCTGATGAATTTTGGACATTAACATTATAAAATATAGAATATATTTTATTCGGGATATTTTATAACTCCTAGATTAGGGTACGGATGAGATTATAAGAAAATAATTGAATTAAAAAGAAAACACCTTTTAAAGGAAGAGGATTCTTACTCTCGATCTCATCACCTTGATATCCTCCTTAAGGGCTTTGTTATTTGCCTTCTGGTGAGACTTTTAGGTCTTATATGTGGGTAAAAGACTTTTGTAGGAGATTTTTTAGAACATGGTCAATTATTAGGGCTTGTGATGTGTGAGAGGAAGAGGGGAGTGAGGGTGGTATTTATAGTGGAGGATAGAAGGGATTTAATATTATTCTAAGCATTTGTTTAATATATTTTCTCAAGATAATGAATAGTAATTATACATGTATCCCAAAATAGTAATAAGTACATGAGAGTATGAATAATGCGGGCATACATCAGCTATGTTCTCAAAAATACTATATTTATCAAATAATTAGAATATACAGTATTTTATTATATTTCGACATTCATAAAAATTTCAAGAATTTCATAAAAATCACAAAAACAATAACACTAAACATTTATCGATGTGTAGAATTCAAAAATGAACTTCATATTTTTAAAACTAATTTTCTATAATGTATTCAATTTATTATTAAATAAACTTATAATTTATTCAATTTTTTTTAAACTATAACTCATTTTTTAACACCATGAAATTGTAATCAATATTTTATTATCATAAATCCTTATGAAAATAAAATAATAACATAATTTACTATTCATTAGGGTTATATTACTATTATTAATACTAATAAAAATGTATTTCTTATATTTTCCAAGAAAACATGTTGGTTCTATCAGACTAAAAATAACTTACTGATCATAATTGTAGATGACCATTTTTGGAAATTCAAATCATAAAGTGGAAATTTTGTATTGAAATTCTAGTAATAACTATCTACTTAAAACAATGTTTCATGAATTAAATTTTTTTTTCTTTTCGGTGTTACAGAATTTATGATCAACCGTAAACCCTTAAAACTGTGATGTAATTTATAACTCTTAATTAAATCTTAATTAGATATATATAACCATCAAAAAAAAGATGTCATTATATGTTACAGTATTCATATAACCAATATACCCTTGATAAAAATACTTCTACAAATTTATTTCATGAATAACATTATAAAAATATTTCATCACATTCATTTCAATTATTTTTATAATAATGGTCCTTACATTGACTAAGATTTGAAAATTAAAAGGAGGGATTAGCTTGGACAGTGACCATGCTCCCATATTAAATTAAATGTAATAAAAATACATACCATATAAGACATTTATTTCTATTCAATAGAAAAAACTATTTCTCATTAAAATTAATTAACATTTGATATTCATTACGATACTTAAATCAATTTCATATTATTTTTTGATATTCTCTTTGGTGAAATTTCTATATTTTTTACATAAAATAAATTGATACATCATTCCACAATTGTTTCCATAACCAGAGCACTTTCTATAATATATCCTTCTCTAACTAAGTTAGTCTCAATATTGGTTATGGTATATATTCTTAATTATATATTGTTATAACTCATTAGGAATAAATAGAATATCTTTCCAACATATTAATTTCTCATTTAGTTTCTGATAATCAGTGAATTACCCATCCAATTTAGTGATATCATCATTCTTCCAAGTTCATTCCATTTATACAACCATAAAACATTATGTATTATGTTGTAATAATAATTAAAAAATATAATTTATAGGATTCTAAAATTATGAAATAATATAGTCAATATATGAAACATTAGGTTTGTCATTGATTTATAATTGTCATTATCTATTAAAAAACATAATGGTTTGTAAAAAAATGTGAATTAGCCAATTAATTTATCACGGGAGTGTCAAACATGGTCCCTAGTATAGGGACACACAATGTTCAAAATAATGTTGGTTGAGATATACTCAAAGAACTAATTTTGGTGTTAATACCTTTAGATTCATGATTCTCAAAACCACATATTCTATTATTATCGATACAATGACGTATCTCTTTAGAAATTACATAATCATTGCATTACCAAAATATTTTTTTATATCATATAATTATACATTTAAAAAAATCACTAAATTTCTATAATTATAATATTCAATAATCAAAAAACCATGAAATCTAATACCAATTATAGTGGCAATAGTTATGATATGTAAACATTTTATCATTTAAATGAATATTCAATAAATTTAAAATATTCTTCCCTATGTATATAACTATTATGTTCCATTATAAATAAGATAAAAATATTATTACTTCCGTAAATATATTCAACATATCGCATAAATATTTGATCAAAATGTTCTCTTCTCAGCTATACACTACTTACGAACCATTCATCATAAACTAGAGAATGAAAACACGATAATGGGTTATCTATGATGCACAATACCGATAAATAAGGGAGATATAAAGGTTATCTATGACTTATCATGATAATAATTGTGTATGAACATGGAATTATAATTTTAAAACTATACCCTACATATCATTAATCATAATCATTAATCTTCAAATAAAGATTTTTAATTCATAAAAAATTAATCCTAATAATATTAAAATATATCATCCTTGAAAAAATGACATTAGCATATAAAATGGAACTGCTGAATACCAAAAATAATAAATTTAATTTCATTACAAGCCAAGGATAACTTCCAAAACAATCAAACTCGATTGGTTTGACCCCAAAAATGTTGTAGTAATCATGGTTCAATGAGATTATTGTAATAAATTATAGAGTTCCATATTGAGCTTCGTTAATTACCCATTCTGGTAATTTTATCATAGGATATATCCATATTTACCAATTAAATTAAAGGGATATATAATTTTATCCATTCATTCAGTAAAAAATAATATTTATTCGTACCATAGGAATATAAATCATTCACTATATCATAACTCGTAAAAAATGGGATTCATAAACAATTCATCTTGGAATAAATCCTGGAAAATAAACTTATTTCATAAAAGAATAGGAAATTCATCAAATCATTAACAACAGATCATGAAGGAGTTTATAAAATTTCCACCATTATAATCATTTAAATTCTTGATATATAATAAGGATTGTATCATTAGAAAATTCCAATAGTAAAACATATGTAAAATCAAATGATACCATCATAGATAAAACATACACATAAAATATCACATGGACCAATTATTAAGGAAGTTCATTTTCAATTTAAAAACACATATTATATTATAAAAGATCAAATATTGTATATCAAAATGTGATTTGGAAATATTTCTGTAAATATTTAACTAAATTTTCAGATAATTTAAGGGTTCCCCCATGTATGTTAATATAATAATATAATTTACATTTTCAGTAAAAAGTGAAATTACATCATTTGGAAAATTATTGAAATATTACATTTAAAAATATTTTAAAAAACCATAATGAGTAATAATACATTAATATACAACAAGGAAATAGAAAAAAAAATATTACATCATTCTTAGAAAACATGAATACATAATAATATAGATTTTAGTATGAAGAAGGAAATAAAGATAGTTTTCAGCGAAATTATTATTTAAATATTTTGAGAAAATAATTTGATGAAAAATAAATTAAAAAAATTTATTCATTAGTATAAACTGTCAGAAAAAAATATTCTCTGAATCATTATTAGATACATCCTAAGATTCAATCATCAGAAAGATAATCATAGACAATTGTGAAAAAAAATGGGATTGTTACATAAATAACATTCCTTGTTGGTTATTTTTGGATAATTTCATTGTGAATGATAGAACTCAGTATGCATAAAAATATAAAAATATTTTTCATGAAAATCGTAATGAAATAAATTTATAGGCAAAACATAAACCATTTAAAATAAATGAGAATGGAATATGGTATACGTCCCATGAAAAATAATAGGTTGACAAAAAAGATATATCTGATCTAAATAATAATGTACATTATTCAACATCTACAATAACAAAATTATACTAATTTTGTACTCCCTTTATAATTTTTTAGATTTTAGTATTAATTTTATTATATTTATTACTATGTCATATTTAATTACATAATTAATTAAGTTCCCATCCAACATTATAATGATATTTAATTTATTTTTCCAAAATTTAGTTATCTAGGAAGAAAATTGAAAAATGGATCTTTTTTACATAAAATATAGAATATTAATATTATAATAATGAACATTTTTTTTAAAAACCATTCATGTAATTCATTATAAAAAATCATCGACATTACAACCATGGAGAAATTAATTCATGTGAATGCATGAGAAGCATTTGCTTTTATTAATTATCATGAATGAATTAACATAAGTATAATTTAATAATTATATAATAAGAATAATATTTTAAATTTAAAACTATTTATTTTTTTAAAATTAAATATATCATATTAGGTATGTGGTGATTGAAAACAAATCACATCATGTCGGAGGGATGGTAGTCAAAACATACTCATGAATGAAATTGAAAATTTAAAATGGCTGGAAATAAAATAATGAATAAAATATATTAGCTTTTTATAAATGTTTTATATATTGTGAAAATAATATATTAATCCTCATTGAATAATAAAAAAACTCTCCTATGTGATGATAGAATGAGAATTACACTTGTTCATGGGACTGCAGTTCGCTATACATGTGGACGATGGTTTCATATTCCATTTGATGTAATATAAGATTGATAAAGATTATTCCATTAACATAATAACAAATCATAATATTTAATATAATCCCTATATTATTTTTAAATGTTTTAATAGTATTTAATGACTATGGATAATGAAATAGAACGTTAATTCTTAGTTAAAAATTTATCTTCATCATAAAAAAATATCATTAAGATTATACCTAAAGCATTCATATATTACCATTCTCATAAATACCTCAAGTATTTATGGTGGTATGTAAGGATTATATTTGGTTAGGTATTTTATAAAAAAGAATTTTGATGTGTGAATAAAAATAGAGTCATGGTTCCCATTTATAAGGGTGGGGATTGGAAATTTTTGGAATTTCACAAGGTATAAAATAATATAAACTACTTTTAATATTATAGTGATACAAAACATATTAAAATTAATATAAAATTAAGTTGGATCTAAATCATATAATTCAATCAAATTATGAAAATCATATATTAGGAATTTACCCATTTCTCACGGTTATAATCTACATTAGACCATCATATTATTTATAGTGAATGTATTTTTTTAACATTTTGAGTTAAATATAGTTATTATAAATGGAGAAATGTCATTAAATGGAATTTGGTTGATATTATAGATCATATAAAAATAATTTTTAGAAATTAATTTTTTTTCATTTTTAAATCATTAAATTAAATAATATTTATTATAAAATATCATTAATTTCATTTCGGGAACTATTAACTTAATTTGATATTGAATACGATATGAATGAAAAGAAAACTGAAAATAATAATTTATCAAATAACTATCATATTATATTTATAGAAACATTCATTTATAATAACAATTAATTGAAATAATTTTTCTTCTAATATTTTTATAAATTGTTAACTTTATTTTTTATTAATTAAAAATACATTGTGTCAACAATTTGGTATATTTGAACGAAATTATTTAGAAAATAAAATTAATAAAGATATTAACAGGATAAAAATAATTTATTAATAAAATAAATGGTAGGAGGGAAACATGTATTTTTTAATCTATATTACAAAATATTATATATATTAAAAGTAAGAAAGTGATATTTTTATATTTATCATTCACTTCATTATTATATTTGAAAAAATTAATGAAACATAGAACAATCATGCGATATTTTTTGGACAAGGAATGAAATCGATGAACTCTGTAATGGCCCGGACCCTCCTGGCCCATTACTTTTCCAAAAGTGAGGTTCCACCCAAATAGTGGCACCGTGAGGGTCACACTATGACGGTGGCACCGTGACGGTGGCACCATGAGGGTGGCTTCGTGACCATGGCACCGTGACGGTGGCACCGTGATGGTGGCACAGTGAGGGTGACCCCGTGTCCCCTCGCCGAGCCTTTCGTTCTTCTTCCAGTACCTGACTTTTCCGCTCCCGCAACATATGTTTCGACGTAAATTAATTCTTTTACATATTTTAAAACCATTAAAATCCCATAATTAATTCCTAAAAATCCCGGGAGACCTCCGCGTGTAACTTCCCAGCCGCGTGTTCAATCCACGACCCCCGTGCCTTACGTAGTTACGCGTTCTCACCTTAACCATCTGCGGCTCTTATAAACTATGGGTTAGCCGTGGTTTCTCCTTTCCTCAATCGTGGATTTTCACAAACAGCTTCTGGTGCATCGAGCGCATTGTTATCCGTAAAGTTCCGCGCCCGACCTATGCACTGATAGACAAAGTGATTTTCGTTCAGGGGAGCCGAATCGCTATCTGTGAACTTCCTCCCCCGACCTCGGCGTAGATCATTGATCCAATAGGTAGGGAATTTCTCCTTCGTCTGTCGCTTTTAGTGTATCATGCGGGGTTGGCGTATTTTTGTTCAGTAGAATTGGATAAACCAGACCTAATAAAGATAATGAATGGATTTTATAAATAATGAAAGGGGGGGCTGTGATCGTTGATGTTGTCTTATATTTTGATGATGTTTCTTTTATGACCATCTTGTTGAGTTGTGCTGGCTTATGCCTCCTGAAAATCGAGGCCGTTGGTGGTCGTTGTTTGTGCACTAATGAACCTTGCTGATGTTTTAAATGGCTTGTTTGTGGTTGTATACTCCTGCTATGAAAAGTGAATTGGTTAATCATGCATAACCGGCTGAATAAATTGAAAGCACCAGGATAAATCCCTTTTGTGCTAACCCCGGTCAAAATGGAATTGAAATCATGGAACGTGTAAAAACTTTTAAAATCCGAAAGTACAGGCTTGGCCTTGCTTAGTGTTGGTGACAATGTTTTGGTGGTTTTCTTTTACGAGTGTATTGATGGAGATGTGGGAGGGGATTGGATCCCCTGTTCTTTTATACCCTCGGTGGTTGTGTGAAATTTGGGGATGAGATATATTGTTGTTATGGATTCGGGGGTTGTGAGTTTTAAGACCCGGTGGTTACTTGTTTATATCACGAATTGGGGTGGAATCCTCTGTTGTTTAGAACCGGGTATGGGTGTTATGGTTGTTGCTTAATTTTTTACCTTCCTGGACTTATGCATATGCCTACTAGTTGCCCAATAGTGCTTAAACATAAACATTATTACTGAACTTGAAATAATAAAGGGGACAAATGGGTTGTTAGCGTGAGTAGTGACCCGGACATGAGTGTTGTTGTGATCATTTGGCTGTCTGAAGAAAAACATATCTTGGGTGAGTGCTTGTTACCTATATATACATACTTGTAGCTTTGTGTTTCTTATTCGTGCCCACCCATGTAGAGCACTTAGTGCCGAACACCCCCATTTGATGGGGGAGGGTGTTTTTCCCAACACTATTCTTAGTGCCTGGTTATTAGCCTCTTTTCTGCTCCCTATCCCGGATAGCTTAAGTATCTTAGTGAAGACTGTGATGGCCTGAGGTCCATTATTAGCCCAATAACCTTCGGGCGGGATAGTGTGGTGGTTGTCTAGGTGTGTGCGGCAGGTGGTTTCCCAAGTGTCTTCGGGATGAGGCCCAGGTGTCTTTGGTCATGGTAGTGGATCCATTAGCCCAGCTGTCTTCGGGCGTGGTGGTGGTTGTTCTGGCCTAGGTGTTTGCAGGCATGGTTACATGTGATAGTTGAGGCCTAGGTGTGTGTGGGCGGGGTTTCGACAGTGGGACTGCATGTAGTTGTGGCCCAGGTGTGTGCGGGCAGGCGTGTCAGTGGGACTGCGGTGAGAATGGAGGGATTGGTCCGATGCGTAGGATGTCTCAATAACTAGTAGAAAAGTGGTGCGGGGTACCCAAACATCTATGTGCTCTTATTATATATGTTACTTGACTTGCATTATTTAGGGAGTGTACCTTGGTGAGGCTTGGGTGGATAGTTTACTTTGATAGGTGTTTGGTTTACTCTTTTCTCACAGAACTTTAGTACGTTCCCCCACTTGTGCACGAGAGTCTTTGGTTTTCCCTTCTGAGTGTACTTGTATGCTCACCCTATGAATATGAAATTGCTTTCAGGTTTCTAGGAGGACTTCGGGGATCGTGCGGGACCATACTAGCTTTGTTCCTTGGAGCAGTTGCAGTTGTCGTTTTTCTTTCTTTGGTACTTACCCTTGTAGACACCATTTTCACCTTGTGGCTTTTACTTTTCAAACATGCATGTGGGAATGGTTTACTGTTGGATTTACTTTTCTTTTTTACCTTGGTGTTGTTGGGTTTTCTTCTTTATATCTATCAATCCTATAAAATAAAAAGGGTAATGCCTTCCATTTGTGTGAAATTTCCATACCCTTGGTGCTAGTCTCCACTCCGGGACCTATTTAATGTGGGTTTCAGGGTTCATTATCTCTCCATCAACTTAAAGAAAGAAGGGCCTGGCAATCTGCTGACCCTTCTCTCCTTTTGGTGAAGGAATGTCGTGACAAAATGGTATCAAAGGTGATGGTTGAGTGGTAGGATGGAGTCTGGAGTTAGGAATAATGGGGATTGCATGGGATGGTAAGTCAACAGTATTTGGTGACCTTGGCGCGTGAATTAGTCCAGGGAAGAACAGCTAGGACACAGGATTTTAGGGCCCCCCGTGATCCGATGCAAGGACTCTGGACCTACCGAATGACCAAGTGAAGCCACACTGATTTCATGGTAGATACCGTAGGAAAGGTACATGCATCATAATGACTTGTGGTCTTGTGTTTCAGGTATGTCTTGGGGATTAAGAATAAATTAAATTTTAAGAATTTTTAAGAACAATATTCTGCACTACTTGGGCTTAGGCATTCCTTGTTTACCTTGCAGCTATGACACCTGGAAGGAGACCACGTGTGGTATGGGCAATCGAGGCCCCAGAGATTACTTTGGCTGATCGGCAGAGAGCTGATCAAGAGGAAGAGGACGACCAGTGGCAGAAGACCCTTCGAGCCTTCCAGCGACAGGCCCTCAAGAAGTATGTGGGAAGCACCTCCTATATTAAGACAGAAGGCTGGCTAGAGGAGCTAGTTATGGCCTTCGGCCTAATTCGGGCCCCGACCGAGTAATGGGTTCCTCTGGCCGTTATCCAGAAGTGGGGAGCGGCATGTCAGTGGTGGATGCTTTACCTGGGGGAGAGGAGAGAGTCTGAGGTGGCTTGGGTGGATTTCGAGAGGGAGTTCCGGGCGGAATTCCTCTCATCGACGATGAAGGCAGAAATGAGGGAGGATCTACTCTCCCAC
Organism: Viscum album; assembly: GCA_963277665.1. Taxonomy (NCBI): domain Eukaryota; kingdom Viridiplantae; phylum Streptophyta; class Magnoliopsida; order Santalales; family Viscaceae; genus Viscum; species Viscum album. Next base: position 1,438,901,960 of record OY728159.1, read on the forward strand.
CAGCAGGGGAGTATGTCTATGAAGGAGCTAGGGATCAAGTTCAAGGACCTCCTAAATTTTTCTCCGGACCTCTTTCCCGACGAGGAGTCTCAGGCAAGACGGTTAGAGGAGGCACTCCGACCCTCCATCCAGTATGTTGTTACCCCCATTACCCTGCCGACGTACTTGGAGGTCTAGAAGAAGGCCGAAGTGGTGGAGATGATGCATGCTCTATGAGGAGTGTCACGAGTGGGGATCCAGCTGGGACCATCAAAGGGGACGGCCTTCAGAACCAGGCCTCCAGTGTCAGGACCCTCTAGGTTCCGACCCGCGGGGAGCAGGCCACAACAGTTTCAATTTCGATCCCCCGGCCCTCACCCATTTCCTACGGGTCCGGGACTGCAGTGCTTCATATGTGGGATCCCTAGGCTTCTCCGGAGTCAGTGCCCCAACCGGGTGCAGTACATCAGTGGCAGTTATCCCCAGCACCCACCCCAGCAGCAGCTTCCAGCCAGACCTTTCCAGCAACAGCCGCAGGGACAGCGAGCTCTCGCTCGTCCGAGGGCAGACATTGGAGGAGGAGGCCGACCTCCAGGTGCTCCACAGGGACCTTGACCAGGGCATGGTCGGGGAGGTAGCCGACAACCGAGGGGCATAGGATTTGGGCGTGGACAGTTGCACGCCGCAGAGGCAGCCGTTCTAGTAGGGCCAGAGGTTATTCGAGGTACGATCAGTCTGTTTAGCACTCTTGCTTATTCTTTGTTCGATACCGGAGCTTCACACTCCTTTGTTGCACCCAGTATAGCCCGTGCCTTGGGTCTAGATTCCCTGAGACTTCCAGTGCCCCTAGTGTTGAGCACACCAGTTAGAGGGAAGAACGACTTGTTGTTTGTTTGACGGGGATGTAGACTGATGTTAGGGCCACATCAGTCGGTTAGGGATCTTCTTCTATTACATATTAAGCCATACGATGTCATCCTAGTCATCGACTGGCTATTTTCTGTGTGCGCCATCATCGACTGTTTTCGAAGAAGGGTGGTGTTCTCAGACATGGGCAGCCGGCGTGTTACCTTCACCGACGAGCGGAGCAGTCTGAGGGGAAATAAGAGAGAGGAACCTCTCCTCTCCTTGTTGACCGAGCTGACAGAGGAATTAGTAGATGCTGAAACGGTGGATGTTCCAGAGATCATATGTGAGTTTATGAACATCTATCCTGAGGAGGGTACGACTCTACCCCCTCGACGTGATATCAAGTTCGGGATAGACCTGCAGACCGGCGCTCGTACAATCATGATGGCTCCTTACCAGATGGCACCGTCGGAGCTACAGGAGTTGCAGATACAGTTTGACGATCTAATGAAGAGGAGTTATGTTCGTCCGAGTGCGTCACTGTGGGGTGCTCCGGTCTTGTTTGCAAAGAAGGAAAATGGTGGTCTTAGGTTGTGCATAGACTATAGGAGGCTGAATCAGGTGACGGTCAAGAATCTCTACCCTCTTCCAAGGATATATGATCTTTTCGACCAGCTGAAAGGGGCAGGATGGTTCTCGAAGATCGGCCACGGTCTGGGTACCACCAGTTGAGAGTGAAAGAGAGAGACATCCTGAAGACAACATTCAGGTGCAGGTATGGAAACTTCGAGTTCGTAGTCATGGCCTTCGGTGTTTCGAACGACCCGGCTGTGTTCTTGTGGCTTATAAACTCCATCTTCCGGGAGTACCTGGATCGGTTCATGGTTGTGTTCATCGACGACATCCTGGTCTACTCTAGATCAGAGGACGACCACGCAGAGCACCTGAGGACAATTTTGGAGGTCCTCTGACAGCACCAGCACTATGGGAAGTTGTCAAAATGCATGTTCATGACACGAGAAGTGCACTTCCTTGGGCAAGTGGTGTCAGAGCAGGGGGTAGCGGTGGACCCGTCGAAAGTTGAGGCATTTGTTTCTTGGGAAGCACCCAAGAATGTGGCAGAGGTCTGTAGTTTCCTTTGGTTGGCAGGTTACTATCGGAGGTTCGTACCCAACTTCTCCCGAGTTGCATCCCCTTTGACGGCTCTGACCAAGAAGGACTAGGCTTTCGTATGGAGTATGTTGTGCTAGTCAGCCTTCAGCTATCTGAAGGGGAAGTTGTTCAGTGCCCCAGTGCTGAGATTACCAAAAGAAGGAGTGACATGTGAGGTGTTCTATGATTCTTAAGGGCAGGTCCTGGGATGCGTGTTGATGCAGCGACAAGGGGTGATCTCTTATGGGTCTAGGAAGTTGCATTCCCATGAGCGTAATTACGCCACCCACGACCTGGAGCTTGCAGCGGTAATTTTTGCGCTAAAGTTATGGCGGAACTACCTCATCGGGGAACGCTTTGTGGTCTTCAAGGATCACAAAAGCTTGAGGTATATCTTCTCCCTGTGGGACATAAACCTGCAATAGCGGAGATGGGTGCAGTTCCTCCAGGATTACGACTTCGAGATCTCTTATACTGAAGGCCATGGCAATGTAGTGGCTGATGCCTTGAGCAGGAGGATGCAGAAGCATGCGGTCCGAGAGTCGACGGACGCCTGGAAGGCAATGGAAGAGTCGGATGCCTTACACCTTGATTTGAGGATGGATAGCGTTAGGGGATTCCTATATCAGATGATAGTGAAGTCATATGTGTTTTGACAGGTGGAGGAGTCTCAGTGGGGACACCCAGAGTGTGAAGTGATGCGTGACTGGGTTAACCAGGGCAATGCTCTGGAAGGATGAACAGATGATGGTCTGAACCTGATGCTTATCCCGAAAAGGTTGTTTGTCCTGGAGGCGATGTGCGGAAAGGTTCTCAGTGAGTTCCACAACTCACCCCTGGTGGTACACCCAGGAGTTTCCAAGATGTACCAGGGACTGAGGAGGTAGTTCTGGTGGCACAGTGTTAACCGAGCGGTGGCAGAGTTTGTGGCCAAGTGCTTAGTGTGTCAGCAAGTGATGGCTAAACACCGAGTTCCGGGCGGCCTACTGCAGCCTCTTGATGTCCCCGAGTCGATGTGGGATGACATCTTGATGGATTTCTTCATGGGACTACCCAAGGTCCATGAAGGGTACGACACCATCTGGGTGGTAGTGGACATGTTAACGAAATCGGCTCACTTTCTGGCAATCAGGTAGTCGAATATTGTGGACGCTTTGGAACAAATGTATGTGGATGAGGTGGTGAGGTTGCATGGAGTTCCATGGTCTATAGTCTCGGATAGGGATGCATGGTTTACCTTGCGAGTCTGTAGAGGGTTTCAGCATGCGTTTGGCACCAATTTACGCCTTAGCACTGCATTCCATCCCCAGACAGATGATCAAACAGAGTGCACCATCCAGACCTTGGAGGATATGCTACGGGCATGTATTCTGGACTCAGAAGGATCATGGGTGCGACACATGCCTCTGGTAGAGTTTACTTACAATAATAGCTATCACTATACCATCAATATGGCCCCGTTTGAAGCCTTGTACGGGATGCCATGCCGTTCACCTATGTGTTGGGCCTAAGTAGAAGAGGCAGGCATCCTTGGCCCGGAGGTGGTGCAGAACACAATAGAGAATGATCAGCTCATACGGGAAAGGATGAAGGCGGGCCAGGACCGACAGAAGTCGTATGCTGATACCAGCAGGAGGCCATTGGAGTTTGAGGCTGGGGACCACATGTTCTTGAAGGTCTCCCCTCGGCATGGGCAGCAGAGGTTCGACAAGGGGAGTAAGCTTTCCCCTAGGTTCATCGGACCCTTCGAAGTATCACGGAGGGTCAGAGAGGTGGCTTGCCAGCTAGCGTTGCCACCGCCGCTACTGAGGATACATGGTGTCTTCTATGTGTCCCACCTTCGTCGGTATCTGCATGATGATTCACACGTCCTTGATTGGGGCGAGCTGGACATCTGGGTCAACGTGACCTTTGTGGAGAGACTAGTGATGATTGAGAATTGCAAGGAGAAGGTGCTTCGTGGGCGAACCATTCCCTTGGTTCGCATTTTGTGGAGACATGGTGGGCTTGAGGAGAGTACGTGGGAGAGGGAAGCATAGATGCGTACCCAGTACCCAGAGTTGTTTTGAGTATTTCTCTTTGTTGTACATGTTTTGGTAGAACGTTTTGTACTTTTTGGATATGAAATGTACTGGTTATTCTTCCTCTGGATGTGTGTGAAAATCCCTGGCTATGGGGGAGGAGAGAACCCGACCCCTAAACAAGACGCATTAAGGTGGATGCGATTAAACCCATGCGGTCAAGTCAGTGCCTCCCAAAGCGGATAATATCTTGACATGGGTGAGGAGACTCCCCAACCCACATTCCTGGGAAGATTAGCATGGTATGTTTCTTGGTTCTTGACAGAGAAGTGTTTTTGGTTAGCATGGGTTCACTTCTAAGAGGTATATTTAGAGGTGGTTGTTCAGACCCTCTCTTTCCTTCTTGGTTTGTTCTGATTCTCGAGGACGAGAATAGTTTAAGAGGAATCTAATGTAATGGCCCGGACCCTCCTGGCCCATTACTTTGCCAAAAGTGAGGTTCCACCAAAAAAGTGGCACCGTGACGGTGACACCGTGACGGTGGCACCGTGAGGGTGACACCGTGACGGTGGCACCGTGAGGGTGGCACCGTGAAGCTGACACCGTGACGGTGGCACCGTGAGGCTGACACCGTAACGGTGGCACCGTAATGGTGGCACCGTGTGGGTGCCACCATGAGGGTGGCACCGTGAGGGTGACATCATGTCCCCTTGCCGAGCCTTTCGTTCTTCTTCCTGTACCTGCCTTTTCTGCTCCCGCAACGTATGTTTCGACGTAAATTAATTATTTTACTCCTTTTAAAACCATTAAAAGCCCATAATTAATTCCTAAAAATACCGGGAGACCTCCATGTGTAACTGCCCAGCCGCGTGGTCAACCCACGACCCCCACACCTAACGCAGTTACGCGTTTTCACTGCAACCATCCACGGCTCTTATAAACATAGGTTAGCTGTGGGTTCTCATTTCCTCGATCGTGGATTTTCACAAATAGCTTCTGATGCATCGGACTCATCGTTATTCATAAAGTTCAAGGCCCGACCTAAGCACTGATAGAAGACGCGATTTTTGTTCAGGCAAGCCGAATCGCTATCTGTGAACTTCCTCCCCCGACCTCGGCATAGATCGTTGATCTAATAGGTAGGGAATTTCTCCTTCGTCTCTCTCTTTTGGTGTATCATGCGAGGTGGGTGTGCTTTTTTTCTTTATAATTGGATAAACCAGACCTAATAAAGATAATGAATGGATTCTATAAATAAATAAAGGGGGGTTGTTATCATTGATTTTGTCTTATATTTTGATGTTGTTTCTTTTATGGCCATCTTGTTGAGTTGTGATGGCTTATGCCTCCTGAAAATCGAGGTCGTTGGTGGTCGTTGTTTTTTGAACTAATGAACCATGCTGATGTTTTAAATGGCTTGTTGGTGGTTGTAAACTCCGGCTGTAAAAAGTGAATTGGTTAATCACTCATACCCGGCTGAATAAATTGAAAGCACCTGCATAAATCCCTTCTGTGCTAACCCCGGTCAAAATGGAATTGAAATCATGGAACGTGTAAAATCTTTTAAATCTGAAAGTACAGGCTTGGCCTTGCTTAGTGTTGGTGGTAGTGTTTTGGTTTTTTTTCTTTTACGAGTCAATTTCTAGAGATGTGGGAGGGGATGTGATCCCTTGTTATTTAATACCCTCAGTGGTTGTGTGAAATTTGGGGATGAGATCTCCTATTTGTAGAGACCCAAAGCCTGACATACATGGACATTACATTACATTTGAGGAATACTTAGTACATAACAAACACACACAAGGATCGTAATAGTTTAGTGTCTTTGGAATCTCGGAATATAATCTTCTAGTCGTGCTGAAAGATCTTCAACATCTCCCATAAAAATATTTTTTTTATACCTAAAACCTTTATTTATATCCTGGGGAAAAGAATACATAAAAGGGTGAGCTCAAATGCTCAGTAAGGGTAAACAAAATAAATATCAATCACATCATATTCATAATAACATGTCATTTTGGAAATCTTAACCTACAAAAGAGATCATAATTTCATAACATGGGATAAATCATAGTAGTGAAATGAAATCCCAATAATCATAACTTAAAACAAGAAACATTGTGGCATAAACACATAATCATAGAAAATCATATCTTATTAGTCAAGACTCATTGCCAAGACTATCTTAGTGGACAAAGTCCCTTTCTGAACCGAGTCACCCTCGTTTCAGTCCTATTTCACTGAACCGTTATAACTTACCATTCCAGCCATGTCTATCTCATGAGATATAAAATCTTTACCCAATGCATTGGAGGTAGATTTAGGTCCCACCCATCTCATAATGATAGCATTCTTATGTGTGCCACAAAATCATAAACCATATATCATTACATAACCCATGTAATAAAAATGGGAATCTTAAACATCATGACATCATAAAACAATTCATATAAGATAAAGGAATTCATAAAAATATTTCCATCACAACATAATCAAGTAAATGTAATAATAGGGATAGAAACAGAACCCTATATTATCTTATATGGAAAATAATTTTGATAAAACACTAGAACTCCATTCTTGAGGAAAATATCCTTTCTACTTCAAAAACACCTTTCCTTTCATAACATGTCGTACAATTATAAACTAAAATAAGATGATTAAAAATAAACTTGAAAACTTGTAAAGGATTATTCTTTGAAATATTGTTTTAAAAATCCATTCATGCCATATAAAAAAACATTCTTCTCGTACTTTTGTCAGAAAAGTCAAAAAGTACCTCGTACGAAAAACGACAAAAGATTCCTTTCATATCTTTTTCTAAAAACTCACCGAAGGGTAAAATTGGATATAAACTATTGTAGAAGGATATAAATATTAAATATTGAGGAAACATGGATGTGGATGATAAAATACACCACAGTAAATACCAAAGTATAAACAATCTCAGATAAAAATGAGATTGTGATATTTCCCTTACCTTAGGTCCAATATGCTTCGTAAGTGTCCGAACCTCCTGTATAATGATTTAAATAATGTTATTGAATTATTCCGGAATCATACTCATTGTTATGATATCATATATGGTTCACTTATGACTTTATATTATCCGTTCTTTTGTAAATTCAATGTTAAAGAAGCGTTTTGGGTAAAATCGTTTCATTTATTGTAGGTGTTTGGACTTGTTGTTCTTGACATTATTATTACTTATATCATGATTTACTTACTTCCAGAATATAAAACATGATTTATATATCATATATATTCACTATATATATATAATATATAGATAAATGAAATGAAACACACCGTTCATGGAGACGGTAGTCTGTACGTAGGCATGAACGCTGTTTTCCTTTCCTTTTTGTCTTGAATGGAAGTAAGTAGATGAAATATATATATACATATATATATAAATACAGTAGATTTATCATGTCATATATTTCATTATTATTCATTATATATACTTTATAATCATTCATGAATAGTTAATGTGGAGAATGAATCTCATCGCGTCGTGGAGACGGTAGTTCGTTCGTATGCACGAGCGATGATATCGTTTCCATAATTATTAAATTGAATTGGAGTGGATGATACAATATATCAGAATCAATATTATGTTCTAATAACTATGTATAGTTATTCTTTACACCATTATACACATCCATGTAAGGTGGTGGTGGAAATAAGATTTCACCACGGTGTGGAGACGGTATTCTGTACGTACGCACCCGCGGTGATTTCGTTTTCCGTAGGATGGATAGATGGTGAAATAGGGTTGTTTCATAATTATAATAACATATAAGTATATGAGTGATACTGATGTTATTACTTCATAATGAAACAACCTATGAAGAAGGAGTGGAAGAAGAAATAAAGGTGAAATAATCGGTAACGGAAATTACCTCTTCTTTGAAGCGCCTCTTTGAGACCTCCGCTTAGGGCACTAAAATTGGTCTTTGAGGAAGACCATAACCTCTAGGATGTTTCTAGGGAAGTGGATAAGAGAATCTAGCAGGGGTTGACCGAGATTGAAGGCTCAATGTTGTGTGAGTAAGAGAGGAAGGAGGTGCCTTTTTATAAGGGAGGAGAGGGGTACCTTTGGAATAACTAAAAATATTATTTTATTATAAAGTCATGTTCTATTTTAAATAGCTCCAAATTGATTTATTTCGAGGATAAGGTGGGTATTGGTCTAAATCCTCTCATTCAATAGAATATAGACAAGTTTCGGTTCATATTTTAACCTTATCATTTAGATTTAACATTAAGTTAAATAATTTTACTTTTACCGTGTCTTCTTTTGTTCTTACACTATAAGGTTAATAAACGTACTATAAGAAGCCAAACGATCCCCAAATTGTTTATTATTAATATATATAACCTTATCTAAGTAATTTGGTCGAAACATAGATTTTTAGGAATAAAATAGCAATTAATAATATAATATTTTTTTTAAAAACTATTTTATGTCAATTTTGACACTATTTAGTAATTGATTTTTGTGAAAATAATAACAGAATGATAAGTTCAAAAAAAGTTAATTAAATCAATAATATCATTTTATATTAACCTATAAAATATGTTGAACTCATAAAAAGTCTCAAATTATATTTATTTTGGTATTTATAACATCAATTATGTCAATATTTCATTCATAAGATAATTACTGCATCATCTTTGTGTCAAAAATAAAATAAATTATATGATGTCTAAAAATTACAAATAAAATACCATTATGTAGGAAATCTATTTAGCTTTCTAATGAATATTTACAATCGAATTTATCTTATGTATAATACTATATTAAAAATGTTTTAGAAAATAAACTTTGATTTTAACTCTTTTAACTCTTCTTTGAATTAAATAATAATAAATGTCCTAATCTAATCCACGTGGGCCTATATGGGCATATTTTGTTCCTAAGCTTGTTTTTGGTCGAATTACACTTATCCAATAGAATTTGGACATGTGTTAGGGTAATAATAATATCATTTTTACCCTTAATTACCCTATTTACTTTTAACCGTGGTAAAAAAAGTAAAAAGTTACTATTCACCAAAAAATTATTTTCATCTCATTGAACAACATTTTAAATACTGACATCAACCGTGTCTCTCGGATTTTTGAAATTCCACACACAGAAGTGGTAAAATTAAGTTTTATGAAAAATTCAGTTTTTTTTAACTACCACTTAGTGGTTTCACTATTCTTCAAAAATGGAAAGTTTTCAGAAAAATACCAAAAATTAGGCATAAGCTATATTTGATAATATGAACTCAAAAATGATTTCTATTTTACCAAATTCAAAACATATCATTTGCATTAATTAATTTAAAAATTAATTCTCGTCGTCAAAACAAAAGGCGTGTTTTTAAGAGATAATAACTATTAAAAGATTGACACTTGTTTATAACTAGTTAAAATTTGAAATTACATCCAATGACCAAAATTGTATTAAATTGTAAAAATATATTCTAAATATACTTTAAAACCACTCAAATTAATAATTTATCACTATTAAATATTTCAATTGAAAAAGTTGTTTTTAATTATAATTTAGTAATTTCCACTATTCATCAAAATATGAAAGTTATCCGAAAATTACCAAAATTCCACCCTAAGCTAATTTCAATATTCAGAATCCAAAAATGAAGTCCATTTTGAAAAATAAAATTTAAAAAATTTCAAAAAGTGGTTATTACTATTCATAACGGCTAGTTTTAATAATATTTTAATAGCATATCGTTGTTTAGTGAAACTCAGTATTGCGTACTACACACGCTATCGAGGAAGGTCGTGATTGCGTGTAATACAAGGAAAGTCAAGGATGCATGTTGTGAAAGCTCCTTTTGGTGTAGCGTATATGTCGCACCTCGACTTTTTTAATTAATTTTTAATTTATTATTCCTTAGTTTCGAGTTATCGCGCCGAGTTTTGGGTTGAGTCCCGATTTAAATTTTTTGACGTTTAACGTTTTTAGTTTGTTTCGGACCCGTGCGCGACCACCGCACGGTTGGCGGTAGCCCCACAACTTGTTCAGGTGACGTGCAATTACACATTATTATAAATTTTATTATTATTGTTATTATTTTAGTATATCATTATTATTAATATTTTATTACTATTTTTATTATTTTATTTCAGATTCTATTATTATTTTATTATAATGAAATGAAAAGAAAAAAAAACACAGCACTAACCCTAGCGTCGCACGCCCCCTCTCTCTCTTTCCCTCTTGCGCCGCGAGCACCCCCTCCCTTTCTTTTCTTTTTCTTTTTTTTTTCTTTCTCTTTTGCTACTGGGCGAGCCTCCTATTTCCCCCCCTGCTGGTCGCGGCCGAAACCCTCTTCTCCCTTCCCTGCGCGAACCGCCTCCCCCGTCCGGCGCCTCCTCCTCCCGGCTGCACCCAAGCCTCCTCCCTCGGCTCCCCTGCTCTTGCTCGGGCGAATCAGCCACCCCAGCCGGCTCCCGTGCCCCTACTCGCCCTCGGCCTTGCACACCGCTGCCCTCGGCTGCATCCACAAGCCTTCCGCACTCTGCCCTCGCTGCTGCCGGCCGCCTCCGCCTTACCCCCTTGCCAGCGCCAGTCGCCCCGACCTGCAGCGCTACTCGCCACCCCGAGCCGCCTGCGCCGACCCCAACAAAACCACACCCCCCCTATCCGCTAATGTTCTCCCTTCCCCCCGTACTTCCAACCTCCACCTCCTTTGCAGTCCAGCAGCCGCCGCGCCCGGCGCTCCCCTGTCCTCTGGCGCAACCACCCCGTGCGACCCCCTCTCCTCCGATATAGCCGCCCTGCGCGGCCCCTCTTCTTCCCGTCGGCGGTGCCATGCGCACCCCCCCTATCCAGCCTCCCATCCGTAGGCTCCCCCTTGTCGGCCCACCGAGATCCGCTGCTTATGGCCGCCTGCCGCACCACCCTCCTCCGCCGTGCCGGTCGACCCCGTCGTGCACCCGCCGTCCGGCCGCCTCTGGCCCCCTGTTTAGAGGCGCACCCTGGCTAGACCTCTCCTTGTCACCCCTTTCGGACGACCTGAAACCCCCTGCTTGCCCCTTTCCGGCAACCCAACCCAGCCCTGCTCGCTCCGACCACCTCCGAAGACCGCCTCCCGGCAGAACAACCCCATCCGATTCCGGCCTCACCTCCCTTTCCATTGTTCTCCTCCTCTGGTATTTTTTATTTTTATTTTGGTGTTATTATGAAATTAATAGCTCTAGTACTGCATGTCATTTGTTTTGTGTGTTTTTCTCGGTATTTAGGGTGTACGACGGGTTCGCGAGATTATTTTCTCCCTTCCGTTGATGCGTGGTTGTGTTCGCACGCCTCCGAGGTAGGTGTTTTCGTGTACAACTTTGGTATGATGAATTAATTTGTGAGTTTATTTTTTTAGCATGTTTATTTATTATTTTGCGTGCTGCGAATCTGGTTTTTGTTTGATATTTAATATGCATTTGATTTGTTAAGTAGCATGTTTATGCTTTATGCGTTTAGCGATTGTTTTATGAATTAATTTTCTTCTTAAATTAGTTTAGCAAATATATTAATTAGTTTGTTTGATACAAATTAAGTTTTTAATTGAAGTTTATATGTATATGTGGTATGTGCGTGTTTTCTGTGAACAACCATGCATAATTGTTTATTGGCATTTCACAAACTTTGCAGTCTGTGTTTTGGTTTAGCGTCGATGTGCAGAGAGTCATAAAAGATATTTTTGAGCAGGTTTTGGTGTCTGTAAACTGAAAAGTGGTTTTCTGTAAAAAGTGGTGATGTTTTGTGTGTGCAAATGGGTGCGTTGTGTTATAAAATGTTTTATGGGTTGGTTGTTAGGTGTTGAGTCGTGTTTTGGTGTGATAATGTTGTGTGTTTTATTTTAAAGTGCTTTCTTATGTGAAACTAAGTATGATTTGATGTGAACCTTGGTTTCACCATCCGCAGATGTTTTATAAGTTATTCAAATGGTTTATTGCTTAAATCATGTGGTGTGTATGATATTTGAAAAGTGGTTAGTGTGTCTAAAGGTCGCGATTAGATTCAAATATAGAGTTTGGTTGTGTTTTGATACGTGCTTTGGATGTGATATTTTCAAAACGTGTCTAGCTGGTTATTTTGCGTTGTTTGTTCATTTGGATTGTTTTAAGTCGGTGTTTACGTTTTTCGGTTATCTTTGTGGTTGCAGCGTGTTGGCAAGGTTTTTCCACACTCATTCGATCGTCATCTGGCGCGCACGCTTGTGCGCCCGTGCGAGGCGCGTTGCGCCGTTGTGTTTGGACAGCGAGCCGAGGTAGGTCCCCCATTGCACATACCTTTAGATTTAGAATTTATTAATTGCTTGTTGTTTTATTAATTTTTAATGAATTAGAAATAATATTAGATAATAAAACATTAAATTATTATTTAGTGCGAAAAGAGCTGTTTATTTTATACCGAACACTTGTGACATTTTCTTGACGGGCGGACACCGAGTTTTGAAAGAATGCCCGTTTGGCCTTTAAACATAATTCACGGAACGTCAAATGTGCTTCTAGTTTTAAAGATAAATAATTTCTTATGAACAAGCGTTTTGAGTTTTTTTTGAGAAATGAGGTTTTACTCTAAAATTGCTGAAGGCCCGTTTGGAACTTTAATGAAATGGATTATCTTGGAAATCCCACTCGGGGGTGATCTTTGGTGTGCGTTGTTTGCGTGAGCTGTACGTGATGTTTGTGCATCGTGACTGATTTATTTACATTGTAGACGCACCCCCTTTTTATTGCTTGTGATGACATGGGAACCTGGCATATTGAGTGAATTTTCTGAGAACGATTGTTGCACTAGTTTAGACCACGCATTGGCTAGTGGCCCCATATTAGGGGAATACTGAGTTATTGCTGCTATGGGGGTTGGGCCCCTCGGTTAGGCCATGCAGGGCTATGCCAGGTAGTATTATGGGCGTTATGACGTCATCGAGTTATGGCATGCCTCCAGGATGAGTCACATGTATAGTACGTTCTGGATTGTTCACGATCTCCTAGGTTCGACCCATGTTTCTTTTATTGTTTAGTTGTGTGTGGCGGACGATTGAGAGGTCGAGTTCGGTTGCTGACCCTTTTGTGCCACTTTACCATTGCCCTTAGTGTGTGTTGTGTGTGATTCTCATTTTTACTAACAACTAATGTTTGATTTCTAAATTGCTCGTAAAATGTTTTGAAAATGCAATGCACCTGTTCTTTCAACATTAAACTTGTTCTAAATTAAAAAGGGCAGTGGACTGTTACTTGTTTTAGAAATGAATGTGTGTGGAAACCATATTTTATATAATTTAGTTCAAACCTAGAATTGATAAATTCATTATTTATTGGTATGTGCATTGGGAATAGAAATAGTCGGGCCTACCTACTGAGTTTTAATACTCACGCCTATAGTGTTTTTCTTGTTTTTAGTTCTGTTGCAGGTTCCAGATTCAGTTGTTCGCCTTGAGCGATGTTGGTTGTGGTATTGGAGAGTGACCCATGGGGTCACCTGGAGTTTGGACCGTGGTCAGGTTAGTAGTGGTGTTGGTTGCTCTTTCTTTGTTCATTTTGTTGTTCTGTTTTATTTTCCGCTGTTTAGTTTATTTTTTTTTATTTGGGCAAATCGTTCCCACCTATTTACTTTTGATGCCCGGAACTAGTTGCCAGCCCGTGGGGATCGGGAACGCCCCTTGGGCCATGTCGCGGGCCGACTCGGGTGACCGGTTCAGGGTCAACCCGGGTTGGTTCGTGACAAAATGGTATCAGAGGAGGCCCTTGTTATTTGGGATGTCTGGTAGAAGGAGATTAGGATTGTCGGAACTCGAGAGGTAGGTACGGGAAGGATGTCATGAACCCTCGCCCGTTCCGCACCTCGAGTCGCCAGGGATAGTCCGAGAATTGAGTCTTTGTTTCATTCTAGATTGTTTTGGATTGATGGATAACAACGGAGGTAAAACGATGTTACATTGTGATTTCACATGGAGTAGTGACCCATGTGGAGTTCGGGTACACGGTTTGAATTCCTCCTAGTGGTCGACGCATACTTGGGACATGACCCACTACCATGTCGCCAGGTTAAGTGTGACTACTAGTCCCTCACTTCGGTGTTTGATGCAATTTAAGTGTCGTTTTTGTTTTAGTTGGTGTAAGTGCATCTTTGGAAGTGAAAAAAAGGGTTTTTGAAAATAGGATTGATTTATTTTAAAGGATATTAAATGTATGAAATGGTTTTAAAAACTAAAAGCTTTTGATTTGGGAATCCGTTGTTTGCTTGGTTTTGGTCAAGAATGGTTTGGGGTGAAACCTCAGGTACTCCTTATGAATGTTGCACACGTTAGAGGATGTGTGGAAAGTGCGTGTTGGTGCATGTATGAATGGAATGTGGATAATGACATGTGCAACAGGTCATGAGATTACCTGGATGTTTATTTGAAATTAAAGGCTTGACCATGTTTTTCTAAATTGGCTTTTAAAGAGGAAAATGGTTTTGGAAAGTGATTTTGGTTTGAAAGGGGTTTCGTATTTGGAAACTGGTTTTGAAATGAGAATTTAAAAAGAGGTGGTTTTGGAATCAAAAATGAAACAGGAATTTTGGACAAGGAATTTTGGGTTATGTTTGCGGTTGTTTGTTTCTATTGAGCTGTTTTTTTTGGATGAAGCCACTTTCTTTGATGTTGCTTCGATTGATATTGGTTTCGTCTTGGTGTTATATATCTTGTTCAGAAATGCTGCCCAGAAAGATCCCTAGTGTTTTGATGAGTCCTGCCCAGTTTTTGGTATTTCTCAGACGTTGTCTGTCCTTCATGGTGATTGGAGTCTCTTAGAGACAGTGCAGTGGATTGAAGAAGTCGAGCGCGTCTTCAGGGTATTGGGAACTCCCGAATCGATCTGAGTGCGTGTTGTTTTGGGTCTGTTTGAAGGTTCAATCTTGGATGAGTAGGAGTTGTACGCCCGCCGTTTCTGCAATTTGGGATGATGTGGCATGTCTTTAAAGACGTCTTGGTTTGATGGTTTATACTTGTGGAGGTGAAGACGAAGAAAATGGAAGAGCTCATGCGTGTTTAACATGGCCAGCAGATAGTGAGAGCGTATGTTGACTATTTCAAGGATCCTGTGTCTCTTTATCCGGGGTAGTGCCGCAGGACTGGATGAAGACTTCTCCCTTCATCAGGGGTCTTCATCCAGAGGTCATGGAGCGGGTCCTCCTTTTTAAGGACCATCACGTTGAGAAGCTGGTGGATGAGGTGTTCTTAGAGGAGTTGGTCTTCGGAGTGGAGATGGTTGGCAATCCAGCGTATCAAGTTTCTCGTCAAGGTTCCCCATCTGGTGAGTAGGGTGTGACAGATGGACCTATTCCTAAAGAGTCCTCGGTAGTGGTTCTAACCCCCAGTTCGTCGAACCGTCTAATGGTTTACCGTCAGTATGGACGGTTAGGGAATACGAGCAGCTATGTCACACCCCCCCCCCCCGAAGACGTGCCATCATTGCAGGTTTCTGGATCATCTAGAGAAGCTTTGCAGGAAGCGTCGCCTGAGGAAGACACTGTGACTAGAAGATTCTAGTGCCTGGCTGTGAGGCAGGAGATGCTTCAACCATCAGAGCCCCAACCACATGACTTGGGGTGAAGCTCGCGCGCAGTCAGGAGTTGATGGCGGTGTGAAGCCTTAGATCGGGTTTGGGTGTTTAGTGTTTCCAACGAAACATTTAATGTCCTTCCGTTCTCGTTCATCCACTGTTAAAGTTGTGGCATTGTTGTCGGTTCATTGTGTCTTCGGGTGGTTGGGATGAACATGTTCATTTGTAATCCAAATAGCTTTCCTTGTCTGATCATGGTTTCTGAATCGTGCACTTTTCTTAAGAGTACGTTTGTCCTTTATCTGGATTGATTTTTGTTCTAGCTGTGTTCGTTTGGAGATGTAAGTTCCTATTAAGAGTCGATATTTGTGGTTATGCTCGGGTTTACTGCTTGGATTATGTTCTGCTTGGAGATTTTTCTATCGTCTTCGGGCTTTCTTTGGTCTGAGTCGAGAGTTCCAAGTTTTAGCCGAGGTGTTGTTTCACTCGTGCTTTAGAGGTTAGCCTAGATCGGTTGGGAGTTCCTGTGTCGCCTCCCCCCCTCACGGGGTGGTATGTTTGAGTATTAAATTTCCACACTAGTTGAGTTTTGTGGTGGGGAGAACCCTTCCGTGTTCTCCCGTTCTCTTGTATTGTGGTTTCTTTTGGTTCCAACCGGGCATGGTTGCATGTTTGGTTTCGTTTTCGACTAGGTGACTTTCTGGGGGCAGAAAGTGTCTGTGGTGGGGAGAATTGTCGCACCTCAACTTATTTAATTAATTTTTAATTTATTATTCCTTAGTTTCGAGTTATCGCGCAGAGTTTTGGGTTGAGTCCCGATTTAAAATTTTTGACGTTTAACGTTTTTAGTTTGTTTCGGACTCGTGCGTGACCACCGCACGGTTGGCGGTAGCCCCACAACTTGTTCAGGTGACGTGCAATTACACATTATTATAAATTTTATTATTATTGTTATTATTTTAGTATATCATTATTATTAATATTTTATTACTATTTTTATTATTTTACTGCAAATTCTATTGTTATTTTATTATAATGAAATGAAAAGGAAAAAAAACACAGCCCTAACCCTAGCGCCGCACACCCCCTCTCTCTCTTTCCCTCTTGCGCCGCGAGCACCCCCTCCCTTTCTTTTATTTTTATTTTTTTTTCTTTCTCTTTTGCTGCTGGGTGAGCCTCCTATTTCCCCCCTGCTGGTCGCGGCCAAAACCCTCTTCTCCCTTCCCTGCGCGAACCGCCTCCCCCGTCCGGCGCCTCCTCCTCCCGGCTGCGCCCAAGCCTCCTCCCTCAGCTCCCCTGCTCCTGCTCGGGCGAATCAGCCACCCCAGCTGGCTCCCGTGCCCCTGCTCGCCCTCGGCCTTGCACCCTGCTGCCCTCGGCTGCATCCACAAGCCTTCCGCACTCTGCCCCTCGCCGCTACCGGCCGCCTCCGCCTTACCCCCTTGCCAGCGCCAGTCGCCCCGACCTGCAGCGCTACTCGCCACCCCGAGCCGCCTGCGCCGACCCCAACAAAACCGCACCCCCCTATCCGCTGATGTTCTCCCTTCCCCCCCGTACTGCCAACCTCCACCTCCTTTGCAGTCCAGCAGCCGCCGCGCCCGGCGCTTCCCTGTCCTCCGGCGCAACCACCTCGCGCGACCCCCTCTCCTCCGGTATAGCCGCCCCGCGCGGCCGCTCTTCTTCCCGTCGGCAGTACCATGCGCACCCCCCCTGTCCAGCCACCCATCCGTAGGCTCCCCCTTGTCGGCCCACCGAGATCCGCTGCTTCTGGCCGCCTGCCGCACCACCCTCCTCCGCCGCGCCGGTCGACCCCGCCGTGCACCCGCCGTCCGGCCGCCTCTGGCCCCCTGTTTAGCGGCGCACCCTGGCTGGACCTCTCCTTGTCACCCCTTTCGGACGACCCGAAACCCCAAGCTTGCCCCTTTCCGGCAACCCAACCCAGCCCTGCTCGCTCCGACTACCTCCGAAGACCGCCTCCCGGCAGAACAACCCCAGCCGATTCCGGCCTCACCTCCCTTTCCATTGTTCTCCTCCTTTGGTATTTTTTATTTTTATTTTGGTGTTATAATGAAATTAATAGCTCTAGTACTGCATGTCATTTGTTTTGTGTGTTTTTATCGGTATTTAGGGTGTACGACGGGTTCGCGAGATTATTTTCTCCCTTCCGTTGATGCGTGGTTGTGTTCGCACGCCTCCGAGGTAGGTGTTTTCGTGTACAACTTTGGTATGATGAATTAATTTGTGAGTTTATTTTTTTTAGCATGTTTATTTTTTATTTTGCGTGCTGCGAATCTGGTTTTTGTTTGATATTTAATATGCATTTGATTTGTTAAGTAGCATGTTTATGCTTTATGCGTTTAGCGATTGTTTTATGAATTAATTTTCTTCTTAAATTAGTTTAGCATATATATTAATTAGTTTGTTTGATACAAATTAAGTTTTTAATTGAACTTTATATGTATATGTGGTATGTGCGTGTTTTCTGTGAACAACCATGCATAATTGTTTATTTGCATTTCACAAACATTGCAGTCTGTGTTTTGGTTTAGCGTCGATGTGCAGAGAGTCATAAAAGATATATCTGAGCAGGTTTTGGTGTCTGTAAACTGAAAAGTGGTTTTCTGTAAAAAGCGGTGATGTTTTGTGTGTGCAAATGGGTGAGTTGTGTTATAAAATGTTTTATGGGTTGGTTGTTAGGTGTTGAGTCGTGTTTTGGTGTGATAATGTTGTGTGTTTTATTTTAAAGTGCTTTCTTATGTGAAACTAAGTATGATTTGATGTGAACCTTGGTTTCACCATCCGCAGATGTTTTATAAGTTATTCAAATGGTTTATTGCTTAAATCATGTGGTGTGTATGATATTTGAAAAGTGGTTAGTGTGTCTAAAGGTCGCGATTAGATTCAAATATAGAGTTTGGTTGTGTTTTGATACGTGCTTTGGATGTGATATTTTCAAAACGTGTCTAGCTGGTTATTTTGCGTTGTTTGTTCATTTGGATTGTTTTAAGTCGGTGTTTACGTTTTTCGGTTATCTTTGTGGTTGCAGCGTGTTGGCAAGGTTTTTCCACACTCATTCGATCGTCATCTGGCGCGCACGCTTGTGCGCCCGTGCGAGGCGCGTTGCGCCGTTGTGTTTGGACAGCGAGCCGAGGTAGGTCCTCCATTGCACATACCTTTAGATTTAGAATTTATTAATTGCTTGTTGTTTTATTAATTTTTAATGAATTAGAAATAATATTAGATAATAAAACTTTAAATTATTATTTAGTGTGAAAAGAGCAGTTTATTTTATACCGAACACTTGTGACATTTTCTTGACGGGCGGACACCCTGTTTTGAAAGAATGCTCGTTTGGCCTTTAAACATAATTCACGGAACTTCAAATGTGCTTCTAGTTTTAAAGATAAATAATTTCTTCTGAACAAGCGTTTTGAGTTTTTTTTGAGAAATGAGGTTTTACTCTAAAATTGCTGAAGGCCCGTTTGGCACTTTAATGAAATGGATTATCTTGGAAATCCCACTCGGGGGTGATCTTTGGTGTGCGTTGTTTGCATGAGCTGTACGTGATGTTTGTGCATCGTGACTGATTTATTTACATTGTAGACACACCCCCTTTTTATTGCTTGTGATGACATGGGAACCTGGAATATTGAGTGACTTTTCTGAAAATGATTGCTGCACTAGTTTAGACCATGCACTGGCTAGTGGCCCCATAGCAGGGGAATACTGAGTTATTGCTGCTATGGGGATTGGGCCCCTCGGTTAGGCCATGCAGGGCTATGCCGGGTAGTATTATGGGCGTTATGACGTCATCGATTTATGGCATGCCTCCAGGATGAGTCACATGTATAGTACGTTCTGGATTGTTCACGATCTCCTAGGTTCGACCCATGTTTCTTTTATTGTTTAGTTGTGTGTGGCCGATGATTGAGAGGTCGAGTTCGGTTGCTGACCCTTTTGTGCCACTTTACCATTTCCCTTAGTGTGTGTTGTGTGTGATTCTCATTTTGACTAACAACTAATGTTTGATTTCTAAATTGCTCATAAAATGTTTTGCAAATGCAATGCACCTGTTCTTTCAACATTAAACTTGTTCTAAATTAAAAAGGGCAATGGACTGTTACTTGTTTTAGAAATGAATGTGTGTGGAAACCATATTTTATATAAATTAGTTCAAACCTGGAATTGATAAATTCTTTATTTATTGGTATGTGCATTGGGAAGTGACCCATGGGGTCACCTGGAGTTTGGACCGTGGTTAGGTTTGTAGTGGTGTTGGTTGCTCTTTCTTTGTTCATTTTGTTGTTCTGTTTTATTTTCCGCTGTTTAGTTTATTTTTTTTTTTGGGCCAAATCGTTCCCACCTGTTTACTTTTGATGCCCGGAACTAGTTGCCAGCCCGTGGGGATCGGGAACGCCCCTTGGGCCATGTCGCGGGCCGACTCGGGTGACCGGTTCAGGGTCAACCCGGGTTGGTTCGTGACAGTATAACACAAGACATTAATGAAATTAAAAAGATTATTTTTCATTAAATCTTGGGGTGTTACATTCTACCCCCCTTAAAATGAATTTCACCCTCGAAATTCATCAGGGTTATAAATGGTTTACTACTCGAAAGTTTCTTTAATAGAAACCCACATCGTAAAAAAAGAATACCAAAACCAATCTTTAAAAACAAATGTATGAAATGTAACGATTACCCAAATAAACTAATCACTAGGTTTCCACATAGGTTAAAATGTGGATATGGAAGAAAAATCTAACCATCATATTCTGATGGAGAGTGGTAGAGAACATGGCTATGGAAAAGCCAACAATCACAAATCCATAAATTTGTGACGATCTAAGGTACCATCTGATTAATCAGATATAAGAGCACTAGGACAACATTTTTGGTTTTCATGTTCGTTTCCCTAAAGTTGAAGAATTTGAATTAGAATAAATACTTACTTTATTTTGGTACAATCTCACTGTTGTTCGTGCCTTGAACAATTTCCACTTCATCTCTTAAATAAATGAAGTTGAACTTGTTATTCGTGAAGTGTTAGCAGATCACGTGATAGAATGACGGGTCATTCCATCTGTCTCAAACAAAAGGTTAGCAAAAGTTATTAAATATACATAAGTCATTCTAGAGTGAGATTAATCATATATGGTTCCTAAAATGTACTCATACTTCATATATCACACTGCTTAATATAATAAAACTAGTTTCTACTAAACAGGGACTTCCTGTAGGCAAGTGGTAGGCGATAAAGCCAGTCGCACTTAGGTTGTGGGTTCGATTCCCACAGCCTTGTCCGACGCGATGGGATGTCGCCCGTCCTGCAGGTTGTGCTTTTTCAAAAACTACATTACTATAACATCCAATCAATAATATCAAAAAAAAATTAATCCTTAAACAATACTAACTTATGTCCAACATATTCCATTCCAATCTTTAGGCTTATCCATAATACTGTTGTCCAATCTCATATTATAGTGAAAATTATAACCAATGATTTCATATAACAAGCATGTTAATACCATCATTGATCCCCGTATATCATGAGATAGGCCTTGTTGGTCACATTCCAAGCATTAGAAGGCCTTAATCATGTATTCTTTTGAAATATGAATACCCATTGAACCTTAGTGAAAACATGAATTCATTTAAAAGTTAACACTTTCCACATACCAAAATCCTCAAAATTATTTATACTCAAACCATTATATCACTTAGTCCTTATATCAATCATGAGCTCAATAATATAATCAAACATCTCATTATCGTCTTATCCCTTCATTATGTGCATATCATCTACATTCCAAAAATATCTGAATATACTTTCATAGATACTAGTACCATTAATCATACAATTTCAAAACTCTAGGAAAGACAATAGTGTAACAATCCTTAGATGTCTCTTTATTCCATAGTGCCATGAGATTACTTATACAACATTACACATGATAATCATGTCATCATTCCACTACATTCTTAAACCATTGACCGAGCTTCAACAATTCTTTCATCTCATATATCATGTGTAGTCTCTTCATCATCATCAACATAAATACTACCCATACGACCATACTAATTCTCTTCATGAGACTTTACCATAGGCCATTGGTTTGCATAATGCTTGTACATTCCACATTTAAAACATTTAACCGTTGTTTATGTCGTAGAAATACCATTATCCTCATCCCTGGTATTAACTGAACCTTTTCCTTTTCACTTACTGGCATTGTGTCCTTCTTTTCCACACCCAAATCATCTTCTAGTTCCTTTGAAACATTCTCCTTGATGCCTCTTCCCACATGATTTACATAGGATAAATTGAACTTTCTTTTCTCTATGATCATCATTAAAACTCCATCTTTCTCTTATTAGCCGAGTCAGGAAACTTACCAAATTTTACTTTATTGATCATATTATGAGATTTCTGATCCGGCATAATAATGATGATTAGACTTCCAAATCCCATTTCATTTGGTTGCTCATGAAGAATATCATTCCATTGTCCATCATATCCTCCAATATCGTGAATCATCTTGTTTCCAACCATTTTCTAAAACCCAAAAAGAATAGTGTGAGAGGCAAAAATCATAATAAAGGTGGATTAACTTCAATATCTAGCATCTTTGGTTTAATCTAATATCGTTATCATAGTTATAGGACTATGTCCTATACGTATTCTTATCCTTAGGGACATCCCTAGACATACCTTGGAAATATCTCTAGGGATCTCACTAACGTTTTCGCATCCTAGTTTCCAAAGGTTGACTAAACCTTTCCTCTGATACCAACTGTAGGGACCCAAATCCTGACGTACATGGACATTACATTAATTTTTCGGAATACTTAGTACATAACAAACACACACACAAAGATCGTAATAGTTTAGTGTCTTTGGAAACTCGGAATATAATCTTCTAGTCGTGGTGAAAGATCTTCAACATCTCCCATAAAGATCTTATTTTTTACCTAAAACCTTTATTTATATCCTGGGGAAAAGAAAACATAAAAGGGTGAGCTCAAATGCTCAGTAAGGGTAAACAAAATAAATATCAATCACATCATATTCATAAGAACATAACATTTTGGAAATCTTAACCTGCAAAAGAGAGCATAATTTCATAACATGGGATAAATAATAGTAGTGAAATGAAATCCCAATAATCATAAATTAAAACATGAAACATTTTGGCATAAACTCATAATCATAGAGAATCATATCTTATTAGTCAAGACTCATTGCCAAGACTATCTTAGTGGACAAAGTCCATTTCTGAGCCGAGTCGCCCTCGTTTCAGTCCTGTTTCACTGAACCGGTATAACCTACAATTCCAGCCATGTCTATCTCATGAGATATAAAATATTTACCCAATGCATTGGTGGGAGATATAGGTCCCACCCCTCTCATAATTATACCATTCTTATGTGTGCCACAAAATCATAAACCATACATCATTGCATAACCCATGTAAAAAAATGGGAATCTTAAACAGCATGACATCATAAAACAATTCATATAAGATAATGGAATTCATAAAAACATTTCCATCACAACATAAACAAGTAAATGTAATAATAGGGATAGAAATAGAACCCTATATTGTCTTAGATGGAAAATAATTTTGATAAAACACTTGAACTCCATTCTTGAGGAAAATATCCTTTCTACTTCAAACACACTTTTCCATTCTTAACATGTCGTACAATTATAAACTAAAAGAATTTGATTAAAAATAAACTTTAAAACTTGTAAATAAAGATTCTTGGAAATATTGTTTTAAAAATACATTCATGCCGTATAGAAAACACATTATTCTCATACTTTTTTCGGAAAAGTCAAAAAGTACCTCGTACAAAAAACCACAAAAGATTCCTTTCATATCTTTTACTAAAAACTCACCGAAGGGTAAAATTGGACATAAACTATTTTAGAAGGATATAAATATTACATATTGAGGAAACATGGATGTGGATGACAAAATACACCCCAGTAAATACCGAAGTATAAACAATCTCAGATAAAAATGAGATTGTGATATTTCCCTTACCATAGGTCTGATATGCTTCGTAAGTGTCCGAACCTCCTGTATAATGATTTAAATAATGTTATTGACTTATTCCAGAATCATACTCATTGTTATGATATCATATATGGTTCACTTATGACTTTATATTACCCGTTCTTTTGTAAATTCAATGTTAAAGAAGCATTTTGGGTAAAATCGTTTCATTTATTGTAGGTGTTTGGACTTGTTGTTCTTGACATTATTATTACTTATATCATGATTTACATACTTACATAATATAAAACATGATTTATATATCATATATATTCAGTATATATATATATAATATATTGATAAATGAAATGAAACACACCGTTCATGGAGACGGTAGTCCGTACGTACACATGAACACTGTTTTCCATTCCTTATTGTCTTGAATGGAAGTAAGTAGACGAAATATATATATAAATATATAAATAAATACAGTAGATTTATCGTGTCATATATTTCATTATTATTCATTATATATACTTTATAATCATTCATGAATGGTTAATGTGGAGAATGAATCTCATCGCGTCGTGGAGACGGTAGTCCGTTCGTACGCACGAGCGATGATATCGTTTCCATAATTATTGAATTGAATTGGAGTGGATGATACAATATATCAGAATCAATATGATGTTCTAATAACTATGTATAGTTATTCTTTACACCATTATACCCATCCATGTAAGGTGGTGGTGGAAAAAAGATTTCACCACGGCGTGGAGACGGTATTCCGTACGTACGCACGCGCGGTGATTTTGTTTTCCGTAGGATGGATAGACGGTGAAATAGGGTTGTTTAATAATTATAATAACATATCAGTATATGAGTGATACTGATGTTATTACTTCATAATGAAACAACCTATGAAGAAGGAGTGGAAGAAGAAATAAAGGTGAAAGAATCAGTAACGGAAATTACCTCTTCTTTGAAGCGCCTCTTTGAGACCTCCTCTTAGGGCACTAAAATTGGTCATTGAGGAAAAGAAAAACCCCTAGGATGTTTCTAGGGAAGTGTAGAATAGAATTTGTCAGGGGTTGGCCAATCTTGAAGGCTCAAAGTTGTGTGAGTAAGAGAGGGAGGAGGTGCCCTTTTATAAGGGAGGAGAGGGGTACCTTTGGAATAACTAAAAATATTATTTTATTATAAAGTCATGTTCGGTTTTAAATACCTCCAAATTGATTTATTTCGAGGATAAGGTGGGGATGGGTCGAAATTCTCTCATCCAATAGAATTTATACAAGTTTAGGTTCCTATTTTAACCTTATCATTTAGATTTAACATTAAGTTAAATAATTTTACTTTTACCGTGTCTTCTTGTGTTCTTACACTATAAGGTTAATAAACATACAATAAGAAGCCAAACGAACACCAAATTGTATATTATTAATATATATAACCTTATCTAAGTCATTTGGTAGAAAATTATATTTTTAGGAATGAAATAACAATTAATAATATAATATTTGTTTTAAAAACTATTTTATGTGAATTTTGACACTATTTAGTAATATATTTTTGTGAAAATCATAACAGAATGATAAGTTCGAAAAAAGTTAATTAAATCAATAATAACATTTCATATTAACCTATAAAATTAGTGTAACTCATAAAAAGACTCAAATTATATTTATTTTGGTATTTATAACATCAATTATGTCAATATTACATTCATAAGATAATTAATGCATCATCTTTGTGTCATAAATAAACTAGATTATATGATGTCTAAAAATTACAAATAAAATACCATTATGTATAAAATATTTTTATATTTCTAATGAATATTTACAATAGAATTTATCTTATTTATAACCCTATATTAAAAATGTTTTAGTAAATAAACTTTGATTTTAACTCTTTTAACTCTTCTTTGAATTAAATAATAATAAATGTCCTAATCTAATCCAAGTGGGCCTAAATGGTCATATTTTATTACTAAGCTTGTTTTGGGTCGAATTAAACTTATCCAATAGAATTTGAACATTTTTTAGGGTAATAATAATATCATTTTTACCCTTAATTACCCTATTTACTTTTAACCGTGGAAAAAAAAGTAAAAAGTAACTATTCACCAAAAAATTATTTTCATCTCATTGAACCACATTTTACTAACTGACATCAACCATGTCTGTCATATTTTTTAAATTACACTCATAGAAGTGGTAAAGTTATGTTTTATGAAAAATTCAGTTTTTTTAGCTACCACTTAGTGGTATCACTATTCATCAAAAATTGAAAGTTTTCAGAAAAATACCAAAAATTAGGCCTAGGCTATATTTGATATTATGAACTCAAAAATGATTTCTATTTTACCAAATTCAAAACATATCGGTTTCATTAATTAATTTAAAAATTAATTCCCGCCGTCAAAACAAAAGGCGTGTTTTTAAGAGATAATAACTATTTAAAGACTGACACTTGTTTATAAGAGGTTTAAATGTGAAATTACATCCATTGACCAGCATTGTATTAAATTGTAAAAATATATTGTAAATATACTTTAAAACCACTTAAATTAATAATTTATCACTATTAATTATTTCAATTGAAAAAGTTGTTTTTAATTAAAATTTTGTAATTTCCACTATTCATCAAAATATGAAAGTTATCCGAAAATTACCAAAATTTCACCCTAAGCTAATTTTGACATTCCGAATCGAAAAAAGAAGTCCATTTTGAAAAATAAAATTTACAAAATTTCAAAAAGTCTTTATTACTATTCATAACGGCTAGTTTTAATAATATTTTAATAACATATCGTTGTTTATTGAAACTCGTTATTGCGTACTACACACGCTATCGAGGAAGGTCGCGATTGCATGTAATACAAGGCAAGTGATGGATGCGTGTTGTGAAAGCTCCTTTTGGTGTAGCGTATAACACACGACATTAATGAAATTAAAAAGAATATTTTTCATAAAATCTCGGGGTGTTACACTGTTGGTATGGATTCAGGGGTTGTGAGTTTTAAGACCCGGTGGTTACTTGTTTATATCAAGAATTGGGGTGGAATCCTCTGTTGTTGAGAACATGGTATGGGCGTTATGGTTGTTACTTGATTGTTTACCTTCATGGACTTATGCCTATGCCTACTAGTTGCCCAGTAGTGCTTAAACATAAACATTATTACTGAACATGAAATAAGAAAGGGGACAAATGGGTTGTTAGAATGAGTCGTGACTCAGAATTGAGTGATGTTCTGATCTATAGGCTGTCTGAAGAAAAACATTTCTTGGGTGAGTGCTTGTTACCTATATATACATACTTGTAGCTTTGTGTTTCTTATTCGCGCCCCACCAAAGTTGATCACTTAGTTCCAAACACTCCCATTTCATGGGGGAGGGTGTTTTTCCCAACACTATTCTTAGTGGCTGGTTATTAGCTCCTTTTCTTCTCCCATTCTCGGATATCCCAAGTATCTTCGGGCAGGCTGTGATGGACTGAGGTCCATTATTAGCCCAATAACCTTCGATCGGGGTAGTGTGGTGGTTGGCCAGGTGTGTGCAGTAGGTGGCTTCCCAAGTGTCTTCGGAATGAGGCCCATGTGTCTTCAGGCGTGGCAGTGGATCCTTTAGCCCAGGTGTCTTCGGGCATAGTGGTGGTTGTTCTGGAATAGGTGTTTATAGGCATGGTTAGATGTGACAGTTTTAGGCCCAGGTGTGTGCAGGCAGGGTTTCGGCAGTGGGACTGCATGTGGTTGTGCCCCAAGTGTGTGCGGGCGGGTGTGGCAATGGGACTGTGGTGAGAATGGCGGGATTGGTCCGATGCATATGATGTCTCAATAACCAGTGGGAAAGTAGCGCGGGGTACCCAAACATCGATGTGATCTTATTATATATGTTACTTGACTTGCGTTATTTGGGAAGTGTAACTTAGTGAGGCATGGGTGGATAGTTTACCTTGATAGGTGTTTGGTTTACTCTTTTCTCACTGAACATTAGTACGTTCCCCAACTAGCTCGGATCCTTGGAGCAGTTGCAATTGTCGTTTTTCTTTCTTTGGTACTTACCCTTGTAGACACCTTTTGCACCTTGTGGATTTTACTTTTCAAACATGCATGAGGTAATGGTTTACTATTGGATTTACTTTTCTTTTTACATTGGTGTTGTTGGGTTCTCTTCTTCTTATCTCTCGATCCTATAAAATAAAAAGGGAAATGCCTTCCATTTGTGTGAAATTTCCTTACCCTTGGTGTTAGTCGCCACTCCAGGACCTATTGAAGGCGGGTTTCCGGGGTCATTATCTCTCCTTCGACTTAAATAAGGAAGGTCTAGACAATCTGCTGACCCTTCCCTCCTTTTGGTGAAGGCGGGTCGTGACAAACTCCACTCTTCCAAAAAGATGAAGTAAATTGTTAGGGTAAAATTTTAGTCCTTGTAATGTTGTTTTTATTGTTAATTATTAGATTTAACCATAAAATTATGGTATATATTTTCCATAGATACCATTTATAATGATTAACAATGAAGTTGAACTTCTTACTGAATATCAATAATGGTAATTCAGAAAATGGAATCAATTTTAAAAAGTAAAAAATAATTGATGTTGTACACTAAAATTTAAAATTGATCACACAATTTATTTGAAAATAATGTTTATAAAAAAAATTCATATGTTTGAAAAGGTATTTAATAAATATTAAATATATGATTATTTTGAAATACGTATATTTGATATATAATACTATAGTTGATATTATTTTACTTTTAAAATCACTCTAAAAATGGTAGATTAAGAATTATTTTAGATAAATGTATATTTTAATAAAAATTACCTTATATTCACAAATAATTAAAAAATCAAACATTTTAGAGAAATCATAAAATATCTCTATATGATAAATTGGATAATATTATATCTAAACATTTATCATATTTACATAAAAATATCATATATTTATTGAATATAATAATAAATTTTTATCATGAATGTCAATAAATTCCATAGTTGAAGAAAACAAGTTTCTAAAAAATATAAAAACATATAAAATTTCGGTTATTATTCACTATGAATTTATCAATATGTGTATATTAAATAATAATATTATATATATTTCATATAATAGTTATTCATATACAAACCCACCATTTTAATGGAAATATTACAATGGACATATTTAAATATGAATATTTCATGTATCATATAGGATCATAGTTTTGCATTTTTTATTCTATTAAATATAGAGTTCTTTTAAAATCCTAAGTTGTTAAAATATCCTTCATTACTGAATGGTTTTTGTGAGATTTGATCAATGAGCCAACCTTATTTTCAAATCATTCAAATTTTACTCACATTTAGCTATCCAATGTACCATGTACTTTATCTATGTCAACATGGATACATGATTAGTTACTTATTATAAATTCTTCATGTTTTTTTGTAAGTATACATATGGATGTGCCTAGTAGATCATGTAGGTACACTGAGAAGAGGTAAATCAATTTACACTTGTTTTAACCAATTTTAAATTATTTTCTCTTACACATTCTTAGTTTGTACTTCTACACATGTTAGAGTGCATTGATCTACTATATTTACAAACATGATAATACAACATGTGTGACTGAATGTAAAATATGAAAATAAATTCCATATATTTATGAGGTTATCCATTGTCATTGGTTAGTATTTTATTATTTTTTTATAAATGATCCAAGAAATATATTATCCACTTTGAATCCTTCAAATATTACAAGTGGTTTTGTCCAATATCACCCAGAAACCATAGTGTGTATGTATAAAATTCTTCTAAAATAATACTATTATGCAACAAGTTTATTTTTATTATAGGAATCCCACTAGTGTTACATAAATATAATTCCTGAAAAAATGAAAAAGATAACATGCAATACATGATTCCACTACAACTAAAACATATCTTTCTTTTCTAGACACTGAGAAATAAATTTATTCCTCACACACTAAAATCAATTGAAACTCTTAAAAATCCATGTAATATAATAAAAAACACTATATAAAAGGTTCCTCAATATTCTCACCTTAATTATATAATATATCACTTCCAATTCAACTCGCTTCAACACAGTAATGTAAAACTAGAGATTCATCATATAATTATAAATTGTCTTAAAAAATTAGTCCACTAATAATATGGATTAATCACTAATAAAAGATTATACACATCAATGTAATGTGTACTTCATTTATGTTGTTATCCTCATCAAATTCTGATTTTATGTTTTTTTAATAATCCAGTTTATTTATTTTTCTTAATTATGAAATAATAAATGAAAAAATGTATATTATTTAGATTTTATTAGTGTTGAAATTTTATAGTAATCTACCAATTCATTATGTTTAAAATATTAATAATTAATTTTCTAACAACAAATCAAGGATTTTATGTCTCATCACTTCAACTCAATGAATTATGATTCCATATTTAAAACATGAAATTATAATACATAATGGTTTTTGAAATACCAAATTTAATATTGCATTCTAACATGTATAAATTATATTCTCACATAAACTAACCATTTTGTTATTATCATTCAGAAAAAATATACATTTAATAATTATCTATTCAAAATTCAAACCTCATGAATTTCATTCTCTAACGGTTCTGTAAACAAGGATCATACTGAAATGTTTTATTTCTCTTTCTCCAACTATCAATGAAATAATATCACATAGCACTTGTGTAGTCACTATTTGTTCATGTAAATTCCTAGTAGGAACCAAACTCAATAATGAGTCATAAAACCATTATGCAACAGATAATAAGTGAGAATATAATATCATGAAAATACTAGCTCATGGGAGTTGTGTTTCACAAGTGTGTTACACATTGTCACACTATACTTTAAAAAAACAATGATCATTGTATTGTATCACAGTACATTATAGTTTGAAGAGGCTTATATCTTCTTCACATAACCAAGATCATAGAATAGATCAATGAAAAACAAATTCGTACTCCATTGTGTATGTACACTAATGAATTTTTATTATTATAATAACACATCACATGATTTCATTGGATAATCAGGAATTAATCTTGAGTCTTATAATCATTTCATAATGTGTTATTGGTTGGAATATAAATTCATGAGAGTTATATCAGAAACATCACATAACAAATGTATATGGAAACCCACCCACTTTATGATTTCTCAACAATACATAAAAAATAAGCTAATCCATATTCAAGATTTGTAGAAACATCATTTGATGATGTAGAATACAAAAAGATGGAAAACAATCAGGGAACCTTTTTCTCAAATTCATATTGATGCTTTATTGCCCTCCCAAGTTCTCACATACCCTCTCAGATGAGATATATGCAAAAAAACAAAATGGGCCAAATCACATTATATATAGTCAAAAAAATTATCATATCCTTCATAAATCATGGATAAAAACATGATGTGATCAAGTATGTACATTGACCCATGACCATCACTGAAAAATGATATTTTTCATAGACACTATATTGATTCAGCATGATCTATTGTCTATCATTGAAAATAAACATAAGGATAATTTGATCATATTTGTTTCATAAAAACATATATATGATGTTCAATAATCATGAATCATTATAATGTTGTTGTAACATTGGTGTATCATGTTAAAAGTTCAGTTATATGGATATTTGGAGGGGATGATTTGAAAAACAAAAGAAGATGATCGAGTGACCTTGATAAAAAAAATTGAGTGAATAGATGGATGCTACTATTTTGATGATATAGTACATATTCCCATATCTAAAGGGACCCTTAATTTCCCCTACATTATAATACAATGAAATAATTATATTTTTCCTTAACCATAACTCTAGCACTACCTCGTTCCACTGACTTCCTATACCATTGTGTCGCCCTACACAATGTCTCACCACCCAACTCATGCCCCACATAGAAACCCTCATTTCACATTAAATGCATTCCCTCATCAGTGTCTTACTAGAATAATAGTCTTGAGTTTGTATACCATTATTAAGAATTTTTATTAAAATGTTCCAATAACAACAAATAATACAAATACATCTCATTTCAAGAATCCCATATAAAAACTCAACTTTTCATCAAAAAAAATAATTAATTGCAATTTTTTCATTCATTAAATGATATAAACATTGTGTCAAATCAAATAACCAATAATACATGTTTTTTCATATAATAATATGTTCAACAATCATTATAATTAATTTTTTCTTTATTTTAGTCAACATATCCAAAAAAATAATACGATGCCAATATTTTTAATAAATCACAAGAACAACTCAATGGAATAACCCCAACTGTTCTTCAAACAATGTAACATTAACATTAACCGGTGAAGTCTATTGACACTAATTAACACAGAGATATTAATTTAATAAAATTGGGATCTTCATTATCCTATTTTGGATTTGTTGACAATACTCATTTTACATTCATTGTCAATGTTTTCATCAAGCCCTTACATGTAAATTAAACAAAATGAGAATATTTTGGGAATGAATATTTCTCATATCATTCTATAGATATTAAAATTTCCCTATTTACTCATTATATATGTTCCTTCCATAGGATGTTTCACTTATCGAAAAGTTAAATTGACTTTCTAGAGATAAGGAGTTCATGGAATATATTTAAGAAATTAGTCATCAATTAATCATATCTATGTCAAAATGGGAGAAATAATTGTTGAAAACAAGAGTGATCAATCTAGACATGAAAGTAGTAAATTTTTTTTATAGATATATTAACTCCTAAACCCTCTTTTAGTAGTTGATCAAAATCAATTAAACTAATATACAACATTAAACATTATAAACATTTTAAATTCATAATTTTTGAATAATTTGGTTCTTCTATTGTAAATTTTTTATGTTTTTTATCAAATTACGCTTTTCCCCATGTCATTCTGATTTTACATTTATATTGATATACAAGACAATGAAATTATAATTAAAATTTTCAAAATCCATAATTTTAAATCTTTTTAAAATCCCTTTGCAAGAAAATCAAATATTAATTTAATACATGTTTATATAATAAATTATGATTTTTATTATGATTGAATTAATCTAGAAGCATAAACATCATCCATGTTATTGAACATGACCGGAATTCTACTAAAATGATCTAAATGAAAATCTTTAATAGAAATTGATATTAAGAACTGTATGATGAAGATCCTAGTGAATACTTTATAAAATATTCAAATAACTCATACATTTAGGACTCCCCCTAAATATATATGTCACCTTCAAATCCATTCATAAAATAAATAAACACAAAATATATATGGGAAAAAGGTTATTGTTTACAGATTTTCATTTAAAAAAACAAGGATGAGATTTATTTATCAAAAAATAAATTACATTCAATTATACTACATAATTATTAAAATTAAACATGCTTTCTCCGATATTAATATTCAAAATCTACTAATTTTAGGGAAACACAATCATCATGATATCTACGTATTTCTGTTTAAATGGAATAATATTTATCTGTTTAAAAATTACTTATATCTCATTATAAATTTTTTTTAAAACATTTGAGTCAATTTTATATTTTCTAGTCATTTGAATAATCATATTTATGTATAATTTTATATTTTTTCAACTCTGTTGACTCCTTCACAAAATAATTACAAATTTAAGAGTCTTCTAGTTATTTTTCTTTTATTCAACCCTAGTTTTATTTTTTTGATACCATGTCATATATTTACCACTAATATAAAATGACATTTTGTACCGTCCACAGAAATTTCCATCAACCATTTAGATATCCATTTTAGACAACCCATCATGAAAAAAGTGTTTTTTACCATGATTTTCATTAACCAAATCAACAATTTCATTTGATTCTGAGATTAAATAATTTCTATTATTCAACATGATTCCACTAACATTGGTGTTTATGACTTTCTGGAAAAGGTCCATTACATGGGATATTCTTCCAATGTAGAAGCACATTTTATTTTATGTGACATTTATTTCATCATTTTTATGTTTAAATCAAATATCACATCTTTCTTAACTTTATTCCAAAACTTATATCTCAAATAATTCTTTTCTATATATATTCTATTCCACTAAATTCACTGTGTTCTTGTCTTAGTATTAGAGAATGAATAATACATGGTTGGAACATACTAGTATATATTATAATTTTAGCCACTCCTAATGAAAATAATCAATGAATTATTAAATAAATTTAAATATATCCTTTTCAAATAGATTTCACTTCACCATTGAATAATTGATCTAATTTTCATGAATATCAATTTTTCATTCATTAATTATCATTCATAATCATATTATTCCAACGTTAATTAGCCATAGGTCAAAATTTCTAACAAAACCAATAATTTCGTACACATTGATTTTTCATCTTCTTTGTTAAAACGTGAATATATTTTACACATTGTTTCTTTTGTTTGATATGATTATTCATCTATGTCCTTGGTAGAGGAAAAAATTTATATTATTTTTTATATTCACATTTGATGAAAAGTGTATTTTACCTTGGTCATATTCACCCATGTTTGACCAAAATCATTTTGGTAACATATTATTTTAGATATGATAATATTATTATAAATAAAAATTTATAGAACAAGGGTTTCCTTGTTTAACGAGACATAAAATATATTAATTTTTATAAAAATATAATATCTAGAAACATGAATGAAACATGTAATGTGTAATAATTTTTTCATAATTACACATAATATTATTTTTAATCTCATTATTATTTATGATTCAACATACGAGTTCACCATATTTTATAACATGACATCCATATCAGGATATTTTTGGATTTAGAGTTTTATTTTGGCCTTTATATGTTTTCACCATATCACTATATTCATTCTATAAATTATTTTATTATTTTTTATTTATATTATAAAAATCTACATCCAATTAAATGAAAGTCATATTGAGGAAAATTTTCCCTTCTTCAATGAATTTCTTTTTTTATTCCTACTAACTATTCATTTCTGGAACATGATCATAATGAATTCTAGTTACTTCTATTAGAGAATTACTTAGATTATTAATTAAATTTTTCTTATCATCAATGTATGATTCATTAACCAGCATAGATATTTTTTGTTGTTTCACTAATGTGTAGATCACTATTTAAGAAATATTCTTTGACACATAATTCTCACAAATAGTATTTTGAAATTTATTTTCATCAAATGTGAATTCTTCGTTAGAGTGTAATGTAGACTGTTCTTTTGATTCTTCGTCCAATATGAATGTGTAACCTTGCATTTGATTTCAAAATGATAATTATTAATATTCATGGTAGAATTGGAATAATCTATAATGGTTAGAATAATCATCCTAAAGGCATCCTTATTTACTCCCTTCTCACAAAAATTTCCTTTCAATTATTATTTATGTATGAGATATATTCATTAAAACATGATAATGTTTCATTGTTGGAAATAATTATTTTGTAGAGAAGTCTAGATGTTTGAATATTCATGGATAATTATTTCTCTATATACTCTTATTCCCTTTTATGTTGTCACATTTCATCATATACACTATTAATAAACAACAATATATATGGAAAATTCAGTAGGGTCATTCTTCCGATAACTTTTTGATTTATCTATAAAAATAACATATAGATTCAATAAAAAATTAGTCTTAAATAATTGACCCATACTCATCAAAAGGTTCTTTCTCAATTTTTTAATTAGATACCATTGATTGAATAATAATTTTAATACATATTTTTTTGTGATTTATCCATAATTAATTCAAATTATTATCCATATTTCATTACACATACTTATGTCGATTCATCTGTATTTTAATTGAAGTCTCGTTGTTGGAACATATATCGATGGGTACATTATTATTCTTCAACTACAAATCAACTACTTCAATAAATATAGACATATAGTTCATATAAATCTAATATAAAAATCATAGACTAAATATATATCCAATAAGAGGTGTTACATATTATCTAATACCAATTTAAATAAATAGTCGATCATGTTGGTACACTGAGTGGGTGTGGTGGTGAATCATCATACAACAATTTTAACCAAAATTCATTTCATTTATCATGTCCATTATTAATTAAATCCTCTACACTTTTTTGGATGAATATATCTCTTCTTGTTATAATCACTGTTAAACCACATGTAAGATAGAAAGTAAATGAAGCACAATGCAAAGTGTTTTTACAATTTTTTCATGAAATTTGGGTGACTCTGTCCTTAATGTGTTCAGTGTGATCTAAGACACATATTATCCAATATGAATCATTCAACCATTACAATTTGGTTGGTTAGGTATGATACTAAAACCATAGTGGTTATGTATTATAAATTTTCCAAATAACAATGGAATCCCACTTGTGTTATATATTTTAGCATCCCACTTGTGACTCAAAATTACAAAAATTTACATAATGAGAAAAAGCACGTCGAATTTTGGCTACAACTACTGCAACAAAATGATCATCACCTTTGGGCCACATAAAATAAACTGATTCTTTACATTCTCAATTCAAATTATTCTCTACAATATACACTGAATATAATCAATAACACTGTAGGAACGTATTTTTTATATAATATTATTAATTATAGAAGATAAATCTTCAATTTCATCTCATAAAAACACAAAATAAAACTAATGATTCCTTACTGAACTGTTTGTTGTTATCCAAATCAAATCAATAAAAATATTCCATTTTATAGCATCAAATATTTCATTCATCAATATCATGTATTTTTAATTCATTTAGATCTCATCATAACATGTAAATATTAAATTTATTTAATTCACAAATTTATTTATATTTATACATAGTGAAATAAAATTTGAACAATAAGGAATACTTATTTAATCTTCATTGTAAATGTACAAACTTTTTACATACAAAACATATAAATTAATTTTCATTGACAGTATATATTTCACATAAATGTATATATACTTATTCCTCATGAATGATATATAAATAATGAGTGGATCTTATTCTCAATACATATAACTTAATGAATGATTAATTTATATAAGTAACATCAATGTTATTTTAACAATGGTTTGTGAAATACTTGTTTATATTGTGTTCCCTAACATACACATATATCTCACATATATATATATTTTTTCTCATCTCATTCAAACATAATATACATATAATTAAGATGTATTAATAATGCATACTTCTTGCATTTCATTATATGCATGTTGCATAAACTAGAATAAAAATGCATTATTTTATTAATCCTCGTCAAACTGTCTGTGATGTATCTTCTCATAACACCTATGTAAATACCAGTATAATGGAATTAATTTTTATTTTAGTTTATATTCTTCCCCACACCAATAAAAGATCATGGGATTATTCAAAATATTAAATATGAATTCCATTCCATGTAAATAAATTTGGTTTTGTATAATTATATCTAATAAATTACCAAAATATAATCTAATTCATATATATGGTGAATACTAATATTTTTGAGGAATCATATTCTAAACAAAATTGAGGAGATATATAAATTTGAGTGGTCGTAATTATACATTTTATATATTTTATATATAATTCAATGTCATCTGGTTGTGGTTTGATGTTCCGATGAAATATTATACGTTAAATGGAAGGGGTGAACAAAAAATAATTACAGTACTCATAGTTAAGTGTGTAATAAGATTATCTTACTCAATATTACCTTTGGGATGAAA
Organism: Viscum album; assembly: GCA_963277665.1. Lineage (NCBI taxonomy): Eukaryota > Viridiplantae > Streptophyta > Magnoliopsida > Santalales > Viscaceae > Viscum > Viscum album. Next base: position 1,438,939,273 of record OY728159.1, read on the forward strand.
ATATGATTTTGAGATTGCATAGGATTTACATTGTTTCGTTGTCACGTTGATTTTCTAATTCTTATCATCTTATTATCACATTAATGAGTTTATTGATGTAATTGTTGAACATGTTTCCAAAATAAATGTCACATAACAGTTAATGGTACCTTAAGATGAACTATGTTTCTCAAACTTGATTAAACAATAATAGTTATTTTTTACAACAATAACTTACATTATTCCATCCACTTCCATAAATAATAAATTTTTTTCCCCAATGATATAATTCCATGGATATTATGCTCACATTATGGGCATATAAGAAATTGAATCTTCATTTAATCAATTTTATTGTTACCTAAACAGTTCTGAAACTCCTTGTTTCTCTAATTTAGAATTTTTTCTAGTTTCATATTATTATTAATAATTATAGAAAAATTATTAGGCATAATTACAATGTTTTTACCTCAATTACAATTTTATTTAGATTATCAATAGGATACTATCTATGTTTTAAATCATATTCAATGTATACAATAGACATAATTGACATAATCAGTTACTAAAACCTAATTATAATAGTTTGACAATCCTTCATCTTTAATTCAAATGAACAAAAATATAATTATATAACACATTTAAACAAATTGTAGGAATTATAACTTATTTTCATCAACATATCACACAATATTTTTCTTCATATATATCATTCAAATGGTAATCAATTGTTATTTATTACCTATTTACTTATTCATAATGATTCAGAAAGTGTATATGAATTAAGAAAACAACATATAAATGGGATATCAAAAAATGTATGTATTTAGGCCATTTATTCTGGAACCTAGTAACGATTGAGTAAATAAGAAATTATTAATTTTCAAGGTTATCTTCATTGAAATATTTTATGACATTGCCTTCTACATTTTTTTATTATGATATGGATGTAATTTTTATGTAATTGAAAAATCATTTTTTTAAAAAGAATAAATATATTATCAAATACACCAAAATATCCCAAAAATATTCAGTAATAGTTTTTGCTAATATTAATGGAAATACTTGATTAAAAACATCTCTAAAAATCTACTATGGTGAAATTAACCATTGTTACATAATTTCAAAATTATTTTATATGAATATTCAATTCATCTTATAATAATACATGCTAGTATAATAAGAAAATTTACCATATATATATACTATTTACATACAATAACACATTATAATTAATGATATTCATGAACTCCAATAATGTTCTTATTACATTGTTCTGTTCAAAGACATTTCCTATTTAAAATTATTCTTCATAAATATTGGAAGTAAAATCCAATTAATGGGTGTGAATAGAGTCATAGTGATCGTATGAAAAGGACATATAAATCAATTTTCACAAGTGACAATATGATAAGTATATATTTATAATAAAAACATTATTACATTTAAATTCTATACCCAATATGTCAATGATCATTAATCATGGTTCATGGAATAAGCCTTTGCCATAAAATATGTTATAAGTTATAATAGTGTAGAATAATAAATAATAAATTCTAAGAAATGTGAATATATAATATACATAAGAAATAAGAATTTGTGAAACACATAATAGTAAAATATTATTTATATAATACAGTGTCCCTAATAACAACATCACATTCGGAAGACTCCCATATAGATTGGGTGCATTTGTTATTTGGATAATTTACCATCTTATGTATCCCAAAAATGAAGACTATATTGGAAAATTTACATTATTAAATTGGGAATACTATAACCCCTAAATATTTTATAATAAATTTTAATAAAAATTAAAATTTTTCCTAATAAAATGTAAAAAAAAGAAACACATTTTTTAATGGAACCAATATATATTATTAATATATTTTATTTTTAATCTAAAAATTATCTTCTATCCATTTGAATGTTCTGTATTAATATGAATAACTATATTACAATCATTATCATGAAAATCACTATTTATAGATAAATTTAATGAATACATAAAATAAAATATTAGATAAAATTTAAATGTTCTAAATAATATCTTTTTTATAATAAAAGATCAATAATTTATGGTATTTTATTTTTTCCAATATGAATGTAGAAATTTATTTAATAATAATATTTTTGAAATATGTTGTTATTGACCGTTAAAAAATTATAAATATATAATATATTGTAAATTGAGTTGTTTTATTGGATGGCGAATTTTTTTATTTAAACATATTTATTTTACTTCATTATATTTTAATTTTCAAAATAAATTTTTTTCTTACTAAATGATGTTTATAACTATTTATGAATTATTTTTAAATTTCTTGCAGATAATGTATTCGATAAAATATATGAACCATGTAAAATTTTTAAAACCTCGATAAATTCTAAAATGGCATAAAAATAACTAAAATTATTTGATACGGGATTTAAATATATTTAATTTTTTTAATCTTTTATTAAGTGTTTAAATCTTCCATAATCCCCATAACTTATAACATATTTAATTTTGTTTCAAATTTGTATAATTTTGACGTCAATTTATTTTAATGAAATTCATAATTAAAAATGTCAATCACTTTTTTTATAATATCTATAATCTGGTAATATAGTAATAAGTCTATTTTATGAATCATTATAAATATATATTTTCAATATAAATAAATTATTTTTTTGGTAGAATTTTTTTTATTTTTTTAAAAATTATACTTTCCTTAAAAGAATTCATTATAATTTCGTATAATTTGATCTTATGATATATCCATATTTACCAATTGAATTCAGTGGATATATAATTCTATAACACGTTTCATATAAAAATTCATATATAATTTTACCATAGGAATATAAATCATTTGCCACACCTTAAACTATAAAAAGGGATTCCTAAACAATTCAACATGGAATAACTCATGGACATTTTAATTATTTTATAAACTATTCACAAATTCATCATATCATTAAACATTGTGAATAAATAATATTCATAAAAATATCACCATTATAATAATAAACATTCTTGATATAGAATAATGATTTTATCATGGGATCATTTCAATAATAAAACATAATTTATAATAGATGATACCATTATAGACAAAACATACCATTAAAATATCACTTGTAAAATATCCTGAAAAAAGTACTTTTCAATTTGAATCTACATATTTAAATCACAAAAATTCAAAATATGTATAACACAGTGTTGTTTCAAAATATTCATGAAAATATTTAAATTTATTTTTAGATAATTGAGTGGTTCCCATATATCTGTGTACAAAATAAATCTGGTCACATTAATAGTAAAAAGTAAAATTACATCATTTAAAAAATTATTAAACTATTCCATTTAAAACATTTTTTAATGAATTTAATTGAGTAAAACTACATTAAAAAATTGGATAACATTAAAATAATTTATTAAATCATTCATAGATTTCATGAATACAAATAAAAATTGGTTTTCGAATATAGAGAAAAATAATGTTGGTTTTAGTAAAATTATGATATTAATATATTGATAATATAAAGTGATAGAATTTAAATTAAATCTTTTTATTAATAAGAAACAAAATTCAGAAAAAAAAGGATTTGAATCATTAATAGATATAATTTATGATTATATTATTAGAACCATAATCATAGATAATAGTGATAAACAATTTGGTTGCAACATAAATAACTAACAACATTGGAAACATTTGGATAAAATCCTCAAGAATGATAGAACAATATATGTATAATAATATCCAAATAATTTTCATGAAAATCAACATAAAATAAATTTATGGTTCGAACATAAACCAAATAATTGAAAGGAATGATGAATATAATATATATTTCACGTAAAATAAAAGTGAGGCAAAATATATACATCTGGTCTGATTAATCATATAAATTATTTATCATCTACAATAATAAAATTGTATATATTATTTCATCACTTAATAATTTTTTCTTTTTTATTACAAATTTTTTATATTTATTACTATTTTATATTTAATTACATAAAAAATTAAATTCGCATTAAACAATTTAACGAAATTTGAATAATGTCCTAAATTTATAATTTTTGGATGATAATTAAATAAAGGTTCTTTTTACATAAATTATAGAATAATAATCAATGAATAAATAAGATATTAATAAATTAAATTTTATTTTAAAACCTTTACTAATTTTTTTTATGAAAATTCATATACATTACATCAATATAGATTTTATTTCATGTGTACGCATGGGGATCATTTCATTTATTTTCAAAGATCATGCTAGAATGGATGTTAGTATTATTTTATTTTTATAGAATAATAATTATATAATAGATAAAATATTATTTATTTATATAAAATTTAATATATCATCTTTGAGATATGGTGATTGAAAATGAATGATTTCATAATATAGAGAGGGTAGTCAAAACGTATGCATGAATAAATTGGTTATTTTCTAATGGATGTAAATGTAATAAAGTATAAATAATATTTCTACTTAAAAATGATAAATATTTCATTAATATAATGTAAACAAATTCAACCCATAATAATAATCATCCATGATAGGTGATGAATGAAAGTGAATTACATCTTTCTTTGAGGGGATAGTCTATTTTATATGGAGTTGATGTTTTCGTATTCCATTTGATGTAATATTAGAATGATTAAGATTATCTATTTAAAATAATAAAATCGTATAATGCTAAATATAATAATTATTTTATTTTGAAATGGTTTTAAAATATTTAATGTATATGGATAATGTAATAGAATATAAATTCTCAGTTAAGAAAGATAACACTTCATGAGAAAAACAATTTACGATTATACCAAAAGACATCATTTATTAACATTATAATAAATTAACATATATTATTTTAGGTGGTATGTAAGGATTATATTTGGGTAAGTATTTGTTAAAAAAGGTTTTATATGATTAAATAAAATCATATTGTAGGTTCCCATTTATATGTGAGGGTGAATCTAAATATTATTTTAATATTTTAAGAGCATAAATAATCATACTCAAAATATAATATGAGTGTGAATCAAAATATTATTATTAAACCATATAACAACATGGATATATTTAGGAATTTACCAAAACCCCATTGTTTTAACTCACAATATTCATTTACATCATCTATAGTGAGAATTGTGTGTTCTGTTTTTGAGTAAAATATTGTTATTATAGATGGATAATTGACAATAAATGTAAAATAGTAGATATTAAAGATAATATGCAAATGAAATTTACAAAATTGTAATTTTATGTTTTTAAAATCATTTATTAAAATAATATTTCTTATAAAAAATCATTAATTTCATTTATGGAATTATTAATTTAATTTTACATCAAGATCAATACAAATGAAAGGGAATATGATAATTAAAACATAACAAATATCTAAAATGTTTTAATGAAAAAAATATGAAAAACAATATTTCCTTCAAATTCATTTACTTTGAATTTGTTTATAAATTATTTAATTTAGTTTTATATTTATTAAACCAGCCTTTTGTCCTTATTGTTTAATATTTTAAGGAAACAATTTATTCACTGAAAATTATATATAAATTAACATGATTAAAAATTATTTTAAAAAAAATGAATATTTGGAGAGGAGAATGAATTTTTTTCCCAAATCCTAAAATATTATATAAATTAATATTATTAAACTCATATTTTTATCCTTATCCCTCATATAATTATTATATATGACATAACGAATGAAATATGGAACATTATAGAAATATATTTCAGACATCGAATGAAATCAATGAAATACACACTTCTAATAATATTAAGCAAATTGTTAGGGTCTACTTTATGAAATTTTTAAGTTTTTTTATCCTCAATTATCTTATTTAACCATATCGTTGGGATATATACTTACTGTAGTTAATATAAAAAATGATTAACAATTTGGTTGACCATAATTTTGAATATCTATATCAGTGATTCAAAAAATGGAATCATTTATAACAAATAAAAAAATCTCTGATGTGATTCAATCTAATTATAAACTATTCCGAAGGTTTATTTGAAAATAAATTTTCCAAAGAAAAGTCGTTTTTAAGATTAAAATGTTATTATATAAAAATTAAACCTATAATTAAATTTAAAGTACTAAATTTTATTAATAATAATATAATAGAAATAACCTTTCTCATAAAATAACCTTATAAAAGCAGAACACTGTGAATTGTCGTGAACCGAATCTGGTCGCCTTCCAAATCGGCACCCGACCAGGTCCATGGAAAGACCCGAAGGGCATTCCCGATCCCCACGGGCTGGAACAAGTTCCCATGTATCATAAAATGTGAATTGGGAATGATTTACCCGAGCTTATAATCTTAAAACAACAAAAGAATCCAATAAAACGAATCTGGATTTTTCAAACCAAACAATCTTTTACAAAAATTCAGAACGTAATTACATAGCGTAAAACAACTCAAAAAGAATAAACCAAAGGTACAAAACCAAAATGAAATATCCCAAGAACCTCCACATGGGAAGAGGCACCTCTGTAAAGCTATCCTCACAAGACTTCACCACCAAGGACCTGCTAGAAACCCGAACCAATGGTACTAAAAACTGTATACAACCTGCGACATAAAAAATAACCAAGTATACTTACACCCAAGGGTGTAAGTAGGGTGTGAGCCAATTCCCAGTATGATACCGCCACTAAGAGATTCCATGTGATAAACTTTTAATGATGAAAAGAATGCAAGTTTTCAAAAACATAAAAAAAACTAGTTACAATTTCTAAAAGATGCGACTTTGAATAAAAACAGTTTTCAAGTGGGATATTTTAATGGGTTAACACTTTTAAAATAAAAAAAATGCTACTGAATTTTCCATCCAAATGTACCGCATGCTGATGGTAAGTATAAAGTAACTAATGAGCACAAGTAATAGGAAATAACCCTTAGGCACTAGCTAGCTATGGGTCCCAGGTAACTCATATCTCGGTGAGAGTAACCATCACAAATATCCATTATTGTGCACAAGCCACTAGTAGGGAACATTCCCATAACCTATTCGTTCCCAATCATCATCATCATAGTTTTGTTAGAGTTGTAAGCATCAATCATGCTAAGTGAAACTGAGTCCAAACCCCACGGATTCACTAGCATGCTAGTACACGCCCAACCACCTAGATACCCAGGTTTTCCCCTTGTGCTCAAACAAGTTCAACAAGTCACAAAATTATAAATTGAACATGGAAATATCATTTCCACATCACAAATTCACCAAACAGCCCATATGTATACCACACAAGTCACTAAAATCCATTTTTCATTCAAAATGATTTTGAAATCCGACTCACACCAAAATAGCCCACAACACATTTCACATTTCTTCAACACTTCCAGAAAACCATTAAAAAATATTATAAAACAATTATAAGATATTTCAACTCATATAACATCCCACACCCATGGAAAATAATACTTCTTTAATAATAAAAAATTCAATTTTTCACATCACATTCACACAAAACACTCCACATCACATTCACATCACTTTCACTCCTCAATATCTCCTTCAAAAAAGTTAATAGACTATTTCCAAGATTATACATATCACATAACAGAATTTTCATAAATTAAATGGACCTTTTAAAAATATACTCCTACCAAAATAGTTTGCTGATATAGTTTCCCCTATTAAACAACTCAATAAACCATTCAAAACTTTCATAAAACAATTATAAAGAGTATACCCATACATTGAACATAAAACCCATTTCAAAAACCACTTTTTAAGACAAAATCACACAAAGACCCTACCAAAACAGAATTGGCAGCCCAATCAACATGTAATAATCCACTTTCAAATGTTATATAATGACCTTGAACAATATCACAAAAGATACCCATGAGAACACACAAATCCATAAAACACTTTCGAGGAGTATAAAAAGGTTATACACATAAAACCATTCGAATAAACACCATTTTTAGGCTCACATGGCACTATATCATTACCCAACTATAATTGGAAGCCCATTTCAATAACTAAGAAATCACATCCACATTTTACAAAACTACCACAATAGATAACACATGAAATACATTTGAAAAATACACACATCAAGAAAAAAATGTAACATTAATACCAAATGCTTTACTATTTCTACCAAAAATGATTTTATCATAATTCATAGAACATTAGGAACATGAAAATGTATTTAATAAAACAAACTAACTCATCATTAAATGGTTACCCACGGAATCATCTACCGAAATTGTCGAATCCCTCAAAACATGGTGCGAAACATCAACCGCACCACCCCGACACCACAAGGATGATAAATCCATCCCTAGACCACAAATTTTCACCAAAAAGTCCCATGGTTAAACCCTAGGTATGAACACTAGGATCTGGACACTTTGGAACATCATGAAAGAGGGACAAAACCCAAAGGAAATGGAAGAACTGGAAGGGAGGAACACTAACCTTGAAAAATCTTGAAGCAATTATCCCGAATTAACCAAATTTTGAAACTCAAAGTAGAAAAACCTGATAGATAGGATCTACTGATTAGGTTGAGGTCATGTGGGGACTGAAATGGGGGAAATAGAGTAAATATTGAAGGAGATATGAAGAATGAATTTACCTCTTCAAATCTGCCCGATTTTATAAACCCTAATAAGTTCAGCATTCAATCGTGATGAAGAAAATCTCCAAAGAGGGGAGAGAGAGCTTGGGCGCATGTTTGGGTTCATGGGGCACGTTTGAGGCTTGAAATCGCCGAAAAATCATTAAAATTAAATATGTTATCAATTAATCAAATTTTATTTTTAAATTTGGAATTGGGTTTTCGGGTAGGCCCAATCCCTTAAATAAAAACCAACATAAACCTTGGTTATATATTTCCAAAGGATCCAAATTTTACTTTTGGTGTTAATATATCAGGATAAGACATTTAGGAGTTGGAATGAGTGAAAAATATTAAAAAATGAAAAAGTTATAAAAGAAATAAATATTTTTTTTAAATCTGGAATTGGGCTCACAGTTTGGCCCAATTCATGAAAACTCACATATTCTCCATAAAACCTTTGGAAACACCCTAAATAAATAATTAATGCAAATTAAAATAGAAATAAATTTAAAATAATCTATGTATGTAACAATTCTACCCACCATGAATACATTCCACCCCGGAAAGTCACAGCAAGGGCAAAGCAACAACCAAACCCAACTGAGAAACCAGGAGGTACTCCCTTGTCATGTTTCTCCACCAAAGGACAAAACACCTCCAGTGATCAATTAATGAAGGATTAATCTCACAAACAAAACTTACACCACTTTCTAGAAATGATCAATCACATTCATAATTGATTTCAAAATAAAACCCATTAAACACTATCCGAACAAGACTCATGAAATTCACCCAAATGAACAACAACATCAAAGAAGGTTACACTTACCTTACTCTAACTAGACCATTGTGTACTCCCTAATCCCAATGTTTACTAATGGATGATGTAGGTAGCTTGATAGCTCTGAATGAGACAACCTACCGGCAAGCCATGATCGTGGATAAGTCTAAGTTACTGGTATGGGGGAACAAAAAATAACCAAGTCTACATACACCCAAAGGTGTAAGTAGGGTGTGAGCCATTTCCTAGTAGAATACCACAAATAAGAGATTCCATGTGATAAACATTTAAAGATGAAAAGAATGAAAGTTTTCAAAAACATAAAAAAAACTAGTTACAATTTTTAAAAGATGTGACTTTGAATAAAAACTTTTTTCAAGTGTTCTATTTTAACGGGTTAACACTTTTAAAATAAAAAACAAAGCTACTGAATTTTCCATCCAAATGTACCGTATGCCGACTGAAAGTATAAAGTAACTAATGATCACAAGCAATAGGAAATAACCCCAAGGCACTAGCTAGGTGTGGGTGCCAGGTACCTTGTATCTCGGTGAGACTAACCATCACAAATATCCATTATCATGCACGATCCACTAGTAGGGAACATACCAATAACCTAGTGGTCCCCAATCATCATCATCATAGTTGAGTTAGAGTTTTAAGCATCAATCATGCTATGTGAAACTGAGGCCAAACCCCACGGATTCACTAGCATACTAGTACACGTCCACCCACCTAGATACCCAGGTTTTTCCCTTGTGCTCAAACAAGTACAACAAGTCAAGAAATGTAAATTGAACATGGAAATATCATTTCCACATCAAAAATTCACCAAACAGCCCATATGTATTCCAGACAAGTCACAAAAATCCATTTTTCATTCAAATGATTTTGAAATCCGACTCACACCAAAATAGCCCACAACACATTTCACATTTTTTCAACATTTCCACAAAAAGCATTAAACAATTTTATAAAACAATTATAAGATATTTCAACTCATATAACAGCCCACACAAATGCAAAATAACACTTCTTTCATAAACAAAAATTCAATTTTTCACCTCACATTCACACAAAACACTCCACATCACATTAAAATCACTTTCACTCCTCAATATCTCCTTCAAACCATTTAAAAAAATATTTCCAAGATGATACATATCACATAAAATAATTTTCATAAATGAAATGGACCTTTTAAAAATATACTCCTACCAAAACAGTTTGCTGATATAGTATCACCTATTACACAACTCAATTAACCATTCAAAACGTTCATAAAAAAATTATAAACATTATAAACATACTTTGCACATAAAACCCATTTCAGAAACCTTTTTTTAAGCTAAAATCACACCAAGACCCTACCAAAATAGAATTGACAGCCCAATCAACATGTAACAACCCACTTTCAAATGTTATATAATAAACTTGAACAATATCACAAAAAAACACCCATGAGAACACACAAATCTATAAAACATTTTCAAGGATTATAAAAAGGTTATACATATAAAAACATTCAAATAAACCCCCTTTTAGGCCCAAATGGAACTATATCATTACCCAACCATAATTGGAAGCCCATTTCAAAAACTAATAAATCACTTCCACATTTTACAAAACTACCACAAGAGATAACACCTGAAATACATTTGAAAAATACACACTTCAAGAAAAAAATGTAACTTTAATACCGAATGCTTTACTATTGCTACCAAAAATGATTTTCTCATAATGAACAGCACATAAGGAACATGTAAAATTATTTAATCAAACAAAATAACTCATCATTAAATGGTTACCCACGGAATCACCTATAGAAATTGTCGAATCCCTCAAAACATGGTGTGAAACATCAACCGCACCACCCCAGCACCACAAGTATGATAAATCCATCACTAGACCACAACGATTCACCAAAAATACCCATGTTTAAACCCTAGGTACGATCCCTAGGTTCTGGACACTTTGGAACATCAAGAATGAGGGATTAAACCCTAAGGAAATGGAAGAAGTGGAAGGGAGGAACACTCACCTTGAAAAATCTTGAAGCAATTACCCCAAATTCACCAAATTTTGAAACTCAAAGTAGCAAAAACTGATAGTTAGGCTCTACTGATGAAGAGGAGGTCATGTGGGGAGTAAAATGGGGGAAAAAGAGTAAATATTGAAAGAGATATGAAGGAATGAATTTACATCTTCAAATCTTCCCGATTTTAGAAACCCGAATATGTTCAGCATTCAATCACGATGAAGAAGAGCTCCAAAGAGGGGAGAGAGAGCTTGGGCGCGTCACTGGGTTCAAGGGGCACGTTTGGGGCTTGGAATCTGTGATAAATCTTTAAAAATTAATATGTTAATAATTAATCAAATTTTATTTTTAAAACAGAAATTGGTCTTTCGGGCAGGCCCAATCCCTTAAATAACAACCAACATAAACCTTGGTTATAGATTTCCAAAGGCTCCAAATTTTAAATGTGGTGTTAATATATCAGGTTAGGACATTTAGGAGTTGGAATGAGTGAAAAATATTAAAACATGAAAAAGATATAAAATGACTATATTTAAATGAAAACATTATATATATATATATATCATATAATAGTTATTCCTTTTAAAATCCATAAATTTTATGGAATTTTTAAAATGAATATATTTAAATAAAAATATATTATGATTCATAATGGATCAATATGGTGGGTTTTATAAGCTATCAAACAAAGCGTTCTAATAAAATCCAATGGTGTTAAAATAACATATCTTTACAGAGTAGTAGTGGGAGTATAGGATTATGAACTATCCTTATTTTCAAATCATTCAAATTTTACTCACATTTATCTATAAAAATTACCATTGATCCCATATTTGTCTAATTTGTTTTTGTATTAGTTAGCTAATATAATTTTATCATGAATTTTTATTTGTATCCATAGTAAAGGGGTCAGTAGATCATATAGGTAGACTGAGAGGGGTTCAAATAGTGTACACATGTTTTAACCAATTTGGTTTTCTTTTCTCTTACACAATTTTAATTCATTTTCCTCCACTTGTTAGAGTGCATTGATATTTTCTATTTACAAACACTATAATACCACATGAATGAATGATAGTAAATAACGAAAATAAGACTATATTTTTACAAGGTTATCTAAAAAAAATGTTGTGTATTCTCATGTTTTGGTCAATATGATATGAGACACATATTATCGACCACAGATCCACCAAAAATTTCAAGTGGTTTTGTCAGATATATCTCTGAAACCATTGTGGGTAGCTATAATCTTTTTCCATAAGTATATAAGAATCCCACCATTTTTTACTGGAATCCCATTAATGTTTCATAATTAACCATCATTACAAAATGAATGAGTTAAGTAGGACATCATGCATCTATTGCAAGAAAAACTGATCTTTCTCTTTGATCTATTGGGAATAAAATTATTCCTCCTACCATTATATCAACTGAAACTCTTACAAATCCATAGAATATATTCATCAATACTATATAAAAGTAATATATATATACTCTTCTTATTTTTATAATATTTCAAATCCAATTCAACTAACTACTATACAATAATATATAACATGATATTTGTTATTAAACATTATTTTTTCTTTATATTTTTTCTATTAAAAATATGGATTCTCCTCGACTGAAATAGTACACATATCAATGTCATTTTTTTTCATTCATGTTGTTCTCGTTAACACATTCATATTTTATGTTCATTTCAGTCTCAAATTTATTTATTTGTTGTAATTTTGAAATAAAAAATGAAAAAATGTATATTGTGAAGATTTTATTTGTTAAGGAACACAATGATATAAGGCACAAAAACATTTTATTTGACATTAAACATTAAATTTACCATTCATTAATATTATAATATGATTCATGAAGGGTATAAAAGTTATTCACATGTATTTTTTTCCATGGATTCAACTCAATGAATTATCATTTCATATAAGTAACATGAAAATCCATTACACAATGGTTTGTGCAATACCTTATTAACTATTTTGTTCTTACATGTATAACATATATTACCTCATAAACTATCCTATTGGTTATTATCATTAAAACAAAAATATACTGTTAGTCATTTTTTATTAACAATTCATACATCATGAATTTTTTTCTCCATCGGTTCCATAAACTATGATAAGACTGCAATGTTTTATTTCTCCTTCACAAACATTCCATGCAATAAGACCACCCAACAAATGTTTAGACACTATAAGTTCATGTAAATCCCTAGCATGATCCAAAATAAATCATGAGTCATAAAACCATTATGTAACACATAATTAGTGAAGATATCAAATCATTATAATACTAGTTCATGGGAGTTGTTGTTACATGTGTGTAACATAGTCTGACCCTATACATTGAAAAAAATGTTCGTTGTCTTATACAACATTACATAATAGCTTGTTGAGTCTTTTATATTCTTCTCATAACTAAGATCACATATTAGATCAATATAAACCAAAATCATACTCTTTAGTGTTTGTAGACCTATGAATTTTTATTTTAATTATAATATATCACATGATTATTTGCGTTAACCTGACTCAAGCATGAGCCTCTAATATTTTCATTATAATTTCTTTGCATGAATAAAATTTTCTGAGATTGATATGAGTAACTTAACATAACTACAGTAAGTGGAAACTCACCTATGTCACAATTTCCCAAATATCCATAAATAACTAAAATATTCCATTTAAATGATTTGTAGAAACATCATTTGATCATGTATATTCTAAAAAGAAATAAAAACGATATGAAACCTTCCTCTGAAATTCTGATTGATGCTCTATTGTTCTATAATGTTCCTACATACTCTCTCTAATATAATATTACCTACAAAAACTAATTGAGCATGTTCAATGTATTTATAGTCAATAAAAATCAACTCAAATACTTTACAAATCATAGATTAAAATGATTATGTGATCAAGTGTATATTGTGTACCATCACTATCAGCGAAAAATTATAATCTCTTAAACACTATATTATTTCGGTTTAATCTATTGCCTATAATGGAAAATGAACATCATGAGATTTTAATATTATTTTGTTCATAAAAAAATGTAAATGATGTTTAGTGATCATGGATAATTCTAATATCTATGTTGCATTGAATTCATAATACAAGAAAATAATTTTTTTTCGTTATGCACACATGACTCTAGATCCACCTCATTTCATCAGCTTTCTCTACCAATGTGTCGCCCTGCATAGTAGATCACCACCCAACTCATATCCCCAATAGAGACCATAATTTGGCCATTAATAGTAATTCACTCTTCGGAGTCTTACTAGAATAATAGTCTTCAGTTTATATCCACGTGTATGGATAAATGTTGAAAATGATCAATCAACAAAAAAAATAATACCAATCTTACTCTTTGAGAATCTTATATCATCAAATGAACAGTTTTTTCAAAATGAAATAATAAATTGAATGTTTTTCATTCATTCAATGAAATAATCATTTTTTCAAATCAAATAACAATTGAAACTTTTATTTATAACTACTAACATGTTCAACAATCATCACATTTAATTTATTCATTATATCTGTCAAATTTTCCAAAAAAAAATCAATGCCAATTTAAAAAAACACAACAACAATTCAATGGGAGAACCCAATCCATTCTTCAAACAATGTAACATTCACATTCATAAATCAAGTATATTGGCAAAAATTACCACGCACATATCAATTTAATTAAATTGGCTTCTTCAATCTCCCCATTTGGATTTATTGTCAATTCCAATTTTACATTAATGGTCAATGTTTTCATCAACCCCTTATTTGGACGTAAAACTGAATATAATAATATGGTAATGTGTTTTATTCATATAATTCAATAAATATTGAAATTTCTCTATTCTCTCATTTAATTCACTCTATCCATAGGTGATTTCACTGTTCAAAAAATCAAATTAACATGATAGAGAGAAGGAGAACATGATATTTATTAAGGAAATTAGTCATAAATTAATCATATCTATGACTATATGGGAATATGTTGGGTAAAAAACACAAAGTGAAAAATCTAGACATCAATGTAGTCAATGTATTTAAAAGTGAATCAAACAAAAAAACCTTCTTTTAGGAGTTATTCAAAATTGATTAAACTAATAATATATATTTATCTTATAAAACATATTAAAGTCATTAAATTGGAACAAAATTCCACTCCATTAGTAATTTTTTTATTTTTTTTCAAATTGCCATTTTATCCCATTGTGAATCCGAATTTTCATTTATTATGAGATGTGAGACAATAACTTTTTAATGAAGTAATTGAACATGAATAACTTGAAATAATAGATAAATCCATTGTATAATGATAAAATATTAATATTATATTTGTTGAGATAAAAAATTATGGTGATTTTTTGGATTTACTTCACATATATGGATGATCTATATAAATGTTCTTGATCATTATTGGGTTTCTCATAAATTGATCATCATGGAAATTTTTAATAGAAATTGACATAATAAACTCCATGATGGATAGGCTTAGGAAAACAATTTTAAATTTCAACATCACTCATACTTTCAGGACTCCCCCTGAATATATACTTAACATTTAATTCATTTCATAAATAAAATAACCACAAAATATATTTTGGAATAAGGTGGTGTTTTAATTATTTTCATTTAGAAATATAATGATGATATTTATTTATCAAAATAGAAATTCCATTCAATTATACTCTATAATTATGAAAATTCATCATTATTTCACCATTATTAACATTAATGTTTTTTTATTAAGGGAAACATGGTCTTAATTATTTCATCATCTGTCAATATATATGGAATATTCTTTGTCCAATTAAAAATTATTTAACTCTCATTATATTAATCATCTGCCATCATATAAGTCAATTAGTGATTCTCAATCTATTTGAATAATCATATTCTGTTATTTTATTATTAATTTTCTGATGGGTAGACTCATTCTTTACAATAGAATAATTAATATAATAATCCACTACTTCTCTTTATTTTTTCATTTTGTGTTGTTTTTTATTAGGAAACCATGTCATGCATTTATCAACAATATTCCATGGCAATGAGTACCTACAAAAAAAATTTTCGTCAACCATATGGTTATCCATTTTAGACAACCAGTCATGAAATTTGAGTTTTTATTTTGATTTTCATGAACCAAATAAATAATTTAATTTGAATATGAAATTAATTGGGTTTTCTTCATCAGCATGATTCCAGTGACATTTGTGTTTATGACATGTTTTTAAAGGTCCATTATATGGCATCTTCTTCCATAGTAGGGGCACCAATTATTTTGTGTGAAATTTATTTCATCATTTTTCATGGATAAATATTACATCATAGTTTTCATAGTTTTCATATAATTCTTATATCCTAAAGAATATATTACTATATTTATTCATTTTCTCTCCATTTTCAATGGACTTTTATTCATATTGAAATATGAATTATACATCGTTGGAATATACAAATAGTCATTATATTTTTCACCACTCCTATAAAAATTATTCATAGATGTATTCAAGATGTTGAAATCAAATCATTACAAATAGATTTTAAGTCATCATATAAATATGGTTAATATATTTATGACGTATCAATGTTTTTCTTTTATAATCATCATTAATCGACATATTATTCCAACTGTTTATAGTCTACGACCTAAATATCCAACAACACCAAAAATTGCCAACAAATCTATATTTCTACATTTGTTTCAAAAAATGACAATATTTTTTATGTTTTCTCGTGTGTATAATATGATTCTTCATCGTAGATATTTGTGCCGAACCAGAATTTATTTTCTTATTCATATCCACATTTGATGTAATAGTGGATTTAAAATAAATCTTATTCACCCATGATTGACCAAAATTAATTTTCAACCATGTAATTTTAGATAAGGTAATATTACTATAAATAAACAATTATAGAACAATGGTTACATATATTAATGTGATTTAAAATTAATTTTTATTTATAGAAAAAATAAAATTTCTTTCTGCATTAATGAAACATTTCCTAAGTCATTTTTCATAATTAATGTTTAGAGGATTTCTAATCTCATTATTTTTTCAATATTTAACATATGAGTTCGCCTGATTTCTCAACATGTCCTCCAACTCAAGATATTTCATATTTACAGTTTTCTATTGATCATTATATGATTTCACCATATATTTACAAGCTTTCTATAAATTTTATTATTGTGTTCCTTCATATTATAATAATTTAGTTGTATTTAAAGAAAATGAATGTTGAGGAAATATTTCTCATCTTCAATGATTTTAATTTTGTAATCCCATTCATATTTAATTTTAGGAACGTGATCATCATGTATTTAACTTATATTTAATAAACAATTATCCATATCATTGGTAATCATTTTCAAAGCCACTGATAGGGAATCATTGACATTAATATATGTTTTATCTTATTTCCCCAATGTTCATATCATGTTTTATAAACATTCTTAGTCACATCATTCTCACAAACAACCTTTTGTAGTTTATATTCATTGAATGTTAATTCATCATTACAATTTAATATATTCTATTAATTTTATTATTCATCCAAGATGATGGTCTTATCCCTGTATTTTATTTCCAACATATAATTATTAATATTCATTGTAGCGTTATAATATTCCTTAATAGTAAGAATCATATATGTAAATACATCCTGAGTATCTTCTTTCTCATAAACATATCTTTTTTGTTGTTCATTTAAATAGGAGATATAATCTTTGAAATTTATTAGAGTGTTTTCATTGACATAAATTATTTTTCCAGGAATTTTACATATTTGTAAATTCATAGAAAATTATTTCACTATATCCTCACCTTCCTTTTCATGTTGTGACATTTCATCATATACTCTATTGATATAAGATAATATATATATATATGAAAAATCCAGTATGATCATTCTTTAGATAATTTTTTCATAACTCAATAAATATAAACTATTGATGTAATAAATTATTATTCATTTCTAATTGAACCATTCTCATCAAAAGATCTTTCTCAACTATTTTAATAGATTATACTGATAGAATACAATTTTTACTATATATATTTTTTTAATGTTTCGTATATTTTTATTATATTATTCTTCTTCTATGTTTCCTATTTCACATGTCTGTTAATCGTTTTTTTTTGAGAAAGCCACCTTGTTGGTGCAGATATCAGTGGGAAAAAATTATTATTCTAAGACAACTCTATTATTTCTACAAATAAAAAAATGTTGTTAATATAATTCAAATATAAACATACATGACTACATTATTGATCAAATAATAGGTGTTACCTATTATCTGATACCAATTGATGTGCTCCGTGGATCATGTTGGTACCGAGAGAGGATGTGAAGGGTGAATCAGAGTACAATAATATTAACTAATTGTTGTTTCTTTTATCATACCCATTATGAATTCAAACCTCTAAAAATGGTGGGGTGAATATAACTCCTCTGTTTGAATAAACTATTATACCACATGTAATATAAAAATTAAATGAAGTACAATGCAATGTCTTTTTAAATTATTTGTATGATATTTGGCTTATTAGTTCCTTAATGTGTTCTAGATGATCTAAGATATAGATTATATATAATGATTCAATCAAAAATTGCATGTTGGTTGGTTAGGAATGAATATAAAACCACAAATTTTATATACGATACATTTCCCAAATTATACTATAATCCCACTAATATTATATATTTTATTAGCCCACTAGTGTTTCAAAATTACAATAATAAACATAATGAGTGAGATGACAAGGACATTAGGATACCACCACAACACCAAAATGATCATCCCCATTTAGCCCCAGAGAATAAAATGATTCATTACATTCTAATTTCAAATAAATCTATTAAACAAACACAAAATATAATGAACAAAATTTTATGAATGTCATATCAATATACTCTTATGAATTGTAGAAGATATATCTTCCATTTCAAGTCACTAAAATACAAAAAAATGACTATTGATTCATCACTGAACATTAAGTTGTTATTCTCTTAACATCAATAAAAAAGTTTTCCTTTAGCTATACTCAAATATTTTATTCATAAATATTATTTTTTCTTCATTAAATTAGTTCTCATCATCAAATGGAATTTTTAAATTCATGTAATTCTTCGTTTTGTTTATTTTTATTATATGATCCATTATAAATGAAAAATAATTAATATTTTTTTCATCATTATTATGGATGTACATAATTCATGCAGACAAAATGTACTACTTCATTTTTATTCACACAATAAATTTCCCATTAATGTATATTAAAACATTCCTCATGCATTGTCTATAAAGCTTTCATAGATCATATACATCAAGCATTCAACATAATGCACAATAATTTTATATAATTAACATCAAAATACTTTTTACAATGGCGTGTACAATAAAATGTTTAGTATTCTGTTCTTCCACGCACACCATATATATTCACATATATAGAATTTTGTGCAAATCTAATTCATGAACAATATACACATAGTAATGATGTATGAATACTACATTCATCAGGAATTTCATTCTATGCTTGTTGGATAAAATTAAATAGGAATTCACTATTTTACTTATCCTTCTCAAACATGCCAGGATATAACATCAAAACACACCTATGTATCACTAGTATATACACATAAATTCTTTTCATGAACCAAACAAATATGTGAGTCTTAAAAAAATATGTAAAATATATTATGTTATAATATCAAATCATAAGAATACTTGTTTGTGGGATTAGTCGTAAACAATAGTTTTATGTTTTTTCATACTTTAATTTTTAAAACACTATTTCTAGGTCTCCTTCAAATTTTTATAGCAGCAAATAGTGTCACTAATCACTTTAACAAAACAATTTCTTCAGATGATATCATCAAAAAACATATTCTACCTCCTTGTTATGTGTAAACAAATGACTTATTCAAGAAATAATAACACATCACAAGTTTACTTTATGTAATCCTAACTGAAGATTAAGTCTTATAATCCACTTTTAGTAGTTAGTTTATGATAATATAAGTTCATGTGAAATATAGAATAACAAAAACACATGTCCAATAAAACTATTTATTTTTACAACATTATACATCCAAAAACCAAACTAAATAGTGAATTATATTCACAAAAACATCATGGGATCATGTAGAATATAAATATTATGATGAATGTGAACTGAATAATCCATGTGAAATAATATTGATGATATATTTATCTATTTAGTTCTCACATACTTTCTTAGAGTATTGATAAGATACAACAACCAAATAAGAATTATTTGTGTATTTAAAGACTTCACAAATCATCTAATAACCGTCCATAATCATAGAGAAATGTCATTTTGCGATCAAAATACATACTTTGAACCATCACTGTCAAGGAAAAATGATATTTACATTAACAATACAATAATTTAGTTTTACCTATGCTTTATGATTTAAAATGATAAATTGGTGATTTTGATCATATTTTTAACATCAAAACACTCAGAAGATGTTTAATAATCATAATGCATGTTACTATCAATGTAACAAGAATATTCTAATGTAATTTTTCTCTTAGATGTCTTATTGGTGAAGAAGATGAGAAACACTGAAAAAGATGATCTAACAGCCTAGAGAGAAATCCAGTGATCGAATGAAAATTCTTTTTGTAGCTACAATACACTATTATACATCTAATTATAGACATTCTTTCTACACCATTAAAATACAAGTCATGAATATTAAAATTCAATATGGGTTACTATAACACACATAACCAAGGGACTACCTTGTGCCACATCCTACATCTGTCGTTGTGCCACCCCTCACAATGGATCATTATCCTGCTCAATCTACTCCCATGGGTGCACTTAATTACACATTCCAAATCCTTCCCTTAGAGGAGCCCAACTGACTGGCTAGTGTTGAGTTTGGTTCCCCTTTTTAGGAAAGTATAATTTAAAATGACAACAACCAAAAAATAATTCTATTCCAAATTGAATCCCATATCATAATTTATTCATTTCAATAAAAATAAAATCATAAATCCCAAAGACCATTTTATTTCAGTGTTCTAAAACATGTGTCATGTCAAATAACCACTAACAAATATTTTCAAACTAGTTACCCATCCAACGATTGTCACATTTAATTGAATCTTTATTTTAATAAAATTATTTAAATCCAATAATCAATAAAAATTTTGGAATAATTATCAAAAATAATGGAATGAAAGAACCCCAACCATTCATCCAAAAAAATAACATATTTTTTCATTAATCAATTTTGTTGACAATAATTACAACAAAATATAATTTAATAATTTTGGGTTCATTCCATAGAACACTATAAAACTATGGATCTTCATCACAATGATCGGTATTTGCTATTTCATGAGAACAATTATATTTTTAAGGATTAAGTGATATACCATAAAATAAAAATATATGAATCAATAACGGAAATTCCAATATCAAAATATCACACTAGATAATATTGTATGCATGTACTTAATTATCTTGGTTTTCAACACATTTCAAACAATTTCATCACATTCTTACTTGACTTCACAATATATAATAATATCATCTAGAATTTCATCCAAAAACTTTTGAACATAAATTCTAATTAATATATTTATTTGATTCCTGATGAAAATTGGGGAATTGGGAAGTCCATAAGGAATCACTATATGGCCATTATGTATATACATTATACAAGATATTTCTCTAGCTATATCATATGTCTTGACCCACTATTGATGATATCCAGTAATATTGTCTGTGATGGAAAAATATTGTCATCCATGTATTTTTTTGAACTATACATCAATATGGGATTGATTACACTTATTCTATATACAAGTATTTTAACACCCCAAATAATCAATATAACGATACATAATCATGTCATTCATATTACCAATTAGAAATGGTTAAGCCCATGCTGATGTTACTAGGTATATAAATCCATTTATTATATTATCATGGAGATAGTTATTCAATTCAAGTTACTCAATCTGGTCAATCATATATTGACAATTTGAAATATGTGCTTCACAATTTCTTATTTCAATTAGAAACACAAATTCAAGATTGACGGGAATACTGGGATGCTATTTAGTTAAATGATTTTTATATTCCAAAACAATACCAACATATTCATTATTGACATTATAAATATAAATTTGAGATTCACATACCTCATGAATAATTATTAGGACCAGTATAATGATTTTAATTTCAATTATAAATTCATAATCATCCATGCACTGATAAAATATCATAGGTTTGTTCCAAAAATTAAATATAACATCCCTTCTAGGAAAATTAAATCTTTTAGGTATTATTATATTTAATACATTTCCAAAATAAAATCTAATCAAATAGACGATGAATAATAATATTTGGAAGAAGAATATTATAAATTTTTTTAGAGGATATATAGAATTGGGATGTTATAATTATACCATTTACAATATTTTATAAATAATCCTATGTCTATTGGTTGGGGTTCGATGTTCATGTTAAATATTATATGTTAGATGTAGTTTGTGAACAAAAAATAAATATAGTACTCATAGTTATTTAATGTATAATAATATTATCATACACAATATTAATTTAGGTATAAAAATAAGATGTTGTGATGGCATAGGATTTCAACTCTTCTATTATCCTTTAGATTATTTGAGGCTTATCATCTTATTATCAATGGTTTGAGGTAATTGATCTAATTGTTGAACATTTCCCCCAAAATAACTATCACATAACTATTAATGGTACCTTAAGATGTACTCTATTTCCAAAAAATTATTCAACTAGAATTTTTATTTTGTTTAGTAATACCCTATATCATTTTATCCACTTCCAAACAGAATTCATTTTCTGGTTCAGATGATATATTTCCATGGTGATTCTGGTCACAATATATATATATAGATAATCGAATCATTAATCCTTCAATTTCATTATTCCATGAACATTAATGAAACTCCATTTTTATCTTATTTTGAATATTTTATAGTTTCCTGTTATTAATCATAGTTGCATATAAATGATTAGGCATAACCACAATGTTTCTTACATCAATTCCCATTTTATTTGGTCTCTCAATAGGATAACACATGTGTTTTACATTATATTCAATCTTTACATGACCCCTTATTTTCTTAACCACAGACTAAAACCTAAATATATTATTTTGAACCTCCTTTATCATCATTACAAATGAGGAATCATATAATTATAAAAAAAATTCTCCGAATGTTCCTAATTACAACTACTTCTTATCAATATATGAAACAACAGTTTTATAATATATCACTTTCATTAGATCATGGGTTGTTTCAGAATACCACTTTTATATTTTCAAAATTATTCATAAAATGATTATGAATTAAAAATATAATATATGATTGGACTATCAGACAATTTCGGTCGTTAGGACACTTTTTCATACACCATGTCCTGATTGAGTTATCACCAAATCATTAATTTTCATGTTTTTCATCATTGAATGATTTTATGAAATTAAAATTGAATTGTTTTTATACACATATAGAGTTCATTTTTATGAAACTACCAAAATAATTTTTGTACACAAGCTTCAGGATATTATCAAATACACTGAAACTTCCCTTGGATTTCCAATAATGTCTTTTCTATATATAAATATAAATTAATGGCTACTATAATTTCTAAAAACTTCTATTGTGAAATCAACATTTCTTACATAATTTGTAAATAATTTAATATGAATATTCAATTCATATTACATTAATATATAATAGTGTACTAAAATCAATTACTATCTATAGATACTAAATATATAAAATAAAATATGTTAATTAATTATGATCATGATCTCCCAATGTTTTCTTATAATATAGTTCTATTGAAATGCATTCCCTATATGAAATTATTTGTCATAACCATTAGAAATAGAACCAAAATAAAGGGAGTTCATAGAATTATACCACGGGTATGAAATGGGGATACAAATCAATGATAACAAGTATGAATATTAAAAGAATATTTTTATAATACAAACATAATAAGATACAAATTTTAAACCTGCTATGTAAGTCGTCATTAATCTTGAGTCATGGGATAAGCCTTTCCATAATAGAGTTCATAGGTCGTAATAGTGTGAAATAATAAAAAATTAATCTTGAGAATTGAGAGTATATTAATAATATAATTAATAATATCATAGAAAAAACATAAGAGTACAAAATCATTTTCTATAATATAATGTCCCAACCAATAATATCATAGTAAGAAGACTCCCATAGTGGATTGGGTTCAATCGTCATTCAATTAATTTACCTTATCAAGGCACACAACTAAGAAAATCATATTGAAAATTTTCCATTATTAAATTGACCATACAATAATCCCTAAAAATTTTATAATTTTATTTATTAAAAATTCATAATTTTTATGAAAACATTTAATAATGAATCACTTTTCATAATCAAAACATGATATATTGTAAATGTATTATAATTTAATCTAACCATTATCAAAAATGCATTAGAATGCTGGGTAATAATATGAATAAAGAAATTATGAAAATTATGAATAAAAACTTGATTTACATGAATTATTTATTAAACAACCAAAATAAAAAATAAAATAAAATATAAATGTTACAAATAATATATATTTATTAAAAAATATATAATTTTTATGGTGTTTTATTATTTCTGATATGAATCTAGAAGACTAATTATTAACAATATAGATGAAATATATTGTTATTGAAGTTCAAGAAATTACTAATCAATAATATATTTACAATCACATTGTTGTATGGGTAGATGAAATCATTGAATATAAAAAGAATATTTTAGAGGAATATATTTTTATTTTCACAATGTATTCTTATGTTACTAAATTAAATGTATAACAACTGAAGAATCATTTAAATGTATTGTGTAGGTATTGTATTTGATAAAATATATTAACCATGTAAAATTTTTAACACATCAATAAATTCTAAATTTTGTTCGACATAACTAATAATTTGTGATAAGGATTCAAAATCTATTAAACACTTTTTTAATCTATTCATATGTGTTTAATTCTTCCATAATCATAATATCTTATAAAATATATAATTTTATCCAATTTTTTATTATTATGGCATTTATATTATTTAAAGTATTTCATAATTAGAAAAAGTCACTCTATTTTTACTAACATCGAAAATATGTTAAAATAAGAATAAAATGACATTATGAATTTTCATATAAATATATTTTAGAAACAATTACAATATTTATTAGGTAGTAATATTTTTTTAAAAAAATTATATTATCCTAAAAAGAATTCACAACGCTAATGTAGCGCTTGTCCAATAGAGTCAGAAATAAAAATTAATATTTTAAAATATATTAAAATTTTAATGTATAAGATAATTTAATGTCATTTACAATTTTATGCATAATAATAAATGGATTATAGTGATTTTAATATTCCAATTATAAAACCATGATAACAATTATATATTTTATTTCAAATTATTTATATATTGGTTATAAAACCATCTAGGGTATTTTATGATAAAATATATTTAATTTATAGTTTAAATAATTATATGAATATTTTACTTTTTCATGTGAATGTAAATAGTGAATAATATCAATAATTATCCACATGTAATCAACAAAAGCATTTAGATTGATGTTATTATGCCTTAAAGACTATGTATTTTATTACCACCTTTATGGATAAAATGGGTAATGAGGGGATCAAAGTATGGTATATGGTTCAAAAATCTTCAAAAAAAATTAAAATATTTTTTTGATGAAGTATGTTCGACCTTGTCCAACATATGTTTAAAATAATTGATCATTTTGTAATTTAATATCAGTAATACAAATATTAAATATTAATATTTCATAAATTTATAAGAATGTGGCCCACCTCACATTTAAAATAACACATAATATAACCTATTTTAGAAAACATTTTGGGCCACCAAGATCAAACATTCACTACAAAAAAACTATTCTAATATTCTATATATAAATTTTGAATGTTTTTTCATTCTTAAAATACTAACACATGTGTTCATAACAAAATGATCCAATTGATGTCTCACAAATAAGTGAAAACCATATCCACCTATTCCTCTTAGGTTTATTTATTCTTCCAAAAACACAAAATAAAAATTATCCATGAGGAAATTGTTATATTAATTAATTTATATTAATTTAATGTTATATTGTTAATAAAATATCAATTATTTATTTATCATCCATTCTAATGGAATTAAAAATTGTTATCTTGTGTACATACCTACTGCAGACTCCAATATAGATGTATTTTTAATTTAAATATTTCTTATAATGGTGTAAATATTTTGATAGAATAAATAATTATATTATTTATAATATTTTTTTGAAGAATATATTGAATCTAATTTCACACCCAAACTACAATTCTAAAATGATTACATCACTCATCTATGTTTATAGACTACCACATCAACAAAGCATTGTGATTATTTTTATATTTTATATTTATATGGATTAAATTAATGAATGAATTACTAAATAAAAATTATATATACGATATAATATGATTCTATAAATGTAAATTAGTATTTTACATTATTTCATTCCAACCATTGAAAATTTCATGCACCACTCATGCATACGTATAGACTGTCATCTCCATGGAGTGATTTTATTCATTAAAAATCAACACATTATATTATGCGTTATAAAATTCTAAATAAATTTAACAATTAATAAAATTTGAATTTTATTAATGTGAAAGGGTCAAAATGAATGTATAAAAAATTATGGAAAAATGAAATATGTAGCACTAAAACAAAAATTTTAATGAAGAATCATTATAAAATTATTGATATTATTTTATAAGTGCATGATATATGGTAAAATAATTATGATGGAAATTAAATTATATGTATATATAAATTTATACCTATTATAGTGGATTTTAGCACCATGTTTGAGATACATTATGACATTATGTAAGGGGTTCTAACCTCATATTTATATATCTGAGACTTATTCTATATTCATCACGAGATTAATTTGTGTGTTTTAAATACCCCCAAGAACACATTTTATTTTATTGATCATCAAAATTATTTGTATTACAAAATCCTTATATTTTTATCACTTTTACGAGTTTTTAACTTCATGATTATAATAAAAGTTGGGATTATTCTTCTAAATGTTTACTTATTGTGACATGATTCTAATTTTTTACTTATGGAATTATATATAGGGTACATGTTTTATGTTTTATATACAATATCATTAATTTGAACATATTTATGGTTTGAAGATATATAATTATTATTATTTATTATTGTGGGGTAACATTAAAATCCTGTATATGTTTCTGGTATATCCCAATATGAATTTTTTGTTGAAACTATTTTTATTGTGTCATCATTTTTATCAGGAACATGGGCGATGTTTTTCATTCATACATTGATAGATTTTTGGGAATAATGACACAATTTTTTAGGATATTTGATTTTAAGATGCATGGATTTTGGGTATAAATTTTTGAAATGGTTCTATGAGATTATACTATTGTTTTGAAGAAATTGGATGTGGTTTTAATGTTTTATATATAATTTGGGTTGAAAAAAACCTATAGAAGATTTCCATGTCATGTAAATATTTTACACAAAGTATATGTATCACCAGAAACATTTCATTAATATTTTATGGTTGAGTATATGTTCCTGACAAAAATAGAATACACATCATGAAATGACATTAAACGATGTGTAACATTCTATGATGGATAAAATAACCCACAGAGTGCGAGTTTCAAGTATATCTTATTAATTACAAAATATAAGAATTGAATGGATTAAATGTCTAGTATTTATAAATCCTACAATTTTTAACCTCAATGTTTGTATGGTTAATTCATTATTTCAGTTCATCCTATCTTCCTCTCAATCCTATGTGATGTTAATGTGATTAAAGAGCACCTTCCATGATTTATAACATCTCATATGTCCATATAATCACTAGTCTTCTTTGATTGTATTTGTCACATTAATTTCAATTGGAGTTAAACATTTTGGGTTTTTAAATATCACCATGTAATGATAGGTGGTCTAAAACCACACCCAATTACATTATTATTTTACAATTACGTTAAATATTTTATGTCCACAAACATAACATTCACATAATCTAATTTAATATAAAATTGAATTATTTCAGGGATCCCATATGATGATAATGATTACAACATTTTTAATGGATATCAACTTGTTATCAAAACCCTTTTAAGATATATTTGAAATGGAAAATGGACTAAAGTGGGTTTATAAATACAGTTGATTTAGGATAATTCTTAATATAGATTCACCATGGAAATGAATTGTTAATTGAAATGGTTGGAAATTATATTGATTTAGACAACATATATTTATTACATGTGTTATTGGAAGTTAAATTAGAGATGTTTAATTAATCATTGAGCCTTATAATATGACATTTGTATATGATTTCCACAAAGATGTGTGTTATTGAATATAATAAAATTCATATATTAAACAGTATCTACCTTATTGTATTTTATAATGTATATATTATGAGGGATCTACCATGAAATATGCTCTAATGCTTATATTTATTAGCCTTTCGAAAATAAAACAGTATTATTCTTGTATTGTGAGGGATCTCCTAGTCTTATTTCGCAATGATTATATTGAGTGGGCCCTTCCCATACAAAAATTCTAATGATTATAATGAGTGGGATCTACCCAGTCCTATGTTGTAATATGTAAATTGGGTGGGATATTCCAAGTCCCATGATGATATTATCATAAATTTTGCTTGGACTAGTTCAATATGATATTTTCCATGGGAATATGGGTTTTGTGGGCAAAGTTATGTTAAATGATCAAAGATTTCATTGAATGGGTCTTATTTAGGTTATGTTATGCATATATATATGTTTATGGTTGACATAGTTGTGTAACAAGAATAACGATATTCAGGAATGGTGACAAAGAAGGTTGAATAATAAATTTAATTAGTTAAATAATTAACACATCTATTTATCATTTAATTTATTGTACTAGTTATTATACTAGATTATTACAGACATTGTGGTGTTGAAATACCCTGTTTTAATCACACCATATTTGGGCCTTTGTTTTAGTCCTATGATGATTATATGTATTATGATTTATAAAATTGAAAGGGACTTTTTAGTTGACTATTTATAGATTGATGGACTAGTGTATAGAGGTGGGACAAACATGGGGATTAAAATTGTGTTTTTGGGTTATGTGTTCTAGCTGATTCGTTAATATTATTATTCATTTAACATTTAGATACATTCATCCTACCATTACATTATTCATTATTCATGGTAGATTTTTCATAATTGGTTATCCATTTCAATGATATACTACTTATTCAATATTTTTCTTTGAAATTGATATTTATTAATTATTAATGTTTTTTTATCATGTTTTTACTCTGAAATATGAGGATATTGTCTCCCATATGTACATATCACAACCCAACTACTAGTCTACATCCATTAGTGTAGGGGGATGTATTCTTGAGGTCTCATAACTAATATGATCTTTTAAAATGAGTGAATTAATAATATGGGGATGTTACACTAATGATTGAATGGCTTCTAATGATGAATTTTCTTATGTTCAATCTTATTATCAATTGATATTTTTTATTCATTAATCATCATTATGGGAATTATTTACAATATATCATTTAATCTCTATATATTTTATTCACATATAGTTATTACTATAATTTTAAAAAATTACTAATATATTCCTCTATTTAGTAAATGAAAAATCTATGTAATTTTCTAATATAATCAATCATTATTTCCCCTTTGGTATGAAACTATTTTTTCCAAACTTCTATATTCTTCAAAATACATTATTGAATTTTTTTAATAATGTAAATTGTTAAGAATAATTATATTTACTACTGTTGAAATTTACAGAAATTTCATAAAATTTATCATTTTTAATCAATTACAAATGACTATCATTTAAAATTTTAAAAAAGTATAAAATTAAATTTCCCATTTTATATTAACTCCTCAGACACATTTATCTAATTAATGAAAATTTAGTTTTATAAGTATTCTTTTAGAAATTTATATAGTTAATTTAGAATTAAAAATATTTCCCATTACTTATAAATATTATTTTTTATAGATAGAATAAAATAAAAATATTGTCTATAAATTAAAATACATGATAAAATTACCATTTAATGGTATATATAGTCTATGTAAACCTACATTAATAAAAAGTATGAATCAATGGTGATATGATATTTCAATACCACACACTATCATTCTCCAAATTGATTATGATAATTTTTCTAAGAATGATTCATTTAAACGAGTTATATTCTTATGGGTTAATTATATTTCAATAAATAAATTATGAATGCAATTTCTTTTAGTACTGTTAATCAGGATATGATGGATAATATTTGTCTTTCCATTTGTGTTATAATGAAATAAAATATATGTGTGCATTATTAAATTTATAATTCTATTAAATTTTTAATGATGATGGTTTGGACAAAAATAGCTCATGGTGATGGGTGAGCCTAAAATGGATCATAATGACAGGTGAGCCCAATGATGCTCATGTTGGTTAGTGATCTCTATATACCAATCAAATACGAATTGTAATCTGAAAGAGTTTTCTTGATGACTGTAACACATTAGAGATAATAGTGTAAACTTGAATTATGTTAATTCTATGTGATTATTCAAAATATATTTTTTGGTGATTCCATGATGGATGTATGATTTTAAATGAAACCAAATTTTTATCCGTATGATTTATATGATTTTTAATAGTTTACTTAAATAATAATAATCTAACATGGTTCAAGAACATTACTTCATATGAATCATAAAATTTTCAATATTTCATCCTTGAATCTTACTATAAGATATACGTATTTATGGATATGAATTCACATATGTTAGGCTCATAGACATCCAATATTCTCTCACACACATATCCTTATTTTATGCTTATATATTCTCATCGGTTGAAATCACATATTGTTACCATTTTTTTGAATAATGACATAATGTTTCTTATAATTCCATATTTAATTTTTATGAAGTGTGATATTATATAATATATTTCTAAATGTGTAATTGGTGTGGATCAATGTTTTTGATAAGTTCAAGCTTTCTTATAGATTAAAAAAATGTGTATATTTGAAACAAATCCCTTATAACGACATGGATATTTTTACATGAATTCTTTTTCATGACTCCCGAAATCATTAAACATAACATGTCTAGGGTATATAAGGGACTCAATAGTGGATATTGATATTTTTCTTATGGGTGGATACCATTTATATATTTTTTTCATATCAAATATTGAATTGTAATAGTATGTTTCAAGAACCATAACCGTGTGTATAAGATATAGGCTGTCGTATGAAGTTTCAGATTAGAGATCAAATTAATTTTATGGTAAATATGATATTAGATAATTATAACTTAGTAGATATGAGTGATATTATTGTCTGATTATTATAAATATTATAACATGTTACTGTCATAAATACACTATTTGATGTTTTATGATATAGAATTTTATGGTGATTAATGACCTTTTCAACAATATAATAGATAATGGGGGTATGTGTATCCCTCTAGGTTAACATTTTTTTGTGAGGTTATTCATTTAACAAGTTATTGGGTACATATTTTGAAATAAATACATACCCTTTAGGGTTAATAAATTCATTGATTACTAATTAATTATGGTTCATATATATAATTGTGATAAAATATCATGGGAATAAAGGAAAAGATAATTAGGGGATATAATAGTGAGGAGGTTCCTAAGTGATTAATGTTATTTCATAATCATTATCACTATTATTGTTAAATTACATTATCATGGTAAATAGAATATAATTTTTTAGGATCAGAATTCATTTTAGGAACAAGGATTATGTAATATTTTTTTAGTGTATTTGCTTTAATGGCGATTCATTAAATTTTTGTAAATTATTAGTATTTTTGGGGATATAGTATTAGGATATATTCCTATATTATGTGACATTATGAGTAATTTCTATTATTTTAGTAAAATTAATATGTTGATCTTGGAAGAATAAACAATAAAAAATTATTTAGTTTTTGTGTAAGAAGTGGTCATGCTTATTCAAGAATGTTTTGAGGTTAATTATTTATAAAATTCTGTATTTATAAGTCTAGGTGTAATTATTGAGGTTTTGGAGATTTATTAAATTCGGTTTTTTCTTTTTGGATGTTATATTTATATGTGCTATTCATTTTTTATATGTTATGTTGTTTAAGAAAATGAGAAAAAACATTCTGTTCTTTTTTTGATCTTGTGTTCTGTTAAAAGATACATTTTAGACATCAATCATGAAATATTGATAATTTTATAATCATTTAACATAAATAATAATATTTTCAATATAAAACCAATGAAATATAATTTGTAATGAAATCATCAATTCATATTCTCTCAGATTTTCTATATAAATCCATTGATGTATAACGTTGAATGAAATCATGAATTCCAACTCTCTCATATTCTCAATACTTAATGTAAAATAATTCCCAAATGAAAGAATGATGAAGTTAAATCAATCAATAAATATGTCGTAAATATAAAATCGGTTTGAATGTAATCTTTTTCAAACTCATTAACATGAATGATTTTGATACTGGTAAACACATGGTTTAATAAATATTTATAAAATAAATTGTTTCCAAGTCTAAACATAATCATTATAGTCATTTAGAAATGGATTATATTTCTACGTAGATTAAAAGGTATTTTCATCCACATAGATATATTTGTCTTCTATTACATTGGGTTCATTCTGAGACTATTTCTAACACATTTTATCAGACACATGAAAAAATTACATTGGGAACAATTTTTTAAATGAAATTTAATGTAACATTGAAAAATAATAGAATTTATTTTATCTCAAAAATTAATTATAAATTTTATCATATACTACATAAAACAAAAAAGAATAATTATACTATGATATATAACAGAAAATAATATAATTTAAAAATGAGTGTAATTTCCTAGCCATTCTATTGGATAGAATAAATAGGAAGAAAAAAACTGCTAAAAATATTTATAAACATTTTATTAAGGTGTTGATAGATTCTGGGGAAATAAGTACAAAATATTACAATTTTAAATAGATATCATTATCAAGGTATGTTATTTTTTTAAAATATTGTATCATGATAAAAAATTGAAAAATATTATCACAAAATATGCTTTTATTGAATATCAAGAATGAAAAATCATTATTACATTTGTTCAAAAATTTTATTTGGTAATGATAAAACCATTTCAATTTAAAATTATTAAATTATTTGAATAATTTTTCTATGTGAACAAATTATTTTTATATTACTATAATATATTAATCATAATTTTGAATTTTTTAAATGTAAATTTTTTATCATTTATTAAATAGTTTATACTAATATTCATACAATGAAATTTTCTATTAAGGGAATGAGAGTAATAATCATTTTCATTCAAAAAAATAATTTTCCCTAATAATTGATTTTATGGGATTTGTGTGTGGTTATGAAAAATAACATCCAATTACTAAGGAGATTAAATTCAAATAAAATAATATATATTCTTTGAATAAAAATAAAAAATATTATTTAATATTGCTAACATAATTTATAATCACAATGGAAAATTATTATTGTAAAAAATTCAAACCATTGTAATAGGTAAAATGGATTAAGTAAGAATGAAAATTTTGATTAGGGATTCAAAATCTTATTGAAACATGAAATATTATAATTTAATAAATGTATTTCAACCATCATCATCAGAAAATATAAAATATTTTCATTTATTTCAATATTCCTATGATAATGATGTTGATATTATTTTAATTAAATAATATTTATCAAAATGTAACACTGTTTTTTATATTTCTAATAGGTTTTCGGAGGTATAAAATGAAATTAATAAAGAAAGATTGTTTTTTTGTAGAATGAATGAAATAATTTATGCTCTTAATTTTTTTTCTTGTTATTTTTTTAATTTTTTGTTTTGATTCAATTATAAATGTCACCAATGCAGCATTATTCAAATCAAGTGAAAAGACTATGTAAATAGGTTTAAAAAAATAGAATAAGTGGCATTTTTGTGTACGATAAAATATATATTGATTTATTTTGTTGAAAATTTTTAATATCTAATTTATTGAATATTAAATTTATCAATAAATTTATATACAGATATTTATGAAGGGAAAATATGTGAATTGTCCGTTAAATAAATTTAAGTATATTTTATGTTAAATTATATTAAAGTATCAATCTTAAAAATCATTAAAATTTCATTAATTGATTAGATAATGGAATAGGGTTGATGATTTCATGTATTTTTAACATATGATCAAATTTTCTTTTTATAATAACATTATTAACCATTATTGACTAAATATTTTTTTACCATAGTTAATATTAAAATATGAATAAAGGGGATAAACTAAGAGATAAGGATAAAAAATCTACATTAAAAATTTAAGTTATTTTTTGATTATTTCTTTTAAAATTTTCCTCTATATCATTGAATATCTACTATATAATATTTTTTTCATATTGGTTAGATACATAATCTATATTAACATTTCAGCTATTTACATGATTACCACACACCTCAATTATAAAGGGGAACATTTTAACATCTTTTATACACTCATTCATAAGACACTTATTTTGAGGAAATCCTATAGGAAATTATTTTCAAAGCACACAAACAAGATATGCAGGGCTTTTACTTCTCAAAAGTCCAACACAATGGTATGGAATAATTCATTCAACCGATTCTTCTCATAGAAGATGTTATCTTATTCACCATATCCTTTTAATTTTGTTACATATTCTACATCATCTGAATATTATTTAACCATATTAAAATATTTCCATTATTTAAATTATATTTATAAAATGGTACTATTTCAATAACCTTTAGGAAATTTCCATCTTCACAAATAAAATATGAATATGATGGCATGTGTTTGTATGAAATACTCCCTATATGATTAGCATATTTTATTTTTCATTAAATTCTATTATGGTGGGTTATATATATAAATATTATTATTATATATAATTATTGGAAAATAATTATGAATTCATAATGATAAAATATTATCTAAACTATGACAATCACATGCTTTGTAAAATTGTAATTTCTCCCATGTGTACTTTGGACAACAACCTCCTTGAAATGATACAATTCAGTTAAATTTTTTAATGTACATATATTATCTTATGGAATGAGTTTATGAATATATATATATATATATATATACCAGATATAATTATTATTCCTAAAATGTGAATTAGTGGTTACATTTCTTCAATTCCATCCAAAAAATGATAGTGAATGTACTGAACATTTTTAATGTCCATCTTTGTCAAAATGTAATATAGATGCATAAAAATATTGATTTATTTTTTAAAATGTGTTCATATTATTCTAATTATTTAATAAAAATTAAATTAAACATTTTAAAATGTTTTAAATATGAATAAAATTTATTTTTTTATGAAATTATATATAAATTATCTTTTATCTTTTACGAAATGAATATTTTTTTCGTCATGTATATTGTTTTCTATAATGATTCCTTTCTAAAATCTATGGTTATTTTATAAAAATATCATTACATCAAAATATCTAGAATTTATAGTTTTTAAAATAATTAAAAAAGGATATTGGTATGGACATATATTTTTTATGAGGCATCCATTCATTAAATTTATGTATAATTATCTGTTTTCGAACTAATATAGATGCCTAATGGGCTCATGGTTGTTGCGTGGGTGTATCAGGATTCATTGAAACATGCACCCTTAGATGATAGAGAAAATCACTCATCCACACAGTTTTTATAAACCATGTGATTCATTCTGCATGGTTTCTCATAAATTTCTGGGAATGGATGCTGGGGATCATTAGTGGGTATGGTTTGGGGAATCAATGAGCCTATGGTTACATGCTTGGGTGGTTGGTTTTTGGTTTCCTATAGAGCCACTGAATATGGATGGAACACGATTACTCAAATAGTGTGCCCTAACCATGTGTGGTCGCCCTTGAAGGAGTTCAATACACCCAGGTGTCACATAGTTTAAAATATTGTACATCAAAACCACAAATCGTAGTAACTACTTTATAAAATGAAAT
Organism: Viscum album; assembly: GCA_963277665.1. Taxonomy (NCBI): domain Eukaryota; kingdom Viridiplantae; phylum Streptophyta; class Magnoliopsida; order Santalales; family Viscaceae; genus Viscum; species Viscum album. Next base: position 1,438,975,965 of record OY728159.1, read on the forward strand.
AATATCCTTATTGAATTATAAAAATATTCTTATTCCTCATTTCATAATTCAAGATCAAAAACAACCTCCTATATAGATGCTGAAATATCCCAAGGAATCATATTCATTGTTAATCAATATCTCTTTTATTGAGATTCAATTTAATTCATTGATCATCTCCTCAGATCCCTCTCTATAAGAGAATAAATTCTCTATATTATAATCATTGTTTATCTTGTTTGATATTATGTTAAATTTTTATGAACTAATAAGGCATATTTTTAGGATTTTTATTTGTTCTATTCTTTTCATTTGATCCATGACAAACTAATGGATTATACAAGGAAAAAACATTGTTACAGGCTAATGGTAGGTTTTATCTGACTTATCCATCAGAGTACCACACTATTATAAATATTCATAGTTGTGCACAAACCCATTTCATATAGTGTTCCATATTAAATACATATGTCATGCTTGTAATCAGAATGTTTATATTCTAGAGACCTTTTTATTATTGATCATTCATTTTTGTTGGTTGAGACTTCAACATTTTTCACTCCATGTAGGTTGTATCCTAAATTATTCCTTAAGCGAATTATTATGACCTTTATTCCACCGTTTTAGAGTTCATTGTCTTAATAATAATAATGTTGAATGATACAATTTATTGATTTAATTATATATATATTTTAATTTATTGTATAAATTTAACCATATATTTTTAGTGTGCCAATAAATTGTTAAACCTATAAAAGATTAAATGGATATTTTAATTATATATAACACTTGTTAAAGAAACTTTTAATTAAATTATAAATTGTTTGTTGTAATATTCAAATATTTTTCATGATTATGAAAGATAAAAGAGTGAACTAAATATTTCATTATGTAATTAGTGTAATAAAATGTTTCATACCATATTTATCTTTTCCACATAGTATAGAAGGTAATAGAATAACCCCTTTAACTTATTAAAAGACATTATTATTAAAAGGCCTTAATTATTTAATGAATTATCTATAACATTCACATTTAATAAAATCTATTTTATCATTAAAATAGTGTTCATACATGAGACATTATTGTATTTAAGAGGGAATTCCTTGAGCAATCAGTGGACAAAATTCTCATTCAAGGAGAATGTTTCCAAGAAAAATACACACCATGGGATATTGTCCTTGTATATTAGAAGATGAATGATATGTCACCTAAGGATCCCTTCATTATATTATGGGTAATATGATTCCTTGGATAAACACCTTGAATACACTCAGTGTCACAAGACACATAGATCTATGGATCATCCCATTATGCACAGTCCTGGTTATCCCATTTTACATTGGGTGAGAACCTTATACCTAGTTAGAAGCTATTATAGTTGAATGGCTTGTGTGATTCCCCTTGTATTAAATATTAGACAATTATATCCAAGATGCATGTTCTCACTAACATGGCTTGACTATTTAGGTTAAGGATTCATTTGTTACTTTATTGTATACACTTTAATCATTATCTATAATATGAGATGCCTTGTTATATCATGGAACATTTACTATTATAATCGTGATATATTTTCAATGTTTTGATATTTTAAAGGACATAAATATATAGAAATAAACTAAATGAATATATTAATGGTTATTATGTTCATAAAAATAACCTGTTGAGGACAATGAGTGTATTTGTGTATTTACATTACCATAATATCATTACTTTTATATATACAGAAACATTGTTTCAGTATATATTCATAAGTTGGATGGAAAATATTATATTGGAGGTGGCCTAATGGGATTTAACATAGACCTTATTTAGGATATTGATGGTACCTAGGAAAATTACATATATGTCATTTTTAATAGAGGGAAGTGTCCGACATTGGAAACTTGATAGTGATATCATAAATTGGATGGATATTGGTATAATATGGCCTTGGGAAGCACGAGATGCTAGATATTTTTTGGATTATTTTTATTTCATTTCTATAGAATTGATTCCCTTGTACCGTGTATAGAAACTGCATTGTTATTTATAGATATGAACTCTGATATCAATTTTTATATTGTTAATTTATGAACTTTTGATTATTTTCATGTGCCTGAATGTTTATTTCTATCTTTTGATTCCAGTTCTTTATTTATAATTCTTCTGTAATAGTTATAATGTTGTTATTGTTATATAAATTGTTAATTAGTCAATTTATTATGGAATAATCTCTCATTGGACACATCCTAGGCCCTATCAACTTATTTCGATCCCATGGAATATGGGGAGAATGTGTTTTAACCCCTGTTGAATACCATGCAAAAGTCACATCTATGTGTCACCTTGGAATGAAACATTAAAATTTTGTATCAGATCCATTTTTCAATTAATTATATAATATTTCTATATAATACAAATGGACTACAAATGAATAGGAGCATCATTTTATAATATTTGATTTGGTGAAGCAAACTCATGTTCGTGTTATATGGGGACGCAACTAATGTAAGTGTTTTTTATTAAAATTGATAAACATTCACCATTGTGTGATGCGCATTCTATGTAACAATTATTATTATTATTGTAACTGTGGATTATATCTTATCCTTTTCATAGTGAGACATGGGAATTGTGTGTTTTTAAATTAATCATTTTAGAAAGAATGATTTCAAATTTAATGCACATTTAATTATATTTAAGTGATTTTTTATTCATTCATTATCATGTATTTGAACTTATTATTGAGTCAACCATGATTGATATATATTCTTATACTATTAAAATATAGTAAATGGTAAGTAGTTTGTTAGTTAACATTTCCTTATTAGAAAAAATTATTTTTCAAAAAATATGTTGATTGTAGAATTTTAAATAGTGATTTTTCCTATTTCACCTATGTATATATGGTTACATGTGCTAATTTTTTTTCTACAATTGAGTGATTTTATGAATCAATTGGTGAGGTGTATCAATTCATTTAAATAGTACAAGGTAATTTATTGAGTCGATCCCCCATATATAACATGTTATATTGTAAGATCAAGTATAAATGATGAAAAATTAAAGCTAAATGGGTATTGATTATTGTGATAATGTGTATCAATCCTTATTCAATGGAATGATGATCCATATCAATCGATTTGTGATATAGGTATCCAAGACAAATGAAAAAAAATATGTAAAACACGAATTAACATGTAACGAATTATATTTAATGCATAGGTAATGAGATGTTTACCTCTCACCAAATGTATCCCCTATAAATTAAACTATAACACATGCCATTACCGTAGGTTTTTTTTTTTGTATTGTTAGGGGTAGTTCCCTATCCAGCGAAAAATTTTCTTATGGATTTCTTCATTTAGTGTATATATATACTCAAAATCAATATTAGATGATTGAGTTTGTAATTTCAAGTTCTATTCGTATTCCTAGAATGTGTGGATGATCAAACTCCAAAGATGGTGGGCCCAAAACCACCAGTTGTAATTCTGGGATTTCCACATGTGTGACCACATTATCTAGTTGATCTATTTACAGAAACACATATTCATGAGGGTATTCTAAATCTAATATATTCAGTGACGGGGGATCCATGACCTACACCTATTATGGGAGATATATATTTTTTGGTCTCATAGGATCATATTCCCATCATTTTAGTGGATGGTGGTCCACAAGGTACATGTAATGACTTGTATCTTCCTTGTATTGATTTTTAATATTTCATGATTTATTTTTGACATCATAAATTGAGACGGTGTGCCAATATGAGTTAGAATTTTCATAAAATAAATTATTGAAATATATTAAAAATGTAAATTTTCAAGCCTACATGGTTTTCCTTAATAAAGAGGAATAACGTCTAATATTTTTCATAGAACTGTAGTATGAGGAAACCATTATGGTTATAATGTTATTTTTAACAAATATTTTGAATTAACAATGTTTTCCTGATTATTTCATGGAAAAATAGTCATGAGAATAAAACTTATAAATGAATTATAAAAATTAGTAATTTTCATTTTATTTTCCTAGCTATTGATTTCTCTTATTTATCAATTATGAATAAGATTACATTTATTTAATGACTTGTGGAAATAGAAATCACATTACTCCTTTTTTATTTTTTTGGCTTAAATTATAGATATATATCATTACCATTGATAAAATTGTCATCAAATAGTGATCACCCTGTAGTTATAAATATAAGGATTAAAATAATATATCAAAATAGACAATGGAGGGCCTAATCGAGTAGAATCAGGCCATATGAATCACCATTTTTCATAGCATGGGAAGGTGGTGGAAACACTGAGATATTCTCTAGACCAATCCCAAGATGAGCTTCAACATGATAAGCTTGAAAATAATTAGCTACGAGGGATGTTCAAGTATATAGAGATTAACAACCAAGCGATGTTATCCGAGCCACGCCAAGAGTCTGTCACAATCGCACACCTTACCATTAGGGCTTATGTGGGTGTTATAAGGGTTTATGTAACAATATATTAGTTACTCATTGTTTAATTATATTTTATAAAGAATATTTTTTCCCATCAGTTATTTTAGGAGAATAGTCTTTCCTAAAACTAAAAATGATGATTTTGATTAATTTATTCTTTGGTAAAATGTTAATTTTCTGATATATAAAAATTATTATACTAAATTAATTTTTTATTAATAATAATATAAAAAAATTCTTATAAAATATTTTTTTATTAGATCTTTCTTAGTAAATGAGTAGGTAATCAGTTTCATAAAAGTTATATATTTTTTCATAAAACAGAAAGTGTATTTTAAATGATTTTATTTTAAGTAATTAATAAATTTCTGAAATAAATACATTTTTGTAAAATGTTAATATCCAATTACTTTTATGAATGATATATTCGTTTATAAATTTTTTGAAGTACAATGCAATTGTTATTATGGTTTGAAAAGAGTTTTTATCAAAACCCAGGAATATTCGTTCAATGTAATTTTAACTTTAAAAGTAAATATTCAAATAGTTATGGAATTAATTAGAAAAAATTATTATTATTTTTGGAATCCAGTCATCGATATTTTCCAATTGTGAATATTTCATAATTTTTTGAGACGATCGAATTTTTGCCTACAAAATTAAATATAAAATACAAATATTATGTGTTTTATGACATAATAATGACCCAATAGTGATTTAATAGAATAATATAAAAGTGGTAATCTTATAATATATGTTTAAAAAAATAAATGGGATATTTGAATTATTTTATTAATTTTATTATGCCTTAGTGGACCCACCTTGTCATTTAAAATATTTTAACATTTTAAAATCATTTCCTTGGTAGTGTTACTCACCACCACCTAAGCAAGTGTTATATTTTAATACATTCATCCATTGGACTTGTAAAATATTTTATTCCCAACTTACTTGAATGAATCCATGTGAGATTCATGGGATGGTTTTTTGTTTTGAATATTTTTATTTTTAGTGTGAAAAATATATATAATAATAAATTCCATCACATTCCAAATATTAACACACCCAATCATGCAATTATCTTCACTATTTTTTTTGGGTGAACATCCCTAATCTATTCTCCCCTCTATATAATCCTCTAATAATCCATAATTTCCCATTAATCCTCTCTCATGCCTCTCCCAACCCGTTGGTATCACTCATGTAAAAAGAGAACTTCCACCCGCTCCTTCATCAAGCATTCTTTTCAGCACTTTTCATTTAATTTCATTTACTCTTATCTTTGGATATATTATTAAACATAATCCCAACATACCATTTGATTAATAATTATGAGATTCCCATTCACTCTCATTTATCCCACATAAAAATCCTTATCCACATGACTTACCATGATAAATTTCTGTAAGGGATTCATTCCTTTATCATTTCTTCCCATGATTCTTAATGTTGTTATAGACATTTATTGTAGATTTAAAATATTAACATGTAATTTTAAACCTCCATCATACATAATTATATATATATATATATGAATGATTATAGACCTCTTTATCTCTTATTAATGCCTTTAGTGTACATCTGTAACCATTCCAGAATTCCTTAAGGCATTTTCCTTTCCTTAAAATTAATCAAACAATTCTTCTGTAGTATGCATCTAAATTCCATTTCATATGATGGAATAAAATGTCAGATGATTTTATTACAATATATATCATCTATAATATATGGGATACACCTTTATATATCAGCATCCAAATTTATGAATCTCCATATAATGTCAAAATGGTACCAAAAATGCACCATGATTTTCATATCCAAAATCATCATATAGTGAATACCATACAGATTTAACTATCAAGGGTATTCACATTTATGAAAATATACATATCTCATAGTAATGAAATTTATGTATTCCAAATTTTTGGATTGTGGAAAAAACAATGATGTTTAATTAATCCATCTTATATTTTCAATGTGGCACCCATATGCATGAGATTGAAATTTATATAAAGGGTCACGCTGATAACACTCAAAGGCATTGGTTTATGTTTATATAAATATACGTCATGTTGGGTAGGGTTTTACCTGATTCATTTTAGTATTATTTTCAACCATGTTGGTATACGTGTTTACTTGACTCCTCTATTTTAATGATGTAGTGTTTTTAGTTGATTCAAAATTTCCATGTTATGATAATCATTATATATCATGTCTTTAGGTTCTGGTTTCTCTTATTAAACATTGATAATCCCATTTTGACGCTTTTATTTAATTTTTCCGATTAGTCTTTGTTTACATCCTTAAAGGGATTTATAGGTTACCGTTTTTTATGTATGTCCTCATGGTTTCCCATGGAATGGTAAGTAAAATGAAATGTTGTGGTCATGTAAAAGATGTTTGAAATAAAGATTTTGTATAGTATATCTACAATTAGAAGGTAACGTTATTTATCCATATAGAAACTAGACATCCTGATGTTCTGGGTTGTATTAATTGAAATTTTAGGTAATAAATCATATCTAATATTGTAATAATTATTAGTTTTATTAAAGTTGGTATCAATATATATGTTTTCTTATATTTTGAATTGGGGTTATAAAACTCTATTAATAACCTTAGGGATAATAATGACTATATGAAATTTATCACTAAATTTTGGTGAGTATAGAGTAAGTGGTATATCAAGAAAATATAACCATGTGTAGATACAAACAATTAGAGGTGGCTCTTGCACATATATATCTCATTGTAAAACCTGAAAGCACCAATTTGGGATAGACGTGTACATGAACTACCGCATGAAAATGGTCCTTTATTCACTCTTTGTATGACACTCCCATGTGATATGCTTTGGTAAATTCATAATCATAGTACGAACCATTATTAAAGGAGAAAAAAATCCAATAATAATATATGTTAGGAAATCGATCATTGAAAACATTGACTAAATCCTAGAAATTCATAAGATAATGAGTTTAATACAATTCAAATTTATCCATTTTTTGTCATTCGATTACCCTTTATGTGTTTAATTTTTTGAAATATGTACCCCTAAATTCCCATCTATTCTAGCCAATGGCTGTTAATATGAGGACTTAGGCTAACTACCTATGCGATGATAAATGAGATGACTTTTCTAGTGAAATTCTCAAACTAATAGGGAAGGGAATAAAAAACATTGTCATGATACTCTCTTAGTTACCTGCATTTTGGAATAGAACCATGGGTTATGAGAAATGTACACCCCCCTCGCCCCTATGAAATTCCATGTTTAAATGAAGAGTATGATGAGAAAAATGTGTCCAACATTCAATGGATCATTTGTTCCCTCCATATATGAACAAAGGATAAACACAATAGAGAAGATATTATTCATCCTTCACTATTCCGAACAAGTGAGGGTTATTCTAGATTCTTTTCATATAGAGGTCGAATCTAATTAAAGGGGAAAATTGATAAAAAATTATGATACCTGAGTAAGATATCGAGACATAGAAATTGAAGGATTTAGAGTGAATGTTTTTTGATAAATATTTTCCCTAAAATGTCTATCTTATGATGGAAAGAAATTTACTTTCACTCAATAAAACGGATAATGATTTGCTGGGGTGTATGAGGAAACAATTACTAGAATTCCATGATACGCCATACCTTTTTTTGTTACCCATGAATGAAATGTTGTCCAATTTTTTGGAGGGTTAATATCTATCGTACAGAGATCTAGGGCAATACAAGAGTTTGAACGATATTATGAGATTTTCTGATGTGACCTCAAATTCGAGATATATATTGGTGAAACATTGGGCTATCATAGGGATATGAATCTTAATTCTGGTGGTATGGTGGACAAAATCAATTGTATTAAGAAATTATAGATTCCCACATTCAAATGGTGTTGGTAGATGCACCCTAGAAATTTCCTGAAGTGGATGAGTAAATTATTTATGTGAGGAATAGAAGGGAACCTAGCTAAGGATTTCTTATTTGAGATAATCAGTAGTGTGGAGGAAGAAAGGAATGATATTGTCTACCCCCAACACATTTTTCATTTCTAAAACTTCAAGTAACTAGGGCACATTGCAAAGTTGATCCCTAAGACAAGCGTAATTTGAGGCATCCAATAATCTCAAAGGTGGCACGATAAAGCTTTTTCCATTACTTACCCAGAACAGAATTCGGAAAAATGAATTGGTGATGTGTACCCAAGTAATTCATTCACGAAAAAAAGAAATACCTTTTGATTCTAGTTCCATGTATACTTTTAAATCCAAATGTTTATAAGAACATTACAAACACCACCCCAAATCATGGAATTAAAGATGTCGTTGAAAATATAAAATGGTGCAATTATCGCATCCCATGATTATAACTCCTCCAATATCACAATTTTTGGATTGTACATCTCAGTGAAACTTTTCATACTCTCATTGGTGTAATTTGAGTCAATTTGTCGTATGGATTGGATTTCCATATATTAATCAATCATAAATTGTCGTGAGAGGGAAATCACTCTCCACATGGTGAATTAGATGCAATTTTGTATATGATCAAGGGGGAGGATGATTCTTATTTAGAACCATCATATTAAGCATGGACAATATTTCCCTATGGAAATGTGTATCTTAAAAAGAGTATATAGTCTGTGGAAGGAACCATGCTCAAAATAATGACTATTGTAATGGAATTCGCTGATGTATTATCTTTGGAATTCACTACCCTTCCTCTTAGATTAGATGTTGAATTCTAGATTGATCTTATACCTATTAAATTTCCAATATATATGTCTCCATATAGAATTTATGTTTTGGAGTTTGAGGAGCAAATGATACAACTACAAGAGAATCTAGATAAATGGATTATATACCCTAGTGATTCCCCATAGTGGGAAATGTTCCTCTTCATCAAGAAGAAGAATATGTCAATGTTCCCTTTCATTGATTATCGTGACTCAATAAATTCACAATAATGAATAATTAACATATTAAATGAATTTATGACTTGTTCAATCTGCTACATGGAAAAAAATATTTCGCCAATCTGGATATGTGGTAAGTAGATTACCATGTAATGGTTATGAAGGAGGATTTCCCCAATAATTCTTTTTTTTACAATGAATGGGCACAATGAATTCATAGTAATTCCTTTCAAACTAAAAAATTCTCTTATAATCTTCATTAAAATTAGGAATAGACCCATTAGAGATTACCTAGAATATTTTGAGGAAGTGTTTATTGATCGAATTATAATATACATTGAAACTAAGGATGAGTAAGAGGTGTATTTTAGCATTGAGCTAGATAATTTTTAATAGGAGAAAATATAATAAATTTACTGAAAATGGGAGTTCTGGTTAATGGAAGTCTCATTACATGGGAATATCATCACAAGAAATGTGAAATTTATGTATTATTCTAAAACAAAAAAAATTGAGGGATTGATGAGGCCAAAATCTGTGAAGGGTATATGTATCTTCCTAGTTTTAGAACTATATTATCCCCAATTTATGAGAAATTTCTCATGATTTTCAAACCCTCGTACTATGCTAACCCAGAAGGGAGTCATGTTTTCCTGGAATAAGGAATGCGAATAATTCATTATGAATTTAATGAAGAGGGTTATAACATCCCTTATTCTATCACTACCCCCAAGTGGGACGCTTTTTGTAATCTTTAGTGATGATTCATGGAATGTCATGGGTTGTCAGTTGATGCAGATTGACAATGTCAACACCTATACCTCATGAATGTTGAAATTCCATGAGAAACATTATCCAACACATGATCTAGTGTTTGATGTTGTGATATTTTAATTGAAAATATGGTAACATTATCTCTTTCGAGAAATGTATGAAATATATAAAAATCCAAAAATTCTCAAATATATATTCACTTGGAAAGATTTTAACAAACTATAACGAATAATGTAAGAGCTCATTACGGATCATTATTGCTCAATTACATACCACCTTGGAAAAGTGAAAATGGTGGTGGATTTTATATATAGAAAAGATCCTAGAAATTCAATCACTGATGAAAATTTAAAAGGAACCAATCCTATTAGATTTCATGAAGATGGAAAATAGAATCATAATGACGGGAACATAAACAATCCTTTTACAAATTATCGCTCAAAAATCGATTTTGGAAAGGAAAAAGGATGCTACGAAAGATGATATAGGTATTCAAAAGAATGTGGAAACTACTAGAAAATATGAATCCATAGAGTTCAATGTTAATGAATAAGGAATTGGGAGATTTGGGTCATGACTATGTGTTCCATCAAAACTAGGGATAACGAATGAACATTTAGTTGATTCACATATTTAATATTTCTATATCCTCTGAATAAACACAAGGATGTATCAGGATATCATAGTGAATTATTTGTGGGTTAACATGAAGAAGGACACTGATTAATATAGATCATAGTTTATGATATGTTAGCAAGTAAAGTACCATAGGTTGAAGTCTATGGCAATAAAGAAATAATTTTTTTTAACAATATGAAAATTAGGGAACATCACCAAGGATGTTGTTAGTGGACATCCGAAGACATCCAAAGAAAATAATGATACATGGGTTATTGTGGATAATCTTACTATTACTACACACATAATTATATTTTTATATGATTTCACATTGGATCAACTATAATAGATATATATCAGAGAAGTGGTAAGGATAAATTGTATACCACTATTGATAGTGTGCGATCAAGATACAATATTCATCGATAGGTCCTCAAAGAGTCTCTAACACCCTTTGAATATGGAGAAAAACATCAGTACGATTTAGTATCCTCAAATTGATAGAATATCTGAGTGTACTATCCAAACACTTGAGGACATGTTGAGAGAACCCTAAATGGACTTTAATGGAGGATGGGATCAACATAATCCTCTTGTGGAGTTCTCATACAACAACAATTATTGCAGATGCATCTAAATGGATACTAATTAGTCCCTTTAAGGGTAGATGTTCTGAACACCAACATGTTTGGTTGAATTTGGGGAGAAAAGCCTCTGGGTACCAAAATGATCGATGATATTATGGAGAAGATTAAGACCATTTAGAAGCACATCAAAGAAGAATAGATTCGAAAAAATAGATGTGATGACAACTGTCAATCAGACCTAGAGTTTGATGTTGGTGATATTGTTTTCCTCATAATTTCTCCCATGATGATAGTGTTGGGATTTGGTAATAAGGGGATTCTTAATCCATGGTACAAATTCCCTTTTCAGATCATAGATCGTATCAGAGAAGTGTCCTATCGACTTGCACTCCCACCAAACCTGCCTCATGAACATGATGTATTCAATGTAACACTATTGAGTAAGTACATATCAGACCCATCTCATGGTCACAATCTAGTGGTAATAACAATAGATATTAACATTCTTGTGAGGATAATTCGATGATGATTTTAGATCATTGGGAAAAAGTTCTATGAAATATGAAATTTCCTTTTAACAATGTGTACTAGAGAATCTAGATGTTTGAAGAAGAAACATGGGAATGGGAAGCAGTGATGAGGAAGAGTAACCCTCATCTTTTTTAGTTTATGAAAAGGGAATATCAAGGGTTAAATTTATTAATGGGGGAATTTTGTAATTACCCAAACATTTATTAATAAAATTTACATTCATTTTATATATAATGGATGTTGAATACCCATAATCTCATTTTTTATTAATTTCATTGGGATTAAATTACCATTATGTATTATTAGGGTTGATAACATATCCATTAAATTGTGATCACACAAATATTATAATTATATGGTTAAAAAAATTCTTTCAACATTTAAAATGTATAAGATGACCTCATCAAATAGACCCGGGTCATATGAAGCTCATTTGTTAGAGCTTGGGAAGATGGTAGCATCATCAGGATTCACTTTTGACCAATCCCTATATGAGAATTAACATTTTAATATATAATTGAATTTAATACAGGAGAAGATCAATTTAATAGAGATTACCAGTCGAGCGATTTTATCTGAGCCGCCCCAAGAGACTTTCACCATCACACACCATACCCTTAGGTCATATGTGGGTGTTACAAGGTGTTATGTGACCTAGTATTAGTTAATTATTGTAAAAGCTATAATAATTAAGTAAAATCATATTCCATCAATTATTTTGTGAGAATATTATTTCTTAAAACATAATGATGAATTTGAAAAATTTTATTCTCCTTGTAAAAATTGCAATTTTGAGAAATATATACATTATTTTATTGAACTTCATTTTTTATTATTTATATTAGAATAAAATCATATTAATGATAATTATATTTGTTTTTTATCTATAAATGCATATGAAATCAGTTTGATAAGAGTAACATTTTTATACGATAAGTTAGAAAACCTATTTTTAATGAATTTATTTTAATAAAATAATTAATTTTTATAATATTTAAAAATTTTATACAATATTATTATCAAATTAATTATATGAATTTTAAATTAATATATAATTTTAATGATGTAAATTGTAATTTTTATTAAGGTAGGGAAATTATTTTTGTCAAAACCCATGAATTTTCAATAAATGTCGTGTTTTGTTTTAAATGTAAAAAAACTCACATATATAGTAAATTATTTAGAAAAATTAATATTAAATTTGGAATATGTACATTGAAATTATCAAATAGTAATTTTTTCGTAATATTCTGATATGATCGACTATTTGGGTACATTATAAAAAACCTCTAAATATAAAATGGGATTTATGGCATCAAAATTACCCAATAGTTATTTAATAATATTATATAATATGGATATTCAGACAAAATATTTTTTTCCACCAAAATATTGTGATTGAATAATTTCTTGATTTATTTTATAAAGCCATAGTGGACCCTCCATAACATTTAAAATATTTTAACATTTTAAAATGATTTTCTTGAGAGTGTTAGTCACCTCCACATAATTAATACTAATATTTTAATATATTCGGCCCTTGGTCTAATAAAATATTCTATTCCACACCCCTTTTTAGAAAACATGTGAAAAATCATGGTATGGTAAGTGGTTTTCAATATTTTAATGTGTATTGTCCAAAACCCTTGTAATAAATAATTCCCTCTCATTTCATATATAACCCCACCCAATCTCCCACTTCTCTTCATTGGATATCCATGGGGCACAAACATAATCTATCATCCCATCTTTAGAATCCCCCCATGCATCCCTAATCACCCATGAAGCCTCTCTCAAACATCTCCCAAGCCTTTAGAATCACACATCCCAGTAAGGGATCTTCCACCCTCCCCTTTTATCATGAATTATTTACATGTTACATATTTTAATTTCTATTATTCCTATAATGGGATATGTCATTATATGTACTAATTATATACAATTTGATGTAAATTTATTATATCTCCTTTCACAATCATTTATCCCACATATCAACCCTTATGCACACCTATTACCATGACGAATTTCAAAAATGGATTCCTTCAATTCTGATGTTTGTTCATGTTTCAATATGATTTTATACACATTTATTTTCAATTAAAAATTTTGGGATGTTATTTATCACCTCCCTCATACATTCCTCCATATTTTTTAATGCTGATAGACCCCTTTATCTCTCATTAATGTCTTCTGTGTACACTCATTATCGTGTCGAAATTCAGTTAGTGATTTCTCTCTTCTTATTTCGTTCGAAAAATTTAATCTATATTTTAAATATAAAATAAATTTCATATATTGGAATATTATATTCCATGATTCTCTTAATTACTATATAATTAATAAGTGATGATGGACACCTTTCTCTCTCATCATCCAATATTATGAATCTCCCTATAAGACTTTTGGGCTTCCAAAATTGCACCACGATTTTCAATGCCAAAATCATCGTCTAGTGAATACCATATCCATTTCTCTATCAAGGGTATTCACCATTATTCACATATACCTATTGAATGGTACATTAATATATATATTCTACATTTTATTATCGTGACAAAAAATGATGATGCTGAATGAATATGGGTTATATGACCATTGTGGAACACTTAAGAATGTGATTGGAATGAAAATGAAGTGTGTGCCCTAATAGCACTACAAGTCATTGGGTAATGTTTATAATCATGATACATTATTTTTGTATAATGGATTACCTTATTTCATTTTTGATAATTTTTTACCATGTTGTTGTAATGTTAGAACTGGTTCCTTTATGTTAATGATGATGTGTTTTAAGTTGTTTCCACATTTACATGTTATTATAATATTGTTATATAAATTATTTATGTCAATATTTCACTTATGCTACATTTATATTACAATTTCCTGAGAAGTATTTTATTCATCAATTTATGCCTTCTTTACTCCCTTATTGGGCTCTATTGATCTCCCATTTTTTATGTTTGTCCTCAGGTAATCCCATATAATGCAAACTGCGGAGGAATTTTGTGGTTATGTAAAAGAATTTTTCAAAAAAGATGTCATATTTTGTGTCTTAAGTTTTTCTTTATGTTCAAAATCCCCAATGAAATTGAACCGTTCAATATTTTGGGTTGTATTAATCGAATTTTTATGTTATGAAGCTTTTCTAATTGTAAAAAAAGTTAATGGGTTGTTATAACAAACATTTCATATTTTATATAGTTATGATATAATTTTAAGGATTTATATATAACCTGGTAGCCTTTGGATAGTGCATTTTGGGATATCTGTCACATGAAATTCACAAGATCATGGTTCAACAATACACATGAAAAATTATCAAAGGAACTCAACAACAACTATGATGTCACCTCCTCATTCATCAAATATTGATCCAAACCGAGGTAGGGAATTGGATTATTTTATTTCATTCACCATATACATTTCCTATTATAAACACAAATGCATTAATGAACAGATTGATATGTGGTTTTTTCAACATGTGTGATGAGATTATTTGAAGGATTATCTATAGAGTGTTTTATTTTTATCATTGATTATTTTCTTACCTTTATAAAAATGATGTATAGAGACCAACATGAATATTGGATAATGTTCTTTCCTTATGTTTTTTGTTGTGAATTTCTCACATATTTCATCAGTAATTGTGGTAGTTCATTGATTTCCATGTGGTTCAACATATATCTATGAAATCAATAATTTTGAACCCATTTATTGGAAATAATATCTGATATTTTTTATCTCAGAATCAATTTACAAGATGGTTGTGCGATTACTAATGCATTGGATGATCAAATAATTATGGATACATGATTTCTCATTAATCGATGTAAATCAATATTGTCATCTGAGGATATATTCATAATTAATTGATGATCCAATTTCAATGATTCCATGTAAAAAAGGTCAATGCACCCTCTCAGTGGAACTATGCTTTCAATAAGGATTTAAGTGTCACACCATAAGTTATATTGTAACACAACATGTGTCCCCTTGGATGATCTTGACCAATAATTTAGTGGGAACAAGAACACATGCTGAGAGAACATGATCATGAGAATGTAATGTACATTTATATGGGCATGTCCCAGCCATGAATACGTAGTCTAAGACATGGAAAATGAAATGGGATGTGGTAAACATGCATCATCAGACCATGTACCTCTACATGGACATGGATATGTGTTGTTATCACTTGTAGGACCTATGGTCAATGGGAAAATGTTAGTACCACCAATACAAGCTATGTACTACAATAATGTTGTCTTGAATCACATTTATTATATATATTAGACTACGTTTTTATGTTTCCATAAATATGAAAAAAAAAATTAGAGGGGTAGTATGGATTCACCTAATATGAATTAGAATATGATCCCTTGGGCAGAAATTCGTTGATATAGTTGTTGGAATCCTTTTATGAAGCCACAAGTGAGACCCTGTATTGGTCTTTATTGAAATGACACGAAATTTTGAATAAATCTTTTTTCATAATTTTTTGTGTTATTTTATTTTTATTTTATACTCAACAAAACTGTTTCATTGGACAACATGAGTATAATTAAAATGAGACTGTTGGGTTTTGACTGTTATATGACCATTGGTCAATATTACTGCTGGAAACAAAACATTTCGATATTTGTCTCTAAATACAAGTGATCTAGGTTAACTAATATAGAATGAAGATTTGATGGCCTCACCCAGTAGTCTTAGACCGATCGAAGTCCATCTAATAGAACTTGGAAAAAAGGTAGCACCATTGGGCTTTGCTCTGGAACAAACCCAATCCGAACATCATCGTGTGAAGCTAGAACGGAATCGCCTTCGCGAGAAGTTCAAACTGATAGAAATTACTACTCGTGCGATGTTGGCTAAGCCTCCCTTGTATTCTCTCACCATAACACACCTTACACATAGGTCCTATGCTAGTGTGATAAGGGGCTATGTAAGGAGACTGTAAGTGCCTTGTGTAATCCATTGTTTTAAATAAAAATCATCATTTCTTCTTATGATGATGTTAATGAATTATCTAATGTCCGGATAAATATAGTATGCATATTTTTGGTGAATTTTAGAGAAAGGATATTTTAAAAAAATGTGTATTTAAACGTTAAATAATTAAAGATGTGTAATGATTTTCAAAAAATGGTCTTCTACAATTATGTTCATTACAATATTTAGAGTCTAAAAATATTGAATTAATTTTTGATGAATAATAAATTATTAATAGTGATTTTTTGCTTATGATTAGTAATGTGACGAAATGGATTAGTAATCTCAATTAAATTAATCATTAATATAATCTAGGCACCTTGACTAAGAAATGTTATTCAATAAAATGGTTAAATAACAGTTTCATAAATAATTAGTCAAGTATTAGATTTTTCGAGTGAATACAGTTTTTTAATTTAAAATTTAATTAAAAATATTTCGATAATTATTTTTATAAAATGGATTTAATTTTTGACCTCAGAGAATCGATATTATGTTAAGGTATTTTTTGGGAATTTTTCTGAAAAAATTGAATTTTCATTGAATAGTGTATTTAATTAAAAATTAAATTAAAAATATTTAGAAAACTATTTTTATAAAATGGTGTTAATTTTTGAAATCAGAGATTTGATATTTGGTTAAGGTGAAATTTTTCGATTTTTCTGAGAAAGTTGAATTTTCGATTAATAGTGAAAATACAGTTTTTAAGTTATGGGTGTTTAATGACATCATTAAATGATTTATTAAGTATGAAATCTATATGGTAGACTTAATAAAAGTAAGATAAGGTATGAGGTGTTCCATGTGTCCAATTCCATGGGAAAATACCATGGGCAAACCCATGGTTATGGCAAAACCACTAATGAGGTGTCCCTTAACCATTAATGCCTTGTCCCCACACCTTCCCTATAAATTTTAAGACATCCTATCATCCGTTCGACTCCCAACTCTCCCACAACGAATATATGGTCTCATTACCTCCCAAGTAGTCCTTCCAATGTGCCACCAATCCCTTAAGGTCCCATCCTTTGAGTTTTAAGAGTTACATTTTAAGGTAAGGGATCCTACCTCCCTCTTTCTTTTCAAGTAATCTCTTTTATGTCATTTCTTTTATGCTCCATGCTCTTATGTTGGAGGATGTTCTTTTATATTAATAAAACTGTTTTTTAATGTTCATATGATGAGATATCCACTCTTTCTCTAATCATTTCATTTTAAGAATGTTAATGTGGTGTGGTTAGGCTGCCGAATTTTAAATGGATTCTTTCACACTTCTCAAGTTCTATTGTCATGTCAAGTATTTCATGTTCCTTTTTATTTTTTTGGGGTATGATATCTATATGTATCATAATGATCTTTTATGTTAAAATTATGAGAGAAACTATTTGATCTCTTTAATTCAGTATTTTTTATTTTTAAGTGGCACCGTTACACTGCCGAATTTTTAAGGTATTCGTTCACCTTTGTCATTTTTCAAGGTTCTACTTTCATGTCGTGTCTTTCAAGTTCCTTTTTATGATGATGGGGTATGATCTCTATATCTATCATACTGATATTTTATTTTCATATGATTAGATACCCTATTTGATCCCATAAATTCATATTTTTTAAGTTTAAGTAACGACGTTAAGCTGCCGAATTTTCATAAGAGAAATCTTATTTTTGTCTTCCTTTAATGTACTTCATTTCATATGTTATATCTTTCAAATTTAATTAACATTTTAATATATCCTTCATATTCATTCCCTCTACTATCTTATGGGTCATTTATGAATTTTTGACCCATGTCCCCTCTATTTTCAATGTTTTCTAAAACCCCAAAACATAGTCGTTAGGCTGCAGAATTTCCGTCTCAAAATGTCTCTCTCTCTTGTTCTAAGGATCTTTTATTTTATTAAGTTTATAATCAATTCTCTCTCTTATATATGGGTATTCACATATATACCAAAATTTTCTATTTTAAATTATGGGATTTACATACATGAGACCCACCTTCCTTTTCTGTGCGTTTTAAATTGACACAATGATCATGTCTTGGAAGTAGTTTTTTTAAAACGTTATGATTATGAAATGAACCCCATTCATTTTTTCTATATGGGGTTTTTATTAAATTATTGATGATGATATATGTGGCTCACATGATAATAAATACATGTCAAGGGTGTTCCCTGATAGCTCTCCAATGTATTGAGTAAAGACTTAATTTTTAGAGATGACAATTTTTAACGACGCCTTGGTGAATAACCTTGTTAATTTTTAATGAAACCTTGGGGATGGAACTTGGTGAACCAGAAATGATTGTCAATATTAAATGTTGTAGAAAAATCTTCATGTTATTAAAAAAGTTAATTTTATTATTATATCACTCATGATTTCTTTCTCATGCCTTAATGTTCTTTTTCATGACATTGTTGATGTATCTCAAATTCACATGTAAATATTTACCATTGTTTCCCTTACCAGTCCTTCTGCTCACCCTTTCATTTGATGTATGTCCATAGGTTATGAGATACAATAATGAACCTAGGATGAACATAAGGAGAAACGTTTCAAGTGTTTAAGAAGAATTTTTTATGTTTTCATGTTTTAAGTTCCTGGTTTCCAAGTCACTAAACCATAAAGATCCTCGTTTTTGTAAAATGAAATGAAAATTTACATGATAAAAAGGCGGGACGCTATAGTTGGTATCAAAGGATGGTTTAGTTATTTTTTGAAATTAGGATATGAAAACTTTCTGAAGAACCCTATAGAAAAGTTTAAATATAGGACACCTTCCTGGTATTTTGGTGAGTATTGATTAAGGGGTTGCCAAGAAAAAACATCCTTGTCTGGATATGAGCAGGTAGAGGTGGCTCTAGCACAGACGTACAAAGGGGTAAAACCCAAAAACACTGCTTTGAGCTAGACTCGAACATGAACTGGTACACGACAATGGGCCTTACTTCACTTTTTGTTAGGACACTCCCGAGGTATATGCTTTGGTAAATTTATAAGCTTAGTATGAAAAATTATTAAAGGAACAAAGATAAAATAAAATAAAGATTCGCATAATAATATATTATCATGGATAACATAGATTGGGACCTAGACTATCACATGTTAGGGTATCCTTTTCTTCTACAATTTTATCCTTATATGCTTCAAGTTTTCATATAATGATAATTGGCTATGTATTTAAGCCCCTAATTGTACTTTCTTTCCTTAGTTAATGGTTGATGATTGAAGAACATGTCCCAACAACCAATGTGATAGGATATGTGACAATTGCAACATTAATATGATAGAGATTATTATGGTATTAATAGATGATTATTATTTTGGAAGATGTTCACTATTTTTGGGTACCCTATTTGATCGAGGTAAATATATTACTATGGTATTTTATTTAAGGAGTAATGGTGGAATTATATTTTGAAGAATCGATGAATTTAAGGTGAACATATGTTATTATAAGTTACTTATGGAAATGATTGACCTATCTCAGGGAAAATATGTTTAGGTTAGTTATATCTGTTATAAAATGTTAGGAGTGGTTGATGTTGATTGGAGATGACCGATAAATTTTATCTTGGAAGATTATGTTATAATGTGCTTCTTTTATTTGAGTTTCAATCTTAGTTTGGGTTATTTTGAGGAATTGTAAGGAAAGTTATTTACCGAATGGTCTACGATGAACTCTGGGTAGTACCGTGGTACATTGAAGATTTAAAAGTTATTTCCCTTCCTATGGGATTCTTTCTTTTTGAAGAGTTGTTTTATCTTACCCATTCTGTTTTTTGGATAAATGTTTAAAGATATATAGTTTTTCTTTTGTGGAATACGTGATTCTATAGAAGATTATTCTTGTGCATTTGATGAGACCATGTGTTTTTTAATGGACATCGTTTGGAGAAAAGATTAGTTTGGGTCAAAACTTATTAAAGGATTAAACTCTACTTGAAGGTAGGTATATTTCCTTTTTTTATACTATGTAGTAAATGAATTCTTCAACACTGTGAAAAGGAATATAAAACAAAAAACATTTTCTGTTAACGTTTCCTACTTGTAAATCAAATACCATTTTACCCATCATATGTTTGTGATTTTCTTGTTGTTAACAATCTTCTAATCATGTTTTCTATCACTCCCCCTAAGAACGTGACCCTTTGTTTTTTCCTCCATGTACATGTTTTCCTACATGGGATCATAGTATTGGTTTACTCGGGTGACCTTTTTACTTCCCTTTCATTCTTTTAGTGTAATTTTTTTACTGACTCCTTTTCCGGTATTGGACTTTCAATGAAATTTCAAAACCCAGTTATAAAAATTTCGAGGACGCAATTTCTTAAGGGGGGAATATTGTAACGAACCGAAATTTTGAATTAATATTGTTTCATAATTTTTTGTGTTATTTTATTTTATTTTATTCTCAACAAAACTGTTTCATTGGAAAACATGAGTATAATTAAAATGAGACTATTGGGTTTTGACTGTTATATGACCATTGGTCAATATGACAGTTGGAAATAAAACATTTGAATATCTGTCTCTATATACAAGTGGTCTAGGTTAACTAATATAGAATGAAGATTTGTTGGCCTCACCCAGTATTCTTGGACCGATCGAAGTCCATATAATTGAACGTGGAAAAAAGGTAGCACCACTGGGCTTTGCTCAAGAACAAACCCAAGCCGAACCTCATCGTGTGAAGCTAGAACGGAATCGCCTTCGCGAGAAGTTCAAAATGATAGAAATTACTACTCGTGCGATGTTGGATGATCCTCCCTTGGATTCTCTCACCATAACACACCTTACACATAGGTCCTATGCTGGTGTGATAAGGGGCTGTGTAAGGAGACTGTATGTGCCTTGTGTAATCCATTGTTTTAAATAAAAATATTCATTTCTTCTTATGATGAAGTTAATGAATTATCTAATGTCTGGATAAATATAGCATTCTTATTTTTGGTGAATTTTAGAGAAAAGAAATTTTTAAAAAATGTTTATTTAAACGTTAAATAATTAAAATTGTGTAATGATTTTCAAAAAATGGCCTTCTACAATTATTTTCATTACCATATTTAGAGTCTAAAAAGATCGAATTAATTTTTGATGAATAATAAATTATAAATAGTGATTTTTTCCTTATGATTAGTAATGTGACGAAATGGATTAGTAATCTCAGTTAAATAAAAAATTAATATAATCTAGGCACCTTGAATAAGTTATGTGATTCAATAAAATGGTTAAATAACGGTTTCATAAATTATTAGTCAAGTATTAGATTTTTCAAGTGAATACTATTTTTTTAATTTAAAATTTAATTAAAAATATTTAGATAATTATTTTTATAAAATGGATTTAATTTTTGACCTCAGAGAATCGATATTATGTTAAGGTAATTTTTGGGGATTTTTCTGAAAAAATTGAATTTTCAATGAATAGTGTTTTTAATTAGAAATTAAATTAAAAATATTTACAAAAATATTTTTATAAAATGGTGTTCATTTTTGAAATGAGAGCTTTGATATTTGGTTAGGGTGAAATTTTTAGATTTTTCTGAGAAAGTTGAATTTTCGATTAATAGTGAAAATACAGTTTTTAAGTTACAGGTGTTTAATGACATCATTAAATGATTTATTAAGTATTCAATCTATATGGTCGACTTAATAATAGTAAGATAAGGTATGAGGGGTCCCATGTTTCCAATTCCATGGGAAAATACCATGCGCAAGCCCATGGTTATGCCAAAACCACTAATGAGGTGTCCCTTAGCCATTAATGCCTTGTCCCCTCACCTACCCTATAAATTCCAAGACATCCTCTCATCCATTCGACTCCCACCTCTCCCACAACGAATATATGGTCTCATTACCTCCCAAGTAGTCCTTCCAAGGTGCCACCAAGCCCTTAAAGTCCCATCCTTTGAGTTTTAAGAGTTACATTTTAAGGTAAGGGATCCTACCTCCCTCTTTCTTTTCAAGTAATCTCTATTATGTCATTTCTTTTATGCTCCATGATCTTATGTTGGAGGATGTTCTTTTATATTAATAAAACTGTCTTTTTCATGTTCATATTATGAGATATCCCCTCTTTCTCTCATCATTTCATTTTAAGAATGTTAAAGTGGTGTCGTTAGGCTGCTGAATTTTTAATGGATTCTTTCACACTTCTCAAGTTCTATTGTCATGTCAAGTATTTCACGTTCCTTTTTACTTTTTTGGGGTATGATATCTATATGTATCATAATGATCTTTTATGTTCAAATTATGAGAGACCCTATTTGAACTCGTTAATTCAGTATTTTTAATATTTAGGTGGCATCGTTACACTGCAGAATTTTTAAGGTATTCGTTCACCTTTGACATTTTTCAAGGTTCTACTTTCATGTCATGTCTTTAAAGTTCCTTATTATGATGATGGGGTATTATCTCTATATCTATCATATTTATATTTTATGTTCATATGATTTGATACCCTATTTGATCTCATAAATTCATTTTTTTAGTTAAAGTAATGTCGTTAAGCTGCCGAATTTTAATAAGAGAAATCTTATTTTTGTCTTCCTTTCTTGTTCATCAATTCGTATGTTATATCTTTAAAATTTAATTATCATGTTAATATATCCTTCACATTCTTTCCCTATACTATTTTATGGGTCATTTATGAATTTTTGACCCATGTCCCCTCTATTTTCAATGTTTTCTAAAACCCCGAAACATAGTCGTTAGGCTGCAGAATTTCCATCTCAAAATGTCTCTCTCTCTTGTTCTAATGATCTTTTATTTTATTAAGGGAATACTCAACGCTCTCTCTTATATATGGGTATTCACATATATACCAAAATTATCAATTTTAAATTATGGGATTTACATATATGAGACCCACCTTCCTTTTCTGTGGGTTTTAAAGTGACACAATGATCATGTCTTGGAAGTAGTTTTTTTTAAACGTTATGATTATGAAATGAAACTAATTCCTTTTTTTCTATAAGGGTTTTTTATTAAATGATTATTGATGATATATGTGGATCACATGATAATAAAGACTTGTCAACGGTGTGCCCTGATAGCGCTCCAATGCATTGGGTAATGACTTAATCTTTAGATATGACAATTTTTAACGACGCCTTGGTGAATAACCTTGTTAATTTTTAATGAAACCTTGGGGATGGACCTTGGTGAACCAGAAATGATTCTCAATATTAAATGTTGTAGAAAAGTATTCATGTTATGAAAAACGTTAATTTTATTATTATATCACTCATGATTTCTTTCTCATGCCTTAATGTTCTTTTTCATGACATTGTTGATGTATCTCAAATTCACATGTAAAATTTTCCCATTGTTTCCCTTACCGGTCCTTCTGCTCACCCTTTCTTTTGATATATGTCCATAGGTTATGAGATAGAATAATTAACCTAGTATGAACATAAGGATAATCCTTTCAAGTGTTTAAGAATAATTTTTTATGTTTTCATGTTTTAAGTTCCTGGTTTCCAAGTCTCTAAACCATAAAGATCTTCGTTTTTGTAAAATGTAATGAAAATTTACATGATAAAAAGGTGGGATTCTATAGTTGGTATCAAAGGATGGTTTAGTTATTTTTTGAAATTAGGATATGAAAACTTTTTGAAGAACCATATATAAATGTTTAAATATATGACACCTTCCTGGTATTTTGGTGAGTATTGAGTAAGGGGTTGCCAAGAAAAAACATCCTTGTCTGGATGTGAGTAGGTAGAGGTGGCTCTAGCAGAGACGTACATAGGGGTAAAACCCGAAAACACTGCTTTGAGCTAGACTCGAACAAGA
The DNA here is from genome assembly GCA_963277665.1 of Viscum album. Lineage (NCBI taxonomy): Eukaryota > Viridiplantae > Streptophyta > Magnoliopsida > Santalales > Viscaceae > Viscum > Viscum album. The sequence goes on from OY728159.1 coordinate 1,439,000,610, forward strand.
ACTGGTACACGACAATGGGCCTTGCTGCACTATTAGTCACGACACTCCCGAGGTATATGCTTTGGTAAATTCATAAGCTTAGTATGAAAAATTATTAAAGGAACAAAGATAAAATAAAATAAATATTCTCATAATAATATATTATCATGGATAACCTAGATTGGGACCTAGGCTATCACAAGTTAGGGTATCCTTTTCTTCTACAAGTTTATCCTTATATGCTTCAAGTTTTCATTTAATGTTAATTGGCTAAGTATTTAAGCCCCTAATTGTACTTTCTTTCCTTAGTTAATGGTGGATGATTGAAGAACATTTCCCAACAACCAATGTGATAGGAAATGTGACAATTGCTATATTAATATGAAAGAGATTATTATGGGATTAAAAGATGATTATTATTTTGGAAGATGTTCACTATTTTTCCGTACCCTATTTGATCGAGGTAAATAGATTACTATGGTATTTTATTTAAGGAGTAAAGGTGGAATTATATTTTGAAGAATCGATGAATTTAAGGTGAACTTATGTTATTATAGGTTACTTATGGAAATGATTGACCTATCTTGGGGAAAATATGTTTAGGTTGGTTATATCTGTTATAAGATGTTAGGAGTGGTTGATGTTGATTGGAGATGAACGATAAATTTTATCATGGAAGATTATGTTATCATGTGCTTCATGTATTTGGGTTTCAATCTTAGTTTGGGATATTTTGAGGAATTTTAAGGAAAGTTATTTACGGAACGGTCTATGATGAACTCTGGGTAGTACCATGTAACATAAAATATTTAAAAGTTATTTCCCTTCCTATGGGATTCTTTCTTTTTGAAGATTTGTTTTATCTTACCCGTTCTGTTTTTTTGATAAATGTTTAAAGATAGATAGTTTTTCTTTTGTGGAATACGTGATTCTATAGAAGATTATTCTTGTGAATTTGCTGAGACCAAGTGTTTTTGAATGGTCATCATGTGGAAAAAAGATTAGTTTGGGTCAAAACTTATTAAAGGATTAAACTCTACTTGAAGGTAGGTATATTTTCTTTTTTTTGTTCTATGTAGTAAATGAATTCTTCAAAACTATGAAAAGGAACATAAAACAAAAAATGTTGTCTATTAACGTTTCCTACTTGGAAATCAAATACCATTTTACCCATCATATGTTTGTGATTTTCTTGTTGTTAACATTCTCCTAATCATGTTTTTTATCACTCTCCCTTAGAACGTTACCCTTTGTTTGTCCTCCATGTACATGTTATCCTACATGGGATCATAGTATTGATTTACTCGGGTGACCTTTTTACTTCCCTTTCTTTCTTTTAGAGTAATTTTTTTACTGACTCCTTTTCCGGTGTGGGACGTTCAATGAAATTTCAAAACACAGTTATAAAAATTGCAAGGACGCAATTTCTTAAGAGGGGAATATTGTAACGACCCGAAAATTTGAATTAATATTGTTTCCTAATTTTGTGTGTTATTTTATTTTTATTTTATACTCAATAAAATTGTTTCATTGGATAACATGAGTATAAATAAAATGAGACTATTGGATTTTAACTGTTATATGAAAATTAGTCAATATGACCTCTGGAAACTAAAAATTTCGATATTTGTCTCTAAATACAAGTTATCTTGGTTAATTAATATAGAAAGAAGATTTGATGGCCTCACCCAGTATTCTTGGACTGATCGAAGCCCATATAACAGAATGTGGGAAGGAGGTATCACCACTGGGCTTTTCTCTGGACCAAACCCATGACGAACATCATCGTGGGAATCTATAACCGAATCGCCTTTGCGATAAGTTCAAACTGATAGAAATTACTACTCGTGTGATGTTGGTCGAGCCTCCCTCAGATTCTATCACCTTAGCACACCTTACACTTAGGTCCTATACTGGTGTGATAAGGGGCTATGTAAGGAGACCGTAACTGCCTTGTGTAATCCTTTATTTTAAATAAAAATTTTGAATACTTCTTATGATAAAGTTTATGAATTTTCAAATGTGCGGATAAATATAGTATGCAAATTTTTGGTGAATTTTAGAGAAATGATATTTTAAAAAAAATGTTTATGTAAACCTTAAATAATTAAAAATGTCTTATGATTTTCAAAAATTGGTCTTCTACAATTTTGTTCACTACGAAATTTAGAGTCTAATAAGATAAACTTAATTTTTGATGAATAGTAAATTATAAATAGTGATTTTTTGCTTAGGATTAGTAATGTGACCAAATGAATTAGTAATATCACCTAAATAATGCATTAATATAATCTAGGAACCTTTATTAAGTAATGTGATTCAATAAAATGGCTAAATAACGGTTTCTTAAATTATTTGTCAAGTATTATTTTTTCAGTGAATAGTGTATTTCATTCAAATTTAAATTAAAAATATTTAGAAAATTATTTTTATAAAATGGAGTTATGGTTTGAAATCAGAGCATCGATATTTGGTTAAGGTTAAATTTTGGGATTTTTCTGAGAAAGTGGAATTTTTGATGAATAGTGAAAATACAGTTTTTAAGTTATGGGTGTTTAATGACTTCATTAAATGATGAATTAAGTATGTAATCAATATGGTCGACTTAAGAATAGTAAGATAAGTTATGAAATTTCCCATGTGGCCAATCCATCAGAAAATACCAGGGTCAAGCCCATGGTTTTTCCAAAACCACTAATGAGGTGTCCCTTGGTCATTAATGCCATGTCCCCTCACTATCCCTATAAATACCAAGTCATCATCTCATCCATTAGACTCCCAACTCTCCCCCCAACGAAGATATGGTCTCACTAACTCCCAAAGAGTCCTTCCATGGTGCCCCCGAGCCCTCATTGTCCCAACCATTGAGTTTTAAGAGTTATGTTTTATGGTACAGGATCCTACCTCCCTCTTTCTTTTCAAGTAATCTCTTTTATGTCATTTCTTTTATGTTTCATGATCTTATGTTGGAGGATGTTATTTTATATTCATCCTACTGTCTTGTTCATGTTCATATGATGATATATCCCCTCTTTCTCTCATCATTTCAATTTAATAATGTAAAAGTGGTGTTGTTAGGCTGCCGAATTTTTAAGGGATTCTTTCACTTTTCTCAAGTTCTATTTTCATGTCAAGTATTTCATGTTCATTTTTATTTTGTTGGAGTATGACCTCTATATCTATCATACTTATGTATTATTTTCAAATTATGAGAGACACTATTTTATCTCTTCGATTCAGTATTATGATATTTTAAGTGGAACCGTTAGGCTGCCAAATTTTTAATGGATTCGTTAACCTTTGTCATTTTTCAAGGTTCTACATTCATGTCAAGTCTTTCAAGTTCCTTTTTATTATGATGGGGTATGATATCTATATATATCATACTGATATTTTGTTTTCATATGATTAGATACCCTATTTGATCTCATCAATTCATTTTTTGAATGGTAAGTGACACCGTTAGGCTGCCGGATTTTCATAAGAGAAATCTTATTTGTGTCTTCCTTTCATGTTTTTCATTTCATATGGTATATCTTTCAAATTTCATTACCATTTTCATATATCCTTTATATTTTGTCCCTATACTATTTTATGGGTCATTTATGAATGTTTGACCCATGTCCCCTATCTTTTCAATGTTTTCTAAAACCCTGAAACAGAGTCGTTATGCTGCATAATTTCCATCTCAAAATGTCTCTCTCTCTTGTGCTAATGTTATTTTATTTTATTAAATGAAGACTCAAAAATCATTCTTCTATAGGGGTATTCACATATATAACAAAATGTTATATTTTAATTTCTGGGATTTACACACATGAGACCCACCTTCCTTTTCTGTGGGTTTTAAAGTGACACAAAGATCATGTCTTTAAAGAAGTTTTTCTAAAATGTTATGATTATGAAATGAAACCCATTCCTTTTATGCTATATGGGTTGTTAATGAAATGATTTATGATGATATATGTGGCTCACATGATAATAAATACATGTCAAGGGTGCGCCCTGATATCTATCCAATGCATTGTGTAATGACATAATCTCTAGAGATGACTATTTTTAACGACGCCTTGGTGAATATCCTTGGCAATTTTTAATGACTCGTTGGGGATGGACCTTGGTGAAACAGAAATGATTTCCAATATTAAATGTTGTATCCACATCTTCACGTTATGAAAAACATTATTTTTATTATGATATGACTCATGATTTCATTCACATTCCTTAAAGTTCTTTTTCATGACATTGTTGATGTATCTCAAGTTCACTTGTAAATGTTTCCCCTTGTATCCCTTGCTGGGCCTTTTGGTCACCCTTTATTTTGATTTCTATCCACATTTTATGAGATGCAGTAATGAACCTAGGATGAACATATAGATATGCCTTTCATGTGTTTATGAATAATGTTTTATGTTTTCATGTTTTAGGTTCCTGGTTTCCAAGACACTAAACCATAAAGATCCTCGGGTTTGTAAAATGTAATGAATGTTTCTGTGATAAAAAGGTGAGATGCTATATTCATGCCCTAGGATTCATCAATAGTATATTCATGACCAATAATATCTGGGATCTAATCCTAGTAATATATTATTAATCAATTTTGAGTTGTTTTTATACAATATGGACATGGGTGTTATACTTATATATGAATCATATCTTCTCATTAAAACTTCTTAAACATGTTATGGAGATACAAAAAGAGAAATACTACGTGGTTTGATTTCATCATTTCTAACATACTCTTGGATTATGTTCTCCAAGAAAATTTCTATGTGGATCCATATATATGGAAACAATTTTTGGTTTTATGTTTTTGACTTTACTCCTAGATTATGTTGCTTTATTTATTATTTATGGATATTCATGATATATTTGTAGTATACATATATTTATGTGGATATAATATTTATTCCTTTCATGTATTATATTTTCATTTGAGATGTATTACTGGTTATTGATATACTCAACCCTACATGGGATTTCCCACACTTGTCATGTCATTTACAAATGAACGATCTGATGATATTATCCTACATAGATAAGAAAAATATGGTTTATAGTGATATTGGATTAGAATAGGTGTGTAAATATGGTATCAAAAATTATTCCCTAGGTATTATCTTCTGGTTTGACTTGTTTTTAATCTTATTGTGGTGGGATTATATTTGGTCATGGGTTCATTCCGTTACATTATGTCAGAATCATGTTGGGGGATTTTTAATTATTTATTGATTATTTTTTTACAAATTTTAACATTTCAACATTTTATAATATTATATATGCATGTCTGTTTTTCTATAGGTACAATGGATTAGTGTCGATTAATTGTGATATTCCTACTCTTCATATGTAGCTAGAACTGGGGCTACTGATGGTGGTATTGAGGAGTCAAAATATGGGTCCCATTTGGAATGGTTGTGATAGAGTGGTATCATAGCATTCATATCTACAATTGGACCATAATATATAAAAATTGTTATTGGAAACAATGTTAATTGGTTCATGATTGGATTTCAGTCTCGGGGTTCTAGTGTTGGTGATAATTCTGATGTATCCATTCACTATAACATTGATCACATGGATTTAATGTAGGTAAAAGCTAAAATTGAATTTCGGGAAACAAATGGTAGATGCATCATATGGGAATGGGATTTGGTAACAAAGTCCTTCTTTATTCATCTCTCTATATACACTCATTGAAAATTATACATATTCTCTACATTCAAGATGCCTAATCTATGTATTCTTGCTAGGATTTAGTGTCTGGATCTTGAGGATGATCCCCATGGTGATTATGTGTTGGTACAAGGAAAATTACCATAGATGTTACTATTAGAAGATTCAATAACTATACATCCACCTATTGTGTAGTATGTGGTACCCACTGTACAAACTGATTAGTTTATTATGATCTACACACTTCATGATTTTTTGTGATAGATGCCCCTATGGATCCAAGGAAAGCACATCACATATTAGACTAAGGACATTCTTGAGGTGGTGAGGTGAGTTTTCCAACTGGTCAAGACACCTTGTAATCAGATAGTGGTCCTAGTGGTGAGCTACTTCCATAGCTCAGAAGGACGATGATGTGATCTAATAACACAGTCTTACAATGATTCATCTTCAGCATGTAAGGTGCATCATTTCTTTTTCAGATATAATTATCACCATCTACAATGAGTGCTATATGTATCCAAGATATTCAAGATATCCTATAAGGTAGAATTAAAAAATATGATTATTTTTCAAGGATTAACAACATCTCCAGGCACTCAATCAATATTTTTTTTTGATCAGTTCTTTCAGAATCAAATACTACAGAGAATATTGGATAGAGAATTATGAGCTAGTTTTATTCCTCTAATAATCTATTTCTATGATATTTCTCAAGAGGGAGATTTATGGTTTGAATGTTTCTTGATGGAGTAGACACCACTAGAGGTTGTTGGTAGAGGGAAACAATTATTTGAAACCACATTAGTAGGAATCCAGAGATAGAATCTGTGCCCTAGATGTGTGATTCATTTTATGTGGTGGCCATATGAAAAGGGGTATCTAGTGGATGGATTGGAGAATGGTTTTGTGAACTATGTGAGATTTGTTATACTCAAGAGATATAAGGGTAATTAAAGGATGAGATTGTCTATAAATACATAAATATAATATAGATATCATGGATGATTTATATAGGTAGAGATAGTAGAATTAATAGTTGGATGAACATTGTTTAGGATTTGTAAATGGAGATGGGAGAGTTGTGGGAGGTGGTTTATTATTTTACTTTTTACCACCACCACTACCGATGAGGTTCAAATTAAGCACAATGAGATGAAGTATATAGGCTATGATAGTTTCTGGAGATTAAGGATTTTGAACTATTGGATACAAAAATGATATGAAGTGTTTAATGTGTATTTTTTTACTATATATGTAGTAATTTTATCCATACGATCTAGAATCTTGTTTCATGCAACATATATTATTTAACACGTCTAAATTAGTATTTATCATTTGGATCAAAACGTGATCTTATAGACTCTCATTTGAGACGACTCAGTGATCACACACTTTTTCTGAGAGTTTCACATGACTCTTGATGTTGAGATTATCTATTGGACTCTATTTGTTGTAGTAATGAGGCCTTATTATGTAATCATAGGTTTGGATTATTTATCTAATTTTCCTACCCGGATTGGGTATTTTAGGGAAGGATGTGGTGTGTCTACAGGAAAGGAAGTAGGCTCTAATCTCATCATGAAAATTAATCTTAACGAATATGATATTGAGTCATTCCCTGTATGTTGTGGCCAATTACACATGTGTTTGCTATAAGTACCCATTGTGTAGTGGATGATATCATATATATGTTTCCAATATTTGTAAAGGATTTCATTAATATCTTCCTTGATAATGTTCCATATTAACCACTTCATCAAGAGTTATTCCTCTACCATTATCTACACCCATGTACAAGACTAGTATATGTGCCATTATATCAAATGGATCCTATAGAGATTCGAGATATGTGGGTGAAATTGGAGAACTTGTAGAGAATTTTATTTTTTAATACATGGTTTTGACCTTGTGAATCCCCATTTTTGTTCACCAATAATTCAGAAAGGTGTTTTTTGTTGTGTTTTCACTATATGTGGATGTAGTATGTGACAATGGAGAATAATTTCCCACATCCAAGGACAAATTTCCACTTTGATCAGTTAAGAAAAGCATGATAGTTCTTGAAGGATAACCATAGATCATGCTATAACCATCTAAAAATATGTTATGCAGATATTGGAATGACAAAAACTGAATTTTGATACATAAACTATAAGTACTTGGTATTCCCCATAGATCTGATATAATTCTTAGAAGTTTTCATGGGACTCATGAACTATATAGTTCATCTTTTTTGCGACTAGATTAAAGATATCATCATTTATGATATCATTTTGTACTCAATATCTGATTTGGAATAAAAAAGTTTCTAAAGATTGGATCATGACAGACTTCAAGAGCATAATATTTAGGTAATGCTCTCAATGTGTAAGTTCTAGATACATGATTTCCTTATTATGGGATACATTTTTTTTCAACCAATGGAGGTGAAGTGGGACTTAATATAATCACCAAAGTCTTATCGTGGGATCCACGCAAGTGAAGGACAATGGTTTTGTTCATCCCTGGAATGGTATGATATTATCAAAAATTTATGAATCATTTCTCCACTATATCAGCAACCATGAAATATTTGTCCCAAAAAGAGATAAATTCCTTGTGGATAGAGACGTTATAGTTATATTTTCATTAGTGGAGGAAACTATTAATGGCATATACCTTATTATGATTTATAGAGAAGGGTGACAACTACATTGTGTTTTGAGAGGCATCTAAAAAATAGATTTGTTGTGTTCTGATATAGATGTTGGCGATGATTGCCTATGGTTTAAATTATCATAAACCACATGAGTAGAACTGAATGACCGAAAATAATGTGATAGAAGTGGTAGTACACATATCAATGTTAATGGGAACACTAACTCATTGGCATGTAGTTCCTCATCAATTCTAATCATAAGAGTCCCAATTATTTCATCACTCAGAAGGATTATAGCTTGAGAAATAGGGGATCACATGAGTTCATCAAAATTATGACATTGATATTGTGTCTACAACTGGGAAGGGGAATTTATTGGCAGGTTCTATTAGCATGAGATCTTGTTCACAATTTCTGAATTAGGAGTTAGAGTTATTTTCCTTATTCTAGTTATCCATTATGAATGGAGATAGAGAAGCATACCTCTATCATATGCTTGTTTACCCTATTCTATTATAGTGAGTAATAGAGGAACATCATGGGAATGCCAACTATGAGTCGCTATGTCAACAAATGACTTATGGACATGCCCCTGTAGGATTTTTTATAATTTGTGAGCATATTGTTATTTGGATGAAACATAATTTTTCTAGAGATTTTTTGAAATGTAGTTTTAATATCGTTTTATATATCACAATAATTTTTATACATAGGAGTGGTAAATACGTACATGGAATTTCTTTGTCAGTTTTTATGGCCATGGATGAAGAAGATAGGTGAAGAGTTATTCTCTTGATGCACTACATGTCAGCAGGTAAATGATGGGAAACATATTCCCATAAGATTATCTCATCCCATAGATTTACAATAATGGTTGTGGGATGGGGTATCCATTATTATCATGATGGGATTACCATGTAATTCCATGGTACATGACTCCATCAAGGCTATCATTGACCTACACAGTATGTCCTCTCAATTATTAGTTATTAATGAGAAGAGTTAAATAAAGATATTAGGATGCTTAATCATGCACATGATAGACGATATCCATCAATTTCAAGAAATGGAAATTTTAATAATTAATATCACATCACATCGTGGTTATTGAAGGTATAGTAGTGGTATTTTTTGAATTAGTTAAACATATAAAAATATTCCCCAAATTTAAACAGATACATAGTGAACAATCATGGTTCTGAAAGACATGCTACAGGATTTCAGGTGAGAATTTGGATATTTTATGGATGATCACCTGCCATTGATATAGTTATTGTATAATTAGACCCACAATTCCACCATATGTATTTAATAATTTACGTCTTTGTATAAGAAAACATGTTGATCACCACATTGTGGGATTAGACCATAGGATTTGGCAGTCATGTGCCCCCATTTGGTGATAGAAACTACAAAAATTGTGTATATTGTCAAGTAGTCGATGATGACTACGTAGAGACATTATACGTATTTTTTAGGTAAATTAAGGGGTATTTGGAGTTCAATTATGGAGACTGTGTGTTAGTTTTTTTTCATGACATGGATTATGGATAATTTGTAATGTCTTTGGGCTATCTATGTGGTACATTAGCCCTTTCCAAATACTGATTATAGTTATCAAGGTGGTAAACCACTCATATTTACCAATATAGATATACTAGGTACATGACATCATCCATTCTTCAAAAATTTAGAGGTAGGTGCATGACCCATCACACATTATCGACTAGGAAAATCTAGACATTGATAATGGATCTACCTTTGATGACTACCTGGTATATATAAATTATCAATAGTATATGATCCTCTAAGGTGGAATTATTCATTTTGTGCATGTCTGGTTGTAGAATTTGAACCACTTAGATAGAACATAGGAGTGAGATGATCATATTCATGACCAATACCTAAATATCATTGTTTAGTCATTGTTTTGGATTTTTGGGACATAAATCCCCATAGTGGGAAAATTTTAATGGATTTTGTTTTCTATGTATTTTTTTAGATATTAAAATAATTATTTTCTACACCATGGGTGGGTATGGAGTGAAAAAATCAAGACCATTGTTCAATGAATAAATCATTGTAATATATTAAATATATTAATTATCACATGTTAATTTTTTACTTTATTATTTTAATATATTCTAGAATGGGTTTTGGATCAAAGAACTGTGGTCAACATTAAGATCATAACATGCATTTTACCATAGGTGTGTCAAAAGATTTGTCAGTCCGAGGAATTTGTGGAAATACATCATAGGCATGAAAAGAATAAAATAATAACATAATTATTATATTTTATTTCATTGATACAATAACTAATGTGTATGTATTTCTAGTATTATTATATAATATTTGGGTTAGATATATCACCATTTTTCCTATGGATCTAGTGTTTGAGGATATATATCTGATAATGTTCTAACGGATTGTGGATCAGTTATCATAGTGCAATAGAAATTGAAGATCTCACAAACCAAAATATTTTGCAATCATCCTCCATTATAGACCGATCGAAACATACCTAGAATGTGGTTTTATTTGGTTTTTTCCCTTTTTTTACATAATTAATGAATATCAATCAACAAATAGATTGAATAGGGTTTTTATTATTTTTAGAATTTGTATATTTGTGGGGTTATTTTGTGGGTGGTTTTAATGATTATTATTTATTCTTCAATTTATTTTCTAACGGTGATATATCAAGTCCATCATGATAATTGGTCATAGTTCATTTGTTATATTTCTGTTAGTTCATTTCTTTTATTTTTCTTCTTTCAAAGTGATCGTTAAACATTTGGCACGTAGTTCGAGATATACAGATGATATTCATCAATTCAAACCCATTTCATGGATCATTGATATGGTATTGTAGATCTAGGATCTGTATGATATGATACTTGTGTGCAGATGGTATCAATAGTGGATCACATAGTCATGGATACTTGATTACTTGTTCCCCAATTAAAAATAATGTGAACCATGAGAGGATGTATTCCAAATGAATTGAGTGTTGGATTTTTAGGATTACTAGGAGAAAAGGATAAGGAATCAATTCACTGGGATTTGTGGTGTGAGGTGTAGTCATATTGGTTGATTTTGCAACTAAGGAGATTCATGATTCTAGATTCAGTATTTTGGAAAATTATTAAATCCATGGTGAGACTTCTTCTATTACATGTCATGTGGTACCTCTAAGTAATGTATTGGGGTTCATGATTAAGAAAATTATCACATGACATGTGACATCATCATACATATTTTGGTCCACTTTGTTGAACTCGCTGTGTACAATGGATGGTACAGAGTCACAAGATAAAAGTACATGGCCAAGGGCATACCTTGTAATTAAAAAAATACATGTCACAGTAAGGCGTAGAATTTCTAAACTATGTATAAAGTCATGTATTTTGATTCTTGGGAAGAAACAAATCATGTACTAATAAAAAAATTCTGAAATAATTTATTAACACAATAGTGGATTAGGTTTGAAGAGACATAGAGTCTACCCCTACTAAATGCTCTATGCTCCAATAAAGTAATATTAAATTCATTTTACTCAGTGAATTTCAATATTTTTAAGTGTCAAATTCCTATATCCATTCTTTAAGGTATTGTATGGAATGGCCTCTTAAACATTTTAAAATGGTCCCTTTAGTATAAATTCTTTGTATATTATTATTTGAATCCTTTCGTGATGGTTTATGTGTTATTATCTACTCATCTACATTCCCTGGTTAGAGATTTCGGTTTTGTTTTGATCATCATTATGTGGGGTTCGATCCTCAACTGAGAAGGTTAATCTATACTATGTTATTGATATACCCCATGGTCTTAGGTGTGATCATCATAAATATATTGTATCTATCAAGACCATTAGTCTTCACATTCTATTGTGTGGCCGGATTAGAACTACCTGTGAGAATTACAACATTAGTGCTTCTAGACTCGTGGAGTGTGTTCTCCCAGAAAATACCTTTATGGAACCTTTTCACAGGAATCCAATGATGGATTTATGGTTGTGACAATACCTCTTGACTGTGTGTATTTTTTTAGTACAAATTTATATTATTTTTATATGTTGAGTAGATATATAACTATATTGATATATATTTTATTCAATTGGTTTATTATTTGTAGTGGTGGGGTTTCATTTGGGGTATAACAACCTTGCAAGGGATATTCATGAACAGTTAATGTCTTTTTCCGAAGATTACACATATTAAAGAGTCCTAAATGGACACCGACTAGATGGTGCATTATGAGAATAGGTAGGACAATGTTGGTCTCTAATGTATAATGACAGTAATATTTAGTATATCATTTATGTTGGAAATTTTTTATGACTTTATTTACTGGGAATGTATTTAGCCATGTTTATTTTTCATTACTTTTTATCGTATACTTTATGTATCATTTAGATGTTCTCATGCATAGTTATTCAATGTTTTTTTACAGTTCAGTATTAAATATGATTTGATATGTATTCATGTGTACATGTACCTTTTCTAAGGCCACCAATGCAATTAATTTGTATAATTAACACTAGTCACATAACCCGTTAGGCGGAGAAAAAGGGAGTGATGGCAAGAGGGGGGGGGGTGAATTGCCTTTTAAAAAATGATTAACAAATTAAAATCAAAGTAAAGAATGCAGCGGAAATAAAAGAGGCAAGACACGCAAGAATTGATAACGAAGTTCGGCCAAAAACCCGGCCTACGTCTCCGCTCCCAACTCAACCGTTGAGAGATTCTACCGCTTGCTTTTCAATGGTTTTAGCAAGAAACCAACTAGCCTTTTTACAGGTGAAGGCTAGCTCACCTATTACAGCTTGCTTTTAATGGTTATGCAAGAACCCACTTGCTTTCAATGGTTGAGCAAGAACCCACTAGCCTTCTTACAGGTGAAGGCTAGCTCACCTTTATCTCAAGCCTTTTACAAGGTAAGGCTTGACCAACCTCTTCACACCATGAAGGTGGTGTGAGAACCCAAAGAAGAGAGGATGAGAGAATTGGGAGTTTGTAGACACAAACTCAAATTTAAGCTCAAAATGAATAAAACAATAAAAAACATATTTGGAGAAGCCTTGGGCGCCAATGGATGATTGGAGTTGAAGACGTGCACTCCCAAGCTTCTTTGGTGACGCTCCTTGGATGTGGAATTGAGTTGGAGCTATTTGGGGTTCCCTTGGAGGAATGCGCCGGAGGTACGCCAAATGATCAACAAGGTGTCCGTGGGATTCCGTATAGTTCCGGTTGGTGTTCGGGGCTTCCTTGGCCTTTATTTATAGGCAATGAACCCTTTTGGAGTCTTCGGAGCCGTTGGAGAGGCTTAAAGAACCGTTGGGAGCCAAGTGGGCCAGCCTGGTCAAACTGCAACGACTAGTTTGACTGGCTCTACCGGCTGGCCGGTACAGTCCCACCGGCTGGCCGGTGCTTGAGGAATTTGGGAGATTTCGAGTCTTGGCTCCACCGGCTGACCGGTGGATGGGCCACCGGTTGGCCGGTGGCTTGGCAGTAGCTGATTCTTCTTTTCCAGGCACCACCGGCTGACCGGTGCCAGAGCCACCGGCTGGCCGGTGGGCAGACAGTAGCTACCACTGTTTGACTGGCTTGACCACCGGCTGGCCGGTGGTCAAGCCACTGGCTGACCGGTGGAGCCTGGCAGTGGGCAATGCCTCTGCCAGGACCACCGGCTGGCCGGTGCAATCACACCGGTTGGCTGGTGGACTGAATTTCAGTCAACTTGATGTGCTTCATGGCCCATTTCCTTGGCAATCTTTTGCCTATAAAACATAAACACTTAAAACAATGTTAGATAAATAAGAAATTGATTATGATCATGAAGATCAAACAACGAGGGGAACGAGAGGTACAACAATCTCCCCCTATTTTGATGATCACAATCACCAAAACAATTAAAGTAAAAACAAAAATTAAAGGCATGATTTTAATGAATAAATTGAAAATAAATGCTAAGCATGATCAAAAGGTTTCTCCCCCAATCAATCAAGAAATTCTCCCCCTTTGTGATTATCAAAATAGCTCGGGGCATAAAACTTGATTGAGGGAAAGGGTTTGAAAAACTAGATATGAGAATTGAAAAATCAATTGAGATTTTTGAAATTGAAATGAAAATTTGAATAACAGTTTGAATTGAAAGTATTGAATCAAAAACCAATTGAAATATGAAATTTGAAACCAAATGAAATTTTTGAAATTGAGAGTTTTGAATCAAAAATGAATTGAAAATTTAAATTGAAAAATGAATCGAAAGAGATTTTTAAATTTAAGAAAATTTCTCCCCCTAAATAAAACAAAAGATCATCGGGGAAACGAAACTATTTTTAGCCCGGAGAGACTCGCCAAAAGAAATTTTTCAATCCAAATTTGTTTCATGGCGGGTCTTCTCCTATAAAACTCGTCCGAATAAAAATAGATTTGGGTTGACCATACCAGGCATTTTTGCAATCACACTCATAAATGAGGTGCCCGGGTTTCTTACAATAATTACAAAATTTAAAACTAGAGCTCCCCCTTACAAAAATAGTGGGTTCATGGGAGGAGGAAGCTATATTGGTGTAGCCAAGTCCATTGGTGGTTCTAGATACTCGTTGAGAACCTAAGAGTTTGGACAAATTTTGTTCACCTTGGGTGAACTTGGATAGGGATTCCCTTTGATCTTTGATGGTTGATTCCATGGAATCAACATTGTGAATATTTTGGATTTTAAGGGTCAACTCTTCCTTCTATTTAAGAAGTTGTTCGTTTTTGGAAGAGAGTTTTTTGAAATTTTTTTTAGAGCAACAAATTTGGAAGAAAGTTCGTGAAAACCTTCCTCCAATTGATCTCTAGCATGTTGGAGATCCTCGTATGATAAATGATTAAATGAATTAGAAGAACTAGAGGAGGAAGAAGAGGAAGAGGAGGAAGAATCTACCTCATGTTTTGCCATTAGGCATTTGTTACCTGGTCGCTTGAGAAGAAGGAGGTGAAGGAGGAGCTATCACTCCAAGATGCCTTTGAAGCCTTCTTCTTTCCCTTCTTTTTTTGGCCCTTTTCTTGTGAAGTGGGCAAGTGGGTTTGAATTTTTCGTCGATTTCTTGCTCTTGAGCGGGTTCTTGCTTTGGAGCCTTGCTAGTACCTTCATGGGTTAGCTCTAAATATTTCCAAATATCATAAGAGGTAGTACAAGAAGAAATACAGTTAAATATATTACGGTCTTAGCCACAATGAAGAGCATTCATGGCTTTGTCATCAAGCTCGAAATTTGCAATGTCGGCGGGGGTCCATTTAGACTCATCGGGAGAAGAGAGAGTAAAACCATGCATAACAATTCTAAAAATAGGATAACCAATGCTTTTAAGAAATGTGGTCATGCGGGTTTTCCAAAAAGAATAGTCGGTTCCATCAAAAAATGGAGCACGACCCAAAGAAAAGCCTTCGGGGGCGAAAGAGGTTGAGGCCATCACAATGGATCTTAAATTTGAAACCGGTGAAGGTATTACTCAAATTTTGCCTCTGATACCAATTGTTAGGCGGAGAAAAAGGGAGTGATGGCAAGAGGGGGGGGGGGGGTGAATTGCCTTTTAAAAAATGATTAACAAATTAAAATCAAAGTAAAGAATGCAGCGGAAATAAAAGAGGCAAGACACGCAAGAATTGATAACGGAGTTCGGCCAAAAACCCGGCCTACGTCTCCGCTCCCAACTCAACCGTTGAGAGATTCTACCGATTGCTTTTCAATGGTTTTACCAAGAAACCCACTAGCCTTTTTACAGGTGAAGGCTAGCTCACCTATTACAGCTTGCTTTTAATGGTCATGCAGAACCCACTTGCTTTCAATGGTTGAGCAAGAACCCACTAGCCTTCTTACAGGTGAAGGCTAGCTCACCTTTATCTCAAGCCTTTTACAAGGTAAGGCTTGACCAACCTCTTCACACCTTGAAGGTGGTGTGAGGACCCAAAGAAGAGAGGATGAGAGAATTGGGAGTTTGTAGACACAAACTCAAATTTAAGCTCAAAATGAACAAAACAATAAAAACCGTATTTGGAGAAGCCTTGGGCGCCAATGGATGATTGGAGTTGAAGACGTGCACTCCCAAGCTTCTTTGGTGATGCTCCTTGGATGTGGAATTGAGTTGGAGCTATTGGGTTTCCCTTGGAGGAATGCGCCCGAGGTACGCCAAATGATCAACAAGGTGTCCGTGGGCTTCCGTATAGTTCCGGTTGGTGTCCGGGACTTCCTTGGCCTTTATTTATAGGCAAGGAACCCTTTTGGAGTCTTCGGAGCCGTTGGAGAGGCTTAAAGAGCCGTTGGGAGCCAAGTGGGCCAGCCTGGGCAAACTGCAACGGCTAGTTTGACTGGCTCCACCGGCTGGCCGGTACAGTCCCACCGGCTGGCCGGTGCTTGAGGAATTTCGGAGATTTCGAGTCTTGGCACCACCGGCTGACCGGTGGATGGGCCACCGGTTGGCCGGTGGCTTGGCAGTAGCTGATTCTTCTTTTCCAGGCACCACCGGCTGACCGGTGCCAGAACCACCGGCTTGCCGGTGGGCAGACAGTAGCTACCACTGTTTGACTGGCTTGACCACCGGCTGGCCGGTGGTCAAGCCACTGGCTGACCGGTGGAGCCTGGCAGTGGGCAATGCCTCTGCCAGGTCCACCGGCTGGCCGGTGCAATCACACCGGTTGGCCGGTGGACTGAATTTCAGTCCACTTGATGTGCTTCATGGCCCATTTCCTTGGCAATCTTTTGCCTATAAAACAAAAACACTTAAAACAATGTTAGATAAATAAGAAAGTGATTGTGATCATGAAAATCAAACAACGAGGGGAACGAGAGGTACAACAATCTCCCCCTATTTTGATGATCACAATCACCAAAACAATTAAAGTAAAAACAAAAATTAAAGGCATGCTTTTAATGAATAAATTGAAAATAAATGCTAAGCATGATCAAAAGGTTTCTCCCCCAATCAATCAAGAAATTCTCCCCCATTGTGATTATCAAAATAGCTCGGGGCATAAAACTTGATTGAGGGAAAGGGTTTGAAAAACTAGATATGAGAATTGAAAAATCAGTTGAGATTTTTGAAATTGAAATGAAAATTTGAATAATAGTTTGAATTGAATGTTTTGAATCAAAAACCAATTGAAATTTGAAATTTGAAACCAAATGAAATTTTTGAAATTGAGAGTTTTGAATCAAAAATGAATTGAAAATTTAAATTGAAAAATGAATCGAAAGAGATTTTTAAATTTAAGAAAATTTCTCCCCCTAAATAAAAAAAAAGATCATCGGGGAAACGAAACTATTTTTGGCCCGGAGAGACTCGCCAAAAGGGATTTTTCAATCCAAATTTGTTTCATGGAGAGTCTTCTCCTATAAAACTCGCCCGAATAAAAAATAGATTTGGGTTGACCGTACCAGGCATTTTTGCAATCACACTCATAAATGAGGTGCCCGGGTTTCTTACAATAATTACAAAATTTAAAACTAGAGCTCCCCCTTACAAAAACAGTGGGTGCATGGGAGGAGGAAGCTATATTGGTGTAGCCAAGTCCATTGGTGGTTCTTGATACTCGTTGAGAACCTAAGAGTTTGGACAAATTTTGTTCACCTTGGGTGAACTTGGCTAGGGATTCCCTTAGATCTTTGATGGTTGATTCCATGGAATCAACATCGGGAAGATTTTGGATTTTAAGGGTCAACTCTTCCTTCTCTTTAAGAATTTGTTCCTTTTCGGAAGAGTGTTTTTTGAAATTCTTTTTTAAAGCAACAAATTTGGAAGAAAGTTCGTGAAAACCTTCCTCCAATTGATCTCTAGCATGTTGGAGATCCTCTTATGATAAATGATTAAATGAATTAGAAGAACTAGAGGAGGAAGAAGAGGAAGAGGAGGAAGAATCTACCTCATGTTTTGCCATTAGGCATTTGTTACCTTGGTCGCTTGAGAAGAAGTAGGAGAAGGAGGAGCTATCACTTCAAGATGCCTTTGAAGCCTTCCTCTTTCCCTTCTTTTTTTGGCCCTTTTCTTGTGAAGTGGGCAAGCGGGTTTGAATTTTTCGTCGAGTTCATGCTCTTCAGCGGGTTCTTTCTTTGGAGCCTTTCTAGTACCTTCATGGGTTAGCTCTAAATATTTCCAAATATCATAAGAGGTAGTGCAAGAATAAATACAGTTAAATATATTACGGTCTAAGCCACAATGAAGAGCATTCATGGCTTTGCCATCAAGCTCGAAATTTGCAATGTCGGCGGGGGTCCATTTAGACTCATCGGGAGAAGAGAGCGTAAAACCATGCATAAAAATTCTAAAAATAGGATAACCAATGCTTTTAAGAAATTTGGTCATGCGGGTTTTCCAAAAAGAATAGTCGGTTCCATCAAAAAATGGAGCACGACCCAAAGAAAAGCCTTCGGGTGCGAAAGAGGTTGGGGCCATCACAATGGATCTTAAATTTGAAACTGGTGAAGGTATTACTCAAAATTTGCCTCTGATACCAATTGTTAGGCGGAGAAAAAGGGAGTGATGGCAAGAGGGGGGGTGAATTGCCTTTTAAAAAATGGTTAACAAATTAAAATCACAGTAAAGAATGCAGCGGAAATAAAAGAGGCAAGACACGCAAGAATTGATAATGGAGTTCGGCCAAAAACCAAGCCTACATCTCCGCTCCCAACTCAACCGTTGAGAGATTCTACCGGTTGCTTTTCAATGGTTTTAGCAAGAAACCCACTACCCTTTTTACAGGTGAAGGCTAGCTCACCTATTACAGCTTGCTTTTAATGGTTATGCAAGAACCCACTTGCTTTCAATGGTTTAGCAAGAACCCACTAGCCTTCTTACAGGTGAAGGCTAGCTCACCTTTATCTCAAGCCTTTTACAAGGTAAGGCTTGACCAACCTCTTCACACCTTGAAGGTGGTGTGAGAACCCAAAGAAGAGAGGATGAGAAAATTGGGAGTTTGTAGACACAAACTCAAATTTAAGCTCAAAATGAATAAAACAATAAAAACCGTATTTGGAGAAGCCTTGGGCGCCAATGGATGATTGGAGTTGAAGACGTGAACTCCCAAGCTTCTTTGGGGATGCTCCTTGGATGTGGAATTGAGTTGGAGCTATTGGGGTTCCCTTGGAGGAATGCGCCGGAGGTACGCCAAATGATCAACAAGGTGTCCGTGGGCTTCCGTATAGTTCCGGTTGGTGTCCGGGGCTTCCTTGGCCTTTATTTATAGGAAAGGAACCCTTTTGGAGTCTTCGGAGACGTTGGAGAGGCTTAAAGAGCCTTTGGGAGCCAAGTGGGCCAGCCTGGTCAAACTACAACGGCTAGTTTGACTGGATCCACCGGCTGGCCGGTACAGTCCCACCGGCTGGCCGGTGCTTGAGGAATTTGGGAGATTTTGAGTCTTGGCTCCACCGGCTGACCGGTGGATGGGCCACCGGTTGGCCGGTGGCTTGGCAGTAGCTGATTCTTCTTTTCCAGGCACCACCGGCTGACCGGTGCCAGAGCCACCGGCTGGCCGGTGGGCAGACAGTAGCTACCACTGTTTGACTGGCTTGACCACCGGCTGGCTGGTGGTCAAGCCACAGGCTGACCGGTGGAGCCTGGCAGTGGGCAATGCCTCTGCCAGGTCCACCGGCTGGCCGGTGCAATCACACCGGTTGGCCGGTGGACTGAATTTCAGTCCACTTGATGTGCTTCATGGCCCATTTCCTTGGCAATCTTTTGCCTATAAAACAAAACACTTAAAACAATGTTAGATAAATAAGAAAGTGATTGTGATCATGAAAATCAAACAACGAGGGGAACGAGAGGTACAACAATCTCCCCCTATTTTTATGATCACAATCACCAAAACAATTAAAGTAAAAACAAAAATTAAAGGAATGCTTTTAATGAATAAATTGAAAATAAATGCTAAGCATGATCAAAAGGTTTCTCCCCCAATCAATCAAGAAATTCTCCCCCTTTGTGATTATCAAAATAGCTCGAGGCATAAAACTTGATTGAGGGAAAGGGTTTGAAAAACTAGATATGAGAATTGAAAAATCAATTGAGATTTTTGAAATTGAAATGAAAATTTGAATAACAGTTTGAATTGAATGTTTTGAATCAAAAACCAATTGAAATTTGAAATTTGAAACCAAATGAAATTTTTGAAATTGAGAGTTTTGAATCAAAAATGAATTGAAAATTTAAATTGAAAAATGAATCGAAAGAGATTTTTAAATTTAAGAAAATTTCTCCCCCTAAATAAAACAAAAGATCATCGGGGAAACGAAACTATTTTTGGCCCGGAGAGACTCGCCAAAAGGGATTTTTCAATCCAAATTTGTTTCATGGCGGGTCTTCTCCTATAAAACTCGCCCGAATAAAAAATAGATTTGGGTTGACCGTACCGGGCATTTTTGCAATCACACTCATAAATGAGGTGCCCGGGTTTCTTACAATAATTACAAAATTTAAAACTAGAGCTCCCCCTTACAAAAACAATGGGTGCATGGGAGGAGGAAGCTATATTGGTGTAGCCAAGTCCATTGGTGGTTCTTGATACTCGTTGAGAACCTAAGAGTTTGGACAAATTTTGTTCACCTTGGGTGAACTTGGCTAGGGATTCCCTTAGATCTTTGATGGTTGATTTCATGGAATCAACATCGGGAAGATTTTGGATTTTAAGGGTCAACTCTTCCATCTCTTTAAGAAGTTGTTCGTTTTCGGAAGAGAGTTTTTTGAAATTATTTTTTAAAGCAACAAATTTGGAAGAAAGTTCGTGAAAACCTTCCTCCAATTGATCTCTAGCATGTTGGAGATCCTCGTATGATAAATGATTAAATGAATTAGAAGAACTAGAGGAGGAAGAAGAGGAAGAGGAGGAAGAATCTACCTCATGTTTTTCCATTAGGAATTTGTTACCTTGGTCGCTTGAGAAGAAGGAGGAGAAGGAGGAGCTATCACTCCAAGATGCCTTTTAAGCCTTCTTCTTTCCCTTCTTTTTTTTTGCCCTTTTCTTGTGAAGTGGGCAAGCGGGTTTGAATTTTTCGTCGAGTTCTTGCTCTTGAGCGGGTTCTTGATTTGGAGCCTTGCTAGTACCTTCATGGGTTAGCTCTAAATATTTCCAAATATCATAAGAGGTAGTGCAAGAATAAATACAGTTAAATATATTACGGTCTAAGCCACAATGAAGAGCATTCATGGCTTTTCCATCAAGCTCGAAATTTGCAATGTCGGCGGGGGTCCATTTAGACTCATCGGGAGAAGAGAGCGTAAAACCATGCATAACAATTCTAAAAATAGGATAACCAATGCTTTTAAGAAATTTGGTCATGCGGGTTTTCCAAAAAGAATAGTCGGTTCCATCAAAAAATGGAGCACGACCAAATGAAAATCCTTCGGGTGCGAAAGAGGTTGGGGCCATCACAATGGATCTTAAATTTGAAACCGGTGAAGGTATTACTCAAAATTTGCCTCTGATACCAATTGTTAGGCGGAGAAAAAGGGAGTGATGGCAAGAGGGGGGTGAATTGCCTTTTAAAAAATGGTTAACAAATTAAAATCACAGTAAAGAATGCAGCCGAAATAAAAGAGGCAAGACACGCAAGAATTGATAACGGAGTTCGGCCAAAAACCCAGCCTACATCTCCGCTCCCAACTCAACCGTTGAGAGATTATACCGGTTGCTTTTCAATGGTTTTAGCAAGAAACCCACTAGCCTTTTTACAGGCGAAGGCTAGCTCACCTATTACAGCTTGCTTTTAATGGTTATGCAAGAACCCACTTGCTTTCAATGGTTGAGCAAGAACCCACTAGCCTTCTTACAGGTGAAGGCTAGCTCACCTTTATCTCAAGCCTTTTACAAGGTAAGGCTTGACCAACCTCTTCACACCTTGAAGGTGGTGTGAGAACCCAAAGAAGAGAGGATGAGAGAATTGGGAGTTTGTAGACACAAACTCAAATTTAAGCTCAAAATGAATAAAACAATAAAAACCGTATTTGGAGAAGCCTTGGGCGCCAATGGATGATTGGAGTTGAAGACGTGCACTCCCAAGCTTCTTTGGTGATGCTCCTTGGATGTGGAATTGAGTTGGAGCTATTGGGGTTCCCTTGGAGGAATGCACCGGAGGTACGCCAAATGATCAACAAGGTGTCTGTGGGCTTCCGTATAGTTCCGGTTGGTGTCCGGGGCTTCCTTGGCCTTTATTTATAGGTAAGGAACCCTTTTGGAGTCTTCGGAGCCGTTGGATAGGCTTAAAGAGCCTTTGGGAGCCAAGTGGGCCAGCCTGGTCAAACTACAACGGCTAGTTTGACAGGCTCCACCGGCTGGCCGGTACAGTCCCACCGGCTGGCCGGTGCTTGAGGAATTTCGGAGATTTCGAGTCTTGTCTCCACCGGTTGGCCGGTGGCTTGGCAGTAGCTGATTCTTCTTTTCCAGGCACCACCGGTTGACCGGTGCCAGAGCCACCGGCTGGCCGGTGGGCAGACAGTAGCTACCACTGTTTGACTGGCTGACCGGTGGAGCCTGGCAGTGGGCAATGCCTCTGCCAGGTCCACCGGCTGGCCGGTGCAATCACACCGGTTGGCCGGTGGACTGAATTTCAGTCCACTTGATGTGCTTCATGGCCCATTTCCTTGGCAATCTTTTGCCTATAAAACAAAACACTTAAAACAATGTTAGATAAATAAGAAAGTGATTGTGATCATGAAAATCAAACAACGAGGGGAACGAGAGGTACAACAATCTCCCCCTATTTTGATGATCACAATCACCAAAACAATTAAAGTAAAAACAAAAATTAAAGGCATGCTTTTAATGAATAAATTGAAAATAAATGCTAAGCATGATCAAAAGGTTTCTCCCCCAATCAATCAAGAAATTCTCCCCCTTTGTGATTATCAAAATAGCTCGGGGCATAAAACTTGATTGAGGGAAAGGGTTTGAAAAACTAGATATGAGAATTGAAAAATCAATTGTGATTTTTGAAATTGAAATGAAAATTTGAATAACAGTTTGAATTGAAAGTTTTGAATCAAAAACCAATTGAAATTTGAAATTTGAAACCAAATGAAATTTTTGAAATTGAGAGTTTTGAATCAAAAATGAATTGAAAATTTAAATTGAAAAATGAATCGAAAGAGATTTTTAAATTTAAGAAAATTTCTCCCCCTAAATAAAAAAAAAGATCATCGGGGAAACGAAACTATTTTTGGCCCGAAGAGACTCGCCAAAAGGGATTTTTCAATCCAAATTTGTTTCATGGCGGGTCTTCTCCTATAAAACTCGCCCGAATAAAAAATAGATTTGGGTTGACCGTACCGGGCATTTTTGCAATCACACTCATAAATGAGGTGCCCGGGTTTCTTACAATAATTACAAAATTTAAAACTAGAGATCCCCCTTACAAAAACAGTGGGTGCATGGGAGGAGGAAGCTATATTGGTGTAGCCAAGTCCATTGGTGGTTCTTGATACTCGTTGAGAACCTAAGAGTTTGGAAAAATTTTGTTCACCTTGGGTGAACTTGGCTAGGGATTCCCTTAGATCTTTGATGGTTGATTCCATGGAATCAGCATCGGGAAGATTTTGGATTTTAAGGGTCAACTCTTCCTTCTCTTTAAGAAGTTGTTCGTTTTCGGAAGAGAGTTTTTTGAAATTCTTTTTTAAAGCAACAAATTTGGAAGAAAGTTCGTGAAAACCTTCCTCCAATTGATCTCTAGCATGTTGGAGATCCTCGTATGATAAATGATTAAATGAATTAGAAGAACTAGAGGAGGAAGAAGAGGAAGAGGAGGAAGAATCTACCTCGTGTTTTGCCATTAGGCATTTGTTACCTTGGTCGCTTGAGAAGAAGGAGGAGAAGGAGGAGCTATCACTCCAAGATGCCTTTGAAGCCTTCTTCTTTCCCTTCTTTTTTTTGGCCCTTTTCTTGTGAAGTGGGCAAGCGGGTTTGAATTTTTCGTCGAGTTCTTGCTCTTGAGCGGGTTCTTGCCTTGGAGCCTTGCTAGTACCTTCATGGGTTAGCTCTAAATATTTCCAAATATCATAAGAGGTAGTGCAAGAATAAATACAGTTAAATATATTACGGTCTAAGCCACAATGAAGAGCATTCATGGCTTTGCCATCAAGCTCGAAATTTGCAATGTCGGCGGGGGTCCATTTAGACTCATCGGGAGAAGAGAGCGTAAAACCATGTATAACAATTCTAAAAATAGGATAACCAATGCTTTTAAGAAATGTGGTCATGCGGGTTTTCCAAAAAGAATAGTCGGTTCCATCAAAAAATGGAGCACGACCCAAAGAAAAGCCTTCGGGGGCGAAAGAGGTTGGGGCCATCACAATGGATCTTAAATTTGAAACCGGTGAAGGTATTACTCAAAATTTGCCTCTGATACCAATTTTTAGGCGGAGAAAAATGGAGTGATGGCAAGAGGGGGGGTGAATTGACTTTTAAAAAATGGTTAACAAATTAAAATCACAGAAAAGAATGCAGCGGAAATAAAAGAGGCAAGACACGCAAGAATTGATAACGGAGTTCGGCCAAAAACCCAGCCTACATCTCCGCTCCCAACTCAACCGTTGAGAGATTCTACCGGTTGCTTTTCTATGGTTTTAGCAAGAAACCCACTAGCCTTTTTATAGGTGAAGGCTAGCTCACCTATTATAGCTTGCTTTTAATGGTTATGCAAGAACCCACTTGCTTTCAATGGTTGAGCAAGAACCCACTAGCCTTCTTACAGGTGAAGTCTAGCTCACCTTTATCTCAAGCCTTTTACAAGGTAAGGCTTGACCAACCTCTTCACACCTTGAAGGTGGTGTGAGAACCCAAAGAAGAGAGGATGAGAGAATTGGGAGTTTGTAGACACAAACTCAAATTTAAGCTCAAAATGAATAAAACAATAAAAACCGTATTTGGAGAAGCCTTGGGCGCCAATGGATGATTGGAGTTGAAGAAGTTCACTCCCAAGCTTCTTTGGTGATGCTCCTTGGATGTGGAATTGAGTTGGAGCTATTGGGGTTCCCTTGGAGGAATGCGCCGGAGGTATGCCAAATGATCAACAAGGTGTCCGTGGGCTTCCGTATAGTTCCGGTTGGTGTCTGGGGCTTCCTTGGCCTTTATTTATAGGCAAGGAACCCTTTTGGAGTCTTCGGAGCCGTTGGAGAGGCTTAAAGAGCCTTTGGGAGCCAAGTGGGCCAGCCTGGTCAAACTACAACGGCTAGTTTGACTGGCTCCACCGGCTGGCCGGTAGTGTCCCACCGGATGGCCGGTGCTTGAGTAATTTCGGAGATTTCGAGTCTTGGCTCCACCGGCTGACCGGTGGATGAGACACTGGTTGGCCGATGGCTTGGCAGTAGTTGATTCTTCTTTTCGAGGCACCACCGGCTGACCGGTGCCAGAGCCACCGGCTGGCCGGTGGGCAGACAGTAGCTATCACTGTTTGACTGGCTTGACCACCGGCTGCCCGGTGGTCAAGCCACTGGCTGACCGGTGGAGCCTGGCAGTGGGCAATGCCTCTGCCAGGTCCACCGGCTGGCCGGTGCAATCACACCGGTTGGCTGGTGGACTGAATTTCAGTCCACTTGATGTGCTTCATGGCCCATTTCCTTGGCAATATTTTGCCTATAAAACAAAAACACTTAAAACAATGTTAGATAAATAAGAATGTGATTGTGATCATGAAAATCAAACAACGAGGGGAACGAGAGGTACAACATAACCATGATTGATTGGAGACATGCATGTAGAGTCATGGAACAAACCCCATGGGATGGGTCATGATATTTGTTTCAAGATTGTTTCCATTATATCATGGAGCATTTGGGGACAAATCCAAAGAGGGTGGGCCAAATTCCCAGTTATAGGATTCATAATTCATCCATGTTATATTAGTATGGGATTACTCCTAATTTTCATCATTTATAAGTGGTCTAGGTTGATTTTAAATATACATTTATTTATTACTTATTTCCTCATTTGATTATAACTAATACATACTGATATTTCATGAACCGGTTTTTGAGTGATATATATTTTAGGGATTAATCATTTTCATTTACTTATTTATAGTTATTTTAACCTCTACCATCTGGTAATGATATATTTTATGATAGAGAATGTGAGGATGGTCTCAAGGACGAAATTAATACTCTGTTGATTTTCTTTTGCATATGAATATTTTCTATGACTGTGAACCATTTCATAGTCATTTATAAAAACATAAGAGAAGGTGATAGATTTTGGAATAGAGACTATGTTCCCAAGTAGGGAAGTAGTTCTTCCCATACATAGAAGTGTACAATTCATGTTTATCTACAAGGATGTGGAAACCAATGTATCAAAATAGGAATCTCACATTAATTCTATCATTATATAAGATAGAGGAATATGATTCCTAGTTGTGATAGTAATATTCATGAGTTTGATACTTAAAAATTTATGGGGAATACACAACAATTTTTTCAGACCATTCAATATTATTCCAATAGACAAGGTTCTATATCATCTCCACGAATTGGGGAAGGATTAGTTTTCCTACATTAAGAGGAGAATTTGTGAGTCACATGATGTACATACCAAAGAACATTTCAATGTTGTGGTAAAAATAATTTTTAATATTATTTCTAGCCAATCAGACATACTAAAGGTAGTGTAGCAATAACATATAGATATGGCCCATGCCAAATGAATGAATTAATTTTGATATGTGACAATAATAGTTAAAAAAATCTATTGTACAAGGTAATATTCTAGTAGCATCTACTATTTCATTTTTACTTATTCAATAGACATTCATCCTAGTTATTTATCATTTCATGGATCATGGAATGTATTAGGTTAGAATTTCTATCTTATTGTGGTGTGTTGAATCTGGACACACCATTGGGCTTTCGGTTTGATGGAATATGCCAATGGTGGGACTTTCCCATTTAGGTAGAAAATTAACCCTTTTTAATGGACCACTTCTTCCTCTATATAATGATATTTAAGGTTATTCATGTGAAGGATTGGTTGGTACCATATGATGCCTATGTAGACTGCTATCGATGTATTTGGTCATTTATGTCCCCAGAGGGTAGAGGTTATTTACACAAGGGTGAGTAGAATGTGGTAGCCTATAATGATGGACCATATCTTCATGGTATTAGTGGAATGATTTTTAAAATTACTATATTTAATATGGGGGTAAGTTTTTACCTCATAAATATTTTCCACACAAATATTTTACTCTGACTGTATGTCATTTTAGAGAAGTTTCCCGAGGAAATTTCCTGCTCTCCTCCTAAGAAAGAGGCGGATTTATGAAAATTATTTGTATACATAAATATATTTTTACGATTCTGCAATATAATATGGATCATAATAATCTATAATATCACGTGATATTGTTCAGTTATATAGATTATAATGTCTTTATCAAAGACAATTATTCCTCTTTGGTTTAGCCAATTATTTTTCTCAAGAAGGAATGTGGTAATCATTTTCTATGTGTGGATAATTGATATTTTAACCATATTATGATTATGAACCCAAATACACTTTCTCAAATAGATGATCACATGTAATTTAATAAATGATCTATGGTTTTCTAAACAATAATACTATGATCGAGAAATCATCAAGGTCAAGTGAGACCATCGTACATATATTCTAGAATATTTCGTAGTAGGTATGGTCTCAATCAGTATCAGGTTATATTTTTGGTACATATGAACTCAAATGCTATTCTCATAGAATTTATGAATAGGATTTTCTATACCAATATGGATTCATGTGTATTTTGTTAGTGGGTTAAATATTGTTGTATTCTCTTTTATGTAGAAAAATGAAAACACCAATATATCAAATTGAATACATGGAGATGGTATTATAATTTCACCATGGTTTCGATATTCCACGCTTGGATCTACAAAAATCAATTAAGGGTTTATATTTTTTCAAAATATGGACTATATATTTACCTAGAGAATGTGAGTACTGTATCTTTTTTGGAGCATCCCAATATTTTGTTTGATCTATAATGTATCTAAGAGATTTCTAGATATTACAGGAGTTTCATTGGTGAAATTTGACACCATTCCACTCATCTTTATTGACATACAGCGAAGGGTTCCATGTTTAGGTGGTCAAAATAATGTGAAAAACCCATTTATAAGAAGCAATTACATGGTTTTTAGGCACCTATTTATATTCATCTAGACCATGGAAGAGGATACATAGAGTTTTGTGATGCATTAGAAATTATAATGTGGGTAGTTCAAATGCATAATGATAGTGTCATTGCATACATATCATTGATGTTGAGGTCATATGATAGAATCTACCCATTGTACGATCTTGACCAAACATAAATTTTCAATTCGATTCCATTATTGAGACACTATCAGATGGGTGTTCAATTTTTTGTTATACGGACCACAACTACAACAAATATATCATTATATATCTTGAATTGAAAATAAAAATAAATATATATATCCAATACCATCAATCCTTTAACTATGAACATAAATATATTCATAGAAATGGAACAATATTATTTGATTCCCTTATCCCAAAATATATATGCTTAGGCCATACTGGATGCCATCGATGACTTGAAATTTATAGACATATTTTCTTTGCTTCATTATGTGTTTTGAGAGAGTAAAAAGTGGTTGAGAATTTTTTATGGGATAGTTAACACATAACTCCATGATAGGATGTGAGTATGAATGTTTCATATATTTAAGGATTGTTTTAATAAAATATAATTTCTAGTGAGGAAACAGCTCTAGATTGGATGATTTTATGGAGATTATTTCCTTAATATATATGGTTGTGTCGAGTTTTTCATATAAATAATATAGATAAACTAATGTGAGAGTCCCATGCATCACAGTGGAAATCTCATCCTGGAATATGCATGATGTATTATTATTTTCTGAACTAATATTGGTGGAATGGGGGAATCATCATATAAAATTCATTATCATTAGTTGATCCACCTTTCAGTGGCTGATTTCATAGCACCATCAACCTACTCTCTTTTTATATATTCGGCTAATTAAATTATAGAATGTCAAAAATGTGGCTATGGATTTGGTATTTATCTTATAATTGTATCCGCATGGTAGAGACACCATTTATGTAGTCATGTATTTAGTGATGAATGTATCACATATCTATCTGATCCAGAAGAAACTCATATTTAGTGATATGGGATGATTGTGTGTCTATAAGTCCCTACAACCACATAGGGTCCCATATATTATAATTATGGAATGGGGTGATATATTTTTATTAACATTACCAATGTTACTATAGTGATCTAGGAGTAGACATATCTTATAAGAACATACTTTTTCCCACATAGTGATGGATAGTAAAATCTTATGATACATGTCTTAGAGGACATTCTACAATATTGCGTCCTTGATTTTGGTGGTTTTTGGTGAGATGAATACCAATCGATTCATGTTCAGTAATAATGACATCATTTAAGGGATAATTTAGGTGGATTTGAATGTTAACATGTTTTATAGGATATTCCATTAAGCCCTATTATGGTTAGATGTAAGAGAGGTAGTTCCTCTAGGCCCTCATCTCATACAAGAGAATTCATAGCAAGTTTGTCTGATAAGGATTAATTTTTCTACTATTAATTCTAGATATAAATCTTATGACTATTTTTATTGATGACCACCCAGGTACATGTTATAGGATCATGTTTTCATGATTGAATCAACTATTAATGGGAATAAAAATATATGAATATAAGGGAGTTTTTCACCATGCTTTATCAGGTCGTTTCAGATCAAGGGGAGACCCCAGTTGGTAGGCTTTTAGTTTTATAATCATAGATGTATTGATTCATCTGTGATGTCATCCACATATCTTAAATACACATGTATATTGTCACTACATCTCATTCCTCTATTCCAATAGATTTTGAGGTTGTTATTGATGGATCATTTTCAGATTATCATATACACATAATTGAATAAAGAAAGAGGCCATGTGAGGCTAGTAATATAGATTAATACTGGGTCAATGATAGAAAGACCATGTACATGATGTGACCTTTGAAAAGGATGTTGAATTGCATTCTCATGGGTCAATTTTATTGACAGATAGTGTTTCAATACCCGTGGAAGGTGAATTCATGGATTAGTTCCAATGAGTGGGTAAGAATATATGAACATGAATTGAAATGATTTAGAGATCCTAAAAATTTTGGTCTATATAAGTTTCTAAAATTATATTGATTCTTAATGAGTGGAAAATATTTGGGTAATGCCTGCATATTTTTTAGATATCATTACCCCAATTAGAGGAGAAATAGACTAGGCTACATGGCTAGTTCAAACCTTGCGATCCGGTTTGCAAGATTTCCCTAACAATGTAATGGTTAGTTATATCATTCTATGCAGTCACATGGTCTGGGTAAATCATGACATCATGTGATAGTCCCATAAGGTAGGAATATAGTTATTAAAAAAATCCATAGAGCATGGTTGGGTCATGGTTACCCAGACTATATGACATAACCATGAGAGAACCCCCTCAAGGTAGTTCCATGATAATGGTTTCCACATTTATGGACCACTAGGCTTCCAAACTGTAACACCTAGTATTTTCATTGGGAAATTTCCCTAAAATATCTTATTGGATTATAATAAAACACATATTATTCATTTTCTAATTCCATCATTTATAAATCCAACTATTTACCCACTTGAAACTCCCATGAAAATGAATGCTATGTTCTTCAATATCTATTATTTCTGGAGTCTGAGAAAATAATTTTTCATCTTCATGGATCCACCTTCATAAGTGATTGAATCTATGAACTTAAATTCTACATTTATCATTCTTGTGTTTTCTATAATTTTTTTGTGAGATCAAATACCCTATATTTATGGTGTTGATATATTAATCTAATTTTTTTCTATACAAGACATACTGAGGTATGGTACATGATACATAGAGTGAAATAGGCTAATGGTAGGATATCATTGACTTGATAGTAAATGTCTACCAATTTTAATAATATATTATCTATTCAGACACCAATTTTAGTATATAATTTTTATTAAATCCATGTTCCCTAGTTGTAATCACATGGATAATATAAAAATACATATCTATAAATGATCCCAAAACCATTAGAAGTTTATCCCACAAAGAATTCCACCCATTGTTTGGTTATTACATCATTATGACTTTAGTGGTTTTTTGTGACTCTCTATGCCATTGTTTGGATGTACTGTGACAGGACCATAGCAAAGGTAATTGTTATTAAAAAAATGAATGAATAATTAATGGTTATAACATTATAATATCAAATGAAAAATCTATATTAAGTGTTCTAATTAATTAATTATCTTCTAAAATGTTAAATGTAAGGTATATTTATAGGTGACCCTTGGTGTAGTTAATTATTATTTAATTGTGTAAGGATTTACATCCATATACATACATTTTCAAATTATGAAAACAAATGTAGTGAACAAAATAATTTATTATGTAATTAATTTGATAAATTTCTTTGTGTCCTATTGAGCCTATCATATATTATGGGATGTCATAGAATAAACAAAATGACCTATTAAAAGGAATCAGTATTGTATGGCCTTATTTATGAACTGAATTTTATAAAATGTTAATATTACATACAGAACATATTATATTTACTGGAGATGCTAGATCTGATAAATCCTTAGATCCATATTAAAATTCAATGATCACTCTCAGGATTCCATTTAGATTCAAGAATCAAGTTTCCATTTAGGAAATATAGTCCATGGAATATGGTCGTAGTTTATTAGTGGGTGCCTAGTATAATGATATAGGAAACCTTCATTATATTCAAAATATTTGGATTCCCTATAAAGTCTCCATGAATTAATATTTTCTTGGACACTTGAAAAAATGGATTCACCACCACAAAAGCGAGTGATTGATTGGTTATTATAAGTTGGATGAGATCCTTACAACCAGTTTGAAAAT
Source organism: Viscum album (assembly GCA_963277665.1). NCBI lineage: Eukaryota > Viridiplantae > Streptophyta > Magnoliopsida > Santalales > Viscaceae > Viscum > Viscum album. The sequence continues at coordinate 1,439,032,887 of OY728159.1, forward strand.
TTTAAAGTTAAATTCAAGGGAGATTATCCTTGAATGGAAATGAGATTCATTATATCATGTTTTCATGTTGATACTGAGTTGGTTTATAACCTTTGGTCAAGGATTCCTTGGATTCTACCGTCGATCCTCTTTTCTTTCTATCATCCTTGTATGATGCCTTTTTATATATTAGATCCATTGATATTTTCAAAATTATATATTGACAGGTGTTTTAAATCACATGGGTCCTAACTATTTTTACCTAACATAAATGAATAAATTAACTAGAATTATGTTCAACGACATTACCATCATAGGCTGAAGCAGGTATAACAAAATTTAAATAAATAGATTGCATTAAATTTTATATATACTTGTAGGTTGTTTTAAATTATATTTACATACTATATGGTGTTGATACTATTGATTATGTACTATTTATATATATCTCACACCCAATCTAAGTTGTCAATGGTACTAAGGAATATTACGTGTATTTTGATATCACATGGGGAGTCATCCTACATTGAACACATGATGTTGATTTCATTCTTGGGATGGATCTTGGTAGTTGTATCATATTTCCTTAAACATGTGTTCTAAATTTATGAACCACTATTTCTGTTATGATTCCATTGGATTTATTAATGTAATTGGAAATATCCAACAATTCTTTATCCGAAGAGGACCTTCCTTCCAATGTCAGGTGATCATTATGTTTTATGAATTACAATACTTATGAACATGCATTGGTTGAGAGGATGGTATGTAAGACTCATCACACCCTTTTGGGGGGAATTATTGTCTACTCCGGGACACTCATTGTAAAATTAAAATATTTTAATGAGTCCTTATTAATTCACCCAGTATATAATAAGTATCACTTGGAATTTATAATCACTTATTAACATGTGTATTACTTTAGAATCAATAGTATGTAATCAAGGGTATTAATTAATGGAATTATCCATATTTATTTGAGGATTTAAATAAATGGTAACCTATAATATAATCATTAGAGATTCTCTCAATCATCATTGTGATGAAACTGGTTTTTAAGCCACTCAGTTGGGCACTTTGGAATTTATTATCATAGAGGGAGATGATGGTTTGTTTTGATCTTGGGATAATTCCTGTAATATGGGCTACCTATGTATCCTTGTGAACAGAATTAGAACCTTTGTAGTTCAGTGTCACATAATATGAAAAATCACATATTTTAAGGTTATGTGATAATGACCACTGAGAGGATGATTCTTAGATAAAACATAGCGTGGGACATATGCTAAAGCAACCCAAGGAACATGTTAGGGATATGGGTTTCTAGGAAAGATTATAATATAATTAGAATAAGGACCAATGAGAATGGGGTGGATTTTAAATTTTGGATTTGATCATCAAGGATTCTTTTTATGTATCCTATATGGATGGGAATGAAAGTCCATGTAGTTCGGTAAGTCACGTAGTAGTGTACAGTCCTTTGAGAGAGTTGAGTTTCATATTAGTTCTATGAATGGATTCATTGATGATTTGGGGATTAATTTTGATCTTTTTGTTAAATAGGATGCCAAGATTAAGGGAATTAGTGTTGTATTCCAGAAGAAGATATCTGATGATCTCAGGTCTGGAGGAGGCTTCCTATGTATCCTTATTTTAAATAGGAACCAGAGTTCTTGTAGTTAATTCTTATGAGTGTATGTGTACATATTGTAACCATCACGTACCTCTATGCCAACTTGATTCATGCTCAGTGTGAGGAATAATAGGATGAGAAATATTATATGACGACACTTAACACAATTCCTTCTAAACTGATGGAAGAGGGTGCCTCGACCGTGGAGGAGGGGGAGGCAACAAACCTTCACTCTATTATTTCTACATTGGAAAAAGGGTCCAATGTAAGGAAGATGGGGTGATGGTGATGGAAGTACACAAGGATTTATTCCTTTTTTTGGAATTTGTTGGGTCTTACTCCTAAGGAGTATTCCCATTTGAAATCTTTTGGGGCATACTCCTAAGGAGGGTGCCCAGTTGAAATTGACTAGGGCATACTCTTATGGAGGATTCCCATTCGAAATAGTTTGGGGATTAATCATAAGGATGATTCCCATTTGAGATTGGTTGGGCCATACTCTTATAGAGGATTCACATTTTGAGAATAGTTGGGTCTGATTTCTAAGGAGGATACCCATTAGAGGTTTAAACTGAAAAATAATTCATGTGAATATCACATCACATATCTTTTATTGAAGGTATTGTAGAAGTATTTTTTGAATTATTCAAACATATGCAAATCTCCTCACCCCAAAAATTTAATCCTATACATAGTGAACTATCATGGTACTGAAAGACATGCTATAAGATTTCATGTGATAATTTGGCCATTTTATAGAGGATCACACACCACAGATAGAGTTACTATATAATTAAACCCCATATTCCACCATATGTATTTAATAATTTATGCTCTGTATTAAAAAACATGTAGATAACCACATTTTTGGATTAGAAAATATGATTCAATAGTCATGTGCCCTCATTTGGTTCTAGAAACTACCAAAATTGGGTATATCGTCATGTAGTGGATGATGACAACATAGGGACATTATAAGTATTTTTTAGGTAAATTAAGATGGGTATTTGGAGTTCAATTACAAAGACCATGTGTTCGTAATTTTTTTTCATGACATGGATGATGGATAATTTGTAAATTCTGGGGCCTAACTATGAGATACATTGGCCCTTTCCAGATATTTATTAGAGTTATAAAGAAGGAAAACCACTCATATTTACATTTATAGATAAACTTTGTACACGACATCATCCATGTTTCAAAAACTAAGAGTTAGGTTCATGACCCATCACACATTATTGACTAGGAAAATCTAGAAATTGATAATGGAGCCACCTTTGAGGAGTACCTGTTATATATCAATTATCAATAGTATATGATCTTCTGTGGTGGAATTATTCGTTTAGTGCATGTCTGGTTGTAGAATGTGAATCACTTAAATAGATCATGGGGGTGAGAAGATCATATTCATTACCAATACCTACATATAATTGTGTAGTCATAGTTTTTTATTTTTGGGACATAAGTCCCCATGGTGGGAAACTTTTAATGGCTTATGTTTTCTATTTATTTTTGTAGATATTAACAACGTTATTTTCTACACCAGGCATGGATATGGAGTGAAAATACCAAGACTATTGTGCCTTGAATAAATCATTGTAATATATTAAATATATTAATTATCACATGTTCAATTTTTCTCGAATATTTTAATAAATTATATAATGGGTTATGGATCAAAGAACAATGGTCACTATTAAGATCATAACATTTTTCTTACCTTAGGTGTGACAAAAGATTTTTCAGTGGGGGAATTTGTTGAAATACATCATAGGCATGAAAAGAATAAAATAATCACATAATTATTATATTTTATATCATGTATAGAGTAACTAAGGTGTATGTATGTCTTGTATTATTATATAATTTTCAGGTTAGATATATCACGCTATAGAATTTGGAGCATGTGTTTGAGGATCTATATCTGATAATGTTCTAATAGATTGTGGATCAGTGATCGTAGTGCAATAGAATTTGAAGATCCCACAAACCAAAATCTTGTGAAATCATCCTCCATTATAGAAAGATTGAAACTGACCTAGAATGTGGTTTCATTTGGTTTTTATCCCTTTTTTACAGAATTAATGAATATCAATCAACAAATAGATTGAATAGGATTTTTATTGTTTTTAGAAATTTTTTATTTGTCGGGTTATTTTGTCGGGGTTTTTATTGAATATTATTGATGCATCAATTGTTTTCTAATTGAGATAGATCAAGTCCATCATGATCATTGGTCATTGTTCATTTCTTATATTTTTGGTTGTTAATTTCTCTTATTTTTCTTCTTTCACCATGACAGTTCATCATTTGGTATGTAGTTAGACATATACAGAAGATATTCATCAATCTAAACCCATTTCATGGTTCATTGATATGGTATTGTAGATCTAGGCTCTGCATGATATGATATTTGTGTACTTATGCAATAAATAGTGGATCACATAGTCATGTATACTTGATTACATTTTCCTCAATTAAAAATAATGTGCGCTATTCAAGGATTTATTCCAAATGAATTAATCGTTGGATTTTTAGGATTACTAGGAGACATGGTTAAGGAATCATTTCACCGTGATTTTTGGTGTGAGGTGTAGTAATATTGGTTTCTTGTGCACCTAAAGAGATTCATGATTCTAGATTCGTTATTTTGGAAAATTATAAAATCCATGGTGTGACTTCTTGTATTACATGTCATGTTGTACCTCTTAGTAATGTCATGCGTTTCATGATGAAGAAAAGTATCACATGACATGTGAAAGCATCACACATATTATGGACCCATTTGTTTATCTCTCTATGTAAAATGGATGGAACAGAGTCACAAGATAATAGTACATGGAAAAGGGAATACATTGTAATTAAAAAAATACATGACACAGTGAGGCATACAATTTCTAAGCTATGTATAAAGTCATGGATCGTGATTCTTGGGTAGCAACACATCATGTACTAATGCACAAATACTGAAATATGTTAGTTGCACCAGAGTTTCTTAGGGTTGAAGAGACTTATATTGTACCCCAACTAAATGCTCTATTCTCCCATAATGTAATATTAAATTCCTTTTACTCGGTGAAATTTAAAAATTGTAACGGTAAAATTACCATATCTATTCATCATGGTCTTGTAAGGAATGGCCACTTACATGTGCTAAAATGATCCCTCAGCATAACTTCGTTTTATATAATTATTTGAAGCCTTCCATGCAGGTTTATGTGTTATCATCTACTCATCTTCATTCTCAGGGTGGAGATTTTGGTTTTTATATATGAATATGTGGGGTTCGATCTGCAACCTAGTAGGTTTATCTATACTATGTTATTGATATACCCCATGGTATTAGGTGTGAGCATCCTCAACTTATTGTATCTATCTTGACAATTAGAGTGTACATTATATTGTGTGACTAGACTAACTCTGAGATTTATAGCATTATTTCTTCTAGACATATGGAGTTTGTTCTCAAAGAAAAGTCCATTATGGAGCCTTTGAGCTGGAATCCAATGATGGATTTATGGTTGTGACATTTCCACTTGTCTCTGTGTCTTTGTTGAATACAAATACATATTATTATTATATGTTGAGTAGATATATATCTATATTGATATATATTTTATTCAATTTTTGTATTATTTGTTGTTGTGGGGTTTCACATGGGGTATAACAACCTTGTAAAGGATTTACATGATCATTTAATGTCTTATACAGATGATCAATCATTTGATAGAGTTTTAAATGGACTCAGACTAGATGGTGCTTTGTGAGAATAGGTAGTACAATGTTTTTCGCTAAGGTATCATGACAAAAATCTATAGTATCACATTTTTGATGGAAATGTTTTCTGACTATTTTTAGTGGGCATGTATTTGGACTTGTTTACTTTTCATTACAGCTTATCATACACTTTTTTTAGAATTTAGATGTACTCATGCATGTTTATTAAATGTTTTTTTATAGTTAAATAATAAATATTATTGGAGATGTATTCATGTGTACATTTACCTTTTCCAAGGCCACCCATACAATTAATATGCTTAATCAACACTCGTCACATACCCATGGCCAATTGGAGACATGCATGCAGGGTTGTGAAAAAAACCCTGTGGGATGGGTCATGATATTTGTTCCTAGACTCGTACCATTATTTAATGGAACATTTGGTGACACCTCCAATGAGGGTGGGCCAAATTCCCACTTATAGGATACATAATTCATCCATGTTATATTGGTATGAAATACTCCAAATGTTCATCATTTGTATGTGTTCTAGGTTGATTTTTAATCTACCTTTATTGATTACATCATTCCTCATATGATAAGAACTAATCCATATTGTTATTTCATGAAACGGGTGTTGAGTGATATATATTTTAGAAATTAATCCTTTTCATTTACTTATTTATAGTTATTTTAACCACTTCTGGTTGGTAATGATATATTTCATGCTAGACAAAGTGATGATGGACTTAGGGAAGAAATTAATACTCTGGTGATTGACTTTCTCATATAAACGATTTCTATTATTGTAAACCATGTCGTAGTTATTGATCAAAACATGAGAGAAGGTGATAGATTTTGGAGTAGAGACTCTGTTCCCAGGTAGGGAAGTATTTCTTCCCGCACATAGAAGTGTACACTTCATGTTTATCATCAAGGAAGTGGAAACCAATGTCTCTATATAGGATTCTCAATTAAATTCCATCAATATATATGATAGAGTAATATGATTCCAAGTTTTGATAGAAATATTCATGAGTTTAATACTTAAAAATTTGTGGGGAATACATATCGATTTTTTAGAACATTCAATATTCATCCAATGGAAGAGGTTCCATAACATCTACATGAATTCGGGAAGGATTAGTTTTCCTGCATTAAGAGGATAAATGGTGAGTCACCTGATGTACATACAAAAACTATTTCAATGATGTGGTAAAAATAATTTTGAATATTAGAGCTAGCCGAGCAGACATACTAATGATAGTGTATCAATAGCATATAGATAAGGACCATGCCAAATGCATGAAATAATTTTGATATGTGACAATAATAGTTATCAGAAATCTATAGCACTATGTAATATTCTAGTAGAATCTACTATTTCATTTTTCCTTATTGAATACACATTCATCATAGTTATGTATCACATTATCGATCATGGAATGTATTTGGTTAGATATTCAATCTTATTATGGTGTGTTGACTCTAGACACACCACTGGGCATGCAGTTTGACTGAATATGCCAACATAGGGACTTTCCCCTTGAGGTAGAAAATGAAACCTTATTATGGGACCAGTTCTTCCACCAGATGATAAGATTTAATGTTATTAATAGAATGGATTAGTTGGTACAATATGATTCCTATGTATACAATTATCGCTGTTTTTTTCATTTATATCTCTTGTGGGTAGTTGTAATTTACACAATGGTGAGTAGAATGTGATAGCCTATTAAGATGGACCGTATCATCATGGGATTAGTGGAACGATTTTTCAAATTACAATATTTAACATGGGGGTCATTTTTTTCCTCATATATATTTTTCTCAGTAATATTTTACCCTGACTGTATGTCATTTTAAAGATGTTTCCCGATGAATTTTCCATCTCTCCTCCTAAGAAAGAGGCTGATATATGATCATGATTGATATACATAATTATATTTTTTTCATTCATCAATATATGATGGATACACATAATCTATAATATCACATGAGATTGATAAAATATATAGATTAAAATGTCTTTGTAAAAGCCTACAATTCCACTTTGGTTTAGCCAATTAATTTTCTCAAGAAGGAATGTGGTAATCATTTTCTATGTGTGGATAATTGATATCTTAACCATTTTACAATTATGAACCCAAATCCACTTTCTCAAATATATGATAACATTTAATTTAATTTAGGATCTATGGGTTTTTAGACAATAAAACTATGATCGAGAAATCATCAAGGGCATGTTAGACCATCATACATACCTTCGAAAATATTACGTAGTAGGTATGGTCTCAATTAATATCAAGTTATATTTTTTGAACTTATGAACTCACCTTCTATGTTCATAGAATTGATGAATAGTATATTCCATACCAATATGGATTCACGTGTAATTGTTTTAGTGGATTAAATATTGTTGTATTCTCATTCTTGTAGAAAAATGAAAACACTAGGAGATCATATTGAATACATGGAAATGGTATTAGAATTCCACTGTGATTATATGTTCCACATTTGGATCTACAGAAATCAATTTAGGGTATATATTATTTCAAAATAAGGTCAATATATTTACCTAGAGAATGTGATTGCTATATCTTTTTTTTATCATCCAAAGATTTTGTTTGAACTATGATATATCTAAGGGATTTCTAGATGTAACAGGAGTTTCATTTGTGAAATTTGTCACCATTCCACTCCCCTTTATTGACCTACAGAGATGGGAGCCATGTTAAGGTCGTCAAAATTATTCGAAAACCCCAGTTATAAGATGTAATTACAAGGTTTTTCGGCACCTAATTATATTCATCTAGACCATGGAAGAGGCTACATATTGTTTTGTGATGCATTAGGAATTGGAATTGGTGCAGTTCAAATGCTTTATGATAGTGTTGTTTCATATATATTGTTGATGTTGAGGAAATATCATAGAAGCTACACATTGCATGATCTGGATCAAGCATCAATTTAAAATTCTAAATCGTTCTAGAGACACTATCAGATGGGTGTTCAATTTTTGTTATATACGGACCACATCAACATCAAATATATCATTATATATCCTGAATTGAAAATTATATTGGATATAAAGATCCAATACCATTAATCCTTTAGCTATGAACATTTCTATATTCATAGAAAGGGAAACATATTAGTTGATTCCCTTATCCAAAAAAAATATATGCTTAGGCCATACTGGATGCCATCAATGAATTGAAATTTATAGACATATTTTTAGTGCTTCATCTGGTGTTTTCAGAGAGTCAAATGTTGTTGAACCTTTTTATGGGATATTTATCACATCAATCCACGATAGGATGCTGAGTATAAATGTTTAATATATTTAAGGCTTTTTTAATAAAAATGAATTTCAAGTGAGGACACGCCTCTAGATAGGTCGATTATATGGAGATCATTTCATTAAAATATGTGGTTGTGTCTAGTTTTTCTATTCAACAATATAGATGAACTAATGCGAGAGGCCCATGCTTCTCAGTGTAAAGTTCATCGTGGAATATACATGATGTATTATTATTTTCTAAACAAATACTGGTTGAATGGGGTGAAACATCATATAAAATTCATTATTATTAGTTGATCCACCTTTCAGTAGCTGATTTCATAAAACCATCAACTTACTCTCTTTTTATATATTTGGCGGATCTATAATAGAAAGTTGAATATGTGGCTATGGATTTGGAATTTATCATATCATTGTGTTCTCAACGTAGAGACACAATTTGTGTAGTCATGTATTTACAAATGAATGTATCCCATATCTATCTAATCCGGAAGAAGCTCTTAGTTAGTGATAGGGGAAGAATGTTAGTCTATGAGTCTGTACAGCCAGATGGGGTCCATTATATTATAATTATGGATTGGGGTGATAAATTTTCATTGAGATTACAGATTTTTCTTGTAGATATCTAAGAGTAGACATATCTTTTAAGAACATACATTTTCCTACGTAGTTTTGGATAGTCAAAACATATGATACATGTTTTAGAGGAATTTCTCCAATAATGCATCCTTGATTTTGGTGGATTTGTTGAGATGAATACCAATTGATTCATGTACACTAATAATGACATCACTTAGGGGATAATTCATCTGGATTTTTATATTAACATGTATTATAGGATATTCCATTAACCCCTATCATGGTTAGATAAAGGAGAGGTAGTTCCACTAGGTCCTCATCTCATGCAAGAGAATTCAGAGCAGGTTTGTCTAATTAGGGAAAAAATTTCACCTATTCAGTCTTGATAGAAATCTTATGACTATTTTTTTGTGACGACCACCTGAGTACATGGCCGAGTATCCTTGTTTTTATGATTGTATAAACCATGAATGGGAATAAAAATATTTGAATATAATAGAGTTTTTCACTATTCTTTATCTAGTCGTTTCAGATCATGGGGAGACCATGGTTGGTAGCCTTTTAGTTTTATAATCATAGAGGTATTGTTGCATCTGTGATGTCATCCACATATCATATATACACTTATATATTGTCACTAAATCTCATTCCACTATTCCCATGGATTTTGAAGTTGTTATTGATGATTTGTATTCGGATTATCCTATACACATTATTGACTAAAGAAAGAGTCTATGTGAGTCCAGTATTATAGATTAGTACTACTTTAGTGATAGAAAGACCATGTACAAGATGTGACCAAGGAAAATGAGGTTAAATTTCATTCTCATGGGTCAATTGTATTATCATAAAGTGTTTCACTACCCGTGGAAGGTGAATTCATGGATTAGTTCCAACGAGGGGGTAAGAATATAAAATCAAGGAATTTCAATGATTTAGAGATCCTATAAATGTTGGTCTATATATTTTTTAGATCTTATATTGATTCTTTATGAGTTCAAAATATTTCGGGAATGTCTGTATATTTTTGAAATATCAATACCCCAATTAGAAGAAAAATAGACTAGGCTACATGGCCAGTTGAAACCATGAAATCTAGTCTGCATGATTTCCCTAACAATGTGAAGGTTAGGTAGATTCTTCCATGCTATCACATGGTCTGGAAAAATCATGACATCGTGAGACATTCCCATAAGGTAGGTATATAGTTATTAAAAAAATCCATAGAGCATGGTTGGTTCATGTTTACCAAGACTGTATGACATAACCATGAGAGAACCCCTCGAGGTTGTTCTATGATAATGGTTCCACACTTATGGTCAACTATGCTGCCAAACTGTAACACCTAGTATTTTCATTGGTAAATTGTTCTAAAATATCATAATATATTATAAAAAACACATATTCCACATTTTATAATTCCATCATTTATAAATCATACTATTCACCCATTTGAAACTCCCATGAAAACCAAATCTAGGTTCTTCAATATCAATTATATCTGGAGTATGAGAGAAAATTTTTTCATCTTCATGGATCCGACTTCATAAGTGATTGAATCTATTAACGTCAATTTTACGTTTATCAATCATGTGTTTTTTATAATTTTTTGTGAGATCATATACCCAATATTTATGGTGTCGATATATTAATTTAATTTCATTCTATCCAAGATAAACTGAGGGATGATACATGATATGGATAGTGAAATAGGCTCATGGTAGGTTCGCATTGACTTTTTAGTAAATATCTCTCAATTTTGAAACTAAATTATCTTTTCACACTCAAATTTAAGTAGATAATTATTATTAAATCCATGATCCCTAGTTGTAATCATATGGCTAATATAAAAATACCATTCTATAATAGATCCGAAAAACATTAGAAGTTTATCCCATAATTAATTCCACCCAATGTTGGGTTATTACATCATTATGACTTTAGTGGGTTTTTCTGACTCTCTATGCCATTGTTTGGATGTGTTGTGACATGACCATTAAATGGTAATTATTATTAAAAAATGAATAAATCTTTAATTGTTATAACATTATAGAATAAAAGGAATAATCTATATTATGTGTTCTAATTAATTAATTATCCTCTAAAATGTTTAAAGTAATGTATATTTATAGGTGACCCTTGGCGTAGTTAATTATCATTTAATTGTGTATGGATTCACATCCATATACATACAGTTCCTGATTATGAATACAAATGTAGTGAACAAAATTATTGATTATGTAATTAATTTGATAAATTTCTTTGTGTCCTATTTAGCCTATCATATATTATAGAGTGTCATAGAATGAAAAAAATGACTTATTAAAATGAATATGTATTATATGGCATTATTTATGAACTGAATTGTATAAAATGATCATATTACATATAAAACATTTTATATTTACAAGAGATGTCAGACATGAGAAATCCTTAAATCTCTAAGGAAATTCATTGATCACTCTCCGGATACCATTTAGATTCAAGAATCAAGATTCCACTGGGAAATATAGTCCATGGAACTTGGTCATAGTTTATTTGTGGGTGCCCTGAATAATGATATTGGAATCCATCATTATATTCAAAAATATTTGTATTCCCTATAAAGAAAAATTGAATCAATATTTTTTTGGACAGCTGACACAATGGATTCACCCCCACAAAAGCTAGTGATGGATTGGTTATTATAAATTGGATTATATCCTTACAACCTGTTTGAATATTTAAATGTTGAATTCAGGGGATATTATCCTTTAATTGCATTAAGACTAATTATATCAAGGTTTCATGTTTTTAATGTGTTTGTTTATACCCTTTGGTCAAGGATTCCATGGATTTTACCATCGATCCTCTTTTATTTTTATCATCCTTATAGAATGCCTTTTTATATATTAGATCCATTGATATTTTCAAAATGATATATTTTCAGGTGTTTTAAATCACATGGGACCTAACTATATTGTCCAAACATAAATGAATAAATTAACTAGAATTATGATTAGAGACATTACCATCATAAACTGATGCAAGAAACATGGAATTTAAATTAAATGATTCCATTAAATTTTATATAAAATTATAGGTTGTTTTAGTTTATATTCACATACTATATGGTGTAGATACTATTGATTATGTACTAATTATAGTTATCTCACACCCAATCTATGTTGTTGATGGTACTGAGGAATATTACATGTATGTTTATAGCACATGGGGAGTCATCCTACATTGGACACCTGATGTTGATTTCTTTCTTGGGATGGAGCATGGTAGTTGTTTCATATTTCCATAAACATGTGATCTAGAATTATGAACCATTGTTTCTTTGCAGATTCCATTGGATTTATTCACGGAATTCGAAACTTATTACTATTTATTATCTGAAGTGGAACATCCTTACAGTGTTAGGTGATCAATATGTATTAAGCATTACAATACGTACGAACATGCATTGGATTAGAGGATGGGAGGTTATACTCATCACACCCTTTTGGGGGGAATTATTTTATACTTTGGGACTCTCTTTTTGAAATTAAAATATTTCAATGAATCCTTATTAATTCACCCAGTATATCATACGTATCACTTAGAATTTAGAGCCATATATTAACACAGGTAAAACATTAGAATCATAAGTATGTATTCAAGGGTCTTCATTAATGTAATAATCCACATGTATTCGAGGATTTCCATCAATGGTATCATATAATATAATGATTTGAGATTCTATAAGTCATCTATGACATGATACTGGTTTTTAAGCCACATAGTGGGGCACTCTAGAATTTATTATCATCGAGGGAGACGACAGTTTGTTTTGATCTTGGGACAATTCTTGTAAAATGTGATACCTACGAATCCTTGTGAACAGAATCAAAACCCTCTTATTTTGATGTCACATAATATGAAAAATCATACCTTTTATGGTTATGTGATAAGGACCACTATGCAGAAGGTGATTAGTTAAAACTTATTGTGGGACATATGATGAAGCATCCCAAGGAACGTGTATGGGATATGGGTTTCCAGGTATGATTAGAACATAATTGGAATATGGACCAATGAGAATAGGTTTGATTTGAAATGTTTGGTTTGATCCTCACAGAGGCTTTTTACATATCCTATATGGATGGAAATCAAATCCCATGTAGTTCGATAAGTCACAAAGGAGCGTATGGTTCATTGAGAGAGTTTAGTTTGAGATTACTTCCTTGAAAGGATGCCTTGATGATATGGGGAATAACATAGAGCTTATTCTTAAGAAGGATGCCAAGATTAAGGGAATTAGTGTTGGATTCTTGAGGTAGATATCCGGTGATCTCATGTCTGGAGGAGGCTTCGTATGTATCGTTGTTTTAAACAGGAATATGAGTTTTTGTAGTTAATTCAGATTACTGTCTATGTACAAGTTGTAAACATCATGTACCTTTGAGCCAACGCGATTCATGCATGGTGTGAGAAAAAATATGATGTGAACGATTCAACAATGACACTTAACACATTTCCTTTTACACTGATGGAAGAGGGATCCTCGGCCGTGGAAGAGGGAGAGGTGACAAACCATCACACTATAATTTTTACATTGAACAAAGGGTCCAATATAAGTAAGAAGGGGTGATGGTGAGGGGCTTATACCAGGATGGTTTCCCTTTTAGTAATTGGTTGGGTCTTACTCCTAAGGAGGATGTCCATTTAAATTTTATGGGGCTTACTCCAAAGGAGGGTTCCTAGTTGAAATTGGATGGGTCATACTCTTAAGGAGGATTCCCATTTGAAATTGGTTGGGGATTACTCATAAGGAGGATTCCAATTTGAGATTGGATGGGGATTACTCCTATTGAGGATTCCTATTTGAGAATTGTTGGGGCTTATTACTAAGGAGGATACCCATTATAGGTTTATCCTAAAAAATAAGTCATGTGATGAGGTTTGAGGAGTTTTTTGGATGATTGTATCGACTCTGGGTACTCGCATAATCCATAAGGATATCCCAAACTCGTAATATGTAAAATGAACAAAGTGGAGTAAGTTAGCTGAAGGAAGTTCAAGGAGTGTGATGGTGTGATTCAATTAATGGTTTTTCAAGGTTGGAACTTGTTCCGCACAAAGGGTGTAATGGAATATGTTATCGACTAGTTCAGAAAAGTTTGTGGTGAGACTCCCCATTTTTCATGGGGGTTAGGGGTGCGGGGGCGTAGCACCCGAGGTATTGACCAGTGGGGTCACATAGGTGCGAGGTATAGGTGCTCTGTTATGGTGTGGCCCAGAGGTGTTCCACCAAGGTTCGGCACGTACGTGTGATGCCATGGTGCGACACCAATGTGTGTCGTACAGGTGCTCCACCAAGGTTCGGCATTCAGGTACTCTGTGCAGGTGCTCCGCGCAAGTGCGTCGTGTAGGTGCTCCACCAAAGTGAGACACCAAGGTGTGTTGCGCAGGTTATCCTCAAAAGTGAGTTACACAGGTCTTCCATGAATGTGCTCTACAGAAGTTTGTTGCATAGGTGCTTCACCAAGGTGCAGCACACAGGTACTCATAGTATGTGATCTGTACAATTGTGTCGCACAGGTGCTCCACACAATTGTTTCATGTAGGTGCTCCACGAAAGGGCTCTGTGTATGGGCCTCTAATAGGTGCTCTGCGCAAGTGCCTCGCGTGGGCACTTTGCCATGGTGTGGTGCACAGTTTCTCCGTACATGTTCATATGTCCTAGTCTTGATGGGACATTGAACCAATTTTACCCATTGAATTTTCTCTTATATCATTTTGTAGACAGACACCTAAGATGATTTGGATGATTTTAGCAAAAAAGCTACACAACTAGAGATTTGGAACTTCTTCTAACTTTTTATGTCATTGAAATGGGGAGTCCAATGGTCCTATTTATAGGCAAGTAGGGGACCTGGTCTATGGGAATTTGTCCATGTAGGTCCTCTACATAGGTCCTCTACATCGGGGTGTAGAAACTATTCTTCATATTAGGTCCCTCGCGTAGGTCCTCCACATAGTTCCATTGTGTTGGGGTGTAGAAATTATTTATCCGCACATGTCCTCCGCCTAAGACCTCTAGATATGTTATTTTCTAAAATTTATTCATCTTCTGAGTGGTATAAATTTTGATCTGTATGTCCTTTTGGGTTCTGAGACAAGTCAAATCAAAGATCTTGAAGAGATCTAAACTTCTTGAGATCCTAAATACACCATGTCATCTAAGAAAAAAACTGAATTTAAATTTAATGTGACGACACATTTTCATCATCCATCCTAGAGATCAACAATATACTCCTAGAAGGGGGAATCATTCCATTTATTCATCGGGTGTGGGGTAGTATTTTTGCACAAAAAAATCCATCATGAATATTATTTCTTCATGGTGAAAAAATATTTACTCATACATGAAATTTGTTGTCTATGTGAGAATCATATCTTCACTCTTTGGAATTGTGCATGGAACACATTTTGTGGTGTCTGTAGTAGCACTTCATCAAGACATATCTGGATATTCTGGAGAGTTTATTTCTTATTTTTTGATTTTTTAAATAATTTATTTTTTAATTTTGTTTTTACTATATTATATTTTTGTAGATATCTAACCTAATTTACAATATTTATATTAATAAATTTCCATGATTTGATTTTTTTTCATGGATATTTATCTTTCTCTTCACGTTATAATTTTTTACCTTGCTTTCACTATTATAATTCTAATTTAATTATTATATTTATGGTGATACAATTTTTATATGACGGAATAGTCTCCCAATAGAAACACCCTAGGACCACACATGTAGTCGGTATCCAATTGATTAGTGAGAAGTGTTATTGAGGACATGTATCCATACAGGTATGGGGAACATCTAAGTAGAACCTATTACTAGGACGTCGCCATATTTTCGATATTTTGATATAAATGTTTCAATGTACTTTTAGAGGAATTTTTAATCAATTTTTTCATCATTATATGATTTTCGTACATCACTTGTCATATGATATTATGATACCTTCCATGTTATTTATCATGATTGATTATGACAACTATGATTATGGATAATTCTAGGAAACCCACTACATTCCATGATGTTAACTATGTTATGTTGAAATAATGACTACACACGTTTCTCTTCTATTATATATTAATGCAATGAACGAGATGATGGATTTTCTTTGAGTATAATAATGAAATATTAGATCTATGTACATTATTTAATTTTATATTTCATTAGAATTGTTTTATGATTATGAGTGAGCTTGATATATGGATTGCAGATGGTTGGTCCGGATATAGATCTCTATGTAATTCGGGGATGTGATTTGGTTATCTAGGGAATGTAACTCTTATGTGAGTACAAAATTAAAATGATGGAGGTCACTACTACGAGATTTTATGAACGATGTAATTTATTTACTTATTCAAAAAAAATTATGATTTATACTGATGCACACATGTTTTTATGTTTTCTATGTGTTTAGTGGATCCATTTAAGTAGATATATTTTACATGGTTCACGATTGTCAAATCAAATTAATATCATCTTATTTTGATGTCATTCAGATGAATACTAATTTTTCAAATATATTTTATTAAATATTATGACACATTTTTTATACTCATAAACTATTATTAATCATTTGTACATTTATTATAATGATCCCCTCCCCAAAAGGAGTACCCATCCTAGGATTAAAATGAGAGAAATGATATAAAGACCACCTGATTACCGACTCCAGTAGGCCCCATTATGGTAACTAGAACTGAGGGTATAACAAATACACAAATGATAGGCATTATCCTATAAGAGAACACATGTAGAAATGGGATATGAGACTG
Organism: Viscum album; assembly: GCA_963277665.1. Classification (NCBI taxonomy): domain Eukaryota; kingdom Viridiplantae; phylum Streptophyta; class Magnoliopsida; order Santalales; family Viscaceae; genus Viscum; species Viscum album. The sequence continues at coordinate 1,439,049,930 of OY728159.1, forward strand.
ATATCAAATGACTCCATCAATCAATGCAATATAATCGAAATAGCAAGTACTCATATGTTATTTCATTCAAAACTACTATAATTTGAAGGGATAACAAAAAGTACGTAAATAATGTAAAAATAGAAGCAACCAGGATTCCGTAATAGCTCTTAAAACCAAAAACTAGTATTAAAAAGAATGATTTATAACATACTATATGTGGAATGGAAAAATTTTTATATACATACTGTGAATATAATAATATACTCATTAGGATCCACTCTAGATCCTCTCGTTAAAAAGAAATGGAACAATGCAAAAGTATAGTGAGCGTCAAGTGTTAATAACATGTATCACAAATAGGTATAATAGGTTATTCATCTCGACATGGGTACTTACACAATGTATCACATGAATGATTAAAATAAAAATTTAACAATATCTAGCTAGGACTACCCCAATAGTTTACCACTTTTACCCATCATCGTGTGTCATAAACATCTATCTACAAAAAGGCTATCCTATAGACACCATGGTAATGAAACAAAACTGGAACCTCATGTAGAAAACCACCACGTACATCTATCCAATGTAACTATGTAGTTCCTGATAACCATCATAGCGCATATTACATGTATCATACTGTGAGCATCAAACCTCAAGCCATTAAAGCACATACACTCTCTAAGGATCCTCAAGCCATCATAGAATACAAATATTACACCAATAGTAATCCTTGGTAAAATATATCCTGAATATATGTGTGTTAATAAATGAATGCCATTATATCCCTCCACACACATATATGGAAAAAATAACTGTTGCACCAAACAACACTAGTAAATAACAAGAGAACATTGGGGGTCAAAGGGGGTAGTCATCAATCCTTCCTTATACTGAAAATTTTGGGAAAAACCCCAACAGGAATCAAAATCCTTAGGGTGTTAGTTTCCCTAAATAATGGGGTGGAATATCATATTGAACATAAAAAGGTAATTAATATTCAATATATCCCATCCAAACTATCGGCATAACCATGTAATAGTATCAAATGTGGCCTAGGCCTCTAGGAATATCTGCTGCCACTACTAAGACTAGGTATCCTACAAGCACAAAATCATTTTAAGAGCATTATTACATTACTTTATTCCCATTTTATCAATTTAATTATATATTAATTAATTATTTAATCATTAATTAACAATTCAAAATTCAAAATTATATATCATTAGCATAACACCTATGATTCATGCCCTCTGGGGATAACCAAATGAAGTCCAATGCTTCTCAAAAATAATTCCTCAACATTGCATCCAATCTATATGAAACCCCATGGGTTAACATCATTTTTTAAATCATCTATTAACATTGTTATTACATTTTATAATTCCAATTATTCTAGAAAAGAAAAACTATCCATCCAAAAAAAGGGGATATACACAGTGAGTTTATGGGATACATGTAGAGTCCATATCACCAATTGAAAGAGAATATACTCAAACATAATTTATATGACAAACACCAAAATCACATGGCATATCCATTGATTCTTCGCCTCTTTTGGAATGTGGGTTAGCAGGACCAACTTCATCAAGCAATGGGGAATGAAAAGAAGACAAATGAACAAGAGATTCAAAAAGAAACCATATTGACATCAGTGGATAAGACCATATTCATTCCATTTCATCACCCCTAATGTCCTCCCTGACACCCAAATGCATAAACGGATGCATCATTCCACTCTGGGATTCAATTTCTTCCACAACCATGGGGCCTCCCTCTCCCCACATTTTACAACAACTATCCATGTTCACCTCACATCACAATCAGCAAGGAAAAACAAGGCATCATGGCTCTTGGACCTAAGTAACACATTTTCCTTCATAGACAATGAGCCCTCATAGCTCCATGAACAAGGCTCTTTGGCCTTTACTAGCAAGAGGTTATCTTAGTACCCTAATAGGAATTATCATTTATCAAAAAACCATTTCTTTAATCTTTCTTGAATAAACAGATTCATTATTTGTAGGATCCAACTACGGGAAAACATAAATCATATATATCATAGGTACAAAAAAATAATTAAACAATTATTTTTACATGCATTTTAATTACAAGAACCATTATTCGTCTTGTTTATCAACCAATTTGTATAGGTATGCATAGTTTCATCAATTTGATTAACAACAAATTACATAAAAAACAACTTGAACCATTTACTTGCATATTAATCATTATTAAAATAATAATGAAATAATTTTTGCATTAGGTTCATTACCAATTTCATCATGAACAACATAAAAATAGGCAAATCATAGATACCACACTATCTATAAATTCAATAGGAAAAACGTTATCACAATGCCAAGGAACAAATTGTGATCAGACAAATTATTTTAATCTATTTCATGAATTTAATTTGGAAAATTATTTTGTGATCTAAATGGATAATACATGATAAATCTATAGTTGCAAAATAAAATAATAGAGAAGAAATAAATCCCCTAACTCACAACGATTTCATTATTCTTTTATCGAGATTAGATCAATGAAATGGATCCTGATCGTCTTCCCCACGACAAATGCATCCACCCAATGATGTCATGTTTGAACCATATCATCAAAAACTAAATGAAAACCCCATAGATCTATTGCGATTAAATTCCATAGCATGGAAAAGATAAACAAGATAAAACATATTGATGAAAACAAAATTATAGAGGTATATCATTCTTCATAATGAAGACGAATTGAAGAAGGAAACGATGAACTGATCCATGATGATGGAATCCCCAAGCATTGTATATGGAATTATGTAGTTCTTTTTGGGTCGGGTGGGGGGGGGGACCATGCTGCACGAGTTGAAAAAACCATGAGAATGGGTGTCTTCAAAACACCATGTGGTATGGTAGAACATGAAGTGTACATCCTCACCATGTTGTGTACCACCTTATGGCTTCATACGCAGAAAAATGCATCCCCTCGGTACATTTTTTTTTCTGAAACCCAAATAATACTTGTCATGTACCCCTTGGTCACATTGTGTGGCCCCCTATTTCCAACTTCTCATGAATAAAATCTTATGAACATCATTTAAGCTTTCTCTGATAACCTTCGTCTATTATAACACGAAATAGGTCAACCCACATGGATCGGAGAACATTCATAAAATACCTATAAAAACATTCTCATCCTCGAGATTCCAAAATGACCTCTTAGAGAAAACCAAAAAGTAATGAAAGGGGTCAACCATATAGCCACCCTATTAGATAAGGTTCATGGCTCTATCCACCCAAACCAACAAATGTTTTAGTAACAGACATCATAAAACCACTTGACCACAACATCCTACACCCAAATCAATCCTAGGGAAGATACCAATCAAAAATGAGCATGCCATAACAAACAAAAACATTGTGCTTCCACAAGACATTAACCAAGGGGATTGAATGCCAACACAACACCATTGATAAGGAATCAAATATCTCCATTGGCCACTCTATGATTTTCGCATCATCGTCATCGTTGATATCGACCTAATAGTTGATGTGAGAGTCTTCATAAAGATATCAATGGAGCTTTGACATGTGAAAAACATTGTGTATTTAGATCATCAATTGGGGAAGTTCTACACGGTATGCCAAGACTCTAACATGATAGAACACCTAAAAAGGACCAACAGACTGTGGAAAATTCCTACTACAATAACTCCCTGGTTCTAGAGGCCACCTAGAGGCACCCCGTACCCGGTTGGTCACATGGCCTAAGCACATTTCCCAAAATGCCAGAAGATTTCGACCTGCAGTGAGGGACTTGGGTGTGATAGTGGGGAAACTATGCCCTCATTGGAAGAGTAAACAACGGAAGAGAAAACATTTAACTGTAGCAGAAGAAGTGAACCATCCATACACAAGTGAATAGTGGATGACTAAATAGGATAAGCAGCAGGAGCACATATATAGATATTTATATGATGCATGATACTTATGTCTAGGAAAATAGCAAAACAATTCACAATGCTGGAAATACAAATAGCACAAAAAACAAGTACCAATGAATGATAGAAAACTCCTCAGCATCACAAGCCTAAGATTTGTTTCATTCACTCCATCTCTACAACAGTCAAGTACCTGAAGTCGAAGGGCACATTCCCTTGTCTATACCTACATCAATATAGTCTGATTAGGCCTAAAATAATGTCCCAAATAGTGTGTGAGACCAAATCCCAGTAGGAAACAACCTAAAGATCTTTTCATAATAGTTGGTGAATATATGGCATGTAAATGATCAGAAATTAGTAAACCGGAACATGTTGAACATTAAATAATCCACAGTTCCAGAGTCAAGCAATAGCTAACAAGCAAGATAGATCAACAGGTAACCCTATGGTCCTACCTACCTAAAACCAACAACCCTATGGGAAGTGCACTCATCCTAAACCCTCTTGTTTGGTCACACAAAATTATAAAGACTCTATGAGGAAGCACATGAAATCATTTCCACTTATAGTCTAGGGTAGTAAGAAACTCTCTGAGAAAGATTGCACGATCGATTCCCCTTATAGCCTCGAGGTCATGAACTCTATGAGGAAGCATGCTTGGTCAAATCACCTTAGAGCTCAGGTCGTTCATAGACTCTATGAGGAAGCTCACAGAGTCAATTCCTCTTATAGCCTATGCTAATCAGGTGATTCAAACAAACAAACAAAGACTCTCTAAAGAAGGTCACACAGTCTATCCCCGTATAGTCTAAAACAGTCAGGGACTCTCTAAGGAAGCTCTCAAGGTATATCCCCTTGTAGCCCAATGTAATCCTAGACTCTCTGAGGAAGCTCACTCGGTCAATACCCATATATCATAAAGCTCAAAATCTCTCTGAGGATGCTCTCTCGGTCCATCCCCATATAGTCTAATGCACCATGTTCTAACGGACCAGGGTCTGTCAATGCTTTATAATGATATATGGACAACGTAAACCTACAGAACTACTTGGCTAACCAGTCTACAATATCTCATTCATGATAGGAAACAACACTCCATCATTTGATCACAAGGCATGGAAACACGTAAACAACCATGTAGGCTAAATAGGACCAAACAGTCGTAAATAGAATGACACATGAGTAGAGAAACCAAGGTATCACAATCAACAGAAAACATGTCCAATTTACCTCTACACAAGCATACAAGCATGGCAGACATATAGTGGGGGTAAAACAGTAAACACACAATACCCCGTTCAAGGGTATTGTTGGAAATTACACATAATATTCAAGGAATTTCAACGGAAAGGCACAAACCACCTACCTTGAGGTTAAGAGATCAATATACTAGAACAAATAGGAATGAATCTCCTTATAACATCATAGATCTAAAAAAACACACAAAATTTTCAATCCACAATAACATACAAAAGAGGTGTAATTGGACAATGAAGCTCTAGAAGAATGGAGAGAAGGTTGTTTTAGTTCCAACATAATCGACGACGATGAATTCGGAGAAAAAACGGAGGAATTGGGGGTCAGAGAAGATCTACAGTCATACCCTTTCTCTCGGACGAACCAAAGATAAAAGGAGGTTGTTCTGTCTATCACACACGACCCTAGTGCGTTTAATGAAAAAAAACAAAATACAAGGCATGCAATTTTAGATTACATAGCGTGTAATTACTGTTTCTGTACTCTTCTTTAGGAAACATCCACATCAACCCACATGACCATGTGTGTGGCCCTTAAATGTCCACAACATGGCCTCACACGACAACAAATTACATGGTGTGTACTCATAAAGTACACAACATGGACATCGAAAATTTCCAGTAAACCCCCTTTTCTCAAAAACTCTATAAAAAGGGAAAAATACCTAAAAAGAAGGTCTGAGTTCTTAAAAACATTCCCATTAAAGAATTGTGTCCCTGAATTTTCCTAGAGAGGCATAGAAGAAGAAACCCTGAACTGCTCCGGCCACTGCAATCGTACATTGGCCTCCCCCTCCCATCTCTCGTCATTTACTCTCACGTGCTACCATAGCACCCATACCAGAGGAAATGACCGGCCATAGAGAACATTAATTCTGCTATAGAAAATATGGAAAAGAAGCTTCTCAAAAATGCATCCTCTTCGAGCTCAACCCCCTCAGTTTGAAAGACATGAGACGTGTCTGAAAAGTAACTTCAGGGCTAAGAAACATGGAAGATGTTGTGCAAAGCCCGATAACTCTGAGATAACTGCAACTGATAGGAAACCACCCCCAACGCTCTCTAACACCTCAAACGCCCTAACGTACCATGGTGAATTCTTACCCTACTTCTGAATCCTCTTGTATACCATTCTCGGTGTGACATGTAGGAAAACCTGATCCCTGACCTCGAACTCCTGAGGTCGTATCAACTGATCAGCATAAGGCTTCTATCAAGATTGTGCCATAGCCATCCTCTTCTGAGTCAAATCTATCTGCTCCGAGGTCTCCTGAACCAGAAAAGGTCCCATCAAAGCGGCCTCCCCTGTCTCAAACCAGCATAATGGTGATTAGCATGGCCTACCATACAAAGCCTCGTAATGTGCCATCTGAATAGTCACCTAAAAACTGTTGCTATAGGAAAACATTACGAGAGGCATATGCTTCTCCCAAGAACCTCCAAATTCCATGATGCATTCTCGGAGTATATCCTCAAGCACCTGAATCATACGCTCAGACTGTCCATGTGTCATGGGATGGTATGTTGTACTCAAAAGTACATGAGTACCAATATCCTTCTGAATCCCCTTCCATAATCGAGATGTAAAACGCACATCCCTGTCCGAAACAATGGAGTGTAGAACTCCATGAATACGTACAATCTCTTAGATGGACAAAATCCCCCACTAATCAACGTTGAAGGTCTCCTTGATCAGAACGATGTTAGAAACGTTTATAAGCATGTCAATGACCACCCAAACAGCATCATTCCCCCGAGGTGACCACGACAAACCAGTCACAAATTCCATCACGACATCATTACAATTCCACTCGGGAATGGGTAACTGCTGCAAAATACCCACTGGTCGCTGATGCTTCGCTTTCACATGATGAAAAATGGAACACCTCATGAAAAAACTAGAATCATCTATCTTCATACCTATCCACTAATACTAGCAGTGTAGATAACGATACATCTTAGTGACGACATGATGAACTTCCCAAACTGAGCAATGAAAATACCACATCAACTCCTCACATATGTCTGCTGGCACCCATACGAGTCCCTTGAAATTCAATATCTCATCCTCACTAATGGCCTGTCCAGGAAGAGGGTCCCCTCGAAACACACACTCCTGCATGACTAGGTCTTCTAAGTCTAATAATGACATCATTCATACCTGATCAAGAAGATTTGAGGTAATAGCCATAGAAGATAGAAAATTCTACCACTGTATATCATATACCATTAAATGCATCAAAGAGAACAGGGCCATAGGCATCCACTCACTACCGGCCTCCTGAAATGCATGTATTTGAGTCCTCCTAGTTAGTGAATTTTCCACTACATTTCCTTTCCCGGGCGTATAGGCAAGCTCAAAGTCAATGGACTGATGATATTCAACCTAGATGTGTTGTCTCAAATTCGTATCACACTGAGTGAAGATGTACTTGAGACTCCTCTACTTAGTGAACACCACAATGTGCCCTCCCAGAAGATAATGTCTCTAACAACATAAGGTATGAACAACAGCTGCCAACTCCAGATCATGCGTCGGGTAAATCCTCTCATGTGTCCTCAACTGTCAAGACACGTATGCAACAAATCCATCTCCATGCATAAGAACAGATCCCTTCTTGATATCTAAGGAAATACAATAAATAATATAGACTTTTCCATGCTCTGTAAAGATTAGTATCAATGTAGAATTCACCATACCTTTCAGCTCCCGAAAGGCTGACTCACAAGAATCTAACCATAAGAACTTCGCACCCTACTTGGTCAGACCCTTCAACAGCGCTTCTATGCATGAAATGTTTTATATAAAGTGTCTTCAGTATCCATCCTCCCCTAAGAAAATACGTACCTCAATGAAGTTGTTCAGATGCTCCAAGGAAACTACTGTTATAACATTCTCTTGGTCTACTTATACTCCTGTATCTAAGATAACATGACCCAAGAAGTGATTTTGATCCAACCAAAAGTGGCATATCCAAAGAATAGCATAAAACTGTTCTCTCACAATGTACTCAGAGAAATCTCATGATGGGTAGCATAGTTAAGTCGAGTGTTAGAGTACACCAAGATGTCATCCATGAAAACCACCATGATGAAATCCATGTACGGATGGAACACCCAGTTCATCAGATCCATGAAAATTGTCGGCGCATTCGTGAGGCTGAACGGCATAACCATATACTCATATAGTCCATTCCAACTCTAGAAATGTATAAGAGGTATATCCGATTTTATAACACACAACAGATGATAACCCGATGTTATGTCAATCATTGAGAACTCCTGGACTCCTCGAAGCTGATGAAAGAGATCATCGATCCTCAACAAGGGATATTGGTTCTTGACCATCTACTGGTTTAGCATCTAGTAATCCACACAAATCCTGGTGGTACCGTCATCTGTCATCACTAATAGGACTGGTGATCACCAAGGAGATGTACTGGGTCGAATGAAACCCTTTTCCTGCAACTCCTCCAACTACTTCTTGAGCTCCTGCAACTTAGGTGTAGCCATCCTATAATGAGTAATGGACACCGGTGCTGCTCCGGACACATGATCAATCGAAATTTCTACCTCACAATCTGATGGAAACCCTGAAAATTCCTCTATAATGAAATGTTTGAAACAATACACCACTAGAAGAATATATAACTATTAAGTCCCCTTGTCATCTATATATAGACTGGAAATCTAAGCGTTAACTCCACCTAGCCCATGATGCTCGGGACCTGTTCGACTCAACTGGACAACCCACCCACCCCGATGAATAAAAGATGCACTGTATTGTGATATGAAACTCACCATGTGGTGATTGAAATCAATGATTTCCTGGAATCGTACTAACCAGTTCCATCAAAGAATGACATCATAGCTCTTAATCTCTAGAACATAGAGGTCCAATACGAAGTGACACCCCACAACATTTTTAATACCTGGTTATGTAATATATATATTATTTTATAACTATTCAATAGAAAAAAAAATCATAACTATTACATGGTAATTGTTTATAACTTTTAGGGAATAAATAATTAAATTATATGGGGACAGTAAGATAATTTAGTAATTTCTAAACTAATGAATGTTTCCAATAAATGATATTAATAATATTACAATAAATATATGTTGAAATAAAACTTCCATACTTTAATTCCATGAATGAATATGACACATTTTTATTGGGTTAATATATATTTGTTCGAATGAATAAAGTTGATATAATATTTACAAAAACATGTAATTAATAGTTTCAAAATTTATATATTTCATATTTTAATTTATAAATGTATTAAATAAATGATTTGAAATTTTTAAATAATCTAATATACATACATATGATTTCTAAAATTCTAAAACTATCATTAATGACTAATTAAATGGTTGTTTTTGAATTATTTTGTGATTATTTTAACCCTATAACTGTAAATTAAAAGTTCAAATGGTAAGAGTTAAAAATAGATTAAAATAAAAAGTATAACATTAAGAAACATGTATAATATTCATTGGATGATTATTTTTTGATCCATAATCATCCTTTCTTCGAACTAAATTATAATTGAACCATTTGGATTCTAAATTGAATTTTTATTAATTCGTCACTTATGATAATCCCAAGGGTGCCCTCCCATCCCCTATATAAAGGTAAAAATTCATATCATTTAATGAACCATAAAAAAAAATTTGGATCATATATGATCAATCTAAATCCCTTCATAAATTTCCTCCACACATACTGGATGGATTATTTTTGGCGGAACAGCCTCCATTGTGGAAATAAGATGTTGCGAAATGTGATCATCTGAAGGAAAGGTATTGTTATTATTTATTTAATTTTATTTTATTTCATCTTCAACATCATTCAAATATTATTCTATTAAATACGAAATAATAACACCAGTGTCCTCAATATATTGGGAATTTTTAATTTTTACATCATCACATAGATCTATCTTCACTTTCATTGAATGTGAATGGAAAAATAGTTTCTACGTTCCTATCAATTATCACCTCCATGAACCAATCTAATTCATTTTCCAAAATTTTCTCTAATGTCGAGATCTATTAATGAAATTAATGTTCATATGTGTCATTAATTTCATATTAATCATTATAAGATAATAACATATCAATTTGATTCTTACTTCTTTAAACATAAAAATGAAAATATCGATTGTTTATACATGTGAACTATCACCTCGATGAAGTGACATGAATCATTTTCATTCATCATATACCTTGACTGATATGTATATATACATATTTTTAAGCGATTAATTTTATATTAATTTTTTTTATCATTATGTAAATATAATATTTCACTTACCTTTTATCAATAACGATCAATAAAAAATGGAAAACATTACTCATGTGTACATATGTATGACCGTCTCCATGATTATAACATAGTTCATTATCATAACCTTATATCAAGGATTGATTTAAAAGAATAACATATGTATTGAAATGAAAACAGTGTCCGGAATATTATTCTTTAGATGACGGACTTGTGTCCAAATAGACTATTGAAATCATACCATGTTCATCTTTGACTCGAGTACTGAATATAGACAGAGCATCCAACATGAACTTAAATAATTGGGTCATTGTTATTAAAATTTAATATGTGATATAAAATGAATAATATACATGAAACGGGTTATATATCATATAAAAATTAACCTATGATAATTTTTCTAGAAAAAAATGAATGAACAGTACAATTCAGACTCTATGATTGGGACTTCTCTTAATCTCCATTCATTGAGGAATATTTCGATAATATACAACATCTTAATTTATAAAGTATATAATTAAATTCAAAGGGTTTTAATTTGATTAAATGATTTTCAAAAGGAATGTTTTTGTATGATGAATTATAATAAATGAATAAATGGAATGTCTTTCTATCATATGCGGTGAAAATGACATTTATGTCACTTTGACCATTATTTGTAATTTGGATTCCCCAAATAGAGGTAATTATTTATAAATGAAAAATAAATAACAAATTTTCAATTGAGGTATTTTGGGATTGAAATTGATTTTGAGAAGGGATTGATTATGTCAATATCTCAAAATGATATCTTGTGATTTCAATGTTGAAATATTATTTCTTATTGATGCTTATTAATGATTTTTTATTATCGTTCATGGGAATTTCTTATTTATATTTTTGGTTACAAGATAATTTGTTGTTCAGTAAGATTTTTATAAATACCAATGAATTGGGAAATGAGATAGAGTTAAATGATTGGGTTTCAACATATATATTTAGGAAATATACTGTGATATGTATTCCTAATGTAACCAAAAAGGTAAATCCCTATATAGCTATGAAAGTAATAATGTAAGTATGATATGGATGACACAGGTTTCCTTTTTGATTTATTATTGTGAATATGTTTTTTAGGAATTGTGGGAATTCATGAGATATATTAAAGATGTTATGTTTTATGGATGAAAGATAAGATTTTTTAGAATGTTTTGATGCATTTAAAATATTCATATACTAGTGATTTAATTCATTATATAAAATACCTTACTGATATATTTTTTCTCATTTCATTTAGTTGAAATGAATTTTCATTTATGGATTTCCATGTTACATCATCTATGATATGCTTAACCAGATTGGTTTTTGTCGAGGAATCATGGAACCTATCCTCTGACGATATCAAGAGGGAAAAAATCTTCCAAATCAATAACCTATGATGGTTAGAATTAGAAAATAATATTTTTTTGCAGTGATGACATAGTTGAATTAGGATAAAATTTGGAGTGGAATTAATACATGGGATCATCCTAATAAACCATAGAAAAACATGTTAACAGTTGATCATTTCATATATAAAAAACCTCTATTATCCAATGTTCCATGTCACCCTATGTTTTTTGAAGGGTGGATTACTGAACTGGAAAATATTTTTTATTTATGGGGTTCTTTATATAATAAATAGGTTATTCTATATGTTTACTCTTTTTAAGGTGAAGCTGATATGTTGTGGTATATGGTTTAGAATAATAGATACAATGAGGATATTGAGGCTCTGTATTGGGAATAATTCAAAGGTCTTTTTCTTTAGTAGTATTTCTATAAGGTTATTAATCATTGGATGAAAAAACAATCCATGGTATTGATGAAATATAATGAACCAATGGCTACAAATGAATGTAAATTTACAGAATAGGAAATTTACCATCAAAATTTCATCCACGATCTTTATGGTGAAATCAATCATTTTTTACAAATGATAAGAAAATGTATCAAAGGATGTTGGATTATCATGAGTTCAACGTTTTGAAAAAAATATCTATGTGAAGTGAATGTAGAAATGGACATTGTTGATGATCATGTGTTCCTTTACAAACAACATAATATAAACTCGAGTAGGTTTTTAAACTGTAGGAAATATTTAAAAAATTATAATGTTATGATTTTTTAGATTATAGTTTGTGAAAACTATGGAGAAACAGAATGACATGGGAATACCTTTATAATTCTAGAAAGTGATCTTGATTTGGTAAAATGGTACATAAGTCACGTGACAACACTGAAACATTTCAAGGAAGTGGTATGAAAAGTTATGATTTATTGTCAGTAATTTTATTATGTATAATGAGATGGGTCATTATTCAAACATCTATCAGATGAATAACTCAAACGATTGGAGCCAAACTATATGAAGAAAGGTGTGGTGAAATACTATTCAAATAATTCAGTAAATTTTGGTTAATAAAATTAAGTGGTATCAGGTAAATTTTTTTTATATAACATCAAATTGTTGTTTGATTTAGTGTATATATATTTTTTTATTTCAGAGAAATTTTCTAGAAAATTGGAAATTTCACCACAATAAATGAATCATTAACATATAGTAAAAACCCGTGTGGAAAATTTTGAGGGAGTATGAAATTATAAGAAACTTCCAATCATTAAATGTGCATTGATTCTACCAAGAAAACTTATTTTATCCCTAGAAGATTTTGTTAGCATTTCGGTATGGATGGGGATTGAGTTTATCGTGATAATATTGATTATAGATGTAAATAATATTCTAATGGTAATGTAATTTAGTTGGTGTATAATAATTAACCCTTACCATTGATAACAAATTTTGAATATGTCAAATTAATGATCATTTAGAGGAAAATGAGCATTTTGATGATTTTTCTATTATGTTTCCATGTATTATGACTAACCAAAAAGCTAAATTAAATATTGAATTTGTTCCAGATTCTAATCCCATTTCTAAAACCCCTTAAATATTGGCTCAAATTGACCATTTTTAGTTATAGAAATAATGTTAGGATTTACAAGATAATGGTTTCATTCGACCTATTACATCACCATAGAATCCTACTATATTGTTTGTTAATAATAATGATTGATCAATGACACTATCAATTTATTATAGAGCCTTGAATAATAGCACTATAATGGAAAAATATAATTTAACTCATATTTTTGATATATTTGATCCTCTCTTGGGAGGAAAATATTTTTTAATGTTTGACATGTGGTTGGGGTAGCATCATTTGAAGGTTAAGTAATAATATATTCTAAAGGCAATGATTAATACTTTAAATGGAAATTATGAATTTTTAGTTATTCCATTTGGGATAAATAATGAACATTATTTATTAATGTATCTTATGAAAAGAATAATACATGAGTTCATGGATATGTTTTTGGTATTTTTATAGATAAAATTTTTTATTTTTCTAAAATTACAAATGATAATGAATATCATTTAAATGTTGTCATATTAACCATAAAATAAAAGAGAATGTATTGAAAATTCAGCAGTTATGAGTTTTGTGTACAAAAAAATTCATCCCTTCGACACATTTTTCAAAAATATGGCCAAACTGTTGATCATAGTTAAATGAAGGTTGTTAAAGAATACGAAAGCCTCTTAAATATAAATTAGTATCATATTTTTTAGGGTTTAGAATTTTAATACTGGAGTTTTTCTTTGGAAAATATTCATGGTTATCAATCCAACTAAGAATGTCAACTCAAAAGGGTGATAAGTTCATTAGGAAAAAATAAGGTTATCATTGTTTTTAGGAACAAAAAAAATAATATTGTTTTATGTTCTAATTATGGACCTACCTTCCAGAAATGTTGAATTTTTCATATACAATGATACATCATTGAAATGACATGGTTGTGTCCAAATACAAGATGATTAGGTATTTTCTTAAGCTTCATGTTGTTTGAATACTAAATAGATAAATTAACATTAACATGATTATGAAAAATGCATAAATGGGTTTTTCTTTTATAATTAAATGGAATCATTTGTATGTCATAAAGTGTGAAATATATACTGATCAAAATTGTTTGATGTATATATTAACATTTAAATAATTATGCTTTATATGGAGGAGATGGATGGTATTAATCATGGATTATGAATGAACGATCCATTAACATACAAGATAAGAAAATGATGTAGTTCTCTATTTGAGTCAAATAAGTAATTCTACATTGACCATAATATGATTGGAATGAGATACATTGGTTAACGATTTGATGAATATTTTAATTTAAGGTGTTGGTGAATGAAAATTCCTCTATTTGTTTCATGGTTTTTTGTGATTATCTATATCATAAAAAATTAAGAAAGCATAGAAAGAAGAAATTTAATTTCATAAAAATTAATAATTTGTTGAAAAGAGTATGTTTTCAAAATATAACATTTATGATGATTTTATGTAGATTTTATAAGAGATCGTGTGTACCTTTTGAATCATTATTGATGAATGATTTGTTATGTAAAAAAGAATATTTCTCCTTTTGCAGTCCATCCTATTAATACTACAA
Source organism: Viscum album (assembly GCA_963277665.1). NCBI lineage: Eukaryota > Viridiplantae > Streptophyta > Magnoliopsida > Santalales > Viscaceae > Viscum > Viscum album. The sequence continues at coordinate 1,439,064,934 of OY728159.1, forward strand.
TAAACAGAGATATATGCGAGTATTACTAGTGAAATGAAATGAAAATATATGTTATTAATTTTATTTTGATGTTTTTTAATTGTTAGTAGATTAAAGAATAATGAATATTTCAAAAGGGGATTCTTCAGTCTTTCCCAGTGTCAGAATGGATATAGAGAAATATTTCCATGGATTTTGTTATGGAATTATAGAAGGCTTACGTAGGTAACAATTTGATTTGGGATATTGTTTATAGATTGAATAAATCTACTCACTTATTTATATCTAAGATACATTATCTACAGATAGACATTATTAGTTATATCTCAAATAGATATTCAGGTTACATAGAGTTCCGCTCTACATTAAATCGAATCGTGATCTTAGGTTCACTTATATTTTTTTGAAAGTTCTTCATACTTTGATGGGAAGAGAGTTAAATTTTAGTAAATATTTTCATCCTCAATAATATGGTTAGTCATAACGAACAATTCAGACATCGGAGGATGTATTTCATGCAGCTTTAATTGGATTCTAGGGATGTTGGTATCAACATCATCAATTTTTTGAGTTTTTTTAGAAATTTTTTTCATTCAAGTATAAAAATGTCACCATGTGGGGCATTATATAGATTGTGGTGTCGAACTCAATATTTTTAGGTTGAAGATAGAGAAAGGATGTTTGATTGGAAATGAATTAGTAGAAGAGATGTAATAAAATGTTTTGATGATTCTAAAGTACATTTTTTCAGATCAGAGAAGGTAGATAAGTTATGTAGACAACATAATGATTGTTCATTTAAAGTAGGTCAAAATGTCTTTCTCAAAATTTTAACATGGAATAGTTGAATAGTTTGTTGAGAAAGACATGTTGCGTACGTGGCTCATTTGAATCCCTAAAATCCTATATAAATTTTGATAGGTTTCTTATAGAGTTGATTTTCCTCTGATTTCATCCAAGGTACTCAATGTGTAACACCCCAAACTTCTACGATATGATTCACTTTGAATAATAGAGTAGCGTGTGTTGTACGCAACTTCAAATTCTAACACACTGTGACCAATCAATGTAGCCATTATGAATAGTAATTCCCACTTTTTGAAATTTTATAAATTTTATCTTTCATAATGGACTTCATATTTGTATTTGGAATATCGAAATTAGAGTAGGGTGAATTTTTGGTATTTTTCTGAAAACATTCAATTTTTGATGAATAGTAAAAAACACTGAGTTGTTGATTAAAAACAAATTTTTATTTAAATAATTATTTACATTATTTTCATTAATTAACATAAAAATATATAAATAATACCTTTTTAAGTTCATTTTAATTCATTGGAGTTAATTTAGAATAATTTTAGATATATAAAAATTTTATTGAACTTTTCAGCGTCTTTTACCCACCTCCTAGGAGAATTTGAAATTTTACATAAAACATAATTTTACAGCTTCTTTGTGTGGAATTTTGAAAATCCAAGAGACACAGTTAATATCAATGAGTAAAATGTGGTTCAATAGGATAAAAATAATTTTTGGTGAATAGTAACTTTTTACTTTTATTTACAACAGGAAAATGTAAATAGGGTAACTAAGGGTAAAAATGATATTAATATGTCCTAATAATATTGGACAAGGGTATATAGACAATAAACTTCCTTAGGAATAAAATATTATCATTTATGACAACTTGGATAGATTATGACATTTATTATTATTTAATTCAATGAAGCGTTAAAAGAGTTAAAACGGATGATTAATTACTACAACATTTTTAATATAGTCTTATACATTAGATAAATTTGATTATAAATATTACGTAGAAGGATAAAAACATTTCCTACATAATGATATTTTATTTATAATTTTTAGACACTAAATAATTTAATTTATTTATGACACACTAATGATGCAGTAATTACCTTATTAGTGAAATATTAAAATAATTGATATTATAAATACCCAAATAAATATAAATTGAGACATTTAATGAATTACATGAATTTAATAGGTTAATATGACATGTAAGAGTTTATTAAATTAATTAGGTTTGAAGTAATAATGCTGTTATGAATTTATCAAAAAAAAATACCCAATAGTGTCAAAATTGACATAAAAGAGTTTTTAAAACAAATATTATAATATTAATTGATATTTAATTCCCAAAAATCAATTTTTCATCCAAAGGACTTATATCATAATATTTTTATCATTAATGGGACTCTTTGGGGTCACTAGGATATATATAGTATGTTTATTAACTATATAATATAAAAATACAAAGTGACATGGTAAGTGTCAAACTAATTAACTAAGAGTTAAAAATCAAAGATAAAGTTACTAATGTTACCCTAACCTTCCTAAAATCTATTGGTTGAGTTGTTTTCTACCTTTCCCCACATTAATCTTTAAATAATCTATTTTGGAGCCATTAGAAACTGAATATGGATTTATTATAAAATAATATTTATAGCTTTTCCAAAGGATCCCCTCAACCCTCTTATAAAAGGGCACTCCCCCTTATCATTAATGCACACATTCAAAGCCATTTGGCTCGACCAAACTCTGCCCAAATATTCTCCCATCTTTTCTCACATCAACCTAGTTGCCTTAGTTAGATCATAAAGCCATCCTATGGAGCCCTTTTGATCAAATCCAAAGGAAGAACCCGAAAAAAGAGGTAACGTCTTAACAACCCTCTTTAAAGTTCATTTCTTATTCAACTTCTTCATTCCTTGATATTTTCATTATAAAATAATAAATCCAGTATTTACTATATACTGTGATGTTATTAAAATTATGGAACAAACAAATTTATTATTCTATCCATCCCTTGAATGACATGTCACCACTATTGCATACGTACGACCTACCAACTCCACGTTGTGGTGTAATTGTTATTCAATATATTATTATTTAGATGGGTGTAATAATGATGTATACATCATTTAAATAATAAATATAACATGATAATTATTTTGCCTATATGATATACCATCCAATTATATATTATTTTAATATCAAATGAATTATATTGTCGCTCGTGCGTACGTACTGATTATCATCTCCACGAACTCGTTAAGATTAATTCCCCATCATATCCATTCAAGAAAAAATTTTATTGAATGATTAAAATTAATATTTAAGGACTTGATATCATTATCTATATGAATATGATACAACCTATCAATAAAAAACATGGCTTACGTAACAAAACATATAATGGAAAATGAACCCATTAACACCAGAAACGACGATTATACTAAGATGTTTTTAAAAAATCAATGTTAAAAGAACATATATGATATCATATTATTGTATATGATTCTTGTATACTCTAAAAAAATATTTCACCATTATACAGGAGGTTAACCAACCCTCGACCTAGGAAATGTACAAGGTAAGGGTTTATTTCAAAATCTCTTCATTATTCGAGGTTGTTTATACATATTTATATAATGGGGAACCTTTATCATCCACATCCATGTTTCTTAAAAATTAATTTCATAACATTCTTAATATTTCACAAAATATGGATTAAAGTCATTCATACCCTTTTGTGACATTTTATAAGAAGATTATAAAGGAATCATTATGTTGCTTACCAAACAAGGCCTTCTTTATCCTTTTTGATAGAATTAAGGTAAGAATGTTTTTTTAACTTATACGGAGGATACAACTATTTTACACCATTATAAATCATCAAAGTATCCCTTACAATCTTAAAAGAATATTTTCAAAGTAAATGTATTATTTTATAATTATGTGACTTTTGAATGATTTTAAAAAAAGAGATATTTCTCTCAAATAATTTGGATTTCATCTATGTCAACATCCTTTGAAGGTTTTTAATCTTATTTGAAGTTGATTTATTAAGATAAAAAACTTGCATATAGTATTGATGTTTTTTTTGATATTTTTGACTGTGGATGTGTTATTTTTATACCATTCGTTGTTTGTAGTGAAATTATTGACATTTCGTTTGCTAGTTTTAATACGAATGTTTATGTTCTGTTTAAACCTCTTCATATGAGGAATGCATTGGATTTAATAAGTGACAGGTGGAGCCCGCTATAGCTCCTTGATGCATCGGTAGGTCTCATGAGACAAACTAGTGTCTTGGCACGAGGCATTGACAAAATCTTATTTTTAGTCTCGGAGCAAGGTCTTGACTATGTGGTTATGATAGTCTCGCATTATGCATTCCATCATTATTGAATTGCTTTTTGAAATTGCATATGATTGTTAGATTAGTGGAATATTCATGTTAATAAGTAAATTCATTATTTAATTTTGTCATTTTTATATTATGATGATGTTAAAGTATAAAAGGATTTTGTTTTAGTTATACATTGCCTTAAATGTTTATGATTATTTATGAATGTTTCCTCTATATTCTTATCCTTACTAGGAATATGAGCTCACCCCTTTCAATGTTTTATGTTTCCCAGGATGTGAAAAAGTAATTTATGAATGAACTGTAGGTATTGTATGTGGGGATATGAGTGTGGAATATGGAAAATATGTTGTTATAGTTTTCATTATATGATGTAATGTAAGACCTATGAATATTTCTAGTTTTTCCTAGGCTACTAATCTAATCGTTCATTCGAGATTTGATCTTTCTTGTGATCATGACAATGTTATGTAATAATGCACCAACTCTGGGTATCTGGGGTCGGGGAATTATAGTTGGTATCAGAGGAAGTTTAGTACAATCCTTGGAAGCTAGATTTATATAAACTCTGATTAGAGCACATAGCCCTAAGATAGACATTGAGGATTAGTATAGAAGAACTTCCTAGAATTTTGGTAATGTATATATTTTGTGAGTTTACTGAGCAATACATCGCTCTCCGGATACGATGAGGTAGAGGCGGCTCTGGCACAGATGTACCTAGGGGTAAAACCTGACAACACCGCTTTGAGCTAGACTCAACCGGAAACTAGTGCACGAAAACTATCCTTGCTTCACTCTTGGTTACGAAACTCCCGAGGGATGTGCTTAGGATTATTCTCATTTTCTTTACAATCCATTATGAAGGTTGTATTTGTATATAAATCATCAAGGAGATAAATTTTATTTTATGGATTATATCCACAGACTGTTGAATCTATGTTATGTTTTTTTCAAGTCATAATTATGTATTTCAATTCATAAACTAATCTAGTTTATGACATTGTATAGAAATGGCACCTAGTGGAAAGAATGGAAACCGTATAAATGCACACACTCCATGTAGGTATTACCCTCCTACTCAAGATAATTATAGTGGATCTAGTGATGCAACTCGTGTTGAATGACTAATCACCATACTGGGACAACTCACTCAGGTTAGGAATAGTAACCTTACCCGTAGGGATCACCCTGATCTTCAGCGTGGAGGATCTATGTTAGATCGCTTAATGAGGTAAAAACCTCCAACATTCAATGGGAGTAAAAATCCCGTAGTAGCTGAGCAATAGATAAATTGTTTAGAGAAAATAATCCATGACTTGGGGAGTAGTGAAAGGGAAAATGTTATCATGGAAGTTTACCGCATAACCGGAGATGCTTATCAATGGTGGTAATTGATACCAAACACGAAGGAAGATGATGAATTATCAGATACAGAATTGAGCGACTTCAAAGATCTTTTCTTAGAAAAATACTTTCCAAGAGACCATAGAGCATATATGGAAATGAAATTTTTGAGTCTGAGGTAGAAAGAGGATGAGAATGTCGCAATGTATGAGGCTAACATTACAAGGTTAGTGGGGTATGCTGTATATTATATACGTATCCAAAGGAGTAATATTGATCATTTCGTTGATGGTTTAAAACCATTTCACCACCGAGCATTAGTCTCACAAACTTTCTCGTCGTACGAAGATATTATCTCATGTGCTATTAGGATAGAAAGTAATTCTCTAAGTCTTATGACATTAAAGAAAATCAAGATAATAAGAGATCTGCTGATCAATCTAGAAATGGAAATAAGCGTAAAAGGGAAAAGTTGAAAATCCATCATGCAGTAAATGTGGGAAGAAACTCCCTGGTACATGCCTAAATGGAATCAGAGTCTGTTACAAGTGTGGTGAAAAAGGCCACCAAGCTCATGATTGATAGAGAAAGAGAGTTGTAGTCAATGTCGAATGATATAGTTGTAGAGAGATGGGATGTTATGAAAATTAATGTCCTAAGAATCTGGGGAACTTACTTCACAAAAGGCTAAGGGATCAAGGACAAGCTTATGCTATCACTACTGTTGAGGTTGAAGCTCCAAAAGACGTGGTGGCAGGTAATTTAATGGTTTCCTCAAGTTTATCCAATTCTTAATTTGATTCTAGATCATCGCATTGTTTCATATCATTCAATTTTTCTAAAAAAATTAGATATTTCCTATTTGATTTTACAAGGGAGTTTCCAGTTATGACTAATAAGGGAAGTATCATTGCAACAAAGTTATGTGAATCAGTCCCCATTAGAGCACATAAATGTTCATTATCTGCTGATTTCATTGTGATAACTATGATTTATTTTGATACAATCCACATTATGGATTGGATTTCAGACCACGATCCAAATATTTATTGTAAGAAGTATGAGGTTATGATTTATTTGATGATGATATGGAACACCTTATCATTAGAGAAGAATCATCACCACCTAATTCTTATCTAGATCCACCCCCAGTAGCTCAACTAAATTCAATTTTTGGGGTCGAAGAGAATGAAATAACTGTGGGTGAGTGATGTAATTTTCATATAGAGGATATACCTATTATGAAAGAATATGTAGATGTGTTACTGGAAGATTTACCCGGACATCCTCCAGAATGAGAATTTGAGTTTTCCATTGATTTAATTCCTGGATCAAGGACTATATCGAAGACCCCTTATAGAATGGCCACTGTGGAATTAGATCAACTAAAGAAACAAGTAGAGGAATTTTGTAATAAGGGATTTATTCTCCCCAATGATTCTACATGGGGATCCACTTTTCTTTTTTTTAAAAGAAATATGGAACTATGAGGTTATGTATTGACAACAGGGAGATCAATGTTATAACAATAATGAACAAGTATACCCTACATTGCATTGCTGATTTATTTGACCAACTGCATGGAGATCAATACATTTTAATGATTGACCGTCAATCAGGATACCATACGTTGTTTGTGAAGAGGGCCGAAGACATCATTTCGAACAAGGTACGGGCATTACGAGTTTACAGTAATGCCTTTTGGTCTAACTAATACACCCTATGTATTCATGGATCTAATGATCAAGGTTTTCAAGGAATATCTTGATGACGTTGTAGTGGTATTTATTGATGATATCTTGGTATACTCCCAAATCTAAAAAGTTCAAGAAAATCACTTGAACATTATATTGAAGACTCTGAGAAGACATGAATTATATGGAATGTTTATCAAGTGTGAATTCTTGCTTCAAGAGATTTCTTTACTTGGACATTTTGTCTCTTAGGATGGAATATCGGTTGATCCTTCTACGACCAAGTCAATACAAGAATGGCCAACACCAACGAGTATAACCGAGGTATGTAGTTTTATTGGTTTAGCAGGTTATTCTAGATGTTTCGTCCAGAATTATTCCCAATTGGCTAACCCATTAGTGAAGCTCACACATAAAGGGGTTAAATTTTTCTAGACAAAAGAGTCTGAAGAATGTTTTGAATAGATAAAGAGAAGATTAGTCAATGCTCCAATAATATATCTATCATCTAAGAATGATGGGTTCGTTATTTATAGTGATGCCTCAATGAAAGGACATGGTTGTGTCCTTATGCAGAATGATAGAGTTATTGCTTATGCATCATGACAGTTGAAAATTAATGAGCAAAATTATCCTACTCATGATCTTGAGATTTCTGCTGTAATCATTACTTTGATGATATGGAGACATTCTCTCTATGGTTAAAAATGTGAGATTTATACTGATCACAAGAGTTTGAAGTATATTTTATCATAGAAAGAACTCAACATGAGGCAAGGGAGATGGCTTTAACTACTCAAGGATTATGATTTCACGATACACTAAGACCTGGGGATGGAAAATAAGGTGGAATATGCTTTGAGAAAAAAGGTTCATGGAGTTATGAATGTGATGAGATTTGAAAGGGATCCTATTTTCATAGATCTAGTGAAGATGGATATGGTAATCAACATGGAAGGTGAAACATAAATGCTTTTTAAAATAGTCGGCAAACCATCTTTACTAGAAAGGATAAAGAGTTATCTGACCGGTGATGAAGAGTTACAAAGGATGATTAAATCTATGAATAATGGAAAATTGAGTGACATTGTGTATGAAGATAGAATTTTCAAGTTTGGGAAGAGACTTTCTGTTCCCGATATACCTGATCCAAAAAGAGAATTGTTGGATGATGCTCATAGTTCCAATTTCTCTATACACCATAGGAGCACCAAAATGTATATTGATTTGAAGAAACATTCTTGATGGGACAACATGAAGAGGGAGAATTCTGATTTTGTCTCACAATGTATGGTTTGTCTACAAGTGAAAGCTGTAAGGCAACAACCTGGTGGAGTATTGCATCCTCTTCCCATACCTGAGTGGAAATGAGATAATATCATGATAGACATTTCCAGGGGACTACCAAAGACTCCTAGAAGGAATGATGTGATTTGGGTCATTGTAGATCATCATACCAAGTCAGCACATTTTCATGCTATTAGGGGGGATTTACCACTTGAACATCTAACAAGTCTATATATTAATGAAGTTGTGAGACTTCATGGAGTAACCCTATTTATTGTCACAGATCGTGATCCCCATTTTACATCAGGATCTTGGTAAAGTCTTCAGGAGGCCTTGGATACTGAACTTCGTTTGAGCATTGCTTGCCACCATCAAACAGATGGACAATCAAAACGAACTATTCAAACATTAGAAGACATGTTGAGATCATGCTCATTTGACTTTCAGGGTATGTGGAATCAATATTTACCACTGCTATAATTTTCATATAACAATAGTTTCTACTCAAGTATTTGGATGGCACAATATGATTTGTTGTACAGAAATATATGTCGCACACCAACCTGTTTGGATGATGTTGGTGAAAGAAAACTTGTTTTCCCGGAACAAGTGGAGGAAACGATGGAAAAGGTAAAGGTAATCCAAAACCACATCAAAGAAGCAGAAAGAAGGCGGAAGAGCTATGTCGATAATTCAAGGAAGAATTAGGAATTTCATGTAGGAGATCATGTTTTCTTGAATATATCTCCATAGAAGGGAGTCATAAGTTTCAGTGATACAGGTAAATTGAGTCCCAGGTACATTGGACCTTTTGAAATTCTAGAACGAATTAGGGTTGTATCATACCATTTGGCAATGCCGCCAAATCTCTCCAAAGTTCACGAAGAGTTCCACGTATCACTATTGAGAAAATACATACCTGACCCAATGCATGTACTCACCTATGAGGAATTTGAACTTGAACCCGATCTGTCTTATTCCGAAGAGCCTGTCATGATTCTTGATACGAGAGAACAATTGCTGAGAAACCAGATGACTCGTCTTGTAAAAGTTCTATAGAGAAATCATAAGATGGAAGCGGCAACGTGGGAACCCGAGAAACTTATGATGAAGAATCACAAAAGTCTTTTTATGCAGTAATATTATAGAAATTTCTAGGACAAAATTATTTGAAGGAGGGGAGAATGTAACACCCCAACTTCTACATTACGATTCTCTTTGAATAATATAGAATCATGTGTTGTACACAACATCGAGTTCTAACACACCGTGACCAATCAAATGAGACATTATGAATAGTAATACCCACTTTTAGAAATTTTATTAATTTTATAATTCAAAATGGACTTTATATTTGGATTCGGAATAACGAATTTAGCCTAAGGTGAATTTTTCGTATCTTTTAGAAAACATATAATTTTTTATGAATAGTGAAAAAACATTGCGTTATTGTTTAAAAACGAATTTTTATTTAAATTATATTATGGTAAAAATATATAAATAATACCTATATAAGTTCAATATAATTCATTGGAGTTAGTTTAAAATAATTTTAGATATATAAAACATTTATTGAACTTTTCACCGTCTTTTACCCACCTCCTAGGATAATTTGGAAATTTACAGAAAACTTAATTTTAGGGCTTCTATGAGTGGAATTTCGAATATCCGATAGACACGGTTAATATCAAGGAGTAATATGTGGTTCAATAAGATAAAAATAATTTTTGATGAATAGTATCTTTTTACTTTTATTTACCACAGTAAAAAGTAAATAGGGTAATTTAGGGTAAAAATGACAATAATATCATCATAACACATGTCCTAATTCTATTTGATAGGGGTATATCGACGAAAAACAACCTTTGGAATAAAATATTATCATTTAGGTCCACTAGGATTTGGTTAGAACATTTATTATTATTTAATTCAAAGAAGAGTTTAAAAAGTTAAAATCAAAGTTTAATTACTAAAACATTTTTAATATTGGGTTATACATAACATATATTCGATTATAAATATTCATTATAATTATAAAAATATTTCCTATAGAATTATATTATATTTTTAATTTTTATACATTAAATAATTTAATTTATTTATGAAACAATGATGATGGAGTAATTACTTTATTAGTGAAATATTAAAATAATTTATATTAAAAATACCCAAATAAATATAATTTGATCCTTTTAATGAATTACACGAATTTCATAGGTTAATATGACATGTTATAGTTAATTTAATGAATTAGTTTATAATTAATAATGCTGTTATTAATTTATCAAAAACAAAATACACAATAGTTTCAAAATTGAAATAAAAGAGTTTTTTTAAAAAATATTATATTATTAATTGATATTTAATTCCTATAAATCAATGATTCGGCCAAAGGACTTATATCATGATTGGTGTATCATTAATGGACCACTTTTGGGTATTTTGAATGTATATAGTATTTTTATTAACTATATAATATAAAAATACAAAGTGACATGGTATGTGTCAAACTAATTAACTAAGTGGTAAAAATAATATATAAGGTTAATAATTTGACCCAAACCTGTCTAAAATCTGTTGGTTGAGTTTTTTTGACCTATCCCCACCATAAACTTTAAATAATATACTTTGGATCCATTAGAAATCGAATATATATTTATTATAAATAATATTTCTAGCTTTTCCAAAGGAGCTCCTCACCCCTCATATAAAAGGGAAATCCCCCTTCTCATTAATTCACACCTTCAAAGCAATTTGGCTCAGACAACCTCAGCCCAAATATTCTCCCAACATCCCTCACATAAACCTAGTATCCTTAGTTTGAGTAGAAAGCCATCCTATGGAGCCCATTTGATCAAATCAAAAGGAAGAACCCGGAGAAGAGGTAACGTCTTAACCACCCTCATTAAAGTTCCTTTCTTCTTCAACTTCTTCATTCCTTGTTATTTCCATTCTAAAATAATAACTCCACTTTTTTCTATATACTGTGATATTATTATAATTATGGAAGAAACAAATTCATTATTTTATTTATCCCTTGAATGACATGTCACCATACGTGCGTACGTCTGGCCTACCGTCTCCACGTTGTGGTGTAATTGTTATTCAGTATATTATTATTTAGATGGGTGTAATAATGATGTATAGAAAATGTAAATAATTAATATAACATGATTATGATTCATGTCTATATTATATACCATCTAATTATATATTATTTTAATATTAAAAGAATGATATTGTTGCTCGTGCGTACGTACGGATTACCGTCTCCACGAACGCGATGAGATTCATTCCCCATCGTATCCATTCAAGAGTAAATTTTATTGGATGATTAAATATAATATTAAATGACTTTATATCATTTTGGATATGTATTATATCCAACCTATCCATAACAAAAATGTCTTACGTAACAAAGCTGACAAAGAAAAATGAATCCATTAACACACCAAACGACGATAATACTAATATGTTATTAACAAATCAATGTTAAAAGATCATATATGATATCATATTAATTTATATGATTCTTGTAAATTTAATAACAATTATTTCACCATTATAAAAGAGTTTAACCAACCCTCGATCAAGGAAATGTACAAGGTAAGGGTTTATTTCACAATCTCATCATTATTCGAGGTTTTTTATACATAATTATCTACTAGGACCTCTTTATCATCAACATCCATGTTTCTTAAAAATTAATTTCAAAAAATTCTTAATATTTTTCAGAATATGGTTTAAAGTCATTTAAACCCTTGTTTGACTTTTTATAAGATGTTTATAAAGAAATCTTTCTATCGCTTACCAAACAAGGTCATTTTTAACCTTTTCGACAGAATTAGGTTGAGAATGTTTTTTTAAATTATACGGTGGATGCGGATATTTTACGCCATTATAAATCGTCAAAGCTTCCCTTAAATGCTTATAGTGAATATTTTCAAACAAAATGATTTATTTTATAAATATGTGACTTTTAAATGATTTAAAAAAAGAGATATTTCTCTCAAATAGTTTTGATTTCATCTATGTCACCATCTTTGATGGATTTTAAGCTTATTTGAAGTTGATTTATTATGATACAAAAAATCCATATTTTATTGAAGTTTTTGTGATATGTTTGACTGTGGATGTGTTATTTTTATAACATTCATGGTTTATAATGAAAGTATTGATATTTTGTATGCTATTTTTAATATGAATTTTTATGTTATGTTTAAACCTGTTCGTATGAGGAATTCATTGGACTTTATATGTGATAGGTGGAGCCCACTATAGCTCCTCGATGCATCTGTAGGTCTAATGAGACAAACTAGTGTCTTGGCATGAGGCCTTGACAAATTTTTATTTGTAGTCTTGTCACGAGGCCTTGACTCTGTGGTTATGATAGTTTGGAATTATGCATTCCATCATTATTGAAGTGGTTATTGAAATTGCATGTGATTATTCGATTAGTGGAATATCCATGTGAATAAGTAAATGGAATTATATCATCTTATATTTTCCATATTATGCTGAAGTTCAGGATTAAAATGATTTTGTTTTATTAATACATTTCCTTATATGTTAATGCTTATTTATGAAAGTTTCTCCTATATTGTTATCCGTATTGGGCATTTGAGCTCACCCCTTCCAATGTTTTATTTTTCATAGGATGTGAATAGTTATTTATGAATAACATGTAGGATACTATGTAGAGATATGAGTGTGGACTATGGAGACTATGTTGTTGTAGTTTTCATTTTATGATGTAATGTAAGACCTACGAATATATCTAGTGTTTCCAAGCATACAAAACTAATCGGTCTTTCGAGATTTGATCTTTGTTGACAACAAAGAAAATTTTTTGCCGAATAAAGTGATTCATCATGTAATGGTTTTTGGAAAATCATTGTGGTTGAAGAAACATAGAAATGTAAAAATACTTTGAGGGAGACATGCCCCACATATTTGATAAGTGAATAAAATTAGGATGAAGCAGTTTATTAAAGGGGGGATGGATGAAATATTTTAGGTATTTTTTATTTAATACTTTTTTATATCTATTATTTTTAATAATCTAGACATTAACATTAGTATACAATTGGAACTACGTCTGATAGTGTACTTGTGCCACAATGATATGTTTCTCTGAAATCATACGTAGTACATAAGACTGAGTTATATAGAAAAATAAAACGTTATTAATAATATTATTTTATATGGTAGTTAATTCCTAGCCATTTTTTGGTAGCAATGAAAAAAACTAACGATATTATGTTTATAGAAGTTTTTTAAATGGTTTTACTTTCATCATATAAATTTTATTGTCTTAAAATAATAATAAACCAGAGTTTAATCATAAGATACTCTAATATTTATTAATGGATGTTTTACTATATTTGATTATGAAAGGCTTTTGAACCTCATTTTGGAAATTTTGAAATTTAATACATGAAAAATTAAACTTCATAATTAGAGGAGGGACATAAAAATTTACTTTTTTTAATTTTTGGTATATTTCAATCAAAATTCATATTTTAATGAATATTGAGAAATAATTGTTTTTCCATTAAATTGGTCTTTATTTATAATTAAATAATTTTTTTATAATTTAATACAATGATTTTCATTGGATTCAATTTTACCATTAAATTTAAATTTAAAAACTATGTCAACTTCTGAACATTTTACATTACAAACCTGTTTTCTTGTTAAGTGAATGGGATTATTTTTTTTATTAGTTTATTGAAATTAAATGTTTGAATCTGGAAAAATGGATTCCATATTTGAAATTATAAGGCCATAATTATATTAATATGTCCATTTTACATTTGGGAATTGTTAATAATAAAATTAATAAAAATATTATTAAAATAGTTTATGGTATGTCAGGTAATTAAATTAAAAAATAATATTATAATAATATAAAACAACAATAAAACTTGTTCAAAACTTATTGGATGAGTAATTTTAGACCGAGAAAATCCTGTGGTGAAATTGTGGAATTTGGGTACCTCTAGTTATTGATTGTAACAATTATAAACATTTTATTTCAAATAACGACCACAATGTCATAATCTTATCTCTCATAACTATAATAAATATAAAATGGTTTAATATAATTTACATATTAATCTATAAATATTATTTAGGAATATAAATTTATTACTTACAGTATGCTAATTTATTTATAATTTTTATGTAATAAATAATCATAGGAAATGGTGATATAATGTTGATGTAGTAATTTTTGAATTAATTAAAGAATGAAATAAATGATATTATAAATATTAACATAAATATTATTTTACATATATTATGCCATAAAATAAATTAAAGGATTCTTATTACATTTTAGGATTGATTTAATTTTGTTTTTTCAATATAATAAAATTTTGATGATATTTTAAAAATGTCATGTAAACAATATTCTAAAAATCCACGTAATTCATATTTAAAAATATAAATCATTAAATTAAATTATATAAAATGTCTAAGATATATAAGTTTAGTCCCAAAAGATTTTGTAACTCTAAAGTAATCATTAATGACACATTGTGTGTTTTTTTCTATGATTTTATAATTAGTTTACCACTCCATGTTTAAATTACATGATAAAATGTTAAGATATAAAAAAGGGTTAAAACGAAAATGTAAGGGTTAAAAAATAATAAATATTGTCTAATGTTAATTGTATGAAAATATTTATATCGACTATAATCTAATATTAAAAAAATGAGTTTGGAATCAGTTGGAATCAAAATTGAAATTATATTAATTAAATAAATTTTATAATTCCAAGGGTGCCCCTACCATCTCCCATAAAAGGAACCCATCTATCTATATTACTCAAACATAAAAAACCATTTGGCTTGGACAAGATATTCCCAAACCCATTAATTTAATCTCTCACCTCATTCTTGAAGCCTTTGGTTAGGCATTCCATCCTTTTTAGAGGTGTTAAGGTGTTCGGAAAAGAGACCATCTGAAGGAAATGTAATTTTTTTAAGTATTTATATATTATTTCATATTACAAATACTTCAATTATTATTATATAAAAATGAAATAATAATTTAAAATTCATAAGTATACAATGATTTTATTCATCAACATCATACCCTAAATCCATCTTCATATCCATTAAATTGTATTAGAAATAAAAATTCATGCATATGATTGAATAGTCACCACCACGAAACGATCTCTTTCAGTTACCATAAACATCTCACATGCTTTTTTATAACAATTTACATAATGTTCATATGTGATATTCTGAAATAATCATTATAAGACAATAATATATTAGTTATATTCTTACTTTCTTGTGTATAAAAATGATAATGCCATTCATGTGTACATGTCATCACTCACCTCCACGAAGCGATGTGACTCATTTTTATTCATCATATCGCATGTATGATATATATAAGTATATTTAAATAATTAATATGATGTTAATTATGTTTTCATAATCATTAAAAGATAACATAATACTTATTTTCTTATTAAATGATCAATTAAAAAATGTAAAATGTTACTCATGAGTATGTATGTCATACCATATCCATGATTAGAACATTATTAATTTTTCAATATCATAACTAATTTTTTATGTAAATGTATAATTTATATATAAAAATATAATAATTTAATTAACATTATTTTAGAGATAATATAATTGTGACCAATTGAATTTTTCACCTCATTGAGAGTTCATTTTTTCCTGGATGCTAAATATTGAAAAATCATCTGATGTGGACCTATATTATTTTGTAATTGTTAAAAAATGGAAATAAGTAATCTATGGTGAAGCTCTCAAACACTACATGAATTGAAAATTGGCTCCCCTTAAACAAAATAGATCACATTTTAGAAATTTACATGCTCAAGAAATCATCCAGTCATATGGGGGGCCACCTACCAATCAGTAAAGCACCCATACACTTTACAGTTAGGCATTTGGCTCCCTTTAATTGAAACCAATCCCATTTCACAATTAAAACTTTAGAATCCCTTTTTCACAAATCTGATTACAAAAATTACCATTTCCCAGCTATAAGGCGCTCATACACCTTACAACTAATATATGGCTCCTGTCGTAACTGCAATCACATAATTTAACAAAAGCAACCAATTTCATTTTTCATCAAAAATAGTATGTTATCGTAAGCAGTAACACAGAACATGGTATATCAAAGAAGCATATAATAAATAAAACATTACCTATCACAATACCATGCATCAACTAATGCATCTGAGATGGCATTGCATAATTCATGGTATGAAATTTCGTACAAGGTGCCTATATGATGCATGAGATGGCATACCCTCGTCTCATCAGGTTGCAACAGAAATAGAACCCACAATTGCATCAAAAGTATTATCATAAATCATGTGTGTCACCCAACAGTGAAATGAAATCAACCATAAAAATAAAAATCATTTAGATAACAATTCCATTCGAGGGAATTTTGATTTTCCTTATGTGTGGGGTGGCCAACCCAGACACAGCTTATTACCAAATTCCATTTTTTTCCTATCCCTGTCAAATGTTGCCAAACATTAAAACAAATCAGAATAGAAAACTCCTCTGATACCACTTTGTAACATCCCGGCCCGGCTCACCATTGAACCAGTGGCGAGACTGATCACCACATGGCCTAAAGCGTGTCTCCCCGTACACCAGAGGATGCCGACTAGCAGTGAGGGTCTCGAGAGGTGATAGTGGGGAGACTACACCCTCTTATCAGAGTTTCACAACAGTATAACAGAGTAAATAACATTCAATAGCGGAAGTAGTAATAGATAAACATTGAACAAACAGTAGTGGAAACAATAGTGATCATTTTTATAAAAGGTGTCCAAAGCCAGTTTTCACAATACAAGGATGATGATACAAATATGGAAAGTAATAAACAATTCAACATGCTATCAATACATTAAAAATGATATAAGAAAAGATAGTAAAGCCCAACGAGTGATCTCCTGAGCATCCCAAGATCCCGATTGGTCCTCTGCTCCGAACTCCTCAGGTACAAACAACACAGCATACCACCTAGGTCCTACAAGTAAGAAGGTCCACTAAGGTACCACAGTGAAATGGCAGCCCGATTAGGGTGTGGGATAATAATATCAGTAGGCCGGCACCACCAGTGTCTAACCCAATCCAGACAGTGTGTATTTAATTTCAAGCAAGAAAAACAATGTATACAAACAACCCTCCCTCTCATGTCCCGGAGGAACACCATGTGGGTCTACCTGCTTCAGATCCTGGCTGGTAGTCTGAACAACTCATCGGCTTATTTAGATATAGATATATATATGCATATATATATATAAATATATAGAATGTTGGGTATGACCGGGATGCAACTCACAGATGTCCTTAACCCAGGGGCATCACTCTCGATCCTACCCCTGGCCCAACCTTGAGGATGCTCTCACGGTCTATCCCCGGACCGAAGGATTAATAATGATTCATGGGAGCTCTCACTGTCTACCCTTAGCGCGAAGCCGTAACATAGTGGAGCTCGAATGGTCTACCCCAGGCCTGAAGCCTTATCATTCAATAGTATAGGTTATAAGGCATTTAAAATACATATGGTATAACTGGGACGGAACTCTTGGACGTCCTTAACCTGGGGGCAGAACTCTGGATCCTACCCCTGGCCCAACCTTGGGGAAGCTCTCATTGTCTATCCCCAGCCCGAAGGCTTAAGAATGATTCAAGGGAGCTCTCATAGTCTTCCCATAGCGTTAAGCCGTAACATAGGGGAGTTCTCATGGTCTACCCCTGGCCCGATGCATTATCATTTAATAGTATAGGTTATAAGGCATACACTTCTCATAACATTCATATCAATAAAAGATGGCATTTCCATCCCACAACATCATATAATCACAATCATTTTTATAATAAACTACATATGGCATTACCTTATAAGCATTCAAATATTCATACCACGTACATATAAGCAAACAAATTCACGTTCATACTTAAGGTAACCCATCTTATGTATCAATATCAAATCATTTATCATGTTCATCCCATTTATACTTAAGGCATCCCTTCATAAGTATTCATCTCAAGAAATTAACATAATCCTCACATTTATATAAGGTGCATGAGGCAACCCGCTCATGTACGGTATTGGCTAACCCCTTATTTATTCTTAATTCCTTTTATGTCATTTCAAAGGAATATAGAGATTTAAAAAACATTGAGAGGTGCTATGGACTACCCCTCCTGGGTAAGTCCCACTCACTATATTCATTCCATTATCATAAGCCGTTCTTATTCCATTAACTTAAGGAATGTTATTACAATCATAATCCATTTAATTCAAACATAACAAATTCATCAATTACCACAAAATCATAACAAGTGTCAAGAAGGAAAGTATAAGAATCTACTTCCTACTTCCATCTTGAAGACATCTCACCTATGATTGAGGGTTTTTATTATTAAATCATTAGTTTAGTGACCAAGAAACCTTTTTTTTCTTATTTCGCAATTCACACGGTTTTTACAGAAGAATTTACTCAAGACTAACTTGAAGAATTAAACTACTAAGGTAGTTCATAAATTAACTCATTTAAACTTCAATTTAAATAAAAAGGTAGGTGGGGGACCCTACCTCAAGGGGAATCCATCCGTCCACTCCGGATCTTGGTGCTCTCTAACTAAGAGATTCCTAAGCTCCAGCAACCTAAAACCAACCCCAAAGCCTGACGCACAAGGAACAACACCCTACGAGCTTTAAAACAACTAAATTCATTACTTTAGAGGATTCACAAACCATAATCCTTCAAAACCCTTACCTCATAATGAAACTGGAAGATCAAAATCACATCAACCTACATCACCTTCGGTGGAGGACATCAAAAGAGCACACACGAGGTCCTGGGGGACCTTCCACATCCCTTAAAAACAATAGAAACAAGAACGAAAATGAATTAATGAAAATCCTTACCATGGGGGGGAGGGGGTTCATCCAAACGGGATTAGGGCGAGGGAGAATCCTAAAATCGGCCAAGAACGAGAGGAGACTAAGGAGGAGACCATATCAAAATGATTCGGAGAAGAAACAAGAGGAAATTGGTGGAAGAAACTTTGTCGGGAGGATTCCATAGGAGGGGTGGTCGCACAACGAAGGGGGAGATCCCTGGGTGTTGGGTCTTCAGCTCGCACGAGTGAGGGTGGGGTAGTGTAGACTTAGTTTTTTATTTTATTTAATATTCTTTTATTTTAATTTTTATTAAAAACCTAATACACACCTGAGAGCATGGTTTGACCTGCAATATTTTCCAAAACCGTGCACAAACCCTTCAGAGTCTTCTGCCTCCAATATATCTCTCGTACGGGCTAGGCGTACAGTTTTGGGAAACTGGGCATAGCTCGTGCGCACGCCACTTCCTCTTTTAATAAGGTCACAGGGTTTTCCAAACCATGTGCCAACCGTGCGCCCTATGCAGCACTTTAAAAACAAGGGTTCGACACTTACTAAACCCCTCGGGCCTCCCAAGAAACATAAAGGGAATTCTCTAATGTCGAAAAACATTAAAAAGAAGGGTTCAAACCTTCAGAACCTCATTTCGAAGCCCAATTCTAGAAACTACCAGTTCAGCAATTGAAAAAGATCAATTTCCCCCAATTGTTAACCCGGTTCAAAATGCAGGTCATTACAAAATAAACACTCATAGAGTATGGAATGCATTTTACTAAAACATAAATACATTGTGATAACACAAGATCCATTTCCATATGTAAAACCCTACAAACAAATAACATGAAAAGAACATAGATATTAGGAATCACATCTTCATAGGGATCACACTATAAAATGAGATATCATTTTATAATCCATGATAATAATAGATCATCTTGATTATATCTTTACAAACAATTACCTTTTGATAAATTTCAATACATTTAAGAACAACTAAAAATGATCACTGTAAATTAAACATTTATATCTACTTATTCTTTAAATCATCTCTTTATACTAAAATATTTAATTTTATAGGGGGGATTACACATGATTTATTTTAATTAAACATTTAGTCAAAAAAAAATGATAATTTTTTTCAACAAACATTATTTTTTATGTGAGATTATTCTAGTATCATATATAAGATTTTTTGATTCAAAATTTTTAGTTTTAAAATTTTGGAAATAGAATGTTTTAATATTTGAAAATTATTCATATCCTATTCTAATTTATAAATTTTATTTTATTTTGAAAATATTTCTATAAATATTATAGATTTCAATATTTTTCATATTCATATTTAAAATCTGATTAAGAGTTTTCAAATATTTTAAAAAATTATCATATTTCATTTTTCTAAAAACAAATACGAACATGTTTTTGTGTCAATCTATCCACTCCAAAAAAGAATTAATATTTCTTCTATTTAATAGAACAATTAATTTATAATTAGTTTCACCCATTTTGGTAGTTGTACAGAATTTTGTGCTTTACAAAAATAGTTTTTCATTTCTTAATCATATTAACCAAAATTGATAAAACATTTTTAATAATCCTCAAGGGTATTTTTTTATATTTCTTTAGATACAATATATACTATCAGATCAGAGAGATTAACTTTCATCCATATTATCAAAATATAATATTAACTTTTTCATGTATTTTCTTATAAATAAGCTACCACCCCATCTCCCACATCCATTATTATAAATATTTTTCAATGAATATCTTATAAATTTATATCTCAGTCTCTGATAATTCTTGTCTACATCATCTATTTAATTCCTTAATATGATTGGTCCAAATCATGATTAGAAAAATTAGTTTATCATACTAGAATGCTTAGTATAGTGATCCATTTATGAAAAATATTATTATTTTTTAAAATAGAATGATTCAATTCCACGTCTTTGAATCATTATGTGTTAAATAACAATTTCTAAACATCAATTTTTTTATATAGATATTTTTCGTGGATTTCATGAAAATTTAAATCTATTTAATCAAAAAGGAAAGGAAATTATTTAATTTTGGACTTATAAGATGTATTATTACCTGACATTAAAATCCACTAACATTTTTCTTGGAGTATCAGATGAGGGTGATGCATTTTTCAAACCTCATATGTTACTAGAGTATAATATTATATATTGTAAATGAATGAGAAGAAATTTTATTGTTTAAAAATAATGAGGATCTATGTAATGAAAAAAATCTTATCCATGATATTATATTTTATCATAATGGATGCAAGATTTTATTATCCTAGGGGACATAATATATATTCTATTATTCAATTAGTTGTTTTTATTCAATATTATCTTGTTAAAATGAGATTGAAAAACCATACTATCGTCATTCTATTGATATTAATAAATATCATGTTGAAGTGAATAAAATAAATAAATATTATATTTCATGCTATGATTTGAAATATGTTAGGGAATAAACTCATGAATTTCAATATACGAATAAAATTCAGTACTTTTAGAGGAAATTGTTATTTTATATGTGGATATACTATTAGAAGG
This sequence comes from Viscum album, assembly GCA_963277665.1. Taxonomy (NCBI): domain Eukaryota; kingdom Viridiplantae; phylum Streptophyta; class Magnoliopsida; order Santalales; family Viscaceae; genus Viscum; species Viscum album. The sequence goes on from OY728159.1 coordinate 1,439,086,923, forward strand.
ATGAATATTTTTTTTTTGATCTGGATGCAAAATTGATTAAAATGAATACAAGGTTTCATATACCAGTGGAAGAAAATTCTTCCACAATCAATGAAGTGAGAGATAAAAATAATAGTAATGTTATTCCAATATATTGATGAAGAAAAATACTAAAAAGTAGTTTCCCATTGATTTTGATAAAGCATGGAGGATAAGAAAATAGTAATGAAAAAATGGAGAACCACAAATCTATCTCGACCCAGCATAAGAATTTGAGATAAGACATAATGGTGAGGAAGTCATAGAAAAACAAGGAAAATAGAAGAAAAAAACAAAATGTTTTTTGATGAACAATAATGTTAGGTGATATTGAATGACATCGAATCTACTTCAGCTAATGTAGTTTTACCAGACACCGATTTTGATAATTTCATAAAACAAAAAGTTTTCATTGATTAGATTTTTTCATATAATAATTGTAAAGGAATGAAAATAATTTTTACTCAGGAGTCTATTCAAGTGGGAATGTATAAATTAATGTAATAACCACAAATCTATGAAATATTGGAGAAATATACTAAAGGAACATATGGAGAATATGATTTCCTCACAAAAAAAATAAATAATATGATAGTGAAGATAATAAGTGGATGAAGAATATGGAGAAAACTAAGAAGACTATCACGAAAAAATGAATAAGAATATATATAATGAAGAAACAATGAAGGGGAATAAGAATGTTTCGATTTTTAATAAATACTAATCTCTAATGAAAATAAATAGAAGATTTATTCTAATAAAATTTCTATAAGAACTTATATTGGTTCATTATAGGGACAATATTATTCATAAAATTATATTGAAAATTCAATTATCTATGAGATCAAAAATAACCTCTATGTTATGAAACAGCCTCTAATTCTGAGATAAATGATGAAAAATTGAAGTCCAAATGACGTAAGAAGATTGATGATGGTGCAATATGTATTTTTGAAGAAAAAATTTAGATCAATGAATTATGTAAATTTATAGAAACCAAAAATATAATTGGTGAAAGATAATATTGGGGTATGAAATAGAATTATATAATCAGAATTTCATTCTCTAAATACAACCACTACACAAGGACTACACTATATTTTAAATTCCATAATATGAATTGAGATTTCTAAAAAATATTTTGCAAGACCCGAAACAATATTTGACTTGTTAGAATAAAATATATACAAAACATGGACATAGAAAAAAGCCTTATTAGATATGATTATATGAGTGTAATGATACTTCAATGCATTAAAATAAAATTCAGATGCCCACAAAAATAGCTACAATAATATTCTATAATGGTCTATAGGAGTTGATAACGAATTCAAAATCAATTATGATAATATTAGAAACATCTATAATTCTTTGGAAGAGGCAGAAAATTATCTAATCATTCTAAAAAGTATTATTTAAAACAATGTATTGTTTCCAGATACAATAAAAATTGAAACTAAGAAGTTGAATAATGACATTTTAATCATACATATGAACCTCAACTTCTTCAACAAAGTGATTAAAAGACTCACCATTTACAAAGATTGTATTTTTTATTTGTTGAAACACCAACTAATTTCCTCCAACTGAATAAATGCCCCCTATGAAAAAATCAATGTTTCCAATAAAATATTTAAAATTTTTAAATTGGATAAGAATGATCAAAATGAATGAATATCGATTTAGGAAAAAAGTATCCAATATGTGGAAAATAGAAAAAAAATCATATGTGGAGATTTTAGTAAAGGTTGAAGAGTACAGAATACTATTATTGATGATTGGAGTTATTCATAAATCCCTCACAAAAATGAAATATCCAAAGGCATATCAATCATCCTTAAAAATTTAGTTGTAATATTTTAATGATTATATTATCATTAAAATAATTTTTCAACCCTAAAAATTTTGTTTGATTGTCTTCCAAAATTTTGATATAGAATTTAATTTAATTTAATTTTGATTGGTCATGTAATTTAATGCGATTCCTATATATTGTTTCTCTATCCCTTTTACATACCTCAAATACTATTCGTATTCATTTTGTAAAATCACAAAGGGGTAGAATGATATTTAAATGGGGGGAATTCTCTAAATAGTGGGAAACTTTTTATGAATATTACAATATGAGCGAGAATAACTTATATAATAAGAGAATTTAATCCTTAAGGGATTTTTATCTTATGGGTAAATTAGCCATATTCAACATTATATTCTGAATAATTTAAATTAATTAGGTGTGAGATAAGTATTTTTTTTATATAAAAATTAAAAAACATATAGTCTTATGGTTTTGAAATATGTATTCATATTTTAACTTTGTGTTTTATGATTTCAAAAAATCACGATATTGTTGAGTTAATGAATTATTTTTGAATTTTCTATTATTTTTTTCCTTTTGTTTTCGAAATGACAAACTCATTCTTAAAATATATAATAACAAATAAATCATATTCAATGGTTGTTACATTATTTTTATAGAAATCATATTTTTTTATCCTCTTTTTAAAAAGTTTTAAATTATTCGTGAATACACATTACAATTATCGTAAGGAGAATGAATCTTATCATGATTAAACACCCCATATCAAAAAGCCTTAAATACAATTACTCTTGTATTCCAATTAACAAATTACTTCACTTAATGTGACGTCAAATCCAATATATCTGGATTTACACTCATAGATAATTCTAATGAATCTCTATACGTAAATTCATCGAATTGACTTATAATTTATTTTAGTATATGGAATATTTTTTCATCATATTGAATCTAATTACATCTAACACTGTATCGATAAAATGATTTCTTGTATTCAATTGTAATATATATAATAATATAGTTTCAAGTGTTCTATTACAATATTAACATTAAAGTTCCAGATGAAGAAGTACCTCTAAGAATTCTGGAGAAAATATTACAATTGATGTTCAAGATGACTATTGGGATGCAATATTATAAATACCTTATTATTTGAATACATCATTATAAACTGATTTTCAAGACAAAATTTGATATCACAAACAAATTATCGACTATGAATGTGTGATTTGATGTGTACAATGAGTAAAAAACCTGATCCTTATGCTTTTAACTTATTAGAGTTTATTCTTCATTATATGAATCTTGTAGTTGTGGTTACGAACAAGGGATTCCATAGATAAGAAGAAAATATATTACCAGCTAGATCGAGGGTCTCAGGTAGAGTAAGTAAAAATATTATCCATCAAATATATGGACTCAAATTCCAGGAAGACATCTGGGATGATCACCATCTAGATTTATTTATTGTGGGGAAAGAAAGAAAAAATTTACTCATCATATCTATTGATTAGCCTATTTTCGGTAAGTCGTATATTCATGATTCTTTAAATTAAGGGAACTATGTCTTGGGTTATTGGATGCATTTTACATTAAATTTAAATAATTTTACTGATTTCATTACCATTGCATTTATAAAAAATGTGAATTTTTTCATATTTCTATTTTTATATCATTTATCATAATTAATTTATTTATGAGATAATTGTTTTAAACTCAATTACTTTATTAATATATTATAACCCTAATTAAAATTCTATACTCGTTATAATAGAATATTTATTTTAGAATACTCAAATTCATCATAATCACCGTGGTTTTTATCGATATAATTCTTACTCTAAAAAACAATTCTTATTGTATACATTAATAAATTATTAATATTATTAGTGGAATTTATATCGGAGTCTACTTTAATAAGATATATTTTTTCATCTGAAGAAAGGGCTCAATTTGTTTACTATTTTAATAAAAATAGTCATTTGGAATACGATTTTTTTTAAAAATTAAACATTGTTTATTTAAATATTTAAATAGTATTTTTTTTAACATACAATTCACCCCCACATATCTTGTTGTATATCGATCTACACACATACTTTGATCAATGAATATGTACTCATTTCTCATGTTAGGAAGGATAGAGTAAAAGTGGTCATTATATTTCTATGATAGATTCAATTTTTATTATAGGTTTTAGTAGATTTAACACTGTATGCATAAAGTGATTCATGGAGGTGACTTGGATTTTTTGAATCGAAAAATGTCCATTTAAACGGTAATTCGTTAACCATATATGTTGGTTGGTTTATTTTGATCACATATAGGGAATATTAAATATTATAAGTATTATGGATGAGAGGTTGTAAAATTTTGTGATTGTAAAAGATAACTATTTCAATGGAATTTTACTATTAAATATAGTGTACTCGATAAATATCATATAGAGATTCATAATGAAATTTCAAGAGCTTTATCATTATTAACATATTGTAATTATCTGTGGACTATGGAATGATATTATTCCTAGGGTTTATTATGATTTTGGGGAGAATCATGAATTTAAAATATGGTTTGTATATAAAAATATCCATCTGAATTGTTAGTGTTATCCATGCACCCTATACCAAGAATTTAATTTTTATTGAAGAATATTTATTTTTGAAAGTATCGTGGGTTTAAATTAACAATGTATTTTTTTGAAGTGTTACATAGAGACTCCTATGTTGGGTTCACAATTTTCATAATTATGTGCATCAGCTTTTCATGGTGAAGAATATGGATATTGGGGCATACACGATTACTGCATGGATTTAATAAATGTGAAAAAAACCCTGAAAATAAATATAAAATCCTATAAAATTTCATTTTATCAATATTTCTTCTTAATAAATAATTCATTATCCTACTCCTACACTCGGTTATCTACTAGAGTATAAGAAAACTATATATTTCCCTTTATTATGTTTTAATTAATTTCATACTATTTGATATCTAATTAGATTACTATTCATCAAGTTTGATCCCACATGGTTTGGATAAAGATAAACATTCTTCTTTTCTTATTTACACATTTTATCTTTAATTAAATTTCAATGTGAGGAAAAAATTTTCATTTTTAGAGAGTATAATCCTCCCATTTATTCTAAATTTGATGATTATTAATTGGTGAGTTATGATACCTGAGAATGGGGTTAGTGGTATGTTATTATTCCCTAAATATATTGATGATTCTTATCGTTCAACATTTTTACACATTCCCGACCTTCCTCGCATTTCTAATAATATGTGTGAATACATTATTAGTCTATTAGAATATGGCATGGTGTTACCATAGACAATTTTATAGGGATGGTGTTTGAAGACCACAACCAAATAAACCACATATGGTATGATTTTTTGAATGATTATATATAATGTTTTCCATAATTCAACACACCCAATGAGTGTGTTTGGGTTTTCAATTATATGTTTAATTAAAAATATTAATTGTAAAATAACATGGACAATAACATTCCATTTTTAAAATTAATATGATTATGTCTTTGTTATGTAAATGTGACCACCCACATGGTGTGTGTAACATTCAATTTATAGTGGAGTGATAATAATTATTAATAATTAATTTCAATATGCAATATATTCATACATGATCTATATTTTCTATTATAATTGAGTAATATGTATGTGAATGGAATAAACTATGACCCAAGGACCCCTATTTTCTTATAACTATATTTTTGGACTATCCATTTTTAATGAAATTACTAAATGATTTTAACTGAATTACAAGTGTTATGGATATATCAAACTGCATTTATAATTTTAACGATATATTCTATGGGTGATACATAGACTATAATGTGAATGACTCATATGGGATCATTGGTAATTTCTAAAATAATGAATTGTTATAAGTATGTGTGATTATCATGGACTTGATTTTTTATAATATTATGTATTTGGAGAAACTTGAATATGATCATAAATCCATGGACAAGAACTATGGGACAAATTTTATTATTCCTTGGGAGAATCTGGGATTCTAATTCAGAATACCTTGAATTGGATCATATGAGAAATGAAATTGTATTATAAATGACTATGGTCTTGGAAATTGACCATTATAATGGTGTGGCATAGATTTGGAGATAAATTTGATCCATTCATTGGATTAGGTGGATGAGATCAGGATGAATGCATATCTTTTTAGGTTTCTACCATGTTAAATACAACACATAGATTCAATAAATAACCTAGATTATGAATGTCAAGGATTAATTCTGATTATTCTTCTATATTCGATAGATGATTGCAAATCTTTGGATAATATACATGTATTTTAGATAATGACAATAAACCTCATTAGATAACCACATTGGTCTGTATTCATGTCATGTAGTGAGGCCAGAAGGGGATTCTACATACGGATCTGCTAGAACCACATCTAGTACAAAGCTTATGGTACACACCATTGTATTTACCTTTATTTTAATGTATTAAATTCCATCTATGTAGTGAATCACTACATGGATAACTTTATATATGGATCCAATAGTTAAATACCTCAATTTCATGATTTAGTTAAATAAAATTAAAAATATTAAATCAATGTCTATCTTATGATGATGTTGGAACAGTCGTCCAGATGTCAAATGAGTATCATGTGCTTGGCATGGTTTTACATGTATTATAATGTATTATTTATATTAAATGTACTCTACTATAACATATATTAACATAATGCATTTCCATAATACACTACTAGTGGTGTCATGTTGAGTATTACTCATATCGTATTTAGGCCACTGGTTTGTAATAGGAAAGATCGTAGGGATGTAGGCTAGGAAGTCGATTATGCCCCATTGTTGTAATTAATATTTCCTAGAACTTGAAATAAATGATACAGACCCATCATGCACTCAAACTACCCATAAACATTTTTTATATTATATATTTATTCTCTTATCCATCTAGACCTACTATATTTTTTATCTATTTCCCTGGACTTTTGGTACATATAGCATCCCTGAACATTTTGTACATATAGCATCATGTGTTGCTTCATTGATTTATTATTTTTCACGGGTTGGGTATGAAGTTTATTATTAATTGTTAGGATTATTAACTAATATTTTAAACTTATTTTATATTATAATCTACAACATTTTATACTAATTACGGGGGTATAATCTCCCCAACGTATCTTAATTATACCCTCACAACTAATAAAAAGCCTTTGGTATATGGGGATTTGTGAATGAGGCCATGTGTTCTCATATTCAGTTTCCTGTGAGTGAATTTTTCTCCATAGGTCACAAATCAAACTCAAAAATCTCCCATAAGAAGAAGTAAAATTATATCCTTTCATATCATGTTATTAAAATTTACAATTTTTATGTGATTTTGATTAATTTATTATTTGACAATTTTTATGTATAGAAAATAATTATCAATCAATAATTTATATAGATGTTCAATTTTAATAATGAAATTTTAAAATTTTAATACAATTAATTTATTTCATATTCATTACAATAACTGAATTCCGAGATATCATTAGGTGATTAGATGAATGTAGTTACTTATTCTAGAACCGAAATTTTTCTATTCTATTTTCTAGAAAATGATATTCTATTTCATAAAAGGTTTGTATTTGAAATATTTTGTTAGATTTTTTTTTGAAAATTGAATTTTATTTGAATCATGTTTATTAGAATTTTTTTTGAAAAATAATTAATACAAGGGTATAATAAAAAAATAAATTATATATGACATATTAAATGTACTGTTAGAAAACAAGTTAATATAGTTTCATGGATAGTGTCAAATATATCAATACTAATGAATAGAAATTTACAAATATATGATAATATATTAAGCCTCGATATTTGGAAATATATACATATATAATTATTTTTTAATGATTCAATTAAATATTTCAGTATTATATTATTTTGAAAAGACAAAATAAATTGATGATAATATTATGATTTTCCATGTAATGTTTACACATGTAATGGTTACCTTTGATTGAGTAAGAATATATTTTCTATTAAGTTATTTTATTAGAGTTAGATTGTATGTTCTTTTCATTACAATGATTAATATTATAAATATATTTTATTTGAAAAAAAATCTATATAATTGAATTAATTTAGGATATGTTCTAAAGGTGAAGGTTTGTGAGTAGTGTATGAAAATTCTATTATATATTATTTTAATCAATGAAATATTCAAATTAAAGTGTCTATGTATATATAATGTATCATGATATACAAAATGGGAATTCTTATTTATTTAAAATTGATTAACGATAATATATAATGAAGAGGGGTTACATATCAGTGGTTATCCTAATGTAAAATCATAGTGTTAGGGGAATCCATGATTGATAAGAATTGGAATCATTAAATTTATATTTTATTAGATTAATTGTATTGATTTTTCCTTTTATTATTGGTAAATGATAATGTTTTACTATTATTGGATATGGTAGTTTTTGAAAATTAATTTTTTTTATTTTTTATGATTTTATATGCATTTGGAATCCATCACTAATTTATAATATTTTATCGTTTGGGACTTATGACAATAGAATATGGATAACAAATAACATAAAGACTATTCAAAACATGGATTGGGTCATGACATTTTTGTATCTAGGAATGTGAATTACAATATATATAAAAACATAATCATTGTAAATTTATTAAAAAAATTCAATATTATTACTCTTTTACCACCCTGAAGATAATTACATTTTGATGATTTGGAAAAAAAATTTATATAATTATAAAAAATAAATGTTATTATATATTCATAAATTAATTGATAGTTTGAATCATAAAGTCATCAATGGTTTAGAGATCATAGAATACGATAACAATTTCAAAAACCCTCAAAAATATGAAATTCAACATTAATTATTATAATAAATAATTTTATTATCATTTTTATGTGAGTAATATATATATATTCATATTGTGAGAAAATTATGATATTTATTTTATTACAAAAAATATGATACATTTAATACCAATTGAGTAAGAAAAATATTTCATTACCATTTTCATAGATATAATTATAGATTTATAAGTATATCAGAGTTAAATCATTGTGATGAATTAGAAAAAACACATATGAAAATCATAATAAGAATTTCTTACATTTTACTAACATTTGTAGTTAGCATAGTTATAAATTTAATGTAAGTTAATTCTAATACAACTTTATTCATTAGGATTTACAAATATTAATTGAAAATAAATAAATTTTATAGGTGAAATATGGTAATTGGATCATATCATGGTAAAGATGACATAAAAGAATAAATTATTAATATTTTGAATGATTATATAATTATTTTATGACATGAAAAACTAGAATAATCGTAATTAGATTAATTTTCAAAAAAGTTGACATTATTAGACATGGTTAGATCCATATTGAACAAATTTAACTTTTGTATAACTTTTTTGTAATAATATTAAATATGTGTCATTAATTTTTGAAAACACTCTATAAAAGATTGTTACAATGACACCATATATGATATTCATCATGAAATGTGTCAAAAAACAATTAATATGAATTTGGGGTTATAATTAATTTTTGGTTAATAAAAATGGTATTCCATGATTGAAATTAGGAAAATCCCAATTTAGATATAAAGATGAAGTTATGTCATATAATTTTCATAATATTTATACAGAAATTATATCATTTGCTCAAAATGGTATATCTAATATAATGGGTTTTTACATTTGAAGTTTTAGTGAGATTAAAATTGAACAAATTTTCCTTAAAACACTAATAAATAAATGTTATATTACAAATAAGTTTTTATAGATCCACAAGAATCATCATTAATTTGATTATCTTATGCATAAAAACCCATGTTTTTAATTTCTGAAAAATTAATATCTACAGAAACATGGATTTTATTAGGGAATGATAATAATATTTCTATTATATAGGATCAACATGTCTCATACAAAATGGTTATTATGTATTTCAATCCAATGATATAGATTGATTAGATGAAATAAAAATTAGAGTAATTATTCAAAAATTGTATTTATAACATAAATAATATAACATATATTATTTTTCTTATTTTTGTATGAGTTATTTATAAAAAAGAATATATAGGTTATATATTTACTTATCTTTCTCATTAAGTGACTAATGGTGATTAATGTTCATAGAAATTACTATTAAAATACATTATTTATAATATTATTACAGAATTACATTTTGTTTTCTCTTATAATAAAAATAAATTATGACTATATAAACTAATAAATCAATGTTAAAATATATTTTCATCAAAAAAATTATTTAACAAAAGAATAAATGGAAAAAAATGAATGTTTTGATGATATAAATAGTTTTAATAAGGAAGAGATATTTAAAAAAAATTGTTCATATTAATGAAATTTTAATTTTGTTTGAAGATAAATTGTTAGGATTTGTGATGTATATGTTTCAAAATAATGGGATATTAATTGTGTATTTAATTTTTTCTATAGGGTAACATTCATATTATTAATTTAGTATGTGGTAAACATACAACTCAATATGGAAATCATCTTTAGTATCTATCATTAAAATAATTGGTATGAATTTAATTGAGGATGATGAAGATGAATACATCATCGTATATATTGGATATACTATTTTGTGTATATATGTTGAAGAGCTATCATTGTGCTAGTTTCTAAATCACTTTATCACTTCCATTTTTGAGTTATCTATGTTGAGTAACTTTAAAAAATTATAGATGTGCAGAGGGTGTTTGGAGGAAAAGGGAAGTTGTACAACAAAAATGGCTTGGCATTGGAACCATAATGATATATGATGTGGTGTTGTTTTTATTTATTTATTATATTGGAGATTGGATAACTATTATAAGGTTACTAAATCATTGTGGGTGGCTTCTCTATTATGGTTAGAAAGGTAATTTTTTCATCCCTAGTGGTTTGTGTTGCTGCACGAAACCAATTTTTAAGGACATAACATCTTATACTCATTAATTGGCTCTAGATCATTGAATTTGGTATTAAACAACGTAAGATGGGGCATGTTCCCCCATGAAACACCGAAGAATACAATGTGTTATTCAATTTTTTAGCATGGTCTATGAGGTTGTGTCTTGGTGTTCAAAAAATATATCTTCCTATAAATAACTCGATACCCATTCAAACCCCACTATTTCTAACATAGTTATATTCAACCATAGGCACCCAAAAGAAATATCTTAATGTCAATAAATACACATTAAATAATTATGGATATTTTATTCCAATGTTCAATTGTGATAAATCTATCGTATATTATTACTATATTTTCTCATTGTTTTTCTCAAATTGATCTCATTTCCTCCTAGATTATCATTCCATGTTATGAATAATTATCTTATATCACAAAATATGTTTTTATAACTACTTTGTGGATTGAATTTACTTATATTACCTTAATGATATATTGTTTTTTATATTATAGGTGATAAAATATTGATGACATTGATCCAATATCTTGTGAAAAACATTGAAACCATTGATGTATGGGATTTATCTATTCTATTTCATTTATGAGAAATAAAAAAATTATCAATTATTAAAACATTTTATTGTAGTGGAATTAGATTATATAATCTTGATTTTGGTTAATGAATGAAATTTTCTTATAGTTTAGCTATCACATGTTGTTCCATTCCACTGTTATAGTTGGTTTCCACTTGTTTTATTAGTTATCTTACTATCTATTTTATTTTTGTGCACCATGTTGTTTTACGTGGATTATAATTTTTTATTTATGTAGTAGGTAATGAATGTAAATTTGGTATTTGTTTTTTCTATATAAATAATAAAATATCATTTCATAATAATCTGATTAATATTGAAACTTAATGTAAACAAAATTGAATCATGCTGAATGCTAAATATAATATATTATTCCATATATCAATTTAAATGAATAAATAATTTTAATATGTAATTATTTTGTGTATAACATTTTTAGAGGAATTATTATTATATTTTAAATCCTTAATGTTTAATGAATCGGGAATAAATTCTTATTACATGTATTAATAATTGGGAAATATTTTGATAGACGATTCCTTAGTTTTCAAGTTATCAGAATGTATGATAATGAATCATGTAGTCCAATATGGAATAAATCCTTTTTTTGGTAAACAAAAATATTTGAGAAAAATAATTCCCATATATTTATTTGAGTTTTATTGATTTAATTGGGGGTGTTAGATCCTTTTTTAAAATGGGGGGATAATACTTTTTTTAGGGAATATATATTCCTATTGAATATTTTGGTTTTTTTATAAATTCTATGTAAACTAGATAGGAGCCTTAAATTGTGATTTTTTTACTTGGGGTGGATGATGATTTATGTGTTGAAAGTCATTATGTTATAGGAGAAAATGATTTATTAGAATTAAAGATTCATTGAGATATATATTATGGGTTTAGGTAATACATTCAGATGATGGAACATGTTGGTGGTTGTCATACCCATTGATTAGATAAGTTGAGATGATTTCATTTTAATAAATTTAGTTAATGGATGGGTATGTGGGATTATTGTTTATCTACATTGATTTGCATAATTCATGAGTTAACTGAATGTTCTTGGTTTCATCTCACTTGGAAGGACTATTATATATTTTCCAAAAATACCTAGAATTATAAAATTGCCAAAATATTTAGTAATTAATTTTACCCATGAATTTCTTTTTTTATGAAATTCAATGTTAGTGATAATGTTGACAAACCAAGGACTCTGTGTGATTATTTATAGAGGAAATGGAATTCAAATTATCTATTTATGAATGTTAATTTTAATAATGTAAATTATTGGGAATTATTTAATTAATGTGAGTTGTAGAATTAAATAGTAATAATGATCATAATGTAGACACTTTAAATGATTCTTCATTTATATGGCATGTAGTCCTTATTAGTGATCGAAGGAGTTAAGTTGACAATAGTTGTAGTGGCGACATGGACATGATTATGAAAATAATGTTTTTTTGATTTATATTAAATATTTTATTCTATTTTATTTTATATTCTAACAAATCGAGTAAGATCATGGAGGGTGTTTTCCCCAACATCATGGTGGTGCAGATAGATTGTTGATTGCATGCTATTTTTCTGCTCTCTTCTCATAGTCGTATTATGTGATGTTAGGAATAGGGGGAAGTTTCCCATGTTTTTGTGTAAAAGTATGTAATAGTAAGTAGTCATTTAATTTATATTTATCTCTATACATATTATCCAATGAATTATTTTCGGTTTAAATTGAATACACAATGATGTCTTGAGGTACCATATATAGTGCCTAGGTATTAATGGTATGTTGTATAATAATTTATATATGAAAAAATTAAAAGGGTTTCATGTGGATCGTATTGAATTAATTATTACTATAGGGTTATTTTTAATAGAATAAGGGATTTTTGGATGAGTGAGGTACATGATGGGAAAAATGGTACATATTTATTTAGAATTTCATCTTTTGGCAAGAGATAGCTCCAGATATAAAATATAACAACTCTGATCATTATTAAAATCATAAATGTGATTTATTACTTAAAAAATCCCTTGATACAACATATATGATCGAGATGACTAGTGTATTTGGTGCTTTGGAACATTACACAACAACATAAAACATAGGATGCAAAATCATATTGAAAAAATCTTTTGAATAACCACTACATTCCCTAATAATTGTCATTGTAAGGGATAACCTAAAGACATTAATAAGAAAAGGGTGAGCTATAAATCCTATTAAGGGATTTAACAAGGCATAAAATAAATGGTGCAATAAATATTAGGCAATAGGCATATCAATGGATCATAAGAGAAACATGAACAAAAAGACGTGATATAGAATGATTTAAATAACATGGAATTGTGGAAACAACATTTGACATGATTTTAGCATGATACAAGGATTATTGCACATAGAGAATGAGTAAACCTTCAGTTCACATGAATTATTATTATTAATCCCTCATTTCACATGATTTATTGTGATATTAACTTCTACCCATTTCATTGGAGTTAAACTAGGGAACACCCTTCTTAAACATTTCATTTCATGCATAAGTGTGCTACATGGATCATGTAATGTGGATTACATAAACATCATAATTTATTTCATAATAATAGAATGTGGAATTCATAAATAAAACTATATAATCAATAAGTAAATGTTCATAAAATGGAATACCCTTGATAGTGAATTGGGCATTATATTCACTACACAATGACTTTGACTTAGAAAATAACGGTTCAATTTCAGCTACATAACAGCCTAACATAAGAACACCTAAAAAAGTTTTACGATAGATAAAGGGGTATCTCATTATATTTACCTGAAAATTAATGTATTGGGGTTATATATATACATAAATTAATATAATTAATTGAATTTGGATTCGTAATTCAAAATAATTGCTTCAATGTAAATGAGTACAGACGAATTCATTACGGTATTTCAGGATGGTAATAGTTATATATGGAAGGCATATGTGAGAGTGAAAGATTTACCTCATCATTCAATCATAAAGAGGAATGCATATTAGAGGTTCAATATCATACCCCAAAACATATAATTGAAAATAAAAGGGCATTATAATATTAAGATAATTTTATAAAATGAAAAAGGAAGGAAACCCTTACTTGGATTTTTGATCAAAAAGAATGGGAGTGGCTTGAGAGAGGCTAATTGGGAGGATTTGGTTCATTGGGAGGATTCTAGAGAGACTAGGGATACGTTTGGATAATTTCAAAAGGCTTTGGGTGAAGATAAATTTTTATCTTGAATGGTATTATATTGGAAAAGAGAGGGAATTCATTATTATTTTGGTTTGGGACACCACACATTAAACTAATCAAAACCATATACCTGACCACAGATTCTCCCCATGTTATTTTATAATGTTGAGTGTAAAAAAATATTTTATAAGCCTAATGGCCTATCTTCATAACATAATAGGGTTACTTTTTTGTAGGTTATTCAAACTCTCAAGGAAATCAATTTAAAAACCTAAAATATTTTATATGTCCTATATGGTCATCTAAAGAATTGTAAATTAACTCAAAAAAACTACAATCACATTATTTTAGTTGATAAACGTTTAAGGTCCTAACATCTCGGTCATATTATTTTATTACATCACTATTAAGTCACTTTGATGTCATAAAAGACAATTTATATTTAAACGATATATAATTTTAACCGAAAAAATTTTATTGTCTCAGAAAATTATGAAAAATTCACCATTGGATAGTATTAAAGTCATTATTCTAAACATAATATACATTTTATCTAACTTGTTTTCTAAATATGGGATTTTGTTCGTTTTACAATAAAAACTGACATTTATATAAAATTCATGGGCTTCGACAACAAACGGCTTTCAAATCTTAATAAATATTACAATTACAATCATGAAATATTACAGTCAATTATATTTAATAAAAACTAATTTCATAATATTATTATTATTTTATTAAAATATTATTAATTACAAAAATCAATTAATTCCAAAAAATTGATTTCTTAGTTGAATATTAACTAAAAATACTATCTGGGTGTTAAAAACAATTTAAAATGAAACAATAATAAAACTACTATATATAGAATATAATGCACATAATCATAGTGATATGGTCTTATTACATAAACCCTTATAACACCATCATTTTTCAGAAGAGTATGGTGTGTGATGGTAGCGGACAATTGGGGTGGCTCAGATAATGTTGTTCGGGTGACAGACACATGGGGTGGCTTGGATAACATTTATCGGGTGGTAATATATATCAAATTAGTGTACGATGATGGCGTACACTATTTATTTATCTGAATCCAAATTATTGAATCGATGTGATTAAAAATGATCATAAAATAAATATTATTAATTGTAATTAAAAAATATAATAAATCCTTTAAATTGGTTCCCAATTTTATTTCATTTAATATGTTACTAATTTGATTCCATATTCAATAATCATTAATAATTGTGTTGCGTCATGGAAATGAACACAGAATCCTATAATGTCTCCTGCACAAGTTCCAAAATCCTCATGACACATTCCATGATGTATCATGTGCTAGAAACAATTTTTGATGTAAATGATATATCAATTTGGTCTGGTTGTTTTGTATCTCTAGATTAACTGTCTATAATGTCAGATAACAGAGATATTTCATTATAGTTTAATTTTCACACAGTAAAATATGACAAATAATCTAATTTTTTAGTAATACATTGTCTAATAAATTTTTAATGTAATTTAGATTACATTATTGAATTTTCATAGTGTTCATTTCATTATCAAAAACATAATTCAACACAAATGTATATTTGAAATAATAATATAAAATTATTCATATGATTTAATGTTATATAGGCAACTAAAATTATTAATTTCAAAATTACAATATTATATTTTTTACATATTGTTTTCTCTATGGACCATGTGCATGATTCAATCTGTTCTAATGAATTGAATTACTTTCGGTTTAAATATTAAATATATTGATTTTAAAAAATAACATATATATACTTATCCAAATAAGATTATATTTTAAATACTACAATTGACAAGTATTTACCATTTATATTTGAAATGGGTATCATGCCAATAGATTGTGAGAAATATAAATATAAGATAAATTAACCCTATACAGATAACTATTTTACTATTAACACATAAATAAAATTGAATATAATGATTCTTTTCATATAGAAATTGTGTGGCCCTCTTTGATTATTTATATATTTTTTATGTAATAATCATTTACCATGGTCAATATCTTGTAATATATCCTCACCATTTGAGAAAATGTTCATTTATAATAATAACAACATCGACATTCAAAGGAATGATTTTTTGTAACATAATGAACCTATCAATTATTATCTCAGAAATACAAATAAGTGAACATTTTATGACCAATAATTCATGATTTATAATTCATTGACATATAAAAATTAAAATTCCAATAATCAACATATACATGTAATTTAGTCTGGAAAATAAATCTTTTTCAAATATCTACATATAACATCATCACCACAATAGAACATATATATTAAATATTTATCCTTTAATTATTGACATACCACTCTTAACACATCCAATTATAAAATATTTTCTTCATGTTTATATTTCATAGTTTTTTACATAAAAAATGTATGAAAATAATTATATATATTAATTATTATCTTATGTAATTTTTCCATAAAAAATGAATGAAAATTGGAATTAATCTTGAGTGATTGCACATATAGAGTTCTCATTGGAATGATTGTACTCATGAATCCCTCCTGTTAAGACCAAAAATTGAGAACATTGTGAAATAAATTAGAATAGTTTATGGTTCTCTAAGACATAATAAAACAATATTTTTTTCATTAAATAAATTTGATGTGTGATGAATGATGAATATATTTTAATAATATAATCAAAACAACTATGGGATAACATTATAGACCTTAATTTCTATATTTTATTTTTATGATATATAATATATTGAAATTTTTTCATATTTTATTAAGATTTCAAGATAATATTTTTAAATAATAACACATATACATATCATATAGTATGAAAAATGTGGTAGTCAAAAGTATATCATGATAAAGGTTTTCTGGAACCATCTCCAACAAGATCAGTAATCAATTTGGTGTTCGATATAAGATAATTGTATTCCAAAAATAATTGTTATTCATGATTACATTTATTAATGGATTAAATTGTTATTATTATTATTTATAGATTACCATTTTATGGACGTTCCAATAAGTAGATATACTGAATATTTGTGATTCATTGTTGTTTCGTTATGTGTTTGCTATTTTTTAAATGTTAGTAGATGCATCTATTAACAAATAATTATCAACAAGGAATTCATAATAAATGTTAAAACCTGTATGTACATTAATATCTCGTATATATCTATATAATGATGATTAATAGTGATATAAACTGTTTTAAAAAATTCAAATTTTTTAGTAACATTATTTTAAACATTGCATGGATATGATATAATTCGGTACTATCAAATGTATAAAATAAAATATGAATTAGTGAAAGAGGGAGGTGAAACTATTTTTCTGTTATATCCCAAATCATATGAAGTGATATACTATAAATTTAATTATATGATATTGCGCCCATAGTATTGTTTGTAAAATATATTTAATATCATACATACAATGTTATACTCAACATTGGAATTTGTTATTTCCTTTTACTTATACATTACTATACGATTTATTTATTTTATTGAAATTAATTGCATTAACAATGTTGGAGCTAAGACTTTTATAGTTGTTGTTAATGAAAAAATGTCATTAATTTCAAACATTTTCTCCATTTTTGACCATTTGTTTATAAAGTCCATAAATTATATGTTAAAATTTTATTAATGATGGATATATTCTTATTGAAGTCACATATATCCTAAAAAGTTATATTATATCAACCTTCACATTCTAAAACAATTTTATATTAGTAAATAATTATTAATGAAATATATTCTCATCTCATAAGAATGAATGAAATCTATCTAACAGGGTTTACTAAATTATGGTTTCTGTTTATTAAATTTTAATGTATGAGAAAATATTTAATAAGATCACCATCACTTTAATTGTAAAATATTTACAAGAAAATAAATTATTTTTTTATATTTTGTAAACTTTGTTTTATTGTATCATACAATGTTAGGATCATGAATTTTTTATATTTCATATAATTTTCTTCATTTTTGTATTTACATTCCCATACATGGGATAATACATCATTAGAGATCAATATTTAATTTAACTACTAATTTATACTTGATGGTAAGGGTGGGATTATGAAGAAAAAACTATCATGGGATAACCACACATAGTTGTTCATTTTAATTAAGAACTAAATGAAAATATAATCTCCAATAACCATAATCACATTAAATATAAATCCTCATTCTTAAAAAGTGAACTATAAATAGAAACTAAAAATATATCTGAGGTAGCCAAGATGATATTTTTACAAATCCTGGCTACCATGATGAAATTAAAAATTTAGTGAGGCCGATATATAAAAATATTTAAATCCTGACTAGCATTGTTCAATATCATTACAATATCACTATATACATCAAAATAATTAACTTATAGTCTTTTTTTGAATAATCATTGATGCCCCTATAGACCCTCCATTATAGGTTTATAGAAAATTTATTAGACAAAAATTATATAATTAATTTAGGAATATAAAAATATTAAAAACATGAATCCATTATAAAAATATTAATTATATGTAATAATGAGGTCTAAATTATTATAAAATCATAGTCATACATGTCCACCTTGATAGTCAAAAAAATATATTTAATATGGAGAGATTCCAAAAAAATTCCCAAAAAACATTTAAAGAAATTAAAATATGATCATTTTTATCCTCGATTTTTCTAATGTGGATGAGATTCACGAAATCCTATATATAATCTATATTATTTAATTTCCCATCATTGAAAGCTTTGTAAAGAACATATTATTATTTTTAAAGTCAATAAACATTGTGCTTATTAATCTCAAAATAATTAATAATATTATCTATTTATGTTCTTTTATTTTCTTCTATTTATATAAATAATAGATAAATAGTAGCCTCATTGGAGGACTAATAAAATATGATATCCCAAAATGGATAAATTTTTTGCAACAATATTGTTCATATTAATTTAATTGGGTTTAAAAAACAATATTATGTAAAAAATATCATTTTTTATTTCACTATTTTTATACATTTTAATAAATTACCCTTATTATATAAGATAAGAATAATTATGTGGTAAATATGAAACCATAATTAGCATACCATTTCTATTAGTAGGAATAGCATGAACTATTTTTATAACATCATCTGTTTTGGAACATCGATTATTGATATTAGGAAATACAATCAGATCTAAAATGATGTTCACCTATGTCAAATGAGGTCATCAGTGAATCAAATAACCTATGAGTGATTTTAATTAAACTATATCTAATATGAGATTTTTATTAGAATGGAAAATAAATTTATATTATTCAAACACTTTTAAGGAATACGTGGAAAACCATGAGTGTAACCATAAATTGAAATTTTAGAACCATTAATGGAAAATATAATCCTACAAAATTTATTCATCCTAAAATTATTCCAAGAGATATTGTTTACTTATGTTTTTAGTTCATCTGTTAAAAGCTATTTGAAATGTAATGCCAAATTTTTCTAATACTGGATTTACCCCACCTGGATGTTCATTCCATTATTGAATCCCCAAAATAATATTATGTATGGATTCTGGATCGCGGAGTAATGCTCCATATTTAGAGTCGTCGTTAATGACCTCTTGGGCATCCTGTCATATTCTTCTTTCGTAGAATTATGTGAAAAAACATTTTAAATTACATATTCTTACTAGCACATAATCAATTCAAAGGATTGGTTGATAACATAACATGGATTATTATAATGACAAGAATCTTTGGGGGCATGTGGGTAGCATAGTTCATCTACTAGGATTTCAACTTGTTCTGTGATCATGATATAATATCATCAGAATTATACTATATGTATAACCATTGATAAATTTTTTCAATTACTGTGTCTGTGATAGTGGGATCTTAAATCATTTTTATTATTGATGGATTATTTGATGATGGGGATTTTCTATCCATTTTCAATGGTCTATTTCCCATAATTATATTTTTATTATCATCTAATCATATTTTCCTTCAATAAAAACATTCAGATCTATATTTACAATCATTTATAATAAATATTTCAAAGGTAAAATTTCATAGATGAAATATTTTGGTAATAATTAGATTCATAATACATTGAATTAGTTTGATAATATAAAATGTAATAGCTTAGTAGAGTTCAATATCATTAATATCTATATAGATAATAGTCGATGTGATTCTGAATTTGAGTTCAAAGATTCTGTATTAATAAATATCTTTTAATGGAATATTAGTAAGAGATATTAAGGGAAATTATTATTATGTAAATGTTATATTTGAATCTCCATGATATTGGATTGAATTTTATTCTTTTAATATTAATCAAAATATATACCTAACCATCACCAAATCCATATTATTCATGTGGATTCCAGTTGAAGGAACATATGACTAAGCCACCACGCATACAGTTTATAGAACATAGGTATGTGCCATCACTAGTACATAGTACTATAATATTTTAGGTGGATATTATTCTAAACCATATTCAAAACAATATAATTTACTTAACTTGATGTACATGGATCTACATGAGAACACATCACATGAATATTTTTTTACAGTAACCCGATTTATTTACATTACTTATGGGATTAAGAGAATGTGGTTTTAAAAAAAGTACATGACATGCTTTTCATATTATGTCTGATATAACATTTCATAGGAATTTTTTCAATAGTTTTGGTGGAGGTAAAATGTATGAAAAACAAATTACAGGTACATTTGTTATGATTTATTTTATGCATATTGAATAAATTAATTTTATTTTCATTAATGATAATAAATAAAATTTATATAAATATTTCCAAATGAAGACACATATAACCACAAAACATTATCTGTATATTAAATTAATGATATATAAAAAATAAAGATATATATTTCATTTAACAGTTATGTGTAAATGTTACAATTTATTTTAAAATATATGATAACATTTATTTATAATTTTATTTGTTATTTTTTCCCATTAATATTATACTTATTATAATTACAGTTGAATTGATATATTATGGACATGATAAATTAATTTTTAAAATAAATCCACAGAATGTATTTATGAAGCAGGGAGATTGCCTTGTTATAATATTTATAGGAATTTATAGAAATTAAATGTATTTAATTTTGAAATAATATTGATTTTGAAGGTTGATTTTTTTAAAAAAATATTACAATTCAATTGATAAATCATTCTTTTTAAGTTTGAGTGGTGAATAGGATTGATATATCATACAAAAATAATCTAAATGTATTAATTTAAAATTTTATATATCCTAGATAATAATTTAGGTTTAATATATATATATATATATATATATATATATTAGTATATCAAAATATATAATGGGTACTTTTTTAGATAGAGAGTTGGAATTCCTCAAGGCAATGGATAATTGATAAAATCAGGTCTATATATATAGTATTTGTATAGGATTTCTATGTAGTTGATATGATGATGAAATATTGAATAGAAAAAATAAATAATAAAATATAGTTTATTATATAAGATCTTAATTTTTTAAAATATTATTTAAACAAATCACTTATAGTATAATTTTGAATGATGAAATTCATTTTCATATAATGGAACATCTATATTCATACAAAATATGTTATAAGATTATTAAATGGTGTATAATTTTTTATCATGGTCTCATATTGATATTTATCCTTTTAAATAATCATATAATAGGTTTTGAATCAAATATAATGAAATTAAACAAACATATAATTGTTCCCATCTATATAATTTATAACCTATGTAATATTTGGAAAATAATTTATATTATTAATCAATTATTAATGTTTCAACAAAAATTTCCCTCTTTCCACCCATTTCAAATAAATTACATATAGTCACATTAATACTCACGTTAATTCTTTATACATCCACTTTATGAATATGTCAATAAATTAAGGATTTTAATGTTTATTAATATGATAATTCTTTATCAGTTAAAATATTTTTAATTTAGTTATTTAATTCATTTTATAGACTTCTATCATAGATTTATGACTTACATATAATTGTTTTTGATATACATAGATTTTAGATATGTTCTGTTTATAATCTCTTCAATATAGTTTTATAGTCTTTCAATTAAAATATTTCCAAGAGTGCTATAAAATTAATATTAACTGGTCATTTTTTCATTCAAACCCATTCACATGAACACATCATTAATAAATTTATATTTTTACGTATATTTTTAATTTTAGGGACATAATTTTTTAATAGGATTATTAATAATTTATTTTTAATATATATATTTTTTTCCATTAACATTGAGATTAATCAATGTATTGGTATAATTGAACTATCGACCTCGAAATAAATTGATCATGGATTTTTTTAAGAGATGACTGTAAGTAATGAAAATATGATATATAGGGAAACATACTCTCTATTATTATTTATATTACACATTAGTTAATTGGTTTCAAAATAATTTAATCGCAGTTATAGAATACATCATTTATAATGATAATTCCTTAAAGAATATTCTTTTTAATTTCATTAAAATCACTTGAAACATCTTGATTTAGGGGGTTTACTCCTAGAATGAACAATAAAACATTAATTCAATATTAGGAGTCACATATAAGGGTAAAAATCAATATGTTCATATCATTGTATAAATTGGAATACCAAGAAACAAACTCTGACTTATTGCTTGTGGGTAACTGCTGGTAATTGTTCTTATCTCATCAATATATTTTATTATTTAGTAATAAATTTTATTTATTTTATCTATTTCAATAATTAATAGGTAGTTTCTTAAATGATTATATTATGAATTTGTAAGGGTCTCATCTCTCAAAAGGTGTAAAATATCATTACACATTTCTGGTACTACATTGTTCAGACTATTTTTTCATCCAAAATTGGTTGTAAATACGGTCTTCATAGGGATTAAGATCCTTTTATGGGTAAAATTACATAAAATTAATATATTAATGTTTTTCTAAATTAATGGAATTTGTTTATATGTATCAACCCAAAAATTTTCTCATTGAAATTTCCCCAATTTATTGGTAATTTGAAATATTATAAGTCACATAAATTCAATATAGAACATAAAAAACCATATAAATAAATAATTTTTGAAATAAGATGTATTTATAGATCTTAAAGTGACAATATAGATGAAATAAGAAACTGACCATTGGAATAGTTATATGATCGTTATGAATACTAATATTCCCTTTTTGAATAGTAATACAAAAATATTAATAGTAACCTCACCCATTAATGTATAAATAAAAGATATAAATATTATATTTTAATGTATGATATAATTATCGAAAAATCTAGGCAAATAAATGTATCCAAAAAATGTAGTTATGTGATGGTGTTCTTTCATGAAATAAATATTTAATGTATAAATATAATAATTTGAAATAAATTTATTTTCATAAAATAAATTTATAAATTAAAATTTTTATGCATTAAGATTTTAATATAGTTTACAGATACCTTATGTAATATATCAATGTCTTATAAAATCATTTATCATTGTAAAATCAATATTATATTCGGAAAAAATGATTTTAATTAAAATATTTATTAATCGTTTTTATAATTTTACTTTAACATAATGAAGGTCACTTTATAATTCTATCCTTTGAAAAATATTTTCTTTTAAATTTTTTAATTTCTCTAAAATACTTAAATTTTTTATGATTCTTGAAATTCAATAATTTACAAAAATAAAGACAAAGGAATTTATTGGTGAGTCATTTGTGTTGTTAGAACAATGTAAGAAAAAAATATCTTACTATATTTCATTATTCTTATATTTTTAGTCACATGCCTGAAACTATTCATTGTTAAATGCCATGAAAATATACTAATAAATAAAAAAAATGAGAAAACACCCCTCTCCCCCACTATAAATTCAACCACTCCATACCTATTTTAATCATGACTATCAATCTTTATGACATTCCAAAATTATTTTCAATAATCCTACCTATACCCTTTCCCATGACCCAGTGCTCATGGTCTCATTAAAATAAAGAAACATTTCTTAATGGTTGTCCGGAAGGAGGAATAATCCAAGAGTAAAATATATTAATCTTTCTTCTCAATTTATTTTTTATTTATTTTCATTTCATCCCTTCTCCTCAAATATTATTATCCAAATGTATTTATATGTCCAATATTTTTTATATAATATTATTATATCAATTTAATGAAATATATATCATTAAAATCCTCTCTCTCTACTATATTCTTAAAAATAAAATATCGCCTTTGATAGGTTAATTTATCGACATCTTGGGCGATGCAAATTAATTTTCATTTAACTAATTCAACGTTGTGAGAAAAAATAAATGGTCTAAAATAGATTTTATTTTTTATTTTATGATACTCTTTATGATATTTAACTAACACATATATATATTACTAAATTGGAAAACTAAATGAGTTTGATGGGATTGAAATACAACCAAATTTTACCTAAATCGATCACCATTAAATAGTATATAATGATTCATCTGGACACCATGTAACAAAATTTTTTATAAGGTAATTAGATATTTATAAAAATTATTTATTATATACAATAACAAGTCTGGATATTTATATAAACATCTTACAAGAACATCCATTCAATTATAAAGGTCATGAAATCAGGAATAATAATAAGACACACACCCCTGAATGATAAAATTAAACTCTATAACTCATTGAAAATCTCATAAATAAACATAATAAAAAAATAATGAATCAAATTATTGTATAAAAGGTTAATTAATTGTTAATTAGTTATATTAATGTGATTATATTTTATATTAATGTGATGGAATAATTCTTACAAAATTTATGGGAAATTCTAGACCCAAATTTTCTTTTTAATGGGTTACCCCTGTATCACTCCATCTTCATTATATATGTTCATTAAATATTTTTTAATAATAATTATGATATCTTTTCATTGATATAAATTTTTCCAACATGTCATTATGAAAAAAATACACCAAACAAATATTTTTTCTAAAAAATAGACATTTTATTTCTCGAGATTGATTCTTCGTCACATCGATTCGTGATTCATATATAGTGTTTGTTATTCCCTCATTAATTTGGATACCCAATGTTTATGAATGTGTTCATTATCAAACGAAACACATAAATTTATATTTTATATATTTTATGTTGAATATTGATATAAATTATTTTTGTCATGCTTGATAAATTATATGTTATGATGTGATGGGTGTGACTGAAATTACATAGTGCAATGTGAATGTTATGATTTGATGGGGGCACTCAGAATTTTATAGCACTCCAATGATTTATTTAATGTTATGTATATATGATAAAAATTTAAATATATGTGAACATTATGCTACATTTTTTAACAAATATGTGTTGTTGTTTACTACTAAGACATACGGATTCGTTTTTTTTTGCATTTCCACTTGCCAGGATTTTACATAATGCTTCCTTTAATAGTTATGATGCATATATTATGGTTATGCTCAAACAATATTATATTGTCTAATTTTTATATCTCTCGTCTTATTGGGATTTGAGATTACCCCTTTCTTTGGGTATAAACATAACTGATTACTTGTAATGTGGATAACATAATGGCCAATAAGAACATAGAGAATAAGGAATTAATTAAATTCCCAGGGTTTATTTTCCAAGTGTTAAATACAGTAATTGTTTTCTCCAGACTTGAAACCATTTGTTCCTGGTTACATAATGATTTTATTTTTTTAATCATTAAATTTATGTAATGAAAATGTATGAAATATAGGGTTTATATAGTTGGTATCATATAACTGTTGAGTAAATTTTGGAATTATGAATAGTAAATGTTAGTGAAAACCTTTTGTACGAGAATATATGTAGGTAATAACACAACAAGATATTTTAAAAAAAATCCTATTTGTATGGATCCCAAAAAATGTATTAATATATAATTTTAGAAAGGATTAAATTAGTTTTTCATGACTTGTTGATGTAATTAAGTCCCAAATATAAAGACTTGACCTTAAAACGTTACATAATATTGAAATAAATGAAAAATTCTAATTGAGGATCTTTTTAGGTTTAGAGTTTTAGATAATTTAGAAATAAATATTGCGTCTCAAAATATTATAATATATACACTTCTACTCAGTTTCAATTTTTTTCATAAAATACAAACTCTTAAAAAAGAAACAAGACTAATTCCATGTTTTAGACAACATGTCTTTCCTTGATCCCATATTTTAACCTTTTCACCTTTAATTACTGTGGAAAACATTTCAAAAACATGGGTTGAGCATAAAAATTTCGGTAAGGGATACACAAAGAAAGAAAACATTAGATAATCAATACGAACATAACATAAGGTTTTTATCACACCTCATGAAATCAGAAGATTTATGAATAACTCATATAAATCATAATACATAAGGATAACTTGAGGCATTCATAACATTATTACCAAGGGAGTAACCCTCATGTTTATGTTTGGAATACCCATCACAATATATTCCCTAAATCTCTTAGAAAAAATGTTACCTTTTAACCCCTTCGCGTTACCCAATGCATTAGAGAGCTATCTCAGGATCACCATCAATTAGTTTATCACAGAACCACTTGACTTCATAAAGAATGCCCAAGAACCATAACATAAGTGTATCACATAAAACATGCATAAAGGAAAAATAAAAATTCCACATTTCAGTCACAAGATATCAAAACAAAACAATGATATAATCAAAACTTTATCAAAACCATTTTC
This sequence comes from Viscum album, assembly GCA_963277665.1. NCBI lineage: Eukaryota > Viridiplantae > Streptophyta > Magnoliopsida > Santalales > Viscaceae > Viscum > Viscum album. The sequence continues at coordinate 1,439,114,335 of OY728159.1, forward strand.
AATACAAATATAAATGAAAAGTAAAACATGGTATTTATTTATCATTTGAAAAATATATGGCTTGTAGAGGAAGCTGAAACTCAATTAATGGTCATGGCGGCAGAGAAGTCATTGTCACAGAATACGTAAGGCAAAAGAATTCCTTTTTTCATTTAGTATAAATATTTGTGTAAATAATTTCCTTTTGATTGAAATTAAAAGTCAAAAGGTTTTATTATACATCTAATCTATGAAGTTCATATATATATATTGTAATATGCCTCAATGAAAGTATATTGAGAAGAATTCACTGAGAAAGACTGTATCCTTAGATTAAGGATAAATCAACTACATAATTTTGTGTGACAAATATAAATACACTTGATATAAGGGGATATTAAGATTAAAACAATCACAGGTCCACCACACATATTCATAGCATGATATAATCAAGAGGTATAGGTATAACCCAATGAATTGAAATTAGGTTAAGAAGTTCCCTTACAGAAATTTGATAGCCTAACGACGTCACATTAAAATTAAGAATATGAGTTGAAGAGAGATAAAACGGGTTTCTCATCAAATGGACATATAATTTATATAAATAATGATATATAAGAAAATATCCCAGCATAAGAATATGTAAATTAAAAGACCTAACAAACTTAATTATTTTAAATAGAAGAGTGTGGAAGATTCCCTTACCGATTTGGGTAAATATCGAAATGTACACCCCATGGAAGAAGGGTCATACAATGAAGATTTAAATACCCAAAAATTAGTTTACATTACACAAATAATACATTCATGGGAATTACTTACACTGTACAAATAGAAATAGTGGCATATGTAGCATGAATCTCACGACAATAAAAAGTGAGATAAAAACACCTTACCTCATTGAAATCAATCAATTTGTATGAAAAAAAGATAATAATAACAAAATTAATCACAAAATACCATGAATATAAATAGAATCATGATAATATATATCAAATGTTAGTACACAATACACCACATGCATTAAATAATTGGGGAACAATGTAAATCTCATGGAATTAAAATTGATATAAGAAATCCCCTTACCACAAGTACAACTTGTATTCTTCATTTTTTTATATACCTAAATAATAATCCTTTTTAAATTAATAATTTCTTAATGAATTCCATTAATTTTTATTATTAAATTAATATAACATATTATGATGTTATAATAATTAGTTAAATCTGTGTGTTCATATCATACGTTTTGTCGATGTTCGGTACATGAGTCAAAAATGAACTTGTTTGAAGAGAATTATCCAGGTAGTTATAATTACATCATCTCCGGAATGGTGTTCATGATTTAAATATCATATATATCATATATATATGATATTTAATAATATTCCATAATATAAGGATAAAATAAATGAAATGTACCATTCCTAGAGACCGTAGGCCGTACGTACGCATGAACACTATATTCATTTTGTTTCTTATTAATGGACGTTGAAGCTTAATTAGACATAAAAATATTATAATCCAGTATAATATATAAGATATATATATGTAACATAAGTTCATTAATCACATTATTTATAAATTTCATGTTTGGCATGAACGAGTCAAATCACTTGAGGGGGTGGTTGTCCGCACTTCCTCATTTGAAATTATCGAATTGTACAACATGCAAAGTATAAAGGTATGTAATAAATATAAAATACAGAAGAATAGAGGGGACATAAATATATTAAATATAATATATAAATATATTTACATCATAATTTCCACCATGACTGTTGTTAAAGGATTATTGAACAATCATCATTTCGTGAGGCAGTAATTTTCCACCCACAGAAACAGTATGATCATTAACCATTAGATGGGGGTCTGTGTGAGTTCTGGTAGAACCATTATCATAACGAAAACCAAGTATATTTAGGATATTGTTGTTATTATGGGATTATATAATAAGAATATAGTGGTTATTGAAGATGTAAAATAAATGAAAGCAACTCGAGAGAAGACGTTACCTTTAAATCGGGTAACTCTTTTTGATTTGAGCCAAAGGCTTCCTTGGAATGTCTTCCACCCATAGTGATGCTTTTATTAGTGAGAGAGGGAAGTGGAGAGATAATATGAATAGTGGTTTAACAAGAAATGGTCTTGAGTGTAGTGGGTAAGGGGGTAGAGGTGGGGGCATTTTATAAGAGGGAGAAGGGCCACTTTTGGAAAGTATTGATATGTTACTTTATTATAAAAATATTTTCGTATTTTAAAGGTCCCAAAAAGATATATTTTGATGATAAGGTGATAGGGTTCAAAATACACCCATCCAATAGGTTTTTGACAAATTTAATTCTTATATTTTACCTTATCTTCTCATTTTTTTTAAATTGTTTCATTAAAGAGGTAATAACTACATCATCATGGTGTCATAAATAAATTTATTTATTTGATGTCTAAAATTTATAAAAAAAATACCCTGATGTAGGAAATCTTTTTATCTTTCTAGGGACTTTTTGTTGTCTGAGATTTCATTTATGAAATTAATATTAAAATTTTTTAATTAGGATATACAAACCAATGGTATATTTCTCTTCTTTTAAAATAAATGTCATAAATGTCACTATTACACCCATGTGACTCCATTATCCCTCAAGTTCATTAAAACGCTTCCCATTGTCGGCCATGACTCAATCAAGAGTATTTGGACACATGTTGGGGTCATTTTATAATATTATGATAATATTTTATTACCATTAACTACCGAGATACTAATTAATCACGATAACTAATGATAATTACCATCATTCCTATTCATAACAACAAAAAAAGGGTCATGATTACATAATTTGGACGTTATTATTCCAAAAATTGAATCCATTTTACCAAATTCCAGACAAAGAAATGTCAGTAATTAATTTAAAAATAATTCCTATTGTCACAAGCTAATACGGGGTTTTAAGAAGTAAAATTTATCAAAATATTGACTTCTTTTTTCATCCAATTGAAAAGTGATATTACTTCAAAATAAAAACATTGTATTAAGTGATAAAAACATAATTTAACTACACATTAAAACCAATTGAAAATATAATCTGACCATATAAATAATTTAGTTTTAAAGGATAATTTGAAAATAAAATACAGCAATTTCACTATTCATTAAAAATAGAACTTTATTGGAAAAATAACAAAAAATTACACAATATAAATTTTGTTGTCCCAATTCAAAAAATAAGTTTTTTATTTTTTCAAAAATAAAATATAAAATTGAAAAAAAAAAGTTGTTTTAAAATGTGTTCACCATCAAAAGGTGTTTAATCTATATTTTATAGATTATTAATATATTTATGGTTAAATTGGATTCATTTTCATTTTCAACCTCTATCATTTATTGGATAATTGTTAAATTTTTTAACAAACATATTTAATCATTGTGTAGTTAGTCTTGTTCATTCTTTCCATGACAAGGGCTAGGCATTAACAACCATTTAAAATCATATTATTATATTACAATTTTGCAACTAGAGATTTCAAAAAAACTTGTTGGTGTGTATTGGGTATGCCATCGAACATATAATCTCTTTTAATGTAATATTAATATTTAATTAATGAATATAAGAAAATGTCATATTCTTTATTTACCTGGGACATTACATCCTTCCACCCTTTTTGGGAATTTCGTCCTCAAAATTTTAACATTGGGCTTAGACACATTATTCAAAGCCCCACATTGGAAAAGTAGTTAATTAAACTATCACATTAAATGAATGAATGAAAACTCCAAAGATCACCAGAGACAACATATATTAGGATTCCAATAAATTATGGATGTGGATGAGAAAACAAACCATCAATTTCTTATGGAGAGTGATTGAAAATTTGTCAAGGAGAATGTTAACCACCATAAAATCACAAACATGTGATGGGCAAAATGTACATTGATTCCGCAGTAGAAAACTTTAATAGACAACTTTTTTGTTTTAAGTTACTTTTTATTGGGGTATTTATTTATGAGATTAAGTAAATCATAAGTTAACATACTTACTAGTCATGTAGACTTTCATCTCTTACAAGATATCTTACAAAAAACTCATATTTTCTCCAAATGATGAGTATTTAGAATGTCTTGTTCACATTAAGAGCGTTGTAATCAACTTCGTGAGAATCACCAAATCCAAAAAAAAGAACTATATATTTCCCATGTATTTAGACCTTAATCAAGACCAAAATTGTAAGTATGAGATCAGATAATCCCCAAACGGATAATCCTTTATAAAAATAAATACTACTCTTAATCTCAAAAAAAATTCAACAATACCAAAAGTTCAACAAAGAGAATTCAGTACAAAATTACCCTTCAAATTCTTCAAAATAATCCAAAGAATGGTGGAAACCCAAATCACTGAAGGATATAACCATATAGTCTTCCAAGGTAAATCTTAGCATTTATCTACAAATAACATCAGTTACTCATAAAGTATAATACTAAAAATTAATTAACCTAATCAAATATCCACCATTATAGGTTAATAATTTCCATAGATAACCCAAAATCTACTTCTCCCCGATTCATAAGATCATATAACAAAAAATAATTAGTCATACTAACTAGGGTCTTCACGTTGTCCAGTGGTAGGTTATAAATACCAGTTGCACTTTGGTTGTGGTTTATTTTCCCACATCTTCGTCCGATGTGATGGGTTGTCTCACGGTCTGCGTGTTGTCCTATTTCAAAAACTATAAAATTTTATAACATTACCAAAAATAGATAAATTCATCAATGATAACCATAACATATTTTAACCACAAAGGTTATCGAATAACATTCATTTTGCATCGCAAAATGTAATAAATGATAGTTACCTCAAATTTAGGAAAAATATAAACCAAAATGGTTCTTTATAACTATATCTACAAATGAAAAGATAATCATTCCTTGAATAAAAATTTCATATATCAAACTACTCGGTTACACATACTATAAAAACTCTTCTAATGTAATACCATCATTAAAAGAGCCTTAATACTTTTAATAATTTCACCATCCTAAAATCTACCATAACTCTTGAATCCCTTATATGTTGACTTCTTACTCATTCAAAATTATTCATGTTCTATTAAAAATTCCTTTCCAACATATTCTGATATACTTCATTCCAAAAAAATCATGAATCATTTCCTTATATTCAATAATAGGAAAACATATGTTACGAAATAATCCATACATTCAATTTTTCATTGTATGTTTATTCATCCTCATTCGAAATGGAACTAGGTATTTGTAAGTAAATATTTGTACAATCTTGGTGATCCCATTCCCGAAACATCTTCTTAGGACATGTTATTCCATATTGACTAATCACACCACATTTTAAACATTCAACTGATCCCTCAGAATGGACTTCATTCCAATTTCTTGAGTCAACTAGATGCTTCCTTTTTCAAAGGATGGTTCTTTCTTTATGTACTTCATTTCTACATCTATATCATCTTTATATAACTTTTAATAATCCTCCTAGGTTTTTCTCTCCACATCATTGACACATATGTTTTTTAACACACTTAGATTTATGAATATTACCTGAACTTCCATAGATATTTGTTTCTCGCATATATGATGCCTTATAAAAATCACTATGGTTCAGGGGTCCATCATGACTCCAAATAGTTGGATTATAATAACCACAAGAGTTCTCATTTCAGATCCCATACCATTCAGCTTTACATTCAGAGAACTGTCACAATTTTCTTCACATCTATTGTTACTATGGTGCTTGCAAGATCAAGCAATTTACTAAAACCAAAAAGGTTAGTGTATGTATATCAGTAAAATAATCATATAATACTAAGATATAATTATTCAGGTTATCTTAATATAACTCACATTATCTAAAAAATCTATGAATCTTTCTGAAATCCAAACCATAACTGTAATTTCACTTATTCATAAAGAATAACATAACCTCTAATGTTATCTTAACTGACCAATGATACTAAATATAAGTACCCAGCATTCAAACATTACAGAATATTTAATTAAATGATAAATTAAAATTGAGGATCTTTTCAGGTATAGATTATTATTGAATTTAGACATAACTATTACATATCAAAAGATTATAAAGTAGACACTTCAACTTAGTTTCAGTTTTTTTCATAAAATAAAAACACATAAAAACGAAACATGACTAGTTCCATTTTTTAGACAGAATGCCATTCCTTGATCCCATCCTTGACCCTATTCATCTTTAACTTCTGTGGAAAAAATATCAATAACCTTGTATGAGCATAAAACGCTCAGTAAGGGATACACAAAGAAAGATAACATTAGATCATGGATATATACATAACATAAGGTTTTTACCTTACCTCATATATTCATTAGATTTATGAATAACTCATATAAATCATAAGACAAAAAGGTAACTTGAGGCATTCATAACATTCTTACGTATGGAGTAACCCTCATGGTAACATGTGGAATACCCATCACAGTATATACCCTAAATCTCATTAGAGAAACATTAGAGTTTAACACCTTCGTATTTCCCACTGAATTAGAGAGCCATCTCGGGCTCACCCGCGCTTAGTTTATCACAGAACCACCCGACTTCATAAACAATTCTATTGAACCATAACATAATCGTATCACATAAAACATGCATAAAGGAAACATAACATTTCCACATTTCAATCACAAGATATCAATACAACACATTGATAAAATCAAAATATTATCAAAACCATTTTCAATTCCAAAATAAAATAAAAGTAAAACATGGTTTTTATTTTTCATTTAAAAAAGTTATGGCTTGTAGGGGAAGCTGAAACTCAAATAATGGTCATGGTGGTGGACATGTTGTTGTCGCCGCATACATAAGAAAAAAACATTCCTTTGGTCATTTAGTAAAACTATTCATGTAAAAACACTCCTTTTGAATGAAATTAAATGTCTAAAGGTTTTATTATACAACTAATAAAAGGATGTTGAATATAAATTTCTGTTTGCCTCAACGAAAAGAGAATGAGATTAAGTCCCTTACAAAGATGGTATCCTAAGATTAAGGATAAATCAACTACATAATTAAGTGTGAAAAATATAAATAAACTCAATATAAGTGGATATTATGTGTAAAACAATCAGAGGTTATCCACACATATTTATATCATGACATTATAAATATGTTGATGTTTAACCCAAAGAATTGAAATTTGGTTAAGATGATCCCTTACAAAAATTCCACAGCCTAACGTCATCACATTATATTTCAGAAAATGAGGTGATGAGCGATAAAAAGGGTATCTCATCAATTGGACATACAATTTACAGAAATATGGATATATAAGAACATAACCCAACATAAGATGATGTATATTAAAATACCTACAGAAAAGAAGTCTTTTAAAAAGAGGAGCGTGAAAGGTTCCCGTACCGATTTGGGTATCTTTCGAAATGAACACCCAATGAAAGAAGGGTTATACAATGAATACATAAATACCTATAAATTAAAATAAATTCCTCAAATAATACAATCATGGTAATTACTTAAAGCACATGAAATTAAATAGTTTCATATGTAGTATGAATCAGACGGGAATTAAATGTGAGATAGAACCCCCTTACCTCATTGTAATCAATCATGTCGTATGACCAAAATATAATAAGAACCAAGTGAATCCCATAATCAAATGAATATAAATATAATAATTATAATTTATATCAAATGTTACTACAAAATAAACCATATGCAATAAATAATTGGCGAAAAATGGAAATCTCATAGAATTAAAAGTTAGATAAGAAATACCCTTACCTCAAGTCCTAATTGTCTTGTTCTTTTCTTTATATTCCTGAATAATAAACCTTTTTAAATTTATCATTTCATTATAAAATTCATTAAATTTTATTATTCAATTCATATCACATATTATCATGTTATAATAATATGTTAATTGCGTGATTTCATATGATATGTTTTGTTGATATTCTGTACAAGAGTAAAAAATGAACATGATTGAAGAGAATTGTCCATGTAGTTATAATTCAATAATATAAAAAATGGTGTTCATGATTAAAATATCATATATATCCAGTATATGTGTATTTAATTATATTCCATAATGTTTGGGGAAAATAAATGAAATGTATCGTTCATGGAGACGGTAGGTCGTACGTACGCATGAACACTACTTTCATTTTTTTGTAATATTAATGGAATTTAAAATTAAATTTGACATAGACATATTATAATTACAGTATAATATATATGTTATATAGCTATAATAACTTAATTAATTATATTCTTTATAAATTACATTTTTTTCATGAACGAGTCACATCACTTGAGTGGGGTAGTTGTCCGCACTTCCTCATATAAAATTATCGCATTTCCACAACATGCAAAGTATAAATGTATGTTTTAAATAAAAAAGACAGAATCATATAGGGGACATAATTATAATAAATATAATATATAAATATAGTCTCATTGTAATGGCCACCATTAGAGGTGTTAAAATAATATTGAACAATCATCGTTCGTGTGGCAGTAATTCCCCACCCACAGAAACCATATATTATTTAACCATTAAACAAGTGTTTGTATAACTATAGGTGGAATACATATAATTAAAAAATACTAGTATATTGAGGATACTGGTGTTATTATGGGATAAAATAATAAGATGTTAATTTTTAGTGAAGAAGGAAAATAAATAAATGAAACTCGAGAGAAGACATTACCTCTAAATCGGGTAACTCTTTTTGATTTGAGCCAAAAGCTTCCTTGGAAAGACTTCTTCCAAATTTGAGGCTTCTAGGAGTGATAAAAAGATGTGGAGAGATTACATGAGCAATGTTTGGATGATACAAGGGATTGAGTGGTGGGGGGTAATGGGGTAGAGGTGGGGGGCCTTTTATAAGAGGGAGGAGGGTCACTTTATGAAAATCTTGAAATGTTTATTTATTACTAAATTATTTTCTTTTTTAAAAGGTCACATAATGTGGTATATTGAGTATATGGTGATAAGGGTTCTATATACACCCATACAATAGGTTTTAGAAATATTTACGTCTTAGATTTTACCATATATTTTCATTTTATTTAAATCGTTCATTAATGAGGTAATCACTACATCATCCTGGTGTCCAAAATAAATTTATTTATTTAATGTCTAAAAATTATAAAACAAATACCATGACAAAATAATTATTTTTAGGTTTCAAATGACTATTTATAGTCAAATATATCATTTATGTAAATAAAATTAAAATAGTTTAGGTTATGATATAAAAAAATTTGTTATATTTGTCTTCTTTTAAAAAAATATCATAAATGTCACTATTACACCCATGTGACTCCATGGGCCCTCAAGTTCAGTAAAAAGCTTCCCATGGTCGGCCATGACTCAAATAAGAGGATTTGGTCACATTTTGGGGGTATTATTTAATATTATGAAATTATTTTATTACCCTTCACTAAGCAATTAATAATTAATCACCATAATTAATGATAATTATCATCGTTATGATTCATAATTTCCAAAAATAAAAGAGTCATACATACATAATTTGAACCTTATAATTCCAAATATTTAATCCATTTTACTAAATTTGAAACATAGATATTTCGGTAATTAATTTAAAAATAATTCATTTTTTCACAACCAAAGAGGTGTTTTTAAGAAGTAATATTTATCAATTTATTGACTTGTTTTTACATCCAATTGAAAAGTGAAATTACTTACACTGAACAACATTTTATTAAGTGTTAAAAACATAATTCAATTACACATTATAACCAATCAAAATAATAATATAACCATATAAATAATTTAGAATAAAAGGAGGATTTGAATTAATATACAACATTTTTACTATTCATTAAAAATTGAACTTTTTTGCAAATATAACAATAATTTTAAAAAAGTGAATTTTGATGTCTTGATTCTAAATAATGATTTTATTTTGTAAAATATAAGATATAAAATTGAAAAAATAAATATTTTTATAAAGGGTTCACCATCAAATGGTGGTTAATCTGCCTTTTAATGAATATTATAATATTTATGCATAATATTCGATTCACTCGCATTTTAAGCCACTCTTATTTATAAGTTAATTGATAAAATATTTAACAAATATATATAATAATTTTTTAGTTATTTATATTATTTCCCCCCATTACAATGTCTAGGCTCTAACTACCATTTAAAATACTATTATTATATTATTATTGTGCAACGTATGATTTCAAAGAAACTCATTGTTGTGTATTGGGTACACCATCGAACATAGAATCACATTTAAAGTAATATTAATATTTAATTCATGAATATATGAAAATTTCGTATTACTTATAAACTTGGGATGTTATACCAACCATTTCTATTATAGAAAATGGTTGGAACCATAAGAAACTCGACAGCCAAAAACTATAGGGGAAAATACAGTGGTTGCCCAAATGGCATTCCCAACTTGATGGGTGTAGGAGTTCAAATGGTGATGAAAATACATCTATATAGGTTGTGAACAATAAATTGTATAATTTGGAACATCCATCTTCTCATATGATATATTAACTATATATCAAGTGTTTTATGAAAAATAGACCACGTATATTTAATGGATCTTTATATTCAACAGTTGATGAACAGCGTGTAATTTCAATGGATAAGATAATTTTTGTGCTTCAATGATCTATAATGGAGCGGTGACTCTGGCTATTTATCATCTTGTTGTAGATGATTTCCAATGGTTGTCTTTTAATGAGAAAACAAGGATGAAGGAAAAAATTGATTATATGGAGTTCAAAGACATTAAGATAATTTTTCCTAAAATGTATTTCCCAATAATTCTTCATACAATGAATAATTGAAAATTCATAGAGATGAAGAATGGGGATAGAGAATCTATCATGGATAATGATGAAAAAATTCACAAGGATTTCAAGATTTGTGTAATGTTTTGTTTCAACAATGATAGATACATTGATATATTATTTAGTTGATTAAAACCAAACCATTAAAGGATCTTTAAATTAGGGTATTTTTTACTTTCTAAGATTTTGTTTGATGTGAAATAAATGTGGATATAAAGTTTGGTGATTGGTTCAATGGCTATGTTGAGTTTCAATTGGGAGGATCAAATGGGTGATGTTGAACGAAAACACTACCCCCCCCCCGGCCATGTCAAAAATATAGGAGGAGAATCATGGTAATTGGGTAAAAGGTACATGGAAATGATTCATGTTTTGCCTTAAAGACATCCACACTCATGAATTTTTAAATGATAAGAGGAAGTGTGAAAATGAGGTTGAGGTAATGAGGGAACCCCCCTTGGTCCATATGCTAAAATTTTTAGGAACAAAGGAATAATGTAATAATGTGCATTAAACCTCAACTCATAGAGTGTAAATAGAATCTAAAACCACAAAATCCAAACTATAAAGGGATTTTCTATTGCATCACTACTACTACAGTTGAACAAGAAAACAAATTTTATATAAGGTACACATTTTATTTATTTTATAATGGAAAATTTCATATAACATTTGGGTTCAACATATCCCTCTATATCATTAAAGTTTCATATAAGTATTGAATTAAATCACTGAAATGTTGATGTAGTGATATATGTAAAAATACCATGTGGGGAAATCTTCATAACAAAAGTGTTTGACTCTTATCACATTGGCATATGTGGGAATATTCTTCCAGAAAATATCATAGTACATCCCTTTATTGAATTTGACTCTAAAATGGGAGTACATTGGATCAAATTATACAGAGAACATATAATATTTCATGAAAGGAAAATTTACTTCTTTATTCTAAAACTTTATATAATACTCTAAAAATTAAAATTAGATCTTGAATCTATATTGGAAAATCCATCATGGGTGTGATTTTTAATTCCCAGTGAATAATTGTTTGTCAATAAATTTTTTGAGTCAATGGAAGGTATCAACCTATGGTAAAGAGATATTTTGGAGGAATAAATTGATGTATTTCATAACTAGTTACCCCTACATCTTTTATATTGTGAGGTTGAGTTACCAATATAACTCATATAGAAGAAATATTTATATCAAACTGTCAATATATGATATATCCTACATAAATTTAAGAGTTAAAGAAGAAGCTTCAAAATCATTTAAACAAAGGGTTTATATGACCTAATTCATAACCTTGGGGGTGGTCCAGTGCACTTTATAAAGAAAAAGGATGAATCAATGTGGTTTTATATCAACTATAATGAACTCAACATGATCATAATAATGAACAAGAATCCACTTATAGGGATGGACATATTTTTTGATTAGTTGTGAGGGGATCATTATTTCTCAATGGTGGATCATTTTTTGGGATATCATATGGTCAAGGAGAAAAGGGAATATTTTCATAAGGCTACCTTTAGTACAAGGTACGTGAATTATGAGTTTTTTTTGTGATGACCTTCAGACTTACTAATGACCTTGTAATAATCAAAGATTTTATGAATATAATATTTATAAATTAACTCAAAAAATGTGTGGTAGTTTTTATCCGCGATATTCTTATCTTATCAAATGTCTAAGAGGTTAGTGAAGAACATCTCTGTTTTTTTATGGAGTTAGAAAACAGTGATAAATTGTACACCAATTTTAGAACATCTAAATTTTCGATGCAGCAAGTCACAATCATTGGACTTGTTGTCACAAGTGGGGTAATTTTAATGGACACATAAAAAAATGAAATTGAGGAATTGACCAGACCATCTAGTGTGATTCAAATATTCAATAATCTTTTTATAAGTAGGTACTACATATAGTTTTTTATAATTTTCTCATGATTTTCATTCCCACTAACTATGTCAATAAGGAATGTGTTAATTTATATATACAAGGATGAATGTGAGTAAATAATTATGGAGCTAAATTGAAGGCTTTGCACTGCACCTACACTCACATTATTGAAAAGTTGACTGTTTTTGTGATATACTATGACTCTATCATGAAAGGAATGGGCTATTTACTACTAAAAAATGATAATCTAAAATCATACACATCATTAAAAATAAATACCATTGAGAAGAACATCATGACCCATTATCTGGAGTTACAGTTATGATTTATTCCATGAAAATATTATCGTACTACCTTAATATAGATATGTGTGACAGATATACCGATCATTAGACACTAATGTATACATTCACACAGAAGGCGTTCAAAGAGAATCAAAGTTGATGATATGAGGTTATAAAAGAGTATTATTTAACTATTCAAAATCATCCAAGAATGGAAAAAAGGTAGATTATACTCTTATTATAAAAATGATTCTATTCTATCAATATTGATAATTAAGAAAGGCACTATATTCATTCTTATACAATGGTTGAGATTAGAAATCATAATGGCAGGGAATACATCCAACCGTGAAAAAACTATTTCCCAACCATTTATCCAAGACAATATTATAGGGGCACAATGGGTTGATCAAGTGTAGTAAAATAAAGTAAATTTAGTAATGGAAGGTAAGATAAAAGCGTTTCATATCAATGATGATGGTATGATTTGGTTTGGAAAAGGCATTGTGTGCCATCAGCACATATGGTAAAGAATGAGCTGTTGGATAATAAACATAGAACAAGAATTCTCAATCAATCATGGGACCTCCAATATGTTTTGTGAACATCTATAACACTTCTAGTGGGGTACTAAGAAGAATGAAATTTTTATGTAAATCCCAAGGTTCATGATATGATATCGTGTTAATGAAGAGAAATAAAATTCCAATGGGATGATGCATATATTTACTATACACAAGTAGAAATCAATGAATGTAACTATGGACTTTTTCATTGGTCTACCATTGAAATACCATGGAAATAATGTTACATGGTTTGGGGTTGGATGACTCACCAGTACTACCCCCATCCTCTCTATTTGGGAACATCTCTCACACAAACAACATGTCAAGATATATGTGAAATAGGAGGTGAGACAGCATGGGGTTCCACATTCTAATACCACTTTTCATGATCCTAGGTTCACATATAAATTCAAAAAGGTCTTCAAAATTCAATGAGTACTGAATTAATATTGCGTAACACTCCATTATTTAATATTATGTCATCTCTTTAAAGTAATTCTATTGTTTGGCCTACACGCAACACTGAGTTCGAGCAAACCATCACTTACCATACTAGTCATTCAAAAACAATTTTATGAATTGTATTAAATACATTTGGATATTTATATACACCATAAAATTTTAACATCAATATTATTTGATTCATTGACATAATATATGAAAAAAAATTAATTTATCAGATAAAAGTAATAATTTAAAAAAAAATGTGATTTTACAACATTTTAATGGTGAACCATTTTTAAATTAAATATTTAACACTTTAATAAATTAATGTATACAAAATTATCTTTTTATATATAATCAGTACATATAAGTTTAGTTTGGATAATTTTTTTTGTTTTTCTGATAACATTTATATATTGATTAATAATAAAAACTACTAAATTTTAATGGAAAACAACTATTTTAATAAAAGTAATTATGAGTGTTAAAATATACATTTTAATGATTATATAAGTATAATTATATAATATTTTTATCAATTAATCGAATTTTGGTCTTAGGAAGTTGTTTTACAATTAAATTACAGACAGACACATATCAATATTTTGATTGTTTTTACTTTCAAAAACCTGCTTTTTGGTTTTGACAATGGAAATTAATTTTTAATTAATTAATGAAAATTTTATGTTATTAATTTGGTATGAAAGATATCATTTTTTATTTTTAAATATCACAATTTTATTTGTTGTGTTTTTGGTATTTTTTGAAAACATTCAATTTTATAGGAATAGTGGAAAATATACTACATTATAAATAAATACCATCTTTTTCAATTAATAATAATAATTATTTAAAAGTTTATATTAACATCAAAATAAATAAATAATACATGTATTATTCCAATGTAAGTCATTTGAGTCACATTATAATAATATTAGACATATAATATTTTAATGAACTTTTTAACGTCTTTACCCACCTTCTATGCACATTTTCAAATTTTCATAAAACATAATATTACATCATTTGTGAAATGAATTTAAAAAATATGAGGGACAATGTATAAATCAGTACGTAAAATTTGGTTCAATAGGATGAAAACAATATTTTGTGAATAGTAAATATTGAATTTTATTTACCAAAGATTAATGTAATTAGTGTAATTAAAGGTTTAAATGAAAATATAATTAACCTTACACATGTCCTAATTATATTGGATAAGTGTATATAGGCCAAAATCATCATTAGTACAAAATTTTGATCCCTTTTTATCAAATTGGATTAGATTAGGACATTTATTATGTTTTATTTAAAGAAGTATTTAATGTCTTAAATTAAAATTTTATTAACTAAATCATTTTTAATATAATTTGAATTTTTTGATTCAATAAATTAATTTTATTAGTGGATATGACATGTTAGGGATGATTCAATGTATTTTTTTTGAAGCAATGAGGTTGTTATGGATTTCAAAAAACCAAATGCTAAACACTGTAAAAATTGACATAAACGAGTTTTTAAAACAAAAACTATTTTATTAAATGATATAATATTCATAAAATTCTAGGGTTCAGAAAGAAGACTTATATAATTTTATATATGTCATTAATAAACCAATTTTGGTTATCCTTCCAATTTATAGTCTTATTTTTAAGGATGTAGTGTAATATTACTAGAATACATAGTAAAAGATAAACTATTAAACTATGTGTTAAATCGAAATGATTAGGTAAATATGGTGACCTACACATTTCTAAAACCTATTGTTTGGGATTTTTTTACCCATAAACTCATTAATCTCTAAATAAATTTATTTTGAGCCAATGGAAACAGAAAATGATTTTATAATAAAATAATATTTCAATCATTTCCTAAAGTTCCCCTAACATCTCTATTTAAAGGGTACATCCCCTTCTCTTGTATCGTCTGACCCCAGATCATATATCCTCCATACTACCCTCAAATGAACATTTAGGCCTAATTTTGATCTGAAAGAAAACTTATGGATCCATTATTTTCAAATCAAAAAGATGCCCTCGAAGTAGATGTAATTATTTAAACACCTCTTTCAATATTATTTTCAACTTCCACATCCAATTTCGTTGTTGTTTCCATTAAAAAATAATAATTCTAGTACCTTATACATAATGGGATGATATTAGAAATTTGGTTCATTCATATTCAACATTCTATAAATCCTATGAACGACAACGTCATCATACGTGCGTACGTACGACTTACCTTCTCCATGTCATGTGGTATTATGTTATTCAACTCATCATTATTTGGATGGATATAAAAATGGGTATAAATGAGGTAAATAATAAATATATCATGGTAAATATTTTTGGAAAATAATATATAATCCAATTACCTGTGATTTCACCATCAATATAATGATATTTTCACTCGTCTATACGTACAATTTAACATCTCTATAGCAAGATGATATTTCATTCCCCATCGTAACCATTCAAGAATAAATATCATTTAATGGTAAAAAATAAATTCTAAGAACATAATATCATCCATCATATCAATAAAATCCATCTTATCCATAAAAACATGAATTAATTAACAAAATATATAAAGGAAAATGAATCAGTTAGCGCCCGATATTATGATACTACAAAAATATTATTAACAAATAAATTGTAGAGAATCGTATATGATATCATATTTATGTATGTAGTTTTTGTATAATTTAATAACACTTCATTATCTATTGTACTATTGGTTATCATACCCTTGACTTAGTAAAAGTACAAGGCAAGGGTTAATTCTTAAATCTCATTTTTATCGGAGATTGTTTATGTGTAAGTATTTACTTGGACATTTTTATCATCCTTGCAAATGTTTCATAAATTATTTTTAAAAGGATTATCTTTATGGAAATCTATAACTAAAACATAATTTTAATATTTTTAAATATTTATTCTTCTAGACCATTCTCATTATGGTCAATGTTTTCAAAATGGATTATGGATTTATTAATATGGACACGAATGTTTTAAAATGTTTATTTTGTTCAAAATTGTCAATGTTTCATGGGACACTTTAATTAATAAACATCATTAAAATTTATTCATTAATAAATTATGTGACTTTTAGATGATTTCTTGTTAAATGTTTATTTTTCTATAATAGTTTTATTGATTATTTACAACAATTTCAATATCCTTTTTTGGTGATTATTCATTATTGATTTTTATTTTTATAAATTAATATATTATATTGTATTGAATGAGTCATGATATGTGTGACAATGTATGTCCTATTTTTATCCTATTAATGGTCTATTGTTAAAATATTTTCATTTCTTATTCTATTTTAAATACGAATGTTTATGTTATATTTCAAAAGTATCATATAAGGAATGCATTGGACTTAGTAAGTGACAGGTGGATCCCGCTATAGCTCCTTGATGCATCAGTGGGTTTCATGATTAAAACCAGTGTCTTGGAACATGACATTGAGAAATATTATATTTCTGGTCTTGGCATGAGGGCATGAATTATTTGTTAATATTTTTAGCATTATGAATTAAATCATTATGTTATTAGTTATTAATGTTACATGTGATTATTGAATTAGTAGAATAACTATGTGCATAAGATAATGGAATTATTTTATTTATCGTTTCCATATATTATGATGTTAATGTTTAAAGAGCTTTTGTTTCTATTTTATATCATTACAGAAAACTTTACAATTATTTTCGATAGATTCAACTATATTTTTTAACAATTTTTATCATCTGAGAAAACCCGTTTCTTTTGTTTTATTTTCCCTAGATACCATGAATTATATTATGACTATATATATATATAGGTTTATCCTAAGGGAAAATTTGTGTTCTCACTGGAATATTTATGCATTGTTTTATGTCTTAAATCGTACTGTAAATATCAGGTATGTAATCTATTTTCAATGACTGCTAAACTGATCGGTCCATCAAGAAATGATTCCTTATAATCATGAAAATGTATTAAAATAATGTACCATCTTTAGGATTATTTGATTAGGTCATTATTGTTGGTATATGATGGAGGTTTGGTAAAAACATCTGAAACTTGATATAGATAAACTATGATAAGAAAACATTACCATATGTTAGACTTTGAGGAATAATATAGAATAACATCCTAAAAAATCAGTAATGTAGATATTATTTGGGTTTTTATGAATTGCATCCATTTATCGATTCTATAAGTGGGTTTGGTTTTGAAAAAGATGTACCTTGGAGTGAATACAACTGCAAGGATTTTCTGAATTGACCCAGGGTATCATAGAACACAAAAATATGCCATATTACGCACCTAATTTTACACTCATTTGGGTTATTCTTTTGATAATTTAAATTTTCATTAAAAACCATTATGAAGGATTTATAAGTAAATATATACTAAAAGAATCCATTTTTTTGATTATGGATTGTATACATAAACATTTCAATTTACGTTATGTATTTTACATGTTTTTAATTATGCATTGGGATTCATAAAATAACATAGGGTATGAAAATTGTTTAATATGGAATCCAATAGAATGAATGATAACTCCAGTAATAAGCATGATCCAAAGAGTAAGAACGATCATATCTTTCATTGTATTTCACCATTATTTAGAATGGAATCAATCTCTCAGAAATTCTAATCATACGAACAAATAGTATCTTGTGTTTATAAGATAATTAAATTATTCTCTGATTCATTTGGGTTTGAATGAAATCCTTTAATGAAGAGGGTGATAGAGACAAAGGTGGATAATGGGTTAGAGGGAAAGAAGGATTATCCCAATTGTTAAAACTGTGGAATGAATAACCCTATGTACTCATGAAAAGAATGGGAGTTAATATAAGTGTGGAGAAAAAGGTCACCATGTTTGTGATTGAAAGTTTAAGAAAAGGGTTTCAAATGATCAATGCATCATCTGGAAGGATTTTGGACACATTTCAAATCAATTTTCCAATCATAAGAGTATATCTCAAGTAAAGCTATTGTATAATAATCAATTTATACTACTACCATAGATGAAGATTGATGATTAGTGTTCTTTTGTTGTAATTAATTATTTTTTCATTTGAGTATTGTTGTATTGATATAGATGTTATATGAATTATAGAGTATATGAGGATTGTATTGATGTACTATTTCATTTAGGATTTTAGTTTTTTTGTTCAAATAAATGTGACTCAACATAATGTTAATATATTGGGGAAAAAATTGGTTATGGGATGATAAACCATAATACACTCTAGATTTTGAGGTAGTGATTTTGTAATAAGATATTGTTCTCATGAAAAAATTATATTTGATATTCTTGACTATATTGGAACTAATTAATTATTTTTAAATTCCAACATTGTTATAGTATTAATATTTTTTGATATAATGAATTATATCTTGTATTCCATAATGAATAAGTGATCATGAATTTAATCAATAAGGTTTTTTGAAAATATATTGTGTTACAATGTTTTAATATAATACATTGTGAAGGTATTTACATGTTATTGTGAGGAAAAAAGTGATATTTTTTATGTCATGTTGACGATCCTTATAAATTTTTGGACTATGTGTTTGGAAACATGTTTTTTGGATAAGTCTATTTGATCGAATATATTAAGCTAGACATTGTATACTATTATTTATGGTTAAAATATTTTCTTATTTTTATTTTTGGATTTTTATAAAATGGATGACCCTGTGATCAGGCGACAACCTGTCATGTCCGATATGGTCGTGAGACTTAAACCCTCAACTGAAGGGAGACAAGGGTGCATCACCTACCACTGGACTTGGTGATATCCATTTTTGTATAATGTAGTTTATTAAGGGTATGAAATATGAATTATAAATTAAATATTTTGAAACCCTATACGATTAGGTTATATAAATAATTATGAGTTCTATAGTCTTTTAGAGGGAATGATGAGTTTCTGGTAGATATTATTTAAATAATGGAATTATTCTTGTCATTTATTAATTTTTTTATACAATGATGAAATTAATTATTAAACATTTGGGAAAGAATATTAAATACAAAAATTTGTTATCCTAATACCTTATGTTTTGTTTAACTTTTGATATATTAAATCATCGTAGACTTATGGCTTTAAGGATCTCAATTATCCATTTATGGTTCACTTTTTTGTAATTGATGACCTCAATCACTCCATATAAATATTAAATATTTTCTCCTACTTTGTTTCTCTAATTTCCACCAATGTTCTTCAATTAAAAATCTTAATTTGGTGGTTTTTTTATTTCCCTTTTCCTCTCATTAAGACTAAATTTTTGTAACCCTATTTCCGATGTGGGTTTTCCACAACGTTATAATCTATTTCAACCTTTTATTTTTTATTAATATTTTCACATTGTTGGAATTAAATTTATTGAAAGAGTGGAGAATGTAACACTCTATGATTTCATATTACGTTAACTCTTTAATGTAATTCAACTGTTTGCGCTACACACAACACCGAGTTTGAGCGCACCACGAATTACCAAACAAGACGTTCAAAAAAGTAGTTATTAATAGAATATATTAAATTTTAAAAATATTATATTCCATATAATTGTAGCATTCTTATTATGCGTTTCTTATATAATATAAGAACACAATATATTTTTGAGATAAAATGGTTTTTTTTTAATTGATTTTACCTCATTTTCATGTAATGCCATTTTTAAATCCAATATTTATCATTTTTATAAAATCAATTTGACAAAATGAAGTTATTATTTATAATCAGGACATTATAATTCAGATAGGATTTTTTTTTGTTTTTTTATAACATTCGTATTTTGATGAATAATGAAAAATACCGATATTAAATAAATAAAACTTTTTTAATCAAAATAATTTGTAGTGATAATTTATACATTTGAATGACTATGAAGTATAATTATATTATAATTTTATAATTTATTCCTATGTGGAACAATGGATGTAATTTTACATTAAAATTGGACATAAACAGATATCAATATTTTATATTTTTTACTTCTCAAAAACCCGCTTTCAGGTTTTTACAACTGTAAATAATTTTAAATTAAATAATGAAACTTATAATTTTTGTATTTAGTAAAATAAATAATAATTTTATAATTTGGAATATCAAATTTAACTTTGGCTGTATTTTTGATATTTTTCTGGAAAAAATTAATTTTTATGAATAGTGAAAAAAATAATATATAGTACATAAAAACCATCTATTTCATTTAGTAATTATTTATAACTAAAAAATTACCTTAATTTAAAAATAGATACATAGTACATATAATTGTCTAATGTAATTCATTTGAGTCAATTTATAATAACACTATATGTATAAAAATTCGTGAAACTTTTTAACATCTTATACACATCTTCAAGGCACATTTTCTAATTCGCATAAAATGTAATTTTATAACCTCTCTGGATTGAATTTCAAAACTCTAAGAGACAAATTTTTCAATCAAATAATTAAAATCAAGTTCAACATGATGAAAATATTTTTTTTGAATAGTAACTTGTGAATTTTATTTACCATAGTTAAAAGTAATCAATTCCCTTAATGGTAAAAAGTATATTATAATTACCCTAAAAAATATTCTAATTCTATTGGATAATTTAATTTAGACCAAAATAATCCTTATAAAAAATTACTTTTCTTTTTCATCCACTTGTATTATATTAATACATTTATTATATTTTATTTAATTATGTTTTAAATGTGTTAAATTCTTATTTTATTAAATAAAATATTTTTATATAGGTTTATACATAAAATAAATGTTAATAAAAAAATTAATTAAGAAGGATTAATGTATTTCCTACGTCTGGGTATTTTATTTAAAAAAATTATTTATTAATTATATAATTTTATTTATGCCATAATAATGATGCTATAATTCCCATATTAATGGAAGAATCCAATAAATTATATTATAAATATTAAATTAAATGTAATTAGAATGTTTTAATGACATACATGAATTTTATTAAATAATATCACATGTTATGGTTTATTCAATGTATTTACTTTGAAGTAATCATGTTGTTATGACTTTCAAAGAAACAAAATACTAGATAGTGTCAATATTTACATAAATGTGTTTTTAAAACAGATACAATTTTTTAAAAGATATAATATTCAAAAAAATCTATCATTCGTCCCAAAGACATAAATAATGTTATATATGAAATTAATTAACAACTTTATGTTCTATTGGAATTTTATAGTATGTTTATTATCAATATTGTGTAATAATACATGAATAATGGTAAATGTTAATATATTTAACTAATGGTAAAATCTAAAAGATAAGGTTAATATGGTGACATAAAGTTCACTAAAACATTTTTTTACTGTTTTTAGATCTATACAACCTTATAATTTATATAAATCATTTTGGAGACATAAGAGACCGAAAAAAAATTGTAATAATATAATATTTCAAGCATTTCCTAAAGAACCCCTCACCTCTCCTATTAAAGGGGACGTCCCCTTCACTCAAAATCACAGCTCCAGATCCTTTTGGAACTTCCAAACCCTAAAAAATTATTCTCTATACTACCCTCAATTTATCCTTGAGGGATTTAATTGGTCTGAAATCCCACCTAAAGAGACCTTTTGTTCAAATAAAAATGAAGCACCCAAAGAAGTGATAATTATTTCATCACCTCATTCAAGGTTTATTTCGTCTTCCAATTACTATTTCAGTGTTGTTTCCAAACAAGAATAATAAATCCAATACCATGTACATACTTATATGTTATTATAAATATGGTACAACCATATTCATCATTCTATCCATCGTATGATTGACAATGTCACCATATGTTCGTATGTACGTCTTACAGTCTCTATGTCGTGGTGTAGTTTGTCATTCAACAATTAATTATTTGGATGGATATAATAATTATTATAACTGATTTAGATAATAAATATAACATTATTATTATTATTATATAATATACTTTCCAATTACATAAAATTTCACAATCAATTGAATGATTTTTTCGCTCATGTGTATGTACGGATTACCATCTCAACAGTACGATGGGAATTAATTCTCCATCATAACCATTCAAGAATAATCTTCATTTGATGATTAAAAATAATGTATATGAAGATAATATCATTATGTATATGATTCAAATACATCCTATAGATAAAAAACATGAGTAATGTAACAAAACATTTTAAAAAAAATCACTTAACACCCGAAATAATGGTACTACTAAAATATTATTTACAAAAAAATAGTTGAGGATCATATATATTATCTAATTTATGTATTTGGTTTTTATATAGTTTAATAACAATTCTTTAACCATTATATGGGTGGTAAATTTACCCTTGACTATGGAAACGTACATGGTATGGGTAAATTCCTCAATCACAATATTATCTGATATTTTTTATGTTTACTTTTTTATAGGGAAATATTTATCATCAATATCCATGTTTCATAAATGAATTTTAAAAAGGATTATTTTTAAGGAACCTAGTAACTAAAAAATCATTTCAAACTATTTAAATATTTATTCTTCTAAACCATTCACATTAATGTCAATGTTTTCAAAATTGTTTACGAATTTATTCATTGGGAGATAAATGATTTAAAATATTAATTACATTAAAATGTTTCAAAGTGGTATGTGACAAATTGATTTTAAATTATCTTTTATATTCAATCATTTATAAATTTTTTGACTTTTAAATGATTTCATGAAAAGGGGATATCTCTCTCAAATTGTTTTACCGATCATTTTCAACTATGTCAACATCCATTTCTAGATGTTATTCATGATTGAGGTTGATTTGTTATAATACAATATTATATATTTAATTGAATGAGTTATGATATGTTTTATTATGGGTGTGCTATTTTGTACTATTCATGGTTGATGGTTAATGTATGGACCTTTCGTATTCAATTTTTATTATAATGTTTATGTTATGTTTCATCATTTTCATATGAATAATTCATTGGACATAGAAACTAATATTTGGATCCTAATATATCTCTTTGATAAGTCAGAAGGTCTCACGAGACAAACTAGTGACTTGGAACAAGTCCTTGACAAAATATACAAATAGGGTCTTGGCACGAGGCCTAGACTTCGTGGTTTAGATGTTCGCCATTATTCATTACATCATTATGAGATTAGTTCTTGATGGTACATGTTATTATTGGACTAGTAGAATATCTATATAAATATGTAGATGGATTTATTTTGTTTATCACTTCCATAATATGCTGATTTTATGTTAAATGGTACTGTGTTTCTATTTTATACCTTTCCATAAATTATTATGATTATTTTTTGATAGATTCCACAATATTGTTTAACCATTCTAAGCATATGATCTCACCCCATTCTTATGTATTATTTACCCAAGATGACATGAAGTATATTATAAAATATATCTAAGTTTATGTTAAGGTAATAATGGATGTAACATCCCGAACCCAGGTGCCACGCAACGGGTGACCCGAGCCCGGTTCGCCATGTGCCCTCAAACGCATTTCCCCAAATGCTAGAGGCTGCCGACTAGCATCGAGGGACCATGTCTGATAGTCGGGAAACTATTCCCTCATTTTCCAAAGTGTAGTGCAGTGGAATACCAAAATAAACATACAACAAACAGCGGAAGCAGTAAACATACACAATTGAAATAACTATAGCAGTGGATATAACCAACAGTATATAAGTGATGATGCTACATGTTCAAGTTCTAAAAAATAGCCAGAACATGTTATACATCAATACAGTACAACAAAAAACACAGTATAGAAAAACAAGAAAAATAGCTGGCAATGACATCGTGAGCCTAGGCTCGGTCCCATGCTCTCCTACTCCTCAGCAACAGTTAAGTAGCAGTATAGGGACTCTTGCCCCTATCTACACATGCATCAATGTAATCTATTTGGGCCGAAAAGTGTGACCCAAACAGGGTGTGAGAAATATATCTCAGTAGGCACCCACCGAATGTTCGTGCCCAACTGGGTGTAAGCAAGAAACAACATTGTGAAGTAGTAATATGCAATAAATTAAGCAGCACTCAAAAGTAACTAATTACTAGTTATATTGCCATTTAATTATACATTTAATCCATTTATATATTAGAAACCACCAAAGTGAATTTCTAGGTAACCAGTCCACACCCTCAGACAAACAAAACCTTACCCTTAGGTAAGCAGAATCCAACCCACAGTTATAGCCCTCGGGCGTAACACAAATTGCCCCCAGGCGTAGGAAGTGTCGCCCGTAGGCACAGAAGTCAAGCCTTCAGTCATGAAAAGTTACCCTCAGGCGAAATACTACAACCATCGGGCTAAATAGTGCAGTTCCCTCAGGCTAATCACAACAACGCCCTCGGGATAAATACAAAAACGCCCTCAGGCTAAACAGGTAACTGGGCCATTCCCAAGAGGTAAACAAGAAGTAACAAGAAATTCCTCTCAAGTCAATTTCACAATTACTAGTTTTAAGGCATACCCTTGGGTATCCTGGCCAAACTGCTAAACAGAGAAACACACTCCGGGGGTGGTTCCGGATCCAAGCATCGATCCCAACCAGAATTTTAATATCATGGTTTAATCACCTGTGCAATTTTAGGCATTAAACATAGCAATGACCTCAGCCACATGACACCCCAACATGGGTTCGTGGCACAAAAACGCACAAAACACACAGCAGTTGGAAAACTAAACACAAAGCCACCTACCTTATACGCCAACGAACGCTACACCCGTACGCCGACTCTAGAAACGCCCATGAACGGTGTTGATCTGACGAAGAACAAAACTCAGTCAAATGTTAATAACATGCGTTATGAGAGTAATTGGAATGAACTATACGAGGAGAGGAGAGGGCTTACCCGTGCGGTCCAATGAAATCGTCCGATGCCAAATCGGATTCCGGACGAATTCCTGGTGGATCTTCAAAGATCCAGCCTCCTCCTTTGGCTCTGAATTGGCTCAAGTGCCTCCTCTGCCAAATGAGGAGGCTACTGCCTTTTTTATGCCGAAAAAAACAAAGTACACGGCATGTACATCCAATTAAACGGCATGTACTCCCTTTATTTAACTGTTCATTTGGCGGCACCACCCCATTGTTCATCTGTCGACATGAGTACACGACGTGTACTCTCAAGTACACGGCGTGTACTATCGCCCAGCTGGCGATGACGCCACCACCTTACTGTTTAAACCTACCGACTGACTACACAGAGTGTAAGGTACCACTACACGGCATGTAGTTGGTTCCTACACCCTCCATCGCCGGCATGGTTACATGCCCCGTGTACTCATCCCAACACATCCAAAAGTACACTACGTGTGGATAATGTACATGGCGTGTAGTTCCAAAATTCAGGATTTTCCCCATTTTCCATATTTTCTCAAAAACACTTAAGGAAAAGGAAAAATAAGAAGCCATACATCTATAACAAGAAATGGGTTCTTACAAACATCCACCCTTATAGCTATTCTTCCCTGAATTGCCCTTCCAAGGGTGGCGAACAGAAAGCTCAGAACAGCTCTGGCCACTGAGAACATACGTTGGCCTCCCGCTGCCAAGTCTCGTCCTGCACTCGGCCATACTGTCATAGCACCCGTATGATAGGAACTGACCGGGATCGGAGAACCTTTGTGCTCCTATCAACAATACGGATCAGATGCTCCTCAAAGGATGCATCATGCTGAAGCTCCACCTCCTCTGGATGAAAAGTGTGAGATAGTTATGAATGGTAGCGATGCAACTGAGACACGTGGAAGACGTTGTGCATGGCTCGGAACCGCTGTGGTAACTTCAACCAATAGGCAACCATCCCGACTCTCTCCAGAATCTCAAATGGTCCCATATACCTTGGTGAAAGCTTACCTTGTCTCCTAATCTGTTTGTGTCCCAGCCTCGGCAAAACACGCAAGAAAACCTGATCTCTGACCACAAACTCCAAAGGACGTCAACGGCGATCAGGATAAGACTTCTGATGAGACTGCGTGATATCCATCTGCTTCCAAATCAACTAGACCTACTCAGATGTCTCCTGCATGAGCTGTGGACCCAGTAAAGCTGCCTCACCAGCCTCTAACCAGCACAATGTTGATCGGAATGTCCTACCATATAAAGCCTCGTATGGTGCCATCTCAATAGTTTCCTGAAAACTATTATTATAGGCAAACTCGACTAATGGTGTATGCTTCTCCCAATAGCCCCCAATGTCTAGGACGCAAGCTCGTAACATGTCCTCTAGCACTTGCATCGTCTGCTCTGACTGGCCATATGTCTGAGGGTGGTATGTTGTGCTCAGAATCTCATGTGTACTCAGCACCCTCTGAAAACTCTGCTAGAAACAAGATGTAAAGAGAGCGTCCCTATCTGAAACGATTGAACGAGGGACCCCATGAAGACGTACGATCTCTCGGATATACAGACTTCCAAGCTCGTCAACACCGAAGGTCTCCTTGATCGGCATGAAGTGAGCCACCTTCGTGAGTCTGTCCACGACAACCCACACGACATCTTTGCCTCGAGGTGACATCAGAAAACCCGTCACGAAATCCATCGCAACATCATCCCATTTCCACTCTGGAATGGGCAACAACTGTAACAGCACAGCTGGTCTCTGATTCTCTACCTTCAACTGCTGACAGGTGGAACACCTCGTAACAAAACCAGCTATCACTCTCTTCATACATGAACACCAATACTGACGCCTCAAGTCACGGTACATCTTGGTAACCTCGGGATGAACTACCCAAGATGAAGCATAAAACTCCTGCATAAGCTCCTTGCGTATATCCCCTGGAACCCATACACGTCCATGGAAACAAAAAACCTAATCATCGACTATCGTCCAACCTGGAGGAGGGTCCTCACATGCCACTGACTCCCGTAGAACTAGGCCTTCTGAAACTAATAGATGTCTCATCCTCACTCTGTCCAAGAGGGTATAAGTCATAGCTAATGAGGAAAGATAAGTCTGCACCTGAATGTCATGCACCTCCAGATGCATCTCAGACAACAAAGCCATAAGATGCCACTCACCATTGGCCTCTTGCACTTCCTGTATCTAAGTCTTCTTGCTTAGTGCATCATCTACTGTATTAACCTTAACAGGTGTATAGTCAAGCTCATAATAGAAGGACTATAGGTACTCGACCCACCTTCTCTACCTCAGATTCAGGTCACGCTGAGTAAAGATATACTTTAGGCTTCTGTGGTCGGTGAAAACCAAAAAATGATCTCCCAAAAAGTAATGTCTGCAACTGTGCAACGCATGAACAACTACATCGAACTCGAGATCGTGCGTCGGGTAATTCCTCTCATGTGGCCTCAGCTGCTGAGACCCATACGCAACAACTCGGTCGCCCTCCATCAGAATGTATCCCAGCCCAATCCCCGATGAATCACAGTAAACTGTATAGCTCTTCCCCTGCTCTGGGAGTATCAGGATCGGTGCTGATGTCAACCTTCCCTTCAGGTCCTGAAAAGCTGCTTCGCAAGCTTTCGACCAAACGAACTTCACACCCTTCTTAGTCAGACCTATCAACGGTGATGCTAAGCGGGATAAGTCATGTATGAAGCGTCTGTAGTAACCTTCCATCCCTAAGAAACTCTGTATCTCAAACACGTTCTTAGGCTGCTCCCAATAAACTTCTCTTCTTACCTTATCTGGGTCTACTGCAACTCCTACATCAGATATTATATGACCGAGGAAGTGAATCTGGTCCATCCAAAAGTTACACTTTGGGATCTTAGCATATAGGCGATGCTCTCTCAGTGTACTCAATACGATCTAATGAATGGTGGCATGGTCCTGTCGAGTATCAGAGTAAACCAAGATGTCATCCACAAATACTACAACAAATGAATCAATATATGGATGGAACAAATGATTCATTAGATCCATGAAAACTGCTAGCGCGTTCGTCAGTCCGAACGGCATAACCATATACTCATATAGACCATACCTACTCCTAAAAGCTGTGATAGGTATATCAAATGGTCTAACACGCAGCTGATGATATCCGGATCTCAATTCAATCTTCGAGAACACTAATGCTCCACAAAGTTGATCAAACAGATCATCTATCCTTGGCAGGGGATATCAGTTCTTAACAGTCAACTGGTTCAGCTTCCGATAACCCACACAAAGTCTGAGGGTACCATCCGCCTTCATTGCAAAAAGGACCGTAGAATCCCAAGGAGAAGTATTGAGTCATATAAATCCCTTTTCCTGTAACTCATCTAACTGCCTCTTTAGCTCCTGCAACTCAGGCATGGCCATCTTATAAGGAGGAATGGACACCAGTGCTACTCCTGGCACTAGCTCAATAGAGAAATCCACCCCACGCACTGGAGGTAGACCTAGAAAATCGTCCGGGAGGACATCCTTGAAATGATCGTCAACTAGAGGGAAATCCGTCTGAAAATTCCGCTAGTCATCCAGATATCAGCTCACAATCTGGCCTATGAATCCACCATGCCCATGATGCTCTGGTCCGGCTCGACTCGCCTGAACATCCCACTCTCGCTTGTATAGAAACTCCCCACCCACTGGTGATGTGAAACACACCCTGTGACGATAGCAGCATACAAAGGCTCGAAAGGGAACCAACCAGTCCATCCCGAGAATGAAGTCATAGCTCGTCATCTCCAGGACATATAGGTCCCAAAGGAAGTGACATCCACCAACCTAAATGGGGAACTCCTTGCACTGACGCACACCAGTTGTCCTAGTCCCCAACAGAGTGTCTACCGTCAAGATATCAGAAGACGTAAAAACATCGAGTCTATGGATATCCACAACGAGTACATATATAAAACTATGTGTAGCACCCGTATCAAAAAGTACTGAAGACAAGACAGAAGCTACTAGAATAGTACCTCTAACTGTAGAAGGTCCGGGATCCTGCTCCTACTGGGTCTGTTGCACTGCATATGCCTGCCCAATTCTCCAGCCCTGCGACACAGCCTGGCTACCCTGTGCTGTCGCGCCATGCTGCCTCTGTGATCCTGGGGTCTATCTACCACGACTAAGACCACCATCTCTGCATGTACACCCTGACATATTCTAGTTCCCTAACTAGTAAGAATCCACTGGTCCTACTTCTGCATGCAGAGTCTACACAGAACCCCTCTCACTAGCCACTGGTAGAAACACCATGCAAAAGCACTGCAGATGACCCATATTTCTGCATGCTCAGGCCTCCACTGGGTCTCGTGGACACCACGGCCTCTTGTGACCCTCTCTGCCAAACTTGTAGCACCTGATCGGTCCACCTGAAGAAGCTTCTTGGCTGGTACTACCGCCCTGAGAGATGTACATCTGTCTCTTCCTCTTGCCAGCAGAAATAATACCAGTCACTGGTGCTGAACCACCCTGACTCACACCACAAGATTCCTACAAGTTCCTCCATGTAATCAGTGCCTGATTCACAATCGTGTGTGCAGTAGGCAACCTGAAAACAATAACCAGCACTCGGATGTCATACCGAAGACCATCCTTAAAACGTCTGGCTCTCAACATCTCATCACGCACCAGCACGAGTGAAAAATGTTGAAGCTCTATAAAAGGAGCAGAGTAGTCCATCACCGACATAGCGCCCGGATGTAGATTCATGAACTCTCAAGCTCTATCTACCCTCAGCATCTCGGGAAAGAAGAAGTCATAAAAGACTGCCTAAAAATATTCCCACTCCATGTCTCTGTGATGCTCTGACTGTGTGGTAACATCTCACCACCTCTTCGCGGAATCATGCAGCATGTATGTTGTGAGCTTGACCCTCCTCCCTGGAGGCATCTCAAGATGCTCTAAAATAGTCTACATCAACCCCAACCAAGACTCTTCGTCCTGTGGTCCGCCATCCCCTAAAAATGTGAGCAGATGTTGCTACTGAATGATACGCGTCAGCTCCACCATAGATGTGACAGCCTGCGATGCTCCCTGAAAGGTCTGCATGAACCGCAATAAGCATTCACGAAACTACGCCTCCACGCCTGTGTCTAGTATAACAGCTGGTGCCGCATCTGGCTCTGTTGGTGGATAAACTGGTAGCCCATGTCCCACCATCTTCGGAGTATAATCATCGCCGCTCTCCTGGCGAACAACTGATGGTCGTCTATGTGGCATGACACTACAAGGTCAAAAGAACGCCTCAGGTTCGAGATTATTATGACTGAAAGTGAAGGAACCACAAAGGGAACAAGAGGAAGAAGGTATTCAAAATTGTCAAAACAAGACAACTGGGCGTGTACAATGACTACATGGTGTGTACATGACTTCCCTTCCCCTTCCCAGGTCCTTCTACATGGTTTTCGTTCAACAAAACTACATAGAGTGTATAATATCTACATGGCATTTACGATGTTGTTTTCCAACTGCTCGTGTCATCTGTGACACGGACGACTACTCGGCTTTACACTACATGGTGTTTTACACCCTCACATGGTATGTACACCACCCTGTTTCCCTGCCACATGGCTAACGCCACACGGTCTGTCCTCGGACAAGACTACACGGCGTGTCCCACAGGTACACGGCGTGTTTAGGGGAAGGTGACACTGGACCATGTTGTTAATTACACGGCCGAGTCCCCAGGTCACACTACACGACGTGTCTATAACTGACACGGCATGTTCTATCAAGGAGTTCACCAACCCGTGTTGTTAGTTACATGGCCGGACTCCAGGTCACACTACATGATGTGCATAAAACCTACACGGCATGTTTTACCAAAGCCCTTCCCTACACTGTGTCGCCGACCACACGGTTTGTGACACGGGAAGAGAGTACATGGCGTGTTCTCGGGGTACATGGTGTGTACTCAAAAAGTTCATTTTTCTTCCCGAATAGAAGAACACACATGGCGTGTATGAGGTCCTACACTGCAGGTATTCTGGGATTTCCGAACAGTATGCCTCAGAAACTTCCCCGAAACCCAGAAAATACTGAAAAACAACACCTAAGTGTCAAATTCAGACCTGTGCGGGGCCAAACACCCCACGAATCAATGTTTGACATCTTATCTATGTTATAACAAATAAACATTCAATGATCAACCAAATTCGGGTCAATGGGGGCCTATACTCCCCAAAAACATGATTTTTGGCGTTCATTCTATAAACAAGCTCAAACAAACATACCATATCATAATGTAGGTATTTATCAAGCAGCTATCCCAATAGAATGCTTTATTAGCACAAAAACTATCACAACAACATGTGAATTTGTAATGCACCTACATGGCATGGAAACTATGCATGGAATGTGATATCTAGCATGTGCCTATATGATGCATGAGACGACATACACTCATATCATGGGTTGCAACTAAATAGAACCCACAGATAAAATATAAACAGCACAATCCAAGTGTGTTACCCAATGGTGAAAACATATCAACCGTAAAAATTGAAAACTCAAAATAATGCAAAAAATTTGAGGTAGACTGGCTTTTCCCTGTACACGGGTTAGCTACACCCAGGTACAGCTTATAACTATCTACCATTATGTCCTATCCCTGACTACATCTCCAAATAGTAAGTCAAAGAAAAGAACCCCTCTGATTCTACATTGTAACGTCCTGGACCCGGGTGCCATGCAACGGGTGCCCCGAGCCCAGTTCGTCAAGTGACCTCAAGCGCATTTCCCCAAATTTCAGAGGCTGCCGACTAGCAGCGAGGGACTAGGTCTGATGGTGGGGAATCTATGCCCTCATTTGTCAAAGTGTAGCGCAGTGGAATACCAAAATAAATATACAACAAACAGCGGAAGAAGTAAACATACACAACTGAAATAACTACAGTAGTGGATATAACCAACCATATATAAGTGATGATGCTACATGTTCATGTTCTAAGAAAACAGCCAGAACATGTTATACATCAATACAGTACAGCAGAAAATAGAGTACAACAAAACAAGCAAAATAGCTGGCAGTGGCATCACGATCCAAGGCTCGGTCCCATGCCCTCTTACTCCTCAACAACAATCAAGTACCTGTATAGGGACTCGTGCCCCTATCTACACCTGCAGCAATGTAATCTGTTTGGGCCGAAAAGCATGACCAAAACGGGGTGTGAGAAATATATCTCACTAGGCACCCACCAAAGGCCCGTGCCCAACTGTGTGTACTCAAGAAACAACAGTGTGCAGTAGTAATATGCAATATAGTAAGCAGTACTCAAAATTAACTAATTACCAGTTATATTACCATTTAATTATCCATTTAATCCATTTAAATATTAGAAACCACCACAGTGCTTTTCTAGGTAAACAGTCCACGTCCTCAGAAAAACAAAACCATACCCTCAGGTAAGCAGAATCCAACCCGCAGGTATAGCCCTTAGGCGTAGGAAGTGTTGCCCTCAGGCACAGAAGTCAATCCCTCAGGCACGAAAGGTTTCCCTTAGGCGAAATAATACAACCCTCAGGCTAAATAGTGCAGTGCCCTCAGGCTAATCACAACAATGCCCTCATGCTAAATACAAAAATGCCCTCAGGCTAAAAAGGTAATTGGGCCATGACCAATAGGTAAAAAAGTAGTAACAAGCAATTCCACTCAAGGCAATACTACAATTAATACTTTGAAGGCATACCCTTGGGTATCTTGGCCAAACATCTAAACAGAGAAACACACACCGAGGGTGGTTCCAGATCCATGAAACGATCCCAACCTACATTTTAATATAATGTTTTAATCACCTATGCAATTCTAGGAATTAAACATAGCAATGGCCTCAGCCACACGACACCCCACCATGGGTTCGTGGCACAAAAACGCACAAAACACACAACAATTGGAAAACTAAACACAAATACACCTACCTTATATGCCAACAGACGCTATACGCGAACTCTGACTCCAGAAAATCCCAAGAACATCGTAGATCTGATGAAGAACAAAACTCATTCAAACGTAAATAACTTACATTAGGAGAAGAATTGGAAAAAATGGTATCAAGAGAGGAGAGGGCTAACCCGTGCGGTTCCAACGAGATCGTCCAAAGCCGAATCAGATTCCAGACGAATGCCTGATGGATTTTCAAAGATCCTTCCTCCTCCTTTGGCTCCAAAATGGCTCAGGTGCCTCCTCTACCAAATGAGGAGGCTACTGCCTGTTTTAAGGTGAAAAAAACAAAGTACACAGCATGTACTTCCAAGTACACAGCATGTACTCCCTTCATTTAACTGTTTATTTGGCGGGACCTCCACATTGTTCATCATTCGACATGAGTACACGACATGTACTCTCGAGTACACGGTGTGTACTGTTTCCAAGCTAGCTGCGACGCCACGGATTTACTATTTAAACTTGCCGACTAACTACACGACGTGTAAGGTACCACTACACGGTGTGTAGTCGGTTCTTACACCCTTCGTCGTCGGCATGGCTACACACCCCGTTTACTCATCCAAACACGGCCAAAAGTACACAGCGTGTGGATAAAGTACACGGCATGTAGTTCCAAAATTCAGGATTTTTCCACATTTTCAATATTTTCTCAAAAACACATAAGGAAAAGGAAAAGAAGAAGCCCATACCTCTATTACAAGAACCAAGTTCTTACAATGGAATTCACAATGAAATATTTATGGAATTTTTTATGATATAAATTCTAATGTAATGTTCATGTATGTAATTTATTTTACAATACTATTTAACTATTCAGTCATTCTAAACATGATTCCTCGAAACCATTACAATTTATTAAAATAATTCTCTGGCATAGAGCATCTGGGGTCATGTAATTACAATTTCATCATGGCCTACCACCCCCAAATCGATGGTAATTTTGAAAAGACTATTTAGATGATCGATGATAATATAAGATTCATTACTTTTTAATTAAAAGGTGTTTCGAATCAATATCTCTCATGGGATGAGTCCTTATACAACAATATATTCCACTCGAGTATTCAGATGGGTCTACATGAAGCTCTATATGGAAATAAATGTATAACTCCAACCATTGGGGTGATTTTGGAAAAAGAATCATACATGGACATAATATTTTCATGGTGATGAAGAAAAAGGATAAACACATCCAATAACATAGCCAAGCTACTTAATGTTGGAAAAAGATATATTCTGAAAAATATCGAAGGGACATAGTGTTTGATGTTGGAGATAAATTCTTCTTTTTATTATCAATATAGATGTGAATAGTGTGGTTTGGAATAAATGGGATGCTAAGATGATGGTAAAATTTCCCCTTTGAAAATCAACAACATATTTGATCCCTGGACTATTAGATTTCACTTCCACCAAATATGGATCATGTACATGATTCCTTACATGTATCACTCTTGATAAAGTAAAAACCATATCATTAACATTTACTGAAATAAGTGTTGGTACCACTATAAGATTATCATTCTTATGAAGAGTAGCGAGAAATGATTCTTGACCGATGATATTAGTATTATGAGAAAATAGAACCCACAATATTAATGTGTTTTAGAGGAACAATAAGTACAAATAATCAACTATGGAACCATATAATTCAATGGAAGAGACGTACTGTCACAATTTTATTTAAAATTCAATTTTTATGGTGAAATTTCAGATGAGGGGAAGAATGTAATGACCGAAACATATATCAATGAAATTTCTCACATATTATGGTATTTAAATATATGATTAATCACATGAAATCATTCATAGATCAAAAACGTTATATTATAAATGAATAATTATTGAAATTTTATATATTTCTAGAATGTAAGTAAACAATACAGATGAATTATTAACATGGCCTTAGGAATAGTAATGTGACCATTAAGAATAGTAACCTATCAAAATGAATAATATCCTCACCAATAAATGTATAATTAAATTTATTAATCTTATAAATTTATATATGATATATTTATAATATAGTCTATGTAAATAAATGATTTTAAAAAAATTAATTAATTGTTTTTATATTAATAAGACAAAAGAATTAATTTTCAAAATTATCATTACTTTAATAAATTTCAGTAAAATATAAATTAATAAAATAAATTCCCAAATTAAATATTGCATGTCATATGATTTTATGATATTTTTTTAATAATTTATGTAATTTTGTGAAGTGTTATAAATTTTTTTACTCTTTTAAAATCCAATTTATCCATGTAAATGATGATTTTAATTACAATTTAAATTCCTGATATTTATAAATTTATTTTAAAAAGATGGATTTCAGTTTACAATTCTTCACATTGTTATATTTTTTGTGTGATGTTTTGAGATTTTTCTAAAACAATGAATTTTTTGTGCATAATGAAATAATATAATTTACAAAAAAAAATACATTAATTATTGATTCAGCGATGATGTAATGAATATTTGGGAAAAAATAGTAACAAATTCTTTTATATTATTTTATAGTATATTTTCACAAGGCTCAAACTTGGAATATTTATTATCCAAAAAATAATGAACTAATGAATATAAAAATTTGAAAACACACCTCTCTTCTAATATAAATTCCTCCCCTCATAGCCTCTTTTACTCACAACACTAATGCATTCAAACATTCCTAAATTATTCCCAATAATCATAGACATCCAATTCATAATTTACATGATCTCTTGGTGTCATAAAAAGAGAAAAAAAAATTCCCAATGGATGTTCTCAAGGAGGATAAATCCAAGAGGTAAAATATTATTCCATGTTGTTTAATTTTCTTTTCAATTTCATTAATTATAATAACCTTTCATCAACTCATTATATCTAAATTTCATGATAGCTCCAATAAGTTTTATATACTTAATAGTACCATTTTATTTGAATATACATCACTATAATCCTCCATCTCTAACATTGTATTCTAATAATTAAATAGACTCCTATGATTTTTCAATTTACCAACAACATGGGTGTTTCTCATTCATATTCCCTTAATTCCGTGAAGGATGATAATAAAACCATGACATGGTTGAAATAATATTTTAATGTGTATTTTATGACCCTTTATTTGTTTTTAATCAATTTTATATACAAAATATCAATTGATAATCCAAAATTATTATAATGTGATCGAAAATTAACCAAAATTAGCCAAAAATGTTCATCATTAACTTTTATGTAAAGATTAATAATCATCCCATATAACCATATTCTTAATAAGATCATTTAATATTATTAATGTTAGTGGATAACATATAATAAAAGTTACTAATATTTTCATTCATTTTACACAAACATCCATTCATTTATACATGTCTTCTTATTAAAAAAACAAATAAATAAAAAAATTGAACGAAAATTTTAAACTCTATAATTCATTGAATAGCCCATAAATTAACTTAAAAAATAATAATTAATATTATTCTTTTTCAAACTATTTTTAATTTTATAATTAATTAATATATTATGATTATATAGTAAAAAGATATGAATAATTCATTCAGACATAATGTAAGGGGAATTCTCGAACCCAACCCTCTTTCATTGGGTTTTCCCACTTTCACAATATTATTAGTATATATATTCCATAAAAAAATTATAATTATCATTACCTTAAATTTTTTTGGGATATACATGTTTTCTAAAATAGAATATGTAAAATAAAACATTTTTATAAAGAACTCATCTTTCATTAAAACAACTTTTACATAATGAGATATTTTCTTATTCACTCAAAATTTTAATTTTTATATCATGTATATTACTACAACAATAATTTATGAACCTTATATTTATGAATGTATTATTTTTTAAATTAATTCCATTACTTTCTATAGTATATTTTATGTTCAATATTGGTATACATTTTATGTGGCATTCATGAAAATGTAAATGTTATGATGTGATTGGTGTACATAAAATTATATAGAACTATTTGACTCATAAGATGTGATGGTTGATCCAGATATTATATAGCACTAAAATAAATTTTGTAATATTGTGTATATCAATTGGAAAAGTTAAATATATTTTAAAATTTTTTGATCTTTTTTCATAACAATGTGTTGTATTTGACCACTATGATAAAAGTTTTCATTTTTTTGTATTTCTTTATTTAATTCCATTATCTAATTCTTAATTTCATGATTAGGATAATGAAGTTATAATTTTGATCACTCCATTCTATATTGATTAATTTTATTAATTATCATCTTAAATGTATTTTAGATCAACCATTTCAATGATGTATATCATCAAGTTATTACATGTACTAAAGAGAACATGGAGTCCAATAAAAATCTAGTTGATATGGAATTAAATAAATGTTTATGTTTTATACTATAAAGTATATTTATTGTTATAGTTTTTCAAGGACAAAAAAACCCTTGGATCCGGGTTAGGTAATTCTTTAATGACTCTTATCATTAAAATGATGTAATGATAATGTAATAAGGGTTGGGTTTCTATATTATATATATGGTATGTGCAGTGTTCTCCTAATGATCAGGTAATTTCATAAGTGATTTTATATTTTTCTATTAATATATGTATATTCTACTATATGTCAGGATATTACATGCCATTTTCTATTTTAAACATCAATTGCTTATGAGTAGTCACAAATCATGAATATTAATAGGGAGTGATAGTTTACCATATGTGTATTTGAAATTCTTGTTGTTGAATGATAAAATAGTTAATTATAATGAAGAGATAAGTTTTCCAATGTTTTCAACACTTGTGAATTTCACATAATGAAATGGCTTATCATTGCATATAATTCTCACGAAATGTGGTTTTAGGGTGCTATGTGGGTGTTTAATGCTTCATTCCACCTTGAAACCATCCTTTCTCAACCTAAATTTAACCCCAATATATTTTTAAGATCTACATCCCTTTCAGATCATTATTTTTTTGATTGATCATGAATATGGTTATTGTGAATCAATTAGTGTAAGTGTTCCATCGAGGTTTTCATTCAATTGGTCATTATTAATACATTTTCTACAGTAATGGTTTGGATTAATGATTAATCAATGTTTTCTATATAACTATTGTGGTAGGTTTTGATATCAAGAAAATCAATGTTCGATCCATTGGTATTCAATCTATTCTGTAAAATTAATGTAGGGTTCTAATTTTCATGATGTAAGATATTATGTACAAAGGGTTATTTATAAGAATTTTTTGTTTCTCTTGAATAATTCCATTTTATTTTTCATTGAATTAATGTGATTTTTCATTCAATAGTAATCCTAGAATATTAATATATTTAAATGGGTTTTCACTAATAAGTAATTTTCCACACGAAGTGTTGTATTGAATTTATAAAGGATTATTTTCTTATGGACATATTTTTTTAAAAAACAATGTAATTTGGAGTGGATTTTAAAATATTTTATAATTATTGAGATTGGTTTTTAAAAAGGTTTTTTAAAACAAGGAAAAATTGGAAGCATTAGTGTGACTGGAATTAGGGAAGATCTACCTTTGTGTGTTTGTGTCAATTTTGAGGTAACCATTAGTACAACGATATACTATGGAAAGACTCAATATTTTTTAGAAAAAACATATTATTGTTTATACTCTATTATTTCTTGTACATATTTGCAAGGTCTATGGCCAAATATTGTGTACTATTTAATTTATCACTAGTTTATTTTTCATATGATGGGTTTTCCATGGATTTTTTTAACATGTTAATATTATGAGGTTGTGTAACCATAATTCAAAAGAAGGTATTTCATGGATATATTCTAGATTTAATACCTTATTATTAATGGATATTATATTATTTTAATCACTTCTACGTTCCCCGTTTCTGTAGTCGAAAACATGAATATCATCTATAAAAACAAAATGAAAAATCTACACAAATAGATGTGGATATATAAAACAAATTTGTAAAACTATTATCTTTTAAATCCTCTAAACCTCTCATTATTGATATAAGTCCATGTATATAATTTTTTGATGTATGTTAGTGGGATTTTTTTCCACACACTACATTGCCCATTGGGTGGTTTTAAATGACATATTTTATGATACAATTAAATGGAAGGGTATGTTATATCATATAATAATCTAATTTTCCATTTTATTATTGATGTATGGATTGAGGTTTCAGATGGTCACATGTATTATAATATTGTCATCTAACTCATACATTTATTGGATTATCATTTTTTTGAATTTTTTGGAATGGACATGATTATATATCATTTTTTTATTCATTTTACACTAATTTTATGTATTTTTTCTATATTAAAGACATGTTTCATTATTCTTGTTATACCTAAATATGGCGTTCCATCTCGGATGGAATGTTTTTTACACGTATTTGTTCATTAAAAGAGGTTATCCAAGTTTAATTCTCAACATGTAGTGATTTACAAATTCATGGGCATGGTTTATTTCTTGGGATATGAGGTGTTATAATAGTCCCAATTTTAGTAGTATGTATGGGAGGTTACCTTTCCATATCACTTTGGTGTCTCTACAAGTGTTATCATGGGTTGTCATAAAGGTTTTACAAAATTTGAGACATGTTTGTTGTGTTATTTTAATTGAATTTTATAGGAATTTAATTTTAATTTCCCTATGTATTATACCGAGTAATATTTTGATCAGAATAATTTGTAATTTCATTAAATTCATAGTTGTTTAAAATATTTTATATTGATAGATGTAGTTTTTTCAATGATGATGGAATCATCACATGAATTTTTTTATTTTTTCATGTGTTTGTTATACAATGCATTGAACAAGGGATCTATCAAATCTTTGTATTGAATATACAAATGAAATAATTGTAATGGAATCATCTTTTGGACCCTTCAATAAATGAAGTTCCAATCCAAAAAATTAATAAACTCATTAAATTTTATTTATGAACGTACGATGTGTGGGGGTGATGGATCTAATGTTAGTAATCATCATCCACCTATCTTATCTAGTGACATGGAACCCCGGTGATCTGAGTAATGGAATTAGGCTTATCAGAGGATCATCATCTTCATGAAAACTCTATTGATCTCTAGTGGGGTTTTCCATATCTATGATCAAGTGTCAATTATTGAGATGGTGGGAATCTATTCTAAAATATATGTAACATGAGGATCTTAACTAGTCTCCCTTGGGAAAAATATTAAAATAATATTTTTATCTTGATAAGTTATTTCTGGTGAAGAACTGGGTGTTTTAGACCTAGGATTTGTGGGTATATACCATTCTATAGTATTCTTCTAATTTTACTATGCTGATGTATCTTGAATTGGATCTTTTCACAGAAGTGTACCTAATGTTCTAGAGTTTTGAGTTGCTGTTGATGCAAATAATTAGTGAATGTTCATTCTCATGAGCCATTTGACCATTTATGATGAAATTAATAATAAAACACTATCTAATGTGGACATAGATGAGAATAATGGATTAGGTAGTTCTTCGGTAGGTGGGGTTTTATCTAGGGTGAAAATCATATCCTACAAATTAAACTGAATGGTGGACCATTCTATTTAGGAATACTTTCATAGCCTTCTTCACAATAGGCGCTTTCCATCTACTATTAGTGTGGGAGACATGGTTAGACAATGACTAACAGTATAGATGATCGCAAATGTTTTCATCATTCTGGATAATCGGATTTGAATCATTTTAGTGAAATGAAATCCTAGGGTAGTACGGTAAAATACACACTCACCAAATTTTGTGATGTACATATTGATTCATCCAATGGTAGTGAAACAAATTATCATTCCATGGGGTTTTTTTGGTGGTTATCAATTGATATCTCTATATTGAAGAGTATGAACATAAGGAATATTATGCACATATATATACAATTAGAGGTATGATGTTTATTGCATCTTCTGTAGTCATATATTTGATTGATATAGGTTCTACACACTCTTTAATATCATAAATATTAATTTAGGTTTTGATCATTCCTTCATAGATTCATAAATTATTTTTTAATTGTATCACACCATATAAAAGAGGGTCGAAAATGGTTTTAAATAAACACCATTTCATGTGAGGTTAGCATACATTGAGGTGGTATGAGACTTATTGGTTGTCATTCATGAAATCTTGGAAATGATTATTAACCATGAACGAAAATATGCGTTAAAGGCCTTATATATTTTTTCATCATCAGGTATAGTTTTTATCTTTTGATGGTGTATGTTACATTTTTTTTGAGTGGGACTATAAATCAGGAAGTGTGGGATATGTTTTTTCAATTTCTCGTGTAATTATATTCTATATATCTGATATGATTATTTATACACATAACCCATCCTTGGGTAGTTAATGACTGTCAGTTCTTATTGCATTCATTGAGGTGGTTCTATTTTATTTTTATACTATACCTCCATAGAGAGATATTGAGTTTACTATCAACCTTCTACATGATATGATGCCCATTTATATATTGAATTATCAATAGGGTCATATTTAGATTGTGAAACAGATTTTCTCGTTTGATGATGTACAAGAAAAGGGATTTATATATTCTATTAAGTCTCCATGGGATTCTCATATCCCATTTTCCATGAATTTAGAGAGGAGAGTCATGCATTTTATTTACTATTGGAAGTGGAAATAGATCGATTTTAATAAAAAATAGACTTTTTAAGGTTTGTTGATCTCATTGATCACCATTGAGGGTCAATATGGTTCTCTAGAATTGACTTAAGGTCAAGTTACCACCAGATTAGATTGTGAGAGGATGGTACATGTTACATCCCATATTTGGAAGCCACCCAGAGGCACCCTGTACCAGATTAGTCACAAGGTATCAACCGCATTTCCCTGAATGCCAGAGGCTATCGACAAGAAGCAAGGGCCATGGGTGTGATAGTGGGAAACTATTCCATCATTGGCAGAGTACACATCAGAATTAAACAAATATATACATGAGCGGAAGCCGTAATAATATCATACAAAAATTAGGAAAAAGAAAACAGATAGAATAAACTGGAGAACAAATATATAAATTGACGCATGATACATATTTCTATGAAATCAGAAAAACAAATACGAATACTTAAATACAGTACTAGAGTAAGTACAAATGAAAAATAGTATTATGCTCCACAGTATGGAAAGCCTATGCTTGGTCTCATTCTCTCCAGCTCCACAACATTTCATGTACCTGAAGTAGAAGGGAGCATTCCCTTTTCTATACCTACAACAATATAATCTGTTTGGTCCCCAAGACATGGCCCAAATAGGGGGATATACTACACTCAGTAGGAAAACACTATGGGAACTGTGCCATACAGTCATTGAGTATTATGCATGTAAATTTGCAGGAAACATTTAACAAGAAGTACTAATCAAAAATCAACCCACAGTTTCAATACCAAGGAAAAACTAAAAAAATAAGATAAATATAAATAGGTAACATTATGTAAAGAAAACTTAGTCTAACCCCTATGGACCCACCTAACAAAAACAAGCATGCAGCTAACACGAAGGTAACCCTCTGGGTAGTACACAGTCTAACCCCTCTAGTTCAGCTTAAGCATAGAATCTATAAGGACGCACTCACAGTCAATTCATCCTGTAGTCTTATACCAGAATCTAAAGGCACTATAAGGAATAACATACATCCCATTCCCTTTGTGGCTTGTGTCGAGGAACTATAGACACTCTGAGAAGAACTCAACGTCAATTCCCCATGTGGTCTCGCATCGTACGTTAAACAGGCACTCTGGAGAAGCCCTCAACTTCCTTTATTCGTATGGTCTATACATCAGGTTCTCACAACCCTGTGTAATTTAATAAAGTGTAGTAGTGATATCAGCCAAGGTAAACCACAAGAACAACATGGATAGCATTCTATTGCATAACAGCATAACATAACAACAATCACACTATCATGCAATACTAGGCATGGGAATATAAACAACAGCTTAACATGAATCTATCCCCAATGGTCCAAATATGAAAAACATGGATTGGAAACACATACAAAGCTCAACGATATTCCCTATTCATATTCAATTATCATATACTCAATTATAAAATCATAGTAGGAAAATAATATGGCTAAAAAGGTAAACGGGCAATACTCTATTCATGGGCATTGGAAAATTTTTCACATAAAACTCAAGAATTGAATCACTATATAATGCTAATGATTTAGAAGAACATCTCAAAAACTCAATGGAGGATTACTTGAGGGAGACGAGGAATCATGAAACAATGTTATATGAGAAGGAAGAGATTATTGAGGCAATCCCAATGCAATCAATGATTGTCAAATTGAAGATCGATGGGAGGCTCGGGGGATTGGAGAAGGATCACATTTGTATGGGAGCTCTTTACCGATCATGACCTAGAAGAAGTTTTTTCTTTTAATTATACGCGACCCTGGTCCATTTAATGAAAAAACAAATTACACGACGTGTACTTTGGAAGTACACGACATGTACTCTCTTTATTTGTAATCCACTTTAAGAGGCATCCATGTCACCCCTACAGAGCCTTGTCTACAGACCTGACACATCCAGCACACAGCCTCATATAGAAAAGCAGTACATGGCGTGTACTCATATAGTACACAATGTGTACTTCAAAAATTCCCAGAACGTCCCCTTTTTTACAAAAACGGCGAGAAGAAGAAAACATACATGAAAAAGAAGATATATGATCATACAATACATCAACGATATAAATTCAGAGCGAGTGTAAAAGTTTTCTGTTACTAATTATGACATTAGGTCAGATGAATTACCTTAATATATTTATAAATTTTATTAATATAATCATTCAATGGTTCATGCAGCCTAATTTATGTTTTTAGGGTTGATATCATTGTTTACTCCATGTTTGAGGATCAGAA
Organism: Viscum album; assembly: GCA_963277665.1. Taxonomy (NCBI): domain Eukaryota; kingdom Viridiplantae; phylum Streptophyta; class Magnoliopsida; order Santalales; family Viscaceae; genus Viscum; species Viscum album. Next base: position 1,439,159,140 of record OY728159.1, read on the forward strand.
TAGAGACTATTTATATATAATATATATATATATAATTAATTTGAAAACATCTACATGGTTTGATTTACTAATTTTAGTTCTGATTAAGGATATCATATTTCTAGAGCATGTAATAGTTGAGTGAGATTTCATAATAGATCCTAAAAAGAAACCTATATTTATTCCGTATAAGATTATCATAAAAGAGTTTATGATCTGACTATTATTCATGATGAATTTTTATTCTGCATGGTTTTTCACTACTTCATAATGATTACATCTTATATAATGGATGAAAATTTTAATGGATTAATGTTTATGTGGAATGAAAATTGATATATATTTTTTTAGGATCATAATATGAGATTGACTTCCTCACAAGTTTTGATTCTTCTAAAACTGTATTTTTCATATACCTTATCCTAAAATTTCTAAGGAATATATTTCAGTGGGGTATTTATTGATTGGAAATGAGTATCAGGCTATAGATCTCATCTGTATTCCCTAATAAGAACAACAACCCTACCATTGATCATGATTTGGGAATAGTTATGAACGAAATAAAAACGTTCTGTCACTATATTTTTGGGGATATGTTTATTTTGTATTAAAATCTAAAGAGTCTAAAAATATGGTAAATCAATTGTATATAATTATGAGATAGATATGTTGGGAGGAGTATCTTATGATTTTATATATTTATATTTCATACAATGTGGAAAAACAGATAGTGGTTTACGATTGGTTGGAAAAAAAATAACTGACAGTTACTATAAAAGAATCAATTGAGGATTTATATCTGATGTGTTTTTCAAATGGCATGAGTTTGAGAATGTATGAGGATGATGGGTAGTTATTTTCTGTTGTGATAAGGGGTGACATGTTTTATGTGGAGGAGGTGTTTGTTGAGAAATGTTCTAACAACTAATGACGAAGAATTTGATAAATCCATCGTCGTGTAGAGAACTCAGGTGACTGTTCTTGGTCTCCCATTAGATATTTGTGTATCCATGGTATATGTGATGTCTCTTATTCTTTGTGGTACGAGTTGATGGTTTTTAGGAAACTATTATAGATGATGTATACACCCAGCAACATCCGTGATATATCATTATTTATACATAAAAACTGGCGGTCAGGGATGGGATGGTCGATTATAGATTCTGTATCGAGGTATCCTACTTATCAGAGAATGAAGGAAGAACCATAGGGTCTTGAAAGATTGATTACTTCCTTAAACCATTATGATATCAAATTTGGATGAATTTTTTATTTTTTTAATCATGGTTTTCATATGGAATCCCATTGGGAAGGATGTTTTTTAGTGATCATTGTTCGATACAATTATTTTTTACACATCCCGCATTTTAAGGATAATATGATTCTGGATCATCTTGAGGAATTATATCCACATGATATAATGAGACTTCATGGGGTTTCCTTGGAGTGTTTTTATGATAGGGAATCAAGTGTCCCATAATGGATTATAATTGTCTACTGGAGGTGATGGGATCTAAGTTAATATTATTCATGACATATTATCTGTAAATGTATTGAGAGAAAAATAGGGAATACTAGTTGAAAAATACCCTACACCAATGGATTGAAACTATTGGTATAGGCCTCCAAACCTTTGGTATATCATATACCAATTGTAGGGAGAACAATGTCCATGTAAGCCATGCGGACATGTCCATACCATCAGTTTTCTCAAAACTGTTGCTATATACCTATACCAATGGTTTTCAAAACAATTGGTATAAGTAATAAGAGAAATCAATACCAATGGTTCCACAAAACCATTGTAATATGTATTTTATAAAAGATAGATTCCATTGGTTTTGATCCCAGTACCTATATTTTCTGATTGAATGACCTAACCACTAACCTAACATGACTTTTGTGAACATAATTTCCTAAATATATAAATGTATTATCATAAATAATTTAAATATTGATTTATTTAATTTTCTCTGTAAGATGATTCCATTAAAAAATACATGTAACTATATGAACGTTTCTCAAAACTGTTGGTATATGATTATACCAATGGGTTTGAGAATCGCTAATAAATATTTGTTGATTTTGGGACCTATACAAATGGTTTGGGGAAACCATTTGTATAGGCCACCCTTATACCAACGACTTGTCCAAAACCGTTGGTATATGTCCATATTAGTGACCTATGCCAAAAAAAATTTCCAAACCATTGGTATTGTTCCATATAAGTTTATAATAACAACAGTTTTCCCAAAACTATTGGTAGAGATATTATTTCTATTAGTGGAAGCAACAGTTAATGAGGATATGAATCAGGCTTCTGTTTGTGATTTTGGTGGATCACAAGAATGTTTTTTCTATTCTTGAATATTAAAATAATATTAGCAATCATTATTCAATAATGATGGTAGACAAGGATCCTTTTTGTATTTATCCATTTTGATATCTCATGTGGTGGATATAGTTGGCACAGTAGTCCTTGGTTCTTTCATGTCTTTTTTAGGGATTAAATACAGTGTACAGTGGATCTAATAGAGAAAAAAATACAAAATAATTTCATTCAAAAATATTAAGTAGACCATTATCATCAACTACTAGATATTGTGGTTTCTAATAATTAATTTCTCATTGTTTCTCCTCTTATAAGACATCATTGGTGGTTAATTAAGTTTTTCCATCACTCATGTTTGTAGTCTTCTTTTTAGAAATTGGATACTAGTGGAATGTGGCCTATTTTTTGAACATATCATCTCATTTTACTTCCATTGAGACATAATTCATGTGGTCCAACTGAGTAGATATATCACAGATCATTAACATGTGATTTTATTGAAGGATGTGTTTCTTGGTACTATTAAAACTATTATTCAACATCCTTATCGGATTATGGATTCCTGGGATTTTGTGTTGTGCAGTCAAAAAAAATCCTATGTTCTGGTTAATTTAGGAGTTCATATGTGATACCCACATGACATGTGAGAGGGAATTGTTGATGATGCATGAGGGACCATCACTTTATTTGGATCTAGGATGTTGATGAAATTTTAGGAATAGAAATCATATATGTTGGTGGGATTGAAACATCTCGTTATGTATTCAATGTTATCCCATGTTCATCCATCATCTATCATCATATTTTTTAATGTTTACAGAATTGTAATTTATGGAGAGACTTTTCTAAGGGGAAATTACTCAAATAATTATATATGTATGATTGTTTTAATTAATGTATTATGATTATAAATATGTTAAGGGATTTCTAGGGTTATCCACTAGTTCACAGAAATGCAAGTGTTATATGATATTTTTCTATTCAAATTTGTGTTTCTGTGTGAATCGTTGCTAGAAAAAAATAATGTATTTATTATACACATCAAATATTTTTCACTATACAAATGTCATGTTATATTATATGTCATTAAATAATGAAAACTATTTATTTTAAATTCATGATGTGTGAAAAAATTGGGTTTGTTATAAAAATATGATCTATTTTCTATTGTTTTTGAAATTTGTTGAATACATTTCATTTAATGGGTTTAAAAAATATGTAATTATCATGAGTTTTACCATTATGACTTTTTATAGTTAATTAATTCTTCCATTCATAATGAATACTACCACTCTTGACATAAATATCAACATATATGATTTTGTTGATGCATGTATCTTCTGGATGTTTCTTTTACTTAATGATCATCATTGTGGTTGCAATGCGCCTCTATGTTAGTGATTCCAAATTGGTATTTTTCATTATTTCAGGTCTATAGAGTTAGTTGTGGTTATAGATTTCATTAATTATCAATTGATGTTTTTTATGATCTTTTGATATATCTTATCATTAAATTACGTTGGAATGAAGATCCATGGTTTTTAAATTTTTTAGGTTGAAGAATTTTATGGTTCAAACAATTGAGAGGTAGGTGATTCTTTTTAAAGGGTTAATTCAATGAATACATTAGTGTTACTGTAAAATTCCATTGGGTGATTTTTTGAATTGATTTTCTTCTTATAATGGATTTATTGATTAATAAATTTCATTACTGTTGGATTTCATTAACAATTGGTTGTTCAAACAAAGTGTTTGATGAAATTATTTAATTACCATTTTCATATTGAAGTGCTATAAAAAACCAATGTGGATTGAATTAGACATGAAAATTCATTATAAATTGTGAGAATGGATTTAAAAATGGATTTTGGAAAAAACATGGATAATTATGTACATTGGGTTCCTCCAAAAATAAACACTCTAGCTTTTTTTAATGTGCTTCCACTAGGATGTAACCCTTGGGATATAAGTGGATTGTTGTAGGAATTTATATTGATTAATTCCACCATATTCATATTTATGATCCCTTAAATCCCAAATATATAACCATAAGCTAGGTCCAAATATAAGGTACATTGTTATTTATTAGTTACATATTTATTGTATTATGGGATTTATCACATATTTTTTCTCACTGTTTTGTATTATCATGTTGAATCACAGAGCATTAGATAAGGATATTTCATTTATAATATCTTACATGAATAAATTATGTTGTGTAGAAAAGATTTTTCATTGTATCACAAAAAATATTAAAATTTCTGTATTTGGGAATACCAATGGTTATTATGAAAAAAAGTAAAAATATGTTCAAATTTATTGGGATTTATGAATATGATTTATAAACTGTTTTGTTTTAAAAGGGATGATCCATGAATTATTTATACGATAACATGCATAGACTATGTGGTAGTATCCTACTAGGATTTTTTCTCACATACTAATTTTATACAAAAGGTATTTCTATATGTCATATTTTAGAAAATTGATAAATGGCGGGTTAAATTTTAAAATATTGACAATTTGTTTTCCATTAATTCCTAGTAGGATGGTTGGATGTAATGGCTGGACACTTAGAGAATCAAGGTCTTATAAAATTCATAATTATTCTAGTTTAGCCACATTGGCTAGTTCTTTGTATACATACTTGATTCTCCTTTATTTATTTTTTATACACTCATAGTATGACTTTTTTTTATATTCATGGAATATTTCATGTTTCAGGTTATACTTCACCTTGGAAGACTATCTTAGGTTTCTCGTCTGGTTAACTCTGGTTCGTTCGTTACAATTTGATACCTCATCTAAGTCAGTAATGTATTAATAGATATAATGATACATGAATATTACTTATAATATTTCATGGATGTGTGTCAATAATGAAGGGTATATAGTCATATAAATTGGATGCATTACACTAAAAATATTTTCATAGTTAAGAGATAAGATGAGAAAACCCACCCTAAATATCCTCTGATTATAAATAAAGTAATAACGATACATGGATGTAATGAAATTAAACTATGAAAAATAAAAAACTATAAAAAATAGTAATAAAAACCACAATGATCTAATAGCTCCAAAACAACACCTTGAACAATTAATGTCCAAATCAATCACCTACAAAAATTTGTTGACCTGAAAAAAGGTAGTATATAAATATGGTATGCATAACATGTATACTCGGTAGGATCTACCCTAAAATCAATCATAAAATTTTTGATAGATATATATTAAATCATTGAAATGTAATGAAATCCAAATCCGAAAATAAGATTGTTTACAATGCTTCTCAAATTCTTTTCAGGCAACACTAAGTATTGAAAAAATGTTATAATATGATATCCCATCATAATATCCAATAAAGGTTCCCCAGTAAAGTATCACCTCTATTTTTATAATTTTTCTACATGTAACATGTCCTAAGAGAAATATCCCCCAATAAATCAATCATGAGTATACCTAAGATACAATATCAAATCAAATAGCCCATCCATCACAATAATTCATCATCATCATATATCTTACACCTCACGCGCACTATAAATCTTATTTATAAAGATGTTGTTTTTTTATGATACCACAACACATATTTCACATATTATACATCAAGCCATCATAACGTAAAAGGTTAAATCCTATTCAAGTCCTTAGATACTATGTATGGGGATACATTTCAGTGAAATAACAAGAATAAATTATATCCCGATACAAACATTTTGGAATTATAAAAACATTTCATAATATAATTTATAGTACAAGGGGACGATGTTGGGGAAAAGGCGGTATTGCTCTATCCATTCCAACCCAAATTAAAGGGTTTAGAAATACCCCCTCCCCCCCCACCACAAGAGTCCACATGGTATGATTCACTCTATGGACAAGGGTGGGGTATCATATGTAATCAAAAAATATATTGGATTTATATCTCAAAACCAAACTATAGGAAATGACAAATCCATAGATTCATCAGTAAATAACATCACAAAAGACATTTAGTAGGCATAGTTGAGGTATAGGTCGTAAATAACCATTCATGCAATCAGATTAATTTAATGAATTTAATTTTAATTAATTATTTCCATTATCAATATAATGAATAACATTTTAATCTTAAAAACCATGTTTTATAAAGCTTATTAATTATATCATTGCATTGTTATGAATTTTATCATTCTTAGATATGGACAATAATTATCCAATATTCATTATGTAATTATTAGTCAATTCATTATAATTTGGGCACTGTATAATAAATCTGATGAAACCAATTCTTTGTTTCACTTCAACTACATTGTTTGCAATGTGTTCCAATGTTGAAAAATGATTACATAAATAATATCCATCCATCTGACCAACAAGATAGAATTAAGTTAGAAGTAAGCATCAATGACCAAGAACTACTCTAAACTCATCCCAAGCATCCATATATCATCCCCAACAACACATCACATAAAAAACATCAAACATACAATAGAAATATCATCATCATAAATGGAACCTTATTTCATTATCGTCATGATATCTATTTTTTATGCATGCATTTGAGGGTTTCTATGTATAGTAATGATTGTATTTTAATGATTAAAAATTCAAATATTTGTACTATTTGACATGTTATGTTATTTATGGAAGGATAAATTGATATTGGAAAATAAACAAAATAAGATAAATATAAGAGAAATGTAAAATTCTTTTACATCTAAAAATATAAATGTTTGAAGATGAGATCACATGTTGTTGGAGTAGACTACAAACTAATGATCAATACTTCTTCATGTAATATAAGTAATTCATGATGTTATATCATCATTGTAGATATACATCATCTTTTACTCCACTCATTCACACTTTAAATATGTATCATTTACACATTTGGTATACAATACTCCTCCTGAGATGAAATCACACCATGACCTTTTCATAAGAAATGACACCCCTTCCAATAATGAACTATGTATTTAGAGATTCCAATTGTACATTGCATGAAATAAATTCATGTAGTGAATATATTCATTTAGAAAAAACAAGGATATTACTCTGCCTCCATATCATAGTTATAGTATAAACTTACAAAAAATGAAACAATTGGGAAAAAATAAGATATGCTAGATATGGGGATTCGATGGAAGATTTTTATATATTCATACTCCAGACATATATAGGGATATATATCAAGGAGCCTATATGGGGGAATCCAATTGATGGGTGTGTGTAAATAGAACACTTTTTATAGAAAATTCTAACCAACATTATTCATTGAGTATTTGTGTTTTCATTTATCACCATTCCAAGAATGAGTGGGTAGTTATCCTTGATCTATGTGATGTGAGTTTTGGGAGAATCATTGTTTAGGGACTATTATTTTTTATTAATATTCATGATTATTATTTCTCTCATTATTAATTTAATTTTTTAATATTGAATAACCATTTTTTCAATATTAAGAGATTTTGTTTTATTACATCAGTTAATTTCCCTAGTTTTTTATGACCATTACACATTCTAGATATATATATATATATAAATATATATTTTTATCTTAATCATTTGATTGATTCTAGTATAAGAACTTTCCAATGGATCAATCCGCCTAATATAACATGTTACACAGACAAAGGATATCAATATACACATTTGTAAATCTAAATATCAATGAAACATTGATCTATTAAATTCTAAACAACGTAAATAAAATCCCCAATCATTTCATGCACTTTATCTCAAATAAAAATAAAATTTTATGTTTCTATTTTTTCTCTATAAAAAAAATGGTGATCCATTTCTTTTCATTTAATTAATTTAGTTGATAATGACAACTCTTGTGGATTGTAAACATTGTCATTCTGATCATTTCCATTTTAGTTATATATTATGAATTTTCATTATTAATAAGTATTTATAGCCCCATTGGAAGTATACATATCCATTAGAGCTATAAAATCACAATAATTTGCACCATATGCCTCCTTTATATTCACAACAATCATCGTGTTACCTTATCATTATATTGTAAATTAATACACTATAATAGAATGAAGAATTCATATCCTTTACTCAGTTTGTATTCTATCAAAAGAAGGTTATTCTTCAATCATATAAATGTTATAAATTCATTGGATATAAAAACATATTTTAATGTATTATTCACATATAATATCAAAGGAAATGACTACCAAATAAAACATGGAATTAAATACTTTATCAAACCATGTAATTTAAACCCATATTAAAACCATTCATTTATAAAATATAACATTTTGAGATCTTTAGTAATGCAAATGGTTAATTAAAAATTAAATTTTAGTACCTCCATCCTTACAAATATATAAGGCTGTATTTTATTTAATTAATATTTACTTCTATAAAAATATCATTCAGATCTAAAATTACAAGATAATAATTCATCATGCGACATTGATTTTAATAAATTAATATACAACGTTAGTTTGTAAATTAATATACAAGAATATCATCCATTAATAATAATAACAATAACTCAATAATTCACACTATCTAGTAAAAGTAATGTGGAAATAGAAAACATAATCTAATCCAAAGTCCTAGTAATAAATTTCTTCCCCATATTATGTTATTTAAACTGGTGAATAATCCAATTCAAAATATACTATTTTATACATGATAAACATAATTATAACCATAATATAAACAATTTTATCATTTTATCATGAAATATTTCCATTCAACGTATTAAATAATTTCTTTGAAATGTTATTTTTATTTTACATCTAATATTTATTTACAACCCTTTTATATAATAATCATTCTAATTATTAGGTTAATATATATGATAATTTAATTAATATTTCATGATTAAAAATTAATATCAAAATGTTGAATGATTATTTCAATAGAATTTTTTTAGAGAACCACATGAATTGAAAATTTATGAACAATTTAAAATCAATAACATGAAATGATAATTTTGACTACTAAATATTACTTCTAATAAATTGTAAAAAATTTTCAAAAGATATATACATCATAATCATGAAATTTATGTGTCTCTAACTTTATTATTTCATGATAATTTCAGTATGAGATAGCTCAATCTTCTGCACAATATTTTATAATAATGAATTAGAAATATTATTTATTAACCACCTGAGATACCCTAGAGAAATGATAACAAATCTATACAATATATAGAAAAATGGGAGTTATAGATCCTCATGGGATGATGTCTTACACCTAGAATCATCATGTAGTCAATGTAATAGTTTTTCTGTATGAAAACAAAAATAGAGGAAGATAAATAAATACTCAGTGTGTGTTCCAAACTATATTCAAGGAGAAAGTAATATAATCTCATTGATTATGTAATAGCCAACACTATACATCATTAAATGACACACCATATTTATAGGAAATACATATAAAAACATATGTAACAGTTGGATCACATCTCTAATGGTATCGTCTATCACTCCATGTCCCATAAATCCTGACCACATGGCTCTTCTTGTAGGTAATTTTTCTATATAGGAACCTAGAAGAACATTATCCTCTTGGACACAATGGAAATGGTAGGGTGCGAGAAATTGATACTAGAAGGATACAATTACTGATTCAATATTCAATTCCATTATAATAAACTATTTATGATTAAAATTTATATACAGTGGAGCTTGAAAATGAATTTCAATATTTTTTACAGAACTTTCATCCAAATAATTGGAATGCAGATACCTCAAAATAGGATTAAATGAAAAAAATTATATTTCATTTTTGAAAAAAATTTCAATGAATATAATAGTTTCATTGAAAATTGAATTTACAATCTTGAAAAAACAATGAACAATATAAATCTAACAAGAGTTACATTTGATTTGGGTTATATGATCCATACACTAATCATTTTTTGTCATAACTGAAAGAATTTATTCAAATGTCTCTATGGCTCATTCCATTTGGATAATCCTTCAACAACCCACTAGTGAACCCAGAATGGAAAATATTGTTAACCATTGATTTTTTTGAGTCTCCATCATAAATCTATTACTAGAGAGCCAATGTTCTATCATTCTTGTCCTCGTCACCTTCAATATACTAAATCTAACATGTTATTCAATAAATAATTCATTCATTCAAGAGAAAATCATCCCATTCAAATCATTTCATCAATAACTATTCAATTGTATTATTTTCAATTTTACAAAGCATATTTATTTTGAAATGAAAACATATAATTTAATCAAAATTATGACTATTAATTCCTAAATCATTTAAATAAAACATTTTCAATAATAATAATATTGTCATTTCATAAAAAATAATTGTTCAAATAATTATATCATTTTTTTTAAAAATCTATCCAAAAATATAAATGATATTAAAATAAGTGGTATTGAAAATTTACATTCCGTTTTGAAATAAAATTTTTTATTATTTCATATTTGGATTTTTAAATAATTTATGTATCAGTTCATATCAATTAATTTACGAATGAATTAAATATTTAGGAAAAGTATTATCAATGAACCTAGCCAAAATCATGCGATCATGATAAATGAAAATGGCGAAATAGAAAATAATGACCCAGGAATCAACACTATTGTCATGATCCAACAAATAAAGAATATGATCCATCAATAGTAGGAGGTATCACTACTCTCCATTGGATGATAATGAGGGGTGAGAGAAAACCCAAAATAATATTAATATCTCATACGGTAAATGGATCAAATAATATATTTCCACAATAATAAAGATAGTTAGTTTTTGGTGGAGATAATAATTCCTCCAAAGAGCCTCAAAATTAAAAAATTATTAATCTCTAACTGGGGAAATTATATTTGAAATCAAGGGTTCCTGTATTAAATAAATAATTTTCCAATAACAAGAAACCACATGACCAATTTTCATGGTCAGACCACAAGATTAGTAAAACCCTTATTCCAACCATGTTCTTTTTATGGTATTCTAGTTTGTGTGTGTAATATTTATTCAAGGTTAGTTTAATAGTGAACCAACCCTAGAAACCCCAAATATTCCAGTGAGCATGGTTTAGGGGTGGTTCCCACATGGTTTGGATAAACTATTTAATTACTTCCATTTTCCCAACAATGGTTGTAATATTTTCTATGTCATACCACATGGTTTTCACAAACCAATAACAAACAATAGATACCCCTAAAATAATTCTATTGTTCATACATAACAAAAAACACACTATTACTTTTTCTCTACATTTCATGATCAAAACAAAGTGTTACATGTAACTCAATGATGGAAAGGGTGTGTTATAACCCCCCTTCCAAAATAACTTTCTATCACAAAATTTATTGTAATGTGGAGTCTATATCAATGATATTGGGAATATACTCTTCCATTAGTTCATCATCCTCCCACATAACATGAAAATTTGAACCATGATTCTATGTGACATAAACCATTGGAAATATCCTTACACAAATAACATTTGACTTATAATAAACAATACGATCATATTTCTCAGTCTTGGAAAAAATATGAATCCATATCATGGTCTTCCTCAATCATTTCATGAGAAGGGTTAGAAATATACTTCCAGAGCTGTGAATAATGAAAAAAATTATGGATCATTGTAAACTGGGTTGGATATTCTTAATGATAACAAACATTCCTCACCTACTAAATAATATTAAAGGGTACCTTATTCATTGGTGTATGACATCCCTATTTCCCTAGCCAATGGTATCCTAATCGATGTGAAAATCCCTAAAAACCAATTACCCACCCAAAAAAATATTGTAATCAACGATGATTAACATAGAATTTATATTTACTCTAGAATTTCACCATTCTAGGATTAATTGGTTAAACCATCATCGTCATCTATTGGACCAAACTATGTCTAACTGAGTAGGTTTCAGAAATCACATACCAATAAAGAGGATATATTCAAATCCACCCATAAATTGCATCAAAATAATTAATTTTTATATTTTACTAGAATAATCTATTATTTAAATACTCGATGTGTCGTCATTGGACATCATACTCTCCCCGAAAATAAATAATAAATGCATGCATTAGTTCCTTAATAAACTATATTATATTCTTTATCATAAATCAATCTTTGGGTGATATGTCCTGTTCAATAAATAATTAGATCCCATTTCCACATATAGGCCTCTCTAAGGGACATGTCGAATTATGATCCCTAAAAAAATATAGTATATCCTAATATATGAAAACTTTCAATCTCATTCACATATCAACATTAAAAATTAAAAAATTTGATTGTTTAAAGAATCAATTTGATGGGAGATGATATTCTTAGAAGATAGATCACTACCCATATAAATTTCTTCTCTCAAGGGTCGCACTCTATCCCTTTAATGATATAAATATAAATTTAACCCCATTCCCATGTAGTTATTGGGTGTGGAAAAAGAATACTCAAATATATTTTTCGCATGAATTATACTAGATGGAACATATAACAACGAGAGACAAATTCAGAAATGACTCACCTCATACATGACCAATAGAATCATCTATTCATATCATAGAATGCATTGCTTTTTTGATACTTCACAACATATATGTAATTATGGAAATGCATCCAACATAAACATTTTCATTGGTTAAGGTTTTAATTTTTGAATCAAGAAACATAATTCACCCTTAAAAATGAAATACCACTATACAATAGTCTCCGGAACTTAATTAATGACATTAATTCCCTAGAATTCACCATCTATATGTTATACCTAATGAATCATCTCAAGTATAGAGGGGGTCGACTAATTACTTTCCAGAACATTCCCAGTCTCATCCTACATGATTCATAAATTCTTACGGGAAAAAGAGTTATAAATATCAAGTCTTTTAGAAATTATTTCAATGATTTGTTTGGATTATTCCCTCTCAAAAAATCTACAATGAAATTATCCATACATGGTGTATTGGAATTATTCAAATAAAAACACTATAGGAACTTCCTAAATTCCATTGCTACTGGTTCAAATGTTTTTAAGAGAAAATATAAAACTCAATAATATTTTATCTTGAGAAATGGTAAAACAATTCTAGAAAATGTGTTGATGCAATATATTAGTAGAATTCACCAATGCATTGAGGTCTCAGAAATGTTTTATATAGTTCTCTACTTCCAGTATTCTATGTTAGGAACCATAGGCCACCATGTTATCAAAATTCTTAAGAACATAGCCTACACTTGAGAATGATGTGTGAAAACAATACTACATAGGCCAGCCCAAACAATAGAATAGTCAACACAGGTGAATATGTCAAAATTAATTTTAATATTAGAAAATACATTTTATATTTTGAATCGCATAATAACTTCATTCCCTTCCTACTATGAATCCTCATTGGAGAATCCAACTTTTAGAAATATTTATCAAACCAATGGTAAAACCCCCCCAATCTCATGAAATTTAAAATTTCAAAAACATATATTAGTTTATCCAATGTAATAATATATTTCAATATATCAATATAAAAATTAATATAATGTTATAATACGTTGTCTCCCAAAAAAATAAATCCTTGAATCCACAAATTACATTTATATGCCTTCATGTAAAGTCAATAGTTTCCCATGATATGTTGAATTCCACTTAAAAATTACTATGGTCATTCTTTATTTTAGTGTAAACCAAAATTATATCCATCCACACACAAAACAAAAAGAATATAGAAACTCATTAATGATTCTTTTTATCAATTCCATTAAAACAATCAGACCACTAGTAATTCCAATATTAATGACAATGTAATCAAAATGTTCATACATATTATTGATGGTGTTTTTAAAAATATTAGACACCATAATTTTAAGTTTCTAATAAATAGATCACATTTCAAACATCTATAACCATAAACCCTTTCAACTTATAAAATATAACATTAAATCATCAAAATAAATAATCTTTTTCATAAATGAATTGATTATTTGTTATTCAATACAATGTTAATGTGTCACGTCAACATTCCTTAAAAAATGAAATAGAACATCCATGTGTGACACACATGGGATTGTAAATATATAATCCAAAAAATCATCCAATTGACTCATCAGTCCTATTTGTTCGTCTGGAACCCTATGATAATAGGACATTTATACTAGATGACCACCGAGTACAATGTCAATGGAATACTATACAACTCAAACAAGTGGAGAACTTTGATAGTTTTTTGGAATCATATTATGAAAATTAATAAGGTTTGGATAGTGAAAATCATTAAAAAATTAAAAATCCTTGTAAAATTAAAAAAAATAATATTACCATATCCAAATCTGAAAATGTAGTTCAGATTCTACTTAATCATGGGTCTTAATCTCCGTAAACACACTTACCACCCCCTCAAGAATATTAATGTTTACCCACCATATGTATTAATTAGTAAATGATTTAATTGAAATAAAAAAAATCCATACTAGTATAGATTTGGAGTTGATATATATCAAGTGTGAAAAAATTACAGGTCATCCCAATATATGATAATGATAATGATCAAAAGTGATTTCATAGAATATACACTTTCTTCATTCCAAGTGGAGTATTAATATGAATTACAAAAGATATAATATAAATATTATTGTTTAATATTGTCACAAAACAAGTAAAAACGAATGAATTGAATGAACCAATTACTTAAATAGTAGTTTCTAATGACAAAGTTATTGTAATGGTACCTGTCATAGCCTTGGACATGAATATGCTTCCCTGGGTGAATCTTTTAAAACATATATTTTATTCATTTGGAAGTCCTTTTTCATGAAGACCTTTGATCATGAGGAGACATTTTGAAACATAGTATATTTAGGTCTTGATGAGCATTTTCAACTGTACATAGCATAAAATACATGATAGATCTTCTATAGGTGACCTATGAATAATCATGAACCGTAT
This sequence comes from Viscum album, assembly GCA_963277665.1. Classification (NCBI taxonomy): domain Eukaryota; kingdom Viridiplantae; phylum Streptophyta; class Magnoliopsida; order Santalales; family Viscaceae; genus Viscum; species Viscum album. The sequence goes on from OY728159.1 coordinate 1,439,174,338, forward strand.
ATCTTAGTTTTATTGGTGAAAAAGGCTTCAAATTCACAAATGTGAACCAATAATTGAATGTCATATGACCCATTCCACGAACTATAGGTGAAATATATAATGCATGTTATATTATATCACTATGAGACTCTTAACACATTGAATTTCAATTAATGGAACTAACCAAAATTACACTGGGAGAAAAGTGAATTCTACACTACAATGGAAATCCATCAATGTTATTCTCATCCATCAATGAATTATCCATCAAATTCACATATGATTTTATCCTTATCATAGAATCCTAATCTAATATATCAGATTGAATATCCTTCTAAAATATAAAATCCATTTCATTCTCATTCATTATAACAATATGATAAAACAAAAAAATTTCTCAAAAATGGTTCACATATAGATTAGTGCTCAAATCACTCCACTAGAGGCAAAGAGAGATCATATATATTTCAAAACGCATGGATTCATAATATTACATCTCAATGACAATAATCCTAAAGTCGTTCCATTAAAAATACTATTGATTCATCCCGATCACTATCGAATCCAACCATAATCTATTTGGATACCAATTCATTATGGTATTGTATTTAACATTATTATGATCAAAAATTATCATAATGAAAATAAGTAGATTTATAGTTTTCTTAAAATCATCGTCTCCTCGAGTGTAATATGATATATGGACATTTTTTGTATTCATATCTAGAAAATTTTGAGCATACCTCCAGGTTTCATAACATCAAGGATTCCCTTCAATATCCTAAATATGAATAGGTGTAGGAACCATTTCTATAGGATGGATAGTAAACAACATAATATGAATATGAATATATCACATTAAAATATTTACTTTTAGTGGTTTACTAGTAGATTATTCCTATACCATATTCAAACCACTTCTCAAAGGAATAATTCACGACAAATACAATATACCTAAAACTAATCTATGTGGATAATCAGATCATTAAAACAATTAGTAAGTATAAGAATACCATTTCTATTAGATAGAACCAATGTTTTTGGATTTCATGATACTCATATTAAAATTCTTGAAATGATGATTATCAGATAAATTTTTTTATTATAGATGTTTTTCCCAAACACACATGGTAACGCAAGGTGGGTTGTTATAAGACTTGGTCAGGAACTCGCTCGTAACTACATATTATATCCCAATAATCTTACCACATGTAAACCCAAAAAAAAAACAAATTACATTTTGATTCAAAGGGATGATAAAAAACCCCATTTATTTCATACCATTATTTTTGGAACCATAGAGGATAGCATGGAACACTGATAATTGAGTTGGCCTTCATGTACTCGGATGATAATTCATGATCTGTATGGGTTGTGACTACTACCATGAATAATCATGACATTAATTGAAACTTTTTTTCCACAATAACACTAAATATTAAATGATATATACATTTACAATCTATATCCATGACAATTAACATGGGTACTGTACAATAATAAGTTAGATAAAATAATTCTAGAAACTAAACCTAATAAATATACACAACCTCTATCAATGAAAAAATAAAAAAAAGTTAAATTTGTGGAACAAATCCCCTATTGAATCACCCCGCACTCTATGTTCCACAAATGAAACACACCTGCCTCCACCAATTGGTGTATTCCCTTTATCTAGAAATTAAAAAACATGATCTTCAAATATTAAAAAAAAATGTGATGTTGAAATACAATTATCCTATAAGCATGCCACAAATGAATCTCTAGAGAATTAAAAAAAAATTGAATTTATGTTCTCAATTTAAGTAATATTGCGAATGAAAACTTATTTGAGTATTTACAATAAATATGTTTATAATAAATTTATATAAAATGTATCAAAAGAATTTAATGTGACATATTATATGAAATATTTATGTAAAATAATTGACCAGAATATGAAATTTAATTTTACAATAGAATATACAATAATGTAAAACTAAAGCACCATGGTTACCTACCATAAGATAAACAAGTTTATGGATATAGAATATTTATAGTATAAATCATTGATCACATTTCATTGTCTGAGTTCACACATCCATATTTCATACTATATATGGATAATGAATAAACATCCATTTAGGGTACCTAAAAAATATAAATCATACAAAAAGGTTAACTTTGAGTTTTCATCAACGTTCAACTTCTAGGGAGTTAACAACATGCGTTATTTTATAAAAGAGAAACAATGTACTCAGGATCACATGTGTATCAGTAAATCAAACATTTATTCAAGGGAAAGTAATTCATTTGAAATTAATTCATTATTCACAAATAAATTTCCAAACTTTCAAGTTCAATATCCTTTTTCTTGTTCAAACCTAATCAAATGAATTTAAAAAAATCATGAAATTCCAAATAACCCGTCATTTAATACCAATATTCTCATGAATCTAAATTTTATCATTTCATCAAAAAATTCATTATTGTTGGCCCATCATTCTATTCATAATCTACCAAAAAAACAAAAAAAAATATTTTGGCGTCTTTTCAAAATACCCACTCCATTTCAAAATCATACATTGCATAAAATAAAATTCAATTTTCTAAACATGTTTTAAAATAATATTAATTTTATTAGTAAAATAATGGATCAAATTTTAGGGTGTTTCCTTATAAAATCACTAAACTACAATCGTGTGATCATATAAACACCAACAATATGAAATGCATGATAAGAGAGAATGAGAAGGAGATTGATGAGTAATGCCTAGAAACAATATTAATAAAATTAATGTTTTAATCGATCATCGTTTTTTGAATTAACAACTCTTGAGTAAGTGATATAAAACCTAAAATAAGAGAGATATCACTGAATGCATAGGGATCAGGACATCCATTAATACTTTTACTCGCAATAGAGGGGGTTGGGCGTCTAAAGAAAACCTGTACATATCCTCCAATCGATAAAGAATCATTTTACAAAATAATTTGGGTGATTTGAAGTTAAATAGAAGTTCTAATTAAATTTTAATCATTTTTGTGGAATTGAAATCAATGTGGTTGGTTTACATGGTGAGGCTACATGGTCAGTACCAATCAAGCACCGAACATGATCCCTTACTGCGAATATGTGTGGGGTATATTATATCTCCCCATGATTTATTCCACTGTTAAAAAACCCAACACTAATAAATAGTGTATGGACTATAGGGGAACCGACATTGATTGGAAAAACAATATACCCCCCCTTATAGTGGCTCGACATAGGTGACATAATTAGCTGGTAAAAAACTCATGGACCACCTTACCTGTGTGAAAATTATGAAAAGCCACAAAAAACATAATAAATATCAATCACCAAAAAAATATAACCTAAAAACATTCCGTTAAAAATAATATCACAATCATTTGAAATAAGAACATTATAGAAGGTAATGTTGTACTATAGTATTCCAATATTTATATTTCATCGTCACTCATTGTAATTTCTCCATTGTCAACAAATATTCTAATGTGGGACTATTTTTTAAAATATAACTGATTATCATTAGATTTATTTTTATAAATAGGGGAATATATATTTTTAATTTTACGCAACCATACATAAAATTAAGGATATATCACAGATCATTTACCTGAGATGTTACTATTTAATATTAGTAACCCCAAATCATAGGAGATGGATTAAATTTGTATTTGCAAGGAAATTTTAGTCAAGGGATATATAGTTTTGAGAAGATATATGAATGACATTAAGGAATGCACCAAGGATTATTTGGATAATAGAATGATAAATGTCAGATTAAATTAGTATGGTTTATATATCTCACAAATTGAATGAACATGTTCTCAAAAATATCACAAGAATACCCGACATTGAATTTCATTATTAAAATCCCTATTTAATAAATTTTTGCAGAAAAAATATTATTTTTGACATATTAGGATATTATAACATTTATATAATAATTATTTATCATATCAATATAATTAAATTACATATTTTAATATTTAACATCATTGAAAACTAATTTTAGTGGATGATTATGTATCAATCCTATAAAACATGGTAATTATCATTACTTGTACAAATGGAATATGTGTCGAGTATGGGTCACATCAATTATCATTTATGGGTGTGGTTTCCCTTACACATGCTTGATAATTTTTTTTATGTTTACACAATATTTAGATCTGAAGAGTTATCCATATATATGATTCATATTTCCCTACATGGGTGAGGAATACAATTACCTATCCATTAGAAACACTAAATTTCCTTTATAATGTAATAGCATAGTACATATACCTATATGTCGCCATGGGACATGTCTTTAACCTCAAAAATCATAATAAAAACTCAAGTTCAATTTTCAAAAACATATTAGAAACCTAAAAGAAACTTATGAAACATAACTTTTAGTCATAAATGTATCCACATAATAAAAAATATTCCATTTCGTTTGAACATATCAGACCAATCAATATAATCAATTGTGTTTTGATAGGGGAATAATGTCTAGATAATCCTTTAGACTATCAATGAATGCATGAATGTTTCTACCTTTATCCTCTTCAGAGGTTCAAACCTCATTATATAAACATCATAGACTATAAAATAATAGAGTTAGATATATTTTCATATTTTGAGTAGAATCTATTGTGTAATATTGACTTGATTGATATGGTTCATTATTGGAATATGGTACCATATACCCATATAATGTGGTGGCATCGATGGATTCAAGAAAAGACTTGCAAGTGGGAGTATGACTATCAAACTGAGTCTCCTGATTTGTTTAGGAAAAATCAATAGAGACATTTCCCAAATATGAGAATATTTTAGAGGTGTGAATTTCCATATTCTCTATTTTTATTAGTTCTTAAAACCCTCTCTTCTGTTGAATTTATAATTTCTGTTATGTGAAAAATGAATTTTACCAATAAATATTACCCATTGTCGTGATTTTGAGGTTTTTGTAATTGTAAATTAGGTTTCCAATCCCTTTTTTTAATTGGGTGGGATTATATGAGTTCATGATGGTAACACATTTTTTCTATAAGAATGGTAATGGTAGAACACTATTTCAATGGGTTGAGTAAAGGTGAAATTTCTGATATGTATGGGTAGGGAGAAATCATTCTCATAAAAATGGGAAACACCATCCCATAAACACTGTTAGGTTATTTAGGCTATATATTGGTAGTTCCATCATTATATATTTTTCAATCTGGGGTGCATGCACTATGTATGGAAATTTAATACACTACAATAGAGTGAACCAATAATTATAAATGTTGTATAAGGGTATGGAGCTATGTATATGTGTACTGTAATTTAATGTGATAATGTTAATTTGTTTTTCATGATCAAAAAATTAGGTTTATAAATGAAAAGCTATGTTATTAAATGTTTTTTAAGATTCACATAGGTATTTCATAAGTCTATGATTCAGTTTAGAAATTCTTCATATTGGTACATATAGCACCAAATAACATTTTGGAGATCCATTTCAGAAAAACTTATCTTTAATTAATATTTGTTTATGAATAACATTTTACCCATATAAAACAGATTTTATATGTTTATTGGTAAACCATATTACCCATTTGTAGAACACATTTTTAAAAAAGGATTTTCAAACATACTTTTTCTTTTTATCTTCCATATCATGACCCTGTAACATTTCATTGATATGTTTAAATGCTAAGTCTTATGGGAAATAATTCCATGACTCACTCAAAACACATCACTCAAATTTATATATTTTTTAAAAAAATTCAATTTTTTATTAAAATATGAAAATTTAAATGATGATCTTTACGCGATGGTTTTGGATATTGAAAACCTATCAATGAATTAATTTCTGAAAAATACATGTGCATTATCCAATAACCATTCTTGATATTCCCTTGATCTCATAAAAATAAATAACTTTTTTATATGGAATCCATGTAGTCTTCTACGACTAAACAAATTTCATAGTTCAGTTTCTCTGTATTGCTAAACCTTATCTCTACACCTCAAATCTGAAATTCAGTGTTGGAAAAAATAACATGTAGGAATTTATAACCATTCAAATTTAGAATTCATTTTTATTTAAATAATTAATCTTTTTAAAGAAATTTAGGGGGTGGGGGTATTCATGAAATCTGAAATGATGTTAGTAAAATTTAATATAATAAATATTTTTTGAAAATAATAAAAAAAATTTCGTATTATTATAAAATTGTTTTGGAAAGAGAAAATTATTATCACAGGTGGAATTGTAATTATTTTTGAAGAAAAACCCATAAATTATAATGAATCATAACATTAAATAATAATATTTATTTTGAAACATCAAGGGGATAAAAACTATTTTCAAATGTGATATATTAATAATCTTAATATATATTTGTCAGTGATTCTAGGAACCAATGGAAAGAAGGTTGAAGTGAATTGTTTCTAGATATGATTAGAGTGATAGATTCTTGATGGAACATGATTTTATTTTCCATTGAAATTTATGTAATAAGATCCTTTCCTTTTGGTGTCTTTTGTTGACATGTTTTTTCAGGGTTTAATTATTCTTCTAGCATACATTTTTTACTGCTCCAAGTTATGATTTCATCTATGTGGTTTTTGTCAACTAAGAAAAAAATTATCATATTTCATTGCATGTGTATTATGAGAATATATTATAGTCATTTGTAATTATTATAACATGTTTTATGTGTTTCTAATATATTATCGTGATGAAATTTTGTTCTATATCTGATTATATATCTTGTTTCGTGTGTTAATATGCCTTTGAGGTTTTTTTTGCACCACAGATAGGGGGACATCATATTAAGCCTATCATATAGAGGTTGAGTATGAAAGAATAAAAATAAAAATGAAGTGGAATCGAACATTGGGTAAGGAAATGATGATCTGGGGCCTAACCTGAAATATAATGATATGGGAATTATGGTTATGAGTCAGGACCTCATGTATATATTGGGTAAGATGGTCTAGAGCCCTAATTCATGATGGATCTGGGATATTATACTCTCTATCCTAATCTAACGTGGTTCCTTATAACTATTTAGAAACATGAATATGAACGTCATGGATTATTCATGATCACATGAAAACATATTATTATCCAACAGACAAGATGGACAAGAAAATATAGTCAAGAGTGTATGAAGGGTTGTTCAGGGAATGATCCCTTGGTATGTGTGGTTTGATTATTATTCTTCTTATGTATTTATTATTCTCCTTGTATATACATATTATATTTCATAAAACAAGGTAATGATGATTTGGTGGTGGATTAAGGAGTTTTATTCCTCACACCCGATCAGTTAATGCACGTTACTCAGATTATTTAAGATTTTGTGTTACTAATATTTTTACGATGATATTATACTAAATGTATTCAATCCCAACTAATAAACAGAAGTACTCACTAAAAGTGTATATACTCATGAATACAAGGAGGTGAACACAATGTTATGGGGCACTCCAAATCGAACATGGAGATTTGGGTTAAGGTGTTATATATATCACTATAGGGGAAAATTTACCTATTCTCTAAGGATCTAATGATCTATTGTTCATTATGATGACTTAGAGACCTGAGGGGGTCACCATGAATTCCCCATAATCAATCCCTTATGTTATTCCCCATCGTAATTTTTAGTAGTTGGAAATATTTGGAAAAAATCTAATTCTTTTGATGGATAATCCTTAGGAAATTATATACTTCTAGGAATTACTGATTCCTTGGTGAACCTAGGAATGAAGGTTAATCTGATTTGATTTTAGTTTTAGCATCCTATAAATATAACAATCATTTATCCTCATCCATAACATAAAAGTGCAACATCAAAATTATTGGGGGTATCATAGGAATTGATTGATGTGATTCAACAACCACTATTATATTTTCCATGATTCACACAAATATTTTCAAACCCAACACCACATACCACTGTAATAATCCTAGGAATATTGTGAACATGAAATTGTTTATAGGTATTTTTAGTAAAATATAAAAATCCCTTCATAGTGTATTACATTGGATCCCAATTGATCTAAGAATATTTCCCCATTATTCAATAAAATTATATCCAAATCATACTGGGAATCCCATGGTCCCGTCCCGGTAAACTTGTGATTCCAAGGAATACGAGGATATCCCATATCTATTTAGCCAAACTAATGATTCCCATATCACCTAGAAAAAAACGTACAATAAAAAAATAATGTAGAACATGGTACTGGAAAACTGAATTGAGAATACAAAATTCATCATCCATACACCCTCATGAGTATATTGTCCTTACACATTCTATGGTCACAGAAGGTAAAATAAATAATTGTTCCTCATAAAACACTCTCTCAAAGGTCATAAGACTCAAGGGAACATAAGTATGAATCCATGGGACACATTAAGTTTTCTCTATCATCCTCTAGAAGATATAAATGGGATATGTCCTTAATTATATTCCTTTTCATAAGGGTTATAATTCATCGTAAAAAGAAGAGTCATCTATCGGTCTCTGTATCGTCCAACAACCCACATAGACACCTCCTAGTGGATGAGGAACACATTACCAATGTTAATTTCAATGATAAATACTGATCTATGTTATCTATTATGACTATCACATTGGCCAGCCAACTCATGTCATCAACCCAATCATCTTAGGGTTCTAATGGTCAGTTTCCACATTGATAGTACACTCTATTCATTAAAAAATGTGTTAAATCCCAACTGTTAATGGGTATCTATATTACAGTGATTTTGGATTGGATTTACATTATAATACATTAGTTTCTAAGAGGTAATACTAGTATATAAGTTCCCACTACGTCTCTCGATTCATTTTGAATTTTTTTTAGAATTTGATTTCATATAAAAAATATAAAAAACCAGGGTGAAATGACTAATGAGATGTGCCATTCATACCCATCGTACTCTGGAAAATAAAATAAACCATGCCCATAATTCATAGTTTCCTTCAATCATTTTTTGAAACATTTCCAAAAAATTTCTATGGGCCACAACTCATCCAACAGCCCACATGATCTATCCAAACTCATTTGGGTCTTTCCAACTACCACACAATACACAGTGGCCACAATTAAATTAATAATATCATTATAATTGATTATAAATCATTACAAATAACTACATAATATTCAATAAAATTAATTATTATATATTTAAAATAAAAAAATATCTGTAAAACCTATCCACTAAACTGGTTCTCACACAAAACCATAATTTTTTATAATATCACATAGAAATCCTATGTATTCTACAAATTTAGTTACAAGAGAAATTCATATCCTGCAATTGAAAAATACAAATAATTTAATTCCATTAAATCACATAAGATATGAAAAAACATCATGTGTAATATCCTGTGAAACGGTATATGGTGATTGGTACAAATCATGTTCGAATTCCCCCAATTAAATACACAAAAAAACCCTTGAGGTATGTCCCATTACACCTTGATCTAGTAGAACTGAAACCAAAAATTAATTTTGGTGAAAATAAAATTATATAAAAATAGAAGAGGAATTGAATGGTAAATTTAATAAAGGTATTAAATATATTCACTACTAATATACATTGTAAGGAACCCCACAACAAGAGGTTGAGAATGGCTTACTACCTAGTTTTTGTGGATCAAAAGGGTGGAAAAGTGGGGGAGTCCATAATAATATTTTAGTAAGAAAATTTCATAATATTAAATCAAATATGAATAGCATGATATGACATCATGATTTTCAAAACAATGAACCAACTTTTTGTTTGTAAAAACCTCAATCTCTTCACCTCACATATTTCAATAACACTTTTTACTAAACAATGAAAAAATAATGTGGGTGGATGTAAAACTCTTATGTGACTCTCCCATATATTCCATATGAAATTCCAATGGGTTTTATTTAGATACTGTATAATTATATGATTCAACCCAACATAGATGAAATTTAATAGAAAATGGAATGATAATTTGGTTTTCACCCAATATCTCTTAAATCATGAACACAAAAATGGTGGCCTTATGTAGAGTCCTCAACAAAACCAAATCATTAACCAATTATCTTGAGGATCAATAATGAACTGAAGGATAATTTATAACATTATTCATCATCATAAAATATTATGTTATGATGGACTATTTACTAGAATTACAATTTTAATATATAATAAAAATTCAACCAATTCAGTATTACAAAATGCAAATTAATTATTGAATTTTAAATGTGTATTGTGTATTTCATTCGATATTAACACCTTATTAATTCACAATATATAGAATTTTAAAGAATCATTTAGTCAATATACATAACCTAATAGGGTCACCAAACTACACTCATTTCACTACATTCTTCTCCACAATGATCAACATTCATATTTTATGAAACTCCAAACACAATGATAATAATTTTTCGAATGAAAATCCACCAAATTAAAGTGTCAAAAAAACAACCAAAATGATGTATTAAGACACACATCCACCCGAATAAATCATAATGGGGTATTCCTGAAAAATATTCTTGCAGGTGGATTTCTGAAATATATAAAAAACCTTATAATAGATGATTCATTGACATTGTGCTCTTCACCATCAATATCGACTTCCTAAACGCATCTTCTAGTGGTCCACCAACCCACTCAATGTGGATCCAACTTTGCCAAATCAAAGAACATATAAATTCTTATAATAGTTCTAGACCATTTTTCCACCTCCATTTTAATAGATGAACTAAACGAGCATCCAATGCACCTGGATACGATTCTTGTATGTTGACCAATCATCAAAGGGTCCTGACCAAACATCAGATGTCCCCCATCATACGAAATGTGATACGATCAAAACATGACCCTATAATCACATGATTCTCATATATTTTACATCAATTGTAACCATATTTACATTATATAACATGATTAATTCAATGAACCATGAGAAAAAACATGTTTCTCTCTCTTCAAATACCTACAAGACATACATGGACAACCTCATATCTGATGATAAATCATCAAATCTATCCCAGTGTCTCTATAGAATGTAAAATATAGATCATACATGGGACTGTATAGACTATATTTTTTAATCTCACAATCATCCCACCACCCCCTATATTTTCCAGTAGATGGTCTTAACCCTTTATATATAAGGATAATTTCCAACTGTATAGGTTGGTATCCATACCATAAAACATTCCATATCCCACACCTCAAGTAAAACCTAAAATCGATCCATCATCAAATGAATGTCACTCCTCTATATCCATGTTCAATTCATCCCATAAATACCAACCCATGATATACATGGATTACCCATTCTACCTCACTGAATCAACCTCTATAGTCTCATAAGTCTTATAGGGACCGCCCCAACCTCAATATACCCAACATAATTGATCCAAAAATATTTTTATTGGTTTTATTATTCCATATATTACATAATGACATAGACCAATTTACAAATTAAATTATTTCCATACAAAATAAGTATATACCATTCCGGATCATTCAATGAATAGTGTGTACAATCTAATACCACTAGATCACAGTACACAACACATTCATTTCCATCGGAATGTCATGGAATTATGTTGGTGTTCTAAAAAAACTAATCACGCAACAGAAAATTTCTATTTGTTATGTTAAAAACAATTATATCCATCAACTGGTGTCATTACCAACACAATCATCCTCCAACACTTATACCATGAAGTGAATGAGAATCCCAAAAAACACATCGTAAAACATCCCCCCAGTTCTACACATGAAACCACACTATTATACATTGGTTAATAATGTTTATTTAAATTCAATAATCTAAAAAACATTTTGATTTCCATATCATAGATTCATTTTGGAATCATGTTGAACATATGATATACTCAGTCACCCATCACGTTCACCAGTCTCAGTCATGAAGCACCTACCAGCACATCAATATCTCTGAAAATAGAACGTCAATATGACACCCATATTAGTTATCATTGCCTATGATGTTATCCACAAAATCAATTAAACACCAGCTCATCTCTAACATCAGTTGGGTCTCTTGACTTTTTTAAAAGCCATATCACCATGATTATAAATCATAGTAAAACATAAGTTATCAACTAAATAAAACACATTATCCATGTACAAATTCATACTCTAGGTTCTCAAATATATTATTTAATAACCTCATTATGAGTTAATATATTACTATATAATTAATTTTCAGTATTCATTCAACTAAGTGATTGATCCCTCAAAATTATCAATATATCTTGTATCTCACTAATAATAGCAATATCCTTAAGGATTTGATCCACGAAACCAGAATGGCATGGTCCGATTGATTAGAATTTTTTCCAAGATAAGTTTAAAACCCAATAAAGGAAGAGGCATTTTCATTAATTAATTGAATGTATAGTATAAATTCATTATGCATGTCTTTATATTAATCCATGTCAATCGATCTACTATCACATAATCTAGTTATGTGGAGTTTCATTCCGTGATATACTTAATGATTTTAATATGGGTTTTTATTGACCCTTTAAATCATCAATCACAAATAATTGTAACCATCTAGGGGTCTAATTTTAGGGTGTTGTGTACAACCTATTAAATTACAAGGGCAGATTTTGTCACCAGGTATCTTCAGACGGGACTACCCATCCGGAATAATTAATATTAGACCTACCAACACCTACATCTACAATCATGAGTAACCCCCTTGAGGATCATATTATAGGTTATGATTAAATATATAATTTTATTTAACTCAAACACATTATATTATATTACTAAAATCACATTATTTTATTATTTTCAATATCTTTTCAAGTTATAGGATAAAAAACCATGTATGTTGTAATTGTAATTTTTAATAGCTAATCCCATTTCCCTTTTCAACACATGCATAACTATTAAATTCACCCATAATGGTATTATCACAAGGGAATCACATGCCCATTCAATCATTCTAGTGACACAACATTACCTTTAATCACAGGGATTGAATATTCATCCTCGTGATTCATCAGATTTTTAATCCACATGACCATCAATTTGATGAAAATACCTATAAAAGTCATCCATCATGATTTTAAATCCATAAATTACATATTTTGAAGAAATCATTTGAATATAACTATAAAATTTAAACAATTTATGCTTAGTCCTTAGTGAAATAACAAACTAGTAATCCTATATATCTTTAGTTCCCAACACTCATGATATGTTTTTTAAATACCCATTTACTTTATATGATAAATTTTTTTAAATATATAACCACTCCCAAACTACGTAAGATACAAAACCCTATAATAAATTATTAAATTTTAAAACATATGTTTTTCACACATAGAGAAAATAATATACCATTGTGACATCAGTAGTTGAAATAGATTTCCCAATGATGGTAACTATACATCATATTGATATAAGATTTATTCATGCACTAAACAAATATAAATCATAGTCATGGTAAAATTCATAAATCTCATATATACCATATACCAAATTTATAATGAAAAAAATCCATTAAATTTTTGGATTCAAAAAAAATTATGCCACAACCTAACTCACACCATGAGTGGTAAACAAAATGATTCTCAAAATGACCATATGAGCACATCGCCAAATAGTATAGGCTGTTGATTATCAATGGTGGTCTAATGAGGTATTGTGGCGAGGAAACATAGATTATATCATATTGAAAAATAAAATATGAAATAAAAAATAAAAATCTATAGTGGTAAATAAACATAAAATTAATATGAAAAAACAATAATAATTAATAAATGTAATATAGAATAAATACAGTTATACATGGTTGATTAACAATTGGGATAATAAATTATACAATAAAATGATGATATAGAAATAAAAGGGTGTTTTAAATAAAACTAAATTTTGATTCCCTCTATAATACATATTTCCAATCCCACTAATGCTACCTAGGATGATCAAAAAATAACAAGACATTTCCCCACCCAAACATACAACAAATAATAGGTACGCTAATGTCTCCAAGAGCTATGGTCACTAATGTATGGTGTGATTAACTTAAATAGTAGACATCTTACAATATAGATTACTAAATAAAATGTACATTTAGAATACATAAATGTGACATGATAAATATATATAATGAAATTTTAGAAAAAAAATAAAACAAAAAATATTATATTACATGTATTGCCTTGAAATATAAAAAATACAATCACATAATGTTTATCATAAAAAAAATATATCTCAATTTCTCTAAGGGAACCCATATATTACCTGGGCCAATATCAAACTAATCATCTGTACTTATAAATTTTAACAAAATCAACCATAACAACCATGTTATGTTTCGTAATGCCTTAGTGAATGAGCATTATATCATGGGATTTGTTGCTCAATCAACTTGGATCCCATGATCATGTTTTATTTATGATATATATTATACATCGGGGTATCTTCATCCATCTCTCACTGTTAATCCATCCATATGTTCCCTATTTTAGTACATATGCATTTTCTAGGTTATGTATATAAGGTAATTTAATGAGGGGTAATAACTATGAAATCTTATAAGTCAATGAGTGTATGATTATTTTGTCACTTGTGAAATCAATGTAAATATCATTCCAATATCCCATGGTCAATCATTGGGTAATCCAATAGACTCAGAACCTCAATAATACCATATATAGTATACCCAATTGATCCTAGTCTATATCATATTAATAGATTGAGGTTATGAAATAATCACCCTAGGTGTTCATAACACCCATGTATGAGGAAATACACCCACATAACACCCTGTATGACTATACATATTCTAGGTATCATAGATATCTTAGTAATATACTATTATTTCAGTTTGAATCTATGAACCCAGGTTTTTGCAGTGATAACATAATTTCTAGGTAACACCTACAATTCTAGACGACCTTTATGCACACAATCAGTAAGATATGGTGTTGGATGCCATGTCCAACCACTATGAATCAACACATACAGAAACTATACATCTGTATTCCAAAAAATATAGTACTATTTACTTAATATAACATGAATCACGTGGTCTCATCAGAAACAATAGGTGATTATTGAGAATCTGGATAAATCAACTCAATATCAGGGCCAATTGTCAATTCTAACACAAGCTATGAAATCAGATAAAATAAAAAATAAATTTAAACATTTGAGGGATTTTATAATATCCCATGCAAGAATTAATCATCCAAAACCCAATGTTTTTATATATTAGGTACATGTTTTATGGTGACAGCCAGTACAATCAAAACCATTTCCTAACATCAATTTATTTATAGGGTCCCCGGTCTTATTGAAAACTATTTCTCTCTTCTTTGGTAAAATGTACATATCTCTTATATCAATGGAAGTACATTAAATGGGGATAATACATAATTCATCCAAATTCCAAGTTATACTTGTTTGGTAAAACACTCATGCCATCTACTAGTCTCCATATGGTCAACCCACTAAAGATGCCACATCCTAGTTTGGCAGATGACATTCCCTATATAAATCTAATTGAGTAAGATATCTCTATGGTATATCTCATATTAACCACCTTGAAAAAAAACCCAATTCTTAATAACTCTATAAATATGGGTGATTTGTTCACTTACAACTAGTCAACTACGTTGTATTTATTATCAATTTAGTTAACTCATAATCCTAATGGTGTTCCCACTTATCAAGGATCATGACTCAATGGTTATTGACTTCTATTTGCATCTGTTTTGTTCATCTCGTACCCCCGGGTCTATCTAAGTCCTTCATATTTTTTGTATTTATAGAAATTAAATAAACCATGGTCAGATGTATAAGTCACACCTAGAATTATTTTTAGACATTCTGAATTTTTTTCCAACTGATTCTATATCTATATAAGAACAACAATATTCTACCAAGCACGTTTTGATCCATTTATCCATTAACTAACACACTAATGAATAATTAATTATAGACATTCTTGATAATTATATGTAAATAATTTATAATAAATTTTATAATTCATAAATAAATAATTGTTTAACAAAATTTAATAAATAAGAATAAACCCTAAACACTTACGGGATGACATCACTACACAACAATTTCATCCAAACTCATGAACATAACTTCCATATTGCTCCTAAAATTTTTCCTGAAAAAATTACCAATGCACGATGGAGAAGTAGTCATTATTTTAATTCCATTTATTCTCAAAATGTATTCAGAATATCCAAAATGATATACCTAAATAAAATTTTATGTGGTGATGGAAAGTGGTTTTATTAGGGTTACCTTATCATAAGAGTCACAATATCCCTTCTTGGGGTGTCTAATTCAACAATGATCTTTTTGAACTGAATCCAAACCATATTAAGCAATAAATATATATTATAGAACATTATAAAGGAGTCGGAATTTTGGGATTAGTGGATTCAATGGAAATCCATTAATCATTGAAAAAACCATAGATTAAACCATAAATCTAAGGTTACTAAAATTAAGTAGGAATATTTTACACCTAGTCCACTTTTAAAGAACAATAGTAGAATATTTTGATACCCTTATAGAAATTATGTAGGACAAGTTAATAATTATCTATCATTAATCATCCTTAATGTTCGGTTAAAAGGCCTTTCAAACAATGTAACAAACTTAAACAAGGAATAACCATGATTCTTTCTGTATATTGGGTTCAACTGCAAATTTTACCAAATCATATACAAAATAGGTGGTTGGATCTAAAACCCTCTACCACTATCACAAGGTCAAACTTTGAAATGTAACACCTCGATATTTTATGCGATATATATATTTTTAATTTCATTTATATCACCTGTTGTATGCTACACCAAGATTTTCTTGTAGTATACCCAACAATATACTTAGCTTATGGTGCACGCAACATCAACCTTCCTCGATAGTTTGCGAGATACATAATAACGAGTTTCACTAAACAATGATATATTATAATATAATTATGAACTTGAAATTATGAGTATTATTTACCACATTTTGAATTTTATCACATTATAATTCATGTTACACATTTTCAATAACATGGTATGGGAAAAAAATCAAATTTTTCGTATAAAGGAAGTATTTAAAATAAATATAGTTTTGTTGCCTTTTGATGGAATACCTATTTAATAGACAATTGTTAACAAGTTTATAAGTTCAATTTAAAATTAACTAATTATTTTGAATCAGAATATAAAAATTTACTTTAGATAAATTTTTCATATTTTTATGATTACATTCACATTTTGATTAATAGTAAAAATAAGGTAAATATTAGTTAAAAGACAAATTTTTCATCGAGATAACTAATATGGTCAAATTATAAGATATAATGGTTTTAAAGTATAAATATAATATATATTTACCATTTAATATAATGTATTTAATTATCATTAATTTTACATTGAATTCATAAGAAAAAACATTTCAATCTTTGCAATGTTTTAAATTAAAACCCTATTTTTGACAAAGAGATTAATATTAAATTAATTAGAACATATTCTGTGTTTTGGATTTAAAAAAATGGATTCCATATTTGAAATATTTAGGTCCAAATTATCATAATAAGATACTTTTATTTTTTTCCATTATGAATAGTTTCTACTTTATATTTTATTTACCATTGTTAATGATAAATCCGGTAATTAGGGGTCAAATTAATATTATAAAATTTCCCAAACAATTAACTTGAGAAAATTGGATGATTATATTCCATCCTAAAATATTATTGGTTCGAAATTTTATCAATTAGATCCTACTTGGGTGAGATTAAGATCTTTAATTTATTTTAGTTATATAAAAGTTAAATATGTCTCATAAATCATTAGTTTTTTAATTATATTTAATATATGGTTAAAAAGAATACAAATTTGATTATAAATAATAATTGGAATGAAAAAATGTTTTTATTTATCCTGATAATATATTTTTAATTTTTAAGAAATATAAAATTACCTTAAATTCATATACATTAATGATGCAGAAATTATTTATTTCCTGAAAAATCTATAATATTGTTTTTATTAAAAGAATCATAACCATAAATAACACATTAAACATGACCAAAACATATATTTAGCGTATATATGCACCATAATAATCCACGTTTGGACTTGTGGAAAATTTGCAGCCTTATAAAACATATTATGACATTTATATTATTTTATTTTAGATGATGTCAAATTTTTCAACTTCATAATTTAATATACATAACAGTTTTAAAGTTTCATGATTTAGAAGATAAATTAGACTAAAAGTATTCTCAAGAAATATATTAGAATTATCTTAATAATAGGATTTTATTGTTAACTTTTATTAAAAAAATATATATATTAAATAATTATACAGAAATGTTGTAGTAATTATTTTATAAAGAGAAAAATCCAATAAATGGTTTTAAAAATATTAAAATAAATATTATATGAACTAATAAATGCTCTCCGAGAATTTAATAGACACATATGACATGTTATGAATCTACTAAATATTTTTTTTAACAAATATTTTCTCTGGATTTTATTTAAATTTGAATAATTAAATAGTGACAAAATTGACACTATTGTTAATTTATAAAAATAATTTATTATTAAATTGTTTAAAAATCACATAAATATTTAAAAATAAAAAAATTAAATTTATAAGGTTGAAAATGTCATAATTTATCCAATTATAGGCAATTTTCAACACATATGTATGTATTTATAACCATTTAAAATTTAGAATATTATTTCCAAAAGTGGCCCTCTACTCTCTTATAAAATGGCATCTCCTACCTCTTCTCTTCACTCCATTTTGAGATTTTGAACCAAAGAAAACTCTATCAATTTATATTATCGATATCCTTGGATACATACAAGACGTCTTTGCATTATTCAAAGACCATATTTAGTGTCCTATGAGAAGGATTAGACGAGGAGCGTCGAAGAAGTGGTAATATCCTTTAATAATTCTTTTAAACTCCATCCAAATTCTATTTGCCCTATATGAGTTGTTTAATTATTAAGTAATAAATACAGTATCACTTATATACATATATTCTATTATTTGTATGAAACTACTATATTCCATATTTTTTCCATCCTTTGAAAAATAAAATCACCACGCGTGTCTACGTACGGCTAACTGACACCGCACCATGGTGTAATATGTTATACATCACCAACATTAATGCATATGTATAATGATGGAAGAAATATATATATATTTTTATTGTAAAATTATACTTATTATGAAATATTTTACACCATACACTTCAATACAATTCCACAGTCATGGGAATTATATCATCGCTCGTGGTACATACGATCTACTGTCTCCGTGATGTGATGTGATTTGTTCTACATGATATTCATTAAATAATTATTATATAAAATAATTGAATGAATTAATATTATATATATTATACTAATACAATTATTTAAATGATATAACTATATCCTAAAAATAGGAATAGATATTTATTCGATAAAACATGAATAATAACATAAAGTAGTTAACACCCGAATAATGAGTAACAATGAAATGTTAATACTAAACTGAGAAGAATATTACTATACATGATATCATAAAAATATATATGATTCCAGAATAAGTCAATGAAATTAATTGAATCATTATATAGGTGGTTCAGATATGGACTATGTTGTCAGACCTATGGAAAGGGATAATTATTCTATTCCTGTTCTCATTCAAGATTGTTTATTTGTATGTATTTACTGGGGTTATATTTATCATATTTGACCATGTTATATAAAAAATTTTCTCATAATGTTATTATTATTCTTCCATGTATGTTTAAAATCCTGTTTTCCCCCTTTTTACATTTACTATGTGGAATGGAAAGAATCATTCTATTCTTTGCCATAAGAGGTACCTTCTGACTTTTCCAGAAAAAGTATGAGGATAATATTTTTAGCTTATACCGTGTGAAATGATTTTTATTATTTCATAACTCCTTAATTACAGAATGATTCCTCTATAGGATTCCATGATTATTTTCAACAAAATTTTATTCTTTTAAAGTTGCACTCCATTTTGGGAAAAGAAAAGGATTTGAAATATATAGGTATACTTTCCTCAAAAATTCATTTCAACTATTTTATAAAAAATATTTTTCATATTTGATGAAATTATTTAATATGTTTCTGTATGATTTATAATTTCTGTATTATTTACATGTTTTTATTTTTCTTATGATTAAATTTTATCAATTGTTTTATATAGATTATGTTAGGATGGGATGATGTTTATGAAACCCAAGTTATTCGTTGGGTTATGATGGATGATTTATGATTATTTTGTGGCACACCAATGAATGATTTCCTTATGAAATGGGTGGCACCTATATCTCCCTCTAATGTATTGGTTAATGATTTATATCATAAGAGGTAGACATTACTGGAATGACATGTAAATATGGTTAAGTAGTATGGGGTTGGAACGACAAGTAAACCCAGTTCAGTAATGGACGTTGTCCACAATGATGGTCTTGGCAAGAATTCCTTGGATACTATGGAAATAATATCATGTACATAATTTTTTGTGACAATTACATGTTTCATTCCCATTCTATTTTATCATTATTAATGTTTCTTTGATATTTATGCCTTAAATACTGCCCTGATTTATTTCATGACTCAGGATTTTTATGTCTAAACATTATGTTCATGTTTTAAAGTTCAAATGTATATATATTTTTATTTTCTCCATGCATACCATTACTCAAAATTTGGACTCACCCTTTATTTGTTTTATTTTCCCCTGGTGTTAATGAATGATTTTAGGTAATATAATAAAATAGAATATATTTATGGGAGATATTGAGGAACATTCACCATGATTATAAATAATGTTCTGATTTTTCAAAGATAGGAAACTATTACGGTCCTTGGGTGACTTTTTTGTTTATGTATTAAGTATTCTGAATATATAATGTAATATCCATGTACGTCAAGATTGGGTCTATAATAGTTGGTATCAGAGGGAAGGTTTAGTTATCCTTTGGAAACATGGATGCAAAAACATTAGTGAGATCCCATGTGATGTATCTAAGATATGTCTAGGTATGTCCATATGGTTTTGTATGATGAATAGGTTATAATCCTATAATTATGATAATGATAATGAATAACATTGGATTAAAACAATGATGTGAGAGATTGAATGTACTCCCCCATGATTATGTTTTTTTCCTTGATGGATTTTTGTCTCTCACATTATACTTTTGGGTTATTTAAAATGAATAGAAATAGGAGGCCTCATTTTAATGGAAAATATGATAGACAATGGAATTGTATTCATTATGAGAAACTAAATGAAATGAGATTTGGTAGGAGAAACTTCGTTAATAAGCCTAATCAGCAATATCTAAATATGATCAATAATCTCAACATTGGTAAGTTTCCTGACACATCTAATAATAGAATGATGGTGTTTCATGATGATCATAAGGGAAAGAATGTTCAATTTCCCTCATGGGAATCATGTAGGAAGAGGTATCATAGAGAAGGTTTAAATGGAAGTGGAAGATGCTTTGGGTTTGGAAATGAAGGGCTCAAAGCCAATAATTTCAACAGAAAAGGATTAGTTAACACCGTGGACAAGGATAATGGTATTGATAATACATCAACAATGGTTAAATGATTTAAATGTGGAATGCACAGTCATTATGCAATCCAATTCCCTAACAGAAAATATCATGTTGAGAATCAGTATGTTCGTATGGGTATAAATTATGTTGTTGATGATGAAGGGTCTACACATGATATATGAGATTAAAAAAGTATTGAGGAATAAAATAATGATGCTCGGTCAATGGTTTAACAAGGTAGTGGAATGATTGTATGCTTATGAAGAGTAATGTTTTATAGGTAATATAATGGTAATATGGAATAAAGAAACATCTATGGATTGTTACACAATTTTTTTCCTATAGAATTTGAATGTATATGTTGAATGGTACCGATAACCATGAAAGGATATTCAGATATTTTTGGAAAGTAGATAATATGTGCATAATGATGGGATATAGACTTAATCATATTTTGGATAGTATTAATGATCTCATGGAATGCAATGTGAAAAAGTGATATCATGGTTTGAGTTTATAATTTTTTTAGGATTTTGTTATGTAAAATGAGATAAATTTTGATAGCATTCATGTTTTCGCAATGATTGAATGGTAATTCGTATTTCTAAAGAATTCAATATTATGGAATTTAAATGTTTGTAATGTTACCAAAAGATATATTTTTTATATATGGGAGATAAATGAAGGTATTCATATGCTCAGTAGATGGTCATTCTGGTAATCATTTTTTATAATATTAGATTGGACCGAAGTAATTTGGTTGAGCCTAATGATTCGAATGGATTAAGTTGTAAATCATAAAATATTGTTTCATTCTAAAACTTTTTTTGATATTATTTATGGATTGTTATAATAGTGTAGTTTTAGAAAATGGACAATATACTGGACGGGCGACAACATATTCCTTCAGACAAGGATACGGGAACCGAACCCAAAAACGAAGTGTGACATGGCTTTATCACTAACCACTGGCCTACAGGATGTCCCAGGTTATTAGAAATTAGTTTTATTTTATTATGTGGTATCAATGTTGATGTATAAGTCCATTTTTTCTAATCATATATGTTATATCTCACCATATATGGACTTATTTATATTTTAAAATTTGTGATAACAATTTTGTGATAAAGACATATGGAATGAAATGTCCTTTAATAACATGATCTACAAAAACATCAAGAAGGAAAACATCAAATTTATTTCATTAGATAATGTTGAAGTGGAAATTGTTCATGGAATGACCAATGATGATATTACACTAAAATCAAGTATTTATCCTTATGTGAAAATTCATCATCTTTAGGGAAATGATCCGGAAAACAAAAAATGTTGTCCTAGTACCCTCATATATAATGAATCAGATGGTACCTTAGATGATAAAATATTTATGGCTTCATGATAGTTGTCTTTTTCAAAGCCATGTTCTCTACCCCACTCCATCAGAACTTGAAGGAATGATTTCTCTTCCATATCCATGTTTTCACCTATGTTCTCCTATGTAGAACCACAGTGATGAGATAATTTTGGTAACTATTTTGTTTCATACTCAGGTTTATAAAATTATGTTTTAGTATTCCTCATTACGATGTGGGTTTCTATGAATTAAACTTTCAAATATTCAGTCATTTCTAACCCCGATGAATTTCGAGGGTGAAATTGATTTTAAGGGGGTAGAATGAAACACCCTGAGAATTTATGAGATATATTATTTTTTATTTATTTGATATCATCTATATTAAGCTACACCAATACTAGATTTCAGTATAAGCAACAACATAATTGGCATGTGTTACAAAGAAGAGTGGCCTTCCTTGATAGTAGTGTGGTACGCAATACCGAGTTTCAAAAAACAATGATTTATTAAAATAGTATTATGAACTAGCCAATATGAATAATATTAAACTCGTTTTTTGTTTTAAAACATTACAATTTATGATAAACATTTCTAAAACATGGTATGAGAATGAAATCAATTTTTCGAATAAAGGAAGTATTTTCCAAAAAATGCAGTTTTGCTGCCTTTTGATGGCGCAAATTTTTTAAATATAATTTTTGACAAGTTTATAAGTTAAATTTGAAAAAATAATGTAGTTATTTTGAATCAAGAAATAAAAATTTGATTCGGATAATTTGTTCATATTTAAATGATATCATTCATATTTTGATGAATCATAAAATTATGCTACATTTTACATAAAATATACTTTTTTTCATCGTGATAATTTATATTGTTAAATTATAATATTGAATGTTTTTAAAGAATAAATAGAATATGTTTTTAACGTTAAATTTAATTTGTTTCATTATAATTAATTTTACATTGAATTCATAGGGAAGAACATTTCAATCTTTTGCAATGTTTTAAATAATAAACCGTTCTTTCGACAATAAGATTAATTTTAAATTAATTACTACATCTTCTATTTTTCGAATTTGGAAAAATTTATTCCATTTTTGGAATCATTAGGTCCAATTTCTGTTAATAAGCAAATTTTATTTTTGTTCATTATGAATAGTAACTATGGTAAATTTTATTTACCATAGTTAATGGTAAATCGTGTAATTTTGGGTAAAAATAATATTATGAAATTAACCAAACACTTCTCTTAATATAATTAGATTATTATATTTCATCCTAAAATATACTTGTGTTGAAATTTTATCTATTTGAACCCATTGGGATGTAATTAAGACCTTTATTTTATTTTATTTAAAGGTAATTGAAATATGACTTACTCAAGCTTTAGTAATTTAATTATTTTTAATACATGGATAAACAAAATAATAATACATTATTGATGCAGAAATTTTTTATTCATTAAAAAATAAATTATATAGTTTTTATTAAAATAATAATTCCCATCAATAGAACAAAACTCGTAATCAAAACATACTAGTAGAGCATATCAACTCTATAATCATCCATGTGTGATCTTGTGGACCATTTGGAGCCTTATAAAATAGATAATGACATTTTTATTATTTTATTTTAAATGAAATCAAATTTTTCACCATCATAATTTAATAAACTTAACAATTTAAAATTTGGGTGTTTTAGAAAATAAAATTGAGTAAAATTATTATTATAAAATATATTATATTTTTCTTCATAACAAATTTTTTTTTAATTTATTTTCAAAAAATAATTATATTAAATAATTATTCAAATCTGTTGTAGTAATTATTTAATTAAGAGATATAACAAATAAATGTTTTAAAAAATATAAAGAAAAAATGTTATATGAACTAATTAATGTGCTACACAAATTTTCTAGACGCATATAATATGTCATAAATCTATTAAAAATTTTGATCCAAACATATCTTTAGTGTGGATTTTATTTAAATTCAAATAATTGACTAGTGTCAAAATTGAAACTATTGGTATTTTATAAAAATAACATATTAATAAATTGTTTAAAAACACAAAAAAAAAATTAAATTTAAATTTTATAATTAATATGGTCTAAAAGGTTCTATTGTATCCAATTATGGACAATTCAAAAGACATAAGTATGTATTTATATCCATTTTAAAATTAGAATATTACTTCCACAAATAAAATAAAATATATTAAGTAAGGAAAAATCAAAATTATTTGGTTTAAAATAAAATACAAACATGACTAAATTTGATTAGATAATGAGATTACAGACCTATATTATCTAATATTTTAATTTGAGTCACTATATATGTTTTTATGTGGGGTTTGAGTTTATTATAAATTCATAATTTGGAGGTTTCCAAAATTGTGCATCTACTCTCTTATAAAAGGACACCTCCTCCCTATTATCTTCACTCCATTTTGAGCCTTAAAAATCTGAAAAACCCTGTCCATTTAGATTGTCCACCTACCTAGAAATATAATAGTGGACTTGGGCTTTTCAGAGACCTATTTTAGTGTCATATGGGGAGGTTTAGAAGAGGCACATTGAAGAAGAGGTAGCATCCTTTACCGATTCATTCAAATTTCCTTCTTCTTCTAATTCATGTATACGAGTTGTATGATTATTAAGTAATAACTCTATTATCACTTGTATACTGATACGGTATTATGAATATTAAGCTACCATATTACATCTTTTATCCATCCTATGAAAAATAAAATCACCACACGTGTGTACGTACTGCTTACAGTCTCTACACCGTTGTGTAATATGTTTTTCATCACTAACATACATTGATGTGTGTAATTATGGAAGAAATAACTATATTTTATTATTGTAAAATTATAATTATTATGAAATATTATACACCATTAACTTCAAAAAATTACACAATCATGGGAATGATATCGTCGCTCGTACATACATATAGTGTACCGTCTCCATGATGTGATGTGATTCATTCTACATGATATTCATTGAATAATGAATATATAAATACATTGAATGGATTAATATGATATATAATATAACAATAAAATTATGAATGTTTTATACTTATAACCTAAAAATAGGAACAAGAATTTATTCGGCAAAACAAGCATAATACCAAAAAGTAGTTAACACACGAATAACGAGTAACAATGAAATGTTGCTAATAAAGCGATAAGAATATGACAATATATGATATCATAAAATAGATATTATTCTATAATAAGTCAATGACATTATTTAAATCCTTATACTTGAGTTTCAGAAACATACAAAGCTATCAAACCTAAGGTAAGGGATAATTCTTCCATTCATGTTCTAATCCGAGATTGTTTATTCATAAGTATTTACTGGGGTTATATTTATTATCATTGTCCATGTTTTCAAAAAATGTATTCATAATGTTTTTATTATTCATCCATGTATCTTTAAATTCTTTCTTTACCTTTTTGTCTTTTACTATGTTGTATGGACGGAATCAATCTTTTGATTACCATACGACGTACTTTTTGACATTTCCAGAAAAAATAAGAGGAGAATGTTTTTTTAACATATACAACGTGAATAGATTTTTACAATTTCATAACGCCAAAATTAAATAAAGCTTGTTCTAAAATATTTCTTGATTATTTTCAACAAAATATTTTTCTTTTAAAATGAACGTCATTTTGAGAAAAGAAAATGACTGGAAATAAGAAACGATACATTCCTCAAGAATTCATTTCACGTGTTTTATCAAAACTATTTTCCATCCATGTTGACATTATTTAATATTGTTATGTTTCAAGTATAATGTCTCTATATTTAATTTTTTTTATGATGAAATTATTTCCATTGTTTTATATGGAATATGTTATGATGGGATGATGTTTATGAAACACATTTTATTAGTTGGGATATTATGAATGACTGATGTTCATTTTGAGGCACATGAAAGAATGATTTCATAATGAGATTGTTGAGAACTATATCTCCCTCCAATGCATTGGATAATTATTTATAACTCATGAGATAGACATTTTTGGAAAGACAATTAAATCGGGTTCAACAATATATGGTTGGAACGACCAGTAAACCCGGTTCAGTAATGTAAATTATCCAATATGATGGTCTTTATAGCAATGCCATGGATACGATGAAAATCATATCATGTTCTTAATGGTTATCCAAAATTAAATGTTTTATTCCCATGATAATTTATGATTATTAATGTTAATTTATGATCTATGCCATACGTACTACAATGATTTAATTAATGACTCAAGATTTTGATTTTTAAACATTATGTTTATGTTTTTAAATTCAAATGTATATGTAAATTTTTTTATCCATGATTACCCTTACGTAGCTTTTGAGATAACCGTTTATATTTTTTCTATTCCCCAAGATTTAATGATTAGATTTAGGTAAGAAAACAAAGGGGGAGATATTTATGGAAGATTTGGAAGATATTTAACTATGATTAGAAGATTATGTTATAAGTTTCCAAAGACACCAAACTATTACGGCCCTTTCATATCTATTTTTGTATGTATTATGTATTCCAAAAAAGTAATTTAATATCCCAGTACATCATGATTGGGTCTGTTATATGAATCCTCTCACACTTTGACCGTAACCGCACTATTACAATGAGATGCAAACATAATCAAATGAAAATGAAAAGGAAATGAATAGTTTTTCATTATTCTACATGAAATCAATTAAACAATCATCTCTATAATTCAATCACTACAAATACTACTCCAAATATAGTATAATATAAATTGAATGTATTGAGTATCATAAATTCTTATGAAATGCATTCATGTTTCATTCCACATCAAAAAAACACAACCTTAACATGTTCCAACATGCTAGATTTCATTTCAAAACAACAATAAAATATTAAACCCATAATGTAACAAACAAATTTAAATTTTCCTTTAAATTTCTCATCTAATGTAGATATGGATTTTAAAAAACATAAAAAATAGTAATAATTGTCACTTGTTAACACATTGATAAAGTGTAGAATGTGTCTATTAGTGAAAAAGTTTTTGAAATGGTCATAAAAAATAAACATATTATTTATTATATGTGTTCTTAATAAATTCTCACAATATGATCAAAATATATTTATTTTAGTCCCAATTTACTATTATTAAAAAATTCTAATATTTAAAATATAATAATAATTACAAGTGTTCCACACCCCTCAATTATTAATGCATACCTATCTCTTCACTTCTCCACAAGGCATGATCACTTTACCACTACAAATATATATATTAAATTATCATAAAAAATTTTCTCCATTTCTTATAGGTTATAATATCTCCCAATTTTCATCATTTAAGGCTTAATGAGTAAAAAAATGGAGTTTGTCGTAGAATAATTATAACAAATAAACAAGTTCTTTCATTTTGTTAAATTTTGTCACTTTATAAAATCTATCAAAACATTGATAGAATAAGACTATATGTATTACTAATATACAAAAATGTTATTCTGTACATTGCATAAATAAATCTCAAATCCATTTACATATTATAGTAAATTAATGAACTAATCATGCATACGTGTTGTGTACCTCCTCTACAAAGCGATGTGATTAATTTTGTATCTCTTCATCAAATGAATTATTTTAATTATTAATTTAATAAATATATATAATATAAATGAAATTGTTAATATTTTAGAATGATAATATATTATATAAATTGTAACACCAATTTTATTAATGGATGGAATGAATGTAAAGACCCGTAAATTTCAAAGAATGTTTTTTAAATTCTTTGGGATTTTACGAGTACGCAGTTTTTGACGGCAGCTGATTCTGAGGCTCGTAGTGCCCGGAATCAATTTCCAAATTTTAGCTCGGGTACATTTAGTGAATGAACGAGTGAGTTTTTCTATCTTTTTAATCGGTGCTCAGAATTGAAATCTTAGGGCATCGAGGAACTCACAGTGCCGATATTTGTTTAAGATGACTTTTAACGTTGATTCGTTTGCTTGGGAGAAGATGTTAAATGTTTGGGTTTAAGTGAGAAGTAAATAAAAATTGTGTATAAATTTAATTTATAATCCTTTAAGTTTAACTCTCTCCTGGGAAGTTGTTGGTGGGGCTCACAACCACCCAACATCACATTTGTGGTTATGAGGGTGGTGGGGCCCACATGAGCTCCCATCTTTTCACATTCCATAACCCATAACCCCATTGAACTCCCATGATAAATACATGTCAACTCCCCATTAAATATTGGTATCCATTAATTGTGTAATTCTCCCCTCTCCTCTTTAATCATTCCAAAACACTTAATCAATTAAGTGAGTTATGTGTTTGAATTTTAATATTGAAATGCATAGCTTGAAGTAATAAAAGAAGATAAGTGTAATTTTATTTTTGGAGGTTAGTTGTTGTGTGATGATATTGGGGAGAGAGAGCTCTAGTTCCTTCCATGAATAACTTCATCCTCTTCATAGAAGAACGCAAAATCCGTGAAGGACGATGGCGCGCCTCCTTTTCATTTCTCCGTGACAAAAAGGGGAGATGTAGCTTCTTCCTCAGACGCTCTTTGTCGACGTCTACGGAACCACACCCCACGAAACCGTATTCCTTGACTCCCATCGTTCGACAACTTTTGTTGATGTAGGGGTTATTTTTTCATTCATGTTTAATTTAACGTTCATCGTTGATTAATTTGGACAAATGTTACCAATGTAACGGGAGGAGATCAGACCCCAAAAACACGACTGATTTCTCCTCCCTGCTTTCTTGTTGAATAATTTTGATGAGATGTGGTGAAGGTGGCGTGGTTCCATTGAACCCGAAAGGAATGACGTGAACCGCAGCTATAACGGGCCGGGGTAGTGGAGCGCGGCGCCGGTGCACCGCGCCGGTGAAGCCGATGGCACCACGACCTGAGCGGGCCGCGGCGGTGGAGCGTGGCGCCGTCGTGCCACTCCGGAGAACCCAAGGGAGGATGCGGTCGGAGCAGGCCACGACCGAGGGGCGCGGTGTCGTTGCGTCACGCCGGTCGAAGAAGGGCCGCAGCCAAAGGCCACGACAGTCCAGCAGGGGAGGCTGGACAACCGGCTGTCGGCACTCCGGAAGGCGGGACCCCCGTGGAATCGGCGGTGGCTCAACCCTTCGGCCATAATGGCCAGTCATTTTCCAAAAAATAATGGGGTTTGAAATCCCTGGCCAGTTCACAGGTCGGACCCCTTAGGGTCCGCCGTTTCGAAAACAGGCCCCCCCTCGCATACCGCTCGGCCGCGAGCCGAGCCGCGGTCGGCTTCCGAGCTGGGCCATCCCCAGCCGGGTCGCGCTGCAACTAATTGGGCCGGACCCAGACCCGGGATGGGCCAACCCGGTTCAGGCCTACCCGGGGGGTATCAGGCCCGGTAAGACCAGGCCCCAACCCCCTACTTTTCAGACAGATTCGTTCAAATGCCCATATCATGGGCTACGGACCTCCGATTGATGCATCGTCAGTTGTGTTAGGATCCTTGGGTCGAGTCGATCGTTTTAGTACATTATAATCAATATTACTTTAATTATTGGGTACTGCAGGGTTGGTTCAAACCCAAAACCAACTGGGCCCTTTGAGCGGAAACACTTATAACATAACGACCGGACTTCCGAATGACGTGTCGTCAGTTATGTTGAATTCCTCTTTGTGAGATGGTAACATTGGATTACTCCACTCTAGGTTTGGATATAGCGAGAGTATGGTCAGGTTGGTTTTAGCTTAAAACCAAACGAGCCCCTAGAACGAAAAAAAGCCAATAACTCTCAGACCGGGTGTCTGATTGACGTATCGTCTGTCGCATTGAGTTCCTATTGAAGAGACAGAACTTTTTTATACATAAAATCTAGAATTATTAATAGTTGGTGTATCTAAACCCTTTTCTCGTGGAGCGGAACCTCTCGAAATCGAGCATGTTGTGTGCAGGAACCCTTGAGCTGGCTGCGACTGCGACGACGATGCCAACTGTACTTGGATCCTACGTGGGTTCGGCAGTGAGGAAGACTGAACATGGATCCTCTGTGGGATCAGCAGCAATGTCGATTGTACATGGATCCTATGTGGGTTCGACAGCAATGGTTACTGTACTTCGATCCTACGTGGGTCTGGCAGTGATGACATCTATACTTGGATCCAATGTGGGTTCGGAAGAGGACATGATTCAAAGGCTACAAAAATCATCTCCACCCCTCTTCATGAGTATTATACCTGTGTTAGCTGAGTCTTCACTTTCAGTCATTAGCTTCTATATGATTGACTTTCTTTCCTGTGTGGATTGAGATGTGCTTTCCTATGTGGAATGGGTTGTACATTCCTCTGTGGACAAGGTTGGACATGGGTTCGAATGTTAGAGTAGAACTGGAATTTTTGACTTAGGTATGTTTATGGGAATATAACTAAGTAGTGTTGGTTGATACTTCATTATTGAATCTTTCCTTTGTGGTTTAGCCTTTGTTAATTCTGGGAGGCCTTCAGGGGTCTCGGGGTCCCTACAGAGTATCATATACTCGTCTTTGCACGGGCTATGCCCGCACTACGTTGTGATGGTTGTAGATGATGAACATCGCTGATTGTGGTTGAGGCCTGAGGAGCGGGATGGTATAAGGTGGAGGACAATCAGGTGGGACGTACATGGAGTGGAAGGACGAACCTGAGGAGCCGATGAGACTATCTATACTAACCCTTCAGGTGGGAGTTCTAGAGGACGTGTTGGTGGTTGCTGCATTACTTTTCATCTATTGTTCATTGTTTTCTCAGTTGTACTATACTTTCAGTTGGTTTTGTATACTGGCCCATTTACTTTCCAGCACTTACTTTTGTACTCAGTTTACTGAGTGTTTACTTCATCTTTCATACTCTGTGGTGTTTGTTTTCTTATATAAATGCAATTTCTTCCCATATATACGGATCTATGCCTTTGGTACTAGTCGCCATCGCCTGACCTATGAAAGACTGGCTTGGGGTAGTCACGACACGGGCCCTGAGGACGGTCGGGAAAAATTGGTATTAGAGGATTCGGTTCTACCGCATAACTCCGGACTTTGATAATTTCTTCTATGTGAGGCAATAGTGTTAAGGGTATTGAGTGTGGTTATCAGTCCATGGAGTCCACTGTTGGTGTGGTGGCCGACGTATCCATACAACAGGACCTTGACTACTGATTTTCAACTCAATGCATGAAAAAATTTATTGCATGTGGGTTTCAGATGTTTTCTTTGTTATTAATTTATGTCAGCTCAACAGGTATATTTTATTAACCGTGATGCACCTGTTTCTTTTCAGAATGTCCCCACGATGGAAGCTAGCTAGGGTTCCGAGCATTGTGGGAGATGGAATCCCACCAAGCGACGAGGCCTCGGTGCAGGGACCCATTATAGCAGAGGCATTGGTTGTACCTCTACGCGCTGATCCACATATTACACCATCCCTAGAAGCTATGAGTGCATGTCGCATGTGTGCACAACACGAGTTTCAGTGTCAGAGACCGCCCATGTTCCATGGGGAGATGGACCCTTAGGCAGCCGAGGATTGGTTGTAGGATGTTGTTCGAGTCTTCGGATTGGTAGGGACACTAGTTGATCTTATGGTGATCCTAGCAGCGAGTCTCCTATACACGGTAGAAGGTAGATGGTGGAGCCTAATGCTCCTGGTGCACGACGAGGAATATCTTCATTGGACAGAATTCGTGAGCCTCTTCCACTATGAGTTCGTTCGAACCACCCTTCGTGTTGTGCACATTCAGGAGTTACTACAACTGTGGTAGGGAATCATGACTGTAGACCAGTACACTGCGAGATTTACCGACCTCTCTTTCTATTCCACTGACATGGTATAGGACCCATTCTTCCTGGACCGGACCTTCGAGCATTGAATGAGGCATGAGATCAGGTCGTCGATGATCTCCCTTAGTATTCCAACGAAGGCAGGAGTACTAGAGTGAGCCATTCTTGTGGAGAGATTTCTTTCTGTTCCTTTACCAGTAGTAAGAACTACCGTAGGGTGACATGTAGCGTAGTCTTATACCACTGGCAATCGACAGATGTCACATGGGTCCAAGAGGACCAGACCATCAGGTGGGAGACCTCAGGATACTGGTTCGGAGGTGTGGGGAACATGCAGTAGGGCCAGTCATAAGAGAGTCAGACAGTGCTATGCAGGTGGCAGGCAGGGCCACATGGCTCATGACTGCCCGAACTGCCATGCAGAAGAGCATCAAATGGTTGAGGGACCACCCATGAAGAGGTAGAGGATCAACTATGGAGGTCCGCAGGGAGAAGGAAGATGAGGTACAGGAGCTGGCCGAGCAGCAGGTGGTGGACGATGCTTCTAGGATCTACCAACACCACCACCATGTGGGCCACCCCAACCACAGGGAGCTGGTGGGCAGAGGAATGATCAGCTTTGGGTAGTGGAGGCCTATGACCACGGTGCAGCTGATATGATATGAGGCACTATCTCTGTCTACTCCACCATTTCTGTAGTTCTTATAGACACAAGAGGAAGTCATTCTTTCATTGTCGCTGCCCTTGTTCAGAGCTCGAAGATTCTGATGGAGCCGTTGGCTTTATCCTTACAGCTAGAGACTCCTACGGGAGAAGATTTGATTATTAACCTCAATTACTGGTAGTGTGAGCTTACTTTTGGAGGTGAGAGCTTCGGTTGGGATCTTCGAGTAGTGGCGTCGAGGCCATATGATGTCATATTGGGCATGGATTGGTTATCTACTGTCCAGGACCAGATCGATTGTATTAGGCATAAGGTGTTGTGTGTCCACACAAATGGGAGCATGTTCACCTTCACTGGCTAGTAGGGAGCCTTTGCAGCGCAGGATGGACTCACCTAGAGGAGAGGAAATACGATCACACATCAGTTGGCTGGTCATATCCTTGGAGTAGTTGTTGTGAAGAGACGTAGATTTCCTGTTGTTTTGGATCAGTATGCTGACTTTTTTCCAGAAGACGTTCCGGGACTACCTCCTCACAGAGTGGTATACTTCAATATTGACATGTACCCCAAGACATCCCCGATATCTACACTAGCATATCAGATGTCTCCCACTGAGCTTCGTGATATGTGTGTATATCTGGATGATTTGCAGGGCAAGGATTCATCTGACCCAGTGTTTCACCCCTAGGCTTCCACGATTTTGTTCTCCAGGATGGCGAACAGGAGCTTGCGACTAAGTGTCAATTACCGTCGCCTGAATCAGGTGACCGTAAAGAATAATTATCCACTTTCATGGATGTATGACCTCTTCGATCAGCTCAAGGGAGCATGATTGTTCTTGAAGATAGACCTCAGGGCAGGCTATCATAATCTCAGAGTTCGAGGCGAGGATGTGCATAAGATGACCTTCAAATGTCGGTATGGCCACAAAGAATTCATGGTTATGCCTTTTGGTGTAACAAACGCCCCATAAGTGTTCATGAGTCTCATGAACTGGATTTTTCGGCCTTACTAAGATCGATTTTTCATTGTCTTCATCAACGACATACTGATTTACTGGACAACCGAGGAGGAGCATGGCTACCACATGAGGGTTGTACTGGATACACTCAAAGAGCACCATCTTTATGGTAAGCTCTTGATGTTCTAGTTCTGGATTCAAGAGGTCCACTTCTTAGGGAACATCATCTTTGAGGCGGGAGTTTTGGTGGATCCTGCGAAGATCGAGGCAGTGCTAGCTTGGGAGCAACCCAGGTGCATGATGGAGGTGCAGAGTTTACTAGGTCTGGCAAGGTACTATC
The DNA here is from genome assembly GCA_963277665.1 of Viscum album. Taxonomy (NCBI): domain Eukaryota; kingdom Viridiplantae; phylum Streptophyta; class Magnoliopsida; order Santalales; family Viscaceae; genus Viscum; species Viscum album. Next base: position 1,439,209,063 of record OY728159.1, read on the forward strand.
AGATATTTTTGCCAGACTTCTCCATCACCACATTAAGCTTTGACAATGAAGGGGAAACCTTCTTGTGGTCAGATAGATGTTAGAAGATCTTCTAGGAGCTGAGACAGAGATTGACTTGTGCACCCATCTTGAGGTTACCAGAAGAAGGCGTAGGCTACGTAGTTTACTGTGATACAATATGGACATGAATTCAGTGTGTCCTGTTGTAGTAGTGGACAGTGATCGCTTATGGTTCACGACAGCTGAGGTAGCATGAGCATAACTACGCAACCCATGATCTGGAGTTTGCAGCAGTGGTATTTTACTTGATGATGTGGAAGCACTATCTGATGGGTTAGCGCTTTATAGTCTACTCTGACCACTAGAGTCTCAGGTACATCTTCTCACAGATGGACCTGATCCTGAGACATCGGAGATTGCTCGAGTTACATCAGGACTATAAATTTGAGATAGTCTATACTCTTGGGAAGGGGATTATAGTAGTTGATGCTCTCAGTAAGAGGTCAGGCATCCAGCTACATGGAGACATGACGGTGCAGCTAGCTGCATTGCATATAACCTTCATGGATAGAGATGGGGCAGCCTTTCTACAGTTGCTCACAGTCACTCCTCCACTACATTCGTGGGTCAGAGAGGCACAACGTGTGGACATTGACTATGAGATGCGACTTGCACAAATATCCTCAGGGTAGGCACCTGATGAATTCTCTGTAGGAGAAGAGCATGTCGTCCTTTTCATAGGACGTACTATGGTACCAGTTTCATTATAGGAGTTGGTGTTGAGAGAGTTTCACACATCCCCGTTGGCTGTACATCCAGGAGTAGCGAAGATGTGCCAGGATCTCAGATGATAGAATTGGTGAATGGGTATGTAGAAGGCTATGGCAGAGTTCATTTCTCGATGCCTCACCTGCCAGTAGGTGAAGGCGGGGCACCAGGTACCAGTAGGCTTGGTACAGGCGTTAGTGGTCCCGGAGTGGATGTGGGATGGGATACCATGGATTTCGTGACGGGACTCCCACGTACTTCTAGAGGACACGACTCCATCTGGGTGATCATAGTGTGACACACCAAGTCGGCCCACTTTCTACTTATCAGAGAGTAAGGATTAGTAGAGAGGTTGGGATGCCTATACATTCAGGAGATTGTACCGCTTCATGGTGTACCATCCTCTATCGTCTCTGATCGAAATTCTCATTTTACTTCCCAGATTTGGAAGGGGCTGCAGGAGGCTTTTGGGATGCATCTACTCCTGAGCACCACCTTTCACCCTCAGAAGGATGGTTAGTTTGAGAGGACCATTCAGACTCTCAAGGACATGCTATGTGCATGTGTCCTTGACTTCGGTCATAATTGGGAGGATCACCTACCCTTGTTGGAGTTTTTATACATCAACAGCTACCACTCCACCATCGGGATGGCACCATAAGAGGCATTGTATGGCCGACATTGCAGATCACCTCTATGCTGGACAGACCCTGGGGAGTCAGCACTTTTAAGACCAGAGATGGTCCATGCCATGACAAATAAGGTTCAGATCATCCAGGAGTAGATGAGGACTGCTCAGAGCCGACAGAAGTCCTATGACGACAGGAGGCGGAGACCACTAGAGTTCTAGGATGGCGACCACGTTTTCTTATGGGTCTCAACTCGACGTGGACTATGGAGATTTGGATGGGGCGGAAAGTTATCTCCATGCTTCGTAAGACAAATCCAGGTTCCCAGTAGGGTAGGCGAGGTGGCTTATCATCTGGCTCTTCCACCTCAGTTTCACCGGGTGCACGACGTTTTCAACATATCTCAACAGTGGAGATAAGTGCATGACCCGACACATATCATTGATCACGGGGAGATGGACATCGATGATGTGGCGACTTTTGTGGAGGTCCCAGTGGAGATCGAGGATCGACAGGGGCTGGTTCTACGTGGACGGTCGATTCCTCTAGTTTTCATCAGGTGGTAGCACGAGAACCACTAGGAGAGCACATGGGAGAAGGAGGCTCAGATGCGTGCTCAGTACCCTCATTTGTTCCCCTTGTTTGTGATATATATTTACACTGACGTAAAGACTTGAGGTGGGAGTAATGTAAAGACCCTTAAATTTCAATGAAATTTATTTTCATTAATTCTATGGGATTTTACGAGTATGATGTTTTTGACAGAACCCGATTCTAAGGCCCGGAGTGCCCAGAATCAATTTCTGAAGTGTAGCTTGGGTACGTTCAGTGAACGAATGAGCGGGTTTTTCTATCTTTTGAACTGGTGCTCGGAATTGAAATATGAGGGCACCGATGAACTTGCAGAGCCGGTACATTCTTAATATGACATTTATCGTCGATTCTTTTTATCGGGAGAAGAAGATAAAATTTGGGATTTAAGTGAGAAGTAAATAAAAATTGTGTAAAATATTATTTTATTATCCATTGAAGTAAAACTCTCTCATGGAGAGTTGTTGGTGGGGCCCACAACCACCCAACTTCCCATCTGTGGTTATGAGGGAGGTGGAGCCCACACGAGCACCCATATTTTCACATTCCATAACACATAATCCCTTTGAACTCCCATAATAAATACAAGGCAACTCCCCATTAAATATGGGTATCCTTTAATTGTCTAACTCTCCCCTCTCTCCTCTTAATCATGCCAACACACTTAATCAATCAAGTGAGTTATGCGTTTGAATTTTAAAATTTAAATCCATGGCTTGAAGTAATAAAATAAGATAATACATATTTTGTTTTGTGGGGTTAGTTTTTGTGTGATGATATTGGGGAGAGATAGCACTAGTTCCTTTCGAGAAGTATGTCATCCTCTTCATCGAATAATACCAAATCCACGAAGGACGATGACGTGCCTCCTTTTCATTTCTCCGTGACAAAAATGGGAGGCGCTGCTTCCTCCTCGGACGCTCCCTATCGACATCTATGGGACCACACCCTGCGACGCCATTTTCCGCGACGCTCGTTGTTCGACAACTTTTGTTGAGTTAGGGGTTATTTTTTCGTTTATGTCTAATTTAAAGTTCATTGTTGATTAATTATTCCAAATGTTACAAACATAATGGGAGGGGATTAGACTACACAAACATGACCAATTTCTCGTCCCCACTTTCCTGTTGAACAATGTTGATGATTTGTGGCGAAGACGGCATGGTGACGATGCACCGTGCGAGAATGAAGAGAACCACGGCTTGAACGGGCTGCGGCGGTGGTGTGCGGCGCAGTCGCGCCGCGCCGGTGACACCGAAGGAACCGCAGGCGGAGCAGGTCGCGGGGGTGGTGTGTAGCGCCATCACGTCGTGCTGGTCCAAGAAGGTACATGTCCAAAGGCCGCGGTGGTCCAGTAGGGTCGGCCGGACAACCGACCGCCGACGCTCCGTAATGCGGCACCACAGCATGTCCCGCGGCAGCTCAACCTGCCGGCCATATTGGCCGGCCATTTTCCAGAAAAACCCGTGGTTTGAAACCCCTGGCTAGCGCACAGGGTGAACTGCTTAGGGTCTGCCGTTTTGGAAAAAGGGGGGTGGCGCCCCCCCCCCCCCCCCCCCCCGCATCCCGCTCGGTCGTGAGCTGAGCCGCTGCTGGCTTCTGAATGGGGCCGGAGGCCGCGCCCCACCGTGGGTCAGGTGACGCCAGCCATGGGCTCGGCCGTGCCTAGCCAGGTTGGGCCATGCCTAATTTGGCTAGACCCAGACCTGGGTCAGGTTGACCCAGAGGGTGTGGGGCCGGGCCCAAACCCCCTACTTTTCAGACATATTCATTCAAATTCGCATATCATGGGATAAAAACCTCTTATCGACACAAAGTTAGTTTTGTTGGCATCCTTGGATAGAGGCAATCGTTTTGGTATATTACACTCATGCTTTTGGTAAATTTTTGGTACGTCCGGGTTGGTTCGAACTCGAAACCAACAGGGCCCTCGGAGCAGAAACACTAATAACATAACGACCAGACATCCGAATGACGTGTCATCGGTTACATTGAATTATCATAGTTAGACTGTTCTTTTGGCTTACTCCAATCGTGGTTTGGACGCAGTAGGAGTGTAGTTGGTTTGGTTTTATCTTAAAAACCAACCGAGCCCCTGGAACGAAAAATCCAACAACTCTCTGACCGGGCGTCCGATTGACGCGCCGTCTATCGCGTTGAGTTTCTATAGAAGATCCATAACATTGTGATACATCAACTCTGGACTTCATGGCAGTTTTTGTATTGACCCCCTAGCTCGTGGAGCAGACCCTCCCGGAATCTAGCGTGTTGTGTGCGGGAACCCTAGAGGTGGCAGCGACTGCGACGTTGATGGTGATTGTACTTGGATCCTACGTGGGTTCGACAGCGTGGAAGACTGTACATGGATCCTCCATGGGTTAGGCAGTGATGACGACTGTACTTGGATCCTAGGTGGTTGTGGCAGCGATTCTTACTGTACTTGGATACTACCTGGGTCCGGAAAAGATGACATCTTTACTTGGATCCTACGTGGGTTCGACAGCGGAGATGATTTAGAGGCTATATCAATCATCTCCACCCCTCTTCGATAGTTATATACCTCTGTGAGCTGAGTCTTAACATTTAATCATTATCTTAGTTATGATTGACATGCTTTCCTGTGTGGATTGGGATGTTCTTTCCTATGTGGATTGGGTTGTACTTTCCTGTGTGGACACGGTTGAACTTGGGCTCAGAAGTTGGAGGTGAACTGGAATTGTTGAATTAGATATATGTATGGGAATAAACATAAGTAGTGTTGGTTGATACATTATTTTGTATCTTTCCTTTCTGGTTTATTCTTTGTGGATTCTAGGAGGCCTTCGGGGGTCTCGGGGTCCCTACTAAGTATCGTATACTCACCCCTGCATGGGCAATGCCCTCACTACGTAGTGTTGGTTGCAAACAACGGACAACGCTGATCGTGGTTGAGGTAGAGGAGCTGGACAGTATACAGTGGAAGACTATCAGGTGGGATGTACAGGGAGTGGAAGGCCTAACCCGAGGAGCCGACGTGACTATCTGTACTCACCTTTCAGGTGGGAGTTCTGGAGGAGGTGTTGGTGGTTGCTGCTTTAATTTTTAGTTGTGGCACGTTCATTTCTCAGTTGTACTATACTTTCAGTTGGGTTTGTATACTGGCTCATCTACCTTCCAGCACTTACCTTTGTACTCATTTTACTTAGTGTTTACTTCAACTTGTGTAATCTGTGGTGTTTGTTTTCTTATTTAAAGGCAATTACTTCCCATATATCGGGATTTAAGCCTTTGGTGCTAGTCGCCAGCCCATAACCTATGGAAGGTGGGATTGGGGTAGTCACGGCATGGGCCTTGAGGACGAGACGTGACAATGAATCATTGGGATTTTTTTATTAACTCATCTGGTCTTAATTATCAATCATAATCTTGTTGGGGATGTCACAATTACCATATGTGACACATTTGGAGCTCATAGTTCATGAAAATGGGCTTTACGACCGGGCTGCATTTGTTTTGGGAATCCATGTGTTCCAGGGCACATGCTCATGTATCTGTAGACAAGGGTACATGTAGGACAAATAGTTTTTCTTCAAATGTCCAAGACAAGGAACAAAGTTGTACGACCTACTATATTTTCTGGATAGAGGCTCATCACATCGATTGCGTGAGCATTATAAACCATTTTCAAATCATGCATAGAGGAATATTATGACAAAATTACCATTTTTTACCCCAAAAAAATGTAAAATCTATAATTTATTTTACTTCAACCTCTATTTGCTAAACCAATGGGTTCCTCGTCACTTTGAGCACAAACCCTGAAAAATATTTCTCATATACAAATCCAATGTCTGATGTCTGATCTTAGATATCTCAAAACCATTGAACTCCTGTTGTTATGGATATCCTCACATATTTATCATATCTTAGTATATCGTTATATCTATATTTCAATTTAGATGATGTCTAATTTTAATTATTTTCAAGGAAGAGGTTCATTAATCATATATCATCTCACCTGCTTCAAATTTGTGGTTAGTATTAAGAGAGGGATCTTCTATGTCTTTAAGGTTTGGGATCACATTTCTTCCACTTTTATATTTTGTTATTTCAAAATTATGTCATTATACTACATGTCATCAATTTCTGAGACTAATTATTGTGTATATGTTCTATCATTTCGAACTGACCCTACTACCTTTACAAATGAAAATTGGACATTGTTTAGGGGTTTAGATATCACAGTATCTAAAAACGGTGAACATGTGCATTCCCTACATGGAATTTTTCATGTTTTTAAAAAATTATCATATGTTTTGAACTGAATTAAACATATTTATTGACAATTAAATTAAATTTTCCATGAATATTTTTTAATTCATTGAACTCAAGACACCATATCATTATTTGGACCTATTAAACATGGAATTTCTAGAGTGGTAATATTCCTCATTTCCCTGACAGTAAACATAGATCCTTGAGCCTTATAATTGTTTTTTCATTCCTTGATGATACTGATGATTTATTTTTAATGGATAATGTTACATCGTTTCCTCCATCTAAATGTAACATTATTTAATGTAATGGTTTTCAAGAGATTGAATGTCCTTCCCTTGGCCATTTTTTATAAAATGGTCCGTATTAAAAGAATTACATAGTTGTAAATGGACATGATTAGTAGATGGTGAAGCAATTCATTTAATCTTTATATGTGTAATTGAAATGTATTAAATGTGATACCTTTAATTATGTGAATATGGGTAAAAGAAAAAATGGTATGTTTTTACTAATGTTTCATTTTTCATATTTAATATTTCTTTGGATTTTTTTATATTATCTGATAACAAGAAATAATAGGTAATGCGTTATGTTCATCTTATTTGATGTGAAAATCATTATGATATATAATTTGACTCTATAAATGATTATAGATGGTTTAAAATACCGCATTCTAGTGAAAATAATAATATTCATTTTAAAAGTATTGGAATGATTATAAGGAACTCGGCCTGGCATGGACACTCACACTCCCTTACATTCGGTGTTTTGTTTGGATAACCTCACCAGTGATATGATATAAGAAATGTTCTTTTGACGACTAAATTCCTTCATATAGTGTTTCCATGGTATATTCATTCTCCATTTTTATTGATATGAATGACTTCCCCCAGCAATTTTGGACGTATGGAATGTACCCTATTTCAAGATCTCATTTGGTTGTAAAATTAGATATGGATGATTGTGTGTAATGTCCCCGAAAAATCTAGCCCTAGTATTCTTGATATATGTCTATTAGAAATGGTATGCACATGGATCATATATGTATACATATTATATAACAAATACACTCACATACACACATATATGTATTATGTCATGATTAGGCATACGATATGTGGGGTGAAGTTGGTACATATGCTATATAAGCTTTAGGAACATGGGTTGGTGGTTATTTATTTATTCTACATTTTATTATTTTATGTATAAAACATGCACACATCATAGTGACAAGAACCTTCTCATATTTCATATAGACACCATTGGTGGTTGACTACATATATATTTATCTCAAATCCTATTAGATCTTCCCTTGGAACCTTATATGACTATATCCATGGATGTATGGATAAATGAAATCAACCCTCTAAGTGTTATTGATTTATATGTCATTAGTTCTGGACTAAGAGGATAGGATCGTGGATTTTATTGAGACGCTATAGAATTTCATTTGTTTTTTTGTTATATTTTAATACACTGATTTAATAAAAGATCACATGTTCCCATTTTTTACTATAGAATTCCATGCATCATATAATGACTCTCCCTTTAACAATTTTGGTATAATATTTAGTTGATAAGTTTGGTTATATATATTTTCTTATATTCAGTTATCATGTAGTACTAATTGTCAATTTATTCTTATATAGTTTATGAATTATATTTTGTTGTTATATGATCTGCTTAAATGTTATTATTTTTCGTATTAGGTTTTCTGCAATAACATAATGTTATAGTCTCCCCAATGTAATACCCTTACACCGTCTCTACTAATTGGTCTCCTACAGCATATAAGGAGACACAATTGAGTGGAAGGGGATAACTAGGCACAAAACACTTTTTATGTGAATTATGGGTCTTAGATGATACAATGTGGTATTACAGCAATTCCCATAATCACCAAATATTTGGTGACAATATAATTGAAATTGGGAATGATAGATATATTATCCTATGTTTTTCATAGGTGTTATGAACTCATGTATGTTGTAGTGGCCATGATTTTTGAATTATTATTGTTGATAATCTATTGCCTATTATAATTAATATCATTTCTCTATTGTGTGTTTCACATGTCTTGTGACGATATCGATATGGGTGATATTAAAATTTTTATTTCATTATTAAGACACAATGAAGTGAGGGAATGAGATAGAGTATGTATCATCATAGGAACATCATGATTTATAGTCCATTCCTCTTTCCGTACCATTTTTAATTTTCATTGATCATTTCATGTTTCATGATTATTAATCCTTGATATATATATTAAACAGTTATATCAAACATTCAGATATTTTAATGTTATATGGTTTGATTTTATTGGATTCCACATGTTAATTCATATGGTGTATGGGCCCTTAAGGATCAGAAACTGGAATTTTTCATAGATCTAAAAATATTATGTAGCTCAAATATTGGAACAAGAAAAATTAAAATTAAAATTACATCAATGTAAATTCCATTGTTCTGTTCCTTAGTTGAATATAGACTTATGGATTAGATAAATGGCATATCATTTATCCAAAAACATAAAAAAATATTAATTGTTTGAATGGGAACACATTAAAATTGAGATTGACTTTTTTTACATGAAAACAAGAATCATTCTCATTCCTAACATATTGAATTTGACCTTAACTCGGCCTTAGTAGTTGGTAGATTGTGATACATCATTTATATGGTTAATTATTGCATTATATACCATTTTGACCAAGCTTAAAAACTATGAAGAGTGGCATGTTCATTCATATAGGAAGGATTTACTAATGTCTATGTTTCATAAGTTTAACATATTGAATTTCTAGTGTCTCATTTGATTTGTTCATTTGGAATTGTAACATTATGCTTCCATGATTTCCTCGTGTTGAATAATCTAAAGGGATAGATGATCATGTTCTAATATTTGGGGTCCATGAGCCACCAATCGATTTTCCCGTCAAGCCAACTATCGATACTAATTTATTTCAAGATGTGGAATCTAACAAATTGTATTGAGAGAGTTTTCTGGTTATGCTTCAGGGAATCCATGTAAAAGTGTGACATGACACAATTATGGGAGAAATAACTAATGATTTTTGGAATCAAAATCCTCCAAACATTTCAAGGAAGGGTAGAACTCATGTCAACGAGTAATCTCTTGAAGAGATCATATCTATATTCAAACATATTGAGATACCTCCAAAGTGGAGGATCATGATAGAAGCCTATAAGATACATGACTTAATTATGAAGGGGTGGGATTTTGTCACCCCAGAATATCAACATCGTGAGATGATTTTCATTGAATTTCAAACATTCTCCTATTAATACATTCCTCACACTTAGAGGAATGGAATATCTAGTTAATATACGAAACATCCACAAGGGAGCATGGATGTTATTAAATACTCGACTCTTTTTAATATTTTGTATCATTTTTCACCCTCTATAGTTGTTGATAATAAGATGTCTACATGGAGAATAACGGAAGTCCTGGTTATTCCATATTATTACTAGTTAATGATTTCAAATTTTAGTCTTTCAAAAATCAACATCCATTATCAAATAATATAGAGGAATTTTATGGATGCTGAAGGTGTGTCCTTGGGTCACTAGAAATTAAGTTATTCTAGTGGTTCATCTTTTGTATGTAAGAGTGTCTATAATATGACTCTTGGAGGCTATAATAGTCAGGGACCCCGCACATATAGTTCTCTTATCTATCATAAATGTTGAAAGCAATGGTACCTCAGAACATATTGTATGTATGATACAAATGAATGTATAGGATGTGGTAGGATAGGTAATCTTCATCTTTTCTATATGGCGTTACCACCAATAACTCATGAGTGGTGCTCTTCACCTACTCATCATTCATGTGAAGGATGTACAAGATCATTACAATAAGGTATCTAGAATTCATCCTATCAATTAGAATGAAGTGGGGATCAAAGAAGCGGAAGTCATACATATGATTTTTAGTTCGAATAGAGTATTCCTGTCCATGGTAGTCGTGTAGCGACTCATGGTTGAGTAATGGGATAGTTACATGTTGTCCATTATACACTATATGAGAATTGTGTCAACTAATTTATTATATGCTGCACTATCCATGTTTACTCCAAATTAGTAGACCCGTTATTTAACAGAGGAAAGTATCAGTCATTTATATATCAGAAAATCATAGAATATTTTGATCCTGTTAATGATTAATATAAATGAGTTATGATGTTAGATGCACCATTTGGTATCCATTTATAGGGTGTAATCAATTTTTAGAATTGTCCCCATGAAATTTATGATTAACTTTTCATGTAATACATGTATGTCCTAGACATGACGAGTATTAAAATTATCCTCATCATTGAATGGTTAATTCTTAATAGATCACATTTATACTACTACCATTTGACGGTGACATTTACATCACTAGAGGGTGTTATGAAAGTGCATATGGGAAAATGGGATGTTAGTGCTAAATGGGATTTACCCAAGAAGTAGAAGATGGGTAGTCTTAATGTGCATATCACCACTTTTCTTCGAAAACAAGTGTTAGAACCCTTTGTTTTTTCTCTCAATTTGGATCATTTTAGAGAGGTATTTCCTGAAATATATATTACACTACCTCCATTGTAAGAGGTAGATTTTAAAATTGAGCTTATTCATTGAGTAGAACCAGTGACAATTCTGATTCATAGTATGGAACAAATTGAGCTTCTAGAGATCAAGAAGAAATTGGAGGATCAGGAATATAATGTATTTATTCCCCTTATCACTTATCATTTTAATTCACTGATTCTTTTTTCCCAGATTGTTAATAGTACCCTTAGGCTCTATGTGGATTATCGTCAGTTGAATCTACTCATATTAATGAATAATAATCCATTTCCTAGAATAGAAGACATCTTTATCATCTTTGATAGTACAGTCTATTTTCTATGATATACATGAGGTTGACATATAAACAATTGAATTTTAGTAAATCATACATACCAAACACAATATTCAAAAGGAGTTATGCTCATTTCGAGTACCTAGTTATGCCATTCGAACTCAAAGACACACCTACAATCTTCTTGTATCGTTTGAATTTGGTAGTCTAACCATATCCCAATTCACATGCGTTTGGATTTTTAATCATATATTAGTGTATCCAAACACCATACATATCCACTCCATACATTATAAGATTGTGAAGAATTCATTAAGAAAGAAACAACAAAAACATTATGTTCAGTTAATTCCACATCCATATCAATAGAATCATCCTCATAGGTCATTTCATCTAGGAATGAGGTATTTTAGCTTACCTTGATAATGTTATAGCTATAGTTTTTAGGTGGATTCCAAGAATTTATTAGAAATTAAAAGTTCCTTAGGGGTTTACAAATAATAGAAAAAATTCATCCAAGATATCCTACAACATACATCACCGATCAAATTCTTGATAAATAATTGGGTGAAATCCAGTTTCTCAAAAACATGTGGATAATCCTTTGAGGAGATTAAGATTAGACAGACTATAGTGATGATACGCATTTTGTCAGATCAAGGAAAGGCTGACACTGCATATTTTGTTGTACCAAGTTTCCGGATTAGAGCTATTTTATTACAGGATGATCGAGTTCTTGCCTATCAAATTTCATCGATTGAGACCTTCTGAAAAGAAAATACCCAACACTTCATCTTGAGTTCACTGTTTAATTACATTCTGTAGGATGTTGGATACTCTTGTTCATTATTTAGAATATTTTTTATTCACAATCCGCAAAATAATTTTTTACATCAATACATAGAAGGATCTAATCTCAGGAGATGCCGATGGGTGATTCAAAAATAAAGTAATGAATGGATCCATGTGTATAAATTTTAGGAAATTCATGTTGAGGTTCATGAGGACCATGGACATATAATTATCTCATCCTTAGTAGTAACTTTTACTCTTATAGAACATGTATGATCAAGAGAGATGCCTACCCCTAAAGGCCTTGTCTTTCAAGAATACATCTCAAATGAAGATACATCTTTTGGTTGAAATGTGGGTAGGGATGATACTCTATTTTCATATGGGTGATTATGGGCCCCAGATGAAATTTTAGAAAATCTGATGTATGATTCCCATTCCTTGGCATGAGTGGTTCAAAATTTAGTTACCAAAATTTATTGAGCTCTTTGACTCCAATTCTATTATCCTAGAATGAAATTTTAGATTTCTAGTTTCGTCATCCAATGTTTCGCGTGTCTGCAGGGGCATGTGGAACCTCAGCTTTAAATTGTTCATCTTTAGTCGTGGTCCATTCCAAAGTGGAATTTTTGTAATGTCTCTATAAATTTCATGATAGGTCTACCTAGATCACCTCGCGGTAATGATACGGTATGTGTTGTCATGGATTGTTTGAAGAACATCTAATGCTTCCTAGATGTGTGAGAGAACTTATCAATAGTTTATCAATGAGAGATATAAATCATAGGGGTTGTACATCTTCATAAAACTCATCATTCTATCATATCTAATGGATTTGATCAATTCATGTTATATTTCTACCACGGTTTGTTGATGGAATTGTGTGTGCAGGTATTTTTGAGAATGACCTATTACTTACAGGCCCATAGATAAGACGTGTTTATAATTTTGGTTTTGGAGTACATGTTCTGTGATTTTGTAAACAAATTTTTATGTTATTGGGTTATACACATTCTTCGAGATTTGTTTTCATTAAAAAATAGCTTTCAAGCTACCATCACGTCTCTGATTCCTTATATAGTTGGGAATTTTTTGTAAACTTTGTTCAAGATATAGGGTATAGAATTATCAATGCATGGACCACATCTCATATAAAAAACTATATAGTAGGTCCATCTGATGAAAAACCCCATGTTGACAATACCGTCTGAACAGTAGTATTATTCCAAAAAATGCTCGTGTCCTCATGAGTTCAATGTTGGATAACAATTTTTATTTCGAGTCTCGACTAAGATTTCACATAAATGTATTTCTAAGAAAGGTAATCTATTTTTCTGGTTCGAGAGAATTGCTTTACTTGTTGGTTATTCCCAATAAATATTGTTCAATGCATGATGCCTTTGTTTTATCTCTGAATCATTGATAATATCCATACACACCACATGTATTTTAGCCTGTAGAGGTTGATCTGGATATGGATGCTTTCTTCGAGGAGTATCCAGGGCGTATTACGGATTGGATAATGAATACATTTCAATGTATGTGAATACCTATTGTATGGGTTTTATGGAAGAATGAATTATTATTGGAATAGTCATTGGAATGAGAAGATCAAAAACAATATCTATTGAAATAACCTACTACTACCAACACCTTGTCGCCCTAAGAAAGACATCTCAATGATGATTTTCATTATGATGGGGAGGTTTTGATGATCCTTCTTTTCACTAAATGTATATATCATTGGGTATTATTATTATTACCTCAAATATTAATTTGTATGATTCTTAGTCATGTTGTGGAAGTCACTCAAGCATCCAATGACTCATCTGAAGCCTAGTGTTTTAGAAAATTGGACAAGTTTATTGGATTCATGGTTTTGTTTTGAAACATTAAAACCCATGGCACAAACCCATGTGGCTACAGATAGGGGAACCTGTTGGCTGCAAATTATTTCTATAATCATGCCAACATAAGCACATGACTGTGCACAGTGTATCCAATTTTGGTTAGAATATTTCCGTATCGGTATTTCATATTTTTTAAATATTGTTCATAAACCATATGTAGTTGGATTCTAGGGAAAATCAATCAATTTTCAATAATGATAATGCTGAATGCTTATATAATTTTCCTTCTACATCTAGCTGCCAAAATACTAGTGTTTCCTCAATTTAAGCTAAATCCTTCCAAATATTGATTCATAAAAAACTACTGTGTAATGTTTCGTATCATCGATTCATCGAAAGCATTAACCTCATCAAGGTAAGGATAACAACAAATATGATTCCAATATTAGTAAATAATTAGATATGTCTTTCTATTATTATGGAGGCTCAGATGACCAATATTCAGGTAAGATGTCTATTTCTAATATTACATCAATCTGACATCAAATATGAGTTCGGTATTAAATGATGCATCATCTAAAATCTTATGGTATGTGGTGTATTTTTTCCTTTGAGTTTTGGTTGTTTTGTAATTTTGTCGTCATTCCATATTTTAACCATAATTGCAAATCTCATTTATGTTAGTTCCCTCATTTCTAACTGACCATAGAGCATTTATTCATGTGAATTGGCTCTTGTCTTTTAAATTAGAGATCAAGCATACAATATATGCTCACCGTATGGATACGCCACATAGATGTTGACATTTAATATAAATGAATAAAAATTCATGGAACACAATTTAACATCTAGTGTCCCAATTAAATGTAATTTCCTAACACTCATGTGTAATTCTTGGAACCCAAGGAAACATATTGGTGTTTGATCAAATTAATCATTGGATTCCCCAAGATGAAATATGCCCTTTCCCATGAAAACACCCTTCGATCATTCATCCATGTAATTATTTCATTATACCTTGATGAACATAATGATACTATTCTAATAGAATAGATAATGTAAGATGGTTTTGCTAAATTTTAATGTAATCATTTAAAATAGAATTTTTAAAGGGATGGAATGACCTTGACCTTTCTCATGATTTATAGAAGGCAACATATTAAATGAATTGGTTATTTCAAAATGGTCTTGATTATGAAATGGTGAACCAGTCCCATTGTTCATGCATAGTTGAAATGAAATTTGTTAAATTAGAATACATGAATGAATATAATTTGGTGAAATCAATAAATTAGGGGGTTTTCATCATGTATGACATTGTACAATTGATTATGCAATTTTTTCTTAAAATCACTGACGACATGACAGAATAGGTAATTAATTATTAACATCTTATTAAATATTAACAGGATTATGATATATAATTTTTCTATGTTAATGATTATGGATGGGATAAAATTATATACCCATTTTATAAGTATTATATTCCTTTAAAAATGCTAGTATCGATGGTAATAGACTCAGTGGGGAATGGAAAATGATGCTTCCTTATATATGGTTTTGGGCCTGGATACCCTCAATATTGATATGATATGAGAAAATATATTCTAAGAATGACATTCCTTATTAGAGTGTTTTCATCAAATTCCCTCATAACATACAAATTGATGGGTTTGATATTCCACACTTCATCGGTATGTGGGGCATGTACCCTACTAAATGTGCTCATTATCTCATTATGCATGATACATATGATGTATACTATATATTTAGTGATATTATTAGACATACTAGTTGTGGGGGGGGGGGAGTCTGTAGACCCACCTGTTGACATTTTATAACCTAGGTTGGAGGTTATTTTTTATTCTACATTCCATTACATTCACACATATACATGGAAAACATTTTGTTACAATAACATTCGTAGATTGCATGTACCACCATTGGTGTGGGCCTACTATGTTTTTTATCTCACACATTACACCTACTAACTATAGACAATTAGAAAGTTGTCTAGATATATGTATGGAATGGGGAAAGTGCCCCCTTTCAGGTTGTTGATTTATATGACATTATCATTGGATTATGAGAAGTGGATCAATAATGAACTCAATATTCCCTAGAGTAAATTTAATTCTTTTTTATATGTTTTTATGGAATAAATTAATTAATATTCATATATTAACCTTTTGTAATATATTTTTGAATTGATTATGTATTAGTACTTCCGATGAGGTATTGTATATCATAAATAGTTGATCAGTTTTTTTATCATTTATTTCATACTTTTGGTTATTAGTTTACATTGTTTTTCTATTTACACTTTTGTAGTTTTTCAATTGAATATGACTGTTATATGTTTCTTTTAATATTATTAATTTTTTATCTATTCTGCTTCAAAAAAATGTCGGTATTGTCTCCCCACTATAGTAAAACAACACCCTCACTTCTAGTTGATAGGAATTGGTGTACATTGATATTCACTTGAGTTCATGTTGACAAAAGAACCTGTAGAATGTCGTTTAAGGCATCCAGGTCTATGAAGTCACGTAAATTCTAACCTTTACATCTATTGGAAAATGATTACAATATTTATGTCTATATGTAGAGCACCACATATTAAGAAATGGGAAACTTTTTTTAATATATCATTCCATATATAGTTATAAATATGATATTATATAAATATATAGGTTAGTAATTTCATAATTAATTTACTATTAATTATAGAATAATTAATCATTTTACCATGTTAAACTTACCAAAGTTTTTTTTAGTTTTATAATTACATTTCCTCAAAACATACGAAATGAACCTAATATATTGAGATTATTTATAATACATAGTATAAAATTTAAAAATGGTTTTAAATTAAATAATTAACTTAAAAATTATATTTAAAAAAATATATTTTTAATATATTTTTATTACATACCATTTAAAAAATATCCATGGAAATTTGGCCTAAAGATATGAGATATATCTTTAAAATCATATATTTTAAAGTTCATGTAAATTTCATATTTTTTTTAAATATAAATATTTTTTATAATAATTTAGTAATGTTATTAATATAGTAAAATTTTTGTCCAAATTTATTTTAAACCACTTTTTACATTCACTATAATGGAATTAGAATGAATATCTTTGAATGTATCATAACTTTTTATTTTTTATCTATTTATGAATTTATGAAGGTTTATTTTTTATGTTTATGAAATGAGGTTATTTAACATATTCCATAACCATTATTGTTTAATAATATTATTCTATAATATTCCATGTTTTTTCAATGAAATTATTAATTCATGGTCCTCAAAGAAATTGTTTTTAATTTTTCAATGAACATATATTTTTATCATTTTTTTATATGGAAAATAATAGTGCTTCTAAATTTTTGTTAAATAGAATATATCACGAGATATATTTATTTAATGATAAGATTAAAAGAGTTTTACTATTTTATTATCATTGATCGATGACCATCATGATGGAGGATACTGAAAAATCTCTTTAGTGCATTTGATAAAGATTTTCTTCTATTTACAATATATATATGAATTAAAATTGTTGGTTTCTAATTTTATAATGGTTATTGCACTGATAATATTAATAGTTATATGAATAGTATATCCAATGTTTTTTTCATGTATTTACACACAATCAAAAAAAATTCATTGATGTATATTTATATTATATACTTAGCTAATGATTATATATATATATATGAATTTGTTAAACACTATTATGGGTATTAATAATTTTTTTATTGAAAATGTTTTCAAGGTACTCATTGTTCATTTGAAAACAGAATAAGTAATAGTTTTCATTATGATTTATTATGATTTGAATGATAATAATTTTAATGTTATTAATTGAATATAATGTGCATATAAAATTTAAAATCACAAAAAGTAATATTATTTGAAGGTAAATTATATATGGTATTTCATGAATTACGAAAAAAACTAATGGGTTTTTTCATTATGTACAACATTCTTCTACTTTATTTCAAATATCATTATATAAAATAATGTTCATTATGGTTATGGTTGAATTAGAACAATATATATTCTAATAATCTAATTTGGGGATTCATCTGAAATGAACTAAATGTGTTTTGAATGAACTTCAGTTTAAAAATATGAAATCATGTTTTTCTATGAAAATATAAATAAATTATTGTGTCTACATTGATTAGATTATTTTAATATGAATTTTATTAGTAAAATTTAAAAACCAAAATTCTCATTGGAATGTAATAATATATAATCATTATAATTAAATACATAAATATAGGATTATAATGGTATGAGATGTTTTTGATATTATCTGATAATATTTTTGATAAAATTAGATGATAATATATTTTTATAAAAATAACTAATATATTACCATCAATGTATTTTGGTGGCATGTAATATTACATTTTTAAGGATATTTTCCTTGAGAATTATTTTTATATTTTCATGAATTATGAAGGAAATTAATTTGTGGAAACATAGGTAAATATGAAAGAGTATATTGAGGTATATGTATAAACATTATCTTATTGGTCATGTATAACCAAGGTTTGTTTTGTGACCACGATAATATAATTGACATGTTATATTTATGAACTAAACCATGTCATTAAAATAAAATTATCATTTCATATATTTTATATCCAATAGATAGTTTCATGAAGTTTACAAAATGTTTTGAGATGAATTTATGACATTTACAATAACAACGATAATAAGTAGTCTAAATAGAATGTAACTGGAAATCATCTATCAATGAAATATGAAGTTATTATTTTTAAATTTTTCTATTTTAATAAGTGAGGAAACCCATATTATGAAGTGTCTTATGAAATACTTAATGTGTTATCAATTATGAACACCATAGAGTTTTTCTCAGAATTTAAAATTTTATAATTAACATACTAGTTAAAAAATATGATAATTTTTTATTTAATATATTCTGAATCAATGAGATGATACATTATATAGATATGGGTAAAATTTAAATAATATGTGATTGGAATTTTGAATCACATAATAAAAATGAAGGGGACCATAATTAAACAAAATCCTCTATATATGAATGTACAAAAAAATTGGTGATTGGTATATTAAATGTTCACTCCGATTTATTCGAATGTCTTTTTGTAATCCTGGATAAAAAATTATTTAGTTTTTGTTGAGTATTCTAGTAAAATTTTAGAATTTATTTAATAATTATAAAATTAACTTTTAGTGATACATATTTTCAAATGTATAAAGGGAAATATTTATATAAATTTTCATATTATTATTATTTACATATATTTTTACTGTAAATCATGTTGTATTTCCCATAACTGAGTATGATGACATTATATGTATGGATTGGACATCACTTTATCATGTTAAAATAAATTATAGTTTTAACGATGTTATATTAAATTTTTAAATAGTTTTTATGTTTTTTATAAGTGTTATATATATATATAATAATGTATCATGAATCAAAGATATAAATTAATAATCATAGTGAATGTTATGGTTCATATACTATTTAAATGATGAATGTTTTTTAGATTACTGATGTTAATGTTTTAAATAAATATATTAATGTTTTCATGATAATTCTCCTTGTTGTAATTATTATTGACATATTAGATTCATAGTAGAATTAGATATTATAACTAAGAAAATTTATTTCCAAACAAGTATAATGAATCAACTGCTGATATTATAATAATAAATAAGTTACATTAGTTTCATGAAAACATTTTATTCATTCTATCACATTAGTTTGGGGTGATCATAATTTTTTTTAAAAATAATTTTTCTATAATGATATGAATTAATCACAGAGAACTCAGTAAAATTACTAGTATGAAAAAGAATGTTGTAACTTTTATAAATAAGTAGTTCACTTTTATTTTGGGAGTACAATGATTTTCAAAGATTAAAATCTGTTATAGATATCATTAACCAAAAGTGATGGATATAGAAATTATCAAGATGATATTTTGTAATAGGAATAGTTATTAAGATTTTATAGGTTAGGCCTATCAGGATTACTAATTAAACTAATATATTCATATATAATATGAAATTTTTTTTCAATAGGAATTTACATAAAATATTATAGTATTTATTTGGTGAAATTTATTTTATTATAATTATATTTATGAACATGAGAAACACATGATTATAAATATACATTAGTTAAAATTAAATATTTCATTGTAAACTATTATCCATAGTAATTATTTTTTATAAAATATTTCTTTTATTGAATATACTATTTATATGTATATATATAATAATTAAGTTACATTTTTAATCTATTACATTGGATGTTTGGTCCAGAAATAAATAAATATATAATTAATTGTTATCTTAGATATGCGGTTTACAGAAGAGGGTTTGTTGAAAAGATTTCATAATCATCTTTACTAATGGATATGTTAATATATAATAGATAAAAATTCATCTATGAATATGAATATAATTATAGTATATTGTAAGTTAAATCAAAATTGGTTAATTCTGCATCGTTAGCCTTTCAATATATAAATATATAATTTTTTATTTATAGCGATGCTTCAATGATAAGACATGGTCATGAATTGATTCTTGATAGTTGGGAAAAGTCCTATTAATAATTCCTACTGTTAACTCATTATCATAATTACTATAAGAATGATCATTATTATACTACATTAGTTTTTTATTTAGTAATTTAGAGAAAAATCATTTGTGTTAAAATGTTAAATACTTACAAATTATTAAGATTATGCATTATATTCACTAAAAAATAGTTGAACATGAAACTATGAATATGGTTAGAATAGATAATTGTATTCTTAATGTGGATAAAATAGTTTCCATGTGAATATTACATGTCATATCATTCATTTTTAGAAAAAAAAATTAATTATCTTCTATGATACCTTTGCAACATGGTCTACTATTTAATGATTTAATATAATTTTTTTCATATAAATGGTGCACATATGAACACCTATACTATTTTATTATGTCAGTATATAGTAATCATAGTCAAAATTTATTCATAAATGTTTTATGGAAGATCTTGGTTTCATGAATGAATGGAGTTTTTATTAATTTTATATTAGTTGAATTTAATATGTTGAATAAAGGTGTTGTGTGATTTTAAAAAAGGTTGTGTATTCCTTGTGATCTATGGTTTAATAATTAATTATTGAGTGAATATCATAAATCCTTATTTTATATTAATACCAATCGTAATATGATATATAATTACTTTTAAAAATATTATTGTTGAATGTCAATGAATATATATATTAATAATTTGACTATGAAATGATTTATTATTAAATTTTATGAAGATAAAAACTATATAAGGAAGTGTATGCCTCATCATTTTCAATATCTTCAATGGAAATGTGATAATATATACATGGATTTCATTGTTGTATTAATAAAAAAATATCTAGATAATAAATTTTAATGTAATTATTGTTAAATTGAAAACATATTGAAATTTTATTTCTATTAGAGATTATATGTTTTGGGATAATTAATTAATACTTACTTTAAAAGTGATAGTTGGATTATATAGATTCCAAATATCAATTTTATCTTGTTATTATTAAAATTTAACTTTTTTTGAAATTTCATCAAATATCATTTTGTGAAAATTTAAATATTAGTACATCTTTTCATCATTAATATGATGGATGGTTTGATCAAATAATTCTAATATTGGAATATATTCATTATTCATAAACATTATATTAGTATTTATTTTTATATTAGAATCATGTATTAAATTTAATTTTCTATAATAAAAAATTTCATTCATCATATAGATGAAACATTTTTAGATTTTATAGGGAATGTTGTGTCGAACTCAAACATGTTGGGATTACTTATGTGAGATCATGTTTTTTGGGAAAAATCTTCTATATAAGATGGTTAATAATTTAAATTTAATAAATCACCATATGGTGGAAGGAAAAATAAAACATACAATTTTTACAGATATCTTGTAGAAATATAATCCCTTTTATGTGGTGATCTTACATTTCTTAGAATATATCTATCGAAATATGTTATTTGTTTCATGAGTAACAGAATGTAAAGTCAATTATTTAATGTCTCATATAAATTTATAGAAATACGTGGCATTAGTTTCTAATAATATTGACATAAATATGAGTTTATCTTAGTTAAATTAAATGTTTCATTTTTCTTTTTTATGGAAATATTTACCTGATGTATATCATGATTTGTTTCGTATGGTGGTGCTATTAGAATTGAATGTTTCTAGTAATAATTAGATGATTCAGATTTTAATTCATAGGGATATGTTTTATAGAATAAACATACTCACCTAATTAATGTTTTCATGATGAACCATATTATTATGGTGGCAATAAGAGAACATTTAATTTATACAATTGAAAAACATTTAAAACATTTTTTGTGATGAATATAATTATCAAGAAATACATTAATTAATTGGTGAAAATGTGTAATATTAAAAAAAATATAATATTAAACCAACTACATTAATATTGTTGATTATATTATATTTATTAACAATTTTTCAAATAAATTATATGATTTTACAAATTGAAAAATATATATATATATATGAAATAACATATTTTAAATATATTTTATGGTTTTAATGAAATTATAAATTTAAAAATTATAGAAATTTAATTTTATAAAATCGAACTAACATTATATATAATCATATAAAATAAATAATTGGGTTACTTCATGGGATTTTTTCTAAAGGTGATTATTTTTTAATGAATAGATAAAATTCAAATCTAAAAAATATATTCTTACCATCTATATAAAAATGTACTATTGTATATTAAATATTTTTCAATGAATAATTTTACCATTTAACTAAAAATATTACATTTAATTCCATTTTAATTATAAATATATATTATTTTGGTATAAATAAATTATTTTCATAAAAACACATTTCTTAAAAAAAACACTTTATGTGGAATTTGGTACACTTATATTAAAATATATTTATATGAGATATAAAATTTTAATTTTTTTAAAAAAATATTTCATATTTGGTATACTATTTTAAAATCTAGTAATTTAATTTTAATTAATTGAATCTGTGTAAAATTATTATAACCTAGGGAAATAGTTAATGAAGATAATTAGGTATAAAATAATTTGTTAAGGTCACAAATTTTCATATTACTTATTATAAGAAGAGATTATTACAGACATTATAAAATTATATTATAAATGTATTCAATTTATTGAAACATGACAAAGAAAAAAATGACAATAACTATTAAAATAAAATAGTAATTAAAATTGTTTAGTTCCCCTCACTTATAAAAGTGATCCCATTCACTTCACATATCCACACACCTTAAGAATCTTAACTAATAAAATATAGCCAAATACTTCTCCTGCATTTATCCACAAGTCCACAGGGTTACGTTCTAACTAAAATACCATCGCAGAATGTGATAGGTGTAAGCCGATGGAATTATTCCAAATAAGGGATATAACTCGCAACGATGTTCATTCTTATTTATTTATCATTATACATTCTTTGAAACTATCATACAAATGCGGACTTAATAACCTCAATATCTATAATTTATCACTATAGAAATATTTTTTTCATAAAAAATCATGTCTTTTTTCTTCTAAAAGCAAATGGAACAACTAATAATGTGAAAATATGGACAACTAACTATGCAAAACAATGTGTTTCATTTTACATCATCACATCACATGTTTTATTATGATATATTTAATGAATATATTTGATATTTAGTAAATAATTATAATTCTATGAATATAATATATTTCAATACTTCATATCCTTTTATCTGTGGGATAATGTAATGTCCATTGGGGGTACACATGGATAACCACCTGCACAAAGTGATTTAAATTGTTTTTCACTTAACTATTTATTTGATTTTCTGAATATTTTTTTTAAATTTATAGTTATGTAATGATTAATATTTCAAAAAATATTAAATAATTTTATATGTAACATATTCAATAAACTAATATTTTAGGATTATTAATATAATGTTATATTATATATTTTTTATAGAGGTTATAAATAATTTATTTTTCTATTAATACTCAATAGATGTGGTTTTTCATTAGAATCATATGTTAAATGTTTTAATGTTTTAATCAATTTACATTATATCCATATTTATTAAAATATTAAATGAATATTATTTGTTTATTAAATTGTATAATTAATGATGTTTTAATCCATTTAATGAAATTATCTATATTTGTTTCAAATGGATATATTTATATAATTTTTCAAATAGTTTTTTTACATATTTACAAGACTAAAAGAGAACTTTTAATATATTTTATACATGAGATTAATTTCCTACAATCATAAACATTTTTTGTTTTTAATAATACATTACATTATTTCATATAAGGTAAAGGGTCATTTAATTTAACATTATTCAAAGAAATATTTTTTAATGTTTTTAATGAAATGGAATTTTATCATTTTCTAATTTTAAACATAAAAGTGGTTAAACATATTTGTTAAATGGAAAATTTTGTGTGATTTAATAATGTAAATTAAATATTTATTTTTTTTCAATATTTTCATGTCACATATACAATGATCATGATAATGAATGATCCCAATTTAACTCTATAGTGTATAGTATAATTATTTTTTTCATTGAGGTGTATGTGTTTGAATTAAATTAATAGGTTATTCCACTTATAATATTGATTGTATATGTAATTGTTAGAGTGATGTGAAGATGATCTTCCAATGTACATAAATTACATTCTTATGGAATGAAATGGTTTTTCATTTAATTCATCATATTATATATTTTATGATAATTATATGTTTTTAGATAAATTTTTATTCCCCTTTTATGTGTGAAAATTATGTTTTCATGAAAAAGATTTCATGATTACGAATTTATTTATTAGAACCAGAATTATTATTATATTTTATTTTATATTTCATATGATATTTTTTCTGAATATTTTTGGGTGGTTATGTTTATTTCATTGGTAAAAAAATTATTTTTATTTTCTTACGGATAACTATATAAAAGGAAAAAATTCTGTACGAATTCGTAAATTTTATAATATACTAATTTATTAATTTATTTATAAATAATAATGATTATTTTACACAAGGCATGTTTTTTATGTATTTCCTACTTCTAAATGATGAGTTAGAACAATATAAAGGATGTTCATTCTGCTATGAGGATTCATCCTAATTTAAGAAAACATGTACTTTTTAAAATAATCGTTTTAAAATTATGGTCATATTTTTTGATATATTGACATTGAGTGAAGGTTTCAAAATTTTCTTTTCATTCAGACATGTAAAATATTGGTCCAATTCAATAAAAATAAAAATAATAACTTTATATTTAAATGTATGATATTCTAATCATTAATATTAAACTAATAAATATTGGACGTTAATGTTATTATATGTTTTAAATGTGGTCCAAATGAACATCCAATTTAAATGCGGATGGTGAATATAAATTAGTTTATAACTAAAAAAATTGATGGAATTTACCTCTATTGTAATCATGAATCCACCAATGAATTATGTATACCCAAATACTTGAAATTGATAATTTAAAACATGATTTATAAATAATCCTATCTAAATAAAATAAATTTATTACAATCATCTCATTCATACATAGAAAATATATCGTTAATATAAAATTAAATAAAAATATAAAATAATTATAAATAAATAATATATTGAAATATATTAAATTAGAAAATATTTATATCTTCAACGTATTTATGACATTCCAATTATTAAATGAAAGACACCCATGGTTAAGATATAAATATCTACTACCATCACAAATTAAAAAATAAATTTCTATAAAGACATAATATAATGTAAAATATTAAGAATATATAAATAATTTTATAATACATAATAGTTTCATTCATAGATTGAATCTAACATGACCAACAAGAATAAAAAATTATATGTAAATGTAGTGATGCAAGTCATTGTATTCACAGAAGTTGAAAAAAACATGGGTGTCAAATCTATATCACCTAGACCTACCCCAAGGCACACCAAAATAATTCTCTATATAAAAAATATATAACATCTATACTAAATAATAAAATATATTAAAATATGATTAAATAATTTTACATTTATATTATTTCTCAAAGGCTAACATTAAGAATATAAATATCCTTGTTAAAAAATAAATCAAAAATAACTCAATTTGGGGAGGTGGAATAACACATACTATCAAATCACAACCATGCTAGTCAATATATTATGATAGAAAACATTTCGGTGAATCCTATACTCTTGTTTCCCTATAGGTACATTTATATAAACTAGTAAATTATAAAAACAAATTTTATATCTAGGTGACTAAAAAAAGTTACTATCATCAGGATCCATAACTAACCACCCATGTGTTATATGAAAATATTTAGGCATTGTTATAATGGAAATCATCGAAACCCGTAATATGATAAATAAATAAATACATTTTTAATTTTACTATTGATCATCCATTTAATGTTATATTGCTAAATAATTACATTGTTCAATATTGTTTGTCAAATTTTTTGTTTATATATATTAATAGAAAATAATTTGAAAATAAAAAAATTCTTTTTTTGAAGAATTATTTGATTATTTATGAAATAAAATAAAATATATTTATTTTATTTATCATATATATAAAATGGGGAAATATATATCAGATGTTTCCATAATAATAGAAATGTTGTTTGAAATTTTTAAATGATTTACAATATTTTAGGTGATGTTAAGTGGCCATTTCACCAATTTTCAATAATTATGTGTTAATTGTCTCAACCGTAAAAAATTTAGAATGCTTATTAAGAAAATTATGATTTAGTATAAGATCATCTATTTCAATTTTATATGTTTTTTTTATTTTCTTAATGTATGTTTATATTTTATAAGATTAATTATAAGGGAAAAAGGAAATAATTGTATCAATTTTATTTTCATATTAATTATCACATATTAAATAAGTTCTGGGGACTTGGAAATGTCAACATTTTATATTTCATAATCTCTACTAATATATCATGGCACCTAAATTTAATTATTTTTGTGGTTCAACTTAAAATTATGGTCATTGAATAACTATACTATTTAACCAACTTGATCTAAAAATATTGAATAAAATCCATGGATTAGAAAATGTATTTACATTCATATATAAATATTTTAAGGTTCTCAAAAAATGGTAAATTAATTTCATTTATTTAGAGTATATAATTTTTTATTTTATAATCATAATATTAATTATATACTATATAATTTTATAGTAACATTCCTTCTATAATATTTACATAAATTTCCACAATAGTTTTATTAATGCATAAAATTTTGACTACTATGAAATTTATATATTCCATAAAAAATATAATCATTTTTGGTTATTTTAAATTATATTGAAATATTTAGATATATTTCAATTCACCCACCACATCAAGAGGTTTCATTTTAAAAAATTATTAGAAAAAAATCAATCTATATTACTTATTATAATCTATATATATAGAAAAAAATTGTTAACATTAAACATCCTATATTATATCATCAATGGTTGAATCAAAACATACCCCTAATATGTTATCCAAATGATTGGGAATTTGCGAGGGTATAAAGATAATAATATTTTCAACCCCAGAATCCCTGATTGGGAGTGACATTAGTCAAGGATTATAATTTTAAGATGATGATAATTTTATATTCAAAATAAAAGGAGAAAACAAATATATAAAATAACTATAAAATTATTAATATTTTTTAAGTTTTATATCAAAAAAAATATTTATACATATTCTTTAAAATATTGATGTTAGTTTAAGAATATGGAGGTTACATGTTTTGAGACATCTAATATTCATTAAAAAAATGAGTTATGTGAAGAGATGAGTATCATGATTTTGATTTATTATTAGGATAGCTAGTTGTTAATATGTATCATCGATTCATGATTTTTATGAATAACAAAAAATCTATGTAAAATAGATAT
The DNA here is from genome assembly GCA_963277665.1 of Viscum album. Taxonomy (NCBI): domain Eukaryota; kingdom Viridiplantae; phylum Streptophyta; class Magnoliopsida; order Santalales; family Viscaceae; genus Viscum; species Viscum album. The sequence goes on from OY728159.1 coordinate 1,439,236,873, forward strand.
ATTTGATGGTATTATAGTTAAATTACAATTTTCATCAATCTAAAATTAGGTATCCTAGTATAAATTTTAGGTATGTAATGTTTTATTATTACTTTTGCTTTTTTCATGGTATTTACATTTCATTAAATAGTGTTTTCAGAATGTGGTAAACCTAAATGCAATAAAATAATGTTTTTCTATCAGTGAAACAATAGATTACACTGTGAAAAATTTTAATAAGTGGGCGGATTTTTCAAGGGGGAGATCTTGAGTTTTGAATAATTTTTTTCATGGCGTGAACACTTCTTCAAAGTCATGAACCATTAGGGATGATATGATTCATTTTATGAATTTTAATTCCCACTATGAACCCATCATGACCAGAATATAATATATGGGTCTATTGTTTCATCATTGGTTGAAAATCAACCCAATTTTCACCATTTTTATAGTCTTGAACATGGCATCATCTCTCTCATCCAATCACATAATGCTATTTTCGTATGGTGTCATTTTGGTTGGAAATTATCCAATTTCATTCTATATTATCATGGAAACTATTTTTTCTCATCATTCATTGATATTTTCTCCTCTTTATTGTGATTCCACTTCACTGTTATGATTAATCATCCAAGTGAATTCCAGATCTAGGCGTATTATTGTGGATTTTTGGTTTATGAAATTATTCAATCTCTTAAGATCATACTCTACCAGTTGATTTATTTTTTCATAAGGTTAGTTGATGTTTCATGGTTTTTAGGTACATGGTTTCTTAAGATAAATTTAATATATTTATCTTTAATATTTTCTAATTTTTAAATTGGTTTTAAAAAAATTAAACGAATATTTATTATATCATTAATTTCTTTTGAATCATGAAATTGAATTACATGTTATTTTATGGAAAATTTTCTTATTTTTTAAATTTATTCTCATTAATTAGCCACTCCTATGATATTTTTTTTAAAAAATAGTTCCTCCTAGGGGTGAGGACAACCCATGAGTTATTGGGTGTTATGATTATATTTAGAATCATTCAAAAGATGTTATGGCCATCCTTAACATGGTTGAATAAATACTGGAACACAGATAAATAATTTGTATGGTTAGTACCCACATGATATTGATCACAAATATCTATTCATGTCTTCTTAGGATATTAGTGCACGGTTTTTTATTTTACCTTTGTCAATTTAAGTGTGATGGTCATAAGTAACTATGACAATATATAAATTATGTAATCTTACCTTGGTAAAATCATGATTTATTTTAGCATGGATATTTATTAACATATACAATTTTAATGTAAATATATTATGTTTAACCTATGGTGGATAAATTTATTCACATCTTATTGAAATTTCAAATAAAAAATCAATCCAGTTGATCAATATTGGATTTTATTTTTATTTATTTAATGATTTTGAAAGGCTTATAAACTGCAGTTTTATAAAATAAAATCATCATAATTTGTTTATTTTATAATGTATGCATATGTAACACTTAGATGGACCCTACATGTATTTTTACCTCAAACCATGTACACTCTCAAAGGGTGTATATATATTTCATTATGACTAATATTATAAATAAAATGAACAGCATGGAGATAGTTGTTCATTGAAAGTCTGTTTTGGGTTACGGTGGTGGAACATTGGGATGTTTAACCCATATTCCATGAAAAAAATGAATTCTCAGATATTTTTATTATTTTATTTATCAACAAACCATTTATTTTATATCCTCATAAATAATACCCTCATTTCATTATTTTGTATCGGGGTCTATATTTTTAGGGAAAACCCTTGTTCATATTATTTTTTATTTATGATATATATATATACAGTTGTAATTTTATTATATTTATCATGGAATATCATCCATTTTAAATATTTATGCATGAAATCAAATACAATTATTGTATACGTATTCCCATAAATAAATAATATACCTATGAGTATACCCATTTGGAAATTTTTTGGATTGGATCGGGTATCTAACCCATGGATGACAATTTTATCATGAACAATCAAATATTGGTTGAGTATATCAGTCTAGGTGATTCAGTATGTTTCGAAATAAATGAGTGAAGACTATCCATATATTAATAGAATGATTTGAGTATGTCATGTCTTTCCATCATCAGGGTGAGTTGTGAGTTACCATTCGAGGATCATAAATTACCATTTTTTTGTTTTATTTAGGACATAAATGAGATTTTTTATAACATTATGATATTGGATTGAGTTCATTATAATTTTTTTATAAATAACCAAATTCAATAATGTTTTGTAGTACAATAGATCTAAAATAAATCCATTGAATGAAAAAGTGGCTGTCATTGAAATAATATATCCAAAAATCCACTGACAATCAAGATCTTCTGAGGCTTCAGTTTACATTATCTCTGAGATAAACCAATCTATGTCATTAGTACCGGAATTGAATAATTATTTGGATTCAGAGAAGAGTGGATATAGGGATCATTCTTAGTAGTATCTCCACAACAAGTAACCATCCTAAACGATGGTTAATGTCCCTCAGAATTTAAATGTCCTTTTGGGAAATATCAAATTGATCTTTATTATCTTGGGGATTTTTATTCAATAAAATTGAATTGTGTAGTAAATAATATTAAATTCCAATTATAAAGGTATATATATAGTATTTCTTGTATAATAGTATGAATAATTGGATTGGAATATATTGAATCCATATTTACTCAGTAGTTCTACCAATAAATGGTGTTTTTGGATAAATCAATACAATTCCCTCCCCATGAACAAGATGAGTAGACTATAATGGATGCTTCTTGAGATTTATTTTTAATTTAAATTAACTATCTAGTAATTATGTAACATGAAAATATAACAATTTAAATTCACAATATGTAAATCAGATAAAATATATATACCTATGTTTTCATGGTGAAACAGTCAACATAATCTAAGGTTGTGGATAAGGAACCTATGGGCGTTATTAAATTGGTAGATATTTTAGTATAAATTTTAATCCCCCTAATGTCTAGTAGTAGTTGACATTCCTCATTTAGAAGGAAGATGAAGTGACGATAATTTATAGATTTTGTTATTGTAGTTATTAGAAAAAACATCCATGTTATTCCCTCAACTACAGCCATTATCAGCCCTCACATTTCAAACTATTGTGTAATTACATTGTATATAAATTATTATTTCATTGAAAAACCAAATTTTTTCCATTTTTGTTGTCATTAAGGTTTTAAAAAATATTAATATTATGATTATTCGTTTTGTTGAAGTGATATAGGCTTTTCCCCGCAAAGAGGATTTTCATGTATTTAGTGGTATCTAAGGTATCTTGTTTTGGTTCATAATATTATAGTGGAATGATTTACTAAAATATCATGGTAGTGATGTTTCATGTAGTGTAAGAGCCTCTTGTGGAAATTGAGGTGGTTCATTTTACTCTGTGTTTTTTATACCCATTGCTTCATCTATAGATAGTTATCTATTTAATACTGGTGGATGTCACTCCATTATATAATCATGTGTTGTGTTTATTTTAAATCACTCTATAAAAATCATGATTTATTATAGGAATTTAGAAATTTATTGTATGAAAAAAACAAAACATGGATTGAGTTTCCCATCTATCACATTTTCTATATCGGATGTTGGGATAACATGATATTTAATATTCTTTGAAATGGTTCTCTTGGATGTTATTATTTAGATATAGCCAAAGAAATCACACAATGTACAATTTTTTTTATATAATATTTGATTAACATTTTTCTTCTTTGGTGTTTACTCTTTAATGATTAGAGGGTGTTGGTATCTAAGGGCTAATCATAGAGGACCTCATATTTTTGTTCTTAGTTTATTTTGGTATTTTTTTTTGAACAATTATGGAGGAATATCATGTTTTTGACGCCTTCTAAATCATAATATGTTTTTAATTGTTTTCTAACTAAAATTAATATTCCACCTCCTATGATATAGATGGAGTTCTATATTGTGTTAATTTTGGATATCTATCCAATATATATAGAATCATATATTGTGCCACCTGTTTAATTAATGAAGATAAAAAAATTAGTTTGTTGATTTGGATGTAAGGGGTATCATCTGTATGAGGTTATCACTATGTTCAGTCCCATTTGCCTATTCCAGGAAGTATTGTAGAAATATCTATTTATACTTTTTTTATCAACAGATCAATAAGTTGATGATTAAAAATAATTACTAATTTATCGGCATCAATGAATTATTTTATAAATTAATTGAGGAATGTTTGTTCTGTAAAATAGATAATTGATCATTATATTTCCATATCATAATAATTCCTTCAATTATGAAACGTGTAGATATGGTCACATTGAGTACCATTTATTTCTATATGGCATGAACAATTCTCATTCTATATTTATGACACTAATATAATATATTGTCAAATAGTTCATTGATTATATTTTTATGGTATTTGTATATGATATTTGGTTTTATTGAATAACTGATTAAGGGAATGTGATTTATGTTATATAAATTTTGTGAACATTTAGAGATTTATGAATTTATTTTATATTTTCAAAATGTCATTTCATGATATGAGAAGTGTTGTTCATGGTACATGTGGTATTGAATAATGAAATATCAGTTTATCATGAGAATATGAATGTTTTCAATAAATTTGAGGATCCATGGAATGTATTATAGATTAATGTTTTCTTGGGTCATTGATGGTATTTTCGGTGGTGTTTAAATGATTTATAAAGTACTCCATTATTTTTTACCAATATGACTATGGAGGGAGATACGTTTTCCTCGGATTTTTGGTATTAGGATTACATTGATGATGTGAAATGTTGTTTCACCTTAACACCAATATTTATCTTTATAGAAACTGTACACGACTATGTAGAGTATTTTTATGCTTTAAGATCCTTTTTTGTGTTGTGTTCTTATTAAAGAGGATAATTGGATGTCTATGCTTCTCATCGTCTTTGTCCACATGTGTAGAATTACCACAACCATTACATAGTATTGCAACTAACATCCATTTTATTATGTTTTTGGGAAATTATAATTATGTGGAAGGGTTTGTGGAATTTTATTATTATAAAACATTAAGCCATATGTTTCCTTAGATTGACCTAAATCACAAGAATATTTACTATATTAAATCATAGTATTGGTTTAAAATATTAATTTCCATCACCCCTGGAATGTTGAATGTTATTTTTGACATCGTAAAATGGATTCCACGCTCTCAATATGAGATATTTTCTAGGGTTTTATGGAGTTTCATGGGTCACTAAACATGGTTTAACCTAAATATAAATGATTAATGTTATAATTATTTAGTCAAAAGTAAAAAATTTAAAAACTATTCTAAGGATAGTTTATTATGGTTATCCATAGGATGACGAGTTCTATATTATAATGGAATCTTTATATTTTAGGGATACCCTCACCAAGAGGCCTCCCTCCCTAGAGGGTTTAATTTGTTTCAGTAATGATAGTGTTTTTCATTCATCCAGGAAAATTGTTTTGGGGAGGAGTGTTATTTCTATCATTGATTAATTCCCTCAGAAATTATTAATTTTTATTATGACAAGAATCATCTATTTTGTTTTTCTAGTTTGAACTGGGAAATTGTTGACATAAAATCCCTTTATTATACATATAATAAGATTATAGTGGTGAACCAAAAGACTTATTTTTTTTTCAGGTACTTCCCATGCAATAATGAATGTGGGCTGAGGTGTCCATGGGTTTCGTCATTGGAATACCAAGGGCCCATCATTGTAAGAATTCCCTAATAGTAATGAATGGAAACTAAATTATGTTATATAGTTTAAACAAATTTATTAATCAATTCATGAATAATAAAATGTAATTTGTTCATACAAGATATTATTAAATCTAATAGGGTTCCATCAACAATTATTTCAAATAGAGACCTATTTTTACTTATAAATTTTCAAATGGCCTATTTTACATTTTGAGATCTCTGGTGTGGATATGCATAACCTACATCATTTTGGTAAATGGAAAAATATTCTGAGTGAGTCGAATTAAAGAGGAAAGGGTTCATCTATGAATCCTCGTCTTTTAGTGATCCTATTATTTTCATTTTGGAATGGTCAAATTTTTTTAAAAATTACTTATCTGCAATTTATTATATTGAGAAATTATGAAGATATGAACAGTCAGACTTATTGGTCAACTATAATTTAGACTTATGTTAATGAATACTCTCTTAATGAATTAGGTATTTTACAAGATATGATGATATGGAATAAAATCACTAGTTGATTTTTATGTATTATTATTGGAATAAATATTATGTGAATCATCTATGTATCTATTTGGAGTTTTTGGTTGGCGTCCATGATTTCATAAAATTTCACCTTAGTTTTGTGAATGAAGACTTGTTAGGTAAGGGATTCAATCATCTTTGGTATGTTGGGACTTTTGATAATATCAAGCATATTAAAATGTTGCGATATTATTCGGGAATCCCACCTCAATTTAATATAATCCATGATGTGTTTCATATATATCAACTCATGAATTTTTAATATAACACTTATAACATTATGGATTATAAGGATAATAAATTATATTTATTAGTGCTATTATTATATGAAACTATTTAATAGTTTATTAGCTGTGGAAGACCATGTACTGATAATATATTTCATTTAGCCTTATTTTATGGTAGAACATAGTATATTCCTACGAACGATATAAGAAAAAATTATATTTTTGGACCAGTAGACCCACCACATTTTTTATCGTCCTTAATCTATCAAAATTCATAGTGATATAATGTGATATGTGAATGAAAATATTCCAATGCTATAATTTATTTAAATATGGAATATTTGGTTATTACTATTCAATATCAGTATAGTGTTTGTTATAAATTTTGGGGATACTTGAGTCCTTCTAAAATCTAATTGCAATATTTTACTATGTGAAAATGATCGTAACATTAATTCATGTTGGGAAATATTTATTGTAGTTAGTGAACTAATAGAGGTAGAGAAAATGAGTTAAAAACATAATATCATAGAATTATCTATTAATTAATGCCATAAACAAATCCATTGGAAATGATTCATAGCATAAAGGATATTTAAATTAATGAAACTTGCATTCCTATAATATAAAATATTGGTTTCCCATATTACCATAATTTAAATATTACATAATTATTGCCTCCATTTTCAAATATCAAACCATTAAGACACTCATGTATATAAATATACTCCACTTCAGTCATGTGATGATTTTGGTGGGATTTCACCTAATATATATTTGGATTATAACTATATGGGTTTTCTCTAATCATTGTTAATGTTTTTTATTTTCACTTATATTTTATATTTGACATATGGCTACGGAAGCATTGTTTTTATAGGATATGGATTTGCTGATTAGTATTTTTTTAAGGATTTCTATCATCTCATTATATAGTTTTGTGATGTATTTACTAAATAGCTGAGTGAAAATATACATATATATTTTTTCTAACATTAGCCAAATAAAAATTAGGATCCCATTGGTTGTACCCCTCTTTATGAGGCTCCATTTTCAAAATTAATATCATTGGATAGGGTTGTCTCATATATAAAAATCTACCAATGTCAAAAAAAATCATATTTCTCCATAACTAATTGTATAGATTTTTTAGATCAATTAATGAAATAATTTATTTTAAAAATTCATAATATTTTTCATTTTATTTAAACTATTATTTAGAAAAATTACAAATTATTGTACCATTATTCAAAAAATCAATGATTTTTATGAAAAGCCATTTTATAAAAACGCCTACCAATAATACATGTATAATCTTCAAACTACTTGAGTAGACATTGACAATGGGGAGGTATGTCTAAATAGATGAGAGAAATACCTCACGAAATCTCCATCAATGCATCCATATAGAATAAAAATGAATCTTCCATAGTTATATAGATAATTTAAAATAGATGATAAAAGAAACAACATCAAGAGATGTGGTAAGAAACACATATAATGATAGTCCATAAATATATTATGTGGCACCCCACCGAGACAATACCTTTTTAGTGGTGATGTTTATTTATATATGGGAGAGACTTATAGGTGTGATAATAGAAAAATAGAGGTAGTAATAATTTAATATTGACCTAAGGGTAAACAGAGAAACCAATATTTTACAATCTGGGAAAGATGGTTTTATTATTTGAAATACTCTTCATGTTAGGAATAATATATAATTGAAGGCTTTAGGTTATGAAATAAGTTCTAATTCCATGATTTTATGTTACATAAATTAGACACATCACCTCTGTAGGTCCACATACTACAGAGAATATTTCACAATAAGTAATAAATTTTCAATATATTTCATATTTTAAATGATGACATGTAGATCCTTTATCGAATAAAATTTCCCAAAAATTCACAGGGAACACTACAAAAACAATAAAAAGTAAACAATAAAACATTACATAGCTTAAATGAATTCAAGGATTCTACAATTATCAATCACATATCCCTTTATATCATTATAATATAGGGTAGATAAATGATGATCCAGAACAAGGTGGGTATATTTGTCCATCAAAAATGATTTTTCATTCGACATATTGTTGGAATATGCTCCGTTCATCCATTACATATGTCACAATGAAATCTATTTTTGCTAAAAATAATTCCACATGTAATCAAGTATCATATTGGTTAGTGGACCTATAACATATCTAGCCATAAATCATGTTCCTTTCAATCTATAATGGTATAAGTGTTAGGTTGATAAATAATGAGTAGATATAAATGAAACACATCATGGATTTTATTTATTTAATGTGTGATATTTGAATTATTTCATACCATTATAATATAATTGAAAATGTCATAAGGTATCACATAACATTGAGTTATCTTACCTTACATCCCATTTCATCTTTTATATAACAACATGAAATATTAAAAAAAACATGGTCGCTAACCAAAAACACCAAATAGAGAGATATTTTAATAACATAATATTTTTTCTGATAAAATGTTATAACTAACTAAATTTTTTTATTTTCATATATGTTAGTGAGACATGTTATTAAATTTATATATATTTATACAATCATTATTTTCATTTTTTTAGTGAATCATTTTATTTTTTTCTATTAAATAATGAACAACAGTTTTCATGAATTCATTTCATATTACAGACACAGTTGATATAATTAGTATTTATTAAAAATATTATAAAATTAATTACTTTTAATTTTTAGATCATTATTATAATAATAATTTTTCTAAATAATAATATTTATTTAAAGAACTCATTTCGAGACCCGATGATGATATTAAGTACACACCCTATATACACCCAATGGGTGTTTTTAGATGATATTATGTATGATGATAGAAAGTGATAAACACTTCTTTGTGTATGTGGGTTTTCATAGCTGATTGATTCATTTATTAGAGGTTGCATGATGGTATGAAATCTAAAATTTCATGTAGATATGTGTTGTATCTTTTTGAATTATTTTTATTTTATATAGATTAATAATTTTATTACATCATCAAAACTCTTGTTATTCACCTATGTTTTATCTATATCGATATTTTAATGTTCCACTTTTTAAGTTTTTCTACCATTTATTACATACAAATTGTGTTTGATTTATTCATTTTTCCATGATCAATTCGATTTTTTTACACTATAATGGGAGAAATAATACATAAGTTTATTTCATGGATTTCAAAGTGATTTTGTCTTGTTTATAAGTATCAAGAATGATTATTTATCATTCCCCCCCTGAAATATCAAGTGTTAAATTGAAGGATAAGAATAGTTGGTTCATGAAAATATAATATTACATAATTGGAGTAAACTAATACTCTTATATATCTACAATTTAATGAATACAAAAAATAATTAATAAATAAAATTTCAATATTTTATCTAATATTATATGTTGAAGAGTGTATATGTCCCTTGATATATTCAAAAAGGGGTAAATAAAAAAAATTCTGTTATTTTAAAAGTTTAGATTCCCAAAAAATATCTCAAATATAGTTCACATATCCTAGGGAAAAAGAAAAATACATTCTATAATATTTTTTATATAATTATAAAATAATGTATTTATTATTTCTTAAACAAACAGAGCTAATGAAGGTTCGAAATCTAATAGTATGTCAGATAATCATTTGTTTGGGATGACTTAAATATGTATTCTTACTACTACAAATAATAAATAATTCCCCATGGACATTTTTAGTCATGTTTTAATTACATAATCAAAAAATTAAAATTATTCAATACATAAATAACATTATCTTTATAAATTTATTAATTAATTGAATTAATATGTCGAATATTCATAATAAATTTATATAAAATATACTATAAAATATAAGTTTCCTAATATAGATTAAAAGAATTTCTATAAAATCATCAATAGTTTAATGTTAGATTGTAATTTTAAAATCTATTATTTTTGTTGATATGATTATAAACACATAAATGTTGTCATAAAGCAAAAAAATTCAATTGAAATCATAATTAATGGTTATTATAAATCTATTTCCAGATGGTGAATAAAAAGAAAACATTTTATTGTAATAGAAATATCTTTATTAAAATTATATATTATGACATTCTTCATTGGTGATACCACATTTTCAATTAATTTATTTTCTTCCTGATGGTTCACTATATTATATTTTATCTATGATTATTGAAAAATAAATTTTTCTTCTATTTTTATGTAGTTCCAATCATTATGAATATCTATATATTATATATCAAGGGACATATATACTCATGAAAATATAATATGGGATAAAACACGAGAGATACAATATTTGTCTATCAAATTATTTCAATCAAAGGTAAATATTGTCAAAAAATTATTCAGATTTTAAATAAATTTATCTAAAAAATGAGTAATATTAAAAGAAATATATTGTGTATAGATAGAGAATCGTCAATTAAAATGTTATAACTCATGTATGACATCTAGAAAGTATACTTTCTATAAAGGGTTCATATATTTTTTTTATGCAACAAACTAGTTTGAATGATTGGGAAAACTGGTTTTCATATTTCAGGGAGACCATATAAGACAATTTACGTTATCTTTTATGTAATAAAATAATTAAATTCTTATATTTATTTTTTTATCAAAATTATTACTCTAAGTTCATTTTGAATGAAAAATTTATCATATCACATTGACAATGAGTTTAAATTTTTTTCTATCATTTTTCATGATAACGATTTATAACATAAATTTGTAAGACTATACATAGTAAAATGTTCCATCACATCTTGAAATGGACGTAAAATCCATAATTTGGATCATCAAATTTGAACATTTTAACATTTATACCATGATTAAGCATTCTAAAAATGATATTTTGTTTTTTATTACAAGACATACATTTAATTCTACAAAACATATTGAATGATATCAGTTTAGAAAGAAATATAATATTGGAAGTGTACCGATTGATGATGTCTCAACTTATACATTACAAAAATATGTATATATGGATATTCTCAGACCTATATAAACTATATGTCTATGATGAAACATGTTATTTATATATTTGATTATGACTATACATAGTATACATGGTTTTTATTTATCATACAAAAATCATGTTCATTCGTGTAATTTTCATTGTACATTTATATATTTTTAAATAAATAAACATTTCTATAAATATAATTTAATGAGATTATTGAGTTAGATTTGGAATCATTATTTTGATTCATTTTGTAGTGAGAAAACATTTAATCTTTTTTTAAATGTATAATTAAAATAAATTGAATCTAATTTATTGATGGATGAAATTGAAGACATCAAGAGAATTACATTCTAGATTTTATGAATATCGCATCCAAAAATAAATTTTTTTCGATGTTATGCATACTACATACTATATTATAAACCATTGTTAAATGTACCATTTTAATTAAAATAACATATGAATTGCTGATCAATAGAAATCCTCATATTGGTTAGTTTGATATTTTAAATGCATTGTGTTCATTTTCATTAATACATATAATTTTCAAAATTAGATGTCAAATATGGTGATAGATATTTTTGTAAGACACTCCACTAGTAGTAAGGATTGAGATATATTAAACAAACAATTACATATTATTGAATACATAGTAAATTTTATTATAAAAAAAATATATATATATTTTATTATTCATTTTCTTATTGTGATTGGTATTCAAATGACATTGAATTGAAAATGATAATTGTTGAATTTAATAATAATGGTTAAATGGGAAAATATTCTTTTTTTCTTAGAAGATATAAATTTTCTTCTTGTAGATTCATTTGCAAAATATTATTATATTTAATGAACAATTGAAAATGACATGAAATTATATATATAATTATTTTATACATTATTAATTATAATAAAAATTTGACCAAAAAATATTCGATATAATACCATTGGTGATATTGGTTGGATAATAATAATTCCTAAAAAACTCCAATAAATTTGGAAATAAGCATTTTATTCCCTTTTTTATATGTATTTATAATATTATTCTTTTTGGAACTAGTAATTTCTTCACATATAACTAATAATAAATGGATTTATTTTTTCGGAATACATGAGGAATTCAGGTAGTGGGATATATCAGGAATTAAATATTGACTATAATGAAACATTTTAACTATTTACTACTATTGAGTCAATTTAAATTATATTATTCTTCGGTGAACATTTTTATTTTATTTTATATAAGGTGAATGATATGAGTTCATCCCTTAATGGATATCTAAAATATGATGTAAGTAATGAAAAACCCATCAATTATAAAAATTAATAAAAATTTAGGGCATGTTTATAAACATACAAATTTGCATCACAAAATGAAGAATGTACTATGAGGATATAAATATATATGATCATAAATTAAAATTTAAAAATTTATGAATATTGAAAAAGATCATAAACTATTTATAAATAATTATTTTATGAAAATTTTTATCATATACATCTATTATGGTTACTAAATTTTTTGATCAAAAAGAAAATCAATTGTTCTATTTAGTTTATATTACAATAAATTGTTATTTCAGATGTGTGTGAGGGGTGAAAAAAATTCATTCACAGTATTAAAATTTAATAAAAATAATATGGTATAATTTTATATAAAATCTTGTACATAAAATTTATTATTTAAATATTTAGTTTATAATATAATAAATAATAGTATTATGGTATCCAAATCTGGTATGTTTTATATTGATCGATTTGGATTGATAGTAGAGAAATAATTTTATAGATGTATGAATATAATCATACCTTGCATAACATCTAGATGATAAGATATCATGATATTCATATGGACTTTTTAATAAAACAACTTCATATTAAAAGTACCATCTAAAATTTATTTAAAAAATGAATCAAATGGAATCATATGAAATTGGCTTTTTCGATCATTTTGGTCATGACTTATTAAATTAATGTAATTTGGATGGATAATAACAATATCATAGGATGAACGAATGTTAATTATATAAAATTTCTTTTATGTGGTTATTCTTTAGTAACATATTATATCAAAAAAAAATTATTTTTAATTTCCCCTTTGGGAACTGAAGATGAATGTGTAGTAGTATGATGTTTTCTGGAATATTAGCTGAGGATAACGTCTGTAAACACCCACACTAATTATTTATAAATAACATAAAATAATAAAAGGATTTCTAAGAACCCATAAAAAATATATCATTATTGGAATCTTACTAATGAATAATAAAAATAAAATGTGATATGAAAAACTATTACATTGATAATATTGAAAAAATTGGACATATGTAAAGAATATTTTTGAACTAATACGAAAATGTTAGAATGATTGAAATCTAACATTATTGAGATATAATACAAAATAATAAATAAATATTTTGAAATCCAAATTACATCGGATCATCATCCGTTTTATTATTAAGACACCATATATTGAAAAATAATTCATGATCATGGAATTCATTTATATGATGGATGGTTTTTATTTTGATGTATTATTATCTAAAATAACATGTAAGAATTACCCAACAACTTATTCTACAAAAAGAAACAAATAAAAACATTATATTAAAAATAAACATTTAATATTTCATTATTAAATTATAAATTTATTAATACTCGTTGTTATTTAATTTTTGGTTAAAATAACTGATGAAAATGGCATTCATTAAAAATTTGGACATCTTTTTTCCAAGAAATATAAAAAATATATCAATTAAAATAATAATAATCACTATAAAGAAAATATAATCTATCTCAAAACGTATTCGTTGATAGATTAACAAAAAAATTTGTTCACCTATATAATAGAAAAGTGAATGTTTTATATAAATAATGTGAATTTATATTGAATCACTTCATGCCCACTCATGCAACTACTAGGGTAAATTTTTTTATTATATGTTCTATAAGAAAAATATATAACAAATATATGTTCATTTAATTATTTAGATATTAATTATTCTAAAAAAATTAATGTAATATTAAATAATATGAATACTTATAGTGAAATCACTAAAATGATTATTCTATTTGGTAGTAATGAAGAATGGTTTTTATCACAATTTCTTAAATTTGGAATATTCCTAATTGATTGTAAAATCATAGTAGTCGATAATTGTTTTTATAAAATATATAATGAATAGATAACGTAACTCTATTATTTGATGAAGAAATGATGGTTTCATAATACAATAATTAAATAATTTATTAATATTATTGTTAAATCATTACATTAAAATGATAAAAAATTTATATATCAAATCTTCATAATAATTTTTTATGAATAAACTATCTAAAATTTAAAATCATAGAAAATAAATGGAATACATCTATAATTATCCATGTATATATAAAATATTACTTTTTCATATATATTAATATTTATTAATAAAATATTAATTTTATGTTAAATATGACACTTTTTTTGATATCATACTTAACATGCAACAAAGGTTTTTTAAAATCTTGTGTTTCACACATCTTTGATTTATACCAAAAAATAATATATTATAATTATTATTCTAAATTAGAAAAAAATTAATATTTATAAGCAGGATATCAGAATTTACTTTAGGTAAAATTTTATTATTATTTTGATAAAGATCATATTTTGATGAGTAGTGAAAAATATTGCATTTTAATTCAAAAGTACATTTTAACGTAATTTATTTATATGGTTAGATTATATTTTTAGTATGCTTCAAAGTTTAAATAGATTATGTATTTACCATTGAATCCAATTTTGGTTATTTTATGTAATTTCCCTATGAAATTGGACTTAAAAAGTGTCAATATTTGGATATTTATTAATTCTAAAAAACACGCTTTTTTTAACAATAGGAAATAATTTTAAATTAATTTCTCTAACTTATGTATTTTTAATTTGAGAAAATGGATTCTATATTTCGATTTTGGTGGTCCAAATTGTATAAATAGTTAAATTTTATTATTATACATTATGAATACAAACTTTAGTAAATATTTTATATATCGTGGTTAATGGTTAAATCTGGTTAAAATGGTAAAAATTAATATAATAATAATATATATTTAATCTGACAAATGACCTAACACTACTAGATGATTCATATACAACCATGAGCATCCGTTGGTTAATTTTAAAGCACCATGGAGCCACTTTATTGTGAAAATGACAAATTATAAATATTAGTTTAATGTTTAGGAAAATGTAACATATCCATATATCTCGAAGTAAAAAAAATTATGGTGTTATATAATTTATATTTTCGACAATTATTATTATTTATAAATATAAAAAGATATTTTAATCATGGTATTTTAATTATAATTTTGGTGCATTATATATATATATATATTTAATTATAAATCAATAGTTATGCATTAATTTGTTCATTCATAAAGGATTCCAAAAAATAATATTATAAAATTTAAAAAATATTTATTTAGAATTTCTTTTACATCCACGAATATAATGGACTATATTGACTTGTTATATTTGAAGTAATGAATGTTGTCTGAAATAGTCAAGTTGTTGTAAATTTTTTATATGTATTCATATGAATAGTTTTCAAATTGACATAAATGTGTTATAAAAAAATTTAATATATAATTAAATGACAAAATAATCCTAAAAATATATGATTCTGAAAAATGACATATATGATGATAGAAATGAAATTAGTAATCCTTTATGGGTTGTTTGGAGTTGTATATTAGATATATTAATCATATAGTATAAATATATAAGAGGACAAGGTAAAAGTTATATAAGTTAAAAATGGTTAAATAAAAAATATATAGACTAAAAAATATCCAAATCTAGTCCAATTCATATTGGATGATTTTATTTAGTCTTATATTCGCCAGGTATTTGAATTAAATACATTTTTGACCATTTGAAACCTAAAAAAATTTTGTAATAAAATAATTATTTCAAACATTCATAAAGAGCCACTCATCCCTCTTATAAAATGCCACCAACTCTAACCCATTTCAAACACCCATAAAGTCCCATGGATTTTCCAAAAACTATTCCAAGAGTCTCCCAACATACCTCTAATCCTCCTAGAAGATTTCTTCCAGGATAAAGGAAACTAAAGAAAGGAATTTGTTTCAATCCAAAGGGTGTTACGCTATTTAAAGGCAACATCTTCTCTGATTGTCTTTTATTTTATTCTCGTTTTACCACCCCCTAAACACTATTTATTACATAATATTATAAAAACACCAGTATTTGATTTATACAAAGATTTTTTTTTATTTTGAGTATTATAACTACACATCTACCAACTTATATGTTGTGGGTATTGAACATATTGTATCTATGGATGGCGAACTACTGCCTCACGAAATGATGATTGTTCAGTATTCTTCCACCACCTCTCATTATGGAAATTATGATAGAATTGTAATTATATATGATATATATGATATTTTTTATCTATATTCTTCTTTAAATCTCATTTAGAACATACCTTTCTTGTTTTCATGATTTATAAAAATGATAAATTCATTTGAGGAAGTGCGGACTACCACCCCCTCAAAGTGATTTGACAGGTTCATACAATACATGGAATTTATAAATGATGGTTTTAATGAAATTAAGTAATGTATATAAAATATTATATTATAATCTAATTATAATATACCTATATATAATTACGTTTTCATTTCATTAAATATGAAAAACAAATGAAAGTAGAGTTCATGTATACGTACGGCTTACCATCTCCATGAATGGTGTAGTTCATTTCTTATATTCAAATTCTGTGGACTATTATAAATGAATATATATACTAGATATATATGATATATATTATATATAAATCATGATTATCATTACGGACATAACAGTCTTTTGACCACATGGACAATTTGAAATTATAACAAGTTTATTTTTAACTAAAAATTATGAACATCGACAAAATGTTCAATATGAACTCAAATAATTAACTAAATTTTATTGCAAGGAAGTAAGTTATATAAAAAGAATAATATACATAAAAATTGTTCTATATAATGTACAAATAATTTAAATATTATTATTCTGGATGATCAAGGATCATATGAGACATGTTGGACTCGAGGTTAGGTAACTTCTTCACCCAATTTCCATTAATTGGGATATTCTACTAATTATTGATTATGTTGTATTATTAATATGTGTGAATGACTTATGATTGTATTAATATCAATATAAACTTACATTAGGTGTATTTATATTTTTCACACATAATTATGACACTGATTTATCTATGATGTTATGATACCATCATTGTAAGGCGTCATTTCACCCTCTTCTCTTAGTCAACAACTTCATTTATATTATGTCATTTATTGTCCACTATCAAATGTTGGGATCTTTTCTTATATATCATTATTGTATTAAATTTTATGTTCATGTGATGAGAGATCCATTTAGTTATCTTCAACTGATTTTTCTGAATTTTAATGTGATGTTGTTAGTCTTTTGAATTTTCGTATGGGACTATGTGTGAATCTCCTTTAATTTGAGGCATATCATGATCTTGTTGACCTTTATTATCCCATAGGGTGCTTATACTACCCTTTTACATATTATATCATGAATATAATTATTCTCATGATATAATAGGTTTCATTTAATGATGATATTTAATTATTCTTATTTAAATATTTTCTCAAATGGAAAGGGTCTCTTTAAATAAATTTTTTTTTAAATGTTTTAATGATATAATATTATAAATATCTCTCGTTAATATTCATGTTTTCAAAATGATTTTAAAGATTTATTTATATGGATATTAATTTTTTAAAAAGGATATTACCTTAAAGGTACCAAAGTGTTATGGGACGTTTTGATTCCTAAATTTCTTTATTAAATGTTTAAAATGGTTTCGGAAAAGGATTGAATATTCCTATATCATAAAATGATTCATATTGGTTGATGAGTCAATGGTTGATAATATTAATCATTTTTCTATTATGAGTATGTTATGGTTCTTGGTATTATTTATGTATATGGGTGGTTTCGCGATAATCTTAGGGTGGTTGAGCCTTAGACAGCCCTCTAAATATATTGTGTAACACGACTGAGGTAATCATTAATTCTTCTCCTAAGAGACTTACAAAATATAATGTGATGGGTATTCTAAACATAACTCCATATGTAGCTATGAAAGCTACAATGTCATCATGTTATGTATTCCAAATGTGTCCTATATGATTTATGATTTCTATGTGTTATTCATAAATATTATAATTTCATAAGGATTTTTATGATTAAAAAGTATTATTTCATTAATTTGAATTTATTGATGGGATAATGTTTGCATTCTTTATTTTATAACTCTTATTGTGTTTTTTATTCTCATTCGATGTTTTCTGAATTTTTTTTCATTGGGTTTATGGATGAGTTAAATAAAAGTAGAGTTGATGAATAATAATATAAAGAAATTGATTCCTATTTAATTTTAAGTTTTTTTATTTATTGAAAAAATGGATAGTGCGTTTATGTGTCTGCATTGTAATATTTGAGATGTGATGTAATAGTTATGGCCTAATTCCCTAAAATAATAAACAAATAAATATCATTAATCTGAATTAGTAACATAATTCATGATTATGTTATGTTTAAGGTTGTGTCATTATATTTGGAATTAGAGGTTTGTTTAGAAAATGTTTGGGATTATGAATTTTTTAAACACATGGTTAGTCTATATCTATTTTTTCAGTTAAATTAACAATTTATAAAATTTCAATATCAAGGAAAGTCAGTTACAAATGGTTGGAGGGTGATATAAAATGATATTAATATCTCTTACTGATGACTTGAATGCTATAAAGATTTTCAAGTTCATGTCCAAACAAATCAAAAACATTTTCTAACATAATAATGACTTGTGAGATAATGTTTGAGATATCAAGATCATACAATATACCGTGATACCATCATTGATCATAGGTTGTATTTAATCAAAACATATTTTCTCAATATTCTAATATTTTCATGAATGTAACATAATATAATGTAATTTTCAAATATTTTAACTTATCACAAGATTTTGAATCATATTATGATATTGAAATAGGTGTTGAAGAAGAAGACCCTTAAACAACTTATTTATATTTTATTTTAAATTATTGACATTCATCACATACATATGGTATTTTAAATGAAAGATTAAATGAATGTTCTAACTCAAAATCTGCCTGATTATTTTATAGAAATAAATTTTTATCAAGTGTTAGGAAATTATATGTGATACATGATTAATTTCCATTACTTTTTTATATAAAAACTCTTATGACCCATGTTATATGAGGTGTATTTAGATGAACGAAATATTTGATTTTGGAGGTTTTCTAAATCATTTTTTAAATGCATGGACCATCTATCTACGTGAACTTGATGACGATGAAACTAGGTGGACACCATGATCAAGATATTTTTTGAGAATATTGTTATTTAATAGAGCTAAAACAAATTTCAACATATATATGGTTTCATGAATTAAGATACTGAAGCCATTATGAGTAGGGATGAAAATGTGAGGTATGAGAAAACCATAGAGGATAACACAAGATATGGCTTTTTTGTATAGTTTATATCATTTTTTGGAATTTCATTAAATTATATAATTTTTGAAATAAGAAAACACGCGGACCGAGTGACAACCTGTAGCATTGGACAATGCTATAGGAATTACACCTGTAACCAAAGTGTGATTGGGATTTATCACCTTCCACTAGACTATGTGAAGTCTCGTGTTAGTATGACTTATTTTTCATAGTTAAATTATTTTAGGGGTCAATAATAAGTTTATGTTTGGAAAAAATGTTTTATTAAATTGACATCCTTAGTATAAGATAATTATTTAGTGTTTAAGTGATACATATTATTTTAGAAGACATTTTCTCTTTTGGGAACACTATATGCCTCTGGAAAATAGTATACTATGGGATTTAATTTGTGGAGTACTGGTATAATTTTATTTTGGAATAATCTTTGATTTTATTGTGGAAATATTCTGATTCAGGTTGTTAATTTGAATTATTAAACTATCTTGTAGAATACGTGATTAGGTTGATTATTTTTCAGTATGAGGCTTGTTGAGTAGATGATTATATATGGATATAAACACAAATAATTTATGGAAGACCATGTTATAATATCCTTTTGAATTTTGGGTTTGGAACATAGATTGTAATATTTTGAATAATTTTAAGTTCAATTTTTTATCGAATGGTATTTGTTGATCTTTGGGTATTATTTGTTTAATTTTAGGTATTAAGAGTGGTATATTTGTTAACAAAATATTATTATTATTTTTCGAATATATGATATTGTACTAACCATTTTGGTTTTTCATAATATATAAATACATGGGAAATATATGGTTAATATTTTTTGGATCATGGATATTTTATAAGTTGATTCTTACTCTTCATGTGTGGGCACATCCTCTAGAAAAATTGTTATTTGTAGAAATGATGTACTTTTGGTAGAAATTTAGTAAAGGATTAATGTCTATATGAAAAATAATTATTTATCCATATGTTCTTAGTCAAACTCATAATTAAATTCCTCAACCATTTGGAAATAAACCTAAAACAAAAAATAATGTCCATTTTCTCTTCCTTCTGGGTAATCAATGATTGTTTAACATATCACATGATTGTGGTATTCTGGTGGTTAAATTTATCCGGATCATGTTTTCAATCACTCTCCATCAGAATAAGATGAAATGTTTTCTCCTCTATAACAATGTTTTCAAGGAATCATATTATGTGGTATCTTGGGTGACCATGGTTCACTTCTTTATTTCTTTTACGGTTATTGTTTTATTTACTCTTTTTCCATTGTAGGACTTTCAATAATGTTTCCAAGTCCAATTTTAAAATTGTGAGGATGAAATTTACAAAAGGGGGAAGGCTGTAACGACCATGGTATTTATAGAATAATAAATTTTCATATCCATTAATATTTCTCAATAATATATTAATTTTTGATAAATATGAAACTTTTTTCAATATAATTCTCTACATTCCACAATAGGATTCATTGAAATCTTATGTTGCACAAAACATTGAGTTATACCGGAAAATAATATAATAATAATATTAAAATAAATGATATTAACTCTTAGATATTCTATAATCATTAATGAATATAACTAACTAAACTATAAAAAAACATGTTTGTTAAATGTTTATAATTTTATCCAATAATTTTTTGAGGCTTAAAATAAGAATAAATCAAATTTTATGCAAAAAAACTCTTATATTTTAAAAATGACATTTTACTGCCTTTTGATGGAGAACACATTTTAAATATATTTTTGTCACTTTTATATATTTCCATAGAAAAAATATACCACTTACTTATATTAAGGTCATCAAAATTTACTTTGGGTGAAATTTTGGAATTTTTGTGATAAATTTCTTGTTTTTTATTATTAGTAATAATTACTG
The DNA here is from genome assembly GCA_963277665.1 of Viscum album. Classification (NCBI taxonomy): domain Eukaryota; kingdom Viridiplantae; phylum Streptophyta; class Magnoliopsida; order Santalales; family Viscaceae; genus Viscum; species Viscum album. The sequence continues at coordinate 1,439,258,853 of OY728159.1, forward strand.
CATGTTAATTCAAAAATGGATTATAATGTAATTTATTTATATGGATAGATTATATGTTTAATTTGATTTAAATAATTAATATATTATTTTTTAACATTTAATATAATTTCGGTCATTGGATGTAATTTCACAATAAAATTGGACATAAACAAGGGTCAATCTTTTGATAGTTATTATTTCATAAAAACACAACTTTTGTGTTGACAACAGGAATTAGTTTTTAATTAACATATTAAAATTCTATTTTTTTAATATTGAAAAATGGATTCCATATTTTTAATTATAATGTTAAAATTGTTTAAAAAGGTATCACTTATTTTTATCCATTATGGATAGTAACTTCAATTAATATTTAATTTATCTTGGTGAAAGGGTAAATATTTTAAATAAGGGTAAAAATAGTAATATAATAATAATAAATTATAGTAACACGTTCCTTAACACTATATGATGATACAATTCTGACCATTTTCATACTTGGGTCTATTTTGGGACCCCATGGAGGTAATTTTATGTGGAAATGACACTTTATAAAAATTAATTTAAGGTAATGGAAAATATAACATAAACCTACATCTCTTAGTAAAACAATTTTTGTATGGTGTTATATAAGTTATATATTCGAATAGAAATAGTATTTAGTAATATAAAGATTTTTCCTAAATCATTTTATTTTATTTGTAATTTTTATACATTAAATAAAAAACATTAATTATGACACAATGGTGATGTAGAAATTACATCATTAAGAAGGATTTAATTAAATGATATTTCTAATATTAAAATTGGTTTATTTTGAAACTTTTTATGCCATCCAAGAATTTTAGGGATAATTAAGACATGTAATATTTTAATTAATTAATATGTTTAAAAATAATCATATTGTAATAGATTTTTCAAATGTATTCATATGAATTGTTTATAAGCTTCGATAAATGTGTTTTTAAAACTATTAATATTTTATTAAATGATAAAATAATCCAAAAAATATATGATTTTCCAACTGACATATATGATGTTGAAAATTTAATTAATGATCCATTTTTGGTCTCTCGGTATTTTATATTAAATATGTTAACCATATAGTTTGAATATATAAGAGGACATGATAAATGTTAAATAAGATATCAAAGGGTTAAATAAAAAATATATGGATTAGAAGAATATCCAAATCCTATCCTATTATTATTGTATGATTTTATTTCTACTTATAGGAACATTATATTAGAATTTAATATGTTTATGACCTTTTGAAACTGAAAATTAGATTATAATAAAATAATAATTTCAAACACTCTTAAATGGACCAACTTCTCTCATGTAATAAGCCAGCACCTCTAACCCATTACACACACCTCTCAAGACCTTTGACAGAACCAAAGTCTACTACCAAAAACTCCCAATATCTCCCTATTAATTTTATAATACATTATCATATGAAAAATGAAATTCAAGAATGATTTTTCGTTCAATCCAAATGGAGATAACTGATTTAAAAGAAACATCTTCTCTCAAATTATATTCATGTATATTCCTTCTCCACCCCCTAAAATATATTTATTAAATTATATTACTATCACACTAGTATATTCAATATACTATTATTTTTTTGTTTTTATTATTATTAATACACATCCACACACCTCCTTCTAATCGGTAGAGGACATTGTGTTTTTGTGGACGACGAACTAATGCCTCACGAAATGATGATTGTTCAATATTCTTCAACCACCTATCATGGTGGCCATTATAGTGGAACTGTAATTATATATTATATTTATGATACTATTTTTTCTATAAGATTCTTTAAATCTCATTTAGAAGATACCTTTATTCTTTTCATGTGTTATAAATATTATAATTTCATTTGAGGAAGTGCGGACTGCAACCCCGTCAAAGTGATATGACTGATTTATACCATAAATGGAACAAATAAATTATGGTGTTAATTAAATTATGTCACATATAAAAAAATTTACATTGTACTAAAATTATAATATACCTATATATAAGTAATTTTTCATTCCATAAAATATGAAAAAGAAATGAATGTAACGTTCATGCATACGTACGTCTTACCATCTCTATGAACAATGCATTTCATTTATTATATCCAAATTCTATAGGCTATTAAAAATACATATATATAATGGATTTATATGATATATGTGATATCTAAATAATTAATATAATTCTGTAGATAATGTAATTTTGACCACATGGATAAATTGAAATTATAATAAGTTCATTTTTAACTCGAATTCCAAACATTGATATAATGAATAATATGAACTGAAATAACTATGTAATTGTTATTGAAATAAAATAATTCGACTAAAATGAATAGTAAACTTGATAAATATTATTATAAAAGTAAAAATTTACTAAATATTATTATTCAGGAAGAATAAGGAACATACGAGACATATTGGTCTCTAGGTAATGGAACTTCTTCACCCATTTTTCATTCATTGAGATAAGCTTCTACATAGTGATTATGTCATACAATGAATATATTTAAATGAAATTTGAGGGTTTTACACTTAATATCAAGTTATATCAGTTGTATTTATATTTTTTTCACATAATTATGATACCGAATTATCATTAATGTAGTGATACGATCATTGTAATGGAATCCTTCTCCCTCAAATTTTAGTCAAAGAATTCATTGATGATGTGTCTTTTAATTTAAGTTATATGAATTTAGGATTTGTTCTTATATATCCTTATTTATATACCTTTAATTTCCATGTTATTATAGATCCTTTTCTCTCTCATCATCTAATTTCTATGACTTTTAAAATAACATTGTTAGGATTCTGAATTTTCGTAAGGGACTTTTTATCAATCTCTTTTCATTTGAGGCATATCTTGATCTTGAGAACCATTATTATCATATTGGGTGTATAAACATTCCTTTATATAATATATCATGAATATAATATTTATCATTATGTTTTATGTTTCTTTTATTGTTATTATTTAATTATTTTTAATCAAATATATTATCAATTGGGATGGGGCTCTTTAAATAAAACATAGTTTTAAATGTTTTAATTTTATAACCATCTAAAAATTTATCATTAATATCCATGATTTAAAAAATATTTTTTGAATGTATTTATATATAAATTAATATGTAAAAATGTTTTCTTTTAAATGTTTCAAAGTTGTAAGGGAAACTTTGATTAAAAAATGTATTTATTAAATGTTTTATATTGTTTTGGAAATGTATTGAATATTTCAATATCATGAAATGATTCATTGGGTTTGATGACTAAAATGTTGATAATTTCATTCTTTTATGTGTTGTGATTATGTTACAGTTCATGGAAACTATTTATATACAGGGATGGTTCTGTGATAATTATTGGGAAGGTGAGCCCTTGATAGATCTACAATGTAATAGGTAATGTAAAAGAGGTAAACAATAATGATTTTCCTAAGAGAATTATAGAATATATTGGTTTGGTTATTCCAAATATAACTCCATATGTAACTGGGAAAGCTACAATGTAATTATGTTATGTATTTCAAAATATACATTTATGATTTATGATTTATTTATTTTATTAATAAATTTTATTATTTCATGAGTTATCTTATGATTAGAATCATGGATTCATTGATTTTTATTTATGGATGGGATAATGTTTTAATTTTCTTATATTATAAATCTTAGTGTTATTTTTTTGATCCTTCAATTTTTTTTGAATTTCTTTTTCATAGTGTTAAATGAATGGTAATATTAAGGATGAATTATAGATTATTTATATCATTAAAAGAATTAATGTTTTCTTTTAAAATTTTTTATTTTATGGAAAAAATTGATACTCTCTAGATGTGTATGTATTGTAATATTTGAGATGTGATGTAATAGTATTGACCTAATTCTCTACAAATATAAACCTAAAATGATACTTAGTGTGAATTATTAACTTATTTCAATATTATGGAATGTTTAAGGTTTTGTCCTTAAAACCTTGCTATTGAGAAAACAATAGTAATTAATTTTCTTAATGAAAACAAACATTGTTTCTATATAAGAATAACGATCTCAAATGATTATATTGAAATACATAATGAATAAGGATTTATAGTAATTTATAAATAAAACATCAAGGATGTATAATTATGGGTAGAGAAGGAAATATGATGATTCTATCAATTTTGTTCAATAAATATTTCTCTACTTTCATGTTTTGATCTGTTATGAAATGATTAATAATGATTTCCAGTAATGAAAACTATTTTAATTTTGTACTTCAACAAATAGGTTGAGAAAAGTTAAATAAACATAAATCAATAATAAAGAATCCATTAATTAGTCATATGAATCCATTAAATTCTCAATGATGATGATACAAATAAATGTATCTTCGTATCATAATAGTAATCAAAATATCATAGAATATTAGAGGATTCAAAATTGGAAGCCATTACAATTTCCTAAATAATAATCAAATAAATCATAATCTTCTGATGAATCCTCTTTACAAATAGACTCTAAATCCTTGAAATTATCATTCAATAATAAAAAAAGAACTTCGATATTTTTTATGAACTCTCCAAAACTATACAAATAAAATAAATAAATTAAATATTAAGGAAGTGACAAATGACTTTATAATGTGGGATAAGAATTTTATTTCCATAAATTTCATTCAAATGAAAAAGAATATCTTAATTTCATAATGACATGTGTTGTTATTGTTGTGTGAAAATATGTAGAAATGTTTTATGGTAAATAATGATGGATTTCATGAAAATTTGGATTGAAATCAGGATTCTATTTATTGAATAAATTTTTAAATGTTATTTGAAAGACTTCAAAGTCATGTGATTATTTATAGGTGACGTTACAATTTGTATTATTTTATTGAAAATTTTAAATTAGAGTTTTATTAATTATAATTTCTCTAATGAAACGTTTTTGATTCCTTGTTGTTGTTTTGTGGAATTTTTATAATTTAAATTCATTTGGAATTTTATTGAATACATATATAAAAATTATATAATTCTAAAATCTAATCTGAGGTGTTCATAAATGATTTTCTGTTTCTAATATTATTTTTACATGTATTATATAGGTTTTTTAGTTATTCATCAAGAATGTGAAATTAAAATTGATGATATATTAGGGTTTTTGATAAGTATTGACAATACATAAGTGGTTCTGATGCATAATGGATTTGATGTGCAAGGTTACAATTATATAATGAAAATTTCTTCATGAATATGTTTAACTATGAGTCTGTATAAGTTAAGTTAGATGTATATATTTCTATGATAATATTCAACCATTTTCATGTTTTATTAATTGTATATAATGGTTTACCTTTGGGATATGCAAAACATGATATTTTCTTTATAAAAGGTTATTACAAAAGTGTAATAATAAATAATTTGTTTTTAATAAATTTATATGGTCACACCATGATACATCGTGGTAAAATATATTATAAATAAGGGTATATGTGTATATAATCGTCAATATGTATGGTCACTTTATACATAAGAATTTATATATAAATCCTACTCTGATATATATGGGTTAAAATTTGTAAATTTCATGGTACTTAAGATAGAACTATGATATATATTGGTTACACTAATACTTGTGTGATTGAAAATGGAAAAGTACCTTGTAAGTGAGTTTCTTCCAATGATACATACGGTTCTCTATGTGCTGTGTAATAGTCAAAAAATGGTAATGTCCCCATTAGTAAAAACTGATATAGATGATAAATACTTTTTCTCTGGATATTTCATACAAGAATTTAAAATTTTTAGAGGTTATAATGTTATATATAAAAAGTCCCCACAACATTAAAAAGGTACTTAATTATATGTAAGAGTCGACATATAAGGGTCGATATTTGAGTGTAATACATAAGGTTACACAATAATATATATAAATATATACCAGATTTTTAATTGAAGAATATAAGTATATACACATATCTCAATAACAAAAAACGAGATAGACAGGATATTGAAATAAATGAATGAATCCCCACTACGAATCCTTATCTCCAGTGAGTTTTGGTTATACTATGATTCAAAGAATCACATTGGGACAGAACGGATTTTTCCATTATCAGGATCTCAGCAAAATGTGATATATTACAAGTTCTGTCTAATATGGTATTTCACTTTTATATGAATTAGTTCAATTCTATATATCCAATTTTATGGGAGTCCACTACAATATAATGGATTATGTATCACAAAAAACTTATGTTGGTAATTGAATCCATGTTCATGTTCTTTTGAGGGATTTGTGTCACACCATTAACCACTGTGGTCATCTCGAGGTGGTTCAAATTGAAAGGAATTACATCCTATGACATATGATTAATATGGTGATGATTTTTTATAGAATTTTTATAACCAATGACAAGATGGTATTTTGGGATTTTTTAACTGGAATCCCTATTGGGAATGAAATTTTTTAGATATTTATAAAAAGGAATCCATTCATGTCTTCCCTACTTCTTATTACCTGTTTCATCTTTACTGTGGTTGTGTTAGAGGTGGATTCGATAATCAATTAATGAATTATATAATTTATAATAATATTATTTTAATATTTTGTTACTATAAATGAATTATTAGATCTCATAGAAATTTTATAGTGGTAATTTCCCATGGATATACTGGAATTAATTTAGACATTTGGGTTTTTTCTTGACTTAAGTGTATGGGATACCATGGGGATATAATCACTCTATATTATTTATCTTATTTGAGGTATATAATTGCATCGATTTTTGTTTTTAATTTAAATCAATTTTAAGTAAAATTTTGATTGTGATTATATGAAAATTTTGCAGTTTTGTATTGTAGGCTTGTGAGGATGATTTATTTGTTACACAAAACTATTCACAAGGATAATTTTACATGACATTTTAGGGAATTTAATTATTTTTTTATTACAAAGAATATTGAATTATTTATTCTTAGAATAATGTTAATGTAATCATTTATTTGAAATATTTATTATGGATTAAGGGAACTTACTTGATTTGTGATCAATAATCTGTTATGGAATACCTTAAATGATAGAGGGGAAGTGTTTATGATATTTAATAACCCTAAATGAAGAAGGTGGCCCCCATATATCATCATATTGTTTATGAATATTGTTATTTTTAATGTGTTAATCGTTATATTCTCTTATTTTTGATAGAAATTGAATTACAATTTAGTATTCATTCATTAATAATTTTGACTTGAATGGAATATTTTAAAGACATGATGGAACCATAGAACTTATGATTGGTGTATCTATCACTGATGGTCATACACATGACCTTATATGTCTAGTATGTGATATATTAATCCCAAAGTATAATTAATTCAAAGAATATAACATATTTTATGTCTTATTTTGTTCTGTATTCCATCCTGGTAGGGATGAGCTAATTACTCTTGTTTTGAATAAATTTTTATTGTTTAGATCTCGATTGATAGTGTGTTCATATATTGAGCAAGGTTATTCCATTACATGGTTGGCCTAATCCCAGGTAGTAATAATACCACTGAAACACATGTTATGTTTCCAAATTATAAGGTAACATATTGGACAATAGTTGCTTCCCATATATTTAGATTAAAACAAATAAATTTAAAAAATATGGATATTGTTTTAGTAGATTAATATGATTTTGGAGAAGTAAATAATAATTTTGAAAGAGATTCAGACCTATGAAATTTATAATGGATTCAATTGATTTACTATCCAATGTGATTTACATTCTTTATATCATAGGGTCTTCTAATAAGACAGATGATTTTGGTATATGATGATATTTGGGTTTTTTCTAATCCCTTATTGAATATATAATATATGGTGATATTTATTGTTGGTGATAATCCCCTAGGACATTATGATATATTGTGGTATCTAGTTTTTTCACTAATCCCCAATGACATAATGATATATGGTGATATTTGAGTTGGATGTTAGTCCCCCTAACTCATTATGATATTTAGTTATATATGGTGTGGGAACTAATTCACATAACTCACTATGATATATAGTTATGATGTAGGTGGGTTTTAATATGGCTAACAATTAATGATATATGGTGATATTATTATCTTTGTTTAGTTTCCCTGAGACATTATGAAATATGGTGGTATCTAATGTGGAAGCTAATCCCTTGGAGACTTTATAATATACCATTTTATTTTGGGTGATGTTAATCAGCTGGATACATTATTATATGGGTTATGTTTTAAGGTAGTTTCTAGTAACTCAATTATATTATGATGTATCATGTTATTATGGATGGGTATTAATCATATCCTTTGTATGGTAATGGATAATATTCAGGGAAATCATTCCATTGGTTTAGGTATGTATAATCACATCTAAGAAAGATATATAATATATATTTCCATAGAATATATTTTTATGAATCTATTTATTTATTATTCTAAACATGTCATATATCAGAAGAAATAATATTATGATTTTATTTGGTAAATATTTTGTAATATCATACTATGTTATACTCAGATCATTCCAATTCAACCATATCCCATTGGTACCCGATCAAACCTCATGATCACATGTATAGGTCTAAAAAATGTAAAGTTTTGGGAGGTGTAACTATATTTCGTTCAGGGAGTTACAGAATTGATTCAGGTCATATTTTTAGAATAGGTTATGGATGCTATTTTTTATTGGATATATAAAATCTAACTATTTGTGATCTTATTAGATGAACAACCTACCCACGATTTAGTGTGAATCGTAATATTTTTGGGAACTATGTTATAATTAGCTATTATAATGAATTCTTCTTATTTTTTGGGATGAATTATAAGGTATTAGAGTAACCAAATATTTGGGGTATATTAGTACATTCTCTTATTTGAGGTATGGATTGTTGGATTTGAAGTTATTTATTTTTAATTCAGGGATGACAGGTTTTTTTCATGTATGTGATATAGGTATGGATATTCTATTATCATTGTGAATTTGAAATAATGGGTAGGAATTTGGATTTAATTTGTTTGAAATGCATGGGAGTCCTGGAAAACAATTTAATTTGGTAAAAGTGACTAGAAATCATTAGATGAACATGCATGAAATGCATTTAATGTTAGTGAAATAGATACTTTTTCATGTTATTGATGTGATATTAATTTTGATGGCGTGAGATATATTTTATGGTATGGTAGAATCAATATTAATGATTAAATATTTATTGTTTATTGTAACTAGTTTTTAGTACTACTTTATGATTTTATTGATGTATTTTATCTTAATAGCCATTTAATGTGTGACATATTATTTAACATATACATTGGGATGATTGGTCAGACTGATTTTAATCCTATGTATGGTTATCTGACATTGTTTAGTTTTTATTTTAATTTTAATACATGTGGATATATCGATATGTTTATTTTTTGGAAAACCACTATGATATGGATATTTAGTTGGGTATATAATATGACATTGGGGGTGACGTCATTATGATTGAATAAAAGTCCTAGTGCATGAATATGAATCTTTATTTTTATGTATATAGTTGACTTAAAGATGTATGTAATTGGTCACATGATACACATTCAAAAGATAAGGCCTTGAAAATGTTTAATATTTCATGATGGATTCCACATATTTTTTCATTTTCTCTTCTACATGTAGTTATGTCCTGGAAATTTTATAGTCTTGTTATTAACATGGACGGAATGTGATGATATATGATATGAATGCTGAATGGTGTGCAAAAACATGTTCTGAACAATATAAATATGATGTTGACCATGATCATATTTTATATATTATTTTGTTTAGGGACATCTATTATGAATTAGAAATTGTGATTAGTTAAATGAATAGTGAATCAGCAGGGTGTAACTAACATATTAAAAATGGTATTTGGTAAACAATAATGAAATGAATGATCGAACAAGGATTTTTGATATTTCAATATGTTTAGATAATATTATATCAGTGTTTTGATAGTTTTTGAAAATTAAAATGACACGTGATGAATACTACGTGTTGTGAAATGTTATCGGGATGAGTGCCTCAACATGATGAATACGAAATAAACAACATTCTATAATAATATTGAGTTTGAAACAAATGATATTTTTAATTGATGGAGGAAATATGTATTTCCCATGATGAGATTGTATATAAGGGACACGTGTTGGTGTGAAATCATCATATAAAAAGAGTGATATTATTTTATTACATCTTGTTTAGTGATTTTTTGTAGGTAATATTGGGAATTAGTTTCATTGAGAGCCACAATAAAATTGGATTCTTTAATAAGACATAATATTTAGACCTATTATGGTACTACAATTCAGAATCATGAATGCATGTGTTCATATAAGGTTGGTTATTAGGCTAGATCATTATTAAGAAATCATGATAATGATATCTATACTATGGGGAGCATGTAACTGATGACCTAATTGTATGGATCTCATATTGAGCAATTTTTGGTAATCATAGAGAGTAAGATGTTAATGGATGAAATGTTGTGGTGCATACAATTTTATTATAGTTACTGAATGATAAAATATAGGATATATAAATCCAATTGAAAAACGAATATATGGGTACTTGTTTATTGATAATGGGGAATGTATGTATGTTTCATAATATGGAGATACAATATGTGAGATGATGACAATTTGATACAACCAGGTGCATGTTCATAAATAGGTGAGTGGATTAACTATTTCTGTAGAGTTTTGTTGTGCATATATTTCATGGATACCTATATAATGTTGAATTCACTTTTTTATACATTTGTTCTCAGGGGTGAGCTATTGTATTTTAATGATGTTAATCAGGTGGTGATCAGGTAAGGAATAGAGTGAGTTATTGAATGGAATAGACACCCGACATCAGCTAATATTGTAAGACATATAATGGTTAAGATTTTATAAATTTCTATTGGATTGGGATATCATCCTTGGTTATATATATGTAGTTGAAGTTTTTATGTTCAATATAGAGGAGATTTTAATAATAGATACTTTTTATGTTCAGAGTTGGTACAACCAAAAGAAATAGGTTTCATAAAATTTAGGTCAGTCGTATTGTCTTGGTGGCCTTGATGATGTATTATTACAACATGGGGATAAATTTTTGGTAATTGATTTTTAATGATGTATGGTAAGGTTTGTTTTGGATATTATTTTTGGAATTTGGATTGCATGTATAAGAGAAACTCTTAATGGGTTTTAAGTGTTGTTCTGTGAGACAAAAGTTGTGTCATATGGTGTTTCCAATTTTATTGTGATGATCAAACATGACTCTCCTTATTTATTGATTGGATGATATTGAAAGCATTATAACTGAAGTCAAGTCATTATTTTTTATAAAGTTCTTTGTTCCAAATTCATTGGGAATTTTTTTGATGAGATATGAGAATTTTTTACTAATTTCAATTTTCATTTTTTGTATTCCACAATGATTTTATTTTGATCTATAATGGTTGATATGAATTCAATAGTTCCCTTGATTTATAGATTAATTATGGAACAATTTATGTATATAATTATGTAATGTTGTGTGATACATAATGTGTGATGTGTGATGTTTTCATGCATATCATTAAAATTAAGTATGGTTAAAGATTCATAAATAAGGGTTACTGAATGTTGGTATGAGTTTCATGAGGTGTATTTCTTGAAATGGAAATACATAAGTGTCACCCATGTGAATATATGTTGTGTAAGTATTACATTATAAAAAGGGTACTATATAAGAATTAATATGTTGAGTGGTAAATGTGAATGCTTTTATAGATGTTAAAAAAAATTATAATATACGTGATTCAACACGTGAGACATGAGGATAACCCCATAATATGTAAGAATCTCTAAATATATAACAGTTGTATCATACATGTCACCCCATCAAAATGGCCAATTTGTGTCCATAATTCAGAAACAAGAGGGTTAGAAAATTGTAATATATGAAGTATGTAAGAGTGACATTGGCATATGTTAGGGTTACTCTAATACATGGTTTTCTAAAATCCTAATGTGAATGATAACTAACAGTCCACTAATGAACCATATTTGATACCATTAAAAGAATTAGATTTATAATATATAAAATAATATCAATATATATTATTTGATGTTGATGATAAATAATGGATTTCAGAACCATACTATCTAGAATATTAAAATGTAATAAATCATTATATGATAAATATGGGTTCTCTAGTACTTATTTAATGTTACTAAACTTATCTATAAGGATAAATACATAAGGGGTTATATATTTTGTAATATAAAATTAGAAATTTTAATATATATATATATATATATAGTTATAGGCATGGGGTACAAAATAATTAATTTTAGATAAAACCATTTACTATAATTGAGTGTGAAATTAAAGAATCACAACAACGGAAGGAGAGTATTCCAGTTAGCCGAAATCTAAATTTGTTTTTGTCCTATTGATAGGGAATCATATAATAAAGACCAGTATTTATATATATTAACAGTGATTAGGATTCCCAAAATAACATTCATAAATTTTACATATTTTTTATAAATGTATCATGGCATATCTATTATATTCTCATAATTAAAATTCCTAAATTATTGGTTTTTACTGTAATTGAGAATCTAAAATACAAATTCTACATATTTATAGTATACCATTTATAATAAATAATGATGTTGAAGACTCAGTTTATTCAGGTAAAGGGGCCACATTATATACAAAATTAGGCAACATTCAATGCTGGTACGTACTCATTGAGACTCGATATCTATAAAATATTGAGACCCACATAGGTAGGGGAATGGAAACATAAAGATAATTTTGGGCACAAATTCATGATAAGGGATAACATGGAAGTTATGAATAAAATATCATAATTGGGAATAACATTATAATTTTTTTCAGAGAACATATTTATATTTATGTTAAATATCTTGGTACAATCAATGAAAATGTTACATGAAATTGAAATAATATAATAATGGAATAATGTGTTTTGAATAAACTTGATTTATGTGTCAATAGTCTTGAGTCGTCATAACCTAATAATTTCAATAATGGAATATTTTGTGGTTAAAAAATATGCATTTCTAAATTATATCCATTATAAATTATCACTACCATGACTATCTTTACATAATAGAATGATCCCCATAGTGGAATAGATTCAATGTTAATTCCCATTAAAATAATGGTGGTTAAAGTACCTTATTGGATAGTTTCGCACTAAATTAACATTCATCATATCTAGAGAGATATAAAGAATTTCAAAGGGTACCATATGTATTTTTTATAACCAAACATTGTATAATGATAAACCATACATGTATATACACACAAGTACATGATATCATTCATCATTCCTTTATAACTTTAATAACCCAAAAAATGAAACATATTTAAATAAATTTTATATAAAACAACATCAATAGAAATATAGATGAATTTTTTTTGATATCATATGATCCCATCCATAATTAATCATAAAAAATATTAAAGAATAATCAAAAAATTGAAAAACAGTGTTATTAATTCATTCTAATAATTCTATGGAAAACAAGAGGACACATCATTTTATTTTAATATCTTATAAAAAATTAAAAATTATAAAAAAAACTGTTAATTATATATTAATTATAACCCGATGGAAACATAAAAAATAATATTAATAATGAATAATTATCACTGTGGAAGGAAAATACAGTGATTTAATGAATATTAAAAAATTGTTTATAAATATTGTAATGAATGTATTATGTTACTAGTATAAATATACATATAAAATTTTCTTTAAAAAATAGTTTAAATTTTAAAAGATATTTGAAATTAATATATAACCATAATTATAATATTTTTAATAATATTATAAAAATATTATAAATTTATAGATATATATGTGAATGATTCATAAAAAAAACATCTAAACTTTTACATCAGGGATTGAAAAACTGTTACATTATTTAAACTCAATATTAAATTAAAAGGGAGAAAGATTATGGAATCTATAATATCATGACTATTAGTAAATTCATGATATAATATGGAAAATACGATTTATATAAACTAAATAAATAAAAACAGGTGAATTATATGAATCATCTATCAAAGAATGACATTTGGTATGATAAACCATTGTCTCATAATTTTTTATAGTCTGAGGTACTCTAGCATCAAGATATTATAAATTTAGTTTTATTATTGATATGAATATAATCCTTAGTTATAGTTAATTTAATTTATGTTATCAATTTATAATTCATTATTTCATATATACTAATTGAATGTTGGTGAATATAATTTTCATGTGTTATTTTATTTGATTCCTTTACATGGATCATATTTATGATTGCAGTACATCAGTCCTATTTATCGGTTCATTACATTTAAACTTTTAATTATATGGAAATAATTTGTTTGATATATTCTATTAGTCTCTTATACAATTAATATAAATTTTTTTGGTGGTTCTCATTGAATGCCTAAAATTTCATTTTTTTATTGATTGTAAATTTTAAAAATGGATTTATATTTTTGTTATATGCTCATTTGAAAATTTAATCTCTAGATTTATTAAAATTTTCTAACTGAATAATTATATCATATTATATGTTTTATTAAACTTTTCATGATAATTCATAAAAAAAATATTACATAATGTATGTAGCTTGTAAAACATGGAAAAATGGGAAAATATTATACTTTTAGAATAAGTGACATGTTATAGTTTAGTGATAGTTTCTGTCTTATAGACATTAAATTGTTTAAGAAAATATCTTTAAATATATAAATAATTGTATTTAAGATGTATATACAAAATATAAAAATTTATAATCCAACAAAATATATAAAATATTTTGAGATGTTGAATTTCCTCTTGATGAACCACTTCAAAATGTGTCTATTAAGACCTATTAGTCTATTTCTTCTATGAGGATTAGTGTTCACTCGTCAATTGTTAGATAAACAATTTCAAGTTATTATATACTACTAATTTTGTATCGGTCTATAGGTTATAGGAGGACACTGGATCTAGGGTCATCCTTATTGTGTAGAAATAATTTTATATATATTTTTAAATGATTTTCATGCATCATTATCCAAAAGTTACACCCTAATAACCAT
This sequence comes from Viscum album, assembly GCA_963277665.1. Classification (NCBI taxonomy): domain Eukaryota; kingdom Viridiplantae; phylum Streptophyta; class Magnoliopsida; order Santalales; family Viscaceae; genus Viscum; species Viscum album. Next base: position 1,439,273,986 of record OY728159.1, read on the forward strand.
GAGGCCTACTGAATTAGAATATCTGGGTTCACAATACATGAAAGTGACACTAAAATAGAACATCTAAATTTAATTTTGTATATTGTCATCTTAAATCAAATTTATCTCCTAAAACCTTATTTAACACCTAGGGTAATACCTACTGAAATGTGTGAGATATAACTCCAAATATGGGAATAATGGTGATAAGGGAACATAACATGTTTTTCAATTGTAAAACATGAAATTATAAATGATATGTGTCATGAGTAACAAAACCGAAGAATATCATAATTTACATGTTATCATATATTCATGGAATCATTGGGAATGTGGTAGAAACATAAATTGTTAAATAAACATTTGTCAAGGATAAATACGTAGATAATATGATGTGGTGGCTAGTAACCCATAATATATTTTGTTTAAATTGTAATATCATACATTACATATCATTATACTAAATAGTTTCCCGTGGAATTGGGGAACTACTAGGGAACACCATCCCACCATTTTTATTATCTATTTTAAATAATAAATTAAACAGATCATATGGAATAACATTATAATTAATCATGGAAAGATAATGGTTTTCATATTTTTACATCATATCATAATCTGGTAAATACTCATAATAATGTAATTAGATAAATGATCATACATGATGTATTACCCCATCAATGGATGGAACATTAAAGTAGGTATAAATTTTATATAAATATATTTTTTTATTATAATTAAAAAATAATAAAGGTTTTTTTTCATTGATGACTAGATATACTTTTAAATACACAATAGAAAACATTATTACAGAAATATCATTTTAACATAGATTTTTATAAAATTAAATATTCCCGAAATATCATAAATACAATTTTCCATTAAAATTATTAAATGAGAATATAATGAAATGTTAAATGATAATAATAGTCATAAAGGATGGTTATTTCGTATATTTCATATAATTTTTATATCCTTCCATTCACTCATTAGTACAATGTCAAAATGAACATTGTCCAAGAAAAAATGAAATTTCATTTTACTTTTTTAATATAAACATTAAAATAAATTACTTTAAGAATTCATATACTCATATTAAAACATTTTTTAGAATATTTTAATGATAAAATGGACATGGAATTGAATGGGTTCTCTACCAAAGATATAAAGAATATAAATTCTCTATAAAAATAATTTCTCACTCATTTTATATAACAATGATAAAAAATGGTACTATTACATGAATATTTAATCAATAAAAATTGTTGAAGAAAAATAAACTTATTTCATAGATAATTATCTATTAATTTCCATCATTTTAAATTAATGAATAATCAATATCATTTAAAATGAAATTGTGAAATAAACCATTAAAAATTAATAATTATAAAATCAAAACTCAAATAAAAGATTTAAATTAATTATAAAATATATTACAATGATATATGTTTGATTAATGAAATTGTATTTTATGGGTTAATATAAACACTATAAAATGATACAGGCAAAACAAAGAACATGGGTCTCATTGAGGGATTCCATGAGACAAACCCCATAACCTGAGCCCAAATCATCACCCCCATTTCATAAATTCATAAATAATTAATTTATTTTAATTATTTACCTTATTAAAAAAATTATATTTGGTTTTTTACTATTTCATCTAAAATAAATAATAATAATTTCACATCGCATGTTTTAATGACTATAGGCTCGTATGTCCAAAATCACTTTGGAAAGATGACTATGGTAAAAGATATTAATATTTTTTAACCTCTACAGTGGATGTGATGGAATAATAATCATGTATATAAATAATTTTATCATTTAAAACCAACAAGATATATTTTTATGAAAATGAATGTGGTTACAGTCATGGAGGCGTTTTGCAAAACATACATACAAGTATCATTTCGATTTTTTATAATAATGATTGAAATAAGGTATGTGACATATTATCATTATAGAATCATTATTATATAATAAATAGAATATAATATCATAATATATTCATATATATTCCATATTTGTGATGTGGAAATATAATAGAATCTTACGACATGGTGAGGCCATATATACCCCTAAAAAAAGACGTTATCATTCATTAAAAAAAGTTTCTTTTGATAAAAAAATATGATATAATTATTTTAAATAAAAAATAATAAGAAATTAATATAATATCTAAACATAAAAATTGACCTCATTAATTTACATTTATAGTGTACAAGAAAAAAATCACATCGCTCCACAAGGAGGTGGTGTGCCGTAGACATGAGTGGTGTTATAGTATTCCCAAAAACATGGAAAGTAATGATTATGTCATATAATAGTTCCGTATGTGTAATTATATAATTATTATCATATAAAACATTATATTAATCATTATATCATACCTTTGTAAGTGGTTATGGAAAACAGATTACATTTGTTTGTGAGGCGGTATACCACCATACAGAGGACCAATGGCTTTGTTTCCCATTTGAGGGAGAAGGAAATTTTTCTATATCATTACCATAAGATAAAATAATAAAAAAATTTGTACTAATATATTTATTTATGTAACAATTTTTAATAATATTTTGTTTTTTTATAAAGAAATAAAACAAATACACTTTTTAAAAAGGTTACATATTCTTCTTAACAACTTCTTCATGATTGTACATAATGACAACATATATTTTGATTATAAGTAAATAAATTAATAAATTATGTTGGTATGGTATTGATGAATCTATTTGAATAGGTATTATATTAAAAAATATTTTTTGGAACTGTGAATGGAAGAGTAGAGTGGGTAACCTGTTATAATTGGGGGAGAGGACACAACTAGATATTTTGGAATGATCTATTCAGAAACACATTTTCCACAATAAAAAAAGAAAATAATAGACCATTTTAATTCATAAATTTGATATGGTATATATATTTATATGTAATTTGTATGAGATTCCTTTTGAGTAATTCGTATCCATTTTGGTTTTAGTTTAACACCTGATAAAATCATTTTTTTCATTATTTTCTATAATTAATTTGATTAGTTTTTACCATTGATTATGGTAAAGAATTATGTATACCATATAATATAATATAAATTATTCTCATTAAAAATAAATAATCAATTACTCAATGTTCAAAAAATATATGTTGTATAATGTAATTTCTATGTATAACATTATAAGTGTTGAAAAATGCTATTTTTTATAAAATGATTTTTCAACCCTAATACAGTATTATTAACTATTAGAATTCAAATAATAATTAAATGTATATAAATTTTTTTATTGATATAATATATATATATAATATAAATCATTCCTATTTTTTTATTAAATTAAAATGAAAAAACATGATGTAGTTTATAATAGTATTCAAACAAATATGTCCTTTAAGCAAAGAATAATCATATACCAAAATGCATTATAGAGTTGATTTAACTGAAAATAATTGAATGTAACATATATATATATTAATTATATGAATTTTTTATAAAAATAATATAACAATGGTACTTAATTTATTAAAAAGAATCGTCATTTTCTAAAAATTTATTATTTTTCACTATTCACTAATAAATATAAAGTATTCAAAAAACAATCAATATTTTCCCCAAATTAAATATAGATATGATAGTATAAAAAATTATGTTTATTTTAAATAATAATAATTATAATAATTCACTAAATTTATTAAACTCCTTTCTCGCCGAAATCAATAAATAACATTTTTAAAAGAAAAAAATTCATTAAAAATTGAGTTGTTATATTATAACTGTTATAAATAAATTAATATTTTTAATAACCTATGGATTAATTTTATAAATAATTTATTTTTTTACATTCCATAATACATAATGAATATTTTATAATAGTTTTATTTAAATAAAAATATTTTAATAATACGACATAGTTTGTTTATACTCATTGTTGCCTGTAAAATATGCTATCAATCAATGTGTTCTTTTTTTAATGTCTTAGGGTCTTATATACCTCATAATAACCTAGAAACACCATAATATGGGATTTATCACGTTTTACTTTACCCCTTATAAATCAAAAATTTTGGTATATGGCATGATTAATAAAATCCTACATGGGAATATTATGTTTAAGAACCAATTTTGAATTTTCATATTAAAAAAAAATTAATTTTTCTCTCACATGATACTACAAATAATTCAATAATTTTAGGTACCTAGATCCAACTCTCTCACATTATAAAATATATTAATCTATAATTAGAGGGTCTTGGATTCACCTACGAGCATTAGTTCCCAATTATTATCATTATTAAATCATTTACTCCCTCAAGGAAAAAGTAAGGGCACATCATAGTGATATCTCATAGTTTTGATTAAGTTAAGACTACAATATAAAGGATAAAAATTAAAATAAAATAATGGAAGCATCATAGGTTTGATGAACATGAGAATTTCAGTTGTTTGAATGACTTGACAAACACATTAGGTTGTCATTATTTTGATTTAAATGATTTTATTCTCAGAAAATTCACCACCTATAATGCTCTCATATCCCCTTATGCTCCTATAAATAAATATCCCCCCTGAATCCTAGATGTCCTGGTATTATAACATAAAATTTTGTTCATATGATGGACGCAAAAATATTAACATTGTATACATAATTTCATGGGATTAACCCAATTTACTTAAAACAGGAATTATTTTTCTTCATCTACGGATGACCGCGTTGATTTAGGCCTCAATGAGTTTTACTCTCATCCTAAATGTAATGCTATATTTAGTGAAATATGGTAAATAACTTTAGTTTAATTATTAATGCATGACATAAGAATAATATCTCTCCACATAGTGTAATTGTGTTTATCTGTACTCTTCTCCCTCTAAAAATCATAATTCTATTGAAGAGGATTTAAATAAACCCCACATGAAATTTATTAATGGTTATCTACCATAATTAATGTGATAACAATGGTGATCGTTTGTAAAAAGAGTGTCCATGGGTTGATATTGATTATTGTTATCATGAGTCGTGACAAAAAAATCATAATTACTGAAATAAATCTATAATTTTTTTCATGGAAGCATATTGAGATATCAATTATTGACCCAATGTTTTCTTCCACCATTTAAAACCTCATATAATCTATCAGGGAATTATCTTTTATTCAAGAAATATACATCATCCATATAGTTCCTTAGTCATGGAAAAATCATGTAAGCTAATAAAGTCCAACTACTAGGGGGACGTTAAATAACATATTAAGATACCATAAATTTTCATTGTTATTAAAACAATTGATCTTGTAAGAGTATTTGTTAGATATAAAGAGAATAATAATTGATTTACTGAATTAAGATTTAAAAAACTGATCCATGAACTGATAATTAATTCAAACATCATCATTCAGATATTCTATTTCATGGATGAATATTCAATATAAAATAAAATCTAAATGTATCCTAACAATTATTGAGACACAATCACCATGGAACCATTAAGTGATATTTTCAAAAAATTGAATCTCATGGGCTTAAACCATGATAGAAGAAAATATCATCAACTATAATATTAAATCATTAATATTCTCATTATAACCCAAGAGTTAATATATGTGGATGACATGGTATTAAAATATTTCCAATCCTAACAACATCTCAATGATTATTAAAATGTATTTTCTATTCTTGGGCCCACCAAAAATATATGATACTACCAATATTTTCATTCAGGTATACCTCTATGATGTTCCTTGAATTCGTTGTTCTGTATTGAAGTGTCAATATTGTCCTACAGATGATGATTCAAAATATCAAAATGCCTCTTCCAATAAATTATTGGAATTTATTAGGAATCCACGTCTATCTAGCCACCATAAAATGTTTTTTCACCAATAAATAGGGTAAAAGTAATTCTTTCTCTATGATGATGAATAAATATGGAATATATCATTGAGATGAAATGTGTCATACATTAGTTGACAACACAATGTAATTTAATTTCTCTCACTAATTCATATGCCTCCAATTCAAGTTAAACCTTTTCTCATCTATGTGGAACCCCAAAAATGATTTCAGTATTCCAAATTATCTTTTAAGAATATTTACTGAAAAGATAATAGTATATTTTCTTACCCCCATGATGATCAACATGGATACCACATATTCTGCCTCTTAAAATAGTAGGCTCCTCTAGTCTTCATGCTCTAGAAGGAAAGAAATTTTATAAACTATCAATTGATTTAGATCATATCATATGATGAACAGCTAAAAATGTCCACGATGAACTTTGGTAGATATAGATATAACCATAGTTGGAAGTGATCTATCAACTATATTATATCAGGTTTATCCCTCTTAATTTTCTCAAGGGTTTGACAGTAGAATATTATTGGTTCTTTAAGAGAAAATATGAAGAGTTTCCTATTGATTTAAATCTATCAGATATGACTATTTATTTTCATTCTCAAGTACTTCCATTCTAGTAGATAAACACTTATAGGACCCCTTCGATCCTATCTAGGAAAATGAAAAATAACTCCATCCTGAATTTGGTTGGGCTTGTGACTATTTTCGTCAGTCTTCCATAGAAATTAATGAATTTTAAATTACTCCAGTTGAAAGAGCACACCATCATTAAGGGTGAGAACCAATACCTCACCCCTATTCACAAGATATCTCTTAGAATTGATGTTCATTACTTTAATTTAAATGGTGTTGCAAAATTCTTCATCAAAAAAATCAACAGTGACTGCACTATCAAAAAGAATGAGCTCATTCTAAAACACTAGAACACATGAGAATTGATTGACCAATTCCAATCTAATACAATGGTGTCTCATGTCCCATGATTCAAGATTGGTCAAGTAGACATCATGACCTATTGGACTATATATATCACAGTTCCAAACCCAAGAATATTTTCTCATTCTTGTGGCATATTAGAATTTTATCACCCTTATCACACCAAATCAAGTCAGGAATGATGTTAATTAGCCTTAATTTTGTCCTTCATAGATGGAGACATTAAATTACACTATTACATATAGACTATATAAATGGAATACATTTCCCAGAGAGTCTCATTAGAATGAAACATAGTAACCTGACCAACTTTCGAATTAGCAAATACAACATCATGAATTGACTTACATTCTCTACAGGAGACTCAACGGAAAGTATGTCAACTAATCATATATTAATTATGGAATCCAACTACCTTTAATTAATGTAAATTATCTGTATTATTTCTATGAGTTATTTGGTAGGTCATGCAGATTTCATCAATTTGGATTAAAGGTCGCTAACTTGACCTAATGATTGGACTATTTTCACTCACTATGGTTCATGAGTAGTTGTAATTCAGAATGATATGTTATACATGATATATGTTTTCCAATATATTGAATAATAATGAATATAATCAATATAATGTGAGATATTTTGTGAACAATATTGTATATGTCAATATCTCATGGTACCCTCCCATGAGTGATTGAACAACATGACATATTATTCCTTAATATTGTTTAGTTATTCACAAAAATTTAAGAATATATCTTCCATAAAGACATCAATATATTGTCCACAATAATGTTCATAAAATACCACATCTACCACTTTTTTGGTATTTCATAATAAAATCACACATAAAATTGGACTAACTTCCAAAAAGTAGAGTATAAGAAAATATATGCAAATAAAACATCTTATCTGATCACATTTATTTCTACCAAATATGAGAAATTGATGTATTCGGGCCTTCATTAAGAACATCATCAACAATTTTTAGGATATTTTGGAGAACAACAAGAATAATTTCCCTTATAAACATGCTAACACTATGTGGGTTTATGAGGAAAAAGTCAAACATCAACTAATGATACACATTATTCTATGATACATGGTAAAGATACATTTCATCATAATTTGGTATAGAAACCCCTTCTCATTTAAGATATCTATGAATAGTTTACACCAAAAAAGATCTCAGATCTATCATCTCAATAAATAAATCATCAATGATCAAAATGTATTAAACTTATGCAACCTTGAGGTCTATCAAAACAAAGTGTCTAGATCCTTCAACAATTTGGTTTGAATTTACTTCTTTATTCATGGAGAATTTATATAGGAAGTAAAAAAATACAAACATACCATGAGTGAAACATCCTAATATCAAGCCCATGGGGGAATCCCCTTTTCAATCCACAATTCTAAATCCAATGGTATATACCCATTGATCAACATGGAAGGTGGAAGAATTTGAACATCCACTAATGAATGGTTTCACAATATATTCTATTAATGAGATTCCCATAGGTACATAATTGTCCAATCTATATGAAAATGAACATTACAAAATATATTATTTTTTAATTATATTAAATTCCATTGAATATGTATGATTAGTAAGACCATCGTCTATATAGTACAATAGTACTATCCATATATCATGAAACATTATTTCATTTATCCAACATAGTATAATGTTAAATTTTATTGTAGGCAACCTAATCACATAATGATATAATATTCAATATAGAGTCTGAGTTTTAGGACATTAAATTACATAGATAACATATTTCATTATTTTGTATAATCAATAAAACCTTGTCTTCTCAAAAAAAATGTATTGTATCCCTCCTTTCCTGAAATCGTTATATAGATCCCCGTAATGAAATATGTGTGGATAAAATACCATCATGGGATTTGTATGGATACATGGATGTCATAACATTAGGCCAGAAATTTACACATTTTTCATTCCACCATCATTACTTAATGACCATGATCCATTCATCAGATTTATTATCCCTGTCCAATATTGGATTATTCCCTTTATGGTATCCCCCAAATACTTTTTACATGTACGAATCATGAAAAATGAATTTCCCCATAAACGTTCATGAATTTATAAGGAAGTGCTGCATATAATGTGGGACTCTTTCAAAACTCTCCTTATATTCTCAATTAGACTTTATGATAAACCTGATATGAAATTCTGCAATTATTTACAAAATGGGATTCCCTAGCAGGACTAAGATGTTATAAATAATCAATCCCAGCATCTAGGGAATACACCCACTAAAATATCTTTGTGGAAAGTGATTATTTTCTAATTCAAAAAATGGTCAATGATAAATGGAAATGTATTTTCCACAGTATTGGAAATTATGTTATATAATAAGCATTAGAAAAAATGTCTGATAGCATTCGATCACTAATTTGAATTTCTCTTCATGATTCAAATAACATATGTTAGTATTTATTTATTTTATTTTATCATTTATTTTGTTGGATAATCAATTATATAGAAAATATATTTTCTACATTCCCTTACAATGGTGGAATATTCATCATCCTAAGGATCTTATAGATCTAGTTTCAATTCCCCCCAATTATAGGCTCTCATGTGGCATGTGTAATGTTTCTCATCAAATTGTATCCCATATCGAGTATGAATCACATTTTATAATGGTCTATATAAGACTTTCCCATCATAATAGTTTAATTATACTTTCATATTAGATACATATTATAGGTTGAATCCATTTCACCCTCAGAATTATTATTCCCCTATTGGTCACATAATATAACCAAAATGAATATGAATTCCAAAATTGGGAAATTCTAAGTATTTTTTTGAATCTTTCATATTTCATTCATTTTTTTAATACTATTCATATATCATAATTACAACACAATGGTGTTTATAATGATTTCATGATCTTAAATGGATCATCCCCTCAGTCCATGGAACATAATATTAACTTATTTCAATGATTTTGTTGGGTTCTCATTAAATGTTCATGATTCCCACTCAATGAAGTTCATTTTCCACACAACATTATGCCTAGAAAATTACACCACTATTGTTCCATGAAACATGAGCATTATTCCATTTCACCCTCTATACAAAACACTAGTAATATTAATCCATATTACCAATGGTAATATAATCATGATCCAAAACTTCTCTAGGAAAGATATAAAGTGGATTTTTAGGATGAATTCATACAGTGGGTTCCCATAATTTAAGACTAAATTCTTCTAACCCTAAATATCCTCAATGAAATGAGTAAAAATTTAAGAAAAAATATTAAATAAAAATTGATATGATGGTTCATCATCTGTCCCCATATAAATACTAGCTATGGTCACCGAAAAATCTCATTTAGGAAAAATGTTAGGGAAAATATTTCACCCCTTATATGATCCTCTACATTTTAGTACAATCTAAAATTAAAATCTAGTTGTAATATGACCATTGTTCCATTATGGATAACTAATTTTAATGTCAATGTTATTTGTCTAAAATGTTATTTCTTAGGTTAGGGTACCTGATCCAAGTGCTATATGCATACTATTTAAATACACCATTTGATAACATCTATAAAATCAATTATATAACTCTTCCATATCTATGTAATGGAAAACAAATATAAGATTTCATCCATTTATAAGAAATATTAAATTTTAACATTTAAAAATTTTGGAATGAAATAAACAAGAAAAGAGAATGTCGTTCTCAACTAATGTATATTTTTTCACAATATTGTAAACTATGTAGTCTATAACAAGTCATTAAAAATTATGATAAATATTACATTTCTTGTATATTTTTAAAAATATCATGTCTACTGATTTCCTTCATAACATTGGAAAATATAAATATATGGAAATGATGTGATAAAATACTATGTAGGGGAATCATATAACTAATGATATATAAAATAAGCATAAAAACATACTATAAAAGATATACAAAATTTAATAAATACAAAACCAATTTAATATGATTTCATTCTCTACAATCAAAATTAATGAAAACATAAAATAAAGAATACAAATCTCAGGTTAATGTAATAAATAATTATTTACATCAAAATAATTTTTCTAAGGCCTTCTTCCAGGACTCTATACTAATATGAAGATAAGTAAACAAGAAAACCCAATTTTTTGTCTGAAGATACCAATCAATGCATCGAAGAGATATAAAATTTTTGCCTCCGCTATAAAATTATACATGTCCCGTTCTTTTAAAAAAATACACAAAAAATTTGCTACAATTCCCCTAGAATCCTATATCTAAATTAAAACATTTATATATTTAACATGAGAAATAATGAATATTAGTACATAATTAGCATGTGTTATTCGTCAAAAATCAACAATAATTTAAATAAATTTCTCCATGTCAACAAATGGATAATATGATCAAAAATCGTCCATTGAAAAAAAATATATGGATAAAACAATTCATATTAAATGAAATTACACATATTTTTGGTAGTTATATTTTTATAAATTAATTGGGAAAATCACAAGACCAGATATTGAGACAGCATGAGATTCGGAGGCCCGAGGTGCCCGAAACAATATCATGAAAAATGATTGATTTTTTAAACGTTTTATGTTGTTTTTTTTAGTTGGGAAAATTTATAAATTTTTTTCTAGATATGAAATATTAGGGAACCGTTGTGTTTAGAAAAATAAATTTACCATAAGTGGGGCCCAACATCAACTGGAATTGGTTGACCATAAATGTTTGAATTTGGACTTAACTGTCAAAAAAATATTTTATTCGATGCAACATGGTTGTTCTTATTAATAAAACCATTGATAAAACGTCATGGCTATAACCATAATGTTTGAAATATTATGAGTCGTGGAAGGAAACATTCTCAATGAATAATGAGGGATGATTGAGGATTGATGATGACATAGATATATGATCATCCTCGACGAATGATCCAACCACGAGGTATGGTGTTTGATCTCATGTTGAATTGATTTACCTTAATATATTATAAATACAAAAGTGGATCAACACATTAACAAGATGATCCATGGTTCTAACATTCATTTGGGATGGATAAATTATTGTGGGTTTTAAAAATGGATATAAATCATTGTGATTAACCGTTATAATTCATTTTAAAACATTCTAACATTAATTGATCAGTGATGACATGAAAAGGCCATAATCTATTCATCAGGTGTTATATGTGTTCATCGTATCCCAATTCAAGGCGTTGTTCTCCATTGGACCCTCATGGTGGTGGAGGAATTTTCCAGGAGGCTGGGAATGTGATTGTTCCTGATGAGTGATAGAAATATTGATCACTTCCCAAGGTAATGAAGGGAGATTTCCATGTATCATGGATGTGGATCTATTTTAAAAAATGGATCAATAGAGATAATCGAGCAACCTAAAAAACCCGAGTTGTTAGTGATATGAGTGGTGCCTTGAGGTAAACAATAGTTAATACGTGTGGGTGCAGCGGAGGATGACAGCAACTCGTGATAGAGATAAAAAATAATGCAGTAGTGGAAATACCATGTATCTTGAATGGTTGGACATCACAGAACCTACAGTAGCGAAATCCACAGGGCCATGACTGGGGGCCATGGTAGGAGGTTGCAGTGACAATCGTGGATGAAGGGCATGTAGCGGAGTCTAGCCAACCTCCTTCCTGTGCAACGTGGCATAGATCCTCAATAACTGGGTCAAACAGGGGATACATGAGGTCAGTTTGGAATGTGTGTACTATGTGGTGTGGCCATGGTTGGCTGCGTCCAACAAAGTAAACCAACCCATGACGCATGCCGGACGATTTTAGTCATACCACTTTATCATCCCAATTGACTGAGCACCATGTTCCACAAATAACGAGATGAGATCAATGTGCCATACCAGTTTGGGCTAGACTGGACAGAACGAGTCTTGGTCATGTAGGTCAGACACAATTCAATCATTTTCACAATAACCTCTATAACATTCATATCATGTCTCCATTTGACAATCCATTTTCACGTATGGGAAACTTCTGATGTGGTGTCCCTTTTGAGATACACTATGTGAGTTTTTATGGTTCTTGGTTTTTCATATAATGGATAGATTGGTTGGATCTCCTAGATGAAGCATGCAATGAGTGTAATATTGTGACTATATGTTACTTGTTAACAATGTGAATTGGGGGCAGCATGGCCCATAGATGCTCCATGCACCATCTACTATCAAGGGACGATCGATGCACCATGAGTCATCGATGCTACATGTACCATTTATGCTCCATGTAATATCAACAAAATGTGCACCATTGATCCTTCATGCGCCATCAATGTTATGTGCATCATCGATGCTGCATGCAACGTTGACACTTTGTTCCCCATTAACTCTACCAGAATCATCGTCACTCTGTGTTTCATGTAAATTGTTAGATATATAGACTATTGCTAAAAATAATTATTTTTGTTCTTCATACTAATACATGTATGATATGATGCTGCATCGTTCATTTAATTTTATTATAATTTTATAATTTATTTTTTCTCTACATCATGTGTTTCATTGTGGTATACATCATTTATTTCATTGTCGTATTCTTCATGTATTTATTTGGGGACTTCTTCAAGTGTTTATTAGATTTATGTCTTTATGTTTTTAGGGTATCCTACTAAGTATAGTTTTACTCACTTCTTCATGGGCATTTATTGCATATGTCATGACTTCCACAAATGATAAATGATGGGATGAAGTTGTAGTTAGAAACAGACAGGGTGATTCTTAGTGTTATTAGTTAGGTAAGGTATGGTTCTATGGATTTATACATATTTCAAGAACATACCCTTCAGTTAAAACTTCATGCGGATGAGATTCATGAACATTTGCATTCACATTTAGATACTCATTTTTTTGGCTTGTATTTTGTCCCTATTCACATTCTACATTACTACAGTTGTACTATGTGGATGTTATCTTTGTTTATGAATATATGTTTTTAGTTAGTGATTTTACATTTCATCATTTGGGGCATGTGGATGTGTGTGTGAGTGTTTCTAGTTACTTAGTGCAATGCCTCTAATTTGGGGGAAATTCCTACTCAGTGCGGGTCTCGAGGAACTATCATATCAGAGGAAGTCTTGGCGTTATCATGAAATGTACCCCTATGGGATGGGTATTGATAGAGTGGTATGATAGGAGGTCATTTCAACCTATATAACCATGAGACTATGACACTGGTTTAGGGAAATAGTTTCAACTGTTTTGAGTTCAAATTTCTAGACTGGAAGTCCTGTGTTGGTGTGGAAACAGACATATCCAAACACCATGACATTTTATACATCTTTTTGACTCGATTAATGAATACACATTTTTTAAGGGTAAAATGGTACATGCATAATTGAGGATTTGGGTGTCCCAAAATTTCTATCTTGTGTCAGCTATCTAGGTATACACTATTTAATATGGTACATATTGATCAGTTTTAGGATTCCTCTATTCTAATTTCCATCCATGATTATGTTGTGTGATCATGAGGATGACCCACCTGATATGAGGTTTCGATAGAGGGTTAAGTACCATAAATACTTCATATACCGGAGTTAGAACATTCATGTGGTTTACCAGCGATAGAACCACCTGTTGTGCATCAGTTACTACTACCACTACCAGTTGAGGATGACTATAGGATGACCGTGTTGCATGAGTTCTAGGGCCATTGAACTCATCGAATTATTGGAAATCTATACATCCGTATAGATGATTGCGGGCTAGATTCATTTAATCATGTATACCTCTTAATGAGGATGCCTTATTAAAAGATGACATGTCTTTCTCTGAGCCTTCTTCAGGGCTCAGCGAACCAACGGTGGAGCATAATGATTTTTTTTTACACGATGACTCTATTAGGTGATAAAATTAAGAGCCTCTTCAGGGAGGTGTTCTTTCAAGTGATGTTACACATAGTGCACATACTGGCCCTCATGCATCTATAGCATGGATGTTTGAAAGTAGAAGTGTACTCACTGATATTTACAGATCATCCTCACTACTCCATGGATATTTTTTAGGAAATGTTTATTAGGTCCGAGACCTTTGAGCTGGTGATATTCTACAATATCATGGAATACATTGTTTCATTTTGCATCCCAGTATATACTAATGATATTGGATCTAGTCCTACTGTTGGGGAGCATTCTAACAGAGCTGGTGCATAATGTTTTAGCTACCAGTAGGCACCAAGATGTTGAGCTTATAGATGTATGTAGCCGAAAATAGTAACAGGGACCCAAGTGGGTTATTATCTCTAGGAGACAACCCCAAAATGTGGGATCCTTAGTTTGAGGCTCTCAATATAGAGAATGTTTTCTAAAGGGATGGTTGTATAAATTATGTGGTAGTCAGGGATATGTAGCTCAGTATTTCTCGACTCGTATGTACAATCAGAAGATATTGAAATGGTTGACGAGCAATCCCATTTTGAGCCTACTAGAGGAGGGTATGGATTATGTAGTGTTTTGAGATGAATTAGGGAACATTATTGGTTGTATACTAATGTAAGGACATGTTTTTTTCATTGGTTTTTACATGTTGGGACAATATTAGAAGAACTATGGAAACCATGATCATGTTCTACCATCTTTAGTCTTCGCATTGATGATGTGGAAACAGTTCTTTATAGAAGAGAAGTGTACCATAAAATCTGAGGACATGATTATAAAGTAAATATCACTCAGAATGATCAAAACATGAGAGATGGGATATGGATATAGTTCCTCTAGGACTATGACTAAGTGATTTTTAATACTCATGGAAAGGGGAGCATTGTAGCGGACGCTCTTAGTTGTAGATCTAGCATGCAACTACTCAGTGAGGCATCAGAGTTCTTGACGGAGTTACATATATCCTTTTTGGATGATTATGAAGAACCATACCTCAAGTTGATGGTTTTTACAACTCCACTCTTACAATGAATTAGGGAGGCACATCATGGGTTATCGACTATGAGACCCAGCATGATCTGTTTTCCCAGAGGTAGGGCCCTGAGGGATATCGGACAGCTGGGTAGCACATAATTCAAATTAGATTTTGCAAAGTTGTACCAATGGTGTTGAGGGAGATGGTCTTGAGGGATTTCATGGGACCCCCTAAGATATTATGTGAAATACTCTTTTTAATTTAATTGACTTCTTGTGTTTTATGCCATTCAATGATCGACTTTCAATATAAGTAACCATATATTTTTTTGTGGTATATGAAATGCTATTCTTGTCTTGTGTTACACATAATTATTGGATCGGTTTTTATATTTCATTACATGCATGTTTTATTTTATTTGATTACTAAATATTATAAACTACTAATTAAACTGGTGGGAAACAGGTGTATTGACGTCCATCTAAAATAGTTTGTAAATGAAAGTAAGTTATTTAATAAAATAAAAAATTCACTCGTATGGTATATTAATAGTGAAATATTTTATATATATATATAATGTAAATGTTAAAATTCCTCTTATATGATTTCATGACATGTTAAAAGATCAAATTCAATTTTTTGGATAAAATGATAACTTTTTCAACAAATGTAGTTTTACATCCTTTTGATGGATATCAAATTTTAAATAATGGTTTTACATTATTAAAAGTTATTTTTGACAAAATAAACAATTTATTTTGAGGAATAAAATAATAATTTTCTTATTAAGCATTTTCTGGTATTTATCTAATTATATTCATCTTTCAATGAATAGTGAAAATTACTACGTTTTAATTTAAAATTTATTTTTCATCTAATTTATATATATGAAAATTATATAATTTTTATTGGTTTTAAATTATATATAGATTTTTTGTCATTTAAAACAATTTTTGTAATTTGATGTAAATTCTCATTTACATTAGATATTATCACAAATCATTATTCTAATTGTTTTTACACAAAAACCCCATTTACACTTTGACAACGATAATTAATTTTAAATATATTACTATAAATTCAGTGTTTTGAATTTTTCAAAATGGATTCAATATTTGGAATTAGTGGGTTGATATTATGTTAATATGTTATTTTAATTTTGTTGGTTATTACGAATAGTAATTAAGGTAGTATTTATTTACAATGGTTAATGTTAAATCAGGTAAATTAGGGAAACCAACAATATGATAATGAAAAATTACTGTAACACCTTCCAAAATACTATTGGATGGATGAATGTTTACCAATATAACATAAGGGTCATAATTTATTTATTTAATGGAATTTTTCAATGAATGTGTTGTAATTTTAATTAAAAAATGAATGTGACAACATGTCACTCTCATATATGTTATAAGTACAATACTTATAATGTGGTGATACAAATTATAAAAATTCAAATGTAAAGACTCTTGAAAATTATAACTAAATTATATATATAATATAAATTTATTTGAAATATTTAAATATTTTATAATCACCATAAATAATGGGAAAATAGAAATATATTAATTATTTTGTTATGGGAAATATCAAATAAATGTTTTTAAAAATATTAAAAAATATATAATTTGGGATATTTAATTTGAAAAATGATTTATAAGGTGACCTTGACCTCTTATGTATGTGAGAATATATTTTTTAGAGGATAAAATATTATCTTTATATTTTTATACACATTTAATTGAATAGTTTCAAAATTGACACAATTCATATTTTTCCTAAATAATGTTTTAATTAATTATCTAAAAAGAAAAAAACATTTTTCAAGATATATACTCATTATTATATAGTATAAAATGATCTACATTATTCATTTATGGTCTAATTTACATCTACTAAGAGAATAGCTCACCTTTTTAATATTGAAATATTTGTCCCCCTAGTTAAAAATTAAATAGAATTACTAATTTTTAGATAAAATGATATAGTTTTAATTGACATAAAAACATGAAAAAAAATTATTTTTTGATGATATTACAACACTATATCATTTTATATTCTGAATTGGTTAATTTGGGAGGGTTTCAATTCGTCTTTGATTTTATTATAAATTAATATTCTTGAGATTTCAAAAAGTGCCCTAAAACTCAATTATTAAGAAGAATATACACTATTTCATCA
This sequence comes from Viscum album, assembly GCA_963277665.1. Classification (NCBI taxonomy): domain Eukaryota; kingdom Viridiplantae; phylum Streptophyta; class Magnoliopsida; order Santalales; family Viscaceae; genus Viscum; species Viscum album. Next base: position 1,439,291,832 of record OY728159.1, read on the forward strand.
TCACTTCATTTTTAGCGTTAAAGATCCTAAAAACCCTACCAAATTACCAGACAAACTAATATATTTACATTCTAGAGGATTTGGTCTTCTTAAATGATCATATCGACTACTATAACAGTAGATTTAGAGGAACCAAGACAATGAAGAGGTAATCTCCACTACTGATTCCTTCAATCCTTTTTCTTCTTCTTCATTTTGAGTTAATTAGGTTTTCCTTATGACTTATCCATTCCTTCATAATTGGAGGAGATTGTTGAGTCAATAAGGTTTCCTCATGACTTAACCATTATTTCTTTTTTTTAATCACGAACCCCTTATCTTAAGGAAAATTTCATTCTACCCTATGTTTTAAATTCATAAGGAATATTTTCTATCCCAAATTATACTTATCCTTAAAATGTTTTTCTTTATTAATTTTGTCTAAGCATAAAATTTGGTTTCGTCTCCAAATCCTCAGAATCATATAATACTTAGATATAGAGCATTCTGTTTTCAAATATATTAATTTAGGTTTCTAGTTCTTTGAATTCAGACTCAAAACACTAATGAGTTCTAACATTGATCTCTTTTGAGTTATGACTCTGAGTTCCCTAAATTCAGACTCAGATCTCATGGAAATGAGACTTAATGCTCTACTATGTTCTGACTCCGAGTTCCTTGAATTCAGACATCGAACTCTTATGAGGTCTGACTCTGTACTCTTTGAATTCTAACTCCGAATTCTTGTGAATCCTGATTCCGAATTTCCTTGAAATTCAGACTCCAAAATTCTATATAGTGTTGGTTCCTAATTCCATAGAAAATAGAATCTGAATATCCTTGTATTATTTATACCTAATGTATTTTTGTATAGACTCTGAACATTTATTTACATAAATTCTGAATATTGGATTTTGCGTATGTAACACTATTTTTTCTTACAAATTATTCTCTTATAAAATGATGTCACACATTTAGTTACAAACCAACTGTTGTTTGAGTGACACGTGTACATGAACTTCTAAAATTCACGGAAAAATATGACCAATAGAGGAGGGAGCTGACCGTTGAAGCCATGCTTATAAATAAGAGATCATTTTAATGAGCTCAGTACTGATCATTGAAAACATTTCTTACATGTAGCTGAAGTAATTCCTAGGGAGAGAGGCCATAATAAACTCCCATGATTCATGCATAAAGTTTGAATGACATGTTAAAACTTTTCTTCATTTATATTTTCTTTTTACAGAGATGTGATTTCCTTGAAATCAGAGACTTCAGGTTCTGAAGTCATAGGTGCTGATTTCCTTACAAATCAAGGGCTTGCGGTGACATTATGAAAGATACTAATCTTTATATTGAGGTCTTACCTAGGTATGGGTAATACATATATTCATGAAACTATAAATCTAGGGACCTTTATCCAGGGTTGTTGGATACACTACTCTTTGGGTTAAAAGAGTTACTACTTGTTTCTTGTAGTGTTTCAATTTTGATTTCCGCTTTAATTTTGGTTGTTGAGGAAGGTATAATTTCCTTATATTTCCTTAAACATGTACTCTGATTATATAAGATTCTATATTCTTTAAGGTAGAATAATTGTTTTGTTATTCTTTTTTTATGTTTCATTTCCAGAATCACATTTCCCGAATCAAGCAAGTTTTTAGAGCATAGAGGTGTTGTAAATTTTGTTTATACAAAATTTACTTAAGGATTTTTATAGTATATAATTAAACCCCTATTATATTCTATAATCTAATTATTACATGTTTGATACTACAATTGATATCAGATGTGGTTACCCTGTACCATGAACTAATCAAACAATCAGCTTCAGAGTTTTGGTTAAATCTGAATTAACCTCACAATTAGATTCAGAAGAAAAATCTTCGTTTTCACTTTTTCAGAATCATATTTTCAGATCCATAATGATCGGATTTATATTGAGATACTCTAGTTATATTTTCCTTGAAAATGATATTTTCTATGGTTTACAAACTCTTATTACTAACATTTTTTTGAGGAAAGAATTTCTATAAGATGGCAGGTTTATAAGTTGGTTCTGTCGAAAATCTAAATCCTACAAGAACTACAATTTTTGATGGAAATGATTATGAGTACTAGAGAGATAGGATTAATAAATTGATTATTATCACTAGATTTGATAACTACCTAATGCTGAGAGAAGAGTACAAGATTCCTGATATGGAATTGAGAACTTTTACAAATCAGGATAAATCCAAATTTGAAGCAAATTTTCGAGTTATAAATACATTTCTATGTTCCTTGATAAGGAACATCTATAGTCAAATATCTTCATGTTAAGCTGGAAACAGTATCTGGATGAAACATGATGTTACAAATTTTGGAACTTCTAATGTTATAGAGACAAGAAGAGCTATGCTGAGTACTGAATACCTTGGCTTTAACTTTCATTATGAAGATCCTATAAGAAAATTTTAGAAAAGGATTATGACTATAGTGAATAGATTATAGTATATGGGAGAAAAAGTACTGGATGATGAGGCTCTTGTAGATAAGATCATAAACATCATGAAAAATGAGTGGAAATCCAAAAGGACATCAATTTGTGAGAACATGAAAGTTACCCAGATTACCTTAGATGAGAAGTTTGGAACTCTTCTTCAGTATAAGACAAGAATGAAGAGTAATGCTGATAATGTTAAAATGATGAATGGGAATGGAGATGTTTAGTTTCAAACTACATCAATCATATAATAACCAAGACTCCAGAATGAGTAACCAGATCAAAGTCAAAGAAAGATACTATTCAGTTAGAATCTAGTGATACAGAAAAGTCTGAGAATGAATTAGCTAATCTTTCTCAGAGAATGAAAAAGATAGTATATCAAAGGAACTATCAAAATAAGTACAAGAAGAGAGACTAAAATGATAATAAAGATGCAGAAGTTACTTGTTATGAATGTAGAAGAACATGTTATATCAAACCTGATTTCCCACTATTGAAAATGTAAGAAAAGAAGGAATGGAATTCAGAAAGAAACATTAAGAAACTCTATTGTTCAAAGCACAAGAAAAGTCATAATGAAAACAATACTTGGAGAGAAAGTTATGGAGACTCTTAAAGAACTGAATCATCTGAATATGAATCATCAGCATAGAATAATATTGGACTCATTACTACTACTTATTTCCCAATCACATGACTTTTGGCCAAAGTATTCTCTTCTGAGGCTTTAACAAGTTTAACTCTTGATAGAATTACTATTATGGATATATTACTTCAAATGAAGATACTTTATATTGATATAATGAATAAATACCTTCATATGAATAAGTATCTAGATTTTCCAAGTTGTTAGAAGAAAAAAATTTCACAATATCTATGAAATTGGACAAGGAAAATACAAGATAAGAAGTTCTTACAAAAGTGATTTCAGACATCTCTATAGAACTTGAAGATAAGGATGAGCTTTTAGAAAAACATTCTAATGCCCTAATGGAATTAAATTCCAAAAAAGAAAATATTCTAAATATCATAAGAGTGTTATTTTAAAAATAAATGATTTTGAGGAAAAATCTAACTCTAAGGAAATAATTCCCGAGGATAAGAATTTAGTCATCATACTAAAAGATGAAATATATTCTATTAAGAAAATTCTTGAAAAAATTACTTACAGTAAAGAATATTTTGGAAAGATGATTTCTCAAATCAAACCTCAAGTAGATACTACTGGAGAAGGTTATACTCACCGAAAACCTATCTTCAAAAACAACTGTTTTATTCCATCCAAATCCCCTTTTGTACTAAATACCAGAGTGGGGGGAATTGGAAGAAAAACATCTATTTTAATAATTTTCAATACCTTGTGTTTCCTAATGCTTATTCTTCTAAACAAATGCGGATAACCCCAACTTATTTGTCTAACAATTCTGTATCCAAGGATGTTTTGATTTCAAAAGTATAACATTCTTATTTTCAGGAAAATAAAGAAGGTACCAACAAAAATACTTGTTACATGTATAGTGGATGTTCCCAATATATTTCTGGTAATAAAAACATCTTGGAAAATTTTATCAAGATGAATGGAAGAAAAGAAACCTTCAGAGATAATGCTAAGGGATAAATTATTTTTATAAGTAACGTCATTAATCTAGGAAAAACATTGATTTCAAATGTTTTATTTGTTATGTTTGTAAGAACAACCTCATTAGCATATGTCAATTATGTTATGGAGGTTACCTTGAGAATTTTAACAATAACAAGTGCCTAGTACACAATTCCAAGGAAGATTTTATTGTTTCTTCCAATAAGAAAATGAATGTTTACACACTAAACATAGATGAACTTAGGAGCCAAGAGCTACCTTGCCATACTGTAATGGAAGATCATTCTTGGTTATGGCATAGAAGGTTATGTCACCGTATCCATCAGAACTAGTGTTAATTCTCCAAATAATAAAAGTTAAGGATCTACCATATCATTGATTTGATTCTTTAAAATTTTGTAATCCTTTTCAAATTGGAAAGAAATAGAAATCAAGTTTTAAATCGGTTGGGGAAGTATCAACAACTAATGCATTATAGTTGGTGTATCTGGATCTTCGAGTTACAACACTAAATGGAAGCATTGGAGGCAAATATTATGTATTTTGTCTTAGTTGATGATTATAGTAGATTTACAAGGGTCTATTTTCCTGCAATAAAATCTGAATCTTTTTCTTATTTCAAATTTTTTCGAGCCCAGGTTTAAAATGAGAAAAACATTTCTTTGATAACTATTCATAATGATCATGGAGGAGAATTTCAAAATTATGATTTTGAAAATTTTTGTAGTAGAAAAGGCATTACTCATAACTAATCAACACCTAGAACTCTTCAAGAAAATGGTTTTGTTGAATGAATAAATAGAATTATTCAAGAGATAACATGAACCATATTGATTGAATATTCTATAGAAAAAAATTTTGGGGCATAAGATACAAGTACTACTTGTTAAACTATAAATAATGTTTTAATTAAACATTATCATAATGAAACTCCTTATGAGATATTGAATGGTAGAAAACCTAGACATTCCTACTTCAAGGTTTTTGGATGCAAGGTATTCATCCCGAAACATAATGATTACTTTAACAAATTGCCACCAAAATCTAATGATGGAATTTTATTAGGGTACTCAACAACTTCTAAGGCTTATAGAGTTTTTAATAAAAATAGTTTCACTATTGAAAAAATAGTACATGTCAAATTTGATGAAACTAATCCCATTGTTTTTAAACAACCCCAACCTACATATTCATATGTGATTTCAAAAACTGATTATCAACCTTTGTTATAAGATCATTCTAATAAGGAAAATGTCCAATTAAAAGCTTCTGAAGCATTTACCCTAGATGATTTTCCACCCTATTTTGATGAAAAATGATTACAAAACTCAAATCAGTTGTTTCATATGAACAATCCAAGTGATTGTATCATTGTCACGACCCATCCTCACGACCCATACCGTGACTACCCCAAGACCACCTTCTGTTGGCCAGGGGCAGGAGACTAGCACCAGTAGCGTAAATCACAATAAAAGGAAGGCATTGCATTTATTATAGTCAACAAACATAATAGAATACGCAAGATGACATAAGCACAAAGTAATATTGAACACAAAGTATGTGATGAAAGGTAAATGTGATAGAAAAAAACCCAACTGAAAAGTATTGTACAACTGAAAGTCTAGTACAACAGAAGTAAAGTAAAGCAGAAACCATAGAGTCTTCCTCCCGGAATCCCACTTGAAGGGTGGGTACAGATAGTCTCATCGGTACCTCGGGTCCATCTGTCTACTTCGTGTACGTCCCACCAAGTGTTTCACCTCCGGGTATCGTCCAGCTCTACAAGCCTCTACAACGATCAGTGTTTTCCATCGTCTGCAACTAACACAACGTTGTGAGGGAATTTCCCATTCAAGGATGAGTATAACAATACTCATTAGGGACCCCAATACCCCCAAAGGTCTCCCAGAATCCACAAAGGATAAAACAAAATGGAGAGTTACAATCAAAAAGTATTAACCAACTCTACTTAGGTATATGCCCATATATATACCTAATTCATCAGTATCAGTTCGACTCCAACATCCGAGCCCAAGCACAACCCGGTCCACACAGGAAATAAGTCAATCACACCGATGGTAATGATTGAAATTCATAACTCAGATCACATGGGTATACATCTATCGCAATGTTATAAAGATGATCACATGCAGTCACTTATTAATCTATGTTGGCAGACCCACGTAGGATACTAGTCCAGCTAAGCTGTCGGACCAACGTAGGATACTAGACCAGCTACTCTATCGCACCCATGTAGGATACTAGAAGAGAAGTCAAACTGTCTGACCAATGTAGGATACAAGAATTGTAGTCATCACCTTCGAAACCAAAGGGGATTTACAGTACGATAGTCATCATCGCCAAACCCACTAAGGATTCCATTACAGTAGTCATTGCTGTTGCAGCCAGTTATAGGGTTCTCGCACACAACACGCTCGATTCCAGGAGGGTCCGCTCCTCAAACCAAGGGTCGATAAATCAAATATAAAAAATTCAAGATTTGATGTATCCTGATGTTCTGTCTCATCATAATGAACCCAACGCGATAGACAGCGCGTCAATCGGATGCCTGATCTCTGTGTTATTAGCATTTTTGCTTCAGGGCCCGGTTGGAAATACGCTCATTCCAAAAATAGCCATAATCGAAAATTATCCAAAACTCATATTGAGTATCTCAAAAGGACCACCATGCCACGAGGGTCCCATTTCCATAGACGGTGCATCAATCGGTCGCGTGGTCTTCATGTTATTCACCTTTAAGTGAAAACGGCCCCGACCCGTTAGGCCCAGTGGGCTGGCGGGTCAGGTCAACCCAGTTTTGGAGGGTCCGACTCAGAAGGGGGTCATACCGGCCTGTTGAAATGAACGGCCAGGCCTAAGGGGCGCGACCTAGCCCGAAAGGTGTGGCCCGACCTGAGGGGGTGAGGTTTGGACGGGCGGGGCGCGATGCGGCCCGGCATGGCCTGGCCCGGACCAGCTCGGCAGGGCGCAGCCTGTCCCAGTGCATAGCCGCCTGGCCCGGACGGCTGGCCGGGCGGCTCGTCCCAAAGGGGGCCGAGTGGTCCGAGGCAGGGGCGGCCCCCGATTGCCCGAACAGGCGACGCCAAGCCGCCCTACCCTCCCAAACTGGTAGGTCGTCGATCCAGCTGGTTCGACCGTCGAAGAGTCCCACCCTTTTGTAGGTCGTAGGTCTTATCATCGCGGTGCCATGGGGCACCGCGGTTCCTCACTTCGGCACAGTGGGCCTTGGTCGGCTTATTCTTCCTTTTTCGAGTGGCCCGTGGTTGCGGGCCATGGTCCTTCCCCACGCGGTCGGCGCATGGCTGCCGCTTCTCCTGTCTCTACCTCTATCAACACGCCTCAATTTCAAACAAGGAGACTATAGAGGGTCTTCGGGCCATCTGCATTCGACCGGCGCCCTCCGCGTTAAGAGGTAGCAATTGGCCAAGGATATACAAGGTTTCATGAAGAACGAAGAACAATTTTATTCAAAAAAATTGAATCAATCCATCCTACCATGGAAAAGCTTCGTCGTAGTCGAGCATCAAGGAAGGCGGCATCACGGGAAGACGGCGTCAACCTGTTGACATTAGGGAACAAGAGCCTAGGATGGCGCATCGTCAGAGTTCCTTGCGGGTGGATCCTTCTCCTTTGATTTGGATGAATATCAAAGGTGATGATGAAATTCCTCAGTAGTTCTTCGTTGGACGGATGGTGTTCTTTCTTTGAGAGAAGAACACCCTTCTCTATTTATCCAGAGCTCCCACAATGTTCCGACAAAAACATGAGCCAAAATAATATAATAGCTATGTTATTATTTTATTTACAGAAGTAATTCAAAATTTAAAAAAATTAAATAATTAATTAAAGAGGTTGAACTCATTAATTAACATGTGTTGGAAAATATTTAAAGAGAGAGAGGGGGGGAGGTGAGGAGAACTGATAAATAAGGAGGTTGTTGTAATAAAGGAAGGGGAATTAATTGGGGAGTTTGAGGAGAGTTATGGGTGATAGAAGGTTGGGGATCCTGTGGGACCCACCTCTCAAATATCCACACATGGGAAGTTAGGTGGGTCTGGGACCCACCAATACCTTACAATGGGAGGAAATAACTTCCATAGATATATAGAATTGTTCTAAACAATTTTATTTAACTTCTTAATTAAACCCCAATTCTTTACATTCAACCCACATAAAATGCAACTACGGTAAATGTACCCTTATGCAAGTAACGACACTGCGAGTTCATCAGTGTCCTCCAACATCAATTCTGAGCACAGGTTCAAAGTAAAGACAAACATTCAAGTACATTTACTGAACGTACCCGAACAAAACATTGGAAATTGATTCTGGGCACAGCGGGCCTCAGAATCAAGGTCCTTCAGAAGCCATAGACTCGTAAAATTTCAAATAATTAATCAATAAAATTTACTATAAAATTCAGGGTTATTACATTACCCCCACCTCAGGGCTTTAGGTCCCCATAAAGCTAAAAAACCCACTAGGAAAAGAAATTGGGATACTGAGCTAGCATTTATGCATCCTTCTCCCAAGTCCTCTCTTGGAGGTTCCCGTGCTGCCAGCAAACTCTCACCAGAGGAATCGACTGTCCACGCAGGACCCGCTCCTATCGATCCTCAATATCCATTGGGACCTCCGCAAATGTTGTCATGTCGTCGATGTCCATCTCCCCATGATCGATGATGTAGGTAGGTTTTTCACGTGTCTCTTCAGGTGATATACGTGAAAGATGTCAGGCAACCAGTGCAACTGAGGTGGAAGGGCCAGGTGGTAAGCCACATCACCTACTATTCTGATGACCTGGAATGGTCTGATTAAATGGAGAGAAAAATTTTTACCCCAGACAAATCTACATAGAACCCTTCGAGGAGAGACCTGTAAGAAGATGTGGTCGCCATCCTCGAACTCCAGTGGTCTCCGCCTCCTATCACCATAGGAATTCTATCTTATATGTGTAGTCTTCATCCACTCTTGGATGATCTGCACCTTCTCTGTCATAGCATGAACCATCTCTGGTCCTACTAATGTTGACTCCCTAGGGTCAGTCGAGAAAATAGTTGATATTCAAGGTCGGTCAGACAATGCCTCGTATGGTGACATCCCAATGGGGGAGTGGTAGTTGTTGTTGTACGCAAACTCCTCCAAAGGTAGGTGATCCTACCATCTGCGACCAAAGTAATGAACACATGCACAGAGCATTTCCTCGAGTATATGTATGGTCCTCTTAGTCTAACCGTCCCTATGAGGGAGGAAGGCAGTGCTCAGACGTAGCTATGTCCCAAAAGCCCCATGTAACCACTTCCATAGTCAGGAAGTGAAACAGGTATCTTGATCGGAAATGATAGTCTATGTAACATTGTTAAGATGCATGATCTCTTGAATTTAGAGGCATCCCATGCTCTCTACTGATCCCTCCTCTCTGATCGGTAGGAAGTTGGCCGACTTGGTGAGTCGGTCTACGATCACCCAGATAGAGTTGTGTCCTCTAGATGTACATGGAATACCCATCAAGAAATCCATGTATATCCTGTCCCACATCCACTACGGGACCTCTAATATCTGTACCAAGCATGCTGGTAGCTAGTGCTCTGCCTTCACTTGCTGATAAGTGATGCATCGTGAAATGAACTCTTCTAAAACCTTCTTCATACCTGGCCACCAGTGCTATGGTTTGAGGTCCTGATACATCATCTCCACTCCTAGATGTACCGCTAGAGGGGAGGTGTGGAACTCCCTCAGCTCCTCCTCCTATAGTGTAAATGGTGCCATAGTACGTCCCCTAAAGAGGAGGACATGCTCCCCTCATTCCGAAAATCAATTAGGCGCCTGCCCTGAGGATATTTGAGAATGTCATGTCTCGCAGTCAGCGTCCCCACGCTTGGCCTCTCTGACTCACTGAAGGAGTTGAGGAGTGACTGTGAGAGACAGTAGAAAGGCTAATCCATCTCTATCGACAAAGGATATCGGTAAGGCGACTAGCTGCTTTGTCACCTCTCCTAGTAGTTGAATACTCGATCTCTTGATGAGAGCATTATCTTCAATGTTCCCCTTTCCAGGAGTATATACTATCTCAAAGTCATAGTCTGGGAGGAAATCGAGCCATTGACACTATCATAGGTTCAGGTCCCTCTGTGAGAAGATGTACCTGAGACTTTAGTGGTCAGTGTAGAATGTAAAGTGCTCGCCCATCAGATTGTGCCACCACATCTTCAAGGCGAAGACCACTGCTACTAACTCCAGGTCATGCATAGCATAGTTCTTCTCGTGTTGTCTCAATTTACATGAACCATATGTGATCACTGCTTTCTCCTACATCAGGAAACACCCATGTCTGGTCCTTGATGCATCGCAATAAACTACGTAACCAACACCCTCCTCTGGAAACAACAAGATGGGTGCACTGGTCGTCCTCTGCCTCAGCTCCTGAAAGCTCTTCTGACATCTATCTGACCACACAAAGGGTTTCCCATTCTTTGTCAAAGCTGAAAGTGGTTTTAAAACTATGGAGAAGTCTGGAACAAATATTTGATAGTATCATGCCAGACCAATGAAACTATGCACCTCCATCACGCTCCTGGGTGGCTCCCAAGCAAGCACTACCTCAATCATCACATGATCCACTATAACTCCCGCCTCTTAGATGACGTGTCCTAATATTTATACCTATCATATCCAGAACTGGATCATCGAAAACTTACAATAAAGTTGGTGTATTCGATGTTTATCCAGTACATCCCGCAAATGGCAGGCGTGCTCCTCCTTAGTAGTCAAGTAAATCAATATGTTGTCGATGAAGACTACGACAAAACGATCAAGGTAAGGCTGGAAGATCCTATTCATGGGAGTCACGGACACTACTGGAGAATTGGTTATGACAAATAGAATAACCAATAACACCTTGTTCCCATACAGACACCTAAAAGTCTTCTTCTGCAAATCCACATCTCGAACTCTGAGTTGGTGATAGCCTGACATGAGGTCTATCTTCTAGAACCATCTTGCGCCCTTGAGATGGTAAAATAAGTCATCATTCCTTGGGAGTGGGAACTTGTTCTTCATGGTCACCTGATTCAGGCGAATGTTGTCGAAAAATAGTTGTATGCTCTCATCCGACTTCCTGGTGATCATAATCAGAGAATCCCGAGGTGAAACACTAGGTCGGAAGAATCCCTTCCCCTAAAAGTCCTCCAGCAGTACCTGCAGCTGACGAAGCTCAGTAGGATCCATGCGATATGCTGGAGTAGATATTAGTATTGTCCTGGGGTACAGGTATATGTATAAGTCTACCTCTCAACAAGGATGTAGTCCTAGAACATTGTCAAGAAAAACGTCTATTTACTGATCCACAACAACAGGAAAACTCGGACTCCACACATCAACCACTGTGAGGATGAGACTATCGAACTGATGTGTGATCAGCTGCCCTCTCATCTGCATAAATCCATTCTGTGCTGCTAAGGCTCCCTTCTCCCTAGTGATAGTGACTATACTCAAATCCGTGTGGATACATCATACATTGTGAATAATTTAGTCGATCTGAGCATGGACGGTAGACAACCAGTCAATACCCAAGATGATGTTGTAAGGCCTCGACACCGATACAAGAAGATCCCAGCCGAAGCTCTCACCTCCTATAGTAATATCACACTACCGGCACATGTGAGTAATCGTCGAGATTTCTCCCATAGAAGTCTCTAGCATATGGATCGAGCCAATAGCTCCGTCAGAATCAAGGTCTGTTAGAAGCCACAGACTCGTAAAATTTCAATGAATTAAGAAATAAAATTTCCTTGAAAATTCTGGGTTAATAAATTACCACCACCTTTTGGATTTATATCCCCATAAAGCTACAACAACAACTAGGAATACAAATGGGGATATTGAGCTAGCATCTGTGCACCCCGCTCCCAAGGGCTCTCTTAGAGGTTCCCATGTTGCCATTGAACGAACACCAGAGGAATCAACCGTCCACATAAGACCCGCTCCTATAGATGCTTAATCTCCACTGGGACCTCCGCAAATGTTGACATGTCGTTGATGTCCATCTTCCCATGATCGATGATGTGGGTCGGATTGTGCACGTATCTCTTCAACTGAGATAGGTGAAAGATGTCATGCACCCAGTGCTGCTGAGGTAGAAGGGCTAGGTGGTAAGCCACATCACCTACTATGCTGATGACCTGGAATGGTCCAATGAAACGCAGAGAAAACTTTCCGCCCCGGCCAAATATCCATAGACCCCTTCGAGAAAAGACATGTAAGAAGATGTGGTCGCCATCCTCGAACTCCAGTGGTCTCCTCCTCCTATCACCATAGGACTTATGTATTCTCTGTGTAGTCTTCATCTGCTCCTGGATGATCGCCACCTTCTCTATTGTAGCATGAACCATCTGTAGTCCTACGAGTCCTAACTCCCTAAGGTCAGTCTAGCAAATAGGTGATATTCAATGTTTGTCATACAACACCTCAAATGTTGCCATCCCGATGGGGGATTAGTAGCTTTTGTTGTATGAAAACTCCACCAATGTTAGGTGATCCTCCCATATGCGACCAAAGTCAAGGACACATGGACATAGCATTTCCTCAAGTGTATGTATGGTCCTCTCATTCTGTCTGTCCAAATGAGTAAGGAAGGTGGTGCTCAGACGTAGCTATGTCCCAAAAGCCTCATGTAACCACATCCATAGTCAATAAGTGAAATGAGCATCTCGATCGGAAATGATAGTCGATGGAACATCGTGAAGCCGTACGATCTCCGAAATTTAGAGGCGTCCCAAGCTCTCTACTAAGCCCTCATATTTGATTGGTAGTAATTGGAAGGACTTGGTGAGTCGGTCTACGATCACCCAGATAGATTTTTTTCCTCTAGATGTACATGGAAGTCCCATCACGAAATCCATCGATATAACGCCCAATTCCACTCCCAGACCTCTAATGGTTGTACCAAGACTGATGGTGCCTCATGCTCCGCCTTCACTTGCTAACAAGTGAGGCATCCTGAAATGAACTCTGCTATTGCCTTCTTCCTACCTAGCCACCAGTGCTGTCATCTGAGGTCCTGATACATCTTCGTCACTCATGGATGTACCGCTAGAGGGGACGTGTGGAACTCCCTCAACACCTCCCCCTACAGTGTAACTGTACCATATTATGTCCCCAGAAGAGGATGACGTGCTCCCCTCCAGAAAATCCATCAGGCGTCTGCCCTGAGAATATCTGAGCATGTCGTGTCTCACTGTTAGTGCCCCCACTCTGGGCCTCTCGGACTCATTAAAGGAGTAGAGGATTGACACTGAGAGACTGTAGAAATGTTAATCCCTCTTTATCCACAAAGGATATCAGTAACGCGACTAGCTTCTTTTTCACCTCTCTTAGTAGTTGAATGCTCGATCTCTTGATGAGAGTATCAGCTACAAAGTTCCCCTTACCAAGAGTATATACTATCGCAAAGTCATAGTCCTAGAGGAAATCGAGCCATGACCACTATCTCATGTTCAGGTCCCTCTACGAGAAGATGTACCAGAGACTCTGGTGTTCAGTGTAGACTGTAAAGCGCTCGCCCATCAGATAGTGTCTCCACATCTTCAAGGTGAAGACCAATGCTGCTATCTCCAGGTCATGGTTAGCATAGTTATTCTCGTGCTCTCTCAATTTACATGAACCATAGGCGATCACTGCTTACTCCTACATCCAGACACACCCATGTCTGGTACATGATGCATCGCAGTAAACCACGTACCCAACGCCCTCTTCCGACAACCTCAAGATGGGCGAACTAGACATCCTCTACCTAAGCTTCTTAATGCTCTACTGACATCTATCTCACCACAAAAAGGGTTTCCCATTCTTCATCAAATTTTAAAGTGGTGATGCAACTATGGAGAAGCCTACAACAAATATTTGATATTATCCAGGCAGACACATGAAACAATGCACCTCCATCACGCTCCTGGGTAGATCCCAAGCAAGCACTACCTCAATCTTAATAGGAACAACCACAACTCCCACCTCTGAGATGACGTGTCCTATGATGTCTACCTCTCGTATCAAAAACTAGAACTTTGAAAGCTTACCATAAAGCTGGTGCAATCGTATTTTATCCAATACATCCAGTAAACGGCAGGCGTGTTTCTCCTCAGTAGTCAAGTAAATCATAATTTCGTCGATGAAGACTACGACAAATTGATCGAGTTATGTCAGGAAGATCATGTTCATGGGACTCATGACACTGATGGACCATTGGTTACGCCGAAAAGAATAACCAATAACTCGTATTTCTAATACCGACACCTAAAAGTCATCTTCTGCAAATCATCATCTTGAACTCTGAGCTGGTGATAGCCTGACAGGAGGTCTATCTTCTAGAACCATCATTCCTCCTTGAACTAATCAAAGAAGTCGTCATTCCTCGGGAGTGGGTACTTGTTCTTCATGGTCACCTGGTTCAGGCGAAAGTAGTCGAAAAACTGTCGTAAGCTCTCATCCACCTTCTTGGTGATCATAATCGGAGAAGCTCGGGGTGAAACACTGGGTCGGATGAATCCCTTCCCCTGAAATTACTCCAGTTGTACCCACAGCTCACGAAGCTCAGCGGGATCCATCCGATATGATGGAGTAGATATCAGTGTTGTCCCGGGGTACAGGTCTATGAAGAAGTGTAACACCCGAGAATTTTATGAGAAATATTTTGTTTTTATGTTATATACATCATCAAAAAAATCATTCAATACACACAACACTATCTTGGATTTCTTCACCCGCAATCGCGACCTTCATTGATAGCTTGCATTGTACGCAATATCGAGTTTCAGTAAACAGTGATATGCTATTATAATATTATTAAAACTAGCCGTTATGAATAGTAATACCCACTTTTTGAAAATTTTTAAATATTATTTTTCAAAAAGGATTTCATTTTTGGATTCGGAATATCGAAATTATCCTAGGGTGAAATTTTGGTATTTTCCTGAAAACATTCAATTTCTGAGGAATAGTGAAAACACTGGATTACTATATAAAAACCGACATTTTATTTAAATAATTATTTATTTTATTTAAGTTTATTTTTATAAAAATTGATACATAATACCTATATAAGTTCAATGCTATTCATTGGAGTCATTTTATAATAATTCTAGATATATAAAAATTTTATTTAACTTTTCGCCGTCTTTTACCCACCTCCTAGGAGAATTTGGAAATTTACATAAAACTTAATTTTACCACTTCAGTGAGTGGAATTTTGAAAATCCGAGAGACATGGTTAATATAAAGGAATAAAATTTTGTAAAATGATATGAAAATAATTATTGGTGAATAGTAACTTTTTACTTTTTTCCCACGGTTAAAAGTAAATATGGAAATTATGGGTAATAATGTTATTATTATCACCCTAAAACATATCCTAATTCTTTTGGATAAGTGTAATTTCACCAAAAAAAACCTTAGGAATAAAATATGACCATTTAGGCTCACTTGGATTAGATAAGGACATTTAATAATATTTTATTTAAATAATAGTTAAAATAGTTAAAATCAATGTTTAATAACTAAAACATTTTTAATATAGGGTTATACATAAGATTACTTCTACGATAAATATTCATTAGAATGCGAAAAAGATTTATTACATATTGGTATTTTATATTTAATTTTAAGACATTATATAATCTAATTTATTTATGACACAATGATGATGAAGTAATTATACTAATAATGATATATTAACATAATTGATGATATAAATACCCAAATAAATGTAATTTCAGATTTTTTATGAAATAAAAAAACTTTTCTAGGATAATATGAAATGTTATTATTGATTTGTTTATCTTTTTTTGAACTAATATTTCTGTTATGATTTTCAAAAAAATCAATTACCAAATAGTATCAAAATTGACATAAAATAGTTTTTAAAACAAATATTATATTATTAATTGATATTTTATTCCTAAAAATATAATGTTCATACAAATGAATTAGATAAGGATATATATATTAATAATTAACATCTTGTGGTTAGTTTGTCTTGTTATAGTAATTTTATCAACCTTATAGTGTAAGAAAACAAGAAGACACGGTAAAAGTAAATTTATTTAACTTAAAGTTAAATCTAAATGATAAGGTTAAAATAGACACCTAAACTTGTCTAAAATATATGGGATGAGAGGATTTCGACCCACCCTCACGTTAGATTCAAAAAAAATAAATTTGGAGCTATTAAATACCTAATATGACTTTATAATAAAATAATATTTTCTGTTTTTCCAAAGATGCCCTTCCCCTCCCTTATAAAAGGGAAACTCCTCCCTCTCTTCCTCACACCACATTGAGCCTTCATGCTCAGCCATCCCCTTCCATTATCCCTTCTCCACTTTCCTATAAAAATCCTAGGGGTCATGGTCTTCTTCAAAGATTATATTTAGTGCCCTAAGAGGAGGTTAAGAAGAGGCGCTTCAAAGAAGAGGTAATGTCCCTTACCGATTCATTCAACTTTATTTCTTCTTATACATATTATTATATAGTTGTTTCATTATGAATTAATATCATCAGTATCACTCAATTACTAATATGTTATTATAAGTATGAAAAATATAAGTCCCCAGCTTTAAACCTTACTAAATCTTGAGTTATTACAAGATTACACATTGAGGATCTTTTCAGGTTTAGAGTTTTAGAGAATTAGATCATGAAACTTGCATTACATTCCACATTTAAACAAAATGGTTACATAAAAGAAAGTATTCAATCTTCCCATCAACAGAAACATATTTAAAATTTAACACTGATTCTTTCTTGACACATCCTTGACACTATCATCACATCACGTACCTTTCCCTTGACCTGTGAAAAACATTTCAAAAACATTGGATGAGCATAAAAAGCTAAGTAAGGGATATAATATTGAAAGGAATCATGATTACATGTATACATAAGAATGTAGTCATACTTTACCCATAAAACATAGGCACTTTAACATACCTCATAAAATCGTAGAAATAATATGACATAAAGGTAACTTGAGGCATTCATAACATCCTTACATAGGGAGTAACCATCTTGGTTACGTTTGGAATACCCATCACAGTATATTCCCTAAATCTTTTTGGAGAAACCTTAACGTTTCACTCCTTCGCGTTACCCAATGCATTGGAGAGCTACTCCGGGCTCACCCGCCCTTAGTTTATCATGGAACCACCCATTTTCATAACAATTCCCAAGAACCATAACATAAATGTATCACATAAAACATGCATAAAGGAAACATAACATTTCCACATTTCAATCACAATATAACATTTTAGTATATTGAAATAATGAATCCATTCAAAAAGAAACCATTTACAAAACAATTTAAAACATTTAATAAAGAGATTTTTGAATCAAAGTGTCCCATACCACCTTGAAGCTTAAAATTTTAAACCATTAATATCCATATAAATAAATAATTAAAACCATTTTGAAAACATGGATATTAATAAGAACAAATAATTAAATCATTTAAAACGATATTTTGGTTAAAGGGGTTTTACCAAAATTAGAGACACTTGAATACAATAATTGAAGAATAATATTTAGTAAAAACTTTATAATATCATGATAATAAATGGATTCATGATATAATACTCCAAAGGACAGTATATACACCATATAAGAGTGAATTGGTGCATAACAACAATGAACCCTCAATAGAAATGTCAAATGTGATGAAATCCCTTACAAAGAAGGTATCCTTAAATTAAGGAAAATAAATCTCAAAAATATGTGTGAAAAATATAAATACACCCAATATAAGTGTATATTAAGTTTAAAACAATAAAAGGTCATTCACACATATTCAATGGATGACATATTCAATGACTATATGTTGAACCCAGAGAAATCGAAATTGGGTTAAAAAGTTCCCTTGACAGCCTAACGGCATCACATCAAAATGAGTTGATGAGAGATAAAAAGTGTATCTCATCATTTGGACATATAATTTACATCAATAAGGATATATGAGAACATATCCCAACATAGAAATATGTAAATTAAAAGACCCAATAAAAGAAGTCTTTAAAAAAAGAGGAGGGTGGAAGGTTCCCTTACCGACTTGGGTATCTTTCAAAACATACAACCCATGAAAGAAGGACAATAGATCATTGATGTAAATACTCATAAACAAAATTATATTACACAAAGAGTATAATAATGGGCAGTACATACACCACTCAATGGAATTTGTGGCAAATGTAGCATAAATCTCACGGGAATAAAAGTGAGATGAAAAATCCCTTACGAAAACTCAGGAGCCTAACGGCGCCACATAAAACTTCTGAATATGGATTGATGAGATCAAATAGGGTATCTCATAACATTACAATAAAATTTACAGCAAGAGTAATATAAAAGAACATCCCCCAACAGTACAAAGAGGAGCTTAAAAGAAGTGACATAAAGGAGAGTACTTAAAAAGAAAGAGAGAGGTTAGATCTCTTCAGAAAGTTCGGCAGCCTAACGACGCCACTCAAAACATCCAAAATGGATTGATGAAAGAGAATAGGGTATCTCATCACATGAACATAAAAATTACAGTATGTTTAATATAAATGATCATCCCAATAACAAGAAAGATGAGCTTTAAAAGGAATGACATAAAAGTGTGTACTTAAAAAGAAAGAGAGGAGTAAGATCCCTTACCTCAGGTCCGACTTGACTCGATCGTTCTTTAATCTCCTAAATAATAAACTTGAGTTAATTTATACTTCCATAAGAACCTTTCTAAAGTTCATTATTCCTTTTATATCACTTATTACCATGTCATAAACATTACTTAATCATTTAAGTTAATAATATTTGTTTTGCCGATATTTGGTTCTTAAGTCGAAAGTGGACTTCTTACAATTACATGATGTTCGTGTGGACAAATGTTTATTATATCCAGAATTTTATTCATGATTTAGATATCATATATGTCTTATATATCCAGTACATGCATGAATTTATAACATTACATAATCATTTAGAGGTATGAAATGAAATGCACCGTTCATGGAGACGGTAAGCCGTACGTACGCATGAACGCTACTTTCATTTCTATTTCATATTTTATAGAATGGAATAATAATGATATAAAGATATATTATAATTCCATTATAATATTATATATAATATCATAGTTACATCCTTTATATGTCCCACATATGGTATTTAATGAATCAAATCACTTTGAGGGGGCGGTAGTCTACACTTCCATAAATGAAGATATCGCGTATACCCATAATGGAAGCCATAAAGGTAAGACACAAATGAAAAATACAGAATAATAAGTAAAACATAAACATATTATATATCATATATAAAAATAGTGACATCATAATCGCCACCTTTGAAGGTGTTAAATGAGTATTGAACAATCAGTGTTTCGGGAGGCAGAATTTCACCATCCACAGAAACCGTATGTTCTTTTACCATTTGATGTAGTAGTGTGAGAGTGTAGCTCGAATAAATCATATAACAACATCCTAGTATATTTAATATACTGGTGTTGTTACAAATGAAGTAAATAAAAAGAGTTTAGGGGGTTGGAGAAGCAAAATAAAACAAATGAACATGAGAGAATGAATTACCTTTAAAAGTGTAACTCCTTTTTATTTGAGCCTAAAGGCTTCCTTTGAAAGGATTCTGCCCAAAGGGAATCCTCTAGGATGAGTAGAGGGATGTGGAGAGAGTAAATGGGCCAGGGTTGGCCGAGCCAAGGGCTTGAGGAGTGTGTGAAATGAGGTAGAGGTGGGGGCCTTTTATAAGAGGAGAGGAGCGGCACTTTTGGAAAGTAAGAAATATTACATTATTTGAAAATGTGTTTCGGTTTTAAAAGGTCCCACATTGATATAATTCGTGGATAATGTGATAAGGGTTCGAAATCCACCCATCCAATAAGTTTTGGACATGTGTAGTTCATAGATTTTACATTATCTTTCCATTTTATTTAAATCGTCAAATAATGATGTCATCGCTGCATTATTATTATGTCATAAATAATTTATTTTATTTAATGTCTAAAAATAATAATAAAAACTACTATGATGTAGGAAATATTTTTATCTTTCCAATGACTATTTATAATCAAATAATCTGACTTGTATAACCCCATTTAAAAATTGTTTTCGTAAAACATATGATGTTTGTGTCATTTTTACTTTTACATTAAATAAAAAGTTATTTATGTAATTTCCCAACCAATGTGGCTCCATGGGTCCCCAAGTTGACCCATGTCTTGTCTTGGTCGGCCATTACACATCCAATGAGGTTAGGACATGGGTCAAGTTCATTTCATATTATTAAAACATTATTTTTACCTGAAACTACACTAATTACCTCTAATCGCGATTAAAAACTTAATAAGTTACTATTCACCAAAAATTTATTTTTATCCCATTGAACCACATATTACTTCTTAATGAAAACCATGTATGTCGAATTTTTGAAATTCAAAACACAAATATGTAAAAATTTCATTTAAACGGAAAAATCAGTTTTTATAAGTACCACTTAGTGGTGTCACTATTAATAAAAAATTGATGTTTTTCAGAAAAATCCAAAAAATTCACCCAAAGATATATTTGATATTCCGAATTGAAAAATGAAGTCTATTTTACAAAATTCAAAACATATAAGTCACATTAATTAATTTAATAATTAATTCCCGTTGTCAGAGCAAATAGCGTGTTTTTATGAAACAATAAGTATCAAAAGAATGACACAGGTTTAAGTCTGATTTCAAAGTGAAATTAATTCTAACGACCACTATTGGATTTAATGGTAAAAATATATTCTAATTTCACTTTAAAACCAATTTGAAATATAATCTAATCATTTAAATAAATTAGATTAAAAAGAGGTTTTGAATTAAAATACAACATTTTACACTATTCATTAAAAAATGAACTTTATCGGAAAGATACCAAAAATTTACACAAAGTAAATTTTGATGTCCCGATTCTTAATAAGAGTTTTATTTGGTCCAAAATAATGTTTAAGAGTGAACAAAACTATATTTAATGATGGTTCAACATCAAAAGGTCATAAGTGAACCTTTAGTGAAAACTAGGGCATATACGCCTAAAATTGAATTCTTTCCGTATTTTAAGCCTTTATCTTTTATTGGAAAAATGTAAAAACATTTAAAAACATATATAATCATATTTTAGTTATTTCTATCCATTCCCGCCAACACAACGGCTACATGTTAACTACCATTTAAAATAATATTATTTTATTATTAGAGTGCAATGTAAGATTCCCAAGAAACTCGTTGTTGCGTGTTGGGTACGCCATCAAGCATAGATTCCCCTTTAAAGTCATATTAATATTTTACTCATAAATATTGATAAATATGAAAATGTCATATTCTTTATTTACCTGGGGTGTTACAAAAACACCCTATTTCACCATCTATCCATCATACGGAAAACGATATCACCGCACGTGAGTACGTACGGAATACCGTCTCCATGCCGTGGTGTAATCTATTTTCCACCACCATATTACTTGGATGGGTATAATGGTTTAAATAATAAATATATATGATTATTTTAATGTGATATGGATTCTGAAATAGTATAAATACACACCAATACAATTCCACGATCATGGGAACGATATCATCGCTCGTGCGTATGTACGACCAACTGTCTCCACGATGTGATGTGACTCATTATACTTGATATTCATTACATAATTATTATATAAATGAATTGAATGAATAAATATGATATATATTACACTAATACTATTCTGGAAATTAGGTTTCTATAACCTAAAGAGAAGAATAAGAATTTATTCGACAAAACACACATAAGAACAAAACGTAATAAACACCCGAATAACAAGTTGCAATGAAATATTACTAATAAGAAGCTAAGAATATGACAATATATTATATCATAACAATGATTATGATTCTGGAATAATACAATGAAATTATTTAAATCATTATACAGGAGGTTCGGACACTTACGAAGAAAATCGGACCTATGGTAAGGAAAAATCTCACAATCTCATTTTTATCCGAGATTGTTTATATTTCAGAATTTACTGTGGAATATTTATCATCCACATCCATGTTTCCTCAATATGTAATATTATTTATATCCTCCTAAAATTTCTTAAATCTAATTTTACACATTTGTGAGTTTTTAGTAAAAGATATGAAATGAATCTTTTGTCGTTTTTAGTACGAGGTAGTTTTTGACTTTTCCAACCAAAGTACGAGATGAATGTTTTTCTTTAACTTATACCATATGAATGGATTTTTAGAACATTATTTCCATGAAGCTTCACATAAATGTTTTCATGTTTATTTTTAATCAACTGATTTTAGTTTCAAATTTTATGACATGTTATGAAAGGAAAAATGTTTTTGAAGTAGAAAGGATATATTCATCAAGAATGAAGTTCAAGTGTTTTATCAAAATTGTTTTCCATATAAGATAATATAGGGTTCTGTTTCTATCCCTATTTTTACATTTTTTTGATTATGTTATGATGGAATTATTTTTATGATGTCCTTTTATCTTATATGGATTATGTATTAATGGCATGATGATTAAGAATCCCATTTTTTACATGAGTTATGTTATGATGTATGATTTATGATTTTGTGGCACACATAAGAATAGTTTCATTATGAGATGGGTGGGACCTATATCTCCCTACAATTCATTGGGAAAAGATTTATATATCTTGAGATATACATTGCTAGAATGGAAGGTTAAACACGTTCAGTGAAACATGACTGAAACGAGGAGTGAACTCGGTTCAGAAATGGACTTTGTCTGCTAAGATTGTATTGGAAATGAGTCTTGACTATTAATAAATTATTCTATATGATTATGTGTGTATGCCACAAAGTTTCCTTTTTTATGTTATCATTATTGGTATTACATTTCGATACTATGATTTATCCCATGTTATGAAATTATGATCTCTATTGCCGGTTATTATTTCCAAACTTTTATGTTCTTATGAATATGATGTGATTGATATTTCTTTTATTTACCCTTACTGAGAAATTGAGCTCACCCTTTTGTATGTTTTCTTTCCCCTTGTCAGGAATAAGGTTATTAAGTAGGATATGACAAAAGGGACTCTAGATATGATGAAATAAATGGGAGACAGTGTAGATGATTTATGAACCAGTTGTTTATGTTTCCCAGATTCTAAAGACATTATACCTATAAGATCCTTTCATGGTTTTGTTATCTGTTGTAATAAGTGTAATTAAAATTTGAATTATTAACAAGGTATAAATAGTATGGTAGGTTATAGTTGGTATCAGTGGGAGGTTATAGTAAACCGTTGGAAACTATGATGTGAAATATTTAGAAAGAACCCTAAGGATAATTCTAAGCATAGAACACAATCTTAGTGTTTTAAAAATGGCCATGAATAACCTATGATAATACCTTATGTGTGAAATTTTATTCTTGATTATGTGGTTTTCCTATTATAATTAGTTTTGATCACACTATTATTCTTGGTTTTAGTCAATGGCTGGAACCCAATAGAACCGTGTTAATGCGGAATACGACGGGAAATTCAATGATTGTCCCCCCGAGCAACCAAACGTTATGGGAGCTTGAATGAAAAATCTTGTAGCCATGATCACAGACATATCTCAAGCTATGAATCCTGCAGGACTTCCAAACAAGAAAAGGATGGAACACCATTCTATTGAATCCTTCATGAGGCAGCGTCTACCCTCATTCATCGGGTCTACTGATCCATTAGTGGCTGAGCAATGGATCAGTACTACTGAAATGATATTTTCAGTTCATCAATGTTCTGAACATGATAATGTCATCTTAGCAGTTTATCGTTTGGAAGGTGAAGCTGATCAATGGTGGAATATTATCAAGAATATGAGGCGAAGGGATGAAATTGAGTCCATGGAATGGGATGAGTTCGAGAACTTATTTTTCAATAAGTACTTCCCTCATATTCTCCAAACAAAGATTTAGAAGGAGTTTCTTGAACTAAAGAAAAAAAGATGGTGAATATGTTCGTACCTATGAAGAAAATTTCACAATACTTGCAAGGTATGCTTTTGGTATTATTATGCAACCTGAGAGTAAGATCGATCGATTCTTTAGTTGCTTAAAACCAAGTTTTCGATGGGCGTTATCCATAAGGGACTTCAGCAGCTACGAGGAAATCATTCGATGTGCTGTCAATGTTGAGATGGAGATTGGAGTAACCCATTAGTCATATGGGTTTGATAAGAAGAGGAAAATGGAATTCAAAGGAAAATCTAAAGAGAAGACTAAAAAGAAGATGATTTTTCCATTATGCTCAAAGTGTGGAATGAAACATAGAGGGATTTGTCTTAAATGGACAATTAAATGTTTCAAATGTGGAAAGGAAGGTCATAGGACATTTGAATGCCACAATGATGGGAAGAAGATGTCTAGTGATGCGAACAAAGAAAAGGCTACAAGGAGTGCACCTCCGACACTACAATGTTACATGTGAAAGGAAATGGGGAATTTTTCCAATAAATTCCTTAATCCAAGGTTTGTTGATGATGATCGACGCCAAAAAACTCTTAAGGATAAAGACAAAGGATAGTCACATGCAACTTCTATCAATGATGTGGATTACGATAATGAAGTGGTGAAAGGTACACATACCATCCAATCTAATGTAGAAAATGATTTATTTGATTCTGGATCCTCCCACTCTTTTTTTTTCTAAAGAATATTCTAAGGGTATCATCGTATTACCTCATCAATTAGATGTTGAGGTAACTGTGACAACCCCTAATGGCACAACAGTCATATCAAAAGTTTATAATTCATCTCTGATTGAAGTTTGTGGGAATGTGCTTCCTGCAAATTTTGTGATCCTTCCTATAGTGGAATTTGATTTGATTCCTGGAATGGATTGTCTTTCTCTATATGGTGCTCAAATCAATTTCCAAAGAAGGTAAGTCTCATTTAATGTTCCAGATCAATCTTTGATCATCTATCGATGCAAGGATGAACATAACCTTCTAGTGAAGATTTCTTCCATCTTGTGGGCCTAGATTCCAATAAATGAAGGTTATTTATCTCAAATGGTTGGTAAGAAACTCATGATTAAGAATATGCCCATTTTATGGGAGTTTGATGATTTATTTCCAGAGTAATTTTCGGCTCTTCCACAAAATTGTGAAGTTGAGTTTTCAATAGAACTTGTACTGGGTGATTTGCTGATTTTAATGACACCTTATAGAATGTCCCCAATTGAGTTGCAGCAATTGAAGAAGAAAATCCAAGAGAATCTTGATAATGGATTCATACTCCCTAGTGTGTCACCTTGTGGAGCGCATGTTCTGTTTGATAAGATGAAATACGGATCAATGAGACTCTACATTGATTATTGAGAACATAACAAGATCACTATCAAGAACAAATATCCTCTACCATGCATTGATGACTTATTTGACCAACTACGTGGAGCTAAATACTTTTCCAATATTGATCTCTGTTCTGGGTAACATCAATTACGAGTCAAAAGGGAGGATATACCAAAGACAGCTTTCTGTACTAGGTATGGACACTATGAATTTCTAGTGATGCCATTTGGTCTTAATAATCCCCCTTATATCTTCATGGATCTAATGAATAGAGTATTTAGAGACTATCATGATCAGTTTGTAGTAATATTTATAGACTATATTATTGTCTATTCAATGATCAAGAAAGAACATGAAGATCACTTGAGAATTGTATTGAAGACCCTGAGAAATGAGAAGCATTATGCCAAATTTACCAATTTTAAATTTTGGCATCAAAAAGTTTCATTTTTTTGGGTCACATAATCCCCAAATAGGGGATATCTATGGATCCAGCAATAACAGAGGTTATTGAATGATGGTCGTGACCAACAACAGTAACTGAGGTCCAATTTTTTCTTGGGTTGGCTGGATATTATCAAAGTTTTGTGAATGAATTTTCACGAATATCTAATCCACTCACCAGGTTGACTCAGAAAGGAGTTAAGTTTGTTTGGACAAATTAATGTGAAGATAATTTCAAGGAGTTGAAAAGAAGGTTATCCAGTGCACCTGTGCTCACACTTCCATGTAGTGGAGATGTTTTTTATCTATAGTGATGCATCCAAGAAGGGATTGGGGTGTGTTCTCAGGAAAAATGATGTGGTGATAGCTTATGCCTCACGTCAGTTGAAAATTCATGAGCAAAATTACCCAACTCATGATTTGGAGTTAGCTGCGGAATCATTTAATTGATGATTTGGAGGCATTATCTTTATGGAGAAAGGTGTGACATTTATAATGATTATAACAGTTTAAAGTATATTTTCACACAAAAGGATCTGAATATGAACTAGAGAAGATGGTTGGAGCTGATTAAGGATTATGACTGCTCAATTCATTACCACCCTGAGAAAGAAAACAAGGTGTTAGGTGCATTATGTCGACAAGACCATGCTAGCTTATCCATGATGAGGATCACAAAAGATCCAATATTTAAGGATTTACAAAGGATGGGTCTTGGAATTATAATGGAAGGGGAGAAATATTATCTTTCTCAAAAGAATGTTCAACCATCTATACATGTGAAGATTAAAGTACCACAAAATGAAGATGTAATGTTACAAAAGAAAGTGAGAAATGTTCCTGAATTAAAACTTGATTGTGATGGTATAATGATGTTCCGGAATTGGGTTTGTATTCCTCCCATCCCCAAATTAAAGAAGGAGATTCTGGATGAGGCTCATATTTCTTCATTCTCTATTCATCCTGGATGCACGAGGATGTATAGGGACCGGAAAGAGTACTTCTGGTGGGATGGCATGAAAAGAAATTTTGTTGAATATGTCTCTCGATTCTTAGTTTGTCAGCAAGTTAATGTTGAGAGATAGAAGTCTAAGGGGATGTTACAACCATTACCCATACCCGAATGGAAATGGGAAAACATCACTATGGTCTTTGTCACCAGACATCCTAAAACATCCAATGGAAATAATGATATATGGGTCATAGTTGATTATCTTACAATGTTTGCACACTTAATTGCTATTAGAGAATATTTCTCTCTGGATCTGCTTTCCAAAATATATTTAAAAAAGTGTTGAGATTTCATAGAGTACCACTTTCTATTATATCTAATCAGTATCCGAGGTTTACCTCATTGTTATGGAGAATTCTACAGCATACTCTGGATACAGAGTTGAGTTTCAGCACTTCTTATCATCCTCTGACAGATGGTCATTCTGAGAGGAATATTCAAACTCTAGATGATATGTTGAGAGCATTCTATATGGATTTCAAAGGTTGTTGGGATCAACACCTACCTTTGGTGGAATTTTCTTATAACAATAGCTTTCACTCCAGTATTCAGATGGCTCCTTATGAAGCTCATTATTTAATGAAATGCAGGACTCCAACTTGCTGGGATGAATTTGGGGAAAGAAAGATATTAGGACCTGATCTTGTTGATGAGATGGAAGAAAAGGTCCGATCTATTTAACAACACATAAGAGCAGCTCAGATTCAACAAAAAAATTATGTCGACAACCTAAGAAAAGGCCTAGAGTTTGAATTGGGTGATAATGTTTTCTTACGAATATCTCCTTGGAAGAGAGTAATGAGATTTGGAATGAAGGGAAATATGATCCCTAGGTATATCTGTCCTTTCGAAATACTGGATCGTGTTGGGAAGGTACCTTACCGATTGGCACTTCCACCGATTCTCCCTCAAGTTCACGATGTGTTCCTTGTATCCCTCCTAAGAACGTACATACATGATCCTTCACATGTACTCAACTCATAATTTGTATAGGTGGAGAAAGATCTTTCTTATGAATAATATCCGATAGAGATTCTGGATCGTAGTGAAAAGGTCCTACGGAAAAAGACCACACTCTTGGTAAAAGTTTGATGGAGGAACCAACAATTATAATAAGGTACATGGGAGCTTTAGGATATGATGAGAGAGAGGTATCCTCATCTATTTGTTACAAAGTGATGAATTTCGAGGGCGAATTTCATTTTAAGGAGGGTAGAATGTATCACCCGAGACTTTTATGAGAAATATTTTGTTTTTATGATATATATACATCATCAAAAAAATTCTTTCACTACAAAAAACACATTCTTGGCTTTCTTTACACGCAATCGCGACGTTCCTCGGTAGCTTGTGTTGTACGTAGTATCGAGTTTCACTAAACAACGACATGCTATTAAAATATTATTAAAACTAGACGTTATGAATATTAATACCCACTTTTTGAAATTATCTATATTTTATTTTTTAAAATGGAATTCATTTTTGGATTCATAATATCAAAATTAGCCTCGGGTAAAATTTTGGTATTTTTCGGAAAACGTTCAATTTTTGATGAATATTGAAAACACTTGGTTACTATTTAAAAACTGATTTTTTAGATAAATAATTAATTATTTTATATAAATTTAATTAAGGTCAAAATTGATACATAATACCTATATAAATTCAATGCAATTTATTGGGGTCATTTTATAATAATTTTAGATATATAAAACTTTTTTTGAACTTTTCACCGTCTTTTATCCACCTCTTAGGAAAAAATAGCAAATTTACATAAAACTTAATTTTACTGTTTCTATGAGTGGAATTTCAAAAATCCGAGAGACACTGTTAATATCAAGGAATAAAATGTGGTTCAAGGAGTTGAAAATATTTTTAGGTGAATACTAACTTTTTAATTTCTTTTACCACGATTTAAAGTAAATAGGGTAATTAAGGGTAAAATTTTATTATTATTATCCTAAAACATGTCCTAATTCTATTGGATAAGTGTAATTCGACCAAAAACAACCTTAGGAATAAAATATGACTATTTAGGCCCACTTGGATTAAATCAGGACATTTAATATTATTTTATTTAATGAATAGTTAAAATAGTTATATTCAATGTTTAATAACTAAATCATTATTAATATAGGGTTATACATAAGATAAATTCGACTCTAAATATTAATTAGAAATATAAAAAGATTTCCTACATAATGATATTTTATTTTTAATTCTTAGATATTAAATAATTTTATTTATTTATGACACAATGATGATGTAGTAATTATATTGTTAATGAAATTTTAACGTAATTGTTGCTATAAATACCCAAATAAATGTAATTTGAAACTTTTTATTAATTAAAAAAATATTCAAGGATAATATGACATGTTAGTATTGATTTAATTAAATTTTTTCAAACTAATCTTTCTGTTACGATTTTTACAAAAATCAATTACCAAATAGTGTCAAAATTGACATGAAATAGTTTTTTAAACTAATATTATATTATTAAATGATATTTTATTCCTAAAAATCTATGGATCAACCAAATGACTTATATAAGTTTATAGATATTAATAATTATAATATTGGGGATCGTTTGTCTTGTTATAGAATGTCTATCAACCTTATAGTGTAAGAAAACAAGAAGACATGGTAAAAGTAAAATTATTTAACTTAAAGTTAAATCTAAATGATAAGGTTAAAATAGATACCTAAACTTGTCTAAATTCTATTGGATGAAATTATTTCGACCCATACCCACCTTAGCTTTGAAATAAATCATTTTGGAGTTATTAAAAACCGAATATGACTTTATAATAAATACTATTTTTAGTTTTTCCAAAGGTGCCCCTCTCCTCCCTTATAAAAGCGCACATCCTCCCTCTCTTACTCACACCACTTTGAGCCTTCATGATCATCCAAAAACTAAAAATTTCTCTTCTCATTTTCTATAGAAATATCTTAGAGGTCCTGGTCTTCTTCAAAGACCATTTTTAGTGCCCTAAGAGAAGGTTAAGAATAGGGGATTCAAAGAAGAGGTAATGTCCGTTACCAGTTCATTCAACATTATTTATTCTTCTACTTCTTATTTTTTAGTTGTTTCATTATGAATTAATAACATAAGTATAACTCATAAAATTATATGTTATTGTAAGTATGAAACATCACTATTTCACCATCTATCCTTCCTACGAAAAAAGAAATCAATGCGTGTGCGTACGTACGGAATACTGTCTCCACGCCGTGGTGTAATCTTTTTTCCACCACCATCTTACATGGATGGGTATAATGGTGTAAATAATAACTATATATGATTATTGTAAAGTGATATTGATTGTGAAATTGTATACATAAACTCCAATACAATTCCACGATCATGGGAACGATATCATCGCCCGTGCGTATGTACGACATACCGTCTCCACGATGTGATGCGACTCGTTCTACGTGATCTTCAATAAAAAATGATTATGTAAATGAATTTAATGAATAAATATGATATATATTACAATAATACCATTCTGTAAATGAGGTGTCTATAACCTAAAGATAAGAATAAGAATTTATTCGACATAACCTGAAAAAGAACAAAAAGTAATAAACACCCGAATAACAAGTAGAAATGAAATATTACTAATAATAAGCTAATAATATGACCATATATGATATCATAACAATTATTATGATTCTGGATTTAGTCAATGACATTACTTAAATCATTATATAGGAGCTTCAGACACTTACGATGCAAATCAGTCCTAAGGTACGGAAAAATCTCAAAATCTCATTTTTATCCAAAATTGAATATATTTCAGAATTTACTAGGGAATATTTATCATCCACAGCCATGTTTCCTCAATATGTAATATTATTAATATCCTTCTACAATTTTTTAAATCGAATTTTAACCATTGGTGAGTTTTTAGTGAAAGATATGAAAGGAATCTTTTGTCTTTTTTAGTATGAGGTACTTTTGAACTTTTCCAACCAAAGTATGAGAAGAATGTTTTTCTTTAACTTATATGGAATGAAGGGATTTTTAGAACATTATTTTCATGAAGATTCCATGACATGTTTTCACGTTTATTTTTAATCAACTTCTTTTAGTTTAAAATTTTATGACATGTTAAGAAAGGAAAAATGTTTTTGAAGTAGAAAGGATATTTTCCTTAAGAATGGAGTTCAAGTGTTTTATCCAAATTATTTTCCAACTAAGATAATATAGGGTTCTCTTTATATCCCTATTTTTACACTGTTTTGATTATGTTATGATGGAACTCTTTTTATTATGTCCTTTTATCTTACATGGATTATGTTATGATGGCATGATGATTAAGAATCCCATTTTTTTACATGGGTTATGTTATGATGTATGATTTATGATTTTGTGGCACACATTAGAATAGTTTCATTATGAGATGGGTGGGACATATATCTCCCTAAAATGCATTGGGTAAATATTTATATCTCATGATATAGACATGGCTGGAATGGTAGGTTAAACTGGTTCAGTGAAACAGGACTGAAACAAGGAGTGAACTCAGTTCAGAAATGGAATTTGTCCGCTAAGATAGTCTTGGTAATGAGCCTTGACTACTAGGAATGATTATCTATGATTATGTTTGTACGCCACAACGTTTCATGTTTTATGTTATGACTATTGGGATTACATTTCAGTACTATGATTTATCCCATGTTATGAAATTATGATCTCTTTTGCAGGTTTTGATTTCCAAAATGTTATGTTCTTATGAATATGATGTGATTGATATTTCTTTTGTTTACACTTACGGAGCATTTGAGCTCACCCTTTTTTAATTATTCCTTCCCTAGGTCAGGAAGAAGGTTATTAAGTAGGATATTCTAGAAGGGACTCTAGATATGATGTAATAAATGGGAGACAATGTTGATGCATTATGAACCAGTTGTTTACGTTTTCCATTTTTTAAATACACTATACCTATATGGTCCTTTCTTGGTTATGTTATATTTTTTAATAAGAGTACTTAAATTTTGAAGTATTAACTATGTATGAAAAGTATGGGTCTTTATAAGATGTCTACCTCTCATCGAGGAGGTAGTCCTAGAACAGTGTCAAGAAAAATGTCCGCTTACTGATTCACCAAAACAGGAAAACTCGGACTCCGCGCATCAATCACTACAAGGATGAGACTAGCCAACTGATGTGTGATCAGCTTCCCTCTCCTCTGCGTAAGTCCATCCTGCGCTGCTAAGGCTCCCTTTTCACCGGTGATGGTGAACCTTCTCAAATCTGTGTGGATACATCACACTTTGTGACTAATGGAGTCGATCTGAGCATGGACTGTAGACAAACAGTCCATACCCAAGATGACATTGTAAAGCCTCGAAACCGATACAAGAATATCACAGCCGAAGCTCTCGCATCCTAAAGTAATCTCACACTACCGACACTAGTGTGTAATCATCGAGACTACTCCCATAGGAGTCTCTATCCATAAGGATCGATCCAACCGCTCCATCAGAATCTCTCAGCTCCGAACAAGGGAAGTGACAATAAAATAAAGACATGCTCATGTGTCTGTATGTACAGCAGCAAGTGTGGAATAGACACAAATAGTACCTTGAATCATTTCAGGGAAACCATGGTCGTAAGCCTCCACTGTCCAGAGCTGTTCCTGCCTCTTCCCGCCAGCTCCCTGTGGTCTGGGTGGATCTCCTGGTGGTGGTGGTGGTAGAGCCTCAAAGCATCGTCCACTACCTGCTGCTCGGCCAGCTCCTCTGCCTCGTCCGCCTGCTCCCAGTGGACCGCCACTGTCTAACCTCTGCCTCTTCCTGGGAGGTCCCTCCACTGTTTTATGCTCATTTTCATGGTGGGTCAGGCAGTATCGAGCCATGTGACCCTGCCCGCCACATGTATAACATTGCCTGCTTCTCGTATAGCTGGATCTGTTCCGTGTGCCCCTCACAATAGAACCGGAATCCTGAGGTCACTCTCCTGATGGCCTAGTCCACATGGACCTCTGTGACATCTCTCTACTTCTGGATGTAGAATAGTCTACTACATGTCGCCCGGTGGTAGGTCTCGCTACTGGTGTCGGCTCACCGAGGAAGCTCTCAACAAGAAGGGTTTGCTCCAGTACTCCCGCCTACGTCTGGTTGCTGAGGGAGATCATCGAATCCCTGATCTCGTGGCTCAGTCCCTGCTCAATGTTACTAGCCATGATGAATGGGTCACATACCATGTCTGTGGAGTAGAATGAATGGTCTATAATCCTCCCTGAGTACTGGGATACTGTCATGCTGCCCTGCCACAGATGAAGTAACTCCTAGATCTCCACCGCTTGAAGGGTTGCTGGAACAAACTCGGAGAAGAAGAGACTCTCGAAATATGTCCAAAGTAGAGATACCTCATCGTGGACTTGGATAATCATGCTCCACCATCTACCTGTTGTTGTGTGCATGAGGCTCACAACAAGGATCACTATAAGGTCAGCGAGTGTCCCTACCAATCTAAAGACTCTGATGATAGCCTCCAGCCAATCCCTGGCTGCCTGAGGGTCTGTCTCTCTACGGAACCTGGGCAGCCACTGTCGCTAAAACTCATGCAACGGGCTCAGTCGTCGTGCTCCTTCTATTGCTGGTTCTGATAGTATCGGTTCCCTAGAGGGTAATGGTATCGCTGGTGCCTCCGCTGTAATGGGGCCCTGCACCGAGGCCTCATCACTCGGTGGGATGCCTCCTCGTATGCAATTCAGAACCCTAGCCGGCTACCTTCGTGGTGCCATCTAGAAAAGAAACAGGGGTGTCATGGTCAAACATTATACCTGGGGAGCTGACAGATAGTAATCACAATGAAAACATTTGAAACACACTTGCAATCAGTGTTCTCGTACACCGAGTCAGAAATCAGAGGGCAGGGTCCTAGTGTATAGATATGTCGGCCACTGCACCAAAACTAGACTCCCTGGACTAAAAACAACACTCAACACACTTAACATTGTTTCTTCACAGAAAGGAATGATCAATGTCCTTATTTTTGCGGTAGAACTGACTCCTCTGATACTAATTTATCATGAACCATCCTCGAGGCCCGTGTTGTCACTAGCCCTTGCCAGCCTTTCATAGGCCAGCGGCTGGCGACTAGCATCAAAGGCGTAAATCCCTATTAAAATGGAAGTCATTGACTTTACGATATTAAACAAACACAACAGAGATTGCAAGCTGATGTAAGAACAATGTAATACTGAACACAAAGTAAGTGCTAAAAGGTAAATGGGCCAGAATACAAACCCAACTGAAAAGTACAGTACAACTGAATGTCTAGTACAACAGCAGTAATGTAATGCAGCAACCACAGAGTCATCCTCTGGGAATCCCACCTGAAGGGTAGGTATGGATAGTCTCGTCAGTACCTAATGTCCATCCATCCCCTCCATGTACATCCCACCAAGTGGTCCACCTACGGGTACCGTCTAGCTCCACAAGCCTCAACCACGATCAGTGATGTCTATTGTCTGCAACCAACACAACGTAATGCATGCATTGCCCGTGTAGGGGTGAGTATAATGAGACTTAGTAGGGACCCCGAGACCCCTAAAGGTCTACCAGAATCCGAAAAGGATAAACCAAAAAGGAAAGTTACAATAACGAAGTATAAACAAACTCTACATAGGTATATGCCCATATATATACCTATGTCATCAATATCAGTTCGGATCTAACTTCTGATCCCAAGCATAACCCGATCCACACAGGAAAGAAGTCAATCACACTAATGGTAATGATTGAAATTCAAGACTCAGCTCACACAAGTATACATCTTTCGTAAAGTGATAATGATGATCAGATGCAGTCACTGATTCATCTAAGCTGGTGGACCCATGTAGGATACTAGCCAAGCAAAGCATTCAGACCGACGTAGGATACTCGACCAGCTAGTATGTCGGACCCATATAGGATACAAGAACAGAAGTCAAACTGTTTGACCCACAATTGATTCAAGACCTATAGTCATCGTCGTCCAACCCACGGAGGATTTCCAGTTCGGTAGTTGTCATCATCAAACACACGGAGGATTCCAGTACTGTAGTCATTGAAGTTGCATCCATCTCTAGGGTTCCCGCACACAGTACGCTTTATTCTGAGAGGTTCCACTTCTCGAGCCAAGTTTCTATACATCAACTGTCATGGAGTCCAAAGTTGATTTATCCCGAAGTTCCATCTCGTCAAAAGGATCCCAATGCGATAGACGACACGTCAATCGAATGCACGGTCTGTGTGTTATTAGCATTTTTTCTCTAGGGGCCCAGTTGGAAATACGCTCGTTCAAAACCCAACCATTTTCCAAAGTTATCCAAAACTCACATAGGGTATCGATAAAGGACTAACACATCACGAGGGTCCTAGTGCTGCTGACAGCGCGTCGATCGGACACATGGTCTTCATGTTATTCACCATAAAGTGAAAATGGGACCGGCCTATTATGCCCAGTGGTTTGGCTGGTCAGGTCAACCTAGTTTTGGCCGGTCCAGCCCGACAGGGGGTTCGGACCAGCCCGATGAAATGCGCGGCCTTGCCCAAGGGGCGCGGCCTGGCCTGAATGGCATGACTCGACCCGGCACGGCGGGGCGCGACTCAGCCCGAAGGGGGCCGAGCAGTACGAGGTGGGGGGTGTGGCCCCCCGGTTGCCCAAACCGGCGGTGCCAAACGGCACCGCCCTCCTTATCCGGCCGGACGAAGACGGCCGGCCTTCTCGGTGCAAGCGGCCCGCTTGGGCTGGCCGCAGATCTGCTGCGCGACACCTTCGGGTGTCGCGGGCATCCTCCGCCCCGCCGGCCGTCGAGCCAGCCAGTTCTACCGCCAAAGCGGCCCTCCCTTTTCTGGGCTGCAGTTCTTTGTAGCATGACGCCATGGGGCATCGCAGTTCCTCCCTTCGGCCCGACTGGCTAGGGCCAACCGGTTTATCCTCTGTCAAGCGGCCCGCGGTTGTCGGCCACGGTTCTTCCACACCCAGCTAGTGCACGGTCGCCGCTTCTCCTGTCACCGCCTCTTCCAACGCGCCTCAATTGCAAACCTGAAGATTACTGAGGGTCGTCGGACCATGTCTGTTCAGCCTGTGCACTCCGAGTTAAGCGGTAGCCATTGGACAAGGATAAACAATGTTTCAAGAAGAACGATGAAAAAGTTTATTCAAAAAAATTGAAGCAATCCACCCTACATTGGAAATGCTTCACGGTAGTTGAGCATCTCAAAAGAATACATCGCAGGAAGATGACATCAATTCATTGAGGTCAGGGAAGATTAGCTGAGGATGGTGCATCGTCGGCATTCCATACGGGTGGATCCTTCTCCTTTCATTTGGCCGAAGATTGAGGGTGATGATGACATTCCTTGGAGGTTCTTCATTAGAAGGATGGTGTTCTTTCTTTGAGATAAGAACACCCTTCTCTATTTCTACAGAGCTCCCACAAACTTCCAACATAAAAAAGTGCCAAAATAATACAATTCCTAAGCTATTATTTATTTCACAAAAGTAATTAAAAATTCAAAAAATTTAATTAATTAATTAAAGAGTTTGAACTCATTAATTAACATGTGTGGGAAAAGATTTAAAGAGGTGGATTGGGGGAGGTGAAGGGAAGTCATAAATAAGGAGGTTGTCATAAAAATGGAAGGTGAATTGATTAGAGAGTTTGAGGAGAGCTATGGGAGATGAAAGTATTGGGCTCGTGTGGGCCCCACCTCTCAAATATCCACACATGGGATGTTACGTGGGTGTGGAGCCCACCAATAACATCCCATGGGACGAAATAACATCCATAGATATATAAAATTGTTCTAAATAATTTTATTTATTTTCTTAATTAAACACCAATTTTTAACTTTCATCCCACATAAAATGAAATTGTGGTAAAGGTCCCCTTATGCAATTATTGGCACTGCGAGTTCATCGATGTCCTCATATTTCAATTTCGATCACCGGTTCAAAATATAGAAAAACCTGCACATACGATTACCGAACCTACCTGAAAAAAACATAGGAAATTGATTCTGGGCACACCGGACCTCAGAATCAAGTGTCATCAAAAACCACAGACTCGTATAATTCCAAAAAATTACGAAAAAACAATTCCCTGAAAATTCCAGTTGAATACAATCATTGTTGATGTAAATCAACCCATAAGAACTAGATGTTCCTTAAGAAATGATGTAAAGAATCTAGCATTTCATTCGTAATTAGAAACAAAAATCACTGATGAAGCATTAGGTGATGATTATTAGATAAAATCTATAGAAGTTGAACTAAATTAATTCGAAAGTAATAATGTCTGGAACATTGTTGAACGACATAAGGAATCATCTATTATTGGAGTAAAATTGGTCTTAAGAAATAAGTGTGAGGAAATGGATTCATAGTAATAAATAAATTTAGATTGGTTGCTAAAAGCTATAATCAACAAAATAGAATAGACTATGAAGAAACCTATGCTCCATTAGAAAGACTTGAATCTATTTGTATTTCACTTTCCATTGCAGCATTCAATAATTTCAAAAAATTTCAAACATATGAGAAATGTGATTTCCTTAATGGTTATGTTCAAGGGGATGTTTTTGTTGAACAACCTCCTATTTTTGAAGATACAAAACACCCTGAACATGTTTATTAACTTTACAATTCTTTGTATGGACTTATGAAGAACCCTTGAGCATGGTATGATAAACTTACAATATTTTTGCTTCAAAATAATTACATTAAAGGAAATACAGATCCAACACTAATAGTATGATTATATGAAAAATTACAATCCAATATTATGAAATCTCAGTTAAAGTAAATGAAAATAATGATTCACTACTTATAGTGAACCACGGATTTTTGACTGTTTTATACTTATAGAAATGATTTTGTTATAAAAAGTTTTTTGGATGCTAAATATGGTGGATTTAGAATGGATTGAAAATGTACATCCAGAACGTGTCATTTCTTAGGAGATTAATTAGTTTCTTCATCATGAAATATGCAACAATCAGAAGCACTTTCAACTATTGTAGCTGAATATATAACAGCTGGAAGTGGTTGAGCTCATGTTTTGTGGATGCAACACACACTCACATACTATGGTATGAGTTTTACAAAAACACAAATTTTGTGTGATAATACTAGTGTCATTGCCCTTAGTAAAAACCATGTGCATTACTATCATTCAAAACACATAGATATTAGGCATCACATTCTAAGGGATCACATGTAAAAAGGGGATATCATTCTTCAATTTATCAGTACACAAGATCAAATTGCTGATATTTTCACAAAATTATTACCCTCCGATAGATGTGAATACATAAAATCGAAGTTATGAATGATAACCATAATGTAATCTTCCTTGTTAACTTTCTATTGAAAACAATATCCTTATAGTAATAAACTTTTTTTCATAGGGGTGGAGAATTTCCTTGTTAGTAAGATTATATTTTTTCATAAATAATTTTTATCATAGTTGGATTTTTTTTCAAATCATTTATAATGAAAATTATCATAGTCAAAAAAAAATTTATGGAAATTTTTCATTATGAAGTTTTTTAAAAAATTTGTTATGAAGTTTTCTAAATTTTTAGTATTGATGTTTTCCATGATTTGTGTCCTGATGTTTTCAATATTTTTCCTAATTATGTTTTCAAAATTTTTGTAATGAAAATTTTTGTTTTCAAAATTTTCATAATCATAATTATTCAGGATCTAATCTTCTTAAAGAAAAATTTTCC
This sequence comes from Viscum album, assembly GCA_963277665.1. Taxonomy (NCBI): domain Eukaryota; kingdom Viridiplantae; phylum Streptophyta; class Magnoliopsida; order Santalales; family Viscaceae; genus Viscum; species Viscum album. The sequence continues at coordinate 1,439,330,497 of OY728159.1, forward strand.
ATCAATATAAATAATCATTCGGGAAATCAGAAAGGTACTATTATTTTCATAAATATTCGTAATAATCATTTACGTGGGGTTATTTTCATTTTATTTTTTAAAAAAAAAAAATTGGATTCCCATTTCCTTAAATCCTAATGTTTTTCCTAAAAAACATCAAAAGATAGGATTCTATCAAGATTTCCATACGGCAATCAAATCAACCCTCAGATCTGATACGAAGGATTTTCACCCATTGGATTGAGTTTGGAAGATGAATTTTCACTTCAAACTCCTATATAAAGGGCACCTAAAGGCTTGTACCACATCTATATGAAGCTCTTGTGTAATGTTGTTCTGCCACTCTACTTAATCAAATTCCGAACTTCTTAGATTTTCACAATATCAAATGTATATTGATGAATCCCTTCAGAAAGATATGTCTAATGTCATGCCAATTCCAGAGTGGCAGATGTATAGATAATGTTGGGTGAATCCAATCTTCTTCAACAAGTATGATTCTATTATATCAAAGAACATTAATCCAATTGGATGGGATAGTGTTTGCATATCAAATCCAGGAGGTTAGGACATAGTGTATTTGGATATGCTGATAGAGTTTTATGAATCATTCAGTTTCATTATGTAAAACGACAGTGAGAAAATTTTCCTTCAAAATCTATGGAATGAATTATGATCTTTCGTACACTAAGGCAGCTAGTTTGATTGGATTGTTGTATGAAGGAGAAGCTGAATTATATTCCCACAAGCTGCTGAATGTTAAAGGATGTTTTGTAAAGGTGAAATCTATGGCATGCCTCAGCATTACTAATTTCAAGACTCCAATGATTTCTCACCTTTCTAAAAATCATCAGATCCTTGATCTCTGGGTGCAAGGATTTATCGTTGTAAAAAATGTGATTGGAATTGTTTAAATAAGAGTGACATGTACATTCTAGATTATCTGGTGAACCTGAGAATGGTTAATTTGGATAAGCATATTCTGATTACGATCAAGAATATCAGGAATGGAAATCTGAAGGCTCAGATTATCATGTACCTGGTCATTCTTTCAAAGATGATAGTTTGATGTCTAGAATATTTTAATATTACTTGCAGCTCGAAGCCGATGAACTATAATGTTATTCTTGTCAGTAATGATACATTGAAGAGAATTAACATTGGATTCTCTAATGACTCTGGATAATTTTATGACCTATATTAGGAAGAAGCTATAGCTAATAATCAAGAAGTAGCTGAAACTTTGAGAAAGGATTCAAAGAAGAGATAGTTTAAAGATGTAGAAGAGGAAGAGAAAACCCAAAAACCTATGGGATCCCAATACGCACCTCTAAAACCTAAGAAGAAGAAATATTATCCAGACAAGGTCATAGAAATGTGGAGAGAATACAAAGAAAAATGCAAAACAGGGGAGCCAAAGTTTGGCTTGGATCATACAGAACCAAAGGCATTGAAATAGAAGACATCAAACGAGCATGAGATGCAAGCTAATGAAAAGAAACAAAAGAAGAAGATTTCTGAGACAGAAATTGTTCAATCCCTTCTAAGGGATACTAAAAAATCTTCTGAACAAATTCTAGTACCAGAATCCTTTTGGTAGGACCCTTACCTGAGACTGTGTGGAAGAAGTTCATTACTCCTAAAAAATCCAAAGAAAAGTTTGTGGAAGAGTAATAAGTTGTTAAAGTAGTACAAGATGAATCTAAAAGAAGTGGTGATATATATGATTTGATTAAGAAAGTGGAGGAAATTCATGAGTAGGAAATCCCATCCAAGAAATTGTAAAACCTAACATCACAAGATGAATCATCTAATCGTGCTACTCCAAGGGTAGATGAAAAGCCTGAAGATGAAGTGAAAAAGTTACCTGAGGAAGAATGTTATAATCATCATTTTCTTAATCCTGATGATGTTGATGAATGATATGAGAAGGAGAAAATATATGTAGATATAATTGTTCATTTGTCTAATAGTGACCATGAATCTCCAGATGAGGATTCCATTCTGATAACAGATAAGGACAAAGAGGTGGTTGTTGATACACCTACTAAATTTATTATAATGAAGAAGGAAGCTGGTGGATAATCGATGAGGAAAATTATTGAGCTAGAAAAATAACCATCACAAAACAAAGTCTCAGATTCGGAATCATCATATCTAGGAAATGATTTTGTTGTGTAGTCATTGAAGAATCTTTTTTGCACCATTTCAATTTTCCCAATCATAGAATATATATGTTAGAGGCTTCAACACACACATAATCAGAAATCAGATTCAATATCATGATGATGGATAAGTGTGTAATCGTTGAGGCTGATTTCCTGAATTTCTTCATTAACTATGATGCCCACAAACGATCTTGTATGAAAATATCTAGCTGGTCAAAGAAAACAGTTGATGATTTGATAGAACCTGATGTGTTTTGAGATGGTGTTAAGGAGGATTTGGACATCAAAGATGGTAGGATCAAGGATCTTATAACAAGATTTGATTAAATGATAACTCTTGAGAAAAAAACTAGGATTCAAGAAGTAATGCATTTGAATGGAAATCTCTATTCTATTACCCAAATCTGGAAGAGGGAAATGGATATTCCTATTGATATTTGTGAAAATACTATAAGTAAGATGAATTATAGAAGGCTCAGGAAGAGGCTCTCAGGGATCAAGAAGGAATAATCAAATCCTTAGAGAAGAAATATGAGGATCACGAACTGATTCTTAAGAGAGAAGATGAAGATCACAAGGTGATGAAGAAGCTATAGACAATAGTGAATAAGCTAATGCCCATTGAAAAAGAAGGATGATAAACCCAGTCCAATTTTATGTTCTACTTTTCTTTCTTGTACAAATTACTTCTAATCATAATGAATCTTTTGGTTATTTGTTTTTTTCATTTATTGTACTAATTTTCTAGGTACCATAATTTTTTTATTGCCTCAATTTATTTTTTAATAACACAAAGGGGGAGAAAGGGGAAATAACTCTATTAAAAGATGAAATATCCCTAATTAAGTGGGTGTTTATCTAATGGAGAGTTTTTATTTCATAGATTTCCATATTCATGATAATGAAAAATCTCATTCCCAGAATAGAGAATATAATCCTTAAAGTTCCCAAGCCTAAGGGGGAGTTTGTCATATTCATCATTCTCCATGTGAAAAGAGGGATAAGTTTTATTTCAATGTCTAGAAAAATATTTCCTAAGTCCTTATCTTCTTTTTTGTAAGTATTTATGTGCTTTCCAAAAGGGGGAGATTGGTTGTTCAATATGGTTTTCCTTATGAAATTTCAATTCCTTCATACCTGGATTAGATTGTTGAGTCAATAGTGTTTCCTTATGACTTTACCATTACTTATTGTTGTGAAAATCACAAACACCTTATCCTAAGGAAAATATCATTCTACCCTATGTTTTACATTCATAAGGGAAATTTTCCATCCGCAAGGAAATTTATCCGTACTATGTTTTATGTTATTCATTTTGTCTGAGTATAAAATTAGGTTTCATATCCAAAACTTGGAATCATATAATACATAGATATAGGGAATTATATATTCATGATCTGAATTCAGTTTCTGAGTTCTCTGAATTCAGACACTGAACTATTCTCAGTTCTGACTCTGAGTTCTCATAATTCAGACTCCGAACTCTCTGAATTCAGACTCCAATCTCTTCTGAGTTCTAACTCCAAGATCTATGAATTCAGACTCCGAACTCTAATGAGGTCTGACACTGAACACATTGAATTTTGACAAAGATTTCTTGTGAATCCCGATTCCAAATATCCTTTAAATTCAGATTCATGAATTCTATAGAATTCAGGTTCCAAATTCCATAGAAAATAGAATCTATATGTCCTTGTACTATAGATACTGAATGTATTTTTTTTAGACGCTGAATATTTATTTTCTTCCCCTCCGAATATTTGATTTTGGTTATTTAACCATATTTTTTCTTACAATTGATTATCTTATAAAATGATGTCGTGCATTCAATTACTAACTAACCGTTTTCTGACTGACCCGTGTACATGTCCCTCCAAAATTAAGGAAGATTTTGACCATTGAAGGTGGGATCCAACCGTTGAAGTCGTCCCTATAAATATGATCTCATTTGAACGAGCTTAGTACTGAACATTGACAACTTTTTATACATGATGTTGAAGTAATTTCTAGAGAGAGAGGCTCTTAAAAACTCTCAGGCTTCGTGTAAAAAGTTTGAACGGCTTGTTCAAACATGGCATCATGCCGATTTGCTTTGTGTATAGGTGTTATTTTATTTAAATTACAGACTTTGGGTTGTGAAGTTAGAGGTGTCGATTTCCTTACAAATCGAGGGCTTGCAGGGCTAAAAAGATAGATATTGATCTTCTTATTGAGGGATTAGTCGATTTGGGTAAAACAGACATTTTTGAAAGTATAAATCAATGGACCTCTATCCTGGGTTGTTGGATACCCTTCTCTTTGGGTTAAAAGAGTTATTACTATCTTTGTGTTGTGTTTCAATTTTTTTCCACTGTAATTTTGGATGTTGAGGAATTTATAATTTTCTTATAATTCCTTAAACTTGTACTCTAATTATATTGGATGATTTATGATTTAAGGTAGAATGTTAGTTGTCATAAACATTTGTTATGTTTCATTTCTAGAAGCAGTTTTATAGAATCAATCATGTTTTTAGATCTTAGAGGTGTAGTGAATTTTGTTTATGGAAAATTTCTTTAAGGATTTTTTAAATTATTCAATTCACCCCTCTTGTTTTTGAGCATCTCATTTATACATATTCGATCCTACAAGACATCAACATCAGGATTTGTTTAATTTTAATGTAATTTCTTTAGTATCATTTATATAATGTTATTTTTTTATAAATATTAAACCACCATATTCCAACTTCTACTCACCTTACAAAAAACAAGAAATCACCACGCGTGCATACGTACGACTTACTATCACAGCACCATGGTGTGATATGTTTTTCTCCCCCAACATAATTATATGAGTATAATGGTGGACGTAATAACAATATATGATTATTATAACAATATATTGATTCCAATATTTTATACACCATCCTCTTTTGAACCATTCAACAATAATTGGAATGATACCGTTGTTCTTCCGTACGTAAGGCCTACCGTCTCCATGATGTGATGTTATTCATTATACATGATTATATTTAATGAATTATTATATAAATTTATAGAATGAATAAATATAGAAAATATTATTCAAATATAATTTTCTAATTTTATAACTATGAACTAAGATGAGGAACCATAACTTATTCGACAATACATTCATAAGAACCTAAAGTAGTTAACTCTTGAATAATGTTTAATGATGATTTGTTACTAAAAAATTGATGATAATATGATCATATATGATATCATAATTATTAATAACATTATGTAAAAATTAAATTTCATATTTTTATCATTAATCAAGAGTTTGGGTACATATAAAGCATATTGGACATACAGTAAGGGATTGTTTAGTCTCATTCCTATTTCTCTGAGACATATAACATATACACTATATAATTCATTTACAATGTGATTATGTTTCCCAAGATTGTTATTATTATAATTATTATTATAATGTTTAGGATATTTAAATAATCATATAATTTTCATTAATTTATTTTTCATACGATTTGACTAATTGTAAATTATAAAGGGAAAATTTTTCAAGCTCAATTTTATTTGATATAATTTATATATAAGTATTTACAAGGGGTATATTAATCAACCATTACATTTTTTCTCAAACTATATTCATAAAATGTATAATATTGTTCAATTTATTTTTAATGAAATATTTACCCAATTTTTGACCTTTTCTACATGGTTTGGATAGATTCATTCTTTTATTTCCATATAATGAACTTTTTGACTATTCTAACAAAAGTAAAAGTTGATTGTATTTTATCTTATTGACAATGAATGGATTTTTATGTCTTCATATATATTTATTTACTTGATTCATCAATTAAACTATTTCATTTATATTTTCAACTAAATTCGTTTACATTAAAATACTGCAGAATCTTATGAAAAAGGTTTTTGAAGAAGAAAAGATATTTTCCTTATGAATTATGTTCAAGTGTTTTTTCAAAATTATTTCCAATTTAAGATGACATTAATTACATAGGGGTCTGTTTATGTTCTAATTAATACAATTATTTTATTTTGTTAATTATATAATGATATTTTATAGGGATTATGTTATGATGGAATGTTTTTTATGAAACCCATCTTATTTCTTGGGATATGAGATGATGAATGATTTATGTTATGTGGAACATGTGAGAATGATTTCATTATGACATGGAAAGGAACTATATCTCATTCTAAATCATTGGGTAATGATTTATATCCCACTAGATAAACATGATTGAGAAGACAAGAAAACCCAGTTCAGTAATGGACAGTGTCCACTATGATGGTATTTCTAGCAATGCCATGGATACTATAAAAATCATAATATAATCTTATCCATTTTCCGAAATTCCATGTTTTGTTCCAATTATATTTTCTCATTGTTCATGATTCAATAGTAACTTATTCATTATGAACATTCATTATTTATTTCATAACTCAATATTTTGATATATGTTATATGTCGTATCATTATGCAAAATTTATTATCACGTTTTTACATTATTATGTATATTTTTTATCAGATATTTTTCCTTCTTACAATTACTAAGAATTTGATCTCACCACTTCTCATGTTTATATTCTTGTAGGATTGGAAGTAGGGTATTATGTAAGATGGTTCAAAATGGGTTTCTCATTATGACGCATATAGAATGAGATGATATAAATGTTTTATGAAGGAGTTTTTTTCTTTTCCAGTCTCCAAATACACTAAACTAATACAGTATTTGGGCATTTTTTTTGTCATGTATTATTTATTCCAAAAAATTAATATAATTTCCATCTTCATAATTCTTTAGTTAATAGAGTTGATATCAGAGTGATGTATTGAAACATGGATGCAAAAACATTTTTGAGATCCCAAGAGATATTTCCATGTGTATGATTAGGGGTTTCCTAAGGATAAGTCTTTGTATATACTATAATTCTATATATATTTTTGATAATAGTGACTACCCTAGGGTGAGACAAAAAAATATAATTGATATAAAATAATATATAATTTAACATAGTTATGTGTCCCTAATAACTAATAATTATATTCCACACTTTTATTTCTGGTCTTAGTCAATAACTCGAACAACGTAGAACATAGTTAACGATTGAATGTTTCAGATGTGGGAATTATGGGAATTATGAAGACCAATTTCCTAAATGGAAACATTAATGAAGAGAATCATGACCATGGTATGAGTATTAATAATATTTTAAATGATAAATAGATTGTGATAGATATGTGAATGATTGGTGATGTCCTTCATGTATTGTTTACATTAAACATAATAATCATGTGATTGAGAAGCCATAAAACATGATTCATATTTTAGGAAAGACAAATATGATAGATCATGAGAAATGGTTTAACAATAAAGTTGGATGATTGAGGTGTATACGTTTCAGAATTCAAATATTATGTTATATGAATCTGAAAATATTTATGATTTTTTATTATATGTTTTTCATTAATGATTAGAAAGGATATGTTTAATAGTTATAAAATGTCAAAATGTTTTTTAAGGGTAAGGATATATACATATATAACACTTTATTAAGGGAAATAATGCCATTAATATGTCATTTATGTTATGATTAGATTGATTGGATGAAGATGTGTTTTCTTTAACAAAGTAAATTAGATGATTCTTTTTTCATGGTATGAAATTATAGATTTTATAAAAAGCAGTTTATGCAATCATAGATATAGTATAGAACTATTGGGACTTAGGGAATAATGCACTATGATTTTAAAACATGGAAACCTGATTGTTTTCAATAAGGATATCTAATAATTCAACTTGGTAACATGACTCAAGAAAATACATGATTATGGTATTCACATATTTGTAATGTGAAAACAAGGATGTGATTTATAAGTTATGAGAGATGAATGTTAGTCCGATTTAGTTCAACTCTTTCTAAAGATGTTGATTTTATGTTCTTGGAAGGATTATACATTTATCCATGTATGCATAGTATAAGTAATACTATAGAAGATGTTTGTTAGATTATTGAATTATGTAAAAATAGTCTTCTTATGCATATTTGATAATTTGTGCTAACCATTTTGTTGTGACATATGGAATGACCAAACATTCAATTTATAAATCACATGATCTGTTAACACTTCATGAATAAAAAATTTAAAATCATTTAATTTAATAAAAGATGATTTGGTAATTGTTTAAGGCATGACCTTTGATGAGATTTTATTAAAATCAAGTAGGTATTTCATCACTTATTCATCAACTTTTGTAAAACATGTTACCCTAGTAACATTTTATCTGACAAATCAAATGGTCCATTACATAAGCATGTATTTATGGATTTTTTATTGTTATATTTCCCCAAACATTGTCATCTATCACTCTCCATAAAAGAATGATGGTTACATTTCTCATTCTAAGTACATATATTCACATCCAATGATGTTATTATACATGGAAACCCAATTAGAGTTACATTGGGTAACCATTTGGTTTCAACATTCATTTATAAAATGATGTTTTAGTATTTTTTTAACGACATGGGTTTCTATGAAAGAAACATTAATATAGTAATCCTTTTATAACCCTGATGAATTTAGATGGAGAAATTAATTTATGGGGGTAGAATGTGACACCTCATGATTTTATGAGAAATATTATTTCTAATTTGTAGGATGTATTTTGTTGTGTGTAGACCAATTTTAACATGCGCTACATGCAACACTATATTTGCTTGGGTTATATGAAACACTATTATTGGTTTGTGTTACCCAAAATTTCAGGTTCTATTTATAGAATAAATTTCATTTATGACTATGTATAAGGGACAAATAAATATTATAGACAAGTAATTATAATAGTGGGCATGAATAGTATTAAATATTTTCTAAAAAACAATTTAGAAGAAAATTAGTGAGTCTATAAAATAATTAAATTTTTCATTATGGATTCTTTAGAGAAATATATATTTAATTAATCCAATTAAATTTTATAAATTCATCTTATATGTTTTCTAGATATGTTATAATAACAAATTCAATTCTACAGATAAAATAAGCATTCTTATAAAAATGTTGTTTACAACCTTTTAATGGAGAACCCATTTAAATATAGTATTTACACATTTATAATTTATTTTTGAAAAAATAAATATAATTTTTTATGATGTACCTAAAATTTTACATTGGTTGATTTTTTTAATTTTCATATAACATTCATTTTTTAATGAATTAAGAATACAACTGCATTTTTATTTAAATCAACCTTTTCATCAGATTTTTTTATAAAGAAATGTTGACTTTTAGTTTGTTTTTATGTATAAATATATTATGTAATTATCACAAAAAAATTTATTTATTATATGTAATCTGACATTGAAATTATTTATATAAACTCACATCAATCGTTTGATGGTTTCTATTTAGAAAAACATGTTTTCTCTCATTGACAATGAGAAATAATTCCAATTAATTATTGTAACTTCTTCATTTTTATTTATGGAAAATAGTTTACATATTTAGAATCAGTGGTTCAAACATTCTTTAATGGGTTATTTCTTCAGGAAATTATGAATATTCATTACAGTAATTATTATATACCTTAATTAAGGGTAAATCATGTAAATTAGGTAACAAACAATGTGAAAAAAATTATTAAATTATCCTAAAACCTACAAAAATCCAATACGAAGAATTAATGTGGACCAATATCACCCAAGTGTCGAAATTCATTCTTTTAATGGAATTGTGTATTTGAATAACATTTAATTATAATTAAAAGTAATGAATGTGGCAACATGACACTCTTTCATCTAATATAAGTTTATTAATATTAATTTAGTGATGAAAACGATAAAACATAAAAAATAAATAGTCTCCTGAACTATAATATAAATAGATATATTATATTAAATTTTTAGATTTTTGAGATACAAATATATATCATAAATATTTGCAGAACAATGATACAATAATTATTTTATTAAGAGAAATATCAAATCAATCATTATAAAAATATTAAAATAAATATAACATGGGCTATATAATATGTCCAATGATTTTTCTAGATGACATTGTTAAAATAAAGATAATATAAAATATTTTTTTCAGACTAACATCTTATCTTGATATTTTTAAAGTCCATGAAATTAATAGTGTCAATATTGGGACAATTAATATTTTGAAAAAATAATGTCCTGTTAAAATATTAAAAAACATTTTAGAAAATATAGAATAGTTAATATATGAGTGTGGGGATATTATGAAAACATGTTGTTGTAGTTTTCATTTTTACGATGTAATGTAAAACATTATGAATATATATAGTATTTCCAAGGCTACTAAACCAATCGGTCTTTTGAGATTTGATCCTACTTGTGATCATTCCAATGTTATGTAATAATGCAACGACTCTGGGTAACTGGGGTCGGGGCGTTACAGAACCTATATATATTTTTCATCTGATCCACTGTCCCCACCCCATAAGTTTCATAGATATCACTCTAACATTTTTGGACAATGATTACCTAAATGATGAATAAAAAACTAGATATGGTGGATAACATTTAAACTTTTTGATTCACCACTATCCATCCATATTGAAATATTAATGACTCACATATGTTCCTGGGAATGTCCCTTAGATTAAATTACCTTGTTGTTCATACAAACCCACTATAACCGTACATGAATGATAATATGAAGGTTGGCATCCCCAATTTCAACTATCACAAAAGTGATAGGACACAATAAAATTTTCATAAAAATGGTGCACAATATAGCTCCACTAATGAATTACATCATGAATTCAAAAAAAATTATTTTTGGTACACAACCCTCCCTTAGATTATATTCCCACTCCAAAAATGTGACATGCAAAATGGTGAGATCAATATTAACATTACTCTCATTTAACATAACCCATGTTGATTATGTTAGGTTTATAGAAATTTTATTATGTAACCCATAAAATTATCAATTGAACCCAACCATTAACCATAAATTTAGTAGAAATTTTGGATGATTTTGGAACATCTATGTTATATAGTACAACTCCACCCTTTCCACCACTACTGTTATTTAAATCCCTCCTCTACAATAATTGTCATGACCCGTCCCCCGAGGCCAATGTCGTAGGTACCCCAAGCCCACCTTCCATTGGCCAGGGGTAAGAGACTCGCACATAACGGAATACTCTAAAAAATGGGAATCCATTTCCTTTATTCCAATATAAACACATGGTTTATGAATATGAAAAGAAGGAACTATGATGTACACTACTATTCTAAAAGAGTGATGCAAGTAAAATGGGGTAGGAATTCAATCCCAATTATAAATGTACAAGTAAATGTAAAATTACAATACAACTGAATTAAATGGTAAAACAGCTACTAGGATATCCTCTGAGGTTCCTAACTTATGGGTAGGTGTAGATCACCCCCTTAGTACTCCACATCCTTCCATCTCCTCCAAGTCACATAACACTGAAATGGTCCACCTTCAAGTACAGTGTAGTCAAGGATCCCACAGCCTCGATCAATGTTTTACATTGTCTATACAAGACACAACATGGTGTGGGTGAATCATGTGCTAGGGTGAGTATAATGATACTCAGTAGGAACCCTGAGACCAGGTAGTTCTCCAAAATTTCTACAATGGAAAACCACATAGACAGACATCAAATCTCCTTAGATATATGCCCATACTAGCACCTAAGTTATTAAGATATACACATATCAAGTATTTTTTAATAATACAACAACGTAACACCACAAAGGTAGATTACCGAACAAGTAATGTACCACATAGCATATCTTTAATTAGAAGAACATGATAAAGACACCTCACCCCAGGATTTATTCTATGGGTAGTAACAAGTAACAGCACCATACACAACATCGAACGCCTCGGCTGCTGGAGGACTATTTCTCTATCGTGTATAGTGTGCCTACCGCATCACATAGTTGAGCTTTCCACTAGCCTTGGACTGTTGAGGTACACCTCTAGTCCTGTATCATGAGTCCGTCGCATCACACAGAGGTGCTCCCCACCATGGGTCTGCCACGTCAAACAGAGGAGCTCCCCCTTGTGGCCTACTTAGGTACTTCTCCTGTCCAGTAACATGGGACTTCTGTGTCACACATAGGAACTCCCCACCATGGGTCTACCGCATCACACAGAGGTTCTCCCCACTAGTCATGTCATGTCCCTCCTAGTCGTAATGGTCAGCAGTCGTCAAGTCTCATCTCGTTGTATAGTTCCACACATAGCATGCTTGGGAGAACCACTCACCAAGACATTAGGAAAACCTCAATAACCAAGAATTCCATTGAAGAATTTTCCCAATGGTCTTCCATGTAAAAAGGGACCCAACGCAATGGACGACGCATCAATCAGATGCTCGATCTTTAAGTTATTATCATTTCCGCTCTGAGGGCCCGGTTGGATTCAGAGTCCAATACATCCTAGCCATTAAAAATCTTTATCCAAAACTCATTTGGAATATACCAAATGGATCGCTTCAATGCATGGATCACTGAGCTAGAGACAGTTTGTCAAATAGATTCCCGATTTTCAAGAAATGGTCAGAAATGTAAAAATGGGTCCAGATTGGTGTGTGTCTGGTCTGACCCGGTTGGACTGATCAGGCTCAACCCCACCTAGACCGACCCAAACCTGTTCTATTCATCTGACCCTATCCGGGTTCAACCAGGATGGCCTGGGCCTCGGTGTCCCAGCCTAGTGGGCCGCGGTCTGGCCCTGCACATGAAGGGCATGGCACGCAGGGTGGCCCGGGGTGCGGTCCTCACTTGTCACAACTCATGGGGTGGGGGGGAGGCCCCTCATGGTAATATGAATGGACTGATGGCCATTTGTTCACCCTGTTAGCATGTGATACAACTATGTGGTCCCGCCTAGTGTGCTGTGGCCGGCCCGAACGGTCGGTCCGTTAACCTTCCAGCGGGGCGAAGACACCGTTGTCTACCTGCAGTCAGCCTGGTGTCTGCCACCCTCAAGCCACCACTATGGCCAAGAGGCAGTGGCTTCCTACTTGATTGGTGGCATGTACATGTCCCACCTCTCTTCCATGTTCCTAGAATATGTCGACTTCCACCCTACTCCACTCCGGCTGATGGGCAGCAGCCTCTTTCACAACTGGCGGTACGGACGCACGTCGCCCTTCCTCCCTCAAGGTCAGGCGGGTTCCGGTAGCCGCATTCTTCTGCAAGATGCTGCGACATCGTTCCAAACCCAAAATTTAAATTATTTCATATTTTTGATCGTTGCATCAATGGCTTGGTGACAATATATCGCACTCAGCAACTATCCGTTTTTCTAGCATCAATATATTTTAGTCATTGAAGAATGCACGAAGAAAGCACGACGAATAAAAAAAGAATGGTCTATGTGTGGGGTGATGGCCATGTTTTTTGGAAATATTCATCATGATTTTATGATATGAAGAATCAATAAAACTCAATCATATTAAAAACAAACCCCTACATCAACATGAAATAAATATTCCCAATCTTCATTCTTCATTTACAATGGAATAACATTGGAAACAATAATCACACAGTTTTAATCCCCTACCTCAAGAATGGTGGTGACTGAGTTTTTTTGTTTTCAGTTCAGTATTCATCATCCCCACTACTATCCTCCAATGACGTCACTCATTTGTTGATCTCCGGTTCGGGGTTTCGGTGTCACTCAACACCTGCTAGTACCGACTCCATCCTCGAAGGCTTTTTCACCCCTACACTTTGTCAGTACTTTGTTTTCATGGTGAAGTAGTCTCGTTACCTCTCCCCATGCTCTATGTAAATATGTGGGGGGAATGGAGTGAAATGTTCATTGGTTTAAATGAGTCCCATTAATTAGAAAACATCCTAATCCCCCAACAGTGTGGTTACATAGAATTTAATGGACATTCAATTTATTAGCATGACACGTCATCGATCCCACCTTGTCACTTGTCCGTTGGAGGAATTTAATAAAAATTAAATAATAAATGTATTTATGATTCAATTAAAAATTAAAAAAAAACTAAATTTTTTTCTAGACCTATTACCATGGATGTCAATGTCTCTTTAATCGAATATTAGTGCTCTAAGTTCAATAGTTTTCTCAGATTTCAATTCTGAGCATCAATTCATAAGTTATAAAATGATTCTTGTGTGTTTATTGAACATACCCAAAAAAATGTTTAGAAAATTATTAACTATAACCCTCAACCTACGCCGGTCGAGGTTAGGATCTAGCTAATTGAAACAAGCCCTAAAGAATCCAACAGTATTATCATATTTCCTATCCAACATAACATTTAAAAGATATGTATTTTATAATTAAATAATATTCACTAAATTATTTTATTTATGACCAAAAACTAACTTTATGTGGTGTCCCACTCCAGGAAAAGTTAGTATCTTCCTAAGGAAAGAAAACCATCCCGAGTTAAGCAGTAGCCATGGATTTATAATCTGATTTAAAATTCATGAATTATATGTTTTTGAAAAATAAAATAACTTTATTTAATTATTTTATTTATGGTTAGGCCATTTAGTGATTTTCTCACCAAATGTTTGCACCGACTGAACTTAAGTCGCACCTATGGAAAAACCAGCCATCCAAATAGAAACATTACCCTTGGATTTCTGGTCCATGTAACCATTTAAAAGCTATTCCAATTTTTCAGGAAAACTACTTATGCATGATAATGAAACATTAACAAAACATTGACGGATCATTATGGGCACTCTAAGCCTCAGAATTGTGCACCGTCAGATTTCACTATCTCAAAATAATTCCCGATAATTAAAAAAATTATATGGAATTTCCAATAAATTACATTCTCCCCACCACAGGGCTTTATGTCCCAGAAATAAATAGCAATGTCCAAACATCTAAAAGAGGGTACTGTGCACAAATATGAGCCTCTTGATCCCTTGTACTCTCCTGGAGGTTCTAATGTTTCGAGCATACGCACCAAAAAGTTATCGGCCTCCCATGAAGCACCCACTCATGTCAATCATCAATTTCCACTGGATCCCATCTAAACATCACCCCATCAACGAAGTCCATCTAATCGTGGTCAATGATGTGAGACTGGTCATGAAAGTATCTTTCTAGATGGGATATGTTGAAGACGTCGTGGACCCTCTCCAACTACGGTGGATGATCCAAGAAGAATTCTACCTCACCTATCCTCTAAATTGTTAGAAAAGAATTAATAAACCTCAGTGATAACTTGCCGCCTCAGCCAAATCTCAATAGTCCCCATCGAAGAGTGACTCAGAAGAACACATGTTCCCCCTCCTAGAACTCTGATGGTCTCGGTATCATGTCAGCATAAGACTTCTACCAACCCGGAGAAGTTTTCACTTGCTAACAAGTGAGGTAGCATTGTACAAAATCAAACACTGCTTTCTTCATTCCTGGCCTCCAATACTGATGCTGAAGGACTTAGTACATGTTCTCCACAGCAGTATGTACCATCATAGGGGACATATGGATCTCCCTCAACACCTCCTCCCATAGTGCCACTAGTACCATGGTTCATCCTCTGTTGAGTACAGTGTGCTCCCTACCATCAATAAATCTAGCAGCTGCCTGCCCTAAGGATATCTAAGCATGTCATGTCTTGCAGTCACTGTCCCCAAGATGTGCCTCCCTGACTCGCTGAAGGAGTTGGAGTTTGACTATCATTGATTGCAGGTATGATACTCGTTATATATCAACGATTGATATCTACCAAGCGGATGGCTTCCCTTTTTCCTCTATCTGTAACTATATACCTGATCTCTTGATGAGTGAAAATGCTACCACGTTCCCCTTCACAGGAGTATAAACTAACCCAAACTCATAGTCCTATAAGAAATCTATCCATTCTCATTTTCATAGGTTATGGTGCTTAGGGGGGGAGATATACTTAAGACTCTTTTAATCAGAGTAAACATTAAATTGTTCACCCATCAATTACTTCCACCAAATCATTTACATGAATACCACTACTTCTATCTCCAGGTCATGGGTATCATAGTTCTATTTTTCAGTATCTACCTCAAATCATGAAAGCTCTACTGACACTTCTCTGTCTATAGGAAAGGCTCCCACTTTTCTTTCAAAGCTGACAAGGGTGCCTCTACCCTGTAGAAGTCGGGTAAAAATCTTTGGTAGTACCTATCAAAATAAGACTCCCCACTCCCTTTAGGGAGGTAATCCTTGAATAATATTTTGAAAAGATGTCCCCATGCTCTACCTGTAACGACACCAAATTTTGAATAAATCTTGTTTCCTAATTTTATGTGTTATTTTTTTTATTTTTATACTAAACAAAAATGTTTCATTTGGTAACATGATTATAATTAAAATGAGACCGTTGGGTTTAAACGGTTATATGACCATTGGTCAATATGACCGCTGGAAACTAAACATTTTGATTATTGTCTATAAATACAAGTAATCTTTGTTAATTATTATAGAAATAAGATTATATGGCCTCACCCAGTAGTCGTGGACCGATCGAAGCCCATCTAACAGTACTTGGGAAGGATGTAGCACCACTGGGATTTACTCTGGACCAAACCCAAGCCGAACTTGATCGTGTGAAGCTAGAACGGAATCGCCTATGTGAGGAGTTCAAACTGATAGAAATTACTACTCGTGCGATGTTAGCCGAGCCTCCCTCAGATTCTCTCACCTTAGCACACCTTACACTTAGGTTCTATGCTGGTGTGATAAGGGTCTATGTAAGGAGACCGTAACTGCCTTTTGTAATCCTTTGTTTTAAATAAAAATTGGGATTTCTTCTTATGATGATGTTTATGAATTTTTAATTGACCGGATAAATATAGTATGCATATTTTTGATAAATTTTAGAAAAATGATATTTTAAAAATGTTTATGTAAACCTTAAATAATTAAAAATATGTAATGATTTTCAAAAAATGGTCTTATACAATTATGTTCAGTACGAAATTTAGAGTCTAATAAGATCAACTTGATTTTTTGATGAATAATAAATTATGAATAGTTATTTTATGATTAGGATTAGTAATGTTTCCAAATGGATTAGTAATCTCACTTAAAAAAGTATTAATATAATCTAGGCACCTTGATTAAGTAATGTGATTCAATAAAATGGTTCAATAATGGTTTCATCAATTATTATTCAAGTATTAGTTTTTTCAGGTTAATAGTGTTTTTTAATTAAAAATATAATTAAAAATTTTTAGAAAATAAATTTTATAAAATGGATTTCATTTTTTAACTCAGAGCTTCGATATTATGTAATGGTAATTTTTGGGGATTTTTCTGAAAAAATGAATTTTCGGTGAATAGTGTATTTATTTAAAAATTTAATTAAAAATATTTAAAAAATTATTTTTATAAAATGGAGTTCTTTTTTTAAATCAGAGCATTGATATTTGGTAAAGGTGAAATTTTGGGATTTTTCTGAGAAAGTTGAATTTTCAGTGAATAGTAAAAATACAGTTTTAGGGTTTCGGTATGTTTAATGATCTCATTACTGCGTCATGATGATGTCATGATATATTTTAAGGGATGGACGGACAAATGTGATGAATTATTGTATTGGGGAACCCATGTGTCCTAACTCCATGGGATGTACCGTGGGAGGGCCCATGCTTTTGAGAAAACCACTTTTGAGGTGTCCCTTGGCAATTAATGCCTTGTCCCCTCACTTTCCCTATAAATACCAAGAAATCCTCTCATACTTTCGACTCCCCACTCTCCCCCAACAAATTTCTGGTCTCTTTACCTCCCATGGAGTCCCCCCAAGGTGCCCCCAAGCCCTCAATGTCCCAACCTTTGAGTTTTAAGAGTTACGTTTTAAGGTAAGGGATTTGATCTCTCTCTTTCTTTTCAAGAAATCTCTTTTATGTAATTTCTTTTATTCTCCATGTTCTTATGTTAAAGGGTGTTCGTTTATACTAATCATACTTCCCTATTCATGTTCACATAATTAGAGATCCTCAATTACTCTCATTATTTCGTTTTGTGAAGTTTTAAGTTGCGCCGTTAGGCTGCCGGAATTTTTGTAATGGATTCTTTCTCCCTTCTCATTTTTCAAGATCTATTTTCATGTAAACTATTTCAAGTTACTTTTTATTATGTTGGGGTATGATCTCTAAATTTATCATACTGATATTTTATGATCATATTATGAGAGACCCCGTTTGATGTCTTCAATTCAGTATTTTGATGTGTTAAGTGGCGCCGTTAGGCTGCCGAATATTTAAGTGGTTATTCACCCTTCTCGTTTTGAAGTTCTACTTTCATGTCAATTCTTTCAAGTTATTTTTTTGTTATGTTAGGGTATGATATATATATATATCATACTGATCTTTTATGACCATATGATGAGAGACCCCATTTGATCTCTTCAATTCAATATTTTTATGTTTTAAGTGGCGCCGTTAGGCTGCCGAATTTTTAAGTGGTTCTTCACCCTTCTCGTTTTGAAGTTCTACTTTCATGTCAATTCTTTCAAGTTTTTTTTTATTTTGGGGTATGATCTCTATATATATCATACTGATATTTTATGACCATATGATGAGATACCCCATTTTATCTCTTCAATTCAGTATTTTGATGTTTTAAGTGGCGTCGTTAGGCTGCAGAATTTTTAAGTGATTTTTCACACTTCTCATTTTGAAGTTCTACTTTCATGTCAATTATTTCAAGTTTTTCTTTGTTATGTTGGGGTATGATCTCTATATCTATCATACTGATCTTTTATGATCATATGACGAGATACTCCATTTGATCTCTTCAATTCAGTATTTTGAAGAATTAAGTGGCGCTGTTAGGCTGCCGAATTTTTAAGTGGTTCTTCACCCTTCTCGTTTTGAAGTTCTACTTTCATGTCAATTCTTTCAAGTTACTTTTTGTTATGGTGGGGTACGATATATATATCTATAATACTGGACTCTTATGTTCATATGATGAGAGTCCCTATTTGATCTCATCAATTCATTTTTTGTTGACGTTTAAGTGGCGTCGTTAGGCTGCCGAATTTTTAAGAGATTCTTTCACCCTTCTTCTTTTCAAAGTTCTAATTCTATTTCAAGTCTTGCAAGTTCCTTTTTATTATGTTGGGGTTTGATATCTATATCTATAATACTGATATTTTATGTTCATATGATGAGAGACCCTATTTGATATCATCAATTCATTTTTGGTTGAAGTTTATGTAACGCTATTAGGCTGCCGAATTTTCATAAGAGAAATCTTATTTTTGTCTTCCATTAATGTTCTTCATTTCATATGGTATATTTTCAAATTTCATTACCATGTTCTTAAATCTCTTATATTTTGTCCCTCTACTGTTTTATGGGTCAATTATTATTTTTTTACCCATTTCCCTTCTCTTTTCAACGTTTTCTAAAACCCTGTAACGTAGTCGTTGTGCTGCAGAGTTTTTGTCTAAAAAGGCCTCTCTCTTTTTTCTCAAAATTACTTCATGTTAATAAGTTAATACTCAAAGCTCTTATTTCTACAGGGTTATTCACATATATACAAAAAATTTCTATTTTAAATTCTGGGATTTACATACATGAAACCCGCTCTCCCCTTCTGTG
Organism: Viscum album; assembly: GCA_963277665.1. Taxonomy (NCBI): domain Eukaryota; kingdom Viridiplantae; phylum Streptophyta; class Magnoliopsida; order Santalales; family Viscaceae; genus Viscum; species Viscum album. The sequence continues at coordinate 1,439,350,244 of OY728159.1, forward strand.
GGATTAAAGTGGCGTAATGATCATGTCTTTAAAGCAGTTTTTAAAACGTTATGAGTATGAAATGAAATTCATTTATTTTTTTCTACATGGGTTATTTATGAAATGTTTGATGATGATATATGTGGCTCACATTATAATAAAGGCAAATTTAAGGGTGCACCCTGATAGCGCTACAATACATTATGTAATGATGTAACCACTAGAGATTACAATTTTCACGATACCTTGGTGAATAACCTTGGTAATTTTCAAATGACACATTGGGGATGGACCTTGGTGATATGTTCATGATTTTCTATGTTAAATGATGTATCCACATATTAATGTTATGAAAAATGTTATTTTTATTATGATATTCCACATGATTTTTTTATCATGCCTTAAAGTTCTTGTTCATGACATAGTTGATGTATCTCAAGTTCACATGTTAAATGTTTCCCTTGTTTCCATTACTGGGCCTTCTGCTCACCCTTTCATTTGATGTATGTCCCCAGGTTATGAGATGCAGTAATGAACCTAGTATGAACAAGAGGAGAATCCTTTCAAGTGTTTAAGAAGAATGTTTTATGTTTTCATGTTTTATGTTCATGGTTTCCAAGACACTAAACCTTAAAGATCCTCAGTTTTGTATAATGTAATGAAAGTTTATGTGATAAAAAGGCAGGATGCTATAGTTGGTATCAAAGGATGGTTTAGTTATTTGTGGATATTAGGATATGAAAACTTTAGGAATAATCCTATAGAAAAGTTTATATATAGGAAATCTTCTTGGTATTGTGGTGAGTATTGAGTAATGGGTTGCCAAGAAAATACATCCATGTCTGGATACGAGCAGGTAGAGGTGGCTCTGGCACAGATGTACATAGGGGTAAAACCCGAAAACACCGCATTGATCTAGACTCAAACAGGAACTGGTACACGACAATGGGCCTTGCTACACTCTTGGTTACGACACTCCCAGGGGATATGCTTTGGTAAATTCATAAGCTTAGTATGATCCATTGTAAAAGGAACAAAGATAAAATAATATAAAGATTCACATAAGAATATATGGTCATGGATAACCTAGATGAGAACCTAGGGGATCAAAAGGTAGGGTATACTTTTCTTCTAAAAGTTATCCTTATATGCTTTAAGTTCCTTTTCATGATTATTAGCTAAGTATTTAAGCCCCTAATTATACTTTCTATTCTTAGTTAATGGTGGGAAATGGAAGAACATGTCCCAACAACCAATGTGATAGGAAATGCGACGATTGCCGTATTAATATGAAAGAGATGATTAGGGGATTAAAAGATTATTATTATTTTGGAAGACGTTCACTATTTTGGGGACCCTATATGATCGAGGTATATATATTACTACGGTATTTTCATTGAGGAGTATGGTTGACTTATATTTTGAAGAATCGATGAATTTAAGGTGGACTTATAGTAATTTAGGTTACTTATGGGAATTATTAACCTATCATGGGTAAAATATGTTTACGTTAGCTACTTTTGTTATAAGATGTTAGGAGTGGTTGATGTTGTTTGGAGATGAACAATGAAGTTTATTTTGGAAGACTATGTTATCAAATCCTTCTTGTATTTGGGTTAGAATCTTAGTTTGGTTTATTTTGAGCAATCTTAAGGATCATTATTTATGGAATGGTCTATGATGAACTTCGGGTAGTACCATGGAACTTTGAAGATTTAAAAGTAGATTCCATTCCTATGAGATTCTTTATATTTTTTTTGAAGAGTTATTTTACCTTACCCTTTCTGTTTTTTGGATAATGTTTAAAGATATAAGAAATAGATAGTTAATCTTTTGTGGATTATGAAGACGATTCTTGTGTTTTGATGAGACCAAGTAGTTTTGAATGCTCATAGCTTGGAGGAAAGATTAGTTTTGGGTAGAAACATAATAAAGGATGAAACTCTACATGAAGATATGTATATTTTCTTATTTTTTTGTTTTATGTTTTAAATGAATTCCTAAAAATTATGAAAAGGAACATAAAACAAAAACGTTGTTGGTTTACATTTCCTACTAGGTAATCAAAGACCGTTTACACACATCATAAGTTTGGGATTTTCTTATGGTTAATTTTCTCCTAACCATGTTCTCTATCACTCTCCCCTAGAACTTGACCCTTTGTTTTTCTTCCATGTCCATGTTTTCCTAAATGGAATCCTAGTGTGGGTAAACTCGGGTGACGTTTTTACTTCCCTTTCATTCATTTAACGTAATAATTTTACTGACCCCTTTTCGGATGCGAGAATTTCAATGAAACTTCAAAACTCAATTTTAAAAATTTATAGGATGCAATTTCATAATGGGGGAAGAATGTAACGACCGAAAATTTTGAATAAATCTTGTTTCCTAATTTTATGTGTTATTTTATTTATTTTTATATTCAACAAAAATGTTTCATTTGTTAACATGATTATAATTAAAATGAGACCGTTGGGTTTAAACGGTTATATGACCATTGGTCAATATGACCGCTGGAAACAAAACGTTTTTATTATTGTCTCTAAATACAACTAATCTTGGTTAATTATTATAGAACGATGATTTGATGGCCTCACCCAGTAGTCTTGGACCGATCAAAGCCCATCTAACAGAACATGGGAAGGAGGTAGCACCACTGGGCTTTTCTCTAGACCAAACCCAAGCCGAACTTCATCATGTGAAGCTAGAACGGAATCGCCTCTACGAGAAGTTCAAACTAATAGAAATTACTACTCATGCGATGTTAACCGATCCTCCCTCAGATTCTCTCACCTTAGCACACCTTCCACTTAGGTACTATGATGGTGTGATAAGGGGCTATGTAAGGAGACCGTAACTGCCTTGTGTAATCCTTTGTTTTAAAAAAAATTGGGATTTCTTCTTATGATGAAGTTTATGAATTTTTAAATGACCGGATAAATATAGTATGCATATTTTTGATAAATTTTAGAAAAATGATATTTTAAAAATGTTTATGTAAACCTTAAATAATTAAAAATATGTAATGATTTTCAAAAAATGGTCTTCTATAATTATGTTCAGTACGAAATTTAGAGTCTAATAAGATCAACTTGATTTTTCATGAAAAGTAAATTATGAATAGTGATTTTATGATTAGGATTAGTAATGTGTCCAAATGTATTAGTAATCACACTTAAAGAAAGTATTAATATAATCTAGGCACCTTGATTAAGTAATGTGATTCAATAAAATGGTTAAATAATGGTTTCATAAATTATTATTCATGTATTAGTTTTTTCTGGTGAATAGTGTTTTTTAATTAAAAATTTAATTACAAATATTTAGAAAATTATTTTTATAAAATGGATTTCATTTTTGAACTCAGAGCGTCGATATTATGTTATGGTATTTTTTTGGGATTTTTCTGAAAAAATGAATTTTTGGTGAATAGTGTATTTATTTTAAAAATTTATTAAAAAATATATAAAAATTTATTTTTATAAAATGGAGTTAATTTTTGAAATCAGAGCACTGATATTTGGTTAAGATGAAATTTTGGAATTTTTCTGAGAAAGTTGATTTTTCAGTGAATAGTAAAAATATAGTTTTAGGGTCTCGGTATGTTTAATGATCTCATAACTGTGTCATGATGATTTCATGAGATATTTTAAGGGATGGCCGGAAAAAGGGGATGCATTATTGTATTAAGGGCCCAATGTGGCCTAACTCCATGGGAAGTACCATGGGAGGGCCCATGCTTTTGAGAAAACAACTTTTGAGGTGTCCCTTGGCCATTAATGCCTTGTCCCCTCACTTTCCCTATAAATACCAAGAAATCCTCTCATCCTTTCGACTCCCCAATCTCCCCCAACGATGTTCTGGTCTCATTACCTCCCATGGAGTCCTCCCAAAGTGCCCCCGAGCCCTCAAGGTCCCAACCTTTTAATTTTAAGAGTTACGTTTTAAGGTAAGGGATCTGATCTCTCTCTTTCTTTTAAAGAAATCTGTTTTATGTAATTTCATTTATGCTCCATGTTCATATGTTAAAGGGTGTTATTTTATACTCCTCTTACTGCCCTTTTCATTTTCACATAATGAGAGATCCCCTCTTACTCTCATTATTTCGTTTTATGAAGTTTTAAGTGGCGCCGTTAGGCTGCCGAAATTTTTGTAATGGATTCTTTCTCCCTTCTCATTTATCAAGATCTATTTTCATGTAAAGTATTTCAAGTTATTTTTTATTAAGTTGGGGTATGATCTCTAAATTTATCATAATGATCTTTTATTATCATATGATGAGAGACCCCATTTGGTCTCTTCAATTCAGTATTTTGATGTTTTAAGTGGCGCCGTTAGGCTGCCGAATGTTTAAGTGGTTCTTCACCCTTCTTGTTTTGAAGTTCTACTTTCATGTAAATTCTTTCAAGTTCTTTTTTTGTTATGTTGGGTTATGATATATATATCTATCATACTTATCTTTTATGACCATATGATGAGAGACCCCATTTGATCTCTTCAATTCAGTATTTTGATGTTTTAAGTGGCGCCGTTAGGCTGCCGAATTTTTAAGTGGTTATTCACCCTTCTTGATTTGAAGTTCTACTTTCATGTCAATTCTTTCATGTTATTTTTTTGTTATGTTGGGGTATTATCTCTAAATTTTTCATACTGATCCTTTATGGTCATATGATGAGAGACCCCATTTGATGTCCTCAATTCAGTATTTTGAAGTTTTAAGTGGCGCCGTTAGGCTGCCGAATTTTTAAGTGGTTCTTCACCCTTCTCGTTTTGATGTTCTACTTTCATGTCAATTATTTCAAGTTCCCTTTTTTATGTTGGTGTATGATCTCTTTATCTATCATACTGTAATCTTATGTTCATATGATGAGAGAACCTATTTGATCTCATCAATTCATTTTTTGTTGATGTTTAAGTGACACCGTTAGGCTGCCGAATTTTTATGGGATTCTTTCACCCTTCTCTTCAAAGTTCCAATTCCATGTCAAGTCATGAAAGTTACTTTTTATTATGTTGGGGGATGATCTTTATATCTATCATACTGATATTTTATGTTCATATGATGAGAGACCCTATTTGACATCATCAATTCATTTTTGGTTGAAGTTTATGTAACGTTGTTAGGCTACCGAATTTTCATAAGAGAAATCTTATTTTTGTCTTCCTTTCATGTTCTTCATTTCATATGGTATATTTTCATATTTCATTACCATGTTCTTAAATACATTATATTCTGTCCCTCTACTATTTTGTGGTTCAATTATGACTGTTTGACCCATGTCCCCTCTCTTTTCAACGTTTTCTAAAACCCTGTAAAGTAGCTGTTGTGCTGCAGATTTGTCGTCTCAAAATGCCTCTATCTTTTTTTCAAAATTACTTCATGTTATTAAGTGAATACTCAAAGATCTTATTTCTACAGGGTTATTAACATATATACAAAAATATTCTATTTTAAATTATGGGATTTACATACATGAAACCCGCTCTCCCCTTCCGTGGGTTTAAAGTGGCGTAAAGATCATGTCGTTAAAGCAGTTTTTAAAACTTTATGATTATGAAATGAAACCCATTTATTTTTTTCTATATGGGTTATTTATGAAATTTTTGATTATGATATATGTGTCTCACATGATAATAAAGGAAAATTTAAGAGTGCGCCCTGATAGCGCTCCAATGGATTGGGTAATGATGTAACCACTAGAGATTACAATTTTCACGATACCTTGATGAATAACCTTGGTAATTTTCAAATTACACCTTCAGGATGGACCTTGGTGAAATGTCCATGATTGTCTATGTTAAATGATGTATCCACATCTTAATGTTTTGAAAAATGAAATTTCTATTATGATATGCCACATGATTTTTTTTATCATGCCTTAAAGTTCTTGTTCATGACATAGTTGATGTATCTCAAGTTCACATGTTAAATGTTTCCTTTGTTTCCCTTACTGGGCCTTCTGCTCACCCTTTCATTTGATGTGTGTCCCTAGGTTATGAGATACAGTAATTAACCTAGGATGAACACGAGGATAATCCATTCATGTGTTTAAGAAGAATGTTTTATGTTTTCATGTTTTAAGTTCCTGGTTTCCAAGACACTAAACCATAACGATCCTTAGTTTTGTATAATGTAATGAAAGTTTATGTGATAAAAAGCGGGATGCTATACTACCACTCCTATTTGGAATTACAAAATAAGATCACCTGCTTCCATGAGGGTATGTCTATCCAACTCAAGTATGGTCAACTACACCCACCTATGCATGTGTTTATTTTGTGCGGCCTGGGTTTCCTATTTCTCCAACAATGGAAATATCCATCCCAATGTTGTAGATAAAACCTGACATTTTTTTCTAATACATTAAATCTATGTATGAACTTTGGATGTCCACTCCATACCCAAACTAATGTCGTAAGGCCTCGATGCTACCACCAGGAGGTTCCAACCGAAACTCTCACCACAAGGGTCTGATCGCAACGTTGGCGTAAATGTGATTATCGAGTCTCCTAACAAATGTATCTCTAGACGTGAGGGTCAAGTCTATAACATAACAAGAAACACTGGGTCCTGGAAAAATTCTTGGAAGGAAGGAATGATATGTTCCAATGGATTTTAATATGAAATCTTGTAGTAGACAAAAATTGTACATTGAATCATTCCTAGAGACCGTGGTTTCACTCGTTGACATGAAGCTGCAACTCCCTTGACTTTTACACTGGCTCCCTGTGCTCATTGGGGACCAAATTGGTTTAGTGGTTGTATCTTGTCAAAAAGTACACCACCTCATGCTGCTCTACTAGCTCCAGTCCTACATCTGAAACCCTATATATTTTCTTGTCTATATCACATCCTCTTCACAAAACATGTTACATGCCCATGTCTTTAAGAATCACACCCATTTCAGATTTTCCCACTACTAACATTCACTAGTTCTATCTTCTTAGCCAAAGAACATTCAATCACAAAGGTTCCCTATAGCACTCTAACATAGTTAGGAATTCATAGATGAATAGTGTGGGATTTAACATCCTTAAACTCACCGCTCTTGGATGTTTTATCCTTGAAGCACTGATCATATAATTTTCATCGAGTACCAGGAATGGTCGGTACGCCTCGATGAATACTTATGTACCGACATGTCATCCTGATGAAGCCGTATAAGCTCAAGAGATCTCTCAGCCACCCACTCAAGCCAGTCCTCAACTGCCTGTGTGTCGGTCTTACCTCAGAACCTGAGGGGTATCAGATGCTGAAACATGTTTATGTCACTAAGCCAAAATTTGTCCTCTACCTGTAACGCTGGTTGTAACTATTGGCCAACAGGTAATGATATAGCTGAAACACTACCCGAAGGTACTCTCTTGGGCATCCATCCACAAACCAAAGCCACATCACTATTGAGACCATCCTCATGGTCACTCAGTGGAAAAGACTAGAAGCTAAGATCACCATCTACTGTATCGGTGTCTCCACTAGGAGGAAAAGACTAGCCACATCCTTCTTCAAATCCTCAACTTCCTATGAATTTGTATTACCTCGAAACATCGGAGGCCTCTGTCGCTGGAACTCTTACAACACACTTAGTCAGCATGAATTCTATACTGGTGGGTCTAGCTGCCACACTCGTACAATGGGTGGTGGTGTTGTGGGTACACCACATGTAGGTGCTAACGCCTTAGGAGGGCCATAAACGTTCCCTCATCGCTCAGTGGTCCATCATCAGGTACTCTATTAGGAATACTGGGTGAATATCTATGCGGTGACATCCTGATCAGGAACAGGTGCACCATTGTCATTAAAATATACCTAGTTATAATAATCCAAAGTATTCAATGGAAAAACTATTCAAAAAAACACGCAATCAGTGGTTTTGTGTGCTTAGTCAGAAATAATATTTCTGGGTCCTAGTGTGTGGATACGTCATCTGCCACACCAACACTAGACTCTCATAAATGAAAACCACACTGAAAATAGTTTACACTATTTCTCTACATAGAAAATATCAGAGTCCTAGTTCTTAGATAGAACCAAACCCCTCTGATACCAATTTATCACGTCCCATCCCCCGGGGACCATGTCGTGACTACCTCAAGCCCTCCTTCCATAGGCCAGCAGCTAGTGACCAGAAAATAAAGGGATACTCCCTAAAAAGGGAAGTTATTTTTTTTGTCATATACAAACACAATGTCCAAGAACACAACATGAAGAATTTGTGAAGTAAACAAGCTATATCAAAATAGTGATGAATATAAAATGGGGCTAGAATACAAGCCCAACATTAAAGGTACATGTACAACTAAAAATAACATAAAATTGGATGAAAAGGGAAAAAAGATAATAGGTGGTCCTCCTAGGTTCCTACCTACATGGTAGGTAGAATTATCCCCCTCAACACTCAACGTCCATCCATACCCTCCGTGCCAAGTCAGACCAAAATGTTCTAACTCCTCCGCCATCCATTCTAGGAACCCTTAGCATCGACCAATGTTTCACATCATCTATATAGGACACAACAAGGTGGGGACAAAGTCCATGAAAGGGTGAGTATATCCATACTCAGTAGGGACCCCCGAGACCCTGTAGGTCACCTAATGTTCCACAAGAGAACCACAATGAGAGACATCCACTATACATAGATATAACCCCAAACATTCACCAAAGTAATTAATATATACACATCTCATAAGTGAGGGAAGAATACTACAACTTAATACCTAAAAGGTAGATTACATAAAAATTAAAGTACCACATATCATAACCTTAATCACAAGAATAAGTTAAAGACATCTATAATCAAGATTTATTATAGGGGTAGTAACAAGAAACATATCTAGTGACAATGTTGAACGCCTCAGTGACTAGATAAATTCTCCTCTATCGAGTATAGAGGGCATGTCACATCACACCGAGGCAAATCCCAATAACATTGGACTAAAGAGGTACTCCTCCTATAGAGGTCTGACACGTCACAAAGAGGCACTCCATACCATGGGTCTGTCATGTCAAACATAGGAGCTCTCCCTTATGGCCTGCTGAGGTACTCCTCCTGTGGAGTATCGTCGGTCTGCCAGATCACAAAGAAGCGCTCCCCAATGTGGTTCATCTGTGTCACATTGAGGCACTCCTCACTAGGAATGTCGATTCACTTTGAGTCATATTGGTCAATAGTCATCAAGACTCAGTAGATCATAAGATTCAACATGTAGCGTGCTTGGGAGAACCACTCCCCAAGTTATCGGTCAAACTTCAACGGCATGAAATTCCCACGATGAAGTATCCCAAAGGTCTTCCACGTCATAAGTGAATTAACGCAATAGACATAGCGTTAATCGAACACCCGTTCTGTATATTAATAGTCTTTCTACTCAAAGTTCCTATTGGATTCGGGGTCTGATCCTACCTGATGAAACACCAAACTTATAAAAAATTCATGTGGAGTATACCAAAAGGACCATCTCAATACAAATATCTCGGTGCCGCAAATAGTTCATCAAACGGACGAAAAATTTTCATTTTATGGTCAATAGGTAAAATCGAGTCTAGATGGGGATGGGTCCAGTCCACCCCAGTGTGACCGACCCGATCCGACCCAGCCTAGACCAACTTGACCCATTTCGGGTCTACCTGATCTAGTCTGGGTCAGGTTCAGAGGGCATGGACCTCGGTGGACAGGATCGTAGGGGCATGGATAGCCCGACCCTCTAATGGGGTGGTTGGACCATGATGGCATAACCCTTTGGTGCAGCCTGCTGGTCATCCAACCGTGCATTCTGCATGGCGGCTTGCAGTGTGGCTCATGGTGGGCAGGCTGTCCTCCCTTGCTGCAACCTGGGGGGAGCCCCCCCCCCCCCCACATAATCTTAATGGCCCGATGGTCATTCGATCACACAATTGGCTTGCATGACCGCTCGGTTTCCTGCAAAGTGCGCCTTGGCTGGCCGGTTATCCTTCCACCGGCGCGATGATGTCGGTGTCCACCTATGACCGTCTGGGTGCCGATTGACAAACAACCTCCACTGCAGCCTCTGGCACTACCGGCAGCACGGACGTGCACCGCCACACTGCCAGGAGGCCGACCGCCACCCTACTCCACTGTAGCTGATGGTATGATACCTCCTTCAAAACTGGTGGTACGGACACACACAACCCTTCATCCAACCCGATCATCCAGGTTTCAGCCGACACATTCTTCCATGAGCTACTGAAGCTTCGTTCCGAACAGAAAAAAATTAATCGGTATTATTTTTGTGATCCTTTCATTGATGACTCCCTGTACATATATCACCCTCAGTGAAACTCTATGTTTCCAGTATCAACAAATATTAGGCTTCGAAGAGTGCACGATGAATTCACAAAGAATAAGAAGAAAACGAGAAAAGATTATCTGTGGGATGATGGCCATGTTTGTTTGGCCATCATCGTCTTGAATTTAGGATAAGAAGAATCAATAAAATTCATTCATATTAAAAAAAAACCCTACATCAAACTTCTTTAAAATATTCCCCATCCTCATGAAGAAATATTTTTTCAATCAATAAGTTTGATTTGATCCGCATTCTTTTTCTAGAAGTGAAGAACATGGGAAACAATAATCACATTGATTTAAACCCCATCCTCATGAACGATGGTGAGCGCTCATTTGTGGAAGCGGGTTAGTGTTCATCTTCCCCCACAACTAGCCTCCGACGACATCACTCATTCGTCAATCTCTAGTTAAGAGTTCCAATGTCGCTCGTCAGCTCCCACTGGTACCTGATCCGTCCTTCAAAAGTTTCACATCACTGCATTTGGTCACTTCTTCATTTCATGGTGAAGTAGTGATGATACCTCTCCACCTACTACATTAAAATAAGATAGAGGAAGGGTGTGCATATTTCCAGAAATTATTGGAGGCCTATTATTTAGGAACCTTCATAATTCTCCAATGGTGTAGTTGCATATAATTGAAAGGTCAAGCCCTTTATTGGCATGACACAACACTAGTCCCACCGTACTACTCATCCGTTGGAGAAATAGAATAAAAATAAAATAACAAAGTCATTTTATTTATTCTATTAAAAAGATCCAAAAAATAACATTTTCTCTAGACCTACTACAATCGATGTGATTGTCTCCATAAAAAAGTATTCACATTGCGTGTTCAACGATGTCCTCATATTTAAATACTGATCACCGGTTCACATGTTACAAAATGCTGCATGTGCTTTTACTTAACGTACCCACATGAATGTTTGAAAAATTATTAACAGTCACCCTCAGCCTACGCTGGTCAAGGTTAGGCCCTGCCTAAGTGAAACACACCCAAAAGAACACAATGTTATTCTCATATTTCCAATCCGAGTTACAGTTTAAAAGTTTTGGATATTACAATAAAATAACTGTCACTTAATTATTTTATTTAAGGCCAAAAAAACGTTCTCTGGTTGCCCTCACCGGCTATATTTAGTATCATACTAAAGAAAGAATACACTCATGAGTTAAACGGTGGTCTCAAATTTTATGTTATAGTTACCGTTAATGAAATATAAGTATTTGAAAAATAAATTAACATTATTTTATTATTTTATTTATAGTTTTTCCATTTTCATGTTTTATTAGAGGGAGTCCCCACCTACTAAACATAAGTCTCACCAAGGGTAATCCTGTTATTCTTAGCCGAATAGTGCAACCTGATTTTTTATACAAGTATCCATTAATGAGTTAGTCCACTTTTTACGAAAAATTGCTTACTCATCCTAATTAATCCTTAAAAAACATTTACAGATCATTCTGGGAACTCCAGGCCTCGGAATCGTGCACTGTCAGATTTCGTGGTCATGAAATAATTATATATAATTAAAAAAAATATAAGGAATTTTCGGGAAATTACAATAATAGGGTGTTAGGAGAAATATATCACATTAGAATCTAGTACCTATCATATTGTCAGTGTAGTATATATCCCATAATATAATTTCACCCTCATTATAGTGCGGAAGGAAGGAGTTGGGGTTTTCTAACGACATACACAACATCACCAGAAAATGATTTTTTGAGATATACAAAGAATTGTGATCTCCATATAGACTCATGTATCCCAAATGGTAGTTATCCATCTTGAACTGTACCCACGTATGGAGAAAAGAATATTCCAATTCCCACTAATCTATAATGTTTCCTTCCAAACAAAAATCACATTATTTATTCAAGTCCAAAGGTTTTATTTGAGGAATTATTGGTTTATCTTCTTGTAATGGGGTGAGAAAACAATAATTGTTTGTAGTTAACCAGTAATCAGTCTAGGTTAGTTTCAATGTGTTTAGAAAAATGAATGATTTCGGTATATAAATGTGTTTCCAACTACCATTGCATTCCTAGGATGAAGTTCATTTGGGGTAGAAAACAAATGTAATGGTTATTTATATTTGGGTAATTCAAGAAAATGACATCCAAAAAACATAAACACGAGATCAGTAGGCAGTTACATTGTAAAAAATCATTCAGAACCAAAATAATATGGATCATCAACACCTAGTTCTTTGACTAAACTCTCTTGAACCATTATATATCATTTTTCTTAGAATCTCATCTTCCGACCATTGTAGGGGAAGCAATAGAAGTCGTCACAATAATGGTGTAGGTAGAAATAAACATGAATGTACCTCAGTTGTCTATTTTTACATCAAATCAATGCTCTCATATATATATAATTATAGTTCATGAAGATATGTACTACCTCTCATAGTTCGAATATATTACAGTCAACATTTTATTATATTATAAAATATGATATTAACGAGTGGATGATGTATAGGTAACAAAAATAGTCATGTAAATGTGTGTCCAATGAAAACATGAATTGTTTGAACAATAGTGTAGGGGATCACAAATGATTAAATTATCTTAAAAAGATATTAATTTTCCTCCTTTTGAAAAATAAAAATATGTATTGTGGAAATATTACCTATTTATATGTTAGGGTGGACCATGGGTTTGTGGGGACACCCAGTTCATTTGTGCGAAATTTTTTTGTGATGCATGAATAGAAAAAAATAATACATAGGATTTTTATACAAAAATCAATCCTCCACATCCTCTTTTGAAAATCATTCTTAGGGGACATTTTTTCACATATAATATATGTGTCCAATGAATCGATATGTGTTACAAATCACAATCGTGGATAGAAATAGACCTCCATTGAAATTCTAAAATACGATGAAAAAATGAATCTTTTAAAATGTTCAGGAAATAATACAACATATTTGACACTATGATTTTCATGATATAGGAGACTAAAAACAAATTTGATCGATGATTCCTCTACATATGCTCCAAAATAAATATCAAACATCTTGTTTAACATGATTTTATAAATCCAACCTTGAGTTTCTTCTTAGATCCTATAAATACAATGGTCAACCAACGTTGGGTTTGGATAAGAGGTGCTCGGTAAAAATGGTCTTCCAACTAAAATAAAAGAAATAAATATATAAGTTCACCCCATTTTCAATAACGAACATTTTGTATTGATATAATCAAGATCTATTATAGCACAACTCTTTATTTTTGGAATTCAGAAAACTAGACCCCAAAAAACTACATATGTGAAAAATTCCTTAACTACAATACATATGTCTTTTAATGTGTTGTATTATGAATGATATGATAAAATTAATCATTAATTAAAGAAACATAGGTTTGACACAACCGTGGACTCCTTTATAAAATCCAATATTTTACACAATATCCAATAGAATCATTGAAACTCTCTTTTATTTTTAATGAGGCATCCACATGCTAGATCAAATGGGTTCTGCACCTATACGAGTTCTCATAAACCCAAATTTATATGAAAACAATTATTGGACACCACATTAGTTTTTCATTATGGAAGATATAAATTTAAACTAGTTGAAATATCATGGGCTCTCTATCCATTTAAAATATGATTACCCATGAAGAACCCAAACAATTGAAAAATATCATCGACAACAATGTAAATTCCATCTGCAACAAGAGTATATAGAGAAGTATCAATTCCCTCAACTACTAATAATGTTCATGATTATTCTATTCCTATTATAAGTTTATAGAAATAGGATGTTCCTATGAATTTTTATACAAATACACCTCTATAGTTGATTTATATGCCCCGTCTATAGCATATTTAATGTTGACCTCACATTATATATATTAACAAGTTCGTGAAACATCTTTGAATCATTATCTCCTCAGATTATAAAATTTATTATGAATATAAATGATCTAAAGCCATGGAAATTTATTTAAAAATAATAATAATCTAAATAGCTTGATTAACATGTAAAACCGATCTTGGAGAAAACTATGATATAATATAAACATTTTACTATTTAAATAATAAAATCATAACCTAGACATTTATTATTTATGTTTTAATAGAAGTAAATAAATTATAATACATTTTTATAATTACTATATTAAATAAAAATGTATTCATTGATTATTATGACAAAAACTGAATTTTTAGTAAAGTCATTTTCTACATCACAAATATGGTTTAATCGAAACTGATTTTATATTTTTCATATAATATTATTAATTAATTTATAAAAATTATAAAATTTGTAAAAATAAATCATTTTTTAAATCATAATATGAATTTTATCTTAGGTAGAGTTTTTGATAATTTTTAATAAATGGTTGGATATTCATTGAACAGTGAAAAATATATTATCTTTATAAAACTATTATTTATGTCTGTGTATAAAAAAATTAAAACTTGTAAATTTTTTTAAAAAAATATTAATAGTTCCATTGTAAAAATAATAATTTATTAAATTAAATATTAATTTATATTAAAATACTTTTTTCTAATAAAACATTTCTATACATCAAAATACATTTTTTTGGAAATTCATTTTTATCATATTTTTTATGTTTATTTTAACAATCATCTCAACCACATATTACTATTTATTTTTTAAAAAATTAATTTCATATTTATAATCCTGATGTTCAAATCTGGTAATTTGATCAACTTTAATTTATTCTCAAAATAAATTGTATCCATACGGAAAATTTTTTCAATTTGGTATTGATAAAATGTGTAGAATACAGTTCAAAATAGTTCTTATGACTCAAATTTTAACCACATAGATGACTATATTTCATTATATGGTTTTAATTTTACCGAAATCATGAAAACATGATTAACCTGGAATATTGGTTCTATAATGATATGATAAAGACCATTATAAAATACCACGTAATGGAAAATAAAAAAACAGATTGTTATTATAATACTTATAATTATTTTTGATATGATATATTATTCTCTAAATATATATTCAAATGACATATAATTTTTTAATAATGGTCGTTTTAAAAATAATTGTACTAGATTGATTACATTAAATAATTACAAAGCACATATGTTGTCATCATTCAAGAAGTTCAAAAAACAATGCGACATATTTTAGAAACATCACAATCAATGGTTTTTGTTTAAAATATAATGTCATATGACATTTAACGTCACTAATAATTTATTATTTGTGGTTAATGTATATAGATTATAGTTCTATCCCTCTGTTGACGAATTTAAATTAAAAATGTATTGATAATTCGTAAAATGACTTTAATTATAATATATATTCAATAATATATTATGAAATTATGTGAAAGTCATAAATATATTGAAATAGGACAAGTGGGATGGAAGGTGGTTTAGAATATCATTACATGAAAAATATTTGAGAAATAATTACCTTATATATAAATTGATATAAATTTATAGAATAATTCGTTATCATGGATAAGGTTAAAATTGGTCGTCCCATGTGTAGGGCCAAAAGATAATGTATACAATTCCTTCATAACCTATATAAATTTGTTATGTTGATGTTATTTCAACCATAAAAAATATTACCATGAAAAATATTTCAACATAGTTCAATTTTCATTTGAAAATGTATTTTTATAGGTTTATATATTTTAATTAAATCAAAATATTTTATTTCCATCACTGTAAAATGACACCACATCATAATTACTTTTCACCTCACATTGAGAAAATTAAATTGAATAACCCAAAAAATATTGTATTTTCAACTTGTTTTTATATATTGTAGAGTGAATTTAATTCATTAAATATCATCCTTAGGTTCAGTATGGAGATATCAACAATATGATCACAAAATAGTTGGTAATTGTTTTCACTGAGCATTTATTTTTAAATCATGGTATACATCTATGAATTAATTACTAATAATTACCACATAATAACCTCAGTATCATCATTATAATTGTATATGTTTCTATTAATTTCATTTTTATATTCTTTTAATTTTTTCATCAAATGGGATATGAATGTATGTCATGTGTATATGTGTCTGCTGCCACCTCTATGAAGCGATACTATACATTTTCCAGCACCAACTCACAAGGATGGTTTTATTGATGCTTTATATATTTTCATGTGATATTTATTATATTTTTATCATTATGGAAATGTTAATTTTTACATGAAATTCCCTGATTTCAACTATTAATAATTGGAGACATCAATAATTCGTAATGCACAAGCTACCATCTCCACGATTTGATGTAATTCAATTTTTTTAATGTTCTATCAGAATATCTGTAAAAAATAATAATTTATAAAATATGATAATATAATATTTATTAATATTATATAGATGATGGAACCATGTTCAATTCATAGCAATCAAAAATACCAAACCAAAACATACATGAAAGACAAAACGGTTTAACATCTGGAAATGATGATTTAAATAATTTATTTATAATATGTGGTTGTTAAAATTAATACATTGGATCATAAATGATATTATTAGTAAGTATATGTTCCTAAAATAAATTATTAAAAATTTTAATGTTACCACAAAATAGTTTGTAGTACATAAGAATAAATTTTTTAATATTGTTAGGGATTCTCATCAAACGTTTATTAATACGATTCAAATTGAATATTCAGAAACTGATACTTTTTTATATTGAATATTCATCCCATTAATGAATTTTATGATTATATTCATGGAATAAATTATTATTTACAAGTCTATATAATTATTCCTCTTTCACGAGGATTTTATTTTGAAATTACAAATTTTATAAGGGTTCTTTATCACAATAGTTTTTATTTGAAAAATGATTCATGTTATGAACCCATTTATATTAATGACGTGTACGTACATCCACATAAAATATTTAAATAACTGATACATATTAATTCGTTGTATTTAATGTAATAATTGACATTACATTAGTCAATTTATTTTTTCTTAGGATGTTACCAAAGTGGTAACTATTATTCATCACATGTAATATTCATTGTGTCTTACATTATGTTATGAACCAATCAATTTTTATTTTTTCTACATGCATCCCATGATATTTTATGTCATTTTGTTTCATTTTAATTTATTATTTCATCAATATTATGCTTCAAAAGTTACCAATGTAAAAATTTATATTTCATTAATCTAAATTTTACGTAGGATCCTTTATGATTCAATTTCCATTAGGGATATTTCATGAATTAACTATTCAAAAATTACATGAATTTATTTACAATATGGTAATTTCTAATGTTTTCTTATTTTATTATGATTTACCTATATTTTAATGGTCAAATAAATATGGAATTATTTTTTAAGGATTTATGGCATTATTTATCCTTATGGTTAAGAATAATTTTCCTTAATGCTTGTATATTCTAAATTGTTTTAAAGAAATTTCATTTTTCATTTCATGATTTTATCATGTCTTTTTTAATCATGTAATATTAAAGGAATCATTATGAAACATTAGGAATGATGATTTTTTTGTATTTCCTCAAAATTAAAAAGAAATATCCAATATGGTATAAACAAATTGTCCAACTGTCATGGGATTTCAATAATTTGGGAATTATATTAAAAGTTACAATGGTATATTTAAAGGAATATAATTTTATAAATATTATAGGAATAAATATATTTATAAATATCATATCAAATTTAAATATTTATTCCCTTCAATGAAAAATATTAAAATGTTACCCTAATTTAATTGTTCATCTATGTCAACATAATTTGATTTATCATATAATCCCCTAGGAATACATTATTAACCAATTTTCTATATTAATCCTCTATATGGTTTATTCTGATGAGGGAATTTACATGAAACCCATTTGCTTTCCATAAGTCGATTAATCAATGATGAATTACTTTGTAATAATGATGATTATGAGTTTACAAAATTATTATATTTTAAATTATCAGTGATATGATGACTTGATGAATTATTTAAGATATTTTTAATAAATATGAATAGATTATGATGATATAATTGGAGGTCCATGATTTATATGTCAGTATAACACATTAGGTAATTATTAATGTTTTATGTGATCAATGTTATATGGAAGATTTTTTTCAAGAGTAAAAGGGAGTACACAATAGGTTATTGGATGTCAAAAGCAGTTAGAGATGTGGTTACCCATGAATAACATGTTATGAATGTATTTGAATAAAGTATGGATATAATATTAATATTGTAATGATTATGATACACTTTATTCCACATATAATTGACATGATCTTATGCTTATAATATGGTGTAACGAACAATGATGATTTATTCTATCATGATTTAGGTATCAAGAACTAGAGATATTTATTCCATGAAACACAATTGTGATTTATGAATTTTTTATGTATGATTTTCTATTGTAATTGTCATGTTATTTTACATGTAATGGATTGGACCTCTCCGGTCTATTCCTTTGTGAAAATACGGGTTTTAGAGGTGTTTTGTGAGGTCATGGTAACTTATCCCCAACAATTTTACAATTTTCCAGTTCGATGAGCAGTTCCAACGGTATACAGTTGTGAACAGTGAAATAGTAACCCTCGGTAAATGGTTCCATTGGTAACCATCTATTATTACATCCATCAGTGGACAGTTCTATAGGTAACCTCTAATGGTAAACTCTCTTTCCTTTTCCAAATTTCCAATTCTGTGAATAGTTCCATCGGTAAACAGTTCTATCGGTAGCCTCTAATGGAAACCTCTCTTTCCTTTTCCAAATTTCTAATTCTATGAATAGTTCCATCAGTGAATAGTTCTATCGATAACCTCTAATGGTAACTTCTATTTCCTTTGCTAAATTTTGATTTCTTTTACAGTGTTTCCATAATAGTGACTTTCTAACAGTGAACTTTACATTCCATTGCCATATTTTGAGTTATGTTAAAAGTGTTTCCCGAATGGTGACCTTCTAATGGTGAAATTTTAATTCTTTTGAAAAATTTTGAGTTTCTGAACTGTGTTTCTAGGATGGTGACCTTCTAACAAGGAAGTTCATGAACAATGTCTAATGGTGAGGTTCATGAACAGTGTCTAACAGTGAAGTTTATGAATAGTGTATAATGCTGAGGTTCATGAACAGTGTCTAAAGGTGTGGTTCATGAACAGTGTCTGACAGTGAGGTTCATGAACATTTTCTCACGGTGATGTTCATGAATTGTGTCTAATGGTTAGGTTCATTACCAATGTTCTTCCTTTTCCAAGTTTTGTGTTTGTGAACTGTGTTTCCAACATCCTACACTTTCGCACCGTTAGTGTTTTCCATGGATGTAAAATGCATCTAAGGAATCGTTTTAAAGACTCTATGTCCAATTCAATGGCCATAACTCCTATATTAATTATTCCTAAGGCACATGATGTTTTTACGTGGTCAAACCGTGTGGTTTAATGTGATCTGCTTTTAATGGGAAAGTAAGTGTATAATAAATCTTCGTTCTGTTAAAATTCATAAAGGGACGGGATATTTTCCTCTTATATTCTTCCTCTTTTATCATTTCTATGAGATGATAAATCATTTCATTCTATTCCATAGAATTTTTATAGTCAAACATTTTTACTCGGATTGGTTCTCCTCTGTTTTGATGAAACCAAGGTGTATCGATGAATCCTCTATCTAAGGTATGATTTATCGTCATGCTTTTGGGGATCATTTTCTCATGTTTCTCCATTTCTTATTATAGAATGTAATCTCAATGATTCTAATGGGGTTTTCTCGGGTTTTAGTTTTGTGGTAATACCATGGAATCCTCGGGTGGATGCAGTTGATGCAGGAGGAGAATCATGACCCGTTGGGTGGATAAAGAATGTTATGAACTATTTGAGGTAGGGGATTTGTTGCTTCTCTTTTCTTTTACGTGTAACTCTATTGTTAGAAGGTTTTATCCCAATGGACAGCAATGGAATTGACATAATAAATATTTGAAATAGATAAATAAATTGATATCAGTCATATGTTTTCCCCTTGTTTTCTAGATAGTGTGATAAACATTCATGCTTCGATTAGCTGTTCGTTCTTGATGAAAAATGGTAAGGATCGTAATCATGGAGTAATTGATAATTGTTGGCTGTAGATAACGAGGCATGTAAATGAATCTGGTTCATCATGTTTTAATTTTATTTTAATCAAATTGGTGCAGTGAGAATGTATAATTATTTTTGATAGCTTACTAATTCCATTTCCCGAATTATGGAACCTAGTAGTAACAAATTTGTTAATTCAAAAAGGATTAAAGAAATGTTTGTTTGATAATTACTTGAAGGGTTCTGAGATACCATTTAGACGTTCAATGGTCCAATAACCCAATTTATGTGATGTTTTTTTTCAATTTTTTGTGTTTTGATATGTGCCTAGATGGCTGTTGTTATATGTGGGGGCCTGGATATTATTGGTTGTGGCAGAAGATAATGCCTAGATTGGCGAGATGTAATATTTTATGCATGTGTGTGTAGTGGAGGACACTAGGGATGATGGAATGGGATGTAATTTATTGTTGGATTCTTGATTAATCTTATTGGTTTATTATCATCTTTACTTTTCCCCACTCCTCAATGCAGCATGTCATGTTTACCCTTCTTCCGAAAGAGGCAAAGACGCACATGGTTTTCCATGTTCTTTCAGTGTTTAGATAATCAATGAAGGATGGGTCTATGCTCTGACTATAGGTGGAAAATACACGACAGGTTGTACATCTACTCATAGTATTGAGCCCCTTTTGTTTAGTTTCATAGAATTTTTTATAGAATGTCTGGGAATGTGGGAATGTAATTCTATAATGAATAATTGAATAAATGGTGTTAACCATGGGGTTGGCGTTTGCTGGAACATAATGATGAGGTTGTAATTTTAAAGGGACAGTGGTCCTTGGGTGTGATGCTAATGAAATTTAATGTGGAATTGTTCATGGTTAATTGGTGTTTAATGAATTAATTAATGTAAAGTGACACTTGTAAAAAGGTAATGTCATAATTTTTTTAAAGCTCTCTAAATTATTGTGTGTTTATATGATATGTAGTCTTAGAAGTGGTATCCCAAAGTCCAAGAGACGTTAGCTGCCGTTTAGTCTTAGACTAGTATATGATCATATTGTGGTTGTGATATTTAATATATTCTATACTTTTTTGTGTTTCTATATGCTACTCCACCCTATCAGTAAGGGAAACTAACACCCCGATGATTTTGAGCCCTATGGGTGTTTCCCCAAACATTCTGGTGGGAGGATGAATAGATGACTACCCCCTTTACCCCTACTCTATTCTCTTTTTAGATACTTGTTCTGGTAGGCACATTGGTTATTTTTCCCCATATATGTTTGTAGAGGGTTGAAATGTCTTGTGGTTATTCACACACATATATTCTAGTTATAGTATCATATGGATTACTATAAGTTCAACATGTATAGCCTATGATGACTAGAGGATACTTACTCAGTGTATGGGGTATAATGGCTTGTGGTATAATACTCAACGTATGATACACGTTATGCGAGTTGTGGTGTCTCCCCTAAACTACCGTATTACTTTATTTCATGGAATTGGTGGTTTTGTTGCATGAGGTGCATATTGTGGTGCTTCTCCCAGGTGTCTGTGGGCAATCGTTTTTGGAGTGAGATGCTCAAGACGTGCGATGTTGGGGAAAAGAGGCAAACAATGGGGAAGTGGTAGTGGGGTACCCTTTATATTCTTTATTATATGATATATTCTTGTATGTGTTATATAATGAGAGTGGACATGGTGAGGTTGGGTTTTGGTGATTAGTTAGTTTCACTTGTTGTTCATTGTGGTTTAGCATTTTTTTTCCTTACGTTCGAACGAGAGGCTATGGGGAGGATCCAAATGGATATATTGTTATACTCACCCTATGTATATATAATATATTTTTGTAGATCATGTGGTGTACTTTGAAGATCTAGCTGGTTTCTACTAGCTTGGGGTTGCAGGAGCTGTTCGGGCTTGTTGTTGTTGCGGTTTTTACTTTCTTTTGGGTACATGAATTTTTCCATTTCCTTTTGTAGTACATTGGCATGAAATTACATATTTGAACGTCGGTTTTATTTTATATTTCATTTCTGAGATGCAGTTGGTGGGCTCTATCTTATCTCTCTCTTTTGAATGAGTTCTCTTAGAGGGTAATTCGTCCCATATGTGTGATTATTATACCCTGAGTGCTAGTCGCCATCCCGGGGCCTCTGGTAGGTGGGATTATAGGGTCATTATCTCCATTCTCTCATTTCCGGCGTAATAGGGGTACACATTGTGGGGACGGGGTCATGAGAGAGTGGTATTAGAGGTCTGGTTGATGGATATGATGGAGTTTGTAGTTAGGAACAGGTGAGGCTACATGGGTTCATAGGTAAATAGTGTCATTCTTGTTTAGAAATTGAGGTAAACATAGGATACCAGCTAAGACATAAGTGTTTAGGTCCCCCTATTATATGATGTATGAACCTTTATGTTTTCAATGTCTACTAAAAAAAGTGATAAACGTTTCATGGTAGAGACCAAGGAAAGTATCGTGCATCATTCTTCTTTGTGCTTATATTTGAATGGGTATACCTTAGGATAGGTTAACCTAAAAATAATAAAAGGAAAAAAATTAATTAAATAAGGTTGAGTCTTCTATATTCCAGGTTGAGGAGCTCAAACAGTTTTTTATTTTACAGTTATGGCTCCACGTCGACGTCCTCAGCAGGTTTGTGCAGAGAATGTCCAATCGGTAGTGCTAGCAGATCACCGCTGGGTAGAGGATGATGATGACGACACATGAAGGAAGACACTCCAAGATTTTAAGTACAGAAGTCTACAGAAGAATGAGGTCTCCATTTTAGATTCAGTCACAGAAGACTGGTTGGAGGAGGTCGAGAGAGGATTCAGTTCGAACCATGCTCGAAATAAGAATTGGGTCTCCTTGATTGTGATGATACTATGTACACCAGTGAGGTAGTAGTGATTCTTGTTCGTCGGGGACCATGAGGAGTTAGTGATATCATGGGAGGAGTTCCGAGATAGGTTTAGAGTCGAGTTTCATTCTTCGATAGCGAAGGATTCCGGTCGACAAGAGCTTCTTACCCTTCAACAGGGGAGCTCCAACATTTGAGTGTTTGAAATCCATTTCACAAACCTTTTACAATATTCTTCAGACCCGTTACTAGATGGGGAGGCCTGGGCGAGGCTTTTCGGGGAGGCTTTGCCTCCAGAGGTCCTGTGACAAGTCACCCCATTTATAAGGAAAATATATCTTGAGGTGCTGGAAAGGGATGAGGTTGGCGAGAGGAACTTCTTCAAGACCGGATCATCACAAGAGGGGAATCATCATGATTCCTCATGAAGCAGAGCTGTGGTATGGGGTTCCCGGTTTTCAGGACAGAAGAGTTTCCCTTCAACCTGGGGTTGGTCCCAGCCCTTCACATATCATTTCTCAAGAGGTAGAATCTCTCTGACCTATTCTAATGGATCAATCTCTTTTTTTCCTAGGTGGGTGTGGTCATCAGGGAGCTAGAGTTCCCAACCTTTCAATGCGTTCATCGTGAACCAAGTGTTACGCTCCAGGTTTCTCTGTTTTTGGAAGTTCCAGCAGAGGCAGAATTTGTAACTTGCACTAGCTTTAGATCAGTAGAGGGTAAATGGGGTAGGTAGAGGACAACCCCAAGTTGCTCCCATTCCCCTGAGAGAAGAGTGTGGTCGTGGTGGTGGTCGTTATCAGGGTGAAAGAGGTTGTGGAGGAGGTCGTGGTTTTCTTCATGCTCAAGTGTTGCTAGCTCCAGGTGATCCAGACGTCATTCGAGGTACCCTTTTCATTTTTCTATATTGGTGTATTCCTTTTTGATTTAGGAGAAACACACACCTAAATATCACGTACCCTTGTCCATGCTTTGGGACATGAGGTAGAGAGGCATATTGTGCCCTTGCCATTGACTGCGCCAGTAGAAGATTGAGATGAATTGTTTCAAGTATGTAGAGACTGTGAGCTAGTGTTTGGGAAAAACTACTCGTGGGGAGATTTCCTATGTCTACGAATACAACCATATGATGTCATCCTCATCATCGATTGGTTGTATTCGGTGAAATCTATCCTGGATTGATACATGAAGAAGGTCATTTTCATTGGTGCGGACGGAGAGCCAGTGGTGTTTGTTGGCGAGTGAGATCCTCAGATGGATCATATGTGTGTTCTGTCCTTTTCATCCATGATGGCTGAGAGGATGTTGAGTCCATCAGAGGTTCAGCAGTTGATGTTTCTTAGGATTGTAGAAGCGTACCTTGATATATTTCCAGAAGAGTTTGTAGCATTACCCCCTCGATGAGAGATCGAGTTTCAGATCAAGATATAACCATGAGCAACTCCCATCTCTATGTCTCCATATAGTATGACACCTTCTGAGTTATGAGAGCTACGTATACCTCTTTATGTTCTGTTATAGATTTTTTTTGTTCTTCCATGTTTGTCGATGTGGGGTGCACCAGTTTTGTTCGTGAAGAACACTAGCATCAGTTTGCAGTTGTGTGTCGATTATCGTCACATTAAAAAATTGACAATAAAGTATCAATATACTCTTCAATGGATTGATGATTTATTCAATAAACTAAAGGGTTTATGTTTGTTTTCAAATATTTAATTATGATTGGGATAACATCAGATCCATGTGAAGGATGAGGTTATCTAGAAGACGTCTTTCTGTTGTCGTCGTGGGCATTATGAGTTAGTTGCAATGACGTTTCGAATGGTGAATAGTCCAACTATATTCAAGAGATTGATGAATGATGAGTTTTTTTAGTTCCTATGAAATTTTCTAGAATTTTACATCGATGGAATCATTATGTACTCCACATCTGAGGAGGAGCATGCAGATCATCAACAAGCCATTTTGGGAGTTCTTCGTCAACATCAACTATTTGTAAAGTTGTCGATGTGTGATTTTTGGGATCGAGATGTCTGTTTCAGGGGACAAGTTTTTTCCTAACTAGGAGTAGTTTTGGAGCCATGAAAGATAGAAGCAGGTGTGTCTTGGGAAGCCCCAAAGACAATTTTAGAGGTTCGAAACTTTCTTGGTCTCCAAGGAAACTACAGGAGGTTGGTATCCAATTTATCACGAGTTGCGACTCCTCTAAAATAGTTTTCCTGGAAGGATTGGGAATTCATATGGACTAATCAGTGTCAGGTAGATTTCATGTATATAATGGAGGAAGTAGTAAGTTCTTCAGTTCTTTGTCTTCCTGCTGAGGGGGTTCAGTTTGATGTTTTCAATGTCCCTTCACATCTAGGGTTAGGAAGTGTTCTCATGCAGCAGAGGTCAGTTGTTTCTTATGGGTCTCTGTAGTTATGCTCCATGAAGGTAACTATGCCACTCCCAATCTTGAGTTGGAAACGATGGTGTTTTCCTTCTTGTTCTGTAGACATTACCTCATTGGTGAGCGCTTTGTGGTTTTAAATGATATTAAGTGTTTAAGGTGTCTTCTCTCCCTGTGGGACTTGAACATACGATAGTGACAGTGGATGGAGTTCATACATGAATATGTCTTTGAGATACCATATAGACATGGAAAGAGGAATTTTGTAGTAGATGCGCTGAGTAGATAGTCACGTAGTGATGCTGTTCGTGAATCCAGTGATTCCTATAGTGTAATGGAATAGCTATCAGTAATACATCTTGATAAGGGAGAAGATGGCGGGTAGAGGTTGTAGTTTTCAGATGATGGTACAGTATTCCCTGATGCAGATGGTTGAAGAGTCCCAGTTGGGGGATCACGAGGTGGAGGTATGAAGAGGCCGAGTTGATTGTGGTGAGGCCCATGATAGTAGGACTATGGATGAACAATAAAGAGTGTTGAATCATGGATGGATTTTTGTTCCTTTGACGATGCGATAGATGGTTCTTAGATTTTTCCATTTTTCACCTTTAGCAGAATATCCTATGTACTGATCCTTGAGTATCATGTTTTGTTGGCCTGGGATGAAGCATGTTGTTACACAATTTGTGTCAAGATGTTTGGTCTTCTAGAAGGTGAAGGTCGAACACCGTGTTCCTGGCGGTCTTCTCCATCCATTAGAGAATCCTCAGTGGAAGTTGGAGGACATCTCAATGAATGTTGTTATTAGTTTACCATGAACTCAGGGAGGGAATGATGTTATTTGTGTGGTAGTGGATCATTTCAAAAAATAGGCCCACATTATAGTGATCAAGGAGTCGAGCTCTGTGGATGTTATTTTAAGGAAGTATCTAGAGGAGGTGGTGAGACTTCATGGAGTCCTGAGGATGATAATTTTTTATCAAGATCCTTGTTTTACCTCCAGGGTGTGGATAGGTATCCATCAAGATTTTGTTTATCAACTATGACATAAAACGTCTTTTCATCCACAAACAGATAGTTAGACAGAGTAAACCATCCATACTCTTAATGAAATGTTATGCTCTTGTGTTCCTGATTTTGGAGGTTCACAGATGAATCACTTACCCTTGGTGGAGTTCACATACAATAATAGTTTTCACTCAACCATTGGTATGGAACCGTATGAAGCATCGTATGGCTGACCATTCCATTCTCCGTTGTGTTGGAATGGGGTCAGAGAGTCTGCAATTTTAGATCATAACTAGTGCAAAATACAATTGATATTGTTCATGTGATTCATCAGAGGATGAAGATTGTGCAATATCGTCAGAAATCATATGTCGATCAAAGGAGGAGGATCTTAGAGTTTTATTTTGGGGATCATGTGTCTCTGAAGGTGACTGATCGTTGTGGGCAGTGAAGGTTTGGTCATGGGAGTAAGCATTCTCCCCACTCTGATGGGCCACTCGAGGGGTTAGATCATGTTGGTGATGTGGCGTATCAATTAGCACTTCCCCCGCAGATGAGTCAGATACATGATGTTTTCCATGTATCACATCTCCTTCATTATCTTCATGAGGAATCTCACATCATCGATTGGGTAGCGATCAACGTTGAGGATGATGCAACCTTTGAGGAGCGAACTGTGAATATCCAATACCAAAAGTAGAAGTTTATGAGTGGGTGTTCAATCCCATTGGTTCGTGTCATTAGGCGACATGGTGGCTTTGAGGAGAGTACCTTGGAACGTGAGTCACATATACGTTCTGAGTACCCATTATTGTTTTATGTTTATCTCTTTCGATGTGTCGATGTAGCCCTTTTCTTTATAAACCATTCTGGTTCATGAGGTGACTTCTTTTTTATGCTTTTGTGGCTTGCTCCCTTTTGGGAGGTAACACGATGGGTGGTTGTTTAGACCACGTTTGGTTTTCTCTTTATGTGGGTTTTGATTTCTCAGGGATGAGAATGTTTTGTGATGTATCTAATGTAATGTCCTAGACCACTCCAATCCATTCCATTTAGAAAATATGGTGTTTGAGGTGTTCCATGAGGTTATGGTGACTTATCCCAAACTCTTTGCGAATTTTCCTATTCTGTGAACATTTCCAATGGTAGACAGTTGCTAATAGTGCAATAGTAAACTTCTGTAAACAGTGTCATCAGTAAACATCTCGGAATAGTTCAATTAGTGAACATTTCTATTGGTAACCTCTAACGGTATCCTCTCATTCAATTGCAAAATATCCAATTCTATGAACATTTCCATTGGTGAACAGTTCTATCGGTATCCTCTCTTTCAATTTTCAAATTTCCAATTCAATGAAGAGTTATATCAGTGAACAATTCTATTGGTATCCCTTGACGGAAACCACTAATTCCTTTTCCAAATATTGAGTTCTTTGAACAGTGTTTCTATACTGGCGACCTTCTAATGGTGACCTTTTCTTTACATTGCCTAATTTTGAGTTCTGTGAATAGTGTTTTCAGAACGGTGACCTTCAAACGGTGAACTTTTTGTTCCATTGCCAAATTTTGAGTTTGTGAACACCATTTCCAGAATGGTGACCTTCTAATGGTGAGTTTCATGAGTAGTGACTAATAGTGAGGTTCATCAATAGTGTCTAACGCTGATGTTCATGAACAATGTCTAACAGTGAGGTTAATGAATAGTGTCTAATGGTGACGTTCATTAACAGTATCTAATGGCGAGCTTCATGAATAGTGTCTAATGGTGAGGTTCATGAACAGTGTCTAAAAGTGTTGTGAAGTTATAGTTTCTAATGGGGATGTTCATGAATATTGTTTTTATTTTACCAAATTTTGATTTTGTGAACAATGTTTCCACCTTCCTACTCTTTCACCCCTTTAGCTTTTTCCTTTGACGTAAATGCATTTATGGCCTCATTTTAAGAACTATAACGCTGATTCAAAAGACATAATGCCTATAATAATTATTCATAATCCTTAGGATGTTTTCATGTGTTTAAACCGCATGGTTTAATGCAATCCTCTTATAA
Organism: Viscum album; assembly: GCA_963277665.1. Taxonomy (NCBI): domain Eukaryota; kingdom Viridiplantae; phylum Streptophyta; class Magnoliopsida; order Santalales; family Viscaceae; genus Viscum; species Viscum album. The sequence goes on from OY728159.1 coordinate 1,439,378,909, forward strand.
TGGGAAATTAAGCGTATCTTAAACCGTCGCTCGGGGAAATCTTCTAAAGGGAGGAGATATCTTCCTCCCTAATTCATCCTATTTCTTCTTGGATATGATATGGTAAAACCTTTTAATTTAATCCATAATTTTTTAATAATCAAACATTCGTCCTGGGATTGTTTCTGCTCTATTTTGATGCAACCAAGTTGTTTAGATCAATCTCCTATATAGGGTATGTTTTATTGTCGTTATTTTGGGTTTCATAATTTCTTGTTTCTCCTTTCCATATAATTTCATGTAATATCCATGTTTATTAATGGGGTTTTCTAGGGTTTCGGTTGGTTCGGTCATACCATCGCATCCTCGGGTGGATGCAGTTTACACGAGATGTGAATCGTGACCCGTTAGGAGGATAATGTAAGTTAAGAACTGCTTGAGTTATGGGATTCTTTTCTTCCCTTTTGATTTACATGAAACTATATTGTTATCATGTTTAATCCCACTGGATAAAAATGAAATTGGCATAATAAATATTTTAATAGGAAAAATAAATTGATATCGGTCGTATGTTTTTTCCCTTTTTTTCTAGATAGTGTGATAACCATGCGTTATTCGTTTAGCTATTCATTCTTGATGAAATTTGTAAAGAACGTAAACTGGAATTAATTGATAACTGTTGGGTTTGGATAAAGTGGCATATAAATGAATCCATTTCTTCATGTATTAATTTGATTTTAATCAAATTTTTGAAGAAATCATATTTAATAATTTGTGATAGCTTAATTATTATGTTTCCCAAATTTTGGAGTCTATAAATAATAAATCTATTAATTCAAGATGGATTAATGAACTGATTGTTTTATAATTCCTTGAAGGGTTCTGAGTTACCCTCTTGATTATCAAAAGGCCAATAGCCCAATTATTGTGATATTCGTTTTCATGCTACTTGTGTAGTGATATGAGCCTAGATTTCGGTTGTGATGTATGGGGTCATGGAGACATTCGTTGTGGCTGCAGATGATGCCTAGATTGGTTAGATGCATCGGTTTATGCATGTGGGTGTCCAAGAGGACAATAGGGATGATGGAATGGGATGGATAGTATTGATGGATGATTGATTATTCATATTGGTTGATTATTTGCTTTAACATTCCCCACTACTAAAGGCAGTAGGTCATGCTTACCCTTCTTCCGAGAGTGGCAATGATGCATGTGATATGCCACATTCTTTTTTTATTTAGCTTCTCAAGGGAGGATGTGTCTATGCTCTTGCTATAGGCAGCAAAGACTTGACAGGTAGTACATCTACTCTCCATGTTGATCCCCCTTGTGTTTAGTAGAATATAATTTTTTTCTAGAATTCCTGGGAATGTGGGAAAGTAATACTATAATGAATAATTTAATTAATGGTGTTAACCATGGGGTTGGAGTTTGCTGGTGCAAAATTATGCGGTTGTAATTTTAATAGGACAATGGAATTTGTGTGTGATGCTAATAAAATTTAATGTGGAATTGTTCATGGTTAATTAATTTTTAATTAATTAATTAATGTAATGTGAAACTAGTAAAAATATAATGAAATATTTTTTTTAATGTTCTCTAAATGGTTGTCTGTTTATAGGATACATATTCTTAGAAGTGGAAGCTTGTAGTCTGAGAGACGTTAGCTACGGTTGAGTCTAAAACTAGGATATGCCCATAGTCTGGTTGTGAGATTTAATATATTTTTAACTTTTTTTGTTTCTATACGCTAATCCACCTAGTAAGAAAGGGAAACTGACTCCCTAGGGATTCTGAGCCCTGGGGGTGTTTTCCCCAACATTCTGGTGGGTGGATAAATTGCATACTACCCCCTTTGGCCCAACACTCTTCTCATGGTAGATACTTGTTCTGGTAGGAACAGTTGATATTTTCCCCCATATATGTGTGTAGAGGGTTGTAATGGCTTGTGGTTATTCACCCACATATATTTTAGATATAGAATCCTATAGACTACTATAGGTTTAACCTCTATAGGCTATGATGGCATGAGGATCCTTACTCGGTGTATGGGTTGTAATGGCTTGAGGTATAATACCCGATGTATGATACACATTATGCGAGCTGTGGGGGCTCCCAAAAACTACATTTTGACATTCTTGAGTGTACGTGGGGTTTTTTTGCATGAGGTTCATATTATGGTTCTTCTCCTAGGTGTCCGCGGGCAAGACGTTTTGGAGAGATATGCTCAGGATGTGCGACGTTGGGGAAAAGCGGCAAACCAATGGGGAATTAGTAGCGAGGTAACCTTGATATTATTTATTATATGATATATTTCTGTATGAATTACTTGGTGGGGGTAGACATTGTGAGGTTGAGAACATAGTATAACTATTTTGTTGACAAGTTAGTTTCACTTGTTGTTGACTGTTCATTAACATGTTTTCATTACTTTTTTACGAGAGGCTTCGGGGAGGAACCTACTGAATATAGTGTTATACTCAACCTATGTATATATAAACAATTTTTTCAGGTCACTTTGAGAAGGTTGGAGATAAAGCTGATTTCTACTTGCTTGGGGTTACAGGTGATGTTCGGGCTTGTGGTTGCTGCATTTTTTACATTCTTTTGGGTACTTGCGGTTTTCCCATTCCAGTTGTATTACTTTTTTAGGACATTAAATATATGAACTAGGAATTTCTTTTATATTTCAGTTCTGAGTTGGTGTTGGTTGGTTTCTATCTTATATATCTCTTCCACATGTGTTCTCTTAGTGGGTAATGCCTCCCATTTGTGTGATTACTATACCATCGGTGCTAGTCACCAACCCGGGACCGACTAGAGGTGGGACTAAGGGGTCATTATCTCCCTTCTCACATTTTCGGCCCTGGAGGGGTACACATTGTGGGGATGGGGTCATGACATTACACTTATACTAATGTTATACATACAAATGGTCAATAACTATTATCTAACTTGTTTACTATTAATAAAAATATTAACCCACCCATTCCATTGTTTTGTATTACCTATGAAAGTAATATTGGTTTTATGAATGTCTTCCACAATGTGGATACTAAATATGAATAACATAGTTAGAGGTAAATCTTTTAATAAAATAATTATGCATCAAATTTTACAGAGACATTAAACAGATATTGTTATAATATGGATCTTAATTATATGTATTATATATTAATATGAAATGATGTATTTTTCTGTATGAAATTCACTTTTTTACTATAGTTCTTATAAGAGGGATATGTAATTATTTTCTATTACATTTTATAAAAGATTTTTGTTATATTTTCATTATAACAAAACCACCTCACATTGTATTTTTCTTGTTATTGGGTGTAAGAGTTTACAAAGGAGAAGATCAAACTCATATTAATTGATAATGGAAAATAAATTAATGTTTTATATTAATAATATTTTTTGGGAGTTTTATATTTGTTATTCATATCATTCTGGAATCAAAAATTATGGAATAGTCTAAGATAAATTATCAGAAAAACAATTTAATAAGTGATGTTTGACTAAAAAAGTTAATTCTTAGAGAATCTCCTTATTCTAAAAATCATAAATATTTCATCAAAAAATATGTAGTTTGAATAAGAAAATATAAATGAATAGAATTTTTCACTATATAGAAATGTGGTATTCCATAAGAAAATCATTAGGCCAAGAAGCTAAGGATGAATTATTTTCTTATTTATATGAATATTAAATTTAATTAGGATTATATAATAATAATGTGGATAATCAGAGAAGATATATACAAAGATATATCACATGCGATGTGGAATCCCATAAAGATGACTATATTTTAACAATGATCTATTAAATGAGATAATAACGTGGATCTATCAGATGAGATATAGATATTGATACATCAGACAATATTATTGATATTTTTTTGATTATTTTATAACATTTTTTAGTCATGGGATGCAATTTTAATTAAACACATATTCATTGGACATGATGTGTTTTCTGAGATTTTGAAAAGTCATGTTTAGAATCCATAAAATGATCATGAATATATCATTCATACATGTTCTTGACCGAACAAATTTCATTGTTGATGTTTTCTACCTAAAAGGGACTATCATACTATATAAATCATATGATTCTTATCAGATAGACTAAATTAGATGATACTAATAAAATTGGAGAGATGAAGAGACAAATCCATCAGATGAGAAATTGAAAATGATACTTTAACAAATAGATATAATTGAAAATAATAGTTAATAAAATTTTAAAATTTGATGTTTCAACTAATGTTGTAGTATGAAATAGATGTCTTAAAAATTAAAAAGAATATAGTCAACAATTTTTATATAGATTCAAGGAATGGAGAAAAGTTTATTTTATTTGTTTTTCCATTAGGTCTAGAGACACAAAATAATGAAATGAATTCAATAATGAGGTTCTAGGACAATATCATCTTAAATGGTTTATAAATATTGAGATGATTTGACTCTATCAAAGATGTAGCATAAATTTTGAAAGATTGTTTCGAATTAAAAAAATCTATTGAGAGGTAATATAAAATAAAGATAACACGATTGGTGTTTTGAGTACTCCTGTATAAAGGGTTTCAAGTAAATTCTACAAATTTTCATTTCAAATTCAATAATGCAATGTGATTTTGTGTTCCAATGTGTTTATCTGACATAATTTCCCGACCATGGTTTTGTATATAATTTTGTGATGGCAGTTTTTGGATATAAGGAGTTATTTGAGAAGTGTTGGTTAGGATTCATTGGATCAATACGAATAAAAAAACTGAAAGTATCTATAAAATATAGGTGAATGAAATATTGGATTTCTAATTATGTTATTAGAATACAAGTTAAACATGTTTTAAAACAAAATAATCATATCGAAGAATTAGAGAGTGTCGTCAGACTATGTTTGGTGTGATGTGCAGAGAATTGTCTTCAATCCTACTAATGTGTATGAAATAAAATATTTATTTTTGAAGAAACTAAAATGTTCAATTTGTTGAATAAGCATAGTGAAAAGGTCCAGAATCATTTTTTAATGTTTTTAGGATTTTTATAACATCGTTTTTACATCATTAATTAAATTATAATCACATGTATTATTCTTTTAATCAGAGTTAAATAAAAGAGTTAGGTTATTACCAACATGTTGTATCCACTGAAAAATTGTTTTTTCCAGAGGATTTTGTAGTATTGGATTATTTACATCCCTGATAAATAATATTTACAAATGTTTATTTTTTATCCTTGTATGTTATTATATTCATATATATGATAAAATATTATTATTTTAGAAATGTGATAAATATTTTATAGTAGGTGAAGGTTATTTATAATTAAATTTAAATATTATAAAAAATGTCATTTATTCACCCCTCCCCCAGTCACTGACTACATTAATCATTCATGGACCCTATCAATTGAAATCAGAAAAATGTTCCCTTTGTTACCTATTTTTGATCTTTGAATAGAAATTTATATATATAGTTGGAATTATGTGAACTAAATGTGGATTCCTATTTTCCATTAAATGAAATATAATATTTTACAATATAAAACATTTCTATATCTTATGTACATTTTTTATGATGTTTTGGTGGCTGCTACTAATGGATTTCCTATTGAAGCTGAGAATATTACTTGAATAGTAATAGATAAAAAAATAAGTGGGTGATGGAAGGGATAAAAATGATTTCAAAACTCTATTAATTTAATTTGAATTTCAAAGAGTAAAGGGATTTTTATATACCAATTGTATTTAGGAAAAGCTTAAAAACCTATTTAGGTAATACAAAGAAGAAAACACAATATTACCAATATAATTGCTGATATTCAATGATCTCAAAATGGTTGAGTATGAATATGTTTTTGACTTCATTATATGGTATAATGATACTGTAAGAACCATAATATATATTCATGGAAAATGGAATTTTCAACTATTTTTAAACATATATTATGAATTCCTTCTAAGACGATTGATGTTATACATTCATATTTGGAATACTGTGATCTTGAAACTCATCTGTGTTTGACGTATTTATAACTCACCAGACAAATTTAATTGGAAGGTAAAAATTTACAAATGAAAAATAAAATATTGATAAGTATATTTTTTTCAATTAGTTTTTTAAAGGAATATCCAATAACATACTCAAATATGAATAATTTCAAGACTCTTACACTAATGTAGAAGTGAAGGAAAATTTTAATTATTTATTTTCAATATTTTCAATACATGAGAAATAGGAAAACATATGTACATTGATAAGATACAACCAATAATCATTAGATATTGGGAAATTGAGTTTATTTTAAATACTCCTCAATGAATAGATGAAGAAGAAAATAATTGAAATTGAAAAAATTCACTAAGATCATTCAAAAAACATTAACAGACATATAAATATTATTAAAAATTTAAAAATGAATGTTTCTATAAATATATAATGTTATGTTTCTATGGATTACAAAGAGGATCATAGTAAATTTGAGAATGAAGGTTCCCTAAATGTTTCCCAATAATGTGTATTTTAAATATAAATTATGTAGAGTTTTTTCATTATAAAATTTAATCTGATAGAAGAAAAGAATAATTTTGGATCCATGAAAAAAGTTGTGATGAACTAATGTTTTTAGAAATCCATATTATTTTATAGATAAAAAATAACAGGAAATATCAACATTCTATGATAAAAAGTCAGTAATATTATATTAAATATAAATCAATGTTTTTTCATGAGATTTATCACATAAAAAGTTATCTTAAAAAATAAATTAATATGAATGAAAAATGAGAAATAAAGGTTAAATTAAAGTAAAATAAAATAAATTTTATGCAACAAAAATTTCTATAATACATTGAAGGATGTTATGAGTTCCAAAAAATCAATTTCTAAAATTAATGATATTTATTGTCACTGTTAACATAGTAATGATTCGAAAAAAATTTCTTCAATGGTTGATATGAACAATTTTGTTTTCCCAGATATTGAGAATGTTGAGAAGACCTTTTATATTTTCAATTATAAAAATGTATAATATTTATCTTTTTTCAAATTCGAAATTCTGAATGATTTTTTTAAATGATTACTCAGTTTTAGAAAATAATAATTTTATGTCTACAATGAAAATTTAAAAATATGAATGAATCTATGAAATTTAAAAAAGTTATATTGTGAAGAAAAATGTTAGAGAAATATTATTTTACATTTCCGTGAAATATTAATGTTATGATGGAAAATATTCTCTCTATGGACATTGTTGGTATTATGGTGAGTTTTTTAATATCAAAACCATGTGTAGTTTCAACCAGCAAACTCTAAAATTATCCCATGAGTTATGGGAAGAATATTATTAAGGGGGTTCAATCCACTCTGAGAAGGAATCATGAGATAGTTGGTATAAAGGATGAAAATAAATTCTATCCATATGAAAATATTTGTAAAATATGTGAATACCCTAGAACTCTAGAGAGAGGATGTTTTGTATTTTTAAATGTAAAATAAAATTATAAAAAAACATGATGGATGTGATTAAAAACTAAGTAAAAGAAAAATCTATTACTGTAGTGAATGGTATAATTACTTCAAAATGGGAATGAAACTATCTTTTTAATTTATTTTTTCACCTATTATTGTATATTTGATGCTTTTGAATATTTAAAATGATTTCAAGGAACAACGACTTATGTTAATGATAAATCACTCTTAATAAATGATGTGGGACATACTATTACAGGGGAAAAGAAACATTAATCCAAAAATGCCATGTTTATTAATGGGTCAAAACAAACCATTTATTTGTTTCGCAACACTTTGATGAAGGTAAAAATATTTAATAATAAAATGGTTTTTTGAAAAAATATTTGGAGATGTAAATGTTGTTACATGAGGCCAATGTAAAAAGTGAAAATTGATTCTAGATCACCATTTTTAAAATTATTGTCAGCTATTCAGGATGGAAGAAGAATTTTTTGGTAATAAAATTCCGGGATATACATGTCGGATTAATATGATATATATATTGAAGAGAGAGTGTGTTTGTCACGTTCATAATATGATAAGAATAAGATATAGTATTTCTCAATTTTTATGAAATTGAATATAAAAAACATAATTCATATGTCTATTAAAATTTTTTGACTTCTCACATAGATAAAATTAACTCTAATGTTTTTGGGATAATGATATAAATAAACTCATATAAATAATTATATTATTAATATCATTGTTTTTTTAATTCTATTTCTTATAACTTTATTTTAAATATAATGTGATACTCTAATTGTGATTAAGAGTCTCAAGGGAAGTGTAGAAAAGGAATGTGTGTATCTTGAGAAGAAGATTTTAACTAATAATAGTGTTAAATAAAAAAATGAATAATTTAAAAAATTATGTTTAAAATTTGGTATATGTCATGATTTCGTTACACCTCAAATTCCACTAAAATATTTTATTTCTTAAATAAAGAATCAATGTATGGTGGTGATGAGGATTGCAATGTTGATTAAAAAAGATATTTTTCACTATATTTGGATGGGGTAAATGCTTGATGAATTTTTATTTAGATTTATTATTTCTGAAGTAATTTTTTTGAAATGATTCCTTATGAAATGTTCTTCAATTAACTTATATGTTTGAATTGTATAATAGTGATTAATAGTCCCTACATTTTAAAAATGATTAAATCATGAGAAAAATTTAATCAGTATGCTAAATAATTAATTTTACATGTTTATGATACTAGTGGTAGATGTTGTAGATGTTTCAAAATTGAAATAGGGAATTTATTTGATTCTGTTTCTATAAAATTTCACAAATCTCATTAACAATATGTTTCTATACCTCATAAAAATAAGGATTAAGAGGTTGATGGGATTGTTGAGAAATATAAATAGAATTCAAACAATGATGATTCCCAAAAATAGAATTTTGGTACTCATATATTTCAAGTATGGAAGAATAACATCATACATCTCATCCATGAATAAGTAAGGAGGTGGATGTATGAAATATTGTTGGCGATGTATAGAAAATATATTAAACGTGAACAACATAATTTTTTATTACACATATAAACATTTATTCAAAAGGCCTTTGAACAGATATTGGAATTTTTTTAGAATCACGAGAGGATTCATTCTACTAATAAAGAGCTGGATCTGGCTGAGAGGGATGATACTTGGGATTATGTACCCAATCTATATATAAATTCTATTTGAAACAATTTGTGTACCAATAAAAGATAAATGATGATTGTGAATTGATATTAGGTCAAGACCAATTGTTCTTTAATAGATAGTCACAAATATAATGTTTTGACATTAATTATACTTTTTATAATATTAAAACGATAGACACAATCAGAATATTTCCTCAAATTTCATCACAATAATATTTTAAAAAATTTCAGATTGTGGTTAATACTTACCTTCCAAATATATATCTTAATGAAGATGTTTATACTAATAACCCATGTGGATTCATAATTGGAAATGATAAATGTTATCTAATAAATATATAAAGGTATTTTTATGTGTTAAAAAAATATCAAATGCATTTGTATTAAAATTTGGATATACCAAATGTTGATGAACATTAAGATGAAAAAAAATTACACTATTCTATAAATCAATAAAAATCAAGATATCTCTCTTATTGTGAATTTTTACTTTCATGGTATTATATTTCATGTAAATAATTATTGTTCTTGTGAAAATATTATAGATGAGACTTATAATTCAGAAAAATTTAATATTCCTAAAATATTGAAGCATTTTCTTGGATTAAAATTCACAAAAAGTCACTTATTATTTTCTAATCTCAAGATAATTATGATAATTAACATCTAAAAATATTAATGGACAATTAAAACGTATTTACAATAAAATTTCAATGTGAACCAAAATTTTTATTATTTTAGAATAACATGAAGTAAATTATAGGAAATTTAAGAATATGATTTTATGTTTTTCATATCTGACTATATCATGATTAGATATTATTTATTCTATATATTTATATGATTGATTCCAATGTTCATAAAATGAATCTCCTCACATAAATGGAAAATGAACCCTCGATTATATTATAGGAAAAATATATTTTATTATCAAATTTTATATCATAGAAAGAATTTGTTTTTTTTAATATTTATTATTGGTAAGGAAATTTGTATGAAAAAATTATACATGTAGAATATTTTTTATTCTAGGCGATTTTTATAATTTTAAATACTAATAAATTATTTGATTCTTAAAATGGCTGAAGGTGAAATTTTTTCCACCACTCAAAATGAAACAAAACATATAAATATGATGGATCGATCATATGATTTTCATGTTGATGTCATGTAACATCTTCTGTTGGGTTATGGAAATCAATAGGAAAATGATCTGACTAAAATTTTAGTGAAACATTAATTCTCATATAATACTGATATCAAATATCACTTCCTCAGATAACATGTGGGGAATAATGAACCTAAATTCAAATATGTTACTACAAAGGAATGTGTTGTTTACATTTTCATAAAACACTAAATACTAATTTTTTCAATAATCTATGAAAGAATATGTTCATCCAACCAACTTCTCACCAAGGTTGATGTATGTGTTTTTATCACTTACCCTATATTCTCATTGGATTGTTTGTTATTAGTGGAGAATGTAATGTTTCATAAATTAATCTATTGGTACGTTCTAAACAATTTAATGATATTATGGTATTTAGGACTATAATTTAAAAGGGGATATTGGTGATTTCATTATGTGATTTAGTGAACTATTTTAATATTTTATTAATGATCTTTTAGAAATCATTGTTCTTAATGTAATTTATATTGAAAGTTTTTTAAGAGGTGTACTTTTGGGAGTTTAAAAATGTGTTTTCTAAGGAACAACATATATAAAACATGGATTTAGTATTCAATGATTCATATTTTCAACATTTTGTTCACTTAGATTGGTATAGAATTATTGATAAGTAATCTATATCTTGTGTTTACAAATTTCTGTACATTAAATTTCATTGTTACAAATAAAAACTAAATGGTGGTAATGTTGAGAAAAGGTAGATAAATATTGTTTTTGAAAGAATATTTTTGTTATATTTATCTTTTTTCGTCATTTCAAAAAATATCCTCTCATTTTAATTTTTATGTGATCATATGAAAATGATTCATACATAAATGATTGAATACAGATTTCAGGACAAATTAAATTCAATTAATGATTTATAATATTTATGATTTTTTATTTCTCAATTTATTGATCTTATAATTTAAAAAATTGAATTTTTTAGAGCTAATCAATAAGATGTACATGATAGATGGTTTCATAAGATATTTATGATTTAAAAATTTAAGATGATGACATACCAAAAAAATTCTTTCAATCCTCATTTATATGTATAGAAACAATTATGAGTTTATAGATGAATAATGAAATGAAATGTTTTTCTTTTTCTATGATGTTTATGTTTTCCAAACAAAGATCATCATATCAAGAATATTCTTATATATAAGTTGTTTGAGGACTAAGATATTGAATTTGATGAATTTTAAATAATCGAAATATGGTATATGAAAATAAATGGAAACACTGATATATATGATGTGATGTAGGAACCTATCTATTATACAAGACACTGAAACTAATCCATAAGAAAAAATCCTGACACTAGTCTATTAGATGAGATTCCATGATTGATCCATTAGATAGTTTAATTGTAACTAATTCATCTGAGGAGTGTTTAACATTATCCATTCAACTGATATTTTATTTCATCACACATTGTTATATTGTATTCAATTAATTAATTATGTTGTTAAATATGGATGTTTGGATTCATGTTAATGTGTAAGTACCTATTAAATTAATGGGAGTTTGACAATAAGAGGATATAGCCATCAGAAAAATAATTTATTGATAATATGAGGTTTATATAGATTTGGTTTCAGATAATATAGGATATTAGATATAGAACCAATAATGTCTATTATTTTTATTGAATTTTACCATGAGAGGATGCAATATTTTATTTATTTTACCATGGTTAATGAAAAAAATAATGAGGAATTATTTTCCTGATAGAATTTTCAATAATATATTTTTAAAATAGGGTTATGATGCTTGAGAAGAGATGTATTGGTCAATAAAAAATATCAAATTTTGAGAATGTCTATTGAGTTTCAAAATTATTCAATGATAGAGAAAAAAATTTCCAATGATTTGTGGTTTCTATAACAAATATATAAATGGGTCAAATTACAATGAACAAATTTAATGTACACTCACAAGAAGGAATAACACTAATGTTTTTGATTTCAAAATTCATTCCATGCTTAATTTCTGTGGAATTTTTACTATAAATATATCATGAAAAGTGTTTCAGGACATAATATGTGATTCGAAATATATTATTACAGATTCATCAGAAAAAATCAAAAATTTGATCTGAATGTTTCTAAAAAATAAGGAATATGGAGTAATTATAATCCAAAAGAAGAATAATTAGACAATTATTTGGACAGAAGAATCAGATCGAGGAATAAGAAATATCCATAAGAATTATTTTTTGTAAAATGTCCAGAGTTGTTCTTCCTACTGATACATGGTGAGAAAATGAATAATTTTATTATAAATTAAAAAAGTGAATGTTTTTTATGATTCACAGTGAAGTTGTTTTAAACCTATAGTTTATGATTATAAACATGATACAACATCATATTTATGTACATTATTCCAAAATAACTACCAGCACTATTATATTGATCATAATAATATACAAGTGAAATATAATTTCATACATGTTGTATCTATAGAAATTAGATAGTTTTATAAGGTATTAACTGGTATAAGATTATTCAATACCATTCCAATTACTACAATATCTTAATAAGAATTAAACCTTGTAAATATTTATGATCTTATCAATTGGTTGATTTTTTAATCAATGTGATAAATTTTTAATAAGAGTCAAAGATTATTTAAATATAATGGTAAAAAAAGAAATTATATTATTGATTCACATACCCCCTTATTAGTGATTACATTTATCCTTCTTCTTCTTTTTAGACAATATTATTATATGGAAAGACTCCTAGCCCAAGGAAGCACATATGTTATTCTAGTAGTTTAAGAATAATTATTCAAGTGTTTATGTATCATGACTTAATATTTTTGATGTACATTATTTTTAACTATGATATTATTATAATAAAATTTAAAAATAATCAATAAATTATTCTATATTATTTTTTCTTATTTATAAAAATATATTGAATGGTACCAATTTTCTTGACTTCTGATTAGTGGTAATGTGATATTTTTTGAAAAAAAAATTATTCATCAAAAGATAACTATTAATATGATCATAGTGTCGACATAAATATATTTAGTTATGAGATATATATTATTGATATATATATAACATAAATTGTGTTGTATTGTTGACATTATATTTTATTGGGGATTTAATGAAAAACATGTTCATGTAATCTTTGATGAAATTTATATCATATTAGTATTAATAATAAATATTTTCTCTTATTTGAATTTATTTACGGAGTAATTATAGAGTACTATTTTAGAATCAATAATGTTTTAATTGTGGTTTTATGGTGATTTTTTCAATTTTGTTAATGTATTAAAATATTATAATAAAATATCTGATAATGGTATTCACTTTTTTGATAAATTCCTTTTTGAGCTAATTTATACTGTTTTGTGGTTAATGTTATGTTGATTTTGGAAATTTTGTGATGTTTATTCTAAATTTATGGTTTTAAAATTTGGTGAGACATATTTCCGAAGAGTCTTATAGGTTACTACTCAAGATATGGTTTATGTATATCATAATTTGTTATTGTCAAGTTCGTATATATTTATGTATTATTTCATCATATGATGATTTATACATATTGAATAATTATTTACATCCATTTGATGTTTTCTAAATATCTAGAGTGATAAGGAATAAATTTTCATTATTTTTTAGTATTTATGATATTTAAAATTTTAATTTTAGTGCTTCAGGGACTTAAAATTCACCTTCAATATTTATTTCATGCAATAATTGATAATTTTAATGTTGATCAAAGCACAACCCAATGATGATATTGTGATTATAATTAGATTGAAATATAGTTGTTTTATTTTCCTATTTGATCAAAAATTATAGTAAATAAATCCCTCTACTTTGGGAAATGGACATTTAAATTCATATACTAATATTTTTATATCATTTCGAGTAAAATGATGGCCTATACACTACTCAATAATTTATGGTTTTGTGGTCATTTTCATTCGTATAACCATTTTATGAATCACTACCTATATGTTAATGAAATTTAATTTTCTCCCGCGTGTCCATATTATAACTTCAATACAAAGTTATAATTACCGTGGAACATGAATGCTTGTTACATTAGGTATCGTTTAAATTTCACACTTCCTCTTTTAAAAGAATGTTTTACTATCCATTTGTATGATCTGGGTTTCTGATAATGGAATTATCAAATATCGAACCCCTGATGGATGATGAGAAAATTGGAGGAAAAAAATTATTTATGGAGGGTATAATGTAATACCTTAAAATTTTATTTTAAATAAATAATAAGTATTATAGCTTTCTTAACAAGCTACCCAGATATCAATGTTATTTTTCATATACTATAAAAATGTTATTATTAAAATGTTATCTTTATAATAAATCCACAAAATTATATTAGGTATGAATAACAGTAAACGAATCATGAAATATATCTATAGTTTTCCCTCTAGATAGAAATGTTTTTTTAAATTTCTTAAAAATTATCACCTTATTTAGAGTGAAATCATTTTATAGTCCAAAAATATATTTTCTTAAAAAATTGATCTTTTCACTTTTTATAGAATATTATAATTAATTCATAGATTTTTTATAAATTTTATATTATAAAATGATGTAATTACTGAAATCCAAATTTGAAAATTTTCTTATGGTAAAATTTTGGGTTGTTTTAGAAATGATTTATTTTCATATAATAGAGAAAAATTATAATTTTATAGAACTATATTTTCATTTATATATTTACATAGACACACATTGTTTGAAAATAGTTTGAGAATTTTAATTAGAATATTTTTAATAAATAAAATCCAATTAATTTCGTTTTAATCCTCATTTGGAATAATTATTTTATAAAAATATATTTATACATATAAATGGATTTATACAGATAAACTTTTTCATAATCATTTGATGGTTTATTCTAAAATAAATTCACCCAGATAAAAATTATTTACTTTAACATAATATATTTAATATTTATACTTATATTTTAATGTATTATAAAATTCAATTTCATCTTTTTTCATAATGAGAAAAAACCTTATTAAAAATATAGTAACAACATTATGTGTAAATTGGGACCAATAATGTTAAAATGATGAGATAAGGCATAAAAATCTAATATTATCTTTAAAATATTATATTATAAGAGTATTATTTGACCAAAACATTAATATATTTTATAATGTGGCATTTTCGTGCCTTTGGACTTGGTCGAAATCAATATTATTTTTTATGTAAATGAAAATTTAAAAATGTTACTATATTTGATTCAATTTATTTATTTTTTTCATAGTGATAAATAATTTAAGATCATATATATTTATATATATATGTTCTTGTGAAATATTACTGAATCATTATTATAATGTGAACTTATTTTCCAATTTTTTTATTGAATAAAACCATAAATGAGTACACATTGATGGCATGATTCTTATGCAAGTAGTACATAAATCTAACTAAATTATTCTTAAAGAAACAAAATTTATAATTTTTTAGTGAATTATGGTTTCACATTAAATTTTGCATTAATAATAATGTTTAATTTGTTGTGATCATTTTTATAATTTTTTTTATTTCATTCAAAATGTATTTATAGTAAAAATATGTTATTTATTTTTAAAATTTCTTCAATGATATTTTATGTTATATTACTTATTATTAAATGACTTAAAATTGTAAAACACATTTGATAGGAAAATGTGCTGGGAAATTGTCAGAAAATTCATGTATTAATAATTATGATCCAATATTTACCTTATATTAAAATTAATAATCTTGTTATACTGAAATTATTGTTACCAAAATTATTGTAAAATATGAATAACAATGGGGTTAAACTTTAATATAATGTTAAAAATTACATATAAACTGATCCAATATTTATACAATAAATGTATTCTGAAATTAAATTGTATTATTTTAGAATTTTTTTCCACTCAATTTCATTTTTAACAAAAAAAATTAAACAATTAAATTTAATTGTATTATGTAATTAAAAGTGGTTTATTTCATTCACATTAAAATAACACTACATTTTTACTATTTTACACAACTCCTTGCATATATTTGATTAAATAAACAACACCAAAATATATTATTAACTACAATTTTAATATTTATATGTTTTTGACTTATTAAATGATAATAAATAAGTTGTTTATGTATAGATCCGATGATTGTAATTCCAATAGTAGTTGATCCTTTTAATCGAGTGTTCTAATTTTACATCTTATCATATCACCTTCTATTACATCCGTAAAATTAATATATAATAACATCATTATGTATAAAATTTTGATATTTCATTATATTATTTCTATAACATTATTTATCTACTTTTTTAATCAAATGGGAAATGAATGTACCGTCTATGTGTGTGTTTCTTGTACCACCTCCACAAACTGGGATGAATCTTTTTAAATTGGTTCCTCAGATTTTAACATATAATGATATATTTATTCATTATATTTGATATTTCAAATATTAATGTGATTCATTAAATGTTAATTATTTTTTCCCTTTATGCCATTAAATTCATCAAAAAATTGGAACTTCACATACGAATATGTGCTGATTATTGTCTTTAAAAAGTTATGCAATTCATTTTTTCTCATTAAATTATGTAACGACATTCAGACGCGACTATATCGTTTAGTTATGAAAATAATATAAGGACTAAAATTCAAAATATTATTTAAATTAGACCAATGTCCAAGGTGTGGTTCTTCCAAACTGATATATATATATATAAATTGAAACCATCGAGCACCCGAAAATGGTGATTTAACTACTGAATTTTATATATATTATTACTAAAATTATATAATTGACTAACATATGATATTAAAAGAATGTATATGTTTGTATTATATATTATTAAATAACTTTTTAATTAAAATCTAAATTATATTCAAACATCAAAATAGTAAATTTTAATTATGGGTTTCTTGATTCACATTTGTTTTGTGATACATATTACGTATTCATCAACACGTTATTTTATATGGTGTATATACTTATAATGAATGTAATTTGGAATATTTTCATTAAATTTAGGTGGATTTATCAATCTGAATATAGATCACCATTTTATGAGATAATGGTTCAAATATTTATAAAGTTAAAAATGTTCATTGTGTTAATATTATTTTGTGGATACATGTATTATGTTTTCCAAAAATTGTTTTTATGATATGTGTATACCAAAAAATTGAAATTGTATATCATTTATCCTATATATTTCTAGGTCCATAAATTTCAAATTGATAATATTCCTTCTGAGGGGTTTTTATTCAAATATTTCCAATGTGGAAAGGAATTTTCATATCAAATCATCTTTTTTGGGACATATGTTACGTTATGAACCAATAATATTTATGATGATTAAATGTTTTAATGTTGACATGTTATATAATTAATATTTTTATTTTCATGCTGTCAAATATTTACTTTAAATTTATTCTTTCATGGGTTTTATAATAAAAAAATTGTCCAAATATTGTCTATTGCATATTTAATTTCAAATTTTCTAAATATTATTTCTTTTTAAATATCCATTGATGAAATTGTACATATAAAGTATTTTAAAATTTTATTTATTTCTTTTATAATTGTTATTTCATTTTTCTCATCTCAATTTCCAATCTTTGGCACTGAAAGAGAACAAAATTTATTTTTTAAGTACATTCGTGCTTTAATTTATTAAATTTAGTAATATTTTTTTTTGCATTTTTCATATTTTCATGAACTTTTTAAGGAAATATATTTTCAATATTCCCACTTTTATTTCATTTCATTTTTACTACATTTTGTTTTTTAACCAAAATATTCACAATTTTTTTAATGAAGATATATATGAAATTTTCAAAAAATAATAAATAATTGTTTTATTAAGTACACATCATGAGCATATTTTCTCAAAATATTGATTGTTAATTACTTTGGGAATTCCATTACAATTTTTTATTTCTATTTTTATATAATAAAATTTAACAATATTATGGATATCTTTAGTGCTTATGATATATGATTAAACTTATATTTCCATTATCATCATTAAAATTATATAGAAATATTCATTAATTGGTTCTTTTACATCTATGAAAATATCATTCAATTGTTATTATGACCCATAGGTATTTTTTTATGAAATAATATATATTATATATGTGGATGGTTTTTTATTTTGTTGGAATTGAAGTGATGCATGATTTCTTCCGATGGTTTGGTAAATCCATGATGAATGATTTTATGGTTATTATTATTAAATGTTTAAAAAGATGTGTATTTTATATGTGCAAGGTTACAATAATGTGATAAATTTTTTAGCATCATATTCCATGAAAATGATTTTATTATGATTTCCTAATAGGTACAACAATAATTATATATCCCTCTAATCAATTGTGTAGTGATTAGTGTTTTATAGCCTCAACGTCTAAAGACGATGTTATCCCTTCCCAGAATGAGATAACATGAGAGTGTATCCCAATATTACACGATATTTTATGGAAGGATATCTTTACCAAAAAAATGGTACACCATAGGTTATCCCAATCTTAATGTATGCTTAATAGTTGAAATACATAGACTATCATGTGACAAATATCATGGTGGGAATCCCTGAGAAGTGATTTATATTATTATTATTATTCCACGATATATGAAACTCTTTTTGAACATGATCATATTATTATGATCTGTTCACATAAGTGAAGAGTTATGATTCTCTTGTGATTAATGTCTTATAAACTACCCATCATTCATCCATGACAAATAATTATGTTCTATGCAATTTGTGGAATGATTTTCTAATATTATTCTCATTTTTTCTTACCCTTATTTTCATGATTTTTTCAATTAAATGTTTCTAATTCATTTTTCTTAATACTGAGAAACAATTAATTAAAAATGGGGAAATTACATGATTTTCAAAGAAGGGATTTTTTACAATCCCATTCTTAAAAGGGATGATCTCAACAGGCAGACCCTCCTTCCAAGTAATGCCATGACTCGGACCCTTGATAGAAGGACAATCAAAAACCCTTTTCACTTCAAAAAAAGTTGTTCATGGCAATGTAGTTGATCTCCAGAAGCGAATCTAATCAACTTATCCAATGGGTAGTGATAGGCCAAAATATATGAACATCACTATTCTTAATTTCTTGGAAAATGGTGGTTTAGTCAATCTCAATCCATATGTTGTTCTAGCCCTTTTTCTTGATGAGATCCATAATGTGAATCACAGCCATCATTTCTTCATGCAAGGATGAAGTCGTACCACAGCTGCAAAAGAAGCATCGATGACACTACCCATAAAAATCAATGAAAATAGCACCACAACCAGATGGTCATAGGTTTCTTTTGAAGGGTATATCAACATTTAGATTAATCCGTCATGGGATCGGTGTTTTCCAGAAAGCATCAATTGGGCGTTTTGGTTGCGTATAGATACAATCAACTCAAAGACATCGATGAATATCACAATCACCAACGGAGCTGTCACAATATGCCTTCTATATCGAAGTGGTATCCATAATGGAAATTCAAATTCACTTCAGACCTGAATTATGATGGAATTAGTAATTGTTGTGTATAATAGCATTTATATCATACCAAACCTGGTGCTGGAGCTCTGAAACCACAACTATGAATAGATTCTTGATTTGTTGTGAAGAGTCCAGCTCCACGCAATATTTTTATTGAGCACTAATAGAGTTAGTGTATAACCATCACCAGCCAAACAAGTCAGTAATATAATTCTAGACCACTGACGCTGTACCACAAGAAATAAATGGATGGTTAGTATCATTTCTATATTTGTGTCAAAATTTCACTTATAACAATGTTGGATTCCACAAAAAGGAAAACAATTATAGTGGGAACACTGTTGTTGGCAATACACAAGACAAGAATGAGTCTCAAGGCCTTAGTCACGTTCTTATATAAATATTTTAACTGAAAAATATGAGATCTAGATATGTGAGATTGTTATTTTAAAAACATTTTGAGTTAAGAAACCTATTGTGAGAAGGCTCCCAAATATGAATATCATCATCATTCTCATTGGAGAAATTTCCAATAATATTAATGTTATTGTCATGAAGGATGAATCAACCAAATTGTATGATATCCTTTATCGTACCGTTAGTACACTCTGAAGCAGAGATAGGGCTAACATAGAAATAAGAGGGAAACCAGTCCAATTATACAACCAAAAGTACATTGAAGAATAAAAAAACCTTCAATCTAGATTTAACCATAATGTTAAAAAAAGATTGTCCAATAGAGGTCCAGATGAAAGATTGGATATCGTTCAAATTTCCTTTCATATATTTGTCTATGAATCCTTTTCTATGAAAAGCAATTGAGTTAGAGTTATTATTAATCAATCTCCATGTGAGACTAGCATGAAGGGAATCGTTAAAGAGTCGATGATTTTGTATACCAATACCAACATTATCTAACGGTTTGGAAATTGTAGTACATGGAATTGTCACAAGTTTTTATTCAATAATCCTAATAGCCCAAAAAAATCATGGTGTAAGCATTAATTTTTTTAGTAATACCAGAAAGACATTTATAAATAATCAGTGAGTAGACCAATTTTGACACAATATTAGCTTTCACCAAAAAATATTTCCCATCATAGAGGGAGGTTTACCCTTCCGGGTGGATAGATTATTGACCAAATGGTCTAAATTGTCGGAAATGAAAATGGATTCAGGACTTCTCGAAAATATTGGAACACCAAGGTAATTGGATGGAAATTATCCTTCTATGACATTGAGAAAATTGATGTTGTCATTTCTTCTAGTATGAGAAATGTTTTTTCTGAAGAAAACAAAAGATTTTTTCTAGATTATAGATTGACGAGAGTGATCTTCACAACGAACCCAGTAATTTTAATGATTTTGAATATTTCATTTATCACCATGTATGAAATGAATGATTTCATCAGCATAAAAGTGTTTCATAGGTACAAATAAGTCTATAGCCACCAGAATGGACATAAGATTGTTTTGAGCAACTAGGCTAAAAAGGATCCTGCTAAGGTAATCTTCCTCTTTGGGAAAAAGGATATCATAAACGATCACCTTTTATTACACCCTTGGTTCATTTAAAATATCCCATGTGAGAGCCATTTACAACAATTTAAATATAGGTAGAATTGAACAAAAATTTGACTCTAATAATAAAAATATTATTGGAACCCAAGTCTTCCAAAACCATAATGGTAAAGCTCAATCAATGGTATCCAAGGATTTCTGAATATTAATATTAATGGAAACATTACCTCCCCTATTTATGTTGCTCTGAGTGTCGGTGCATTCTGAGGTATGAAAAATGAAATAATGTGTGGTTCTTCAACATATAAAACCAAATTGATTCCATGAAATAAATTTTTGACATTGAGAAGAATGTATATTGGAAAGTTGTTTGGGGATAAATTTATAAATATATATATGAAGGGAAATGGGCCTGAGGGGATGCATTTCTTATGCGTTATCAACATTGAGAATTAAGATAAGGATTTTATTATTCCGCCCATGAGGGAGAACCTGATTGGAAAAGAAGGCTTTAATAAGTTTGCACACATCCATATTAATAACATCCCAATGATGTTGAAAAACCCATTATTAAATCTATCAGTTACAAAGGAAGTATTAGTATTATTGTTGAAGATGGTGTCTTCTAATTCTGGGTCAAGATAGATGCTTAAAAGGGAATGATTATCTTCTTCATTCAGAGTGATCGAAATGATATCAGGAAGAAGGTCATTATTAATATTTGGTCCATTAAAAATATTATCAAAATAGATGACCACGTGACTAGAAATAACCACATATGATTCAAGGAGGGTGACATTTTCCCTAAGGAATGAGAAAGAATGAAAAACATTCTTTATTGTTTGAAGTGTGTTATAAAATATAGTGTTTCTTTCACCATCTAAGATCCATTTAGCATTGAAGATTTTCTTACAAATGTAGTATTTTTGGACCAGGATAGAATTAAATTTCATAATAGTGATGATTTCAACTTGAGAGTCAGTAAAAAAATCAGAGCAAGTATAGTACTTTTCAATTTATGAATGTTTCTTCTCATGTATTGAGATGTTTCGTTCCATTGGATTGTATTTAGCATTACACCATCTGTTAATAAACTATTTAAGGAGAATTAATTTAGTAATATAGGATAAAAGAATCATTGTGACGGTTCATAGATTCCCAAAATTATTTTATTTTGAATGAAAAATCCAAATCAGAATAACAATAACTATTAAATATGAATAGAAAAATGTTTTTTATCTTTCTAGAGCTGAGGTAGACAGGGATTGGGTGATTGTCAGAATTAATCTTTGGTAATGTGGGGTTGGAAATGGTATCTCAATATTCCAGATCTTGAGAATCAGTGAGAGCCCTATCCGGATTGTTGGAAACAACCCTATTGTAGTGTCTCCTGTACTTTTTGAACTAGTCACCTGTAAGATAAATCTCTAATAGGATGCAATCATCAATAGTTTCTCTAAATTATTTTGTGTAAATAGAAGAGAAAGAAGGGAAAATTTTCCAACTAGGGGTAATAATAATAGTGGAATTACCTAACAAAATATATGGATCATGTATTATGCTAGATAAATTAACATGATCTTCCTAGAGGATCTGATGGTCCTGATATCTATTCATTTCAATGATCATCATACAAATGATTGTTAGTCTATCAAGATAAAATTTACAAGTAATCATTTGTTTAGTATAATTTAAAGCACTGACATTATATAAACAATCAAGATAAAATACCAAATGATATTCAACTAATGAATCAGTTTTGAAAGAACATAGATAATTATAAACATAATTACACAAATGTATAAACTATAATGAAAATTTGATTCTTCATTCAGATATAGAAAAATGTTTAGGTTTATTAGTAAAAATAAATATTTTAATAATGGAAAAAGTGTTAGGACTCACAATTCCCTCACAGTTCCAGAAGAGGGAATCCATTAAAGACTATTAAAGGGGCTAGATCCCCCTTTTTTCTTTTTGGATACACCTGATCCTCTCCTCTTATGTGATCTTATGACATTTTGGGTAGAAGTATGACTTGTATTTTTAAACTGTTCACTCATATAGGAATCAAAATTTTTATTAGAAGCACCTATAATAGGATTACTCATATTCATTAGGTGTTTCCCGAATAATAGTTGGTTCAATGTGATCATCTCTTGAGGGGTTTACCACATGGGTAATAGAGTATTGTTCAAGAGGCTGCGAGGTCACTGCCAATGCAGGTTAATCCACTTCTTGTTTTTTCATTTTGTTGTTCACTACATGTGACTGAGCACTTTTTTGGAGTGTTATGTCAGATTAATGTTATTTAAGGTGAATTAATTATGTGAAATCTCAATTGATGAGATCCACAAAAATTATAATTTGGGGAAGCCAAAAAAGTGTCAATTTCCAATCCTTGTGGAATAGGATTTTCCATATTCTTTTCATTATTTATAGTAGAATTTAAATTCATGGTTGTAGATATACATGAATTGTCATCTAGAATTGTGGGAGTAGCAACATCCATGGGGGGTGTTCCTACTTTATAATTTTTCTCAGTTTCCTAAATAATGCACTTGCCTTGATCTTATGTCTCACACACCGTCTCACAGCCATCTGATTGGTTAGCACCCATTGGAGCTTTATCAAACTCATGTTTCAGATTAGAGACATATTTATTATCTGGTGTTACCCCTTTGAGACCACCAATGCGAGGGTCTGCATGCCATGGGTGATATCCAATATAAGAAGAAGTAACTAAAACTAAATAATCCAATTTTAAAAACTTACAACATCCAAAATCAGATGTTTAATATCCTCTGAAATGTATAGATCATCATCCATGTTCTTCACATATTCTTTCATAACCACCAATGTTTACCTTGGTTTTCCACTTGAGTGGTGGGATTCATCACCCAAACTTCTGATTTCTTAATGGAGGCCTCTAGAAAATTGAAAAGAAAAACATTATTTTTGTGCTTACAAACATTCATCCAACCTTCATCAATAGGCTGAGAGACATGACTCTTAACAATCCTACATTTGAGCAAAGAGTGTCCTACAATTTTACCAAGCTCACAATAAGGATTCATATGTTAAAAATCAGTTGGAAGTTAAATTATAAAGCCACATTTATTTCAGAGAATGATCTCTTTTATATTATCAATAATATCTATCTACAACCTACCCATAGCATATAATTTGATTTTAGCATTGATGGTTCTTTGATCGATTTTGAGTGGGTTACCTATACAGGAAAAAACTTTGTTCATATTCTTTTGATGCTAGAAATACTAGTTGAATCTATGAAATCTAACCCAGATACTCACCATTGGGTTCTTGTAGTTATTCATGTTAAACATGTAATCCCCTTCAAAAAATGCAAATAACTCCTGGTTTGAGAAGACGATTCACAATTTTCTAGACATGGTCAAGAGATTCTTGCAATTTTAATATCATATGGAAATAACCTTTTTCAATTGGAACCAATTTTCAATATGAAATGCCCCTGAAGTTCCCAATCCTTGAATTAAAATCCTAGTTTGACCATGGATTGTTTCCTTTAAAATATAAAAATATGACCCATCAACAAAAACATTCAATGTTTTAAGCATTCTTGATGTTTTTCTGGGTCGGCCACAACTGCATATCTTCCATACTCTATTTCATGTACAATTGAAACCTCATTGATGATGATTGACACTAATCTAAGCCATGGAGTGCATCCCAAATAGAGATGATAATCCCCATCATAAGATCAAGGTGTAGTTATTTTAGGAATATTTATTGAGTATCCCCATCCTATGAATTTGTGTAGGGGAAAATCAAGGAATTCATAAAAACCGTTCTATCTATAGGGATAACTATAGATATATTTCATGATTCGTTTACTATTATTCATACCTAATATAATGTTATGGATTTATTATAATGTTAAAATGTTTATAATTACATTTTTATAGTGTATGACAAATAACATTAATATCAGTGTAGCTTGTTAAGAAAGCTATAATACTTATTATTTATTTAAAATAAAATTTTATGGTATTACATTATACCCTCCATAAATAGTTTTTGTCCTCCAATTTTCTCATCATCCTTCAAGGGTTTGATATTTGAAAATTCCATTATCGAAAACCCACATCATACAAATGGATAGTAAAACATTCTTTTAAAAGAGTAAGTGTGAAAGTTAAACGATACCTAATGTGACAAGAATTAATGTTCCACGGTAATTATATCGTTGTATTGAAGTTATAATATGGGCACGCAGGAGAAAATTAAATTTCAATAACTAATATATTGTGATTCATAAAATGGTTATAAGAATTATAATGACCATAAAACCATAAATTATTGAGCAGTGTATAGGCCATCATTTTACTAGAAATGATATAAAAATATTAGCATATGAATATAAATGTTCATTTCCTAAAGTAGAGGGATTTATTTACTATAATTTTAGATCGAATAGGAAAATAAAACAACTGTATTTAAATCCAATTATAATCACAATATCATCGTTGGGTTGTGCTGTGATCAACATTAACATTATCAATTATTGCATGAAATAAATATTTATGGTGAATTTTAAGTCCTTGATGCACTAAAATTAAATTTTTAAATATCATAAATACTAAAAAATAATGAAAATATTTAAGGTGAATTTTAAGTCCCTGTCGAGGACCGCAGGTCTGCTGCCTAACACAGTAGCGCTCCTCCACCATGGGTCTGCCTCCTCACACAGTAGCACTCCACACTAGGCTAGTAGAGTCACTTTGATTCTAATCGGTCAAGCAGTCGTCAGGTCTCAACCAGCTACTAGGTTTCCCTTCTCTGCTCGCTCGTCTCCAGTAGGTTCCGCTCCAAAAGCTAAAAGCCGATAGAACTTGTGTCACGAAGTCCCATGAAGAAGTATCTCAATGGTCTGCCACGTCATAAGGGTCTAAATGCAATAGACGGTGTGTCAGTCAGACGCTTTGTATGTTATTTATTAGTATTTTAGTCCCGGGGCCCGGGTTAGATTCGTGTACATACCAAACTGACTGTGGCTCAACTATATAATAAAAACCAGTGTGGTATACTCAATGGTATGGATATGCTCCAATAATACCAGTTCCACTGATGGTTCATCAAATGAATATCTGGTGCCAAAGACATGGTCCAAGAAATTTAAAGAAAATTGTATGGTCCCTGGTCTGGTCCCACCCAGTCGGACCAACTCGGCCACACCCAATCTAGGCTAACCTGGTCTGGGTCGACCCAGACTGACATGCTGGTTCTGACCTGACCTGTTGGGAGATACAGACTACTCAGTTCATCCCAGTTCGCTGGGTCTGGCCCAGCGGACTGCGTGGGCAATTCGGGTTGAAGTCACCACGTGGGCGACTCGGCCCGAAGGCCAATGGTAGGTTCAGCCCAAGAGGCCAATGGCATTATGTGCAAGGTGTGGGCAGTCCGTAAGGGAACTGGGAAAGGTGAAGTAGGGCATGTCGGCACTGGTCTGGGCACCGGGGCATGTGGGCGGGTCACCGGGGTGCACCGGGCAGGCGACCGGGGCACCGAGCAGGGTGTCGGGGGGCGAGCAGGAGGCCCGGTCGCCAGGGGGCACCGGGAAGGCGGCACGGGCACCAGGCAAGGTAAGGGGCGTTCCGGTAGTGCGCGGGGTGCACAGGCATGGTTCCGACAGGTCGGTATGATGCGGTTTCGGTCGGGACATGCGCGGGGCAGCATGCGGGTAGGCTGGTGTGGCGCCGCGCAGGTGGTGGCGTGGTTCGTGGTGGCCGTGGGGAGTGAGACGTTTAATCACCTTCTTTGATATTGTCACCTCATTTCCATTCCATCATTACTTCTCCATCGACTCAAGTTTCCAAAACCATAAAGGTGGTGGAGGGTTCGGGCCATGTTCATTCAGCCCAAACCCTCCATTTTAGAACGATAACAATCGGCTCATGAAGTAGATTCAACACGAGAGGTTAAAGCGTTAAACAACATAAAACATAGCCCTACCTTTTTAATCATCAGGCATTCGTTCTTCACGGGGGAAGACGATGTTTTCGTTGTTCTCCATACACTTCCACTTCCGAGCTCGTGCATCTATCCATTGATGATGAAGAAGAAGGAAGAAGGGTCGTCGAAGAGATCCGACGTCGGAAGGGGGGTTTCGAGGAAGAAGCGTCATCGCCGGCATCTTCACATTCTTCATTGAAGGGTTCTATTCTCCCTTTCTCACCACTAATGAGCGAATAAACATGCCAAAATAATAGATTTTAATCTATTATTCTGGTTGGCGTGAATTTATTTTTTGGGCCCAACTTAATTAAGTTCATGATGTTGGAACAATTATTTGATATTCAAAAAATTCAAAAAGAGAGGAGAGGCTCCACCAAATTAATTTCACAAGATGTTTTTACATTGAATTTGGGGAGTTTCGAGGGGGTCAGAGCCCCGGGTGGTCCCCACCTAATTAATCATGAAGAGGGTCTAGGGGGTTCAATCAATTAATTGGGGGTTTTGGGGAGGTTTTATCCTCCACTATTAAGAGGGTAGTTATATACCAAGAGGATCTCCCTTATTAATGAGGGAGAGTTGAGAGGTTTCCTCCCCTCCGATTAACTGTGTGGTTAATCCCTGTGTGGACCCCACTTCATAACCTCGTGTAGGAGGTTATGCAGCTCGGGTGGCCCCCACCCCAATTATCCTCCCATAGGAGGTTAGGGTGTGGCGGTCCCACCACCAACCCCCATGTGGATAATTTAACCAACATTTCCACAAGGTACGGGTGCAACAAAAATAAAATAAGTTGTCACTTTTTTTATTTTATGAATACACATGAAACCCAAAATCCAACTCTCATACCTGGTTATCTGCCATCGAGGTTAATGTATTCTTAAGTGAAAACCGGTGCTGCGAGATCAATGGTGCCCTAAGATTTCAATTCTAAGTACCCATTCATATGTTTTAAAAACCCGCTCGTACGTTTATGGAACACAACCAAACAAAACAACAGAAAATGATTTTGGGCACACCGAGCCTCGGAATTAAGCACCATCAATAACTGCGGACTCGTAAAACTCCCCTGTATTAAAGAAATTCCATTGGAATTTCATGTCATTACATAAAAAGTCCATTTCATGGGGAATGTTGTGTCCTAATAGAGAGTATCTATGGATCCATCGATGATAGAAGCAGTTGTTTCTTGGGCTGCCCCCAAGATAGTGTCAGAGGTAAGAAGTTTCCTTGGTTTCACATGCTTCTATTGGAGGTTCGTAGCTGATTTCACACAAGTTGTGATTCCTCTGATGGAATTGACTAGTATTGGTTGGGAGTTCATAAGGACTGATTAATGCCAACTAATTTAGAGTATCTAATTAAGATGTTAATAAGTGATTCAGTTCGTTGTCTTCCATGTGAGGGGGTTCTATTTGATGTTTTCCATGAAGAATCGCATCCAGGGTTAGGATTTGTTTGGAAGAAAAACAGATCAGTTGTTTCTTATGGGTATCGACAGTCGCATCCCCATGAGTATAACAATTACACCCATGATCTTTAGTTGGAAGCTGTAGTGTTTTCTCTGATGTTGTGGAGACATTACCACTTTGGCAAGCGCTTTGGGTTTTCACAGATCAGAAGTGTTTAAGTTCTGTTTTCTCCCATCACGACTTGAACATACAACAGTGTCAGTGGATGGAGTTCTTATAGTAATTTTACATCGAGATATCATATACACATGGGATAGGGATATTTGTAGTCGATATACTAAATTTAAATTCACAGAGTGATGTTGTGTTTGAATCTGGTTATTCCTGGAGTGTAATGAAAGAGCAATCAGCATTACATCGTAATATGGGAGAAGTTGGGGGCATAGGTTATCTTTTTCAGATGATGGTATTGTCATCCCTGGTTAAAAGATGGAAGAATCCCAATTGGGGGATCTATATGTAGAGGTCTGGAGAGACAGATTTGGTTACTATGAGGACACTGATTTGTGGTCGGAGGATGATCAACACCAACTGTTGTATCACACAATGCATTTTGTTCCTTTGACGATGCGCGAGATGGTTCTTTGAGAGATTCATAGTTCTCTTTTAATGGTTCATCCAGTCATGACATAGATGTATCAATCCTTGAGGAGCCAGTTTTGGTGGCCTAGGTTGAATCGTGATATTGTGGAGTTTGTGTCTCGCTGATTGGTATACAAAAGTTTATAGCCAAACATTGTGTTCCTGGTGGTCTGCTCGAGCCATTAGAGATTCCACATTGGTTGTGGGTGGACATCTCAATGGATTATATTACTTGAGTAACTAGTGCTCCAAGAGTATATGATTCTATTTGTGTTTTAGTGGATCACTTAACAAAATCGGCCCACTTTATAGCAATCAAGCCGTCGTGCTCAGTGGATGTTTTTTGAGGAAGAATATGGAAGAAGTGGTGAGACATTATTGAGTCCCATTGATGATCGTTTATGACCGAGATCCTGGCTTTAATTATATGGTGTAGAGAGGTCTCCAACATGCTTTTGGTTCTCACCTATTCCTTAGAACTACTTTTCATCATCAAATGGACGGTCTGACAGAACAAACCATCTAGACTCTTGAAGACATGTTACACTCTTAGGTACAAGATTTTGGAGATTCGTGGATGAGCCACTTACCCTAAGGGGAGTTTTCATACAATAATATTATTTACTCCACCATTGGTATGACACCTTTTGAAGCCTTTTTTGGCCAACTATGCCATTCTCCGTTGTGCTAGACTGGGGTCAGATATTCAGCAATTCATGTACCGAAATTGGGGCAGAATAAAATAGAGATGGTTCAGGTGATTCAATAGAGGATAAAGATAGTGCATGATCATTTGAAATCATATTCTGATCGAAGGAGGAGGCCCTTATAGATTGACTTTGGGGATCACGTGATTCAGAAGGTGACTCACCATCATGGGTATCAAAGGTTTGGTCATGGGAGTAGGCTTTATCCCCGCATTGTTAGGCCTTTCTAGGTGTTATCTAATGTTGGAGTCATGGCATATCGAGTAGAACTTCCCCTGTAGATGATTCAGATAAATTATGGTTTCAATATGTCACAAATTTGTCAATATCTTCATGATGACTCTCACGTCATCGATTAGGGAGAGATCGATGTTGTTGATGATGCAACATTTGATGAGAATCCTATGGAGATTCAAGAGTGCAAGGAAAATGTGTTTCACAAGCATTATATCCCCTTGGTTCATGTCTTGTGGATACATGGTGACATGGAGGAGAGTACCTAGGAAGGCAAGTCACAATACATCATTAGTACCCAGAGTTGTTGGATTTTAAACACTTTTTATATATTGATGTTTCCTTTGTGGTTATAATTTTATCATGTTTTTGATATGGTTTCCTTTTTCGCTTCTGTGGATTTCTCTCTTTTGCGATGTATCTCAGTGGGTGGTTTTTTAGGCCCCATTTCTTTTTCTGTTTAGGTGAGTATTGAATTCTCAAGGAAAAGTATGTTTTGAGAGGTATCTGATGTAATGGCCCAGACCTCTCTGGTACATTCCCTTGTGAAAATGTGGTGTTTGAAGTGTTTTAGGAGGTCAAGGTGATTTATCTGCAACACTTTTCTAATTTTATCCCTTTTTGTGAATAGTGGAATCAGTGCCCCTCAGTGAATAGCTCCAACGGAAGATAGTTGTGAACAGTGCATCAATAACCTTATGAGAACTATGCCAAAGTTGAGGTCCAATGATAACCTATCTTTCCTTTGTCAAATTTTCTATTCTATGAAGAGTTCCATTTGTGAATTGTTCTATCGGTATCCTCTCTTTCCATTTCCAAATTTTGAGTTCATTGAACAGTTCCATCTGTGAATAGTTATATTGGTAACCTCTATAATCATAGCAATATTTTGAGTTCTGTGAATAGATCAAGTGATAAATAGTGTTTTATTGGTGAGGTTCATGAACAATGTTCTATTGGTGAGGTTATAACAGTGAGATTCATGAACTGTGTTCTATCGGTGAGGTTCACGAACAATGTACTAACGATGAGGTTCTTGAACAGTGTTCTATCGGTGAGGTTCATTAACTATGTTCTATCGGTGAGGTTCTAATGGTGATGTTCATGAATAGTGTTTTTCCATTTCCAAATCTTTAGTTCATGAGGAGTGTTTCAAGTTTCCTACAGTTTCACCGCTTTATCTTTTTCCTTTGATGTAAAATGCATGCAAAGCATTGTTTTAAGGACACTAAGGCCGATTCAAAGGCCACAACCCTTTTATTAATTATTCCTAAGGCTAAGGATTTTTTTTACTTGGTCAAAACAAGTGGTTTAATGTGATGTTATTTTAATTGGAAATCAATCCTATTTTAAACTTCCGCTCCATTAAATCTTATAACGAAACATGATATCTTCCTCCATAATTCTTAGACATTGTTGTCGGCTATGAGATTCTAGAACCTTTCATTCATTTCCATGAGATCTATACAATCAATCTTACTCTGATGATTAGTTCCTCTCTCTTTTGATGCAACCATGTAGTATCAATCAATCGTTAATATATGGTCTGATCTATCGTCATTATTTTAGGGTCATATACTTTTGTTTATCCTCACCCTTTTATGGATTTTTACCCCCATGTTCCTAATAGACTTTTTTTTGTGTGTTGACCAGTGTGGGGGCGTCTCTACATCTTCGAGTGCATACATTTGTCATATGGGGAGCATATCATGATCTATTGTGCGCCCCATTCTCATATAAAGAATTTCATGAACTGTTTGAGGTAGATGATTCATTTCTTCTCATTTCTTTTATATGAAACTATAGTGTTATCATGTTTTATCCCACTGGATGACAATAGAATATACATAATAAATTTTTGAATTGGATAAATAAATTGATTTTGATCGTATGTTATTGCCACCTGTTTTTCTAGATAGTGTGATATTTATGGTTTGTTCGTATAGTTTTTTGTTCGTGACAGAAATTTTTAATGAATTCAAACCATTATTAATTGATTACTTTTGGGCTAAAGATAAAGAGGGATGTAAATTAATCTAGTTCTTCTTGTTGTAAATTTTATGTTAATCAAAATGGTGAAGTACACATGTATAATTCATTTGTGATAGAATATGGTTTAGGTTTCACAAATGTAGAACCTATGTATAATTAACCAGAAAATTCAAAACGGATTATTTGTTAGATAATTTCTTTAAAGGTTCTATGTTACCATCTTACCTGATTAAGGACCAAGAGAAAATTGTTAAAATGGTTGTTTTCCGATTGATTGTGTTGTGATGTGTGCCTAGATGGCAGTTGTGATATGTGAGGTTATTGATGCCTTTTGGTGGTGTCAAGAAAATGACACCGAGTGTGGTGAGATGAATCATTTTTTGAATGTGGGTGTCAGTAAGAACACCAGGGATGTTGGATTGGGGTGGATGTGATTGTTGGATGCTTGCTTTTTCTTTTAGGTTGATTATTTTTTTTACTTTTCCCCACATCCTAAGGAAATTTGTCTGGCTTTCCCTTCATCTGGCAGAGGTGAAGATGTGCAGGGTATGCAATGTGGTTGTCGAGTTTAGCTTATCATGGGAGGATGGGTCTACTCTCTTACTATATGAAGCAAAGACTCGACAGGTAGTACAACTACTCACCGTGTTGATCACCCTTTTTTTAGTTTCATTGAATGTATTTATAGAATGAATGGGAATGTGGGACAGTAATTGTATAATGAATAATTGAATAAATGGGGGTAACCCCTATCATTTGAGTATTCAAGAATATAATGATGACATTATAATTTTAAATCGATATTTGACATTGGGTGTGATTCTAATAAAATTTAATGTCAAATTGTGTTTTCTTAATTAATGTTTAATGATTTAATTAAAATAAAGTGTAATTAATAAAAAGGAAATGTAGTAATTTATTAAATCTATTCAGGTAGTTGTGTGCTTATAGGATACCTAGTCTTGGAGTATCAACCCAGAATTTGAGAGACACTAGCATCATTTCGTTAGAAGACTAGGTTATGACCATAGTGTGGTTGTGAGATATACTATATCCTATACTTTTTGTGTTTCTATACGATACTCAACCGTATTAGTAAGGGAAACTAACACCCCAGGATTTTTATCCCTGGGGGTGTTTTCCCCAAAATTCTGGTGGGAGGACGAATGGGTGACTTCCACATTTGGCCCCACTCTCTTCACTTGGTAGTTACATCTACTGGGAGACACAACAGATAATATTTCCCATATATGTGTGTAGAGGGTTGTAATGGCTTGTGGTTATTCACTCACATAAATTCAAGATATAGATTCCTATGGAATACTATAGGTGTAACGTGTATAGTCTATGATGGAATCAGGATCATAACTCGGTGTATGGGTTGTAATAGACTGAGGTATTATATCCAATGTTTGAAACATGTTATTCATGTTGTAGTGGCTCCTGAAACTACCTTGTAGCTTTCTTTCATGGAAATGGTGGTTTTGTTGCATGAGGTGCATATTTTGGTGCTTCGCACAGGTGCCTGGGGGAATGAATTTTTGGAGAGATAATCTCATGATGTGTAACTTTGGGGTAAAGTGGAAAACCAGTGGGGATGTGGTTGCGGGGTACCTTTGTTATACTTTATTTATGATATATTCTTGTATGTGTAACTGGGTGAGAGTTTCCATGGTGAGGATGGGAACTTAGTATACCTCTTTAGAAGAAAATTTATTTTCACTTGTTGTTCATTGTGCTTTATCACTCCTTCATTACTTTTTCACGAGAGGCATCGGGGAGGATCCTAATGAGTATACTGTTATACTCACCATATTTATATATAAACAAAATTTATGGTCACTTTGTGCAGGTTGGATATCAGTCCGGTTACTACTATCTTGTGTTTGCAGGATCTATTTGGTCTTTTGGTTGTTGTTGTCTTACGTTCTTTTGGGTACTTAATGTTTTCCCCTTTCAGTTGTAGTAGTTTTTCCTGACATTTCATATGTGTACATGGGATTTATTTTATCTTATAGGTTGAGTTGGATTTGGTTGGTGTCTATATTTTCTCAATCTTATGAATGTGTTCTAATAGAGGGTAATGCCTCCCATTTGTGTGTTTTATATACCCTCAGTGTTGGTCGCCTACCCGAGGCCAACTGGAGGCGGGACTCAGGGGTCATTATCTCCCATCTCACATTGCTGGCCCAGGAGGGGTACTCATTATGGGGATGGGGTCGTGATAATGTTGTATCATAGGTCTGGTTGAGGGATAGGATGGAGTTTGGAGTTACGAACATGTGAGGATTCATTGGATGGTATTGCAATGATGCCATTCATGTTTAGCAAGTGATGTAAACATAGGAGACCGGCTGAGGCATAGGTGTTTAGGGACCCCTATGATCTGATGTATGGACCATTGTGTATATAATGTCTACTTAACACGGTGATACAATTTGTAGGGAAGAGACAAAGTAAAGAATCATGCATCATTTTTATTTGTGCCTATGTTTGAATGGGTATAACATGCTATAGGTTAACCAAAAATAATTGAAAGAACATAATTAATTAATTTGTATTGAGTCTCCCATATTCGATGTTTAGAAGCTATAATGGTTTGTAAAATTATAGGTATGGCTTTAGGTCGACGTCCTCATTAGGTTTGCGCATAAAATGTCTAGTAGGATGTTCCATCCAATTGTCGCAGGTTAGATGTTGATGACAATGACAAATAGAGGAAGACAATCCAAGAGTTTTAGCGCCAGAATATACAGATGTACGAGGGATATGTTTCAGATGAAGTCACAAAATAGTAGTTAGAGGAGGTCTCGATCAGTTTTAGTTCAATCCATTCTTGGAAGGATCACTGGGTGTCCATGGTTGTGACGATGCTATGTGGAGCAGCGAGACAGTGGTGGTTCATTTTCCTTGGGGATTGTGAGGTGTCATCATTCTCATGGGAGGAGTTACAAGACATGTTTAGAATTGAGTTTCTTCCTTAGACTATGATGGCCTCCAGTATCCAGGAGCTTCATTCCCTTTGACAGGGGATCTCCAGTGTTCGAGAGATTAGAATCCATTATATGAACCATTTAGGATATGTTTCGGACCTTCTTTCAGATGTGGAGTCTAGGGAGAGTCATTTTGAGGAGGCTTTGCGTCAAGAGATCC
This sequence comes from Viscum album, assembly GCA_963277665.1. Lineage (NCBI taxonomy): Eukaryota > Viridiplantae > Streptophyta > Magnoliopsida > Santalales > Viscaceae > Viscum > Viscum album. The sequence continues at coordinate 1,439,414,427 of OY728159.1, forward strand.
ATCACCACGTCACCCCATTAATGGTGAAAACATATCATGAGGGGTTGTAAATGGGATAGGTTTTTGAGATGACATTGACCAGGGGTAGATCATCACGATAGGGGAATCGACATGATTCCTCCCAAAGTAGAGATGTCGTCGGGGTTCCCGGTTTTTAGGGTAGAAGCGTCTTTGTTCAGCCAGTGGTAGGTCCCAACCCTTCACATCTCGTTTCTCCCGAGGCAGAAACTATGAGGACACTACCAGGGGATCATACACTTATTTTTCTTGTGGTGGTCATGTCCATCATCAAAGGGAGTGCCCGACCATTCAGAGAAGTCATCGTGCAGTAGATGATATGCTCCAGGTTCCTCCATCGAGGTAGCTCCAAACATGGCTGCAACAGCAGGTTGCACCGGCTTTTGATTAGTAGAGAGTACATGGAAAAAATAGAGGGAATCCCCATGATGCCCCTCATCCTCACAGAGTAGTGTGTGGCCATGGTTTTGGTCATCATCGGGGTCAGATAGTCCGTGGAGGAGTTTGTGGTTAAATTCATGCTCTAGCATTACCAGCTCGAGGTGAGCCAGACATCCTTTTAGGTACCCTTTATTTTTTTTATACCTTGTAGTATGCCTTGTTTGATTAATGAGCGACACACTCATTTATATCACCATCCCTTTTCCATGCATTGGGACTTATGTTAGAGAAGATTCCAGTTCCATTGGTGGTGACTACGCCAGTTCGAGGTCAAGCTAACATTTTTAATGTATGTAGAGATTGAGAGCTAGTGTTGGGGAATCACCGCTCATGGGTAGATTTCCTTTGTTTAAGAATACAAGCATATGAGTTTATTCTAGGAATTGATTTGTTGTATTCGATGTAGGCTATCATTGATTGCTTCATAAATACTATCATTTTTTTTATGCGGATGGCGAGCTGGTGGTGTTTCTTGGTGAGTGTGATCCCCAGATGGGTCATGGGTGTGTTCCATCCTTATCATTCATGGTGGATGAGAAGATGTTTAGTTCATCAGAGGTTCAGTATTTGGCATTTCCTAGGGTCGTAGGAGAGTACCATGATATCTTTCTAGAAGAGGATGTAGCATTACACTCGTGACGAGAGATCGTGTTTTGGATCGAGCTACAACCAGGAGTTTCTTCTATATATATGTCTCCATATAGGATTAAACCTTTTGAGTTACGATAGCTACATATTAATCATGATGGTCTATTACAGTGTAGTTTTGTTCGGCCAAATGTTTCAGTGTGGGGTGCAATAGATTTTTTTGTGATGAAGCATGGCGACAGATTTAGGTTTTGCGTCAATTATTTGCAATTATACATAGTAAAAATATTTCATTATTATCCCCTTCCATAGATTTATGATTTATTCGATCAACTTAATGGTGAAAGTTGGTTCTCAATGATTGAAATGCGGTCATGATATCATCAAATGTGTGTAAAGTATGTGGATATCCTATAGACCGCTTTCAATTGTCGTCATAGAAATTATGTGTTCATTGTAATGTTGTTTGGCATGACAAATGCTCGAGCTTTGTTACTAGGATTGATGAATGCTATTATCTGTGAGTTCCTGGACAAGTGCAGGGTGGTTTTCATTGATGACATCCTTGTGTACTCCACAGCTTAGGAGGTGCATGAAGAGCATCCACTTTTTATTTGGAGAGTTCTTCGTCAACATCATCTTTTTGGTAAGTTTTCTAAGTGTGTGTTTTGGGATCTAGAAGTGTGTTTCATGGGGCATGTAGTATCCCAACGTAGAGTAGTTGTGGATCCATCGAATATAGAATCAGTTTTTTCTTGGGCTTCCCCCAAAATAGTGTCAAACGTGAGAAGATTATATGGTCTCGTAGGCTACAACAGAAGGTTCAAAGCAGATTTCTCATGAGTTGTGACTCATCTAACAACTTTGACATGGAAGGTTCAAGCGTACATACAGACTGATCATTGTTATTCAGTTTTCGTGTATCTAAAGGAGAAGTTAGAAAGTGCTCCAGTTCTTTGTATTCTAGCTAGGAGGGTTCAGTTTGATGTTTTATGTGATGCTTCGCATCTAAGGTTAGGTTGTGTTCTGATGCATCAGTGATCAGTTGATTATTATGGGTATCTACAGTAGCGTCCCCATGAGTTCAACTATGCCACCCATGATCTTGAGTTGGTAGTCGTAGTGTTTCCATTGAAGGTGTAGATTCTTTACCTCATTGGTGAGCGGTTATTGGTTTTCACTGAACATTTGAGTTTGTGGTATGTTTTCCCCCAGTGTGACTTGAACATACCATTGCGTCGGTGGATGGAGTTCATAAAATAATATGACATAGAAATATCATATACACCTAGAAAGGGGAATTTCGTTGCTGATGCATTGAGTCGAAAGTCACGTAGAGATGTTGTGCATGAATTTGGTGATTCCTGCAGAGTAATGGAAGAATTTTCAGCATTACATCATGATATGGGTGATGTAGGGGGGAGAGGGTGTATTTTCATATGATTGTATGGTCATCACTGGTGAAAACGTTTTGAAGAATCCTAGTAGCGAGATCTAGATGTGGAGGTCGGGAGAGACCAAGTTGTTTGTGGTGAAGCCCCTAATGGGTTATTGGAGGCTGAACAATACCTAGTGTTGAATCACTGATGGATTTTCCTTCCATAGACGATGCATGATATGGTTATCAGAGTGTTTCATAGTTTTCCTTTAGTGGTTCATCCAAGCATGAAAAATATGTACCAAGCCATGAGGAGGCAGTTTTGGTGGCCTAGGTTCAAGCATACAATTGCACAGTTTGTGTCTCGGTGATTGGTTTCTAGACATTGAAGGCCATACACTGTGTTCTAGGTGGTCTGATCTAGCCATTAGAGATTCCATAGTGGATGTTGGAGGACTTTTCAAAGGAATTTGATTCTGGATTACCTCGAGCTCTAGGGGGACATGCTATTTTTTGTGGTAGTGGATCAATTAACAAAATTGTCCCACTTTATAGCCATCTCGGAGTCAAGCTCAGGAGAGGTTTTGTCGAGGAAATATCTAGTGGAGGGGGTGAGACATAATGGAGACCCAAGGACTATCATTTCTGACAGAGATCATTGATTTACATTTAGGGCGTGGAGAGGTCTCTAGCATGCTTTTGGATCACATATTTGCCTTAGCACTACTTTTCATCCTCAAACAGAAGGTTGTATAAAGCGAACAATCTAGAATCATGAAGAAATGTTAAAATCTTGTGTTCAAGATTTTGGTGGTTCATGGATGAGTAACTTATCATTGATGGAGTTTTCTTACAACAATAGTTTCACCTCCGCCATCGATATAGCACCATTTGATGCATTGTATGGTCGAGCATTCCGTTCTCCATTGTGCTGGAATGGGGTTAGAGTGTCAGCATTTCTCAGACTGAAACTTGTGAAAAATACAACATAGATGGTTCAGGTGATTCTTGAGAGGATGAAGATTATAGCATCTTACCTTTTTATAACATAAACATTCATTATATTACACAAAACTGAGGATCTTTAAGGTTTATTGTCTTGGAAACCAGGAACATAATACATGAAAACAACATAAAGCATTATTCTTCAACACTTGAAAGGATTCTCCATAAGTTCATCCTAGGTACATTACGTCATCTCATAACCTGGGGAAATAAATCAAAAGAAAGGGTGAGCAGAAGGCCCAGTAAGGTAAAGAAGAGAAACATTTTACATGTGAATTTGAGATACTTCAATAAGGTCATGAAAATAACATTAAGGCATGATAAAGAAATCATGATGCATTTCATAATAAAAATAACTTTTTTCATAACTTGAAGATGTGGATGCAACATTTAATATAGACAATCATGAACATATCACCAAGGTCCATCCCCAAGGTTTCATTTGAAAATTACCAAAGTTATTCACCAAGGTATCGTGAAAATTGTAATCTCTAGTGGTTACATCATTACCCAATGCATTGGAGTGCTATCAAAGCGCACCCTTAAATTTCCCATTATTATCATGTGATCCACATATATAATCATCAAACATTTCATAAATAACCCATATACCATAAAATAAATGGGTTTCATTTCATAATCACAATGTTTTAAAAACTTCTTTAAAGACATGATCTTTACATCACTTCAAACCCACGGAATGGGAGAGCGGGCCTCATGAATGCAAATCCCAGAATTTAAAATGGAACATTTTGATATATATGTGAATACACCTTTAGAAATAAGAGATTTTAGTATTCAAATTATATGATAAAATATCTTTAAAAAAATGAGAGATACAATTTGAAAGAAAATTCTGCATCATAATGGCTTTGTTACAAGGTTTTTAGAAAACATTGAAAAGAGAGGGGACATGGGTCAAACATTCATATATAACCCATAAAACAGTATAATGACAGAATATAAGGGATTTAAGAACATATTAATGATATTTAAAAATATACCATATGAAATGAAGAACATGAAAGGAAGATAAAAATATGATTTCACTTATGAATATTCGGCAACCTAACAGCGTTACATAAACTTCAACCAAAAAATGAGTTGATGAGATCAAATAGGGTCTCTCTTCATATGAACATAAGAGATAAGTATTATAGATATAGAGATCATACCCCAACATAATAAAAAGAAACTTTCAAGACCTGACATGGAATTAGAACTTTGAAAAGGGAGAAAGGTGTAAGGACAACTTAAAAATTCAGCAGCCTAACGACGCCACTTAAACTTCAAAATACTGAATTGAAGAGATCAAATGGGGTCTATCATCATATGGTCATAAAATATCAGTATGATAGATATAGAGATCATGCCCCAACATAACAAAAAGGAACTTGAAAGAATTGACATAAAAGTAGAACTTCCGAACGAGAAGGGTGAAGAACCGCTTAAAAATTCGGCAGCCTAATGGCGCCACTTAAAACATCAAAATACTGAATTGAAGAGATCAAATGGGGTCTCTTATCATATGATCATAAAAGATCAGTATGATGAATCTAGAGATAATACCCCAACATAATAAAAAGGAACATGAAATAATTTACATGAAAATAGATCATGAAAAATGAGAAGGGAGAAAGAATCTGTTACAAAACATTCGGCAGCCTAACAGCGCCACTTAAAACTTCATAAAACGAAATAACGATAGTAAAAAGGGATCACTCATTATGTGAACACGAAAAGGGAATTAATATGAGTATAAAAGAACACCCTTTAACATATGAACATTGATCATATGTGAAATTACATAAAAGATATTTCTTGAAAAGAAAGAGAGAGATCGGATCCCTCACATTAAAACGTAACTATTAAAACTCAATGGTTTGGAACTTGAGTGCTTGGGGGCACCTTGGGAGGACTCCATGGGAGGTAAGGAGGCCATAACTTCGTTGAGGATGGTTTTGGAGTCGAATGGATGAGATGAGGTCTTGGTATTTATAGGGAAAGTGAGGGGACAAGGCATTAATGGCCAAGGGACACGTCACATGTGCTTTTCTCAAAACCATGTGCTCTCCCATGATATTTCCCATGAAGTTAGGCCACATGGCTCCCACAAAACAATAAATCATAACCTTAGGTCTTCCAACCCTTAAAATATCTCTTGATATCACCATGACACAGTTATGATGTCATTAAACATACCGAAACCCTAAAACTGTATTTTTACTATTCACCGAAAATTCAACTTTCTCAGAAAAATCCCAAAATTTCACACTAACCAAATATCAATGCTCTGATTTCAAAAATTAACTCCATTTTATAAAAATATTTTTCTAAATATTTTTAATTTTATTTTTAAATAATTACACTATTCACCGAAAATTCATTTTTTTCAGAAAAAACCCCAAAAATTACCTTTACATAATATTGATGCACTAAGTTCAAAAATGAAATCCATTTTATAAAAAAATATTAAATATTTTTAATTTAATTTTTAATTAAAAAACACTATTCAACTGGAAAAACTAATACTTGAATAATAATTTATGAAACCGTTATTTAACCATTTTATTGAATAGCATTACTTAATCAAGGTGCCTAGATTATTTTAAAAATTTCTTTAAGTGAGATTACTAATCCATTTGGTCACATTACTAATCCTAATCATAAAGCCACTATTCATAATTTACTATAAATCAAAGATTAAGTTGATCTTATTAGACTCTAAATTTCGTACTGAACATAATTGTAGAAGACCATTTTTCGAAAATCATTACACATTTTTAATTATTTAAGGTTTATATAAACATTTTTAAAATATCCATATTCTAAAATTCATCAAAAATATGAATAATATATTTATCCAGACATCTGAAAGGTCATAAACATTATCATAAGAAGAAATCCCAATTTTTATTTAAAATAAAGGATAACACAAGGAAGTTACGATCTCCTTACATAGCCCCTTATCACACTAGCATAGGACCTAAGTGTAAGGTGTTCTACGGTGAGAGAATCCGAGGGAGGCTCAGCCAAGATCGCACGAGTAGTAATTTCTATCAGTTTGAACTTCTCACGAAGGCGATTTCGTTCTATCTTCACACGATGAATTTCTTCTTTGGTTTGGTCCAGAGAAAATCCTGGTGGTGCTACCTCCTTCCCAAGTTCTGTTAGATGGGCTTCGATCGGTCCAAGACTGTTGGGTGAGGCCATCAAATCTTCTTTCTATAATAATTAACCATGATCACTTGTATTTAGAGACAAAAATAGAAATGTTTAGTTTTCAGCGGTCATATTGACCAATGGTCATATAACAGTCAAAACCCAATGGTCTCATTTTAATTATACTCATGTTATCAAATGAAATAGTTTTGTTGAGTATAAAAATAAAATAACACACAAAATTAGGAAACAAGATTTATTCAATGTTTTGGGTTGTTACAATCTTCCGCCCTTAAGAAATTGCGTCCCCGCAATTTTTAAAATTGGGTTTTGAAATTTCATTTAAAGTCCCACATCGGAAAAGGAGTCAGTAAAAATATTACTTTAAAAGAAAGAAAGGGAAGTACAAAGGTCACCCGAGTTAACCCACACTAGGATTCCATGTAAGAAAACATGGACCTGGAAGAAAAACAAGGGGTTAAGTTCTGAGGGAGAGTGATAGAGAACATGATTAGGAGAAATTTAACCATAAGAAAATCCCAAACTTATGATGTGTGTAAACGGTCTTTGATTACCTAGTAGGAAACATAAACAGACAATGTTTTTGTTTTACGTTCCTTTTCATAATTTTGAGTAATTCATTAACTACATAGAAAAAGAACATAAGAAAATATACCTACCTTCATGTATAGTTTCATCTTTTAATAAGTATCTACCAAAACTAATCTTTTCTCCAAATGATGAGAATTCAAAAACACTTGGTCTCATCAAAAGCACAAGAATCATCTTCTAGAGAGTCACATAATCCACAAAATATTAACTATCATTTTCTTCTACCTTTAAACATTTTCCCAAAAACAGAAAGGGTAAGGTAAAACAACTCTTCAAAAAAAAATCCCATAGGAATGGAAACTACTCATAAATCTTTAATGTTCCATGGTACTAACCAAAATTCATCATATACCATTCCATAAATAAATATTTTTAAAATTCCTCAAAAAAAACCAAACTAATATTGAAACCCAAATACAAGAATAATTTGATAATAAAGTATTCACAAAAAAAACTTCATTGTTCATCTCCAGAACACATCAACCACTCCTAACATCTTGTAACAAAAGTAGCTAACCTCAACATATTTTAACCAAGATAGGTTAATCATTTCAATAAGTAACCTAAATTACTATAAGTCCACCTTAAATTCATCAATTCTATAAGTCAACCTTACTCCTCAATGAAAATACCATAGTAATCTATTTACCTCGATCATATAGGGTCCCCAAAATAGTGAACGTCTTCCAAAATAATAATCATCTTTTAATCCCTTAATCATATCTGTCTTATTAATATGGAAATAGTCGCATTTCCTATCACATTGGTTTTTGGGACATGTTCATCCATTTCCCAACATTAACTAAGAAGATAAATTATAATTATAGGCTTAAATACTTAACCAATAATCATGAAAAAGAGCTTAAAGCATATAAGGATAACTTGTAGAAGAAAAGTATACCCTAACATGTGATCCCCTAGGTTTCAAACTAGGTTATCCATGATCATATATTCTTATGTGAATCTTTATTTTGTTTTATCCTTGTTCCTTTAATAATGGTTCATACTAAGCTTATGAATTTACCAAAGAATATCCCCTGGGAGTGTCGTAACCAAGAGTGCAGCAAGGCCCGTTGTCGTGTACCAGTTCCCGTTCGAGTCTAGCTCAAAGCGGTGTTTTCAGGTTTTACCCCTTTGTACATCTGTGCTAGAGCCACCTCAACCTTCTCGTATCCAGATAGGGATGTATTTTCTTGGAAACCCTTTACTCAATACTCACCAAAATACCAAGAAGACTTCCTATATTTAATCTTTTCTATAGGGTTCATCCTAGAGTTTTCATATCCTAATTTCCATAAATAACTAAAGCATCCTATGATACCAAATATAGCATCCTTCCTTTTTATAACATAAACTTTCATTACATTACACAAAACTGAGGATCTTTAAGGTTTATTGTCTTGGAAACTAGGAACATAATACATGAAAACAACATAAAGCATTATTCTTAAACACTTGAAAGGATTCTCCTTAATTTAATCCTAGGTTCATTACTGCATCTCAAAACCTGGGGACAAACATCAAAAGAAAGGGTGAGCAGAAGGACCAGTAAGGGAAACAAGAGAAACATTTTACATGTGAACTTGAGATACTTCAATAAGGTCATGAAAATAACTTTAAGGCATGATAAAGAAATCATGATGAATTTCATAATAAAAATAACATCTTTCATAACATGAAGATGTGGCTGCAACATTTAATATAGAAAATCATGAACATATCACCATGTTCCATCCCCAAGGTGACATTTGAAATTTACCAAGGTTATTCACCAAGGTATCATGAAAATTGTAATCTCTAGTGGTTACATCATTACCCAATGCATTGGAGCGTTATCACGGCGCACCCTTAAATTTTCATTTATTATCATGTGAACCACATATATCATCATCAAACATTTCATAAATAACCCATATAGCATAAAATAAATGGGTTTAATTTCATAATCACAACGTTTTAAAAACTTCTTTAAAAACATGATCTTTACGTCACTTTTAACATACGGAAGGGGAGAGCGGGTCTCATGTATGTAAATCCCAGAATTTAAAATGGAACATTTTGATATATATGTGAATACCCCTTTATAAATAAGAGATTTGAGTATTCACTTTATAACATAAAATATCATTAAAAAGAAGAGAGAGACATTTTGAGACGAAAATTCTGCAGCATAATGGCTTTGTTACAAGGTTTTTAGAAAACATTGAAAAGAGAGGGGACATTGGTCAAACATTCATATATGACCCATAAAACAGTAGAGGGACAGAATATAAGGGATTTAAGAACATGGTAATGAAATTTGAAAATATACCATATGAAATGAAGAACATGAAAGGAAGATAAAAATAAGATTTCTCTTATGAAAATTTGGCAGCCTAACAGCGTTACATAAACTTCAACCAAAAATGAATTGATGAGATCAAATAGGGTCTATCATCATATGAACATAAAATATCAGTATGATAGAAATAGAGATCATACCCCAACATAATAAAAAGTAACTTGCAAGACTTGACGTGGAATTAGAACTTTGAAAAGGGAGAAAGGTGCAAGGACCACTTAAAAATTCAGCAGCCTAACGACGCCACTTAAACTTCAAAATACTGAATTGAAAAGATCAAATGGGGTCTCTCATCATATGGTCATTAAAGACCATTATGATATATATAGAGATCATACCCCAACATAACAAAAAGGAACATGAAAGAATTGACATAAAAGTAGAACTTCAAAACGAGAAGGGTGAAGAACCGCTTAAAAATTCGGCAGCCTAACGGCGCCACTTAAAACATAAAAATACTGAATTGAAGAGATCAAATGGGGTCTCTCATAATATGATCATAAAAGATCAGTATGATGAATTTAGAGATCATACCCCAACATAATAAAAAGGAACTTCAAATAATTTACAAGAAAATAGATCATGAAAAATGAGAAGGGAAAAGAATTCGTTACAAAAATTTCGGCAGCCTAACGGTGCCACTTAAAACTTCATAAAACGAAATAATGAGAGTAAGAGGGGATCTCTCATTATGTGAACATGAAAAGAGAAGTAAGAGGAGTATAAAAGAACACCCTTTAACATAAGAACATGGTGCATAAATGAAATTACATAAAAGAGATTTCTTGAAAAGAAAGAGAGAAATCGGATCCCTTACCTTAAAACGTAACTCTTAAAACTCAATGGTTTGGAACTTGAGGACTTGGGGGAACCTTGGGAGGACTCCTTGGGAGGTAAGGAGACCATAACATCGTTGAGGATGGTTTTGGAGTCGAATGGATGAGAGGAGGGCTTGGTATTTATAGGGAAAGTGAGGGGACAAGGCATTAATGGCCAAGGGACACCTCACATGTGCATTTCACAAAACCATGTGCTCTCCCATGATATTTCCCATGAAGTTAGGCCACATGGGTCCCACAAAACAATAATTAATCAACTTAGGTCGGACAACCCTTAAAATATCTCATGACATCACCATGACACGGTTATGATGTCATTAAACATACTGAAACCCTAAAACTGTATTTTTACTATTCACTGAAAATTCAACTTTCTCAGAAAAATCCCAAAATTTCACACTAAACAAATATCAATGCTCTGATTTCAAAAATGAACTCCATCTAATAAAAATTATTTTCTAAATATTTTTAATTTTATTTTTAAATAAATACACTATTCACCGAAAATTCAATTTTTTTCAGAAAAAACCCCAAAAATTACCTTAACATAATATCGATGTACTGAGTTCAAAAATGAGATCCATTTTATAAAAATAAATTTTAAAATATTTTTAATTTAATTTTTAATTAAAAAAAAAACTATTCACCCGAAAAAACTTATACTTGAATAATAACTTATGAAACCGTTATTTACCCATTTTATTGAATCACATTACATAATCAAGGTGCCTAGATTATTTTAAAACTTTCTTTAAGTGTGATTACTAATCTATTTCGTCACATTACTAATCCTAATCATAAAATCACTATTCATAATTTACTATTCATCAAAAATTAAGTTGATCTTATTAACCTCTAAATTTCGTACTGAACATAATTGTAGAAGACCATTTTTTTGAAAATCATTACACATTTTTAATTATTTAAGGTTTACATGAACATTTTTAAAATATCCATTTTCTAAAATTAATCAAAAATATGCATAATATATTTATTCGGACATTTGAAAAATCATAAACATTATCATAAGAAGAAATCCAATTTTTATTTAAAACAAAGGATTACACAAGGCAGTTACAGTCTCCTAACATATCCCCTTATCACACCATCATAGGACCTAAGTGTAGGGTGTGCTAAGGTGAGAGAATCCGAGGGAGGATCGGCGAACATCGCACGAGTAGTAATTTCTATCATTTTGAACTTCTCACGAAGGTGATTCTGTTCTAGCTTCACACGATGAAGTTCGTCTTGGGTTTGGTCCAGAGAAAAGCCCAATGGTGCTACCTCCTTCCCATGTTCTGTTAGATGGGCTTCGATCGGTCCAAGACTATTGGGTGAGGCTATGAAATCTTATTTCTATAATAATTGTCCATGATCACTTGTATTTAGAGACAAAAATCGAAACGTTTAGTTTTCAGTGGTCATATTGACCAATGGTCATATAACAGTCAAAACCCAACGGTCTTATTTTAATTATACTCATGTTATCAAATGAAATAGGTCTGTTGAGTATAAAAATAAAATAACGCACAGAATTAGGAAACAATATTTATTCAGAATTTCGGTTTGTTAAAAAGATAGTGACAGATTGTCCGAAATCTTATGTTGATCAAAGGAGGATGCCCTTAGAGTTTGATGTTGGGGATCACATGTTTCTGAATGTGACTCCTCGTCAGGGTTTAGCGAACGTTTGGTCATCAGAGTAATATTTCTCCACAAATTGTAGGGCCTTTCGAGGTGTTAACTCATGATGGAGCTACGGCATATCGAGTAGCACTTCCCCCATATATGATTCAAGTATAGGATAATTTCCATGTATCAAAACACTATCGTTATCTTCATGATGACTCTCACATCATTGATTGGGGATAGATCGATGTTGATGATGATGAAACCTATGAGGAGCGACATGTGGAAATCCAAGACCACAAGGAGAAGGTGTTGCACATGCATTCTATCCCCATGGTTCATGTCTTGTGGCGATATAGTTGCATGGAGGAGAGGTCCTTGGAACGTGAGTCAAAAATACTATCTTAGTACCCATATTTGATTGAAGTTTAGCTCTTTTCATGTAACGATGTTTCCGTTGTGGTTATAAACATTTCATGTTTATGATATGGTTTCCTTTTGTAGCTTTTCTGGCATGCTCTCTTTTGAGAGGTATCTCGAAGGGTGGTGTTCGGACACCATTTCCTTTTCACTTTAGGTGGGTTTTGAATTCATGGGGATGAGAATGATTCGAGAGGTATTTGATGCAATGGCTTGGACCTCTCGAGTCCATTCCACTGTGATAATATGGGTTTTGAGGTGTTCTGAGAGGTCATTGTGACTTATCCCCAAACGTTTTCTAAATTTTCCCTTTTTGTGAATAGAGGAATCAGTGACCCTCGGGGAACAGTTCCAATGGTAGACAATTTTGAAGAGTGTATTAGAAACCTTATGTGAACAGTGCCAATGGTGAGGTCTAACGGTAACCAGTCTTTCTTTTGAAAACTTTCTAATTCTATGAGTTGTTCCATCGGTGAACACTTTTATCTGTAACCTCACATTCCTTTTCCAAATTTTGAGTTCTATGATTAGTTCCATCAGTGAACAGTGTTTTATCGGTGAGGTTCATGAACAGTGTTCTAATGGTGAGGTTCATGAACATTTTTATATTGGTGAGGTTCATTAACAGGGTTCTGTCGATGTGGTTTTAATGGTGAGGATCATGAACAATGTTTTTTCTTTTTCCTTATTTTTAGTTCATGAACAATGTTTCCAGTTTCAAACAATTCCGCCCCTTTACATTTTTCCAATGATATAAAATGCATTTAAAGCATCTTTTTAAGTTCTCAAAGGCCAATTCAGAGGCCATAACTCCTATATTAATTATTCCTAAACCTGGGGTGTTTTTATTGGTTAAACCGCCTGGTTTAATGTGATCCTCTTTTAATGAGAAATCTAGCGTATCTCAAACTACTGCTCCATTAAATCTTCTAATGGGACGATATATCTTTCTATCTAATTATTCATATTTATTCTTTTCTATGAGACTATAGAACCTTTCATTCTATTTTGTATTAGTTTCATAATGAAACTTACTCCTAGGATTACTTTCGCTCTATTTTTAATGCAACCATGCTGTATCGATCAATCTTTGGATATAAGGCATGATCTATCATCATTCTTTTGTGTTTATCTCCTTCGATTCTCCCCACCCTTTTATTGAATTTTACCACCATGTTATTAATGGACATTTCTTGTGTGTTGACTAGTGTGGTTGTGTCTCTGCATCCTCGGGTGGATACAATTGTCACGGGGGAGGAGATCATAATCTGTTTAGTGGCCCATTCTCCTATGAAGAACATCACGAACTGTTTGAGGTAGGGGATTCATTGCTTCTCTTTTCTTTTATGTGCAACTATATTGTTAGAATGTTTTATCCCACTATATGACAATGGAATTGACATAATAAATATTTGAACAGGATAAATAATTTTATATCGATTGTATGTTATTTCCTCTTGTTTTCATAGATAGTGTGATATCTATGCTTTCTTCTTATAGTTATTCATTCTTGAAGGAAAATGGTAAAGAATGTACACCATTAAAATTTGATAATTGTTTTTCTAAAGATAAAGAGGCATGGAAATGAATCAGGTTTTTCTTGTTTAAATTTTGATGTTAATAAAAATGATGCATTAAGAATGATTAATTTATTTGAGATAGCTTACAGATTAGGTTTTTTGAATGTGGATGGCTATTGTGTTATATGGGGGCATGTAGGTCTTTTGTTTGTGGCAGAAAAAGACACATAGCGCGGTGAGATGCATCAGTTTATTCATGTGGGTTTCATGGAGGACACTAGGTATGATGGAATGGAATGGATGTAATTTTTGGATTCTTGCTATTTGTTTTTAGTTGATTATCTGTTTTAATTTTTCCCATTGCCTAATGCAGCTAGTCGTGTTTTCTATTCACCTGAAATAGGTGATGATGTGTGGGGTACGCCACGTTCATTCCACATTTATCTTTTCAAGGGAGTATGAGTCTACTCTCTAGAAATAAGCGACAAAGACTTGACAGGTAGTATATTTACTCACCGTGTTAAGCCCCCCTTGTGTTTTGTAGAATAGAAATGTTTTTCTAGAATGAATGGGAATGTGGGAAAGTAATTTTATAATGAATAATTGAAATAATAGTGCTAAGAAATGTGGTGTGAGTATTTTGAAACATAATGATGAGGATATAATTTAAATGCGACCGTGGACTTCGGCTGTGATGCTAATGAAATTTGATGTGGAATTCTGTTTAGTTAATTAATGTCAAAATAACTAAATAACGTAAATTGAAATTAATAAAAAGGTAATGAAGTAATTTATTAAATTGTTTTTAAGTGGTTCTGTGCTAATAAGATACCTAGTCTTAGAGTAGTAGCCCCGAAACTGAGAGACTTTAGCTGCAGTTGCGTCTAAGACTAGGTTATTCCCATAGTGTGCTTCTGAGATATTGTATATCCGGTACTTTATGTGTTTCAATACACTATTCCACCCTGTTAGTAAGGGAAACTGAAACCCCGAGGATACTGAGCCCCGTGGGGGTGTTTTACCTAACATTTTGGTGGGATGATGAATGGTTGACTACCCCCTTTGGCCCTGCTCCCTTCTCTTGGTAGTTACTTGTGCTGGTAATCACAATGGTTAGTTTTTCCAATATATGTATGTAAATGGATATAATGGCTTGTGGTTATTCACACAAATATATTCTTGATATATTTTACTATGGACTACTATAGTTGTAACAGATATAGGCTCTAATGGCTTGAGGTTCCTTACTCGGTGTATGGGATGTAATGGGATGTGGTATAATACATGATGTATGATACATGTTAGGCGAGCTGTGGTTGCTCCTGGAAACTACATGGTTACTTTAATTCGTGGATGTGGTGGTTTTTTTGCACGAGGTGCATAGTGTGGTGTTGTTCCCACGTGTCTTCTTGAAAACCTTTTTGGAGAAAGATGTTCCGGACGTGCGACGTTGGGGAAAAGCGGAAAACTTGTCGGAAAATAGTAGCGAGGTACCATTTATATTCATTTTTATATAATATATTCTTGTATGTGTGAGTTGGTGAGACTATCCATGGTGAGGTTTGAAACATATTATACATGTTTGGGTGATGAGTTAGTTTCACATGTTGTTCAATGTGCTTTAGCATGCTTTTTTTACTTCTTCACAAGAGGCTTCGGGGGGATCCTAAAGAGTATACTGCTATACTCACCCTATGCATATATAAACTAATTTTCAGTTAACTTGGAGTATGTTTGAGATCAAGCTGATTACTACTAGCTTGTGGTTGTAGGAGCTGTTTGGGATTGTGGTTGCTACTGTTTTACTTTCATTGGGTACTTTCCATATTCCCCTTTCAGTAGTAGTATTTTTTCAGCACATTTAAAATGTGTATGTGGGATTTCTTTTATCTTACTGGTTTATTTGGAGTTGGTTGGTGTATATCTTATCTATCTCTTCTGCTTCTGTTCTCATATATGGTATTGCCTCCCATTTTTTGTGTTTTCTATACACTAGTTTCTAGTCGCCAACACGGGACCTACTGGAGACGGGACTCGGGGGTTCATTATCTCCCATCTCACATTGTCATCCCAAGAGGGGTATAATTTGTGGGGAGGGGGTTGTGATAGAGTGGTATTAGCAGTCTGGATGAGGGATAGGATTGAGTTTGGAGTTAGGAACATGTGACGTTTCATGGGTTGGTTGGGAGACAATGTCATTCATGTTTACCAAGTGACATAAAAACATGATCCTAGATGAGACATAGGTGTTTAGGTACCCTTATGATCTGATGTATGGACAATTATGTTTACTATGGCTACTAAACAATGTGATACTAGTTACAAGGTTGAGTCATAGGAAATGATCAAGCTTCATTCTTATGTGTGCATGTGTTTTAAGGGGTAGACTTGGGGAAATGCAAACCTAAAATCAATGTATGATAACAATGAATTAATTAAGTTAAAGTCTTCCATATTACAGGTTTATAAGCTCTAACAGATGGTTATTTTATGTATGGGAGTAGGATGACATCCTCAGTAGGTTTTCATAGAAAATGCCCAGCAGGTTGTTCCTGTAGATCAACGCAGGGTAGAGGTTGACGACAAAGACACTTGGAGGAAGACACTCTGAGAGTTTCAGCTCCATCATCTACAAATGTATGAGGGATCCATTTCAAATGCAATCAGGGATGACTAGTTAGATGGTTCTAGGATCTGCATTAGTTCGATCTATGCTTGGAAGGAGTACTGGGTGTCCTTGGTGGTGACGATGTTGCGTGGAGCAGTGAGGTAGTGGTGGTTCTTGTTCATCAGGGATCACAAGGAGTCTGCAATCTCATGGGAGTAGTTATGAGAAAAGTTTAGAGTCGAGATTATTTATTCAACTGCGAAGAAGTCCAGTCTCCAGGAGTACCTTTCCATTCAACAGGGGAGCTCCAGTGTTCTAGATTTTGGATTCTGTATGAGGAACCTTGTATGATAATCTTCTAACATGCTTCTAGATGAGGAGGCCATGGCGAGGCATTTCGAGGAGGAATTGCGTCCATAGATCCAATGCCAGGTCACCACATTTATGGTGAAATCATATATAAAGGATCTGGAAAGGGCTGAGGTAGGCGAGAGGACATTTCCTTGGACTATATCATCACATGAGGGTAATCGTCATGATTTTCCATGAAGTAGAGCATTGGTCTGGGGATCCCTTTTTTACATGGAAGAATAGTTTTTTTTGCAGCCGAAGGTAGGTCCCATACCATTATAACTAGTTTCTCCAGATGCAGCAACTCATAAGCCTATGAAAATGGTAAAGGATATTTTTTATTGTGTTGGTCATTCCCATCAGTAGCGGGAGTTCCTGACCTTTCAGAGGAGTCATCTTTCCCCAGGTGCTATGCTTCAGGTTCCTCCGTTGAGACAGTTCCAGCCGAGGCAGCAGTATCTGGTTGCACCAGCTTTAGATCAGTAGTTGGTAGATGGTCCCAAGAGAGGAAACCCCCATGAAACACCTCGTCCTCAAAGAGCAGAGTGAGGCGAGTGTGTTGTTCTTAATTAGGGCCAGAGAGGCCATTTAGGATGTTTTGGTCAGCTTCATGATCTAGCATTTCTAGCTCCAAGCGAGACAGATGTCGTTCAAGGTACCCTTATCATGTTTTCTACCTTGGTTTATGCCTTGTTTGATTCATGAGTGACACTATCCATCAAATCATCTAATATTTCCATGCTTCGGGACTTGAGGTAGAGATGCTTCATGTTCCCTCGGTGTTGACTATGCCAGTTGGAGGTCGAGCTGACTTGTTTGATGTTTGTAGAGAAGAAATCTACTGTTCTTGTAGCACCGATCTTGGTGATATTTCCTATGACAACGAATAAAACCATATGATGTCATACCCATCATGGATTTTTTATATTCAGTGTAGGATATCATGCATTGCTTCGTGAAAAAGGCCATTTTCTTTTGTGCAGAAGGAGAGTCGGTGGTGTGTCCGGACGAGTGAGATCCTCAAATGGGACATGGTCATGTTCCATCCTTATCATTCATGATGGATGAGAAGATGATGAGTTCATCAGAGGTTTAACAGTTGGTGTTTCCTAGGGTCATAGAAGAGTTTTGTGATATCCTTACAGAAGAGGTTGTAGCATTACCCTCGTGATGAGAGATCAAGTTTGGGATCGAACTACAACTAGGAGTGTCTTCTATATATATGTCTCCATATAGGATGGACCCTTCTGAGTTATTATTGTTACATATGAAGCATGATGGTCTATTACAGTGTGGTTTTGTTTGGCCTAGTGTTTCATCTTGGGGGGCACTAGTTTAGTTTTTGAAGAAGGCTAACGGAAGATTGAGGTTTTGTATTGATTATTGATGCTTAAACAAAGTAACAATAATGAATCATGATCCCCTTCCACAGATTGATTATTTATTCGATCAACTGAATAGCTTATGTTGGTTCTCTAAGATCATCTTGCAGTCAGTATATCATCAAATATGTGTAATGGATGTGGATATCCTAAGGACAGCTTTCTATTGTCGTCATGCACATTATGAGTTCATTGTAATCTCCATCGGTGTGAAAACTGATCTAGTTGTGTACCTGGGATTAATGAATGCTGTGATCTATGAGTTCCTAGAAAATTTCATGGTGGTTTTCATTGACAGCATCCTTGTGTACTCCACATCTTAGGAAGAGCATGAAGACCATCTACATGGTATTTTGAGAGATCTGTGTCAACATAATCTATTTAGGATGTTTTTGAAGTGTGAGTTTTGGGTTCAAGAAGTGCATTTTAGGGGGCATGTGGTGTCCCAACATAGATTCGGTATGGATCCATTGAAGATAGAAGAAGTTGTTTCTTGGGTAGCCCCCAAGAATGTGTCAGAGATGAGAAGTTTCCATGGTCTCACAGGCTACTACAAGAAGTTCGTAGCCGATATCTCAAGAGTAGCGACTCCTCTGACAGCTTTATCCTGGAAGGATCAGGCGTTTATATGGACTGATCAGTGTTATTCTATTTTTGTGTGTCTGAAGTAGAAGTTAGAAAGATCTCTAGTTCCTTGTCTTCTAGCATAGAGGGTTCAGTTTGATGTTTTCAGTGATGCGTTACATCTGAGTTTAGGCTGTGTTCTAATGCAGCCGAGATCAATTTATTCATATGGGTCTTAGTAGTAGTGTCCCCATGACTATAACTATGCCACCCATGATCTTGATTTGTTAGTCATAGTGTTTCCTTTGAAGGAGTGGATACATTACCACATGGGTGAGCGCTTTGGGGTTTTCACCGATCATAAGAGTTGGTGGTATGTTTTCTCCCAGTGTGACTTGGACATATGACAACATCTATGGTTGGAGTTATTAAAATAATAAGACATCGAAATATCATATACACCTAGAAAGGGGAATGTTTTAGCTGTTGCAGTGAGTCAAAAGTCATGTAGAGAATTTGTGCATGGATATGGTGATTCCATGAGAGTACTGGAAGAACCATCAGCATTATATCATGCTATAGGTGATGTTTGGTGAAGAAGTTTTTTCCCAGATGACGGTATAGTTATCCCTGGTGAAACGGTTTGGAGAATCCTAGTTGGGGGATCTAGAGGTTGAGGTCTTAAGTGAACGAGTTGTTTACAGTGAGGCCCCTAATGGTTTGTTGGAGGATTAATAACACATATTGTTGTATCACATAAGACTTTTTCTTCCATCGATGATGCGCGGGATGGTTCTCAGAGTGTTTCATAGTTCTCATTTAGCGGTTTATCCTGGGATGACAACGATTTAACAGGCCTTGAGGAGCCAGTTTTTGTGTCATGGGTTGAATCATGCGATAGTGGAGTTTGTGTCTCGATGTTTGGTCTTCTAGAAGTTGAAGGCTGAACACCCTATTCTTGGTGGTCTACTCCATCCATTAGAGATTCCATAGTGGAAGTTAGAGGAAATTTCAATGGACTTCGTTTCTTGTTTACCTCAATCTCTGAGAGGAAATGATTCGTTTTTCGTGGTAGTGGATCATTTAATAAAATCGGACCATTTTATAGCCAGCAAGGAGCTGAGCTCAGGGGAAGTTTTGTAGAGGCAATTTCTGGTGGAGGTGGTGAGACTTCATGGAGTCCAATGGTCTATCATTTCTTACTGAGATCCTTGATTACTTTTATGGTGTGGAGAGCGCTCTAGCATGATTTGGGTTCTCAGCTATTCCTTAGCACTACTTTTCATCCTCAAATAGAAGGTCAGACAGAGCGAACAATCTAGACTCAGGAAGACATGTTACGCTCTTGTGTCCTTGATTTTGGAGGTTCCTGGATGAGTCACTTATCATTGGGGGAGTTTTCTTACTATAATAGTTTCCCCTCCACCATAGGTATGGTTCCTTTTGAAGCCTTTTATGGCCGAGCATGCCGTTCTCTGTTGTGCTGGATTGGGGTCATAGTGTCAGCATTTCTCAGACTGAAACATGTGCACAGTACAACATAAGTGGTTCTGGTGATTCGTGATCAGATCAAGATAGTGCATGACAGTCAGAAATCATTTTCTAATAAATGTTGTATGACCTTAGACTTTGATGTTGGGGATCACATGTTCCTGAAGGTGAATCACTGTTAGGGGTAGCGATGGTTTGGCCATCAGAGTAAGTTTTCTCCCCACATAGTTGGACCTTTAAAAGAGTTAGATCATGTTGTAGTTGTGGCGTATCGAGTAGCACATCCCCCATATATGTTTCGAGTATAGGATGTTTTCCATGAATCACAACTATGTCCTTATATTCATGATGACTCTCACATCATTGATTGTGGAGAGATTGATGTTGATGATTATGCAACCATTGAGGAGTGACATGTGGAGATCAAATACAGGAAGGAGAAGGTGTTGCATAGGAATTCTATCCCCATGGTTCTTTTCTTGTGGAGACATAGTGGCATAGAGGGTAGATCCTTGGAATGTGAGTCAAAAATACAAGCTCAGTACCCATATTTGTTTGATGATTAACTCTTTTCATGTATCGATGTTTCCTTTTGGTTATAAACCTTTCATGTTTATGAGATGGTTTCCTTTTTGTTTCTATTTCGGATTTCACTCTTTTGAAAGGTATCTCGAAGGGGGTTGTTTGGACACCATTTCATTTTCTCTTAAGGTGGGTTTTGAATTCTTGAGTATGAGAATGTTTTGAGTGGTATCTTATGTAATCGCTCGGACCACTCCAATCCATTCCTTTGTGACAATATGGTGTTTGATGTGATCTAAGAGGTCATGTGAACTTATCCCCAAATGTTTTCTAAATTTTCCCCTTTTGGTGAATAGTGGAATCACTGACCCTCGGTAAATAGTTCCAATGGTAGACAGTTGTGAAGTGTGCATCAGACACCATATGTGAACAGTGCCAACTGGGAGGTCCAACGGTAACCTCTCTTTCCTTTTCAAAATTTCCAATTCTATGAACTGTCCCATTGGGGAATAGTTCTATCGGTAACCTCACTTTCCATTGCCAAAATTTGTGTTCTGTGAATAGTTCCATTAGTGAACAGTGTTATCTCAGTGAGGTTCATGATCAATGTTATATCGGTGAGGTTCTAAGGGTGAGGTTAATAAATAATGTTCTATCGGTGAGCTTCATGAAAAGAGTTCTAATGGTGAGTTCCATGAAAAATTTTCTATCGGTGAGGTTCATTAATAGTATTCTGCAAGTGAGGTTATAATGGTGAGGTTCATGAACAATGTTTTTTCCATTGACATATTTTTAGTTCATGAACAATATTTCCATTTTCAATAGTTCCTCCCCTTTAACATTTTTCTTTTGATGTAAAATGAATTTAAAGCAATGTTTTATGGACTCAAAGGCCCATTCCAAGGGCATAACACCAATATTAATTATTCTTATAGTTGGAGATGTTTTTACATGTTCAAACCACGTGGTTTTATACGATCCACTTTTAATGGTAATTCAAGCGTATCTCAAACTGCAGCTCTGTTAAATCTTCTAATAGGACGTGATATCTTCCACTCTAATTCTTCCTCTTTATTATCGGCTATGAGAAGCTATTACCTTTCATTCTATTCTGTTGGAGTTTCCTAATCCACATACTCCTAGGATTTGTTCCACTCTATTTTTGTTTCAACCATGCAATATCGATCAATCTTAGATATAAGGCATGCTCTTCCATCATTCTTTTGGGTTCATATAATTCTATTTCTCCTCTCCCTTTTATGGAATATTACCCACATGTTATTAATGGACTTTTCTTGTCTGTTGACCATTGTAGTGGTGTCTCTGTATCCTCAGGTGGATACAGTTGTCACGGGGGGAGGACATCATAACATGTTATATTTCCCATTCCCCTATAAAGAATGCTAAAACTGTTTGAGGTAGGGGATTCGTTACTTCTCATTTCATTATTATGCAGTTGTATTGTTATGATGTTTATTACCACTGGATAATAATAGAATTGAAATAATAAATATTTTATCCGGATAAATAAATTGATATCGATCTTATGTTATTTTCTCTATTTTTACTACATATTGTGATATCTATGCTTTCTTTGTATATCTATTCATTCATGATAGAAAATGGTAAATTACGAAAATCATTTATAATGGATAATGATTGGCTAAAGATTAAGAAGCATGCAAATGAATCTGGTTCTTCTTGTTGTAATTTTGATGTTAATCTAAATGATACACTATTCATGGTTAATTTATTTGTGATATCTTAATTATTAGGTATCCTGAATGTGGATGGATATTGTGTTATGTGGGGTCATGTAGGTCTTTTGGTTGTGGCAACAAATGACACCTAGGGTGGTGAGATGCATTAGTTTATTCATTTGGGTGTTAGGGAGGACACTAGGGATGATAGAATGGGATGGATGTAATTAGTGGATGCTTGATGTCTCTTTTTAGTGGATTGTCTATCTTACGTTTTCCCACTGCCTAAGAAAGCTTCTCTTGTTTACCATTCTTTTGAAAGAGGTGATGATGTTTGGGGGATGCCACGTTCATTCCGTGTTTAGCTTTTCAAGGTAGGATTGGTCAACACTCTTACTCTAGGGGGAAAATACACGACAGCAAGTACATCTTCTCCCCGTGTTAAGCCCCATTGTGTTTTGTAGAATGGAATGTTTTTCTAGAATTCCTTGGAATGTGGGAATGTAATTTGGTAATGAATAATTTAATAAATTGTGGTAAGCAATGGGGTTGGAGTTTCTGGAACAAAATGATGATGTTATAATTTTAATGGGACAGTGGACATTGGGTGTGATGCTAATGAAATTTAATGTGGAATTGTGTTTGGTTAATTAATGTTTAAAGAATTAATTTACGTAAATTGAAAGTATTAAAAATATAATGAAGTAATTTATTAAATCTCATTATGTGGTTGTGTGATAATAGGATACCTAGTCATAGAGCAGTAGCCCAAAGACCGAGAGATGTTATCTATAGTTTCATCTAAGACTAGGTTATGCCAATAGTGTTGTTGTGAGATATAGTATATCCTGTAATTTTTGTGTTTATATACACTACTCCAACCTGTCAGTAAGGGAAACTATCACCCCGAGGATTCTAATCCCTGGTGGGGATGTTTTCCCCAACATTCTGGTGGTAGGATGAATGGCTAACAACCCCCTTTGACCTACTGTCTTCTGTTTTTAGTTACTTGTGCTGGTAATTAGAACGTTTAGTTTTCCCTATATATGTATGTAGAGGGATGTAATGTCTTGTGGTTATTCACACAAATATATTCTGGATACAGTTTCCTATGGACTACTATATGTGTAACGAGTATAGGCGGTGACGGCTTGAGGGTCTTAACTTGGTGTATGGGGTGTAATGGCTTGAGTTATAATACCCGATGTATGATACATGTTAGGCGAGTTGTGGTGGCTCCTGGAAACTACCCGGTTACATTCATTCATGGATGTTGGGGTTTTGTTTCACGAGGTGCATATTGTGGTTCATTTCCCATGTGTCTTCTTGAAAATCATTTTGTAGTGAGATGCTCAGGACGTGCGACGTTGGGGACAAGTAGAAAACCAGTGGGGAAATAGTATCGAGGTACCCTAGATATTCTTTAATATATGATATATTATTGTATGTGTGAGTTGGTGAGTCTATCCACGGTGAGGTTGGAAACATAGTATACATGTTTTGGTGAAGAGTTAGTATCAATTGTTGCTCAATGTGCTTTAGCATGCATTTTTTACTTTTGTACGAGAGGATTTGGGGGGATTCTAAGGAGTATACTTTTATACTCACCCTATGTATATATAAAAAATTTTTCTGATAACTTGGAGTAGGTTTGAGATCATGCTAATAACTACTAGCTTGTGGTTACAGGAGCTATTTGGGATTGTGGTTTCGGTTGTTTTACTTTCTTTTGGTACTTGCCATTTTCCCATTTCAGTTGTAGTAGTTTTTCATGACATTTCAAATGTGTTCTTGGGATTTCTATTGTCTTACTGGTTGAGTTGGAGTTTTTTGATGTATATCATATCCCACCATTCCTCATGTGTTCTCATAGAGGGTATTGCCTCCCATTTTTGTGTTTTCTATAAACTCGGTTCTACTCACCAACCTGGGACCAACTAGAGGTGGGACTCAAGGGTTCATTATCTCCCATCCCACTTTGCCATCCCATGAGGGGCAATCATTGTGGTGAGTGGGTTGTGATAGAGTGGTATCAGAGGTCTGGTTGAGGGATTGGATGGAGATTGGAGTTAGGAACATGTGAGGACGCATGGGTTAATAGGGAAATAGTGTCATTCATGTTTTCCATGTAATGTAAACACTTGATACAGGATGAGACATAGGCATTTAGGTCCCCCTATGATCTGATGTATGAACCTTTACATTTACAATGGAAACCAGACAAGGCGATACAAGTTACAGGGTAGAGACTTAGGAAATTATCATGCATCATTCTTATCTGTGCCTGTGTTTTAATGGGTAGACCTTGAGAATGGTTAAACTAAAATAAATTTAAGAAAACAATGAATTAATTCTGGTTGAGGCTTCCATATTCAAGGGTTAGGAGATCTAACCATTTTTTATTTTACAGGTATGTCTCTAGGTTGACGTCCTCATCGGGTTTGCGTAGAAAATGTTCAGCAGGTGTTCTTATAGATCGTTGCTGGGTAGTGGTTGACGATGATGACAAATGGAAGAAAACACTCTAGGAGTTTCAGCCCTACAATTCGTAGAAGCACGAGGGATCTATTTCAGATGAAATCATTGATGACTAGTTTGAGGAGGTCAAGATCTTCTTCAGATCGATCTATGCTTGGATGGCATACTCAGTGTCCTTGGTTGTGAAAATGTTTCATTGAGCAGTGAGGCACTGATGGTTCTTGTTCCGCGGGGATCATAATGAGTTAGCGATCTCATGGGAGTAGTTATGAGAAATGTTTAGAGTTGTGTATCATTCTTCGACTGCGAAGGAGTCCAGTTGCCATGAGATTCTTACCCTTCAACAGGGGAGCTCCAGTGTTCGAGAGTTTGGAATCTGTGTCAGGAACATTTTACAATATGCTTCAGACAAGCTTCCAAATGAGGAGGCCAGGACGAGGCATTTCGAGGAGGCATTGTGTCCTTAGATCCAATTCCTAGTCATCCCATATAGGGTGAAAACTTATATTATGGTACTGGAGAGGGCTTAGGTAGACGAGTGGACTTTGCCTAGGACAAGATCATCACTTGAGGGGAAACTTCATGATTCATCATGAAGAAGACATTGGTCTGGGGTTCCTGGTTTTCAAGGGAAAAGAGTTTTCGTTCAGCCAAGGTAGGTCCCAGCCCTTCAAATATCGTTTCTCCAGATGCAGCAACTCACATGCCTATGAAAATGGACCAGGATCTTGTTTTAATTGTGGTGGTCGTGGAGATCAGTAGAGGGAGTGCCCGACCTATCATAGGAGTCATCATGCACCAGGTGATACGGTCCAGGTTCCTCTGTTGAGGCAGTTCCAGCTGAGGCTGCAACAACCTGTTGCACCAGCTTTAGATCAGCAGAGGGTAGATGGTGTCAGAAGAGGACAAACCCATGAAACTCCATGTTTTCAAAGAGAATAATTAGGAGATTGTGGTGGTCTTAATCAGTTCCATTGAGGCCATGTCTGAAGTTGTGGTCATCTTCACGCTCTAGAATTTCAAGCTCTATGTGATCCAGACATCGATCGAGGTACACATTTCTTGTTTTCTACCCTGGTTTATTCCTTTTTTGATTCAGGAGTGATACACTCCTTCATATCATCTACCATTGTACATGCTTTGGGACCTGAGCTAGAGAGGCTTCATGTGCCCTTGGCATTGACTACACCAGTTGAAGGTCGAGCTGACTTGTTAGAAGTATGTAGAGATTGTAAGCTATGTTGGGGCATCACCGCTCTTGGGAAGATTTCCTATGTTTATGAATACAACCATATGATGTAATCCTCAGCATGGATTGGATATATTTAGTGCATGCTATCGTGGATTGATTCATGAAGAAGGACGTTTTCTTTGGTGCGGATGGATAGCTGGTGGTGTTTGTTGGAGAGCGAGATCCTTAGATGGGTCATAGGCGTGATCCACCCTTATCATCCATGATGGATGAGATTATATTGATTTCATCATAGGTTTAGCAGTTGGTGTTTCCAAGGGTCATTTAAGAGTACCCTGATGTCTTTCTAGAAGAGGTTGTATCATTAACCCCTCGACGAGAGATATAGTATGGGATCGAGCTACAACCAGTAGCATCTACTATCCTTAAGTATCCATATAAGATGGCCCTTTCCGAGTTACAAGAGCTACGTATACAGCTTGATGGTCTATTATAGTGTGGTTTTATTTGGCCATGACTATCTGCATGTGGTGCACCAGTTTTTATCATGATGAAGGCTCCTGGAAGATTGCAGTTGAGTGTCGATTATCATCTATTAAAGAATGTCACAATAACGAATCATTATACTCTTCCCTAGATGGATGATTTATTCAATCAACTGAAGGTTTCAAGTTGGTTCGTAAAGATATACTTGCGGTTGGGATATCATCATATTTGTGTAAAGGATGAGGATGTCCCAAAAATATTATTTGTTGTTTTCATGGGCATCATGAGTTCATGGTAATACCGTTCAACATGACAAATGCTCCAGCAGTGTTCATGGGATTAATGAATGCTGTGATCTATGAGTTCCTAGAAAAGTTCATGGTTGTTTTCATTGATGACACTATTGTGTACTACACATCTATGGAGGAGCATGAAGAGAATCTACACACTATTTTTTGAGTTCTTCATCAACATCATCTATTTAGAATGTTGTCAATGTGTGATTTTTGGTCTCGAGAATTCTGTTTTTTAGAGAATGTTGTGTGCCAACATGTAGTAGATGTGGATACATCTATTATATATGTAGTTGTGTCTTGGGCATCCCCCTAAGACAATGTTATAGGTGCGAAGATTCCATGGTTTCACAGGAAACTATAGGAGGTTCGTAGCCAATTTCTCAAAAGTTGTGACTCCTCTGACATCTTTGACCAGAAAGGATCTGGTGTTCATATGGATAGATCAGTGTCAGGAAGCTTTCCAGAATTTAAAGGTATAGTTAGTAAGTGCTTCAGTTCCTTGTCTTCCAGTTGAGGGGGTTTAGTTGGATGTTTTCTACGATGCTTCATGTCTGGGGTTAGGCTGTATTCTGATGTAGTAGATATTAGTTGTTTCTTATTGATCTTTTCAGTAGTGTTCCCATGATTTTAACATTCCACCCATGATCTGGAGTTAGCTGTCGTACTGTTTTCTCATAACTTGTGAAGAAATTTCCTCATTAGAGATCCCTTTGTGGTTTTCACTGATCGTAAGAGTTTGAGGTATGTTTTCTCCCAGCATGACATGAACATAGGACAACATTGGTGGATAGTGTTCATAGAATAATATGACATTGAGATATCATATACACCTCTAAAGGAGAAAGTTGTAGCTGATGCACTGAGTCAAAAGTCATGTAGTGATGCTATGTGTGAATCTGGTGATTTCTAGAGATTAATGAAAGAACTATCAACATTAAATCAGCATATGGGTGAAGTTGGGGTATAGGTTGTCTTTTTCAGATGATTGTATAGTCATCCCTGGTGTAGATGTTGGAAGAGTCCCAGTTGTGGGATCTAGAGGAGGATGTCTAGAGATTCCAAGTTGTTTTTGCTGAGGCCCCTGATGGGTGGTTGGAGGATGAACAACACCAAGGGTTTTATCACGGATGTCTTTTTGTTCCTTTGACGATGAATTAGATGGTACTCATAGAGTTTTATAGTTCTCCATTTTTGGTTCATCCTAGCGTGACCAAGATGTATCGAGCCTTGAGGAGCTAGTTTTGGTGGACTAGGTTGAAGCATGAGGTTACAGAATTAGTGTCTCGATGTTTGGTTTGCCAGAAGGTAAAGGCCGAACACCGTGTTCCTGGTGGTCTGCTCTAGACATTAGATATTAATTAGTGGAAGTGGGAGGACATCATAATGGTCTTTTTTACTGGTTTACATTGAGCTCAGGGATGGCATGATTCTCTTTGGGTGGCAGTGGTTCTCTTAAGAAAATTGGCCAACTTTATAGTAATCAATGAGTTGATCTTAGTGGATGTTTTGTCGAGAAAATATCTGGAGGAGGTTGTGAGACTTCATGGAGTCCTGAGGATGATCATTTCTGACCGATGTCCTTGCTTTACTACAAGTGTTTGGAAAGGCCTCCAGCATTCTTTTGGTTCTTTGATATGCCTTAGCACTACTTTTCACCGTCAAATGGATGGTCAGACAGAGCGAACCATCTAGACTCTTGAATTCTTGTTACACTCCTGTGTCCACGATTTTGGAGGTTCAAGTATCGGGCACTTACCCTTGGTAGAGTTTTCTTACAGCAATATTTTTCAATCCACCATCGATATACAGCCTTTTGAAACATTTAATTTCTTAAAATGACGATATATGTTGTGCTGGAATGAGGTCAGAGAGTCATCATTTCTCAGACCAAAACTGGTGCAAAATACAAAAAATATGGATCAGGTGATTCATGTGAGGATGACTCTAGAACAAGATTATAAAAAATCATATGCTGATTAAAGGAGGAGGCCCTTAGGGTTTGATGTTAGGGATCACATCTTTCGGAAGGTGAATCGCCGTTGTGGGAAAAGAAGGATTAGTCATGGGAGTAATCATTCACCACACATTATTGGGCCTTTTGAGGTGTTAGTCATGTTAGATATGTGGCATATTGAGTAGCAGTTCCCCACAGAAGAGTCAGATACTTGATTTTTCCATATATCGCAGCTCCTTTGTTATCTCCAGGATGACTCTCACATCATCGATTGTAGAGAGATCGATGTTGATGATGATGAAACCTTTGAGGAGAGACCTATGGAGATCCAAGACAGCAAGGGGAAGGTGATGTTCATGCATTATATCATGTTGGTTCGTGTCTTATGCTGATATGGTGGCATGGTGGAGAGTACATTTGAACGTGAGTCAGAGATACATGCTCAATACACAAAGATGTTTGATGTTTTACTTTTTCATAGATCGATGTGGCCTTTGTGGATATAATCTTTTAACGTTTATGTAATGGTTTACTTTTGTTGCATTTAATGCTTTCTCTCTTTTGAGAGGTATCTCTATGGGTGGTTGTTCGAAACCTATTTAATTTTCATATTACATGGGTTATGAATTCTTTGGGACGAGAATATTTTCCGACGTATTTGATGTAATAGTCTAGACCTCTCTGGTCAATTCCATTGAAAAAATATTTTGTTTGAGGTGTTCAGGTAGGTCAAGGTGACATGTCACCAACAGTTTTCCTTTTTTCCATTTTGGTGAACAGTGGCATCAGTTACCCTTAGTGAACAATTCCAATTGTAGACAGTTGTGAACATTGCATCTGTAACCTTCTGTGAAAAGTGAAAACGTAGTGGTCTAATGGAAACCTCTCTTTCCATTTCCAAAGTTCACATTCTATGAACAGTTCCATCAGTGAATATTTCTATCGGTAACCACTAATGGTAACCTCTATTTTCTTTGACAAATTTTGAGTTCTGTGAATAGTTCCATCTGTGAACAGTTTTATCGGTAACCTCTTATGGAATCCTCTCTTTCCATTGCTAAATTTTCAGTTCTGTGAACAGTTCCATAGGTGAACAGTGTTCAATCAGTGAGGTTCGTGAACAATGTTCTATTAGTGAGGTTCTAACAGTGTGGTTCGTGAACATTGTTCTATCGGTGAGGTTCATGAACAGTGTTCTAATGGTGAGGTTCCTGAACGATGTTCTATCAGTGAGTTCCATGAATCATGTTATATATTTGAGGTATTAATGGTGAGGTTCATGAACAATGTTTTTCCTTTTCCAAATTTTTCGTTCATGAATAGTGTTTCCACATTCCGACATTTTCACCACTTTAAGGGTTTCCTTTGATGTAAAATGAATTTAATACACTGTTTTAAGGACTCTAAGGATGATTCAAAGGCCATAACAACTATATTTTTTATTCCTACGGCTCGAGATGTTTTTACATTGCAAACCGTGTGGTTTAATGTGATACTCTTCTAATGTGAAATCATGTGTATCTTAATCTACCACTATATTAAAGCATCTAATGTGATGGGATATCCTCCACCCAAATTCTTCAACATTGTTCTCGGCTATGATATGTTAGATCCTTTAATTCAATTCTGTATGAGTTTCATAATGAAACATACACTTAGTATTAGTTCAACTTTGTTTTTGATGCAACCATGTAGTATCAATCAATTTTCGATATAAGGCATGATCTATCGTCATTCTGTTGGGTTCAACTAATTCGGTTTCTCCATTCCCTTTTATGGAATTTTACCCCCATGTTCCTCATAGTCTTTTCGTATGTGTTGACTGGTGTGGGGGTGTCTCTGCTTCCTCAAGTGGATATAGTTGTCACAGGGGGAGGAGATCATAACCTGTTGTATGGCCCATTCTCGTATAATGAATGTTACAAATTGTCAGAGTTAGGGGATTCATTGCTTCTATTTTATTATATGTGCAACTGTATAGTTAGCATGTTTTATCCCACTTGACGACTGTGGAATTCACATAACAAATATTTGAACAGGATATTTAAATTGATATTGATCATATGTTATTTCCTTTTTTTTCCTAGATTGAGTGATATTTATGTTGGCATCGTATATCTGTTCGTTCTTGATGGAAATTGGTAAAGAACATAAACTGTAATTAATTGATAATTGTTTGGCTAAAGATAAAGAGGCATGTAAATGTAACTACTTCTTCATGTTATAATGTGGGTTTTTATCAAAATGGTGCGGTAAGAATATTAAATTTATTTTTGATATCTTACTATTTAATATTCCCAATTATGGATCCTACATATAATAAATTGGTTAATTAAAAACAGGTTATTTGTATGTTAATTACTAAAAAATTCTCTATGTAGCCATCTTGCTTGTTTAAAGGCCAAGAGACAATTTTTATGATGTTTTTCCTGATGCTGGTGTTGTGATGTGATCCTGGATGGCTGTTGTGATTTGTGGGGGCATGGAGGCCTTTTGGTTGTGACAGCAAATGACACATAGGGTGGAGAGATGCATCAATTTATGCATGTGGGTTTCAGGGAGGACACCATGGATAATAGAATGGGAAGGATGGGATTGTTTGATTCTTGCTATTTATTTTTGGTTAATTATTTGTTTTAACTTTTAACCATGCCTATGTTATCTTCTCTTTCTTGAATTTCTTCCAAATGAGGTGAAGACATGTGGTCTATTCCAGGTGCTTTTCGTGTTTATCTTTTCAAGGGAGGATGGGTCTATGCTCTTTCTATAGGTGGTGACGACTCGATGGGTAGTACATCTACTCACCATGTTGAGCACCCTTGTGTTTAGTAGAAAAAAATGTTTTTCTGGAATGCCTGGGAATGTTGGAATGTAATTATGTAATGAATAATTGAATAAATGGTGCTAACCCATCGGGTTGGAGTATTCTGGAACATAATGATGCGGTTGTAAGTTTAAAGGGATAATAAAATTTGGTTGTGACGCTAACGAAAATGAATTTCAAATTTTTTTTGGTTAATTAATGTTTAAATAATTAACTAACATAATGTGAAATTAACAAAAAGGTAATGAAGTAATTTATTAAATCTCTTGATGTGGTTTTGTACTTATAGGATACCAAGGCTTAGAGTAGCAGCATAAAGTATGAGATACATTAGCTGCAGTTGTTTCTATGACTAGCATATGCCCATAGTGTGGTTGTGATATATAGTATATCCTATAATTTCTGTGTTTCTATATGGTACTCGACCCTGTTATTAAGGTAAACTAACACCTCGGGTATTTTAACCCCTCAGGGGAGCATTTTCCCCAACATTCCGATGGGAGGATGAATGGATGACTATCCCCTCTTGCCCTGCTCTCTTCTCATGGAATTTTCTTGTTCTTGTAGGCACAATGTTTAGTTTTCCCCATATATATGTGTAGAGGTATGTAATGTCTTGACGTTATTCACAAACATATATTCTGGATATAGTTTCTTATAGACTACAATAAGTGTAACATGTATAGGTTCTGATTGCTTGAGGATCCTAACACAGTGTATGAGCTGTAATGGATTGAGGT
This sequence comes from Viscum album, assembly GCA_963277665.1. Classification (NCBI taxonomy): domain Eukaryota; kingdom Viridiplantae; phylum Streptophyta; class Magnoliopsida; order Santalales; family Viscaceae; genus Viscum; species Viscum album. Next base: position 1,439,446,968 of record OY728159.1, read on the forward strand.
ATAATACCTGATGTATGATACACGTTATGCGAGCTATGGTGGCTCCTGGAAACTACCTGATTACTTTCTTCCGTGGACGTGGTGGTTTTGATACACAATTTTCATATTGTGGTGATTCACCCAGGTGCCTATGTGAAAGTATTTTTAGAGAGAGATTCTCAGGATATGCGATGATAGGGAAAAGAGGCAAACAAATTGGAATGTAGTAGCAGGGTAACCTTGATATTCTTTATTATATGATATATTCTTGTATGAATTAAATTGTGAGAGTAGCCATGGTAAGGTTGGGAATATAGTATACCGGTCGAGTTGACAAGTTAGTTTCACTTGTTGTTCACTATGCTTTAGAATGTTTTCATTACTTTTGCACGAGAGGATTCAGGGAGGATCCTACTGAGCATACTGTTATACCCACCCTATGTATATATAAACAGTTTTTAGGTCAAATGAATTAGGTTGGAGATCAGGCTGATTACTACTAGATTATGGTTGTAGGAGTTGTTCGGGCCTATGGTTGCTGCTATTTTTTTCCCACTTACAACTTTTTCCCTTTTAGTTGTAGTAGTTTTGTATGAAATTTCATATGGGTACATTGGATTTCATTTATCTTACTGGTTGATTTGGAGTTGGTTTATTTCTTTCTTATCTATCTTTTCCACATGTGTTATCATATAGGTTAATGCCTCACATTTGTGTGTTTTCTATAACCTCGGTGCTAGACAGCATCTCGGGGCCTTCTAGAGGCAGTACTCAGGGGGTCATTATCTCCCTTTTCACATTACCGGCACAGGAGGGGTAATCATTTTGGGGATGGGGTCATGACACTAATGATTTTTCTACATGGTTTTGTCATTAAGTATATGTAATAATTTTTTTAATTAAATGTATATCATTGAAATGTTATTTACCGATAAGTTTATATTTTTTGAAAACATGTGGTTAAGTGAATGATAATCCATTTTATGTTATAGGTAGTGATAATTTTTTTTAAAAACAATTATATGATTTCTACTTTTAAATTAAAATTTAAATTAATTATAAGATGTAATATGATTAGTGAGTCCATGTAAAAGTCATATACATTATCATTGATGATTTGTAATATATATTTTTGATTTACTGAATATATTAGATATTGTGTGACAATATCTATTGATATTTTATAGGGTTATTTTTCGATGCAATAATGTTTTTAATGAGTTTTTTTAGTGACTAGGTTCATTTTGGCAATGAATTATCATATTTAGGACAATATTTGATCTGGTTGTTCTGTTTTTTGGTATATGCCTTTATAATATACTTCATGTTGTTTTTTGATTATATTTATGTTAGTTGTTTAAAATTTAATGACCTTGATTCTGATTTTTTTGAATATGTCAGACATATTTTAGATGATTATTTTGATTAACTACATATGTAATTGGTTGCATTAAATTATTTGTTTTATTGTTATGTTTTAAAGATTAAAATATTATTTCATAATATGAAGACATATCTATATTGAATAACCTTTTATTACCTTTTTTATTTGGTAAATATATGGGTAAATATGGTTTCCTGCTTTTTTATGTCTTACAATCATTAAAATATTAATATTAAAGCATTGCTCCTGAAAAATTTATCTTGAATATTCAATTCATGCTGTATGATATGATGCAAAAAATTATATAAGAACAACCATTGAATGCGATTATTTTTATTAAAATGAATGAAATAATGAAATTATTTTTTAAAAAATTCTTAATCAATATATTAAAAGATTCCCAAAAATTATGGAAAAAGATCTTAAATATTCTTATTCTGTTAAAAAAATTTCTATTAATATGATCGTTTTTTCACCCATCATGGATTTATGTATTTTTTTCGTTATCATTCTCATAAAAATAGTTTTAATCAATCCCTATTATAAATATGACATATTCTTTATCCAACATGTCCATATATTAACATCCTGCCAATTTCCCTTTATACCAGAAAACTAATTATATGATATTTTTTGTAACCTTTTTGATTCCCACTTCTACATTATTTTGGATGTTTAATTATCTCTTTATAAGATATAGGTTTTTAATAAAGATATTTATTTTAATATTAAACAATTGATATATTATAAAAACAATTATGGTTGAAATTAATTTAAGGTGGTTGAATGTAACACTAATAAAAATTTATTCAAATTTATAATAGTCTTATTATGTCTTTTAACTCACAATATCATGTATGGAGTGAATTCTAATATACTATAAAAATATTATTATTTAAATATCACTTATATAACCTATCCATTAAGATATTTTGAGTCAATAAGTATGATCGCATTATGGAAAATATGTACAATGATCCTTATTAATAAAAATTTACTGTTTAATTTTATCAAAATAAGGAATACAAATTTACTAAAGTGATTTAATAGAATAAAAATATTATTTATTAAAAAATAGTTTTCCATTCATTTTTTAGATAATATTTTTAAACAACTATAAAATATTTATATATTTTATAATATAAAAATGATATATTTTTTTAAAATCATCATAGTAAAATTATATTATGAGGAAATACTAGATTTTTTCATTAAAAATTTATTTTATACTGTATATTGAGAAATACAGATTTTTATTAATATTGAAGTTTTATAAAATGTTTTTAGAATTAAGTAACATTTTGAATTGCTAATAATTTTTTAGTTAATTTTTATTAATCATATTCGCATTATTTAATTTATAATCATATTTATGATTAATTTTGGTATAAAATCATTTTTACACATAAAAATCCATTTTAATAAAAAATTGTTTTCATCATGTTTTGCTAGTTTACATAAAAATAAAATATTTCACTTATATAAATTTTATTTGATAAAATGGAGTCCATACATGGAATTATAAATTCAGAATTTCAAAAAATAAATTATTTTTATTTTTCATCATAATGAATCATCACATTTCTATAAATATTATCACTATGATGGGAAACAATAGACAGAAAAAAATAAAATAATTATATAAGGCTTTAAAATCATCCATAAATGTCATTATATTTAATTTTGTTTGATTAATTCCAAAAAACATAAATTTTTAGAAAGTATATTCTTTTTTCCATTTTTGGTTGACAAAGAGTTTTATAATATTTTAACTAATTGAAAATTCCAAAATATCACTCAATTTTTCGTAATATATATACATTTATTAATTAGGAATAGTGAATTTACATTTTATTATATGTGGTCATGTTATATTTTAATGATATTATATTTTCATGGTATGTTATTTTTTAATTCTTAGGGGTGATGTCATTTCTATAAATGAATAAATAATGCTTAATTAGTTCTGGTGTGTGCTATAATTTATGGTCAGTGGGTTTATATATTAATTCTAATCCCATATTTATGTCGTTAATGTTAAAATATTTTAATTGTTCACAAATTGACTTTAATTGGTTTTTTTAAATTACAAATACTAATATTTTTTAAAAGTAAAATCATTTGACTGGATAATGTGAATTTTATATGGCATAAATTTTAATCCGTTGACCATTTATTGATGAATTATTATCTTATACCAGAATTCATATCCCATTAGTATTGAAAAATTGTAACCATTCTTATGTTTAAATTTAGGTTAAATATGGGGTTAAAAAAATGATAATGATTAAAATTACATATAAACCTATAAAATTGTTGATGATTGAAGTATTTTCAAATATAAGATATTTTCTAAAATAATTTTTTTCTAATAACTTTTATTTTATTCATACATATGATTTTTATATAAAAATCATTAATGTAATTCTATGTATGTTGTTTCCTTCACTGTAATGGGATGCCACATTTTATCAATCATAAAACCATATTGAAAAACAAAACTAACCAAAAACAATAAAAAACCTCTTCTTTACAAACATATTCACATTATAGATATTATTATTCTCTTATAATATCATTCAAAGGGTCTTCAATGTTATTTACAAATAATGTTCTTCAATGTAGTGGTAATGGTCTTAACCGAGTGTTTTCATTTTACTTGTTCATATACCTACATTATGTTTTCAATAAAAATTACAATATAATAAATTAATTATATGGAATATAATAATAGGTTATTAGGATAATTTAATAACCATATTTATATACTTTTGGTATCTAGTAGGAAATTAAATTATCACTCATGAGATATTGTGGTGTACCTTCCCCCTGATGTGGTGAAATTCATTTCCATCACCACTACCCATGGATTCATATAAGGATGGAATTAATAAATATTTATTATATATTCATCATTTTTAAATTTGTATGATTTTTAATTATTATCATTCATTAATTTTCTCCATCAATCTAGAAATCAAATTAGAACTCACATTTTCATACGGACTAATGTATCCATGAGGTGGTGTAATACATTTTTCATCACTCCATTATATGAATAGTTATAAATGTATAGACAATTAATAAATATGATGAAAATGAAATTATTAAAATTATATATATGGTACATGTTGGTTGTTTTATACCTTGGTGTATGCCCTGTTTGATTCCGGCTCGACACACACCATTATATCACCAACCCTTATCCATGCTTTGGGACCTAAGGTAGAGAGGCTTCTAGTGCCCTTGGTGTTGACTATGCCAGTTGACGGTTGTACTGACAAGTATGATGTATGTAGAGATTGCGATCCAGTTTTGGGGCAGCACCGCTCTTGGGGAGATTTCCTATGTTTAGGAATACAACCATATGAGGTCATTCTAGGCATGGATTGGTTTTATTCAGTGCAGTCTATCATAGATTGCTTCATAAACATGGTCATTTTCTTCAGAGCAGATGGAGAGCCAGTGGTGTTTGTTGGAGAGCGATATCATTGGATTGGTCATGGGAGTGTTTCATCTTTATCATACAAGATGGATGAGATGATGTTGAGTTCTTCAGTGGTTAAGCAGTGGTCGTTTCCTGGGTTCGTAGAAGAGTATCCTGATGTCTTTCTTGAAGAGGTTGTAACATTAACCCCTCGATGAGAGATCGAGTTTGGGATTGAGCTTCAACCATGTGCAACTCCTATCTATATATATCCATATAGGATGGACCCCTTTGAGTTACGATAACTATGTACAAATCTTGATGGTCTATTACAGTGCGGTTTTGTTTAGCCAAGTGTGTCATCATGGGGGGCACTAGTTTTTTTGTGAATAAGGATGAGGGAAGATTGAGGTTTTGGGTGGATTATCATCGCTTATAAAAAGTGACAACAATGAATCTCTATACTCTTTCGTGGATTGAAGATTTATTAGATAAACTGAAGGGTACAGTTTGGTTCTCAAATATAGACGTGCAGTCAGGATATCATCAAATGTGGGTAAAAATGAGGAGATCCCAAAGTCTGCTTCCTATTGTCATCATGGGAATTATGAGTTCATTATAATGTTGTTCGGCATGAAAAATGCCCCAGATGTATTCAAGGGATTGATGAATGTTGTGTTCTGCATGTTCATGGACAAGTTCATGGTTGTTTTCATTGACGACATCCTTGTGTACTCCACATATGAGGAGGTTCATGAAGTGAATCTACACACTATTTTGAGAGTTCTTAGTCATCATCAACTATTAGGGGAGTTGTCGAATTGTTATTTTTGGTCTTGAGAAGTGTGTTTCTTGGAGAATGTTGTGTCCCAACTGAGAGTAGTTGTGGATCCGTTTAAGATTGAAGCAGTTGTGTCTTGGGCAGCCCCCAAGACAATGTCAGTGGTGAGAAGTTTCCATGGACTTGTTGGCTACTACAGGAGGTTTGTAACTGATTTCTCATGAGTTGCAACTCCTCTGACAGCTTTGACCTAGAAGGATCAGGAGTTCATATGAACTGATCAGTGTTGGGATGTTTTCGAGAATCTAAAGGAGAAGTTAGTAAGTGCCACAGTTATCTGTATTCCAACTAAGAGTGTTCCGTTTGATGTTTTCTATGATGCTTCGCATATGGGGTTAGGTTCTATTCAGATACAGCATACATCCATTGATTCTTATGGGTCTTAGAAGTAGTGTCCCAATGAGTGTAACTATTCCATCCATGATCTTTTGTTGGTAGCCGTATTATTTTATTTAATGTTTTGGATACATTACGTAATTGGTGAGCGCTTTATTGTTTTCACCAATCATAAGAGTTTGAGGTATGTTTTCTCCCAGTTTGTCTTGAACTTACGACAACTATAACGACCCATACTTTACATACATTGTTATTACTTCAGAATTGAAGCACACTTATTAAACCATATAACAAAACCAAGAAAGGACAGTATAGGTATAGTGTCTTTGGAAACTGGGAAACATAAACAACTGGTTCATAAATCATCAACTTTGACTCCCATTTATTTCATCATATCTAGAGTCCCTTTTTGGCATATTCTACTTAATAACCATCTTCCTGGCCTGGGGAAATAAAACATACAAAACGATGAGCTCAAATGACCATTATGGGTAAACAAAAGAAATATCAATTACATCATATACATAAGCACATAACTTTTGGAAATCTTAACCTGCAAAACAGATCATAATTTCATAACATGGGATAAATCATAGTAGTGAAATGTAATCCCAATAAACATAACTTAAATCAAGAAAATTTGTGGCATACACACAAAATCATATAGAATCATTTCTTATTAGTCAAGACTCATTGCCAAGACTATCTTAGTGGACAATGTCAATTACTGAACCGAGTTCACTCCTCGTTTAAGTCCTGTTTCACTGAACCGGTATAACCTACCGTTACAGCCATGTCTATCTCATGAGATATAAAATGTTTAGCCAATGAATTGGAGGGAGATATAGGTCCCACCCATCTCATAATGATACCATTCTTATGTGTGCCACAAAATCATAAATCATACATCATCGCATAACCCATATAGTAAAAATGGGAATCTTAAACATCATGACATCAGAAAACAATTCATATAAGATAAAGGAATTCATAAAAATAATTCCATCACAATATAATCAAATCAATGTAATAATAGGGATAGAAATAGAACGCTATATTATCTTAGATGGAAAATAATTTTGATAAAACACTTGAACTCCATTCTTGAGGAAAATATCCTTTCTACTTCAAAAACTCTTTTCCTTTCTTAATATTTCATACAATTCTAGACTAAAAAAATTTGATTAAAAATAAACATGAAAATATGTAAAGGATGATTCTTGGAAATATTGTTTTAAAAATCCATTCATGTTGTATAAAAAAAACATTATTCTCGTACTTTTGTCAGAAAAGTCAAACAGTACCTCGTAAGAAAAACAACAAAAGATTCCTTTCATATCTTTTACTAAAAACTTACTGAAGGGTAAAATTGGATATAAACTATTGTATATGGATATAAATATTACATATTGGGGAAACATGGATGTGGATGATAAAATACACCCTAGTAAATGCCAAAGTGTAAACAATCTCAGATAAAAATGAGATTGTGATATTTCCCTTACCTTAGGTCCGATATGCTTTGTACGTGTCCGAACGTCATGTATAATGATTTAAATAATGTTATTGACTAATTACAGAATCATACTTATTTTTATGATATAATATATGGTCATATTCTTAGCTTATTAGTAGTAATATTTCATTGCTACTTGTTATTCGGGTGTTTATTACTTTTTGTTCTTATGTGTGTTTTGTCGAATAAATTCTTATTATTCTCTTTAGGTTATAGATACATAATTTCTAGAATTGGATTAGTGTAATATATATCATATTAATTCATTAAATTCATTTATATAATCATTATGAAATGATGATCATGTAGAACGAGTCGCATCACATCGTGGAGACGGTATTCCGTACGTACGCACGAGTGATGATATCGTTACTATGATTGTGGAATTGTATTGGAGTGTATATATACTATTTCATAATTAGTATCACTTAATAATAGTCATATATATTCATTAATTTCACCCTTATACCCATCCAAGTATGGTGGTGGTGGAAAATAGATTACCCCACGACGTGGAGATGCTATTTTGTACGTACGCATGCATGGTGATTTCGTTTTCCGTAGGATGGATAGATATTGTAATAGGGTTGTTTCATACTTATAATAACATATCAGTATATTAGTGATACTGATGTTATTACTTCATAATGAAACAACTAAATAAGAAGAAGTTGAAGAAGAAAGAATTTGGAAAGGATCGGTAATGGATATTACCTCTTTTTGACGCGCCACTTCTTAACCTCCTCTTAGAGAACTAGGATTGGTCTTTTAAGAATACCAGAACCTCTAGGAAGTTTCTAGGGAAGTGTAGAGAAGAAATTGTCAGGGTTCGGCCAAGTTTTAAGGCTCAAAGTGGTGTGAGGAAGAGGGGGAGTAGGTGCACTTTTATAAGGGAGGAGAGGGGCTTCTTTGGAAAAACTAAAAATATTTTTTTATTATAAAGTCAATTTCGGTTTTAAATATCTCCAAGTTGATTTATTTCGAAGCTAAGGTGGGGATGAGTCGAAATACTCTCATCCAATATAATTTAGACAAGTTTAGGTTCCTATTTTAACCTTATCATTTAGATTTAGCATTAAGTTAAATAATTTTACTTTTATTGTGTCTTCTTGTGGTCTTATACTATAAGGTTAATAAACTTACTATAAGCAGCCAAATGAACCCTAAGTTTTTTATTTTAATATATATAATCCTATCTAAGACATTTGGCTGAACCGTATATTTTTATGAAAAAAATAACAATTACTAATATAATATTTGTTTTAAAAACTATTTTATGTCAATTTTGACATTATTAAGTAATTAATTTTTGTGAAAATCATAATAGAATTATTATTTAAACTAAAGTTAAATAAATCATTACTAACATGTCATATTAATCTAGAAAATTAGTTAAATTCATAAAAAGTCTCAAATTACATTTATTTTTGTGTTTATAACATCAATTATGTCAATATTTCATTAATAAGATAATTACTACATCATCTTTGTGTCATAAATAAATTAAATTATTTAATGTCTAAAAATTACAAATAAAATACCATTATGTAGGAAATATTTTAATCTTTATAATGAATATTTATAGTCGAATTTATCTTACGTATAACCCCATATTAATAATTATTTACTTATTAAACTTTGATTTTAACTATTTTAACCCTTCTTTAAATTAATTAATAATAAATGTCCTAATCTTATCCATGTGGGCCTAAATGGTCATATTGTATTCATAATGTTGTTTTTGGTCGAATTAAACTTATACAATAGAATTAGGACAAGTGTTAGGGTAATAATAATATCATTTTTACCCTTAATTACCCTATTTACTTTTAACTGTGGTAAATAAAAGTAAAAAGTTAATATTCACCAAAAATTATTTTCATCTCATTGAACCAAATTTTACTTTCTGACATCAACCGTGTCTCTCATATTTTTGAAATTCGACTCACATTAGCGGTAAAATTAAGTTTTAGGAAAAATTCAGTTTTTTTAACTACCACTTAGTGGTTTCACTATTCATCAAAAATTGAAAGTTTTCAGAAAAATAACAAAATTTCACCCCAGGATAATTTCGATATTCGGAATCCAAAAATGAAGTCCATTTTGAAAAATAAAATTTATAAAATTTCAAAAAGTGGTTATTACTATTCATAACGGCTAGTTTTTATAATATTTTATTAGCATATCATTGTTTAGTGAAACTCGGTATTGCGTACGACGCAAGCTATCATGGAATGTTACGATTTCGTGTAAAGCAAGCCAAGAAAGTGTTGGGTATAGAAAAAGATTCCTTTGATGATTTATATAACATAAATTTCTCGGGTGTTACATTCTACCCCCTTAAAATAAATTTTGTCCTTCAAATTCGTCACTTTATAACAAACAGATGAGGATACCTCTCCCTCATCATATCCTCAAACTCCCATGTAGCTTCTTCTAATTGGTGGTTACTCCATAAAACATTCACCAATCAAGTGGTCTTGCTTCATAGGACATTTTCGCTACGATCCAGAATCTCTATCGGCTGTTCTTCAGAAGAAAGATCTTGCTCCAGCGGTACAACTTCTGAGCTAAGTACATGTGAAGGATCAGGTATGTACTTTCTCAGGAGAGATACATGGAACACATCGTGAACTTGAGAGATATTTGGTGGAAGCGCCAATCGGTAAGCTACCTTCCCAACATGATCCAGTATTTCGAAAGGACCAATATATCTAGGGCTCAAGTTCCCCTTCTTTCCAAATCTCATGACTCTCTTCCAGGGAGATATTCGTAAGAACACTTTATCGCCCACTACATACTCTAGGTCTTTTCTTCGGTTGTCGGCATAACTTTTTTGTCGACTCTGAGCTGCTCTTATGTGTTGTTGAATAGATCTGACCTTTTCTACCATTTCATCAACAAGATCAGGTCCTAATAGCTTACTTTCCCTAACTTCATCCCAGCTAGTTGGAGTCCTACATTTCTTTCCATAGAGAGCTTTATAAGGATCCATCTTAATACTGGATTGAAAGCTATTATTATATGAAAATTCCACCAAAGGTGGGTGTTGATCCCAACCACCTTTGAAATCCATAGAGCAAGATCTCAACATATCTTCTAGAGTTTTAATTGTTCTCTCAGACTGACCGTCTGTCTGAGGATGATAAGCAGTGCTGAAACTCAACTCTGTATCCAGAGTACGCTGAAGACTTCACCATAACATCGAGGTAAATCTCGTATCCCGATCAGATATAATAGACAGTGGTACTCCATGCAATCTTACCACTTCCTTTACATATATCCTGTCAAGCTGATCCAGAGAAAAATCCTCTCTAATAGCAATGAAGTGTGCAGACTTTGTAAGACGATCAACTATGACCCAGATAGCATTATTGCCTTTGGATGTTTTACGAAGTCCTATGACAAAGTCCATAGTGATGTTTTCCCATTTCCATTCGGGTATGGGTAATGGTTGTAACATCCCCTTAGACTTCTGTCTCTCAGCTTTAACTTGTTTACAAACCAAGCATCGAGAGACATATTCAGCAACATCTCTTGTCATTCCATCCCACAAGAAGTACTCTTTCAGGTCCCTATACATCTTCGTGATTCCAGGATGAATAGAGAATGAAGAACTATGAACATCATCCAGAAGCTCCTTCATTAATTCAGGGATGGGAGGAACAGAAACCAAATTCCTGAACTTTATTATCCCATCATAATCAAGGTTGAATTCATGAACATTTCTCACCTTCTTTTGTAACTCGACATCTTCTTTCAGTGCCTCTTTAATCTTCACATGTATAGATGGTTGAACATTCATTTGAGAAAGATACGATTTGTCCCCATTCATTATAATTCCAAGATCCATCCTTTGTAAATCCATAAATATTGGATCTTTTGTGATCCTCATCATGGATAAACTAGCATGGTCTTGTCGACTTAATGCTTCTTCCACCTTGTTTGCTTTCCCAGGGTGGTAATGGATTGAGCAGTCGTAATCCATCATCAGCTCCAACCATCTTCTTTGGCACATATTCAGCTCCTTTTAGGTTAAAATATACTTTAAACATTTATGATCAGTATAAATATCACACCTTTCACCATAAAGGTAATGCCTCCAAATCTTTAATGCAAAGATTACCGCAACTAACTCCAAATCATGAGTTGGGTAATTTTGCTCATGTATTTTCAACTTTCGTGAGGCATAAGCTATCACCATATCATTTTGCATAAGAACACACCCCAATCCCTTTTTGGATGCATCACTATAGATCACAAACCTTTCTCCACTACAAGGCAGTGTGAGCACATGTGAACTGGATAAACTTCTTTTCAACTCCTTGAAATTCACATCACATTCTTCCATCCAAACAAACTTAACTCCTTTCCGAGTCAACTTGGTGAGTAGATTAGATAATCATGAAAAATCATTCAGAAAACGTCGATAATATCCAGCCAAACCAAGAAAACTTCGATTCTCAGTTACTGTTGTTGGTCTCGACCATCTTTCAATAACCTCTGTTTTTGCTGGATCCACAGATATCCCCTCATTGGAGATTATGTGACCCAAAAATGAAAATTTTTGAAGCAAAAATTCACACTTGGTAAATTTGGCATAAAGATTCTCCTTTCTCAGGGTCTTCAATATAATTCTCAAGTGATCTTCATGTTCTTACTTGCTCTTTGAATAGACAAGAATATCATCTATAAAGACTACCACAAATTGATCATGATAGCCTCTAAAGACTCTATTCATCAGATCCATGAAGATAGAAGGGGAATTAGTAAGACCAAATGGCATCACTATAAATTCATAGTGTCCATACCATGTATGGAAAGCTGTCTTTGGTATATCCTCCCTTTTGACCCTTAATTGATGATAACCTGAACTAAGATCAATATTGGAAAAGTATTGAGCTCCGCGTAGTTGGTCAAATAAGTCATCAATGCATAGGAGAGGTTATTTGTTCTTGATAGTGATCTTGTTAAGTTCTCGATAATCAATGCAGAGTCTCATTGATCCATCTTTCTTCTTAACAAATAGAATAGGTGCTCCCCAAGGTGATGCACTAGGGTGTATGAATCCCTTATCAAGATTCTCTTGGATTTTCTTCTTCAATTCCTGCAACTCAATTGGGGCCATTCTATAAGGTGTCTTTGAAATAGGCAAAGCACCCGGTACGAGTTCTATTGAAAACTCAACATCATAATTTGGTGGAAGACCCGGTAATTACTCTGGAAATAATTCATCAAACTCCCGTACAATGGGTATATTCTTAATCATGAGTTTCTCACCAACCATTTTAGATAAATAACCTTCATTTAGTGGAATCAATACCCATAAAATGGAAGAAATTTCTACTGGAAGGTTATGTTCATCCTTGCATCGATAGAAGATCATAGATTGATCTGGAATATGAAATGTGACTTCCCTTCATTGGAAATTGATATGAGCTCCATGTAGAGAAAGCCAATCCATGCCAAGAATCACATAAAATTCCACAATAGGAAGGATCACAAGATTTGCAGGATGCACTTTCCCACAAACTTCAATCGGAGAAGAATTATAAACTTTTGATGCGACTGTTGGGCCATTAGGTGTTGTCACAGCTAACTCAACATCTAATTGTTGATGTAATACGGGGAAACCCTTAGAAAATTCTTCAGAAATAAAATAGTGGGTGGATCTAGAATCAAATAAAACATTTGCTACTTTAGAGTGGATGGTAAGTGTACCTTTCACCAAATTGTTATCGTACTCCACATCGCTGATAGAAATTGCATGTGACATTCCTTTGTTTTTAGCTTTAAGAGTTTGTTGACGTCGACCATCATCATCATCCCTTGGATTAGGGCATTTATTGGTATAATGTCCCATCTCCTTGCACATGAAACATTGAAGTGTAGTAGGTTCATTCTGTGTATCCCTTCCTTTGTTTGCGTCATTAGACATCTTCTTCCCATCATCACGGCATTCAAATGCCCAATGACCTTCCTTTCCACATTTGAAACATTTACTTTTACCTTTAAGACAACTCCCTCTATGTTTCTTTCCACACTTTGAGCGTAAGGGAAATCTCATCTTCTTTTCAGTGTGCTCTTTAGATTTTCCTTTGAATTCCATTTTCCTCTTCTTATCAAACACATATGACTGATGGGTTACTCCAATCTCCTATCAACTTTGAGAGCACATCGAATGATTTTCTCGTAGCTATTGAAGTCCCTTATGGCTAATGCCCTTCAAAGACTTAGTTTTAAGCCACAAAAGAATCGATCGATCTTACTCTCAGGTTGGATAATAATACCAGAAGCGTGCCTTGCAAGTCTTTTAAAATTTTCTTCATAAGTACCAACCGATTTATCATCCTTTTGCTTCAGTTCAAAACACTCTTTCTCCATCTTTGTTCGGAGAATATGAGGGATGTACTTATTGAAAAATATTTTCTTGAACTCGTCCAATTCCATGGAGTCTATTTCATCCCTTTGCCTCGTATTCTTAATAAGATTCCACCATTGATCAGCATCACCTTCCAAACGATACACTACTAAGATGACATTATCATGCTCAGAACATTGAAGAACTGAAAATATATTTTCAGTAGTACCAATCCATTGTTCAGCAACTAATGGATCAGTAGACCCGCTGAATGAAGGTGGACGCTGTCTCATGAAGGATTCAACAGAATATTGCTCCTTCCTTTGCTCGATTGGAAGTCTTGCATGATTCATAGCTTGAGAAAGTTGTGTGAGTATGTATACAAGATTTTTCATTCCAGTTCCGATAATGTTTGGTTTCTCAGGGGGACAATCATTGCATTGCCCGTCGCATTCCGCAGTAACACGGTTCCTTCGGGTTCCATCCATTGACTGAAACCAAGAAGAATAGTGTGAGAAACACTAATTATATTAGGAAAACCACATAATCAAGAATAAAATTTCACACATACGGTCTTATCCTAGGTTATTCATGGCCATTTCTAAAACACTATGATTGTGTTCTATGATTAGACTTATCCTTAGGGTTCTTACTAAGGCTTTCACATCCTATTTTCCAAAGATTTACTATACCTTTCCTCTGATACCAACTATAACGACCCATACTTTACATACATTGTTATTACTTCAGAATTGAAGCACACTTATTACGACATATAACAAAACCATGAATGGACTGTATAGGTATAGTGTCTTTAGAAACTGGGAAACATAAACAACTTGTTCATAAAGCATCTACTTTACCTCCCATTTTTTTCATCATATCTAGAGTCCCTTTTTGGCATATTCTACTTAATAACCTTCTTCCTGACCTGGGGAAATAAAACATACAAAAGGGTGAGATCAAATTCTCAGTAAGGGTAAACAAAAGAAATATCAATCACATCATATACATAAGCACATAACTTTTAGAAATTTTAACCTGCAAAAGAGATCATAATTTCATAACATGGGATAAATCATAGTAGTGAAATGTAATCCCAATAATCATAACTTAAATCATGAAACATTGTGTCATACACACATAATTATAAAGAATCATTTCTTGTTAATCAAGACTCATTGCCAAGACTATCTTACTGGACAAAGTCCATTTCTGAACCGAGTTCACTCCTCGTTTCAGTTCTGTTTCACTGAACCGGTATAACATACCATTCCATCCATGTCTATCTCATGAGATATAAAATCATTAACCAATGCATTGGAGGGATATATAGGTCCCACCCATCTCATAGTGATACCATTTTTATGTGTGCCACAAAATCATAAATCATACATCATCGCATAACCCATGTAGTAAAAATGGGAATCTTAAACATCATGACATCATAAAAAAATTCATATAAGATAAAGGAATTAATAAAAATAATTCCATCACAATATAATCAAACCAATTTAATAATAGGGATAAAAATAGAACCCTATATTATCTTAGATGGAAAATAATTTTGATAAAACACTTGAACTCCATTCTTGAGGAAAATATCCTTTCTACTTCAAAAACTATTTTCCTTTCTTAATATGTCATAAAATTCTAAAATAAAATATTTTGATTAAAAATAAAATTTAAAACTTGTTAAGGAATATTCATGGAAATATTTTTTTAAAAATCCTTTCATGCCGTATAAAAAAACATTCTTCTCGTACATTTGTCAGAAAAGACAAAACGTACCTCGTACGAAAAACGACAAAAGATTCCTTTCATATCTTTTTCTAAAAACTCACCGAAAGGGCAAAATTGGATATAAACTATTGTAGAAAAATATAAATATTACATATTGAGGTTACATGGATGTGGATGATAAAATACACCCCAGTAAATGCCAAAGCATAAACAATCTCGGATAAAAATGAGATTGTGATATTTCCCTTACCTTAGGTCCAATATGCTTTGTACGTGTCCGAAACTCCTGTATAATGATTTAAATAATGTTATTGACTTATTACAGAATCATAATTATTTTTATGATATTATATATGGTCATATTCTTAGCTTCTTAGTAGTAATATTTCATTGCTACATGTTATTCGGGTGTTTATAACTTTTTGTTCTTATGCATGTTTTGTCGAATAAATACTTATTCTTCTCTTTAGGTTATAGATACCTCGTTTCAAGAATGGTATCAGTGTAATATATATCATATTGATTCATTCAATTAATTTATATAATCATTATGAAATGAAGATCATGTAGAACGAGTCGCATCACATCGTGGAGACGGTATTCCGTACGTACGCACGAGTGATGATATCGTTCCTATGATTGTGGAATTGTATTGGAGTGTATGTATAAAATTTCAGAATCAGTATCAATTTATAATAGTCATATATATTCATTAATTTCACCCTTATACCCATCCAAGTAAGGTGGTGGTGGAAAATAGATTACACCACGGCGTGGAGACTGTATTCCATGCGTACGCACACGCGGTGATTTCGTTTTCCGTAGGATAGATAGATGTTGTAATAGGGTTGTTTCAAACATATAATAACATATCAGTATATGAGTGATACTGATGTTATTACTTCATAATGAAACAACTAAAGAAGAATAATTTGAAGAAGAAAGAATTTTGAAAGGATCGGTAATGGATATTACCTCTTTTTGACGCGCCTCTTCTTAACCTCCTCTAAGGGCAATAGGGTCGGTCGTTGAAGAAGACAAGAACCTCTAGGATGTTTCTAGGGAAGTAGAGAGATGAAATTGGCAGGGGTTGGACGAGCTTGAAGGCTCAATGTGGTGTGAGGAAGAGGGGGAGGCGGTGCCCTTTTATAAGGGAGGAGAGGGGCTCCTTTGGAAAAACTAAAAATATTATTTTATTATAAAGTCATGTTCGGTTTTAAATAGCTCTAAATTGATTTATTTCGAATCTAATGTGGGGATGGGTCAAAATACTCTCATCCAATAGAATTTAGAAAAGTTTAGGTTGCTATTTTAACCTTATCATTTAGATTAAACATTAAGTTAAATAATTTTACTTTTACCGTGTCTTCTTGTGTTCTAATACTATAAGGTTAATAAAATTACTATAAGCAGCCAAACGAACCCCAAGATGTTTATTATTAATATATATAACCTTATCTAAGTCATTTGGCCGAACCATAGATTTTTTAAAATAAAATAACAATTACTAATATAATATTTGTTTTAAAAACTATTTTATGTCAATTTTGACACTATTTAGTAATTAATTTTTGTGAAAATCATAACAGAATTATTAGTCCGAAAAAAGTTAATTAAATCAATCATAACATGTCATATTATTCTATAAAATTAGTGGAATTCATTAAAAGTCTCAGATTACATTTATTATGGTGTTTATAACATCAATTATATCAATATTTCATTAATAAGATAATTACTGAATCATCTTTGTTTCATAAATAAATTAAATTATTTAATGTCTAAAAATTACAAATATAATACCATTATGTAGTAAATATTTTTATCTTTCTAATGAATATTTACAGTATAATTTATCTTGTCTATAACCCCATATTAAAAATGATTTACTTATTAAACTTTGATTTTAACTATTTTAACCCTTCTTTAAATAAATTAATAATAAATGTCCTAATCTAATTCAAGTGGGCCTAAATGGTCATATTTTATTCCTAATGTTGTTTTTTGTCGAATTAAACTTGTACAATAGAATTAGGACATGTTTTAGGGTAATAATAATATCATTTTTACCCTTAATTACCCTATTTACTTTTAACTGTGGTAAATAAAAGTAAAAAGTTACTATTCACCAAAAATTATTTTCATCTCATTGAACCGCATTTTACTTACTGACATCAACCGTGTCTCTCGGATTTTTGAAATTCCACTCACAGAAGTGGTAAAATTAAGTTTTATGAAAAATTCCGTTTTTTTTTACTACCACTTGGTGGTTTCACTATTCATCAAAAATTGAAAGTTTTCAGAAAAATATCAAAATGTCACCCTAGGATAATTTCGATATTCCGAATCAAAAAATGAAGTCCATTTTGAAAAATAAAAATTATAAAATTTCAAAATGTGGTTATTACTATTCATAATGGCTAGTTTTAATAATATTTTATTAGCATATCATTGTTTAGTGAAACTCGGTATTGTGTATGACGCAAGCTATCGGGGAAGGTTGTGATTTCGTGTAAAGCAAGACAAGCAAGTGTTGTGTGTTGAAAAATATTCCTTTGATGATTTATATGAAATAAAAGTCTCGGGTGTTACAACAGCATTGGTGGATGGTGTTATTAAAAGAAGATGACTTTGAAATATCATATACGCCTAGAATGGGGAATGTTGTAGTGGATGCACTGAGAAGAAATTCATGTAGAGATGTTGTTCATGAATCTAGTGATTCCTGAAGTGTAATGGATGAATTTTTATCATTACATCATGATATAGGTGTTGTTGGGGGTAGAGGTTGTCTTTTCCAGATGAAAAAACAGTAATCCCTAGTGTAGAAGTTAGAAGAATCCCAGTTGGGGGATCTAGAGGTGGAGGTCTGGAGAGACCAAGTTGTTTTCGGCGAGGACCTTGATGGGTGGTCGGAGGATGAAAGACACCGAGTGTTGTATCACCAAAGGATTTTTCTTCCATTGACTTTGCATTAGTTGGTTCTATGATAGTTTTATAGTTCTCCTTTGGAGGTTCATCCTGGTATGACAATGATGTATCGAGCCTTTAAGAGCCATTTTTGGTGGCCTAGGATGAAGCATGCAATTTCGGAGTTGGTGACTCGATGTTTGGTCAGCCAGAAGGATAAGGCCGAACACCATGTTATTGGTGGTCTGCTCCAGCTATTAGTGATTCCTTAGTGGAAGTGGCAGGAAATCTCAATGGACTTTGATTCTGGTTTACATGAAGCTCTAGGAGGAAATGAGACTTTTTCTGTGGTAGTGGATCACTTAACAAAGTGGGCCCACTTTATAGAAATCAAGGAGTCGAGCTGAATGGATGTTTGTCGATGAAATATCTGGGGGAGGGGGGTGAGTCTCCATGGAGTCCTAAGGACTATCAATTCAGACTATAATCCTTGAATTACATATAGTGTGTGCAGAGGTCTACAAAATTCTTTTGGATATCAACTATGATGTAGCACTACTATTCATCCTCAAATGGATGGTCAGATAGAGTGAACCTTCCAGACCCATGAATCCATGTTACTCTTTTGTGTCCTAGATTTTTGAGGTTCTTGGATGATTCATATACCATTGGTGTATTTTTCTGACAACAATAGTTTCACCTACACCATCAGTATGGAGTCTTTTGAAGCATTGTTTGACCGACCATTCATTCTATGTAGTGCTGGACTGGGGTCAGAGAGATATAAATTCTCAAATAGAATCTAGAGTAGAATTCCACATAGATGGATCAGGTGATTCGTGAGAGGATTAAGACAACACCAGATTGTTAGAAATCATATGCTAATCAGGGGAGGATTCCCATAGAGTTTGATGTTGGGGATCACGTGTTTCTAAAGGTTACTCCTCGTCATGGGCAGCGAAGGTTTTGTCATTTGATTAAGATTTCTCGACGCAATGTTGGGCCTTTCAAGGTGTTAGATCATGTTGGAGCTATGGTGTATCGATTAACACATCCCCTACAGATGAGTTGGATATAGGATGTTTTCCATGTATCACTACCATGTCGTTATCTCCATGATGACACTCTCATCATCGATTGGAGGATATCAATGTTGATGATGATGTAACATGTGAGGAGTGACATGTGGATATCAAGGACTGTAAGGGGATGTTATTGCACGGGTGTTCTATCCCCATGGTTCATGTCCTGTGGTGACATAGTAGCATAGAGGAGAGTGTCTGGGAACTAGAGTCACAAATATGTGCTTAGTACCCAGATTTGTTTGATGTTTAACTCTTTTGATATATCGATGTAGCCTTTGTGGTTATAAACTGTTCATGATTAAGAGATAGATTACTTTTGTTGCTTTGGTGTACAACTCTCTTTTGAGTGGTATCTCGATGGGTGGTTGTTCGGAGACCATTTTATTTTCACTTTAGGTGGGTTTTTAATTCTCGGGGACGAGAATGTTTCGAGGGGTATATGATGTAGTGGCTCAGAACTCTCTCGTCCATTCCATTTTGGAAAAATGGTGATTAAGGTGTTTGAGGTGGTCATGGTGACTTATCCCCAATAGTTTTCCAATTTTTTCCCCTTTTATGGAGTAGTGGAATCAGTGACCCTCTATGAACAGTTCCAATGGTAGACAGTTGTGAACAATGCATCAGACACCTTATATGAACAGTGCCAATGGTGAGGTCCAACGATAACCTCTCTTTCAGTTGACAAATTTCCATTTCTATGAACAATTCCATCACCGAACAGTTATATCGGTAACCTCTCTTTCCTTTTTCAAATTTTGAGTTCTATGAATAGTTTCATCGGTGAACAATGTTCAATCGGTGAGGTATGGGAACAATGTTCTATCGGTGAGGTTCATGAACCGTGTTCTAACGGTGGAGTTCATCGACATTGTTCTATCTGTGAGGTTCATGAGTAGTGATCTATCAGTGAGGTTCTAATGGTTATGTTCATGAACAATGTTTCTCATTTTCCAAATTTTTAGTTCATGAACAGTGTTTCTTGTTTGATACAGTTTCACCCCTTTAACGTTTTCCATTTATGTAAAATGAATTTAAAGCATAATTTTAATGAATCTAAGGACAATTCAATGGTCATAACTCGTATATTAATTATTCCTAAGTCTCAGGATGGTTTTACATGGTCAAACGATGGGGTTTAATGCGTTCATCTTTTAAAGGGAAATTTAGTGTATCTTAAACTATTGCTCAGTTATATCATCTAATGGGACGGTATATCATACTCCCCAATTCTTCCACATTAATCTCATCCAGAAGATACAATAAACATTTATTCTATTCTATAGGAGTTTCATAATGAAACATACTCTTAGGATTCTTTTTTCTATATTTTTTATGAAACCCTGCAGTATCGATCAATCTGGGATACACGGTATGATATATCGTCATTATTTTGGTTTCATATCCTTATGTTTCTCCTTTAACTTTTATGGAATTTTACCCCCATGTTTCTAATGGACTTTTCATGTGTTTTGACCAGTGTAGCGGTGTCACTGCATCCTCGGGTGGTTATAGTTTTCACGGGTAGAGGATATCATAACATGTTGTGTGGCCCATTCTCCTATAAAGAATATCAATATCTATTTGAGGTTGGGGATTCATTGCTACTCTTTAATTTTTTGTACAACTGTATTGTTAGCACGTTTTATCCCAATGGATCACAACGGAATTAACCTAGTAAATATTTGAACTTGATATGTAAATTGATATCGATCATATGTTATTTCATCTTGTTTTTATAGATAGTGTGATACCTATGCATTCTTCGTATATATATTTGGGGTTGATGGAAATTGGTAATGAATGTAAACCATTATTAGTTGATAATTGTTTGGAAAAAGCTAAAAGGGAATGTAAATGAATTTATTTCTTCTTATTGTAATTTTTATGATAATCAATATGGTGCAGCAAGCATGTTTAATTTATTTATGATATCATACTGTTTAGGTTTCGTGAATGTAGATCCTACTTATAATAAATCGGTTAATTCAAAATGGATTATTTGTTTGATAATTCCTTGAATGGTTATGAGTTACCCTCTTTCTTTTTTAAGGGCTAAGAGATAATTTTGAAGATGATTTTTTTCATGTTTCTTATTTTGTTATTGGAGTCAGTATGGCTTGTGTTATGTGGGGGAATGTAGTCCTTTTGTTTTTGGCCACAAATGAAACCTAGGGTGGAGATATGAATCATTTTATTCATGTGGGTGTCAGGGAAGACACCATGGATGATGGAATTAGATGGATGTCATTATTGGATGCTTGCTGTTTCTTTTTAGATGATTATCTGTTTTATATTTTCCCACAGCCTATGGTAGTTAGTCTTGTTTACCATTCATTTGAAAGCGGTGAATATGTGTTGGGTATGACACATTCATTCCATTGTTATCTTTTCAATGGATAATGGGTCTATGCTCTTGCTATAGGCAGAAAAGACTCGACAGGTAGTACATCTACTCCCTGTGTTGTGCCCCCTTATGTTTAGTAGCATAGAATGTTTTTCTAGATTTCCTAGGAATGTGGGAAAGTTATTTTTTAATGAATAATTGAATAAATGGTGCTAATACATCAGGTTGGAATATTCTGGAACATAATGACGAGGTTATAATTTTAAAGGGACAATGCACTTTGGGTGTGATGCTAATGAAATTTAATGTGGAATTATGTTTGTTTAATTAATGTTTAATGAATCAATTAATGTAAATTGAAATTAATAACTAGGTAATGAAGTAATTTATTAAATCTCATTATGTGGTTGTGTTTTAATAGGATACTTATTCATAGAGTAGCAACCTAGAGACTGAGAGACATTAGCTGTAGTTGTGTATAATACTAGGTTATGCCCATAGTGTTGTTATGAGATATAGTATATCCAATACCTTTTGTATTTCTATAAGCTATTAAACCACTTATGTAAGGTAAACTGACACCCTAGAGATTCTGATCCCTGGTAGCGGAGGGGTGTTTTCCCCAACATATAGGTGGGTGGATGACTGGATGACTACCACCATTGGCCCCACTCTCTTCTCTTGGTAGTTACTTGTGATGGTATGAACAATGGTTAGTTTTCCCTATATATGTGTCTAGAGGGTTGTAATGGCTTCTGGATATTCAATCAAGTATATTCTAGATATAGTTTCCTAGAGGCTACTATAGGTGTAACAGGTATAGGCTATGTTGGCTCGAGGATCCTAACATGGTGTATGGGCTGTAATGGCTTGAGGTATAATACCCGATGTATGATACATGGTAGGTGATATATTGTGGCTCCCAGAAACTACCTGGTTACTTTCTTGAATAGACGTGGTGTTTTTGATGAATGAGGTTCATGTTGTGGTTCTTCGCCCTGGTGACTTTGGGAGAGCCTTTTTTGAGAAAGATGCTCAAGACGTTCAGTGTTGGGGCAAAGCAGCAAACCAGTGGGGAAGTAGTAGCATGGTAGCCTTGATATTCATTATTTTATGATATATTCACGTATATGATACTTGTTGAGAGTAGCCTTGGTGAGGTTGTAAACATAGTATACCTGTTTTGGTGATGAGATAGATTCACTTGTTTTCATTGTGCTTTAGCATGCTTTTTTACATTTTCACGAGAGGCATCTAGGATGATCATACCGAGAATCCTATGACACTCACCCTATGTATATATAAACTATTTTTTAGGTAACTTGGATCAAGTTGGAGATCAGACTGGTTACTACATGCTTGTGGTTACATGACCTGTTTGTGATTGTGCTTGTTGGTGTTTTACATTCTTTTGGGTACTTGCTATTTTTCCCCTTTTAGTTGTTGTAGTTTTTCATGACATTTCATATGGGTACTTGGTATTTATATTATCTTACTGGTTGAGATGTAGTTTTTTGGTGTATATCTTATCTCTCTCTTACGCATGTGTTCTCATAGAGGGTTGTGCCTCCCATTTGTATGTTTTCTATACACTTGGTGTTGGTCGCCAACCCGGGGCCTACTGGAGGCAGGAATTAGGGGGTCATTGTCTCCCTTCCCACATTTCCATCACTGTAGTGGTACACATTGTAACTTGGGGGTTGTGAAATAGTGGTATCAGAGGTCTGGTTGAGGGATTGGATGGAGAATGGAGTTATGCACAAGTGAGGTTGCATGGATTGGTAGGGCAATGGTGTCCTTCACATTTAGCAAGTGATGTAAAAATCGGAGACCGGCTGAGACATAATAATTTATGTCCCCCTAGGATCTGATGTACAAACCATTATGTTTACAATGGATGGTAAACAAGGTGATACTAGTTTCAGGTTTGAGACATAGTAAAGGATCCTGAATCATCGTTTTTTCTTCCTTTGTTTAAATGGATAGACCTTGGGATTGGTTAACAAAAATTTTTTGTATGAAAAAAAATAATTAATTAATGTTGAGTCTTCCATATTATAGGATTCAGATCTCTAATGGTTTGTTATTTTACAGGTATGGCTCTAGTTTCATGCCCTCATCAGGTTTGCATAGAAAATGTCCAGCAGGTTGTTCCAGCAGATCGTCACAGGGTAGAGGTTGATGACAACGACAGTTGGAGGAAGACATCCATGTGTTTTAGCGCCATTATTTGTAGAAGTACGAGGGATCCATTTCAGATTTAGTCATGGATTTATAGTAAGAGGAGGTCAAGATCTAAATCAGTTCGATCTATGCTCTGAAAGAGCACAAGGTGTCCTTGGTTGTGACGATGTAGCATGTAGAAGTGAGGTAGTTGTTGTTATTGTTCATCGGCGATCACAAGGAGTCAGCAATCTAATGAGATTAGTTATGAGGAAAGTTTAGAGTCGAGTTTCATTCTTCGACTGCGAAGGCGTCTAGTTGCATGGAGCTTCTTACACTTCAACAAGGGAACACCATTGTTTGAGGTTTTGGAATTCATTCCAGGAACATTTTATGATATGCTTCGGACAAGCTTCTAGATGAGGAGGCCCAGGAAAGGTATTTCTAGGAGGCTCTACATCATGATATTTAGCACCAGCTCACCCTATTTAATGTGATCGAATATATTAAGGTGCTGGCGACGGCTGCGGTAGTTGAGAGGACTTTGTCCAAGACCATACCAGCACGAGAGTGGAATCATCATGATTCTTCATGAAGAATAGCTTTGGTCCGGGGTACCCGGTATTTAGGGCAGAAGAGTTTTCGTTCAGCCGGGGGTTTGTCCCAGCCCTTTATATCTCATTTCCCCAGAGGAAGCAACTCACATGACAATGAAAATTGGTTAGGGTCTTGTTTTTATTGTGGTGGTCGTGGCCATCAGCAGCGGGAGTGTTCAGAGGAGTCATCATGCCCCAGTTGCTACGCTCTTGGTTCCTCTGTTGAGGTAGTTTTAGCCGAGGCAACAACAATAAGTTGTCGCAACATTAGATCAACAAAGAGTATATGGGGTAGGAATGGACAACCCCATGGTGCTCCCCTTCTTCACAGAGTATACTGAGGCCATGGTGGTGGTCTTTATTAGGGTCAGAGAGGTCATAGAGGAGGTTGTGGTCAGCTTCATGCTCCATCATTGCTAGCTCTAGGCGAGATAGACATCGTTCGAGGTACCCTTATCTTGTTTTGTAACATGTTTTATTCCTTGTTTGATTCAGTAGAGATGCACTCATTCATATCATATACCATTTTCCAATATTTGGAAAATGAGGTAGAGAGGCTTCCAGTGCCCTTGGCGTTGACTACGCAAGTTGGAGGTCGAGCTAACTTGTTGGAAATATGTAGAGATTGTGAGATACTGTTGGGGAACCCCACTCTTTTTGATATTTCCTATGATTACGAATACAACCATATGAAGTTATCCTCAGCATGGATTGGTTATATTCAGTGCAGGCTATCATAGATTTCTTCATGAATAAAGTCGTTTTCATTGGTGCGTATGTAGATCTGGTGGTGTTGGTTGGAGAACGAGATCCTCGGATGGGTCATAGGCCTGTTTTGTACATATCATCCATGATGGATGAGATGATGTTTAGTTCTTCAAAGGTTAAAAAGTCAGTGTTTCCTAGGGTCGTAGAAGAGTACCCCAATGTCTTTCCAGAAGAGGTTGTATCATTACCCCCTCGACGAGAGATCGAGTTTCGGATCGATCTACATCCAGTAGCGTCTCATATATCAATGTATCCATATAGGATGTCCCCTTCTGAGTTACAAGAGCTATGTATACAACTTTATGGTCTAGTACAGTGTGGTATTGATTGGCTAATTTTGTCACCACGGGGTGCACCGGTTTTTATCAAGATGAAGGCTCCTGGAAGATTGTGGTTGTGTGTCGATTATCGTCTCATAAACAAACTAAAAATAACAAATCAATATCCTCGTCCGCAGATTGAGGATTTATTAAATAAATTGAAGGGTGAAAGTTGGTTCTCAAATATCGACATGAGGTTAAGATATCATCAGATGTGTGTAAAGGATGAGGATATCCGGAAGACTGCTTTCTGCTGTCTTCATGGGCATTATGACTTCATTATAATGTCGTTCGGCATTAAAAATGCTATTGTTGTGTTCATGGGATTGGTGAATGCTATGTTATTTGAGTTTCTGGACATGTATGTGGTGGTTTTCATTGTCGAATCTCTTGAGCACTCCACATTTAAGGAGGTTCAATA
This sequence comes from Viscum album, assembly GCA_963277665.1. NCBI lineage: Eukaryota > Viridiplantae > Streptophyta > Magnoliopsida > Santalales > Viscaceae > Viscum > Viscum album. The sequence continues at coordinate 1,439,473,162 of OY728159.1, forward strand.
AGAGCATCTACACACAGTAATGTGATTTCTTCGGCAACATCAGCTATTTGGGATATTGTCGAAGTGTTAGTTTTTTTCTTGAGAAGTTTGTTCCTTTAGTCATGTTGTGTCCCAATAGGGAGTAGTTTTGGATCCACCGAATATTTAAGTACTTGTGTCTTGGTCAGCCCCAAAGTCAGTGTCAGAGCTGTGAAGTTTCCATAGTTCACATGCTACTACAAGAGAATCATAACCGATTTCTCATGAGTTGTGACTCCTCTGTCATTTTTGACAAAGAAGGATCATGCGTTCATATGGATTGATCCGTGTTAGGAAATTTTCGAGTATCTAAAGATGAATTTAGTAGGTGCTTCAGTTCATTATCATTTAGTTGAGGGGGTTCAGTTGGATGTTTTCTGCGATGCTTCACATCAGGGGTTAGGACGTGTTCTCATGCAGTGGGGATTAGTTGTTTCTTATTGTTCTTGGAGGTCGTGTCCCCATTAGTGTAACTATGCTACCCATGATCTTGAGTTGGTAGCCATAGTGTTTTCTCTAATGTTGTGGTGACATTACCTCATTTGCGAGCCATTTGCTGTTTTCACTGATCATAATAAATTGTGGTATTTTTTCTCCCAACGTGACTTGAACTTATGAAATTGTTGGTGTATGGAGTTCTTACAGGAATATGACTTCGAGATATCATATACACTTGGAATGGGGAATGTTGTAGCTGATGCACTGAGTTGAAAGTCACGTAAGTGCTGTTTTGTGTGAATCTGGTGATTCCTGGATTGTAATGGAGGAATTTTCAGCATTACATCATGATATGAGTGAATTTTGGGGTAGTGGATGTCGTTTATAGATGATGGTATAGTCATACTTGGTGTAATAGTTGGAAGAGTCCCACCTGGGAGGTTTAGAGGTGGAGGTCTGGAAAGACCGAGTTGTTTGTGGCAAGGCCGATGATGGGTGGTCAGATGACGAACTACACTGAGTGTTTTATCACGGAAGGATTTTTGTTCCTAAGATGATGAATGAGATAGTTCTTATAGTGTTTCATAGTTCTCCTTTAGCAGTTCATCCTGGAATGAAAATGATGTACTGAGCCTTGAGGAGCCAGTTTTGGTGGTCTAGGTTGAAGTGTGCGGTTGCGGAGTTTGTGTCTCGATGTTTGGTCTGCTAGTAGGTGAAAGCCGAACACCATGTTCATAGTGGTCTTCTACAGTAATTCGATATTCCACATAAGAATTGGGAGGACAAATTAATGGACTTTGTAACTGGTTTACCCCAAGCTCTAGGTGGACATGATTCTATTTTGGTGGTAGTGGATCACTTTACAAAATCCACCAACATTATAGCAATCAATGAGTCGAGCACTGTGGAATTTTTTTCGAGGCTGGATCTGGAGGAGGTGGTGAGACTTCATGGAGTCCCATGGATGATCATTTATGATCGATATACTTTATTTACTTAAAGTGTGTGGAGAGGTCACCAGCATGCTTTTGGTTCTCTGTTATGCCTTATCACTACTTTTCACACTCAAACGGATGGTCAAACAGAGTGAACCATCTAGACTCACAAAAACAAGTTACGATCTCGTGTCCATGATTTTGGAGGATCATGGATGAGGAACTTACCCTTGTTGGAGTTTTCATAATAGAATAGTTTTCTCTTCAACATCAGTATGTCACCTTTTCAAGCCTTGTATTGCCAGCCATGCCATTCTCTATTGTACTGGATAGGGGTCGAAGAGTCAGCAATTCTCAGACTAGAACTGGTGTAGAATACAACATAGATGGTTCAAGCGATTAATGAGAGGCTGAATAAATCACAAGATCATCTGAAATCATATTCCGATCAAGGGAGGAGGCCCTTAGAGTTTGATGATGGGGATCACGTCTTTCAGAAGGTGACTCCCTGTCATGGGCAGTGAAGGATTAGTTGTTGGAGTAATCATTCTCCCTGCATTGTTGGGCCTTTCGAGGTTTTAGATAGTGTTGGAGATGTGGCATATTGAGTAGCACTTCCCCACAGATGAGTTAGATACATGATGTTTTGCATGTATCACAGCTTCTTTCCTTATCTTCAGGATTACTCTCACATCATCGATTGGGGAGTGATCGATGGTGATGATGATGAATCCTTTGAGAAGAGACCTATGGAGATCCATGACCACAAAGATAAGGCGTTTCATGGGTGTTCCATCCCATTGGTTCGTCTCTTGTTGTGACATGGTGGAGTGGAGGAGAGTACCTGGGAACGTGAGTCCAAGATACATGCTCAATACCAAAAGTAGTTTGATGTTTCAACTCTTTTCATGTATCGATGTATACTTTCTGGTTATAAACCATTCATGTTTATGAGATGGTTTCATTTGTACTTTTTATTGCTTGTGCTATTTTGAGAGGTATATAAATGTGTGGTTATTCAAACCCCATTCAATTTTCACTTTAGGTGGGTTTTGAATTCTCATGGATGAGAATATATTGAGAGGTATCTGATGTAATGGCCCAGACCTCTCTGGTCCATTCCATTGTGAAAACATTGTGTTCGAGGTTTTCAGTGAAGTCAAGGTGACTTATCCCCAAAACATTTCCTTTTTTACCCTCTTTGTGAACAATGGAATTAGTGACCCTCAGTGAACAGTTCCCATGGTAGACAGTTGTGAACATTGCATCGGTAACCTTTTGTGAAGATTGAAAATGGTGATGTCCAACAGTAACCTCTCTTTCCGTTGTACAATTTCAAATTCTATGAACACTTCCATTGGTGAACAGTTCTATTTGTAACATCTAACGATATCCTCTATTTACGTTTCCAAATATTGAGTTCTGTGAATAGTTCCATCATTGAATACTTATATCGACAACATCTCTTTCCTTTTCAAAATGTTGAGTTCTGTGAACCGTTCCATCAGTGAACAGTGTTCTATCGGTGAGGATCATGAACTGTGTTCTCTCGTTGATGTTCATGAATAGTGTTCTAATTGTGAGGTTTGTGAACAATGTTTTATTGGTGAGTTTCATGAATAGTGTTATATCGGTGAGGTACAAATAGTGAGGTTCATAAATAGTTTTTTTCCTTTTCCATTATTAATTCATGAACAATGTTTCTGGTTTCTTTCAGTTTCGCCCCTTTAAGGTTTTCCTTGGATGTAAAATGCATTTCAAGCACTGTTTTAAGGACATTGAGTACAATTCAAAGGCCATAACTTATATATTAATTATTCATAAGGATCAGGATGTTTTTACTTGTTCATGATGTGTGGTTTAATGAGGTACTCTTTTAATGGGATGTCAACCGTATCTTAAATTGTTGCTTCATTAAATCTACTAATATGATGGGATATTGTCCTCCCTGATTCTTCTTCTTTGATCTCAGCTATGAGAAGCTATAATCATACATTCCATTCCGTTGGAGTTTCATAATCAAAATTACTCATAGGATTAGTTCTACTCTATTTTTGAAGCAACCAGGCAGTATCGATCAATCTTCGATATAAGGTATAATCTATTGTCATTATTTTAGTTTCATATCTTTCTGTTTCTCCTTTTCCTTTTATGAAATTTTTCCCCCATGATTCTAATAGAATTTTCATATTTGTTGACCAGTGTGGGGGTGTCTTGGCATCCTTGTGTGGATAAAGTTGTCATAGATGGAGGTGATCATAACATGTTTTGTAGCCCATTCTGGTAAAAAGTACTTCAAGAACTATTTGATGTAGGGAATTTGTTTCTTATGATTTATTTTTTGTGAAACTGTATTATTTTCATGTTTTATCCCACTAGATGAATATGGAATTGATATAAAAAATATTTGAACTAGATAAATATATTGATGTCGATCGTATGTTATTTCCTCTTATTTTTCTAGAGTGTGTGATATCTATTCTTGCTTCGTATATATGTTCAATCTTGATTGAAATTTGTAATGAATGTATAACTTAAATAATTGATTTTTGTTTGTCTGAAAATAAAGAGGCATGTAATGGAATCTGGTTCTCCTTTTTGTAAATTTGATGTTAATAAAAATGGTGCAGTATGTATGTAAATTTTTTTGTGATAGTTTACTGTTTAGGTTTATCAAATGTGTAACCTACATATATTAAATCGGTTCATTGAAAATTGTTTGTTAGTTTGATATTTATTTTAAAGGTTTGAGTTTTCCTCTTTATTGGTTATGGTCAAAGATCCAATTGATAAGCGGTTTGTTTTCCGGCTTCTTGTGTAGTGATATGAGCCTGAATGGCTGTTGTGATTTTGGGGGCATGGAGGCCTATTGGATGTGACAACAAATGATGTCTAGTGTGGTGAGATGCATCAATTTAGGCATGTGGGTTTCAGGGAGGACACTAGGGATGTTGGAATGTGATGGATGTGATTGTTGGATGTTTTTTGTTTCTTTTTGCTTAATTATATGTTTTACTTTTTCCCACTTCTTATGGAAGCTGGTCTTGCTTAACATTATTCCAAAAGATGCGAAGACAGACGAGGTATGCCAGGTACTTTCCATGTTTAGATATTCAAGGGAGGATGAGTCTAAGCTTTTGTTATAGGCGGAAAAAAATTGATGGGTAGTACCTTTACTCACCATGTTGACCCCCATTGTGTTTAGTAGCATAGAATGTTTTTCTATAATGCCATGGAATATGGGAAAGTAATTTTGTAATGAATAATTGAATAAATGGTGATAACCCTTGGGGTTGGGGTATTCTGTAACAAAATGATGAGGTTGTGTGTTTAAAGGGACAGTGGACTTTGATTTTGATGCTAATGAAATTTAATGTGGAATTGGTTTTTTTAATTAATTTTTATAGAATTAATCAATGTAATGTTAATTTTATAATAAGGTATTGAATTATTTTATGAAAGGTATTTAATGGTTGTGTGCTTATGGTATTCCTAGTCTTAGAGTAGCATCCTGAAGACTGAGAGACGTTAGATGCAGTTGATTCTAAGAATAGGATATGACCATAGTGTGGTTGTGAGATATAGAATATCCTTCACTTTTTTGGGTTTCTATACCGTACTCCACCCTTTCAGTAAGGGAAACTGAAACCCTGGGGATTCTGATCCTTAATGGGAGTGTTTATTATAACATTCCAATTGAAGGATGAATGGATGACTATCCCCATTGGCCCTGCTAACTTCTCTTGGTAGTTACTTGTTCTTGTAGGCACAACGTTTAGTATTCCCCATATATATGTGCAGAGGGATATAATGGCGTGTGGTTATTCACACACATATATTCTGGATATAGTTTTCTATGGACTACTATAGGTTAAATCTGTATAGGCAATGATGGCTTGAGGATCCTAACATGGAGTATGATCTGTAATGTCGTGGGGTATAATACCCAATTTATGATACACGTTATGCGAGCTGTGGTGGCTCCCAAAAACTACTTGGTTACTTTATTGCGTGGTCGTGGTGGTTTTGATTCACAAGTAGAAAATTGAGGTGCTTCGCCCAGGTGTTTGTGGGATAGCTTATTTGGAGAGAGATGCTCAGGACATGCGATGATGGGGAAAAGCGGTGAATGAATTGGGAAGTAGTAGAGGGGTAACCTTGATATTCTTTATTATAGGATATATTCTTTTATATGTTACTTGGTGAGAGTATCCATGGTGAGGTTGGGAACTTAATATACCCGTTCAAGGGAAAAGTTATTTTCACTTGATGTTCACTGCGCCTTAGCATGTCTTTTTTAATTATTCTATAGAGGCTTCAGGGAGGATCCTGCTGAGTATACTTTTATACTAATGATATGTATATATAAACAGTTTTTTAGGTCACTTAATGAAGGTTGGAGAACCGATTGGTTACTAATATCTTGTGGTTACAGGAGCTGTTTGGGCTTATGGTTGCTGCTATTTTATTTTCTTTTGGGTACATATATATTTTCCCCTTTCAGTTATAGTAGTTTTTCATGACATTTCATATGTTTACATGGGATTACATTTATCATACTGGTTGAGTTGGAGTTGGTTGGGGTCTATATTATCTCTCTCTAATGCATGTGTTCTCATAGAGATTAATTCCTCCCATTTGTGTATTTTCTATACCCTCGGTGCTAGACGCCAACCTGGGGCCTACTGGAGGTGGGACATAGGGGTCATTATCTCCCTTCTCACATTTCTGGCCCATGAGGGGTACTCATTGTGGGGAGGGGGTCATGACACTAATGATTTTTCTACAAGGGTTTTCCATTAAGTATATGTAATAATTTTTTGAATGAAACACATTTCCATGAAATGTGATTTACCAGTAAGGTGATATTTTTTGAGAACATGTGAATAAGTGAATGATAAACCTTTTATGTTATTGGTTGTGAGATAATTTTTTTAAAAAAAATATAGTTTATATTTTTAAATTAATTTTTAAATTAATAATAACCTGTAAAATGATTAGAGATTTCATTTAAATGTTATCTACATTATCATTGATTAGTTGTAATATATATTTTTTATTTTTTGAATATATTAGATACAATATGATTTTATCTATGGACAAATTATAGGGTTATTTTTTGATGCAATAATGTTATTTCTGAGGTTTTATGGTGACTTGATTCATTTTGGAAATGAATTATAATAATTAAAAGAATTCTTGATCTGGGTGTTAATGTGTTGGTTATATGCCTTTACAATCTACTTTATGTTGTTTTTGGAATATATTTATGTTAATTTTTAAAATTTACTGACCTTGATTCTGATTTTTTTTGAATATGGAAGACATATTTTAGAAGATTATTATGATTAACTACTTTCATAATGGGTTTCATTATATTGGGTGTTTTACAGTTATGTTTTTAGAGATTAAATAATTATTTAAAAATATGAAGATATAAATATATTGAATAACCTATTATTACCATTTTTATTTGGTAAATATATAGGTTAATATATAATCAGTATTCCTACTTTTTTAGGTCTTATAATCATTTAAATATTAATTTTAAAACATTACGCTTGAAAAATTCATCTTGAATATTCTATTCATGCTTTATGATATGATGTGAAAATTGATTTAAGAACAACCATTAGATGAAATTATTCTTATTAAAATGAATGAAATAACTTAACTATATTTTTAATCATTCTCAATCATGATATTAAATGATTCCCAAAATTTTAGGAAAAATATCTTATAAAATGTTATTATGTTATAAAAATTTCTATTAATTTGATTTTTTTCAACAATCATGGATTTATGTATTTATGTTCATTAAAATTCTCATAATATTTTTAAAATTCAATCTCTATTAGGAATATGAAAGATTATTTATCCTATATGTTCATATGTTAACATCCCACCAATTTCTATTTATTTTGGAACTCTAATTATAAGAATTATTTGGTAACATTTTAGATTCCCCCTTCCATATTTCATTGGATGTTTAATAATCTTTTTATAGTATATATATTTTTTATAAAGATGTTTTTTAAATATAAAACCATATATAAATGATAAAAACAATTATGGATGAAATTAATTTAATGGGGTTGAATGTAACACCAATACAAATTTATTCAAATTAATAATAGTCTCATTTTGTCACTTAACACACATTATCATGTTTTCGGTGAATTGTAATATACTATAAAAATATTATATTTAAATATAACATCCATAACATATCTATTAAAATATTATGAATCAAGATGTGTGATCGCATTATGGAAAATTTGTAAAATGATCCTTTTTAATAAAAATGTATTGTTTAATTTTATGGAAATATGAAATACGATCTTACTAATGTGATTTGATACGTTAAAAATATTATTTATTAAAAATAGTTTTCCATTAATTTTTTAGATAATATTATAAAGAATATATAATATATTTAAAAATTTTATATTATAAAATTGATATGTTTTTTAAAAATCATCATAGTAAAATTATATTATGGGGAAATTATAGAATCTTTCTACAAAAAATAAATTTTTAGTGTATAGTGAGAAATACTAATTTTAATTAATAATAATTTTTTTTAATGTTTTTGGAATTATGTTATATTTTGAATTGGTAATAAATAATTTGTTAGTTTATATTTATTAAACATAGTCCGATTATTTAATTTATAATCATCTTTATGCTTAATTTTGGTATAAAATCATTATTACACATAAAGGACCATTTTTTTAGAAAATGGTTTTCATCATGTATTGTTAGTTTATATTAAAATTACATATTTCACAAATAGAAATTTTATTTGAAAAAATGGAGTCCATACATGGAATTATAAATTTATAATTTCCAAAAAAATTATCTTTATTTTTCAATATAATGAATCATCACCTTGCTATAAATATTGCCAATACGATAGGAAAAATGGACAAGACAAGTAAAAAATAATGATATACGGATTTAAAATCATCCATAAATTTTATTATATTTTATTTTATATGATTAATTCTAAAAAACAAATATTTTTAGAAAATATATTACTTTTTCCATTTTTCATTAAAAAAGAGTATTACAGTATTTTAACTAAATGGAAATTCCCAAATTTCACTCAATTTTTCATAACATATATTCATTTATTAATCAGGATTAATGAATTTACATTATATTTATATGGGTATGTTATATTTTATGGAGATTCTATTTTTCATCATATGTTATTTTTTAATTTTTAGTGGTGATGTAATTTCTAAAACGATTAAACAATGCTAAATTAGTTCTAGTGCATGCTTTAATTTATGGTCAACATGTTTATGTATTAATTCCAATACCATATTTATGTATTTTATGTTAAAATATGTTAATAGATCATATAATGTCATTAATGGGTATTTTGTTAAATTATTATTATTTAAATGATTTAAAATTAAAAAAAATTAGAGGATAATGTGAATTTAATATGGCATAAATTAATAACCGTTTAACAATTATGGATGAATTATTAACTTATAACTAAATTCATAACCCATTAGAATTGAATAATTTTTTAACCATTGTAATGTTCATATTTTGGTTAAATAAGTGGTTAAACCAAATTTTAATGATAAAAATTACATATAAACCTGTTAATTTGTTAATTATTGATGTATTTTCAAATATTTTAAATTTTATAAAATAAAAGTTTTCTAATTACTGTTATTTTATCCAGACATATTATTTTTATATTAAAATCATTTATGTAATTCAATGTATGTTGTTTACTTCAGTGTAATGTGATGCCACATTTTATCAATCATAAAACCATATTGAACAAAATAACTCACCAAAAACAATAAAAACCCTCTTATAAACAAATATATTCACATTAGAGAGATTATTATTCCCTTATAATATCATTCTCAGAGTCATAAAAGTGATTTATAAATAATGTTCTTCTGAGTAGAGGTAATGGTCTTAACCGAGTGTTTTCAAATACTTGTTCATATACCAACATTAATTTTTCACTAAGAATTCCAATATAATAAAATAATTATATTGCATATAATAACATGTTATTTTGTTAATTTGGTATCCTTATTCATATAGTTTTTCTATCTACTGCGAAATTAAATTATCACTGGTTTTGTTTATGCGGGGTACCTTCACCATGATGTGGTGTGATTCATTTCTATCCCCTCCTTACATGGATTCATATAAAGATGGAATTAAAAACTATAAATTATATATACAATATATTTAAATTTTTAGGATTTTTAATTATTATCATTCATTAATTTTCACCATCAATCTAGAAATGGAATTTGAACTCACATTTTTCTACTTTGTAATTTTTTCATCAAGGGGTGTATTTCATTTTGCATCACTCCATTATATGAATAGTTATAATTGTGTAGACAATTAATAAATATGATAATATTGACATTATTAAAATAATATATATAATGGAACTATAATAAAAATCTATGTGATGAATTTACATAACTAGAATAATCATGAAAAACAATATAGTTAAATCCAAAATACACGTGTTTAATAAAAAAAATTAATAATTGTTTGTTGAAATGGTATAATTAGATAATATATGATATTATAAGAATTTATTGTGTTTTTTTATAAATGAATAATATTTTAAAATATATATACATGGAGTTTGAAGGGTTATGAATCTAGTAAGATATAAGGAAGGGATTCTTGTATCATTTTTATTTATATGAGTAATATGCCATATTAACCAATTATTTCTATTATATTGTTTATACAGTAACTAATAATTTTTTTTCTTCATAATTTTCATTAATATTATGAATATTTAAAAATCCATACATGTTTCTATATATCATGAGGTTTTTATTAATATATTAGCATGTATTATGGGTTCATTGCCTATATTTTGTTTCATTGAGTCATGTATGATGATATGATGATATTTATGTATATGGGGTGTATAAACATCCATATTGACATTTTATATAATTGAAACATATTAATTAATTGTATATAATGATTCAATAGATATTATTTAATCATAGTGATTTTCATTTTGTAGTAAACGGTGTTGTTTGTATTTATCATCCAAAATAATTTTCTTTGTAATATACATTATGTTATGAACTAATCATATTTAATATGGTTTAAATAATTATCTATTGACATGTTATTTCATGAATAAAATTTTTATTAAAACATTTAATGATTCATTTGATGTTTTTCTATTATGGGGATAACATTTCAAATGTCAAAATGTATGTAAGGGTTAATTCTTCAATCTCCCTTTCAAATAGTATCATTTTAATAATAATTATATAAAAAAACTATATGTTTTCACTATTTTAAAGTTAAATTTTTTATCGTCTCATTTCAATGTTTATGATGTTTTAATGTTTTATGAACATTTTAATCACTTTTTTTCACAAATATTACAAAATGAGTATTGTTATGGAATAATGACATTATTTCTTCTTATAGTTAGGAATCATTTTCTTCAATGGATATACATTCTAAAATTATTTATATAATGTTTATTTATTACGATGAAAATATTTTGTGATCAAATTTTTTTCTATTTCAAGATTTTCAAATAATAATAAAAATATTTTTCCATCAATTATTTTAGTAACACACTTTTTTAATTTACTAAAGTATAAAAATAATGTTTTTTAGAATTTGTGGAAAATGAATATTTTCTACCATATTTACATTTATTAACATTGTGTATTTAATTAAAATTTATAATTATTTTTCAAATAAATTATTCATATAATTATATTGTGATTTTTTAATAACAATTATATTAATTGAAATTGATATTTTTTTAGTTTTTTTAAAATATTTTAAAATGTTCCTTTAAAATTAATTATAATATAATTCATCCAATTTTCATGCTTCTAATGCTCTAAATGGGATATTTTTTTATTATACAATCTATATTCTTTCCCTGGATGGTTTGTGATGATGTGGGCATTTATATGAAACCCATTTTTTTTACATGTATTGATTAATTCCTGGAATATGCTTTAAGTATTATGAAGATTATAGGTTTATGAAAATCATTTATTTTCCATGGGTTATTAAATAATAATACTATTAATGTGAAATGATCATTATTCAAACATATTAATTTATTTTGAATATTTAATGGTTTATCCCAGATTTTTTTGTTTTTCAATGTATTGGCAAATGATTATTATTTTGATGTTAATCATCATTTTCTCTTTAAATGATCTTGTTTGGTGGTTCTGATCCTTTTGTCTTATTTATGGGTTTATCAACTCCCTAATTTTTGTTATAATTTAATACCTTTTTTGTTATATTTATATATTCACATATAAATTTCACGGAGATTATTTATATACGTCACTTTAAATGCTTACTAGTTATCTTATTTTTTGAAGATTATTAAATTAATAAATAATATAATATTTACTAAAAAAAATTTAGAATATTAAAATAATAAAATTTATAAGGTATATTATATTATTAATTTTAACATCTCATTTTTAGGTATTTTATTATTTAAAAATTATTTATATAAAAATAATAAATATATTCACATGGATATAAGACAAACCAAAACTATAACATTTTATAATGGATAAATGAATATTAATATGTGATTAAATAGTGATAATATAATTTTAATTAATTAGTAATGATTTAAAAAAAATTATCTGATATGTAATATTAAATTAAATTTATTTGTACCTCATATATAAAAATAATAAATAATAAATATTAATTATATTGAGAGAATGAATATTATTTTGAAGGACTTGTTCGAAATAAAACTCCAAAGATATAATTGTTAGAGTAGAAGGTAAAAATATTTTTTAGGCTTATCTATTAATTAAATGTGGTTTTATAATAACATATATATGAATTTATATATCTCATTGAAGGAGTGATTGATGAAACATTTTAATATATATAAGAGTGTAATTTTTTTAAATAAACAATTTGTTAATATAAAAAAGAAATCATTCTCAATGAATATTGTGTAAAATTATATATATTTCAATGATAATATAGTTTTGGTATATAATAATTTCGTATAAAAAGTCTGATATGTGTTTTATGATATTTATCATTATCTCCTACTATAAACACTTGTCAACCATTTATAAATTTACCATGTTTAAGTTGGTTTACTGTTGTAACTTCTTATTAGGATGAAAAATTAATTCTCCATTTTTACATAATTCGAAAATGATATTTATAAAATTCAAAATAATTTTTCAAGATTCTATTTTGTGATAGGAAAAAATTATTTTCAATTTAATGACCCATAATGGAATAATAGTTTTCATAAGATAAATGAACTTCTTGTGTATAAAAATAAAACGACACTGAAATCATATATAGTGTAATTTACATGAAATTTATATGTATATGGTCAAACAAGTAACAATTTTTAGAAATTTAAAAAAATAAAAATTTCCATATATCATTTGGAATACATAATGAATTATAAATTTAACAAAATAGGCTTTTATAAGAATTAAATATTATTTATTTTCTAAAAATTCATGCATAGATTTATAAATCACTAAAATTAATTTTAAATTTGTTATTTCAATCCATAAAATAATTTTTATATATATATAATTGTTGCACATTTTTAATGTCTAAATTATTTAATAATAATGTCTTAAAATTATATTCTTTATAGAAAAATGCACATTAACTACTAATTTAAATATCATCTTTTTTATACAAATATCAAAATTTCTCCCAAATATTATTTTTTCATCATAATCCAATAATTACGTTTATTTTATAAAACTCATATTATAAAATTTAGGTAATTATATTTTCAATAAAAATGTATCATATGTAGTAATGAAATGTTATTTAAAAAATTGTTTTATTTTACCCAATAATAATTAATACAGGACTCCTTATAGTTAAATAATATTAACTTAGGTTATTTGCTTTAAATATTTAAATTTATTAATTTCATTTCATTGATAATATTTTTGGAAAAATATGTAATTTAACATAGATACAAAATTTATTAAAACCATTTTAAAAAATGAAATGGTCTTTCATTATATTTATTAGAAAAATTTACTATATAAAATAATTAATTTCCTATATTTTGATTCATTTATATTAATTTTAGTTTATTTATTCTTATAAAAGATCATTGTTAATGTTAGTTTGGTGTTTCATGTATCACATACAATAAAACACTATGAATTTATTTAATGGGAAATTTGTATATGTTGGGCAAAAATCTCTCAAGGTATCATTGAAGCCTTTTTGAGGTGATTGTGTTTGTTGACAAAGTGGACATCTAAGTTGTGATTGTTGACAAAGAGGATTTCATGGTTGAATGTCGAGTTCAAGAGCTGAGGTCAACGATCCATGTTTGATTCAAGAACTTCGATAAAAGGAATGGATGATCTGGAGGCGGTACAAAAGAACAGATACAAGGTGGCGCCGTTTTCCAGTGTTTGCCAAATTTTTGGGCCTGAAAATCAGCAAATGAAGAAAAGTGTTTTTGGCAAAGGGACTTGCGCGCCGCGAACATGTTGTACATGAAACTTGCGCGCCACATGTTTTTCAAGATCAGAAGATCAAAATATGGCAAAGGAAATAGGATCGCGCAAGTTTGGGAGTTGGTCGCGCAAGTGTCTAAAGGAGAGGGGACTTGCGCGCCGAGATTGGGTCGCGCAGGTGACTTGCACGCCGTCGCGCAGGGTGGTCAATTTGCCTATAAATACTGGACCACCCCCCTTCATTTCTCACCGGAGTTCAAGACGAGAGCTCCCGTCGCGCAGGTGTGGTGGTCGCGCAAGTGGTGTGTGTGGTCGCGCAGGTGGGACTTGCGCGCCAGTGGTTGAAGTTGTGCGCCGGTGTTAGAAGTTGCGCGCCGGTTTGCAGTTACGTGCCAATAGTGGTTTGGGCGTAAAGGGAAGAGAGTCGCGCAAGTTTGGAGTTGAGGAAGCTTGTGTTGCGCATGTATCAGAGGAGGACTTGCGCGCCCGTTGTGACTTGCGCGCCGATACTTGCGCGCCGAGGTTGACTTGCGCGCCAAGTAAGATTTGTTCCGGCAGTGTTTTTCGGACTGCGTGGAAGCTGGAAGTTTGCCCGATACCTTCGGTGAAATGAGATATTCATCAACGGGTGAATGTTAAACTTCAACAGAGCATCTACATACAAGAGAAGATGCATTCTTTCATGAAAATGAAGAGACCTACAGGTCTATAAACTGTGAGTGGATTCCATCCAAGAGAAGTGAGCTCAGGAAGAGGAAGAAGGTGATCCTCTCCACCGGCAGTGAGCCAGAGAGAGAGAAACAGGGAGTGACCCTTGGGAAAGCAGTGAGCTGACCCTAAACATTGTAAAGGCAGTGAGCCTGGGCATAGAAGTGATCTAGCCCGAACATTGTAAACCACAGCTAGTGAAGTTAGTGGATCTTGGTACGAATCGGCAACTTGTCGGCGTATGCTCCTTGGACGTAGCCCTTAGTGGTGAACCAAGTTAAAATCGATGTGTCTGCCTGGTTGCTTCTCTGCATTGCACTCAAAGCATTATCATCACATAAACTTGAAAAGAACTGAGCATAATGTACACACAAGAGAAAACAAAGTGACCCTTGTAACAAAGAGGTCAAGATCCAGTGGGGCAGGATGTATTTTGAAAAAGAATATCCATACCCTGATTCACCCCCCCTCTCAGGGTACATAGGCCCCTATTGGCCCTAACAATTGGTATCAGAGGGACTGGTTGCTTTTATCAGATTTGTTTGCTTCAACTTGGTGTAGTCGATCTGTGTTGTTGAAGACATTGTTTGCGCTTATCTCGGTCAACCATGGGAAAAAGAAAATCTTCAAAGAAGAATCAGAAGTCAGGTGGTATCCCTCAGTGTGGAAGTGTTTTTGGAAAAAGTGTGATTCAAATAAAAGAATCAAACGGCTTACTGAAGGAATCATGCAGTGAACAGAAAAATGATTTGGATAAATCATACCACAAAAATACTTACTCAGTCAATGATGCTGATGGAATGAGTGAAGAACCAGACTTTCCAAGTGAAGAACCAGACTTTCCAAGTGAAGTTGGAACCACTGACGGTGAAGAAGAAGAAATTGAAGGAAGAATTGATATGCGAGCTAAGTTAGAGGCTGCTCTTGAAGAGATAGACGTTTGGACGGCCAAAACCAAGAAAGCTAACAAAATTGTTCGCGATGCCAAACTCTATATGCAGCAGCAGGAAGAAGAGAAATCTGAGCTGATGGAAGAAATTCAGAAACTTAATTTATCAACATCAGAGAACTCAGAATCCGTTAGTAAGTATAAGCTGAAGGTTGAAGAACAGAAAAGAGAGATCGATGGCATGAACAAAAAGGTGGAAGTTGTCCATGGGACTAAAGAATTGGATCAGAAATCCACTGATGAAATTAAATCTAAAGGCATACAGATCAATGCTCTGGAAACTGAGGTCAACAAGCTAAGAGGCTTAAATCAAAGGCTTATCGATATAGTTACTAACCTAACAAAGAAGAATGATTCTCAAGGTGAGGTATTACAGAAGCTGGCTAAAATGAAAGGAAAACAAAAGGCTGATGATTATGAAGAGAATCAAAAGTCAGATGAAGTACAGAATCTGAAAGCTAGAAATGATGATCTAGCAGCACAGTTGTCTGAAGAAGTTCAGAACAATCAAAGCCTTCAACAAGAGAATGAATCTTTCTCTAAATCTGTTTCTGAGGAAAAATTAAAAGTAGTGAAGAAAAGTGCAATGGTGGAAAAGCTCACACAGGAACTAGAAGATGAGGTGAGTAATGGGAAGCTTCTCAAGAATGAACTGGATGTCCAACTTGAATCAAGGAAGACGAAGATTAAAAAGTTGGAAGAGGATCTAGAATTAGTAAAGAATGATGTGGAAAAATCTAATGCTAAAGGAATGCCAAAAATGAAGGATGCCTTACACTTGCTATTTGATCATCCTTCAACAAGTGATGATAAAATGAAGAATAGGTATGCTATTTCTGAAGAGAAACAACAGAATATTTTCTCAGCTCAAAGACCAGCAAGTTTCGGAAAAGCTGGTATCGGATTTGATGAATCCCCTCCCGTGCAAGATAGAAAGAGAGCTATGAACAGTTCTAGATGGGAAAGAAATCCTATAGGTGCTGGAGATAGGCCTAAAAGGACAGATACAAAAAGTAGTGATGACATGTGCTATTTTTGTGGGATTCATGGCCACACATCAAGCTTCTGTTCAGAGGCTCTGGAATACATCTCAGGGTGTGAAAATAGAGACATTACTAAATCTAAGAATAAGAAGACGCATCATGAGAAATCAGAGAGAGGAGTCTCTCAGAGGAAAGCATATGTTAGATGCTATTACTGCGGAAGAATGGGACACACAATGAGTATGTGTCAGGAAGCTCAGGAGCCCAATATCAAAAGAAGAAATCAAGGGGCATCAACATCTCAGCAGAGAGATGATGAAATGAGGTATGCCTTTGAGGGAAAATGTTTTATATGTTCTCACTATGGGCACATGGCGAGACATTGCAGTAAGAAGAAAGCAGGAAAGGGAAAGGAACAAGAAAAGAGATCTCCACCACAAGAAGTGTACAAGAAAGAAGCCTGTACTGGGAGACAAAGTGGTAAGGAGAAGAATAGGCTTAAAGCCTCGGGGAAATCACATGGAGCTGAACGAAAGTTGTATCAGTCACCTCCTCTATCGTGCTCACAACAACTCTCAAGGAGAGAATGTGAACAAACCTGGAAGATTAAGGGGAGATCTACTCCAGTTGTGATAAACAAGAATGAACGTTCAATGGAGGACCCACCACCAATGCAAAATAGGGTGGCCACTCATAAATCTGATAAAAGGCAGATAAGCAAAGAATGCATTGCAAAATTCGCCCCGCAACGAGAAGTGGAAGAAAAAGGCAGATCCCTGCAATGGACAAAGAAGACGGGGAAGATGACAAGAAAGGAGATTCCTGCACCGAGAAACAATCAAGGGAAATGGAATTTCAGTAGAACATCAAAGACCAAAATGTGTACCAGTTGGTCTAAACCCCAGATTGTGAGAAAGGACAAGACTACAGAATCTTCATATCAGAAAAAGGCTCAGAATGTGAGAAAAGAATGCCTAGTCATATGGCCAGAACAGTTGAAGTTGGTCAGGCAGTTGGAGGAAGCAAGAAAGGAGTGTGATGCCCTCCAAGAAAGTATCAAAGGGTTGACCCATCAGGATCAACCACAATCCTCATCTTGAGGAGTCCGGAATAAACCCCTCTCCCTATGTATATAAATGCTATTAAATGATGATCTGTGTGTTTCAGGTTTTAGGGAGATACAATCCAAGGGGAAGTGGCATCTAAGGATGCAAAGTGAAGAAGTTAGATGCTCCAGAATTTCAATGAACTCAAATCTGGTACTAAAGCTGAAGACGAAAGGGAGCAATGAAGCACAATAGGAAGAAATTGCGTTACTAACTCTATCTCTTGTTTCCTACACCGAGTTTCAACTCAGTAGGCTTAGAGATTTTGTTAATGGCTCAATTCCAGGTGGAAGCTGAGAATAAGTGATGTAGGAGAAGAACGAATGCTTATGGGTTTAAACAGTGGCCTAACCCCAGGAAGTGGTGCACAACCAAGGGGGAGCATTCAACCGAAAAAGTCAGATCATGAGTGTTCGAACGGGGGAATACTCATTTCTGGAGAAGCAGCAATAGTCAAGCATTTCATGATTATTTATTTTGCTCTAACAATGTGGTATCAACTGACCGTTTTCAGGATACCAAGAAGCTGTGAGAGAATATCAACAGTGCCTTAACAGTAATGACACAGTGAAAAGTTATCTGTTGAAAATAAGGATGCGGTAAGAGACTCCGGGGGAGTAGAAGTGGCAGATGCAGACTTAGAATAAGACACTGATGATGAACAAGAGAGTCAAGTCCATGCATGCAAGGAAGCCAAAGAGTCGAGCTGAAAATTATTGGAAAGATAACATTGGTTGAGCTGAAATGCTTTACTGATGCAGCTAAAGGTGATAATTGGGTTCAGGCGATGATTGAAGAGCTTGACCAGATTGAGAAGAATCAGATGTGGGAGATGGTTTCGAGAAGAGCAGACAAGAATGTCATCAGGGCTAAATGGGTCCTTCGGGACAAAGATGAATGAAGATGGCACAGTTGTTCAAAACAAAGCACGACTAGTGTGCAAAAGATTCTCCCAGACAGAGGGAATAGATGTTGTTGAGACATTTGCATCGGTTGTAAGGCTGAAGAAAATCAGATCATTTCTAGCCATTGCAGTACAACATAAGTTCAAAGCTTATCAGATGGATGCAAACTCAGGAATTCTTAACAGAGGTACTGGATAAAGAAGTGAATGTCGGAAATCTAGATGATTTCCTCATTTATGAGAATGAGAACAAGGGTTCTCGACTAAAGAAGTTCACAGTGGCAACAAGGCAGTGAATATCACAGAATACAGGCAAATCATCGAAAGATATTTGTACCCGACCCCAACAAGGCCTGATATGGTTCTTGCCACATGCCAAGCAGTGAGACAACAGAGTAATCCCAAGGAAATCCACATGCTTGCAGTAAAAAGAATGCTTCGGTTTATCCAGGGCACAGTGGATTTCAGCCTGACGTATACTGACAAATCTGATACAGAGTTATTGGGATTTACAGTTGGAGATTGGGCCAATTCTGCATATCAACGTCTGATGGTGCATTCTATCTTGGTGGATTGTGAATTTCTTGGCTTAGTAAGAAGCAAGATTGCATTTCATTGAGAACCGTAGAAGCTGAGTATATTGCGGCCACTCAAGAATGCACACAGTTATTATGGATGAAGCAGCAGCTTGAAGATATGGGAGTTGAAGTGAAGTCTCCGATCGGAATCCAGTGTGACAACTCAAGTGCTATAAATCTTAGCAAAAATCCTGTCCATTATTCCAGGACAAAGCACATTGAGATCAAGTATCATTTCATCAAGGAGAAGGTTGAGCAGGGCATCGTGATGTTGGAGTATGTGCCTACAAAGCTACAGGTTGCAGACATTCTGACAAAGGCCTTACCCAAGGAAGCTTTTGAGAGGCATCGACTAGCTCTGGGAGTTCAGTCGATTCCCCGCACTTGAAATAGTGTGGACGCGGGACCCCTCATCCCCCTCTCCCCGAGGTATGCTGTGTTTTCCCTACTGTGCTAATGTGTTCTCTACTATGTTACAGACTACAAAGGCGTGACCTTTGGGTTCGTTGACAAAGGGGGAGAAAATAGTGATTATTCAAGGGGGAGACAATGTGGAGATTTGATAAATCATGAATGATATGGGGAGACGCTGACAGGTGGAGCAGCCAGATAGGGGGAGTTGAAGCTAGTTGAACGTGCTTAGCCAGAGCTTAGCTTGGACAACACAGGAAATATGGCTAAAGAGGTGTTGAAGCTGTGAGCAGAAAGGGGGAGCGTATGAAATCTGACGATGCTAGAAGTGATCGATCAAAGGATAGATATCACGACAGCTGAGGATCGTGATAAAAGCAGAAGAGTGGTGTTGGAAAGTGTTTGGTGTCAACAATGGATGTCAGAGACAAAGTGATTCATTGATGAACTTTTCATTTACTCTTGTTTCTCACGCCGAGCATTGCTCATGTGGGCTTAGAGTATGTGTTGAGTAAATCCTTGGTCGCTATCGGAATCGCAATGAGGCGAATGGAGGTTGAAGAATCAATGACGTATCTTTGTTTGGAAGAGTTTTCAACATACCCAAAGGGGGAGATTGTTGGGCAAAAATCTCTCAAGGTATCATTGAAGCCTTTTTGAGGTGATTGTGTTTGTTGACAAAGTGGACATCTAAGTTGTGATTGTTGACAAAGAGGATTTCATGGTTGAATGTCGAGTTCATGAGCTGAGGTCAACGATACATGTTTGATTCAAGAACGTCGATAAAAGGAATGGATGATCTGGAGGCGGTACAAAAGAAGAGATACATGGTGGCGCCGTTTTCCAGTGTTTGCCAAATTTTTGGGCCTGAAAATCGGCAAATGAAGAAAAGTGTTTTTGGCAAAGGGACTTGCGCGCCGCAAACATGTTGTACAGGAAACTTGTGCGCCACATGTTTTTCAATATCAGAAGATCAAAATATGGCAAAGGAAATAGGATCGCGCAAGTTTGGGAGTTGGTCGCGCAAGTGTCTAAAGGAGAGGGGACGTGCGCACCGAGATTGGGTCGCGCAGGTGAGTTGCGCGCCGTCGCGCAGGGTGGTCAATTTGCCTATAAATACTGGACCACCCCCCTTCATTTCTCACCGGAGTTCAAGACGAGAGCTCCCGTCGCGCAGGTGTGGTGGTCGCGCAAGTGGTGTGTGTGGTCGCGCAGGTGGGACTTGCGCGCCAGTGGTTGAAGTTGTGCGCCGGTGTTAGAAGTTGCGCGCCGGTTTGCAGTTACGTGCCAATAGTGGTTTGGGCGTAAAGGGAAGAGAGTCGCGCAAGTTTGGAGTTGAGGAAGCTTGTGTCGCGCATGTATCAGAGGAGGACTTGCGCGCCTATTGTGACTTGCGCGCCGATACTTGCGCGCCGAGGTTGACTTGCGCGCCAAGTAAGATTTGTTCCGGCAGTGTTTTTCGGACTGCGTGGAAGCTGGAAGTTTGCCCGATACCTTCGGTGCAAAGAGATATTCATCAACGGGTGAAAGTTAAACTTCAACAGAGCATCTACATACAAGAGAAGATGCATTCTTTCATGAAAATGAAGAGACCTACAGGTCTATAAACTGTGAGTGGATTCCATCCAAGAGCAGTGAGCTCAGGAAGAGAAAAAAGGTGATCCTCTCCACCGGCAGTGAGCCAGAGAGAGAGAAACAGGGAGTGACCCTTGGGAAAGCAGTGAGCTGACCCTAAACATTGTAAAGGCAGTGAGCCTGGGAATAGAAGTGATCTAGCCCGAACATTGTAAACCACAGCTAGTGAAGTTAGTGGATCTTGGTACGAACCGGCAACTTGTCGGCGTATGCTCCTTGGACGTAGCCCTTAGTGGTGAACCAAGTTAAAATCGCTGTGTCTGCCTGGTCGCTTCTATGCATTGCACTCAAAGCATTATCATCACATAAACTTGAAAAGAACTGAGCATAATGTACACACAAGAGCAAACAAAGTGACCCTTGTAACAAAGAGGTCAAGATCCAGTGGGGCAGGAAGTATTTTGAAAAAGAATATCCATACCCTGATTCACCCCCCCTCTCAGGGTACATAGGCCCCTATTGGCCCTAACAGTATATAACTCATAAGGTGTTATAGTTGTGATGAGATTCATAACACCACCATGTCAGACCATTGCGGGATCTTTTAAATAGATGGATGATGAAAAACTTATAGAGCAAGGTAAATGGGAAGGAATTTGCCATTGAAAGGTCATTTTGTTCCCCACATCAACCATGGGTGTTGATGTCATGTTGTATATTTAGATGATTTAAGTGAGTCATGTCGTGAAGTAGGAGGACTCATTGTGTTGGTGAAAAAAATCAATGGAATTACCCCATGAAGAATAAAGGTAATTCCATGATGGGTTTCTTCATGTTTATTCTTAAACCAATGGCGGTGGTTCCTTTTTGGAATTTAAAATATGAAACCCCTTTGGGAATATACATTTCTTAAACGTGTAAATAATGGGAGACCAGGAACCCATTTTTTAATTCCTTTAATTGTAATTGTGTAATTGAGTTTGGATATGGGTTTTTAAAATATTTAAATAGTGATATTTTTTTTGAAATATGATTATACATTTCTCAATTAGTTCCAATTGATTTCATTATATAAGAGATAGGGAATATTTTACAATTATACAAGGATATAGTGGAATCATTCCAGAAATTAGTGGTTTTATTAAGATTTTATAAATGAGAGTTTTAAAGATAAACATCATATGTATTATAAATCATAATTATTTGATATTAATTTCTTATTTTATATATTCATTTCCATTACATTGGGTGAAAATTATGAATGATTTTATGTGAAAACATTGGGAAATTTATTGGAAGAGGTCTTGGTGGATCCATGGGGTGGTATGCACAATGATTTAAAACCATTATGCCCTTAGAGATATTTTTGTGATTATTTGAGTTTATTATTTAAAAAAAAATTTGTAATTTTTTACAAATTATTTATAATGATGTTTTAATGTATTATAAAAACAATTGATTGAGTTATAGACACATTTTATTTCTAATTTATTTCCATTCAAAATAAATATTATGAAATAATAAAATATAATTTCCTAATGATAATAACAATATCACACCCCTGATTAAATGATTTTTAGTAATATATTTTCTTAAATGAATAATATCAAAATGAACACAAAATGATTCTAGAATATGAATAATTCCTATATTTGAAAATATATAATTTTTTAAAATTAAATGAATTCCATTTTTATTTAATGTTTTAATATTTTTAATATAATATTATTTTGATACCTTTCACACGAATTGATTTTAGTGTGAAAAAATAAAAATACATATTATACAAAAAAACAATAACTTTTTGACATTAGGATTATGTATAAATAACATAAATGATTAAAAATACTTATTATATTAAAAAAATATTTAAGAATTATTATTATTTATATAAAAATATAATGTTGAACAAGTTTATATTTTCATACCATTTGGAAAATTTAATTAAAAATTCCATTTAAATAAAAATGACTTTTACTTCTTTTATCAGAATCAAGTATTTAAAATGGTCCTATCAGCTTTTTTTGGTTTTATATGAAAACATGTGTACATTATGTTAATATGATTTTATTATTTTCACTTGAATAGTAAATATACTTTATTTTTCCAGAATAATACTTTTATTCTTATTAAAAAATATTTATAAATGGGTTTTATAGCATTATTGAAACAAACATTAAACATAATTTATTTAACTTCTATGAGTGTAATAATGTAAAATGGATTCAAAAATTTTTATAATGATATTTAATATTACATAGTGTTCTTCCTTTACCTCTTGAATAGTAACCTTGGTAGTTAATTTTCAACTTAGTTACATGATAATGATATAAAAGGATAAAATTTAATCATTATGTTTAAATAAAATACAAAAAAAAATTATTAAACTGTATGGGTTAATTTATATGAACCAATAAATTACATTATTTTAATAATTTATATTTAGGAACCACTTTCAAAAGAAAATGTCTTTATATTATTGAAATATTTAACACAATTCTATGTGTGTCCTTCCACTCCATTGTAAAAGGTATCCTCTAATACAAACATATTCCACAGTTTTATGCCTTTTTGTGGATAGTAAGTAACTACAAACCTTATTAGTACCATTACCTTCATTATTGATCCAATATTATTACACTGAGACCTTCCTATGGATGCTTCTTGTGTAATACAAAATATGTATCACAAAAAAGAGGAAACCATCAAACAAAAGAAATGAAATGTTTATTTATTATTATACATCTTCTAAATATATTATATCTTTAATATCATAATTATGGTCATATGAATAAAATAATGAGATTATATTATTTTTATTTTTATTATAAAACCATTATTTATATCTATATATTCATATGAAAATTGAAAACATCACATGTGCCTACTTATGACATACTATATCTATGTGGCTGTGTAACTACATTTCTTCACCACTTTACTAGGATTTTGATGAATATTGATTTAATGAAATATATAATATATTTACAAAATAATTTTTATTCCAGATATACAATTTATAATCAATATTCTTACACTTACATCTATTTGATAATGAAAACATCACTCATTCATACATGTGTATAACCACCAACATATATTGATCTGATTCATTATAATTTTACCATCACGAAATGATGATTTTTAATTTTAATATAATGATTAATAATTTTATTAATACAAAATTTAATATTTTTGATATTTTGGAGCCACTTCCAACCCCCATTAACTATGAGAATTATATCAAAGATATTTTGGTGTAATATAGTAAACCACACATTAAATTGATCAATGTAATCATGAATTATTAAATAAATTGATTTCTACTAATTATTAAAGGACATTAACATAATGAATATTCATGAAATAGGTTATTATGAATGTATTTAGGATATTTATATTCATTATACATAATAAAAAACTTGTACGACTTAGAGGATATCCAATTAGTGGGACTCTACTTGAAATTTCATTTTATTTAGGAATTATTTATATTTACATTTTATTTTATTTTATTATATGATCTAAATATAATAACCTCCATAAATTTATTCTACATTCACAATATTTTGGATACATGTTATATTTTATTTTAATTATCATTTTAGGTCATTAATCAATATATATGCTTATTGTCAGGCGCTTTTTAAAAAATGATTTCATCTCTTCGTTAATACAAATTTTCATTCATATCAATGTTCCTTTAAATGCTTTAGGAATTTTTTTTTTTATTATTAAAATATTAATAAAGATAATTTTCAAATACTTTTTACATAGTAAAAATGAAAGGGAATAACGAATATAATTAAAATGAAATAATATTCATAATAATGGAAGGTGTCATACAAGAACACATGCCCTCTTTCCAAGGATAACCAAAGAAAAAAAGTTCTCTAAAGTCAAATACATGTGGATAGGAAACATCATAGACAACAAATGTGTCAGAATCATAATAATAAGTTCCTTGAGATTTTTTTATCAAGGATGGATTCTTATATGAATAGTCATTCCTTAGTCATTCTTTACATGGAGGAATATGCTGAAATTCAAAATTATCGACTACAATAATATTTCCATTAGCCCAACCTGGAACAAAAGTTCTCTTTTTGGGGTATCATCATCTATATCATCTGAGCTTCCCTCTATTTCATTAAATTCCTTTAATTTAATAATTTCTTCATGGCTCGATAAACAATCTCACCATCAGAAAAAGTTTGTTTCCACACATGAACTAGGATTAATCCCTCCTCTTCAGTTTCCACAATCACTGTTAATAATGTGTTTCCCAAAACATGAGAATCATACTCTGGATACAAAGTCATTGGTTAACATATCCATGGTAATTCATCAACTTGATTCATATGTTGACTATGTGACGTTTCCTTATCAACATGAGGATCCTTTTTTATATGCTGTGATCCATCAACCACTTCTTACCACCTCAACATCCTCTTACTAGAAGTCTCATGATTTCAATTTAATTTGAAAGATGCATAAACAATATTTTTACATGACTTATCTTTGGAATTACAAATGACATCATAGTAAAAAAAATTATTTTGAATTATCTCATATTGCACCTTTTAAGATATGTCATCTTCTATTAAAGACATGAAATTATTATGAATCATGAAATAACTTACACAATCTTCAAATAGAATATTAGAATAGTGTTCAAACATCCCTACCTTAGTGGTTATATTCAACTTAATTGGAAATACCACGATATAGTCAATGTTAAAAAGATGTTTATAATTCCATAAAATCTAATGATTTATAACCATATAAATCTGTATAGGTTACCTAGTAATTTTTTAGAAGGGTTTTAAGAGGAACTGATATTTCTAAATGAAAAATATTCCTGGATATAGTGAAATTAATATGAAGCTACAAGATTTCCATTTTAGATCCTCTTATGGAAAATTAATGTAAAAAAAATGGTTCCCATAGTTTTGCATCTACAATTAGTAAACCCCCCTGTAGTGGTTACGTTACGAACCAAGTCATTAAGCCACATAATTTTTTTTTCACCAATAATAACAACACTTGAAATTATTCAATGATTATCAAGGAGTAATGAATATATATATTGTTAAGATTTTCTATGTCCAATGTATCATGGGAATCAACGTGATATATACTTTTCAAATACTTCTAAATTGATCAATCCTACATGGTGATCCAATAAAATCTTATAACAATGTAATAAAAAAATTCTATGATTTTCTAAAATTGGAGATGTTGTTAGTATTAGAGGTATGTGACATTGAAAACGTTGGGAATATATTTTAGATTAACAAATCTAAGATGATAATTATAACATTCTTTTATGATATGTATATTTTTATCATTATAATGAAATTTATTTAATGGAACATTATTCAAGAGTAATATGATCGTACATAACATGTTCCATTTTTAGTGATAGTTCCTAATAATATAAAGGGAATCAACACTCATTGTAAATGTAGGGATTTCCTTGCATAGTCTTAAAAAACAATAGTAGTTAGAGAAAAGTATAAAATCTCAAAATTAGG
This sequence comes from Viscum album, assembly GCA_963277665.1. NCBI lineage: Eukaryota > Viridiplantae > Streptophyta > Magnoliopsida > Santalales > Viscaceae > Viscum > Viscum album. The sequence goes on from OY728159.1 coordinate 1,439,499,798, forward strand.
GAAGCTATCATCTGGTTATGAAAAACAAAATTTTTCATATATAGAATCCCACTATTTCATTGTATAATTTTCATATTTTTTAATCAATACATCTAATAGAATCATTAAAAATTTGGTGGATCTAAAAATCCATTGGTTGTTTATCAAATAATTATGTTCCTTGAAAATTTATTTATATCCATGTAAAGAAATTATATAAGAATATATATTCTATAATTGTTTGTCTAATGGGACATGATCCTCCATTGTTTTCATTGATCAAGATTAATAATGATGCAGATAAAATATACTTTTTCAACTATAAAATTTGAATTTCAAATTCTTCCTGAAATATTTTCCATGAGAATAGTGGATTAAAAGGAGAGAATTTTCATCACATTAATGTATAATTGTGAATAATGTGTTGTAGATTATGATGATTACATCCAAATACTATCTAGAAAGGATTCATGATTTATTCCCAATCTCAGAAAAGAATAATTGAATGTTTTTTTGATGAGATTTACAAAATATTTAAAGGGAATTGGTTTCTCAGTCATTTTTTTTTTCATTTTATGATAATGTATAAAGTGACCTTATTAGAGAAATAATATTATAGGATCCATTTTTTGTATGGATATCATATAAAAGAATAGGGAAGGTAATTAACATGAAAAAATGAATCCTTCAATGAATATAAAATGGTTGATGAGACTTCAAATATTTGATAATATTGAAAATAAATACAATGGTACATTTTTAATGGGAAAGGGGAACATTCTAATTATATATAAATGGATGGTATGGCATATGAATTTGATATAAATATATAAATAGTAATGGAAATGAGGTTCAACCTCATTGAGCTATGTTAATGGTTTATTAAATCAATTGGGTTCTCATGATCAGGAGTATGGTATACCATTGGTTCATTAAAAATAGTTTAATTCCTAAACCTATATAAAGTGTTTTGAAAATCCATTAGTATAGAATGTATCTAAAAAAATATTATCAATATTTTCTTTTAACCCTTAGAATTTTCACTATTTAGAACATTACCCTATTCATTTCATTCAATTTCTATCTTCATTATTGTATATTATTTCGATCCAACCTTCTATAAATGATTCATAATTTTTATCATTAACTGTTACACGTTTATTTATTATTCACAACCCATAGCACGTCCACATTCCAACCCATCCCTGCAGCCCCGCATCCATCCACCATAACCACCAACACACCGAAACCCGTACATCATTATCCCTTTATTACCATTTATCGCAGCCCCGCTTCCCATCACCAACATAACATTCACACCAACACACAACCTAGATTTGTGCCACATCAGCGCCCCATTAACATCATTTACCATAGCCCTGCTACCCATTCTATTCGTAACAACCCAGGATTCACCCCTCTATTTCGCATATCAGTAACTAATCCAAAACCCACATGTTCATTATTCCATTTTGTTTATCTGGGGTGATCACACAAGGGTTCCAGATTTTAATCAGCCAACTTTACGTGATTAATAAAATTCTACATTCAACAATGTTCCATTCACAATAACGGTCTAGAAAGATAGTGAAACATTTAAATGTGCATCCAAAGGACCCAAACGACCGTGATTTTCAGTAGGCATAAGCCTATTCAATTCCCAACATAATATCAAAGGATATAAGATAAAAATAACAACTCCCCCATCCCCATTTTTTAACCAGTTATTATCATTATTTAAAGGATCAACTTCTTCTCATGAAAAAAAAGTATACCCACCCAACATGATGCACAAATTAGAGAGACGAAGGTAAGATCCCTACCCCAACAGATTCTGATCACAACGCTCCCCCCGATCAACTTTAGAAGATATCTGTCGGCGTCCGTCACTTCTGTCAAGTCACGGAAAAACCTCCTCGGGTGGATGTTGGAAAGTAAAGGCCGAAGGAAAGACAAGAGATCCAAGATCAGATGTTCTGTCTCGTTGTTACAATCATGTGCCTGCTGACGGATCATAAATCGGAGCTCGGATAGAATAGTTATGGAAGAAAAGGAGCCTTCGAGTCTCTTTGTAGAGATCTGCTCAGAAAAATGGGGAGAGAGAGGTGAGTTGAAAAGGAGGAAGGGACCTCTCCTTATATAGGAAAGAAAATAAAATTACATGGCATGTAAATTATGGTACACGACGTGTAATTAGCCATTTCACACGGTCACAACTCGTCTTCCAACACAGACTTCAACGCGGAATGCAGCCATTGACGAGTCAACACACAACATGAAGGTATTGTATACGCTGGGAGGGACTACATAGCGTGTAGTATTAGATACACGACATGTACCCATTTATTTCACACAGTAAGGACACGGCTCCAACACAGCACACGGCCGCTGATTGGTCAACACACTGTTATGCGTATGCAGGGAGAGACTACACGGTGTATAGTTTGGGGTTCACGGTGTGCACCAATTTATTTCACACGGCAAGGACGCGACCTTCATCAAGGGGTATACCCGGAAAGGGGGTACACGGCGTGTACTCAAACTACACGGTGTGTAGTTTCAAAATTCGGGAAAGTGTGGGAAAAGTCCATTTTACCCTCCAGAGCACTTAGTGGCCTTCTTTTTGACAAAGAAATGGGCCGAAGAGGTCTGGTCCATTACATCAGATACCTCTTAAAACATTCTCATCCTCAATAATTCAAAAACCAACCCTGAGGAAACCAAACAAGATACCTCTTAGGGTTCTCATTATAATAGGAACCCAACAAAAAACCCTAATCATATGTGTTAGGAATTCCTTCTCATATGTTAAGATAGTATCCACTTTAGGTGGCACTGACTCTCCTGCACGAGTTTAATCGCATCCTCATTAATGCGTCTCGATTAAGAATTCGTTCTTCCCACCTTCATACATTATGATTTTTCAACATGCACTACCCAAACACCACACAACCAACACACTTCCCGAATTTTTGGTTTTGGGAAATTACTTCTCCTATGTCGAGATATTATCCGCTTTAGGCGGCACTGACTCGCTCGCATGGGTTCAATATCATCCAAATTAATGCGGCTCGATTAAGGATCATGTTTTTCCCTTTTTCCCACACATCCTCATATGCGACACACTTCCAGAGAACGAGGAAACAAAAGGTCTCAAAACTGACAAGACAATCATTCAATATATCAAAGTTATAGAGTATAACATCAACACAATGCTCAGAAGAGAAAAAAGATAAACACAAGTCAAAATAACTCTGGGTACTGAGCGTTCATCTGGGCCTCCCGCTCCCAAGTCCTCTCCTCGAGGCCGCTATGCCCCCACAATACAGGAACCAAGGAGATGGTTCATCCACGTAGCACATTCTCATTACGATCCTCAATTCTGACTGGTCGTTCCTTGAAGGTTGCATCGTATCCCATATCTAACTCTCCCCAGTTGATAACGGGTGATTAGTCATGTAAGTATCGACGTTGCTGAGAGGTGTGGAAAACGTCATGAACTTTATCTAACTAAGGTGGCAGGGCTAGCATATATGCTACCTATCCGACTCGCCTCAGCACCTCAAAAGGTCCGATGAACCTAGTTGAGAGTTTACTCCCCTTCCCGAACCACCACTGCCCCCATCGAGGGGAAACCATCAAGAACACATGGTCTCCCACCTCGAACTCCAAAGGCCTCCTTCGATGATCTGCATAAGACTTCTGTGGGTCTGGAGCCTCTTTCATCCTCTCATGTACATGCTGAACCTTATCCGTGGTTCTCTGTACTACCTCTGGACCAAGAGCACATGTCTCACCAAACACTGCCCAGGAAATGGGTGAACGACATGGTCTTCCATACAGAACCTCAAACAGTGCCATGCCAATAGTAGAGTGAAAGCTGTTGTTGTATGAAAATTATACTAAAGCCAAGTGTCGTAGCCATGATCCTCCAAAATACAGAATGCATGCCCGTAGCATGTCCTCCAACGTCTGGATAGTCCGCTCTGTCTACCCATCGGACTAGGGGTGGAAAGCAGTGCTAAGGTGTAGCTTGGTGCCAAAAGAAAGCTGTAACCCCATCCAGACTTGTGAGAAAAACCGAGTATCCCAATATGAGATTATAGTCTTTGGGACTCCATGTCACCACACAACCTCGTCTACGTACCCTTGTGCTATGGTACTCACTAGGCCTGACTCCTTACTTGCTATGAAGTGAGCTGATGTCATCAGTCGATCCACCACTACCTATATAGCATCATAACCAACCTGAGCTCTGGGCAGTCATGTGATGAAGTCCATTGAGATTTCATCCCTCTTCCACTCGGGGACATCTAAAGTATGCAACAAACCACTGGGAACACGGTGTTCAGCCTTTACTTGCTGGCACACTAGGCCTTTAGCCATAAACTCTGCCACTTCCCGTTTCACCCAGGGCCACCAAGACTATTCCCTCAAGGCCCGGTACATTTTCGAAACTCCTGGAAGTACCGCCAAGGCTGAGCTATGGGACTTACAGAGAACTCCCTAACACATCGCCTCTGGAACAAAAAATGTTCCATGGAAAAGTATCTGATGTCGGCTGTCCTATGACCATCCCTATGGAGTGTTTCCCTAATCGACACGACCCCGCATTACTTCTACCTCGAAGTCCCCCCACTGAGACTCTTCCACCTGCTGCAGCAAGGAGGCCCGCACCGTCATCAGAAAAAAACAACCTCTAAAACCATATACCCTTGCATCCAAGTGTAAGGCGGCCAACTATCCAATCACCTTCCAAGCTTCAACGGATTCCCGAACCACTCCCGGATGCGACATCTTGATCAAGGAATGAGCCACAATGTTTCCCTTACTTCAGTGTAAGAGATCTCAAAGTCATAGTCTTTGAGAAACTCGACCCATCTTCGTTGCCGCAGGTTCAGGTCATGCTGGGAAAAGATATAACGCATGCTCTTGTGATTTGAGAAGACCACAAAGTTCTCCCCAAGAAGGTTATGTATCTGCAACTTCATTGCGAACACTACTACTGCAATCTCTAGGTCACGAGTGGCATATTTATGCTCGTGAGGGCGTAACTTTCTAGACCCATAATAGATCACTCACTTTTTCTGCATCAGCACACACCCCAGACCAATGCCAGAGGCATCACAAAACACCTCATACAACAGCCCTTCCTCTTGGAACCTGAGTACGAGAGCACTGACCAATTTCTCCTTCAGGTAGTAGAAAGCATTATGGAACATCTCGCTCCATAGGAAGATCGGGTTCTTCATAGTCAAAGCTTTCAATAGAGAAGCAACATGAGACAAGTCCGAAACGAACCTACGATAGTAATCTTCTAACCCCAGGAAACTATGAACATCTGCCACACACTTGGGTTGTGCCCATGAAACAACGACCTCCACCTTCGATGGATCCGCTGACACTCCATGCTGAGACACTACGTGCCCAAGGATGTGTACTTCTTGTGTCAAGAACATACACTTCAAAAATTTCCCGTAAAGATGGTGGTGTCGAAGGACATCTAAGACTTCCCTAAGATGCTCAACGTGCTCCTCCTCTGATATTGAGAAGAACGAGATGTCATCGATAAACACAACGATGAAACGGTCAAGAAAATATTGGAAGACAATGTTCATATGTCCCATGAACATGGACGGTGCATTCGTAACTCCAAACAGCATCTCTACAAACTCGAAGTGCCCATAACTGCACCTGAAAGTCGTCTTCGAGATTTCACAATCCTTTACCCTCAGTTGATGATATCCAGATCATCGATCAATCTTATAAAACCAACCTGCTCCCCTCAGTTGGTCGAAGAGATAATCTATCCATGGAAAGGGGTAACAGTACATGAACGTTACCTGGTTCAATCATTGGTAGTCTATGCATAGCCTCAGACCACCATCTACCTTCTTCACAAAAAAAATGGATCACTCCATGGTGATTCGCTGGGTCAAACAAAACCCTTCTCCATCAGATCATCAATCTGAATCCGCGACTCCCGCAACTCTGAAGGTGCCATCCGATAAGGGGCCATCCAAATCAGACGGGAACCAGGCTATAAGTCTATCCCGAACTCAATGTCACATCTTGGGGGTAGAGTCACAACCTCATTAGGAAAAACATTGAGGAACTCCCCAAGAACCTCTGGGAAATCCATCATCTTTTTATCTGCTGGAACCACTGATAACCTGCCTAATAAAGAAAAGGAGAGGCATCACATGCCGAATTCCTACCAGATAGCTCCTCTCGCCAACAAAAGATACACGCTGCCCATCCACATCGGAGAACACGAATCTTCTCTGGAAGTAGTCGATAACATAACTAACAAAAAACAACCATTTGATGCCTAGGATGAAATCGTATGGTTGCATCTGTAATAGAAGAAGGTCCCCACTAGATCGATGTGGTCCCAACGTCATCCCACATCCCGGGAAAACACAAGATAACTGGTCTGGCCTCCAACTGGTGTACTCAGTACAAGTGGTACGAAAAGTATCTCAACATCTAGTTCCAATGCATGGGCCAGACCAGGTGCAACAAAGGAGTGCAAAGCTCCCGAATCGAAAAAACCAGAAACAAGAATGTTGAACAAACAAATAATACCTCGCACCACCTTTGGTCTTGTCAGAGCTTCCAACTCTACTACATGAAACTGTTCATGCCCAGCTCCTCTGCCTCTCTGATGTCATCCACATCCCCGACCCCACCCTGGTCGAGGTCCCGGAGGAGCACCCTGAGGTCGGCCTCCTCCCGCAAAGTCTACCATCAGAGGAGCATGGTCCTGCTGCTGCTGGAAGGGCCTCGCCGGAAACTGGTGCTGCTGAGGTGGGCGCTGAACCTACTCACCTCCACCGTACTGAGCTCGGGTCGGGCACCGACTCTGAACATGCCTGAAAACTCCACAAGGAAAACACTTCGGTCATGGGCTCGTGAAAAAGGGACAAGGACCCGAAGATCTGAACTGGAACTCCTGGGGCCTACTCCCCACTGGTCTGAACCAGGATGGTCCTATCATAGGAGACCTGCTGCTGACTGCCTTCCCCTTCGACGAGCCTGGCTGGATCCCCTCTCGTGGTGTACCTCCCTGCGAGTGCATCATCTCTAAAACCTTTACGTTCTTCTGTACTGCCAAGTACGTCAGAAGGGTGAATTGGGTGACATCATAATGGAGCGAAGGATGAAGCGCCTCCTCCAAACATCTCGCATGAGACTCCTCATCCGGAAAGAGATCTGTATCAAAGCGCATGAGATCCTTGAACATGATCCCCAAATCTCGTACTCACATACTCCCCTGCTGAATGGAGAGTATCTCTTGCCACTTATCCGCCTTGATCATGGAAGAAAGGAATTCCTCTCAGAATTCCTTCTCAACATCAGCCCAAGAAACCTCTGCCACTATCCTCTCTCCGAGGTAGAGCGTCCACAACTATCGCACCACACCTCTTAGCTGACTGACTTTTAAGAGAACCTAGTACTCCCTCAGAGCAAGAATCAAGGTAAAATCGATCCCTAGATCCTCAATCCACCCCTCCGTCTCCATATCCGAAGTACTACTCGCGTACTTCATGAGGGTCTGCCGCTAGAAAGAACGAAGAGTCTTCTGCCACTTTCTATCTTCCTCCTCTCGGTCAATCCTCAACTGATCGACTGCCTGAATCTGCTGGGCATCAGCCGTCTGAGCCACCATGGGACGACATCCAGGTGTCATAGTTTTACGGTAAACAAAGATCACCTAAGCCCAAGTAGTAAGGAAATTTCTCAGGGTAGCATTTCATCATTTTATTTCAATTTCTTTCTGAGAACACCCAAATCAAGTAAAAAACAATCATGATGATGCATGTACCTTCCCTAGGGTCTCTACCCTACAATCAATTTAGTTTCACTTGGGCGTTCAGTAGGCTCAGAGGCCTTGTATCGGATCACGGGGGCCCCTAAAATCTCGCTTCCTAGCTGGTCCTCCCTAGCCTATGTCATGCCCCAAGATTAACAAACATTGTTGCCCTACCATCCCATGCATTTCTCACTGTTCCTAACTCCAGACTCTATCTTATCTCTCATCCATTACCTCTAATATCATTCTTTCACGACCCCCGAGTACCGCCTCTAGTTGGTCCCTGGGTGGTGACTAGCACCAAGGGTATGAGTTTTCACAAATATGGGAGGAATTACCCTTTTTATTATTTAAGATCGGGAAATAGGACAAGTAAACCACCCAAAAAGGAAAAGAACAAGTGTGTAGAAATAAACCCAAACAAATCCCAAATGCATGTTTAAATAATTTTATAACATGGTGCAAGTACAAGATTTCTCTTATTATAATACCAAAAGAAAACAAGAGTACAATGACTGCAAGAACTCCAACTGTCCAACTTGTAGGGTCTCGCACGACCCTGGTAGTCCTCCTGGAATCCTGAAAGTAAACGTAGGGTGAGCATACAAAGATACTCAGAAGGGAAACGTAAAGCTCTCATGCACAAGTGGGGAGATATCCTAATGTCCCGTGAGAACAACAGAAGAAACCTAGAAAGGAATTCTATCCACCCAACCACACCAGCCACACTTACCATAACACAATCAAAATAGGTAGTAGTATATAAGATCAATAATATTGGATACCCCACACCATTTCCCACTAGTTAGCTACTCTTCCAAATGGAGAATGTCCGGATGCTACCACACTCTTCCAGCCTGCACACACTTGGGCCTCAAGAACCACACATCCTGCCCGCACTCACCTGGGCCTCACAACCACGCATCCCGCCTCCACACCCCTGGGCCTCACAACCACGTATCCGCCCGCACACATCTAGGCCTCACAACCACATATCTTGCCCGCACACACCTATGCCTCACAACCACGTATCCCACCCGCACACACCTGGGACTCATCCCGAAAATTCATGGGAACATTAAACATGCCCGAAGAGTCTTGGGCCAATCCACCCTAATCGAAACCTACCTGAAGGGTCTTAGGTGTAAGTTTTCCTCAAGCCATCACAGCCTAGGGAAGAAGGAGCATGAAAAAGCTAGTATCTATGGGAAAACACCCTCTGCAATGAAATGGGATTTTTCTTCACTAAGTGCTCAACAAGGGTGGGGTGCGATAAAAAAAAAGATACATATATATATATATATACCAAACACTCAGCCCAACCTATGGATTCTAATCAGAGAACTGAGAACGTGCCTCTGCCCTGCTACTACGAAGCATGCATACAACAAACAACCCCAACCCCATTTAGGTTTTCACGTTTCAACAGAATCAGCTTATTAGTTCCTTAAATACCGGGCAACTATCCACAACCAACCACATCCATAATTCATGATACATATCCCTGCCATCCACAAATCATGTTAGGAAAACACTAGCAGCACAACAAGTCCCTTCTTATTAACCAACCAACCCATTGATTATTATTCTCGTTCCATTACCATGCCCCACCATTCATTAACCTTTCAACTTTTTATTTATTATTCACAACCCATAGCCCATCCACATTCCAACCCATCCCTGCATCCCCACTTCCAAAAACCATAACCACAAACACACCGAATCACGTACATCATTATCCATTTATTACCATTTATCGCAGCCCCACTTCCCATCACCAACAAAGCATTCACACTAACCCACAACCAAAATTCGTGCCACATCATCACCCATTTAACATCAATTACTGCAGCACTGCTGCACGCTCTATTTGTAACAACACATGATTCACCCATCCCTTTCACACACCAGTTACCAAGCCAATACCCACATGTTCATTATTCCATTTTGTTTATCTAGGGTGATCGCACAAGGGTTCCAGATTTTAATCAGCCAACTTTACGTAATTAATCAAATTCCACATTCAACAATGTTCCATTCACAAAACCGGTCTAGAAAGATAGGGAAACATTTAATTGTGCATGCAAAGGCCCCCAACGACCCAGATTTTTAGTAGGCATAAGCCTACTCAATTCAGAACATAATATCACATGATATAAGATAAATATAACAACTCACCCATCGTCATTCATTATCTAGTTATTATCTTTATATAAAGGTTCAAATGATTATCATGAAATCAAAAGGATACCCACCCCACATGATGTAAAAATTAGAGAGACGAAGGTAAGATCCATACCTCAACAAGTTCTAATCACAACACTCCCACGAATAAATATTAGGAGACGTCCGTCGGCATCCGTCACTTCTGCCGTGTCCCAGAAAAAACTCCTCATGTGGAATATGGAAAGGAAATGCCGAAGGAAGGAAAATGGATCCATGCTCAGATGTTCCACCTCATCGTTATGATCTCGTGTCCGCTGACGGATCGTTAATCAGAGCTCGGACGGAAATGTTATGGAAGAAAAGGAGCCTCTGAGTCTCTTGGGAGAGCTCTGCTCAGAGGAATGGGGAGGAGAGGGGTGAGTTCAAAAGTAGTAGGGGACCCCTCCTTTTATAGGCGGGAAAAGAAAAAGTACATGGTGTGTAATTTATGGAACACGGCGTGTACTCGTCCGTTTCACATGGTCACCACGCGGCTTCCAACACGGCCTTCAATGCGGAATGCGGCCGTTGATTAGTCAACACACGGCTTGAAGGTAATACATACGCAGGGAGGGACTACATGGTGTGTAGTATTGGATACATGGCTTGTACCAATTTATTTCACACGGCAAGGACACGACTCCAACATGGCACACAGCCGTCGACGGGTCAACACATGGTTATGCGTACGCGGGGAGAGACTACACGGTGTGTAGTTTGGGGTACACAACATGCACCCATTTATTTGACACGGCAAGGACACGACCTTCAACATGGGGTATATCCACCAAGGGGTTACACGGCGTGTACTCAAACTACACGGCGTGTAGTTTCAAAAATATGGAATGTGTGGGAAAAGTCCATTTTACCCTCTAGAACACTTTGTGGCCTTATTTTTGACAAAGGAATGGGCCGAAGTGTTCTGAGCCATTACAAAAAAATCTATAAGTTAATGTGATTAAAATTAATTACAATGGTTAAGGTAACATTACATTTAACAAAAGAATAAACATTAAACATATAGGACTAAATATCCTATAATCATTTCCAAGACACATATAAATTCAAATATTCCATGTATATCATATATTCTTCTATTTTCAATCTTTTTATTACTTTTTACGAGAAATTAGTGGATATACCTACCTTGATTTTAAAAGTTCCACATGTGTCCCCTCCATTCCCAAAAAAAGAGAATCACCCCCCCCCTCTACCCAACTATCAAACCACTTATGTTTGGAAATGAGCAACCCAATATGTATACTAGTATCCCGCTCTTTCTCATTTAAGACTCTCTTTGGGTATACGTGGGTCCAATTAAGCAGTTTTCTGAAAACAAAAAGGAGTTTCCCAAAAAAGATGTTCCATCCTTACAAAAGGCCATTTATTTTATTATCATTATCCTCCACCTAAAAATAATTATTTTCCTATTATATTATAAAAATATTATCCTAACTCGACTGATTTGGTTTTTATATTATGGTTTTGACCTACACTTAAACATACATCCATATAATTGGTAATGAACATACGGTTATTGTGAACGGTAAACTACCGCCTCCCAAAATGATATTTTCCATTTTTTATTTACCACATTTCATGGTTAGGAATCAGGATGTAGAATATATCTATATGCTATATTATTGATGTATTGATTCTTAATTAATTTTTTTATATTGCATACATTTTTTTCATTCAATCCTTTTTTAAATAGGATAACAAAAGATGTGGATGTGTGGACTACCGCCTCCTCAAGCGATTTGATTCGTTTACAATGTACATTGAATGTATAAGGATGGGTTTAGTGATCATATTATATATATATATATTATAATAATTTTATTGGAATAATAATAGATATACTTTTATGTATATCATTTAATTTATTTCATTCGACATGAAAATCAAAAATGAAATTGTATTCATGCATAAGTATGACCTAATATCTGCATGAAAGGTGTATTAAATTTCATTAATCTACATAATTTAAATTATTATAAAAAAAATACTGAATATAAATGATATTTTAATCATTAATTACGTTCTATATATCATGATATATGTATAAGGTTAAATTAAATAATAATATAAGACATATAAAAATAAACATGTATATTATCTAAAGTATAAACATACCATTGTATTATTAATAAGAAGGTAATATTAAATAATAATTAAAACAACTATGTCAGTGGATATAATATGATTTTTTTAAAATATTTATAATAAAATAATCATATCTTATATAGTAATTCGGAACAAGTATGGATAAATTCAAGACATAAGGTAAGGGAATTTCATCTCACTTTTTAATCCAGTGAGATATCTTCCTTATACACCACTAATATTCATTTATGTTATATATACTACTCTTGAATTTAGTAAATTAATGTTAATATTATATTTATTATATTGAAATATCAATTTCATGATATTTTTTACTAGGTGGATTGTTTCAAATGATACCAAATCAGTAAAGTAATTTTATCACAATTTTCCTTCTTTAAGACACATTAAATGTTATCCAACAAAAAGGTTTTGTGAAAAATCATAAATATAGATAATCTCTACTCATTTATTGATGAGGAACATTTGATAGTCCTAATAACTCCGATGCTATTTCAGAATAAAAAATGGAAGCTAAAACCTAAATGATTAGGGAGTTACACAATACATAAGTTTTATTCGAACAATGAATATTCTTTTCTCATAATGGATGGATAAAATGTCACACACTTCACTAATAAAATGTTTTTGAAGAAATTTTATTCATAAATTCATTAGGGGTGCATCATATCCCAGTATCATGGTCAAAAAATTCATGTAAAAGTCATCGATTCATTACTATTAACTAAAAAACATATACTCGATTCCATTTGACATTAACATTTACAATATTATTTCTATCCCACAATAATTTTAATTATTATATTTTTTCCTCCTCACATAACATTAATATATTCATAGTTTCCCATCTCACATTACTCCGAAATACATAATAATATTATTTCATGAATACTTAAATTTAAAAATTCACAATATGTGGGATTTTAATATTAGTGTGATTCTTCCATCCATGATGATGTGATGTCTACAGATAGAACATATTTTCATAATTCCAAAATTTAGCAAATAAATAAAATAAATTCCCCACATTACAATATAGTGTTTAATGATTAATGTTTTTAGGATATTAAGGGATTCATAAATCTATAATATTGTCCTTTTCAGTAAATAAAATAAATATCCAACATATATAAATGTATGGTCTTACCTTTAATTTAGTTTATTTTCATAGTAGACTCTATACAGATATAAGATATCTGTTCTAGAACTAAGTGTGGCTAGATTCCCTCTACATCAAGCTATATATTAATTTCTCGATATCTTATCACATTCCTATACCCATATTATGTTCTCATACATTTTTATACCTTGGAGATGATATAATCACTATGTCATGTATGGTCTTCCCATGGACATGCATTTGGATGGGAATATTTCAAACTGTCTTGGTATTAATAAACTATTTTCATCGAGTATCCTTTATACTCACACTAGGATAGTAGTACACTTAATTAGTGTAACATCCCAGGTAAATGAAGAATAAGATATTTTTATATTAATTAATATTGGTGAATTAAATATTAATTTTACTTTAAATGGGTAGCTATGTTCGATAGCGTACCCCATACGCAACAACGAGTTTCTTTGGAATCTTACCTTGCACACTAATAATATAATATTATTATTTTAAATGGTAGTTAAATATTAGCCATTTTATTGGAAGTAATGAATGAAACAAACTAAAATATGATTATACATGACTGTAAAATGTATTTAAATTTATCCAATAAAATGTTGGTGGCTTTAAATGTGATTGATTCTAATTTTAAGCAAAATTTACATTAAAAGGCTGATTTATCTCTTTTTAATGGTGAATCCTCATTAAATATAGTTTTGGTCACATTAATAAATTATAATTGACCAAATAAAATCCTTATTTAGAATGGTGAGATCAAATTTTACTTTGGGTAATTTTTTGGAATTTTCTCGATAAAGTTCATTTTTTATGAATAGTGAAAACATTGTATTTTAATTCAAAACAATGTTTCAATTCAATATATTTATATGGTTATATTAACTTTTTAATTGGTTTTAAAGATTAATTAGAATATAATTTTACCATTTAATCCAATTTTTGTCATTGGAGTTAATTTCTCTTTGAAATTGGACTTAAACAACTTTCAATTTTTTGATAGTTATTGTTTCATAAACCACGCCATTTGTTTTGAAAACGGGAATTAATTTTAAAAATAATTAATTCCACATATATGTTTTGAAATTTGAAAAATAGGCATCATTTTTGAATTCAGAATATCAAATAATACTTAGGCTAAATTATTGATATTTTTTTTGAAAAACATCAATTTTTGATGAATAGTGAATCCACTTTGTGGTAGTTAAAAAACCGACCTTTTCATTTAAATGAAATTTTACCGCTTCTATGAATTTTGTTTAAAAAATACGACATACATGGTTGTTATCAAGAAGTATAATGTTTTTCAATAAGTTGAAAATAATTTTTGTTGAATATTAACTTTTTACTTGTATTTGTCGCGGTTAAAGGTAAATAGGTTAATTCAAGGTAAAAAATATATTATAATAATTGAAAAATACATTAACATTTGTCCAAACATTATTGGTTGAGACATTAACGACCATGGACATATTTTTGTCTATTTTGGGACCCCATTGAGCCACATGGGAGTGAAAATGGCAATCTAGATTAATTAATTTAATGTGATGTCAAAATTGATATTAACAAAAATCGTTTAGTAATTAATTTTTATATGGTGCTATATAAGTTCTATTTTCGACAAGAAATATTATTTGGAAAGCTAAAAAGATATAATAAAACATGGTATTTGTTTTATAATTTTATTCATCAAATAATTAAATTATTTATGACACAATATTGATTCAGTATTTACATAATTAATAAATGATTTAAATAAAAAATATTATAATGATTAAATTATTATCCATGAAATGTCCAATTCTTATTTTATGATTTTATTTTGAATATGAGTCATCTTATATTCGACCTTAATGATTTTTGACCATTATAAACCGAATATAATAATATTATAAAATAATATATTCACACTTTCCTAAAGATCCCCTCCTCTCCATTATAAAAGGAGACCACTTCAAACCAATTTCTAACACCTCTAAAGCCATTTGACACATCCAAACTCTTCCAACATACACTACCTACATCTCTCTCCTCCTCCTAGAAGCCTTACCTTAGGCAGAATTCACTTAATAAGTCCTTTAGTTCAAACCAAAGTGAGTTAACCAAATTAACGGTAACAGTTTCTCTTAAATTGTTTTCTTTTATTTTGATTCTCCAACCCCTATACTCATTTTATTTCCTATCTTTTGTAACAAAACCAGTATCCTCAATATACGAAAATGTTTTTATGAGAGATATTATATCTACACTTACACACAAATCCATCTAATGGATGAAGAACATAATGTTTTTATGGATGGAAAACTAACACCTCACGAAATGATGTTTGTTCAATTACATCTTACCACCTCTCAGGGTGGACATTATGATTTTACTGTATCTATATATGATATATATTATGTTAATGATATACTTATTATTCTAAACTTCCCAATTACATCACGAAATTATGGTTTCCATATTGGGTAAATATGATAATCTCATTTGAGGAAATGCAGACTACCACCCCCTTAAAGTGATGTGACTCATTAATGGATTATGTGGGATGTATAAATGATATAGTTAATGATATTATATATGATATTATACTGGAATTATAAGATACCTATATCATTATGTTTTAATTCCATTAAAATAAGAAATATAAATGAAAGTAGCTTTCATGCGTACGTACGGCTTACCGTCTCCATGAATGGTTCATTTCATTTCTTACCTCCAAAAGTTATGTACTATTATAAATACTTGTAGATACAGAATATATATGACATATATGATATTTAAATCATGAATAGTAATCTGAATATAATGGACTACTGACCACATGGACAATATGTAAATATAAGGTGTTCATTTTTGACTCCTGTATCAAATATCGATAAAATGAACGTTATTAACATAAATGATTACATAATGTTTATAACATGATAATCTGTTATAAAAGGAAAATAAACTATAAAAGGTTCTTAAACAAGTAGAAACTAACTTTAGTTTATTATTCAAGAGATTAAAGAACGATCGAGTCATGTCGGACACGAGGTAAGGGACTTCGTCTCAATCTCCTTTTTACTGAGGAGTATTCTCTTTTATACGCTATATAAACACCTTTGACTTTTCAAAGGGAATATTTTTTATATGAAGCATTTTACTGAACTACAAAAAGGATTGTTTCTTTTAACATAAGCGGTGACAATGACCATTCCTCCAACGCGAGTATTATTTGATCTTTGGCTTCCTCAACAAGATGTAATGTATTGAAAAGAAAATAAATACAATATACTATTTTTTGTATTTTGGTATTGAAAATGGTTTTGATAATGGATTTTTAATGTCAATATATTTAAGTGATTTATTGTGATTGAAATGTTGAAATTTTTTCTTTTCTTTATAATTGTTTTATGTGTTATGATTTTATAATGGTACTTGGACATTTGATGGGTGGTTACGTGATAAATCAAATGACATGTGGTGCAGTGAATAGCAGGAAAAGTGGTTACATTATAACCTCCAACGCATTAGGTATGGAAGTCAGCCGTATGGCTATTCCGTTTTGTGATATGTGTGGAATTTGACCGTATATTTATTCCATTTAAGTATTTTTATGCCCCAAATTACCTTTATATGTTATGTGTTCTTAATATGGGATTTATGGTAATCATTTGGTTACAAAAGGGTATGTAATGATCTTTTATTCAGTGAAGAGTATTTATTTCTTCAAAAAAGGTGAAAAGTTTTACATATGATAAAGTATTCATGGTTTATTTTTTGTTTTGAAAAACTAACGGTTTTCCTTCATTGTGTATCCCTTGCTGAGATTTATACGCTCATCCCATGTTTTTGAAATGTATTTCACATGAAATAATGTGGAATAGGGTCAAGGATGGAATCATGGAAAACTATGGTTGTCTTAAACATGGAACTAGACATGACTCTTTTTTTCAAGAGATCATGATTTGTAAAAAAATGCATACTGGGTAGAAGTTTCTACTTTGTAATATTTTGAGATGTAATAGTTATGTCCAAACTCTCTAAAACACTAAACCTGAAAAGATCCACAACGAGAATTATTCATTTAATTCAATATTATGTAAGGTTTAAGGCCATGTCAATATAGTTGGTATCGGAGGTCGGTTTAGAAAACTTTAGGAGTTAGGGTATTGCTAAATTAATGTACCTAAATTATTTCATGGCAATATTGAAATGACACAGCATTTACAGATTACCATGTTGCTTCGCCTAAGATAATTCTTGTATCTAGAATGGTTTTTTTGTAGAGGAAACATGGTAGTTGTGATGGGAAGGCATGCAGAGGGAAATGACCTTTCAAATCAGGATCCTGAGATGGTCAGAATCATAATTGAATAGTTAGTTACAGTGATGGCTCAGTTGACTCAGGTGGTAAATGTTGGTGGTGTTTATAGATGATATCTTGGTATATTCTAATGGTTATGAGGAGTATGAAAGTGATTTAATGGTTGTCTTGCAAAACATAAAAGAAAAGAAACTGTTTGGGAAATTCAGTAAGTGTCAGTTTTGGTAACAACAAATTTATTTCCTTGGTCACATTATTTTACAAAATGGCATAAATGTTTAACCTGCTAAAACAAAACTTTTTGAATAATTTCCAAGAGCCACAAATATAACCGAGATTCATAGTTTTCTTGGTATTGCAGTTTATTTCTAAAGGTTTGATGAAAATTTTGCACAGTTATGTCGTCCAATGACAAAGTTAACTCGAAAAGGTGTTAAGTTCATCTGAACAAAAAATGAGATGATTGTTTTCATGAATTGAAAAGAAAATTGATGAATAATCCATTTTTGGCTATGCCTTCCTAAAATGGTGAGTTTTTTTTACACTGATGCTTCGTTGAACAGAGTAGGTTGTATCCTAGTGCATAATGATCAGGTAGTGGATTATGCTTCACATCATTTGAAACCTCATGAGTTAAATTTACCTATACTTGATTTGGAATTAGCTGTTGTAGTTTTTTCTTTAAAAATTTGGAGGCATCATTTGTATGGAATAAAATTTGAAATATATACTGATCACAAAAATGTAAATTATATATTCAATAAAAAATAATTGAACATGAGATAGAGGAGATGGCTAGAATTAGTCAAGGATTATGATTGCACGATCCATTACCATCTAGGAAAAGCAAATAAAGTGGTCGATGCCTTGATTCCAAAAATTAATGTCTCATTATAAATGCTATGTATGGAAGAAGAACCTTTGGTTTTTGATTTGATGAAATTTGGAATAGAAGATGTTGGTTCAAGAAATTATTCTATTTTGTTTCAGGATTCAGTGATATCATCTTTATCAGACAGAATAAAGAAACTGCCGAAGGAAGACCGTGAGTGGTAGAAAAAGGTAGAGTTGGTTCAGAAGGGTATGTTGCCTGAATTTAACAATGATAATGATTGTGTTTTGAGGTTTGGAAAGATATTATGTGTTCCTTGTGATTCGTAGTTGAAGAATGAGTTGTTATGTGAAGCTCATAGTTACCCAATTTTAGTTCATCCTGGAAGTACTAAGTTGTAGGAAGATCATTAGGAGTATTACGGGTGGGATGGAATGAAAAGAGATATTTTTGATTTTACTATGAAGTGTTTGACTTGTCAGCAGGTTAAAGCAGAGTGACAGTAACCGAATGGAATGTTTTTTCCTTTACTGATGCCGGAATGGAAATGGAAAAATATATCCATGGACTTCATTGTGATATTACCAAAGACATCTCGAGGTAATAATGCAGTCCGAGTTATAGTTGATCGATTGACTCAATCTTCTCATTTCCATCCTATTAGAGACACATTGCCTCCAGATCAACTTTATGGGTGGTATGCTAAAGAGATAGTCGGGTTGAATTATATTCCACTCTCCATTGTATCTGATTGTGATCCTAGGTTTACTTCAAACTTTTAGAAAGGCCTTTAGAAGTCGTTGGGTACTGAATTAATCTTTAGTACAACTTTTTATCCTCAATCAAATGGGCAGTTAGAATGAACAATTTGGCCATGGAGGATATGCTACGTGCTTTCTCATTTGATTATCAGGGAAGTTGTGACCAACCACTTTCTTTGGTTGATTTTTCTTATAATAACATTTTTTATTCCAGTTTACATATGGATCCATTTGAGGCATTATATGGAAAGCATTTTCAAACTCCATCATTTTGGGATGAAGTAGGTGAAAGGAAGCTGATTGGACCAGAATTGGTAGAAGAGATGGTAGAAAAAGTTCAGTTGATTTAAAAGCACATGAGAACAGCTCAGAGCAGACATAAAAGTTATGCAGATAACTGGAGGAATGATCTTTCTTTGGTGGTAGGTTATCATGTCTCTCTCAATGTTTCTCCATATATAAGTGTGATGCGTTTTTGTAAGAAGGAGATGTTGTGCCCGAGGTTCATTGGACCCTATGAAATCCTTGAGAAAGTTGGATCAATTTCGTACATAGTATCTTTACCTCCAAGTTTATCCCAATTACACAATGATGTTCATGTTTCGATGTTGAGAATATATATGGCAGATCCATCTCATGTTTTGAGCCCAGAGGAAGTTTAGTTGGAAGAGAATATCTCTTATGAAGAACAACCAGTCCAAATTCGTGACCGCAGAGAGTAAGTGCTGCAGAAAAAGTTAATTCACCAGGTAATGGTTTTGTGGAAAACCCTTATGGTTAAAGAGGTAATGTGTGAATCTGAAAATTCTGTGAGGGATAAGTAACCCCACTTATTTTGATAAGTGAATAAAAATTAAGAGGATGCTATTTCCAAAAGGGGGGGAGGATGTAACATCCCAGGTAAATGACGAATACGATATTTTTATATTCATAAATATTTGTGAATGAAATATTAATTTTTCTTTAAAGGGGTTTATATGTTTGATAGCTTACCCGATACGCAATAACGAGTTTCTTTGGAATCCTACGTCGCAGACTAATAATATAATATTATTATTTTAAATGGTAGTTAACTCCTAGACATTGTATTGGCCGGAATGAACGAAACTAGTTAAAATATTATTATACATTATTGTTAAATATATTTACATTTATCAAATAAAAAGTTAGCTTCTTAAAATGTAAATGAATCTAATTTAAAGCATAATTTACATTAAAAGGCTGATTTATCGCCTTTTAATGAAAAACCCTCTTTAAATATAGTTTTGGTCAATTTAATACATTATAATCGACCAAATAAAATCCTTCATTATAATGGGGTCATCAAATATTACTTAGGGTGATTTTTTGGAATTTATCTGATAAAGATCATTTTTTATGAGTAATGAAAATATTGTATTTCAATTCAATACTATGTTTTAATCTAGTTTATTTATATTGTTATATTGACTTTTTAATTGGTTTTAAAGCTTAATTATAATATATTGTTACCATTTAATCCAATTTTGGTCATTGGAGTTAATTTCTCTTTGAAATTGGACTTAAACAACTGTCAATCCTTTGATAGTTATTATTTCTTAAAAACACACTATTTGTTTTGATAACAGGGAATTAATTTTAAAACTAAATAATTCCACTTCTTTGTTTTGAATTTTTCAAAATGTGAATAATTTTTGAATTCGGAATATCAAATAATTCATTGGCTGAATTTCTGGTATTTTTCAGAAAACCATCAATTTTTTAGGATTAGTAAAACCACTTAGTGGTAGTTAAAAAAACTAACTTTTTCATTAAAATGAATGTTTACCACTTCTGAGAATTGAATTTAAAAAATCCAACATACATGGTTTTTATCAAGATGTAACATGTGGTTCAATAAGTTGAAAATAATTTTTGGTGAATAGAAACTTTTGACTTTTATTTACCACGGTTAAAGGTAAATAGGGTAATTCAAGGTAAAAAGAGTATTATAATAATTCAAAATTACCTTAACACTTGTCCAAACCTTATTGGTTGAGTCATTAACGACAATGGGCATCTTTGGGTCGATTTTGGGACCCCATTGAGCCACATGGGAGTGAAAATGACCATGTAGATTAATTAATTTAATGTGAAGACAAAATTGACATTAACAAAACTCTTTTTGTAATTAATTACTATATGGTGTTATATAAGTCCTATTTTTGACTAAAAATATTCTTTGGAAATATAAAAACATATCCTACATCATGGTAGTTTTTTATAATTTTTAGACATCAAATAAATTAAATTATTTATGACACAATAATGAAGCAGTATTTACCTCATTAATAAATGATTTAAATAAATAAGATTATAATGATTAAATTATGATCCAAAACGTGTCCAATTATGATTGGATGATATTATTTGAAATATGAGTCTCCCTATCTTCGACCATAAGGATTTATGGACCATTAAAACCGAATATAATTATATTATAAAATAATATTTTCACACATTCTTAAAGAGCCACTCCTCTCCCTTATTAATGGAGACCACTTTTAACCAATTCCTGACACCTCTCAAGCCATTTGGATCGTCCAAAATATGCCCAATTACACTCCCTACATCCCTATCCTCCTCCTAGAATCCTTTCCTTAGGAATAAGGGACATAAGAAGTCCTTTGGTTCAAACAAAGTGAGTTACATAAATTAAAGGTAATAGTTTCTCTTGTATAGTTTTCATTTATTTTGCTTCTCCAACCCCTAAAATCTTTTTATTTACTTTGGTTTGTTAAAAAACAGTATAATAAATATACTAGGATGTTTTTATGAGAAGGATTCAATCTACACTTACTCCCAACTCAATCTAATGGATGAAGAACATAATGTTTCTGTGGATGGAAAACTAACACTGCACGAAACGATGATTGTTCAATTACATCTTACCACCTATTATGGTGGAAATTATGATGGAACTGTATTTATATATGAAATATTTTATTTTTATTATTTAATTATGCTTTTGTAATTCCCAATAATATCAATCCTTTATGGTTTCCATAGTTGGTAAATACGATAATCTCATTTGAGGAAGTGCGGACTACAACCCCCTTTAGGTGATGTGACTCATTTATGTCTTATGTTGGATGTATAAAGGATAGTGTTAATGATATAATATATCATATCATATTTTAATTATAATATACCTATATATCATTATGGTTTAATTCCATTAAAATAAGAAATATTAATGAATGTAGCGTTCTTGCATACGTACAACATACCGTCTCCATGAACGGTGCATTTCATTTCATACCTCCAAATGATATGTTCTATAATAAATACAGGTATATAGTAAATATTTATTATATATATGATATTTAAATCATGAATATAAATCTGGATATAATGGACTATTTACCACATGGACAACATGTAAATATAAGGTGTTCATTTTTTACTCAACTACCAAATATCGATAAAATGAATGTTATTAACTTAAATGATTACATAGTGTTTATAACCTGATAATAAGTTATATAAAAGGAATAATAAACATGAAAATGTTTCTTAAGAAATTAGAAATTATCTTTAGTTTATTATTCAGGAGACTAAAGAACGACCGATTCATGTCAGATGCGAGGTAAGGGACTTTGTCTCAATCTCCTTTCATTGAGGCATATTTTCTTTTATAAGTTGTATAAAAACATTTGACTTTTCAAAGGAATTTGTTTTCTACGAAGCATTTTACTAAATGACAAAATGTAATGTTTCTTTTAATGTAAGCAGTGACAATGACCTTTCCACGACTGCTGGTATCATTTTATCATTGGCTTCCTCAACAAGCTGTAATGTTTTTGAAAGAAAATAAATACCATATACTCTTTTATGTGTTTTGGTAGTGAAAATGGTTTTGATAATGGATTTGTAATGTCAATATATTTAAGTGATATATTGTGATTGAAATGTGGAAATGTTTTCTTTCCTTTATAATTGTTTTATGTGTCATTATTTTATAATGGTACTTGGACATTTGACGGGTGGTTACGTGATAAACCAAATGACGGGTTGTGCTGTGAATACCAGGACGGTGGTTACATTATAAACTCCAATGCATTGGGTATGGAGGTCAGCCGTATGGCTATTTTATTTAGTGATATGTGTGGAAGTCGACCGTATGGTTATTCCATTTAAGTATGTTTATGTTCCATGTTACCTTAAAATGTTTTGTGTTCATTATATGTGATTTATGGTAATATTTTGGTTACAAAAGTGTAAGTAATGATGTTTTATTCAGTGAAGAGTATTTACTTCTTCAAATAAAGGCGATAAGTATTACTTATGATAAAGAATTCATGTTGTATTTTTTGTTTTGGAGAACTAACAGTTTTCCTTCTTTATATATCCCTTACTGAGCTTTATATGCTCATCCCAAGTTTTTGAAATGTTTTTCACAGTACATAATGTGGAATAGGGTTAATGATGGAATCATGGAAAATTATTTTTGTCTTAAACATGGAACTAGACATGAATCTTTTTTTAAAGAGTTCGTATTTTGTAAAAAAATGGATACTCGATATAAGTGTCTACTTTGTAATCATTTGAGATGTAATAGTTATGTCCTAACTGTCTAAAACACTAATCTTGAAAAGATCCCCAACGTGAATTATTCATTTCATTAAATATTATGTAAGGTTTATGGTCGGGTCCTTATAATAAGAATATTCCACAAAAATGAGTTAAAAAAATAAAAATACCATTTTCAGAAATATGTGTTGCTCGATACCCATAATTTTAAGATATATAGTGACATTAGAATAATTTATCCATGACCCTCCAAAAATCATATTATATTCATCCCTCCCACTATAATATTTTATAAACCCTATGATTCTTTTTGGGTTCCTTATTAACCATGTTATATTATTAACATATCTCTATCATTCCCATTTAGATGATTTTATTCAATTTAGAGGATTCCACCCAAAAATTATTTTTCAGTGAATTGTTTTATTATTGTATATGTAGTTGCAACTATCTTTTGTTATTTTATTCATTACTAGGTTTTATATTATTTAAAACTATGATTCACTAAAAATACAATGCCCCCAAATTTACATTTTTATTCCCTCTACGGGGTTGACAATGATACAAGGTAAATTCATGTTTTACACAAGAACGAAATTTAATCATAAAACAGTTTTATAATGCTTCTCTACATATGACCCAAAAAATAATGTAATATGAGCCTTTATTACATAATGATCAATTGAATGATATTTGGACTAATATAAAAGGGTATAATGTTCATAAATTATTTCATCCAATATGCTCAAAATTCTATACATGAGAGTAGGATCCATGTAATATTGTTGGGTATATGATTTCTATCCATAAACCAATATTATGGTAATGTCCCCATATACATTATAATTACATTACATTTCTCTAGATTCATATATTTACATTGGGTTTCCAACCATTATCATACACTATATTTATGTGTTTCAAGTATCAGATCTTATATCGCGTGTATATCCCAAGAGCATCATATGATTTTAATATTACATTAACATTGAGAAATTCCACTAATTATAACTCTATACGGCTTAATTCCATTGATTTTATGATTAGATGATACATCAAGTCACCTTTTCATGCATTCATCAAAACTATATATCATCATCAAATCCCCACCCAATTCACTGTCCCCTCATTCACATTAATCCTATTTATATGACTGTCTTTGATATGATGGTGTATAATCAATAATAACTAGATATGTGTTGACTAATGTTGTCAAATGAAATATAGTGTCATCTGAATAATATATTTTAAACTCTATCGTGGATCTTCATCTATTCCAATTCCACATTTATATCATATAAAATCTCATACAAGGTTTTATTGGGCAAATTTTGATACAATAAAATTTGTATACTAACTTTAGAAATACCATAATTTTTTAATTGGGTGTCATTATTGACCATAAATAATTCATGAATAATGGTAATGAGTTTAAAAAAATTAAGACACCAATTCGAGCTAATTATAATTTATTTCACCATATAAATCATGTCAATTATAGTGATATTTTTATTTTTAGTTGAAGGTCATGTAATGACTTATTCACCTAATAGAATCATTATGGAAACCCAACAATCATACATGTTCATTTTATATCTTTTGCGTGCTTTTCCATTTCCTCACTTCATTGATCAAATAGATAACTTCATTATTTACCCCAATTACATTCATTGATCAAATGTATTAGAGTACTTCTAGAACATGATCCCCAGTTTAGTTGTCACACACTCTCATTAGAAAAATAATGTGGACATCAAACTATATTGAACCTTTATCAAGAAATAATATAATAGTCATGTTATTAAATTCATGTTTGGTTGTCACATTTCCTATTCTATATAGGCTATATCATTATTTGGTAACAATCTATTTTACCGAACTCTAGAGAACCCATTATTCAGACCCACGTGACCTTAATGTAAATGTACCCGTCCATTATTCTAACTACACTTACATTGGGTTTCTCATTAATGTTATGTTTTTCTGAAACAATCTATATAGATGTCTCATTTTATGGTTAATTTCATCAATAACCGAAATATAAAACCACTTTAGTCTATGAAATATAATTTTATACCATTTTAAAATCCCCATTAGGTGGACTATAATTATATTTGGGTCTAACAGTCAAGAATAATTGCAATTCAATAATAATTTGTATTCTTTTTTTTATATTTATAAGCATCATTTTTACTAGTTTGTCCTGCAATACATTAATCATCCAAAAGAAAGAGAGGAAACCTTGTTATGTTGAAAACATGGAAAGTGATAACAAATAAAAATTAAAGAATTTATATTTAATTTTAAGGATGATGTAAAAGATATAGTTAAAATTGAAGAAAATAGAAAATGATTTTGGGGCCATCATATGGCACTGTATTGAGTAATTCTATCCTCAATGACCCATTTGTCAAATGAATAAGTGATGATCATATTTTCGCTATGTGTGTGAGATTAATATATCGGTTCAGTAAATTTTTCCTCATTGTGAATGACTCCTAAACCCATTGACTCCTTCATCATGTAGTTGAACATTACAATATTATATTTCTTTACCCGAATAATATTTTAAATATATACTTTAATAAACATTATGGTGCAATGACCATTTGTGAGTATACTTAGTCAATAAAAATTAATCTGTTCCAGAAGTATTTCAATCTTAATAATCATTTCATATATACTATAAGTAGGTTCATTAGAATATAAGAGACAAATCTACTTTATAATGATATTTATGCTACAAATGTTTTCATTACTACAGTAGAATTCGTTTTTTGTCTATATGATCTTCTAAGCCCATATGACACTAATAATACCGTATTGAAACACATCATTAAAAAAATTTCAATCATCATCAATGGTGTTCTTATTCCATCCCATAATTTCCCAGTCAAATAATATTTATTAAACATTTATATATTACATAATCAAATAATTAATTTTAATTAAAAATCCCCTTTTGTTTCATATTTTTACATTATACTCATTATTAAAGAATACTTATGATATCTGGTTCTTATAACTATTATGTTTCACATAATGTCGCCCTAAAATATATGAAAAAGTAGCCCAATCTCTTCAACCTTAAACAAAATTCATGTGTCCATCAGTTCACCTAAATTAGCTTTGGGACTTCCATTCAAATTCGACATACCTCGGCCAATTTTGATTGATCATCTTACACTTTCTTTGAGATTCTTTAACATTAATAATCTTACAAATTTCAAGTCAATGTTTTCCATCATGAAATACCATCTATATTGGTTTGAACTAAGATACACTAAAATTATACAATGAAGAGACATAATACATGCAATGATGAAAACCAATAAATAGAAAACATGGAAAAATTTCATCTATGTCTCCTTGGCCTTCACTAAGAATACTCTATGAGATAATTAAGTATTAAAAAAAGTAATTGTTCTAAAACATGTTATGCGATAACCATGTAATGGGTTTCCTAAGAGAACTCCAGGAAGCTTACTTTCAATGCATAAATGATTCATTGATTTGGGAAAAAAATGTCCAAAACAAAAGAAAATACACATATCATGTGGGGACCAACATATTTTCTAAGAAATAGTAAATTTATTATAGATAGTTCATCATATTGGAAAAAATTAGAGCACTTTTTTATTCCTCACGTTTAGGTTTAGATAATCCTTTAAAAATGTACAATGGTGTAATTTTTGTGTAATGTATACCTTTTTAACATTTCAATCTATATTCTAAAATCTCACATCATGGTTTTCATTTTATTGAGTAATTGTATTTTATAATATTAATGTGAGATCAACATGTATTATTGTGACATCATATATTCCCTCATACTCAAACAACATATACTAATCTATGTGCACATTCTTTGGATGAAATCAAACACTATTTTCCATTATTTGATGATCTCTTTCAATCATAAAACGATTTTATAAATTTCATTGTATTTTTTCCAACAATAACCATCTAGGGGTACATGATTAAAATGTGATGTAAATATTTATACAAATGATTATAAAATGTAATTTTGAGTTATTAAATACCTAATCCATTTATGTACATTCTTTGTGTGGATTCAGTTATATTGATATTCATATTTATTATATTCATGGATTATCAAAAATATACAGTGATGAAAATAGAAGGAAAATACATGAATTAAAAATGATTTATGAGAAGATGTATTTATATTAATTAAAAAAATATTAACATAAAAAATTTATATTCATTCTTTTGAATATAAAAATAGTAATTGTAAAAGATAAATTATCATTTCAAACCCATATCTAATAATTCACTGGTTTCATTAATAAAACCCTTACAATCATTATTTTTTCATAAAAATTAATCCATATCATTAACTAAATAATTTTATTGTGGAATATGTGTTATTCAATATAAGAAACACCAATATTTAACATTTCATCTTCCATAACAAGTTATTATTGATCCTTAACTACTTTCTAAAATACCTCTTGTAGTTGGTGATGTTTGTCCACTGGGTCCCTTCCTTCCCTGAATAATGGTTTCTTCTTGGACACCATTTTAAAATTTTAGGAGGTTTCACTAAGTGTAGTAACTCAATGTTTCATTGAATGTTCCTTGGATTTTTTATGTGAAACCCCATATCAGAACTACTATATATGGTGTGGAAAACATATAATTTACATACATTCTTTGATACCAAATATATACTTATTAATAGAACTATCGTATAATAAAATCACAAAATTAGAATTTTGTATTTTTAAATTCACACAAAAAATAGATTATATATTTAAGGAATGATGAAATATAATAAAATGAAAAATCCCTTGACATTATCAACTAATAAACATTTTCATAAAATTGTATAAGAAACTACATAATCCATATCAAGGCTTTAACATATGAGAAAATTCCACTAAACTATTTATCCTATTAAACATTTCATTTGTACTAATTTTCTTTATAATATATGGAAATGAATACATAATAAGTGGTTCGGTCAAATTCTATTTTGTTGTAAACATAATTGATTATAATAAATGGTCACACATGAGTATAAGAGGATAATAAAAAATATTGAATAAATGTGTGATAAAAATAATTCAATTAAAAAAAATAAAAAAATTAAATAATATATCAGTTGTCGATATATCAATAAATAAACGCATTGTTAACAAAAAAAATCAACCATAGTAAAGAAAATAAAAATTTCAGAATACTAATTCTCTTCCTAAGTCAATAAAATCATGGTCTACGATCTCATGACATATTATAGAGGGCAAGTGTCTAGATAAAATATTTTTCACAATATGAATATACCAAAATAAGAAAGATAGATTGTCTCAAGAGACCAATCAATGAATAAAGATGATATAGTGGGCCCCAAAAATCAATAATTAATTCAATTCCATTCATTATAAAAATGAACAATTAAATTAAACAGTACATAACTAAAAAACCTCACTAATAAACACACAACAAGATTGAAATAAGGAGTATATTGATTATAAATATTCCCTCATTAAATAAATTGAAAAGATTTATAGGTTGGAATCCATTAAAATAAAACCATATATAGAAATGAGTGTAAATATATGTACTTAATTTCTTATTTCAATCAATTAATTTTATTTAGTTGAATTTCCATTAGATGATGTCATTAAAAATTGGTTTTTCTTTGAGGAAATGTAATACACAAAAATTAATTCTTATAACTGATGAATATATTTCATCTAATATAAGTAGAGGATTTTTAAAAAATGAATCCCCAATAGTAAAATACAATATATGAATTTACTAGGTAATTAATATAAAATATGTAAACCATAAATGGAAAACATGATGTGAATAAAAATCGCATCCTAATGAAATTAAATTGAGATTATCAAATCTTATACTAATGGTAATGTATGAATAAAAATGACACAAGAGGGATCATGTGATATTAAAACATAATTAATGATATCCATCAAATATAATAAAAATAGTAAAATAAATAAAAAAAATATTAAAATTATTTTGTTATAATATCTATAATGTCTCATCGAATTGATAATATATAGAATTAACACTCAATACTATAGAATATTTAATCCCAAAACACCATAAAATATAAAATAATAATAGAAACATTAAATTAAAAGAATAATTGGAGGGAAACGCTATTAAATATTAATATGGATAGTAGATAATCCCTAAAAACATTAAATGATTCATAATAAGAGTTATGTCTCATTGAAGAAAAAATTTAGATAGGACACCCATTTCGATTAACATAATATTTGACCTAGGAATCATTTTAGAACGAATTTATATTAATGAAATATAGATCCCCATAAAATAGGTATGAAGTAATATAAAACTAATTTGTTTGGTAAATTAAATAAAACACGTTACTATATATTTCAACATGTTATTTTGAAACTCAATAAACGAAATTTATCTTACTAGAAACCCTTATGGAATCTATTATTTTTGGAATCATGACCTAATGAGTAAAAGAACATATAATAAAAAGTTATATATCATAGAATATAATATAATCATGATAATGAATATTACCCAAATCCTTTTTTTTGGTATTTTTTAATAGCCACTTTCAGGAAAAGTGGTAACCATACAACATAAAATTCGAGAAACTTACATCCCGCCAACACCAGAACGAAGAAATTTAAATTCAAAAAAAAACCCAAACCGCTTTCCATTTTCCCTGACCGCGTGTCCCCCTTCATCGTTTCCAAGAGCCACATCAAGACGCGAGCGTGAAAATCGTCACCCACCACATATCAAGTCGACGTCGAAATCCCCATCCAGTCACCATCTAGTCAACATCATCAACAGTATCTCGGAACTACCACTATCATCGTCGTCAGGGCACCTCACTGTCGTCGCCGGAGCACCATCACCAGAGAACCTCACCACTGTCACCTCCATCGTCACCTTCCCAACATCCCACCGGTCGCCGGAAACAAACCAATCCGACATCGTCGTCCTAGAGGGTTCCATCGTGACAGAAGAGCCCACCAAAAAACCTTCGGAATCAACTTCAGCACCAGAATCACTCAGAAAAATCATCCATTCGCAAAACCACAAAAAAAAGCCACGCAAGCCAAACAACCACACCGCCACATAGAGCGTAGAACTTCAAATCCAGCAGGGAATAGAAAACAAAACCCTAAAACGAGAACCCCGCCGCCACCGACTAGATCGACCGCATCAGACGCAACAAAGCCCCCCTCACTCACCTGAGAAGAGTCGGAGCCCCCAAAACACTGACGCATGAGCGTAGACCTCAAACACTAAGAAACACCCTAGAGGATGACAGCGACATGATAATGAATATTAAATACTAGGTATATAAAATATTCCAAGGATATCATCATGTATAATAAGAAATATGTCTTAAGGGGTGAAAATGAAGACATCGACCCTATTTCAAGTAACATAATAAATGAGATAAGATACATTTTATATAAAGAACATATGGAAGAATTATAAAACCCTGATAGGATTATTTAAATAAAATATTAATTGTTCATTTGATATAATAAATAACACATGTAGTTATAGTGTTCATTAACGATGTTTCTAACTAAATGGACAATAATGAGTCATCAAAAACACTTATCATATTCATAATAAATACAAAACATGATCCTAACTTCTACAAAAAGAAAATTAATATTAGTAGATACCTTCGTATTAAACATTTCAATAAATATATAATTTAATATATATAATTTATTATCATATTTTATATATTTTAAATATTTTATTATATTATTTATGTTAAAATTGAATTACTGCCATCATATATCAGAATTTATAGTGACTGAATATGATCTTTGAATGTATGATACGTAATTTATATAAAATATCCATTACTATAATCCAACTATTATATTCAAATTAAATTATATGAAAATATATAACCATGTAGTCATGGTAATCCACGAAAGTGTTTTATAGCATTATTTAAGTAGGTGGTTAAATTAACTTTAAACATGAACACAATATATTTATATATATATATATTAGTGAGTATGATAAAGGATGTTTGAAATATAATTATATGATAAATATAAATATATTATTTTTATTTTTTATGTTTTTGAATCATATTTTCAGCGGTTTGAATATATAATTATAATCAAGAAGAAAAAAACTGCATTACATCACAGTGGATATAATCTGCCCATTGAATAGTTAATGTTATTTAATCTTTATTTGCGGATGGTATAGAAGAAATAATTATTTTCCTATTAATATATGAAACCATCAATATAATAGTTTTATTTATGTCAATATATTATTATATTTAAGGTATGTTTGGACAAAAAAAGTTAAAAATAATAGGATTTCGATTATGTAATAGCCACATTGGGACCATGACCATGCTTAAGAATTGATGTTTAATAATATAGAGAACATGATAAATTTTGGTGAATATAGGATTACTTTCATAAAAGGGACATATATGATAAGAAAAATGTACAATTGTTTTTAATAAATTTGTAATTTATTATTGCTTTAGAGAGGTTGGAATTCATCTATATTAATAATTATTGAAAATGGAACTCTTATGAAAACCTAATAATTTTATGTAATGGAAGGCCAATATCAAATGGTGAAATGTTCCAAAAGTGATATATAAAGGATTAATTAGTGAAATCGTGTCTATAAGTCCTCAAAAAAGAATTTATTGAAATGTTTTTAAAATTTTTAAAGCCATTTTGTATATGTTTCTTATATCATTTTTTTCAATGTAACTAGTTTTTAACCACGAAAAATAGGTTTTAGTAATCATTAAAATTAGACAATTTTCCAATAAAATGAGATTTATGTATCTAAACTTAATATACATTTCTTTTATCTCAATTTATATTTATGATAAAAATAACTTTTAGATATAAACATTTTATATATAGGAATAATTTTAGAAAAAACATTTGTTTTCAATATAAACTTGTATCATTCATTGTAAATATTAATTACCAAAGTTATTAGTGATATATTTTTTATATATTGGATTATAAGTTATATTAATGTAACATTTGATAATAAATATAATTTTTTGTAATATAAAAATTACAGAATATTATTAAATATATTCATTGAAAATAATCGTATTACAATTATCATGGTAAATAAAATATTCCCAGTAAAGATAGTTTTATTCTAAAAATTGATATTACCATTATAAAAAATATATTTTTTTGATATAAAATATCAGATCATATTTTTTGAAATTATTTTTTTCATTGATGAAAAATACTATTTTAATAAAATAAAATAAAATAGCCATAAGTGTGAAATAAAATTCATTTTTAAAAATGACCAATGTTGCTTTATGAAATACAAAATTTTAATTTTAAATTATTTTTTTCATTATATATATTAAAAAAATGTTTCCAGAACATTTAATTCATCCATTTATTAAGATTGTGCCATAAAAATAATGTGTTTAAAAATATTATTTTTTTCACTATTCATATAGAAATCAACTACATCCAAATAATAAAAATAATATTATGAAGATAATAATGTTAATATCATTAAAAATGAAATTTATAATTATAAAATTAAAATAATATAATTTGGTCAGTAATGTTTTAAATGAAAAGAAAATGAAAAAAATTAATGGAAAATAACTACTTAAAAGTTAAAATATTCATATACTTATTTAAAATATATTAAAAATAAGATTAAGGTTAATTATTTATTTGTTTAATTAAAATATTTTATCTATTATATATGTATTTTCAATAAATAAATCTCATATAAGTCCAACATTAGAAAAAATAAACATTTTGACGGAAATTGTCTTTTTTTCTATTTAGCTTTAATAATTGAATATAGTCAAATGAATAATATTAATAAGGGCCTTTCTTTTTATGCCAATATATTTTTCATATTTAGTTACCACAATTTTTAACAGCCTATTCTAATGAATTATTTTATCATTTATATAATTTTCCTATATCATATATATTTTTAGTGTTATTAATTACTTGTTATAAAACAAAATTGGTTAAAATTATATATTAAATTAAAAATCACAGGGTGTAACATTATTCCACCTTGAAAACATTTCATCATTACAATTATATTTAATCATTACTTATTAAATTGTTAATGTAGTATATATTATAGACAAGAATCAAAATTGAATTTTTAATTATGTGTGGTCCTTAATATCATTGGCTGGACCAGAGAACTCATTTTTTTCCATCATAATAATTCAATAATTAATTTTGAGTTTTATTTTTGTAATTTTTGTAAAATAATTCTATCAAATGAGAGTAGTTTTTGAATGCTATTATTTTGTTAGAAATTTGTTAATATTTTTTAATGTGTTTATTCACTAATTTAAATGTGTATTTTTTATCTTTTCCATTATTATGGTCTTTATGTAGAGGGAGCCAATACAATATATAAGGAACCTCATATATTAGGTAATTAACCTATTATTTATGTATTTTATGTATATAATGTGATGATATTATGTTTTGGGAGGATTTTAAGTGTTTTGGGAAGTCTTTTTTTCTTTTATTGGGAGTTATGGTTTGAGCATGAACAATATAAACTAGTCAGTACCTTATAGGAATCCATGAACCATAAATAGTAGGCACTGGATAAGGTCTTAGTTTGGTCAAACCATGAGTCTACCAATGAGAAATAATAAATTATTAGATAGAGGGGTTTGAAGTGGTTGCCACACACAATGTCAAACCATGTCATCCATAAAAATAATCTGGTTTTGGAGGAAATGTTTACTACTTGATTTACTCTTGGTTTGATTTATTGTGCACCCCAACCATTCACCGTTAAAAATTAGATCAAAAATTTGTTGATCTAATTCATTTTCCCTCTTAAATCACTTGTTGTTTTCCTAAAAAATTCAAAACCCAAATTCATATTCAACCCATGGATTTCGATACAATTCTCTTCAATCAGAGAGTGATCTGTAGGTAATTCTAATTGTGTTATGGGCTCGAATAATTGGTTATTTCATTTTCATGTTTTTTTCCATAGATTAATTTGTCATCCTTATATTGTAATGATGGATAAATTTTTTTGATTATAGATTCATGTTTTTTAGTATAATTATAATCTGATTTAGATGTTTTTATTGAATGGATGAAAGAATGGAGATCATGGGAGATTCAAGTTGGATTGTAGGTAGTTGGTGTGTTGTTTTTTATTTTTATTGTATGTCTGAGTTGAAATTAGCTTAAACATTAACTCATATTTTCTAGAAAATAATGTATTGGCTACAAATTGTTATAATTAATTTATATTGTAGTGAATCCCAGGTTTTGTTTTACATAATATTTTATATTGATGTTTTCTTGAAATTTGTTGGGATCGGTTTGTTTTGTGGAAAAAGATTTTGGTTCAAGATTTTAAAATGATGATTTTAAGATTATTGTTTTCGTTTGATGCATCATTTTTTTAAAATATATTTATAGAAAATAACTTTTTATGTATGTAAAATACGGCATTGGTTTGGAGTACATTGTTTTGTGTGGACATGTTGCATTTTACAGGGTCTCATCGCAATGAAATTTCAAAATGGTAACCTTGTGATGAATTCCAATACCGTCGAGAGGTCATTCATGAGTATAAAAAATTCATTGGGGCATGGATTTTAATATGTGTGTGGTTAATGAATATGGTATTCCAAATTGATGTCAGAAATGTTTTTATAAGTTTAATTTATTTCATTACATGATAAATATTTTTATTTGGAATATAGGTTTGGAATATGGTATAAAATTCCTCAAATTATTTTTATAATATTTATATACATTTCAAAACATTTTTTATATAATAAATAGTTAGGAAGAAAATTGTGAAATCGAACTGAGTTTTATACATACCCTATTCTTTGTAAATTTGTTGAATTTATAGATATTTATATCTTGAAAAAATAAAGTCAATGTATCCTAAATAAATAGTGATGATTCATTATACCATGTATTTTGAATGTTGTTTTGGGTGTTATTGCATGACATGAGATGTTGTGTGGTTTCATTGTAGTCTTTGAACATTTTTGGTTAATTTATGGCATTGTACTCTGATATTTTATATAGTCTGGTTATGCTTTCAATTATATTATATTGTACGCCTACATCATATAGTGAGAGAAGCATTATCATAAATAATATTAGTGATATATACATGGTATTCAATAATTGTATGACTATATGTTTTAATTTATAAAATTTCAACTTGTCATTGAGACGAAGATTTGAAGTTTTATTAGTAAATAATTATATAAATTATTTTGTAAATGAAGAATACAGTACAAAAATAATAGCTATATTTAGGAGTGTTCCTCACTCCACAACATATTTGTAACTCAAATCCATAGTTTTGTTTCATTGGAATCCATAATTCAAGGAATTTTATAGTGTTTATACTACTTGTTTTCCCATGGAATATAACATTATCTTTTACTATATCCAAGTTTAACTCATTTAATATATCTTATTTTAAATGAAACATTCGAATGAACTAATTTCCCATTTAA
The DNA here is from genome assembly GCA_963277665.1 of Viscum album. Lineage (NCBI taxonomy): Eukaryota > Viridiplantae > Streptophyta > Magnoliopsida > Santalales > Viscaceae > Viscum > Viscum album. Next base: position 1,439,536,033 of record OY728159.1, read on the forward strand.
TATATACATTTAGCTCATAAAACATCCTTCGATATTGGTTTCTCAATGGAATCTAATTTCATACAAAAAAGGTATCCCAGAAAATGCATGACATTTTCCTAGGTGCTTCTTCTTTAGTTTTTTCCATGTAATGTATTTAAAATTATTTCATTCTTCTTATTCATCACTATAACATTCATTAGGACCTGTCTTGCAATTTTTTTTCGTTAGAAACTAAGCTAATTTCACAACGTAAATCATAATTTGTTAATATAGTTTCCACAAAATCAAATTGTAACTCACTTATATTCTATCTCTAGCATGTTTTTCATTGTTAAAATGACATCATTTTTCATGGATACAATGATTAAATGGATAATTAGGACTTCATCCATTCAAAAAATCAAAAGGATTTACTCACGTGTAATGAACAAAATATGAGAGTAATTAGATGATAGTTAAATTCAACCTAAAATTATTTTAAATTTCAAATTATTACATTTCATTTTTTTCAAACATAAATCACACATTATTTAGTATATTATTTTTAGTTTGGGTTCACTCGTTTTCATTTAACTAATTCCTTCTCACATTAAATCCTTCATAATTATGATTAATTATAATTAGATTAACCAAATCGTATCCCTTGAATGTTTATATCAATGTGTGTAGGAATATGCCTAAACATAATGCACTATAGTAATGACAAGTTCAATTCATAACCATCCCTTTTCAGTTTACTTAACATTACATGGATTTTATGTCACCTCCTCATCCACATTTCAATGTATAGATAGAGATGCATTTTTTTGGATAACCTCATAGTCTTTACATTAAAAAAGTATAATGATGTTTTCTAATATATTTACTTATCCCTTATATTTAAACTGTTTGTTTTAACTAATTGTAAATTATTGTCATCGCTAATGTCATGACCCGTCCTCGGAGCCCATGTCGTGACTACCCCAAGCCCACCTTCCATAGGCCAGGGGCTAGCGACTAGCACAAAAGGCGTAAAATCCCGATAACTGGGAAGGCATTTCCTTTATAAAAGAAAACATGCACCACAGAGTACATGCGGATGCAAAACACTAAGTACAAAAGAAATGCTGAAAAGTAAATGGTCCAGAATACAAACCCAAAAGAATGTAAGACTACAACCGAACAAGGTACAACAGTAAAAAGACAAACATCTGGAAGAAGGAAGCAGCTCCTGGGTCGTCTTCCTTGGATCCTACCTGAAGGGTAGGTACAGATAGCGCAGCTCCTGGTCATCCTCCACGGATCCTACCTGAAGGGTAGGTACATATAGCCTCCTCCATGCTCTCGTCCGTCAACCTCCTCTGTGAGTCGTCTCGTCATGTAGTCCACCTCCAGGTACTGAATCGTCGTGTAGTCCAACTCCGGGTACTGACTCGTCGTGTAGTCCACCTCTGGGTACCGACTCATCCTCGAACACTTGGCCTGCGTCAGAACTGCCCGTCGTCTGCAACCAACACAACGAGGTGTGGGCATAGGCCGTGTAGGGGTGATTATAACGATACTCAGTAGGGACCCCGAGACCCTCAAGGTCTCACTAAACCAAAATGGATAATGACAAAAAAGATCTCAATAGATAACCTCTACTTCGGTATATGACCATACATATACCTAAGTTATCCAGTAACTTATCTCAATCATGAGGAAACACAAGGATTGTGAAATCAACAGATAACCACTACCCAGGTATATGCCCATACATATTCCTAAGTTAGCAAGTGACCCATCTCAATCATGAGGTAAACACAAGGTCAAAAGTCTCAGCTCAAACCAGGATTTTCATTATTGAAACCGTAACTGCTGAAGAGCTCCGTCTCTGGAGTGTACAGTGGCCCTGTCACAACTCTGAGGTACTGCTCCCTAACCTAAGACTGCTGAAGTACTCCTCCTGTCGACTACCGCAGGTCAGCCACCCAGACACAGTAGTGCTTCCCGCCGAGGTATGTCACCCAAACTTAGTGGTTCACACCCCCTAGTAGCCTGCTGAGGTACTCTCCGGACGAGTACCGCGGGTATACACTGTCACACAGGTAGTGCTTTGTCCTCCATTGGTCTGCACCTCAGAATTTAGTGCTCCATCCACTGGGCTAGTCGACTCACTCGAAGTCATGTTGGTCAACCAGTCGTCAGGTCTCAGGCAGCTACACGGTCTCCGTACTCCGCACACTCGTCTCTGGGAGGGTTCTCTCCACGAGCTACCGGTCGATACTCCAAGTATCTCAAATTCCCACTAAGAAGTATCTCAAAGGACCGCCTCGTCATAGGGGTCTCAACGCAACCGACGGCGCGTGAATCAGACGCTCAGTCTGTGAGTTACTAGCCTTTTCGTCCCAGGGGCCCGGTTGGTTTCGTGAGTGAAACAAATCCGGCTGTATCTCAACTGTACCCCGAAATCTCATTGGGTATACTCATAGGGACTGTTTCTCCATGTGATCACCAACGCCACTGACGGTTCGTCAAACAGACGTTCTGTCAGAAAGGTATCAGCTTTTCCGTTCCAGGGGCCCGGTTGGATTTCGGTGCGATCCATCCCGGCCACTAACCATCCGCATCCAAATCTCAGGCGGAGGATGCCAAAAGTTCCGTATCTTCAGCAGGAACTCAACACAACAGACGGCGCGTCAATCGGATTCCCGGTCTGAGAGTTATTGGCTTTTTCGTTCTAGGGGCCCAGTTGGTTTCATGAGTGAACCCACCCGACCGCACTCTGACGGCATCCAAACCTCGAGAGGAGTAAGCCAAAAGCTTCGTCTCACTAAGAGGAACTCAACAAAGATGACGACACGTCAATCGGACGTCCGTAGCTCAAAATATGTGCATTTTCGCTCCGAGGGCTCGGTTGGTTTCGTGTACAAACCAACCCGGCCGAACTCAAAGTAATCCAAAACCTTGAGTGCGATATACCGAAACGACCGTCTCGATCCACAGATCGCGTTGCCGCTAACGGAGAGTCATTTGGAGGCCCTTATCCCATGTTATGGGCATTTGATCGAAAGTGGTCCGAAACTGGGGGGCTGGGCCCGGGCTGACGACCCAGCCCGGCTCGGAAAATCTGGTCCGGCCGGCGGCGCGGCGGCGCAGTCCGACACGGCTGCGCGGCCTGGGCGCCGCATGTGCGCCACGCGCGGGGGGCAAAGCCCCCCCCCCCTTTGTGAAACCGCGGCCCCCCTCATTATGGGGGGCCATTTATGCTGCTGGGGGAATTTAATTCCCCCCAGTTTTTTCCTTTCCGGCTGGCCCTACTTGGCCGGCCGACTTCTTCTCAACCGGACCGGCAAAGGCCGGTCCTCTTCCGGCTTCCGACACCGGTGGCCCGGTTGGCCGCCGATCACCATGCTCCGCCGCGGCCCAGAACCGGCAGTGCCCGTTGTCGTCCGGCGCGATGCGGCGATACCGCTCCCCTCCGCCGCGGCCCCGCTCCGGCCGTGGCGCCTTTGACTTCCTTCGAAGCGACGTGACAGCGTCGCGTTCTTGGATTTCTTTCCACGGCGTGGCGTGATGGCGCCGCGCAATACTTGCTGTAGGATACTCACGTGGTGCGAAGGCACCACGCCATCTTGTTCCATCCGCAAGAAACAATCATGAAAAGGGGGGGGGGGGTTCGACCTTGTTTGTGCGATCCGGCCCCCCTCTCGTTAAATGATATCATTTATTTGATTATCCACAAGTTCAACATGCTAGAATCAAGAACGGAATAATTAAATAAATAACAAAATTCCCCTACCTCGTAAAAGTCGTTCGTTGACGATCTTGGAAAAAAATGGGTGGATATCGATTCCTCGATTGTCGTGTTCGTCACACACTCCCAATTCTCACACTCATGCGTTGGAAAGGAAGAAGGGTACTCGTCGTTGGCAACGTTCTTCGCAGGCGATGTCTTCTCCTTTGATGTGGATGAAGGTCGTTGGAGATGTTGCGGGCGTCGCTTCCCTTTCCTTGACTTGGTTGAAGAACGATGAAGAAGATGTTTCTTCACGTTCTTCGGAGATGAGGAACGTTCTTCTTCGAGAGGTTGAAGGTCTTCCAAAAGTTCTTCTCCTCTCCTTATTTCTCCCCACAATGTTTATGCCAACCCAAAGAGAAGAATAGAATCTCTCATTTTAATGTTGGCTAAATGATTTCAAAAGAAATCCAACACCCAAAATAATTAATTAAGTTGGTTTAATTAATTAAAGTCAATGTGTTGGCTAGAATTTAAAAAGTTTGAAATTCAATTAAACCACACTTAACTCACCTCATTAAGTAAACAAGTTGTCAACATTAAAGTGGGAGTTGTGGGGGGTTTAGAGGGGAGTTGAGGAGTTAGGGTTCGTGTGGGCCCCACCACACTTAATCCTCTCAAGGGAGGTTAAGTGGATGTGGGTACCACCTCTAACTACATCTGGGAGGATATAATCAACATGGAAAAAAATAAAATGTGTTTCCACATTTTATTTAACTTCATTTTAATTTTCCCAAAACTAACTCTCAACCCGCACAAAACGCATCTACGGTAAAGGTTCCCTTAACCGATTACCGGCGTTGCGAGTTCATCGGTGCAATCGGATTTCAATTCTGAGTACCGGTTCAAAAGATAGAAATTCCCGCTCGCTCGTTCATTGAACGTACCTGAGCCAAACTTCGGAAATTAATTCCAGGCACACCGGGCCTCGGAATCTGGTGCCGTCAAGAAAATGCGTTCTTGTAAAATTCCAAAGAAAATTAAGAAAAATTTTCCTTGAAATTTCCGTGTCTTAACATTACTCCCACCTCTGGGATTTACGTCCCCGTAAAGCTTCAACATAAACTAGGGTCACAAAAGCGGTACAGATCATGCATCTGAGCCTTCTGCTCCCATGTGCTTACCTGGAGGATCCGTACTGCCAAAGAAAGTGAACCCGAGGAATCGATCGTCCTCGTAGAATCTTCTCTTGTTGATCCCCGATCCCCACTGGAACCTCTATGAAAGACACCCCATCGCCATCGTCCATCTCCTCATGGTCGATGATATGTGAAGGGTCGAGCACGACTCTCCTCAGTTGAGATACGTGTACGTCATCGTGCCCCTAGTGAAACTGCGGTGAATGTGTCAAGCGGTAAACCACGCCGCCTACCCAGCTGAGGAGCTAAAAGGTCCACTGAACCTCGTATATAACTTGCCGCCTTTGCCAATTCTCCATAAACCTCAACGAGGTGAGACCCGTATAAGTACGTGATCGTCATCCTCGAACCCCATAGGTCTCCACTTTCTGTTAGAACTGAAACTCAAAAGTTTGCTGCCACGAGGATATGGTTGACTGACTCAAGAGTGATCGGTCTCACCCTCCTGTGAAAGAGTTTATCCCATGCTGCCTGGGGGTTCCTTTTCGCCGACCAAGGAAAACCCATCCCGAAGTTTTCCTAAAATCGTCAATTTGAGTATGAAAAGTTATTGCCCATTCCATATTCAAACTAACGTCATAAGGCCTCGACACTGTCACCAAGAGATTCCAACCGAAACTCTCGCCTCGAGGGTCTGACCACACCGTCGACGTAAGTGTGATTATTGAGTCTCCTCCCAAGTTATCTCCAGACATGAGGGTCAAGTCCACGGCTTACCGGAAACTCTAGGTCTGGAACTAGATTTGTGAAAGCAACGAATGATACACATCGACGTCCGTTACTACAGTAGCTAGTAGTGGACACAGACTGTCCCTTGAATCATTTCTAGAGACATTGGGTCACACTCCTTGACCGCATGAAGCCGAACTCTTCCTCCGCCCTCCAGTTTCCTGATCCTGGCAGGAATAAATAAGGCGGGTGGTTGTACAATGTTAGGATGTACACCACCTCATACTGTTCTCCAAGATCTGCCTCCACATTTGCTGCTTCGTATACTCATCTCTCGTTTAAGCTTCCTCTTCTTTAACATTCCCGAGTCTCTAAGACTGGCACCAGTTTCCTATTTTTTTACTGCAATGTGCAGTCTTCATCCTCTCGTGGATGTCCTGGACCTCCTTTAGTCTCGCAAGAGTTGCTATGATTTCTTCCTTGCCGATAAGAGAAATCTGGTCTCATCCCCTGGATGAACCACATTCGTTTCCTAATACAGTCAATCCCAACATGAATGATGCATTCATGCCATGGATGACGTCGTAAGGCCTCGATGTAACTACCAAGAGATCCAACTGTCACTCTCGCCTCCAAGGGTCGAGTCACATTGTCGGCATCAGTGTGAGGTCACTGGGTCTCCTCTAGTAGAAATATCGAAAGTGAGGGTCAAGCCAATAGTCTTAACCAGGACCACTCAGTATCTACCAAACAAAAGGACAGGAAAGAAAAAAAAGATGAGTGTCTTTTTTATTATTGAAACTCATAGTAAAATGGCATGAATACAACAGCAACATGGAACTAGAAATACAAAGGACGTATCCACTAGTTCCTCCCCTGTCCACCTGCTCCCGAAGCTCTACTGCCTTGTCCACTACTCGGCTGATTCTCAAGCACTCGCCGCTGCTTCTGCCTCCGTGGCTCCTCCAAATCCTGTGGATCAACTGTACGAGGATTCAGACAGTCACGTGCCAGGTGACCCTTTCCGCCACATGAGTAACACAACCTACTTCTGGCATGCCTAGCTGTGTTCCCACCCCGGGTGCCCCGCACCACCGGTCCTAAAACCCGAGATCGTCCAACTGCTAGTCTGGTCCTCCTGGACCTCTGCATCATCTGTCTACTGCCCACAGATGACTCGGCTACTGATCGAAAAACACGCGACAAAGGCAGAAGCTCCTGTACATGCTCGGGGTGTAGAGCTACTGGCACAAACTCGACCCTGAAGAAGGTCTCGAAGTCTTCCCATAAAAAGTTCATCCCGTCGCAAAACTGAAACAAGTGGCGCCACCACCTGCCTGTTGCTGCCTGAAAGAGGCTGGTAGCAAAGATCACCATGAAGTCTGACAGCGTCCCCACTAGCCTTAAGACTCTCACCATAGCCTCCAGCCAAACCTCAGCCGCCTGCAGGTCCGTCTCTCCACGGAACCTGCGTGGCCTCTGGCGCTGGAACTCGTGCAGTGCGCTCAAGCATCATGCATCGCTTACTGCTGGGGCAGGTGGCATCGGTGTCCCAATAGGTAGTAGTACCGCAGGTGCCTCCGCCGGTGCCTCAACTGCAAGAGGGCCCTGTACCGAATCCTCGTCGCTCGACAGGCTGTCAGCACGCACATCCCTCTAGGCTCTAGCTGGTTGTCCAAAAAAAGGCATCCTGAAAGAAACAACGTGACATGGTCAAACGATTTTTACCTGGTGAGCTGACCTACTTTGACATGATATTTAAATAAAAATTTTCGAAAACACACATGTAATCAGTGTTTTTGTGCACAAATTCGGAATTCAGTTGTCAGGGACCTGGTGTATAGATACGTCGGCCGCCCACACCAACACTGGACTCCCTGAACTGAGGACCACTCTCGTTACCCTTAACACTATTGCTTCACAGAAATAAAATATCAGAGTTATATGTTCTGCGTTAGAACTGACTCCTCTGATACCAATTTGTCACGAACCGTCCTCAGGGCCCATGCCATGACTACCCTAAGCCCGCCTTCCATAGGCCAGGGGCTGGCGACTAGCACCAAAGGCATAAAATCCTGATAACTGGGAAGGCATTACCTTTATAAAAGAAAACAAGCACCAAAGAGTACAAGCAGAAGCGAAACACTAAGTACAAAAGAAATACTGAAATGTAAATGGGCCAGAATACAAACCCAAAAGAAAGTACGACTACAACCGAACAAGGTACAATAGAAAAAATACAAACAACTGGAAGAAGGAAGCAGCTCCTGGGTCATCCTCCTCGGATCCTACCTGAAGGGTATGTACAGATAGCGCAGCTCCTGGTCATCCACCATGGATCCTACCTGAAGGGTAGGAACAGATAGCCTCCTCCATGCTCTCGTCCGCCAACCTCCTCTGTGAGTCGTCTCGTAGTGTAGTCCTCCTCCGTGTACTGACTCGTCGTGTATCCCACCTCCGGGCACAGACTCGTCGTGTAGTCCACCTCCGGGTACCGACTCATCCTCGAACACTCGGCCTCCGTCAGCACTGCCCGTCGTCTGCAACCTACACAACGAGGTGCGGGCATAGCCCGTGAAGGGGTGATTATAAAGATACTCAGTAGGGACCCCGAGACCCTCAAGGTCTCACTAAACCAACAATGATAACCACAAATAAGATCTCAACAGATAACCTCTACTTAGGTATATGCCCATACATATACCTAAGTTATCAAGTAACCCATCTCAATCATGAGGAAACACAAGGATTTTGAAATCAACGGATAACCACTAACCAGGTATATGCCCACACATATACCTAAGTTAGCAAGTGACCCATCTCAATCATTAGGTAGACACAAGGTCAAAAGTCTCAGCTCAAACCAGGATTTTCATTATCGAAACAATAACTGCTGAGGAGCTCCGTCTCTGGAGTGTACAGTGGTCCTGTCACGACTCCGAGGTACAGCTCACTAACCTAATACTGCTGAAGTACTCATCCTGTCGAGTAATGCGGGTCAGCCACCCAGACACAGTAGTTCTTCCCGCTGAGGCATGTCACCCAAACACAGTGGTGCACACCCCCTAGTAGCCTGCTGAGGTACTATCCGGACGAGTACCGCTGGTCTGCACTGTCACACAGGCAGTGCTCCGTCCGCCATGGGTCTACACCTGAGAAAGTAGTGCTCCGTCCACTGGGCTAGTCGACTCACTCCAAGTTGAGTCGGTCATGCAGTCGTCAGGTATCAGCCAGCTACACGGTCTCCGTACTCCGCGCGCTCGTCTCTAGGAGGGTCCGCACCACGAGCTATCAGTCGATACTCCAAGTATCTCAAAGTCCCACGAAGAAGTATCTCAAAGGACCGCATCGTCATTGGGGTCTCAACGCAACAGACGACGCGTCAATCGGACGCCCAGTCTGTGAGTTACTAGCCTTTTCGTCCTAGGGGCCCGGTTGGTTTTGTGAGCGAACCAAATCCGGCTGTATCTCAACTGTACCCCGAACTCTCATAGGGTATACTCATAGGGACCGTTTCTCCACATGATCACCAATGCCACTGACGGTTCGTCAAACGGACGTTCTGTCAGAAAGGTATCAACTTTTCCGTTCCAGGGGCACGGTTGGATTTCGGTGTGATCCAACCTGGCCACTAACCATCTGCATCCAAATCTTGAGCGGAGGATGCCAAAAGGTCCGTATCGTCAGCAGGAACTCAACGCAACAAACGGCGCGTCAATCAGACGCCCGGTCTGAGAGTTATTGGCTTTTTCATTCCAGGGGCCCGTTTGGTTTCGTGAGCGAACCAACACGACCGCACTCCGACGACATCGAAACCTCAAGCGGAGTAAGCCAAAAGATCCATCTCACTAAGAGGAACTCAACAAAGCTGACGACACGTCAATCGGACGTCCGTAGCTCAAAATATGAGCGTTTTCGCTCCGAGGGCCCGGTTGGTTTCGTGTACGAACCAACCCGGCCGAACTCAAAGTAATCTGAAACCTTGAGTGAGATATGCCGAACTGACCGCCTCGATCCGAGGATCACGTTTCTATTGACGGCGAGTCGTTTGGAGGCCCGTAGCCCATGTTACGGGCATTTGACCGAAAGTGGTTCGAAACTGGGGGGTTGGGCCCGGGCCGACCCGGCCCGACCCCCCTGGGTCGGCCGCACCGGGTCGACCCGGCCCGGGTGGCGACCCGGCCCGGCTCGGAAAATCCGGCCCGGCCGGCGGCGCTGCGGCGCGGGCCGGCACGGTGGCGCGGCCTGGGCGCCGCATGCACGCCACGTGCGGGGGGCAGAGCCCCCTTCCCCTTTGTGAAACCACGACCCCCCTCATTATGGGGGGCCATTTATGTTGTCGGGGGAATTTAATTCCCCCCAGTTTCCTCCTTTCCGGCCGGCCCGACTTGGCCAGCCGGCTTCTTCTCAACAGGACCGACAAAGGCCGGTCCTCTTCCGGCATCCGACACCGGCGGCCCGGTTGGCCGCCGGTCACGAAGCTCCACCGCGGCCCGGAACCGGCCGCGGCCCTTGTCGTCCGGCGGGGTGCGATGACACCACTCCCCTCTGCCGCGGCCCCGCTCCAGCCGTGGCGCCTTCAACTTCCTTCGACGCGACGCGACGACGTCGCATTCTTGGATTTCTTTCCACCGCGTGGCACGAAGGCGCTGTGAAATACTTGCCGTAGGATACCCGCGTGGTGCGACAGCACCACGCCATCTTGTTCCATCCGCAAGAAACAATCATTTACAAAGGAGGGGGGGGGGGGGGGTTCGGCCGTGTTTGTGCGATCCGGCCCCCCTCTCGTTAAATGATAGCATTTATTCGATTATCCACAAGTTCGACATGCTAGAATCAAGAACGGAATAATTAAATAAATAAAAAAATTCCCCTACCTCGTAAAAGTCGGTCATTGATGATCTTGGAAAAAAAGGGCAGATAACGATTCCTCGGTTGTCATGTTCGTCACACAATCCCAATTCTCACGCTCATGCGTTGGAAAGGATGAAGGGTACTCGTTGTTGGCGATGTTCTTCGCAGGCGACATCTTCTCCTTTGACGCGAATGAAGGTTGTTGGAGATGTCGCGGGCGTCGGTTCCCTTTCCTTGCCTTGGTTGAAGAACGATGAAGAAGATGTTGCTTCACGTTCTTCGGAGATGAGGAACGTTCTTCTTCGAGAGGATGAAGGTCTTCCAAAAGTTCTTCTCCTCTCCTTAGTTCTCCCCACGAAGTTTATGCCAACCCAAAGAGAAGAATAGAATCTCCCATTTTAATGTTGGCAAAATGATTTCAAAAGAAAGAAAACACCCAAAATAATTAATTAAGATGGTTTAATTAATTAAAAGCAAAGTGTTGGCAAGAATTTCAAATGATTGAAATTCAATTAAACCACACTTAACTCACCACATTAAGTAAAAAAGTTGCCAACATTAAAGTGGGAGTTGTGGGGGGTTTAGAGGGGAGTTGAGGAGTTAGGGTTCGTGTGTGCCCTACCACACTTAATCCTCTCAAGGGAGGTTAAGTGGATGTGGGTCCCACCTCTAACTCTCTTTGGGAGGATAAAAGCAACATGGATAAAAATAAAATGTGTTTCCACATTTTATTTAACTTCATTTTAATTTCCCCAAAACTAACTCTCAACCCGCACAAAATGCAACTATGGTAAAGGTTACCTTAAGCGATTACCGGCGTTGCGAGTTCATCGGTGCAATCAGATATCAATTCCGAGCACCGGTTCAAAAGATAGAAATTCTTGCTTGATCGTTCACTGAACGTACCCGAGCCAAACTTAGGAAATTCATTCCAGGCACACCTGGCCTCGGAATCAGGCGCCGTTAGAAACTGCGTTCTTGTAAAATTCCAAAGAAAATTAAGAAATATTTTCCTTGAAATTTCTGGGTCTGTACAGCTAAAATACTCAACATTACTTAAATTAACTAAAATTGTTATCTATAATTTTATAAATTATTATTACATTTGCTTATCAATTCATATATTATCCTTAACAAATATCATAACATCAATTTATTTCTAAAATCTGATCTGATAAAAAACATAACACCTCAAACATGTAGTTCTTGTTTTTATGAATAAAAAACATAGATTAAAAACTTTATTTAGTACCATTTATTTATGTCGAGACATAATTATCACTTAGATACATAACATGACAAATATATTTCATTAAAAAAATTCCTAATACAATTATGTTTTGGATAACTAGAAAATTATGAAAAAATATTTACTAATAAATCCAATGAAGTTCTAAATTATTTAACATTTTCTTTCCAATATATAAGATATTAAATAATTCATGAGAAGTCTTAAATATCCCCAAAAACATATCACCATAGGATATCCCATTAGAGAATTTTTTGAAAAAAAAATCCCATGAATCATAGATAATTTCAAATACAAGAAGTTGTGATATCAAATGCTTCATAAAAGTAATGTTAATAGATAACAAAAAAGGATCATAAATAATTATAATATGAGAATCAATAATATTGTAGGATTAACTAATGAATATAGTTCAAAAAAAAAGAAACAATGAGCATAATATATATACAGTAGATATTTTAATAAATAAGATCATGGATACCAATAACTAGAAATTTTAAAATGATCACAATAATTTAATAAATTATATTTCATTCCCTATCGATGCTTTCTAAATCTTATAGATCATGGTGATTTTTTAAGGACGTATTTCTTTGAAATATTTTTTTATATACAGGAATAAAAAAAATACCCTCTGCAAGTTTTTCCCATGAGACCTATTAATTCATTGTTGGTCTATATTAGGCCCCATATGACGCTAATTATTTCCCAAAAACTAATAAAGTGTTTAATTAAGAACTTATTAAATACATTACAACATTTACTCAGAAATTAGTATCCATCAATACTAAAATAATGACTAAACTGATTTTCAATATTTCCCCAATTAGATAAATTATTTTATTTCTCTATAAGAATACCTAAAACTAACAATGTATAGATAAATGTGTATTATATTATGGCAATAATTACTATAATTAATCATGTGATGTTATCTATATGTATTCCCCTTAAACAATGTAATTAAAAATAATGTATTTATATATGAAATTCCTTGGAATAAATAACTTTCCTATAATAAAGGATGATTATGAAATAAAAAGGTAGTGATATATTTCCAAATTTATAATCCCCAAAAAACAATAGTATGAGATTGTATTTAAATTAATCCACGTATAATATATTCTCTATAAAAGGGGACAAATTATCTATACGAATCATATCTCTATGAAATAAAGTTCAGTTGTGAACACTCTTACAGTAATGGAAACACAGAAATAGTACTTACATGAGATGGATATCATTAAATTCAAAAAAAATATTAATTATAAAGTAATGAACTATAAATAATTAAGTACGGTGTAAAATATTAATCATATATCATAAAAAATGATGATAGAGACAAATAACACTTACGACCTTGGATAACATCAAATCAAATACAATTTATGTATACATTTTGAAAGGAAGAAGTAAAATATATGAATAGTGAGAGGATCATGAAACATATTATTTATGTGGGACATATATGCACCATTATTATAAATACAGAGTTCATAATAATATATATGTCTCATTTGGTGAATTATTAGAAATTAAACCCCTTTGAAATAATAAAATATTTATTGTAGTAATAATTTCATAATGAGGATATAAGGAAGAAATATATTAGCCAAAAAATTCCAGAGGAAATACCTTCTAAACTATAAATATTATATGATAAATCAAATATGGAATAATAGATTTATATAATAAATCTTTTAACGCAATAGTGTAAAAATGACTTAGCAAAAACTGATATTGATTCTTTAATTTTTGTAATCATCCCCCCATGTGAATACGAAAACTGAATTGAATATTAAATATTTTGAAATTAAATATAATAATAATAAAAAATATTAACGATTCAATACGTGAATCATTCCAATGAATATAGGGTTTTTAATTTTAAATGTTTCTCAATGGGTAAAAAATAAGACTATAAAACACTTTCATGTAGTACAATCATGGAGGATAGAATCATTTGAAAATTCATTACTAATGTAAAATAGTATAATATAAAAAAGTATTGGGTAAAAAAATACAATGTATTTTTTTATAAGAATAAATGAAAAATGTAATCATAGAGTTTAATAGGAATTTCGTTAACTCGATAGATCATAATTATGTTTGAAACAAATCTTAAGTTGTTCATAATGCAATCATTTCATGTGGAAAAAAAATTTAATTATCAAATTATGTTTATTATATAACATATTTGGAAGACATTATACATATTTTTTATTTAATATAATAATTTTATTATCATATTTTATTTATTTTTTACATAATTATTTCTTCTATTTTGATTAAAATTGTATTGGTGTTGGCTGATTTTGGAAAATTTAGCAATTAAAGATGATATGATAATTTTAATTTAAGTACATAATATATAATTTATTGAATAATAAATCAATAAATATTTTATTATTTATTTATAATAACATTTTTATTTATGTTTTAATTATCTTCAATGATATTGTTCTCTAAAATTGTTCTTGTTGGTGGTTAAACCAACTCTAAACATGACCATTCAATATCTCTATAACATATTATGGTTATGAAAATTTTTAATATCATTATAATATTTGAATAATAATAATATTTATTTATTTTTTATTTTATGAATATAATTTTACATTGTATTAATAAAAAATGAAAATCACGATGAAAAATGGAAATGTTACATAATTGAGGCTGTAGTGAGGACAACACAGAGTTAAATTTTTTTTGGTTTTTATACATTGATGAAAAGAAAAAATAATGTTTATGTCATTCGTATAATGACAATTTATTATACTAATGATAATTTTGTCATTATATCTCTATAGTAATTGTATGTTACAAAGGGATATATTAAGTTGAAAAGGAATATGATTATGTAAAAATTATTTTGGGATCTTAACCATTCTCTAAAAAGTATCCTTATATATGAAGTGATTATAATAAATTAGAGTGAATTGGGTTTTTATAAAGTTAAATAAAATTACAGGATAAGAAAATTGTCTAGAGATTCAGTGAATTTTGTATAGGGTTGAGTAAAGTATAAATGGAATAAGTGATCCCCTTTTATATATTAAAAAAATACCAATCCTGTGGACACCCATTATTTCACAATAATGGAATTGAATTATTCGAGGATGAAATGTTCCAAATGTTATAAATTATAATTTTTTGGGTGAACATGGGTTAATAAATACATTAATTTTTTTTATACATATATTTTAATCATTTTTCATGTTATTAATTCTTATATTTTTACATTTAAATTTCATTTGTACTACCATGAAACATAGTTATTATCCATGTAAATTACAATTTAATATATATATTAAATAACCTCAAATAAAATATTTTTCGTATATAAATATAGATTTAATCTCTATTTAATATAATTCCTATATTAATAAACATAAATTAAATTCCAAATTAAATCATTATATATAAAGATTATCTTTTTGTTAACAAAATTAATTTCCAATATTATGTGTTAAAAATATTATTTAGCATTCATTACCTGTTGAATAAGTGATAATTAATTAAAATATTGTGAAAATATATAATAATTTAATGTTTGAGAATAAATTAATATATTTTATTAATTAAAAATCATGAAATATTAATAAAACAATTCTTTGAAAATATTGGTTTTACCGTTATCATGACCCTTAACGTTAATTATAGTAATCCTAATTTTATTATCAATAATTATATTCATCTTATTATATAATTTAATCATATTGTTTAAAAATATAAAATCTATTTATTATGATAAAATTTCTAGTAGTGATTAAAAATGTGTTTTTAATAACATAGTGTAATTTTGGATTTAAGGAAAAATGTTGATAATGTTTCCAAAATGATAAAGATGGCTCATATATATACAACATAGTAATATTAAATCATTTATTTTATATATATGTATTACCAAAAAAGGTTTCAAAAATATTTAATTCATTCTTGTATTGTGATAGTGTCACAAATTTGATGGTCATAACAACATGATCATTTTTTACAATTTACATAGAATCCAATAAATCGTAAAAATAACAAAAAAATATTATTAGAACAATAGTTTTATTTTACATTGATAAAGGATTTCATTTTGGGTGAATTAAAATTCATTAAATTTGTAATATAACTTTTAATTAAAAGTATAACGAATTTTTTTTCATATTAACCTATCATTTATATAATTAATAATTCTTATTTTTCCTCATTACTATTAATTATCAATTTTTTTAGTGTAAATACATTATTCATATAAAAATTAATTTTTTTAATAATTTATAAATTTTATTGAAATAATTTTTATATAATTACCATTTTGTATAAAATATATTTTTATTATAAAATTGTCTTGTAATATATTATGATATATTAAAAGTAGTTTACAAATGGTTTAATATTGATATGGATTTTTTTTTCTATTTCTATATATAATTCATGATTTTCCATTGATTATTTTTACCCTCTTAGAATACATATATATTTTAGTGTGTTTGTGTGTTTGGATGTATTGTTTTTTGTTTCATATTGGTTTCTTGTTTCTTTTATTTTAAACTACTTTTTACATTCTGTTCCAATGAGAAATATTATTCAAAATCTCAGGGTGTTATGTTTTTCCAAATAAATTCATTGATATGAAAATTTATATTAACACCATTCATGAATGATAACTTTCACATAATAATTTATGGTCTGGTAGTCAAGTACGATGTGTCCTATCATCGTGACCATATAGAGAAGCCAATGATATTTCTTATTTAGAGCCACAATGGGAGTTTTTTTTTGATATATATATATATATATCAACATTTGTTTCTATGGAATGAATTAAATTTTATTAGAATCTTGATCTAACATTGGATGGATTTCAGAGACAGTGATATATTTGGGTACTAGGTCACTCAGAAATCTAATATGTTCATCACCCCTAGATCAATAGAGAGGAAAAATGACCACATTTTCAATGTACACATGTTGATATGATGTTTGGATTGTAACATCCCAATATCATAACTATTATTATGATGATATTACATAAAATAACATGATTATATATACAATAGTCATTGATCATAAATATATATATAATATATTACTGATATCCACCAATATGATTCAAAGTATTAGCATATTCACTTAATTTCATTAACTCTATATTGAAGCATGCATGTGTTCTCCATTGGTTACATCATTTCATATTACGGTTGGAAATACAGTTTCTATATTCTTCCAATTATTCAATATAATATGTACGAAATCTCGTTTTTTCATTCCCTAATATAGTACGTAACTCTAACCCCCTCTTATGATATATTCCTCATCCATTACTATGAGTGGAATATCCTAATTAGGTTATTATCTTATATGACTATCATGATATTATTTTTTATAATAAAATGTTACCACCCCCCATATACTCAAAAGTCATTGATCTATCTAACTGATGATGTAAGATAGTTATGGTAAGTCATGGGATAATTATTTTAGCTATATTAGTTATAGATAAATTTGTAAAATCATGTAGTTCAAATTATCATTAAATGTAAATAAATAATTTGATAATATCATGAATGTGTACTTGTTTTAATCCATCTAATTGTTGAATTATTTAGAATTGAATTTGGATAATAATTCTCCAATCACTTATTAAAGATAATCTTCCATTATAGAATTTTCATTAGGATGTATTTTAATTCAATAATATATAATATTTCATGGTTGTATGTGATTTATTGATTATTAATTAATTTTATTCTTAGGCCTTATACTCAACCACCGGTTGGGATAGTTCATACTACCCTCATCGATGTCCCCTCCACCATTACAATAGTCTCTTCTTTAGGGGAGCATGGATAGACATATAGAGAATTCTTTTCATCATCCACTGGTCCTGGTTCATTGGGATGTCTCCTATAAATGTATGAATTTTCACCCAAATAAATAATACATCATAATTTGATTGGATAAATAAGGACTACTTTTAATATTAACCACATTAACTGATTATAATTTTCATTTCACATTTTTTAGAATTCCAATAAAATTTAATCATTGATGGAGGAGTAAAGTGATATAATTTTTACTGGGTAGTGTTCTGGCATAATGAGAGGTAATATATGATCTCTCCTCTCCTCTGATAACATCATCTTATAGTCAGGTGAGTGTTATTATGTCATTGAATTGGCTAACTCTACAACAATAACCACTAGGGTACCGCCCAGAATATATTCAAAACAATTCACGGATAAATATTCTAACACACTAAATTTTTTATATCTTTATTAAAAAGATATTTTAATATATTATTTCACAAGCAACACAAAATAAAAATTAATTTTCAAACGTTTTATAAAATTTGTACTCATTATGTTTTTTATTTTCATTTAAAAGTAAAACTCTCAAAATTTTTGAATTTTAATTCGAATATTGGTCATTATTTATTGATTTTTCATTTAAATATTTTGTTATGACGAATGTTGTACAATCATTTAAAATTATTATATTATGTAAATAGTGGAAAATATAGTATATATTAATATAATATCATTTATTTAATTTATCATGATCTAAGATATAATTATAACATTTATAAGACATTTTTTATGACTAAGAATCAATTTATAGAATACAATTATTACATTAAAAATACAAATTCTTATTTATAACCCCATGTTTATTATTTGAAATCATATGTAATATTTTGTTATAATAAAAACATATTTTTTTAAAAAAATTATTTTATTGAAGATTTTAGATAGTAGAATTATATTTTTCATTTATTTATAAGGATTATAACTTCTATTATTTTAATAATAAAATATATAATATCATGGAAAGAAAAAACATTATTATTTTTATCCTATGAATTAATTGTATTCATAGAAAATATAAATTTTCTCTAAATGATTTTAATGCATTATATTTGATAATATTAAAATATTTTTTTCAAATAGATAGATATTTAATTCAAAAATATAAAACATATTTTGAATCATTCGGCTCAAATTATATAATATGGATCATTTCATTACTATTTATAAAAAGTAAATTACTTTGGTAAAAATTATTTACTACTGTAAAAAACCATAAACATTTCAAGTGAGAAATATAAGAGTGAATATATTTAAATGTGTTATTTTTTTTCAATTTTATGGTTAAGACTTTATCACCCATAACCATTAACCCACTATAGTATTTTTTATTTTATCCAATTCAGCCTTAAATAATGACATTATATTTTATATATAAAAAATGTTATTTCATTCACCTATAAAATGATCCATCACCACCCCACTTCTCACACACACCAAGACTAAAATATTTTACAAAAATTTGAAAAAAATATCCCGTTAAACTTATATCCTTTTATTAGAGACTTTGGTACTCCCAAAAACCACTTCTCAAAGCCTCAATACATTATTTAATGGATCTTTTCCTGGGAGTGAGGAAAAATTTCCTATCATCCATTTTTATTTCCACATCATTTCTTCTATTTCAAATATTGACAAATATAATTTTCACATTCTCATATAATTTAATTAGTCTCTATTTCATAGTTTATTTGATTATTTTTAGGGAATAATCATCACACACAATTCCTTTTTCCCTTAGAAAATTTAAAATGTCATTTAAGCATACTTGTGGTACATCACCTCCATGACACAATCTGATATTTTTTCATATATACAAAAGATTTCTATTTCTAAGGAAAAAATAATTTATTTATAACCTGATTAATATTATTAAAATATAATCTTATTTTAAAATATTTTTTGTTCTATAGAAACTCAAAATGTCTCTCTTGGATCCATTTCAATACGAACTCCACAGATGAAATATTCTTTTTTCAACATCATCAAATTTGGATTACTATAAAATAATACATAATGAATTTATATTATATTAAAAGGTTTTAGTTTTCCTTAATATGTTGCTAAAAATATGACCCATAAATTAATGATCATTATAATCAAATCTATAAATAATGATGAATTACCTAGAATAAGATCCTGAAAAATTTTATATTACCAATGCATGAGTAAAAAGTCGATTTAATGAAATTAGAGACAAAAAAATAATAATGAATAATATATTCTAATACATTTTACAGTGTTGTAATGATAATAATGATTTCAGAGACAAATAATGAACATGGACATATTAATTGACCTGTGAAAAAGTCAAATTTGATATAATATTTTGATGAAAATAAACTGAAAATAATTATTAAATGTAAAATATAGTATTATAATAAAAAATTATAAATATTTAATAATAGAGATAATGTTATATTATAGGTTAATAATAATGTTAAGTTTAAGATAAATAATATTAAATAAATTTCACGGTAGTGATGTGTAGGTGTAAGGGAGTATCTTAAATGTTTTTTTTGTCGTCATTCATATATTACTGTAAGTTTAATCGATTTTTTTGAATATTATATGAGGATATTATAAATTATTTCATCCTTATTTTCATTGTAATTTCATTGATTAATTTATTTCATCATTATTTTTCATGATGTTATGAAATATTCTCATTCTCTACAGATAATATCATTTTTATCCATATCAATATTCACTATTCCTATCAATGTTTCCAATTCTAAATTGAAATATATATATTTTTACATATAGTTACCTTAAATATTGTTTTCCTACATATAAAATGAATTAATTATGACACTTCTTATATTGTGAATTTAAATAAATGTTTTTGGTGAAATATTAAAATAATTCCCTTTTATGTTCTTTAATGGGACATTATGATACAATGAATTCTTGTTTTTATGTGTCATAGGTATGTATCTATAATTAATTTTGGGGGTCTTATATATCATTCGTATAACTTAGATTAGATTTTATACATCATGATACATACTTACGTGGGTTAAAATACGTTTTTCCTCATGGAATGGGTGTGACTAGTGATTCCTTAAGCTGTTAATATCATATTAATATGTATCTATTGAGATATTTTTCTGGTATTTTTCAAGGTCATGTTACATTTCCATTCCATGTTTCCATGATTTTCCACTATGTCTAATGATAATTATTTCATGATCATGTACTAGTTTTCAATTCACAACTCTTGTTCAATTAAAATTATATTTCATTGCATAACGACTTATGGATCACTCTTATTGATCTGTGAAAATTTTAATTGGATATTACTTTCACTATTCATGCATTATATTTTTAAAAATGGGAATCCCCATGTGTGTACTTTTTGAAAACACTACACCTAGAAACCCAATTCCCACGAAGAGGTCATCCAGAGAAGCCCAAGATAAGAATAAGTCATTACTAACTTAGATGGAAGAGAATCTCACGGGGTAAAAGTCTGATCAGTGGTGGTATGATATTGAAATATATTTGGCAGGAGGTATTCACCCTTCTTCCCACCTTTTGATACATCGGGTGACATGTTAAAGTGAGTGGAACATGGGAGGTGGAAATTCCCCTATGAGAAAGCTCTAAGGAATTGGACCACATTCCTCACCTAATGACATTACAATGGCCCTCATATTTTCGCCTATTTACCATGATAAATGGTTTAGAATGTGTATTCAGGTAATGAGGTATAGGTACTACCTCACCACATGTGAACCACATATACCCAACAATGCCCAAGGTGGCCAACTTTTGTTCTCATCACCACTACTTCTATTTTATAAAAATATTATAAGACAACCCTTGATATAATAATTATACATTGTCTCTTACTAGGAATTTTAAATCACCTAGTTTATATAATTACATACCTTAGGTTATGAAGATGAGTATAGATTATGAGAATCCTTAAAGGGAGTTTAATGTGAGTTTATTTTGTAGATATATTCAAAACAATTGTAATATAAGATGTTTATGAAGATTGTTCTTAAATAAACTATATATACATAAATATGGAAAATAATCCTAATTATGATATATAATGTTTTTATTGTGAAAATAATTAAAAATAAATATATTTCTTTCTGTATTCATTTCACACAAAAATAAATTCTATATATAATTAATGTGTTTTAGAACATGATCTTGATCTGTGGGTCTGGGGAACTTTAGTTTGTGTCAGCTCATGGATTACTTATTTTGGAAGTTTCTTGATGTTATTTCGGGGATGCACATTATGGAAAATTCATGAAAACCATACGTATGTATCTAGGTACGAGATAACATCCAAGAATATTGGTAATATGTTTACTATTTGATATTATTATAAATTACAGACCATTGTGGATTTTGGAATGTGAGAGTGGCTATAGAACATATACACTGCATTGGGCTAGGATTTCCCTACATAATTATTTCATCATTTTTTATTAATATTCAAAAAAATTCATAATAATACATACCTCACAACTATAATAGATTAGTTAATTTAATATTATGAAAATACTCAATTTATTTCATGAAAGATAGTCTATATTTTTTATACAGTTTTTATCACATAGCACCCATGTCATAAAATCCCTAAATAAAAATATCATTGTAAAACTACGTAGTAGAAACAATTTAAATGGTGATATTAGATACTCGGTTAGGATAAACATATAGTATATCCATTAATGATCTTAATTAAGTATTTTATAAGTTTATGGATATGATATATAGATCATAAGTTACAAAATTAATTGAAAATTCTACATAAATAATTAACAGTGATTCATGGAATAATGATTTTTTATAAAAAAAGTAATAATTCATTTGGGTGATTATTCATCAATAATAAATCATGATATATGGTAACATACAATATGTATAATCATAGGTTTATGAAATAATATTTATCCTAGAAAATAGGTTCCACAATCAATGTGTACTTACAATACTACCATTGTGGACAAAGTACAATGCTAGATTGTGATCACTGCCATTCATATAATTTTTGTCATATATTATAAAATATAAGACTATCGTAGTTATGAGAGTCCCAAAAAAATGGGTTCACTCCCCATTCAATTTCATATTTTCTAATGAGATAGAAATCATTACCTAATTCATTACAAGATTATATATTTTAAATCCAATCCAGAAACTTATGAATTCTATTTATAATTACTACACAATAACATAAAAATATATTTTATATTATGATATAATAATTAATAAAAACGAAAAAAAATACATAAATATGTTATCATAATATATTCATAATCCATCCAAAGAAAGGAAGTTAGTGGTATCTTAAAATCATTCATTACTTTATCATAGCATAGTTTCCCAATAGAAAGATGGTTTCATAATGAAATTCATAAAAAAGCATCATCAAAATACATCTAGTGAAATAACATGAACTTTATTATTAAATCATATTGCCTAAATGATTGTAAAAATCCACAAAATAAATTTTACATTAATATCATTAAAATAAGGTTTTTACATTTCATTGAATACACGTGAAGTATTATTTTCATTCTACATCCATAAAAATTAAAAAAAATAAATGATACTGAAAAAAATATTTGGATTGTAAATAAACCTGGAATCATATAGATGAATCTCCAAATAAAAAAATTTTCCTGATCGTATTAAATTAAATTAATTTTGTAAATGTTAAAATAAATATTACCATCACAATTTTTGAAAAATCACATAAATAGCCTATTAAAGAATAATTGTAAAAATAGATTTATTTAATTCTATTAATGTTGAATTTACAAAATTATTATAACATTGAATATAGTATTCTCTGAAAGCATTTGAATTAACATGGACATTATAAAAAATATTTAAAGCCTAAAAAATAATAAATAATGGTGAATTTTAATAAAAAACCCTAAAACAATTATGTACTAAATAGATTAAAATTTTATAAAAAATTAATACACCCAAACCAAGTAGAAGATAATAAAATACATGGGTTATAAAATATAATGATTATATAATTTCAAATAATGTAAATTTAACATATATATTCCCCAAAACAAATAATATTGATAAAAAAACTCTTACCTGAAGTCCCCTTTCTAATATTATGCATTCAAGACTCTTGATTAATAAATATAGATGAATTATGAATATATCAAAAAATAATATTTATATAATCATTCAATATATCAATCCTTTATAATTTTTAATTACTCTTTTATGAATATTTCTTTATTAGCAAATATATTCAAGTGAAAAATGGTCTGTTTTCTATTCGTGATTGTGTTCAATGGAAATATACCCAACAACTAGTTCATGGGTTTAATATCACAATTATATCATTAATTTAATAAATATAATATTATTTTATTTTATAAACAATTATAACTATACATGTGGGGTACTATGGACAAATGGATTACATCACCCTGTAGAGACAAGAGTCCATACTTACACACGAGTAATGATTCATTATTTGAATGATTGGAATCAAATAAATAAAAAAATAACCATTGTATAATAATAATTATTTAATTTATATAAATTAAATATGTTCTTTATTATAGTCCATATTTTTTTAAATGAAAAACAAATCAAATCGCTTTGTATCAGTGGAATTCCACACGTAACATCTTGCAACATTTTAATTTTCGAACTAGATAGAGGGTGAGAAGGTAGATAATTTTTTTCACTATATAATAGTTAATATTTTGAAAACATTATATAAATACATTAGATACATTAATATGAAAATTTTTGAGTTATAGTGATGATAAATAAAACTTATCGCTTCAAGGAGGTGTTTGTCTACACGTACACCTAACTGATTTCTTCATTTCCCCAAGAATAGTGATGTAGATGGATACAAGACTTATATAATCTTATTAACATAATTATGTATTGTAGATACTTATTATTTATGTCTTTATCATTATTAATTGATTTAATTAGTTTTTATAATAAAATACACCTGAAATAACATAGATAAGAGTAATACCTCCTCTTTTGGAAAACCTCTTTTGGTGTATACATAAATATTTAAAATTTATTTAGTGAGAATAAGACCTCTATGTAATATGTATGATAATTGATAGTGAGTTTTTTAATATTATTTTTTACTAAAGGGCTCCTGTAGTTTAGAGAAGTGAGAATATAATGATTTTTTTATAAGTGAACTTGATGGGAAACATGTAAATACATCAAATTTTTTTATATAATATTTGTATTTGTTATGAAATTTGAATATGAATTTCTAAATAATATAATATATGTATGTTATAGTTGATATTAAATTAATTAATATAATAAAAATAATTTTTTTCTGATATTTTATTCCTTATCTCTATAACAAAACCACTATTTCAAATCTTTTATACCATATCATGGTAAAATGCTATCTACAATATTAATTATTCATTATATTGAAAAAATACATAAACATAGAAAATAATATTAATTACAATTATTAAAAATATTAATTCATTTTACATGACTGGATTCCATAGCATGACTGAAATTATTTAAATATTCATATATGGAATGTGTAAAACCCCTTTTAAAGAAAAATATTATTTATGCATAAAAATGAATTTATTGTCATTACATTACTAATAACATTAATTAAATGAATATTACTAATTATAATTGAATATATGATATATTACATTCATCAATTTCATTCTTTAGTAATGAACAAATCATTATATTAATATTAAATACAATACAACTTTTTTGAGAAATAACACTTTTTACCTTCAAATGAATTTATCTTCACTTTTGACCAATTTATAATTAATGGATGAATGATTATTAATTTTTTCAAATTCATTTCCAATATATTCTATAAAATTCTAATTTCTTTATGATCATGATATAAAACATATATAAAAATATAATACATTAAAAATGTGATATCTTAACATTAAATAATATTATTTTTAAAGATTAAAATTGTGCCTTTATTTACTCTGAATTATACGGAATATATTTCATTGTGAAAAAATATTATACATTTTTTCATTATTTTTTTATTCATGTTTATACCCAATAATAAATTAGTTTTTTTGGATATCATCCACATTTAATAATAATATTTAAATTGTTTATTGGAGGTTATTTAAGACAACAGTTTTATATAAATAAATCTATTGAATACACTGAATTTTATAATTACTAATATATATTCAAAATCATTTGTGTGTTACATTCACATCAGTGTAACGACCCATTAAAAAAGATCATTTCATATCATCCTTATCTTCAATTGGAGCACAATGACTATTCATAGGACTGCACACCTTCCTATATACTATTTTAGGATATTCTTCGATCAATTAACAATATCCTTATGATCAATTACAAAGGATTTGGGAAAAATTTTAATAATATTGTTAGTCATCATATTAGAAAATAGGTAATTAAAATCTGGTATTGATGTTTATACATTTATATGTTTGATTATATATGTCATTTATGATTTATCCCATTTATGTTAATATTTTTATTTTCTAGAATATAGATTGAATTATTTTTATATCTTTAATATAGGAAAATTATAAAGCATGGATAAATAGTGTTAAAATAGGATTCACGGTCTATGTAATGATTGTTATAATTAGAGAAGAGTAGTTGATGAGATGGTGTGTATGATATTGTGGTGATTCTCATTGAAGGTTCCTATGATTTGAATTATAATGAAAAAAATATATTATCTCCTGAGCATACCATTGAACAACCAACATTAAATAATTTCATAAATGTGGTTACAACAACCATCCTTCTACATCTATTTAAATAAATTTATTTCAATGAATTCGATCATAGTACTATATAAAATATATATGGTTCTTCAGTTCATCGATCCTTGGAATGGTTTACTATAAATTTTTTTTTGATGTATTTTATCCCTGTAATGTCTCAAAATATTCTATATTAATTGAATTTCATTTTATTTTGTTTATTATTGATTATGATTTTTGGACCTTTTTTCATATTTTGATATTTTTCATATAATTTTTACTTGTTTTAAAAGATCATTAATATAAATTTTGATTTTTTTGTATTTATGATGATTCATTATTGTTATAAAATGTTGTAATATTAATTTTATTATAAGTATTTCAATACAATTGAATTCCTATAAGATTTTAGAATTTTAATTAGTATTCACATATAAAAAAGTTTATAATATTTTATACAAATTTGAAATATATATATGTGTGTATTGAAATTATGTTGATATTAATTTTTGTAAAAGAAAATTATATATATATATATATATTGGTGGTTTTATAAGAATATATATTTATATATATATATCAGTAAGATTATATATATTTATATTATTTATAACCTAATTTTATAATAATATATACATATATTGTATATATTTTGACAAAAAAGAAAATAGATAGAAAAAATTTGAATGGATTAAAAGTAAAATTAATCGTTGAAAATTATTTAAATGAATCAAGGAATAAAAAAAGAGAATGGTTTGTTAAAAAGGAGTGATACTATTATAAATAAGATTATAGGGATAAATATGAGAGAGAGTTTGTTATTTTTTTATCTAATTAAATAATGTTTATGTGAAAATAATATTTTAAATTAATTTAAATAAATAAAAATAACATTAATTAAAATTAAGGTAGAACTTATAAAATAGTTTTGACATGTGGAGAAACATGCATAATAGGTACTATAGTTGCAAAATAGCCTTGAATGATTTATTTATGGGATTTTAATAATTAATATAATGGATTATACTGATTTTTTTGGATCTCAATAATTAATAATGTAGACCAAAATTGTCGGGATATAAATAAATGAAAATTAGATAGCAATTCAATATTTCATCATCACATGTTTCATTAATGAATAGTAATAATTAAAAAACATATTGTCATCTATTTAAAATATGAACAGTCTACAGATAATACATTTTCAAGATCTTTTTTCCTATGATTTTATATTAAATTTAGGAAACTCTCCTTACATTTAATCCTCTTTTTGATCAATAATGATCACATAATCACTATGGTTATAAATGAATTAGTATAGACCTTATTTCATTTTGTAATGTGTTCAATGTATCGTATCTAGTGTATTAAATAATATTCTCAATGCTTTGAATCCATGTATGGGATTTGTAAAACTGACACAATTTTTATGAAAATTGTGTAATTATAATTGGGTTTAATGCTGGATTCCACTAAAGTGGGGATTATAATCTAAAAGTATCTCAAAATAATCATTATATCGTATTCATTAAAAAATAATTATTATAAATATTCTTGGTGATAGAACTATCACTTAGTAATATTATCATAATTATAGAATTAAACATTTCATATTGTATATTTATTCCTTTAATATCATCTCATGATAAAAAAATTTATTCTTACATATAATTTATTTTCATGATTAATAGATTAAAAAATATTTAAAGGGGTATTATAACATGTTTCACGGATATTATCCCTTAATTAGAAAATTTTATTTCATGAAAAAAAATATATTTTTTGGTTACATAGAAAAATAAAATCACATGAAAACTATTATTATTTGATTGAATGAAAAATATTTATTCAAATATATAATTACACATAAGTTAAGTAAAAAACAATATTATTCTTATCACATTACAAATTTTTATAATAAAGAAATATTATAAGAATTATATTACTAATTTCATATGATTATAAATAATATTATTAATATTGTTTTTATTTAAATAATAATAATATCAATCAGTCTTATAATTTTTCCATTAAATTATTGAATTACTATAGAATTATTATAAAGGGATGCAATTATTATATTTATTTATAAAAGTGTCATTATAACATGTAAAATAATTCCTTATTTCAGAACATGTAATTAAATAATTTTACATAGATATTATTATATTTTCATGTATTTAACATTATTTTCTATTAATATATATTTCCTATGGTCAAATAATATTTTTAATCATGAAATATTGAATTAAATGATGTTGATGAAATTAATCATTAAATGGGGTAATTTAATGAAAATATTTCAAGTGTGTAGTTTCATATGATTTACGATATACAATATTTTCTCGATTATATACTAGTCATTATCAATAAATTATATATAATTATTACTGTCGTTATAATGATAAATGTTATTTTAGTTAAAAAACAAAATGTCGGTGACTCCATTATTATAATTTAATATTTGTTTTCCTATAATTGTCTTCTATTCTGATCATATATGAATGAGAATCTTGTGGAATGTCACTAGAATGAATACATTATTATTTATCCATATAAATGTTTAAGGTTGGTAGTTTGGAAAATAATTTTCAAGAAGTTAGATTAGTAAATGTGGTATTGAAAATTTAATGATTTCATAAATAATTTCTTTCAGGAAAAGTGGGACGATCATTGTTTGAAAAAGAGTGAATTTTTTTTGAGTTTCCCTTAAAATATTATGATAAAAAAATAAATTGATTATGTATTTTAGAACTTTAAATTTGGTTCCATGATGTGATAAATTGATTTCCTAATATAGTTGGGGTATAATTATGGTTTGATTGGGTTTTAGTGATGATGATTGTGGTTTCATTTGAGGTCATCTCTGATATGATTAGTATGGGTATTGTCGATAAAACTGATTGATAGGATGAGTTTGTAGTGGGAAAAACTCATTGTTTCTTACTTCTAGCGTGATGGATTCCTTATGGGTGATAAATGATTATTATTTATTTTCCATTTTTAATTAGGGTAGATATTTTGATTCAATGTTCATTTATTTTATAATTTAAGTGGTAGTTTAGGTTGAGTCCAAGTATAACTGGATTTTTCTAAAATAATGTATAATGTAATGAATGGATGGAGTTAGTTTTTTATACTTTCTTATATTGATAACATATTCATTTATACTTGAAAAAAATAATTGCTTCCAAATATGGATTAAAGGACTAAAAATTCAATAAATGAAATTAATATGGAAAAATATTAACTAATGTATAATGAATTAACTGACATTTACATGATGTTTCTATAATTATTTGATATATACTCCTTAATAGTGGAAGGTAAGTCTGATGTGTGATGATAGTGGAGGATGATACAATGGAGCAGTAGCTTCCCTTAGTGCGCCTATGATTTATATTTATATTGTATGTTATGTTGTTTTATATGTCACCACAAAAATGTATATTGCATTACTATATTATAGTTAAATTTGGATGGTGTTTTCCCTGACATCATGTTTGGTGATGAACATATGGATGACAACCCCCTCTTTCCCCATATTCTCCTACATGTATTAATATGTGTTTTAATGAGTGATGCTTTCCTTTCACATATATTTTTGTAGAGGGATGTAATAGTTTTTGGTTATTTCCCTCATATTTATATCTGTATATATTATCCTAAAGATTATTATAGGTAAGATATGTATTAGTTTTCATTTATTGAAGTATAATACATAAAGTATGGGGTGTGGTGGATGAGAACCATGACATTTTTACTATACGAAGAATGTGGTTGAGATCATCTTTTGAAAAGTTTGCATGATATGTAATGGTTTCCAAAAATTGTTTATGTATGACTATTTTTATTGATAGATATTTACCAAAATATGTTATGTTGGAAAAGGGGGAAACTAATGGGGAACTAGATGTGGGGTTTATTAATATTTATATTATGTTGTATATTATATTCAACATGTATGTGACAGTTGGATATATTGTCAAAGTGAGGCTACTAATATAGAATATATTATTAGTTAATGAGTGTATTTCATTTTTTTATTCACTCATCTTTTGTTTATTTATTCTACACTTTTATGAGGGGTTCTAAGTAGGGTCTTATTGTGTTTCAATGTAATTCTTACCAAATATACATATGTTATAGGATAGTAAGATCATAACGATGAATATGTTGGTCATTAAAAGTTTGAGAAATGTTATAGGAGTTGTTAGAGATTCATAGTCTGTAATAATGATTTGTAGAGTATTTTTCACTCTTTTTAGTTATTTATAACACAATATCATGTATTGATATTGCGACTTATTTATTATGATCAGGTGTTGTTTTTATTGTCTTTATCATCATATATATTACATATAATAACATTATGACGGTTATTCCTCCTATATATATAATTGTATATCCATGGTGAGTATTTTTATCCTATATTCTATTAGAGGGATTTTTTAAGTCATTGTATGTCTTCTTTATTATTATATCTATTATGGGTACCTTTGGAGGTAGGTGTCCTGAATGGACCAATTAGTTTTTCTTAGTAAGAGTATATAGAGAGAGGTGGAGGTCAAATCTATTGAATGTGAGGATTTCATGATATTGTTATTATACATGTATTTTTGAATCACTCTTCACGTGAAGATTTGATAAAATTCGTGGATTTGAAACAAAATAGATATGAATCCATTGTAACACATAAATAAAATGGTGATTCTATCAAGTTATTACATTGATTTTATCTCTAATTTTAAGCATAAAATTTATCATTTTTAATTGCGTAAATCCATGTATTTGAAAGACAGTTTTTACAAGAGTCATTGGTTGAAATGAAAACATTGAATGTTGTGCACTAAAGATAAATTTTGAAAAAAAAGATTCCCATTATAATGTATATTTAAAAATTAAAACATTTTTATTTTGGAAGCTATGGTGATAAGATATATAGAAGATATACAGTAAACCTATACACAATTCAGAAATGTGAGAGAATAAACATCGATAATTCAAACTAGGGATTATGAATGTGATTTAAGTGTGCTGAGGGAGACCAATAATCCCACTGTATGTTTTTTTATCATAGTATATCGTAGTTAGTGGTTACTTTATTACATTGGTAAAAAATAAAAGTGATTCCACCCTATAGGATAAAATAGATTTTTTTCTTGTAAATCCTGATATATACATGGATCTAGCATTAGATTTAAAAACATAAAATATAATATAGTTTTTCAATTGAAAAACTATTAGAAACATTACCATATACATAAATATTTATCTTAATATACATCCTTTCATCCTGTGGAATGGACACACAACAATGCGGTTAACATAGATTCTCAATTACTGTATGTGTACAATAAAAGCGAATAAGGAATGAATAATGGGGTAGAAAAAAATTATAATCAGATAAATCTATGTAGATAAACACATTATATTAGAATTTATCCATCAAT
Source organism: Viscum album (assembly GCA_963277665.1). Lineage (NCBI taxonomy): Eukaryota > Viridiplantae > Streptophyta > Magnoliopsida > Santalales > Viscaceae > Viscum > Viscum album. The sequence goes on from OY728159.1 coordinate 1,439,567,732, forward strand.
ATAAAAACTAATCAAATTATAACATTGATATCAATGACTAATATAATATTGATTTATTGTATAATGTTATACATTTGAAAGCCATCATTAAGGCCTCATTCCAATATATATTATTGAAATGTTCAATGTCTAGGCTAAATACCAGCGTTAGATTATCTAATGAGACCTATTGATTCATCCAAGGGTTGTAAAATTTTGTTACACATATTTCATATAATAATTTCAATTAATTCACCAAAGGAATAAATAATTGAACATAATCTGCAATCCTTGTAAATCAATAACTAAACACATTAGAAGAACTAGAACACCGAAAATTATTACCTTCCCCTACTAAAATTATCATAAACCATCCATATAAAGATGGGGGTTGTTTTGATTATATTATTTCCATAATATAATATTTAAAAAATCTTTTTCTATAGATATAAATAATTATAAAATACCACTAGAAAATTTTATGGGAAAAATACCAATTCCACACTGAATGCACTAATTTAAAAACTAAAATACTAATATAACATTAAAGAAAAAATTATTATTTAATAGTTACTTGTAAAATTATAAAATAATATTTAAATCAATGAGAATTCATGATTGTTGAATTTTTTTTTATGTCTTATAAGTTAAAATTCATTTACTTCATACATTTTCTTATATGTTAAAGAGTATGTATTTCTAAAAATGACAACTATATTCTAATTATACCATGTTTTAAAAATACAAATATGGGTGAAAATGTGTCAAATAAATAATTGGATAATATTTAATCGTAATTATAGTTATTTTAGTCAAACTGTAGACATGGTAGATAATGATTCTGAACCGCATAGAAAATACATGTTCGATTTTCATTAAAAACGTTATTTTAGGTTCTTTAGTAATAAATATTGGAAAATGAATATATATATTTTAATATATATATATATAATAAGGATAAACTAATATTGAAATATCAAATATTTCTCATATTGAACACTAAAATTTTATATCAATAAAAAAATGATACAATAGAAAATAAACACTTACCTCTAGTTTGAAATCCTTCATATGTGTCCAAAATTTCATTATAATAATAAAATTATTATTAATATAATAAAAACAATGAATAATAAATACTAAAAAATATATTAATTTATTATAATTTTTTACCACCGAATTATTAACCTTATTTTTTTATATCAGTCCTCTCTGTAATAACATATTCATTTTTAATGTTAGTTTTTTGGGGGGTTTTAGTCATCATAAATTGACCATGGGTCCATTATCTCCAAAAATTCAATAATGGGTAAAATATAAAACATTATATATATATATATATATATATATATATATTAATATATATTTTTTATGATATAAAAATGAATTATAATAATCTTGGAGACAGTTGGTCGTACATATGAATAAATTTTTTTTAACAAATGTAAATATAAGGTTAAATAGTAATTCATATTTCTAAAATCCAAATAATATATTTTTTATTATATATATATGTACTAATTAAATTAATCCCAATTATTTTCTTTTTCAATATAAATTCGAAAATGAATCACATAACTTTGTAGAGGTTGTTGTCCACACCAACAAATGAGTGACCTTATCGTTTTCCAATAAATTGGACTGAAATATGATAGACTTGCTATTATAATTTAAGATGTCTAAATTTGTCTTAAATATCATATATATAAATATTAAAACAATCTTTATATCTTTACCTGATAAGAGGTCATAAATAATTATTTAAATTGGATTGTGTGTCGTTGGAACTCTGTACACACAATAAACTGTTTCGTTTCCCATTTTATATAAGAGGAGAAGGATATGTGTTATTCAATAAAAATAATAAAATATTATTATCTTATAGATAATATTTTAATAAAATTGTATTTATTAATACATAAATGTATTTTGTAAAGGAAGATGCACAAATAAAGGGCTCGGTGATGAAAATGACATTCTCATAGAAGAAACCTATTTTGGATATCATATCGAGGGTCATAGTATTTTTATTTGGATATGGTAAAATTCACTAAAACATGAATATTTACTTTGGGATGAGATTTATGTTGGTTTTGGTAAATATAAACGGCATAACAAGTGTGATAAATTTTATGTAGAAGGTTTCCTTTTATAATTGAGGTTAGTGGGGCACATATAATTTATCAGTGCTTGAAAATAATATCAAGTGAAATTCCAAGTAAATTGGATACAAAATATATCATATCAGGATATGAAAAGGTAATGTTTTATATAAAAAAACTAATTGTTATTTCATAAATTCATTAGGTCATCGTAACCCTTTCATTTATAAATTAACCACCATGTAAACATGTTTTAGATTTTACTGTGGTAACATATTATTTACTATTTTTACATCACATTAGGATCATGAATTAATTATACATTGTTAAAAAATAATATTTAATATCATTTAAAAAATTATTAAAATTTTTAAATTTCACTACACAATATTGGTACATTTTTATTTAGAAATCAACCCATAATCATGATTAAAAGCACATTTACAATGAAACTATATTCTTAAGAATAAAATGTTGTTATATCAAAATTATACAAAATATTGATCAATCTAAATTTTTTTTTATGTATAATAATAAATAGATGTAATTTTATTTTTAGAAAATAAATGTATAATAAAATAAATCTTTTTATATTTATTCAACACAAAGACAATTTTTAAAAAATGTTATATTTTTCAATGTTCCTTGAAAAATTACCAATTTAATAAAATAATTAAAAGTTCACTCTATCATAATGGTAAAATTATTATTTAAAAATTTAATATAATATTTTCCAAATAAATTTATTTTAATCCAAAAAAATTATTTCTAATTAATTGTGAATAATATAATGAAACTAATCATTATTAAAGAAAGTGCATGTTTTAGGCACAAAACTATATTTATTATAATCTTTTCCTATAAAAATATTATATGAATTATAAAACATTTGATAGAATATATTATTTATAAATTTCAATAAGATAATTGAAAATAGTGATTAATATAAATTAGTATAGTTTAAAAAAATTCATTGATAAAAAATAGATTTTTGAGAAACACAACTTTTAGTTTATAATGATTATAATCATTATTTATAATAAATTAATAAATAACGAATTTATTTTATAAATATGTAAAAATAATAATAGTAATAATTTAATTCTTCCTATTAATTAAATAATAGTAACATCTTGGTTAAAAAATTATACAATATTACCATTCTATTATACTCGAGTTTGCATGTTAGATAATCTATCGAAGAGATTAAATTTGTTTAATAAAAGTACATAAGAAATATGAGGGTGTTATAATATAACACATATAATATTAATTATATCCATTAAATCCCCTTACTCAAATAAAAATTACTATTTATACTTCTTCTTCATTACATCATTCGGTTCCCACATAGCTTCCTCATATTTATGATTCCTCTAGAAAATGTTATTCAGGTAAGTGTTCTAGTTATGTGTCACATAGTCTTTATGATCCAATATTTATAATATTTTTTCATCATTTGAAATATCATGTACTTGTATTATGACCTATATGTTTACTTTTTATGAAGGTTCTATTATGAACATATATAATAGATATACATATAACATATCATGAACTTGAGAGAGGTTCTGTGCAGGTGCCAAGTGATAAAACACATTATCTACTCTATCCTAAATATGAAAGGAGATAACATAAAAAGTGATAATATTTCCTTTATTCTTGAATCACTTAACCTTCTTCCATGATGAAAATCAAAGAAACACATTCACACAAAAATCAAACTCCATATCTCATCAAAATATTTTTATTATGATTTTTGTGTCAACTTTTGCGTTTCATTGATCAGTTGTTCAATTATTATGACTTTCACCAAAATTTCTTGAGTAATATAATCTCGGAAATTATTTTTCTCTACAAATTCATACTACCATGTTTGATCACTACACATATTCTCATTTAGAGCTTCATAAGGACCTATCTAATTTATTTTTTGAAAGATATTGTTGTAAAAAAACTATAATGGAGGAGGTTATTGATCCCAACTAAAATTGAAAACCATATAACAATATCTCAACATATTATCTAGGTTTTTATTGGTTCTCTTGGACAAGAAAATTATGATTGGAATTTATTTCATTCTAAAACTGATATTTTTATCTAAATCCTACTGAATACTTATCTAGAGAAGTCAGGTAATCCTCATATCATGACCTGATACAATAGAATGTGGTACTTAATGAAACATAGACCCTTTATTAATGAATATCCTATAAATAAGACAAATTGAAAAATATTCACTCGTATAATGATGTGTGGAAGCTTTTTAAATGGTCAACTTTATCCCCAACATATTTGTATATTGTATACATTTTTTTAGTTTAATGACACAATCTTTGGTGATGGTTTCTCATTTCCATCCTTGTATGGGTATTTTTTATACCATCCCCTTGGACTTCAATAAATCATAATTAACTTCCTAACATACAAATAATTTAAATATATACAATTAAATATATCTCTTTATGTCACCTGACTATAATTATATTTTTAGTTATCTATACATTTTTCTTAAATCTAGGATGAAATGAGAATGATGAACTATAATCCTAATCAATAAACTCCCACATCATATCTTGTATGGAAAAAACACAGACTTAGTTCCCAATCATTATCATTCAATTGTAACCAAGGATGAATTTAGGAACATTTCATACATCCTTTTTCATATCTTCAAATTACTTGGGGTTCTAATTAATAATAAATTGTATTGATATTGGTACTCCCATTTGAAACAGATAATGTTTCTCCCCTTCCATTAACATTTCAAGACCATCACTCTTAAAATAAATACATAATTGATTATTAAGATTATTGTAGATTATATTGTTTTATCCTTTATAATCATATATCCTTCCAACATGTTATCCTTTCCCTGGAGGTAATGTATTGTGTTATCATAATATTTGGTCAACCTAATCCATATTATTTGGAACATATTCTACTCCATATGTGTAAATATATACAAAATGTTATAATGATGATTAAATATATCACTCCGTTCTCAATTAATGATAATTACTACAAAAATTTAAGGAAAAATTCATCACTACTAACTTAAAATAGTGACTTCAGTGATTTTTGGAAGTAATATTAATTTTTCATGAGCCATAACTTATCATCTTTTTATTATTTTTCAGTAATATTCATTGTAAAAGCATTCATTCTCCATTATATATTACAAACCCTTCTCCAATATTTGATAGTGTAATCCTAAGTTATCTTAGTAACCATCTCTTATTTTTCTTAATATTATAATCTCATTCATCAGTCCAAGCAAATTTTATTCCATTCCATGTTAACCTGGTTAGTTGATTTGATAGGAATATGAAATTTCCATGAAATTGTCAATAATATCCATCCAAGCCAAAAACAAATATGAGCACCTCAGTCACTAAGATTGGTCTAGTCTGACATTCAATGACAAGTGTCATTGATGGATCCTATGATATACTATCACATGATATTATAAAATCTATGAATTAAAATTTCTAATTCAAAAATTAAAATTTTAAGAATATTTTAAAGAAATTATCTTTTACTATATTATTTAGAACAATAATTAATTGTTCTTCATGTTATTCATTACTCTTTGTTCATATAAGAATGTAAAATATAAAAACAACCTCAAAATAACATTTAAATTATTAACAAATCTATTCATTAACAACATGAAAATTGTATGATAATCGGTAAGACTAAGATTCATTACAATAAATCCATAATGACCACCCCTCTTATAGAGGTTGTATTGGGTATATCCTCCTTAATGATCAATATTTTATGATACCCATATGAATGAACGGTCATTGAAAAATAATGATATCCTCATATTTGATGGAAAAAATTATTTATATAAGTTAGTGGATACTTCTTCATCATTGTAATATTCTTATGTTCCTGAAAATCAATTCAAATAGACATTGACTCTACAATAATTTTGACAAATTTAACTAGTAATATAACACCTCAAAATTTTAATAGTGGAACATCATTTTTGTTATAGTGTATGAAAACCAACACCATGAATAGTATAGAGTGTGGAAACCTTAATCATTAGGATCTATTTATTTTTTTCAGTCCCATTGATATATTTTGATGCATGTTGCTCCTGGTTTAAACGAAATGTTATTCTCTACTATAATATTATTATTTAAACATAACCATTGCTACCTAATAGTTAAAATGGATTCGAATAATAAGAATAAATAAAATATAGAAGTTATTTGATTTAAAACATTGTAAAATAAATTCAATTTTAATATAATTTTTAGTTATAAAATTATATCTTTTTGTAAGAGAACGAATTTTTTTGGAAACATTATTAATTAGAAAGGAGGGTTAGAAACGCTTTATGAACCTAATTTAAAAATAATTTTTTTCCATTTAATAAATCATAATTGAAAATAATATATTCATTTTTTAAATTTATATGTCAAAATTATCTATAGGTAGAGTTTTGATAATTCTATTAAAGTATTAATTTTTTATGAATAGTTCCAAAAACGTGTTTTTATTAAAAACTGCATCTTCATTTGAATGAGATTTAATGATAAATTTTATGATAAATTGGTTTTATGTTAAAATAAGTAAAATTATATGACAATTTATCTAATTTATTTCTTATTAATAAATTTTATATTTTATTTTTATATTAAAACATTTTGTATTTATGGGAACATTCTCTTTGGAAAACATCTATTGCATCATGTCGGTGGATAAATTTTAAATTTAATAGTGTGAGTCATAAGAATTGAAGTTAAAAAATTGGTTTCTATATTTGTAATAAAATTAATTTATATTATATAATATGTGAAACAGTTTTTAAAATAATAAATTGTGATAATAGACAAAATTAATAAATGGGGTTCATACAAAAATTTGTATACCAAAGATTATACTAAAAAAATAAGTGTAAAATAAAAAAAACAATTCTGAAACCCATTTATGGTCATATTTCGTCCGTATAAACAATAATTTTCTAGTATTACTCATTTTCTTGACTTTTGGAATGAAAAAAACAATTTGTATTTTATTTTACTTTGTGTTATCAAAAATTATTTTTGTATCCTCTCGCTAACATATAAATCATAACCCCCACTCCATTCATCATTACACAACCAAAACTCTTCGGATTGGGCATGACATGCTCAATTAAAATCTCCAAATCTATCCACACATCTGATAAAAATAGTTTAATTATTAATCCCTCCTATCATGTCTTTAGGTATAAACCTTTTGTGCTTCATTGAATAAGATGTATAATTTAGAAACAAAAATATGTCTTTTATCCTTATTCCACATTAATAAAACAATCATAATCATTTAATTGATAATAAAAAAATATATCATATATAATGAAATTTTATTATATTAATTTCACAACCCATATCCATATCCACCTCTGGGAAATGAGAATTTTTCCATTGATCATGTGCATGATAGATTATTGGCTCATGAAAAGATGTAATACATTTTCCACCACTGCAATTTATGGATGGATTTGATGTAGGATTTAATATATTTATATGTTATTTGTGACATTATAATATTTCAATGAATATTATATCACATATACCTTCTTATATTCTATTTCATTGGAGATACGATAATGTCCTCGTGTGTATGGTGGGATTACACCAAGTGATGTGATGTGATTCATTTTTCTACACTATACATAAAAGGTTGTAAAGATTACATTTATAAATATTTGACAAATTTTCGTGTATTACCATATTTTGTAAATATAATAACACATATAACTTCATATATTCCTATTCATTTGAACATAACAACATCACTTGTGTGTGTTTTTAGATGGTTTCCTCCATACACTGATGTGATGTAATTCTTATAACAACCCAAACCCTAGTAGCCCGAAGATGATGCCTGATAACAATAAATCATCATAATATATAAGGAAATTAATTATGTATTACTGATAAAAAATTATTAGTCATGATAAGCTAGGTACTTATAGTAGTTATCCATTACATTTGGAGTACATAAAATAAATCCTTATGTTTTTCATTTCTTTTTCAAGGATAAAAATATTAGCTCTCGCATATGCTAGTGTATTAGTCATAATACACATCATGGAATCCAATTCAATGGAAAAAATAATTCTTAGAATAAATTATCAGAAATTGTTATATATCGTAGTATGAAAAATGAATCATTTAGCATAATCAATATTAACTTGTAAATAACTAATCACAAATTTCACATAATCAATAAACTGATAAGGAAGTGCATAAACAATGTTTAATGGTGTACAACTGAAAACACATTCTAATTAAATTAGTGGATAATGACTAATAAATATTGCATGGTAAATATCTAAAAATTGATTCAATTTAATCAATAAATTTAGAATGAAATGCATCCATATCTTTTTCACTGTCATAATATCATAAGAAATTATAACTAAATATGAATGAAGGAAATTATTAATTATTGTATTCCCTTTTTCATAGGTACATGATAACCTAACCATTAGGAATTTTTAAAATAGTGTTTAATACATATTGTGTGACAACCGACTTTGTTACCAACTAATTCATCCAATGAGACTACTGATTAATTGGTGGACTATTTACAATCAGCCCCCACCCACATCATAGTTGTCAAATGAAATCCTCATATATATAAAATAATTGATTTAATTCACAAATAATGTTCCTTATAAAACATATATATTGTTTAAAAGATATGGATTTTTCTGTATTTCCCCAATTTATCAAATTACTATAAATTATAAACCATATGTAAAAATGGCATAAATTTTATCAAATAATCACATCTATGATAAATGATATGGACATTTTGAGGAAATTTAATGATTAAGGATAAAAAGTGAATAATTTAAGGAGAAGTTATTAATGACAATAATGATTCATGGAATTGAATTTCAAAAGTATCATTGGTGAAAATAATCTTAATCCATAAGAAAAATTAATACGGAATATATCAACAAAATGTATAACAATTTGAGTAAGAGAAAAATGTTTTTTTCATTGATGAAATTAATATACCTTTAAAACCTTCTAGAAGAAAATATTATTTTAATTTTGGAAAATGATTTGAAAATACATTTTATTTTAAAATTACATTATAAAAACATTTTGAATAAATTTATTTTCATAAAATATCAATGGATTTATAAAATAAGTGACGGTGGGTAATTTTTAATATTTTACATGGTAAAAGGGGTATTCAATTTTTAGGGTTAAAAGTTTTTAAATGATCCCACATATGAAATAGATAATAATATTCCGTTAAAGAATTAAAATAAAAATGGCTAAATTTTTTTATATAATTAATTTTTCAATCGTTATATTGAATTTTATAAAAAAATTATAAAATAGGGGTTGTCGAGAAAACCTATATCTAACCAGTGAGAAATATAGAGTTGTGTTATCACTAAAAATGTTTTTAAAAAAAATCATGTACCAATGTATAAAAAATATTACCATTATATGAAAAATATCCCCAATAACCATATTTGAATAAAATTAATTTTATTACTAAAAACATATCCTATAATTTCCAATAATTGATACTCATGAAGAAATAATCACAATTAAAATAAAATTGGGGTATAAACCGTTAAAATGATTATAAAACAGATGTTATAATTAATCCACTAATCAATTACATTTATCAAATTTAAATCTACATAGAATAATTTTAAATAAATCAATTTAAAGTCATATTTATTTTAAACATATTTATATAATAATAACAATAATGAGGAATTAATATAACCCAATTAAAAGGAAATGAGTTATGAAAATTCATTACCAATTGGTAACATTATTTTCAAATCCCCTTAGATGAAATAATTAAAGGTTAAACTCAATATACCACTACTAATTATGTATTCATGATATTGAATTTAAAAGGGATGTATAAACATCTAATAGAAGAAACTAGGAGCATAACATTACAATGTGCCTCAATAAAATGAAATTGAGATGTAATCTAATTCCTTACAATCCATTTATGTTGAATGTTATTTAAACTCATATATAAGAGTTCTAGGAATTATATTTACATGAAAAATGACTATATTAATATTTCTAATATAATATATGATTCTATTATAATTTCTTCTCACCCATTTGATAATCACATTTCATTACTTAGTTACGTCCAGATATAAATTTCCATGAACATTTGTATGTTTTGACCTATTCTTTGGTTACTCCTCTTAGTTAGATAACGATTTAATAATTTCAACAATGAATAATTGGATTTAAATAACATACATGATAATTATATATTTCTTCAGATAAATCAATAAAATATGTTGATATTGTTTTCCATGTCATTATCTTATTAAAGAGTAAAATTACATATATATATATTTATATATCTAAAATAACATATAAATTCTATATTAATGAAATATGTTAAATAAAATCATCCTTAATTCATTCCATATATTTTGTGAATGAACCAAATCACAATGTGTATGTGGTAGAACACATATCCATATATAATATTATCATATTCCCATAAAACGGATAACTAGATTGTATTTTTTATAAAAATAAGTAATTAATAACAAAAAAATAATTTATATAATATGTTACAAATAAAAACTATAATATCATAATTATTCTTAACATTCAGAGTTGGTAACTGATGAACAAGTGATATCTGTTCATTAGGCGGATGTCCTCCATACATAAGAAAGATGATTTCATATCCAATTTGATTGACATGTGTGAATTCATATATTTTAAAATAACCATAATTAAATATCCTTATGTTATTTATATTTATGTTAATATTTATGAATTATATAACAATAATTTAATGTTTGGAGAATGAAATAAGACAAAATTGTTTTTTTAGAATGTTAACACTTCATTAAAAACTCATTTTATTTTATAAAAAAACAAAATTTGAATATATTATTCCCAAATAGATGGTTTTTTAATTTTAGGAGGGAGATTTTAAATTTATCTCTTTTGTTTTTTATTTTGGAATTACTTGATAGTTGTGAATGAGTGGGAGTAGTCTGTGCCTTTTTATAGTGGATAAGGAGTGGAATTCTTGTTAATATGAAAAGGTAAACACAATTGGGGGCATACGTTACATAATATGAAATGAATAATGAACATAGTTCTATATAATATGTTATATAATTGATATATGTCTATAAAATTATTTTTTGATAAGTTTCTATGTCATTTTCCCCATATGATTAATGTTTAACCAATAAGTAAACTCATTTTTACCATCATCTCTATAATTAAGTTAAATTTATTTCAAAAATATTTTATATCACAATGTAAGTTTAATTCAATTAAAATTTTAAATTTTTTTCATTATAAATATGAATTCAAAATTTATAAACTCCAATAACATAATTTGAAGTATTTATTTTAAATTTAATACCACAGATGGGATGAGAAAGCTGGTTTCTCATGTAAACACTGTTAAAAAGATAATTAATTTTTACATCTATATTTAGTATAAAAAACAATGAAATGACCAAAATATTACTAATATATGTATTATTTATATAATTTTACTTAAAAAAAATTTAAAATACAATTTTTCGTAATTATATTTTTATATGAAAATGTAGTTTTCAATTAAAATAATCAATTTTCAATATTCATTAAAAAAATATAACTTCTCAGAAAAGATACTAAAAATTCAAATTAAGTTAATATGGAAGATAAAATAAAAATATCAATGTTTATTTTTTCATATTAAATTTATAAAATTATCATAAATTATTCTGAAAATAAGATAGTTATTAAACAGTGGAAACCGCGCCATTAGAAAAATATAGCTTTTTATTTGTGAAATTAGATTTTTTTCCTCATCATATTCTAGTCAAATATGTTGGATGGGTTTTAAAAATATGTTTCTTAAAATATAATATACATATTTCTATAATTTAATTTACTCATAGTATCTAATTTATGATATTTTGATAAAATATATTTAGGATCATAAAAATAGTTTTTTATAAATACATTTCCATTATATTCATCTTTATTTCAATTTTATTTATAATTATTTTTCACCAATGTATCCAACCATAATTTTTCATAATTCAAATTATTCAATTCAAACCTGAAAATTTAATGATTTGGTTATGACTACTAAATTTATCAAGAATATAAATTTTATATTTATATTTGTAAAAACTCATTCTTTCATGTAATGTAAGTGTTCGAATGAAGTCTTTGTTATGTGAGACAAAAAATAACTCAGTATTGTGTTCAATGGAAACTATAGAATAGATTAAACAAAATTAAAATATTATATATATCATAAATTTTTGAGATGTTAAATTCCTTAATAGTCAAGGTGTTGTGCGTCTAATAAGATATCGATTAAAAGTTACTCTTTTGGAAAATTTATAGTGTTACAATCTCCCAACAGTAAATAAATTTTTTCCTCACAATTTTAATGGATATCTGTAATCCTTGGTTCTACATTTGAAAATAATTTTTATTGATAATTTCTCATCATAATAGATTTTGTAAAATATCCTCTTAATATGGAAAAAAGGGACATATTATGGTCATATAACTAGGTTCAAATATTGAAGATTGATGGATGGAAACGAAAGCATGGAGAGGGAAGAATGTGTATAATACTATAGAGAGTGATATATGTCATAGATAAAAAAAATAATTACAAAAAGAAATATTAAGGGCCTAAAAACCATAAGAATGTGATGATCTAATTGAGGATTTGATTCATCATATACGAATGTTATAAGTTTGTATTTTTATTTCAAGATCATTTTCCTAATGTTTATTTATTCATTCAATATATTAGAATATGAGGAATCATGATTAATTGATAAATTTATTTTTAATAACCACAATTTAATTATTTACTTGTGATTTGATCAATTTTCAATTTATTGAATTTACTCCATTAAATCAATATCAAATAATAAATAAAATATGTTAGAAGAACTATGTGATGAACCCACCCAGTGTGACATCCAACCAGAAACATGACTCAGTTTTACACATGGCCTGAATGAAAATCCCAATCCCCAATGGCTAGTAACTAGTGTCAGTCATCAAATATAATGTATGCGAGAATGATTGAATCCCATTAAACTGGATCTTAATAAAACAATTTAATGAAGATAAGAACAAATATCTACTGAAACACAAATATATATTAAAAATATGAATTCTCCTACAACTATTGAAAAAAACTAAAACTGAGTACAAAAGTGTTAGTGGACCATGATTTATGCATCTTCATGTGCCCCTTTGTCATAACTATACAGAAGACAACACTAATCCACAATGAAAAACATATATCATGAACATAAACCTACAAAACAGTTCGGGTATACCGACACAAAATGATAGAAGATGGGTGTGAGATGAACATCATAGTAGGAAACCACCACATAATCTAAACATTTATTTTACTGAAAAATTATCCATTAACACTAATTTTTAGTACATGATTAGAAAAAATATTTTTACATTTAAATAAATATGCACATATTTACCATTTTAAAACAGTACACAAAACCTATTAATTTTTAAAGAGTCTATGGTTTTAGAAACCAAATCCCAATCCAAAAACCCATGAAAACAATACTTGGATACATTGAAAACCAAATAGTATGAATAAAAATTTATCAAAATGCAGAAACAATCTATAGGAAAATACCAATAGTAACATTGGGAATTTCCTAATGATCCGTAGAGCGATTCCTAAACGTACTCGAACTGGACTCACCTTATATTGTATAATTCAGCTTCATAGTCAATAACCATATGGTTGCATTAAACATGCCTCAAATGTGGCACAATCCTACAAGCCTCTATTACATCCAAGAGGTATTAACCCATATAATAGGGGTCACCAAGAAACCGATTTTATACCTTCTAAAAGACTCACAGAAAATCAAATTTAATAGTATATTGTGATTGTAGGAGATCCCCAAACGCATGACTCTCCATGATGACCATCATCACACTTTCCTACCCCAAACACTGAAACCATCTTTGTGATAACTTATATGGGGAACCCCTTTAATGGTGTACACATTATACAACAAGTCATTTACAGGTTCCAACCAGTCAATCTCATCACATAATCTTATAAACAATTTATTAAACATTACCAGATGACACTCAGGTTTTTATCTTTCAAAAACTATTTCTCATTTCTATAATGACATAATGTTTTAATTGGTCCTCTAACCATATAAATCCCAACACATCACAATATTGTTCCAAACCATTCTCAAAACATCACATTCACACACACAATTCCTAAAAGACATTATCAATAAAAATCTAATTCCACCACCTATCCCTTTTAAGAATCCATGTTGAAACATACATATTATATAAAGGTAAAAACTTGAATTTCAATCCATTTAGAAACCAACCATATCTTTTAATATACTAAATTATCCCTGATTTAAAAAATAAACTTTAAAAAAATAATAGATTCTCTTGATAAAATGTGGCATTTAGTGAAATGATAGTATTTTGGAATAGGGGGAAGGATAAGAAATAAGTTTCTTCAAATCCATGTTTTTCTGTTAAGAAAGTCTATTATCATTTTTATGACCATCCATGTGTGAATGCTAATAACACATGGATATGCCCACATATAACCGAATAAAAAATGTTTCCTTGAAATTTTCTTTAACCCATTTTTATTAAAACACAACATGTTTTCCAATCAACACAATATTCGATATATAAATTTCATGCCACAAAAATTACCTATTCAAAAAAACAATTCTAAAATCACAATCCAACAATGTTATTATTACTTAAATAAGGACAAACTCTAATGAAAACACCCAATTAAATTTTAAATGAATATATGTCATTTCAAAAAATTAGCTTAATTGATCATATACATATTAATAAGTCATGAATATCATTTAAAACTTATTTATAACAAGTCCAAAAAATGTGAATACATGATAATAATTAACACTAACACATTCAAGGAATGTGAAACATATTAAAAAATTAATTTTATACACAAAAAAACCAATTGATTCTGATGAAAGGAAAATAATTGATAATAAAACCTCAATATAGGTAGAAAGTAAAGAATGCAATAGGTAATGGGGAAATGAAATATATGGATGGTATGTAAACCCTAGATCCAAAAGAAATTAACCCAAGGAATTATCCCTAACTTCAAGGTTTTTTCCAAACTATACCCCACCGATGGATAGCCAATAAATCAATAGGGGAATAAAGAATGGAGATGAAACTGAAAAGAAAAACCAAAAAAATACATTGGATTAAAGGGGGAGAATCTATGGAGAAGAATGATCAATGTCATATGGGTTTTGGAACCCTATTAGTTTCTAAAAAATACATAAGAATAGGGGCCAATTTAGGGTTAAAATATAAGAGGGGTACAATTGGAATTTTAAAATTTTAAAAGTCTTGTCATATCACATTGTTTGGTTGCATGATTTACCAAACTGTTTGTGAACCACGCAGAAGACACTAGATAGAGGAGGCACACTACATGGGTATTCCATAGGGATTCCAAAACCATTCACCGAAGGAGCTGGACATCTCTGTCCAATTAAGTATCCAAACCACATGGTTTTGTCATGGTATCCAAAATCATGTGAAACTCGTGAACCATGAAACTAGATATCCAGCATATGTAGCACTGTTACTAGCGTAGGCTAACAAAAAGAAACCAAGAAACATGGGGTGACCATTCAATCCAAGAGACACAACCAAAAACATAAGAAGAAACCAATACAAAACAATTAGGGGAGAATAGAGGCGGATTCTCCCCACCACCATAAATCAACTATCACTCATCGAAAATAATGGTGTCGACAAATAGCTAACCTGGACTTGACCACATTACCGAGAAACACCGTCACCATGACCGAGACAGATGGTACCCCCCCAATGAATAATCCTAACACCAAGGAATCACATGAATTTCATAAAAACAAAACATTAAACTAAAAAAATCTATTGTTACCATATGAATGAAAAACATCCAAAAATAGAACAACTGAATTCTATGACGTTGATCAACCTATAAAAACGAATGGGCTCACTCAAAGATGAAAAAACGCATAAAGAGACACATACAAGTAAAAAGAACACCTTGGATCATAAAAAGTAAATCATAGTTTAACAATTGAATGATGAAATTAAAATAGTATAAATACTATAAGAATGAATATTTAAAAGTTCACATCCACATATAGAGACAATTTTGGGACAAAGGGTATCCTTCACACCCCAGACAATTCCTGAATGCGCACCAACATTGCTATGAGGATTGGAGATCTATTGTCTGAAGAATGTATTACCTCATAGTAATTTGCTGATATCCTCTGATAAAAACATATATTTGGGAATCACATTGTTTGAAACTTCTATAGATGACCAAACAGTCACAACTATGACAAGCCTTCAAGGTATTGCGACAATACAGCTTCAAATGCCCATGTCGGCCGCACTAGTGGAACACATGTTTGATGGACTAATTATATAGAGAAAAAAATAGAGGAGAAAACACTACCAAGGTAGGTTACTTTGGAATGGGTCCCTCTCTGTATTGGGACCTACACAATCAATAGGATACCCTGGATTTCCATGTCCTTGTGCTCTAGGTGTGAAATTATAAAAGAATTCATCATATAAAGACATGACAAAAAGAAGATCCATAGATGTGAGGACTCACTCATTGATCTCTATATTAAGACACCAAATGAGTAGAAAAATATTCAATATAATTTGCAACACTACCTCCTAATAAATCGATACTAGCTTCATGATGTTGTCAATAAAGACCATATGATCTACTAGACGTACTGAATACTCATGAGCTCTTTATCTTTCATCATACTCACCTTTTTAGGTATAATATTTCAAACAAAAAATGATATAAAAACTAGCTACATCATCCAAAATATCATTTATGTTGTGTAAAATAACTCCCCTTCATCCATAGAAAGGCCCTCGAACTACCCCAAAACATCACAAACTCTAATTACATCGATAGTTCCATGCAATTTGATAACATGAATGACCTCTTAATAGATACCACTCCATCAAACCAACCAAAATCACCCTGAATGATAGAAAAAACTCAATATTAACTCAAAATACGGCATAACTGATTAGATATTTTGGGATCTTTTTTGGGTGGCATATTCTGATCAACAAGAAAAACCCAAAGCCAAAACTCAACATCTCATCAGAACAAAGACAAAATACCATCTATGACCAAAATTAATGGCTATAAAACCACTCATGAAATATTAAATTCCATCCATGAAAAAAATCACCATTCAATATAAATTTGAAACCACATTATTCGGTGGATGTCATCTAAACACAAAAAACCCCATTTCTAAAAACAATGCACCACATTTCAATGAAAACCCATTTACCAAAATCATGATATTTTTTTCAAAATTGCATTAAAAAATAAAGACATGGAATTTGATATCAAATAGACATCCATGAAATCACTTCAACCATCACATATATTTCCATAAATTTATATCTAGACATTAAAATACGCACATTCCACACATAACCACACATATGAAATGATTCATATGAAATACCAATAGTTCCATTTACAAATTTTTCAATCCAAACACCTTCTTTATAAACTATTTTCCCATTATTAACCCATATTAAATAAATCATTCCCATTTCATGATGATTTTCATTTCAAAATCCAACTCACATTAACCAAAACCAAAATAAAGCACAACACACACCAACCTACTGGGATGTGGAACTACTGGCCAGGCCTAACCCAACAACATAGAATTGGGACATGGCCCATGTCAGAAATAACATCTAAGGGGATCTTAAACTATGTAATTGGACTCCACATGGGTCACTACTAGACGTGATATCTCACCATTACACAATATCACCTCTATTGTCATTCCAAAATCCAAAACCAATACAAAAGACTGAAATCACTGGCTACCCCTGGAAACATGAGGATTAGAACGAACAAGAGTACTTGATGATCTTCCTATACCTAACTCCATTATTTCAAAAGTCATAATCAACAACTACCTGACCCTTCAAAAAACAATTCCCCAGTATAGATACAATTATTATTTAAAAAACTTGGAGAACCATCCAACACGACAGTTGACCCTATCTGACCCATGGCCCAAAGGGAATTTCCAATAACCATTTTCTAGAAACTAGTTCCATGATGAAAATATAATCATTGTTGGAAAAATTACATCATCGTAACCATGATCTCTAATAAAATTCATGAGAATAAGAACCAATATAAATTTAATAAAATCATAAACGAAAAAATATTCAGTTTCTACAGTTGAAAAAAAGTGAAACTGAATACAAATCTAAGAATAAACATTGATACCACAATCTCTAAATTACCTATTGGTCGACACAAACCCTAATAACACAATAATGCACGATGATAACCTGAAAAAGGATCCTCAACCTCCAAAATACCTTGGTTCTACCAGTACAAAATGGAATAAGTAGGGGGTGAGATTAAGAGCTCACTAGGAAAACACTAAAGAATCCACACATTTCCATTCACAAAAATAGAATACTAACACTTTTTTGAAATATATGAATTAACATATTTATTTAATATTTAAATAAATGAAATAATCATTCCCTAATTAAAAAAAATACAGAACATCATTTATTATTAAATGGGGTAACCACTGTATAAACCAAATTCAATGCAAAAACTCCAATCATGAAATTCAAGGCATTATTAAAAAATAAAAATGAAGAAAAAATAAGAAATTAAAAGTAGTATAATATCGATAAAAAAATTATAACTATGGGAAAATACAAAAAACACCTAGAGTGATCCCTAGATATTCATAAATCATACTAACATACTTGTGTATGGTGCATCTCCAAACACAATAACCAAATGGCCTCTCTAAATTCATATTGCTTGTGGCTCAACCAACCTAGAATTTAGGATATCCCAGGGGTAAAAACCCATATAATATGGGTGGATGAAAAATAGTCACTCAACACTCTATAAGATTACTATGAAACACACGGTAAATGTATAATATGTACGTAGGGGCCCTCACACACATGTCTCACATTACCTTTCATCCCCACACATTACTAAAACAAACACTGACACAACAAATATGATAAACCATATAGGGAAACACTTTATAGGGGTTATAGTCATAAAAAAAGTGACATAATGTTTCTAAAAAACCCTTCACATCACATAATCTTTTAAAATATCTCTCAATCATTATAAGATGCCACTTGAGCATTACATTTTAAAAAACCCCATCTCAATTCCAAAATGATAAAATGTTCCAAAATGGTCTTAAATACTATTAATCCCAATGTAAAAAAAATAATCCAAACAATTCACCAAACAACTCTTTAATAAACACAATTCTAAATGGTCCTTTTCATTCCAAATCCAATTCAACCATCAATTCATCTAAAAAAAGTAATTGAAACATAAAACATATCTAATGGTAAAAAACGACTTTCAATATATTTTTAAATGAGTCAACATTTAAAAAGTACAAAATGGTTCATGATTTCAAACATATGATTTATATTCAAATTATAGACACTAGAGGAAATATGGAATTCTGTGATAGACCCATAGTTTGAAAGAGGGAGGGAAGGAGGAAGGTAATGTGTTTTGAAATACGAATTCTTAATTTAATAAAGACCATTATAATTTCTATGATAATCCATGTCTGTGATCGAAGAACACATAGATGTTTCCACATGATTTGTAATTCCATATGTACCCATGAAATTTACCAAAAAAAATTCAATGAAACAACACATGTTTTCTAGCCAACACAATATTCCCTAAATAAAAATCATGAAATAAATTTTCATATTAACATACATGATTCCAATCTCACAATCAAAAAATGATATCAAAACATAGATTATGATAAAAAATTCTAACAAAATATTATTGTATTTTTAACGAACTCATGGAAAATAAAAAAATATTAACTATATATATAATTAAGTATATTTAAAGAATCATTTTAAAAACATATTTTTATCAAATTCATGCAATGGAAAAACACCATAATAATTAACACCAACACTTCACAAGCATGAGATAAATAATTATAAATTAATTATAAGATATATATGTATCAATGGATTTTATAGAAAATTCTAATAATGAAACACATAACTCAATGGTGTGGGAAAGCGAAAACCCCATTGAGGAAAGGATAACTATGCATGACAGAAATTCTACAAACCCCTGATCCAAAAATAAAAAGACCTAATACATTAACGATAACGACTATTTATATTCTAAACAAAACCCCACCAAGGTAGAATATATAATTCAAGAGAGTAAGTTATAATGAAGATAGTAAATAGACAAAAACCTTACAAATCTACCATAGATTGATTGGGTAGAATCCATATAGGTGGAGGATCAAAGGGAGAGGGGTTTGGGAACCCACTCAAACTCAAAAAATGACACAAGAAGAGGTACTCAACGTTAGGGTTAAAAATTGTGTGGGGAAATAATAATTTTATAAATTTAATAGTTTTGACCAATCAATTATTTTTGATAAATAGTTTACTAAACTGTGTTCCAACTGTGTGGAAGCCACTAGAGAGTACGGGCACCCTGTATGATTTGGCCATATGGTTTCCTAAACCATTGGAACCATGTGTTCCTTACTAATGGGAAACCAAGACATGTTTCATTGTTTCCTAGGAAGGTCCAAATGGTTTAACATTTCAATTTTCAAACCGTGAATAGGCCAAAAGAGGCTCGATAATTCGAAAATCTGGAATCCTAAACTCGGGATCAATATGATCCTTATCCAAAAAGTTCAATGATCATGAAAATAATAAAATAATGTTGATTCCTTGTTCGGACTATAACACACTAATAATTAACTTTTATGGTATTGTACGATGTATTAATGTTTTATAAGTTATTAAATCATTCTCAACATATTTTAAAAAACAAATATAGTTTATACATTAATATATAATTGTAACACCCCAGGTAAATAAAGAATATGACATTTTTATATTTATCCCTATTTTTGAATAAAATGTTAATATCAATTTAAATGCAACGCTATGCTCGAAGGCTTAACCCTTACGCAACAACGAGTTTCTTTTAAATTATACGTTGCACTCTAATAATAAAATAATTTTATTTTAAATGTTATTTAACGCCGAGCCGTTGAAATGACTGGAATGAACAGAACTAACTAAAAAATGATTATATATGTTTTTCAAATATTTATACTTTTTACAATAAATTCTAGAGGATTAAAAATGCGAATGAATCCAATTTTAAGCATAAACATTCTAATATTCTTTAATAGGTCGATTAACAGCCTTTTAATGGAGAACCTCTTTTAAATACACTATTTGACAATTTTCTGTGTGACATTTGACAAAATAAAATTCTTCTTTAGAATCGGGACATCAAAATTAACTTTGTGTAAATTTTTCGTTTTTTTCCGATAAAGTTCATTTTTTAATGAATAGTGAAAATTTTGTATTTTAATTCAAAAACACTTTTTAGTATAATTTATTTATATGATTAGATTATCCGTTTAATTGTATTTAATGTTAAATTTGAATATATTTTTACCATTTAATCCAATGGTGGTCATTGGAATTAATATCACTTTGAGATTGGACATAAACGAGTGTCAATCTTTTGATGGATGTTGTTTCTTAAAAACACAATATATGATTTGATAGCAGAAATTAATTATATAATTTATTAATTCAACTTCTAGGTTATGAATTTGGTAAAAAATACATAATTTTTTTATTCATAATATTAAATATATCATAGGGTGAATTTTTGGTATTCTTCTGAAAAACCATAATTTTTGATGAATAGTGAAACCACAAAGTGATAGTTACAAAAACTGATTTTTCATTTAAATGTAACTTTACCACTTCTGTGATTTGAATTTCAAAATTCCAATATAAATGATTTTCATTATTAAGTAAAATTTTGTTCAATGGGATGAATGTAATTTTTGATGAAAAGTAACTTTTAAGTTTTATTAATTGCGATTAAAGGTAATTAGTGTGATTTATGGTAAAAATGATATTACAATAAAATGAAAATATCTTGAAACTTGTCCTAACCCTATTGGATGAGTCATGGCCGGCCATGAAAACCCATGGGTCTATTTTTGGGACCCCATGGAGCCACATGGGTAAGATAATGACATTTATGCCATTTATTTAATGTAAAAGTAAAAATGACACAAACATGTAATGTTTTAATAAAACAATTTTTACATGGGGTTATAGAAGTCATATTTTTGACTATAAATATTAATTGGAAAGATAAAAATATTTCCTACATCATAGAAGTTTTTTTATAATTTTTAGACATTACATAAATTAAATTATTTATGACATCATGATGATGCACTGATTACCTCATTATTTAACAATTTAAATAAAATGAAATGAAAAGGTATAATGTAAGACCTACACATATAAAAAACCTATTGGATGGGTGGATATAGAAATATTATAACCTTATCGTCTAAATCAATCACTGTGGGACCTTTAAAATCCGAAACACGTTTGAAAATAAAGTAACATTTTATACCGTTCCAAGAGTGCCCCTCCTATCCTCTTATAAAAGGACCCCACCTCTACCTCCTTACCCACACCTCTCAAGCCTTTGGATCGGCCAAGATCTGATCATTTTGTCTCTACAGATCCATATAATCTTCCTAGAAGCCTTAACTTAGTATTTAAGCTCTTCAAGAAACTCTTTTGGTGCAAACCAAAGGGAGTTACCCGATTTTAAGGTAACGTCTTCACTTGTGCTATTTTGTTTTATTTTGCTACTCCAACCCCCTAAACTCATTTTATTAACTTCTTTTGAAACAAAACTAGTATATTCCATATAATAGGATGTTTTTATAATTAGGATTCTATCTAGACTTACACAAACATACATCTAATGGTTAAAGAACATATTGTTTCTGTGGATGGTGAATTTCTGCCTCACGAAACGATGATTGTTCAATATTCTATTAACACCTTCAAAGATGGCCATTAAAATTTCACTATATATGTATATGATATATAATATGTTTATATTTTTCTTAAGATTCTGTATTTTTCGTTTATGGCATACCTTTATGGTTTCTATTATGGGTAAACGCGATATATTCATTTTAGGAAGTGCGGACTACCGTCCCCTCAAAGTGATTTGATTCGTTAATACCATATGAGGTACATATAAGGGATAGATTTAATGATATTATATATGATACCATACTGTAATTATAATACTATTATGTATCATTATTTTTTAATTCCATTAAATATGAAATTGAAATGGAAGTAGCGTTCATGCGTACGTACAACTTACTGTCCCCATGAATAGTACATTTGATTTCTTACCTCTAAATGTTATATAATATTATAAATGCATGTAAAAAATAGATATATATGATATATATGATATCTACTTAATTAATATAATTCTGGATATAATGGATATTTTACCCCATGAACAAACTTGTAATTATAAAGAGTTTATTTTTGACTCAAGTAGCAATGATCGTTAAAATGACCGTTATTAACTTAAATAATTACATAGTGTTCATGACATCGTAATAAGTGATATAAAAGTAATAATGAACTTGAAAAATGTTCTTAATCAAGAATAAATTAACTCATGTTTATTATTAAGGAGATTAAAGAACGATCGAGTCAAGTCGGATACAAGGTAAGGGATCATACCCCTCCCTTTCTTTTTAAGTACACTCTTTTATGTCATTCCTTTTAAGCTAATATTTCTTATGATTGGGATGGAATTTTATATTATTAGTACTGTAATTTTGAGTCTCATATGATGAGAGAACCTATTTTCTCTCATAAATCCATTTTGGATGTTTTGATTGGCGCCGTTAGGCTGCCAAATTTTCATAAGAGATCCAGCCTCTCTCTTACTTTGTAAGTACCCTCCTTTATGTCACTTCTTTTATGCTCCTATTTGTTATGTTGGATGATGTTTTTTTATATTTCTATTTCTGTAAATTTTATGTTAATATGATGAGAGACCCTATTTGATCTCATCAATCCATTTTTTGGAAGATTTATGTGGCGCCGTTAGGCTGCCGAGTTTTCTTAAGGGATTTTACATCTCACTTTTATTCTCGTGAGATTTATGATAAATTTTCCACCATTTCCTTTCATTGGTATATGTACTTCCCATTATTCTAATATTTGTGTAATCTAATTTCATTTATGAGTTTTAACATCAATTTTTTATTGTCATTCTTTCATGGGGTGTATGTTTCGAAAGATACCCAAGTTAGTAAGGGAACCTTTCACCCTCCTCTTTTAAAAGACTTCTTGTGTTGGGAATTTTAATTTACATATTGTAATGTTGGGATATGATATTCTATATCCTTATTGATGTATATTTTTTTTCCATGTTATGAGATACCCTTTTTATCTCTCATCAACTCATTTTCTGAATTTTGAATTGACGCAGTTAGGCTGTCAATTTTTTGTAAGGGGACTTCTTAACCCAATTTCCATTCATTGGGTTAATCTCATACTTTCAAATTATGTCATTATATTATTAAGTAATATATTTTATTTGTACTTTCATTATGTGTAATTATAGTTAATACACATAATAGATCTGTTTTATTTAAAAAAATGATCTTTGTATGGGACGTCGTCTCAATCTCCATTCAATTGGGAATATTTTATTTTATACACAACATTATTTTATATGGTGTGTAAACTCCATTGACTTTTATTCTTATTAAAAATGAATATTTTTTTTATACAACGCGTTTTACTAAACGAAAAAAGGAATGTTTTTTTGTCTTACGTATATGGCGACAACGACATCTCCACCGCCGTGACCATTATTTGAGTTTCGGATTCCTCCACAAGCTATTACTTTTTTTGAATGAAAAATAAATACCATGTTTTAATTTTCTTTTATTTTGGTATTGAAAATGGTTTTCATCATGTTTTTATATCAATGTGTTGTATTGATATATTGTGATTGAAAACTGGAAAAGATATGTTTCCTTTATGCATGTTTTATGTGATACGATTATGTTATGGTTCGTGGGCATTGTTATGAAGACGGGTGATTCCATGATAAACTAAGTGCAGGTGAGCCCGATATATCTCTCCAATACATTGGGTAACACGAAGGAGTTAAACGTTAAGGTTTATATGAAGATATTTAGGGACTATTCTATGATGGGTACTCCAAACGTAACCATGAGGGTTACTCCCTATGAAAGAATGTTATGAATGCCTCATGTTACCTTTATTTCTTATGATTTCTATGATTTATTCATGATTTGATGAGTTATGTGATTATGTTTTATGAGTAAATTATGATTTCATGCATGGACTAATGTTTTCATTTCGTAATTTTATATCCCTTACTGAGCTTTTTATGCTCATCCCATGTTTTTGAAATGTTTTTCACAGGTCAAGGGAAAGGTACATGATGTGATGATAGTGTCAAGGAAGTGTCACGAAATAATCCATGTTTTATTTTAAATATGTTTCTATTGATGGGAAAAATGAGTACTATCTTTTATGTAACCACTTTGTTTAAATGTGAAATGTAATGCATGTTTTATGATCTAATTCACTAAAACTCTAAACCTAAAAAGATCATCAACGTGTATTCTTGAGGTAACTCAATATTAATTAAGGTTTAAGGATGTGGATTTATAGTTGGTATCAAAGGTCGTTTTAGACAACTTTAGGGATTAGAAGTTTTTGTTAGACACATGGTTAGTCCATATATCTATTATTTCAGTTAAATCCTTGTTTTATATCTTTTTTCCGGTCATGTAATGTCAGTTATGAATGGAAGGAGGAGGATCTCAAATGACATTCCTATCTCTTCCGGATGACATGCTTGCAATAATTATTTTAAAGTCATGTTCAGTTGATTGTGAAACTTTTTCTAGCATACAACTCTCTTGCAAGCAGTTGTTTGAGATATCAAACACCTATTCTATACCACGTTATCATTGTGGATCATGGGTTGTATTTAGACAAATACCATTTTCACAATATTCTCATATTTTCAAGAAAGGTAAATATTATCAAGGTATTTTCAAAAATTTTACCTCATCACAAGAAGTTGAAGCATATTATGATTTTAAAAATGGTGCTGAAGAAGGAGACCCTTACACAACCTATTTATATTTGTTTTTAAAATATAGTCTCTCAGAACATACTTATGGTATTTTAAAAGGACCAATAATAGAAAGTTTCAACTCTAATTATTTCCGACTATTTTATAGAAATAATGTTTTATCATATGTTTTGGAATTATATGTCATAC
This sequence comes from Viscum album, assembly GCA_963277665.1. NCBI lineage: Eukaryota > Viridiplantae > Streptophyta > Magnoliopsida > Santalales > Viscaceae > Viscum > Viscum album. The sequence goes on from OY728159.1 coordinate 1,439,594,170, forward strand.
ATGATTATTTTCCAAAACTATTTTTCTGTGAACACCCATATGACCCATATTGTACAAGGTGTATTTGGATGGAGGAGGAAAATTATTTTGAAGGATCTCTAAGTCATTTTTGTAAGGCATGATAATTCTAACTACGTGAACATGATGTCGATGAAACCGACTGGACGCTATGATCAAGGTATGCTGTTATTCATTTTGGGAATCATTTTATTTTATGGTGGTGAAATACGACTTCAAGAATTAAGATGATGATATCGTAATGAATTTGGACAAAAATGAGAGGTATAAGGAAACAATTTAGGTTAAAACATGTTAGGGTTATTTTTGGAGTTTTATAAAATGGACAACATGCAGACCATGTGACAACCCGTCACGTCGGACAAAGCTGCGGGAATCGAACCGACAACCAAAGTGCGACTGGTATTTATATCCTACCACTAGACTATGTTATATCCCTAGATAGTATGACTTATTCATTTTATTTAGATGATTTTATGAATTAAGAGTAAGTTTTGTTTAGGTTTATCTATGAAAATTATTAACCTATCATGGAGGATATGTGATTAGGTTAATTAATTTTCAATATGAGACTTTTAGAGTAACTAATGTTAATTGGAGATAAGTGTTAATTTGTACCTTGGAATACTATGTGACTAAATCCATAAAATATTTGTGTTTCAATCTTATTTTGGTTTAAATTATAGAATTTAATGGAAAAATTGTTTATCGAATGGTCCTCGTTGAACTTTGGGTTTTGTTGGACAAATTTTGGAGATTAAGAGTAGATTTTCTATTTATAAAGGGTTATCCTTTTCTAGTTTATCTGATCTTGTTCTAACAATTTTGGTTTTAGTAAGGGTCTAATGACATGGGAAATATATAGTTCTATTTTTTTGGATTATGTGATTCTCTAGAAATTGATTATAGTACTCTTAATGCGAACAAGTCTTCCTAAATACTCATCTTTTAGAGAAAATAAGAGTTTGTGTAAGAAATCTAGTGAAAGTTGAAAGTCATCATGACAAGTAAGTATGTTTCCATAAGATCAAAAATAAATTACTCAATGAAACATAACTTAAAACAAAAATGTTTTCTATTAACTCTTCCTACTGGGGAATTGAATATCGTTTAACCCCCACAAGTTTGTGATTTTCTTGTGGTTAACTTTATCCTAAACATGTTTTCTATCACTCTCCCTCAGAACAAGACCCTTTTATTTTTCTTACATATACATGTTTTCCTACATGGAATCCTAATATGGGTTACCTCGGGTTACCACTGTACTTCTCTTTCTTTCTTTTAATGTGATTGTTTTACCGACTCTTGTTCCGATGTGGGACTTTCAATGATTTTTCCGAGCCCAATTTTAAAATTGCGAGGAAGCAATTCCCAAAAGGGGGGAAGGATGTAACACCGAAGGTAAATAAAGAATATTTCATTTTTATATTTATCACTATTTGTGAATAAAATTTTAATTTTAATTTAAATGGAATTCTATGCTCTATGGCTTACCCAATACGCAACAATGAGTTCCTTTGAAATCATGTGTTGCACTCTAATAATAAAATAATTTTAATTTAAAATGTAGTTAACACCTAGCTGTTGTAATGAAGATAATGAACAAAACTAACTACAAAATGATTATATATCTTTGTAAAATATTTTTTTCTTTTTACAATAAATGTTAGAGTATTAATAATGCAAATGAATCCAATTTTAAGCGTAAACATTCTAATATTCTTTAAAAGCTCGATTAACCACCTCTTGATGGAGAACCTCTTTTAAATCATCTTTTGACAATTTTATGTGTTATATTTGACAAAATAAAATTCTTCTTTAGAATCGGGTCATCAAAATATACATTGTGTCTATTTTTTGTATTTGTCCGATAAAGTTCATTTTTTAATGAATAGTGAAAAATGTTGTATTTTAATTAAAAACCTCTTTTTAATATAATTTATTTATATGATTATATTATATTTTTAATTTATTTTAAATTCAAATTAGAATATATTTTTACCATTTAATCTAATGGTGGTCATTGGAATTAATATCACTTTGAGATTGGACATAAATGAGTGTTAATCATGTGATAGATATTGTTTCTCAAAAACACGCTATTTGATTTGACAACGGAATTAAATTATAAAATTTATTAATGAAAATTATATGTTATGAATTTTTTAAAGACATAATTTTTGAATTCATAATATCAAATATATCTTAGGGTGAATGTTTGGTATTTTTATGAAAAACCTTAATTTTTGATGAATAGTGAAACCACAAAGTGGTAGATACAAAAACTGATTTTTTGTTTAAATGGAACTTTACCACTATTGTGATTTGAATTTCAAAAATCCAATATAAATTATTTTCATTATTAAGTAAAATTTGGTTCAATGGGATGTAAATAATTTTTTATGAAAAGTAACTTTTTAGTTTTATCAATCACGATTAAAGGTAATTAGTGTGATTTAAGGTAAATATGATATTATAATAAAATGAAATTATCTTGAAACTTGTCCAAACCCTATTGGATGAGTCATGGCCGACCAAGACAACCCATGGGTATATTTTTGGGACCCCATGGATCCACTTGGGTAATATAATGACATTTATGCCTTTTATTTAAAGTAAATGTAAAAATGTCACAAACATGTATTGTTTTACTAAAACAATTTTTACATGGGGTTATACAAGTAATATTTTTGACGATAAATAGTAATTAGAATGATGAAAATATTTCCTAAATCATCGTATTAGTTTTATAATTTTTAGACATTATATAAATAAAATTATTAATGACATCTTGATGATGCAACAATTACCTCATTATTTTACAATTTAAATAAAATGAAAAGATCATGAAAAATCTAAGACCTACACATGTCATAAACCTATTGGATGGGTGGATATCGAACTATTATCACCTTATACTCGAAATACATCAATGTGGGTCCTTTAAAATAAGAAACACATTTGAAAATAATGTATCATTTTATACCATTCCAAGAGTGCCCCTCCTCTCCTCTTATCAAAGGCCCCCACCTCTACCTCCTTACCCACACCTCTCAAGCCATTGGCTCGGCCAAGCTCTGATCATTATGTCTCTCCAAATCCCACTCCTCATCCTAGATTCCTTAACAGAGGAATGAAGCTCTTCAGGAAAACCGTTTGGCTCAAACCAAATAGAGTTACCCGAATTTAAGGTAACGTCTTCACTTGTGCTATTTTGTTTTATTTTGCTTCTCCAACCCCCTAAACTCATTTTATTAATTTCTTTTGTAAAAACACCAGTATATTAAATATAATAGGATGTTTTTATAAGAATTATTAGAGATAAAATTACCAACACCTACATCTAATGGTTAAAAAACATACTGTTTATGTGGATGGTTAATTTTTTCCTTACGAAACAATGATTGTCCAATATTCATTTAACACCTTCAAAGGTGGCCATTAAGATGTCACTATATTTATATATGATATATAATATGTTTATTTTTTCCTTATTATTCTATATTTTTCATTTATTTCATACCGTTATGGTTTCCATTATGGGTAAACGCGATATCTTCATTTTAGGAAGTGTGGACTACCACCCATCAAAGTGATTTGATTCGTAAATACCATATGTGGTACGTATAATTGATATATTTAATGATATAATATATTATACCATAATGTAATTATAATTCTATTATGTATCATTATGTTTTTATTCCATTAAATATGAAATAGAAATGGAAGTAGAATTCACGCGTACGTACGACTTACCGTCTCCATGATTGATGCATTTCATTTTTATCTCTAAATGCCATGTAATATTATAAATTCATGTATAAAATGTATATATATGATATATATTATACCTATATAACGAATACAATTCTGGATATAATGGATATTTTACCCCATGAACAAACATGTAATTATAGAGAGTTTATTTTTGACTCAAGTAGCAATGATCGTTAAAATGGCCGTTATTAACATAAATAATTACACAGTGTTCATGACATTGTAATAAGTGATATAAAAGGAATACTGAACTTGAAAAAGGTTTATAATCAAGTATAAATTAAATCATGTTTATTATTCAGGATATTAAAGAACGATCGAGTCAAGTCGGATACGAGGTAAGGGATCCTACCCCTCTCTTTCATTTTAAGTACACTATTTTATGTCATTCCTTTTAAGCTCATCTTTCTTATGATTGGGATGTTATTTTATATTACTCTTACTGTAATTTTTAGGTTCATATGATTATAGACCCTATTTTCTCTATTTAATCCATTTTGGATGTTTTGATTGGCGCCGTTAAGCTGCAGAATATTCGTAAGAGATCCAACCTCTCTCTTTCTTTTTAAGTACTCTCCTTTTTGTCACTTCATTTAATCTCCTCTTTGTTTTGTTGGGGGATGTTATTTTATATTCCTCTTTCTGTAAATTTTATGTTAATATGATGCGATGCCCTATTTGATCTCATCAATCCATTTTTCGGATGTTTTAAGTGGCACCGTTAGGCTGCTGAGTTTTCGTAAGGGGTTTTTCATCTCACTTTTATTCACGTGATATTTATGCTACATTTGCCACCATTTCTTTTAAGTTTTATATGTACTGCCCATTATTATACTCTTTGTGTAATATACGTTTGTTTATGAGTATTTACATCAATGTTGTATTGTCGTTCTTTCATGGGGTGTATGTTTTGAAAGATACCCATGTCGGTAAGGGAACCTTTCACCCAACTCTTTTTAAAGACATCTTTTGTTGGGTCTTTTAATTTACATATTTTAATGCCAGGATATGTTCTTATATATCCTTATTGATGTCAATTTTATGTCAAAGGTATGAGATACCCTTTTTATCTCTCATCAACTCATTTTCCGAATTTGGAAGTGATGTCGTTAGGATGTAAAATTTTTATACGGGATCTTCTTAACCCATTTTCCGTTCTTTGGGTTAATCTCCTAATTTCAAATTATGTCATGATATTATTATGTCCTATATTGTATTTGTACTTTATTTATGTGTAATTATAGTTAATAAACATAGTAGATTTATTTTATTTAAAAATTGATTTTTGTAAGGGACTTCGTCTCAATCTCCATTCATTGAGGCGTAAATTTGTTTATACACAACTTTCTTTTATACGGTGTATAAACCCATTTGACTTTTATTCTTATTCAAATGGAATAATTTTTTTATACGAAGCATTTTACTAAATTACAAAAGTAATGTTTTTTGTCGTACGTATGCGGCGACAAAAGCTTCTCCACCGCTGTGACCATTATTTGAGTTTCAGCTTCCTCTGCAAGCCATAACGTTTTTTTGAATGAAAAATAAATACCATGTTTTCATTTTATTTTATTTTGGTATTGAAAATGGTTTTCATAATTTTTTTATACCAATGTTTTGTATTGAAATCATTTGATTGAAAAGTTGAAATGTTATGTTTCCTTTATGCATGTTTTAAGTGATACGATTGTGTTATGGTTCTTGGGCATTGTTATGAAGACGGGTGGTTCCGTGATAAACTAAGGGCGGGTGAGCCCGATATAGCTCTCCAATGCATTGGGTCACACGAAAGGGTTAAACGTTAAGGATTCTCCGAAGGGAGTTAAGGAATATTCTGTGATGGGTATTCCAAACGTAACCATGGGGTTACTCCCGGTGTAAAAATGTTATGAATGCCTCATGTTACCTTTATGTATTATGAATTCTATGATTTATTAATTAATTTATGATGTATGTGATTATGTTTTATGAGTAATGTATGATTTCATGCATGGACTAATGTTTTCATTTCATACTTTTATATCCCTTACTGAGCTTTTTATGCTCATCCCAGGTTTTTGAAATGTTTTTCACAGGTCAAGGGAAAGGTACATGATGTGATGATAGTGTCAAGGAAGTGTCATGAAAGAATCCATGTTTTATTTTAAATAAGTTTCTGTAGATGGAAAAAATGTGTACTATCTTTTATGTAACCACTTTGTTGAAATGTAGAATGTTATCCATGTTTTATGATCTAATTCTCTAAAACTCTAAACCTGAAAAGATCCTCAACGTGTATTCATAAAGTAACTCAAGAATGACTAAGGATTAAGGCTGGGGACTTATAATAATGATCAAAATTATTTATATAGGTTTATAATTAATATTTATTCATAAATTGTTTTAGCTTAAAAAATGAAACAATTTCCAAGACACTATGTAAGTTAGTGGATGAAAAAAAAACAGTTTTTAACCTTCAATTGTTTGTTCCAGACGTATATATTTTTTAGATATAATAGGCTATCACACAAAATATTGGGTTTCATTATAATAAAACTATATTAATATAATTCCTATGTTGTTCCATAAAATATGATTGACATCAAGGATATATTATCACAAAATAATATATTATATATGGATATCAAAAAATAAATTAAATTCATAATAATCTAATTTTTTACCATCTTTAATGTTTATCAATTCATTTAAAAATAATTTTATAAAATTCGATTGCATTATTCGTCAATAAACATTTAAATAAATATATAATTAGTATATGGGTAATATGGAAATAAAATTTATATATCATGTCATCAATCAAGGTAGACTCTAATCACATATAACCTAAAAAGTAGTGTTTAATATTTTGAACATATTAACATACATAAAAATATTAACCAATGACTTTATTTATATCTAATATGATAATGATGTCACATGTGAATCGAAAATGCATCACAATCATTGAATATTTCGTAATTGTGATCACAATAATACCTGACATTGAAATACGTCGGCAATTTATTTTATGAATCATAATACAAAAATACTTTAACCATTTGATTTCAATATATATAATGTATTATTCTAGTATTTTACTTCGGTCATTAATTTCTCTATTTATATAATTTATTCTAGTTTTTAAATAAAATGTGAATTAACCTAACAATATTCTTGAGGAGTGTCAAACGAAGAGAACAATAAGGCTAGTTTTCAAGTACCATGATACAATCGAGTCAAGATCAACATTCCCTTTTTATAATTATTACACCTATGTACATCAATTTCAGATCCACTTCCACTTAGAGTATCCATAGGTGGATATGATTCTATGAAAAATTATAATTTATTTCCAATCAAATATATTGGATATTATTGTATATTTATCCTGAAAGACTACCTTAGGGTTATGTTCTCTATTCTATGTTTTATAAAATCTAGTTAATGAGGATTCAACCCAAATTACTTAGATACTAACAATAGTGACCCAGAAACATGTACCCTAGAGTCGGTTCCTATTACGATCTAATTCAAATATGATAGAAAAAACCAAATTTGGAATGCCTACTTTGTTTATAGGTCTTGGTAAACTGGATAAAGACATGTTTCTTTCATTACATATGGGGTAAAAAATCTAAAAAATAATTTTTAGTATTATATTATTCAAATGTAAAATTATTCTTTTTATTGCTTCCCTACGTATTACTCATAGCACACTTCGTGGGATCCTATAGAATGGATAATAATAAGGGTTGTCATATAAAATTAGTAACAATTAAATACAATGGAATAAATAAAGGTTAAATAAAGATGATCCATATAGAAATGAAAATAAATGAAAACACATGAAATTTAATAAATAATTTATAATGAATTGAATGAAAAGTATAGCATGTTGAATAAAAAAAATTCCATTCAAATAAATACTGAAATTCTTAATCTAAAAGGAAAGGTATATATATGAAAATTATGTTCATTTAATCAATAATATTAGAATGAAATACATCCATTTTTTTTTAATAGTCAATATATCATGTATACTAATAGACCAATCTGAATGTAGGAAATGATTTATAATTTGGAAACATATTTCCTAGGTACATGATACCTTTACCATCAAGAACATTTTAAAAATTGTTTAAAAAGTACTGGGTGAAAAGACCACTAACTCATTCAAACAGGATTATCCCATGAGACATCCAATGCTTGATGGGTATATATATAATTGGGAACCACCCCTATAATTCATATCAAATTTATTTCTATTATATTGAATAATTGATTTAATTCATGAATAATGTGACCTATTGAATATCAATATTGAATAAAATATTTGTGTTTTTTGATAATTCCCAAATAAATCAAATAACATTCAAGTCCTAATTGTATTTAAATATTCTCTATATTTTATTTAATAATAATATTTATTATAAATGGTGTTGATATTTAGTGGAGATTTGATGTTTAATGATTATGAAAATGTGAACATTTCAATGGGAAGTTAATGACTATAAGAATTATTCAAGGATATTAATGTCAACATTGTCCTTATTGAAAATAATCATAATCCATCAATAAAAATTATAAATATAATATCAATATAATTTATACCCATTGGAGTTATAATAAATTATGCTTTTCATTCGGTAAAAAAATATTATTTAAAAACAGTAATGAAAAATATATCATATTCATTTTGATAAACTTCTTAAAACTACATTTTATTATAAATTATTTTATTAAAATAATTTTTTTAAAAAATATTTTCATATATTTTCAAATGAAAATTCAATTAAATAATTTTGGAAACGTCTATAGACGTCCTTCAAGTTGAGAAGAATAATCCTTTTGTACTATAAAATTGTAAGAAAAGTGACTTGTTTGGAAAGAAATATGTATATTCCATTTAAAGAAATTTGAAAATACAAAATGTTTTAAAATTATTTAACAAATAATTTTTAAATGGATATATATATTTAAAAAAAATATAACACCAGAATTTAAATGAAAATAAATCGCCGACCTAAGACCGAAATTGAGTCGTGTTTTATATAAATATTTTCCAGAATAATTTATATAACAATGAGGGGAAAATTGATAATATTATTTAAAAAATATTGTATAAAAAAGAGGTCAATAAAATTAAAATTTTTATTAATCAATTATCGAATAATTTTCTTTAATGGTAATTTATTAATGAACAATCCCAATTAAAATTATATTGTTGTATAAACCATTGAAATTATCATAATAATGATATGAGAAAACGTAAATATATCGATTAGGTGAATCAAATTTTAATCCAAATAAAATTGCATTAAAAATATAAAAATATATTTCAATTTATTATCCATATAATCATATAATATAAATGACAATGAGTAATAAGGCATAATGAAAATGAATTGAGTTATAAAATTTTTTTTGACTTGATAACACTTAGTTAAAATACATTAGATGAAATAACAAAAATTAATATTAAATATACCATTATTTTTGAATTAATCATGATATTAAATTTCAATTGTTATTTTATAATCCGTATAAATGAAACTAGGTGCATAGCATTATAATATACCTCAATGAAATGAAATTGTTACGAAATCCCTTACGTTACACACCACTTTGATTGTGAACCATTTATACTCTTTTATATTTATTTCATGAATGTTATTTAATTAAATAAGAATAATATTAATATTAATAATAAAATATATTATCCGTTTATAACATCTCATCACCATTTTGTTAAAAATCATTCACTATTTTCACTATTTTGGGTGTTAATTTCCTTATATTTCGGTTATGTTTTGTTTTTTAATATTTATTATCCTATTTAGTATATAATTATTTCATCATATTTATAATATATAACATGAATTAAATCTCATATATTTTTATTGTATATAAATTTATATTAATAAATAATATATGGTTATATTAAATAACATACATTGTCTATGGAGATTTTAGGTCATACCTATGTTTGTGAATTTTTCCATTTTTTATCATATCAATAAAATAAAATTAACTAATATATATGTATATTATAATAAATTTATCATATTAAAGTTATATTTATCACATATGTTAATTAAAACCATTTTTAAAACATTCTATATAAACTGTGAATGAATCACATTTCTTTGGGGAGGTAGTAGTCCACACATCCAAAAATGGTTCCATCATATTCTTGAAATATGGAAAGTATAAAGTCAGGTGTTACATATAAACTAAATAATCCTATAAAAAATAAATATAATACATACCATATCAAAAATAATTTCCATCATAATTTTTATCTTTGATAGATTTTAATAGAAGAATGAATGACATCAGTTCATGAGGTGGTAGCATGATGTATACAAAAAAGATGATTGTGTATCCCAAATGATAGAAGTTTGTATAGTTTTAGTTCATAACCATAACATAAAAATATATAGGTATATTTAATTTACCAAGTATTTAATATAATAAATATATAATAATAATTTAATTGGTTGTGGGAAAGTTAAAAAAATTTCATGTTGAATAACATTAACTCCTCATCGGGTAACACCTTTTTGTACTATACAAAAATCAATCCTCAAATTTATTTATAATATATTTTATGTTTCAGTGATTATATTGTTTTTTTGGTTGAGTTTATGTTTGGTGGAATTGGATTAGAAAATTTTCTTCAGGGGTGTGAATAAGTGGGAGGGGTTCCAAAACATTTTAGTGGAGGAGGAGTGGAATTATTGAAAATTCCTAATAGTAAACAATATTAAGTATTCTCCCATACATAATCGGACAAATCTAATACAATAATTAAGTATAATATGGTATATTGTATTAATAGGGAAATAAATTTTGTTTTGGGAAGCATTTGATGTCATTTGCCCCCTTATGGATTATATTAAAACACTCCATAAAATAATTTTTACCTTAATCATTGTAAATAATTTTTATTTATTGCACTATTACATTTGGTCAGAATCTAAGTTGATAATCATGGAATTTTTGAATTTTTTGGATTAAAAATATTTAATCAATATTTTCATATGAAATTAACATTGGTTGTAAAAAATAATTTAAAATGAATCTCATAGATGGGATGAGAAAGAAGGTTTATATAGAGAATTTATAAAATATTTCACTACGGTCTTATATATATATTAATTATAATAATGATTCCAATAAACAAATTTGGATTAATATATGGATTATTAATCTATCATAATTTTAAAAACAATTTAAAATATAATTTACATTACTAATTATTAATAAGAATGTTGATTTTTTAATTAAATTTAATATTTTTTCGAATACATCAAGAAATGAATATCTTTTAGAAAACACTAAAATTACATATTAAGATAATTTTTACATTAATAATTAAATACTGTAGATTATATTTTCACATAAAATTTATATTCTTTTAAAAAAATATATTGCCCCTCTCTTAAATGGTGGAAAGCTACCATTAGAAAAATATATATTTTTATATGTAAAATTGGAGTTAATTTTCTGATCTTATGCATTTGAAATCGGTTGGATGAATGTAAAAAATATTTTATTCAATATATGATATATATATAATTAATATAATTCAATTAAATTATATTATTTAATTTATAAAAATAAAATTTATAATTTTTCATTAAAATAGATCTTTCTAAAAATATTTATTTTATATCCAACTTGTTGTAGTTATTATTTCGAATTAATTGGTATCTGATGAATTCAACTAAATTTTTTAATTAGTTAGATCATACTATTCATACACTTCAATTTAATTCATATCTTATAATTATAATATTAAATAATAATATTAATAGTGTATTATTGTTCTGTAAAAATCAGTATTGCATGTAATGAATGTGATCAAATAAATTCATTCTTTCTAGCCACAAAGGAATATCATTTTAAAATTTATTGAATCCTAAATAATTGATATAATTTTTTAAAAATATTAAATTTACCCCATTTTTTTATGATTTTATATCATATTCTATGATTTTTTTAATACACTATTTCAAAAAAAGTAACCCATTTATAATTTTCATGGATTTATTTTTTTATTTTCTTTTTTCCAAAGATAATAATAAGGGTGTATTGGAATTTTATAAATTTTATATTTGAAATAATATATATTATTTATAGTTGAATTGAAATTTATTTTCCTTAAATTCTATCATTTAGGAAAAATAGAAACATCATATATGTGTATGTATAGCCTACCATCTCCATGAATAGAGTAATCGATTTCCTATCTCTAAAATATATAAACTACTCTAAATACATAAATATTAAGTATATTTTATATCGATATAATGTATTAAATTATGAATTTGATATAACCATGATTTTCATATCCCTAAAACCATTTAATTGGTTTTTAATTTAATTTCCATTCATTATTTGATACAAGGGTTTTCCCAAACATTTTTGGAGGAAATTGTGAGTTTTCTTGATTTGGGCCAAATCATGATATCATTTATAAATTTAAAAACCAACTCTTTTATCTCATATAACTCCTTTATTTTGTAAAAAATTTCATCTCTTCCACTTCCAATGTGGCCTCTCCAATCTTATTAACACCCTAATATAAATTTGGAACCTCTTGGAATCTATAATCAGGGTAGATTTGGGTTTTTATTTAAAGAATAAGGACCAGCCCGTAATCCCATTTCCAAATTTTTAAAATGTTTTTTATTTAATATATTATTCAATTTTTAATCTCATTCGGTGATTCTACCTCCCTCAAGAATCCAATATCTCTAGGATATCCCCCATCTTCATGTATCCATCTTCAGAGCTCATTTCCATTGCGGATTAGTGGAAAAAATCTCAAGCTATCTCAAATCGTTCAGATTTGAAGAGGTATTTTGATTCCTTCATAACATCTCCATTTTTCAGTCATTTCCTCTTAATCTAGTCCATAATCACCTCATCATCATTATTCTAGCCTCATTATCATTTTTTTCTGTTAGTAAATTCATTTACTAGTGTATTTGGGTCGTTTTATTCATGATATCTCAAGTAAGTGGGTTTCCCCTCATATTTTTCCAATTATATTAGGGTTTCATTCACTTTTATTTAGGGTATAAAATGACTATAGGATAAGGTTGTAACTAGGGATTGATTTTCAGTCATTTTTATTGAAATATTATGGATTATGTATTTATTTCACTTCCTTATGGTGTGGTGGTGGTGTGGTTAATGTTTCACACAACGATTTGATTTTTTTCGCACAAATGGTAGGTGATTCCGTGTGTAAGAATTATTGGATGGGTTAGTGTTTCTCTATTTATATTTTTATAATGATTCAATTCCATTATGATTGATTTGAAAGTTATATTTTGTATCATTTGTTTAGGGGTTGGTTTTTAAGTTTCATTTTTGTGCCAAAATTAATATTTTTGTGTTTATTCATTGTTGTGTTCATTGGGTTTGTTTTATGATTCATTGAATAGTTTTATTGAATAATGTAATGGATTCCAATTCGGGTTTTTGGTGATATTGTAATGATTTTTCTATTCAAAGAGGTGTGTTAGAAGGATTTTATGTGCCAAACACGATTACACTCATTGGACTTGTTTTCTGGTGGTTTTAAATGGTTTATTAATTTCCGTAATAGGTGGAATTATATTTAAAAACTATTTTGGAAGAAGTTTACTTTTTAAATGGTTTATTTTATCGTTAATGGGCAATTTTTTCATGGGTAATATCTTCTAATTGTTTTGTAAAATTGATTAAAGGATTTTTTGAAGTGTGTAAGAGAGGTGAAATGTGTTTTGGGCTGTTTTGGTGTGATAATGAATTCCCAGAAGAAATTGAATGAAAAAGGGGATCATGTGATATCTGTGTGGGATATTTGGTGTGTGTGGGACATGGATGTATCATTTTAATTTTCAAATGGAATTTAATGTCTCGTAAAAAAATTTGGATCAGAAGTGGGAAAAATAGTGTATCTAGATGGGTGGATGGGTACTTGTGTACTGGTGATCCCATGGTGTTTAACCCATATTTCACATAATATGTTTGATGATGAAAAAACTAACTAAAAAATGAAAATTGTGGTATTGGTGGACCACTAGATTTTGGGAATTATCCATACTAGTTTATCATGTTCATGAGATGAGATATTTGTATAACTACTTCCAAATAGTACGAGGTACCTGGGACACACAGTGAGACTGTGCCTATGTTTGTTTTCAAATTTCTAGTTCTCATTATATATTTTATTCTTACCATAAGAATAAAGTAGGATTGGAAGGTGTTATTATGTCAGTTTTTAATTATTTTTAAATGATTTTATTTCTTTTAAAGTATCCATCTTTAAAAATGATTTTATTTATAGTTGCATCTTCTAATGAATTTTACTAACATTTAATGTTTAGAAACATACATTCTTTTTGTCTTATAATGACTATAAAATGGAATACTTGTGATGTGTAATCCTACTTGGACTTGGATCACACCCTACTTACATCATGTGGTATAAGTAGACTTGGTTATCATTGTCATTGGTTGGGTAAATCATTTAGTGTCAGTGGTCTTGGTTTCTAGTGGTCCTTCGTGATGAGCTATTTTGGAGATGTATTATGGGTGTTTCCCCATGTCATTTGGATGTTCATGACTATCAATTTTGGTTATGTTTCTTTGTAATATTTATTAATCTATTTTTTAAATTTTTTAACTCAATTATTATATTTCGTAAAAGATAATTTTATTTGAAAAAACCAGATTTGTTTTATTGGATTCATTTGTTGTTTTAGGTTTATATATTCGGTTAAATCATAACCAAATTTCATTTTATGATACCCACAATACTATCCCAACCCATGGGGACCAGGAACCCCCTTCAAGTCATGCCATAGATGGGGCTGGGTTCCGGTTTTGAAGGCGAATAGATTTGGTTCGTGACGTACTTGTATCAGAGTGTTAGGTTTTCTCTCATGGGTCATGTTATTTAGGGAAGAGTCAGGATAGACCAAAGCATGGTTTATTGGGACTTGACATTCTAATTATGAGTAGGTTCCCTTTCTAGAAAAACATGTTGTGGGATTCCTGTCACTATGTGATGTAAGGTTTTATCTGAGGCTATTTGTTTTCAGGTGTCATCGAAGATTGGGGAAATCAATAGAGAGTTGGGTCAATGGTCTTAGTGAGCTCACATGGCCTGGAAATCCATCTGGATCCAGGGATATTATACATGATAACTCTCCATATTGGTTATGTTATTTTCTTATGTCCTCCAACAATATGTACAAGTCACCCACCAAAAAACGTTTCCTCTCATATTATCGCGTGTCCTTTCGTTTTGGTATCATGGAATCTTGGTTTTAAAATTATAAATAAGATTTCATTTAATAAATATTAACTTTTTTTGAATGATTTTCCAATAAATAAAATTTTTATTGATTTCTAAAATGTTGTAAATTAATTTTCGGAACAATTTTTAAATGGTAAACGGTGTGTTTACTCATATTTTAAAATTATGAATTATTTTAGAGTCGGTTTTGAACATGTATTCCAAATATACTTTTCAAAATTATTGACAAGTGTTTTGTGTTGAATGAAGTGTTTTGGGAATTTATTATGGGATTTTTCAGAAAAATTTTCATTTTGTATCTAGTAATCAATTGAAATGTTTAATAAATCATTGGAATCTATTTTAAATGATAAAATATGTGTTTTTAAATTGATGTTTGTTGATGAATGAATGTTATTTTTCAAAATATTGGGATGGTTTTTAAATAGGAAAAATGATTCAAAATTAATTTATGGATTGAAAATTGTGGTTTTATTTTAATGAATGGGAATTTATAAAATTTATTTTATGATATAAATTAATTTTCTGTTCTGTGTTTATCAGTTTTGAGAAAAAGGGAAGTGTATGTTAAATGTTTTGTTTTGGAAACATGGAAGGAATTTTAGTTTCAGTATTTCTTATTTCTATGAGCAACCACATGCATGAGTTTATATGGGATGATGGATGATTAATGGCACAAATGGATGAGTCCCAGGATAGATATGAGGAGGGTCCCCGTTGCGGCACAGAAAAATGAATTTACGAGGCCCATAGGATACCATTAGTCGGTATAATAACCAATGAACCGTTTATTTTCAAGGATGTTACTTCTTTTAGAGAAACAAATGTTGTCTTGGTGATCAGTTTTGGTAGTGTGCCTTATGTGTATTTGTAATTTTTTGTTCTAGGATGTTTTGAGTTCATGATCCCCTCTTATGTGGATGATGTTTTGGGGTTGTGTTTGGATGGTATATTGGGTCAAATGGATGGTTAGTGGTCTCTACTATGAAATGTTTGGTAGTCCCTTTTGGGTGCTCCCCTCATGTGTTTGGTTTGGAATAAAGATAATTTTTGTCCAATGGACCAGTTTGGTTGGGTACATGGACTCTCTCGTTGAATAAGGTACACCTATATAATGATTTAATCGATGAATGAAGTGCATCATATATTGATTCTTCATTTTATAGTACTCCATTTGATCAATACAAAGAGTATTTTTCTCAAGATTTAGATGTTATGTTCATAATCCATTCATTCATGATTTTGTGAATCGACTTGTAGTTGAAGAGTTGTCATAGAATGTTGAAAGTGGCCTTAGTTCCTTATGTTTCATAAGACGCCAAAGGTGGAAGCAGTCTCGGTATGTCGGTGTAAAATATTGTCTATGTGGGCCTCAGGATCATTCAACTGACTCTCAAAAATGAGAGTTCATTTTAAAACCCTCTGTTTGGGTAAAATGGTCATGAGAGTTTGACATGGAGATTTTTAACCAATCATTTGATGTTTGGGACTCCGAATAAGGTCCATATCCTTGTTTTATTATTAGCCTAAATGGTCTTTTCTTGTGATGCCTTGTGATGTCGTGTCTTCGTTTGACTGTAAGGGTGAATTTCATGAAATATTATGGGAGTCTCTATTTTTGAGGATGTGTGTCTTCTTACACGTAATTATGAAATCATATATTCTAGAAGAAGGTGTTTCTTTGTGTGATTTAATTCATTTTTCCCTATCCTAAGAAACATGGGGTAATGTGTGTGCATTCATTAATCCATTATTTTGGTAAAATGATGGGTTGGGGTAAAGTGATTATGAAGTGTTTAATGTCTCATGGTTCCAATCTATGATCATAGTATAATTGATTGTGGCACTAAAAGAAGAAGTTCTCTTTGGGGTTTCTAAAGCCTAACTATGAGAAGGATATTATTAAATCATCAGCGCACTATCCATTGGTCCTGGGGTATTATTGATCCATAGTCAGGGGAAATCCCATCGTCATTCAATCCTTTTGGTCTAATTCTTGTTTTCGGTACCAATGATGGGAACAGTTTATCACTATGGTATTTTTTCATTCTCTAATTGTTATCATTAAATGGAAATAGGTGGGGGATTATCATTCCCATGTCATATCCAATGTTTATGGTTTTCCCCATATTTTTTCCTTTGAGTTTTTTTAAAAACTATGAAATTTGTAAAAGGGAAATGGCAGTGCACGACTTGTCCATGGTTAGTGGTAATCGTGCGCCAACAGAGAAAATAGTGCGATAAGAGACAACATCTACCACAGGGTCTCTTCATGGACATGCACCTTGGCCCATGTAATCGTGAAAATTTTTATTGTTGTATATAATGTTCCACATGGTTATCACATAGTTTCCAAAACTATGCAGATAACTGTGTGGTCATGTCAACCCTTTATATTTTGGGGTCATTTCATGTAGGTCGTTGGTAGTTAGTTGTGATTTTTGGTTCTTATAGTGGGGATACTGAATTTGGATATCATGTAAGTTCATTTGAAAAATTCTAATGAAATTATACCTCTTATACAAGGGAGTCCATTATGGAATCCCCCTATTAGTGCACCGATTCTATCTCATGAATATTTATGTTGTCTCTAACAGTGTGGAGCCCATTTGTGTCTCCCCTAATTAATAACTCGGTTTGGTCCTTAGTCTTGTCTTGGGAATAAGTAGTCACATGTTGATCTATTTAACATCCATGTTCCTATTTGGGTAAACATTGGGATCAGAGTTCTCCCAACAGTTTTTTTGAAGTGAATCTATGGTAACCTTGTTCAATGTAGTTGTTTTTTAGGTAAATTGCAAGATTCTTGTTCAGTTTGTGTTTGAGGAGTTTTCTTTATAGGATTTAGTTTAAATATGATTGTTTTTTAAATAATGGTTTTATGTTTTGTTTTTGGGAGTATTCTTTCCTTAATTAACAATTTGAGGTGTTTACCCTTTTGGGTGCGGGCAAAACATGGCAATGAAGTACATTTTGGCTTTTCTGTTGTGTATGGTTTTTTCTAATGGCCTTATTATGAATTTTGAAGGGCAGAAGGTTTTATGGTGGGTAAAATTCTCACATCCATTAATTATTTTAAATTTATTTATCATTTAATTTAAATTTTTATGGGGGCTTTTCCCATTCCTTTTTGGAGGAAAGGGATAGTTTTCATGATTTGGGCCAAACCATGAGCTCATTTCCAGATTTAGAAACCAATTTTTTTCTTCTATAAATATTTAATTTTTCATAATTTTACATTTATTAAAAATCCAACATAGCCTCCCGTAACCAATTAACACAACTATATCAATTAGGTCCCTCTAGGAATCCATAAGAAAGATGATTTGGGTTTTTATTTAATGAATTTTGCCATCCCATAAGCCCACTTGCAGTTAAAAAAAGTGTTTATTTAATATCTTATTTATTTTTAATTTTTTTTCAATTTGATTCCACCTCCAACTCAATTCCAACATACCTAGGGAGGCCCTCGTCTTCATTTATCCCTATTTGAAGATCATTCCCATCGCTACTTAGTTAAATAAATCTCAAGGTTTCTCAAATAATCCAAATTTGAAGTTGTAATTTATTTCCTTCCTAAATACTTCAATTTTCAATCCTTTTCCACTTTCAAGTTGCTATATTATGTCCTCAATCATTTGAAAATTTTGAAAATCATCTAATGATGTATTAGGGGCGTTTTATTCAAAATATATCAAGTATGTGGGTTTCCTCTCAAGTTCCTCCCATTTGATTTGGGTTTCATCCACTTTTATTATGGTTGTAATATGTCTATAAGAAAAGGATAATTACTAGGGTATTATTTTGTGTTATTTTGGTATAATATTGTAGATTAGGACATTATTTAACATTCTTGTGATGTGGTGGTGGTGCGATTGAATTTGCACACAACAATAGAATGTATTTTTCAAAAATTAAGGTGATTACTTATCTATGAATTAATGGATGAGTTATTTGTTCTTGATTTATATATTTAGCATGATTTTGTTCCATTTTCCTTTGAGTTGAAACTATAATTGGTATCATTTGTTAATCATTTGGATTTTAGGTTGCATTTTGGAGCAACAATGTATATTTTTTGTGTGTATTCCATGATGTGTTCATTGGGGGTGTTTTATGGTTCATGGAATAGTTTTATTAAATAATGATATAGCTTCTAAAATCTAGTTTTATGTGATATCGGTATGATTTTGATATTCAAAGACGAATTTAGAATGATTTTTTTTATAAAAACAATGTTACACTTATTGGAATTGTTTTCTGAGGGTTTTAAATTGTTTCTTGATTTATGTTAGAGGTGAAACATTGTTGACAATGTATTTTGAAGGACTGTACTTATGAAATATTTTATTTTAATGTGAATAGTATATTATGTGATATGTAATATCTTATAATAGTTTTTTAAAATTTTATATATGATTTGTTGATGTGTAGAAAGGAGGTGAAACATGTTGTGGAATATTTGGGTGTCAGTATGATTTCCTAATTGAATTTGAATGAAAAATGGGGATAATGTGACTTGTTTGTTGGATGTTTGGTGTGTGTGTGACATGGAAGTGGTATTTTCATTTGAAAATTGTATTTCATCTCATGTGGAACTTATTTTAGAACAAGATGGAAAACCTCGGTATCTAGGTGGGAGGATGGGTACTAGTATGCTTATGATCTCATGGGTTTTGCCACTTTAACACATAGAATGGTTGATGATCAAATCACCAACTAAACTATGATGATGATGATGTTGGGGAATAACTAGGTTAGCTGTTTGATCCCTACTTGTGGTTTCTATGCATGAGAAATGATATTTGTGTGGTTACTTTCAATGAGTATGAGGTACCTGGGACCCATAGTGAGCTAGTTCCTGTGTTTGTATTCACATTGCTCATTCTCATTAGATGTTTTATACTTTCTGTCAGCGTGTAATATTTTTTGGTAGTGTAATTCAGTAGCTTTGTAATTCTATTTAAAAGTGTTGATTTTTTTAATGTATCACACTGAAAATATGATTTTCATTAAGGGTTCATCTTTTATTTATTTTTTGATGAATTTCTTGTTTAAAAAACATGAATTATTTTTTTCTTATAATGATTATCACCTAGAAATTTTATATGGTGGATTTCTACTAGGATTTGGCTCACACCCAACATACACCTTTCAGTGTATATATATGTGGTTATCATTGTTGTAGATTTGGTAAATATTTTTGTGATGGTGGTCCATGTTTCTAGCAGTGCTTCATGATGCGGTGTTTTGGACATGGCTTATGGGTGTTTTCACTTATCTTGAGGTGGGACATGGGATGTCCTTTCTTGTTTTGTACCTTAGTAAATAATTTTAGAAATTAAATTAAATTGTGTAGCTCTATTCTGAAATTTCATAATGGATAATTTGGTTTGACAAATCCATATTTGTTTTATTGGATTCATTAGTGGTTTTATGTAAATAATCACCGATAAATCGTTCCAAAAATTTTATTTAAAGATGTCTGAGTACTTTTTCCAGCTCACGGGAATAAGAATGTCCTTCAGTTCATTCCACAGACTGGGTCATTTGCCAATTTTTAAGGAAACAATATTATGTTCATCATAATGATAAAAAATAAATGGACCCAAATTACAATGTTAAACATAAAAAAACAAACCAATTATTAGGCAAAACAGAAATTTTAACAAAGAATTGATAATAAACTAATGATAAATGACAATAAGTAAATCCTAAATAGAATGAAATATTTTATAAAAGATCATTAATATAGGTATAATAAATATATATTAACAATACATGAGTTTTAGTTACATAAAAAGGCAGTTGAACATAATTTAAGGGTTTATCGTCTCAATTTGACTTCTGTGAGAAATATGCCATTTCACCACTTATTCCTTCAAGTCAAATATATAATAACATTTCTATTTGTAATGTCATGAATTTATGTATTTAAATGTATTTTTATATCATATTTTATCATTTTCTATGGTGCTCTAGATTCAGATTTTATCAAACAGGTAATGGTTTATTTGACAATGTCATCATTATTTTGGATTGTTTTTGTTTAACTATTCCGTGGGGGAATAATTTGATATTTATTTCATAAAAAATACTTTTACTTTTATCCACTTATTTATTAATATTTTCAACTAATTGTATCATTTTTTACACCCATTAGTACATAAATATTGATAAAATGTTTTTAATAATATATAACCTCATGTCTCTATTCTTCTCAATATCCTATCCCATAGAATACAATGTTTTATACAAATATTTTCAAATATATTCTTATCTATTTCAATATTATTTACTAAATTAAATATTATAATTTTAATAATTTTTTTTAATATAATTGAATCTTAATGTCAATCTAAAATCAAGGACCATTTTGATTTTATTGAAAATGTACAAGGAACCATTATTTTAAGGTATATGATAAGAACAAAATCTTCCACCATCATGGATACTCAATGTATTAATGTTACTTTTTTTTCCAATTTACAATATTAAAATAAAATTATTTTAATAATCTTGTGACCTTTTTTAAAGGTTATTTACTATATGAAAAGTAAAATTTTCTTAAGAATATTTTTATTGATATTTTTATGATATTTTTATTCGACAACAACAACATACACTAAATTTATTTATTATACACTTGAAATATTATGGATTTATTTAAAACATATTATTTATTTTGTTGGATTGTGATCATTTTTACTAATGATGCAAAATTATATTACCATTCACAATATTATTTCGTATTATTTATGATTTTTTATTTTATTGGAGTAAGTATTAATATTTCTTATGATATTTTTTTAATATGAATGTTTATGTGGAATGGCATTCAACAATTTCATATGATTAGTGTATTTGAATTAGTAATTTATAGTTGGGGCCTAGTTTTTTATATCCCTTGATGCATTAAAAGGTCTTATGAGACAAATAAATTTCCCAGTTTAGACATGTCACTAAAAAAATATTTAAAATATCTTTTGACTATTCTGGCTAATATGATTCTTATGTATAGTATTATGAATTCCCTCATTTTCATACTAGTTATCAATTTCCATGTGTTTATTCTATTAATTATATTATAATATGATATATTTCCATGTAATTAAATAATTTATATGATTGTATTTGATTATAATTTTTTTTCTACTATATTAGGATGTTTTAATTCATTAAATAGAATGTTTTTCCAGTTATTTTCCTTTCAAAAATTATCACAATTATTTATTCATTATTGATTACACTTTATACTTATAATTTATTATATTATAATCTTACCCATTTCATATTTTTATTTATACCTTGGATAACTGAAATTGAATTATTGTTGACATGTAGGGATATGCTGTAAGGAATAATGTTTCCCTTTTTGGGGATTTTATGAATTAAAATGTCTGTGATAGTAAACAACGTATCGATTTTTCCAACATTACTAAATTATTTTTCCCTTTATGGTGTGATAACATTTATCTAGTTTCAATGTAATTAATTTTAAATCGTCTCTAGGTAACTCGAGTTATGGTCATTTCAGTTGAATCATATAATGCACCGTACAATCTTTGGGAAGACGAATTAGAAATACATTGATTAAGGAATATAATAATTATTTAAACATTGATGACATGTTAAGAATAATATCCTAATTTGTTGGAGGGGTTTATATTTTGTTATCATTTAATGAAATATATCCATATATTGTTACAAATAGAGGACAATATTCTGGAATAGTTATACCTAGTGGTAATAAGTCTGAAAAAGGCATCTCAGGCAGGACTCATGCATATAATTGTATATGAAAAGGTGACTTATTGGCCACCTAGTTTAACAATATCATGGTATATTCATAGGAATATTAAAACTATCATTAAAAACTATTTTAATGGATTTAAATTTATAATTAATATTTGGAAAAGTTTCAATGAAATATTATTTTTGACTGCAAGATTTTCTATGAATTAATATTAAATCTATTTTATGTGTTTCAAACGTTTTGGGATTACAAATTATGATATATAATTTCATTATTTATTCAAATTTATTCCCTTATTATAAATAATATTAATATCAAATATAATGAATGGAATTATGTAATGCTTTTTTATGCTGTATTTTCATGATGTTTTGGAAATTTCTTTATAGTTATAACATAAATTAAAATGGCCTTTGTAAAATCCAAAAAAGTGGATTGTGGTTGGATGTGAATCATAAGTGCAATGGCCCTGACCCATGTATCCTGAAGACAATTCCTTATTTTATTACATTAGAATATATATAAATGGATGAAAACCAAAGGACATGATAGTTTAGTAGTATTTATAATTCTAGAATACATACATGATAACGATTTTACATTGGGGAAAGAAAATAATAATAATATATAACAACAAAAAATAAACATCATCCATGAAAACCCATTCCAAAAATTCATCTTTATATACATGGGAGAGGAAAAAATATAGTGAGAGAAAATAATTAGTAAAGGTTGAGTATATTTTTGGAAACATCCATATATAAAAATAATAAATATCTAAAAATAAAAAATTGAACTCGTTTTCTATTTAAATAATTGTATAAGGCATACTCATTATTGAACAATAAATAACAATACACAATTTCCATTAATTTAACAAGATTTATTATAATTAATATAGATTACTAAATATCTCAATAGTCATGCCATTTGAATAAATTCTATACCATAAAAAAATAAGGCATAATAAATATTATAAGGTAAATATTTGGAACACAGTCCCTTAAATAAATAAACCAGAATGAAATAAAACCATAAATTTTATCATACATAAAATTATATGTATAAAAATAATTGAATTCTGAATAAATTCAATTATTAATTTTTGAATTCCATCTTTCCTAAGAACATGATAACATTTAAATCAAGAACTTCCACATTATGGTCTAAGAAAGATTGGGTAAAAACTCACTAATCAAATAGTATGGAACCAGTTCATCCCCTCAGACTATCAATGCATCATGGGTCTATCTATAATTATCCACCACTAGTTAAATTCCAATCAAAATAATTCCTAATATATTAATTAACAAATTTAATTTATAAACATTATTCATTACCATAAACTATCCATATTGATTAAAGGATACAAATATATCAATATTTCACCAGCTATTCAAGTAAATTTCACGCTGAAAAATGTATGAAATACTAGTTTATTATTTAATAAATAATCATATGTATGATAAATAGTTTAAATATTTAAGGGAAATGTTTTTCCAATGTTAATGGGAAACATAATATTTTAAGAGAATTTTATTGACAAAATTGAGAACAATGAAATGAATTTCATAACATTCCATTATAAAACTAATCAAAAACCATATAGAGGTTGAATAATGATTGTATCAATATAACATGTACTAATTAGAGTTATAATAATGGGTTTTATGTTATTAATATAGTTATATTTAAAATAACATTTAAAATATTATTGGGAAAATTTAATATGGATTTAGATAAATATTTTGTAAATCCATTTCATTTAAAGTCACTTTTAAATCCTAAAATTTAAAAAAATAATTTTTTTTAAAATAATACCTTTTGAATCATATAAATTTTTTTTGATAATATTTTTTTGGTCATGGTGGCTAAAAATTTCGATCATTCCATAGAATTCAAATAAAATATTCCTTTACATTTTCTAGTAAAACAAAATTGGGAATTATTTTGAAAATGACATATGATTAATTTTAAATAACATTATAAAAAGAAAAAATGTATTAAATTACCTTTGAAAAATAATTTTGAAAATTTGAAATCATTTTTGAATTTTTTTTAGAAAACATGATATTTTAATAAATATATATACTAGAATAGAGAGAGAAACGATGTCAGTTTTTCTTAAAAAAATATCAATTCCTTTATGAACCCATTATTGGGAATATCGTTATATGACATGATATATATCATGAGAAACTCCTAGTGAATGAAATTAAATGTTTTACTAATTAATTATCAAATAATTTCCAGTACTTTGAATTCAAAAATAATCAATTACTATTAGAATGATATTGTAAAACAAAACCTTAAAATTAGACATATCATATTAGTGTGAATTATTCAATGAATATATAATGTGAATAAATTATAAATATACCAAAAAATAGGATAATAAATAAGATAAAAATAATTACACAAAATGTAATAATATTAATGATAATGATGAAGGAATACAACGTAATGGAAGAAGTTTTGTTACGAAATTGTATACCACTTTGTAAATTTTCTAAAAAACAATTAGATGTGATTATTTAAATTAAAACATAAGAAACAATGAAAAATATATTATTCCTTATATTACATGTAAAATTGTTATTTTATAAACAATATAAAAAATATTATATTAATAATATTATGATATGCCTCAATGAAATCAAGTTGAGATTAAATACCTTTACTTATGCATTATTTTGGGATGAAATGATTTAACCACTTATTTATTGGTTTTAAACATGTAATTATCTAATTAAAAAAACACTTTAATATTTATAATACCATATATAATTATTTTATAAAATCATATTACCCATTCATTAATACAAAATCATTATTAGCATTGTTGGGGTTGTTATTTTTCATTTTTTCTCATTCACATATCTTCATAAATGATCGAGTTCTAGATCATATTAAATTGGTATTTCATCTACATATTAATGAAATAGTTATCATATTTTTAAATTAATTGATATTGGAAAATAAACATTTAAGGTGATTATGAAAAATGGACTACCTCATTATTATTGAGATGGTATGTTTTATGTATGTATGAGTAACATTTCTATTTATCAATGATCATTATGTAATGTAGGTAGTAAATTTTTAACAATTAAAATGTTAAAAGAATATTATATATATACTTATACACATCAATGTGGATTTGTGAGTTAATGTGAGTCAAGGAACCTTATGAAGGTCGTAGTCTACACGTACATGAATGAGGTTATCAACATTACATGAGTATAATTGAAAGAAATAAAATGACATATATATATATATGTTCATTACAAATGATAAAACGTTCATTAATATAATAATTATTTAAATTATATCATATTTAATAATAAACTGAACTTTATTACATTCTATTAAAAAAAGTTAGTGAAACATGAATTACATTGCATTGTAATGCAGTGGACCCCCATACTCATGAACAACAATATCATAACTTCTACGGAATGGAAATTAAAAAATTAAAAATATTATATAATGAATCTAGATGTCTAATAATTTTTTTAAATATAATTTTAATACGTTAATTACAATATTATAACCAACCTTGATTTGTGTTAATCGAAGATAAAATAACACGGTTTTTAAGGTGGTAGTGTATAGCTCTTATGAATTATTATTTCATAATCAATTTGATGGAAGTTGATGTGGTAGTAGGTCATTACCATTTTATTAAAAAAACCCAATATATATATTATAATGATTTTATTATATCATTTTTCATAATAATAATTTATGGAGGGGGAGAAGTAAATATAACAAGGATGCTTGTTGTGTAAAATTACCTCTTCAATGGGTATCCTCCATATGTTTTCAGCAAATCTGTTGACAGTTTTACATATACACAATATAAGACTCATAGGATTAGTATTGGTAATTTTGGAATATTTTTAGGTAGGTATTGGTTGAAACTAAGTAGTTTAAAGTTTTTAGGAAGATAATATCTGGGGTGTCCAATTATCAGTTTGATGATTTGTCCAATTTTATTTTTTTGAAGTGTTTTGTGTGCCCACATTTTTACCTAAACACATGTATCAATAATATAAAAAATTTCATAAATTAATGTATAATGTCTAAATATTTCTTAGAAATTGTTTTCTTAAAATTTTTGGATAATTTTCGTAACTTTTCTTTTAATTATATTAACATGGAAAATTATTTTTTAACATAATAGAAATATTTAATTTTAAATACATTAACTAATATAAATATTAAATAAATTAATCGTCCATTATTATAAATTATAATTTCTTATGATTCCAAATATTTAATACATTTTTCCAAATTCAATTAATATGAGGGGATAATAATAAATTTAAAATAAATCCTCTTGATTTGATTAGGAGCGTTTTTAAAATGAATATGATTAAAAGTTTACAATGTTTTTATATCTAAATATAATATGAAAAATATGAAAATGAAAAAATAGTAATAATTTATATATAATTTAAATAATTTTACATTAAAACTAATTCATATATTAAATTAACCATATGAGTAATGTAAAAAAAAATATTTTTTTTCAATTTAAATTCATTATTTTTTTCTTTATCTTGAAATACATCTTCTATGAAAAATACCAAAAATTTCACACGAATCTAATAAATATATCAAATTTTTTGATATGATGATTAATTTTATAAAATAATATTTATAATGTATTTATAAATTCATTTTAAATTTTTTGTAAATATCATGATTATATTTTCCTTTAGAAAATTATATTTTTTTAGAAATTGTTAAATTTATTTTGAATTTATTATTATCTAATTTATAATACAATGATAACCATAATGTTTATATTTTAAATTGTACTATTCATAAACAAAAACATAATATCATTATATTCTTATCATATATAATAATTATATTTTAACAATATTTGTTATTTTAACTCGATAGTCTATGTAGATAAAGCTAAACCAATTGTTTTGTGTAATTAAATATAACATCAATGTTATTGTAAAATATGATATTGAAGATATTTATTTTATTTGAAAATAAATATATTATAATGTTCCATGGTGTTATATTGTCTTCTATACATTGTGTTTCAAGATCCATAAGCTGTCAAATAAAATATTGTTTTTTTTTGAATTTTAGATTGTTACATTCTACATAAAATAAATAAATTAAATCATATCAATTTTAAAGTTATCTCAACAATCCTCCATTTCATTTATTAAATTTATATTTTTGAAAAACTCAAATTATAAAACGATTAATAAAATAATTTCATAATAAGATAGAATTGAATGTATAATGGTCATAAAGAATATCACACAACTGTGGTTCCATGTAAGACAACATTTGTTGGGGGTGAAGCTATTAACAAATAGGAAAAGCATATATAAATATAGAGATTGATTGAGATCAATCAACAAAAGAAAGTGAATGGTCAATGTAATCTTATGGGCCTCAGAACCATAGATCAGTGATGATTTAATGACCATTTAATTATTTAGATATTAATGTTAAAAGATAGAATTTTTTTTTCAAAATTATTTTTCAATGGTTGATGAATATTTTATATTATTAAGATATAGTGAAATATACTTATTTGATATGTTTCTATTTCATAATGACAATTTCAATATTTGGTTGTGCGTTGACTAATTTATGTTACATAACTTACTCCCAATAATAAATATACAATAATGATATGTTATTGTGTATGATGTACTAAAAATCAAATTTTATATATTATACTGCCCTAAAAATAAACGTAAGTATTTGTTTTCTTCTACTATGTTATGTTTTCGAGTAATAGGAACTTTATCACTCGGATTGGGAGGGTGAATTAGTGATGATTTTTATTTTATGTTTCTAGTTGAAAAAACATTCTCCTCGTAATAATGATTTCAATTCCTTGCTGAAAACAATTCAAACACACATCCACCAGAACATATGTATTTACAAGGTTCAATATTCAATACGAATAACATAATCCTTAGTATGATATAGAAATGATCAAATACCACAGAATAAACTATAATACAATCCTTAGATTATAATGAGTACGATATTCCCCATTACTCATGTAGAACTATGCAAACAGTCCAATAGTCAATGTGCTCCCTCTGAACACAAATATGGTATAACAATTATTGTATAAAAAAATGATAAAAGTGATTCTTTAAAATTTCCAAAAATGTAGTCAATTGAAATAAAATTATCACATTCTTATACAACTAATGTTATGAACTTCATTGATTTGTTATGGAAAAATCAATCCAATTTTTAATCGATTAGAATACAATAATCAAAGCTAAATAAAATATTTTTTTCTATAATTTAGTAACAGAAACTTCATCATGAACTAACAATATGGAACCCTCACATGACATGATAGAAATTAGGATCTTAAATATCCACATTCATAAGAAATTCCGGACTCTCAACAAATAAAAACCCAAAATATTCTCAACATTTTATAGGCTCACCAAAAATAGTGTTGGTAATATTCCCAAAAGAAATTTACCACTTTACTAATGCTCAAAAATCTCTAATTAAAACCCAAATATCAGGTCACTATTTGTCTTCTTCAATTGTTTATTGAATCTTTAATTTTCCATAAATCTCAAATCAATATATGTCTTATTTAATTACCATGAATTTCAGAATTTAATTCATCAATGCATCAAATATTATTGAAAAAATTTATTATGAATTTTATTCAAAAATAACAGTCTAATAGTTTTTTGAAAATACTATTTTAGTTTTAAATGATAATATCATAATCTAATTGTTCATTCCAAGAAAAACTTGTATGATTCATTCATTCAAAAATCCTTGCCTAATTTCATTTAAAAATCCCAATCTAATATCATTCAGAAATCTCAGTCTGATTTAATTTACAAATCCTAGTCTGATTTCATTTAGAAATCCCAGTGCAATTTCTCTAGGTATGACTCTTTTATACCTATTAAATAGATGATCAAATACTATATTTTTTCAGAGTATAGTTATATTAGGGTCTGATGATTTACTAGGACCGATCTTTTCTTGGTCTGATCGCTTTTGTTGATGATTGTTTCTAGGTCTGATTATTAATATGTCTGATCATTTCTGGGTCTGATCATTTTATTCCTAACCACTATTATTATTTTCAATAATATATTATTCATGAATACTCTCACCATAATACTTTAAATTTTTATTAATTTTTCTCATAATTTTAACCACATATGGTTCTTATGAAATAGAAATCAGCAAAACATCGTCACTCTCAAAAACACAATCATCTATGCTCTTCAAATTCCATCATCATTTTTGTTGACCTTGTTGTGATATACAAGAATTTTATTTTATCAACTAACCATCTCGCCGGGAGTTTTATTTTTTAAATGAACAATGTTAGGTTACATCCTTTCTTCATACACATTATTGAAAACAAAATAAAACACATGGAAACAATAACCTTCATCATCATCTTGGTCCCAACAATCTCCCCCATTATATTTTGTTGTCAACCAAGATTCATAAATTTCTAAATAATGTATCCTCACACAATGGAAATCTTATCAACAATTAAAATACTATGTTAGCTAACTACTTTTATGAATCAAGAATCTGTGACAAAAAAAACATGATATCCAAAATATGTTATTATGAAATCATCTCCAATCTATATTTTGACTTTCTCTTCCTCAACTCTTTAATATTTCCTGGAATAAAAACTAAATTTCTTCACACAAAAACTCTAAAAAATTGATATAATGGTTTACTCAAAAAACAATTCTGAATTCATAGCATTCCCATAAATCCCCCATTTTAGATTAGTCAAATTGATAGATTAATGAAATTGTTCTCCCCCTTGACAACACTATACATATTTATGATGAGAGAGAGGGTGGAATTAAATTCCTCAACCTTGATGATAAAAATGTTGGACTCTGATCTTCAACTTCAATTTATCAAAGTGTTTGTTCAGTAAAAGTTACGTGAATATTTTTTATATTGTTTTGATAGTGAAATATATTCTAGATTTAATTCATTCTTATACACATGTTCTTTGATGAAATGGTATTAGTTGTCAATATATTTTGAATGATAATGTTTAATAGGCTTGTTGGTGAGATAGATTGTGCTTTGATTAATACAACCCAATAGTAATGGTAACATCACTTCAATAAGTAAATATTCTTATTTTGTTTTCATACAAATAAGTTGATTAGTGGCTTGAGTGGTAGAAATATACTCATCTTCACCAATAATAATTGTCACTTAATTTTGTATATTTGAATGCCAGCTAACAAAATTCATTCACAAATATAATACTCCAATATATGTGGATCTTCTGTCATTAACATTTCTTGCTCAACTAGTATCTGAATAAACATGTAATTAAATATTAACTAAGCATTAATACATGATTCCATATTCTATTATGACCTTAATGTATCTGAGAATTCGTTTCTCCATCATGTAAATGTGATTATTTGGGGAACTCTGAAATATTTCACAGAATGTAAGAACATAAACAATGTATGTTCTAGATTCAATCAAATACAATTGGATTCCAATCGGCGTCAGATACTCTTAATGATGATCTTTTTTTTCTCCATCATTGGATAACTTATTTACCACCAATATTGGTGTGGAAACAGTTTTTTACTTCCCCATGCCAAAATTCAAGATATGTTCATTATCATATATTTCATGAGAAAAAAAATGTATTCCTCCCTTGATAGTATTTGTAACCCAATAATGTATTTCATTTCTTCTAGCATGAAAATTTCAAATACAATTTTCATTTATTCAAAAAAAACATTTTGAAAAGATCATACATCATTCCCAGAAAAGATAATGACATCAACATAACCAATTATATTGAAAGAATACCCATCTCATCATTTGATGAAATGTCGTAATCTAGACTTCCTTTCATAAAACTCATCTTCCTTAGGCATGAATCCAAATTGAAATTCCATGCTATCTGAGATATTTCTACCCAATATAATTCCATTTATCACTCTTCACACATTAATTTCATCTTTCCTAAAAAAAATCTACATATATGTTTAATATAAACATCCTCTTAAAAATCGCAATTCAAGAATGTATATTTTGCATTCATTTTAAAGTTCATGGATCCTTGTTGTGTTGTAAATGGAAGATATATTCTCATTTTTTATAATCATGTCACCCATGTGAAGATTTAATAAAAATAAATACCAACAATTTTTTAATACCCTTTCCGCCCAAATGATTCTTTGAATAATTTTTCTCCACCTTATTCATTCATCCGGTATAGGTAATCCTACTTTGTACCAATAATATTTTTTTAGGAGTGGATATAAGATCCCATGAATATTATTTTAAATATGATAAAACTCTTCATTAATGACATCAAACTATTTTGATACTCAAAAGAATTATTTCACTAATTTGGTTCTTCTTTTTAATTCAGTGTAGTATGTGTAATAGCATCTTTTTTCAACTTATTTAAACCTTATGATGTTGATCACCAATAATATTACGAGTTTCCACTTTTTTCTATATACTTCTATGTGATTTTAGTTTATCATACTATTCAGTAAAAATTGATGAGTATTATTAGTATTATTGAGGAGGATTACAGTTTAATGTATCCTCATCATAATTGATTTAAAATCATTCCTTATCCTAGTCACCTTCATTATCGTCCCAATATATTTTTCTTCCTCTGATATATCAATTAATTTTACATGAGCAATGTAATAAATATTTTTTGAATATTTTTTGATTCATTTAGATCATATTCCATTCAAGTAATGCCACTAAAAATACTATTTTCTCTTTTCTGCTCAATCATTCCATATTTTCAACCATTTATTTTTATCACACATGCACACTTGTAAAATCATATATATTTCAAAAATGGTTTTTTTTCTTAAAAAAATTAAAAAGGATTCATATCTAACTGGGAATTATTGAAAAAATGGTTTTGAATATAAATAGGTGAACACATGTATTCCATCTAATGGTTAGGAGAAGAACACCCATTGTAAATAATCCATTGTCATTTTGCTTTTAATGATTCCAATTATGATTCAACTACTATATATTTTTCTACTTCCTTTACATTCATCACCTTCTTAATTTGAGAATATTTGAGAATATTTTTTTATGGTGAAAACAATACATGACATACCTTTTCATATTATCCATTTTGATAACATCATTTAAAAATAGTTTCCAAGGGTTGAAACCTATTTTCACCCTTCATTGCATCTTTTCAAATATTGTTTCTTTGAGTAAATTTACTCCATCTAAATATTTTCATTTCAGAACCCTTGTGATAATAAATATGTTGTTAGTTGAACCAATAAATATATTCTATGTGTCTGAATCTCCCAAAGTACTAGAAAAAGACATAGAAAGTTTATTTTCTTCTGAAATATCCATAGTTGTTGTAATTTTAAATGTTTTTGTTAGAATGCATCTTATCATCATTTTTAGAGTCATAAACCGTTATCTTATCAATTAAATTCTTATTATTCATCTCATTCTTATTGGGATTAGAATTATTCAAAACATTTCTAGATCTAGATAAAACATTTTTATACTCAGATATTTTCGATCTTCTACATTCTTTTATTTTTGATACATGGCCCCATATATAACATTTTCACCATTATTATTTTAAAAAATAATCCATACCTTATTTTCAACATTTCAAAATTTTATATGTTGATCCATCATAATATCCTTTTTTCAATATCTTTCACTAACTTTGTGATATATTTTTAGAAATATGTACCATTCTTCTCGTCTGTAGAACGTTTTGTTGGAAAATTTCAAACATTTATTATTTTTCAAATAATTCTCTTCCAGAATCTCATTATGATTCTTTTTTAATTTAATATATTTGTTCATATCATCAGTCTATTTTAGTGGCTTCACCTTCTCTCTAACAAAATATTCTTGGTTGAATGTTGAAGAACATTCATCCAATATCTTTTTTCACTTTTTAATCAATCAGACCATTCTCATCCATTCATTAAAAACTTCTTTTAAAAGATATTCATGTGGAGATTCATCATCTTCATAACTATTACTTCTGAATTCTTCACCATTTCACTCTAGAAACTAATATATTTAAAATAACATATTAAATTTACTTATCAGATTCAACATCACATCCTTCTTCTTCATCATCTTTAAAAAAGAATCATATTCTTTTTAATTTGATGACTTTCTTATACATAACATTATCATAAGATTTGTCTTTATTACCCTATTTCATCCTATATCTATTTTTCATTATTTTTTCTTCATCACTATCTTCATTGATTCTTTTGTAAGTAAAATTATATGAATACATTACAAGTGCTCTATAATTAAAAAATTTAAAGGGAATATTCCCTTTTTATTTCCATGTAACACTTCTAGAATTTTTAGAAAAAGGGGATATAATATCATTATTTAATTCAAATTTCTAATTTTTTGGAGCCATAATCATCAGATTCATCATAAATAAGAATCAACTTCAACTTTTCTTTCATAGATTCCATGAAAGTAATTTTCATATCAACTTTTGTTTTTATTTTCATATATTCCTCTCTTCTAATTTCATATGTTATAAGAGTATTCATGAAAATCATCAGGAGATAATGTTCCAGGATCCCTATCTTCTAATTAACTAATATTTTCATCAAACACAAAAAGATTTATTCTTAAGATCATTTTGACGAATTTAGAATCATTTAACTTTTCACTAAGATATCTTATAGTATTGACATTGTAATTTACCCTGGTAAATATGTACTTAGAATATTAATGCTAACCTATCATAAAATCATCATATATAAATCAACATATTTGTAATGTTTCATTTTTCACTTTTCTGTTTCCATCAAATATGTTTTTAAATTTTTCCCATATACCATTTTTTGCGGAAACAACTTTCACCATTAATAATTCACAATGAAAAAGAGTTTATAATATATAATTATTGTCCCTTCCATAATTATCAAGATTCTTCTTATACATATATATAATTGGTGGTTTATCATCAATATGGTTCATATCATCTATTTCAGCTTCAGGAACATCATATCAAATAGAGAAGAGACATTACAAAATTCTATCATTTCTAATATGATAATTATTTTAATTTAAAACTAATATACCTTTATTTTTTACAAAATTACAATCCTCAATAATCCTACACTTCAAAACATCTGAAAATAATAAGTGAAGGGATCCTTCCATTTGATACAACATAAATTCTCCCAGTCAGAGTAATTGTATCACTGATAGGGGAGGGGTGAAACTATTATTATTATATTATTTTATAACTGAAACAACCTTCAGCTTTTGTTAAATATTTCAATTACCTACTGAAAAGAAATCAAACAGTCATCCATAAGAGCACAAGTATTTACACAGATCACTATTCAATAAAAATAGAAATGTCATTGGTATGGTATGGAAATGATCCAATACCACCCAATAAACTAGAAAAAATTCCCATAATACAATGACTAGGAAATTCCCTTTCACTCATGTCGAACTATGTAAATAATCCAACTTTTCATATCCACCATCTTATCACAAATAGGGTAAAATAATGATTATTATACACAAAATGTTACATGTGATTATTTTTAATTTACACAAATGTATTTAATTGAAAAATGATTTTTCTTATTCTTACCAAGACATGGTATGATCATTATGTAATTTTATATGGAAAACTCAGTCTAATTTTAATCCAACTGAATACAATGATCAGAGCTAAATAATTTCTTCCATTATTATACCTAGTAAAAATGAATTCTCTATGAATGAACAATCTAGACAACCATCTTTACTTTCTAGAAATGCAGTGATTAACTCTCTCATTTAATGATCAATTCATGTCTCTTAACAATAAAAAACTAAAACTATTCCCACACTTTGACATGCATAGAAAAATATTAGGGCGGATTCCCAAAATAACTTTCCCACATAACTAATGTTCTCAAATATTAAATGTGTTCTCTGTGTTTGGGTCAATATTTGACTCTACCAATGATTTCATGGATATTCAAATATCCTTAATCATCTTATCAATCATTTACTACATCAATTCAATTGAATTTCAATTTCGACTTCTTCAAAAAGTCAAATTTTTTGAAAAACATCAATATGATTTTATTCATTAATTCAGTTCAATTTTTCATTCAATAATCCCAGTCTAATTTAACATTAAGAAATCGCATTCATAATATTCAATTAGAAATCATTGTCCGGTTTTTCATTCATAAATTCTACTATGATTTCGTTCAGAAATCCGAGTTTGATTTTATTCAGAAATCCAATTATTATTTCATTTATAAATTCAAGTCCTATTTCCATAATATATACGACTTATATTTCATTCAGAAAACCATGTACAAAATAATTTAGAAATATCATTCTGATTTCATTAATAAATCCTAGTCTAATTTTTTGATTTATAAATTTTTTTAACCTATCTTATAGATGATCAGTTTTTATAGTCTCTCTATGTCAAATTACTTTTTAACATAATCATTTTTGTGTTTGATAATTTCTAAGTCCAAACATTTTTGGGACAGTCACATTCTTCTTGAGCCTGAGTATGATTTTCCAAAACTCATTTGGCCTAAATACACTCACGATCACCCATTCCTTTTCAACAATATTTCATCATATGTTTACCTACAAACTTATAATTTAAATGAAATACAAATTATCAAAGCATTACCACATTAAAAATACTCCTTCATCTTATCTCTTTGAACATAATCATGTTTTATATTCACCTAGTTCAGATATAATAAAATATAATTATGTCGTAAATCCATCAAAACATGAGATTTATTTTTTCCATAAGTAATGTGACATAAATTTCATTCTTAAAAAATATTATCAATAGAAAAATAAAATACATGGAGACAATCACCTTCATCATCATCTTGGTCCTAAAAATCTCCTCCATTGGATTTTATTGTCAACCAAGTTTCATAAGTCACTAAACAGTGTAGCCTCATTAAATGTATTACATACCAATAGTCCCAATCCTACAAAAGATAACTCATTATAGAAAACAGATTCATCGAAAAAAATATGAATTCCAAAAGAAGATATTTTGAAAACATCTTCAAAATGAATTCTCATATTCTCTTCCTTAGCTCTTAATTATTTCATGGAATACAAAAAAATTCATCCTCCAATGTGTACAACAAAAAGTTAGAATATTTCACTCACAAAAAAATGCTGGATTCACAGCTTACCCAAAAGTCCCCATATTTAAATGCATCAAATTGATAGATTACTGAAACAATTCTACCCCATGAGAACACTATCCAAAGGTAATATTAGAGAGGGGGAAGAAATACAAACATAAACCTTGATGATTAATAGATTGGAATCCCATGTTCATCCCCAATTAAGAAAAGTGTTCATTCAATATTGTTTTTTGAGTATTTTTGCAACTCATTCCAATGTTGAAACATAATCCAGATTCAATTCATTCTTCTCTATATTTCCTTTTGATAAAATTATAATTTATATCAATATTTTTTGAATGATAACGTTAAACAGTATTCCCAGTGAGATTGATTATACTTTGATTGCCACAACTGAAGGGTAAGGGTAACTTCACTTCAATATGTAAATCAAATAAATGATTTATTCATCCATATATGTTAAGAAGTGGCTTGATTGGAAGAAATATACTCACCTTCAACTATAATACGTGTTAAAGAATTCTGTTTCATTGAATTCAAGCTAATACAACACATTCCTGGAAAGAATACTCCAACAAATGTGGATCTTCTATCATCAATATTTGTTTTCTATTTCACAACATAATAGAAAACCCACTAAATACTATATGAGATGGAATACATGATTCAATATTCTATTATTAATTTGATGTATTTGAGAATTATTTTTCCAGAAAGTAAATGAAATTCTTTTGGAACACTCTAAAATTTATTACATAAGTTCAAATCATAATAATTGTCTGTTATAGAGGATATCAATTAGAATAAGCTTCAAATCAAGTTTAGATATGCCTATTGATCAACATATTTTCCTTCTCCATCATTGGATAACATTTTACTAATCAATATTGATGTGGAAAGTAGTTTTTAATTGTCTCTGGTGACTCTCTTTAGAAGATCTATATAATTATCTTATTTTGAAAGAAACATGTATTCCTCTCGTTGTTGTATTTGTAACCGAAGAATGTATTTGATTACCCCCAGCAAGAAAATTTAGAATACATTTTTCCTTTCATCATCAAACCATTCCCAACTTCATTCATCATTCATTGATAATATAATTCCATGAACATAAAATAAATACATTGAGAGAATACAATTGAATATATTTGATGTAAAGCTTGTAATATACTCTTCCTTTAATATAACCCATATTCCTTAAGAATATATATAATCTCAAATACAATATACTCATAACTTATTTTAGCCCATATAACATCTTTTTAAAATTCGCGCACACATAGATCATTGTTGTCAACAACAATGACATAAGGTTGTTAAATACAAACATGCTCTTCAAAATCACTATTCCGAAACACAGATCTAACATCCATTAAAATGATATTGTACTCTCATTGTTCATTAAATGTAGGAAAGATTCTAATAGTTAATAATCTTTCCATTGGAGAAATGGTTTCATCAATATCTATACATTAGTTTTTTTAAAAACCTTTTCAAAAAAATAATTCTTTGTTTCATATTAACTAACATTCCTCATTTAGTTATTTCTAGAAAACCGACTTTTTCCTATTAAAATTTAAATTTTAAAACCTTTTTACGAGTTCCCATGTATCATTCTATTCAATATTTTCTAGCTCTTTATTCAGTTCTTGAACCCATTCAATGTAATCAATGGATTATTTCACATCATATTTTTTCACTTTTGAATACATATAAGTATGTTTAATTGCATTTTGATCACATATCGGTTGAATCATAAAATGTTTATCACCAATAATATTTTAATTCCCCACTGAATTACTCGTCTTTTGATTATATTTTTGAGAATGTTCCCCATCAACATAAATAGATGTGTATGATTCTTCATATTGAGTTGGATTACAATTGTCTATATCATTTTCATAATTTATTTCAAAGCATTCCATATCATACTCAACTGCATTATTTACACAATTACAAATTTATTCCTCAGATATATCAATTACTTTTACAATAGTTGAACAATTTTTTTTATTATTTCATTATTGAACCCTCAATATCCTCAACCATCCGGGGTGTCGCCAAGAATAATTACATTTTCATATATTTGATCAAACATTCCATAGTTAACACCTTTCTTCTTAATAATATATTCACACAAAAAAATCATCACTATTTCAAACTAGGATGTTTTCCAAAAACAAATCATATAATGTCATATTATATTAAGGCCCTTAGAAAAAGTACTTCTGAATATTAATTGCAGTACTTTTGGAATACCTCCAATAGTAATGAAAAGACCATCCTCAAGAAACGTAGTATTCCCCATTTTCATAGACATATATTATTTCATTAAAAAAAAACCATTTTGTTGATTGGTGTGTGGGGAACTATACTAATAATGATTTCCATGCTTCCCAATATAACATTGAAATTATTCACTTCAAAATTCACCACCATTTTCATTTCTCTTCTAAATTACTAATTACACACCTTAATTTACATATTTCCTTTTAAAAATTTAAATTATAAAATTTAAAGCATCTAAATAAAAATTCATGTCACAACCCATCCCAATGGGGCCCGCGTCGTGACTCCCCAAGCTCTCCTCCAATAGGCCAGGGGCTGGTGACTAGCACCGAGTAGGCATGTCACTAACATGGGAGGCATTACATAAGTACTTTTACAAACACACACGTCTCCAAGCCAACAAATGCTGAAATGTAAAACACTAAGGAACAAAAATGCATGCATACAACTAAACCCAACCAACAGAGTACGACGAAAGGTAGAGTCCTGTTAATTTAAACTAGGCCATAATAG
The DNA here is from genome assembly GCA_963277665.1 of Viscum album. NCBI lineage: Eukaryota > Viridiplantae > Streptophyta > Magnoliopsida > Santalales > Viscaceae > Viscum > Viscum album. Next base: position 1,439,634,020 of record OY728159.1, read on the forward strand.
AATCCCACCAAAATCAAGAGTCTGAAAAACTGAAAAGTCCAAAATGTAAGCCAATGGTACTGGGATTGCTGCTCATAGCCGTTGGAACGCCTTGACCATTCGGGAACTCAGAAAGCTCGATCTGCTCCTGGTCCACACTGGACTTTGTAAAAAGGCAGCTCGTCTGCACAAGACATCAGACGTGCTGGAAAAGCACGTGCAGGGTTGAGTATAACAATACTCAGTTGAGGACCCTGAAAACCACAAAGCAATACTCAACGTAAAGGTATGGTCATCTCTGCACAGTATATGTCTACAGATCATATAGAACATACCAGATATACTCAAAACCACGACCCGTGGTCTAGAAACCTGTCACACGACCGCATACCCCCGCAAGGGATTCTGTTCGAAGATTCTATGATGCACTCGTTCCGGTAAGACACACTCCATGAGTCTTATAGCTCTGAGGACCTCCGTCCGAGAAGTGTTATTCGTCGGAAACCATCACAAGAGATGTCTTCACTAATTATGGGAGACAACGTCCTGAGTGGAAGGGTTACGATAGATAGAAGCACTCATTATGGGAGAGACACTTTTTAATGGGAAAGATCTCGATACACATATGAGTATCACTGTCAGTGCCATAGAGGATACCGTGACTCATCCGGAATTCACCATCTAGGTAAAGGATCAATGCTTGGTAGAGTTGTTCATGTCGATACCTGACTCTACCTAGGGTCTGGATTGGATAGAGGTTATCAATTCGGGCCTCTCGGATGGATGCATGACTCTATCACAGAATGTCCTGCTGAAGGGATCATAATCCTGTGTGAGGGAATGATGCCTGACCTTCAGGGGAATAAGAAGAAGGAGCACTAACCCAAACAAACGATGTTCAAGGAACGGTGAACAAAGTGACCAAGCCATCATCCAAAAAGTACACATCATGTAGAAATGATACACGTCGTGTTGTCCAACCTCGGGTACTGCCCGTATACAATCGCATGTATCGTGAGGCTGGTCATGTAGAAAACATTATACATGTCGTATAGTACGGATTACATGCCGTGTTGGGTCACTTGGGTTGGCTCCGTGTACTCTGGCTATGTGCCCGTACACGGTCACCAACCCGTGAAATCTGCACACGGGGTTTCCTGCGCTGTTGACCTCGCATGTCCGAGTGATGGAGTACATAGTCTTGTACTCCATCTAGTGTCCCTGTATCCCCGGGATACGCACCGAGCTTCGCGTAACTGCCTCTGCTGAGCGGTACATGCAATGCCTCCTGAAGCCGTGTAGATCATCTGGTGTCCGTGTACTTCCCAAATTACACTTCGAGCTTTAGGGAAGGTCCAACACGCCATGTGACTAGGGTCACACGCCATGTGATTCTTCTCTGACCCCAAAACCCTAGCTGCCACTGCCAAAACTACACTGCATGTTTTTCGGAAGTACAAGTCGTGTATTCTAGAAATTTCCAGAAATGACGCTCTTCACCGGCATACCTCTCGTGCTACTCCGATCATTAATTTGGTCGTCTGATCACTACAAAACTTCTAGGTTCTGGTCACCCCGACCCCACGAAGCCACTTCCATCGTTTTTGGGCCTCCGATCGGCTCTGAAAATGCATTCGGGTCTTCCCGCTCGAAGAATGCTCTTTCCGATCCGGTCCGATAGGTCGTCCACCATCGTTACCACACCTCAACAAGGACGTTGCGATGTCGAACCTTCATTTTGGTATCGTTGCATCACATAATGTATTTTTAACGATCCGTTGTTCGTCACCATGCAATGAACGCGAAAACGCACGAGGAAAAACGAGGAAGAAATCTAAATAAACAAATTGAGGACAAAACCTCCGCCATCGTTCGTCGTGGAATTGATCCGCTCTCGTTAATAGGCTTAAACAGGGCAAGAATCAACAACAAATTAAAGCATGGATCAATTCCCAGTAATCTTCCCGATAAAAAATCCATCCCGCAACAACGTACGAATCTACAGATCAACTTGATTGTGGTTGATCCGCATTCATCGTTTAAACTCAAATACGGGGAAAATAAATTGAAATAACAACCCCTAACTTTCGAAAGGATCGATCATTTACGAAGGAATCGTGCTTTTGTTGTCATTGAGATCCTTCAACATCGGCGCAACGATCCTTGGTATCGATCCATTGTCGTTCGTCGTCTAGAATTTTCTCCAATGCACCACGGATTCTGCAAGGGTTCCTCTCTCTACGTTGCCCAGGACGTACAATTTCTTAACCCATTAAAAATGGCAAACAAGTTGTCATTTTATTTCGAGGCAGTAATAATGGTGTTGACTTTCCATTTCTAAGTCATTAAGACGCGTCATCAATTTATGAAAGAGCTACGCTGTCACCACGCAGCAGCGGATGTTTCCTTAAATGAAATAAAATAAACTGGTTAATTTATTTTATTTTATTTAACTTAAAACGTCAGAAAATTATCATTTTCCCTCGACCCATGCCGGTCGAGGTTAGCCTCATTCTTAGGTAAAGTCGTCATCTCGGATGAAACAGTGCACTCATATTTTTAATTCGGGCATCTGTTTGGAAACTTCCACAACCGTGCAGAAGTTCCGACTCACTTAACTAAAAATGTTCAAACCACCATTCCAGTCTCACCGGATTTCGGAATGATGTGTCGTCATCACGCCCGGTCTCGAAATAATTCTATATAATATTTAAAAAATAATAAACGGAAAATCTGAGATAATAAATTCTCCCCACCTTGGGGCTTTACATCCTCGAAAGGCCAAAACAAAGTCTATTAAAAAAGATGAGGATACTGGGCAGGAATCTGAGTCTCCCACTCCCATGTGCTCTCTTGAAGATTCTTGTGCTGCCACCAGATGCACACTAAGGGAATTGATCACCCATGAAGGATCCTCTCCTGCCGATCCTCGATCTCCACTGGGTGCTCAACAAAGGTCACTCCATCCTCGATGTCTAGCTCGCTACAGTCGATGACGTGTGATGGGTAATGTACGTACCTCATCAGCTACGACATGTGGAAGACATCATGTACCCGATGCAACTGTGCCGGCAGATCTAGGCAGTATGCCACGTTGCCAACCCTGACCAGGATCTGGAAAGGTCTGATGAACCTCAGAGATAGCTTACCACCTCAACCAAAGCTCTACTACCCTCGTCAAGGTGAGACCCGAAGGAAGACATGGTCTCCCTCTTCGAACTCCAGAGGTCTCTGTCTCCTATCATCATAAGACATCTTCTGACTCTGTGTAGTCTTCATCCGCTCCCGGATGATCTGCACCTTCTCTGTGGTAGCTCACACTAACTTTGGACCCATGAGTGCTGACTCTCCAGGGACGGTCCAGCAAAGCGTTGACCGACAGGGTCTCCCGTACAAAGCCTCGAACAGTGCCATACCGATGGTGGAGTGGTAGTTGTTGTTGTACGCAAACTCCACCAGTGGTAGGTGGTCCTCCCTACTATGACCAAAGTCCATGATACAGGCTCGCAACATATCCTCCAGAACCTAAATGTTCCTCTCCAATTGACCATCCGTCTGGGGATGAAACGTTGTGCTCAAGCATAGCTGAGTCCCAAAAGCCACCTGCAATCCCTTCCACTACCGGGATGTGAAGCGGGCGTCTCGATCTGATACTATAGTCGAGGGGACTCCATGAAGCCAAACTATCTCGTTTACATAGAGGAGTACCAATCTCTCTACGAAACGCTGCTCCCTGAAAGCTAGGAAGTGGACCGACATAGTGAGTCGGTAAACGATCACCCAGATGTATTCGTGCCCCTCGGACGTCTGTGGTAAGCCTATCATGAAGTCCATCTATATTCCATCTAACAACCACTCTAGAACTTCCAGGGGGTGAGCTAACCCTACTGGAACCGTGTGCTCAACCTTCACTTGCTGGCATGTGAGGCATCGAGAAACGAACTCTGCTACTGCCTTCTTCATGCCTGACCACCAGAACAGTCGTCAGAGGTCCGGGTACATCATTGCTACACCATGATGTACCACCAATGGGGATGTATGGAACTCCCTCAGGACCTCCTCCTGCAATGCCATTGGTACAACAGTGCGTCCTCTGAAAAGAAGTACGTTCTCCCCACCTTTCAAATATCCATCAAGATCATGTCTTGTGGATAACTGAGCACGTAAGGCCACACAGTCGACACCCAAATATGTGCCTCCCTAACTCACTATAAGAGGGGAGGGGTGACAACCATCAACTGTAGGTAAGATTTATCCTCTCCATCCATGAAGGATTGTAATGCGGCTAACTGTTGTGTCACCTCACTCAACAATTGTGAGCTCAACCTTCTACTAAGGGCATCTGCAACCTTGTTCCCCTTTCCATGAGTATAGATAATCTCAAAATCATAGTCCTGGAGGAACTCTAGCCAACACCTCCTCCTAAGATTCATATCCTTATGTGAGAAGATGTACTTGAGGCTCTTGTGGTTAGAGTTGACAATGAACCACCTGCCCATAAGTTAGTGTCGCCACATATTCAATGCGAAGACTAGCGCTGCCAACACGAGATCATGGGTCGCATAGTTCTTATCATGTGGGATAAGATACAATGAACCATAAGCAATCACTTCATGCCACTGCATCAGGACACAACCGAGCCTGGTCCCTGATGTATCATAGAAAACTATGTACTCGACACCCTCCTCCAGCAATCTCAAGACTGGGGCGCTTGTCAATCTCTGTCTCAACTTCTCGAAAGCCTGCTGGAACTTTTCTATCTCACGAAGGGTTTCCCCTTCCTGGCCAAGGCTATCATCGGTACTGATATCCAGGAGAAATCAGGGATGAATCTCTGGTAATATCCTTCCAACCCAAGTGAGCTCCGCACCTCTGTCACGTTCTGAGGTTGCTCCCATGCTAACACAGCCTCTAACTTGGATGGGTCCACAACTACTTCATCTGCTGAGATGAAATGTCCCAGAAAGTGGACCTCCTGAATCCAGAACTAACACTTTGAGAGATTCCCATAAAGCTGGTGCTTCTGAAGTATGTCCAGATCCATCCGCAGGTGTCTCGCGTGCTCCTCATCTGACGCCGAGTACATAAGGATGTCGTCGATGAAGACCACTATGAACTGGTCCATGTACGGCTGGAAGATCCGGTTCATCAACCCCATGAACACTGTGGGGGAGTTCGTCATGCAAGAGGGCATCACCAAGTACTGATAGTGACTGTAGCGACATCTGAAAGTTGTCTTCAGTATATCCTCTTCCCACACTCATTGCTGGTGAGAGCCTGTTAGAAGTTCAACCTTCGAGAACCACTGTGCCCCTCTTAGCTGATCCAATAGGTCATCATTTCTCGGCAGTGGATACTTGTTCTTCACCGTCACCAGGTTCAGGCGCCGGTAATCCTTGCACAACCTCAGACTCCAGTCTGCCTTCATGGAAAATAAGACTGGAGCCGCCCAGGGTGAGACGCTGGGTTTTACGAAACCCTTGCGCTGAGAATCCTCCAACTGCACCCTCAGCTCGCGAAGCTCCATGGGAGCCATCCGATAAGCTGATGAGGAAATAAGTGTCGTCCCGGGGTGTATGTTGATCTAGATGTCAATTTCCTGGTGGGGAGGTAACCCTGGAACATCTTCTTGAAAGAAATCCTCAACCTCCCCCACCACTACTGGGAACTGAGAGCTCACAACATCCACTTCTCTGAGGGTAAGGCTAGCCAACTCATGACTGATCGGCTGCCCCATCCTATGCATGAGCCCATTTTGTGCTGCCTAGGTTTCCTTTTCTCTGAAAAAGGAAAACCTTGTTCCATCACAGCGGACACACCGCACTCTTCACCTAATACAGTCAATCTGGACATGGTCCGAAGATAACCAATCCATACATAGAATGACATCATAAGGCCTCGACGCTACCACCAAGAGGTTCCAACCAAAACACTCACCTCCAAGGGTAAGATCACACTGTCTGGAAAGGTGTGTGATCGTCGAGTCTCCTCCCGTAGGTGTCTCTAAGCGTAAGGATCGAGTCAACGGTTCTACTGGAATCTCTAGGTTTTGTTCAAGACATGTGGCTATAAGAGAATGATTGGAATCTATATATATGAGTATGACAACTAAGGTATAAAAGAAACAAATATTACCTCGAATCATCCCTAGAGCCCCTGGGTTGTATGCCTCGACTGCATGTAGTTGTCCTCGTCCCTATCCCCCAGCTCCCTGAGCCTGGTGCAGACCTCCTCAGGGTAGTGGTGGATGTAAGTCGAAACGTCTTCCACCACACATAGCACTCCATGAACCATTGCCACGTTAACCGCCTGGCGGATCTTCTGGCTCCATTCTCTACCTCTTCCTCAGTGGTCCATCCACCACTTCCCTGTCAGCAGCTCGACGTGTCGGGCAATCTCTAGAGAGATGGCCCCTACCGTCGCATGTGTAGCATCAATTCTCCCATGGCTGACTGGATCCAGCCTGAGAGCCCTAGACTATCGATCCCCTATCCTGGGTCCTCCTAGGATGTCTCCCACGTCCTGGTCATTGTGTTTGATTTCGGCACCCTGCTGCCGGTGTCTCCACACCTGTCTACCTACTGCTGACTGCCGACGGCTATCTCTGCTCTACCAATAAGCTCTCGATCACCAAGGCCCTCTCGAGTACTACAACATAGGTCGATATGCATAGATTCACGGCACTAACTTCATTATCTCACCGTAGACCTTGCTCAATGGTCTGAGCTCTGAAGTACTATCCTTCGACCATATCCATCGAGTACCTGGCGAGGATGGTGAACCTCGATGAATAGTCAGCCACCATCATACTTCCATGCTAGATCTGAAGAAGCTCTTGGATGCACATAGCTCTCAGCATAACCAGAGAGAACTCCTCCCTAAAGAGTCACTCAAACTTCGTCCACGAAAGAGTCTCCTCATCTTGAGTCTGTGTGGTCTGACTCCACTATCGTCCCTCCGAACCCTAAAGAATGCCCATTCCTAGGACCACAATCTGGTTTGCTGGTGACCTCACTAGACGGAAAACTCTGGTCACCACCTCAAGAAAGTCCTCAGCCTCTTGAGGGTCAGGCTTGCCTCAGAACCTGAGGGGTCTCTGTCTCGGAAACTCGTGGAATGCGCTAAGCCTGCCCTCCTCGCCGGTCAGTACTGCAGGTACCACTGGCTGCTCCACTGGTGGAATAACAGGTGCACCACCTGGTGGAAACTCCTGGGGAGCTGGTCCATGTATCAATGCATCGTCACTGAGGGGGTCATCCTCATGATTGTGCTGCTGAATCCTAGCGGGTACGCATTGCGGAGGCATCATGTAAATAAACAAGACGTGTCACAATCAATGAGTATATCTGGATAACTGACAACAAGGACATGGAAGACACAAACCATTCCTATATGATGCATGTACCTTTTATTTCCTCGCAACCAGTGTTTTTGTGAACTGGGTCGAAAAGCAGGTTATCAGAGTCCTGGGGTATGGATACGTCGGCTGCCACACCAATAGTGGGGTCCCTGGCCTAAATGTCGAACTGAAAACACTTAACACGGTTGCCACAAACAAAACTCATAGACTCTTGGTCCTAAGGTAGATACGACCACATCTGATACCACTCAGTTACGACCCGTCCCAGGGGGGCCTACCCCGTGACTCCCTATGCCCACCTCCAATAGGCCAGGGGCTGGTGACTAGCACCGAGTAGGCATGTCACTAACATGGGAGGCATTGCCTAAGTACCTATACACACACACACACACACACACACATATCCAAGACCACAAATGCTGAAATGTAAAACACTAAGGAAAAAAAATGCATTAATACAACTAAACCCAACCAACAGAGTACGAGGAAAGGTAGATTACTGTAAATGTAAAGTGGGACAGAATACAATCCCACCAATAGCAAGAGTCTGAAAAACTGCAAAATCCAACCTATAAGCACAATGGTACTGGGACTGCTGCTCGTAGCCATAGGAACGCCTCAGCCTGTAGGGAACTCAAAAAGCTCGGTCCTATCCTGGTCCCCCAAGACTCTATAAAGAGGCTGCTCATCTGCACAAGACAAGAAACATGCGGGTAATGCCAGTGCATGGGTGAGTATAAAAATATTCAGTAGAGGACCCTGAAAACCACAAAGCAGTACACAATGTAAAGGTATGGTCAAATCTGCATAGTATATATCTAAAGAACATATAGAACATACCAGATATACTCAAAACCCAGACTCATGGTCTAGAAACAAGTCACATGATCATATACCCTCGCAAGAGATTCCGTTCGAATATTCCGTGATGCACTCGTTCTAGGAGGACACACTCCACGAGTCTTATTGCTCTGATGATGTCCGTCCGAAAAGTAATGTTCGCCGGGAACCGTCACGATAGATGGATACACTCATTATGGGAAACACACTTCTATGTGTAAGGGTTACGATAGATAGAAGCACTCATTACAGGAGACACACTCCTTAGTGGGAAAGATCTCAATTCATAGATGAGGATCACTTCCAGGGCCATGGTGGATATCGTGACTCATTAGGAATTCACCTTCTTGGTAGAGGATCAACTCACAGTAGAGTTGGTCATGTCGATGCCTGACTCTACCTAGGGTCTGGAATGGATAGAGGATCTCGATCCGGGCCACTTGGATGGATGACTGACTCTATCATAGAATGTCCTGCTGAAGGGATCATAATATTGCGTGATGGAATGATGCCCGACCTTTAGGGGAACAATAAGAAGGTGCACTAACACAAACGAAAGATGCCCAATTCATGGTGAACAAAAGGACCAAGTTGTTTTCCAAAAAGTACACGACGTTTAGAAATGATACACGCCGTGTTGTCCAACCCCGGGTACTGCCCATATAAAATGGCCCGTGTCGTGAGGCTGGTCATGTAGAAAACTTTAAAAATGGCGTGTAGTATGGAGTACAAGCTGTGTATGTGTCATTGGGGGTGGCTCTGTGTACTCTGGCCATGTTCCCATACATGGTCACCCACCTGTGCAATCTGCACACAGGGTGACCTGGGCTGTTGACCTCGCCTCGCTGGGTGATGGAGTACACAGTCGTTTACTCCATCCCATGTTCGTGTATCCCTGGGATACATACCGAGCTCTGCGTAGCCGCTTCTGCCATGCTATACACGTCGTGCCTCCTGAAGTCGTGTAGATCATCCCATGTCCGTGTACTACCCAAAGTACACACTGAGCTTCGGGGAAGGTCCAACACGTCATGTGACTAGGGTCACACACCTTGTGATTCTTCTCTGACCCCGAAACCCAAGACGCCACTTCCATAACTACACGGTGTGTTCTTCGGATGTACACGCCGTGTATTCTGGAAATTTCCAGAAATGACGCTCTTCGCCGGCGCACCTCCCGTGCTGCTCCGATCATTAATATGGTCATCCTATCACTGTAAAACATCTATCTTCTAGTCGCCCGACCCCATGAAGCTGCTTCCGTCATTTTTGGGCCTCCGATCGGCTCCAAAAACGCGTTCCAATTTTCCTACATGAAGAACGGTAGAAGAACACTCTTTCTGATCTGGTCCGATAGGTCGTCCACCATCGTCGCCGCACCTCCACAAGGACGTTGCGTTGTCGAACCATTGATTTGGGATCATTGCGTCGCTGAATGGATGCGCAATGATCTATTGTTCATCGCCCCACAATGAATGTGAAGAACGAGCGGGGAAAAAGGAGGAAGAAATCCAAATAAACAAATTGAGGAACGAACCTCCGCTGTCGTTCCTCACGGCGTTGATCCACTCCAGTTAATATGTTTAAATGGGGTGGGAATCAACAACAACTAAGAGAATGGATCAATTCCCTATAATAATCCAGAAGAAAAATCCCTCCTCCAAGAACGCACGAATCAGTGGATCAACTTGTTTGTGGTTGATCTGCATTTTTCATTTAAACTCAAATACGGGGAAAAGAAATATAAATAACAACTCCTACCTTTCAAAAGGATCGATCATTGACGATGGAGTTATGATGCCGTTGTCATCGAGATCCTTCAACACTGGCGTAACGATCCTTGGTTTTGATCCGTTGTTGTTCTTCATCGAGAATTTTCTCCAACGCGCCGTAGATTCTGCAGAGGTTCCTCTCTCTATGTTTCTCAGGATGTACAACTTATTAACCCACAAAAAAGGGGAAACAAGTTGGCTTTTAATTATGCGGAAGTATTAATGGCATTGACTTTCCATTTCAAAGTCATTAAGATGCACCATCAATTAAGGAAACAACTACGTCGTCGCCACGTTGCAGCGGATGTTTCCTTAAATGTAATAAAATAAACTGGTTAATTTATTTTATTTTATTTTACTTAAAATTTCAGAAAATTAACTTTTTCCCTTGACCAGCGCCCATCAAGGATAGCGTTATTCTTAGGTAATGTCATTATCCCGGACGCAACAGTGTTCTCAGATTTTTAGTCTGGGAATCCATTTTGAAACTACAACAACCTCACACAAGTGCCGACTCACTTAACTTATTATGTTCAAACCATCATTCCCGGCTCAATGGATCTCGGAATGAAGTGTCGTCTTCGCGCCCGGTCTCGAAATAATTCGATATAATATTTAATAAATAATAAACGAAAAATCTGAGACATTACAATTAAAATACATGAAACAAGTAATGTGAATAAATTAATCAATAAAAATAATGCAATAAATATATTTTTTTATAGTCTTATCATTGTAATACTAATATAAGTATGAATCAGCTAAAATTGTTTCCTTGATCAAATATCAACAATATTATTCAATGAGTTTATAAACATTCCATTCTGACAATTAGTATAACACCAATCTCTTCTTCGTGTAGATTCAAGAATGTCTCATTATATTTTGATATTTTTTAACATTATCATTATACTTTGACTCTTTTGAATCATTCATTTAGTCCACATTACATTATTTTCTGGCATACATCTGTAATATGAGTTTTTAATTTCACCTATATGAAAAAAAATCATTTTCTATGTTGGCCTCTTATGAAAATCATCCAATCATATTCTTTTTTTTAAAAAAACCCATATCTTTTGATGATAAAATAAATTCCACCATCAGACTATTATAAAAAACGTAGAAAATTTTGTTTCCTTCCATAAACATACAATGTTCAATTGGATTTCATCATATTTATTCCAATTATTTTTTATCCAATATATTTTATTTTCAAAAAGTAATCATTGTTAAACATAAATTTTATTTATTTAAAATAATTAATATTTTATAAAATATTCATGTCTCCTATCATAAAAGAAGAAACACTGACTACTACAAATCTATGGTCATTATTCTTTGGAAGCATTCAAAACCAGTTTCAACACAAATATGTTATTCTATTTCCTTTACATTTTCAGCTTTGGATTTTGAGAATTTCATAGAATATATTGTTCTCACTATAACCAAATAACACATTAATTTCAGGGATAATATGATGTTCACATCTTTCACAAATATTCTCTACTGGTTGAAAGCTATTTTCAATCATCACTTCATCCTTTTCATATTTTTATCCATTGTGGAGACTGACTCCCCCTCAATATTAAGCATTCATAAATAGTGGGCGAGTTAAAATAATATTAGTTGAACCAAAATATTTTTTTTGTGTTTTAATGTCCCCCACAACACTAGAAATAGAAATAGAAAAAGTACTTTCCTCTCATACTACAATACTAATTGAATTTATAAACACGTCTCTGAACACCCTTATTGACTTTTTTTCATTAGTCATAAAACATTTTTTATCAAAAAATATCTTCTTCTTCATTTCATTGTTATCATAATTATATCTACTAAAATCATTTTTGAGTCATGATAAATAAAATTAATAATCAATATATTTTGAAAATTAGGAATTCTTTACATTGTCCACAATGTCCACCAACATAACAATACCAATATTCTATTTACCATAAACCATTCATTCCTTATTTTCAAGCATTAATAATTACATACGTTGATCCTTCTACACTTCATCTTTTCCTGATCTTTCACCAACGTCACTGAAATAGTTATGGTCACAGGTAAATTTCCATTTAGATTTAGAATGTTTTTGTTGGACAAGTTCCAATTCCTCTTCTTTTTCAACAATCTTCACTTCCATATGCTCATTATGATTAATTTTTTTTCATTAAGAGATTTATTAAAAAATAATTCATGTTCACTAGATTCGCTTTCTATTCATAAAAATATTAAACATTGTATGATAATGAAAAAATATCTTCTTCGTGACTACTACTTTGTAATTATTCATAGTACAATGTAGAAATTAATTTATATTCAACACCATAGTCAATTGACTATTCAGATTCAATATCAGATCCTTATTCTTCATTATCATTAGATAATAATCATTTTCATTTCAATTTTATGAATTTCATATATTTCCCATTAGTAGAATATTTATAATTTTCACCAAGTTTCTTATAAGATCTACATGCCATTCATTCCACTGCATCACTATCTTCTTCTTCCTTTCATCTAGGTCAATTGGATACAAAATTCCCAATATAAAAACATTTAAAACATTTAATGGAAACATAAAATTTTTATGTGAATGTAACTCATCTAAATTTTTTAGAAAACAAGGATAAAATATCATCATTTTTTTACATTACTCATATTTATAGATAGAATCATCAGCTCCATCTTCAAAAAGAATATTTTTTTACTTTTCATTCATAGTAGCATTGTAAATCATTTCTCGATCGTATTTTTTCTTATTTTAATATATATTTCCCTTATTATTTCACAAGTAATGAGTGTTATATTCATGTTATCATGAGATAATGTTTCGGGGTATCTATTTTCTAAGGAAGAATATTTTCAATTAAATATTTCAGGAACGATTCTTATTATCTTTTCAAAAACTGCTCAGTCATCTAGCCGTTCACCTAAGAATTTAATAATATATTTAATGTCATTTATCCTAGAAAATATGTCCCCAATAGATTATTCCTCACCCACCTTCAAATATTCAAATTTCAATCTCATGATTTATAAAAAGTCTTTCCTCACTTTTTTTGAATCCTTTATATTGGTTTTATAATTTTACTCATATACCATTGGTTGTGGAATACCCATTCTTTCTAAATAATTCAATTTCAGAAAGATATTATAATATGGCATTCATGGAACTATAATAATTCTCGGGATTCTTCACATCAATACATGTAACTTGTGATTTATTATATATATGGAGGAACTGAATAGTTGCATCTTCTAGAATGTAAGATCCATTATAAAGGAGATATCAAAACATTGTATTATCTAGATATGATAATTCTTTCCATTAATTATAGGATACATTTAGACATCACACAATTCAATTTCACCATCAACATTCTCTTCAAAACATCATCAAAGAATATGTTAGGGGAACCATCCCTCTTATACCACTTAAATGTGACTAGTTAGAGAAATTGTATCACTGAGAGATAGAAAGGGTGAATTAGTGATACTATTTCAATTATATTAAAAATTGTGAAAACCTTCACCTTATTTTAATGATTTCAAATACATACTAAAAATAAATCAAAAAAACATCCATAGGAACACATGTATTTAGAGGTATCACTATACAATAATTATAGCAACGTCCTTAGTCTGGTATGTAAAGTATCCAATTCCAAACAATCCAATAGAAAAAAACCCATGGATTATAATGTGTATTATATGTCCTTTAACTCATGTAACACTATGAAAACAATCCAATAGTGCATGTGCACCACCTCAGCACAAACATTGAAAAATTATAACTGTGAAACAAAAAATGATACACGATCTTATTTTTTATTTTCTAAAAAAATATTCAATTAGAAAACTATTAATGACTATCTTACCCATAATCTTGTAAGATCATCATAGTCATTGTTAGGGAATACTCAGTCTCATTTATAATCCAACAGAATGCAATGATCTGAGCTGAATATAATCTTATCCCCCAATTTCTGGTAACATTTTCATCTTTAAGAAACATTAATTTGGAAAACATTCATCACTTTCCAAAAAATGTGCAGCTTCTCTCATGTATTTTGTGATAAATTCTTATCTCTCAAAAAAAATATTGTTCTCCCCCATTTATAGTATATTCAAAATAGATTGGTTGGGATTCCCATCTGAATAATTCTGGTTCACTAAAGATCCCAAATCTTCTATTGATCCAAAAATATTAAGTAACTCATTATATTCTGCAATGATTTCTGGAATATTTAAATCCTCTTAAATCATGGATCAATCATTAACATATTTAATTCCCATGAATTTTGTTTTTTTACTTCTTAAATGCTTCAAAATTTATTAAAAACGTAATTATAATATTTATTCAAATCTCACAGTCCAATATTTCATTAAAAATCCATGTCTAATTTTTTCATTCTGAAACACCATTCTGATGTAATTTATAAATTCTCGATGGATTTTATTATAAGATCCCAGTCTGATTTTATTCATTAATACTAGTTCTATTTCTATCAGAAATCCCAATCGAATTTTATTATGAAATATTAGTCTAATTTCATTCAGAAATCCTAGTATGATTTTTTTGGGTGTGAATGTTTTCTATCCTTCCTGAGATATGATAAGATGATATAGTTTTCCTGGGTCCGATTAATTCTGCATCAAATCATTTTTTGGGTCTGATCATTAATGAGTCAATACTTTTCTATGACTGATCATTTTTGGGTCTGATCATTTTCTTCCAAATTCGGAAATTTTTTTCCCAGAATTCATTTTCCTAGATTACTAAAAATGTCTCCATTAAATAATCATCACGATTTTATTATAATTTTAACCACTTACTTATTATTTATATGAAATAAAAATCATAAAAGAATCACCACAATAAATAATACTCCATCACTACTCTCAGAACTACTTCACCTCTTCTATTTACCCAATTGAGATATAAAAAAATATATTCAATCAGTAATCCATCTCAGCGTGGGTACATTTTTTTCCAAGAAAAAAGTAAAGTGATTTCTATTCTTCAAAAAACAATCTTCACAGTAAAAGATAACACCTGGATATAATCACCATCATCCTCAACTAGGTCCCAAAAATATCGCATTTTGATTTTTTTCTCCTACCAAGTTTCATAAATCACTAGCATTTGAATTCCCATGAAATGGATAACATATCTATGATAAAGAGACAATGTGATCTAAATCATTTTAGGAAACATGATTCATTAAAAAAATGTTTATATAAAATAAGTGATTATGAAAACATATTCATACTCAATTTTCAACTTCTCATCCTCCACACTTCAATATTTCATATAAAAAAATTGTTTCCAACAACCACTCCAACAAATAGATAGAATATATCACTCTCAATATAATGTAGTATTCACTTCATAACAACAATACCCCCTTTCTTAATTAATCAAATGGACAGATTAATGCAAACAATCCCCCCTAGGCATCGTTATTCAATTGTATGACGAAGGAGGGGATATAAATACATATCTCAACAATGATTTTAAATATGTTATACTCCCATGTTCATCCTAAATTTAGAAAAGGATTCCAGCAGTAAATAATTTTTGAATATTTCTTCAACTTCTTTTGATGGTCAAACAGACTACAAAATCAATTCATTCTTCTTAAAATTCTCAATGAGTAAATGATATTTGAGTTAAATATGTTTTATATAGGAATTATGGATAATATTTCAGGTGAGATAGATTTTACCTTGATTAACATTACCCATGATAAAGTGTAACTTCAATTCAATAAGTAAATATTATAATTGTGTTTTCATCCATAAAAGATGAGTTGTGGATTGAATGGAAGCCAATAACTAAGCTCCATCCATACAATGTGTTACTAAATTCATTTCATTAAATTCAAGAGAACACAATCATTTCGTAACATGTATACTCCACTAGAAATGGATCTATTATCATCAAAAGATCTTACCAAAACATCATCTAAATACTCAAACAATTCAGTTCAATCTAAGCTACGGTATATGATATTGAATTATGTTGTGCCTTTTATGTATCTGAAAATTATTCTTCTAAAATTTAATTGTGATTATTTTGGAGCACTCTAGAATTATACTCATAAGGTGATATGCTAAACAATGACTATTATAGTGGTATTCAAATTCAATAGTCTATCAATCATCTTCTAATACTCATTCCAATCAACATATTTTTTGTACCTATATTTCAAAAATATCATTCCCAATGATATTGTAGTGGAAATAGATTTCAATCCTACCATTCCCAACCTCATGGGAATATATTTAGCATTATTTTCTTGAGATGTAATATTTTTTTTAATTTTTTGTATTTGTAGCTTCTAAAAGTATTTCATTTAACCTAGAATGGAAATTTAAAATTCTATTTACATTTATTCATCAATCCATTCACAACATCATTCATCAATTCCAGCAACAAAAACGTCATCAATATTAACTATTACAACAAGAGAATACCCTTGATATTCATTGATTTAAATTTGGTAATCCATTATTCCTTTCCTAATACTCATCTTCATTATGCCTGTAAAAAGTTTGGAATACCATTCAATATGAGATTGTTTTAGCCCATATAACAACACTTTACATCTACACAAATAACATTCATCATTCCCATCAAAAAATCAACAATGTTTTTCAATGTAAATGTCATCTTCATGATCACCATTTTGGAATGTAGATTTAACATCTATTTGAACGATCATGTACCCTCATTGTGTAGTGATAACAAAAATGATGATAATTTTTTCTAATATTCCCTCTATAGAAAATGTTTCATCAAAATAAACACCATCTATTTGAGAATTCCTTTCATACACCAATCATTTTTTGTTTCTTATTAATTAACATTCATTCTTTTGATTATTCTAAAAATCCATATTTTTTCTATAATATTTTTGTTTTAAGGAATGGGTATGATTTCCAATGAATAATAATTTTCAATATAATATAGCACCTCATTCAGGGCTTGACCCATTCTGGCTACTCAATAACATCATTCAAATCATTCTATTACACTTTGAAATACAAATTAGTATGTGTAATAACATTTGATATTCTAATTATTTGAACCTTAAAATGTTGATCACCAATAATATTATGATCTTCAACATTATTCAAAACCCTTGGATGATATTTTTTATTATCTTCCTCATCAATAGAAATAGGTGTGTCTGATTGTTCTTCTTGAGTAAGATTATAGTGGTCTATATCTTTATGAAAATTCATTCCAAAACATTCCTTATCATGTTCAAACTTCATTTTGTACATGAATACATTTTCCTCCCACCGATCCTTCAATTAAATTTACATCATCTGAATTAATAATCCTTCTTATTTCATTGTTGAAACACCTATATCTACTTCGTTCTTAGTCATAGCCATGGGAAATTAAATCATTAAATTTTTTCTAAAACTTTATATAGTTTCTACCTTTTTTCGCATAAATAAATGGACTCCAAATTATTATTATTCATTTCAAATATGGAGGATTTTAATAAATCATTTCATATGGAGTGATATATGAATATGGAAAATAGAAACAATGTTTCTAAATATAAACAAAAAAACTCATGGTTTGCATACAATTTAGTTGAAAAAGATCATGTTAATGTTACATAGATCATAATATTTCCACAAAACTTCTATTTTTTCCTTTCATCAACCACATTTTTTTGAGGAGTGCCTGATAAGATATACTCCTGAAGAATTCCCCGCTTCTCAAGATATCATTCAATTCGTCACTTTTGTATTTAGCACCATTGTCTCTTCTCATCATCTATTATGAGTACTCACATTCCTTTTCATCATTCCTTATAAAACATTTAATCATTTTATAATCATGTGACTAATGTTTCATAGACATAACTTCATAAATTTGACTAAATTCATCAATAAAAAGTAATGAAATAATTTTCATCCTTTTTTGACATTTTTCTCATTGGACCACAAATATCAGAATGAATAATCATAATGGGTTGTCATGAACAGTTCTAAAATTTATTATGCATTAGGTTTGTAATCATTCCATTATGACAAATAGTGCACCACTAATATCTTCTTTCATGAAAAATTTGAAATGTCTCATAAACTATAGCACTTTGAAATCTTTGTCATGTTTCTTTAACACATGTGCCCAAACATTTTATTTTACAATTGATTATTTTCCACCATACTTATGTAACATGTGTTTTTTATTTAACTAATATGGAACAAAGTTCCTTTTATATATTAGTAACTTGTGAAGAAACATCAATACTCTTCATTTTTTAGGAAAAAATCAATTTCCCGGAAGATAAAATCATTTCCATCGTCACATAATTGTGAAATTCTTAGAAAATTATGTGTCGACCCATTCACATTAAGTATTTTATTGGATTTAAACTTCTCATTTCAAATGATGGAAGATCCAAGATTATTTATTTTCAATTATTTTTTATTTAAAAACATCACTCTTACTTTTATAACATCATCCCCATTTTTAAAAAAATCTAAAATCCCTTGCCATTTGAGATGAACAACCTCTATCATGGATCCATGGTCACTACAACATTGTTGCATTCATTTAAATTTCAACAACAAGAGCCTTTTATTCTCCCTTTTATCTTCATCACCATCATCATTTTATAATTGATAGGAATATTTTTCTTTTCTTATACAAAATAAGATAAACTTTATCATGGGGCACAAGTTGTTCACATCCTTTAAAACTAGTTTCCACGAGTTGGAACCAATTTATAGTCTCCACATAATCATTATACTGTTTTTTATTTGAGGATATTGACTACCCCTTAATATTTTCCCATTAATACATAATTAATTATATAATAATTGACGATTGATCCAAAATATATTTTTATGGTTCTAAAGACCCAAAAATACAAGAAATATACATAAAAATAGTATTTCTATTTGAAACATACATACTGAATAGAATTGTTATCATGTTTCTCATCATAGTTATTGTCTTTTTTTTCTGATTCATAAAAAATTCTTTTATCAATCAAATTATTCTACCTTTTTTTATACTTATAGGAATAAGATTTATTGGAATATTTTACAAATATAGAAAATAAAATTAGACTCTACAGACAATGAATCCTATGAATTATTTACCTTTTAAAAAATTTCAATATAAATATCATTTATAACATTGTTCATTTGAAAACCCATTAAATCATTTTAAAAATTAATGATTTATTTTGTTGATCATTATTTGGTTCATATTATGGAGAACATTCCCCAACACTAGTGATAGAGTTTTGGAAACTTGTTCCTTTGTCTTCAACATTATAATTTTTTATTGGAAATGTTCTAACTCTTATCTATCTTTCCTTTAGATTCACTGCCATAAGATCATTAAATTTATTTTCTTCTCCATGATATTTATTAAAATAATCAATCTCTCTCACCGTATTCACATTCTCTTCAAAAAAAAATTCTTGATTAGTTGTCGAAAAACATTTTTCTTTTAGTTTTTTTATCTTGAAAAATTATTATCCTTTTTATGAATTCTTTAAACTATTACATCATATGATGATCATGTTGAGTTTTATATTCTTCATAACTACTTCTTAATAATTATTCATCATTCATTATATCAATGAATGTATTTTAAAGAACATTCTCAATTTATATTTTAGATTTATCCTCACATCCTCATTCATCATCTTATTTTGATTAGAAAATTAGTCTTTGGGATTTGAGTAATTTCATATACTTCCCTCGGGTAGGAAATTTATCTTTATCATCCTATTTCTTCCATGATCAACATTTCTTTATATCTTCATCACTGATATGCTCCTCATCCATTCTAGAATAGAAATTGGCCACAAAATGCCCAAAAATCCATAATTAAAATATTTTATGGGTTATTTTCCATTGTATTTATATAATAATTATAGCAAACCACACATTAAATACATGGTTAATACATCAAAAATGAGGCATACTTATTACAACATATAAAAAACCATGAAAGGACCATATAGGTATAGTGTCTTTAGAAACTGGGAAACATAAACAACTGGTTCATAAAGGAACTACTCTGTCTCCGATTTATTTCATCATATCTATAGTCCCTTTTTGGAATATATTACTTAATACCCTTCTTCCTGACCTAGGGAAAGAAAACATACAAAGGTGTGAGATCAAATGCTCAGTATGGGTAAACAAAAGAAATATCAATCACATAAAATTTATAAGAACACAACATTTTGGAAATCATACCCGGCAAAAGAGATCATAAATTCATAACATGGGATAAATCATGGTAGTGAAATGTAATCCCTATAATCATACCATAAAACATTAAAATTTGTGGAATAAAAACATAATAATAGAGAATCATTTCTTATTAGTCAAGACTCATTGCCAAGACTATCTTAGTGGACAAAGTCAATTTCTGAACCGTGTTCACTCCTCCTTTCAGTCCGGTTTCACTGAACCAGTTTAACCTGCCATTCCAGCCATGTCTATCTCATGAGATATAAAATCTTTACCCAATGCATTGGAGGGATATAAAGGTCCCACCCATCTCATAATGATACCATTCTTATGTGTGCAACAAAATCCTAAATCATACATCATTGCATAACACATGTAATAAAAATGGGATTCTTAAACACCATGACATCATAAAACAATTCATATAAGACAAAGGAATTCATAAAAATAATTAAATCACAACATAATAAAATCAATGTAATAATAGGGGTAGAAACATAACCCAATATTATCATAGATGGAAGAAAATTTTTATAAAAAACTCGTACTCTATTCTTTAGGAAAATATCCTTTATTCTTCAAAAACAAATTCCCTTTCTGAACATGCCATACAATTTTAAACTAAAAGAAGTTGATTAAAAATAATCTTTAAAACTTGTAAAAGAAGCTTCTTGGAAAAATAATGTTTTAAAAATCCATTCATGTCATATAAGTTTAAAAAAACATTATTCTCGTACTTTTGTAGGAAAAGTCTAAAAGTACCTCGTAAAAAAAAGCAAAAGATTCCTTTCATATCTTTAACAAAAAACACACTGAAGGGTAAAATTGGATTTAAACAATTATTGGTGGATGGAAAAAATATTAAATATTGAGGAAACATGGGTGTGAATGAGAAAATACACCCCACTAAATACCAAAGTATAAACAATCACGGATAAAATGAGATTGTGATATTTCCCCTTAACTTAGGTCCGATTTTCTTTGTAAGTGTCTGAACATCATGTATAATGATTTAAATAATGGTATTGACTTATTCAAGAATCATAATTATTTTTATGATATCATATATGGTCATATTCTTATCTTTTTATTAGTAATATTTCATTTCTACTTGTTATTTGGGTATTTATTACTTTTTGTTCTTATGCGTGTTTTGTCGAATAAATTCTAATTATTCTCTTTAGGTTATAGATACCTCAGTTCCAGAATGTAATTAGTGTAATATATATCATATTCATTCATTCAATTCATTTATATAATCATTATGCAATGATGATCATGTAAAACGAATCACATCACATCGTGGAGACCGTATTCCGTACGTACGCACGAGCGATGATATCGTTTCAATGATCATGGAATTGTATTGGAGTGTATGTATACTATTTCAGAATCAATAACACTTTACAATAATCACATATAGTTATTATTTACACCATTATGACCATCCAAGTAAGGTGGTGGTGGAAAATAGATTACACCATGGCGTGGAGACGGTATTCCATACGTACGCACGCGCGATGATTTCATTTTCCGTAGGATGGATAAGTGGTGAAATAAGGATGTGTCATTATTATAATAACATGTCAGTATATGAGTGATACTGATGTTATTAATACATAATTAAACAACTAATTAAGAATAAGTCGAAGAAGAAATAATGTTGAAAGAATCGGTAACAGACATTACCTCTTCTTTGAAGCGCCTCTTTGAGACCTCCTCGTAGGGCACTACAATTGGTCTTTGAAGGAAACCAAGACCTCTAAGATGTATCTAGAGAAGTGGGGAAGTAAAATTTTCAGGGATTGGCCGAGCTTGTAGGCTCAAATTTGTGTGAGGAGGAGAGGTAGGAGGTGCCCTTTTATAATGGAGGAGAGGGGCACCTTTGGAAATATAAGAAATATTAGTTTATATTAAATACCAACACCACATAAAAACTTCCAAAATGACTCATATCAAAATATTAGATGACATAGGGTTGTAATATCATCTAACAATAAAATTTAGACATGTTAGGAATTTATTGTAAACATTATCAACTTTATTTATCCTTATTTATCAATTTTATTTTATTTGGGGTAACAATATTCTAAATTTTAAAGTATTATAAATAATTACATATGTGTTGTGAATTTTCCATTATTTAACACGTTATGACATTTTCGATCATATAAATTTTAATTTATAATTTTTAAATATTTTTGTGATTTTTAAACAATTTTATTATATGTTATTTTTATAAAATAACAATAGTTTCAATTTTGACATTATTCAATTATTTGAATTTAAATAAAATATATATAGAAGATATGTTCAAACTAAAAGATTTAATATATTCATAAATTGTCATATGTATCTATAAAATTAGTGGATCACATTAAATAGTTCATATAATATTTATTTTAATATTTTTTAAAACCATTTATTTGATATAAAATAATTTCAACATCACTATTGGGTCATAATTAATGAAAATTATTTAATCCCTTAAAATTCTAAATAAATTTCTATGATGTAGATAATTATATTATCTTTATGGAGACTATTCATGTTCGAATTTTCATTAAGTTTATCTCTAAATGATAATTATTATACTTATAAGATTTAAGAAAGTGACATGTTGTCACATTCTTTGGTTTTAATAATAATTAAATTATTTTCATAGACAAAAGTCCATTAAATGGATATAATTAGACCCTTAGGTGATATGAGTAGACTTTTGGTCATCCAATAGGATGTTGGAAGGTGTTAGGGTAATTCTATAATCTTATATTTATCCTTAATTACCTGATTTACATTTTACTATGGTAAATAAAATTTACAGTAGTTACTATTCATAATGCCCAAAAATAAAAAGTATCCTATTAAAATAATTTGGACCCACTGATTCCAAATATGGAATATATTTTTCAAAATTCAAAACATATTAGTTTCAGTAATTAATTTAAAATAAATCCTGTTGTTAAGAAAACAGTTTTTAAATGTTTAAACATTGCCAAAGATGGAAATGTTTTTACCTATGAATTCAATGTGAAATTATTGATAATGACATACATTATATTAAATGGTAAAAATATATTCTATTTATAATTTAAAACCATTAAATTTTATAATATAACCATATAAATTATCTCAACGAAGAAAGATGCTTTTAATAAAAAATTAGCGTATTTTTACTATTCATCAAAATATAATAGTTATCAGAAAAATATAAAAAATTTATCCAAAGTAAATTTTTATATCCTAATTCAAAAGAAGAATTTTATTTTGACAAATTGAACTTATAAACATGACAAGAACTAGATTTAATGTGGATGTGTCATCAAAAGGCAGCAAAACTACATTTTTTGAAAAATACTTATTTTACCCGAAAAATTTATTTTGTTCTTTTACCATGTTCTAGAAAATGTGTAAGATGAATAATAATGTTATAAAATTCAAAATGTAGTTAATACTATTCATAACTTCTAGTCCATAATAATATATCGTTGTTTAGTGAAACCCGGTATTGCCTACTACACACGCAAACGAGGAAGGTCATGATTGCGTGTAATGCAAGCCAAGATCGTATTGTGTGCTGTGAAAGATTACTTTGGTGTTGTGTATAACATAAGACATAAAAAACATTTCTCATAAAATCTCAGGGTGTTACATTCTACCCCCCTTAAAATTAATTTCACCCTTGAAATTCGTCACTTCATTATAAACAGATGAGGATACATCTCCCTCATCATATCCTCAAGTTCCCATGTAGCTTCTTCTAATTGGTGCTTCCTCCTTAAAACTTTCACCAAGCGAGTGGTCTTGTTCCGTAGGACTTTTTCACTACAATACAGAATCTCTATCGGTTGTTCTTCATAAGAATGAACATGCTCCAGCGGTACAACTTCTGAGCTGAGTAGATGTCAAAGATCAGGTATGTACTTTCTCAGGAGAGATACATGGAACACATCGTGAACTTGAGAGAGATTCGGTGGAAGCGCCAATCGGTATGCTACCTTTCCAACACAATCTAGAATTTCAAAAGGACCGATATATCTAGGGCTCAACTTTCCCTTCTTTCAAAATATCATGACCCTCTTCCATGGAGATATTCGTAAGAACACTTTATCACCCACATTAAACTCTGGGTCTTTTCTTTGTTCTTTGGCATAACATTTTTGTCGACTCTGAGATGCTCTTATGTGTTGTTGAATAGATCTTACCTTTTCTGCCATTTCATCAACAAGATCAGGTCCTAATAGCTTTCTTCCCCATCTTCATCCCAGCAAGTTGGAGTCCTGCATTTCTTTACATAGAGAGCTTCATAAGGAGCCATCTGAATACTGGAGTGAAAGTTTTTATTATAATAAAATTCCACCAAACGTAGGTGTTGATCCCAACCACCTTTGAAATCTATAGAGAAATCAATCAACAGATCTTCTAGTGTTTGGATTGTCCTCTCAGACTGACCGTCTCTCTGAGGATGATACGCAGTGGTGAAACACAACTATGTATTTAGAGTATGCTGAAGAGTTCGCCAGAATGTTGACGTAAACCTCGGATCCCGATCAGATATAATAGAAATTGGTACTCCATGAAATTTACCACTTTCTTTACATATATCATGGCAAGCTGATCTAGAGAGAAATACTCTGTAATAGTAATGACATCTGCATACACTGTAATACGATCAAATATTACCTAGATAGCATTATTTCCTTTGGATGGTTTAGGAAGTCCAGTGACAAAGCCCATAGTGATGTTTTCCCATTTCCATTCTTGTATGGGTAATGGTTGTAAAATCCCCTTATACATCTGTATCTGAGCATTAACTTGCTGACAAACCAAGCATCGTGGGACATATTCAGCAACATCTCTTTTCATTCCATCCCACCAGAAGTACTCTTCTAGGTCCCTATAAATCTCCGTGCTTCCAGGATGAATATAGAATGAAGAAATATGAGCCTCATCTTGCAGCTCCTTCATTAATTCGGGGATGGGAGGAACACAAACCCGATTACTGAACTTTATTATCCCATCACAATCAAGGTTGAATTCAGGAACATTTCTCACCATCTTTTGTAACTCGACATCTTCTTTATGTGCCTCTTGAATCTTCATAGTTATAGATGGTTGAACATTCATTTCAGAAAGATAAGATTTCTCCCCTTCCATTAAAACTCCAAGATCCATCCTTTGTAAATCCATAAATATTGGATCTTTTGTGATCCCCATCATGTATATGCTAGCATGATCTTGTCGACTTAATGCATCTTCTACCTTGTTTTCTTCCACAGGGTGGTAATGGATTGGGAAATCATAATCCTTAATCAGCTCCTACCATCTTCTTTGATGCATATTCAGCTCCTTTTGTGTGAAAATATACTTTCAACTTTTATGATTAGTATAAATATCACAACTTTCACCATAAAGGTAATGCCTCTAAATCGTAATTGCAAAGATTACCGCAGCTAACTCCAAATCATGAGTTGGGTAATTTTGCAAATGGATTTTCAACTGTCGTGAGACATAAGCTATCACCATAACATTTTTCATGAGAAAACATCCCAGTACTTTCTTGGATGTATCACTATAGAACACAAACCTTTCTGCACTGCAAGGTAGTGTGAGCACAGGTGCACAGGATAACCTTCTTTTTAGTTCTTTGAAATTTTCGTCGCATTCCTCCGTCCAAACAAACATTACTCCTTTTCGAGTCAACTTGGTGAGTGAGTTAGATAACCTTGAAAAATCATTCACAAAACGTCGGTAATATCCAGCCAAACCAAGAGAACATCGGATCTCAGTTACTATTGTTGGTCTCGACCGTATTTCGATAACCTCTTTTTTTGCTGGATCCACAGATATCCCCTCTTTTAAGATTATTTGACCCAAAAATGCAACTTTTGATGCCAAAATTCACACTTGGTAAATTTGGCATAAAGCTTATCCTTTCATAGGGTCTTTAATACAATTCTCAAGTGATCTTCATCTTCTTCCTTGCTCTATGAATAGACAAGAATGTCATCTATAAAGACTACCAAAAACTGATCACGATAGTTTCTAAAGACTCTATACATCAGATCCATGAAGATAGCAGGGGAATTAGTAATACCCAATGGCATCACTATAAATTTATAGTGTCCATACCTTGTACAGAAAGCAATCTTTGGTACATCCTCCCTTTTGACCCTTAATTGCTGATACCCTAAACGAAGATCAATCTTGGAAAAGTATTGAGCTCTACGTAGTTGGTCAAATAGGTCATCAATGCGTGGGAGAGGATATTTGTTCTTGATAGAGATCTTGTTCAGTTCTCGATAATCAATGCAGAGTCTCATTGATCAAACATTCTTCTTAACAAACAGAATAGGTGCTCCCCAAGGTGGCGAACTAGGGCATATGAATCCTTTATCAAGATTCTATTAGATTTTCTTCTTCAATTCCTACAACTCAATTGGGGCCATTCTATAAGGTGTCTTTGAAATAGGCAAAGCAACCGGTACAAGTTCTATTAAAAACTAAGCTTCACGATTTGGTGGAAGACCTGGAAATTCCTTTGGAAAGACATCGTCAAAAACCCGTACAATGGGCATATATTTAATCATGAGTTTCTCTCCAACCATTTGAGATAAATAACCTTCATTTAGTGGAATCAATACCCATAAGATGGATTAATTTTCCACTGGAATGTTATGTTCATCCTTGCATCGATAGATGATCAATGATTGATCTGGAATATGAAACGTGACTTCCCTTCATTAAAAATTAATTTGAGCTCCATATAAAGAAAGCCAATCCATGACAAGAATCACATCAAATTCCACTAAAGGAAGGACCACAAGATTTGTAGGAAGCACTTTCCCAAAAAATTCATTCGGAGAAGAATTGTAAACTTTTAATGAGACTGTTGTGCCGTTAGGAGTTGTCACAACCAACTCAAAATCTAATTTTTTAGGTAATACGGTGATACCCTTAGAAAATTATTCAGAAATAAAAGAGTGGGTGGATCTAGAATCAAATAAAACATTTGTTACTTTAGAGTGGATGGTAAATGTACCTTTCACCACTTCGTTGTCGTACTCCACATCGCCAATAGTAATTGCATGTGACCTTCCTTTGTCTTTGGCCTTAGGAGTTTGTTGACATCGATCATCATCATCAACCCTTGGATTTGGGCATTTATTGGAAGAATGCCCCATCTCAGTGCACTTGAAACATTGATGTGTAGTAGGTTCATTCTGTGTATCACTTCCTTTATTTGCATCATTAGACATCTTCTTCCCATTATTTCGACATTCCATTTCCCGATGACCTTCTTTTCCACACTTATAACATTTTCCTGTCCCCTTAAGACTATTTCCTCCATGTTTCTTTCAACACATTGAGAATAAGGGATAACTCATCTTATTTTCATTATGGTCTTTAGATTTTCCTTTGAATTCCATTTTGTTCTTCTTATCAAACCCATTTGACTGATGGGTTACACAAATCTCCATCTCAACCTTGAGAGCACATCGAACAATTTCCTCGTAGCTATTGAAGTCCCTTATGTCTAACACCCTTCGAAGACTTGGTTTTAAGCCACTAAAGAATCGATCGACCTTAATATCAGGTTGGATAATAATCCTGGAATCGTACCGTCCATGTCTTGTAAAATTTTCTTCGTAGGTACCAACAGATCCATCATCCTATTGCTTCAGTTCAAGAAACTCCTTGTCCATCTTTGTTCAAAGAATACGAGGGAAATACTTATTGAAAAATAAATTCTTGAACGTGTCTCATTCCATGGACCCAATTTCATCCCTTTGCCTCGTATTCTTAATAAGATTCCACAATTGATCAGCATCACCTTCCAAACGATACACTGATAAGATGACATTATCATGTTAAGAAAATTGAAAAACTGAAAATATATTTTCAGTGGTACTGATCCATTGTTCAGCCACTAATGGATCAGAAGACTCGCCGAATGAAGGTGGACGATGCCTCATGAAGGATTCAACAGAATGTTGCTCCTTCCTTTGCTTATATGGAAGTCATGTATGATTCATAGCTTGAGAATGTTGTGTGAGCATAGCTACAAGATTTTTCATTCCAGCTCCCATAACGTTTGGTTTCTTAGGGGGACAATCATTGCATTTCCCTTCACATTCTGCATTAACACATTTTCTTCAGGTTCGAGCCATTGACTAAAACCAAGAAGAATAGTGTGAGAAACACTATTTATAATAGGAAAACCACATAATAAAATTTCACACAGAAGGTCTTATCACAGGTTGTTCATGGCCATTTCTAAAACACTATGATTGTGTCCTATTCTTAGACATATCCTTAGGTTTCTTACTAAGGCTTTCACATCCTAGTTTCCAAAGGTTGATTATACCTTTCCTCTAATACCAACTATAGAAACCCATACATTAAATAAATGGTTAATACGTCAAAACTGAAGTATTATTATTAAAACATATAACAAAACCATGAAAGGACCATATAAGTATAGTGTCTTTAGAAACTGGGAACCATAAACAACTGGTTAATAAAGCATCTACCATGTCTCTCATTTATTTCATCATATCTATATTCCCTTTTTGAAATATCTTACTTAATACCCTTCTTCCAGACCTGGGGAAAGAAAACATACAAAAGGGTGATCAGAAATTCTCATTAAGGGTAAAAAAAAGAAATATCAATCACATCAAATTCATAAAAACACAACATTTTGGAAATCATACCCTGCAAAAGAGATCATAATTTTATAACATGGGATAAATCATGGTAGTGAAATGTTATCCCAATAATCATAACTTAAAACATGAAAGTCTGTGTAATATACACATAATTATATAGAATCATTTCTTATTAGTCAAGACTCATAGCCAAGACTATCTTAGTGGACAAAGTCCATTTCTGAACCGAGTTCACTCCTCGTTTCAGTCCTGTTTCACTGAACTGGTTTAACCTGCCGTTCCATCCATGTCTATCTCATGAGATATAAAATCTTTAACCAATGCATTGGAGGGAGATATAGGTCCCACCCATCTCATAATGATACCATTATTATGTGTGCCACAAAATCATTAATCATACATCAATGCATAAACCACGTAATAAAAATGGGATACATAAACATTATGAAATCATAAAATAATTCATATAAGATAAAATAATTCATAAAAATAATTCCATAACTACATAATCAATTCTATGTAATAATAGGGATAGAAAAAAACCCTATATTATCTTAGATGGAAAATAATTTTGATAAAACACTTGAACTCCATTCTTGAGGAAAATATCCTTTCTACTTCAAAAACATTTTCCTTTCTGAACATGTCATACAATATAATCTAAATTAAGTTGATTGAAAATAAAAATGAAAACATGTAAAGTACGATTCTTGGAAATTATGTTTTAAAAATCCATTCATGCCGTATAAGTTAAAAAAACATTCATCTCGTACTTTTGTCAGATAAGTCAAAAAGTACATCATACATAAAACGACAAAAGATTCCTTTCATATCATTTACTAAAAACTCACCGAAGGGTAAAATTGGATTTATAAAATTGTAGGTGGATGGAAACAATATTAAATATTTAGGAAACATGGATGTGGATGATAAAATACACCCCAGTAAATACCAATGTATAAACAATCTCGTATAAAATGAGATTGTGATATTTTCCCTTACCTTAGGTCTGATTTGCTTCGTAAGTGTCCAATCCTTTTGTATAATGATTTAAATAATGTTATTGACTTATTCCCTAATCATACTTATTGTTATGATATCATATATGCTCATATTCGTAGCGTCTTATTAGTAATATTTCATTACTACTTGTTATTCGGGTGTTTATTACTTTTTGTTCTTATGTGTGTTTTGTCGAATAAATTCTTATTCTTATCTTTAGGTTATAGATACCACATTTCCAGAATTTTATTAGTGTAATATTTATCATATTCATTCATTCAATTCATTTATATAATCATTATGCAATGAAGATCATGTATAACGAATCACATCACATCGTGGAGACGATATTCCGTACGTACGCACGAGTGATGATATTGTTCTCATTAATGTGGAATTATATTAGAGTGTATGTATACTATTTAAGAATCAATAACACTTTACAATAATCACATATAGTTATTATTTACACATTTGTGCCCATCCAAGTAAGGTGGTGGTGGAAAATAGATTACACCCCGGCGTGGAGACGGTATTCCGTACGTACACATGCGTGGTGATTTCATTTCCAGTCAGATGGATAGATGGTGAAATAGGGTTGTTTCATACTTATAATAACATATCAGTATATTAGTGATAATGATGTTATTAATTCATAATGAAGTAACTAATGAAGAATAATTGTACGAAGAAATAATGTTTAAAGAATCGGTAACGGACATTTCCTCTTCTTTGAAGCGCCTCTTTGAGACCTCCTCTTAGGGCCCTACAATTGGTCATTAAAGGATACCAGCACCTCTAGGATGTTTCTATGGAAGTGGGGAAGTAAAATGGACAGGTATTGGCCGAGCATGAAGGCTCAAATTGGAGTGACGAGGAGAGGGAGGTGGTTCCCTTTTATAAGGGAGGAGAGGGGCACCTTTGGAAATATAAGAAATATTAGTTTATATTAAATCTCAAACCCACTAAAAAACATCAAAAATGACTCATATCCGAAGATTAGATGATACAGGGTTGTAATTTTATCAACCAATAGTATTTAGACATGTGAGGAATTTATTTTAGACATTATCAACTTGATTTATCCTTATTTATCAATTTAATTTTATTTGTGGTAATAATATTCTAAATATTAAATTATTATAAATAATTACATATGTGTTGTGAATTTTCCATAATTGACACTTTATGAAATTTTTGACCATATAAATTTTAATTTATAATTTTTAAATATTTTTGTGATTTTTAAACAATTTTATTATATGTTATTTTTATAAAATAACAATAGTGTCAATTTTGACACTATTCAATTATTTGAATTTAAATAAAATATATATAGAAGATATGTTCGAACTAAAAGATTTAATATATTCATAAATTGTCATATTTATCTAGAAAATTAGTGGATCATATTAAATTGTTCATATAATATTTATTTTAATATTTTTAAAACCATTTATTTGATAAAAAATAATTTCAACATCACTATTGTGTCACAATTAATGATAATTATTTAATCGATAAAAATTCTAAATCAATTTATATGATGTAGTTAATTGTATTATATTAAATGAGACTATTTATTTTAGAAGTTTCATTAGTTTTATCACTAAATTAAAATTATTATACTTATAAGATTTAAGAAACTGACATGTTGTCACATTCTTTGGTTTTAATAATAATTAAATTATTTTCATAGACAAAAGTCCATTAAATGAATATAATTCGACCCTTAGGTGATATGAATCGACTTTTAGTCATCCAATAGGATTTTGGAAGTGTTTGGGTAATTTTATAATCTTATATTTACCCTAAATTACCTCATTTACCTTTTACTATGGTAAATAAAATTTACCGTAGTTACTATTCATAATGCCCAAAAATAAAAAGTATCCTATTAACATAATTTAGACCCACTGATTCCAAATATGGAATCCATTTTTCAAAATTAAAAACATATCAGTTTCAGTAATTAATTTAAAATAAATCCCGTTGTTATGAAAACGAGTTTTAAATGTTAAAAAATTGCCAAAGATTGAAATGTTTTTACCTATGAATTCAATGTGAAATTAAAGCTAATGACATTAATTATATTAAATGGTAAAAATATATTCTATTTATAAATTAAAACCATTCAATATTATAATATAACTATATAAATTATCTCAATGAAAAAAGTTGTGTTTAATAAATAATTAGCATATTTTTACTATTCATCGAAATATGAAAGTTATCAGAAAAATATAAAAAATTTATCCAAAGTAAATTTTTATATCCTGATTGAAAAGAAACTTTTATTTTTCCAAATTTAACTTATAAACATGTCAAAAACTAGATTTAATGTGGGTATGCCATCAAAAGGTGGCAAAACTGCATTTTTGGAAAAATACTTATTTTACCTGAAAATTTTATTTTGTTCTCTTACTATGTTCTAGAAAATGTGTAAGATGAATAATAATGTTATAAAATTCAAAATGTAGTTAATACTACTCATAACGACTAGTCCATAATAATATATTGTTTTTTGTGAATCTCGATATTGCGTACTACACACGCTATCAAGGAAGGTCGTGATTGCATGTAATGCAAGCCAAGTCCGTATTGTGTGCTGTGAAAGATTCCTTTGGTGTTGCGTATAACATAAGACATAAAGAAAATTTCTCATAAAATATCAGGGTGTTACAATAATCATCTAAAATATTAAGCAAAGAAACAGGATAATTGATCATCAAGGTTTATATAGACCTCATTTTCATAGTCATAATCACCAACTTATTCATTAATAAGAATATTCTTTTACTTTTATTTCACGACAACATGAAAAGAAATATCATTACCTACACTTTTTTCTTTTCAAATATTTATCACTTATTATTTCATAAGTGATGATAGTACTATAAAAATCTTCAATATATAATGTTTTAGGATGTATTTTTTCATATGAAGAACCTTTTAAACAAATATGTCATAAAAAATTCTTAAGATCATATCAAAAAATCTAGAATCATATAAAATTTCACAAATACACCTCAAAGTACTTAAAATTTCATTTACCCTGGTTAATATGTACACAAGAGATTCATGGTCACACATCATCAAATAATCATATTTCAATTTCTATATTTGTAAAATTTCATTCATCAATTTTTTGTTTCCTTCATATATGGTTTTAAATATATCTCATATACCTTTGGTTTTGGAAATACATTTCACCATTATGAAATAAATTTCATAAATAAATGATAATATGGAATTATTATCCCTTCCAGCTTTTAAAATATTTTTTTATTAGTATAGGTTATTAGAGATTTATCATCTATAATGGTAAAAGCAAGTATTGCATCTTCTAGAAAATCATATCCAATATACATGACATATGGAAATATTTTATGTTTATATTTATGATAATTATTTCAATAAAAAACTGTAATAACATTAGTGATAATATAATTAAAATTCACCATCAAACATATCTTTAAATAATTAATAAAGAATACGTGAATGGAACCTTCCCTTGGGTACCACATTAAAGTTCCCTTTTAGAGTAATTGTATCATTAAGAGAGAGGGGGGATGAATCAATGATACTATTTCTGAAATTTTTTTAATTGAAACAAACTTGACCTCTAGTGAATGACCTCAATTCCCAACTAAAAATAATCAAAACTCATCCATATGAACATTTGTATTTACAATGATCACAATTCAATAATAATAACAAAATCAACAGTATGGTATGGAAAGGATCCATTACCACACAATCCAAAAAAAAATTATCCTTGAATTATAATGAGTAGGTTTTGAGCATTCACATGGGTATCACTATGTAAACAATTCAATAGTTCGTGTACACTCTCTTAAAAAAACAGTGTAAAATAATCATTGTGAAACAAAGCATAATAAATGCTCATCTTTTATATTTACCCAATTGTATTCAATTGATAAAGATTTATTCACATTATTACCGAGATTCTAGTAAGATCTTCGTGGATATTGTTAAAAACACAATCCAATTTTTAATCAAAAGGAATACAATGGTAATAGTTGAATACAATCTACTCCACTTCTATCAGGTAACAATGACTTCTTTAAGAAATCACAATATTAAAAACCTACTAAACATGTTAGAAATGCATGTTTTGTCTCTCCAAATTCATGATCAATGCATGTCACTCAAAAAACAATTACATAATGTATTCTCCCCTTTTGTCGGATCTAATTAATAGTTTTGGCTGGATCTAAAAAACTAAATTCCTGCTTCATTGAAGATCTAGTATCATCAATTGATTCATAAATATTATGCTAATATTTGTTTAATTCAATGATTTTTAGAGATTTCAAATATTCTTAGATCTCAGATCAATCACAAACATCATTAGGTCAATTTAATTTAAATTTTGGAATCTTTAACACTTTCAAACATTCTTGAAAAATGTTATTATGATTTTTATTCAGAATCCCTTTCATGATTATACAATCAAAATTCCCACTGCAAAATATAATTCATAAATCCATGTCTAATTTATCATTAAAAAATCCCACTATGATTTTTTCGTTCAGAAATTCAATCCTAATTTCATTCAAAATACCAGTCTAACTTCAATGAAGAATCGTAGTATGATTTCATTCAGAAATTCCTGTCTGATTTCATTTAGAATTCAGAGACCAATTTCATCTGAAATCTCATCCTGATTTTTTTGGGAATAATTTGATTCTAAACATATCTATTGATTATAAGATGCTGCAATTTTTCTGAGTCCGATCATTTTTGGGACCGATCACTTCAGGGACCGATCATTTCTAGGTAAGATCATTTCTATGTCAAATCATTAATGGGATATGTCATTATATTTTTCAGCCAAAGAATAATTTCCCGAATACATTTTCCCTGAATAGAACCACCATCAAACGCCCATTTTTATCAAGAATGCATAATATATTTAACCATTAACATATGATTTATATGAAATTAAAAATATCCATGTATCATCACATTCAAAATTACTCCATTATCACGGAATATTAAACTTCTTAATCATTTATCTTGAACTAGTTGAGATACAAAACATTGTAATTCAATCAATAATTCATCTTGGATTTTTATGACTATGGAAAAAAATATGTGGTGATTTTCATTCACCATAAACATTCTTGACAACCCATCAAAACACATGGAAACAATCACCTTAATTATCATCTTAGTCCCAACAATAACAATTTTCAAAATTCAATATGTTAAGTATATTTTATCCAATATAACAAATTAATCTATAAATTTCATTATGACAAAACTTTTTCATCATTTATATATATTTTTCCAAAAAAATTATATAAAAACAATGACATAATAACAACATCATCACATAGGCCAACAATAGTAAAAAAACCCATTTTATCCTTCGATAATGGGTTCAAGACGCACATCCTTAATAGATATCAGTATTTTTCAACCTATATATTGTTTTCTCGTATTATAAAATATATTAATATAATTCCTATAATGTACCCCGGAACTAATAGAATTTAGTGAAATAAAACATGTATTTAAATTAAATTTTTACTATGTTCTTCTATATGACCCCAAAATAAATGTATTTCATCCATTTTATTTTAACATATGTTTTTCCTTGATGTAGGTTTTATCCTTTAGAAGATGTAATTGAATATGCTAATTCATTGGTTTATTATAATTAGAATAAAAAACTATAAATATATCATTATGATTATATTTATATCAATCAATTGTAATCATTATTTGTCTTTAGAAATTATTAGAATTATACCCCAATATTCCACACATAAATAATCGTAATACACTATTGAGGCACATCATGTTTTATCCTTATACTTTTCTTACATTATTTAAATCAGTTCATCATTCCTCCATTTCCTCGACTACTCATAAACATAGAAAACTCCATACATCCTTTCTTTGATTAGTTAGGTATTTGTATAGGGTATAGGTTTCCAATAATATTTTGGGATAACTAATTATCAATAATAAGGATATTATTTTCTCCAATAATCAATCCATTTGGTTTCATATATTCCCCACCATGTCTATAAAAATTAATAGTAACAAGATGTAATTAGGAACAAGCTATTATCTAAAACCAAAAAGTGTAGTTTGAGAAACAATAATCATAGTCGGAAAACAATATAATCTTTATCATACCAAAATATTAGGATGTTCATCAATACATTTCATTGAATTATATAATAATTTTATTTTACCTAATCTATTTTCCATTAAATCAGTTCTCTAGGATTCTATTGAACATCCTCTATTACTAGCTATAGATACCTCACACCCAATTGCACAGAGTTTGTACCATACATTATTACATTGGATTATATATTAATTGTCAAATCCCAATTTCCCAAATATTTTTACAGTTTATTAAACATAGTTATATAAATGATAATCATTTTCCTTTTGGAAATGTAAATAAAATATAATACATGACAAATATGAAATATATTTCATTATTTAAAACACTATTCATGAATTATTCTTCATAACATAGAGAAAAAAATTAAAAAATTATGATCTCAAATTCTCACTATGGGTTCATTACAATGGAATTAATAACTAATCAAAAAGAATTATTAATATAGGAGGTTAAAAAATGAACAGAAATTACATTAAAATATTAATATTATGCATAATCAATATTGATATGTAAACAATTGAACAAAAAATATATTTGTAATAATAGATAAGGAATAGTAAATATGGAAGGATAAATAATAAAACAAACATTGAATTTAAGAAACCAAAATATCATGAGATGATAATGAATAATAAATATGGGAATATATATAATTGTGACACATACCATTTAATTGATAAATGAAAACGAACTGAATACAATGACATTATTGTATATAAAATGAAATTATACTAACAACTAATTTCTAAATGAATTCAAATATTAATGTTTTGATTCTATCGTTCTTGGGTACGTGTTACCATTATCATTGAAATCATACCAATGATTTTTTAAAAAATATTTGTTATAAAACAAGATAATTAAAGTTGGCCAATGCGTTCATACCATGAGACTAATTATGAATCAAGAGGAAAATTATAACTAGGCCCCACCCATATCATACGTCTAAAAATAATTTTTAATATATTTAATAACTGGTTCAAGTAAAAAAGAATTTTTCTTTTTCCACAGGCATATATATTGAGTATACGACACAAATTTTAAAATATTTCCCCAACTAATAAATTAAAATTCATTATGGACATCCACTGAATTTATTATTATTATTTAAAAAATAGTCATATCCATGATAATTATAAAATGGTTATTTAGTAACAATTTATTGTATGATGATTATATAAATGTGAACATTTCCTGGAAAATTTATTTAATACAAAAATAGATGAAGGAAATTATTTTCAAATCATAATATATTAAAATGATCATAAAACATACATAGTATGAATTAGGATTGTATAAATATGATATATACGTACCCGACATTAATCATTATATAATCTTGAATTATTTTAATAATTCACATTGATGATATTTTTTGGTTAAGAGTTTTAGATAAATATTCCATAACTATTACATCACATCTCAAATATTAAAAATTTTAAACATCTTCTCAGAATCTATTTTTTCTTAAAATAACGACTCTTAAAATATGAGAATTATATTCTTGATATAAATCTTCTTCAAATCATCATTTATTTTACCAATCCTTAAACCCTATGAAAATAATTTCCAAAACATGGGAAGGGCATAAAAACCTAAATAAGAGTTCTAAAATAATTATAGAAACCATTAGACCGTCAATAAATAAAAATTAAAGAAACCATACAATTCAATCATAACATACATCAGGAAATCATAATATTTATTAATAATACACAAAAATAACAAATCATAAATGTAATTTGTGAAATACATAACATACAACCTTAGCAGATTACATAGCTACCTAGGGAGTTATGCTTGGAATACCCATCAAAGAATATTCCCAAAATAAATTAGGAGAAACATTAATGTTTACCACTTTCACATTACCCAATGCATTAGAGAGCTATCTCAGGCTCGCATACCCTATGTTTATTCACTGAACACCCTGTATATGTAAACAATTCCCTAGAACCAGAACCTAATTATAACACATAGTTATTGAAATTATCATCATTTTCCTCATCAACCACAATGAATCAATTCAATATACTAAAATATCCAATCCAT
The DNA here is from genome assembly GCA_963277665.1 of Viscum album. Taxonomy (NCBI): domain Eukaryota; kingdom Viridiplantae; phylum Streptophyta; class Magnoliopsida; order Santalales; family Viscaceae; genus Viscum; species Viscum album. The sequence goes on from OY728159.1 coordinate 1,439,672,126, forward strand.
TTACAAAGCCATTTAAACATATAATAACGAAATTTTTGAATCAATGTGTCCCACAACACATTGAGATGTTTAAAGAAAGTAAAATTTTCAAAAAATAATGTCAATATAAATAAATCATAAATTCTTTTTGAAATTAGACACATTAATGAAAAAAATAAGAATATTAAATCTTCAAATCATTTAAAAAATGTTCTTGAAAAGGAGTCCCTTTCCATGAAGGAAAATACTTGAATAAAAATAATTAAATAATAAAATTAAGCGAAACATATAATATCATGATAATAAATTTATTCATGATATAAATTGTCAAGGGGAATTATATACACACTATAGGATAATAGTGGTTCCCAAGATCATGATATCCCTTAAATGAAAGGAGATTGAGACATGGTCCCTTAATAAAATTTAGCAACATAACAACATCACATTAAAATTCAGAAAAATTAGTTGATGAGAGATAAAAGGATATCTAATCACTTGGAAATAAAATATAAACAAATAATGAAATATAAGAACATATCTAAATATAATATATTGGTTATTAAAATACATAACATATAAGAAGTATTTGACTGAAAGATGATGGGGGGAAGTTTCCCTAAAAAAGATCATATCATTACATAAAGGATAAATCAGCGTCATAGTTATGTTTGACAAATATAAATACACCCATTATATGTGGATATTAAGTTTAAAACAACCATATTTCATTAACATATAATCTTAGTATGAAATAATCATGATGTAGATGTTTATTCCAATGAATGGAAATTATGTAAAGATGTTCCCTTACCTTGAGTCCAACATGAATCGTATGTTCCATGTTCTTCCTGAATAATAATAATATATTTTAATAAAATTTCATCATAACCATTTTATGGTTTATTATTCATTTTATATCACTTATTTCCTTGTACTAATAATTAGTTATTTATTTTATTTCATATCAGACATTTTGTCAATTTTCAGAATTTGAGATTAAAATGAACTTCTTATAATTTCAATTTGTCTACGTGTTCAAAAACCCAAAATCACTAAGATGATATCTAAAATATTGATAACAAATATATCATATATATAAATTATATATACATATTAATAATATTCCATATCATGTTAATATAAGAAATGAAATGAAACATTCATGGAGACTGTAAGGAGTATGTATGCTTGAACGCTATTTTCATTTCTATTTCATATTTAATTGAATAAAAACATAGTTTTATAAATGTATATTATAATTATACTATTATATAAAATTTTATATATGTTAAATATTTTCATTAACACCATAATTTATATGTCACAAGTACTCTATGAACGAGTCATATCACATTGAAGGGGCAGCAGTCCGCATTTCCTCAAATTAATTCATCATATTTATACAATAGTAAAAAGATATTGGTATGTTCTAAATTAGAAATATAGAATAATATAGATTAAATAAATATAATTAGTATCATATATAATTACAGTTCAGTCACAATGGCCACCATGAGAGGTGGTAGGAGAATATTAAATAATCTATATTTCGTGAGGTAGTTGTTCTTCTTCCACAAAAACATTATGTTCTATAACCATTAGATTGAGGTGTGTGGATTTATATTTTAAATACAAAAAGTATAAATATCCTAGTACATTTAAGATACTTTTTGATATAAAATAATTTAATAATATGAATTTAAGAGGTTTGAGAAAGAAAAGAAATGAAACGAACTTGAGTGAAGATGTTACCATTAAATCGGGTAAATCCCACTGGTTTGAACCAAAAGGCTTTCTAGAATTGCCTTATGCTTATACTAAGTATTCTAGGAGTAATAAAGATATGTTGAGATCTTATTGGATTAGATTTTTGGTGATCCAAAAGGCTGGAGAGGTGTGGGTAATGGGTTATAAGTGGTTGTCTTTTATAAGAGGGATGAGGTGCTCTTTTGGAATGAAAGAATGTTATATTTTATTATAAAATTAATTTTAGATTCAAAAGGTACAATAAATATTTAATTAAAATAAATGGTTCATGTATGTCGGAATAAAATCATCCAATAATAATTTGATAGGTTTTGGATATTTTTATAATTCTTATCTTTTTATTTTACCCTTTGTTAACTTATTTAACTTTTACCATGTCCTCTTTTATATTCATACTATATGGTCAATATAATTAATATAAAATGTAATGAAACCTGAAATATATCATTAATGAAATTTTTAACATCATATATGTCAGTTGGAAAAATATTATATTTTTTGGATTATTTTATAATTTAATAAATTATTATTTGTTTTAAAAATTCATTTATTACAATTTATAAACTATTCATATCAAGTCATTTTAAAAAAATTTACAACAACATGATTTGTTCAAAAAAACCTCATTAATTAAAATATAACAATTCATTATTATCCCAAAAAAACATCAATGGCATAAAAAGTTTCAAAATATATCTATTTAAATATTTATAATATCATTTGATTTAATTATTCATTAATGAAGCTATTAATAGATCACCATTGTGTCATAATTACCTATTTTATGTATAAAAATATAAATTAAATACCATGATTTAGGAAGTATTTTTTTCTTTCTAATGACTATTTAGAGTTGAAATTATTACTTATATAAAAACATATAAAAACTAGTTTACTAAGACATATATATTTATGTGTCCTTTTCTATAACATTAAATTAAGTTTTATAGTTTTCTTTTCACATAAAAGTGGCTTCATGGTGTACCAAAATCGACCCAAGGATGACCATGGTTGAAAATGTGTTCTAAAATAGGTTTGGGCATGTGTTAGGGTAATTTATTTTTTTATAATATTATGATTACCATTATTTTGGAGATTTACCCTTTTACCTTTATAAATAATATATTTACTGAAGTTACTATTCTTATTGTATAAAAATAAAAGATATATATTTATATAATTTGGACCTCTTTATTGAAAATATGGAATAATATTCTCCCAATTAAGAACATATAAGTTGCAGAAATTAATTTAATATTAATTCTCTTTGTCAAAAAAAGAGTGTTTTTAGAAATTATAACTCTTATAAGATTGACACTTGTTTATGTCCAATTTAAAAGTAAAATTAACTCCAACGTACAACATTGGATTAAATTCTGAAAACATAATCTATATATAATTTAAATCCATGTATTATATAATCTATCAATATAAATAAATTAGATTAATTGGTAGTTTTGAATTAAAATGCATTATTTTTCATTTTTCTTCATTAATTGAATTATATCCGAAAAAAACCAAAATTTTACCCAACATATATTTTGATATACTTATTCTAAAAAAGAATTATAATTTTTCAATTAGAACATATAAGAGTTCTGAAAAATATATTTAAAATGGGATCACCGTCAAAAGGCGGTAAAATGACTTTTTAAAAATATTATTGTTTTTCATGCTTAAAAATATATTTAATATAATTTTAATCCTCTAAAACTTATTAGATAAAAACAAAAACATATGAGACACATGTTTAGTAGTATATTAGTAAGTTTTATTCACTCACAAAAAGAAAATTTATTTGAATTTAAAACCATTTAAATAAATATTATTATTATATTATTTTTGGGTATCACTCAAAGTTCTCTGTAACATAAGATATGAAAGAAAATAGGTGTTGTGTGTTGAGTCTGATACATAAAAAATTATCATATTTAACATAAAATTAATATATTATTCATAAATATTAATATAATAAAATATTATTAATCTATAAATATCTTGGTTGTTAAATCCTTCTCCCATTTTGGAAATTACATCCATGGAATTTTAAAAGTGGGCTCTGAAACATGTTTGAAAGTCCCACATTAAAAAATATAAAATAAAAATATCAAATTAAAAAAAATAGATGAGATCTAAAATAGTCACCCAAGATAAAACATACTATGATTCTATAAAAACATTGATATGGAGGAGAAAAAAACACAATGTTTTGATGGAGAGTGATGGAAAACATGATCATCAAAAAGTTAAATACTAGAAAACCACGATCATGTGATTGGATAACAGTCATTGATTACTCAGATGAAATATTAAATATACAATGTTTTTTTTACGTTCCCATTCATATTTTTGATGAATTTATTTATGATCATGACTAATAAAATAAGGAAACATACTTACTATTCATGTTGACGTTCATCCTTTACTACATTTCTATGATAAAATAATATTTTCACCAAATGATGAGTAATCAAGATTACATGGTCACAGCTGATGCATTAGAATAAACATATAGTGCATAAAATTATCCATAAAATAATAACCATATATTACCCATGTCTTTAGACATTTTACAAAACCAAAATTCTTAGTATATTATTAGATATTCCCCAAAAAGGATAATCTTTTATAAAACAAAATAGTACTCTTATTCCCCAAAATTTAACAAACAATTCCCAAATTTCAACAATGACCATTCAATCACTAGTTTTCCTTAAAATTATTCAAATTATTCCAAAATATGTTTTAAACAAAATATTCAGAAGGTTTTGATCACATAGTCTTCCACAAAATTTATAACATTTATCTCCAAATAACATCAGCTACTCAAAATGCCTCATACTGAAAAGTAATTAAGCAAATCTCATATTCGCTATGTTAGATTAATCAATTCTATTAATAACATGAATCACAATATGTACGTAATAAAAACATATATACTTCCAACATAAAATTATACCATTTCTTCACAAATGAAATCCCAAAGTATTTTTTCCCTTAGTCATATAGTGTTCACAAAAAAGCAAATGTCTTCCAAAGTAATATTTTATGATTAGTAACAAAATAATTATCTTATATTAAGGATATCCATTTGATAAAACATAAGTTCCCAAAATCAACTTAATATTTATCCATGAAATCATTCATCTAATAAGAATTAGTCATACTTACATGAGAGTTCACGTAGACCGGTGGTAGGATAAAAATCCCAATCACACATTGTTCATTGGTTTGATTCACACACCTTTGTCAGACACTAGGGGTTCTCATGCAGTCTATGTGTTGTCCTTTTTCAAAAATTATATAATTTATTATCATTTTAAAAAATTATATATACTCTACAAAAATAACTATAACATGATTTAACATTAATAGTTATCTTATACCTCTCATTTTAATCCCAACTCCTAATGACCTCAATAACGTAATTCATGATTTCTAAAACATTTTTACATTTTTTTCCTCTATAAATTAATACTATTCACAAGGAAAGAACATCTTTCCAAGATCATGGTGTCCACCTAGTTTTATTGTCATACTTTTCATGTAAATAGATAGTCCTTTCAGTTTAACAATGATTAATATATTCTTCCAAATTATATTATTCTTTTATCAAAATACACCTCTTATAGCATGGGTCGTATGAGTGTTCATAAGAAAATTGTTTTCAAAAAAATTCATGTATGATATATAATTTCAATACATCTGTTAAATATTTATTTATACAAAATAGTCAAACTACTTTTCAACTGAATAATTTAATTAATGGTCCTTTTAAAATACCATAAGTTTGTGATGGGAACTATAATATAAATTAAAATATATAAAGGTTGTGCAAGGGGATCCTTCTTCATCACCTTTTTCAGAATCCCAATATGCTTCCAAATCATGAGATAAGGTAAAATATTTCAAAATACCTTGATAATATTTATCATTCCTGAAAATTTGAGAATATTGGGAAATACTATTTGACTAAATACAACCCATGATCCATGATGATATCGAGGTAGAGTGGAGGTGTATCGTACCTCCTACAATTTCTTTCAACTGAGTTGTATATTATAAAATGTTTGAGGATCGTTTGGACAAGAATTTTTAATAATTATTGCAAGAATGCCATCAGGAAGAGATATGAATATCATTTGATATCCCCCTGTATTAATTTGAAACTAACATCCCTTGATCTGAAAAATTTATAAAACACTGATTTAATTGAAAAAACAGTCGTAGGGACTAACCATGTGTTTATCTAAAACTCATAATCACTAATTTTGTCTAAACTAAAATCTTATAGCTACTATAAGAACATGTCGTTGAGAATTATATAATCTTGAATTATGTTAAAAAAATCACATTGAGTATCATTTTAGGTTTAGAATTTTATATAATTAGGCCATAACCTATACATCAAAAATACATTATTACAATGTAGACAGTTCTACTCAGAATCCATTTTTCCTAAAATAAACTCTTAAAAATAAAAGAATACTTTTTTTGATATAATATTTTTGAATTCTTCCTATCTCTTATAATTCATTAATCCCTCATAAAGACTCTTCAAAAACATAATATGGTCATAAAAACCTTAGTAAGAGTTATAACATAAGGAAATAAAACATTAGCCCATCAATAAAAAAAATTAATGAAACTATAGTTTTCAATCATAACATTCCTCGTAAAATAATAATATCTATGAATAACACAAAGAAATCATAAATTATAAAGGTAACCTAGGGAATAAATAACATACATACATTGTATATTTCATACCTACAATGTCAGTAATGTTTGGAATACCCATCAATGTATATTCTGAAAATCCCATAGGAGAAACATTTTCATTTTCCTCTGTCATGTTAACAAATGCATTAGAGAGATATCTCGGGCTCAACTGCCATAGGTTTATCACCGAACCTCCCATATATGTATACAATTCCAAAGAACAATAAAATAATCATAACACATAAAATATTTAAAATATCGATATTTCTGTCATAATCAACAATGAATCAATTCAAGAAATTGATATATTTGATCGATTTCCAAAACAATTAAAATCATTTAATAAATTCATTATTGAACCAAAGTGTCCCATACCACATTGAGACATTTAATGTATTAAAAATTGAAAAACATTAAATTTAATATAATTAAATTATCAAAACATTTTTGAAAACATGTACATTAATGAGAAATTTTTATAAGATTTCATCTTTAAAACATAAAAACAATGTTTTAGTTAAAGATTCATGTTCTATATGAGAAGATACATGAATAAAAATAATTTAATAATTACATTAAATGAAAAATATAATATCATGAAAATAAGGATATTTATAAAATAAAATGTAAAATGAATATATATAAACCCCAAATGATTATAATGGTGCATAAGATAAAGATATAACTCAAATGAAAATGGATTGAGACATAATCCTTTACGAAAATTTGTCAACATAAAGACATAACATTAAAAATGAGATAAATTAGTTGATGAGAGGGAAAATGATATATGAGCACATCAAAAAAATTAAAATAAATAATGATATATAATAACATATCCGCACCAAATATAGTGGAAATTAAAAGGAATAACATAAAATAAGTCTTTGACTAAAAGTGGATGGGGGTAAGGATCCCTTACAAAGATCATATCATAACATTAAAGACATATTAGTGTGATAATTATGCGTAAAAAATATAAAAACACCCTATATAAAGGGATGTTATGTTTAAAACAATCATAGGTCATTCACACATATTTTTATTATGACATAATCAAGAAGTGGATGTTTATCCCAATGAATGGAAATTGGGTGAAGATGTTCCCATACCTCATGTTCATCTTTTCATGTATGTTAATTGATCTTCTTGAATAATAAAAATATATTAATTTATACGTTCATCATAACCTTTTTCATGTTTATTATTCCGTGTATATAATTTGTTTCCTTAAAATAACAATTATTTCATTATATGATTTCTTATTGGACATTTTCTCGATCATCCGAATTTGAGTTTATATTGAACTTATTATAATTTCAATTATTCCATGTTTTAAAAATTACATTATAACTAAAATTATATTCAATATTACATAACATATATTTCATATATATTCAGTATTTCTATGTATTTATAGTAGTCCATAACATTTTGGATATGACAAATGAAATGCACCGTTAATGGAGACAGTAAGCCGTACAAAATCATGCACTCAATTTTCATTTATTTTTTATATTAATTTATTTAATAGTAATTAATATATAGGTATATTATAATTATATTATAATATAATATTTTATATGAATTAAATAATTTCATTAACACCATCATTGATATGTTTCATGTATGTTATGAATGATTAATATCACTTTGAGGGGGTGGTAGTCTGCACATTCTCAAATTAAACTATCGTATTTATAAAAAATAAAAATAATAAAGGTATGTTATAAATGAGATTTATTGAATAATATAGATTAGATAAATTTGATAAATTTCATATATAATTACAATTCGATCACAATGGCCACTATGAGATGTTGTAGAAGAATATTGAACAATCTTCTTTTCTTGAGGCAGTAATTCGCCCTCCATAGAAACAGTATGTTCTATAGCCAATAGATGGAGGTGTGTGGATTTTAAGTTTGAATCCTCATAATAAAAAAATCATTGTATATTGCATATACTGTTTTTGTTATAATGTAATATAAAAAGATAGTTTATGAGGTTGGAGAAAAAAAATAAAAGAAATGGGCTTGAGTGAATAAGATACCTTTAATTCAGGTAACACCGTTTGGATTGAACGAAAATGAGTTCTTAAATTTCCTTATGCCTGGAGGAAGGCTTCTTGAAGTAATATTGGGATGTTGGGACCTTCTTTGAGTAGTGTTTGGATGAGCCAGGGGGCTTGAGAGATGTGTGTATTGGGTTACATGTGGTTTCCTTTTATAAGAGGGTTGGGGATCTTTATGAATGATTAAAAATATTATTTTATTATAAAATTATTTTCTATTTAAATAGGTCCAAAACATATTTAATTCATAGATAAGCTCTATATAAGTCAGAATTAATATCATCCAATAGTAATTGGACTAGTTTTGGATTTTTTTTAATCATAATTTTTTTATTTAACCCTTTGTTATATTATTTTACTTTTATCATGTAATCTCATATATTCAAAATAAATTGTAAATATATTTAATATAAAATGCCAAGTGTCCTAAAAAAGATCATTAATGTCATTTTTAACATCATATTTTTCCTTTGGATGAATCGTATATTTTTTGGATTATTTTATCATTTAATAAAAAATTAACTGTTTTAAAAACACAATTATTTCAAATTATAATATATTCATATGTTGTCTTTTAAAAACATATATAACAACCCCATTCTTTATAAAACATTCATTAACTCAATTATATAATGAAAATATTATCCCAAAAATTATTTTATGGCATTAAATGTTTCAAAATAGAGTTAATTAAATATTTTTAATATCATTTATTTGAATCATTTATTAATGAAACTATTACTGTATCACCATTGTGTCATAATTAAATTTATTTATTTATTGTCTATAAATTATAAATAAAATAAAATTATTTAGGGAATCTTTTTATCTTTTTAATTAATATATATAGTCAAAACTATAACTTATATAATATAATATAATAATATTTTTACTAAGAGATATATGTTTTTGTTAAATTTTCCTTAACATTAAATTAATTTTTATAAAGTGCTATTTTAACATACAAGTCTCTCTATGGGGTCCTAAAATGGACCCAAGGATGCCCATGGTCAGACATGTATCATCCAACAGGTTTAGGTCATGAGTTAGTATAATTTAATATTATTATAATATTATTTTTTACCTTTATTTACCAGAATTTCCCTTTAACAATGGGAAATTATATTTTCACAGAAGTTACTATTCATAATGTCTAAAAATAAAAGATACGTTTTAACATAATTTGGATCTCGTGATTCCAAATATGGAATCCATTTTTCAAATTCCAAAATAGAGAAATATCAGTAACTATTTTCATACTAATTTCCGTTGTCAAAAGTAAAAAATTGTTTTTATGAAATAAAAATTATAAAATTATTGACACTAGTTTTTGTCTAATTTCAAAGTGAAATTACCTCCAATAAAATTTTTTGGATTAAATGGTTAGATAAATATATTTATACTTTAAAAAAATTAAAAATATAGTCAATCCTATAAATAAAATAGATAAATGGCATCATTGAATTAAAATGAAGTATTTTGAACTATCAATATAAAATAAGAATTATAAAAAAAAACTTTACTTCATTTGACACAAATTATATTTTTATGTCCTGCTTCTAAATAAAATTTTTATTTTTTCAAATGGAAAATATAAAAGTGACAAAAACTATATATAAAAGCGGTTCTATATCAAAAGGTGGTAAAATTACATTTTAAAAATATTAGAGTTATTCATTATTAAAATTGGATCCATTATTATTTTAATCCTCTAAAACTTATTAGATAAAAGTAAAACCATTTTTAAAAACAATTGTAGTCTTATTTTAGTTAGTTCTTTAAATTACATCTAATATAATTTCTAGGCATTAAATACAATTTAAAATAATAATATTATTATATTATTTTTCGGTATATTTTAAGTTGTCTGCGACATAAGATCTCAATGAAAATTGTGGTTGTATGTTGGGTACGTTATCGAACAAAATGTCATATTTAACATAAAATTAATATCTTATTCATAAATATTATTATATAAGAATATATATTATTCAATAAATACCTATGTTGATACATAAAATATACCCATTGGAGTAATATTTTTTCATTGATGAATATAAATACTATAATGATATCATTAAAAATATTCTTATGGAAAATATCATTATAATTCTGAAATACGTTTTGAAACTAATTATCATTGAAAATAACTTCGAAAAAATAATATTTCAGAACTAATTTTTAAAATATTTTTATTTGAAAACATAATTTTAAATATATAAATTTATCATGAAAACAATTTATTAGTCATGATGGTTGGAAATTCGATTCATTCTTTAAACATTAAAATAAGTCTTTATTTCAATTTTCCAATAAAATCAAAATTGAAATTTTTATGAAAATGTAATATGATTCCATGAAATTAATTTTTTTAATAATTAATAATTTGTGAAATTTCCTATCATAAATCATTTACAAATTTTATAAATAAAATTTAATTTTTTTTATAAAACATTGTTTTCAAAGAAAAACAGATTCCTTACCGAAGTGAAAAGAATGTCATATTTTCATAAATAAAACTTCTCAATTATTTTATGTACAAATGAGATGTAAAATGGTATTACTACTTGAAAAAGAACATGATTGGTAATGGGATAATAATATTAAATGGTTTATTAATCAATTATATTTAAATTTTCATGACATAAATTTAAAAATATGCAATATCAATTAGAATTCGAATGTTAAATAAAACATTAAAATGAATATATTTATAATGTGGGAATGAATAAATTATTTTATTATGTGTATCAACTATAAATAAACATAATACAAGTTAATATAAAATATAATATAATCAAAATTCTTTACACATAATCTTTGAATATTGAAGACAATGACGAATTAATGTAACCCATTGAAATATAATTGAGTTGTGAAATTGTTTACCAAATAGTAATTTTTTATTAAATAACATTAGAATAAATGATTTAAATTAAAACATTAATTACAATCAAGAATGAATTATTAATGATATTACATGTAAATGGGTTAGTGTATACACCAGATAAAAAAAGTTGGTGGGAAATCTATATTATGTCCCGGTGAAATGAAATTGGTGTGAAATCCATTAAATTATGAATATTTTTTGATGAATATGATTTAAAATAAATTAATGTGGTTATAAATATTATATTACCTTCTAAAATTACTTAATAATTTTTTAAAATATAATATTTTATTCTTTTATAACCTTTTACTACCCATTCATTAATTATGTTATATAATGTTCATTATTTCTGATGCAAATTGTCTTCTTTTCCTTCTTCTTTTGTTATGAATTATCTAATTCATGTTTTTATTATATTTTTATGTCATATCAAAAATAATATTCATGATATAATTATTATATATTTCAATTAATAATTATTTTTAAAACCAATATTAAATGACTGTTATTGAAAATTAGGTATGTTATAGTCAACGAGATGATAGGTCATACATACGCATGAATAATGTTTCCATTTTTCGATTATAATTTTGGATTGGTGGAATGTAATAATTTACCCTTCCAAAAAATTTCATAATATCATATATAAAATATTACATAGTTATATATAATCGTCGTTGTGGTGTAGTGATTAAATGAGAGTAACAACACTTTGTGAATGTTGTAGTCAACACGTACATGAATGATGTTATTATCATTAAATGAGTGAAAAATATAGAATGAAAATTATATTTATATATATATATATATATTAATATAATATCATTATGGATTAATAAATAATTTCAGGAATATTATAATTATTTCATTTATATAATATATAATAATTTACAATTTCCTTATTACATTCCATATAATTGATTAGTGAAAAATTAATTAAATCACTTCTCGAGGTGGTAGTCTACCATATACAAGAGCGATGCTATCATACATTATATAGATAAAGATGTAAAATAAAAATCCAAATTTGATATCATGAATCCAAAGGTAGAATATTGTTATTAATTTCATATATATATATATTTATATCATATCCTTCATTATAAAGATCTTTGAGAGGTGGTAATGGAAGAACGAATGGTATTTTTTCCTGATATGTTAGTGTGCCATATACAAGAACTAAAATTATGTAACTCATCTGAAAGAAGTGAGGGTAGTTTATATTCAACAAATAATCAAAACAACCTTACATTATATTGAATTTAATGAGTTCATAATATAATCATGGTTTAAAAAAATTTAATTAGGTGGATATTGTTATAAAATAAGGACGCTTGTTGAAAAATATGTCTTCATATTCAGGTATACTCCTTAGGTACACAATAAATCCATAAATGTTTGATATATGAATCAAAAAATAATCATGGATCAGTAGATAGATTATCGGAAGTTAATTTACTTTTAATCTGATTAATCCACGTGTTTTTAGGTATTATTGATAGTGGAGAGAATATGGCCTTTTATAAATGGGGTTAGTGGCACATTTGTAATTGTTTTGGAAGAGTTAGGTGTGACCAAATTTTTACATAACTCCAAATCTCAATAATATATTAAATATGATCCGAAAATATTAAAGGCATTAATATGTATATACATCTGGTTTTAAAATATTTTTTAGTAATTTTTATATGTTTTTATTTATGTTTAATCATCTGGTAAACTTATTTTCACATTAACCGTAGTAATGAATTTTAATTTAATTTAATTAACATTAGGGTAAAAATTTAATATCATCATAGTAAAAGTTTTAAATAATTATAATTCAAAATATTGAAATAAAATTTTCAAATTCAATTCACATAATTTTCAAAAACCAATTAATGATTAATCCAATAGAGGGGATGAGAAAATGAGTTTTTAATGTAAAATTGATCACAAGATTAAAAAGTCTTCATTCTAAAAAAAGAAATGAAATTATTAATATGACCTAAACAAGAATATTTATTTATGAATTTAACAATAATACATTAAAAAAATTAAAAATATTATTTAACATAATAAATAAAGCAAACAAAAATATTGATTCCAATTAAAAAAAATATTTTCCACTATTCATAAAAAATAATAATATCTGGAAAATATTCCAAGAAATTTATTCTGAAATAATTTTGTATTCATAATACCAAAAATAATGATTATTAATAAAATAAATTTAATGAAACTATTTAAATGTCAATTTATTTTTTTTCATAGTATGATTGTACAATCCATTAAAAAAATATAGATTTTCAAAAAAACCTTATTTATTAATTCCTATTTTATTTTTAATCCGTTGATAACCATAATATTAATTGTTAAATTATAATTACTAATACCCACCTACATCGTGTACAGTTATACTTATGATATTAAATAATAAAATTTGATGAATAGTTCACATTACCTTTAATATTGTTGTTCCGTGTAATAAATGATATAATCGATGTTTAATGTAGAGAAATGTAAAATATGTATTGTGTGTAATGAAAGACAATATAAATGTTTTATGTAATATATTCTATTATAGTTATTGAATTTAATTAGAAATAAAAATATTGTTAAATATTAGAGGGGTAATAGTGTCTGCTAATTTGGGTGTTGTTTGTTTCATAAGCTATCAAATAATATGTTCAATTTTTAGAATTTTAGGGTGTTAGAGTTCTAATTCACAGAATCCAGAGTGTGAGAATTACCATTTTGGTGATGTTCTGAATAAAATATTTTGAATTTTACAAGTCACTGAAACATTCTCATCATATGTGAAAATTGAATAATTTTTTATCAAAATATAAAAACAATTCGATAAGTAATATATATTTGAAATGAATAATTGGAATAAGATGATAAAAAGATAAAAAGATATTAGGGGGATATGGGAATGAATAGTCTTCATACATATGATAATTTGTAAATAAACTCAATGGATCTCTTTTAGAAGGAATTAGTGTATTATTATAGTTTTGAGGGAATTTCTACAATAATCATGAATTCATGGTTGTGAAAGAAACCTATCATGTTCATTGTTTCAAATATAAGGGGATATGGTACTATGAAAATGAATTACCCATGAATCGAGGGAATATTCGAAAAAATAATCTATGAGATCATGGTATTTTTTATTTTTTTATAAATGACATTATTTTTATTTGTCTTATGAAATGTAGATGGATTTTAATACAGTACATTTAATTAAGGATTTGGGAAAATATCTTGATTGGTACCAATGTGCAGGAAAAGTGATTTAGGGGAAATTTGAACATTTTGTATACAACATGATTGGGAGATGAAAACCCATTATTTATACTCAATTTTGTGATAATAATGATAAAGAAATATTTATGGCATAGTATTGGTGACCATGATAGTGGTTGGTTATTTGATTTACTATGTAATATGTTCTGAAGATTACTACATGTATGTATTAATGGAGTATATTCGACCACCTGCGATGTAGAGACCCGAAGCTTGATTTACATAGACAATTACATTACTTTAGCAAAATACTTAATACATAAGAAAAAAATTCACACAAGGATCGTAATAGTTTAGTGTCTTTGGACACTCAGAATATAATCTTGTAATCGTGCTGCAAGATCTTCAACAACTCCTATAAGATCTTCACTTTTTAGTTTTCTTACCTAAACCTTTCTTTAAATCCTGGGGAAATGATAACATATAAAGGGTCAGCTCAAATGCTCAGTAAGGGTAAGCATGGATAAAATAGAACAAATCATATACATTTGAACATAAAAAAAGGAACATAATATTTAAACATCACAATCTTGAGCAATGACATAAATCATGGAAGTACGTAAGGCATAGATCATAAAGAAACATAAATCATGATAAAATATCATGGGAATTAAACATGTAATTCTGGAAAACCATTAATCACATGATATTATTTCCATAGTATCCAAGGCATTTCTCCAAGACCATCTTAGTGGACGAAGTCCCTTTCTGAATCGAGCCCACTCCTCGTTCCAGTCCTATATTACTGAACCAATTTAACTTGCTGTTCCATCCATGTCTATCTCATGAGATATAAATCCTTACCACATTCATTGGAGGGAGATATAGGTCCCACCCATCCCATAATGAAATCATTCTTACTTATGCCACAACATAAACATAAATCATTCATCATAACCCAAAGAATAAAATGGGTATCATAAACATCATCCCATCATAACATAATCCATATAAAAAAAATGGATATCATTTTATCATAAGAATAGTGAAACCATGTAAATCATAGAGACATTATACTTGAAACATACACATATGAAGTAATGTCATCTTAGATGAAAAAATGGTTTTGATAAAACATTTTCAATGAACTCTTGAGGAAAATATCCATTCTTCTTCAAAATCATTTTCTTTTCACAAAATGCCATGTACTTTTAAAATAAAAGTATTTTGTTGAAAATAATCATTAAATATTGTAGAGTAAGCTTCATGAAAATGATGAGTTATGAAACCGTAAAAATAAATTCCCGCCATATATATTAAGAATAACATTCTTCTCGTACTTTTGTCGGAAAAGTCAAAAAGTATCTCGTATGGTAAACAAAAAAAGATTCCTTACATACCATGTAGTAAAAGTCAAAAATGGGTAGAAGGCCTTTAAACATACATGAATACACTTTTACAAAACATGTGCATTGATAATAAAAATAAACCCAATAAATAATTACGAATAAACAATCTCGGATTAGAATGAGATTGGAATATTTATCCCTTACCTTATGTCTGATATGCTTCGTATGTATCTGAACCTCCTATTCTTTGAACCGCCTCTTTCATCCCTCATATTAGGGAACTAAAATTGGTCTTTGAATAAGACCATAACCACTATGATGATTCTATGGAAGTGGAGAGGAGAATTCGGCAGGGGTTGGCCGAGCATGAAGGCGCAAAGTGATGTGAGGAAGAGAGGTAGGAGGTGCCCTTTTATAAGGGAGGAGAAGGGAACCTTTGGGAAAAGTAAAAATATTATTTTATTATAAAGTCATATTCAGTTTTAAATAGCTCCAAATTGATTTATTTCTAAGATAATGTGCGGATGGCTCGAAATACTCTCATCCAATACAATTTAGACAAGTTTAGGTCATTATATTAACCAGATATTTTAGTTTTAACTCGTAGTTAATTAGATTGACATTTACCAGGTCACATTGTATTTTTATGTTATATAGTTAATAAACTTACAATATACATACAAGAGTCCCCCAATTGGTCCATTAATGATACACCTATCATGATATAAGTATCTTGGCCGATCCTTAGATTTTTAGGAATATACTGACAATTAATAATATAATATTTGTTTTAAAAACTATTTTATGACAATTTTGACACTATTTGGTAATTTATTTTTGTGAAAATCATAGAAGAATGATTAGTTCAAAAAAATTTAATCAAATACAACACTAACATGTCATATTATCATAGAAAATTATTGGAATTCATAAAAAGTCTCAAATTAAATTTATTTGGTTATTTATAACATCTATTATGTCAATATTTCATTAATAAGATATTTTATACATCATCATTGTGTTATAAATAAATTAAATTATTTTAAGTCTACAAATTACAAATAAAATACCATTATGAAGGAAATTTTATTATCCTTCTAATGAATATTTATAGTTGAATTTATCATATGTAAAACCATATATTGAAAATTATTTAGTTATTAAACATTGATTTTAACTATTTTAACCCCTCTTTAAATAAATTAATAATAAATGTCCTAATCTAATCCAAGTGGACCGAAATGGTCATATTTTATTCCTAAGGTTGTTTTTGGTCGAATTACACTTATCCAATAAAATTAGGACATGTGTTAGGGTAATAATAATATCATTTTTACCCTTAATTACCCTATTTACTTTTAACCGTTGTAAATAAAAGTAAAACGTTACTATTCACCAAAAATTATTTTCATCTCAATGAACCACATTTTACATAATGAAATCAACCGTGCCTCTCGGATTTTTGAAATTCCATTCACAAAAGCGGTAAAATTACGTTTTATGTAAATTTGCAAATTCTCCTATGAGGTGGGTAAAAGACGATCAAAAGTTCAATAAAATTTTTATATATCTAAAACTATTATAAAATGACTCCAATGTATTAAATTGAACATATATAGGTATTATGTTTCAATTTTTTACATAAATTATATTTAAATAAAATAATTAATTATAAAAAGTTGGTTTTTAAACAGTAACCCAGTGTTTTCACTATTCATCAAAAATTGAATGTTTTCAGAAAAATACGAAAATTTCACCCTAGGCTAATTTCGATATTCCGAATCCAAAAATGAAGTCCATTTTGAAAGATGAAATTTACAAGATTTCAAAAAGTGGGTATTAATATTCATAATGGCTAGTTTTAGTAATATTTTACCCATATATCGTTGTTTAGTGAAACCCGATATTGCGTACAACACACGCTATCGAGGAACTTCGCGATTGCGTGTTATGCAAGCCAAGTGAGGGATGTGTGTTGTGCAAGACTCCTACATTGTTTCATATAACAGAATCCAACCATATTTCATTTATACATGGAATATATATATATTTATATATATACACTCAATGTTTCGTAGAATAACTACTATCAAAATTGTGTGTAACATGATCCAAGAATAGTGTTGTGTTTACTGCAAGCACATACGGTGTTATGCGTAGGGAAAGTTAATATTGTTATAGAATACAACACAATACATAAATGATATTAAAAGTATATTTTTCATAAAATCGTGGGGTGTTACATTCTACCCCTCTTAAAATGAATTTCTCCCCCGAAATTCATCGGGGTTATAAATGGTTTACTACTCGAAATTTTGTTTAATAGAAACCCACATCGTAAAAAGTAATACCAAAACTTGGATTTAAAAACTAATGTTTGAAATGTAATGGTTACCCAAATTAACTCTTCACTGGGTTTCCACGTAGGAGAACATAGGTGAAAATATGGATATAAATGAAAATTCTAACCATCAAGTTCTGATGGAGAGTGGTAGAGAACTTGGCTATGAAAAATCCATCAATAAAAAAGCCATAGATTTGTGATGATCTAAGGTTCCATCTGATTCATCGGATATATGGGCACTAGGATAACATTTTTTGTTTTCAAGATCATTTCCCTAAAGTTGATGAAATTGTAAATAGAAGAAATACTTTCGTGATTTTGGTACAGTCTCACTGTTGTTCATTCTTGGGAAACTTTCCACTTCATCTCTTAAAGAAATGAAGTTGAATTTGTCATTTGTGACATGTTAGCAGATCATTTTATAGAATTATGGGTCATTCAATTTCTCTCAAACAAAAGGTTATAAATGTTATAAAAAATACATAAGTCCATATATAGTGAGATTAGTAATATATGGTTAGTAAATTAGGCTTATAAATCCTATATCATACTGCATAATATAATAAAACTAGTTTATACTAAACAGGGACTTCCTGTAGGACAATGGTAGGCGATAAAGGCCAGTCGCACTTCAGTTGTGGGTTCGATTCCCAAACCCTTGTTTGACGCGATGGGTTGTCGCATATCCTGCAGGTTTCCCTTTTTCTAAAACTACATTACTATAACATCCCATCAATAATATCGAACTAACTTATGTCTAACATAATCCATTCCAATATTTAGGCTTATCTAAAATACTTCGGTAAAAGCTCATAGTATAAGGAAAATGATTACTTGAAATGTCACATAACAATCCCGTGAATCCCATCTTTTATCCCCCATATATCATAAGATATATCTTTCGGGTCAAATTACAAAATGAGAATACCTTAATCATGTATTCTCTTAAAGATTGAATACCCATTGAACCTTAGTGAAAACATGAATGTTGTAAAATTTTAACACTTTCCACATACCAAAATCCCAAAAAATCTATATACTCAATCCATAATATCACTTAGTCCTTATATCAGTCATGAGATCATGATTACAATCATATTATTTTCCCCTTTTCACTTCATTATAAACATTTCATCTGATTTCTAAAAATATTTCAATCACCTTTTCATGGTTACCGGTACCATATAATTGTTTAAAACCAATACATAGATATTCAAAAATTCCACAATACCATAAATGAGATTCCATGATAATATTTTGAAATCCCATTACATAAACACTTATTCATTACACGACATCATTTTCATACTCAACATCACAAATAGTGATCACATGAGACTTCCCTTTATCCTTTTCATTAAGAGGTTTCTCACGTTGATCATCATTAACTCGTCGATTAGGGTATTTATTAGCATAATGTCCCATTTCCTTGGACTTGAAACATTGACGTGTTGGTGGAGATTTCTCTGTAGTCTTTTCTCTATTCACATCATTAGCAACCTTTTTCCCATTACTTTGACAATCAAATACTCGATGACCTTCTTTTCCACACTTATAAAATTTTCTAGTACATTTTAGGCAATCTACACCAATCTTCTTTCCACGCATTGAGCATAAAGAAACATTCATCTTCTTTTCACCATTGTTCTGAGATTTCTCCTTGAACTCCATCTTTCGTTTCATGTCAAAACCATGAGATAGATATATTACACCAACTTTCAGTTCTACCTTGATAGCACAATGCACAATTTCTTCATTGCTACTGATGTCTCTTATAGTTAATGCTCTTGGAAGACATGGTTTTAATCCACTGAAAAATCGATCAACTTCTCCTTCAGGTTGGATGATAACGCCAGATGCATACCTTGCAAGTCTTGTAAAATTCGCTTCATATATACCAACAGATTCATTATCCTTCTGCTTATGCTCTTGAAACTCTTTTTACATATTTTTTCATATAATGCGAGTTAAGTACTTACTGAAAAACAGGTTCTTGAACTCGTCCCATTCCATGGACTCAATTTCGTTTCTTTGCCTCATATTCTTGATAAGATTACACCATTGATCAGCATCAAATTAAAAATGATATACTGATAAGATGACTTTATCATTCTCAGAACATTGTAGAACTGAAAATATATTTTCAGTAGTACTGATCCATTGTTCCACCACTAAGGGATCTAAAGACCCGCTGAGTGAAGGTGGATGCGGCCTCATGAAGGATTCAACAGAATGTTTCTCCTTTCTCTGCTCATTTTGAAATTCAGAATGATTCATAGTATGTGTAAGTACAATAATGTGATTGTGCACTCTATCTACCTTGACATTGGTTTGGTCCGGAAGACAATCATTCCATTTTCCATTACATTGATCAACACAGTTCCTTCGGGTTCCAGCCATCTTCTAAAACCCACAAATAATAGTTTTAGAGGAAAATACCATGCTAGGGAGAACAACATAATAAAGGGGGAGTACCTTCAATATCTAACATCATAGGTTTAAGTATATGATCATTAGCGCAATTCAAGGACTATAACCTATACGTATACTTATCCTTAGGGACATCCCTAGACCTACCTTAGAAATGTTTCTAGGGATCTCACTAAAGTTTTCGCATCCTAGATTCCAATGGTTGACTAAACCTTTCCTCTGATTCCAACTGTAGAGACCCGAAGCATGATGTACATGGACAATTACATTACTTTATCAGAATACATAATACATAGCAAAAACAGACACACAATTATTGTAATAGTTTAGTGTCTTTGGAAACATAGAATATAATGTTCTAATCAGGGTGAAAGATCTTCAACATCTCCCATAAGATCTTCCCTTTTTTGTTTTCTTACCTAAAACCATTCTTTAAATCCTGGGGAAAATAAAACATATAAAGGGTGAGCTCAAATGCTCAGAAAGTGTAAGCATGGATAAAATAAAACAAATCATATACATTTGAACATCAAAACATGAACATAACATTTAAACATCAGAATCATGAGCAATGACATAAATCATGGAAGTACGTAAGTCATAGATCATAACGAAACATTAATCATGATACAATAGCATGGGAATTAAACATGTAATTGTGGAAAACCATTAATCACGTGATATGATTTCCATAGTTGCCAAGGCATTGAAACCAAGACCATATCAGGGGACAAAGTCCCTTTTTGAATCGAGTTCACTCCTCGTTCCAGTCCTGTATTACTGAACCGATTTAACTTGTCGTTCCATCCATGTCTATCTCATGAGATATAAATATTTACCCAATGAATTGGATGGATATATAGGTCCCACCCATCTCATAATGAAATCATTCTTACATGTGCCACAACATAAACATAAATCATTCATCATAACCCAAATAATAAAATGGGTATCATAAACATCATCCCATCATAACATAATCCATATAAAACAAATGGATATCATTTCATCATAAGAATAGTTAAACCATGTAAATCATAGAGAAATTATACTTGAAACATACACATATGAAATAATGTCATCATAGATGAAAAAATGGTTTCGATAAAACATTTTAAATGAATTCATGAGGAAAATATCCTTTCTTCTTCAAAATCATTTTCTTTTTATAAAACTCCATGTACATTTAAAATAAAAGTATTTTGTTGAAAATAATAATTAAATCTTGTAGAGTAAGCCTCATTAAAAGTAGGAGTAATGAAACCGTAAAAATCAATTCACTCCGTATAAGTTAAAAATAACATTCTTCTCGTACATTTTTCAGAAAAGTCAAAAAGTACCTCGTATGGTAAACAAAAAAAATTCCTTACATACCATGTAATAAAAGTCAAAAATGGGTAAAAATGACTTTAAACATACATGAATACACTTTTATAAAACATGTACATGGATAATAACAATAACCCCAGTAAATAATTACGAATAAAAAATCTCAGATAAGAATGAGATTGGAATATTTATCCCTTACCTTATGTCTGATATGCTTCGTATGCATCTGAACCTCCTCTTCTTTGAAGCGCCTCTTTGAGCCCTCCTATTAGGGCACTAAAATTGGTCTTTGAATAAGACCATAACCTCTAGGATGTTTCTATGGATGTGGAGAGGAGAATTCGGTAGGGGTTGGCTGAGCATGAAGGCTCAAAGTGGTGTGAGGAAGAGAGGTAGGAGGTGCCCTTTTATAAGGGAGGAGAGGGGCACCTTTGGAAAAAGTAAAAATATTATTTTATTATAAAGTCATATTCGGTTTTAAAAAGTTCCAAATTGATTTATTTCGAAGATAATGTTGGTATGGGTCGAAATACTCTCATCCAATATAATTTAGGGAAGTTTAAGTCATTATATTAACCATATCTTTTAGTTGTAACTCTTAGTTAATTAGATTGACATTTACCATGTCACTTTGTATTTTTATGTTATATAGTTAATAAACATACCATATTCATCCAAGAGGCCCCCAAGTGTTCCATTAATGATACACCTATCATGATATAAGTATCTTGGCCAATCATTAGATTTTTAGGAATATACAAACAATTAATAATATAATATTTTCTTTAAAAACTATTTTATGTCAATTTTGACACTATTTGGTAATTGATTTTTGTAAAAATCATAACAAAATGATTAGTTCGAAAAAATATAATTAAATAAACAATAACATGGAATATTATCATTTAAAATTATTTAAATTCATAAAAAGTCTCAAATTTCATTTATTTGGGTATTTATATCTTCAATTATTTCAATATTTCATTAATAATATAATTACTGCATCATTATTGAGTCATAAATAAATTAAATTATTTTAAGATTAAAAATTACAAATAAAATATCATTATTAAGTAAATCTATTTTTCATTCAAATTAATATTTATAGTCGAATTTATCTTATGTATAACCCTATATTAAAAATGATTTAGTTATTAAACATTGATTTTAACTATTTTTTCCCTTCCTTAAATAAATTAATAATAAATTTCCTAATCTAATCCAAGTGGACCTAAATGGTCATA
Source organism: Viscum album (assembly GCA_963277665.1). Classification (NCBI taxonomy): domain Eukaryota; kingdom Viridiplantae; phylum Streptophyta; class Magnoliopsida; order Santalales; family Viscaceae; genus Viscum; species Viscum album. The sequence goes on from OY728159.1 coordinate 1,439,695,488, forward strand.
TTTTATTCCTAATGTTATGTTTTGGTCGAATTACATTTATCCAATAGAATTAGGACATGTGTTAGGGTAATAATAATATCATTTTTACCCTTAAATACCATATTTTCTTTTAACCGTGGTATATAAAAGTAAAAAGTTACTATTCCCCAAAAATTATTATCATCTCATTGAACCAAATATTACTTACTGACATCAACAGTGTCTCTCGGATTTTTGAAATTTCATTCACATAAGTAGTAAAATTATGTTTTTTGTAAATTTTCAAATTCTCCTTGGAGGTGGGTAAAAGACGGTCAAAAGTTCTATAAAATTTTTATATATTTAAAATGATTATAAAATGAATCCAATGAATTACATTGAAATTATATAGGTATTATGTGTAAATTTTGACCTAAAATAAATTTAAATAAAATAAATAATTATAAAAAGTCGGGTTTTAAATAGTAACCCTGTGTTTTCACAATTCATCAAAAATTGAATGTTTTCAGAAAATTACCAAAATTTCACCCTAGGATAATTTCGATATTACAAATCCAAAAATGAAGTCCATTTTGAAAGATGAAATTTAAAAAATTTCATAAAGTGGTTATTACTATTCATAACGACTAGGTTTAATAATATTTTAACCATATGTCGTTGTTTAGTGAAACCTGGTATTGCATACAACACACGCTATCGAGGAAAGTCATGATTGCGTGTAATGCAAGCCAAGTTAGGGATGCGTGTTGTGCAAGACTCCTCCGTTGTTTCGTATAAAAGAATCCAACCATATTTCATTTATACATTGAATATACATACATATATATATATATATATATACACTCAATGTTTCGTAGAATAACTACTATCAAAATTGTGTGTAACATGATCAAAGAATAGTGTTGTGTATACTGCAAGCTCATATGGTGTTGCGTGTAGCGCAATGTAATATTGTTGTAGCATAAAACACAAGAGATCAATGATATTAAAAGAATATTTTTCATAAAATATCGAGGTGTTACATTATACCCCCCTTAAAATTAATTTCTCCCAAGAAATCCGTCGGTGTTATAAATGGTTTACTACTCGAAAGTTTGTTTAATAGAAACCCACATCGTAAAAAGGAATACCAAAACATGGCTTTAAAAACTAAAGTATGAAATGTAACGGTTACCCGAATTAACTCATCACTAGGTTTCCACATAGGTGAACATAGGTGATAATATGGATATGGAAAAAAAATCTAACCATCATGTTTTTATGGAGAGTGGTAGAGAACATGGCTATAAAAAATCCATAAATCACAAATCCATAGATTTGTGATGATCTAAGTTACCATCTGATTCATCGGATATAAGGGCACTAGGACAACATTTTTTGTTTTCAAGATCAATTTCCTAAAGGTGATGAAATTTGAAATATAAGAAATACTTTCATGATTTTGGTATTGTCTCACCATTATTCATTCTTTGGACAATTTCCACTTCATATCTTAATGAAATGAAGATCAATTTGTTATTCGTGAAGTGTTAGCAAATCGTGTGATAGAACGATGGTTCATTCCATCTATCTCAAACAAAAGGTTATAAAAGTTATCAAAAATACATAAGTCCATCTATAGCGAGATTAGTAATATATGGTTCCTAAAATGGACTTATACTTCATATATCATACTTCTTAATATAATAAAACAAGTTTCTACTAAACAGGGACTTCCTGTAGGCCAGTGGTAGGCGATAAAGGCCAGTCGCACATTAGTTGTGGGTTCGATTCCCACAGCCTTGTCTGACGCGATTGGATGTCGCATGTCCTGCAGGTTGTCCATTTTCTAAAACTAAATTACTATAACATCCCATAAATAATATCAAACTAACTTATGTCCAACATAATCCATTCCAATCATTACGCTTATCTAAAATACTTTGGTCCAAGCTCATAGTATAAAAAATTGATTACTTGAAATGTCAAATAACAGTCACGCGAATTTCATCATTTATCCCCCATATATCATAAGATATATATTTTTGGTCAAATTAAAAACATGTGAATACCTTAATCATGTATTCTCTTAACGAATGAATACCCAATGAACCTTTGTGAAAACATGAATGTGGTTAAATTTTAAGACATTCCACATACCAAAATCCAAAAAATTCTATATACTCAATCCATAATATCACTTAGTCCTTGTATCAGTCATGAGCTCATGATTACTATCATATTATTTTCCACTTATCCCTTCATTATGTGCATTTCACCTGCTTTCTAAAAATATTTCAATCACCTTTTCATGGTTACCAGTACAATATAATTATTGAAAACCAATACATAGATATTCCAAAATTCCACAATACCATAACTGAGATTCCATGATACTATTTTGAAATCCCATTACATAGACACCTAATCATTACACAACATCATTTTCATACTCAACATCACAAATAGTGATCACATGAGACATCCCTTTATCCTTTTCCATAATAGGATTCTAACGTTGATCATAATTAACCTGTGGATTAGGGCATTTATTATCATAATGCCCCATTTCCATGCACTTGAAGCATTGAAGTGTTGGTGGAGAGTTCTCTGTAGTCTTTTCTCTATTCGCATCATTAGAAACCATTTTCCCATTACTTCGACAATCAACTGCTCGATGACCTTATTTTCCACACTTAAAAAACATTTTGTAGTACCTTTTAGACAATCTCCACCATGCTTCTTTCCACACTTTGAGCATAAAGAAACATTCATCTTCTTTTCACCGTTGTTCTGAGATTTCTCCTTGAACTCCATCTTTAGTTTCTTGTCAAAACCATGATATGGATATATTACAACAACTCCCAATTCTACCATGATAGCACAATGCACAATTTATTCATAGTTACTTAAGTTACTTTATAGCTAATGCCCTTCGAAGACTTGGTTTTAAGCCACTGAAAAATCTATCATCATTACTTTCAGGTTGGATGATAAAGCCAGATCCATACCTTGCAAGTCATGTAAAATTCGCTTCGTATATACCAACAGATTCATTATCCTTCTTCATAAGCTCAAAAAACTCCTTTTCCATCTTTGTTCAAAGAATACGAGGTATGTACTTACTGAAAAACAAGTTCATGAACTCGTCCCATTCCATGGACTCAATTTCATTTCTTTGCCTCAAATTCTTGATAAGATTCCACCATTGATAAATATCACCTTCCATAAAATATACTACTAAGATGACTTTCTCATGCTCAGAACATTGTAGAACTGAAAATATCTTTTCAGTAGTACTGATCCATTGTTCAGTCACTAAGGGATCAAAAGACCCACCGAATGAAGGTGGATAATGCCTCATGAAGGATTCAACAGAATGTTGCTCCTTTTTCTGCTCATTTTGAAGTCCAGAAAGATTCATAGCTTGTGTAAGTATAGAAATAAGATTTTTCACTCCATCTCCCATGACATTGGTTTGGTCAGGAGGACAATCACTACATTGTCCATTACATTGATCAACACGGTTCCTTCGGGTTCCAGCCATCGTCTAAAACCCAAAAATAATAGTGTGAGATGCAAATACCATGCTAGGGAAAACAACATAATAAATGGGGAGTACCATCAACATCTAACATCATAGATTTAATTCTAAGATCGTTAGCGCAATTCTAGGACTATAACTTATAAGCACACTTATCCTTAGGGACATCCATAGACATACCACAGAAATATCTCTAGGGATCTCACTAAAGCATTCGCATCCTAGTTTCGAGAGGTTGACTAAACCATCCCTCTGATACCAACTGTAGATACCCAAAGCTTGATGTAGATGGGAAATTAAATTACTTTAGCAGAATACATAATACATAACAAAAACAGACACACAAGGATCGTAATAGTTTAGTGTCTTTGGAAACTCGTAATATAATCTTCTAATCGTGGTGAAAGATCTTGAACATCTCCCATAAGATCTTCCCTTTTTTGTTTTCTTACCTAAAACCTTTATTTAAATATTGGGGAAAAGAAAACATATAAAGGGTGAGCTAAAATGATCAGTAAGGGTGAGCATGGGTAAAATAAAACAAATCATATACATTTGAATATCAAAACATGAACATAATATTTAATCATCAGAATCTTGACCAATGACATAAATCATGGAAGTACATAAGGCATAGATCTTAAAGAAACATTAATCATGATAATATAGAATGGTAATTAAACATTTATTTATGGAAAATCATTAATCACATGATATGATTTCCATAGTAGCCAATGCATTGCTGCCAAGACCATCTTAGTGGACATAGTCCCTTTCTGAATCGAGTTCACTCCTCATTCTCGTCCTATATTACTGAACTGGTTTAACTTGCTGTTCCAGCCATGTCTATCTCATGAGATATAAATCATTTCCCAATGAATTTTAGGGATATATAGTTCCCACCCATCTCATAATTAAATCATTCTTACTTGTGCCACAACATAAACATAAACCATTAATCATAACCCAAAGAATAAAATGGGTATCATAAACATTATGCCATCATAACATAATCCATATAAAACAAATGGATATCATTTCATCATAAGAATAGTGAAACCATGTAAATAATAGAGACAATATACTTGAAACATACACATATGAAATAATTTCATCTTAGATGAAAAAAAGGTTTTGATAAAACATTTGAAATTATTTCTTGGGGAAAATATCTTTTCTTCTTCAAAATCATTTTCTTTTCACAAAATTCCATGCACTTTTAAAATAAAAGTATTTTGTTGAAAATAATCATTAAATCTTGTAGAGTAATCTTCATGAAAATGAGGAGTTATGAAACTGTAAAAATACATTCACTCCATATAAGTTAAAAATAACATTCTTCTCGTACTTTTGTTGGAAAAGTCAAAAAGTACCTCATATGGTAAACCAAAAAAGATTCCTTACATACCATGTAGTAAAAGTCAAAAATGGGTAAAAATGACATAAAAAATACATGAATACACTTTTATAAAAAATGTACATGGATAATAACAATAACCCAAGTAAATACTTACAAATAAAAAATCTCAGATAAGAATGAGATTGGAATATTTTTCCCTTACCTTATGTCTGATATGGTTCGTACGTTTCTGAACCTACTCTTTGAAAACTCCTCTTAGGGAACTAAAATTGGTCTTTGAAGAAGATCATAACCTCTAGGATGTTTCTATAGAAGTGGAGAAGAGAATTTGGCAGGGGTTGTCTGAGCGTGAAGGCTTAATGTGGTGTGAGGAAGAGAGGGGGGAGGTGCCATTTTATAAGGGGGAAGAGGGGCACCTTTGGAAAAAGTAAAAATATTATTTTATTATAAAGTTATATTCTGTTTTAAATAGCTCCAAATTTATTTATTTCGAAGCTAAGGTGGGGATGGTTCGAAATCCTCTCATAAAATAGAATTTAGACAAGTTTAGGTCATTATATTAACTTTATCTTTTAGTTATAACTCTTAGTTAATTAGATTGACATTTACCATATCACTTTGTATTTTAATATTATATAGTTAATAAACATAGCATATACATCCATGATACCCCCAAGTGGTCCATTAATGATACATATATAATGATATAAGTATCTTGGACGATCCTTAGATATTTAGGAGTGTAATAACAATTAATAATATACTATTTGTTTTAAAAACTATTTTATGGCAATTTTGACACTATTTGGTAATTGATTTTTGGGAAAATCCTTACAGAAAGATTAATTCGAAAAAAGTAAATTAAATCAACACTAAATGTCATATTAACATATAAAATTATTTTAATTCATAAAAAGTCTGAAATTACCTTTATTTGGGTATTTATAACATCAATTATCTAAATATTTCATTAATAAGATAATTACTACATCATCATTGTGTCATAAATAAGTTAAATTTTTTTAAGTCTAAAATTTAAAAATAAAATACCATTATTAAAGAAATCTTTTTATCTTTCTAATTAATATTTATAGTCGAATTTATCTTATTTATAAACCTATATTAAAAATGATTTAGTTATTAAACTTTGATTTTAACTATTTTAACCATTCTTTAAAAAAATTAATAATAAATGTCCTAATCTAATCCACGTGGACCTAATTGGTCTTATTTTATTCCAAAGGTTGTTTTTGGTCAAATTACACTTATCCAATAGAATTAGGACATGTGTTAGCATAATAATAATATCATTTTTACCCTTAATTACCATATTTACTTTTAGCCGTGGTAAGTAAAAGTAAAAAGTTTTTATTCACAAAAAATTATTTTCATCTCATTGAACCACATTTTACTTACTGGCATCAACTATGTCTCTCGTATTTTTGAAATTCCATTCACAAAAGCGGTAAAATTATGTCTTATGTAAAATTGTAATTTCTCCTAGGAGGTGGGTAAAAGACGGTCAAAAGTTCAATAAAATTTTTATATATCTATAATTATTATAAAATGACTTAAATTAATTTCATTGAACTTATCTAGCAATTATGTGTCAATTTTGACCTTAAATAAATTTAAATAAAATAAATAATTATAAAAATTCTGGTTTTAAATAGTAACCCAGTGTTTTCACTATTCATCAATAATTGAAAGTTTTCAGAAAAATACCAAAATTTCATCCTAGGCTAATTTCGATATTCCGAATCCAAAAATGAAGTCCATTTTGAAAGTTGAAATTTAAAAAATTTCAAAAAGTGGTTATTACTATTCATAACGGCTAGTTTTAATAATATTTTAACCATATATCGTTGTTTAGTGAAACCTGATATTTCGCACAACACACGCTATCGAGGAAAGTCGTGATTGTGTGTAATGCAAGCCAAGTCAGGGATGCATGTTGTGCAAGACTCCTCCGTTGTTTCGTATAAAAAAATCCAACCATATATCATTTATACATTAAATATATATATATATACACTCATTGGTTCGTAGAATAACTACTATCAAAATTATGTGTAACATGATCCAATAATAGTGTTTTGTATACTACAAGCTCATACGGTGTTGCGTGTAGCGCAAGGTAATCTTTTTATATCATAAAACACAAGACGTTAATGATATTAAAAGAATATTTTTCATAAAACCTCAGGGTGTTACAAGCGATTTTATTTTTGGAAGCATTATTGTTTTCTATAATTATTTATTTTGATAAAGTAATTCAAATATTTTGAATGTGACCTTAAGTTCTAATTCATCATTTATAGGGAATATAATGTTGAATTAATAACCATCCATCTCAATTTTTAAAAATTCAATTGTGTTAGACATATTTTTATTGATTACATAGGTTAACCATTAATAAAATGGATTTAGATAAATTTTGGGAGTAACTATTTGGGAATTAAATAGTACTATATTATATTGGATAAATTTTACTAAGCATGTTGGTAATGTGAAATAACTCTAGAGGTCAGAAATGAATGTTCCTCATTTTATTGAACTCATAATCTATTAAATGTTTATTCTAGTGCTATGGGGATTAAAATCCCAATTTGATATTCATTCATTAGAGTAAGAGATGGTGTTTGAATTTATTTAAGAGCAACAAGAGTATTAAATTTTTCCATATAAATATATAGAGTATATGTATGTATATTTTCATATGTTCTAAAAATATATTGTAAAGGAATTACTCATATCTAGGAAAAGAATCGTTAAACAATAATTTTTATATAATACAGTCAATACTGATGAATGATATTCACCCTTAACTCATTAATTATCAATTATTTTTGTGTCTCTAAGAATCCCTTGATTAATAACATTTCTCTGATGTATGACCTCAATCAAACATCATCATTATTTAGGCATTAAACTTTTCTTTTATGTACATATCTTCAATTCCATCCAATCATCTCCTTCTTGGAATCATACTTATTTGACAAACAACAATAATTCCTTTCTATATTATCAAAAGGATGATTTAATAACCTAATCCATAAGGTGTCATTTCAATAAGGGTATTTTCAAATGTCAAATGCATCATTATTGACATCATGATTAGATTTCAAGGACATAATTTATTTAATCAGTAGAATGTTACACCTGGACATTTTAAAAGAATAACATCATGTTTCATAGATTGTATGAAATGAAACAAAATTTGTATAAATGAATATAATACCATAAAACATAATGTTTTATTTCGTTAAATTTAATCTCTTTGATTTTTTTTATGCGCAATATAGTGTCTTTAAAAAATGGTGATATTCTGTTAAATATTATTATTTAAACATGACCATTATAACCAAGAAGTTTTAATGGAATGTAATAATAATAATAACTAAAATGTGAAAATTGTAAATTTTAAATATTTATAAAATAATGTCAATGTTAATCTATTTATTTTAAATTAAATAATACCCATGTGAATGAGGATGAATTTGTTTCTAAAAAATAGAATTGCTCTAAAACACTAATTTGTTGCATATTGAATAAAACACTTTAAAATTTATTTTTTCCAATTTGAAATAATTCATTATAAAAAAAATATTTTATTTATAAAATCTACTTTTGAATATTATTTTTTCTAGAATTTTGATAATGTTGTAAAAATATTATTTATTTGTTGAATTGTAAAAAATAATTATTTTTATTAAAAACAGATTTTTGGTTTATATTGTTTACAATGTTTACTTATATTTTCAATTGGTTTTAAAATAAAATAAGTTAAATAATATTAAATCATATATAAAATGTTTAATTATAATCAATTTCATACTAAAATTTTTAATTCAATCATTTCATACTAATGAGAATTTTTTTATTTGTAGAATTGTTCCTTCTTCAAAACTACTGTTTAATTGTAAATAGAATTATGTCATATTTATGAATATTAATTAGAAAAAGTGAAAAGTATTTTTAATTATAATAATTTATAATATCAAATTTAGGCTTCTTAATTTTTAAAATAATTAATCAATATAACATTAAAAATTACTTACTTTTGTTAAGATAAAAATGGGTTAACTGATGGTAGAAATGTAAAGATAATGTTAAAATATGTCCTAAAACCTTACCAAAACCCATTTTATTGACTTATTTCGTCCTAAATACCTATAATATTAGATAGTGACCCATTTATAGGTTTTTATAAAGATGGATATTGTCTGCCTCAATTCATCTTTTTCATAAATTTCATCCATGTCCTCTGCCCAAAATATAAATAGACACTTATTATCCTCTCCTCTTCACAATTACAAAACAATTTGGTTCATAAAATAAATTATTAAATCCCTTATATACATTCTATTATATATTATAGTTAAACTAACTGTTTTACAATTCTCTCTTAAAAGGTTTTAGCTGTAAACCAAAAGAGGCTCTCCGATAAAGTTGTAAAATTAATAAACTTGCACATTTTTTATTTCTTATTCCACATCCTTAAAATAATTATAAAATATGATAATATAATTAAAATAGTATATATTATATATTAATATGTTATTATGTAAATACATCAACCTCGATCCATCTCCACTACAATCAAATATAAATCAAAATAATCGATCTTTTGTATGTTGGACTACCGTCTCACGAACCAATGTAATTTATTCCCTCACTACCATTCAATGATATATATAATGATGACTATACATATTTATATGATATTGATGAAATAATTAAACCTTTATAACTATTATTTCACATAAAACATCTAACGTTACGTTCCATGGTGGAGCGATAATATTGCTCGTGTGTGTGTTGGACTACCACCTCTCACATCGATGTCATTAATATTTCAAATATGCTTTAATTGAATTATAATTAGGTTAATGATATTAAATATATTTTATATTTATGATATAAAAATTCTGGGAATACAGCATGACATATATATTTTTAGCATCCAATATATAGGAAAACAATATAATCACTCATGTGTAGATATGGACTACACCTTCCATGTAGCGATGTGATATATTTTTTCATGTATTTTTACATGGATGGTAATAAGGATATATTTTACTAATAAACATTATATTTGAGAAATTATAATTATTCTAAAATGTTATGTTGATATTTTTTTTCACTTTTTCCCTCCATGATGAAAAATGTTACCAACATCCATGTGTATGTATATCATACATTCTCTATGAACAATGTAATCCATTTTATAACACTAAAAATAATAGATTAATAATAATAAATATATAATATATATATGATATAATATAATGTATTAAATTTTATAGATGATTTATCCATAAATAATTAAACGTTTTAAAATTAACAATCAAAAATAAAAATGCAAAATAAAGCGATTATCACCTAAAATATTGACTATTATTAATATTAACAAAAGGTGATAAAATTATATAAAATATCATATATGGTATGAGATAAATTTGTATGTTTATTTAATATATTCTTAACAAACATATATTTTCATTATATAATTTTTGGATATATATTAATGAAGTCGAACATGAGGTATGGGTGTATCATCCCACTTTTACTTTTGGGAGACATTCAATTTTCAGTATTTATTCCACTCTGGGGTTTATATAATACCTCTTTGATATGTTATATTAGGAATAACATTATTTAAATAGAATTTAAATGTTCATTTCATGATTATTTATTTTACATGGCTTATGATTCCTAAGTTACCAAATTAGTAAGGGTTTATTTCACAATATCACCATTAATAAGAATTGTTCTAATTTACGTATCCCATTGGGAAATTATTTGATATTTCTATCCTAAATGTCTTATATATTCATTTCTTTTTATTATTAATGAATTTTACAAGTACTAGTTTTATTTTCCACTAATTTCTCTTTAAATATATTGAAAACGCATTTTAAATAAAATTAAACATTATTTCTCCCTTCGGTCAAAAATAGATTTTCCTCAAAATCCAATTTATCTAAAAAACTCCAAATTTTTTTAGTCAATTTGAAATTATTTATTAATTATTTTTTCCCATTTTTACTTTTTTAAATATTTATTAATGTAATGAACATTTTTTATTCAATATAATTCTTGTTTTGGATTTTATAGAATCCATAAAAGCAATTATTGTTGTAATGTGTACCACATGAACAACATATTAAACCACCATGATTTCTCAATTTTCTAAAGATTAATTTACAATTATTAGATTTTTATTTTCATATAATTTTTTTAATTGTTTATTTGAATTTTTTATTTCAATAAGATAAATTTCAAATTGAATATGTTTTTTTCCTCATGAATTATTTTTAGGATATTTTTATGGTATTTCTAACCATTAACAGAAAAACACCCTCATTATACCTATTATATATTGGTGATATGATGTATTTAAATCATCCATAATATTTATTTTTATGGTTTATACTAATTTTCACCGAGGGTGTGAAATTATTTTACCATTCACCAAATTATTCGGTATTTTTACTATTTATGTTTATTTGATTAGGGTGTGTATTAATATTTTGTATGTAACTATTCCAATATGATGATATATATGTTGATTTTGTTTCAGCTCATTCATATAAAGAATATATTAATCATAGTATGAAATGGGTGATTCATATTTATAGATTTCCCATTGATGCATTTATGGGTCTCATCTGATAAATTATTTTGAAAAATTAGATGGAATTTTACCCCAGGATTTAAACTATCATGTGAAATTTCCCAACTATAGTTTTTAGATGTCTAGTAATATGAATTGAAAAATTATTAAATCCATTATTGGTTAGTATATGATTAGATAATTAGGTAGAATATCCATGGATAAGTCTCAAACATATATTATTATTTATTTTGTTTAATTTTATCATTATTTATTTCATCCATATTATTCATAGTTAATTTATTAAATAAATTGTGTTCCTATTTTTTACATTTCAATATTAATAAATACTATTTATTCATGATAGTTTCCACTAAATTTTGACCCTTGCAAACTGTTTTAGATTTCCCCATACTTATGTTTTACTTTTCCTACGATACTGAGATATGTTTTCTAATTAATATGTATGGATACACTGTGAGAAATATTGGAATCCTAAAAGAAAAAACATTTGTATTTAATATTTTAAAATTTATGAGATGCTCAATTACAAGAGGATTGGTGAATTTTATTCTTTAAAATTCATTTCGAACAATTTAATTTTGGTTTAAAAAATTCGTAAAGAATGGTTCTTATCTTTATTGAAATGTGTTTCTTATACATTACAACATTAAGATAAAAACATATAGAATATTTTCATAAAAGAATGATTTAACATTAAAATGTATAAAATCATCATCATAATCAGAGTAATGAAGTTAAAAAGTATAAGAATTTTATAAAAATATAATGTAACAATTTTGAAATTGAAGAATAATAAAAGAACCATGAAATAGAAAACAAGTAACAGTTAGATTGTTTTAACCCATAGAGAAGGGTATCCCACAAATGGGATAAAGGTTCTTTAATTTATACTTTCATAAAAGACTATGTTACCAAACCGAGTTAAACCCTCAATTTGAATATCAGTATCTGTCTTTCCATCCCTGTTGGCCCTTGATTTTGAAGGAAATTAGAACCTCTGTCTTCCAAACTCAGAATCCCATGATCTGAATGATTAAATACTACAAAAAGCACGTATAAACATGTTGTTCATGACATCTGAATGATGCAGAGAGAGTTATAAGAGACTCTCTCTCTAGTATTCTCTTCACAACATCAAATCACTTCACAATTTTTTCATTCACTATAACTCACTTGATATATTAAATAAACTCTTATTTATAGGAATAATTTCTCAATGATCAGCTCTACTCCAATAGTCATATTTTCCTTAAATTTTGGAGTGACTTAGACATGTTTCAAACATACAACTATTAGTTTATAACAGATTATATGACATCATTTCAAATATAATAAATGATGTTATGTTTATGATAAATGTTAAGCATAAGAAAACATAGAATCCAATAATGTTGGATTTATACATTAGATAACTCTAATATTATCGTAAAAATGGATTCACTGGAAAATGAATATAGGAACGATAAAAAAATGTATCACTATTTTAGGGTACCAGAATCATAAAATCATTATAATATTTTTATACGTATTAGTATCATGAAAAACTGTATCATCATTAGGAAATTTTAACATTAATTTTCATGTGAATAAATAATTATTAAAATGGTATCACAGAATTACCGATATGAATGAAATGGTATGACATAAATTTAAGCGAAATAGTACGTTAGAGTCTTACATAAAACAATATGACAATGATGTGAGTAAAACTGAATGAAAAATTACTAAGTAAAACCAAATTAATAATTTGTGAGTAAAATGGAAAGATTTTTTTTAGGTAAATCAATATTACAGAATTATAATCATACCATTATTATGAAGTTTTAAGAAAAATAGAAATTAATTAAAAGTGTTAGTGATTTTCAAAACATAAAACCATAATGAATGTAAAAGTTACAAGACATCATTATTGACTCAATAATATCACCCTTTTTTTAATGCATAAACCACATTACTGTGGAATAATATATTTACTTTTATAAACAAGTCATGGAAGAAAACAAATATCCACCTTCAAATGAAATTGAGAAAAAATATGACTAACACCCCCCCATTAGGTTATCATTCATAAGGATAAAATTCATGAACATTAGTATCTGGTTTTCTATCATAAATAAATATATCCCACATAGATAAAAATTTCACCATAGAAAAAACTATCCCTAATATAGACATTATTCTTTATTATCATACATCCCCTTTAAATTATTTGTTAAATTCTTCCTTAAAAAAGCTCAGCCTTTGTAATTCTAAAAAAAATAATGGAGATGTATAGGATGTACCCGTAAATTTAAGGAATCATACATTTGAAATAATATATATGAAATAAAAGTATTAAGGAAATTTTGGAAATGAATTTTAGGACATAACAAAACATATAAATTTAAGAAAAGATTCAACCATCATTATTCTTCTCCGATAAAATTTTCTTCACAAAAGATTTAACTTTATTCACTTCCATTTGATCTATTTCATGCATCTTCAACCAAAAATCTTGATACTGGTTATTTTTTTGTGAGGATAAGATCCTATCTTCTAGATCGTCGATTCTACAATCATGATTTATAATGAAATCCTCTTGAGCAGCCACCTTTTTTACTATTTACGTTGTGACTTACTTTTCACTTCTTATAGACAGAGCAATGGAATATAGTTGGATTATTTTCATATATATGGACGCTCTGACATTGTTGAATTTTGATTAACTTGAATGGAAATAACCATTTGTGGAATCCATGAATTCACTGAATTGTCTAAGATCATAATTGATGGTTTCAGTGTGGTTGAAGTCTTTCTTTCAGGTTATATTATGATTATTTTAATCAATAAAAATATTGCTGAATTTCTCTTCGTGCTTTACAACCTTTTCCATCTGCATATTAGTGGATTCAATCTATTGGATCAAGGTTTCATGCATTATTAAACTGCTGGAATCTATATTAGTAAGGACTAGAATAGTGCTAACCAACATTCCTAAATAAATTTTTACAACATTGCGATCAACAGAAGATGATGACTCATAGTTTGAATCATCTATTCATTTCTCAGTTCCTCATGGAGTTATGTAAGCTTTATTCTCTGTTCTTTTGGATGATTTCTGAGGAATTTTCTATCAGATTTAAGCCATAACACTCTTTCCTTTTTTAGGATTTTGAACTAGGGTTTGTTCATCAGATTCTTGAATAACATTAATATCTCCATGTCCATCTCCGTCCCCTAGATGTTCTTCTTATTAAAGTCTTTCTTGTCTTTCTTAATTCTAGATATATTCCCCTTTATCACCTGGTTGTTCAATATCATCATCCTCTTCATCTTCAAATTCATCTTCAACCACTTCTTCAATCACATCAATATTCACTTGTTCTTCAGAAACAGATTTTGAAATTGATGTCCCTAGAGTTCAATCATACTCTTTTTGTTCCATTAAAATATCATCAATGTATTCTTGAATGACTTGATCCTCCATTTATTGAATGGGTTATGATATTGTTATGTCTTTCTTCGCTATCTGGATTTCTGGAGTGACAACAATTTTCTATATAATAACATGACATTCTGGTACTTCTTGAGATTTCTTCTCTACTGATTTCAGTATAGACTGACATACATGCAATTCTATGGATTTCATCATTAACTTCTTCTCATTAATTTCTTTATCTATATTGTAATTTTTTTTAAATTTTTATGGCCATAGACTATAAATGATTTATTCCAATGGAAGTGTCACCTTCTTTTATTGTAGCTCTAATATCTCCCCATTTTGAAACAGTTCTATATGAATTGGATTTTGGATTCATTACATAAGGGAGTGTTGATACCTGATCATTAAGAACCAGTGCTGGTATGATTGGTTCTTTAGGTTTTCATTTATTAGGAACTGATTTTAAAGATTCTAGAACATCATCCTTGTTCTGGAAAACCATTTATTCAAAAAAATTGAATTCTAATAAAATCAATATCTTCATTATTCATAGAGTATCATCACGGAGTAACAAAATCATGAATGGCATAGTTATAGATCGACAAGGGACCTTTATATCCGGAAGGAAAATTACTATTATCCTATAGATAGTTGAAGAATACATAAGTATCAAGGACTATATGGTTCTTCATTTTACAGCATGGATGGGGAGGATGATAAACATAATCAAGTTTAACATCCTTAAATTGACACGAAAATATAATAAAAAGTTATCACATGTCATTAAATATTCCTTATACACATTCCTTGAAATAAGAACACCATGAATCTAGAGGGATACCAGTTTGTGATTAGATGTAAGATTTGAAATCTTTGGATGCTTAATATTCTTGAGACTGAGAAAATCCAGAGCCTTTTCATTCTCAAAAGTATCATACTTTGTTGGATGTCAATGACAACAAAGAATAGCTTTTCCTTCATAAGGTATCATGAGAAAATTTTACACCTTCTTATAATGAACTGTATAACTTTGATCATAGAATTTGTACTTAGGCATGTCATTTCCATCAATTACAATGATGAAAAAAACATATTCATAGAATTTTATGACAAGGTCAGGGTAAATAGGATCCTTACTTCTCACTTTAGACACATATACAATCTCTCGTCCGTTAGTTATTATGACCTTAGAGATGAGGGTGTCATACATTTAAATGATATTAGAGGATATCAATATTTCCCTAAAGATCCACCAATCTATTATGTCCATTCTAAAAGACATATAGTCTACATAGGATTCAAGACTCATTCAATGTGAAAGAAAATGAGGAGTCAAAATGAAAATGTTGAAGGCAACAAAACATTGGCCCATAAATCAGAGAGTATGGTGTGGTGCTCATATATAAAGAACCCCTTATATATACATAACATTGACCTTTCAAATTTCATAACATAATCACCTAGCTAAAAATAAACTGATCTGATCTGATAGTTGAGGATGATTTTTGAAAATATGAATTCCGATCTTTTGAGGTAAGGTAAAGAAAGAATTTTTTTTATTACATCAATTGAATCTTAAAATCAGAAAATGAAGTGTAATAAATTATACTATTTTATAATAATTATCTTGGAAGATTTTGATTTTTTGTATTTCCATTTTGTGAATTACCATTCTATGAATTTACATTCCGTGGATTTCCATTCCCTGAATTTATATTATGTGAATTTCAATTCCTTGAAATTTTTATAAAAAACTGATAGATAAAGATATATTTTCATAGATATTGAATGAAAAATATTTTGAATATATAATCCCCCTAAATTAAAGTGTATCTTAATGTTAGGATATTATTTAAACAAGAAGTATATATGAATGATTACCTTTCAGTGGTCAATCCTATATTCTATTTAATGTATTCAAATATATCGGAAGGCAAAGGTTCTATAAAATTGTCTTCATGTAGTTCTTGCTTCCTGATGATTCGAAGAATATTTTCTCTTATATATGATAGATCCTTAAGAACATGTTATCTAATATATATGTGATTTACACATGATTGATGTGCCTAGTTTTTACTTAGGGAAATGGATTTGTGCTATAAAAAATTATTTGTGTTTTATTAAAACACATACCATAGTCTATGTATGTGTGTTGATTCAAAAACACTTAATCACAACAACATCAAACTGCTACATATTCAGCTACAGTTGATGAATGTGATACAAAATGTTGGTTCTCAAAAGAACAAGAAACTACAAAATAATTTATGGAAAAATAATTTCTAAAACAACTTTTCATATCAATTTGGAAACCACCAAAGTTAGCATATGTAATCTTATTATGCTCAAAATAATTTCCAGAAGAATAACACAATCCGAGTTTGAATGTTCCCTTTAAATACCAAAAATAAATTTTCACAGCATTTAAATGGGATTATGTAGAATTTTCATTGTATATTTTACATAAGTATACTCAAAACATAAAGTTAGGTCAAGTAGATATTTTTAATATATTCTTCCTATCATTCCTCTATAATATATTTGATCCACATGTTTCCATACTTTATCAATATCAAGAGTATTCGAGGTTCTGATAGGTGTAATTATACTATTATTGTTGACATACCCAAACATCATTTGAATATATGTGATATAATTATCTTGAGATATGTAAGTTCCTTCTGGTTTATGAGAAATTTTAAAACCATGGAAAAATATTTAAGTCACCCATAATACTCATATCGAACTAAAATTTTATATGATTTGCAAAGGAATTATTGAATGATTAATGAGTTGATCTGATTACGATGTCATCGACATAAATTTGAACAATAAAAGAATCTTTATTTTAATTCATAATGTAAAGGGTTGGATCGACGGTTCCTTTCACATAGTTATTTTGAATGAAAATCTGTTAAGTCAATCATACCAAGCTCTTGGGGATTGTTTAAGTCCATATAATACATTGGTATATTTGTAACTAGATTATGATATTTTGTATCTTCAAAACTAGGGGGTTGGTCTATATATATCTCTTAATGTACATAATCATTGAGAAAAGATCACTTCACATCCACTTGATAATGTTTGGAATTAATGAATGATTCAAAGAATAGATGAATGTGAATTGATTCATGTCTTGCCACAAGACCATAGGTTTATTAATAGTCTATGTATTCTTGTTTTTTATAGCCTTTAGCATCTAATCTTCACTAATTTCTAAAAATAATTCCATTTTCATTGGATTTATTTATAAAAACCTATTTTACTCTAATAACTTAATTTTCATTAGGCTTTTCAACCATGGTCCAAACATGATTCCTTATGAATTCATTGGGTTTATCTTGCGTGGAATTTATCCATTCTTCATCACCCAAGGCCACATAATGAGACTTTTGATCATGTTGGGAATGGAAAGAATCATCTTCAACTTCAATCCTTAAATAACTTCTAGTTTTTACTGGTTGATTAACATTACCAATGATATAATTAAAGGGATGATTGCTAAGTAACAACTGGCTTAGGTTTTGTAAAACTTGTTCATCAACATTGGGTAAAAAATCACCATGGATAAATGTCTCAAAAAAATTTATTGATCATTTTCCCTATATAAATAATCTTCTATCAATTTCTGATGATCAGTTTCTGAAAATATATCAGAAATAAGTTCAAGTTTTTTGAAAACAAAAGGATCAGTTTCATCGAATTTTACATTCATGGTTTCTTCCACAATACATGTGTTTTTATTAAAAACACTATATGACATAGAATTATCAGAATAGCCTAATAATATTACATCATAGTATTTGCATGAAAATTTATGTAAGTTATATTTATTTTTGAAGATGAATAACTTGCATCCAAAAAAATTGAAGTATGAACCATTGGGTTTTTAGCCAGTCCATAATTCATAATGTGTTTTGGTAAGAAAAGGTCTTATTAAAGAACGATTTATAGTATAACAGTAAGTACATATAGTTTCAACCTAATAATGATTAGCAATAAAATATTCACTCATAATGGTTATAGTCATCTCTTAAGGAATGCAATTTATTCTCTAAACAACACCATTTTGTTGAGGAGTTCTTAGATATGAAATGTTACGAGTGATACCATTCTTACAACAAATAGTTTCAACGTATGAATTTTCAAATTATCCACCATGATCAATATATATTGTTATCAAAGTTATATTTTTCCCATTTTTAACTTCAGATTTAATTTTTTTAAATACAAAAAATCTTCAGTTTTGTTTGTAAGAAAATTGATCCATGTAAATCTAGTTTAATAATCAACTAAGAAAAACATATAGTATTTGAATAAAATACTCCAAGTTTGTGTTGTAACACATAAATACATGTTCACAAACTAAAAGATATTAGAAGCTAAAATATCACTTAAATATTTAAGGTTATATTTATGTTTCATTATATATTGACATGAATCACAAACTTTTGAAGAAATAAAGCTTTGATCTGGTAGGTTCTTTACAAGTCCATTCTTGGAAAATTTACTAATATTCCTTAAGTTATAGTGTCCTAGTATAATATCTAAATTCCAAGATTGATCATTAATTTCACTGAGGCATGGTATATCATTAAATTTGTGGTCTTCTATTTTTAAGGTGGTCACAATCTAATTCCAAAGGGTAGAGAGAATAAACTCATCCTAGGAATTGTAAACTAAGAATTTATCATTTCTAAAATTTAAAATGTAATAGTCATCCCATAATTGGATAATGCTAATGAGGCTGTGTTGAAGATCATTTACAAAAATAACATTTTATGGAATAGCTTTTACATAATGAATAATGTTACCTATATCAACTATTTCTCTTTGAGAGTTATCTCCAAAGAATACATTTCCATCATTAGTCTTTAAAATATTTTTGGAAAAGTCATTGTTACCTGTCATGTGTCGGGAAAATCCATTATCCATGTAACATATGTGGTTGGTAATTCCTTCATTATAATCAATAAAAATGAGTTAGGTTTTCGGAATCCAAACCTGCATGGATACAGAATCGTAAGATAACAAAATATTGGGTTTCCTTATTTTTGTAGAAAAGAACACATTATAAATCCAAGTGGATTGAACTTTATATACTAAAAAATTCTTTATCTAATTCCAACCACAATGTAATTTATTACAAAATGCATCTCTTGAAGGAACAAATTAATTGTTTCTAAATTTTGTTTTTAATGTGAATAACATACTTCTTGATTGTTACCATGTGGTTAGAGCAGAGAATAAATCTTATCTAAATTCCCTTTACCCGAAATAATATCGTTAAGAATATTCTTCAAGGAAAATATTTCAGACATTATACTTATGACTAAATTTATATCCCCAAGTATAATAGATGTAGAGTGATCTTTATCCTATAGAGCACATTGTATAAATTATAGATTATAATGTAACAATGAATGTATATCCATCTCAGAATTATCTCTCACAAGCCTATTAGAATGAATTTATGAATCATTGTTTAACTTCCAAATAACTTTGGAAGGATCCAATATTTCTTTTATTGAAATATATTCTCTAGAATTTTCATTTTCATGTTTCTTAGAAACATTAGAATTTTTCATTTCAAGAATCTTTTAAAATATAGAAACATCATCATGGGAAGGTAAATCATTATTATTATCTGATGAAGAGTTTTCTTCATCTGATGAAAACCCATTATTAGGAAAATTTTATATGAATGACATATTGATTTAGGATTCAATAGTTCATACCTGTTCCATAAGACAGTGATTTTGAAATGGGGCATTGACTATTACACCAATATTGCTTTGCTTGGTAGATTCATATTATTAAGAGTCATAAGAAGAGTCTCCACTACTCGTAAACTAAGTTTCATTATATTTCAAGACTTTTGTATGCATTGATATATAGAAAATATATTTATTCCTTTCTGAATTCATGTCCTTCTTTCTTCTTTTCATACCAACTGGAAAATGAGTTCTAATATAACCAATTATTCTTCATTCATAACATTTCACATGTCCATATATTTTTTCTTTTATTTATTTATTCTTGTATCAATATTAAAAGTCCTTTTCCCAACAATATTCTTCATCCTTCAAGAAATATTTTCTAGCTCATTTCTTGAAGCTTTACCTTCACAAGATTTAGATTGAATAACTTCCTTCTTAGATTTAGATATTGTAACACTCTTAGGAGTCTAAGATTTTATATGATTTTATTTAGTTCTAAAAGAAACACCTCTATTTCCATTCTTGTTCTTCATATTATTATCATCTCTTTTCATTCTAGATTTATGTTGGGGATGAGTTGTAAACAACTCATCCAGAGAAATGTGAGTAACTATCCTATTATCATCTATAGTTATTATTTTGGATTCCTATTCCTTATTCATGATTTCTATGATCTTTTCTATAATAATATCACCCTCTTGACCTTTCTATCCCATTGATTGTATGTTATTGATGATATTAATTAATCATTGTTGTACCTTACATATGGGTTATCCATAAGGAAAACAGAAACCATGATTCTCAGCACGGATCATGGATCTTCTCATTTTAAATTCATTAGATGATTCAATGTAAGTTACTTAGATCTTCATCAAAAATGATATTTCTAGATTCACAAGATAAAATTTGGCTATATATATTTATATTCATGCAATAATGAAAAGTATTTTTTACCTTAATTTTCACATACTATTCCACCTTTTTTGTATTAGTGATGGTTCTAATTTCATTATCATGAATTTTATAATCTCCAGTTAACATAATGGTGTTTCCTTCACCTGTTTTTATCACAATAGATTTCATTCTTTCTCTCCAATACTCCTAGTTATTTCAAGGGAATATCGATGGTCTATTAAGATTCATATTTTGTATAGATCTAATATGATTTCTAGCAATAAAAAATCTGTTTTCATTCCAAAAGACATTGATTAGTGAAGTAAATTCCTAAGAAAGGTAATGTAAAACCATAAATCCAAATGAATAAGGAAAAAAATTAATATATTTAAACAGGATACTTATATGTGAGTATATGTATCTTAGAGACCTTCCTTTGATACCAAATGTAAAGAATTGATATAGAAGGGCTACTGGCATTGAGACCAATTGTATTATCAAATATGTATAATTAGTGGATAAAATAAAATAGGGGGGAGGATAATTGTATTCATTAAAAAATATTTTGAATCATTTTAAAGATGGTTTGAAACATTCTTAAATAATGTTTCATAACTTTATGAAAATATGTTTCTAAAAATTTAAAACCTTAAGATAAAAATATATGGAAGATTTTCTTAAACAAATGAATCTACCTTATTGAATATATATTCTTCAATATAATCAAAGTAACATAATTAGAAGTATAAGAAAGTTATATTTTAGAATGTAACAAATTAGAAATTATAACCGAACAAATAACAACTTGAAATATAAAATTAGAAACAATAAAATACTATTAACAAACCTAATGAGTATCCAACAAACCATAGATAAAGTGTCAGTGGTTTATAGTTTCAAAAAAGTCCATCGTACCCAATGCTAGGTAACCCCTCAATCTAAATATCGGTATATGTCTTGATATAACAACAGGCCCTGTATTAATAAAGAAATCAGAACCTCTGTATTCCAAACCTAGAATCCCACAATCTACACATTTAAAGTCTGTAGAAAGCAAGTCTGACCAAGTTGTTCATGCCTGAACAAGATGTTCACGACATTCCCACAGAGCATAGATAGTTGTAAGAGACTGTCTATGTATTAATCATATCATACTATAAATTCACATCAGAATTATTAAATTCACTATCACACTTTTAAATTTAATTGAACTATTATTTATATGAAAAACTTCTTAATAGTCCGCTCCACTCCTACAGTCATATTTTCCTTAATTTTCATAGGGACCACGACACATGTAAAACAGATAATGGACATTTTGTAATGTATTATATGACATCTATTCGTGTATAAGAAACAACGATTTGTTTGATATTAATGTTATTTATATGAGAAATTAGAATCCGATAATATTGTAAAGATACATTAAACATCTATAACATTATCTAGAAAATGGATTTTTAAGAAAATGAAAATACGATTGACAAAATATGGTATCACTGTTTATGGGTTCTGGAATAATAAATTCGGTATGAAATATTTACTGGTATTAGTATCATGAAAAACTGAATCATAATAATGAAAATACTATCATCAATTTTCATGTGACACTATTATTACAAAAATGGTATCATGGATTCTCTGATATCCCTGAAACGGTGTGACATAGGCTTAATTAAAATGGTACGTCAGAGACTTATGTAAGATGGTATGACCATATTTTAAGTAAAAAATAATGAAAAAGTTGTTAGTAAAATGAAATGAAAATCGTTAAGTAAACCGGAATAACAAAATTGTTTGTAAATTGGTATGACAGAATTATATTCATAACAGAATGATAAAATCATATGAAAAAAGGACTTAAAGAAATGTGTTTGTGATTTTCAAAACATTAATCAATAAGGAATGGAGAATTAATAAGAAATCCTTATTGACTAAAAAATATTCATTGCCTAATATATGTGTTATATTAAAAAATCATCTCCACAATTCAAGAGGTGTCGTGGAAATTAATCAAGAAACAAATAATTAATATTCCAAATAAATATGAATGTATTAAATGTTTACTTTCTCCCAAAACATTTGAAATCATAATAACCACCATGAATATGTACGAAAACACATTGGATGTAAGGAATTTCATGTGGTTTTTCAGATTTTTCCTCGTACAAATAGATGATTAAAGGTTTATTCATAGTATCAAATGTAACTTCAATTCCATAAAAATTGATATGGTCTCTATACTAGAAGAGCCAATCCATAAATATAATTAAATCAAATTAAACATGATTATTATTAAAAACATTCATATTACAAACCATCTCATAAACTTATATAAAATAGTAGTGATTGGGTTGAGATGTGGTTATCCCACAATTAAGCGTTTTCACCACAAAATTAACATCAAATAATTTCAGGTGATCATACTATACTATAATAAAAATTTTCATTTATGACCGAGTGGTAACCCCATAATCAAATAAATCATTTTCAATCATAGTGTGGATGATAATTGTATCTTTCACCACATCACTATGAACAACAAAAATTTCTATTTTAATTTAACAATGATGAATATCTCTCATTGATTTTTTTTTCATAATTTCACAAAGATTTTGGGTAGTTGGTTAAAATGGAACATTATATCAATATTATAATAGAACAAATCATTTATTCATTCTCCCTTACACATTCATTGGTTGATAATTGAGGCCTTCATCCCCACCCTTAAAGAAATATCCTTTTCCTTTTCAGAATTTACCAAGGCTTAAACGTCCATAATAATCACATGTAGGAAAATTACACTTTATATTCATTAACATATTGATATTTTTCTCTACCAACATTTTCTTCTAATTTATTTAATTAATAGATTTTTAAATTTAACAATTATATCAATTGATTAATTACAAATGATATTATGTCCTCATACGAAGTGAATGTTTTGGAGACTATTTTCATTGATGGATTTACAAGATCCTATTAAAGATATGGATAATCATTATCTTTTGATTATGAACATAGTCCAAAAAATAAATTTATAACCTTGTAATGTTATCTCCTCACTTAACAACACCATCCTTATGTTTTGTACTAGACTCAAGAATTATCTCACCATATCTGCCCATTTTTCAAGAGGAAAATATTTTTCTATGATAATTTATTTAAACTACAATCATTCAATGTTAAATATTTCCTCCACATATATAATTTTTTTAATCAAAGAACACCATTTACTGATATACTTTGACATATGATAAATATCCATTAAAACATTCTCCAATTCATTACTTCCAAAAGTGATAAATATATTCTCTAATGAACTTATAAATTTATCAGATTAAATTGGATTTTTAATCCCATTAAATTATGGATGGTAAAGATGTGTAAATTATCCCAAAACCCTAACATTAAATTGTGATTGAATAGTATTCTCCATATTGTAATGGTTAATGGTAAAAACCTAAGTCAACTACCCAAATATAGTCAAAAAAAATTTATCTCCAACTCAATTTTCTATATATTTGTTTTGAGGAAAATCAGTATGTAGATTGCATGGTATTATATTATTTCCATTACATTGACAAGAAACCATTTCTAAATAATTTCATATAGTTAATTAATCTATTAATTTTTGAATTATATTGTATAATTTTAAAACTATTGAAACACCTAACAAAAATCTAAAAATTTAAGCTGACTAATATCAAAATCATAAAAATGGTATATGTTGAAATATTTTCATGTAATATATATATATATATACCTATATTTTCATACATCCCATGGGATTATAGAAATATTAATAAAATCAATAATAATCCTTAGGAGTTTCAAAACTGGTGTCAGGTTATGGAATACAAAACATGTAGTAGAATGATATTCAATATATACTCAAAAAAATTTTTTGTATTATTACCACTATATGGATGTTTTAAAAACCTATTTCAAAATATTGTGTTTAGTATGGAATGTATAAATAAGAAAACCATTTAATATCTACCATAACAATCGACTAAAATGTTATTCTTTACATAGACTTATCCTTAATGTCCATCATAGGTTTATATTCCCCAATCTATGATTAAAAAAATATTGATCACAATATTTCTATCTATCATGATCTGATACCAACTATAAATATTAAAACCCCGTTTTACTAGAGATGTTGGTTACATTATTATATTGGTACCTGAAACATGTGACATAACCAAATGTATTGAATTGTATAGTAGTCCTAGAAAACTATATACATACATGCCTCTCACAATAAATTAAAAAATATTAAATAAAATATTGTACATTGTTTGATAACACCATTATTCCATTTATAATATCCATTAATTTTTAATCATAAAACACTTCCTAGAATAATGGGGAAAGGAAACATAAAAATTTGAGACCTTAGATGATCAATAATTGTATGATTACTCTTGATGATAATAATAAATAACTAATATGGTGGAAATAAATGATTATAAAATTTTGTTTCTTAAGTAAACACATGATCGTGGATCTTATCCATGTCTATTATGAATTATAAAATAATAAAATTTACATCAATTACTAGATTTATAATATTAGGGTGTATTATGTCAGATATAAGAATCATACAATCGGTACCTTGTCCCAATGCAATTTACCAAAATGGTTATGGCCTTAGTTAAAAACCAAATATATAATATATAATGATAAATACTAATGGATCAATGTTATATTAAATTGTAGAACCACATATAACATAATAATTAAAATTCATTCAAAGTATTAATAAAAAATTCAACCAGATCATTATGACTAAAAATTAAATAACTGTTTATATTGTTAGAACTGTTATTTAAAATATAAATAATTTCTGCAATCCAAATGATAACAAAATCAATAGAAATATAGGGGATATATTCATTATATTATATTTGTACTATACAATTCAACAATGATTATTGATAATTATGGCAATATGTTAAAAATGGACTACAAAATTTGTTGAAGATGTCATGACCCACCTTCAACAAATGGAGGGAAGGGTCAGCAGATTGTTGGACCCTTCCTTATTTAAGTTGAAGAAGAGATAATGACCCCAAAACCCGCCCTCAATAGGTCTCGGAGTGGCGACTAGCACCAAGGGTATAGAATCACACACTAATTGGAAGGCATTACCCTCTTTCTCTTAATTGGATCGGGAGATAAGAAGGTAAATCCCAACTACACCAAAAGAAAAAAAGTAAAAGTAAATCCAAGAACCATTCTCAATGCATGTTACAAAAGTAAAAACCACAAAGTACAAAGTGACTACATGTGTAATGTACCAAAGAAAAAAAACAGTAACTGAAACTGCCCCAATGGTCTTAGCTAGTATGGTCACGCGTGATCCCTGATGTCCTCCTGGAAACCTGAATGCAGTTTTATATACGTAGGGTGAGCATACAAGTATACTCGGGTTGGAAAACCAAAGACTCTCATGCACAAGTGGGGGAACGTACTAAATTCTCATGAGAAAAAAAACTAAACCAAAAACCTAACAAGGTAATGAATCCACCCAAGCCTCACCTAGGCACACTCTCCAAATAACGCCAGTCAAGTAATATATATAATAAGAGCACATCGATGTTTGGGTACCCCGCACCACTTTACCACTGGTTATTGAAGACATCCTACGCATCGGAACAATCCCGCCATTCTCACCGCAGTCCCACTACCACACCCTGCCCACACACACCTGGGCCACAACCTCACGCAGTCCCCCTGCCCTACCCCACCCGCACACAACTAGGCCACAACTGGCATGTGTAACCACACCTTTAAACATCTAGGCTAGAACAACCATCGCCATGCCCGAAGACACCAGGGCTAGATGATCCACTGCCACACCCGAAGATACCCGGGGCTCATCCTGAAGATACATGGGAAACTACCTTCCCACACACACCTTGGGCATAACCACCACACTACCCCACCCAAAGGTTATTGTGCTAATAATGGACCTCAGGCCATCACAGCCCGCCCAAAGATACTAGGGATATCTGGGAAAAGTAATCAGAAAGGAGCTAATAACCAGCCACTAATAGAAGCATTGGGAAAACATAGTCCCCCCTGAAATGGGGATGTTCAGAACTAAGTTCTCAACTTGGGTGGGGTGCGAATAAGAAACACAAAATCTACAAGTATATATATAGCTAACAAGAACTCTCCCACGTTTAGGTTTTTCTTTAGCCAGCCTAAGGAACAAAAACAACAATCAAGTATGAGTCACAACTCTTGCCAAAAAAACCCATTTGTTTCATTTTTATTCAGGTTCAGTAATGATGTTTAACTATGTTCTGCACCTACATGGGCAACTAGCAAGCATAAGCACAAGACAAGGGAAGCAAACAGTCCTGCATTAACTACAACATCCACACCCGATTCTCTAGTAAATTCACAACAACCAAAGAAAACCCTAAGATATAGCCCCATGTCAAACATCCAGGTGCCAAAAGGGTTTCTCAACAATAGAGGATCCCACCCCAATTCGTGATATAAACAAGGTAACCACCCGATCTTTAAAATTCACATCCACTGAGTCCATAACAATAGGGTACCCCATCCCCACCCACATCACCCAACAATCGGCCCATGAAAGGATATAAAAAAACCAATACCACCAACAAAAAGCAGGTCCATGCCGATATTTTCAGATTTATAAGATTTAACACTCCATGATTTTTAAATTCTATGTACACTAAATGGGGTTATCACAGAATGGATTGATCCCGGTGCTTCCAATTTATTTTTCCAAATATACGTAATTAACCAAATTACTTTACACAGTAAGGGTTATCCACAGAAATAAAATCCATTTAAACATCACCAGAATAAATGTTTCGTTATTTCACAGAGAAAGACCACCAACTGCCATGATTTTCAAAAGGCATAAGCCCGCACTATTCAGGAATAATAATTAATGGAAGATCGTAAATCAAAGCATCATCGATCACACCCCTCCCCCTTTATTCTATAGAATCCTTTTATTATCTTCATTAACGTTCGGTCCATCCATTACTATAGAATCAAATGCCCTCCCACCCTGCAAGACGCACAGAATTGAGGGTCGAAGGTAAAACCCTACTTGTTGATCAACAATCGATGCTAAGGCCAGGCGTGGAACTTCCCAAACAACAATGTGGATCGTCTGAATGAAAGTTACTCCTCACAGGGTGATCAAGAAAAGAAACCTAGCAAGAAACCTTTATGTTATAAAGGGTGAAATACAGCATGACTTGGGCCATTATGATTTGGAGAAAAAAAGTCGAAACCATGTAAGGGGCGAGGTTGTGGGTTAACATGTGGTTGATACACCCCACACGTCATTAGTGGGTCCCCACGGTTTAAACAGACGCACTCCAAGGTAATTTATTAAATATTTAATTAAGAATCATGTATGGGCGTTAATGGGAATTAAAAAAAGATTAAAGGAGTCAAAATATGGTTTAAAACCCAATTCGTGCAAGAAGGAGAGCTACTGGAAAGACCCCGTGGGGGTAGGCCAGAGCCACCGGTAGGTGAGAGAAACCGGTGGCTGACAGCCACCGGTAGTCAGGAGAGACCGGTGGCTAACAGCCACTGGTGGCCGAGCTACCGGTTGGCTACAGTGACCGGTATACCGAGCGACCAGTACTTTGCACCCACCAGTAGACTGAGCTACCTGTAGAAAGAGCTGCCGGTAGCTACAGCGACCGGTAGACCAAGCTACCGGTAGACATATCTATAGGTAGGTAGTGGCTTCCGGTAGACTGAGCTACCGGTAGGCCTACTACCGGTAGGCTAAGGCTACCTATAGGCCTACCATTAGGCCAAACTTCACCAAGATTCCCAGACCAGAAAACCCAACTTCAGATTTTCACAATCTAATGGACCCCAAAAACCCGGGCTATTACATCAGATACCACTTAAACAATTCTCGTCCTCGAGAATCAAAGCAACCCAGAAGGAAAGTTAGAGTCCAACAACCACCTCGAAAGATACCTCTCTAGAGTGGATATCATTTTTAACTTAGAATGCCTATCGGTCAAGGACCAAGCAACATTCCATGTCAAACTGCCCATCCATGTGGGTTGGGGAGTCTCCTTCCCCCATGCCATGATATTATCCACTTTGGGCGGCACGGACTCCCCTGCATGGGTTTAATTACATCCACCTTAATGCGTCTTGATTAGGGTTCGGGTCCTCCCCTCCCCGTAGCGAGGACTCTTCACACACATTCAGAGGAAGAAAAACCGCATATTTTATAGCCAACAAGACAGAACGTTCTACCACAACACGTATAATAAACAGAACATCACAAACTCAAAACAACTTTGGGTACTAGGAATGCATATGTGTGTCCCTCTCCCACGTATTCTCCTCAATCCCTCCATGTCTCCATAACACACAAACCAAGGGGATGGTTCTCCTTTGGATCACCTTCTCCTCACAGTCCTCGATCATCACTGGTCTTTCCACAAAAGTCACGTCATCCTCGATGCCTAGATCTCCCTAATCAAGGATGTGTGAATCATCGTTCTTGTATCAAAGATGCTGGGACACATGGAATACACCATGTATCTTCAGTAGCGGAGGCGGTAGCACTAGCTGATAGGCCGCTTCACCGACCCACCGCCACACATCGAAGGGTCCGATGATCCTCAGAGAAAGCTTACTCCCTTTGCCGAACCTTTGTTTTCCACACTGAGGGGAGACCTTCAAGAACACGTGGTCTCCAACCTCAAACTCCAAGGGCCTCCTCCTCCTACATCTACCCTCAGTTGAGTGGGAGCTCGTTGTCCCGGCTGCTGCTGCTGGAAAGGCCTGGCTGGAAGCTGCTGCTAGGGCGGGTGCTGGGGTTGTCCGCCACCACTGTAATATACCCGGTCTGGGCACTTACTCTGGAGTTGTCCATGGCTCCCATAGATGAAGCATTGTGGTCCTGGGCCTGATGGAAAAGGGTGAGGACCAGGGGATCGGAACTGGAACTGATGCGGCCTTCTCCCTCCTTGTCGGAACCTGGAGGGTC
This sequence comes from Viscum album, assembly GCA_963277665.1. Classification (NCBI taxonomy): domain Eukaryota; kingdom Viridiplantae; phylum Streptophyta; class Magnoliopsida; order Santalales; family Viscaceae; genus Viscum; species Viscum album. Next base: position 1,439,726,065 of record OY728159.1, read on the forward strand.
CTGGTGGTGTCGGTCTGGTGCTGATGACCTTCCCCATCGATGGTCCCAGCTAGATCCCCTCTCGTGACACACCTCCTAGAGCATGCAACCTCTCCACCACTTCGGCCTTCTTCTATACCTCCAAGTACGTTGGCATGGTAAAGGGGGAAACAACATACTGGATGGAGGGTCGGAGCACCTCCTCTAAACATCTTGCTCAAGACTCCTCATCGGGAAAGTGGTCCAGAGAATAACATATGAGTCCCTTAATCTTTATTCCTAGATCCCTCACTGACATACTCCCCTGCTGGAGGGAGAGTATCTCCTGTCTCTTTTCTTCCATCATCATCGAAGAGAGGAATTCCGCTTGGAACTCCCTCTTGAAATTAGTCCACGCCACCTCAGCCTATCTCCTCTCCCCCAGGTAAAGCGTCCACCACTGACGCGCCGCTCCCCGCATCTGGCGGAAATCCAGAGGAACCCAATACTCGGTTAGAGCCCGGATCAAGCCAAAGGCTATCACTAGCTCCTCTAGACATCCCTCCATCTTCATATGAGAGGTGATTCCCTCATACTTCTTGAGGGTCTTCCGCTGGAAGGCACGAAGTGTCTTCTGCCACTGGTCATCCTCAACTTCTCGATCAGCTCTCTTCTAATCGGACAAGGTAGTCTCTTGGTCCTCGATCTCCCACCCCAAACATGGTCTCCATCCAGGTGCCATATCTGCAAGGTAAACAAGGAATGCCTAAGCCCAAGTAGTGCAGAATATTGTTCTTAAAACATCTTAAACTTTTTTATTTATTCTTATTTCTCATGACACCCCAAAAACACAAGAAAAGAAGTCATTATGATGCATATACCTTTCCTTTGGTATCGGCCTTGTAATCAGCATGGCCTCACTTGGTCGTTCGGTAGGTCCGGAGTCCATACATCGGATCATAGAGGGCCCTAAAATCTCGTGTCCTATCTGGTCTTCCCTAGCCTAATTCATTCACCAAGGTCACCCAACACTGTTTCCCTACCATCCCATGCAATCCAAACTGTATCTAACTCTAGACTCCATCCAATCTGGCAACTTGCCTCTAATACCATTCTGTCATGACCCTCCTTGGCCAAAAGGAGGGAAGGGTCAGCAGATTGCCAGACCCTTCCTTCTTTAAGTAGAAGAAGAGATAATGTCCCTAGAAACAAGCCCTCAATAGGTCCCGGAGTGGGGACTAGCACCAAGGGTATAAAATCACACACTAAATGGAAGGCATTACCCTCTTTATTTTAATAGGATCGAGATATAAGATGGTAAATCCCAACAACACCAAAACTGGAAAGTAAAAATAAAACCAAGAACCATTCCCAATGCATGTTACAATAGTAAAAACCACAAATTACAAAGTGACTACAAGGGTAAAGAACCAAAGAATGAAAAACAACAACTGCAACTGCCCCAAAGGTCCAAGATAGTATGGTCCGACGCGATCCACAAAGTCCTCCTCAAAACCTAAAAGCAGTTTTATATACGTAGGGTGAGCATACAAGTATACTCAGTAGGGAAAACCAAAGACTCTCGTGCACAAGTAAGGGAACGTACTAAAGTCCCGTGAGAAAAAAAGAAAACAAAACACCTAACAAGGTAAACTATCCACCCAAGCCTCACCAAGGAACACTCCCCATATAACACATGTCAAATAGTATATATAATAAGAGCACATCGATGTTTGGGTACCCAGCGCCACTTTCCCACTGGTTATTTAAGTCATCCTACGCATCGAACCAATCCCGCCATTCTCACTATAGACCCACTACCACACCCCACCCGCACACACCTGGGCCACAACCTCACGCAGTCCCACTACCATACCCCTCCCGGATACAACTGGGCCACAACTCTTATGCGTAACCATACCTACAAATTCCTAGGCCAGAAAAATCACAGCCACGCCCGGCGACACCTGGTCTAGAAGATCTATCGCCACACACGAAGACACTTGGGCCTTGTCCCAAAGACACTTGGGGAACTACCTGCCCGCACACACCTGGGCCATAACCACCACACTACCTCGACCGAAGGTTCTTAGGCTAATAATGGACCTCAGGCCATCAAAGCCAGCCTGAAGATACTTGGGCTATATAGGAAAGGTAGCATAAAGGAGCTAATAACCATCCACTAATAGAAGCGTTGGGAAAAACACCCTCCCCCGTGAAATGGGGGTTTTTGGCACTAAGTGCTCGACTTGGGTGGGGCACGAATAAGAAACAAAAAAACTAAATGTAAATATATATGTAACAAGAACTCTCCCAAGTTTAGCATTTTCTTCATCCAGCCTAAGGAACACAAACAAAACTCATATCAGAGTCAAAACTCATGCCAACAAAACCTATTTTTCCGATTTGTATTCATGTTTAGTAATGATGTTTAGCTATGTTCTTCACCTACTTGGGTGACTAGGAATCATAAGCACAAGCCAAGGGAAGGAAACAGTCAAGCATTAACTACAACATCCACACCCGATTCTCTCGTAAATTCACAACAACCAAAGAAAACCCCAAGATATAGCCACATGTCCAACATCCATGATCCAAAAGGGTTTCACAACAACAGAGGATCCCACCCCAATTCATGATATAAACAAGGTAACCACCCAGTCTTAAAAATTCACAACAATTGAATCCATAACAATAGGGGATCCCATCCCCACCCACATCACCAATCCATCGGCCCATGAAAGGATATAACCAAACCACTACCACCAACACAAAGTAGGTCCAGGCCGGTATTTTCAGATTTATATGATTTCACACACTCCATGATTTTAAAAATCACTGTACTTTAACAGGGGTTATCACAGAAAGGAATGATCATGGTGCTTCCAATTTCTGTAGCCGAATATACGTAATTAACCAAATTCCATTGCACAGTAAGGGTTATCCACCACAATAAAATACATTTAATCATCACTGGAAGTAAGGGTTCATTAGTACACAGAGAAAGACAACCAATGGCCACGATTTTCAGAAAGCGTAAGCCCGCACAATTCAGGAATAATAGTTCATGGAAAATCATAAATCAACCATCATCGATCACACCCATCCCCCTTCATTATTTAGAATTAGTTTATTATCTTCATTAAGGATCGGTCCATCCAATTATAGAGAATCAAAAGCACGCCCACCCCGAAAGATGCACAGAATGGAGAGTGGAAGGTTAAACCCTACTTGTTGATCAACGATCGATGCTTAGGTCGGGCGCAGAACTTCACGGATAGCGATGAGGCTCGTCCGAACGAAACGTACTCCTCACCGGGTCATCGATAAACGAAACCTAGTGAGAAAATTTTAGGTTATAAAGGGTGAGATATAGCTCGCCCCAGGCCGTAATGATACTGAGAAAAAAACTTGAAATCGCATAAGGCGTGAGGTCATGGGTTACCACGTGGTTGAGACACCCCACATGTCATTAGTGGGTCCCCACTTTTTAAACAGACGTACTCCAGGTTAATTCATTATATATTTAATTAAGCGTCATGTATGGGCGTTACTAGGTTTTGAAACAAGCTTAAAGGTGTCCAAATAGTGTTTAAAACCAAATTCGTGCAAAAAGGTGAGCTACTGGAAAGACCCCATGGGGGTTTGCGAGAGCCACTAGTAAGCTGCAGCGACCGGTAGACAGAGCTACTGGTAGATAGAGCTACCGGTAGCTGCAGCTACTGGTAGACCGAGCTACCTGTAGACAGAGCTACTGCTAAGCTGCGGCTATCGGTGGACCGAGCTACCGCTGGGCTAGCTACCGGTAGGCTAAGGATACTGGTAGGCCTTCCGTTAGGCCAAAATTTACTGAGATTCCCAGACCAAAAAACCCAACTTGAAATTTTCACAAAGTAATGGACCCCAAAAACCCGGGCCATTATAGAATAAATTACCCTTTCTACCTTCAAATTACTAATTTAAAGTCTATAATAGTTCCAAAATAATAAATAAAAAATTTAAATGACATTATTCTTGTTAAAATGTAAATTAATTGAAAAAATAATAAGTTTTCATGATGGTGTAAAATTATGTTCATGTCATGTATGCTAAATAACATATGTTTTTCACTTATTTTAAAAAAAATTCATAAAGTAACTTATTGTGAAAAGGAATAACAGTTTCACGTTAATAGATTTTTTAATAAGTTAAAATGGTAATAAACTTATTTTTTAAATTATTTATTATTATTTAAATCATTATTATATAAATTTCAACTAAAATATGGACATTCTCATGAAATTCTCCTAACCAATAATAATTTACTGGTTGGTTTTCGTTAAAAACATTATTTTGGTATCATTAGTGATTAATTCTAGGAAAATGAAAATAAAAATAATTTTATGGAAATAAAAATATTGTAAAAAAATTAAATTGTTTTGATATATAAATTAAAAAAATCATTTTATATATTTAAACATAAATCATCTCAAATAACGGTAATATTGTGAAATAAACCCTTACATTAAGTTCAACTTCTTTCATATGATTTGAAACTACTAGATTATAATATATATATTTTTATTAAAAATTTATTACAAAAATAATAATAAAATATATCATTAAATATTTTATTTACTTTAATCTTTTATCACTTATTAATTAACCATCATTTGATAAAATCGTAATTTTTTTCATAAATGTGTCATTTTTCATGTATGTTTTTTGATGTATTAATCCTTATAACATGATAATAATTTTATTATATATAATAATATAATAATGATAAAAATTTATTATATATTTATTATCTGTTTTTTATATAAATATATAATATTTATTGATACCAAAAATGAATTACATGATTTGTGGAGGCTGTAGGTCGTTGGTATGAATGATCATTGTTTTCTATTTTTTGATGAATAGAACCAATAAAAGGTATGTAATAATTGACCATTATATATAAATTATTAAATAATATTTATCATATATACTCATTAAAAAAATATGCATTACAATTTACTTGAAAATAATATGATAAATGAATCTCATCGCTTCATGGAGGTGTTTGTCTAAACTTATGCACATGGGATGTTATCATTTTCAAAAAGTTTGGATGTTATGATAGATGATTTGATATTATAATTCCATAAGTTTAATTATTTCATGAATATGAACTATATTAATTTTTTTATTTATATTGAATCCATAAATATATCTATCTATGAGAGGTGGTTATCGGAAATACATTACATTGGTTCACGAGGCCACAATCCACTGTACAAATGATCGATGGTTTTGAATCCCATTTGATTGAAGAAAATATGAATCTATTTTTTTACACAAACATATTATCAACTAATTAATATTTTATATTGGTGTTATTATTTTTATAATATTAATAAGTACTATAAGGTCCTAAAAATATGTAAAATGAAAGAGTTTACTGAAGATAATTATCGTCACAATGAAAACCACCTTTGGATATCTTATAAAAGACATTAGGATTAGTATTTTTGGTAGACCAATATCACTATAATATAAATAATTATTTATAGGGTTGACTTTTGTAGGGATTTCTTGTGTTACGTTTTATAATAAGATTGAATAAGTAAGTGGGAGGAGCCCTGTTATAATTGAGGTTAGGGGAACACTTGTAATTTTCCATTGTTTCTAAATATTTTCAAGTCACATTACAAGACAAATGTATCCAAAAATATAATATTAAAGGTTTATAAGGTAAATTTAGAAATAAATCCAATAATTTAGGTTTTTGAATGTTTTTATGTCATTTATATCCTTATCGATATAGATTAACTACATCAAACCAATTTTATCATTATCTATTGTTATATTTTTTTCTTTACTATTAAATATAATTAAAAATAAAGCTTAAATAATAAAAAAAATTTATTTATTATCATTCCAAATATTAAATCTATTTTATCAAATTATATTGATAGAAGTTGAATATTATATCTTAATATTAAATCTGCAAATTTGAGAACAATCATTTTTACAAATAAAAAGTTTTCAGAAGTAAAAATTTTTTTATTCTAAAATTTAACATTATATTTAAAAAAATTTCACACATATTAGTAATAATAATATAATTTATCAAAATTTTCATTAATCTAAATTTTATAGATAATGAAGGATTATAAATTCTTTATATATAAATATATTTTTTAATAAAAATATGAATTTTTCACTATTCATAAAAAAAATTGTTTAGAAAATTATTAAAAATAAATTATACGATAATTTAACAATATTGTTTTAAAATAATAATTTTTTTTAAAAAACATTTATTTATTTTTCATCAAAAAATATATTTAAAATGGGTCCACAAAATGATATGAAACAACTTTTAGGAAGAAAAAATATTTAGGCATGAAACTGGATTTATATTTATTCAATCCCAGGAGAAAATTTGTAGATGAATTATTAATATATTTCATTGATATATATTATATTAATTTAATTAATATCATTCACCAATAGTTATTAATTTAATTTATTAAGATAAAGAACAATGTTCACATACAAATAGTTATTCAAAAAACATTTCTATTACAATTTTATGATTTTTTTTGTAATAAAAAAAAAACCAATAGATTTACTATATATATCATTGAAACACAAAAGTTTTTTAATAAATTATTCTTATGAATACCAATACATTTTAAAACTTCATTATAATTGTATAACATGTTATAATTAATTTAGACTCGTGGTTGAGTGTATCACTTGCTATCAAAGAGATTAAATTTATTTTAAAGGAAGTGTATTATTAAATCATTAGATATTAAACATACCATATAAAAAGTAATTATATGGGTATTAAAATCACTATTGTGGAGAAAAAGGTCCCAATTAATTGAGGAGAAAAAGTCATTATGATGCATATACCTTTCCTTTGGTCTCTGCTCTGTAATCAGCATGGCCTCACTTGGTCGTTCGGTAGGTCCAGAGTCCTTGCATCGGATCACAGAGGGCCCTAAAATCTCGTGTCCTAGCTGGTCTTCCCTAGCCTAATTCATACACCAAGGTCACCCAACACTGTTTCCCTACCATCCCATGCAATCCTCACTGTACCAAACTCTAGACTCCATCCAATCTCGCAACCTGCCTCTAATACCATTTTGTCAGGACCCGCCTTGGCCAAAAGGAGGGAAGGGTCAGCAGATTGCCAGGCCCTTCCTTCTTTAAGTTGAAGAAGAGATAATGTCCCTAGAAACCCACCCTCAACAGGTCCTGGAGTGGGGACTAGCACCAAGGGTATAAAATCACACACTAAATGGAAGGCATTACCCTATTTATTTTAATAGGATCGAGATATAAGATGGTAAATCCCAACAACACCAAAACCGGAAAGTAAAAATGAAAACAAGAACCATTCCCAATCCATGTTACAATAGTAAAAACCACAAAGTACAAAGTGACTACAAGGGTAAAGAACCAAAGAAAGAAAAACAAAAACTACAAGTTACCCAAAGGTCCGAGCTAGTATGATCTCACGCGATCCACAAAGTCCTCCTCGAAACCTGAAAGCAGTTTTATATACGTAGGGTGATCATACAAGTAAACTAACTAGGGAAAACCAAAGACTCTCGTGCACAAGTGAGGGAACGTACTAAAGTCCCATTGGAAAAAAAGAAAACCAAACACCTAACAAGGTAAACTATCCACCCAAGCCTCACCAAGGAACACTCCCCAAATAACGCACGTCAAATAGTATATATAATAAGAGCACATCGATGTTTGGGTACCCTGCGCCACTTTCCCACTAGTTATTATGTCATCCTACGCATAGAACCATTCCCGACATTCTCACTGTAGTCCCAACGCCACACCCCGCCCGCACACACCTGGTCCACAACCTCACGCAGTCCCACTACCAAACCCCGCCCTGACACAACTGGGCCACAACTGTCATGCGTAACCATGCCTGCAAACTCCTAGGCCAGAAAAACCACTGCCACGCCCGACGACACCTGGGCTAGAAGATCTATCTTCACACCCAAAGACACTTGGGCCCCATCCCTAAGACACTTTAAGAACTACCTGCCCGCACACACCTGGGCAATAACCACCACACTACCTCGACCGAAGGATCTTGGGCTAATAATGGACCTCAGGCCATCAAAGCCTTCCCGAAGATACTTGGGATATCTAGAAAAGGGAGCATAAAGGAGCTAATAACCATCCACTAATAGATGCGTTGGAAAAAACACCATCCCCCATGAAATGGGGGTGTTCGGAACTAAGTGCTTGACTTGGGTGGGTCACGAATAAGAAACAAAAAAACTACAAGTACATATATATGTAACAAGAACTCTCCCAAGTTTAGGTTTTTCTTAAGCAAGCCTAAGGAACACAAACATAACTCATGTCTGAGTCACAACTCTTGCCAACAAAACCTATTTGTCCAATTTGTATTCATGTTCAGTAATGATGTTTAGCTATGTTCTGCACCTACTTGGGCAACTAGGAAGCATAAGCACAAGCCAAGGGAAGCAAACAGTCAAGAATTAACTACAACATCCACACTCGATTCTCTCGTAAATTCACAACAACCAATGAAAACCCCAAGATATAGCCCCATGTCCAACATCCATGATCCAAAAGGGTTTCTCAACAACAGAGGATCCCACCCCAATTCAAGATATAAACAAGTTAACCACCCAGTCTTAAAAATTCACAACAATTGAATCCATTACAATAGGGGATCCCATCCCCACCCACATCACCAATCCATCGTCCCGAGAAAGGATATAACCAAACCACTACCACCAACACAAAGCAGGGACAGGCCGGTATTTTCAGATTTATATGATTTAACAAACTCCATGATTTTAAAATTCTCTGTACTTTAACAGTGGTTATCACAGAAAGGAATGATCCTGGTGCTTCCAATTTCGTTAGAGAATATACGTAATTAACCAAATTCCATTGCACAGTAAGGGTTATCCACTACAATACAATACATTTAATCATCACTGGATGCAAGGGTTCATTAGTACACAAGGAAAGACCACCAATGGCCATGATTTTCAGAAGGCATAAGCCCACACAATTCAGGAATAATAGTTCATGGAAGATCATAAATCAAACCATCATCGATCACACCCATCCCCCTTAATTATTTAGAATTAGTTTATTATCTTCATTAAGGATCGGTCCATCCAATTATATAGATTCAAAAGCATGCCCACCCCGAAAGATGTACAGAATGGAGAGTGGATGGTTAAACCCTACTTGTTGATCAACGATCAATGCTTAGGTCGGGCACGAAACTTCACAGATAGCGATGAGGCTCGTCTGAATGGAACGTACTCCTCACCAGGTGATCGATAAACGAAACCTAGTGAGAAACATTTAGGTTATAAAGGGTGAGATATAGCTCACCCCGGGCCGTTATGATACTGATAAAAAAACTTGAAATCGCGTAAGGCGCGAGGTCGTGGGTTACCACGTGGTTGAGACACCCCACATGTCATTAGTGGGTCCCCACTTTTTAAATAGACGCACTCCAGGTTAATTCATTATATATTTAATTAAGCGTCATGTATGGGCCTTACTAGCGATTAAAAGAAGCTTAAAGTTGTCCAAATAGTGTTTTAAACCAAATTCGTGCAAAAAGGAGAGCTACTAGAACAACCCCATGGGGGTATGCGAGAGCCACCGGTAGACCGAGCCACCGGTAAGCTGCAACGACCAGTAGACAGAGCTACTGGTAGACAGAGCTACGGGTAGCTGCAGCTACTGGTAGACCGAGCTACCTGTAGACAGAGCTACTGCTAGGCTGCGGCTATCGGTGGACCGAGCTACCGCCAGGCTAGCTACTGGTAGGCTAAGGATACCGGTAGGCCTTCTGTTAGGCCAAACTTTACTGAGATTCCCAGACCAAAAAACCCAACTTTAAAGTTAAACAATGTAATGGACACCAAAAACCCAGGCAATTATAGAATAAATTACCATTTCCACCTTCAAATTACTAATTTAAAGTCTATAATAGTTCCCAAATAATAAGTAAAAAAATTAAAATGACATTATTCTTGTTAACATGTAAATTAATTGAAAAAATAATTAGTTTTCATGATGGTGGAAAATTATGTTCATGTCATGTATGCTAAATAACATATGTTTTACACTTATTTAAAAAAAATCATAAAGTACCATATTGTGAAAAGGAATAACAATTTCACGTTAATAGATTTTTTAATAAGTTAAAATGGTAATAAACTTATTTTGTAAATTATTTATTATTATTTAAATCATTATTATATAAATTTCAACTAAAATATGGACATTCACATGAAAGACTCCAAACCAATAATAATTTAATGGTTGGTTTTCATTAAAAACATTATTTTGGTATCATTAGTGATTAATTCTAGGAAAATGAAAATAAAGTTAATTTTATTGAAATAAAAATATTGTAAAAAAATTAAATTGTTTTGATATATAAATTAAAAAAATCATTTTATATACTTAAACAAAAATCATCTCAAATAATGGTAATATTGTGGAATAAACCCTTACATTAAGTTCAACTTCTTTCATATGATTTGAAACTACTAGATTATAATATATATATTTATATTAAACATTTATTACAAAAATAATAATAATATATATCATTAAATATATTATTTGCTTTAATATTTTATCACTTATTAATTAACCATCATTTGATAAAATCGTAATTTTTTCATAAATGTGTTGTTTTTCATGTATGTTTTTTGGATGTATTAATCCTTATAACATGATAATAATTTTATTATATATAATAATATAATAATGATAAAAATTTATTATATATTTATTATTTGTTTATTTATATAAATATATAATATTTAGTGATACAAAAAATGAATTACATGATTTGTGGAGGTTGTAGGTCATTGGTATGAATGATCATTGTTTTCTATTTTTGATGAATAGAACCAATAAAAGGTATGTAATAATTGACCATTATATATAAATTATTAAATAACATTTATCATATATACTCATTAAAAAAATATGCATTACAGTTTACTTGAAAATAATATGATAAATGAATCTCATCACTTCATGGAGGTGTTTGTCTAAACTTATGCACATGGGATGTTATCGTTTTCAAAATGTTTGGACGTTATGATAAATGATTTGATATTATAATTCCATAAGTTTAATTATTTCATGAATATGTACTATATTAATTTTTTAATTTATATTGAATCCATAAATATATCTATCTATGAGAGGTGGTTATTGGAAATACATTACATTGGTTCACGAGGCCACAATCCACTGTACAAATGATCGATGGTTTTGATTCCCATTTGATTGAAGAAAATATGAATCTAGTTTTTTACACAAACATAATATCAACTAAATATATTTTATATTGGTGTTATTATTTTGATAATATTAATAAGTACTATAAGGTCCTAAAAAATATGTAAAAAGAAAGAGTTTGCTGAAGACAATTATCATCACAATGAAAACCACCTTTGGATATCTTATTAAAGACAGTAGGACTAGTATTTTGGGAAGACCAATATCACTATAATATAAATAATTATTTATAGGGTTGACTTTTGTAGGGATTTCTTGTGTTACGTTTTATAATAAGTTTGAATAAGTAAGTGGGAGGAGCCCTGTTATAATTGTGGTTAGGGGCACACTTGTAATTTTTCATTGTTTCTAAATATTTTCAAGTCACATTACAAGACAAATGTATCCAAAAATATAATATTAAAGGTTTATAAGGTAAATTTAGAAATAAATCCAATAATTTAGGTTTTTGAATGTTTTTATGTCATTTAAGTCCTTATCGATATAGATTAACTACAGCAAACCAATTTTATCATTATCTATTATAATATTTTTTTCTTTAAAATTAAATATATTTAAAAATGAAGCTTAAATAATAAAATTATTTTATTTATTATGATTCCAAATATTAAATCTATTTTATCAAATTATATTGATAGAATTTGAATATTATATCTTAATATTAAATCTGAAAATTTGAGAACAATCATTTTTACAAATAAAAAGTTATCATAAGTAAAAATTTTGTTATTCTAAAATTTAACATTTTATTTAAAAAAAATTCACACATATTAGTAATAATAATATAAATTATCATAATTTTCATTAATCTAAAATTTATAGATAATGAAGGATTATAAATTCATTAAATACAAATATATTTTTGAAAAAAAATATGAATTTTTCACTATTCATAATAAAATTGTTTAGAAAATTATTAAAAATAAATTATACGATAATTTAACAATATTGTTTTAAAATAATAATTTATTTTTTAAAAAAACATTTTTTTAATTTTCATTAAAAATTATATTTAAAATGGGTCTACAAAATGATATGAAACAACTTTTAGGAAGAAAAAATATTTAGGCATGAAACTGGATTTATATATATTCACTCCCAGGAGAAAATTTGTAGATGAATTATTAATACATTTCATTGATATATATTATATTAATTTAATTAATATCATTCACCAATAGATATTAATTTAATTTATTAAGATAAAAAACTATGTTCACATAAAAATAGTTATTCAAAAAACATTTCTTTTACAATATTAAGATTTTTTTTGTAATAAACAAAAAAACCAATAGATTTACTATATATATCATTGAAACACAAAAGTTTATTAATAAATTATTCTTATTCATACCCATAAATTTTAAAACTTCATTATAATTGTATAACATGTTATAATTAATTTAGACTCAGGGTTGAGTGTATCACTTGCTATCAAAGATATTAAATTTATTTTAAAGGAAGTGTATTATTAAATCATTAGCTATTAAACATACCATATAAAAAGTAATTATATGGGTATTAAAATCACCATTGAGGAGAAAAAGGTCCCAATTAATTGAGTAGAAAAAGTCATTATGATGCATATACCTTTCCTTTGGTCTCTGTCCTGTAATCAGCATGGCCTCACTTGGTCGTTCGGTAGGTCTAGAGTCCTTGCATCGGATCACAGAGGGCCCTAAAATCTCATGTCCTAGCTGGTCTTCCCTAGCCTAATTCATGCACCAAGGTCACCCAACACTGTTTCCCTACTATCCCATGCAATCCTCACTGTACCTAACTCTATACTCCATCCAATCTCGCAACATGCCTCTAATACCATTCTGTCACGACCCGCCTTGGCCAAAAGGAGGGAAGGGTCAGCAGATTGCCAGGCCCTTCCTTCTTTAAGTTGAAGAAGAGATAATGTCCCTAGAAACCCGCCCTCAATAGGTCCCGGAGTGGGGAATATCACCAAGGGTATAAAATCACACACTAAATGGAAGGCATTACCCTCTTTATTTTAATAGGATCGAGATATAAAATGGTAAATCCCAACAACACCAAAACCGGAATGTAAAAATAAAAACAAGAACCATTCCCAATGCATGTTACAATAGTAAAAACCACAAAGTACAATGTGACTACAAGGGTAAAGAACCAAAGAAAGAAAAACAACAACTGTAACTGCCCCAAAGGTCCGAGCTAGTATGGTCCCGCGCGATCCACAAAGTACTCCATGAAACCTGAATGCAGTTTTATATACGTAGGGTGAGCATACAAGTATACTCAGTAGGGAAAACCAAAGAATCTCGTGCACAAGTGAGGGAACGTACTAAAGTCCCATGTGAAAAAAATAAAACCAAACACCTAACAAGGTAAACTATCCACCCAAGCATCACCAAGGAACACTCCCCAAATAATGCACGTCAAATAGTATATATAATAAGATCACATCTATGTTTGGGTACCCTGTGCCACTTTCCCACTGGTTATTTAAGTCATCCTACGAATCTAACCAATCCCGCTATTCTCACTATAGACCCAATGCCACACCACGCCCGTACACACCTGGGCCACAACCTCACGCAGTCCCACTGCCAATCCCCGCCCGGACACAACTGGGCCACAACTGTCATGCGTAACCATGCCTGCAAACTCCTAGGCCAGAAAAACCACCGCCATACCCGACGACACCTGGGCTAGAAGATCTATCGCCACACCCGAAGACACTTGGGACTCATCCCGAAGATACTTAGGGAACTACTTGCCCGCACAGACCTGGGCCATAACCTCCACACTACCTCAACTGAAGGATCTTGGGCTAATAATGGACCTCAGGCCATCAAATCCTGCCCGAAGATACTTGGGATATCTAGGAAAGGGAGCATAAAGAAGCTAATAATCATCCACTAATAAAAGCGTTGGGAAAAACACCCTCCCCCATTAAATGGGGGTGTTCGGCACTAAGTGCTTGACTTGGGTGGGGCACGAATAAGAAAAAAAACTACAAGTAAATATATATGTAACAAGAACTCTCCCACGTTTAGGTTTTTCTTCAGCCATCCTAAGGAACACAAACATAACTCATGTCCGAGTCACAACTCTTTCCAACAAAACCTATTTGTCCTATTTGTATTCATGTTCAGTAATGATGTTTAGCTATGTTATGCACCTACTTGGGCAACTAGGAAGCATAAGCACAAGACAAGGGAAGAAAACAGTCAAGCATTAACTACAACATCCACACCTGATTCTCTCATAAATTCACAACAACCAATGAAAACCCCAATATATAGCCCCATGTCCAACATACATGATCCAAAAGGGTTTCTCAACAACAGAGGATCCCACCCCAATTCATGATATAAACAAGGTAACCACCCAGTCTTAAAAATTCACAACAATTGAATCCATAACAATAAGGGATCCCATCCCCACCCACATCACCAATCCATCGGCCCGAGAAATGATATAACCATAACACTACCACCAACACAAAGCAGGTCCAGGCCGGTATTTTCAAATTTATATGATTTAACACACTCCATGATTTTAAAATTCTCTGTACTTTAACAGGGGTTATCACAGAAAGGAATGATCCTGGTGCTTCCAATTTCATTAGCCGAATATATGTAATTAACCAAATTCCATTGCACAGTAAGGGTTATCCACCACAATACAATACATTTAGTCATCACTGGAAGCAAGGGTTCATTAGTACACAGAGAAAGACCACCAATGGCCATGATTTTCAGAAGGCGTAAGCCCACACAATTCAGGAATAATAGTTCATGGAAGATCATAAATCAAACCATCATCAATCACACCCATCCCCATTAATTATTTAGAATTAGTTTATTATCTTCATTAAGGATCGGTCCTTCCAATTATATAGAATCAAAATCACGCCCACCCCGAAAGATGCACAGAATGGAGAGTGGAAGGTTAAACCCTACCTTTTGATCAACGATCGATGCTTAGGTCGGGCGTGGAACATCGCGGATAGCGATGAGGCTCGTCTGAACGAAACGTACTCCTCACCGGGTGATCAATAAACGAAATCTAGTGATAAACATTTAGGTTATAACGGGTGAGATATAGCTCGCCCCAGGCCATTCTGATACTGAGAAATAAACTTGAAATCGTGTAAGGCGTCAGGTCATGGGTTACCATGTGGTTGAGACACCCCACATGTCATTAGTGGGTCCCCACTTTTTAAACAGACGCACTCCAGGTTAATTCATTATATATTTAATTAAGCGCCATGTATGGGCGTTAATAGGTTTTAAAACAAGCTTAATGTTGTCCAAATAGTGTTTTAAACCAAATTCATGCAAAAAGGAGAGATACTGGAAAGACCCCATGGGGGTATGCGAGAGCCACCGGTAGATCGAGCCACGAGTATGCTACAGCGACCGGTAGACAGAGCTACTAGTAGACAGAGCTACCGGTAGCTGCAGCTATTGGTAGACCGAGCAACCTGTAGACAGAGATACTGCTAGGTTGCGGCTATCGGTGGACCGAGCTACCGCTAGGCTAGCTACCGGTAGGCTAAGGATACCGGTAGGCCTTCCGTTAGGCCAAACTTTACTGAGATTCCCAGACCAAAAATCCCAACTTGAAATTTTCACAAAGTAATGGAGCCCAAAAACCCGGTCCATTATAGAATAAATTACCCTTTCCACCTTCAAATTACTAATTTAAAGTCTATAATAGTTCCCAAATAATAAGTAAAAAAATTTAAATGACATTATTCTTGTTAACATGTCAGTTAATTGAAAAAATAATTAGTTTTCATGATGGTGGAAAATTATGTTCATGTCATGTATGCTAAATAACATATGTTTTACACTTATTTTTAAAAAAATTCATAAAGTACCTTATTGTGCAAAGGAATAACAGTTTCACGTTAATTTATTTTTTAATAAGTTAAAATGGTAATAAACTTATTTTGTAAATTATTTATTATTATTTAAATCATTATTATATAAATTTCAACTAAAATATTGACATTCACATGAAAGACTCCTAACCAATAATAATTTAATAGTTGGTTTTCATTAAAAACATTATTTTGGTATCATTAGTGATTAATTCTAGGAAAATGAAAATAATGTTAATTTTATTGATATAAAATATTGTAAAAAAATTAAATTTTTTTGATATATAAATTAAAAAAATCATTTTATATACTTAAACATAAATCATCTCAAATAATGGTAATATTGTGAAATAAACCATTACATTAAGTTCAACTTCTTTCATATGATTTGAAACTACTAGATTATAATATATATATATTTATTAAACATTTATTACAAAAATAATAATAAAATATATCATTAAATATATTATTTAATTTAATCTTTTATCACTTATTAATTAACCGTCATTTGATAAAATTGTCATTTTTTTCATAAATGTGTTATTTTTCATGTCTGTTTTTTGATGTATTAATCCTTACAACAGGATAATAATTTTATAATATATAATAATATAATAATGATAAAAATTTATTATATATTTATTATTTGTTTATTTATATAAATATATAATATTTAGTGATACCAAAAATGAATTACATGATTTGTGGAGGCTGTAGGTCGTTGGTATGAATGATCATTGTTTTCTATTTTTTGATGAATAGAACCAATAAAAGGTATGTAATAATTGACCATTATATATAAATTATTAATTAATATTTATCATATATACTCATTAAAAAAATATGCATTAAAATTTACTTGAAAATAATATGATAAATGAATCCCATCGCTTCATGGAGGTGTTTCTATAAACATATGCACATGGGATGTTATCGTTTTCAAAAAGTTTGGATGTTATTATAGATTATTTGATATTATAATTCCATAAGTTTAATTATTTCATGAATATGAACTATATTAATTTTTTTATTTATATTGAATCCATAAATATATCTATCTATGAGATGTGGTTATTGGAAATACATTACATTGGTTCACGAGGCCACAATCCACTGTACAAATGATCGATGGTTTTGATTCCCATTTGATTGAAGAAAATATGAATCTAGTTTTTTACACAAACATAATATCAACTAAATATATTTTATATTGGTGTTATTATTTTGATAATATTAATAAGTACGATAAAGTCCTAAAAAATATGTAAAAAGAAAGAGTTTGCTGAAGACAATTATCGTCACAATGAAAACCACCTTTGGATATCATACTAAAAACACTAGGATTAGTATTTTGGGAAGACCAATATCACTATAATATAAATAATTATTTATAGGGTTGACTTTTGTAGGGATTTCTTATGTTACGTTTTATAATAAGTTTGAATAAGTAAGTGGGAGGAGCCCTGTTATAATTGAGGTTAGGGGCACACTTGTGATTTTCCATTGTTTCTAAATATTTTCAAGTCACATTATAAGAAAAATGTATCCAAAAATATAATATTAAAGGTTTATAAGGTAAATTTAGAAATAAATCCAATAATTTAGGTTTTTGAATGTTTTTATGTCATTTAAATCCTTATCGATATAGATTAACTACAGCAAACCAATTTTATCATTATATATTGTAATATTTTTGTATTTACTATTAAATATAATTAAAAGTAAAGCTTAAATAATAAAATTATTTTATTTATTATGATTCCAAATATTAAATCTATTTTATCAAATTATATTGATAGAAGTTGAATATTATATCTTAATATTAAATCTTCAAATTTGAGAACAATCATTTTTACAAATAAAATGTTTTCATAAGTAAAAATTTTGTTATTCTAAAATTTAACAGTATATTTAAAAAAATTTCACAAATACTAGTAATAATAATATAATTTATCATAATTTTCATTAATCTAAATTTTATAGATAATGAAGGATTATAAATTCTTTAAATATCAATATATTTTTTAATAAAAATATGAATTTTTCACTATTCAAAAAAAATTTGTTTAGAAAATTATTAAAAATAAATTATACGATAATTTAAAAATATTGTTTTAAAATAATAATTTTTTTTTAAAAAAAATTATTTATTTTTCATAAAAAATTATAATTAAAATGGGTCCACAAAATGATATGAAACAACTTTTAGGAAGAAAAAATATATAGGCATGAAACTGGATTTATATTTATTCACTACCAGGAGAAAATTTGTAGACGAATTATTAATACATTTCATTGATATATATTATATTAATTTAATTAATATCATTCAGCAATAGTTAATAATATAATTTATTAAGATAAAAAACTATGTTCACATAAAAATAGTTATTCAAAAAACATTTCCTTTACAATTTTATGATTTTTTTGTAATAAACAAAAAAACCTATAGATTTACTATATATATCATTGAAACACAAAAGTTCTTTAATAAATTATTCTTATTCATACCCATACATTTTAAAACATCATTATAATTGTATAACATGTTATAATTAATTTAGACTCGGGGTTGAGTGTATCACTTGCTATCAAAGAGATTAAATTTATTTTAAAGGAAGTGTATTATTAAATCATTAGCTATTAAACATACCATATATAAAGTAATTATAAGGGTATTAAAGTCAACATTGAGGAGAAAAAGGTCCCAATTAATATTCCCCCACAATTCAAAGCATTCAATGAGATGTGAAAGGGAATTTCAAAAATCAATGACTTAATATTCCCCCATAATTCAATGATCATGTCTATGATATATAACTCGTCATTTATAGATTTTTATTAGATGATACATTCAATGGATCTAGTAGTTATTCTCATTGTGGAATTATATATAATATTGTGTATAGATTGGATTTAAATTAATATAGACCATACCAATCTTCTTGATAACGAAATATAATTTCATATCATGAATCATAAAATTAGGAAATATCAACATTGATATGATCGTGAACTCCATTTGAAATAAAAGTTAATAATATGGGTCATTATACCAAGGGAAAAGAAAATAATAGATCAAATTATCATGGACAAAGTTGGTATTGATGGAATACGTATTGTATGTGAAACTAATTAAGTATTTGTAGATGAAAATCATAGTACTCCCCTAGAGAGTGAGGATGAGTTTTCAATATATCTCAAACATGGATCCATGATTTTCTTAACGATATCCAATAAAATTTTCACATTTAATAATAGTATTTAAAAATGTAACTTCATGAGAATATCTATAAATATTTTTACATTAGAAATATTATTCAGGGAGTAAACCGAATATAATTTTTTAGAATATGGGTATAAAATTGTATTTTTACATAATATCATAAACATAAGAAATTTACAATCAAGAAAAACTATAATCTACTATATATTCATTATATGTTAAATCAACTTAGAGGTGATAAGTGCTTCTCATATATTGACCATCAATGTGGATATCATCAATTAATGTTAAAATGGTAAGATGATCCAAAGATTGTTTCTTGTACAAGATATAGAAATTATTAATTTAATGTGATTATACATGGGATTAATAATTTTAATATTATATTCATGGATGAAATTAATAGATTCTTTATAAACAATAAAGATCAATTGGTGGTTTTATTCTGAGATGATATTCTCATATATTCACAAAAGATGATATAATATGAATATCATTCAAAAACATCAATAAAGTGCATAACAATGGAGAAACTATATACTATGTTTATAATGTTTTAATTCAACCTGAATAAAATTAAATCTTTGGTTATGTAATCACATGAAAAGATATATATATATATATATATATATATACATCCTTTAATGATAAATGTTTCAAATAGTGTCCAAGACCAAACATTGAATCAAATTTCAGGATTATTATCTTATAAAATGAATAATATTAAGTATTTTTGAGTATTTCCAAATGCATAGAAAATCAACAAAACATGTAAACATAGAACATATAGAAATATCATTCAATATTGAGATGATAACAATGTTTCATGGGATATAAGAATAAGTTATTTACTTCTAAAGCACATACAATACATAGTAATGGGAAAGAGTTTGTAATAAAATGATCTTCTTTATTAAAGGGATTTGGATGCATCCTCATACAGAATCATATGCTAATTGTTTATGACTCGTGGAAAGAAAAAATTCATTATAAAAATTTCATGAAATAAGGATTAATGATAGAAATATAAATCATTGTATTCATGATTTGGTGGAATTATATAGTTGTTGAAAAATGTGAAATATATATTGGCCAAAGTAGAATGAACTATATATTCACATGTAAGATTATAAATCATAAAATAAAGGAGACAGTTTAAATTGATCGTAAACATGGACCATTCAATACATTACCACCTAGGAATGTAAAACTAGGGATAGATTCATGAATACAAAAAAAAATCCATACAACTTATCCATGATAAAGGTTTAAAAAATTGCAATACTCTTAGTTTTTGAAATTATAATTCTTTTTTTCAATATCATGTGGTGTGAAATATTATCTTTCCCCAACTACTACCGAGCCATAAATCCATCAATTAATTTCATAATGATAATTTATATATATATAAAATATAATTTAATGTTCTACAATTCATCCTTGATATATATGAAATTTTGTGGTTATGTATCATATATGTGATCTATCAAAACCATATCTGAAGAGGGAAATTTTAAATGATTCACACAGCTCATCATTCTCTATTAATTAGGTTACTGGGGATATTTTTAGTGATCAAAAGAACAAATTATTTTGGGATAACATAAGGGGTTACATTGAAGAATATATATGTTTGTGCTTTTTTGATTTAAATTTAATTCTAATTGATAAAATCCAAAAGGTATGATGCAACCATTAACCATATATATATATATATAACTGGAAAATATCACCATTTATTATGTTATAGTCATCTGTATGACATCTAAAGGACATAATATCTTATTCATTATAGTATATATTTACATAATGTCACATAATTTTATTGGCTAAAAATTAAATTTCATTCAAGGAAAACACAACAATATATATTATGGACTTGGTAAGGGATTATGATGTATCACTATCCTTTATTTCTGATATTAATATGTGGTTTAGGTTGATGTTTTTGATATATAGTTAGTATGGGTTAAAAAAATATTTGAACTTTAGCACTAAAGGTCACCCTTAGATATATGTCCAGTTTGAGGGAACCATTCCCAAAATAAAAGATATATAGATAGATTACTCGAAGGATTACATGGGTATTTGTGATAAAGAACATCCTCAATCCTAAATCTATTAAACAAATTTTCCCTCAATCATTTTGATGGAACTTTATAAATCTATCTTTGGAAGGAAGTGTAGAGGTCGAACAAGCTGGGTTAATGATTTAGAATCTAAGCTATTACGATTTCAGACATCTATGGAAATTTAAGATAATGATAGATCCTTTTGGTAGAATATTAAGGAAATATATTTCCAATATAAGTGTTATAGTTGAACTCATTGATGAGATTTCGAGTTCAATGATGGATAAAGTTTAGTCCTATAACTATCTATACGGAATAAAAATATGAGATTTTGAGAGAACAGAACACTTATCTTTAAATATGTTGGCTATATTAAGATTGTTGGTTATTTTAGTGTGGTGACATATCACATGGAACTTCTACAGAACCTATCTCAGTTTCATAATATGTTCCATTTAACTCTTCTATAGAAGTACATACCTAATATTTTACATGTAATTAACCGAGAACATACACTACTAGAGGAAAATATTTTTTAAGGGGAATATACTTTAGATATTTTAAATTTATGTTATATGTGATGATGAAAAATATAACTTACTTGTTATTTATTTTTAATTGAATGATTCATTAGAGGAATAAATGAGGGAAAATAGGATTAAGATATATATAAATTACATCACTTTTTCAATCATATTTAAAATATTTTAATGATGAAATTCATTTATGGGAGTAAAATGTGATACCACTAAATTTCTATATTGATTTTATTCATAAAATAAACATTCATTAAATTGATTTTTTTCACATTCAACACTAAACCAAAAGGAACGATGATTTATCTTATAAAAATATTACTCATAATATTTGTTAATTTTATCTAGAATAAATATTATTAAATTTTAAAAACATATTTCTAGAAAATGGAAAAATGTTATTAATTATTCATATGAATATTAACTTAATATGAATTTTGTAAATGTTTATTAAAAAATAATTTTATGTTGATTATTGATGAATAATTTTTTTATTAATACCTAGTTTTTTTTCTACAATATATTTATATAATCATGAATTAAAAATTTTATAAAAAACATTAAATACCATTAATATCTTTAAGGAAAAAATCCCTCATTTTAAGAAATCACTATCATAGTTTTATTTTAATTTAGATTTCACAAGGTAGAATTCTATTTTGGATGAATTTTTATGCTATATAATTTTTTTATAATAAAATAATTAATTTAATGTAAATTAATAACAGTAATAAATTTTCATAAGAAAAATATTAATGCTTCAAAGTACAGTTTTTCTAAAAAATAGTTTTTACGGATTTTGTGTGCTTTAATTAAAATTAAATTTTACCACTGCTAAAAAGTTATTTTAAAAAAATTATTTCATATCTCGAATCAGTCATTACAAATTATATAATAAGGTTATTTTTATATTTTTTTATCAAAACTAATTTACTTAGATAATAACTATTTAGCACGGTAAAAATTAAAAATGTAAAAGTGAAAAATCTATGATTAACTAGATTAATGAATGTTTAAAATATGTGTTAAAATTAAAGGTTGAGTCTTAACAAAAATTTCCCCTTACCCAACCACACTATTATACACTATGGGAACTATTTTACAATTTGATATTGACATTATAATTTATATATTAAATAAATGTTAATCCCTCACTTATAAATGGAGCTATCATGACCCAATATCTCTACACACCCAAGGACATTTAGATTCAACAAAAATCTTCCATAATGACTTTTATAAACTCAAAATATTATTATAGAGCTTCTAGTATTCTAAAATACAGCTTATCTAAACCATAATCTAATTTACAAATGATATTTTCCAAGGCATATGGTAAAATTCAAAATCACAGCTTTTTATTTTCATTTCATTCATTTATCTTATAACATCTCCAATTATAATTTTATAATTCATATATCAAAAAATTTTATTTCTATTATATTAATGTTTTTATATTGAGTTAACTTCCTATATACACCATTTCAAATTTCATATAGAAAATCAATAACATCATTTATGCATATGGGAATAAAACAGGCTCTATGAAATACATGAAACATTAATCCTAACTACCTTACATGGTTGGTTGAAATGGAGTAATAAATGAAACCATGGTGGTTGTCTTTAGGGACCTCCAGGGGGATGTGCTAGAATGCTGTTATAACTCATGTGGTAGTGCCACATCACTTGATGCTGAAATGATATCAGTTATTATGGTAGTGGATAATGTTCACCAGTGAGGTTGGAGGAATCTATTTCCTGAATGTGACTGAGTGGTGGTTGTGTAGGACAAAAGAGGAGTGCTAAAATACCTCTCATGGAAAATGGTGGGTAAATGGATCAATTTCCTTGAAAGGATCTCCTCCTTGAATCAACTTGTCACACACACCTTCTGAGAAGAGAACTATATTGGAGATGCACATTCCAACAAATATGTCTTGCATGTGAATTTAGAAACACTAAAAAATGTGCCTAAAAATGGTGCCTCTTATCATTTAGGAAAAAAGTAAAATACACTCTTTCAACATTGTATAACTCTTTTCTTTTTGTCCAATATAAAAGCCTAAATTTTCACTTTTATAAAAAACAAAATAATGATTCAATTTAATCAATTATAAAAAATTTTCTAATTTCCTTAACATTATATAGAATATGAAAACATCCTTTGTGCGTACATAGAGAACTTCTCTATCATAAGAAACAAGTTTTATTTATTGTCATCATACTACTTGGATCAGTAAAAATATATAAATAATGATTTTGTATGATTATAAGTAATATTATGATTCATAAATATTTTTTTAAATGGATTAAAAAATATTAATGTTATCATTATTGTGAAATAAATTAATGTTCCTATATTACCCAAAATAATATCATCGTTAATTCCTTCTTCAACAATCAGGATTAAAAATATCATGAAATGGAATTAGATCATTCTAAGTATTTGTATAGTATCTATTAAACATACAATTATAATCTCAATATTATGAATCATTTTCAAATATATTGAATCTATTATACCATAATAGGATTATGAAATATTTCTTTTTAGAAAATTTCACTTCATTGATCGCTCGTATTACAAATAACATAGTGTTTAGACGAACTGTTGAGCATCACATAATTAGTATGTGTCCAATATTTCCAAGAAATTGGATTTTACTGTACGAATAGTAATAAATAAATTATAACAAAGATTTGGAATAGAAATTTAAAAAATTATTTCATTATATTATAATTAAAAAATATTTATTTAAAATTAAAGTAATGACATTTCTGAAAAATTGTTTTCCAACAAAAAATTTATTAAAATAATAAAAAATAAAATTTATTAATACTACTGTGTCATTTTAATAGAATATATATAATTTTATTTATCAAATTTTTATAGTGGTAGAAATATAATCTTCTTGGAATATGAGAAGAATAAAAATAGTTTCATTCTTAAAATTTTATTTTCTTAAAAATAGTTTTTTCGTTTTTTATTTACATAATATAATTTTTTTTTCAAATAATAAGTTTTCTATTATAAAAAATAATATAAATTTTTAATAGTATTATCTAAAAAAATTTAATTAATCCCCTTTTATATTTTATCCATATGAAAAGTAATCATCATAAAATTTAACTCTTTTGTAAATTGTAAATTAGGTTAATCGTGGAAAAAAACTAGTTATAAAGACATATGTTTGTTAACAATATTTATTG
Organism: Viscum album; assembly: GCA_963277665.1. Taxonomy (NCBI): domain Eukaryota; kingdom Viridiplantae; phylum Streptophyta; class Magnoliopsida; order Santalales; family Viscaceae; genus Viscum; species Viscum album. The sequence continues at coordinate 1,439,751,265 of OY728159.1, forward strand.
TATAAATTAAATTGTTCAATAAACAAATTATTTTTGAAATTGAGTAATTTAATGAACATTGATATGGGAAAATGATAAATTTATTGTCTAAATCAATGAATCTTACAAAATGTCACTCTCATTGTATTTAATATCTCTAATATGTCTAGATAGTGAAAAACTAAATTATTAAAGAATATAAGTGTCTATTTTCATAATAATAGAATTATTTTCATTGTATTAATATTTTGATAATATTTTTTATTTATATAATGAACATAATTTCTAATGAAACAATAATGTAATAATTCACCTTTTAAGAAAAAATATAACAAATGATTTTATAAATATTAAAAGTTATATATTATGATTGATTAAATATTACCCATGAATTTAACACACACACACATATATATATGACATTATAGAAATATTTTAGAGAATTGTATTCTAATTCACTCTTTTTTTATTAATTTATTGATAAATTGAATGAATAGTGCCAAACTGACTATATTGGTATTTTATCAATGTAATATTTTTTTGTTATTTTAAAATCATAAATATTATCAATAAGAAAAGGTGGAAAGGATATGGTTGATATATCCTTATGTTTTTCGTTTATGGGCCAATTATAATCTTATATGTAGAAAATTACAACAATTTGATATTAAAAATTTTGTTACCATAATTAAAATGTAAATTAATAATTTAAACGCTAATTAGTTTCATTAAGTTTAGAATGACATAAAAAAGTGTGTAAATATTATATTATAATGGAATTAAATCCCTATAGAATTTTAACTTTTTATACGTATTTATTTTTAGGCATATGATTTTAGTAATAATTTGTTATATTATAATTTTTCTATGTATTCTTAATGTAGATTATACTTCAATTATAAATGTTAACATATTCCCTAAAACCAATAAATATTTGATGTCCTTAGAGATTAACCAGAAACTGTAAATTTCAATTCTAAAATTCCCTCAACAAAATCTAGATATTTTTATATTCCAAAAATACCAAATATTGATCTTATTATAAGAGGTTTATATGTTTTATTTCAAAGAATAGTTAATCAACTTAACAAATAACTATTATTTCTAATCAAATTATCCTCTACTAAATATTTTTAATTTGTCATTAAAAAAATTAACTATCTTATATATAAACAATTTCATGAATGATTTCTTAAACACAATTATACTACCATATTACGATAAATGTACATGAGGATGTATTGATCATACATTCACATGTCTTATCATCTCCATGTAGAGACACTATAAATTTTTTGTCACCATATTTTATGGATAGTTATTATGATGGACTTAATATTTCAATATGATATCTATGATAGATTTATACGTCTATAATAATAACGTCATGTATAAAAAATTACCTTCTAGTCCATTAAGATATTATAATGTTGCTCATTGGTTGGTACCGAATACCTCCTTCACGAAGTGATGTGATTCATGTATTATTTAATTTTTACATGGATATATATGATAATGAATTTTATGAACATAAATTATTTTTATGGTGTAATAATGTTCTTGTAATGTAGATTTAATATTTACACTTAAATTATTCTATAAATTCAAAATTTTGAACATCTTCTTATGTATGTATAGAGTAACGTCTAAAAAATGGGGATGTTGAATTTTTATAAAGTAAATATATTTTATGTTGTAATTATTACTATGAATCTATTATAGAATTAAAATATATTTAAATTTTTTATACATGGGTTTTTAGTGAATTCATATAAAAAAACCAGATGTATGGGTTTTACATCTGTAACACCCTAACCCTAGAAGCCCAGAGTCAGTGTATTATTACATAACATTGGAATGATTACATGGAATCAAGTCCCTAAGGACTTATCTGTTTAGTAGTCCAGGAAAAAATATTATGTACATGAACGTCACATTACACATTCAAATATAAAACAAAACATAAATAATAAATTCAGAATACCATTATTCCCCTAGATTAACCATACATATCAAACATAATACACTTCATGGAATCTGAGGAAATATAAAACACATGAAATAGAAGAGCTCAAACAATTATTAAGAGTAAGAAATACATCGAAAGATAACATAATCATTGGGTATGGTGAATAATAGAAAACACATTACTATAAAAATAATAAACATGATCACATTATGGAGGGAATATGGGGTGAGTAAATAATGCCATAATAAATCATAGTCATGGGTATTTTACTAGTCGAACAACCACATGAACCATTAATATTATTTTCAAAATATGGGAATGCACAATGTAGGACCTTCAGAAACATTTTTTCAAGTCCTCAGCCAAGACGTCTAATAATGATTACAACGCTGACCAGAACCATATATCAAATTGAGAAAGGACTCAACCAATTCCATGTCTAATTTTCTCATGACACATACCGATGAATCAAAGAGTTATATCATGCTCCACCTGTCTCTTTCTAAGACCCATAAACCCCTCATATGTCATATATGAAACATTACATATACATTATTATTAAAACTATTTTATGAGATGTTAATAATTTTACCACAAACCATTAATGGTATATATATAACACAGACATAGTCAAACATATCACAAAACCTTAAATACAATATGAATAATTTGTATAATATTAAATAACCTTCTTCATATGTGTAAAATTTATCAAAGTATGTTTACATTGATGAAATCAAAACTATTTGAGATAATTAGGTCTTTATATTTTTAAGTAATTTAATATTCAAATATTTATAAAATATAACATTTATTTTGAAAATATACTTATAAACATGCAAGGAATTCTTAGACAATTCTATAACGGCAGAAAATAGCCACACCTTCCGTATAAGTTAATAAAATAAATTCTTCCATTAATTTTGTTAAAAATTTCTTAATGTACCTTGTTTGGAAAACAACTAAATGATTCCTTTGAAAAAACATATGAAAAAATAAGGGTTGAAATTAATTTAACCCATATTCTAGTGAATTTTAAAATTTTTTTGAAATACATTTTTACAATAACATAGATTTGGATGATAATGAGGTCTCTCTAGATACTACCATATTAACAACCTCGAATAAGTAATGAAATTGTAAAATTAACCCTTACCATGAAATTTTCCTTAGTCAATGGTAGTTTAACCTCCTATATAATATTTAAAATATTTTTATTAAATTATATAAGAACTATATACCTAAATATGATGTCATATATGAACCGCTAATATTGCAATGTTAATCATATTTCAGTAGTATCATCGTTCTGGGGGTTAACATATTCGTTTTCCCTTATATTCATAGTTACACAAGACATGATTGTTGTGGATAATATGTATTTGTTTATAATTTGGAATTATAGTTGGTTATTTGAACATTATTTTTAAACCTCAAATTATATTATTCTTGAATGGTAATGATGGAGAATGAATCTCATCGGGTTCATGGAGACAGTAATCTGTACATACACACGATAGAAAATATCATTCAATTGGAGGAGAAATCATATATAATTGGATGATATATCATATATAATGAATCATTAAAATTTTATATTTATTATTTACATAAATAATATATCATCATTATAAACATCCAAGTAATAATTTATTTAATGTCAACTACACCACGATGTGGAGAAAGAAAGTTGTGCTTATGCACGTATGGTGACTTTCTCATTCATAAGATGGATTGAATAATGGATATGGTTGTAAAAATTTTACAATAAAATTACTTTGTGTATAAAATTCAGGACTTATAATTTTAGAATGGAAAAAATAAATGAATAGGGTGGGGGAGAAGAAAATAACTTGGAATAAGTGATGAAATTATTACAACTTCTTCGGGTTATTCATCTTGATTTGATCTAAAAGGATCCTTAGGATGTCTTTCTGATAAAATTAATTCCTCTAGTTTTAAGTGAATATTGTTGGTAGGATACCTGGGAAGGATTTGGAAGAGCCAAATGGCACTGGAAGTGTGATTTTGAGAGAAGGTTATGTACCCTTTTATAAGAGAGGTGATGGTCAATTTAGGAAATGCATGAAATATTATTTCATTATAAAAACAATTTTGATTTATAATGTATATAAATGAATTTATTTAGAGACATAGGTTGTTATGGGTCAAAATCCTCTCAACCAATATGAATCAGAAAATATTATGTGACCATTTTATCCTTGTCTTTTTTGTTTAACTCTTAGTTAAACTGTTTAACTTTTACAATGTCTTCTTGTTTTTTTATTCCATTATTAATAAACTTACAATAAAATGCCAACAGAACCCCAAGAGATTCATTAATGACGTATCTATTATTATATAAGTCATCCATCTGAATAATATATTTTTACGACTATTATATAATTTAATAATAATGTATTTTTTTTGAAAAATCCGTAATGTCAATAATGACTCAATTTAATACTTGATTATTTTAAAGTCATAACAACGTTATCAATTCATAAAAAAATCATAGAATCAACCGAATCTGGGATTATTAAACTATAAATTTCATGGAATGCAGAAAAATGATCAATTTTTATTTATTTTAATATTTTTTATATCAATTATTTTAATCATTCATAAATTATGATATTAATACAACATTATTGTGTCATAAATATATGTAATTATTTACTGTATAAAAATTATAAATAAAATATAATTATTTATTCAATATTTTTTTTTTGATTTCTAATGATTATTTATAATCGAATTTTTGTTATGTATAACAATATATTAAAAAATATTTAGGTAATAAACATTGAATTTTACACTTTAAACTCTCCATTAAATATAATAAAAATAAATTTCAAATGTAATCCATGTTGATAAAAAAATCATTTTATATTTATAAGGATTTTATTGGTCAAAATTCACATATCCAATTGAATTATTAATTGTTTTATGTTAATTATAATATCATTTTTACCATTAATTACCCTATATACTTTTAACCATGGTAAAAAAATGTCCAATGTTACAAATCACCAATAAATATTTTTATCTTATTGAATCAAATTTTACAAACTTATTTCAATATATTCTCATAGATTTTTTAAATTCAACTCATAGAAGTGATAAAATTATGTTTTATGCAAATTTTTAAATGTTTCTAGAAGGTTGGTAAAAGGCGGTAAAAAGTTCCATAAAATGTTATATATCTAATCATATTATAAAATGACTCCAATTAATTACATTGAACATATATATATATATTATCTATTGTTACCAAAAATAAAATTTAATTAAATAAATTATTATTTAAATAAAAAGTCAGTTTTAAACAATATCACTGTGTTTTTCACTATTAATAAAAAATTTAATGTTTTCATATAAATACCAATAATTCACCGTAAAAAATATTAATATTCAGAATCCAAAAATGAATTCAATTTTATGAATTACAAAACCTCGTATTTGAATTAATTAATTTAGTATTAATTCCCGTTGTCTGAACCAATACGTGTGTTTTTGAAAAGTAACAAGTATCACAATATGGACTTCTATTTATGTCAAATTTAAATGTAAAATTACTTATAATGATTGAAATGGTATTTAATTATTAAAATAAAATCTAATTATACATCATAAAAATTCAAATGCCTAATTTTAATAATAAATTATTTTGACTAAAAAACTAGTTTTCATTTAAAATATATTATTTTTTAAAATCATCAAAATATGAATGTTATCATAAAAGTGAAAAAATTATCCAGACTACATTCTTATGTCCCTCATCCAATGAAGAATTTAATTTCATTAAATTAAATATAAAAAAGTTTCAAATATTGGTTTTAAAAAGGGTTCTCTATTAAAAGGCGGTAAAATTAAATGTTTTGAATAATTCCTATTTTATCTATAAAAATGATTTTGTTCTTATATTTTGTCTTAGAAACACAGAATATGGATTTTAAAATTATATGATGTATATAAAATTCAATATTCAATTAAAACTATACATAACCTCTTTTTCAACGACTAGTTTGGTAATTTGCGGTGCGCTCAGACTCGTTTTTGCATGTATCACAAATTATTGAATTACATTGAAGAGAAAAAGTAGTATGAAATCATGGGATGTTACATTCTCCCCTCCTTCATTGAATTGGGTCCTCAAAATTTAAATTTGTTCATTGAAAATAAATACTTAAAAATCAAAAAATACCTTTGTGGAAAACCCACAACAGAAATTTGGTTAATAAAATTTAGTCTTAAAAGATGGAAAGGGAAATGAAAAAGTCACCACCAAATTATAATCACAATTAGAAAACCATTTGTATAAATTAGAGACACATAATTGGAATAATAACGTATATACATACTGGGGGGGATTGAGGTCATCAATCACAAACAACTGTAAAAATGTGGCCCTCAATGACATCAATCTATGATGGTTTAAAATATCATCTGTTCAAAAAAGCATAAGTTATTAGGATAATATATGTTTGTTTTTAAAATCCCTTCCATACATATGAAGATTTTACTTATTCATAGAATAAGATTGAAAAAATATACTTGGCATGTAATGTTTAATCCATTAACTAATTCCTACCAAAAACTCCTCTTTCACTCCATAACATAATAGAATTCAAAAATATTATATTTATCCTAATCATATAGGGTTCCCAAATTAATGATTTTATAATTCATTTTTTAGACTATTTAAAACAAACTACAATACAAAAACTAGGAAATCATGTAGGCCAGTGGTATGTGATGCACCCTTGTTGCTTTTCAGTTGCGGGTCAAAACCGTGTGGCCTTGACGGAAGCGACAAGTTGTTGTGCGACCACTATGTTTTCCTTATTTATAATAGTCCAAAAATTATCATAAGAAATACATTTACCCTTACAATAGTATCAAATTTCAATCATAATCCATTACAACCATTAGATTTATCTAATATACTTCATTCCGAACACACACCCCAAATTTTATATTAAATGTTACGAAAATGAAGATTAGTTTTTCCATGTAATAACATGTGAATACAGTCATCCTGTATTCCTTTTAAAGTATGGTAACACATTGAAGTACCGAAAACCCTTATTGATTGCATTCATTCTCCCTAATTCCATATATAATACTATATATATTACTTATATCTAAAAATTTGGATTACTCCAACAATGTTGGAATAAACAAACCACTAACCAGTTCCAAGATAGTCAATAATATCCAATAATCATTACCCAAATTTAACATCTCTTATTCCAAAATCACTACCTCTGTATCAGGAACATATTAAGCGTAATCTTTCCTTCAACCATGTATTTTCAAAAATGATTATCTTTTTTTTGAGTCACATTTATTAGTACCATATAATCTCAAATACATAATAAATAAAACTGCAGTACAATCATTATTTATTTTCTTAATTAATATAAATAGTTCATCATTGATACAAATATCAAATGGAATATATTTGAACACTAATTATTCTTCTTCATCTATGATAGTATAATAACCAAATTTTTATCCAATATAATCATTTGGGGAATACTCTGATGTTTTGGACATTGATTCATCTATTTTCCCAACTCTTTACAGATGAATAATTGTACGTTTAATATCTTTTTTATACCCTTTCAATCACATACTTAGTTTACTTTTTCTCTACACTTATAACAAAATCCCATTTCCTTAAATTATTTACCATGGTGATTTCTTCCATAGTTTTCATATATTAAAAAATCCTACTTTCCCCTCTTCCAATTATCCATATTCCACTCTAATATCATTTTCTTCTCCTGCTTCCCTTAAAAACCATAGGACTCCGAGAATAATTTACTTATCATTTTAACACATGATACAATTTCTTCATTTGATCAGAATATTTGGGAGACTACTATTCATCTAAATGATGTCCTAATACCATTAAATATATGGTCCTTCTTACACTTTGTATCATGAATATTGTTTGAGTTCTAATTCACTCTACTCGGGGCCATTTCTAAACACTGACATAAACAAATATAGTTTATGAATCAAAATTCATAATTAAAATCTTGTTAAATAGATAACGTAAATTGAAAAGATTATGCATATAATCTATAATAATAATAAAAATGTTTTCATTGAAGATGTATTTACTCCTAAATCCATAAAAATGTCTTGTAAGTAAAATGACAATTATCTTATGAAAATCCCCAGCGAGTTTCGTAACCAAGAGTGGAATAAGGCCCATTGTTGTGTACTAGGATACCATGGGTCAAGCCTGAAGTTATTTTTATCAGTATCACTTCTAGGCCCATCTTATCCATAGCCTCCTCTACCTGCTCATATCCATATAAAAATCTATTTATTTGAAAATAAAAAACTTCAATACATTACCACAATTCATGGATGTTATTCTATACTAATCTTAAAAGTCTATCTTTGGGTATTGTTATTTAATAAGAGTTATTCTAAATATATTTTCCAAGGTTTTTATTAAACATACATAGATACCTACTATAATGCTCCAATCCTAGGAATTTATAGTAGGTACACTATTATTTACATTCTCATGATTATTAGGAATTAAGTCCACATGGACCAATCCATTTAGTAGTACTAGAAATTAGATTACATACATGAACATTAAATTACACATTCAGACATAAAACACAACCTAAAAACTCTATTGAGAATGCCATTATTCACCTAGAATAACATTGCATATAAAAAATAAAACACTTCTTGGAATCCTGGGAAAAATAAAACATAAGGTGTGAGCTCAAACGCTCAGTAAGAGTATGAAATACCGCAGAAGATAACAGAAACATTAGGCATGGTAATTAATTGAAAACACATGCCTTAAAAATAATAAACATGAACACATTATGGAATTAATACGAGAAGAGTAAATAATGACACAATAAAACATAGTCGTTGTTATTCTACTTATTTAATAACCACCTGAACCATCATTATAATTTTCATAATAAGGTAATGTATAATGTAGAGAATTCATAAACATTTTGTCATGACCTAATCCAAGACCTCTAAAATGAATAAGGCCTCAGCCTAAACCATATATCAAATTGTAAAATGCCTTAAAAAATCCACATCTAATTTTCTCATGAGACCAACCGATGAGTTGAGGATCTATTTTGGGCTCCACTCATCACGTGCTATGTCCAATACATTCCACATATGAAAAGGATCAATCAAAACCTAAACATTTGTATTAAAACTATCATATGAAATGTCAATATTGTAATTATAAACCATACGTGGTATAAAAGTAACACATCCATATTCAAACATATCAGAAAACCTTAAATACATAATGGATTATTTTTATTAAAATATATCAACTTCAAATAAGTGTAATATTTTTCAGTGGATGTTAACAATGATGAAATCTGAACTATTTGAGTGAAATGTCTCTTACTATTTTTATATAATTTAAGAGTCGCATAATTATAAATTAAAACCTTAATTTTGAATATATTCTTATATTCTTTTATATCAAGCTTCTATAATGTTATAATGGAGGAAAATAGCTGCACTCACCTTATATGTTAAGAAATACATTCTTACATTAATTTTCCTGAAAAAGGCCATGATGTACCTTCTTTGGAACATGAAGGAAATATTTAAATCCAGCCATATGAGGTAAAATAAGGTTATAAATCACTTTAACCCTTGTTCTAGTTAATAGTAAAAATGTTTTAAAATACATTTTAAAGAAAACGTGGATGTGGATGAAAATGAGGCCCCAATAGATACTTACATATTTACACCCTCGTAAAAGAAATGAGATTGAAACGTTAACCCTTACCTTGTATATTTCAGTAGTCGATGGTATGTTAACCAACTATATAATAGTGAATAAATTGTTATTAAATTATATAGGAACTATATATATAAATATGATATCATATATGATCCTTTAAAATTGTTGTGTTAATAGTATTTCCATAGTATTGCTGTTTCAGGTGTTAACTAATTCGTTTTCTTTTATATGATTAGTTACTTAAGCCATGTTTTTTATGGTTAAGATTTATTTTATTCATATATATAATGATATTATGTTCTTTAAACGTTATTTTCTATCATAAAATGAAAATTATTCTTTAATGGATACAATGGAGAATGAATCGCATTACGTTCATGGAGACGGTAATACGTATATACGCACGAGCAACAATATCATTCAATTGAAGGAAAAGTTGTATATAAATAGATGATATATCTAATATAAATGATCATTAACCTGTTATATTTATTATTTACATCAATTATGATTTATTATTAACCCCTTCCAAATAATAATGTATTCAATAACAACTACAGCATGGCATGCAGTCGGTAAGCCATACGTTCATATGTATGTTGGAGTTTTTTCATAGGATGGATAGAATAATGAATTCGGATTTACCATTTTTATAATAACAAAAAAATATGTATATGATTCTAGATTTTTTATTTTAGAATGTAAATAACATAGAATTTGGATGTGGAATATGAAATGAACTGACAATATATTATGAAATATTTAACTCTTTTTCGAGTTCTTCCATTTGATTTGATAAAACATTCTCCATAGGTTGGATTTTTAATCATTGTAAAGCTTCTAGGATGATGTAAGTACACTTTGGATGATATTTGGTTAGGGTTTGTCCATGATTAAGGGCTTTGGAAGTGTGATTTTTAGAGAAGGGGATGTACCCTTTAATAAGATTTGTGAGAGTCACATTAGGAAAAGCATGAAATATAATTTTATTATATAATAAATTTCTGTTTATAATGGATAAATATGAATTTATTTCGAGCCTCAGGTGGTTATGGGTGCAAATAATCTCAGCCAATAGGTTATAAATAAGTTTTGGATACCGTTTTCATTTTATCATTTAGATTTAACTCTTATTTAAGTAGCTTAACATTTATAATGTCTTTTTGAATTTTTAAATTTCATAGTTACTAAACATACTATAAAATTCCAAGAGAACCCCAAGTGTTTCATTAATGTAATATCTATTATTATATAATTATATTGGTCGATCCTTATATTTTTATGACTATTATATAATTTAATAATTTAGTATTTGATACCACATTAGAAAAAATTCATTTAATAAACCCTAACATGATATATTAACCAATAAAATTAGTGAAATTCATAAAAATTTTCAATTTTTATTTACATTAATATTTTTCATGTCATTTAATTTAATCTTTCATTAATAATAAAATTAATGGGTGATTATTGTGTCATTAATTAATTTAAATATTTAATTTCAATAAATTTTAAATAAATATCATGATGTATGAAATATTTTTAGATTTGTAATGAATATTTATAATCGAATTTAACTTATGTATAACCCTATATTACAAATAGTTTTTTATTAAACTTTGAATTTTACATGTTTAACTCTTCTTCAAATAAAATTATAGCAAAAGGCATTATCTAATTCGAGTGGATGTAAAGGATCTTATATTATTTCTAAGGTTTTTTTGTTCGAAATACACATATCAAAAATAAATAAGAAATTTGTTAAGTAATTACAATATGATTTTTACTTTTAATTACCCTATTTACATTTAATAAAGTTAATAAAAGTCAAAAGTTAATGTTCACAAAAAACTATTTTTATCTTATTTAACCGCATTTTACATATGGATGTCAACCGTGTCTCTCATATTTTGGAAATTCAACTCTATCAAGCAGTAAAAATAAGTATTTTGCAAATTTCCAAATTCTCATAGAAGGTGGGTATACTGTGGTAAAAAGTTCAATAAAATTTTATATTTCAAAATTTTTTATAAAATGACTCCAATTAATTAAATTGAACATATATAAGTATTATATATCAAGTTTTAACTTAAATAAATTTTAATTAAAATAAATATTTATTTTAATAAAATGTCTGTTTTAAAAAACAACACAATGTTTTTCACAATTAATCAAAAAATTGAATGTTTTACAAATAAAACAAAAAATTTACCCAATGATAATTTTGATATTTCAAATTCCAAAATGAATTCTATTTTAATAATTTCAAAACATTGAAGTTTCATTAGTTAATTTAATATAAATTCTCGTTGTCAAAACCCGAAAACTCGTTTTTAGAAAGTAAAAACTATCAAAAGATCAACAACTGTTCATGTATATTTTTAATTTGAAATTGCTTATAATTAATTTAATTGTATTAAATGATTAAAATATAAAATAATTATACTTACAACCCATTCAAATTCATAATTTGACACTATAAATTATTTGGATTAAAAAATGTGTTTTCAATTAATGTTTAGTATTTTTCAATAATCTTTAAAATATGAAAATTATAAGAAAAGTTCCAAAAAATTTTCAAAAATAAATTATTATGTCCCACGTATAGAAAATAAATTAATTTCATTAAATAAAATATATTAAAGTGTGAAATATTGGTTTTAAGAAGTGGTTCTCTAGAAAAAGGCTGTAAAATTGCATTATTTAATAATATCTCATTTATCTTAAAAAATAAATACTATTATACATTATGTCTAGGAAACACATTATATGGATGATAATATTATATGTATTATATAAAATTCAAAATTCAGTTATAACTATTCATAACAGCTTTTTGAATGGCAATTTTGGTAAGTTTTGGTGCGCTCAAGCTCAGTGTTGCATGTATCACAAGTTGTTGAATTAATTTAAAAAAGGTAACATACTAAGCAATCATGGGGTGTTACTACTTTTCAATCTCATCAATATTCTGGGATTTTATTTAAGACACATTGGGGAACATTTTTCATCCATAATGATATTTTATAAAAATGATTAAATTAATTTTATTTACATTTTTATTTGATTTTTTCAATTAAATTTTACTCTTGGTTTAGTTATTAGAATATGATATTAATGGAATCCTCATATAATTTTCCAAATGATTTATATTGTGGTTTTTCGTATAAAAATATGGATGGAAGGTTTTTTAAACTTATAAGACATGAAAAAAATTTCCTTCCATCATTAATAATAATATATTTAATCTTCCATTTCATGTTTACTGATTTTCTTTTATTTTATTTTATTATTTATTTATGGAAGTAATTTTAAAATGGAATGGTTTTTTTCTCATGAATTATTCATAGTGATATTTCATAAACATTTTCAATCAAATAGTACATCATTTATAGTTTATTGTCTTTATTGAGGATATGAATGACGGATAACGTCTTTATTATTTCTGTATATGGATTATGTATATAATGAAAATAAGTTAATTAAAGCAGTTTCTTTCTCATAGGTACTCCTTCATTTAATTGTTAATGAAACCCATTTCTTCTACATGTCTTATGTAATGATGACATTATTTTGTAACCCATTTACATAAATGGGTTATGATTTGATAAATGAATAATTATGTTCTGGTACACATATTTTTTATTCTATTCATTTGATGAGTGGGACCTATATATACTATTATTGTGTTAGGTAAATATTGATATCTTGTGAGATAAAAAAGATTTGAATTGGGAATGAACCCTATTAAATTTGATACAATGTAAACTAGTTTGTCTTTTGAGTGATCCTTGATTTCTATTATAGTTTGTAGAGTGAACCCTTCCCATAGTGATAGCCCTAGTAATGGACCTTGAATAATAAGGAATTGATTTTCTATAAAAAAAATTATTTCAAAAAATCAATGTATTCCTCTTATATTCATATTTAATGGTTCATGTTTTTTGATACCCTTACGATTCATGTCATATGATGTAGCATTTTTTATATAATGACCTATGAATATAATATTTGATATGTAGTGAATGGTTTTAAATTTATAATTTCATGTCCATATACCATTTTACTCATATAATGAATATGTGAATGTAGATATATCTCTTGTTTAATCTAAATAAGAATTGGTTCATTTTTATTATGTTTCTATTCCCCATGTTATAAAGAAATTTATTATGTTTGATAGATCTCGGAATGGATTAATTTAAAAATAATCCATTGTGAGATGATGTAGATGTTATATAAACTCATTGTTTATGTTTTCATGATTTTAAAGATACCTTAAAGACTAGATTCTAGAATGGATAAAATGTTTATATAATGAATATTCAAATTTATATATATATATATATGTATGTGTATAATATCTATATATAAAATGTATGGGTCTCTTTATTTGGAATTAGATAATGGATTGGTAAAAAATTGGAAAATATGATTAGAAAACATCAGTAAGAACCCTATGGATAAGTCTATGTATTTGATAAATTCATATTTGTCTGGTAATGAGCATGATTAAAATTGGTAAAACATATGTCTTCATAAAATAAGATTTAATTATATTGATATCCTATAAATTAATTTTCATGGTTATATTATTTCTTCTAATTATTAGTGTTTTATAAAAATGATTTACATTTTTCGTAAATGGTTGGAAACCAAGGGATTCATTTAATTGTTTTTTGTGTTTGATAATTCAATGGTTTTCCACCAAAGAAAGATAATTTTATAGGATATGGAATAGTAATTATTTTTTAATGCTCACAAAATATTCTCAGAATATATATATTGATTATATTCTAAATGATCAATGGATTAAACGGTATTGGGGACAATCCATCATAATAGAATGTTTTCAATCTATGATTCCACTAATACACAAGTCACTGAACAATGGATCAATACTATTTAAAATAAATTTTCAATCATTTTGTGTTCATAATATGAGGATGTTATTCTATAGAGTTATCACATATACTGTGAGGAAGATCAGCGGTGGAACATTATTAACAACATGTATGAACAATAAGATATTGAATTTGTTAAGTGTGATGAATTTAAAAGAATAATGATCTACATGACAATTCAAAACATAATTCATATAAAAATAGTAAAATAATTCTTTGAGTTAATGTTGAATAATAATTAATCTCTCAAAAAAATTTACAGATATTTACCAAGACATGAGGTGTATGTGTATGGATTTGTCATCAAAAAATCACTTAAGTTTGAATTATTATATAGTGGAATAAAACTGTATCTTTAATAGTAATTATCATTAAGGTATTTAACTATATATCAATAAATTGTTCTATGTGATCTCAAGTTGGTGATGAATATTTTTGTAACACATAAATCACGTTTTTTTGATAAGAAAATTAAAATAACATTCAAATTAAATTCTAAGAACCAGAGATCCAAGAAGACGATACATCCATTATAGTCATGGTGTGTACGTGAACATGGGAGAAATTTTATTAATGATTCTGGAAAATGATTCAACTGTTGGAAATAATGTCAGTGGAAAATTGAATGATATAGTGATGGGAACATGTTGTCTAATAGTCTTACTAGAGAGAAAGATACATATAATTAGCCACCCACACTACATTGTTTTAATTTCACAAAGTATGAGAATTATATAATCTACTGATGAAATCTGAAGGTTAATGATTATGATCAATTTCTAAAACATCATAGCTGTAGAGACAGAGAGAAATGTATTGCAATCACTATTTTAGATGAGTTCTATGAAAATTATATTGTGGAATTTATACTTTTCATCCACTTTACAACTACTAGTGTCTTATTTCATTATGGATCGACAAACAAATATATATATATTATTTCCTATTGGATTCATAGTAGAACATAAAAAAATTAAATGTTGACATAATAGTAAAAAACCCAAATAACATTATAATCAAATCACAGGTCTACGATTCTTATATGGATTAAATTTGTGGGAATTTGTTTTATTTTAATCATTTAATTATTTATAATGTTGAATTAGATGTTATTTTGGTCATGGAATTTATTTTCTTCCACAAATATCACATAAATTTTCTGTAAAGGGTTGTATTGTTTGATTATGCAAACAAAACTATGATCATAAATCAGTGTGATTCAAAAAATGAAGTTATAATAAAACATTATTTCATAGTGTGCATAAACATTCCCATTAAAAAAGATAATAGATAATTTATGGTTGAGAAGAAACCTATAATCAATTATATGACTATGGTGTGGAATTTTATTGATGTGTTTCAAGAATATTTTCATGTTATTATCCTAAATTGTGATGATTAGTTTTTAAAATAACACATACTAGTCGATGAATGTATTGAAAAATACACTATATATAATGGATCTAATTGTGTCAAAATAATTGATGAATAATCACACATAGAATCATGAAAAGTGATTCATCAAAATCAGTGTGTAACCATGGTGTGAACCAACTCTATTTTTTATGATAAATGTTGGATCTGCAAAACTCGTAATTGATTATCGCTAAGCTAAATAGATATATAAGATGAAAAATTATCATCTACCACTTATTTATGACATTATTGATTAACTTCACATATTTCAATACATTTCCAATATTAATAATCATTCTTGGTTTAATCATTTAAGAGTATATCTGAATGATATAACCAAACAATCATTCTATAAAAGGGGTGAACACTTTGAATTTATAGTTATTCCATTTGCTCTATTAATGACACTTTTATTTCCAAAGGATTAATTAATTGGTTCTTGGGAGATTTACATGATCATTCTACAATAGCATCTAATTATGATATTCATATATGTTCAATCAAAAAAGAATATCATGAAGACCAATTAATGATTGTGTCGAAGACCATGAGGATATGGAAGCTTAGTGAAATATTTACCTAATGTGAATTTTGACAATGGATGGTATCACTCATCAGTCATATAACCTCATGTGAGGGAAAATAAGTAGAACCTTTTAAGTATTATATTAGGTAGAATTATCCTAGACCATCCACTTTGAATAAGACATATATTTTTTATCAATTTTTTGTTATTATATATGATTTTTGGTTATCTTTTCATGTCCATAAAATTAAATTATTAAATTAGTTATTAATGGATCTATGTACCTTAGGAAAAATTAATGTGAGTAATGATTTATTGAACTAAAATTATGGATACTCAGTGAACCTATTCATACACTACCCTGTAGAAGGATTTTCATTCTATTGTGATTCATAAAATAAGGGAAATGGACGTTTCCTTGTGTATAAAATTTGGTTATGGGATATGCATTAAGAACATTCAAGGAAAATCATAAATATTACACAACACTTTATTTGGAGATAATTGTTGTAATTTTTTCATTAAATATCCAAAAGCATTATCTATATGGATAAACAAGTGAAATATATAATGATTATAAAATATTATTGAATATATCCATCCATGAATTGTTTATTATTTAGAAGAGAAAATTTTTATATATGATTAAATATTATGGATTCTCAATGCATTACCACACATGGAAAGTAAACTTGGTTTTAGATAGTCTAAGTTGAATGAATCATTCCAGGTTATCTGTGATGACGTTAAAAAATGATCTTATATTGCTAGACATACAATGTATAGATCATGAAATCATGAATGAAGTTGGGGAATCCTATCTTTCTCAAATGAGTGTCCAATAATATGTTCAACGGGTGATTAAAGAGGCATGTAAGAAAGATACAAATCTATAAAAGGTGAGAAATTATCTTGAGTTCAACCTTTATTGAGATGAAAAAATATTTATGTGGAATTTTTCTTTCATCCCTTTAGTACCAAATTTGAAGAAAGGTATGTTGTATAAATCTCATAATTTTTTAGGCATTTTTTTCATAATATAATTGTGAATATTTATATACATTTAAAAGAGTATTACTGGTGGTATGGAATAATGATAGATACTATTGGGTTTGTTTATTGGATCATTGTATAGTATAAACTCAAATCTAGAAGATAGAATTCTATGGGATGATACAACTATTAGCCATATCAGTTTTGTTATGGGAAAAAACAGCATGGATTTTTTCCTCAGACTCTCTAAAACATATAACGGTAATAATATTATATGTGTTTTATTCGATCACATAATGAAGATATAACACTTCATTTCCATTAGAGATGATTTATCTTTTGATCCACTTTCATAGATATACATTCGGGAAATATTCAGATTTTATTGTGTTCCACTATCAATTTTATCTGATTCGGAAATGAGGTTTTCCAAAATGTTTTGGATATGTCATTAAATGGTACTGGATATAGAGTTAATTTTCTATACATCATATCATCACCATATAGATGGAAATTATTATTAATAATTGAAACACTAAAATACAATTTGATTTATTTTTCAATAGATTTAAAAGGTTGTTGGGATCAATACATTCCATTGATGAAAAATTCATTTGACAATAACATTCAGTATACCATTTAGAGATATCATTATGAGTTTATCAATTTTATGAAGTGTAGAACACCTACATACTGGAATGTAGATAGATAAAGAAATATATTGGGACCTAATCTAGATAAGGAATTGTGATAGAAGTTTTGAACAATTCAACATTAAGTTAGAGTAAACCTGATGGGATAAAACATTATTGACAATATATAGAATGATAGAGTTTGATGTAGGTGATTATGTATTCCTTTGATCATCATCTTAGAAAGGGGTAATTATATATAAAAATAAATGAAAACTAATCCATTGGTATATTTTTTATTTCAAATTCATGATCTTATTAAGATAGTATCTTATCAAATATATCTTCTATTGAATCTCCCATAAGATCTTGATGTGTTCCATGTATTTATCATGAGGATGTACATAATTGATCCTTTCCATGATTTGAATTTAAAGGTCATCCCACTAGATGAATATGTATAACATGAAAAAAATGGTATATATATCTTATCATATAGAGAAAGGGATGTCATAAAAGACAAATTCTCTAGTCAATGTGTTTTTGATGAAACAACCACTTTGGGGAAGCTACATGGGAACCAGGGGGTGAAATTAATAAAATGATTCATCACCCCTTGGATTCAGATTCATGAATTGTAATGTTTAAAATAATTTTAATAGGGTAATAGTATAACACAAAAACATTTTTAGGAAATATTTATTTTCATATAATTTTTATTTCATCGATGGGTCGTGTAACGTACGACACAATGTTTAAAAGAATCATGTAACATGATTAAATTATTGTGGTTATATTATCTACTAGGAATTTTATAGAAATTTATGACTAGTTTTATATAAAATATGTAATATATATTCTCTAAATTATGAAAAAATTAAGTAATTATATTATAATTAAAAATTAACATGAAATTAAGAGATGTACATTCTGAGAAATTGTTTTATGAACACAATATGTTTTATAAAAATAAACTAACATAATTACTTTTGAGGAATTATTTATGCAATATATATATACTATATTTATGATAAAAAGTTTAAAGAAACTAAAAATATTTTTTTAGGTATTGAATTATAATTAATGTAAAATTATAATTCATGTTTTAGTTTTTCTAAAATGAGTTATTTAATGCATATGTCTCCTTAATTTAAAATTAATTTCCTCCATTTATAGGTATAAAGTTATATGTAATTAATTAATTCCTTATAATCATTATGTTCAAATTTGGTAGTTAGGCCCCTTTATTTTGGTAAATACAATTAATAATTTTCATTAAATTTATCACCATTAAAAAGGTAAATATTGTAAATTAGGATTAATGAAATGTGATCAGGAAATAACTTTTAATCATATTCTTAATTTTATGATGTTACTTATACTATTATATCCTTAATAAATAATTTTTGTTGATTAATAAAATATTTTACTCTATAATGAATTAAATATTAATTTATTCAATGGTTGTTACCAAATGCCACACTCTTTGATTTTAAAATCTATTTTGATCCAAATACATATAAAATGATGTTTCTAATTAATATATGTGTTTAATAGGATATTGATAAAATCCTTTTCATTATCTAATATTATTTTTTTATTTTTATTAATTTTAAAATGTCTGTAATTGCTTATGAAAAACTATTAAAGTATTTCTACATTTAAATAAAATAAGACAAATGGTATTAAAAATATTAAAATTTATATAATTTGAATGTTTTAATATAACTCGATAATTTAATTGATATATAGGACATATTAACAGCATGTGAAATCATAATACTCAAATTTACATTTTTCATAATTAATTTAATGTTAAATCAATTGAATAGTTTACAAATGTACAATGATAATTTTCATTCAAAACAATACATTACAAAATTGTTTAAAAATAATAATATTCATAGAAGATAAGGTTAATATGTTATTTTATTAAATTTCATAAATTGTATATTTATTGGCCAATGTGGATCTTATAAATAAAAAATAAAACCCTTTAATATTGAAAATATCATACTCTAGTTAAAATTAAAATATGACTACAAAGCGTTAATAAAAATGATATGGATTAAAATGAATCCAAAAAAATATAATACATTTGATTGATGGTGTTACAAAACAATACTTCCTTATCTATGATTTAATATCAAATTCTATACATAATTATTGAGAATTAATTTATTATAATTTAATCTTTTAAGAAAATCGGAAATTTCCTCTCACCTCAACAATATAAGGAAACCACCTTTATCTCATCAATACACTACAATTATCCATACAGGTCGACAAAACACTACCAATTTATCTTCTAATATTCCTTATCCATTGAAGATATAATTATGTATTAGAATGTACCGTCCCTAAATCTCATTATAGTAGAAATAAATGACTCCATTCAAAGAACAGTTAATCACTGTAACCATACACAATATATTATAACATAATTTAAATCCTCTAAATATATATAATTTCTAATTAAATAATTTATTATTTATCTTCAAATATTTTTTATTTCTTTTTGTAATATGAAAAAACATTATACAACCTATCTCCCAAAAAATAATTAGAAAATTTATCTATTATCTGTTACTATGACTTCCCGTCTCCATATAATAATATCATTCATTTTTCATCACCATATTTTATAATTTAATATTATGAATTTTTTAAAATTTATAGATTATATTTATGAATAATATTCATAAAGAATGATAATATCAAATCTACATCTATACATTTTTTTTTTTGTGAAATGATAACATCACTCGTGCCTACGTGTAGACTACCACCACCACGATGTGATTTGAATTGTTTTTCATTTATATTATATAATGATTTTAGAAATGATGATTATGATTAAAATATTATTTATGTGATATAATAAAGTTCATTGAAAGGATAATTAATATTTTCCTTTCTATTATTCCATCCTTTGAAAAATGAAAAACTTTTCATGTGTATATGTGGCCAACCATCACTATGAAATATGTAATATAATTTTCAATCTCAATAATTTATGAATAAATAGATATGTAGTGATCCAAACCCCAATATCCTAGAACTAGTTCAAAAATTATTATATTATAATGCATATAAGATTCAAATTTCAAAGTGATGAATAGTCTAGCTATTTTAGAAATTGGATTACTTTTATTTTTCCCATTTTACATTGGAAATAAAAAATGATACAAAAAAACTATTTAAATTATTCCATAGATCAAATTCAAATGATTTGTATTCATATAAAGTGTAAAGGGAATGAATATGGGTGATATCAAGTGCTATGTAATGATAAATACAAAAGATTATAACATGAATCATTAAGCATAATCAACGTGTAAAATTAAATAATTGGGCACACCACCCATTTAAAAAAATGCGTATGTTATAATTAATATATGATGATATATAAATTAAATGCATGTCATTAAATCTGGAAATTGTGAATGAAGTGATTCCATATGTTATTTAAAATCTGAAAATCTCATAGATAATTATAATAATTGAATAATCAAAGAAGGAAATTCATAATTATTGGAAGTATTGTTTCTAAGGTATATGGTACTCTTACCATCAAGTCCATTCAATATAAGGATTACCATTGTAGGGATAAACCCTTCTGATTTTGCCAACTGATTAATCTCATGTGCCTAAAATACAACAAACAGATTACCATAAATATTACAAAATTAGTTACATACAAGTCTAAAATATTCATCTAATTTCTAGTAATCGATTTAACATCAAAACAATGTTCCATATAAAATCACTATATTTAGTGCCAGATATAAATTTTTCAATTTTTTCATAGTTGATCAAATATCATTCCACAGAGACAACATATGTAAAAATGATATACCATTTCAGAAATAATCAAAACCAATAGAAAATTAATTGGCATATTTAGGAACAATTTAATATTCACTAAATAATAATGTTATTTCCTTAAGATAATGATAACAACAAAAAAAGTAATTCATATTTCACATTAATTTTTACTATTTAGTAATTTCCACGTATAAATTCTTGGATGAATCAAATAAAAATTATACTGAAAATACAATGAAAAAATGATGAATTAATGATATTACATGTAAAAGGGGTAGTATATACTTGTCATAAAAGTTAATTAGTATATAATAACTAATAAGTCTCAATAAAATGTAAATTGATATGAAATATCTTCCCTTACCATATTCTTTGGTTGATTTCCTTTTAATCATCAATATTATAGTTCATATAATGTTATTAAAAGATAAAAAATGATACTACTAATTAAATTATTATATATTATCAAAATATAACATTTTACGACACATTATTTTATAATAATTCGTTATTTTCCTTATTTTGTTTGTTAATTTCATCATTTTTCATGTAGGTTTTTAATTGTTATTTATTATTCATCATACATAGATAATGCTTTGAAATTTTATTGAATGTAAAAAATGATTTAAATGTCCTATATATTAATTATATATGTTTATTTTTTTAATCTATATACTGTTATGATTAGAAATGAAATACACAGTTAATAGAGAAGGTAGGTCATATGTACCCATAAACGTTGTTTCCAATCTCTTATTGAATTAAATATAAAAAATAAAATAATACAGACACATATATATATATTGATTATAGTACCATATTATTTCATATATATCATCTATTTTATTTAATCACATCCTTATTCACATCAATGTAAAAATTAAATTAATCACATTACATAAAGACGGCGGTAGTCCAGATATCGATAAATGATGTTAGCATGATCCCAAATATTGAAATCATGAAGTTAAATGTTATATAAAAATTTAATATTAAAAAATAAATGATAAATATAAATTTATCATATAAAAACAGTAAATCCATCATCATTCCCATCATTAAAAGGTGGTAACAGAAAATCTACAAACATTAGTTTGTGAGGTTGTAGTATGCTATAAAAAATAACGATGATTGTGAATTTCATTTTATGGGGTTTTATGATGTTTTAGTTCATATATATTAAATATTAACTTACAATTTTATTTAATATTAATAATTTATTTTATACGTTAGCTATAAGAATAATTTAAGGGGAAAATAATGAAATTAAACAAATGACCTCATTGAAACATGATACATTTTTTTCAGGTAACTCCCATTAGATTATACCAATGGAATTCCATGGATTTCATTATTATAACGATGAGGGTGCTATTATTATTTTATAGATATTTGGATTTTATTTGGTTTGGTTTTGGATGATATAAATGGCCTTAGAGGTTTGAATAAGTGAGGCATGAGTGCCCATTTATATTGGAGGAGGAGTCACATATTTGTTAATATAAAATGTTAAAAAATTTTAGCAGGTATCTCTAACATAATGCGACTCAAATAGTCAATAAAAATTTAAAATGGATAATATTTTATAAAAATGACCACATAATAGTTTTTTACATTTATATTGTCAATTTGGACTGTATGTTTAGGGTATAGTCCCTTGTTAATTTTTTTTCTAAATCATGGTAATTATTTTAAATTTAATTCACTATTATTTTGTTTTTGAATGTAAGTTTAACATATTATAAATTATAAATTATATTGATTAGAAATAAGGAATTCAATTTTCAAAATTCCAACTACAGAATTTCTTTATATTAATTTAAAATTAGTCATGGAGATGGGATGACAACACCAGTTTTCAATGTAAAATGGTCAAAAGATCACTATGTTTTTATATATAAGCTCATTATATAAATAGTTCCAATAACGAAAATTTGAATAATTATTGTATTAATGAAAAAATATAAAATTAAATATAATAAAAAATATAATTTCTCTATATAAATTACTTGGATAAATATTTATTATTCGAAAATAATTTGAGTAATTTTCACTATTCATAAAAAATTAAACTTCACATATGAAAAAAATTCAATGTAATATAATTTGGATGTAACAGATTCATAAATGATGTCTAGTTTTCCTAATAATATATATATAAGTCACAAAATTTATTTTTCAAGTAGGTGCACCATTAAAATGTGGAGGAACTGCTTTTATAAAAATATATATTTTTATCCATAATATTTAGTTTGTTATTATCTTATTACAAAAAAAATCAATAGAAAAAATGTAAAAAATATTTGTCTAAATATATATTTTTTAAGATCTAATAATATCATTCAATAAATTTATTTAATTTAATTTGTTATGATAAAAACATTTGTTTTCCTAAAATCATTTCCCCTATATTCAATTAATATATAAAATTCCTATATAATAATTTTTTTACGAAATTATTTGTTTTATATTTTTCAAAACCTTATATTTATATAAGATAGTTAATAAATTTAACAACATATAATTTTACTTTTAATACATAATTTTAATTTTAAATAATAATATTATATGTTTTCGGTAAAACTCGATGTTTCATGTAACACAAGGTATCGGAGGAACTCGATATTCCGTTTAACAGAAGCCAATATAAAGTACTTTTTACAATAAGATTATATCTATAACATTTTCATCATATGCTTAACATGTTATTTTATATAGAGCATTAGAGAAAAAAAATTTAATTTATTCAATGTTTAAAATATTATAATATCATGGAGTGTTATGTTCTCCCCATCATAAAAAATTTTTCCCTCGTATTTCAGTCTTTATTTTATTAATCAGTGGAATAATATTGGACAATACTATTGTTGAAAAAACAAAATCATGATTAGGGTTATAAACATAGCTTCTTAAAAATCGGTAAAGATAAATGGAAATCTCATGTCACAATGATCAACACAAGATAATATACCTATGAAATATAATCAATGTCATTGATGAAATAAATAAAAAAATATATTGTGTTATTAAGGTCATCAATCAAAATAATCTGAGTGATCCAGGATATGTTGAGGGATTGAAAAAAATTGTGATGATATAAAAGACCATTTGAATAATTGGATATAAACATAATAAGTTATCATTTTATCATCAATATCATTTTCATGGAGTCAAATAATAAATTAACTCTCAAATAGTATAGGTAAACTTATATTCCGAATTAATACTCACAGACCTATCATTTGGTTGTGCATTCAACTAATTCATCATTATCTCATAGATATTGCTGAATCAAATGGTGAATTTGTGCACTAATACCTAGAACCATATCAAAGTATTAACATAAACCATTTCATGATTAGTTATGTTTTCCAAAAAATTATGAACCAATAATTTAGATGGATGGAAATTGAATTTCCAAAATGATATTATCATTACACTTTAAATAACAGGAATCAAAACATAATTTTCACATTTGAATCTTGTGAATACCACTATCATGTATTCTAATAAATTATGGTAATTACATTTTTTACAATAAAACGTTATTTAAAACTACCATGGATTCTTATTACTTAATTATGACATATATTATTGGATATACATATGACCTTGAAAAATAATGTAAACACCATCAATAATACTATTAACCTAATTGTTGAAGAATCATTTATCAGTTACAGAATATTGATTAATATCTAATATATATTATATATATCTATAACTTCTTCATCCAAAAATCATTTTCACAATATAAGGATTATATTAAATGTTTTCATTCCCAAATAATATGTTTGTCAGAAGTTCATCATTTAATTGGATCATTTTTATTGGCTGTCAATACCATTAAATATGTGCTATAAAATCATAAATTAATATTTAGTATCTTATAATCCTTATATATTTCAAAATTCTTATAACCACTGTATCACTGATATAATACTCAAATAACAAAATTTTTGAATCAACAAATAGTCATATTAATTATTCCTCTTCATATGTGTTTTTATGAAAATCTTTACCATGATCTATTGTTCTCTTTTTGAGTATATTCCATTAATAATTGAAAAATTAATTTTTGTTGCGTTAATTTACCTATAATGGATGAATGTATCATGGGAAAATTATTTCTGGACAATTAAATAATTATAGTAGTGAAATTTTTTACAAAACATGTATCAAACAAATTTCCGACTTATAAATATACCAGGGTGTTTCTTTCTTAAAAAATCACTTGTGTGAAAATCCTTATATACCATTTTAAATTTATTAATAAATTTCCCAACCATATAATTATTCTCGTATATCCCTTTGAAGAAATAAGATTTAGAAAATTAATTCTCTTTTTTGATAGAAAATTAAAATATATCAAAATATGGAGAAAACATTTGAGATTTTCATTAACTTTGAAGAAATAACATAAGTACATCAATGAAAAGATCAATCTTTTCGAATGTGTTTCATATGAAGTATGCATCATAACATTGATAAATTGTAAAATTATATTCATACTCAACATAAAATTCTTAATACTTGTTATTTAAACTAAGGAAACTTTTATTCTTCTTATTCAGTATTTAATGGGGAAAATTTTAATAGAAGAATATCTTTATAAATGTTGTACATTCTTGGATTACTATTTGTTCGTCCCCATTAGAATTCTAGAAAAATGTAAACCATTGATCAATATATATAGTGAGACAATGCATTAAATGTATAACCTTTTCCATTTCTATATATCTTAATGTCATAAATATCTTCTATAATGAATTATTCCATTTCTCAGCATCCATATGATTAGTAGTCCCAAAAAATGATTGGGGCCATTATTGCATAATGAAGTCCAACATCTGAGAAACATGCTATCAAACAGGTTTCTAAATATGGGATGTATTAATTTCTATTACATTATTTATCTATCCAAATATTTCCATAACATTAAGTTCCAATATAAGAAATATTTTCTTCTTCACTAGGGAAACATCATCCTTGTCCATGAGTATTGATATATTTATTCATTAAATGGGTCATTTATAAATAATGAAATGTTTTGGATTAGGTTTTACCTATATTAATCATTATTTATAATCACAAATCTAATGACAAGTATAATAGAAATTAAAACTTATATTCATAGGTAAAATTTTAATCATAAAATTTGTTTCTCTAGTATGTTCTTATATAATTATCCTCAAATTATATAATATGGTAATGTTCTCAAAATATATTTTTACATAATTAGTGTTCCCATGTATTTCAAAATTCTTGTATTCGTACAAATTTCAGGGGTAACCTCAGATTCATAGAGGTGATTTCATAATTATTACAAAATAGTTAAGCAGTATTGGACACAATATTACATACATGATTCTAATTAACAATTTGGAATAGAAGATTAAACATGATAATTAAAAAATAATAACAAAATTCATCCTTAAAACTCAATCCGGTGATTCGACGTCATATCCTAGGAAAAAAACTAGATAATGGGGAGATAAAATGATGTGTAAAAATATGTACAGTTGTGAATGACATGAATCATTAATCCTAGTAAACATATAATTTTATATAACTAAGTACACATTCCCATTAAATTAATTTATATGGAATAATCTATATGGTAAGGGAAATAACATATACACCTATTATTTTATCAATAATCTAAAAATAAAATGAATATATGGAAAATTTTAAAGAAAAAAACATCGATAATAATAATGAATTAATTTTAAATAGATAAAATTCATAATTATTGGACGAAATATTTCCCATGTACATGGTACCTTTATCGTAAAGACCTTTCATATGACGGTTTAGTATACTAGGTTGAAACCCATATAATTTGGCACATTTGATTCATCTCATAAAACTGTTAATAAATTAGTAGGCTTTCCTTAAATGGTCACAAACCCATGTTGTACTGGTTCAAATCATTCCTCATATATCAAATAATAAATTTAAATTATAATCAATTTTTCTTATCAAATATTTTTTTTGAGTAAAGGTTGGATATTTATCAATATTTAAACAATAAATTGAATATCATTCTATGTAGATGAAATATGTAAAATTGGACAATAGTTTTTTGAAATATTGATATCCAATATCAAGTAAAATATAAATTTAATTGGAATGTAATTTAAAATGAAAATTAATATTATTGTTTTAATAGAAAGTTAACATTCACAAAAGAGTGTGAGACTGCACTCTAATTTAAGAATTTATTAATTTTCACATAAAACCATGTTTGTCGAAATTATTAAAATTGCCACTCAAAATACCATTTATAATAATGTTTTCATGATATTACATTTTAAAGGGGTTGTTTTTACACCATATAAAATTGATTCGGTGCATAATAACATTGAAGACTCAATAGAATGTTAATTTGGACAAAATCCATTACCATACACTTCGTTTTGGTGGAACAACCATTAAAATAATATATAATGGTTTTAATAATTTATTATATTATAAAATAATAATATTTATAATATTATATGTGATTCTATTATAACATGGTAGCACTATTTTATTAATGATATTTCATTATATTCATTATTTTGAGTTTTAATTGCCCAATTTCCAATCATTTTTTACATGAATGATATTTTTTCTTTTCTTTAAATAATGATTTCAAAATTTTTAGAAAATAAGACTTGATTTAAAGATCATATATATTATGTATATGTTTATTTAGAGTAACATATATAATTTTGATATAGGAAATGAAATGCACTGATGATGGAGACATTAGGTCATACATACACATTAATTCTACATCCATTTCCATATCATATTAAAGAAAATAACTAAATGATAGATATGTTTATTATAATTATAGTTTTATAATTATTTCATATATATCACATATATTTATTAAATAAATCATTAATACAATCTATATAATTTGTGTGGAAATCACATCGCATTAATGAGGCGAGAGTCCACACTTCCCTAATCAAGTTATCAGATTTCCACCAAATGAAAATCATTATGTTCTATGTTATAAAAAAATTATAGAATCAAAAATAAATTTCAAATATCATATATATCATATAAAAAATAATAATCCATCATTATTCACAACCTTTGAAATTGATAACTTAAGAACGAATGACATCAGATCATGGGGAGATAGTCTGACGTACCGAAGAATGATGATTGTGTATCCAATTTTAAGAAACTGTACAATATTTTAGGATCATGAAATAACATAAAAATAGATAATTTTATATAAAATGTTGTTCAAATTATATATTCATGATATACATAGGATTGGAGGGGTGGTTATAGTAATAAAACTGAAGTGCTCAATGAATAAAGGAACTTTTTTCATGTAACACGTTTTGGTTTTCACCAAATGTCTTATTTGGTTTTCTTTCAACAAAATGATTGTCTTATAGAGGAGTGTAGAGATGATTGTAGTTGAAATTTACAGGTTTTGGATGATCCAAATGGCTTTATAGTAATCAATAGGTGAGGAGGGTGAGTTTTTTTACAGTGTAGGATGATTGACATTCTTATAAATTTCAACATGTAAACAAATTTGGGAGATATATCATGCATTTTATAACTCCAATAATGATACATATTCGATCAATTCCAGTAAATGGTCAAAATATTACCATAATATATATTTTTAACATGTGTTTTGGTTATTTAATCCATTATTATTATGGTTAATTCTCTTTGTAAGAATGTTTTTCTCTTATCGGGGAACGTAATATTATTTTATTTCACTAATAATTATTGGAAATATATCATGTTAAAATAATTAGACATTATAAATTATGATGATTCCTAATACGGAATCCATTTATCTAAATTCAAATAACATAATTGATATTAATAAATTTCAAATTAATCCCACATACGGTACAATAGTGCGGGGTTTTAATGTTAAAATGTCCAAAATATAAATATGATTGAATAAATAAATTCAATATAAAAATGGTTAAAATTACCTATATTGTATTAATATATTTTACAATGAAATATTTTTTACTTTAATAAATTTATAAATATAATTAAACTATAACATTTATATTGATAAAAATCAGTTTTCAATTAAAATTAGGTATTTTTTATTATTCATCAAAAAATTAAAATCATCTAATCAAATTCAATAAATTATACCTTCTATAATAATGAAGCTAAAATTTGTAAAAAAAATTCTCAATTAATATTTTAAATGGTTCCAAATAAATAAAATATAGGTGTGGCTTAAAATACGATAAAACATCATTTATGAAAATAATGATTTTTAGGCATAATATTTGGTTCGTTCTTCTATTATGAATATAAAATTAATTATATGAATGAAAAAAATATTTAAATATATATATTATATTGAAAATTTATTATTATAATTCACTAATAGTAATTGATTTATTTTTTTTACAAAACCCCCTTATGAGAATAAAATCATTTCCAACATATTCAATTTATTTTTATATTCATTTCCAACTAATTATTAATGAATTAATGATTTTTATATTTTTGTAACCCATATATTATCCAATGTTTTACATTCATAATTATGACCTCTAATTTCAAAACATGGAATTTATAGTCATTTAAAAAAATATTAATGGATTTCAGTAAAACATGCTCATGCTTGTAGTGAAAGATATTGAAGGAACTTTGTATTGTGTGTAATACAATCCAAATTACTGTTGGAGGCAACAGATGTAAATATTTGTGATGTTTGTAGTGTAAACAAAAAATTATTCTTCATATAAATAATGGTTGCAACAAAAGTAAATTTATTCCACAAGAAAAATAATTTTTAGTCTTTTTATGTTACAATAAATAGATATATAATTATTATATATGATATATATATAATTTCATATTTTTGATGTGTTGAATCCAAAATAAAGGTACATATATTGTATATATAAGACTATGATAATCATGTTAAATGAAATAGTCAACACCTAGAAAAAAATGAAATAACCAATTATTTATATAATGATGTTTTAAAATATTATAAATGAATGTAATATGAAATTATTGGTATAAAAATTACTCTAATGTTTAATTAAAAACAATATTTTGTATATAAGAAGTTATAGAACTTCAATATAAACTAGAACTCAAGGTAAGCGTTTCCTTTACAATTTCATTATTATGTTTATTTTTAAGACTCTAATGGCGAATATTTTACTTTAATATCAATATTTTTAATAAATAGAAGGCTTTTACCATTATCCTATAACTTTTTTAAGTTTTTTACTCATATTTTCATTTTTTAAATGATATGAGAGAATATTTTTTTCATTGTCCAAATAATGAAAATTGTTGCTTTTAAAAAAAAAGAAGAAATGTTTTTTTAACATATAAAACATGAATCTACTTTTTTAATATCAATCCTGACCTTTAAATTTAATATTTTATTACATTTATACAAAGTTATATTTTATTAAAATGGATTCTTTTTTAAATTTGTAATATTTTATTTTATTGATGTTACATAAAATTAAAAATGTTATTTTATTTAACAAATATTCAAAGTGATCATAAGATAATATTGTAACTAAGATCACATACTTTTATTTTACATATTAATAATCAGAAAGATTATCCAAAAATCTATCCATATATATTCTCTTGATTGGAAATGTTAATTTTGACAAGATTCTTATGAAACCAATATTTTTTTCACGATATTTTCTATTATGAAAAGATTATGAAACCATATTGTTTTCATTTTCTTATAAAATGACGAATTTTTTTATATAACCCATTTATTTTCAATGGTTCTGATATAATTAATACATTATTATATTTTAGTACAGATATATATGATCCTAATTATGTGATGAGTGGAAGAAATATCTCCCTCCAATGGATTGTGTAAAAATTTATATCACATGGGATAAATATGGATGGAATGTGGAGTTAACAATGTTCAGTATGGGACTTTGTGCACTATGATAGTATTGGTAGTGAACCATAACTATTGTGATTGTTTTACGAGTGAATTTATTCCCTTATGATTTCCTTGGAGTTCACACTTGACTATTATGGAAATGTATTTCTACGCTTATTTTTATTCCAAAAATCACTACCTTATAAAAATTTCATGATTTCATGGTTAATTTATTTAATACCATTATTATTTATTTCTTAATAACAATAATAATTTATTCTATGGAAAAATATTATTATATGTTACAAGTATTTTACGGTTTTCAAATGAAAATATCATGTTCTATTAAACATATCCTCTTCA
The DNA here is from genome assembly GCA_963277665.1 of Viscum album. Classification (NCBI taxonomy): domain Eukaryota; kingdom Viridiplantae; phylum Streptophyta; class Magnoliopsida; order Santalales; family Viscaceae; genus Viscum; species Viscum album. The sequence goes on from OY728159.1 coordinate 1,439,783,520, forward strand.
TATGCTTTTGTAATCATTGATATATCTTATATTTACCCATACTATACATTTGAGGTCATCTATTTTTTTTGTTTATATTACATTGTTTATGAATAAAGGAATTAGGTTTGATATATTTATGAATGGATCCATTTATAAAAAAAATAAGTCATAGACGATTTAGATATTTTATGAAGTAGATGATTATGATTTCATGTTTTTGAAGAAACATGAATTACTCATTTCAAGAATGGATAGAAATGTTATGTAATTGATATTATTACATTTAAATGTAATATCATTGTATAAAAATTATGGTTTATTATATAATCAATATCTATCTGTAATATTAATTTTGAAATAATCAAAATCAAGAAAATATAATGGTGAATATAAACTGTAAAAATCTAATAAATTTATATTAATGGATTATAACAAAATATTATAAAATCTAATAGAAATTAATATGTTTTAGAAATACATGAATAATATTATTTTATATATGATATTGTATATTAAATAGGTTTTTAGAAGTACAATGTAATGTTAACACATTTTCATTACTCAATTGTTTTTCATTAGCCATATTATTTCCAATATGATTACAGTTTTGTCTTATTCTATGATAGTATTGTAATAAATATCCTCATACTTTTCTATGTAATTTTATTGACTGAATGAATTCATTGTAAAATTTTACGATCTTACGAAAAATTAAATTTATCTTCAAATGACCTCTTTTTCCTCTATATTCATATTCAATCATACCATCAGTGTTCTTGCCTCTTACTTGAAATTCAAAAATGTTTTCTCTCTATTGGACTCCATATTACATTTTACCACTTTTAAAAAATGATCTATCGTTATTTTTTACAATTTTATATAAATAAAAATTATTTTCAAAATATTTAAAAAGATTTCACTTTTTAGTTCAAATTTTATTCTTCCCCAAAACATATTATTGAAAAGATTTATGCATTTTTGAAGGATCTATTTTTTTCATTTTATTTTTATTTTCTAAATTAAAAATACTTTCATTTTTTAAGTTAAAATTATTTTTAAAAGTATTATTTAATTTAATTTCATGAATAAAATGGTGAGAATTGTTTTCTGAAATCATTGTATGATGTTTTTTATTCTAATTTCATATTTAAAAGATCTTAAATATATATATATATATGAATTCTGATTCAAAAATTATATTTATTTATGAAATTATCCATTTGGTTGATTAATTTTTTTGTCAATCAATCTTATTCTTGATTTCAGATTAGTTAAAACTATATGAAAATGATATAAATCATATTTCCCTTCCATGTATTCTTTTAGGTATTATAAATAAAAAAAATTAAATTTTTGAATGTTCTGTATAATATTATGAATTACTGAATTCATGTATAACACATCTGTATATCTAGAATAATATTGGGTACCTATATAACACCAACAAATTGGTTAACATTATTTACATAATTTTATATGTATGTATGGGTACAATTAAATTTTTATGAAAAGCGTTGGTGAGAGAAGTTAAACCAGAATGTGTGGTTATGAGTAGTGACAGATGATGGTGATGATAACTTGCCCATATGTTTATACCAAATATAAGATTTATTCTATATTTACCTTTCCATGATATATGCCTATAATTATGATTTTATGTTTTTTATTACCCCACGATTATATACCCTATTCCAAGGTGTATTTCTTCTCATTTGAGATTGAATATAATTATTTCATGACATATGGATATCTTTTTATTTTATATGATATTTTTAAGAATATTTCATTACCTTAATCATGTTTTAAAATATGATTATGATATAAATCTTTAGTCGATGTTCTATATATTCCAATAAAAAGAATTTGAGCTCACCTATTTCTTATGATTCCATTCTTTATCAACACATTTATTGATTATCCCTTCAGTTCTTCTTTTACTGACTAAATGTTACACTATTAACATAATTGTAATCTACTTTATAATCACGTGTTCTTGTATATTTAACTATCATTGGTATTTTTTTATTATTCATTGTTGTTTTACTGAAAATAAATAAGGGGATACTTCCAACGTATCAGTTGGGGAATGTGGATTCCACCTTAAAGGGAAGAAAATTAACCCCAACATCATCAAATAGGGGCCTCATCCTCTATTGTTTAACAGATTATATATACTAGATGCTTGTGAAGGCATATGATGACCCTCATATGGGTCTTGAAGAAGACTATGGATCCATAGACTTCACATTATTCTCATTCATCTCAAACTCATCTAAGACATAACCTTATGGAAATTAGATAGAACACAGTGGTCATAATTCTGTGTGTGAAAGTTATTTGATCTATATTTATTGACTGACATGCCGGTGGGTTTGATCTGATTCCCAATGATCCTCCTGAGGAATATCTACTTTATTAGTCTCTCTAGTATAACATTTCCCACTATGTAGGAATAATTATAAAATATACCTAGGGACACTTTTAAAAATCATTATACAAGGGTATGATGATGTCCATGCACAGCCATGCCAATGTGTTAGCTTGATGAACCCACATGGGAAGCATAGCATCATTATGGCTTCAGTGCACTCTTTGGAAATAATTATAATGAATATTCACATCACTAGTAAATGATTATCTATATTGACATATATCAATGGATCAACTTCTTGTTATTGAAAACAATATAATTGGTGTCTGAATTGGTATGGTGAATAATCATTCTATATGATAACATAACTACTACGGGTCATGAACACCATCATCATTATCATTTATGAAAATGCTTCATGATCACCATTATAATCATGCAATATTTTTCTACTACAGGATCACCAATTTTAAATAAGTTTAACACTGAGAGAAATCACAAAAGATTATATTCCTTTCGTCCATCAGTGATAATTGATTAATATAGGAGTTGTATTGGAAGAATAATCATAATTCACTCCTCATGAATTGTACCATTCTATGAATCATGTACATATTTACTTGTAATATCATCCATCAATAGAATACATTAAATGGTCATGATATATAAATTTGGATATTACTTTATATATATACTATAAATGCCAATGGACCTCTGGATGACATCGGTTCTTCGAGGATGATAGACCTCCCTTCTTCCAACTAGAATTCCACCATTATGTTACTCGATGTACTCATTTGTATAATAATGAACTAAGAGTATTTATTGTGTACCCATATAGAATGGAATTTAGTTATGTGGGTGTAAGGATATATTCCTCAGTTGATATCACAGTCCCCCACTTTTAGTGGTCCCTTTCCAAAATGGACATATACATCCAAAAAATTCATAATTTCATTGGGGATGGGATCCTTGTAGTGAATATAGAGTTCATTCCATCACTACATTCATCTACAATGGTTTCTGTCCATTTTTATAATAAAATATTTTCTTTTGGGTATGACTCTTTAGAAGTATCGTTTTATTACTCTCTTTAATGTGCATGCACTAGTGGGGGAATCTTCCTAGCATCTTTGATGTTATATTCATCGACATAAATTTTTCATATAATGCTCAAAGGATTGGTTCCACAATGATCATTTATATATCATACATACAAATCCTACAATTTCTATATACCAATATTATCTATTTATCTGTATTATCTAGTAGATTAATAATTGTGAATTAGGCCATCAAGGTTATAAATATGTATGTGATATTGAAAAAAATCTATAATCACTAACTACTTCAGATGATTCTTTAATTTAAAACATGTATAATATTCCACTTGGAGACATTTTCTATTTGGGAAACATTATTTGAAAATGTTTTATAACAATTTTTCATCATCGAACCAAAAAAACCCATGGCTCTATATCCATGATGATTCAGGAACCTGCATTCCAAATTCAGGAACATATTGGAAGGATTTTTCCAACAATTCTAATAAACTCGCATTGGTTGAGAGGTTGTATGTTCGCAATCATCACACAGTTTTTGAGTGGATTATTTCTTTCATGAGGACATTCTTATTGGTTTATGAAATGATAATTAATACTTTATTAATTCCCATTTATAATTTGGATTTCCTTATAATAAAAAAAATTATAATCATGTTTGTAATTCAAATTATCTATATCTCTCTATTTCTATTCCTTAAGGGAGATACCTTTGTTAATTCAATGTTGAACATTAATAGTGTCCCCTTATGTATAAATTCTAAATTCATTGTTTATAATGATGCTAGTTTTCTATCTATACAGTGGGAAACTCTATAATGTATTATCATCACAGTATAAGGATGTTATTTCCATGTTTGGAAAGAACCCATGTGATGGGATTCGATCAAATCCTTGTGAAAGTAGTTAGAACCCATGAATTTTTTTATAATAATGGAAAACATCATACCTTTTATAGTTATGTTATAATGACCTATCCATACAATTTAATTTCATGTGGTATGATGGCTAGGTGTAAGTTTCACTATAAACATTTGATGTAATGCTTGTGTCAAGGCATCCCAAAAAACAGAGATGGGATACGTGTTTTAATGATGAATTATTCCCTGTTGGGAATGTGTCCTGTGGAGGACAGGTTTTAGTTTAGTTTTTTAATTTTAGACCTAAAATGAGGCTTCCTACATATCCCACATGGATGGTAGTCAATGCCAATATTGTTTAGTATTTCATAATGGGGAACATCATGCATTTTGATGTATTTTATATGAACTAACTATAATATTTAACATCTTTTTGCACGGATTTCTATGAACAAGGGTCCTAGTCAATGTTTTCTGTGAGAATTATGTTAAAGAAGCCTAGGGAACATTGAAGGTGTTTCCATTTTCTAGTTGAATTTGACCTTGCAAAAATTGTTGCCAATAGGGGATAATTATTATTTATTATAATAGGATTTGGAACATTGTGAGGATTCCTACATGTCCAAAATGGAAGGGAATCAATTACCACACATTTTGGTTGGTCTTTTAGGGTAGTATGACACTTCATGGTTAATATGTAGTGGCTTATTCCAAAAATGAATTCCACATAGAGGTCCCATAATGGATATCTCAACACATGGTGTTTTAGAGGATTTTTTCAGGGATTACTAATAATGAAGATGTATATATTATTGTAATTATGATTTATTCTTACTCCTGATGACGATAACCATTTATCTGAGGCCCTAAATTGGTGTCCTATGAATCTTAAATATAACAAGATTCATATTTCTCATAGATCAACACATAGGGCTCATGCACGGAGGGTACTTGTAAAAATGGATTGACAGTGGGGATATAAATTGAGGTGGATTACCTTAAGTATTGAAATCATATTGATTTCATGACAACCATCAATAACTACACCCATATGATTCATTCTAATTTGGGGAAAAAGTAAAAATATAAGATCTTGGAAATCACATTTTCGACATTATACATTATTAGATACAAGACCTTGAGGGACTATAAGATCATGTTGAGGAAATAAATTTGAAAATTAAAAGGATTATCCCCTACCAAAACATAAATTTGGTGTTGTGGATTCCATGAACATGGTAGTTCATGGGGAATGTGGAAGATCTGTCAAGCCACACACTTCCCCAACCCCAATATTAAAAGAACGTAGGGTGATGGTAGAATAGGATAAGGGTACTAAACCTATACCTCTTCACAATAATTTTGATCAGATACATGGTTTCGAGATGGAAGGAAGCAGGGAAAAAATGGGTAGAAGGATTGGGTTTCTATCTGCCATCAATCACAATAGCAATGAGGTAGAGATGAAAATATTTGAACCATTTGCGAGAAAGGTTGGGGGATTACTCCATGAGTTATTCCCAAAAATCGGTTCCATGTCAAGGGGTGGATCTAATTTGATTTTGAATGGAAAAATACGAATAACCCTAACCCACCTTACTTGGAACTGGAAGATTCGTGTCATAGATATGAGATGTGTTGGATGTATTCTTAACACTAGTACCCTAGAAAAGTAAAATCTATAACAATATCCCTATGGTAGGATTCCTCATGACCATTGGGATACACACTCACATGCATCATGAGGACCTCAACTGAGTAGATAGACAATCAAATGAAACCTCTAACCATATTAATACACACAGAAATAGGGGACATGCTGGTCAGACACTAAACAAATTTGTGTATTTTCAGGCATTATTTGGATTTTTAATCATGTTTCTTTTATTAAATGATATCCAAAAGATGAGGGTCCCTACCTTAGATGGAATAACATCTTTACTCATGAAATAATTATAATGGAATGAGGAAAGGGAGAACCAATTGTATTTATGAATTTTCACATAGTGAGTCAAATAATGCTCGCATATGGAATGCTCTACCTAGGTAGGTCAAGGAGAGTAGGTTTTACACTAGGTGACGAAGCACCTTGTCATCTACACCTGCGAGGGACATTTATCAAGCCATTGGGGGTCTCCACCAGTGCTCCAAGAAGTGAATAATGTATGTCTCCAGATAAGTAATAGTACATCATGATAGTGCTAATTAAACATATGGTCAAAGGGTTATTAATGTGGGTATTGTTTATTTTACAAACATTGAGGAATTTTGTTTTCAGGCCCCTATAATTCAATATAATTCATGTATTCAAAATCTATAAAAAAAATTTCAATTTTATTAAATGAATGGAATTAAGAATTATTGAATCATTAGTCTCTATGAATTTAAATCTATATGAATGAAGGCCCCATGTTCTATATATAGGAAAATTTTGGACCTGAGTTGATGGGGAGTTTTTCTCAGTGATATCCCTCGGTCGGGTCTTCTAGGATGATCACACAGGTACCCTTGGTTATGGTGGTGTTTTGGAATACATGATAAAATTTCATTTAGATGATTTTGTGTTCCTTTTATATATTAATCAATATTATTTTAGTCTTACTAAATAATTTCCCTTTATCACCTTTTAATCCATGTGAGGAAATGAAGTGTGAATGAAGGACCCCCCTCCGCTTCATATTTGGATCTGATCAAAAGAAGAGGGTCTAATCCTAAGCTTGTGGGAAGAAATGTTTTGAAGGATCTTACTGGGATTCCTTATAGGTTTTAAATTTAGGTTGATCGTTGAGTTCTTCCATGTGTGTGGTGAACATATGCGGGTCCAACTGAAAGTGCTTCCTGTCTAAAAATTGGGTCCTCATTCTGACGGATGTATCTCTTGACTATATACATTCATGTCTTTCCACCATTGTCTTAAACACAAACCCCTTATTGAATACATTTTTTTGAAATCATTTTTCACGTATACGCTGTGTTACCTATCTGTGTGAGGAATCCTAGGAGGGTTATATGTGATGGAACCATGAGCGACGCCCCTATATTGGTAACATTAATAATGAACTAGAATGATGGACTTTCTATTGTTTATTAGTTTTTTAAATTGTCTACATTTTATTTTTTTGAAATAGGGAAAAATATAATCTCAAAAACAAGATTCTACATTTATGTTCCATGCCCACTCAAAAGAATAGAGTCTTTGATTAGAAGGAAATAATGTATCATAGAGAGATATAAATGGTTATAGGCCACAATTTCTATGATGTTTGCAAAACTACATTACCTGACCTAGTGGAAAATCTGAAGAAATATCACCCCCACAATCCTAATAGTAATTACCTGTTGCTTTATGGTCATGGTCATCTAATGGATGTCTTCAATACAGGTCTGATGAATTATACTTATCATTCCTAGTTTCAAGTGTTTTAAATTTTACTACTAACAAAATTTCTAGAATGGATGAATATATTAATTCCCTAACATCACCCACAACCTTTGTCATGTACCATAGCCAGTGTCCTCTTGTTATGATGTCATATACACCAATAATGAACCTAAATTTGTTATCTATTCATCTTCTATGACTCCCAAACTGATCATCGAAGTGTTAGAGGAAGTAACGGGATTCCCACCCATGATGGGGTGTTAAGCCTCTATGGATGTAGTCATACTGGAAGCACTAAACTTTTGTGATGTTCTAGGAGCAATATGTTGTAAAATTTTTCGAACTCATATAGTAAGGGAAAACATACATATATATGATTAATGGATTTATTCATGATTTGTTATGTCTGTGGATTCCATAGAAAATCACTTTCCATTTGATGCATAGAGAAGTTGGATTTTGTATTGTGGGAATCAAAAAAATCCCTTGGAATATGATTCGTAGATAGATGTATGCTGAGTTCATCACCCAATAGGAAATGTAGAATGTTTAAGAAAGGATGCCCGCACTTTCACATCAGCTATAGAAGATAGTGCATAAATTACAATGGAGAACCCTCTTATAAAGGGGGATATCCATCACAAGGTGTGTATGAGTTCCTTCATGAAAACTATGAGGAATGTTCCCACATGAAAATTCCCAACTTGGAGTCCCAAATGGTGAAGATGACCATTCATGATAGTTTCATGCAAACTATGGAGAAGAAAGGGTAAGAAAGATGGGGAATAAACCAAATCTAGACTTCCCAAAAAGATACATCTTACAGTATTATTAGACATGTGTTTGAGAACCTATATCTTGTTCGTACATGATTATTGTGGTGGAATAAGGATGGAAACATTAGTTTTGGTGGCCAAACTAGATGAAAAGAATCATGTGGGGTTTGAAATCCCCGTATTTCCAAATAATTATCGATATATGACTTATAATCTTATGGGGAAGGCCCTGTTATGAAATGTGGGACCATTCTATGTTATGTGGGGATGGATGGGGGCTCAATTATATCTCACACTATGTTAAATGGGGTCTAGGTTTCTAGGACACAATTTATACAGTATATTAAGGGTGTTTCTTTTATTCAAAATTTTTCAATAAAGTCCATTGAGATTTTATTGGGGGTTATCCTTTTCATAGACAATAACTTCTTCACTATGGGATCCCACATATTGGGAACTCTTATAATAATGGGAAGTCTTGCAATAAAATAAGATCGTATATCATGACCATTAGAGATGGTGTCTTGGAAACTGGTACCGATGGAGAGATTATATGCAAGGCCTATGCTCCATATAGGTTTTCATGCAAATTCCTATTATTAAGAGAAATGAGTGAATCTCTTATACAATATGGTTGGTCATACAAGGGTCTGATTCTAGGTGAAAAATTATGGATGATTACAGCCATAGTGTTTACTCAATTAGTGATCCATCTACCTACTGTGGATGTGATCGGTGGATTGATTTCTCATTATTCTGATGAGAGGATTTCATTATAATCAATGGGAGTGATGTCAAATACATTCCCTGAATTGGGATATGACTATCCACCAATCATGGGGAATGTGGAATGAAGGCTAATTCTGCTAAAAAATATGTTTTCCCCTATATAAGGGGATTTATCTCTATGAGGTGGTGCTGATGATGAGGTCTGGAGTTCACCCAATTGGCCTAATTCATTGATTACTTTGTCATTTAGAATCAAAATTAACAAACCAATGGGTATTACACATAAATAGTCTAATACTCATAACTAATAATTGATCTATGTTCATTTTTCTCACCCTCAATCTATGATGGAGTGTGTCAGGAATCTCACAAAAACCAATATTGTGGAATAATCTTTGAGGAAGATAAGGATGACCTCAAAATTAGTATGACCATAGGAAGTGAAACTATGAATAATTATATCTTCTGATAATGAAATCATATATGCACTCTTCATGTCGAGATGGGGATTCTATGTATTGGAGATGTGTGATCTCTACCGGATTTTCTCATTTATTATAATCCCACCAAGATTATTATTTACATATCGTGGTAGGAGATTCGAATTTAAAAAACTATCAATCAAATCACAACATCATTTCTAGTAGGTGAGAGGATGTGGAGGGGCACTTCTAATGGGGATGACCATTCATATTCTGAGGAATGGTCGGATTTTATGAATCCATAGGATGTATGTCACAATTTTCTCATCTCATCTATGATAATTTATAACTCTTATTGGGAACATAAAAATATTTATTGAGAGAAGTTCATTATAATTTTTAATGGGATAAGGGGAAATAAATTCTAGTTCCCTTTCCATGATATGGCTCAGTTATCACCTCTCCATGGGTGGATGAATAGTATCATGAATAATGAGAACAATATATAGGGAAACAATCAATTTAGGGTGCAATGGTGGGGGAAGAAATATTTAACCCTCCAATACATTTCTTTTATGAGGTTGATAATATCCCTCATCCAATGAAATTGAAATAGCATAAGGGGAAAAAAATTTAGATTAGCATCTCTTTATTATTATTAAGCCATCATATAATCCTTTATGTCTGAATTATCCAAAAAACGTTATTCCCTTTCTAGGATGGTGAAAAATAATTTCCTCTTCTATATAAAGGGTTTTATTTATACACCATTATGAAATGTGTTGGTCTCTATGTACAATATGTGGTCCCATAATGATGAGTCAGTTCTTTAATCAAAAGAAGTGATGAGGGTTGGGGTTATACTATCTTCTCATGTCACTATTCTTGCTACTGTGGATTTGGAGGAGGGTTATACAAATGTAAAATGTGAATCATATGGTTTTCAAGAAATTTTTTGACTTATTTCTATATTATATTTCATGTTCATTCCATGCACAATAGAAGCCTATGATGACTAATGTTGAATTTACATCTGTCATCGAATATGATGTTCGAGGTCTCATGTCCTCATAAGAGAGTAATGTAATGGGTCCTGAGCCAAATATTCTGATATTCTCAATGGCGATGATTAATATAGTGCCTAAATTTTAAATAAATTCCACAATAAATATATATATAAAAGAATTTAATAGACATTTTCATTTTTTTATTTGCAACAAATTTACAAATTTTTCATTGTGTGATCATAATTAAATAGAACTAATATTTCTATCCACGAAAAATACCACAAAAATTAAACATGAACAAGATATTGAATTCCATATCAGTCTCACAATTGAGGGTGTCTCAGTTTGACATTCAAATAAGGATTATTTTAGACAATCATTTGGAAAGTCCTAGGAAGGCATTGGATAGTTTCCTAAATATTGAGGGTCCATTTCAAATTGATACTGTCTGGGAAGAGAAGGATAAATATTCCTCATCTCTAAACATGTTATATTTTGAGTGATAATAGATGCTATTTATTACCTTTACTCTTTTTCCTATTATGTTTTTTTGAGACTAACGGGGAGTCTGTCTCATTGTTCAGTTCCATCAACTTCTCTAAATGGGTCTAGGTGTGATTACATTGTTCCAATTTAGTTGTTAGTCAAACAAAAAAACCAAAATTATTCAATATAGAATTGGGATAGGCTCTTTAATTAGTGAAATGATCTCAGAGTATGTCTCTCTATCTGGCAGTGGCTCTCATATGGATTTAGAGTTTCAATCTTCTACTAAAACTACATTCACGAGGGCTAGTGGGATATAAGGAAAATAATCCCTTAAATACCTCTTATGGACCTACAGTCATGATGCAAATGAATTTCATTAATATAGGTATACAAGGATATAGAATATTTTATTTGCACATGATTCATGTTGTTGTGAAGGAGATCAGTCGCAAATGGAAGAGATTTCAAAAGTTTCAACATGACCTAAAAATGGTTAACATTCTCCTTAATATGGATTATCTCAAGAAATCATTATCCCAGGTAGATTCCAACCATATCATGATTATTTTATAATGTAATAAATGATTTAATGATAAAACCATTCAATGATCAGGACTTCATCAAGAATTAGATTCCACATAATGGGGGCTTGTATAACTTCACCAGTAATTAGAAGATTCCAAAAAAGAGAAGTTCAACATCCATTGAGGCTGCAATTGATGTACATTCATAGGAAAAGGACATCTATATTGATTGATTGAATAGGACTCTACAGGAGGCTGATAGGGCTTGGATTCCATTAAAAATAATGAGAGTAATGTGGACACACTCTTATAATGTAGGAAGGAAAGACTTCATCTCGTAGATGTTTTTCTAGTTATATTTTATCTCATAAATAAAAATAATTTTTTCTCCAATAATTCATCCCTTCCTTATATGATAATACATAATATTGAAACATAATTACATGAACAAACATATATTTTTATTATTCATTGTTATTGTAAAGAGTGATGCTCATATTTTTTCTTATTTTTTCGGACCTAGTGACAAATGATTGATTGATTCTTGAGATGTATGGACAACCATACAAGATTCCTGACTTTTATATCATCAACTTAATTTTTTACTAAGATCATAATGAAGGAGACTTCATTGTCAATACGTTCATTTTTCATAGAATACTGATATCATAATTTAATCCTTACATATTTTTATCCTTTTATCTTATGTTTTCATTATATTTTTTTTATAAACCATAAAGTGTGTAGGTCTAGAAATGTGATACTCATATTATTTTTAGATTATTTTATACAGTTATTCAACCATGTGATCATTGGGTCTCTTTATATTTGCTTTTTTAGTTGTGTAATCCGTACTAATGAGTTTTGTGTCCCAGATCTAATATCTATGACCATAAATTCTAAAATAAAGTCTCAAACAAGGCTTATGGGATAAGAAATCTCTAAACTTCATTAAATATATTGTGGTTAATGTTATTCCATAATTCTTATTGGTTAATAGATCTAAAACACGATAATAGGGAATATAGGATGTCTCTCAGGAAGATTATGTTACCTCATATCATTCGACCCATTTTATGGGATCTTTTATGGAAGAAAAGCTAGGGAGTATACAACATAGTCATCATCAGGATTCATTAAATGTAACGATAAAATGTTTGTTATCAATATATGCAATGCCAATGGGGGTGTATTACAAAATAGAAAAGAAAACATATTCTATGAAATTATGACTTTTTATGTTTGATTGTAGAAGTTTAGTATAAATATTTATCAATACCATAATGGGTGGTTTTTCTAAAGGGACGTGTTTGAGAATGAATGGAATATCTGTAACAATCAAGGATTTTATGAGAATGATTATTTTTAATTTAATTTATGTCTTGTGTTTTACACAACCCCAATATTAGCTTGTTCTATATGAAACACCATATTATCTTGCAGTATACACAACAGTAATCATGGATCTTATTACACACAATTTCATGTTCGTTTGATAGAAGTTATTTTACACAACATTGAGTGTATATATATATATATATTCAATGTATAAATGAAATATGGTTGGATTATATTATACACAACAACAAATGATTCATTCACTACACGTAACCCTGACATGGCTTTCATTACACACATCTGCGACCTTCCTCGATAGCGTGTGTTATAAGCAATACCATGTTTCACTAAACGAGATATTATTATAATATTATTATGAACTAGCCGTTATGAATAGTAATACAAATATTTAGAAATTTTACAAATTTTATCTTTCAAAATGGACTTCATTTTTGGATTTCGAATATCGAAATTAGCCTAGGGTGAATTTTTGGTATTTTTCTAAAAACATTCAATTTTTTGATGAATAGTGAAAACACTAGGTTACTATTTAAAAACCGACTTTTTATTTAAATAATTATTTTTTAATTTAAATTTATTTTAGGTCAAAATTGATACATAATACCTATATAAGTTCAATGTAATTTATTTGAGCCATTTTATAATAATTATTGATATATTAAATTTTTATTGAACTTTTCACCATCTTTTACTAACCTCCACGGAGAATTTGGAAATTTACATAAAACATAATTTTACCGGTTCAGTGAGTGGAAATTAGAAAATCATAGAGACAAGGTTAATATCAAGGAGTAAAACATGGTTCAATAATATATAAATAATTTTTTGTGAATAGTAACTTTTTACTTTTATTTAACACGATTAAACGAAAATAGGGTAATTAAGGGTAAAAATGATATTATTATTACCCAAAAAATGTCTTAATTATATTGGATAAGTATAATTCTACCAAAAACAACCTTATAAATAAAAAATGACCATTTAGGTCCACTTTTATAAGATTAGGACATTTAATATTACTTTATTTAAAGAAGTGTTAACACAGTTAAAATCAATGTTTAATAACTAAAAAATTCTTAATATAGGGTTATAAATAAGATAAATAAGACTATAAATATTAATTATAAATCTAAAATTATTTCATAACTAATGGGAATTTATTTAAAAATTTTAGACATTAAATAATTTAAGTTATCTATGACACAATGGTGATGTAGTAATTACCAAAATAATGAAATATTAAAATAATTGATATTATAAATACCAAAATAAATGTATTTTAAACTTTTGATGAATTCCACTTATTTTATAGGTTAATATTACATGTTAGTACTGATTTAATTAACATTTTTTGAACTAATCATGCTGTTATTATTTTCACAAAAATCAATTACCAAATAGTGTCAAAATTGACATAAATTAGTTTTAAAAAAATATATTATATAATTAATTGTTAATATATTACTAAAAATCTATGGTTCGTCCAAATGACTAATGAAATGATATATATATAAATAATGAACCACTTGGGGTTCGTTTGGCATGTTATTGTATGTTTATTAACCATATTGTATAAGAAGACAAAAAGACATGGTAAAAGTTAAATTATTTAACTTAGAGATAAGTCTAAATGATAAGGTCAAAATAGTTACCTAAACTTGTCTAAAAACTATTAGTTGAGAGGATTTAGACCCATACTCACATTATCCTCGAAATAAATCAATTTGGAGCTATTATAAACCGAATATTACTTTATTATAAAATAGTTTTTTAAGTTTTTCCAAAGGTGCCCCTCTCATCCCTTATAAAAAGGGAACCCCTTCCCTCTTCCCTTCACACCCTTTTGAGCCTTGAATCTCGGCCAACCCCTGCCCATTTCTCTTCAAAATTTCCCTAGAAACATTCGGGAGGTTTTTGTCTTCTCAAAATCCCATCTCTACTTCCTTAAGAGGAAGCTTAAAGGAGGTGTGTCGAAGAATATGTAATCTCTTCTTCTGATTCTCTCAAGTTTCATTCTTCTTCTACTTATTCTTCTTTATTTGTATCATTATAAATTAATTAAATAAGTATTAATTATATACTTATATGTTATTATAAATATTAAACAATCATGTTTGACCTTCTATCCATCCTACAGAAAATTAAATCACCTCGTTAACGTACGTACGAAATACCCTCTCCACGCCGTGGTGTAATCTATTTTTGACCACTACCATGCTTGGATGGGTATAATGGTGTAAATAAATAACTATATATAATTATTGTAAAGTTATATTGATTATGAAATATTATACATACACTTCAATACAATTCCAGTATCATGATAATGATATCATCGCTCATGCGTACGTACGGACTACCGTCTCCACGACACGATTAGATTCTTTCTCCATGTTAACCATTCTTGAATGATTATAAAGTACATATGATGAATAATAATGAATTATAAGAAATAATAATGATACTGGATTTATGTATACATATATATGTATGTCATATACTTTATTCCATTTAATTCAACAAGGAAACGAAGACAACATTCATGCGTACGTACGACCTGCCCTCTCCATGAACAATGTATTTCATTCCATTTATCAATCTGTCATATATATATATATATATATGATGAATATATATTATATATAAATAATTTTTCACATTCTGGAATTAAGTAAATTAGTATATAATTAATAATATCAAGAACAACACGTTGAAACACAAACAATAAATGAAACGATTTTTCCCAAATCACTGATTTTACATTGAATTTACAAATGAACTTGTAATATAATGTCATAAGTAAACTATATATGATATCATAACATTGAATATGATTCTTAATAATTCAATTACAATATTTAAATAATTATACAGGAGGTTTGGATACATACGAAGCATATCAGACCTATGGTAAGGGATAACCATTCAAATATTTTTCTTATCCGAGATTGTTTATTCGTAAGTATTTATTGGGGTTGTTATTATCATTAATGTCCATGTTTTATAAAAGTGTTTTTATATATATTTTTAAGTCCTTTTTAAATATTTTTTACTTTTAAGACAACTTATAAAAAGGAATATTGCTTTTTTTTACGATACGAGAAACTTTTTGACTTTTTCGACAAAAGTACGAGGATAATGTTTTTTTAACTTATACTGCATGAACTGATTTTTACTGTTTCATAACACCTTTTTTTAATGAAGATAACTATACAATAAATCATGACTATTTTCAAAAAAAAAATTATTCTAAAATTTCATGTCATTTTGTGAAAAGAAAATGATTTTGAAGAAGAACAGATATTTTCCCCAAGAATTCATTTCAAATGTTTTATCAAAACTATTTTCTATCTAAGATGACATTATTTCATATGTCTATGTTTCAATTATACTATCTCTATTATTTATATGGTTTCACTTTTCTTATGATGAAATTATATCCTTTTGTTTTATATGGATTATTTTATAAGGAGATGATGTTTATGAAACCCATTTTATTCATTGGGTTATGATGAATGATTTATGTTTAATTTGTGGCACAAGTAGGAATGATTTCATTATGAGATGGCTTGGACCTATATCAAACTCCAATGCATTGGTTAAGGATTTATATCTCATGAGATAGACATGGATTTAATGGTAAGTTAATCTGATTTAGTGTTATAGGACTAGAACAAGGAGTGAACTTGATTCAGAAAGGGACTTTGTCCACTAAGATGGTTTTGGCAGCAATGCCATGGCTACTATGGAAATAATAACAAGTGTGTAATTGTTGGCCACAATTACATGTTTTATTACCATTATATTTTATGATTATTGACGTTCCATTATGATTTATTCCTTATGTACTACCATATTTTATGTCATTTCTCAATATTTTGATGTTTAAACATTATGTTCATGTTTTTAAGTTCAAATTTATATGATTTGTTTTATTTTTTCCATGCTTACCCTAAATGAGCATTTGAGCTCACCCTTTTTATGTTTTCTTTTCCCCAGGATATATAAAAAGGTTTTAGGTAAGAAAACAAAAGGGGTTGATCTTTATGGGAGATGTTGAAGATCTTTCACCATGAATAGAAGATTATTTTTTTCCGAGTTTCCAAAGACACAAAACTATTACGGTCCTTGTGTGTTTCATTTGGTTATAAGTATTCTAAAAATGTATTTTAATGTCCATGTACGTCAAGATTTTGGTCTCTACATTTAGTATCAGTGGGATGGTTTAGTTGACCTTTGGAAATTAGGATTTGAAAACTTTAGTGAGATCCCTAGAGATATTTCTAATATATGTCTAGGGATGTCTCTATGGTTATGTATACATATAGGCTATAGTCCTAGAATTACGGTAATGATATTATAATTAATTCTAAGGTGTTATATATTGATGGTACTCTCCGTTTATTATGCTGTTTTCCTAGCATGATTTTTTCCACTCATACTGTTCATTTCGGGTTTTAGAAAATGGCTGGAAACAGGAAGATTCACGGTAATAGAGGATATGATGGACAATGGAATGATATTCTTCATGAGAAACCAAATGAAATTTGATCTGGAAATCCAAACATCATTATAATGCCTAATAATCATTCTCATAATATTACCAATAATCTCAACTTCGATAAGTATCCTGAATCAGCTAATAAGAGAAACATGGAGTTTCGTGATGATCATAGAGGAAAGAAAGTTCAATTCCTCTCATGTAAATCATGTGGGAAGAGGCATTAGGGAGAATGGTTCAAAGGAACTAAAAGATTCTTTGGGTGTGGAAAAGAAGGACCCAAAGCTTGTAATTGCAAAGGAAATGGATCAATTAACACTATGGAAAACGATGATGTTATTTCGAAGACATCAACAATTGTTAAATGTTTTAAATTTGTAATGTACGGGAATTATGCAAACCAATTCCCTAAGGGAAAATATCATGATGAGAATCAGCATGGTCTTATGGGTAGTATTTATATTGATGATGATGAATAGAGTACAAATGATATGTGAGATGAACGAATTGTTCATGATCGGTCAATAGTTTTAGAAGGTAGTGGAATGATTGTATGTTTATCAAGAGTTATGTTGTATAGGAAATTTAGTTGTACTATGGAATAAAGACACATCTAAGGATTGTAACACTATTGTTTTTGCTAAAGTATTTGAAGGTATATGTTGAATGGTACCGGTAACCATGAATGGTTAATTAATATATTTTTGGAAAGTAGATTATATGCACATAATGACGGGATTATGAGATAATGAAATGTTTTATAGTATTGAAGATCTCATGGATTATATAAGGAAAATGTGATATCATGGTTTGAGTATATAAAAAATATATGATTTTGGTATGTGGAAAGAGTTAACTTTTGACAACATTTATGTTTTTACTAAGGTGAAATAGGTATTAATTTTTGAAGAGAATACATGATTAAGGTATTCAAATGGTTGGAATGTGACCAACAAGATGTATCTTATATGGGTGATAAATGATGGTATTCACATGCTCGGTTGATGAAATTTCTAGTTATCATTTTAGTTACATTATAAGATTGGACAGAAGTATTTTCGATAAGCATAAAGGATAGAATGTATTAAGTTGGACATCAAATAGAATTGTTTAAATCTAGGACTTTTTCAATATTATTTATGGAATGTTATAAAAATATAGTTTTAGAAAAAGGAAAACATGGAGGACGGGTGACAATCCATCGCGCCAGACAAGGCTGTGGGAATCGAACCCACAACTAAAGTACGTCATGACTTTATCGTATACCACTTGCTACAGGAAGTCCAAGGTTAGTAGAAACTAGTTTTATTTTATTAATTAGTGTTATAGATAATGTATAAGTCCATTGTTGGAATCATATATGATTAATCTCACAATAGATGGACATATGTATATATATTAACTTATGGTAACCTTATTGTGATAGAAATAGATGGGATGACTTATCATTCTATCTCATGATGTGCTAACACTTCATGAATGAAAAATTCAGATTCATTTGTTTAAATAGATATGAAGTGGAAATTGGTCATGGAAAGACCAACAATGATATTACACCAAAATCATGTTAGTATTTCTCCTAATGTAAAATTTCATCTATGTTAGGGAAATGATATTGGAAACAAAAAATGTTGTTCTAGTACTCTCATATCTGATGAATCACATGGTACCATAGATCATCAAAAGTTTATGGCTTTGTTATTGTTGGATTGATCATAGCCATGTTCTCTACCACTCTCCATCTGAATTGACGATTAGATTTCTCTCCCATATCCATATTTCCACCTATGTTCTCCTAAGTGGAAACCCAGGGATAAGTTAATTTGCGTAACCATTACGTTTCATACATTAGTTTTTAAAATTATGCTTTAGTCTTTCTTTTTACGATGTTTGTTACTATTAATGAAAATTTCAAGTATTAAAGAATTTATAACCCCGATAAATTTCGAGGGTGAAATTCATTTTAAGGGGGGAAGAATGTAACAACCCCAGAGTTTATGGGAATTATTGTTTTTAATTTCATTAATGTCTTGTGTTGTACGCAACACCAAAATTAGCTTGTTCTATAAGCAACATTTTATTAGCTTGCAGTATACACAACACTAATTTTGGATCGTGTTACACACAATTTCATGTTCGTTTGATAGAAGTTATTTTACGCAGCATTGAGTGTGCATATATATATAGTCAATGTATAAATGAAATATTGTTGGATTCTACTATACACAATGACAAATGAATATTTCACTACATGCATCCCAAACTTGGCTTTCATTTCACGCAACTGCGACCTTCCACGATAGCGTGTGTTATACGCAATACCAAGTTTCAATAAACGAGATATTATTATAATATTATTATGAATTAGCTGTTATGAATATTAATACATAATTTTTGAAATTTTATAAATTTTATCTTTCAAAATGGTCTTCATTTTTGGATTCAGAATGTCGATATTAGCCTAGGGTGAATTTTTGGTATTTTTTTGAAAACATTCATTTTTTGATGAATAGTGAAAACACTAGTTTACTATTTAAAATGATCTTTTTATTTAAATAATTATTTATTTTATTTAAATTTAATTAAGGTAAAAATAGATAGATAATTCCTATATAAGTTCAATGTAATTCATTTGAGCCATATTATAATAATTTATATATATTAAACTTTTATTGAACTTTTCACCGTCTTTTACCCACCTCATATGAGAATTTGAAAATTTACATAAAAATAAATTTAACCACTTTTATGAGTGGAATTTCAAAAATCTGAGAGACACGGATAATATCAAGGAGTAAAATGTGGTTCAATAAGATAAAAATAGTTTTTGGCGAATAGTAAAATTTTACTTTTATTTACCACGGTTAAAAGTAAATTGGGTAATTAAGTGTAAAAATTATATTATTATTACCCTAACACATGTCCGAATTCAATTGGATAAGTTTAATTCGACCAAAAACAACATTAGGAATAAAATATGACCATTTAGGTCCACTTGGATTAGATTAGGACAGTTAATATTATTTTATTTAAAGAAGAGTTAAAATAGTTAAAATCAATGTTTAATAACTAAAAAACTTTTAATATAGGGTTATAAATAAGATAAATTAGACTATAAATATTTATTAGAAATATAAAAATATTTCCAACCTGATGGTATTTTATTTATAATTTTTAGACATTAAACAATTTACGTTATTTATGACGCAATGGGGATGCAGTAATTACCCAAATAATGAAATATTAAAATAATTGATATTATAAATACCCAAATAAATTTAATTTGAAACTTTTTATGAATTAACATAATTTTATTGGTTAATATTACATGTTTTTATCTATTTAATTAACTTTTTTATAACTAATCATTTTTTTTATTATTTTCACAAAAATCAATTACCAAATACTGTAAAAAATTACACAAAATAGTTTTTAAAAAATATATTATATTAATAATTATTATTATATTCCATAAAATCAAAGTATTGGACAAAAGACATAGATATGGTTATATATATTAATAATGAACCACTTGGGGTTCGTTTTGCTGGTTAAAGATAGTTTATTAACAATATAGTGTTAGAAAACAAGAAGTCATGGTAAAACATAAAATAATTAACTTAGAGTTAAATCTAAAAGATAAAGTTAAAAAAATAACATTAACTTGTCTGAAACCTATTGGTTGAGATTATTTCGACCCATCCTCACTTTATCTTCGAAATAAATAAATTTGGAGATATTATAAACCGAATATGACTTTATTATAAAATAATATTTTATGTTTTTCCAAAGGTGCCCCTATCCTCCCTTATAAAAAGGGCAGCCCTTACCTCTTCACTTCACACACATTTGAGCCTTGAATCTTGGCCAACCCCTTCCCATTTCCCTTATACACTTCCCTAGAATAATTCTGGAGGTTCTTGTCTTCTCAAAATACCAACTCTACTTCCTTAATAGGAATCTTAATGGAGCTGCGTCGAAGAAGAGGTAATCTCTTCTTTCGATTCTCTCAACATTCGTTCTTCATCTACTTCTTCATCTTTAGTTGTCTCATTATAAAGTAATAACATAAGAATTAATTATATACTGATATTTTATTATAAATATTAAATATCCCTATTTCACCTTTAATCCATTCTATTGAAAACAAAATCACCGCGCGTGCGTACGTACGGAATACCATCTCCATGACGTGGTGTAATCTGTTTTCGACCACCACCTTACATGGATGGGTATAATGGTGTAAATAAATAACTATATATGATTATTGTAAAGTTATATTTATTCTGAAATATTATACATACACTTCAATACAATTCCACGATCATGATAATGATATCATCGCTCGTGCGTACGTATGGACTACCGTCTCCACGACGCGATGAGATTCATTTTCCATGTTATCCATTCATGAATGATTATAAAGTATATATAATGAATAATAATAAAATATATGACATAATAATGATAATGTATTTATATATATATATGGCATTTACTTAATTCCATTAAATTCAATAAGGAAATGAAAACAGTGTTCATGCGTACGTACAACCTACCGTCTCCATGAACGGTGTATTTCATTGCATTTATCGATATATCATATATATATATGTATATTCTGAATATATATTATATATAAATAATGGTTTAAATTTTATAATTAATTAAATCAGGATATAATTAAATATATCAAGAACAACAAGTCGAAACACGTACAATAAATGAAACGATTTTACACAAATCGCTGATTTACATCAAATTTACAAAAGAACGGGTAATATAAAGTCATAAGTAAACAATAAATGTTATCATAACAATTATTATGATTCTTTAATAAGTCAATGAAATTATTTATATCATTATACAGGAGGTTCGGATACATACGAAGCTTATAAGACATAAGGTAAGGGATAACCTTTCCAATCTCTGTCTTATCTAAGATTGTTTATTCGTAAGTATTTACTGGGGTTATTATTATAATTCATGTCCATGTTTTCTAAAAGTATTTTTATGTGTGTTTAATGTACTTTTTACCCATTTTTTACTTTTACCACATGTTATAAAATTAAGTATTTCTTTTTTTTACCATACGAGGAATTTTTTGACTTTTCTGACAAAAGTACGAGGAGAATGTTTTTTTATCTTATACGACATGAACAGATTTTTACTGTTTCATAACACCTTATTTTCATAAACCTTACCCTACAATATTTCTTGACCATTTTCAACAAAATCATTTTATTTTAAAATTTCATGGCATTTTGTGAAATGAAAATGATTTTGAAGAAGAAAGGATATTTTCGTCAATAATTTATTTCAAGTGTTTTATCAAAACAATATTCCATATAAGATGACATTATTTCATATGTCTATGTTTCAAGTATAATGTCTATATGATTTACATGGTTTCACTTTTGATATGATGAAATGATATCCATTTGTTTTATATGGATTATTTTTTGATGGAATGATGTTTATGAGACCCATTTTATTCATTGGGTTACAATAAATGATCTCTGCTTAATTTGTGGCATAAGTAATAACAATATCATTATGAGATGGTTGGGACCTATATATCACTCCAATTAAATGGGTAAACATTTATATCTCATGCTAAAATCATGGCTGTAATGGTAATTTAATATGGTTCCGTATTACAGGACTCGAACGAGGAGTGAAATCGATTCAGAAAGGGACATTCTCCACTAATATGGTCTTGGTAGCAATGCCTTAGCTACTATGGAAATAATAACATGTTCTTAACGGTTTTACACAATTTCATGCTTTATTAATATGCTATTTTATGATGATTGATGTTCTATTATGATCTATGCCTTACTAACTTCCATGTTTTAGGTCATTTCTCAAGATTTTGTTATATGAATTCCGCAAAAGTATTGTAATTTCCATGTACATAAAGATTTGGGTCTCTAGATATCAATACTGGTACTGGTCATGAATTTGAAACCATAACTATATTAACATGACTTGAATAAAGGATGGTATATTTTGTTGCATGGTTGATGACAATGGAATGCTCCTCCTTTCTTACAATGGTATAAGTATCATGTAGTTTAATTTCATGTGATCAGGACATCAACATTCTAGTTTATCATAACTCGTATAATAGGTTGTGAAATTTATTTCAATGATAATATCGAATGAAATTATTATATTAAATATAATGTCATGAATCAAGGAAATTATGGGTATTTAATTCTAGTACATTATCTCGGACTAAAGGTTTTACCATTTTTCTATTCATTGTAATTTTTATTGAAATGTTCAAAAATATTTAGGTGTTAGATAAGAATGTTATATGTTGTGATTTGGGGAATACCTCAAATTATGAGTTTTATATGTAAATGGTCTTGTAGAGTTCGAGTAGGTCTCCCATGAAGATGAAGTTTCCAGAAAATAAAGATCACATTTTGTCAAAAACATTATGCTAGACCAACTCGGATTCATACTGGATAACCAATAGTGGATTCTGATGGATGATAGGCCCTATTAATTTTTTGGAACCTATGAAAATCTAATTGGGGTGTGTTATATCCTATTTTGAAAAAGATGTATTCAAGAATATTGATATTTTATTGCTAAAAGCTTGTGATTGTTTATGGAGATTTGGATTGGCATGGCTAGAAATTTATTTTTCTAGCTAAAATTGCATTAGGGCATAATGGATATTTCAAGTCAATATTTTTCATGAATGAGGACAAAAGATTTCTCATGTAGGTCTAAAAAAACTTATAATGTATTGTGTCTATAATTTTAGGACATATAACTAGGACCCTGATATTTTTGGAATTATATATGAAATTGGACTTATCGAGCCAATGTAATTCCTACATAATTCAGACATGAATGATTAAGTCATAAATCATTTTCTTGGGTGTTCCTATATCAGAAGAAATGGTATGAAGAAAATGTGGAAGGGGTGACTGATTTCTTTGAATCATGGGATCCATCGTATTTTCCTCATACATACAAGGAATGAATAGTATTATCCCAAGGGAAAAGTTAACACTCAATGGAAATCATGTTTTGTTGGGTGTTTAATGCAAGATACCATACAGAGAATATTGCATTGTCAAATAGTGTCATCTTATGGATGGCCAACCAATCATGTGAGTAGTTTTATAAAATTTTGATTGGGGTGTATTATAGTATAGTTCTAAAAAATATCTCGCGAGTATCATACATTCTTCCACCAAATTCTAATGAAATTTTATCCAGATCTAAACAATATTCAACATTAAGAGCGTGAAATGTGGAAGAGATAGGTCTTATCATAATGGAAATGTATGGATTGATATCGACCATGAGTTTGGAGTCTATTTCATTAATACGACGCATATGTATAATGGGATATCTCTATTTTCTTAGTGGTCCCTTTAATTATGGGACATAAGATAAAAATTGTTGTTTTGGATCTCTATTTATGTACATGATAGGGATAATTTCTCATCAGCCCAAGGATGTGACTAGGGATTGAGGCATATGCATCTCAACATATCTCAATGGGATGATAATCAATCCACTTGTAGTTTTATAGAATATCAGAATGTTTATTGTCACGCGACAACGACATCTGGTTTGCCTCTTATGATATATCTAATATGAAAATGGTAACCCTCAATGTGAATTGATATGCCTTACACAAGTGGAGAACTACTTTACCAGGATAATATGCCCAGATGAGATATGCTCGGAGTGATAAATAATGATTGATAAATGTTTCTTATACAGCACAATGAAAACACAAATGGAGGATAGGACATTTAGAATTTATGGTGGCTAGGCCATGAGATATTATCCAGGAATCTCTATGAATCTCATTAATAATATATTTAATCCACACATATTTATTGGGATCCCATGATGTTTTATGATTTGTGGTATAGACTGAGAAGAGTCGATATGACAATAGAGGATATATTGTTGGCGGGATTGGTTAATGTACTTGGGTGTCACTACATATCTTGGTTGTGGTATGAATTAATACATACATAGTTTTAAAAAAGGATTTATTATACAGTTATTAAATCCTAAAAAGGGTGTAAAGGAGTTTTTGTTTTGATAATTGTTCTTCAACTTAAGATTAGATATCTGGGAGGCACTATGTATCTTGCTGAAGCAAGAATAAAGCTACCCCAATTTTTTTAATGGGATGTCGGTTTATGTCTCAACCTTATACAGGTAGTGTATGATTTGTTTTTTATTTTGGTTGTTCCGGATATAAGAGATCTGGTCATCACTGTGTATCTTGGTGAACCAAAAACCAATCCATAAATAGTTATTAACAATTTTTACCCACAGCAAATGGGTTTTGATGTTGGAAAAATGGAATAAATATTTTCATAAATGATGGATTGGAATAAAAAAACAGTTCTAATTATTACCACACATATCATAAAAATAAAAATGAAGCTATATGTTGTGGAAATGTTCCTTGTGTAGATCATGTTCATTAATTGGGAAAAGCGGGCTAATATAATTTTTGTCATGGTTAGGCCCATGGATGGAAATATGAGTGTCACTATGTAACCCATTAGAAATTAAAATCAACCAGCAAATAGTTCATTGATAAATCATGAGGTTTATTGTAGTATGATAACTATGATTTCTTTGAAATTTATCGTCTTTCTGTTATGACATGAATCTGAGGGGGATTATTCCAATAAGAGAGGAAAAAACAATTAGGGAATGGAAATGATGTAATTAGGGCTTATCCAAGATATCATTCCAACTTTTCTTCCTCATGTTTGGTCAACACAATATCTATAACCATGTAGTGGTAATTGGGACGTGATTCGGACATACACATGGGATGTATGCCCATTTTGAAGAGGCCAGGCGGAAAATATCATCTTCTGGAAATCTAGAAGTTTCATTACATCAAATGAGAGAGATGCTATATAAAAAGATTAATGTCAATTGGTGACCAAAATGGGTGCCTTTTAGTTTTATGTTATATGACTAGGTCCTTGAGAAATGTAGTTTTTTTTCACTTAACAAGGACTATAATGCTACATAGTTTAGCATAATGGGGAATGTGCATTTTGTCATTCCTTTTATAGTCATTCTAAAAAGACCCACTATGAATTATAGAATCTTATAGCTAAAACATATATATTTCTATGTTGATTAATTTCCATTATCTAGGATGTCTGTTGTGCGAATACATGAAACACTTCCTTAGGAATCTAGAATGTCTTGAGTCGTAATGATATCTCCTTACGTTGAGATCATGGAAAAAAATCTATTATAGAGGACACTTTGTATGGAGTATGGTCCCTCCCAAATTAGATAATGTTTTGGGGCAATATTTCATAGAATTTTTGCAGTCTGAATAACCATTACTAGTTCTACATGGAGGAATTAACATTGGTGAACATTCCTATTGAATTCTCATGCTCTCTGATTCTAGTAGACATCGCAATGATGCATGATATGAAATCTATTTTCTTCCAGTCACTCCTATATATACAACCATTTTATGGATTTCTCATATGTGCATAACTAATATTTGATGGGAACATGGAGTTATGGAAAATTCACCTTAATTGGAATGATTTTTTATATCACATAAACCTTCGAATATATTGTATCCCATGTCGGTATACAATTCATAGTTTGTTATGCCCATAACCCATGAAAGTGGAAATTTCAGGATAAGAATTCTTATCCTTACACACCATAATTGAGAGTATATTAAAAATATTGTTTATATAATCTCTTATCTCTCTATTAGAAATTGCATGATAGTGGTATGAATTGTTATATTTGACATTGTACTCATGTTATAGCTTATATGCCTCAGTAGAATAGAAAGTGTTCCCAATATTCATCAGTTTGCTTTGAGCGGCTCCAAATTTTGTAATTATGTCAGATTTTATTATTTTAATAATTCTTTTATCCATTATGACATTGAGTGGTTATTCTATGTCCTATTTAAAGAGTAAATCAATAGTAGCTATGATTTATTTAAACAGATTGGCTTTTGTAAGTGGGTACAACCCTTCTATAAATATTCACCAAGTGAAAAATGCAAATGACTATATATGTATATATAGAAAAACATATATTTGATTAATTTATTTTGCATGGACCTATGAGGAATGAAATTTCAAGGTCAATTTAATAAGTACTGCATTAAATACTCTATTGTAGAGGATCGTCTCGGGGTTTGGGACATCATAATGAGTAAAATTGACAACTCACCACCTGATTTTCTCCTTCCAATTTACATTCAGTACATGTTCTCATACATGGAGGAATTCATTATAGGCATCATTCATCCTATAGTAGGACCACATTGATTAGTTATGTTGTTGAACTCATTTATTTACTCTTTTTTAAATTGAAATTTTTTTGATATCATGCAATTTTTTTCATTGTTGATGATTGTTTTATGGTAGTTTCATTCACACATAGTTGTAGATTCATTTTTGAATATGTCAACATGGTAGTTCTCTGATAATGGGATGTATGTAAATGATGGTTCTAAAAGAGACTATAACATTAAACCTCAAATAATTGAAATAGGGGGATTAAATACACTTTATCATAGTGTTATACCCATTGATCTATTTGATTAACACCTCTGAGACACCTTTCACCTATATGTAGTTCGTTTGAACTTGAAGTTCTAATACTATTCCTGTAATGATGTCTGTATATTCCAAATCATTATCAGTATATCCTTTAGATTATTGGAATGTTTACATAACCACTACCTTCCATAGAGAGATAAGCACAATCCATAACATCACATTGTCGAAAAAATATTCTTCAATTATCATCCACATTTGTCTCTTGGATGCAAAACCAAAGTACAGTCCACAATTTTCCCCCACCATGAATAGTGAAAATTCCATCATCTATAAACATTGTATTCAATGAATAAATTTCTAAAAAATATTGCTCGGAAAGGAAATATTACAAGGTCTATCCTTTCCATAAATTATGAGGGATAAAATATATATCTTACTGCTAAAGAATAACTACCCACCATACCAAACATCAAGTTATTATAGGACAACAGATGATATATTTATGTGAGTTATTACTAGGGGCTAATTCGTAAACGTGTTGTTGTAGGAAATGTTTGAACTCCTGATCAATGTTGATTTATAACTGGAATCTCTCTTAGTTATTTGAATAATGATTTTTGTTGTCATGCTTAATTTGACTGAGATAGTAAAGGTAATTTTCTTCCATGGAATCATTATTTTTGTATAATTATATTCCAAGTGAACATTCTAATTACATCACATATATACTTAATATCTTTCCTTCTATTAGTGGAAAAAATACCCATGTACTCAATAGGTATTTCAAGAAGATATTAATTACTTCTTAATAGTAGCATGTCCGCTGATATTTGACCACCTTTCTCCTTATTATGGAAAAGGGAATACATTTCATAAGAGGCTGGATATATATTGTTGGAGGAAGTCCATGTGTCATTATATTTCACAGAAGACATTCAGGTTCTATGGAATCCACGTGTTAATGATATATTTCTTTTTATTTGTATAAAAATCAATTCTATGACGGTGTAAATAGAATCCAAGAAACATTCATGAGATTACCTTGGAAGAACTTGTTATGGGGTTTATATTCATTCTATGTTGTCTAATAATATAGAATATGTTCTCTAAGTCATCCAGGTGAATTGAACGTTTTTGAGACTTGACCACTATATCATCAATGTACCTTTCCACAAATGCATTCTGAAATGTTTTGAGGATGAAATGCATAACATTTTGGTTTGTGGATGTGTTGTTATTTAAGACAATGGGAACTAACATATAAGAGAATACACCCTGAGGTGACCTATTAGTGGTGGATTATTCATCTGCTAGAGATATGATAATTTATTTATACCAGGAGTATCTATTCGGGAAGGGATGTGATTGATAATCAGTTGTTGCATCAATTATGAGTTTTTTGACTAGAACTGTGAAGTCAGATTTATGATAGTTCTGATTGATAAAACTAATATAAGTGGAGTAAATGATTTTCCCATTCATATTTTTCATTAGGTCAATATCAAATAGTTATTTGGGATATTTTGCCCCTCAGATGGCATTTTACATTATGGTATTATCCACTTCAGCCTCAATATTGGAGGCATGAGTTGGGTGTGTCCATCCAGCTGCTTTTTTGTACCCTATATTGTCTTATAGTATCCCAAGTTATTGGTGTCCACCTTGATGTTAACACCATGAATCTCTATGAAATTCTAAGAAAAAATGTCCCACTATTTCTATAGGATGGAAATATACACCTATAATTTTTTGGGATTACAATAACTACTAATTATAATTGGTTATGTAACTTCTGTTGTACCCCAATTAATGTCATTGAGTTCACCCACAGTCATGAGGATTCATTACTCAAATGCTAGAGGGTCATTCCTAAGGTATTCATCTTCTTAACATTCTTTAGGGTTTACTTATTTGATAATGATTTTTATGTATATGATGATGAAATAATCTCTCAGTTTCGAGATAAATCATCATTTGGGAATCCATAAGACAAATTAATCATTTTTGGACAAATCAATGTTCTAAATCCCTTTTGGGGCTCATGTGGGGTGATGAGAGACTAAGAATGTGAATCCCAATCTTCTAACATTAATGTACTAAATTATTCCATCATACTGGTTGAAAGTGGTGTATGTTAAAAGTCTCGGGATGGAATAATGACATTTTCATTGAGCCTTTCTTCATTGCGTAGAGAGTAAATGACTTCTTTTTTGCTTACTGGTATAGTTATGATGACTAAAATTATAGAAATCACTAAATGAGTGCATGATTTTTAGAAGAACCATTCAAATTGATTGGTGTGAAGTATGTATTATTCAACGAGTTTCAAGACATGATTATCCAAGATCATCTCCATCCCATTTGGGGCTGTAATCAGAGAAACATCAACAACTATTCACTATTTTCTTCTTATGTTGTAGAACCATTCATCAATGTATTCTTACTCACATGATCAGAATGTGTATTTATGACTAGAAAATATCTTAATTTAAAAATTGAAAAAATATTTTATGCATTGGAGTAATGATGAAGGAAATACTACATGTTGATGTATCATCAGTCTTATGATCACGTAATTGAATGTTTAATCCTTCAAAACAACCATGAAGTATGAATAGGAAACAAGGAATATGAACATTTTTCAATGTAAGATATTTTCAATTGTTTCATTATAATTCCATTCATAGAATTGTTACATAATAGTGGAGGGGTACATGTGGGATTTTTTGGGACCTCCTTTGAAATGTTCCTAGACTAGAATGAGGATGACTCCAAATCCATTATCAGAAAATACTGAGTGGATATCAATTTAATTTACCCCACGAGATATAAACAATGGAATAACATGTCCTTGTATGACCGAATACTTATCATTATCGATTAAATAAATGACTACCTGAAATTATATAAGATTATTCTCTCTATGATAAAATTTTTCAATGAAAACATCAACTTCAAACTATTTAAGGCTCAACAAGGCCTCTATGAGTACATCCTCGAGGACTTTTCATAGAAAAGATGTATCTAGAAATTCTAACTATTCCATTAAATGGGAAAGATTCATTAAAAATTAAATCTTATTATAGATATTTATACACCTCCAAACAAAGATAGTTTCTTTCAAAAGAGAAATTTTAGCTAACATTCCTATGGAATATGGAATGTCCCATTGAATATGAGTTGAACGTACTTCTTTTCATGGTATATTAGGTTGGTCGGGTCTACATGTACAACGAGGCTAATTAGGTGATGAAATAACTTCTAATTAATCTTCTAGGATGATTGGAGCATGGTATACCCAATCAGGTTCATGTAAATCCCTTTGTTCTTATTGGACTTGTTGAAGAGCCCCCCCCCCCTCCCCATTAGTTTCTTCTGCAAAGACGGTTCGAGCTGGAGTGTGGTTAAAATAGTGACTTTTGGAATGAAAATTTCTTCCCCTATACCCTCACTACTGATAAACTATTCCCCATGTTCCACAATCTATTGTTGGATATTTGGGATTATAATCATGTTTATCATTAAATAAGGGTTCAATTAATTGAATAACGTTAATGGAAGTGGAAATCAAATCCTCTTCTGATGACTATTTTTTATGATGGGTTGACTATTATGGTGTACTTTGTTAGGGAAGTACCCATAATTCAAGGTCTGTTGGAATGGAATACACTATTTTATTTGATAAAATCTCATTTGGTTAATTTACATACTCCTACATCTTCTTCATACTCATATAGCTGTATCGCTTCATGGTGGTTTTACCATTAGATGACTAAGCTACTAGTGAGGTTGGATGTATTAAAAAAACAATGGAAGTAGGGATTGTGTGATGTTTCAACTATATTTTCAGAATATCACGACTCCATATGATCATTTTCCAATACATATTTCAACTAAACATATTTTCTCTCTTCCTCTTAACTTCATAACATTCGTTTTGTTCCACTTGATTAATTGAAGAAACATGCACCCTATGATGGTGTAATTTTCAACTTCACATTCCCAGAGTCTACTAGATTTTTTCTGATTTCTTTAAAGAAAAAACAATCCTAAAAGTGGTACCCCATCATCTGATGGATAAGGTTATATTTTTGGAGATCATTTTAAACTTCATTTTTGGGTTTAATGGGAATTTTCAACTTGAAGAAGTTGTTTTTCTAATGCAGATATGAAATAGTCCGATACATGGATATTTTGAAAATAATATACCTTGTTTTTCATCTCTTGAAACTTTTTATACCTCTGATATCTCTTATTATCCTTACTAGACAGATGTTGTTACTTATTCGTGGGAGGTGTAATCGTATAATATTATGCTGCCTTCGATGTAGGATCAGGTACCTAACCCTTCAAAATTATAACAATAGCAACCTCTATTTTCCTAATATCATTCTCTATGTTGATGGAATTAATTGGGCCTTGACATTGGAAATTGTGATTCAGTAATTCACATTTTCAGAAACATTTTTACGGTGTCAAACCCCACCTATTTTTTTCATTGGGAATAGCAGTCTAGTCAACTCATCACAATGATTAACTATATAGATGAAAAATATCTCATGTAGGGGGAGTGGTAGGTTCATGGCGTATGTTAGTAATTTACAATGACTTTTGGAATATGATACTCTTTAATTCACTCATTTCATATAGTTCTAAATGTCAAAGACTATTGAATGCATCATATTTATGAAAAATTTAAAGATAAGTTTTTTTATCGAGGTCATCCTTGAACTAAATAACCATGCCCCAAAATATGTCTACTACACAAAGGCTATTGATTTCAATGATGTTATAAATAACCTGTGTTTTACTACCTCTTTTTTTATCCATACCCATCATGGTTTAATAGTTATATAATAAATTTGTAAAATGTGGATATGGGTCTCCTAATACATAAAAAATAGAAATGTAGGGTCCCCAATGATTGGAATGGGAAGAGATAGATCTATGGTATCAGGGTAAGTATTGTTTTCAGGATGTATTAGTGAAAATAATCCATCCATGTATTCTTATAGATCCATTAATGACACAAAAGAGTTTAAAATCAGTTATGAAATGTCATGTTAAACTTGTCTCAAAACCGGTGCGACTGCCAGAGATTGAATAAGTGTGGTGATCGGTAGGTCCATTGGTGATGAAAACAATGCTACATGTCATGGGTAGCCTATAGGGGAATTATTATAAGTATAGGCCAAAACATACTCTAGTTTTGCACCCAATTTTGTGAGTTATGGGTCTTATTCTTTAGGGTCCAAATATATTAGTGGTTTGTATCCTATATTATGTAGTCGTTCTCCAAATTATTCAGTTTCTCTGGAAATACATTTTGTTGTGGTGCGCCAACTGGAAGATCATGTTTATGATATTATTATAGTTCATATTTAGTATAATGGATTCCTTGGAGTAATTATACATTGACTCTCCTTGATTCATTCATTTCTTCTTTTGGAATTGAAAATCATTCCCCTAGTTATATGATCATAGACTCTCTAAAAGGTCAATGGGGAAATATATGACCTTTAACATTTCTCTTATTTTCTGTAGTAAAGGTGGATTTTTCAAGGGTGTGCCCAAATTTAAGGAAATCAACTGTTTTTTGTTACACACACCTTTTTCATTCGCTTCATTGTAGACCGTGTCATGAAACAAAATTTTTTGTTTAGAAAAAACTTGAATTGGCATCATGTCCCACAAAATCTTTTAGTGAGGAGTTGATGAAATTTACTTATATAATGTTTTTTGTTTACAGCCTACCAGTGTATGTGAAAGACTGTCTTCTACAACAACTTCCATCATGACATATTTAAAAAATTTCCTACTTTTTGGAGACACTTGGTGAATAGGAATCCAAAGGGAATATCTATATAGTTCATACAAATGCATCCCAAACAAGGGTATAAAGACCTGGGATGTGATGAACTAGGAGGTTCCACACTAATTTATTTCCTCTAAGAGATAGAATATTTACTATTACTTTGGAGGGGATCATTGAGGTGAAAAATTCCACATCACTGAGGGATCGATTCATTCGCATTCATCTTTCACAACCCTACAAATCTGGTTCTCTAAACTCAAGGGTTGGTTCTGAAAGTCCCTCCGACCTATTGGATGGTGTTTCACTTAAACCTCCATGGGTTCTATTTTCTCGGATACCCTTCTAATTTTACAGAGTCTTGTATGAACATGGGTTTGGAGAATCCTTGGATATGCAAATGGATCAAACATTTCTGGAGATCTTTGTTATATTTCTGAAATTTTCATTATTTTATTTAGTTGAACCTCAATGTTCGATGATTTCATGATATTATCATATTCTTAACTCAATAGTGTCTCTATGTCCTTTATTCTATTATCACTATGTTGATGATAGTTTTCAAAGGATTTTTTTTTCTTATATTTTATTGTGAATAGTTTTTATATGGTTTTTCTTGTTAGAATCTATAACATTTTGTGCTACATCAATCCATGGCATTTTTGGATTAATAATCATGGTGAAAAGTAACACTCCATGAAAACCCCATCCTCAAATAGAAACACTATTTGGGGAATCATAGATCTACTATCACAACCTATGATATGAATTGCATCATGCACGTTGAAGGGAATCTTATTTTTCCTTGATCTTTAGGTTTCATTAATCAAAGATATCTTACATGTCATGTTTTCATTATACCCCTTCAATTTCCAAGAGTGTTCTTTGATACTCATTTTATGGTAATACTTTCTCTTTTATATGATGAATATGTTCCCATAAACATATGATGATGTAGTTACAACAATATTCTAAAAAGGCCTCTAGAATGTATTATTAAGGGGTGGAAAAGTCTATATCATGAATCATATTTCATCCAGATCCTATTGTTTACTCATTTTTAAAAATCCATATTCAATATTTTGGGAGCAACCTATCTCTCGTCAGAATAGAGTGGGAACATTCTCACTATTTTATCAAAAGTAGTGAGATTATTTGGGATTTCCTTCTCTATGTTGGATGGAAGGTGATCCTTGTGATGTTTGGAAGATGACCATAACTCTGGTCTAAATTTTGTTTATAAAGGATTGAAATTGAAAATATGAAGGCATTTAAAAATGAATCGACTTTTTTTCAAATGTTTCTCACTATTGGGAAGTTTCTAAACACTACATTACCAATTGTAGAAATATTTTTACAACAAAAAACCCTACTACAGAGGGAACCTTCGTAGTAGAGACCATCATGTGGAGGAAAACCGTGGAGGATTACAATTAGAGGAATACCCTACATCACCATGACTTTCTGGTCACATATAGTGTTGTTGATTCTATAATCAAGATATGGGCTCTTGAGATAGGTCAAATTATACAAATTAAGCAATCCATGATGATGAAGTGTCTGTAGGGGACCATTAAAATTACTCCAACTTCTATAGTAACATGATAATGGTGGGGTATGGTCACGAGCATCCACATATAATAAAATGAGGGCTTCAAGAACTCCATCACTTGTTTGTTCGATAACATAGTTCCACTCTTGATTTGCAATTCATATTTGAGGATGATTCAACTTGAATGTCTTTTTATGTGCGATTGGGGCCACATTCTAGGAGAAGTGGTTTTCACAGAAATGTGTTTGTGCATATATTGGAGTGAACATTGGGATAATTTAATTATCTTCAACTCGATCAAGATTATTTTCTCAATCTGATTGTCCATATAGTATGGTGGAATATTTCTAATATCAATCCTTTATAGAAAAAATGAGTATATTTTATGTGGGGTGACATAATGATGAGCCACCACAATTTTGGGTAAATAGATATGTGTTTTTCCCCTATGGTCTATAGTCATAAGAATTATGATGTTTGAGAATGTCTACATGATTAGGGTAGGGATTTGTATCTATATTATCACCATTGGGAGGATATTTGTGGTGACATTAGTGGTCATAATTATGGTGTATTACCATCTCGTATCTAATATATTTTTATGTTCTTGATACTATCCTCCCTTTCTGGTAGGTTGATAATCAATGTACTCATCTGTCGAAGAATATAGTTTAGTCTCCCCCATTCATATCATTGATACATTTCAAATGAATTATTTGGGTGCTACCTAATGAGGTTGTTGGAAATATTG
The DNA here is from genome assembly GCA_963277665.1 of Viscum album. Lineage (NCBI taxonomy): Eukaryota > Viridiplantae > Streptophyta > Magnoliopsida > Santalales > Viscaceae > Viscum > Viscum album. Next base: position 1,439,819,660 of record OY728159.1, read on the forward strand.
TTTAATAAATAATGATGTGTGTGCAGAGATGCATCTTTCTACCAAACATGGTGGGTGGTATTATTTAATTGCTTCTAGACAATATTTCATGCTAGAGTAGTGGGGTAGGATTGGTTAGTTGAGGAAGAAAAATGTTCCTTCCAATGGTTTTCAACCATATTTGAATAGTGGGCTTAAATGGAAGTCATTAACAGAGTCTTTTAGCTTCCAGAACAATGGTGGATTGGTGTAAGTTCATACTCATAATTTTCCACCAAATTGGATTGGTGGAATTATTCGTAGGGGAATGTGTTCTGACACTACTCCATGTTGGCTATTTTTCATCCCTAGTATTCCATTTTTATGCTCATTTTCAATCTTCATGGGTCAGATAGCCAAGGACAACAACCTCATCATGTTGAGATTTCACTACTACATGATGTTTCCTGTGATTATTGTGAGAAGGGACCTTGAGAAGGCCACATGTGCTTTCTAGAGGTTGTAACACCCCGAGATTTTATGTAAAATATATTTTTTAATTTCATTAATGTCTTGTGTTGTGCGCAACACCAAAAGGAGCTTTCACAACATGCATTCTTGACTTTCCTTGCATTACACGCAATCGTGACCTTCTTCGATAGCGTGTGTAGTACGCAATACCGTGTTTCACTAAACAATGATATGCTATTAAAATATTAATAAAACTAGCAGTTATGAATAGTAATAACCACTTTTTAAAATTTTGAAATTTTTATTTTTCAAAATGGACTTCATTTCTGGATTCGGAATATCGAAATGAACTTAGGGTGAAATTTTGGTACATTTCAGAGAACTTTCATTTTCTGATAAATAGTGAAAATTACTAAATTTTAATTAAAAACAACCTTTTTAATGGAAATAATTAATAGTGATAAATTATTAATTTGAGTGGTTTTAATGTATATTTATAATATATTTTTACAATTTTATACAATGTTGGTCATTGGATGTAATTTCACATTTAAACCAGACATAAACAAGTGTCAATTTTTTGATAGTTATTATCTCTTAAAAACACGCTATTTGTTTTGACGACGGGATTTAATTTTTAAATTAATTAATGCAACTGATATTTTTTGAATTTGGTAAAATAGACATAATTTTTGAGCTCATAATATCAAATATAGCTTAGGCCTAATTTTTGGTATTTTTCTGGAAACTTTCATTTTTTGATGAATAGTGAAACCACTAAGTGGTAGTTAAAAAAATTAATTTTTCATAAAACATAATTTTACCGCTTCTGTGAGTGGAATTTCTAAAATCTGAGAGACACGGTTGATGTCATTAAGTAAAATGTTGTTCAATGAGATGAAAATAATTTTTGGTGAATAGTAACTTTTTACTTTTTTTACCACGGTTAAAAGTAAATAGGATAATTAAGGGTAAAAATGATATTATTATTACCCTAACACATTTTCTAATTCTATTGAACAAGTGTAATTGGAACATAAACAACCTTAAGAATAATATATGACCATTTAGGCCCACTTGGATTAGATTATGACATTTATTATAAATTTATTTAAAGAAGGGCTAAAATAGTTAAAATCAAAGTTTAATAACTAAATCATTTTAATATGAGGTTATACATAAGATAAATTCGACTATAAATATTCATTATAAAGCTAAATGATTTCCTGCATAATGGTATTTTATTTGTAATTTTTAGACATTAAATAATCTAATTTATTTATGACACAACAATGATGCAGTAATTATCTTATTAATGAAATATTGACATAATTGATGTTATAAATACCCAAATAAATGTAATTTGAGACTTTTTATGACATACACAAATTTTCTAGGTTAATATGACATGTTATTGTTTATTTAAGTAACTTGGTCCGAACTTATCATTCTCTTATGAATTTCATAAAAATCATGTACCATATAGTGTCAAAATTGACATAAATTTGTTTTTAAAACAAATATTATATTATTAATTGTTATTTTATTCTTAAAAATCTATGGTTCGGCCAAATGACTTATATAAGGTTATATATATTAATAATAAACAATTTGGGGTTAGTTTGACTTGATATAGTAAGTTTATTAACCATATAGTGTAAGAAAACAAAAAGACACGGTAAAAGTTAAATTATTTAACTTAGAGTTAAATCTAATTGATAAGGTTAAAATAATAACCTCAACTTGTCTAAATCCTATTGGATGAGAGGATTTAGACACTTCCCCACCTTATCTTCGAAATATATCAATTTGGAGCCATTTAAAACCGATCATTACTTTATTATAAAATAATATTTTTATTTTTCCCAAAGGTGCCCCTCTCCTCCCTTATAAAAGGAACCTCCTCCCTCTCCTCCTCACACCAATATGAGCATTCAATCTTGGCCAACCCCTTCCAAAGTCTCTCTCCACTTCCGTAGTATCATGCTAGAGGTCCTGGTCTTCTTCAATGACCATCCTTAGTTCTTTAAGTGGAGGATAAGAAAAGGGGCGTCAAAAAGAGGTAATATCCATTACCGATCTTTTTCAATTTCTTTCTTATTCTACTTCTTCTTCTTTATTTGTTTCATTATAAAGTAATAACATAAGTATTTATTATATACTGATATGTTATTATAAATATGAAACAACTCTAATTAACCTTCTTTCCATCCTATGGAAAAAGGAAATCACCGCGCGTGCGTACGTACGGAATACCGTCTCCACGCCGTGGTATTATCTATTTTCTGCCACCACCTTAATTGGATTGGTATAATGGTGTAATGTGTAACTATATATTATTATTATAAAGTGATATAGATACTGAAATAGTATACATACACTTCAACACAAGTTCACGATCATGAGAACGATATCATCACTCGTGTGTACGTACAGACTACCGTCTCCACGACGCGATGAGATTCATTCTCCATGTTAACCATTTAAGAATGATTATAAAGTATACATAAGAAATAATAATGAAATATATGAAATTTTGTATCTACTGGATTTATGTATATATTTATTTCATCTACATACTTCCATTCAAGACAATAAGGAAAGGAAAACAACATTCATGCGTTTGTATGGACTACCGTCTCCATGAACGGTGTGTTTCATTTAATTTATCTATCTATTATATATATATATATATACGGAATATATATGATATATAAATCATGTTTTATATTCAGTAAGTAAGTAAATCATGATATAATTAATAATAATGTCATGAACAACAAGTCCAAACACCTACGATAAATGAAACGATTTTACCCAAAACGCTTCTTTAACATGTAATTTACAAAAGAACGGGTAGTATAATGTCATTTGTGAACCATATATGATATCATAAGAATGAATATGATTCTGTAATAAGTTAATGACATTATATAAATCAATATACAGGAGATTCGGACACTTACGAAGAAAATCGGACTTAAGGTAAGGGAAATATCACAATCTCATTTTTATCCGAGATTGTTTATACTTTGTTATTTACTGGGCTGTATTTTATCATCCACATCCATGTTTCCTCAATATGTAATATTATTTCCATCCACCTACAATTTTTTAAATCCAATTTTACCCTTCGGTGAGTTTTTATTAAAGGATATGAAAGGAATCTTTTGTCGTTTTTCGTACGAGGGAATTTTTGACTTTTCCGACAAAAGTACGAAAAATGTTTTTTTTAACTTATACGACACGAATGGATTTTTAAAACATTATTTCCAAAAATATTCCATTACAAGTTTCCAAGTTTATTTTTAATCAACTTCTTTTAGTTTAAAATTGTATGACATGTTAAGAATGGAAAGGTGTTTTTGAAGTAGAAAGGATATTTTCCTCAAGAATGGAGTTCAAGTATTTTATCAAAATTATTTTTATGAATTCCTTTATCTTATAAGAATTGTTTGATGATGTCACGATGTTTATGATTCCCATTTTTATCACATGGGTTGTGCAATGATGTCTGATTTATGATTTTGTGGCACACGTAAGAATGGTATCATTATGATTTGGGTGGGTCCTATATCTCCCTCCAATGCATGGGGTAAAGATTTTATATCTCATGAGATAGACATGGCTGAAACGGTAGGTTATACCGGTTCAGTGAAATAGGACTGAAACGAGGGTGACTCGGATCAGAAATGGACTTTGACCACTAAGATAGTCTTGGCAATGAGTCTTGACTAATAATACATGATTCTCTATGATTATGTGTGTATGCGACAAAGATTTATGTTTAAGTTATGATTATTGGGATTTCATTTCACTACTATGATTTATCCCGTGTTATGAAATTATTCTCTCTTTTCCAGGTTATGATTTCAAAAATGTTATGTTCTTATGAATATGATGTGATTGATATTTCTTTTGTTTACCCTTACTGAGCATTTGAGCTCACCCTTTTATGTTTTCTTTTCCCGAGGATATAAAGAAAGGTTTTAGGTATAAAAAAAAGAAGATCTTTATGGGAGATGTTGAAGATCTTTCACCATGATTAGAATAATATATTCTGAGTTTCCAAAGACACTAAACTATTACGATCCTGGTGTGTGTGTTTTTGTTATGTACTATGTATTCCTCAAAACTAATGTAATGTCCATGTACGTCAGGCTTCGGGTCTCTACAATTTGTATTAGAGGAAAGGATCAGTCAACCTTTGGAAACTAGGATGCGAAAACATTAGTGAGATCCCTAGAGATATTTCTAAGGTATGTCTAGGGATGTCCCTAAGGATAAGTATACATATAGGATATAGTCCTAGAAATATGGTAAGGATCTTAGAATTTAACCTAAGATGTTAGATATTAAGGGTACTCCCCCTTTATTATGTTGTTTTCCCTAGCATGATTTTTGCCTCTCACACTATTCTTTTTGGGTTTTAGAGGATGGCTGGAACCCGAAGGAACCGTGTTGATCACTGTAATGGACAATGCAATGATTGTCCTCCTGAACAATCAAATGTTATGGGATATGGAGTGCAAAATCATATTTCTATACTTACACAAGCTATGAATCATTCTGGACATCCAAATGAGCAGGGAAGGGAACAATATTCTATTGAGTCCTTCATGAGGCAAAGTCCACCTTCATTCAATGGGCCTTCCGATCCACTTGTTGTTGAACAATTGATCAGTACCACTGAAAATATATTTTCAGTTCTTCAATGTTCTGAACATGATAAAGTCATCTTAGCAGTATATCGTTTGGAAGGTGAAGCTGATCAATGGTGGAATCTTATCAAAAATACGAGGCCAGGAGATGAAATTGAGTCCATGGAATGGGACGAGTTCAAGAACTTGTTTTTCAGTAAGTACATACCTCGTATTCTTCGAACAAATATGGAAAATGAATTTCTTGAGCTGAATCAGAAGGATGATGAATCTGTTGCTATATACGAAGCGAATTTTACAAGACTTGTAAGGTATGCATCTGGCATTATCATCCGACCTGAAAGTAAAGTTCATCGATTTTTCAGTGGATTAAAACCAAGTCTTCGAAGTGCATTAGCTATAAGAGACTTCAATAGCTATGAAGAAATTGTGTGTTGTGCTATCAAGGTAGAAATGGAATTTGGTGTTACATATCCATCTCATGGTTTTGAGAAGAAACGAAAGATGGAGTTCAAGGAGAAATCATAGAATAATGGTGAAAAGATGATGAATGTTTCCTTACGCACAAAGTGTGGAAATAAGCATGGTGGAGATTGCCTTAAAGGTACTAGAAAATGTTTTAAGTGTGGAAAAGAAGGTCATCGAGCAGCTAAGCGTCGAAGTAATGGAAAAAGGGTTTCTAATGATGTGAATAAAGCAAACACTGCAGAGAACGCACCACCAACACTTCAATGTTTCAAGTTCAAGGAAATGGGGAATTATTCTAATAAATTACCTAATCCAAGGGTTAGTGATGATCAACATGAGCAACCGATTAAGGAAAAGGAGAAAGGGAAGTCACATGCGATCACTATTGGCAATGTTGACAACGATGTGGTGGAATGATTAAGTGTTTATGTAATGGGATTTCAAAATAGTATCATGGATTCTCATTTATGGTATTGTGGAATTTTAAAATATCTATGTATTGGTTTTCAATAATTATATGATACTGGTAACCAGGGAAAAAGTGATTGAAATATTTTTGGAAAGTATATGATCTGAGCATAATGAAGGGACAAGAAGATAATGAGATGTTTGATTGTATTCATGAGCTCATGATTGATATAAGGACAAAGTATATAGAATTTTGAGGATTTTGGTATGTGGAAAGGGTTATCTTTTGACAACACTCATGTTTTCACTAAGATTCAATGGGTATTCATTTTTCAAGAGATTACATGATCATGGTATTCACATGACTAGAATGTGACAAACAAGATATATGAGGGATAAATGATGGCATTCACGTGATCATTTTCTCTATACTATGAGTTTGGACCGAAGTATTTTAGATAAGCCTAAAGATTGGAATGGATTATGTTGGACATAAGTTAGTATTGTTTAAGGATAAAACTTTTTTTGATATTGTTGATGGGATGTTATAATAATGTAGTTTTAGAAAAAGGACAACCTGCAGGATGTGCGACAACCCATCGCGTCGGCCAAGGTTGTGGGAATCGAACCCACAACTAAAGTGCAGCATGCCTTTATCGCATACCCCTGGCCTACAGAAAGTCCCTGGTTAGTGGAAACAAGTTTTATTTTATTAAGCGGTATGATATATGAAGTATATGTTAATTTTTGGAATCATATATGATTAACCTCACCAAAGACAGACTTATGTATATTTGATAACTATTGCTAATCTTTTGTTTGAAACAGATGGAATGACCCATCATTCTATCACATGATCTGTTAACACTTCACAAATAACAAAATCAACTTCATTTCTTTAAGAGATGAAGTGGAAATTTTTCAAAGCACGAACAATAGTGAGATTGTACCAATATCAAGTAAGTATTTCTTCTAATTCAAAATTTTCAACTTTAGGGAAATGATATTGAAAACCAAAAATGTTGTCCTAGTGATCTTATATCTGATGAATCAGATGGTACCCTAGATCATCAAAAATTTATGGCTTTGCGATTGTTGGCTTTTTCATAGCCATGTTCTCTACCACTCTCCATCAAAACATGATGGTTAGATTTCTCTTCGATGTCCATATTTTCACCTATGTGGAAACCCAGTGATTAGTTTATTTGGGTAACCGTTACTTTTCATACTTTTGTTTTTAAATATTGGTTTTGGTATTCCTTTTTACGATGTGGGTTTCTATTAAAGAAACTTTCAAATTGTAAACCATTTATAACGCCGAAAAATTTCGAGGGCGAAATTCATTTTAAGGGGGGTAGAATGTAACACCCCGAGATTTTATGAAAAATATTCTTTTTAATTACATTAATGTATTGTGTTGTGCGCTACACCAAAAGGAGCTCACACAAAACTCATCCTTGACTTTCCTTGCATTACACGCAATCACGACCTTCCTCGATAGCGTGTGTAGTACACAATACAGAGTTTCACTAAACAATGATATGCTATTAAAATATTATTAAAACTAGCCGTTATGAATACTAATAACCACTTTTTGAAATTTTGAAATTTTTATTTTTCAAAAAGGACTTCATTTCTGGATTCAGAATATCGAAATTAGTATAGGGTGAAATTTTGGTACATTTCAGATAACTTTCATTTTCTGATGAATAGTGAAAATTACTAAATTTTAATTAAAAAAAACCTTTTTAATCGAAATAATTAATAGTGATAAATTATTAATTAGAGTTGTTTTAAAGTATATTTATAATATATTTTTACAATTTAATACAATATTGGTCATTGGATGAAATTTCACATTTAAACTAGACATAAACAAGTGTCAATCTTTTGATAGTTATTATCTCTTAAAAACACGCTATTTGTTTTGACGACGGGAATTAAATTTTAAATTAATTAATTAAACTGATATGTTTTGAATTTGGTAAAATAGACATCATTTTTGAGTTCATAATATCAAATATAGCTTAGGCCTAATTTTTGGTATTTTTCTGAAAACTTTCATTTTTTGATGAATAATGAAACCACTAAGTGGTAGTTAAAAAATGAATTTTTCATAAAACATAATTTTACCGCTTCTGGGAGTGGAATTTCAAAAATACGAGAGACACGGTTGATGTCAGTAAGTAAAATGTTGTTCAATGAGATGAAAATAATTTTTGGTGAATAGTAACTTTTTACTTTTTTTACCACAGTTAAAAGTAAATAGGAAAATTAACGGTAAATATGATATTATTATTACCCTAACACATGTAATAATTCTATTGAACAAGTGTAATTCGAAAAAAAACAACCTTAGGAATAAAATATGACCATTTAGGCCCACTTGGATTAGATTAGGACATTTATTATTAATTTAATAAAAGAAGGGTTAAAATAGTTAAAATCAAAGTTTAATAACTTAATCATTTTAATATGAGGTTATACATAAGATAAATTCGACTATAAATATTCATTAGAAAGATAAAAATATTTAATACATAATGGTATTTTATTTGTAATTTTTAGACATTAAATAATTTAATTTATTTATGACACAACGATGATGCAGTAATTATCTTATTAATGAAATATTGACATAATTGATGTTATAAATTCCCAAATAAATGTAATTTGAGACTTTTTATGACTTAAACTAATTTTAGAAATTTTAAATGACATTTAATTGTATATTTAAGTAACTTGGTTGGAACCTATCATTATGTTATGAATTTCATAAAAATCATGTACCATGTAGTGTCAAAATTGACATAAATTAGTTTTTAAAACAAATATTATATTATTAATTGTTATTTTTTTCCTAAAAATATAATTTTATGCCCAATGGCTTATATAAGGTTGTATATATTAATAATAAACAACTTGGGGTTCGTTTGTCTTGATATTGTAAGTTTATTAACCATATAGTGTAAGAAAACAAAAAGTCACGGTAAAAGTTAAATTATTTAACATATAGTTAAATGTCATTTATAAGGTAAAAATAATAACCTAAACTTGTCTAAATCATATTTTATGAGAGGTTTTCGACCCATACCCACCTTATCTTCGAAATATATCAATTTAGAGCTATTTAAAACCGAACTTGACTTTATAATGAAATAATATTTTTAGTTTTCCCAAAGGTGCCCCTCTCATCCCTTGTAAAAGGGCACCTCATCCCTCTCCTCCTCACACCAATTTGAGCATTCAAGTTCTGCCAAACCCTGCCAAAATCTCTTCTCCACTTCCCTTGTATCATCCTAGAGGTCCTGGTCTTCTTCAAAGACCATCCTTAGTTCTTTAAGTGGAGGATAAGAAAAGGCAGGTCAAAAAGAGGTAATATCCATTACCGATATTTTTCAATTTATTTCTTCTTCAACGTATTCTTCATTAGTTGTTTCATGATAAAGTAATAACATCAGTATTTATTATATACTGATATTTTATTATAAATATGAAACAACTCTATATAACCTTCTATCCATCCTACGGAAAAAGTAAATCACAGCGCGTGCGTACGTACGGAATACCGTCTCCAAGCTGTGGAGTAATATATTTTCATCCACCACCATAATTGGATGGGTATAATGGTGTAATGAGTAACTATATATGATTATTATAAATTGATATTGATACTTAAATAGTATACAAACACTTCAACACAATTTCACGATCATGAGAACGATATCATCGCTCCTGCGTACGTACGTACTACCGTTTCCACGACGCGATGAGATTCATTCTCCATGTTAACCATTTAAGAATGATTATAAAGTAAATATAAGAAATAATAATGAAATATAAGAAATTATAAAGATACTATATTTATTTATATATTTATATCATCTACTTACTTCCATTCAAGATAATAAGGAAAGGAAAACAGCGTTCATGCGTACGTACGGACTACTGTCTCCATGAACGGTGTGTTAAATTTCATTTATCTATCTATTATATATTTATATATACTGAATATATATGATATATAAATCATGTTTTATATTAAGGAAGTATGTAAATCATGATATAATTAATAATAATGTCAAGAACAACAAGTCCAAACACCTACGATAAATGAAATGATTTTACCCAAAATGCTTCTTTGACATGGAATTTACAAAAGAACGGGTAATATAAAGTAATAAGTGAATCATATATGATATCATAATAATGAATATGATTCTGTAATAAGTTAATGACATTATTTAAATCATTATACAGGAGATTCAGACACTTACAAAGCAAATCAGACTTAAGGTAAGGGAAATATCACAATCTCATTTTTATCCGAGATTGTTTATACTTTGGTATTTACTGGGCTGTATTTTATCATCCACATCCATGTTTCCTAAATATGTAATATTATTTCCATCCACCTACAATTTTATAACTCCAATTTTACCCTTCGGTGAGTTTTTAGTAAAGGATATGAAAGGAATCTTTTGTTGTTTTTCGTACGAGGTACTTTTTGAGTTTTCCGACAAAAGTACGAAGAAGGTTTTTTTAACTTATACAGCATGAATGGATTTTTAAAACATTATTTCCAAAAAGATTCCTTTACAAGTTTTCATGTTTATTTTTAATCAACTTCTTTTAGTTTAAAATTGTATGTCATGTTACGAAAGGAAAAGTGTTTTTGAAGTAGAAAGGATATTTTCCTCAAGAATGGAGTTCAAGTATTTTATCAAAATTGTTTTTATGAATTACTTTATCTTATATGAATTGTTTGATGATGTCACGATGTTTAAGTTTCCCATTTTTATTACATGGGTTATGCAATGATGTATGATTTATCATTTTGTGGCACACATAAGAATGGTATCATTATGAGATGGGTGGGACCTATATCTCCCTCTAATGCATTGGGTAAAGATTTTATATCTCATGAGATAGACATGGCTGGAACGGTAGGTTATACCGGTTCAATGAAACAGGACTAAAATGAGGGTGACTCGGTTCAAAAATTGACTTTGTCGACTAAGATAGTCTTGGCAATGAGTCTTGACTAATAAGACATGATTCTCAATGATTATGTGTGTATACCACAAAGCTTCTTGTTTAGGTTATGATTATTGGGATTTCATTTCACTACTATGATTTATCCCATGTTATGAAATTATTCTCTCTTTTGTAGGTTAAGATTTCCAAAATGTTATGTTCTTATGAATATGATGTGATTGAAATTTCTTTTGTTTACCCTTAATGAGAATTTGAGCTCACCCTTTTATGTTTTCTTTTCCCTAGGATATAAAGAAAGGTTTTAGGTATAAAAAAAGGAAGATCTTTATGGGAGATGTTGAAGATCTTTCACCACGATTAGAAGATTATATTCCAAGTTTCCAAAGACACTAAACTATTACGATCCTTGTGTGTGTGTTTTTGTTATGTACTAAGTATTCCGCAAAAGTAATGTAAATTCCATGTACGTCACGCTTCGGGTCTCTACAGAGGTGGCCTTATGTGGCATGTCGACCAATATTCCATTGATATGTGAGGTATTTCATATCATGTTCCAAAAATAATATCGTGAAATGGACCTAGATGGTTATTGGTGCCTTCTACGTTTAGTTCACATGTCATATCTAACTAGACAATCGGCTGAGATTCATTCTCTAGTGGGCCTATCAGGTGTCCCCAATGGATCAGATCATATTGATCTAATTTTACTTCTGGACTAGTGTGTTTGAGACCCAGAGTTGGAGATACTATGTTGGTGATGGTTTCCTCAATGTGGATGATGATTTTGGCTAAGAACTAACTTGGATATTCATTGGTGAAATGTGGAATGTCACCATTGGATTGAAGGGATCTTTGAGAGTTAATTAATAAATGAATTGAAACCCAAAAAAATCATAAATTATTCATCTGATTTGAATGATTACATGCCTGATTTATTGTCCTTTCAATCCATCATTTATAAACAGAAATAGGTCAAACAGATGTGTGACACCATTTTATTTTTTAATGATTCATATAGGGTTCACAATTTTTCATTTACCCATTGATAAAAGTATGAAAAAGGAATATTATATCAAAATAATATCTAACATGTTTTATTCATTTAATTGGAAACAACCAATCATTATATATCCCTTATTATTCAATGATGTGATTTCCAAAGGCAGGATCTTGTTTGATGGCTTTGAAATATGATTTTGAAGAACTCAAAGTGGTCAATAGTATGGTTGGTTGGGCTCATCACTCACTTTTCTATGGAATTATTTTTTACATTGGGATTGTCTTGTATATTTATGATATGTTCAATAATATTTTATTATTTCCCACATATTTTTTGGGTCACTCAATAATTAACAACCAATTATTAGCATGCCTAGAATATATATCAATTTTTATTTATTTGAGGTTCATTATTGAAGGATTTATCAGTATGATAGAGAGGTTCAACAAAAATGATATCACATTATTTACATGTCAGATAATTGTTGGTTATGATAAACCAGGTTATCTATGCATGAAAGTGTGGAACTCTAGTACTTACCATTATAAATGGAAACGTAAGTTGTTTCGATATTGGAATCACACACAAGTGATGAGATTATTACATATCCTTGTGAATGGAATTTGAAAGAATGTAGTTTAGATATCTTTAATAGTTCACATCATACTTTTATGTCCATCTAATAAGGATTTACCCATATTGTTTAACTTCATGTGTCAGGGACGTCAATGGGGAAAGTTCCTAGTTAATGATTGTCATGGGATTTATGTTGAAGTATCCTAGGGAACCTTTAATGAATATGACTTTCTAGGTTGAATTAATCCATAGTAGTAATGTGGACTATATATGATATTTATGATTATAATGATAGTGTATGGACCTCAGGGGAATCCTACATATCCCACATGGATTTGAATGAAATCTATTGTAGTACCGTTTTTCTTAATGATGAACTTCATACCTTTTATGGTCTGGTGATAATGACAAAAAGTTGAGTTTATCATCATATGGAAAGTAAAACTATGAGGAAGGGGCCTAGTAAATGTTTGTTTTCGGACTCAAGCTGATGTTTCCATGGGAACCAGTAATGGATATAAGTGTAAATGATGAATTAAGCCTCGGTGAGAATGTATAATATAGGGAATATGGTTGATTTTTGCTTATAAGGGTTGAAGCTTGTTAACTTATCCAACGTCTAAAAAATTAATGGGAATCAAATCACATGTAGTTAGGTTGATATCTCCTTAGAGTATGAGCCATTAAGAGGGTTATGTTGTTCCTTATTCCTTAAAAATATTTTTTGAAAATGGACCAGGATAGATGTCTCAACTCATGGTCATTTTGAGGATTTTTTTGTTCAATAACTTTAAGGAGGATTTATAAATTAAGGTAACTATGATTGGGGATTACTCTTAAGGATTATTTTCATTGATCTCAATCTTTATGTATGTTTCCTATGTATCATGAAAATAATAGGAATAATAGTTCTCGTAGTTTAACTCTAGGGGATGATGCACTGAGGTTTCTTGCATAAATAGGGTGTTCGTTGGGGATTTCTATTAAAGAGGATTCCCACTTTTTTTGAAATAATATGAACATCACAAAGACATTAAACTTCAAGCACCTGTGATTCATGGTCAGTGTGAAAAACATGAAGAAATGGATGACTCAGAAAACCACATGATCCACCTTTCCCTATGATAGATAAATTCCATTGAGGAATCATGCATATGGTAGTACTCTAACAGAATATGAGTGGGAAATTCAAATCATGACCCCTTCCAAAATAAGAATATAATGGTGTGGATGTTGTGAACATGGATTTTCATGGTGAAAGTGGATGATCTAGAAAACTACAAACTTCTCCACCTCTTCTGGTTGAAGAAGATGGGGTGATGGTGAAAGAAGCCTAGGTTATGTTATTTCCCAGTCATCACATTACCTAGGAACAGATCTGGGGTCTGTATAATGAAGTATGGAAGAAATAGAGGGGGGCTTGGGTTCTCTTACCCTATCAGACCTAGATGCCACGTGACATATAGGAGCTAGAGTTAAAGTTCATATAAGAATGGATAGGGTCTTACTCCATGTGGGAGTCCCTAAAATCAGTTTCATGATGAGGGAGGTGGATCACATTCAATGTTTTTTGGTTGATAAAGGGTATTCCACACCCTTCATCATAGGAAATTGAGGATCATTGTCTTATATATGAGAAAGGTAGGACATGGTTCTCACCCTAGTACCCAATACCAGAAACTCCATGACACATTTCATTATGATAGGGTTCCTCATGACTACATGGATACTCACTCACCTAAAACTGAGGACCCTTATCAGCAAATAGGACAAGCACAAAATACCATTTCTCATAGGTTTACTCACCCAAATGGGGGACATGATGGTGTCCCAATCACCATATTTGTGTTAGTTTGAGGGTGTTGGTGGATGTTTCAATATGGTCCCTTTTAGAAATTGCTTCCAAAGGAGGAGGTTCACTTCCATGGATTGTTTTAATAAAGTGTCATGAATAGATCACACATGCTGAAGGATATTGTGAACTAATGGGATTTTTGATTATGTGATGGGCTATTCCAAGAATGATCATGCAAGTGGTGCTTCAATAAAGTATGTCCGCGAGAGATTTTTGTACAAATGTAGATTGACCACCTGGGATACTAAACTAGGTTGAGACCATGATAAATCCATTACGGGTCTCCATAGGTATTCCTGGTGGTGGCTCACACATTCCCCGAGATAATGAAATAGAACTCAGTCTTGTGTTAATTAAACAAAGGGTGGGAATGTTCCTCAAGGATTTATTTTTTATTGAGAACCCTGGTATTAAATTTCATTCTATATACCACTTTAATTAAATCTCCATTAGGCTTAATAAAGATCCCAAGATAGATTTGGAGGAGTTCAGTAAAGGTCTAGGGTGAGCAGAGTGTCTGTTGGATGACGGTAATTTCCATCCATACGAATGGGAAATCCATGGTTATATGTGTTAGAAAATATAGGACCCAGGGATAAGTGTCTATCATGATCATATGTCTCACATATTTCAATCACACATGATTATCATGTAGTTACCTTATGTAATAGAGATGATTAAGTATACCTATGTGAATTTAATATAGTGGCTTTTGTGATCCATGAAATTCTTGATTTCATTTCTTATATAATTAATAATGTATTTCCCTTTTCATACTTTTCATACATTCGATGAAATTATGTTTCAATTGTATAGTTGAGCTCATATACCCAAATCCAATTAATCTTAACATCTCTCCATGAATTTAGGTCATAGTCCTCTTCCAACCATTAGAGCTAGTATGTTTATAATACATTGAAAATGGATGAGTAGTTGTGATCATAGGACTATAATATGTATGTTTGGATATTATTGGATACATTGTAGTGCATAATTTTTTATTTAAGGGTGACTTCCCCCTCATTGACATAAAATCCTTTTAATGATTTGTCGATGATCCAGAGGTACGTTTACAATATGAACTGTGATATAAGAATATTTTCTCCCACCCTTAAAACATAGACAACATTCAAAGACATGTATTCATATAAGGTGAATATATATATCAAAAGAATCCTCTAATTATGTACTTAAATGAATTATAAAATATCTAGTGGATGAAACATACACTAGTCAGATTATATTATATCATTTTCACAAGTCATTTGGTTGATTTGAGTTGTAGATTTGTTTTTAGGGATGGTGTTTGTAGAAATATCCATTTTATTGAAGAAATAAAATTCAGAAATAAATATTTATAACGTAATATATGTATATATATATATATGAATATATTTTATTGATTTTAGAAAGGATAAAAATGGAGAAAATAATTAGAAAATTATATAAAATAATTTTTTTGAACCAGGTTAACTCTCTTAACTAACTATTTTGGGACATATTGAGGGGATGTACTGATTCAATAGCCGAAGGGATTAGTTATTACAGATATACATCATGGAAAACATAAAATTTGAAAAGGTGAAACATGTGATATTTAATAAATTTAATAATAGTGTAAAAATAATTCATTTTCGTCAAATTACAGTGATATGAAAACTATTAAATATCAATTCAAATCGCCTGAGTAAATATAAAATTCAAAACGATGTTACCCACATTGAACAATAATTTAACAACATAAAAAACTGTACACAAAAACAACATCAAGAAACAAAAATGATACTAACTCTACATGAATTGCTCAAATGAAACATGTCCAGACATATTGAAAATACAACTGTGAATAAAACAATTTTACCAATTGGAAAAATTATTAATATGCACTAGAATTTAATCTAATGAAATATTTATTGTTAATCTAGAAATACAAAAAATCATGTAGTAGAAGTTCACAAAAATAATGAAATAAAATTAGTGGGGAATATTGGTAATTGAACACCATGATTTATGTGATTCAATAAAATTGAATTACGTGAGTGGGGTAGTGGAATTGTGGTTTTCACAATACAAAAATGGAGATTACATGGTATATGTAAGAAAATAAAACACCATAACCAGAATCCCTATCATGATTATAATAAATTATATAGAAATAAATTTACTCTACAGAGTTCATTTACCATGTACTCAATATATTACCCACAATGATTATTAGTATCTAAATCAATGGTTAATCCTTGAAGAGAAATGTAAGATGCCAGTCCAAAATTGGTCCACATCAGTGTGACATGAATATTAATAGAACACGCTCATACAAAATAGTTCTATATCATATATAATATACATGAA
This sequence comes from Viscum album, assembly GCA_963277665.1. NCBI lineage: Eukaryota > Viridiplantae > Streptophyta > Magnoliopsida > Santalales > Viscaceae > Viscum > Viscum album. The sequence goes on from OY728159.1 coordinate 1,439,836,407, forward strand.
TCCTCATCTAGTAATCACCTACTTCTCTATCCTATTGAATAACTAAATCATAGATTCATAACCACTCTCTCTTTGAAAAAACATTGATCCACTACTAAATATCATTCAATATAAATAATCACCTAGGTAGAAATTCTATGGAGATCTGATGAATAATTTCAATGAAAAACATGAATAGTGAAATTTGATGTTTTGAGAATGGTTGAACCATAAAATATGGATAAAACGGTAAAACAAACCATTTAATTGTAAATTTAAAAAACTTTGTGGGCATTATCATAGCTCCCCTATATCAATATATTGTGTAAGGGTTTTCACCAACTATGTATGTGTATACTCTCTCTATGAAATGTTATATAGCATGATATATAAAGGTAATAACCCAGGAGTAAGAGTCTAATTGCTACTTCATAAGCATAAAAAACCATTTTTATAGGTAATATCAAATTACATATGGTTCAAAAAGAGCTATTTAAATGTCAGGGGACCATTATGCAAGGGAAGGGTTTTTGAACTAAAAACCACATAAGTGTAATGAGTGGATAATATAAGAATACATAAAACCTCAAATGGTGGTATTAAAAGGATATTTGTTGATGAATGTTAATAGAACATGTATATAAACATATTGAAAATTTAGTTATTAACAAAAAAAAATTCTAAAAAAAAACAAATATCATCATAGGATATTAAATGTAGTGTGAATTTATAATGAAATATTATCCCAAATCACCACCATGAAAACTAAATTCATAATACATAGACACAAAATGTCCTTACACCACCTAATATATCAATTGAATCAAAAAATCATGCTAACGAACATAGGAATAACGAAATGATATTAAATAGTATTACTAAAACAATGCATTAGTTATTCCAAAATGTTTATCAATGTGGTACTAAACAATCCTAACCTAATTAAATCTATCATAATATAAAAACATTCCAATATTAAAACATCAAAACATAATTGAATTAATTGAATAGACCATAATAAATATAAGTTTCTATCCTCACATACCTAAACTCCCTTCTAATCACATGCCAAAAAGAGGATCCAAAAATATCTCTATTTCCTATATTGTTCCAATAAACTGAGATGTACCCACACTATATGAAAATTATTAAAAAAAATTAGGAATATAACCTCAACATGAAAAACATCATATTCAAATAGTATTAGCATAAAAACAATATATAAAATGAAAACATAATAAAGATAGCACATCATTGACAACAAGGATAAGAGTAGGAAATCCACTAACTCCATTTGAATTTTATACGTAACCAAAAGAATATCCACCTATGGAGATGAAACATTTTAAAACCACGAAACAAGGAGAACAATGTCCTATGCTTCATCAATATAAATCTCATACAACCCTACTTCAAAATGAAAACTTGTATCCATGAGTGAGAGAAATTAGAATGTAAGGAAGCCCCTATTGACATATTGAAACCCACCATAAAACTAGAGATCTGGAGAAATAATGAACGTAATTCCAATGAACCCATCCAAATAATTTAAATAGATAATTGTATCACCATCACCATTCTAGATGATCATCTATGCATCTACCCATGAATATGCTTCTCGAACCACTACCCAAAACCATAATATTCTCGTACATGTTTACCTATGAGGTGACTACCAAAACTAGAGATCAATCATGTAATAATATAAAATATTGAACCCACAACACTTCCCCATACATAAAAAATATAGAAAAAAGGATAACATCATCAAAAAAATTTTGGTCAACTACATAAGAATGAGCACCATTGTCCTTTGAACAATTCTTCATTGGAAATTTTTTCTTCAAGTCACATAGTTTAATATATTTATTGAACATAAATGTATTAGTTTGACACATTAACTTCCTTTTATCCATGATATTATTCTTCTATTCACCCCTATTATCTGTCCAACGACGAAAATTAATCCCCTATCCATATGATCTATACCTATTATTAGTCTTTAATAATTTTGAAAGTGGTTCAGACATGACCTATTATAATGTCAAAGACTCAATACCATACATCTTATAGTCAAAATGATTTTAATAATAAATATTTCATAAATTCATAAATATGATGACATGATCCTCATCTATATCCATGACATCAATTTTTTCTAGGACTGAGATAATATTATTAAATTACTCTCTTTGAGCACGAATTGATGTTTGAGGTTTCATCATAAAGTTAAAATGTATCAAAAAAATTCAGATTCTATAAACAATATATTTTATCTTCATATGTATTTTATGATTTAGACATATATTAGTAATAGTTGTCTCATTTACCTCCTCACGTAGCACGTTATAAACCGGAGTCTATAAACTAAAACTACTGGGTTTAAATATCACATCAGAGGAAATAAAATCATAGGTAATAGAAGGGTTTCCATTTATGAAAATAGTGGTCCCCATTTTTGGGGGACAACATGAGGCATCATGTAGAGAAATTTTTTTTATCAATTCATAAATTTTGATGATCCAAAGAAAAAATTATTTTCACCATCAGATTTTTCCATTTCTAATTTTGATGATGTCATCACAAATTTCAATTTTGATATACTACAAGTTTTTTTGGGATTTATTTTGGTGATTTCTAGATTAAAAATTGATGGGATTGTAGAATTTAGTGATGGATCATAAAAAAATTTATGAAAATGATCAATAATATTGTATATATACATATAATAATAGAAGATAGAATTATATTTAGGAAAAACTATATGAACAAAAAAATGATTTAATATCAATGGAAGCATCATGGATGAAGTTAAAATGAATAATAGAACCCAATAATTAAAAAAATAATTATTATGATTGATAATAATACCCCAAAAAACCTCAATAATAAAATGTAGAAAATATCTTAGCATGAAATAATCCAATTTCTCAAATAAAAAATTAATTCAATTACAATAGAGAGTAAATAAATTTAAACAATTGAAAATGAAATTTATAATGATTCTGGAATTTATTCCAAGAAAACCCATATTACAAATCTGGAAGTAAAATTGTACATATAAAAATTTTTTTCAAATTGATGCATATTAAATACTGATGAATATAGGTAAATGAATTTAAAATTTTACATGATTTCATAAAATTTACCTATGTTCCTGGGTTAGGTTAATAGAAGTTTTCACTAAGACAAAAAATGTAGATTAATAGGTGGATGAAAGAAAACCAAAGACCCACATTAGAATCACAATTCCATTTCTGAACAGAGGAAAATAGAATCCAAAAAAACATAGAGGGTCAACTTGTTTATCAGGAACATAGATTTCCCCTCTATGATTTATATAAGTTCAAGATGAGGTTCATCACTATTGAGGCTCACAGAAACTAATAAAAAAATTCAATATCTATGAACATTAAATGTAGCTAGATAAAAATTACAACAACTAATACTATTTCATATTTAATTGCAATGGCACCTACTTGTGCATGTACCCACTCATATACCCTCTAATAACTGAATCACATAAATTAAATCGTTCTCTCTAGGAAAAATCATGGTTTCCAATGATGAATTTCCATTGATCAATGAGAACTAGGGTATAAATATATATATTATATTAGGGGATATTCAAATTACTTAATATAATGATGAAAAATATAGTGATGTGAATGATACATCCTTAACAGCATGAGAAAATTTTCCAGACAAACCACATAATGGTATAATTAGTAGTTTTTGTGAGGGTTAAAATGGTGCATGTGTAAGGGTATTTTGTGAAAGGCTAGACACCCACCTTGTATGGTTATTCAACCTCTATTTAAGGGTATAAAACATACTAGTTAAATATGTCCATCCACACATAAGTGGTTGATGACCACTATGTAGGTGTGATCATGAAATCACATAACTTTTCACACCACTTACACAAGTTTCATGTATAGCTATGTAATGCAATGGACAATCAAAATATATGTGATCACATTGAGGGGGAGATAAAGAATCAGTGATATATTGTTATATTATATTTCTCTATTTTTTGAAATAACTTTCACATTATATTAAGGATTAGTTATTTTTTTGAAAATATTCCCATTTGAAAAATCCATAGGAACTTTATACATTACAATATTCACAACTCTGGTAGTTAAGGTAGTACATGGATTTGTTTAGAGAAAACTGAAAACCATAAAATCAAATAGTAATAATCTTTTTTATGGTTACAACCAGAATTAAATATCCACACACATAATTTTAACAATGATAAAAAAAATAGCAGCAAATATTACCTTTACAATGCTAAAGGATAAATAAATGTTTTTTCAACAACTACTAAAACACATCCCCAATATGAATCAGTTTTCCTCATGGTCATTATTATAAAATATTAACACTTTAACATCTTATAGGAACTCATTAATAACTTCCATACCCATTAGTAGGCAACAAAATCTTAATGAATTATTTATAAAACCACCATTTAATGGGTTTATCAGAAAAACTCAATCTAGTGGGATTTATGGAATAATCCACATGGTGAAACTATGTATACTGAAATCCTCTGTAACAATACTCATGTTCTTACAACTAAATACCATTTTTATGATCTTACTAATAATGATACTTTTTCCATTGTCAATCTGATATAAATTATTACATTTTGATTGCATCCTTTAAATTATTATTCATCTAATTGTTATTGTAAATCATTTGACTGATACCAATTAATTTAAAATATATATTATTTATAGTTAAATATGACGTTTCTCTAAAAAAATTAATTTATGTTCAACTTTCCTATTTTGTGGTGATTCATCTCTCATAATAATACATGAAATGTGTTTCATAGGTTTTTTTTCAATAATTTATATAGGTGTTCTCATGGGAGAAATGTATTGACACAAATTTATATTCCAACATTAAAAACTCAAAATTTAAATACCTATCTAATATAAATATTCATTACACCACTCAAAAATTATATAATCTTCATGATGATTCTAGAAAATAGTAGAAACTACAAATTTATTCAATTTTTCATGAATGACAATATTAGTTAACATTTTCAAATATTATTAACATATTGAAAGATATAAGACCACTCTTATTTATTTTGTAATATTGAACAATTATCAAAAAATCATTACATTACATATCTCTATTGATTTTTTTAAAGAACGTGAAATCATAAAATCCTTATACAAAACATTCATCTTAGGAATCGTTGTAGCATCTCATCAATCCATTTACATTTAATTTGACTTTCCTATATGATATTTTATGAACATTCCAAAAAAAATCCATTAGGAACTCCCTCTGTCTTATTCCATACATGTGAAAATATTGATCGAGGTCTTTCAAACCAAACCATTTTTCAGATAACTTCATCTAATGAACAATGGTTGTACTAATTTTCTTTTTCAAATGGGACATTATTATAACTAGAAATCACATAATGAAATTCCATAGTTACTTCACATTTACACTTCTATATATTTTATTCTATCCACAATCTATAAAACCGATAGATAATAACACTTCATGATATAACACACTTAAAAAACATTGGACCCATACATCATATATTCTAATTTAACATGTTATTATATATTTAACTACACATATGCAGTGACAAAAATTTTCCTAATGATTTTTCCAATTGAAATTCATTGGAATTTCATGTTGTTAACTTACTATAAACTAGTGAATTTTCCCAATTTTTGGCTTCTTCTTGGATCAAGAGATATTTTGTAACTCATGATGATTGAATGATTTTTAATAGAAAATTATTTCAATACATTTTTAAACAATATATATCACTGATATTAATAAACATTTTTTATAAAAAACTTATCATCAATCATTGTTTTATGAAAAATGGTTCAATAACCTTAAACTAATACTCTCCTTCTGCTCCCATCATCGTCAGATCACCATTGTGGAAAACATATCAATGTTGGATGATTTATGTATTACAAAAGTTATTTTTATAAACCCTGATAAAAGAGATAAATCGTCATGTATAACTTCATATGACCATCATACTCTTAAATTCAATAATTTCTAAAAAATAAAATCACCATAAAGGTCCCAATAATCTCTAACATTAGTTATTTTTTTCAATCAAGTTATATAAATCGCTGAAATGGTGAAACTCTTGTAATGTATCATTTATCAAATTAATCAACGACTACATAATTTAACTCAATGTATGAATTTAGAATCATTGAACAATAAATACCACATTTTGTATAAAAATATTTTAATAAAAAAATCACTTTTACATTGAAAATTCTCTCACATTCACTACATTATCCCATAAGAGAAATATTTTCTACAACTACCTCAATAAAATACAAACATAGTTTATAGAAGATTAAATCATAGCGTAACCCTTTTTAGAACTAACTGTAAATATATGAACTTATATTAAATGTTATGCACATTCCAATGGATAAAGTTTTGAAATGTCATTTAAATAACCCTTTACAGCACTACCCAAATTAAAAATGAGATAGGGGGTGGATAAAAATACATTAACATTTTGGTGAGATATATTTTACACAAATGTTCTACATTAACGTTTTAATGATTTCCTTATGCAATAGTTTAGTGAATAATTCTATCACTTTCTAAATCATTTTAATACACTCTTTCATTAGATCATTATTATCAACAACCACATTGAGAAATTGAAATTTTATATAATTTTTCATGGATGGAAAATATTGTATTTTTTTTATAATTATACTATATAGGTTATCATAGCCAAATTGAAGTAGAATCTTTACATATACAAAAACATCTTCCAATTGATTCTATTACACATACGATGTTTTGAATATTAAGTTAAGGAAATGTACTCTTCTTTATTAATGTTGAGAGCTGATAAAAATTTATAAATTATATTACATCTCACAAAATTGTTTCCTAAAAATAAAACACCACCATATATGGATCCTTTATCATTGACTTTTCAAGACCAATCCATATTGTATAACAAAATAGATCAATATTTATAGTTCTTTCATATTTTTATCCAAAATAAATTATACATTCTATATATCAAATAATTATTTTTCCACCTATAAGATGATATTCCTTTATAAAACTATGTCACCTCAATTTGAAATTAACATTATAGAATATATTTGTAATTAATGTTGTTATAAATAAAACACAACTTACAAAATTTCCTAAAATATTTCAAATCAACCTCATTTCGTTCTACATTATTAAAAATCATAGTTCCAACTGAAATAACTTTGTAAATGAGATTTTAATATTCCATTACTATGTTCCATATCAATTCCTCAGCATACTTCTCCAAAAAATAATAAAATATATATCTTTTGATTTGTGATATTTTTAATACAATAATGTAACTAATCTCTCCCAAATTAGAAATTTGTAATAAGTTATTCATCTCCTTAAAAACATCACACATATTTCTTTATCATCTCTAACAATAAAAATATCACCATCATATTTGTCCATAATGAGGAATCCTCTTTATTTTCATTGATGTAGAAGTTACTATAAACTATTCTTTTATTGATGTTAATCTTCCCAAAAAAAGTATCCATTTTTTATACAAAAAAACATGGATATTTCATAAACCCCTAAACATCCATTATTAACTATTATACCTAGATTTCATATTTCCCCAACATTAATCCACACTGTTCTTCAATATAAATTTTTTAAAAGAGCTCTATATTAAGTATATTTGACATTAAATCCATTCAAAATATATGAGGCCATTTTTAAATAAATCCCCATATAAATTGTAATAGTTTATAATCATTCCACAATATTAAAAGTATCATTGATATCAGTGCCATTAATTTGTGAGTATCCTTTAAAAACATATTATGTCTTATTTATTATCACATAGCCTTCCTTGTAAATTTTTTTAGAACACAATCATTGAAATAATAAAACATTATTGTTTTATTTTGTATAGTTTTTCATGTATATAATCCTTATTAATTAGATTTTTTTCATAAATAATGGAATAAACCCACTAATGATGCTCAAAATCTCCAACTGCATCTTTTTATCAACTTTTAAATATAATGAAATGTGTTAAAAACTATTATTTTTCCTTATTGAATATATTGTTATTGATCAACAATAAATTTTTAAACTGACATTTGCTTTCCAAACCAAAGAAGATATGAAATAAGATTCTCCCCAACTCATGATATTGTAATTTTAGAATACTCATATCCAAAATCATTAAAATTATTAATTATTTTAAGAACCTTTTCACATTTCTCAACTATAACCACATCATATTCCAGTTATTTTATATTTTCATCTTTCTATAATAATTTCATATATAATTATTCTAGAAAATTAACAAATAAATATTTAGTAATCATTCATGTCCCTATAGTATAACATGTATGTCATATACAACTAAATGTGTATCAAATAAATTTTACATCAACACCACTTTAATTGATCATCCTAATATATTCATCCATGACATTTATAATGAGTGGACTACCAAACACCCTTATATGTTTCAAAAATTTGGTTTGATTGTTATAAATATTATAAGGATAAAATTAAAAGATTATCCTATATAATCATATATTTTGAATATGAAATGCTTCACTGATATCTTGTCCCTAAATATAAAGATTTATCATGCTCTATCAAAATTATTCTTTCCACATCCACCAAAAATAAATTTCTTATTTCAGAAATTATTTTCTATTATTGTGTGTAGGGTTCGTTAAAATCATGATAAATTCCATTATTTTCATGTTAATATTTCAATTTTACACTTTTTTATTCAACAAAAATGACTCTAAAAATCACCTTAAGGTAATATCCAAGTAATATTAAACACTTATCCTACTACTCTGGATAATTATTAGAGCCACAGATTTATGTTTCAAAAATAAAAGACATTTAATATGAGTGAATCCATGAATGAATCGAATATATTATATATATATAATTTTTTATTATTTACTCATTATCCCATAGTTATTAGAATGTACATTCATTAAGAAAAAAATTGAATGTATCTCAGTTTTCATAGGTACTTACCAATTAATGGTCCCATTATAGAATATGAATAAACATTGTTATCTTTGTATTTTCATATCATAAACATCACAATTGTTTTTTTATTTGTATGAATACTCATATTTATTTGATATATGATACATATCCTCCCATTACATAGCTCATTTTCTTCATGCATTATTAGATATCAAGAACATTCTTAAATACTAGTATGAATCAATTTTCCTATTGATAACTTTACTCTCAAAAAACTATCAAATGTTCTATTATCCTGTTAAAAACATCATATCTCAAAACTAATATAATACCGTCATATAAAATTGGTGAATAACTAATAATGTTCCACTTTATCCCATCAAAAATCATTTCCCATTAAGACTTTATATTCTCTTTTTCTAGGGTAACAGATATAAAATTTTGATTCTGAGTAACTCGCCATTTCCAAATGACATTGTTCCTTCTTTAAAAACATTAAAATTATTTAACATTAGTCAATATGATGTCATATTTTAATAACATCCACTATCCAAATTCTTGGTTTATAATATGGTAATATATTTGAGAGTAGTTTCAATAATTAAGGCCATTTTAATGCCATTTTCACTCAAATGATAAGGGTTTTTGGATTTTTTTTTTATACTAACATTGCTTATCCATTAACACTATGAATCATATTTTATCATGATTTCTATACTAAAAAATATTGCAAAAATATTTTCCTAGGGTTTGAATGGATTTTATAGCATCATGGTATGTTTTTCAGGTTTACTATTTTGGGTTGGAAGAATCCCTTTCAAACATTCCCTCTAATTTCACATGGGTAGAATATAAGAAAAACGATTACAATGATATATTTGTATGTATCCCAAAATACTCCAATACAATTATAGTAACCATAAAAAACATGATTCCCTAGAAAACATCTTTAATCATAAAAACGCATGAGGAAAACTTTTGTTTATCCTTTATATAATATCCCAGTTCAAAAAATAGGCTTACTATTTTAGAAAAGTTTAGTAAATTTCCAATTAATTTCTTTACATTAGAATGTTTTTGATGATTATGTTCTAATGATTCCTCCTATATATACAACTTTTATTCAAGCTCTATATTTAGTTTTTTATTTTTATTTACCATATTCTTCAAATTATTATTCAATCATATTATTTTATATTTTTATTCTAGAAAATATTAATGATTTTTTTATATAATATTTTATTTCGTCATCTTCTTATTCTCCTTTTCATGTATTATAATCATTTTATGTCATACTTTCAATTCATTTTTATGAAAAAACTGAACCCAAGTATATTTTTCTAAATATTTTTATCTATTACATTTCAAATTGGATATTTTTTTATTATTCTAGTTTGGAAAATAATGTTTTTCAATAGCAGCATCATTGAATTTATCACATTCTTCTTCACTGTAATTATCTCATTCACGCATAGGAAAATATATTCTATTAATTTATTTATAAAACTAAATATTATTTCCCTATGAATATGATTTGGATTTATCAGTCTTTATCTAAATATTTCTTATTTAAATTTTGTTATCTTTATTAGTTTCTTGAACTTCCTTTCTTCCAGTATACTTTTCCTAAACAATCAAATAGATGTAAAACCAAATAATATATGTGGAAAAAGCAAATTTTTTTCTTTAATGTGTAACTTTTATATTTTCATATAATAATACAAAAATTAATTAAAAAATTTACTAACATCTTCTTGGATTTTAGAGCCACTAAATTCATATTTGTTAAATAGAATCTTAAGTTTTCATATATTATTGGATTTATTAGAAATTTATGAATTATAATTTTCATTGATTTTATTATCTTTCCCCCTCTCAATTTTAATTTAATAAGTATTTTATAATGATTATCTAGATTTATTGGTTCGTGATCTCAATCTTCTAGGGAGAAATAATTGGATAAAACATTTCAGGAATAAATCATAATTTATTTTTTTAAAAGGATGTATCTTCTAACTTATCCAGAAAACATATTTTAGTTCATACTATAAAGACCCATCATTAAAAGATTACACAATCTTGAATTAAATGAATAATTCACATAGAGGATCTGTTTAGGATTAGAGTTTTAGAGAATTTAGAAAATAACTATTACATCTCAACGATTACAAAGTAGACACAACTACTCAGTTTCCATTTTTTTTCAAAATATATAAACTCTTGAACAAAAGAGTCATGTATAGTTCCATGTTTTAGAAATCATTACATTTCCTTGATCCAATACTTGACCGAATTCCACTTTAAGTCTTGTGGAAAACATTTCAAAAACATGGGATTAACATAAAAAGCTTAGTAAGGGTTATAACATAATGAAAGGAAACATTAAGACATAAAAAATTCAAATCGATGAAAACGTAATTTTAAATCATAATATACCTTCTTAAATCATAATATTTATGAATAACACATAATAATAACAATTAATAAAAGTAACATAAGTCATACATAACATATTTACATTGTAACTATCATAGATACATAGGGAGTCACATTTGGAAAACCCATCATAGTATATTCGCTAAATATCATCGGAGAAACATTAACGTTTACCTCCTTCACATTACCCAATGCATTGGAGAGATATCTCGCGCTCACCCGCCCTAGGTTTATCAAGGAACCACCAATATACGTTACAATGGCCAAGAACTATAACATAATCATAACACATAACATAAGAATAAAAGAAAGATAAAATTCCCACATTCCAATAACAATATAACATTTTATGATATTGGAAATCCATTCTTAAAAAAATTCAATACCAAAATACATTAAAAGAGTGTATTCTTTTTATTTTACCTTTTTAAAACATTAAGCCTTGTTACAGAAGCCATAAATCAAATAATAATAGTGGAAGTGGAAAATGTCGTTGTCACCACTTACGTTAAAAAAGAAACATTCCTTTGGGTCATTTAGTAAAATGATTCATATAGAAAATATTCCCTTTGAATTAAATGAAAAGTAAAAATGGTTTTAGACAATATATAAAAAAACGTCGTTTAGAAATCAAAAGATGCATCATTGAAAGGAGATTGAGATGAAGCCCCGTACAAAGATGGTATCCTTAGATTGAGGGTTAATCAATTAAATAATTATGTGTTAAAAAACAAATACACCCAATATAATTAGATATAATGTTTAAAAAAATCATAGGTCATCCAAACATATTCATATTTTGACATAATATAGAAGTAGTGGTTTATCAAAAATAATTGAAATTGGGTTAAGAAGTTCCATTACAGAAAATCGACAGCCTAATAGTGTCACATTAAAATTTTGAAAAAGAGATGATGATATATAAAAAGGGTATATCCTCACTTGGACCTAACAATTACATAAATAAGAGTATATAAGAACATATCCCTAAATAATAATATGTAAATTAAAAGAACCAACAAAAATAAGTCTTCTAAAAAGTGGAGGGTGAAAGGTTCCCTTACCGATTTCGGTAACTTTCGAAACGTACACCCCATGAAAGAAGTGTCATACAATGAAGATGTAAGTAACCATAAATTAAATTATACTACTCAAATAATACAATCATGGGCAGTATATACACCACAAAAATGAAATAGAGGCAAATGTAGCATGAATCTCACGAGAATAAAATGTGAGATTAAAACCCCTTACCTCGTTGTGATAAATTGAGTCGTATGACCAAAATATAATAAACACCAAATGAATCAAAAAATACCATGAATATAAATATAATCATGATAATTTATGTGAAATGGAAGTACACCATACCCAAAATTCAATAAATAAGTGGTGAATAATATCAATCTCATGGAATTAAAATTATGATAAGAAATCCCTTATGAAAAATTCGGCAACCTAACTGCGTCACATCAAACTTTCAAAAATGGTTTGATGGGATCAAATAGGGTATCTCATCGTATGAACATAAAAATTACCATGAGATTAATATAAAATAACATCCCCCAACATAAGAAATATGAGCGTAAATTATGTGACATAAAATAGAGTACGTAAAAAGAAAGAGTGAGGTAGGATCCCTTACTTCAAGTCCGACTTGTCTTGTTAGTTTCTTTATATTACTGAATAATAAATGTTATTCAATTTATAATTACTTAAGGACATAATTTAAATTTTATTATTCAATTCATATCACATATTATAATGTTATAATAATTAGTAAATTATGTGTGTTTATATCAGATGTTTTGGTCGATGTTCGGTACATGCGTCAAAAATGAACTTGCTTGAAAAGAATTGTCCATGTAGTTAAAAGTACATCGTCTCCATAATGGTATTAATGATTTAAATATCATATATATCTAGTATATATTTATTTTATACTATTCCATAATATTTAGAGATAAAAAATGAAATGCACTATTAATGGAGACAGTACGCCGTACGTACGCATGAACGCTACTTTCATTTCTTAGTCATATTAAAGGAATTAAAACTAAATGAGAGATATATATTATAATTCATGAATTATATTCATCATTTAGATTTAATATATATAAGATATATCCCTTATAAATATGTACCTATAATAGTACATAGCATATGGAGATAAGAAATGAAATGTACCCTTCATGGAGACGGTAAGCCGTATATACACAAGAACGCTACCTTCATTTCTATTCCATATATTAATGGAATGAAAACATAATGCTACATAAATATATTATAATTACAGTATAATATCATATATAATATCATTAACTCCATCCAGTATACATCCCACATAGGGAATTAATGATTCAAATCACTTTGAGGGGGCGGTAGTCCGCGTTTCTTAAAATGAAAGCATCGCGTTTACCCATTATTGAAACAATAAAGGTATATCAAAAATTAAAAAAATACATAAGAATAATGAAAAAATAAAAATAATATATATATCTTATATAAATACAGTTACATCTTAATGGCTTCCATGAGAGGTGTTAAAATAATATTGAAGAAATCATCGTTTTGTGAGGCAGTAATTCACCACCCACAGAAATAGTATGTTCGTTAACCTTAGATGGAGGTGTGTAGAAGTTTATATCAAATAATTCTCATAAAAACGTCCTAGTATATTTAAGATACTGGTTTTGTTACAAAATAAAGGAATAAAAAGAGTTCATGGGGTTGGAGAAGCAAAATAAAACAAAATAACATAAGAGTAGATATTACCTTTAAATCAGATACCTATTTTTGATTTGATCCCAAAGGAATCCTTGGAAAGACTTCTGCCCAAAGTGAGGCTTCTAGTAGTAATATAAGTATGTGGAGGTAAATTATTAGAAGGGGTTCGATGAGCCAAGGGCATGAGAGGTGTGGGTAAGGGGTTAGAGGTGAGGGCCTTTTATAAGAGGGGGGATGGGCAGTCTTGAAATGTCTTTGAATGTTACTTTATTATAAAATGAAATTCGGATTTTAAAGGTCCTAAAATGATATATTTTGAGGCTAAGTTGATAAGGGTTATAAATAAACTCATCCAATAGATTTTAGACAAGCTTACGTCTTAGGTTTTACATTATCGTTTCATTTTAATTAAATCGTTCATTAATGAGGTCATCACCGCATCATCATGGTGTCAAAAATAAATTTATTAATTTAATGGTCAAAAATTATTAAAAAAATACCATGATGTAGGAAATATTATTATATTTCTTATGAATATTTATAGTCTAATATATCATTTATTTAGGCAAAACTTAAATTATTTTACTTAGGTGTTACATATTTTTGTTATATTTTTCTTTCTTTAACAATAAAATTATAATATGTCATTATCACCCAAAAGTGATTCCATGGGGTCCATAAGTTGACACAAGGCCTTCCATGGTCGTCCATGACTCAAAAAATATCATTAGAACACATTTTAGGGTCATTTTATATTATTATGATATAATTTTATTAACATTAACTACTAAATTACGAATTAATCCCGATAATTAAAGATAATTGCCATCATTACTATTCTTAATGTCCAAAATAAGAGTCTTAATTACATAATTTGGACCATCTGATTCGAAACATGGAATAAATTTTATAAAATTAAAAACATATAAATTGAATTAATTAATTTAAAATAATTTCCCTTGTCAAAACCAAAGACAAGTTTTTAAGATGTAAAATCTATCAAAAGATTTATTTTTTTTTACATCGAATTTAAAAGTGAAATTACATCCAATGACCAAATTTTATTAATTGATAAAAAATAATTAAATTTAAACTTATAACCAATTATAATGTCAATCTATCTACATAAATAAATTTGATGAGAATGTAGTTTTGAATTAAAATGCAATATTTTTCACTATTCATTAAAAATGAACATTTTTCAGAAAATACCAAAAATTGACCCTAATATATATTTGATAATCAAAATTAAAAATTGATATCAATTATACCAAATTACTAACATAGAAGTTGAGTTAATTAATTTTATAATCAACTCCCGCTGTGAAAACAAATAGCTTGTTTTTAAGAAACAATATCTATTAAAAGATTGACACTTGTTTATGTCATATTTCAAGTTGAAATTAATTCAAATGGCCAAAATTAGATTAAATGGTGAAAATATATTTTAATTACACATTAAAACTAATTAATAAGATAATCTCACAATATAAATAAATTAGATTAAAAGGTGGTTTTTAATTAAAATATAGCATTTTCACTAAAAATGATCTTTATCGGAAAATAAAAAAATATACAAAAAGTAAATTTTGATGTCTTGATTCTGACGAAAGATTAGAGTTTTTCAAATATAACATATAAAGGTGAAAAAATTAGATTTTAAAATGGTTCTCCATCAAAAGGCGGTTAATCGTCCATTTAAAGAATATTAGAATATTTATTCTAAAAATTTGATTCATTGGAATTTTAGGCCTCTAGAATTTATTAGATACTGTAAAAACATTTAACAAACATATATAATCACTTTTTAGTTAGTTCTTTTCATTCCCGCCAATACATCAGCTAGGAGTTTACTACCATTTAAAATAATATTATTATATTATTAGTGTGCATCATAAGATTTCAAAGAAACTTGTTGTTGCGTATTGGGTACTCCATCGATCATAGCATCTTCGTTAATGTAACATTAATATTTCATTCACAAATATTAATAAATATGAAAATGTAATTTTATTTATTTACCTGGGATGTTACATCCTTTCCCACTTTTGGGAATTGCGTCCTTGCAATTTTTAAAATTCTGCTTGGAAACTTAATCGAAAGCCCCATATCGGAAAAAGAGTCAACACAACTATCACATTAAATGAAAGAAAGATAAGTTCAAAGGAAACCCGAGTTAACACATTCTAGGATTCCATGTAGGAAAACATGGATATGGAATGAAAAATCAAAGGGAAATTTTCTAATGGAGAGTGATAGAAAACATGTTTAGGACAATGTTAACCCCATGAATATCACAATATTGTGATGGGTTAAATCGTATTTGATTCCCCAATAGTAATAATTAACAGAAAACATTTTTCTTTTAAGTTACTATTCATTGAGAAATTTATTTATGAGATTAACTAAAACAAAAGGAATCATACTTACTTGTCATGTAGACATTCAACTTTTACTATATTTCTATCACAAACACATATTTTCTCCAAACGATCTGTATTTCAAGATGACTTGTTCACATTAAGAGTGATATAGTCAAATTCTATAGAATCAACTAATCTTTAAAAGATAAAAATATATTTTTCCTATCTTTTGACCATAAGAAAAACCAACATTGTTAGTACTTGATTTGTTAATCCCAAAAAAAGATAATCTTTTACAAAAATAAAAACTACTCTTAATCTCCAAAAATTTTCAAATAACCCAAAGTTCAACAGAGTCCATTCAATACAAAATTTCCCTTAAAATTATTCAATAATAAACCAAAATACTATTGAAACCCAAATATTTGAAGGATTTAGTCACATAGTCTTCCAAGGTAAATCATAACATTTATATCTAAATAACATCAGTTACTCTTAATGTCTCATATTGAAAAGTAATTAACCTAATCACATATCCTCCATGATAGGCCAATAATTTCCATAAATAACCCAAAATAAACTTATTCCCTATTCATAAGATCATCTAACTAAAAAAAAATTAGTCATACTAACCAGGGACTTCACGTAGTCCAGTGGTAGGCGATAAATATCAGTGACACTTCTATTGTGGGTTTGATTCCCACAACTTCTTCCGACGCGACGGGTTGTCACATGGTTTGCGTGTTGCCCTTTTTCCAAAACTATATAATTCTTAAAATGTTCCCCAAAAAGAGATAAAATCATTAAAAATAACCATAACAAAACTTGACCTCAATTTTATATCATGCCTTTCATTTTCCATTATAACATATAGTAAACCATAATTACCTCAAAAGTAAGGATTATATAAACCCTAATGGTTACCTTTATAATTATTACCTGAACATCCACATCAATTTGGTTCTCTCGTACATGATGCATAAGAGAAATCACCAAGGTTCAAGTGGTTAATGATGTCTCCTAATTGTTGGTTTAGAATAACCACAAGATTTCTCATTGAATCCCCCATTTCATCCAGTCTCTTAATCTGAGAACCACCATAGTTTCCTACATACACATTGTCACTTTGGTGCCTACTAGATCCATCCATTTAGTAAAACCAAACATGTCATGTGGAGTATATCATTAAAATCATCATATAAAATTATATAATTATTCATATTATCTTAAACCCAATCACTTTATCAAAATAAATCTAGAATTTTTCTGAAATCATAACCATTATTATAAGGACCCAACCATAGAACAATACATAGTCTTGAATTAAATGAATAATTAACATTGAGGATCTTTTCAGGTTTATTGTTTTAGAGAAGTAGGATATAACTATTACATCTCACAATATTACAAAGTAGACACATCTACTCATTTTCCATTTTTTTCATAAAATAATAACTTTTAAAAAGAAACATGTCTACTTACATGTTTTAGATAGCATGTCATTCCTTGATCCCATACATGACCCTATTAACCATTAATTCATGTGTAAAACATTTCAAAATCGTGATATGAGAATAAAATGCTCAGTATGGGATATAAAAATACGGAAAGAAAACATTATTCAAGGAATACATAAGAATCAATGAAATCATACTTTACTCTAAAAACATAAGCAATTTAACATAAATCATGAAATCATAAGTTTTATTAATAACTCATAGAAATCAGAAGAAGTAAAGGTAAATCGAGGCATTCATAACATTTTTATGTAGGGAGTAACCCTCTTGGGTACGTTTCGAATACCCACCATAGTATATTTCTAAAATATCTTCGGAGAAACCATAGCTTTTAACTCCTTCATGTTACCAAATGCATTGGAGAGCTATATCAGGCTCACCCACCCTTATTTATATCATGAAACCATCTGTCTTCATAAACAATTCCCAAGAGCTGTTACATTATCACATATAAAGGAGGCATAAAATTTCCAAATTTCAATCACAGGATATCAATAAAACACATTGATATAATAAAAACATTATCAAAACCATTTTCAATACCAAAATATATGAAAAGTAAAACATGGTATTTATTTTTCATTTAAAAAAATGTTATGGCTTGTAGAGGAAGCCGAAACTCAAATAATGGTCACGGCGGTGGAGAAGTCATTGTCGCCGCATACATAAGGCGAAACATTCCTTTTTTTTGTTTAGTAAAATGCTTCGTATAAAAAGATTACTTTGGAATAAAAGTCAATGTCAATGGGGATTATACACCATATAATATAAATTTGTTTATAAACCAGAAAATTCCTCAATGAAAGGAGATTGAGACAAAGTCCTGTACAAAGTTGGTATCCTATGATTTAGGGTAAATCAATTACATACTTATGTGTGAAAAATAAAAATACAATGATTATAAGTGCATATTAAGTGTAAAAAAGTCAGATGAATTCACACATATTCCAAGAATGACATATTCATGGAGTAAAAGTTTAACCCAAAGAATTGAAATTGAGTTCCGAAGATCCCTTACAAAAATTCTAGAGCCTAACAATATCACATTAAAATTCAGAAAATGATTTGATGAGAGAGAAAATGATATATCATCACATGGACATAATACTTTCATCCATAAGGATATATAATAACATATACAATCATAATAGGATGTAAATTAAAATACATAACAAAATAAGTCTTTTAAAAAGAGGAGGGTGAGTTGTTCTCTTACCGAATTGGGTATCTTCCGAAATGTACACCCCATGAAATAAGGGTCATACAATGAAGATGGAAATACCCATAAATTAAATCATATTACAAAATTAATACAATAATGGTCATTACATACACCACACAAAAGGAAATTGTGTCAAATGTAGCATGAATCTCACGGGAACAAAAAGTGAGATAAAAACTCCTTACCTTATGGTAATCAATCGAGTTGTATGACCAATAGATAATAAAGAAAAAATGAATCACAGAATTCCATTAATATTATAATAATATATATAACATGAGTAAGTACACAATACACCACATGAAATAAATAAGTGACGAACAATATAAATATCAAGGAATTAAAAATGAGATAAGAAATCCCTTACGAAAATTCGGCAGCCTAAAGGCACCACTTAAAACATCCAAAAATGGATTGATGAGATCAAATAGGGTATCTCATAATATAAACATAAAAGGTCTGTATTATGGATATATATATCATTCCCCCACATAATAAAAAGTATCTTGAAATACTTGACATGAAAATAGAACATTAAAAATGAGAAGTGTGAAAGGATCCATTACAAAAATTCGGCAGCCAAACTGTGCCACTTAAAAATTATTAAAATGAATTGATGAGAGTAATAAGGGGTCTCTAATCATATAAAAGTAAAAATTAAAGTATGGTGAAAATGATATAACATCCTCCATTATCATAATGTGGAGCATAAAAGAAATGACATTAAAGAGTGTACTTAAAAAGAAAGAGAGATGTATGATCCCTTACCTCAAGTCCAACTTGCCTTGTTCAATTCATTGCATTCCTGAATAATAAACATTTCTCAATTAATAATTTATTAAGTACCTCCTTTAAATTTTATTAATAAATTCATATCACAAATTATAATGTTATAATAATTATTTAATTATGTGAGTTCATATCAGTCGTTTTTGTCGACGTTCGGTACATGGGTCAAAAATGAACTGGTTCCAAAAGAATTGTCCATTAGTTATAATTACACCATCTAAAGAATAGTATTAATGATTGAAATATCATATATATCCATTA
Source organism: Viscum album (assembly GCA_963277665.1). Classification (NCBI taxonomy): domain Eukaryota; kingdom Viridiplantae; phylum Streptophyta; class Magnoliopsida; order Santalales; family Viscaceae; genus Viscum; species Viscum album. The sequence goes on from OY728159.1 coordinate 1,439,856,719, forward strand.
TATATTAATTTTATACTATTCCATACCATTTTGAGATAAAAAATGAAATGCGCCGTTCATGGAGACGGTAGGCAGTACATACGCTTGAACGCGACTTTCATTTCTTTGTCACATTAATGGAATTGAAACTAAATGAGAGAGAGAGAGATATATATATTTATATATATTATAATTATAGTATAAAATATATGTTATATATCTCACATAAGTTTATTAGTTGCATTTTTTATACATTCCATGTACTGCATGAGTGAATCACATCACTTGAGGGGGCGATAGTCCACACATCCTCAAATGAAATTATCATATTTTTCACAACATGCAAAGTATAATGGTATGTTTTAAATGTAAAATACAGAGGAATATAGACGAAATAAATGTAATATATATCCTAAATAAATATAATTCTATCATATTGGCAACCATGAGAGTTGGTATGAGACGATAGAACAATAATCATTTCGTGAGGCAGTAATTCACCATCCACAGAAACAGAATGTTCATTAACCATTAGACTGTAGTGTGTGTAAGTTTAGCTCGAATCCTTCTCATAAAAACATCCTAGTATATTTAATATACTGGTGTTTTTACAAAATAATGAAATAAAAATATTTTATGGTGATGGAGAAGCAAAATAAAAGAAAGAACATAAGAGAAGACATTACCTTTAAATCGGGTAACTCCCTTTGGTTTGAACCAAAAGGGTTTCTTGAATAGATTTCATCAAAAGGTAAGGCTTCTAGGATTAAGAGAGGGATTTTGAGAGATAAAATTAGTAGATTTTGGTCCAGAAAAATGTTTGAGAGTTGTGGGTAAGTGGGTTGAGGTGGGGGCCTTTTATAAGAGGGAGGAGAGGAACTCTTGGAAGGACTTGAAAAGTTACTTTATTATAAAATGGTTTTCTGATATTAAAGGTCCCAAAATTATATATTTCGAGGATAAGGTGATAAGGGTTCGAAATATAACCATCCAATAGGTTTTTGACAAGTTTACGTCTTATATTTTACCTTCTCCTCTAATTTTATTAAAATCGTTCATTAATGAGATAATCACTGCATCATCATGATGTCGTGAATAAATTTATTTATTTAATTTCGAAAAATTATTAAAAAATTACCATCATGTAAGAAATATTTTTTATTTAAAATGAATGTTTATATTCAAAGAGATAATTTATGTAAATAGATGTAAAACAGTTTTACGTAGGTGATACATAATATGGTTACATTTTCCATTCTTTAAAAAATATGATAAAAGGTCACTATCACACTAAAGTGATTCTATGGGGACTGATGGTTTGCACAAGGCTTCCCATGGTCGGACATGACATTAAAAATATCATTAGGAAACATTTTGGGGTCATTTTATATTATTATGATATTATTTTATTATCATTAACAATCCGATTAATAATTATACACAACAATTAAAGATAATTACCATCGTTACTATTAATAATGTCCAAAAACGAAAGAGTCTTAATTACATAATTTTGACATTATGATTCCAAATATGTAATCTATTTTATCAAAATCCAAAGACAAGAATTTCAGTAATTAATTTAAAATATTTCTCATTGTCAGAACCAAAGACGGGTTTTTAAGAAATAAAAATATATCAAAAGATTGATTAATTTTTACTTCCATTTTAAAATGAAATAACATCCAATGACCAAAATTGTATTAAATAATAAAAACATAAATAAATTACACCTTAAAACCAATTAAAATGGAAATCTTACTATATCAATATATTGGGTGAAATGTCAGTTTTGAATTAAAATGCAGTATTTTTTACTATTCATTGAAGATGAACATTTTTCATAAAAATACCAAAAATTCACTGTAAGCTATATTTGATATTCCAAATTCAAAAATTATTTCAATTTTACCAAATTCAAAAAATATAAGTTGCATTAATTAATTTTAAAATCAATTCTTGATTTCAAAACAAATAGCATGTTTTTAAGAAAGAATATCTATTAAAAGATTGACACTTGTTAATGTCCAATTTCAAAGTAAAATTAATTCAAATGACCCCCATTGGATTAAAGGGTAAAAATATATTTATGATACACATTAAAACCAATTAAAAAGATAATCTTACCATATAAATAAATTAGACAAAAAGGAGGTCTTGAATTAAAATACAGCATTTTCACTATTCATTAAAAAAATAAATTTTATCTGAAAAATAACAAAAATTTGCAGATAGTAAATTATGATGACTTTATTATAAAGAAGGATTTTATTTTGTCAAATATATAATATAAAATTTTAAAAAATTGGATTTAAAAAGGGTTCTCCATCGAAAGGCGGTTAATCGAGCTTTTAAAGAATATTTGAGTATTTATGCTTAAAATTGGATTCATTCACTTTTTAAGCCTCTAAAAATTCATGGTAAAAGTAAAAATATTTGAAAAACATATATAATAATTTTTTAGTTAGTTCTTTTCATTCCCACCATTACAATGGCTAGGCATTAACTACCATTTATAATAATATTATTATATTATTAGTGTGCAATGTAAGATTTCAAGGACACTCGTTGTTGCATGTTGGGTACGCCATCGAACATAGAATCCGCTTTAAATTAATACTGTTATTTTATTCACAAATATTAATAAATATGTAAATTTCATATTCTTTATTTAATGTGATGTTACATCCTTCCCCCCTTTTGGGAATTGCGTCCTCGCAATTTTAAAACTAGGCTCAGAAACTTCATTGAATGTCCCACATCAAAACAAGAGTCAGTAAAACTATCACATTAAAAGAAAGAATGGTAAGTACAAAGGTCACCTGAGTTAACCCATACTAGGATTCCATGTAAGAATACATGGCCATGGAAGAGAAAACAAAGGGTCATGTTCAGATGGAAAGTGATAGAAAACATGATTATGAGAATGTTAACCACAAGAAAATCATAAGCTTGTGATGGGTTAAACGGTATTTGATTCCCAAGTAAGAAAAGTTAACAGTCACCATTTTTGATTTAGGTTTTTTTACTGAGAATATATTTATGAGTTTAACTAAATCATAAGGAAACATACTTACTTGTTGTGTAGACTTTCACCTATTACTAGATTTCTTACACAAACTCATTTTTTTCTCCAAAATACGAGTATTTAGGATGTCTTGTTCAAAATAAGAGAAATATAATCAACTTCTATAGAATCAACTAATCCATAAAAGTGAACTATATATTTCCCATGTGTTTAGACCAAATCCAAAAAAAAATTGTTATTACTATATTAGATAATACCCAAAAAGGATAATCCTTTCTAAATAGAAAATCTATTCATAATCTAAAATTTTTTTCCAACAAAACCCAAAGTTCACCATAGACCATTCGATAAACAATTGTCCACAAAATTATTCAAATTAAACCAATCTAAGATTGAAACCCAAATCATTGATGGATTTAATCACATAGTCTTCCAAGGTAAATATTAACATTTTTCTCCAATTAACATTAGTTTCCCTTAAAGTCTCATATTGAAAAGTAATTAACATAATCATATATCATGCATGATAGGTCAATAATTTCCTAGATAACCCAAAATAAACTTATTCTTGATTCATAAAATCATCTAAATAAAAATAATTTCTCATAGTAACCAGGTACTTCACGTAGTCCTGTGGTAGGCGATAAATACCAGTCACACATCTGTTGTGGGTTCGATTCCGGCAGCTTCGTCCGACTTGACAGGTTGTCACACGTTCTACGTGTTGTACTTTTTCCAAAACTATATAATTCTTTCAACATTCCATCAAAAGAGATAAAATCATTAAAAATAAACATAACATAATTTAACATCATGTTTATCTCAAGCCTTTAATTTTCCATCATAACATATAGTAACCCATAATTACCTCAAAAGTAAGGATCATATAAACCCTAATGGTTACCTTTATAATTATTACCTGAACATCCACATCAAGTTGGTTATCTCATACAAGATGAATTGGAGAACCAACCAAGTTTCAAGTGGTTAATCAGGACTCCTGATATTTTCTTAAGAAAAACCACAGGATTTATCATTGCAGCTCCCATATCATTCATTAGTTCTTTTAGAAAACTGTCATAGTTTTCTTCACATCCACTGTTACTTTGGTTCCTTCTAAATCCATCCATTTACTAAAAACAAAAAGTACAGCGTGAGTATATCAATAGAATCATCATATAATACTATGATATAATTATTCATGTTATCTTAAACTCACTCACGTTATCTAAAACTATGACTCTTTCTAAAATCCTAACCATTATTGTAATGTCACGTATACTTAAAGAATACCATAACCTCTAAAGTTATCTAAACCGACCATTGATACCAACTATAAGGACCCGGCCTTAAAACATTACATAATTTTTAATTAAATGAATAAATAACATTCAGGATATTTTCAGGTTTAGAGTTTTAGAGAATTAGGACTTCACTATTACATCTCACAAGGTTACAAAGTAGACACTTCTACTCATTTTCCATTTTTTTCTTAAATTAAAAACTTTTAAAAAGAAACATGTCTAGTCCCATGTTTTAGATAGCATTTCTTTCCTGGATATCATCCTTGACACTATTCACCTATTATTCTTGTGGAAAACATTTCAAAAACATGGGATTAGCATAAAAATCTCAGTAAGGGATATAAAAATACAAAAAAAACATTAGTCCCGGTATACATAATAATCAATGAAATCATAGTTTACTCTTAAAACATATAAAATTTAACATACCTCATGAAATCATATGTTTTATGAATAACTCAAAGAAATCATAAGACGTAAAGGTAACTTGATTCATTCATAACATTCTTACATAGGGAGTACCCCTCACGGTTATGTTTATAATACCCACCACAGTATATTCCCTAAATCTATTTGGAGAAACATCAGTGTTTAACTCCTTCGCATTACCCAATGTATTGGAGATCTATATCGGCCTCACCCACAATTAGTAAACCACGGAACCACCCGTCTTCGTAAACATTTCCCAAGAACCATAACAAAATCATGCATAAAAGAAACATAACATTTCCACATTTCAATCACAAGATATTAATAAAACACAATGATATGATCAAAATATTATCAAAACCATTTTCAATACCAAAATAAATTAAAAGTAAAACATGGTATTTTTTTTAAATTTATAAAAAAGTTATGGCTTGTAGAAGAATCCAAAACTCAAATAATGGTCACGGCGATGGATAAGTCGTTATCGCCGGATACGTAAGACAAAGTATCCCTTTTTTCATTTAGTAAAAGGCTTCGCATAAAAAATTCATTTTGAATAAAAGTAAAAGACAATGGGGTTTATACACCATATAAATGAAAGTTATGTATAAAAAAAATATGATTCAATGAATGGAGATTGAGATGAAGTCCATTACAAAGTCGGTATCCTTAGATATAGGATAAATCAATTACATACTTATGAGTGAAAAATAAAAATACACCAAATATAAGTGGATATATAGTATAAAACAATCAGAGGAATTCACACATATTCATAGAATGACGTATTCATGGAGTACAAGTTTAACCCAATGAATTCAAATTGAGTTAATAAGTTCCCTAACAAAAATTCGAAAGCCGAACGATGTCACTTTAAAATTCAGAAATTGAGTTGATGAGAGAGAAAATGGTATCTAATCACATGGACATAAAATTTACATCAATAAAGATACAGAAGAACATATACGAACATAATAAGATGTAAATTAAAAGACATAACCAAAGAAGTCTTTTAAAACGAGGAGGTCGAGTGGTTACCTTACCGAATTGTGTAACTTCAAAAATGTACACCCCATGAAAAAAGGGTCATACAATTAAGATGTAAATACACATAAATTAAATTATATTACGAAAATAATACAATCATGGTGATTACATACACCACATAGAATTAAATAGTGTAAAATGTATCATGAATCTCACTAGAACAAAAAGTGAGATAAAAACTCATTACCTCCTGGTAATCAATCGAGTCGTATGACCAACAGATTATAGAAAAAACATAATCACAGAATACCATGAATATCATGATAATATATATATATATATATATATATATATATATATCATAATGTAGTACAAAATACACCATGTGCAATAAATAAGTGGTGAACAGTAGAAATCTCACGGAATTAAAAATGAGATAAGAAATCCCTTACGAAAATTCAGCAGCCTAACGTCCCCACTTAAATCTTCCAAAAATGGATTGATGTGATAAAATAGGATTTCTCATAGAATGAAAATAAATGTAAATTATGATGGATATATATATCATACCCAAACATAAGAAAAATTAACTTTAAAGGCTTGACATGAAAATAGAACTTTAAAAATGGAAAGTGTGAAAGGAACCCTTACAGAAATTCGGCAGCCTAACGGCGCCACATAAAAATTCATAAAATGAATTGATGAGAGTAAGAGGGGGATTATAATCATATTAAAATAACAATTAAATTTAGGTGAAAATAAAATAACATCATCCATCATCATAACATGGAACATAAAATAAATGACATAAATGAGAGTACTTAAAAAGAATGAGAGAGGTAGGATCCCTTACTTCAAGTCTGACATGTCTTGTTCATTTCATTGTATTCCTGAATAATAAACATTGGTCAATTAATAATTGATTATGGAACTCCTTAAATGTTTATTATTCAATTCATATCACCTATTATAATGATATAATAATTAGTTAATTATGTGAGTTCATTTCAGTCGTTTTTGTCGATGTTCGGTACATGAATCAAAAATGAACTTGTTTAAAAGAATTGTCCATGTAGTTGTAATTACACCTTCTCTAGAATAGTATTAATTTTTTAAATATCATATATATCCATTATATATTAATTTTATACTATTCCATAACATTTAGAGACAAAAACATGAAATGCACCGTTCATGGAAACAGTAGGCCGTACATACGCATAAACGCTACATTCATTTCATTATCACATTAATGGAATTAAAATTATATGAGATATATATATATATTATAATTACAGTATAATATATGTGTTATATAGGTAACCTATGTTCATTAATTTCATTCTTTACACATTCCATGTATTGCATGAACGAGTCACATCATTTGAGGGGGGGATAGTCCACACTTCCTCAAATGAAATTATCGCATTTTCACAACATGAAAAGAATAAACGTAATTTTTAAATGTGAAATAAAGAAGCATATAGAGGAAATAAATATAATATATATATTAAATAAATATAGTTCCATCATTATTGCCACCATGAGAGGTGGTAGGAAAAGATAGAACAGTCATCGTTTCGTGAGGTAATAATTCGCCTTCCACAGAAACAATATGATAATTAACAATTAGACGAAGTTGTGTGTAAGTGTAGCCTGAATAATTCTCATAAAAACATACTAGTATATTTAAAAAACGTTATTATTTACCAAATAAAGAAATATAAATAGTTTAGGGGTTTTCAGAAGAGAAATAATCCTAAAAAACATAAGTGAAGACATTACCTTTAAATCGGGTAACTCCCTTTGGTTTGAACCAAAAGGGTTTCTTGAAGAGATTTCTACCTAAGGTAATTCTTCTAGGATGAATATATGGATGTGGAGAGATACAATTTGTGTATATTTTTCTATCCAAAGGCATGAGAGGTTTGGGTAAGGGGTAGAGGTGGGGGCCTTTTAAAAGAGGGAGGAGGGGCACTCTTGGAATGTCTTGAAAAGTTACTTTATTATAAAATGATTTTTAGATATTAAAGGTACCACAAATATATATTTAGAGTATAAGGTGATAAGGGTTCGAAATAAAACCATCAAATAGTTTTTTTAAAATGCAAGTCTTAGATTTTACCTTATCTTCTCTTTTTATTTAAATCGTTCATTAATGAGGTAATCACTACATCATCACAATGTCGTAAATAAATTTATATATTTAATGTATAAAATTTTTAAAAAGTTTACCATAATTTAGGAATTCATATTATATTTGAAATTAATGTTTATAGTCAAAGAGATCATTTATATAAACGTTATTACAATTGTTTTACTTAGGTGATACATACTTTGGTTACATTTTCCTTTCTTTAAAAAAATATGATAAAAGGTCACTATCACACTAAAGTAATTTCATGGGGTCACAAGGATTTAAAAAGGCATCCCATGGTCTTCCATGACACCAAAAATATAATTAGGACACATTGTGTGTTCATTTTATATTTTTATGATATTATTGTATTACCCTTAACTACCCGATTACTAATTAAACACGATAAATAATGATAATTACTGTTATTACTAATAATAATGTCCAAAAACAAAATAGTCTTAATTAAATAATTAGGAACTTCTTATTCCAAATATTGAATCCATTTTATCAAATTTCAAACACAGAAATTATGGTAATTAATTTAAAATAATTCTTGTTGTCAAAACCAAAGACGAGTTTTTAGGAAGTAAAATCTATCAAAAGATTGATTTGTTTTTACATCCAATGACCAAAATTGTATTAAATGATAAAAGCGTATTAAAATTAAACTTTAAAACCAATTAAAATGACAATCCAACTATATAAATAAATTGGATGAAATGGAAATTTTGAATTAAAATCCAGTATTTTTTACTATTCATTGAATATGAACATTTGTCAGAAAAATATAAAAAAATTCACCCTAATATATATTTGATATTAAAAATTAAAAAATAATATCAATTTTGACAAATTAAAAATAGAGATGTTTCATTAATTAATTTTATAATAAATTCCCACTGTCAAAACAAATAGCGTGTTTTTAGGAAACAATATCTATTAAAAGATTGACACTTGTTTATGTCCAATTTCAATGTTAAATTTATTCAAATGACCCCCCATTGTAATAAATTATCAAAATAAATATCAGTTATACTTTAAAACCAATTAAAAATTTAATTTTACTATATAATTAAATTAGACTAAAAGGAAGTTTTGAATTAAAATACTGCACTTCACTATTCATTAAAAAATGAACATTGTTGGAAAAATAACAAAAAATTAAACAATGTAAATTATGATGTATTGATTATAAAGAAGGATTTTATTTTTTTAAATACAACATATATAATTTTTAGAAAGTGTATTTAAAAAGGATTCGCCATCAAAAGGCGTTTAATCGACCTTTTAATGAATATTAGAATAGTTACGCTTAAAAATGGATTAATTCGCATTTTAAGCCTCTAACATATATTGGATAAAAGTAAAAAAAATTAAAAACATATATAATCATTTTTTAGTTACTTATGTTCATTCCCGCCATTACAATGGCTATGTGTTAACTATCATTTAAAATAATATTATTATATTATTAGTGTGCAATGTATGATTTCAAAGACACTCGTTGTTGTGTGTTGGGTACGCCATTGAACATAGCATCCCCTTTAAATTAATATTGATACTTTATTCAAAAGTATTAATAAATATGAAAATGTCATATTCTTTATTTACCTGAGATGTTACAATAATGGAAATGTCACTCGTGCTTAAAGAATACCCTAACCTCTAAAGTTATCTAAACCTCCCTTTCATACCCATTATAAGGAACCATCCAAAAACATTACATAATCATAAAATAAATGAATAATTCACATTGAGGAACTTTTTTAGGATTATATTTTTAATTATTTAGGACATAACTACTATATCTCAAAGATTACAAAGTAGACACATCTACTCAGTTTCCATTTTTTCATAAAATATAAACTCTTGACCAAAAGAGTCATGTTTAGTTCCATGTTTTAGAAATCATGAAATTTTCATGATACCATCATTGACGGTATTCCACTTTAAGTCCTTTGGAAGACATTTCAAAAACTTGGGATGACCATAAAAAGATCAGTAATGGTTATAAAAAAAGAAAAGGAAAAATTAACCCATCAAAAAATTCAATCAATGAAATCATAATTTACAATTATAATATACCTTATAAAAACATTATATTTATAAATAAAAAATAGTAGTAACAATTCATAAATGTAACTTAAGGCATACATAACATACTTACATTGTAGCTATCATAGCTACATAGGGAGTCACATTTGGAATACCCATCATAGTATATTCAATAAATCTTTTCGGAGAAACATTAAAATTTACATACATCACATTACCCTATGCATTGGAGAGCTATCTCGGGCTCACCCACACTAGATTGATCATGGAACCACCCGTATATGTAACATTGGGAATGAAACATAACATAATCATAACACATAACTTAAGCATAATGGAAATATAAATTTCCAACATTACAATAACAATATAACATTTTAAGATATTAAAAATCCATTCTTAAAAACCATTTTAAATAGAAAAATACATTAAAATAGTGTATGGTATTTATTTTTCCATTTGAAAACATTACGGCTTGTAAAGGAAGCCATAGATCAAATAATACTTGCGGCAGCAGAAAAGGTCACTGTCACCGCTTATGTCAAAAAAGAAACATTCCCTTTTGTCAATTAGTAAAACGATTTGTATAGAAAATATTCCATTTGAATTAAATGAAAATTTAAAAGTGTTTTATACACCATATAAAATAATGTCGTGTATAAATCAAAAGACGCCTCAATGAAAAGATATTGAGACGAAGTCCCGTACAATGATATCACTCTTAGATTAATGATAAATGAATTACATGATTATATGTGACAAATAAAAATACACCCAATATAAGTGGATATTATGTTCAAATAATTCAGATGTCATCCACACATATTCATAGCATGACATAATCAAGAAGTATAGTTTTAACCCAAATAATTGAAATTGGGTTAAGAAGTTCCCTTACGGAAATTCGACTGCCTAACGACATCACTTTAAAATTTATAAAATGTGATGATGAAAGATAAAAAGGGTATCTCATCACTTGGACATAACCTTTACAGAAATAAGGATATATAAGAACTTATCCCAACATAAAAATATGTAAATTAAATGACCCAACAAAAAGAAGTCTTTTAAAAAGAGGAGGGTGAAAGGTTCCTTTACCGAATTGGGAAACTTTCAAAATGTACACCCCATGAAAGAAGGGTCTTACAATGAAGATGTAAATAACCATATTTAAAATTATAATACACAAATAATACAATAATGGGAAGTAAATACACTAAAAAAAGTTAATAGTGGCAAATATAGCATTAATCTCACAGGAATAAATAATGAGTTAAAAACCCCTTACCTCCTTGTAATCAATCGAGTCGTATGATCAAAATATAATAAACACCAAATGAATCACATAATAAAATGAATATAAATATAATCATGTTAATATATATTAATTGGCAGTACAAAATACATCACATGAAATAAATAAGTGGCAAAAAATGGAAATCTCACAGAATTAAAAGTGAGATAAGATATCCCTTACGAAAAATTCGGCAGCCTAACGGTGCCACATAAAACATCCAAAAATGGATTTATGAGTTAAAATATGGTCTCTCATCATATGAACATAAAAATTACAGTAAAATTAATATAAAAAATATACCCCAACATAAGAAATAGGATCTTAAAAGAAGTGACATAAAAGGGTTTACATAAAAAGATAGAGAGAGGTAGGATCACTTACCTCAAGTCCGACTTGTCTTGTTCATTTCTATATGTTCCAGAATAATAAACGTTGGAAAATTTATAATTTATTAAGGATGACCTTTAATTTTTATTATTCAAATCATATCACATAATATTATTTTATAATCATTAGTTCATTATTTGAGCTCATATATGGCGTTTTTGTCGATATTCGTTACATGAGTCAAAAATGAACTATCTTGAAATGAATTGCCCATGTAGTTATAATTACATCATCTACATAATGGAATTAATGATTTTAATATCATATATATCCATTATATATTCATTTTATAATATTCCATAACATTTGGAGAGATAAAATGAAATGCACCGTTCATGGAGGCGGTAGGCCGTACGTACGTATGAACGATACTTTCATTTCTTTTTCATATAAAATTAATTAAAACTAAATGAGGGACAAATATATTATAATTAAATAATGATACTCATCATTTAGATTTAAAATATATCATATATATACTTATATTTATGTACTTATAATAGTACATAGCATTTGGAGATAAGAAATGAAATGTACCGTTCAAGGAGACGGTAAGTCGTACATACGCATGAACGCGACTTTCATTTATATTTCATAACTTAATTGAATGAAAACATAATTATACAGTATTATATTATAATTACATTATAATATAATATATAATAACATTAACTCCATCCTTTATACATCCCACATATGGCATTAACAATTCAAATCACTTTGAGGGGGCGGTAGTCCTCACTTCCTAAAATGAAATTATCGCATTTAATCATTATAGAAATCATTATGGAATGGAATAAATGAAAAATAAATAAGAATAATTAAAACATAAAAATAATATATATATATATATATCATATATAAATATAGTGACTTCTTAATGGCCACCATGATAGGTGTAAAAATAAGATTGAACAATCATCGTTTCGTGAGGCAGTAATTTGCCTCCCAGAGAAACAGTATGTTCTTTAACCATTAGATGGAGGTGTTTATAAGTTTATCTCGAATAACTCTAATAACAACGTCATAGTATATTGAAGATACTGATTTTGTTACAAAATAAACGAATAAAAAGAGTTTAGGTGGTTTGAGAAGAAAAATAAAAAAAAGAACATAAGAGAAGACATTACCTTCAAATCTGGTTACTTTTTTTATTTGAGCCCAAAGTCTTACATGGAAATAGTAATTCCATAAGTGAGGCTTCTAGTAGTAAGACTAGGATGTGGAGAGACAATATGTGCAGAGGTTTGACGAGCCTAGGAATTGAGAGGTGTGGGTAAGGGGGTAGAAGTGAGGGACTTTTATAATAGGGAGGAGGGGCACTCTTGGAATGTCTTGTAATATTACTTCATTATAAAAAGAGATTCCGATTTCAAAGGTACCACAATGATATATTTCAATGATATGGTGATAAGGGTTTGAAATCCACCCATTCAATAGATTTTAGACAAGTGTCAGTCTTAGATTTTGCCATATATTTTAATTTTATTTAAATCGTTCATTAATGAGGTAATCACTACATCATCATGGTGTCATAAATAAATTTATTTATTTAATGTCAAAAAATTATAAAAAAAATACCACGATGTAGGAAATATATTTATATTTCCAATTAATATTTATAGTATAAGAGATAATTTATGTGGTCGAATTTAAAATTGTTTTACTTAGGTGTTACATTCTTTTGTAATATTTTCCTTTCATTAAAAATAAAATGATAAAATATCACTATCACCCAAAAGTGATTCCATGGGATCTCTATATTGGCACAAGGCATCCCAAGGTCGGCCATGACACAACCAATAGCATTAGGACACATGTTGGAGTCATTTTATATAACTATGATATTATTTTATTACCCTTAACTACCTGATTACTAATTAATCGCGATGATTAATGATAATTGCCATCATTACTATTCATAATACCCAAAAAATAAGAGTCTTAATTACATAATTTGGACCATCTGAATCCAAATATGGAATCCATTTTATAATATTCCATACACAGAAATTGTAGTAATTAATTTAAAATATCATCCATTGTCAAAACCAAAGACGATATTTTAAGATGTAAAATCTATCAAAATATAGATTTGTTTTTACAACCAATTTAAAAGTAAAATTACATTCAATGACAAAACGTGTATTAAATGATATTAAAAAATTAAATTACACCGTAAAACCAATTATAATGAAAATATAACTATATATATAAATCGGATGAAAAGGCAGTTTTGAATTAAAATATAGTATTTTTTACTATTCATTAAAAATGAACATGTGTCGGAAAATAGAAAGAATTCACACCAAGATATATTTGATATTATGAATTAAAAAATGATATCAATTTTACCAAATTCAAAACATAGAAGTTGCATTAATTAATTTTATAATCAATTCTTGTTGTGAAAACAAATACCATGTTTTAAAGAAACAATATCTATTAATAGATTGACACTTGTTTATGTCCAATTTCAAACTGAAATTAATTCAAATGTCAAAAATTGGATAAAATTGTAAAAATATATTTTAATTACACTTTCAAACCAATAAAAAAAATAATCTAATAGTACAAATAAATTATGTTAAAAGGAGGTTTTGAATTAAAATACAGCATTTTTCACTAAAAATGATCTTTATCAGAAGATAAAAAAAATTACACAATGTAAATATTGTTGACTTGATTATAAAGAAGGGTTTTATTTTGTGAATTATAACATATAAAAGTGACAAAAAGAAGATTTACAAAAGGGTTCTCCATCAATAGGCGGTTAATAAGCCTTTTAAAAAATATTAGAATATTTATTTTTAAAATTGGTTTCATTTTCATTTTAAGCCTCTAAAATTTATTGGATAATTTAAAAACATTTAACAAACATTTATAATAACTTTCTAGTTAGTTTTGTTCATTCTAGACATTAAATAAGATAGAAGTTTTCTACCATTTACAATAATATTATTATATTATTAATGTGCATCATAAGATTTCAATGTAACTCGTTGTTGTATATTGGGTACGCCATTCAACATAGAATCGCCTGTAAAGTAATATTCATATATTATTCACAAATATTAATAAATATGGAAATGTAATATTATTTATTTACACAGGATGATAGACTTACAATATCATTCTATTTTCTTGCGAAGTCACCAATAAATTCATAATCAACAATCTCAAGATCACCACACGTCATTCTAAAGATTAATAAGATTAATTTAATAAATTTTTTTATTTTATTTATTGATTTTTTTTCAATTTATACTATATTAAAATATGTATTTCAATTCTCATAACTATAAGAAAATAACACTAAAGTTGTGGAGAATGTATATAATTTTTTTCTCTCCCATAATTACCCAAAATTTCGTTATATGTGGATTAAAGGTGAGATTCCTCGTCACGAGGGTGAAAACATCTATTAAGACCTTATGACATAATCATCATGGAATATAATATATTTATGATTTTTTATTAAAATATATAATAGATTGTTCCAAAATAATAATTTTCTCTTACTATATATAGAATTATAAACATTCCTAGAAACATATCATTTATTCACACACAGAAATGATTTAATTATGGGAGTGAATCCTCTAATACCATAGGAAATGACCTATCACGATCTAAGTGATCACTAGGAGAGGGATGGATGAATCTATTATCTATTTTTTTAACACATATTTATTATATTCATCTGTCACCAACTATTAAAGTGTAATGAATTCGGGGGAAATTAGAACCCATGAACAATTGAAAAAACAACTTGTATTTACAAGGTTCACAATATAACAAGGGTAGCTATATCATAAAATGTTTTGGAAACAATAAAACACCACAAAACCCACTACCAAATAATCATTTTATATTCTCACAAAAAGTAGGTAATATCCTTAGAATAGTACTACACTGATAAAAAACAATAGTGTGTGTGATATTTTCATAGATAAATATTTAACAAAGATTTTCGTTATAATAGTTAGAAATATTAACTAATAAGAAATAGTTTATTATCATTATAGTAACAATAAAATCATTACATTTTATCTTCTTAAAAGAACATACAAAATTTCATACCCAATAGTTGGTAAGAAATTTTACATGAACATTAGTATAAAACCTCAATTTGATGAGTTAATCAAAAGAAATACATATCTTGGGTTCATCATGAAGACTCCATATGGACCCATGATGTATTCCAAAATACTATAACCCATAATTTTTATGATTAACTCTATCAATAGATCATCAAATCCCACTAATATTGAAATATATTGTCTTGTCAAATTGCTCAATCATCATGAAATTTGACTGTGATCTACCAAACATTATCCAACTGATCATTTATATATGTTATCTAATATATATCAATTTATTAGAAATATCCATCAAATGAATTTTCATTCAATTTTCCATAAAATATATATATACAGATATCATTCCTCTTGTATTTCACTATAACTCTCTTCTTCCAATGTGAACAGTAATTTTTGGGGTTTTCATATAGTCATTTATATAACTGCACTCATGGAAGAAAATTCATAAGTTAAATTTTATTTCCCTAATAAATGTAAACACAAATTATTTATATCCCACATATCTGATAAGATATTGGAAGAATCACCATAAATTTGGAATCTTCATGATATTTTTTGGAAAAAAAATCAACTAAACCATATTTGACTCAAAATTATCTTCAATATTAATTTTATTCTCATATAATGCTAAAACTTGGAAACAACCATTATATTCCTTTAATATTTAATTATTTTTAAATGATAAACTCATAATTGTAACATTTGATGTCTTTGTGAATGTTATATAATGAAAAAAAATCCAAAAACACTTAATAGAAAAAATTCATTTACTAATGCTTTGTTGCATATATTCTCTCTAATGATACTTCATCTAATTTTTATACATGAAAATATATGAGAAAAATAAGAAATAATCACTAAAATATTCATTTATTCAGATAATTATATAAAAAAACATCAAATTATGACTTCAATATAAACCAGCTATCTGGATGACACATGGAAAGAAATTTTGGTCATCTGATTGACTTTTTTCGTAGTCATTCAAATGGTTTATACTTCATCTAATGGCATTCCTCAACAAATTCTCTTTTAAAAAATGATAACTTTTATTCTATTAGAAATGATGACAACGAATTGATGATAACTCATTATACTATCAAACACTTCAAACCCATCGAAAACATACATTATAGATTCACATGTATCCTTTAATAGAAATATATGCACCCTTGTATAATGAAAAAAATAGATTTTATCAATTAAACATAATTAAAATTTTGTATAATTAACTTTATAAATAGAATAAAATTTTTCCATTTTATATTGTTCATGTATTATTATATGTTTTTTAACAAATACAATTTGAATCATTCATAACCAAAAATAATCACCTTAATATTTAATATACATAATTTATTATAGATATTTTTTACCAGTCATAGAAAAAATACATTAAAACTTTATCGGATGGACTTTGTTTGGTGATAATTTATGTATCCTCTCTATATTTTATCCTATACAAATAATCACTATCATTGGAAAACATATCATATTTGGGTGATTTATGTACAAACGAATGATATGTTTATGGATATTGATCAACAAAAGGTAACTCCTAACAATGAATTTCTTTTAACTATTAAATTCTTATTATATTCATTTTCGTCAAAACATGTCCATATTCTTGGTCCCATCAAATAAAGGGAGAGAGACCTCTATGTATGGGTAATGATCTAGAACCATAACCCACATAATGGTAATAGGGGTTTCAAAAGGCTTAGGTAAAAATATAGAAAATTGTATGTAATGGAATTAAAAATGGAATGGTGATGATGAAAAGAAGGAAAAAAATACTATAAATATATTAAAAAATATATTTAATTCTCATCACAGATTATGTGGAAACCAAATCAAATTCCACTAATAAGGATTTAGTGATGAATATGGATGATCTCAAAAATAATATGTCTTCTAACATATAAGAAAATTAGAGTTTGAAACTATTTTTTTTAGTTTGAAGTAATTCATGGATGTGTTGTGGTCCCGAATTATCAATAAATGTAAATACATTTCTTATATTGAGGTTTTAGTGCTATTCCAAGGAACCATACTCTATGATTCTTGTGTGAATGATACACTTAATATAGTCACGTCCCACACTCTAGTCATAAACACGATAGCACACACACACACACACACACTTATTTAATGATATGTTCTATTCAATGTTATGTTGTCCTCTGAGTAAGATCATCTTTATTCTTATAAGATAAAATTATAGTTGGATTTAAATTTTATTTGATGAAAATATTTATAATATTAGTGGTTATATATTGGGGGGATGAATTTTTTGAGAAAGGAATATGAGTGGTTCTTGGGAATCATCGGCACACCAAGGTCCTTAGCATGATCCCTAGGTCTATATTGCATATACGTTCATGTTCCCTGCCCCTTACCTATGGTGTGACTTTTTTATCCTCACTTTTGCAAGCCCTTATACATTTGAATATCTTATATTTATCCCACATAATTAAGGATACCCATCTATATCATGATCTGTTAATTTTTATGCACCAAAACATTATCAAATTAATATCCACACTCTCATACACTTCCCAATATTCTTGATTCCACACCATGAATCCATAATAATGTTATTTTATGTAATGAACCTAAATGTGTGCTTTCCGTTCCAATTATTTGAACATTATCACCCTCATGTGAGGTGCCAATACATGTGGGCATGATATAGAGTTACCTACCTAATACTATATTTTACTCTCCTCATTTCTATAATTAAACTCCTATAACCTCTATTTTGGGTGATATTATTGAAGGAGACATATATTAATGAGATTGGATAATATAAAGAGTTTTCACGTAGGCACTCATACATAACCTCTCCATTGGGTGACATCATATGTCGAGACCAATGGATTTTAAGGAAATATATTTAGTTGTATCATATAAAATAATAACCTATAAACCATCAGGAACGACATATTCCCCTATGATATTTGATATCCATAGTGAAGGGACATATCCCATGCAAACCCTGAAAGGATTCCACACACACAGCCTACCATTAATGTATCATCCAAGGGAACTATCCACTAAAGTAACCTTATAGGATCCATAATAGGGAAACACATTTTCATACTATCTCCGCTTGTATGGAACATCTCCCAACCCCCTATGCTAATGTGACAATTTGACATACCCACAATATGGGGGAGAAAATATATTTAAAATATCTTTTTAGTGTTACTACTCCCTTGTCTCTCACTTAGGCACTGAATTTCTTATGTTTGAAACATTGGGATCGATTCTTCTGAGCCTACTATAGGATTCCACATTTCCTAGGTAACAAATATGGGTTCCTACATACCAAAAACACTTCTATAGCTTCTTAAAACACATTTGAGTAATCCCAAGACACATCCTTCTCACTCCAAAGATGAATATGTTCCTCTTTTCTAATGTAACACCAATTAATATCTTCTATGGTTAATGTATTCCATTATTCCACTACATTATTCATCCACATCTGAATAATATATATTCACTATGAGTGACCATTCCTCATTTGGTCACCCATGCATATGCACCGGCTCTAAGATAAAAGGTCATATTCTATGTGATTTGTCATTCCATAATAAACCATGTTACATGGGATCTAAACTTCACTAATGGTAAATATTCCCCCACTATAAGATCATTCCTTAATGTTTCTATATTTCATATTATCCACGCATTCTCAATAGTTTATATTACCTACAATAGGCCAATCATAAACAAGCTATATTCTTTTTGAGGAACTCTTCTTCTCTAATTTGTATCCCCTATGAGTCAAACATTATCTTCTAACATTTTGTTATTAATTGGGTGGATAAATCAAAAATATATTACCATGGGTAAGCCCCATGGAAGCTTTATTATCAACCCATTAATATCATAGGAATTTTTAACCCACAATGTTAAAAATCATGGGTAAGTCCTCTCAGATGATCCTAAACTGTGAAACCTAAACTACATGGGATTTAAATAATGTCAATTAAGATATTTAGTATTCCACCTTTAGGATCACCCCACAAAATTATAAGTCCGTAATATATGACCTTAAAATTAAAATAACATGTATTCTAACTCATTTACTTAAGAATCAAATCAATAGTTATTGAATAAATGACCCTAAAAAGAACAACATTCATCCTTGTCACATGAACATAATAGTTGTGTAATATATAAATAAGTCGAACCAAACTACATTACATCAAATTACCTTTATAGATATTTCTAGAAATCTATTCTCTATGTATAAATCATAACTCCACTACACCTACTTCGTCTATAGATGGGAATAGGTATTAGTTAGCCTGTTTGGGCACCATTAAACAATGGTGTAGTCATAAATCAAAGGAATATGGGGAACATATAATACATATAGATAAAAATGTAGATGAATGGTCTCAATTAATCCTTTATATGTAGTTATATAATAATTTTATTATTAATGTGATTAGGTCTATAATTTGACTCCAATCCTTAAGTGATTCCTTTTATATTAAATAGTTCATAACAAAATGTGGTGACGAGCATGAACGTATATTTTGTTGACCAATTCACGTACTAAAATATTTATTGAGATGTCTTATTGAATTAATTCATTTGGAATCAAATAATCACTGATTCAAAACACTCCTAGCCTAGGGGTGCATCAAAATCAGTCATCAATCATCATAACGGTCAACTAATATCATCATAGGTCCATTACATATTTCATGTTGTATAATATTATTCATGGAATTTATATTAATGATGATAAATAATAATTATGATTTATTTCAGTGTGTCTCATGACAATGAGTTAATTTGAATAATATTCTATAAGATATTAATTCATATATATTTGAAATTTATTGATAAAACCAAAATGTATGCATGGAAAACCATATCCAAGCCTTTTTCAGAGTTTATAAATTTTTATAAAAAAATATATGAGTTGTTTACCTATAAATCAATGTGATTTGGGATAAATACACCTGAAAAAGAATTTTTTTAATTCATTCTTATAGTGACCCTAGTTAATAAATTTCCTAGTAAGCAACTTAAACAACTCCATGAATATTTTATATGAGTTGGTACACATGTTGAATTGAATTATAGGGAGGAAATTGAAGTACAAATTTTTTCTATAATGATTTGTATAGAAATTTTGACGACTTAATAATTGAGTAGATTAATATATGTATCTCTACATAAGAGATATATAGTTCCCCCCTTCTCTCTGGTATATCGGGTTCAGTAATGGAGTACAAGATGAAAATTGAGTTGTCTTTTTAAGTACCCCTTTACAAGATCTATTGAGCATATTATTAATAATGGTGATGAAAACATTGACATGAATGAAGAATATATTAATGGAATTATAATAAATGGGTAATGGTAAAAAAATACAATGATGGATGTTGAGGTTCCCAAATAGATTCCAATAAAAAGCATTTATTTTCTGTATTTTTTGTCAATATATTATTTTTAATAGAATTCAATATATGTCGATTCTAGTTTATAATGAATATTACAATATAGGGTGTTGTTAAAGGATATTGAAGTAGAATTGAGTTATATGATGACTATATGTGATTCTTATCAATATAAAATATAATTAATATATATTAATGGGATGTAAATTAAGATAACAATGAAAAAATATCCCTTATAGTGGGAAAATTTGGTTTCATACTATAATTTATAGATGAAAAAATTCAATGAATCTACGAAACATAATCTCGATTGTTATCGAGTTCCATCATAATTTGTATTAATTAATATTATTTATCAATTAATAAGGAATTATCAACAACATATTATTTATAAAGAGTCTAGGTATTGGAGGAATTGTGTGAAGTAATATGAATGATAGTGGGAGTATACATCCATGTGTTTTTTTGGAATTTGTGTATATTAAACTACACACATTGATAATAGATAGATTATACAATAATCGAATCTGGGATAGGTATTATATTTTTATGAATGTATTAAAACACATCTATTAGGGAATGATAACAAAACATGAAGTTAGAAATTATGTGGAAATGAAGTTTCGTTTAAATAATCAAGAGGAGTAGTAATACTCTATAATATATTCATAAAATTATTTTTAAACCTCTATAGATGGTTTGATATATTTTTATTGTCATTTAATGTTTTTTAGATGGTTTGACTGATTGGATTTTCCCTAGGATTGAATTGGAAATATCAAAACAAATTTGAATAAGATCTATATTTTGTGTGGAGGTAAAAAATTTGGCAAGGAATACAAATGTATTTATAAAAATGAAATATCAAAAATAGGGATTATTATTATTAAATTTTACATTTTGTGGATGATATTAAAGTAAATATGGGTGTTATAATGTGATAAATAACCTTTTCAAATGGAATATAAAATATTTCTTTAATATCAATGAGATAGTCTTAATCTCAATAGAAATAGAAAAATTGATATTTTTCATAGTGATACATGACATATCCTAGTTCATAATGATGAATATAAAATGGAATTACAAAATAATGATAAGGAATGGACATATGCTGATAAATAATATATCACAGTGCCTATGAATAATGATTCTCTAAGGTTATGCTAAAATTATTGAAGCACAAAAAACCAATCTATGATATGAAATATATTTGGAGCATATGTAATACATCCAAAATATTGAGAAATATATTTGAAGGTGTAAAATATGAAAATTATCATATCTATTCAGATATTGAAGGTAATATATTTAAATAAAAAAAAATTAAAAGGATTCAATATTTTTTTGGGGAATATGACTGATT
The DNA here is from genome assembly GCA_963277665.1 of Viscum album. Classification (NCBI taxonomy): domain Eukaryota; kingdom Viridiplantae; phylum Streptophyta; class Magnoliopsida; order Santalales; family Viscaceae; genus Viscum; species Viscum album. The sequence goes on from OY728159.1 coordinate 1,439,879,220, forward strand.
CTCATGAGTAGATTTAATATATTCATAATCATGTGTAAGATATTTGATATCAAAAAATTTATACAAAAGTTATTTCATTCATTATATAGAGGTTTTATATTTGATAATTATTGATTTTTATGGTGATTATTGTTTGATGATGATTATTGTTTACACATGGATTACATATTATACTTAATCTATGAATAATGCCAATATTAAATAAAAATTGATTAAAATATTTTATACTATCTTGGGGAGACAATTCTTGGATTTCATATCTGTGTTTTTGACCTCATTTATAATGATTAATGATGTAATGTGACTAACCATCACAAATTATGGTAATGATTACTTGGGTAATTTATTCTATGAAATGTTATTGAAATAAATAATATATTCTGAGATCGTGGGGATCATTCTCATGTTATTTGATTGAAAATAGTTAATAAGATGATCTTGTTTCTGATTATCATGGAATTTATATATTAAAATATTGATATAATAATCATGTCCTACTATTAATATAGAAGAGTGTTTTAGAAAGAAGGTTAGTTATAAATTAGGTAGTGAAAATTAAATTATACTTACAATTTTATGAACTTATTAAAGGAGTATGAAATGGTTATACTCCTAGAAACCATATTAAAACTGATGAAGATGAAATATAAAAAAGAAAGAGAAGTATGTGTGAAAATATAATGTAGAATATTTATATATCCTATAATATATATAATAATATAATTCTTTAGAAACTCACCAGTAATTTATTTCATCATCTTTGTCATGATATTGTGAGATTATAGAGTTTTTCTGATTGATGAATATATATGGCTCAAGAAAGATTAATTTGATTGATATTGTCATTATTCATATGGTATTTGTATCTCGATACCCAAATTGAATGATGTAGATACTATTTTTTAAATATTTTCTAATGATTCTTGAAGACATTAATCGAATAAGAATATATTAAATAGTGAGGTTGTGACAATATTGAGTTCATCTAAAGAGAACATTCAATGTTTTGAGATAACCCACTGTAAACTTAAGTACGTAACTATAATGTTCAATTTTGATACTATAAATCTAATTTGATATAGATAAGGATATTGGGTTTTAGAATATTTCTATTCTAATTTTATATTAGTGAAGCACATGTGACTCATACTCGTCCAAAATGTAGAAATGAGTATATACCAACATTAATACCAAACCTTATGAAAAAATCATTTAATGTTTTCTTGTTTAGTTACTTATTTAAAAAATTATTGTTTGTGTTGTGAATATATAAGTAGATCCATTCATCATAATCAAAATCAAGGTTTTAATATGATGTGGGTAAATTCAATGTGGTTAAATTTTAGTAAATAAGTCACAGAATTAACCCACCAACACTCAATTTTACTTTGTAATCCATTTTTTTCTATTACAATGATATTTCTCTTATATTTCATGAATCGTCTTCACCGATTACCCCATAATTATATGTGATATTTCTCTAATAGATAATCATTTTCCATGTTATTTAATTAGCAATTCCCAATTTTTTATAGTTTGATGCTATTTGAAAATCCCCTTCTGTGTACTATTTTTCATCAGTCACTACTCATTCTACAACTAATTTCATTAATTACTGAATTAATGGATAGAAAATTAATAAACATTTTTAATTTTTGTTTTTTAGTGGTTGGTCATGGGTCAATTTTCAAATCACAATCGAGTGATCTTTCTTTGACAAAAGTTTCAATTTTCATCGTCATATACTCCTTCCACCATTCTCATCATGATTGACCATATTTTCTAGTATTGCATTTCCCTATATTTTATAGTAATTTTATGGTGGTGATTTGTATGAGTTATTTAGTTTCTCTATTGTTGGTGTTTTTTTGGTTATATTTCAAAATTATTGCTCGTTGATTTGGATCATCTGCAATTTTTGTTTAATCTAAATTATTGATGTATCATGTTATATATTAATATAATGAAGTGTGATAGAACTCATGTTGAGATTTTTTTGTATAGGTGGAACACTAAATGGATGTTCATGTGATCATGAATCTCAATTTTTTCTATTTCACATTTTGTTTCTCTAGGCTTTTTTTGGATTTTTTCACACCATTTATCTTATGAATTTTTATTAGTTGTTTTATCTTTAATCATGAATCTTACTCTTCAATGATGACTATTTACATTATAATCTATGAATGAAGGATCACGTTCATTCATATTAACATAACATTATCAATATTAGTGAGTTCCAATAGTTTGGTTGTGACACATTGATTGAGATTCAACAACAAATTTAGTAGTGTAAACACCAACCAAAATTCATTCCTACAAAGGCGTAAAGGATGTGGTATGGAAGGACAAGAAGTTGGGTTTGGGGATTGTGGTTCAACTATATAAATGGAATGAGGAATATATTTTGGGGATTTTGCTAATAGAGGTGATCACACATTTGCGTCCAGTAGAATTCTGAAATTTGATATCTGAAAGATTAAATTCAATATTCTATTTAGTTTTAAGTTCAATTATTGTAATGAACCCAACCATTGTATCCTTGATTGGTTTTCCCACATTATTACATCGGCATAGATACCATTAAATCAATTCGATGTGGTCTGATCAATTTAGATATTTTAGAAAACATATTACATGAATAAAACATACATTACAACTGGAACTATAAAATACAAAATAGAAACTCCATCAACAAAACCATTATTATCATACATTACAACTTCAAATATTTAATTTTATACTCCTTTGAATTCTAGGTGAATTGGAATCACAAAAACAGATGATATCAAATGCTTAGTATGGGTATACATATAGAGAATGCAATCATTAAAAAGCATAAATTATTAAGGTAACATGATGAACTAAAAACCATTAAACACAATCAATAACTAGAGTATAATATGGTACAAATTAATAATTATAAAAAATTCCATATACATTATTACATGAGAATGAATCATAATCATGTATTTTTGACTAGTCAAATAATCTCATGGAATACCAATAACTAATCTCATTACTAGGAACTCATAATACTACCATAATAAATATATCATTAAGGATTATGTCAAGATACTATTCATAAATGTGTAAGAAATTATCCAATACAAAAACTAGTTTGTCTCATAAGATCTACCATTGCATTTAGGGGATATAGTGGGCCCCATCCATCTCTTAATATATCAAATTCAAACATATTATGAAAATATAAACAACATAAACATTCGAATTGAAAAAAACCATATGAAATGTGAATAAATTAACCCTTAACATGAATGGTATAAAATTTGCACATCTACAGTCAAACAAATTAGAAAATCCACAATAAAATAATTTACATTTACTTATAAGATATTAACATAAATCATGAATTAGATCCAGCATATGATGCTAACATAGTTGAAAATAATATAATAAAATCATTAAAAATTTCTTGAGAGAAATACTTATTTTAAATTTGAATTAAAATATTTAATCATATCTACAATTTTAAGGAATATAATTTTATTGAAAAGAACCTTTTAATGTTTTTAATTAGCATTTAATGCGTTAAATAATCATGATGGTGTAGAAGGCTACTTATATCATGTAATGAAAAAAAATTCCTTATTAATTCATGTATAAAAAGTATAATATAACCTTATTTATAAAAATTAAAAAATTATAAATTTTAAAGAATTATAAAAATATCAACAATTGTTAAAAGTGACATTAAATATCATTTTATAATACTTAAAAATTTTCAAAAAAGTTTTGTAAAATACGGACATGGAAAAACTATTTTTTAACTTAAATAATTAAACATTCTAAGTGTGCCTTGACAATTGGGATATTTAAATCATAATATTTCTGAAATAAGAAAATTTAACAAAACATAACATGATAATAGTTAAATTAAATCCATGATAAGTCAGATGGTATGTATATAAACTGCATAAAATAAGGTCTCTGTATAATATCAAAATATGATTGAATGAATGGAGATTGAGACGAAGTCCCTTACCTTATGCTTCCTTTAATCAAGCATTCATAAAAAAATATGTATATTTGTATTAATAATGTTAATAGATTCTGTAAAATAATTATTCCAGTTTTTGATATCATATATGATCTTATAATATTATTTTATAACCTGTTTGTTAATAATGGTTCATTATTACCCTTATTATGGGTGTTAACATCTTCATTTTTCAAGTCTTGTATTTTGTAAAATGTCATGGTTATCCACGTTAGATATATAATTTTTATATAAATAATAATATTATTATAATATTATTTTATATTTATTCATTATATGAAATTTTATAATCAATCTTGAATGGTTAACTTGGAAAACAAATCACATTTAATTGTGGAGACATTGGGTTGTATGTATACATGAGTAATAGTATCATTATTTTAATTTTGAAAGGGTAAAGAGTTTGACGGTATAATAATTTTAAACAATAAATATCATCTAATAACTAACATATATATATATATATATTCATTATTTACATAATTATATCAATATATATAATGTGGTGTGGGAAAACTAATTTCACCCCGACATGGATAAAATATGCAATATGTACCCATGCATGGTGTATTCATTTTTCACAAGATTGAAAAATCATGGAATATTGTGGTCTCAATATCATAAAAAATAAAATTATATATATGATATTATATTTATTATTTTAGGATCGAAATAGTACATGAGGCATTACTAGAATAAGAAATTACCAAGAATGTGTCGATAAAACAATAACCTCTTCTAGGATGGAATACCTTTGATTAGCACTTTAACACCTATAAGGAGGTTGTTCTTCTTAAAATAATCCATGAATATTGTGATGTTGTACTATATGAAGTTAATTGGATAGATTCATTCCTATACAAATATTTGATTATTTGTAGGGAATAAAAAATAATGATTTCCCATTAATGGGAGAGGGGAGTGAAAATAATGGAATATTTAAAATTATTAAATTCATATAAATTGATTTTTGAAATAAAATAGTTCTAATGTGGGATATATATAATGTAATTTTAATATGGGTATAAATACTCTGAATAAATTATTATTATACATGTTTAGGTTACATCATTGAACATATCTTCTGGCATTAAACCTCAGTTTAACATTTTAACTATTGCCATGACAACCTGAATTTTCCACTCTTTATGATTAATATAATTACAATAAAAAGTCAAAACAACCCCAAGTGGAATATTGACACACTACATATCATGATCAACGTTGTTTGAATTATTATTATATTTTTTTGAATTTTATATTATTAAATGAATTATTATTTTTGTTATATTGTCATTAATTTTAATTTTTATATTTTTAAATATTTTTTTAATGAAATGTCATAAAAACATGATAAAATTGATTACAAATTTATAATATATCACTAAAATGGATTTCTAATCTATAAAATTATATTATTAATATAATAATGTAAAATTATATTAATTTTAAAATTTATGAAATTATATATTTAACTTTTCCATTTTTATCAATTATTCGTCATCATTATGTGGTAATTTATAGAGGTTACTTTTTTAATATAAATTATACATTAATTAATATAATGTAGATAATCATTTTATATTTATATAGTATATTTATATTCTAATTCAACCATTAGATAAATTCATATTACCAATATTTCACAGGTTAAAAATTAAAGTGAGAAAACATTGTCATTTCATTGAATTAATTAAAATTAATAGAATAATGTCATACAAGTGGTTACAAGAGCTCCAAAAATATTACAATGTAATAGATAGATTGAAAATTACTCATTTATTTATTTAAGATATGTTTTAGTGTTATTTGATAATAATTATAATATAATATTACCTTTAATTATAAGATTTATTGTTAACCTTGGTAATAAAACATATTAATAACATTACTATCCATATTATACAAAAATAAAATTGATGAATTTCACAAATTTATTTCATTCGATTGGAAATATTTAATAAATTATTTCAAATTAAAATTTGAAAATTGTATGAAAATAAATAAAAATTAATCAAAATGGGGGAAAATGAAAATGGGTTTTTAATGTAAAAATGTTCAAAAGATTGAAATGTTTTTCGAAATACAGTCACTGTGAAATTGATATGAATGTACATAATTATATAATATGAAAATAAAATATTTTAATTCTACATTAAAACTAATAAAAAATATTATATACCAATATAAATCATTTCGACCAAACAAAGGATTTCAATTAAAATACAATAGTTTATTGTGATTCATCAAAAAATTAATATTATCCACAGAAAAAAAATTCCATCAAGGTAAATTTTTATACTCATATTTTAAATAAAGAATTTGTATTTTCAATTTAAAAAATAAAATTTTCAATACAATGGATTTACAATAGGTTCATCTTCCGAATTAGTCAAAAAATAGCTATTTGAAAAATATTGGTTTTTATAGGTATAATTTTGTGTCTTTTTATATTTTACCTTCAAAATATATTGGATGAATATAAAAATTATATTTTTTGGATATATAAAATATATATTTCATTAATATAATTTATAAATTTTAATTAAATTAATTTGTCATTTATAAATTCCATTGGGAGCATAAAAATAAAAATATTTTCTTTATATTTAATAGGTTGATATTTTCTATTCTAACAAATTGGTTACCAATTAATTCATATTACAATATTATATAATAGATATATTCATAAATTTGTTAATAATATTAATAACTATTAATTTAATGGGGTTGTTATAATGGTAAAATTAAAAATAGAGTTTGTTATTATTTTTATATCACAATTGTGTGCAACATATTCAGTCAATTAAATTTAATTAAAAATGGAGATATTCTATAAAAATATCAGGGAGTTACATTCTCCACTCCTTCAACAAATATCATACTCATAAATTTTAAATTCAACTTTGGTAATTATGGTATCACTATTCAAAATTCTTTTATTGAAATCCCCCAAATTAACAAGGGGTAGTAAAACGTAAAAATTAAAATAATGAAAGGGGAGTATGAAGGTCCCCAATGATAACAAATACTAGTGTTAAATTTTTGAAAACATGTACATACAAGTGGAATATAAATATAATTTTCTCATGGTGTGTGATATTGAACATGGTAACAGGAATGATAAAAATCATAACATTATAAATCTATAAAGATTTAAGGGACCATTTGAATCATCGAAGAAAATATGCTAAGATAGAATTTATGTTTTGAGGTCCATTCCCTAGAGTTGATGAATTTATTTACTTCATAGACTAATAAAAAATGGAAAATTTCATAGATTAAATGTATAGTTTCATTATTTGATCAATTTCTACCAAAAACTCATCTTCCCCTCTTATATATAGTAATATTCAAAAATATTATATTTATCATCATCATATATGGTTCCTAAAATGAACATAAAAATCATCTATAATACTATTTAAATAATATAAACTAATTTATACTAATCCGGACATCATTTTGGCTAGTGGTATGTGATTCATACATTTCTTCATTCAGTTTTGTGTTCGAATTTCATGGCCTTACCAGATGTGATGGGTTGTCGCCCGATCTATAGGTTTTCCATTTTTATAAAATTGTATTATTATAAAATTCCAGAAATAATCATATAATATTAAAAATTACATAAATATTTTAGCCACAAAAATTAATATCCAATTTTCAACATAATTCATTCCAACATTATGACTCATCGATAATACTTTTTTCTTAAATAATAGATAGAAAAAGGACTCTAAATATCGAAAATCATCTCTAACTTCAAATTATCCAAAAAACCTAATATATATATTATTAGCGAATAAAAAATATTATATTCCATAAAAATATATAATTAAAATCTTCATGCTTCCAAATACTTTAAGAAAAATTACTAACATACAATCATTATTTATTTAATGAATTCTTATAATCATTACATCATTGAAAAATAATGAAATGGAATTGTTTTTCAATCCATGAATAATGAGAGTAGTCCTTCCAATTCATTTATGGTAAGATCATATACTTTTTCAAGATTAATTACATACTCTAGTGATATATTCCATTGATACATATGTATTTATTTTTGTGGTGCCCCATTTCAGTACAGTCGAAAAACTAAATAATAGTCTTTTCATTCTTCCAATTGAATTATTTTTTCAAGAAACTATTTTCTCAGTACATATAATTAACCATCAATTTTTTTGTTTATTTCCCATTGTGATTATTTCAACTATTATCAAAATTTGAATTTTTATTTACTTTATACATCTTTTTACCAGTTGTACTATTGTTCTCATGCATCCCACCAAGACCATAATACATGGAAAATTCATTCTAAGTATCATTATCAGCTAATTTATTTCATTAAATGATAAAAAGTTTTGGGATACTGGTTCCATTTTAATGATTTCCTTAAGACCATAAAAGATGTTATCCAACTTCATCATTGAATTACAAGAAATTGTGTCATTTCCATTCCGTCCTCTCTTATACATTTCTAAAAAAATCATACTATATATTTGAGTATGAATCATAATTTATAATTTTTAAATACTTTAAGACTTTACATATTGTGAAAATTTTATTCATATATAATAAAATAATTATTATAATCGTTTCTTTAGTTAAATATATTCTTTTAAATAATATATAATTCTCTATAATGAAAATATAAATTATCATAAGGACATTTCAATGGAGTGTCAATTCAGGTGAACAGTATGGAACATTGATGTGCACCAGGTTACATTGAGTCAAAACAAACACACATTGTCTATGCTTTTACCCATAATTTCATCATTTATGGATCCATATCCACTTGAAATATCTAGGCAAAGTTTTATTTCCTGGAAGACCCATAAAATATCTACCTTACCAAAATTATAGTATGCTCTTCTATACTTATCGTCAATGTATATCTTTGGGTTATGTCCTGTAATTAATGTTTTCTAAATCTATCTTACAAATTTACTAATATGATTTCTCTAATACAGACATTAACAATCTCAACCCGAGTAGCTTAGTGACAATTCCTTACGTTATTATAATGGTATTGAAATAAGTAAATCATGTCCCAAAGGACCAATTAATTTGACTGTTTTGGAATCCAAATTAAATTCATGGAATATACATTTAAATTGAAAATATAAATAAAAAAAATAGTCAATCTATTGAAAAAACAATTATTCTCTCAGAACATCCATACATACCATTCATAATATACTACTTGAAATACTATGGAAAGATGAAACATACTAAAGTGGTGAGATCAGATGACTAGTAAGGGTATACATACATTGAATTATATTATAAACAAGAATTAATATTATATCATTTTTATGAACAGAAACCCAAGCCATCTAGTCAATAACATGGGAATCATATGGAAGGAATGAATAATTATCAAATAAATCTATATAAACAAAAACATGAGAATAATTTATAACCATGTATAATCTAATTATCCATTATTCTCATGTAATATCTATTACTAATCTCAAAATGAAGGAATCCATATTCCCGATCATCATAAATCTAACTTCATGAATTTGGTTGAGACATCATACATAAAATGGTATGACATTATCCATTTCCAAAAAAAATTCTTCATGATACATACTGATGAATTGATGGGATACATTAGGCCTCATCTATCACTTAATATGTCCAATGCATTCCACATATGATAACATAAACAACATAAGCATTCATTTTTAAATAATATCTTATGAAATGAGAATAAATTAAACATAAACCTTTTATTTTATCAAATTATCACATCCAAATTCAAACTGATCCTAAAATCAAAAAGAATATGTATTATAAATCATATGAGATAAACCTAAATCAAGCATAAGAACCAATTATAGATGTAAAAGTGATGAAAATACCCTAGTAAAATCATCTGAACATTCAGGAGGGAACTAATATATTTTAATTTGAAATCATTTATATAAAAGGATGCATAATTTTAAAACAATATACTTTAATTAAAATATCCTTATAAACATATAAATGGGGCTCAATTACATTAAGTTATCATGATGGCTGAAAAAATATCCCATTCTATATAAATTAAAAACATTTCTTCTTTATTTCTATCAACAAATGTTTAAAATAACATTATTTAGAAAACGAATACATAATAATTTTAATACATTTATATATATTTAAAATGGTTTGTAATTACATTAAATAATCAATAAATAATAATAAAAATACGTTTTAATAATTCTTTAAAAATCACGGTCATCGAAAAATGATTTTTAAATTTAATAATTAAACATTCAAGGTGTCTTATAAAACATTGAATATTTAAATAATATGCCTTGTGAAAAAGAAAAGTTTATGAAAAAATTAAATAACATGATAATAAATAAATTAATGACCTGATATTTCAAATGTTATATATATTAAACTCATAAAATTATGTGGGTGTATAACATGAAATTATACCTCAATAAAAGGAGAATTAGACGAAGTACCTTACCTTATTCTTCCTTTAGTCATACAAGACTAAACCACCTGTATAATGGTTTCAATAATTTTATTAACTAATATAATAAACTAATTCATGTGTATGTTATTATATATTATCTTCTTAAATTAATGTATCCCTTGTTCATTGATAATGGTTTGTTTTTACACTTTTTTGTGTGTTTACTAAAACATTTTCTAATGTATAATTTTTAGTAACTTTTTCTATTTGTTTATAGTATTTATTTATTAAATCTAAATAATGAAATTAACTTCATATGTATTATATTTACTCATTATATACATTTTTATAATAATTCATGGAAGGTTAACATCGAAAATGAATCACATCACATCGTTGAGAGAGTAGGTCACACATATAGAAGAGCAACGATATCATTACCTTAATGGGGAAAGTGTAATGATTTGTATAGTATAAGAATTAATAATAATAAATATCAGGTCATAAGTACTATATATATTCATTATTTAAATTATTATTCCCATATGAATAATTTGATGATGAAAATTATATTACACCTTGGCATGGAGACGCTAAGTCAAACATATGTATGTGCAATGTTTTTATTTTTAGTATGATTGTTTAGTTATGGAATATGGTTTTAATATAATGATAATTATATCTTAGATTATATATCACACTATACTTATAACATTAGTACAGAAAAAACAAAATAATTGAATCTATAATTATAAATGAACTTGAATATGTTACTAAAACAATTACCTCCCCTTCACGTGACTCCCTTTGATTATCAACTTTACACCATTAATGATGATGTTTTGACAAATATAAGAAATCTAGAATGTGGATAGGGATTATATGAAGATATTTGGGTTGATCTTGTGGGGTCCAAATAGGGTTTTAATTGTGATTATTTGAAAAGAATGGTGTCCCTTTTATAGGAGAGTGGAGGGGAACTTTGAATTATTTAAAATTATTAAATTAATATAAATTGATATTAGACTTAAAATAGATAAAAAGTTAGTTATTTCAAAGATAAGATGAGTATGGGTAGTACTACAACATGGATTTTTTACACATTAGTGTTAATATAGTTATTATAAAATCCAAAAAGAACACCAAATGGATCATTCATCACATATTTAACAGTATCCTTGTATCATTTCCTAATTTTATATTTTTATTACATTTATATCCTTTAAAAAATTAAATTTATTTTAAATTATATATTTTTTCAATTTTAATACTATTCATTATATGTTTTTAAATACCATAAATACATGATAACATCAAACCAAAACTTCTAATATATCTCTAGCATGTCTAATTAATTTACAAAACAAGGATATGTTATTAGTTATAATGAAATTACGTCAAACTTTAAGGAAATTTTATAATTTTATTAATATAATATTTACCTTTAAATACATGATTTTCCCTTAACCATTATAATAATAAAATATTGCCAAAATTACTAGTAAAATTAAAAAAATGGGACATATAAAAAATATTTATTCATTTTGATTCCAAATATGAGATTCATTTATAAATATTTAAAAAAAACTGGGATATTTTATAAAATTTTTTTAATGCAGATGGAATGAGGAAAAATATTTTTTAAGAAATAGCATTTTATATATTGAATTGATTCCATATATATATTCAATATGAAAATGAATATTATAAACTAAATTAGATTAAATGACAATAAAATGTTAAAATTATTCTTTTAGAACAAGTAAATATTAAATTTAACACTTCAAATTATTTAGATGAAAACTATTCAATTAAAATATAATATTTTATTACTATTTGAAAAATATTATTCTTACAAGAAGAATAAAAAATACTCAACAAAAGAATATTTTTATACACATGTTTCAATGAAAAATAATATTTTCATTAATTAAAATTTATAAATTTCTAAAAATTAAATTTAAAATATGTTCTCCATCAACAAGAAAAAAAATAACTATTTGAAAAATATATGATTATTTGGTAAAATTGTGTTTGTTATTATTTTATTGTTATAAAATATATTTTATGAATATAAATAATTTTTTATTGAATATATAAATAATATATCTAATTAATATCAATTATTAATTATAATTAATTTACTTTATTAGCAAGAAACTCCATTGAAAGGACGAAAATTATAAAATTTATTATATATTCAATTGATTTATATTTTCATTTATATTTATTTAGTTAAAAATGGATTATTATTATACTATATTAAACCATAAATTTTAATAAGATTTTTAATACTATTCATAACTGTGATTTTAAAGACTAGGTTATATTGGAAACATTTATATAATAATATTTGGATTGACGGTTAAACTCATTTTTGTGTGAAAAATAATATATCAAATATATTTATTTTTCTTAAAAAATACCATAAAATTATTGGGTTTCTACAATTAAACATTTTATGGCTTCTTGTTTTTTGAGGATCACATTTAAACCCCAAAATTGTATATATATATATATATAAAAGGATTGCTGGAGTATTAATTTAACACAAGTTTATTTTTAATTTTATAAATCAATGTCATATTCTATGAGATTGATATTATTTAAATATATTGTAAATTTATATTTTTTACATAGAATATAAATAACGGCGACTATTGAAATAATATGAAATATAAAATATTATAGATAATAGTAAAAAATTGTTATTCTTAAAATTTATATTATATGAAAACATTTGACCTAATTTATTTAAAGAATCACTTTAGAAATCATATTTTATTTATATATATGTCAAATATATTATGTCATATCTTATACAATATACCATTTCAATGATTCTAAATGTATTCCCCCAAGTATTCCATGATTCAAAAAAACATTTTCTTGACCTCATAATAATAAGAATGTTCTTTAATTAATTACCTATAAACGAAATAATACTTACAAAGTCCATACAATAATTTCTTATTTATTTAAATATTTCATTATATATTAATATTACATATTTATCACTAATTATTTATATGATTTTGAAGGGTATGCTGATTGATTTCGATTTGTACATGAAATAATAAAGTATGATTTCTCTCCTATATCTCATAAATGTTATTTTTCATGTTGTTTTACGTTTAGTTAAATATATAATTAATTTAATTTTATCCAAAATATTTGTCACAATCTAGTTTGTGTAATTTTTTATTGTATATATTTTATGGTTTTTAAGGAAAATATATTAGGAAGGTTTTCTATATTGAGATGTAATGTGTACTCGGTTTACCTATTACTAGGTGTTTCGAATGTACTCAAGGTATTGGATTGAAGTTTTTTATTTAGATATAGATATTTATTTTCGGTTTATATAATAAAATAATGACCAATTGTCACATTTTTTTATATTTAATATGCATGTAACCCCACATTATGGGATTCTCTCTAAATGATACTTTAATACCGAAATTTATTATACTATAAATGAACATCATTTATTATGTGTAGTTACAAAATATGTCTATATTTAGTTTTTAGATATTATTCATTTAAAATAAAATTATATATTTTAATACTATTTAAATTTACATATATTCATCATTTCCTATATTGACACCCATGTCCCATATTCATGGGTTTACCTTAATGTCTCGTCTTGTGTAATCAGGGAATTTGGTCATCTATTTTTTTATATATTTATTTTCAATTATGTTATCATGTTACAGATAATTTCATTTGATGATGGGAACATATTCATAGATATTTAAATTTATTAATTAATGTTTCATCTCTTTAGATACTCTATATGGACAATTGGAAATTTTATATATCCATGTTAATATAGTGATATCATTGGTATTCTTTTCATATGATTCATTATTTTCAAAAGATAAAAACTTTTTATAATAAAAATATTAACAATTAATTAAATAATATGGTTAATCTTTTATCTATCCAATGATGTATTATTATCAAGTCAAATATCCTCTTCTCTAAGTATGAATTTTACATAACATATTAACATGGTTATAGAAATTTTTTTAGGACATTCAAACACACGATTTTCTTATGTTTAAATTTCATTTTCGAATTCAAAGGATAAATGGTTTGGGAATATGTACAAAATATAGATACATCAATATGAATCTATAAATATAATTTAAATTATTTTTTCAGTTATATTTGTTTTTTTTAATAAGGACTGCAAAAATTTAGTAATGAGAAATTTTGAAATATATAAATTCTTTATTTAGTGTAACATTAAAATATATAGTAATATATTTTGGTTTTTTTGGTTTTTGAAATGGTATTTTGTATCAACATATATTGACAATATTGTTTTTGGTATTATTAAAACAAATATCATGAAAATATCTTTTTATTTTTTAAATCATCTCAATGGAAGGTCACAATGAGCTGAAATAGATAATTTAATTTTCGATGTTGGTGAAATATGAATGGAAAACCAAGATAATGATAATGATCTTGATGAGGATATCTATTCATATATAGTATATACTGTTTTATTAAGTTTTTATTGTGTAGTGGATCAAATGGTCAAAATTTATAGAATTATTGAATGATGAAGAATATATGGGATGATCAAGAAAATGTTCATGTTAGTAGTGTGACAAGAATATGTAATGGTTTTTATATAAATAATATATTTTCATTAAAGGCCTCATATATGAATGGAATTAAATATACCAATATCAAGTGGATTTGGAGAAGCTCCAAATTTTTGTTAGTAACTATATTATTAAAAATAATGATAAAAAACTAAATATAATTACATTTCATTTTGTCTTAATAATTATAATAATCAACCTTATAATGATTAAATAAAACATGGTGTTTATGAAATTATATGTATATATATATATTTCATTAATATTACGATCCTTATTTTTAATGTAGTCATACTTTGAATTAAAGTTAGACTTCTTGTATTTAATTTTTTTAGTTTAAAAAAAATTTCTAATATATGTGTTATATGAATTGGATCAAATATTTCTACTACTATTATATAGTGTTATTAGATATGAAAACATTATTTTAAAATAATTATAAAAATTATTTCATTAAGTGATATAATAAAATTATTTAAATAAATTAAAATTTATTTATTATATGTATTGAGGAATGGATAAAATAAATGGAAAAAATAAAATATAAATACATTTCTCAGTATGATGATATCATAATGTATAAATAATATTAATATAAATTTATCTTCAAACAATCATAGATATATTGAATAATATTATATGTGTTATGAATAACTATTATCGAATTGATAATTATACACCATTTTATGTTCACTATTTGGTTATTATTAAATGTATTCACTAATACCACATTAAGAGTTTTTATACAACCAATACATTTTTTAAGAAAAATATATGATTCATTGATGAGATATTGACTATAATGGGATGCTCAATGTAAAAAAATTACTCTAAATAGTATCTTAGTAGAAAATTAATTTTAACGATAATTTATGATAATAAATAATAAAACGGAGTTAGAGGAAATAAAATCAATAGAGTCCCAAGATTATGGTATATAGATATTACATAAGTTTTTTATAAATATTCATTAAATTACATAAAAATTAAAAGGGAACGAAATATTTTGGTATCATTGGAAATATGGAACAAAATCTATTAATAAGAGGAATGACCTTCATTATTTCCAATAAATATAATCTCATCTAGTACTCCAACATTAAAATATTCTTTATAACATGGGGATAAGAAACATAAGAAAGGGTGAGCTATGATACTCAGTAATGTTCAATAAAAGAGATATATTAGGATAACTTTAAAATATGAGTATTATAACATTATCATAACATTTAAATACCATACACCTCATATATAATATCATAATCGTTAGTCATGGAAACAATATTGGATGTTGATAATACATGATCCATAAGTGAATAAAATGGAATTATCTATGATATAATAAGACATAGAATTCGTTTCATACATATAATAATAGAATATTTTATGTCGAGGCATCCCACCAAGAAGTTCATAGCCTGTTATTCTTGGTTAAATTCCATGTGTACTTTCTTTCGGATTGGATTGATCACATGTGTACCCTACTTTTTGTGCTTTTCCAATAAAACCATATACCCTCATATTAGTGATTGTGAAAAACACCTATGTACCCTCATCTTTGGGCTTTTGATAAACACCAATGTACCAACAAATTTTATAATGGGCTAAACAACGATGTACCGTATTAGCTCATAGAGAATTTATCACTACTCACTTCATTAGAGAAATATATTTGTCCAAACCATCACATAATGAAAACATATTTATTTGTGCCCTAAAATCATTCAAATACATATTATCATCCCCATAAAATTAAATGGGTATCAAATATTTTTCATTATATCATATCTTGTAGAAAATAGCCATGTCTCATAATAATTTCATTTTAGCATAGATTTTAAAATGATGAGTGTTTCATAAAAGTTTTATCGTGGTAAATATAATGGATGAAAAACAAATTTCATAAACATCATTCTATAAAATCATAAACCATTAATATAAATATTATGAATTGTATTCATATATCATATCCCCGGTAAGAAATAAATTTCACCACTGAATGCCAACTTAAAATGGAAATCCTTTTTAAATATCATTTTAATAATTTCATGAGAAAGTTATGCATTGTTTTTTAAATATAAAAACAAATAAAAAAAATTTAAAACATTTACCTTTTATGTGAAGACCCAGAATTTCCGTGGAAATTTTTGTCTTAAATACATGGGAATGTTTATGAGCCCGTAGTTTCTGGCGGTAATTGATTCTGAGGCCCGGTGTGTCCGGAATCAATTTATAATGTTTTGTTCCGGTACATTTGGTAAACATACGTATGGGATTTTATAATATTTGAAAATTTGCACAAAATTAAAATATTATAGCATTGTTGAACTCGCAGCGTCAGTGATTTCTTAGTGAGATCTTCATCTTTGTTTCGTTTTAACGAGAGTGGATGTTAGTTTTTGGGGTTTTTAATTAAATTCAAAAAAAAGTATTAACTTTATTTTTATTTTAGGGGTTGAAAGCACCAAGGGGAGGATAGAGGTGGGGTCCACCACACAAAAACCTCACATGGGAGGTTATGGTGGTGGGGCCCACCTAATAATAACCTCTCCTGACAGAATTGTATTATGTGGGTCCCACATGTTTTCTTAAATTCCTCTCACCCACTTTAAACCCTTAGAACCCCCAATAATGTGCGGGTGCCTCTTCACCTTTCCCCGTCCAATTAATGAGCCGTGTTCCCCCATTTAATTTAGTGATGTAACATAATTAATTTGAATCAATTTGAATTCTATATTCCATAATTATAATAACATGTTATATTTTATTAATGTGGGGTTGGCATAATTTTGATTGGGATGATATATGAGAGGATAGAACTTGGTGGAGCCTTTACTCTCGAATTAATAACATCAAAATCTTCTTCGTTCTTCAACCGGGGAAAAAAGGGATGTGATGCACATGAAGAATGCCGACGTCATATTCGAATTCGTCACCGTCGAACTCTCGTCCGCCAACAATGAGTACCTCTTCCTCCTACGACATTGACAAAATGACGCCACCTTCCCGCGACTCCATCAACATCATCGAACTCGAGGTAGGGGGTTTGGATTAAATTTATATATGTGTATAAACCACTGTTCTTCATTGATTGAATTTCTAGATTATGGTTTTCCATGACGAGGAGGGCTCTGACCACACGAACACGGCCCGACCCTCCCCTTATATTGGTTCTTGTTTGAAGAAAATGGAGGCGGTACATGTAGTGACTAACAACAAGTCGGTCGCGATGAAATCTGGTGGTGTAAGGCCACCGGGTCGCCACATGGGTGCGACACCACCATGCAGCGTAGAGAACTGATCTGGTACCAGGCGGGCCGCCGCAGTGTCGTCGCACCGCACCAAAATGAAGAGTCGTGGCCAGGTGGGTCGCGACGGTCAGATGACGAGCACGACATCGTCACACCGCATAGAGGAACGGGAGGCTGCGGCCAGGTCGGGCCACATTGGAGGAGGCATGGCACCGTCGCGCCACGTGTTGTAGATGATCTGCGACCAGGGTGGGCCATGGCGGAGAAGCTGGGCACGGCGCCGTCACGCCACGCTGAAGAAGCACCGCATCCTTAGGCTTCTATGGTAGGGGAGGGTGGTCGGCTGAGCCGGGTGCCGGTGCACGCTACATATTGGACCCGAAGGGTCCCGCGGTTACCTAAACTAGCACTAGGCACCGGTTTCTTTAGGGTCAATAGGGGGATCGTTACCCCCTCATGGCGTGGCCAGCAGGACCTCACGGCCAGCTGTCTGGGCCACACAGCCAGCCAGTACGGGGCAACCGGCCGGGCCCCACGGCCAGCCGACACACATCTTACCAGTCAGGCCACATGACAATCTAGCACACGACCAGCAGGCCAGGTCACGCGGACCACCATCCAATCCACCCCCACGGGTCGGGTCACGCCTTGGTGTCGGGCCGCCCAATTGGGCCGAGCTGGCCCTTCGAACCAGGTTTGACTCACGGACCGGGTCGTACCCTGGTCCAGACTCGGGTCAAGTCTGGTTGGTCTAACTGGGTCGGACCGGACCCAGACCTGTCAGACACGAATACACCTATTCACCCATAACTCGGACTATGGGTGTCTTAACGACAAACCATCTATGGTGACAGAATGCTTATAGAAATGCGGTTCCCTCAGCATACCCTACATGAGTTTTGGACATAGTTGGGATACGGTCGGGTTGGTTTGAACATAAAATTGAACCGAGTCCCTAGTATAGAAATTCCAATAACTCACATACCAAGGCTCTAATTGACACATTATTTCTTGCGTTCAGACCCCCTTTGTGTGGTGGTCCTTTTAGGTACTTCTACATGATACTTCATGACACTTGGAGTATCGAACATTATCTCTTAGAGCAGATCCTTCAAGTGAAGAGAATACAGAGTGCGGAGACCAGCAAACTGATAGAACTGACGACTGCTTGACCGTTTTTGACTCGGAATGATTCGACTAGCGCAATTGGGAGCGCCCTATATTTAGTGGCAGACCCATGTCAGAGGAGTACCTAGAATTTGGGGGAAGACCCGCGGTACTCGACAGGAGGAGTAACTTTGTAGTCTATTAGGGGGAGCACCCATTTTTTGGCGATAGACCCACATCGGAGAAGCATGTGGTATTTTGTTGCAAACTCACGTTAATCGATAGGAGGAGTACCTTAGTAGTCCATGGTTAGTGAGAAGTGCCTTAGTGTTGCGACATGCCCAATGTTCTTGACAGAGAAAGAGTTCTCCAGTAGTTGTGGTTTCGATAATTAGAATCCTGGTTTGAGATGAGTCAATGACCTTTGTGTTTTCCTTAGGATTGATATGGGTTACTAGATATCATAGATATATGTATGGGCATATAACTAAGTAATGGTTATCCGTTGTTTCATAATTTGTGGTCTATCCTTGTTGGATATTGTGAGACCTTGAGGGTCTCGGGGTACCTAATGAGTATCGTTATACTCATCCTTTCATGGGATATGTTAGCACCTAATTGTGTTGGATTCAGATGACAGAAAACGCTGACCGAGGAAGAGTGTATGAGGACAGGACAATACCCGGAGGTGGCCTCGTGACAAGTCAGTACCTAGATGAGATGGGAAGATGTGGAGCACTGATGAGGCTACCTTTACATATCCTTCATGTAGTATTTGTGGTGGATGAACTATGAGATTCTAGACACCTTCCATCTCTTCGTATTTTAGTGGTACATGTTTCGTCTCTTCTAGGTACTTTACGATTGGGCTTGTGTTTCCAGCCCCCTTTACTTTCCGCAATACCATTGTATTCAGATTTACATAGTGTTTTTATTCCAGATCTGTAGTCGGATTGTGTGTGTCCTCTTTTTATAAAGGAAATGCCTTCCCAGCTTAGGGATTTACAACTTTGGAGCTAGTTGCCAGCCCCTGGCCTATGGAAGGTGGGCTAGGGGTAGTCACGACACGGGTCCCGAGGACGGGTCATGACAAATTTGTATTTGAGGAGTCTGTTCTTCCATAGAACATAGGACTCTAATAGTATGTTTCTATGAAGAAATAGGGTTACGGATACCATGTGTGTTTTTCAGTTCAGGGAGTCCTGTTTTTGGTGTGGCAGCTAACGTATCCGTACACCAGGACCCTAACTACTGATTTCTGACTTAGTGCACGAAAACACTAATTTTGTTTGTGTTTAAAAAGTTTTTCATTTTGTCAGCTCAACCGGGTCAGCTCACTAGGTATAATCGTTTGACCGCGTCACATCTCTTTTATTCAAGATGCGTCCCAGCGGATGACAAGTTAGAGCCCCGATAGTCGTAAACTCTAACAGCCCCCTGAGTGACCAGGCCCCGGTGTAGGTCCCCTTACCAGCAGAGGCACCAGCGGTACCACTTTTCGTTGGGCCACCAATGACACCAGCCCCAGCAGAAGAAAGTGAACGCCACTTGAGAGCACGTTGCAAGAGATACAGCGCCAGAGGATACCTAGATTCTAGGGAGAGATGGACCGACAGGCGGCTGAGGATTGGCAGAAGGTTGTGGTGAGAGTCTTCAAGCTAGTGGGGACACCAGAAGAATACATGGTGATCCTTGCTGCCAGCCTCCATTAGGTAGAAGCAGGCAGATGGTGGAGCATGGTGCTCGAGGTGCACGATGAGGCGACACTTATACGTGTAGACTTCGTGAGCATGTTCTGGGATGATTTTGTACCATCCACCCTTCGAGCTATACGGATACAGGAGCTACATCATCTGAAGCAGGCATCATGAAGTAGCAGAGTACTCATAGAGGTTCACTGACCTCTCTTGCTACTCCACAGATATGGTACGAGACCCATTATTCAGGGCTTAGACCATCGACCAGGGGCTCATGAAAGAGATCAGAGCTCCGATGATCTCAATCAGCATCCCGACGCAGCCAGGGGAACTAGAGAGAGCCCACATAGTAGAGAGTTTCTTTGCTAACCAGTCTCCAGTAGCGAGACCCACCACTAGCCAACACATTATGGAGTCATCTACAGCTGGCAGTAGACAGATATCATAGAGGTCCAAGAGGACCAGACCTACAGGTGGATGCATGTATGACTTAGTATCGGTTGTGCAGGGTACCTGGAGTGGAGATAGAGCCATTAATTCCAGGAGCGGTTAGTGTTACTCATGCGGCGGTCTTAGTCAAATGTCTCGTGACTATCTGACCCGCCATTATAATGATCAATAGACAGTTGAGGGGCCTCCCAGTAAGAGGCATAGGTTCTATCGAGGCGGTCCTCTAGGCATAGGCAGATGTTGTCGGGGAGCTGGTCGTGGTGCTGGTGGTGGACGACGTTAAAAGGTGCTACCAACACCACCACCCGGAGGACCACCCAGACCACAGGGAGCTGTTGGACATAGGACATCTTAACATAAGGTAGCTTATTCATACAGCAATGGATCTTTGGAGATGATTTGAGGTATGATCTTTGTCTACCCCACGTTATCATCAGTTCTTATAGACACAGATTTCTGTCACTCTATCATGGAAACTGCACTCATTCGGAGCCCAGAGATTCCAATAGAGTCATTGGATTGATCCTTACAGCTGCAGATTCCTACAGAATCATACTCGACGATTACACAGTGTTGCCGGCAGTGTTAGCATACTCTAGGAGGCAAGATCATTGGCTAGGATCTCCTCATAGCAGTTTCGAGGCCTTACAACGTCATCTTGGGTATGAACTGGTTATCTAGAGTCCATGCTCAGATCGACTATATTAGGTGAAAAGTACGATGTGTCCACATGGATGGGACCAGGATCACCTTTACCAGCGAGAAGGGAGCCTTTGCAGCGTAGGAAGAACATACTCGAAGGAGGGTGGAACCTATCACTCACCATTTCGCTTGCCTTACCCTCTGACCAGTTGATGTGGAGAGTCCAACTTATCCTGTAGTGGTGGACCAGTACGTATATGTTTTCCCCATGTTGTTCCATGATTCCCTCCTCGCACGGAGGGGGACTTCTACATTCATCTGTATCTTGGGAAAACATCGATATCTACTCTAGCATATCATATGGCTCCCGCTGAGCTTTGTGAGCTGTGGGTATAGTAGGAGGACTTGTAGGGGAATGGATTATTCTATACTAGTGTTTCTCTCTGGGAAGCCATGATTCTGTTTGCCAAAAAGGAAGGTGGGAGTTTGGGGCTTTGTTTCCACTACCATCAACTGAACTAGGTAAATAGGATGAACAAGTACCCACATTCGTGGATTGATGACCACTTTGATCTGCTCAAGGGAGCTCGATGGTTCTCGAACATAGACCTCTTATCAGGATATCACCAGTTTAGATTTCAAAAAGTGGATGTGCATAAGATGGCATTTAGAGGAAAGTACGGCCACTACAAGTTCCTTGTTATGACCTTCGTTGTAACCATCGCTCCATCAATGTTCATGAGTTTCATGAACAAAATATTATAGCATTACCTCGATCGCTTTGTCATAGTTTTCATCAACGACATTCTGATTTACTCGACTACTGAGGAGGAGCATGCCATCCATTTGCATGTAGTACTAGATATAATATGAGTGCACTAGCTTTATAGAAAGCTCTCAGAGTTCGATTTTTGGATTCAAGTGGATCACTTCCTGGGACACCTCATCTCGAAGGCTGGAGTTGCTATAGATCCAGTGATGATTGATGTTGTACTTTCTAGGAAGCCTCCCAGGAGTGTGATGGAGGTTCGAAGTTTGCAAGGAATTGCAGGATACTGCCTGAGATTTTTTCTAGACATCTTTAGAGTTTCATCACCACTAACATCCTTGATGTAGAATGTGAAAGCCTTTGTGTGGTCGAAGAGATGCTAGGAGATCTTTTTGGAGCTGAGGCAGGGGCAGACTAGTGCCCCAATCTTGAGGCTTCTAGAGGGGGGTGTATGGTATGTAGTCAACTGCGACACATCAGGTACCGGACTCAGGTGAGTCTTGATTCAAGAGATAGTTGTGATCGCATATGGTTCTTGGTAGTTGAGATAACATGAGCAGAACTATGTAACCCATGATGTGGAGTTTTCTCCATTGGTATTCGCCTTGAAGATGTGGAAGCGCTATCTAAAGGGAGAACGATTTACTGTGTACTATGAACACATGAGTCTCAGGTATATCTTCTCTCAGAAGGACTTGAACCCGAGACAGTGGTGTTGGCTTGAGTTCTTCTAGATCTATGACTTTGAGATAGTCTATACACCTAGGAAGGGGAACGTGGATATAGATGAGCTCAAATGGAGGACTGGTATTCATCTTCTAGAAGAGGCGATTGAGCATCTAGCTACCTTGAAAATATCCAGTTCGGATAGAGATGGAGCGGCCTATTTATAGTCTCTTACAGTCCCTCCTCCACTTTTTAAGTGAGTCATGGAGGCGCATCATAGGGATGTTGACTCTGAGACATGATATGCACAGATATCCACATGGTAGGAACCTAATGGGTTTTTTGAACGTGGGGAGCACATCATCCACTTCAGAGGACGTACCTTGGTACCAGTGGCACTTTGGGAGGAACTGTTGAGTGAGTTCCACAATTCCACTCTAGCGGTACATCAAGTAGTGGAGAAAATGTAACAAGACCTTCGAAGACAGAATCGGTGGCCACTTATGAAGAAGGTAGAAGCGGAGTTTGTCTCACGATCCCTCACTTGTTAGCAAGTGATGGAAGAGCACCAGGTACCTGCAGTCTTGGTTCAGACATTAGAGGTCCTGGAGTTGAAGAGGGATGGGATATCCATGGACATCAGGATGGGTCTTCCATTTACATTTAGAAGTCACGACTCGATATGGGTGGTTATTGACTGACGCAAAAAGTTGGCCCACTTCCAACTGATCAGAGAGACGGGCTCCATAATGCCCCGACCCCAGTTACCCAGAGTCGGTGCATTATTTTAATACATTGGCATGATTAAAAGGAATAAAGTCCCGAAGGACCGATCGTTTTAGAAGTCTTGGATAATAGATTACATACATGAATGTTACATTACACTTCATAACATAGAAAACAACATAAATAATCTTTCATGAATGCCATTATTCCCTTGGCTTAACCCTGCCTATCAATCACTATACACTTCTTGGAATCCTTGGAAAAATAAAACATATAAAGGGGTGAGCTCAAATTCTCATTAAGGATAACAATATAGCGAAAACATTCATAAATAAGCATAAACATTTAAGTAAATGTATAACTAAAACAAAAGCCTTTTAAACATAAAATTCAGCATAATATGGAAAAAATAAAATGAAGTAATTCCATTTACTTATTCACAGGGATATTCTATGAGTCTAATAATCAAAAGAAATATAACTAACCACTTTTATAATGATGGAATGCAAAATGTCGAACTTTAATTTCTGTGTCAAGGCCTCGTACCAAGACCTAAGGAATAACTGTAACTGGAACCCAACCCGGAGAGCCTCTGTAACCGGACTCCAACCCTGAGTGCCTCTAATAACCATACACCAGCCCGAAGTGCCTCTAATAACCAGACACCAACCCGGAGTGCCTCTAATAACCGGACACCAACCCGGAGTGCATCTAATAACCGGACACCAACCCGAAGTGCTGCTAATAACCGGACACCAACCCGGAGTGCCTCTAATAACCGGACACCAACCCGGAGTGCCTCTAATAACCAGACACCAACCCGGAGTGCCTCTAATAAACGAACACCTACCTGGAGTGCCTCTAATTAACGGACACCAACCCGGAGTGCCTCTAATAACAGAACACCAACCCGGAGTCCCTCTAATAACCGGACATCAACCAGGAGGGCTTACTTTTACTGGTTTCCAACCCGAAACATACTAGTCCAACAAATTCATCTTATGAAGAGGTTGAAATATAACATTTACATTCTTTTTAAAACCAGCATATGAAATGTCAATACTTTCACCATAAACAATGAATGGTATAAAAATAACACATCCACAGTCAGACATATCACAAAATATTCAATACAATATGGAAGTTTGGTATCATAATAAATCAAATTCAAATAATCTTAAAATCCATCAAAGGATGTTGACATAGATGAAATCTAAACTTTTTGAGAGAAATATCTATTTATTGAAATCATTTAAAAGTAACATAATTATAAAATAAATCCTTTTATTTGAAAATATAATTATAATATTGTAAGGGAAGATTTTAAGATTTTATAATGGCAGAAAATAGCCACACCCACTGAATAAGTTAAAAAGGCATTCTTCCCATCATTCTGTCAAAAATGGTAAAAAGGACCTTGTTTAGAAAACTCCGAAATGATTTCGTTATAAACTTATTAGAAAAAGTCAAACAAGGGTATAAATGACATTAACCCATATTCTTTAAGATAGTAAGAATGTTTTCCAATACATTTTTGAGAAACATGGATGTGGATTATAAAGAAATCCCAGTAGATTATTACGTATAAGCAACCTCTGATAATGAAGAGATTGCAAAATAAACCCTTACTAATTTGGTATCTTACGATACATTCACCGCATGAAATAGGTATCATACAATGAATATGTAAATACACATAAATTACTATTTATTACATAAAGAATACAATTATGGTCAGTACATTCACCATAGGAAAGGTAATAGTTGCAATATGACATGAATCTCACGGGAATAAAGAGTGAGATGAAAACCCCTTACCTCATTGTAATCAATCGAGTCATATGAAAAATAGTCAATAACAACCAAATGAATCATATAATTTCATGAATATAAAGAGTATCATGATAATACATATCAAATGGCAGTACACAATACACCACATGCAACAAATAAGTGGTGAACAATGGAAATCTCACGGATTTAAAAGTGAGATAATAAACCCCTTACCTTGCACTTTCCTTTAGTCGAGGGTATGTTTATCCTCCTGTATGAAGACAATAGTATGTTATTAAATTATAAAAGAACCATATTAATATTTATGATATCATATATAATTCATTTATGACTTTATAGAACCGATTTAATGATAATTTCTAGGTTATATTAATAATTCGGGTAATATTCGATTTCTTTATCAAACGTGTTTTAACTTGTTACTCTTGATTGAATCAAATAGATCATGATTTAAAAACTTCCAGAATATAAAACATGATTTATTTATAATATATATTTATAATATAAAAATTTATAATAGACGTATATATGAAATGAAAACACAGGTTATGGAGACGGTAGTCCATATGTACGCATAAACGTTGTTTCCGTTTTTACATAGTATTGAATAAGATATATGTAAGTTCATAAATACATTTAAATATATATATTTTTATTTATATTTTTACAGTAGCATTATTATTTTATTTATTACATACTTATTAGTAATAAATATTTTTATAATCGTTGATGAATGGTGAACTTGGAAATGAATCTCATCGCGTCGCGGAGACGGTAATCCGTACGTATGCATGAGCGAAAATATCATTCTTCTGATATTAATATAAAATATAATTGGTTGATATATCATATATAAATAATAATTTTCATGTTATATTTATTATTTACATGAATTACACATCATTATTATACCAATTCAAATAATAACATATTGAATAACAATTCCACCATGACGTGGAGACGGTAAGCCGTACGTACGCATGTATGGTGACATGTCATTAAAAGGATGGATAAAATACTGAATATGGTTGTAACATATTTATAATAATATCACATTATAAATTAGATACTGGATTTATTATTTTATAATGGGAATAACAAATAAAGTAGAAGCTGAAAAAGAAATGAACTTGAAAAAGGGCGGTGAAAACATTACCTCTTCTTCATGTTCTTCCTTTTGATTTTATCAAAAGGGATCCCTAGGTTGGCTTTCTGATCAAACTAATGACTCTAGGATGTAGTGAGGGAAGTTGACAGAGTATTTTGTCTGGGTTTGGATGATAAAAAAGGTTATGATGGGGTGAATTAATGAGAATGGGGAGTGCCCTTTTATAAGAGGGGTGAGGGGCAGCTTTGGAAAAGTTAGAAATATTATTTTGTAATAAATTCATATTCTGTTTATAATGGCTCTAAAGTGGATTATTTAAAGTTTAAGTTAGGTATATCTCTAAAAACACTCACCCAACAGTATTTATACAGGTTGGGGTTACTATATTAACCTTATATTTAAGTATTAACTCTTAGTTAATTAGTTGACCTTTTACAACGTCTCTTTGTATTTTTATATTATATGATTAATAAACATACTATATACATACAAGAGACCCCCCAAGTGGTCAATTAATGATACACCTATCACGATATAAGTCTCTTGACTGAACCTTAGATTTTTAGGAATTTAATATCAATTAATAATATGAAATTTGTTTTAAATACTCTTTCATGTCAATTTTGACACTATTCAATAATTGATTTTTAAAAACTTATAACAGAATTATTACTTCGAAAAAAGTTCATTAATTCAATAATAGAATGTCATATAATACTATAATATTATTTTTATTTATAAAGAGTCTCAAATATCATTTATTTGGGTATTTATAATATCAATTATTCTAATTATTCACCAATTAGGTAATTACTACATCACCATTGTGTCATAAATAAATTAAAATATATAATGTATAAAAATTATAAATAAATAAATAATATTTAGTAAATATTTTTAGCTTTCTAATGAATATTTATAGTCGAAAATCCATCATATATATCCCTACGTAAAAATTGTTTTCCTAAAAGATATATGCTTTTGTCGTTTTCGTATTTATTTAAACTAATTAAAAATAAAGTGTCCCTATCACCTACAAGTGGCTCCATGGGGTCCCAAAATCATCCCAAATATGCCCATGGTCGTACATGTATCCATAAATAAGTTTAAGACACGTTTTAGGGTAATTTAGTATTATTATAATATTATTTTTAACCCTTATTTACCGGATTTACCTTTTAAACATGGTGAATAAAATATTTACCGAAGTAATTATTCAAAATGTCTAAAAATAAAAGTTAACTATTTACAAAATTTGTACATACTAATTCAAAATATGGAATCCATTTTTCAATATTTTAATCACACAAGTGGCAAAAATTAATTTAAAATTAATTTCCACTGTCAAAACAAAAAGGGTGTTTTTAAGATATAATATCTATCAAAAGATTGATACTTGTTTTTGTCCGGTTATAATTGTGAAATTATGTCCACTGACCAACATTGTATTAAATGGTAAAAATATATTCTAAATATACTTTATAACCACTAAAATTTATAATTTATTACGATTAATTATTTTGAATAAAAAAGTTGTTTTTAATTAAAATTTAGTAATTTTCACTATTCATCAAAATATAAATGTTTTTCGGAAAGTACCAAAATTTCACCTTAGGCTAAATTCTATACATTGAATCCAAAAATGATGTCCATTTTGAGAGATAAAATTTATAAAATTTTAAAAAATATGTATTACTATTCATAACTTCTACTTTGATTGGTCGTGGTGTGTGTTAGAACTCGAAGTTGTGTACAACACAAGCTACTGTATTATTCAAAGAGAAGCGTACCATAGAAGATTGGGGTGTTAAATTCTCCTCTAATTCAATAAATTGTGTCCTTGCAATTTATAATTGGTATTGGAAACTTGGGGTTGACATTTCAAAATATCTTAGTTGAAATCCCACATCGAAAATGGATTAAGGAGGCCTCTATTGAAAATAGAGAGTGGTAATTATGTAGGTTACTGAAAATAACACATAATGGGGTTCCATGTTGGAAAATATGAATATGGAAGAGAAATCTAACCATTAATATCTGATGGAGAGTTGTAGATAACATGGCTATGAAAAGGCCAACAATCTCCATTCCATAAATTTGTGACGATCTAAGGTATCATCTAGGACAACATTTTTCTTCTAAGTTCATTTTCATAATGCTGAGGAATTTGTTTTATTAGATTGGGTATGATCAAAAGGAGATATACTTACTTTATAATTACAGTTTTATTAATTAATAAATTTCTACCTCAAACTCATCATTCACCCCAAAACATAAAACAACTCAAAAATACTCTATTTATCCAAATCGTATAGGGTTCCCAATATAATGAGTTTATCATTCACATATCAGACCCTTAAAAACTAAATTATACCATCCAGGAACTTCATGTAGTCTAATGGTAGGCAATAAATCCCAATTGCACTATGGTGTGGGTTCGATTCCCATATCTTTGTCGAACCCAAGGGGTCATCACACTATCTGTGTGTTGTCCTTTTATAAAAATCCAAAAATAACCTTACAAACTGAATCCCTTCGAACCTTTAGACTTATCCAAAATACTTCTATAAAACTCTCAGTACAAAATTTATATGACATGTAAACATAATGTAGATCCTTTTCACCCCGTAATATCATGTGAATACCTTCATCATTTATTATTTTAAAACACTGAAACGTCTTGAAGTACCATAAAAACTTATTGATTAAATTCATGCTTCCATATTCCTTATAGAATACTAGATATTCCTCGTCTATCCAAAAATGTTGTAAACCCCAACAATAATATAATATACAAATCCTTAATCAGTTTCAAGCCAGTCAAGAATATCCAATATAATATACACAAAACAACCATATCTTATTCCAAAATTAGTACATCAGTATTAGAACCATATTAAGGTTTATCTTTCCTTCAACCATGAAATTTCAAAAAAAATGAACTCGTTGTAGAGTCACATTTCATAGTACCATAAAATCTTAAATCCATAATGAAATAGTACTACAGTATAGTCCTTATTTATTTATACTACATCATTGAAAGGACACTTCATTGAAAAAATTCCAAAATAACAACATAAAAACACTAGTCATTCCTCTTCATCTGTGATAGTATCATATCTTGATTATTATCCAATAACATCATATTTTACATAGTCTGATGACTGGGACATTGTTCTGCATAGTTTCCCAACTCCTTGCAGATGAAGCAGTATACATTTGAACCCTTTTTCTTACCCTTTCAGTCACGTACAAGATGTCCTTTTTCTCCAGACTTATAACAAACTCTCATTCCCTTCAGGCAAGTTCTAGGTTGTTTAATCCCATAGTTATCACATATGGGAAAATTCTTCTTTTCCCTCTTCTCTTTATACATCATTCTCTCTTCCATCCGATTCTTCTCTTGCTTTCCATCAAATCCATAGGACTCAGAGAACTATTTACTTATATTATCAACACATGATACTATTTCTTCATATGATGATAATATGTGGGAGACTATTTCCCTTCTAAATGATGTCTTAATACCATGAAAGATATGATCCATCTTATTATTTGGATCATACGTATTGTTGGAGTTCACATTCCTTCTGTTGGGCGGCATTTCTATATAATGGCACAAAGTATGTCAGTTTATGAATTGCAATGAATAATTACAAACATTTAAAATACCTAACATAAATTGAATAGTTTATGGATATAATCCATAATCACAAAAAAAAATTCTTTGAAGAGGTATATACTCAAAAACCCTTCATAACAGTTTGTAAAGAAAATGAGAATTATCATAAGAATATCCCCCAGGAGTGTCATAACCAAGAGTGCAGCAAGGCCCATTGTCGTGCACCAGTTCATGTTTGAGTCTAGCTCAAAGCGGTGTTTTCGGGTTTTACCCCTAGGTACATCTTTTCCAGAGCCGCCTCTACCTGCTCGTATCCAGACATGGATGTATTGTATTATAAAACTTAAAAAATCTATACATTACCAAAATTATAGAAAGTTATTCTATACTAATCCTCAATGTCTATCTTAGGGTAATGTGATCTAATCAATGTTTATCTAAAATTAGTTTCCAAGGATATTGCTAAACATCCTATGATATCAACTGTAACGCCCCGACCCCAGTTACTAGAGTCGGTGCATTATTTTAATACATTTGCATAATTACAAGGAATCAAGTCCTGAAGGACCGATCGGTTTAGTAGTCTGGGAAAATAGATTACACACATGAATGTTACATAACACATCATAACATACAAAACAACATAAATAATCCATCGAGAATGGAATTATTCCCTTGGATTAACCCTGCATATCAATCACAATACACTTCTGGAAATCCTAGGAAAAATAAAACATAGAAAGCGGTGAGTTCAGATGCTTATTAATGATAACAATACATCAGAAACTATCATAAATAATAATAAACATTTTAGGAAATGTATAACTAAAACAAAATCCTTTAAAACGTGAACTTCAACAAAATATGGAAAAAATAAAATGAAGTAATTCCATTTAAATATTCACATTAACATTCTACTAGTATAATAATCACAAGAAATATCACTAACCACATTCATAATGATGGAATGCTTAATGGTGAACTTTAATTTCCGTGTCCAGGCCTCTTGCCAAGACCTAAGGGATAACTGTAACCGGAACCCAACCCGGAGAGACTTTGTAACCGGACTCCAACTCGGAGTGCCTCTAATAACCGGACACCAAACAGGAGTCCCTCTAATAACCAAACACTAACCCGTAGTGCCTCTAATAATCAGACACCAACCCGGAGTGCCTCTAATAACCGGACACCAACTCGGAGAGCCTCTAATAACCGGACACCAACCCGAAGTGCCTCTAATAACCAGACATCAACCTGAAGTGCCTCTAATAACTGGACACCATCCCAGAGTGACTCTAATAACCGGACAACAACCTAGAGTGCCTCTAATAACCGGACACCAACCTCGAGGGCTTACTTTTACCGGTCCCCAACCCGTAACATACTACTCTAACACATTTATCTTAAGAAGAAGACGTTGAAATATAACAGAAACATTCGTATTAAAACTAGCATACGAATTGTCAATACTTTCACCAAAAACCATGGATTATATAAAAATAACACATCCACTTTCAAACATATCATAAAATCTTCAATACAATATGGAAGTTTTGTATCATAATAAATCAACTTCAAATAAGCTTAAATTCCATCAATGGATGTTGACATAGATAAAATCAAAATAATTTAAGAGAAATATCTATTTTTTAAATCATTTAAAAGTCACATAATTATAAAATAAAACATATACATTGTAAATATCATTATAATCTTGTTGGGGAATCTTCTAAGATTTTATAGCAGTGGAAAATAGCCACTCCTGCCGTATAAGATAAAACGACATTCTTACCTTAATTCTGTCAAAAGAGATAAAAAGGAAATTTTTTGGAAAATGACAAAAAGATTCCTTTATAAACTTATTATAAAAAATAAAACAAGGGTATAAATGACTTTAAACCATATTCTGTAAAATAGTATGAATGTTTTGAAATAAATTTTTAAGAAACATGGAAGTGGATGATAAATAAATCTCAGTAGATTATTACATATAAACAACCTCGGATAATGAAGAGATTGTGAAATAAACAATTACCAATTTGGTGACTTATGAAAAATACGCCACCTGAAAGAGGTATCATACAATGAATATGTAAATAAACATAAATTAAAGTGTATTAAATAAATAATACAATTATGGGAAGTACATACATCACACAAAAGGTAATAGTGGCAATATGACATGAATCTCATGGGAATAAGGAGTGTGATGAAAACCCCTTACATCGTTGTAATCAATCGAGTCATAGGAAAAATAGTCAATAAGAACCAAATGAATCAAATAATATCGTGAATATAAAGTGGATCACTATAATACATATCAAATGGCAGTACACAATACACCACATGCAACAAATAAGTGGTGAACAATGGAAATCTCACGGAATTAAAAGTGAGATAAGAAACCCATTACCTTGCACTTTCCTTTAGTCGAGTGTATGGTTATCCTCTTGTATGAAGACTATATTATGTTAATAAATTATAACAGAACCATATTAATATTTAGGATATCATACATTATTCATTTATGACTTTATACTACCCATTTAATGATAATTTCCTTGTTATATTAATATTTCAGGTAATAATCGGTTTCATTATCGTAGGTGTTTTAACATGTTACTCTTCATTGTATAACATATACCCTGATTAAAATACTTCCAGAATATAAAAAATTATTTATTTATAATATATATTTATAATATAAAAATTTATAATAGACGTATATATGAAATGGAAAACACCTCTTATGGAGATGGTAGTCCGTACGTACGCATAAACGTTGTTTCTATTTTTACATCGTATTGAATAATGTATATGTAAGTACATAAATACTTATATATATAAATATATATATTTAAAGTTGCATTATTATTTCATATATTACATAACTATTAGTAATATATATATTTATAATCATTGATGAATGGTGAACATGGAAATGAATGTCATTGTGATGTGGAGACGGTAATTTGTACGTACACATGAGCGAAAATACCATTCTTTTGGTATTAATATAATATATAATTGGATGATATATCATATAAAAAGAATCATTATCATGTTATATTTATTATTTTCATGAATTACACATCATTACTATACCGATCCACATAATAATATATTGAATAACAATTACACCACGATGTAGAGACGGTTAGCCGTACGTACGCACTTATGGTGACATGTCATTCAAAGGATGGAGAGAATACTAAATATGGTTGTACCATATTTATAATAATATAAAATTTTATAGGAGACACTTGATTTATTATTTTTAATGGGAATAACAAAGAATGGAAGAATTTGAAGAAGAAATGAACTAGAAAAAGGGTGGTTAAAACATTACCTCTTCTTCAGGTTCTTACTTTTGATTTGATCAAAATGGCTCCTTAGGTGGGCTTTATGATCAAACTAAGGCCTCTATATTGTTATGAGGGAAGTTTATAGATTATTTGGGTAGGGTATGGCCGATCCAAAAGGTTTTGAAGGTGTGAATTAATGAGAAGGGGGAGTGCCCTTTTATAATAAGAGTGAGGGGCACCTTTGGAAAAGCTAGAAATATTATTTTATAATAAATTTAGATTCGGTTTATAATGGCTCCAAAGTGAATTTTTCAATTTTTTATGAGGGGATAGATCGAAAACCACTCAACCAATAGGATTTAGGCAGGTTTGGGTTACTATATTAACCTTATCTTTAAGTATTAACTCTTAGTTAATTAGTTTCACTTTTGCAACGTCTCTTTGTATTTTTATATTATATGTTTAATAAACATACTATATATATCCAAGAGACCCCAAATTGGTCCATTATTTACACACCTATCATGATATAAGTCTTTTGGATGATCCTTATATTTTTAGGAATTTAATATCAATTAATAATATAATATTTGTTTTAAAAACTCTTTTTTGTTAATTTTGACACTATTCATTAATTGATTTTTTTTAAAAATCATAACAGAATGATTAATTATAAAAAAGTTAATTAAATCAATCATAACATGTAATATTATCCTATAAAATTATTTTAATTTATTAAAAGCCTCAAATTACATTTATTTGGGTATTTATAATATCATTTATTCTAATTTTTCATTAATTAGGTAATTACTACATCACCATTGTGTCAGAAAAAAACTAAATTATATAATGTATAAAAATTATAAATAAAATACTATTATGTAGGAAATATTTGAATATTTCTAATTAATATTTATAGTCGAAATGCCAATGTATATAACCCTATGTAAAAATTGTTTTTCTAAAAGATATATGCTTATGTCATTTTTGTATTTATTTTAACTTAATTTAAATAAAGTGTCCCTATCACCTACAAGTGGCTCCATGGGGTCCCAAAATCGACCCAAAGTTGACCATTGCCAGAAATGTACCCACCAATAATGTTAGGACACGTTTTATGGTAATTTATAATTATTATAATATTATTTTTTCACCCTTATTTATCGGATTTACCCTTTAACCATGGTAAATAAAATATTTAACGAAATAAATATTCAAAATGTCTATAAATAAAAGTTACCTATTTACACAATTTTTACATCCTGATTCCAAATATAGAATCCATTTTTCCATATTAAAAACACAGAAGTGGCAGAAATTAATTTAAAATTATTTCCCGTTGACAATACAATAAGCGTGTTTTTAAGATATAATAACTATCAAAAGATTGATACTTGTTTTTGCCTGGTTTAATTGTGGAATTATTTCCAATGAAAAAAATTGTATTAAATGGTAAAAATATATTCTAAATATACTTTAAAACCACTCAAATTTGTAATTTATCACTATTAATTATTTTGACTAAAAAAGATGTTTTTAATTAAAATTTATTAACTTTCACTATTCATCGAAATATTAAAGTTATTCGAAAAGTACCAAAAATTCACCTTAAGATAAATTCGATACTCCGAATCCAAAAATGAAGTCTATTATGAGAGATAAAATTTATAATATTTTAAATTGTTTGTATTACTATTCATAACGTTTACTTTGATTGGTCGTGGTGTGTGTTAGAACTCGAAGTTGCGTATAACACACACTAATGTATTATTCAAAGAGAACTGTATCGTAGAAGCTTGGGATGTTACAGGCTCATTAGAATGCTTGGGATGCCTCTATGTGCAAGTGATTGTGCATTTACATAGAGTACCTTCTTTAATGGTCTCCGACCTTGACAAACACTTTACTTCCAGAATATGGAAGGGGTTGTAGAAGGCTTTCGGGACACAGCATCATCTGAGCACCGCCTTCTATCCTCAGACAGATGGTCAGACTGAGAGGACCATTCAAACCCTCAAGTACATGCTTCTTGATTATTTCATCGACTTCAGTCACAGCTGGGGGGACCACTTATTGTTGGTAGAGTTTTCCAACAACAACAGCTATCACTCCACCATAGTGATGGCACCTTTAGAGGCGTTGTACGATCAAACTTGCAGATCACCACTGTGATAGACAGACCCTAGGGAGTCAGCACTTGGGGGACCAGAGATGGTACATGCTACGACAGAGAAGGTGGAGATCAACCAGGAGTGGATGAAAACTCCACAGAGTAGACAAAAGTCATATGCTAACAGGAGGCGGAGACCTCTGGAGTTTGATGATGGTGACCACATCTTCCTACGAGACTCTCCTCGAGGAGATCTATAAGGATTTGGCGGAGGTGGAAAGTTATATCCACAATTCATCAGACCATTCTAGGTCCTCATTAGAGTAGACGTGGTGGCATTCCTCTTAATAATTCCACCTCAACTGCAACGGGTGCTCAACGTATTCCACTTATCTCAGCTGAGGAGATATGTCCACGACCCAACCCACAACATCTCCCACAAAGAGCTAGAAATCAATGATGTGGTGAATTTATCGGAGGTTCAATTGGAGATTGAGGATCGACATCATCATGTCCAACATGGACAGTCAATACCTCTAGTGCACATTCTTTGGAAGCATGGAATCCTCCAGGAATGCACATGGGAGCGGGAGGATCAGATGCGTTCTCAATACCCCCATTTATTTCCTTAGTTTGAGTTTTATCTTACGTGGATGTAAAGTCATGTTGTGGGTAGAATGTTAAGTCCCATAATTTCCATGGAATGTTTTTTCTTAAATACATGGAAATTTTTACGAGTCTGTAGTTTCTAACAATGCTAGATTCTGAGGCCCTGTGTGTCCAGATTAAATTTCTGAATTTTTGTTCGGGTACGTTCAGTAAACGTACGTACATGATATTATAACTTTTGAACCAATTCTCAGAATTTAATTCCTTGGGTACCATTGAACTTGAAGTGTCAGTGATTTCTTAGTGAGATCTTCACCGCAGTTTCGTTTTAATGAGAGTGGAAGTTTGTTTTGGGGGTTTTTAATTTAATTGAATAAAAATAAAGTATTAAATTTATTTTTATTTTAGTGGTTGAAACCTCCAAAGGGATGTTAGAGTTGGGGGCCACCACACCCAAACCTCCCATTGGAGGTTATGATGGCGGGGCCCACACGATCATAACATTCTCTTGGGAGGATTTTATTAGGTGGGACCGATCTGATCTCTTAAACTCCCCTAACCCACATTAACCCCTTGGAACCCCCAATTATGTGGGGGACCCTCTTCACCTATCCCCTCCAATTAATGAGCCAACTCCACCCATTTAATTAAGTGATGTAACATAATTAATTTGAATCTTTTTGAATTCTCTTTACCAACATTATAATAAGATGTTATATTTTGTTATTGTGGGGTGGGAATATTTTTTTTCGGGAGTACCAAATAGAAGATAGAACATGATAGAGCCTTTTCTCTCCAATGATGAATGATGCCATATTCATTCTTATTCAACCGGGACAAGAAAGGGACGTGACACCCACGAAGAATGATGATGTTGTATTAGACTTCTTCACCTTCGAATGCTCATCTTCCAACGGTGAGTACCCACTTTCTCCTAAGACTTTAACAGAATGACGCCGCTTTCCCGCTACTCCATCAACATCACCGAACTCGAGGTAGAGGGTTTTGAGTTAATTTATATATTGGTATAAACCTCCATTCTTCATTGTTTAAATTTCCATATTATGATTGTCCATGACGTGGATGGCTCAGACCACAAGAACAAGGCCCGAATATCCCCTTTTGTTGGTTCTTGTTTTATGAGGACGGAGGTGGTACACGCAGCGACCGACAACGAGTCGGCTATGAAGAAAGCTGGCGGCGCAAGGCTTCCAGGTTGACAAAATGGCATGGTACCGCCGTACCACATAGAATATTATGTCGCGACCATACAGGCTACGACTGTGCTGGAGGGCCGTGATGTGATCGCACCACGCCTGATGGAAGAGTCATGACCAAGAGGGCTGCGGTAGTCGGGCGACGAGCGCGGCGCCGTTGCGCCGCCTCGAGGAGAGGGAGGATGTGGCGATGGTTGGCCACGATGGAGAATATGGGCACACCACTGTCACGCCGCACCGGAGAAGGACTGTAGCCTTAGGCCATGGCATACAAGATAGGGCGACCGGTTGAGCCAGCTGTCGGTGCGCGCTACAGCCGAGACCTGAAGGGTCTCGCGGTTCACTGAATAGGTGTTAGGCGCCGGATCTGTTATGATCAATAGAGGCGTGGCACCCCCCCCCCCACGGCATGGCCAGCGGGGCCACGTGGCAGGCCTGCGAGGCCACACGACTAGCCTGCACGCAACCAGCCCTCCGGGCCTCACGGCATGACGGCACACGACCAGCAGGTCGGGGCACGCGGCCAGACAGCCAGGCCGCCCCCACGGGTTGGGCTGCACTTTCGGGCCAGGCCGCCCAATCGGGTTGGTTAATGCCTTCAGGCCGGGCCGTCCCTTCGTGCTAGGCCGCCTCATCGGACCGGTTTAGACTCACGGACTAGGTAGGACCCTGGTCTAGTCCAGGGTCAGGTCGGGTCGGACTGATTGGGTCAGACCTGACCCGGACCCATCAGACCCGAATACACATATACTCCCATAACTCATGTGATGGGTATACTAATGGGAAACCGTCCGCTGGATGTCCGATTAACACGTCTTTTTTGGGGTACAGTCGGGTTAGTTTCAACCTAAATTCCAACTGGGGCCTTGGAACAGAAATTCTAATAACTCACAGACTGGAAGTCCGATTGACGCCCTGTCTGTTGCGTTGAGACAACTATATCATCGCGCTCATTTGAGATACTTAAAAGTAAGAATTTGTGACACATGGAGTACCAACTAGTATCTCACGGAGAGGATCCTTCCAGTGATGAGATGACAGATTTCAGAGACCTAGTATCCAACAAACCTGACGACTGCTTGTCCGTTTTGACTCGGAGTGATTTGACTGGCCTAGTTGGGAGTTCTCGGTATTTGGAGACAGACCAATGGTGGAGCAACATCGAGTATTTGGTGGTAGGCCTCTGGTTCTCGATAGGAGGAGTACCTCTGCAGTCTATTAGGGGAAGCGCACTATATTGGGCGTGTGATGACCAGACACACACAACACATATCTTTTCCAATTTTCGGATCCTATGGGTGGCATCTCGATGGTAGGACGTCACTTTGGCATGTGACCGACCAGCATGTGACCGATCGGTGTGTGACCGATCAGCATGTGACTGATCGGCGTTCGACTGGTCGGCGTGACCAATCGGTGCGACCGATCAGCACGACCAATCGGGGGGACCGATCGGACCGACCGATCGGCGCGACGATCGTTGTGCGACCGATCAGCACGACCGATCGGGGTGACCGATCGGTGCCACCTATCGGCACGACCGATCAATGCCACCCAGCCTTGTCGGGTTTTCTTCTACTTTTTTTCCCGTAACGCCTCTTTTGGGCCTTTTTAACCCTTTTATGTTATTCAAACCCATTTAAAGCCCATAATTAATGCCCGAAAAGACCCTCCCCAATGGGTGATATTAAATAAAAATTAATACCGTCATGTGTAACCACCCAACCGCCTGGGGAACTACGATCCAAAATTAAAGCTGTTCAAATCCCCATATCTCGTAACAATAGGATCTTATCTATATATCGCATGGGAATTCCTTCTTCCTTCCTCTTCCTCTTGGATGGCTTCCTTTTCTTGTTAGTGTGTTTGGAGTTCCCCTTTCCGAGGCTTGTGGTGCGCCTGTGCTGGATTCTTTCTGCTCGTCCATGGATTTCCTGACATCCCTCCCCTGCAAGTCGCGTTTTTTCCTATTCTTGCCGTGTGGAGGAGAACATCGAACTTTGATCAATTGAGTAGGGTTTTTCCTTCGTCTCTCATTACTGTGCATCATGTCGGGTGGGTATGATTTTTTTCTATGATGATTGGTGAAACCAAACTTAATGATGTTATGGAAGTGACCTTAATGAATGAAGGGGGTGAGATCGATGTTCTATTGTACTCTTTTATGTTGATATGTGATGTGAACTGTATGGGCTTGTGCCCACTGAAAATTATGGTCATCGGTGGTCTTTCCTTATGTCATAATATACCCTTGTCCTTTTTGTTGACTTAATAACTATAACAAGGAATTGGTTAGTCACCTAAACTCAGTTGGATTAAATGGGTGTTCAATAAAACAAGAATCCCTATGTGACCACCCCGGTTAATAAAATAATGAAGAACCTAATGAATGATGTTCTTGAACCTGGAATTTTCCAACTCTGATTGGTAGCTGGTGTGTTGTTCTTCTTGGTGCTTATGGGTATATGTGGATGGGGATGGAATCCTCTGTTGTGGTACAGTTGTTGGTTGTGATTCTGAAGCTGTGTGGTTTCTCTATTGTGAAACTAACTCTTCTGGGATCCTCTATTGTTGAGAAATCATTTGATCCTAGTTTTGGGGGCATGTGGATGTGTCTCGGGGTTCTCTTTGCTTCTAGTACATTGATGGATCTCACGTAACCCTTTTATGTGGTTTTCTTTGGTTCCAGTAAATTGAGGGATCTCACGTATCCCTTTGTTGTTGTTACTTCACAAGAGAACCTGGTGCGAATG
Source organism: Viscum album (assembly GCA_963277665.1). Taxonomy (NCBI): domain Eukaryota; kingdom Viridiplantae; phylum Streptophyta; class Magnoliopsida; order Santalales; family Viscaceae; genus Viscum; species Viscum album. The sequence continues at coordinate 1,439,920,116 of OY728159.1, forward strand.
CTTAAATTGTAGTTTGGGTGTTTTTCTATTCTTGGTTTCTGGTCATTCCTGTAAGTTACCAAGTAGTGCAGGAATTTACATAAATGGGATTACATGAACATGAAGCTATGAATGGGATAAACATCTAATTGGTTTGGGAATGATTTTTTACTTGGCCACAAGTGTCGTGCTTTCCTTTATGAATTACTGGAAAAAATGGTGTTTGTGCTTAGGTTTTGGTACACCTAGGGTGGGATGAGTGGTCGTTACCTATACATATATCTGTAGTTTTTATGTTTCTTATTCTTTCCCAACCCCATTTGATCACTTAGTGTCGAACACCACATTTCATGGGGGAGAGTGATCTTCCAAACACTCCTATAAGTGGATAGTTTTGAGAAACTTTTCTGCTCCCTCTACTGAATATCCAAAGACTCTTTGGGCAGGTTGTGATGGCCTAATGTCCATTATTAGTACAATTATCTTCAGGCAGGGTAGTTGTGGTGGTTAGACTAGGTGTTTGTGGGAAGTGGGTTTCCCGAGTGTCTTCAAGATGAGGCCCAGGTGTCTTTGGGCATGGAAGTGGTTGTTCTGACCCAGGTGTTTGTGGGTGCGGTTACACGTGGTGGTTGTGGCCCAGGTTTCTACGGGAAGGATGGGGGTTGTGGCCCAGGTCTGTGTGGGTGGGGTTTGGCAGTGGGACTGTGGTGAGGTTATGTCCCAGGTGTGTGCAGGCGGGTTTGTGTAGTGGGATTGCGGTGTGAATGGAAGGATTGGTTCGATGTGTAGGATGTCTTCATTAACCAGTGGGAATGTAGAGCGGGGTAACCAGACATCGATGTTCTATTACTATACTTTAAATTCCCTGCATTATTTGGGGAGTGATCCTTGGTGAGTTTTTGGTGGATAGTTTTCCTTGTTAGGTGATTTGGTTTCCCTTTTCTCACAGGGCATTAGAATGTTTCCCCAATTGTGCACGAGAGATTTTGTTTTCCCCAACTGGGTATACTTGTATGCTCACCCTACGTATATAAAACTGCTTTCAGGTTTCCAGGAGGAATTCAAGGATCATGCAGGGCCATACTAGCTCGGACCTCGGGGCAGTTGTTGTTGTCATTTTCCTTTTCTTGGTACTTTACATTTTGAGTTTCTGTGACTTATATCATTTACTAATGAACATGATTATGGAAGTGGGTTACTTTTGGCTTACCATTACATTTAAACTTTGGTATTGATGGGGTTTATATCTTATCACTCACTCATATTAATATTAAAAGAGTAATACCTTCCATTTTGGTGTGATATCATATACCCTTGGTGCTGGTTGCCACTCCGGGACCTATTGAAGTCGGGATTTGTGGGTCATTATCTCTCCTTCAACATAAAGAAGCATGGGTTTGGAAATCCACTGTCCCTTCCCTCATTTTGGTGAAGGCATGTCATGACAGAATGGTATCATGGGGAGGTTGATATATAGGATGGAGTCTGGAGTTAGGCACAAGGATTGTTGCATGGGATGGTAGGGAAATAGAGTTGGGTGACCTTGGAGCGTGAATTAGGCCATGGAAGACTGGCTGGGACACGGGATTTCATGGCCCCCCGTGATCTGATGCAATGACTCTGGACCTATCGAACGACCAAGCGAGGCAACGCTGATTGCACAGTAGGTTCCCCCAGAAAGGTATGCGCATCATAATAAATTTTTTTCTTTTGATTCATGGGTGTCTTGTAGATTGACAATAAATAATGAAGTCTAATAAAACTTATGAACAATAATCTACACTACTTGGGATTAGGCATTCCTTGTTGACCTTGGAGCTATGGATCCTAGGAGATGGCCAGGAGTGGTGCGGGCGATCAATGCCCAGGAGGATGACTTGGCCAATCGACAGAGGAATGACTGAGAGGAGGAGGATGATTAGTGGAAGAAGACGCTTCAAGCCATTCAGCGACAGACCCTTGAGAATTACAAGGGAAGCATCTCAAACGTGGAAATGAAGAGCTAAAAAGAGGAGCTGGTGATAGCCTTCAGCTTGATCCATGATCTTCTAGAGTACTAGGTTCCTCTATCTGTAATCCAGATTTGTGGAGATGCACGTCAGTGGTGGATGATTATTTCGGGAGAAGTGGGAGACCGATGAGAAATGGGCAAACATCAAGAAGGAGTTCCGGGTGGAATTCCTCTCTTCCACGATAAAGGCTGAGAAGTGGCAAGAGCTACTCTCCCTCCAGCAGGGGAGTATGTTAGTGAGAGAGTTGTGGATCATGTTCAAGGATCTCCTTTGCTTCGCTCCAGACCTCTTTCCAGATGAGTAGACTCAGGCAAGACATTTAAAGGAGGCACTCTGACCTTCTCTTCAGTACGCTGTTACTCCATTCACCATTCCGACATACATATAGGGGCAGAAAAGGCTGATGTGGTAGAGAGGATGCACACATTGGGAGGTGTGTCATGAGAGGGGATCCAGTTGGGCTCATTGAAGGTGAAGGCCCTTAGTATCATGCCTCCAGTATCAGGACCCTCTAGGAATCGACATGCCGTGAGTAGGCCTCATCAGTTCCAGTTCAGACCATCCGAACCTCTCCCTTTTCGTTCGAGCCCAGGGCTAAGATGCTTCATCTCTGGAGCCAATGGGCACCTTCGGAATCAATGCCCGGACAGAGTATAGTACGGAGGGGGTGGGCCGGTCTAGACCAACCACAACAATAGCAGTTCCCAGCTAGTCCCTCTTAGAAGCAGCAGCAGGGGCAGCGGGCTCCCACTCCGCCGAGGGCAGGCACTACAGAATGAGTCCAAACTCAGTGTGCTCCTCAGGTACCTCGACCTGGGAATCTTCGGGGAAGTGACTGACAGCCAAGAGGCAAAGAAGTTGGGCGTGGATAGTTTCACGCCACAGAGGAATTAGTTCTAGGTGGGCTAGAGGTTGTTCTAGGTACGATCATCTTTTTTAGTACCTTTGCATTTTCCTTGATAGATACATGAGCTTCTCACTCCTTTGTTACACACAGTATGGCCCATGCTCTGGGATTAAACGCTGAGAGACTTCCAGTACCCATGGTGCTGAGCACACCATTCAGAGGTCAGACCGATTTGTTGTATGTTTGTCGAGGATGCAGAGTGATGATTATGCCACATCAGTTAGTCAGGGAACTTCTACTGTTGCAGATACAACAATACAATGACATCATATTCATTGAATGGATATTCTATGTATGTGCAGTCATTGACTGCCTCTAAGGAAGGGTTGGGTTTTTAGACTTCGATGGTCGGAGGGTGACATTCATCTGCGAGCAGAGTTTCCTGGGATGCAGCAAGTGAGGGGATCCCCTCATCTCCATATCTTCTGGGATATTAGTGGAGTCGGTGCATACAGAGATGGTGGATGTTCCAAGGATCGTCAGTGAGTTTATAGAGGTATTCCCGTAGGAGGTGACGACTCTACCCCCTCGACATGACATTGAGTTTTGGATAGACATAGAGCCTGGTGCCTATTCGATTTCAACGGCTCCCAACCGGATGTCACCTTCGGAGCTATAGGAGTTGCAGATTCAGATTGATGATCTAATGAAGAAGGTTTTTGTTCATCCACGTGCTTCACCGTGGGGTGCTCCAGTCTTGTTCGAGAGGAAGGACAATGGTGGTATCAGGCTGTGCATAGACTACATGAGACTGAATCAGGTAATGGTCAAGAATCACTACCATCTTCCATGGATAGAAAATCACTTTGACCATTTGAAGGGGGAAAGATGGTTCTCTATGATTGATATGAAATCTGGATATCACATGTTGAGGGTGAAGGAGGGAAACATCTCAAAGACAGACTTCAGGTTCCGATATGGGAACTTTGAGTTTGTGTTCATGTAGTTTGACGTCAAGAACAATCTAGATGTTTTCATGGGGATCATGAGCACCGTCTTCCAGGAATACCTGGATTGGTTTGTAGTCATGTTTATTGAAAACATGTTGGTGTACTAAAGATCATAGGAAAAACACTCTGAGCACTTGAGAATAGTTTTAGAGGTCCTTAGACAACACCAACTCTAGGGGATGATGACCAAATGAATGTTCTGGATGAGAGAAGTGTACTTCCATGGGAACGTGGTGTCTGAGCAAGGGATCACATTGGACCCATCGAATGTCGAGGCAGTTGTTTCTTTGGCAGCACACAAGAATGTGGTGGAGGTTCGTATTTTCCTCGTGATGCCAGGTTACTACTGGAGAACCGTGCCTAACATCTCATGAGTTGTAGCACCATTTACATCATTGATGAAGAAGGATCTAGCTTTCATATGGGATGGGCAGTGTGAGGCAGCCTTCAGCTACCTAATGTACAATATGGTTAGTGCCCCACTTCCGAGGGTTTCAGAAGAAGGGGCAATGTTTGAGGTGTTCTATGATGCTTCATGGAAAGGCCTAGAATGTGTGTTGAAGAAGCGACAATGGGTGATATATTATGGTTCTAGACAGTTACTCCATCATGAGAGTAATTACACCACCCACAATATGGATCATACAACGGTCATGTTTGCCCTAATGTTGTGGAAACATTACCTCATTGGGGGCACTTCATGGTCTTCATGGATCACAAGATCTTGAAGTGTATGTTTTCCTTGTGAGACCTGAACATTTGGCAGTGAAGGTGGATGGAATTCCTTCAAGAATATGACTTCAAGGATTCCTATACCTCAGGAAGAGGGAATGTGGTGGCTGGTTCCTTGAGCAGAAAATCAGAGAAGGATGCGGTTCGAGAGTCGGCAGATGCTTGGAAGGCAATGGAGGAGTTGGATGCCCTGCACCTGGATGCAAGGGTGGATGGGGTTAGAGATTTCCTCTATCAGATGACAGTACAATATTCTTTTTTATGGAAGGTAGAGGATTCTCAATGGGGAGACTCAGAGAGTGAAGTGATGTGTGACCGGGCTTGCCTAGGCGATGCACCGGAAGGGTAGACGATGTATGGTCACAATCGGATGTTTTTACAATGAAATTTGTTTGTTCTGGAGGTGATGAGCGAGAGAGTTCTTCGTGAGTTCCACAACTCTCCCCTAGCTGTACAACCCTAAGTTTCCAAGATGTACCAGGGTCTAAGGAGATAGTTTTGGTGGCCCGGGGTGAAATGGGCAGTGGCAGAGTTCGTAGAAAAGTTCCTTGTGTGTCAGCAGGTGAAGGTTGAACACCATGTTCCAGGAGGCTTGTTACAACTTTTACACGTTCCTGAGTGGATGTGGGATGACATCTCAATGGATTTCATCAAGGGGCTACCCAGGGTTCGAGGAGGTTGTGACGCTATCTGGGTAGTGGTGGAACGTTTGACGAAATTGGCTCACTTTTTGGAGATCAATGAGTCAGATACAGCGGATGCCATAGCACGGAAGTATGTGGATGAGGAGGTGCGGTTAACGGAGATTTGAGAACCATATTTTCAGATAAGGAATCATGTTTTACCTCACGAGTCTGAAGGGGATTTCCACATGCCACTGGAACCTGGATACGTCTAAGAACTACATTCCACCACCACACAGATGGATAGACAGAGTGCACCAACTATCCCTAGGATGATATGCTACAAGCATGTGTTCTGGACTTAGGGGGATCGTGGGTGTGACACTTGTCTCTGGTAGAGTTCGCATACAATAACAGCTACCACTCTACCATAGGTATGGCTCCATTAGAGGCCTTGTACAGGAGGCCATGTTGCTCACCTGTGTGCTGGAAAGAAGTCAGAGAGGCATGAATCCTTGGCCCGAAGTTGGTGCAGAGCACGACGGAGAGGGTGCTGCTTATACGAGAGAGGATGAAGGCGGCTCAGGATCGGCAGAAGTCATATGCCGATAATAGGTGGAGTCCCTTGGAGTTCGAGGTCGGGGACCATGTGTTCTCGATGGTCTCCCCTCGGCGTGGGCAGCGGAGGTTAGGTAGAGGACGTAATATTTCACCTAGATTCTTAGTACCCTTCGAGGTGTTGCAGTAGGTCAGCGAGCTGGATTTCCATCTTGCATTGCCACCACAACCACAAACGGTGCACGATGTCTTACATGTGTCCCGTCTTCGTTGATATATGCACGATGGCTCTCACGTCCTTGACTAGGGAGATCTAGATATCGAAGTTGATGCAATGTTCATGGAGGGACCAGTGATGATCAAGGATCATAGGGAGAATGTGCTCTATGGACGAACCATTCCAATGGTTCGTGTGTTGTGGAGGCATGGTGGGATCGAGGAATGTACCTGTGAATGGGAGACACAAATGCGCGCCCAGTTCCCAGAGCTATTTTGAGTAGTTCTGTTTGTTATATATGGTCGTGATGGAACACTTTTCCTTGTTAACTATGGAATGTGTGGTTCTATTTTTCATTGGATGTGTGCGAAGTGTCCTGAAATTTGGAGAGGTTTGGGCCTAATCCCTATTTAAGACGCCTTAGAGTGGATTCCCCTAAACCCGTGTTGGTGAGTCAGTACCGCACAAAGTGGATAGTATCTTAACATGGACGAAGGAAAACCCTCACCACATGACTGGATGGTTTAATATTTTGTTTTTCAAGGTTGTACAGGGGAGAGTAGCGGTGATTGTAATTGATCAGGTTCACTCTTGAGAGTTATCCTCTGGGGTGGTTGTTCGGACCCCCCATCCTTTCATCAGGTCTGGTTTTGAATTCGTGAGGGATAGAGTGCTTTGAGAGGAATCTGATGTGATGACCCAGACCCTCACGGCCCATCCCTTTTCAAATTTCCTGATCCTAAGGGTGTTGTTTAGGTTGTAGGATGTCACATTGGAGTACGACCGACCGGTGTGCGACCGTTTGACGTGTGACTGATTGGAACAACCGATCGGGGTGACCGATCGGTGCGACCGTTCAGTGCGACGATTGGCGTGCGACTGATTAGTGAGACTGATCGGCGTGACCGATTGGCACGACCGATCGAGATTACCGATCGGTGTGACCAATCTGCGCGACCAATCAGTGTCACCCACCCTTGTCGAGTTTCTCTTCTATATTTTTTTCCTTAACGCCTATTTTGGGCCTTTTTGTCCATTTTTATGTGATTCAAACCCATTTAATGCCCATAATTAATTCCCTAAAAGAACCTCCCCAATGGGGGATATTAAAAAAAATTAATCTCGTCATGTGTAACCAAACAACTACATTGGGAACCATGATCCGAAATTAAATCCGTACAAATCCCCATATCCTGAAATGATGGGATTTTAACTCTATATCACACAGGTATTCCTTCTTCATTCCACTTCCGCTTGATTGGATTCCTTTTCTTCTTAGTGCGTTTAGATTCCCCCTTTCTGATGCTTGTGGTGTTCCTGTGCTAGAGTCTTTCTGCTCTTCCTTGGAGTTCCCAAGGTCCCTCCCCTGCAAGTCACACTTTTCCCTGTTCTTGGCGTGTTGAGAAGACCTTCGATCTTTGATCAATTGAATAGGGTTTCCCATCATCACTCCTTACTAAGAATCATGGGGGTGGGTATGGTTTTATTTTTGTGAGTATTGATGAAACCAAAATTAACGAAGATAATGAACGGACCTTAAAGAATGAAGGGGGTGTGATCGATGTTCTGCTGTAGTCTTTTATGTTGATATGTGTTTTGAACTGTATGGGCTTTTGCTCACTAAAAATTATGGTCGTTGGTGGTCTTTCTTTGCGTCCTAATAAAACCGTGTCTTTTGTGTTTACTATATAAATATAACATGGAATTGGTTAGTCACCTAAACACAGTTGGTTTAAATGGATGTTCAGTAAAACAAGAATCCATGTGTGAGCACACCAGTAAACAAAGAGAAAGAGGAACCTAATGAATGATGTTCTTGAACTTGGATGTTTCCAAAACTATTTGGCTGTAGGTGTGTTGTTATTCCTGGTGCCTATGGGATGATGTGCATGGGGATGGGATCCTCTATTGTGGTACGGTTTTCGGTTGTGATTCTGAAGTTGTGTGGTTTCTCTGCTATGACACAAACTCTAGTGTGATCCTCTATTTTTTGATAAATCGTTGGTTCGTGGTTTTGGGGACATTAGGCTATGTATCGGGGTTCACTTTGTTTCTAGTACTTTGAGGGATCTCACTTATCCCTTTTCTAAGCTTTTCTTTGGTTCCAGTACTTTTAGGGATCTCACTTATCCCTTTGTTGTTGTTACATCACAAGAGAACTGGTTGTGAATGCTTAAATTGAATTTTGGTTGTATCTCATTTCCTGGTTTGTGGTCATGCTTGTTAGTTGCCATGCAGTGAAAGACTTTACTTAAATGGGATCACTTGAACGTGAAGCTAAGAATGGGTTAAACGGTGAATTGGTTTGGGAATGAGTTGTGACTTGTCTGCATGTGTTGTTCTTTCTTTTAGGAATGAATACTAACAAGGGTATTTGGGATTTTGTTTTAGAACCCCTAGGTTGGGATGAGTGGTTGTTACCTATACATATATTTTTAGTTTTTATGTTTCTTATTCGCGCCCCACCCATGTTGAGCACTATATTCCGAACACCCCATTTCATGGGGAGGGTGTTTTTTCCAACACTCCTATGAGTGGCTGGTTATTAGCTCTTTTTTAGCACCCTTTCCCGAATATCTAAAAACTCTTCGGGTAGGCTGTGATGGCCTGAAGTCCATTATTAGCCCATGAATGTTCAGTCAGGGTAGTTCTGGTGGTTGGCCCAGGTGTTTGCGAGTATGTTGTCTACCATGTGTCTTTCGAATGAGGCCCAGGTGACTTCGGGCATGGCAGTGGTTGTCGTGACCCATGTGTTTGTGGGTATGGTTACACATGGTGGTTGTGGCACAGGTGTCTGCGGGAGGGATGGAGGTTATGGACCAGGTGTGTGCGGGCGGGGTTTGGCAATGGGACTGCGGTGTGGTTTATGACCCTGGTGTGTGCAGGTGGGGTTGTGTAGTGGGACTGCAGTGAGAATGGAAGGATTGGTTTGATGCGTAGGATGTCTTCAATAACCAGTAGTAAAGTGGCTTGGGGTACCCAAACATCGATGTGCTATTACTATACTTTACATTCCTTGTGTTATTTGGGGAGTGTGCCTTGGTGAGGCTTGGGTGGAGAGTTTTCCTTGCTAGGTTCTTTGGTTTATCTTTTCTCGCAGGGCATTAAAATGCTTCCCCACTTCTGCACGAGAGGTTTTGGTTTCCCATATTGGGTATACTTGTATGATCACCCTACGTATATAAAAATCCTTTCAGGTTTCCATGAGTACTTTAGGGATCGTGTGGGACCATACTAGCTCGGACCTCAGGGCAGTTGCTGTTGTCGTTTTCCTTTTCTTGGTGCTTTACCTTTGGAGTTTTTGTGTCTTGTATCATTTACTGTTGAACATGCATATGGGAATGGGTTACTTTTGGATTACCATTACATTAAGCTTTGGTATTGATGTGGTTTTTATCTTATCTCTCGTACCTATTAAAATAAAAAGGGTAATTCCTTCCATTTTGGTGTGAGATCCTATACCCTTGGTGCTGGTCACCACTCCGAGACCTATTGATGGCGGGTTTTGGGGGTCATCATCGCTCCTTCATCTTAAATAAAGAAGGGCCTGGAAATCTACTGTACATTCTCTCCTTTTGGTGAATGTTGGTCATGACATGGCGGCAGACCCAAAGTGGAGGAGAGCCTAGTATTTGGCGGTAGACCCACTGTACTCGACAAGAGAGGTACTTCGGCAATCCAAGGTTAGTGAGAAGTGCCTTAGTGTCACGATAGGCCCACTATTATTGACAGAGGAGGAGTTATCCAGCATCGGTGGTTTCAATAATGAAAATCCTGGTTTGGTCTGAGTCAATGGCCTTTGTGTTTTACTCATGATTGAGATGGGTCACAAGATAACTTAGGTATATGTATGAGCATATACCTATGTAATGGATATTTGTTGATTCATATATTGTGCATTAACCTTGTTGGATATTGTGAGACCTTTAGGGTCTCGAGGTTCTTATTGAGTATCATTATACTCACCCCTACACGGGCTATGCCCGCACCTCATTGTGTTGGATGCAGAAGACAAACAATGCTGACCAAGGCAGAGCGTATGAGGGATGGACGGTACCCAGAGGTGGACGTCATGACGAGTCTGTACCCAGAGGATATGGACAGACGTGGAACGCTGAGGAGGATATCTATACCTTCTCTTCATGTAGGATATATGGTGGACGATCCAGGAGCTTCTAGACACCTTCCATCTATTTGTCTTTTAGTTGTACGTATTTTGCCTTTTCCTTGTAAATAACTGTGGGGATTGTATTTCCATCCCCCATTACATTCCGCACTACCTTTGTATTTAGTTTTACTTAGTGTTTTGGTTCCTGTTGTGTACACTGATATTGTGTGTTTACTTCTTATAAAGGCACTGACTTTCTAGCTTAGGGATTTATGCCAATGAAGATAGCCTCCAGCCCCTGGCCTATGGAAGGCGGGCTTGGGGTAGTCATGGCCCAGGTCCCGATGACGGGTCGTGACATTTGAAAATAAACATCAATAAATAAACTATTTGTATATGAATTTATTTAGAACACTTTTAAAAAATAAAATAATTTTGAAATATTTTACATAGAAATTAAATTTAAAATATAAATCAATTAGATATATTGTTGAAAAATATTTCAGATTGAAAAAAGTTATTAAAATTATAATGTAATTATCAACTAATGGAGTAGTCATAATGGTGATTATTTTTGTGTATGAATTATACATAAAAATAAATATTCCATTCTTATTATTTATAGAATACAAAAGAACCTTGAAGATAAAATAATAAAATGATTCCTTTAAACCCCATTTTTATGATGGTAAAGCGTTGGAGTAAATTTATTTCAAAAATAATTGGAAATATTATAAAAAGATTAAAAATAATTATAGAAAAATAATTTTGGATAAAATAGATTGTTGACCACAGAGAGAAATAATGTTGGATATTCAAAAAAACATTTATTGTATTATATTAAGTACTAATGAATTCGAAAATTCCCCCAATAATTGAATATATCATAAATCACCATCGTAGAATATTTATTTTGAGAAATATTTATACTAATATCATGAGATTTCCACATTTGATACATAATCATAAATGATCCCAGTAAATGATGAAATTCGTACGAAAATATTTACGAATTTAGTATCATATGATCATAATCGACTTGAATAAATACTATAAAATAGAACATAAACTATCATGATTATTGAAATATTAATGATATTAAATATAAAATGTTATTTTTATACACCTCATTAATGAATATAGGTTCATATTATAACATACACTAAATGAAGCAAATTTGAGAAAAATATCATTTACTGATATGGTATCATATTAACCATAAACGCCATGAATGAGATATCCTGAAATGTATATGTAATTAAGAATAAATTTCATTAGAATAACCATACAATTTATTTTTGCGATGTACATACACAACATAAATGACAGAGGTTGTGAATATAAATTTTTTCTCCCCAAACTAAAAATTGACACAAAAATCCTTTAACTTATGTCATATCTTTTTTACTACAAGAACGAATCTCATGTATAACAAATATTAGTTTATTTTAGTTATAATATATAACCATAATCTTATATATATAATCAAATATTATTTTCTTATGACCATTTATTACCCGTTTGATAACAATTCCATGTTGAAGATGCATTTTAGGTAAAAAAAATTCCTTACGGATTAGTATTGAATTTTGTAATTATTGTTCACATATCTTATTCATGATTTTCTTCATCTTGAGAATTATAAAAATTATTTAAATATATTTTATATTAAATATATATTTATTTATAATATTTTAAATATATAAAAATAGGAAATTAAATACACTATTCATCATGATGGTAGCTCATATGTACGCATTAAATATATTTCCATTTTATATCATATTGAATGAAATAAAATTAAATTATATATAAAAATATATATAATAATTAAATTTTAATATTTATTTTATATATAAAAGATATTTTTATTAAACAAATTCTTACTAAATTACATGTATAGAGTGAACAAATCGCATATGTTCATGAGGTGGTAGACCACCGCAGACATTAATGGCATTTACTTATTCCAAAAATATGGAATTCAGGAAAATTTGTTTTATAAAGTTATTTTAGAATAATATTAAAATCATAAAAATCATAAAAAATATTTTTAAATTGAATTTAACTCATTATTCCAATCCTTGAGAGGTTTTAAAAGAAAAATGAATGACATCAAATCGTGAACTGGTAATCCGCCATACAAACAGACAATGATTTCTTCACTCATATGATGGAAGTGGGTGATATTGTTGTTATAAACCAAAACATGACACCATATTATTAAATTAAATATACTATAATTATTATAAAATCATGATATAAAAATAATTTATGGATTCTAAGGAAAAAATATTCCTTGATGAATGTTACATCTTTTTATGGTATCTCATTTTGGTTTTCCGAAAAGTTCATACGTTTTTTCGATTTTTTATAAAACAAATTATGTATTATATGATGATAGGATATAAAGATATATGTTATTTTTGGTAATCATTGGCATAAAAGTCATTTTTAATGGGGAAAAGACTTGGGGGAATCTGTGGACATTTATATGGATGGTTAGGGATAGTCATGTAATATTTTTTGAATGAGTGAATTCCACCCATGTTTTTTTCTTGTCCAGTGGATCAATTAATTGAAAAATATAGATAAAATAAGTAATAATGAAAAAATATTTCCATAAAATTGGTTTTATAAAGGATTATTTCCCATTTTTTCCTCGTTTTTAATGTTCATCCACTTGGTAAAATTATTTTTATATTATACATCATGATTAATTTTATGTACATTTACTTATCATTATGGTAAACAATTAATTTCACATTATTATGAATAAATAATTAATGTTATACAAAACAATAAATCCATTTTTTTTAATTTAACCCTCATAATTTAATAAATTAATTAATGATTTGTCATGCTGATTCGATGACCAAATGGGTCTTTAATGTGAAAATTTACAAATGATTAAAATGTTTTTGAATCCAATTTCATTCTAAAATTTATTAGAAAGACCTAAATTGTATTAATATGTTAATAATTTAACTATTTATAATTTAAAACCTATCCAAAACATTAGTTTTCATAATAAATAATGATGGCGCAAAGAACTTTTTCCATTAAAAGTTAGTATTATTCATTATTCATCAAAAAATGATTCTTCTAAAAAAACATAAAACATGAAAATTTTTAAATTTATATTTTAAAATTTTGAATTTTTGTAAATTAAATTTTGAAAATTTAGATAATTTCATTTCATAAACATGTGCACCATTAAAAGGCGATAAAACGACATTTACAAAAAAATACAACCTTCTCTGCATAAAATGAGATTTTCTCTTATGTAATTCTGATATAACATATTTTATAAATTTTAAAATAATTATTGAATATATTAAATATAAATATCATTAAAATAATTCATCACCGGTTTTTTGTTTAATTTATTCAGATAAATTCTTTTTCTGAAAAGTGAAAATACTTTTTCAAAAAAGGAAATTATTTAATTTTGATTATTTCTTACATTCATTTATCATTAGTTGGTAACCAAATAATTAATTTTATAAACTTGGGAAAAACATATTTTATTAATATTTTGAACCTTATTCATATCTTCTAGTATAATTTCTAGTTGATAACATTAATAATATTTTCGCAATATGACATGTTTCTTTTAAAATCAGTGTTCTATGTAATGTATGATATACTTACTATTGTGTGTAACAAAATATTAACATGGTATTGCATGTAACACAATCCATTGTTTTTAAAAATTACATATAAACATAGTGTAACATAAAATATTAAAAATAAAAAATCATTTCAGATACATATAATTTTACCAAATATCGAGGTGTTAAATTCTACACCAAATAAATAAATTTAACCTTAGAAATTAATATCAACCATTAAAGTCTAATCATGTGAAAATTACATTATAGAAACACAGATCGTTGAAATTTTTAATAACAAATCCTCTTAAAAAATGAAAAATTATGTTTTAAATCTGTCTAGAGTAATGTATACAATGTTTCCAAATTTGATAACAGCAGTGGGAAGCTAAAAATTAACATAGGAGAGAAACACCCATGAAAATACTAATGTGCAGTAACAGATAATATGAAAAGAAGAATGTTAATGATCAAAAATCCATAATCCAAATTGGATTGAAAAAGGTCATTGATTTTATATAAATTAAATATAATATGAAAACATTTGATTTCTTATCCATTTTCCTAATGTTGAAGAATTTTCATTTGCTGAATTTTTTAATAAGAAAAACCTCACACAATAGTTTTCCTTGATAAATTTCTTCATAAAAATTTAAAGTGAATTTTAATTTCATTATTCATAATTCATTAAATAATCTAAAGATCAATAAATATAATGATAATTCATTACTCACATATTTTGTTATGAGTAGAAAAAAATATTAAGAAAATGTTATGTGTAAATATTTATATATTAACGCAATACATTAATCTTTAAAACCCTATATTAATTTCATCATAAAGCATTCACTAAATGATTAACCTTATAACTATTCTAGAATTCTAAATTTATAATTATAGTTACTTAATTTTGTAACCTCAATTTATGATTAACAAACTAAATATCATTATGTATATTGTAATATTCACTATCTAATTATTTTAATATAAATCTCATATGTTCCCCTTAATATTTGTAATAACCAAAATAACCACAATTGTAGCCTAAAATATCCTTAATCTTGATAAACACCTATCATGTAAAACCTATACAGGGGGTGCCCTTGATTTTCAATATATTATTGATCATCAACTTATTAACCCTTGATATAATCCATAATGATATATTAATCTTAAATGGAGACATATGAAAATCCCAATGTTAATTCAGAGTTTATTCTATATACAACATCTATTCTTACAAGAAAAACAATTTAATTTGAATTCTAGGTTCCTTCTTATACCAATAGAATATGTACATCATTATTCCCAAATCCATGTAGATAATCACATGAGATTTCACTAGATATTGAACAATAATTCTTCTATATGGGAAACATTCATACAAATTCCCACATGAAATTATCAAATATGACATTGTGGATACATGATCTATGTTTACCATGGTTTACTTGATCTATTATAATGTATTTATTATTCCATTTTTTTCATCATACGTAGAACCGGATAATAATCATATTTAGTCTTTGATATAGGGAAATGTTTTGCATTATGCACAATCTACTAGTAATTGAATCACTAAATGTTTTGAGGTGACTTCTATGCTGATTTCTCATTATTAAAATCATCCACAATATTTTTCCCATCACACTGGAATTCTTCACTCGATGACCATAATTTTAACATAAAAACATTTATTATTCACATCAAAACAATTCCATCTTTGTTTCTTCCCATAAATTGAGAATAAAAGAAATATCAACCTTTTCCGCCAATGGTTTTTAATTTTAAATTTGTATTATATTCTTATATTCTAATCGAAACAGTGAAATTGATATGTAACTCCAACTTCCATGTCAACATTATTATCACATAGATTAATATAATTATAGAAAATAATTTTTTTTATGATGAACTCTATTCATTGATTTTGTTTTAGGCCACTGAAGAACTGATTAATCGTCCATTTAGGTATAATGATAGTAAAAAAATATTACCCCAAAAGTATTTTAATCTTTTCTACATATACACCAAAGGATTCATCATCATTCTACATACCATTTAGGAATTCATTCTCTATTTTCATATAATGAATATGAAAAATTTACTTATTGAAAAATATGTTCAAGAACTCATCTCAGTACTTAGAGTCGATTTTATCTTGTAGCCATATATTCTTGATAACATTCCACCAATTATTCAAATAACCTTCAAGAACGTAGATATCCAAATTGAATTATTCATGCATTGAAATCTGGAGATTTTAAAATATGAATTTAGTGGGACTAATTCATCATTCAGCAACTTACAGATCAATGGAACAACTAAATGAAGGTAGAAGCAGCCTCATGAATGACTCAATAATGTGTTATTCATTTCTATTATTATTTGGATTTCCATAATGGTTACTATAATTAGAATGTTGTATAATCATAAAAAAAGGTTTTTTTATTTCATCTTGAATAACATTCAGTTTATCATGGGAAAAATTATTTCATTGTTAGATTCATTCCTCATTGACACAGTTTAATTGAGTTCCATACATTGACTAAAATAAAATAAATATGTGACAAACACTTATCATACCTGATAACCATATAATCATAAAAAATCACTTATATGACATTGAAATAATGATACCGTCGTCATTAATCTATGAATCCTTAGTTTCTTCCATAGTAATCCATGGTCTTCGTTAACTTTAATACCTCATTATAATTTATGTAGATTTTATGAATATCAAAAGAATATACCCTAGGATTGTAGAACCAGGTGTACAACAATGCCTAGTATCGTGCAGCAGTTCTAGATCAATTCTAAATCAAAATGATATTTTCAGGATTGTTACCCATAAGTATATTTTTTCCAAATACACATCTACATATATTATTCATACAAGGATATGATCGTAGGAAATAACAGTCTTTATCCTTTAATATAATTATAGGAAATTTAGCGTCACTTTGATTCATCATTAGACATATCCTTATAGACCAACCTATAAATATATTTAGAAATAACACATGGGATATCACTAAAATTTTCCTATGCTAGCTTCTAATGGTTAACTAATACTTTCTTATCATACTTACTATTGTATCCAATGATTATAATACATGGATATCACATCATTTTATATTAAATATCCATACATTAAATAAAAACACACATGAGTAACATAATATTATAGTGCCATTGGAAACATGGAACATATAATTCTAATATGGGGATTATAAGAACCTTACATTAAATATTATTTAATGTTGATTTATGTTAGTAATTCACATTAAGGATCATTTTATGTTTTGATTTTTAATGAATTATGTCGTTACTATTTCATCACATATCAAATATTAAAAAATAGACACCACTACTCAATATCAAATTTTCCCTAAAAACAAACTCTTAAATGAACACAATAATTCAATTCATGATAGAAATATTCGTGAATTATTCCTTTCATTTAACCTTACATAAAATCCATAAGTTTTTTAAATAATTGGGATGAGTATAAAATGATTAGTAAGAGTAATAATATTCGGAACGAAATCATTATACAAGCAATAATTAAAAATCATTAAACCACACCATTCATTCATAACATAAGTCATTAAATCAAAAAAAAATTGAGTAACACATAGAAATCATAAAACATAAAGGAAAATTGTGGAATACTTAACATGATTACATTGTAGCATTCAAATAACTATAGGGAGTTGTTTTGGAATACCAATCCAAGTATATTCCCTAAATATCTTAGGAGAAACATTAATGTTTATCTCTGTCATGTTATCCAAATTATTAAAGATATATCTTAGACTCACATGCCCTACGTTTATCATGGAACCACCTATATATGTAAATAGTGCCCAAGATCCATAAAATAATAATAACACATAATATATTTAAATTAGAAACATTTAACACATCTACCATAAAAATTAATTCAAGATATTGAAATATTCAATCAATTTCCAAAACAATTTTTAACATTTAATAATGGAATTTTTTAATCAATGTGACCAACACCACATTGAATCTTTTGAAGGAAATTAAAATTGAAAACAATAATGTGTATATAAATAAATCTTCAAAACCATTTTGGTAACAAGGACATTAATGAAAAAAATTTAGAAGACTAAAACATTACAACACTTATAAAAAGGTTTTTGTTAAAGAGTCACATTGCACATAAGAAAATACTAGAATAAAAAAAAATTAATAACTTTAAAAAATATAATATCATGAAAATAAAGGGATTGAAGATATGATATAAAAAATGGAAGTATATATACACTATAAGATAATAATGGTGCACCAGATCAATAAATTCCTCACATGAAAAGAGATTTAGACATAGTACCTTACAAAAAGATGGAAGCCTAATGACAACACTTTATTATTCAGATAAATGTCTAGTTGAGAGTAAAAATGATCTATCATCACATGGAAATAAAATATATAACCATAACTATATATAATAACTTATCCCAACAAAAGTTAATGGATATTAAAATATATAACATAAATGAAGTCATTAACTAAAAGAGGTGGGTAAAAGGTTGACTTACAAAGATCATATCATTACATTAAGGATATATATGTGTCAAAATTATGTCTGAAAATATTAATACACATAATATACGTGTATATTATGTTTAAAACAATCATATATCATTCACACATATTCATTTTATGACATAATTAATAAGTGTAAATTTATCTGAATGAATGAAAATTAGGTGAATAAGTTCCCTTACCTAAAGTCCAACTTATCTTGAATGATCCTTATTCTTCCTAGATAATAAACATAAGTTAATTTCAATTTTATTACTAACCTTTTAATTTTTAATATTAAACTTATATAACCTATTTCCTTGTATTAATAATTACATAATCATTTGAGTTCATATCTTTCATTTTGTTGATGTTCAGAATTTGAGTTAAAAATGTACTTGTTATAATTTCAATTTGTCCATATGGTCAAAAGTCAATTTTGTAAAGAATGATATTTTTGTTTAGTTATCATATATATCATATACATCCTGTATATATATGTATTTATAATAACCTATATCATTTGGATATAAGAAATGAAATGCACAATTCATGGAGACGGTTAACGTATGTATGCTCGAACGCTACATTCATTTCATTGTCATATTTAATGGAATTAAAAATAAATGATATACAGGAATATTATAATTATAGATTAATATAATATTTTATATTTGTTACTTATGTTCATTAAAACCATCATTTATACATTCCATGTATGGTATGAAGGTGTCATATCACTTGAGGGGGCAGTAGTTCGCAATTTCTCAAATAAAATTATCATATTTATACAACATGAAAAGCATAAAGGTTTGAACTAATGATATTTATATAAAAATATAGATAATGAAAATATCATATATATCATATTTATTTATTGTTCCATCATAATGGCCACCATGAGGGGTGTTAGGACAATTTTGAACAATCATCATTTCATGAAGCAATAGTGCTCCGCCAACAGAAATAGCATGTCATATTCCAATTAGTAGGACGTGGGGGATGTGTAGTTATAATTTTAATCATAAAAACATCCTTGTATTTTGAATATACTTTTTTGGTTATAAATTAATTGAATAAAGAGATATTATGGTTATGGATAGGGTAAATAAAAGCAATGAACGTGAGAGAAGATGTTAACTTTAAATCGGGTAACTCCCATTGGTTTGAAAAAAAGGCTTCCATAAATTACCTTCTTTCTAGGGTATTACATTAAATAGGAAGATAGGTATGTTGGGAGCTTCTTGGAGCCATGTTTGGATTAGCCAATGTGTTGGAGAGGTTTCTATAATGGGTTAGAGGTGGGGGGTTTATATAAAATAGAGCAGGGGCTCTTTAGGAAAGAGGTAATGTATTATTATATTATGAAATGATATTCTGTTTCTTAATGTCCAAAACATATTTATTTCGAAAATAAGGTCATATAAGTCTACATAAAATCATAAAATAATTTTTTAATATTATAATATTATATTTTAAAATTATTTACCAGATTAACGTTTTTACCATGGTAAATAAAATATTTACTCATGTTACTATTCATAATATATAAAAATAAGATATAACTATTTTCAATATATTGAACTCATGATTCCAAATATAGATAATTTTTTCAAATTCAAAACATAGAATAAGAATAAATTAATTTAAAATTAATTCCCAATGCCAAAACAAAAATTTATTTTTTTAAGAGTTAATAATTGTCAATAGATTTACACTTGTTTATGTCTAATTTCTAATTGAAATTACGTCAAATGAAAAAAATTGTATTAAATGGTAAATAAAAATCTATTTATATATTTAAACAAAATAAAAATCTAATCTATCCATATAAATAAATTTTATTAAATGGCAGTTTTGAATTAAAATGCAACATTTTCACTATTCATCAAAAAATGACCTTTATCAGAAAAATTGAAAAAATTTACCTGAATTACATTTCAGTGTCCTTATTCTAAATAATAATTTTATTTAATAACATTTGACATATAAATGTGAATAAAAAATATTTAAAAGTTGTATTCCATCAAAAGGCGGTAAATGAATTTAAAAAAAAGTAGCGTTTTTTATACTTAAAATTAGATTCATTGTTATTTTAAGACTCTAAAAATTATTGGATAAAAAAAACATTTTACAAACATTTTTACTAATGTTTTAGTTATTTTTATTCATTCCCAAAAATAAAATTTCTATGCGATAAATACCATTTTAAATAATATTATCTTTATATTATATTTTGGTATAACTCAATGATGTGTGCAACATAAGATATCAATAAAACTTGTTATTGCATGTTGAGTACACTATCGAACAAAATTTATTATTGACCATAAAATTAATATCTTATTCATAAATATTAATTTATATGTAAATAATTTAATCTCTAAATACTAGGGTCATTTTATCATTCCCCCTTTGAGAATTTGCATCCTTACAATTATAAAATTGGGCTCAGAGACAGTAATAAAAGCCCTACATTGTAAAAAGAGCAAATAATAGAACCACATTGAAATATATAAAAAGAAGTAAAAAATTTCACCCTAGATAACACATAATTTTATTCTATGAAATCATGGATATGGAGGAGAGTACAAACCATCATGTTGAGAAAAAGATTGTTAGAAAACATGATCTGGAGAAAGTTATCCACAAGAAAACCATAAACATGTGACTGGTTAAACTGTAAGTAATTAATCATAAGGAAGAGTAAATAGACAAAAAATTTTTATGATTCTTTTCATAAGGTTGGTGAATTTATTTTTGAGCATGACTTTGACAGAACGATGAAAACTTACTTGTCATGTAGACTTTCATTCTTTACTAAATTTACTCCACAAACGCATATATTCTACATACGATTAGTATTCAATATGAATTGGTCACACCGAATTTGTTAGAATCAACTTCTAGTGAATAACATTATCCATTAAAAATAACCATATATTTTACCTATATTTATACTTTAAACAAAACCAAAATGGTTAGTAAAAGATTAGATATTCTGTAAAATGGATAATCTTTTATATAAATAAATACTACTCTTAATCCCCAAATTTGAAAAAAAATACCCAAAGCACAAAAAAATCCATTCAATACACAGTTGACATTAAAATTATTCAAAATAATCCAAAATAAGTTTTAAAACTAATATTCATAATCATTTGATCACATAGTCTTCCACAACAATCGTAAGATTTTTCTCCATATAAAATTGGCTACTCTTAAAGCCTCATACTGAAAAGTAATTAACCTTATCACATATTCTCCATGAAAGGTTAATCATTTCCATTAATAACATGAATCGTAATATTTTGACATAAGAAACATAGATTCATCCAAAATAATGTTCTGCCATTACTCCACAAATGAAAGCCAATAATATTCTATTTTCCACAGGAATTTAGTGTTCCCAAAAGAGAAACCATCATCCAAACAATCCTTAATCACATAATCACAAAATTATTTTTTATACCATGGATATCTCTTTTATAAAACATAATTTCTGAAAAGAAACATATTCTTGATACCTAAAATCATGTAACTAAGAAGAATTAAACATAATAACTAGGGACTTCACAATGTCCTGTGGTAGGTGATAAAAAAAATCACACCTTTGTGGCAGGTTCGATTCCGTCATCTTTGTCCGACATTACAGTTTTTCACACAGTCTATGTGTTTTACTTTTTCAATATATATTTAATTTTATAACATTCCCAAAAATGAGATATAATCCTCATAATCAACCGTAACATGATTTAACCTCAATGGTTGTTGTATACCTCTCATTTTAATCCCAACACGTAATGACCAAAGTATATGAATTCATGATGTCTTATATATATTAAAATTTTTAACTCTATGAAATAATACTATTCCCAAAAAATAAAATCTTACCTTGATCATGGTGTCCACCTGGATTCATCATCATCTTTTTCACTTAGAAAAATAGTACATTCATTGCAACAACAATTTAGGGATCCTTCAAAATCAACTAATTCCTTTTTCCAAATACACATCATACAATATGGGTCATATGTGTGTTCACATAAAAATAGTTTTATAAAATAACCATGTATGAAATAAAATAATGAAAAATAGGATAAAATTTGCATTCTATAAAACAGTCGGATCAACTATGATTTGAAACATTCAATCAATGGTTCTTTTAACATAACAAATGTATGTGTTGAATGGCTCTAATTTAAAAGAATATATAAATATATTATGCAAGAATATCCTTCTTCAACACCTTATTCAAAATCATAATATTCATCAAAATTTTGTGATAAGGTAAAATATTTGAAAATTCCTTCATAATATTTACCTTTCATGAAAAAGATGATAATATTGAAAAAATTGGATTTGATTAAATACATCCCATGACCCATGATGGTATCGATTTTTACAGGAGGTGTTCGATATCTCAAAAAATTTCTTTCAATTATGTTTTATGTTGGAAAATGTTTGATAATAGTCTTGACATGACTTTGCAAGACAATTGGAAGCAAGTCATCAAGAAAATATGTGAATGTTGTTTAAGATCCTCCTCCATCCATTTGAAACCGAAATTCCATGATCTGAAGAATTATTAAACATTGATTTAACTGAAAGAAATAGACATAGGGAAAAACGATGTGTTTAACAAAAACACATAATCCCTAATGTTTTCTAAACCGGACTATGATAAAAACTATAAGGACTTGACATTAAACATTACATATACTTGAATTAAGTTAAAATTTCACATTTAGGATCTATTTAGGTTAAGACTTTTATATAAATAGGCCATAACTATTACATCACATCATAAATACTACAAATTATATAGTTTTACACAATATACATTTTTTAATAAAATAAAAACTCATAAATGAAAACAAAAATTTATTATTTGATATAAATCTTTTTGAATTTTTCCTTTCTCATACCCTTCCATAACCCATGTGAAAAACATTTCCAAAACATGGGATGAGAATAAAAATTTCACTAAGAGTTATAAAATATAGAATGAAAACATTATCCCATTACTAAATAAAAATCAATGAAACCATTCTTTTCAATAATAACATTACTCATGAAATCATCATATTAATGAATAACACAAAAAAATCATAAATAAAATTGGTAAATTTTAGAATACATAACATACTTACATTGTATCTTTCACAGCTACATAGAGTGTTTTTTGGAATATTTATCATACTATATTCCCTAAATATATTAGGAGAAACATTAATGTTTACGTCTTTCATGTTGTCTAATGCATTGGTGAGCCATCCCCAGCTCACCAACACTAGGGTTATCACAGAATCACCAGTATACATAAACAGTGACAATTAACCATGGGATAATTATAACACATAAAAGATTGAAATTATCAACATTTCACTAATCATCAAAAATTAATCAATTTAATATATTGAAATATTCAATCCACTTCCAAAACAATTTAAAACAGCTAATAAATTCATTTTTAAAACAAAGTGTCTCATACCACGTTGAAACTTTTAAAGTAATTAAAATTTTAAATAATTATTGTCCATGTAAATAAATCCTAAAAAACATTCTGAAATCATGGACATTAATGAGAATGATTTATAAGATTAAATCTCTAAAAATATTAAAATAATGTTTTAGTTAACGTAGTCCATCTCCACCTCAGAAAATAATTGAATAAAAATAATTAAATAATAACATTAATCAAAACAAATTATATCGTTAAAATATGGAAATTTGAGAAATCATATGTCAAATGGGATTATATAAAACCCATAAGATAATAATTGTACACAAGATCAAGATATTCCTCAAATGAAATGATATTGTGACATAGTCTCTTAAGAAGATTTGGGCAGCCTACCGATGACTCATTAAAATAAATAACTAATAGTTGATGAGATTGAATAAGATCTCCCAATACTTAATAATAAAATATACTTCAAAAAGGATATCAAGGAAAATATACTACATAATATAATGGAAATTAAAAGGCATAACATAAAAAGGATTTGATTATAATAGTATGGTGAAAGGATCCATTACAAAGATTGTATCATTACATTAAGGATAAATCAGTGTCAAAGTTATGTGTCACAATTAAAAATACACCCAACTTAATTTTTATGTTATGTAAAAAATAGTCATAGGTCATTCAGATATATTCATGGTATGAACTAATCACGAAGTATAAGTTTATCCAAATGAATCGAAATTAGGTGAATAATTTCCCTTACCTCATGTCCAATATGTCCCACATGTTCCTTCTTATTCTTGAATAATAAAATTGTGTCAATATATAATTTATTCCGAACCATTTTCATGATTATTATTCCTTTTATATGACTTATTGCTTTTCAATAACATTTAGTTAATTATTTGTGATTATATCGTACATTTTGTCGATATTCAGAATTTGAGTTAAAAATAAACTTGTTATAATTTAAATTTGTCCATGTTGTCAAACGTCCATTTTATCCAGAATGATATTCAAGATATATATATTTTATATAATATATATATCATGTATATTTATATATATATCTATTTATAATAGAACTTATCATATGGATATATGAAACAAAATGCAACATTCATGGAGATGGCGATTAGCCACTAAATGAGGATAATATTCATTGTTATTATACATAATATCCAAGTTATTTTTTATTCATTGACACCATTTTAGTTCATTTTACACTTTGAACGTCATTTCACATTATGATTGTAATACCTTCTTAAAATGCACTATTATGTGGTACATTTTTTAACATCATTTTAAGTACCGAATGATTCATCTAATTTAAAGGAATATAAATATAAACATTTTAATTTTATATTATATTTAACTGGATAATCACTTAAATATGAACATTTTTCATTAAACGATCAATGAATTATTAATAATGGATGATGGAGATATTTGGCAATGAAAGGAAGCAATTCTAGTGAAGTCAGATTGGACACCATTCCACTGATGAGACTGTGGGGCCCAACTTACAGTCCCAATGAATCCCAACATTTGTGGGATTCTAGAAGACATGAATAGTAAGAAATCACTCTTCAGGTTCCAAAGCTTATTCGGTCTACATTGTTTCCATTTAGGCGGCCCAAGTTAGAGATAATAGTATGTGCCAGATTCTACGGCCCAGAAAAACAGTCCACTAATATGATCATATCTCAGAATCCACAACCCCAAATGGGCCCGAATTTTACAGGAGGTTATAAGACATTTGGGGATACATTTTCATATTCTTTGGACCACTATGATGCAGCCATCTAGAAGGTCTTCAAAGAGCGTCTGTTCGGTGAAGGAAAGATGGCTACCACTGCGGGTCTATGGTGGAAAAATAAACTCTCCCTTACTTTCCACCTACCTATGGCCTACCACAATTAATTGAGGAGACTTGGATGGTTGGAGGCTCGACCCAAGGGCTCAAAATGCCTATTTATGGCAGTGGTGTTAGTGGATTGAAGGATCTTTGGTGCGTTGTTCAATTGTAATGTTATGTTGCAGTTTTTTTCTCATGTTTTTCCTTCACATGTAAGTTGTTCAATTCACTTTAGATTCTTAATAAAATTTCTTCTTGTCCTCTTATTCTGTTTTTATACATCTAACATTGATACCATTTCCTCAAAGTGTTAATTTATTCACACAAAATCTTGTGAAATTATTCACACAACGGTGGTGTGATCATTTTATTTTTGTTGTTTTCTTTACATTTCCATTTCCTCCCCCATGAGTCTACATTCCACTTCCATTGAAACAATGGGATCAATGGAGGGATAACCCACGT
Organism: Viscum album; assembly: GCA_963277665.1. Classification (NCBI taxonomy): domain Eukaryota; kingdom Viridiplantae; phylum Streptophyta; class Magnoliopsida; order Santalales; family Viscaceae; genus Viscum; species Viscum album. The sequence continues at coordinate 1,439,946,166 of OY728159.1, forward strand.
AATGGTTGATCCAAGGGAGAGTAAAGGGTATGGATGGGATTTTATTTATCATCCCATTAATGTATAATCACTTCTTTAATTGAGATTTTTATTTGATGATTTTTAAACTCCACTATCCTTGTTGAATTAAAGGACACACACTTCAAGTGCTAAAACGAACCATTACCTTGAAGTTATAAAAACATTGATCCTTCAAGTGTATAGGTGATTTGTATTAAATTTTGTAGTCATTAAACCATTATGTGATAATGTTGTTTTATCTCCTTAAGTGAACCCATCTCAAATATAAGAAATTGAAATCATTGAAAAAAGAAATTCATCCAATCCACCCCGAGCAATAACCAAGGATCAACTCATTACCGTAATTTGAATTCACTTAAATATGTTAGTGATCCTTTAAACCCATCTAAAATCAACCCATGTTGGCCACATCAAAGCAAAAAACAGTCCTTAGAATGTGTGTGTCTATAGGTTACTTCTGAGGTCTTTGTGGATTCGACAACCCAAGATAGACTACAAGGACCGTTTTACCTTCATCTATTGGGTAAATTTGAGCGCAAATTAAATTTTGGTGCCATTGTTGGGGACCAAGTAAGTACCATAGACCAACAATCTTCGTTTCTCAACTCTGTTCTTCTATTCTTACCCAAGATCACTTATCTTTCCCCTTTTTCATTTTTTTGGCGCATGTCCGCCTACACCCGCGATAATTCAAATAGACTCGTTAGGAAGGAAAGTCCTAGGATAGGGGATTCAAGTGAACATAGGGTATTGTATACATTAGATCATAATCATTATAATACTCCAGAATCAAAAATTGAATCTATTTCAATGGAAGGTCTTCAAAGAAACCAAATCATAATCCCAGGTGGAAACCAAAATGGAAACCCAAATGAGGTTGCCCCAAACATGGGGAATGCAATTGATCAAACAATGATTGACTACCTCAAACCTTCCTAGACCAATTCCCCCTCATGCATTAGAAAAAATTCCCTAGGAGATTCCAACTATGTCGTTAATCCCCATGTCTTAAACCATCTTCCCATATTCCATGGAATAGAGTCTGAGATGCCCTACCTTCACATTAAGGGGTTCAATGACATCATAGAAACCATGATTCCCCAAAATCAACTAGAATCATATAAGATTTGGGTATTTACTTTTTCTTTAAAGGATCAATCTAAAAACTGGCTATACAAGTATAGACCATCATCCATCAACTCTTGGGACCAACTACAAAAAGAAATCTACAAAAAATACTTCCCCCACCACAAAACAATTGCACTTTAAAAGAGTATCAAAAAAAATTTAGAAAAAGAGGGAGATTCATTTTATGAAACATGGGAGAGGTTCAAAGGCACTCTAAACATGGTTCCACACCATGGTTTTACTATTCCTGTACATGTGAGAATTTTCTATGGAGGGTTGGGTCCGGGGAACAAACAATTCATTTACATGATGTGTAATGGAACCTTTAAAAAAAAAGCCTCAAATGATGCTTATGAGTATCTAGGAAGTCATTCTGAACAAATCGAAACATGGGAAACTTCACCTTATTCTGAAAATCCACAACGAAATACTATAAATTTATACACAAAGATTAGAGGAAAGCCTTAGGGCTAAACTCGCAGCACTATCTAGGAAGGTTGAAGAGATAGACCTTAGAAAAGTCCATGAGATCCAAAATGTTGACCCTCTTTGAACAATTTTTGAAAAACATGACCATAAGGCAGACAACTGCCCAACCATTCCATCCATAAAAGTTGTTCTCCTAGAAGTACCCCCAGCAGAAGTAAATGCTTTAATCTTTCAAATGACTCAATACCAAAACAACTTCAACCCAAGGTATAATGACCACCCAGGATTCTGCTTGATAGATAACCAACAACATAGCCAACCACATGGACAAAATCCTTACCCCCATCAGAACTACCAAACCCATAACCAGTTCCAAACCCAACTTATCCAATACGAACATCCACCAGTCCATTTTCAACAAAACATCCCACATCCAAAATATCCCCCCGAGATAAGCCAATCTTCTTAGGCACCAACACAAACTGTTCCCCAAAGACTAATAGAACAACTATGCCAACAAATGGAGAGGATGAACTCAGAAGTCTCTTCCCTAAAACAAGAACATCAAACCGTCAAAACTGGAAAGGAACCCATGCCTACTCAAGCGGTTCCATCCTCAACTTCAAGGGGAGATTCAAGTGGCACTCAAACTACTCATGAAAAACTAAACGTTGTGACTGTTTTAAGAAGTGGGAAATCAATTGAGAAACCTGAACAACTAATTAAGAACCCACCTGAAGATTCAAACATGGATGAAAATTCTAATGAACCCCAAGATCAAACTGAGGAAACTGATAACAATGTGAAAGAAACAACTCTTCAACAAACAACCCCACAACCTACACCATTTCCTCAACGCATGAGGGGGAAACCCAAGCCTGAACTGAGTGAAAACATTGATGGAAATCTTTTCACAAGTCATGTTGAACATTCCCCTTCTCGATGCAATCCAAACCATAGCATCCCACTCAAAGTTCCTTAAGGACTAGTGAACTTTTTAAAGAAAATTTTCACATAAAAAACGAGTCCTTTTGGATGCTAATATGAGTGCCACCATTCAAGGGACCATTCCTCCTATGTTGAAAGACCTGGGTTTCCCTTACATCAATGTTGAACTAGGGGAGAGAAAAGTTTCCAAGTCCTTGTGTGACCTAGGTTCTAGTGTCAATCTCATCTCATATGCATTGTACCGCCCATTAAGCCATGAATAACTCCAACCCCCATCTGTCACACATCAAATTGCTGATCGTAGCATTATGGTTCCAAAGGGTATTTTAAAGGACGTTCTGGTAAAGGTTGAGAACTTCATCTACCCAAATGACTTCATAGTCCTTGAAAACCATCCAAACATTGGAAATAAGGAACAAACCCCAATAATCCTTGGTCATCACTTCTTTGAAACAATCAACTCTATTATCTGAGTCCGAAATGGTTACATGGCCATCACCTTTGGAAACATGAGTCTAGACTTGAACATCTATAATGAAATCTCACAAATAGGGGACTATTTGGACATTCATGAAGTAAACATGATAGCAATAATTGATAAAGAATCCATAGAACAACACGGAATATTTGATGAATGTTTAAGTCAGAATGAGATTGATTTACTTTGTTCATATGAAGGAATTTTATCTCCTTGGCTCGAATAATTTTCAAATTGTTCTTATGATGAAGTCTTAGGTCCAAAAATCAGTGAAACCATTCAAGAAACCACATTCATAGAGACCACTCCAACTTCCTTCCCTAAATCTGATCAAGCCAATCTTATACCTGAAACTTCTATATGTGGTTATTAAATCCTACCTAAAACATTAGGAAATGAAATTGGTATTGATCCAATGTACCAATATTTTGCTGAAATTCTCAACCAACCTGATCTTGAATTGATGGAACATCCCACTGCACAAAAGTATGCCTTCCTAGGGGAAAATAAAACACATCCTATTGTTATTTATTCTACTCTTGAAACCAATCATGAGAGGATACTTGTAGATGTCCTTAAGAAACATATGAAAGCCATTAGTTGGACCCTGTCCGATATTATCGGGATTAGACCACTTGTTAGGACTCACAATATTGTTATGGAATCTAATTCAAATCCATGTCGTCAAGCTCAACGACGTCTCAATCCTAATCCCATGGAGGTATTAAGGAATGAACTTCTGAAATTGTTAAAATATGGTAACATATATCCCATATCTCAGATTGAATGGGTGATCCCAATCCATGTGGTTAAAAAAAGGCTGGAATCACTGTGATAACCAAGGAGGATGGGGAGATTCTTCCAACAAGGGTGAGTAGTGGATGGAGGGTCTATATTGACTATAGGAAGCTAAACTCATTCACCATGAAGGACCATTTCCCCTTACCATTCATTGACCAAGTCCTTGAGAGAGTGGCATGTCATGCCTTCTACTATTTCTTAGATGGCTACTCAGGGTACAATCAAATTGAGGTCTCCCTAGAGGATCAATGGAAGACTACATTCACCTGTCCATTCGGTACCTTTTCCTTCAAACACATTCCCTTTGGATTATGCAATGCTCATGGAAACTTACAACGATGCATGATGGGAATCATCTCAGACATAGTAGGGGATTTTCTAGAGGTCTTCATGGATGACTTATCTGTGTTTGGGGATACATTTCATGTATGTCTCCAGAATGTGGAGAGAGTCTTGTCAAGATGTGAGGAAAAACATCTGGTCCTGAACTGGGAAAAATTCCATTTCATGGTTAAAGAGGGACTAGTTCTTGGCCATCTGGTCTCGGGTAGGGGGATTGATGTTGATAAATCCAAGGTTGACATCATTCTTCACCTTCCATCACCCAAAACTATCAAGGAAGTGAGGTCTTTCTTAGTACATGCTGGTTTCTATAGAAGATTCATCAAGGATATTAGTTTAATATCCTATCCCCTTTGTTCTCTACTAGTAAAGGATGCTCCATTTGTTTGGACAGAATGTTTTGTGGGTTCATTCTCAACCATCAAATCCACTCTCACCTCTCCTCCCATTAAGAATTCTCTAAATTGGAACCTTCCTTTTGAACTTATGTGTGACGCCAGTGACTTTTCTGTAGGAGTTGTGTTAGGACAACATTGTGATAAAACTCCATATGTCATTGCTTATGCATGAAATTCCTTAAATGATGCCCAAATAAACTACAACACCACTGAAAAGGAGTTACCTACTATTGTGTTTTCCATAGTGAAGTTTAGGTCCTACCTCTTAGGATCCCCCATCACCGTGTTCACTGACTATTCTGCACTAAAATTCCACTTCCAAAAACAAGATGCTAAGGCTGGACTAATTTGGTGGGTCTTTCTCTTACAATAATTTGACTTCACAGTCAAGGATAAAAAGGGTGTTGAAAATTTTGTAGTTGATCACCTCTTTAGGATTGAATTCAAAGATAACTTAAATCACCTTTCTATGTCTGATTCATTTCCTGATGAACACCTATACTTTGTGAGTGACTTCCCATGGTATACTGACATAGCCAATTTCTTAGTTAAATGAGTCATTCCAAAATTCGTAGGGACTCAAGATCCTAGGAAATTTCTTTATGATGTTAAACACTATGTGTTTGATGATCCAAACCTCTATATGTTCTGCCCTGACCAAGTCATTTGGAGGTGTGTTCCAGAATCTGATCAAGAGTCCATTCTTAAATTCTGTCATAGTGAGGCATGTGGAGGTTACTTTTACACTACGAAAACATCTTCTAAGATTCTTCAATGTGGTCTCTTCTCGCCCACACTCTCAAGGGACTCCTACACATTTTGTCAAAGTCGTCCTAGGTGTCAACAAGTAGGGTCCATCACAAAATGGAATCAAATACCACTCACTCCCATCTTAGTGGTTGAAATATTTGACTATTGGGTAATTGATTTCATGGGTCCCCTCCCAAACTCTCGGGGATACCTATACATAAACTTAGCTGTTGATTATGTCTCAAAATGGGTTGAGCCCATTCCCACTATGTCCAACGATCATCAAGTTGTGATTTGATTTATGAAAGTGAACATATTTTCTTGATTTCGAATTCCTAGGACTATAATCAGTGATCGAGGAAACCATTACTGCAACCGACCATTCTCTTCACTCATGTCTAAGTATGATATTTCTCATAATGTGTCCACTGCATACCATCCCCAAACCAATGGTCAAGCTGAGTTAGCGAATAGGGAGATTAAGAAAATTCTTGAAAAAACTCTCAACCCCTCTAAGAAATATTTGTCTGAGAAACTCGTAGATGCTCTTTGGGCCTGTCTAACCACATATAAACCCATTTTATGAATGTTCACATATTGGTTGGTTTATGGAAAAGCATGTCATTTACCTGTTGAAATTGAGCATAACGCATTTTGGGAAATTCAGAAAATGGATTATGACCACTCATTGGCTGGAACAAAAAAGAAATTAGGTCTCAATGAACTAGAAGAACTTAGGATAGAGTCTTAGGAAAATTCAAGGATCAATAAATCTAGAGTTGAAGCCTAACAATATTGGAATATCAAAGTTAAACATTTTTAACAGGGAAAACTTGTGGTCTTGTATAGTTCAAAAACTCATTTACACCCGGGAAAGATAAGGTCTAGATAGTCAAGACCTTTGATAGTGCATCATGTGTACCCCATGGTGCAGTAAATATTCAAGATCCCTCAAGTGGTTACATTTTCATGGTCAATGGTCAAAGGTTAAAACCATTCATTGAATCATTCAATAATCAGGAAATATAGGTTGAATTAACTGATCCAACCAATTAACCATGAAAAAATTTATAGATTTACGGTCCATGTCGGGATACCGACGTTAAAAAAAGTGCTTCATGGGAGGCAACCCATGGTTTTCATGTTTCCTATAATTTTGTTGTTTTAATAAAATTTATATTTTAAATAGGATTAATTAATCATTTTTTTATAAAAAAAGACCGTTGACCTGTTCTTCTATTAAAAGTATGGATGGGTATGAATGTGGAGCACTGTATTTATCTGTATCACGCGGTGTGATCCTTGAGTGATACCTTACCCAAAAAATTAAAATAAGACAATGTATCATTAGTTTGATTTTAATAAAATAGAAAAATAGGAAAACACATAAATATGATGATACTTGTAATTAAATAAGTCATTGTGTTGTTTGTTTTGTCTGTTTTGTTCTTCTTTTTATTTTTTAGGTAATATTTTGGGTGATACATGTTAAATAAAGGAGGTGCCTCCACTCCCTAAGAGATCAATGGACTATTTTGGAGCAGCAAGAACTTCAACTTCAACCACCAGGTGAATTCATTCCATGATCCTCAATTTCAATTTCCTTTTTGAACTTCCATTATCTGCCTCTATTCCTAAATTTACATTTCTTCAAACATTGGGGATAGTGTTGTTTTAAGTTGGTGGCGGAGAAGAAAGAAAAAAGTTTGTGAAAAATTAATGATTTGAAAAAAAAATTGTAAATGGAAGGAAAAATTCTTTTAACATTGAACATGGTAATACACATTGCACACTTTGAAACTGAATATCAAATAATTTAGCATGCCCTGATTCTTATTTAAATCCTTGTATAATTTTATGAGCATATATTTTGGAATGTTTGGTTGTCCAATGTGATATTTCATCATTTATATTTTCATCCAAAAAAAAAGATCACAATGCACGTCCATTGAATAGTGGGGTATTAGTTTGAGTTCATGCGGTCCCCCAAATAAATAGTATAGGTTTAGTGATCATTTTAGTTTTAATATGTGTATTCAATAAAATACTTAAAAAATAATATTAAATTTGCACGTAGAGCAATGAAATGACCTAATGCGTGGCTTTTAGCACTTAGAGATCGTGACTCCATAGTTCTCTGGCCCAGAGTTAGTAATTTTATCTCTATTTTTGAAAATTTGAATTTTTTGGACTGAGTTAACTCGAGATGATGCCCATGTATGTGGGATTTACTTGGTGACCTATGGTCTTTGATCCTGGGTGTCATCGGAAAAGTCTCACTATAGGGGTTGACTCTTTTGAGTGCAATTTCAATTACCATGGCAAAATTGAAAAACAAAGAAAAACAAAAAAACAGAAAAATATATATATAATACAAAAAACTTTGATTACTCATCTTAATATTGAAATGTGATTACACCTAGTGCTTCCTTATTTTACCCCCTGAATAAAGATGAACCCCCATGTCTATTGTGATGCACAACACATCCTCATACTTAATTGATATTGGATGAAATATGGCAATGAATTTGAACAAAGGAATGGGCTTGGGAATGGGATATGCTTATAAAACTATCCTGTATTAAAATATTTGGATGGGTTTCATGATTTTTTGGTATATGTGTTTTTTGTGATCATTGTGTATTAAAATTTTTTTGGAAAAGGGAATTTTAATTTCATATTGTTGAGATATATTTTGCTCGGGACTAGCAAAACTCAAGTTGGGGGGGTGTGATTATAAACAAAATGAGGCTAATATTCACTGTTAATATACATAATATTCATGTTTTTTTATTCATAAACTCAATTTTAGTTAATTTTATACTTTGAACATCATTTCACATTATGATTGTAATACCTTCTTAAAATGCACTATTATGTGGTACATTTTTGAACATCATTTGAAGTACCCAATGATTCATCTAATTTTAAGGAATCTAATTATACATATTTTAATTTGATATTCTTTTGAACTAGATATTAACTTCAATATGAACATTTTTCATTAAAGGATAAATGAATGATTCCTAAAGGACGATGGAGATATTTGGCAATAAAAGGAAGCAATTCTGGTGAAGGAATATTGGACATCGGCCCAGTGATGAGACTGGGGGACCCAAAATAAAGGCCCAATGAATCCCAATTTTAGTGGGATTCTAGAAGACATGTATAGGAACAAACAACTATTCAAGATCCAATGCTTATTAGTCCTCCATTGTGTCCATTTAAGCGTCCCAATTTAGAGATAAAATTTCGGGCCAGATTTTGCGGCCCAGAAAAACACCCCACTAATATTATCATATATTGGACTCCACAACTCCAAATGGGCCCAAATTTTACCGGAGGTTAGAAGAAACCAGGGGCTAAAATTTCTACTTCTATGTCCCACTAAGATTCAGCCTTATAGAAGGGATTACAAGCACATCTATTTGATGAATGAAAGTTGGCTGCCACCTCAGGTCAAGGGTGGAAAAATCAATTGTCCCTTACTTTCCACCCACCTATGGCCTACCACAATTAATTGAGGAGACATGGAATGTGGGAGGCTCGACCCAAGACCTCAAAAATTCCTATTTAAGGAAGTGGTGTTAGATTATTTAAGGATATTTGTTGATTTGTTGAATTGTAATGTTATGCAGCAATTTTGTTGTCTCAAGTTTGTCTATCACATGTAAGTTATTCAATTCTCATTTTTTTCGTAACAAAAGTTCTTCTTCTCCTCTTATTATCTTGTTATATATATAACTTTGATATAGTTGCCTCAAGGTTTGAATTTATTAACACCAAATATTGTGAAATTATTCACACAACGGTGGAGTGATCATTTTATTTTTGTTGTTTTCTTTCGTTCTCCATTTCCTCCCCCATGAGTCTACTTTCCGCTTCCATTGAAACCATGGGATCAATTGAGGGCTAACCCACTTATGGGATTATTAAAGAGAGTAGATAAGGGATGGATTGGATGTTATTTATCACCCCATTAATGTATAATCGCTTATTTAATTGAGATTTTTATTTGATGATTTTTAAACTCTACCATCCTTGTTGAATTTAAGTCCACAAACTTCAAGTGCAATTACAGACCTTTACCTTGAAGTGATGAAAACATTTATCCTTAAAGTGTTTAGGTGATTATTATTAAAGTGTGTAGGTATTAAACCCGTATGTGATGATTTTGTTTTATCTCCTTAAATGAACCCATATCAAATATAAGAAATTGAAAACATTGAAAAAATAAATTTATCCAATCCTCCCCGAGCGATAACCTAGGATCAACTCATTACCTTAATTTGAGTTCACTTAAATCTGTTAGTGATCCTTTAAACCCATCTAAAATCAACCCATGATGGCCACTTCATTGCCAAAAAAAGTTCTTTAGAATGTGCATGTTTATAGGTTACTTCTTAGGTCTCTGTGGATTCGACAACCCACGCTAGACTACAATGACCATTCTACCTTCATCTCTTGGGTAAATTTGACCGAGAATCAGATGGTAAGTCATATGTACGCTTCAACGCTACTTCCATTTCCTTTTCATAATTAATAAAATGAACATATAATAATATTTAGAAATATTAAAATTATATTATACGATCATATTTTATATACATTACCAAATTTCACTAACATCATCTTTTATATCTTCCATGTATGGTATTAGCTAGTCATATCACATTGAGGGGGTGATCATCTAGACTTCCTCAGATAAAATTATCATATTTATAATAAGTGAAAGCATACATGTTTGTTTTAAATGATAATTAAATAGGACTATATATAAAATAAATATAATATATAATTACAGTGCCATCATAATGGCCACTATTATAAGTGGTAGGAGAATATTGAAGAATCATCGTTTTGTGAGGCAGTTGTTCATCACCCATAGAAAATGCATGTTATATTCGTATTAGATGATGGTGCGTGGATGTGTTGTTTTAATCCAAATAATAATAACATCATATTATATTGAAGAAAATGGTGTTTTTATAAACTAATGGATTAAATATAGTATAGGTAGTTGGAGAAGAAAAATAAAAGAAATGAACATTAGAGAAGACATTACCTTTAAATCGGGTAACTATATTTGGATTGAAGAAAAAAAATATTTTTTCATGAATTGACATATACATAGATAAAGGATTTTTAGAGGAATAGATTGTTTTTGGGTGCTTCTTGGATCATATTGTGTATGAGGCAAGATGACTGAGAAGTGTTTGTAATGGGTTAGAGGTGGTGGCCATTTCTATGTGGGAGGATGGGCTCTTTACAATTGTATGAAACTATTATTTTATTATAAAATTATTTTCTGTTTCAAAAGGTCCATAAAAATTTTATTTACAAGATAAATTGAATATATGTTGAAATTAAATCATCCAATAATAATTGGATAGGTTTTGGATACTTTTTTAATACATGCCTTTTTTATTTAACCCTTTGTTAACATATTTTAGTTTTACCGTGTCACTTTATATATTAATACTATATTGTTCATTTATTTAATATAAAATTTAAAGCAACCCAATATGGATAATAAATGACATTGGTGACATCATATATGTCAGTTGGAATAATCTTATATTTATATCATTATTTTATCATTTATTAAAAAAATAATTGTTTTAAAAAAACATTTATATCAATTTATAAACTACTCATATCAGGACATTTAATAAATCAATAACAACATGATTCTTTCGAACAACCTCCATTAATTAATAGATAAGAAGTAATTTTGATCCAAAAAATTATTTTATGGAATAGAATGTTTATTTTTTTTTAATGTTTATAATATCATTTATTTGAATCCTATAATAATAAATCAATTACTCTATCAGCATTGTGTCATAATTAAATGTAATTATTTAATGTCTAAAATTTTTAAATAAAAAAACTATTTTTTAAATATATTTAACTAATAATTACTATTTACATTCGAAAACATAAAATATATAAAAACATATAAATATTGATTTACTAAGAGATATATGTTTATGATACATTTTTCTTAACTTTAAATTATTTTTTATAGAGTCGTTTTAACATACAAGTAGCTCCATGGGATCCCAAATGTGACTTGAGGATGCCCATGGTATGACACATATCATTAAATGGGGTTAGGGAATGTGTTAGGATAAATTAATATTATTTATAAAAAATATTTTACCCTTATTTAGCAGATTTACCCCTTAGCCATGGTAAATAAAATATTTAAAGAAGTTACTATTCATAATATTAAATAAAAAGATACATATTTACACAATTTGGAATTATAGATTCCAAATATGGATAAATTTTTCCAAATTCATAATATAGAACTTGTAGAAATTAATTGAAAATTAATTCCTGTAGTCAAATAAAAAAAATTTATTTTTAACAAATAAGAACAATCAAAATATTGACAATTGTTTATATCCAATTTTAAATTGAAATTTTCTCCAATGAAAAACATTGGATTAAATGGTAAAAACATAATCTATTTATAATTTAAAACCAATTAAATGTTTGATCTAACCATATAAATAAATATTATTAAATGGCTCTTTTGAATTAAAATTAATTATTTTTTACTATTCATCGAAAATGGACTTTATCAGAAAAAATAGAAAAAATTTACCCGATGAAAATTTTGATACCCATATAGTAAATAAGAATTTTATTTTACCACATGAAACATTAATAATTTATGAAACTATATTTCAAAATTGTTTTCCATCAAAAGGATGTAAACGTATTTGTAAAAATAAAGGAGTTTTTCATGCTTAAAATTGAATTTATTCTTATTTTAAGCCTCTAAAACATATAGTATAAAAGTAAAAAAATTTAAAAAACATGTTTAGTAATATTTTATTTTGTTTTATTCCTTCCCACAAATAATATTTCTAGGTGTTAAATACCATTTGAAATAATAACAATTTTATATTATTTTTCGGTATAACTCAAAGTTGTGTGCAACATAAAATATCAAAGAAACATGTTGTTGAATGTTTAGTTTGCTGTAAAACAATGATTCCTATTGAACATAAAATTTATAATTATTTTTTAATTAATAATAGATATTAAAAAGTATTATTCTATTAATACCTGAGTCATTTCATCCTTCCACATTTTTGAAATTGTGCCCTCACAATTTTAAAAGTTAGCTTGGATACTTTATTAAAAGGCTCACAATGGAAGAAGAGTAAATAAAACTATCAAATTAAAAGAAATAAAGAAACGTTAAAAATGTCTCCCAAGATAACACATAGTAGTATTCTATGAAAACATTGATATGGAGGATAAAACAGACCATCAATTTCTGATGAAGTGTGGTAGAAAACATTATTAAGAGAAAGTTAACCACAAAAAATGACAAACTTTTGATAGGTTAAAGATCTTTGATAACTCATAAGAAAGAGTAAACAAACACCGTATTTTGTTTTATGTTTATTTTCATAATATTGGGGAATTTATTTATGATTTTGACTATGAACATAAAAAACACACATACATTTCATGTAAACATTCATCCTTTACTAAGTTTCTGCCATAAAATCATCTATTATCTGATCGATTAGTATTCAAAATGACCTAGTCACACATGAAGCATTAGAATGATCTTTTGGAGAATAACATGGCTCATAGAAGAAGAACCATATATTTAACTTGTCATTATACGTTAACTAAAACTAAAATGGATACTACAATATCATATATTCCCCAAAATTGATATTCATTTATAAAAAATACTACTTTTTATCCCATAAATTGAACAAACAATACCCAAAGCTCAAAAAATACCATTCAATAAATAATTTTCCTTAAAATTATTCCCAATAATCAAAAATAACTTTTAATCCCAACATTCTTAACGAATTGCTCACATAGTCTTCCACAAAAATCATAACATTTATCTTAGTATAACATCAGCTACTCTTAAAGCCTCATAGACAAAAGTAATTAAACTAATAAAATATTTTCCATGAAATATTAATCATCTGCATTAATAACATGAATCGTAATATTTAAACAATAAAAACATAGATTCTTATAAAATAAATATCTACCAATACTCCACAAATGAAATCCCATTGAATTATATTTTCCTTAGGCATATAGTGTTCCCAAAAGAGAATATGTCTTCCAAAATAACCATTGTCACTTAATCACAAAATCATTATCTTACACTCTGGGTATCAATTTTTTAAAACATAATTTCCTAAAATCAACTTATTATTGATCCCTAAAATCATTTATCTTTAAATATTTATTCATACTAACCGGGGACATCATGTAGTCCAGTGGTAGGCGATAAATCCCAATCGCACATTGCTTACAGGTTCGATTCATGCATCTTTTTCTGACGTGATCATTTGTCAATCAGTCATCGTGTTGTCCTTTTTGAAAAACTATATAATTTTATAACATTCGAAAAAATGAGATATACTCCCCAAAATTAAATATAACATGATTTAACTTCAATGTTTGCCTTATACCTCAAATTTTCATCCCAACTCGTAATGACCTAAATATCTTAATTCATAACGTCTTATGTATATTTTTAATTTTTTACCACATTAAAATAACTCTATTCCCAATGAAAGAAAATCGTACCATTATTAAGGTGTCCATATGTATTCATCATCATTTTATTCACGTAGATAGATGATCAATGCATTACAACAATGATATAGAGATACTTCAAAATCATCAGCTTCCTTTGACCAAATACACATCATACTACATGGGTCATTTTTGTGTTCACGGAAACATTTTTTCATAAAATAACCACGTATGACATATAAGTTCAAAACATCTGATTACAATAGATTTCTATAATATATTTGTACCGATTTTGAGTTGAAACATTCAATCAAAGGTCCTTTTAAAATACCAATAGTATGTGGTGAAAGGAAATAATTTAAAAGAAAATATAAATATATTTTTCAAGGGTAGCCTTATTGATCACCTTTTTCAAAATCATAATATTCTTCAAAATCTTGTGATAAAGTACAATATTTGAAAATACCTTGGTAATATTTAACATTATTAAAAATATATGAATATTGAAAAAATTATATTGGATTATATACAAACCATGATTCACGATGGTGTCGATGTATATTGGAGGTGTTTGATATATCAAAAAATTTCTTGAATGTATGTTTTATGATTGAAAATATTTTATAATCTCCTGGAGCTGACATTGAATTAATTATTCATGCAGTTTATCAGGATGAGATATGGATATTGTTTATGATCATACTCCTTCTATTTGTAACATACATTCCTTGATCTTAATAAATTATTAAACATGGATTTAATTGAAAAATATATATACATAGGGACTAACCATGTGTTTAATGAAAACTCATAATCCCTAGAGTTTTCTAAACGGACCTCTGATACCAACTATAAGGACCTGACATTAAAAATTACTTAATCCTGAATTATGTTAATAATTCACAATGAGGATATTTTTAGGATTAGACTTTTAGAGAGTTAGTCCATAACAATTACATCACATCTTAAATATTAAAACGTAGACACTTTTACTCAGTAGCCATTTTTTCATAAAATAAAAACACTTAAATGAAAAAAAAACTCATTTCATGATATAAGTCATCATGAAATCTTCTTTTATCTTACCCTTCCTTAAACCATGTGAAAAACATTTCAAGAACAATGGACCAGAATAAAAATCTCAACAAGAGTTATAAAATATGGAATGAAAACATTATCCCATCAATAAATACAAATCAATTAAATCATACATTTCAATAATTCATACCTCATGAAATCATAGTATATATTAGTAACACATAGAAATCATAACTCATATTGGTAACTTTTATAATACAAAACATAAAAAAATCGTAGCATTCACAGCAATATATAGAGTTATGTTGGGAATATGCAACACAATATATTCCCTAGATCTATTAGGAGAAACATTTGCTTCTACATCTGTCATGTTAACCAATACATTGGAGTGCTATCTCGAGATCACCCACACTAGGATTAACACGGAACCCCCTGTATATCGAAACAATGGAAGAGAACCATAACATAATCAAAACACATAATAGATTTAAATTATCATCATTCCACTCATCTTCCATAATGAATCAATTCAATATATTGAAATATTCAACCCATTTCCAAAAGCATTGAAAACATTTTCAAAAGACATATTTTAATCAATGTTTTACATAACACATTGAATGATTTAAATGAATTAACATTTTAGAAAATATAATTTCCATATAAAGAAATCCATAAATTTGTTTTGAAAACATATTCACTAATGTGAATGATTTAGAAGATTAAATCTGTTAATGTTTTAAAAATAATTAGTTAAAAGGGTCCATTTTCGCATGAGAAAATATTAGAATAAATATAATTAAATAATAACATAAATAAAAACATATAATATCATTAATATAATGAAATTTTTGTTATAATATGTCAAAGGGTAGTATATACAACCTATTGGATAATATTTATACAGAATATCAAGATATGCCTCAAATGAATGGAGATTATGACAGAGTCACTTACGAAAATTTGGAAGCCTAACGGCGTCACATTAAAATTTTGAAAAATGAGTTTATGAGAGAGAAATGGATCTCCCATTTCTTGGAAATAAATTGTAATTAAATAAGGATATTGAAGAACATATACCAACATACTACAATGGAAATTAAAATACATAACATAAAAGAGACTTTCACTATGAAATGAATTTAGGTGAAACTGGATATTACGTGTAAATTTAGAAATTACATCTAAAACCATCATATTCCATTCAAACATATTCATGGTATGACATAATCATGATGTAGAAGTTTATCCCAATGAAATGAATTTAGGTGAAGACTTTCCCCTACCTAGAGTCCATCATGCCCCGTATGTTCATTATTCACCCTGAATAACAAACATAAGTTAATTTATACTTGATTCAGAACCTATTTCATGTTTTTTATTCCTTTTATATCCCTTATTAATTTTTAATAATATTTAGTCAATTATTTGAGTTTATATCGTACATTTTGTCGATATTCTGAATTTGTGTTGAAAATGATCTTGTTATAATTTTAATTTGACCATGTGGTCAAAATTACATTATCTCAGGAATTATATTCATGATATACAGATATATATATCATATATATCATATATATATAGTATATATATATATTTATAATAGTCTATAGCATTTTTATATAAGAAACGAAATGCACAATTCATGGAGACGGTAAGCCCAACATACAAATTAATGCTACCTTCATTTTTTGTCAAAAATAAGTGAATGAAAAAATAATTATATATATTTATATTATAATTCAAGTATAATACAATATTTTATAAATGTTACATAAGTTCATTAACACCATCATTTATATGTTCCATTTATCATATGAACGAGTCATATCACTTTGAGGGGGCGGTATTCTGCACTTCCTCCAATACAATTTTTGTAATTATACAATGTGAAAGAATAATGGTATGTTTTAAATGATATTTAATGAAGAATATATATATTATATATCTCAAATATGATTATAGTGCCATAATAATGGCCACAATTAGTGGGGGTAGAAGAATATTGAAAAATCATCGTTCCGTGAGGCAGTAATTTGTCTCCCACTGAAATAGTATGTTTCATACACATTAGATGATGGTGTGTGGATGTGTAGTTATCATCAGAATAATAATAACATCCTAGTATATTAGAAATACTACTGTTTTTATAATATAATAGATTAATTAGAGTTTCGGGAGATGGAGAAGAAAAATAAAAGAAATGATCTTGAGAGAAGACATTACAGTTAAATCAGGTAACTCCATATGTTTTGAACCAAAAGGATTTTTTATTAATATCCTTATTCCAAGATAAAGGCTCCTAGATGTAATATAGGGATGATGTGAGCTTCTTTGGATATATTTTTAAAGTTCCATTGTTCTTGAGAAGTGTGTTAAATGGGTCAAAGGTGGTGGCCTTTTATTAAAGGGAGGAGGCGAGCTTTAAGAATATATGAAAGAATTATTTTATTATAAAATGATTTTCGTTTTCAAAAGGTCCAAAACATATTTAATTCAATGAAAAGGTCAATATGTCTGGAAATAAAATAATTTAATAATAATTGGACATGTTTTGAATATTTTTTTAATCCTTATATTTTTTATTTAACCGTTTGTTAAAAAATTTATCTTTTACCATGTACTCTTATATAGTCATAAAATATTGTTAATATATTTAATATAAAATTCCATGTGAAAAAATGGATATAAAATGAAATTAGAAACATCATATATGTCAGTTTTTAGAATATTTTATTTATAGCATTTTTTATCATGTAGTAAAAAATAATTGTTTTACAAAATCATTTATGTCAATTTATAATCTATTCATATGAAAACTTTTAAAAAATTGATAACAGTGTGATTGATTATATCAACATTAATTATTTTAAAGATAAGAACTAATTATTATCCCTCAAATTTTTTTATGCGATAATGTTTTAAAAAAATTATTTTAATTTTTAAAATATCAATTATTTGATTCCTTTATTAATGAATCAATTACCGCATCCCCATTATTTCATAATTAAATGTAATTATTTAATCTCTAAGTATTATAAACAAAATAAATTGATTTATGAAATATATTTATCTTTCTGATAAGTATTTATATTTGAAAACATAAAATATATAACACCATATAGTATTGTTTTAAAAAGAGATATATGTTTATGTTACATTTTCCATAAATATAAATTAATTTTTATTGTGTCATTTTCACATACAAGTTGATCTATGGGATCCTAAAAGAAACCTGAGGATGACCATGGATAGACATGTATAATCCTATAAAGTTAGGGAATGTTTTAGTGTAATTTAAATTTATTATTATATTATATTTTACTCTTATTTACTTGATTTACCCTTTAAATTTGGTAAATAAAATATTTACTAATATTACAATTCATAATATCTAAAAAATGTTACATATTTATACAATTTGGAACTACTAATTCCAAATATGCAATCCAATTTTCAAAATTCCAGAAATAAATTTTGCAGAAATTATTTTAAAATTAATTCATGTTGTCAAAACAAAAAAAATGTTTTTTATGAAATAATTTCGATCAAAATATTGACACTAGTTTATCTCCAATATCAAATTGAAATTACCTCCAACGAACAACATTGGATAAAAAGGTAAAGACATAATTTATATATACATTGAAAAAAATTAAAAATAAAATATAACCAATCAAATAAAATAGAATAAATGGATGTTTTGAATTAAAATGTAGTATTTTTCACTATTATTAAAAAAATAAACTTTATCAGAAAAAAATATAAAATTAACTCAAAGTAAATTTAGATATCCAGCTAAAAAATAGGAATTTTATATTTTCCCAAGAAATAGATAAATGTTATTATAACAAGATTTAAAATGGGTTCTCAATTAAAAGGTTGTAAAACGAATTTTTAAGAATAATCGAGATTTCCATGCTTAAAATTGGATTCATTTTTATTTGAAGAAGATAAACCATATGGGATTAAAGTGAAAATATTTAACAAACGTGTGTAGTAACATTTTAGTTTGTTAAATTCTTTCAAAGTATTACAATTTCAAGGCATTACCTACCATTAAAAAAATATGTTTATTATATTATTTTCCGGTATAACTCAAAGTTGTGTGAAACATAATATTTCAAAGAATCCAATTGTTTCATGTTGAGTACACTATCAAAAAATCTTTCCAATTTAAACTAAAATTAATATCTTATTCCTAAATACTAATATGTATGAAAAAGTATTATTCTATAAATACTTGGGTCGTTACAGTGAATGATATTAAATTACTCCCATAATGATCTTACCATTTTTTACTCTTATATTAAACATGTCTTAAATGACCATGAAAGGGAAACATAAGAAAGTGTGAGATAAAGTGCTCGGTATTTGAAAATAAATGAGATATATAAGCATAACATGAACACAAGTGTAGGATAAAATGAACATATCATTTAAAAATCATACCCTATATATCCAATATCAAAATCATGAATAATGGATTCAGGATATCGATTTCACAAGACATAATTTATAAAGGAGTAAATTAATAGGAACTATGGGATCACAAGACATGAAATCTTTTTATACATATAAGTAGAGAGAATGTTATGGCATATATACCCACAAAGACATCCATAACATTTGAGACATGGGATAACCACCCATGTACAAACATTGGGATGGGAATAACTATATGTGTTCCCCAATATTTGGGCTATGTATAAACACCATTGTTTCATGATAATTGGTCTTGGTTGAAATACTGATGTTACCTCGACATTGCGATTGTGATGAACAACTATGTATCCCCATATTAGTTTTTGGGATAAACACATGTGTACACTATGAGCTCATTGTTAATTTATCTTTAACTAATGAGTTATAATGGAACATGGGTCCCAGCCATCACATAATGAAACCCATATTTATATTTCATTAAATATCATAAAAATTCATCATATCATTTCCCAATTAACGAAATGGGTATCAAAAACAATTAATCATATCGTATCCTATGGAAAAGATAGAGGTTCCATAATAGAATTATCATAGAACATCATTTCAAATGAAGCATGTTTAATAATATTTTTATCACGGTATACCAATTGGAAGTGAAATGGGTTTCACAAACATCATTCCATTAAAAAATAAACCATTCAGATAATGAATATGAATGGTATTCTTGTTTAATATCCTCATTTGTGAATAGATTACACTAATGGATGTCACTTTAGATGGAAAATAATTATTAAATACAATTTAAAAAATTGATGAGTAATATTAAAATTCCACTTTGAATCATATCTTTTTAAAGGATTAAACATTTATTGGTCTGTTTTCTTATTAACATATCATTTAAAACCTATAAACGAAGCATTGAAATTCTTTTAAAACACTTTTTTAAGCTAAAATCATTTAAGCAATACATTCCATTGAATATAAATTTCAAATAAAAATCATTATTATATATTTATGAAAACATGTTCCTTTTTGAAATATTCGTTAAAATATACAACGGATGCATCCATTAATAGATTGGTCAAAATGGTATATAATTCCCTACTTGACGTACATCTAAGACAATGTTTCTTTACATATTTTCTGTAGAAGTCAAAAGATCTGTGATTTAGAAATGATAAGAATATTCCTTTTAAAAATAATTTTTAAATAGGGAAACATGGTTAAATGTATATTATAAAAATTGAAGGATAATTTTGGAAAATTTTATAAAATATTTTAATGAAACATTATTTTTTGGGGAAAAAAATTTATGATCAAAAAGGGAGAGATAATGTCATATTTTATTTAGTTAATTTAATAATTAAATTAAATAGAAAATCGTGGAAAATTGTACCATTAAATTAATATATCATCAATAACTAGTTGAGAATTAAATTAGTGAGAAATATTGAGAGTCAAATCATGACATTTCAATTTTTGAGACTTAATCATAAACAATCTCTATAAATGATATAATTAAAACATAAATCATTTTTAATATGGTAATATAGAATAAAATTCCCCATGACGTAATAACAAAAAATGGAAAATAAAATATCATCATCATAGATGAATTAATGATATTAAATTTAAAATTCTCTTTATATATACCTAACATGATAGTATTGGTGAATATCCAAACATACTTCTCAAAGAACAAAAAAGGAGACAAAATCCTTCATTTATATGGTAACTTTTGAATCCTAAATACCACAAAAGACTGACCCAAAAATGGATATTTAAATTCCAAAAAAGAAAATTAAAATTATCATAAAATTATTTTAGAGGATGTATATAGACCACATATTAGAAATAGGTGGTTAAAATACACATGTCTCACAAGAGAAAAATGTGAGACTGAAAACTCTTATAAAATGTCTTTAATTTGATCGTACACATTTGGAATTACATTATAATAAATATTAATTTATGATAATTTTAAAACATATTCAAACTCATATATATATATATATATAATACTATATCTGATTCTATTATGACATGTAATTACACATTTATTAACAATTCCATGATAATGTTTTGTTTATGTTAAAAATATTTTTTTCTTTTTGAATAAGTTTTGTTTTTTATTTTTTATCTTATATTAATTAATGTTTAATATTATAACTAATTATATAAATTATATAATAATAATATTTATTTAGAATATATTAATTTATAATAACTTATAAAATATATAAATAATAAATGGAGTACACAATTCATGGAAATGGTAGGTCATACGTACAATAAAATGTTGTTTCCATTTTTATATCATATTGAATGAAAGAAAAATAAATTAATTATATATATATATTATAATTACATTAGATTATTAATATTATATATATCACATATTTCTATTAAATCCAACCTTAATAAATTTCAAGAAGATCTTAGACGAACCAAAATGATTCGCAATACGATACTCCACCATATAGATGAACTACATTATCATATTCCCACAAAATTATAATACATGATAGTATGTGAAATATAATAATTAATGAAGAATATAGAAATCATAAATATCAAAAATATATTATATAAATATCATTTGAACATTCATTTTCTTCTTTTAGTGGTTTTAATAGAAAAACAAATAACATGTATTCATGATGTGGTAGTCTACTGTACACCAGAACGACAATTTTGAAGCCCATTGGATTGAGGCCTGTATGATTTTATATTGTTTCTACCACATAATGAAATAAAATTATAATTAATATAGTTATTATTTTTATATAATATTGATATTAGAATAATTTTTGGGTTTTGAGAAAGGAATATAAATAATGAGGACTGATGAACATTATATCTTATTATGTATCTTCTTTTGTTTTGTACCAAAGGCCTTTTGTGATTGGAATTATTCTATAATTAAGGCTTGAAGGATGATATTATATAATTTGATAAGTTATTTTACCATGTATTAGAGAATCCAATTGTTGATAATGATGTTAATTGTGGGGGGGTTAGGTGTCCTATTATAACGGAGGAGAGTGGCCCTCCAGTAATTTTTTGAATGAAATAATTCCGAAACCATTTTCCCTTTATATGTTGATAATATAATTTTATAGTATTGATAATATAAGTTATACGGTCAATAAAAGTCTATATTTTGTCTTTTTGATATGTTTCTAGGTCGTATTAACCCTTGTGATTAATTCTTAGTCCCCTAGTAAACTTGTTTTCCTCTTAATTGTTCTGATTAATTGCCACTACATTCATTATTAACTATTATAATAAAATCAATTATCCTTCCTAGAAATTAGAAATTAGTTTTATTCTAAATATTAATCCTATTTTTCCAAATTCAATACATATATGGGGAATATTGTAATTCAAAATTTGTCACGTAGAAGTGATGGGATAAATGTTTTTAATGTGAAAATATTCAAATGATTCAATAAAATTTAATACCAAATTTTGGTTGAAAATTATTATAAAGGCTCATCATGGGTTATATATAATTTTACTAATAATACATATGAAAAATATTATAATTTAATTTATCTTCATATATAAGGTACCATAAATTATAATTTTCAATTACACTTTAATATATTGCATTATACATAAAAAATGTTACTTCTCAAAAAATAATAGAAATTAGCCCTAATATATTTTTTACAATACTAAATAAAAAATAAATTTTATTATTTAAAATATATTTTATAAAATTTAGAAAATATTTTTTATAAAAAACTATGAAATTAAAATGAGTAAAAGTTGAGTTAAAAAAATATATCTTATTATGCATAAAATTTGAGTTATTCTTATTTTCTGATTATAAAACCAATTCGAAGAAAATAGAAACATTATATTCAACATATAGAATATTAATTTAATTAAAATCAATAATCACAGGTGATTTGTTTAATTTATTTAGATAAAATGACTTTTATCATCGAAAAAATAATTTTTTTAGAAATATAATTTTTTTATTTACAATTATTTAATTCATTAATTTATAATTAACTTTTTAACGAATAATTAATTTTATAAACATGTCTACAATGTATTATAATAATTTAGTTAATAATATTCATTCCCTTAATTCAAATGGAAAGGTGATAACTATGATATTATTTTTTTATATGTCATGTTTCTTTTAAATTATGTTTTGTATATAACAATACCTAAACATGTAGTTTCACGTATCATGATCTAGACATGGTAATAAATTTTACAAAAAAAACATAGTGTTTCATGTGACACATTCATTAGTAAGTTCAGTGTAAAATTTTTAAATTTTTATTTTAAAAAAAATTATATTTCACTAAATCTCATGCTATTACAAAATATATTGTCTTCATTGAATTGATTATGTGATTATTATTTTTGAATGGTATGGGTAATTGTAAATAATGATGGTAAATTAGAGATGTATTTATAAAATAAGATTTCATAATATTGGATAAATGGACTACATTGGAAACGTTGGATGTATTTTTTATCCAAATTGATGTGGAATATTGAAACAGAATGTAAAATATTTATAAAATGAAACTATGTAAGAGAAAGCATTTAATTAAATAAAAATTAATGTACTTTGATTAAAATGTTTTAAGTGTTTAAACTATCTATATATTTTCACTATGGGTCTTGGTAGCATATCTTGTTAGATCATTATGCGACCCATAATGTTAAATTTTTTAAAATATAATGTACATGATTTTTATACATCTATTGAAATTATTTAAACAACTATACTAGTAATTTCTATAATTTTATGATAAAATCCTTGATTTAATTTTCAAAACCAACAATTATTTATGGATGAAAATATATGTAATAAAAAAATAATTAATTTTCTCAATTACATAACATTTTAACATCTATATTTTTTTTTGATAGTGCATATGTATTATTCAATTATTCAACAATTTGTTAATCTAAATTATTCAAAACTATTGTAAAAATGAATTTTCATCCTCAAATATTATTGGTTAGTATATCCATAAAATATAAATTCAAAAAATAAATTCCACCCCTATATTCACGTGAAACAAAATTAATAAATATTTCAATATATTATGTAGAAATGTTGTGTCTATTTTTATAATTTAAGTTGAATATCTTCTATGTATCTATTTAAATTTTTAAATATAAAATATTATTTTTTTCAAGAACATATAGTCATTAGTTCAAAAAAACTAAAGAATATAATAAAATAAATGTATGTTTATGGATTTTATTTATATATAAACATCATGTTGGGATTTAAAATTATTTTAAGAATATGATAGATGTTAACAGATCATATAAATAACATATGAAAGAATACATATTTTATATCAGTGTGTTCTTTTTTTTTGCAGGGCTTTTATTGACCTCTCATAATCGAAGTAAAAATTTCTTCATTGAACTCATTCCTAGAGCCCAACTTCTATCCAAGGACACATATTTAATAATTCGGACCAAATTATATTAATAAAATATAAAAATACAAGCACATTTCGGAAAATGGGGAATTTTTTTCTGTTGTATCACAATTAAGATATTATATATATATTTTTAATAATGTAATTATATTTGAAAATATTTTGTATTTATTAAAGATAACTAATTAAATTTATAATTAATAAAAAATATATTTTCTAAAAAATTAGGGATAAATTTCTAAATTATGATGGTGCTCAATAATCATTATAATTATGATCAATAGAAATGATTTAATTTTAAAAAAACTTATAAAATCAAAAGTGTAACATTTAAAAACAGTATGGTTACTATGAATCGTATATAGTTCCTAGTTATTCATGAATATTACCTGAAATTTCACATATGAATTGAATGGTGAATATAAATATTATACAAAAATAATTATTTTGTGTTAATGTAATTTCACAAAAATTAACATTAAAAATTTCTCCCTTATATGTGTATAAAATATGTTCATTTCCTTCATTTCATTTTTAATTTATATTTCATATATATATATATATATACCTATTCAGGAAAATTTGGAGCAAGATTAAAAAATATGAGCAATTTATATTTGTGATTCAAAAATCAATTTCCCTTTTTCATTTTGAAATAAATAACTAATTAATACAAATAAACCATAAGAATATAATTATGCTTTCATTAGGAAAATCAGAGTAATATTTTATCCACAATTATTTTGGTTAGAAATGTTCAATTAAATAGAATATCACTATACAATGAATCAAACTAGTATGATATGTTGTGAACATTGACTCTTGGAATATACAAGCCATGTGAGAATATAGTTTTTATCTTCACAGAAATAATAAATAATTAATATATAATTAATTATTAATATATATAATTTAAAATACTAAATATATTTTTAAAACATTTAAATCAATATTCAAAACCTAATTTATATTTTATTTTAATTAACCATATTATTTATTATTTATATTAAATAAAATATTATCATGATTCCATTCATTTTTTGGTGTATTTAAATATAATATTAGACTTTATATTTTAATAAAACTCTAATAAAAATGATAAAAATTACAATTATTCATAGTTTTGTTTCTAAATAATAAAATAATTACCATTTTATATGAAAATACCACTCCCCCAGAGATTTATAACCACCCCTACTCCTTTCCATTCTCCTCTCATCTAACATCTATTTTCAATGTTATACCAAAATTCATTACACATGTCCTAGATCACATGTTTATCCACATGTCCCTTCTCCAAAATCATTTGAAAATATGAAAGGGATGTTTCATAATGTACTCAGTAGTGGTTTCATGTAATATACATTTCATGAAAACTATTTACTTATATTAATTTAAAACCATGTATTTGTATTCTAATACTATTAGACTTTATTATCAATCTAATTAATTTTATAAATTGTTGATGAAATGTTACCCACTCCCTTTCATAAAATTAATTTCAAACTCATTAATATTCTAATATAAGGGTTCTTAAGTGTCCCTTATTAGGATACCAGCATGTGAACTCCTTAATCATTCCAATACCATGAAATGGAAATCAACTAGAAATGAAAAATCTACAAAACCTTGGATATCAATATTTTTACATATTGTAGACACCTGGTTTTATACAACAAAATTTACCATATAATGCTGATGTTTAATCATAAAAAAAACATTATTTTATATATAATATAAAATTATATATTAAGTAACATATTGAATAAAAATTTAATGTTTATAATGTATAATAGTACCAAATAATAAATAATTAAACTAATTAACTACAAACAACATGAAAATCCCATAGAACGTGACTTCTCAAAATCTGATTTTCTAAAGTTGGTTTCAATATTGATCATCACTCAATTAGATATCCACATATAATTCCATATACAGTAACAATGAACATATATCCTCCACATTTTCAAATCATCATGGAAACATAGAAAACAATATTCATGTATGTATAAATGGGTAGTAAGAACTCAGGTTTTCCAAAAAGGTAAAAATATTTTTTCTTTCAAATTTAATACTTATTTATAAAATAATGCGAGTGATTAATGAGATCATTGGTGTCTTCTAGGTGGCTAGGGCTTGTTCTGTACCTAGTGTTTGACATTTTGGAAATTAAAATAGTCTACATAGTCAAGGGAAATTGTGGTGGTTGATTTTCATGGTTTTACCAAACAATACATGGGTTGATAGTGGGGTACATGATGTCAAAATATTTGATAAAATATTACATTTTCATGGACATGAACATACAATGGGATATATACTTTTTTATATTTTATATGACACACATTTTTCTTATTTTGGAAAAATGTATAAAGCCCCCTTAGCACAGTGTAGGGAACATAGTTCCCACATGTTTTGTATAACTTTGATAGAAAATTGTGGGGACTAGTTTTTCTTAGAGAAATTATATTTTTTACCTAATAATGTTATAAATCTTATATCCCCTTCATATTTTCATTCTAGCAAACATAATTGGACTGAATGATCTCTATTTATGTTTAAATCTTGGATTGACAACAATTTATCTGTACAAAAATTGAATATCCCAATATTGATCTCATTGGATTGATGTAGGTGATTAATTCATTCATATTATTCCATTAATTTTATTCAGTGGAATTGGATGTGTTATTTTAATGAGATCTAATATGACCTATTTTCACTATTTTCATTCGTTCTTCATTTTTATTCATGTTTGGAACGAATCATATCTTGATACTGTATATGTGCTCTATTATAGACATATGATATGTATTTTTTACCTTTCCATTAGGATTTATTATTATATATATTTTGTTTCTGTTGTGTCTGGTGTTGGACATTCCAGAGGTTCCACTTTAATTAATTAAATTCTTCAATAGAAATGAATGGAACAAATTTGGTATGTCAACTATTTATGTTGATTTTTTTGGATGTTGTTAGAAACTACCTTCACCACAAATGGGATGTTCCATTTCTTTTTATATTTTTATATCACCTTTGGGATGTGAGTAATCTTTCTTTGTTTGATTAATTTCTTTATAAATTGACTTGATTATATTTCAATGAATATGAGTGATTTTATGCAACATTTTACATGTTTTGATATATTTAAAAAAATTAAATTTATTTAGTGGATTTAATTAATGGGTAAACTCTTGGAATTTTAATGGTTATCAGCGATGAATGAATAATATGATTATTTGATTTTAGTAGTTGATAAAATATTTTGTATTTCTTGGATCTATATTTCCATTCAATCTATGGACGTTTCACTAATGGATTTTCATTGTGGTAGTGGATTACTTGTGCATGTTTACTCCATAGATCATAATTCCAAAGGATACCATGGACTGTGATACCCGTTGGGTCCAAACTTTTAGGGATTTCAATATACATGTTTTGTTGGAATTATCCTTTTATCCCAACAATTTAGTTACTAATTTTCCATTGAGATGCTCATAATAATCCTTGTGGATGCCTCAGTCTTCTAGAATGTGGATCTGTCCCTTCATGGTCTGAGGATTTTCATTAAAATGCTTGACCAATGTAGATGACTTTATAATACAAATTATTCATTGTGAATGTTATTTATTAGATTATAATGCATTTTAATGAAGGGTTTTACAATTACTTATACAAAATATCTAGGGTGAATATTATTCTATATTTTCACATAGACCATGTATAGATATTGAAATCTAATGTGTATGTGTGATAATATTACTCATTTATTTATATTTTACTATTGCACTTGATAAGGGATCTTGAATGTTGTTTGTAGGGATGCATGTTTGGCTATATATTATCACTTTTTCTATGGGCACTTTAACATTAATACTTTAATATTTGTGATATATATTTACATTGTTTTTTATTTTATTACATAGAATATGTTTATTGTAGAATCCATTCATCGGGCCCTATTGAGTGTTATCCCACACAATATTCTATCTATTTTTGGGTACCAGAACATTATATATGTATGCATGTAAGGATTGTTTAAAAAACCCATAGAATAATTCTTGATTTTTTCCATGAATAGGATAAAGGTATCACCAGAATGAGCTAGGCACATGATGCATTGTTGGATTGTTCTTTTGGTATTTATTTATTTTGATACTTTTATTTTACTAAATGGTTTTATACCAATTTTTAGATTTTTAGGGACATAAAATGACATGTCATATTTTATATGAGAATTATTTTGTAATTATGTATATATATTCATCCCCACGATGATTATCTTCAATCTATAGGTATTACTTCTTCTTCTACAACTTGATTAGATTAATAAAATTATGCTACACTATAATAATATGGAATAGTTTCCCCAAATACCCCCTATGTACTTGGGTATTTTTTGACGCTTCTTCCATGCCAAGTTGTTCACATGAGGCCATGCGGCACAACAAATCATTTCTCTTTTTAGTGGAATCCTGGCCAGGATGTTACAATGTGTTATTAGATTATATTATTTTATGGATTTATAATTATTATTAAATATATCGAGATTGAGAAGATATTATATTTTTTAATATAATGTTACATGGACTATCTATCCTATGTAAGGTAAAAATCCAAATTTCCTTGAATATCTTTTTTGTTGTGTTTCTCGAATATTCCTTTTACATTAGATTTTGTTCCACCATGGGGTGATTCGCATTCTGTTAACAATTCCTATGAATATACATTTTTATATTAACCTGATGTGTAGATAGTATAAACCACATGCCTCATTTCTAGAAGAGGTTATAATTATTATTACATTCATTATTCATTTCTAGGTAGCTTGTATGACTTAATTTCAAGAACATTTTATATGAGACTTGTGGGATATATTTGATATCCTACTAATGTCCCTATTGGGAATTTAAAAACATTTTTGATACCTAGAGTGTCTATTGTATCCTAAACAACATATCTTAATTAGGATACAATGAACACCCTATGTAGGTAACTATGGAACAATGAGTCAGGAACTATAGGTTATATAGACTGAAATATGCATTGTATTCAGTTAATTAGAAATTATATTTCAGTTTATAAGGAGCATGGTACCTTATAGATTAGATTCCATGGCCCATTTTATTCATACATTTAAAATAGATTTTTGATATAAATGTCAATTCCTATAGAAATTGTAATTGTTAATACAGAGAACATGACCTTGACCTAGTTTGTTGGGTAGGTTGTGGGATGTGTCCCTAGTGATGTTTACGACTATTTCCTTTTACCTAGTTCTTGTTTTAGGAGCTGTAAAAGTGGAATGGATTTTCTATAAGAATGATTTAACTGATCTTCCATTTTAATCTATGATCCTTCATTCACCAATATTTTATGAGGCATGTTTTTGAAATTTATGCGATATTCTGCTACAATTACCTCCAATAGTACACCAGGAGGGTGGTGAAGACCATGATTTAGAAGTGTTGGGTCATGGTAATCCAACATATCCTACTACATGAAGATTGAGCAATAGATGGTTTCACGTAAAACAGGTTCAAATTAATTGTTCATAAATGATTTTACACCATTCATATAGACATTTCAGGGAGCACATCATCTTATGTCATCAATGGAAGAGTTCATGCATGTGTTCCAAAAGAAGAATCATCCAATATTTTTAGGTGATATTAGACTATAGGGTATGTATTTGTGTCATTATACAACATTTTCAATCATTATGCATTGGAATAACCTCCTCGGAAAAGATTTATGATCTTGAAATATATACATTAACGAGTATCAAATCCCTATGGGATGTTATAAATCTGGTTGATGGGCAGTGAGACATGGTTTTGGTGATTTACAAACCAATTTCTATGACTATTTTCCCCGTTACATTGGGAGAAGAGTGGGATACTGAATGAATTTATGTAAAGAAGGGTGTGTTGAATGTTATGGAATATTATGAACTCATTATATAACAATATCATTTTTCACTGATTAATCTTACATATGAGTTATTGAGGGTGAGACACATCTTGTATGTTGTTGGACATTTTGTTCGATCAGACGTGAAAATATAGTGGTAGATGAATATTATTGAAATATGAAATAAAGTGATAAATTAAATTCAAAAACTAATGGAAGCTGGGGGTGAAGAGTAGTGTTGTTTGCCCAATTGACCAACTTGTTCGGCCTATAGAGGTTAGAAGTAAGGTATAGATGATTCTCAAGAGGGGTAAAGATACGAGTATATTAATTTTTTAGCTCCATTTTCTATCACCATAGTTATATATAGGGATAAAACTGAATCAATATTTTTAAGACCCGGTTGGGTGTCGATTTTATGGTAGGATGGGACGCATAGAACATTTTTACATGATTATCCCTCTAGTAGTTATTAGAAGGGTGTTAGATCCAAATCTAGGCAATAGAGTGGAATTAATTACTTCGCATCATGATAGGATCTATAACAGTACCAGTTTGTAAGACTGAGGTAGTGGATATGGAAGAAGTATATGGGAACTAGTTGTACATAAAAGATAAACTGGTATTTTCTAGGAAGTTATGTTGTGACATAGGGCCACAGTTCATGCGAAATAAAATATGTACAGCCAACCCACAAGGAGTAGTCTGTCAGATCATATATAGATAGAGTTATAACTATAGTAACCTATACATTAGTATATTCTCATTCTGATATAAGTGTATTTTGTAATTTTGTAAATGTACCTATGTTACATACCCTTTGAATTATTTTTCAAATGTTTGATGTCATTTTGACCTTGGATAATTTGTTAGGGATTAGAAAGGATGGTATAAACTATTACACGGAGTTCCCCATTGATATTTGTTGGTTTCACATAATTTAGGATATTGTTTTCACCAAGTGGACAATGCTTGAAAACTTAATTTCGATAGAATGAGTTGTTTTTTATTGAGTTTATGTTGATTTATATCACCACAAGGTGACATAATTTCGATATAATGGGTAGTTTATTGTTTATATCTGGATGATCAGGGATCACATCTAGTAGATTTGCATCTAGAGGTTGATTGTTTCATCGACAATTTCCTGGAAGAAGTTTTTGGATTACCTCTTGTAATAGATATATAATTCTATGATAAAAAAGTTCAATTATACATATTAGTATCAATTTAACCTTAAATAATTTCAACAATAGAAATCAAATATCATAAGAGGCTATTAGAGGATTTGGATGCCAAGGGTTTTATCTAATTTAGTAATTCTATATCGGGATCGCCATTCATTTTTCTAAAAAAGTTGTTTTATACCCATTGGATTATCATGGATTTTAGTAAATTTTTGTAGTTTATTATTAATAACCAGTTTGTAATTACATAAATATATGACTTTTTTAGTCATCTCCTTGGAGATCAAGTGTTCACATAAATTAATTTGAGATTTGGTATTCATCATGTGCTTGTTGGACTAGAAAATGTACTTTATAAAACATTCCATATTAGGTATACTCAATATTAATTTTTGGTTATGTATTTTAGTTTGATGAACTGGCCATCATTTTTCATGGTGTGGTTGAACTTAGTTTTCTATTAATATCTAGGTTAGTTTGTGGTGATTTTTTCTGATGACATCTTTGTGTATTATCACAGTGAACATGACCTTGCCTAAAATTCTAAGACCATTTTATATACACTAATTTAGAATCAATCATATGACAAACTCAATAAGTGACACTTCTATATTCACATAATTCAATTCCCAGGTTATATTTTGACAGATATTGTGGTATTATTTGACCTATTGAATACAAGAGAGATATTTTCCTGGGATCTTTCCAACAATATAATTGATAATTGATGTTTTTTGGGGATAGTTAGATATTATATGCATTTTATACATGAAATATTTATCTTAAAACTTCCATAGATTTGATTTACTGAGAACATTTTGATGTTTTTATGGATTGATAATTATGAGAAAGTGTTTCCTGAGCTAAAAGGGAGACTGACTTCAACACAAGTATTGATTTTCCATGAGTTCGGTCGAAGATACAATGACTATTATGATGTATTCTGTATCATTCTTTGAGAATTTATGATTTAGGGGTATATATGTCACATAAAATAGTCACCATTCAAGGACACATGATATGAACTACATGTTGCATGGTCACGAGTTAGCATCGGTTGTTAATTCATTTCACAGTTGGATGAATTATTTACAAGGAGAGCCTTTTTGTAGTCTATGTGGACCATAATATGCTCAATTATATATTTACATATAAATATATTATTTTGAGTAAATTATATTTTGTTGGGTACCTATATTATTTTTTCTTCGATCATGCTTATATTTCTAGAATTGGAAATGTTTTTGCTCATGTACTGAAAAAAGGACTTAGATACAGGAAATCTAAAAGTCTAGTAGTGAGTGGAGGGTTTTTTATCTATTTTCTGATATTCAATTGTAGGTGTGGGATAGAAATGGTTATACATATATTTGGAATTCATGTACGATCTCTACTCTTTGGGATAGAATGAAGATGCAGATAATTTCAATTTTTGAGGCCATAGTCTTATGAGAGAATGTTGTTGGTGGGGACCTATCGGCTAGTCAGACTGTTGTTGGGGATAAAATATTATGTTTTCATGGATTCATATGGGTTATAGAGGACATACATGAGGAGATGATGTGGGTGTTTCATGAAATATTTTTGGATGTACATCCAATAGTTACCAAGATGTATTGAGATTCACATCACCTGTATTTCTTCCAAGAGATGAAACGTGAGGTATATGGGTTTTTATTTGGTTTTCCACCTATTAGTATGTGAATTATTATCATCAGCGGCCTGATGGGAACGTATAATAGATATGTATATATGAATATAAATGGGATGATTTCATGATGGATTTAATGACCTATTTACCGTGTTTTCCTCAAGGTAGTGATGTATTATGGATTTTGTGGACATGACCATGAAGGTTTCTCATTTACTACTAATTTGTGAGACCTTATCAATGGATGAGATTGGGAGTTTCTACTTTAAAAATATATGGAACCTTCCCGGGGTTTTTGATTCAATGGTATTTGATAAGTAATCTCATTTTATGTCTTGTTTTGGTAGAATCTGCAGTGGTATTCGGGGACACATGTGCCTCTGAGCATGACATACCACACCAATATAGATGACCCATTAGAGCTCCTTATTCAGTTGCATGAGGACATGATTAGAACATGAATCCAATAAACTAGAGGATCTAAGGAGATTAATAGTCTTCTATATGATACCACCTATAGTAATTGTCATCTTGGAACTATAGAGATGTAAGCATGTGTTGAATATTATGGTAGGTCATGACTATCACCCCTATTCTAGTTAGAGGATGGTGAGACTATATTGATTGGAATTCATCTTATATGTGGGAATTTTGAGTGGGTCCAGTTGGTCATGAGGTTGATGGATACAACATAGTCAATAAATAAATATTATACTGATCTTTGTAGACAACCTATAAAGTTAGAGGTCTTGTAAAGGATATTTCGACATGTGTCTTATGTATCATTGTAATTTCAATTTCATTAACACTCATCTCATTCATTTTTTTATGATGTGGTTCAGATACAAAAAGGTGCATCCTTTAAGGACCATATTAAACATGTTTTTGATAGGAACTCAAAGGTTCAATTTGCCCAACTGGTTCCTATAATATTAGAGATTTAGAGGAACGAATGTTTATAGGATGATACTTGGGATGAGGATTCCAATATAAATGTTTGGTGGAAAAATTTAATCATACGCAATTCAAAAAGATTCTTTTATGCGATATTTGGTAATGTATTTATTCATTAGATGGGGGAGATTATATGACCCAGGGTTTTCATATGAGGTATGGATCTTTTTGGAATTAAATTCTTATTTATGTCCTAATTTTAGTAGTTAAAGAGATCATGGGTCATCCAGGGGTTCCGGGGGCTTGTTCAGATCCTTGACACTAACTTTTTTTTAAATGAAATGACGTCTACAATTTAATGTGAAATTGCATGAGTTTGGATGCATGGATCGTCCAAATCGTGCAAGGCATTAGAGTTGGGTGTAGAAAATCACATTGTATGAAGAAACTGTGTGATCCAAAGTGCACACCCATGTGAGGGCTATATATTGTTTAATGTGTATGAGTTGTAGTGTGTGCAGGGTTTTGAAAATTGTGTGCATAAAACCTTGTGAGGTCCCTCATATCCCATTGACAGGTTCACTTTCGGTGAACATTTTAGAAACCCATTCGACCAAGCCATTCAACCCATTGTTTCTTGGGGAAATTAAAATTTTCCCTCAAAATGTTTTTAAACCTATTTGTCGTTCAAATTTTTAATAAAGTAGTTAGATTTTAATGGGAGCTCTCTTTTGTAGCATAAAGGTATACTTGGAAACCATTTCTATATCCATACATGGAATCGAATAGAGTAATTCTCAAGGGATTCATAATATTGAGTTCTTATTTACACTTGTGCCTTTATTAAATTTAAATTACATAACCTACACTATTTTTGTGCTAGAAAATATTCACTATTTTTAGGCTTTTTAAACATTTTTCTTTTTTCTTCCGATCTCGACCGAATCAGATATTGATAGATGAATACTGATAAATTATTGTTATAAGGTCTGTTGTATATACATTTCCATAATATATTGGTGTTTTATAAGTATATTTTTCATTTTTAGGCCTGCAAGAATTTTTTGTGGTGACCAACAAATTTATTAAAAGAATGAAATGAATGGGTGGACTGGTTGGGGATTCCCACTAGTTCCTTTGATATTTTTGTAGGTTTTTATCCCAAACATATGAAACCCTTGGTGTGTTACCTTGACATTGAAATTTGTTATACCACCAATGGGGTTTGAATAAGAAATCATAGTATGTGGAATCCCTTTAGTAATTGAATAGTATTTAATTTAATTATTATGATAGATTTTATTCCTAATTTTCCAAACGTAGACATAACTTGAATGATATTATTTAGATAAATAGACTTTATAATATTTTTGGAAATGACTGTGTAATCTCATGGAATGTGAATGATTATGAATGATGATTGAATGAGATCATTATTTGATTATAGTGGTTGATAACTTTATTCGTACACAATGAATCCAAATTAGATTAGATGTCATAGATGTATGTCCCATGGACCATGATTGTCATAATGGATTCCATGAAACTATATACTCATTGGGCCTTGATTTTGTAGGATTCTATGGGATTCACAAAACTATGGATCTTTATTTCTTGCGATTACATTGGATATAGTTTTCTGCCATGCTCCTTGGACCCCCCCCCCCCAAGTCATTAATGAGTTTCCATTATGATTATAGAAGGATATGATGTGGATGAAATGGTCTTTTGGAACTTGGATGTAGACCCTCATAGTTTAACAGTTTCAATTAACCAAAATAGCTGATGTGGATTATATGATTATACAATGGGGCTATGGTGAATGTTACGTACTAGATTATACATTGTGTATGTGTGGAATTTTATACATGTTTGTATGGCAAGGTCATGGTGGGTAATTTTTCTACGTCTCATGATATCTAAGGTAAGGGTAATTGAATCTAGTCGCTAGAATTCACCATATTATGTGTTTATATCTATATTAAAAAATGTCTACTGAGGGGAAATCAAATATTGTATTCAGGGTACAATGTTTGGCTAGAAAATATTACCTTTTCCTTGAGCACATTACATTATGTAATTTTATATCTTTGATATAAATTTCACATTATTCTAGATTATATTAAAAATTAGATCTTTTATAGACAACGTTTGTGGTGGCCTATTAAGTGTTATGTCACAAATTGTTCATCCCATCATTGGGTACACAAATAGAATATATGGATGCAAGAATGGACTAGGGAAAACACCCATAGTAAGATTACTGATTCGATCCATACGTATAAGCAGGGGAACACATGACCGAGTGTGGATCTTAATTAAAGTATGGATATTTATTTTTGGTCTTATTGGAAATTTTATACATATATTATACTAGATTCTTTTATAATAGTTTTTTGATCATGTGGAGACATGAGATGACACATAAAATATTATATGAGATTTCTGATGGGACTATATATATATACATATTCATGTATTGGATGATTACCTAATATCTAGATGATTTATTTCTTTTCAAATTGAAATGTATGCTTACTACCATTGTTATATACTATTTCATGTAGAAGTATTCTCACTATGGATACATAGTTGGCCCTCACTAATTTTCATCAGCCTCAAGAATTTGGAGATTCATTCTTAAGGAAATCTGACCCACCATCTTGAAGAACAATTTGGTGTTATCTAGGACTAGAAATTACATAAGTGAGTATAAAAATTAATATTATGAACATCCCAAGTAGTGGATGAAACCCAAAAAATATAACTTTTTTTTAATGATGACAAATGTTAACAAAGAATTAGATATATTAAATCCTAGATATCATCAATAAAATGATATAAATCCCAATAAAACATATAAATATAATTACAGCTCACCACTATAACAATAACATAATTAATAATTTTTTTATATATTACATCATAGAATAGAAAAAAATCCACAATTCCAATCATAGAATAATATTCCAACCCTATCATCTATCATTAATGAATTTCTATATATAAATCATAGTACTTTAATTTCTATATGAAATACCACTTCTTGAATCCATATGATTAAAATTACTATTTTATTAAATATTAATTTTGTTATTATATTATTCCATCCACCATAAACATTATACAATTTGTAATAAATTATTTGTTAAAGTCACTGTATGAGTGAGAGACCACATATTAATGTATTCATATATGTTCCAAATATAATTTCTAATCCTCCAGAATTATCATCAATATCATTCCACATTCAATGCAGTATGGTTCCTGTTACCATCCAGAATACTATTTTCTATATTAATATGAAATAGTAATTGAACCCTGAAATATCATTTCATGGTTTGATATGATCGATAACATTTCATAACATAATGTTGAATCTCATTGATTTGTCATTCTAGATAACATTTCCGTAGTGTTCACTAGAGATCCTTAGAGTCATTTTACAAATATTGAATTATCTAATAGTAGAAACATTTCTATTTCAATTATAAATGATTTCTATATAATTATTTTCCTTCACCCCAACATTATAGGATCACCATAATTCCATATTTTTATTCATGTTGAATATTTTCCCAATTAATTATTACAAAAATTTATTATTTCATAACAAATTCCATTAATTGTTTTAGTGTAATTAAAAAATTTAATGAATTTTTATTGTTGGTTCAAATGATCCACCTTATATTAGTGTATGCAATTTTTAAATTAAGTACGACATTAATATTTACAATACATCACATATCATAGTATAATAACACCTCTACGTTTTTACATTTGTATAGCTTTTTATCTCTACAAAATTTCATAAATAAATATTATTATTATATACAAATAATATCATTTTACATAGTGATTTCAAGAAAATATCACCACTGATTCAACATTCATGACACAACTAATAATAAATAATTTTTTAAAAAAGTTCTAAGTGGTTATAGATATGAAGCACCCATCCCTTCTATTATTTGAAAATTTACACATTTAGTATTACTATATAAGAGTAATTTCACATTTTTTAATCATTGTAAAATATTATTTTCCACTAAGTTGACTTAAATTGACCAAAAAATGGTTGCAATGGGACAAGGGAATTGAGAAGGATTTGAGTAAATTTTGGGGTCCAAATATACCTCCTTATTTATCCAACATGTGTGAGAGATATCTGTTAATGATGAGGTTCTCTGTGGTACCCCACACATAACTAGAACAATATCATTCAATTTCACATAGATCCCACTAGCATGAATCCCATTATGAAATTTATATTATATGTCCTAGATATGGTAGCATGGAATGATATGAGTTTCTCTAATGTTAGTTGTGTGTCTAGGAGGTTTTTCTTCCAATCAAATCGGTCAGATATCCCTTTTTTAAGGGGGGGGAACCCACATGGGCAATTTGACTATGAAGGGCATCATTAGAATTGATTAAATTGGATGGTTTCAAAACACTAAAGAATTTGGATAGTATGAACCATATATAAGACACTTGGTGATGCCAATACCATGAGTCAAAATATCATGTGTTCTTGAATGTCCCCACTACTAAGTAAGAGGTAAAATAATTCAATCACACTATTGGTCAGATATCAAAATACTCAGTTCATCCATGAACTGATCAATTTTCCATTGTTACTATGCTTCATCCCTTTCAACTAGTTATCACATTCTCCGTCAATCTCCTCATGTGAAAACTTTTTAAAGATATAAAACATCCTTTCTCTTCCCAAATTTAACATTACTTCAATCTCATCCCATATATCATAAAATCATTATTGTTATCACATAAATAAATCATTAAGAATATTATTTTCTAGACAGAAGATCCATTTGGACTAATTTTCACTCTATAATAACTCATAACCAATAAATCAGATAAATCCCAATCATGTATCATTGGATTCATATTGATAATAGTTAAATGGTAATATTTAACATTCTATTCATTATTCATATATTTTATTTAATCATGAATGTATCCCAAAATGGAATGATTTCATCTCTATTTGTTATCTTGAAAAATAAGACAATAAATTTAGAAAGTATATTTTTTATAGGTATTAATTAACTAAGAATATTATAATTTAATCATTGTTCTAGATTTTAATGTTTATGCCTATAGTATTTAGAGAGGTTTTTTTTGGAATACATTAATCCCCAAATATTTTCTCAAAAATACATATGTTGGTTTTTTACCATGCCATTACCACTATTTAGATCATGATCACATGATTAATATAATTTGACTTCCTATCAAAATTCGTTGTTTTATTTAAGAAAAAAATATTGTTTTTAGGATAAAATAACATAATTAGAGAAGATAAATGGTTCAAATAAACACAAATGTCCTCTGGATCCCTTAAATTTTCCCAACCCACCTCCACATTCATTATTTTAAATATATCACTCTATAAGGGTTATGGTTTTGAAAAATAAATTACCATATGTTGAATTATTTTAATAAAATATAAATTAAGGGTTTTAAATGAATAGTAATTAATTGTTTTTAATATCATTTACTATTAAAACATGTTTCCGCTAATGGAATAATGGATCCACCACTTCCTAAAATTACACAATTTTAACCATAGGGTTAACACCCTATTATAAGCACAAAGACATAGTTTTTTTCCCAATTTGACAGACCAATAGAGTTTAATTTACTGATTTTCCCATATTAATAAAAAAATTATATTTTCATGAAGAACTATAATAGGTGATCAATTAATACACTCAAGAACATTCCTAAAATTTAGAATCTGTGTAGATAAAATCAATGACACTGAACTGTGTTTTTATTTTTGATATTAGGTGAAGGAATCCAATGGTGTATAATTTTTGATATTACACCATTTCTCTCATTCCATCTGTTTTTTATTCATTTGACCAAAACATTTTGAAATGTTATCATAATAATAATAAATGGTTAAATTCCCATTTCACTCATATCCCATTGAATGATTATATATATTATATTACTTCTTCCCTCTCATCAAACTATTCTCAAATGATGAAGATAGGATTTCAAAACCCATGTAATTTATTTTCAATTATCGTTATTTTTCAGTTTTATTACATAAGATATCCTTATTTAAAATTAATACATTTGAATAATAATAATATCTTGTTTATTTAAAAACAAATTATTTATTATTCATACTATATAATGAAACACTTTTATAAATACCGCACAATTGTTATTGGTTTATTCAACATAAGTGAATAATTAGAATTTACATTCCTATTTACCCTCGGTAGTTATACAAAAAAGATTATTAATGATATAAACATAATATTAATAATGTATTTTTTTACAATGATTTTAAAATCATAAAATAATTATTCTAATAATTATATTAACTATAAAAATAAAATCCATTATTACCAATTTCTAAAATCACATATTGAAAAAAAAAATTAGATTAAATTATTTTTGGTGATAAATTTAATTATTGAAAGATATTTCTTCTGGAATGCCATCAACAAGAAATGTTTCTTGAAAAATAGAATCACATTTTAGGTGGATAATCATTAATATTTTTTCACATTCAAGGGATAATTATAATATATTGTTAAATATAAAAAACTGATGAACTAAATTTTTCCATCCAATATCGACATAAACATCATGAACCAAGATAAAATGTTTTTTCTGATAAATTTATAGTCAAAATAAATATATTATATTAAATAATACCTTTGCATTTTATAGTTCATTGATTATTTTTTTGGTCATATAGATCCTTTTTTTGATTCATCCTCATTGCATAGAGATGAAAAATAGTTTATCCTCTCTAAAAATCAATTGAGGTCAAAAAATTAATTACAACATGACATTTTAGGATAATTTCTCATTGAAATTAGTCATGGTTTTGTAAAGTCGAAGATTAATTTATTGTGTCATGTCATGGAATCCATGAAAAATATGTTTACATCACATCATCTACATCCACGCACAAATTCTTACTTTGTAATACAACAACATTAACCCAATATATCATCATGTAGGTTGTAGAGACATTTCATCAACCAATGTGTTTGATACATATTTCTTTTAATATCTAAAATATACACATTGTTTCATTGTGTATATGGAATTTAATGTTATGGAAATATTTCTATCAGAGGGATTAGATTTCAACTTCTATAAATAAAGAAGGAAAAAATTATTTTGTGATTTATTAATTAATAACACATAACTCATGTAACACCAAATTTATGAAACTTATCTACGAACTATATCATCATCGATTATCAAATATATCAAATTTGAAAAATTACTACTAATATTCTTGAAGTCCTAGAACCATTAAAAAAATATTTGAATATGAATGTTTTATGACCAATATTCAATAAAAGTTACAATAGGTGGGTATGTTCTCGTGATCTCAATTTTTATGAATTACCACATACGAACATTCTGAGAAAATGTGTCATCTACATAAAATAGCTCACACCTAACAGTAATAATTATTTATGTCCAATCATAGTATGTTATCTAATTATAGAACTATATTTAATAATTGTGTTATATCATTACACAGATCATTTAATAGCTGGTAACTACTATGACCTTATAAATGAAATAGTTTCTTTAGGAAATTATTAAATTCTTGTATTGAAAAATAAAAAATAATGTGTAATAAGATATTTTCTTAATATTTATATTATTTAATTTATATGAAATTTGAAGTACAAATAATATGTTCTAGAACCCCAATTCAAATAATCTCCCACATGGACTATTGAAAACATTATATGAATTAATTATATTAGACCTCACATGATGATTATGTTTTTAATTGAGATAGGGATTTAGT
The DNA here is from genome assembly GCA_963277665.1 of Viscum album. Taxonomy (NCBI): domain Eukaryota; kingdom Viridiplantae; phylum Streptophyta; class Magnoliopsida; order Santalales; family Viscaceae; genus Viscum; species Viscum album. Next base: position 1,439,988,394 of record OY728159.1, read on the forward strand.
CGAGGGTTCTTCAATATTGTATTCCATAGATATTCAGCTCATTATGAAGCCATCACATTGATTAAAATCACTCATGATATGGTATTTCTTGAAATAATTCTTCATTCACTAATGTGATATACAATCCTTGAAAAGAAAAAATGATACAGTATTATCAAAATAATGTTTGATAGGATCATTACTACTATTGTATACATTATGATCATGGAAAAATTTACAAATCCAAAATAATTATTTAACAACCTTAGAAGCTATAATATTATCTAAATATATTGTGGAATATATGACCATGAATTTAATTATGTTATTTAAGGTCACAACACCACCATTATGAGTGAAGATGTATCCAAACTATAATTTATGTCATATCAAACTTTTTGGAATCTATAATCTATATATTTAATGATGGATAGTTCATCATATCCGCATTTGACAAGGAATTTATTCATTTTATACAAAATACACTAATGTATACTCTAAAATACCATGTATTGAGTGTCACCTGGGTAATATTGATAACCATTCACATTCCATAAGGTATAGGTGAAATCTTTCCATGTATTTAACATAACAAACATGACTTACCAATCACTGATGTATATGGATTCCATTCCATCATCTATATTTCAAAATGTGTCACAGACCACATTTTCATAGAATTTTTAATTCCATGTGTCATTGAAAATAATCCCATGGTTGATTATTCTATATGAGTTTCATTCGTTTGTTGTTAAAATATGTACTCTCACATTGTCTCAGTAGGCTCATGGATCTATCATGATAGATCATGACCCTACGAATATAAGTGGATTCACCTATGACTATAATTGAGAAGAATGTGTTAAACTAGGCATTAATATATGATAAAAATAATATTCCATTCCTAATAAGTATCATGTCATTAAGGTAAATTATTTGGAAAACAATTATAATCCCCCTAAACTTTTTAAAGACCCCACACTCGAATTTTTATAGATGAATAAATTTTTTTTATAGATTCGTCAAAATTATTGTTCCATGACACACATTCATTTATTAATCCATAAATGTGTCATTGCAACATTTATATATTGTTGAAATTTTTTGTAGTCCCAAAATCATTAGTATGTATCGTATAGATATCTTCCTATCGGTTCTCATTATGATTTTTTGTTTTAACATCCATTTACCAAATCTCATATTTATGGTAAGCCACTATGGTAATTATAATTACGATTGATTTTTGTATATAAACTACTAAAAATATTTTATCATTTTATTTTAATTGAATTTTTTTAACCATTTTTCAAAAAAATCATGCCTTATATCCACTAATATTTCCATCCATGTCCAATTAAATCTTGAATATAAATTTTTAACCAATAAAAATTACATCTATTAGTGAATCAACAAAAATTCGGACATAGTTTTAATACATTGAATCAATTATAAATTTTATAGATTTATTCCACTTCATAACATTTAATCTACATTCTTCATCCTTGTGTGATTCATGATCATTATTATAATCTAATAAAGAGTCATAATCCTCAGTTAGTGGAAAACTATAAATTTTTGGTTCTCTGACATCACTTGTTGATATAAGTATTACTTGTTCCTCAAAAAAATCTTTTTCTTGTGGGATATTTGTAATAATTTCCAATTCCAACTCTTGCATATCATAATACAAGTCTTTATTAATGTATATCTATCCAAACTATATATTTTTGATAATTTCCCCAAATTTAATATTATGGTACATCATTTAAGTGTTAATTTTTTATAGTAGGGTAGTATAGGTAATATCAATTAGTTTCTTTATGATACAATATAATGATACAGATAGTTCCTCAGTATGCATGATTGTTTCCATAAATGGACTTATCAATTTCAACAAAACCTCATGCTCATATTTTTGAGAACATGGTTTTATTTTGAAAAAAATTATGTAATTAAATTTCAGTTACTATGTTAATTGGAAGATAGTTTAGTATATTTTGTGTGGTTTTTAATGTGTCTCCCCCAAAAGATAATTGAAGAATCACATGACTCTTCATTGATCTAACCATACCTAATAATGTGTGTTTTCATCTATTTATTAAACCATTCCACTGAGGTGTATAAGGAGGCATGATTTGGGAATTAATCACATACTCTCCTAAATTATAAATAAATCATGTAATGTTATTCAACACAAGGGTAATATAATATTTTTTTAATCTTATTACAAAAATAGTTCTCATTTACATTCATATATACAAAATATATATATATGAAATCCATGTTACACCCCATTATGTAGACAAATACATATCTAATTAAACCATTACAAAATGTTATGAAATATTATTACCCCCTTGCATCAACTAGAATTAGTCAACAAATATCGATATGAAATAATTCATGAATCAGTTTGTCTTTATTTCATTTTCCATTAAATATGGATTTTTTTTTCATTAAGAACATGTGTTACATAATCCATGTGGTTTTGGTTCTAAAGAATACAAATATCCATCATAATGTAATTTTTTGATGTACTTTTCATTTACATGACATATCAGGTGGTCACAGAGTTTGGTGTGGTATTATTAATTTGACTATTTTTATCAATTTTCATTAAATGGTTCATTTATTCAATGAAATAATGACCATTTATTTAATTTTACATCTCATAACAAATTACACCTTTATAAAATAAGTAAATATAATTTTGGTATTTGAAAATAGATCCATCTTTATCATGAGAAGATAGAGAAACATTGTGTTTAGTAATATATTGAACATAATAGAAATATTTTACAACCCTAATAATTCTCATCATCAAAATAAGGTGGTAGTCCAAAATAACAACAACAAGAATTTTAGTTAATAAAAAATTTATTGGTTCTATGTCACCTCATGAAATCATTCATAATCAAATTTGGTCCTATAATTAAATTTAATTGACTGGGATAGGTTATATATTTAATACCTATTTTTTAGAAATAAGTTTATGTAATTTGATAAATCCCACACTTAAATCTTCCCCTTTATTCATTTCCTAGGAAAAAATTTTCATTCTAATGGCCCTTATTACCACATCTGAAATAATATATATTTTTTTTACTTACTTTTTTATCAACCCATCTCTCCTTGAAAGGGTGTTTCAATGAATATATTTATTCATAGAAATTCCCATGGCCTTTCCATATTTTCACAATAAAGATAGATTTATTTTCGCATTTTATCTTTTATCAAAATGGGGATGAATTGTGAGAAATATATAAGAGACATATATATGTTTTCAATATTAAAATTTACAACAATAATTCATAATCACCAATGAGGTGATGAAATTATGAGATTTTTGCATAGATATTTTTGAAATTTAAACCATAGAGCCTCTAGTTTCTCAATATAGAAGCTGAATCTCCATGTGACATAGTTATTATGTGACAATATGAGTTCATCATGCATTGATTCAAGAGACATAGTTATCCTTTCATTTTTATCTTCTAGTGAAGAACATAGGGATTCAAGAGCATACTAGATTCATCCATGTATTTATGTGACATAATGAGTACATTATACATGGATTAAATCCCTAAAAACTAAATATCTACTATCAATCTCTAGTAATTATCATAAATGGTGAAATCATTATCAATATCTTCCTTTACAAGTCGATTATGTAGTGAGGAATCCATAATGTATGAATTTTTTTTATATAATACCACAACCTGAAGGCATAAGTATGACTCGTGGATGATACATTCAATTTCATGATACACATTTTTCAAGAAAAATTCAGAGGGATAATGTGATTTATGAAAGATGCATTATTCTACCATATTAAAATAGTATATTATTAGTAATTCTCTTGATTAAAATTATGATCGACTTAATAATATTCTTAATTTTATTAAATCTACCACTATTTTATCATGTCACAATGATCCTCACAATTCATCTCAAAAGTTCCATCTACTCAATAAAATCTTGAGGAAATGATCCATGTTTTCTTGTATTGTGATATATTTTATGGCCCTGAAATCCATAAGAAGGTATTTATGTAAATCATTATTTACGACTATAAACTAACAGCTTCCTGAAACAAGATGTGGTATCCTTAATCTAGAAATCCAACAAATATTTACTCTACAAATTCCTCAAAATATGGATTCAATACAATATGATCATGAAATTAAATATATATTAGTTTAATTTGACCCATGAAATTACTTAAGACTCCTCAATAGTTGAAGGCTACCCCGACTATATCCTGAATAAAAAAATTAAATATGGATTTACATAAATTTTGATTAATAAAGGCGTAATGGAATAATATTAACGTAGAAGATATATTTTTTTGAAATATATTTTTCATTATATTCAATGTATAATTTTTATAAATATATTAGGAATTTACTTCGGATATTACTAATGTTTGTATAAAACATTTATCCCTATAAATTTTAATTAAATTCCATATTTTCATATTTTTTAATTTATTTATGTAATCACAATATTAAATACATATAATAATTTATCTATAAGATAGAAATAATTAAATAAATAAATTACCAGGTCATGTTCTAATCTAATGACTTGTTTATTGAGAATATAATAAATAAACCTCTAACATTATGGGAAAAATCAATGTTCCCATGTTGCAAAAAATTATATCATTCCACCTATCCAAATATCTGTCACTCAAATTGGTTTCCTCTTTGTTCCATCATGAACTTCCACTATGAAATTTTGGATACACCTTTTATTACATATGTTAATAATTCACAGAAAGGTGACTTGAACCAAGGAACTGGTTTTTCGGAATTGCATTAACATCCTTTGACATTGAGGTATTAGATAATAAAAGATGGATGGGTAGATCACAATCAATAATATGGAGCTTAATAATAAATATTAATAAACTAAATCAATAAAATCAAATTAAATAAAACCAACTCATGAATAGATCTATTCAAAGATCATGATCAGTCATACACATTCTTAAAAATGAAAATATAAAATTGTTCAGGCTAGAATTAACTTCATTTCATTATTTTTTTTAAGATAAATGTGATTGTATAAATTAATTATTTAGTTATTTGACTCTATTCATCACTGTAATCATAAATTGGATCATAGATATAACCATTAAAAAATAATTTAGTTGAAAGCAATTGAATATGAAATAAATATAGATAATTACATTTTAATTTTAAAAAAATTATAACCTTTATGACTTAGTAAAACACCACCGGTTTCAATAGTGATATTGAGTTTAAATACTAAAATTATTTAATTTACAAGTAATTTAATTTTATATTTTATTAGATAGATCCATCCCATCTTCTAATGAGCTACATTCCATGTTCAGTTCTATATATTTATCTTAGATAAACTCAGGGGCCGACGATGTGAATCTCATCATGAATGCATTGCATGTACTAATGCACTAAATGTAATGTGCTCTAGTTTTCATGTGTTTTTGTATCCAACTTATTGAATATAATTGTTTTCAGATATAGGGATTAATAATTCAAATGAAATTTTTGATGGATAAATCCCATATATTTCATTAATGAATTAATAAATTAGTTTAAGGTTGTATAAACCTTTTATTTGACATCATGGTTCATGAGAATTTTTCATACAAACTGTGATAACTAAATGATGTACATTCTATCTATAGAACATGTAATCCGTCAAACAATATTCCAAACATACTAGGTCAACATGTGTTGTACAATTAATGCACCATGATTAATTGCTACACATTGTATCTTGTATCACGTGACACATCCAGGTGTAGTGAACATGGGTACATTAGGTGTACCCCAGTTAAATGTCATGCCACCCAATCAATCAGAAAAAATAATTAGAATATCATAATTTATACATGGATCATTAATTATCTATTTTTAGGTATTTATAATAAATGATCCTTTATAAATAATATAAATACATTAAAACCATTATAAATGAAATCATATTGGAGAATGGAAATAAGTAAATAAAAACTAGAAAAAAATTACATACATAGAACAAAAATAAAAAAATTAATAATAAAATCAAATACAATCCCTCTGATACTACTTCAGTGTTCTAGATATAATGGAATCACTTTATGAATGAACATTGATTAGGGTTTTTTCATATCCAATGAATCATTCTCAAATTGTGAAGGATGTATATTTCAGGACCGATGAATTCTTTGTATCAAATAGTTACATAGAAATTCTAGAACTAAGAGAGAGTCGTTTTCGTGATGAATTTAAAATAATTCTAATTTTTTTAGAAGAAATAATACCCCATAAAATGATCATTATTCAATGATGTTTTTGATCATCATACACTGTTTTTCATATTTACATCATTATATTTAAATGTCCAAAATTAGAGGCCCTCTAGCAGTGGATTACAAGTGATATTTTTATCTCAAAAAAACATCGATGGATGTCCACGTTCAAGCATGGATAATTGAGCAATGTACACGGTTACTCTTCATCGCATATAGTCAGTCTGGGTTTGATGAAATTTTTCTTGTTATTCACACTCATTAGAGGATGATAGAAGGAATAATCATTAGATGATGACATTGTTCACAATGATTCTCTCTTATCGATTATTCCTATATAATATTCATAGTAATCAAATTTTAATTTTTTGGTTAATGTTAAGATATATTTTATTTTTATAACTTACCAAAAATAAAAATATAGTCCTTATCAGAAACCATAACATATAATAATAATAAAAATAATAATATTGTTTAAATGAGTGAAATAATTAGTTCAATGATAAATATCATTTTACCATATTTTAAATAAATATTTCTTACTGAACATAATATTAATATAAATGAATTCCTTGATATTTATAGAATACTATAAGTAATATTTAATTGAATATTTATTCATAAATTTAAATTATATTCAACATTGGAAAATAATTTTTTATTAATATAAAATAAATATAATAAATATTATATTCAATGTCTGACAAATAACTATTTTCTAAATATTAATGTAATAAATTTAATTATTAATTAATGGATAACCATTATTTCTTTACCATAAGAACAACATTTTCAATCAATATTTCCTAAATTAAATTGTTTTTCCTTCATTAGAATAATATTTAATCAAATATTTAAATTAAAATTGAATTTATTTGATATCATTGGAAATACATTTTGGGTGGCCCTGTATGATTCTTTCTAATAGGTATTAGGTGTGATTATCTTAATTCTAAAATTACTGTCTAGTAGTAGGTAATAGAACCTGTTATAATGATGATTCAGATGCAACATCAACATCCGCACAAAAAATTTAAACAATTTAGTATAACACCAATTTCACATTATCTTTGAAAACATGATTCCCAAATTTTTCATCAATATATATATGCTTGATACATCATTCATTGACCATAAAAAATGATCTCATTATTGTACCATTACCTAGGAATTTAATTTTTTTATTTTAGTTCAAACAAAGGGATTAGGTATAAACATCAATAAATATAAAAGGAACAAGTCCATTATTGACATATTAATAAATAATACATCGCCCATGTTACCACCAACATATCCAACTATTCCTTGAACATTATCATTATTGTTTACAAAATAAATTGAATTGTGTGAGTCATGACATGAATTAATAATAATATTAAGGTATACGAACAATTAGACATTCTTAAGGTCGAAATCACTGATGAAACTTAAACATTCAGAATTTTTGTAGGTGGGTTTTCTCTAATAATATCCCATAATGAAAATTACTAAATGAAAACATCATCTGAAGAATCCTCATATAATAATGAGTACAAAAACCTGACAGTAATGAATTATAAGTTCTCCATCATAGTATATTATCCAACTATACAACTATATTTAAGAATATCATCATAGTATTTCATGGTCCTCATCCTTTCTTAGACTATCTTAGAACTTATCTGTGTGAGAGATAATCTAGGATATTATTACATTAAATTCATGTTTAATAATGATCAATACATAATAAGATATCTTATTGATATTGAAACATTTGAATAAGAATACAATAAAAATTAAAGGCTTTTTTTAAATATAAATTTCTTATAATTGTAACATTCATTGCATGAATACCAAAACTGCACTTGAGTAGTGTCATCCCTACACCATAAGATAACCTATATGTCTCCATATGATAGAATAAATTATGGGGGTAATGTAAATTAGTTATGAAATGAAAATTTCACGTTATTAGATAACTTAATAATTAGCTAATGTGAATACCAATATTTGGAATGAAATTTTACATTTAGAATAATTCAAGAATAAAATAAGGATTATTTAAAAATAGGTAGAAGTATATGACATGGACAATAAATAAAACCAACATGAATACGAATAATATATCACAGGTTAACAAAAAAATAACTATGGAAAATGTATGAAAACTAATAAAAAACCCATATATATATATGAATATGTATATGTATTTAATCCAAAATAGACATAATGAAAAACATTGGTTCTCTTGAGAGTGAATCAACTCCAAAAATTATCAGAGGAAACTCCCATTAACTCAGAATTCCAATGCATCAAAATCCATTAATGTAATCACTCATTCGTCATGCTACACTAATGCGATAAGACATTATACTTTAGATCATTTTTCATTCATATATTATTGTAAAAATAATGTAAATGAATCATGCAATGGGACAATATAGATTTTGAGATTGAAATCATAATAGGTTGTCACCACCGTACCATTAACCAAAATTCAGAAGAATGTCTGAATACCATTAATGATTTAAAGGTGGTGTAATATTAGATAAAAAATCATATATAAGCCTAATTTGGTCAGCAATATTCATTTACATTGAAATGAATTTCCCTAAAAATGGTGGGTGTATAGATGAACTCCTTCATCAATATATAATATGGGATATTTATAAAAACATAGTCATCCCTATGGGATGGAAACACAACTACACACCAATTTTTCACAAATATATGCATATTCACTCATATATATTAGTAGTTGTTTGTATTAGATACCATAGTCATATAATACAATCCTAATTGAAATGAATTAGGTTGGTCTAGTTGGGTAAATATCGACGGTCAATCGGGGGAATATGGAATAGGTATAATGATTCAAAAAACTAGGAGGCCATTCTAATCCATTAACTACTATAATAGACCATGTTAAAATCACAATCCTGGTTACGCAACCTATATTATGATAACTGGTGACCTTTTCAATATCATATATATACTTATATACATAAATCATGATATATAAATTAAATAACAACGAACACTGCTATATAAGAAGGCATGTAAAGATAGTATAATTAAAAATTCAATCAAATCAATTATAAACAATCTCTTAGGAACAAAATTAATTTCAAAGATATATCAAAAACATTAAGATAAGAATCAAGAATGAAAAATAAAACATGTAATTGAAAATAACCACTAAATATATATATGGAATAAATTAAAATTAAATACAACAAATAGTACCATATCGTATCTTTTCACTAATTAAATATTTTTTATACGCCATCATAATTTAAACACTTGGTTTTTTGTGTTCTTACATTTAGAAACTATTTTAAATATAAATCTCAATGATTATGAAAGGAAGAAGGGGAATCTATAACATTAAATTTTTAGATGGTCTCTATCATAACCCATTGGGATGAGGGGTTCAAAAAAATCCTAGCCTTACAATGAAGTAAAGAATATAAGTTATGTGAGAACAACTACATATTGGGAAAAGATTGAAATCAAAAAAGTCATGGTGATACATTTAAGATTCCTTCAAAACCCCACCAATGTAGTGATATTGAATTAATTGAAATTACATCAATGATCTCATTCACCAAATACACGGATGACTAGGATTTAAAACCCTTAATAAAATGATGACCATGGAGAATGAATTATAGAAAGATATAAGGCCTTATATTGAATAAAATATCTCCCCCAACTATCCAATATTTTTCAAATCAAATTATATGGGTTTATCTCTTCTGGATTACAGTGAGAGGTTGGGATTATTAAGAGTTTCCCTAATAAATTAAGATTGATGTGAAACCAAGATATACACCTTACATGGAGTTTAAAATGTATGGTAAAAATAAAATAAGTTAATTTTTAAATGTAATTATTCCTAGGTGATTATTGGTTTATTTTTTCTAATCAATTATGTACCAAGTGTCTGAAATAGTCCCACTCACTAACCAGGGACCCCATCAGGTAATAATTATGAATACATTGGGTCTCTAGTTATTGGTTCACGTAACTATATTTTTCTATTTCATATAACGACTCCCAACACCCCTTGATAACTCATTCCAATAAATAATATAAATAAATTTGTTTTCTAAAACATGAATAATAATGACATGTTTGAAGGCTCCATGTCTTTACATTCTCCCAACCATCATGCTTAACATCCCAATGAAGAATTTATAAAATCCTAAATGAAGCATTCTCTATATTTATATTTTATTTTATTTTTATGCACCTAGGTTTCCTCCTTGATATTGACTTGATTCCAAATTATGTTATCCAATTAAATAAAATTAACTTGTATAATCATTGAAATTCAATAGTTACTATAGATATGGTCCCCTATATATAATTCATCGACCTAATTCATAATATCATCATACCTAGCCACATGGGAGATTTCAAGAGAACTATTACTCAAATGGATTACATCAATTTTTTTTCATTGAGCATAATATAAGAGTTGGATCACGCTAATAACACACCTCTCCAATTGAAGACCATATTATAAAATATTGTAATACCGATGTGTTAGCTTCACTATTTTTTCATTCTTCCGTGAACTATAATCAAGAAACCCTGAATGAATATGTTATAACCAATATGTAATTCAAATGTTTAACTTTTAATGATCATTTATGTATTATTGAATAGTTTTAGGAGTTATAATATGACTTTAAATCATCCTTGCATACAATTAAACCTCATTGATGATGTTTGTTTTGAATATTGGACGTTCACCTACCTCTATCCAAATTGATAAAGAATGGAAACAAAAAATATAAAAATCCATGAAATGAACAATGTAAATAAAAAATTCATACTTGTTAGTGTGGAATTTTTTTGATGAAATATGTGATTATCCAATGATCTTCCAAAATCATGAATGCTTCCATAAGGAGTATCTTCCAAAACCAATGTAGTTCATTAGGTCTAACCATTAGTCTATGGGGGTAAAGAACTACTAAAATTTATTTATGAATATTTTTCTCATTTTAGAAATTTTTTAAATTCTATATGTCGACATAAAATCTATATTGTAGAGCATTCGAGTAGTTTCACCTTGAAAAATTACAATTTCGAGGAAATATTGCTTCCCTAAATCATTGTCTAAAGTGGAAAGCTTAGATTGATGAATGTAATCCTTATTAGTCAGATGGTTTGTGATATCCCCTAACATATATTGGCCATTTTAGGTTCATGAATGATTTTTTGTAATTTTTATATTATTTTTTTAAAATTCCCTATAGGAAATGGAACTGGTTAAATCATTATCACTTGTCATTAGGTAACTCCATTCACTTCTAGATTGGTATGTTGAATGTAAAACAAAATTAATTAACCATTTTTATGCTAGGAAACTGGTTCTTTAGGTGATTCCCATGATACATATTTGTGATTATAAGTTGTATAGGAAATTAGAATACACAATATTAATTCATCAGGATTTCCAAAATACTAATTGTCACAACTAGTATTCCATATACATTGTTTATCTTGGAACTAATTTTCATGGATCTCCCCATCATCAAATCTCTCTCCCATAATTATATAATTGTGATAAGATATATAGGATTCTTTTACTATATCAAATGAGAAGAAGTGAGGTTGATATGAAATATATAAATTCAAATTCCATTATTCTCCCCAACTAGATGAATTTCATCTATCTGAAAAGTAAACATCCACTCATATTTTTCTTCAATCACCATTTGAGGGTTCACTTTTCAAAAATGGTTCGAAGACACAATATTTTACCTACCAGAAATTTTCATAGAATTGGAAAATAATTATTTGTGTAAACCACCAAACAACATTTCCAGATATTCATGTACCATTTAAAAAAGTTGTGTATTAGACTTTTTTGGTATTTGAACAACAAAAATAATTATCTATATTAGTATTTTCAGTAGTATATCAATTAATGAACAATATCAACCAATACTGAAGCATATATTAGATATTTCCTTTCATAAAATATATTTCATGGACCCTCCCTACAGTGGTACCCATCTTGGGTTTACAATGAAGAAATACATATAATGAACCCCTGAGTCCCAGCATCAGTAGGCTCCAGGATAATGAAAATCACAGAGGGTATAAAAATTATCATTTATCAAAGGTATTACCATCTATAATATTATATGATGTGAGAGAGGATAAACACAAAATAAGAAATTCCATGTCATAATAATTTGTAAACTCCAAAATATTTCAAAATGTATGTAATTTTATATAAATATAATGAAAGTCTCAATGTAAAACAACATTTAAAATCTTCTTCAAGTAACTCAAGAATAGCTCTGATGAACAAGCTCGCGATGACATGCTTAGGCCCAAAATTCGTTTCACAAATATAAAAAATAGTGTATATATAGTGTTTCGAATAAATTATTAAACAATTGGATCAATCCCAAAATATATGTTGCCCTTGTGAAAAGAGAATATTTATTAACAATTGAGAAAAATTACTACCAAAAGAACCAAAATAGGACAACTAACCAGTGAATTCAAATCCAAGGCACGCACACCAAATAAAAAGACCAGTTATAATAACATAATAAGAATAATATTGATAAAATGGAACCATTCACTACTATCACATTACTTTTCCACTCTCAAACCCCAAAGTTTATATATATTGGCTCCCGTATAACATTTGTATGATATGCTGCCTAAATAAACCTAGGAATTCACATCATGCTAAGAAAACTAGGTGTGATAGGCCATCATATCACTAATTTTGTGAAGACACCTATCAACAAATTAACATAATACGCGTGGAACACAAGTCTATGACATCACATTTAACCATAGAAGTATATACACCATAGTGAATTATTAGGAACATGAAGGACATCAGCCTCATTCCATCATCCTTTCATGAATTATCACCACTATAAGTGACCTCATCAATCTCATATTCCCCTCAATATGAGATTATTATCTATAATCCATTATATCACATGACTAATAACCTCACATAGATGATTGAGTGGAACAGAGGGACAATCATATATCTATCCTCTCCATCTAGATGTTTAAAAAAACACCACTCAAAACATTTTGGTGTCGGCAGATAGTGTACAACATGAGTGGGATATATATTGAAATCATGATAAAATTAAATGTATAAAAACCAGATATATAATCCCAACCAATACATTTTATGAATTAATTTAATCATATCATAACATCACCAAAAAATCCCCACAACCTCCGCAAATTTCACCCCACTTCTAAATTCAAATCACCACACAAGCATGCAACTAATGATTAGACAATATTCTTATTTTATTTTCAGGTTAATCAAATTTAAATCTTTATTTACATTTCATTTTCAATAATTCACTAATCCATTAAATTTCATAAAACAAAACATATTACTGTATCATTAAATTATTTTAATATGAATCAAAAAATCAGATGCATGGTTCACATTTAACCATCCTAATTGTGAACCATATTTATATTCACATATCATCTTTCCAAAATTAGATTAAACATAACAATCCAATTTATATTTCAGAAATTTCTACCCCCAAACCATTAAGTCTTACCAAATATGTTTTAAAAGGATTTCTATTTCTATAATTTTATAGTAATCATTTACATATTATACAAGTTTACAATAATGCCAACCATTCACATAAGAATTTTGAATTCCATTGTCACACATCACTACCAAAGTCCCACAAGTAATTTTAATCCAATAATAGCTCCCCTAATAGCATCAATTAAATATTCCATGAGAAAAATAAACATAAAAATTCATTGGGGAAACACAAAAAATCATATTTACAAAATGGCAGGTCATTGAAAAACATTAAGGGACATACCATTTTCTTGATTGTTGATTCCAAAAATTTTTATAGATGTATAATATTAATAGAAGGAAAAAAATTATATAATATACAATATATGTAAAATAATAATGAAGAATAAATATATGAAAATATGTTAATATGGGTGATATCTTCCTTTTTCATGAGAAACAATATCAATTATATTAATGTAATTATAAGTTTGTCTCTCCGAGATAAATTTTTGATTATCTAAATTTACATAACATCTGATAATAATAAAAATATTTATGTAATCAATAATTAATAATTAATAATTATACACAACATGATGATATTATTGAAAATATAAGTGAATGTTTCCAATCCATTCATTTTTAATTAACCTACTTATTAAATCCATAAACCCAATGCATACTATATCCCCAATGGAAAATGTGGATCTCTATTGCATGTGAAAGAAGAATAATGTTGTTGTATTCCCTACCTAGAAATGATGTAACAATTACACTACACCCAAAACAAATGATATAGGAATAACGTATTTGAATATAATGTAAGAGGAGTATTGGAAAATTTGTGAAATGCTTCATAAAACTCAATATTTTTCGTTTTGGGTCATTAAAACATGATAGAAAAAGGATGTAACTCAAAAGTGATAAAAAATTCATTTTCAACATTAATATATTTACCAACTAAGATTAACCATGAAATTTGGAAATTTGGATATACATATAATTCAAATATTATTCAAATATTAATTATGATGCATTTAAAACCATTCAAAAAAATTAAATAAAATATAAATTAGCCAGAAGAAATCAAAACCTTGATTTTAGTCTAATAAAATTTTACAAAATCATTTTACAAAATATAAAAAATGGAATTCTAAAAAATTGTGTAAAAATTGATACCTATATGGAACTCATACACAATACATACTGGAAAAAATAATTTACCCTCACACAACTTACTACCATTACAGAACATGAATATTACCCTTACACAGGCTTTATAAACCCTATATAACCCTGATATAGACTCATTCTTATATCTATAAAAAATTATAAAAATTTAACATAATATTACATGAGAAATGGAAGATTGGTTGTACACATACACAAGCATGAGATATATGGATTTATGTTATAATGTTTGGAATGGCCTTTATGTGTAGAATATAAATCTTATCCTACCCTTTTGCAATATGGAATGCACCATTATGTAGTACATGATAAACACCCTATTACAAATAGAATTTGTTTGGAAAACACTAAAGCAAGCATTCAAAACTCACGAGCACCCATATGAATGCGGTGAGATACTATTACATAAGGAGTACAATACCTTTATCTGATCCCTGGAACAATCTTATATATATACAGAGTGGCATATTTTTCCTTTTCAAGAAATAACTTATACATATCAAACATTTAAAAAATATTTTTTTCACTTATGAACATTTTATAACCAGCACCATACTCTTACGCAACATATGGAATTCAAGACTTACCTTTAATCCAACATTAAAAAACATCTTACCATTATAGAAGTTTTTAAAACACGTAATTATACTTACAAAACAAAAAAATCATATCTAAGAGAAAAAATCCATTTAAAATTATAAATTTAAAAATAGACTTAGGTATAAATATTACTAAAATATTTTATTATCACTTCTATGAATTCCTAAACAAATAAAAAATTTATTAAATCATTAAAAAAACATAAAATATTCTAAAATATTTTAATCACTTTACCCAAATACCATTAATTTCAAAACTAAAATTTAATCAAAATTAAATTAATTATATAATTTTCAGAATTTTTTTAAAACCATATTAAAAAGTATAAATTTATTTCAAAAAATCACCAAAATTATTTGAAATCACTAATGAACAACATAAATCCCAAGGAAAAAAGGATACATGAAAACTAATAACCTTACATGAGATAACTATCAAAAAATTATCTCCACCTAGAGTTAATGTGAACCCATTAATAAGTGGGTAATTAAGGGGAGAAATCAATAACCCTATGAAATAAATCTTGAAATTCTCTCTATATATAAAATAGAACATCAACTCTAAAAATTTCTCGAGGGTGATACCTATTAAAAAGATACAAGAGAACATGGATATTTATAACATGTCAAGAAATAAATACATAACAATAAATCAATTATGACATCTTAATATAATGGATCAACCATTAAAAATAATTACTTTTCATTATTTTAAAAAGAAATAATAGAACAACATGTTATTGAAAAATATTATTATACCTTCCACAACATAATCTTCACATAGTCATTTCAACATATAAATGACTATAAATTTCTTATCATTAATTATAATATTGTTAAATTTTATTTCATATCATTAAAAATTTATTTACATTTCATGAAGAATGAATGTTGGCAATTTCACATAATAATTTATCAGAAAAATTTGGTATGTTTCCTACTTCATTTCATTAATTCATGTCAGTAATTATTATTAAAACATAAACATACATATCTAATGATTCATTACATTATAGACATGCATCAAAACATTTAATAAGGAAAAATTAATTTAAAAAAAAATTGGATACCAAATATTCCACAACCTTCAAATTTAATTTCTCTAGACTATTAATTTCTTATTAAGAATAAACCACATTACCACACTAACCATTTTAATTAAAGTGGTCAAATAACCATTTCAGTTTCATCATTGTTATTAAATTTCATTACTAATGAGAAACATGAACAACACAATGCCACCCAAACATCCCATATTTCTCATAACCTTTTCATGAAATCAAATCCCCAAGCTATAACAATCCCAATACATCAAAAACAGTACATCTCATAAACAAATCATAATAATAGCTACCGCAAATCACAACAGAAAATCACACCCACATTCAAATATTTAAAAAATAATAATTGGCCTTCATCACATGTACTTTATTACATTTACTGATTATTCTGATAAGAAAAATAATTTATATGAGAAACAAATTTATTAGTCAGATATACAATTTAGACAATTTCTATTATGGTGATGACACACAATAACACTAATGGGGTTCCAATATCATATCAATGCAGAACATAAAAAAGACAGAACCCAATTTATCATAATAAATGCATCAAAATATTACATGAGGTTGAATCAATTGACTTTATTCTATTATAAGATTTCTAATGATTTTTAACAAAGCTTTTTTTACCAAGAGCATGCCCATGGAAATTCTATAATTGATTTAACCTTCAAATTTCAGATATTAACCACCACATTCCAATATATCTAGAAGATTATCATATCATTTATCAACAAACACAAGAACATATATCAATATAAATAGTGTTACCATAAGAATTTCAATAGTATAATTTCACAATTCATATCATGATATTATCTGATTTGGGTGGAAATGAATCACCCACACAGTTTTAGAACATGACACAATATAGTACATATTGATACAAAATAGAGTGTCCTTTTCATCATATGATTAAATCCATAATATATGTCACTAACCAAAATTTAATAAAAAACAACATAACATTAGTATTAAAACACTTCCATCACATCTTTTATAATAATTTAGCTGTTAAAATAATGGTTATTTTTATCAATTTCATGAATTTACAAAAAACCAATTTAATTTATTATCGAATTTAGAATATAAACCTTTTTATGGGAGGTGGGTGATTCCAAAAATATAATCACATCACAACATAACATAATCCAATACAAAACCATAGATCAACTATCTCACTATAAATTGATACATAAAAACAAGAACAAATCTTCCCATACTAACATGTAATGACCTATATCTACTTCAAAAGAAATCAAAACATAGATTAATGGATTTATTAAAATTAAATCCTCTTTATTATGTGTTATTTTAACAGAATTTCATATTTCAATTTGGAATGATATCATTAATAATTTCTATGTTATGGAACTTTTAATGTATAGTTATATTTTTCAAAAAATCACATCAGGGATCTCATTATACACAAAAATAAGATCATATATAAGGTTTCAAACAACCATTATTTTTAATAATGCATATCAACACATTATTGCAATAATAATGATGCAACCAAAAATAAAACTCAATATTTCAAATATATTAATAGGGAAACACTATATATAGATTTTAAAAAGCTCTAACATGTAGAAAGGTTAATGTTAAAACTACATTACCAATATCCCATGAATCCTACATAACATGGTTAAATATGATATTCTGGGTTCATCTTGTTACCAAGGATGTAAAATTACAAAACATATACGATAATTTTAAAAGATAGTTTCTAGCAGGAAATTAAGAAACCCAGTTACATAGACAACATGATTTCAAAATTCTCATAATGAAACATAAGCATAGATCATATATTAAATACATTACATGCGGTATTACAAAATTTCAGTCTTATCATGTTATGTTAAAAATTATTTAAAATTTTTTTTACTTATGGAAGTATTATTATATAATATATTAATGGAAACATGCGATTACATAAATATTTAAATATAAAATGATATATATATAACATGATTATATATTCTACAAAAAAACATTATTAAAATTCTACATGCTCAAGATTCACATACTAAAATGTCTATAGTTACCAAACAAATGTATTGAAATTTATATTTGTTTCCCATTACTAACAATTCATGGATTAACATGAGAGAATAAATTATATCATCACTAATAATTATAATTCTATTTAAAAAAGAATAAGTTAAATACATTAACTAGTTTTGAGTATCAGTTGGTTACCATAAATC
The DNA here is from genome assembly GCA_963277665.1 of Viscum album. NCBI lineage: Eukaryota > Viridiplantae > Streptophyta > Magnoliopsida > Santalales > Viscaceae > Viscum > Viscum album. The sequence goes on from OY728159.1 coordinate 1,440,007,257, forward strand.
ATTCTTAAAATTTCTTATGAATTTAATGATATCAATGAAAATCCTTACAATAAATTTACAAAGATTGACAATATATGTCATGAATATAAAGGTACCACATTAATCTAAACTGAAATATTTATGTTCAATATATATATATATATAAGATTTGGAAGAATAATTCCATATACCATGTTAGGATGATGAAAAAGAATTTTCGATATTGAAACCACTAAAATTATTAATGGTAATCATTAAAACTGATAACATATTCCAAAATATAGAAACAAGTGTCATACTATTTTAAAAATTAAAACGTGTTAATGGGAAAATAATAATTGAATTAATTCATTGAATATTTCATTCCATTGAATTACAAATACTCTTAATCAGGGTTTAAAAAAATCATTTTAGTATTTTAATATGAAATCTACACAATGTATCATGCTTCAAAAGGGGAATCAAAATTCAAAAACAATTTATGAGAAAAAACAATAAGCATAAATTTTAATCACTAATAAGATAGTATGTTACACATTTTAAGAATCAAAACAAAAATTAATTCATAAATGGTCAAGAAATAATAGGCTGTGGGATGATATATTTATGTCTCAAAATAGATCAAAAAAATAGTTCACGATAACTATTAACCATTTGACCATATTCATTCAGATTTTATTACTAATTCCACAAAATAATAAGAGGTCATCAGAAACCACTACATGGGAACACATAGAGAAACACAAATCTAATTTCTCTTTTTATTTTATTAAACTCCTTAACATAATGAACCATATTTTTCGATCACATGATCAATAAATTATATTAAATGTACATCAATTAGATCACTACCCTACATGTAGCACCACCTCACCAGGTCATTATGTGGTCTCTATTTTCATAAATCTAATCATGAGTTCCCTAAAATCACTTTTATTTGATATTCTCCCTTGCCATTGTCAGGTACCAAGGTTGACTATAACTTTTTCCCTACCATCCCATGCAATCCTACCTGTTCCCAAACCAAAATGCATTTTATCTCTAAAACTAAAACTCTAATACCACTCAATAATTACCCCACCATACAAATATACACCTCTAGAGCCACTAATGTTAAAGAGAGATAATGCCCCTGAAGTCCTGCCTTTAGTAGGACTCAGATTTGAAAAAAGATCTTAGGGTGTTAAAATATCACATATGTAAGGAATTACTCTCTATAGTATTATAGGATTGTGATATAAGATAAATGACCACTAAAAATATTGATTTCATAATAAATTGTAATATTCATAATATCTGATCATGTGTGTAATGTCATACGAATAAATTAATATTCTTAAGGTAATAGACTCGAGAAAATATCATATAATTATTTAAAATACACTAATGCCTAAGATATTGTTGTCTAGATCCATCCCTGATGTCATCCAAGAAACCAAAAAACAATTCAGTATATAATTGGGATTAAAAAATATAATACTTGGTAGGATCATACAAAAAGACTCTCTTGGAAATGTGAAAATCAAATACTACATTACTAGTGAGAAAATTGTAATACCAACTACATATAAACATGTCAACTAACCAATCAGATTCTCAACATGGAACGCACAATTAATAATGTATGTAATTAAAATTGAATAATTAGAGTCATATCAACATATTTATACCTTTCCCTACTTTCCCAAAAAAATCAACAATCACACCCCCAACGTTTTACTACCTTGAGCTCTCATTTACTAAATCAAATATACAGTCTGAATAAACATAGTAAAACATATCATTCAAAGCACCCTAATGAAATAGGATGTCACAACAAATCTTACTCAAATCACATGGTCCATCGAAAAAATGTCACTTAAATACACATGGGTAATCACATAACATCCCGCCAAAAAGTACTTGGGACATTTCACAACCTCTCAACCGCAACTGAATATCTCAAATAGTAAGGTATCATGAATATTGAGGAAATTAACCATGTTCCCTCCTATTACCATTACTAACCCCACTATAGCTCACATCATCAATCTTATTAATCCAAAAGTATGTGATTTATATATGTAATCTATCATAGAAATTTCTTAAGAACCTATCCTGGATGTAATGGCGGGGATGCATGGGTAGTCATCCATTCACAAACACCATTTGGATACTAGGTACAAGACCACCCCACCCAAAACATATAGTTTTTTGATTGAGGTTCTTCACACAGTTGATGTTCAAGAAGAATTTAAAAATAAAATATAACAAATAATAATCCCACACATCATATAAGAATTTATGTTTTAAATAAGAATACCATTCACTCACAACATCATAAAAAAGGCCTCACAACCTTCACCACATTCACATACAATTATATATAAATTAAATTACATGATAATGCTACAATACACAAAATAAATTCCACTATTGTTTTAAAGATAATTCAATTTCAAGATTTATTTATTTTTCATCAACTCTAATTCCCCAATCAATTCCATTTAATATTAAAGAACCCCATTCGTTTATCATTCAAATTATTTAAGAAATTCCCATTATTTATCATCATATTTCTCGTTTAATCATTTTAATTACCAACTGTATTCGTATTTAATGTCAATAATTCAATATTAAAATTAAACATCATTGTCCATGATACATTTATTTTATTTTCAACCCCAAACCATTTATACTATCTCAATTTAATTTGTCTACATTTCCATTTCATGTTATTCATATAAATTGGAAATCTACCATTCCAATTCATAAGACCACAATCCATTCACAGATAATTTCATACTCTTGTATCAAATATCACCACTACAATCATAAATGTAATTATTAGTAAGAAAACACTCCTATAACATAATCCATTATATATACCATAATTTCGTTAAACATTTTTAGTCAAGGGAAAGTCAAACTAAAATATTATTTATACACAATCAGTTAAATTATTATATTTAAGGAATTTATCATTTTCATTTTTTTATTTCATAAGTATTATTTAGAAAAAAACAAAATATACATAACATTAAACAAATTTCATAATAAAAATTATATGATAGACAATAATAGAGAAGAAATATCACAAAGATAATTAAATTAAATGTGAAATCTATTATTTTCATTGGAAATAATATTAATTATCTTTATGAGATTATTAATTTCTCTTTATAGAATGATCTATAGATACTATAAATTTATTATATATGTGATAATTAGAATAATAATTCTTTATATATGTGATGATAGGAAAATAATAAATTTAATAAGTAGAAATATATTAAAATATTAGAAAGCATCCCTATTACCTTCAATTTAAATTAACCAATTAATTATATTCATTAGGATAGTAAAAAAATTTTCCCCATAGGAAATAAAACAATTATCCCTCCATAATGTAAAATTTGAAGAAAGATAAAGGATTCCCTACCTGCAGAATTTGATGATTTTATAGTACACCGAAAATATAGGGGGATATGAATAGGTTATGTTCATAGACTGTAAGTATGGGTAGTTTCATAAAATATTTAAAATACATCAAAAAAATTGATCGTTCAGGGATAGAGTTACTGAAAAATGAGAGGAACAAGGATTAACTGAAATTATAGGTGAATATAAATTTTTATTATTCATATATATCCCTCCTATAAAACTCCATCAAATTCAATATTTTTGATCAATATATTATTAATATTTCATTAATATCATAAATATGATATTTTTAAAACCATTTAAATGATAGATATAAATTATCTAATAAAAGTCATTCAAAAATGATTTTGCAATTTTAGTTAATTGAATACAAATTTTACAAGTCAATGAAGAGGGAATTCTAATAAGTAGTATAAACTAATTCCCATATTATGTAATGATAATGGGTAATTTTCTGTTTAATATTTTCCACCCATACATTGGATGGATTTTACTCATATATAGTCTTTAGGAAACCCGGATGACCCTTATATATGATCATTTTTCCTATTATTTAAAATATAAAACATTATACATACCCCTATTAATGAGTTTAGGAAGCTAGTTTTTCCCTTACGTGAGTCGAGGGACACTCGGGGTACCCTTTTGCAAGCTGGCAATGAAATTTTTGTGGCCTATATAAATGCTCACTTACAATTATGCAATCTAGATAGAACATTCATAAACTATATGGGAATACACAATTTCTATTACAAATGGTATGGAAAACCATTATTCTATAATTGAAAACATGATGGTTCCCATATATAAGATGTGTATTGCGTTTGTGTATGGATTAAACTACCTTTGTGTTTTCATTAAAAAATCTAAATTGGACATGGGTAGTGTAAATTGTCGTTAAATAGGCCAAAATCTAACATTGTTAAATATTTAAAGATGATTTTTTTTATTCTTTCCCATTTTAGAACAAATACCTTACCCTTTCATAATAGGAAAAAATCAATCATTTAATTTATACAAATTTTAGGAAAAATCATTTTTACCATTATGCGAGATTTTAAAAACCATTATTTCCTTTAAAAGACATTGATTTAATTCATAATGGTAAATATTATATTGAAAATATTATATCTAAAATTATACAAAATTTTAAATAATAAACGTTAACTTTAATTTCTAAAAATTAAATATGTCATTAAAAATTAGTTAATATTAAAACAAAATAGATGAAAACCACTAAATTTTCAGAGTAAATTTAAAAACTTCTAATTAATTACATGGATAAATTATTAAAATGTTGATACTAATTACAGAATTGTAAAATCTTTTTAGAACTAAATTATAAATTATAAAAAACATTTCAATAAAACTAACCTATTTGGAATCACTTCAAAAACTCTAGATAAAAATAATCAGTGGAATGGTTTAGAAAAACTATGACCCTTACAATGCATACATACACAACTATATCATTATGCTACATAATAACACTTCAAAGGATGAAAAAATATAGATCGAAATATATATCATAATCCATTCCTAGATGAGGTGGGATAACAACTTGAGATTCAGCTATATAATTCTTCAAATTTAAAAAAGAAGAATCACGCTAGTATAACCACATGAATTTATCATCCTTCTTGGTTAATGTAAAAATTGAAATACCAATCTAGGATGATTTTTAAATGATGTTTTGGTATTTCCCCACATTTCCAATGAACTAACTAACATTATAGATTTTTGTTTGGATGTTCCATGATATCATCAACTCCTCTTTATTTGGATCCACAAAATAATTGATTTATATAAAATAACTACATTAATGTTATTATCACAAATTTATAATGAACAATTAGATAATATAGAGTATATTTGATAATCCCATTATGTATACATTATGATATAATGGTTTTGAACATGTTTGGAAATTGATATATTATAGAAAATGATATCTTCAAATACCAATACAGTGGTTTCTAAATTTGGTCAATGATCATATTTATTATTAATATATAATATTTATGAGATTTTGAAATCCCATAATTAATTACTAGATATCAAATATTCTCATACACGATTTATAAATACATTATTTTTATATCCTACGGACTAACACAATGATATTGGTTACCCAGTATTTATTTGGTCTTTAAAATTCTTCATTCACAATTCAAATAATAAAATCAATTATCAATTTTGATGAAACTGTAGTTTTTATTAATAACAGAGTGATTTAGCATCTATTTAACTATATATAGCTACATAATTTCATTGAATTTTTTAGTGAATATGATAAAATCACCCTAAGCTAAAGTTCTAGGTCTTATGAACCCAATAACTTAAATATCTTCTAATAAAATATTTGGTTCTCTATATTTTGTTAGATAAATATCATATATATATATATATGGATTGACATTATTTTGAATTAACACATACAATAGATATTAAAATACACCTATTTCTTTATTGGATTTTTTAAAAAGTATTTAGGGTAACCATCTAAATATAAATACACCATAGGTGGTAAGAAATATTTCCCTGTTGTATCAACTACTTCGAAAACATTATACGGTATCATTATTGTGATCAGTCTAACATGATCCTAATCATGACCATGTTAACTATCATGGAACTCCCACTAACTATATAAAGAAAATTCATTCCATAAGTAGATAAAAAGGACACAATCATTGTGTAAGAGACAATATAGGCCAGAAGCTATGTTAAATAATCCATTCCCAAGATCTCTTCAATGATTTATATAGGAGAACCATGAGATCCCAAACATCCCAAAATTACACTACTATCAATACATAATACTATAACATTATGGTCTACTCTACCATTTTCTCAGGAGGAATAACCTAAAAAATATATGGATATTTTTCTTATTCTTTGTACACAAAAATAAAGAACTTCTTCCCATAAATAGATGAATGTCGAGAACTTGTGTCAAAAATATATTATTATTTTGGAATAACATAAAACAGTATGGTTTTCGATAATATCTAAATAAATTATCAATCACAATTATTTATTGATATCCCATATTAACCAAATAATTAATAATAATATTATGTGGAATAGTATTTAGTGATACTATTTTAGTAAATATGATAATTCAATCCTTACAAATTTTATTAGAGTAAACAAATATTAGAACGAGAAAATCATGGAATAATACCCTTCAATTGTTGAATTATAAACACCTATTATGATTCATGAGACTCTAGGAATAAATACATACTCATGGTAAAAAATGGAGATATTGAACCACTATATGAAACTAAAAGATTTCAATAAAATCATATTTCCCATAATTATTAATTGGTTACTTCCTGGTTCATAATAGAACTATATACATGCGACACTAATTTCACTATCACATGAACCCTTGGGGAGGGCGTAGATACTAATTTTTTATATTTGTTACATGAATACTTGAATGAATCCCAATCCACATTTAATGACACCTCATTTGTAAATGATCGTATTAAAAGAATATTAAAAATTATAGGGGACAATTAATACATCTATTGGATTTGATTTAACTATATCTAATAAATTAATAATTAGATAAGGTTTTTACTTATAGATGGAGTCACCTATTTCATCCACTATTATATAGAAATACGCATTACCATCAATGGAAGCGGTTATGGGTGTCAAATATAAAATAAATTGGCAACAAAACAATATTATTAATCTTATATAAAAAAACAAGACCAATCAATTGCATACAATGTAAGAAAACAACTATCAAACCAAAAATATAATTATTTTTATAGTCCAAACAAGATATATAAACAAGACATCATGCTCTTATGTGTGAATATTCTCAAAAAATACATCATGGATATGCTGACTACATTACTATTTACTATTCTATCACAATATCTCAAAATAAAATAGAACCATCCTTAAAGTGAATAAACATTAATAATTGTAAAAAATTAAAAAATGTACAAATATACTCCCACACACGTGAGTAAATGTGTGCAATAAAAGACTAGGGCATAGAGACCCATCATGAAAAAAATTTATTAGGCCTATCCAATTAGGTAAATATTTAAGAACATCATATGGAAAAGGGTTAATGGGTATAATTATTTTTGTGTTACCATCACACACTAACCATACAACTGTTAAAATAGTTCAGGCCCTAAAGCTCATATCAATTGTGTAAAATATGTGATGTTTTTTGGGTACCTACTCAAGATCATATACATACATATATATATATGTATGTATGTATGTTCATGAGAACTGATAAATAAAAAAATTACTTGAACTGTTAATATAAGTATGCATGGCATGTAATACCATATATAATTCACTATGATATATAATGGACTATCCAATTTACTAAATTGAATACAAACATGATTAAATAACCATATCATAGAAAGTGGGAATTATATATAAATAATTAATAGTAAAATTACCAATCATGTAATATATTGAATAATGAATATTTTTATATAACCTATAGTGACAGATTAGATCACATTAACTATATAAATATATACGGGAAAATAATATATTAATAAATAGTTACATTTAATTAAGTTCACTCGTCCAGAGAATATTTCAATGTTAATTATCAACCTGAATTATTGGGGGAAGTGGTATGAATACAAATAATTCGGTTGAAAACCTCTAAGGGAGATTTTCATGAGGGGGGATTACACCAAAATGATTATTCGACATATTTATAAAAATATTTAATTTAGATCAATGCTAATGAAATTCAGAATAAAAGATACTGAGAACACAAACCATAAAAATAAAAACATATTTTATTGGCCAATCCAAAATGTTTTTAAGAAGAGAAGGAATAAAAATGAAATTGAAAATTTAAAAAACCCTTAAATTAGAAAAATAACAAATTTCATCTACTACATAGAGGATTACAGAAATAAAAGGAATAAAAATCTATTACAAATCTGAGAAACATTATTATAATCAACAATGGGATTTTAGATCATTTCATGATGGGAGATATCTTAGTGATGTGGGGCATAAGAGATGACGAATGAGAGAGGACACTATTAGGTAAGATAAAGGTAAAACCCTATGGTCCACATTATTTATTTTTTAATTGAAGATGTATAGTGAAAAAATATATATTATAATATGGAATTACTCTATAGTGTATACATGGTTCATAGTACTAAACCCATCAGGTACTCAATAGGTCAAATAGAACAACATAGAAACCAAAGAACTAGTCTGGTAACTAGTACTAATCCATAAGGTACCAAATTCTTTTACCACAAAACCCTTACATCATTTTCTTATATATCAACTTGAAACCCTTTTATGACTCCTAAAACTAGAAATATTCCTAAAATTAAGATAAATGAAATCATTATATAATGAATAAGTCATCTAAAGGTTCACTGTCTTTATATCAACCATATATCATGACACTAGTAGATCTTATGAAACTGTTGGATGGTAATAATCAACCATTACTATTACATCATAGAAATTTTCTTCATTTAAAATGAAATCCTCTAAAAAATTGAAAATAATTCTTCATTAATTTCATAATAAATGATTATAAGTAAAACAAAATATATAATAATGAAATGACACCACAAATAGTTTTAAATTAAATAAATATTTAATATAATTTTATTCTTTTGTATGTTGTATGATATTGAAATAAATATTGAACTCGAGGAAATGGGTTTTCTTATAAGTCATATTTAATTCCATATATTGATTTTCTAATGTCTTTATTTGTGTCATTTCTTTAAAATATTTAATATGTATTTTATTGTTTTACCATTTCTTTTGAGATATTATTTTCCTCCTCACCTCTCTAATATATCAAAATTCCTTATCTAACCTTCTTTTTAAGGGTCGCTAATTCTATACATTAATATTATGATATTTTTAAAAAATTATCATTTGAACTCCATTATTTTATACAATACATATAATTCCATGCAATTATTGTCCCTATGATATAATATGGATGATATATTACATGCCATCTCTTATCTATCTCATTTATTATGTTGTTTCACTATCAAATTATGATTTCTTTTAAAAATTGACATATTTTTCATGTAATGATAGTTTATTTACTATCTGACCTTATAAGTCTCCACTAAAAAATATTTACATAATACAATAAAATTTAATAAAAATTTAGAATTATGAAACAAACCAATAAAAACAATATTAATTTATATATTTTATTATTCTTAAGGGTTCATTACAACTTTTCTATCGGTCTTGGGGTTGTATTCTCTATCATTATGCACCTCGTCTTATAAAAATATTTTTTCCTTCCAAATTCATGTTCTTATATCATTGATTCATTTCATACAACTCAAATATTTCAACAATTTTTCTTATATTGACATGACTATATAAACATTACACCATATTGTCATAATAAAATATATTTCATAATTCTATTTAAAGGGTGTTTAAATACAAAATTATACCATTCATTTCACATGAAAAATTTTAAAAATATAAAATCTATTATTTAAACCTAGATAATTGTTGATTATATAGACATATGCATGTAAGATCTTCATTACTGAAAATTATTTATTTTATTTTTTAACCATTTTCATTAGATGAATGAATGAGTATTATTATGTGATGGGTAGTGATTGAAACCCTATGACTACTCGATACAATGATATTCCCCATGGGAAATAATAGCGTAGAGTAATCGAAGTGTTCTTAAAAGTTCATTATGGTATATTCTTATAGGTTTATAACTATAGAGTTATGATATTATTTAATGATCATTTTTTCATTATGATATCAATAATTACTTTCTTTTTAATAATCATTTTACAATTTAATAGACCTGGAATGTTTTTATATTTTGTTATATCATATTTTTTTATTATTATTACAATATTATGTATTTGATTCTTATTCAAAATTACAATCCATTGTACATTATCCCTTATTGACAATCAGGTCTATCCCCATTTTATTTTCCCCTAATATCAATAGGGAACATTGAATAATGCATCATTGGAGGTAATGGTAATCAATGATGTATTAATAAATAATGTTTCGTTTTTATGATGTATTTTATATTCCAAAATAATGCAATGAAAAAGAATGTGTCTAATATTTTGAGACTACAAAACTATTAGATCCTTTGAACAATAATTTATTTTTTCTAATTACAATATAATAAATTACTATTGGCACTAACACATTATAGTCGGTGTTGTTAGAGTTTATATATGATATTCATATCCATTAATTATTTTGTAATTATAATGAATATCAAATAGAAATTATTTTATAAAAATAGTATGGAAGATTTTATATTTCAATATCATATAGTTGGAATACTATTGAAATAAAATAAATTATTTTTAATATTGTTAACAAGTGATTATATATCATACTATTCCTTAAATCTACAAAAATTTATAAACATAAATTGAAAAAAAATATTATTAAGTATTTGTGTATTAATTATTCCTATTTTATACCATTGATCCCTTATGAAGAAGATTAATCATTTGATTATCCATTAAACATATTTAATTAGAAGAACATTAAGTTAATATTAATGAATCTGTATGAAGAATGTTTTCAATAGACACTTAGGTGGATTTTTAACAAACCTATTTAGAGAATATGTTCTGGAGGTGGAGAATTAATCCTTTATAGTAATCATTTTAAAAACATTGTTATTTTATTCCAAAATAATAATTATTAGGTTTAATAAAATGTATCAAAATCCTTAATTATTCATGAGTAGAATTATCCTACACATGATTTCTGTACACTATTACTAACATTTTCTTTGAATATATAGATTTATTTTGTAAACATATAGAATTTTAATAGATATATACAAATAGATATATATATATATCAAATAGTAATATATACCGAAAAAAGGAGAAAAACATGAGGAAGAAAATATGCCTTGATCATTTTATAAATAATAACATAAAAAACATATTATCATCATGGATATGTGGATAATTAAGTTGTCTCTATAATTGGGAAGAACAATATAAAATACCCTATAATGAATAGTGGTCAAAGTCTAATGATTAATGGATTGGAAATGTTAATCCTCGGAATCATAAAAGAGTATTTTCACAATATCTATTCTTATGGATTATTAATACTTGTTTCTGTAGAATTTTAATATGAATAAATTGTATAATGGTGGGGTAAAAATAAAAAATCATTGCTTCCAAATTGAATTAAAAAAATTAAGTTGATACTGAAATATAGTACGTCTTACATTTATTCCTAGGATAAATAAGGAATTATTATATTAGGTTGATAACTATACATTCTCTATAAAATTTAAATACATTAAAATGAAGAATCATCATTAAGAAGAACAATTTTTTATATAAAAGGATATTGAAAATAAATTAAAATGATAAAATGTTTATATTATGTTAATAGATAAATCTTATTGTATATATTTTAAATATTTAATAACCAAACATTCATACATTTAAATAATATGATACCATATATTTAAATTTTCTAATATCGGAATATATTTTAAAATATTTTTAAAATAATATTATTAACCCTCTAGACATCAATAAATTAATTTAAATATATTTTTTCCCTTGGGAATAAATTTTAATTAAATATTCTTTATTAATAAGTCAGTAATCATTCATTGAATATCATTTAGATAATCCATAGTATAACACCTGTTTTGGAGGATTAATTAGTCCATGAACTAAAAGATATTTTGTTGTATTATCATGTTATCAAATAAGAACATTCATCAATATATTCTTTATATTTTTCTTCATTAGAGTAAAATTTTGAAATAAGATATAATAAATATAAAAACATTTCAACATTTTGGGTATCCTGCATATTCAAAAAACAATGAAACCATCATGAAAATGGTGATGAAAGTGATATATATGGCTAGGATTATATTTTCATAATACTTTAAAATTCATCCTAAAGCACATAAAATATAATGTTAAATTTTATTCTTCATTTTTCATCCATGATTAGGGATCACGATAAATTTTTTTACCGTGAATTGTAAAAATCATCACGACATCAAATGAAGTATTTTGTTATATATGATGATTCCATCCATGATGATTTGTTCTTCTACTGTGGAGTTTTTTTAGATATATTTTATCAATATTCATTTATTTATTTTATTGTCTTCATGTGTTTTATATATTTATTATATGTTAAATGAGTTCCCTTATTATTCAATTTTATTTAGATAGATGTACACTAACCAATGAAGGATAGTTATGTGAGATTCATTTCAGTACATTTTTCGTTATTAAGCCTTTGATGTAAGCGATATATTTATAAGGTATGCATTGGTCACGAATCATTATAACAAATTTATTTTAAATGATGGTAAAAATTAATTATCTAATTATTCCACCATCTCCTCCCTCCAGCGATACCCCACCTAGGACAATAAAGAAGGATGACATATAATGACCTCATGACTCACCTCTAATAAGCCTCGGGTTAATGATTAGAACCATGGTAATAAAATACAATAAATAGAATAAATTATCCTAAATATATTGTAGTAACATGAGATATAATGTCAACCATCAAAAACCTACATGACATAAAATATTAGAAATGAAATCAAAACCATCTATAATGCATGTATAATGTAAAAAAATCATTGAGTGTCCAAATAAGTACGCAAAGGAAAATATTATGGAAGTGAAACCCTAGATACTATAAAACCCAATATAATTATTCAATGAATATTCCACCAAAAACATATTGCTAATTTTTTTCCCCAAACCACATTCCCCTTGGTGTTCAACTCTCACTATCCAAGGTTGTACCAACATGGAGCCTCATATCTTCTATATAGTATCTCTGCACGATGACACCTAGTCTAGAACATAACAATTTTCCTAATGAATGTTGTTATATCTCAGCAGATATCACATAGACAATCAACGTCCATCACAAAAAATCTCAAAAAATTATATATCTAGAATAATAGGGTATCGTGACCATGAAGACCACCATCTATGTACCATCCTCCTACCATCAACAACCCCCACCAAGAACATTATCATCATATCATCAATCACAAAAACATTTTCAATTTAGACTTATGTCCATCATTTCATGTTCATATCAGCATCAAATGGATGATAGAGTGTGGATGATGGGGTTTCCATCCATCCATCTTCACCATCTAGATGTTGGTAAAGCACCTCCAAAACATTTGGGTTTGGGTCCATGGTTCTCACCAAGGGTGGGAGAATATAGAATTATCAGGGAAATAAAATGTATATATTTATAATCTATAAGACATATTCCCAACCTATTTGTTCAATCCAATATTTTCATACTATGTCAAATCAATAGCCCCATTGTCTCATACCATTCACTTCTTTTGATGCAACCTCTAAATACATAATTCCACCTAACAATTCCACAATATACAAGAAAAATACCACCATTCATTTCATGTTAGTCCATAATTATTTATTTTTTTACTACCAACCGATTTCATCTATATTTTCCATTTATTATATATTTTAGGAATGACTACTTCTAATCACATTACCCATTTTAATTCAAGCATTAATTAGCTATTTCAAAGCATTCCTTCTCTATTAAATTTTTAATAATTTATTAAATAACTATCAAATAACAATAATAACACCACACAACAATAAAATAGATTATCTTCTTCATTGAAGTCCCCAATAATCATAAACTCAGATCATTAAATATATTGTATATCATAACCACATCGTAATAGAAAATTTCATATATTTCACATATCATATTTTACATTTAAACGTGCTGATTCCAATCACATTTAATTTAATTTAAAATACATTCTCTGACCAACTAAAATTTCATCGGGAATACAATTTATTATTCAGAAATAATATTTTATCCAATTTCATTAAATGTAATATCAAACAATCAAACAAAAAGGGTTCCAAAATCATTCAACTAAAATTAAAACAAATCTTTTAATAGACAAGAATTCCAGCATCGCCCCAAGCATGTATAATCCAAATAACAATAATATCAACAACTATAATAGACATGTTTTCATTATCTTAAACTTCATTTTAAATTAATCCAATTCGTAATCATCACTAACATAGTTCATAAAATCATAATAATTAATAAAAGAATAATCCCTCCATCCTATATAGTTATATGAATGATAATGTATCCCCAACCTCAGAAAATGTTTTCTGAAGTACTACCTAAGATTAGAGCAAGAAGAATGAATCCACTAAGAACCACACTTATGTAAAACACTTTAATAAACCTATAAATAAATATACCACAATATTACTCTACCAATGGATCTGAAAATACAATGTTTCCGTTGAATGAAGCCTTATAAGGAAGAAATATAAGGGTGAATCTTGGACTGTACAAGAAAAAAATCACCTAAAACAAAAAAGGATTGATCTATTAAGGATGGTGTTAGAAACCAAAGGAAGGGGTTAAAGAACTCATTGGGATAGACATGGATCGCCATATAATTGTAAGAAATCCATAAGAAAGGTAGGGTTTCGAGGGGGTTTGACTTTTTATAGGAACTCGAGAAAACATAAAACCATAGTGTAGCACCTATCACCATGGTGTAGACTACTAGAAAAGAATATGACCACAATGTAAGGGGAGAGACCACACTATGATGGTGACTATCATAGCCATGTATAAAAACCATAGGGAGGTCTTCACTATATATACGAAAAATAATGATAAATACCATCACATTGGAAGAATTACCATTCCACATGACTCAACTAACATGAAAAGACATATTCTACAAAACTCCACTATGAAAAAACAACATCGAATACAATATCATCCTCTGAGAAATTACATTGTATCCACTATCTCCATGTTGTATATACATCCATTAGGATAAAAAAACATAAACCCACATTGTAAATACCTTTATAACTGAAATTTCTGTTGAAACTCCACCACATACCATCTAACGCCATCATAAAATCCCCCAAACTCCCCCAAAAACATTTTTCCAATAATGTAACGGAATGGAATGTTCAATACATTACAATATATCACTCATAAACTATTCTCTTCTTTGAGAATAAAAACAAATCCTGAAAATAATTTGGGAATTATTTCTAAACTGCCGTCACATTAGATGCCTCTCATTAATATTTTTACAACCCAAATGCACCCACACTATCTCACACCAACGTCAAACCACTTTTGTCACACAAGTATCTATATCACCGTACTATCACTCACACTACAAATAGAAATTATTACCACAACCTACACACATAACAACCCCAAGAACAACCATAAGGGGAAATAAACATCCCATATTATGATATTAACTTATTTGGGTGGACCATACACACCATCACAATTTTAAAATGGTACATATTATATTCCATTATTATTTGAAAAGGGTTATTTATTTTTCTATATTGTTCAATCATTAATTGCACATCGTCACAACGCAAAAATCACATCCCCTAAACAAACAATATTAAAACGTCATAGAATAATGAAAAATTAAAATAAGAAAAAAGTCATAGAATCTCCAGGTAATATGATTGAATCTGCATCTAACACTCCCATGTAATATCACCTAAGACATAATCCACCAACATTACAAGAACCAAGGGAGTAGTTTGTACATGTATCACTTTCTCTCACTAATTCTATATATTTATAGATCACTCCACAAATGTTATGTCATCAATAATATTGAACTCTCCCCAGTCAATGACATGGGTGTTATTGTAAAAATAGTGATGGAGTTAAAACACATGGAATTTGTAATGGATCCCACCTAGTCTTGTTTGGGGAACTAATTGATAATTCACCTCAACAATGTGCCCCATCACTTTTAAGGGACAAATCAATGGGTAAGAGCATAATCTCCCTGCCATAACTCAATATCCCATGCGGAAGAGAAACCGTGAAGAACACATGGTCTACAACAAAATTAACTATTAATACATTAAAATTTCATCATGTTTGTGGAATAAAAAATATATTAAACAAACATGAACATAAAATTGTATTAGTATAGTGCCTTTGGGGAAATGGAAAAGATGCATCTTGGTTGGAAGAAAATTTCTAATACTTCAATCCAAGAACATTACATTTTTTACACCTATATAAAACCATTGCATATGACATAGGGTATAGAATGATAAGAAAAGTCTGAGATTAGATGCTCAATTATGTAATAAAGGAAGATATGTAACAATAATTAGAACATGTGGATACGAATATATGAGAATAACTAATGAAGACCAATCAATCCATATATGATGATCTTATGCATGTGTTAGGGAATTATTATTCATAGTAAATGAAAAATTATTCCTAAGGAATTAAATATCATATTCTATGAAATAATGAAACAGTAATAAGAAATAAAATTTCTGGCAAACACAGAATCATATACAAATGATTTCAATTGTAGTCAATGTATCACTACCAAGTCCATAATAGTAGTTTAGGTTTACTTTCATACCATCATTGTAGCCACGTTTTATGCCCATAACCATCTTTTTAGTCATGGTTCACCCACATAAACCATCTTTGGTTGTCACGGTTCAATGTCAAAACCATCATGGTTGGAAAGGACCATTATAACTATTTGTTAAGAGAAAAATATTTGCCCAATGAATTGGAGGTAGATAAAAGTCCCACACATATCATAATGAAATCATAAATATGAGGTTCATAAGAATATATATCAATTTTTACCCCATAAAATACATGGGTTTCATTAAAAGTTTCAACAGAGCCAAACTCATGGAAATGAAAAAAAATTCAAAAGTACAAATCCATCATTAATGTAAACAACTCGAAAAGTATGAATGGTATAATTGGTTCATATCCCATGTAAAACATATGTAACATCAAATAACAAGGTATTGGATGGAAAATAATTTTGAGAGAACTTTTGAAAAAAATTATGGAGGAAAATATTCCATTTTCATGGTAATGATTTTTGAACATAAAACCATATTAAAAACATATTTTCGTTAAAAATATATTTTAAAATAAGTAAATGAATATTATTAGAAAAATTTAAAACATAAGAAATTACTTTAGAATCGTTTTTCTTATTGTTTATCATAAATAATATTTTAAAAATATTTATTGAGTAAAAGAATATTCAAACATTTCAATCTGTATCATATCCCCTTGAAATATTTATATCATAATCCCTGTAAAATAGTAACATTATAAAGCATAAAATATCATGGAAATATATATATATTCCTGATACAACACATCAATATATAGTATATACACCTCATAATATAACATAGTTTCATAAAAAACATGTGTCTCAATGAAGTAAATGGAGACAAAATCACTGTACACATTCGATAAGTTTGGAACCATAAACCCACATGAAATTGAGATCATAAAATGGATATGTAAAACTAAAGAAAATAATTTATAAAAGTCATAGAATAAATTCTTGGTATGTATGTACACCAAAAAAAATAAATGAGTTCTGAATAAATCATGTATCTCATGTAAATAAATTGTGAGATTAAATTACCTGACTTATCTTGAGAATTTCTTCAAATGTTTTAAAAACCTATATAGATTATTGAAAATGGTTATTAACTCATTAATAAAATATATTAATATTTATACTACCTTTTATGATAATTATATAATATATTATGACCCATTAATTAATACTATTTCATTATTTTAATTGTTTCTCGTCCATTAGTTTCAGAGTCTCATGATCGATTGATTTATGTAAAATTATTGATGTAATTTTAATATGAGGTTAAAACAAAAGAAGTGGAAAATAATTGTATTAATTTGATTTTACAATTAAAAATATCCCACATAACACGTTAATTTGTTATATGAGGATGATTTATTAGATTAAAAGATAATGATAAATCATTAGCTCATTTTCGCGGTTTCGTGAACCCCTTGAATATGATTAATTTTATTTTCTATTATGAGTATATATTACTATAAGTGTATAAAAATTGTTATAATATACATATTAATATCTTATTTAACTAAAAAATAGTTTTAAGACCATTCCTGATGGCAGAAATGAAAAAAAGAAGAAAAATCATATTCAATGAGGCAATTAACTGGAATATCTGGGATACTAATTTAGATTCATTCAATTAGAGGATATTAAAAATTAAAATAATAAGATATATTATATTAGAATAATAAAACTACATTATATACATTATTAATGAGTTATCATGAATTTATGTATGATGGGGGTAAAAAAATGAGTGAATAAAAAAATAAATTAAGAGAGGTACATTGGAAAAATTACATCCTGAATATCACCGCCTTAAGAGACCCTTAAGGTCCTTGGATTTGTACTTTTTGTAAGAAATATACACTTGGATGTGGGGAGATTCAGTTGGAGATATTTTGGACAACATTATAGGATAAAAAATGCATTGTATGTCAAAATCGATTGGGGATGGTGTGTATTTATATTTGATGAGAGGCTGGTTTGTGTCATTAAATAATGAATATTTTCTATTTAAAACTATTCATATAGAGGTGGAAAAATAATCAGAGAATAATAATAGAAATTAATTTCTTGGAGGCCTTATAGGTTCGAAACACACCTAAAACAACATTTAAATGTAGTATATATTATGTATATTATGACTTTATCCATTAAATTTTAACATGTTTCATTTTTTACCCATACTATAGTAGATTCTTTTTTTTACAATGGAAACATTTTTAAATAAAAATGTAATTGAACACACAACAAAATTTTTAGATTCTAATTAAATATATGGAATCCATTATAACAAATTTGAATCATAGAATTTGAAAATTTTGATATCAGTATAATCCCATAGACAGAAGGAAAAAATGCGCTTTTAAATGTGAAACGCTCAAAATTTGGAAATATTTTTCAATCTAGTTTAAAATTAAAATTGACTAAAATGAAATAAATTTATTTCATTGATTTATTATTTATATTATTATACACTAAAACCAAAGAAATGAATTATTTTTATATATAAAAATTGTAGATTAAAATGATGTTTTAAACTAAATTGCAACATTTTTCACTATTCATCCAAAAATCATTTTTTTCTAAAAAATATGAAGAAATCATCCAATGTTTAAAAATTTATAATTTATTTATAATAAATTTATATTTTACCATATTAAAATTTTAAATTATTCAATATTTAAATTTAGTGATGGTTCTCTATTATAATGGTGCAATTTTAAACATTTCATTAATTTATGGTTTTATGCGTAAAATCCTGTTTATTATTATCATAAGACCATAAAATATATTGCATAAATATCAGAAAAATTTTATTTAATATATAAAATATATGAATCATTATTGTAATTCCTTAATTTTAATTAATTGTATTTATTAATTCAATATAACTTTAAGAGCATAAAATTATTTTCTCATAAATCAAAAGGTATATATATTTTCACTTCTAATTAATTGGATTCTTATTAATTCATGGTATAAAACATATATTTTAATAATTTTGTTAATAATTTTAATAATAACTGATTTAATCAATAATTTAAATATTTTCATAATAAATAAAAATATTTTAATAATATATTGTTTTTTGGTTAATCATTTTCTTATGTATAACACAAGATATAGAAAGAACACAAAATTTTGTATAACATAAGATAATCAGAGTGTTTTAAATATAAAAATATTAACCTTCAATATTCTTTGAAATGGAAAGTATTAAAAATTAAAAAATTAATATAAAAAAATATCCATGTGTCACATTATACCCACCTTAAAATGAATGTCTCCATCAAATATCATCTTAGTTATTAATGTTTTAATAATTGAAAGTTCCATTAATTGAATCCCTCATCATAAAAAACAAAAACATTCTTTGAATGTGGAAAATTTGGAAAATAATGGCAACCCAATTTAAATAATTACATTATTTCTACATAGGAGAACATATGTGAGGATCTGGGTATGGATGGAAAATGTAAATATTCTAAAACATTGCTAATGATCACTGATCAAAAGAATGTGGGTGATCTATATAATGTTAATAATAAAAACCCTATAAACAATGAAATATGAAAGGGTTATTGATATAATCTAAATGATTATGATATGGACACCTTTTTACATAATATTATTTCTCCAATTGCTAAACTATTTTTATTAGATGACATACTTACTTGATTTCAATAAAATTTCAATGTTTTTCTATCCATGATCGATTTACACATCATATCATATTCCATGAAATGAATTTGAATTTATCACTCCTGATGCATTAAAAAGATCATGAGATCCATAAAAAGATTCACATATCATTTATCTATATCTATCACAAAAGAAATCATACCACATGTTATTAAATATTTATTATTCCACCAATACTGATATAAAACATTAATCTTACAATCTATATCCAATGCTGAACATTAAATTTCAATAAATGGAAAACTATAAAATCATTTTGAAGGATTAAAATACATTACATTACAAAGTATTTCACAAATTAACCATCGCATTTATCTCAGATATATTATATGGAATCTCTTGGAATCCACCATAAAAATATGTGAATTACCTTACAATTTTTTTATCTCAAAACATAAAAATGATCGGAATTACGATACATCATTATTGACATCATAAATTTTTCATTATTGCAATATTTATTGAATATATACGTTATTTATAAAACATTTTCTACTTCATCCATGATAGAATAACCCTATTGTAAACAAATCTATAATTAGTTCCCAATAAAATTGTATAATCCAATTTAATTTTTCAAATCAAACATATCATTATCTGAACACCATTATCATGAAATAAGGCTCATATTAAGGGTTATCTTTCCCTTAATCATTTATTCTACAAGTAAATTACCTTACACATAAATAACATGTCTAGTTATTTATAACTATTCAACATATCACATCAAATATATAGTTAAATTTTTTTTGATTAAAATACTTATATATTTAATTAATAGTAGAACCTAGTATTTTAATTCCAAATCCTATAAACATAAATCATCCAAAAATATTCGTAAACCATTACTCATGATCCATCAACTTACTATTTCTTTACATACAAAATATGATTCATTACTTAAGGTTCCCCAACCATAATCTATCCATGATTCATAGGTTAAATCTTAATAATATGGATAGATCAACCCATAAAATAAAAATTCCATTTTTAGTATCCTTGTCCTCACCAGTACAACCATTAAAAATAGTACCTTCTTGTTTATTTTCATGATATTCACACTTAGTAAATCTATTTTAGTATTTCTCATAATTTAAACACTTTAATCATTCAATTTTATCCAAGTTACTTTTAGTTCCAAACATTTTGTAAAACAAATAAAAATACTGCGGGAAACATTTAGCAGAATGGATAACCACATAATCATGGAAAATCACTTATATGAGCATAATACATATATTTAAATATAATACACCATTGGATTATCCATAGAGATATCCCTATAAATACTTTTTTAAATATCACTAGGGATCTTAATATATTTTCACCTCCAATGTTCAAAAAGATAAGTAAATATTTTCTCTAATACCAACAAAAATGACATTTTTTCATAAATTAATATTACATTTTTTTTCAGAATATGTAATATGTTATAGAATCACATGCCCAAATACTTTATTAGTTTAGTGCCTTTGGAAACACTAAAAACAATCATCTAGTCTTATGGAAGATCATCAAGGATTCACATCAAGGTCAATAATTTTTTTTCTCCTACTTAAAACCTTTCCACATTACCTATGGAAGGGCAGTATACGATAATGGTGAGCTAAGATGATATGTAAGGGTAAACATGGAATATATATCAGGAGAATAAGAACATACAGGTATGAAAACCTGAACATTACATTTGATGATCATACCCTAAATATAAAATGATCATATGCATGATTTATGACATAATGAATGGAAGTTCATGAAATTTTTTCATAATAAATTTTTGACCATATGACGTGAATGAATAACATATGAATAAAACATGAAATTTTTGGTAGCCACATAAGCATATAAAACCTATTTCCATAATACTCATGGAATAGATTCCACTTATATATTAGTTTCCATGATCCCCTCTCTAAAAGGTGTACCACTCTTTGGATGGCAATTTGATAATGGATATAGTGACCCTCGAGTCCCACTTCCATTTGGCCCAAGGATGGTGACTAGCACCAAGGGTATATTGAATACATAAATTGGAGGCATTACCATCTATGATAAAACATGCGAAAGAGAGAGATAAGACGTACACCTAACAACTCTATCTGGGACCACAATTTAGAATAAATCCATAGTAAACATATGTAATGTCATGCAAAACAACTAAATCGAATAGGGGAAAGCTACAAATACAAATTCAAGTAAAAAACATCCACAACCATGATGTACAAACTCCTCCTACAACGCCAAGCTTGTTGAAACCCGCATGATCTCCAACCTGCTCCATGTGACCCATAAAACAGTTTATATAGACATAGGTTGTGTATAACAGTTTACTCATTAAGAACATCCCCATTGTGTATCATTCAAATGTAATGAAATAATGCTAAAGCACAGTGAACAAAAATTGAAACTAACATGTTACATAAACAAGAATATTATGTTCCCAAACATACCATGCCTACTCTCACTATGTATTGTAGACAAGAGAATTTAATATAATAAATAATATCAAGAGTACCCCGCTACTACTTCTCCACTGGTGTGCCGCATAGCCCCGACCTCGCACGTCCTAATACATTTCTATTTCAAAAGGATTTCCCATATATTAAGGATCTTGGAGCCATCACAACCCGTACACATTATATATATTGTATTCTATAAGAAACTATATCCAATATATACGTGTGTGAATAAACACAAGCCATTACATCCCTCTACAGACATATATGGAGAAAACTAGCCATTATAACAACCTACACATGTAAGAACAAAGAAAATAGAGTGCGGAAAAGGGAGTACTCAACCATCCATCCTCCCACTAGAATGATGGGGAAAACCCCCTAGGGCTCAAAATACCTAGTGTGTCAGTTTCTCTAACTGACAGGGTGGTGTAGCATGTAGAATCACAAAAATTAAAGAATATACTATAGCTCACAACCACACTATGGGAATAACATAATAATATAATCTACTAAATATAACATCTCTTTTACTCCCAAATACATCTTTAATTACTAGAAATCCTATATTCACAAAACCATTTAAATATAATTGATTACATTCCTTTATTTTATTTTTTATCAGTTGCACTTTCGTTCATTAATTCATTACAAAATAGAAAACCATTAAAAATTTTCACATTATATTTTATTATAATCACACTAAATATACATTGTTCATTCAAATTACAACCCGAACATTACATCCCAGCAAGATCAAACCCCATGGATTAACATCATTTATTCAATCATTTATAAACAACATTATTACTTTCCCATATTCCAATGAATTCTAGAAAATAAAATCAAAACTACTAAACACAAGGAGTAGAAAATAGTGAATAGGTGAACTTCCACATGATTATATTCCACATATAGATAGATTGTAGACCTATCCACCCTCTTGTAGCTAAAAGCGTAAAGCATGTGTCATATCATGCATGTCTCCTCCCCTATTGGAAAGAGTGTAAGGAAATCATAATTCCTTGAGTAGTGGGGAAAGTAATGAAGATAAAAAACTAACAAGAATAAAAAAGAATCCAAACATTAAAACACAATCCATTCCATCATCTCTTGTGTTCTACTTGACACCAAAATGAATAAACTGATACATCTGGCCACTTTAGGAATTAACTGCTTCCAGAAACAATAGACCTCCCTACAGACACATATCACAACATTCTTCCTGGCTCACTCACAATACAAACAACAAGAAAACAGACAACATATCAATTTGGATATTTTCCATTAAATAAGCAAGAGGGTAACTCAGAACCCTATAATAATTATATTTTATCGATCAACCAGTTCTTTATTCCATATTGAATTTTCCTATTTATTATTCGTAGATTCCAACATCGAGAATACTAAACAAAAGATATCAAAAATTGATTAAACATGATTACTGTATTATTTCTATACACACCAAATTACCAAAACATAAATCAAATTAATTTACATCCCTCTTTATAATTATCAAAACAATTATCAATTAATTACATATTTACATTCATTAAAAATTTCCACCAAATAAGAAAATCTAATAATGAAATCATAGAAGACACACTATCTGGAATAATAAGAGGCAATACCATACGATTGATAAAACTTTATTTGTCTAGTTCAAATATTTAATAGGTAAATTACATTATATTAAATTGGGTTAAAGCATTCTAACTCTATAGTTTCTTGTAAATGAAAAGAGAAGAAACCAATCCCCCATCACAAAAGGTTCATGACATTATTTATACGAGAATGTGCCAAACAACGGGTTATGATATCCTCCCCCAGTGATAACTGTATCCACCTAAAGATGCTGAGACAGCCCCACACCAGTCAAAACCCATGAAAAGGCTATTATGAACCCAGATAAAGAATTCCATAAAATTGAATGGAGAAATATAATGAGATGAACATCAAAGAATTATGATAGATCATACCTTATATAAAAAATGTTTCATATGCTAGATTTTCCATTAAAACTGGATCCCCCTAAACCATGCGGTTTCACAAAGTAAAATAAAAATGAGCCTTAGTAAAACATAATATCTGTGTTATGTACATTGAATCAGGATTATATTCCTCAAAACGAGGCATTAAATGATTTTTACAAAAAAAGAATGATATATGGGAGAAATTATAGTCATCTAGAAACATTGTACCACCTACCATTGTGGAAACAATGTAAAACCTACCATTCTAAAAACAATGTACACCCTACCATTCAAGAATCATTGTATATCCTACCATTTTGGAAACATGATACATCCTAAAATTCTATAAACAGAGTACATCTTACCATTCAGGAATCATTTTACACCCTACTATTATAGAAACACTATACACCCTACCTTTCTGGAATCCTTGTACACTATAGCTTGGAACTATTCACATAAGCCTAATATTGGAAATATTCACAAGGATAATATTGGAACTCTTCGCATCAGCCTACCTTTAGAACTGTTCACAAGACATCTATTGGAACTGGTCCCATAAGCCTACAATTTGAATAGTTCACATAATCCATCCGTTGGAGCTATTAAGAAGGCAACAATTAGAGTTATTTATAGAGTCCTACCATTGTATGTAACACCCCGACCCTAGTTAACCAGATTCTGTGCAGTATTACATAAAATTGGCATGATCACAAGGAAATCATGTCTCGAAAGACTGATCAGTTTAGTATTATTGGAAATAAGATTCACACATAAGTTCAACATTACAGCTTGAAGAGAAATACCACACAAAAATATTTCATTAAAAACATACAAGCCTCTTCGATTATTTCTGCAGGTCACTCATAACTAACTTCTTCATATCTTGGTAAAATGAAACACAAGAAAAGGGGAGAGCTCAAATGCTCAGTAAGGGTAAGTAATACATCAGAAAATAAAATAAATATTAACCATGGTAAATAATTGAAACCACATGCCTATACCAATAAAAAACATGAATAATTTAATGGCAAGAATATTAGATAAGTAAATAATGCCATAATAAAACAAAATCATGGGTATTATACTAGTCGAATGACCACATGACCAATCAATATTATTTCCATAAAGAGGGAATGTATAATGCCAGACATTCTGAAACATTTTGTCAAGGCCTTGGCCAAGACGTCTAAAAATGATTAAGGCCTCCACCAAAACCATAAATCAAATTAGAAAAGGACCTCAGCCAATTCCACATATAGTTGTCCCATGAGACCTATCGATGCATCGAGGAGCTATAGCAGGCTGCACCCATCATGTACATAGTCCAATACATTCCTCATATGAATAGGTTTAAACATATCATAATCATTTGTATTAAAACTATAATATGAAATGCCAATACATTAACCATAAACCATGAATGGTATAAAAATAGCACATCCATAGTCAAACATATGACAAAACCATCAATACAATATGGAAGTTTTGTATCATTAAAAATAAACTTCAAATAAACTTAAAATTCATCAAAGTATGTTGACATAGATGAAATCAAAACTCTTTTAGGGAAATAGCTATTTCTATTTTGAAATCATTTAAGAGCCACATAATTATAAAATAAAATATTTTACATTGAAAATATTCTTATAAGATTGTACGGGAAGCTTCGACGAGTTCATAATGGTAGAAAATAGTTTCACATTCCGTATATGTTAAAAAAGACAGTCTTACCTAATTTTTGTCAAAAAAGTTAAAAAGGACATTGTATTGAAAAGGATTGAATGTTTCCTTTATAAAAATCATATAAAAAGTCAACAAGGGTATAAATGAATTTAACCCACAGTCTATAAAATAGTAAGAATGTTTTGAAATACATTTTTAAGAAACATGGATGTGGATGATAAAGAGGTCCCAGTAAATAATTACGTATAAACAACCCCGGATAATGAAGAGATAGTGAAAAAAACCCTTCGATTTTACGGTAGAGACGCTTATAACCTCCCCCCCTATGACATGCGGTAATGATTTCTCTAGCATTACGACCTTTACCACAACGGTACATTCCATATATCAAATTCGTTCATGGATTGGATTTCACTTGACTGTCTACAGCTCCATTACGTGTTTTTGTCGTAGAAGTTTTTTATAAATGTATCGCCATGTTTATTCTTATTTCAGTTCTTTTTGTTTTCTCTAAGAGGTGGAATAGAATTACCCGGTTGAAGCGTAATGATCATACGTCTGTAATGCATTGTATGTCCCATACTAGTCGTAGCTCCCACTCTTCTAACCTTTCCAAGGAGTCGATAACTATTCATATCTATCACCTTGACACCAAAGAATAGTTCGACCCAATGCTTGATTTCTGTCCTAGTGGGGTTTAAGAGTCGAAGCAATAATGACATTTTTTCTAGTAAAACTTCTTTCAAAATCCCTGGAGAGAAAGTTCACTAATAGACCGAGGGATAAGGAATTCGACTCATTCACATCCTGATCATGAATGTTTGGAATCCATATTATGCAAGGAGACATTGCTTTTGCTAATTCGAATTGAAGGGTGATATAAAATCAGTCTATTTCCGACATCATATCCATAGTTACCTTGTACTTTTCCTTGGTTGATGGTAGGTTAACCTCCTGTATAATGGTGAAATAATTGTTATTAAATTATTCAAGAATCATATACATTAAGATGATATCATATATGATCTTTTAACATTTCTTTGTTAGTATTATCGTCGTTTCGGGTGTTAACTTACTCATTTTCTTTTATATATTTTGTTACATAAACCATGTTTTTTATGGGTAGTTTGTATAATATTCATATCAATAATGATATCATGTCCATAAAAATTATTTTTCATCATCAAATGAGAATTATAATTGCATGGAAACGATGGGGAATGAATCTCATCGCGTTCGTGGAGATGGTAGTTTGTATCTACGCACGTGGGACAATATCATTCTATTGATATTAAAATAATATATAATTGGATGGTATATCATATATAAAAAAAATCATTTTCTTGTTATATTCATTATTTAAATAAATTACACATCATTATCATACCCATCCAATATAATAATGTTTTGAATAACAATTACACCACGACGTGGAGACGGTTAGCCGTATGTACGCACGTATGGTGACATGTCATTCAAAGGATGTATATCATACTAAATATTGTTGTACCATATTTATAATAACATCACATTATATAAAATATACTAGATTTATTATTTTAGAATGAAAATAAAAACGAAAAAAGAAGATGATGAAGAAAAGAACCTGAAAGATGGTGGTGAAAAAATCACCTTTTCTTCAGGTTCTTCCATTTGATTTGATCATAAGGGATCAATAGGATGGCTTTCTGATCAAAATAAGGCATCTAGGATGAATTGATGGATGTTTGGAGGATATTTGTGCAGGTTATGGCCGAGACAAAAGGCTTTGAAGGTATAAATTAGATAGAAGGGTGAGTTCAATTTTATAAGAGGGGTGAGGGGCTCCTTTGAAAAAAAGCTAGAAATATTATTTTATAATAAATCCATATTCCGTTTCTGCTGGCTCCAAAGTAAAAAAATTTACGTTTAAGGTGGGGATAGGTCAAAAACAACTCAACTAATAGGTTTTAGATAGGTTTGGGTCACATTATTAACATTATCTTTTAGTTTAAAATCATAGTTAATTAGTTTGACATTTTCCATGACTCATTGTATTTTAGTATTATATGGTTATTAAACATAAAATAAACTTTCAAGTGATATCCAAGTGGTCCATTAATGAAACACCTATCATGATATAAGTCCTTTGGCCGATCCTTTGATTTTTAGGAATAGAATATCAATTATTGATATAATATTCGACTTAAAAAACTCTTTTATGTCAATTTTGACACTATTGGGAATTTGATTTTTCTGAAAATCATAAGAGCATGATTACTTCTAAAAATGTTAATTAATAAATCCTAACATGTCATATTATCCTATAAAATTAGGACAATTAATATAATGACTCAAATTACATTTAGTTGGATATTTATAATATCAATTTTTTTAATATTTCATTAATTTAGTAATTACTCCATCACCATTGTGTCATAATTAAATTAAATAATTTAATGTCTAAAATTTATAAACAAAATACCATTATATAAAAAATCTATTTATCTTTATAATGAATATTTACAATCGAATTTATCTTATGTATGACCCTGTATTAAAATTTTCTTAGTAATTAAATTTGATTTTAACCCTTTTAACTCTTTTTTGAATTAAATAATAATAAACGTCCTAATATTACCCAAGTGGACATAAATGATAATATTTTATTACTAAGGTTGTTTTTGGTCAATATACACTTGTACAATATAATTACAACATGTGTTAGGGTAATATTAATATCATTTTACCCTTAATTACCCTATTTACTTTTAACCGTGGTAAATAAAAGTAAAAAGTTACTATTCACCAAAAATTATTTTTACCTTATTGAACCACATTTTACTACTTCATATTATCATTGTCTCTTGGATTTTTGAAATTCCACTCACAGAAGTGGTAAAATTATGTTTTCTGTGAATTTCCAAATTCTTCTAGGAGGTGGTTAAAAGACGGTGAAAAGTTCCAGAGAATTTTTATATATCTAAAATTATTCTAAACTAACTCCAATGAATTAAATTGAACATATATAGGTATTATATATCAATTTATAAATTAATTAAATTTAAATAAAATAAAACATTATTTAAATAAAAATTCGGTTTTAAACTATAACTCAGTGTTTTTCACAATTCATCAAAAATTGAAAGTATTCCGAAAAATAACAAAAATCCACCCTATTCTAATTTTGAAATTACAAATCCAAAAATGTAGTGCAATTTACAAGATAAAAGATAAAAAATTTCAAAAAGTAGGTATTAATATTCATAATGCCTAGTTTGATTGGTTGTGGTGTGTGTTAGAACTCGATGTTGCGTACAATAGACACTATTGTATTATTCAAAGAGAAGCGTACCATGGAAGCATTAGGTGTTACATTCTACCCTCCTTCAAATAATTTTGTGCTCGAAATTTCTAGAATATTAATGCATGAAAAGACTCGAGTGGTTCTTCATCATATGATTCTCGTGTTCCCATGTTTCCTCTTCCATCTTATAGTTCCTCCATAGAACTTTTACCAGACGAGTCATCCGGTTTCTCAGAACTTTTTCTCTTGTATCAAGAATCCTGATGGGCTCTTTGCAATAAGAAATATTAGGTTCTAGTTCTAATTCCTCATAGGTGAGTACACGCATTGGTTCATGCATTTATTTTCTCAACAGTGATACGTGGAACACATTGTGAACTTTGGAGAGACTTGGCGGCATCGCCAAATGGTAAGATACAACCCCAATTCGTTCTAGAATTTCAAAAGGTTCAATGTACCTGGGACTCAATTTTCCCTTCTTACAAAAACGTATAACTCCCTTCCATGGAGATGCCTTCAAGAAAACGTGATCTCCCACTTGAAATTCCAAATCCTTCCATTGGTTATCTACATATCTCTTTGAATAATTTGAGCTTCTTTGATGTGGGTTTGGATTACCTTCACCTTTTCCGTCGTTTCATCCACCAGTTCTGGGCCTAGAAGATTCCTTTCACAAAAATCATCCCAACAGGTTGGTGTGCTACATCTCTTTCCTTATAATTCTTTATATGGTTCCATATGAATACTTGAATGGACGAAATTGTTATAGGAAAATTCTAACAGAGGTAAATATTGATCCCACATACCCTGAATGTCAAGTTAGCATGATCTCAACATGTCTTCTAAGGTTTGAATAGTTCTTTCTGACTATCCATATGTTTTAGAGTGGTAGGCAGTGCTCAAAAGAAGTTCAGTATCCAAGGCCTTCTAAAGACACTTCCAGAATCATGATCTAAAATGGGGATCATGATCCGAAACAATCGATATGGTTACTCCATGAAGTCTCACAAAATCATTAATATATAGTATGGCTAGAGGTTCAAGTGGTAAATCCACCCATATTGAAAGGAAAAGTGTTGTCTTGGTAAGACGATCAATAATGACCCATATTGCAACGTTCCATCTAGGATTCTTTGGTAGTCCCATGAAAAAGTCCATCATTATATTATCCCATTTCCACTCATGTATGGGAAGAGGTTGCAATACTCCTCCAGGCTATTGCCTCCCATCTTTTACTTGTTGTAAAACCATATATCTTGACCCAAAATCAGCAATCACCCTCTTCATGTTGTCCCACAAAAAATGTTCATTCAAATATCTATACACTTTGGTGCTCCCAGTGTGTATAGAGATATTAGATATATGAGCATCATCCAATAATTATCTTTTTAGATCTGGTATGATGGGAATACAAAATCTCTTCCAAAACATCAAAATTTCATCTTCATACACAAAGTCACTCAATCTTCCATCATTCACATCTTTATTCTTTGTTTGAAACTATTCATCAATGGTTTGAGAATACATTATCCTTTATAGTAAATATGGTTTGGAAACCATTTGAAAAATAATTGATGTTCCACCTTCCATAGTCTTTCCCATATCCATCTTTACTATAACCTTGTAAATGGGATCATTTTCAAATCTCATCTTATTCAAAATTCCACGATCTTTTCTACTAAAGGCATCTGCCACCTTATTTTCCTTCCATGGGATGTAGTGTATCATGCAATCATAATCCTTGAGTAGTTCAAGCCATTGCCTTTGCCGCATGTTCAGTTTATTTTGTGAGAAAATATACTTCAAACACTTGTGATCATTATAAATCTCACATTTTCACCATAGAGATAATGTCTCCATATCATCAATGAAAAGATTATAGCAACTAACTCAAGATCATGAGTATGATAGTTTTGATCATGAATTATCTGCAGTAGTGATGCATAGGCAATAACTCTATCATTATACATAAGGACACAACCAAGTCCTTTCTTTGATGCATTACTATAAATAAAGAACCCATTATTCCCCAATAGTAGAGAAAATATAGAAGCATTTAATAATCTTCTCTTTAGTTCTTAGAAACATTTTTCACTGTCTTTTGTCTAAAAAAATTTAACCCCTTTACGTGTGATCTTCGTTAATGGGTTAGCTAATCGGGAAAAATTCTGGATGAAATGTCGATAATAACCTGCCAACCCAATAAAACTGTGTACCTTAGTTATACTTGTCATTGCTATCCATTCGTAGATTGCTCTGGTCTTAGAAGGATCAACAGAGATTCCATCTTTAAAGACAATTTGTCCAAGAAAAGAGATCTCCTGAAGCCATAATTATGACTTGCTAAACTTCCCATATAATTCATGTCTTCTAAGAGTCTTTAGGATAATGCGCAAGTGATTTTCATGATCTTCGTAGCTTTTTGGAGTATTCCAATATATCATCAATATATACCACCAATAAATCATCGAGATATTCCTTGAAAATTCTATTCATTAGATCTATGAATACAAAGTGTGCATTAGTCAATCCAAGAGAAATTACTATAAACTCGTAATTCTCGTAACTGGTTAAAAATAATGTCTTCAGAATGTATTCCTTCTTCACACACAACTAATGGTATCCAGATCGAAGGTAATTATTTGAAAAGTATTGAGCTCCATTCATTTGGCCAAATAAATCATCAATGTGATATAGGGGACGCATATTCTTTATTGTTATAGCATTGATTTCCTTGTAGTTGATAGAAAACCTCATAGATCCATCATTGTTCTTAAAAAAAAGGATAGGGGCTCCCCAAGGAGAAACACTAGGGAGAATAGATCCCTTATTACTCGATTCCTGTATTTGTTTCTTTAGTTCCACTAATTCCACAATGCCCATTCTTTAATGGGTCTTCGATATGGCACTTGAACTTAGAATTAAATCAATGGAAAACTCAATTTCTCATTCTGGAGGATGTCCAGGTAAATCTTTCAAAAACACATCTATATATTCTTTCACAATAGGTACATCATCTATTTGAACATTATTTTCCTCAACCATAGTTATTTCATTCTCTTCAACCCCAATAGTTGAATTTAGTTGAGCTACTGGGGGTGGATCTAGATAAGAATTTGGTGGTGATGATTCTTCCCTAATGATAAGGTGTTCCTTATCGTCATCATCAAAAATTGTAACCTCCTTCTTCTTACAATAAATCTTCGCAACGTGGTCTGAAATCCAATCCATACTGAGGATTCTATCAAATTCAATCATGGTTATACTGATGAGATCAGTATATAAGGAACATTCATATGCCTTAATGGGGACTGGTTGAAAAAACTGTGTTGCAATGATAATTCCCTTAGGAGTTTTGACAGACAACTCCCTTGTTAAATCAAATTTGAAATATCTAATTTTATTAGCAATGTAGGATGATATAAAACAATGTGATGATCCAGAATTAAATAATGCATTTTCTAAACTTGAGGAAACCATTAAATTAACTACCACCATGTCTTTTGGGGCTTCAACCTCAGTAGTAGTGATTACATATTCTTGGCCTTGGTCCCAAGGCCTTTTCTGAGGTATGTTTCCCTCACAGTTAGTACATTCATTTGAATAATGTCCCATATCCCTACAATTGTATCATTGAACATTGGGGTCATATTTCTTTCATTTACAATCACTAGCAAGATGGCTTTTCTATCCACACTTTTATTATACTCCTTTTCCTTTTAGACATGCACTAGGGTGCTTCCTTAATTTTCACAGTGTAGAAATTAAATTTTCCCCTCTTCCCTATTTCTTTATTTCCTTTCCCAGAGTGTTATGCAGATCTCTTCTTCTATTTCATTGATTTAATGTTATAAGGCTTAGAGAATTAATTTTCTATCTTGATTGCACACAAGATAAAATCTTCGTAAGACGAGAAGGATTGTGAGTCCAATGCTCCACGAATAAAAGGTTTTAACCCATCAAAGAAACGATCAATCTTACTTCTTGGGCTACATATATAGTCTATAAAACACCTTGCTAACCATGTAATGTAAGCCTCATAATTTGTGACATTCTCATCCTCCTTTTGCCTCAGACTCAGAAATTCTCTTTCCAAATCCTCTTGATGGTCATGAGGAATGTATTTTTCTATGAAAATCTATTTGAACTCCCTCCATTCAAAATTTGATACTTCATCATCTTACATTGTGTTTTGAATCAATGTCCACCATTGATCAGTATCTCCCATGAGGAGGTAAACAACCATGATATATTTTTCCCTTCCGCTACTCCCCAAGGAATGGAATATTTTTTCTAAGGAATTTATCCATTGCTCAGCTACTAAGGGATGTGTACTCCCATTGAATGTTATTGCTTATTGCCTCCTGAAGTGATGTAACATTGATCCTCCATGCTGTATATTAGGGTGCTCTATAGAGGTATGGTTATTATTCATAACATGAGTGACTTGTCTCAGTATGGTGATTAGATGATCAACACCAGTTGCATCTCCAGCTCCACTATAATTATCTTGAGCATGAGGGTAATATTTACATGGAGTGAGTGCATTGAAATGGCTTCCATTCCTTCTACTAGGTTCCATTTTTAAACAATGTCATAAAATAGATTATTTTATGAATCAAATACATAATTACATACTTGTAAAACAATTAAAATCAATTGATATATTTATGGATATAATCCATAATAATAAAAAAAATCTTTTGAGGAATTATATAATTATAAACCCTTCATAATGGTTTGTAAAGAAAATAAAACTTATCATAAGCATATCCCCCGGGAGTGTCGTAACCAATAGTGTATCAAGGCCCGTTGTCATGAACCTATTCCCATTTGAGTCTATCTCAAAGCGTTGTTTTTGGGTTTTACCCATAGATACATCTATCCCACAGCCGCCTCTACCTGCTCATATCCAGACATGGATGTATTGATTGGAAAACTCACAAAATCATTACTATACCAAAATTCTAGGAAGTTCTTCTATACTAATCTTCAATCTATATCTTAGTAAAATGTTCTCCAATCAGAGTTTATCTAAATCTAGTTTCCAAGGATTGTACTAAACTTCCCCTGATAACAACTATAACGCCCTGACCCTAATTTCCTAGATTTGGTGCATTATTACATAACATTGGAATGATCACAATGAAATCATGTCTCGAAAGGCCGATCATTTTAGTATTATTGGAAAAAATATTAATACATAAGTTCAACTTTACAGCTAGAAGTGAAATACAACAAAAATATATTTCATTAGAAACATCAAAGCCTAATAGATTATTCCTACAGGTCACTCATTACTAACTTCTTCATATCCTTGGAAAATGAAAAATTAGAAAATGGGTGAGCTTAAATGATAGTAAGGTAAAGTAATACAGCGGAAAATGACATAAATATTAAACATCGTAAATAATTGAAACCACATGCCTTTACCAATAACAAACATGAATAATTTTATGGAAAGAATAAGAGATGAGTAAATAATACCATAATAAAACATAATCAGGGCTATTCTACTATTAGAATGACCACTTCAACATTCAATATTATTTCCATAATGAGGTAATGTATATTGTCAGACATTCTGAAACATTCTGTCAAGGCCTCGACCAAAACCATAAATCAAATTGGGAAAGGTCCTTGGAGAATTCCACATCTAGTTGTCTCATGAGACCTAACGATGCATCGAGGAGCTATAGCGGGCTCCACCTGTCACTTACTAAGTCCAATACATTCCTCATATTAAAAGTTTTAAACATATCATAAACATTCGTATTAAAACAAACATACGAAATGTCAATAATTTAACAATAAATCATGAATGGTATAAAAATAGCACATCCACAGTCAAACATATCACATAACCTTCAATATAATATGGAATATTTGTACAATAATAAATCAACTTCAAATAAACTTAAAATTCATCAAAGGATGTAGACATATATGAAATCAAAACTCATCTTAGAGAAATATCTTTTCTATTTTGAAATAATTTAAGAGTCACATGATAATAAAATTAAAAAGTTTTACATTGAAAATATTATTATAAGATTTTAA
Source organism: Viscum album (assembly GCA_963277665.1). Taxonomy (NCBI): domain Eukaryota; kingdom Viridiplantae; phylum Streptophyta; class Magnoliopsida; order Santalales; family Viscaceae; genus Viscum; species Viscum album. The sequence continues at coordinate 1,440,043,332 of OY728159.1, forward strand.
GGGATTCATTAATGAGTTTATTAAGGTATAAAATAGACACATCTTCTGTATTTTTTTAAAAAAGACATTCTTACCTTAATATTGTAGCAAAGGTTAAAAAGGACATTGTTTGGAAAACGATGCTTAGATTACTATATAAACATCTTATAAAAATTAAAAAGGATATAAATTACTTTAACCCATTGTCTATAAAAAAGTCATAATGTTATTAAATTCATTTTTAAGAATCATGGATGTAGATGACAAAGAGGTCCCAGTAGATAATTACGTATAAACAACCTCGGCTAATGAAGAGATTGTAAAATGAACCCTTACCTCGTACTTTTCCTTGGTTGATGGTAGTTTAACCTCTTTTATAATGATGAAATAATTGTTTTTGAATTATACAAGAATCATATACATTAATATGATATCATATATGATATTTTAACAATGCTTTGTTAGTATTATCGTCATTTCGGGTGTTAACTTACTCATTTTCTTTTATATATTTTGTTACATAAACTGTTTTTGGTATGGATATGTTGTATATTATACGTATCTATAATGATTTCAAGTCCTTAAACATTATTTTTAATAATCAAATTAGAATTATAATTGCAGGGATACGATGGGGAATGAATCACATCGCGTTTGTAGAGATGGTAGTCCGTACATACGCCCGAGTTGAATTACTTTGTATTTAATGGTCCATAGGAAATAAAATCCAATCATCCATGCCCACTTCCAAAATAATCTAGAATTTTTTAAAAATGCATTCCTTTTGAGGCTTAATGTGTAAGCCAAAGGATGTTTCTCAAGGATGATGTATAAAAGTTTTCCATGTACATTCAATTTTATTTATTTTTACACAAACCATAAATATGTAGTATACATTTTAAAATAAATAAATAAATATATTAAATGTAATTAATTTATTATTCTTAATTTTTAATAACCACTTTTTACAATCTTTTCATCCTTCCAAAAGAGAAAACATCACTCCTACATACATAACTCTTACCATTTCGATGGAGTAATGTAATTCATTTTTTCACCACCATTTTACTTGGATAAAAATAAATATAGAAATCATAAATATATATCACATTTACGAGTCCCTAATTTTTGTTTAAAATAATAATAAACTTCATATATATCTAAAAGAGAAATATTGAGCATTATCCAAATCGAGATATACTGTAAATATATTAATCAAATGTGACCCTAATAACAACGCCATTGAATTGGAGGGAATTACTTTGGATAACCACATTATGAAAATTATTTATAATGGACCAAATCAACACTAATTTATATATTATGTATTATTAATTATCATCTCATTTTTTATATTGAAATCATATAATTCTTTAAAAATTGAATTATTGCTAAGAATTATTTTTAATTCATTTTATTCCAATAAAATATAATAATTTATTCCAAATTATGAAATTTTATTTTATAAAATAAATTATTTTTCACATATTCTATAAAAATTTACATATTTTAAAATGTATTGATTTTTTTTATATGTAACGCTTTTCAGTAAATATTTTTCAATCCTAAATTTTCGAATACAATTATTTATTTTCATTATATAATGTAATTTAAAAAGATCATTGTAATTTTAATTTGGTCATTAATTTAAAAATGATAAATATTATTTAGAATGATAAAATTAAACCATTAAAATAATTAGTTTCTATTATTATGATATATGTTAGTTTTTGGGCACAAAAATCATTTTTATAAATCATTTTTTTGTTTTAATGTACAAATTTATTTTAAAATTAATCTATAAAACATATATATTTTTAACATTAAAAAATTAATGACACATTTTGAATCATTATGTTAAATGTTGATAAATTGTTCCCTGTTATTTTTGATCATTATGAATATTAAATGGGATAAATATTTTTCACCTCGATAATGATAAAATGAGTAAAATGAGGGTAAAATTGTAACATATGGTATCAATATAAAACCAAAACATGTATTTTTTTAAACATGATCTAAATTTGACCATATAAATCCAAAATTATAATATACGTAAATTTGGTTCCATTTTTCCATGATATATAAATTTATATTATTTTCTGTAATAAAAAATATAAAATGACAATTTTTTTGATATTTAATTTATTTTATGAGTTCACGTATGGATAATAATATGTTATAAATGAAGATGAAAATTAATTTTTAATGTTATTAATTTTTTTTATTATAATTTTTTTTTATATTTTTAGTAGTGTTATAATTTCCTTATATTCATTAACAATTTACACAAGGTGTTTGTGCATGTAGAAGAAAAATCATTGTAAATGTTTTTTGAAATTTCAAAATTAATATTTTTCAAGAATAATTATTGTTTCACATAAATATTATATTTAATAATAATGTTAAATCTTTTCATAAATATATATTATTTTAATTCATTTTTATCTTAATTCATTTTAATTCAAATTAAATGAATGGGGTCAAAAATTTCATTAATGACATTTTATAAAGAATAATATTTTATTAACATGTTTAAAAAAATGAAAAATATTAAATTCACAATGTGGTATGTTAAGTGGTCAGAAATATAATCTATTTCCTATTTATAATGAAATTTTTACCATATAATTATAATAATAACCTTTAATATGGATATGTATTTACCATAGTCAATGATAAAATTGGTTAATCAAGGTGTTAGAATAAATTATATGGTTTTAAATGATGTGAATTCAAGTATAAATTTTTTGTGATAATTACTATAAGACTTTATTCTAATTACCAAATAATTAAATTTATTTGTATGAATTTTACAATTTTTAGATACATATTATGTCATAATATGTCATAGATATCCAAATATGCCCCTTCCCTCTCTAATAAATGGACATTGTTACAGTCTCATCATTACCCAAATTTGAGCCATATAAATATTTTCTAATATCATTCCAATTATATTCTAATATTCTTCATCCATGAATTAGAAGGTATAGTCTTCATAAAATTATATTCCAAGGGTCCCTGATGATGTATCTAAAGGACGCCTACCAAAGAAGATGTAATCATCATACCAAATCTCTTTTAGTATATTAATTCTTATACCGACTCTAGATTAATGGTTCTCATCATAAATTATTAAACTAAATTTCCTAAATAAAATTATGTTTGGTAATTATTATATAAAAAACATTTTTTACCTTATGTTCCATCAAATGGGAAGTGGAATTATCACTCTTGAATACATGTGTACTACAACATCCATAAAGCAATAAAATACAATTTTCATCAAAATATTTAATTAATTTTAATTATAATGGGTTTAATTTTTATATATTATATATATGAAATAATTATTATTAGGGAATTACAACATTATTTCATATTTCTTATCTTACAAACTATTTGAAAATGACAATATCGCTCGTGCGTACATGTGAATGACCATCTCCATGAAGTAATGTGATTCATTACTAATTTAATTTTTACTTGTATGGTAATGAGGATAAATATCATATATATATATATATATATAATTTAAGAAATAATTATGTATTTATAATTAAAAAATAATATTTTCATATCTTTCCAATTTTATAAATTGAAAAACAACGTTAATGTGTATGTATATTCTACTTTCACTATGAATAGTTTTAATTCATTTTTCAATATACAAATTTTCTGAATGACTCTGAATATATATTTAATGAATATATATGATATTTATACCATTATTAAACATCTCTATATGAAATAAATAATATCAAATTATTTTTACAAGAAATACCAATCCCAAATTTTCAAGACAAACAAATAAACAAAAACCCCAAAATAGTGATTTAAATAAACATTTATTAATAAATTGGTGTTATTTCATAACACACTGATCATATATGATATTATAAGTATGTAAATAATTATTTAATAGAATTAAAATAAATTAAAATTTATTATAGTGGAGTTTTCAACTACTTTTAATTAATTCAAAATAGAGGTATGGAATTTATTTTATAATCTCAATTTTTAATAGAATTTTTTTTGTAATGTTTTCATTTCTGGAATTTTAATAATATTCCCTGATTAATAAAATTAATTTTATCCTCCTATGGTTATATTTTGAGATTAAAGTTTTTCTATTTATGTTTTTCTATTTAATAACTCAATATAATGAAATAATTGTTTTATATATAATCCCACTTTATTTCCCTCCTCATCCAAAAATCAATTTTATTACAAGACCTTGTATTCTAGAAAAAAATTTCATGAATATATTAAATAATCTTAATTTATTTTGTAAATTTATTTTCACCCATGATTAAATTTTCATAAAATAAATAAAATGAATATTTTTTTAATTTTCTAAATGAGGTACTACTGTCTTTTTAACTAAATACATGAAAGGAATATTTCATTTAACATTATTAGAATTAATGGAATTTCCCACAATCATGACCACTAAATTACTAGAAGATTCCTTCATAGGATTCAAAATATCTTGAAAAATAAATATCATTATTTTTATATGGGAAATTATTTAATTTTAAAGAATTGATTCCAAAATTAAAGTGGAATTTTTCTCATTTTATATTCCATGTGATTGTTGAAAAGAATGTTTCTCTAATATGACACATATAAATTTTTTAATATGAATTTGATGTAATTATTCAATAATTATTCTTTTTCTAGATTTTTAATTATTATGATGATGATATTTTTATAAAAACCATTTTTTACACAAGTTGTGCTATTATGAATTGTTGAAATGTTAATAAATCATATTTATTTTACATGGGTTATGATATATGATGTATGTTTTATGATCATGTGGAACATATATGTTTGGTTTTAATTTTTTAATTGCTTTACCATGGATTATAAATCCCAACACTTAATTCTGTGTAGATAGTTATCTATTGAACTAATACGGACTAAAATATGGAGTGAACCTAGTTCATATAAGGATGTTTATCAAATATGATAGTATTAAGTGTGGACTATTACTATGTATATGATGGAATGTAGAGTGAACCCAATCCACTATGATGATATTGGAAGTGATCCTTTTCAAATGAAATAAATTACATTAAAAATGTGTATGAAAAAACCATATGTATTATATTAGTGTTATGCTCTCATTAATCATGAGCTGTAAAAATTTCAGGAACATTGGCACAACCGTTTGGATGTTATGCTCAAAATGCCGGGATGACTTTATGTGCATTCATGTCGGGACCACCATTTAAATCTCAACTTCAGATCACTTTATCATCATGAAGAAATAAGAATTAGCTCAGGCCATAGTTGAATAAAAGGATCTTCATATTTTTATCATTCTACTGTAAAACATTTAGCTTCATTGGGATTGGTTTTGGGCCCCACTTTTGTTTGATTGGCCTTAGGCCCATTATGCTATATCCAGCAAATTTCTGCATTCAGGCGCAAAAATATTTGTATTCCCTTAGAATTAATCCATCAGACCTAAAAGATAAAATGTTCCAAACAAAGTAATCAATCATATCCCAAAATATAAAATTCAAAAAATAAATATAATTTTGTCCGCAAACAGATGAATCATTGGGCCCAAATTTTCATTTTAAACATGAATTGCATTTAAGATGATAATTGAAGATCAATTTATGTAATTCACTAAAAACAATGTTCATGAACATTGGAAAAATGAATATAAAGATATTAAAGATTATTATTAGCCTCTTTTAGTGGCTAATCAACTCTTCCCATATAGGTAATCATTAGGATGTATTCATATGCTCTAGTGGAAACTCTTATTGAAGGATAATTCAACAAGTGGAAGATGATGGTCCCACCCTCCATTGATTTCCATAGAATATTATCATAGAATATCTTCTGATGTCATAAATGTTTTCTCAGATTGGCCATCAGTTTTAGGATGAATGGTCATAATGAAGTTTTGTTTATTGCTTACAGCAAGATAGAAACTTTTCCAGAACATCGAGGGGAATCTCAGATCAAGGTCGGATACAATTGAGAGTTGTACTCCATTCAGCCATAACACATAATTAATTTAAATCCATGAATTTTGATCAAAATAGAAGTCCTCTCAAATCACTATATAGTGAGTTGTCTTCCTAAGATGACCCACAATGACCCATATCGCATTGTTTCCTTTACATGTCCTTAGAAGTCCAGTGAAAAAGACCATGGTAATGTTGTTCCACTTCAATGATGGTATGGGTAGCGATTGCATCACCCCCTTGGACTTTTTCCTCCCATCCTTCACTTGCGGACATACCATGATCTTTGATGTATAGTCTGCAATCTCCCTTTTGATCTTGTATCCCCAAATGATATCTCAGATTTCTCAATTCATATTTCTTATCCCTAGGTGAATTGAGAAGGTTGAGCAATGTGAGTCATCTAGAAGCTCTTTCTTTATCTATGGATTAAATATGACACATAATCATTACCCAAATCTCATGCTTCCATCCTTGTCACCAATGAACTCTGATGATTACCCATTTCTAATAGCTTCCACCCTCATTATAATTTCGACATCATTTCATTGAGTATCCATTAACCATTCCAAAAGAGATGGATGAGAAATCATTTGTGAATGAATTGATGATGTTCCCTTATTTATTATTCCCATTTCCATCTTCATCAATTCTAAGAAGATTGAATCCTTCTCCAATCTCATCAATGATTGAATCGCTGGATCATTTCTATGTAGTGTATATGACACCTTGTTTTCTTTCCCAGGGTGGTAATAGATTGAGAAGTCATATTCATTAATAATTTATAACCATCATCTTTGTAGAATGTTTAACTCCATCTTTTTGAATATATACTATAGGATTTTGGGGTTCGTATATATTTCACACTTCTCCCCTAAGAGGTAATTTCGCCAAATTTTTATACCTAATATCACCGCAAAAAACATAAGATCATGTGTGGGATAATTATGCTAATGAACTATTTATTTTTTTTAAATCATATGGAATTAATTTATCATTTTCCAATAACACACATCCCAAACCCCTCATCAAAGCATCAATGATTACAGAAAACAGTTATCCACTTGTGGTAAAAGTGAGCATGAGCGTTGTGATAAGCCTCCATTTAATCTCTGTGAAGCTTTATTTGTATTCATCACTCCATGTAAACTTCACTACCTTACTAGTTAGCTTGGTATGAGTGTTTGAAAATCATGAGAAATTTCATCAAAATTGTTGATAATATCTTCCTAAACCCCAAATGCTCCAGATATCCGTTATAGATTTTGGCATCTGTCATCACTATATAGAATCTATCTTGGAGGGATCCACAAATATCTCATTACTTGTGGTGATATGGTCCATGAATGAGAGCTCCTTCAACCGGAACACATAGTTGTTGTACTTGGAAAAGAGATTCTCCTTCTAGAAGGACTATAGTACAGTTATTAGATGGTCCTCGTGATCCAACTTAGTTTTGGAGTATATTAGAATACCATCGTTAAATACTACAAAAAAATTTCTATGTAATCTCTAATGACTCTATTCATCAATTACATGAATATTGATAGAGAATTAGTGAGTCCTAAAGGCATTACAATGAATTCATAGTCCCCATATCTTTCACGAAAAGCAGTCTTGGGGATATCTTCCTTATTCACCCTTATTTGATACTATCCCATCTACAAATCCACCTTGGAGATGTATTGTGCTCCACACATCTAATCGAAAAAGTCATCAATTCTTGGGAGAGGATACTTGTTATTTATTATGAATTTCTAAAGATCAATATAATCGATGAAGTGGTTCATATATCTATCCTTATTCTTGACAAAAAGTGCTGGTGCACCCCATGGTGAAGCACTTGGGCGTAAAAAACCCATTATCTATATTATCCTTTAGTTGTTTCTTTAGCTCCACATGATCCAAAATATACAGTCAATACAGAGTATTGGATATTCGAAACTCCCCAGGTATAATATAAATTGAGAAATCAACATACCTTCGAGGAGGAAGACAAGGAAATTTTTCATGAAACACATCGGTGAATTCCCTCACAATAGGCATGTCTTCAACGATGGTTTCTTCCTTGGACTCAATCATCTGAGCCAGATGTGCATACTCATAGGGTAATAATATACACGCCTGTGATGATGGAGATAAAAATGATTCATTCTCTTCCTTGAACTTTTATATAATCGGAGGTCTATTATCCATATAGAGATTGATTTACCTTTAATGGAAATTTATGTAGGGTCTATTTAAAGAAATGCAATAAATGCTGAGAATTGCATCAGATTACACTAGAGGGAGTTAGAAGAAGTTCACTGGGATGTTCAATCCAAAAATTAAGACAAGGGAGGAGTATAATAATGGGATGCAATGATTTCCCCATTTTCTGTACTCACTGTAGCTTTACATCCATGATCTGTGGTGGTGTTGTATTGTTCTACTAATCTTTCAGGATATAAAAGAATATGTTTAACAAGAATAAAAAAGAATATTCGATATTCATGAATGAATTACAAGCTTACCTATCAGCACTTATTTTTTGGGATTCAAATCAGTAGTAGTGATGGCCAAAGCTCTCCCTTGCTGCCTTGGAGGTTGTGGGTTGCCTCCAAAAACCCGTGGCTTAGGACACTGATTTGCAAAGTGCCCCGATTACTTGAAGTTGAAACAATGAAAAATGCATTGACGGTCGAGCAGAGTTCTCCTCTCCTCTATCATAGCAGATTATTTTCATGATGAAACTTAATTTCTAGGTTCCCTTCTCTTCCACAAAAAAATCATTTCCTCATCCCCTTCAAGAAATTTTTGCGGTGCTTATTTTCACACCTTTGGAAATTATGGTGCTTTATTTTCCTAGCCCTATTGAATTTATCCATCAGACTGCAAGAATTGAAGTCCTCCTTACTCTTATTATCCCCATGATACCCATGAGATTTATTTATCTCCATTTCGACCGTGATGGATTATCAAACAATTTCTTCATAGCTATGGAAGTCACAGATCACCAATGATTTCTGTATGCTCAGTTTCAGCCAACCAAAGAAGCAGTCAACCATGAATTTGGAGATAATGACAATGGTGGAGGCATATCGTTCAAGCCTTGTAACATTTTCCTTATACACTCCAACAGATTCGTCATATGTTTTTTGGGAAACGTAGTCCCTTTCCATCATAAGTTAGAGGGTGCAAGGAAAATATTAATAAAAAAATATCTTCCAGAAATAATTCCATCTTAATGTATTGATCTCCTTATCAATCATCAGATTTCTGATAAACATCCACCATTGATCATCTTCACCCTCCATATGATAAGAAGACAGGATAACCTTCTCTTGTTTGGAACATTGAAGGATGGAGAAGATCTTTTCAATGGTTTTGATCAATTGTTCAGTGATTGAGGGATTGGATGATCCATTAAAAGTAGGAGGCCTTTGTCCCATGAATATCTAGATAGAGATATGTTCTTTCATAGGAGGGGTTGAACATTAATATTGACCCATGGTTCTATTCAAATCATGATTTAACTAAGAGAGATGTGTGACAATGTTCATGATTCATGCTCCCATCAGATTGGGCATATCATTAGTAATGTAACCATATTCTTCTTCACATCGATTGTTAGCATGATTCCTCCAATTATCGTCCATTTTCTGGAAAAAATGGTCAGTTAGGGGTTACAAAGAAAGGGTAATCCAAGGAAAAAAATAGATGAATTATAAATTACTTTTCATCCAAAACTTATGAATATATAGAATTCAATCTATGCTATTTGTGATCTACTTTCTAACATATATTCTTAGGTAAATTTATTAAATTACCTTAATAATGTTTCATACTAATCTTATGAATTTTCCAAATCATATCCCCTAGGTGTGTCGTAACCAATATTTCAGCAAGGCCTATTGTCGTGCACTAGTTCTCATTTGAGTCTTGCTCAATGTGGTGATTTCGAGTTTTACCCATAGGATACATATATGTCAGAGCTGACTCTACCAAAATGTATCCAGACCAAAATTTATTTGATTTATAAACTAATTTCTCAATAATCACCAATACATATGGTTGTTTTTATTATAGTTATTCTTGTCTATAGTTCTTCACTAGGTTTTTATAATCCTAATCCCAAAAACAACTAAATATATGATCTCATCCCAACTATGAAAAACCTTCCCTATTATATAACACTTAAACATGATTAATTACATAAACATCACATTATACAACATAGAAGATCAAGAGGTCTACTCTATTTGGGGGTTAGTATCATTACCTTAAAACATAAAACAAGAAATACTACATCTTTATTTAAAACAACTTTTACATGACCACTACATTCTATTATACATAGAATTTCTAATGATAACCTGGGGACATGTATGAGAAAAGGGTAAGACATAAAGTACAATAAAGGTATAAAAATGTAATTACATGAGGAATACAATACATGTTAGAAAATAGGCATATCCATGGAGCCCAAGAGATACATTAACAAAATGATTTATAAAGCATGATAATCTTAATATAGAAATGTGGAACAACATTTAATATAATTTTAGCATGAGCCAAGGGCCATTACACATGGATCAAGACTAAACTCTCATTGCATTTGAATTAGCAAGAGTAAACACTCATTTCACTTGACATGTCATTATACTAATCTTTACCCAATGCATTGGAGCGCTATTAGGGCTCACCATACTTAAACATTTCATTTTATGCATAAATGTTCCACATGGATCAGATAAGATGGATTCATTAAACCTCATCATTTATTACCGAGTAAAATAAATGTGGAATTAATAAATGAAACAATATAATCAATATGTAAATGTGAATAATGGTGAATAACCATGATTCAGAAATGGGCAGGGTATTCACTACACAATGACATTGGCTTGGAAAATCGTTGTGCAATTTCGACAGTGTAATGGCGTGACATAGGAATTCATAAAAATGTTTGACGAGAGGTTAATGGGAGTCTCATGATATGTACATGAAATGGACAGTATGTTTATCATATATATACATGTACCAACATATGTAATTGAATTAATATTCACAATACAATATAATTGCTTAAATGTAAATTAGGAGAGAGAGATTTCTTATGGAATGTTGACATGGTAACGGGTGTACATGAGGGTCATATAAAGAAAGACAAAGGGGTATATAATCATTAATACATAGAGAGAGAATTATGGGGGAGGTATATAATAATACCCCAACATTTATAATAGAAATAAAAAGTGAATAACAACATAATAAAATTGAGACAAAAATCAGAAATGAGGAAATCCTTTACTTGGATGTATGATCCCAAAGGCTCGGGAGAGGATTGAGAGAAGCATCATGGGAGCTTGGGGAATCTAGGAAGGATTATAGAGAGACTAGGGTAGATTTTGGATGAATAAAAATTAATTTGAGTGAATATTAAGTTGGATATTTGGTGGGTTTATTTATGAATGAAGAGGGAATACTTTATTATTTATGTTTGGGTCACCACACATTAAACTAGTCAATACCACAAACAAGATCATGATTTTTTCCCAAGGATTTGTCCAAAGGGGAGTGTAAAAAAATATTTTATATGTTAATTGTCCTCACGTCTTAAAATATTGATGGTTTATATGTGGTGGTGTGTCACACTCTAATTTAAAATAATTTAAAAAGACTAAAGGTTTTATACGTTTTGGAGGGTCCACTAAAGCACTGCAAAATAAACAAAAAAAAAACTAAAATCACATTATTTTATTTATAAAACATATATTGACCGAACATAATGTTTATATTATTTTTTACATCACTATTGGGTCATTATGATGTCACAAAACTCATTATGTATTTAAATGGTATTTAATTTTTACCAAAAAATTCGACTCTCTCGAAAAATTATGAAAAAATCACCGTTGGATAACTTTAACACCATGATTCCAAAAATAATATTAATTTTATCTAAATAATTTTATAAATATGTGAATTTTTAGTTTTAAAATAAAATCCGATATTTATAAAAAAATCATGGTTTTGACAATAACGACGTTCAAACCATAATAAAAATTAGAATTGAATTCATAATTTTATATGAAAATTTATATTTAATAAAAAGAAATTTTATTGTAATAATACTTTATTAAAATATTATTTAATTAATAAATCTATTAATTCATAAAAATGGACTTCTTAGTCGAATATTAAATAAAAATACTATTTGTGCTATAAAAATTATTTATAAAGTAACAATAATAAAATGAATGCACAGTCTTTATAGAAAAATAATATACATAGTCATAGTGCTAGGGTCTTGTTACATAACCACATATAACACCTACAAAATTCTGAAGGGTAAGGTCTGTTATGGTGACAGACTATTGGGGAGGCTCATGTAACTTCGCTAGTGTGGAAATATCTATTAACTTCCACTTCTCCATTAGTCCATTCTGCTCAAGCTTAACGTGTTCAAGCTTGGCTTGGACCTGGCCAATAGTGATTCCCAATGACTCCACCTCCATTATGAGCTTTGAAAAAGTGCCTTTGTATGGGGAAAGTCTACTAAATGAGGCCATCGTTTCCTTTGTATGAGTAAATCAGATTTGTTAAAGCCCAATATTTATACTAATCATGGGATCACTTTTCAACTACTATATTAGCAACGGTCATGTTTCATAATGATATTTTAAAAATCGAAAACCTAAAACCAAATATGATTGAAAAACATTTTACATAATGGTACATTGAATTAGATTAATAGGGATTTCCATTAATGAATTTTTTGGTCATTACACATGGGCCATCACAACCCATCTCAACCACACTGGTATATCATGAATACTGGGGTATCATGAACGTGAATTAAACCAACCATTTTACCTCCTACTACAATGTATGACCTCAACTATGAACCACCTCATAATCTAAAATATCATCCACACAGGTGACCTTTTTTGTTTTTGGACCTCACATTTAGTGTATATAAACAGTACAAAGATTAGAGAACATAGAATATTGGGTAGTCATCCATCCATCCTCTCTATTTGGAAGTTGGAAAAAACACCACCAAAACATTCTATTGATGATACACAATGTTCAATATGGATGTTGTGCATATTTAAATCAAAAGTATATTCCATGTTTATATAGTAATCAGAACACACAAACCCAACCTATGGGTTTACAACAATAGTTTCATCCCAACTCACAACATCCCACCCAAGAGAACACGAACATCACTACATTCACTAATACCATTAAATTCATAAAACCATAAAATCATTCCACAAACCACAGTCTGTGTTCTACATTTCATACCAAATTAAGATAAAATCAGTAATTATACATTACCAAAAAAATTCATATATATCCCGCCCATTAATTTTATATTTTAGAATCGAAAACTTTTAATGAGAAATATTATTTTAATTAAATAATTTATTATACATTTGAACACATTACATAAATGTTTCATTTTTTTATTATTAACTCTTATTTAAATCATTTTTGGGAAAATAGCACAAGAGATCATAATACAACAACAACCCATACTCCTCCGGAAACGACCTACATAACATTACCAAATATCATTAAACCAACCTAAAATCCCATCCAAATAACATTATAAGATTTCATATATTTCACATATCATATCTCTTATTTAAACAGGGGGATTGTTATCACATTTACATTACTTTTCATGTCCTTTCTAATAAAAACAAGAATTTCAATAGTTCACCAATTTATTAACTAAATATAAATTATATTAATATTTTATGCATGTTGAAATAAAAAATAACAAAATAATGGATAAAAAATCATATCTAATATAACACAAACAAATCCCATGAAGAAGGTTTTTTCTACAATGCATCAAGCATGTATAATCAAAAAAAAAATAACATCAAAATTGGTAAATCATGATTTTAAATACTCATCAAATTAAATTTAATTATAAATAATTAGTTGTCATCTTTAGGATATTTCATACTTCCTTATGAAATGATAGAATAGCATAATCCCTCCCACAGGTAAAACTGGAATAAATATGAAGAATCACCACCCCCAAACAAAGCATTTAGAACTACATCCCAAAATTTGAATAAGTGGAAGGAAACCACCGAGTACTAAATTTATGTTAAACACATAGATAAACAGATATCATAAAAACCCGTTACATTACCATGAAGAATAATAAAAAAATTGATTTCACTGGTAGAATACTTCTCTCGACTAAGGATAGGTAGACCGTAGAGAAATTAATGATATGAACTAACTTATAATCACCAAGGATCGATTTTCCCAGACCAGCGTAGGAATCTAATAAAAGTGGGATAAAATAAAATTATGGGATTCAATTGGGTATCCCATGGAATAAGAGATAATATGGAAGAAATTTAGGGATAGAATGTGTTTTGGTTATTTAGTTAGTTTGGAAAACTAGTCGCTATGGTGTAATACTGCTAACTATGGTGCCAAATCACATAAAAAAGACCACAATGAATGTGTAAAGACTAGAATATTGTGAGGATATTCAAAGATGTATCTATGAAATATGGTGAGGTTAATTCCATATTTATAAAAACATTTTAAATACTCTCCGATGTAATAGTAATGACCATGACCTTGGACATAACTACTGGAAAAAGGTAGCTATCGTAGCCCTACCCTACGGTGGAGTAACCCAAAAAAACAATACAAGAGAATTGAAACCTTCATGAAGCCATTAAAATGAAAAAAATATAATGGTAATAATTTATAATAAGGTATTTATTAGTGTATAAGAAATGTGTATACAATTATCATTAAATAAATACTATGCTCTAGAAACTCGTTTTCTAAAAAATGATATTCATTTTATTTTGTGTGTGGATATTATAAAAAAATTATAATTTTTTTAATAATAATTAAAAAATTGAATATAATTTTTATGTAATAATTTAAATATTATTTTATGATTATGTTCTGGAAATTTCTAAAAATGTTTAATTTTCATTTATTTATAGAAACTATTTTTTTATAAAATTATTATTTACTTTCCTTACATTGAGTGATTTAAAAAACCAATTATATTGTTGATTTTATTTAAAGTATCATCTGATTCGTTCTGTAAAACATAAAATATATAATTCCATAAGAATTATCCTCGTATTTAATTTTTGTAAAAGATAATTTTTACATTTAAAAACAGAATCATCCAAAAACTATTTCCATTATGTTTTATGAATTTATATTAAAATTGTAATCAACCACATTTACTAATTAAATGTTTAAAATTATATTTCATATCTGGAATTATGGTATTAAAATTTGGTAATCATTTTCTTTTTATAATTGGTAATAATGAATTGTCCCTATAGTACGATTTTTAACCTTAGTATGGTTCAAACTGATAATACTAGGTTAAAATTATATCTTAATTAGTTATAATATTTATAATAAAATCTTTTATCCTATTGAGTGAGTTTTTTCTACCAAATAAATGATAAATGAGTTAACTTAATTTTTTAAACATAATTTTAAATATGGGATCCTAAGCATGATATTTGTAAAGATAAGATATTATTTATTCAAATTTAAATCAATTTTTTTGTCTTTTAATTTAATGGTATAGTTGGAAGATTAAATTATATTTTGTATTTGACAAAATAGTCAAAAAATTAATTTTTATTGTTTAACAAAAAGAATTCAATTAAATATAAATATTTCTTAAATTTAATGTAAAATGATTTTTACACTTGAGTGTGTATATTCCTAAAAAATAATTTTCCTTCATTATGTTGAATTATATTTTAGGTAATTTCATAACACAATATAAATTCAATTTGAAAAAATATATTAAAAAATGAATTATCATGTAAATTTTTTTTAAAATTCTTCTTTTTGAGCCACATAAATATGTTATCATGGTAAACTATTGTGTTCTCACAGTTATGGAAAACATTTTTTAAAATTTCTTTAGCATTTCTATAAAGATTAAAATGTATCCAAATTATTTTTAAATGTGATCGGTTGAGTTTATTTAGACACATTGACACCTTATAATTGAATATGATGCGCCTTTTCCCCACTTGACATGATTATGATATATATAGTATTTAATCTTTTAACTAATTATCTGTAACGCCCCGACCCCAGTTACCTAGAGTCGGTGCATTATTACATAACATTGGCATGATCACAAGATAGATCAAATCTAGAAATACCGATTAGTTTAGTATCCTTGGAAACACTAGATATATTCATATGTCTTACATTACATCATAAAAATGAAAACTGCCACAACATAGTCTCCATTTTCAATACTCATATCTCCACATACTATCCCTACAGGTCATTCACAAATTACTTCTTGACATCCTGGGAAAAATAAAACATTGAAAGGGGTGAGCTTAGATGCCTAGTAAGGATAACAATATAGTGGAATCATTCATAAATAAGCATAAAAATTTAAGGAAATTCATAACTAAAATGGAAGACTTTCAAACTTGAACTTAAGAATAATATGGAAAATATAAAATGAAATAATTCCATTTACTTATTCACAATTATATTCCACTAATCAAATAATCACATGCAATTTCAATAACAACTTTCATAAAGATGAAATGTATAATGCCAGACTATCACAACCACATAGTCAAATCCTCATGCCAAGACTTCAAATAATATTTTGTCAAGGCCTCGTGGAAAGACACTAGTTTGTCTGATGAGACCTACCGATGCATCAAGGAGCTATAGCGGGCTCCACCCGTCACTAATTAAGTCCATTGCATTCCTCATATGAACATGTATAAACATAACATAAACATTCGTATTAAAACTAGCATACGAAATGTCAATAATTTCTCTATAAACCATGAATGGTATAAAAATAACACATCCATAGTCAAACATGTCACAAAAACATCAATAAAATATGGTTGTTTTGTATCATAATAAATCAATATCAAATAAGATTATAATTTATCAAAGGATGTTGACAGAGATCAAATCAAAACTATTTGAGAGAAATATCTCTTTTTATTGAAATCATTTAGAAGTCAGATAATTATAAAATAAATCATTTAATTTGAAAATATTCTTATATGATTGTAAGGGAAGATTTTCCGATTTATAATGGCATAAAATAGACTCATCCGCCGTATAAGTTAAAAAACATTCTAAGCTTAATTCTATCGAAAAGGTTAAAAAGTACCATTTTTGGAAAGCGACACAATGATTCATTTATAAAATTTTTATAAAAAGTAAAACAAGGGTATAAATGAATTTAAACTTTATTCTGTAAAATATTACGAATGTTTTAAAATAAATTTTTAAGAAACATGGATGTGGATGATAAAGTGGTCCCATTAGATAATTACGTATAAACAACCTCGAATAGTGAAGAGATTGTGAAATAAACCCTCACATTGTAATTTTCCTTGGCCGAGGGTTGGTTATCCTCCTGTATAATGGTGAAATAATTTTTATTAAATTATAAAATAATAATATACCTTAATATGATATCATATATGAACTTTTAACATTGATTTGTTAATAACATCTTAGTATTATCATCATTTCGGGTGTTAACGGATTCATTTTACTTTATTTGTTTTGTTAAATAATCCATGATTTTTATGGATAGGATGTATCATATTCATATCTAGAATGATATCATGTTCTCAAATTTTTTTTAATCATACAATAAGATTTAGTCTTGAATGGATATGATGGGAAATGAATCTCATCGCGTTCGTGGAGACGGTAATCCGTACGTACACACTAGTGACAATATCATTATTTTGATAGTAAAATAATTTATAAGTGGATGGTATATCTTATATACAGAATCATTATCATGTTATATTTATTATTTACATGATGTACACATCACTATTTCACCCATATAAATAATAATATATTGACTAACAATTACACCACAACAGGGAGACGGTAGGTCGTACGTACGCACGTACGGTGACATGTCATTCAAGGGATTGATAGAATAATTACATTGGTTATAACATAATTATAATAACATCAAAATATATAGAATATACTAGATTTATTAATTTATAATGGAAACAACTAAGAAAAAGGATCTGGAAGAAGAATGAAACATAAATGATGGTGGTGAAATCATTACTTCTTTGGGTTCTTCATTATGATTTGATCAAAAGGGATCCCTAGGTTGGCTTTCTAATCAAAATAAGGACACTAGGTTTAAGGGAGGATAGTTGAGAGGGTATTTGGTCTAGGGTTCGCTGAGAAAAATGGCTTGGAAGGTGTGAATTAGAGAGAAGGGGGAGTTCCCTTTTATAATAGGGGTGAGGAGCACCTTAGGAAAAACTTAAAATATTATTTTATAATAAATTCATATTCGGTTTCTAATTTCAACAAAGTAGATAATATAAATTCAAAGGTGGGGATAGGTCGAAAAAAAATCTACCAGTATGTTTTATACAAGTTTAAGTTACCATTTTAACCTAATCATTTAGATTTAACTCTAAGTTAAATAATTTAACTTTTACCGTGTCTTCTTGTATTCTTACAATATATGGTTAATAAACATACTATATACTACCAATATAACCCCTATTGATTCATTAATGTAATATATATTATTATATAAGTATTTTGGCCGAACCATAGATTTTTAGGAACATGATATCAATTAAAAATATAATATGTGTTTTTAAAACTATTTTATATCAATTTTGACACAATTTGTTATTTGTTTTTTGTTAAATTAATATAATCATTATTACTTCAAAAAAATTACATTGAATCAATCCTAACATGTCATATTCACCTATTAAATTCGTGGATGTCATAAAAACTTTGAAATTATATTTATTTTAAATTTTATAATAACATTTATTTGATTCTTTCATGAATAAGGTATTTACTGCATCATGATTGTGTCATAAATTTATTTATTTACGTAATGTCTAAAAATAATAAATAAAATTACATGATGTAGGAAATATTTTTATATTTCTAATTAATATTTATAATCGAATTTATCTTATATAAAACCCTATATTAAAAATATTTTAGTTATTAATCATTGATTTTAACCCATTTAACTCTTCTTTGAATTAAATAACTATAAATGTCCGAATATAATCCAAGTGGTCCTATATGATAATATTATATTCCTATAGTTGTTTTTGGTCGACATACAATTTTCAAATAGAATTAAGACATGTGTTAGGATAATATTATATCATTTTTAACCTGAATTACCCTATTTACTTTTAACCGTGTTAAATAATAGAAAAAAGTAACTATTCACCAAAAAATATTTTTATCTTCTTGAACAACATTTTACTCCTGGATATTAACCTTGTCTCTCGGATTTTCGAAATTCCACACACAGAAGCGGTGAAATTATGTTTTATATAAATTTCAAAATTCTCCTAGGAGGTGGGTAAAAGATGGTGAAAAGTTCTATAAAATTATTATATATCTATAATTATTCTGAAATAACTCCAATGAATTACATTGAACTAATATTGGTATTATTTATCTATTTGTACCTTAATTAAATTTAAATAAAATAAGTAATTATTTAACCAAAAATTCGTTTTTAAACAATAACTCAGTGTTTTTCACTGTTCATCAAAAAGTGAATGTTTTCAGAAAAATACCAAAAATTCACCCTCGGCTAATTTCGATATTCAAGAATCCAAATATGAAGTCCATTTTGAATGATAAAATTTATAAATTTCCAAAAAGGGGGTATTACTCTTCATAACGGCTACTTTGATTGGTCGTGGTGTGTTAAAACTCTATGTTGCGTACAACACACGCTACTGTATTATTCAAAGAGAATCATACCGTAGAAGTTTGGGGTGTTACATTCTCCCCTCCTTCAGATAATTCCGTCCAAGAAATTTCTAAAATATTACTGCATAAAAATACATGAGTGATTCTTCATCATAAGTTCCCCAGGATCCCACATTTCCTCTTCCATCATATGGTTTCTCCATAGAACTTGTACGAGACGAGTCGTCCAGTTCTCAGCACTTGTTCTCTCGTACTAAGAATATTTACGGGCTCTTCGCAATAAGACAGATCAGGTTCCAGTTCTAATTCCTCATAGGTGAGTATATGCAATGGTTCAGGCATGTATTTTCCCAATAGTAATACATGGAACACATAGTGAACTTTGGAGAGATTTGGAGGCATCGCCAATCGGTATGCTACAGCCCCAATTCGTTCTAGAATTTCAAAAGGTTCGATGTACCTGGGACTCAATTTACCTTTCTTACCGAAACGTATGACTCCCATCCATGGGTTTACCTTCAAGAAAACATGATCTCCTACATGAAATTCCTAATCGTTCCTTCGATTATTGTCATAGATCTTCTGCCTATTTTGAGCTGCTTTGATGTAGTTTTAGATTACCTTTACATTTTCTATCGTTTCATTCACTAGTTTCGGGCCAACATGTTTTCTTTCACCAATAGTATCCCAATAGGTTGGTGTGCGACATCTCTTTCCGTACAACACTTCATATGGTTCCATCCAACTACTTGAATGGAAACTATTGTTTTAGGAAAATTCTACCAGTGGTAAATATTGATCCCACATACCCTGAAAGTCATGTGAGCATGATCTCAACATGTCTTCTATGGTTTGAATAGTTCGTTGTGATTATCAATCTATTTGAGGGTGGTAGGAAGTTTTAAAATGAAGTTCAGTATCCAAGGCCATCTAAAGACTCCTCCAGAATGTTGATGTAAAATAGGGATCCCGATCAGAAACAATCGATAGGGGTACTCCATGAAGTCTCACAACTTCATTAATATATAGTCTTGCTAGACGTTCAAGTGGTAAATCCTACTTTATAGCAAGAAAATGTACTGACTTGTTAATACTATAAAAAATGACCAATATTGCATCATTCCATCTAGTATTCTTTGGTAGTCCCATGAAAATGTCGATCATGATATTCTCCCATTTCCACTTAGGTATGGGAAGAGGTTACAATACTCCACTAGGCTGTTGCCTTCCAGCTTTCACTTGTTGAAAAACCGTACATCTTGACACTAAATCATCAATCTCCCACTTCATGTTGTTCCACCAAAAATGTACCTTCAAATCTCTAAACATTTTGGTGCTCCCAGGGTGTATAGAGAAATTGGAACTATGGGCATCATCCAACAATTCTCTTTTTAGATCAGGTATATCGAGAACAAAAAGTCCCTTCCCCAACTTCAAAATTCCATCTTCATACACAAAGTCACTCAAATTCCCATCATTCACACCTTTAATCTTCCTTTGTAACTATTCATCATCGGTCTGAGAACCCTTTATCTTTTCTAGTAAATATGGTTTTTAATCCATTTGAAAAATCATTTATGTTTCACCTTCCATGGTGATTCCCATATCTATTTTCACTATATCCATGAAAATAGGATCCCTTTCAATTATCATCTTGTTCAAAACTCCATGATCCTTTCTGCTCAAAGCCTCGGCCACCTTATTTTCCTTTCCCGGGTGGTAGTGTATCGTGCAATAATAATCTTTGAGTAGTTCAAGCCATCTCATTTGCCTCATGTTGAGTTATTTCTGTGGGAAAATATACTTGAAACTCTTGTGATCGGAATAAATGTCAAATTTATCACAACAGAGATAATGTCTCCATATCATCAAAACAAATATTACAACAACTATCTGAATATCATGAGTAGGATAGTTTTTCTCATGAATTTTTAGTTGTCTTGATTCATAAGCAATAACTCTATCATTCTGTATAAGGACACATCCGATTCCTTTCATTGATGAATCACTATAAATAACGGACCCATCATTCTCTGATGGTAGAGAAAATATAAGATCATTGAATAAACTTCTCTTCAGTTCTTCAAATCATTCTTCACACTCTTTTTTCCACACAAATTTAACCCCTTTACGTGTGAGCATCGTTAATGGGTTATCCAATCAAGAAAAATTCGGGACAAAACATCGATAATAACCTGCTAAACCGATAAAACTATGTACCTCGGTTATACTCGTTGGTGTTGGCCATTCATTGATTGACTTGGTCTTTGAAGGATAAATATAGATTCAATCCTTAGAGAAAATATGGCAATGAAAAGAAATCTCTTGAGGCCAGAATTCACACTTGCTAAAATTCCCATATAATTCATATCAATTCAGAGTCTTCAATATAATGCACAAGTGATTTTAATGATCATTGTATATTTTGGAGTATACCAAGATATCATCAATAAATACAAATAAAAAGTCATCATGATATTCCTTGAAAACTCTGTTCATTATATCCATGAATACATAGGGTGCATTAGTCAAACCAAAAGGCATTACTGTAAACTCATAGTACCCGTACCTTGTTTGAAATGCTATCATTGGAATGTCTTCCTTCTTCACACAAAACTGATGGTATCATGATCGAAGGTAGATCTTTGAAAAGTATTGAGCTCCATGTAGTTGGTCAAATAAATCCTCAATGCGAGGTAGGTGATACTTGTTCTTTATTGTTATAGCATTGATCTCCTTGTAGTCGATACATATCCTCATATATCCATATTTCTTTTTAACAAAATGAATTGGGGATCCCCATGGAGAGACATTAGGGCTAATAAATACCTTATTAATCAATTCCTCTAGTTTTTTCTTTAGTTCAACTAATTCCACAGTGGGTATTCTATAAGGGGTCTTTGATATAGGCCTTGATCCATGAATTAAATCAATGGAAAACTCAACTTCTCATTCTGGAGTATGTCTGGGTAAATCTTCCGAAAACACATCTACATATTCTTTCACAACAAGTACATCCTCTATTTGACCATTCCATTCTTCACCCACAATTATTGCATTCTCTTTCTCCACGACAATTGAATTTAGTTGAGCTACTGGGGGTGGATCTAGATAAGAATAATGTTATGACGATTCTGCCCTAAAGATAAGGTGTTCCTTATCATCATCATCAAAAATCGTAACCTCCTACTTTTTATAATAAATCTTCACATCATGGTCTGAAAGCCAACCCATACTGAGGATTATATCAAATTCAGTCATGGGCATAACGATGAGAATAGCAGATAAAGAACATTTATATGCCCTAATGGGAACAGATCCACAGAACCATGTAGCAATGATACTTCCCTTAGGGTTTCTGACTGACAACTCTATTGTTAAATCAAATTGGAAATATATAATTTTCATAGAAAACCGGGAAGATATGAAACAATGCGATTATCCAAAATAAAATAAAGCATTTTCTAAACTAGAGGAAACCATTAAATTACCTTCCACAGCGTCTTTCGGAACATCTAACTCAGCAGTAGTGATCACATAAGCTTGGCCATTTTCCCTTGTCCTTTTCTGAGGCAAGTTTCCCTTAAGCTTAGAACATTCATTTTCATAATATCCCATCTCATTACAATTATAGCATTCCATGTTGACAGAAACTATTTTTCCCTTGCTATCATGAGCTTGGTGACTTTTTCACCACACTTGTAACAGACTCCCATTCCTTTTATGCAAGTACCAGGGTGTATCTTCCCACATTTACTACATGATGGATTTTCAACATTTCCCTTCTTCCCCTTATTTCCATTTCCAAATTGATCATAATATCTCTTCTTATCTTTCTTTTCTTTAAAGTCATAAGCCTTAGAGAATTCTTTTTCTGTCTTGATAGCACATAGGACAATATCTTCATACAATGAGAAGGTTTCTGAGACTAATGCTTGATGGAGAAATGATTTTAACCCATAAAAGAAACGATCAATATTACTTCTTGGGTTACATATATAATCTGCAGCATACATCACTAACCTTGTAACGTTAGCCTCATACGTTGCGACATTCTCACCATCTTTCTGCCTCAGCCTCAGAAATTTCCTTTCCAAATCTGCTCAATAGACTCAAGGAAATTATTTTTCTACGAAAAGCTATTTGAACTCCCTCCATTCCATATCTGATACTTCATCATCTTCCTTCATCTGTTGTATCAATGACCACCATTGATCAAAATCTCCAGTGAGCCAGTAAACTGCCATGATAACTTTTTCCCTTTCAGTACTCCCCAAGGCATGGAATATTTTCTCTAAAAAATTTATCCATTGCTCAGCTACAAATGAACTAGTACTCCCATTGAATGTTAGTGGTTGTTGCCTCATGACGCGATATAACATTGATCCTCCACACTGTGGATTAGGGTGCTCCATACGGGTAAGGATATTATTCATATCTTTAGTGAGTTGTCCCAGTATGGTGATTATCTATTCAGCACCAGTTGCATCACTAGCTCCACTATACTTATCTGGAGCAGGAGGGAAATCCATACATGGAGTTCATGCATTTATATGGTTTCCATTCTTTCTACTAGGCACCATATCTAAACAATGTCATAAACTCGATTAGTTTATGAATAGAAATACATAATTCCAAACATGCAAAACACTTAACATAGATTCAATAGATTATGTATATAATCCATAATCAATAAAATGTTTTCATTGAGGAAGTATACACTCATAAACCCTTCATAATGGTTTGTAAATAAAATTATAATAATCCTAAGCATATCCCCTGGGAGTGTCGTAACCAAGAGTGCAGCAAGGCCCATTGTCATGCACCAGTTCCCGTTCGAGTCTAGCTCAAAGTGGTGTTTTCGGGTTTTAACCCTAGGTACATCTGTTCCAGTGCCGCCTCTAACTAATCATATCCAGACAAGGTTGTATTGCATGGAAAACTCATAAAATATCTATAATACCAAAATTCTAGGAAGTTCTTCTATACTAATCCTCAAAGTCTATTATAGGGCTTTGTTCTCTAATCAGAGATTATCTAAATCTAGCTTCCATGGATTGTACTAATCTTCCACTAATACCAATTGTAACTCTCCGACCATAGTTACCCAGAGTTAGTGCATTATTACATAACAATGGGATGATCACAAGAAAAATCAAATCTCGAAAGGCCGATTAGGTTAGTAGCCTTGGAAACACTAGATATATTCATAAGTATAACATTATATCATAAAAATAAAAATTACAACAACATAGTCTCCATAGTCCACACTCATTCTCCACAAACAATCCCTATAGTTCATTCATAAATTACTAATTCACATCCGGGGAAAAGTAAAACACTGAAAGGGGTGAGCTCATATGCCCAGTAAGGATAAAAATATAGCGGAAACTTTCATAAATAAGTATGAACATTTAAGGCAATGTATAAATAAAATGAATTCCTTTTAAACTTGAAGTTCAGCATAATATGGAAAAGATAGAATGAAATAATTCCATTTACTTATTCACATGGATATTCCACAAATCAATAATCACATGCAATTTCAATAACCACTTTCATAATGATGGAATGCATAATGCTATACTATCATAACCACATAGTCAAGGCCTCGTACCAAGACAACAAACATGATTTGGTCAAGGCCTCATGTCAAGAAAGTAGTTTGTTTCATGAGACCTACCGATGCATCAAGGATCTATAGAGGGCTCCACTCTTCACTTATTAAGTCCAATACATTCCTCATATGAACAGGTTTAAACATAACATAAACATTCGTATTAAAACTAGAATACGAAATGTCAATACTTTATCTATAAACCATGAATGGTTGAAAAATAACACATTCACAGTAAAACATATCATAAAAACTTCAATCCAATATGGAAGTTTTGTATCATAATAAATCAACTTCAAATAAGCTTAAAATCAATCAGAGGATGTTGACATAGATGAAATCAAAACTATTTGAGATAAATGTCTCTTTTTTTAAATCATTTAAAACCACATTATTATAAGAAAAAAAATTTACGTTGAAAATATTCTTATAAGCTTGTAAGGGATGCTTTGACGATTTATAAAGGCGTAAAATAGCTGCATCCATCATATATGTTAAAAAACATTCTTACCTTAATTCTGTCAAAAAGGATAAAAATGACCTTGTTTGGAAAGCGACTGAATTATTCCTTTATAAACTTCTTATAAAAATTCAAACAAGGGTATGATTTAATTTAACCCATATTATGTAAAATATTAAGAATGCTTTTAAATACATTTTTAAGAAACATGGATGTGGATGACAAAGAGGTCCTAGAAGATAATTACGTATAAACAACCTTGAATAATGAAGAGATTGTGAAATAAACTCTTACCATGTACTTTTCCATGGTCGAGAGTTGGTTAACCTCATATATAATAGTGAAATAATTGTTATTAAATTATAAATCAATCATATACATTAATATGATATCATATATGATCTTTTAACATTGATTTGTTAATAAGATATTAGTATTATGGTCGTTTTGGGTGTAAATGGATTCATTTTCCTTTGTATATTTTGTTATGTAAGCCATGTTTTCTATGAATAGTTTGTATCATATTCATATCCAGAATGATATCATGTCCTTAAATTATATTTTTAATCATCCAATAGAATTTATTCTTGAATGGATACGATGGGGAATGAATCTCATCACGTTCGTGGAGACGGTATTCCGTACGTAAGCACGAGCGACAATATCATTCTTTTGATATTAAAATAATATATAATTGGAAGGTATATCATATATACAGAATAATTATCATGTTATATTTATTATTTAAATGGTGTACTCATCATTATTACACCCATATAAATAATAATATATTGAATAACAATTATTCCCCAACGTGGAGATGGTAGGTCGTACATACACATGTACGGGGACATGTCATTCAAGGGATGGATAGAATAATGAATTTTGTTATACCATAATTATAATAACATCACAGTATAAATAAAATACTTGAGTTATTATTTTATAATGGAAACAACAATGAAAAAGGAAGTGGATAAAGAAAGGAACTTGAACGAGGGTGGTGAAATCATGATATCTTCTTCGGGTTCTTTTTTCTGATTTGATCAAAAGGGCTCCATAGGATGGATTTATGATAAAACTAAGGCCTCTAGGGTGATGTGAGGATAGTTTAGAGGGTAGTTGGATAGGGGTTGTCAGAGAAAAATGGCTTAGATGGTGTTAATTAAAGAGAAGTGGGAGTTCCCTTTTATAAGAGGGGTGAGGGGCACCTTATGAAAAACTTAAAATATTATTTTATAATAAATTCATATTCAGTTTCTAATGGCTAAAAAGTTGATTATTGAATGTATAAGGTGGGAATAGGTCAAAAAAACTCATCCAATAGTTTATAGATAAGTTTAGATTACCATTTTATCCTTATCACTTAGATTTAACTCTAAGTAAAATAATTTATTTTTTACCGCGTCTTCTTGTATTCTTACACTATATGGTTAATAAACATACTATATAATGGCAATCAAACCAAAATTGGTTCATTAATGTAATATATATTTTTATATAAGACTTTTCACCGAAACATTGATTTTTAGGACTATTATATCAATTAAAAATAAATTATTTTTTTAAAAAACTATTCTATGTCAATTTTGACACTATTTTGTATATGTTTTTTCTTAAAATAATAACAACATGATTACTTCAAAGAAAATAAATTTAATCAATCCTAACATGTCATATTCACCTATTAAATTCTTTTATGTCGTAAAAAATTTAAAATTTTATTTATTTTTATATTTATAATACCATTTATTCGATTCTTTCTTGAATAAGGTAATTACTGCATCATCATTGTGTCATAAATTTATTTATTTATTTAATGTCTAAAAATTATATATAAAATACCATGATGTAGGAAATCTTTTTATATTTCTAATAAATATTTATAATCTAATTTATCTTATGTAAAACCTTATAATAAAAATGTTTTACTTATTAAACGTTGATTTTAACTCTTTTAACTCTTCATTGAATTAAATAATAATAAATTTCCTAATCTAATCCAAGTGGACCTAAATGATAATATTTTATTCCTAAGGATTATTCTCATCGAGATACACATGCCCAAGAGAATTATGACATGTGTTAGGGTAATATTAATAATAGTTTTACCCTTAATTACCCTATTTACTTTTAACCGTCGTAAATAAAAGTAAAAAGTTACTATTCACAAAAAAAAATTATCTTATTGAACCACATTTTACTCCTTGATATTAACTGTGTCTCTCAGATTTTTGAAATTCCACTCACAGAAGTGGAAAAATTTAGTTTCATGTAAATTTCCAAATTCACCTAGGAGGTGGGTAAAAGACGGTGAAAAGTTCAATAAAATTTTCATATAACTAAAATTATTCTAAACTAACTCCAATAAATTACATTGAACACATGTAAGATTATTTTTCAGTTTTTACCTTAATTAAATTTTTATAAAATAAATAATTATTTAAATAAAAATTCTTTTTTAAACAATAACTCAGTGTTTTTTCATTATTCATCAAAAATTGAATGTTTTCAGAAAAATACCCAAAATTCACTCTAGGATAATTTCAATATTCAGAATCCAAATATGAATTCCATTTTGAATGATAAAATTTATAAAATTTCTGAAAGTTGTTATTACTATTCATAATGGCTACATTGATTGGTCGCGATGTGTTAGTACTCAAAGTTGCGTACAACACAGGATACTATATTATTCAAAGAGAGTCGTACCGTAGAAGCTTGGGGTGTTACATTATTATTGTGTCATCTCCTTCATCTATAAAATGGAACCTACCCTCATCCATTATGACACAAGCTGAATAACTTTATATTTAATGATCCATAGGAAATAAAATCCAATCGTCCATTCCCACTTCCCAAATATTCAGGAATTTTTTAAAAAAATCAATCATTTTGAGGCTTAATGTGTATACCAAAGGATGTTTCTTAGGGATGATGTGTAACAGTTGTCTATGTACATTCATTCTTATTTATTTTTACACAGACCATAAATACGTGGTATACATTTTAAAATAAATAAATAATTATATTAAATGAAATTAATTTATTATTCTTAATTTTTAATAACCATTTTATACAATCTTTTTATCCTTCCAAATGAGAAAACATCGCTCCTACATACCCATGTCTTACAATTTCAATAGAGTAATGAAATTTATTTTTCACCACTATTTTACTTAGATGAATATAAATATAGAAAACATAAATATATATCACATTTACTAGTCCCTAATTTTAGTTTAAAATAACATTAAACATGATATATATCTAAAATAGAAACATTGAGCATTAGCCAAATCAAGATATATTATAAATATATTAATCAAATGTGACACTAATAACCACACCATTCAATTAGAGGGAATTACAATGGGTAACCACATTATAAAAATTATGTATAATGGACCAAATCAACACTAATTTATATATTATGTATTATTAATTATAAACTAATTTTTTATTAAAATCATTTTATTCATTAAAAAACGAATTTTGGCAAAGATTGATTTTTATTTCATTTTCATTCTGGATATTATAAAAATTTAATCCATCTTATTAAGATTTATTTTATAAAATAAATAATTTTTTAAATAATCTATCAAAATTTACTTATGTTAGAATTTATGGATTTTTGTTGAATGTAATGCTTTTTAGTAAATATTGTAGAATCCTAATTTTTGAAATACAATTATTTATTTTCATTAAATAATTTAATTTAAAATGGTCATTGTAATATTAATTTGGTCATTAATTTAAATATGATCATTTTTATTTAGAATGATAAAAATAAGACCATTAAAATAATTAATTAACATTATTATGATATATGTTAGTTTTTGTGCTCAAAAATCTTTTTTATAAAACCATATTTTATAATTTACAAATCTAATTTAAAATTAATCAATAAGAATTATAGATTTTAAACATTAAAAATTTAATGACACATTTTGAATCATTATGTTAAATGATGGTAAATTTTTCCCTTTTATTTTTGATCATTATTAATAATAAATGAGATAAATATTTTTCACCTCAATAAAGTTAAATTGGGTAAAATGAGGGAAACACCCTAACATATGGTATCAATATCTATCAAAAAACATGTCCTTGTTTTCTTACATAAGCTAAATTTGACCATATAAATCCAAAATTATAATATTCATAAATTTGGTTCTATTTATCCATGCTAGATAAATTTATATCATTTTTTGTAATCTAAATTCTAAAATAACACTTTTTTGATTTTTTATATTCTTTTATGAGTTCACATATGGATAATAATATGATATAAATGAATATGAAATTTTATTTTTAAAGATATTAACTTTTTATTATTATTATAATTGTGTTTAGAATTATAGTAGTGGTATAATTTCCTTATATTCATTCACAATTTACACAAGGTGTTTGTGCAAGCATTAGAAAAATAAAAGTAAATGTTTTTAGAAATATCAAAAGTAATATTTTTTAAGAATAATAATTGTTTCAAATAAATATTATTGTTAATAATAATGTTAAATATTTTCATAAATATATTTTAATACATTTTAATAATAATTTATTTTATTTCAAATTAAATGACTAGGGACAAAAATTGCATTAATGACATTTTATAAAGAATAATATTTTATTAAAAAGTTTAAAAAATAGAAAAATATTAAAGTAAAAAATGTTGTCTATTAAATGTTCTAAAATATAACCTATTTTTTATTTATTATACACTTTATACCTTATAATTCTAATTTTAACCTTTAATATGGATATGTATTTACCATAGTTAATGATAAAATTTGTTAACCAAGGTGTTAAAATAAATTATATTGTTTTAAATGATATCCAATCAAGTATAAATTTGAAGTTATGATTATTATAAGAGTGTATTCTAATTATCAAATAACTAATTTTATTTTGGATATTTTTATAATAGTTAGATACATATTATGTCATAATATGTCATAAATATCCAAATATGCACCTTCCGTCCCTAATAAATGGACATTGTTACAGTCTAATCATTAACCAAATTTGAGCAACATATATTTTCTAATATCATTCCAATTATATTCTAATATTATTCTTCTATGAATTAGATCGTATAGTCTTCCTAAAACTATATTCCAAGGTTCCCAGATGATGTATCTAAAGGACACCTACCAAAGAAGATGTAATCATCATACCAAATCTCTTTTAATATATTTATTCTTATACCTACCCTTGATTAATGGTGTTCATCTTAAATTATTTAATTCAATTTCCTAAATAACATTATGTTTGGTAATTATTTAATAAACAACATTATTTACCTTATGTTCCATCAAATGGGAAGTGAAATTATCACTATTGAATATATGTGTACTACCACATCCATAAAGCAAATAAATTAAATTTTCATCAAAATATTTAATTAATTTTCATTATAATGGGATTAATGTTTATATATTATATTTACAAAATAGTTATTATTATGGAATTATAATATCATTTCATATTTCTTATCTTGCAAACTATTTAAAATGACAATATCGCTCGTGCGTACATGTGAATGACTATCTCCATGAAGTGATGTGTTTCATTACGAATTTTATTTTTACATGGATGGTAATGAGGATAAATATCATATATATATATATATATGTAATTTAAGAATTAATTATGAATTTATAATGATAAAATAATATTTTCATATCTTTCCAATTTTATAAAATGAAAAACAATGTTAAGTTGTACGTATATTCTACCATCTCTATGAATAGTTTTAAATCATTTTTCAATTTCTAAATTTTTTGAATGACTCCAAATATATATATAATGAATATATATTATATGTATACCATTATTAAAATTTCTTATATAATATAAATAATATCAAAGTATTTTTACAAGAAATACCAATCCCAAATTTTCATGAAAAACAAATAAACTAAAACCCATAAATAGTGATTTAAATGAACATTTTTTAATAAATTGGTGTTATGTCATAACACACTGATCATATATGATATTATAAGTATGTACATAATTAATTTATAGAATTAAAATAAATTTAAATTTATTATAATGGAGTTTTTAGATCTTTTTAATTAATTCAAAAGTGAGGTTTGAAATTTATTTTATAATCTCAATTTTTATCAGAAATTTTTGGTTTATTTTTTCATTGGTGGAATTTTATTACTATTCTAGGATTAAAAAATTTAATTTTCTCCTCCTATGGTTATATTTTGACGTTATAGGTTCTCTATTTATGTTCCTCTATTTAATAACTCAAAATAATGAACAAATTTTTTTATATATAAACCAAATTTATTTCCCTCTTCACTCAAAAATACATTTTATTACAAGTCCTTTTTTTCTAGAAAAGCTTTTCATGAATATTTTAAATAATCATAATTTATTTTTTAAATTCATTTTCACCCATGATTAAAATTTATTAAAATTAATAAAAAGAATATTTTTTTCATTTTATTAATGAGGTACGACTGTCTTTTTTACTAAATACATGAAAGGAATATTTCATTTAACATTAATAGAATTAATGGAATTTCCAACAATCATGACCACTTAATTATTTGAAGATTCCTTCATAAGATTCAAAATATCTTCAAAAAGAAATATCAATATTTTTTTTGGGAAATTATTAAATTTTAAACAAGTGATTCCAAAATTAAAGTGGAATTATTATTATAATATATTCCATGTGATTGTTGAAAATAATGTTTATATAATATGATAGATATTAATGTTTTATTATGAATACGATGTAATTATATAATAATTATTCTCTTTCTAGGTTTTTAATTATTATGATGATGATATTTTTATAGAATCCATTTTTTACACATGTTATGCTATTATGAATTGTTGAAATGTTAATAAAACATATTTATTTTACATGCGTTATGATATATGATGTATGTTTTATGATCATGTGTCACATATTTGTTTGGTTTTAATTTTTTAATTGGGTTACCATGGATTATAAATCCCAACACTTAATTCTGTGAAGATAGTTCTCTATTGAACGAATAAGGACTAAAATATGGAGTGAACTTAGTTCATATAAGGATGTTTATCAAATATGATAGTACTAAGTGTGGACCTTTACTTTGGATATGATGTAATGTACAGTAAACCCAATCCACTATGATAATATTAGAAGTGATCATTTTCCAATGAAATAAATTACTTTTCATATGTGTATGAAGAAAACATAAGTATTATATTAGTGTTATGCTCTCATTAATCTTGTTAGATGATTATATTTTGATTAATGTCTTATTATATATCATTATTTATGATATGAATCTTGATTATGGAATATGATATGGTAGGTGTGGTTATCAATTGATAATATGATGTTCTCTAGTCCTTATGCTCATGTTCTACTTAATTGATAAATATTATATCCCATATTTATCCTTAATGAGCATCTAAGCATACCTTTTATTATGTATCCATTCGCTAGGTTATAATGAATGGTTTTAATTTATGTATTTATTTTAGGAGTTCTTTCCGATTTGATATTTATGGAAGATGTTGGATATATTTTATAAAATATGAATATTTTGTATCTAGTCTCCAATTAATCAAAAACTATATGGTCAGTATGAATATATATTAAAAAATTATTATTTCTCTTATATGATTTAATATCTATGTTTAAAACATGTGGGTTACAATAGTTATCATCATCAGAGGGGTTATTCAGTTTTTTATAATATTATTGGAGAATCTTTTTGAATACTGTGAGGAAAATCTTATGTAAATGATAACATCGTAATGTTTTTATATGGTAGAAACTATGTAGTCTTCTTGTCTATGAACCCCTATATAAATACTTTTAGTGTACATGGTTTTGTAATAGATTCATCTTGAGGTAATAATACCAAATATAGTTTTTCATATATATCATTTCAATTATTCTGATGCACTATGACGGTTCTCATACCGTAGACCAGTTCTGACACTCCGGGTGGATATGTTTAGGTTAATGGAAATTTTATTTGTGAACCATTTTTTATTATTTATGTAGATATTGATCTTGGATTCCCAAGGATAAACAGAATGAGCCATAGAGTGAAAATAAGGTGTCAAGATATATATCTTCAATGAAATATGTTTCATGATTATATGATGTCCCACATTGATTATTGGTTATAATGTTATTATTTTTGATTTTTTTCAATGACTATAGGGTGATGAAATAGTGTTATGATGACTGTGGAAGACAATTCAATGATTTACACATGAGAAATCAAATTAAAGAGGAGCTATAATGTGAAAAATATGAATATTCATATTCATATTTCTTTTTTTATTGTTAACATTGTCAATATGGGTGAGTTTATTTGCATTCATAATATTATAAAAATGGTGTTTCACGAAGTCCATAGAGGGAAAATGATTCATCTTCTAATTTGTTGAGGATGTGGAAATTAGAACCTAGGTAAGTTTGAATAATTAAATGGAAGATGTTTTGGGTCTCTAAAAGATGGTTATATAGAAAGAAACTACTAATTAAAAAATGATAGAATGATGGAGGTTTATGGATTTCATAATAAAAATTAATATATGGTATAATGTATGATGTGTGGGGAATATAGGAATTTTCATAGTCAATTCCCTATTCCAATAGTAAAATCATACACCAAGGAAAGATTTATGATATTCTTATAATTTATGTGAAATGATTTAGGTTTTTAAGTATTAGGAATTGATTATTATGTTGTATATGTGTGGTATCAATGATATTCCAGTTATAAAAATCATAAAACATAAATTGATTGTTTGATAAATTTTTTATTTAATTATTTAAAAATATTTGACGAATGGTGTAAACAACTATGAAAAATGATTTAATGATAATGTGATGATTTTTAGAGATCATGATATTAAGGGAAATACAACTCTTAAAATGTGCCTATAACTTAGTTAACAATGTTTTTATTAGAATGATATGAATGATATTGATGACGTTAATGTGGTGGTATTTATATCTTCTAAATTGGTTGGTGATGTCATAAATGAGTAATTTAGGTAATCATTGATTTTGTTTACTTTAAATTTTTTTATTTATATAATATAGTTATAGTCTATGATTTTTTGAGGAATACAGATTGTGAAAATTTTTAGAATCATATATATATTTAATTTTTTTTATGTTTGGGGGCCGAAGCCCATTTTTTTTATTATATCAAAGAAAAGTCCTCTTTTAACTGGGTAGAGGGAAACCCATTACATAGCCCGAAGGCCCAGTGGGCTTGTAACCCATTACATAGCCCGTAGGCCCAAATTTTTTGCCCAATTCACATTCTGTGAATAGTAACCCACCTGCTATAGTACCCACATAGTACCGCCGCCGCTACAGTGCCATGTCGTCGCTACAGTACCCGCTGATGAACAGTGCCCCCACTGCTACAGTACACCTACAGTACTGCTACAGTACCTGCGCCCAATGGGTTTTCAACCCCCATATTGCATGTAGCATTACGGGGTGCTTACCACTAAGCCAAACCCCAACTACAATCATATATATATTTAATGTTTTTTATAGTGACTTCAATTATTAGTATATATTTAGAAAATATATGATCAAGGAAAAAACATTTTGTGTATGTGACATTATTAACAAACTTATGATGGATGGGTATAAATGTTATGTTTCATCTTAAATTATAATTTGTAATAATTTTTTATTTTATTTTTCCGTTCTAAATTGGTTCATATTTATTTTGGAGGTGTATAATGGTTATCTTTTTATGGAATGTATTAATATAATCCTTGGTAGTAATTTTCGAGGTTTTGTAAATTAATCTATTAAATAAATCCAATTTGGATAATATATGAATTTTTTTTGGATTTTATAAATATTTAGTAAAATGAGTAATTAATTTTAATTTTCTTATAGATTTTAAAATCTATTATAACTAAATATTAATTCATTAATTACGAAAAATTATACTTGAATGTTCATTTCATGGAGTAAGAGGAGATGTAAAAATTCATCGAAGCACTTCCATAGGAAGCAATTGTGCATATAAAATTGAACTATATTAAGAAACTATATTTTCTCATGTACTCTAAATTGATATTAATTTTTTTTATCAACTTCATGAAAATGATCATGGAAGTAATTATCTTTTACCTTCATGTTTTTTGAATTTATGGTCTTTTAAATGCATAATTTTTTTTGTTTTTTGATATTATCATTCTTATAAACATGCTCTTGATAAATATATATTGGTCAATGGTATTAGTTTTATCTTAAAAAATAATTTATTTAAAATCTAACTAATGTTTTCAATATTTGGAACATGATTATGTTTTATTTATGTTAACCATTAGGTTTATGGCTTCCCATTTAAAAAATATGTTTATTCATCTCTCTGTATGATGTTGATTTCTAAAAAAATTATTTTCAAATATTAACCTTTTTAAGATATAGATAAATCTGTGATGGTGTAATCTATTTATGAGAGTGAAAATTTGAACACCCCAAGATTTTATTTTAAATGAATAATACTTCTTAATATGAAACATAGATCCTTTTAGGAATTGAGATATATTAAAAATATATTAATATTAATATGTGACTTTTATTACATAGTTGTAGAATTTTAGAGTATGAATATGATTTACCACAATATGAAATATATTTATAATGGTCATATTCAAAAAATCATTATTAAATAATTTTTTGAAAATAAGCCCTCAATTCTTTATTGAAGTAATTTGATGATATAAATATGAATTTTCATAAAAAATAATTTATATTGATTTTTTTGAATGGAAATTTTAATTATTGCGTAACACTTTTCAAAATTTAATTATACCAAATTAATATTATTTTTGAAATAAATATATGAAAATTAGTTGGGGTTAAATTTTCTTCTTTTTATGACTTGAATGATTTCATAGTAAATAGTTTAAAATATCGATTTTTCAAATACTCTCATTTATTATCCATAAATAAAGTCATATTAAATTCCTATTATATTATTCTTTTGGAATTAATGATTAATGTGATCCATTTTAGTTATAATAATCTAATTGATTCCATTTGATTTGTAAATTTTTATGATATTTATATAGGATAATATCTATGGTTAAAAACACATTTTTCAAAATACTAATTTTTATTATGATTTATAAATTGATATTAAAAGTAATTTATTCTAATTATATATACATTTCAACTAAAAATTGTAAAAATTATTTATAATATATACATTCAAATTTGATAAATCAATCACTTTTATTTTTAGTCATTA
This sequence comes from Viscum album, assembly GCA_963277665.1. NCBI lineage: Eukaryota > Viridiplantae > Streptophyta > Magnoliopsida > Santalales > Viscaceae > Viscum > Viscum album. Next base: position 1,440,080,406 of record OY728159.1, read on the forward strand.
TATATAGTAAACGTGGTAAATATTAGTGACATCTGTAAGGGTAAAATTAATTAAAATGTGTAAAAACCATGACATAAGGTCAAAAATTCATCATAAAACCAGCCATTAATTTTTTTGGGAATATAATAACATGTAAATATCAAAATTTAATAAGAGACACTTTTTTTAAATTACCTAGATAATGACATTTATACTATTTTAAGTAATAAAAATTCTCAAATGTCACTATGTTGCTTTTAATTTGATTCTTCTGGCCACATTGGGATAATAATATTTTTAAAATGATTCCCAAATGTTATTTTAAACAGGTATAATTTATTTTTATAATTTTAGTTTTTAAATTTTTTATTAATGTTATAATTATCTCTAATACAATGATTTTTAATATAAAAAAAACGTATAAGTAAATGAAATTAAAAAAAGAAAAATTAATTATTTTTTTGTATAAATTGTGTTTTAAAATTAGTTTTTATCATTATAATAATATATAATTTATTTCTAATGGTTTTAAATTATTATTAATTTATCCTGTTTATTTTTATAAAGTCAAATTAAATGATCTGTTAGAAATAAAATTAACGGTATTTTATGAAAAATAATAATTTATTAAATTATTTAAAATAAAATATTATGAAAATTATGATGATAAATAGTAAAAATATTGATACATGTTCCATTTATGATCCAATTTTCACCTTTTCAGTATAATTATAACCCTACAATATTTGAAATTCATTACCACATTTAATCATATGATATATTAAAAAAGGCATAAACCAAATATATAAAATTACAAATGACCTAAAAATTTATTTTAAATTTTATTGTATTTTTATATTAATGAAATTAGAATACATTTCAATTTGGAAAAATTTTATAGAATTTAGTCACCAGTTATATATTAATATTTCATGAATATTCAAAAGTTTCATTTCCTGCTAATATAAAATGAAACCCCTCCAATCTCTTATTTAAATTACATTTAAACATATATATCAACCAAGACCTACCCAGTTACCTTATTAATTTCATTGACTATTGATTGTAACTTTTTATTCCTAAAAACCCATTCACAGGGTCCATAAAAGAGATCTAAAAGCGGACTACCAAATAAGAGGTTATCATCTTAGCTGACCTTATTTTTTTATTTAATTTTACACCTTATCAAAATATATGGTATTCATCATAAAATAGAAAAGTAATTAAATTAAATATAAAAAATGATATTATTATATAACTTTATTTATTCATCCTTCTTTCAATAAAAATTGTAAGTAAAAGTATCGCTCATGTATTTGTTTGGATTAGAGCCTCAATGTAGGAATGTAATTAGTTTTTCATCCCCATCATTAATGGATGGTTATTATGATTATTTTAATGTTTATATATAATATTTATGAAATATTTGTTATTATTAAATTAATATATCATATATACCTTATATTCTTCCAAGCTATTGGAAAAAGACAATGTAGTTCAAGCGTACATGTGGACAACCTCCTCCAATAAGCGATGGGATTCAATTTTCTTCTTAGGTTTAAATAGATTATAATAAGGATGGATATAATGTGCACGTAAATATATATTGGTGTATTTATTTTGATTTATTTATTGTTCTAGAATGATAAAATAATATTTATCTTTCTTTCATAATGATTTTAAGAAACTAATATCAATGTTCATGTATACCTAATGTCAGCTATCTCTTTAAACGGTGTAAATAATTCATTATATAAACTTTTTATAGATGATTCCAAAAATATATAATGAATTTTTATATTATTTATAACATTATGAACATTTTATATATGATTTTTAACCATTATCAATGTACAAGGCCCAAAATTATTAAACTAGTATTATTGTTAAAAATTCAAAAGTTTACACATAAAAATAATTATTTTAATAAGGCATTATTAAAAAATTGATGTGAAATTTTATAATGGGATAATATCTAAAATTATAAGTATGTAAATGACTCTATTATGTAATTATAATTCATTTATATTTTTTATACATAAGATTATTATTCATTCAAATAAAACTGTACTTACAGTAAGGTATTTCTTTTATAATCTCAATGATTATCGGGATTGTTTATGATTATCTTTACAATGATAAATTTTTATGAACTACATTTCTAGAATACAATGGATTTTGTTATATTATTTTCATTTATAGTTTTTTCAGGCATTCCTTTCATTTTCATCCCTTTTAGATCACAAAATTCTAAAATAACATTTCTAAGGAAAACAATCTTTATTTCCCTATACGGTTCAAAATCCTTTCTCTATGACATACATTTTTTGGAGAAATTGTTTCAAAGATTGTTTTCAAAATTACTTTATCAATTTTTAAATTATTCTTTATTAATTATTTCAGTTTTTTACTACGATTTAAAATTATTCTTATTATTTATTTCTGAATGATACACTTTTGACTTTTTACCAAAAATGAGATCTGAATCACTGTTTTAACAAACATGACATGAATAAAATTTCACACCATAATGAAATATTATTGATTAGTGGGTTAATTTAGAAGTGTTAAAGGTTCATTTTTTATAATAATTTTCAATTAATATGTGGGAAACTTTATTATCATTAATATGTGATTCCAAAATTAAAATTGTATTTTCCATAAGAACTATTTCATGTGAATTTTTAATGATATAATCAATTAAAATGACATCCATTGATTATTTACAGAGGATATGATCTAATTATAAAAATTAATATTATTTATTTATATGGTTAATAATTGTGATGATAATAATCTTATTAAACCTATTGATTTCTCTTTTTTTTCTATAATAAAATATAGAAATTTTTATGAAGCCTATTTGCATTAAAACATTTCTTATATATGATGATTGATTCATGATCCTATAAAACAAATAAGTATTGTATTATTTATTTTATGTATGGTAATACATTTAAATATCCACCAAATATATGGATAAAGATGATTGTCTCATTATATATTTAGAACTAGAATTGGAGGTGAACCCATCCCTTAATGACAAACAGTCTAGTATGATTATCCTAGAATTGAACATTGACTAAGGATACAATGGAATGGGGAGTGAACGTAATCCTCTATTATTGTATTGTGTGTTGGAATTATCTAAGGAAAACACATTATAAGGTTATGCGAATGACATAATCATATATCTTATAACATTGTTATGATATTGTTGCTAATATTCATTGGTTACATTTTGATTCATGTATTATGAACATCGATGATTTATCAAAAGAATATTTACTGTGATATATGACACTTTAGGTATGATTTTAAAATTAGAGATCTAGTTCTGATTACCTGACACTCATCTTATAATTATGTGATCGTTGATATCTCCACTATATATCATTATAGGGAATTTAGGATCAACTATTCTTATGTTTACATAACACAAATTTTGAATAATTTTTTAAAGTAGGGTATGACTATGAAAAGGTATATTTTGGAAGATATGCATGGGTTACATTGAATATATTTCATGATACAAGAATATTTTTTATCCATCTTAAAAGGACATTATTCCATTACAACCCATTGATAATTTGTTTGATAAATATATTGAATATTAATCTATTAAGATGTAATATCTATGTATGAAATGTATGTATGTATATATACTATTTTAATTAAATAATTTTATTGAAATATAAAATTTAATTTATTTTCTTCCCCTTTCACTAATCAAAAATATTATAACATTTCCCATGGGTTTATGTGGATAACCACCTCCATGATGAAATGTAATTAATTTATCATTTCCTCCTTTAAAACATGATTCAATACTTTCAAGTAATGAATATATTGATATTTATGTCATAATTATAATTGTATAGATAATAGATCCATTATTTGGATTCCACTATTGAAACTACCAAACATAAATTCATATGAAAAATAAACTAAATGAGATATTGAAATTGATATTTTAATAATGAATTATTGAAAATGGGTGATGAAATGTTATAAGTGGATAATATATTTATTGAAAAAATTGTTTATATTAATGTTATAAAATTATAAATAATTTAAATTACAATTCAATATGCTAAAATCACTTCTGAAACAACTCCTAACTAAGGAAAGGGTTTCTCAACGTACTTTTCATTTCCTGATACATATTCCATACTCACGAAATTTCCATTCATGTGCATTTATATATATAAACTTTCATAAATTATATCCGCATTTAATTTTTTTCATCATATTTCTACATTATTTGGAATTTATGTCTTTTATAGAGGTTATGATTCAATAGATATTAATGTGGTAAGGTTTTATTTCACAATCACGTCCTTGTTCGGAATGGTTTAGGTCTATGATTGGATTGTAGTATTTATATGATAATTCATTATTAATCCATATTCATTTGATTATAATATATTTATTTCTAGGTTATCTATGTATAAGTTCTATTTATACTTTCATTGGAAATATGAAATACCAAATAATTGTTTTAAAGGAAAATATACTTTTTCTTTCTACTTGGTTAATATATTATTCCTTCAATTACCATTTTCAATTAAAATGATTTAAAATATATTTTTAATTTTACGAAATTATTTATTAAAGACCTTTTTAATCATGTTGGTGAATCTATATAAAATGTAAAAAAGAATATTCTTGTAATTTTATGAATGAGTCACTTTTTACTAAAGTTATAAAATGAATATTTATTTTATTGAATGACATAAAAACATATTTTCATTCCATCATGAATATTATTTTCCATGAAAATTTATTTATAAGATTCATAATTATCACATAATTTATGTTTTAACTAATATTATGGATTCAATATAAGTAATTTCAAAAGAATAAGTGTTTATTCCTCAATAAATCTTCTAGGGATCTTTCTAGAATATTATCAATTATATAAAAATCCAATGATGAATCTTATTCTTTAATGGAGTTATAATCTAATAATATCATCCAAAATATTTCATTGGTTTTATTTTTAAGATATTATTCTATTTATTTATTATATAAAATATTAACATTTCATGTTCATTTTATTCCTTAGGAATGTTCATTTTGGTTATGTATTAATTTTTCATTTGACAATTTCATATGATGAATGTAATAGACTATGTATGTTATAATATGGGTGTATATATAGTTGGATAAGATAATCATAACAAAAATAATATTTTAAAAATATGATTTAAAGAATAAATTTTAAAACAAACAAATCATCTAAGGAAAAAATGGTTTAGTTTCAAAAAAAATATATACATAAAAATATTATTTCATGAAACATGGAAGACTTTTCCACAATTAAACTCATCCCCTTTCCTTGAAATACATAATGATTTTATAATCCTTATAAATCAGGAAATGGAATCAAAATAAAGGGGTGATATAAAATTCACAATAAGGGAAAAGAAATATTAACAATTATTAAGTCATACACATTAGGAGAATATAAATAAATGATATATATTTAAATATGAGAGAAAAATACCATGAATGATAATCATATAGAATTTTACATATACATAAGATCATAAAATTATCATTAATTAAATAGAAAATATAGTACATATAACATTTTAACATGACATAATGTGTGTGATACATAAAAACGCATAATTATGAAAGCATGTAATTGATGGAAATAAAATAAATCATCAAACATGGAATAATGTTTTAATAACACTGAAATGTCACAAAACATGATAAACATAAAAATCTGGCATATAAATATTCCATGTAATTTTTTTTAATAAATCTATTTATGCAAATGCTGGTGTGAACATTCCTATTATGTCCGCACCTAAAAATGTTCAAAAACCCATCTTTCCCATACTTATGTGAACAAAACCATTATGTATACCGATAATAATCACATGAGTAATAATCATATAAAAATTATTATAAGGGTCTAATAGGACCACACCAATAATCATGCATACATATCTTCACCACATAGAATGAATCATTATTAATTGTAAAAAACCAATAAAAAATAATGTTTTTTTAAAAAAACTCATAACATGAACTTAAGAAATTATAGGATATAAAATTATTATTTTCAAAAAAATTTATTAATATAATAAAATATAAATCATCACTTCATTATAGATAGATCATTTAATGATAATGATAAAAAAATCATTAAAATCATTTTTTATAACATTTATTATTAATCATGGTAAAATTCAATGTAATGAGTCCCATTTCAAAATGTCTAAATTTTAATGATATATGAATAAAGTACCATAAATAATATTTATTTACATTAAAAAATCAATTTATATAAAAATAAGAATATAAAATTATCCAAAATAGAAACTCTTGAAATAATTATGTTCGGTAATAAATTATGAAACCAAATTAATGATTTTGATATACAAAGTTTCTTACCATTACCCTTTATTTCCATAGAACTATTTAACCACATGTATCATGAATATAAAAAATTTGATTACATACATCATAAAATTATTCTTATATTGATATATATATACTCTTCTTTAATAACAATTCCCTTCATGTATTAATTTTTTTAATATCTTTTCGACACTAAGTGTTGATAAATATAATTATTCTGCACTGGGTTCCAAAATATGGTCGTGATCATCATTTTTCTCCATGATATTCTCATTTAAAATAAAATTAATGGAGTTTTTATTTATTTTTCACAAAAACTTGTAATATTATATTTCTGTTACATATGTTTATTATATGTGTATCGTGATAACAAAAAAAATTAATGTACAAGTTTCGGGATTTTATAAAAAATAATGTGATTACATTATAACGATCATTAATATTGGTTTAATTCAAAATCAATATTAATAATGATGTATATTACTAATGAATATAATATATACTTGTAAAATATTATCCATAACAATCTATTTATGTTTGAGAATAAAAAATTGAAACGTGTTTATTTGTGGAGTCGATAGTCTACAAAACACATGATTCAAGTATGTATCATTCTTAATGTAAAGGGGTGATTAATTAGTGTAAATTCATTATAATAACATAATACTATGATAATTATACATATTGTATGATTATAATATTGTTAAATTATATTTTACATAGAATAAAATCACATAAATAAATATAGAAAATTGGTTTAAGAACTTATACATCACTTCTTATTTTATCACTATTGTGATAGAAATTGAATCTTTTAGTGGTTGTATATTGAGATTAAAATAACCACATTATGTTGAATATTATTTTATATAATAGGTTATGGTTGATTATGTGATGCGAGTTTTAGTTTTTTGAGTTAGGGTTGTTTGCTGAGGTGTTATCAATTTATAAGTAAAATGTAGTGGCATTTTTTCAAATTATCAAAATTAATCACTAATGAGAGGTCACTCTGTAAATAATTTACAATAGGGAATCCATGGCTGATAAAAAAATTAAGGAAAAAAATAATAAAAAATTTTACCCTGTTATTACATTTACCTCTCATGTTACACACTTTCTTATTTTATTTTTCATCATGTTTACTAGTTTTTACCTAGGTAACATAATCATTATAATTTAATGTAAATTGATCCTTATTAGATAATTTTATACACTTATTAGAAATATGAAATCCAATTTATCTGATAATGATATTATTTTTATAGAAAATTAATTATTCCCCAAACTCACAATAAATACATTTTTAGAAAAATATTAATTTTTTAAATTAATCAATTGATGATCATGGAATAATTATCAATACATTTATTTCAATGAATTAAAAATAAAAATAATTTTTTTTATTAACAAATAAGAAATTTTAAAATATAATTTCATTGTGTTCTAAATAAATAAATAAATATTCAAACAAAAAATTTCCATTGAAAGGCTACAAATATTTGTACAATATGGAGAATGAGTTTATAAATACAAAAAAATTTCAAATTTACTTATTATTATTTTTTATATTATATTTCACAACATAATTTTATAAATAAAATTCATTATATTTATATAATAAAATAATTTTAGAAAAGGGATTTCATTATTAAAATTGGTATTTTCACTATTAGTCTGAAAATTAATTATTTCCAAAAAATCCAAAAAAATGAACTTAATATAACAAGAAATTGTTAAAAAATTATTCTAATTTTTTATAAATAACATCCTAAAATTTATAAACATAAAGCTAAAATATCCATATATTAGAGTGAAAATATCAATTTTTATGAAATCGTTTATTTTCATATATACAGTTCTTTGAAATTTTTTGTTAACCTTAAATATATAAAACACTTAATTACATCCATTTTATAAAATACTAATTAATTAAAATAAAATATTTAATTAGTTTCTTATTTGTACTACTTGTGTCAATATATAATGTTAATTATTTATAAAAATATTTACTTTTATATATATTATAATATTTTTCTACTATTTATACTCATAATTTTCTGTTTTCCATATAATATTCTATAATATTGTAGTTTGGTGATTTTTTGGATTAAATCATCCCAAAAATATGTTATTAAGGAGGTAAAACACAAGAAATTACATGAGACACCTATAAAATAATTTCACCCCCAAAATTTCATTACATGAATGAAAAAAATTAACGGTACATTTCTCTCATCACATCCTTAGATACCCATTTAGAATCTTCAAACGTATTATTTGACCGTGAATCCTTAATAGTTTGATTGGCCGTCATCCAACAAACTGTATCTCATTGATCTATAATGTACATCGGTGGTCCCTCATATGAGATATCTTGTACTAGATATAAAGAATCAATGCATAGTACATGTGAAGGGTCTGGAATGTACTATCTCAAAAGTTATACATAGAAGAAATCATGTACATGGGATAAGTGTGGAGGGGGGTCTATGTGATAATATCTGACCTGGACATCATCAAGGATCTTGAAGTGCATAATGTATCTAGGGCTCAACTTATAATTCTTCAAAATAATATAAATTGAATCCATTTAGATATTTTAAGGGAAAACATATCACCAACATAAGAAATTATGTATCATCAATGATGATATACATATCTATTTTTTTGAAATTAAATTGATTTCATGTTCCTTTGAATTTTCTGATCATTCTCTTATATTTCATTGAAGTTTTCAAAACCTATTAGTTTCCTCTCTCTGACATCATCCTAGAATGTTGGAAGCCTCCATATATTCTCATACAATGAATCAAATAATTTTATTGGAATAATAAAATGTATACTAATATTATTTGGGAACTCCACCAGTTTATGGTGTTCATCCCAACTTAGTTTAAAATTTACAAAGACAAATCTAATCATATCATATAATGTTTTATTTTGTCACAAACTGACCATCAAACTATAGATTATATATTGTGCCAAAGATCTATTTTAACTACAATAAATTATAAAGAATAATATAGAATTATGATGTAATTCTTCGATACCAATCATATTTAATGGATATTGATACTCCTTGTCATCACATTACTCCCCTTGTGTGTCACACGGTGAGTTATTCATGGGATAATTCTCTATTTATGTATATAAAAAGTACTGAATATTTATGGAGGTTGACTATTAGGCTAATATTATTATGGACTTCAGATGTTTTAGGGAGTCCAAAAATAAAGTACATGGTGATGTTCCTCAATTTCAAAATATTATTTGTACAAGTTGCATCATTACCATTGACTTTTTTCATTAAACATTAACCTATTAGAATACCAAGCATCATGTTATTTATTCAAATATTATTCTGTTAATTCAATCAAAAATAATTTTTGTTTTTATAATTATTTACATATTTATACTTATAATATTTAACAAAAGGATGAGCTATTTTCATCATGAAAATGTTACTTTGTCAAATGTTTCTTTTTTTTAGACACATATCCTTGTTCAAAACCATATAACTCCATCATTATCAATTTTGACCTACAAAATATTTGATACATTTTTATTGATATAAATCATCTTCCTAGGATAATTTGATCTTTAGTGAATCGATTGTTGAGAACTCAGTTAGGAATGATACAATTTATCTCATCAAAAGAAGAATTCAAGATTTATCTTCTGCAAATCCAAGAGTATTTGGTCTTCCTCAATATTTATAATTGAAAGAGTAGTATGATCTTTCTTACAAAGTGTATCATCCAAATTATTTATTTTCTCATGTTGTAATTTATTTAGAAGTATTAATATTTTACAAACTCAAATGATTTCCACTCACACATATTCAATTAATTTTGTGTGAATATTTCAAATACAATTAATCATTATATATATCTCACATTTCCCTATAGAGATTATTTCACCAAATATTCAATGAAAATATCATCACCACCTACTCAAAATCACAATTTTTCAAATATTTCTATGTTTTCATTAATATGATAGAACCATAAAAAATTACCATTTCATTCATTAGGTGGATGTATCTCAAAAGATCATTAAATGAATCATTATATATTAAAAATAGTACAACACTATAGGGTAATAAAAGTACATGAGAAATGACCAACCTCTTCTATAGTTCCGTAAATCATTCTTCACATTCCACTGTCCTATGTTACACGACACTTTTCTATGTCAACTTGTTTAGCTGATTTGATAGCATTGAGATGTTTCCCACAAAGCATCAGTAATATTATGCAAAGATAAGAAAATGGTAGATCTAAATTTTTGTTTTTTCTGTATCATCCATTTATAGATAACTTATATCATTGAGGGGTTTACTAGTATGTAATTTATTTTGATTACATGGAAAATTAATGTCACCATTTGTATCCTAAATTCACATTATATGAATTTATCATATCACATATCCTTTACCAATATCTTTCAAAAAATTCAAATGATTTTCCTGATCCTCCATTATCTATGAATATATAAGATTTTAATCAATAAAAACCCAAAAAAAAATTCAAGTTATTATCTAATTACACTAATCCATTTATCCATTAAGAAAATGTTTGCATTTTTATGTCTAAATGACATAACTATAAACTAAAATTCCCCAAAACTTATACATAAATCTATCTTAGATATATCCCACCTTTTGAACCTTAAGTGATTGTAACCAAATAAATTTACAATCATTATAAAGTATTGGGATCACCATTGTAGATAAAATATATAATAAAATAGGAAAGATAAAACTTTTATTATCACGATTTTATCAATATCATGTTATTCAGCGAAAAGAAACAACAATCGTTACTTATATTTGATAATGAGTACTATCATACCCCATGGTGAAGCACTTGTTTGTATGAAACCATTATCAAATAATTATTATAGCTGCCTCTTTAACTAAACTAATTCATTTTGATCTGTTATATACTAGCTCTTTGATATAGAAAAGGGATCCATATATTAGTTTAAAAAAAATAAAACCTCAATTTCAAGGGGAATATGATACACATAATAATGAAATTAATCAATATATTCCCATATATTAGGCATGTTATTAATGTTGAAATCCATCCCAATAAGTTGATTGAAGAGTCATTTATAATTGTCCATCATATCACACATTATAAATTTTTATTCCATATGGAGTTCATAATCAACCATTGATCGATACATGAAAATAAGATGACTTGGGAGATGAAATGATTATTCCTTAACCCAATAGTTGAAATTTGATTTATGAAGTGGAAATTCATGACCAATAATCGGAAAAATTAAACCAAAGTTATAATTATATGATCCATAGGATATCCCCTCCCATAAAAATAAATAAGAGATTATTTTTTAATTGGAGATGTGATCAATGTTCAACCAATAAATTTCACTGATAGTTCAATATCTATTTAATGGATTGATTATTTAAAGTTTCTCTAATCATTTTCTGAAATAAACTAAACTGATGAAATAGAATTGAATAATGTATTTTTCAATCAATAAAATAGAACAATTTTACATTCTATAAATTTATTAGCAGCATCTCCCTCAAATGTAGTGATCATTAATTACCTTCTTTACTCTAATGTCTAAGGATAATGTCAAGGCCCATTTTCTTCATTGTGCTGACAGTTGGGGAATTGATACATATAATGTATGAACACCATTCACATCACGAATTGTAGTTGGGGAAGAACATTAGTTGGGACCTTCATCTCATATGTGGGGTTAATCAACCACATAGCTAGGGTACCCCTGTTGTGGGATTGTTTTCCACCATTACCACACATAATGAACTTCCATGATCATTTGATACAAATTCCAAAGTTCTTTATCACACATTTATTTCATGTTGGATGTTTTAATTTCATCAGAACATCTTTCGTATAATTAGTTCTTACATGATAATCCACAATCCTTTTATTTACCTGGGAATATTTATAGGTTTTAAATTCCATATATACCATAATATCACATAAAAAAATATATTTATATCTTTATAGTCTCTTGCGAATAATTCCCTATGAAGATTAAGCCTTAATCTAGTAATGAACCAATCAGTTTTACTCTCATTATTTGAGATAAAACTAGATGTATAAATTTCAAGTCTTCTGAAATATTCTTCATATAACTCAATGAACATACACATTAATTTCTTCAACACTAAAAATTACTAACCCATCCGTACTAAATAGATTCAATTCAAAATACATTTCGAAAATTAACATCTTAATATCTTTTCATTCCATTTAACCTATGTCCTCTTTTTTTGGTGATCTTAACAAGATGCCCCTACTTTTCACCATCACATTTTAAAGGGTAGATAACCAAAAAAACAATTTAATGTTCCAAACTCTTGATAATGGAAAATACATTTGGAATATCATTAACCCACTACACAACAACTGGTTGATTAGAAGACCAAGTAAAAAGAAGTGGGTGTTGCCTCATATATGAATGAATATAAATGTTCTACCTCCATAGTGATATTAGAATATGAACATTATATGGGGTTTTCATATTCCATGATATAATACGGTTTGAGTTATCAAGATATATTTCATTCCAACCTCAATATCATTAGGTTTCTCATTGGGATGATCTCAACATAGATCATTGAACAAATTTTATCATAGTTCATTTGGGGTCTTCCAATTTCCTTGAGAAAGTTAAAATGAGGATATAGTATACATAAATTTATGATTGTATATAAAAGGAACATATAAACATATATGAATTATTTTATAAATAAACTTTATACATTAGACACTAAATTTCTTTGTTTCAATGTATGTTATCCCTTATGGGTTTTTATTACTCTACTACTTATATATATTTATTCATATTAAAACTATTTTTAATGGTTTGTAAATTAAATGTTAAAAACCATGAAATATTCCCCTAGAGTGTAAAAAGATGTTCATAGAAAGGGTAAAATCATTGTTCCCTAGAATAATGGGAGAGATATACTCTGCCAATTATTTAAGGGGTTTTCCCCTTGCTGAATTTATTCAAAATCCAAATCCAATGTTAGCATACATATAGGGATGTATTTGTAGAAAACCCAAATTATCTATACATTTAAAAACATCTGAATGTTATCACATAAAAAGACACATCCCTTATAATTTCCTAATATTTTTAATTTTCTCTAAACTAATCTCTAAACTGACTTATAAAATATCTAAAATAACTAAACCCTAATTTCATATCAACTATATATACCAAAACTAAAAATCACATAAATAATAAATTAATCTCATTATTTAAATAATACATCACACAATAATTTCATATTACAATGAATGTAAGGTTTTGTGTGTTGGAAATTATATATATAAGCATCACATTTTCTATTACTTGCAAACATTTTTCCATAATTATGCCCCTATGAAGCCTTTTCTTGAGGAATTACATGATCTTTCATCTTAATATCTAGGAGAATGGAAAACTGAGAAATGGGTGTGCGCAAATCTTCATTATGTAAATATACATAACATAAAAGATTTTATTATAATAATGAGAAGTATATGAGGAAAATATATATATATATATATATGAAATAATTATACCATGTATGATAGTAAAAAACATTATGTATACATATAATATAATAAGAATATAAATAAGTATAAAAAAATATTAAACATAAAACATGTTAACATGACAAAAGGTGTAAGATACATGAATAGCCATAATAATGAAAAAAATGATATTTCATAATGATCAAATTCATATTCAGATCCAACATAAAAAATTAAAAAAATGAAATGATTCCTATCATGATGAGGTAGAATCTTTTTCTCAATCATAATCATAGGAAATATTACTTTACGAAACCCATTACGCCCAAAACAATGGGAACAAACCCATCATTCCCATGATTATGGGAACATGCCCATTATGTATATGCATGACAATCTGACTCAAAGTACGATTATTCACATACATTGGAGGTATATATTGGACTCCACCCATAATTATCCATATATATATATTTGTGTGTGTGTTCAACTTAAATACAATAATCCCTATAACTTCAACAACCCTTTGTAAAAAAAAGGGTTTCAGGAACATATAGCATAAAACGAACACATTAAATCGTAGGATATCAAAATATCAATATAAAAATTGTTTTATAATGTAATTAAATAAAAAAACACTCTATAAAAGACATAATATTTTAACATAATGGGGAAAAGACACTTAAAACTGTATTTGAAAACATTTTGTATTCAGCATTGTAAAAGCTAAATTTACTTGTCGTTCTTGATAAAGTCTACATTATTTTAAGAGAAAAGATAAGAATACAATAAATGAAATTGATTTTGGTTCAAAAATTATTTTCCATTTTAAATAAGTGAAAATTTTGAATATAATTGAAAATTTCTATTCAATAATAAATATCATAACTCAAATAAAGGATTTTTATATACCAAGTCTATTAAAATTACCAATGATTTGTTCCTGATACCTTAAACTCCAGTATCATAAAGATAAACACCTTAATAACTTTTTTTAGAATGATATTCTTTTATAATTCAGTTTTACTCATAATTTATAATAATTCACTTAATTTATTATATTTTTTAATCTCTTTCAAACATATTGTGTTAATAATATAAATCATTTAGAACTAGCTTTGTAAAATTGGTTTTGAACATCACATTTTTCTCAAATATCAAAATTCAAATATCATTAGAGGACATATAAATAATATTTTATAAATAATAATATTCATATAATTCCATTAAATGTTGTATTAATTAACGTTTCATGAAAAGAAAAATGTTAAATTACATGTTTTGAATTTTTTACTCATATAGATGGAATGTTGTAAATTGATCAAAACTATCTTGGTTATTAAAAAATAACCATATTAAGGATATATATTAATTATAAATACCATATATACATATAAAATATAATATATAAATATATATTAGTGTAAGTGGTCCAATAAAGGAAACATGATTATTCATGGAGGTGGTAGTCCATACGACACATGATTCACAATTTCATTATTCTTAATGGAAAAACAGTGTGAGATTATAAATTAATCCATAATTATAATAACATATCTGATTAATTATGATACTGTGGTTTTAGTTTTACAATTTGGAAATGATATTTTAATAATATTAAACACATACGTGTAATTAAAAAGAAAGTGTGGTTGAAGAACACATACCCAACTTCTTAGATTATCTCATTTTTGAAAGGGATTAAACATTTGAGGTGTAGTGTTTTAGAAGAAAAGAACCACATTTTTAGATAATTGTGTAGTTAAGATGTTTGGTTTGATAAGGAGTAAGGTACTATATTTTTATCCCATTCCATTGTTATTTCTGGTCGTTAGAGGTTTTCAGTGGGGGTCCAAGGTGGTTTGGATGGTGTCTGTGGAGTTGTGGGGAGACACAACCATAATGTGTAAGGTACTTGTCTGGAGGAAGATGTTGCAATATATTTTTGTTGGATGTGATGTAGTGAACCTTAAATATGACATGGTAGATATTGAGATGATTTTTGAGGATACTACCAAATTATTAGTATATGTGGTGTGGAGGAAGTTGTGTCATAACCCTTCCAATGGAAGCTAATCATTAAGGGATAGAGCGCAAAGGTAGTAGGATATTATGTTTTATGGATATTTTCATTATAGGTGTGGCTATGTTAAGGGATGTAGGTTGTCTCATAGTCCCATAATGGGAAGATGGTTTTAGCAACGAGGATCTAATAGATTTTTTAAATCCAATGTATCATCTTTAATTGAATCAACACATAGAACCCAGAAGCATATGTAAATATGGGATGTTGTATCATGGACTATAATGCTATGTAACAACCTGAACATTATTACCCTGAGTATGTTCATTATTACATAACATTTTCATGATCACAAAATATCATGTCTGGATTGATCTATTACTTTAGTATTCCTAGAAGAACAAGTTGCATTCATAAATTTTACATTACATTATAAAATGAAAAACAACAACAAAATTTCCTCCATTGACAACACTCATATCCCTTAGTTTGTCCCTGTATATTAGTCAAAATATACTTTTCGCATCCTGGGAATAATAAAACATAGAAAGGGGTGAGCTCATATTCTTAGTAAGGATAACAATATAGAGGAAACATTCATAAATATGCATAATAATTTTTGGAAATATATAAGACTAAAAATAAAGCATTTTAAACAAAAACAACATCTTAATATGGATAATATAATTGAATATAATGGAATTTAATTATTCACATGGATATTCTACTAGTACAATAATCACATTCAATATCAATATCCAAATTGATAACGATGGAATGCATAATTCCGGAATTCATAACCACATATTCAAGGCCATGAGCCAAGAATAAAAATATGATTTTATTAAGGCGTTGTGCCATGACTCTAGTTTGTATCATCATACAAACTGATGCATCAAGGAGTTATAGCGGGCTCAACACATCACTTACAAAGTCCAATGAATTCCTCATATGAAAAGGTTTAAATATAACATAAAATTCATATTAAAATTAGTATACAAAATGTCAAAAATTTATCTATAGACCATGAATGGTATAAAAATACCATATCCATTGTTCAACATATCACAAATACTTAAATAAAATATAGAATATTTTTATCATAATAATTCAACATCAAACAAGTATAAAATCCATTAAAGGACATTGACATAGACGAAATCCAAATTATTTGAGAGGAATATATCTTTAATTTTTAAAATCATTTAAAATTAATGTAATTATAATTGAAAAAATTTATTTTGAAAATATACTTATAAGCGTGAATGATAAGATTATAAGGTGTTGTAGCAGTGGAAAATAACCTCACCCATTGAATAATTTAAAAAAACATTATTACTTTAATTTATCAGAAAGTCATAAAGTACCTTGTTTAGAAAACCATGAAAATATTCCTTTCAAAACACTTTATAAAAAGTAAATCAAGGGCATAATAGAATTTAACCCTTAGAAAAAAAATTGAAACTAATTTTATGAAACTTGGTTGTGGATTATTAAGAAGCCCCAGTAGATACTTAGGTAAAAACAATATCGGAAAATAAAGAGATTGTGAATTTAACCCTTACCATGTTATTTTCCATGATCGACATTACATTAACCTCTTTTATAATAGTTAAATCAATTTTATTAAATTATAAAAAGAAAAAATACATAATTATGATATCATATATGATTTTTATTATTTCTTGGTTAATAATATTTTAGTATTATCAGGTGTTAAGTGATTAACATTCCATTATATACAAAGATACATAAGTAATGTTTTTTACTATATATGATTTATTTTATTCATATCCATGATGATATTATGTTGTTTTAGAAATTAATTTTAATCATAAAATAAAGATTATTTTTTTATGATTATGATGCGGAAGGAATCTCATCATGCTCATGGACACGGTAATCTGTACGTACACCCAAGGAACAATATCATTCTTTTAATATTAAAATTGTATTTAAATAGATGTTATATATTTTATAAAAAATAATTATCATGTTATATTTACTATTTACCTCAATTATAAATCATTATTATAACCATCAAAAATAATAATGTACTGAATAACAATTACAACACGACGTGGAAAAAGTAAGTCGTATGTATGCAGATATGGTGACATGTGATGTGTATGATGGATAGAATAACAAATATGGTTGTACCATATTTATTAAAACATCACATTATTTAAAAGATACTAGAGTTATTATTTTATAATGGAAACAACAAACAAAGAGGATATGTATGAAGAAAAGATAATGAAAGATGTGATGAAATATTTACCTTTTCTCCTGGAGATTCCTTTTGAGTTGATCAAAAGGGCTCCATATGTTTTGTTCCTAATCAAAATAATTCCTCTAGATTG
This sequence comes from Viscum album, assembly GCA_963277665.1. Lineage (NCBI taxonomy): Eukaryota > Viridiplantae > Streptophyta > Magnoliopsida > Santalales > Viscaceae > Viscum > Viscum album. The sequence continues at coordinate 1,440,098,684 of OY728159.1, forward strand.
AAGTGAGGGATTTTGGGATGATATTTTGGCATGATATTGCCGAGCCAAATGGATTTGGATAAATAAAATGGAGAGAAGGTGATGTGCCCTTTTATAAGAGAGGTGAGGAGCACCTTAGGGTAAGATTGAAATATTAAATTCATAATAAAATAATTTTCGGTTTCTAATGGATCAAAAATGATTTACTTCAAGGATAAGGTGGGTATGGTAGAAACACTCTCAACCAATATGTTTTATATATGTTTGGGTCACTATATTAACCTTATCTTTTAGATTTAACCATTATTTAAATACTTTAACTGTTACCCTATATTCTTTTATTATTACAATAATTGGTTATTAAACTTACTAAAAAATACCAATATAACCACAAGTTGCACATTAATGATATACCTATTTATATTTATGTCCTTTTTCAAAACCATATATTTTTTGGACTAATATATCATTTAATAATGTAATAAAACTTTTAAAAACACTTTTATTTCAATATTGACACTATTTGATTTTTTTTGATATAGTCATAACACCATGAATACATCAAACATAATTTATTTAATTCAACCTAAATTGTCATATTAAATTACTAAATTAGGGTAATTCATCAAAAGTCTCAAATTACATATATTTGGGTATTTATAATATCAATTATTTTAATCATTCATTAATAAGGTAATTACTGTATCATCAATGTGTCATGAATAAATATAAGTTAATAATGACTAAAAATTTTAAATAAAATTCCACTATGTCGGAATTATTTTTATATTTCAAATGAAAAATCGTAGTATAATTTATCTTATGTATAACCCAATGTTAAATATGTTTTAGATATGAAAAGTAAAACATTACATTTTTAACTCTTCTCTAAATTAAATAATAATAAGTTCTATAATATAATAAAAGGGACCAAAATGGTCATATTATATTCCTAAATTTGTTTTTGGTCAAATTTAAAATATCCAATCGACTTAAGACATGTGTCAAGGAAATTATAATATAATTTTACCGTTTAATTACACAAATTAATTTTAATTGTTGTTAATAAAATTCAAATGACATATTTCACCAAAAATTATTTTCATTTTATTGAACAAATTTTTAATTTATGATTTCAACCATTTCTCATAGATTTTTTAATTAAAACACACAGAAGCCGTAAAATTAGGTTTTATAGAAATTTTCAAATGCTTTTAAATGGTGGGTAATAGAAGGTAAAAAGTGCAATAAAAGTTAATATATCTAAACATATTATAAAATGAATCCAATGAATTAAATTGATCATTTATAGGTATTATGTATATATTTTGACCTAAAAAAATTAAATATAATATATAATTATTTATATAAAAATTTGGTTTTAAATAATAACATATTGTTTTTAACTGTTCATCAAAAATTTCAAGTTTTCAGAAAAATACCAAAAATTCACCCTAAGATAATTCTGATATTCTGAATCCAAAAATGAAATCCATTTTGTAAAATAAAATAAATATAATTTCAAGAATTTTGTATTACTAATCATAATAGCTAGTTTGATTGGTTGTGGTGTGTTTGAACTCGATGTTCTGTAGCACACAAGCTATTGCATTATTCAAAGAGAAATGCATCGTAGAAGCTTGGGGTGTTACATTATCCCCTCATTCAAATATTTTAATCCTCGAAATTTCTTTAATTTTAATGCATAAAGACACTCGTATGATTCTTCATCACAAAATCCTTTGGTTCCCATGTTGCCTCTACATTATTAAGGCTTCTCCATAGAACATTTACTAGACGAGTCATCCGGTTTCTCAACACTGGGTCCCAGTATCCAGAATCATGACAGGCTCTTCACAATAAGACAGATCGGGTTCCAGTTTTATTTATTCATAGGTGAGAACATGTGTTAGGATGGCATGATTTTTCTCAACTGTGATACATGTAACACCTCATGAACATTGGAGATACTTGGAGGCGTTGCCAAAAGGGAATATACACCCCAATTCAGTCTATAATTTCGAAAGGTCTGATGTACCTGGGACTTAATTTATTCCCCTGACTGAAACGTATAACTCACTTCAATGGAGATACCTTCAGGAAAACATGATCTCGAACCTGAAATTACAATTCCTTATTTCAGTTATTGGCAGATCTTTTTTTCATCTTTGAGCTGCTTTGTTGTGTCATTGGATAACCTTCACCATTTCCATTATTTCTCCATCAACTTATTGGCCAATGAGTTTTCATTCACCAACATCATCCCAAAAAGATTATGTGAGACATATTTTTCCTTATAATTCTTCATATGGTGCCATCTAAATACTTTCATGGAAGCTATTGTTTTTAGAAAATTCTACCAGAGTTAAATATTGATCCCCCATACCATGATAGTCAAGTAAGAAATATCTATACATGTCTTCTAAGGATTGAATAGTTTGTTCAATTTTACATTACTTTGATGTTGGTAAAAAGTCCTCCAATGAAGTTCAGTATCCAGGGAATTCTGAAGACTTTTATATAATCTTGATGTAAAATGGGGATCAAAATTAGAAGCAATCGATAATGGTAATCCATGAAGTCTTTCAACTTCATTATTATATAGTCTTTCTAAACACTCAAGTGTTAAATCTTTTTTTTAATGAATAAAAATGTGTTGACTTGGTAAGATGATCAAGAATATCGCATATTTCATCAATTCTTATAGGTGTCTTTGGTAGTCCCATAAAATTTTTTATCGTAATATCAACCCATTTCCACTTAGGTATGGAATGATGTTGCAAGACTCCTCTTTCATGTTTTATTCCGGCATTCACCTATTGACAAACCATACTTCTCAAAAAAAAATTAGAAATATATCCCATTATTTTGTCCCACCAAAAATGTTCCTTCAAATCTCTATACATCATTGTGCTATCAGGGTTTATAGATAAATCAGAACTATGATCATCATCCAATATTTCTCTTTTTAGATCATGTATATCAGGAACACAATGTCTCTTCCCAAATTTCTGAATTCCATCTTTATATACAAAGTCGATCAACCTCTCAACTTTCACAGCAGTAATTTTTTTTTAAATATCCTCATCATTATTCTGAGGACTTTTTATCCATTATAATAAAGATGGGTTGGAAACCATTTGAAAAAGTATTGATGTTTCACCTTCCATGGTTATTATCATTTCCATTTTTACTATATCCATATTTATTGGATCCTTTTCCACTCTCATCTGATTCATAACTCCATGATTTTTCTACTCAAAGCATCTTCCACATTATTTTCCTTCCCTTGGTGGTATTTTATAGAGAAATCATAATACATGAGTGGTTCAATCCATCACCTTTTCCACATGTTGAGTGTTTTTTGTGAGATAATATACTTCAAACACTTGTGATCAATATAAATCTCACATTTTTCACCATATATATTTTGTATCCATATCATTAGATCAATGATTATAGTTTCTATCTCAATATCACGAGTGGGATAGTTTTGTTCATTAATTATTATCTTCCATGAGGCATAAGCAATAACTCGATCATTCTTCATAAGGACATGACCATGTAATTTTTTATTGCATCACTATAAATAACAAACCCATAATTCCACGATGGTAGAGTGAATATAAGAGAATTGACTAATATTTTCATCAATTTTTCCAAACATTCTTCACAATATTTTTCCCAGACAAATATAACCCCTTTACTTGTGAGTTGGTTAATGGGTTATCAAGTCGGGAAAAATTCAGGATGAAGCACTGATAATATCCACCTAAACCAATAAAACTATTTACCTCGGTTATAATTGATTGTGCTAACCATTCATGGATTTCCTGTTTCTTAGAAGAATGAACAAAACTTCCATCCATAGAGACAATATAGTCGAGAAATGAAATCTCAAGAAGTGATAATTCAAACATGATAAATTGCCAATATAATTCTGTTTCTTCTAAGAGTCTTTAGGTTAATGCGCAAGTGATTTTCATGATCTTATTTGATAATAGAGTATAGAATGATATCATCAATAAATAGAACTACAAAGTGATCAAGATATTATTTGAAAATTTTGTTCATTAGATCCTTCAAAACATAGGGTGCAATAGTCAGCCCAAAAGTCATTAATGTAAACTCATAATGCCTATCCCAGGATGAAAATGTTGTCTTTGGAATGAATTCATTTTTCAGACACATCTACTGATATACAGATAGAATATCGATGATGTTGGTCGAATAAATCATCAATTCAAGGATGAAGATACTTGTTCTTTATTGTTATAGCATTGATCTCACTATAGTCAACACACAACCTCATATATCCATCCATTTTCTTAACAAAATGAATAGGGCCTCCCCATAGAGATACAGTTGGGCGAAGAAATCCCAAAATACTCAATTCCTATATTGGTTTCCTTAGTTCCACTAATTCCATAGTGGTCATTCTATAAGGGGTCAACGATATGGACCTTGATCCATGAATTAAATCAATGGTAAACTGAATTTCTCATTCTGGAGGATGTCCAGGTAAATCTTATAGAAACACATCAACATATTCTTGCACAATAGGTACATCTTCTATTTGAACATATCATTCCTCGCCCACAGTTATTTCATTATATTCCTATACAATAATTGTATTTATTAGAGCTACTAGGGGTGGATATAGATAATAATCACATGGCGGTGTTTCTGATCTAAAAATAAAGGTCTCAAAATAATTATCAAAAATTGTAACCTCTTTCTTCTTAAAATATCTTTTTACATCCAGGTATGAAAGCCAATCCGTAATGACGATTATATCAAATTCAATCCCGGATATATAGATTAGATCATCAGATAAATAACATCTTTATGCCATAATGGGATCTGATTGAAAAACATTTATTCCACTAATACATCCCTTGGGAGTTTTGACTAACAACTCCTTTGTTAAATGAAATTGTAAATATCTAATTTTCATAGAAAATGAGGAAAATATGAAACAATTGGATGATCTAGAAACAAATAAAGCATTTTTCTAAAATTTAGGAAACAATTAAATTACCTGCCACCACATCTTCCGAAGATTCAACCTAAGCTGTAGTGATCACATAAGCATGTCATTTCCCCTTTGGCCTTTTCTGAGATAAGTTTCCCTAATGCTTAAGAAATTTATTTTCATAATGTACCATTTTTTACAAGTATAGCATTAAATATTGACATCCTCTTTTTCTCCTTGAATTCATGAGATTGGTGTATTTTTTCAGCACACATTTAATAGAATCTCATTTCCTTTACGGAAATACTAGGGTGTTTCATTCCGCATTTTTCTCTCTATGGATATTCAACTTTTCCATTCTTCCCCTTATTTCAATTTATTTAGTATTCTGCACAAATCTTCTTCTCGTTCTTTTCTTTAATGTAATATGACATAGAGAATTCTATTTTTCTCCGGATAACAAATTAGGAAATATCTACGTAAGATGAAAAGGATTATGAGACTAATGATCAATGGAGAAATGGTTTTAACTAATAATATAATCTCTCAATCATAATCCTTGGTTTATATATACAATCTGATTCATGCCTAGATAACCTTGTAGTGTTATCCTGAAACATTGCTATATTCTCATCCTCCTTCTGCCTTAAACTCATAAATAGTCTTCCATATCCGCTCGATGGTCATAAGGAATGTATTTTTATAATAAAATCACATTAAACATAATCTATTCCATATTTTATACATCTGCTTCTTCCATTGTGTTTTGAATTAATGACCACCATTGATTTTCATCTCTCGTGAGGTGATAAACTGCCATAATAACTTTTCCCCTTTCGTTACTCCCTAGAGCATGAAATTTTTTTTCTAAGGAACATATCTGTAAAGACCCGTAAATTTAAAAAAAATTTATTTCAATTCTTTGGAATTTTATGAGTACGCAGTTTCTGACAACATCTAATTCCGAGGCCCGGTGTGCCCGGAATACATTTCTAAAGTTTTTTTAATCTTAAATTAACGCGTGTAAGCAGTTTTCCTGAAAAAGTGGATTAACTCTTAAATGGTAACTCAGATCAGAAATCTGAGGGAACTGTTATGCTAATGATGGCGGGTTTACCCTATGTGTGACTTAAGATTAGTCAGTGCATGCCTCCTGTGAGAAAACATGAAAATGGAATAACCGTAAATAAAGTAATTAAATAAAGTTATTTTATTTTTAAAATGATAACAAATCACAAATGGTAACTCAAATTAAAAATCTGATACCACTGCTAAACTCATGAGGGTATGATTTCTTCAAGAAGATACTAACTTTGGCCGGTGTGGGCAACCTGAGAAAGTTAGTTTTTGGCCGTAAATAAAATAATTAAGTGAAAATATTTTTTGTTGTAAAATTCATAACTTCTAAACGGTAACTTGAAATGAAAATCTGACAGTACCGTTGAGTTACATGGGGAATTTTTCTTATAATCAGATCCTAACCTTGACCGCAGTGGGTTAAGGGTGATTGATAAAAAATTTCTGAACATTTTTTCGGTTACGTTCAGTAAATGTACGAGCAAATTTTTCTGTCTTTTGAACCGGTGTTTGGAATTGAAATATGAGGGCCCCATTAAACTCACAACGCAGGTTTTCGCTTAAGTATACATTCACCTTGATGGGGGTTGATCGGGTATGAAAGTTAGTTTTTGGGGTTTACGTGGGTTAAGAAAATAAAATAAGTGAATAATTTATTTTATTTTCTTAAACACTTGTCGTGGAGATAAAAGTGGTTAGAAGCTCCACTTGGTATTTGGTGGGTGAACCGCCAAACCCTAACCTCTCATTTAATGGGGAGGGAGAGAAAACCTATCAACCCTCCCATCAATTAATTTTATGTGTCGATGTAAAACTAATTGCACTCAATTAGTTTTATGAGTTGACATAAAATTAATTGTTGTCAGTTAATATTATGTGTCGAAATGAAATTAATTAATGTCAGTTAATTTTATGTGTCGATATGAAATTAAGTGCTATCAATTAATTTTATGTCTCAGCATAAAATTTATTCATGTCATATATTTTGACACAGTCTATGTGGGGGAAAATTCTTGGCATCATCCCCTCTTAAGTTATGCCAACACACCTCTTAAATTATGCCAACACAATTTAATTCTCCTGACCCCCTTCTTAAATTAAGTCACTGTATCGTTGGAATATAGGAAGGTTCCAAATAAATGAACCGTCATAAATTACATGATGGTTACATACCTCTCCCCCTCTCCTATATGTAGGGAGCTTGGAAGATGGCTTTGGGACAGCTTCACCAAGCAACGAAGCTCTTGAAAAGTATCACAACGCCCAACACTTGGGGAAATCATATCCTCTACAACGAAGCACGCGAAGAACTCCAACGACGATCTTCCACACGATTCTTCTTTGACCTTATATCCCTAGACACTTATCCTCCACAACATCATCAACAATCTGACGCAGCTCGGAATTGGGGACATGTGGTAGATGCGATGAACGACGGTCTTCATCATCATCCTTTCGTGACTCCGCCAATGAGAAACAAGCAAGAGGTAGGTGTTAATTCTTCGTTCAATTATTCATTCAAGTATTACATAACGAACATCGTTGTTAAATGATTGGAAGATTGATATCAAAATAATGGGAGGAGGTTGGACCACACAAACACATCCGATCCTCCTCCCCCATTGGTGTTGATCTTCTTCGTGCCTTGAAATGGAGGTGACATGGTGCCATTGCACCGTGTGGGAACGACAGAATCGTGGCCGGAGCGGGCCACAGTGAAGGAGTGCGGTGCCTTCACGCTATGCCAGTGAATCCGATGGAGGCCGCGACCATGAGCGGGCCAAGGAGGAGGGGAGCAGCGCCGTCCTACTGCACTGGAGCACCATAAAGGGCCACGACCGGGGCGGGCCACGGCGGAGGGGCGTGGCACTGTCTCGCCATACCGGACGGGCAGGAGACGCGGCCTATGGCCACGTTGGTTTAGAGGAGCGGTCGACCGAGCGGGACGCTCGCACTAGCTAGAGGCGGGACAACTTGGGTCCTGCAGGTACAATTAAGGTCGACCATAACGGTCTGTCATTTCTTCAATCAAGGGGGGCATCACCCCTCCCCCCACATCACTCTCGGCCGAGAGCCGAGTCGCTATCCACGCGGGTCGGTCCGCCCGCACCAGGCCGGGCCTCACCAGGCTGGGCCTCGCCCATCTAGGCTGGACCCAGACCCAGGTCGGGTAGACCAGGTTCGGGCCGACCCCGGGTGTATTGGACCGGGTCGGACCGAGCCCAAACCCCCCTGTTTTTGGATAGTTCCGTTCAAACACACATAACATGGTCTACGAACCTTCGATTGAGGCATCGTCAGTTCTGTTGGGATCCTTGGATAGAGATGGTCGTTTCAGTATATTAAACTCATGGTTTCAGAGTACTTTGGGTATGACTGGGTTGGTTCGAACATGAAACCAACCGGCCCCTCAGAGCGGAAACAATTATAACTTGAGCCTCGAACGTCCGATTGAAGTGTCGTCGACTTCAGTGGTTTCCTCTTAGTGAGACTGTTCTTTTGGATTACTCTGCTAAAGGTTTGGGCATAGTTGGAGTACGGTCGGGTTGGTTTTTGCTTAAAAACCAACTGGGCCCCTCGGACGAAAAAGCCAATAACTCTCAGACTGGGCGTCCGATTGATGAGCCGTCTATCACGTTGAGTTCCTATTGACAAGATGGAAATTATTGTTACATTAAATGTGGACATCGTGACAATTGATGTATCGAACCCTTGGCTCGTGGAGTGGACACTCCCAGAATCGAGCATGCTGTGTGCTAGAACCCTAGAGCTAGCTGCGACGAAGATCACTTCTTCCGTACAATGATCCTCATGGGGATCGACAAGGAAGACTACCGTACTAGGATCCTCAGTGGGTTGGATGAGGATGACTAATGTAATAGGATCCTTAGTGGGTTCGACGAGGACGACTACCGCTCTAGGATCCTCTGTGGGTTCAATGACGACGTCTACCGTACTGGGATCCTCCGTGGGTTCGACGACGACGTCTACCACGCTGGGATCCTTCGTGGGTTCTATGAAGAGGACTTCAATACTAGGATCCTATGTGGGTTCAACAACGTTGTCGATTGTACTTGGATCCTCCGTGGGTTCGGCATCGATGACTACTATACTTGGATCCTCTGTGGGTTCGGCAGTGACAACATCTGTATTGGGATCCTACGTGGGATCAACAAAGGAGATGATTTAGAAGCTAAATCTAATCACCTCCACCTCTCTTCAGGAAGTAGTATACCTGTGTGAGATGAGACTTGATTATCAATCATTATAATTGATATGGTTTACTTTCTCTCCTTTGTGGACTGGGTTTTGTTTTTTCATGTGTGGACTGAGTTGAGCTATCCTTTGTGGACTGGGTTGTTGTTTCCTTTGTGGACTACGTGGTGCATAGAAGTTGGAGACGAACTGTAACTACGGAATTATGTATATGTATGGGAATATACATATGTAGTGATTTTGATACATCTTTATTGTATCTTTCCTTTGTGGTTTATCCTTCATGGATTCTGAGAGACCTTCGGGGGTCTTGGGGTCGCTACTGAGTATCGTATACTCACCCCTGCAGAGGTTATACCCACACTACATGGTGTTGGATGCAGACGATGGACTTCACTGATCAAGGTGGAAGCCTGTGGAGCTGGATGGTACCCGGAGGTGGACCACTTGGCGGGATGTACATGGAGAGGACGACCGGACCGAGGAGCTGTGGAGGCTATCTGTACCCACCAATCAGGTGGGAGTTCCAAAGGACAGCTTGGAGTTGCGAATTTAATTTTTTGCTGCTGTATTTTTCTTTCAGTTTTACTTTACATTCAGTTGGGTTTGTATTCTGGAACATTTACTTGCCAGCACTTACTTTTGTACTCAGTTTACTTAATGTTTGCTTCATCTAGTGTACTATGTGGTGTTTGTTTTCTTATATAAAGGCAATGCCTCCCCTCTTTCCAGGATTTACACCATTGGTGCTAGTCGCCAGCCCCTGGCCCATGGGTGGAGGGCTTAGGGTACTCACGACACTGGCCCCGATGATGGGTCATGACAAATTGGTATCAGATGAGTCAGTTCTATTGTAGAACTCAGGACTCTGATAATTTCTTATCTGTGAGGAAATAATGTTTAGAGTAATGATTGTGGTTATTAGTCGAGGGAGTCTAGTGTTGGTGCGGCAGCCGACATAGACAAACACCAAGACCCTTACTCATGATTTCCATCTCAGTACACGAAAACATAGATTGAATGTTTGTTTCAAAAGTTTTCTTTGTGATTCCATTGTGTCAGCTCACCTGGTATACTGTATTGAACGTGGATCACCTGTTTCATTTCAGGATGGCCCCACAACCGCAGCCCGCTAGGGTTCCGAGAATTGTGCGAGATGGAAACCCATCGAGAGATGAGGCCGCGATGCACGGCCCTATTACAGCGGAGGCACCGACGGTACCTTTACCCGTTATGCCACCGATGCCACCAGCCCCACCACCTGAGAGTGCACGTCTCCTTATTGAACTGCATGAGTTTCAGCGCCAGAGACCGCCCATGTTCTGTGGGGAGACGGACCCTCAGGCATCTGAGGATTGGCTGGAGGTTGTTTTTCAAGTCTTCAGATTAATAGGGACACCAGCTGACATCATGGTGATCATGCGGAGAGTCTTCGGCATGTGGCAGTAGGTAGATGGTCTAACCTAATGTTCAAGGTGCACGAAGAGGCGTCTCTTCTATAGAATGACTTCGAGAGCCTCTTCTGCTCAGAGTTTAATCCAGCCACCCTCCATGCGGTGCACATTCAGGAGCTACTACAACTACGGGAGGGCAGCATGACAGTAGCCTAGTACTCAGCGAGATTTACTGACCTCTCACGCTACTCCACATATATGGCACGTGACCCATTCATTAGGGATTAGACCTTCGAGTAGGGACTGAGGCATGAGATCAGTGCTTCGATGATCTCCCTCAACATCCTGACGTAGGAAGGGGTGTTGGAAAGAGCCCTTCTAGTGGAGAGTTTTATCGCTGAGCAGTCACCAGTGGCGAGACCCTCAAAGGATGACATGTAGCGGAGTCTTCTGCAGCCAGCTATATATAGATGACTCAGAGGACCAATCATGCCATACCATTAGATGAGAAATCTCAGGAAACAGGTTCGGTTGTGTGGGGCACAAGAAACATTGCCAGCCACATGAGGAGCAGATAGTGTTATGCATGCGACAGGCAGAGTCACATGGCTCAAGACTACCCGACCCGCCCTGCAGATGAGCAGCGGGCGGTAGAGGGACCTCCCAGGAAGAGGTTCGACCATGTTAGTCTACAGGGAACATGCCGAAGAGGTAGGGGAGCTGGCTGAGTAGCAGGTGGTGGGCGACGCTTTGAGGCCCTACCACCACCACCACCAGGAAGACCACCCAGACCGCAGGGAACAGGTGGATGTGGGAGAGAACAGCTTCAGGAAGCTGGAGCATACGACTATGGAGCACTGGAAGCTAGTGGACAGGATTGGGATTAGTTCCAAGCATAGTGGCCTTTGTTCATGGTGCTTCTAGTTTCCGTGTGGTTTTTGTTTTTGGTTGTCATGTGTCTTTGTACATTGAGCTACAGTAATAAAAGACACTTTTCTTTGTGACGTTTATTATCCTGTCTTTTTGTATGGTTGATACTAAGAGGGTCTGATTAAGACTATTGACATGACCCTAACTTGTGAGATTCGTACTGAAGGAGACCCAGTAACTACACACTGATGCCGACAGCGTGACTCAACCCTTGGAGGCGAGAGAAACAGTTGGATCTCTTGGTAGTATCGTCGAGGCCTTACGACATCATCCATGACATGGGTTGTACTGTTCATGTCAGGATTGACTGTATTAGGCAAAGATTGTGGTTCATCCAAGGGATGAGACTATATTTCCCTTTTCGGAAAAGGATAAATCTTAGCAGCACTTATTGAACGTAGGCGAGGTGGCTTACCAGCTGTCCTGTCCACCTCATTTTCACCGGGTGCACGACGTCTTCCACGTATATCAGCAGAGGGGATGTGTCCATGACTCGTCCCACATCATCGACCACAGGGAGATGGACATTGATGATGAGGCGACTTTCACAGAGGTTCTAGTGCATATTTAGGATCGACCGGAGCGGGTCATACGTGGATGATCGATTCCCATGGTGCACATTCACTAGTATCATGGAAACATCCATGAGATCACTTGGGAGAGGGAGGCTCAGATGTGTGCTTGGTACTACCTTTAGTTTCCCTATTTTGTGTTGTAGAATTACGGGGACGTAAAGCCCTAATGTTGGAGTAATGAAAAACCCTTAAATTTCAAGGAATTTTTTTTCAGTTCATTGCAATTTTACGAGTATGCAGTTTCTGACGACACCTGATTCCGAGGCCCAGTGTGCCCAGAATAATTTTCAGAAGTTTTGTCATGCTTAAATTAACCCTCTTAATCAGTTTTCCTAAAAATGTGGATTAACTCATAAATGATTACTCGGATCATAAATCTGTTGGAACCGTTATTGTCAGGATGGTGGGTTTACCCTAGGCGTGACATAAGTTTTTTCGGCACAGGACCCCTGTGAGAAAACCTAAAAATGGCATAACCATAAATAAAATACTTAAATAAAGTTATTTTATTTTTAAAATGATTATAACTCACAAAAGTTAACTCATATTAAAAATCTGAGACCACCGCTGAACTCGAGAGGGCATGCATTCTTTAAGAAGATACTAACTTTGGCTGATGCGAGCCACCTCAGAAAGTTAGTTTTTGGCCATAAATAAAATAATTTAGTGACAATTATTTGTATTGTAAAATTAATAACTTCTAAACGGTAAATCGAATTGAAAATCCAAGAGTACCATTGAGTTAGTTGGGGAATGTTTCCCTTAGGCAGAGCCTATCCTTGATCGCAGTGGGTCGATGTTGATTGATAATAATTTTCCGAACTTTTTTTTGGGGTACGTTCATTAAACGTACGAGCAGATTTTTCTATCTTTTGAACCATTTTTGGAATTGAAATATGAGGGAACCATTGAACTCGCAACGCGGGTTTTGGAATAAGAATACTTTCACCTCGACGACAGATGACTGGGTATGAAAGTTAGTTTTTGGGGTTTTACGTGGGTTAATAAAATAAAATAAGTGAATAATTTATTATATTTTGTTAAACACATGTCCTGCATATAAAAGTGGTTAGAAGCTCCACTTGGTAGTTGGTGGTGGAACAACCACACCCTAACATCCCATTTAATGGGGAGGGAGAGGAAGCCTCTCAACCCTTCCATCAATTAATGTTATGTGTCGACGTAAAATTACTTGCACTCAATTAATGTTATGAGTTGACATAACATTAATTGATGTTAGTGAATTTTATGTGTCGGCGTGAAATTAATTTCTGTTAGTTAATTTTATGTGTTAACATAAAATTTGTTTGTGTCATATGATGCATGCTATGTGAGGGAAACTTCTTGGCATCCTCCCCTCTTAAGTTGTGCCAACACACCTCTTAAATTGCACCAACACAATTTAATTCGCCTGACCCCCTTCTTAAATTAAGTAACCGCATCGTTGGAATTTAAGAAGGTTCCAAATAAATGAACTTTCATTAATTCCATGATGGTTACATACCTTTCCCCAACTCCTATATATAGGGATATTGGGTGAAGGTTTTGGGATGGATTCACCAAGAGACGAAGCGCTGATAAAGTATCGCGACACCCAACAGTTGGGGAAATCATATCCTCTCTAATGAAGAACGCGAAGAACGCCAACGACAATCTTCCACGCAATTCTTCTTCGACCTTCCTTCCCTAGACACCAATCCTCAACAACATCGTCAACGAACCGATGAATCTCGGAATTGGGGATGTGTGGCGGACGTGACAAATGACGGTGTTCATCGTCTTCCTTCCGCGACTCCGCCAACGAGCAACAAGCAAGAGGTAGGGGTTAATTCTTCGTTCAAGTATTATTTATCAAACATTGTTGCTAAATTATTGGCCGACTATTATCAAAATAATTGGAGGAGGTTGGACTGCACAAACACTACTGATCCTCCTCCCCTTTTTTTGTTTATCATCATCGTGGCTTGAAACGGAGGCAACACGGTGTCGTCGCACAGTGCGGGAATGAGAGAACCGCGGACCGAGCAGGCCGCGACGAAGGAGCGTGGCACCGTCATGCCACGCAGGTGAAGCCTAAGGAGGTCGCGGCCACGAGTGGGTCGTGGAGGAGGGGGGCGGCGCTGTCGCGCCACGCCGGACCACCATTAAGGGTCACGGCCGGGGCGGGCCGCGACGGAGGGGGGCTACGTCGTTACGCCACGCTGGACGGGAAGGAGCCGCGGCATATGGCTGCAGCGGTTCAGAGGAGCGGCCGGCCAAGCCGGCCTCTATCACCAACTAGATGTGGGACCCCTTGGGTCCCGCGGGTCCCGCGGGTTCAATTAAGGCTGGCCTTAACGGTCGGCTGTTTCATCAATCAAGGGGGGCAGCACCCCCCCCCCCCCCGCATCCCGCTCGGCCGAGAGCTGAGCCTCTGGCCACGCGGGCCGGGCCGGGCCGTGACCAACTTGGCCGGACACAGACCCGGGTCGGGTAGACGCGGTTCAGGCCAACCCAGGGGGTATTGGACTAGGTTGGACAGGGCCAAAACCCCCTGTTTTTAGACAGTTCCGTTCAAACGCCCATATCATGGGCTACAGACCTCTAATCGACGCACCGTCAGTTTCATTGGGATCCTTGGATCGAGATGGTCGTTACAGAGTTTTACACTAAATTTTTCGGAGAAATTTGGGTATGGCTGGGTAGGTTCGAACATGAAACCAACCGGGCCCTCAGAGCGGAAACACTTATAACATGAGCGACGGACGTCCGACTGACGTGTCGTCGACTTCATTGGTTTCCTCTTAGTGAGATGGTTCTTTTGGATTACTCCGATCGAGGTTTGGACACAACTGGAGTATAGTCGGGTTGGTTTTAGCTTAAAAACCAACTGGGCCCCTCGGACAAAAAAGCCAATAACTCTCAGACCAGGCATCCGATTGACGCGCCGTCTGTCACGTTGAGTTCTTATTGACGAGATTGAACATTGTGTTACATAAACTTTGGACTTCATGGCAGTTGATGTATCGACCCTTTGGCTCGTGGAGTGGACCCTCCTGGAATCGTGCATGTTGTGTGCGGGACCCTAGAGCTGGCTGCGACGAAGATGACGACTTCCATACAAGGATCCTTAGTGGGTTTGATGAGGACTACTACCGTACTAGGATCCTCAGTGGGTTCGATGAGGAGGACTACCGTAATAGGATCCTCAATGGGTTTGATGAGGATGACTACCGTAATAGGATCCTCTGTGGGTTCGACGATGACGTCTACCGTACTGGGATCCTCTGTGGGTTCGACAACAACGTCTACCGTGCTGGGATCCTCCGTGGGTTCGACGACGATGATTTCTGTAATAGTATCCTCTGTGGGTTCAGTAGTATAGTCAACTATACTTGGATCCTCTTTGGGTTTGGCAGTGATGACTACTATACTTGGATCCTTTGTGGGTTCGGCAGTGGCGACTTCTGTACTAGGATCCTACGTGGGATCGGTAAAGGAGATGATTTAGAGGCTACATCTAATCACCTCAACATATCTTCAAAAAGAAGTATACATATGTGAGCTGAGTCTTGATTCTCAATAATTATCATTGATATGGTTGAATTGGTTTCCTTTGTGGAATGGGTTGTGTTTTTCTTGTGTGGACTGAGTTGAGTTATCCATTCTAGACTGGGTTGTGATTTCCATTGTGGACTGTGTGGTTCTTGGAAGATGGAGACAAACTGTAACTAAAGTCTTATGTATATGTATGGGAATATAACTAAGTAGTGTTTTTTATACTTTTTGATTGTATCTTTCCTTTTTGGTTTATCCTTTGTGGATTCTGAGAGACCTTCGGGGGTCTTGGGTTCCCTACTGAGTATCGTGTACTCACCCCTACACGGGCTATTCCCGCACAACATGGTGTTGGATGCAGACGAAGGACTGCACTGATCAAGGTGGTTGCTTGTGGAGCTGGATGGTACCTGGAGGTGGGCCACATGGCGGGATGTACATGGATAGGATGACTAGACCGAGAAGCTATAGAGGCTATCTGTACCCACCCTTCAGGTGGGAATTCCGGAGGATGTCTTGGAGTTGAAGCTTTACTTTTCTGTTGTTGTATTTTTCTTTCGATTGTACTTCACATTCAGTTGGGTTTGTATTCTATCCAATTTACATTCTAGGACTAACTTTTGTACTCAGTTAACATAGAGTCTGCTTCAGCATTTGTACTCTATGGTGTTTGATTTCTTATATAAAGGCAATGCCTCCCCTTTTACTAAGATTTACGCCTTTGGTGCTAGTTGCCAGCCCCTGGCCTATGGGAGTCGGGCTTGGAGTAGTCACGGCACGGTCCTGAGGACGGGTCGTGACATTATCCACTACATAGATGAGAATGTATTTGTTGTCCCCTTGAATGTTGGAGGTTGTTTCCTCGTGAATTGGTCTACCACTGATCCTTCACATTGTGGATTAGGCTTCTCCATATGAGTAAGGATATTATTCATAACCTGGATGAGTTTTCCTAGTATTGTGATATACTAATCTACCCCAGTTGTATCACTAGCTCCACAATAATTATCATGAGTAGGATGGAAATACCTACATGAAGTATGTGCATTGATACAGTTTCCATTCCTTCCACTTAGCACCATATCAAAACAATGTCATACACTAGATTAGTTAAAGAATCACAATACATAATTCCAAACTTGTAAAACACTTAACATAAATAGATCATTTTAGGGATATAATCCATAATAATAAAAATGATGTCTTTGTGAAGGTATATACTCATAAGTCATTCTTAATGGTTTGTAAAGAAAATGTGAATTATCCTAAGAATATCCCCCATGAATGTTGTAACAAAGAGTGTCAGAAGTCCCATTGTCATGTACTATGATACACGAGATAAACCACAAAACTCCTTGATTGAGTTTCCACTCTTAGGTGCATCTGTTCCAGAGCCTCCTCTACATGATCGTATATAGGCAAGAATGAATTTCTCAGAAAATACACTAAATCCCTAAATTAACAAAATCATAGGATGTTATTCTATATTAATACTAAATGTATATCATAGAGAAATGTTCTCTAATTAGAGATAATCTAAATATATTTCCATGGTTTGTACTAAAATTCCAATGATATCAACTATTACGCCCTGACCGTAGTTACCCAAAGTCTGTGCGTTATTACATAACATTGGCATGATCGCAGAAGATCATGTTTCGAAATATCGATAAGTTTATTATCCCTGGAAGTAATATATTCATTCATAAGTTTTACATTACATTATAAAATAAAAAAAACTAAAACATTGTCTCCAATGACCACACTCACATCCCTTAGACAATCCCTGCATGTCAGTAATAATATACTTCATCACATCCAGGGAAAAATAAAACATAGAATGGGTTGATCTCATATACTCATTAAGGATAACAATATAGTAGAAACATTTATAAATAAGCATAATCATTTAATGCAATGCATAACAATGAAACAAAAGCCTTTTAAAATTAATATTCATCATAATACGACAAATATAAATCAAAATAATTCCATTTACTTATTCACAGGGATATTCTAGAAGTAGAATAATCATATGAAATAGAAATAGCCAAATTCATAATGATGGAATGAATTATGCTAGACATCATAACCACATAGTCACGACCTAGTGAAAAGAAAACAAATAATATTTTTTCAAGGATTTGTGCCAAGACAATAGTTTGTCTCATGAGTCCTATGATGCATCGATGAGCTATAGTGGGCTCCACCTTTCACTTACTATGTCCAATACATTCCTCATATGAAAAGGTTTAACCATCAGTAAACATTCCCATTAAAACTAGCATACCAATGTAAATACTTTATCCTTAAACCATTAATGGTATAAAAAACACATCCATAATCAAACATATCACAAATACTTCACTTCAATATGGATGATTTGTTTCATAATAAATCAACTTCAAACAAGTATAAAATCCATTAAAAGTATTTTGAGATAGATTAATTCAATGTTACATTAGAGGAATATCTATTTATATTTTTAAATTATTTAAAAGTCATGTACATATAATAGAAAAAATTTATTTTGATAATATTCTTATAATTATTTAAGGGAATCATTTATGGTGTTATAATTGAAGAAAATAATTGCACCCACTGTATAAGTTAAAAAACATTATTACCTTAATTTGTTGAAAAGGTCATAAATTATATTCTTTGGTAAATGAAGGAAAGATTCCATTAAAACCATTTTATAAAATGTAAAACAAATGTATAGATCAAATTACCGAATATAAAAAAAAATTGAAATACATTTTAGGAAACATGGATGTGGAAGATAAAGAGGTCTAAGTAGATACTTACGTAAAAATAACCTTAGATAATAATAAGATTGTGAATTTAACCCTTACCTTGTACATTTCCTTGATCGAGGGTAAATTTAGCTTCTATATAATATTTAAATCACTGATAATAAATTATAAAAGAACCACATTAATAATTACGATATCATATATGATCTTCTAATATTTCTTAGTTAATAATATTTCAGTATTATCGTCGTTTCAGGTGTTAACTACTAGGTTTTATTTTATATACTAGGTTACATGGGTCATGTTTTTATGTATAGGATGTTTATTATTCATATACAGAATGATATTATGTTCTTTAAACAACATTTTTTATCATAAAATGAAAATTATTCATAAATGATTATGATGGGTAATGAATCTCATCGCATTCGAATAGATGGTAATCTGTACGTATGCACGACTGAAAATATCATTCCATTGATATTAAAATTATAATAAAATAGATTTTAAATCATATATAAAAAATAAATAAAATCTCATATTTGTTATTTACATAACCAATAAATCATTATTATAACCATCCAAAATAATAATGTATTGAATAACAATTACACCAAGACATGGAGACGGTAAGTTGTATATACGCATTTATGGTGACATGTCATTCGTAGGATGGATGGAATAATTAATATGGTTGTACCATTTTTATAATAACATTGAAATATGTATAAGATACTAGATAGTTTATGTTATAATGAAAACAACAAATAATGAAGAAGTGGATGAAGAAAAGATAATGAAAGAGGTGATGAAATATTTAAATCCTTTTCGGGTGATTCGTTTTGAGTTGATCAAAAGAGCTCCATAGGCTGTCTTTATCTTTAAACTAATGCCTCTAGGATGAAATGAGGGTAGATGAGAGGATATTTGGGTAGGGTTTTGGTGAGGCAAATGGCTTTGGAGGAGTGAATTGGAGAAAAGGGGAAGTGGCCTTTTATAAGAGAGGTGAGGGTAACCTTAGGGAATGATTGAAATATTATTTTATAATAAAATCATTTTCAGTTTTTAATGGATAAAAAATGATGTATTTCAAGGATATGGTGGGGATGGGCCTAAATCATCTCAACAAACAAGTTTTAGAAATGATTGTGCCATTATATTAACCTTATCTTTTATATTTAACTATTAGTTAAATAGTTTATCTTTTACCATTACATCTTGTATTATTATAATAATTTTTCAATAAACCTAAAATAAAATTATTTTCTATTTCTAACTATTCCAAAATAATTTATTTTGAGGATAAGGTGTGGATGTGTCTATGGCTTCTAAACCCATTGGTTTTAAAGAGGTATGTGTCACTATATTTGTCTTATCTTTTAGATTTAACTATTAGTTAAATTGTTTATCTTTTACCATTTATTCTGTTATTATAATAAAATTGGTTAACAAACATACTATAAAATTATTCATAAATGATTACGATGTGGAGTGAATCTTATCACGTTCATGGATATGGTAATCCATAACTACTCACAAGCGACAATATCATTCATTTGATATTAAAATTGTATGTAAATAGATGGTATATCATATATAAAGAATCATTAACATGTTATATTTGATATTTACATCAACTATACATAATTAATATTCCCATAAAAAATAATAATGTATTTAATAACAAATACACCACGACGTGGAGACGGTATGCCGTGTGTACGCACGTATGGTGACAAGTCATTCGTATGATGGATAGAATAATGAATATATTTGTACAATTATTATAATAAAATAAAAATATGTATAATACACTGGAGTTATTATTTTCTAATTGAAACAAAAAATACTGAGGAAGTGGAAGAAGAAATTATTTTGAATGTGGAGATGAAGTATTTACCTCTTTTTTCGGGTGATTCATTTTGAGTTGATCCAAAGAGCTCCTAAGGCTTGCATTCTTATCAAACGATATATTCTAGGCTGAACTGTGGAAATTTGGGAGGATATTTGGGGTGGGGTTGGCCGAAGAAAATGTTTTTGGAGGAGTGAATTGGAGAAAATTGGAAATTCCATTTAATAAGAGAGTTGAGGGGCACCATAGGGAAATATTGGAATATTATTTTATAACAAAATAATTTTCCATTTCTAATGGCTCCAAAATGATTTATTTCGAGGATAAGGTGGGGATGGGTCTAAAGCATCCCAACCAATAGGTTTTAGAAAGGTTTGGTCACTACATTAACCTTATTTTTTAGATTAGACTATTATTTAAATATTTTAACTTTTACCATTTATTCTTTTATAATTATAATAATGTGTAAATAAACATACTATATATAGTTTAACATAGATATTTTTTTTAAAGTCATAACAACTTGATTAATTCAATCAAGATTAATTGAATAAACTCTATCATGTCATATTAACCATGAAAATTAGTGGAATTCATCAAAAGTATCAAATTACATTTAATTTGATATTTATAATATCAATTTTTTTAATCATTAATTAATAAGGTAATTATTGCATCATCATTGTTTCATAAAAAATATTAATTATATAATTTATAAATTTATTAGAGAAAATACCATTATTTCGTAAATATTTTTATTTTTCAAATAAATATTTATATTCGAATTTAACTTTTGTATAACCCTATATTAAAAAAATTTTAGTTAAGAATACATAAATTTATCACTTTTAACACTTCTTTAAATTAAATAATAATAAATGACCTAAACTAATCGATGAGGACCAAAAGGATCGTATTTTAATCCTATGGTTTTTTTGGAATATTAATCTTATCCAATATAATTAGAACATGTGTTAGGGTAGTTATAATATCATTTTTACATTTAAATACCCTATTTAATTTTAACTATTGTAATTAAAAGTCAAAATTTTCTATTCACAAAAAATTAGTTTCATCTTATTTAAATGCATATTACTTACTTTTGTCAATAATGTTTCTCAGAATTTTAAAATTCAACCCACAGAAGTTGTAAAATTATGTCTTATATAAATTTTCAAATTCTCATTAGAGGATGGTAATAGAAGGTAAACCGTTTAATATAATATTATCATTTAGGTCCACTTGGATTAGATTAGGACATTTATTATTATTTAATTCAATGAAGAGTTAAAAGAGTTAAAATCAATGTTTAATAACTGAAAAAATTTTAATATAGGGTTATAGATAAGATAAATTCAACTATAAATATTCATTATAATTCTAAAAAGATTAAATACATAATGGTATTTAATTTATAATTTTTAGACATTATATAGTTTAATTTATTTATGACACAATGAATGCAATAATTGCTTTATTAATGAAATATTAACATAATTGATGTTATAAATACCCAATTAAATGTAAATTGAGACTTTTTAAAAATTAAAATAAAATTTTAGGATAAAATGACACGTTAATATTGATTTAATTAAATTTTTTATAACTAATCATGCTGTTATGATTTTCACAAAAATCAATTACCAAATAGTGTCAAAATTGACATAAAATAGATTTTAAAACAAATATTATATTATTAATGTTTATTCTATTCCTAAAAATCTATGAATCGTCCAAATGAATTATATAAGGATATATATATTAATAATTAACCACTAGGGGTTCGTTTTGATTGTTATTGTATGTTTATTAACCTTATAGTGTAGGAAAACAAGAAGACACAGTAAGGGATAAATATTTTATCTTAGAGTTAAATCTAAATTATAAGGTTAAAATAGTAACCTAAACTTGTCTAAAACCATTTGGTTGAAATTATTGAGACCCATCCCCACTTTAGATTCTAAATAAATCAATTTTGATCGATTATAAACTAAATATATCTTTATTATAAAATAATATTTTAAGATTCTCCTAAAGTGCCCCTCTCCTCCCTTACAAAAGGGAACCTCCTACCTCTTCTCTTTACACAATTTTGAGCCTTCAAGCTCGGACAACCCATGAAAATTTTCTATATAAACATCCCTATAAGAATTATAGTGGTTCTGGTCTCCTCAATAGACCATCCGTAGTGCCTTAAAGGGAAGCTTAAAAGGGGTGCGTCGAAGAAGAGGTAATCTCTTCTACCGATTCTTTCAAGTTTCTTTCTTCTTCAACTTCTTCTTATTTGTTTCTTTCATCATAAATTAATAAAATCAGTATCACAAATATACTGATATGTTATTATAAATAGGAAACAACCCTATTTCACCTTCTATCCATCCTATAGAAAATGAAATCACCGCGCGTGCGTATGTACGGAATACCGTCTCAATGCTGTGGTGTAATATGTTTTTCCACCACCACCTTACATGGCTGGGTATAATGGTGTAATGAATAAATATATATTGTTATTATAAAATTATACTAATTCTGAGCTATTATACCATCCACCCTAATTTCATTCAATAATTATGGGAACGATATCATCGCTCGTGTGTACGTACGGATTACCGTCTCCACGACGCAATGAGATTCATTCTCCATGTTAATCATTAGAGAATGATTACAAAGTATATATAATTAATAATAATGAAATATATGAAATAATGAAGATACTGGATTTAAGTATATATATATATATATTTCATCTACTTACTTCCATTCAAGTCAATTATGAAAGGAAAATAATGTTCATTCGCAGGTACGGCCTACCGTCTACAAGAACGATCTATTTCATATAATTTTTCTATCTGTTATATATATATATAATGAATATATATGATATATAAATCATGATTTACATTTTTGAAGTAAGTAAATCATGATATAATTAATAATAATATCATGAACAACAAGTACAAACACGAATGATAAATACATCGATTTTACCCAAAACGCTGCATTAACATGGAATTTACAAAAGAACGGGTAATATAAAGTCATAATTTAACCATATATGATATCATAACAATAAATATGATTCTTCAATAAGTCACTTAAATTATTTAAATCATTATAAACAAGGTTCGGATATGTATGAATCAAATGAGACCTAAGGTAAGGGATAATTTTTCCAGTCTCATTCTTATCCGAGATTGTTTATTCTTAAGTATTTACTAGGTTATGATTATCATCCATGTCCATATATTCTCAAAATGTTTTCATAAAATGTTTAAATTTTATCAATGTATGTTTAAAGTCATTTTTACCCTTTTTTGACTTTTACCACGTCATATGGAAGGAATCATTCTTTTGTTTAACATATGAGTAACTTTTTGACTTTTCCGGAAAAAGTACGAGGAATTTTTTTTAACTTATACTGCATGAATGGGTTTTTATGGTATCATAACACTTTTTTAAGGACGTTTAGTCTAGAATATTTCATGTTTTTTTTCAATTAAATCATTTTCTCTGTAAATTTTGTGGGATTTCTTGAAAAGAAATTTATTTTTAAGAATAACAAATATTAGCTTCCAGAATTGTTTTCAACTGTTTCATAAAATCCATTTTCCATCTAAGATGACATTATTTAAAATGTGTTTATTTCAAGTATAATATCTCTATGATTTACATGGTTTTACTTTTCATACGATGAAATTATATCCATTTGTTTTATATGGATTATGTTATGATGGGATGATGTTTATGAAACACATTTTTATTCTTTGGGTTATTATGAATGATTTATGTTTATGTTGTGGAACAAGTAAAAATGATTTAATTATGAGATGGTTGAGACCTATATCTCCCTACAATGCATCTGGTAAAGATTTATATCTAATGATATAGATATCGATGGAACGATAAGTTAATCTGGTTCAGTGATACAAGACTGGAACGAGGAGTGAACTCGATTCAGAAAGGTACATTATACACTAAGATGGTATTGGAAGTAATGCCTTGGATAATATGGAAATCATATCATGTGATTAATGGTTTTCCAGAATTAATAGTTTTATTCCCATTCTATCTTATCATGATTTATGTTCCATTATTATCTATGCCTTACGTACTGCCATGTTTTATGCCATTGCTCAATATTTTGTAATTTCAATATTATGTTCATGTTTTTAAGTTCAAATGTATATGGTATGGTTTATTTTCTCCATAGTTACCCATACTGAGCATTTGAGCTCACCCTTTAAATTTTTTCTTTTCCCTGGGATATAAAGAAGGGTATTGGGTAAGAAAACAAAAGGGGAAGATCTTATTTGGAGATGTTGAAGATCTTTCACCATGATTAGATTATTCAGATCCGACTTTCCAAAGACACTAAACTATTACGGTCATTGTGTGTCGGTTTTTGTTATATATTAATTATTCCACAAAAGTAATGTATTGTCCATGTACGTCAGGCTTGGGTATATACAATTGGTATCTGAAGAAAGGTTTAGTTATCCTTTGGAAACTATGATGTGAAAACTTTCGTGATATCCCTAGAGATATTTCTAAGGAATATCTAGGGATGCCCCTATGGTTTAGTATATGTATAGGTTATTTCCCTAGAATTATGGTAAAAATCTTACAATTAACCATGAGATGTTATATATTTAAGGTACTCCCCCTTTATTATGTTTTTTCCCTATCATGATTTTTTCCTCTCACACTATTCTATTTATGTTTTAGACGATTTCTTTAACCCGATGGAACCGTGTTGATCAATGTAATGGAAAATTCAATGATTGTCCTCCTAAACAACCCAATGTTATGGGAGATGGGGTGAAAATATTATTTCTATACTTACACAAGATATGAATCATTTGGGACTTCCAAATGGGCAGAGAAAGGAACAATATTCTATTGAGTCCTTCATAAGGCAATGTCCACCTTCTTTTAGTGGGTCTTCTAATCCACTTGTTGCTGAACAATGGATTAGTACCGTTGAAAAGATATTTTCAATACTTCGCTGATCATAGCATGAAAAGGTTATTTTGTTTGTTTACCGGTTAGAAGGTGAAGCAAACCAGTGGTGGACTCTTGTAAAAAATACAAGTCCCCATGATGAAATTGACTCCATGGAATGGAACGAGTTCAAGAACATGTTTTTCAATAAGTAATTCCCTCGAATTCTTTGAACAAAGATGGAGAAGTTGTTCTTTGAGCATAAGAAAAAGGATGATGAATCTGTTAGTATATATGAAGCGATGTTTACAAGGATTTCATGTTATGCATCTGTATTTATCATCCAACCTGAAATTAATGTAGATAAAATCTTTAGTGGCTTAAACCCAAGTCATTGAAGGGCATTAATGATAATAGACTTTAGTAGCTATGAAGAAACTGTATGTTGTGCTGTCAAGGTAGAACTGGAAGTTGGTGTTACATATCCTTATCATGGTTTTGACAAGAAACAAAAGATGGAGTTCATGGAGAAATCTCTGAAAATGGTGAATAGAATATGAATGTTTTTTATGCTCAAAGTGTGGAAATAAGTATGGTGGATATTTCCTAAAATGTACTAGAAAATTTTTTCAGTATGGAAAAGAATGTTACCGAGCAGTTGAGTGTCGAAGTAACGGGGAAAAGGTATCTAATTTTGTGAATAGAGAAAATAATATAGAGAATGATGAACCAACACATCAATGATTCAAGTGCAAGGAAATGAGAAAATATGCTAATCAAAGCCCTAATCCAAGGGTTAATGATGATCGACGTGAGAAACCTCTTAAGGAAAAGGACAAAGGGATGTCATATGCGATCACTATTAGACATGTAGAGTATGACAATGATGTGGTTGAATGATTATGTGTTTATGTAAAGGGATTCCAAAAAAATGTTGTGGAATATCATTTATAGTATTGTGGATCAATGAAATATCAATATAATGTTTTATTGTGGTTTTCAATAATTATATGGTACATGTAACCATGATAAGTGATTGAAATATTTTTGGAAGGAAGATGATATGTGCATAATTAATGGATACGGAGAGAATGAAATGTTTGATAGTTTTAATGAGGTCTGGATTAATATAAGGACAAAGTTATATCATGGATTGAGTATATAGAATTTTTGGATTTTGGTATGTGGAAAGAGTTGGCTTTTGACATCATAGATGTTTTCATTAAGGAACAATGGGTATTCATTTTATAATAGAATACATGATTAAGTTATTCAAATGATTGAATGTGACTAACAAGTTTTATCGGGGATAAATGATGGTATTCACATGCTTGGTTGATAACATTTATAGTAATCATTTTCTTTATACTATGAGCTTGGATCGAAGTATTTCGGATAAAACTAAAGACTAGAATGAATAATGTTAGACATAAGATAGTATTGATTACTGATAGAACATTTTTTGGTATTATTGATGGAATGATATAATAGTGATGTTTTTGAAAAAGGATAACCTGCAGGACGGGCAACAACCGATCGCTTTGGACAAAGATGTGGGAATCGAACCCACAACCGAAGTGCGACAGGCCTTTATCACCTACCGCTAGTCTATAAGAAGTCCCTAGTTAGTATAAACTAGTTTTATTATATTAAGTGGTATGATATATGTAGTATAAGTCCATTTTAGGAACAATATATAATTATTCTCACTATAGATGAACTTATGTATATTTAATAACTTTTTTATGCTTTTGTTTGAGATAGATGGAATGACCTATCATTCTATCGCAGGATTTTCTATCACTTCACGAATGTCAAATTCAACATAATTTCTTTAAAAGATGATCTGGAAATTGTTCAAGGCATAAACAACAGTAAGATTTTACCAAAATCAAGTAAGTATTTAATTTAATTCAAGAATTCTTCAACATTAGGGAAATGATCTGGAATTTTTTTTTGTCCTAGTGTTCTCATATCTGATGAAAAATATGGTACCTTAGATCATCACAAATTTATGTCTTTGAGATTTTTGGACTTTTCATAGCCATGTTCTCTACCACTCTCCAACAGAACATGAAGATTAGATTTCTCTTCCATATCCGTATTTTCACCTATGGTCTCTTTATGGAAACCAAGTGATTAGTTAATTTGGGTAACCATTACATTTCATAATTTAGTTTTTAATGATAAGATTTGGTATTCCTTTTTACGATGTGGGTTTCTAATAAAAAAACATTCAAGTAGTAAATCATTTATAACCACGAGGAATTTCGAGGGTGAAATTTATTTTATTGGGAGTAGATTGTAACACCCTGAGATTTTATAAAAAATATTCATTTAATTTCATTGATGTCTTCTGTTGTATGCTACAACAACATTTGCTTGTTCTATACACAACATTATATAAGCATGCAGTATATGCAACACTATTCTTGGCTCGTGTTACACTCAATTTCATGTTCGTTTTGTGAAAAAATTTCTATGCAACATTAAGTATAGATTTTGTATAATTTATAAAAGAAATAAGTTTTTATTATGTTATACACAACAAAAAACAGATCTTTCATTGCACACAGCCCTGACTTGGCTCACATTACATGCAATCACGGCTTTCCTCGAAAGCGTGTGTAGTACGCAATACCGAGTTTCACTAAATGAGATATTATTATAATACTATTATGAACTAGCCTTTATGAAAATTAATACCCACTTTTTTATATTATATAAATTTTTTATTTTAAAATGGACTTCATGTTTGGATTTATAATATCGAAATTAGGCTACGGTGAATTTTTTCTATTTTTCTGAAAACATTGAATTTTTGATGAATAGTGAAAACACTAGGTCACTATTTAAAAACAGACATTTTATTTTAGTAATTATTTATTTTATTTAAATTTATTTTAGTTCAAAATTGATACATAATACCTATATAAGTTCATGGCAATTCATTGGATTAATTTTATAATAATTTTAGATATATAAAAATTTTATTGAACTTTTCACCGTCTTTTACCCACCTCCTAGGAGAATTTGAAAATTTACATAAAACATAATTTTACCACTTCTGTGAGTGGAATTTTGAAAATTCGAGAGACACCATTAATATCAAGGAGTAAACTGTTGTTCAATATGATAAAAAGAATTTTTTGTGAATAGTAAATTTTACTTTTATTTACCATGGTTAAATGTAAATAGAGTAATTAAGGGTAAAAATTATATTATTATTACCATAAAACATGTCCAAATTATATTGGATAAGTACAATTTGACCAAAAAAATACCTTAGGAATATTATATTATCATTTAGGTCCACTTGGATTCGATTAGGACATTTATTATTATTTAATTCAAAGAAGAGTTAAAAGTGTTAAAATCAAAGTTTAATAACTGAAACATTTTTAATATATGGTTTTACATAAGATAAATTCGACCATAAATATTAATTAGAGAGTTGAAATGATTTCCTACATAATGGTATTTTATTTATAATTTTTCAACATTATATAATTTAATTTATTTATGACACAATGATGATGCAGTTAATACCATATTAATGAAATATTAACATAATTGATGTTATAAATACCCAAATAAATGAAACTTGAGAATTTTTAAAAATTAAAATAATTTTTTAGTTTAATATTACATTTTATTATTGATTTAATTAACTTTTTGTTGAACTAATCATGCTCTTAAGATTTTCAAAAAAAAATCAATTACCAAATAGTGTCGAAATTGACATAAAATAGTTTTTTAAACAAATATTATATTTTTAATTGTTATTCTATTCCAAAAAATCTATGGTTCGGCCAAATGACTTAGATAAGGTTATATATATTAATATGGACCCACATGTGTTTCCTTTGTCTTGTTATAGTTAGTTTATTAACATTGTATTGTAGGAAAACAAGAAGACACGATAAAAGATAAATTATTTAACTTAGAGTTAAATATTAATGATATCATTAAAATTGTAACCTAAACGTATCTAAAACCTATTTTTTGATTGTATGGAGACCCATTCCCACATTAGATTCGTTATAAATCAATTTGGAGATATTATAACCTGAATATGACTTTATTATTCTAATAATATTTTAAGTTTTTCCTAAAGTGCCCCTCTCATCCCTTATAAAAGGGCACCTCCTCCCTCTTCTCTTTACAAAATTTTGAGCCTTCAAGCTCGGCCAAACCCTGACCAGTTTACTTCTCCAGTTCCCTATAAACATTATAGAGGGTCTTTTATCCTAAAAAGACCAACCCTAGTGCCTTAAGAGGAAGCATAAAAGTGGTGCGTTGAAGAAGAGGTAATCTCTTCTACCGATACCTTCTAGTTTCTTTCTTCTTCAACTTATTATTATATATTTGTTTCATCATAAATTAATATCATCAGTATCACTAATATACTTAAATGTTATTATAAATATGAATCAACCCTATTTCACCTTCTATCCATCCTACGGAAAATGAAATCACCGCGCGTGCGTACGTGCAGAATATCGTCTCCACGATGTGGTGTAATCTGTTTTTCCACCACCACCTTACATGGATGGGTATAATGGTGTAAATAACAAATATATATGGTTATTATAACATCATACTGATTTTGAGATATTATATCATCCACTCCAATTTCATTCAAAAAATTTTGGAACGCTATCGTCGCTCGTGCGCACGTACGGATTACCGTCCCCACGACGCGATGATATTCATTCTCTATGTTAACCATTAGAGAATGATTATAATGTATATAATTAATAATAATGAAATATATGAAATAATGAAGCTATTTTAGTTATTTATATATATATATGTCATCTACTTACATCCATTCAAGTCAACTAGGAATGTAAAACCGCGTTCATGGGTACGTATGACCTACCGTCTCCATTAACGGTGTATTTCATTTCATTTATCTATCTATTATATATATATATATACGGAATATATATGATATATAAATCATTATTTACATTCTAGAAGTATGTAAATCAAGATATAGATAATAATAATATCCGAACAACAAGTCCAATCACATACGGTGAATAAAATGATTTTACCCAAAACACTGATGTGACATGGAATTTACCAAAGAACGGGTAATATAAAGTCATTATTGAACCATATATGATATCATAACAATAAATATGATTCATTAATAAGAAAATTACATTATTTATATCATTATACAGGAGTTTCGGATACGTATGATGAATATCAGACCTAAGGTAAGGGATAATTATTCCAATCTCATTCCTGCCCGAGATTGTGTATTCATAAGTATTAAATGGGGTTATTTTTATCATCCATGTCCATATGTTCTCAAAATGTTTTCATAAAACGTTTACTTTTCATCCAGGTCTGTTTGACGTCATTTTTACCTTTTTTTTACTTTTACCACATTGTATGGAAGGAATCTTTCTTTTGTTTACCATATAAGGAACATTTTGACTTTTCCAGCAAAAGTATGAGAATAATGTTTTTTATCTTATATGAAATGAACCGATTTTTACGATTTCATAAGACCTTATTTTCATGATGTTTACTCTATATTATTTCATGGTTATTTTCAATAAAATCATTTTCATTTAAATTTTTGTTGCATTTTTTGAAAAGAAAATGATTTTTAAGAAGAACGGATATTCTCTTCAAGATTTCTTTTTAAGTGTTTTGTCAAAACCATTTTCCATATAAGATGAAATTTTTTCATATGTGTATGTTTCATGTATAATATTTCTATGATTTAAATGTTTTGACATTTTTGATGAGGAAATGATATCCATTTGTTTTATATGGATTATGTTATGATGGGAGGATTTTTATGAAACCCATTTTTATTCATTGGGTTATGATGAATGATTTATGTTTATGTTGAGGCACAAGTAAGAGTGATTTCTTTATGAGATGTGTGGGAACTATATCTCCCTCCAATACATTGGTAAAGATTTATATCTCATGATATAGACATGGATGCAATGGTAAGTTAATACGGTTCAGTGATACAGGACTGGAACGAGGAGTGAACTCGATTCGGAAATAGACTTTGTCCACTAAGATAGTCTTGGAAGTAATGCCTTGGCTCCTATGGAAATAGTATCATGTGAGTAATGGTTTTCCACAGTTACAAGTTTTATTCCCATGATATTTGAACATTATTGTTGTTCCATTATGATCTATGCCTTATGTACTGCCATGTTTTATGTCATTGCTCAAGATTTTGATGTTTAAAAATTAGGTTCTTGTTTTTAAGTTCAAATGTATATGGTTTGTTTTATTTTATCGATAATTACCCTTAATGAGCATTTGAGATCACCCTTTATTTGTTTTCCTTTCCCCAGGATATAAAGCCATGTTTTTGAAAGAAAAAAAGGGGAAGATCTTTTTGGGAGATGTTGAAGATCTTTCACCATGATTACAAGATTATATTTCGAGTATCAAAAGACACTAAACTATTACGGTCCTTATGTGTTGGGTTTTGTTATGTATTATGTATTCTGTAAAAGTATGGTAATTTTAATGTACGTTAGGATTGGGTCTCTACAATTCACTAGAAAATAAATATTTTTTGAAAATATCCCAAAATATATCTTAATATAATATAAATATGATATATCCAAAAATGTTTTTTAATTTACTCATATTAAAATCCAAAAATTTAAAAAAAACATTAAATTAAAATAAAATTATATGATGAAAATTAATTTTTTAAAAGAAATAATTATTTCATGTTAACTATTATTTTAAAATTAGTTCTAGAAAAAATATATAAACCCTTAAAAAATTTTATTCAAATAAAATAAATTTTTTGAAAAAAAAGTTTCTTTTATTTGCTTAGTTGTACTAATTTTTTAAATATTTAAATATTTTTTTATAATTATATTTGATGATATATTTATTTTATATTTCTATTTCTTCTTTTTAAACCTTATAGTACTGTGGGTAACTTATAGTGGACAATATTTTTTTGGTATTGGTGTTTCAGGTGGATAAATTCTTCAAGTAAATGATGTAATTAAGGGGGGGGGCAACTCACATTGTTTCACCATTATAACCCCTCAATGCATCAATAATTCTCATAAGACAAGAATGTTTCAGTATTTGGTACATTCCTTACCTACATAAATGTAACATCAGGAACCAAGGTCATGATCTTAAGATTCAGATGTTTAGTATTATTCATTCTATCATTTAGAAACAAGTTGTCCTTGTCCCTGGGATTATTTATGTGCATATTCAATCAAAGGATTTTTTTCATACTTTTATAATATTAGTAACATTACCAATTTAATTATTATTTCATCTCTTCCAAATTCTTCATTCCATATTTAACCGGAAATATATAATATTGTACGCATTTTTTTACTAAGAATCTGCTATCAGCTGTTTATTTTATTTCTATTCCACCTGATTGTAGGAACTATAAAATGAATGATATGAAATGATATACTATAATAAATCATATCTTTAATGAAATAAATATAACATTTTACTTTATTTTTCCAAATAATTTGACGTTCATGGATTTTTTTATTTTTTCAAGACTACAAAAATATTTTATCCCTTTAGATGTAAGCAATTGAATCTAGTTCCTATATAATAAACCTACAACCTTATCTATCATACTATAATTTTATTTCCAATTTTATTAAAAAAAATTGTTTTTGGAATGGTAATGATTATATGTTTTTCCTTACAATTCATAAAATTATTGATATTATATGTGGATTTGATTTTAGAATTGATTCATCTAGGGGTTATAAACCCTAAAAGAGTTGGTCGATTGTTTCTTGAGTATTATTTTAGTGTATGGTTAATATTCCCTTACTTTTCACCTGGTTTGACACATCCATGGAGTTTTATTTGGTTAATTCAAATTTTCATTACATACCATCATGAAAGATTTGAAATATTTTTTTTGAATTTATTTCCAAAGAAAATATTTATTTAATTCTAATACAATATATCCAAATATAATAATTTTATGTTAGGTATTACTCTATATTTGGAATTATATAAGAAGATTCATAATATTATGAACTAATATAGTTTATTTTAATCTATAGATATTATTCCTAATATAAGGAATGAAAAATGAATCCCCACTGTTACTATATATATACGAATTTCCCTCCCAATAATGACTATAAGTCTAGATATAGTGTAATTTTGTTTAAAAAATATTATGAAAATAAAATAGTAGTAATCCTTGGTATGTTTACATAATTATTTATTCACTGCATTATAATATGATGTTAGAATACCTCATATAATTTAAACCTACATACATTAATGAAACTACTAATCTATTAGTGGTAAAATAATAGATTGAGACCCTTGAAAATATATTTCTGGATTTGGAATACAGTAAAATGGATGATGTTTTTAGTAGTGTTCTGGTTAATGTGATATTTTAATTAATGGTGGATATTGATTAATAATAACACGGAGGTTAAAGATATAGATTTTATGGAGTGGGAGACATTTAAGGAGGTATTATTTGAAAAATTTAGTCCACATGAGAAATTAATTGATTTGAAAATTTAGACACTAAATTCCAGAATAAAAAAGTGGAAAGTGTTACTATGTTTTAATCAAACTTTAAATGATTAAAAAATAATTCTACAGAAAAATATGTTATCTAAATAGTAAAATTGAATGTTTCTTTGTTGGTCTAAATCAATGCATTCGAATGTTTTTACTCTCATGTTAATTTTCATCAGAAGATGATATGGTATCATCTTCTCTAAGGGAATCAAATGAATTTCAAAAACCATAAATTTTCAAATAACGTTAAGAGAAAATGATTAATTTCAATCATTGTTTAATGATAAATGTGGAAAATGAGAAAGGGATGATTTGAATTTTAATGTTGTGATTCTTATGTTATTTAACAACCTGATACATCAATGAATGGAATATGAGTTATCTATAAGTATGAAGAGAATTTCCATCATGTCCATGAATTGAAGGCTATGGGAGAATCCATCATCTTACAACAATTTAACTATAAGTAGATGGGGGAACTATACCATCCAATACAACAAACGGCAAGGGAATTTATAAAAAAGCTGTAGAGGATTGAATGTTAGGATTATATAATTATGACAACTAAATATGAAATCATTTAAGTTTTGATAGATAGTACTCTGATCGTAAACAAAAAGATAGATAATAGTTATTTGGATTTTGGTTCTTTAAAGCCTTTTATATCTATTAAGAATTTTTAATCAACCCCTTAAATAATAAGGAAATATTTTCCTGTCCTAACAAATAAAGGGTATTTAAATATAATTATAATTTAATAGGAGGACACAAATAATATGCATAAATTTTATCTACTTCCAAACAAGGTTATTATTCAAATCATCAACTTTTAGATATTGCTTTTATTTTTTGGATTTATTTTGTTTTTATGATTTTGGAATAAGTATATAATTTATAAAATAAACAATTTTGAACATTCATTGTTACAATTTAAATGTTAACGAATTAAATCATTTTTATGGCTATTACTATTAATTTTTTGGTAATTATGTTATTATTTCATTATAAGAATCTTTAATCATATTAAGTATTATCATAACATGTTTTGATGAATTTTTATCTAGGCATGTGAAATAACATTTATATATTTTTTTGATATTATAATTCAATAAAGTATGATCTGTGTGCTTCAAGATTTAAAAAATCCAACTTGGAAATAATTATTTATAATCAAATATGGATGTTTATTAAAATCATAAAATGTTAAAATAAATCAATTATGTATATTATATCATGTTCTTTATATTGATTGTAAAATAATCCATCGACTATATTAAATATATCATGAATAATTTTTTTATCATAATACCTTTATTTCTATTGAATTAATTTTATTATTTTTGGCTGAATGATTTATGTTTTTTGCATTTAAATTTCAATGATCATATTATCCCTTGAAGTATTTTTTAGGATGTTATTTTTGTAGATAATGGTGATTGTTTGGACACTTATAGGGGGGATTCAGTGGGTTTATTTTACAAATATTCTCATTTGAATTAAATTTCAAGAACATGTTAGGGTTCTATGTTCACTCAATAATATCTCATAGTTCATCCTCATATTATTTAATAACATGAGAGAGAAATAAAAAACATATTTTCATTTTTCACTATAAATACATACTCATTTCCTTGTTGGTTAGACCCGCAAACCTAGTTCTCCACTATAATCATATTACCAATTATAATTGTTTTGGGAAAAACTAGATATAATTTCTTGTACTGAATGATTTGGTTGATATATGATATACATATAAGTGATACAAAGCATATTCCATAGTTTTATATACAACTAAACAGTGTTTTATTCTTGTTGAACACCTTTATAAATTGGTTAAAACTTCTAGCCAACACGTTCCTTCTTCATTTTGGTTTGGATCATTTGATAAAAATATCTTCATATCTCTGTATCTTATGCACAAATTGATGTTGATCAAAAGAAAAAGGATTGTTGGATTAACTATACTTCTTATGTGTGTATTAAAAACCTCTATATGTAGAAATTATTATTACTAGTCGTTTAGGAGTTCATTTTATGTTAATTAACTGATCAGGTGATCGTAAATTAATCAAAACTCACAAGAAATAATTCTTCCATAAAAATAATGCATTTCTGACCTCTATCAGATGTCAGTAGGTGATTCACACAATTACTTCAATAATATTTTATTTAAGAAATAACATTTATAATGTTAACTGAGTTTTCCCTCTTGAATTCTCAGATTATTAACATACAGTTCACTACAGGCATGAATGATGCAATTCATGGTGTATGTTATAAAATCTAGAACACCTTATTTATTCATTTATATATTTTATGTTCATTGATTTCTTTTTATATATTATTTTTATCTTTTGGAATTATATTCTAGATTAATGCTTGAAAAAAATACATGTTAAAATTTTCCTATAAATATGGATCACACAACTATAATAATTCAATAACGCCTATTCTGTTGTCTTGACCTGGGTTCACTAATAATTAATAAAGCTTGATGGCCACATATCTTGTACCACACGTCCCATTATTCCATAGGTTATCCACTATCTTCAAGGGTGTATGATGGTATGGTTGGGAGACTATACCGAGTTTATAAGAGTGGTGCTTAGTAATTAATAAATCTACATTTGTAGAAGAAATATAGTGAAATATGAAAATTTAAAAAATCTTAAAACAATAATAGGCATTAGTAAGTGAAAAATGTCCTATATTTATATTGGTTTGCCTATAAAAAATTAGAATGGAATGCATGTTGGAAGATATATATATATAATAATGGTATAAAAAATAAAAAGGACCAAAATCTCGCACTATAATCATTATGAGAACTATCTCGGTCATCATCTATTAAGAACCCATGTAAAGGAATCAAGAATCCATAGTTGCGTGTTTCCCCTTATCCTTACCTATATCAAAGAAGTCTATTTGGATATGAATTGATGGCCTGAAATGATTGTGTGTAAAACACAATAGACCACCACCAATGGTGTCTAATTCAATTATAGTCTATGAATATAATATATAATAGTGTACGAGTATAAAATAATGTAGTGATTACGAGTAAACATGTCGGGAAGTGTTCCTTGTGGGATATGTGGTCGATCCCAACAACTTCATCTTAAGCTGGATTTCCCTAACCATATTACTCATAAATCATCCTGAAACTTTTGGAATATATCGAAGTATTCCATTTATAATAATCATGAATGACACTTGAATAAACCTAAAAATCATTGAACATATAGGTTTAACCTAACTCACATTGATAAATAATGATTTTCGGATATGGTGGTATGAGTGTTATCCAATGGATGAACCCTTTGAATTCAATAATAATGGTTTCTAACTTTGTTTGAAGATCAATTGTATGTTAATATCATGATAGAAATTACGATAACACAATGAGAGAATCCTTGGTTTTCAGTGTCTAATGATATCTACATGAGTCTATGTAGATAATCCAAGGGATTCGAATTTATGAAAATGAATGAAAATAATCACTGATAAAACTTCTCATTAATGAATATAATTCATTGATAGATCCTTGTTATGGTTTCTTACATAGTGACAACCTCAATGGATCTGTTGGCATCATTTGATTTCACCCAAGGCATTATGGGTCAGGGATCCATGTCTTAATCAATGAATATGGTTCTATTAATGAGATACATTCCCATAAACAATAGCTTCATTCAATTTAAGAAGTTATCATAGTCCATGTTAAGTTAATCAAAACATATAAATATTTATTTATTTAAATTATTTCATTCCATTATAAATTAGTAAGCTCAATACACCCAAGGGTTGGTTTAGTCAAAAAGAAAGAAATGTACTCATTGGAATTTAATCATCACATCCTATGGGGTAATTTTGGTGGAATTATTCAACATCCAACCATTCCCACTAGTTGAAGATAAAATAATATTCATATCCTAACCAATTTAGCTAAGGAGTTACACAATTTAAGAGAAATGTGTGGAAATTATAGAGAGAATTATAATAAAGGCAAATTATAAACATCACATGATTTACAGAGAGTTAGTAGACCACATACCAAATAAAAATGTTATACTTCTCATCTAGTATCAACCTTAGAAATAGGTTCGAAACAGATAAAATGGAAATTAAAAAAAACCCTGAAAATACGTAATATTCGTTTGAATATTGATAATTCCAAAGACAAGAATATCACCTAGACAAATAATCAAGAGGATTGTGAGACTTAATGAGGGGGTCCATCGTGACTGAAGACATTTGAATTAGAGTCTGAATATAGAGGATACCTCAAATATGACTAGGATGGAAAGGGATGAATCTGTTATATTTTTATAACTCTATGTGATAATGGATAGATGAAAATAGTGATAATTGGTTAAAGGATGAGAGGGAATAATATTAAATTCCATCCTTTAAAAGGGGAACATAGAAAGGCTGCATGGTAGGCCAAACCGTGCACCAACCATGTGAGACACACCACCCAAGAGTCCCTACCTCACAAAGTCTCAGCGCATAGTGAAAAAATTGTAGGCCAACTATATGTGGTGAATATATAGATAATTATATGGTTTTCATCGTCATGTTCCCTCTTTCTCATGTTTTATCAAAAAACGAGTCACCATCCATGACATTCACAGCTGATGTGTACGATTAATTCAAAATGTGTGGTATCTTCAAAGCCCATAACCAGGAGCCCTAAACTTAGAATGAATTCTCCAAAACCAACCATGAACTCTTTAGAAACTTATATTTAGAAAAATAAATGGTTTATACAATATTTTTTATAATCCATTAACCAATAAAAATATGGGATCTTGCAACCAACCCACATTAAGGAAATATATCCCAATGTTTCCCTTATAATCCTAGTTGTTCCTCATCATAGAATAACATCATCCACTTAGTAGATATTTTGTAATCCTATTCCGATGTATCCTATTTTACATATATTTTCTTCCATATTAACCAAACCAATTGAACCAATCTTCAATAGAGAGATATGTTGTTTGATCAGTGATTCAAAAAGGATACTCTTAAAAAGAAGCATCATCTTCCCACTCATCTTCATGAAGATAAAAACATGATTTGGGGTGGAATAATATCAGTGGATTTGAGAAACATGAAATAAAACATATATATAGCTATGTACTGATGAGGAAAATCTATCACAAAATTTACCATTCATACCCAAAATAAGATATGAATGACCAAAATAATTTATGTTTTGGATTTCCTTTCATTTGATTACATATATGACCCAATATAGATGTATCATATAAGAATAAATGATCTATAACCATAGTATCTAGAGGTTAATGATGATGAATGACTTAATAATTTGTCTGAGACTAATCCATTAAAATTTATCTACTAATATTTTTTACCTATTTTAATGTCTCATGAATGATTCATGGGGCTAATATCACTACCTCCCTTTCCTATATACATCACATAGGCGAAAAAAATGAACTAAAATAGATTTACTAATAACGAGACATCTTGATAGTGACATGAAATTTATTTCCATTTGAAAATTAAATAATAGGTAAGGGATTCTTCTAATAACCTATACAATTTTTAATCATTTTATGATATTATCATTATGTATATGTATAGTACTCTCAGACTGACTGTCATTATAAGGTTGGTATAATATACTCTAGAGAAAATGTGAACCTAGTGATTTTTTTTCTACCATTTGCTGAACAGTGATGTAAAAAAATCCTCATGGTTTGATCCAATGATAAATGTAACTCGATAAAGGATTATAATCAATCAAACGTAAATTCTACGTTGCATATCAAAAGAGAAGGTCTCTTGAATATTTTTGTAGTCAGTAACTTTTATTAGCCAGTCAAATATTTTCTATAATGCATCTTGACCTTGTGGTGGATTTGCTGAAACCATCAAAAAACACATGGTGAAGTCATCCCATTTTCACATTGAAATTGGTAGTGTATATTATATTCTGGAAAAAAATTGTATTCCACATTCAATTATTGATAGATGGAACACCGAGTAACAACGATTGAAATCTATTTTTTATTCTAGTCCTCCAATACTGGCGACATAAGTCACATAAAATTTTAGTGAGACTAGGATATACAACCCATTTAGATTAATGATATTCCTGAATTGTCTCATATAGACAATCTTCATGTACTAATAAATTTCAAAATATATTAATGATATCATTATCAACAACATCACTACGCGATTGGTTGCTCCTCAACAAAAACAATATCCCTTCAGAAAAAACCATCAGGATATGAATGTTGTATCCTCATTACATAATCAAAAAGGTAATAATTCATCGATTAAGATTATATATATTTCTTTTGGTAAGATTCATGAACATATATATGAACATAAAAATGGATATATATTAACATACAATCAATACTAGTTTCTTGAACAAATTTATCGTGGGTTTTTCACCTTAAGGAATTGTAAACAACATTTCCCTTACCTAGATTTGAATAAACCTCAATGTTGAATTAATAATGGTATTCAACCCATATATATTCTCATATATTTCTTCTACCCTACGTGAATATCTATTTGATTATTTTATGCACCATATATACTATGAACTGTTCTCAGAGGAGATAATATCTCTGGCAACATTATACTTGAACAACCACTACTAACTTAAAATCTTGTGAAAAAAAATTATACCCATGAGCCTTTATCTAGCGAGGCCCATATGATGTAACTCATTTCTATAACACCAGTATAAATCCCATATTTATTCCTGATGCATCACAAAACACATTATATCCTCCACTATTATTATGTAAAATTTGAATTAATGTTGTGGTCACACTTCCATTCAACCCTTGAAAGGAATTCTCCCAAAAATTGAACCACGTAAACATTACAAGCTTATTTTTTAAGATTTTAATTACTGCTACATGAAATGATAAGTTTTGAATGAATCACTAGAATTAAATGTATAGTATTATGAATCAATAAATATAAAAATAATCAGGATTCTCTTTAGATACCTTGTCTCTCACCTTCTCTATATCCATGGATACACCCACCTCAGATATACTGTTACCTAGATGTGATCATTATAAATAAAAAGTGGCATTGAGTGAGATTAAAATTTATTCATTTCTCACTTGGTAAAATTATTTTGATTTCATGGTGTTTTTTATGATCCTGTAGAGATATAGAATACAATATGATATCTTCCATAAAAACAACCATATAAGAATTGGGTAAGGGTGGTAAAACTAATTAATGAAATCCATAAATTTAGAAATCATGTTCATCAGACCAAACGGAATTATTATATATTAATATATATTATACATACTTCATAATGAGGTACATGGTATCTTAATTAGAATAACATGTAGTTTATGGTTTCCCAATATCATTTAATTCTTGTAGATAACCAGAGCTCATTATAGATGGTTGAAGATAATTTAAAATATGAGGATTTGGGTTTCATTTCTTAATTATATTTTCAATCATCCATCACTAATCCCAAAATTGACTTAATTTCCCACCCACATTCTCTTTGAAAATAATGGTTTAACACCAATGGGGAGTGTTGGATCATAGAAAATTTTTTCTATTAAGGTCATCAAACTGCATCTTGGGTTCTCAATTCTATATAGGATTAATCCTATATAAAGGAATAGATAATGGATTGGCTCTAGAAATAATATTGGTTGTGAAATATTCCCCTCTAACATTATGTAGTCTAGAAACATATTAAATAAAAAATATCTAAAATTATACACCACTTTTTGAATCATATCATGTCATACTCCATAAATCAATGTGGAAAATGAAAGTAATCTAGTTTCACATTCCACCATACAGATGGTGATCAAGTCCTACTCCACGTTCCCATACATAATATTTTCTCTTTTGAACAAACTATCATTCTTGGGTGAGAAGAATGACACCCTCTAATTATAATAGTATATATGGGATCCAAAAGTCACTGACCAACCAATTTAGTGAATTATATTATGTTATGTCATCTCAATAATGGAAATATTCCACAAGAAAATGTATCCACTATTCTTACGGTGGATCTCCTGGAATTGGAGTACACACAATAACGATATTCCCAATGAAGTGTGCATATCCATCACCACAAAAAAATTAGTAAATCTCAATCCCCTAAAATTTCACTATATCCAAGGGTATGAATGAGTTTCAAGGAATGTATCAAAAATTATAGATAGTAAGGTGGATGCTTCTATGATTTTACCATTTACTAAAGATGAATGAACATTATATTCCATAGGTATATGTCGTACTATATGTAATTGTATAGATTCATGGTCTGGATCAATAATATATCCACACATATTAGGTTAACTATGTTTTAAATACACATCATGAATCTATAATCCTTGACGATGACAACTACCTAGGCCTGACGTGATAGTGGAACTCTCACTTGTTCCATGGTGTAGATCTACTAGTCCCACACCAAGACCTAGGGTTAGTGCAGTTCATCTGTTGTTTGGAAATTGTATAATGATTGGAAAAAATCACTAGAGATGGACCATTCTATTTTATGGTCATCTCTCAAGACAGTCACTACCACACTGGGGAATCATGTGGGAATTCCTCCCATACTAATGGCATACCACATTACTACTAGATCATATACACTGACCGTAACAACATTGATGTGAAACATCAATGTGTTGCATTCTGAAACTAGAAAAAGGAACTTATAAGCATGTTATTAAACTATAAAAACTTTTAACATCATATACACATACCTTGAATTTAACTATAAGGTCCCAGTTAACCATCATAGATATGGTAGTCAGTAAAAACAGGTTCACATGTGATCAGATTGAATACCTGGTCCCATAATTAAATCATTTAACCCAAGAGATTTAATCACGATCAAGTGTCAGTGCATAGCTCTGCAGTTCTATAATGTGATTTGAGTTGTTGATGATGGAAATAGTACCTTGTTCTATAGGAATTTAATCCATAGATTGATCAACATTCATAGTATATATGAAAAATTAATCATAGAAGGCAGTCCAAAAGTTCCCCAAACAATTTTTTAAGGTGGATATTACGGATTAAGAACATCCAAAATTCACATGGAAGATACATAACGAATGTAGTCTAGGATATTAACTCTTCTTTATAGATACTTCTCTAAATTATTGAAGATGTACAGTATCTCCTCAATCGATGACTCACCATCCTGGGGTTTCCTTCCCATGAAAATGTTTGTGAGTAATGATTGTTGGAATTCCATTATCAACTAAATCATAATCAACATTTGTTATTAATCTCCCTCCATAGACCATTAAATAAAAATGAAATACACATTGATCTAATAATAAATGAATAGTCAATGTATAACATGTGGTAAAAGTAGAGATTAGTCAGGAGGAACTATATGTGGGTCAGGCCCCACCACCTCATGGGTAGGGTCATTATCACCATTCTAGCACATTACCTAAGGACTTAATGGTAAATATATTTATATAATAACAGGGAAACACCGAAAAACATGTTAACAGTGAAAAAAATATTACAATATGTATACAATAATAGAATTAAGGGAGGATTTCATGAGATACAATATCCAACTATCAATTTATAAGGTTTTCCCATAATAAGATATCACATTTCAAATTAATGTTTTTTAATATATGGTCTATTAATTATATGTTATAGATGAAAACTACCTTTGCGTTATAATATGAATCCTATTTTTAATTAAAACCATTTCATTTCAGAGTTAATTTTCTTGCATGTTTATATATGTAATGGTCCAGTTAGATGTATTGTCATTCAAAACATATATGGAAATGAACAAAATAAGTAAAAATTAGAACTACATGTAATTGAAACTAGACTTTTACATCTGTTCTCATGATTTTTAAATTCCATAAATATTGGTCTAAAAATATCAACACGCATTCCTAATTTATATAGGAACAAATATATAAATTAAATTTGGAATCTATTTAGCACAACCAACTAATGTTTCCCAGGTCATGTGACCATGTTCCATCGATTAGTTAGTTCATAAATGGTTAGTTAAGGCAACACTATCTAGTAATGTGTGAAAACACAATTTAGGTTAATGTAGACACATTGTGTAAACAAATTTTTTCATTATCTCATATAGTAAAATTTATAAATTTACATTTATAATAATAAATATACCTATGATCATAGACATGAAATGAAATAAATATGACCTAGAAAATTCATGACATATATATCCATATGTGCCTATAATGATTCATGATGAAATTATCCCTTTCCATTATTGACCAAAGGTAAACATTAATAATAATAGAAGACATCATAAATCATGAGTGTCGTCCGATAGTGAAAATAATACCATTGTATGTCGTAAATTGTATAACACCTAGTCTAATCCATAGAATCATTGTTTTTCACCGATATGTGTGTTAGTTGTTACTAGGCCTGAGATAATTTATGTGATCTGGAACTTCCTAATATTCTATATGCCAATGCAAACAATAAATAATGGGTAAAAAATAAACCCATATGATACCAATTTTCTATATCTTGCACCCAAATCACTAATAATTAAATGAAAAATTATGGTCTCATGGACTAAATCACCTTTCCCTCTATACAAGAGTTTTCTAACAATAATTGAGTGTGTATAGGGGTGTATTGGTGATAATATAACATATTTATAATCATATAAGATAATAGTGAATGAAGATGTAATTATTGAAGTTAAATAAATAAATAATGGTAGTAATGCATCAAAAAACAATAATAGATATAAGGTAGTGAATAGTGTCATATGCTGATGAGGATATGTTTATAAAAAATTATGATTCTTAGAAATAGTAGCAGACATACACACAATACAATTAAAAAAAATTACAAAATTGATGAAAACA
Organism: Viscum album; assembly: GCA_963277665.1. Classification (NCBI taxonomy): domain Eukaryota; kingdom Viridiplantae; phylum Streptophyta; class Magnoliopsida; order Santalales; family Viscaceae; genus Viscum; species Viscum album. Next base: position 1,440,143,355 of record OY728159.1, read on the forward strand.
ATGTTCATGTGAATCATGACCACTATATTTGTAATCATCTCTCAATATCCCATATAAAGGACTAAGATTTCCTTTGCTAGGAACATTCCCATATCCCTAACTAAATCCATCAAGACTTTTTGGGTACCAATCAGGGGCCTGAACATGGTGCATTTAAACACTAGTACATTATCACCTGTGATTTCAAATGTAAATTTATTTATTTAATATAAAATTTAATATTGTATATGTATGTAATAAATCATGGAATATTACTTAACATATCAGATCGAGTTCATCATGGGATACTCGGTTAATCCAACAGGATTCATAATAAGACAGATGACTATGATTATATGAATCTTAAATAATCATGGGACCCATAGACCATAGACATTGAATCCATATAAAAATAATAATAAAATATAAAAGGAGAATTTTGGGCATCCATGACCATAGAATATTGAGATGGCTTTCAATGATAAATTGTGTTGTTATTTCTATTGATGTAATACTATAATCTAAGGGGTTAACTAATGTAATTGGTAATTATAGGTTTATAATTGATTATAAGAAACATGTACTAGGTAATATAATTATATATTTGATTAGAAACTAAAGATAAAATCGAATTTGGTAACTATATGATGACATCCAGTCAAATAAAAAGAGATAATACATGGGATTCTATCTTTTTAAAATGAAAAAAACATCATTTATAATCTATGGAATTCATGAATATAAGATATTCATCAGGAAATAATTATTTTTCTAACATGGTGATCATATTAGTGAATTGTTTGGTGTTCTATGAGATTTACTATGTCATTTCTGGTTGAGAATCCAATTTCTTACTCTAGGAATGCCACAAATTTAATTTCATCAATATCTATAAAATATAGTTTCATATTATTTAATAAGTAATCGTAGAAAATGTTATGGTGTTAAAACCATTTTAAAATTCATTTCATTCATGTTTTTATATGTCTACTACAATGTGGTATGTTCAAAACACCATTGGGGTGGTTTAGTAAAATTAAAAGAATCATTTAAGTTGGTATTTATTAAAACCCACGATAAACTGTGGTTTAGGTTGAGGTTGTTAATCTCCAACAATAAGAAATGGTCTTGGGGATTGTCAAGAAAATGGTATATGAAATCAAACTAAAGAGTTACACACTTTATTTGGCACAAACATAAATTTTGGTGTGATTAACAGTGGAAAAATTAAAATTATATCAAAATTTATGGAAACATAGTATACTATATACCATAGCCTTACGGTATACTCGTCAAATAGTATAAACCTCAAACATTATATAGAATTAGTGAAAAAGGAAAACTAGATGAAAACCATTAAGATATAAAATATTAGGTGATATAGATATAAATTCTATTATGGGAAGATAAAATAATAAATAATGAATGTGGATTCATAGACATACCAATGGTGATCCAACACAATTGATGATGTTTGAATCGAAGTCCAAATAAAGAAGATAACTGAAATACTAGGTGGAAGAAAAGAGAGTTCTCACCTATAATGGGCAGATACTTTTAAAGAATATGAATAAAAAACTATAAAAATAGTTATAGTATATATATTTCAAATAATAATTTCCCTATTTTGAAATAGGTTCATAGGTTGGGTATATAGCTGGTCAAAATTTACACTAATCATGAATAAAAAAATACGCATGATCCTTCACCATGCATAGTCTAAGAACAATGATTTAAAAGATATGTTTAAACCATGTGTGGTTTCGATATTTTTTATTATTGATTTTCTATGTCCATGTGACAATTTTTACAAGGCTGAAAATCTATGCATCGCCCTCACATCTTTGAATGGTTGAGGTGCACATTTACTTAGAAATGTATGCCTCACCATGTATCTCATAAAACTATAGAACTAGGCCCTAAACCAAGACTAAATACTCTTGAAAAATCCATGACCTATTTAGTTACATTCATTTATACATAAAATGATCTGTACAAGAACATAATGTCTCTTTACCTTATTCAAAATCTATGATCATACACTTTCAATCTTATTATCATGTTTTAGTATATATATATATATATTTATATATATTTGAGATGTAAATATTCATCTTGAAGTTATTTAATGATAATATTATTATCATGTTTTATAGGCCCATTGGTATCTCAATCTCATTGTGTAAGGGTACAAACACCTAATAATACTCTTCCTCTGCATAATGGTTCTTTTAATTTAGTCATGATAAGGGATCACCAGATTTTCAATTGTTTTTTAAAAAGGGAATCACATGAATTGGTTATGTGAATCTTTTCATTATCCCTTCAGATAAAATTTTTTTTTGAAGGATTTATCTCCTTTGAAATACCATACAAGCCCATTGGAATATTCTTCTAGATATAATTGTAGTCTGTGGATCTCTTTCACTTGATCGAATCTTGCAGATTCTCTATATAATTAAAAATGATATGTCACAAAAAAATTCATAAAATAATGCACATCTCAATGTTTCATTTTTATTTAAATGTATTTTTACCCCATGTATCATCTAATAATCAGGATGATTCACAGCTCTATAAAAAATTTATGATCTCCATGAATCTCTAGTAATTGAAATAATTAATCTGTCAGAATATTTACGTGGTTCCATTGTTGATACCTGATAGTATGATCATATTTTATCATAATTAATCACATTATTTATAATTTAAGAAAATCTAATGCATATACATTACATTCTATTTTATGAATATTCATTAAATTTCACATACACATTCTTGAGAATCATAATATTGTCAAACATTTGGAAACATGGATACAAAAACAATTGGTCAATAAGTGAGATATATCATCTACCGTAATTTTCATCATAACTAAAACCACTATTATATATATCATATAAAATACTGTGAAAAATAACCTAGGGAATTAGATCACCGATAAGGCTCATCTTAGATGATTAGTAAGCGTAAATGTTGTACATATTAACATATCATGACAGTAAAAGAATGATAACATCAGAATAAAAATTAAAAAGAATATCCTATATATCATAGATCATAAAAATTATTCATGAAATAAATTTTTCTAGTTCCTAATCAATTATTCACAATGGAATAAAAGAACATAAACCAAGAGAATATATAATTTTCATAATAAATTTTTTTTTGGCACACACAAAAATATATATGATAATTTCCTTATTAATTCATGGATGATTTCCAAATCAATCGTAGAGGAAGGAATTACTCCCTATACTATATTAGTTGTCATGGTTCACTCCTAGTACTATCAATGTGGAAAGAGTCCTTTACAAATCTTGGTTCACTCCCAATTATATTCTCTTGTATTTCATGATATATTAATCATTACCCAATGCATTATAGGGTTATATAAGTTCCTCGTATCACATAATTAAAATAATGCAAATATATTGCTTATGATCAAAAAAATAATATAAAAACCCCCGAAAAAATTGTTTTTCAAAAACATATCGTTATACCATAACCAATGGAAAAGAAACATGATTCATAATCATATCATCATTTCTTTAATGTTTAGCCCATAGAAAAAAATGATATCATAAGAATTTTCCCATTCAATAATCTGTAAAAAAAATTGTTTTATAAAATTATAATCATCGTAAACATAAAAATCATAAAAAAGAAATTATATATTATTATTGGATTATATTAACTGCCGGGATTAATTTAAATAAAATGGTGTTATCTTAGATTCAAAATTATTTTTAGATAAAACAACATGAATCATTTAGTAAAAAATAATCTTCTATAACAGCCAACTATTATCCATAGAAATACATAATATGTTGTAAAAATTCATTTATTTGAATATGAACTTGAGAAAATAACTGTTAATATTCAATTAAAATAATTTTTAGGAATTTGGTATTTTATAAAGTATTACATTTCAAAATGATGATTTCATTCAACTTTTCAATAATATATAAATGGAACTTATTTTATAAATGACATGAATAATCCATTGATAACATTTTTTTAAAATAAAAATGATTTAAAAATTTCTTTAGTAAATCATTTTTTTATATTCTAATTTTTTTTTATTTTTTTTTTAAATTGTTTTGGATGAAAATGGGATTTAGATTAAAGAAAAAATAAATCCCTTTTTTCATAGAAATATTAAATAAAATTGTTAAAAAAATACATATTTGAAAAAAAGAATTGAAAAAATTATTCTCCATAAATTACTAGTGGAGAATATAACACATTATTTCCCTAAGAGACATATGATATGATTTCATCTTCGGAAGAATAATCTTGAAAAATCCCGATAAACGATGGGATTGTAAAATAAAAACATGACCACTTAGGTAGCATTAAATTGAAAGACACGTTAAATAAAAAAATTAAATAAAATATAGAGTATAATGTGAGTAAATAGATTCAAGATATAAAATGTCAATTTACTTGTATATGTACCTCATAAAAGAAGTTAGGTTCATAATATAACAGATGTCTAAAAAATGGAAAATTGAGGAAATAATTCATTTTCTCTTTGGTAAATTTTGAATCGTAAACCCTATAAAAGGGATTTAAATATTTGATATGTAAATCCAAATAATTTTTAATATTATAATATTAACATATATTCTTGGGTATTATATACACTATATAATATAAATAGGCGGTGAATATGTCATGTATCTCAAATAAGTAAGAAGTAAGACAAAATTCCCTTACTTAAAGTCTTTGCTTCCATAATACATGCTTGAACATAAATTATAATAAATATATTTATTTTAAATATATATAAAAAATTATATCACACTATCTATGATTTAATTTTGACATTTTATTAATTGTTTATTAAAAAATAATTGTTAAAATTATGTTTTCTTTAGTAACTACTTCATTTTTTAAAAATGTTATCATTTGGTATTTTCTATCCAATTACTATGATCTTGGATAAATGAGATTTATACTTTAAACCATTATATATATAATATATATATTAACTATATATGTATTCTATGTAACCCATAAATGTTAGTTATAGAAAATGGAATACATCATTTATTGAGATGGTATGTCATACGTACGCATGAATGTTTTTTGCATTTTCTGAATGGATTGAATAAAAGAATGGTAAAAAACATATTTACATTAAATAATAATAATTATTTCATGTATATAACAGAAATTAACTATTTTTTCCCTATTACCTTCCATGGAAACGAAAATTGAAAAACAAACCACTTTTCATCGTGAGAAGTAATCCACCATACACATGATTGATGATGTTTTATTCCCACAGAATTGATTGTGAGAAGGTATATGTGATATAATAATTATAGAAATATAAAACATTCTGAAATATCATACATAAAAATCTATTATAACATTATATCCCTTCATGAGAGATAGAGATGAAAGAATTAATAACATCAGTTCATGGGACAATAGTCCAAAAAACGCATGAGACTCGTTAACATTTCACATTTATGGGAAGATGATATGGATATAGGTCATTATCATATAATAATAAAATATATATATTTAATATAATTATATTTTTATATTATCATGTTTTATACTTATTTGATGAAGGTATCTAAAGAAATAAAATACGTGAATTGAAGAATGTTTCCTTTTCATCAGGTAACATCTTTATGTTTTGAACCAAACGTGAAATATGATTGGTTTATAATCAAAATAAGGATCCTTTGATGATATGAAGGAATTTAGGATGAAATTTTTTAGGTATTGTCCAATCGAAAGGTTTTTGTATGATTGAAGAGGATAAAAAGGTTGGATTTTTATTACTGGAAGAGAGAACACAACTATTGTTTTTGAAATAAATAATGTATACAATCATTTTTAATTGATAACAAAGATTATAAAATGGGTTGTTATATAACCTTAATGTTAATAATATCTAACTATTATCAATGAAATGGTTTTTGAAATATTTTGGGACTTTTTAAACCCTTTTATTTTTAGTTTAACCCATAGTAAACTCATATTACCTTAACCATGATAAATACTTTTTAATGTGTAAACTACTCATTATGGTAAAAAACTTAATTTTCTCTTATTAAAAAACCTAAATTTTAATTATTTTATATTCATAATTTATTTTTTAAATATCCATTCCTCGAAATGGAAATAAATAATTTAAAATAAATCATGTGGATGTGATGAAAAATAATCCATCTAAAAAGAAAGGTTTCCAAAGATTAAAATGTTTTTATATAATATTTATGTATTAAAATTATTAAAATTACCTAAATTGGGTTAATAATTTTATAAATATTATAATATTACATTTAAAAAAATTTAAATAGAAAAATATCCTTATAAATTCTTTAAAAGCATATTGTGTTTTATATAAAAACCATTTTTACCCTATATATAATCGATGTAATATATTACAAATATAAAAAAACATCTCAATAAGATAATTTTGACATGATGAATTAAAAAATTCATTTTATTTTATGAAATTAATTTTATGGAAAATTTAAAAAATTATATTTTTTAATCTTCTTAAATAGAAATTAAAAACAATTTTTCAGAAAATTGTATTTTCAAAACATATAAATACTTTATAGATATTTATGTACCTTTTATAAATAATACTTTTTATATAAAATCAATATAATTAATATTAAAATTACGGTTATTATTATTCATTACCCAATGTTTTACATGAAGGTAATAATGGTAATGTTTAAATAATAAAATCAATAGTCTGCTGTGGTTTGTTAAAACTAGGTGTTGTACCTAATGCATGATGTCAATGAAAATGAATTTTTTCATGTAAACAATTAACATAAATATCATAATTTTACATTATAAATACCATTAATTTAATTTCTAACACGAAATTTATCACTCAAATATAAAAATATGATGATTATTATCCTTCATCATATACTCATGTCAATATTAGGCTTCCTTAAAATGGTTGTTTCAACTCAAAAATGTGACCTAGTGAGTGGCCTGGTTTGGTATAAAATTATCTCAAAAATAAATAGACATTATTTTTTATACCTTACAAGGAATATTTTACTAAAGATATATTACCTCTATGTTTATCACATTTGGATTTTTGGAAAGGTACTTCCTCGGAAGAGATATATTAAACACATCGTGGAGTTGAGTGTGGTTTAGTGGAAGATCCAAATTGTTGGATACAATCCCAATATGACCATGAATGTGAAAGTGATTGATATACCTACTGTTTTCTTATAATTTCATTGCAAATCGAATTACCATCATTCATGTAGAAATTCATTGAAATGACTTTTAAATGATATTGAATTCTAGATCATGTAGACGATTATCTGTACTACTTTTTTATCAACATTTTATTTCCCTTGTGTTGTTGAATGGATGCAATATTTTCTTCAATTTAATTAGCTATTTTTGTACCAATGTATTTCATTATACATCGATATTCCATCACATTTATGTTATCCACTTCATTCCGTAAAGGACATCATATGAAGCCATTTAAATATTCATGTGAAGGATATTCTTTTTGGAAATCTCAACATGAGGAAGTCGATAAACCCAACCACCTTTGAATTAAACCTAACATGATATAAACATATATTCTTATGGTATAAATTATCCTCTCACACTGAACCTCTTTTTAGGTATGATATATAGTTTTGGAACTCAACTTTGTTTCATGATCATGGAAACCAATCACTATATCCTTTTACAAATTTGTAGGATATTTTAAAATATTTGGACTCATACTTTTAATTTTCATTAGACATTTCCTCTTAATTATCCCTAGGTATTTCACTCAACTATTCTTATCATAGTTTCAAAAGGTTAAGTAAACATGTCCTTTAATTAAAATTATTTTGAAATAAACTTATGAAACGTAGAAATTACACCATTTCTAAGAACATTCCCTACATTACACAAAATTCTCATGAATGTCCTAAAGTTATAGTGCCAATGGAAACCTAGAAATATAAATAATATGTCCATATATTATGTTCATCATCTCTAACTATGTTTTTCATAACTACCACCCTTCATTGAAATATCAGACATAATATATTTCATCATAACTAGTGGAAAGGAATCATATTATTCAATGGTCATTGTTTCTCAAGAAGGGAAAACATGAGAGATAAAAATATATCATAAGAATTTGGTTCTAAGAACATTATAATAACATTTTAAAACCATACCTGGCATATCATTGATCATAAACAAGAGTCGTGGAAAAAATATCGGTAGTTCAAAATTCATCAATATATTCAAATAACATGAACCTTGAGAACGTATCATTGGAATAAAAAATAGATTTTTTGAATTCACATAGTCATAGATAATCATTTATGTGGTATTTAAAGGATAATTAACAAGTCTACCATAGTGGGATACGTTCACTCCCAAAAACATCATAGTAGTCAGGGTTCACTCCCAATATTGTCAAATTAGATATTGCCTCTTATGATAAATTTTTCACTCACCATCCATGTCTTTTGAATCTTATGATATATAGAAAATTACATAATTCAGTAGAGAGAGATGCAGGTCTCAATGATCACATAATGAAAATCCTATATATGTGTTCCAAAAGATAAAAAAATATATACATATTTTCGGAATCCATGAAAAGATATGGGTTTTTTGAACAATTCATCACAACATTACCTTTTGAAAAGATACTTGTCTCACAGTCATTTCCATGTTTCATCAAAATCATTACTCGTGGAAAAAGGAAGCATGTTTTAAAACAAAATTATCATGGTATAACACATGGAAAATAAATAGGTTTCATAAAAATCATATCGTCATAACCATAAAACATCTAAAAAATAATTAATGTACCATTGGATCATAACCTTAATAAATATTATGTAACATAAATGGTTTCTATAATAGATAGAAAATGATTTAGAAATTAAATAACAAGTCATGTTTCTTGAGGAAAACAATCCTTTTTTGAAAATAAACGTTTTTATCAATACAAATTTACAAATAATTTTGGATATAATTTTCATTTAAATTTACATTTAAATTTTTTAATGAGACCAATCGATTTATCATTTGCAAAAATTATATGATATTTTACTATACATTGACTCATCATTATAATGAACTATAGTCATAACCATATATTTATCACTTGGGATCTCACTAAATTTTTCTCATCTATGTTTCTAATGGTTGACTAAAACTATCAACTATTACTAACTACAAATACCCATATATATCATAAATATATATTACATAATTTTTTATAACCATTCATTACAATAATAAAACACATTCCATAAGATTGTAAAGGTATAGCTCCGTTAAAAACAATGACATATAAACAAATAGTTTTTAAGTGACCTAAATCCTCTCCCACCATGTTATTAATAACTATAACTCATTATAACATCATGACCATATATGATCATAGCTGATGCATTTTTGTACACCATTGGCATGATTGTAAGGAATAAAACACATAAGAGAAATAATTTCAGTTGACATGAAGAATCAAGATTCATATATTGAACCCATTTTACATTGTGAATAGAAAAAAAAATATAATACATAAGAGAAGCTAATAAACAGCATCCTTGAAAAATCAATAATGGTTTTCTTCTTCATCACCTAGGGAAGGATAACCAATGAATGAGTGAGCTCAAATGATTAGTAAGGGATACATATAATGGAACATGAATCAATAAAAATTGAATCATAGTAAATTAGACATAAAAATATTGCATTGTGAATACATCCGTAACACACACCATCAATAAACATAGAATGAAAGTGCATCAATATATCTTACAATATTGATAAATTAATTAATAGTAATAACAGGGAATTGAATTAATGGAATTATTATTATTAGAAATCATATATCTAGAACAATAACATTCATATTGTTTATTTGGTTTATGTTTGTTGGTGTATACCCATGTGACTCTCTTAGAAAAAAAACACAATGTGTTTGTCACAAACTGTTTTATCTCATGAGAGAATTCGATGTGTCAAGAGGCTATAAAGGGCTCCAAAATTCATTTAAAATCCATATAATTGTTTATACATTGATTAATTAAAGAAAATAATTCCTTTTCATTATCTGTATTGAGTTTATAATACATATTCATCAATATTTTCCCATTAAAATAGCATACAAAATAAACATCGTATGTAAAGTGGTATACAACGTAAAAAATAATAGTGTCAATGATACAATAATATGGATAGTTAACATTAATATGATTTAAAATGAAAAATTATCTAAAATGTGAAGTAAATAACCCACACATATTATTTAGGTGAATAATAACATGTCTGTTTCAATTAAATAGAAATTCATATGAAGTCCCTTACGACATTATAATCAATCAAATCATTTGAAAAAATTAATAATCATAAAATGAATAATTTAATAGCATGATGGAAAATATATTCATGATATTATATTTCATGTGGATGTATACATACACCACATATTAGTAATAGGCACCTCTATACCAACAGATTCATCAACCTTCAAATTCGGCATAAGGAATTACTTATTTATTTTTGTATAAAGGACATGGGGGGAGTATTAATTGAAAAATAGGATCATATAGTCATAACACATCATCGTGTGAATTCCATCATGTTCCTATGTATTATTCATGATATTCCTCCATTGTTCTACTTCTTATTACAAAATATAAAATAAGAAAATGGATTTTTCTTGTTCTAAATATTAGAGAACTTAACATTTCATTACATTGGTAAAAGTTCATTCCTCTAAAACCAGCGGATTAGTAAATCCAATGAAAAAATTTAGTCGTTGCCTCATGAATAAATCAATAAAATTATGTCCCCTCCATTTATTTTTTAGATTTTCAATTGGATTCATAGATTTTGAAAGTCATCTAATCATATTAGTTATAGTTTTTATTCCAACACCCATAACATTTTTCATCTTCAGAGGATAGTCATTGAATTTTCTTTCTCAGTCAATATTATCACAATTCCATTATCTCCTAAAAATTTTCTGTGACAAAAAACATATAATATGCAATTATAATCATATTGGGTTACCACATAGCTATGAAAAATCCCTTATAGGATGTCTAAATCCTAACACTATCATTTTAATTTATGAAACATTGGGATTAACCTATGTCATTAGTGTTCATTATCTAAATACATCATGGTGGTTCATAAAGAATTTGTGAATTTCAAAAGCATATCCCCTAGAAGTTTCAAACAAGATGTGCAATAAGGCCCATTTTTATGAACCTGTTTATAATTGAGTGAAACTAAATGGATCATATTTAGAGTTTTTAAACCCTAGTATCTCGGTCTTGGAGCCACATCAAATAGTAATATCAAAATATAGATGTAATTTCATGGAATCCAATTTCCCTTCCCATTACCAAAATTTAAGGATATTTTACTATACATTAACTCATCCTTATATTCATCCTTATACATATACTTATAAATATACATAGGGATATCACTAATGTTTTCCTAACCATACTTCAATTGTCTATCCAATCCTATCATATGAAAATAACTATAAAAGACCAATCATATCAAATATAGATATTACATACTTTTTTAGTAACATTCATTACATTCCACAAACAAATGCCAAAGGATAGTAAATTTACAGTGCCATTAGAAACATAGAGATATAAAAAATGGTTTACAAGTTGTTTAAATCATGTCCCTATATTTTATATATAACCAGTACCCTTATCTGAAATCTCATACTAAATAACATTCATTATAATCTGGGGAATGGAATCATCAAAAATAGTGAGATCATATGCTCAATAAGTGTAATCCCATGATGTATCAACATATCATAAGTATAAGCGTGCATTTATATGGGAATAAAAATTAAAAACCATGATCATCATATCATAGATCCTAAACTTATGTAATGGAATAAATCATGTAACATAAAAAGACATGAATGGAATCAATAAAAATGAACCATGGGAATACATCATTATTATATGATATAGAATTTGTGTATGAAAGAAATAATAGAAAATTATTTTTCTAGTAGTTCAAATATCATTAACAAGACTATCGATGTGGAATAGGTAAACTCGTAGAATCATTAGATATGTCATGTTTCACTGAAAACACAATCATAATGGTTATATTTTCTTATAAAACATGGTTCATTCCATGATATATTCTTTTATATCTCTTGACAAATCAATAACTACCTAATGCATTAGTGGGATATATGTGGCCCAACTATAACATAATAAAAAACATATATATGTTCCCCAAAATATCATTAAAAATTGATAATATAATAAACCATAAAAATAAATGGGTTTCATGAAAATTTCATCGTAACTTATCTGATGAAAAAGTAGTATGTTTTATAATAATTTCATAATTTCAATAAATAATTACCTTAATAAAAAGAATCCAATTTTATAAGATTTTTTCATCAAATTATTTGTCGAAAAGATACATGTTTCCAAAAAATCATGTCATTGTAAACATAATACATCAATTGAATGCTTAAATATAGTATCATTTGATCATAACCCCATTAATTATTATATAATATAAAATTATTTTATGTTAAATTTAAAATGATTTTTATATAAAATAACATTGAACATTTTGTGAGGATAATTACTATAATGTGAAAATGACCTTTTTATAATTAATTATTCATATAATATTCAAGAAATAGATTTATTTGAAAATATATTTGATAAATTATTAATTAATCTTTAAGGAAATAAATTTTAATGGCTTCATGAAATACCATTCAATTCCTAGTTGTTAAAATAATGATTCCTTTCACAAATTTGATAAAAGAAAAACATGTCTTGTTTGAAAAAGGTCATGAATTTGCATTAAAAAAATAATTAATTAAAATAGGGGTAGATATAAATTTCATAAAATATTTTTATATTGTTAAATAAATTGTTGAGATTTTTTTTTGAAAACATGGTTTTGGAAGAAATATGGATTTTGACTAATGAGAGAAATAAATTCATGTTTTTTAATAACTTTTGAAACTATTGAGTTTATAAATAGAGGAAAAATGAAGGGAAAATATGTATGCTCTAGAAATATGTACATTATATGAAAATAAATTATGTTCTTGGTTGAGAGACAATACTTTTTCACCCTTGAGTGCAAAATCATGGAAAATCCTAATAAACGATGAACTTTTATAATAAAACGTATACCACATTAGTAACATTGAATCATAGTACCCATTTAAGAATATCAATAAATGAATATTTTAATACCAAGAGAATAAATAAAATCATGATATTACTTGTAAAATGTTCATTATATACAACTCATTAAAGAAATTATGTGCATAACATAACATATTTCTCAAAGAAGAAAAATTGTGACAAATCCTTGAACGATTTAGTTATTTTTTTACCATATGTCCTATGAAATAGATATACTCAAATGGATATGTAAATAAATATTATTTATAAGATAATAATAATACAATATATTCATGTATAGTATATACAATACATAAATGATATAGGTGGTGAATCTGGGATGAGTCTTACAGAAGTAAATAGTTATTTAGAAATCCCTTACCTTAATTCTTAACAATGTAAAAAATAGAAAATACTATATAATAAATATAATTTCATTTTAAATATATTACAGAACAATATATACATATATAAATTCAATTATTATTTACTTTTGGCCTTTTTTATAATTTGTTAGCAATTCCTTCTTAAAATTATGTTTTCATTAATAACTAGATCATTTTTTAGGAATTCCATGGTTTGATATTTTTAGTTCTCATATTTTGATCATGGTTCAATAATATAATTTTTTAACCATTTTATGAATATCATATATATTCATTATATATGTATTAAGATTAATCCATAAAATGTATTGATGTAAAATGAAATACAACATTCATGATGATGGTAGGACATATGTGTGCAAAAAAATTGTTTACATAATTAGAAAGATTAAATTAATGAAGGGTATATAATATATTACTATTATAAAATAATCAAAAAATCATATATCGCATATATTAATGACATCTACCTCTTATTACCTTCAATGTAAAATATATGTGAAAGAAATTCTTTGTTTAATGAGGCGAAAGTCCGTCATACACATAATTGATATTATCATCTTCCCATATAAAGGAAAGTAAAAAATTTATGTGTGACATGATAATTATAAAATTATAGTAATAAAATTAATAAAATTAATATATTTTTAATCCATCATTTTTTATAATAGTACAATGCTATGATTAAAAAATGAATAGCTTCTATTTGTGAGGTAGTAGTCCGCCAAACACCGAAGCCACGCTATCATTTACCCATTGAGGGAAGATGAGATGTATGGATGTCATTATCATAGAAAAATAAATATTTATATTTAATATAATTATGTTTTTATACTATAATGTTTTAATAATATTTCATGTATGTGCTGTAAGAAATAAAAAAAATCACGCTGAAGAAAGTTTCCTCCAATTTGGGAAACCTCCATAGTTTTGCACCCAAATCCATACTATTTTAATTATCTGATAAGAATATGGCATCTAAGATAAGTTAATTTAATTAATAAGAGAAATTGGGTTGGTTTTTCTGAAACCAATTGTGTTGGAAGTTGTAATAGGGGCGGATAGGGGGTGGAATTTAATATATGGGGAAGATTATACAAATGGTATTTTTTAAAACTTTTAATGTGTACAAATGTTTTTCATCTATACAATCATATAATTGAGTCATTAATAAATTTTTTTTGTGATATGTACAAAAATGACTATAAAATGGATTAGGACTTTTGGGGGGTCATTTTATACCATTATCTTTAATGTTTAACCACCCACCGATAAACCCATTTTTTCATTAACCACAGTAAATAGTTTTTTTTTTGATTTTACTATTATTTAAAGAGAATATTAATTTGACCTTATTAGATAGTATAAATTGATTTTATTCAAATCATGGACTCCTTTTTTTATTCATAAAATTGAAAATTTAAATTTAAAATTAATCTGTAAAATATTTTAAAAATCATTTTTTCAATGAATTTTTTTTACAAAAATTGAATGTTTTTATTTGAGAAATCGACATCAAAATAGATTATAATTACTGAAATGTGATTAATTATAATATAATTAAAAAAATATTACATTGAAATCAATTTTTATATTATAACATTAAATTTTTATAAAAAAAAGGAATTTTTTCAATAAAAAGTATTATTTTTCCGTCTTCATTGAAACATTAATCTTTTAGATAAATTCTAATGATTCACCATAAGATAAATTTTACATGACAATTTTAAAAATAAAACTTTTCTTCTAAAATTATTTTTCTTACAATAATTAATTTTTTTCATTTTTTTCACAAATCCAAATATGGTTTTTTAGGAAAATATATTTTTTGAATATTATAAAATCCTTAGAATTAAGAAATTAATTTTTTGTCAATATGTTTTTTAATGTAAAACCATTATACATGAAAGTTATGATTATTTTATTCCTATTCAATGCAACTATTTTATATCCTATGTAATTATAGTCATTTTTAAATAATAATATTAATATATTTTAATGGTTCATTAAAACTTGAAATTCAATGTTACCTAATGTACCTATTAAATTAAATTTATTCACAAAGAATTAAAAAAAAGTGGTTAATTACATCAATTATTGGAGTTATCTTCTTATTGTTCGTCAAAGGACATTGGGTAAAATCAATATAAAATCACTTAATTATTCATATAATTGGGATTTCCCATGATTAATATGGCATCGATATGATTATATGATAGATATACATTGGATTGATGTCCATACTATTATTCATAATTATTTAAAGTTGTTAAACAGTGAGAACTAATTAGCTATCACACATCTATTGTTACATCTATCAAAAAAGGACGAATAATAGACATGGTTTCACTACACCCTCAATTCATCATCAAAGTCGAAAATTGGATACATTATAACACTAAACAAATGAGTTGGGCCACACTACATTGCCCTATACATGCCTTTGTTCTCACACATCTATCACTATGTGAACACTATGCTCACAAGATCCTATATCATAATTCCTTCCAAACCATGCAGGAACTCACCCATGAAACTATGGATAGATGACTTTGATGGCTTCTATGTATACTGGGGATTAATCTCATAACAGTCTGTTTGAGTTGGCTTGGTTAACAATCCAATTCCTAGCCTATTTTTTTAAGTTCATCCCCAACATAAATATTCATATTTTTTTAGAAAAAAATATTATAACATAAAATAATTGTATAATAAAAAAAATTATCATGCAATTATAATATAATTAATCCTCATTAAAAAGTATGCATATATACCTTATTCATTACTTACACACAAAAAGAATTATTCTTGGAATTAAATAAAACTTATCTTGTGATGATACATATTTTCATGGATATATTAAACATTTTTATCACTTTTTGTAATCTTTGTGTTAGTTATTCAACTCTAGTGACACAAGTATTTGAACATAAGATCAGTTGACATGTTAGCATAATTAAAAGGGAAATTTATTATGCATCACATCTAATTCTATTATATGAGACTGTTATAATTATAAAGTAATCAACACTCTATATAAAATCACAAAACATATATTGATATATAATTGACAACACATTATACACTTTGGATAAAAAATATACCTCTTTTTCCGTTATCAATATCAACATATATCATATAACTCATTATGTGTTGTAAACATTCACCCACATAAAAACTATAAAATTCATAGGATAATTGGGGTATTTCCATCACATATTTATACTAAAAATATAATATAATCCCCATCATGATTAATTTTTTAATACTTATCAGATATGTAAGATATCAAGTAATTCTCATACAAAATATCCTTCAGTTAATCTACACAATGTTTACATGGGCCAAACTTATGTAAAAAATGATATATAAAACCATGGTTTTATATGTATTTAATAAAATTCCATGCATGTGAATTCATTATCAAAAATTATTTATTATCATTTTAGTGGTTTCAAGTATTCACATTGATGAATAAAATTCTAAATCATGCATACACTTTAACAAACAAAATATAATGTTCTTTAGAAAAAATATATAGATCCCCCTTATTAGCTCAATACCAAATCCATCTACTAGAATGAATACATATCCATCAATTACATACATTTCGGTATAAGAACACACACAAAAAGATATATAATAATTAGAAGGGGCCATATTGTTCTTCAGTGGAAGCATTCAGGTCGAGAGATGCCTCTCAACCTAGTATGTTTATTTCATTCAACATAAACATGAGATGCCTTATTAGGATTATGCTTTCATCTATGAGTCTTATCTGTTCAATTATATTCTTTCTTCCCTTTAACATATTATTTTAGTGGAATAAAAATTATCTCCATAGTTTATTATGAATCTTTATTTCATATTGATTTTAAAATTCGTTATATTATGCTAATTACTAGAACAATACCAATTTATCTGGACAAAAAACTGGAAACACTTTCCCAACATTCAAAATTTTATTAGAATATTCACTTGAATTAACAATATTTTTCTATTTAATCATATTATCATTCAGTACATAATAAATATCTTATAGAAATATTTTCATTCATTTCTCAGTTGTGTGACCCCCATGACATCATTTTTGATAGACTACATCTATGCATTCATATTTTTTCAAATTTGGTGGCATGAATGAATATCTTGTCATATAATATTCTCTTCAAAAAGTAGTTAATATATGGTCACCATGATTCCTTCTAAAATCATTAATTTTTCATATAAATGAAATTTTATACTAGAATGAGTATGTTTCATCCCATTACATTTTATAGAACCATCCAAATCCTCATAACATGAATCTTCCACCTTAATATTCATTCATTAATGATGCTTGTTGTTGTTGTACTTATTCAATCTATGAATTATTTTTCTTATGGGAAGTGATCCTGTTAATTTAATTCATTCTCCCATTGTTGTTGGATTGAATCTAAAACATATCATATTTGATAAAAATTAATGATTATATTTTTTTGTCCAAATCCAGGGGCTGACCTGTCATATTTTATTACCTTAATTTATTGTGGTTATATACCTATATTAAATATATCAAATTATTTTTGAATGATTGGTACATAAAAACCCTAAACATAATAATTACTACTTATATTACATTATCCAATGAAATTTTCTAGGAATTTGATTATATTCATTGTAAGAAGATTCATGTTATATGTATTTATCTTCACTACTTTTGTTTTTCTCTAATATTCATATTTACTCCATTTAAATAATACCTCTCAATTATTTTAATGAATTATAATGTTATTCAAAAATTACAATTATTGATGGAGACATATCTAAGATCACAAACTATTTCCATTGAATCCACATATCTTATTTTCTTGTGTAGTCTATACATACTTCACAGATTGTGGAAATTTATAGTGTTTAGTAGAACAACCAAAATATTCAATAATTATTGGGTAGAATCTCTTCAAACATATAATTTTAATGTTCTATAAGTAGTTTTATCTTATGGTGATTACTAATTCATTAATATTACTTCTAACTCAAAACACATTTAATTTCGGGAGTTCTTCGCATTATCAACTACATAATTTTATCATACCAAAAATATTTTGGCATATTTATTTATTTAAAATTTATTTTTCTAGATTAATTTGGTGATATATAATTCTTATATAAAATTTTCTTTTAATCTAATGGTTACAATAATTAAAATACTTGGAGAGTTTTTATAATTTTTAAAGTGTATAGATGGCTTACACAAATAAAATATTAAATAAATATTATTTTACAAATTATTTTGTGATTCCTTAATAGCTTCATATTATAAATTATGGAAAATAAATATTACCTCATTCATCATTATTGCTAGTTTTTTAGAGTGTTTCAAATAGATATTTATTTATCTAATGCCTTTACTACAATATTAGACTCTTCTTCCAACTGTAATTTTTTAAAACAAATACCCAGAATATATCTATAAAATTTATATAAAACATCTTTGAGTAATTTATTTTGATTTTATTTGAATACATAATAATGATAATTATTTTATACATCATCATCACTGATTAGTAAAAATTTACCATATGAATTATAATTGAGATAATTATTTGAACATATACTAATTTGATTACCTTCATTTAGTGTTCTCTTATACACTAATTGAATATTTTTCTTTAGATACCTATCATGTATTTTCTTTCTATTCATATTTGTATTGGATGAAATATCTAGATAGAATCCTCATGAGTAACTTCATTTTTATACATTTTTGGTATCTCATTCATTTCCTGAATTCATAACATCATAATTCAATTCATTGATCATTCGGGGGAAACATACTAGGACACCCATTCTAAATCACTAGGACAGATTGATCAATTAGAGGGGGGTGAATCAGTGGTTCACATTCTAAAAAATATTTATTTTTTGTTTTACCTTTTAAAATTCATTAGGAAATCTATCCACTCATTAGTATTTCCCAGTTCTCCCCTAATATGTATAAATAATATGGGAGAGCAGGTAACATGGTATTTAGAATGTTACATACAAAGGCCAACTCATTGTCATTTTTTAGACTCCCATATATGGATTATCCACTATAATAATATTATTAATAAAAATAGATTTAGAAGAAGCTAGTTATACACACTAGTAAATGATTCTGGTTATATAACCAGTAATAAAACTCATATACAATGATTTTTTAAATCCCCCATCTTTATTATATGCTCTATTCCCTCTTTAGGAACATATTAAATCCTCCAGTCACAATATTATTCTTCTTATTTATTTTGATTCTTTCATAGAATTATATTATGCTCCTAGCCACTTCTACACCAATGAATATTAATCCTACACTATAATGTTGTTATATCATGTATCCCTATTGTGGACTCTTAAAGAGCCTCTATAATTGGGAATCATGTCTACTGGTATTTTACATGTTCTTTTTATCATTAGTAGATGACCCGAACTTCCTCAACCAACCAAAATTCTCTGGTATGAATTATTATTTCTTCCTAATAAAGTCTCTGCCTCTCTAAAATGGGCCCATGTGTTACACACAATTTAATTAAGAAAGATTTATTTTATAAATAATTTTTAAAAATTCAATATAAGTAATCTTTCTTGATTTCTATTCATTTTTAATTTTTACACACATCATGGTGGAATGATCGAATGCATGGTATATGATTTAAACACTCAGACACCTAATTTATTTATATAGATTTTTAATATTATATTCTTGGTTTAAAAATCACATTTAATCGCTTTCATTTATTTTATCAAGAATCACGAATTAAAAAAATCCATGAAATAATTTTTCCAACAATCTTCTTCATATGATATTAATTATCTAATATACCTAGTATTCGTCTACTGTAACACGTTGTGTGTATTGGTTTGTGTGTGTTTATGTGATACCATATTCCAACACATAATCTTTGAATGATAATCTTCCTATTGAATTTCATTGGACCAATGACATCTCAAACCATACATATAAGGGTAAAACTATTAAATATCTTACTTACCTTGTACAAGGGTAATTCTCATTTATTAATGTGATTGGATCACACAATGTCTCAATGTTTTATCATGAAATGGATTTTTGTGAACAAATCATGTGTAACTAATCAATATACCTCCATAATAAAATAGATTTATATGGGAGTCTAATCCTATAAAAGACCTATTCGGCTCGTGGGTTTCATCATCAAATGACACTGGTAGTAAGCTTATCTTATTTGTCTGTTAATACGACATGGATTATCTATTTCTTTTGAAGTGAGAGACCGATAAATATTATAGAATAGAAACTGTTTCTATAAACACATAATCAGTATTTATATGTATATTTTAAAAACTTTTATTTGATATTTAAGGTTCTTTAAGGATCATTAAATACTCAAATAACTCTGCATGCCTCAACATTATTAATTCTTATATTTTTATCTTCATCATGTGATGTCGAGGTGGGTACATGATTTCATTATCTCATATATTGATTATGTGACACTTCAGAGCTTCATGATATGTTACTATTTTTCATGGAATGATTTAATAGATATTATATATGAAATCCCTATTTTTTCACAGAATTTAGGTCATATATTATTGAAGTCTATTGTGATACATTCTTCTTCACATGGCAAAAAATATTAATCCGGGTAATCATTCAATGGAATCTTCCAAACCAATGTACAACTTCAAAGGATAACAAGTATAAGAACCCAACCTTATATATTACATAATATTTAATTATGTTAATAATTCACAATTAGTATCTTTTCAGGTAAACTGTGTTGGAGAATAAGGCCATAACTATTACATAAAAACTAGAATATTACATGTAGACACTCCTGCATAGTGTGATTTTTTATAAAACAAAAACTCTTAAAAAACGTGTTTATACCCATGTTTTAAATAGAATGAGTTTTCTTTTATCACATCATTAAACCTATTCCGCTTTACGACCTATGAAAAAATTTTAAGAAACATGGGATGATAAAAATAATGCTATGTAAGGGATACATAAAGAAGGAAAAGTGTTAGTTTATC
Organism: Viscum album; assembly: GCA_963277665.1. Taxonomy (NCBI): domain Eukaryota; kingdom Viridiplantae; phylum Streptophyta; class Magnoliopsida; order Santalales; family Viscaceae; genus Viscum; species Viscum album. Next base: position 1,440,164,950 of record OY728159.1, read on the forward strand.
CCAAAGAAAATGTAAATCATGAATAGAATATCATAAAGTAATACATTTCACCTTAACGAAGATGAAAAAACAATTCACTTAATATAAGCTCATTTCTTACCATTTCTAAAGCATAATGATTACCATAAGGATCATTGAAAGCTACATATTGCATATAAACGTTACTAGGAACATAAACATACGGAAATGGAATTACCATATGGTAAACTTTGACACATATCACTAAATTCAATAGTCATACGACCGAAATCCATACCCAATGCATTGGAGGATATAACATAACAACACATCCTAGGTTTATCACAGAACCACTCATCATTTGGTTTATCATGAAACCACTTATCAAATGTCCAAGTACCATTATATAATCAACACACATATAAAATTGCAAATATCAATACTTCAATAATATCATTTAATTTCTAATCTCAAAAAATTATTTCAAGATATTTTTGTAATCAATCCATTTCAATAACCATTATCAACAACAAAACATCAAAATAAAGGATATGTAATTTCTATTCCTTTGAAAAACATTATGGCTTATAGAGGAAGAAAAATATCGATTACGACGGCAAAGAGGACATTGATGCCGCAATACTATAAAACATTCCTTTTGTCATCTATTAAAACACATAATATAAAAAAATTAAATTTTAAAGCTGTTAAATTCAATTAAAAGATAATATCTTAAAATTTTACACATTATAAAAAGGATGTGTAAAAACCAAAATACTCCTCAATGAATGGTGATTGAGACAAAGCCCCTTACCTTGTATCCAACATGACCCGTTCAATTTTTAATTTCCCGAATAATAAAATAAAGAGTATTTCTACATGATTTAGAACATTTTTCAAGATTATTATTCCTTTTATATAACTTATTATCTTTCTATAACAATTACATAAATATTTGAGTTCATATCGGACATGTTCTTAATGATTAGAACTTGAGTAAAAAATTAACTTTTTATAGTTATAAATTGTCCATGTGGTCAAATTTACTTTATCTCTATAATTATATTCATTATTAATATATCGTAAATAATATATATATCCAATATATATGTATTTATAATAATCCATATGATTTTGAGATAATAAATGAATTGCCCATATCATGGAGATGGTAAGTCATACGTACGTATGAACGCTACATTATTTTCTACATCATATCTAATGTAATGGAAACATAGTGTTAAATAGGTATATTATAATTAGATTATATATTTTATATATGTTACATAAGTTCAATGACACCATCATGTATACATTATATGTATGGAATTAATGAGTAATATCACTTTGAGGGTGTGGTAGTCCACACTTCCTCAATTGAAATTATCATATTGATACAACATGAAAAGAATAAAGGTATGACCTAAATAAAAATTACAGAATAAATGAGATAAAACAATTATCATAAATATCATATATAATTTTATTACCATCATAATGGCTCCCATAAGAGGTGGTTGGAAAATATTGAACAATCATTATTTCGTGAGGCAGTAGTTCGCCATCCACAGAAACAGTATGTTCTATATCCATAAGATGGAGGTGTGTGTTTGTGTAGTTCTAATACATTTAATTAAGAAAACATATTATATTTAGGATATTGTTTTTGTCATGTAATCAAAGAAAAATAACATAATAGGTAGTGAAGAAGTAGAATAATGGAATGGAAATTTAGAGAAGATGCTACCTCTTAAAACGTGTAACTCTCTTTTACTTGAGCCAAAATGCATTATTGATTGGCCTTATGACTAGGGGACGGATTCAAGGATGAATAAATGGATATTTTGATATTATTTTTGTAGATTTTGGATGAGGAATCAGGCATGAATGGTGTGAGTAATGGGTTTGAGGTGGTGAAATTTTATAAGAAGGAGGAGGGGCACTTTAGGAATTTTTTAAGTATTATTTTATTATAAATTGAATTTCGGTTTCAAAGTTTTTCAAACTCATATAATTAAAAGATGAGGTGAGTATTGTTTTATATACTCTCATCTAATGGGTTTTAGATAATTTTGGGGCACTAAAACAACCTTATCCTTCAGCTTTATCCTTTAGATAACATATTTAACTTTTACCATGTCCTCTTGTATATTCATATTATATGATTAATATATTTACAATAAAATTCTCTGAGTCCCAAAAATGGACCATTAATGGCGTTTTTGACATCATATACATCAGTTTGACAATATTTTATTTTTGGGATTATTTATCTTCTAATAAAATCATATAAATATTAAAAATTTATTTATGTCCACTTTTATACTATTCATATCACAACTTTTAATAAAACTATAACATATTGATTCATTTTAATAAAACAAATTAATAAATATTTCAGAAGTTATAATATTCTATAAAATTTTAGTGCAGCATTACAAAGTTTCCATATAAATTTATTTTCATTTTTATAAACTCATTTATATAAATGATTCATTATTATGGTAATCACTACATCACCATTGTGTCATAAATTATTTTATTTATTTGATTTCAAAAAAAGTAAATAAAATACCATGATGTATAAATCTTTTTAACATTATAATTACTATTTATTGTCGAATATATCAATTATATAACCCCATATAATGAAAATTTTACAAAAAGATATATGTTTATGTCACATTTCCCCTTACATTAAATTATTTTTTATAAAATGTTATTTTCAAATAAAATTGGTTACATGGTTTCCCAAAATCGACCCAAGGATGCCCATGGACGGAAATGTATTATAAACTATGGTTTTTTACAAGTGTTAGGCTATTTTAATATTGTTATAGTATTTTTTTGCCCTTATTTACCAAATTTACCCTTTATACATGGTAAATAAAATATTTACAGAACATAATATACATAAAGACTAATAATGAAATTTACCAATTTATAAAATTTGAACCTATTTATTCCAAATATGGAATCAATTTAATCATATTCAAAACCCAGACATAGAAAAAATTATTTTAATATTAATCAACGTTGTCAAAAAAATGCATGTTTTACAATATAATAAATATCAAAAGATTTGCACTTGTTTAAGTCCAATTTCCATGTAAAATTACATACAATGACCAACATTTTATTAAATGGTAAAAATATAATTTATTTAAACTTTTAATCAATTAAAAATATAATATCACCATATAAATAAATTATATTAAATGGTAGTTTTTAATTAAAATGCAGTAATTTCACTATTCATAAAAAATTCACTTAATTAAGAAAACTCAAAAATATTAGCCAATGTAAATTTTGATGTTTTGATTCTATATATGATGTTTATGTGGATAAATGGAATATATAAATTTGAAACAAAAACTAGAAATAAAAATTATTTTCCATCACAACATGGTAAATCGAGATTTTAAAGAATATTAGTGTATTTATGCTTAAAATCAAGTTAGTTATCATTTTAAGCCTCAAAATATTATTGGATAAATGTAAAAACATTTAACAATCATTTTTAATAATAATGTAGTTATTTTGGTTCCTTCCAATTAATAAAATGGCTAGGTGTTAATTACCATTTAAAATAATAATATTATATAATTATTTTTCAGTATGACTTACCATTGTGTGAATCATAAGATTTAATAAGAAAACCATTATTGTGTATTTGTACACCATCAAACCTTAAAAACCCATTAAAGTAAAATTAATATTCAATTCAAAAATATTAATAAATATCAAAATGTCATATTCTTTATTTACCAGGAATGTTACATCCTTCCCCCCCTTTGGGAATTATATCCTCATAATTTTAAATTTTCGATAAAAACATCATTAAATGTACCACATCGAGAAAAGAGTCAACACATATATAACATTAAAATAAATAATGAGATGTAAAAATGGTTTCCTGAGATAACACATACAAAGATTCCATGGAAACATGCATTTGGAAGGGAAAACTAACCATGAAGTTGTGATAGAGAGTGACAAAAAACAAGATCACTAGAAATGTATCCACCAGTGACCAAAAAACATAGGATAGGTTAAATATTATTTGATTTAATTATAGGAAATGTAAATGGACAACATTTTTTTATGTTCATTTTCATAATATTTTATAATTTATTTATGACATAGACTTAGAACATAATGAAATACACATACTTTTAATGTAGAGCTTCTTCCTTTAATATGTATCTACCAAACACTCATATTTTCTCCAAATGATGAGTATTAATGATGACTTTGTCACACCTAAAGATATAGAATCAACTTCTAATGAATTAAATTTTCGAAAAATGATAAACTATATATTACTCCTATATTTAGACATTAACCATAACCAAACATTTAGTACAATATCAGATATTGCCCAAAAAGAATAATCTATTATGGAAAGAAATACAACTATTAATCTCCAAAATTGAACAAACGCTACCCAAAGTAAAAAAGAAGACCATTCAATATAGAATTGTCATTAAAATACTTCTATATAATCCAATCTATGATTGAAACCCAATACACTAACGAATTTAATCACATAGTCTTCCATAGTAAATCTTAACATTTCTCTCCAAATTACATCGACTACTCTTAAATTATCATACTAAAAAGTAGTTAACCTAATCACATTTTCTCCAAGATAGATTAATCATTTCCATAAACAACCCAAATTTCTATATGTCTATAATAAAAAAATATATTCTTCCAAAATAAAATTCTACCTTTACTATTCAAAGGAAATCACGAAGTATTTTATTTTCCATAGTTTTATAGTGATTCCAAAAGAGCCGGCATCTTACAAAATAACATTTATCACAAAATCACCAAATAATTTTCCTATATGGAGGATATCCATTTGTTACAGCATATGTTCCCAAAATCAACTTATTCATGATCTATACATTCATTTAATAAAAATTAATTTGTCATACTAACTAGGGATATCATGTAGGTCTATGGTAGGTGATAAATTCATGTGGTGCTTTGGATGTAGGTTTGATTTTCACACCATTGTCCAACATGATGTGTTGTCACATGGTCTGTGTGTTTTCCTTTTCTAAGAACTATATAATTATCTAACATTCCCTTATATGATATAAATTCTTAAAAAAATAACTATAACATGATTTATCCTCAATGGTTGTTTTATAACTCTCATTTTCATCCCAACTGATAATGACCTCAATATCATAACTCTAGAAGTCCTATATATATTGAAACTTTTTTACCTCCATAATATAACATTATTCCCAAATAATGAACATTGTACCATGTTCATGGTGTCCACCACGTATCATTGTCATCTTATTCACATAGATGGAGGGTCCATGCATTGCAAAATTGATTTTGGGATCCTTATATATTATCTTCATACATTAAACAAATATACCTCGTACAACTTGGGTCATATAAGAGTTCACAAAAAATAGTTTTGGTAAATAATCATGTCGACATATAATTTCAAAACATATGATAAAACATGATTTCTATAAGACAGTCAGAATGAGTTTGAGATGAATAACGCTATCAATGATTCTTTTGAAATGCGATATGTATGTGCTGCGAGGCTATAAATTAAAATTAGATATCAATTGGTTGGGATATGGTCTCCCTCTTCTGCACCTTTTTCATATTCATAATATGCTTTAAAATTTTGTTATAACGTAAACTATCTATAAATGCCTTGATAAAATTTACCTTTCATGAAAATATATAAATATTTTAAAAAATTTGATTTCATTAAATAAAACACATGATCCATGATGGAATCTAGGTATATAGGAATAGTTTGATATAATAAACAATTGCTTGTAAGTAATTTTTATGTAAGAAAATGTTTTCAAATCATCTGGACATGACTTTGCAATAATTATTGCAAGAATGTCATCAGGAAGAGATATTAATGTCATTTGATATCCTCCTCCATCCATTTGTAACAAACATTCCACGATCCTAAAAATATAAAAAAGTAAGGATTTAACTTAATTATTTTACATAGAGACAAACCATGTGTCTAACAAAAACTCACAATCCCTAAATTTTTCAATATCGACCTCTGATACCAACTATAAGGACCAATCATAAATCATTACATAATCTTTAATTAGGTTAATAATTCACATTGAGGATCTTTTCAGGTTTATATTTTTATAGAATTAGGCCATAACTATTACATAACAAATTTAACATAACATTAAGACACTTCCTCATATTAAACAATTTTTAATTTAATAAATACTTTTAAAAAAAAGAAACATGTTTATTTCAATGTTTTAAACACCCCAAATTTTATTTTATACCATCCTTGAACATATTCCAGCTTAATTAATGTGAAAAATATTTCAAAAACATGGGATGAGCATATAATTCTCAGTAAGGGATACCAAAATAAGAAAAACTATTAGTTTATCCAAAACAACATGTAAACCATGAATACATAATCATAATGTAATACATTTCCCCTTAAAGAAGTAGCAAAAACACTTCCCTAAATATAATCCCATTTATTAGCATTTCTATAACTGAAATATTATCATAAACTCAAATAAATAAACATATAGAATATAATGGTATCTTGGGACATTAATATACTGAAATGGATAAACCATGTGGTCGACTTCCACACATATCACTAAATGTAATAGAAATACATACAACTTCTATACCATATGCATTGGATGATATAACATAACCACTCGTCCTTTTTTTATCACAGAACCACCATTCCATTTTTTTTATCATGAAACCACCCGTTATATTTCCAATTATCATTATATAATCATCACACATTACTGATTTCAAATATCTATACTTAATTATTAACATTGAATTTTAAATATGATTAATAATTTAAAGATATTGTAATATTCTATCCATTTCAAAAACCATTTTTGATACCAAACCCCCAAAAACTGGATAATGGATTTCTTTTCATTTTAAAAATATTAACTCTTATAGAGGAATCCAAATAATGATTACGGTGGTGGAGAGGTCATTGTCACCATAATACAGTAAAAATAACTTTTTTTAGAAAAATGATTTGTAGAAAATGATTCCTTTTGAAAACCATTCAATTAAATTAAAAGAAAATGTGTATTAATTATAAATAGTATAAAACAATGGAATGTATAAAACAAAAAATGCCTCAATTAATGTAGATTGAGATGAAGACCCTTTTCTTGTGTCCAGATTCACTCATTCTTTATTTAATTTCCATAATAATTCACTTAAGGTCATTTATACTCCCTTCAGAAATTTTTTGAAGATTATTAGAACTTTTGTATCACTTAATACTTTGTTATTACAATTAGTCGATTATTTGTGTCCATATAACACATTTTTTTGATATTCAGAAATTGAGTCAAAAATGAAATTGTTATAATTATAAATTTTCCAGGTGGCCAAAATTAGATTATCTCTAGAATGAAATTCATGATTTAGATATCACATACATCATATATATCGAGTATCTATATATATATATATTTAGAATCATACATATCATATGGATATATGAAATGAAACACACCGTTCGTGGAGACGACAAGCCATATGTAGGAAGGAACAATACTTTCATTTATATTTCATATTTAATGGAATGGAAATATAATGAAAAATAGGTATATTATAATTATAGTAAAAATTATATTTTATATATTTTACATAATTTCATTAATTCTATCCTTCATATGATACATGAAAGGCATTGTCAAGTCATATCACATTGAGGGGGCGGTAGTCCGCACATCCTCAGATGAAATTATCATATTTATACAACATGAATGAATAATGGTATGTTATAAATGAAAATAATAGAATCATAGAGATTAAAAAAATATCATGTATATCAAGTATAATTATAGTTCCATTATAATGGTCACTATAAGAGGTTGTAGGAGAATATTGGACAATCATAATTTCGTGAGGCAGTAGTTCTCCATCCACATAAACAGTATGTTCTATATCCATTAGATAGAGGTGTTGTCACGAACCAGCATGGGTACCTTGGTAACCCGATAACTGAGATGGCCCTGAGATATCCCACTGGGTGTTCCCGTTCCCCACGAGTCGACAACTAGAACCTAGCATCGTAAAACAAACATTTGGGAATGATTTTTTCAGAAGAATGCGGAAGCAAAAGAAACAAAATAGTACGCATAATAAAAAGAAACTCTACTAGGAGTAATGTACCTGAAAACAATGAGGCATAGAAATATTAAATTACTACAACCCAAGTACTAAAAATGGGAAAACATCCCCAAGTTTCCTATGGACACAACTCACCAAGACCAAAGATAAACAGCTAGATCCACCACCTAGTGGTCCCTTCCCTTGGCTCGATCCTGGAAGAAGAAAGTCTAAAAACACCCGATGGAAAAAGTAGGTTGGGAGCCTAAGCACTGTAGGAACCCACCAAAGACTCCATAAAATATGAAAAATATATATTATCCAAATAAAATCATTTAATTTTCTGATAAACAGGTTTGGAAAATCCAAATAATATATTAGTGAAACATGCCATATATTTTCAATTGATGGAAATAAATATTTTAAGCAAAGGCTTTACAAATGTTGGAATATTTCTAGAACAATGGATTAAGTAAAAAATTTATATAAAATAGTTTATATAAATTCATCAGGCATGTAATGCAGTTCAAAATCAGTGGCATACATTTATATATCAAATATAAATAAACAAGAGAGCAACATGGTCGTCTGCCAAAAGGTATGATAGTATGAACCAGTTATAGGATCCCACACTCTCTATGTGAACTCATAAAAATTTTTATACACAGGTCACTATGAAACTAGCCAATGGAGACTCGTCACCAACCCTTCGGGGATGTGACCTACAACAAGTATGTTTTAGAATGTCCTCGTAGCGTAGTGTGTATACAAATAACTAACTAACTACATAAGGCTTGCATGCACTCTTACATGATGGGCAAACTATTTTAAGAATGATGAAAATACAATCATTCCCATTCTTCCATTTCCAAAGTTCTAATTTCATTCCATTTAAAACTGAAACATGTTTTATTCAAAACATTCATTTTTTACAAGATAAAACCAATGGGTTTGTATCAAATAATTTTAAGCCATTTTCACTACATTGAAATCCATTCTAAACCAATTCCATTATCACACAATTTATTTCCACAATAAAATTCAAAAATTTAATTGAAATCATTAACATCAAATCCAAAAATTAAATTAAATAATTTAAATCAGCAAATTTCCATAAACACACCCAACTCAATAGAATCATGTTTTTCCAAATTTCCTTGCCAAAACCATTTAAAATATATTGATCCATGGGAATTTACTTTTTATCAATTTTATTGAATGAAAATTTGACCAATAGAATTTAAATCATCAATTAAATTAAATAAAGAATATAAAATGATAATCAATTTGTTATGTCGGGATTGAACTACATACCTCAATGGTTTTGATGAAAACCACAATGGTCTTAGAACGCTCATGAAACCTAGGTAGATTCTCTAGAATCCTGCCTTAGATCTCTTCTCCTAGCAAGACGAAGACTAAATATCATCATATTTGGCATCCACAAACTTATATCTATCCATAAAGAGAATAGATCTAAGATATAAAAAAAAGAGGAGATGTAGATCTAAGTAGATCTATGAAGCTGATCCAGAACGATGAAGAGAGATCACATACCTCAAGAATCGTGCTTCGATTCAGCAAGAGAAGCATTTGGATCACCTCTAGAATGATAGGAGAACCTTCTATGACCTTAAGAAAAGCAAAATACTGAGTTTGGGACACTTTGGAGAAAAAACAAGTCACTTAGAGTAAAAATAAGTGAGATCTACAATTTAAGGATATCATTTTAGTGCTAACATGGTTAGTTCGAACAGTTTGACAAACGTGCGCTAGAAGTGCGTCAGCTACATCCTCGACAGACACTCCATGCATAGTTTAGCAGCACGGTTAGACAAACCGCGTGCTGCCCGTGCGGATTCTACTCCTTCCAACACCGACTATGCAGAGTTTGTCAGTAAAGTTTAGATAACCTGTGCGCCACCCGTGCGACTTCCCCTTTTCCTCAAAACATCAATTAATCTTCTCCCGAATCTCCCATTCTTTACTAATCCAAAACAGATGTACTTAGAAACAACAAAATTACCTGAAAATGTAATGTTTTGTTACAAACTCCCCACCGTATGATATTTATGTCCCCAGAAAACATATAAAGAAAACTCCACATCAAAAAGATGAGGCCACTAATCTCTCATTAGTGTCTCCCTTTCCCACATCTCGTTAGAATCAGAACAATACGGACATAGTAGACAGACTAGAGGAATCATTCTCCCAAGAAGTACCATGGTTTCAAAATCAAAAACATTGAGTATTCATTCAGTCACAGATAAATCTGGTTCAATATCAAGACCACTCGAGCTCAATACATGAGATGGATAAGAGAGATACTTTCGTAGCAGCGATACTTGGAACACGTTATGTATTGGCGTCTGCTGTGGTGGTAGAGCTAGACGGTAAGAAACATTCCCTACTAGACCACAACCTCGAAAGTCCCCAAAAAATCAGGAGCATGCTTCCCATGCATCCCAAGCCATCGATAACCTAATTAGGGTGAAACATTAAAGAACACCTTGTTACAAATTGAGAACTCTAAACGATTACGAAGACGATCAACATAATAATTGTACCGACTCTATGTTGTCAACATTCTTTGATGAGTCAAATGGATCTTTTTTGTCGGCTCTGGAACCATACTCAGTCCTACCAAGGAACATTCACCAATATCCAACACACATAATGGAGATTTATATGGATGACTATAAAAAGCCTCAAAAGGAGAAATTTTGATCACAGACTTTTAACTGTTGTTATAAGAAATATCTACTAGCCCTAGATTATCATCCCAAAACACACCAAAGCTGAGAACACATTCACAGAGCATATCCTCAATGATCTGAATAGCTCTCACTATTAGGCCATCAGACTATGGATACTAGGTCATTCTTAAATGGACCTGAGATCACAGTGTTTCCTGAAGGACTACCCAAAAGTGACAAGTGAACCATGGATCCCTATCAGATACTATAGTATATGGAACTCCATGCAAACATAAAATTTATTTCACACAGATATTTCCCAACTCCTCAAAATTGATGTTATCCCGAATAGGTATAATGTGTTCCGTCTTGGTCAGCCTGTCGATCACAACCCATCTCACGTTCTTTTTCCTTTGGGTTTGAGGTAACCCAACGACAAATTACATAGAGATTTCATCCCACTTCCATGTAGGGACTGGAAGTGGTTGAAAAAAACCTGAAGGTTTCTGGTGCTCGGCATTCACCTACTAGCATGTATAGCAACAAGATACAAAATAAGCAATGTCTCATCTCATACCTGGCCACCAGAACTGTCGTTTCATGTCATAGAATATTTTTGTGGTTTCTAGGTGTTCATCACATAGAGAGTAAGGGAAATCCCCCATCACATCCTTCCTTGCCAATAATGGCACAACGTAAAAATTTCGATAACACAAAAATCACTCTTTGGAGAACGACCACTGAGTGTTGGTCTCCCCTCCATAAAAAGACTCCCTAATTCTATGGAAATCACTAACCAGTGGCGGATCCTATTTAATTAACTTGAGAAGAGCAGATGTCATGTGGAAAATGGTTATGAAATTTCCTTCCCCTTCTAATAAATTATAATATGCTACTGAACAAAAAGAGCCATCAAACTCCACACTTCTGAAGATTCGTTCACATCCTCTGATGGAAGTTTCATGTATAACGCATATGCAACTACATTCCATTTCCCTGTGGAATATGCAATGTTAATGTAGAAAGATTGCAAGTACTCCTCCCAGCGCCTCTGGTGGAGATTCAAATATTTTTGAGAGAAGATATAAATCAAGATCCTATAGTATGAAAACAATGTAAACCTTTCTCAATAAAGGTAATGTATCCAACACATATGTGCGTGAATTACAGCTACATGTTCAAGGTCATGGGTATGACAGTTGTTCTCATGAGGCGTAAGCTGACGAGAACCCTACACAACAACATGATTACACTGCATGAGGACACATCCCAAACCGGAACTCGATGTATCACAGAAGACCACATAACGTATCCCAGCCTTAGGAACAGATAACACCAGAATAGTATTCAAAAGACACTTTATCTCAACAAAATAAGTATAAAATTTAACCGTCCAGGAAAAATTCACTCCCTTTCAAGTCAGAACAGTCTTCGGAGAAGCTAACTTTGATAAGTCTTTAGAAAATCGGCAACAATAACCTGCTAATCCCAAGAATCTCTGAATCTTGAAAATATTTCGTAGTTGTTCCCAAGTCATAAGAGCCATTACCTTCTCAGGATCAACTAATATTCCATTTTCTGACACGACATGTCCCATGAATTTCACTTCTCGCATCCCGAAATCGCACTATTAAAGCTTGGCATAAATTCAATGATTCCATAGAAGACTCACAACTGTTCTCAGATGATGCACATGATCCTCCCCAGAATTGGAGTAGACAAGAATGGAATCCATAAAAGACTACCACGAATGTATATATACACTCACAGAAACCCTTGTTCATACAAGCCATGAAAAATACAGGAGCATTTGTTGGCCGAAGGGAATATCAAGGTACTCATAATGGCCATACCTACTCAGGAAAGTGGTCTTTTGAATGTCAGGTTCTTTTATCTTCATGTAATAGTAACCATATCGAAGATCAATTTTTGAAAACCACTTCACTCCTTTTAATTGATCAAATAAAACATCAATTCATGGTAACATATATTTTTTCTTTATCGTAACTCGATTGAGATTTCGATAATCAACACATAAGAGAAGAGAACCATTAGCCTTCTTCACGAAGAGAACTAGTGCTGGCCAAGGTGACACACTTGGGCATATATAATGTTTCTTAATAAGATCGTCTAACTGGGACTTCAGTTCTTCTATTTATGTTGGAGAAATTCAGTAAGAGGGAATATAAACCGGTTGAGTTCCAGGTATTATGTTAACAGAAAAATAAACATCCATTACATGTGGAAAACCAAAAAAGTCAGAAGGAAACACATCAGGAGACTCAATGACGACTGGAGGAAGATCACCACACAATGAATCTATCTCAAGATCAAAAGAAAACACCAATGTAACGTTCCCCATTCTTGGATTAGAGGGTCCATCTCTTCTTGACCATGGGTCCCATTGTCATTGAAAAACAAGAGGCAAACCACTGGGTGTAGTAATATCCATCGCACAAGATAAAATCTCTATAGGATGATTTAGAAGATTAACAATATGGGTTGAAAAAAATTATGAGATGCACCGGTATCAAAAATAGCAGTCACTAAAGATGATGCTATAGTAATGGTACCTCTTACAATTGGAGGACCTGTATCAACTACCTCTGGCGACTCTTCCACTGCGTGAAGAAGCTTCATTTCTGATGCATGTTGCTAGAACCATTTTTAACATGAATCATTTGATTGACCCACGGTTTCTATAGGTGCTGATGATCATGTTCTACTATGTGGAGTAGAGAAGTGATGGCAGAATCTCTTTATGTGCCCTAAATGTCTACATGAGTTACAGTTCTTGGGTGCCTCAGTGAAAACCCTCTTAGAATTTCATGGTTTTCCACACTGATAGAAAGTTAAAGAAGCCCCTCTTGTTGCTACCAGAGGTGTGGAATTACTCGGTTGTCAATAACTTCCATGAGAAATGTCACACTTTTCTTTTCCATTAAAGGAACCAACAATGGCACTAGAAGGGAAAAAACCTCCTTCAACACTAACATACCTACTAGGTCCATCTCAATATTCATGGCCCTATCCAGAACATTTGCATAAGTGGTTAGTATCAGTATGAAAACTCAAGAATGAACATCTCATCGATGTCACAACTTGAATCGTCGAGCCTTCATCTTCTCATTAGATACAATCTCCGGAGAAAACGTTACCAACTCCGAAAAGCGATTGGAGTATTTAGTCCTGATTTTGATGGCCTACTTGTGCATGAAAAACACCACAGCCTTGGCCAAAAACATTGATTCTGGATAAAATTGGTTAGTGAAAAGAACCCAAAAGGCTTTCCACATGAAACCCCCATGATTCCCAGACATCACCATCGTGTCCCACCATCTACTACTTGGTCCATCTAGCACGAAGGTGGCATAATTCTCCATGATCATATCAAGTGTCTCCAAGAACCCAAAAAAACGTTCAATCTTACTCAACTATTCCTCAGCATGTTTAGGGTCAATGGAGCCTTTGAAAACTTGTGGATTTATGCATAGTAACTCCTGAGAACGACTTCATAGAATATCAATATAAGGATCTATAGCTGGATTCTGAACAGGAACTGGAGGTGGCACATGTCCTAGAGCTTGGACAGTGCGAACAATCACATCAACCTGACTCGGATCCACAATTGGACTCACATGCTGAGATTCACCAGCATCCTCTTTTTGGATCTTATTCTCATGCCCTCTCGTAGGCATGTTTCTACAAAAAATAAAAAGACATCGATTAACACTCAAATTGAGTAACAAGGTAAAATATTCTTAATATAAGGGATAACAATATTTGGATTCCACACTTTCCAACTCAAAACCAGGAAAATACTAGAACTAATACACACTTGTATTTCCCTAAGAAACATTGCTGACTTAAGGTTAATTCTGATGAGAGCCGGCCAGGAACTCAATCACAACTACCTCTTAAGTCCCAACAAGAATACTCAAATGCATACTATCATAAAGGAAAGATGTATAACCTTCCATTTGATACCACTTTGTCACAAACCATGCCGGGTACCTGGGTAACCGGATAACAGAGCCGAACCTGACATGGCCCGAAGGGTGATCCCGATCCCCATGTGTCAGCGACATGCACCTATCATCATACAACATACAAGTGGGAACGACTATTTCCACAAGAATGAAGAAGCAAAAGAAACAAGACAATTTGCATAACAAAAAGAAACTCCACTGGGAGTAATGTACCAGAAAACAAAGAGGCATGGAATGCCCAATGTACTACAACACAAGTACTAAAAATTAGAAAATAGTCCCATGGTCCCTAAGGACACAACTCACCAAGACCAAAGATCAACTGTTGGATCCACCTCCAAGAGGTCCTTTCCCATTGATCGATCCTGGATGAACAATGTCTACAAACATCCAAAGGAAAAATTAGGTTGTGATCTTAATCCAAGTAGGAAACCAAAAAATATTCCATAATAGATGAAAAATATAGATTATCTGATGAAAAGATTTCAATTTTCAAATAAACATGTTTGCCAATTCAAAATCATATTATAACTAAACATGCTATACATTTTCAAATGATGGAAATAAATATTTTAAGAAAAGGCTTTACAAATGATGGAATATTTCTAAAACAATTTCTTAAGTAAAACATTTATATAAAATAGTTTATATAAATTCATCAAGAATTTAAATAAGTTCAAAATCATTGTCATACATTTATATCTAGAATATAAATAAACAAGCGAGCAACATGGTCATATGCCAAAAGGTAAGATAGAATTAACCAGTTATAGGATTCCACACTCTTTATGTGAACTCAGCAAAATGTGTATACACACATCAGTATAACACTAGCCAGAGGGGACTCATCACCAACCCGTCGGGGATGTGACCCGCTGTATGTATGGTTTAGAATATTGTCGTAGTGTAGAGTGTATCTAAATAACACACAAACTACCTATGTCTTGCATGTGCTCTTACATGACCGGAGAACTATTTTATGAATGCTTAAAATAAGATCAATCCCATTCATCAATTTCAAAAGTGCCAATTTCATTCCATTTAAAACCAATTCAGATTTTATTCAATATATACATTTTTCACAAGATAAAACCAATCGACTTCTATCAAATTATTTTTACCAATTTTCACCAATTTGAAAACCATTGAAAAATAATTCCATCATAAAACATTTTATTTCCGCAATTAAATTCAACAATTTAATTTAAATCATTTCCATCAAATCCACAAGTTAAATTTAACAATTTAAATTAGCAAATTTCCATAAACACACCCAATTCAATAGAATTGTAGTTTTTCAAATTTCCATGCAAAAACCATTCCAAATATCTCGATACACTGGAATTGAGATTTAATCAATTTAATTGAAATAAAATTTATGCTATTGAATTTAAATCAACAGCTGAAATAAATCAAGAAAATACAATGATAATCAATATTTTATGTTGGGACAGAACCACCTACCTCAAAGGTTTTGACGAAATCCACAACGGTCGAAGAATGCTCAAGAAACTCGGGTCAATTCTCTAAAAACCTTCCATAAATCTCTTCTCCTAGCAAGATCATGACCAAATCTCTTCATATTTGGTATCCACACACTTAGATCTACCCATAACTGGCATAGATCTATGAATCAAGGAGAAGAGGAGAAGTATATCTATGTAGGACTATGAAACCGATAATGAAAGATGAAGATAGATCACATACCTCATGAATTCGGCTTCGATTCACCATAAGAAGCCTTTGGATTACCTCTGAAATGATTAGAGAACATTCTCTGACCTAAGGAGAAGCCAAATTCTAAGATAGGGCCACTTACAAAGAAAAAACGAGGCACTTAGGGAAAAATGACTAAGATCCGGAATTTAAGGATCTCATTTAACTTCCTGCATGGTTAGTTCACACGGTTTGACAAACCGTGCGCTAGCTATACGTTAGCTACAGCTTCGGAAGACACTCCATGCACGGTTTGGCCACATGGTTAAAAAACTCTGCACTGCCCGTGTAGAAGCTACTACCTCCAAGACCATCTATGCACGGTTTAGAAAACTCATGTGCCACTCGTGCGATTTCCCCTTTTCCTCAAAACATCAATTAATGTTCTCCCAACTCTCCCATTTTTCACTACTCTAAAACAGAGGTACATAAAAACATCAAAAGTACTAGAAAACACAATGTGATGTTACAGGTGTGTATAAGTGTAGTTCAAATCCGTCGAATAAAAATCATAGTATATTGAGCATACTGGTGTTTTCATTTAATCCTAGAAAAATAATATAATATGGATTGATGAATTAGAATAATGGAAAAGAAATTTAGAGAAGACACTAGCTCTTAAAATAAGTAAATCTTATTGATTTGAGCCAAAAGGATTTATTGGATTGCCTTATGTATAAAGGAAGGCTTCAAGGAGGAATAAAAGGATATTTTGAGGTTATTTGTGCAAGGTATGGATGATTCAAGATGCTTGAGAGTTGCGAGTAATGGGTTAGAGTTGATGTTCTTTTATAAAAGTGCGGAGGGGCACTTTAGGAACTTTTAAAAATATTATTTTTAAAAAAATTTAAATTAATATTAAATAGGTCCCCAACTACTATAATTATAATATATAGGGAGGGTTTTAAGAAATAATCTCATCAAATGGGTTTTATGCTAGTTTAGGGAATAAAATTAACCTTATCTTTTACTTTTATCCCTTACTTATCTAATTTATCTTTTACAATATCCTCTTGTATATTCATAATATATGGTTAATATATTACTATAACATTCCAAGAGACCAAAAAATGGATCATTAATGAAACTTTTAACATCATATATGTCAGGTGGCCTAATATTAGATTTTTAGGACTATTGTATCATTTAATAAAATAGTATTCATTTTAAAAACTCATTTATTTCAATTTATAGACTATTCATATTCGGAATTTAATAAAAAAACAATAACAACTTGATTATTTCAAAAATACTACATTAATAAAAATATAACAACATATAATAATCCATAATATTCATGTATGTCATAAAAAGTATCAAAATGAGTTTTTTTAAATTTATGAAATAATTTATTTAAATCACTAATTAATAAGGTTGTGACTAAAATACCATTATGCCATAAATAATTTTTTTATGTGATGTCTAAAAATAATAAATAAAATACCATGATATAGAAATTATTTTTAGCTATATAAATAATATTTAGTGTATAATTTATCCCTTATATAACCCCATATAATAGGTTTTTACTAAAAGATATATGTTTATGATATATTTTATTTAACATTAAATTAATTTATATAAAATGACATTTTCATTTACAAGTGGCTCCCTGGTGTCCAAAAAATGAACAAAGGATTCTATTGGTTGGTTATGTATCATCCAATAGGATTAGGATAAGTGTTTGGGAAATTTATTATATTATAATATTGTTTTTTACTCTTATTTACCAAAATTACACTTTAACCATGGAAAATAAAATATTTACTGATGTTACTATTCATTGAGTCTAAAAATAAAATTTACCTATTTAAAATATTTGGACATCATGATTCAAAATTTGAAATACTTTTTTAAATTTCAACATTATGAAGATGTAAAAAGTAATTTAAAAATAATTCTCATTGTCAAAACAAAAGGTGTTTTTTTAAGAAATAATAACAACCAAAATATTTTCACTTGTTTATATACGATATCAATGTGAAATTACTTTCAATGACCAACATTGGATTAAATACTTAAAATATAATATAAATAAAAATTAAAACAATAAAATATGAAAATATATCCATATAAATAAAATATATTAAAACACATTTTTGAATTAAAAGGTAGTAATTTTCACTATTCAATAAAAAATTGTCTTGATCAGAAAATACCAAATTTTTTCACCAAGTAAATATTTATGTCCCCATTATAAATAAAAAGTTTATTTTGTCAAATGTATCATATAAAAGAGACACAAACTATTTTTAAAAAATGGATCTTCATCAAAAGGAAATAAATCAAACTTTTAAGGAATATAAGAGTATTTATGCTTACAATAGGATTTGTTATCATTTTATGCCAATAAATTTAATTGGATAAATGTAAAAACATTTAACAACCATGTGTGTTCATATTGGAGTTATTTCAATTCATTCCTGTTAATACAAATGCTAGGCGTTAACTACCATTAAAATAGTAATATTATATTATTATTTTTTCAGTATGACTCAACGTTGTGTGCAACGCACAATTTCAAAGAAACTCGTTGTTGCGTATCAGGTATTCCATAGAACATAACATCCTCTTTGATGTAAAATTAATATTCAATTAAGAAATATTAAAAAATATAAAAATTTCATATTCTTTATTTACATGGGATGTTACAACATGCATCAAACTCGTCAGTTACATCGATGAGATTAGTTTAAATAGGGTTGTGTCATTCTATTTGAGTGATCATTTCAGATGAATGTTTATATAAAGATCATGAATATGTCCATTAGGACTTAGAGGTAAAATAAAATGGTGAAGATAAGATCAAATAGTGAAGATGATGTAGACTGGATGAGAAATATTCTATTAGAATCTTATTTATGTTGATTAATTATATGTTCTAGTACACAATCCCACATTAAATGATAAATTAATCATGGGATTATTAATAATAGAGTTTTTTTCTACTTTAAAATCGAACCAATAAAAGTTTTGGAAGATAGATACATCACAACAGAAAACTATTGGGTCTATTCGGACCACATTCTCACTTGCTCACCTCCATCCACACCATCATAGGGCTATGTACTCACATTAATCACATATACCTATGTGTTCATGATTTCACACCCATAAAAATACTCATTGATCCTTTAATGATTATTTTTACATACTTTTTCCCATTCATGTTTAAGGTTTCTCATACTGTTCCACGGTTTGAATTTTTAAATCAACCACCAAATAATAAGCCCAATTTTTGAAATTAAGCCCCAACATAAAATTTCATATATATAAACTATGATAATAAAATCCTAAAAAAGTGAAATGAAAAATATTATTTTCTATGAATTTAAAATCTATATACTCCCCATTAAAATTCATGCTTGTCCACCTTCTTCACTAATTTTGAAAAATAATAATTTTTCTGGCCTTTACAAAAACTCTTCTTAAAATAATACATATTTACATATCCTTATTCAATTTTTTTCATTCAGTTGTTGAAATAACTAATTTATATTATACAACCCCAGTGAAACATTTTTATTATTTTAATATTAGTTAAGGAGTCACCATAATTATGAAAAGAATTTATTAATTTTGACATTCAATGTTAATAAATGAATCTATAATAATTCTCTAAAAATAAATACATCAGGCCATTGAAAAAAAGGACCCCTCTGGAACCATAATTTTTCTCATATGTGTCAATATTTTCCTATCTCGCTAATTTTATTCTTACTTGTAATCATAGTTATGAGTGATTTCAAGTAACCATTGAGTTCCCCACTTCCCTATTTCAATAGATTTTTTACTATTCCCTTATTGGATGTGTAATTTAATTAATGTTATTTTAAAATATTTAAACATTTATTATTGATATAGAAATTACAAGAGCTCAATTTATTTAAAGTGGGGGGGTAATGTATGACCATTACATATTGTTTAGAATAATTTTATTCCTGATAGCTTTTTAATACATAATATCAATACTTAATAAAACTACAATATACTGTAAAAAACTATTATTTAAATATAACTATTATAAACTAACCATTAAATTGGCATGCATTAATATTAACAAAAAAATTATGAAAAGTATTTATAATTCTTCTAAATAAATCAAATATATTAATTAGTGTATAATAAATAAGTTCCCAATTTTAAGTAAATTCAATGTGTATTTCAAAAATAAGTTAATTTTAATATTATTTTTATTTCATTTATTTTGAATATTATAATTAAAATTTTAGAAATTTATAAATTGTATATTAAAAAGTGAATAAAAATATTTAAATCAACATATAAATATCGTTCCATGTTAATATTGTATGGTTTTGTTAAAGATTTATTTTTTGTGTGAATAGTGAAGCATTTCAATTTTTAAAAAACAGTCATTTAAATTTTTAGTTGCTTTAATTTAAATTTCTCATTCTATTTTTTTCAAATAATATATGATCCATTTTATTTTAAATAATATATATATTCCATAGGAATTTATATTATATTTTTTTATATGTAAATTTTTATTTTTAAAAACAAAATTATATAAAAAATATTTTTCATTATGTTATAAAAATAACATTTATAATAATTTAATATTGAATAATTGATTACGTATTTTGAATCTGTATGGTCAAAATTTTTAAACAGCTCATTTTTTTGTCATTATGAATAGTTACCATGGAAAATATTTGTGAACTCAATAATTGAAAGAGTAGAAATTTTGTTTTAAAATTATTTTATAAATAATTAAATATATCTAACACATGAATAAATATTATTGGGTGAGGTATTTATAAGAATATTTTTTATAAGGATTTAGATAG
The DNA here is from genome assembly GCA_963277665.1 of Viscum album. Lineage (NCBI taxonomy): Eukaryota > Viridiplantae > Streptophyta > Magnoliopsida > Santalales > Viscaceae > Viscum > Viscum album. Next base: position 1,440,186,256 of record OY728159.1, read on the forward strand.
TTTATTTTAAAACTTTATTATAAAATCTTCTACCCAATAATAACTTACGTAAATATAAGTTATTTTTCTCAATATAAACAAAAATAGTTTCCTTTACTTTAATGGTGTTGTTGAAATATTAAATAAATTTTATGATTCATTTAGAAGACAGAAAATAATAATTTTTATAATATTTCACTATTGAAATTTTAGAAAAATATTTTTACTATAGTTTATGGTAAATTATTTTTAATGCTAAAATCAGGAATTTAAAAAAATGTTTTCATGCATTTTGTGTACTTATATAAAAATTATTTTCATCCACCTATATAAATTTAATATAAAAATATAGATTCAGTATTCCGAATCCAAAATTCCAAAAAAAAATGATTGCACCTTTTATTTTTATTCATATAAATAATATATCAACATAAAAATTTATGTTTTCATAGTTATGGATAAAAACCGGTCTAATCTGATTTAACTAGGATAGAAGGATTAAATTTTATCCATATATTATTTAAATGTCATTTATTGAGTTTATTTGGATCCTATAATACCTTATATTTGAATATGGTTTTCGTGTTTTCCTCTTTATATGCTTATGATATATATATAATTTGGCCTTTTATGTAATTCCATGTGTGTCGTTTGACTCAATTATAAAATGGAACCTCATATCCTCCTTTAATTAATTTTTTTAAAACTATATCATTATGAATCCACACCCTAACACCATATTATATTGCATAAATAATATTTATATAATTTTATCTTACAAAAAATACCACCCTTTCAATATTTTTGTTATAACCCATATGAGGATTCTCAACAGAGGGGTATAAGTCATATCAATGTACTCTAAATTTTAATAAAATATATACCTCATTTAAATATGTGGTATACCTTATAAATTAATAAAAAATTTATATTTAATACGGTTAATTTTTATTATTATGTTGTAAAAACCATTATCCATGTTCATTCCATCATATCTAATGTGAAAAGATCACTCATGTATTCATACAACTTACCATCTCCACATAGTGTTGTAATTCGTTTTTTATTAATTATACTCATACATGGTTATAAATAAGGAAATAATATATATATATATATATATTATTTATGAAATAATTATTATTCTATAAATATAAGATATCATTTACATTCATAGTCATCCACTCATTACAAATATGATATCATCGGTTGTGCATACGTGTGGACTACAACCTCTAGAAAGTGGTGTGATTCATTTTTCATGTATTCTATTTTTTATGATGATTATTATTTTTTTAATTAAGTATTTGATATGAATATAATTATAATAATTCTTTATATCAATTATCCCAATGCACGATGCTAGTATTAAACATCCCAAACTACAAACTATATTAAAAAAACTGTTAGCAACCCTAAACAGTGACTCTAAAAAAGGAATTATTAAAAACATATTGTTGAAATATTAAAATTGGTTAAAATATGAAATTCTAAGAATGTATATGGTTATATTATTGAAATATATTAAATTAAAATTTTTAAACAAGAGGATAAAATTTCTTATGAATCAACTTAGGCATGAGTTAAATGTTTCTCCTCAAAATTTGGTTTCCTGGAGAAATATGTCATATTCAACACTTATATGATTCTTTTAATCAAATTATGATTTTTTATATTTACGAATAAATTATATTTATTTTATTTTGTGATTCAATGGAAGTCATTTTGTTTATTGAGGATATGATTCAAAAATTTCCAAATCAAAAAATGTATATTTCGCAATCCCATCCTTGTTCAGAATTTTTTATATTTATTTTTCCAATGGGAGAATTATATGATAATTAAATCTTAGAATTAAAAAATTATATTATCATATTGTTATATAATGGATTTTAACGTATTAATATCACTTTCAACTTCTTTTCCACAAAAAAATTAAAATTTTTTAGGGTAACTAACATTGTTTTTTAACATAGTTGAAAATCATTTTCAATTATGTCTCTAATTTCTTTTCAATGTTTCAAACTATTTTTTACAGTTCTAAAATTATTTATTGTCATCATTTTTACATATTTTTACCATTTTTAAAAATGTTTAAAATTTATCTTCTATTGTTTTTCTAACCAAGGAACATTATACCAATGTTAAGAAAAAAATAAATATTTTACCATAAAATTCATGAAAGGATTTTACCAAAATCATGAATACTCTATTATTTTAATATTACATTAAGTTTATCTATTATTATACTAAATAAAATGTTATTCCAAACATCTCGGATTTCTAATATGTGATTTCAAAATGAAAATGGTATTTCCCAAAAGATATATTTTATTGATAATTTCATTAATTCTAACATCCTTCAATGAGTTTTATTCATAAATGGGGTTATTAAATATTAATATCAATTATTATATTACATATGATGGAATATGATCATATTTTTATATTTTATTTTATTAAATATTTTATATGATATTCTTTCAATGTGAATGATTATGATTATTATGTATTTAATTGTTACACACAACTTTTCATTCAATGAATGCATTTGAACTTATAAATAATGGAAAGGGGTCAATATAACTGCTTCTTCATTAGTAAATATTAAAAGAGAAACTAGTTTGAGTATTTTGTTTTCAAAATGGATTTTCAATATTATTAAGATTCCCAACCTTTTTCATTATATCATTATGAAACTAGTTATCCTTGACCATGCAATTATTTATGTGCCTATTTCATGTGTGGATTTAGTAACATTATTATAAAACTATTTATAAAGAATTTTTTAATTATTTCATCTTTGAAATATTTATCATTCCTTATTTTTTACATATTCCAGTATTAGGCATCTAAGTTCTTACATTTCAATTTCATTTCCTTGGGATGATAGTTAATGTACTGTGAATGATATGCTAGAGTGAATAATAATATTTTAAATGAATATAATATGATTTAGTTTGTGTTGTAAAATGTAATGTGATATTCAATAATTTGACTAATTTTATAATACAACTAAACTACTTATCCATTTGGATTTGATCACTTGTATGTTGTCCCAATGTAATAATGTTACCTCTATCTTTGGGAAACAATGGTTAAGGTTGTTTCAGTTAGTATCAGATAATTATGCGTTGATTTTATGGCTATATGATTTATGAAAATGTAGATTATGAAACATAACCATATGAAGAATCATTCCGATATGTCAAATTTTAGGAAAATATCATAATTTTTTTGATAATGTATAAATTTTGTGGTGTTCCTATCAATACATACCTATATAGATAATATAACTGGACATGGATTTTGGACCAGTTGTTTCTAGGGATAATAATCCTTAAAAGTGTTTTTCATGTATATCAAGGCCATTATTCTATTGCGTGGTGTATTTTTCCTTATGACACACACAGTTTTGAAATTTCTTGGGAATATGCATATAATAATTCAACTTTTCTTTAAAATACATTATAAGTGATTTTAAAATATTTTTATGATTTGATGATATTTCTAAATATACCAATAATATTATTCTATGATTATCAATGCATAAATAATCAATTAACATTAGATACTGGACCATATATGGAATTATAAATTATGATTGATAATGTTATGAGTGTATATATTATAAGAATTTTCACCTAATGGATTGAATATAAAATGTATCAACACCCCCAATATATGTAATGATTTCTATCAAAATTACCTTTATAAGACTATAGTTAGAGTTAAGTAGATTATAAAAATATCTATGAATGTTATGAATAGTGATCATGGATATTTGGAAAAAAACTCATTTCATTATCGCATGATATTATTATATTGGAGTACATTGTATAGTTTGAAACAATATCCTTCAAAAAAACATTTATTCTTTTAGTATTTAAATGATGGATCAAGTAACATGAAAATATACTTCAAGCATTGTGATACAATGAAATATAATATTATAATTTTTATAATGTTTTCATAAATAGATATTTTAATCAATAGTGGATATTGATTCAAAATAATAACATGTTTGAGGAATTATAGTGTAAGGAATTCGATATATTCAAGTGGATATTTATAAAAAAATAAAATCTTTCTTGAGAAACAATTTGATTATGTAATAATATTTTTAAAACATTGAACAATAGAATGTGGAAATTATTGTCATGTCTAATTAAAATTGTACTAGATTAAAATGTCATATTGTAAAATATGTACATGATCCATGTAGTGTAATTAATCATTCCATTGGTTGTATAAATCCAACCCTTATATGTGTGTTACTCTCACAAAAATTTTCATCATATGAATATTTTGTATCATTTTACATCAAGGAAGAAAAAGAGTACCCCATGTATTATATTTTTAATTGAGAGAGAGAGAGAAATAGATCATTTGATAATAACACAAATAGAAATTAGTAAAATGGAAATTATTAAAATGGAAACGGTAAGGGAGGGATTTAATACACGTTATACTTATTTAATGAAACCCCCTGGTACATTCAAAAATGGAACAAGATTTCTCTACATGTGTAATGAAAATGTCCATTAGGCCCATGTATGAATGGGAAAATGACAATCCATCACTATATAGTGTTGTGACAGTAACAAGATGAGGAAAATTGACATCCAATTCTGAAAATGTCAATTTAATATACTATAGAAAATGATATGGATAAAAGGTATCTATTATATAATTAATTCATCAATATTTAAAATTCCTTATGCTATGATAGCATGTGATCTGATCATAGACTCAAAATTAGCAAAGATTTATTTTATTTTTAATGAACAAATTATTTTATTTATTCAATGAATATTTAATTATCCACTAGAACTCTAAGGAATTTAATTAAAATAAAAAAATAGAAATCCTCTTATAATGACAATTGAACTGGTGGTGTCCCAACCAAACACCTTAGGGCCTTCATGTCCAACAATAATCTAGGAACGACACCGCAATCATGAATCCAATAGGATATGGGCTAATGACTTACAGTGGGTAGAAATGACACCCAAATTAAAGTCTTTATCCTTAAATATCTACACACACACATCTCCTTACAAATTTATAATTATAAAAAAATAATCAACTGATAAAATAAATAAATGTAAAGCTACTAATCAAACATCAGAGTACAAAAAAGCGCATAAAAAATAAAAGGGTCAAGTAGAAGCCAGTAATTACCATAAAATAATCCAAACTACTAAAACTTTGACCTAATATTATGATTCCACGGCTGAAGCCTTCTACGGTATATCAATCATGTGTAAGCTCCACCTTCTCCAAGTTCTCCTATGACTCATTCATGAAGAATTTCGTTTTCACAAGACATGACATGTGTGGGAAATAACATAGAAAGCAATAACCAATGGTGTCTCCTTGTAAATACATTGATATCAAGTGTATTATTGATGTGTATTACTAATATAGAATGTTAATAAAATAACACACCGCTATAAGGGGTTCTAAACCTAAAAACCACGTGTGACCATACCTAATTTGGATATATATGGAAAATAATGACGAACAGTTGATCAGAATAGAAATTATTAAATACTAATCTATCCCTCCTAATCTCATTTAACATGGTGAATTTGGATTTCTATACATATGATTCATGGGAAAATGATACATATCAATCCAAAAATCATGATGAAATATGTATAACTTGAATATAATCTTTATAGATCATATACCACCTATATATGCACAGGGTGAACGATGAATAATTATCATAACAATGGTGTCAAATTATGTATATCTTGGTGAAAAATATGTCATCATTATACAATACATAGGTGAATCATCTATCAATAAAAAAATACCAAATTTTTTGTTATTTACCTCTATGTATTGCAATTAATGTAAAAACTACATCACCAATGTAAAATTTAAATATGTATTACATGCCACCAACATAGCCACTTTAATAGATGATGCTCTATTATAAATATCACCAAAGAACCCAACAACTTTTCCGACACATTTTTATTCCAAACATCATAGGTGAGTGAGTTATCACCGACACATGGAAATAAAAAAATCATATCATCAATTAATTCATTTATTTTAATAATGTATCACTAACCAACCGTTTATGTACATTAATGAATCACTAGTTCTAAAAAGTATCCATAAATGACTAACTCTTGCTAACCTAAGTCACACTGATGTTTTTTTCATATATAGTGGTCTATGATACCTTTAAATCTCTCTAATGTATTTTATTTAGAATCATATTTTCATATTAAGGTTCAGGGGTCACATCTTCTTATCAATTAATACTAGGTCATGGTCATCAATATCCTTTGTTTTGAATCAACGATTAAAGGAACACTGATATATTTTTTTCTTACAAATACTCATATTATATGAAATCATATGAAATTCAGTTTAAGGGAATACACACATGATTATCATTTTCATCATTCAATATGAAATGTGGAAAATTTTTTATACTAAAAGGAAATCTATAGACTACATAAAAATACTTATTAGACATTATCACATTGGATATAAATGGGTGATTCAGTCTTAAATTGTATAAATACTGAAACATATAATATTCCCATTTATAAGGCGTAACTAGTAAATATTATGAGATAATGTGATAATCAAGTAAAAATGATGATGATGGGTATCCATACTTTTGGTGACTCTATGAATAGATCAAATCATCATTACCACCATAACCAAGGGATATCCATCTTTGAGGATGAAGAATATCAAGAGAGGGAGGACGGGGAAATTTTTGAAGTAAATGGGGAAGGGGCAGCTTTAAAGGTTTATGATTAATATTTAATTTAAATAAATTTATTACAAAAAACACATATAGGTATAAAAATGTTATATAGATATCACCCTCCTACTACTAGGTACTTGAACAGGTACCCATTCAAGGGGTATCATCCACTAGATGTACCTCATAAAAGACCCACCCCCCCCCCACCATCGCCTAGTCCAACAATATAGAACATACCAATCCATTTACTGTTCAATTCCTTATGTCTTCTTAACAGAAGTCACAACACTGGATCTATCTTCTTAAAAGAAACCCTTGATCCCCTGTTAATACATTAAATAACAAAATTATTTCAAAATAAGTTAAATTTTGAAAAAATTAACTTGAATTAATATTTAAAAAGTTGGTTGGTGTTACAACGTCAATAAGAAATGGAAAATCATCCATAATATGAATACATATGCCTCATTAGAAGCCCCTAGCTACATTTCTCATAAATCATCATCTAACACCTATGTATCAATTTGAAAATGATTGTACCTATAATATATGTGTACTATAGGTACTATATTCCCAAAAAATAATATTTATTCCTTGATTCACTATATGGAAAAGATTATCCTCAAACTAATGATCCACCTCTAACTTGATACCATAAACAGTTATCACTTGAGAATAGTTGGTATTGTGTATCTAATGTTTAGAAACAAAAAATCCCTTTTTTAGATTCCGTATATCATTAAAAATGATAATGAGTATTATAATGCATTGACACTCTAAATAATCTTTATTTTCCCTCCAAAAATGGGTTCCAATTTTCCCTACCCTAGAAATGTTATGATACTGACTAATAAGACAGTCACAATAATATATGGTTTCCTACCACAAACAATAGTCGACGAAATCCATAATCCAAAAATTAATTATTCTTAGTCTTTAATGTATTCCACCTCTTCATGATCATCTATATATAATATGATGTATCAGGCATGAGACTCCACCCAACAATATAGGGCTCACCTACTTCTATACAGCACTGACATCACATGTCTATTCAAAAACAAAAGCCCTCAAAGGGTACCATCATAATAAAATCTTAATAACTACTGTTATAGGAAACTCCACATGAATGAGATGAATATACATTGAATTTAAAAAATCAGGTAAATATTCTTGAATTATATCCTCTATTACAATGGTGGTGGACTCAGACTATATATTAGTTTTCGGATAGTGTGTATGGATGAAATTCACTTGTGCATAGAAATTTTTACCATCCCCTTCGGAATTATGATGTAATCCAAACATACCAATCAAATATTATTTTATTTCACTTAGCATAATGATCTAATATCCACCTAAAATAAATCTTACACAGATAACCAATTTTTAAGTCTCCCTAATTGTTATAAAATGTGTTTCCTTCATTAAATAATCTATAATGATGCATGTGGAATCACTGGACCAAGGCGGCTATAAAAACCCATTCACAATTTTGGTTATGATATCAACCCATTCCTTCTTTGTAAATAGTTGAGACTAAATAAGACATATAGTTCATGGATACATGGCCTTCACTCAATGGCATGTAAAACATCATTAAAAGAACCATGATATCTCTTTTCAATTATGGGAAAACAATATTTACTATAAATTTAATTATATATCATGGTATATCCCCAGTGAACATCTCATATTATGGTATTTTATTTATGAATTAGCTCTTTATGCATTCTCATAGAGAACACCAAACAATCCCACATATTTAAGTTCTCATCAAAATCAAACAACTAATTTAATTACACCACCACACCATATATATTATGCCTCATCAGTATAACGTGTTAGTCATATAGCTAACAATTATATAATATATGAAGGAGTGAGGAAGTAATTATCAATATAGTTAGAATAAAAATACCCTGGTACTCTTATACGTCCAGGGGTATCGCGAAAGTGGGGATCTTGTAATATGACTCTATATATGCCTCCCGCACCCCCTATTCCATATTATTCATACCCTGAACATCATCCACCATATTAAAATTACCACTAGTATATTCTATTTCAAAATGAAAATGATGAAGATACTAGTCCCTCTTACTCTGCCAACAGTTTAGGACATGTAGTCAGAATATATTCCCCAGGACCTCATGGTTGATATAAAACACAATCCTCCATTATAAGGGAGAGTAATGCAATCTATACACGTACACAATAACCACCAAATCTTTTTGTACATTTCATAGTTCATCTAATGTGGCCTTAACTTCATGGACCCAAAATCAACCACAATATAATCCTATATCAAAACTAGTCCATGAACCACTCTTAATGAATCCCAATACAATCTATACTTCTTACCTTGATCAGGTATGATAAGGTTCATATATGAAACAATCCTTTATTTTATCTGATGAATTGTTTCATCATATGAGAACGACAGATCAAACACATCTCCATTATTTTTAAATGTAATATAAATTATATAATGAAATATAATATGGAAGTAAAATAAAACACAGAAATTTACATGGTTTTGGACTAATATTGTGATTTTATAGAGGGGAGAAACAAGTTCATTTTTATGCATGAGACGTATAGATATTTTTCAAGATAATAAAGACACATAAACCTAATTTGAGTGTTCATTTTCATGTTAATCATAAACTAATTTTTTGTGAAAAATAATTCATTATAAAAACCCACTGAGTAATATAAATTTTCCACTCTTCCACATGTTCATCAATATGAAAATAGACCTCTACATGTCTAGGTGTATCACATGTGAAAGATGTAATTCAAAAAAACTATATGACCACTATATTACACTAGAAATTCTAACTCTCTATTTTAGTGAACCCTATATGAATATGGAATTTCCAAAAATACATTATCATCTGTCACTATGTATGGTTTTGAGAAGAAAATCATCATACACAAAACATTATTTAAAAAAGATGTGATCCTCTGATGATAAATGAATGATTAATTTCCAATATTCATCATTATGTGCTCTATATATCTAAAAATTATTTCATTTGGAGATTGATTCATGAGATACTCTCCTGTGATAATCCATTATTCGAATAATACTTGATGCATTTCTCCTCTCACATGTTCGTCATTTATCATTTCCATGATAGTTATAACGATTCTTCAATTTCTTAACATCAAACAACTTTATCATTTATAAATGATTATAGAATCCATGATTATTTCTCTATTCATAAGATCCATTATTTATCAATCCATAGGTCAAATAAAAATTCACATTAGTATACATTGTTATGGGATGTTAATATATTTTTAAAATATATATATCACTTTATCTATGAGATTTAAAAAAATATACATAATATCCCTATCTAACTCCTTTTGAAAACGCCTTCTCCATATTATATGCTTAATTACTTCTTTAAAAAAATCACATTATCCCTATATAGTATAAATTTCCCTGAAGTTTTATAATTATGAAAAAAATAATACATATTCAACCATTGGTATAATCATAACCTATAGTACTAATTATTCTCTAAATATAATCACCAAAGTTTTGATTGAAATATTCATTTAGAGAAATCCTTTACATAATGAATATATACATATCTATACTCAAATATAAGTATCTCAGCACTGAATTCATATCCTCATAATGTTGTGTCATTTTTTCATGTACCTAGTGACAACCCCCACCTCATATATAATTTCAATTGGAATGAAAGTCATAGAATATATAAAACTCCAAAATACTATTAGATATGTGATTTTCTCAATACATTCATACTCACGAGACATCTTTGATGAATGATACTCTTTGTAATTAAAGTGACATGAAAATGTTATTATAATTAGTTTTTCATCTATCATGTTAATCCTGCTCAGAAATATTTCCACATTGGTTGATTGTGATATCATTCAAGATTATGTAATATGATTTCATATTATACACATCCCAAGAGTATTATGTTCGTCACCAGGATCCATAATTCAAAATTAATTTCATTATTTCATATTCAATTAATGCATTTTTTTCTAATTTTCCCACAAAATGAGATTTTCAACCATTTAAAATAATAGGTTGATAGAAATATTACTGAAATATTTGAAATAGAAAAAAGAATCCAATTAATATCTCTTGTAATAATTCTTCTCTATTAATGCAATGATATTTTTTCCCATAACCTCAATGATGAATTTATCCAATATAAACTCATATAAACTTTTAAAACAATATTATATATTATATAATTAATGAACCCTTTATGTTGTTCAATGTAGATATCATCCTCTACGTCACCATATAGGAATAAAATGTTTAAATCCATCTATCAGAAATATAATACTTACAAAATTATAATTCTCAATAGAACACATAGAGATGAAACTTTCACCAATGGATAAAAACTTTCATTATATTCAGAAGAATTTTTCTATTGAAATACCTTCACATCCATCCATTAATTATTCCTTCTTCTTCCATATTCTTCATCATTGACATGTTATAAAAATATTTATATGAAATTACTTATTCAATTCTTGTAATGTTTCATGTTCCAATGTATCATAATCATGTAATCATGAAATTTCAACGATCATTACTCACTCAATCATTAAAAATCACTTACTAATGATTCTCCTTCATTAAATGTGGTTTCCCTACAATAAAACAAAAAAATAATATAAACAGGATTTATATATTTGGATTAGATAATATACAGTCATTAAACTCTAACGGGTTATCTAAATACCCAATATAGATATCTGATTCTCAAATAACACAATCTCTTTTTCTTGGAAGATTTAATTCCCATTATTCTCTATAATTATGAGCTCTAATCCCAAAATATGATTTTTTCATGATATATATTTATAAATAATTAGTTTATGGAAGATTAAATTTTTTATTCTTTTGATTTTCCTATTTTAATCATCCAATAAGTCGTAAACAAATAGTTCTTCACTTTATCCAATGAAAATAATTGTGGAACCTAGAATCCAATTTATCATTATTATAAAATTCTACATGTCCATAAGATAGATAACCAAATATCATTAAATTAGAAATTTTACCATCCAATATTCCCAAAAATCTTAAGGTATTTATTCTCTAAATCATATAGATATATAATTATATTTATGTTGGGAAAGAATCCTTCAAATTAACATTGCATCATTGTTTGGTTTGATTTTTTTCTGAAATAGAAGGTTTCTATGGTGAATTTTCATGTTCTTGAGATTTTTTTGAAAATCCATGTTGAAAAATAACCATAAAAAGGAAAGGATGATGTGAATTTGGAATAATAGAATAGATACAAGGTGGCGCTGTTTTCCAATGCTTGCTAAATATTTAGGGACCAAAATTTGGTGTTTGGTGAGCATCATGAAATATGTATTTCCTTGAGGATCTCATCAAAATATGACAATGAATTTGTTTTGAAAATATAGACTTCATGGATATGATTTCACTAAGACTAGAATATTGTGGACATTGATTCTTCGTGATTACGACAAGCTTCGCGAATAGAAGAGTTGAAGATCATTGTGGTGGCGTAGGGAATGGAGAGTGGATCTTCATGGAGAAGGCATGAAAGAATTGATGGGTGACTCTATGATTACCAAAAGCTCTGCGATTGGGAAATTGTTGTGATGCATCATGATTTTGAGAGAGTTTTGGCGGGAACATCGGAGTATTTCGATTTGAGCTGACATGGTGTTGACCTCATGTAGACGGATCGAGGGTCAATGAAATCGCCTGTAAATTGACCTCGACCCCCACGATAAGAGTAAAGAGTTTTCAATGAAAATATTTTTCTCTTGGCTTGTTAAGGTTGTTCACAAAGATAGTGAGCTTCGCGAAAGATGTGCTTCGCAGCATCTATTCTAGCCCTGCGAATGTCTTGTGCTCTCTGTTGGCTTAGTGAGATTTGCGAGGGATGTTACTCTCTAATGATTTGAGATCAAACACAGCCCAAACTTTGTGAAGGCTTGAGCTTTGTGAAAAGTCAGGGACATCAAAAAGGCTTGCTTGAGCATTGTGAAATTGGGAGCTTTACGATATAGGGTGCTTTGCGAAGGTACTTCCCAAAGGTTGTTGCTCAGTGTTCAGGGGAAAATGGGTATATATCAGAGGATGAAATTAAGACGTCAATAGATAATATTCATACAGTGGAGGATGCATTCATTAGTGACTATGAAAATACCTAATGGTCATTAAACTGTGAGTGAATCATCTGAACAAGCAGTGATCTCACTTCAGTTGAGAGAGAAGTGAGTTCTCAAAATTGTGAGTGGTTGTAAACCAAAAGGGAGAGTGAGTCCACTTCAAACTTGTAAATAGAATTGTTCTTATAGTGGAATTGGTATATCGGCCCATTGTCGGTGCATGCTATGTGGAGATAGCCCAGTGAGGGTGAAACAAGTAAAAAAATTTGTGTCATGTGCATGCTTTAGGATTTATTCATTCTCTGCATCAGGATGATGAGAGAAAAGGGTTTTTTCAAACAAAAAAACAAGATAAAAATGGGTAGTTGTTTTAATCTGTCACTCTCTGATTCACCCCTACCTCTCAGGGTATCCATCCTAGTGGACCTAAAAATTGTTATCAGAGGGAATGGTTGATATCAGTAATTATCTCTCAAATGGATGTTACCATTCATAATGGGATTCTGATCTTCGAAAGGAGCAATATTCAGTTGTTGAATAATTGGATACCACACAACATCCAATCTTTAGGAATGGATGTGTTTACCACAACAATGCATGGTATAATAGCTGATATAACCATGGTGCATTATCAGAATCCGGGTGATAAGAATTATATGTTGACGCGAAGGGTATCAATTCTTTTTGGGGATCCCTATCCAATGATATATATACAATGAAGATTTCATTCAAAACCACACATTCCATGTAAGAAAAGTTATTAAATATATATAATGGGGATAGAATGGTCATAGAATCAATGCTGCAAGTGTTGTGGAAGAAGTATGAAGATCTGAGAATGAAACTCGAATGAATATTTTGATTCTATATTTGACAGGGTAAATGTTGTAGTGTAATACATGTGAGGTCTTGGTGATGTTATTGAAGATATAAAATTTTTGAACCGTATCTTGAGGAGACATCCACCTTGTTTCAATCTGAATGGTTCAGTTTTGGATGATAAAGACCTGAAAGACCAGACACTGGATTTCCTTTACAACACCCTTGTTTCATATGAAATGAGAAATGACGATAACGATGCTGTGGAAAAGTGTAAATCCAAAGAGGTGTCATTCAAGTCCTTGGAAAAATCGCACCATTGATGATTCTCTAGAAGAAAAAGAGACAGATGAGGTGATGTCATTCCACTCCTCAAACCTTCAATGAAAAAAAATGAATGTTTAATGGGATACATGACATTCTTGATTTTGATGTAGAAATGTTTGACATCTTGCGATAATGTTCCCAAAAAGGTTTTAGGAGGATTATGATGTCGAGGAAATCAGAATTCCAAAGAAAAAGTCTCCAGCCTTTGGGAAACGAACAAAACTATTCATGAGAAGTTTCTTTAAGAGGAAGAAACGTGTTTCAACAGAATGTGATAGTTCAAATGAGTATGGGGATGAAGAGGTTAGAGAGATAGAGAAATGCAGAGATAATGGAGAAAATGATTTGGTCGCAGTTGTCGGTAGTTATCTGAATGAAGAAACTGGAACTGACATTGATGATAAAGAAGAATTTCAAGGAAGAGTTGATATGCATGGTGAGTTGGAAGAAGCTCTAGAAGAGATATATGTTTGGAGTGAAAAAACACAGAAAGCCAACAAAGTATTTTTTTGTTTCCAAACTCAATTTGCAGCAGAAAGAAGAAGAGAAATTTATGAAGGTGGAAGAAATTGGGAAACTAAATTCATCAACACTAGAGGACTCAGAATGGGTCAGTAACTAAAAAATCAAGATTGATGTACAGAGAAGGGGGATCGATGTCTTGAATAGAACAAGGAAATATCAAATCAAGAATATTAAAGAACATGAAGGAGTAGTTGTAGGTTTGATGAATAGATTTAAGGATGAAGAAAAACTCTTGACTCGTGTTGGGACATCTAGAATGAAAATCACTCAGAAAACTGAGATGATGAATATTGAGAATACTGGTTCAGTAGAAAGGATGATTCAATTTTGATTAGTTCATAAGGCCCATGGGGGGGCTTGATACAAAACAAAAAGCTATAAAAATTTATTTCAAACCAAAGCACCCATTCTTTGATTGAATGTTCAGTTGGACGGAAAGAAGAATCAGAATATTCAAAGTTCCCAAGGGGAAACTCATATTTTATAAGTGACATGAAGGAATGCACCATATATTATGGGTTATTTTTGCGGAATGATGGGGAATTTACAGTGTGTGTGTTCCATAGCCAGGAGACATCGAAGGGCACAAGTAAAAATGTCTAATCCAAACATATAAATGTTCCGCAGACATTTTTCTAAGGATGATGTTTTTGGTGTAGAGGATTTGGGCACATGTCTAGGTACTACACTTCATCCATGTAGTGTAATGTTCCAAAGTAGAATAAAATTTTTCACAAGCAGAAGATCAATGAACCAATAGCTAAGTAGAAAACAAATATGATATTTGCATCTTTTCAAGATGTAGCTAGTACATCATACTCTATGAAATATCAAAAGCCTCAATCCATGAAAAATGTGAAGTCAAAGATATTGTACAGGAAGAAAAAGTATGAGAAAGATGTGGTGGAAGAATGTTTTCCTTAAAGCATCAGATCACTCTGGTATGTGGATCATTTATTAGGGTTTCCCATATCACATGACGGGAAATAAGTATTTTGATAAAGGCATAAAATATGACTAAGAAAGAGTTTTTATGCTTTGAAATAATGAAGGGTTGAAGATTATTGGCTCAGGAATGGTAATGTTTGGTGGAAAAGAGATGATATTTGTAGATGTATTATTAGTTGAAGGCCTCAGTCAAAATTTTCCCAGTGTTAGTCAATTATTTGACAAATGAAATTCAATAATGATTTCTAATAGGATGTGTATCGTAAAAGGAAGTGATGGGGTAGTGGATCTACCATGAAGAAGAACATAGGGGAATCTCTACTTTGTATGTGGAGAAGAAGATATGTTCTTTTTGTCCAAAGGGGAAGAAATATATTTGTGGCATAAAGGAATTGGACATCTATGTCAACTATCCCAGGATGATCTGGTAACATGTGATGCTGCAAGATACCACCATACGATATCATGGGAATTTACTGACACATGGGATGCATGCCAACAAGGGAAGCTCATCAGAAAGACATATCTGTAAAAGGAAAATAAGTAATCAAGAGTACTCGAATTGGTGCATGCTTATGTGTGTGGTCCGATCACACCAAGAGAAATTGACATAAAGAGGTACTATGTTCATTTAATTTATGACTATAGAATAGTGTCATGGGTAGTTCTTATTTACCATAAGTTTGATGTGCTCAGCTACTTAAAACAGTATTAAAGGGAGTGTGAAAGGATTCTTGGATAGAAAATTTTAATTCTTTGTACTGATAATGGTATATATTTCAAAAATAGTCATGTGAAACGCTATCTTGAGAAACATGGTATAAGGCATCAAGTATCTTCAATAAGAACTCCCCAATAGAATAGATTGGATGAATGGTGAAATATGATCATTAACAACATGTCCAGAATGAAGCACATTGAAAAATATGTACTAGAGAAATTTTGGATGGAAGCAGTTCTGACATCGATCTAGATTTCCTACATGGCTCTTTTGTGTCTGAATGAAGGAATGACTTTTTATGAGATGTGGTATGGAAGGAATCCAATAGTGAAATATTTTTTGAATATTTAGAAGTAGGTGCTTTATCCTCAAAAAGGAAAAACATATGAAATATGAGTCATGAGGAGATGAAGTGATATTCCCTAGATACTCACAAAGATGTAAGGCATATAAATGATTTAACAATAGGCTGGGAAAAGTAGTTGAGAGCAATGATGTCACAGTAGTGGTGAATGCATAGATTATTCAATAGCGCATAGAACACTTTCTTAATGATTGTGATAAATAATAAAGCAATGAATGGGGATCAAAAGTGGATAATGTTGATTCAGAAGAAGATACTGATGATGATCATACGGAAGTAAAATGTATATCTGCAAAAAAGCCAAGGTGTTGAGCTAAATTTGATTGGAAGAATATAATTGGTGATCAGTCATCTCTAGCTTAGACAAGAAGAATCTAATCACTACAGCCGACATCCTTATTATCTGAGGGTGAGCCAAAATGCTTCGTTGATACAGTTGAAGGTGAAAACTCGGTTCATGCAATGAATGAAGAGCATGATCATATTGAGAACAATCAGACATTGGAGATTTTTTCGAGGCCCACAGATAAGAATGTCATCGATAATATTTGGGTCTATCACCACAAGTTGAATGAATATGGCACAATGATTTGGAACAAATCACTCTTGGTGTGAAAAGGAATCTCCCAGAAATAGGGAATACATGTTGATGAGACATTTTCACCGGTTGTGAGACTAGAGACAATCTTATTATTTCTAGCCATTTCAGTGTAATGGAAGTTCAATGTTTTCCAAATGGATGTTAAATATTCATTTTTGAATGGGGTTATGAAAGGAAAAGTGTATATCAGGTAGCCAGAAGGCTCTCTCATTCATGTGGATGAGAACAAGGCTTTTAGACTGAATTAGGAGAATTATATGCCGAAACAAGCACCAAAATACTGGTACTCTAGGCTTGAAAAGTATTTGAAAAAGCATGGTTTTCAAAATGGGTGATTTTATTATAATCTCTCTTTCAACAAAAATTGTAATAAATGGATTATGGTCCTGGTTTATGTCGACGAAATAATATTTGGCAGATCAGATGAAGCTCAGTGCAGACAGTTTTTTAAATTCATGAAATGTGAGTTTGAAATGTCCATGATTAGAGTGATAACATTTTTCCTTTGTGTATAGGTGACACAAGGAAGGAATGGAACATTCATTTCTCAATTAAAATATGACAAAGAGGTTTTGAAATGATTTGGAATGGAAAACAACCAAGTGGTTAAGTCTCTAGTTTCTACTTATAAGAAATTATCGAAAGATAATAATGGAATGTCAGTTAATATCATAGAATACAAGTAGATTATTGTTATTTTACTATACCATACAATGATGAGACCTGTTATTTTTTTACACTAGATAAGAATCATGATATCAATGAAATCCTAAGGAAATCCACATGTTTTCTATGAAAAGAATACTTCGATACACCAAGGGCATAGTGGATTTCAGGTGGATATATTGTGACAAATATCAGTCCAAATTACAAGGATATACTGATGCATATGGGGATGGTTCAGCAGATTGCAGGAACTCATCATTGAGAGGTACTTCCTATATTGGTGGTTTGTGTATTTCTTGGCTTATCAAGAAGAAATATTGCATTTCATTGATCACCATAGAAGCTGAGTATATTGTGGCCACTCAAGCATGTAAAAAATTATTGGGGATGAAGCAGCAACAAGATGAAATGGGGTTTGATGTGAAGTCTCCAATCAGAATCCAGTGTAATAACTCATGTTCTAACAATCTCAGCAAGAATCCAGTCCATCACTCCAGGACCAAGCATATTGAGATATAGTATCATTTTATCAAGGATAAGGTTGATCAAGGAATAGTGATGTTGAAATATGTCCCTACAGAACTACAGGTTGTAGACATTTTGACGAAGGTCATACCTAAAGATGATTTTGTGAGGCATCGACTGGCTCCGGAAGTCTAGTCGACTCCCCGCCCCTAAAACAGTGCGGATGAGGGACCCCCTCTAAGCAATGTATAAAGTGTTTTCCCCTAATGTACATATATGTGTTTTTACCCTCTTATAGCTGCAGAGGAGTTCCCTTTGGGTTCATTGACAATGAGGGAGAAAACAGTTCTTGTTCAAGGGGGAGACATTGTGACAATGTGGATACATTGTAAATCATGAATGATGTGGGGAGAAGCTGACAATGGGAGCAGCGTGATAGGTGGAGAAATAAGATAGTGGGAGAGTTGTAAATCCGATGATTCTAGATGTGATCGCTCAAAGATTTCATGTTACAGTAGCTAAGGATCATGACAAAAGAAGAAGAGTGATGTTGGAATGGTGTGAGATGGGTTCCAAAAATCAACAATTTGAATCAATTTGGAATTGTGTATCATTTTGGTGTCAATGGATGGAGTCTTAAATGAAGTGATTCATCGGTTAAAATTTCATACTACTCTTGATTCTCCTGCCGAGCATTGCTCATATGGGCTTAGAGAATGTGGTGAGTGAATCATTTGTTTCAATCTGATACACAAGAGCCGAAGAATGGTGGATGATGGAAGGAGACTCAGTGAGGTATCAACATGCAAAAAATCATTCTGAGAAGAGTTTTCATCCAACCCAAAGGGGGAGATTGTTAGGAGAAAATCCATCATGGTAACATGGAAGTATTTATTGGGTTGATTATGTTTGTTGAAAAAACAGGTTTCCATTGTGAATTTTCAAGGTAAAGAGATGTAGATGACAATCCATGATGACAAAGAACCATAATAAAGGAATGTACAATCTGGAGGCGGTATAAATGAATAGATACAAGGTGGCACCGTTTTCCTAGGCATGAAAAAATTTTGGGGTGCAAAATTTGGAGTTTAGTGAGCATAATGAAATATGGGTTTCCTTGAAGATATCATCACAATATGGAAAAGACCTGAGTTTCAGGATTATTGGATTCATGGATTAGATATCGCGAAGACCAGAATAATGTTAACAATGATTTTTTCAATTATGACATGCTTTGTGAATGGCAGAGTTGAAGAGCATTGCACCGGTGAAGGGAACTATTAGTGGATCATAGCAACAATGGAATAAAAGAATTGATAGGATTCCCTGTGATTATTATGATCTCCGTGATTGGAATATTTCTATGATGATTCATGATATAGAGAGAATTTCGGTAGGAACTTCAGAGATTCACGATTTGAGTTGAAGTGGCATTGATTTTGGGAAAAAGGTTCATGGTTCAATGAAATTGCATATAAATTTACCTCGACCCCCTCAGGAGGAGAAGAGAGTTTTCTAAGATAATATTTTGATCTCGTCTTGCGATGGTGGTTCGCAAAAACCGTGTGCTTTGCGAAAGAAGAGCTTCACGCTGACTATTCTAGCCATGCGAATGTCGTTTTCCCCGTATTGGCTCAATGATCTTCGCAAGGGAAGTTGCTCTACGGTGATTTGTGCTCTGCGACGGAATATTCTTTGAAAATACTTTGGATTTGTGAAATGGTAGGGACTTTGTGAACGATTTTTTGAGCATTGTGAAATTGGGAGCTTCGTGATATAGGGTTCTTTGCGAAAGTAATTTTCAAATGTTGTTGCATAGTGTACATGGGAAAAGGGGTATTCACTAGTGTATAAAATTTGGAAATCAATAGAGCTTATAAAAATAGTTTATTATGCATTCATTAATGGTAATAAGGAGACCTATAGGTATATAAACTATGATTGGATCTTCTAAAGAATAATTGAGCTCACTTCAGTTGATAGATCTTTGAGTTCTCAAAATGTGGGTGGTTGTAAACCAAGAAGGATAGTGAGTCCGCTTAAAAAATGTAATGAGCAGTGTGCTTATAGTAGAATTGGTATATTGGTACACTTCCAGTGTATTCTATTTGGACATATCTTGGGGAGGGTGAACCAAGTGAAAATAGTTGTGTCCTATGCATGTTTTTTGGTTTATTTATACTCTCCGTCAGGAAGGGTGGAGAAGAGGTTTCTGTCTAATAGAAAAACAAGATCAAAAGGGGCCATTGTTTCATTCTGTCAGACCCTAATTCAAGCCCCCCCCCTCTCAGGGTATCAAAACTTGTGGACCTATCAAATATATATATATATATATATATATATATATTGTTAACAAGTAAATCCAAAAAACCATAGGCAATGATGAATTTATTCTCATCTTCTTAGACAATTGAACCAAATTTATATTCATCTATTCTACAACACTTCTATTCGAGATTTTCTATGGAAATATATCAGCATATTAGTTACATTTTTTTAATATAACATTAGACAATAAAATTTAATATAACATATCATTTTTAGATCATAAAATCTTTAAATCCATGCATGATTCATTATCCACAAGTTTATTAAACTTCTAAAATATAATGAAAACATCAAACAAGATTTTTTTTGAAATTAAAAAAATTTATTTCAGGATGATATGATATGGAATTTAAATAAAAATATTATATAATAATGGACTGTACTATCCATGGTTACCATACATCATAATTTTACAGCACCAGGTTTTCATCGTTGACTGTCATTCCTATTTTTGTAATGGGAACATTACTCTATTTTTATAATACAATCCCCATGGAATCTGATATCAACAGATTTCATATGTGATATAATTTCCTTCCCCACAAACACATATATCTCATCCTCACTTAGATGACCCAATATACAATTTTAGGTTTTTGAATATATTTTTGATTTCAAATATTTCACAAAATGATAAGACTCATTAGTTATATAAAGTTATCTATTGATAACTCATTGTTTTACACCCTTATAACCATATTCTATATTCTATGTCTCTTTAAGAATGTGTTGTAATATATATGGAAATCATTTTTTACAATGGGTATTAGATTTCATAAATGTATGGAAATATATCTAACATTACTCAACCTCATAAAACATACATTTTGGTATTTTCAATACTAATCTACAATGAAAAATTAAGGATTTATAAATTCATATTAACAGCATCTCTACTTCAATTCATTTATCATATTTTTTATTCCATCTTTATGTGTCCCCTCTTCCATCGTCTCCACCACATGGGACCTTTTCCATTGGATTTTTGATGGCTCTATCTTATAGAATTCAAACATCCTCTCAAAACACTATTATTTGATTATATATCCATATCTTTTTATAATTATAAGATTTCAATATCATTTTTCTATTTTTCCTGAAATTATCACTATTTTGTATTAGATAAAATATTCATTTAATTTCAATTTGAAGGATTTATTGACACTAATCCCCACTATGATAGTGGGATCCCCTATTTATTACATTATGATTGGTGAATAAATGCATTGATATCGTCCATGAAATATATATTTAACAACCACTAATATCTTTAACTATTATTTTATAATTTGTTATAATTTTCAATTAATCTACATTAAGCTATCTTAATGTAGAATAGTTTATGTATTTGTAAAACCATGTTTGATACATAATGTTTTTATGTACATTATTTAAAAATTCTTTATTAAAATGTAATTTATATTCCGTATATTGATACTAAATGTCATATTCATCACCAACATCATAAGAAAAATTCCTAGGGTCTGTCTATTCAAAAATTCGCAGTCCACCCCCAAAAATGTTACTAGTTTTCTCACATTAGTTGGAGGTGAATCTCCTTCTAATATTGATAATATTCAATATAAATATTTTATAAATTTAATCCCTTTCATTAATATAGTCATTCTCTAGACTTCCTTTATCTAAATTCAATTTTCTGAAATAATCACTAGCCCTAGAATCTAAAGTGACACATTGATTCCGAATTTTCTGGAAATTAGAGAATATAATCAAAAAGAAAATGAAAATTAAACACAATTATTTATTTCCTTTGGGTATAATACCACGTGTCTATGGTGGGGAGAAAAAATATGTCCACACATTGGTGATATAAAAATAATTTTTAGTACAACAGAGAAACACACACCCAATTCTAAGAGCCATGTAAAATTTAATGATGTAAAAGTAGTTCTTAATAAATTTTGAGTTGAAATTTATTGAAAGTAAAATAAATCTTCCACTCCACTATTTGGGAATCAATAAAAACATTGACCTCAACATATCACTGGTAGCCCTCTTAAATCATTTTTTATGCCCAATCCTGAAAAATAATTTAAACTATCAATTCTAACTCTTCATTAAATATGAACCCTATGTGAAATTGGATTTATTGAATTTGTATTATTCATAAACCCTGTGGGTAATATAGTATCGATAATCTGTGAAAAACCCATGTTATTTTCCAAAAAAAATCTACCAGGGGACCTATTGTGGGATGTATTGGAGTATGATACAATCCCCATCAAATAAATCTATAAATATATCAAAAATAATGTTTTCTATTAAAGAATCCATCTAATTAGAGTCTTCGATAAACCCCTCATGGTATGTGAAAAAGATCTTTATAAGGATGTCAAAATGAATGAAAACATTCCTACAACTCCAACACCAATAACACTCAACTAAATCTCTTCCCATTGATGGAAAAAAGAAGACCATTTTTATTGTCGGCCATCTTATCATTGTCCTAGTGTTAATCCTCATATATCCACATCATAGGGCTCAAAAACTACCTATGGTGTAGGTGTAACATGAAAACTACATATATGATCTACTCTTTTTCTTGTTCCTCTTATAAATAATGTTCTAGTCCACAACATTATAAATGCATGTCATGTAAATAATGTTCACCTAATACTAGATGGAATTCTTGAATCATTATTCAATATTCCTTACTCTTGTCATCTCATCGCTAAAACATTTTCTAGAAATATACATCAAAACAACAAAATTGGTGGAATAATCCCCCACAGACATAAATCCATTGATATGACACATGAACAATCTTGGAAATTCATCCCTTCATGTCTTAAGAAATACAATCCAAATGAAATGTGCATGGAAACTCATCCCATTTAGGCCAACATATTGATAATAATGAAGTATAATATCCCAATATTTCATATATTGACCAAAAATCATATAGAATTTATGCTCACACATTACTCTGTTTGTTACTTGATCAAGAAGAATATGGTATACATCAAATCTATCCAGAACAAAGCAACTGATCTCCCACACTTATACGAGAATAGAGGTAGGTGTTTTAACTTCAACTATCATGTCAAGTTAGAAATATACCACCAAGATCTCATAGATACTTTCACCTAGAATGTATAACATGGATTTAACTCTATTAGAGATGTTAATTTATATGATTCATATTCCAAAATAAGTTGAAATGATTAAATGGTAGATGGGTATACACAACTTCTCTAAATAAACACCCAATGTAAGATTGTAATAGTATAATATCACCATAATATCAAACAAAATGCTCAAAAAAATAATCTCTTAAGTCTCAATATCATAGTTTATTTAATATAGTAACAAACCAGAATCTCTAGAACACTATACATACACATTATTTGATATAATAGTTTCAAATCCCCTTGTAAATTCTGAACTAACCTACCAACACATGGGTTAAGAATAATCCTAGATTATGTCCACATGACCGATCATTTCATATAGTAAGAGGAACTCAATAGTCTTGGGTTAGTCAAGATGAATACAATAAATATATTATAATTAGAAACCCTATATAAATTTTTTTGACGCTTTAATGGGAAAAATCTTGAATTTCAGTAGTAAGAACAATCAGATGTAATTATATGGATTTCATCTGAGTCTTACACAATGAAGATAATTCTAGAAGTCACACATAATTAAAAACCAATGCAAGGAGTAAAACCAAAAGTCAACAAATATATATTCTATAACAGAATCCATTTCATTAAATAATAACTCAGACCTAAAAAATATATATGAATATTTTAAAAAAATTCCTTAATAACATATAGTTTCAATATACATGGTTAAGTTACACAAAGACAGAAAGTCCAACCCAATCCAAAGAAACCGACTTCATCTATATACGACACACAGATAGTAAATAAACAAAAAATAATGTCTTCATTACAATATTTCATGTTACTTTCATAGCTACCCTAATGACCATGATCTAGATGACACCACATGACCTAATTAATACATCCCCATATATAAGATAATGTTGAAATATAGTAAATATATCTCGGTAAATGTGGGCATACTATACCCCAAGATTATTGATATTGGGAAACAATAATGGAAGAAACAAAATCCCATAATATATAATGAACATTTGTACATGGACCATTCAACTATCGGCTAACCATGGGTAAATAACCATTACATGTTATAAATAAATTAAATGTATATTAATGTCACGTAAGCATACATGAAGAGATGTGTCACCCATAGGATAACCATATATTGGTTATCAAAACATAAATAGACTAAATAACACCACTGTAATACTTATTCATGATCCATTGTTTGGTACTACCTCATGACACCACCCATGATCAAGTTATTCACACTTTCAATACATCCCATTCCCTGACTTATTTCTACAACCCTATCGTATTTATTTGTATTAGGGAACTCATGTTGGATGTGTGTAAAAAATAATAGGCCACCACAATAGTTTTTTGTAATAAAACTTGTCAACAACTATTCTGTGAACAATATGAAATGAAAATATATTATGAAAATTAAATAACTCACAACCTCATGGCGATCTCATTAGTCAAAACATTTATTACCATACATTTTTTTATCAAATTACAAAATTGCAAGATGGATTTTTTTGGAGTGGACAGTCTGTCACTCCCTATCTCATTTAATATATTGATAGTATCCTTACTATATATTCAATTCAGGGTTTAATGATATGACACAATATGAAATTGTGGGGAATTCTGTATCTCCACAATATTGTCTTCTTGGATTATTTCCCATCACTGTAAACATTTGGTGGATGATTTATCACTATCACAACAGCATTGGAAAATAATGTATTTACTAGTAAAAGATGAATCACTAAAAAATAGAATAAAGGTGGATGATATATTGCAAACTAATGGCCCCAAAATGGATGATCTACCACAATAATAATTATATAAGGATAATGTTCCATAGCCAAATGAATAATTATTTGTTGAGGACATACCACAAACAAAACCACTATGGATGATGATAAACCATCAAAGAAATTTCAAAACTAGCCATTGACATGATCGAAAAATTAAAAATCAAGAATCATAGGTGAACAAGTTATCAATAT
The DNA here is from genome assembly GCA_963277665.1 of Viscum album. Classification (NCBI taxonomy): domain Eukaryota; kingdom Viridiplantae; phylum Streptophyta; class Magnoliopsida; order Santalales; family Viscaceae; genus Viscum; species Viscum album. The sequence continues at coordinate 1,440,212,016 of OY728159.1, forward strand.
TAATAAATAATTGAAAAAACCAAATATATCATCTTTTAATTTATTTATGTGAAAAAAATATCACAATCCTACCATTTAGGGACAATGATCAATCAGTAGTAAAAATAAGTCCCATAAAAATAGAATCTCTCTATTACATGGACACATTAAATTCACCTCCACATAGTGAGTGGTAAGGATACATAACAAGGTACCTAATGAAATATTTTTAATGTATACATCCCCCATATTTTCCATAGGTCATGTATTCATATCAGTTTATATTTGTTCATGGAAATTTAATATGACTGTTTTGAAGAATTACACATTGTGGTGAACTAATAACCCTATATTGCCTCAGTCATGATATAAGTTTCTAACTTTGAAATTGAAAATACATTAAGGGACATATGTAAAATGTTATTTTATTAAATTTTTTTATAATAAATGAAAAAATTGAAAATGATAAAGTGAATGTAACAGACCACCTACCAAGATGTGGTGAAATCCTTCTCATTAGATAGTGCAGGTTGATTCATCCTTATATTGTTTAAATCAATAAATGTTCTATAAGGCCTAAAATATATCTTCACCGATGAAGATTGATCATACAATGAAATAAATATGGAAAACTTTTAAGGGATATGTACCATTTCCCCTAAAATCCCAATAAAGAAATCATCTCGTTGTTTTACACATAACTAAAACAATTCGACCATGAGGGAAAATAAATATTATGAGTTGGGGGATGGACAATTAAGGTGTCGGTTATGGGGTAACTAGAGAATTTTTAAAAATTATATTTGAAATTTATATTAATTAATATAAATTTTTAAAATGATACCCATATAACCAATAGGTTAACATCCATAGACTATAGGGAACCCATTCAAGTGGAACTGGCCAACCAATACCCTTCATGGAATAGTATTCCATCACTTTTGGCTACGAAGAACCCAATATGAGTTCCCTTGGCACAAAACATCAACTATACTCTATATATATGTAACAAAACTAGGTTTATCATATCAAAATTATCATTGGAGACCACAATAATGCTTCAAAAATTCAATATCCCCCAAAATATGTGAGATTTGGTGAAAATTAAATAAAAAATTACCTCCAAATGGTAGGTGTAGTATATAATTAATTATGATTACTTTGATGAATAGTGATAAATTATCCAACAATAACCATTTAAAATTACACATTACGAACCAATTTTTTTATTTAGAAGTAAAAAAGTTAATTATTTCGTGACATATTCAAAAATATTAACTACCACACCATTGAAAATGGCCAATAATTAATGTATATTTTTAAATATACTAAAAAATTTCGTGGAATTAAGTAGCCACCATTGATAACATCACTTGGGTAGTTAACCAAGATTATAGAAATCCATATAATCTTTTACAAATAATTATTGATAATCAATTTTACATGGGAGTGATTAATCAGTATAATTCCCAATAGTGATTTGAAACATCATTTTCTGAAGTTACATAGCCATGTGTAGATTCTAAACCACCAAATATAGGTTAATTCCAACTCCCTCATTATACTACAATATGCATGTATACATTTCCATGTTGGAATTACTTCCTTGAAACTAACTAGAATTTAATCTCACACTTATATTAACATTTTTAAAATCCTTTCTAGTTAGAGACAAATCCTTATCCGAGATTATAATTTCAAATTTGAAAATATGAAAATTCGTTGTTAGTTTTACATAAAATATCATTGACCAAATATCCACATTAAAGATTATATTTCAATAAAGTGGCATTAAAAGATATTTAATATTAAAAATAAACAATATTTTATCCTGAAATTCATTATTTAAATGTTTAGAAAATATATTTTCATTAATATGTTTTTACAAAAGATGATAAAATTAATCTATATAGATTTTATTTTTAGATAAATTAACATATTCATTTTTTCTATTATATTCATTTTATGAAATCGATAAGATATAAGTCAAGAATTCAATCACAATTCCCTTTATTTTGATTAAATTATGTTATGAACATTTTTTATCTATTATTCTGAACCTAAATAATAATAATAATATAATTACATAGAATGTCTAAAAAAGAGATTTATAGTCATGATTTCCAGCCTTAATTAGATGATTATTTTAATTACATAATTTATCAATTACTCTCATAGAATTATAGTTCAACGGTTTTATATATATTTCTATTATCAGACCCATCATGTAACAATATATCAGATCCTGCCCTTGGATTTCGTTAAAAAAAATTCTTTGATTCTTATCCTTTATTTGACGTTTAGGTTGAGTCAAGCATTAAATATTTGAGTTTGAGTGGGGGTTTCCATTACATTAGGTAGTTCATAGTGGGTACATTGTTAGGGGAAACCATGTCGTTCATTGTTTCATGTCTAGGGTATTGAGCAAAGCATACACATGATTTGTGAAAACATGTGGAGAGCATGTGGTGATGCTCTTCTTTTAGTATTGGCATTTAGCATGGATGACACATTGTCTAGGAAATAATGTATATATCATGTGCAGACTACACCTCTTCTCTACTAGTTTATTGATGATTAGTGCACTATTTGGAAAACATTTTAGCCAAACCGTGCATATTTCAATGATTTATAAAAATGTGAAATTTCATGTTTTCCGATATTTTATTTTAACTATATTTTATGGTTCTTCCCTACACAATGTAGGTAGTCTAGGGGGCTCTCCATGTTCCTCCTCTCCAACCCTACACCCATTTTTAATTCCCCATGATGGTTTCCAAGGAGGTTTCTTTCGTTGTTTGGTAGTTTTTTTCCTTCCCTTCCCCCTCTATTATTTTTATAGTTTTTATCAGTGAGGGTTCCCTCTGGGAATAAACCTATATTTAAGGGATGATGTGTGTCTGGATTAATTTGGTGTTAGGTTGTGTGGATTGTATATCAATCGCAATTTTCCCTTCTTCCAACATTTCATAGAATTCTAAAATCATTTATCTTGGTGTTTCCATCCATTTTATTTCTGTAAAATTAATATTTATATATAATATTTAAATAATAATTTATAAAAGTGTTTCCCTTTCTTGTGATGAGATTTAATGAATTATTTGTGTATTTTTATGATGAAATATTAGTGTGAAATGGATTTTAATAGACTTTATTAACATTATTTTATTTTATATGCATGCTAGGTGTTCGATCAAATGTCAATGGATATTTTAAACTAATATTGGGTTCTTTGGTTGGTGTTTCACCATGACTATATTTAGAATTTATCTTATGGTTTTGGGTATCTAATTTAATAATGAAATCTTAGACTTTTATGGGGTGATTATTATTTGTGGTTTATTTTATTTGTTTAAAATAAAGTGAGGTTTTTTATGAACAATTCATTCTAAGTGGAATAGAGTTTACCTATGTTTTAATATGTTTTTCTAAAATAAATTAATAATTTTCATTTTTTCCTATTCATTGTGATTTAAAATTATGGTTGTTACTTGGGTAAAAATGTGTGAAATTTCTTTTCAATTTGGTTTGAGATGAAAATGAGTTAAAATTTTGTTTTCCAAATGTAATGGAATTTTTTTTAATTATCTATTGTTCACATTGAATGGGTTTTTTGACTGGAAAATGAGTAAAAAATGTCTTTCAAATGTGTTACATTACACTTATCTCATCTTTCATATTATAATTTGTTTTAGTAAATAATTGAAATAAAGGCCTTCTTGGAATGATAAAAAATGGATTGGTTTTAGAATCTGGTCAACTGTAATTTGTTATAGTGCATGTGAAAATTTTTTTATAATTGCATTGGAAAATGATTTCAGAAAGGATTGGCAAATAAATTAGGGATTGAACTGTTAAAGGCTGGTTTGGTACTCTGTGTTTCCTTGAGAAGTATAATTTTGATGGGATGTGATTTGGAGTCCTAGTGGGAATCATTTAATGTTTTGAAAATGGATTTGATGTTTGGTTAGTGTGAAGTGCATATTGGTATTTTTTAATGATTTGGAAGGTGATTGTTATTTATAGGAAATTTTGGTTTTCATGTGAGATGAAATTGATGTATGAGAATATTTTTTAAAGAAAATTATTTTTATGTTGAATTTGTGATGTTTAGATTTTTTATTTATAAATACACTATACCATTGGATAAATAACTTTCTAGTTGATCGTGCATTTTAGTATTGTTGGTGTTGAGTCCATTAAACAATAGGATGGTATACCTTCTAATTGATCATTTTGGAGGATAAAGATTCTCATAGTTGTTAAACCATGTATTCCACCCCAGTTAGATAAGTTGGTACCCCCCCCATGACATAATGGGGCTAGGTGTGTCGTTTCACTGGATTAGCAAGTTTAGAGTGGCCTATTGGATAAAAACATTAGAGCTTCTCCAAATTAAAATATGTGAGTTCGAACTGATTATGTCAATGGATTTCTCAATAGATGATGAGGAAATAATCCTTGGTCTCTCTATGTATGTTCTATATACATTTTATGTATAGTGGTTATTATCCCTTCTAGTTTACAGTAGCTAATTTATTCCCATTTCTACTTTTGGTATGGCTTTTTTTACCCACTAGTATTTAATTATGATTGGGTTTTGTGGTTATTAAGTTTTATTTTAAATGAAAATACCATTTTGGAAGAATATACACCTATGTTTTTTTAAAAGGGAAACTTTTAGAAGGCATGTTTTTAATGTTTTGATTGGTAATTCCATTTTTATCATTTTCAATAGAGATTTATTGGTTTTTCATAATTAGATTTGTATATGGGTTTTTTTTTGGAACTCTAATGTTTGAGATTTTATCAAAGTTTAAAAAATTAAATCAATTCAGATGTGTTTGTTATTTAAAATTTTAGTTTTATTGGAATGTGGTGCTCTCTTCTTTAAAATTATTTAAGTCCCTATTTTTTAAATGTATTTGTATCTAGTATTTTGGACTATTTTGGGGTTGATATTCAAAGAATTAATGGTTATTACCTACTAAGATAATATGATCAGAACCTACTTATTCCACTCGATGTCAGTAGACCTAATTGGTTGTGTAGGATCAAGATTGTTATTTGGTTACGGATTTAAATAGGGTTGGTCATGGTGTTTGTTGTGACAAAGATATCATAGGGTTATTATGTTGGTGTGGTTGGTTCTATGTTTTTTTTCATATGTTTCATTTTTTATACTTTATATATATATATACCTTTAAATTAATGATATTCGTCTATTTTTGGTATTTCTACATCCTCATTTTTTTGATTTGATTCTGATTTGTTTTCAAAAATTAAATCCCATTGGAGTAACTTTAATGCATGATACTAATTCTTAGCATGTGGGGATAATAAACACCCATTGATCAATTTCTGAGATTAGGTCAGGTGATGGGTTGCATGAAATCCTAATTTGGTCTGAGACACAATGGTATCAGAGCTGGCCCTTGTTATTTTGGATTTCATGTATATTGTAGATTGATAATTTCGAGACCTAGGAGGATGGTACATGAAGGGCCTCATGAACCATTTCTTATTCTAATCCTTGAATTTATACAGGTATTTCAAGATTTGGGACTCATTCTTTTTTTGTATAGTGGAATTATATTGGAGGTGACCCAATGTGATGATGTGATCTCACGTGGAGTAGTGACCCATGTGAATTGAAAGTGCACAGTTCAAGGTCCTCTTAGTTGTTAATTCATACTTGGTAATGGCCCACCAACCATGTCACAAGGTTTTTCATGGACACAAGTTTCACATCCCCTGGGTTTGGTGTGAGTTTTGATTTGGTTTGGTTTTGGTTATAATTGGATTTCTTTGAACTAAAAAATGGTTTTAAATAAATTATTTAAAAGAGGAAATTATTTGAAATTTTAAAAACATTTTGAAAAACATTGAGGGAAAAGAGAATAATGATTTGGTAAATGAATGGATTTGATGATAATGCAGTATGTGTGACCCATACAATTCCTTATAAACATTCACATATGTGTGGGTTTTGTGGAATGTTTTTTTCACATGATCATGAATGTCATGATTGAAAATGGAATAAATGCATATACGATGATTCATAAGTTGACATGGTTGAGGATGTGAAATAATGTGTCCGGCTTGATTTTGATTCCAAAATGGTTATGAAAAGAGAAAAAAATTCAATGTTAGTTTTAATTTAGAAAAAGGTCTCTTGTTTCTAGGGTAATGGGTTTATGTATTTGGAAATTAGGTTTTCAATTAAAATGTTTTGAAATTTAAATTAAAATAGTTGGTTTTTGAAAAGTTGATTTTTGGTTGTGCATGTGGTGTTTGGTTCATGAACCAATTTTATTATCTTGATATATTTTATCGATTTTGTTTCACGATGATGTTGTTTATATTTTAATGTTATTATTGTTGATCCACGTATGCCTCCTGGAAAGGTAACCATGATTTTTAGTAGGCCTTGCCTAGTTTTGGGTTCGTTGATGTTGTTTCATGCCTTTTTTGGTGATCATGGTCCATTAGAGGCTATGGAATAGATCGGGGAATTTTGAGAGTGTCTTTAGATTATTGGTGACTACTGATGCTTTGAATTTTGATATCGTTATGGGATTTTTTGAGTGTCTAGTTATGGATCATTGGATGGTAATCAGTCTACCATCACTGAAAATTGGGATGATTTTTGAAATCATTAAAACACTTTTATATGATAGTTTATACCTGATGAGTTGAAGATGAAGAAGATATAAGATATCTAGGGAATTCAATAAGACTAATTTTTAATAAAGGTTGTGTTCATAATTTCACGTAGATGGTTTCCTTCTCATTGGAGATATCATCACATGATTAATTGTAGTCAACTCCTTTTGGGAGTATTCACCCAGATATCAAATAGATAGTCCTTTAATAGGTGAATTTTAGACAAAAAAGTTGGTAGATGATGCATTCTTAGCTGAACATGATTTTGGGGTCCATTCAGGGGTAGGTGGTGCTCAAGAAGGATTCTCATCTAGTGACAGGTGTTTTCAAGAGGAACTTGATCTTGATAGGACACTGAATTGGTTCTAGATTCTATGTCAGTAGGTCAGTCGTTCATATATTTATTTTATTGATGTCTTAGGCATTCGAAGAAATATTTATATAATAAATTGGTGTATTGTATTCCATATGTCTATTTGGGTCATTTAGATATGTTTTTTAAGGAGTTATTCTTAAATAAGAATTCTTTCGCGGATAATTGATGATACTAGCCACAAGGAAAAAGATTATTCATATATTTTGGCTATAGAAATTGGTCGTGGAGTGAATATTCTTCATGGTCAGTAATAATTATTGGTGTGGGGAATTATTGCATAGTTCTTATCTAAAATGTTGGGGTTGAGAAATTTTATGTTTCCTATTGTAGATTCTTCATCATTGTGAGCTTCTCTAAACTCTATAGGAGTCTTAGCGGTCCCATTTTATGGTTGTCCTATTTTATTAACTTGGATGTAGACCGTTAAATCATTATCATTTTTTGAATTAGTTTTTGATCTCTATTACGCATGTTTAAAGATATATTTACCTATGGAAATCTTTGTTTGGGTCTTCTATTTGAGATCACTTCTAGGTTCTGGTTCCATTCATGGGTTTCTCCATGTGTTGATGTTTTGTTTAATGTGTGTAATTTATAGTTTGTATGGTCATGTTTTTATATTGTGTAGATAATTTGAGTTAGTTCTTGTTGGGAGTTCCCATGTTGGTCACCCTGAGGTGGTGTTCTTGAGGGATCCAATTTTGGGCTGATCAAGAGTCGTTGCGTTGTGTTATTCGGGTTCATATTGATAAATGAACACTCATAATTTCTCATATTGTTTTTTTGTTGTGGTCTCTCCTAGAAATGGTCTAGTGTGACTTGTGATGTGAATGGTGACCCTAAGATTTAATGTATTAGTCATCTTAATTCGGATTTGGGACCGAGTTTTGATTATCATCCAGTTGTTAGACATTTAGGGGTAAAAAACTATTTGTGGTGGGGATAAATATAGAAACCCAACCTTGTAGTTATTTTATTTTATTATTTTCATTGATTTGGATACATTGGATGAGATTTAGGTTGATTCCCATCATGAAATTTTTTACTTTTGGGATGTTTTATGGGAATGGGAGTAGGTGGAAAATGATCGGTACTTGATTAGAGGAAACATTACACACCAACCTAGAAAACAGATCATCTCATGGATTAATGTCCAGGGAATGGGGGCATGGCCTATGCATGGTTACGAATACTATGTGTAAATCATGAGGGGAGGCTCTATATATTGTAAGTGACATTTGGAAAGGTTGGACTAATGTATGGGAATGTTTGTTTCTTGCCTATGTGGTGTTCCCCTCTTCTATAGTTGGGTGGGCATGATATGCACATTATTGGGAAACCCATGTGGAAAACCAATTTGGGTTTCATAGATTCCTAAAAACAAAAAATTATTAATTTTCTACAATATTAATTTTACCATATATCATGATTTATTCCTCTTTCCTAACTATGGCACACTAAGGGTCTCTCCTAGCTCCTCATATATTTCCCTTCATCCTTTTTTGAAGACACATAATGTTTTATAGGTATGTTTCATTGTAATTTTGGTAGTTTTTACCTCATCCCTTCCACCTTTCATGGTTTCTTAATTTCTCATGTTGGGGTTCCGCTCTTGGCCAAACCCTAGAGGCAATTAATAATATATAGCTAAATTTCTTCTATGTTAGGGTATGCAGATTATCTCTCGGGAATGGTTATTCCTTCTCCCAGTGTTTCATCTAATTCATTAATCATTGAGTTAGCTAATTCTATCCATTTCCACTCCATAATAGTTTATTTTTTACTGGATCATCCCAGTTAATTTAAAATTTTGATTCCATTTCTTTTCATATGTTAGCATGATATTTTTCGGTATTTACATGATGGAAAATTGTTTTGAAAATGGATTTAAAGGAATTATTTATGTATGTTATCTTTTATAGGAACACATGGTTTCTTATAAAATGTAAATTAATTTTTTTGAAGTGATATTGGGTTCTACGGTAGGTGTATTCCATTGATTGTGTTTTTTAAATGTGGTTCGGTTTTTTGTTGGTCATTGTATATTGAAATTTCTAAAATTTAAGGAGTGATTATTATATGTGGCTTATTGTGTTGGTTTCTATGAAATTGAGGTTTATTTAATAATGGATTTATCAAATTGTTTTAACATGAAGATGTGTTGTAATTTGGATTTCTTATATAATTTGATTGTGTTTCAAGTATACCTCTCTGTTGTTATTTATAAATGTGATTATTCGTTTTTATAAAATGTTTGAAATTTATATCAATGTTGTTTTGTGATGAAAATGTTTTTATTGAGTTGTTTTCAAAATAAATTTACATTGTTTATTATGGGATATGTATTGGGAGCCATGAATGGGTTTTGTGAATGTAAAAAGGATTGAATTTTTTTCCAAATTTCTTCAATGAAAGCTATCTTATTTGGTATTTGAATAAATGTTTTGGTGAATAATTATCATAATTTACTATTAGGAGTCTTGATATATAGGTAGGTTCTAAATGATTTCATGGTCCATTTGGCATTATGCATGTGAAAGGGGTGTTTTATAGTAATTGGGGAAAAAAATTTGTTAAAGGATTTCAAAATGTATTTTTGTTTGTAATGTTAATGACCACGATGTTACATTGTAATCATTTGAGAAGGGTATTTTTGATGTAATGTTATTTGTAGGATCATTGGCATCATACCATGTTTTAAAAATGGAATGTACTTTTATATAGTGTGATGTCCTGGTTTTTATTTTTTAAATGATTTAGATGGTGATTGTGACTTATGGTAAATTGTAGTTTTCATGTCAATTGTCATTGTTGGAAGAAATTCTTCTGAAAGAAATGGATTTTTATTTGTGTATTGTTTTTTATGTTTATGTTTGGAAATAACCCTAGACCTTGGGATATGTTCCCCTCTCGTAAATCATTGATGAGAACATTGTGGGTATTACGTACATTAGACATTGGGATGAGATCCCCTCTAGTGGATCATGAATGAAGACAAAATGGGTTATGTTTGTTAATCCATTTTTCCACCATGTATTATTAATATAATTATCATGTGACTCATGGGCATCGTCTAGATGGTTTAGTGATGGTTTCTTGTCAACCCTGAATAAACGGGTCGGTAACCTCGTTGAATTTAAACAGATGGGTTTGACATGATATTAGAATTGCTATTTTAGCACATCCAGTAGGTAATTAACTATGGATATGCATCATGTGATGGAATTTGAGTCCTATTAGAGTATTATTAGGTATTTCTAGAGAGGTTCTTAAGAATTTCACATGAATCAATATTAGTATATTATATTTACATCTTTTTGTATGGTGGTTATTAGCCCTGCTGGTTTATACAGGCATGTTTGTTCTCTTATTACATTCGACTTGGATATTATTACAATGTCATATTTAATTGTGATTGGGAATTGGGGATTTGAGATGTATTAGGAAATGGAAAACCTTTTGGAAAAAAATAAACATGTGTTGATTTAAAATGATGGAACATGTTGAATTTTTGATTTTTCTAGTTATGACTTTTTATTTCGTTTCCATTAATTTTAGCAGAGCTTATTTTGTGTTTTTTAGTTTGGATCAGTAGTTGAGTTTCTAGTAGAGGAATAGTAATGTTTTAATGTGGTACTATTTTTGGGAAGGGAATGTTGTTCATGTTTGTTTTTTTGTAAAAGGGGATTTATTTTGGAAAGTAGTGCTCTCTTATTTAAAATGATTCAAAAATATAAATTGTAAATGTATTTAAAAGTACTATTTCTAGAATATTTATAGAAAAAATTCAAGGAATCTATTGTGATTACATACTCATCCGTTTATCCCATACCCTACTTGTGTACATCGACATTGATAGTCCAGAGATGTTTTTCATGTAAAGGATTTTGTATTGGTTGTTCATTTTGATAAGGGGGGTTACTTGGTCTGTAGCGACCCAGAGGTCTTGTGGATATTGTGTCAGTATAGTTCTGTCAAAGGGGTTTTCATATTTTTTATGTTCTGATGATTTTGCATCTAAATAAGATTTTCATTTATATATATTGTTTTTTATTGGCCTTTATTCACGCTCAGTTTGTTCATGTGATTATGTTTTTTTCTAGTGAAAAATCATTCACATTATGATTATATTGATTCTTGGAATATTTTATAGCCTGTGGGGATTGGTAATTTCATTCGGGAGATATCTCTGATCTGGTCGATTTCAATGTTGGAAGACTTTGAGATCTAATTTGTGACAACCATTATCCATTGTTTTACTCATTTATAGACTTCAAATAATAGTTGATTATGGAGAATTTGGTATAATATTTTTGGTTGTTAAATCAGTACCTGATTATATTCATTCCTTTAATTTACCCAATAATTCAATTCCATACAACAATAAATCAATTTTTAATTCAAATATTAAATTAAACATGTTGAATCAACATTATAAAATATATTTAACCCAATTTTAAATTATTTCATTCCATTTCCATCATGGAATTTTTTCTTATAATCCAAATAAATTTCAGTTCAAAATAATCCTAAATTAAAATAAATTAATGGAATGAATTATTATTTAAATGTGATCATCCATTTTAGATTATTTAATTAAACATTTTAAAAAATTAAAATTTTAGAAATATTTTCTCAATAGTATATTTCTTCTCATGAATCCAATAATGTTCTCAAAATTTAGCATTGAGAATTAAAATATATCAATTTACCCATAATATAAAAAATTCCTAAAATTTAAAAAATTCCAAAAAAAGAATATCTAGGTTTATATAATATACAACCCTTTAAAAGTATTAATCATCAGGAAAATAAAAAAATAATAATTAAAATAAAAGAGGTATATAAAAATATAATCAAAATTCATTAATAGAACAATGATAATTCAAAATATTTCAGCTTACTAATTTTTTGTATGGATAGCCATCTACCATGTACATTAGTTGATTCCACAATTCTACTAAGAATCATGAATTAAATAAATAATATAATTGACCAGGACATTCTCTCCGTAGTGATAAATCTATAAAAGATTCTATAGAAAATTTTTATCATCCTTTAAAATAGCATCTCCCAAATCAATCACATGATATTGATCATTAACATGCATCCTATGATGAGACATATCGAATAATTCACTAATCAAGATCAAATGATGAGTAATATTAATGTGAAAATAATCTTCAGTAATTAGTTAAAATTCATTGAAGGTTTAATAAATGTTTGGTAAATTATACTCCCTATTTCAAATATATATATACCTAGAAGAGTAGATACATTAAATAATACAATTTATACAACAATGAACTCCAATAACCTTATCCTATGACCCAGATATGATTTTAACCTAATGGGATCTATTCTCATATTATCTTAAATAATATTCACACACTCATCCATGTCTTATATATTTTGAAGTGAAAATTTAGATAACACAATAATTTTATCTGAACATCATTGATATTTATGAGGATAAAAATATGGTGTATCTTATAGTTCATTATCAATGAATAAATCGATAAAATTATTATATGAGACACTAACAATGTAGAATGATTTTACTATGGTCCACTGATTCCAATTTCACATGAACTCTTTATAACTATAATTTCGAAATCATTCTCTTAGGTTATCCATTTTCAAATGGATGAAAATATATGCTATGAAAAAACTTGGGGTAAAAGCTGGGTTTCTTCATAAAATTAATTGATGATAAATTTGTGTGATTAATGATAATGGGTTTGTTCTCAAATGCTGATTTGTGATCTAAATATATTCAAATTAATGACATTGATGTGGAAATTTTTAAGACAATACAAATTCATATGGAATCATTACATGGAGATAGAATAAGACTTATAAATATTTTTTTCAATAGGTCCCCAATCTATACCCTCAACTCTCACAACACTTCATCTTCCAATTTAGATCCAAATATCAAAATAACTATGAACCGTGTTCATTTATCTGTCTAAATATCTTTGAATCATCATGAAGGTAAAACTATCACTTATTCAGTGAAAACATTATAAAATCCCTATAATTATTGGATGATTTCCTCCATGACCATAGATTCACTAAATATTATACTCACTATGATTATTTAACTTTTTGTGCATGATTGTTAGCGTAATTCATTAACATTATAATTCATTAATAACATGAAAGGATCATATGAGGATTAGTGAATTGGATAATATGTATAAATATATAATGTATATCAATAAAAACATAAAAAACATTATTTAATCCTCTCGAGAAAACCCTTTATTATTCCAGCCTTGATTATGTCATTGAACAACATTTCCATGGGAAAATTTGAATATAAATGTTTGAGCATAATGTTCAGTAATAGATAAATAATGAAAATTTAATATGATTTCCAATTAAAAATGATGTATAATAGTAGTGAATTATCTTATATATATATGAAAAAATATAAGAGAATAATCCTAAGTACGTGACGCATAACACGGAAATGTATCTACATCATATAAGATCATTAGGGTCTCTTTCTATCAAAAATATATTCAATAATAAACTTCCTCTAATAATGTTCATTTGATTAGTTCTGTATGTTTTATACAGTAAATAAAAATATATGATCAAATAAACCATTATTTTATTTATAATGGATTTTACTCCCTAATTAATCTTTATATCAGTTTGCATAAACCTAAAAAACCATAATGTAATCCATAATATATATGTGTGTGTTTGTGGGAAATATATGGGGTATGATCTACTAATAATAAATTTTTAGTGACCTTTACAATCCTAAAAATATCCCATAGGTGAGTCTTCTTGATCCACTGTTGATAAAGCACTACATTTGCTGAGGGAAGTGTGAACCCTAGGGATTTTAAATCCATCCCAAGCTCCGATCAATGGGTTTCAAAAAGCATGATCCCACTATTTGAGTCCATCGGTTCCACATTCTAACCCAATTATCTCTTATCTATTTAAATTATTTAAATAAATTTTAATTGTAATATTATAACCAATTTCTATACTGCCCAACATCCATAATATCAAATGGTCATAATTCCTGACACTCAAATTGACCAATGATCATATAATGGTAAGATACAAATGGTTTATTTTCCAACTACACACTATATAACATATAATTAAATATTATCAAACATCATTATTCTATGTTATCCTTACAAAAGTTCTACACTTTCATTGAAAATTACATTCATATTCCTTATTGTGTATTTCATTTTACTATTTTAATACTAGGAGTGTTCATTATAAGATAATTCAAGCATATAGTGTTTACTATTATGCATAACTTTTTATTGGATTATACCTTATTGTACACATCATGGTTGTTATCATCAATATTATTAACTAATTTTAATATTCGTATGATAGAAAATCGTCATTATATGTGTTCTTATTGTAAAATATAATAAAATTATTATTGTAGTAAATAAGTCATTTTTTAATAAGATAATAAAATTTCTCTAACAAATGGATGATAATAAATTGTTTTACAATATGATGGTATTCCACATGACTATCAATTTCTCTAATAAATAATATATGATCACCATAAAAGTTAGTATAATTAAAATTTCACTAAGATAAGTCCACAATTTTTTATATTCAATATAACCTGTCTATGGTATGAATGAAAAATGTATCGTTTCATTTTTGGGAAAATATGATCCCTAGAGTTATATTATTTCAAGAACCATTCTCACATTGACAATATAGCTCGTACAACATGCATCATTTCCATCATGACTTAATATCCCCAAGGGTCTATGAAGCCTTTCTATAAATATATTTATTCAGTGACATGGTTATAGGTACAAAAGAAAGATGAAGATACATTATCATATAATATCGATTTCATGGTTGAAAAGATATAAATTATACCCCATGTCAATTTAGTTCCCACTACCTCTTCAAAATCTATATTAGAATATTAATTATTACTAATTTCTTTAACCTTAGTAGCCCATTTATTTTCAATATCCATATCTCCTTCATGTATGTATTCTATGTGGTCTTGGTATATCATAATTTTTTCTATATAAATCCCAACCATATTTTCTATGAGGTTGGTTATTCAACTATTATTGATTCCAAGGAGTTAACTATAATACAAGATATATGTGGATGTTATGATGTGGTCTATAAACAATATCACCATTCATATGTCTCTAATTCAAGGGATATATATCCTAGATATGTCCCAAACAGCTATATAGATAACAAATTTTACCTTATAAGGTACCAAATAGTATAAATATTTTTATACCATTTTTTTGGACTGCTTTAGTAGTCATCCCTTTCTTTTCCAGAAATAAATGATCTTATGGTGGATAAAAATCAAATCCCCATATCAAATATTTTAATTCATATTATGTCCCATAGTGATAAACTAATGTGAAATCATCAACACCACCTCCTATATAATTTTCACAACCACTGAGTATGCTCTAAATTAATGAGAATTCACTTAGTGATAAAATTTAGGTTATATGTATATATTCAAAAAATTATCTATTAACTACTCATAAAACATATTGTTTATAAAATAAATTACGAAATTCAGGAATAATTAGGAAAACTCTCACATAGAATAACACCCAAGATTAATGGATAGACACTTCATCTCCAAATCAACCAAAAGAGATAGATATAATAAAAAAATTTAAAAAATGTTTTTCAAATTTTCTCAAGATATGGAATTATAATCTCTATAATTACATAGATTTATTTCATAATTTTCAAACAACTATTGTAATAAGATACTCAATAGAATTACATAAAAAATGAAATACTAACACCACCTCATAGAGTTATTTTTCAATCATCACATTAGAATAATAAACATAAATCAATAATAACAAATACTTCTAAAAATAATTATTCATTGGGTTCCAATTGTAATCGTTCTTTTGTTTCACCACATGGGATTATTTTTTTCTCTTGTGTATCATTACAAAAATGTAATAAACATACTACTCCACATAGGAAATATATAATAAAACAACATTCAATCAGGCATTAATTTTAGGACATGGATGAATAAGGTGACACATTATCCAATGGTATGTCATTAGAATATAATTCTCTTATTCTGTACACAGATAATATCCATGGAAATAAACTATTTTATTTTCGTTCATACCCTGTATTTTACACATTATATTTCATACCATATATAAGATATCACCAAATATGAAATAACATTCATTATTCCCAAATGCGTCAACTACTCACATTGTATACTAGTTTCCTTGTTCTATGATTTTCTAATGTTAGGAAATGCAATTTCTAGTCCAGTAAAATATATTTCCTTACAGGTGAATACTCTAAAATCTATCATAAAAAAATGAGTTAATCTATTAAATTAATACTGATCCCTACATTGAATCCTTAGAAGTAGGATGTTTGATTGAATATGAACCCATTCCATAGTCCAATATTTAATGAGTTTGGGGATTGTAAATAACTTCATCAAAAACTCATTATACTAGAGTAATTAGACAATGTTAATGAATAATCCTCTAAACATAATCATTATCATTATTTATTTATTTTAAAGTAAAATAGGATGAAAAAAACTAGCGGGACAAGAAAGGGTAATGAGGAACTAACAGGGACTACTGTAGTGGAGGCCAAGGGAATCCCCCATAATGATGTTCACACCCTCCATGTTATAAAAATTCAAGACATAAAAACAGGAGACACTAGAGCTACGACACATGGTGGATGAAAGAAAATAAACTTCCATGTTACCTTAATGTTATGTGTGTCTCATACATAAACTACTATAGATCAACGCATGAAACATACTAATGATACAAGTAATCGACAAGGGAGTGGTAGATTCATGATGAAAATTTTGAAGGATTATGGAGTCAGTTTCAGTTTCCACAATGATAATGAAGCCATATTGGAAGAGGCAGAGGCCGGTTTGGAAGGTGAGAACAACAAATTGATGGGGAGAGTCATGTCCAAAGTATGCAGTGAATGCCAACACAACCAGGACATTGTGTCTTCAGACCAGACCGCCACCTATTATGATTCCTAAGATGTAGGAGTCATCATTATTTACTTTCAAGCCACATAGGGTATGGATCAAATGAACCCATATACCTCTCAGAGTTCCCCTATTGACATGAGTCTAGGTTTGTGACTATGATATATACAATGGAAGGGTGTTTCTCCAATACTTGATGAACCTCACCAAATCTAGGAGGAGGCTACCGGTCCTCGCACTGATATACCTACCATAAGACGAGGGACCCACCCATGTAGAGTATTATTTTTTTCATTCAAAGACACAATCCGCTAGTATAGAAATGATGGATGTGATCCTCTCTCTCTCTACTCCATTTTCACCCGAGTTGTGGGACCAATGGTCTGGGAAGGGAACATCATGGGAGGACGAGAATGAGAAAGAAGTAAATGTTCCATTGATGTACTATACCAGTTGTGCCCATTGTCCCAAAAAAATTTGGTTGATTTCCTCTTCATGGTGGCATTTAAAACATTAATAGTGGGAGACCAGACGAATGTCAAATTTTCTAACAATTTCATCAGTCAATACTGCAAAATTTTGGAGCATTTATATTATGAATTATTCATTATTAGAATGTGATTTGTCTATATGGACTCATTTCAGCAATCCCCTAATCCTGAGGGGCTAAATACCGGTGGAATATGCTACCCAAGAATGTCCCCAAGTTGGTGAGGGTAAAGACACACTAATCTGGGTCTGCGGAGGTCTGATTATGGTGAATGGAACACCACTGGTCATCTATGAGGACCACCTTGATGAACTCAGTGTACATGTGGGCTTCCATGAATGAATATTTAAGTTAACTAAATGTACATAAAAATAAAAATACATCTAATGAAACATTTTTCATTTAATAATCCTTGAATCAAAGATACCATCCATTGACAGAACCTTCAATAAAATATAAAAATTAAAATGAAATTTCTATAATTTGGATGGGCTTTAATCTTTTTTATAGATTTATCCCTAGAAAAAATGTAAATATGAATTGGTAAAATTAATGAATCTTACAGACAATGATAGAAATAAAATAACCACTAAGAAATACCCCAAGTTCAAAATAAGCTTTACAAATAATTCCATCAATATAGAAGTTATCATATTAAAACATATACATTTCCCAAAATATTATAATTAAACAAACATTATAAGGCATCCTAAATCCAATTCCCCTATGTTATATTATCATAAAATTAGAAATAAATAATTTTATAACTGATTCATAAATTTATTTTTGGTTGAGTTAACGCAAGAATTCTCTTAGATAGAAATCTAGTAAGAAATAACTCCCACTAGGATTTGGACATGACCAAAATCAAATCATGAGTTTTATTTCAGATATGAATGCTAGGTGTGAATAATTATGCAAATAATAGTTAAAAAAATGATTTGAACATAATTAAAATCCAGTTAATCCATTTCAGAAATATGATAAAAACCCTTAATGAGAACTATTTGTATTCCTTAATACCCTGAATTACTAATGTTGGTTATTAAACTGAGTAACCATTTGTAATTTCAAATAATTTCAACCCTCATGACATTATATGTTTTCTTAGAGGAAACATTGTTAAATATCAGAAATTTAAACACCACGATACATTTATAATAAAATTTATTACTATAGAAATTTACAAAAAAATCAATCAAAAATCCTCTATGCATGTTTCATAGAATCTGCATCATTTATTAACATGTCACTTCCATAATTAATTACACAATAATCACCATTGTTATTTACATGGATTATCTGTTATTAATTAATTTTTAACATTGTCAATAATGCGTGGTTCATGATATTTTTTGTTATGTATAATTAATATTGTGTTACTAACTAAACCTTATTAATTTCATAATATTTTGCATGCAATTTGGATAACTATACCTTATTTGTTATTTAAAATTAAACTCACTATAACCTCTTCCATGTGTCATCTAAAATGAAACATACAACTCTATATATTATGATATAAATAAATATTAAAATATAAATTATCATAACCCTTATACATGATTAGGCACGTATCTTGCTATGGTTTGTAACAAACTTACCTCGGGTTTCATGTAACCTAGCTTCAAAATCCATCCACCGCATGTTCTGAAGGGAATTAACAGTCCACAATGGTTGGAAACTAGTTCCCATTTATCACATAGTATACCTTGGTAATAATTTCACTATCAAAAAATAATAATAATTAAGAAGTGTAAATAGATGAAACAAACATTTATTTTGAGAAAAATATAACTAATACATGAATAAAAGAACAACATAAAAAGATAATCATGAGCCACTAAATAAAATAAAATGGGTAAAATGACTAATAAAAAACTCAAAACTAAACAAAAACCCCATACCAGCTCCCAATACATCCTAATTTCCCATAATCACCATTAAACAATACATAATCCTCGGATGATTATTGAATATATGTGGCCTAGAAAAAATTCAGACATGTAAAATCTACGTGTGATCTATATATCACATTATAAAATCACAACCTACTTAAAATATATGAAATTCCAATCATATTAGAACATAAAAATTCGTGTTTGAAATAAAATAGAAAAAATATCAATTTATATAATCTTATAAAATCAATAACAATACACATTAAGTGTGTAAGAACTATTTTTTAGGGATTTTCAACAAATGAAATAAATAACATAGAAAAATTATCCCTCAGACAATACCTCTTGGAAAACCCATTTTTTTAAGACTCACATTAAAATATTGTTATAACCACCACCGTTTGAAATTCAAATTTCAAAAACCTAATAGTGGATAAAAAATTTCACAACGCATTCAAATAAATATTTGAAAACCATGATTTCAGACAAACTAGTGACAACATCTTCAAAACATGTTTTCGAAACTAACACATACTTTAGTTTTCAAAAAATAATACAACTATATTTTAAAAAACCATTTAAAAAACATTAAAAATTGACATTTTATATTTTAATGGACATGACGATGGAATAATAGAAATGGATAGGAACAAATATGTCATCTTACACTACAATAATAAATAAACAAGAACATATGATCCATGAAATTAGCCTAGAAAAAAGGGATACAATCAATAAACAAGAAAAATACCCTAAAATGATCATAAACATAATCATAGTGTCATGGATCATACCGATGAGCTCCTAAAAATGAGAGAAACAATGACATAGAAAAACACTAGGTTCTTAATGAATTATGGGTGGCTGTAAAATATGAAATCTTTCTATTCCTGACATGGGATCTCATGGCCCCCACTTGGGAACTCTCAATCCCAAATTCCAATGATTTTGCTTTGTCACATGAGTAAACTACATCTCCATGCGCTCTCTACAGTTTGGGTAAATATTCCTTCATCAGCATCAGGATAGGTTGAATAATCAACCAAATATTCCACCTTCTTCTATCCCTATGGCCTACCTTGACAAGTCATAGGAGGTAAATACAATATATGTATTACATATAGTAAATATGAATAATTTAAAATCACAAATTCCTCACCTCCTATACTCTCACAATAATGAATCCCCATTTAACTAAAAACACATAATTCATATAATAATTAATTAATAATAAACATACTATAATGAAATCCCAAGACACTATGTTATATAAGAATTTAAATGGGCTTATGTGGTTCTCACAAAATTTATGAAAAATAGTTTCCGTTTAAATTCGTTATAATCCTTTTCATATAAAAACATTCTGTGAACTTGATTACACCACTCAATTATCAAAATTAGTCTCATTGTACTTATAGACTAGTTTTATTAAAAAATAATCGAATCAGAAAGGAAACTCACATTTCCCTTTAGAAATAATTTGAAAACATTCAAGGACACAAATGAGTTTTAAAATATAATCCACATCCAACAAATAAATTTTTTTATAATTAAACAACCCACTATGACTATTTAAACTGTTTTAAATACCTCAATCAATATATATATATATATAATCAATGTTAAAAAAGTGTTTCAAATGTCAGACACTAGGGTTGACACACCCCATTAAAATCAAATAATCAATTTCTAGTATTACAAACAGAATATATATTTCGAAACACCTGATTTGAAAGTCAATTAACTCTTGAAAAAAATTTAAAACATCAATTTAGTTATCACCAAATATTTGAAAAAAAAATTTTTTTTTAAAAAAATTCATTTTTTCTTTTTCTCAAACACATTTCATGGAATTCGCTCCCATTGAATGGTTAAAAAAATCTTTAGATGAACTGGTCCATTAATGAGTTATATATATATAAATTATTTAAATGAAAAGAATATTTCAAAAGATAAAGTATCTAAAGGATTGAGATAGAAATTTCTGAAATGGAAATGCCTTCCTCACATCAACAGAAATCAGGATGACTGTTATCACATATGATGTAGAATTATTCCACAAGAAATGATGTTCACCCTATAATCCCTACATGACCATGGTGTCATGATTCAATAAAAACCCAACTCAAAAAACATTTAATATAGATATTAGGGTTCATGAGAAAATAGAAATTAATAATAATTATGAAATCGATTTTAGGGAAGGGTTTAAATGGAATTTACCAAGAAAAACACCACTGGAATCCAATGTTCAAGGAAACAAAAATTGATGAAGGAAGAGGGATACCAATATGAATTACGTTCCCCATCCATTGAAGAGAGAGGTAGTAGAAATGGAAGGATCAAGAATTTAATTTGAGCAGGTTAAATGAATAATTTACACTTTTAAATAATTTATATTTTCCGCATGATTTTCCACACAATATATTAAATCATAAATAAATTGTGTATAGAACAATTTCAAAACGATGGTGCTCATATTGTATACCTGGATACACTACATGGTTAGGTACAATGTGTTCCAATAATGAAAAATGTAACTATCAATATATATCGGTGATTGCATGCTTTACACACAGTTTACCAAATGATGTTCATGTTGTGTGTTATAACCCAAACCCACTAGAGGCCCCGCATGATTTCCCCTACGACTACCATTGTTTTGAAGCAACATGTGCACTACATGTGTATCCCAAATATATTAACATTACAATGGAATTATATATATGTTTATCTTGGTTCCACATAAGTTTATCGACATAGTTTCCTTCAAATGTGTTGCAAAATAATGTGCCAGATCAAAAAATTAAAATTTTACATGATTTCAGCTAAACCTCCCCTAAAATAGAAATTGACCCTCAAACATGTAAAATAATACAAAATAAACACCACATTTACATGGTGGGTGTCAAATTTCTCATAATAATGAACCTTTATTCCTCTATAAAGTCACAATTCCAAGTAGATGTCAATGGACAATAGAATCAAAATCAATCTCCTAAGGAAAGTGGAGACATATACAAATATTCAGGTCAATCCTTAAAAAAAACCAAATGTCCATAGCCAAAAATGACCAAGAACTAATAAAAAGAGAATCAATGGGATGGTATCATCATGTAGAGACCGATCATATTATCCACTAATATTTATAAACGATCTACAACAGGGGAATGTAAAATAACCACTTATATAAAATGTGAGGGCGCTATCAAACATCCATATTAAAAAAAACAAAAGGAACATACAAAACCCCACATTCCAGAAATATCTTCAAAAAACCCTTTCAAATCCTCAAAGAGGGTACTAAACCTCAAAACATCTTGAAGGATCACAAATCATGGTCACCAAACCCAATAATACCAAATATACAAATAGAATAATAACCAAGAATAAGCCTCATGATAAATGAAACCTTGATAACCTAAGGCTTCAAACCATCATAGGATGGTGTTATGATCTATATATAAGTAATATTACCTCATTATAACTCATGTAGAATACCTAGAGTAGTAGATCCCATGATCCAACTAGAAACAAAAATATCCCCCCCAACAAAGTATCCTTGTGTTTAGCCAATGTCTTTACCAAGTCAAATGAACTAATAAAAGATAGTCCATGATTTACACAATACATGGTAAACTATAAAAAACGAAGAATGAATGATTCCCAAAAGAACTACCTGTCATAAAATGTTTCTAATTAATCCCCATAGAAACTAACCAAAATTTTCTTATCAATCCAAAAATGGTCCAAACTTATTGATAATAAATCCCTAAATTGTTTTCCTTTAATAGACACATAACCAAGAACACAAAGGATTCATAAAAAATATCATATCATTGATCAATCTCAAAACTCTCTATGATCAAAGAATACAAACATCTGAAACATGGGATCATATGAGAGTATCTTTGAAATACTGACCCTCATTTGTCCAACCATCAAAACTACCTTCTATGTTTATACTGCAAAAAAAAATTATCTCCTGAGTATATAATAACGGATCTTAATCTCCGATAAATCCATGGAAGACTACACCAAAATGAAAACAACTCATTCTGTACCTTTCATGGTGTAGAAAAAGATTACACCATACTGAAGTAAAACCTTTTAGATTTGCAATATACTTCCACACTAATATTTTTTGGAGCCTTCTATTAAACAACATGTTGATTTGACCTGTACATTGTAATATCCCAGAAATCAGTCTAAGATGCCCCGAAATTTTATAAGGGACAATATCAAACACATGTGTTTCTAAAAAAAGAAAATATTTTTCCAAAATCCTCCACCTTAAAATCCACAATCCCATAAAAAGGATCCTAAAAAAATTTTCTAAATCAAAAAACCATTATAATTTTTCACACTTTTAAAAAATTACAAATGGAATCTATTTTACTAAAACTCCAATCCCTCACATGACATGATTAGTTTTAAAAATTTATACAATTCATTTCAAAACAAGTAGAATCTAGTTTTAAATTCAAAACATCATTCAAGAACTCATATATAAAAAATTATTATTTGAAATTAATTCATGTAAATCAATAATTTTGAAAAATTCCAAGGGTTAAAATCAAAACAATACACAAGTCCCAATATATAAATCCTTTGTTTCCCTCAAAATTCGTAACACACCCTTTAAAACACCATGTATTGTTGACTAAAAAGATCAATGACACATAAAAAATTTTCTAACTAATTAATTAAATAAAGTATTTCAATAAATTTAATAAAACCAAACTCATTTTAGAAACTACCCCTTACATGTTGTTTTAAAAACCATATTAATTCCTATGAAATCCTTCATCACCTACCCAAATAAAATTTTACATAACATAAAAAATAGAAGAAATTAAGGCATAATAATGTACAAAATTGAAAATCATTCCAATTATGTTAAACTATCAGAAGACCAACTATTTTTACCCCATTTTCCACACACACATGGAAAAACAATGGAGAATATGTATAATAAGAAAAAATAAATGTGGTGTGATATTATTCCTAGCTTAGACAGAAGGTTGATGGAAACATACCATTAATTCAATAGTCTATATATCTTATCATCATTCAAGATTTTGGTTGTCGTATGGATTGTCAAGCACTATATAACAAATGAACACTTCTATTCACATTACCATCTACATTTTAAAAATCAAATATAACACCCAAAGAAACTCAATCCATTCATTTTAGGATCAAAACACCACTACAATAGGCATAAAACCACTATACCAAAATTCATAATAATTCAAACCATAATCAATGAAAAATTCTAATTTCCCCAATAAAATTGAAGCTCATGGTGGGATTGAGATCATTTAATCTCCCAAAACCAACCCCCAGAGTACTAACAACCTTATCTCCAAGCAAAAAACACATAAATTAATAATAGGGAAAGGAAATCTTGCAGTCCACTAATAACCTAGAATATAATACCAATTTGTAATGAACTGGCCTAGGGTTCCATATAACCTGACATTTAAACCTATCCTCTATAAGACTTGAAGAGATTTCCTAAACCCTACATGCTAAAACCTAGTTATTGGGTATCATTGAACATACCTTTAAAATTGTTCAACCCGTCTGATTTAATAATGAATAAGAAAAAAACAAAAACCATAATATTTTAACTAGAAAAAAATATAACTATTGTATTATTCAATGAATACAGGAAACCAATAACAAAAATCTATATATAAATTATAATAGGTCAAAGGAAAAATATAAGCATCAATGATAACGAAAAACCCCGATCCATCTAATGAAAGATCTATATGTCCCATGATCAAAATCTAATTATAATTACGCTCATGAAAATAAAAGAAGCAAAGTAAATTGGAATAAACCTATACCTATAAAATGAAGTCTTGAGCTAAATAGACTAGTTGGTATCCACAACCCATAAAATATATTCAATTTTTTTAAATTACATCCTAAAATTATTTTTAGAAATATAATAGAAAAAGAAACATTTTTAATGTGTTAAAAAAAGAAATAACAATTCAAAAAAATCATGGTAAATATATTTTTCAGGTATTTTTATAAAATTAAACAATTAACATTAAAAAAAATCCACCTAACAATACCTCTATTCCAAACCATTGTTTTAAATTCTATAAAAATATATGTTCTTTTTTCTAAATACACATTTTAGTTCAAAAATAATGTGAAAAAATTTCACCGGGATTTCCAAATCATCATTCAAAAGCAAGATGAAAATAAACAGTGGAAATCTTCATAAAACCTTGTTTTTATAACACCAATGCACTCAGAGATTCAAAAGATATACCAGATACATTTTTTTCACTAAACCCATTTCCAAATTATTTTAAAAAAAATTATACATTTTAAAGAGAATAACTATTTAAACCACATTTTCAAAATAATATTAAATCACTATTAAATCATAGTTTCTCTTTATTTATTTTTAAACCTTTCAAATATCCATTTCATAAATTTGAAAATTAATTCCCATAAATAAGGTATAAATAACACTATTTTTCTCCACTATGTCATGTAATATAACAATAGTAAATAAAAAATAACATTGGTTGCAGATTATAATTCAAGATATAGGGGTGAAATTAATACCCAATATAAATCCCCTGAATAGAACCTAAAACTGATCTTAGTTTTGTGGATCTAACAAATTTGATTCAACAAATGGGAACTATCAGGACATAAAATAACCTAGGGATACCAAATAAATTAGCACACAAATAAAATTTGGATTCCCACACATTCCTTTATAGGATCGCTCTATTCACACTTATTCAATCTCAATCCCCACATCCCATAACCAAACATGGTATTATATTGGAAAAAACCCATCTATGGTTTCTATCATAAGTTGGGAAACCTTTTTTATCCAACATTATCCTATAACTGGGAATCAACCAATTAAGCCACCTACTCTATTCCCCTAGGTCTATCCTGAAAAATAAAATGATTATGGTATAAAAAAATTATTATATCAAATATAAAACATTTGAAATCACAGATTCCTCACCTCCCTTATCTATAAAAATAAGAATCCATATTTACATAAAACATCTAGAATATAAAAAATGCACCAACAATAAACACCACCTTATGAAATTGCATAGACTTCTTAAATTTAACAGTCTTCAAGTGTATTAGATGATCTCAAACCATTTATAAAAAATAATTCTAATGATATTAAAAACTATCCAATTCATTTTTAATCATTCTTCTATTTTTAATAGTAGTCACTATTTACAAAAATCAATACACAGAAAATAATTATACCAATTTTAATAAAACAACCATAAAACTCAATCGGTACACACACATCCCTTTAAACAATTGAAAATATTCAATGACACCAATGAGTTTCAAAATATATTCATCATTATCAAACTCACCCTTTTTATGAAAACTGATCCACATTGAATATTTTAATTTATTTAAACACCTTAAACCTATTATATAAAAAATTAAACAGAGATAAAAAATGATTTAAAATGTCACACACTAGGGTGAACATATCCCATTGAAATAAAAACTCATCTCTAATTGTTTTAAAACATTCATATGTCTGAAAAACTTGTCTTGAATGTTAATGAAAATAAGAAAACTTTTAAAAACCATAATTCGATGCATTCTGCCACTTACAAGCAAAAATAATCCATTAAAATCAAATATGGGTATTTTAAAAACACTTTTTTGGGAAACTCACCCCATTCAAGTGTATAAAATCCATTTTGAAGAACATTCCCATATTGGCTCATACATATTAGAATAATTTAAATGAAAATATACATTCAACCATACAGAATATAATGGAATGCCATAAAAGTGATGAAACTGGAACACATACCTCGGTTCAACAAATATCAAAAACTATGTTGTCTTATATTACGGAGAAAACACTCATAAGACATGACTCCCACTCTATAAACACATTAAAAAATTAAATATGATTTGAACCGAACCCAAACGTAAAATAAACCAACATAGATATTAGGGTTCCTGAGACAATATAAAAAAACGGAAAAATAGGAAATATCAGATATATTAGGGTTTGAAGGGACAAACAATTGAAAAACCCTACTGAATCAAAGGTAGGAGGCCACAAAAATTGATGTGGAGAATGAGATTACAATGGGGTGGCATCAGATCTATTAGAATAAGACGGAGGAGAACTGGAAGTTATTTGAATTTTATTGAATCAGTTAAAATGTTTTATTTATATTTTTAATGAATCTTTGATGGTTTCAGTGTTTGTTTAAATAGGGTTTTCAAACCTTGAACCAAATACATACATGAAACTACCTTGCCAAAACCCACTAGTATTGTTAACCTAGCATCACAACATAGTTGGAAAAACATTGTGCAAACCATGAAAAATAGAAATTTCAAAAATATAGAGAGATTCACAAACATTCCACACAATTTATCTATATGTGATTTAGTTTTACACTAAAACCTAAACTAACCAGTGGTACCACATGGTTTTACCTGTGACGAACAATGTTTGGAAGCACCATTCATACCTCACGTGTAACTCAAACCGTGTGTGTTCCAAACTCACTACATATTTGGATTTCCTGTAACCATAGAAAGGGACCAACATGGTTTCATCCAATCTATGTGTCCAGCTATGAACCACAAAAAATCCCCAAAATTTTCCATGTTTTGGACAAGAAATTCTTGGAAACATAAAAAGACCCTCAAACTCATCAAATAACATAAATTAAACTCTACAATGACGTGGTGGGTGATACAATAATACATAAAATGTTAACTATCAACCACACTCCATGTACTACACTAAAAATAGTCACATTAATTTATTAAATGGATTTACCCTATGATTTGGTGGCATATACCCCTTGTAATTTTCTAACATGTCATCATACACTACCATGAATTCTTCTTTGTGTTTTCCTAGATACTTCCACTACCCTATGTTTAATTGATAAAACCATCCAAAACCCAATAATTCCAATTAATAATAATATATATTACAAATTAAAAAATATCATAATTTTAATGAAATTGTAATAAAGAGCCTCTAGCCAATTATTTGTATAAAAACATAAAATATATTTAATCCAAAAATTCATTATATCACCATGTAATAAAAAGGATTCTTCTTTATAGACATTTATGAAATATGAGAAACAATTTTATTTATAAAATATCATATTTTTAAGAAAATTAATATTTCCAATTTTCTCATTTTAATGTTATGCAATGAAAATTCCTAAATTAAAAAATCAACTAATTAAACCCTTAAAACCCATAAAAAATTTTCCTTATTTTATTTTTTATGTTTCAAAACACATCAATAAAAATAACATTCATTGATAGCATAGAATAAAAAATTAGATATAAATTCATATAGTAACATTTATTAACTATAAGATAATCATAATTTTTTAATTTATAAGTGATTATAATTGACCACTTGAAAATGTTCATTCATTATCTATATCTCCTTCAATCTATCATGATTCTAGATTTCAATTGACTTCCTCCATGGGATAATAGGGATAAAAATTTAATGAATGTGATATGGAATAATTTTCTTGGGGAGAAACAAATTTCAAATGATATTCAACATTATAGTTTCCAGGAATGCTTTATTACATAACTCCCTTTTGTCAATTAACTCGTTTAAAAACCACATTAATTATGTTTACTATAAATAATAACAAATCTATCAACCATTCCAATAATATTCTATGTCATTATCGTTGAATATTTTGATTTAATAATTTGATGAAAGTACATATAAGAATAATCCATAATAAAAATGATTTATAAAAAACAATTATAGAAATGTTATTTTCTATTACCTAATATTTTCTAAAATTGTTTAATGTAGAATGAAATTATATAGATTTAGTCTAAGGGAAAATTTCATATCATGAGTCTAACAATTCGCTAAAAAATTATTTTATGTTAAAAATTACCATTTAATCCTTCATAACCAAAAAATCTCTAAATTAAATAAACAGACCAACCAATATTTATAAGTCTCACCACAATGATTCACAAAAGGTTTAAGATTACTCAAAATAATTATTTAATTGTATAAAATGTTTTTTTCCTCCACTATATAACCCAAAAATATAAATATAAAAAAAATAATACAATATACATATCCATTATCACTTAATAGAGTAGAAACACACAACATACAACACTTTCATACCAAGTACGTAATGTTATAGATTTAATTGAAATAAATTCTATTTTTTATATTTTTCTTTAAAAATGACATGTATTATTCATATGAATAAGAACATGACAAGAAATTATTCCAAAATTTTCATTATAAATTTTATGATCTATTTATGTTTTTTTGGTAGTCATTTTTTCGAAAACATAATATAGAAAATGTAACATAATACAATAGAAAACCTAACCAGAAGACATGGTAATATTATAAATGAAATAATACGTATACCACGCATATATAATTTTTTCATCATTGAATGATCTATGAGGTTAATTGTGTAATTAGAAACTACACACATGAACTCCACATGTATCTACTATGAAAATAGAACAAACAAATTTGTTCATAGGATCTTTCATGCCATTAAAATTAACTGCTTATACTTCCATAATGGATAATTATGATACGAGAATGAGATTTATCATAAAATTATCAAAATTAATAATTTATTTCTAAATAATATAGAAAATTAATTATTTTATAATATAACTTTATTATAGAGAATATACATCACAAATACATAATTTTTGGAAACCTCTTGAAAAATCACAATAAAATATTAAAAATGTATGGATGTAATTATAAAAAATATCTTTCAAAAAATAATTGATCATTGAAACATAAATAAGTTATATCATGAAACATTTCTTCCCAAAAATATACAAATAATTTATGATGAATTAGATCATAGAATCATTATGATATTTATCTATAATCACAATATTGTTTGGAAAAACATAAAAAATTGAACCATGATGTGGTGAATTTTCCCACATCATTGTTTTTAATTTAATATAGTTGTTTAAAAATTTCCATCCTACACTTAATACTCTTATAAATTTTTTAAAACAATAAAAATCATTATGAAACAAAAAAAAAAAATTTGTATATGATAATCTTACAAACTCATTCATATTTTATAAAAATACTTTTTTGGAATTATTCCTTATCACATAGCCTATTGGTTAACCATTTGTGGAATTTTTAGTTTTGAAAATGATTATGAATTTCTTAATAAATAAAAATAATTAAATACAGGTGTTATGAAAAATTTCATCATCAGTCAATTTGAAAAGAGATCTATATAATCAATATAGAAAATATATACCTCTCTATGAAGATAACAACTTGATATTTCTCATAAAAAGTATTCATAATTACTACTTTTCTTCTAGAAATTAATTATATAAATTAGTTATAGAAATTATTACTCTAGTGAATGTGAAATAGTTTATTTTGTTTTTATTGATGTATATATCTAAATTGAATGAATACATGACATATAATTCATTCAAGTAGACAAGTAAAATACATGTTACTAAACATATAATTTCTTCAAATTTCCCCACACTTAATAAATCAATGGACAACATATCATTCATTTCATAATAAAGGAAAAAATAAAATATTTTTTTATGAAAATTCTTGAATATAATAAACAAAAATAATACTCTTCCTCTATTATAATTACCTTGAGTCTAGAATAATAAATGAATAAAAGTATAATATTTCACATGTATGAATATTTTTAACCTCTATTAATGATAATATATTATAATAGTATACCACTATGTGTATTAATGAAGGTTATTGAAAAATTATCTATTCTATCCAAACTGGGGAGCATGAATCTTAACATATAAGAAGGGATAAACATTTCCTTAAGCACACCCGCTAATTAAAAGAGGGTACCTGTTCATAGAAAGTGTTGAAATAGAACACATGATGAATGGTTTAATAATGGTAATAATACCACAGAACATGAACAATTACGTGAACTAAATTTATAAATCAATGAAAAAACATTTCTAGTATAAATAAAATGTTTTTCAAAAATAATCATCATCTATAGAGTAAAATAAAATTGAAATGACACATGTTACCCCGAATGACTTGTATTGAATCATAATTTTCCATATCCCTCATTATAACTCAAACATGGAACTATTTATCTATAGTAATAAAGAATAATTTCTTCTCATTACATACATTATGAACAATAATATCTACATGTCTAACAAAATTTACATGTATGGGAGGAGTATTAACTTAGTATCACTTCCCGATGACATTAATGCACATCTATGAAAAAACACCATCAAGGTATAAGTAAAACATTATAAATAAAAAATAATTTTATAACTAAAACATTATATATATATATATAGAAAAAAATGAGTTATTTGAAAAGGATACCACATTTATCAAAAATAATTTCATCAAATTTTATCTTCATCACTTATTTCATAAAACCCATGATTACAACCAAAATTATACCAACCCAGTGAAATTAAAATGATTATCAAATATCCTAAAAAACATAAATTTTATTCGACCACAGTTAAAAATAATAGTTTGATTGAAATCTATTTGAAAATCATGGAATTCCATTATTGTGTAGAAAAAACTCAATTTCCCAAATCATTTGTTCATCCATAGACATTATAATCACTATAAATGTAAGGTCCCTAATTATTTCAATATAGTGATCATAATCATTAAGAATCTATAAATCTACATTCATGTACATATCATAACAACATAGTGGGTGTAACCATTCAGACCTAGTTATCTTGAGTATTTTACACATTAAAGTAATCACATATGTCTCTCATCTGGTGGAGAAAACTAAGAGGTTTTAAATCATGCCCTCCCCAAACCATAAAAAAATTGATATGAACAATCCCAAAATCAATGATAAGGACTACATATAAAAATTTAGTACACATTAAGCCACACAATATAAATCAATTTTTAATAAAATATATTATATTACATAAAATCGAATCATTTTCTCACAAGAAAAACATCCCATTAAAACATGTATATTTAATTCTGAATGGTGCATAAAAACCCTTTTGAAAAACTCTACATTAAATATATATAATGAAATTAATATTTATTTAAAAATATTTATTTTCAACTACTTTTTTTATTTTAATCAATAATAGATATAAAACCCCAATTATATCCAATCATGAGTTTCCTATATGAAGGTTTGAGTGGGGAGAGTGATGCTAGACTTCCTTTAATGTTTTCATCCATTTATTCCTAATATATTTTCACCCATTATTATTCCATGGTAATGTACTATTGAGATTCTCATGGATTTGGTTCCCCTAATTTTGGTGGTTCATGTGACTGTTTCTATTGTTTAACTAATCCTATGATGTACATATTTTTCTATTAAGGATCTATTGCATTTATATTTTTTGTGAGGGATGTATTTGTATGTGACAGCAGATTCAAAGGAACTTTGTGGTGTTTTCAGTTATGGAATGTGTGGGTGATGAGATCATCCTCAAACTTCACAGTATTTATTCATTCTTTATTTTCCCTTCTATTCTTCTCTTTTCTAATGTTACCATATTGCATTAATATTGGAATTCCAATATAAATTTACACAAATAATAGTGAGGTTGATGAAGAATAAATGAAATGATTTTATAGCCTATAAACAAAAATAATGAAAAATAAATGACTTTTATTTTCCTTGATGTGTTTAGATCAATAACCTAGTAAAATAAATGATATAGTTTGTATTTATCTTCAAATTTTTTGTTGAATCTTTATAAAATAAATAAAAATGAATCATATTATGATAATAGAAAAAAATATTGATAAATTGGTAAATTTATTAAATTATTAACCCTCTACCAACATTTCCATCCAAACCATCCCAATATTGGGATGATTTATAAACAATATACAGATGAAATTATATTTTTCTCCAGTTCTATACTTTTCATATATCCCATATTAACATTACCTCACCTAACATCCAAAATCAATTTCTCCCATTAATAATATTTCATTTCAGTCTATATCACCCATGACAAACTATATCTCAGGGTAGTTTTCGGTCAGGTTCAACAATGGATTTTTTCTATAGAGAAGCATCATTTAAATATTTTTTTAGAATTATATTTAGTGATGAAATGTAATGTTTGTTTGGAGGGGATGGTAGGTAAGAATTAATTTTGTTTGATCTGCTTTTGGTGATTTTGTTCATTATAGGTTCTTCTGTGATATGGTTTTCTTCTGTTGGGGTGGTATCATGTTGTTTACAAAGAGTTAGTACTTGTTTGTTTTAGTCATATCATATTTCTTTTTGATGGTCACATAGTTCATTATAGGTTCTTTGGGACATGGATTTTTATTTTAGTGTTATGAAATAAATCTTTTCATTTGATGAATGTCATCAATGTTTCATCCACATTCGACTCCAACATTAATAAAAATCAATAACAAGAGATTCCTGAAGAGATATTTTCGAACGAAAGATAACTTTAATAGATGACCATAGATTTAATTCCACACCATTTGATCTTAAAAATAAATTTATTTTTGGAAGGTAATAATGCCCAATAATCACAGTCAAGATGTTTGAAATTTCTCAAGGTTGAGTGTGATAAAGAATGGTGTTTATGTGTGTCTAAATGAGGTTAAAAACATGACATAATTCAATAATCCTAGTCACATACCATAGGGATAAAAAAATCAAATTTTGATGCCCAATAGTTGTCAAAATCATGTGGTTAATTATTATTTGTCATTATTAAAAAACTATACATATAATCTTGATGTTTATTTAGATCTATTTTTCATCTTACAAAGTATGTTAACTATTTTTTCTAACCATGTGCCTGAAAATTCATGTCTATAAACCTTTCTCAAATATCAAAAATTTCAACCATTAAATCCTA
Source organism: Viscum album (assembly GCA_963277665.1). Taxonomy (NCBI): domain Eukaryota; kingdom Viridiplantae; phylum Streptophyta; class Magnoliopsida; order Santalales; family Viscaceae; genus Viscum; species Viscum album. Next base: position 1,440,246,356 of record OY728159.1, read on the forward strand.
ATGGAAATTATGAAACATACCTACCAAAACCCTGGTATTAAAATTCTCTCCACATTATAAATTTTCACCCCTAAAAAGTTACCATGATGAAATCATAATGAACAACATTGACAGTTGATTCTGCATCTTTTCCTCTCTCTCTCTCCCCCTCACATCTCTTCTTGAATTTTATTGTGCTACCAAAAATTCTTACCTAAATAAATTACCCTTAGATAATGGATCTCTTATCCACGATCTAAATCCCAAATTTATTTCTCCACATAATGTGTATTGTGTTCAGCTCCACTACCTCTGGTCTCAAATAACCCAAATACAGGGAATAAACATTCATTTTTTCTATGCTAGTTATGACCCTATTTAGGAGTGAACATTAAAAAAAACGGAATCCTTGACATCAAATAATAAGGTCCATCAGTTCAGATCAGTGTTGCATTTTAACACACACTATGTTAATATCATGTGTTTTTCGAAAATATATCCTTCTCTTTTATCTCATACACTAAACTATGACCTATAAGAGTCTTATAGTTTGACACAACTCAATATAATAGTTAATGGAATTATAAAACCACCCATGGTATCCAATGTTAACATACATGTAAATGGGTATTTTCAATTATTATATAAAATCTCTATAAATAATATATTTTTCTCCCCATATCTATAAAAATTAATAATAAAATATTAGAAATAATTCTTAAAAATTTGAATAACATGTTTCATCTGACCAACCCTTTAAAGAATATATTTTCAACTCATACTCAATATCACCCTAATAAAACTACATAGTCCTCTCTAGATTCTCATTATAGACTATGGATCTCTTACCAATATGGTATACATCAGAACTCCATAATGTCAAATAATTTCTTTACCCAAAATCCAACCATACTAATTAACTGAAATTTTTATTATAATTGAATTAAAATTATTGATTTAGTGACATAGTCAAATATAACATAATCAATATATTGTTTTAATAATAACCTTAATTAAAAAATGCCTTCATAATAGGAATTATTTCATGGAAACTATTTGGGCCCTCCTCTAATTAGATATTTCAATTCCAATGTGTCACACCTGGTTTTTCATGTCCCTGTTTTGATCCAGTTCATATGAAATCCCGATAATTTTCTTCGGTCATCTGTGTGATTAATGTTGTGTTTTTATGTTTAATTTATATCTAATCACCCTAATTTGGTTTCCCCATTTATTGTTTAGGGGTTTTTGGATAAAGGGTGGTTACTTCCTGATTTGGGCCAACCGTGAGCCCATTTCCAGTTTCAAAAACAAAATTTGATTCTTTTATAACTCTGTTGTTTTTCAAACATTGTCACCCATTACACTTCCGAAATTGCCTAAACTAATATATTAATAAATAATAAAATAATAATTATTCCAATTTACATATCTAAAGTATCTTGTAAAATATTAAATCAATGATTTTATAAAAATAACATATATAAATTCACTACAAAGAGAAAAATACATTAATAAGTTCGCATACTCATGAAATATAGACAATCATAAAAATTAATTTATCCATTAATTCAAATTTAACATTAAATAATCTTGGATTCATTGAGTTATGAGAAATAATACATATTATAAGTTTAAAATATCATATCTCTATTTCCTTCAATGAACAGGGTAATATTAAAGATAAACTTGTTGATATTGATCCATTGAATCAAATAGATTAAAAATATAATCTCTAATTGAGTCCAAATCATTTATATAAGATTTGGGATTGAGGTAATATATTAAGGAAACCATTTTAATAAAAAATCATCCAAATAACCATTAAGAAGAATAAATATTGGATAAAAACTAGAATTCTATTTATCCCTTTACAGATGTTGTTCTATATGTTTTATACACATTTAAATGTGTTTTTGATTTATTTATGATTGCAAATATACACAGAAAAAGGACTTCAACTAGTGTTAAGTGATTTGGAGAAGGTTGGAGTTGAGAGAAATGCAAATTTTGTTAATAAAAAAAATATTTAATGAAGCTCTATATAATGATTGATTTGTGCAGAAGAGTTATTTTATGAGCTATGATAATTTTATAAAATTATTTTAAGTGTATTGAGGTGAATAAAAGTTGAAGAGGTGGTTTGAAATTTAATAAATGTATATGGTGTTGAACTATGAATGATTTGATGTTTATTTTTTAAAAATATATAATTTATAAGATTCATAAGAATAAATTTCCATCTAAGTAAGAATAATATGGTTTTCATAAACCCATTGAGTAGATAGTCTAAAAACTAGAATGAATAAGAATAACCTCCACACGTCATAAGAATAATCAGTGGTAACACAATGGTGTGAATAATTTATTTAATCCTACAAAATATTATTTAATTTAATATAAGAGTAAGATATATTCAAATGAATAAAAAAATTTGTGAATAAAACTTATTAGTAAACAATTATTAGTGTAAGAGTAATTAGCGACTTCACTGAAATTCATAAATATAAAATAATACTTTATAATAACAATTCATAGATTTTAGATACTATATAAGAGTAAGTTGAACTTATTTATGAGTAACACTAATGTTGTGTTTCAATAAGTAAATTTTTTCACAGGTTTTCTAAGATAGAATAATGGTTGATTAATAGATAATTTCACTACTATATGAATCAAAAGATAAATTTCAATGATAATTTTTTGTTCTCTAAGGGTTTAAAAATCATGTTAATTCATTTTAATTTTGATTGATGTTGAGTTATATTAAAACTATGAAGGTGGATATTTCATTGTGATATGAGTCTCCTGAACGCAATGAATTTTTGAAAATATTATCAATTATTCGTTGAAAATTACCATGATTTTTTATTGGATATAAAACTATGAATTATAGAGGATTTGAATAAGAAATTTTTTGGAAATTTGAATGACAAAATTAATCACTAATATTAGTGGGATATCCATGAGGATCATTGCATGACATTTTTAGTATTTCATTTTTTATTTAGTATAAAAAATTAGGGGATTTATCATATATATCATGAAATGTTATAAATGAAAAGCACAATGCAACATTTATTTGAATTTTAATATATAAATTAGTGAATATTATTCATTTGATTACATAAGAGAATAAAATAAGTTTTTAGAAATAAAAATGTCTAAGTAAATTAGGATATAAAATATAGAAGTGTGGGTTTTCACTATTTTATTGGTTAATATTGAGTAATTAAATGTTGAGTTGTTTTTTATAAATGTAGACATGAATATAGAAGCGAAACATTTTATTACACAACTATCAAATGCAAAAATCAACTATATTATACAAAATGATGACTCAAGAATTCTTAGTCATTATTATTCAATAATGCTAAATTATAATTTTTTTGAACAACTTTGTTCTTTTGTCAAATAGGTTGGTTAAAAATCACAGTCTGTTCAAGTAAAAACCCATTACAATAAAATCATCTTGATAACAATATTTAAGTTTCATGTGTGTGGGAAAATAACATCCATAATCCAATAAATGAGTCATATATATAAATGTCGATCCTCATTAACAAAATTGTTTTGTTATAGATTTATTTTTTTACCAAGGTTAGGTTGATAAATACAAATAAAATAATTAGTATATGTACTATTTTTAAATGAAAAGATAAAAAATATTCCACACATCCCTCTTATTATTAAAAAATTTTTATGTGATCATAATAATTTGTATCAGATATATACTTATATATTAATAACTCTATTTAAATTTATACGGATCATCATATCTTGGACACAAAAAAACAAAATATTTTTTTATTATAATGTTATTTTATATTTGGAATGAATGAATTATTCTCTAAATACTATCTCTTAGAGTTTATTCCCATAATTCTATTTATGGTTTCATAATAAATAGTGGGATTATTAAGGGGTAATTAAAAGTTAATAAGGATATTGAAGAGTATTTGAAGCAAATTAATTAATTATTAACATTTTTATTACATAAAGTTCTTTAAAAATGTTTGATATTTAAAAATTCTTTTGATATCTTTAAAAAACTACATGAAATCTATAAAGGAGAAAATAAGGTGAAAAAAAGTTAATAATTCATAAATTCCAATTTGATAATGTAATGATGCTATAAGATTAATAATTTGATGATTTATTTAACAGAGTTAATTTAAATTGTTTACCAAATACATAGTGTTGAGAAACACATAATGATATAATAGTTTTAATGTAATTTATTATAATTATTCCTCAATAATATGATGAAATTATTTTATCTCATTAAAATAAATATTTAAATATCGTCAAAATATATTATTATCTAATTATGATATCATGAAAGGTAATACTCTCATATGTATGGTTCATAATAATAATGAATATTTGATAAAAAATTTCATCAATTTCAATATAGAATATTAGCATATTGCTTTAGATGATGAAGTGAATATAGAAGGCATCGATGAGGTATTATAACTAATTTCAGGAAATATTAAAATAATTAAAGATAATTATTATTTTAATACTCCTTTAAAATATGTTAAAATAAGAAATTTATTTTCCCAGTGTACTTTTAAAATCATCGGTTCAAGTAATGATAAAATATTATGAGAATTGGATTGACCCTTTTAGTAAAAATAATTCCTAGGAAAATGTCATGGAGATAATATATAAATTTTTTTCATGAGGAAATCTCTATCACTTCATTTCAATATTTCTTACAATTTAAAAAAACTATGCTGATGATGAATCCTAAAAAGAATTCTTTAAAAAAGTTCTCATGGATCAAGTGGAAGAAGAATGTGAATATTCAGATGATGTTACACAAAGTTACCATGAGTTTTCAATTGATAATGGTCATTATGTAAGGAAATAAACCATGTTAATTGAAATCAATAAATTCCAAAGGGATATTTTTACATTAAGAGATTAAAATTAATATTTCAATGAAATTCAAGATGTATAAATGAAAATGAAGATTGAAAAAAAAAATTGTCAAACAAGTTGAGATGTATGAACATAATAATTCTATTTAAGTAAATATTAATTATGAAATAAATTCCAAAATCTACCTTATGGATGTATTTGTTTAGAATATATGGATTAAAATTAATTAAATTGAGAAGAAAAAGTGTAAACTAAAATATAAATTTAATTATAATAATCCAAGAGTTGGGGAATTCTCTAATCAATATGAGAAACCATGTAAGGATACGATGTAGTTAAATGAGTCTCAAAATCAATATATACCAATAAAAATTGGACAATTAATGTTTTACATTATGATTTAAGATCATCAAATGAAATATCTTAAAGGAAAATCCATTTTTCAAGAGTCCACTGGAAAATAGAAATCTAGATTATCTAGGAAGACTGAATAAATGGTAAAAATAACTAAAATAAGGATTGATAAAAATTTTAATAAAAAATTTCTTCACCTACACAAAATTTAAAACTAAAATAGTCGTAAATATATATAATGAAATTTCCCATTTGGATGCCTAAAAATAATGTTGGAAAACAACAAATACATATTTCCTTTTTTTATCAAGGAATGGGATTTTAAGTAATCTACTAGTGTTGTTGTGTGTTTAGAAACAAAAATTATATATTCAATTATAATATATATATTTTAATATAAAATATGTAGCATAAACCAAAGATGATTTTGGAATAATATTTAAAAAATCATCATTTTCAGTAATCTAAAAAGGTGATTATACTAAAATAGTTTTGGAGCATAAAAGACATTTATGGAATTAGTAAAAAAATAAAATTACACATATAATTACATATAATTATTTTATATTAACTATTTCCAAATATTTGATATGATAGTGTACCAATAAATAATCAATAAGAACAATATGTAAATTTTGTAAAAGTTCTGTTCATGGTATGAAAATTGATGAAATTATGTGTGATTGATAATTTTTTATCCTCTCATTTGATAATTGATTTAAATAACCTAAATAATGATAAAATATATTAACTTGTGTCTATTATAATATGAAATTATGTCTAACTAAATATCAATTGTTATGGTGTAGCAAATTTTTTTAATATCTAGTTAAACATAAATAATATTTTATTTTCTGATGGGTCGAAACATATTTTTTGGAGTGTAACTAATAATTTTGATGATATAAATTATTTTGTATTAAATATTTTTTTTATACTATAGTAATGATTAATCAATGATATAATGATTTATTAAAACCCATGGATATTTAATCCATGTTGGAAAATTCAAATATTATTACTGCTTTAGTATCCATGCTGAAAATAACTTAAAACATAAACTGCTTTTTCATCATGGAAAAATGAGAACAAGTAAGTCAATCAAGGAAATGTTGTGAGAAACATGACATTTTTGAGATAATATGCCTTAAATATTTTTAATACATGTAGAAATGGGAATATAGAGAATAAATGTCTTAAGGGGGTTGATATTCAAACTAGAAGACCATTTAACTTACTCCACATGGATGTTTGTGGACCATTAAGAAGGATGTAAACATGTTGAAAAAATTGTTTCATGAAATTCATTAATAAATTCACTATAATAACACACAATAGGTTTGTGTCTCACAAATCGTATTCATTGATCGTGGTTAATCATTTATTGATATTAACAGATAATAAAATAGGATTTTCATTAATTAGGCCAATATTTGATAAGTATTTGAGTATACAATTATTTAGTTTTCTAAATATCAATATAAACATGGAATAAAACATGTTTTTATTTCACCATAATGTCCAAAAAAATTCATCACTGGATGGAATAAATAATCTCCCAGTAGATATGGTGAGAACTATACTAATTGGGCATGACACTTCATGAGATTTTTGGTTTCAAGTTTTCACTACTAATATAATTATTCAAAATATTGTTTTATTGTGGCTATGTATACATTTGAATATATTTGAAATTTTCTTCAAAAATAAGAAAAATCTAATGCATTTTATAGTGTTTGGGAATCAATTATTGTTAAAAAAATGTATAAGTGGTGGAAAAATTGAAGTGAAATTTGATTATGATATATTTCATGGTAATATAAAAAATCAATGTTCATAAATATTATTCAAAAATAAATTTATCAGGATAATATGACCTGATGATTGGATAGTCTTTGAAATTGAAGATGAGAACATGTAATCAATCATAAATGATGACCAGGATGAGGTCTTCATTGTTGAACCAAATGCCCATCAAGAATAAAATTCATGAATTCCAAAAAATTTGGTGGATTATGTTTATTTAAGGGGATGAAGATGTGGATATGGTAATATTTCAGAAAAAATCAAGGAATAAAAAATTATGATACTGATAATTCTAATGCATATTATATCAAGGTGTATAATCAAGAAGAAAAATCAAAAGAGGTGGTCGTACTAGTCTATTTTCTATTATTCAACACTAATTTTTTTATGAATAATTTGATGAAAGATAATCAATTGAATCAATTAATGTTTAATTATATTAAAATTAAATGAACCAAATATGGTATCTTATATATATGCATAGAGAATAAAATTGGTCTAAAAAAAATTGTGTTTATAAACAATTTGCTAAAAAAGGGTGAGTTTTATCGTAAAAAGAATTAATTTATTTAAAAGAATAAACCAAAATTGATGGATTCTATTTTTATGAAATAATATCATTTATATATTTACATGAAACAATTATAATATTTTTATTCATTGCAACATAATGAAATTTCAATGACTATCAAATTGATTTAATGTCCACATCATTAAATAGAGAAAATAATGAATAAATCCAATTATGAATAACTAAAGGATTTTTGTATGGTGAAGATGGAATAAAGGAATATACAATAAATAAATCTATAAATCCACAATATATAAGAATTTCATGATTTATGAGGACATTAGAAGCATGGAATTCTTTAAACGGTAGGTTGAAAAAACCGATATGTGAGGGGGACTAATAGAACATCGCTCATTGTAACTGTGTGTATTGATGAAATTAAATTTTTTTAGTAATGAAGTAAAATTATACCATGATTTTTCTATATAAATTGATAATTATATTTATATTTTCATTCTTAATGAGATTAAATTATTTTATGGATAAAAATTTTCCCAATCTCATAATCAATTTTTTTTCTTGAGATAAGTATTCCAAGAATTTGTTGAATAGTTTAAGAATGGATGAATATATTAGATTATCTTATATAATTAAATTTGTCACAATGTTGTGTAAATTAGGTGAAAAGAATCTTGTTAAAGATAATTGATTCAGAAATTTTACTGGTATTCTTTTTCATTTTACTGTTTTATGTACATATATTGTGTTTGGAGTAACTCTTTATTCTAGGTATCTATCCAATCAAAATGATTCAAATTTCTTATATGCTATTGGAATATTGATATTTTTTACAAAATAATTATATTTATTTTAAATTATATAATATAGAAAGTGAGATGGTCTTACAAGGAATCATATATATTGAATGGTTTATTAGTATTGATAATAGAGAGTTTACATCAGGAGGGGAAATCGTTATTGGTGGAAGTAGTGTGTTGGGGAATTCTAAAAATAAATCATCAGTCACATCAATCCTCATTAAATATAAGTATATTATTGTATTGTAGGTAACTACATAATGTATTTATATGAAGACTCAACTTTAGTTTACACATGTTAATGGTTAGTATCCATTGGTTGGTGGTTTTGATAACCAATATTCTATAAATATATTTAAAAATCTATTAAAACAATGAAGATCAAATCACATTTATACCATGTATCATTTTTTGATTAATAATGTAGTTAAATGAATATTAACAAATGGATTTTTATATCAAAAGATAATATTGATAATACTCACACAATGATAATATCAATATTTTATTTTGAGAAGTTGTGGATGTAAATTAGTGTTTATCAAATTAACCCACATCACCGAGGTAATATTTTGAGATTCTCCCCACATTTATGTATATGTTTTTTGAATAAAATGGAAGATTTAATCATTAGGGGAGAAACCTAATATGTATGAATAACATTTGTTCTATACAACACTATGTTGTGTATGATTAATTCAATCATATGGAAAACTAGTTGGAATTCATGTAAGAGTAAACATACTTCTTGTAAGTGAAACTCAGTACATTGGAAGGAAGCATCTGGGTAACACAAAAATTTTCAAAATATTAAATGTTTTTTTATATAGGTACATTAGTTAAAAAATATTTATATTTCAAAAAAACTATGTTCCTAAGTCTATTTGAGAGTACTCAATACCCACAAATGAATAACTCTGATTTTTTTGGAAAACATGCTATTATTAAAAGTATTGTGTGATTTTTATGTTATCATGTAAGTGTAAAATATATTTCTAGATAAAATATATAACCAATTCAAACGATTCTTCAATTTTATTAATAATTTTAACATCATGATAATTAATTGTAATAATCATTCAATTTGAAATATATTATAGTTATTAAGGAGTAGATTGCATCATAATATTAATCATTGCATTGAAATAATATATTTTTTCATTTAGGAAACCATTTATGGATATTTTCAATGTGTTATATGATTTATAAATTAAATAATATATTTTTGGAGGAAATAATAGATGATTTTTAATGTATCATTAAATAATAAAATTAATCAAAAATATTGGTGTCATATTCATAGGGATATTTGTGTGATAATTCGTAAAATTTATTTCCATAGATCAAAAATCAAGTCTATTTCTTAGATAATGTAGGACCAAATTATAATTAAATATATAAATACCAAATTAATATGAATTTACATATTATATTATAGAATATTATCCTTATGGTTATTTTTTAGAATAAAACAACATTTTGAAAATAAAAATGTGTTGGGAAACAGTGAGAAATAATGGAGAATTTTTTGATGGAACTATTATATGTAGAGTTATTGTGTGCTAAAATACTTTAAAAAATATGAGATATATATAGACGATGTGCATAGGCATTGTGATTTTTGTAAAATCTATAAGACGAAAAAATTTCATCACTAATATCAACTAGGGAATCAATATTTGAAGATGATTATTCATTTAATTAATTTCTTAATAGTTCCTATGATAATTTGTTGACATTGTCAAACTGGTCAGTGTAAAAAAATTATCATAAGTTCAATGATACTCTTGTTTTTATGTTGTAATCTATAGTCTAAAATATATTATATTTGTTTGAGGGATAATAATAATTGTATGCAAGGGTTGTATTCATAAAAATTAGAGGATAACCTATATAACAGAACTTCAATGTTCTTGAGATTTTTATACAATAAGATGAGGTTGAGTGATTCATGTTGAATGAGAAAGAGAGAAATTTTTTCAAAAAACAAATTATAGAAACACAGATTCACCACCACCGTCCTAGTGTTAAACACAATGGAATTCTATATTAAAAAATTCATAATAGAATACTGACATATTTTCTATTCATTTGTCAAAACCATGGAGCATATTGGGGACCCATTCTACTTCCATTGGGTAATCATTGGATTCTTACATGTTATTTCAACTCTACCACCAACACTATGTACCCAGAAACATACGATAAATACCCATATTACACCAACTACTAAATAGGAGTAGGTCCCATTATTCACTCACTCTCACTTCATGTACATCCACCATAAGATCATCAATCAATCTCAAATATCAACCAAAACTATATTTCAGAACATCATTAGAAAATTTAATAGGTTTCTTTTAGTCTACAATTATAACATGAAATATATTATTATGGTTATATTTGTAATCAAAAACCTTAAATTTCTTATTACTAACACACTTCACATTAAAGGACCGGAAAAAATTGTAATATTTTGAAACACCCTATCATGAGATCCCAAATATCAATAGTCACTCCTAGATTCGATATGAAAACAAGTGCATATCGTCATCACCTTTCATTTTTGGAATGTGAAGAATCATAAAATAAAACAATTGGGTAATGATTTATCATCATTATAAAAATCAATGTATATAAAAAACACAAGTATAATACATTTAAAAAATCATTGAAAATAAAATTGATCTATTGGAAGAAACATATTTTAAAGAAAAAAACCAAATCCATAGTGAAAAGTATAATAAAATTATACAATTTTACACCAAAGAAACATTTTCAACCACAATTGTTCACTTCTTCATTGATATCATACTTTCAGAACAATGACACTCCATGACTAAATATTTATTAAATCCCATTTCCTATATCATAAAAAATATGCTCTTCATGTACATAGATATCTACTAGCGTAGTGGAATTGTTGAATAATTTAGTATTAAAAGAACCCAACCTGAAAACTAAAATAGCATGATCTAAATTAGAATGACATGTGGTGTTATGTACAATCAATGGTCATCATACTCTCGAAATGTTATCCAGTGATATATTAAAACATTTAAATAAATATTTTCTATAATAAATAACATAGTATAAAAGATAAATAATTTGGCCAGTCCCTACGATAGTAAATAATATTTAATATATTCAATGTGGATATATATCTAAATTTTCACATCCCAACATCATCGTGTTGTGTACCTGGTCATAAAAACATGTGGGTCTCCTGTAATATATTTTTTCCTTCCAGGAACACTATATATCAGACTAATAACTATTATACATCAAGGATACATAATATTTCTGTGTTATTTTATCCTCACTCACACACACCCCATGAAACGTCCATGGATTTTACCCATCCAAAGAGTACTATAGTCTGATATTGCTTAATTTCAGAGTAACAATCAGACAGGATCCTAATATAAAATGTTCACCATTATGGCATGAGAAGTAACTTTTAGTGTATTATGTCTCATTTTTTTGGGTCTTACACTCTCTATACCATTAATGAATAGAACCCTAAATTTATAACCAACAACTCAATCATAGGAATCTCCACTACACTAATTCTGAGGTATTTGTTCTAACACCATTTTTCACAACCCCACCTCCTCGGGACATGAACCTATTTATCTTACCCTAGGTATCCTATGACACCTTGTTATCATCTCGTCATATCAAAAACAATTATCTATCTAGGTAACTAATAAAACTAATGATTATATCCATAAAAGAATACTTTTTTCTATTAGTGTGGTATTTTCCTCTCCCACACAATCCCAAGAAACAACCTTAGAGGCCACCCATCCTAAATCCTATCCAAGAATTCTTATATGTGGATTTAAAAATAGGTAGGATCTCAAAATAGAACGTGTTTATTTTTTATATATGTATTATAATTTATACTTCCAATTCTCATTTTTATAGTGGTGTTAAACTCTCTAAACCTTTAATGAACAACATCCTAATTACAGACCACACACCTCAAACACATGCATTGCCACTACACATTCTGTTGGGTTTTTTCTCTAATACCATTTTAATTACTCATCCATCCTAGGTAAAAGAAATTGGTCAAAATACTCATGGGTCTAAAGTAATATGTTTCTTTCCATCACAACACATCACAAGAAGTTACCAACTAGGGTCAAATATTATTATAATTACAATCCACATAAGTCAACACATGTACTTTTAGTGTGATTTTTCCTTCACTCAAACACACATCATAAAGCCATGTATCTTGTCATATAACCCCATGGGTCACCTATAATACCATGGTTGCCATCATATCACACCATAAACTATTGGATGATATGGATCCTTCTTAAGTGGCATCCCATTTATACATCAGGACATGACCACATAAAAGTGGAGTTCTTTTTAGGTAGACACCCAAAATAAATGGTCCACCTTGTTGACATAGGTACTAAAATTTATTATTATATGTATTACATTTATATGGGTGTTACAGTCCACCCCACTAAATGAAAAAAACATCATTTTGAACCTAAAACTTAATTCTAGGAAGTAAAACAACACTTTCAACTATATATTAGTATTGATACAATTTTTTATGGCCATACTATCCTAGAGAAATTAACAAGTTCCTATAACCCCATGGGTATTATATAATACCTTGGATTCATTGTGAACACACCACATGAATTGACCATATGGGTATCATGTAATACCTTGGTTTCCTTCCCAGTACAGAACCCACTATTACCTATTGGGGTCACTTATCATACTAATGATTATCCTCATAGAACAACACATGGTCTTTTAGAGTTATTTTTTCCACACTCACACACCCTTCATAGTCCTTGTACTAGGCCATATAACACCATGGGTCTACTATATTACCTCGGTATCCTTCCTAGTACACCATAGGTTATTTCCCACTAGGGTCACTTGTTAGACTAATGAATTTTTCCAACAAAGTTACAATTTATTTTAGTGTTATTTTTCCCACACTCACACACACCCCACTAAACATACTTGGATGTAACCCATCCTCACACTACTCTATGGTAAGGACACTATTGTATGGAATTATAATGAATTAGGATCTTGAAATGTATGGTTCACCATTTTCATATGGTTGGTAAAATCTTTTTATTTATGTTTAAATATTATAGGGGTGTCACATTCTCCACCAAATAAAATAAATACACCCTCATTATAAAAGTGTTACACTCTCCACCACTTTATATAAAAATTCCTTTATTGTATACCCCTCACATAAAATAGGAGTTCTGACACTACACATTCAACTAGGTATTGAATCAAATGTCATTTGTCACAACCGGACCTCCTCAAATCAGGAACCTGGTCTTCCTATCCCATTGATCTTCATTAATATCATGGTTTCCATCCCATAAAACAAAAGACTATTACATAGCCTGGTCAAATATGAGACTATAGGTAAGATATAATTTACAATGTTTTTATCATCACTCCAACATTTATAAGGAATCTTTTGATTGTGTCAAACATCCCAACATTAGGAAAATCATGCTAAACTATTGAATTCTAATAAGGTTGGATCCATAAAATGAAATGTGTGCATTATAAACATGGGTAGTAATATTTATTGTTTTATATATCACTTTACTATGTGTGATACACTCTTTATCCCTTTAAATACTAACACCCTCATTGAGGAAACCACTCCTCAAACAAATTTACTTCCACTACACATTCAGATAAATATTCACTTTACACCATTTTTCTTTAACCAACCATTTGAGGGAATTGAAATCGATCAATGGAGAACATGGGTCTCTTGTAATAAAATATTTTCCATCCCAAAAAACAAAAGATATTTCCCACCATAGTCAATTATCAGACTAATGACTATCCCTATAATCCAACACATGTTCTTTTAGTGTGCTTTTTTCCTCACCCACACACACCTCCTTTGGTCATGCACCATGTCATATAACCTAAGGGGTCTCCTATGATTTCATGGTTTCATTCCCAATAAAAAATAGTTTATAGCCCACTGGGGAATCGTCTCTAGTTGTATCTCATCCCCACACAAGTACAAGAACACTTATCCATAGAATCCAAATCATGTATGAAACTGAAATTAAATGTGATCTTTATTAACATGTGTGGTAATGTTTATTATTTTAGGTTCCAATTTCTTATGGGTGTTAGCCTATGTGACCTTCTAAATCATAATACAATCATTTAGACCCCATACCTCAATCCAAAGAAGTGTCACTACACTTCTTAATGGGTATTGGCTTTGTTTCCAAATATCGTGACCCAATATTCTCAGGGTAACAATCCTTTTCAAATAACCCCATGGTTTCCCTGTAATATATTACATTCCTTCCCACCCTACCTCATGATATTATCCACTTTAGTCACTTATCAGACTAATGAGTATCCACAAAATTTATCACCTTTATTTAGTTCTCTTTTTTCAATACTCAAACACACCTCTATAGGCTATTTACCTAGTCTTCTGACCCCATGGGCCCCCTATAATACCTTGGTTTCCTTCTCATTACACAAATAACAATAACCCACCAAGTTCACATATGAGACTAATTACTATTTACCATCATGGTTCCAGGATCATTTAGAGTTCATTTTTCTTCACACACAAACATCCTATGATACTTCAGATTAGGATTCCTATCATGAAAAAACTCCTGGAAAAGAATTCCTACCTATGGTGTTCTAATCTGGTAGGATCCAAAAATGAGTATTGCACTTTGTTATCCTGGACTGTAACATTTAGTTTTTTAGGTATCACTTTTCTGAGGGTGTTACACTCTCTATACCTTTAATGCCCATCTTCCTCGGTCGTGGTTGGTTACACCCTCCATCCCTTAAAATAAAAACTCCCTAATTATATACCCCACACATCAAACTCAATTAGTGAAAATACAATTCTATTGGGAGTCAGAATTTATAACATCCTTCACAACCCGACTTCATAATGCTTGATAAAAGTCGTATAACATCTTGGATCTCCAATAATAGCTTGGATGTGTTCAAAACACAGCACAAGCTATTACCCTTTGGGCACAACTATCAGACTAATGAATTTCATCAAACTTCAATGCTTTTTATTTCTTATTGATTTTCCCCCTCACCGGCACCCTATACAACATCCCAAGAGTTCACTGAACTAGACACCAAGACAGTCATGCATGACTATGAAGTTCTAATTAGGTACCCTCAAAAAATTAATGGTGAACCATGTTGAAATATGTAGTAGAATTTACTATTTTATGTCTTAGTTTTATATGGGTGTTACACTCTCCACCCATTTAATGTATAACACCCTCATTGTAAAACCCACACCTTATTCCCATGTTTCACCAAAACACATCCACGTGGAAATTGGCTCTGATACCATTTATCATGAAATGACATTCATAGGTTAATAAAATTAGTCATGTAACCCCATGTGTCTATTATATTTAATTTGATTCCTTCCAACAGCTCCAGATGTTATTACCCATTCGCCTAACCTATCAAACTATTTATATTCCCCATAGAACAAAATGATTTTTCATTTATATTCCTCACTCACACACACCCATGAAAACATCCTTGGCAGTCAACCATTTAGACACTAGGGTAATCAATCTTCATTATGTATTTTAAATCATATATAGTCCAAAAATGTAATAGTTTCCTTTTTGAAATGGTGACTAAAATTTATTTATTTATATCTTATTTTTCCATGTTTGTTATAATATACCACCATTAATCCACAAAAACCTTATTGTAGATCTCACACCTAAATCCTTGGAGGTACCACGAAGCATCTAGGTGGATATTAATTCTGATACCATTTGACATGAACAATACTTCCTAAGGAAATGAACATGGTATAAAAATTTTATTTCAATATTATTTCATCCTCACCCTCACACACTATAGAAAAATTCCCAAGATTTCACCCATATTGATACCAGACCAAGAATTCCTAAATATGGATTTCTAATGAGGTACGCTGCCAAAATTAAATTTCTTCATTCTTTAAATGGGTAGTAACAGTTAGTATTTTCTATCTCAATATTCTTGGGGTGTTAAAATTTCCACTAATTTTTTTGAAATGCCTTAATTATGTACCCCTCATCTAAAACATAGGTAGTTTCACTACACTTACAAGCATGTATTGGCTATGATACCATTTTTCATGAACTGAACTTTCTTAGGGAAGTAACTGAGGTCAATTGACCATAATGGTCTCATTCAATACTTATGTTCCCTTCCAATCACACAGTATAATGTCACATGAGAGGATCACTTATCAAACTAAAGACTATAAAAAAATGCCATCATATTTTATATTAGTGTTCTTCTTTCCTCCCTCAGAGAAGCCTCCTCATGCCACCTATAAGGATCTCATATAATACATGGGTCAACTTCCTAGAAAATTCATGTTATTACTCACCTGGAAAAATTATCAAAATAATGCCTATTACCAATCAGGGTTTCATGTTATTTTAGTTCACTTTCAACTTAACTCAACATTATATTACAATACCTAAGTTTTCTCTATAGTAATCCAAATTTTTTACCCACCGAGGTCACTTATAAAATTAGTGATTATACCTATTAGAATACAATTGTTATTTCAATGTTATTGTTTTCTCTCACACACACACCTCCCCAGGATATGTACTGGGGTCTCCAGTAATACCATGGATAACATCATATCTCTCCATGGTCTATTACACAATATGGTCACTTAATACACTAGTGACTATTACACATCAGGATTACATGTTCTTATATTGTTATTTTTCCTCACTCCCTCACAACCCAGGAATCATCCCAAAAGGTCACACATCATGACACCACTCTAGTTGAAGAATGGTTAGTTATGGATTTCAAATTAGTTAGGATCCTAATAAGAATGGTCCACCTTATTGACATGGTTATTAACATTTTGAATTTTGAGCCTCACATTTCCAATGGTGTTACATCACCAAAGATAATGAGTGAGGTCTTAACCATCTCTATATCATGATGAAATATGTAAACTTGTCATATAATATTCAAATGTTATGAGTGAATGTATAATTGATAAACGTTCCCTAATGTGTCGAATATGATTCCATGAATGAGAAATTAGAAAAATAAAATATTTTTCAATATATATTAAATTGAATAATTTTCAATCTAAAATATTTTTTTGTAAAAAGTATTGTAAATTGAGATATAAATTTTAATAATAAATAGACATTTCAAAAATATTTTCTAAATAATAAAAATTGAATAAATGGATTTAAATAAAGTTATATATCATACTTTACCATAAAAGCTATAATTTATTAAATTCCCTCATTTTCTCATGTCTAACTGAAAGCTCTCTATGTCCCCAACATCCACACAAACACTCCTTGTTTCCCATGATATAAAAGGAATCTCCGAATAAAATGAATGTAAATTTGTGATATGGAATATAAAAAAAATCAACCCAGTAAAGATTCACTTCTCAAACCCAAAACTATTTTCTTTACCATTATATTGATTGGGGTATTACTATGCATCCTTAATCATTTAAAATGAAGAACATAGTATTTTATTTCTGTTTTTCTTATTTACAAAGGATGGAGAATATTATTTCTAAAAAGATCTCATAATAAATCCATCTTTCACAATTACACACAGACTATGAAAAAATTTTAAATTAAATAAAATTTAAATCAGTTCTAATATTAATGAAATTTTAAATTGAATTTTTCTGAGAATTTAGGTTCTTAAAAAATTCCATTATACATATAAATCCTGGAAAATTTAAAAAAAAAGTAGTCATCTATAATTATAATATAATATCAATTATTATATAATTAATTTTCTCTATTTTAAAGTTCATTAGATATAAAAAGATATAAAAATTAGGTAATCTCATATCATCACCGAAAATATATTTATGGAAAATTTTACATACTAAAATATATCATTTATACAATCAATTTTTAAACAAATTAATCCAATAAAAACATTGAGTAGTGAATATATATAGAGGTTTTGAAGAAACGTAGTTAGATACACAATGATAGAGAAATATAAAAATCACTAAACAATGTAAAAATGGTTAATAATATAATCTTGATAATGATGAATAATGTTTTAATATCAAACCTAAAGGATCGTAAATTTAAAATCTGGTACCATATAATTCTTAATAGAAAGAATAATATAATCTATGAGTCTTAAAGTGTATCAAGATCTTACAAATGATTGAAGGTTATCCTTCAATCGACACCAATAATTTATTAAATATATGAGGGTTTGCCTCCAAAATCTCTTTATATACCAAATATATTTTCCAAAAGTATTTTAATAGAATAGTATTTTAATTAGAATGTATTTATACTATTTTAATGTAAAATCACGTATCTTCATTCCACATGCATGGCCTGGTTTGACAAATCCAAACTCCATGTAACTATCCATAGATATTTCGTGAAGGATCTCTCTTTTAAGGAAGAAGACAATGAAACAATTGAAAAACAACTCCCAATATGTCTAAAAAATCATACTCTTAAAAAAAATCTAATATCAAAAAATATATTGCAAATTTGATAGTGTATTAAATATAAACATTTGAGATCACATAACTCTTTATTTTATAGATTATGTTAAGAAAATTTAATAGACTCTCCTAAACAACAATTTTACACACATGGTTCGTAATAAATTGAAAAATTAATACCTAAAAAAGGTCTATGTTTTTATTATATTACCATAATATTTATATTCACTGAAAATAATTTTATATTTCGATAACCCTCTCACAATATGAATACACAATATATTTTAAATTTTCCTAATAAAATCCATAATCTAAACTAGTCTTTAATAATAAGAAATATCACACTTTAACTACCCAATATTATAATTCAGATGATTCATTTAATATGTAGACACTTATTCAGTTGTAATACATAGTTTTTTAATTAATCCATATATAGAATTATTCATATATTTTTATTCTGATATATAGAAAATTTACTCAATGGACTTAAAATGATACACATACCATATAATCAACTATAATTTGTTTTCAAAAAATTGATTCACCAATCAATTTGTAGTTATAAAAACAGTCATAATTTTTAAGAAAAACCTAACATTAAACTATTCATTTATATATAAATTTGAAATAATTTATCACCCCTTACATAAAATGAGTAATATAAGAGTCATTTTATGGATGTTTATTTGATGTAATGGTCACTGGAATGGTAGTCTATAAAACGGTTTGAATTCATTAATTTGTATATGTGATTAATATTTTTTCTTATGAAAAGATCAATATATATTATTCCATTAACATCCAAAATACATTTACACATTTTGATAATATATTTTTAAAATTTGGATAATTAATTCTTCAATCTATCTATTTTATGTTGGTATGTAGAACTCATTCGCAACTACATTCTCATAACATTATATATTCTATTCTATTATCTACTTAAATTACAGTGATTTATTTGAATCCTAATAACATATTTCACATTGATCATTCAATTATCACAAATTTCACATATTTCTCATTAATTAGGAAAAAAAATCTATTTTCAATGTAAACCTACCACTAACTGATCACCATCTTTCTTTAGTTGTGATCACATTATCCAAATATTACTATAAATTGAAAAATCATTACATTTCAATGTTATAAGGGATTATTAGTATAAAAAACCTACCAAATACTAATATTCTAGAAAAATAATGTAATGATAAAAAATTAAAAAAATAGTATGATGCTTATTTATTCAAGACCACCAGGATATTTTTTATGGAATGACACACCCAAATATATCTGAGCTGTACTCCCATAATTATAGGGTAAATTTTACCTATTTATTTTAAATATCTAGAATAAAAAATATAAATCATTTTATATTATGATCAAAATCCAATGAATATATTTATCATTTAGAATTCTCCCTTCCATATCAAGTGTTAGTCATTTTTCTATTTTAATTATCAATTGACTATTTATAAATTACCCAGTCAGTCAACATGGATTCAACATTGAGGCTAGAGAGGAAATGTTCATTTATTATTTACTCCACCAATGTGTGAAAGTATTTTAATTGTTCTATCAATAGATAATTCTTATAAGAATATTTAATATCCAGATTTATAGTCTCCATACTAAAACCATCATCCACCACCTCTACTTTTGTTGGGTGCATGATAATGATGAAAATCAATATATTATAGACACCCACCCACCCCCATGAAAATATTTTCTCAGATTAATTTTATGATTTCTGACGATGTATTTAAAACTCTTATGATATGTATAAACATTAAATGTCTTACAAAAATGGTCATTACACGTCCTATTCAAATAATGGTTCCTATAGCTATTTTTATATTATGGGTTGGATAATTCTTCTCTGGTCATATAAGTGGCATTGACTCATATGATATAACCTTTATTCCAATACAACAGAATAATACACAATCATATTCAAGATGTTTCAAAATATATATTATTATGAAAACATCCCTCATAATAAATTTAATACTACTTCTAATGTAACTATCACTCAACCCCATAAATTCTTCTTGGAACATTACACTTCAATATTATATTTTTCCATTCATTGTTATAATTTACTTATAATATAGATATTTTAAAAGATATCTCATAAATATAAATTAGTATCCATTTAAAAAATGTAATCCATATTGCAAATACATTTTATGGTTTTTCCAAGAGATCACTATTTTTGACAACTCAAAATACATATAATTTCATATCTATGTAATATCCCAATAAATTTAACTTCCTAAATCATTAAATTATATTTTGAGAACATGTAAGAAAACATAATTTTCATAATATTAAAAAAATCTTGGCACCTCCCATGATTTTCCAAATATTGTGAATATATATATATTTATCATCCAAAAATAACACATAAAATAAATTATAGAATTTTCTAAATATCAATATAATTAATTCAATGAATTAACTAGTTTATCGTTAAACTAAATAATGAATTAACAAATTCATAATATGGCCATGTCCTCCTAAAAAATATTTCTTAAATTATTTTGTCATATTGTCCTCAGCTAAAGGTTCTCATGCTTAATTTCAATATTATAAAACCAATAATATACATTTGGATGATCAAATAATTAATAATTCTAGGAATTCGATACTTAATTTTTGTTATCATCAATTTAAAATTAGGGTAGTTGATATATAATCTCAGTGTACCATAAACCAAAATGGAAACTAACACTAGTTCTACAAAAGGTAAAATACTTTTTTTGAATGAATTCATTATAGTCAATCACATCCAGATATAACTTCAATATTACAAATGTTTTTAGTGTCATGCTACATGATTAAAAATAAATTTCCATAGACTTAAGAGATAGATCAAAATAGAATTATAAATTTCTCCATGGTGAATATCAACGAAAATACTTTAAAATTCGTCTAGATACCCACCAACCAACCACCAGATGGTGACATCTGTCATTCCTTTTAATTGAATCAAATACTATCACTTTATATATAAATGACATAGATACAACAAAAATATTCATTATTCATAACCTATATTAATGAATACACATATACTTATTGAATGTATATATCATCAAAAATTCCATGGTGAAGATATCAGTTCAATGATGTTAATAATATTGAGCTAAATATTTTACGATAATCATTTATTATTGTTTATCGATGTGAAAATATATAAGTAAGTAAAACATAATCATTATTTTTTAGTTGAATCAACTAATGTTAAAAAAATATGAAATTACAATAATGTTTTGGAAATAAACAACCTTTTGGGTGAGTGGGAACCTTAGAAACAAAAATAAAAGATTCAAACTCCTCCATCTTAAATATCATTGCATAGTACACAATCATTATGAAAATCCACATTAGAAATTTAAAATTAAAATTTAAAACTTGCAAAACAAAACACAGGAAAAACAAGCCGCCTAAGGAACCCAAAGCGAGAGACAACAAGTCACCATCACCGCCATCATCACCTCTCCGACCTTATCAACTCGTCACCGTCACCGCCTTCACATTGAACCATTACTCGAACCTTCATTATTTCGTATCTCCTAACCACAACCATTGATGTCACCACTGAATCTTCATCCCATCACCTCAAACCAGACCAAACCATGATCACTCAAGAAGACCCACGCCATTGTCATTGCCAGAGAAAAACTAACACCATCTCCAACTAAGGAATTCATGATCCAGGGATACATGAACATCAGAATAAAAAATCTGGAAAAATCAAACTCAAAAATGATCTCCTCGAATAGCCTCGCTGATGCGACCACAATACCATCCCCCAACCACAGAACTGTCGGCATACTCCATTCGGAATCCACTGAATCCTTCCAGCACTATGATACGAACTCCGGAAACAGAACGTTCCACATAACAATTCCATAGAAGAACCTAGTTTGAGGAAGAACTTGACCAGACGCCATCCAATCGTCACTTCACCTTCTCCACTGTCATCCTCGGTGCAACACAAACTCCGCTCATGTCGTCACCACATCACCATTCAATACATCATCGAACCGGAAAGAGGGGAGAATAACCAAAGAAAACCACTAACAAGAAATACCCAAAACCACATAGAGCGAGGAAGAAGGGATGTATTTTGAACCCTAATCAAAACTAGGGAAAAAACATAAAAAGAAATGTGGTAACCGAATAACACAACACTGGGGGGATGAAACCCGAAAAAGTAACCGGTTGATGAATCCCTTGAAGAGAAATAAGTGAGACGCCCAGATGACCCTTAGCCACCAATTCGCTATCCCAAAACCTCGGTGTGCCCATCCCTCCGGATCCGACCTGGAGCGAAAAGGTGGAACTCGAGGCCAGAGCGCAGAATGGAAGAAGAAAATAATCCTTCATGAAGCCGGTGAGTCGTGGAAAATAACCAGCGAGAGAGAGGGGGAATCGAAGCATAAGATGCTGTCGGGGATAAAAGAAACCCTAGGAAGAGGAATATTCCGAGTTGTGACGAGAGCCCGAGAGCTCCCCAGGAAAATTCGAAGCCATCATCCTCAAATTATAATAATATAATTTCAATGTAACTATGATAATTCAAATCATATTAATCCACAAAAATTACTAATTGATTTTTTTTACAAAATAATTATATTTGTGCCAAACATAACCAATCATTTTGAATTCGAAAATATTTTAAAATCAATAAAAAGGGTTTTATTGTCAATATATAAACCAAATATTCTACCAAAATAATCATTATATACACTCATTATTTTCCCATGATCCACTAAATACTCATTATTTCTTGAAATACATTAACAAAACTCCGTGTTTAAAAGAAATATATGTAAAATTTATATTCCATGAAATTACACCTATGATATGGAAAATTTATAGTATGATACATTAAATCATATATACCCAAATACCTATTATGTTGTATTAGCTTCCAAGTCCTACTGTGTAATTTTATTCATCCCCTATCAATTTGTAAAACCATAATCCTTTTATTTTACCATGACTATAAGTATATTAGTATAATAAAACTCTCATAATAATAACTATTGATGTACAAATTCACATACTATACATTATTTCCTTCATTAAAGAAGGATATGTATGTTTTTTAAAAAAAATATCAAATTAAATTCATTATCCCATAGATGCACAAATAAAATATAATTAATTTATTATATATCATCTCAAAATATTTTTCCAAAAATCAACCCAACCAAATAATATGTTTCCCAAAAATAGTTCCTACATCAGAAAATAATTTTTTATCAAAAATATAATGAATCAATGAAAACAAAATGAATAAAATTACATTTAAAATATAAAATCACTTACATTAATTAATTATATATTTTTTAAAATATAAATGGATTTAAAAAACATATAAAAGAAAACCCACATCTTGTAAAAAATAAATTGTCACGTATTTCCTTGATTCAATATAAATTATGATCTTAAAATAATTATTTAATAATAATTAAATGAAAATTATCTAATATTATCCTATCTCATTGAAGGTATCAAATACACCCACAAAGATATTTCATGGATGATAATTCAAAAATCTAAAATACATGATCAAATGAATATGATTAATATAAAAATTACACCATGATAAGTGAGAATTCATGTCTTAATCCATTTCATATATATATCCAATATACCAAAATTTTCTTTTAATAGATATATAATGAAATAAATTTATGGAGACAATATAGATCTTTATCAAATAAAATATATCATGAAAAGACCAAAATATGAACCAATGATATGATGATTTGATCAATATTGACTTTATATGTCACTCTAGGAATCCAAAATAATTTAATAAATATTTTTCAATAATGAATAGGTAAAATTATATTACTTTTCTTTTTTTCTAAATAAAAATCATATATTTTAATTCCCTGTACATTATTTGGAATTATGGTTTTAACGACCATTCTATTTCATACATAACTATTACATCATTGTATAGACTAACAAGATAGAGGTGTTACACAACCAGGATCAATGGATTATTGTCTTGGGAATAGAAGGAACATACATTGATTTTAAATAATAAAACATAAAAATTTATTTAATTACATCATATCTGGATTCTTATTGAACCTAATTTTCGTTTTTGTATAAGCATTCACCTGAGGATATAAACCAAATGAAGGGTTATGCTAAAGCTAGTTAATAGGATTAATAAAAGTCATTAACAATGGGTGATCATAATCATATTTATCATGACATAAGAAATGTAACATCATCATAATAGTGAGATTAAAAAATATTTAACATAATGGAATTTGGTCATACCTTGAAATGAAATAGCATGTCCAAGTGTTAATAAACCACACTTAGTTGTGAGAACATATATAATCAGGTTCTTGAAAATCATATGCGCAAAATCATAACATCACCATTGTGAATAAATATAGAATAATGTTCCCACCTATTTCACATTATCTGATGATATAAATTATATTACCCAATACATTGGTGTTCTATATAGTTCTGAATGTACCCACCACATCATAAATATTATTTAATCATGCTTTCCATGTAGGACTTTTAACAATCATTTCCATAAAAATGCTTGAAATGGAAATTGGTTTCATTAGAATTTCCTAAATCATGCCTTCATGAGTAAACATTAGGTTTCCCAAAATAATAATATAATAGTATACTTGTTATATGAATAATCAATATTGAGTTAATAATAGAAAATATCAATATTAGTAATACATATGTTTATAGAAAGAAGACTAATTGTTGAAAAATATTCACATTTATAATGAAATACGATTGGAATCATGTATATCCCATAATAGAAAAGGTATTAAAAATTTTATATTTTAGTATTTTTAAAATTATTCCCATAAGGAAATTTTGCATGAGAAAGGAATAACTAAATAAAAGGAAATTTAGTTTGAGAATCTCCTTACCTTAAGTCTGAGTGATTTATTTATATTAGATTTATGAATAATAAAATACAATTAATTAATTAAAAATCGTTGAACCTTTCATACAAAAATATTATTTATTATATTTTTATTATGATCATTTATGGGATTTTTTATTATTTGTATTTTTTAATTTCATCATGTTTGAGTGTTTGTTTTCATCCTTTTCATGAACAGTTCAATTGAATTCATTTATAGAGTATTGTGTATTATGGGGGTAATTATATATAATTTTAATTATATGTTATTAATGATCCTAAAAAGGTTCAATTGGTATTATATATTATTTCTTCTACATATTATGATTCTTTACTAGAAAAAAAGTTAATAATAATCATTTTTGTTAATTTTGGATAATTTTTTATCACGTCAAACTATTATTGTTTTTATTATTTATTATTATGCATATAAATCAGTTAAAAAACATTAAAAATTATATCATATTGTAAAGTTTTTATGACCTTTTTTTGAAGGTGGTGATGGAATATGAATATGTGTCATCTTCAAAGGCGATAAATCAACACCTCGCAAATGATATTTTAATTTTTAGAATAAACAATAGAGTATAATGGGTTAGATTATGGATTATTCAGATGTAATAATAAAATTAATCTATATATAATGTATTAAAGTATTTATACATTTTAAAGGAGGGGAGTTGAGGACAGAATTGAAAGTTAGAATGAAACTGGAATGACATTAAAAGAGAAGAAATAAGATTTTCCCACTTGAATCCTTATCCTTGAGAACCTCAATAAGGGTATTGCATTTGGTTATTTGGTGATACCAAAGGATCCTAGATGTGGGGGAGAGTTTTAGGGAATATTTATAGGGAATTCATATAATGATCAAATCTTGAGATGTGTGAGGACAAGAAGTGGTGATGAGAGGAATTTTTAGGGGAGAAGAGGGGTGTTCTCTCATTATTTTATCCATTAATTTATTATTTTTCCACTAGACTATAAATAGTTAGTTAATTATATTAAATTATATTAAAATAATGATTTATAGTGTGGCATTTTATTCTTACATCATCCATACATCATCTATTACCTCATAATTCATGTATTTAGATTTTATTAAAAATTAGCGTATTTTATAATTTACCAAAATATCACATTAGAAAAACAAAACATTAACCATATACATTTTTTGATTTGGGGAATTTAAAAATAAACTCAATTTTATGAAAGTAATTTTATAAAATTTCTGAATTTAATTTTTTTTAGAATCATCATTTACTTTGAATATATTGATTTATAAATTATAAGAACATTTATAACACATTGAAAAATTATTTAAGGATTTATAAAATTATAGTATAGTTATAAGACATTGAAATGTTATTTTGTGAATCTATTTAATGAAAATAAATCTTCCTTATATTATTATATTAAAAATAACATTACAAAAAATAATTAATGTTTTTTTAAAATTAGCAACACTTAATTAAATTTGTTTTAAAATATGGGTTTACTTATATTGTTATATATTTATATCATATTATCATTTATAAGATACCTATAATTTAATTACAGTTTAATAAATGATTTTTCTATTCTATTGGCCAATTTCATATTCTTAATGGTCACTTTACAATTAAAATGTCATGATATTATTACATTGGTAATGTTTCCATAACTACTAGAAATACCACTTATTTCATTAATTATTAATTTATAACGTTTTTACTGTTTTCTCAATGTTGTTTTATGTTTATTATAAGGTATGACATAACTATAATAATCGAGTTTTAATTGATATGATTTTATGGCATTAAATACTTCCCCCATTAATAAATTTCTCCCTAAAATTTGATTAAAGAATATGATTAAAACATGTGAGGGTACTTCACCTTTATCTCTTTCTTCGGTTCCCATGTTACCTACTCAAACTTATGGAACATAAATGATACTTTGAATAGATGAGTATTATTGTTTCATAGATCATTATCTCTATAGTCCTTGAAATTCATTGGATACTTCTCAAAAGGGAGATCATTTTCAGGTGTACGACCACTAGATTTGGTACTTATGAAGGATCTTTTATGTATTTCATCAAGAGGGATACATGAAAAACATTGTGTACTTAAGAAATGTCATATTAATGTGCCAATCGATTTGCCATAACTCCAACGTGACCAAGTATAATGAAGGGGCTGATATACAATGCACATAACATTCCCTTATTCTAAAGTCTTGTAATAATCTTCCATGGACATATGTAGAGGAAAACCATGTATCCATCCTCAAACTCTACGTCCCATTGACGATTGGCTGCATGCCACTTCTATCAACATTGGGTTGCCCTGATGTGCTACTAAATTTTTTTCACCTTGTTCAACATATATTCATCCATTTCAGGTCCTAATAACTTATTTTCAATTACATTATCCTAGAATATTGTTTTTTTTTTGAATCATTTAAAATAATGGGATTCATATAGAGATATTTGGATGGTTGTGTAGAAACACTAATGGTAAGAGAACTCATTAAGAGGAAGATGTTTTCCCCATAATCCATTAAATTCCATAGAACATTATCATAACTTGTTTTCAATTACTTAATATTCCACTCAGATTGGCCATTATATTGAGGATGATAAGTCATATTGATCTCTAGGTTGGTGTTTAGATAATTTTGAATGATTTTCAAGAACATGGATGTGAATATGGAATAATGATTAAATACCATTTAGAGTGGTAGTCCATGAAGACATACTACTTATATGATGTAAATCTATGAAATCTTATCTAGTGAGAAGTCATCTCCAATTGATATATAGTGTGTTGTCTTTGTTATATCATTCAGAACAACTCATATGGCATTGTTTCCTCAAGATTTTTATGGATGACTAGTGACAAAGTCCATGGTGATGTTTTTCTAATTCTATATTGTTATTGGTAACGGTTGAATCATCCCCATACACATTTTTTAAATCCATAACTTTCTGTCATACCAATCACATTGATGTATATTTATTGATCAATTTCATTACATTGTTCCATCAATAGATTCATTGAAGATCTCAATACATCATTGTTATCCCAACGTGACTAGAGATGGAAGAATAATGTGAATCATTCCAAATCTCCGTCTTTATCTCTAGATTAAATGATACACATAGTCTTGAAAAAAAATATTACAATTTCTTCCCGATCAATTTTAATCATTGAGTATTTCATTTTTCTCATAGCTTCAACCTTCTTCAGAATTGTCATATCATTTCATTAAGAATCTATTATTTTCTACGAGAGTGATGGTTGAGAAATAATTTGAGAAATGATTGGTGATGTTAATTAATAAATAATTCCTATTAAACTCCTTTGAATATCAAATAATTTTGGATCTATATTAATCCTCACCATTGAATATTTTTTAGGATTGTTTCTTCTTTGAAAATATTCCTCATAATTATCTTTTCTGGGATGTTAGTGGATTCAGCTGTTATAATCATTGATGAGATCTAAGCATATTAATTATAACATATTTAGATACATCTATGTGAATATATATTGAGGCACTTATGATCAATATATATCTCACACTTATCCACATATATATAATTTGACATATTATTTTATACGAATATCACAGTTTCCAACTCTTGATCTTGTGTTGTATATTTATTCTAATGAATTTTCAAATTCCTTAAGGAGCATGGAATTAATTTATAACATTGAATCAGTACACAACCAAATACCTTCTTTGAATCAAAATTGCATAGCATAATTATTTCCCCACTTGTCATAATTTTCTGTACTAGTTTTGTTATGATCCTCTTCATTAGCTACATGAAGCCTTCTTCACATTCATTAATCTAGACTAATTTTTTCCTTTATCTCATCAACTTTTTTATAGGTGTAGACAATAATGATAAATTTATAAGAAAAATAGTATTACCATTATAAGAAATGAAAACTATGAATTTCCATGAATCTATTGTGTCTGGTTCATTTCTAAATCTCTATTGTTTTTAAGGGTCTATAGAAATTCCCTCACTTATGATCACATGTCCCAATAATGTGGCTTGTTGTATCCAAATGTCACCCGTATTGATTTTGTTATAAAATTTATCCTTCCTCAATATCAAAAGAAAAATCGTTATATGTTTTTCATGTTCCTCATTTCTCTTAGAGTAGATGAGAATATCATCATCAAAAGCTACCACAATATTGTAAAGGTAATTTCTACAGACATTATTCCTCAAATCCATGAATATTGCACTGTTATATATATGTTCTAAGAGAATCATTCAAAAAAAAAGTTCTCATACCTTATATTAATGGTGTCGTTTTGAATATATTACTTCCTTAACATTAGATGATGTTATTTACAACAAAGAACTATCATTGAGAAGTACATAATACCTCATAGTTGAACAAACAAGTCATCAATCTTTGAACAAGGATACTTGTTCTTCATGAAGAACCTTTTGTGCTACTAATAATTGATACATATCTACATTAATCCATCCTAATTAATCACAATGAGTACCAAAACACACCAAGGTGATTCACTTTGGAGTATGAACCCTTTGTCCAAATTCTCTTAATGATTCTTGTTTAGCGACTCCATTTTGATAGAGGCCATCTTATAAGGACATTATGAGATAGAATTATCATCTGGAAGGAGTTATATTGAGAACTCTACCTCATCATCTGGGGGATGAATTTTTAACTATTTTAGAAATTCGTAATTGTATACCATCAGAATGGGCATTTTACTTGGTTGATAACATTCATTAACTCAACCATTCGAGCGACATATTATTATACATATAAAATCAACACCCACACCATTTTGAGATCCTATAACCAAGATTCATGGCATTCATATAATTTATATAGGACCATGGGTTTCAACCAAATATGGAATGATATTTTCATTCCATAGTAAATTATGTTTCCTCTATATAATGAGATCCAATCCATTCACATTATTTAATTGAATTCTACCAATGGATGTATCACAAGATTCTCTAGAAGAATCTTCCCACATACACTAATAAAAGGCGATTCTAACACTTGGGTTGTAATGAATGCACCAATTTTTTTACATATATCTCTACTTCATGTATTCAGGGAATCGATCCAATATTTCTAGAAAACATTATATAAATATATAAATGTGTAGAGCTTGAATCTAATATGACTTTTTCCAATCGTGTGTGAATAATAAGTGTATCATGTATGAGATTTTTCATTCTCCACTTGGGTAAGTGGGATTGGATGTGCATTCGCATGCTCTATTATTTTTGTGGGCTGATGACACTAATTACCCTTGAGTAATTGGGATTTTTCTCACTGGATCTCGTAGTTCCCTTACTCCTATCATTTGAAGGATTGATCCATGGACAATGAGATCCTTTACAGCATAATAATAGTCAACTTCTTTTTTCCTCTATGACATCAATTATCTCGGTGGCCTTGTCACCACCACTTATAAAATTTTCCCATCCCATGTAGGTAGTTCACATGATTTAATTCCATCATTTTTGACAAGTGAGTGGTGGAGATTTATTTCCACCATTCATTATATCTCCCAACATGAAACTCCATAATTTGATTATTATCAATAGAGTCATTATAACATTCTTAAAACATGACATCCACTTTGTGAGGACATCAAAAAAATCATCATAACTCTCGAACTTTTTAACCACTACGGAATTTCAATGGTTTGGATTTGAACCACTAACTATCCTTTCAAATTTTCATTCATTATTGATAACAAAACCCAAACCATACATTTCAAGAATTTTAAAAATCACTTTATAATATATTATAGACTTATCTTCCATTTTCTTAATAATTAATAAAACATTATCCATATTCTTATATAGAGTTTGAGGGATATAATTATTAAAGAATATATTCCAAATGTCTTCACCCTACACCTCAAAAATTATTTCAATTAACTTGCTATTATTAATCAATGAACACAATTGATTGGCCCCCAAATGTAAATAATAAATATCCAGATTCAATTTATTTATAATAGATATTTAACGAATAGAAAAAATATTCTCCAATGAGTTAATCCACTTTCTGTGACTAGTGTTTCAGAGAATCCCCAAAATGATATTTGTTTCTTTGTGCATATAAGACTAGATATTTAGTTTTTACATATTATATAATGGTGGGAACTGCACATTATTTAGCTTATTTATCATATGATAAGAAAATTTGGTATGAATATCTACTAAATATTGAAGTCCACCTTCAAAATAACCGGGGATGTAAATCAGGAAATCATTGCATTGTCCCTCACACAGGTTGATGGCATTGTTTCTCCAAGTTCCCACTATTTTAATAAAATAGAAACTTTTAGTACAAAAAAATTGAACAAGTCATGAATAAATTATTTATTTCGTTGTTAAAAAACTCTAAACCCATATATTGTTGGATCCCTATGTAAAGAATTTTTTCAAACCAATGTTTTTTGGGTGCTTACTTATACATAATATCATACTAAGGTCTTTCAATAAGGTTATAAAATAATAATTTCCAGTTTAACATATCCTTTCTCTCATAATAACAATTGATACCCTATTTTTTTATACATAACTGTTACATCAATTTATAGAAATCAACATTAATGTGTTGCACAACTAGGATCCCAGGTTTAGTTTAGTGGGGAAATTAGAACGATATGTATCTTTTACATAATAAAAAATGAAAATTTATTTAATTCCATATAATAGTGCTTCTTATTGATCCTTTAATTCTATTTAGTACTTATATTCACCTAAATATTCAAATCAAATGAAGGGTGATTTAAAAGGCTTGTATAAGGCTGAATAAGATACGTGAAACAAGGGTTTCATATTCATCATCATAATAACATAATAAAAGGATAATTATCATAATATTTAAAGGAAAAATTTGATTATTGAATTTAATGTGGAAATTCATAAAAAATAAAAAACATGTCTTAGTTATCAAATACAACACATATTTGTGACAAATGCTCATGTTCATCCATAACATTGGTGCATACTCATAAAATAATCATTGTGAAAAAAAAATATCATCATATTCATTCATATTTCATATTATCTCATGATATATATCACATTACCCAATTCCTTAGCAAACTATGTATTTCTAAGTGCACCTGACACATAATAACATTATTGTAATCATGGATTCCTCATAGAATTTTAACCAATATTTTAAAAAAAAGTAACCCGTTGAAAAAATTTTGTTTCATGAGAATTTCAAATAGACTAATTTCTTGAATAATGATAGTGGTAATAAAAATAACAAGTGAATAGAAATAATATTATATGAACCATCAATCCTAAGTTAATTAGAAACAATATCAAGAGAAGTAAAATATATATTTTTAGAAAGAAAAGTTGTTTTCAATTTTTTTTAAATTGTCATGAAATAAAATTTGAATCATTTATATCACACAATATAGAAGGTGAGAAAATATAAATTTTAATTTATTAATATTAAAATAATATTGACCCAGAAATATTGCATGAAAAATTATTTATCGAAAGAAACAAAATCAGGTTTTAGAATCCACTTACATTATGTCTGAATGCTTTCCTCACATTAATATAATGGATATTCAAATTAAATTAATTAGTTACCAAATACATTACTTTTATACATTATTTTTAATCATTTTACTTTTCTTAATTTAATTAATGATCGTTTCAATGAGTTTTAGTTTTATATTTCATTGTTCGGTAGTGTGCTTTTTCATGTTTTTCATAATCAGTTCACGTGAATATATTTGTGGAAGAACATGTAATGTTTGGGTAAATATCATAAATTAAAATTTTATGTTATTTTTAATATTAAAATTATTTAATTGGAATTATATATTACTTTTACTATATATTTGGATGATTCATTAGACAAAATGTTAATTATAATTGTTTAGGATAAATGTGGAATCTTTTTTATCACAAAGAACATTTTGGTTTGAAAATATAGAATTATGAATATATGTTATCTAAAGAATATATAAATAATTAAAATATAAATTTTGCATTCTGTTTCAAACATTATAATGGTTTTTTGACTAGCGTTGATGGTGGTTATG
Source organism: Viscum album (assembly GCA_963277665.1). Lineage (NCBI taxonomy): Eukaryota > Viridiplantae > Streptophyta > Magnoliopsida > Santalales > Viscaceae > Viscum > Viscum album. The sequence continues at coordinate 1,440,280,264 of OY728159.1, forward strand.
TAAAATGAAATCTTTTCATTCTCGAGGATGATAAATCAATATCTTGGGGTGACATTTTCTCTTATAAAATAAAAGGGAGAGTAAAAGTAATTTTATTAAGGAATATTCCATAAAAAATATAATTCAATTTTATGTACTGTATTGGAGTTATCTAAAAATTTGCATGAGGGTTGCTGAAGAGATAATAATAAAATAAAATAAAAGGAAACGATATTAATAGAAAATAAATATGATTTTACATCTACAATCCCTTTCCATGATAAATTCCTGAGGTTAATTGTATTTTATTCTATTATTACCAAATGATCCGATAAGTTATATATAGTCATTAAAGAAGTATTTTTCAAAATTTGGATATTTCCCAATGTTTTCAGGTGTTTTGGAGAAGAGGTGGCCATGGGATATATTTATAGGGTAGGAGAGGGATGTCAATCATTATTTTTTCACTATATTACTATTTTTTCTAGAAAATATTAAAATACATATATTGAGTTTTATATTTTGTTATTATATCAACCATACATCATCTATGACTCTATAATTCATTTATATCACTTCTATCGTAAATTATCGTATTTTACTATTCACCAAAATATCTTCGATTTAAGAAAAAATCATCGTAATAACTTTTCAACATTTATAATTCAAAAACAAACTCTATTTTATTAAAATAATTTATAAAATATTATAAATTTAGTTTTTAATTAAAATCAACATTTACATGGAAAATATAAATTTTGAATTATAACTCTTTTAATAACACATTGAAAATTAATTAATGTGTCATGAAATTATCTTATAATCAAAAGAAATTGAAATATTAATATATAAATCAATTTTATGAATATACAATTTATTTTAAGTCAGTATACATATAAAATTATTGTAAATATACAATTATGGTTTATAAAATTTTCAACACTTAATTACTAGTTTTTAAACTATTTTTTACTTATACAATGATATAATTATATTATATTATCTTTTATAAGATACAAAAATATATTATACCTTACTATATGAGGATTCAAGTCTATATGATTACTTATAATTCATAATCACCCCCTTACTATTCCTAATATCATGTTACTATTCCATTAGTAATGGTTCCTTAACATATAGAAATCCATATGATTTAACTCATTCCAAATTTATAATCTATGTACAATTTTTGAATGTGATTTTTGGTGGTTTTTACTATATGACATAATTATCGGAACGGGGTTTCCATTGATATAATTTTGGGTCATTATAATGGTCTCACATTCATGATTAAATTACCATAATAATTTCAATACCACTAAACCAAAATTAATTGATAGTAGATTGGTCAAACCATATATATCTGATCATATTACCTTTTTAAAATCTCTACCATTTTTAGTAAAGAATTATAAATCTCTAAAAAAATAAACACCAAGGTATCGACCTTATTTGACATTAATTATAATATTAAAATAAATAATTTTATATTATCTAACTCTCTATTTTTTCGATTCAATGAAAAAAATCAATATATTATATTCAATATAATTAATAAAATAAATATTTATAATATATAAAACTAACACAAATAAGATTGTTTGTTTATAAAAAATTGGACTATAATGGATTAAAATAGTGTTATGACACGAACTCAAATTTTAATGACATAAAAAGAGTTAGGATAAGATTTTATTTAACATGAAAAATAAAAATATTTTTTATGAGGTGTGAAACATTTCATTTTGTAGTTTAACTTCTTTAAATTAAGATACTTCATTAATTAATAAAAAAACGATCAAAACTTCAAATAATTATGTTATATTATTTGAAATAAATGGATTAGTTTATGTAACTGATATATGAAATGTTATATATATGATGAATTACTATATAAATTTTTATAATCATCTTATGATAAGTGGTAAGATGTTATCTCATTCCATTTAACAATAAACACGATTACCAAAAAAAACAGAACAAAAATCACCAAAACTGAAAATATATTTTGTAACATCCACCATAATGTGGTTTATACATTTTTATATATGTACAATAGTGTTCATAATGACTATATTTTGAAATAGATGATATGATCCCCATTGAAAATATATAAAACTATTACACCCCTATTTTTATGATAATTCAGAAAAAGATATATGAGTATTAATAGATATAATAATTAGAAAATATTTTAATTTATTAGAAAAATTAAATATTATCTCAATAAATAATAGATATAGGTATATCAACAATGTGGGGTGTATTTGAAACTCCATATACATTATAAATAATATATAGGATAATAATTTGGGCAATATGACCATTATAGTAAAATATATATAATGAGCTAAATAGGTAGTAGGACCCAATATAATAATGGGTTTTTATATTTATACAAAATGGGTAAACATTATATATTAATTCTCATAACATCAAGATACCAATGTGTATTTTAATGTTTCACTTGTTGTACTGTATTGTAAAAAAATAGAAACCTAAAAAAATGTTATACATTTTTTTAATAATAAATATTGAATAATATGATGATTTGAATCGTGGTGATGGAGTTGAAAATGAAAAATATCCAATTTCATTAAAAAAATATTTTAACAACCACCTTAATAAAATAATATTTTCCATTAATCCCAAAATTTATTTTTGGAATGATTTTATCAGTTGAATAAATATGGGAAAAGTAACTACTAAAAATGTAATGTTTTGTATTAATTATATAAAAACCGAAATTCTCTGGTTTTAAAATCTGTAAATTCCATTAGAAATTTTGTTCATTTTATACTTGAATTGGAAAATATTAATTTAAGATATTAAATTACCTCTATTAAAATTTATGAGGTTTATTTTCATATTATGACACACTATTTATAGTTAAAATGGTGTTTAATGAAAATTAGTGAAGGTTTATTTATTGGGGATTTTAATAAAATTTAATTACATAATTTATTTAATGACACATTCCATTAATTCATTATTATGGAAAAACATATATTCATTTAAAATAGTAGATAATATATATATTTAATTAGTATAGTATTTATTCGGATAAAATGATACATTTAACATTAAGATGTATATAATTACTGGATCTTGGTATAACCTAGGACTATTTTAAACTACATTGTTAATTTTATCATTCATAACTAATTTTCAAATGAATTGACATGTTGTATTCTATAGGATGTATATGGGAATCATATGACCACCATAGTCTGGATTATGAACCAAATTTTGAATAACAGTTATTCATCTCAACACATTGAATTAAATTTTATTCTATAATTGTTTTTGACACTCGGGTTCAAAATCAGTATATAAGGGTGAACTCAGATGAATAAAATTTTAATATATAATAGATTATCTAATAATGTAATAAAAATTAAAAAATCAACACAATCCTAATAGTAGAACCAAAAAATTAATGGATGTAATGTCAAATGGGATAAAAATATACATCATTCACTAAATAGTGTTATATCTAGGGAGCATGTTGTGATCATTTACGGATATACCATGAATTCACTAAACAATGATATGTGAATAAATTTATTAATAATGGATCATTATTGAATCCATGGATACATATCTATTTTTATCTCCCAAATAATGACATTATGATAAAGATATATTTATAAGACACGATCATTGTTACAACAAAATCACCAAATATACCATAAAACAATTCAAATATATCTGTTTTTCCTTCCTCAATTGGAACAATTAAATTCATATTTTTTTTATGTGATATATTCATCCATGAAATGAAATCCTCCCCCAATTTTTTTAAAATTATATATCTTTCAAAACTTTATATTTTTTGATTTTGTAGAAATCAAATTCACAATTTTTAATCATTTTAAATCATATGTTTAATATATTTTATCATTATTTACAAATTTTCACAATTAAATACTATTTAAAAAATTTCATAATATTCCCATCAAATATACAAAAAAATCATAATTATTTGAAAATATATCAAAACTAAAAATTATTTTAATACCTTTATAACCATGGTATCCACTAAAAACAATTAAGTTTCATCATCATCAAATTTAGGGGAAAGATTTTAGTTGAGGAGGTATTAAGGTTATATATATAGATAAAGGAGCTGATCAACGTCAATTTCATACTATAGAATTTAACAAGATTAATACACCTGATGTTTTGAGAGTTATGATCTTTTTCTTCTATATTTTTTATTTGATTTTAGTGTATTAATTATTTTTATAAAATAAGGTTAGACATATGATTAGAGGTATTCATTAAAAATATTCATCATGTAATTGAGTTTTCTACTGTTGTATGTTACCAATTTATGTTTTTAATGTGTCACATTGTTTTAATGGTGTTCAAATGATGTCTGATGTGGTGAGACCAAATCGTAGTAAATATTAAAATATACAATGATTACTTTTCATAGATATATTAAATGATATTTGATCTTGTATTTTGTTTCATCAATGGTTGGTTATATAGACCAATACATAGAAGTTTCATATTGTGTTTCGGGAATATATATATATATCAAGGAAATGGGTTTTGGTATATGGAACCAACATTTATTTCTTCTTTACAAGTAACCTAGCTGATTTGTGACTCTTCCATATAAGCGAAGGGATTTCCAAAATTTTTTTATGATATAATGGGTTAATTTATTTGTCAGATCATATGTTTTCAAACAAGAAAGGATACTACATTTGACATATATCAATATATAGAAACATATCCAGTATCTCCATCTTTATACTCAAAGAATCCTATAATGAATCATTAATATTAAATTCACATTCATTATATATTATTTTTTGGTTTTATTCACCCATGTTTGTCTCCATGTAGTGATATAATGCTTCTCCTTAAAAATCTCAATGGATTTCTACGGTTGTACATCGATTACCAGTATCAAAATCATGAAAAGTACGAGAATCATATCCAATATTAAAAATTGAGAACTTTTTAGGCTTTTTAAAAAGATAGTAGTATTTTTAAAAAAATTCATTCGATGAATCAAATTGAAACACTATGAAAGTAGTGGTTATAAAATTGAATGCATTTTAGTGCCATTATTTTCATTAATATTTTATTTTATTTTATTTTGGATCCACTGATATTATTTTAGTATTTAAAATATTGATGTATTTAGTGTTCTAACATATCATTATTATTCTTTTTTTGTTGAATATATATTGTTTTATTTGATGACCCAAGTGGTGCCTGTAGAGAACTTGGGAGTGCTTTTATAATTTCATTATTATAATATTTTATAAATAAATCTATCAATTTTTATGTTTTGGGAATAAATTTTCATTTCTATGAGAATTCCATTTCTCATCATAGAATAATTATGGACCCATATATAATTATGTCATAATATGCATTAATGTATACAAACAATATTTATGGTGTTTTGAGTATTATTAAAATTGTGGGATATTATTGGTGGTTTGTATTTGATTTCTCTAGACTTCATCACCATATTATGATTTTATGAATAAAGGTGAATCTTTAAATTTAAAATAATAGTGTAAGTTGGATTTTTAGTGCTTAAAGTAAAAGTTGACTAATGAAACCATCCATTTTTCAAACCAATGATGGGGTAGTATTTCTAATTTAATATTATACATTATACCATAGATTTGGATGTTTATTAATTTAATTTAGATTACTTATTTCATATGATTCTAGGAAATTTTGATTCCAGGAACACAATTATCATTATAATGATATTAAATTGGTAGTTATGGTGTTTGGGATAAAAATATAAAGACAATACCCATATGGGGAGTATGTCATGGTCTTTACTAACTAGAAACACCTTTTTTGTATATTTATATAGAAATACTTGATCTTTTATCAAAGAATGTTGTTGTAGCTTATTGAGGAAAATGAAATTGATATTTTATATACCACAATGAGTGAGATTTTAGTAGTTGATGATCTCCAAAAAAGAGAGTGTATTGTGATATTCCTTAGTAAATTGAAGATGAATTGAAAATGATAGATTAACATGAAAATTTTCTCTTAAATATCAATGAATTTAATGATTTGGGTTGTTTATACCTGATGAAAGTCTATTCCGCCATGTTTCCAAAAGTGGTTGAATTAAAATTTAGAGACCGAAAGGTTAATGATTGTAGTTACTATATTAATAATTGTGATTATTTTTATGGATAGTAAAATAATTAAAATAATCAGGTGTTTTTTTGAAATAAATTTTTTCCTAAATAGATGTGAGATGCTATATTATAGGAGTTTTATAGTTCACCTTTTATAGAAAATCCATGTATTTCTAAAAATCATCATGATTTAAAAGAGTTGTTTGGGATTTAGAGTATAAATAGGTCAGTGAAATAATCTATTTCTAAATTAATTATTAAATATATGGTTGAGGTATATCATCATGTTATAATATGTTTGTTTCCACCTTTGTAGATTTGCCAATTATTGTGATAGGACATCAATAAGAATTTTGTTACAAGGATACCTTAGGAATCAAGATGACATGAATCCATCTGGATTTATGTGAATGTACTGACTAATTCATATCATATCATGGTAATTCCAGATCCAGGTATAGAATATTTTTTGGTAAAGTATTATATAGAAGGATTATTAAGGAATTGTAGAGTTCCAATTCCGATAAGTTATTACAAAGATCCTCATTTCACATTATGTTTATAGAATGAATTATAATTTTAATTTTTATTATAGTTATTACTCATCAATGACTTGAAAATAATATATGGATGGGTAGATATAGTGGAATATATCTACTCTATAATACATTCTATATTCATGTGCTTTGGATTATAGAGGATACCATTTGAATTATTTAGCTGATATTGGGGTTTCCTAAAATAGTAATTATTATTCACCTATTAGCATAACACATTTAAATGAATGGTGTTGTGAACATAAAGACCACCCTTGTACAGAATTATGTTTTAGAATTAGTAGTCACTATTCTATTCTATGTTTATTAAAAAATTCAAATAGTTTAAATTTTTCATATGATCATTAAAAATTATATAATTATAAAAAATATACATCTAAAGATGGATATATGTGGTAATGTGTTTTTAAAGGATAGTAATCATCATGTACAGTGGGGTATTAGTAGAGTTATAAATAACTATCCATGACTTATTTTAACTTTATTGTGATGGGATAAATTTTAAATGCAATGAAATCGTGTCAACTCCACCCTAGCAAGAGATAGTTCACAACATTTCCCCTATATTACATATCCCGATGCCTCTTTCTAGAGAATCCATTAGAATTAATATAATTGAGATAGATATTAAAGAGGAAATATAATTATGGAATGATATGTTGAGATATAGTACCAATATGTAAATTTTCCCTTTGGATTCATCATGTATAATCCCAAACCATGATAATACATAATACAGTCAGATATAAGTGCCACTAAACTCAGGAATACTTCTCCATTAACATGTTTTTGTTGACTAATGGTAATGTTATAGGGTATGATATAATGAGCCGATAATTTATTAAAAAAATTCCCATTATTATAATTTCTTTTTGATATGTAAAACACAATAAATCCTTCTGTTTTATTATTTCTAATTGGATTTGAATTACCATTATGTATCATTACCATTTATAATAAAGTCATTGAACTATTATCACCTGACTAGTATATATATAGGGTTTAAAAAAGTCATTTTTCATAGATAGCGGATGTGATGTCCTATAGTATTATGATCATACCCTATAAATCACATTTATCGGAGCATCTAAGTGAGATAGAATTTATTTTACTTTTTCCAAACCAATCCACATCTAAGGACCAACAGCTTAAGCCCGAGAAGAACCATTTACAAGGGATGTTCATGAAAATCAAGATCTCTACCAATACTACGTTTACTAAATGGCCCCGTGAATGCCCCACCATCACACACCTTACTTTTAGGGAAAATAATTGTGTAATATGGGGATCTGTAACAAAACCATATCATTTTGATTATGTAAATTATTTTTGTATTGAATAATGAATATAATTACATTCTATTATTGTCAATTTGTAAATGAATTTTAATAAACAAATAATATTTTTGTTTAATATTCCAATTCAATTAATAAATATATTTTATTGAATTAATCAATTTTTTAATTAATAATATTTTAATAAAATATTATTATTAAATTATTTTTATTAAATATAAATGAACATGTAGTTTTTATGTAGTCAATTTTAATTTTTATTGAGGTTTGAAAACTATTTTTGTCAAAACACATCAATTTTCAAAAAAAAAATATTTGAAAATTCTCATATTTATAAAATTATTTATGAAAACTGAATATTATTCTTGCAAGATGGATGATGTAATTATCCAACTGTGAATTTTTCACAACATTCATAAGAGAATAAAATTATTGGTTAAGAATTAAATTTTAAATAAATATGAAATATGATTTATGATAACATAATGACCCAATAGTGATATAATAAAATAATATATTGATACATTTTCCCAAAACCAATTCCTTTATTTTTTTTAAAAATTTTAGTTTTATTTTTTTCTTTTAAAAATCCATATTGAATCCTTCAAGTCATATAAAATATTTTAAGATTTTAAAATAATTTAATTGAATGTGCGTCTCACCAATACATATGTAAGGAAAGTATATTAGTATATTCGGTCAGTACATTAATAAATAATGTTCACCACTGCCCTTTTCCATAAAAATGGTAATTCACCATGATAAGGTTTTTGGTTTGGAATATTATATTGTGTAGTGTCCAAAACAAAAATAATAACAAAATCCTCATATTATCATAATAAACCCACCCAAGATCCTATTTCCCATCACTAAAGCTATCTGAGGCATGGGAAAACTCTACACCCTACTCCATTAGATCCTCCCAATTCACCCCTATTCTCCCAAGAAGCCTCCCCAACGTTGTTGGGATAACACATAAAAGTAATGTATTCACACATGTCACTCTTCCTTTAAATTCAAGAACCATGTTAGAAATTATTGTTTCTAATATTAATTAGTTATATTTTAATCCATTATAATAAATTAAATTTTATCTATTTCATGTCATCTCAATGGGGGGTCATTTATCCTCCCTCATTTAGACCGTCACCTTAGTTGTTACTATGCCAGAATTTTGTAAGGGTTCCTTCTTTTCTACATTTTTGGTCATGATTCCTTTTATTTTTACATCAATTTTTTGGAAATTAAAGATGATGTGTTATGTATTCAACCATCCCCATAAATCACTTATTATTTTTTTATTATTATATACCCATTTCTATCTCATTAATCCCTCATGGGTACACACATTACCATGCCAAAATTCTGTAATGGATTTCTCACTTATCATTTACATTGATTAGTTTATTTGATATTATGAAAAAATTCCTTTTCATATGTCTGTGATATTATGTTATATGATCCTCTTACTATCAATATTGTTTATAAAATATGATAAACCACTTTCTCTCTCAACAAACCATTTTATGAATTTCTATTTGATGTCGTTATATTGCCATAATTGCACTATGATTTCCATGCCAAAATCATTATGTATTGAATACCATACACATTCCACTATCTAGGGTATTCTCTTATATGCTCAGGTACTTTTTTATTAAGGACATCAATGTATTTATTCCACATTCATTATTCATGTAATAAATTATGATGTTTAACGAATCTATGTTGTATGATATATGTGGCACACTAATACATGATAACATAATGATTATGAAGGATGAACCCAGATAGCGCTCCAATGCATTAGGTAATGTTTAGTATCATGATAAACTATGTGAAATAAGTGTGTAAACATGATAATTCGCATTCAATGAGGGTTTACTCATTCAAATTCGTGTTCAATGATGGTTTATACTTGCTAATCCATGTGTAATGGGCCTTGGATCATGCTAATATCATGGTATATGTTATTTCCACCTTTCCATGTTATAAATATCATGTTATATCATGACATTATGTTCATGTGTTTATTATGCTTCATTGATATGAACATTACCTATCATGTATTGTATTCTTCATGTTATTCCATTTTTACTCCCTTACTGGGGTTTATATCTCACCCTTTTCTTCTGTATGTCCTCAGGTTATCCAATGAAATACTTTGTACAAAAGAATTTGGTGATCATGTAAAATAAGTGTTTCATAAATAGGTCTTATTTCATTATTTATGTTGTTATATAATTTTCCTATGCCACAAATACACGGGACCTCTCAGTATTATGATTTATTTTATGTGTATATTTATCTAATGAATCATGTTTAAATATGAAATAAAGGGCCAGGTTGTTATAGTAGGTATCCAAGGATTGGATTAGTTATTTTTAGGTGTTAGGATTAAAAAATTTAATGAATGACTCATGAATAAGACTATTTAAAATTAAATAATCACCAACTATTATTGAGTGTAGATTAAGTTCTTAATCATGAAAATACATCCCTTTCTTGATACAAACAAGTAGAGGTGTCTGTAGAACATATGCATCATGGGGTTAAATACAAAAAAACCACATTGATCTAGACTCAAACATGAACTAGTTCAAGAAAACGGGCCTTTTGTACTCTTGGTTCGACACACTCTATAGATACTCTTCAATAAATTCATAATCATAGTATGAAACATTTTCATTGGAATAAAAAAACCTATTAGAAAATATGATAAGATGTATATCATGTATAATTGAGATCAAAGCTTAGAAATTAACAATTTAAGGATATAAATGTAATTTATATTCTATCCTGTTAAGGTTTTTAGATTCCCATTTATGTGTTTAATTGTTTAAGATAAACATCCATAATTTTCAGTTATTTACAGGCAATGTTTTGTAGTAGGAGGAATCTGGCTAACAACTGGTGTGATGATCAATGAGATGACTTCCTTAATGGGACTCCCAATATGATGGGTATGGTAATTGAAATATTTATCACAAAACACTCCTAGTTAACTCAGGTTTTGAATAGAATATTTGGTCAAGAGGAACATCCACCCCCACCCCCACAACTAATGAACAAGTCACAATCGAGAGATTCAAGAGACAATGGTCTGATACATTCAATAGATCACATGATACCTCAATCTCTGAATAATGGATCAACTCTATTAAGATTATCTTCTCAATCATTCAATGATTTGATCAAGAGAATGTTATTTTTGGTACTTATTGTATGTTGGGTGAATCCGATCAAGGGTATACATTGATTAAAAATACGATTCATGACGAAGAGATCAAGGAAATGGAATGTAGGGATTTCTGGAAAAAATTTGATTAATATTTTCCTTACACTCTTACTTAAGATGTATAGGTAATTCCTTACCCTCATGCAAATAGATGGGGAATTCATCATAGATTATGAAGAAAACATCACAAGACATTCATGGTAATCCCTCGGTTATATCGTCACTCTCAAATGAAATGTTGATCGATTCATTGATGGACTAAATCCAAGTCTATGAAAGGCCTTGGAAATCCGTGTCGTTGATAGCTTGGAGAAAATTTTATGATCTACCATCAAAGTCAAGATGGAGATTAGAAAGTATTTGGGGTATCACGTGGATAGGAAGAATAAAGTGGACTCTATATCTTGCAATATGATGGAGAAATACAACAATTCAATGAAATTGCAACACCCCTCTTTCAAAAGTTCAAAAAGTTGAACATTGGAAATTACATACGCGGATCATGTAAATGCTATATGTTTTGATAAGAAGGGAACCTGGGTAATAATTCATAACTTGAGAACCCAAATAATGTGATAGAGGAAAGGAATTCTATAGTTGGACCTCAATATGTTTTTCATTTGTACATCTACAAGGAAATAAGAAACATTGGGAACCAATGCCCAAAGCCAAGTGTAATTAGAGGTAACCAAAAACCTCTATGGTAGCGATGGATAGATTTTTCATCACTACCTCCGATGTGAATCTAAAAAATAATGTTCTTATAGATTCATGGGTTATACATTCAAGAATAGTGAACATAATTTTTTAATCTATTTCTACACATTCTTTTTTTTTCAAAAGATTAGTTGAATAATCCAAACAACATCACAAAGCAAGTATGTAGTGATTTCCGTGAAAATGGAAAATGTTTATATTATTGCATTTTAGGGATATAACACCTCTCATAACACAATTTGTAGACTAAACTTCCAAGAATACCTCATCATACTCCCTCTAATTAAATTTAATTGAATTCTTATAATTTATTGGCTTTCCCTATATATATCCATCCTAAAATGCAATGAGGGGGAAATCACCCTCTATATGATGAATTAACCCCCGATTCTATACAAGATAAAGTAGGGTGGTGAATCTTCTATAGAACCATCATCCCATGTATTGATATTGCTTCCCAATGAGCACATGGATCATTCTTATATTATTGAGCGTACGTAAAGAACCATCCTCGAATACATGCCTATTGTTAGGGAATTCACTGATATATTTCTTGTGTAATTGTCACATCTTCCTCCTATATGATATATGTTTTAATGAGGTATGGTTATTTGGAAAATCACTACAAAAAATGTTATATTTGTGGAACCTTCTAAAAAAATAAATTGATTGATGGATGAGGATGACACTTATGAATGATATTCATTGCTTTCTATGGTTAGTATGATATAATCACTGATTTATGATTAATTTCTCAAAATTAACAAACCATCATACCAATCTAACTCAAAATGGAGTTATGTATTATATGAATGATGAATGTGGCTAAATATTCATTTATTTAATAAATATAATGTTTAAAACTGCATTGATCACACTTCCTACAAGTATGAATCTTTTCATAATCTTCATCGATTCATCGAGGAAGGCACATTAGAGACCCTTGATTTAATAAAATAGACATTACATAACATTTATGAAATACATAATCATTATAATAATATACATGAAAATACTATAGTTTTTATTGTACCTTTGAAAATATTGAAAAATAAAACTAGTAAGTATGTGAGCTACATTATTAGCTATAGGGTTCTTCGTGACATGCACCCTTCTTAGACACCTCAAATATAATAAATATATTCATTACATAGGAAAGGAAATATAAAAAGGGGTGATATCAAATTGTTAGTATGTTTAAACAATGGATACATGTATGCATAATCATGTGCATAATTGTATGAGTTCATGATCATGAAAATAAAATATCATAGACTAATTATTAATGATCATATACATGAATCATGATATAAAGCATGGTTGTTCATAAGGCATGATTCAAAATTATGTAAAGGGTATTATCCATGAAACCATAACATTGGAGTAAGACATGGAAATTTGGAAACACATCCGCATATAATGATTTCTATAGTATCAAAGGCATCAATTCCAAGACCATCATAGTGGAAAAAGCCCATTACTGTACTGTTCGAACCCCATTCTAGCCATGTATTACTAAATTGAGTGAAACCTCTTTCCATCCCTCTATATCTTAATCGATTAAACCCTTGTTCCATCCCAATATTAATAATCCATGTAAACACTCATTTCATCCATGTATTATTGTACTGATTAAACAATCATTCCAGATTTGAATTAATGATCCAAGTAAACCCTCATTCCATCCCTATATTACTCAACTGATTAATTCCTCACTCCAGAGAATAATTATTGAACCATTTAATCCCTTGTTCCTTTATTTTCAATATCATGATCTATAAATCACTACCCAAGGCAATAGAGGGAGATATAGGTTCAACCCTTCATAAAATGATTTCATATATACATGTTCCACATGATAATAAATATACATATCATAACCCATGAAGTGAAATGGGCATCATAAACATGTAAAAATATCATAAATTGTCTTAATAGACAGGTTTCATAATAACATCATTATGAACATAACATGATATAAGAAGAGGGCTTCAAAATAATATTACCCTTGAAAGAGAAATGGGATTCAAAAACATATTACCCATGAAGAAGAAATGGGTTTCATAAGTGTCATGGAGTTAATGATAACATTATCATATTAATGATTTGAATGGAACAATTAGATTATTTCTTTGAAATGATTTAGTAACATCCATAGGTGTCATCTTAGATGGAAACTAATTTTGAAATTTAATCTAAAAATATTTCATAAAGCAAATATACATTCTTATTTCAAAAAGGATTTATTGAAAATACAACCATTTGAAAATTATTTCGATAGAAAATAAATTGAAAGAATTTAAAAAAGACATGAAATAATTTTGAAAACATTCTCTTCAAAACAATTAAATTACGCTTCAAAATATTTTAATAAACCTTGTTTATTTGAATGTACATGAAATATTTTAAAGAATGCAACAAAATGTTTTGAAAACCATTTCATGGAAAATACATTGAAACATATAATTAAATCTATGAATCATTTTTGAAATCATTTTTCTCAAATACTTTAAATCAAACAAGAAAATAATTTGAAAACCATTACATTTAAAGCATATTGAAAACAAAAAAAAATAATACTTAAATGTATTTTTAAAATAGTTTTCTTTTAAAACATATAAAATATGTTTTCTAAAACATTTTGTAAAAAAATTTCCATGAAAATTACATTTATTTAAATATTTTATTAAAAATTGTCTTTTTTAACAATTCAATGGTATCTTCGATGAAATGGATGTGCGTAAATCCATATATGTCGTATGAGGTCAAAAGAACATTCCTTTTTCTCAGTAAAAAGGATTAGAAACTAACTTTTCTGAAAGTGAAATGAATATTACCTTGAAGATATTGGTAGAATACAAGAAAATGTCACACTATATTTTATATATTATAGATTAATGGTATAATTTTATTGCATTCACATTTTAGAAAACATAGATTTTTGATCGATGAGATGGTAAAGTCGGACATTCCTGAAAACAATTTAATAACTATATTATGTACCAAAGAGTTAAAAATGATAAAAATACATGATTATATAATAATATAAAATGTATAAGGAAACTCATGAATATTCATGAGAGATTTATTATAATATTTTATCAAAGGAATCATAAACATACACAATCTCAAAAAGCAATGAGATTATCTCAATAAACTCTTATAACATTATAACATGGGATCATGCTATCCATGTTAGAAAATGAAATTTTATGAAGATTATAGTATCCTGAAGATATTAATATTCATTATTTTTAATGTAATATTGGATTTTACACTCCTTGAAAATGTGTTTAGGATCATAAAAACCATAAGTTTCAGTGAAGTCAAACTAAGACAAAATGTTTATACCGATTTGGTAAAACTAGAAACATAAACCCCATGAAAGAAGGAAAATAAAATTGGAATGTGAGTAAAAATAAATTTATTTACAAGGTACATAAAATAAAATCATGGGAATTACATAAACCACATAATAGAAAATTGTAGCAAACATAGCTTGTATCTCACAAAAATTAAAAGTTTGATGAAATACCCTTACCTTGTATCATGGAACTCTTCGTACTCATACAAGATTCCACAATAATAAATATAAGTTTATTTTAATTCACTTACAGAAAAATATTCATATACATAATATAATATATTTTTGTATTATGATGTAATATTACCCTATTGTTAATGATTATAAGTTAAAGTTTCACTTCGGGTAATCATTGGCTTTGTTCTTCGCAAGTGTCTTAATTTGTTTATGTGTTGGGACTTATAGATATAACATGTTTCAATAATTTAGAAAATAATATACATATAAGGTATATAAATGATATTAATATTATATTAATTTATTTCATTATTATGTATGAAATAGAATACAATGTTTATATAGACGGTACACCATTTGATCAGAACAACATTGTTTCTATTTTTATTTTTATATTGAATGAAAGTATATATTTGAAATTTGTATATATATATATATGTATATTTATATTTTCTTAAAATTTAATTACTATATAATAAATATCATATATTACCATTAAAACTATCCTTAATACATTTCATGTTATTTGTGAATGAAACACATCGTCTTGAGGGGCGGCAGTCCACACTTCCCCAAATGAGATTATCTTATTAACACCAAATGGAAGTTTAAAAGATATTTGTTAAAATAGGAATATTTATTCATAAAAACATAATATATTATGTATATTACATATATATTCTGTATTTTATATCACAATGTCCACTATGATTGGTGGTAATATATACATGAACAATAATAGTTTCATGATAAAGTAGTTCACCATTTATAGAAACAGTATGTTCAATATCAATTAGAGGGAGGTGTGGATAAATGTTTGTCAAACCCTTTTCATTAAAACATTATAATATATAGATGATTCTATTATTTTAGCACAATATGGGAAAAATTATAATGGATGTGATGGTGAAGGAAAATAATATAATAGAGTTTGAAAGAAGATGTTACCTCTAAATCAGGTAACTCTATTTGGTTGGTATCCAATGGTTTTCTCGAGATTGGTTTTTCCAAAAAATGGGATTCAATGTAAAATGGATGATTTTTTGGAGTATAGTTTATCATTTCTTTTCTTATCCATAGTGGCTTTTGTGGTGTTATTAATTGGTAAAGGTGGTGGCCTTTTATATGGAAGGAAAATGACACACATGTAATTTTTTGAAACAAATTTGGTGTGAACAAGTTATAACCTTTGAAAATACTTAACAAACCAACCGAAATCAATTAGATAATCTGTATTCCCGAAACATGGACATCCAGTTGGTCATGGACAAGTGGATATGTCGTTTGGGAAGTTAATTTTATGTTTTATTACTTAATTATGATTAATTTGGCCTTAATTGTTGTGATTAATTTTAATCGCTTTTATTAATCATTTTTGGAAAAAAAAATTATAAGGACTTATATGAATATTAATATTAGAATTTATATAGTTGTGTATTTTAGATTCTGAATTTCCTATCATAGAAGCGGAAAAAAAGATTACTTTTATTCCAATAGTCTAGAAGAAATAACAAGGTTTTAATGTAGGATAATATACAAACGATTTTTATGATTTTACATTTTCTTTCTTAGTGGAAATGATTATACTGAATGAAATTGTATTAATAGATGCAATATTATTTTTTTGACATTAAAAAATTATAATATCATTTATCATTGAAAATTATGTAGACTAAAGGCGGGTTTTCACTAAAAGCATTATTTTTCACTTTTAGTCAAACAAATAAGTTTCATAGAATAATCCACAAAAATTACCCTAAGATAATTTCAACTATATGAATTAAAATTTTGAATTAATTTTTTAATGTTCCCATTCAATATTTTCCTAAAATTAATTTAATTATTAAAGGCGATTCAATCAAGGAAACAATATTTTTTACAAAAAAGGACATTACCAAAAATAGTATATTTCATTATCAATATGTTTTATTTATATAAATAGTTATAAATAATATTGGTAAATAATATATAAATATTCTAATAAATAAGTTTAATAGTTAGGTTATAATTATTTCATTTAGATAATTAACAAAATATAAAGAGATGTTTCAAATAAACACAGTGTTGCGCACATCATATGCCAAATTGGTGCTTCTTATAGCGCAAGCCAAGTTGGTTTTGTGTGTAGCCCAATCCAAGTTGGTATTTCACAGGAAAACAATGTTTTACATAGTGTTTTAATACATATATATTTATATATCAATAACTACTTCAACTGTACTCTTAAATGAAAAAATATTTAAATGAAAAATTAATTTAAACAAAATTCTCAAAATATTGAGGTGTCACATTCTAAAACCCTTGAATTTCATCGTGATAATCGAAGGTTTAATACATAAAAATAAAATTTATTGAAACCAAAATCATAAAATATGATTCTATAACTACCCTTAAGAAGGGAATTTGGAACCTTTTCTATTATATGAAGAAGCATATAATTGGGTATCCACATAGGAGAACATAGGTTTGGTGTGAAAATTGGACAAGGTAAAAAAATGTAAATATTAATAGCCAATAATTGAGGACTTCCAAAAAAAGTGAATTATCAATGAAACATTTAGGGAATCATTGTAACATATCTATGACGATTCACGAAGCCATTGGTTGAATAGAAATTATGCTATTAGGATAAAAATATTTTTTGATCACATTCATAACCTTGATTAATTCATGATAAATTTATATAAACCATATTTTATTATTGGTGTGTTATTCAAAAAAATTCTAATACATCTATTACCTTAGGGAAAGAATGTATATAAATTAAAATTGGAGAATAAATCTCAAAATGTTCCATTAACGGATTAGAATGAACATAAAATTATAAAAATACATATTATTTGTATCTTAATAAACATGAATTAAAATATAAAAAGTAATAAAAATAAATCATCATAATTATGTATTTATTATATATAAATATAAATTAACCCGGATATTGTGTAGGCTATTGGTTGGCATTAAAACCTTTGTCATCCTTCAATCATGGGGTCAAGACCCAATGCCTTGTTGGACATGATTGGTTGTCACCCAACATTCATGGTGTCCTATTTTTTAAACTTCACAAATATAATATATAATATGAACATATTTGAAAAAAGGTAAATCACTTATTATCCATCTAAATGTGGGTTTCAATAAAAACTCATTGTACAAATACTTCCTCTAGAGCTTAAAGTAAACATTTCAACAATTGTTATCATTATAACAATTATCAATGATGAAAATAAAAAATGTTAGAATGAGAGTAAGAAAATTATCTTAACATTTATTCCCATATATAATATAAAGTACATCACATTTTCCACATTTATAGCATGTGGATAAACTCATTAAATATTATCTTGGAACATGGTAACTACTGGAATTACCATAAATCCTTTTTGAAAACATTCATGCTTCTCATCACAAAGTATATTGGAACTATTACATAAAACTAAAAATAATTTAATCTTTATAAATGATTACATAAAACACCCTTTATCAAGTCCTTAATTATTTCCATGGTAATCAATACTATCAAATTTACTAATTCATATCCATTGTATATTTATTCATATAACATTACTATATAGTAATGAACACATTAAGGGTTACATTCCCTTAGGAAAAGTATGATCTTGTCATTAAATGACATCACCAGTCCATAGTAAGCATTCCATATAATCTTGTTAATATAAAGAAACAATCCATTTATATTTCATCATTCGTAACTATTGAATCTGAATACTTAATAACATATTATCTTTCCTCCTTAATCCATTATCAATGCTACCACATCCTATTACACAATATTGTTTTTCCATTGCATATCATTTGTAGTCTCTTCATTGTCAGAAATGTATCCTTTACTCAAACCGGCATGTTGATTCTATTCAGGATCATTTCTACTGGGACATTGAGTTTCATGATGAACATTTCTTCAATACATAAAACACATAACCTTCAATTATGAGTTAGGGAGGCCAATATTCATATCCATTTATTTAAACTAAACTTTATATTTTGTACATATAGTCACTTGACCTGTGTCATTCTTTTCAAAAGTAAAAACAACTTGTCTCTCTAAGACATTCACTTAGATTACTCTTTCCACATTACGAACACAATGTAAATGAAATATTTTTTCTTCTATGGTCTCCATTACCCAAACTCTTAGTGAACTCCTTTTTTAACATCCTTGGTTAATCTAGGAGATTTTTAAGGTAGGCTTGGTTAATCATGTTATGGGAAAATGGATTTGGGATGATCACATCCTCTTTCAATCTAGTAATAATCCCACATGACTACTCATTATAAATCTTCCATCACATTCTACATTAATCTATATTCTTTCAGTTCCCGCCATTGACAAAAAGAAGAAGAAAAGTATGAGCATTACTTATTATTGTTTAAAACCACATAGTCATAAAAATAATTACTTATATGACATATATATACTGACACATTCCTTAATTTATGAAACATTTGGTTATCCTATGTTATAATTATCTGTATTAAATTTAAATCGTTTATGATTGTTCATGAAGAGTTTGTGAATTCCCAAAGCATATCCCCCGGGTGTTTAAGACTATGTGTATAGCAAGGCATGTTTTCCTGTACTAGATTTCCCCAAGTCAAGTACAAAATATCTTGTCTGAGTTGTTAACCCTAGGTACTACTGTACCAAAGCCACATCCACATGCAGTATTAGGAATAGTGTAAACTACTGAAATACCACTCACTCCATCCTTTTCCAATATTCTAAAACAATTTTCTAAATGTTTAAAAATCCTTATACATATACATAGAGACACCTATATACACATCATTAAAAATCCAAGGGTTTTAAATATGTTTTTATCTTCTTAGATTCAAGAGGACAACTATAACTTTTCTCTGTACATACTATGGAGACCCTTACTTTAAAAACATAAACATTATAAAAATATTTGGTAATACATAAACATTATACAAATAGAAACCCAAATAACATAGTTAGAATAGTGAAATTAGAACATGGTAACATAAACATAGAACATATGGGAGCTATATTACCTCCCACTAGGATCATCATGACTAGCACAATTTAAAATCACAATAAACATAAAACATGTCATTATAAACTGGGTAAGGAATAATAAAAAAGGGTATCCACAAATTATTTGTAAGGGTAATCTAGGGAGACATATACACTTAATCATGAGTGTATGGGCATTTGAACGTGATCAGGAATATAGAATATTATACCATCTATATCAACGATCATATTAATGAATCATGGTTTAAAGATTGGATGTCTGTAAGACATGAATCAAAATGAAGTATATAACCTAATCTGTGAAAGAATAACATAGGAGTAAGACACGGAAATGTGGAAACAAGAAAGCATGTACTGATTTCTAGAGTATCTAAGGCATTATTTTCAAGACAATCATAGTGGGAAAAGACCATGACTAAAATGGGTGGACCCATGTTCCAACCCATTTATTAAAGAACTGAGTGAACCCTCATTCTAACCCTATACAACTATAGCAAGTAAACCGTCATTCCAACCTCTTATTACAGAATCATGTAAACCATAATTCTAGACCTATATTAATAAAAAAAGTAAACCCTCATTTCAGAACTGCATTATTGAATTGAGTAAACCCTCATTGTATCTCTATATTATTAAAATGAGTAAACTCTCATTTTAACCTTTTATTATTAAATTGTTTAATCCCTCATTCCAGACTTGTCAACATCAAAAGATTTAAATCATTAAAAAATACAATAGAGGGAGATACAGGTCTCACCCGTCACATAACGAAATCATACATATATGTCCCAAAAGATCATAAATAAACATATCAAAACCCATTAAATGAAATGGGTATCATAAACATGTAAACATATTATAAACTATGGATAGTGGTAGGTTTTATAATTATTTCATCATAAACATAACTCATGAAACAAACTGGGTTTCAAAAGAATATATCTAGGGAAAGAGAAACATGTTTCATAAAAATATGACACCTGAAGAAGAAATGGGTTTCATAAGGATCATGAAATTAATCAAAACTCATTCATAGAAAGGATATGAACCTAATTTTTAGATCATTTCCTAGAGATTAATGAGTAACATCAATAGATATCATCTAAGATGGAAAATAATTTTAAAATATAATCTAAAAACATTGCTTGAGGAAAATATCAATTATTATTTGAAAATGGATATTTAATACATAAAACCATATTATAATCATTTCTATATAAAATAACATGAAAACCTCTAAAAGGGAATGATATCATTTTGTAATCCTTTTCCTTTAATACATTTAAAATAATCTTCAAAACATTTTAAAAACCCTTTTAATTAAAAAAACAGAATAACTTTTAAATATGTAATGTAAATATTTTTAAAACCATTTCAATGAAAATAATTTAAGAACATATAAATAATTCATGAAATATTAATGGATATAAATTTTCATGAAAATTTATATATAATCATGAAAGGTATTTAAAAACTATTTCATTGAAATACTATGATTACATTTAAAAAAGTCATGAAACTATTTTGAAAATAATTTTCAATGAAAGGATTTAAATGAAGATTATACCACATTTTGAAAACAATTTTTCATGAAAATTATTTTTTAAAAACATTTTCTTAATGATTAACCATTATAACAATTCCATGGGATACTTTATGAAATGATGATGGGTAAATCCATACATGTCATACAAGTTCAAAAAAAATTATTTCTAGAGTAACAATGATAGAAAAGTTCCTTGTTTGGAATGTGAAAAGAAGATTCACTAGAAAATATTTGTAAATGAAAAAAATGGGTAATATTTTATTTTATATATTATAGGTTAATGGAATAATATTATTGAAACTTTTTTTAGAAAACATATATTTTTTACAAAAGAGATAGAAAAGTCAAACTGTCCTAAATATACTTTCCTGACTATATTATGTACTGAAAAAAAAGAATATGATAAAAATACACGATTATATCATTATAAAACCCTATACATTAATACTCATGAATATTAATGAGTGTTGGATCATACAACTTTTTTTTCAATCAAATCATAAGAATAAACTATCTTGAAAATCAATGATATTATCTCAATAAAATCTTATAACTTGTTATATTGGGATCATGCTCTTAGCATAAATATTAAAAATTAAATGAATCATAACATATCATTAAAATATTAAAATTCATTATAAGATTGTAATATGGGAGTTTATAGGCCTCAAAAAGAGTTTAGGTGCATAAAATTACATAATTCTTAAAGAAGGAAAATTGAGACAAATCATTTTTATCAGATTGGTAATATTAAAAACATAAACCCCATGAATGAAGGAAAATTAAGTGGGCATGATAACACCCATAAATTTAGTAACATGGTAATTAGAATAAAATCCTGGGTAGTACATACAACACACAAAAGGAAAGAGTTGCAAACATACCTTGTATCTCACATAAATTAAAAGTGAGATGAAATCTCCTTACCATGTGTCATGAATCTATCCATACACATACAAGCTTCATGTATAATAAATATAAGTTTATTATACATATTTTACAGAATACTGTTCTATTACATAATTCCATATATGTTTTATTATGACCATATGTTACCAGATTGTTAATGATCACATGTAAAAGTTTTACTTCGAGTAATCATTCGCTTTGTTCCTCGTATGCATCTTAATTTGTTATAGTGTTAGTCCTTATAATTATATCATGATTCAAAAATATATAACATAATATAAATATAATTTAGTATAATTATATTTATGTTAATATAATATATTGAAGAATTATGTGTGAAATAGAATACAATGTTTATAGAGATGGTAAGACATTCTCACTCATGAATGTTGTTTGTGTTTTTACTGTCGTATTGAAAAAAGTATGGAAATGAAATATGTATATCTATATATCATTATTCATGTATCATTACTATATCATCTATATCATATAATTTCATTAAACCCATACTTAATAAAATGCATGTGGTTTGTGAATGAATCCAACCACTTTGAAGGGGTGGTAGTCAATAATTCCACAAACAAGATTATCGTATTAACACAAAATGGAATTTAAAAGGATGTTTCACACAAAAGTAATATAAAATCTTATAGAGAAAATAAATATAATATATTTAATATATAAATAGAGTTTACATCATAATGGCCCCAATGATTGGTGGTAAAGGATAAAATAACGATCATTGTTTCACGAGGCAGTTGTTTGTCGAACATAGATACAGCATGTTCAACATCCACTTGAAATGGGTAGATATGATGTACTTTTATTGGGATAGAAAATGACTCACAAGGAAATTTTAGGAAAAATTTTTGAGTGCATGTGTTCTTTCTTAAAAATAGTCTTAACAAACCAGGAAAAATAAATAATTGAATGCTTGTGGCCTAATTATGGACATATAATGGGTGTCAGAAAAGATTATAGGTCATTTGGGCGCACAATTGTTTTGTTTATTCCTCAATTAAGATTAATTTGGCCTAAATTTATGTGTTTAATTATAATCAATTATTCCAATCATATTGGTAAAAAAATTAACATTGTATTATTAGACTTTAAATGTTTGAAATAATTTAATGATTTATGTCATATTTTTTAAATTACAATCTCATAAGAGACAAAATTATGATCAGTGATAATCCTGAAGACATGATGAAATAAAATGGTTTTAATGTAGGATAATGATCAAAAGTTTGTTATGATTTTACAATTTAGTACAATGTGAAAGTGATTCTACTGAATTAAATTGTATTAATAGATTCACTATTCATCTCATATAACCTTAAATTTTTTTATAATATCATTTACTGATAATAATTAATTAAATGTAATGTAATTTCTAATTAAAAAAATGTATTTATCACTATTCATTAAAAAATGTATTTTATCAGAAAATTCCAAAAAATTATGTATGACCATGGATTTACACTCTTGTATGGATCCTTAAATTTTGAGTATAAATCAATAATTATACTTATTTTGTCTTCTTGGTGAGTTAGAATTGTTCATAAGGGTTTTCGGTGCATTCTCGGAGCTCGAATACAATATTATTGGATAAAACAGACTATGCACAAGATTTTGATTAAACAGTGCCGAATTTCCACATGGCTTTCCAAACCATGAGGATGGTGATATTATGGATAGTTGAACCTCACACAGTTGGTTCATGTCCATGTAGCCATACCGTGTGAACCTCCCTTTGTCAATGTAATGTCACATGGAAGGTGCATAGTTTCATCATACCTAGTGGGGGAAGACATATTATGTAGAATCGTCTCACACAGTTTGCACACAGTTTGAAAAATAGTGTGAACATACCTTGATATTTCGATGTGATCAGTTTTCAAATATTCTTTGATCTACCCTGATTTGAGACAAATCAATCGTTGATACCGGATGAGAAGGATCATACATCCCTATGTTGGGTGTTCCATAACTTATCGCTGATGTTCATTGATTTTTGAATGTTCTAGTCCGGCCCACATGTTTCGTTGAAAATAGTTTCTTAAATTTACATGACATGTATATAAATGTCAGAAAAGTATGATCACGCTCCATTTAAATTTTTTTTTGGTTATTAATGGTTTCACCTACAACTCCATCAGCCTAGTGTCAAAGGGTACACCACAATTGGGTTTTTAGTAATTTGGCATATTTACACCACCATCCTGGTCTGCCTTTACACGGCCATCATATCTGTGAATATTCATAAAATAAATGTCTTGTTATTACATAGAATTTGATAGTGGAATGTACCATGTTTTCTCACCACTTGACCTGTCTATGGTATGTTGTTCAAAATGGTTATTAAATGGGATACATGAAATATGAGATTGAAAGTATATTAAGTATATAACATAGCCTTAATTAATTATATTGAATAAATGTTAAATGTCTGTAGCACCCCATTCCATGTTAATGGAAGGCAGCATATTGATCCTCTCTAATTTCATATTCCATATTAGTTAATTAAGTCATTATTAAATTGTTGGAATGATACTTCTCCTATCCACACTAAAGGATGAAAAGGCATGGACAAACAAATAAATGGTTTCAACTCTACTTGACCAATACACACTAATGGAAGGCAATACTTGAATCAAATGAATTATTTCCTGATTACAACCTGAAATTGGAATTTACTGACTAAGGATCATCATGGATTATGATAGGAGAATACATTAGGTCTCAAGAACTCCATTTTGGGTCATGGATATGGTTTTCATAGGTCAATACCCACCTTGAATCTAGTCCTTGTCTATTCCTCAGATGCCATGCTGTAGCGTCCTTTACCTTATTACATGATACCAGTGATACACTCCTTGGATATATCTTTGAATAGTTGGTGCCATGGTGAAATCCCATAGGGCCCATTTTTCATAGGCCCTTTTTACCATTCTCGATCACCTTGGACTCAGTAGGCACCTCATTGTGGAATTCGTTGGATTAAGCTCCTTATATTACACTCTTACCCCTTAGCTAGAGTCAGATATAATTTTTTTTAGGTTTATATGATATTTATGATTCCTTGGTTATTACCCTATAACTCCCTTGTTTAATATTATTTCTGGTTGTCTTGTTAGGCCTTGATACCTTCACTACTTATAAAATCATGAGGTGATGTTAGTGCTAGCTATGTATAATGCGTCTTGTTAACATTAAATGGACAATACTTAATTAAAATGAACTGGTTACATGTTCAGACACCACACCAGGGATGACGCATGTACTTAGTTATTTTTTTTATACTGTACTTCTTTCTATAATTTATGTTTGAATTCTTGTACAATGTTTTATTCCATAAAATGTGCCAGATGTTATAGTAACTGTTGGTGGTGGCCCACAGAGATTTATCTCACACCCTCTATGGGTGATCTTTGGTACCAGGAGTAGATTACATGGTTGGATTTATTGACAAATGGAAGCATGCGACTTCTAATACATGATTGTGTGCTGATAGGATGGACCTTGATAGCCAATGACCTGGTAGAATCTCAGGATGCTTGGATTAGTCATGTTTTCTTTTACTTGTGGGAAATATAATGCCTATTGTTTGTATCCATGCTTTAATGTTTTCAAGTGACATAACATTACATCATTATTATTCCAGTTGATATAGTTATAATAATTATTTATTATACATTTCATCAGTTTTCATCCACTATTTATGTATATTTCTTGTGCTATTTACTATTCCAATATACTCCTTATATTGTGCTACACTCTAAAAAAATTGGAATAGTCTTCCCACATACACACCCTTTGCCATCGCTGCTCGTCTACAGCCTCTGGTGTTTTGGAAGATTCGTGGATTATAGAAGGTTAAACCAGCTTATGGTTAGGAAATGGAATCCAATTCCTCAAATCAATAAACTATTTTAGTAGATCTGAGGATCCATGGTGTTTTCTAATATCTACCTGAGATCGAGTTATCATCAGGTCGAACTAGATCATTAACCATACCTCCTAAAACATTCCATAGCATGTATGATATGTATAATTACCTTGTTATATCATTCAGTCAAACAAATTCTCCTATCAATTTCATGGAATTGAAGAATAGGGGTTTCTATACATATTTGAAATATTTTTTCATGTTCTTTTTGCACGACATCTTGGCATATTATCTCACTCTTAACAACCATGCCAAATATCTAAAGATTTTTCTGAGTACCTTGAGAGAGTGTTAGATTTATTCAATGACTGATAACTATGACTTCTAGATTGACAATGTCCACTTCATATGTCATATTATTTCAGAATCAGAAGTCACTATTGACCCAAAAAAGGATAGTGTTGTAGTTTCCTGGGAGCAGCATAAAAAAAATGTTTGATGTTATGAGTTTCTTAGGGATCCCTGGATATTAGATGAATTTCATACAATTTATTCTCATCTTGATTCACCACTTACTAGTCATAAAATGAAGGGTCTCATGTTCACAATGTCTGAATCATGTGAGGAATCCTTTCCTAAGCTAAAAGGGAGGCTTTTATTGGAACCTATTTTGATTTATCCAAAACTTGGTAAAGGTTATATCGTCTTCTGTGATGCATCATGCATTTGTGTTGGAGTAGGATTGATTCAGGAAGACAAATTCATTGAATACTAATTTCAATAGTTGAGGCTTCACGATATAAATTACATGACACACAAACTTGAGCTAGCAACAGTTTTCCATGCCTTACGTTGCTGGAGACATTATCAATTGGGAGAACACTTTGTGGTATATACGGATCACAAAAGCCTCAAGTATATATATTATCTGCATGGCTTGAACCTCAAACATTGGATATTTGTTGAATATCTACAATTATTTTGATTTTGAGCTTACCTATAGACAGGGAAAATGAAATTTGGTTTTAGATAAATTTTATTGGAAAACTAAAACACATACCATATTGGAAAACAGTGATGATTGTATGTTAATGGATCTCTATTTTGAATATAATCTAGAGATCCGTGATAGTCACGAGTAGTCAAACCTATAAGCCTTAATAGTTAACTCTTCCCTTCTTGAGAAGGTGAATAGTAAATGATTTTAAGATCCTTAAGGTTTAGTTCTTCGTGATAATATATGAGGGGATAACCCACCTCCATATTCATATATGGATAAAGATAACATCATTCATCTATGTTGACATATGTGGGTTACGGGAAATGTGAGAGATGAGTTGATAATAGAGTCCAACGCTTCCCAGTGGGATGTTCATCCAAGAATATTGAAGATCTATCAAGAAATATGATGCTTGTATTGGTGTCCAGGGATGAAATGTCAAAATGTAGGATTCATCACTAGGTGTTCTACCTATCAGTAGGTGAAGGTGGAGAACAAGAGACCTACTGGCTTGTTACAACTACTTACAGTCCTAGAATGTAAATGGGATGATTTTTCTATAAACATTGCAGTCATCTTACAGTAGTCACTCGGGGGTGACGATGTTATTTGGGTATTCATTGACAGAATAATGAAATCAATCCACCTCATTCCTCTACGATAGAATTTATCAGTTGATGAATTGGGATGACTGAATATCCTTGAGATCATACTACTACATGAAGTTCCAAATACTATCATTTCTGATAGGGTATCTCATTTCAATACACAATTCTGGAAGGGTTTACATAATGCCATGGGGACTCAGTTGCTTCTACGAATAGCTATTCACCCTCAGTCAGTACGAAAATCGGAATAGAAAATACATGTTTTAGAGGATATGCTCTAACAATGTGTCATCAATGTTGACAGTTTTTTGGATAATCCTATTTATCTCATCAATGTGGCATAAATAAATGTTTTCAGGCAATGATTCCCATGGAACCATTTAAGGCCTTGTATTTTATGTCATTTTGTTCACCATAGTGCTTGAAAGAGGAAGGTACAACTACCCTACTAGGTACTTGTCTTGTTTAGGAGACATCAGAGTAGTTCCAGCTGATTAGAAAGCAAATGAAAACTTCTCAATCTATGCATAAATATTATACTGATCACCATAGAGGAACACTTTAGTTCGAGGTTGGGAATCATGATTTCATTCTATTGTCACCCAGAATAAGGAATAGACTATTAAGGATGTAGGGAATGTGGTCACCTCAATACGTCGTGTTGTTCAAGACTCTGGAGAGAGTTGGGCTGGAATCTTATCAATTTCTATTACCTTAGAGGTACTAGGAAATACACGATGTCTTTCATTTATCATATCATCTTCTATATCATTATGATCCATCTCGAACCATTGATCCCGAGGAAGATGTGTTTGATGTTGATGATGCTTTTGAGGATTATCCAATAAACATTGTTGACCAAAGGAAGAAGGTTCACCGAGGAATGTCCTTCCCACATGTATGGCTAATATGGATGCCCGACCTAGTATAGGATGAGACATGGGAGAGGGATGAAAATTTAAATATTCAGTGCCTAGGGTTGTTCTCAGACAGTGTTTCCTAAATGTTGGAAGGAGAACTTTGGGGTGGGTTCTTTTAAGGGGAAAGACTGTAAGAACCTAGTATTTTCACTCAGATATAGATCATTTTATATTTAGTATAAATATATTCATTAGATCTAAATAAATTCCTAATGAGATAGTAATGATTCATCGACTGTTCGGGGCTTTTTCGGAGACCAAAACTCATGTTTTTGGAGAAATTAGACTATGCGCAAGGTTGATAGTAAACCGTGTGGGATTTCCAAACAGTTTTCCGAACCATCCAGTTGATGTTTTTTCAGAGAGTGGCACCTCTCACGGTTGGTGCATGTCTATGAATCCAGGCCAGGAAAACACCCTTTTTAGGTAATCTTGCATGTAATGTGCACAATTTGATCAAACCATGAGAGGGATAAATTTTCATGAAGAACTACATCTCTCGGTTTTATCATGGTTTGACAACCCTACGTAGGTTAAAATCCTTTTTAATAGGTCTACAATTACATTAATAAACTAATTATGCCTCACTTCCTCCATAATCTATATTTATATAGGTTTGAACTAATTATCTCTCAATTTGGAACATTTAGAAGGAATAGTCTAGTGATCAATAGATCAGCATTGTCCATCATTTGATCAAGCTTGCATTCGTCACCTTGGTTGTGCAACAATATGTACTCGAGAAATATTTAGCCATTCTTCTTCTCATTCTCTCTCGACCTAGATGTTTCCAGGTGAGCATTTTTCACCTTTTCATACAACTACAACTATCCAAGGAATATCAATGGCTGATACTGAAGGATAAGTATCATACAACACTATAGTGGGTGGTCTATAACATATCCCTACTATTTTTTGATTTTGGGTGTTCGGGTGGGGCCCATCGATTTGTTTTGAAATTGTTTCAATAATTTACATTCCATGAATATAATTGTAAGAATTTTATGATAATGATTCTTCTAAATATGTTATTAGTTGTTAGTGGTTTCACCTATAACTCAATTTTCCTCATGTCAAAGGGTATTCCCCAATTGGGTTTTTAGTGATTCACCATATTTGAGCCACTGTCTGGGTGGGCCGTTACATGAACATTCTAATGGTGAGTCTTCTTATCATAGGTGGCATGTTATTACTAAGAATTTCATAGTGGTATGTACCATGTATGCTCACCACATGACCCATCTAAGGTAAGTTCCTCAAAATGGTAATTTAATGGGACATGTGAAATATGAAATTGAAAGTATACTATATGTATAACTCGGTATTAATACACGATATAGAAAATGGTTACATGTTCCTAGAACCCCTTTACATGTTAATGAAAGGTAGTAGAGAGAACCTCTCAAAGTGAATATGCCTCACTGGATAATTAATACTTGATTATATTTTTGTGATGATACGTGACCTATCCACACTAATGGATGACAAGGATTGGACCAATAAATAAATGTTTTAAACTCTACTATACCAATCCACATTAATGGAATGAAAAACTAAAAAAAATTAATTATTTCATGATTAAAATATCAAATTGGAATTGACTAACTCGAGAACACGTTGGATTTTGAAAGGGGAATACATTGGTTCTCAAGAACCCCATTCTGATTCAAGGATACAGTTTCCTTAGGTTGACACCCACATAGACTATTGTTCTTTTCAATTCCTCGGATGTCAGGTATCCTAACACAGTGACCTTTTATTTTTAAACGATCTATTGGATACACGACATATATTTATATTTGACTAGAAGGTGCCATGTTGAAAGGATATAGAGACATATCTTCACCTAAACGCATTTTACTTTGGTCGATCACCAAGGAATAGGTAGGCACCTCATTGTAGAATGACTTGGATAACACTCCTTGGATTATACTCTTAACCCTACACTAAACTCAGATACTACTGAGTTAGGATTCTATGAGATTTTTGTTAACTTTGTTATTACAATGGAACTCCCTCACATTATATTATTTCTAGTTGCCTTGTTTTGAATTTGGACCTTCACTACTAATATTATCACAAGGTGATTTCAGTGATGGATATGCCTCACATGACCTATAAAAATTAAATGGAAATGGATTACTTAAAATGAACTGGTTACAGGTTCAAAAACTAGCTGAGGGATGATAAAGGTACATGGTTATTTAGTTATATTGTACTACTTGTTTAACTTTATATATGCATGCCTGCACATTTTAATACTCCATTAAAATGGTCAGATGATGTAGAAACTGTGGGTGGTGGCCCACTGAGATTTATCTCACATGCTCTTCATATGTTGTTTGTTACCATGAGTGGATTACATGGTTGCAGGTATTGAAAAATTGAAGCATGTTCCATCCAATACATGATTTTGTGATGATAGGATAGGGCAAGATTGCAGATGATTGAGTAGGATCATGTGATGATTGAAGTACTCTTCTTTTCTATTACTTTTAGAACATGTTATCCCGATTTTCTGAATCCAAATTTTCAAGTATTGTAGGATTTATAGTTTTATAGTGACACGACATTACATCAACTTTATTAGAGTTGATATAGTTATTTTTATTCTCATTTCATTATTGCATCAATTTTCTACCACGATTTATTTATTTAGATTCCATTGATTACTATTCCATATATTCCTTATGATGTACTACACTATGATAATGTGGGAATTATTTTTCCAAGGTCTCACTCTATCTCATCTCTATAAGTGGACATCGTCTGATGTTCACGAATAAGCACTTGAGGTCATGTGGCCTATCGGGGTTGGGGCACCTGTTAACTGACATCCGGGTCTGGGTCTTAAAAAATTCACCCTAAGATAATTTTGACATTTTGAAATCAAAAATGAATTTTATTTTATCAAATTCAATTTCAAAATTTAGGAAAAATTAATTTTATTATTAAATGCGGTTCATTCAAGAAGACAATATTATAAACATAAAAGGACATTACTAAGAAATTTTTCATTCATTATCAATGTGTTTTATAAATATAAAACAATTATAACATATATTTGGAAATATTATATTACTATAAATATAAATATGTATACGTATTATTTTATAATTATTTCATTTAAATAATTATTACAATAAAAAGTGATGTTCCATAAAAAAACATAGTGTGGCTAGCATTTTACACCAAGTCGGAATTTCATGTATAACAAGCCAAGTTGGTATTGCGTGTAGCAGAAACCAATTTGTTATTTTTTGCGAATTTAATATTTGACCATGTTTTTTAATATTTATATATATAAATATATATAGTTATTTCCAGTTTCATGTGAAATAAAAAAATATGGAAAATTGAAATTAATTTGAAAACAAATTTTCTAGATCTCAGTGTTACAAGGTATTCCCTTTATGTTGATGATAAAAGAAAATTTTATTTCCTATACCTAAATGTAGTTTAAAATTCATTAGAAAAACATTCCCATGCATGATTTGGAGTTGTAAGATGTGATTATTGCATTGAACATTTGGTGTCATTATCTCTTTTGGGAGAAGGGTTATATATATATAAATTAAAAAATTCTAAAACATATATTCACATAAAAAAGAAATGAATATGTGCCAATGAAAATGGTTAGAGCTCAACAAGTATTATGAGTTCCAAATTCACTACCAGTTTGGTAAAGCGAAAAAGGTAATAGATGATCTATGTAGAAAGACCATAGAAATTATATCATTGATGTGAAATGAAAAGAGTTTAATATTAATAGATTGGATGAAGATCGATATAGTAATAAAAAAGATGGAATGTCATCAATTCATTGACAAATGATTTCTAAATTGTCTCTTTTGGAAAGGATAAAGGATGCTAAAAATATGATATGGAAATTCAGAAGAATGTGGAAACTATTAGAAACATTAAATCCTTACATATCAGTGTTAACATACAAATATTTGGTGGATTTGTTTCAATACTATATGTTCCACCAAATTAGAAGTTATGGAAATAACATTTAGATGATTTAAATTGTTCATATTTCTCTATTAACAAAGAAAACTAAATTATGTATTGTGATCATAGGGAGTACTATTTGTCGAATAACATGATGAAGGAGATCTCTAAATATACAACAGTGTTCCTAGTATGATTGAAAGTGATGACTAACAGATAGAACATTGAGGGGTCGATGAAAATATTATACATACCAATAAGGAAATAATAATAAATCACCATGGAATTTTCCACTGGACTTCTGAATATATAAAAATGAATGAATTATATCTTTTCTGTTGTGGGTGGTCTTAAAATTAATGAAAAATTTGTTGAAATTTTAGGGTGTTTCTCACTAGATCAACTAGAACTGATAAACATAAGGGAGGTGATAAGGCTTTATGGAGTACCATAATCGATTATATCCGATTAATATCCATGATTCATCTCTATATTTTGGAAGATCCTCCAATATGATCTGAACACAAATATGAACATTAGAATGCCCCATCTCCTCAAACTAATGTCCAATCTGAGTAAAATATCCAGAAACTTTCAGAAATGATGAGAGTATTCTCAATAGACATTAAAGGATGATGGGTATAACATATTCCTTAAATGTAGTTTTCTTACAACAATAGTTTCCACTCAATAATCAAATTGATCCTTATTAAGCCATTTATGGGAAGAGGTGTAGAACACCGACATGATGGAATGAAGAATGAGAACATCTAGGTCCAAAAATGGTCAAAGACACGGTGGAGAAGGTTAAGACTGTCCAGCAGTACATCAATGCAACCTAAAGTCGACAAAATATAAATTTTATCAATCCTTGATGAAACCTAGAGTTTTATGTTGGATACATGGTATTCATTTACATATCTCCATTGAAGAGAGTAAGAAGATTTGGAAATAAGGGAAAGCTTATTCCAAGGTATATCAGTCCTTTGGAGATCCATGATCACATTGGAACATTGGTCTATATATTAGAACTCCAAATAATCCAGTATGATTGCCAAGATGTATTCCTTGTATCAGCCTTTATGAAGTACATACCAAAACAATCACATGTACACAATCTAGAGGTGGTACCATATGAGAATGACCTCTACTATGAGGAAAGTCGTTGAAGATCATAGATCGTAGAGTAACTGTTATACGAATTAAGTCCATACCTCTAATCAAAGTGTTGTGGAGAAACCAATAGATTGAATAATTGATGTGGGAACAGTAGGATGTGATAGAATAGTGTTACCCTAATCTATTTTAGTTTGTGAAAAGGAAATTTAGAGAGTGAAATTTCTTGAGTGGGAAGGATGTAAGAGCCCCATCCATTATGAATAAAATTACCTTTCCTTTAGTGTATTATGGATATGAAAATCACATGTAATCATTTTTGATTATTATATCCAATGGAATTTAAATGACCATTAAGAATCATAATCGTTAATAATGTAGTTGTAAAACATTGATCACACGAAATTATAAATATAGGGTTTTTAAAAATCCATTAGGGACAAACAAAAGACGTAATGACTTCAACCTGTAGGATCACACCCTATAAATCCCATTTATAGAAGCGTCCAAGGGAGATATCATTTGTTTTATTTTCCTTAGACTAATCCCAATCCATGATCCAAAAACCTATGAATGATAAAAACCATTTATGGTAGAAGTATGAGATAATCGATATCATGACCCAAACCATTTTCACAGAATGACCCCATGAATGCCCCAGCATCACAAAACATTCATTTTGGGTGTATGATGGTGTGAAAAAGTGATATGTAACAATAATAGAATTATGATTATGTGAATTGTATTTTTATTGAATAATGATTATACATTCATTATATTATTGTTACTTTTTAACTGATTTTTAATGAAGATATAATTATTTTGGTTAAAATTAAAATTCAATTAAGAAATATATTTTTGGTCAATTAATGTATTTTTTAATTATAAAATAATTATACAATATTTAATTATTAAATTACTTTTATTACATATAAATAATCATATAATTTTTAGGAAGTAATATAAAATTTATATTAATGTTTGAAAACTATTTTTTTTAAACCCATCAATTAAAAATAAATATATGTTTTTATTTTAAATGTGAAAATTAAAATATTTTGAAAATTATTTAGATAAAATGTATATTATTTTTTTAATAAAGATATTGAATTAATCCAATGGTGAATTTTTAATAATTTTCTGAGACAATAAATTTTTTTGGTAAAAATTAAATATAGTATAAATATATAATGTGTTTTATGACATCATAAAGACACACTAGTGATGTAATAAAAAACAATAAAATTTATCTTCGGCCAAATATACATTTTGTTGTTAAAAAATTCAATTTTTGGTTAATTTGATTCATATTATAAGGCCTTAGTAAATCCTAAAGGACATATAAAAAATATTAATATTTTAAAATAATTTCCTTGAATGTTTGACTCATATCCACATTAGAAAGGCCAATATTTTAATATATTCATCCCATATCAGTTTTAAATTATGTGCACCACTCCCCTTTTCTTGAAACAATGGTCAAAAATCATAGGATGGTCTATGGTTTCGAATATATTATTGTGTAGTGTCCAAAAACAAAATAATAAACAAATCTACATCCATTTATATATAATCCAACAGAAAATCCCAATCATATTCGGTAAATCTCATTGAAGCTTAACCACCCTATGTCCCATACTCCCTAGAGACCTCCTAAGTCTCCCTAAAAGAAACCATGATTCCTTCCCCAATCCTTAGGGATTAATCATCCTAGTAACATATTCTCAAATTTCGCTCTTCCTTTCCATTCAAGTACCTTGTTTGAAATTAGTTTTTTCAATTTGAATTGGTTATATTTTCATCCTTTTATAATAAATTACCTACATTACATTTGATGTTATTTCAAAGGGCTTTAATTTATTTTCCCTCATTAGGACTCTTCCCTAATCCATTATATGCTGAAAATATATAAGGTTTCCTTTCATTCTCATTTTTTAACAAGTTTAATTGTATGGTTAAATCCATATATTTTAAATTAAAAATGAAGGGGTATATTTTTTTCATGCCCTATATTTTCCTTATAATTTTTCAATTACGAGATACCCCATTCTCTGTCACTAATCCCACCACTGAACACGTGTTATCGGGCCAAAATTCATTTAGTGATTTCTCTCTTCTCATTTCAGTTCAATAATATTGTTTATATTACACATCTATATTCCATTTCATATTTTACGATATTCTATTCCATGATCCCTTTAAATTTAATTTCATATATAAATAATGAGATACTACTTTCACTATCATCAACCCAAACTACGAATTTCTATTTGATGTCATTACGCTGTGGAAGATTCCCTATGATTTACAATCCAAAATCATCATCTAGTGAACATCATACATGTTTCAATATAAATGGAATTCCTTTTTATGATCTTGTACTTATTTATTGGCGAATTAAATTCATGTATTCAACATTACTTATCTATTTAATATATTATTTTGTTTAATGAATCCATGTTTTATGTTCAGTATTGAACACTTTTACATGAAAACAAAATGATTATGTATTGTGCACCCTAATAGTGCTACAATAAACATGATAATATCATGATAAAATATGGGAAATGGGGATTTACTCTTGATAATTCTTGTTTAATGAGGTTCTACCGATTATAATTCATTTAAACTAAGGGATTACTCATTTTAATCCATCAGCAATGAGCCATTCCACATTATAATATCATGTTTTATGTTGTTTCTATATTTCAAAGTCAGGAATATCATGATATATAATTACTTTATGTTAATGTTTCTCTTATTATGTATTTATATTCCTATTTCCTAGCATTTATTTTTTTTCTCATGTTGTTTCTTTTTTACTCCCTTATTAAGATTTATAGATCACCATTTTATTGTATATATCCTCTGGATATCCAATGCAATGAAAACTATGAAGGGATGTCGTCGGCATGTAAAATAAGATTTCAGTAATGATTTTTTATATCATGTTTTAAAATGATATGTAATATTCCTATAGATCAAACACACTAGACCTCTCATTCATCTATGTTGAATTAAGTAAAATTTTATCTAATAATTCATTATTAAAATATAAAATAAATGTCATGGTTGTTATATATGATCATGGGGACTTTATACAATTATCATTAACAAACCATAAAGACAACGAAAGTAATATGAATAATATATAACATGATAAAATATCATAAAAACACCCATAAATATATCACATGATATTAAAAATGAATTTCAATAATATCATGTGAGACATACACCATAAATTTTTACCACCCATTAGATGATCATTTTTATTATAACAAAGAGGAATAAGTATATCAACTGCAAGTGACACCAAGGAAGCACCCGGTCTTGTCCCTGAAATTCTTTGATGTCCTGCGAATACACCCATTACACTTCCATCTATCTAAAAACATGGCATACATACCTTCGCCTAGTCATTTACATGAGAAATGAAGTCTGGGAACATAATATAGGGCATGTTAGTACTATGATTATAATACTTATAGGCCACCACAAATGGTGTCCCTTGATAATATTGAGTAAAATATGATTGTGTAAGAATTGCATTTTATGATGACCAAAATGATAATCCAATATTTCATCACTCCATTCTTGAACTAACATGGCTTTGTAACCATTATAATTCTACCAGTTCAAGAATGGGATTAAGTACCCATTGTCTAAACACACCCCAAATGAGAACGATGAATCACCCCTCTTATTATTCCATGAATCAAGTCATCACCATGCTCATTGACTCTTGATGATTAATGAATCATTAAATATGAATTATATTACTACCATCCACTACTCTTAGCTCATAAAATATGAATTATCCCATATCTAGGGATCATCCAACTCTTATATTGTGATCATTGTCACTACCCAAAAACCCATAGCCAATATCTATTATATATACATCCCCATGTATAATGATATATATAATAACTCTGATTCACATCTATAGAGGATTCCAACAGTCATCTGTGGTTCTAATCTCCCTATGGTTCTATCTGTGTGCACACAACCCCAACATCGTCATCCTCAAAGGTGAAAAAAATCAACAACACCCAATGGACATAATCCCATTGAAGTGAAACCACCCATTCGTTTGAGAATAATATATCCCCACCAAATGATATTGGTCAATCAAATTTACAACTAGTAATAAGTTCCACATCATTTAGAAAAACATATGGAAAACTCATCAATAATGTTTCAAATAATGGACCCCAACACATTATGATTCAACAGAGAACAACACATATAATAACTACCCAATCTTAAAAAACCCCAAGATCTCCATACATGAATGTTAGAGACATATTATGGTCTCGGTTCCAGTCCCTCACACATCCCATCCCACACCCATGAATCACATGATGAAAAAAGATAAATATTTAACAATACAGAAATATATTTTCCATATACTAACTATATTTAGGATCCTATTAAAAACGCTAATATAATTAAGGTTTAATAGGATAATTAGAAATGTTAATAGTATACGACATCTCAATAGTTTATTGAAATGAATATATTATTGTTTGATCTGATTATTAATGTTTCATGTTTATATTATATTTCTGGGTTTAGATAATTGATGGATCTAAAACAAATCATATGAATACTGAATGTGATGATGAATTAATTTACAATGCCCAAGAGAAAAACAATAAATTGGAATCTGGGATGCAAAATATTATTAGTATAATCACTCAACTTTACAACCCATAAATTGTAATTCATATCATGTTGATCTTCTCAATACACCAAGGATGGATAAATATTCCATTAAGTTATTATGTGATGTTTCCAATCATCTATTTATCGGTATCATAATACACGTGTTTTAAATAAAAAGATCAATTTTATTTAGAATATATTATCCAGTCTTTAGGGATTAGATTATGTGAATGTTGTATTTGTAGTCAATAACATGAATGTTGATGCTGATCAATGGTATAAACATAACAAGAACACAAGGAAAGAAGAAGAAATAAAATCCTTTTAATGGGAGTTGTTTAAGAGGGTGTTTTACAAAAAAAATTTTGACAAACTCTTTATAATATAAAGGAAATGTACTTTTTGGATTTGAGATAGAAGGTTGATAAATATAATGGTTCCTATGATATTGAAGTTACATGGCATTAAATTTAAGAATTTTTCTTTATAATAAACCTTGTGAGAGAAATTGATCAATTTTATAGTGGTCTAAAACCTAGTTCATAGAAGGATTTATCTCTAAGATACATTACAAACAGTGAATA
Source organism: Viscum album (assembly GCA_963277665.1). Lineage (NCBI taxonomy): Eukaryota > Viridiplantae > Streptophyta > Magnoliopsida > Santalales > Viscaceae > Viscum > Viscum album. The sequence continues at coordinate 1,440,319,948 of OY728159.1, forward strand.
AATAATTTAGCATGCCCTGATGGTGGGAATAGAGAGTGGTATATCTAATTATTATATTGGTTTTAGTGATATTAAGTGAAAATATAGCTTCATGGAAACCTGAATGAAAACTCCCAAGGATGAATTAATGTCCAATAATCTAAATGCCGAAACTACAGGGTAAAACACTATTGATTTTTTTTTATGAATCATTGAAATGATTCGATTCTGAAAAGGATCTCTATTGGGATAATGATTGTCGATGAGTTATGGAATGATAAAATAAATACAAAAAGGTAGATGAATGATTCAACCGTTGATGGTAAATTATATATACTTAGGTATATTTATAATTATGTAAATCAATATTCTAATACCCTAGCTATGGAGTATGTTGGGACTCAATAACCCCCTATGAAAATGGATAGAGGGAATGAATTTGTTATTATAATTTAAGTGGGTCAGGAGAACTACATGGTGAATGGTACACTTACATTTAAGCATTTAAGTAAAAATATTTTATTTGATTCAATATATACCCACTATTTAATATAAAAATAATTTTATTTTGGGTATAATGTCAACAACTCAATGATTATATGTTGAGTTTCTAGTAATAAATCCTAGTGACATGATGATCATATTTCAAGTCAAAATATCCATTATAATAGATCATTTTTGGAAAAAATTTCATGAAATTAAATTGGTTCTCCCTATAGATGAATTTGATATGATTTTTGGCATGGATTTACCCTCTATATATAGATCCCATATAAATATCTAATATTTGGAAATCATGTTTGATATTTTGTATAATCATATGATTTTCTGTCAGTGTGAGTATGAACATATCTTCCAATGGATGTCAGTTCCATTATATGGGTTGTGTTGTCTATCTATAGGGGATATTTTTCACAAATGTATAGGGATAAAGTCAAATTTAAAAATATTCCTTTTGTTAGGGAATTTTTTGATGTATTTTTTAATTACCTTCCATATCTAATATGGAATTGAAACTATTGAATTTCAAAATAAATCATACACAATGATACACCTATTTCAATGACTCCATAATGAATGGTCCTGATAGAGTTATTGGAATTGAAAAATAAACTCTATGAGAATATAAATAAGTGATTCATTTAGCATAGTATTTTACAAAATGGTTCACTAGATCATTTTTAAATAAGAAATGTGGTCTAGTGAAATTTTTTTTGATTAAAATTAATATAACTATATCACTATCGAGAACATGTATCCTCTACCGAATCTCAACTATTTTGTTGATCAATTGTACAGAACTCAATACTTTTTTAGAAATTGTATTCAATATGTATATCATCAATTAAAATTTAAGGTAGAGTATAAATCCAAGATAATCATCCATACATGTCATGGTCATTATCAATTTAATGTAATTCCATTTGTACATACCAATTCTGGTAATGTATATATGGATTTAATTAATTGAGTGTTCAGATATGACCTTGATCACATTTTCATTGACATTATATATGATATTCTAATATATTCAATGAGATTGGGAGTGTATTGAAACGATTTTAGGATTATTATAAAGACCCTGAGGAAGGATTATCTATATTCCAATTTAAAAAATATGAATTTTAGCAAAATTAAGTCTCATTTTTATGGAATATATTTTCAATTATTTATATGATGGTAGAACATTAAAAGTAAAAAAGTTACCTACTTATGGTCTAGACCAAGCGTGGTAATAGAGATAGGAAATTTTAATTTGGTTGGATAGATATTATTGATGGATTGTGTGGTATTTATCATGAATATGTAATCCAATATCCTTGTTTAATTATATGGGAGATAAGTTTCTTTGGATAGATTAATATGATGAAAATTTCAATGAGAAAAGAAGAATGTTGGTCAATAGACATGTGCTTACATTATCCAATAATGGATAAGTTTTCATAATCTATAGTGATTTTTCAATGATGTGAATTGGATTCATTCTCATAAAGATTGATACGGTGATGTCTTAGGCCTCATGAAAAATGAATATTCCAAAGGAAAATTCCCCGAAAAATGATACGGAGTTCATAGTAATAATTCCTCACTGGAAATATTGATTCTCCATCATTATGGTGAATAGTTTGATATATATAACGATCATTTATTCTAGAAGTATATATTCATGAAGAATTTTATAAATATGAGCTAGAGATTATGGTTGGATTTTATAAAACATTATCCATACTAAATACATTACCACCCTTGGAAGGTGGAAATTGTAGATATTGTAGAAGGATAAAAAAACTTGCTAGTTTTTCCATGTTGATGATTGAATGTGACCCTATATTTCTGGATTTTCATAATATAGAAATTAAAATCCTGAGAAAATGAGATAAATAATAGCTGTGTACTGTGAATGATCAAAAATTTATTCATGTAAATATTTATGTGGAACAATAGGAGGATATAGTTATACAATGGATAGTGAGAAATATTCTTGTGTTCAACCATGATTGTGATGCAATGATAATGATCAATAATAGAAAATTTGTTCCATTACGATGATTTTTTTATTGAATTTCAAATTTCATCATTCTATATCCATCCTAGAAGTAATAAGATTTATAGGGATATGAATGAGTACTTTTGTCATAAAACATAATAATAGATATCAGATAGTATATATACCAATTCCTAATATGTCAACAATTTATGACCAAAAGACATAAATCTAGGAGTATGATACAATTATTTCCCATACCAAGATGTAAATGAAAAAATATTACCTATCATTTCATTATCAAACTCCACAAAACATAAATATGAACTATTTTATTGTGAATTTATCTGATTGACTTATGAATTCATCACATTTCATTAAAATATGTGAAGATTCATCTTCTGATCAGGATACAAGGTTGTATGTCAAGGAAGTTGTAAGGTTGGATGGAGTAACATGTTCTATTATATCTGACTAGAATTCAAGGTTTAACATGATGTTTCATAGAAGTATTCAACATGATATTGGAACAATATTGATTTTAAGAAGTATATATTATCCTCAGATAGATGTTTTGTATGGAAGGACCATTCATGCTCCATATGTCTTATAGATGGATTTATCTATGTTTTCAAATGTGATCATGATAAACAAATTTCGTTAGTATAATCTTCATACCATAATATCATTCACTCAATTATATAGATGGATCCTCAATAATACCTCTATGTAACACTGTGTAAAAATAGAATGGGTTATCATAAATTCATATAAATAATGTTATTGGAACATGGATTAACATAGAAAAGTTTAGTGAAACTTATATCTTCTGAGCAGCCATTAGGGAATCACAAAGTTGATAGAAAATCCATGCTGACAAAAATTAGTGATATATAGAGTTTGAATTCAGTGATAAAGTATTCATTTGAATATGTGCATGGAATAATGTTATAATAATTATGATGAAAAAACTTAGATCCCTAAAAATATCAATTCAATTATAATTTTTTAGCATGTTAGGTTTTTTCTAACCTAAAGTAGCACTCATAAAACCCTTATCAAGGTCATGATGTGTTCCATGTCTCTCTCATGATGATGTAAATACATGAACCTTCACATGTAATAAAATAAATGTTTACAGAACTAGTGCATTAACTCTCATATATGGAATAACTAATGATGATATTTGATTGAAGATATAATTTTCTGCGAAACAAGACTACTAACCTGGTAAAAGCTTTGTGGTGAAACCATAAATTTCAAGATAAAATGTAGAAACCCGAATATGTGATATGGAAAATGAATACATAGTTGTTTATATCAATATGATTTCATTTCAATAAAAAAATCATATTAGTGTAATATAACATAACAACATGATATTTTATGATATATTTCTTTTCAAATAAAATTAATTTCATTAATATCTTGTTATACAAAAAACCCAAGTCTATATCATTGGTAATATAGTATTACGTTATAGAATGGTTGTAAAATTAATTTTATGAATATTAATAAAATATTATTATTTAAAAATATATCTATAAATTTTTTAGATAAAGAAAATATATAAGTATTCATATTTTAGTAAAGTCACTATATATTTCTAAAATACATGTTTCTTTAGATATTGTTTTTATTTATATTTATAAGGAAATTATGTAATTATTTATTTCCCAATATAAAAGTTATATTCGATAAAATGAACTTATTTTTTGAAATTAGTATGTAAAAATTAGTATAGATTTAATTTTTTATAATTTTCTCAAAATATGTTTTTAGATGAATTGTGAAAATGAAAATTTTTACAGAATAATGTATTATTTTTTCAAGAATTTTAAAAGTTAAATTTTTGTTTAAAATGACTTCAATGTAAAATTATTTCAATTATATTGTGAATAAACCAATTTATGGAATTGGAATCAATTTTATGATTTATTTGGGTTTAAAATGGCATTATGTTTAAGATGACATTTTTTCTGAAAACTTTTTTTCATCGGATTTTATGGGTTAACTACTAAATTAAATTATACTAATCCTTTAAAATTATTTTTATAAAATTAATTCTTTATTTTTATTCTTCCCAATTAATATTAGTTAACAAGTATAACTGAATTTTTTGACTTAATATATAGTAATAGAAACAATTTTTTTACCATGATTACTGTTAAAACATGTTTACTTGGTGTTGAAATAAAGAGTCCAGTGTTAAAATGAACTAAAATGTTTTATATATCTTATTATATATCCATATTTTAATCATATATCAAATTATATTTAGAAATTTCTAATTTTTAATCCATTTTATAGTGTGATAAAATAATATATTTTAATCTTCTAAATAAAACTATGTGTGTACACTACCAAATTTATAAAAGGAAACCCTATATCCTATCCTCTCCATACTTCTGGAGCCTAATTGATCAAAAAATAAATGACCAAATACCTTAAAACATCTATATCCAAATCCCGGAGTTCTTATTTTTTATATAATACCATCATAAGTGGGATTAATGAGCTAATCAAAGTAGTTTGTCTTCATAAAAAGTGTATATTTTAATCAAAAGATTCTGTTTTATTTAAATTTATATGACCTCATAATATATGATATTCACATTAAATTTATTTCTTATATAGACTAAATATACATAAATTAAATTATTATAATTTAACCAGTAATATAAACATTCTTTTCAATCAAATGGTAAATGAAAAATATCGTTCATTCATACTTGTGGATTACCTCACCCACGTAGCTATATGATTCATTATCTATAACCATAATTATTGATTGGTTATTGTGATTAATTTAATTATTATACATTATATATTTATACCTTTTTACGTTTGCATCCATTTAAAAATGAAAACGTCTCTTTTGTGTATGTGTGGACTACCACCTCCACGAAGAGATATGACACTTTTTTTTGTTTTTACATTATATAGAATAATATAAAAATAAATTTAAATAATTAATTGATATATATAATATAATAATTATTATATAATTTTTAATTGTTATTTATCATTCATTTATTCCATCCAATATTAAAATTGGAAACATCACTCCTCCAAACTTATAGACATCCATCTGCACGAAGTGATGTAATCAATTTTTCATCACCAATTAATATGAAAAATTAAAAAATTGTATATTTGAATGAAATATGATACTTATTTCATTATTAATATACTATAAATTATTAATCCATGACCAAGCCCTATGTTATAGGATATTCTATCTGAATCATAATTGAAAAAAAAGCAGTTATCACATTGAAAATGATTTTAATAATGAATTACTAGTAATTGTGTAATAAGATGTAATAAATATATAATATATTTCATGATATATTTGAATGTGGATCTAGAATATGTATATAAAAATATATTAAATATATATTTACTATACATTATATTTTAGCTTCTATAATGTTATGTGATACTTGAGGTAAGGGATTTATGTTTCAATCCTATTTTAAATTTATTTTTATGGTTTATATTCCTCTAAGAAAATAATGGGATAATTATATGATAAAAAAATAAATTTTTAATATCCTATTTATTTCTATATTTTTTTAGTACATTTTTTCACTCTCTAGTACTGAAAATTGTTCTTAAAATATTTTTAATAAAATTCTCCAATATTTCTCTTTTTTTAGTATAATTATTGTTCCTTCCATATCCATGGTTTCTAAACTGATTTAAAGATTATTTTTTAATATTTTACAATAGATTTATAATGAAATTTTAAAAAAGAATTCCATTCTAAAAATGATTAATAGAATTATCCTTGTCATTTTATGAACTTGTAATTTTATAATTAATGTGTGAATGTAATATTTTTTTAATATTATGAAATGTATAAAAATTTTCATTATCATGACCGCTCTATGATTTGATGAATCCATTACATTTTTTCTTGGGGTTTTCAAAGAAAATGTTATACTTGATATTTTTTAAAATACACTGGTTTAAATTGTTGATTTTAAAATTAAAATATAGTTTTCCATTCTAAATATTATAGAGATATTTTAAATAATTTGTATATTTATGATATCATCATTTGATTATAATTTTTCGTTATTTGGGATAAGATATAATGATGTTGTATTTATTCATTCTCTATAGGGTTTATCATTCAATGATGAGGTCTTTAGGATATGTGTTTATTTTCCACAGGTTTTATTACAATGATATAATGATTATTTTATGATGATATGTAATTATTATGAATTAATTATGATTATGTTATGATTGATTATATTATATCTCTCCAATTAATTTGGTAATGTGACATTAATATATCATAAGAAGATAACTGTTAGAGTATAAATTGTTTTGAATATATTTTCACACGTATTGATGAATGGGTATTATCTAATTCTAGCTATTTTCAAAAGAACAAGTATAGACATGATTAAAAATAGAATTGTTGAAATTTTGTTGTGTGGGTATGGCCAATTTCGATATTTTCTCACAATATTAATCATGAAAATGATTTTTTATCTATGATCTAAATAATATTATTTCCCATGATTATGATTCCCCTTGCATTTGTTATGTTTATAGAATTATGATTTCAATTTTGTGACCATGACTGATCATGCTTCAAGATTTGAGTTGATATTTTGATATATAATATAAGTTTTTCTTAGTATATATATTTAACGTTAAAATCATCGAAAAGAATTTGTTATCATCCTTATGATTTTCATATTCTCTAATGATATATATCTCACATTATTACCCTTAATGGGTATCTAAGCCAACTCTTTATTGTGTTTTCCTTCCTGAGGATTTGATGTGTGGTTATAGTTTTTATGATCAATGAAGGGTAACTTATGAAAATAAAATGTTTTAGATGATGATGATTTTACCTAAATAATGTTTTTATGCTTCTATTCTATAAATAAAATACAAATCAATGGTCATCGTGCATGTATTATTCTGAAATGTATTAAATATACATCGATAATTATATTATATTTATATATTTTGTGGTTGGGTAACATCATAAACCACATCCTGAGAATATTGAAAAAAATATAAATCCATCCTCTAAAAACGAAACATTGTCCAACCTTTTATGATTAAGTATAACCTAACCCCTAAACCGTATCCAACTATGATTTTTTACAGTTTAACCTCTCCAAATACCCATCCTTACCTCAATTCCTACACTTATTTGGATTTCGATGACACTATGTCTAAATATATCTATTTATCCCCACGGATAGTATATAGAGTATTTCCCACTATGAGGTGGAAAAAATGTTACCCTACATTGACCAGCTTGTTGGGTCTCATCATAACCCTACTTCTTACTACCTAAAGCCCTATAACCATCCCCATGAATTATCATTTTATGGCTGTTTATATTTCCATTTATAAAATCGAAATCTATTATTGATTAATGGTTTGAATCGTTATAAAATGCTTTCAATCCACATTTATTCAAATGAAATTTGATAGGATATTAAAAACCATCCTCAAAACACTAGATACTATTGACATAATCTTCAGATAATGTCTAAAATTAAGAAAAATATAAACGAACCTATTGGTATAATACTCAATAGAAAAATCTCGATGAATCAAGTTTATAAACTCATTGATTCGTCCATCATTAGTGTCTCATGAATGAAGTACTCAATAAAACATTCCCAAAAAATTTCGAAGTCAATTAATCATGTATTCCATCATATAATTATATGTATAGTCAAGGATTCATTGGTCTCTTGAACATGTCTGTCACCAGCTATTCCCAATACCCTGGAGGTTTATATTTCAAATTTAATATTTTTTGGTGTATGTAAATTTAGAAATTCGATACATGGGGTACTATCTCTCCTTAAAATAAGAGAGGATGTTGAGGCAGAACCAACCATGTTATTCTCACCATTGATTGATCAACTATCTAAGCACCATGAAAAATACACATGATATCTCATAATATACACAACTTGTTAATTAGATATATATCCATGCTGAATTAGTGACCATAACTACCCATGATACCTTGGAATCTCTCCTTCCATCACATTTTCCTCAATTAATGTGGTCTAGGACTGGATTATGCATTGATTGAAGGACATAAAAGATGTATTGTCTCTCCGAACTAGGATTATGAGGTCCTATTCCATTGTAATGAAAATTAAATTTTAATACCTCTTTAATAGCATAGATATCTCACTTTGGGAATGTCATAATAGGTAGAACACCACACTAACCCATAAACACCCAGAACTATACAAAAAATATTCTTCCATATGTCATTACGAACCCGACTACTCATCACAGGGTTTGGTACTATACACACACCACAGATATATATAGTAGCCACATACCAAATAATACTACATGTTATATAACATTTTTTAGGTGAGTAGAGTTCTTTTAAGAATCTATTCAATAAAAAACTATATAGCTTGTGTTTGACACATTAAATAAATAAAAACTTTTAAAAATTATGTATCCAATAACACATATGTGAATGTATGTCCTGTAATCCATATTTCTATGAAAAGTTGTATAAACACATACACTATCTTGATATTTTAGGCCATGAATCAAACCATATTTTGAATAAGCATAAAAATACACATTTCCAAAAATTCACTATACCCTAATAAGGAAATTACAAAATAATATCGTGTACCCTAATAATATGTCAATCCCCTAAATAGTAGATAGGTACACACCAACATATTCTTAATTTCCACGTTAGGTATATCCTAAACTACCAAAAGATATCATAATAAATAACAAAATAAAAACTTTATTTTTAGAAAATTACAACAAAATTTCCCCATTATTTCTCACTCAACCTTAATCTAATATGACATAATAGAATCCATAACATACATCCCCAGACTAAACCCCATGAATAAAATCAATATACCTAAGGCATGACTATCTAATCCCTAGAGGCTACTAACATGCGGTGTGTGTTTAGGGTGAGATCATGATGAAAATATAACCTATAACTTTTGAGTTCACAAAATACAACAATATAAGTAGTAAAATGAATAATAGTAAATACAAAATAAAATTAATAGTGTACCAAGAAATATATCACATGTTATAAAAAATAAATTTCTAAAATTACATGATTCAAATTAAAAAAAACCTAGACCACTTAGGGATTGATCATATAAATCATAACAAAAAACAACAGAAAAAACCCCAACCAAGTACGAGGATCCACTCATTCTAGCTAAAAAGTCCACTAAAATCCATTCTGTGAAACCACTAAATATCTAGCCATATTTTCAACATTCATATGTCCCTTTTCATAATGATATGGCCCAACTCAAATCCCCATAATTTCCCCCAAGCTATATTTCTATATACCTCAACCAAATCTCTCCATATGCCAATGGTTATTGAAAATTGTGAGGCCTATAAGAGATTCTGGGGAGGCTATACCTCCTAAAATAATTAACTAAAAAATAGTATAACAAAAATATATAAATGGAAGATGTAAAAAAATTTAAGTATTACATATTTAAATATATCATAGTTTATAGAAATTGCATATCTATAATGATTTCCATGACATACACCGGAAGCCTGGATCACCCACATGTTAATAATTTACAGACATGTATACACTATAAAAAAATGATGCTTGAATAAGGAACCTAGAAATTTATAATAATATCTCCTAAAAATATAATGATACATAATTTGTATCCAAAACACCACCATTATCTATTATCTAGTAGGATAACTATTTCCCTCTTTTATAAGGTGACATAATGTTATATGCACCCTTGAGAGTGTATTCAGTGTGTGATTATAAATGCATTAGGCCACAAATAATGGTTTCACTAGATAATATCCTAAAGTATAAGAGTGTTTGAAAATTGATGCATATGACAGCCAATGTGATAAACCCCCTCCTTCACTCTATTCATGGCCATCCATGAGTGAAAATTCCGCACGCTTTTTTTGCTAAAGGTTGGGGCTGAAGCTTCATTTATTATTAAATAAAAGCAAATACCTCTTTTAACTAGGTAGAGGGAGACCGATTACATATACTGATGGCCTAGTCATCATTTAGCCCATTACGTGGCCAATAGGCCAAAAAATTTGGCACAAATCCCATTCTATGAATAGTAATGTTACAGTAATCGCATCGCTATAGTACCACACAGTACCATGCCATAGGTATGGTACCCTGCAGCTGTTCCTACTGTGCCGCTGCTGCTACTGTGTGCTACAGTTGCACTTCAACACCCTGCAGCCAATGGGTTTTGAATCCCCATTTTTTCATGTATGATTATGGGGTGTTTACCAATAATCTAATTAACTAATTAATTACCATATTCATAGACTCCTAATGATTTTAGAATCACTAAACCCAACATCCATAACTATCCTCAACAATTTCAATATCAAAAGACGAACCATCCCATATACATTGAGCATTCAACACACACTAGATGGAACCACAAGAATAATTCATCAATTGTGTTCTTCTCTATTAATCAAAAGAATTATTCCTCAGCATAGAGAAACCAATACCATAACTACCCACTAAAAAGAACCAAAATAGTGACCCTCTCAATCCTTATAGACATTGGAGATTCCCAATTATAGTAACTCACACAACCATTCCCATGTCTATAAATCACACAATGAAAAATAACAAATATATAAATGAAAATATCTAGGCACAACATACCCTATTTATGAAAGAGTTTTCTTATATAATATTGAAATTTAATTCAACTCTACTTGTTAGATTCCTTAAATTTTTATTAAATCTATAGATTTATAAATTCCGAGTGAGAGATTAATGAACATATATAAAACCTAAAAAATATAAAAGTAGAGGGATAGCCTTACCCACTGCATGCTCAAAGAATAGAAATATTAAAAAATGGATCATAGATAATTAATATGTAATTCAACTGTTTGAAAAAACATAAGGTAGTCGAGTTTGCCTCATTTTGGGTTGAATGGGATTTCCCCATTCAACTGTATAACCATATATATTTAAATAGGTTGATTAAATAGAAATATTTTAAATCTCACAGGACATCACCAGAACTCTGGTAGCTCCAAACATAACATCGATGAAACCCATTAGGTACATATTTCTCATATACCATAATGTGGGTGAAATGTCTAATGGCCTCTTATTTGGCCACGACAACATTAGTGACCACCTAGATGGGGTATTGTGGGAATTTTTACATTTTTTGATTCAAACATTATTAAAACCCATTAAAAAAACATACCATAGTTCAATTGGTTTTTATAGCATCCATGGTTTAATAAAAACTTCTACATATGGATCATTCTTATATTTTTCCTCAGGGGCCCCAACAAGATCGTAGTATAGTGGAACCATAACCTCACCCACCGTATTCTCTAACAGAGGACACCATGGATTAATGACACTAAAACTAAAATACCATGCTCAACAATTATATTTCATCCTAAATATCATAAATCTGAAGATCTATAATAGATAATTCGCCTCACTAGCCCGTAAACATCATTACCCAAACCCAAAATCTAATACCATCCAACATTATACGCCACTATAGCTATATATATGATAGGAATCATATAAACACCATAAACATATTGAATATTTTATTCCCCATAACACCAAGAATCAAATACCCATTTTATATGAATACAATGGTAACAATAAGTTATGAAAGTAGAATCCATTTATCTTTTACTACACAAAAAAAGATTGAAACCATTTTTTATAGAACCAAGTAACTAATAACAGATAATTGTATTCATTCCATGTGATCCATATATACTTGAAATGAATCCTGACATATACATACTCATGCCACTATAGGAAAATTATGATACCATAATCCATGTAACGATCCAATAAAAATTATTTTTACAAAATCAACCTACCATAATACCAAAAATCCAATCCATATCTCAATCTCTGGTAACACAGGTTTTCCCTAAATGATATTTGATTAAACACCCATAGAGGGTGTGTTTCTATATATTGTCTTTCAAGACCCTCAAAACAACAATTTTAATATAAATATCAAAACCCAAATTTTTTACAATATTTTTTTGACCCCATCCAAAATTACCTGAACGAAACTCAACATAGAGTTACAAAGACCATGTGTACACCATCATTTTTGGATAAGGATTCCCACCAGTGTTAGGATCTATTGGTGATCATGGTAATACATTAACCATTAATATAAATTACTATAAAAATAGTGTAATTAGAATACATTAAAATACAACACAGCAAAACATCAAGATAATAACATGAAATAAATCAGATGGAAAACGAACACAATATCTATAATGTCATTATAGATATATATAATAATCATGGATCACCCATAGGTCAATCTTGTATATAAATTTCAAAAATGAACAAAAATAAATTCTCATACAAGAAAAAATTGACTACCCAATTCATCTCTTGAATGTTCGAATAAAATCTCCATGTACTTTCTAATCACTATCAACCATTATGTTTCAGCAACAATTCCATTTTCCATTATCGTATCATGTAATATAAATGTTATACATATATTGGAGATCCCCTGAAATGTGTTTATATCAACTCAGTATGATACCATTAATGGTGTCTTACATTATATCCACATGAATATGTGTGTATGGAAAGTGAAATATAGAAACAATAATTGATAGAAACTACTACTTCACCATGTGAATGAATATCAATGAATATAAAACCAACCTACGTAATTTTGTGTCTGAATAGGTTAAATTCCCATTTTTTTAACACACCCTAAGGGCGAATGATGCATCACCCCATATCTCATACCAAAAAATATGTCATCATTATGCTCATGGCCTCCATGTGATTGAGGTATCACTAAATACATTATTTTATCATCCTTCATAACTCTAGTATTGATAGACACACACTATCCCATATTTGGAGAGTACCATACTCAAATATTACGATCACAATCACCATACAAAAACCATGTCCAATCTATCTAGTTTTCCCACCTATATTATGATGATAAAAATAAGTACCCTATGAAGAACATCTATTGAGGATACATCTAATCATCCAGATTTCAACACCACCCTATTTGTCACATAGTGTATAAATAATGGTAATGGAATCATCCAAAATAATGAATTTTTCACTAACATCCTATGTAAAATACCTCAGAGAACATCAACCACCTCATCATTGGTGTATCAAAAATTATCACCACCTATTACGGGTGAAATGTATAACTTTAGTAACAATTTTAACATAATTTATTTTCAAAAAAGAATAATTATTCATTCATGATTCAATCCATTAAGCCCTATAAATCATCCATTTTACCTAGTTATACCGAAAAAATAACCACTCATGAAAAATAACTAGAAAACCTCTCTTAAACCCCTGAGACCTCACCTAATCCCTGATGAGCAGCCTATCACGAGGCCCTCAATCAAATTTGAACATAAATAAATGTATTATTTAGTGGGACATTGGTTGTATTTAGAGTTGAATGCTTAATGTGTGTGTTTATAATTATTTGATGGGTTTAGTGTTTATAAATAGTTTATCAGGATGATTGTTTTAATATTCAAATTATAATTATTGGTATTAAACTCATATATTCCCATACATTCCATATTATATAATTATTTCATTTTTACTCTATTTATTTCTATCTAATAAGATGAGACCACACTTAATCGCCCTCCAATTGTTATTTTTGGCTTTATTAAAGGATCATAGTAATCATTGTATATATTTAGAATACCTTTGTTATTGATAAGATATCATTTATCACTCATAGTTCATCAGAATATTAATTGTCAACATAGTGAATAAGTTACAATTGGACTGTGTTTACGATCAATTGGAACTGTTACAATGAATTCAAAATGAATAGAAATTTGGAAATATTATATTGTATGAGGAATTTGAATAAATCGTAAAATAAGTTGAAGTGATTATTGATTGAAATATTAAATCCATTAATAGAGAAGGAAGAATAATATCTTCATATTAGACATTACTGGATTACATTTCCATCACTAAAGAATGAAACATGATAAAATAAAAAAATGCAAAGAATAAGATAATACAACAACTATAGATTCGGTGGTCTTCTATGAGTCCCCAAATATTATGTGAATAATAATTTTTTTATTTGAGTGTTTGTTTTTAAGGTGATATAGAAATATTTTCCCACATTCTGAGCCTCTATTAGGGTTCTCACCATGTGTACAGCTTCACGAATGATATTTTAGGTACTGTATAAATATTTTTTAAATACATAATCTTCCCATCATCTCATGATAATTTTAAATAGCCTTCCTTGAAGAATCAATTAAGCATTTATTTACTTCATCTTGGAATTGGGACATTTTGATTTGTTTCATCAAATGTTTGGTTAAAAATTCGGAGGGTGTTGGTCGTAGTGGATACTCAATTGGGGGTTGAATTGAGTTCCAATTAAAATTTATGTTAAAAAATTTATGATAAAAATCCCCAATATTCAAAACATTCTAGTAAATTAAGGCAGTAATGAAATAAATGTTAAATTTCTCAACAAGAATCTCAAAGGTTTAATAGTCCTTAATTGAATCAATTTAATCACTAATTCAACTTTGAAACAGGTTTACAACGTTAAACATAAATAAAAACTAACCAAAACTAACTATCAGAGTTAAAGTCAAAACTGTTTTATGACTTTCAAAAAAATATAAGCAACAAATTAAACAAAATAGAGTAATTGAAGATTGGTACAATAATGTAAACAATAGGTTTCGACTCAAGCAGTGACTTAATACACTCCACTTGGTGATCACCTATCACCAAGATATTTATAAAAACATGCTTTTGATCCACACCCTGGATCAGGGTTTAAAACAACACATCTGACTGTCCAGGTCACACATGACCTCTACCACAGTTATTCGTGGGAAAAAATTAATATGTGATTGAGTATGAGGATTGTTTGATATCCTACAGTTATGATCCAGAGATAGTGTGTGTTATACAAACAGATATACACACTGCTCAAATAGTGAATGTAAAACACAACATATTTATGAAAGAGAATAGTGTTCAAAATTCTCTGTGTGTTGTGAAGTAATTTTATAGACTCACTGAATGTTGACAATATTGTATTTGAGTCTTCTTCTCAAATTTTTCTTCAGAACAGATTATCATAATTTCTATAATCCAGCTTCAAGAAGTGAAAATTATTATCTCTTTAGTGTCTCGATGTATACTAAATCCCTTTTTGAAAATGGTATCTTGTTAAAGTCTTCTTTTAATCTCAGGCACTTAGTTCTTGACTGTTAGAATTTACATAGTCCGTGTTTTAGCATTAAATACTTCTTAAACTACACAGAGTTCTTATACTTCTTAAACGTTAAAGATGAAGTCCTTTTATACTCCATGATCCTTTTGAAATAAATATCTTTGCACGTTCATGTACCTCTTACTTTTCTATGGATACTCATATAGACAACATTCAATAATGCCAGAAATAATAATTTTTCTAAATATGACCATTAGAAATAAATTTGAATTAATGAAATGGAAAAGTTATTTATATCAATAGGTGAGTCATCATTGGTCTGATGTATTTATTTTGATAACATCGGTCTATCTTCATAGGTGTTTCAAACATCGATGTGTCATACATCAGTTTGTCATCATTGGTGTGTCAACTTCGGTCTATCGATCTACGGTGTGTCCACTTCGGTCTGTCGAACTTCGGTGTGTCATAATTTGGTCTGTCGAACATCGGTGTGTCATACATTGGTCTGTCCAACATCGGTGTGTCATACTTTGGTCTGCCGAACTTTGGTGTGTCATACATAGGTCTTTCAAACATCAATGAGTCAGACATCAGTTTTGGTTTGTCGATTTCGTTTTCGGTGTGTCGATTTCAGTTTCGGTATGTCGACTATGGTTTCAGAGTACATACTTCGGTTTAGGTGTGTCGACATCAGTTTCGGTGTGTCAAAATTCGATTTTTCAAGATATCCAAAAAACGTTATGAAGATATTGTCTTATATATACCCTTACAAGACGAAGTGTTAATCAAAGATACATGTAAAAATACACTTGTAAACATATTTATCAATGTCTATAATTAATTGACTTATTAAAGTATATTTTTTTGTATGACATAATTGATTTTCATAGAGATATTAAAATTTCATGAAAGTGTGCAATACATATTTTGAAATAATTTTTTATTTTGAAAACTAAAATATCATGGACGGTCCAACAATCTCCCCCTTTTTGATAATCACACATCAAGGCTTACATGTAAATATATAGAATAATTTTATATTTAACATAGTTGAATGTAATTGTCTAATATTACTAAATTTTGGAATTTCTAGAATTTATTTAAAACAAATCTCCCCCTCACTAGATGGATTAAGAATAGAATATGACATCCTTATTTTCTCCCTCTTTTGGGATTAAAAAAAGGAAGAATAGTAAGGGGAATTAAGAGAAAAGAAAGACACCATAAGAATTTTCATTCAAAGTCATAAGAGTACAAGACAAACAGAAAGACCAAATACATATCAAAAAGAAACAACCCATCACTAGATGTATGAATAAAGAGGACCTTTTCCTTTTTCTAAAAAATCCAATGGAGAAGGAGAAAGGTTTGGAGTAGAAGAGGATGGAGGTGATCTGATTACAAAACCATGAAGAACTAAACATGTAGGAACAGTAGGTGAAAGGGTAGGCCTTCTCTCTAACAACACATGACTCGGGGACTACTCAATAATGACTGATCGAATATGAGTATGATCTTGATAGATTTTCACTGGAGTAGGAGGCCAAGAGGCAGTAACAATCGAAGTAGCTAGAGGGACCATAATAGCCTCAGCATGAACATCCAGATAAATATTGACCAGGTTGATGAAGTCATTAATGATTTATCCTCCATATTTCATTGTCTTCTCAAATTCTTCCTTATTATCTATGAATTTAATCAATAAATGTGTAATCTTATTAAATTGGATAACTTTATTTTTTAATGCCTATGTGACTCGGGGAATTTGATGATTTTCGGACAGAAACATGAATCTATTGTTAAGGTCTTTCTTGGTATATATCATAGTGATATACTTATCCACTTTTTCACGGATTTCATTTTGAGTTGCAGAGGCTTCATTGGTACACGGTCTACCCATTTTGTAACAAAGATCGGTATTCTGATGAACTTTTTCAAGGGTTTCCATATCAGAAACAATCTGGAGTTTTTGAATCTCTTCTCTCATCACGGCCTTGAGAGACTTCAAATCAGCAACAACACTTCTCCAACTTCTAGAACTAGATGGGCCAGTCAAAATTTTTCAATGCTCTTTATTCAAAATTTTCAAATCTATAATGAGTAGTTGAGTTACCATGTCCTTATGAACATACATAATAACTCTAAAAGAGATCTTGAAGTTAAAGGTTTTGGAATTCAGATCATTTCTCATCTTTCTATCTTCCCCTCACAGCAAAGTGTTGTGTCTAATAATGGTTTCAAATTTAGTAAAAAGAATTGGGCGAATCTCTTGAATCACTATTCTTGTAAAAAAAATTCATAAGAGCCCTAGATACATATTGAGGTGTAGGTTTCATTTCAGGATCCCACTGAAGCTATCACATACTCACATAGCTCATTCATAACAATTTCCAAATCATCCTTAGTGTCATAGTCACTAGGCACTGATTGAGAACATGGGTGTACTACTGGAGATGCAACTGGTGGAATAGTTGATGTAGGCTCTTGGTCAGCATGGACTTGTTGAATAGGTGGAGGAGGTACCATCTCCTCATTTGAGTCATATACTAAACCGAAAATAATATATCATGGATTACTATTCCATTCTCAAGCATAGGTCCAACCTCATGGCTTAGCGATATCAGTTCATACTCTTCTTGCTTGAGGACCAGAAATAACATCAATACCATCAATTTCTTCATCCTGGTCTCCGGACATAACAACTTTTCTAGGGACTGAATCCAATTGAACATCAAGTTCTGTCTGAGTGCTAGCTTATTCAGCTTTACCAGGTACATCCTCAATTTGTGGAACTGGAACTACATCTTCTTCCTCCTAGCCAGTAGCCATAAGATCATACAATTCCTTAATGAGATCTTGGTTTTTATAATTGGGATGGAGTGATCTCTCATCATGTCCAGCATCTCTATTATCATTAGCCAGTTGAGTAGCAGGCTCAATTCCATCACTATCTCCATGAACATATTCCTCAATGGATCTGTCAACCAATTGTTGTCCCACATTTATTGAATCACTCACAAGCTCAACACTTCCTCTATCATCACCATTATCATCATCATCATAATAATCATCATCATTAGATTTCACACATGATTTTCTTACATAACCATTAACTCCAATAACTTCAGTTTCTTCCTCCTCTTCATCAACTTGAATAGTTTTTCTTGAGGGAAATTCCATAGGTGGACTAGCAGGTCCATAAGTCATATCCTTGGTACATTCAAAAATATTAGGTTGACTCCTATCATAAAAAGTAGATCCTTCTTCCCGAGGAAATTTAGCCTCAGCTTCCTCAGCAGAATAGACAGGAACTTACCCTAGTTTGAGAACTGGATCAACATGGTCTTTTAGTCTATAAAGATGGTCAACCAGAATGAACTCCTCATACAACCTTTCTTCTTCTCCTAAAAAACATATCTTCAGTGGGTTCCAAAAAAAAATTCATCCTTTTACAAATGTATCTCTGAAGACAAAATCTACTACGTGCAGTAATCATTTCATTCCCATCTTCTATACAGTCTAGTTTTTCCAACATGGCAGATATAATTCTCGAATAGTATAAGAATGTTGACTTCATAGATGGCTTAAACAAATTATCAGTATGTACCATAAGATATCTGCATAGATTCACCTTTATTCCATGTTTCAACAAAAATATCATGAAGAAATCTTGATATTTCATAGCAGAGAAATATCACCTCCTTGGGAAGATATGATGTAGTATGAACTTAAAAAGCAATCTCATTTATCCTTAGAATTCATTTTCAATAGTTCTTATAGATTCATCATTTACAGTCAGCTCCATCAGAAAATTTTTATAAGTGAAAAAATTTGACAATGGGGTATTATTACCATGATAGTCAGCATAGACACCTTCACAAGGTACCTCTAAGCATTCAGCCCATTCCATAGATGAAAACACTACTACCATTCCATTTACCACAGATTTCATCATTGATGCCTCAACTTCCTCATATTTTATACTCAAATGCTGATAGAACTCATGCACTAGATGGGGATAATAGGGTCTTTCATTATTTGTAAACCAACTAAGCCACCCTTGAGATTCTAAAACATTTAGTACAAAATATTTTCGTGACAGAAGCCACTCCGTAGACACATCGTTTTTAGCTATAACTACTCGACTTTCTATGCATGGTTTCATAGTCCCATTGGTATCACGATTATGATGCTTAGTAGGAATATTTTTTTAAGGTACTTCCTTTTCACACTTAGTACTTCCCAAGGAAAAGCTTCAGATTCTAACTTTGTTGAGAGGTCAAGAGTCGAGAGATAGAGAGTGACTAAATCTCTAAGGCTTTATGGCTATGGACAAGGTGAATGGTCGGGATGGAATGGACTTAATATATCATATATGGATTTTATGTTGTCAAACATAAAATTTAAATGAGGCAATGTGAAAGAGATAAAATAGTGGTGTTTCACTTAAAACAAAAAAAAATTTACAAAACAACCCTTAAATATTTTGATGTCAAAGACTCGGTTTTAACAAGCTCGGTTTCACAAAAATTTTCTTCACAAAGACCAGTTTCACAAAATTTGGTTTCAAAAAGATTTGATTAACAAAAATTTGTTTCACAAAGATAGGTTTCAAAAATATCAGTTTCACAAAAATCGGTTTCACAATGTTCTGTTCCACAAAATCTATTTCAAAAATATTGGTTTCACAAATAACGGTTTTATAATGATCGGTTTTATAAATATCGGTTTGATTACGATTGGTTTTATAAATATCAATTTTATAAAGATCGGTTTTATAATGATCGGTTTTATAATGATCGGTTTCATAAAGATCGGTTTTATAAAGATCGGTTTTATAAAGATCAGTTACTAATTTATCATTCCTAATTCTTGTCTGATGTAATTCATTCTCTCAAAATTTATGTGTTTAGGGAATATATCAGCAAGCTGATGTTCATTCCCAAGATACTCAAGAGTTATATCACCTTTTTTGATAATGATCTCTCAAAAAGTAATGTCTTACATCAATATTCAAAGTTCTAGAATGAGATATCGGATTTCAAGAAATTTTTATAGCACTTTTGTTGTTGCAGTTAATGGAGACATGTTTGAATTGATGTCCATAGTCTAGTAAAGTGTGTTTCATCCACAAAATTTGTGCATAACAACTACCTGTAACAATGTATTCTGCTTTGGTAGTAGATAATGCAACAAATTTTTTTTTACAGCACCAAGATACTAGTGACTTGCCTAACATGTGACATGTCCCAGAGGTGAATTTTCTATCTATTTCACAACTAGAAAAGTAAGAATTAGAATATCTTTTTAAATCAAACTATTGTACTCTTGGATAAAACAGACATTAGTTGGGAGTACATTTCAGATATCTGAAAATCCATTTAAAATCATTTAAAAGTGATTCTTTGGGATTGAACAAAAATCGAGAACACATGCATACACTGAACATAATATCAAGTCTAATAGCACTATGATATAGAAGACTTCCTATCAGACCTCTGTAGTTGGCTTTATCCACTATTTCTCCAGTATCATCAACATCCAACTTACAAGTGGTACTCATAGGTGTATCACTACCTTTACTACCATCCAAAGAGAAAACATTTTAAAAGATCTTTAGTTTATTTACAATAATTTAAAATAATTCCATCATTATTTTGATTAATCTGAAATTCATAGAAAAATTTAATTTCTCCTATTAAACACATTTTAAATACATTTTTCCTTATTTTTGAAAAATCAGTACATAAAAATTTTTTAGAAGATCAAAAAATTATATCATATACATAAATTTTTACTATCGAAACATATTTGGATATCCTCTTAACAAACAAAGTAGGATCTACAATTCCATTAGAAAAACATTTTAAAATAAGAATGGAACTAAGTATATCATATCATGCTCTAGGATCATGCTTTAAACCATATAAAGCATCAGATCGTTTAAAAACATGGTTTGAAAAATGTTGATTTGTAATTCCAAGGGGTTGTTCAACATATACATCCTCAACTATATACCCATTAAAAAGAACTTTTGACATCCATTAGATAATGTTTGAAATTTAGATGAGATGCATAAGAAAGTAGTATCCTAATGGCCTCCAACCCATCTATTGTTTCAAAGGTCTCTGCATAGTCTATTCCTTACTCTTGACTATAACCATGTGCAACTAACCTAGCTTTATTTCTAAATATATTTCCAGACTCATCAACTTTTATTCTAAAAACCCACTCAGTTCATATTGTCAAAGTGTCCTTAGGACATTCAACTAGTTCCCAGACATTGTTTCTTTTAAATTTATTTAATTCTTCTTGCATAGCCATCACCAAAAATTCATCATTGATGGCATAATTATGATTTTTGGGTTCATGCTGTGAAAGAAATGATTGATGTTCAACCTAGTTTCCCAAAGAAGCTCCAGTTTGTGTTACTATACCTAAATATCCTACAACACCATCTAAAGGATGATTAATGAGAGTTAGAATAACTCTAGAAGGAGCTGAACTAGACTCCTCATGATTTTCTATTTATTTAGACTAAAAAGATTCATATTCAGGAACATTCCCTGAACTGGTTACTTTTACAAGGGATTCACCATAATTATCCTTATGGTTCAGAATTGACAAATCTTCTTCAAGATATTCAAGAGTGGTTTTGGGTTCATGTGGATCAGTCTCATGAAATATTACATGAATATATTCTTCCACACATTTGGTTATCATTTTGAATACTCTATTGGATTTACTCAAGATTGAGTAAACTACAAAAATTCCATCATCACGTTTGGTAGAAAATTTGTCAAGATTGTCCTCAGTGATAAGGATAATGACTCTTCAACCAAAAACTCTAATATTGTAAACCATAGGATTTCTATTGTTCCAATGTTCATAAGGCGTATTCTTGGGAATAAGTCTAATCAAGAATATATTAATGGAATAAAATGTTGGATTTACAACTTCATCCCAATAATAAATAGGTAGCTTATACTCACTGAGAATAGTCCTAGAAATTTCTTGAAGGGTCATATTTCTTCTTTCCACAGCTGCATTTTGTTTAGGTGTTCTAGGAGCAGAGAAATTGTGACTATATCTGTTTTGTGAGTAATAGGATTCAATCTTCTAATTTTCAATCTCGCGTCCGTGATCACTTCTCAAGGTCTTAATTCTACGTCCACTATGGTTTTCCACAGACTAGGAGTGTTTGATAAAATAAGAACAAGATTCACATTTGTGAGCTAGAAATAATACCCAAGTGTACCTAGAAAAATAATCTAGAGGAACATAAACATAGTGCTTCCCATTTAAACTTGATTCTCATGATGTTCCAAACTAAACCATGTGAACCAACTCTAGCGGTTGACAAATAGAAACTTCATTCTTTGGTTTGAACGAGACTTTGTGTTTCTTTCCCTTTTGACAGGGATTTCACACATTGATAAGTGGGAATTCCAATTTAGGTATGTCTCTAACTAATCCTTTCCTAGTTAGTTTCATAAGAGAGTGCACATTGCAGTGTCCTAATTGTCGTTCCATAGCCAAGATTCCCTATGAAAAGCATTTAAGCAAGAAATGTTTTTCTTAGTTAATGAATTATGTCAACATCATACACATTCTAATATCTAATAACAGTAAATATTAAATCATTTTTGAAATTAAAAACATTACATGCATCATTTTAAAATTTAACATTGAAACCATCATCACAAAACTGGGAGATTCTATGTAAATGTTACATTAATCCATCAACAAACATTACTTTGGAAATTAATATGGTATTAAGGTTACCAATCTGGCATAGAATGACGATTTTCCCTTTAGAATTACCACCAAAAGTTACATATCCACCATCAACCTTGATTAGGATCCTGAAGCATGAGTAGTAACATGTCATATGTCTTGAACATCCACTGTCCAAGTACAACAGAGTCTTACATGAACCAATTATGCAACGTCCATGCAAAATAGATTAGACATGGGGTAACGGCGGTACCCAGATTTTCGTGTGTCCTGAGAGGTTAGCAAGTAAAGCATTGGGAACCCATACTTGTCTCACAGATTTCATATAATCAGAAAATATATTTAGAGACATAAACACTTTTTTCAGTCCTCTGGAGAATTTTTTTCCCCGAGAAATGGTCTAGAACATTAACTAGCTATGAATTTTCCATATTTGGGAATAAATTTAGTTTTAATGATCCTTGTCTATACAGGTTGATATCCTAGAAAAAATTTATATTTGGGGGTAATCGGTTTTTTTAGAAATTGAGTCATGTTATCTCTACCTATAGTAAACTTCTCAATATCTCTTATTAATTGCTCATTAGATAACATAAGTTTAGTGTTTTCCTTTAAATGTTGGGAGAATTTTTCTTTTTCAGTATCCAGACTCGAATTATAATTTTTATTTAAAGTGTTATTTATCTTTAGTGATTTATATTTGTCCTTGAGATTATTAAAGGTTTCCTCAACCATTTCAAAATATTCAAACATTTCATCCTTATTCATTCCATCATTATGTGTCCCACTCTTATTCCCTGAATAATATGAATTTTGTATAGGAGAGTGAATTGTTACCTCAAATGTTTTTTTTCAGGAAACATAAGTTGGCATGATTGTTCTGATCACTATCAGAAGCATAAGATCCACTAGAGCTATCTTCTAATGCACTCTAGGTATCTTTCATAGAATTTTATATATTTTCCCATTCTTCATCTTTCTTCATAAATTTCATCTTGTGACAGTCTTCCTTCATATGACTTTTTTTGTTTGCACTCATAGCGGATTATTTTATTTTAGTTGTCATTCCATTTTCTGACTATTTCCATTTTCCTTTTTCTATCATTCTTTCCCTTGTAGTTTGACTTCTTGAAGAATATATTCTTTCTGTAGAAATTTTTGAATCTCTTTGTAAGATTAGAAATCTCCTTTTCACTATCGGAATTTGACTCATTACTAGTGGATTAGTTTACAGGAACCTGAACGTTTTCTTTGTTATTTCTCTTTGAGGTAGTAGTCTTGAAAGCTACTAATTTCATCCTAGGTTCCTCATTAACTTCATGATTCACCTTATGTTCTTCATCATACATTATAAGCTTGCCTATTAGATCCTTTACTGGTATCTTCCTTTTGTCACAAGATTCTCGGATGGAAACAAAAGTTCCCCTCCATCTGTCTGGTAGGCATCGAAGCAGTCTCATGATTTGGTCCTTGTTGTCCACTAGTTTTCCATGAAGACTCATATTGTTCAATATTTCATTGAAACTGATATACATTTTATAGATTTGATCATCATGCTTCATTTTATTATTATAATATTTAACAGTGTATATATTTAGTCTCATTTATTTAACATGTGTTGTCCCCTCATGAGAAACAACTAAAGCATCTCAAATTTCATATGCAATTTTACAAAAAGATATTCTATTTAATTCATCATCATGTAGCGAACAGTACAAGGAATTAATTTCTTTATAGTTATTATTATATGTATCATTATTCCATTAAGACCATGTGTCCCTAGCAGTAGCATGAAATATATGTTTCTCTTCAATTGTATCCATGATTTCAGGTCCCATAAACTCAAGAAACATTTTCATTATTAAATTAAATTGAGCATAATTATTACCATTAATGAAAGGTGGAATGTTAGAAGCATCACCCTAAACTCTAGTTTCCTTAGTTACTTAGAATTTAACAAACTGAAAATTTAGATATGACAGAAATTTTAAGATCTTTAAGGCACAACTAAAATAGCTGTCGAGAATAATTTGAAAATCGTGAAAATAAATTAACCTTAGACACCAAATGTTGGTCAGAGTGTATACTCAAGAGGGGGTGAATTGAGTGCTAATTAATATTTCGGATAAAAACATTATGATAAAAATCACCCAATTCAAAACATCCAAGTCGATTAAGGCAGTATGGATATAAATGTTTAATTTATCAACAAGTTTCTCTATGGTTGATTACTCCTCAGTTGAATCAATGTAATAACTAATTCAACTTTTTAAAGAGGTATACTAAATTGAACATAAATACAACCTAACCAAAACTAACAATCGTAGTTAAAGTAGAAATAGTTTTATGTCTTTCAAAAAAATATAAACAGAAGATAAAAGAAAACTGAGTAATTGAATACTGGAAAAATAATGTAAACAACAGGTTAAATCTCAAGAAGAGACTTAATCCTATTCTCATGGTGATCACCTACCACCAAGAAATTTATATAAATAAACTTTTGATCCACACCCTGGATTGGGGTTTATAATAGCACATCCGACTGTCCAGGTCACTCTTGACCTCTACCATAGTTATTTGTGGGAAACAAAAGTAAAAAGTAATTGAGGATGATGATAGTTTGATATCGTCTAGTTATTCTCATGATAAAGTGTGTGTTATACAAATAGATAGACACACTGCTCAAATAGTGAATATAAAACGCAATAGAGTTAAGAAAGAGAATATTGTTATGAAATCTTTGTGTGTTGTGAAGTAATGCCCTAGACTCAACAATTGTGTGGGAAATGGTATTTGAGTCTTCTTCTCAATGTTTTCTTCATAATTGAGTATCATGGTTTCTGTAATCCATCTTTAAGAAGTCTAATGGTCCAGATATTTAGTGTCTTGATGTATACTGAATCCCCTTTTGGAGATTGTACCTTCTTACACTCTTTCTTTAATCTGAAGTAATTAGTTCTTGTCTTTTGGTATTCGCAAAGTCTGTGTTTCAGTGTGTACTAATTCTTGAATAACACCGAGTGCATCTACTTAGTAAACACTAATGATGAGGTCCTTATATACTATAGGATCCTTTTGACATAATGATCTTCGCACGTGCATGTACCTCGTACTTGTCGATGGATACTCCTTCAGTCACCATTAAATAATGTCAAAAATATTAATTTGTCTAAATATGACCATTAGAAATAAATTTGAATTAATGAAATGGAAACTGTTATTTATATCAATCTATGAGTCATCTTCAGTCTATTGTCTTTCGTTTGATAACATCGGTCTGTCATCTTCGGTGTTTTGAACTTCGGTGTTTCATCTTCGGTTTGTCGACTTCGGTCTGTCGAACATCGCTCTTTCAAATTCTGTCGGTCGAACTTCAGTGTGTCATACTTCGGTCTGTTGAACATTGGTGTGTCATTCCTTGGTCTGTCAAAAAACGATGTGTCATAATTCGGTCTGTCGAACTTTGGTGTGTTATAATTCAGTCAGTCAAACTTCAATGAGTCAGACTTTGGTTTTGGTGTGTCAATTTCGGATTCGGTGTGTCAATTTTGGATTCGATGTGTCGTCTTCGTTTCTGGTGTGTCGACTTCGATTTCGTGGTTTCGTCTTCAGTTTCGGTGTGTCATACTTCGGATTGTTGGGGAATCCAAAAAATATTATGAAGAGTCTGTCTTACACATCCAATTACAAGATGAAGTGTTAATCAAAGGTACATGTAAAAATACCCTTCTAAATATATTTATCCATGATTATAATCAATTGACTTATTAAAGTATATTTTGATGTATGACATAATTTTCTTTCATAGAGATATTAAAATATCATGAAATGGTTGAATCTATATATAGAAATAATTTTTGATTATGAAAACTACGATATCATGGAGGGTACAATAGACGGGATTGGAAAGGGCCTGGTAATGACGATGTGGTAGGTAGATTGAGATGCAATGGTCCTTGATAACATAGAACACAACTCCTCATATAAATGTTCTTTAAATTTTTGAAATGTGATTTATCTTACATTGGGTGACATCCTCTTATTGGCATAATTATCATACAATAAAAAATTTTATCTTATACAGCCCAAAATATAAGAATTTTGAAAAGTTGTTTTTTTCAAAGGGGAAACCATTGTTTCAAAATGAAAATTTATATTACACGACCCCCTTACATATATGAATTATCATACCTAGGAATTTGACACTAAATTTAGAAAAAATAAATTGCATAATGAACTAGCCAACATAGATGAATTATCTTATGATCTTTAAAATTTATATTATATGATTGATAAAATTGTCTTATATGATTTTAATAACATTTGAAAATTTCATGATTTTAATCCCAAATCGTATTTTCATATTATTTACAGAATATTTAAAAAAACATTAATTGATAAAATAAATCCAAGGGGGTTGATAAATTACTAAAAATCATAATTAAATCTTATTTTGGATAATTAAAATAGTTAAAAAATTGAAAACCATAAAATAACATAGGACATATGTTACTTAATAGGTATATACAAATGAAATACAGATAAAAAATTGTAAAATTGAAAATCACATCACTCCCCCACACTTGAACTATTCCACTCATTGAAAATACCATGAGTTTTGTTATTCAAAAATAATTCCCCAATATAATGATAATAACCTAACTAGAGGGAAATAAATTATAGACCTATATATTATAAAAATTATCATTTTATCTCCCTGTATTCAATTCACCACCACATTCACATCCATGTAATAGTTACAAGTCTATGAGTGTAACAAATTATATTTAAGTGGAATAAATTTTTTAATAATAATAACCTTTATTTACATTATTCTCCTAAATATATAAAATAAATTTTTTAATATCAACTTCATCATTAAAAAAACAATAAATTTTTTATAAATTGATCACCACTTTTGTAATGTAGGAGAAACATTCCCCTCACCTAAATGAATACAATTTTGACTGTTTGGAACTTCGTTTATTTTTTTAGATTTCCCCAAACTGATAAGTGAAAATAAATATAAAAAACAATTGATTAGATATGTAAAAGTGGAATTTATTAACAAGATCATTGCCTTATGTCTCACAAATTCATTATTGGTTTCAAATTGCCTATTTTACTCTAGTTTATATGGTCATCTATCAATTTATATTATGTTGGATACCTGAGGTGTTATTTTCATGGAGGTCGAGTTAGCTCAGATTATGATAAAAAACTACAACGGTCCAATAATTTAATCATGATTAAAAAAAAAATTTCCACTCACGCACCATTTTTTTATTTTTAAGACCAAATTATCCAATATACATTTAAACCAATTCACGCAATATTTATTTATTTTTTGAATATTTTAAAATAGTAAAATTATTTTATCCTGTAATTGAATTGAAATTATTCAAAATGATAAATATGTTCCATTTTATACAATACATAAAACATTGTAAATTTCAAAAAAAAATTATGGATTTTATATTTGAATTCCAAAAATAAATTTGTATATTTTTTCTTACAAAGACGAAATATAAAACTGAAAAAAAGGTATTATCATCCTAAACCATTTATCCATCTCCCAAATTATAGTTCAAATAACATTTATTAAATTTAAATCATTCATTTTAAAATGTATATTGATTAAAAAAAGTATGAAATATAGTGGGAAGAAAAGTGACGGCTTGAGGTTATTTATTCAACGGTAATAGGGAGTAGATTAGACTCCACCATTGAATCTTTCCAATTGTATTCCAGGTAATTAATTAATTATTGGAATTTTACATTAAATTATTTCTATGATTTATATCTACTGATCTGAACTGCAATAAATATAAATGGGTTAGTCACTATGTATGGCCTACTCCATTTAGAATTATTTTTCCTAGAAATAATTTTATCCTGGAGGAGAACAACAATGATTAATCGTAAATTTTAAAATCTATCTTCTAGATCTGTTTGTCATAGATATATTTGGACTTATCCTTGTACAACAAGGAATTATTATGTCCCTATATTCTCATATCATTATTCAACATCAATTTTAATATCTGATATTATATATCTTCCCCAAATTGAATGTTTGCCCTCTTAATATCCTATAAGGATTTGTGCTAAATCATTACACAATGGTGACATTACTTAACAAAAAAATAATGTATGGGGACCAACCTAAGGGTTATTTTAAGTTGTAATGTATACCTATAGTGAACTTTCAATAATTCTAATCCACTCATTTTAGTTGAGATTCACTATCATTTGCAATATTCTTTTAATCTATCTTTTAGAAATCTTGGCCATCCCATTGGTTTGTAGGTAAAATGTAGTGGATGTTTTGTAATGTATAACATATACCATCATCATTGATTATATATTATTATTTTTTTAATTTTTTTCCTTAGTCACTTAATACTACTCTAGAAATTCTAAATGTACAAAATATATTTTATTTTATAAATTCAATCCCAATTTTGGAATCATCACATCATGTGGATTTTACGTCAATCCACTTATAAAAATAATACACTAAAAAAAGACATAGGAAACTCTAAATTAAAAATGATATGTTCTCATGAAATATAATCCCCATACATAAAATAATTCTTAAAAAATAAATTATTTTTGGATCATTTCATTTTTTTTTGAAATTCCTCCTGTAAACTGGAAGATTGGAAACTATTTTCGAAATTTTCATTTTACATTGATAATTGACAGCCAAAATATCCTTGTTTTTTAAACATTTATTACTATTAATTAATGTTCAAAATGACATCAACAAAAAATTGTATAAAAAAATATAAGCACTAGATTAATATCCTCTTCTGGGATACACCTCATTACTCCTGAATGGCTATATATAGTCCAGTTATTCGAATCTTCCAAAATAAAAAATTTAGATATAGATTTTAATTTATGTTAATGATGTTAACAATATAATAAATGTTCCTTTGATGTTACTAGAGAAATCATTATTGAAGCATAATAGGGTACTTGAGTGAAATTAAATAGTTACTATCTATGAAAATATTGATACATTATGTATTCATATGGTGGTTCTACCTTATTAGTTTAGGGAATTCCACTCATGGGGCTCCCAACTATATTCCCATAACATTTATTTAATTGATCTCTATAATGAACTATTAGAGTAGAAACATCCATCTAAATAGACTTATCATTTCATTGTCCTTCAGGATCTAATACCCTAGTGTTACATTGTCTAACAAAATTATTACATCAAAAACTAAAAAGTAAAATTGAAATTACTCTACTAAATTAATAATTAATAAATTCTCTTTCTATACTATTATATAATTTACCTAATCATTATTAAGGGTATGTGAAGAATATGTTGTCACTTTTGGGTATCAATTAATATATTGGGATTTTAAAACTCATACAACTCTATTTTAATCATCATTGAATATCATAAAGGGATGTTCCCATTTTGGTGGGCATATTCGGGGGGTTATTATCAGGAATTCATTATGTTTATCAATTTATAACTTACATGGATAAGAAATCAAAAACACAGTTAATTACATGAGTAAGATAGTAAGAGCTAAATCAAATTTTCAAAATTCCATAATAAATATTCTATAATATATAGTATTTCATGAAAAAGACCTAATTTGTTCCATAGTTGTGGGTTAATGTCACAAATTGATCATATAAATATTTCCTTATCAATATAAATCCCAAAATTATAAATTATCCTTCCCAAAACCTTCAACATTTCTACCCAGTAATAGAACTTTTCAAAATTTAACACCATGTTCTTCTAAATACATTTCCTTAGAATTTTTTTTACATTTTCGAAAAAGTTTGATACAAGTTCCATACACAATGAATTTATCAAGAAATAACTCAATGAATCTTTTAATCATGTCCAATAATGTACTTACCATCATAGAATAAGTGTACCTAGTGCATTAAAAATATCTAAGGGCATCCTTCAATAAGAAAAAATGTGGTATAGAAATATAAAAGTGGTCTTAACATGTCCCATTATAGATATTTGAATCTGAATGTTCCAATAAATTCTAGTAATGTAATGATCATAAATAAGTTAAATAAAATTTTCATTCCAATTTATTTAAATTTATTATTATGTAATGTGGTTATAGATTACACACGAACACATTCTCTTTTATTATATCTAATTGGATTTAAATTTTTGTATGTATCATTACCATTAATAATATATCCATTGAACAATGATCACATGATTTGTATTAATACATGGTTTTAAAAAATCCAATTTTTGTAGAAAAATGAAGTGATAACCTCAAAAATTTGTATTGTACACTTTAAAAACTATTTATTGGTTCTTTTAAGGGAGATATCATTTTTATTATTTTCCCTTGACCAAGACCAATTTGAGGTGTAACAATGTAAACATGAGTGAAACCATGTATGAAATAAGATCAGGCTCATCAAGATCGCAGACTAAACTATGTTTTTCGATCTATCCCAAGAATGTCCCACAATCGTAGACCCCACTTTTATGGAATTTTATAGTTTATTAAATAAATTATCATGTCCCTAGAAATATGAATTGTATAGTACGTTTTTATAGAATTATGAATATATTTTAATCCTTTTACTATTACATTTCAATTTTTTTCATTTTAATTCAATTGAGTACTAATTTTATTTTTGGTTAATATTAATGTTTAATTAATGAATTTATGAATTAAAGGATTTTATTAGATATATTATTTTAATAAAATAAATTTATTAAATAAATTTTTTCAAATATAAAGGATCATATAATTTTATTCAAGCCAAAAATAATTTTTTATGGGGGTTGATAAAATAATATTATAAACAACTCATCATTTTCAATAAATATGTGTATTAATTTTAAATGTGATATTTCAATCATATATAAAATTATTTATATTAAATGAATTTTTTTTGGAATAATAATGTCAAAATTATCCTATAGTTATTTTTATATAATTGTCTAAGATTGTCAAAAAAATTATGTTAAAATTAAATATTGTATAAATAAACTTGGTGTTTTATGACATCATGATGGCCTAAAAATGATGTAATAACTACTAAAAATGGGATAAAATTCCAAATAGTTGTTTCCCTTTAATTTAATTTTATTTTTAGTATGTTTTGTTTATTTTATAATTCTATTATGAATCCTCCAATACATATAATATATTTTAATTCTTTAAAATCATTTCACTATGAGGGTGACTCACCTCCACACAAGAAAGGGACTTATTTTAATATTTTTGGCCTATAGCCATATAAAATAATAAAAACCAATCCCATTTGTAATAAAACATTTTAAAAAAACATGGGATTGTTAGTGGTTATAGATATTTTATTATGTAGAGTCCAAAACCAACCTAGTAAAGGAATCCCCTTTGTTTCCTATATAAACACACTCAAGAGCCTATTTCTAATCACTTATACATCTTGAGTGACATATATACTCTTGAATTCACTCTATATAGTCCTCCAAAGGTTCCCCCAATATCTCAACACTCCCCTATCATGCATTTGGTGTAACACACTCAATTATGGGATCTTGACATGTGTCTCCTCATTTCATTTGAATCGCAATATTGAAATAATTCATATTAATTTCAATCTATTATATACGATTAAT
The DNA here is from genome assembly GCA_963277665.1 of Viscum album. Lineage (NCBI taxonomy): Eukaryota > Viridiplantae > Streptophyta > Magnoliopsida > Santalales > Viscaceae > Viscum > Viscum album. Next base: position 1,440,353,042 of record OY728159.1, read on the forward strand.
TAATAATCATTCCATTACCTTGAAATTTAATATATCTGAATTATATATAATTTATCTTATATCATTTGGTCCCCAATATTTTGTAAGGTATTCACCCATTCTCCTCTTATAATCAAGAACTTTTTTTTATATGCCTCTAAATATCTTTGTTCTAATGTTGGGATATGTTAATAAATATTACCCCTAATATATATTATGTATATAAATTATTATATCTATTTTTTACTATCTTTAATCCATCCCATTAAACTTATTGTACACCTATTACCATTCCCTAATTTCTGAAGGAATTTGTCACTTACCATTTAAATCAAATAACTTTTTAATGTAATGTATCTTAAATTCCATTTTAGCATGATGGTATATTTTCATCCATATTCCACTTACCATCCATTTTATTTTTACCTGAATTGATCCCCCTATAACTATCATTAATCATTTCATGATCACTTTTTCAAACTCATTACCAAGTAAGAATATAGTTATGATTATTTTCATTATTTATGTTTGATCAGTACCTTATTCTTTCTATATCCTAATATAAAATGTTATGATGTGATTTTACAGGTCCCTAAAACATCTCATATGAGTTATATGTGATTAGAGACCAATTTATCTCTCATAACACCATTTTTATTAAACATTATGTAACATATTTATTCTATCAAAATTTTACATTGACTTTCCATGCAAAAACAATTATTTAGTGAATACCATACCCATTTCCTATAATATGTATTCACATTAATGCACGTACACTATTTTTTGGGGATTTTCCTATATTTATTACTTATTATTTAATCATATACTAAATTATTATGATGAATGAATCAATGTTGTATGATGTATATGGAAAATTTATACTTGTGAATGAAATGATTGTGATGGGTGCACCAAGATAGTGCCCTAATGCATTGGTAAATGTTTTGTATCATGATACAATAAGTTGGGACATATCCTGGAACCAAATAATTTATGGTAATATTTTTACCATGATGTCATGATGGTTAGACATGACATATTTTTATGAATAAATTTTTGTGATGTTGTCTCATTTCCCTTGTTCTTATTATCATGTAATATCATGTATCATTGTAAATGTTTATGATTCCTACAATATTTATGCCCCTATTCATTTTCATGTTGTATAAAATGTATTATATTATTCATATCATTCAATTTTTATTCTATTAAATGGCTTTGTAGTTCAACCATTTCATTAGTCTTTTCCCAGGTTATCATGTGATGTTTTAAAAGCCACATAATTTTAGAGGCATATTAAATAAGTTTTTAATAATTTTGTTGTATCCCACATACTAGATGTAATGTTATGTTCTTGAAAGAAAATATTTATTCTCAATATTTTCGGTTGTATTATGTTTAATTTTGTGTAATAGATCATGGATTAATGTATAATAAATAGAATGGTTTCTGTAGTTTTTATTATAGAAAAAAATTTAGTTATGATTCTGATTAGGATAAGAAATCACTAGTAAAAGCTTTATGTGTAATACTATGTATAATAAAAAATTATAATATTTTGGTTATTATAGAGTATGTGGTTTATCATTCAAATACATCCTTGAATAAATAATACATGTGTACATGGTTTTTGGTCATATGTGAATATGAGTAACACCACCAAAAAGGTGTTTCCGGCCTGACTTGAGGTAATAATGTACATGAAAATGGTTTTTATTTCCAAAATGGCTGTACAGACCTGGCAGATATACATTGGAATATTTACAATCAAAATTTGAACCATTATTAAGTGGAAAATTCCCATAAGAATATATTGTCACAAATAGATCATGGATATCATATATTGAAGAAAATAAATTAATAAGTTAAGAAATTAAATATAATAATTTATGGAATACCATTATTTTCATTAGATTACCCATTATATTTTTAATATTTTATGATAATCTTACCTAATTCTCCATTTATTCTATCCAATTGTAGAAATATGATGAATTAGTCTAGTAGACGATGTGAATGGAAATGTTTTGACTACCATAAAGATATTCCCAATTCAATTGGATAAGTAATAACGAACATTGTTGTGATACTCTATCGGATAACTCATGTATTTATAGAAAAATGGATCATTTTTAATACAGAAAACCCCATATGTGATAAAAAGATGTAATTGAGAGCTTCTTGCCCGAAATTTATCCTATATTCATTGGATCATCCAATCCATTAATCATAGAATAATTGATCAAATCTATTGTGATGATCTACTCAATCATCCAATGTTCTCAATAAGTTAATTTTATATGGTATTTTAATCATATTGTGTGAGAAGCTGATTAGTGGTGGACCTTGATCAAGAATATAATTCTAGAAAAATACATCGAATAGATGCATTGGAATGATTTTGAACAAAAATTTGATAAATATTTTCCTCACACTATACAACATAAAATAAAATGTTATTTCATTTCCCTCATGAATAACATGTCAAATCAACTGGACCATATGAAGAAAACATCAAATGACTTTAATGATATGCCACTAGTTTTATCGTAATTTCAATATAAAATGTTGAACTTTTTATTGGTTGGATAAAATATTTTCTAAGAAAATACATGGTGATTTTTGAAATTTATAGCTCTGAAGAAATTTTCTATTGTTCCCTCAATGTTGAAAAGGATAGCAGTAAATCTCAAGGGTATCATAGGGATAAGAAGAAGAAACTCGAGTTTCAATATTGTGGTCAGATAGAGAGATATAGTGGTGCTATGAAATTTCATCATCCAACATGTCAAATATGAGGGAAGAAGCACCGAAAAATTTCCTAAAGGTAAAAAATTAATTATTTACGTACAGGAAGGGAAGGCACCTCTCTAGAAATTACTGATTGAAGAAACCCACGAATGCGATAGAGGAAAATAATTCTCCAATTAACCATATGAGAATTTTTCATTAGTTCAAATACAAGGAACTAGAGAAATTTGGTTACCAATTACCTATTCCAATGGTTTTTGGAGACAATCAACAATCTCCAAGGTAGAAAGAGTGATCATTTTCCATCAACACCACAGAATTGAATTCAAAAAATTAATTGGTTACCGGTATGCTAGTTATTTATTCAATAGTAACAAACATCCTTTTTTATTAATGTTCTATGAATTTCTTCTTATCATGAATGGTTTTTAGAAATATTCATTCACCACCACAAATCATGGAAGTAGAGATATTTATGAAAATATAAAATGGGGAAATTATTACATCCCAAGAATATAACTCCCCTATCAATATTTGTTGGATGAACATCATGAATAACCATTTAATTCATGCATTGGTGGAATTGTATGCTATTATAGTCATGGAATAGGATTCCCTATATAGAACCAAATAATTTCCATTAGAAAGAAATCACTATTCATATATAGAATCAACCACATGATTCTGTAAAAGTTCATGAAGGAGGAAGAATCTCATTTAGAAAATTCATCTCATGAATGGATATAATTTCCCTGTGATAATGCTTATATTGGTAAAATTATTGAGTCTAGGTAATGAACCATCATCAAATAAATGATTACTTTGAGGGAATATGTTGATGTATTTCATGTGGAATCACTTGGTCTTCATTTAATAAGAGGGGTCAAATATTCAATCATGATTATACCATGGGTGTTCCGATTATCCAATAATAATTATAGAATGGATATTTTGGAACTTGATGATTTGAAGAAATAACTAAAGAAAAATCAAAATAAAGGTTTCATACACACATGTTAATTAATATGGGGGGAACTATTCCTCTTTATCAAGAAGAGCAATGTGTTAATGGGCCTTCACATTGATTATTTTGAGCACAACAAGATCTCGATAAATAAATAGTATCATATTCTATGAATTGATGACTTGTTTAGAAAGCTATGTGGGTAACAATACTTCCCCAAGTTGGATCTTTAGTTAGGATATTATCAAGTAAGAGTAAAGAAGGAAGATATCCCCAAGACTGCATTTCCTACAAGGAAGGTGCACTATTATTTTATTGTGATTCTTTCCAAGTTTAACAATCATACATAAATCCTCACTTGAATAATGAAAATAGTCATCAGATATTACCTAGTCATATTTTTGGATGTATTAATAAATGTTATTATAATATTCTGTAAAATAAATGAGGATCATGCGGAGCATCTAAGAAATGTTGTAAAGATCCAAAAAAAGAGAATAGTTATGCCAAGTACTGAAAATGTGATTTATGGTTCAAATAAATCCCTTTCATGGGGAACATCATTACATTAAATGGGATATTAGTTGAACCATTAATAAATGCTGAAATTCATGGATGTGTGAGGCCAAAATCTATGACATATATATGTAGTTTCCATGGGTCATCTAGGTATTGTCACTGATGTTTCATAAATTCCCATTATTTTCAAAACCTTAAACAAATAATACATGGAAGGGAGTGATGTTTGTGTGGATGAAAGAAAATGAGGAAGGCTTAAAATATCTTAAAAAAGGATTATCACTACACCAGGGCTCACAGTACTAACAAGTTGGGAACTATTTATGGTATATAGAAATAATTCAAGTAATGGATTATGATATGTACTAATTAAAAATGATAAAATGATAGAATATGGATCAATGAAGTTGAAAATTAATGAGAAAAATTATCTTAGACATGATATCAAATTGGAAGATGTGATATTTTGATTGAAATTATTGAGTCATTATCTATAATGGTATATGTGTGAGATATTTACTGACCACAAGATCATAAAATATATAATCACACATAAATAGCTTAATATGCCCAAATAGAGATGGTTAGAGCTCATCACAGTTTATGACTAATCAGTCCACATCCATCCTATGAAAGAGAACGATGTGTCCAGTGCTCTGGGTAAAAATTTTCAAATATTTCTTTGACCAATTAGAATTTTCAAGAATCTGATCTTCATAGAATTTAAAAGGACGAACATGGGAATTATAAAGAAAAGAATATCTTCAATCCATTCATTAATTAGTTCTCAACCATGTCTTTTTTAAATGATGATGAATGCATGAAGAAGTGACTTGGGAACTCAGAAGATAGTGGAAAATATAGTGAAAGGTAGTTCCTCATATGTCAATGATAATGGAAAAGAAATTGTGAGATTTGGGACACAGCTATGTGTACCACCAAATCCTATACTGATGAAGGGGTTGTCAAATGATGCACATTGTTCGACAATATCAATTTACCCAAGAATCACAAAGACTTCTAAATATATTAATGATCACTTTTTATGGGATAATATAAAGAAGGAAATTGATGAATATACATCAAAGTGTATAGTTTGAAAACAATTGAAGGTTGAAATAGACAAGTATAAGGGGTGATGAAACAATTACCCATACCGACCTTGTTATGAGTGAACATCACCCTGGACCTTATTATCATAATTCCGAAGACTTCCATGAGATATAATGATATATCGATCTTTTTGGATCATCTTACAATGATATATCACATTATCCCAATTCGAGATGACTTATAACTACATCAAATTGTAGGGATATACATCAATGAAGTGGTAAGTCTGCATGGAGTACCACTATAGATTTTATATAATTGAGATCAATGATTCACCATGATGTTTGGGAAAAGTATCCAGAATGATCTAATTTGTTAGATGAAATTTATTACTACCTATCATCATAAGATATATGATCAATATGATGGGTCTATTTTGAAACTAGAATACATGTTGGGATATTTCTCAATGGATGTCAAAAGTGAATGGTACCAACATCATTCTTTGAAATAGTTCTCTTAAAAAATTAGATTCTACATGGGAATCCAAAATATCATTCCTGAAATGGTAGAGGAAACGGTTGAAAAGGATAAAAACATTCATAATCACATCAATGATAATAATATTAGATAGAATAGTTATGATGATAATCATTGATGATACATAGAGTTTGATGTTGGAGACATGGTATTCCACCAAATATCTCCACCAAATAATATAATGATATCTTAGAAGAATTGAATTCTTGGTCTACGATTCATCGAACCATTTTAGATTCCAGGCCACATTAGAGAGGTGAAATACAGATTATCACTCCTACCAATCCAATATCAATCACATTTTGTATTTCATATGTCCCTCTTGAAAAATTATATACTAGACCCCTCACATTTACTGAATCAATGGTTAGTACCATTTGAAAATGACATTTCCTATGAGGATATTCTGGTGAAGATCTTAGATCGTAGAAAAAATGATTTATTATATAATAAAATAACACATGTCAAATTGTTTTTGAGAAAACAAAAGTTTGAAAATGATAATTTGGAACTAGAGGATGTGATGAAGCAGTGTTACCCACATCCTTTTTAGTGTTGGAAATGAAGAAATCTAGGGTGAAATTTCTTATTGGGGACGATTGTAATGTCCCAAAATATTCCAAATAAATTTCTCCTTTCTATTTATATAAATGTATTATTATGTAATATTTTTATTAAAAACACATGAACTTATATTTTTTTATTATTTCCAATTGAATTTTAAAATAAATCGTTGAACTGTGATCGCATGATTATTATTATTATATGGTTTTAACACAACCAATTATAAGAAACAAAGAAGGTGATGACCTCCAATTGTAGGATTTTACCCTATGAATCCCATTTATCTTAGCTTATGAGGGACATGAAATTTCTTTTATTTCCCCATTACCAATCCAAATATGATATCTAATAACATAACCATGATTTAAACTATTTATGAGACAAGTTAAATCTCATAGAAATTACGACCCAATCCATGTTTTCTGAATTTCCCCATGAATGTCCCACCATCACACAACTTAATCTTATGAAACGTTTTGGTGTATTAAGGGGATATGAATAAAGAACACATAAATATGAATGTTAGATATGTTTTTATATAATAATTAATATATTTTCACCATATTAGTGCTACATTGTAAATTATTATTCTTTTTATACAATAAAGATGTACTTGTATTTTTCATTAATAATAAAATTTAATTAATGAATTTATTAATTAATAGATTTTTTAAATAAATAATATTTTTAATAATTTTTATTATTAAATAAATATTATTAAATATAAATGATCTTCGGATTTTTATGAAGTCAAATATATTTTTTTTATTATGGTTTGAAACCATTATTGTCAAAATGCTATAATTTTCAATTAATATTAGTCATTATTATAAAATTTCACATTCATATATACATGAAATTATTTATATAAAATAATTTTTTGGTAATAATAATATCAAAATTATCTAATGTGTAGATTTTCATAACTTTTTGATATAATCCAATTTTCTGGTAAAAAAATTAATATCGTAAAAATATACATTCTGTTTTATGGAATTATTATAACTAAAAGTTTATTTAATAATTGCTATATATTAGATCCAAGAAAAAATAAATGTTTTACCATTAATATAATATTCTTTTTAGTTTATTTTATAAATCCATCATGAATTTTCCAAAACATGTAATATATTTTATGATTTTAAAATCATTTATCTTGGAGTTTGTATGAGCTCTGCTTAAGAATTTGATTTATTTTAATTTTCTCAACCCATGGAGTAATAAAACAATAAGAAACACTCTCATTTGGAAAATAAAATTTGAAAAACTATAGGTTGGTTTTTAGTTTTTGATATTTTATTTTTTATACTCTAAAACCAAAATAATAATGAAATCCCCATAATTTCATATATAAACCCACAAAAGATCCAATTTCATTTAAATAAAAATATTTTTAGAACATACATATGATTCATTTCACTCTCTAGTGTCCTCCCATGATTCCATTAATCTCTCAATATTCCTCTTCCAAGCATTTGGAGTCCCACACAAAAGTAATAGGTCATCACCGTCCTCCCCTCCTTTCAATTGAAGCACTTTATTTTAAATTACTCTTATTAATATTAAAATTTTATATTTCAATTAATTTATAATAATTAAATTACTATTAGGTAGAATTTATATGAATTATTGATCATTTTTACCCTCGCATTTTGACCCTTACTTAATTTGTTACTTTGGAGAATTTCTATAAGTGAATATTCCTCTCCCACCTTTTAATCAAGAAATTATTTTGTTACGTATCTAAATTTCTTTTTTCTTATTTTGTGATATGTTATTAATTATTCCCCTTAATATAATATTTTTTAAAAAATAATTATAAATTTCTTTTACTCTCATTAATACCTCTAATGAATCTTTTTGTACACCCATTAACAGGAAACAAATTATTAAGGGATTTACCTTTTCTCATTTACATTCAGTAACTTCTTTTAAATTTTGTATCTTAAATTCCAATTGCAAATTACGGTATATAAACTTTCATGTTACCATTAATAAAAATTTAATATATAAATTATGAGATCTCAATTTCACTCTCATTAATTCTCCAATGATTCATTGTATACACCTGTTACCATGCAGAAATATAGTTTTCATTAATTTCATTATTCCAGTTTCATCATTACCTTATGCATTCTATTTCCTAATTAATAATATCGAGTTATTATTTTAAATATCACTAATAATTTACATTTTATTTATTTTTGATCATATACCCCTTTATCACTCATCAACCCATCTTTGGAATCAATAAGTGACGCAATTATATGGGAAAAATACACCATGAATTTAAATGACAAAATAATCATGTAGGGTATACCATACCTATTTCCTACCAAGGGTGTTCACATTATTAAAATATAATTTTTAAATTGGGTATATCAATCTATTTATTCCATGCTATTTAATCACAGAATAAATTATGATGATTAATTAATAAATTTTTTATTATCTATATGAAACACTTGAGCTTTAGAATGAAGTTTTATTTATGGGTTTTCCCAGATAATGTTCCTATGTATTGGATAATGTTTAGAATCATGATACGTTACATTGGGACATGGCATGAACTTGATTCCTTTATGTGACTTCCCACCAGGAGTTATTGGTGTTTTATCCTTGACCTATTTTTATCATTCCATGTATTATGTTCTTTCCATATTTCCTATGTGATGATTATCTGGATATATCAGGTATTATAGTTCAAGTATATGATTCACACTCTTTTTATTCACCATTGATAATCCTATTGCATAAAATGTGTTATCTTCTTCCTGTTATGACATGTTTATTCCCTTATTGGGCATTATATCCCACAAATTTGTTATGTTTTCCCCCACATTATCACCTGTCATTTTAAAAGCAATGGTATTTTTGAAGAATGTTAAGGAATTTTTTAACAATGCTGTTATATCTCATTTCTATGATGTTATGTTTTGTACCTATTTCACGAAGACACTATATTTCTAAAAATTTTGGGTTTTGTTATGTCAAATTTTATATAATATATCAAGTATTAATGTGTAATTAAGATATGGGTTTTTATAATCAAGGATGAAATACTGACCCTTCCATGACTTCATTTATTGAATTGGGTCTATATAAGGAATATATAATTTGACGTTTTTGATCACATAATTCAATTTAATATATTTAATGAATAATATCCAACAGTTATAAATTATTATTGGCACTAATTACTTTTTTTCAATTAGTACCATTGTGTACCCATTTTTCATTAGGGCAATTTGAATGGGACTCACCCTTCTAAAGTTAGAGGTGTGATACATTTTTCTTGCACATAAAAATATTTAAAATTACTATTTCATTACATACATATGGGTTAGGTTCAGGGTTATTTAGAGTTATTTCATTTTTTTGGACATATTTTCAAGAAATATTTTATATATCTAGGTGTTAGGGATAATCCCAGGAATATCTCTTAGTGTCATACCCATTTCCCTGAAATGTTTTTTCAAAATCAATAAATGTTTACACTATTTTTTTGTTTCTAATTATTTAAAATAAATATTTCAAGAATCTGAAATCCTTTTAAAAATATATTTCAATTTTCATGTTACTATATTCAATTCCATAATTGTTGGATTTTTATATGATGTTTTTATATCATTATTCCATATACTGTGAACTTTTACTTGTTAAGAAGAAGTTGCACATGTGCCATTATGAAAATCATGAGAGTAAATTTCATTAAATTATTCTTAATATCTATTACAGAACATCGTTTACTGATTTAACTCATTCTCAAAAAATGATTCATCAAATTATTATGGGTTTCTTGAGATTATCCAAATTGAATTATGCAATTGAAACATTTTCTTTCATCCTTAATGAAATAAATCAATTTTAAATTATTCAATGTAAATAACATATTTCTCTTAACAGGGTTATTCTATTGGATCTAAACTTTTAAAATTCCTTGATTTTTCGTTTAAATTTATTGAACAATTACATTTTGTATATGTGATAATAGTTTTGGATTCTATGATAAAATTCCTACCTAATATGGTAAAGGTGTGATATTTATCATTTCTCTACTATGTGTTCAAACTATAGAAATTAAAATGAAATGTAAATTCATATAAACATATCATATAATCTTCTTCAATACCTACTAGGTATTTAGTGGATCGATTGAATGGCTTCACATTCACTCAATTGGGATTGATTTCTCAATAATATTTATATAAATAAACTAAATAAGTAACTACATTAAATAAAAATCCGAAATCTAAATGTTTATTAGAAAAAAATCCCAAAAATAGTATAAGGTATGGTAATGTTTAATAGATCATTTAATTTCTATGGTATTTAAGATGGTATTAAGTGAAGAATAAATTTTACCTGGACTTACAACTTCATTACCTTGCAATATTCTCCACCCAAGGAACATGTATTAGATGAATTTTAATGTCCTATGAATTTTGAATATGGATTCTAGTAATGGGATGTTAATCATTACCCTCTTTAATATCTACAGATTCTCGTATTATAATACATCATTTATGGTTCTCCTGGGGGTCTTTTATTTTTGTTAAAGGGATGTTGGGGGTAATAGAAGCCAATTAACATGGATTTCAATTTATATTCTCTTATATAATGTGTTAACATTGGTGCTTCGTATTCATTTTCTTGGGAGTATTTATGAGGTATATTTCTTTATTTTCAGATAGCTCCGACATGAGATGGTGATTCCACATTGTTTCCTTACTCACTCACACTCCTTAATGAAATAGAACTGATATCACCCTTTGGGATTGTAATTTATTAGAATTATTTTTACTATATCCTTGATTCATCAATTAAATGACGAAAACCATAATCTAGTTTTACTATAATTATAGATCTTTAATATTTTATCCATAGCTATTGAGGGTATATTTCAAATATGTATGAGATTCTATATGTTATTCCAATGGTTAATTATTGATGGGTTCATGACTTTTCTATTGTTGGAATATCATAGAGGTATACGAGCTACCACTGAGGAGGGTGGGGTCTATGGTTAAGATAAAAACAATGTTTGAAATTTTCACATTAGTTTTTTTCCCATATCTAAACAAAGTAATTGAAAAAAAATTGTTTCAATAGAATTTTACTAGTGGAAAATAGAACTTCTTTTTGGACAAGGAATTACTACATTCCATCAAATGAACATGAGTGAATCAAGAAATGTAGTGGTGTTGAGAATATAATAGTTGAAGAATCCTTGATGAGTGATAGATTTAGTTTCACGTTCTTTGATTAAAGTAATAAACCTCAAAATTGATATTAGTATATCAATTTTCTTTTCATATAAAGGGTGAATTTTTTTCCCATGTGTACTCTTTTATTCAAGGATCATGTGTCAATTTTTTAAGAATTTTCAAAGATCCAATCAATAAACTCTCTAAAATCAGTGAATGGTTTTTCTATTAATGATCATAAAGAAGGATCATCTAATACATTTCCGTCATTATACACCATTACATGGTAAAATAATAATTATAAATATTGATATTACAAATATTGATATGTTAATTTTTTTTATTTGTTGAATATATCCCAAAATGCATAGATATATTTCATACATTCACTATTTTACCGATATAATTATTTCTATATCTGAATGGTTCCGGAGGTAGGGAATTACTTCTTTGAGAAACGCCTTCTATATCTCATCCCATTTAGTGATTTCCCTAGGATAATGATTATATAGAATTTCCATGGTTTTCCCTTCTACATATTATTGGAAGGCCTTCTAGTCAAATTGATATTTTCATAATACTCTAGGATTGAAATTTATCAAAATATTAAAATTTATTGTGAAATAATCATAAGGATCCAGACCGAAAAATATATGCAAATTTTTCTAGACGAAACTATCTCAATTCATACTTCAAAACATTATTTATTATTAGGTGTATGAATTCGATTATCATTACTAAAATCACCGGTAAAATTTTCTCTCTATGTAACATAAATTTTTTTCTAGATATTTTCCATTTAACCACTTCCGAATGTCACATAGGTGGATAAATATATTGTGTATGGTGAATTTGATAATGGAATAGTAAAAATTATCTCTCCTTTTATTCTATGTTATTTAATGTTTTTAGTTTCATTAAAAATTTGTTTTCGACCATTGGATCAAAACCAATGAGGGGAGCTATACCAAATCTAGTCAATTTTTGAAAACCATAAAAAAATAAAACACAAACACTGGTCTCCCAAGTGACAATTCTAGGTTATATGTGCAACCAATCACAAGTCCCAATGAAAAAAATAAACATAAAAAAATCTATTCCTAAATTGGATTGGGTTTTCTATAGATCGAATAGTGTTATGGGCCTGTTTGTCTTTTGTTTTGTGGGATCAATATGTGAAAAAGTTGTTGAGATTGATTGTCATTACATTTATATTAGATTATATATTTCTAACATCAAATATAACCATTCATTTTCTATTAGATTATTATTTCATTTTTTACCCTAATAATTTCTCATTAATAATTTGAATCCTCACTTGATCAAACTACTTCAGTTATTTTATCTTGTGAAATGGAATATAGTAATCGGGGTATATCAAAATATTACATATCCTATTGATCATTAATTTATGATCACACATGGTTCATCATACTACTGACTATCATTGTATTGAGGTTGTTGTGGGTGTCCAATGTGTGCCCAAATGTGGAAGCAGTAAAATGACATCAAAATGCATATAATTAAGTAAATATAATATTAACTAAGAAAATAAAATAAATCATTATATTCTAGGATGTGAAAAATGATTAAAAATATATATCACTAATATGGAAGTAAGTATATTCCATTAGGCTCAATAACTAATTGTTTAGTGTAACATTATCATATAATTTAAGATAAAAACCTAAAACAAATTACAGAATAAGATATTGAATAATATTTAGTTTTAGTGATCATGGAAGTGTATCCCTCACATTAGTAAATCATGCCTTTAGTAAGTGTCTGGGTTCACCAATAACTGGGAAAATATTCCTACATACTTCAAGCCTTTATTGATATTCTCTCCATGTTCTTATCATGATGATTTATATTTTTTCATTATTTGAATAATTTTCATTAAAAGAATCACCTCTCATGATCCCATAATCTATTTACATATTTCTTATAGGAAAAAAATTAATTTGATTTTTTTTCTAAATGGAAGAGTAATGTTTTGGAGCCACCTCAAATGTGCGAAAAAAATAATTTTTCCTTGATATGGGCATAGTAGTGTTATTGTGGTAGGTAGGTCGAGTTATAGTACATTGTTTTCTCATAGAACAAAGCTCATCCTCTGTGAATTTCTTGTTTTTTAAAAGGGGTATTCATGTTAAGAAAGGTAATACTATCTTATGATTAAGATAATATTTGAAATTTATATTTATCTTACACAACCCAAAATATCAAAAATTGGAAAATGATTTTCATTTATTTGAAAAAACATTATATTTTGAGATATAAATTTCACTTACATGACCATGCATTATAGATGAATTATCATAAAAAACATCCAAACTCTAAATTTGATAAAACTCAATTATGTTATGATGTATGGTATGTAGATGAGTTATATTACATGCATTATAATTTCTCATATAGAACTTATAGAATTATCTTATCATCTTTCAAGATTTCACAAAATATCATGATTTTAAGATCAAATATAATTTCACCATATTGACATAAATTTTATATTTATAATGATTTTATAATATAAATACAAGGGAGTTGATAATTCAAAAAAATCACATTTTAATATAATTTATGGAAAATATTGGATTTCAAAATATGTATCAAAATAAAAAATTTATCTATGAATGGGATAAACTATAGATAATGTATCAATGAAATAGATATTTTTTAATGGAAAATTTCAACTCCCATCAATCTTGTTTTCAATATATTAGACATACTTACACACTTATGAAAGTCACACTTCACTAAAACACAGATATATGAATGCAAATATCTATCCACAACCAATATGGTGGAAGTAGGATAATGCTTATCAAATTTTTTCATTTTAATATGGAACCAATAAGAATATTCCTCAAACTAAGCTAAATTCCATAGAATTAGAGATCTTCAATGATATATAATGGAATATATAGGGAAACTATAATAACATTATATGAGGGATAACCTTACCCACTGTAGCCCCTTGAGATATACAACTTGAGAAAAGTATCATAGATGGATAGGATCTCCATTTTAGGATTGGAAATGAGATAGAGATGTGTGTCCATATTTTTCTATGCATAATGACATTTAACATTCATCTTTATATTCATTAATCATTTAATAATTTATCAAAATAAATTTTTAATATAAAATACAAAAGAGAGAATCAAAAATCTAATATAAAATACTAGATCTAATATGAGACCCATCATTGTCGGGAAACCACTCTGTTATGGTTCTAGTACAAGGTCTAGTAGACACTGAGTTCGACCCTAGAACAATAGTATCTTTGTAGTGTGTTTCTGATGGAAATAAATTCATATAAATATTCTTCCATTACCAACCTCCTTTCATGAATCTTTATTATAAGAGTAATAAAATGATTCCAACAGCCCAATAAGAATAAATAAACAATTTTGGTCCTATATTAATCTACTAGTACATCATCAAAACACCCACATTATTGGATTCCACTTTTATAATCATGTATGTTCTATGTATTATGGAAGGGGTATCTTGATATTTAAGATGAAACCATGATGGAACCAATATTTTTAGACAAAATTGTAAGAGGAAAAATTGTATAGCCTAGGGAACATAATGACTAAGGATGTTGGTGCAGAGAACTCGGTCACTGATATCAATTGTCATTTGTTAGAATCGAGGCGTGAGAAGGAATTTTTAAACCAAATGGTTTGTTTGATTTGATTTAAATGTTATCAGATGGGTATGAGTCTATTATTAATGATTTTGTGTGATGAAATATATTATTCTGGAGTGTAATTATTGAAAGGGATGTTGGCTTAAAATGATGAATTCATATATAAATGATAATTATGATATTTAGGGTATAAGTCAGCTTTAAATCTAGTTAGGGGGTGTTTGAGGTGAAAAGACAACATAAACAGGTTTGTAGTTTTTTGGATGTGATATGTCATTAGAAAGGGAGTTGGGAAGCAGTATAGGTTCTAGGATTGTCCACGAGGATGTGGGGAATATTTTAGTACAATGTGGTAGTATCATTAACTTTTTTTTCCCTGGTTATGTGTATTAGATGCCAGTGTGGGTGACATATATCACTAGGCAATGAGGCATGGAATTCCATGGTTGGGGGATGAAACAATCACTAGTTATGGGTGAGGTTTAATTGAAAATTTTACATGTGTTGTAAATGAAAATTTATTATATGTTATGATGGTGATATACCATCTAACTATGATTGGGAGACTATGAATCAACGTTTTTTTGGACATAGAATATTGGGGTTTCTGCTCATGGATAGGGATGATTCCATTAGGGGAATTGTGCACAAGAAAGGAGCCATAATGTTTAGTTTACCACTAGATGATCAATAGAATACTCTGTTGAGAATTTTATTATGATAATGTGGTTGTCTACATGATATATGGTTGATTCACTATAGAAATTTCCATGGTTATAGGAGTTGTTATTCCATTGGGTGACTTGGGTTCGTTTTTTGGATTATATATAAAGAGATACAATTGGGTGGTTGGACATGTTTTTTAGAGGGGTGATCCCTATAGTGATAGTGTTTGGTTAACAACTATTTTATGAGATATGGTATATAGTGATGTTAAAATACAATGGATTTCATGACATGGTAACAATATCCCACTCCGCCACAAGCTAATGAATGTATGATAATGCTTGAGGATGATAGTATATTACCCTATCTATTACTGGTTTACTATGAAATATTATTAGTTCCCAATTTATATTGTAAAAACACCCTATTTTGGTAGGAATATTTAGGGATATGTTGTTTATTACTTTTTATTATTATACGCACACCATATTTATGAATCTCGATGTGCAGGAAGTTCAAATGTTTTCTATTATAGGTTAGGGTGGATACTAGAGGAAGAAGTTGAAGTATGTAGGTAATTTGTCGGAGAACATTCCATTTTTATTATTGATGTTGGAGATGTAACTCGACATATCCTCTTTGTCCAATGATGTGGTCTCTAGTGAAATGTTTATTATTGTATGATTTTTGAGTTTGACCCAAATTAGGAAATAATTTTATGTGGGATTATAGCATTGTTGTCCTAGGTCTCACATAATATGTCATTTATTTTTTTATTAAGACATTTATTTGATGTTATCTTTATATTTCTTCCATCTATATATTATATTTTATCATGCATGTATATTCCTGATGTTATCATTTCATAGACACTTAATACAAGATTGAATCCTTCAGCATATGGGGAGGCATGCATGTGTTCTGTTAAAGATTTATCCATCACTAACCCTCTACCCAATAACATGACTCATGACCTCTTCCAACCACTCCTACTCACATACCAAGACTAAATTTACACATTTAAGATGGTTTTAGACCCAAAATACATCATCTAAACACATTAATAATTAAAAAATCCATACCATAGGATAATTCATCACTATTCACTCTCTGGAAACAACACTGGAAAAAATATACTAACAACTAAACAACCCACTAAAATCACCCTCAATGATCTGATATGGTGTTGAACACATCTATAGGGTCTTAATTATCACAGTTAAAATACATAGAATGGTAAATTCTAGTTGTGAATAGTCCATACATTAATTATTTTTATAAGAATATTTTCCCACCCGAATATGGTTGACTTCTTAATGGTGTAACATTTGATTCTATATACATCTACAAAATGCATATGTTGAAGACCACAAAACCGTCGTTCTGATATATACAACAGGTATCTGTGGTGGCTCAGGAGCCATAAGATGTTAATGTCAATATTAGATACTATGGTCCCACATCTAGAACCGATATAGGCTCCAATATGGTGGAGAGTAGAAAGAATTCCATAGAGTCTCCAGTATCAAAAACTATTCACCTCTTGATCATGTTGAGATTTTCTTTTCCTTTCGTCGTGTGATTCAATATCCACAAATTTTGGGGCCATAAGATATTTGTAATGTGATAATTTTTCTAGGTAGAACTAAGATTATAGAATGATATCTTAGATATATATTTGATATTGGTTTATTTGTATTTGATGTGATTAGCTTGAGATAATTAATTAAATGATTCATTTTGATGGTTCTTCTTAATTATATTTCCATTATAATATTTATTTTGTATATCTATAGTATTGTTTTTATTTTCCACGGATTGGATGTTTTCCAAAGCCTTGTTTATTTATGATTAATTTCATTTTTATATATTTTTATTTTATTTAAAATTCTTTGTTAAATGTTCCTTATGAGTTTATATTGAATTGTATAAAGGTGTTCGGTGGATTTGTGTCATTTTTTTTCATGGATTCGTAATGTTTATAACAACTTCCACTAGAACACTTATCATTTCCCAATATGGCCTACTTGTTTTATTCATTAGGACTAGAGCATGGGTTGATATAAAGATATAGATTCATGAACCCCTAGTTGTACTAAATCCTTGTTTGATGTTATAATGATTACACAGATAGTGACCTCGAGAATGTATGGGGTCATCACTATATTTTTTCGTTAAATAATGTAACAGTTTTTTGTCTTTTAATGATATAATTTGTAGATAGATAGTTGATGTGGGAAATTTTTGCTAATCAAACATTGGTTGTGAATAATTCAGAATCAATTTTAAATATTGAGTGGGATAATCTTGAATGGAATGAACATTGATTTTCCCAGATGATTCTTTCCTAGTACATGGACATTAATATCAATGTGTAAAAGAAAACTGTGGGGTTGATGGCCATGATTTTGAGAATATTTGATAATCCCAATGTGATGAATAATGATTTCATTTTGAAAATATTATTCATCATAAGTATTTCATAAGGAAGTTCAACATCCAGTCATTTAAATTAATTCAATTGGATTTAGATTCAACTATATTGAATATGAGTGATGTTCAATAATTACATTTGGGAATTTATACTTCTGTCTTCAATTTCAGAATCATAAGAAATTATGGTGACCATTGTGATAAATTCCAAAAGAAATACTAACATAGTATTCCTGGAGATTTACGATTGGATATATAATTAATTTCCTTAGATAAATGTTTTTCCCTCATCTTATTGATGTTTTTTTAATTTTTCAAAATATTGGGGACACTCTTCAATAATAAGTACAAATTTTGAAGAGGAATAAATGTAAGTAATGAAATCCATGAGAAATTCAATAGACATTGTGACACTAGGTATTGAAAATTCAGAAAAAATATGAATCCTTAAATGGCCTATCAATATAGGTGTGTAATTTTTAAAAAAAATAATTTGTGTAATCCATAAACACTATAATAGAACGATATAGGGGAACACTATTTTTAGGTTGCACAATTCATTGGAGACAAGGAACAATGAATTTGCTTATTAATCTAATTAAATTACTATATTGGATTATTGCACAACTTTGTGTCTAAAAGACATGGTAAAATTTTCCTTATTGATAATGAATCACTTTAGGATAATGGATATGGACATGTTAAATTCTTAATGATGAGAAATTTTGTACTATATTTTTATGGAATTTGACACATCCCAAGAATATGCACGAAAATAATTTTTATTAGACATCTTAATGATATGTGGGTTTCTACTATTTGTTTGGATAGTGTGTAAAATGTAATATTTGGTTCAATAGACGTGTATTTTTTTGTGTCGTTTGGAAAATAAAAACTGAACTGATTTATTTGAAGGTATCATTCATGCAAGAGAAAGAGTATATTTAACAAAACAATTTATTGATGGAATCTCTTGGATAATTTAATGAGAATTCTCTACAACCCATGAATTAATGTTGATTTATAATGTTCAATCATATGGATTATGAAACTTGTGATGGTTAAATCCAGAGGAAGTTGTGAAAGATGTAATTCAATTTTTATGGGAGAACACTGAAGAATCAAATGATTGAGCCAGTATATATATATGTAAGTCGAATAGAACTAGATCAATATCATAGGGGAGTACTATATTACAATTCCTTCATCGATGATTACAAATATAATGTGCTAATGTTTTCCATAAAACACAATTCTAGGTTATTATAGACTTTAATTACATGGAGATCCATGGTGGAATCCAATACATGGATGAATTTAGATTCCATAGTTTTGAAAACTGATGTGATTATATAGTAAGGGAGTTTTAAATATTATGTTAGGTTATTGGGACTGAGATATACAAAATTATTCATGGAAACCCTAAGAAATACATTCTTATTGAATTAGTGTATTGGATATTTAATAAGAGAGTTTTGTGCATGAGGTAATGTTTCGGTTTTTCAAATGAATTTCTGGATTATGTTGTTTACTGTGGGGATAATCTTATGGATTGGGGTAATTCTAATCATGTGTCACAATACCTATTGGACGATCTCTAGTCTGAATGGAAGGTGTAATTTAGTTACCTAAATTATTTTTTGATATCATGTTTGCTCATGTAGATTCGAAGGATTGAGATAAATTTAAATAAAATTACCCAGAATTTGATCTTGTTAGTTACAGTGGTTGAAATATTGGGTTTAAACTATTGTATAATATTCAAATCAAATAATTTTTTGAATATCAAGTTTTCAATAAAACACAGGTGAGGGTGTCTTGGTATTCACCTGATGCTCTTTATTATTCCTATGCTCCATCTTCTACCCCTTCCTCCTAAGAATTTTTTGTCGTACTATTCAGCAATGAGGGAAATCATCTCTCATATTTCTTTAGATTTCTATTTCATTCTCATTTTACCCCTCCCTCATCTGGACTGGTATTTTTTACTGGTGTAGATATCATCCACCATTCATTGATCATTTTCTTCTGAATCCTATACATCATACCCCTATTCTGGGTATGTGTGATAGTGTTTCATATCATGTTTTTAGTGTTAGTGGTGGTGAATGGCGTTCCTCATCTCCATGGACCATTCTAACTAACCCATTGTGATTGATTTCATTTTAGTCGAGCTCAATATGGGTTTCAGGTAAACCATGGTTGTTGTTCGTGGGGGCATAGTACTGGTATAAGTTTTTTTTTGAGTTTCATTTTTTTATATACAACACATTTTATTGGTTTATTTAAGTTTGATTTATTTATGTTATGATACATAGAGTTAGATGATGGGTAACATGGATTTTTCTTCTTCTTAGAAGCATTTTTTCTAATGATGATATATATGGTTGTCTATAGATTGTACATTGTTCTAGTTTTTATTGATGCTTGTTATTTATCTTCAATATTGGTAATGATGTGGTTTTAGGATTTTTTTTTTCTGTATACCATGTTGATATCTAGAATTCTGGTAACATGGGTCCCAGATGGAATGTATGAAGATCTTGTAAAGGCATGGGACACTACCAATACCTTTTTTCTCTCAACTCTAATCTGATAACCTTCTTCAACAATCCCTTCCTAGTAGGTCTAGTAAAATGGTATCTAATGAGGTTATGGGATGTGTCGTTTAGTTTACAATGGTCTCTAAGTTTTTCAATCCTCATAGGATTTTTCGAATTTGGGTGTTATTGGAATTCCTTCTTGGAATTCACCAATGAATATGGTTTTCTAAATGTTGGCTTATAGTGGCTCAATCATTTTGGGTATTTTTAACTGAAGATGTCAATTTGTGTCTCTAGGTATGGTGATATTCATTTCTTTTTATTGTAATTCTCAACAGCATAGTCGAAAATAATGATGAGATGATTATGGTGGAGATTTGATGTGTTGGACGGTGGTGTGGTTGATGATATGGAGTTTATGGGACATACCTAAATGCATGAGGTGACTCGGAAATCATGATCTCGCTTCCCAAGGTGGTTTTATGGTGTTCAGGTCAAGGTGTGATTTCAAATATGGAAGTTTTTTCTTTGATTGATGAATGTTTTGAAATTTGAATTTGAATTCTCTGTGTTTCTATTTTTAATTTATATTTATGTGGTTACCACTAAACCTAAAATTTTATTTTATTTTAATAAAAAAATAGATTGGATAATGAGATACTGTAATTTCATATTTAATTAAACGATCTTGTATAACAGTTAAAACCAACAAGAAAATGCACTTAGATTCAAGGAACAAATGGAGTTATTCGAGGTTGGGCTAAGTAGAGGCTGAGTGTTATTAGTACATTCAAGATACATTGAAGATCATGTCTGTTAGGTGAAACATCATTTTTGATCATGGGGTGATTGTTGTGTTCTAGAAGTAAAAAGGCCAAATATATATTAATTTTCAATGATAGTGGAATATTGTACTGTATTATTAGAAGGATGGTGTAAAAAATGTAGTTAAACTACATGAAAAGCGTAGATGTACTCAGATAAGAGTGATAGTTTAATGGTATGACTCCAAGAATCACATTATAATTTTCATAGATAATGAGGAACCCAAAACCATAGGGAGGTGAGAATTTTTAGTGACAGAATGTAGTGTGAGTTACTAATTGATGAATTATTGTTGTAATTTTATGTTTTTGATATATCTAAAATGACATTACATATGGAGGGATAGAGGGAACTATAAAAAGTTTTTTTTAATTAAATCATTAATTGTGTGGTAGATTCTAGTATATGCAGCAGTTGGTTGTCAATAGGTTCCAACTATCCAAATGGCTGTACTTTAGTGATACTTCTTCTCTTTTTTTGAAACACATAATGATATGAATTGTTATAAAAATGGTATAAATGGAAATTTTATTTCCTAAATAACTATTAATCAAGATAATGATACTTCATATATATTTGATGGGACAAATCATTATTAAGCTACCAAAAGTTTTTATACATTAGTATAATGAGGTCTTTTGTGAAAGCTCATGAACAGTATATATGTGATTATGTAGGCACCAAGGAAGTGGAATTTGATATTTTATAATTTCAAAATTGAATGATCATTCATTTTGATTAATGCATATCATTTCAATTAGTGTATGGTATAAGAATGTGGAATCTTTTAAATAGTATTTATTGATGATGGTGACATGTACTTGGACAGACATATGATTGAGAGGATCGAAAAGTTAATGTGTGAATCCTTTGGATGTTTCTTGGTAAAAGATCTTGGTTCTATTATTTGGATGTTGGGTATTGGGATCAGAATATACGTGATCTCATAGAAATTTTTTCTTTTTCTATTGGAGTGCATATGTAAGGTATTAGAAAGATTCGATATAGATTAGTGAAATCTAATGTGTCCCCATTTATAAAAATTTCAATCATTTATAGGATAAGAAATATAAATTAAATGTTGATTAAAAGAGCATGGTGAAATTTCATCATGTATAGGTCATTGGATTGTTAGTGTACTTTATGGTTTTACATGTGATAATATTACTCTAGTGATAGGTGTGGTCATTATATTCCCGGATAATCCAGGAAAAAAATTCTTCGAGGTTAAAAACTATATATTATTGAATCTAAATGCTCTATAATATCTTTTAGTCAATGTTATAATAAATAATCTCTTATAATGTTTCATCGATATTGAATTAGGTAGAGATATTGATTCATGGAAGATAACAAATGTGTTTTTTCTGTTAAAATGAACATTTGTGAGATGGATAACATGGATACAATTGAGAGTTTCACAATCATCCCCATATGTTTTTTATATTTCTATAATAAAAGCAGGGAATTAGTTTTTATAATTGAAGGATCTGGAGGAAGAAATTTGAAGTTTATTTGAAATCATTTTTTTATACTATGACATCCAAATCCAGATTTAAATGGCTAGGAATCTGGTTTTTCACTCCCTAATGAATCATACAATAATCAATTAGCACTTTATTTGGATTCTCGTAGAAAATGGGGTATTGTAATATAGATGATTCATGGGAAATGAAATGAAATTGATATTCTATCTGAGATAATATCTTTGGAATGTATGGAGTGTGTTATAATTTAGTGTGTTTTGGATAACATCGATGTGTTAGGATCACATAAGCAATGATAAACTAGTATTGATCTAAAAAAGAAAAGATTTATGTCAGTACTTGTCACCATGGGGGTTGGCATTAAAACCTGTGAAATGATAATAATGTCATAAATTGTTATTCGTAGTGTGATAAGTTGAGTTCTAATCAATTATAGATGGAATAAGAGAGGTGAAGCTTACAATTTATTGTGCTTCTAATCTATATAATGGTGGAAGTAATCATAAAAATATTTCTATTGTATAGCTTTAGAGGAAGTAGCAGTTTAGTGATAGGAAATGATTGCGCTATGGATAGAAGGTGTGCTCCAGAATCTAGCAATGATGTGATATCCAATTCTAATGAGACGTGAATCCATTCCATGTAGTTTTTTTACCTCTGGGATATAATTGAAAAAGTGAGTATGTTTGAAAAAAGTTATTTTATATCTATAAATATCAAGTACACTGGGTGTACATACCTTGTAGATCAGTTTCTAATGAAACTAGGAATACCAAATGATAACTTATATATATGATTTGATTCAGATCATCTATATTAGGTTTCCCCCATGTAAGATAATTAATCTAAGTATTTTACGATTCTGATCCTTATAATAAATTTTTCTATTAACATATCTCTGGATTACCTCTCTATTAATGATTTTTCCTTTTATTATTATAATTTTTTAACCACATTTATCATTGTGTCATTTTTTTAATATCCATTTCCCAGAATGTTCTAGATTGAATGTTTTCTAGGAGTATCTATTAAATAATGGAAAGGTATGTGGTTAGGGTGTGTGGATATTTTGTATGGAATCCTAGTACAAGAGACATATTTTTTGGCATGACTTCCCTTTGATCCATTTGTTACCATTCCATAAATGAGGACTATATGTTGGGTAGGTCAATAGATAGGGCTTCACGAATAACACCTAATATTCAAATCACCTACGTAGTCACACCACTACTAGGTTCAATAGAAAAATGATGTAATAATACCAAAACACCATCTTATAAACATATTTACCAACCATCAACAACACTATTATCATGTATCATAACTGATGACTAACCTCAAGTAGTACCTGGTCATATATTCACACATAACACTACCTATAAACCAAATTCCATAAAAACCCAAAATTAACATGGCCATGAAATAACTCATATTCTCAGTCACACCATTTCCTATTAAAAATATTCCCAAATCACATGCAATTTTCCCTATCCCCAACATACAGATTTGGAATTTCATGTGGAGTTACAATCTACAATGGCCACCTCCCACAATACAAAACATTGTATCCTTGGTCACTTTATAAAATAAGAGAACATCAACAAATACATCCTAAATCTTCTCCTCATCCATCCTATAATTCATGTTCCTTATAAGAGCATTATCCTCTAACTAACTATGACACCAAATGAAAGAACATGTTCAAATCCCCAAATTATTATAAGGACAACACTCATCAAGTAGACAATAACACTGGGTCTAAAAATGCGTCTTTGATTTTTGCTAATATCACCTATAATATGAATCACGTTATGATGGTAAAGATGATCCATTTCTTTTACCTCTCTATTAGGTTTCATCATACCCCAACATCCTACCACATAAATCCCCACTACTATCCCCACTTGGTATCACAGTTTTTTGGGGTTTACTTGCTTCGGTCTAGGTCTTCTCTATTATTTATTCTAAATTCATCCTTTTATAATGTGATGTCAACCAAATGATATTCTAACAAAATATTAAATTTTTAAAGACAATTACTAGTAAAAATTTATTACTATGATTTCTAATTATTTTATGCTTATTGGAGTGTATTTTTTCAAAAATCATACACATAAAATGTGCATCACACAATATTGGATTTTCCATATAGAATTTTATACGTGAAACATTATGACTATTTAATTTCATTTTAAAAACATATTATAATCACCATTCATGAATATATCAAATTTCATAACAGAAAAACCTTATGGGAGATTTTGAGCTTGTATTATATGTAATTTACTCTATTTCATTTATTTATTAAACTATATGTTTCATGATTTTATATATATGTAATTTTTTCTAACCTAATTAATTTTTTATTTATAATGTAGAAACTATATTTACTATCAAATTTATCCATGAATTATAGTATATGAGAAATGTCCACACAAACGTACCCTGGTGAAGAATATTGAGAATGTGTGAAAGGGAGAACATTTTCGTGGGGATCTACCTATCATTAAATTTCCACATCAACATATCCCCATAAAATAATATCACACTACATCATTATTACATCATATCATAGTGACATAACACACATTACACACTCCATCTAACATTATATTCAATACTACATTGTCAGATAAGTTTTTGTGTTGTCTAAAGGACAAACGTGAAATTATATTCGCCTCTAGTATATCCTCATGACCCAACATATCATATATTTTAATGTCAAAATTTCCTCATATATAGGATAAAAAAATCATAATTTAATCAATGTGGCACTATGAAACAACTAATGAATATTATTTTTATCATCATAACCAATACTCACTAGTGAAAAAATAGTTCAACTTCGGTTTTTTACATATGATTTTAACCAACGTTTGTAAAGGCGATGTAAATAATATTTCCTCACCATTATGTTTCCAAAAAATGATGTTGAATGTCATTTTCATTAAGGGTTTCAGCATTATTTTAATAAATAAAATGATACTAATAACTGATTTACATCGTCATTTTTAGGTAGAACCAACACTAAGAATCATTTAGGATCGGGTTTTCAGCATAGATTTTTTTTAAAATATACACCGTAAAACATATGTTTTTGAAAAAAATATAAAACTATAATTCCAATAAAATTGAAACACCTTTAACAACACAATATAAAATAATCAAACAATTTTTATTATTCAATAAAAATATATTACATACTTTTTTCAAGTTAATCAAAAAATTATTTACGCATTTGTATAGTAATGTATAATTAAAATACCCGTACGATATTTCAAATACTTCATTATAAAATATGGTGGACTTTTCCAATCCCTTAACTCCCGCATTTTCAGTTCATTCATCGCCCGACTATTCTATGATCAAAGACTACATTTGATTCACATAAAAATTTACATGGATTCTTTTTAAAGATCAATGAATTAATAAATCTTCTACAAATTTGACAAAGACATCATAGAGGCACTTAAGAGAACTCAATGAATTCTAGCGTTGAATGTTGGATGAATATGCCAGTGTAGGAAATGAGGCATCTACAGTTAAGGCTGAATGGGATGTATTGATGGTAAATTGTGCAACAATTTCTGATCAGATATTATAGGCTGATAATGAGATGTATTATTAATATAATCAATAGAGGATCATCGTTTCTCATTTAAAATTAGTAATTTGTTTCTTTTTATGTGTCTTGTGATATCCCATAATGGCAGAGTGTATGTACATTTCATGTAATAGATGTTTAGTAGGATGAATGTTTAGGGGTTTTTTGATTTAATACCCAAATTACATTCTTTTGAATTTCAAATAAATATGTAATATGTTAATGATAAGTCGAGAAGATGTAGATAAATATTTTTATTTTTATTTTTATTTGAGTGAGATGCTGAAAAACTTATTGAATAGGATTCTTCATAAATCTATTAACACATGGGGTGATGATATACAATGGAGGACATGATGTGAATTCCATGCATATTATTTTCAGTGTGATCATTAAATGATTTGGAATATATCATAATATATTTCCATCCAATGTGTCCATGATTTTTATGTTATATACAGTGGTGTGTGTGTCTGTGTCTGGACTTGAGATATGTTTTCTGACATGGTAACTAATGATAATGGGTATCCCATGATACCATATTTGATTGTTGATTCCCTAAAAATTCTTATTTAAATTGTTACCATGTTACATAATTATCACATGTTTACGTCTATTTCTACAGATATCTCATGATGACATGCATTATGCTTCCATAAATGATATTTTTGGTTAAATGTATTACCATACCAAAGGAAGCATTATTTAGTAGTTGGAACAAGTGGACTGTCATGATATGATTATACTAGTGTGGTTGACCTGACACGAGACACTGACTACGATGTACATATTATAGGCTTGTGTCTAGACGTAAAAAACAATTCATTATGGATACCAATAACCATGCCTAAAAATGATTCCATTTGGATATCATGTGCATGTTCACTTGTCATGATTATAGATTTACTCAATACTCAATGCCTTAAGGATACTATGTGATATTTTTAATGCACTTTGGGATTGTCCTTGGTCACTTATAGTGACTTTTTTATCCTTTTTTCATTGATTTGTAGTAGGAATGACATGGTTTCATCTCACCTTGGATAGTACATATGCTCTATGAACATGGATTATTTATTATTTATTCATTCAAATACCATACATAAATAATAAAACGATGCAAAAATTTACATAAAAAAGAAAATTTATAATATTACACTTCCAAAGTAAAGTAGAATTAAAATACATGTACCTGAAATTTACATTATTCTCATTGTTGGTTATTAATGAAGCATTTATTTGATTATTAGTAGGTTCAAACACCTAATATGTCAAAAGTGATTGTTTTTTTGAACCAATATGTAATATTACTTATAAATATTAGAATATACATACCTCAAATCCTAATCATACATAACAAATATTTAACAAAAATATATTGAATATGTGTCATATCAGATTCGGAATAATATTCCGAATCATTGAATTTTTACAATAACATTGAATGATATGGGATAAAAAAATAGAATAATATGGTAGAAAATATTAAAAATTTTATACAACTACATTATTAAATTCAGTAGTTTCCCCAATAGTGATTATTACACTCATAAATCATATATTATAATAACCACATTAAACACGTCATTTTTAATGATGAAATTTCAATTTTAAAACATTAAACTGTTAATAAAAATTAATATATAACAAAAAATAAGAACAAATTCTAATATAAGAACTAATTACATGTACTTCCACATATTTGATTTTATTCGTTGTATTTATCTATTAGTATTCCTTGTTAAATTTTTCCCATGAAATGCATTTTTATATATATGAACTAATAATACATATCTAAAAAAATTAATGAAAAAATAATGAGCTTATAGAGAACTAATACATACCTTTCTAATATGTTGGAAAATATTTTACGAACATTCTCTAATAAAAAGATAAACCAATATAGAGAGCATTCACTTGGGAATAATATTCCCAACATCCAATGTCTTCCCTAAAATACAAAATGTTCACAATTAATGACATTATAATGATAATTGGGTCATAATTATATCTTTTTCTTACAAATCAGTGAATTTTAGAAACCTCAACTGAATCTTCATATGTGATAATCTTTCACACATAGATGAAACTCTATTATAATTCTTCACATATTGCACTTTTATAGAAATGATTTTTTGGATCTATAAAACTGTAACTGTCATAAATTTAATTTTGTATAATGAGAGTTTACAGATACATATTATAAAAATAAAATATACTTAGTCAATTTAAATTCATCTTTTATTAAAGAAATAATAAATTCAAATGTAAATTTACTTACATGGTAAACAATTGTAATACATTCAGGTCGAGCTCTTAAAAATCTAATTAATTTATAATATCCTCTTTGAGTAATATCAATGGTTATTCTAATAAGAATATATCGGTAATCATCAGAAACTCAATGATATGATTCAATGAAGAAGATTCCTAAGATAATCATTGTATCCCATAAGAAATATCTAAAGTATCTACAGTCGATTCTTCCTGAACATTTTGTTTCATCTCTGTAGATTATTTTTCATTTAGATAATCCAATAGAAGATAAATGTTATAAAACATTATAATTAATTTGGAATAATTTTTATTTAAAATTTGAAATAACTAATAACCCATAAGAAATATAATGAAGCAATCCAATTGGACAATGTAAAAAAAATTGACCTCAAAATCCTCATGTCTGGTGATCTCTGTGGGAGGAAGTGGTTGTGGAGTGTTAGGATCTATAATATCGAGTACTAATCCTCTAACCATACCCATTTTCATTGTTTGGTGATGTAAAGAATCCCCTATAAAATGAACGGGTCCTAATTCAACAATATCTAGGTGAGGATCTCTAGAAAAGAACTGACAGTATACGTTTTTGTCCGAGAGAGGTGGTGGTGAAGAAAAGTAAACAAATTGGGTAGGGTACTCCGGGTGAGATGGCTGGGAAGGTTGAAAAATGAAAATTTTATATTAGTATTTATAATTTATAAAATAGAAAAATTAATAACAAATAAATAATATACATGGGAAGGGTGCTCATATGGGGCATGGTAGGTAGATGGGACAAGGTAGTCTCGTTGATCAGGCTGGGAAAGCTGAAAATTGAAAAAGTTATATTATTGTTTATAATTTATAAAATAGAAAAATTGATGACAAATAAATAATATACCTTATAAGGATGATCATAAGGGGTTGGGTAGGCAAAGGTGTACGGTAGTTTGGGTGAGCAGATAGGGAATGCTAAAAATGAAAAAGATCTATTAGTGTTTTAAATTTATAAAATATAAAAATTGATGAAAAATAAATAATATAATTGTAAAACCTACTCACACTAGGTAGGGATGGTATATGGGGCAGGGTAGTCTCACTGATCATGCTGAGAAGGCTTAGAAATGAAAAAATTAATATTACTATTTAAAATTTATATAAAATTAAAATTGATGACAACTAAATAATATACCTTTGAAGGTTGTACAGACTATGTATATCATGCCATGTGTTCTAACAAAGCCTTCTGCACTGCTGCTTTATTTTGATCACCCATATACTATTTCATATCTTACAGATATGCTTTTAGGGATTCTTTTTCCAGGTCTCTTGATTGTTTACACTTACCAAAACCATCATATTACTAACACCATCCTGATATCCTCTAACACGTCCAGGTTGTTCTGCCTTCCCCAAAGTAGTGGCTAGGATTTCCATCTGACCCACATGGATAAAAGGTACAAGTGTCTCCTCCTCTAGAAGTTCATCCTGAAATAAAAAATAAATAAGTTATAATAGTATTTATAATTAATAAAATATAAAAAATGATTAAAAAATAAATAATATTTACTAATAAATTTATCATATACTTTATTTGCTTCATCCTTAATTTATTGTTCATTTTTTCTACTTCTTTCTCATTTCCCATATTCGTTGTGAGTGGAAGGAGACAAAGGAACAAATTGGAGTTCTTCAGAACAACTACTAAATAAAGCTCTTTATGCTTCAAATTTTGCTTCAAACATTTTTTGCTTCAAATACATGTACCCTCCATATGATAAATTATCACAATATACATTTCTCAACTGGATTTCTGGATGAGATCTCATGCTAGCATGTTATATAAATTTATTCAACTATGTAATATGAATAATATATAATAAAATTTAAAATATATAAAAGATTATCATACCAAAGATATTTTCCCCATTACCAATGCCAACAAATTGATTCCATGTATATCCATCTATAAACAGATACATGGGGCATGGGTTTTCAAAACGTCTCTTCCCAAAAAATATAATTTTCTCCAGTTTATTTTAAAATCTCTCTATCAAACCACCGCTAAATAGAGATGTTTTTTCTTAATTTTTTTACTTTTCTCAAAATTGAATGTCATCAGTAATTAAATAAATTAAATATTTCCTCTAAAATATATAATATTCCAAAATTGAGATAAAAGAAGTCAATTGATCTATTTTACCATCGCGGCCTCCCAAAGTTGTAGATTCACTGTCATGTCCATTGACATCCAATTAAGATATAAAATATTAATCTTGAAACGGCTCTGCAACGCTATAAAATGGACAAAATGAACTTCATTATGGCCAATTTCATTATTATCATCATGTAAATGGATATGTACTCCATCATCAACAAGAGAAAGTGATAGATTTGGTAAAAATGTAATATCATGATTACAAATTTGAGAACATTATTTTTTAGTACTAATAAGAGATGTCTCCACCACAGAGGACGCATCAGTAGGCCTGCATTTTTTTAAAAATTAACAATTTTATTTCAATAAATTAGTATATTGTTAAATATTAAATAATATGTGAAAAATTGATACATCTTAGTACCTACTCTTCCCAATCTTTATCTGACATTGATATTAGAACGTGTAATGAAATATTGTGAACTTTCATATCATTAGAAAAATAAATATTTAGAAATAAGGTAGAAATAAATAAGTAATCTAAAACGCGGAATGTATTTGTTTGTATCAAAACAAAGAAAAATTTTAAATCTTTACAAGAAAAATTAGGAGACTAATTCTGTGTTTTCCCACATGACTTCATCATGATCATTACGTACTGTATACAATGTGTCTGTCTTATAATCATTGTAATTTTCCATGGAACATCCCAAGTAAGTAATGAATAATAGACATTTTTATCTATGTATATTAATGATTAAGATAGTGTTTTAGAGGCTTAAAATGAAAATAAATACATTCTTATGCATGGAATACACTAATATTATTAAAAGATTGTTTTACTGCCTTTTGATGGAAAACCCTTTTTAAATAAAACTTTTGACGTTTTTATAATATATATTTGTCAAAATTAACATATTCATTATGATTGGGACATTGAAATTTAAATTGGATAAATTTTTGGTATTTTTCTAACAATGTTCATTTTTTTAACAAATAGTGAAAAAATACTGCATTTTACATCAAAACTGCTTTTTCATTTAATTTAATTATATGGTTATATTATCCTTTTAATTGGTCTTAAAGTGTAATATGAATATATTTTTACCATTTAATCCAATGGTGGTCATTATTATTAATTTCACTTTGCAATTGGTCATAAACTAATGCCAAATTTTTCGAATATATTGTTTCAAAAAAACCCGCTATTTGTTTTGACAGCGGGAATTATTTTTAAATCAATTATTGCAATTTATGTGTTTGGAATATGGTAAAATGGATTACATATTTGGAATCAGAAGGTCCAAATTATGTCATGAAGACTCTTTTATTTTTGGACATTATGAATAGTAACGATGGTAATTATCATTAATTATCTTGATTAATGAGTAATCAGGTAGTTAAAGATAATAAAATGATATCATAATAATAAAAAAAGACCACAAAATGTCTCCTAAGGCTACTGGTTTTATCATGGCCGACCATGGGATGCCATGTACCAAACTTGGGGGCCCCATGGAATCACTTTTGTGAGAAAGTGACTTTTTATCTTTTTATTTTTTAAAGAATGTTAAATGTGACAAAGAATGTATTACCTAAGTAAAATATTTTTAGTTTTTCCTACATAAATGATCTTTTAAAATATAAATATTCATTAGAAAGATAAAACGATTTCCTACATCATAGTATTTTTTCATAATTTTTAGACTTTAAATAAATTAAATTATTTATGACATCATGATGATGTATCAATTACCTCATTAATAAAGGATTTGAATAAAATGAAATGATAATGTAAAATCTATGACCTACACATGTCCAAAACCTATTGGATGGGTGTATTTCGAACCCTTATCACATTACCCTCGAATTATATCAATGTGGGACCTTCTGAATCCTAAAATCGTTTTCAAATAAAGTAACATATCTTTCCTTTCCAAGAGTGCCCCTCATCTCCTTTTATAAAAGGCCCCCACCTCTACCTCCTTAACCACACTCCCAAAGCCTTTTGCTAAGCCAACCCCTGCCCATTTTGTCTCTCCACTTCCCTCTATTACTCTTTAAAGCCTCACTTTGGGCAGAAGTCTTCCCAAGGAAGCCTTTGATCTCAAACCAAATGGAGTTACCCGATTTTAAGGACATTAAAAAACGACCGAGTCAAGTCGGACCCGAGGTATGGGACTTCATCTCAATCTCCTTTCATTGAGGCATATTTTTTTTTATACACAACCTTATTTTATATGGTGTATAAACCCGTTTGACTTTTATGTTTATTCAAAAGGAATATTTTTAATACGAAGCGTTCACTAAACGACAAAAGGGAATGTTTTGTCGTATGTATGCGGCAACAACGACTTCTCCGCCGCTGTGACCATTATTTGAGTTTCGGATTCCTATACAATCCATACCTTCTTTTTAAAAGAAAAAAATAAATACCATGTTTTACTTTTCTTTTATTTTGGTATTGAAAATGGTTTTCATAATGTTTTTATTATGTCAATGTGTTGTATTGATATCTTTTTATTGAAATGTGGAAATGTTATGTTTTCTATATGCATGTTTTATGTGATACGATTATGTTATGGTTCTTGGGGATTATTTTAAATACGGGTGGTTCCGTGATAAACTAAGGGCATGTGAGCCCGATATAGCTCTCAAATGCATTGGGTAACGTGAAGGAGTGAAACGCTAAGGTTTCTCCGAAGAGATTTAGGGAATATACTGTGATGGGTATTCCAAACGTAACCAAGAGGGTTACTCCCTCCATAAGAATGTTTTGAATGCCTCAAGTAACCTTTATGTCTAATGATTTCTATGATTTATTCATGATTTGATGAGGTATGTTAAAGTTCTTATGTTTTATGGGTAAAGTATGATTTCATTCTTATGTATATATGTACCCATGTTTCATTTCCATATTTTTATATCCCTTATTGAGCGTTTTATGCTCATCCCAAGTTTTTTGAAATGTTTTTCACGGGTCAATGGAAAGGTACATAATATGATGATAGTGTCAAGGAAGTGTTAAGAAAGAATCAATGTTTTATTTTATATATGTTTCCATTGATGGGAAAGAAGAATACTATCTTTATGTAACCACTTTGATTATATGTGGAATGTAATTCATGTTTTATGATATAATTCTATAAAACTCTAAACCCGAAAAGATCCTCAATGTGTAATCATGTAATAAATCAAGATTAAGTAAGGATTAAGGCCGGGGCCTTATAGTTGGTATCCGAGGTCGGTTTAGATATATTTAGGAGTTAGAATTCTATTAAATGACTATCCAAAAAAATTTTATGGTCAAATTGAAGTGATATAGTATTTGAAGATTACCATGTTGCTTCATCTAAGACATGTTTGTTCAGAATGGTTTTCCGCAGAGGAAAAAGGGAAGTAGTGCTAGGAAGGCATGCAGAAGGAAATAACCTTCCGAATCAGCATCCTGAGATGGTCGGAATTGGAACTAAACTGTTTGTTGTAGTAATGGAGCAGTTGACTCAAGCGATAAATGGCGGTGGTATCCATACATGAGATCAGCCAGATCAACCGTAGAGAAACATGTCAGTGGTTGAACATTTCATGAGGCAACAACCCCCATCATTCAGAGGATCATCTGACCCTGTGCTAGCTGAACGGTGGATTAAAGCACTGGAGAAGATTTTCGATGTCATGGGGTGTTCAGACAATCAAAAGTTTAGTCTTATTATTTACCGTTTGGAGGGTGAAGGAGATCAGTGGTGGTCGATGGTTAAAAATAACAGGGACGCCGATGAGATTGATGCTCTCGACTGGGATGAATTCAAATGTATGTTTCTTGAAAAGTATTTTCCTACGGCTGTTCAACTTAGGATGGAAAAAGAATTCTTGGAATTGAGGCAAGAGGAAGACTCAGTGGCTACCTATGAGGAAAGGTTCACTCGATTGTCAAGGTATGCTCCAAATTTTATCCGGGACCATGATAGTAAAATCAATCGTTTTTACTCAGGATTAAAGCCAAAATATCGTAGCTCATTAGATTCCCGTGAGATTAAAAGTTATGAAAAGCTTGTTAGATGTTCTGAGAAGGTGTAAATGGAGTTTTCCGATGATCAAGTGTTCTATAACAACCAGCATAAGAAGAGACCAAGGTGGCAGGAGAAAGGGAAGAATTTTCAAAAAAGTCTTATGGTATGTAATCTAAGTTTCCAGTTTGTGATAAATGTGGCAAAAGGCATGCTGGGGAATGTCTTCTGAATTCTTGAAAGTGCTACCGGTGTGGT
This sequence comes from Viscum album, assembly GCA_963277665.1. Taxonomy (NCBI): domain Eukaryota; kingdom Viridiplantae; phylum Streptophyta; class Magnoliopsida; order Santalales; family Viscaceae; genus Viscum; species Viscum album. The sequence continues at coordinate 1,440,388,523 of OY728159.1, forward strand.
ATTATGGGACATAAGGCTCGTGATTGCACTAAAAAAGATCAAGGTGAAGGTAAGACCAAATTTGATTTATAGTTAGTGAAATGTTTTAAGTGTAATGAGATGGGTCACTATGCAAACGAGTGTCTGACAAAGATATTGAGTGATGGGAAGCTGTTAGACTACAAGTAGATAGGGGTGGTGAAATCTTTTGCAACTACTTCAGTAGATGTTGGGCCGTCAAATGAAGTTGTATCCGGTACTTTGTTTGTTTTTTCATATTATGCCATTGTGTTGTTTGATTCAGGGTCCACACTTTCTTTCATCTCTGAAACCTTTTCTAGTAAAATGGTAATACCATCTCATGAAATGACTCTTAAACATTTGGTAAAAACACCTGGGGGAAATGTTGAGGCAAAAAGAATTTATATGAATCTTCCTATCCTTATCTGTGGAATGAACCTACTTGCAAACCTTATTGTTCTACCTCTAGTAGAGTTTGATGTTATACTGGGTATGGATTGGCTCTCTATTTACCATGCTAAGATTGACTGTAGAGCTAAAGAAGTTTCTTTTCAGAAAGACTTTCAGTTTGTGTACATGAATGAACCCTTACTGTTGATAACTTATCAAGAGGCCAAGAAACTTGTAAAAGATGGAAATGAATGTTACCTTGCACAAATTGTTGAAAATAAAGGAACTGTTCAGATTAATGATGTGCCAGTGGTAAATGAGTATCCTGATGTTTTTTCTGATGAGTTTCCTGGAATAATACCAGATCGGGAAGTTGATTTTACTTTTGACTTAGTTCCTGATGCTAAGCCAATTTCAAAACACCCTTATCGAATGGCTCAAATTTAACTTTTAGAGTTGAAAGAGAAATTGCAAAATTTATTAGTGAAATGATTCATTCGACCTAGCACATCACCATGGGGTGCTCATGTTTTATTAGTTAAAAAGAAATATGGTTCAATGAGACTTTGCATTGATTATAGAGCCTTCAATAACATCACTGTTAAGAATAAATATCTTTTCCCTCATATCGATGATTTGTTTGATCAGCTCTAGGGAGCTCAGTATTTTTCAAATATTGACTTGAGATCAGGGTACCATCAGCTGAAGGTAAAGGAAGCAAATGTTCCAAAGACCGTGTTCCGTACAAGAAATGGCCATTATGAATTTGTAGTAATGCCTTTTGGGCTAACCAATTCACCTTCTATATTCATGGACCTAATGAATAGAATTTTCCATGAGTACTTGGATAAGATTGTGGTGGTTTTCATTAATGATATTTTGGTGTTTTCTAAAAGTAAAGAGGAGCATGAAAGACATTTAAGGGTTATCTTGCAAACCTTAAATGAAATGAAACTGTATGGAAAATTCAGCAAGTGTGGGTTTTGGTTGCAACAAATTTCTTTCCTTGGTCACATTGTTTCTAAAGATGGGATAATTGTTGATCCTGCAAAAACAAAATTTGTGGATGACTGGCCACGACCCACAAATGTAACTGAGATTTGTAGCTTCCTTGGTTTGGCAGGCTATTACCGAAAGTTTGTTAGAAATTTTTCACAATTTCTAGTCAAATGACTATGCTAACTCGGAAGGGTGTTAAGTTTATCTGGGCAAAAGAATGTGATGATTGCTTTCAGGAATTGAAAAGAAGATTGGTGAATGCTCCAGTTTTGGCACTACCTTCCAGGAATGGTGAGTTTGTTATATACAGTGATGCTTCATTTAAAGGACTTGGTTGCGTCCTAATGCAGAATGATCAGGTAATTGCTTATGCTTCATGACAGTTGAAAACTCATGAGATAAATTACCCTACACATGATTTGGAATTAGCTACTATTGTTTTCGGTTTAAAAATTTGGAGGCATCATTTGTATGGAGTAAAGTGTGAAATATATACTGATCACAAATGTTTAAAATATATATTCACTCAGAAAGAGTTAAACATGAGACAAAGGAGATGGCTTGAATTAATTAAGGATTATGATTGTACAATTCATTACCATCCGGGAAAAGAAAATAAAGTGGTTGATGCTTTGAGTCGAAAAAGTAATTCTTCATTAGCAATGTTGCATTTGGAACGTCATCCTTTGGTTAAGGATTTGATGAACATTGGAATAGAAGTTGTTGGTGTAGGAAGTTCTTCGGTTTTGTATCAGGTATCAGTGAGATCATCTCTCTCAGATAGAATCATGCAAGCCCAGAAGCAAGACAGTGCGTTGCCGAAAAAGGTAGAGATGGTTCAGAAAGGTAAGTTTCCTGAATTCATCATTGATAATGATTGTGTTTTGAGATTTTGGAAGAGATTTTTTGTGCCTTGTGATTCACAGTTGAAGAGAGAGTTGTTTTTTGAAGCTCATAGTTCTCTGTTTTCTGTTCATCCTGGCAGTACTAAGATGTACAGAGATCTGCGGGAGTATTACTGGTGGGATGGAATGAAAAGAGATATTGCTGATTTTACTGTGAAGTGTTTGACATGTCAACAGGTTAAAGTAGAGTGGTAGTTACCAAAAGGGATGCTTTAGCCTTTACCAGTGCCAGAGTAGAAATGGGAGAATATATCCATGGACATTGCTGTGGGATTACCGAAGACCGCTCGGGGTAATAATGCAATCTGGGTTATTGTTGATCGCTTGACTAAATCTTCTCATTTCCTTGCTATACGAGATACTTTTTCCCTAGATCAACTTTCCCGTTTTTATATTAAAGAGATATTCAAGTTACATGGAGTTCCCCTCTCCATTGTATCTGATCATGATCCCAGGTTCACTTCTATGTTTTGGAAAGGTCTTCAGAAGTCGTTGGGTACTGAATTAAATTTTAGTACAACATTTCATCCTCAATCAGATGGGCAGTCAGAACGAAAAATTCAGACATTGGAGGATATTCTACGAGCTTGTTCGATGGATTATTAGGGAAGTTGGGACCAACATCATTCTTTGTTTGAATTTTCATATAATAATAGTTTTCATTCCAGTATACAGATTGCACCATTTTAGGTCTTATATGGGAAGCGGTGTCGAACTCCAGCTTTTTGGGATGAAGTGGGTGAAAGGAAGCTGATGGGACCAGAATTGGTAGAAGAGATGGCAGAAAAAGTTCAGCTGATACAAAAACAAATGAGAACAGCTCAGAGTAGGAAGAAGAGTTATGCAGACAATAGGAGGAAGGATCTAACTTTTGAGGTAGGTGATCATGTTTTTCTCAATGTCTCACCATGGAAAAGTGTGATGAGATTTGGTAAGAAAGGAAAGCTGAGTCCAAGGTTCATTGGACCATATGAAATTCTGGAAAGAGTTGGATCAGTTGAATACTGGGTGGCTTTACCTCTGAGTTTATCTCAGGTACACAATGTTTTTCACGCTTCGATGTTGAGAAAGTATATGCCAGATCCATCTCATGTTTTGAGTCCAGAGGTAGTTCAGCTGGAAGAGAACATGAGGAACAACCGGTCCAGATTCTTGACCACAGGAAGCAAGTGTTACGAAATAAGGTGATTAATTTGGTAAAGGTTTTGTGGGAAAACCACATGATGGAAGAGGCAACATGGGAATCTGAAAATGCGATGAGGGATAAGTGCCCCCATTTATTTGATAAGTGAATAAATTGCGGGGACACAATTTTCTAAAGGGGGGAAGGATATTACATCCCAAGTAAGTAATTAATAATATATATTTTTATCTATGTCTATTAATGATTAAGACAGTGTATTAGAGGCTTAAAATGAAAATAAATACAATCTTATGCATGGAATACACTAATATTCTTAAAAGATTGTTTTACTGCATTTTGATGGAAAAACCTTTTTAAATCAACATTTTAACAATTTTATAATATATATTTTTCAAAATAAACATATTCATTATGATTGGGAAATTGAAATTTACATTGGATAAATTTTTGGTATTTTTCTGACAATGTTCATTTTTATAATGAATAGTGAAAAAATACTGCATTTTTCATCAAAACTTCTTTTTCATTTAATTTAATTATATGGTTAGATTATCCTTTTAATTGGTCTAAAAGTGTAATCTGAATATATTTTTACCATTTAATCCAATGGTGGTCATTAGGATTAATTTCACTTTGGAATTGGTCATAAACTAATGCCAAACTTTTCATAGATATTGTTTCAAAAAAACCCGCTATTTGTTTTGACAAAGGGAATTATTTTTAAATCAATTATTGAAATTTATGTGTTTGTAATTTGGTAAAATGGATTACATATTTGGAATTAGAAGTTACAAATTATGTAATTAAGATTCTTTAATTTTTGGACATTCTGAATAGTAATGATGGTAATTATCATTAATTATCTTGATTAATGAGTAATCAGGTAGTTAAAGATAATAAAATAATATCATAATAATACAAAAAGACAACAACATGTGTCCTAAGGCTACTGGTTGTCTCATGGCCGACCATGGGATTCCTTGTGCCAATCTTGGTGGCCCCATGGAATCACTTTTGTGAGAAAGTGACTTTTTATATTTTTATTTTTTAAAGAATGTTAAATGTGAAAAAGAATGTATCACCTAAGTAAAATATTTTTAATTTTGTATACATAAATTATCTTTTGGACTATAAATATTCATTAGAACTCTAAAACAGTTTCCCACATCATAGTATTTTTTTCATAATTTTAGGCTTTAAATACATTAAATTATTTATGACATCATGATGATGCAACAATTACCTCATTAATAAAGGATTTAAATAAAATGAAATGATAATGTATAATCTATGACCTACACATGTCCAAAACCTATTGGATGGGTGTATTTCGAACCCTTATCACCTTACCCTAGAATTATATCAATTTGGGACCTTTTTAATCCGAAAATCATTTTCAAATAATGTAACATTTCATTACTTTCCAAGAGTTCCCCTCCTCTCCTCTTATAAAAGGAGCCCACCTATACCTCCTTACCCACACACCCAAAGCCTTTGGCTCGGACAAACCCTGCACATTTTGTCTCTCCACTTTCCTCTCTTACTCCTAAAGCCTCACTTTGGGAGGAAATCTTCCCAAAGAAGCCTTAGAGCCCAAACCAAATGGAGTTACCCGATTTTAAGGACATTAAAGAACGACTGAGTCAAGTCGGACCCGAGGTATGGGACTTCGTCTCAATCTCATTTCATTGAAGAATATATTGTTTTATACACAACCTCATTTTATATGGTCTATAAACCCTTTTGACTTTTATTTTTATTCAAAAGGAATCTTCTTTATACAAAGCGTTTACTAAACGACAAAAGGGAATGTTTTTGTCGTATGTATGCGGCGACAATGACTTCTCCACCGCCGTGACCATTATTTGAGTTTCGGCTTCCTCTACAATCCATAACTTCTTTTTAAAAGAAAAAATAAATACCATGTTTTAATTTTCTTTTATTTAGGTATTGAAAATGGTTTTCATAATGTTTTTATTTTATCAATGTGTTGTATTGATATCTTGTGATTGAAATGTGGAAATGTTATGTTTCCTTTATGCAAGTTTTATGTGATATGATTTTGTTATGGTTCATGGGAATTATTATGAAGACGGGTGGTTCCTTGATAATCTAAGGGCGGGTGAGCCCGATATAGCTCTCCAATGCATTGGGTAACGCGAAGGAGTGAAACGTTAAGGTTTCTCCGAAGAGATTTAGGGAATATACTGTGATGGGTATTCCAAACGTAACTGAGAGGGTTACTCCCTATGTAAGAATGTTATGAATGCCTCAAGTTACCTTTATGTCTTATGATTTCTATGATTTATTCATGATTTGATGAGGTATGTTAAAGTGCTTATGTTTTATGGGTAATGTAAGATTTCATTATTAAGTATATATGTACCCATGTTTCCTTTCCATATTTTTATATCCCTTACTGAGCTTTTTATGCTCATCCCATGTTTTTTGAAATGTTTTTCACAGTTCAAGGGAAAGTTACATGATATGATGATAGTGTCAAGGAAGTGTCAACAATGAATCCATGGTTTATTTTAGATATGTTTCCATTTATGGGAAAGAAGAATACTATCTTTATGTAACCACTTTGTTTATATGTGGAATGTAATGCAAGTTTTATGATCTAATTCTCTAAAACTATAAACCCGAAAAGATCCTCAATGTGTAATCCTGTAATAACTCAAGATTAAGTAAGGTTTAAGTTTGGGGTCTTATATTCCAGATACTACGTAATAGATGAATAAGGATTATGTAGATCACTGACATCATTAGCATCATCCGCATCACCCAAATAGTATCTTTTTTCCTTGAAACAAAACTGACCACTGATCATTCGATGGATCAATGATATAAAAGATGTGCATGGCATGTGTGACCCTGATAAATGGTTCCATACTGTAATTAAATTTTTCCAATTTTCCAGTTTAATCAAATATTCATCCTATTTCACACCACTGCTATTATCCATCCAATTACACTTAATAACCATTTATTGAAATTTAATATAATAAATTTCACAAATGTATTCTAGATATCCAAAATTCGACATTGATGCAGAAATTGAGTTTTTATCTTTGTCTCTCAAAAAATTTCATTGATTCACCCAAAACCATCACTCCAATCTATTGAATGGTTGTTTTATCATCCAGAGTTTTTATTTAAAATTAGAATCCATTTATATAAAAAATACCATGTGATCACATTCAGTGATGGTCCCCCTACTAACCACTTAAATATTTCTAATGTAGATATATCTGGGGTGTCTTTCTATTTAAACCATGAAAAAATGTCTTTTTATGCTCAATCATAAAACACTTTTCATTTCTATTCATATATTGTAACTTTAATTGAATTATATGGGGGATATATATGATGTAACCTCATCTGTGTAGTTCAAAATGTATAAATTTTCATACATCACTTCATCACATGAAATAAAGATTATGATTATTACTCGATCCTCTCTACCTTCACTATAAACTGTCATATATTGAGATATAGGGTGACCTATAATTTTCACATCATATAAATAATCATTAATGAGCTCAACCACCTATTATAATACATATTTTGGAAAAATATATCCCTCTGGTTGATAGTTATTTTTAACATATCCCTTGAGAGTTTTAATATATCATTCAAACATATGCAACTATCTAAAAAAACACCACATATTCATAGCTCACACACCAAATGAATCACCATTTGAACCATTATATCAAAAAAAACATGGATGGGAAATACATTTCTATTTGAAAAATAATAAGATTTCCTCATTTTCCAACACATCTAACAAATTTGGATCAATGACTTTGCTAAAAATTGACTGGAAAAAATTACATAACCTACTGATAGTCTTTCTGACAGTTGTCGGCAATATACCATGCACTACTACTAGTAGAAGTTGTTGTATCAAGACATGGAAATAATGATATTTTATAACTATTAATTTCTAGTCCTTCAATGACCCCAAATTATTCACATTAATAGAAAATAAACTGGGAACTTTAATACCATGAAGAAACTGATAAAAATTAATCTTTTTAATCTAGCTTAAAGTGTGACAAGAAGGTGGTAACTATGTTCTGTTTCCTTTCACAGTGGGATCTAACTACAAACTTGTTGTTATAAATATAAAGTCCAATATATCATTAAATCCATATTTTGTGTTTACTTTTATGTATATCAATTTTTTGATCATATTGTCACTTATGTTTTTCTCCACATGCATAACATCGATATTTTGTTTCATCTCTAAAATTCTCCAATAAGTTAGTTCAAAAAATTATAATGATTAATCCATATATTTCTTTGGGGACCAGAACTTCTTTTCTTTCCAAATTTTGAATCAATATCATTCACCCTGTCATAATATACTCTTGATAACAATGGATGAGGGGGAAGGGTGAAATCTATTAATCCCTTAATTTCATTTTTCAATATATGATAAAGATGATCAATTTACAAAAATATCTGATGTCCCATGTATATGGTCTTTCTTTAATTATAAAAATAATAATATGATTTTTTTCTTCACAAATTGGACATCATTTATGTCCTTTATCACTAATCAATACAATTTTTCATATGTTGGAAGGTTTTCTAAAGTGAAAATTATCATATAATGGAAAAGAAAATACTCATTATTGTATGAATGAAAATATATAACGCATGCCTCTCATAGTAGTTTCACATCATCAATCAATGGGGAACGATACAAATCAAAATCATTTATCGGTTTATTTTGGTCCAGAAATGCTCATGCTCATCGTAAGATATTTTTTCTTCAAACGGTGATGTGGGGACACATTATAAACTACCAGAAAAAATGCCATCACTATATTGCCTACAAAGGCTCCAATATCGATTCATTCCATCAGTATACAATCCCATTCAGAGATAACAATTTTCAGTTTCAAAATCTCAAATATTTTATTATCTAAACACTTCCACTATGCTGATTCAGCAGGTGACGTAAGTAACCATAAGAGATTCTTTCATCATCATTCCATATTATAATTTTAGTGTTAATTGTATTTGAAAATATATGCTTTAAACTAGGAATTATTGGTAGGTACCAAATTTTATTAGCATACATTTTGATTATGGTACCTAAAAATGAATCAATATAGAATTATCAGAATTGAATGCGTAAAATATTTGATGATATCATTAGAATGTACAAATTGATTTTACATGATGTTAGATGACATCACCTGAGAATGAATCTGAGTTGAAATTCCCATCTATCTTATAGTGTGATGTCCCACATTTAGGAAAACATGATAATTATTCATTTTCATTCCTATATACAACAAAATCATTCTAGAAAACATGTATATTTTTATACCCCAATCACATGGGAAATAATATTTTCTTCACCTCATAATTGGAATCTGGAAGACCATTACATTTTGGAAGTAGATATTTTAAAATCTCATGTAAGCTAAAGAAACTTTTATCACTCTACCTATTTTTTCTTCTAAGTTAACTAATCTCAAAACTATAGATAAAAGTTTCTATTTACTATAACTTGGGATTAATGGTTTTTCATTATCTATATACAAGCGTTCAACAGTTTCTGTTTTTCTATTGTTTGAACACATAAATCATCAATTCATTCTTTAATATGACCATCTACCTCATAATGAATATTGACATCAATATTGGATGATGAATTTTTATTTCTTTCCCCATGACAGATCCAATTTTTATAATTAAAGATAAAACCATATAATATTAGATGGTCATTTCTTTCTATAGAATTTAACTTTCACATATTTCAACACTTCACACATGGACAACAAATCAAATCAATGTTTTGATGATTTTGTTTTGCGAATTCAAAGAATTCAACAACTCCTTTTTAATATTCACTAGTGGTTCATTGTAAATGTATCCAATTAAGATCTATACAAGATCTGATATCACAAAATAGTTGGTGAATATAATAAAACATATACACATTTAAATGTGTATATTTATATATATTAATAGATAAATTAGAAACAAAATCACATTTAATAAAAAATATTGATAATCCGATAGAAATCATCTGACACGAAACACAATTAAAAATAGTATTCATTTTATTTTCGTATTATATACATGTGTTATATTGATATTATAAATTAATTATAATATCAATATTCAAAAATTTATTATTTCATTTAACATAGTTTTTCAATTGTTTCGATGTTTCATTTGTTAATAGGTTTGATGATTGCGTTAATTTAAATGAAGAAATTAGTTAATATTAGTAATATGAATTAATAATTAGAGTAAATGTTCATATTACAAGTGAAATAAATCCTAATACTCCAAAATTTATGACAGATGATATTGAATTCATAACTAAATTGATATATCTTATAATACACATGGGTGGGATAAAAATAGAATCATTTGAGGAATAATAAGTTGATGGTTATCCCTCCTATGTTCTAATGAGTACATACGTATATTATTTGGTGAATTTATGGAAGAAAAAATATATATGAGTTGTGAGGATGAATAAAGAGTTGGTGTGATTGAGTTTAGAGTTTTGAACTTATAATGAAAGAAATATATAAGTTGAAGAGTAACCCATCCTATTTTCTTTTGGTTAGGATCACTACTATGAAATTAGTTTATAATTCCTTAATATGATACATAAAAATTGGGATCTTATCAGAATATCAGAGTTCAATTTAAATATTTTTTTTCCGGATGATCAACAATCATTCAAAGATGTTATGGTGGGAAATAAGGCATATTATTTGGAAGTCGTGACAACCTTCATATTAGTGGTGAGTAACTTTAATAATATGTATTCTGAGAAATAACTAGTGGAATTCCAATAAAAATGTGTTTCATGATGTAGTACTATGTTTTCATGGGAATTATAATGTATCTTCTTGTGAATTATGAAAAATCCAGAGTCAAGATAATTCCTGGACAACCATTATAAATAATTAATGTATTAATGAAAAAAATATATGTCTCAGTGGGAGTTGAATAGGATAAATAGTAGATTTTATAAATTTGGTCTAAAGCATGTAAAAATAACACATTTGGATTTCCTATTTATATTTTATATTACATGAGTTTGGGGATTATTGTGTGAGAGACAAAAATATCAATTTATGTCCTAATTGACAATGGAGTTTAAATGGACTAGGGTAGTAGAAAATCTTAAAAAAATCAAATGGTTTTTCATATAATAATGGTAGACCAATTTCAAGCCACCCTCCTACCCCTATCAGGTGCATTTTCTCTGTACAATGAGAACTCATAATGTCAGATAAAAATAATATCATAACAATATTTAGTAAATTGGTCATGATAAAAATAACGCCAGTTTAAATTAATTCAACACACTGACAAATACAAATAGTCATGAACATTGACCAATACATTTATACATAATGTCAAATAAAATTAATGTCAGATTAAAATAATTCATTTTGTTTTTGATAAAATTTAGTCAACAACATTGACTAGTAAATTTATACATAAGTTCACATAACAATTCATAACCTAAAATCTCACAACTCCAATCCATATCAAGAACATTGACTAATCACACATAGGGATGACTATTAACCATGTTCTAAAACATTTAAAATAAAATACAAAATAATAATTTTAGAAAATAAAAATAAAAATAAAATGATAACCAATTTATCTTCAACATTAAAAAAACATAAAAACATTCAGAGTTTAACACGAAAATAGATACCCAATTCGAACATTGCTCTGTATAATTCTTTGGAATATTAAACACATAATGATATATACAAAAAAATTATTATAAAAATGAAAAATAATGGTAAAAAATAAACTAAAATAAAACCATAGTTTAAAGTTGCTCAAAATAGCTTTTGGAAGAATAAATAATTCACAAAAAATCAAAGAAGAGATTATAATGAAGAACGCGGGCTGAAGATCTTAAAAGTGATAGAAACTTGTCAACAACAGCTGTTGAATATTCCAAATAAGGATTCAAAGTCATCATGTGTTGAGAGGATACGTTGTGATTTTTGACTTTGATGAATAAATAAGATGAGTGTTACCCGATCCTGACATTTTTAATGATTTTATGTGTCTGTGTTAACCAAAAATGAAGCAGAAAATAATCAAAATTCTTCATTGGTTTTTGTAAAAAGCAATGCATAATTTTTTGGTTTTTGGTTTTGGTAAAACTGATACAGAAATTATTCATTTTCATAAAAGTTTTATTTCGGTTTTTCGGAAAAGGGATACTGAAAATTATAAATATGGAATCATTTTTTTAAAGACCAATGCATAAAACCTTATTTTAATTTTTGGAATTTCTTTTCCTATATAATTATGCCAAAAAACATCATATTATGGTTTTTTGCATCTGTTTTTTTTTAACCCCAAAAATTTCTATGCCAAACAATCGGAGTCGGTTTATAAAAAACTGACAATATTTATTCAACTTTAATCTTGTATTTCTACTAGTGGAAGACCAGAAAGATAACTGAAATTTAAGAAATTCAATTAAAATCCATATTGATAATACTATAATGGGGAATAATATTAGTGGAGGTGGATCCAAGACATGGAAGAGGAAGAAACACTGAGGACATCGATGAATAGTATTTTATGCATGATGTTTATGAATTTATAGTGGGGAGACATGACTATTCCCTTATAGTGTCTACCCAAATCATAAAAGTCCCCAAAAACCCCACATGTCTATGTAACAGCCCAAGATTTTATGAAAAATATTCTTTTTTTATTTTACTAATGTCTTGTGTTATACGCTACACCAAAAGGAGCTTGCACAACACACATCCTTGACTTGCCTTGCATTACACGCAATCGCAACCTTCCTCGATAGCGTGTGTGGTACGTAATCCTGAGTTTCACGAAACAATGATATGCTATTAAAATATTATTAAAACTAGCCGTTATGAATAGTAATAACCACTTTTTAAAATTCTGTAAATCTTATATTTCAAAATGAACTTCATTTTTGGATTCGGAGTATCGAATTTAGCCTAAGGTGAAATTTTGGTACATTTCGGATAACTTCCATATTCTGATGAATAGTGAAAATTACTAAATTATAATTAAAAAACAACTTTTTTAATCGAAATAATTAATAGTGATAAATTATTAATTTGAGTAGTTTTAAAGTATATTTAGAATATATTTTTACAATTTAATACAATGTTGGTCATTGGATGTAATTTCACATTTAAACTAGACAAAAACAAGTGTCAATCTTTTGATAGATATTGTTTCTTAAAAACACGCTATTTGTTTTAACAGCGGGATTTAATTATAAAATTAATTAATGCAACTTTTATGTTATGAATTTGGTAAAATAGACTTCATTTTTGAATTCGGAATATGAAATATAGCTTGGGATGAAATTTTGGCATTGTTCTGAAAAACATCAATTTTTGATGAATAGTGAAACTACTAAGTGGTAGGTTAAAAACTGAATTTTGCATAAAACTTAATTTTACCGCTTCTGTGAATGGAATTTCAAAAATCCGAGAGACACGGTTAATATCAAGGACTAAAATGTGATTCAATGGGATGAAAATTATTTTTTGGTGAATAGTAACTTTTTACTTTTTTTTACCGCGGTTAATAGTAAATAGGGTAACTAAGGGTAAATATGATATTAATATTACCCTAACACATGTCCTAATTCTATTGGACAAGTGTAATTCGACCAAAAACAAACTTAGGAATAAAATATGACCATTTAGGCCCACTTGGGTTAGATTAGGACATTTATTATTAATTTATTTAAAGAAGGGTTAAAAGAGTTAAAATCAAAGTTTATTTACTAAAACATTTTTAATATGGGGTTATACATAAGATAAATTTGACTATAAATATTCATTAGAAATCTAAAAAGATTTCCTACATGATGGTATTTTATTTGTAATTTTTAGACATCCAATAAGTTAATTTATTTATGACACAAAGATGATGCAGTAATTATCTTATTAATGAAATATTGACATAATTGATGTTATAAACACCAAACTAAATATAATTTGAGACTTTTTATGAATTCCAATAATTTTCTAGGTTACTATGATATATTAACGTTGATTTAATCAACTTGGTTCGAACATTTAATTCTGTTATGACTTTCACAAAAATCATATATCAAATACTGTCAAAATTGACACAAAATAGTTTTTAAATCAAATATTATATTATTAATTGTTATTTTATTCCTAAAAATCTAAGGTTCGGCCAAATGACTTAGATAAGGATATATTTATTAATAATATACAATTTTGGGTTCGTTTGGCATGTTATAGTAAGTGTATTAACCATATAGTGAAAGAAAACAAAATGACACGGTAAAAGTTAAATTATTTATCTTAGAGTTAAATCTAATTGATAAGGTTAAAATAATATCCTAAACTAGTCTAAATTCTATTGGTTGATAGGATTTCGACCCATCCCCACTTTAGCTTCGAAATAAGACCCTTTGGAACCATTATACACCGATTTTAACTTTAATATAAAATAATATTTTGAGATATTCCTAAGGTGCCCCTCTCCTCCCTTATAAAAGGACACCTCCTCCCCCTCCTCCTCACACCAATTTGAGCACTCAAGCTCGGCCAACCCCTGCCAATTTCTCCTCTCCACTTCCCTAGCAACATCCTAGAGGTTCTGGTCTTCCTCAAAGACCAATTTTAGTTCCCTAAGAGGAGGTCTCAAAGAGGCACTTCGAAGAAGAGGAGGTTCGGACACTTACAAAGCAAGTCGGACCTAAGGTAAGGGAAATATCACAATATCATTTTTATCCGAGATTGTTTATTCGTAAGTATTTACTGGGGTGTATTTTATCATCCACATCCATGTTTTCCTCAATATGTAATATTATTTCCATCCACCTACAATTGTTTAAATCCAATTTTACCCTTCTATGAGTTTTTAGTAAAGGATATGAAAGGAATCTTTTTTCGTACGAGGTACTTTTTGACTTTTCCGACAAAAGTACGAGAAGAATGTTTTTTTTAACTTATACGGCACGAACAAATTTTTACGGTTTTATAATGCCTTATTTTCATGAACCTTCCTCCAAAATATTTCATGACTATTTTTAATAAAATCTCTTTCTTTTAAAATTGTATGATGTTTTGTGAAAAGAAATTGATTTTGAAGAAGAAAGGATATTTTCCTCAAGAATTAATTTCAAGTGTTATTTTCCATCTAAGATAATAAAGGGTTCTGTTTCCATCCATATTTTTACATTGATTTGACTATGTTGTGATGGAATTATGTTTATGAATTCCTTTATCTTATATGAATGGTTTTATGATGTCATGTTGTTTAAGAATCCCATTTTTATTACATGGGTTATGCAATGATGTATGATTTATGATTTTGTGGCACACATAAGAAAGGATTCATTAAGAGATGGGTGGGACCTATATCTCCCTCCAATGCATTGGGTAAAGATTTTATATCTCATGAGATAGACATGGCTGGAATGGTAGGTTATACCGGTTCAGTGAAACAGGACTGAAACGAGGAATACTCGATTCAGAAAGGAACTTTGTCCACTAAGATAGTCTTGGAAATGAGTCTTGACTAACAAGAAATGATTCTCTATGATTATGTGTGTATGCCACAATGAGTAATGTTTTAAGTTATGATTTCATTTTCACTTCTATGATTTATCCCATGTTATGATATTATAAGCTCTTTTGCAGGTTATGATTTCCAAAAGCTATGTTCTTATGTATATGATGTGATTGATATTTCTTTTGTTTACCCTTACTGAGCATTTGAGCTCACCCTTTTATGTTTTCTTTTCCCCAGGATATAAAGAAAGGTTTTTAGGTAAAAAAAAGGGAAGATCTTTATGGGAGATATTGAAGATCTTTCACCACGATTAGAAGATTACGTTCCGAGTTTCCAAAGACACTAAACTATTACGATCCTTGTGTGTGTGTTTTTGTTATGTACTAAGTATTCCGCAAAAGTAATGTAAATTCCATGTACGTTAGGCTTCGGGTCTCTATAGTTGGTATCAGAGGAAAGGTTTAGTCAACCTTTGGAAACTAGGATGCGAAAACGTTAGTGAGATCCCTAGAGATATTTCTAAGGTATATCTAGGGATGTCCCTAGGGATAAGTATACGTATAGGTTATAGTAATAGAATTACTCTAACGATCATAGAATTAAACCTAAGATGTTGGATATTGAAGGTACTCCCCCTTTATTATGTTGTTTTCCCTAGCATGATTTTTTCCTCCCACACTATTCTTTTTGGGTTTTAGAAAATGGCTGGAAACAAGGTGATTCACGATGATGGAGGATATAATGGACAATTGAATGATATTCTACATGAGCAACCAAATTAAATGGGATTTGGAAGTCCAAACATCATTATTATGCCGAATCAGCAATCTCATAATATGATCGATAAAGTAAAATTTGGTAAGTTTCCTGACTCGGCTAATAAGAGAAAGATGGAGTTTCATGATGATCCTAGAGGAAAGAAAGTTCAATTTCCCCAATGTAAATCATGTGGGAAGAGGCATCAAGGAGAATGTTTCAAGGGAACTGGAAGATGCTTTGGGTGTGGAAAAGGACACAAAGCAAGTAAGTGCAAAGGAAAAGGGTCGGTTAACACCATGGATGAGGATAATGGTATTGCTACGACATCAAAAATGGTTAAGTGTTTTAAATGTGGAATGTATGGGCATTATGCAAACAAATGCCCTAAGGGAAAGACTCATGAAGAGAATCAGTATGGTCATATGGGTAGTATTTATGTGGATGATGATGATGAGACTACAAATGATATGTGAGATGAAAGAATTTTTGAAACTCGGTCAATGGTTTGAGAATGTAGTGGAATGATTACATGTTTATCATGTGTAATTTTGGAATAAAGAGGCATCTATGGATTGTTACACGGTTGTCTTTCCTTGTGTTTTGAAAGTGTATGATTAATGTTACCAGTATCCATGAAAGGTTATTCAGATATTTTTGGAATGTAGATGATATGCGCATAATGAAGGGGTAAGGAGAAAATTAAATGTTTGATAGTATTCATGAGATCATGATTGATATAAGGACTAAGTGATATCATGGTTTGAGTATATAGAATTTTGAGGATTTTGGTATGTGGAAAGTGTTAACATTTAACTGAATTCATTTTTTCACTAAGGTTCAATGGGTATTCAAGAGAATACATGATTAAGGACTTTGAATGTTTGGAATGTGACCAACAAAACATATCTTATGATATATGGGGATCAACGATGGTATTAAATCTCTGGTAATCGTTTTCACTATGTTATGAGAGTGGACTGGAGTATTATGGATAAGCCTAAAGATTAGAATGGATTATGTTGGACATAAGTTAGTATTGTTTAAGGATAGAAGTTTTTTCGATATTATTGATGGGATGTTATAGTAATATAGTTTTAGAAAAAGGACAACCTGCAGGACGGGCGACAGCCCATCACGTTGGACAAGGCTATGGGAATCGAACCCACAACCGAAGTGCGACTGGCCTTTATCACCTACCACTGGCCTACAGGAAGTCCCTGTTTAGTAGAAACTAGTTTTATTATATTAAGCAGTATGATATATGAAGTATAAGTCCATTTTAGAAACCATATGTGATTAATCTCACTATAGATCGACTTATGTACATAATTTTTACTAACCTTTTGTTTGAGACAGATGGAATGACTCGTCATTCTATCACATGATCTGCTAACACTTCACGAATAACAAATTCAACTTCATTTATTTAAGAGATGAAGTAGAAATTGTTCAAGGAACGAACAAAAGTGAGATTGTACCAAAATAAAGTAAGTATTTATTCTAAGCAAATTTTCAACTTTAGGGAAATGATCTTGAAAACCAAAAAAATGTTGTCCTAGTGATCTTATACCTGATGAATCAGATGGTACCTTATATCATCACAAATCTATGGATTTGTTATTACTGGCTTTTCCATAGCCATGTTCTCTACCACTCTCCATCAGAACATGATGGTTAGATTTCTCTTCCATATCCATATTTTCACCTATGTGGAAACCCAGTGATTAGTTTATTTGGGTAATCGTTACATTTCATACTTTAGTTTTTAAAGCCAAGTTTTGGTATTCCCTTTTACGATGTGGGTTTCTATTAAAGAAACATTCTAATAGTAAACCATTTATAACCCCGACGAATTTCGAGGGCGAAATTCATTTTAAGGGGGGTAGAATGTAACAGCCCAAGAATTTATGAAAAATATTCTTTTTTTATTTTACTAATGTCTTGTGTTATACGCTACACCAAAAGGAGCTTTCACAACACGCATCCTTGACTTGCCTTGCATTACACGCAATCGCAACCTTCCTCGATAGCGTGTGTGGTACGTAATCCTGAGTTTCACGAAACAATGATATGCTATTAAAATATTATTAAAACTAGCCGTTATGAATAGTAATAACCACTTTTTAAAATTCTGTAAATCTTATATTTCAAAATGAACTTCATTTTTGGATTCGGAGTATCGAATTTAGCCTAAGGTGAAATTTTGGTACATTTCGGATAACTTTCATATTCTGATGAATAGTGAAAATTACTAAATTATAATTAAAAAACAACTTTTTTAATCGAAATAATTAATAGTGATAAATTATTAATTTGAGTAGTTTTAAAGTATATTTAGAATATATTTTTACAATTTAATACAATGTTGGTCATTGGATGTAATTTCACATTTAAACTAGACATAAACAAGTGTCAATCTTTTGATAGATATTGTTTCTTAAAAACACGCTATTTGTTTTAACAGCGGGATTTAATTATAAAATTAATTAATGCAACTTTTATGTTATGAATTTGGTAAAATAGACTTCATTTTTGAATTCGGAATATGAAATATAGCTTGGGATGAAATTTTGGCATTGTTCTGAAAAACATCAATTTTTGATGAATAGTGAAACTACTAAGTGGTAGGTTAAAAACTGAATTTTGCATAAAACTTAATTTTACCGCTTCTGTGAATGGAATTTCAAAAATCCGAGAGACACGGTTAATATCAAGGACTAAAATGTGATTCAATGAGATGAAAATAATTTTTTGGTGAATAGTAACTTTTTACTTTTTTTTACCGCGGTTAATAGTAAATAGGGTAACTAAGGGTAAATATGATATTAATATTACCCTAACACATGTCCTAATTCTATTGGACAAGTGTAATTCGACCAAAAACAAACTTAGGAATAAAATATGACCATTTAGGCCCACTTGGGTTAGATTAGGACATTTATTATTAATTTATTTAAAGAAGGGTTAAAAGAGTTAAAATCAAAGTTTATTTACTAAAACATTTTTAATATGGGGTTATACATAAGATAAATTTGACTATAAATATTAATTAGAAAGATAAAAAGCTTTCCTACATGATGGTATTTTATTTGTAATTTTTAGACATCCATTAAGTTAATTTATTTATGACACAAAGATGATGCAGTAATTATCTTATTAATGAAATATTGACATAATTGATGTTATAAACACCAAACTAAATATAATTTGAGACTTTTTATGAATTCCACTAATTTTCTAGGTTACTATGATATATTAATGTTGATTTAATCAACTTGGTTCGAACATTTAATTCTGTTATGACTTTCACAAAAATCATATATCAAATAGTGTCAAAATTGACACAAAATAGTTTTTAAATCAAATATTATATTATTAATTGTTATTTTATTCCTAAAAATCTAAGGTTCGGCCAAATGACTTAGATAAGGATATATTTATTAATAATATACAATTTTGGGTTCGTTTGGCATGTTATAGTAAGTGTATTAACCATATAGTGAAAGAAAACAAAATGACACGGTAAAAGTTAAATTATTTATCTTAGAGTTAAATCTAATTGATAAGGTTAAAATAATATCCTAAACTTGTCTAAATTCTATTGGTTGATAGGATTTCGACCCATCCCCACTTTAGCTTCGAAATAAGACCCTTTGGAACCATTATAAACCGATTTTGACTTTAATATAAAATAATATTTTGAGATATTCCTAAGGTGCCCCTCTCCTCCCTTATAAAAGGACACCTCCTCCCCCTCCTCCTCACACCAATTTGAGCACTCAAGCTCGGCCAACCCCTGCCAATTTCTCCTCTCCACTTCCCTAGCAACATCCTAGAGGTTCTGGTCTTCCTCAAAGACCAATTTTAGTGCCCTAAGAGGAGGTATCAAAGAGGCACTTCAAAGAAGAGGAGGTTGGGACACTTACAAAGCAAGTCGGACCTAAGGTAAGGAAATATCACAATCTCATTTTTATCCGAGATTGTTTATTCGTAAGTATTTACTGGGGTGTATTTTATCATCCACATCCATGTTTTCCTCAATATGTAATATTATTTCCATCCACCTACAATTGTTTAAATCCAATTTTACCCTTCTATGAGTTTTTAGTAAAGGATATGAAAGGAATCTTTTTTCGTACGAGGTACTTTTTGACTTTTCCGACAAAAGTACGAGAAGAATGTTTTTTTTTAACTTATACGGCACGAACGAATTTTTACGGTTTTATAAAGCCTTATTTTCATGAACCTTCCTCCAAAATATTTCATGACTATTTTTAATAAAATCTCTTTCTTTTAAAATTGTATGATGTTTTGTGAAATGAAATTGATTTTGAAGAAGAAAGGATATTTTCCTCAAGAATTCATTTCAAGTGTTATTTTCCATCTAAGATAATAAAGGGTTCTGTTTCTATCCATATTTTTACATTGATTTGACTATGTTGTGATGGAATTATGTTTATGAATTCCTTTATCTTATATGAATGGTTTTATGATGTCATGTTGTTTAAGAATCCCATTTTTATTACATGGGTTATGCAATGATGTATGATTTATGATTTTGTGGCACACATAAGAAAGGATTCATTAAGAGATGGGTGGGACCTATATCTCCCTCCAATGCATTGGGTAAAGATTTTATATCTCATGAGATAGACATGGGTGGAATGGTAGGTTATACCGGTTCAGTGAAACAGGACTGAAACGAGGATTACTCGATTCAGAAAGGGACTTTGTCCACTAAGATAGTCTTGGCAATGAGTCTTGACTAACAAGAAATGATTCTCTATGATTATGTGTGTATGACACAATGAGTAATGTTTTAAGTTATGATTTCATTTTCACTTCTATGATTTATCCCATGTTATGATATTATAAGCTCTTTTGCAGGTTATGATTTCCAAAAGCTATGTTCTTATGTATATGATGTGATTGATATTTCTTTTGTTTACCCTTACTGAGCATTTGAGCTCACCCTTTTATGTTTTCTTTTCCCCAGGATATAAAGAAAGGTTTTTAGGTAAAAAAAAAGGGAAGATCTTTATGGGAGATATTGAAGATCTTTCACCACGATTAGAAGATTACGTTCCGAGTTTCCAAAGACACTAAACTATTACGATCCTTGTGTGTGTGTTTTTGTTATGTACTAAGTATTCCGCAAAAGTAATGTAAATTACATGTACGTCAGGCTTCGGGTCTCTACAGTCTATATATCAATAAAATTCGATGAATCAAGTGAACATAGAGATAGTAACTAAAATCAATGAAGGGGAAGTATACAGTCCATGTTGAGGTATGTCATACAACTTTTATTCAGTCGGACAATATGAAGTACTCTCGTGTAAATCATATTCCACGTATCTGTGATCTATTAGACCATATAGAATTCTAATGATAGAATCCAATTTTATGGAGATTATGTAATATAGTAATAGATATGAAATTATCTATAAAGAGGGAGAAGTATAAAAGTTATAGGAGGATGTCATCTACCAAAAATTAGAATATATAGTTGGGTCACTAGCTAAAATCATCACATGAATACTGATATTTCATATCCCATGATATTTATTTATGTATTTTACTATATGTTTCTTAGTTTTATCATTAATGAATATGTGGGAGTACAAATTAATCAATTTTAATCTAGATTATATACTTTCAATACTTCATGTTTGACCTTTTTCTTAAATCATAATGATTGTTTTGTAATCACTATTAGGGGTACCATGTTGCTATTAGTCATATTTCTATATTATAAGCTTTTATACTCACATGTACGTCTATCAATTAATTTTAGGTAGTATAATTTTGATTGTGTGGTAAATATGAATGTTGAAACCATGATAATAATATTATTAAGAACATTATTTATCATATTGAAATTCATATAGGAAGTGGTTTTTTCTTAACTATAGATCTACCAAAAATTAGTGACACTTCGAATGATAGATCATTTCTACTATCATTCAGTAAAAACAAAATAAAATTTTAAAATCCATAAAATTATAATAACAAATAAAATAAATGATCAAAATTACATATGAACATTAATTTCATTTATTTTAAGGAAATTATATCATTATACTTATTAGTTTATATGAATTTTTTAACTCATTCATATTTTCAGTCACTTTCATTTTTGTTTCTACATGAACCTAACTAGTCTATAGTGGAGTGACTAACTGAAGATGTATTGTGACATTGTCTACAACCATGTATATCCATAATGGATTTACAATGTACTAAGTCATAGGAAACCCCTACCTATTTAAGTGAACAATGATCATGTGTGTAACATAATGCATTTTATTATGAAAAAATCGTTCAAATTAAGGAGGGAAAAAATAGAGGTGAATCCTGAATGAGATAACATGTTCTCATCATCTAATTCAAGAAATTATAATGGATCCCAATTCTTATGTATAAATAAATTATAATCCATGATCTCCAATATAAATATGGAATTCATTCAAAATAAATAGAAAATGGGCACGGGAATGAATAGTATGTGGAAAAACCTTTATGTAATATGTCTAATTTGGATAAGGGTCTCGGAATAAAGAATAATAATAGATAAAAGACACAATATATGTAGAAAAAAATAAGTGAGAATCATAATATACCCCAGGAAGGAATCCAAACTCAATCAACCCATTCAATAAGTCTTTGTCAGAAAAAATTAATTTTGGATGAAGTGGTGTTTTTATTACACATTAATATAAAATGTGATCCTCATAGAACATTTATATCATTTAAAAAGTGGGTTACTGCCATTGAACATCTAATGTAGTAAGTAGTTTTTTTTCATTATGAAGAGTCATGCAAGAGCCATCAGGTGGTGGTTCCTTCTTATCAACCCCCCCCCCCCCAAATACATTGTTGTTAGATCCAGTGGGTAGCATAGTTGATGGTCTATAAATTGGATAAGTGGTTGAAATTAACAAATTATTTTAGGGATTTTTATTGTGTTTTACTCTTTATTTAAATGTTTTTATTCATTTATTTATTTTCTATAAAAATCCCACAAATTTATCTTCTTGGAACCTAATGTCCCTCTATAAGGTGGAGATGAAAACTCACAACCAACTACTAGAGGAAGGTGTTTCATTCATGTGAGTGGAGTATTTGAATTAATCTTATATTTATTTTCCTTTAATTATCTTACTTTCTTTTATAATATAAATCATATAACACAATTTATCATCTTTCGATAGATATATTTCATGTTACATGTGGGGGAGAATTGAATTAATGGGTAAAAAACTTATTTTGTGAAACAAAATGATCCAGGAGACCTATTTCATAAGATAATATTGACCCATTTAATGAAGTAATTTATTATGATATATTTTTCAAAAATGAGCATGAGTGTATTATCTTGACTACTTCAAATTTAGTTTACTGATAATCTTTGGCATGGGTGAGTTCATATGTTTTTGAAACTCAACATTTCAGATCATTATTTTAAATGTTAAGCATGTTTGAGTATTGGTTGAAGTATTTTATTCTTTTTAAAAACAAAATTTAGACTTTCAAATATATTTGGTCCATGTGTCTAATTTAATTTATGTGAATAAATATAATTAATATTATTTAATGAATTGTTTGTGAGCTATATATCCAATGGTTTTATCATTCCTTAACCATCACAAATAGTAATCGTGGTGGTTGATTTTGGAATATTTGGTTTCAGATTCACTATCCTAATCTGATTAAGTGTTTTAAAAAATGGATATGAAATTAAAATAAAACAAAAAAAGAGTTCTATTAGTGTTCCCACCCAAATGATATAATTTACAGAAGGTGATTTTCAATGAAAAAATAATAATTAGAAGCTAGCATATCATTTAAACATATAAATATCATTTTTAGAGTGAACTATATTACAATAAATTTATTGGATTTTCTTTATAATTATTCAAAATAATTCCAATTACTGTTTTCATAAAAATACACTAAAAATATATGTAAATATTATATAAAAAATTGGTCATTTAATGATGAGAAAATATAAAATACAAAGAGGTACTTTTGATATTTATGATTCAATACATGCATGGTTTAAGTGTGTGGTGGGGTAAAAAGTCAAAAACTATTTTTAAATTTTACTATTATTTTAGGATAAATAGTTATGAATTCATTCCAAACCCCATTTTGTATGATGATATTCACATTTTTCTTGGTTGTACATATTGAATTATGGAAACAAGTACGTTAATTCCCCCTGCATTTTATTTTGAGCATGTATTTAAAACACTAAAATCGAACATATTTTATTGTATACATGAATATGTTGATTGATTATTATCATAATTTATTATATTTACATTAATATAATTCATTAAATTATTCAGTTACATAATTTATTCTTTTATTTTTATTTAATTTTAAGTAATATACGTAATTCTATATTTATATTGTTGAGTCTACATTTCCTATCTATCTTATTCTGACATTTAATTTTTAGAGGCATTTCCAAACAAATGTATTATGGAAGAGACTATTGAGAATATAATAGCGGGTGAATGTTATCCCATTCTTCTTTCTAACATTACAGTTGCACATCAACATATCCCCATAGAGAAATCTCACTCTATGTCTGCAGGTCAATTATTCCTAGTAACCCAACACACAGTAAATTCTCCTTATAATGTTCTCTATATTGTGATGATATAATATTTGGGAAGAGTATATATCATAATGATATTATTTAAGCAGTACTAGATTTGTATCATTCATGAACTCAACATTACATGCATCTCTAAAATTTACTCGATATTGAAAGTAGCATCTGTTTACAGACCATCATTGTATCATGTTAAAACACTACATGTGATCAACCACTAAATAAAGAATTGTGATTTGAATTAATAATATATTTTTTATAATAAATACACTCTATGTTTGTCAGAAAGAATCATCAAATTATTGAAATGCATCCCAAAACATTCTTCAAAATTCGAGATGGGAGAAGAACATTTGACAATGTAGATATGATCCTTGAAAAAGGATGAATTCACAAGGATGTTGATGAAGATCACATTACATGGGGATTACATATATATAATATTGGGACCAAAATTATATTTCCTTACATTGTCGAACCATATTAGGAAAACCACCAACAAACTGTCCATATGTCAACAAAACCAGAAATGAAGAAGATTAAATTTGATATGAGGCAAGACACATAAATCAGTGAAGGTAATGTCCACTTTCTACATGGAGTCATATCATGAAACTCATATTCCATGTGGTTTTGATATATATGTACAAGGATAGAACCTTCGGGAATGTACATATTTCAGGAGGATGATAGTACAAAGGAATAGTTTTTTTTATTTTAGAGGAAATAAAATAAGAATTCAATCAAGAAAATTATTTATTCTATAGTATTAGAGTACATTAAATGTAAGGGGATCCTTAAAAAGTCATCACATGACTATTCAGATTACATATCCCTTGATATTCATTACTATATTGGATATTGTGTGTCTTATGCTATTCCTAAATGAATATAAGGTAGTTATTTTTTTTACCAATTTTTATTTCTTATCTTTTATGAGTGATTCATGTGTGATATATGCAATATTTTATAAATCCATCATCGGTGGATCTGGAATAAATAACCAATGATTATGAGCCATCTATTGAGAGAGAATTATTGCACACTGACTTATCATATTTTTAAAGTTATAGTTATTAAATGTGTGGATTGAATATTAAAGATGTTCACATTCTTCTAATAATAGGAAAAACATTGTTTATCTTGTTGAGGTAATTATATGGATAGTTACCCACACACATGTGATTGATAACTACATATGGAGGGATTAAAAACCTTAAGATAATCACACAACCTTGAGGGACATTGTATTAGGATGGCACCTATAACTAAAAACACATTTAAATTACTAAGAAGAGTTAAGAAATCTTTTGGACACCATTCTTATCATTATGATGTCTTAGAAAAAATATTTGATATATATTATCATTTTAATATATAGTGCTTTCAAATTTATATTTCATGACCATTTTCTAGCCAGATGTAATTTTTGTGTATTTTCTATATTCCCTTTCATTGAGTTTCCACTCTAGTGGATGTAAAATCCAATTGGTTAGAACTCTTAGTAGGATAATGTTTTCACTAATTGTCAAATATTCTATACAAACATCACTCCCCCACAATGTCCATTTTATTAATCTAAAAACACTACAATTGAATTGCTAGTATCATAATCATTTTTTATATTCAGATCCCAAGTAAAACATTCTCTATAATGGATTGCACATTAACAAAACCATCCTTTAATTTCCAAACTATAGGGAACTCATAAAAATATAAATTCAATGAAAATAGAAATAGTTTTGTGATACTAGAAGCATAATCCATCACTACTTGAAACACTTTATTCATGATAATAAACTCAATGGATCCTTCCATACTTAGAATAACTGGAAATAAGTGCTCAAATACACAAACCTCATAATATTTCCATGTAATCATCTCATTTATATCGCCTTGTACCAATACGTCTGACCAATTTTTTGATGTCCTTTGGATTAGGTACATTGACAACGTCACCCTCTATCATGATGGTTTCATTATTTGATCAAATATTCTCTGCAATAAATCATCCATAACTTGGATTCATGGGCTCCACCCTCTCCCTAATACCATGGTGGTGCTCAAATGGATACCCCATCAATAAATATGTTATATACTACTAACTAACATGAAAAACATAATAAATAATCCAAAAACTATTACTATATAAACCATTAGTTGTTCATAAAATAGCTATCATGGCTCATCATGCTACCCTATCACCCATAAAACCTCAACATGATACTCATGTGCATCACATCCCTAAAGGACCCATATACATATCACCATGGAGGAACCAAATTCCAACCCTCATAATAGTCAAATAAATTCCACAAATTTTGAATTAAACGTTAACGAAAATATCATTCTCAACATAAATATATATAATAAACATAATATTACCATTATGGAATTTTGTTACAAGTAGTATACCCCACTAGCCTGTATGAACCCCAACCGACACCCATCTCTCATACCATTCATCTTTCTGACCATCCATGTCTATATCCACATCATTTACATCCCACATAATTAGGATCCATATACATGAAAATATTATATATTATTTAACCTATATAATATTATTTGAGTGAAACATAAAATATATAAATGGAAAAAATATTTAAATTATTATAAAATCATTAAACAAATAATCCCCCTTTCCAAATCAATTAATATCTCACACAAAAAATCATGTGTTCCTTGTGACCCAAACAAGGCTAAAATAATTCAATAAAAAAAATTCATTATGTTTCCACTATAGGACATGATAAAACCATAATCACGAAATCCATTAAAATTAACATTTGTTCATATTCACAAAAATTTAATATAAAAAATAAATACAATATCCTGAATTTTTGAAATGTATAGAGAAATTAAATTAGAGTTCACTAATCGTCTGTATTGGTTGTATTTTAGATTTTTTCCATCATAAAACTATAGACCTTCCCTCCTAAAATAACAAACAACAACTTTATTGTTACCCAATTGTATGAATTGAGCCTCTATCTACCTCACATGGACTCACTCTGACATAACATTATAGAATTCTCGACCCATTTTTCCTTAAAACATTATCCATAATGTTTCTAACCTTAGGTTCCCCTCCTTGTATTGGAGAGGATTAAATCAAATTTTGATGGACAAGGGTATGATAATGTGGTGATTATACCATATTTTTTAATAGAATACAACAAAAATATATGTGATATGAATAATTTTAACCACTGAATAATATAAAAAGAGAAACTAAGAAAAAATAACATAGTATGAAAAAATAATATATATAATGTAAGGATGGTTATACAATAGTAACATGGATTACCAATTAGATGATCAAATAGGAAATAACCAAAAAATAAAAAATGAGACAACACCAACATCTATTGAGGATATTCATGGTACAGTTCATAAAATCTATCTACATTTTACATGTTAAACCACTACACTGAAATCTATCTTTGAATTAATTGTTTGGCTATTTCCCATTCATGTTTCATGACACATAGAGTCTTAAAATAACTCTAAAGAATTTTTAATGGTTTTATTTTGAATACATTAGGCATCCACTGATAGTTTCACTAAATAATATCCACACATATATGAGTGTATGAAAATTGAAATGTATGATATCCAAAATGATAAACATACTCCCCTCTACATTGTCCTCGACCATCCATGAGTTAGTCATCAATTTTCATTAGCTAGTGGTTGAATAAAATGATTTAACAATGTTATAAACACAACCAAATAGATTATTATGCATTAATCCTCATTTTATAAAAGTCAAAATTTGGTCCCTATTCTCAAATCTACCAATTGATCAAGGAATCACCAAAACCATGTTCTGTAATCAACCTCTACAACTCCCGACTCAAAGGTCCAAACTATTACATATATTTTAAATATCATACTCCCACATGGGGATCTCAATTTTTATATAAATATCATAGAAAATTTAAATGGTGTTCCATTTCTATAGTTGGATGATGAACATCATCAACCTAAGCAACTCACCTATCGGGGATACATATAATTAAATTGTGTTTAGTACCACTCTATGGATAACTAAATGTGAACCACACCCTAAGGACCAACGTATCAATGGTTAGTGGCATCACCAATCCCCTATGGAAAAAACATTGTAAATCCTCTATCAACCCATCATTTGTGATATATATATCGAAACCACGTCATACTAAAAAATAATATCTCCACCCATTTACATGTTTAGTGTTATTTAAATTATACTATAATAATAGTTCATCAATGTCTTTTTGGTCCATATACCTTCATGAATCATGAATCATCAAAATATAACCCGAACTAGAACTACCCACTCCAGAATACACCTAGTTAGCCTCTGTTAAATATCAAAAAACTATACATATCCGAATTTTCATTCCTCTCATGACAAAACCATTGTCTATAAATCATGTGATATTAAAATGAAAAATATAATAGTGGATGTATCATTATACCACTTACCTTATATAAACAAAAACTTTTATATTTAATTGAAAATATTTATTCAACCAGAGGGGAAATAAATCATCATTCAAGAGAAAAATACCAAAAATAAATGTTGTAGTTTAAAATAGTAATAAAGATAAATCCAAAATCAAAATATATAGGACATAAAGACTTAAATATGGTGAATCCCCTTAATAAAAACATTTGGAAGAGAGATCAATGGATCTAAATAAAAATGGGAAGATATTAACATGAAAGATGGAAGGTATTGGTCAATTTTTGTTTTCATATATTTCTAATTCCTTTTATTGGATGATATAAATTATTAAATTATTAAATTTATAAAAATACTGCAAAAACTGATAGAAACTCTACTGGATCCCATAACAACATTTGTAGATCCCACATGGGTTATAGTGTCCCATTATTATGATTCTAGTGGTTGGGCCAGTGGTTACTTAAATGGCCATCGAAACACTTGTTTTCTTAATAGTGGTGTTGTAGTGGGAATCTTCTATCTTTTAAATTCCCCTATCTCAAAAACTCATATCCTAATACTTGATATCAGGTATATTCCAACAACTCTAACACCAAAAATGAATAAATTCACATGATTATTCTACAAGTAGACCCAGAACACCTCATCTAAAATTATCTTATTATACATCAATATTTTGGAACACATATTATTGAGGCATGCTTGTTTAAGAGGTGCTGTGAGGGAATGAGATTTAGTGATATGATATCAATTTTTCAGATATTATTATTCATGATTTTATAACTAATGTTGATATTGAATCATTTATGATATTTTTTTTATAATTTTTTGCAATTGTTATATTTTGTTTATAGTAATATTATTATTTACGAGGTTTCAATTAGGTTTCTTTTGGTTTTGAATTATTTTTTATCTCTTTGGTAGTGCTTTTTGAATCTAGATCACAATGATTATTTAAGAGATATATATAGTTGTGTTTGGGATTTTCTTAATCCAATTTATTTTAATATGGAATATGTTATAACACAATTAATTGGAAATTAATGGGAGAAAATGGAATCATTAATTTTAATGGAATCCATGATATAGTGGCATACTCATTGTACCATTTTAGGGGGTCCATTAAATTCTGGTGTATTAGCCATTAATAAAGATAGTAATTTTGAGTTGGTTATCAAAATGTTGTGGGAAATATATGTTGAAGTCAATTTATAACAATAATGTCCCCATTTTAATAGTAATGGTACTTGTTTGATAATCTGTAACCACTATTAGCATCATGTAGTCTATAAGTTTTTTTTTCTGTTAGTAAATCACTATTTTTTAGTACATCAAGAAAATACCAACACTGGTAGATAATTTTCCATAGAAACCACTAATGATTCCTTAACAACATGTAGTCATTTAATTTTTGGATACATAATGATCCATTTAAAAGATGAGTTCATGGAAGTGAAACCACTAATGATTAATTGATGTTATAACCATTTTAATGTGTGGTGTTTCTTAATATGGGTTTATTTAACAAAACCATGATGTGTATAGTCATACAACCCAAAATGGTCTGGTCACCTAAGGATACAGTATAAAATATTTCATCCACACTCCTATGGATAGGATATTGAGACTTATCTTGAACCCCATACACCCAAGAGGCACATTTTGGTACCATTAATCGACTATGGAAGGATATTATGTTCTAGTTTTATGTGATTTATTTCCATCAAACTGATGGTGGTCTTCCTTTTTTATATGATTATTTTACGTTATTATATCATAAAAGGGTTTTGATAGATCTAATGTCTTTTTTAAAGGATTTTGGTCAGACTGAATAATGTTGAATTTATATATTATAGGTTTTTAATGATTTGATATGGAATCGTTTTAGTTTTTCTTAAATTTGAATTTCATTATCATGAATTTTCTCATTGATTTATAAATGTAGATAAATCTAACTTTACATTTATGAATGTTGACTTAATTTTTATAATCATGTTAATGTAGTGATAGATAATGGAAATTTAATCTCGATAATTAAATAATGAAAATCTTGAACATATAATAATAGGAATAATGGTAATATAAGTAAAATGGAATGATGTCTTAATTATTAAAATAGAAATAGTGATCGAGATTGTGGAACGTGGAATTTTAGAATGTAGATTTTTTATTAGATATTTATTATGTTAAATAATTTATAGATGATTTATTTTTAATGAAATATCTATGGATAGAGGTGTTTTTATGCATTCTTTTAACGTTATTATGATTGTGTATGAAGAATAAATGTATTTTTAGTAATATGGGGGACTTAGTTGATTTATAGAACTTTGTTGTCTAAGGTTAGAAATAATTACGTTGGAAAAATGGATGTAGTGTGGATTATGGGTTGGGATATAGATATGCAAAAATAGTTCTATTGGTAACATCAAATTAATGTTGTGGTGATTATGACATTATACATGATATAATTATTTTGTTATATTTTCATTTTATGATTTTATTACTATATTTTAAAAATATGATAACTTGATTAGTCAATTATGTAGTTGTATCGTGGTTGTGGAATTCCCAAAGTATGATTTTTTGGAGGGATATTATTATCCCAACATGTGTATTGATAAAATTATTATATCTTTATGAATAAGTAGTTTTTATTTTAGTATGTGTATGATAATCATTATGGAAATTGGTAGTAGTTTTTGGTTGGTTCTATTAGTTATTGGGGATTGTATGGATTATTATGTTATTTGATGTGTTTATTATGGTGATTGGAATGGAATGATAGATGAATCTTGTAAAAATGATATGATTATTACTTGTTCTTGTTATATTAAAAAAATAATTATTATATATGAAATTTACTGAGGTATTATTAAACTAATTTAAATAAAAATTTTAGGATAGGGGATGAATCTATGTTGTTTTTAATATATTTTCCCAATTATTGGAATTTATTTTAAATATTGCAATATCTTGTTCAGGGTGTATTGAATATTCATTTGTTCCAACGTGTGGATTCCTTGTAAAGAGTATGCAGGGTCACTTTTCAATTTCAAAATTTTTATCTTATATTTCAATTTACAATATGTTTCCATTAGATTTAATCATGCATATGTCATTTTAGTTGTTCCAGTGATTTCATAATTTAGGATGTTTAATTTATTTTGAGATGATAATATATGTTAAAAATGGAAATAATTATCCTATTATACCACTTTTACTAGTCACCACACCATGGAATATATGAAGTGGTCAATATGTATCACTCTTGATCTTTTTGATAACACAAGAAGTGTCCCAGAATGGTTGGTTCAGGACATTCTCTTCCCTAATATTGTATATATATTTGTTAGAGTATATTCTAATAAAATATAGTTTTAATACAGTTTTTGTTACCCATGTGTATTGAACTGGCATGTTAGTGTTTTAAAGACTTCGACTCAGTAAGCTCTAGTAGTTATAGACCATGTTAAAGATTGTAGTATAAAAAGAACATGTTGTTATATATTAAAAATATTTTTTTTCTACTTCTGTATGGGGGTTATTAAATATAACATATAAATAGAAAATAAAATTATATATAGTAATTAAAGGGTATATTTTAACACTAATTGTTCCTTTATTTTTTATATAGATTAGAGAGTACATATAGAGTATATCTAGCTTTCTTGTAAAATTTATTTTCTAGCATTCCATCCTTTTCTCAATCACATATGTGATTATAAATTGATATTTTATTTAAATTATTTCATTTGGAAAAAATGATCAATAAATTTTTTATTTCAGTATAGTTTTTATAATAATAGTTTAACATTTACAAAAAATAATCACATTCTATTTGTGAAACATTATTTGAATGTAAAAAATTTTAAATCATTAAGCCTCTTTTGGGTTGATTAATTAATTTTTAATTGTTTATCAATGATATAATATTAAATTAATTGTAGATTATATATATTTATAATATCAAATTTATATTTATGTAATTGAAAATAAAAAAATGGGTACAGTGATTAATAATTATTAATCTTCTCCATTTCCATTTGAGTTCTATTAATATAATTTTAGTTTTACAAACAAAGCATGAAAAAATTAATTTCTTTATGCATCAATCAACGTTCTAATTTTTATTTAAGGTTTCATTTTATTTTATTTTAGATAAACTAATTTTATTTTACATCATTGAAAATTTCAATTATATAAAAACATTTTTATTCAATGGTAAATAAAACATTGTTTGAATATATAACATAATTTCAATATAATTAATCATTAATGATCCTGACATATAAATTTAATATTAATAAACAAAATGATATTATAAAACAAAAAGATAATTAATGATTGGATTATAGGCATATTTAGATCATGGATATTCGATTATTAAATAATGATAGAGAGGTTAATGGTTGGTGAACAGTAAGTGTTAAACATGTGACTTAATCATGATGTCTAAATAGGAGGAGTATGGATAGTTTAACTAGGTAACATGAGCCACATGGATAAAAAACTGCAATTTATTAAAGGTGTACTTAGCATGGTTGTTGCATGGTTTATCCGAAATGTACATCTTGAATGTGATGGGGTGTGGGTTATGGATAGTGAGAATGCACAAGATTAACATGGTATATCTTACCATAAACGTCGCCATGTGAGGGGGTATTAACATAAGAATTAGGTGCATATGGCTATTGAACATTTTGGACAACCATGAAGCCAAACTGTGTTCCCTCATAAAAATGTGTGAAATTAAAAAAATTTCAATCCCACCTCTTAAATAATAATTTATTTCTATACTCTATTTGGTAAAACCAGTGGACCGCACTAGAGGTCTCCCATATTATCCTCTTAGGATTTGAGAGATCTCATGTAACACCCGAGATTTTTCTGAGAAATATTTTGTATTTATGTTATATACATCATCAAATGAATCTTTCACTACACACAACACTAGCTTGGATTTCTTTACACGCAATCACGACATTCCTCGATAGCTTGTGTTGTACGCAATATTGAGTTTCACTAAACAACGATATGCTATTAAAATGTTACTAAAAATATCTATTATGAATAGTAATAGCCACTTTTTGAGACTTTAGAACTTTTATCATTCAAAATGGACTTACATTTTTCGATTCGAAATATTGAAATTATCCTAGGGTGAAATTTTGGTAAATTTCTGAAAACTTTCAATTTTTGATGAATAGTGAAAACACTGGGTTACTATTTAAAACCCGAATTTTTTTTAAATAATTATTTATTTGATTTTTATTTTATTTAAATTTATTTTTGGTATAAATTGATACATAATACCTATATAAGTTCAATGTAACTCATTGAAGTAATTTTATAATAATTTTATAAATATAAAAATTTTAATGAACTTTTCACAGTCTTTCACCCACCTCATAGAAGAATTTGTAAATGTACGTAAAACGTAATTTTACCACTTCTATGAGTGGAATTTTGAAAATCCGAGAGACACGGATAATATTAGGGAGTAAAATATGGTTCAATAATAAAAAAATAATTGCTTGTGAATAGTAACTTTTTAATTTTATTTACCACAGTTAAAAGTAAATAGGGTAATTAAGGGTAAAAATGATATTATTATCACCCTAACACATGTCCTAATTCTATTATATAGGTTTATTTCGACCAAAAACAACCTTAGGAATAAAATGTTACCCTTTTGGTCTACATGGATTAGTTTAGGACACTTGTAATAATTTTATTTAAAGAAGAGTTAAAAAAGTAAAAATAAATGTTTAATAACTAAAACATTTTCAATATAGGGTAATACATATAATAAATTCGAATATAAATATTAATTAGAAAGATAATAATATTTCCTATATAATGGTATTTTATTTATAATTTTTTGACATTAAATAATTTAATTTATTTATGACACAATGACGAGACACTAATTGCCTTATTAATGAAATATTAACATAATTGATGTTATAAATACCCAAATAAATATAATTTTAGACTTTGTATGAATTACATTAATTTTATAGTTTAATATGACATGTTGTTGTTGACTTAATTAACATTTTTTGAACTAATCATGTTGTTATTATTTTGACAAAAATCAATTACTAAATAGTGTCAAAATTAACATAAAATAGTTTTTAAAAAAAAAATATTATATTATTAATTGTTTTTATATTTCTAAAAAATTGTGGTTCAGAAACATGACTTATATAAGGTTATATAGATTAATAATTAACAACATGAGGTTTTTTTGGCTTGTTATAGTATGTTTATTAACCATATAGTGTAAGAAAACAAAAAGACACTGTAAAAGTTAAATTATTTAACTTAGAGTTAAATCTAAATGATAAGGTTAATATAGTTACCAAAACCTGACTAAAATCTATTGTTTAAGAGGCTTTAGACCCATCCCCACCTTGGATTCTAAATAAATCAATTTTGAGATATTAATAACTGAATATGACTTTATAATAAAATAATATTTTATGTTTTTTCTAAGGTGCCCCTCTCCTCCCTTATAGAAGGGCACCTCCTCCCTCTCCTCATCACACCACGTTGAGCCATAAATCATGGCCAAACCCTACCCATTTCTCTCCTCCACTTCCATAGAAACATACTAGAGGTCCTGGTATTCTTCAAAGACCATCTTTAGTGCCCTATGTGGAGGTTAAGAAGAGGCTCTTCAAAGAAGAGGTAATGTCTATTACCGATTGTTTCAAATTCATTTCTTCTTATACTTACTCTTATTAAGTTGTTTTGATTATGAAGTAACAACATCAGTATCACTCATATAATTATATGTTATTATAAATATTAAACAACCCTATTTCACCTTCTATCCATCCTACGGAAAATGAAATCACTCCGCGTGTGTACGTACTGAATACCGTCTCCACGTCGTGGTGTAATTTGTTTTACACCACCACCTTACTTGGATGGGTATAATGGTGTAAATAATAACTGTATATTATTTTTTTAAAGTGATACCTATTCTGAAAAAGTATACATACATTTCAATACAATTCCACGATCATGGTAAATTAGGTATCTATATCCTAAAAAAAGAATAATAATTTATTCGACAAAACACACATAAGAACACAAAAGAAATAAACACTCGAATAACAAGTAACAATGAAATATTACTAATAATAAGAAAATAATATGACCATATATGATATAATAACAATGATTAAGATTCAGGAATATGTCAATAACATTATTTAAATCATTATATAGGAGGTTCGGACACGTACGAAGCAAATCAGACCAAAGGTAAGGGAAAATCTCACAATCTCATTATTTGCCGAGATAGTTTATACTTTGGTATTTACTAGGGTGTATTTATCATCCACATCCATGTTTCCTCAATATTTAATATTATTTATATCCTCCTAAAATTTTTTAAATCCAATATTACTCATTATTGAGTTTTTAGTAAAATATATGAAAGGACTCTTTTGACATTTTTAGTATGAGGTACTTTTTGACTTTTCCGGCCAAAGTATGGAAAGAATGTTTTTTTAACATATACGACTTGAATTGATTTTTATGATTCCATAAAACATTATTTACCTGAAACTTACTTTCCAAATTTTCATGTTTATTTGTAATTAACTTCTTTTAGTTTAAAATGTTATGACATGATAATAAAGGGAAAAAAATTTTGAAGTAGAAAGGATATTTTCCTCAATAAAGGAGTTCAAGTATTTTATCAAAATTATTTTCCATGTAAGTTAATATAGGGTTCTGTTTATATCTTTATTTTTATATTGATTGGATTATGTTATGATGGAATTATTTTTATGATGTCTTTTATCTTATATGGATTATGTTATAATGGAATGACGTTTAAGAATCCCATTTTTATTACATGGGATATGCTATGATGTATGATTTATGATATTATGGCCGACATAAAAATGGTATCATTATGAGATTGGTTGGACCTATATCTCTATCAAATGCATTAGTTAAAGATTTATATCTGATGAGATAGTCATTGCTGGAACAGCAAGTTAAACTGGTTCAGTGATACAAGACTGGAACGAGGGTGAACTCGGTTCTGAAATGGACTTTGTCCGCTATGATAGTCTTGGAAGTGTTTCTTGACTAATATGAAATGATTTTCTATGATTATGTGTGTATGCCACAAATATTCATGTTTTATGTTATGATTATTGGGATTACATTTCACTACTATGATTTATCCCATGTTATGATATTATGATCTCTTTTGCATGTTAATATTTTCAAAATGGAATGTTCTTATGAATATGATATGAATGATATTTCTTTTGTTTACCCATACTGAGCATTTGAGCTCCCCCCTTTTGTTTGTTTTCCTTTCCATAGGTCAGGATGAAGGGTACTAAGCAGGATATTCCAAAAGGGACTCAAGATATTATGAAATAAATGGGGGAAAATGTAGATGATTTATGAACATGTTGTTTATGTTTCCCAGTTTCTAAAGACACGATACCTATACGATCCTACCATGGTTTTTTTAAATGATTTAATAATTTTTCTTCAATTCTGAAGTAATAACAATGCATGTAAAGTATGGTTCGTTATAGTTGGTATCAGAGGGAGGTTATAGTCAACCTTTAGAAACTAGGATGTGAAACCCTTAGTGAGAAAGCTAAGGATATATCTAAGAATAGAACACAATCATAGTGTATTACAAATGGCCATGAACAACCTATGATAAGACCTTAAGTGTGAAATTTTATTCTTTATTATGTGGTTTTACTATTAAAATTACTGTTTCTCAGACTATTCTTCTTGTTTTTAGTCAATGGATAGAACCCGAATAAACCGTGTTAATGTAGAATGTGATAGGCAATGAAATGATTGTCTCCCTGAGCAGTCAAATGTTATGGGAGCTGGAATGAAAACTCTTTTCGCCATGCTCACACAACATTATCATGCTATTAATCATGCAAAACTTCCAAATGAGCAAAGGAAGGAGCAACATTCAGTTGAATTCTTCATGAGGCAGCGTCCACCATCACTCAGTGGGTCTTTTAATCCATTAGTGGCTGAACAATGGATTAGTACCACTGAAAAGCTATTTTCAGTCCTTCAATGTTCTGAGCATGATAAATTCATCTTAGCAGTATATCATTTGGAAGGTGAAGCTGATCAATGGTGGAATCTTATTAAGAATACGTGGAAGAGGGGTTAAATTGAGTCCATGGAATGGGACGAGTTCAAGAACTTATTATTCAATAAGTACTTCCCTTTTATTCTTCGAACAAAAATAGATAAGGATTTTCTTTAACTGAATCAAAAGGATGATGAATTGGTTGGTACCTACGAAGAAAATTTTACCAGACATCCAAGGTACAATTCTGGAATTATTATCCAACCTGAGAGTAAGATCGATCGATTATTTAGTGGATTAAAACCAAGTCTTTGAAGGGCATTATCCATAATGGATTTCAGTAGATATGAGGAAATCATTTGATGTGCTCTCACAGTTGAGATGGAGATTGGAGTAACCCATTAGTCATATGTGTTTGATAAGAAGAGGAAAATTGAATTCAAAGGGAAATCTAAAGACCACACTAAATAGAAGATAATTTTAACCTGATGCTAAATGTGTGGAAAGAAACATAGAGGGAGTTGTCTTAATGGGACAAGTAAATGATTCAAATTTGGAAAATAAGGTCATCAGGCATTTTAATGTTGAAATGATGGGAAAATGATGTCTAGTTAAGTGAACAAAGAAAATGCTACATAGAGTTCACCTCCTACACTTCAATGTTACATGTGCAAGGAAATGGGACATTATGCTAATCAATGCCCTACTCCAAGGGTTGTTGATGATGATCGACATCAAAAAACTCTAAAGGCTAATGAGAAAGGAAAGTCACATGCAATTTCTATTAGTGATGTGGAGTATGATAACGAAGTGGAGAAAGTTAAATTTACCATCCACTCTATTGTAGAAAATGATTTATTTGATTCTGGATCCACCCACTCTTTTATTTATGAAGAATTTTCGATGGGTATTTCTGTATTACCTCAATAATTACATGTTGGGTTTGTTGTGACAACCCCTAATGGCACAATAGTCGCTTCAAAAGTATATAATTCTTCTCCGATTGAAGTTTGTGGGAACGTGATTCTTGTAAATGTTTTGATCCTTCCTATAGTGGAATTTAATGTGATTCTTGGCATGGATTGGATTTATTTATATGGAGCTCATATAAATTTCCAAAGATGGGTAGTCACATTTCATATTCCAGATCAATCTATGACCATCTATTGTTGCAAGGATGAACATAACATCCAGGTGGAAATTTATTCCAACTTATGGGTCTTGATTCCAATAAATGAAGGTTATTTTTCTCAAATGGTTGGCGAGAAACTCACGATTAAGAATACCCCTATTTTACAAGATTTTGATTATGTCTTTTAGGAGGAATTTCCAGATCTTTAACCAAATAATGGACTTGTGTTTTCAATAGAACTCATATCGGGTGCTATGCCTCTTTCAAAGACACTATATAGAATGGCCCCAATCGAGTTGTAGGAAATAAAGAAGCAACTACAACAGGATCTTGATAAAGGATTCATACGCCCTAGTGTGTAACCTTCAGGAGCACCTATTATGTTTGTTAAAAAGAAAGATGGATCAGTGAGACTCCGCATTTATTATCGAGAACTTAAGAAGATCACTATCAAGAACAAATACCATCTCCCACGCATAGATGACTTATTTGACCAACTACACGGAGCTCAATACTTTTCCAAGATAGATCTTTGTTTAGGGTATCATCAATTAAGGTTCAAAAGGGAGGATATACCAAATACGACTTTCTGTACAAGATATAGATAGTATGAATTTATAGTGATTCCATTTTATATTACTAATGCCCCTGATATCTTCATGGATCTGATGAATAGAGTCTTTAGAGACTATCTTGATCCGTTTGTGGTAGACATTATACACAATATTCTTGTCTTTTCAAAGATCAAGTAAGAACATGAATATCCCTTGAGAATTTTATTAAACACCCTATGAAAGGGCAAGCATTATGCCAAATTTACCAAGTGTGAATTTTTGCTTCATAAAGTATCATTTTTGGTCACATAATCTCAATGGAGGGGATATCTGTGGATCCAGCAAAAATAGAGGTTTTCAAAATATGGTCGAGACCAACAACAGTAACTGAGATCCAATTTTTTCTGGGTTTGGATGGATATTATCGACAATTTGGGAAAGATTTTTCAAGGTTATATAATCCACTCACCAGGTTGACTCAAAAAGAAGTTATGTTCGTTTGGATGGAGGAATGTTAAGATAATTTCAAGGAGTTAAAAGGAAGGTTATCTAGTGCACCTATGCTCACACTGCCTTTTAGTGGAAAAAGGATTATGATCTATAGTGATGAATCCAAGAAGGTATTGGGGTGTGTTCTCATGGAAAACGATATGGGGATAGATTATGCCTCACGAAAGATGAAAATACATGAGAAAAATTACCCAACTCATGATTTGGAGTTAGCTGTGGTAATCTTTTCATTAAAAATTTGGAGGCATTACCTTTATGTTGAAAGGTGTGATATTTATATTGATCGTAAAAGTTTAAAGTATATTTTCAAACAAAAGGAGCTGAATATGCACCAAAGAAGATGGTTGGAGCTGATTAAGGATTATGACTGCTCAATTAATTATCACCATGGGAAAGCAAACAAGGTGGCAGATGCATTAAGTCAACAAGACCATGATAGCTTATCCATGATAAGGATCACAAAAGATTCAATATTTATGGATTTACAAATTTTGGATATTGGAATTATAATGGAAGGGGAAACATCTTATCTTTCTCAAATTAATGGTAAACCATCTATACATGTGATGATTAAAGAGGCACAAAAAGTAGATGCCGAGTTACAGAAGATGGTGAGAAAGGTTCCTGAATTCATCCTTTATTCTGATGGGATAATAAGGATCAGGAATCAGGTTTGTGTTCCTCCCATTCTAGAATTAAAGAAGGAGCTGCTGGATGTGGCTCATAGTTCATCATTCTCTATTCATCCTAGAAGCACCAAGATGTATAGAGACCAGAAAGAGTACTTCTGATGAGATGTCATGAAAATAGATGTTGATGAATATATCTCTCGATGCTTGGTTTTTCAGCATGCTAAAGCTGAGAGACAGAAGTCTAAGGGGATGTTTCAACCATTACCCATACCAGAATGGAAATGGGAAGACATCCCTATGGACTTTTTCACTGGACATACTAAAACATCCAATTGCAATAATGATATCTGGGTCATATTTGATCATCATATAAAGTCGGCACACTTCATTACTATTAGTGAAGATTTATCTCAGGATCAGATTTCCAAGATATATGTAAAGGAAGTGGTAAGAATTAATGGAGTGCCAATTTCCATTATATCTGATCGGGATCTGATGTTTACCTCAATGTTTTGGCAGAGTCATCAGCATACTCTGGATACAAAGTTGAGTTTCAGCACTGCTTATCAACCTCAGACAGACGGTCAGTCTGAGAGAACAATTCAAACTCTAGAAGATGTGTTAAGATCTTACTCTATGGATTTCAGAGGTGGTTGGGATCAACACCTAAATTTGGTTGAATTTTTTTTATAATAATAGCTTTCACTCCAGTATTCATATGGAACCTTATGAAGCTCTCTATGTAAAGAAATGCAGGACTCCAACTTGCTGGGATTATGTTGTGGAAAGAAAACTATTAGGACCGGATTTTGTTGATAAGATGGTAGAAAAGATCTGATCTATTCAACAACACATAAGAGAAGCTCAGAGTCGACAAAAAAGTTATACCGATCATCGAAGAAAA
This sequence comes from Viscum album, assembly GCA_963277665.1. Lineage (NCBI taxonomy): Eukaryota > Viridiplantae > Streptophyta > Magnoliopsida > Santalales > Viscaceae > Viscum > Viscum album. The sequence goes on from OY728159.1 coordinate 1,440,430,220, forward strand.
GACCAGGAGTTTGAAGTGGGTGATAATGTTTTCTTACGAATATCTCCTTGGAAGAGTGTAATGAGATTTGGAAAGAAGGGAAAGTTGAGCACTAGGTATATCAGTCCTTTCACAATACCGGATGGTGTTGGGAAGGTAGCTTACCGATTGGTGCTTCCACCGAATCACTCTCAAGTCCATGATGTGTTCCATTTATCTCTCCTAAGAAATTACATACCCAATCCTTCACGTGTACTAATCTCAGAAGATATACCGCTGGAGAAAGATCATTCTTATGAAGAACAACCTATAGAGATTCTGGATAGTAGTGAAAAGTTCCTACGGAACAAGACCACTCGCTTGGTGATAGTTTTATGGAGGAACCACCAATTAGAATAAGCTACATCAGATCTTGAGGATATGATGAGGGAGAGGTATCCTCATCTGTTTGTTACAAAGTGACGAATTTCGAGGGCGAAATTCATTTTAAGGGGGAAGAATGTAACACCCAAGATTTTTATGAGAAATAGTTTGTTATTATGTAATATACATCATCAAAGGAATCATTCACTACACACAACACTAGATTGTCTTACTTTACACGCAATCGTGGCCTACCTTGATAGCTTGTGTTGTACGCAATACCGAGTTTTACTAAAGAATGATATGCTATTAAAATATTATTAAAACTAGCCGTTATGAATAGTAATACCCACTTATTGAAACTTTATAAATTTTCTCTATCAAAATGGACTTCATTTTTGGATTCTGAATATCAAAATTATCCTAGGGTGGAATTTTGGTATTTTTCTGAAAATTTTCAATTTTTGATGAGTATTGAAAACACTGGGTTACTATTTAAAAACCAAATTTTTATATAAATTATTATTTATTTTATTTATTTTATTTAAATTTATTTTAGATGAAAATTGATACATAATACCTATATAAGTTCAATGTAATTCATTTGATTCATTTTATAATAATATTAGTTATATAAACATTTAATTGAACTTTTCACAGTCTTTTACCCACCTCTTAGGAGGTTTTGAAAATGTACATAAAACGTAATTTTACCACATCTGTGAGTGGAATTTTGAAAATTTGAGAGACACATATAATAAAAAGGAGTAAAATGTGGTTCAATAAGATAAAAATAATTTTTGGTGAATAGAAACATTTTACTTTTATTTACCACGATAAAAAGTAAATAGAGTAATTAATATTATTATCACCCTAACATGTTTCATAATTCTATTTCATAAGTGTAATTCGACCAAAAACAACCTTTGGAATAATATATTACCCTTTAGGTCCACTTGGATAAGATTAGGACACTTATTATTATTTTATTGAAAAAAGAGTTAAAATAGTTAAAATCAATGTTTAATAACTAAAACATTTTTAATATAGGGTTATACATAAGATAAATTAGACTATAAATATTCATTAGAAATATAGAAAAATTTCATACATAATGGTATTTTATTTATAATTTTTAGACCTTAAATAATGTAATTTATTTATGACGCAATGATTATACAGTAATTACCTTATAGATGAAATATTAAAATAATTGATGTTATAAATACACAAATAAATCTAATTTTAGACTTTTTATGAATTATAATAATTTTTTTGGTTTATATGACTTGTTATTATTGATTAAATTAACATTGTTCGAACTAATCATGTTGTTATGAATTTCATAAAAATCAATTACCAAATAGTGTCAAAATTGACATAAAATAGTTTTTAAAACAAATAATATTTTATTAATTGTTATTGTATTCTTAAAAATCTAAGGTTCGGAAAAAGAACTTAGATAAGGTTATATATATTAATAATGAACCACTTGGGGTTCTTTTGGCTTGTTATAGCATGTTTATTAACCATATAGTGTAAGAAAACAAGAAGACACTGTAAAAATTAAATTATTTAACAGAGAGTTAAATATAAATGATTAGGTTAAAATAGTAACCTAAAATTTTCAAAAATCCATTCGTTGAGAGTATTTTGACCCATCCCTACCTTACCTTCGAAATAAATCAATTTGGAGCTATTAATAACCGAATATGACTTTATAATAAAATAATATTTTACGTTTTTCCTATGGTTCCCCTCTCCTCACTTATGAAAGGTCACCTCCTCCCTCTCCTCCTCACACCACATTGAGCCTTCAAGCTCGACCAACCCCTTCCAATTTCTCCTATCCACTTCCCTAGAAACATCTTAGTGGTCCTGGTCTTCATCAAATACCGTCTTTATTTCCCTAAGAGGAGGTTAAGAAGAGGCGCTTCAAAGAAGAGATAATGTCTGTTACCGATTGTTTCAAATTTATTACTTCGTATACTTCCTCTTATTTAGTTTTTTCATTATGAATTAATAACATCAGTATCACTAATATACTGATATGTTATTATAAATATGAAACAACTCTGTTTCACCTTCTATCCATCCTATGGAAAACTAAACCACCGCGACTGCGTACGTACGGAATAACGTCTCCACGCCGTGGTGTAATCTATTTTCCACCACCACCTTACATGGATAGGAATAATGGTGTAAATAATAACTATATATGATTATTTTAAAGTGATATTGATTCTGAAATAGTATACCTACACTTCAATACAATTCCACGATCATGGGAACGATATCATCGCTCGTGCGTACGTACGACCTTCTGTCTCCACGATGTGATGCGACTCATTCTACATGATCTTCATTACGAAATGATTATAGAATGAATTTAGTGAATAAATATGATATATATTACACTAATGCCATTCGGGAAATGAGTTATATATAACCTAAAAAGCATATTAAGAATTTCTTCGACCAAACATGCCTAAGAACAAAAAGCAATAAACACCAGAATAACAAGTAACATTGAAATATTACTAATAAGAAGCTAAGAATATGACCATATACGATATCATAAACATAAGTAAGATTATGTAATAAGTCAATAACATTATTTAAATCATTATACTGGAGGATCAAACATGTACGAAGAAAATCAGACCTAAGGTAAGGGGAAATCTCACAATCTCATTTTTAGCCGAGATTGATTATACTTTGATATTTACTGGGGTGTATTTGTCATCCACCTCCATGTATCCCCAATATTTATTATTATTTATATCCTCCTAAAATTTTTTAAATCCAATATTAATCATTGGGGTGTGTTTAGTAAAATATATGAATGTAAACTTTTGTCTTTTTTAGTATGAGGTACTTTTTGACTTTTCTGGTCAAAGTACAAGAAAAATGTTTTTTAACTTATACGGTATTAATAGATTTTTATGATTCCATAAAAAAATGTTTCCATGAGGCTTCCTTTAAAAATTTGCATGTTTATTTTTAATTAACATCTTTTAGTTTAAATTGATATGACATGTTAAGTAAGAAAAAATATTTTTAAAGTAGAAAGGATAATTTCCTCAAGAATGGAGTTCAAGTATTTTATCAATATTATTTTTCCATATAAGATAATATAGGGTCTTGTTTCTAACCCTATTTTTCATTGATTGGATTATGATATTATGGAATTATTTTTATGATTTCCTTTTATCTTATATGGATTATGTTATGATGCCATGACGATTATGAATACAATTATTATTACATGGGTTATGATATGATGTATGATTTATGATATTGTGGAAAACATAAGAATGTTATAATAATGAGATGGGTGGGAACTATATATTCATCCAATTCCTTGGGTAAATATTTATATCTCATGATATAGACATGGCTTGAATGGCAAGTTAAACTATTTCAGTGATCCAGGACTGGAATGAGGAGTGAACTTGGTTCAGAAATGGATTTTGTCCACAATAATAGTCTTGGCAATGAGTCTTCACTAGTATGAAATGATTTTCTATGAATATGTGTGTATGATACAAAGTATCATGTTTTATGTTATGATTATTGGGATTAAATTTCACTACTATGATTTATCCCATGATATGATATTATGATCTCTTTTGCAGGTTAAGATTTTTAAAATATTATGTTTTTATGAATATGATATGAATGATATTTCTTTTGTTTACCCTTACTGAGCATTTCAGCTCACCCTTTTGTATGTTTTATTTCCCCATGACAGTAATAAGGGTAATAAGGAGGATATGAAAAAAGAGAATCTAGATATGATGAAATAAATGGGTGATAATGTAGAAGCTTTATGAACCAGTTTTTTATGTTTCCCAGTTTCTAAAGACACTATACCTATACGGTACTACCATGGATTTGTTTTATTTTGTAATAAGTATGATTCAATTCTGAGGTAATAATAATGCATGTAAAGTGTGGGTCATTATATCTCACTTATACGAGATTATATTATACTAAAATTCATCTTATTAGATCCCTCATTGTATATTTAAGGCTTATCAAAGTTATTTTTTAATTTTTATATTCGTAATTTCTATTATGATAATGTGAGATTCTATGACCTATTTTAGGGGTGTTGGTCCGGATTTTCAATTTCTCCCATTATAGCCCAAATATTAAGGTAATATTGATTGAATATTTTTATTACCAATATATGTTACCTAGTTTATTTAAATTTTCTAGATGTTTGGATCTATAAAATGAGTTTTTCTGTGCTTCATGTCAGACATTCTTCACATCAACTCTATAATGTAAATATTTTTAATTAAATGTTTAGGACTTAATGAGATACTCATGGAGACCATTGATATTTTCAGAGATTCACTACCTCACCTTGTATATCTCCTATGGTTGTGTTTTTTATGTACCATTTACTATTTTATAAATTCTTATATGAAAAAGTCACTAAATTAATGGGTTTGTCGTGTCTCATAATTGAAATGGTTAAAACGAATAAAATGGATTATGAATAATAAGACTATATAACAGAGCCCTTGAAAAATGATTAATTATAACCATTGTCGAATAGCGTTAAATAAAAGGTATATTAGAATAAATACATCACATGAAATTTATGGAATAGTTTACTTGTGTTCGTATTTTATTATGTAAATTATATATAGATATAAGATGTTGTACCTTCGTTGATTCTTGTATTTCTCACCTAGGACAACCTTGACTACAAAAAGGATACCATCAAATTCAAGGAAAATCTTTTAATGGTTTTACACCCCTCTTAGATTCCATCCTCGGCTTATATTTTTTATTTCCTCATCAATGAATCTTCCAATAAATCCTCTAGAAATTATAATTCCATGGATTATCTCCTGGTATTTGGATTTAGGTTTTAGGAGGTTGAACCCCTTATATTATCTCCTTGGGATTCAATAAATTATATCCCAAGAATTTATGGGAATTTTTCTAGGTATTTATTGAATTTTTTTTATATAAGTGAAATATTTAGGGTTTTCTCTTTTATTTCACTAAATACCCATTGTTTACAACATTTCCACTAATAGTTACGAGTTGGATATCCTTCTATGGTCATGGATTTTATTTTATGAAAGTGTACCTAGATTCCTTGGATTTATGCATTGAGCCCAATTATAGCACTTGTATATATAATATAAAACATGTTCGTTGACATTATGACTTAGGTCATAGAACATAGATATAGACAGGTACCGTCTATGAGTCTGACCCGACATGGTTTCCTTTTTATTTCATTTCCATACATAATTATATGTGTACATTTCTCTTTCGATGATCAATAGTTGGACAATAGAAGATGTCGTTTGTGGTGGATTAATAACTTTTATAAACATCATGTTCATGTCAATTATTATTAACTAAATATTCATTAAGGATGTTGGTAGGGATAATGGGAATCATCATGCTATAGATGATTGATTATTTATACTAGAATAGAGTATTAAATTAGAGGAAAGAGCTTGTTATCATGATTTTATTAGAGTTTATCTTTTAGTATTTGTATTTATTTTTATATAAAATTTATTGTTTTATTTTTGCTACATTTTTTCCCATACACCACATTTTTTAGCTAGTGACAGGGCATCAAAGTTTTGTTTATTTCACATATCATTGTTTATGTATAACATTGTTTATAGGTATGACTTTATTTTTATGTTATCCATTATGAAACATCCATAGATATATATTTTATTCATTATTGTGCTCCACTCTTATAATTATTTTATAGTCTCCCCATCATACCAGTATAAACCCCAGTTTGCAGTTAAAAACATCTTGCAAAGAGGGAGGTTCACTGTCAACCATGTAGCCCCTCGAGTCTAGTCCTTTATGAGTGGGTCAAGAATTGGACTCTAAATCATCATAATATATATATATAATTTACAATCATTATTTCATCTACTCACATATGTATTTTTATATAATATGTGTGTTTCGACCATTATTTGATATTAATTTATTTTAAATGGGTGGTATTTTTAACACTTTGATCTGTTAATATCTGTGATATTTCATCTCAAATGAAAATTATTTATGTAATAACATTATATAAAGGGATTCATCATTATAGTAGAATCATTTATCAGTTAAAAATGTTGTTTCATTATATATATTCTACATGATACAATTTTTAAAACAAAAATACACATAATTTTACTAGTACTCCAAAAAAAGTAATAATCCCCCACCAACAGAACCATGGAATTACACATTTAATAAACCTATTAAACAGTTCTTGTAATTTAAAAAAAATAATATTGAATAAAAATTGTAATTTGTAGTATAATTAAATTAAATTTTAATAGGATAATACATTGTTTTAATTAAAATGGACTTTGTTTTCAGAATAAAATACAATAATATAGAGGCTGTAATAGATAAATAATTCTAATTTGTTTTTTAATTCCAAAAACAATCAATGATTTCATTATAATTATAAAATATATATTTATAAAAAAATAATTGGAAAAAGTATGGTGAATTTATATAAATTTATTAATACTAATAATTAATGTGTCTTTGAATGTAATTAATTTATTAAAATATTTTACAATAAAATGAATTTTTGGTTGAAGAAAATTAATATGATATGGATTTTTAAACAATTGATTGGTTGTGATGGGAATTGGGGAATTTTTTGTAATATATAAAGAAGTTGTAATGTAATGACAATGAATGTTTAGTCATGATTAGATGATATTTTATTATTAAAGGAGGATTATTTTTATAAAAATCATGATATTTATTTGATACATTATTTGAGTATGGTTGGATTTTTATTGGTCTTTTATTTCCCATAGAACAATCATTGGTAAAAGGAGTGGATTCCAGTGATGTTTGGAGTTGAATCAAGGTAAACAAGTTAACATGGATAAATTTAATGTGGGTTATAAATAAGACTATGTAATCTAGTAGGTTATCATTATTATTTATGAAAATAAAAATTCATGTCCCCATCCATTGCCTTGGTGACCAAGTATATTGGATATGTATCCTTTTAAAATTGTTCCAAATTATGGCATTTATCCATTTTTTTTAAAAATATTCCTCATTGTTTACCCGTATACAATGGAAAAACATTGTCATAGATTCATTAAGTGATTTTATAAAATTTATTTCTCTAAAATACCCATGGATATACTGTATTCATCCCCTTCATTATCATATTTTTTGTCTTCCAGGTCATCTGTTATGTGGGTAGATAAATCATGGTATATAAGCACAAGTGTTTTCCTAAGGCATGGATAAACCCACTCGGCTAATGGTTATTTATTAGAAATATTGAAATTATGACTAGATATATATTTCATATAATATTAAAATTTGTTTCGAGTCTTATTGAATGAATGGTGAGTATATGATTGGTATTTTCATGATTTGGTTGAGTTTCCAAAAACAATCTATTATAAAATATAAATATTATTCCTATGAAGGTATCATAGGGTACATATATTGATTTGGATAAACAAGAATAAAATTATTAATGTAACACAGTGTAGGTGGCTTCTTAATATCCCTATTATTTTATGATAATATATATTTTTATATTTTGTTTTAAAAATAAATTATTGAAATATGATAAAAATATATATATGTGTTATTTTATGAATTTTAAAAATTCATTATATTCAGGAATGGATTTTAAAGGCATGAAATTTCGATTTCTTTGTGTTTGGATATTTCTTTGGAAGAAATGGAATTTAGAATATTCTCATTATAAAATATCTCATAATTATATTATATTTTATAATTATTTATTTTGCAAATTAATTTCATTAAATGATGTTATGTGGATTTTTAATAAGAGTTACTCATTAGTTATAGTAAATTTTTATATGTGTGTGGGGCTGTAAGAATATGGTTGGGTAAAATAAGGATTAGTCAACTACAAAACAGAAATCTAAAGACCTATGTTCATATATAACATATCATCAAGCACGATATCGTTTTATAAATGGTTTCCCACTAGTAATGATCAGAATAATGAAAAATAGGGAAATGATTTATTTTCATGTGTGAATGCAACATCGTGGATGATCATTTAAATTATATTTTAAATAAAACCTTTAATGGATACACTAACAATTGAAAAATATAGTTTTTTAGGAAAACCCATCAAATTTCTTGTATTAATGAATAGTAAAAGACACAAGAAAACAATAAAGTTATATAATCATATCCTAGAGGCAACATTTTTCTCAAGAATTCCAACATGTAAATATTGATCTCTATTATTGAATAAGGATAATGTTTATTTACATGAATCATAACAAATCATGTTTACATGAACTTCTAAATGTACTTGTATGGATTCAATAGAACCTCAATAAAATTTTACAAGTAATTTAATGTACATCCCAGAAAAAATAATTTCATATAGCATGATAATAGACATGGATTAAAAAAACATAATTAAAACTAAGACCCTTTGATTCACCCCATTTACAAAACTAATTTATTTTTAAAGAAACACAAAAATTTTAAAATGAAATTCATTAGAACATATTTCGTTGACACAATAAACCATAATTTCCCTCCTAAAAAGATAACATTAAATAAAATACCACATTACTAAAAATCAAATATGTAACATCATTTCACAAATTGAATAAAATTACAATATTATCCCAATTTTAATAGAAAATGCACAATTCATCAAATTAGTTTTTAAAATACCCATTTTAAATTATATGATGTAAAAATAATTTTTTTCAAAAATCTTTTCCCCGTTCTAAATATTTTGACGTCAACTAATAGATATTTAATCTCTTAAAAAATATATCATTACATATAATTGATAATCTATAAATTGTTATTAATATGTCCAAACACACACCACTATGAGTGTTTCCTTCCAGACATAGTAATCCATGTCATTTATCACCTTGATGCAGAGTCAATACACCACTCATCCCTATGGATGAATCATCAATGTCTAAAAAAATTACTTAATAAAATATAATATCCAATTTAATTATTGTAATTGAATATATTTTTGTTAGTTATTAATAATAAAATTATCATAAAATTCTGAAATTTATATAAAATAAAAATATTTGATAAATATAAAATTTAAATTTTTTCAAATTGTTTTAATAAAAAATGAACACCGAATAATTCATCATTGATAACGAAATTTTTAATTTCCAATAAAAAAGAACTAATATTATCATACTTGAAAAACTCAAATCCAAATATGAAATGAATTAAATCCATCAACTTGAAATTATTTAGTTCTAATTTCAAAATATTATTCAATAATACATTTTTATAAAAACCCATATAATTTAAGTCAATATAATTTATACCAAAATTGCTATTTTTCCTAAATTGAAATTTTCAAAGGATTAATATCAAATCAATAAATATATTACAATTAATCAAAAAATTAATATGAAATTTTCTAATTCATTGAAGAGATCATATTCACTATCATAATCATGTGTAAATCAAAATTCCAAAAAAATAACATCTCTATGAGTCACATCAACATGAAAATTTCATTAGTCCCAATTTATGTTGATTATGAATTATTAATTCAATTTCAAGGGAATTAAAAAAAATCTAACATCTAAAATTCATATTTAAAAAAATGGAATACCTAAATTTACTATGATTGTAGAACCAAATAAAATTTAAAACCATTTTCATTGATTTTATAACGATCAGTTCAAATACTATAATATATCATTTGATTGTCAGTGGAGAAGTGAAAAAAACACCTCATGAGAATGAAAAATTCGCCTATAATCAAATGATAATGTAAATTGGGGTTTATGGAAGTAAAATTAGGTATTTAAATGAAATACACAAATCATTGACACAAATGGTTATGTTGTATGGTTATCCTTACTGTGTTCCCTACCCAGTGAATATATAAGTATCTTCTCCCATGATGCTTGATTATCTCACAAGGTTAGGCTATCAATGTTACTAACTTTATATACATTCTTCAAAAACATCTAACCATTTAGGGTTATATATTTTTTGTACCTAAATATTCTTCTCTCTCAACTATCTAAAAAATCCATAATTCTCACCCGAAATCTCCGAAAATAGATATAATTCTATCATTCCAAATCTGGATAATTATAATTATCTCTACAATATAAAATTTGTTCCCCAAAAATTCAGTGGTCTCCATTATATATGAATAAGTAAAACTAATTTTTCCTAATCTTAAACTCTCCCTCCCATGTAACCTCCTGAATCAACCCTCATTTCCAAAACATCCATTATAAGAAAATATTCTTACCTAAAAATATTCTCTTTAATATATACCCTGAATCGATCTACATGTATAATAATCATTGAATTCCAACACCACTTCATCCCTCCTAAAAAAATATATGATTCTGATGATTCATTTTAATTTTAGAATCATAAAATATATTGTGAAATTATATATAATGATATTTAAAAGGAAATATATATGCGGCATACATAATATATTAAAATATTTTAAAATGTTCCCAAACACCATTGAATTATATCTCCCTATATTAAAATCCTTAAATACTCTAATCTAGGAGTGTATTTAATGATCATAGAATCCACTACATCAAACTGAATGGGTTTTCATTAATGATCAGCACACAATCTCTACCAAATATGAGAAAAAATTAGGTAACTCTAAATCAACTAATCCTTTTATGCCAAATCTTACATTATGTGTCTCCATTAAGATTCCTATCACATTTTTTCTCTTCATAGGGGTGGATTACACGATAAGCCATACAATTCCTATAATGGATTCATATTAATTGTTAGTTCGTATAATTTATCATACCAAAATTACACTAATATGTGATCACCATCAAAAGACATTCCTTATTAATGGAAACATAGATCATATCCTAAAAAATATAAATATGATTCCCAATATAATTATCAATTTTTATATGATATTCCATACTCATTTTTAGTGACATACCTATAGCACATTGGAGTCCTCTATAGTATACTGATGTAAAATGAGTGACTCTTTTACTGATAATAGACTTTATAAACACACAAATCTTGTAATATATTGTACCTAAATATTCCTGAGATCAACAACTCATATCTTGAAATTTTATAAAAATTTTCAACACCAACCCCATTAGTTATCATTCCAATCATGAATCTATAGATACTTTTATTTTATTTGTTCTATATAATGTAATAACCAATGAATTCCCATTCATTGAATTGCACATGATTTTTATATCAAAAGTATAATGACACTATACACACATATATTTTATCAATTTTATGTTAGTATATTATATATGTTAGATTAGACTATTTTAATTCATAAAAACAATTTATACCCCACTAATAAGGAAATTCCTTCAATCATGAAGGGCGTGGATAATAGAAACATGATCCTGGTCTTGTGTATAGTAACAATTCTTTTGAGTTATTTTATTTCAATCCCATAGTCTATAACATTGCTCTACATTATCATGAAACATCCCAAACCCAATCCTCGTGTATCATGATAAATTTTTAACCAGTCTACAATATAGGGACAACTATAAAATTATTGATATTAGTCATGTGTTTAACATCTCAATTGAATCCTAACATATTTCACACCATTTAAAATTTTCTCCACTCTGAGTCAAAGCTCTCGCCAGTGAATAAAAGTTTCATATGTCTAAAATTAATCACTACTAAAATCCATACAAACCAAAACACTCAAATATAGAAAACAATATTCAATATTACCTAGAATATCAAAGACATGACATTATCAAGATCAATAGATATGCCTTCAATATAAATAACTTGATTAAGGATCCTCATCTCCAGAATCTAGATATTTCATTTAAAATAAAAAAATAAAATTATTTTCACACAAAATCCTTCAAACAATTCCAAGATGCCTCTCATGATTTTCTACATACCTAGAATAAATAGAGATATAAAAAATACATACAAAGAAATTTTCTCAATACCTTCATAATATCGTATTTTTTAAATCTATAAACACCATTAGTGAACCGGTAAATTTGAAAGGAACACCAGAAAAATTAATAATGGATAAATCAAAATTTCAATGTTTTCTTTTGGATATCATATTATTTTTCTCTAAACTAATTATAATAAAATTAATGGTTTTACAAGTAAAATAAAAAAACCATTATATTATAAAATAGATCACTAAATACAGTAAAATAAAATTTTTTCTTCACCATTACATTGTTTATCATTTGGTAGTTAATATGAAAATTAGGCAACAACTAGTTTTATTTGTGAACATTTCAGGTTCTACATGTGGTAAAACACTCAGTTGAATTATTATATTCTACTTGTGCTCATCGAATAGCTCATTTAGTTCTCAAAACTCAACCGGTGTCATTCAATATAAAAACATTATATAGATTTTTCCCATGTACCATCACAATAAATAACACCACTTCCCTCTTAGGTGGTAGTTAAGAGAAATCTTGAAAGAAAACAATGCGATACAGATCCACCACTCTTGAATATAAAGGTAGACCATTCCCCTATATGGAACCAAGAACTATGATCAGTAATTTTAAATTCAAGGATTCAACATATCTTACTTTTATAAATTTATAATAAACATGAATGTCACGGTCTTCCTTGAATGTTTGGGTAGTATCATCTAATGATTCAATGAAAACTAAGCAACTAATGTTGTCAATTATATCCTCAAATTTAATCACCAAATCCATCATCATGAGATATCAATATGTATTCATCTCATGAAATTGAAATACACTGAATATTTAAATGTTACTGGTCATTGTTAGAATATATGAACACGTTAATCCATACTCCATGCTGACCAAAATTGATGTATTGGACTTTATAGAATATATAACAAATCAGCCTAGGTAAAACTAACACCTCACCAAATCTGACTCACCCTAAGGCCTCAAACATTCCTACCCAAATAAAAAAGGTGGTCTATGAGTAATAAGGTTCTATAAAATATTTTTTGGACCCAATAACATCTTGTTAGAGTGAAATAATAGTGGAAAATAACTAAACAAATAAATAGTGTTATACAACAGAGAACACATAATTGATAAACTAAAATAATGTCTTGTTAGAATAAAATCAATGTTTCATATAGTCATATATATTTAATAAAAATGAAAAATATAAACGCATGTTATAACAAATACATCAACCATTATAGATAACTCTTATTTGAACCACATAAACTGACATTATAACTCTAAAAAAAACATGATCCAGAGACTCCACATGAGTGGATCCACTCGCACAGGTAATGTAGAACCTTGTCCATATCCATTATTCAACATGTTCTCCAACTTCAATGTAAACTTTAGGTCTACACACACACTGAGGTTCACCTACAAGAGTGAGAAATAAATCTCTGAAGGCCACCACCGAGGGTGAACCAATAATTTGACATCATATCAAGTGAATGCACACGTGAAATTCCAAGTGCAGCCAAAGTCTAAAATTTCTCAAATAAAATAAAATACTATATAAATGTACAGGGGGCATGAATTTGTAAAATAGTGAGTTATGGGTTCTAGTATAACACTTGAGATAAATATACCCTTCTATGGCACATGCCATATGATTTATTGTATGTGTCGCAACCACCAATGTGACATAAATTGAATTCACAAGGCCTACAAAGGAGCGCCATGATGTCTAAATTAAAAGTTAAGAATAGATCACCTCATGCCATAACCACAGGATTCAATGTCACTAAGCAAAATTACCATGATATAGGACTCCATTAACATGATCTAAATTATTGATAGAATCTCCACTCCTCGTGTTTTAGATCATCAATGTCCAAGATGTCCTAAAAATAACATAAGCCCCACCATGGATCCATCGAATCCACCTCCATATTGGAACGATCTATATGGACATTAAATAAGCACTATGAAAGGCTCCATAAAACCAAATGGGAGTGTTATAATATCTACACGTAACATGCCAGGTAGATTAGGAGAACACTCATTCAGAGGGGGTGAACAAATCAAAATTGTCCACTTTCTCCCTAAGACCATGTTACCCCAACCAACTAATGGAGAAGGGAACCTGATTGAAAAAATTGCCAACAGTCAAACCATTATATCCCATGGGTTTTCTCCCAAAAGAAAAATCTTGATCTCACACTACCTCATCATCAAGGCCAATATGCAATTGAACATGTATTGATACCACACTATCACCCACCATCCAAATAGTTAAACTATAAACACTAATCCGCTCTCGGATAAGAACGAATGGGTCACTAAATAACCCTTCGATATCCTCACCCATCAAAAAAATAAAAAATGATATCTATAAACCACCATGGTGATAAAAGTAATTAGGGATCCATGATCCCCAAATTTCAAAGCATAAATCGATGTCAAACTAGGGGCTCTTCTTCTACACCCAATCTCTTAGACCAGGACCATCAAATGATCTTAAATTAGAGAAAAGGCCACAATAAGAATAGGATACCCTCTAATGGGTTTCACTTCTTTAACTAAATCATAATTTATGCTCAATGTAAAAATAACATATAGTGGCCTCCACTAATCCTCGACCAATAACACACCTGCAAGGGAATCTGAGGGCATCACATGCCTACAACAGAGTTCTCAATGGTCCTCATGACTTCATCATATGAAAGGCCCAAAAATTCCTCCTCATTGCAATAAAAATTAAAAGGTAAATCCTTTGTAAATAAAACCAATTTTGGTACTATAGATAAAAAATCCATCCTCAATTACAACTCACTCACAAAGGCAACAAAAATGACACCACGCCCAATAGGAATTTTATACCACATACCATGAAATCAACTAATAACATGATCAAATACCAGATCATTATGATATCTTCAAGGGTTCCTTAGAAGAATCTCATTGTATTAATTGCACTAATCCATGACCACCATCCCTTGACGTCAACTTATTCCAAATGATCTGACAACACCAATCCTCAAACAGAAGATCCAAAACCTTAACTACTATGACATCATGAAACTTGTCACAACATGAAGGGGAAATGATTCATCCAGAAGAACCTAAAATAGTCATCCTTACGACACCATATTTAGGCTGTTGACTTATATCACAACCCTCACTCATTCCACACAACTCACAACCCATCCCATAGAAGGATTCTAGAACCAAACCTTAACGAAATCCACCAACAAAATATCATATACTAGGACACTATACATTGATCTTATAGTCATTGATAGAATCCCACATTCATTTCATATATAAAAGATGCACATAATGGACAACTCAAAAGTTTAATTATGACTCTAGGATGAAAAATAGGCTAAACATTCAAATACGGGAAGAAGTATATGGCATGTACATCAGGTACATGGATTCTACACCCAAATTTTCAACTTATAGTTTTCTCATAGGCTAATAGATGTCAACTTTAAAGACCTAGAATTCCCATTTAATTTATTTAAATAAATGGAAATTTTATGAGTCCATGAAATTTGACGATGCATGGTTCTGAGGCCCATAGTGCCTAGAATGAATTTCTAAACTTTTGTTCAGGTACATGTAGTAAATATCTGAATGGTATTTTCTAACTTTTTAACCAGTGCTCGGAATTGAAATCTAAGGGAACCGTTGAACTCGCAATGCCGATATTCTCTTACGAAGATCTTCACTTCGACAGTAGTTGGTCAAGGGTGATAGATAAATTTTTGGTTTTTCATGGAAATAATAAAATAAAATAAAGACATGATTTATTACATTTTTTTGTAACCAACTTCCATGTTGAAATTGAGAAGTGGGGACCACCAGTCCTTAAACTCCCTTGAGAGGTTATGGTGGTGGGGGCCACCGGAGGTCCAAACCTCTTCAAATCCTTTATTAATGTGGAGGAGCCTCATGATCATTCTCCATATTAAATTTGCCAACCCTTGGAATCCTCCAATTTTAATTTTATGACAATGCAACCCATTTTTTGTTTCCGATTAATTTATCCATCTTTGATTACAAACAAATTAAATAGATAAACATATTTAATTTGGTTGGAACTTAATTTGTTCCAAAAGTATTGTAAAAGGATGATTTGGAGATCTTCGTGAATGCTCTGCAATGAATAATGCTCTATCAATGAAGAACACTGATCTTCTTTTAGCCTTCTTCCTTCGGACTTCTACCGATGTGGGACGTCCTCCTCTACGTTGAATCAACGACTGTACTACCTTTTTGCGCTAACATCATCAAAAAAATGAGGTAGGTGGTTTATTTGAGTGATAATTCTATTCCCATATTCTTACATTGGATTCTTTAGTAGTTTTGGAATGAAATGTTGTAGGAAGTTGTAAGATTTACATTCTTCTTTCTTGTTGAGCCATACGCTACCACCCTAACGCGGAAGGTATGTTCCAAACCAACCTGGCCCGACCCTTCTTTAAATCTTGTTGTGTTCATCAATATGGAAGAGGATGGAAACCATCCCATGTTGGGGCACGAGAATGGCGGCTGACACCACCGCCGGATGCAACGAAGGCGACGGTGCAACGACACCTCCCCACGATCACCGCAGCGGCCCCAGGGCCTCCGCGTCGACAAAGGCCCCCGTCGCTGTCTGAAGGTCTGTGCTACCCCAATGTTGAGGCATGGCACTGAGGCCAACTGAACCACCTTCCTGTAGCCGAGGCTCCACCCAGTGGCCAGCCGGGCTCCCGGCCCGCAGCCGGACAACCGCCCCATGGCCAGACTGCCGACCCAGGGCCGGTCCACCGCCCTAGAGGCTGGTTCATGTCCTCACAGCTAGTCCACCACAGACACGCCTAGTTTTCCCCCGCGGCCGGTCCATGCCCTCATGGCTGATCCATGCCCTCGTGGTTCCCAATGGGCCAGACCGACCTGAATCGGGTCAGCCCAGGCCGAGTCAGGCTGGGTCGGTCCAACCAGGTCACACTGGACCTGGGCCCACTACGACCCATTTACTTCTTGTTGACAAAATTTTGGCACCGAATGTCCATTTGACGAACCTTCAGCGGCGCTGGAAATATTGGAGTGTGGCGGTAACATTGAGTATACCCCATTAGAGTTTTGGATTAAGGTGGGTAATGGTTAGGTTGGATCAAGTATGAATCCAACTAGTCCATATAGACTAAAAGGATATTAACTCACAGACCGGGCATCTGATTGATGCAGCGTCTGTTGCATGGACACCCCACTGATGTGGTAGACCATTGGGATACATATTCGAGGGACTTCGTGGTAGATGGGGCATAGACCAGTATCTTGGGGAGTGGAACCATCTGATGACAAGTGAGCATAGTGTGGGAACCCTATTGCTGGCTGAGACTTCAAGACTACTGACTATTGCGACTCGGAGTGACGGGATAGTTGCAGTGGGGAGAACCATTGTGACACGACACACACACGGTGGGGTGAAACTTGGTGACACAGCTGACCCACAGTACACGATAGGAGAAGTACCTCAGCAAGCCCAATAGGGATCTCCTTGGTGATGCGGCAGACCCATGGTGGGTAGCGCCATGGAGACATGGCAGACCCACTGTACTCGACAGGATGAGTACCTCAACAGTCCATAGTTAGTTGGAAGTGCCTCTGTGTGATGCGGCAGGCCCACTATACTCGATAGAGTAAGAGTTCTCCAGCATACGAGTTATTTTACGTTGTGACTGTAAATGTTACTTGTTAAAACCCTTAGAATAAATCCTTGTGTGAGTTGGGGCGTAACCAATGTGTTTTCCTCATTATTGAGATAGATAAATTGATAACATAGGTATATGTATTGTCAAATACATAAGTAAGGTTATCTGTTGATTTCATAATTTTTTTATTCTTTTTGGATTATGGGAGACCTATAGGGTCTCGGGGTCTTTACTGAGTATCGTTATACTCACCCCTGAACGGGTTGTGCCTACACCATGTTGTGTTGGATGCAGAAAACGAACATCTTGACTGAGGCTGAGAGTACCAAGACCGGACGATACCTTGAGGTGGACTATAGGGCGTGTCGGTACGCATAGTAGATAGTTGGACATGGAGTGCTGAGGAGGCGATATGCACCTACCCTTCTGGAAGGAACATTTAAGGGAGATCCAGTAGTTGTCTCTTCTATTTATTCTATTGTATTGTATCATATTTTTACATTTACTTTCCAGCTAGACATGTATTCTGGCCCCTTTTAATTACTTCACACACTCTGTTTACAGTTCTGTTTACATGCGTTCCTATCATGTTGTGTACTTGGTTACGTGTGCTTATAGATTATAAAGGAAATGCCTTCCCAGATTAAGGGAGTACGCCCATGGTGTCAGTGTCCAGCCCCTAGCCTAAGGAAGACGATCTTGGGTTTAGTCATAGCACATTCCCCTGACGAGGGGACGTGACAAATTGGAATCAGAGGCGGAACCCAACCTTAAGTGAAATGCACTGCCTTGGATGAAATGTAGGCCCCACAACGAGGACATTGTGTTCATAAGGGGGGAGATTGAAACGCCCTAAAATGATAAAGGGTTAAATGAATAAATTATATGACTCATATCCACAAGGTGAAACTTTTTTCCAGGGATCCTACCTTATTATAACTCCATAGTTATGTGTTCTTGGCCTGGAATAGTGATCAGTATAGGTAACCTTCTGGGATGTTTCCCAGGATCATTGTGAGTGAGGATAAAGAACACTGGAAAAGACATGTTTTTGTATCTGTGGACATTCATTAGACATATTACCCCTTCATTCATGTGGGTGGATCCTTGGGTAGGGACAACTTGTCTATGGGGAAACTGGTGGTACCTGGTGGGCCTACACCCGACAGCCATGTTATGGCAGGGTGGTTGTGATGTCACTGGGACCCAACTGTTACAATTGCAGTTAGAGGAGTTAGTTTTACCATAGAACCTAGGACTCTGATCATTATATTCGATGAATAAATATTGTCAAGGGTAATGAGTGTGATTTTTAGATCAGGGAGTCCAGTGTTGGTTCATTAGCTGACGTGTCTAGACATCGAGACCCTGAATTTTTATTTCCTACTCAATGCACGAAAAACTAATTGTGTGAGTGTTTCCAAGATGTTTCTATGATATCTCTTGATTCATCTCACCAGGTATAACTTATTAACTATGGCGCACCTTTTTTTAGGATGCCTTAAAGAAGACATCCATCTAGATATCGGATTGTTGTACGCATTGATAGCCCAACAAGAGACAAGGCCTCATTGCAGGGCCCTTTTATAGTAGAGGTAGCAGTGGAGGCACCAGCGGTACCACTACCCGTTGGGACACCGATTCCACCAGACCCAGCAGCTGACAATGCACACTTCTTGAGCACAATTCATGAGTTCCAGCACAAGTGGTCACCCAGGTTCTTGGGAGAGATGGACCTGAAGGTGGCTGAGGATTGGATGGAAGTTGTAGTGAGAGTCTTCTGACTGGTTGGGACACTAGCTGATTTTATGGTGATCCTTTCCACCAGCCCTTTACAGACAGCAGCATGAATATGGTGGAGCTTGATTCTCTAGGTTCATGACAGGTTAACGCTTCTCTAGGAAGACTTCAAGAGCCTGTTTCCGTCATAGTTTGTCCCAAAAAATCTTTGTGTAGTGCACATACATGTGCTTCTTCATCTGCAGTAGGGAAACAAGACTGTGGTTCAGTACTCAGTGAGGTTCACTGACCTCTAATTATACTCCACAGATATGGTGTATAACCCTTTCTTCAGGGACCAGACCACCAATCAGGGACTCATGTAGGAGAACAAGGCTTTGATGATCTCACTCAGCATCTGGATGTAGGCGGGTGTGCAAGAGAGAGACCTCTTGGTAGAGAGTTTCCTTGTTGAGCAGTCACCAGCAGCGAGACACACAACTAGTCATCACATAGCAGATTCTTCTGCAGCTAACAGTAGACAGTTTTCAAAGAGTACCAAGAGGACTAGACCTACAGGTGGACAACCGCATGACTCAGTATTTGTTGTGTGGGGCTCCTGAGGCTGATCCATTTATACCAGGAGTGGACAATGTTTCACATGTGTCGGGCATGGTGGCATGGATCATGACTGTCTGACCCGTCGTTCGGATGATCATAAGTCGGTCGAAGGACCTCCCTGGAAGAGGAAGAGGTTCGAACGAGGAGGTCCACAGGGAGCAGACATAACAGGTAGGGGAGCAGGTTGTTCAGCTGGCGGTCAACAACAATTTGACATGTTACCGCCACCACCATCTGGAGCTCCACCCTGGCCACAGGGAGTAGGTGGATAGGGGATAGCTCATCTCTAGGCAGATCTGGCCTTCAATAATAGTGCTATGGAGATGATACAAGATACGATATGTGTCTATTCCATCATAGATGCACTACTTATATACATATGTTCTAGTCATTCTTTTTTTCCACTACCCTCATTCAGAGCTCAGAGATTCCAACGAAGCCATTTGCTCGAACTTTACAGCTATAGACTGCTACGAGAGAATATTCGACGATTACACACCGGTGCCAATAGTGTGATCTTACTCTAGGAGGAGAGAGTATCGACCGGGATCTCCTATTAGCGGCGTTAGGGCCTTACAACATCATCTATGGTATGGACTAGTTATCAATAGTCCATGCTTAGATTGACTGTATTAGGTGCAAGGTGTGGTGTGTCTACATGGATTATACTAGGTTTTCCGTCACCAGCGAGAAGGGAGCTTTTGCAGTACAGGATGAACATACCTGGAAGAGAGTGTAGTTGATCACTAATCAGTTGTCTAGCCTTAACCTCAAAGCTATAAATGTGTAGATTCTAAGTTATCCTATAGTGGTGGGCCAGTACACCGATGTTTTCCCAAATGATGTTATGGTTCTAACTCATCATAGAGAGGTGAACTTTAACAATGTCATGTACCCCGGGACGACACTGATATATACACCAGCATATCAGATTTCCCCTTTGGATCTTGGTGAGTAGTGGGTACAATTAGAGGACTTATAGAGGAGGGGAATCTTCTGGCCCAGTGTTTCTACTTGGGCAGCCCTGATTCTGTTCTCCAAGATGGCAGATGGGAGCTTCAGGCTTTGTGTTGACTATCGGGGCTTGAACCAGGTGACAGTGATGAACAAGTACCCAGTCCCGAGGATGGGAGACCTCTTTGATCTGTTGAAGGGAGCACGGTGGTTCTAGAAGATAGAGCTCAGATCAGGATATCACCACCTCAGTGTATGAGACTAGGATGTGAAGAACACTACTTTTAGGTGTAGGTAAGACTATTACGAGAACTTGGTTGGCCATTCGGCATGACCAATGCTCCTGCAGTGTTCTTGGGACTTAGGAAAAGGATCTTTCAGCCATACCTTTATATCTTTGTAGTGGACTTCATCGACGACATTCTGATATACAGGACTAATGAGGGGGATCGTGTCTTTCATTTTTAGGTGGTACTGGACACACTCTGAAAGCACCAGCTTTATGGTATGGTCTCGAAGTTCCGGTTTTGGATCCAAGAGGTTCACTTTCTAGGACATGTCATATTGGAAAGAAGATTTGCAGTTGATCCATCGATGATTGAGGAAATACTTGCTTTGGATCCACCCAAGAGTGTGACAGAAGTAAAAAGATTCATGTGTTTGGCTCGATATTACCGGAGGATTGGGACAGACTTCACTAGAGTTGCATCACCTCTCTCATCCTTAAAGAATAAGGGGAAACCATTCATGTGGATGGATAGATGTCAATGGTTTTTTCAGGAGTTGAGGCAGAGGATGATTAGTGCCTCCATCTTGAGGCTTCCATAGGATGGTGTAGGGTACATAGTATACTACTATGCATCAGGGACCGGGATGAGATGTGTCCTGATATAGGAGAGAGAAGTGATAACATATGGTTCTCGATAGCTTAGACAACATGAGCAGAACTATGCTATCCCGGACCTAGTGTTAGCAACTGTGGTCTTGGCATTAAAAATGTGGTGACACTATCTGATGGTTGAACGTTTCACAGTGTACACTGATCAAAAGAGTCTCATGTATGTATTCTATTAGAAGGATCTGAACATGAGACAATGACATTGGAATAAGTTCCTTGAGGACTATGACTTCGAGGTAGTCTATACTCCAGGAATGTGGAATGATTTTGCAGAATCACTCAGCAGGAGGTCTGGTATACAACTGCAAATTGAGGTGATAGAGCAGCTGGCCACTTTACAGATATCCTTTGTTGATAGAGATAGAGCAGAATTTCTACAGTCCCTTATAGTCACTCCCCCCACTTCTTGAGCGAGTCAGGGAGGCGCAACATGGGGACACTGACAGCGAGGCACGGTGTGCTCAGATATCCACATCATATGCACATGATAAATGTTCTCAAGGTGGGGAGCACATCATCCTCTTTAGATGATATGCCATGGTACTAGTGTCTCTTCAGGAGGATTTTTTGAGGTAGTTACACACTACCCATATAGCGGTACATCCAAGAGTGGCAATGATGTACTAGGATTTCCGATTATGGCACTGGTGGCCGAGAATAAAGAAAGTAGTAGCATAATTTGCATCTCGGTGCCTCACATGTCATCCAGTGAAGGCGAAGAATCAGGTACCACCAGGCTTAGTTCATCCATTAGAGGTCACATAGTGAATGTGGGTTGAGATATCCATGGATATCGTGATAGTACTTCCCCGTACATCCAGGGGACACGACTTGATTTGGGTGATCATCAACCGACACACTAAGTCGGCCCACTTCCTACTGATCAAAGAGTATAGTTCAGTAGAGAGCTTGGGGTGCCTCTATGTGAAAGGGATTTTGGGGCTACATTGAGTACCTTGGACGATTGTCTCTAATTGTGAAGCATGTTTTACTTCCCGGCTATGGAAGGGGATGCCGGAGGCTTTCGAGACATAGCTTCATTTGAGAACAACCTTCCATCCTCAGACAGATGACCAGATTGAGTGGACCATTCCGAACCTCGAGAACATGTTGTGTGATTTTGTCCTCGACTTCAGTCATAGTTGGGAGGATCACTTAACTTTGGTGGAGTTTTCATACAACAACATCTATCACTCCACCATATATATGGAACATTTCGAAACATTGTATAGGAGACCTTGTAGATCACCATTGTGATGGACTGACCCAGGGGAGTTAGCATAAGTGGGACCAAAGATCGTACGCTCTACCACAGAGAAGGTCTAGGCCATCCAGGAGAAGATGAAGACTGTATAGTGCTGGAGAAAGTCATATGCTGAAAGGAGACTAAGACCTCTTGAGTTCTAGGATGGTGACCACGTCTTTCTACGGGTCTCATCTAGACAAGGATTACAGATATTTGGATGAGGTGGAAAGTTATCTATGAGATTCATCAGACCTCTTTAGGTCCTCATTAGATTTGGTTAGGTGGCATATTGCTTATCTCTTCCACCATAGTTGCACCGGGTGCAAGACGTATTCCACGTGTCCTAGTTTATTAGATACGTACACGACTCATCTCACATCATCATCCATGGAGAGCTGGACATCAACGATGGAGCGACTATTACGGAGGATCTAGAGGTGATTGAGGATGGATATGAGCGAGTCCTTCTTGGATGGTCAATACCTCTGCTGCGCAATTGCTGGTAGCACAGGAACCTCTATGAGAGAAAATTGGAGGTGGAAGCTCAGATTTGTGCTCAGTACCCACACTTTTTTATCTAGTTTGAGTTGTGGCCCACGAGGGAGTAGATCCCTAACATGGGGAGAATTTTATGAGCGAGAATTACCATGTGTTTTTTTAAATAAATGATAATTTTATGAGTTCGGGAAATTTGACGGCCCATGATTTTGACGCCTAGTGTTCCCGAAATGAATTTCTGAACATTTTTTCGGGTACGTTCTGTAAATGTGTGAGCTAGGTTTTCTAATTTTTGAACCATTGATTGGAATTGAAATCTGAGGGCATCGTTGAACTCGCAGCGGTGGTATTCGCTTAAGTATAATTTCACCACAACCGCAGTTGGTCGAGGGTGAAAGATAAATTTTCCGTTTTTCATGGAAATAATAAAATAAAATAAACACATTTTTTATTTTCTATTGATGTATCCACCCTCTATGTGGATGCTGAGATGTGGGACCACCTGACCATAACAACCCTAGAGAGGTAGTGGTGGTGGGTGCCACCCGATTTCAAAACATTTTCAACTCCCTCATTAATATGGAGAAGCCACTTGAGCCTCCTTCATATTAATTGTGAAAACCCTTGGAATCCTCCAATTTTAATTTTATGACAATGCAACACATATATTGTTACCAATTAATTAATCCAAAATTGATTTCCAATAAATTAAATAGATAACCATATTTTATTTGGTGGGCGATTCATATGATGGCAATGAATTGGCAAAGAAGATTGGGAGAACTTGGGAGAAAGCTCTGCAATGAAGAAAGCTCCCCCAAAGAAGAACACTAACCTTCTTAGACCATCTTCCTCAGGACTTCTTCCCACTTGGTACATCTTTATCAACAATGAATCGACAACTATACTCCCTTCTTGCTCCAACGTCATCAAGAAACAAGGTATGGGGTTTATTTTCATGATAATACATTTCACATATTCTTTCCTTGGTTTATATTGTGGACTGGGAATGAAACGTTGTGGGATGATGTAAACTTGATATTATTCTTTCTTGTTGATCCATATGCTACCACCCTATCTCGGAGGGTACATGCCAAACCCACGTGGCCCAAACATTCCAATAATCTTGTGGTGTTCTATGCGATGGAGGAGGACAGCAACCATCCAAGGTTGGGGCACGAGAACGGCGGTCAGCACCGCAGCCGGTCATGACAAAGGCTGCGGCGCAACAGCACCACCCACCATTCACCACCGCCACCCTGCATCCACTGTGTCGACCACAACCACCACCGTCATCTGCGGCTCCATGCCGCCCAGAGTCTGCGGCATCGCCCCATGGGAGAGGCGCCACCTCATGGCCGAGGTGTCGCCCTGTGGCCGCCCTAGCCCCCCACCGGTGTCCGAGGTGCCACCTTGCGACTGAGGCACCCCCCCCCCCCCCCCCCCCCGTGGTCGAGGCCCCGCCCCACGGCCGGCCGAGGCGTCGCCCTGTGTCCGACTGAGCCTCATCCCTGCAGCCGGCTGAGCCACCGCCCAGCGGTTGGCCAAGACGATGCATGCTACTGGACCACCACCATGTGGCCGGTCCACCGCCCTCGTGGCCATTTCGTGCCCTCGCGGTATCTATGGCCGGTTATTTCCCTCGTAGTACCCTACAGGCTGGGTCAACCCAAACCAGGTCTGCCCATGCCAATTCACACTCGAAAAGGGCCCACTATGAACCATTTAATTATTTTGTCCATAGTTTTGGCACCAGATGTGTATTTGACGAACCGTAAATGGCGCTTGAAATCTGGGACCATGACTGTTCCTTTGAGTATACCCCACTAGAGTTTTGGATTAATATGGGGAATGGTCAGGCTGGATCGAGAATGAGTCCAACTGGGACCCTTGGATATATAAAAAAATAACTCACTGATAGGGTGTCCGATTGACACACCATCTATTGCGTTGAGACCCCAATGTCATGGTAGACCATTGATATACTTCTTCATGGGACTTCAAGGAATTTGGAGTATTGACCAATAGAATGTAGAGAAGATCCTCTCTTTGACGAGCGAGAATTGTGGAAGACCCCAGTGGGTGGCTGAGACTAGACGACTACTGACCATTTTGACTCAGAGTGACTCGATGGGCCCAGTAGGGAGTGCATTAGTGACACATCAAACCCACGGTGGGGGCGCCTTTCTGATGCGGTAGACCTAAGCTACTCGATAGGAGGAGTACCTTAGTAGTCCCAGTGGGGAGCGTCTTGGTGACGTGTCATACCCACGATGGGGAGGGCCTTGGAGGCATGGAAGACCCATGGTACTCAACAGGAGGAGTACCTATACAGTCCATGATTAGTGGGAAACACCTCTGTGTGATGCAGTAGGGCCATTGTACTCGATAGAGGAGGAGTTCTCTAGCTACCGAGGTGTTCGACATTGTGACTAGAAATGATACCTGTTACTGCTCTTAGAATAAATTCTAGTGTGAGCTGAGTCAGAAACTATGTGTTTTCCTCATGATTGAGATAAATTACATGATAAAATATATATATGTATGGGAATATACCTAATTGTGGTTATCTATTGATTAAATACTATTTTTTTATCCTCACGGTATTTTATGAGACATATATGGTCTTGGGGTCCCTATTAAATATCGTTATACCCACCCATGAACGGGTTATGCCCACACATTGTTGTGTTGGATGTGGAAGATGAGTAGCGCTAACTGATGATGAAATTGCAATGATTGGTCAATACCTATAGGTGGACTATAGGTCTTGTCGGTACGTAGAGGAGGCGGGTGGATGTGAAGTGCAGAGGAGGTGATATGTACCCTCCCTTAAAGTAGGAACCTCGGAGAGAAATCGAGTAGCAATCTCTTCTCCTTCAGTTTATTGTATCATAGTTTTACATGTACTTTCTAGTTGGGCATATATTCTATCCTCTTTTACTTACTACACTCACTCTATTTATAGTTCAGTTTATATGTGTTCCTATCTTTCTATGTTCTTGGATACGTGTGCTTACAGGTTATAAATGCAACGCCTTCTCGGTTTTGGGGAATACACCTTTGGTGCCAGTCGCTTGCCCCTGAAGGCGTTCTTGGGGATAGTCATGGAATGGGCCCCGGGGGATGGTTCATGACATTTAATACTACAAATAACATGGAATTTATACTCTGTAAATGGTGTATTCCCTCTATGGGGTGTGACCCCATGTACCTCTTCCCCACTCATCTTGTAAAATGTCAAACAAAACATTATGCATTTCACACACACTTTGTGTCTCCCTCATGGTATGCCCAACACAACACCGGACCATATAACCCCACATGAGGTGATTCTATCCATTTTACATGGCCATTATCCATATACCTCACTTGAGAGTTTGATGTGTAATCCACACATCCCATCTCCACGATACGGGGAGGCTTGTCATGCCCCCTATCACACCCCAAGTCACTATTACACGAATTGTACCACCAGAACATGGAATGTTATCCCAAAAATAATATTCCACAAATTGGAAGAATGCACGAGGTCTTTTCTCTAAACCACATGTAGTGTATAGAGGTATTCCCAAATATAAAACCCCCTATATTGCTAAAAACTCCAAATTCCCATCTATTAATCCCTGATATACTCCCTGGGGGTTATTGGTAAACCAAATATGTTATTTTAAACTAAAAACAATTAAATTTAAGTGATACAAGATATTAAATATAAACAATTCCTACCACATGGTGGACACTACTAAATATTCATAGAAAATCTACGCCACTCAACCATGGAGCCTTGACCAATCTCCGAACAATCTCCCTTGGTGGTGTCATCTCCTCCCTCAACTAATTATATCCATCTCCCTATATCGATCAAAGAACCAAAATGGGGAATGCCATGTGGGCGTGTGTGATAAACCAAATGTAGGATAGGAAATAAAAATAATAATGAAAAATATAAAAAAGAAATTAAAAGAAATGGGGATACTGGCTTAACGTTATTACTTATTGAGTGTTTATACATCTCCTATGAAATAACCTCCATAATGGACTCAAATGTAGGGATGCAGTCTCAATATGATGTTCCATATAAAATATAACTCATAACTATCTAATGAATATAAAATAATATTTATTATTCCATTAAAATTCTAACATCTCATATTTCAACGAAAATTATGTTCTAGGGTAAGCACCTTATTTTTGGAGAATCATCGTGGTAAAATAATATGTAATCATCTCAATTGAGAAATTATTATTTTTACAACAAACTCCCATAGGGAAAAAATATTATATGTTTTATAATTTTCTACAACTTTTGATGAAACAACATGTCACAAAATCCACACTATAATTGTTTCTCACCACTGTGACCCCTTAGTGGTCATCCAACTACCATACTCTCACCCATGTATTGGCACAACAGATGCAATATCAACCTCCCAATGATTGATCATACATCATCAACAACTATCTCCCATCCCAAGAGATATTTCAGAATTACTAATATAAGGTTTCCCACCACCTGAGAATCCTTAACATCACCTCACATCTAAAATGGAAAACCAAATAGCTCATTATATGTATATAACCAAATTTAGTGAAAAAATGTTGTCAAATCACCAACACCTGGGAAATTGAACAAAAAACCACAAAAAAAATAATCCATCCCAAATAATAGGGGAAAACAAACTTCACACTCAATAACACACATAAAATAATGTTTATATCCTCCAATAGCTTTTGGGGAACTCCCTGCAGTAAATATTTCCTAACATCGCTTCTCAGATGAACAAACTAGATCACACTAACAAGGGAAACCATATAATTTAACTATGATAAAATGCATAAAACTACTCACAACACTCCTCACACATTCCCATTTTAACAAAACCATACCACCATTGGTGCCCCTCTTCAAAATAAAGGCATATAAATCATTCCAAGATCTACCACAAGACCACCCTCTACAAGGGAAATGATCTAAATCCACCAACATCAGACCATTATCTCAATGTGCTACCAAAAGTGTGGCTAGAAATGATTTGGACAAGGTGTCCAACCAAGCTATCATTCTCAATTTGTCCAAGAGATAGGGAGCACTACAATCACACTATTTATCAAACACAAGGTATTATCATTCCTAACCACACCCTAGTAAAAAAATGCAACTTATCCAAAAGGTAAAATCATTTATACCCAAACAAGACATAGAAGATAAATGGAAGACAAGACCCACAACATGACCTAGTAGAAAACATGTTGCAGTATTTTCTCCCTACCATTAAATATGATCCTGGGAATTTTGAGGCGCCAACACCTCAAGTAAAATCTATAACCATCCAATGGTCCCTTAAGAATAATTTACCTCATCCTGGTACCAATAGGGAACATTGAGTATTCAATTATCTATAAGGATCTTGAAACATCCATTGATGAAGATAATAAAAATCAATCACCATAGAATATCTCAACACAAGATCAAAATGGAATATAATCAAAAGAATATATATATATATATGTTGTTAAGTTGACTATAATTCCACAATGGGTCAATATGTTAAAAACTATCTAATACTTTGAGATAATTTAAACAATTAATCCTCAATCATTAGTAAAAAATGAGAGTTTCATATTACATGTGGATCTTATGTTAATAAAATGACTCATCTGAACTTGCCTCTCACCCATTGTCCAAGAGACAAAAATTAAAATAAAACACAAAACCAAAATATAAAGTGAATCAAACTGGATGTAATCAGACAAACAAGGAAATAATATCAAATAATATCAATCACATTCCCTAAAAACATGGCCTTCCTATATGCAATGGTGTTTAGGACGCACCAGTCTGGTATCAATCACAAGTTCTGGTGCATTCCTAGACCACCTATCCACCAACTCAAAAAATACTAAAACCAAACCCCTCAAATTCAATTTTTTAATGAACCACCCAAGGGTGACCAGAAACATCACCTGATTTGGTTCACCATAAGGCATCAAGAAAACATCCCTAAACATGAGATAATGACTAGAGGAAATGATGACATAAAAGATATAGTGGGAAGACTATACTCTTTGATCAGAGTTCAAAAATAGTAGAAAATAATCAAACTCAATGGTAATGATAAACAACAAAGTACGAATAATAGATTAACTGAAACGAGGGTATGAAATAATAAATTAAATACCATATATAGTCATATAATATTCTAGTAATGATGAAAACACAAAAATTATCCATCTACTCGTCCAACCACATATAAAACATTAATTGAAAATAAATTACATAATTTTCTCCTACCAACTACGAGTCGAACCACAAACCTACTCTCTGCAAATCTCGAGGACTATAAAAATACTGTGATTCCTGATGGGTGTTTATACTCATACAAGAAACACTGATCTCTAGCCTCATCCAGTATACAACTTCTGATCCTACCTAAATATAGGGATTATTTTTTCATCGACAAAAAGGTGCGCATGGAGTGGATGAGAATGAATTCATAGTAAGAAACCCCAACCGATGAACCTATAATTTGTTGTCATAACAAGTACATGGAAAGGTATATATTTATCCTAGATAAAGAAAAAAATAAGAGGGCACTAAATAAATAATTGAATAATAGGGGGAAATGAAATAAAGAAAATAATCATCCATATGTTCAAGTCTGACACATGTGGTAAATCCACCCCACTATGAACCATGCCAAAGGATATATTGCATATGGAATAAGCCATGACATGACACTAGGAATGTTTGATATATATATATATATATAGTGGCATTATGATTGATAAACACATAAGCATTAATATCATACCTTAGGGTGTAACCACTAGCAACCACAAGAGAGTGCCTACTTGGCTCTCACACTCTAATGTAATCGTAACACTTTTTGATTTTTTGAAATATATTTTTTTGAATAAATTAGATCTCTTCAATATATTATGTTTCAAGCATCATAGATTTTAGATTCCATTTCAAAAATCACGGATTATTGCTTTCTTTAAATTAAACTCTGATTTTAATGAAATTTAAGCTGTTATTGGAATATTGTTATTTAATGTATTAGTTATCACTAAGCTATTTGAATGGAGGGAAAAATTGTACTACCTAATTATAAAAATATGGATTACACATGTCTATATAATGAAATATTTTGTGACCAATTAATTAAAAATGAAAATAAAAACCTTTTGAAAATAAAGAAATTCATTTTCAGAAAAAATATTTTCAAGGGCACAAATGTGTGATTAATATATTCATTAAAAATCATTATTAGTTATTAATTTGGTTGAAATGTATATATGATATATTCAAAAAAATTCTAACATTCACTTTACTTGATTTTTATACATGATATAACAATAAATCCTATTTTATACTTAATGACATTATCCTTCTAAAAAGGTTGTTTTGTCACCTTTTGTACACATATAAAAAATTATTTAAAATTATCGAAAAATAAACATATAAAATATTAATAATTTAGGAAAGAATCATTACAAAACTATATTTGGGGGAATTTTTTGGATTCATATAAAATGATTAAATTTTCTATGAATATTGAAAAATATCGGTTTTAATTAACAATTTTAATTTCTTTTAAAAAATTTAAAAACATAAAAATATAATTTAATATGGTTGTAAAAGTAAAATTATTTCAAATATATATCTATTAATCTAATTTATGACTTTTTATGATATTTTATATTTGATTTTGATATAAATTTTTTTCACACATTTGAAAATTTTCCCATTAAAAACACACTTTCTCATCATGTATATGGGATTTAAACTAATATTTTATGATTATATTAATGAATTTTGGAAATATTAATTCAATCGTTTTAATTAGAATAATTTATATTATATAATAAATTAAAATTAATTTTTTAACATAATTATTTGTAATAAAATTAATATAGTTTTCACGGTTAAGGTAAAAATGGGTTTGCCGGGGGTTAAAATAAAATTATAATGGTAAAAAGTAATCTAGAAAATGTCCAACACATCTTCAAAACCATATTTATAACTAATAACTTATGGGATCTGTAATATTCCATTTCTTGGACTTTTTTGACGATATAAATATTTTTATAAATTTTCCTTAAAAAATTTACGTGTGTACCTGTCACATCACATATAAATGGCCACCCCATCTTCCCTCCTCTTCACACTTCCCAAACTAGTTGTTTGATCCATAAAGATCAAAAGTAACATAATATATTTTCTAATATCATCCATTATTTCATATATTATATATAAATCAAACATAGGAAGGATTTGGTGTAATCCAGATGGGGACACCTGAAGAAGAGGAAAGATTCTCCAACAAGCATTTTTAATTTATTTTCTCCCAACACATAAATTATTATTAAACCTTGATGATATAATATACAAAATTTTTTACTTATAATTATAATTTTTTGTTACATTCATGTCCTACAATCATATCCACTTCCATCAAATGGGTTATGAAATAATTATTCTGATGCGTGGTAGACTATCGTCTCACGAACGGATGTCATTCCTTTATATATATATATATCTGTATATATATATGTGATATTTGTGATATTGTTATTTTTTATGAATCATTATATTACATGTTCCATATTACATTACATTTCATGGGAACATTATAACAACACTTGGGTGTACGGTGGACTACCGCCTCCTGAAGTGATGAGATTTGTTCTTCAAATATACCACACATGGAAAATAATAAGGGTGTGATTAAATAAAAATATGGGATATAATAGTATTAGATAAAAATTATTCTACAATTTTTATTATGTTAATTAAATTTATTTATTTATTTCAATCTGAAATATAAAAAATATATTTCATGCATACATATGTTATACCACTGTATTGAACCGTGTATTTCATTTATTTTCTCTAAATTTTAAATAATACTATAAATACATGTATACTGAATATGTATGATAATTATATCATATTTAATATTATGGATTTTATGGGAAAAATATATAATAAATTAGATGAAAATAAAAAATCAAAATATACACCAAAAACAATGAAATTATTTCCAAAAAAACGTTATTTTCACAAAAAAATTATTGATAAATGGTTGATAAATGGTCCTAATTAAATCATATATCATAGGATAAATATAACTAAACCTCCTAAATATATTTATATTGAAATTATATTATTTATAAAGGAGGTTGGAATTTATATGAAGTAATTAGGGACATATGGTAAGGAATTTATGTACCTATTTTTTTCTAAGATACAGAAGACATAATCACCAAGAATTTTTATATGTGACACATATATTGATCATGAATTTTCTTTTCGATTATTAGGATCCAAATTTTTGTGATTTAAAAATCTAATTTAGGATCTCTCTTTCATGGGTTTTAGGCTTTAAATGTTACTAAAGCTGTAAGCGAATTCAGTCTCAATTATCATATTTTGAGACATATATTGTGTTATAAACCAATCTTGTTTTATGAGTTGTATAAAAATACCACATGATAAGTTATAAAATTAGTAATATAAATTTAATGATATTATATGTTTATTTTAATTACATTATTTCGTGGTGATTACAAGTCAATGATACTAATGTGGTAGGAGTTTTATGTTACTATCTCATTGCTTATCTGGATTTCCTATGATTATATTGCCATTGATGATATATTATGATCAATATCTCAATAAAATCATGAAATTTATTATAATAATGTTATTTCTTTGGAATAATTTTGTTTTATTCATTTTTCCACAATTTAAGTTATATAGATTTGAAAATAACTGTTTTATGAAAAATCCTTTTTATTTTTCTCTTCGATCGAAAACCCATATTGCCTTCAAAACCATGTTCTATAAAAAAATAATGAAAATGTTTTGAACATCATAAAAATAATTTATTTGAGATATTTTTTACGTTATTTGAATCTGTGAAAATTTTTATGGTATCTTGAAGTATTTTATAAAAAAATTCATTTTTTCATTTATTGTAAATGTAAAAGGAATCCTCATTTTAATGTGTAGGACTTGAAAATATTTCATTTAATCATGACTAATATTTGTTTTGATTATTCCTCTATAATTATAAATGGTTATTTTAAATGAAATTTATTTTTTAATAAAATTATGTTTTTAAAATTTGTTTTCAAATAATGGTTATTTTCCTCAAGAATCTTTCCAATTGATTTTTATTTCAAAAATATTTTAATACAAGTTAAAATACATTGATTATAGTTATGTTAAAATGAGGATATGAAAAAATTATACCATTATTATTAATTATATTAATGTTTTATATTTGTAATTACATGATGTTTGAAGAATTTGTTTCACTTCCGCTGCTTATACTGTGACATAATTCTTATGAAACATGCTTCTTTTTCAGCATGTTATTATTTGATGAAATGGATAAATGTTTTAAAACCTATTTCTTTTCATGGTTAGTAATATGATGAATGTATTATGATCTTTTACTTCACTTATATATGATTTTCAAAATTTAATGTGTGGGACCAATATCTCCCTCCAATTCATTGAGTAATGATAAATTTTATATGATCTCCAAAAAAACATATTAGGTCATCCTAAGACCAAAATAGGGTATATGGGAGGTTATTACAATCATTAAAATGGTATATAGGAGGTTATCCCAATCCCAATGTAGGTGGGTGGTTAGCCAAATCATATCCTTTTATGAATTAATTTGTAAGTATCCATGAAAAAAATTCTATGATTTTGTGTTCCCAGAAAAATATATGTATTATACAAATGTTTTGTTCTCATGGCTCATTTAAATTGGTTCTATTATGAATCTTGTCTTATAAACTAACATGGTATATGTTATGTCTCATCTTTATAATTTATGTTTTTTTGGGTATAAACATTGTATGTTATGTTCATAACCATATACCATTATTCATAACTTATGTTTTAATATAGTTATTGATTAATATCTCGTATGTCAACCCTTACAGATCATCTGAGCCTATTATTTCTTATGTTTATATACCTTGTTATAAATTATGTTTTATGTTGGTTATTCGTAATAGAGGTACTATGTCAGAATATATATTTGACATTTGTTGAAAAACATTAAAAAAATTAGAATATTGTGTTTTGAGTCTCTAAAAACACAAAACTGTTATGGTCCTCTGGATTTTTTTATCAAATTTATTTACTTATCATCCTAAAATATTTGATATCGACTTATATAAGATGTGGATTAGCCCATAAGGGGCTCTGCGTCTAGGTTTTCCACTTTTCATCACATTCTGCTCTCCCACTGGCTGTTCTCCTCCATCTCTCTCATCGGTGCGCTGGCAATGTGCTCTCTCCCAGTTTCAACCTTGCACAGGCACATCAACATCCTCGGAGATTTGCATCTATACACATCTTTCTCTCTGCTCTAGGTTCTGATCCATCTAGGGTTTCCTTAGGTGGCAAGATGCATTTCTAGGGTGTGGGTTTCAGGTGCTGTGTTATGCGGGTTCCTTCGATTGCAGCATAGTCTGTGTGAGATTCGGGTAGATCTGGCCTTTGGGTGATGATCTACAGGTGGCGACGAGATTTTCCTCTGTCCTTCATCCGGGATACTGCCTACCGGAGATCTGGTGATGTTCATTTAATGTTTTTTTGTCATATTTCTTTTTGGATGGTTTCTGGGATAGCGTTTGATGCGCCGATGAGTTTGTTATGGTGACGGTTCATTGACGAGGATAGCGTTTTCTAGGCCAGCGTGTTTGATTTGGAAATGACAATTTGACAGAGGCATGCCGGATTTTCTATCCTTCAATCCTTCTGTTTTCTTTGCGAGTGT
This sequence comes from Viscum album, assembly GCA_963277665.1. Classification (NCBI taxonomy): domain Eukaryota; kingdom Viridiplantae; phylum Streptophyta; class Magnoliopsida; order Santalales; family Viscaceae; genus Viscum; species Viscum album. Next base: position 1,440,465,949 of record OY728159.1, read on the forward strand.
TTGATGAAATTTTTGGATTGTTTTGGATTTTACCCTGGTTGGTTTGATTTTGTTGCTGCGCGGGATGGATTTATGATGTTGGTGGAAATCTCGGCTCATGGGCAAGTGCATCGGCGATGGCTTCGCCGTAGTGAATGGTGGCACGTGGTGATGGATCTCAGACTGAGGTTTGGCTTTATGGTGTGTGTATAGTAGGGAGCTGATAGTTTTTGTTTTCAAATTTGAATTTCGAATTGGAGCTGAATGTTTTGATGTGGTTTTAGGATGTGGTGAAGGGTTGTCTTGGGTACCGGCAACCCTCAAACCGTCTTTTAGAACATGGGAATAAAATTATTTGGCTTGGCAGACTTTTAAAAGCATGGGTGTCTATTTTTAGTATCATTAGAAATGTTTAGTCAACATTAAGAAAATTATATTATGAAAACATTAATTAAATCGATATTGACATTTCTATGGTTATTTCTATGGATAGGTCAATGTATAATTATAAAGATCATTCAAAGTATATGAAAATTTCCATGAATTTTATTAAAGGATAGAGTGCATGGTCTCTAAGAAAACACATCCTTATTGGGATATGATTGGTGTATTTGGATCTAGAATATATGTACCTAGTGGTACCAAATATAAGAATTGTGCATTGTGTTGGATTCGATCATCACATGGTGCATGAAAATTGTATTTTTTTCTCCCACGGGTTGAAATGCCTAGGAAAATTGATTTTTTAATTCATAAAATCATTACAAACCATCATGAAGGATTAAGATAATGATCCTAAATTTACTAGGTTAAGCATAAAGTTTCATAGATTGAAAATAAGGTTTCATGATTTCTACATATTACAAATTATTTTTCATAATTATGTTTTATTCAAATATTATTTTTCTTTCTCCAGATATGATATATTGTTTTAGTAAATGTATAGAAATTGGGGGAACTATGTGAGTGTTCAGCATGTTAGAAAATACTAAATTTTACCTTCTAAGAAACCAAACATTATGGAACGAAAAATCATTTGGATAATATCAAATGTCATTGTCAAGCTATGAATCATGTTAAAACTAAAAATTATAAAATGTAGGGAAAATGTTCTATTGAGTGCTTCATGAGGAAATTCCCTCCTTCATTTAGTTCTTCCACTAATCCATTTGTTGCTGAAAAATGGATCAGTACAACTAAGAATGTATCTTCCATTATCCTATGTTCAAAGAATTAAAATTTCATTTTTGTTGTCTTTAATTTTCTAGGGGAAGAAAATAAATTGTAGAACCTTATTATGAATATGAACCAAGATGAGATAATTGACAACATGGAATGGGATGATATTAAGATCATGTTTTTTAGTAATCCCATCCCACGTATTATATTAATAATAATGGTAATGTAATTTCTGAAGCTCTATAATATTGATGGAGAATCTAGTGGTACAGATGAATCTAAATTTACAAGGATTTCATAATACAAATCCAGTTTAATCATTGGCCAATAAAAAATATCAATTCTTTGGTGGCTAAAAAAATACTTTGAAGTGGGTTGGAAAGAATAGAATTTAGTAGCTATGACGAGGGTATATTATATGAACTAAATGTAAATATTTAAATTGTATATTCCTATCGTTCATAGGGTTTGAATAAGAAAATAAAGATTGAGTATCATGATAACTCAAATAAATCACATGTGGGAAGGAAATTCTAGTCACCAATCTTCCAGAATGGTGGTAAAAACAAATCAAGTGAATTCATGAAAGGAAAATGTGGGTTTTATGAATATGGGTAGCCTACAAATGTAGAAATATAATGAAAAAGATATTTTACACGTCTATTAAATGAAATGTATTTCAATAGTGCTCAATTGAATGCACCACTCACACTCCATTTTTTCATGTTCATGATGTTTAGGCATTATGAGAATTAATAGCACGATCTAAGTGATAATGTTGATTATAAGCAACAAAATCTTCTATAGAAAAGTTAGAATGTCAAATATTATAAAATAACCAAGGAAAAAATTGAATCATGATTATTATGGAATAATTATCATCTCCACATAAGTTTATAATTTAATTTTTAAATTTATATATATGGCCCATTAAAAATATTATTATTCATCTTTTAGTAAAATTTCATGTGATTAAATTATTCTATATGGTTTCTGAAATAATGGAATTGTATTCGATATTATATCGGTACATGTATGTATCAAATCTTTCATAAAATGATTTTGTATCAGATAAGATCTTATATAAGGAAAGAAAGGTGGATTAACTTTTGGAAGTGTATATGTCGATGTGTAATATTAACAGAAAAGATAGGGATACCATCATTGAATTTTGAGTTTAGGTTTGATCATGAGATCAAATTCATTAAAACCCATTTTTTGGTTATATGTTATGGATGTTTGTCAATATTAATGATATATATTAATATATTTATGACCACACAACCCTTTGATTTTGGGTATGTTTTAGTGACAAAATGATTTTTGGAAGAATTCCCTTACACATTGTACAAATATGATTAGAGGAATTGGTATCCTATATTGTTTACTTTATCTTTTATGGATTAGTAACTATGATTTGTAATAAATAAACATATGAATTCATCGGTCTTCATTTAAATAATAGAATATATATCTATAGATACTCTTTTTAGATTATTTTTTAAAGATGTGTTAATGAATTCGTAGAGTACCACATTCAGTTGTATATGACCAGGATTTGAGGATTAGCATGACATTGTGCTGATGTCTTCAGCAAACTCTTTATATATAGTAAAATTTCAACACATTGTATAATCTTTGGATAGATTTTCAGTCTATAGAATAACTCAAACACTAGAGGATAAGATAAGATCTTATTATATGAATTTTAATGGTGGTTTTGTATCAAAAATTTACTTTAGTAGAGTTTTCATATAGAAATTGATTTCAATCAAGCTTTTAAATTTCTTGGTAAGGTGAACTTTATGGAAAGAATTATAAAAAACTATAATACTAGAGTATTAATATAGAAATAATGAAATAAGGACTTGACAGAGATGATGAAATGGTAGAAAAGGTCAGTTCTATTCAATAAAACATAAGGGAATCGTGAAGTTAATGGAAATTTTATGATAATAATCCTCTATGTGATATATAATGTTAGTTTTGTGGGAATGTCATTCTAATAATTTTTCCATTGAATATTGAAAGGAAAACTAAGATATATGTATCTCAATCCCTTTGAAAGACATTACAGTATCGAAATAGTAACTTATCATTTGGAACATCCATGGATCCTCTGTCATATTATTGATGTACTCCATGTAGCTATCCAAAGGAAGTATATAAACGATCAATCCCATGTACTGAAGTAAGAGATTGTGCCACTGGAGAATGATATTAATCATAATGAGTAATTGGATGAAATTATCATTTAAATAGAGACAGTTATATGAAACAAGAACATTGACATGGTCAATGAATTTTATTGAAAACAATGGCTTTAGGAATCTATATGGGATCCTAAGGATATAGTTAAGAATTATTATATTTCATTTTCAGTGCGAAAGTGAAAAATTGTGTGGGTTATTTTCATTTTACTGGGATAGAATGTAACACCTTAATATTTTGTGAAATATATTTGTCAAAGCAATTTAATCTTTTTAATATATTTTATTACATGCAACACTATATTTGACTTGTATTACACACAACACTGAGTGTATCTTGTGCATTATGCAACACTTTATTTAAATAAAACAAAACACGTTATCTAAATATTATTATTTAATATTATAGTTATCACATAATCATTGGATTGGATGTCATGAATTTTATGAATTAAAATAGGAAAATATGTTTTCACATGTATATACAATGAATTATTTAGTGACAAATTAATTAAAAATTAAAATGTAATCCTTTTGAAAATAAAAGAATTATTTTGTATGAAAAATAATTTTTAGGTGCACAAAAGTTTTTTACATAAATAAATAAACTATGTTACAATCTAGGAATTATTTTAATGAAATTCATATTCTACATATTCAATAAAATGTTTTAAAAAATATTCTTTTTTTGTTAACATGTGATAATAATAAATCTAATTTTATGCTTAAAGAAAGTATCTTTCCAAAGAAAAAGTTTTGTCTCATTTTTCACAAAATAATAAAATAAAATATTCAATAATTTATACATATAGTTTTATTAAATAAAATAAATGGAATAATAATTAAAAAAATTTATTATGGTGATTTTTTGAGTTTTTAGTGACAGAAATAATTTTTCAATGAATACTGAATAAGTCTGGTTTCTTTTAAAAAAATATATATTTTAAAAATATAAAGCCATTTTAAATTTTTTATAATTATTTTAGAAATATAATTCAAATAAATAAAAATCTTCTAATCCAATTAATTTCATATTAATCATTTTTATACTGAATTTTTTCTAAAATATTTTCATATCGTTGAACATTTTCTCTTTAAAAACACACATTCTAATCACATATGTGGGGATAAATTTAAATTAATATTTTCCAATTATATGAACTGAATTTAAAAAATTATATTACCTATTTATAATAATAATTATTTATATTATCTTATAATTTAAACATAGTTTTTACCATAATTAATAATAAAAACAATAAATGTTATATACCGTTGTTATGGTAAAAATGGTTTTACATGGTGTTAAACTAAAAAGATAAGGGTTATAAATAACCCAAAAACATATCAAAAATTTATTAGATGTAAAAATTTTGACCTTAAAAATTATATTTTATACTTCAAATAATTGTTTATCCTTTGAAATTATTAAAACATGGTTACACATTTTTCATTCAAAAAAATACCAGTTTCCCACTAACCTAATTTATAAAATTCCACCTCTTCTCCCATAGTTTTCACACATAAAAAACAATTGTTCATCTAATATCAACCCAAAAAACATTATTAATTCACACATATAATCCAGGATGTCCTATTTTGTACACATGTGTAACCTAGGAAGGGTTTTTGTGCAATTATAAAGTGGATACCAGAAGAATATATAATGTTATTCAACAAGCATTTATATTTTATTTCGTAATCCACCACCTAAGATTATTATTAAAACATTATAATATTATTACCTATTTATTTTTCATATACTAATTTATTTATATGTTATATTAATTACATATAATAGTGTATACTTTCATCAAATAGGTTATGAAATAGTCATTTCCGTGTACAGATGACTATAACCTCACAAACTGATGTCCTTATTTTTTCTTTTACCACCTATAAAGGCATGACATAATAACTAATTTAAAATTTAAATATTATTTTTATGAAATTATTATTCATCTATAATCATTATATCATATGTTCATTCTTACATTCCATCCCCTGGGAAAATGATAGTGTTTTTTGTGGGTACGGCGAACAACCACCTCGCGAAGTGATGTGGTTCAGTATTCACGTACACATTACATGGAATGTAATAAGGATATGTTTAAATAATTATATTTCTTATATATATATGACATAAAAATTATATTTTAAATTTAATATTTTATTTAAATTTACTTTCAGAAAATGGAAATAGGAATTAATGCATACGTAGGACCTTCTATCTCCACGAATTGTATATTTAATTTAATTTATATAAATCTTGTGGAAATATATTTATATGTGTGTGTGTGTGTGTGTAAAATATATGATATTTATGTTGAGTTTATAATTATAGATATTATGAATCTGTGATCATATTAAGAGGACCGACAATAAAAAATCAAAACATACTCAAATAATTAAGCAGTTATTTCCAGAAACATGATTTTAACATGGAATTATTGATAAAATAATTACTAAAAGGTCATAAGTAAATAATTTATCATCTAATACATAATAATATGGTAAAATAATATATTAGTATTAAATTTATATTTAAAATACAGTATTTTGGAACATATATGATGGATGTTGGGACCTGAGGTATGGGATTTTGATTTCACTTTTATTTTGTGTGAGACACAATACATATTCACCATATGTTTCTTTATGTGGAGTATATACTAACCATGAATGTATTTTAGTATTATTTTCTTTAAATTTATTTGGATTTAAATATTAAATTTATTATCTGTCTTTCATAGGGTTTATTTTAACAATGATACCAAAGTAGTATGGGATTGTTGTCTCAATTTTCCTTTTTTAGGCATATGTTTTGTTATGAACCTATCTTATTTTATGAGGAGTAAATGCAACCCCATTGATATGTTATATCAGTAATATAGTTATTTTCATGATATTTTATGTTTCATTTATGTTAATTCCTTAAAGGTTAATATGATTCAATGTTACCAAAGTGTTAAGAGTTTTATATTACAATCTCAACATTTATCTAGATTTTTTTTATTATGATACAAATGATGAAATTTTATGATACATCTACAAAAAAACTCATGAAAATTATATTACATTTTTTATTACATGAGTGCACAAGTTTTAAAATCATTTCCACTATTAATTTAATAAATATCTCAAAATAATGTTTTAAAAACATATTTATTTACCTCTTAGGTCGAAAACATATTTTTAATAAAGAAAATATTTTTTATAACAGTGTTTTAAAAAATGTTTCTACATCCTCCATATAATTTATTAAATATTGTTTTACCCATGTTTGAATTTTTACAAAAAAATATAATAAATTATTCATTTCATTTTCAAAACCATACATATTTGGATCATTATTGAAAATGTGAAATTAACATAATTTTTATGTGAAAAAACAAATTGAATTTTCCAGCATAATTAAAATTAATTTGTTTAAATCGTTCTATATAACTTTCCAAGTTTATTTATAGAATATTGTTTTCACAATTTTGTATATTTTAGAAATTTATTTTTAGATGAAGGATATTTTTCTCAAGAAACGTTCCATATTATTTTTCTGTAAAAATATTTTGCCATATAATATAACAACATTGGAAGTTAGTTATGGTTTACATGTGATATTAACCTTGGATATCATTCTTATTTTTTATCTGAATGTTTTATGCTTATGATGAAAATATGTTTATGAAATTATATTCTCTTCCATGGGCTATACCATGATAGAAATCGTATGAATTTGAATTATTTTTTATATAAGAAATGTTATTATGATATATTGTGAAATACATTTATTTTAATGGGTTCTGATATGAAATGTATATTATGATCGTGTGGTTCACTAAGATATTATTTTTATCTTATGTTTGGTGCGACCTATACCTCCTTCCAATATGTTGGGTAATTATAAATTTTATATGAGCTCAAAGGGTATATGGGGGGTTATGCCTGTCCCAATATAGGTTAAATAAAAGGTTATCTCAAACTCAATATAGGGTAAATGAGATGTTATCCTAATCCTAACATGATAATAATTTCACAGTGGGTATCCTTGATGTAGTATTTTCTCTGATTATGTAATGTAAAAAAAATATGTCTTATGATAATGTTATGTTTTCATATATCATATTCATTTATTCCATTATAATTCATGTCTGATGAACTTCCACGATCTATTTCATGACTCATATTAATGTTCCAGGATATATTGGGTATAAAATTCATATGTTATATTAATGATCACATACACTTACTCTTACCCTATACTTTAATATGATCATAGATTATATCTAATATATTTTACCTTATTGAGTATCTAAGATCACCCTCTCTCAGTTTCCTTACAGAGATTTTGGAGAAATTTTTTGGTGGTGTATTCCAAAAAGAAGTAGTATGTGAGAAAATATTCCTATGAGGTGTTGATGATATTTCACAAAATAAGGAGACAATGTTTCTAAAGAACAAAAACACAAAAATACTATGTTCATTGGTTGTGTGTTCGAGAAATATATTGAATATTCATCTATGAAGATCTCATATTTAGGTAAAAAATACTGATTATTTATAATAATGATAAAAATAGTGAAATAATCTAACCTCCACACATATGAGATTTCTCATGTCCCGGAAGTCCTGCAAAATAACTCGGGCTCCACCATGGACCCATCAGATACACTACCGTATGGGATCAATCCATATAAACTTAAAGGATCCACTTTACAATGCCCAAAAAACCAAATAGGGAGTGATATAGTGTCCACATATAATATACCATCTTTCTAGGGTGCAAACTCAATCTATAGGGATTGACTAATCTTGATCATCCGTTATCTCCCTATGATTTTATGACCATAGTGAGTCAATAGAAGAGAGAATAATATAAAATTCTGGGAAAATTCTAGATTTTCTATATCCCAAGGTTCTCCTCCCTAAACAACAATTCTGATTAGAAACTATCTAAACATCATGGATAAATTATAACATAACATTGTTTGATGCAACACTCACACCCACCATCCAAATAGTTGAACTAGAAACACAGATCCACACTGATACAATAAATCATAGGGATCTCAGGGTACTATAGATCACCTCATCCATAAAAATAAACCATGATCTATACAAGAACCTCATCCGGTCTAAAAAACATGGGGCCCCCATGATTTATGAGGTCACAACATAAAGAGGAATCCAATTACGCACTCCCCTGATAAACTCATAATCTATATCCATTTGTTTCAAAAAAACCTCCTACATCCAAAAACAAAATAATCATAATAGTAAACCCTATAATGGGTTTATTATCCTCATCTTATGCATTTCACTTGCTTAGTGAGGAAACATACCAAACTTCCCTTCGAGGCCTCCACTAATCCTTGATCAATAACTCTCACACATGGGCATAAAAAAGTATTACATTCTTATAAGGGAATTCTCAATTATCCTCATGAACAACTAAAAAATAAATTCCCTATATGGGCTCCACAAATAATTCCATACCATGATGAAAATCCCATGGAATTGAAACCTCAGTCCTCTCACCCGACCTAATACCCTTCCTTGGGTAACATAATTCCCACAGGGGTATCAAAAGAAACATCATTCCACATGGAAATTTTCAACTACTAACCACAGAATCTAGTAATCACTTAATGAAAATCTATACCACAAAAGATCCTTTAGTGCCCCTAAAACTCATCTCATGACCAAAATAGAATGAATTCTTATCTATGGTCACATGGAATTGACGTAGTTCAAAGGCTCCTACAGCATTAATCCACAAATTTAGGTTATAATGCCTCAACTACTCTGACCTTGAGTATTCGATCATGACATGTCGGGAAAACCCATGATCTCTATAGATATGATACATAATAATACATTTAAGGATCCATAAAAAATAACCTAAAATAGAACTATATGGAACACTCTATCAAAGAAAATCATTTAGCACACAACCATCACATAAGCCTCCCCTCTAACAACAAACCCATTGGATGATTTTCAAACCAAACCTCAAAGAAATCCCCTCGACAAACTCTCTTATCCCAAAATAATACCCAAAATTACTCTATATGTATAAAGGTTTCCAAAATCATCTTATATATGAAAAACCACTCACTGTGGTCAACTCTTATGTCATATTCCTACTAGGGGGCAGAAATTGGTTAAACACACCAATGTAAGAAAAAGTATATAATGTTTTCCTTCGGTTCAAGGTGTGTGCACCCAATTGTCCTCCCTAGCCATGTTTCACATTCCACCAGGGATTTAGGTTTTCAACTTTCATGGATTATATCCCATCTACATGAAATTTTCCCAATATTCGGTAGTATCATGGGTACTTTAACCCCACTAAGTGTGTAAAATGTCCAACAATGCATCGTGTAATGCACAGAAATGGGTTGTCTCTCAGATTGGGTTCCCAACCAATTACCTAGATAAGTGTATCCAAATGTGTTTCGGATAACCATAGTACATGGTAACAATCTTTTTACCTCTCTTGGGCTCTATTAATATACTTCACGTGGTGAATTTCCTTAATACATGATGTTTGGTTCGGCACCCAACCACACCCTGAGTCACCACTACATGACGTGTACCCCTAGTACATTGAATGTATTCTAAAACACACATATACCCCAAATAAAATGAACAAATTCTATGTTTTATTGAACCACTCATAGTGTAAATGGGTATTATTTGATGAAAACCCCCCAACAAGTCTAAAACTCCCAGATTCTCCTCTATTAAACCCAGGTCAAACCCCACAATGACCCCAAAAACGCAAAAAATGTTTTTATGATAAATAAAAAAAATCCATGGGGATTTTGTAAATAAATTTTAAAAATTCCTATATATTATTGATGAAAACTGATTCATCAGATAGGATTAGTGTCACGCACTCACAAATCCTTGACCTACCTCCAGACAAGATCCTCGAGAAGCGTTACCTCCACCCTCATGCATTTCTCCCCCACTACCTCTCTCATATGAAGTCCCAAATGGGGTAAATACCCCTAGAAATTTGGAAAATTACAAAGGAGATAATATTAAAGAAAAAAAATGAAAGCCAAGGGAATGAAAAGAAAAGAAAAAACAATATGTGCCCAAACCCGGCAACCAATGGGAGTTTTTCCATCACCTAGAAAAAAACCCCAACACGAGACACAATAATGGATATGGAATTTGAATCTGATTCTCTATTTAAAATATGAAACTATACGAAGACACATTAACAAATTAATATTATATTATTAAAATATTAAACATTTCACAAAAAAAATTGATTGGCTCATATTTCCAATAAACATATTTTCTGGGAAAATAACTCTATTTTTTGACCAATAAAGTGGTTGGAAAATTTATCTGAGATCATATCATTATTTAAATTTCTATTTTACCCATGAAAACCCTTTATAAGAAAAATCTAAAATTTCACCCATTTTTCTATATCCTGTGACGATGGTAGTCTTTACAGAATAGGGCATCAAGTCCACATTAATTCTCAAAAGGTAAACCAATCATGTATAAATTAATTTATATGAAACAATATAATCAATTAAATATTAATAATAGTAGAATCAATCAAATGGTACCTCATTATTGTTATGAACACATCGACCTTGGCCACTTCTGGTGCTTGGTTAGTGGAATAGAGTTTTCCAAAACCCTTCCCAGGTATCACCACATACTCCTAGTGATGTATTCTAACAATGATATGAGTTCTTCACAAAGTATTTCTTTGTTAAATAGTTTATATCATCAATCCATATATCTTATTGGATACACCCATGGTGAATATTTATCAAGAACTATATATAATACATCTTTTGGTGACCCAATGTCTTATATTTATAACACATGTTATGAGGACATATAAACTTCAACTTCAGGTGTCCCCCTTCTTCAAGTAGGAATCCCTCTATTTCCTCTAGAATTGGGGATGACCTCATTGATTTAAGATTCAAATATTCCAAGCGGTTTCTAACAGGTTTGTTCGTAGAACCAGAAACATCCAATGATTCAATATCCATTTGGACCTACTATCCAAAGGTAGGTTCTCATTAGTTGTGGACCGATGAGGCTTAGAAATTTCCATTGGTCGAGAGGATTGGAGGTCAGACTCATCACACCTATTTTAGGGGAATTATTGTCTACTCTGGGACTCTCTTTATAGATTTAAGTTATGTTCGTCAATACTTATTAAATTACCAAGTATAAAATGTGATTTCCTTTAGATCTGACAATCCATGACTGATAGGTAGGAAAATTAGAGAATCTTTTATATGTATTCGAGGTTCTTCATTGATAGAGAATCATCTATATTTGTTATAAATTCTTAGTCAATGGTATCCTTTAATAAATTATATTAAAGTTTCTTAGTCATTATGATGACCATACTGGTTTTAAATCCATTCATTGGGGCACTTGAAGTTTATTGTCATTCAGAAGGTTATAAATTATTTCAGAGTTGAGATCGTACCCACAAACGGGCTACCTACGCATCCTTTATTTAGAAAAGGAATCTAAACCCACGTTGTTCGAGAAAGGGTGTATGATGTTTATGTATGATTGATGGATGAATGAATGATTTCATAATTAATTTTACACTCTAAGCTCACGTGAGTCATTCTCAGTGTGAGAAACAAGAGGTATTAGTGAAATCAGACAATTTGTTCCATGAAAGATTCAATCATAGAAAATGATGTGGGGATTATGTATGTATGACTACCCAAATAGATAGATATCGGAACTTATTTCAAAGAAGAAGTTCGGGGAATAGGATCCCTAAAAGTATATGTGCTTTTATGGAGATTTGGATACTCTAACTTAGGGCTTACTCCCAATGAAGATGCCCAAATATGGAGGGGACTTATGATTGGATTTTACTTTTGATAAGGAAGCCCAGATCAGAATGTAGAATAAGACTGGTTATAAAAAATTAAGACTGGGGATTACTCCTATGTAGGTGGCCCAGGTTAAAGGAATGTTATGATTGGGGCATATTCCTGAGAAGGAATCCCATGTTAAGGGAATTTTATAATTAAGGGACTTTGGGCTTACTCCTAAATAGGATGCCCATATTTGAGACTAGGGCATACTCCTAAAAAGGATGCCCAGATTTGAGAAATTCTGGTTGGGGCTTACTCTTAATGAGGATGCACAAATTTTGGGAACTTTGAGACTGGGACAAACTCTTAAGGAGGATGCCCATATTAGGGGACTTGGGGCTTACTCCTAAGTAGGATGCCCAAATTAATGAGTACATGGGGATTACTCTTAAGGAGGATGCCCACATTTGTAGATTTTGAGACTGGGGCTTACTCCTTAAAAGGAAACCCTGGTTAAGGGACTTATGGTTGGGCCTTACTCCTGAGGAGGATACCCAGATTAGGGGACTTGGACTGGGGCTACTCTTAAAAAGGAGGACCAGGATTAGGGAACATGGGGCTCACTCTTAAGGAGGATGCCCACATTAATGAAAACATGGACTGCGGCTTACTCCTGAAAAGGAGGCCTAGGTTAAGGATTCTCTCATCATAAAGGATAAGTTTAAAATGAATGAAATCTCTAGCCTTGGTGACAAAAAGATATGTAAATCACTAGGTTTTGAGAGATGTTCCACATAATTCCTTTCAGATATGGAATCCAACAAGGAAATCATGCAATGAATGGCTTTGAAGAGAATTATGAGTTCTTAATCTTGAAGAGGATAGGTGGATAGGTATAAGAGAGGTGGAATAAGCAAGAGGGGCACCCAAAAAGAAAGGGGCGCCCAAGTCCTGGTGGGCGTGCAAGTACTGCGTGGGCACGCAGGTATACCTGCGCGGCACATAGGTACTTACGCGACTCTTGACTCTTGGAATAATACTTGGGTGAGACTTGGTTCAATCACATAGTACTACCCCTATGGGTTTCTAGAAGGATGGCGCACACGTTCTGTGAAGGATCAAGGCGGCGCGCAAGTGTGTCCATTTCCCTTAAGGGTTGGCCACTTAGGCACACAAGTTTTGATGAGTTTCAACACATAGACCTTCCTCTCACTCTTTAGATCATCCATTCTAGGTAAGAAATTACCTTGGAAGTGTTCAGAAGTATTGAGAAGAGACTAGGGCACAGGGATCTCAAATCTGAGGTTCTGGAATTTTTCATCCTCGAAATGGGGTGTCCCACAGGGGTATTTATAGGATGGAGAGACCCTGGGATAAATTTCAAAGAGGGAATGAAAGTCACCTGTGTGACCACAGGGTGGCGCGCAAGTATACTTGTGTGACCTGGGTGGAACATGTACGACCCTAGTTAATTTGAATCTTGGTTCATTGCTTTGTCAATTTTTTGATATTTCATCAAAGGATGAATCAATTTTGGGTTCAAGGTATTTCTCTTTACATTCCTTTGGACTCTCTTATGGAATGGAGGGTCAACAAAAGTCCCCCCACGGAGTTGGATCAGAAAGAAATTAGGATGTGACTCTAAGGAAAGACGACAAACAACGGAAAAGACAGTGCGCATGTTATGAGCATGTAGATGGCGTCGCGCAAGTGCAAATCGCAGTGGCTTCTGCGTGCAGGGGTGTGACCTAGCCTATAAATACGTGGGCATTCTCGCGCAAGGCCACCAGATCTTGAATTTCATGCACTCGTCATGCATGATGTTCTCATCATGCAAGTTACTTGTTTTTTCGTTGTTTCACTGCTATCGTGCTACTTTAGAGGTAATAGGACTTGCGCGGAAATACATTCACACCAAAAAACTTGTGCGACACCTCCACATGTGCGCGCCAAAATTATACTTGCACACCATAAATCCTTAGCCATTTTTGTGGATTCCTTCACAAATTTTATTAAATATAAACTTACTTAAGAGTTAATTATTCAACTTTTGTTCAGATTCAATGGTACCCAAGAGAATTGGAATGATTGATTAACTGACAAGCAAGTGACGTGATGATATGATGAGCATCATTGGCCATGATTACTATACCGTCTACAATAGCACTCAACCAGATTTGGCTAAGTACTTGATGAAATATCATGATAATTTCCCACAGAGCTTCTAACTGGCTCTATATGGGCATTTTCATCTGCAAGGAGTCAATGTTCTAGATGCAAAGAACTATCTGCCTAAGATTCAACTGCACTATTACTCCTCTATTTCGGTTATGCTATGCATTAAGAGCAACAAAAATGGTGTGAACTTTCAAATTTATCGTCTATTTCATTTCCTTGTAGATATGAAAATGGCAAACCCATGGGCTGAAATGTTTTCCACTACCGATTGGTGGAGAGAATACTATCATGGTATTAGAACCATATCTAAAAAGAGTACCCTCTCCAAATGGATCTTTACTTCCAATGCTCCAATCTCAAATCCAAGTATCCATCTCCATGTCTCTTGGACAGAAACAGAGTCACTGTTTAATCAGCAGAAAATTTTCTCAAACCGCACTAATGAACATCGTTTTACAATTGTTCTAAGAAGAGCTGGTATCACTGCATCTCATATTTTATCTAGTTGAATGAATGAATTCCAGGTGGCTGGTGATGAAGCTCGGAATGTCGTAAATCAAATGAAGAGTTATGTTTAAAGTCTTTTTTAATTCCTGAAAAAAGAGAAGAGACTCCAGTCTATGGATGTCCTTATAACTCTTGTGCATCAATAAAAAAACTTTCACCTTCAATCATTTGGGCATGCATTTTCCTGCTACATGCTATAAATTTTTACCTAAGCCAATGGGCCTAGTAAGCATAGTTTGATTTTTACTAGGATTATTATAAACAACCCTACAAACATTGAATCTTTTAATTTCTCAATATTACCTAAATCATAAAAATTGTATGTTTAGTGAGTTGGAACATGACTTGTATTCGGAGTTCTCTTGTCTTTTGTGGGTTGTTTAATGTTATGCACGTCGGACATAAAAAGGCTAATGTTTAACGTCGAAATAGTTGTGACCAAATGGATTAAAATTTACTCAATTCCTTGAAAATTTGTCTGAAAACATATTACCACACTCATGTATTAGGGTAAAAATGTAAACTATAACTTATGAAAATTTTAATCTGAGGAATGATATGAAAAAGGGATAAAACAATTTGCAGAAGTAGTTCCCAAGAATGAAGTTATCATTATTTAACAATCCGGTTAGGGGGATGAATTATGCAGGGCCATGGAAGGGCATTGGCTGCATAGTCAAATAATAGCATATTTTGGCTGATAGGTCTGTTATGTAGAATACTTATGCAAGGCCGCCTAAGGGAACGTGCTGCATAGTCTGCCAAAAGAACTCTCAAAAATATACTTTTCTGGTGCTAAAAAGACAGTGAATGTTTATGGAGATTCAAATTTTCCAATGTATAGAGTTTGTTGTATGGAGAGAGGTACTTGAATATGGTGAAGTAATTTCCAAACAAGATTCTCCATGAACTGGATGAATGTCACTCCTACGAAGGTATGACCCTAGCGTAGGGAAAGAAAATATAAACCATAGACTTGAATACTTTCATATCATGAAAAATATTATGAGATGAATATATTAAGGGTGGCTATTTTTGCCGATCCATACATATTTTCTTTAAGACATCTTACGACAAAAAAGGGGTTTTCATCCTCTGAATGCAGTTACCTTCATTTAAAAAACTCGTTAGGGGGGTGAATTATGGAGGGACACCTATGGGATTGGCTGCATAGTCAAATAATAGCATCTTTTGGCTGATAGTTTCATTATGTAGACTTTTTATGCAAGGCCGCCTAAGGGTACGTACTACATGGTCAGGAAAAAGAATTCTCATAATTTGGAAATTTTGTGATTAGAAGTCAGGAAAAAGGGTTTTGAAGATCTTGAAATATTTATGGTTTGGATTATGACACTTAAAATGGGTATTTTTTAATGTATGTAAAGATACATATATCAATGTTAACCATAATCATGTTGTGACTGGGTCCTGAATTGAAGTATTGGACATCACTACGTTTCCCATAAGGATGGCAATCAAGCAACATGTAGTTCTGGAAATACAGTTTAACATCATGTGGGAAGAAAGTATGGGAGATCTTAGTTTAGGGACATAGATCTTGGATCATTATAAGATATGCACAATGTGTGTTTTCATGGGGACTTTTCAGCCAGGGGACTGAAAGTAGAATTTGGGGTTAGGCCCAAAGAATTGGGGCTAGATTTGAGGGACACTCGAATGTTTTTGTGTATCCCATATGGATGTGAATCAAGCCCGCATAGTTCTAGAAATACCATCTGTACAGATTTGGTTTGTACATGTGAAGGGTGAAGGGGGACATTAGTGAAATAATGGATTGACCCAAGATAAAAAGTTTGGGCATTGCCATGTATGCACATAGACTTTGAAATGTAACATGATTGGAAATCAATGTAAATAATGATTCCCTCTCAGGTGGGGGTATCAATGAATGTTTTAGTTTATTATCGTACAGGAAAAAATTGTTGTACAGTTTATCATCATATAGCAAGGACAAAGGTGAAGCAATGTAAATATATTGATTCTGGGGTGGTTTCACGAATCAACATCGTATGAGATGGAGTTGAACCGATGTGAAGAGATTGGTTTTGGGATTGAACCTCGGGATGTACCAAGCCTAAAAGGCCAGGATGAAAGTCATTGTAGTTTAATTAAATAATGAATTAGTGATCAAGTTGTTCTTGGGGACAACGACCTAAAAAAATGGTGCTGGTTCTTATGCATGGTTAACTGCCCAGAGAGAGTGTTATGGTTGATGTTTACTCTAAGCTCACATGAGTCATACTTCGTGTGAGAAATAATAGGTACCAACAACCTTAACGATGCACTGTTTATTGTCATGTAGGACATATGAGGGGACTATATAGTTTAAATTCTTGCAGTTACGACTATTGGTGATGCATAGTTTAGTGTCATGTAGAAGGAACAAAATACAGTTTAATGTCATATAAGACGTATTAAGATATTTCTATACAGTTTAGCGGCATGTAGTAAGGACAAAAGAGGGCACAGTTTAACGTCATGTTGGACGTATTAGTTATTTTTTTCACAGTTTAACGTCATGTTTGACGAAAAGGGATGATACAGTTTAGTTTCATGTTGGAAAAAAGTGTGAATAGTTTAAGGTCATATGCATGGACCGTTGCTGTATAGTTTAGTGTCATATTGCAAGGACGATGAAAGGGACACAGTTTAATGTCATGTTAGATGAACTTGAGAATATTTTAAGGTCATATGCAAGGACCATAGCTATATATTTTAAAGTCATATAGAAAGGACAATGAAAGGGACATAGTTTAAAGTCATGTTGGATGAAAGTGCAAATAGTTTAAGGTAATATGCATGGACCATAGATGATGAAGTTTAAAATCTTGTGGGAAGAAAGAAATACAAATAGTTTATGGTCATATGAATGGACCGTGTATGTATTTTGTGTTTATAAAAAATATTTCTTCAGAAATCTGGCATTGGTTGGAGTAGTGATTAGTTCTCCATCCGTTGAGATTAAAGAATAAGCTCCATTGGAGTAGACCATATGTATTTAATGAGGTCTTTCCCATTTTGGTTCATGATTGGGAGGTTTATTTCATTTTATCATTGGAATTCTGAGAACTAATACCAATTCTCCCTGAATGAATGAATGAAGACAAACTTTTCTGTTGAAAGCTCGTGCAATTCAATTCTCATAGACTTCCAAATGGTGTAGGGTGCACAATCATTTCTCATCTAACCGTTCCAATTTATTCAATCGCTTTTGAGATTGTTCATATATAGATTACTGATCATAAATGGCTACACTGAGTGAAGGAAATTGAACCTCAATTGGAAAGACTGCTTCTATTCCATATACAAGTGAATATGGAGTTGACCGCGTTGCAGTGCGGGTGGTGGTCCAATAATATTGTAAATCATGAAAGAGTTTATCAGGCCATCACCTCTGGCCATTCTCCACCATCCTTTGTAGTATGTTTGATAGAGTCATGTTGAAGGCTTCTATCTGGCCATTGGCTACTGCATGATACCGAGGTGAATGGTTGGATTTGATGTTGTATTCTTGATACAACTTCTTCATCTCGGATGAACAAAATTTGGCGCCATTTTCCATCAATATGATATGAGGGACACCATATCTGGTAATTATGTTAGACTTGATGAAGCTAACAATGCTTTTAGTACTAACTGCTTTGAGAGGTATTTCCTCTTCCCATTTTGAAAAGAAGTCTGTAGCAGTAAGAATATACATAAACTTCTTGGTTGTAGCTGATGGATAAGGTCCTACCACATCCATTACCCATGTGGAAAACGACCATGAGTATTTAGCTATATGAAGCAACTCTGGGGGTTGATGAATGAAGTTGGAATGTACTTGGCATGAATGACACTTCTCTGTGTAATCGACACAATCTTGTATCATTGAAGGCTAGAAGTATTCAAGCCTTCGAATTTGATCAGACAGACTGTGTCCAGGCATGTGGGCACCACAGAATCCTGCATGCACATCTTTCATGACAGTCATTGTCTCTTCACCCTCAATGCATTAGGAGCGAACTAAATCAAAACCATGCTTGTAGAGAATTTTCTCTAGGTGATATGGGCTATCATAATGAGTAAAATTGACCACACGTCACCGAATTTATTCTTTCCCAGCTCTAACAGGTGGAAGTGTTCTCTTTTGAATGTATTCCCCAATTGGTGTCATCCATCCTATAGTATGACCATAATGTTCAGGAATGAGACTAATTTCATTGATTTACACTGTTCTGATTTGAACATAAGGTGAAATTGTACAACGGTGGGCAATAATGATGGTTGTCTCCTCCCGATTTGGATTTTCCAGAGTTATGGCTATATTATCTAGTGCATCAACTTGGGCATTTTGTGACCGCGGGACATAAGAAAATGTCAGTTCCGAAGGGAATTCCTCCAATAATTCTATGACCTAATCATATAATGGGATTAGTTCTTCTTTTATGATGGCATAATCCTCATTGACTTGTTTGATTACCATGTCTGAATAACCTTTCACATCTAAGTGATTCAATTGTGCTTGAAGCTCCAACTCCCAGACTGCGATGATAGCTTGGTATTCTTCTTCATTATTTGTACCGCCTCCAAAAAATTAGAAGAAATAGTGTATCACTACCTTTTCTTGAGAAATGTGCACAACTCATATCCCATCTTTGTTGAATTTTGGATTTTCCATTTTCCGCCCTGTTGGACTTTTGGAAGAACCATCAAAGTACATTTCCCATGTTTGAAGATTATCTTGAATAAAGAATACTTCTTCCTCAGGAAGTTCAATATCTGAATATCTATCTTCTACTGCTGGGTGTTCTGCAAGGAAATCACCTAGAGCATTGACCTTTATTGCCTTTTGCAACACATACTAGATATCATATTGCTGCAAAATAACTTCCCACCTTTCCAGACGTCCTGTAAGAATTGGACGACTAAGGATGAATTTGAGCTGGTTATTACGAGATACCAATTGGAACTCATGATGTTGCAGGTAGTGTCTCAACTTCGTAACTTTAAAGATTAATTCTAGGCAGCACTTCTCAATACTTGAATATCAGGTCTTTACTTCAAGTATAGTCCGACTAAGATAGTAAAGTCTATTTTCATTCCCATCATCATTATTCTGAGCAATAAAGGCACCCAATGATTGCTCCAAAGAGTTCACATAGAGGATAATTGGACTTCCTTCAACATGTGGAATTAATACCAGTGGACTCAAGAGATACTTCTTGAGAATATTGAATGATTCTTTACATTCTTCAGCCCACTGGTATGTAACTCCCTTCTTCTTCAATTTAGTGAAGGGTGTGATTTTTTCTGCCAAATTAGCGATGAAACGCCGAATATGGGCTATGTTTCCTTGAAGTCATCTCAATTATTTCATATTCTGTGGATGTGACATACCAAGAATTGACTTTGTCTTCTCAAGATCTACTTCAATACCACAATGGCGTACAAAAAGGCAGAGAAAGTTTCTCTGAGGTTCCCCAAAATCACATTTTAAGGGGTTAATCTTCAAATTATGTTGCCGAAGATTGTGGAATATGATTTCTAAATCAGCCAAGTGATTATAATGGTTTCTGGATTTGACCACCAAATTTTCCATGTAACATTCAACAAACTTCCAAAAAAAGGGTTTGAAGATATGATGCATGGCATGCTAATATGTTGGGCCTGCATTGTTTAGGCCAAATGGCATTACCCAATAGCAAAACACACCCTGAAGGGCTTTGAATGCTATAGAATCTTTATCTTCGGGATCCATTCGGATTTGATTATATCCAAAATATCCATCCATGAAGGAAAGTTCTTCATAGCCATCTATTGCATCAATTAAGAGTTCTGTAATCGGTACATGGAAATCATCTGTAGGACAATGTCAATTAAGATATCTGAAATCAATGAAAACTCTAATTTTCCCATTTTTCTTTTTCCCTAGGACAATATTAGCCAACCATTTGGGATATTGAACTTCTCTGATAAAGTTATCTTTGATAAGCTTATCCACTTCAGCCACAATTTTGGAAGCATAGGTTGGGTGTGTTCTACTAGTAGCTTGTTTGAATCCTTGATGTTATTATAGAAAACCCAAACGATGAGTGGAAACATCAGGATCATGCCCTGGCATCTCTGTATAGTTCCAAGAAAATATATCTCAATTTTGCTTAAGAAATGAAATATACAGTTCTTGTTCTTCAAGAGTCATGGTCGCACTAATTAAAGAGGGGTGTGGATCTTCTTTTGTACCAAGATTTATTTCTCTGAGTTCATCCACGGAAGTAGAGATACCCTATTCAAATGATGGAGAAGCATCCCTGATATCTTCCTCTTATTCTTGAACATGTGTTATTTCTCTTGTTTCTACATGAATAGTAGATGATGAAGTAGAATTTTCATGACCAGAAGAGATATTAAAAATTGATCATCTTGAAGAATAATCTTCCTTTTTTAACCCGATTGATAATGAAGGGACTTTCATGGGTATTAAGGGGAAGATTGTGGATTGAGAATCGACATCATCGTTCACCTTTGACATTGCTATAACTTCATCTGGGCTGGTTGGCGAAGTATAGACTTGCTGGATTTCAACAGATGAAATGAAGACATCTCCATTTGAGCGTTCATCATTTCTTGGTGAATCGTCAATTTCTCCCATGATGTCTAGAGTAATTTCCATAATTGACATTATGGAGGATTCCATAAGAGTATTTGGATATGAGTCAATCTTATGAATTTGACTGATAGGAAACACAAAATCTGTACTCACATGTGTAAATGGATTTACTTGAATCTTTTCCCAACAATATGAAGCATTAACTTTGGTAATCTTCTTTGTTGTGGATTCCTCCTTTTCCCTCGTGTGATAAAATTCCACCTCAATGTATTGAGATTCATATCTCTTGAACATGGCCTTATCACCATACAATGTCCCAACTTGATCATCGAAACAATATTTGAGACATTTATGGTATGATGAAGGGATATCCACATGTTGATGTAGCCAGGGTCTGCCACATAATATGTTGAAGGCTGAGTCTTGATCAACAAACCTGAAATCTAAATTGGATACAAATCTCCAAACTGAGTTTTGAGTATAATCTCGCCCATTGGTTCTTGTTCATTTTTATCACATCCTAGTAACATCATTGTTGAATGAGATAAGTTAAATTCCTTGAGGCCCAATCGATGAAGTGTACAAATTGGCATGAGGCTGACTCCTGAACCATTATCAATGAATGCTCTTAGGATGTCTACACCATTAACCTTGCCAGATAAATACAAAGGTCTAATATGTCCATGCACGACATCATCTTCATCTTCATCTATGAATGATATCACTGCATGGAAGTCGGCAAGATTATTCTCTACATGGTAGGCTTTAAGTACTGCAATTTTAGTTTCAAACTCCAGAGGACTTGACAAAGCCTCAATGAGTGCCTCCCGAAAATCCTTTGAAAAATTGAAATCATCCAAAATTGATAACATGGCCGGTACATGGGCCAGGTATTTCAATACATCATTCTTTTGATCCAATGGTCTGCATTTCCCAACTGGAACATGTGGTTTAGCAGGTGCCTTGGAAGTTGATGCTTTGGAAGTTGATGCATCTTTTATCAGGGTAGGAGATGGTAATACTCCTAGATTTGGAATATTAGACCGAATATGTCTATTTACTTGCTGAGAGGAAGAAGGTGGAACCTATAATTGATCCTCCAGAATAACTCTTCCAGGACTGAATCTACCTTGTGTGGTAGAACATTCTTGTTCTTGTTGAGCTCGTTGAAGGGCTCTTCCAGGACTTTCTGCCGCATACACCATTATAGCAAGGGAAGAATTGGAATAGTGGCCTTTGAAAGAAACATGTCTTCCTCTGTATCATGAGCCTCTATAACTTGCTCTGATTCCTCGATTTGATACAGGGAACCCAGGTCCATCGAGAACGAATCTTTTTTTTGGAAAAAGGATCGGTTAAGTGAATCATATTTACAGAACCAAAGATTAACTCTTCATCCGATGAAGACTCTGCCTGACTAGCCAATTTAGGTTGTTCCATTTGATTTGACGGTGCTCGTGGCTTCGATGTTGATGGCATAAAATCTTCTAGAGTCAATGACAACATGGTCTTTGACACATACTAATATTAGTATGATTCTTCTTCTTTCTTTGAATCATGCCGTTTTTTTCGGATTTTCCCTTTGATTAGGGGGTTTTGTTGCGGCCTTCATGGAAGAAGACACAATTGATTTCTTTATTTGTGTCCGAAAAATAGCATGAGTTCGGTTGATCGTCTTTCTGACCATCCAATCATCATATTTTTGTGCATTTTTTTTCTTGACATCATGCCACTCGCCTTCTTCCTCCAGAGCTGTAGTAGTAACACATGCTACCTGAGTTGAAGAACCTTTCAGTTTGACATGTCCCAAGTCGACCATTTTTTGAAGGAGGTCCTTGAAAACAAAACACTCCGGAATGGGATTCCCCAACATTTGGTGAAATGGGAAATAGTTGGGACGGTCTTTATCTCCTTCCTGGTTTGGCCTCTTGGGCCTTGGAAATTGAAATAAATTATTTTCGAGGGCCGAAATGAAGTAACTAGGAACTTGTTCATTTTGGAAAGAGTAAACTTTGCTTTTTCAAATCCATAAATTGTTTTCGTATTTGATCAATTTGATCATCTTGAATAATTTCCTTTTTTGATGACACACAGGAGGTGGAGACCTTCGAGAATATGAAGGTTTTAAAGTAGAAGCAGGTACAGGTTCTTGTTTAAGCATAACTGTAGAAGTCTCTGCATTACCCATTATACTTCCTGGATCTGATAGAATAACATGAGTTTTTTCCTTAGTATTTATTAGAGAATCTTCAATCTGTTGAGCGATTGAAGTAAGGTTTCGAAACCCTCCTGTGTATTTCACAAGGATCAACGACGTGCGTAACTCATCAAGAAGATTTTCCACGCATATTGTCAAAAATTATTTTTGAGGGAGTGCAAAGCTCTGGGAATATGTTAATGCCTTCCAGTGAGTAATGAAATCTGAAACCCTTTCATTCTCCCTTTTCTTACAGTTTGTTAGATCAAAAACATTCATCTTTGGAAACGTTGATCTGAACTGAAGAAGGAATTTTTGGTGGAGATCCTCCAATCCGGTAATTGATCGGGATTGCACGCTTGTGTACCAAACAAAAGAAGGTCCTTGTAATGAATGTACAAAACACCAGAGCTTAACTACTTCTTTTTGATCAAGGGTTCACATAATAGGATCACAACGAGAAAAAAATGTGTTAGATGTTTCTCTGGGTCTCCCGAACCATTAAAAATTGGGAATGTGGTACTTGCAAAATTTGATGGGGGAGGAATTGCATCAACCCATTCAGGGTATGCTCTCTTTTCTGGTTGAATTTGAGAACGCTTTCCCTCTATATCTTCCAACCAAAATTTTAATGACTCAATAATAGTTATTAACTTTTGAGAACCATCCGGTTGAGCTTGGACATGAATTGGAGCATTGACTGGAGCATGGACAGATGTGGCAGCTGGTACTGCATCTGATGGCAGCACTGCCGATTTTTGTTGCACTTGACCCATAGGATTAGACCTATAAGGGTGTACTGATAAAGGAGGATATTCTTGATCCATCTTAGTAGCCACAACAAATTCATTTGGCTGAGTAACTCCAGCATGCTTAGGAGGAGGACTACCCCGAAGTAGTTCTGCATTTATTCTCCTCAGTTCCTTCATTTCTTCCTCTTGTC
The DNA here is from genome assembly GCA_963277665.1 of Viscum album. NCBI lineage: Eukaryota > Viridiplantae > Streptophyta > Magnoliopsida > Santalales > Viscaceae > Viscum > Viscum album. The sequence continues at coordinate 1,440,490,580 of OY728159.1, forward strand.
GTGAAAATCATTACTCTAATGAGAGAGATTGGCCTTCTCCAGAGGAAGGGTATGTAACCTGATTCATTACATTCCCTTTTTTGGATCCCTTTAGGAGAGGGGTAAGTGGGTTATTTGAAGTAACAACCTAGATTCTCGGTAAGCCTTTGATTTCGTGTATGCACACCTTCTTCATTTGTGTTTGTTCGTACAACTTCTTAAGCAGGAATCTCTTCATCTGATCCCTCTGAGTGAACCTCATCTGATGGATCAAAAACAATGTCATTGATGACATTAATTGATGCATAATGAATTGCATCCCTTCTATAATCATTTCTTCGATATTGTCTTTTTCAATGTCCCTGATGAGACATTAACTTTTGTCGATTTGATCCCTCTGGAACTTCTTCATGAATAGTAATTTGGAGGGAATCTCCTAATAATTTGGTTCTTCATTCCTCTTGAGGCTTCTTCCCTAATACAGAGAACACTGACTTTATCTAAGGAAGATATTTAGGATTTGAAAAAATCCCCAGTCCAATGGACTGGGGCTGTTCCTGTTGTTCATGATCAACTCCTCGAATCATATTTGTCGATTCTGAGGGATGAGTTAAAAGATTCCCCAGTCTGGCGAGCTGGGGGTAGATCTTGAGTTGCTATATCTGAGACTTTCTGGAAAGCTATCATGATCTTGTCGAACTAAGTCTGGAAATTAGCTAGATGCATCTACTTACATCCACTTTTATCACCCGGCTCGAAAGACTATTGGATGATTTTTGACACTTTTGTCACTTGGTGATGTGCTTTCTCCAAACGAGAGGCATGTTCAATATTCTCTTTTTCCTGATATAGGATTAATTCAATAAATTGTTCTCTGTATGCTTGATTTTGAGAGGAGCTAGTTGAAGCATGTTCTTGAGTAATCTTTTGATTACAAACAAAACCCCTTCATTGTGGTCGTCCATGGGCAATAACATTGCATGAAACCATTTTCGGCGGTCCTTTCTGACTGGAGAGCCGAGTGAAATATAGTTCTCCAGGAACACCCCATCCCCTGATATGAATACCAGATAGGGCATTGGCAATTAACTGGCGCAAGCTTCTTAGTGCGCCAAGGCATGAACTCTGAAGGGCTCTCTGCTGCTTTTCAGCCTTCAGATATCGAGAAACTGAGAGAGAAGACGAGACAATTAGGCATTGTAACCCTTCTATTATCTTGATATAATTTTCATATTAATCATAAGATAATATTTTCATTTTCAACTGACAAAGAGTTTTCCATTTGTTGAGACAAATATGATGAATTCCATCTTCTGTCAACATCTCTAGAATGTCATACTGAAAGTCAGCTGAAGGCCAAAACATGACTGGCACTTCACCTTTTTCCAGTTATTTTCTCATATTCAGAATTTCCAAATTATCATTAAATGAAGATTCTTCTACCAGTTTAGACCAGAGCTGGTGATTCTTTTATGCTTCATCGGATTCAATAGGATTGGTAGAGAATTCACTAATCAAACTAGAAGATGAATGACCCAGGGGTGGTTCGGAGAATGACCTACACCCCAGGCTATCTTTTGACAGAGAAAGTGTTTCACTTATTAGTGGTAATGCATCATACATGACATGATTCACATTTTAAAATGCCTCAAGATAAGTGGGCTTTCTGGTCACTACATTGTCTTTTAAAGAATTTTGCAGACAATTCGAATTACTACTACGGAGAGATCTTTCGCAGCTAAATTCATCGTCATGTGGAGGAGAACCATGGTGGTTTACAACAAAAGATGAAACAGCTTGCTCCTTGGTCTTCTGACCACGCAGAGGGTTCTAGTGCAACTCATCTAAAGATGAAACTTTGAGATCAACCGAACTGTCACGAAGCAAGCCTTCATGATGAAGTATCTGATTCAGACCTTCGGAATTAATGGTCCCACTATTGGAAACTAATAGTTTAGAATCTTGAGTTTCAACAGATAATTTTCTGAGTGCATCAATAACTCCAGTATCGAGTAATGCCTTATTACAGATTAACCCTTGATTTCTTGACTGTAATGGGTGGGTCTTCATCTTGGAAACCTTCTTAATCACTTTAGGAACCACTTTTTGATGAATTTTGTTATTATGAGTGGGTTTATGTGTCTTCTCAAGAGAAATGATCAGGTTATGCTGATTATCTCCACTCATATCTGGTGTATGTGCCTGACTTGGTTGTCCGTATGATATGGGGGAGTACGCCCCACAACCCTCTTGGACTAGACCAGAGGTGTGTGTCTATTCCAGAGTGAACTGTTGATGTGTCACTCCACTAGTAGGGATAGATTTATGTGTCTTTACCTGAGATGCTACTGAAGTTGTTATAATATCCTGGCAGGCATCCAAAATATGAGCTGGGATTTTCTTCTTCTTGTTCACCATTGACAGAATGTTCTTGGTTACTTCAGCTACCAGAAAAGGGATATACCTCCATTCCATGCATGGACTAGGTGTGTCTTCCTGCTCATGTCCTCCTTTTCCTGTCAGTGAATCATGACAGTACTCATGTGTGGGGGCAGAGAGTTGAGTCTACCTCCTGGTTGTCGCTTGAGCTTTCCGAATGACTTCTCCGAATGCAACCAAACGAGACTGTTGGTAGGTTTGATCAATACTAGAAGGTGGGTGTGCATGCTTATTGCACTTCTCCAAACGTGGTTGACAAGCTTCATTAAATACTGAAAAATGATGTTACTGGAAGGATTGATGAGTGTAAGCAGGTGTATGTGCCTGTTTACCAGTTGTCAACACATTGGGTTGGTGAGATCCTTCATATGTAGTCAGACGAGTCTGCTGACTGGCATATGATTTTTAAATAGGTGAATGTTCTTGTCAACAGTACTCTGCTGGAATTGATTGGTGGGATCGGCGTGCTGCTTCCAGACGAGTCTGCTAGAGATTGGAATTAAAATGGATGGGTGGCTGTGCATGTTCGTTGCTTGCCACAAAGTTAGGTGGGTGGACTTCTCCGGAGATGGAAAATATCACAACCTGCTCACTGTTGACAAGATTTAGCCTTTGTTGGTTCTTCTTTCCTGCTCAGGTTCGAGTAACCTAAGCCAAACGATGGGAGTCGATACCCTCATCATGTTGAGGGTGCACTATCGCATGAGTCTTGTGGGGATTGTTGATAGGATCCCTTGGGAAGGTCTCCTTTCTCCTTGAATTAAGGCCCTGAGGGACCTGCTCATTCACCTCCTCAGAATATGGGAGTTAATGGTGATTGTGTTCTGAGGATAAAGACTTGAAACATATAGAGATGGTGGTGGGAACCATCTGCTTCTTGATCATTAGTTGTCGCTCTCCGGACGACCAGGGTGAATTGTTCACGTGGAGGGATTGTCAAGCAACCTCCAAAGATGGAATGGTACCGTGTTGAAGATACTCCTTAACCAGTGCATTTGATACCCAGCATTGAAGATGCTGAGAATGTGATGACGTCCTCAGAGCGGACGACAATTCAGTAGGAGCAGCAGCAGATGCATTCACATCATAGGTTTTCACGGCAATGGTATTCACAGATGTGAGCTTAAGAAAATCCATTCTCATAATGCAGAAGATCATGGAAAAGAGTGCATGTTTGATATAATAGGCGTAATCAAGATAAGTCCGTCCACTACTTCTTTTGAATAAGAACATATTTTATTGATTGTTTTGTTGGCCCTCTCATTGAGTTTCAAATATAGGCCTAACAAATAAGTACAACATCATTTTAACTTGTTTAAGGATTCGTGTCGGGTTCACCATTTTTTTCCTCTATAATTGGGGATGACCCCATTGATTTATGATTCAGAACTTCCAAGTGGTTTCTAATGGGTTTGTTCGTAGAACTGGAAACATCTAATGATTCCATATCCATTTGTATATTCTTTCAAAAGGTAGGTGTTCATTAGTTGTGGACCGATTAGGCTTATAAATATGCATTGGTCGAGAGGATGGGAGGTCGGAATCATCACACCTTTTTAGGGGAATTATTGTCTACTCTGATACTCTCATCATTGATTTATGTTATGTTCATGAATCCATGTTAAATTACCAAGTATAAAATGAGCTTTCCTTTATATCTAACAATCAATGATTGATATGTAGGAAATTTAGAGACTCTTTTATATGTATTTGAGGTTCTTCATCGATAGAGAATCATCTGTATTTGTTAGAGATTCTGAGTCAATGGTATAATAAATTATATAAATGTCTCTTGGTCATTATGATGACCATACTTGTCGTAAATCCACTCATTGGGGCATATGAAGTTTATTGTCATTCAGAAGGACATAGATTATTTCAGAGTTGGGAACGTACCCACAGATGGGATACCTACGTATCCTTTATTTAGAAAAGGAATCAGAACCCACATAGTTTGATAAAGGGAGTATTATGTTTATGTAAGAATGATGGCTCAAAGAAAGGTGTCATAATTACTTTTACACACTATGCTCACGTGAGTCATGCTCGGTGTGAGAAACAAGAGGTATTAGTGAAATCAGACAATTTTTTCCATGAAAGATGCAATCATAGAAAATGATGTGGGGCTTATGTATGTTTGACTACCCAAATAGATAGAGATTAGGACTTATTTCAATGAAGAAGTTCTGGGAATATGGTCCATAAAATATATTTTCATTTATGGATATTTGGATACTCTAACTTGGGGCTTACTCCCGAGGAAGATGCCCAAATTAGAAGGGGAATTATGATTGGGTTTTACTCCTCAGAATGAAAACCCATATCAGAAAGTAGATTAAGACTGGTTAAGAGAAATTAAGAATGGGGCTTACTACTAAGTAGGAGGCCCCGGTTAAAGTAATTTTAATATTGGGGCTTATTCTTGAAAATAAAGCCCAGGTTAATGGAATTTTATAATTAAGGGACTTGAGGGTTACTCGTAATGAGGATTCCCATATTTGAGACTGCGACTTACTCCTGAAAAGGAAGCCTAGATTTCAAAAATTATGGTTGGGGCTTACTCCTGAGGATGATGCCCAAATTTTGGGAACATCGATACTAGGGCTTACACCTAAGGAGGATTCCCAGATTAGGGGACTTGGGGATTACTCCTAAAGAGGATGCCTAAACTAATGAGGACATGAGGCTTACTACTAATGAGGATTCCCACAGTTGTAGATTTTGAGACTAGGGCTTACTTTTGAAAAGGAATCCCAGGATAAGGGAATTATGGTTGGGGCTTACTCTGGAAGAGGATGCCCAGATTAGGGGACCTAGACTGGGGCTTACTCTTGAGAAGGAGGCCCAGGTTTAGGGAACTCTGGGATTTCTCCTTAGGATGAAGCCCACATTAATGAGAAATTGGACTGAGACTTACTCCTAAAAAGGAGGCCCAGGTAAAGGATTCTCTCATCTTAAAAAATTAGGTTAAAACGAATGAAATATCAAACCTTGGTGACATAAAGATTTGTGAATCACTTGATTTTGAGAGATGTTCGAAAGAATTCCTTTCATATAAGGAAGAAAACAAGGAAATCATTCCATAAATGGATTTGAAGATAATTATGAGGGCTTAATTTTGAAGAGGATAGGTGGATAGGTATAAGAAAGGTGGAATAAGAAGGAGGGGAATGCAAAAACAAAGGGGCACACAAGTCCTGGTGGGAGCGCATGTACTGCGTGGGCGCGCAAGTCCTAGTCGCACAGGTATACCTACGCGGTACATAGGTACTTGCACTACTTTTGACCCTTTGGGTAATATTTGGGTGAGGCTTGGCTCAAGACCTTAGTACTACCCCTAGGGGTTTCCAGATGGCTGGCGCACAAGTTCTGGTGAAAGAGCAAGGCGGCGCGCAATTGGGGCCATTTCCCTTAAGGGTAGGCCACTCGGGTGTGCAAGTGTTGATGGGTTTCAACACTTATCCCTTACTCTTACTCTTTAGATCTTCTGTTCTAAGTATGAAACTACATTAGAAGTGTTCGGAAGCTTTGAGAAGAGACTAGGGCACCGAGAGCTCAAATTTGAGGTTCTAGAATTTTTCATCCTTGAAATGGGGGGGCCCACATTGGTATTTATAGGCTGGAGAGACCATGGTCGAAATTTCAAAGAGGGTGCGCAAGTCACCTGTGCAATCACTGGGCGACACGCAAGTATACTTGCGCGACCTTGGTGGAACTTGCGCGACCCAGGTTCATTTGAATATTGGTTCATTCCTTTGTCAATTTTTTGATATTTCTTCAATGGTTGAATCAATTTTGGGTTCAAGGTATTTCTATTTATATTCCTTTGGACTCTGTGATGGAAAGGAGAATCAACACACTCCAATGAACAAATTCTATAAGAGAAATACTAAGATTCCTGATCTATTTTTCCTTGAAATACATTTCACTTCATCTTCATTTCATTGAATGTTCTATTTCCTCCACCCACCCAACTATAGAAAGAAAATTCCTTCATTTTTTCCACCATATCCTCCCATGAAGGTCCTCCAATAATAACCACCTACACCTTGTTTAAAATAATCATACGAATAATAATAGAATGATTCTTTATTCATTTCATTATCATGTATCTCCATGTCATGTGATTTTCATTAGTTTAAATTTCTTTTAAATACATCGCCAGATCCTAATTTTCTTCTACATAATGTACCATATAAAAATCTCTCAACATGAATTGCAAAAGATCTCGAGATATAGTCATATTGATATATTTTTTCTAGTATTGATTTTTTAATATCCTTTTGAAGTCCTTCCATCTAAGATCATTATCCTGATCAACCTCCAAAATCACATGCCACAACTTATTATGTGGTTTTACGATAAGAATACACCAATCATGGCCTTAAAGGCTTATGAGATTCTTATAATCATGAATACGTGATTAATTTTATTAGACCATTCCATGACATAATCTAACCCCACATCCCCTCTAGAAGATGATGTGTTTCTCATTAATGAATCCAATGCACTATCTTCCCCACTCATCTTATCCATGCAAATTCCTTTTACTATCCACTGGATATGTTATAGGATATTTCATTAAAATTAATGTCATATGGGACCATGATAATCTCGTCATTTACCTCACCAATTCTCCACAAGAACTCCCCAAATTTGAATATTCTATTACACTGAATGAAATATTACCATCAAAACCATAAAATTAAATAATAACTCCTCATCACAAAAAACCACATTTCGTAGTGTGACTAGAATAAATTATACTCCGTTAGTTAACTTCATTCCCAACCATTTTCCCTAATTGATAAATCAATTACAGAAAAAAAAATACTCATTTTAAATGAACATTTAAATAACCCAACCATTGAGTTATTGTAAATCAATTATAATAAAAGAAGAATTCGTTTTCTTTAAAACATCCGTAATTTTATTTATCCTATATCAACCCTAAAATGATACATAAACTATTTTCAATTTCACCCCATCATATCCTAACACAACAAAAATATTGTCTTATGAGTTCATGAACCAAGTATCTTTAACGATATGTATTACTGAATTATTTTCCACCACAAAATTGTTAGATATATTTGTTTTTTATGGTTTTGAATCCCTACTATCATATTCACCATGAATGACTCAAAAAACTATATTTGAGTCGTTTTATTACAAAACATCCCTAGACCCATGCTGAAATTATTTATGGAAATAAGAATGTTCTCATATTTCTAGTGGTTTCATACACACATAGAGTTCTTGAAGTAAAAGATCAAAAAGTATTTTCCCTCATGTATGGAACCAAATTCATTCAATCTCATGTACAATACATTTAATATAAAACCATAAATGATATATTAATAGTGGTATTATTTTTTTTTACAAAAACTTACAAATCAAGAATATGGAATAAAATGTTGAAGAGAAAAGAAAATTTAAAAAAAAATATTTCTTATCCACATGCTACCAGTAACACCATAAAAAACTCAGGATGGAACTAGTACTTTATAATAATGAATAATGATATATTTCCTTCATTTGTATCATGGAATATATTTTTTATATATCAACAAAAGCTCACATATAAGGGGTGAGTATAAAGTTAGTTGGATTTTCCAAATACATTAATTCAAATCGTTGAAAATTTAATTACAAATTAATGCTACTATATAATTATAAATCAGGAATACTTTTTAAACTAAAATATTTTAATTTATCAAATATTAAAAATCAAACCATTATTTCTAATGAAACTCTCCATGTAATGAAAATTATTCTTTTGTGCACATTTCATCATCATAGTAGAAGCATGTTTTCCCAAAAAAACGCAATTTTTTTGGGAACCTTCAATATTTTCATTTATATAAAACATATATTTTCAGTATTATATGGAGAATCCCTATTGTCAAAATCCCCATAAAAATTTAATGTGTTTACTGTTCAATGAAAATCACCATTTTCCCAAATCATTCGAAAATAAAAATTCTTTTCATGATAAAAAATAGATGATTCATATGTTCCACTTTCCATATATAGATAAATTTATGATGTTATATACCCTCATTTATATGTAAAATCTCACACCATTATGAGAGTTATCATTCATCCTCAGTTATACCAACTATTTCTCACCATAAAACATTATCCATAACTTATCAAACCATACTGGTAAAGCATAGATCGTTCAAAACAGGGTCTCAATAAAACCTTTTGAACAATGTCATACACAAGATTTGAAAAATCATAAAATCATTGCTCAAATCCAATTATCAAAATTAACACGATTCAACTGAATTTATGAAACTGAGTTTAACACAAATTTCAACAAAATTTATATAGAATAAAATCACGTAGAAAATCTATAATTTTTTCCTTTGAATCCCATTTTTAGTTCCTATATAAATATGCTAATTTTTAATTTATAAAACCATTTTCATCTAACGAAATAATATAATTTTCTACATATAAAATAATTTAAAAAAATAATTTATATCTAAATATTTGAATAACTCCATTCTCAAATTCCCAATTTCATTCCAAACTCAATGGGTACGAATTCCTATAAATATTCCTTCAAAATAAATTATGACATAATAAAAAATATATAAAAATTTATTAAATAATATAAATTTAATCAATAAATCCCAAACTATATAGAAATCCATAAACAATAAAAAATAAATTTGAAAATTCTTATACTAGAAAAAATCCACAGACCTAATTACTTCAGTTTAAGAATTATTGACTTTATAACTCCTAGAATCGCACAATTGAGTGAATCCCTCAATCTCTAATCATATTGGTCAAAAATACACAATTCCATTCCATTTAAAGTTATAAATTAATATCAAAATATCAAATTCAAGTGTATAATAAGACTAAGAAATAGGCATTGAGGAACTAAGGGAAATATTTAACACTAAAATTCAGTTTTATAATGTTAGATCCAATCCCTTATTAAGTATATTGTTTATTTGTAGATATACTGAAAAATCACTCTAATTTATCCCTGGATTCATCCAAAGATATATATAAATGTTAAATGATATTTTAATGGAGTTTTCATTGTATTATTTTTGAATCCACTATTGATACCACTTTGGGTGTGTTGAATTGGGTTTCAATGGTTTTTCATTTTCAAGGAGTATAAAGGATGTTTGATTCCAATATATAAGATAAAATAATTGAAATGAAGAGATTATCATGAAATAAAATTGGAGTACTAAAAAAATATGTGATGAATAAATCTAATTATTTGTGTCATTTTTATTAATGTGTATCAAACATTAAAATCTAATCAACAAAAATTGGTTTGATTCTTATTTTCGTCTATATATAAAAAATTTATTCCGTTTATTTAGAATTTTAAATATCCTTATTCATATTATATTTTTATGTTATTTAAATATTTTAAGTCCCATGTATAGTTTATTTTGACATGTTATCTTCTTTAAGATGGTGGTGACGATTAAGAATTTATTTAATAAGAAGAAAATGATCCTATGATAATAGTTGATGTGGAAATGATAAAGGATTTATATGTTATTTTTTCAATTCATAACATATATTCATGATGATAAATTTTAAATTTTTGTTCTTAAAATAATATTTAATTGTTTTGGAACAAGTCTACAATAATTTTGATTTAAACTAGTATTTGGAGTTCAAAAAGAGAATTTATTGTAGTCTTAGAGTTTTCATAAACATCAATTTTATCCTGGAGATATCCAAAAAATAGAAATTTAATTCTTGTGCAAGAATTATTACATTACATATATATCTATAATATTCCTTGGTGTAATAATCATCTATAGAATACAATAATTAACAAGTAATTCTATCACTATTTTCCAGTTTCATTTATTCATGATGTCTTCCAATGTATAAATCATCGCAACTCAACATAAGAATCCCCTTGATATATAGGCATGAATTATTTTCATTATAAACGTTATCATGGTATACATTATTCTACATAGTATTTAATCATTCAACATGATCATGATATATTTAAAAATTATTTCATTAAACACCAACTATTTGGATGTTTTTTTGATGAATGGGAATGCATAATAAATACGGATTCATAGGGAGTTTCATGACATGAAAGGATTAATTAAATCAATGTCAATTGAAAATATCTTATATTAAATAAAATATGATTGAATATTTCATTGTGATTCGTAATGAATAATGAAGATGGAATAGAAGAATTATTTATGGGGATATTCCATGCCATAAATTTTGATTTTGTGATCACAACAACTTCATACATACATATTAAATTTTAGTGTATTTACACTTCGTGGATACAAATAGGTTGAATTTCGTGGTTATAAGACATCTTGAAGGAATATTTCCAAATAATTACAACATTTTTATCAAGAGTTTATAGGATGTTACGGATGGAGAATAAAATTATTTAGGAGATTTGAAATGTCGACCTATTTGGAATTATGAAAGAGATCCATTGTCCAATGGTAGTGAATTCATGAGTTTTTTATTATTGAAAATCATTGTAATTAAAAAAAATGTAATTACATAGTTCATATGAATATATATATGATGGAAACATGGAGGAGTAATTAAACTAACAATGCTGCATTTTTATTATACATATATATAAACAATTCTAGGATGTCGAAGCAATGTTCTTTAGATAGATCTAATTAAAAACCAAAGATAATATTTGTGGGTATCAAAGAAGAAAAGAGAGACCTGAAATTTATAATTTGTATACTGTCTGATGAATTAATTATTAATGTTTTTTGTGAATCTTGTATTCACTAAATGGAATATATGAATCTATATCAAACCTATTGAATCATTTTGTGTTCAAGAAATCATAATATGGAGAACCAGTGTAGTCTGTTGTGCAATAAAAAGATGAATAAAAAAGTGAAGGCTTATTTACATTAGTTTTTCATATATTTAATTATTTGTTCTATAAAATTAATTTAGCACATAGCCTTGTTATTGTGAGAGGGAAGACATAGTTGTTTTCATCAATCTTTTGATACAAAATTAGAATAGGTGAAATCATGTAGTTGTGAAATACATAGATAAAGAATAAAAGATCAAGGAATCACATCAATAACATATAGAATTTTTAATTGGGGAAGGAATTTTTCTTTTCTACCCAAAAATTTGTCAATGTAAGGTGGGGAATGCACCTTTGTGTGGGGTGCACCATAACACCGTTGGGAAATATAAAAATATGAGTCTTGAGGATTATACCATCTCACTAATATTGCACAATATAACTGTAGTAGTTACTGTGATATTGGAGGAGTCAATATCACACTATGGACAATCCTTCTCACATTAATTGGTGAACCTTTTATATAGTTGTATGTTTCTTATGTGTGTGTGTTTAGGTATGATTCATGCAAGATCAATGAAAAAAAAAGATAACAAGATAACCATAAACCTTTATGACTGTTAGATATAAAATGGAATACGTATTAAAAATTATAACGTAGATTTAATTTCACCAAAAATTATTTACCTCGTCCCCCACCCCAACACTATGTTGAATTCATCCCAAAATAGTCCTCTATTTTGGTACTATGTCTATGTTCTACTCTAATTGGTTTATCTACGTTAAATCTTTTCTCATTTTTGATTTTAATTTCTCTTTATGAATTTATAATAATCTACATATTTGATATATATTTATATGAAATCTTTTTCAAACTCATATTATAAAATTAGAACCTATTTAATTTTCAAATAAAACGGATGTCTCTACTAAGACACTCTTGAACATGAAAAATATGGAGGAGAAGAAATTTAAGATCTTATCCCAATTGACCAATGAAAAAGAACATTATGTTCATCCAACAAAGGCGATTGTTTTAGCATGGAAGGGGGGAAATTGGTAGTTTATGTGGCCCTAAAAATCATGTTTTCCACATCTTTTTAATTAAATTTTATCAATTTAATTATTTATTTTAACACTTTTTAATAAATAATGGTTCTTTTTTATTTTTATTATAAATATTATTAATTAATAATTTTTTATATTTAATCGTGTATTATAAGCTTTTAAATAATTAATTTCTTTATTTTATTAATTTTATAGACTAATATCTTTTTATTTAAATTGTTGTTTTTTATGCATTCTTAATAATTTATAATTAATTAGCTAATTAATTAATTCTGCATTTAAAAATAGATAATGAAGAATTAATTTAACATTTCATGTACTAAATATTAACTAATTTAACTTAATCTAAATTTTAGTTGCCTTTTAACAATTCTTTTTATATAAATTTATGTTTACAAACTCACTGTATCTAATTAATATAATTTCATTAATTATCATAAATCGATTAATAAAAAAATATTTATCTGATTTTTTTAATTAATTAAATTTGAAATACTAGTCTTTAAAAAATAATTAAACATGGATTAATAATTGTTTTAATTTAATAGTAACTTTTTATAATTAAATTGGTTATGAATTCAATTTTTAGTATAGTAATAATTTACGTTATGCGAATTGAAGTTATAAATAAGTAAACATAAGTTTAATTGGTTTTATAAATTTATAAAAGATTATGTTGTTTTTAACAGTTCAATTATTTTAATTATTTTTTAGTTTAAATTAATTATTTCGTTCTTATTTTATTTTAGTTTTAATTTATTTTATTTTGTCTGTTTATTTTGCAGTGTCAAAGTGTCACATCAACTGTTTCATTTTATAGAGCCACCCCACACTATTTCCATACAGTCTCACTGTAACCTTTTCCACGGTCTCCTTCATTTATGGTGGCACCGTAACCTATCTTACTATCTCATCATTTTTATTTCCCACCATAATCCCTTTTATAGTGTCACTGTTTAATTTTCACATTATAGTGCCACCGTTTCCTCCATTTCAGTGTCTCACTTCTTAGCTCATACCATTACCTCTACATGGCACCATTTCCATCCATTACTGTCTTACTGTATCACTTCTTCCACTGCATTTCTTCCAATCTATTGTTCATTGCCCTATCATTTCAACCCCTTCGTTCATCCATGTTTAATTTATCACGCTCCCAATCTATATGAGATTTTAGATGAATTCGCACCAGATTTTAGCTCGAATCGGTTGATGGGAGGCCATGACGTTGCTTGGAACGGATACCTACAGTCGCTGAAAGTGAGGACCATTAAATTCATGTTGAGTTGTTTCATCACACAGATTCATATCTAGAAAAGCACTACAGGAGCAAGGTAGCTGAGCGAGTTTTTCGCACAGCCTCACCACATCCACTGCCACATGAGTGGATCAACACCCCTGGGTAGCTACAAGTTCACGCCACCCAGATCAGAAGGAGGTGCCACCTGAGGAGTCGAGGCCGAGCGAGAGGTAGGGAGAAGTGTTGTCAAAGGAACTCAAACCTCGAAAGACAGAAGATGAAGATCGGGCGAACCATGGGGTTTCTCCATCATAGAGAAGGAACCGAGGAAGAAGACCCTCCGCTGTAGAAGCACCGATAATTGGGGGGTAAAGGAATTGCTTAATAAAAAATAATATAAAAAATAATGTAAAGATAAAGGAAATAATAAATTAACAAAATGAATTTAATATAATTTATAAAAACTATAATTTATAACAATTATAATTTTAATAAATTGATAAGTTATAAATTAAAATATAAGATATATATAAAAGAATTTATTAAATTATTTTTTAAACAATAATGTTATATATGTTAAATTATTTATTAACTAAAATAATCGTACTGAATATTTAAAAAATATAATAATAAATTAATTTTTCAATATCAAATTTAAGTATATAATTAATTATAATATCTAATTTTAAATGATATTTATATTAATAAAATAACATAATTAATAATAAGAAAAAAAATCATATTTTTATTAAAAATTTAATAATAAATTAATAACTATAATATTAATAGTTATTCAAGTAATAATAAATATAAATTTATTTTTCTTTAAATTAAATTGAATTAACATTTTAACTTATCTATAATTTATAAAATAACTATAATATGTTATTTATTTTCTTTGTATTCATTGATGGTTGTTTTCTATTGGAGGTTCATATGGGAATTGAAATCCTTTCCAGATTTACATGTCTAACTCAGGAAGAGTTATCATGAAAAAAACTAGTGCTACATTCCTGTCGTGAAAAAACAGACGTGTGTGGTGCCCAAATGAGGGGCATTTAAAGACTTTTGAAGTGAGCGGTGACATGCAGTACCTGAAAAAATGTATAAAAACTGAAATCTAGTAGAATTTGGGGACTCTCATTGGGATGCTCTCATTTTTTTTTCATTCCATGATCACATCAGACGTGAGTAGGGACTCTCAATCTAAATTCACAAACACTAAATTCTAGAGAAGAACATCCAGGAGACACCAAGAGCAGTACCAGTGACAATGAGTTGTATGAGCAGAGCGTCAATTCATGAACACCACTCAATGTGGGAGGATTATTCTTCATCTACTATGTTTTATTTATGTTGTATTTGATTATTTTGAATTGAAAATTAATTTTTCTTAAATACTTGTTTGGTAAACTGGAATTTCAATTGGTTTATATTTTATTCTTCTTCATTAAATTTCATTCAATGACATTCAGATTATTTTGGTGAGATTAGATCTGATTCTCAAACCTAAAATTGAGTCTTCAACTTCTTGCAGTTAAAAATTCAACTCTTCATCTTTCTGTGAGATTGATCTAGGATTATTCATAAAAAAGATTTAAATTTCAAACAATAGAAACATTCGGGGAGATAGATCTCTGTTAACATAGTTTAAACAATTTGTTTTATGTGGTTTTTGATGTGGAGAACTTCATGAATTTTAATATAGATTCTTATTTCTTCTAGTAAGGAAGAATTAACAACTAATTTTAAATGTGCAAATTCAATCTAATGAAGATTTATTTTTAAAACTATTATATTTCAACTTAACCGAGCTTAACATTTGATCAAATCTCAGCACTTCTGTTTACTTTTTCTCTTTTCTCTAGTTAGTGTTATTGCTTCCTACTTTTTTATTTTCCAATTAATTAAATATGAGAATTATATAATTAGTGTTGCTTATTTTTACTTCATGATAATCAAAATATTTAAAACAATTAAAAATTTAAAAGTAAAAAAATTATAAGATGTTTACTTCATTACTTACAACAGTGAGGTTTTCTAGATTCAAAATCATAGAATTCACTCACCTACCTTCTATGTGAATCGACCCTGCACCACTCTGCTAATGTGGGTTAATAAATATAATTTTTAGGGACATGACGACCTATGAGATCATCAAATTTTTGTAATCATTACTGGTGAGGGAATGCGTTGAGGGTTTTAATATTTTAAAATTTTTAGAAAAAACAAAAAACCCAAAAATCCATATAAAAATCGGTAATAAATTTATTGTAAACATTTTCTTCTTGTGTTATATGTTTATATTTTTCTTGACTTTGAGTGTTTTGTTTAATATGAATTTTTTTTAAAAATGGATGAATTACGACCACACTATGTTTGTTGTGGAGATTAGGGACAGCCTTCATGGCAGCCTGTTTATAACCAACCACAATATATTTTTTACATTGAAGAAGATTAAAACACTGAATCTAATCTTGAATTCCTGGCTAAACTAGAATTAATTTATACCAAACTATCTTCCAGGGAGAATGATTGGAAAACATGGTTTAACCAAACCCATGAAATTCAAATTAGATATTATCAAGAGCAATATCTAATAATGAAAATATTGGAAAACATGATTTTGGAATTACAACAAAGGGTTATAGAACAAGAAGAATTTGAAGAATGTGAAGAGGAAACTGTTTATAAAATATTTTAAAATGATGTGGAAGAGGAAAGTGATAGAGAATCTAGACAAGAACCCATTCTCATTGAAAATTATGATCCTTTTAAACTAAATCTGGAAACAACCAACTCATTGAATCAAGAACACATTGATGATGTCCCCATAATGAACATCAATCTTGTTGAGTTGGACAATTTTGAAGATGAATTGAAACAAATTGAAAAGGAATTCCCAGTTCCAATCATAATTCATACACATTAGAAAAATTAATGTTTTATGATTTTTGATAATGTAGTCACTCGGGTTGAAGAGATATTTTTGAATGAAAATATTAATGTTAAATACTCATTACCCAACTAATCTGATGTTGTGATCAATGAGTCTAAACATGAATTGGAGAATATGTTGGAAGACAACCTTACCATGGATGTTAAAGAATCTGATGTTTCTCAACCTCAATTGTATACTTCCCATCGATTTGTTGAACATGTAAACCCAATAACTTCTAAAATGTTGTGGATGATGAGGATGAGGGAATGATATTTGAATAAAGACTAACTGATGAGTTTCCATTTCCCTATTCTCATAGTAATTTCTTTTCTGAAACATTCTTCTTTAAAATTTATAACAATGATGATATATTTGGGGGTAAATGATTAAATTTGAAGAATCTTGAATATCAATTTACTAATGCTGAATTGAACATTACTCCTCCTGGTATAATCTTTTTTTCAACACTCAAATGATATAGTTTTAGAAACTGGGCCATTTTAACATGAACATGAAAAAGAGGTCGAGCACACACTAGAATTAGGCATAATTGATTTAATTAAAGTAATATATGTTTAATGTGAATTAACAGATGAGGATATTTTGGAAGTGATTTATTACATTGTTAGACATGAACTTATTTGTGATAAAATAAATTCTCTTACTTTTTTGTCACTTAATTCCTCAACTGAGTTGGGTGAAAAAGATCATCATGTTAAAGATAGTAGTCTTGAGGGTGAATCAGACCTGAGTACCAATGTTCATAATTCTTTTCTGCTCTCTATTGAATCACCTCATGAACATGCTAATCATAATTTACCCATATGCACCCTTGAATGTGAATCCTTGAGTGTTGAAGTTAAGTGAGATAGCCATGAAAATAATGGCAAACCCTTTGAAGCGTCTAGTACTATGTTTTCCCTTCATGTGAACTCAAATATTGATAACTCTAAAACAATTCAAGAAGTGGACATCAATAAGATTGCAACTGTTAAAGTGTGCTACACAGGGGTTATTTCAGGTTATGAGAGTTTGTTTTTAGTTTACATTAGTCTTGTTTCCCACAAATACCATCATTATGTTAAACATAATTTGGCCAAACACATGCAGTTGTTCCTATTAAGGAAACCAGATCCACCTAGTGATTTTAGTTAGATGCTAGGTTAGCCCAGCTGGGGACTATAAATCTAGCGCTGCATGGGAGGTAACACATGGTTTTTGTTGTGCTAGTAAATAAAAACAATTCATTGAATAAAGTCTAACTGGAGACTTTAAAATCAGTACTTTTTAAGATTCAACCCATGCTCTTTCATTTTTTTAATTTTTGTATTGTTTTGTATTGAATAAAGTGTTGATTTTTTGTATTCCATATGCTCTGTCTCTACTGTATTATTGTTCCTAGTTTTCATGCTCTGTGTTTTTAGGATGATGCAGTTATTTCATTTAAGGAGTTTAATTCCCATGATCATCTCTAGAAAATAACTTGTTCAGAGAAGTACTTTAATTTCTTGCATGTATTTTTTGTCCTATTTTTTCTAATTAAATTCATCTCACTGAAAAATTATTCTGGTATTACAAAATTCTACAATATGTGTATGGAAAATTCTACTTCATGATTTGAACTGTAATAAAAATCTGATGGATGTCTTTCATAAAAAATTATGCTCTATAAGTTGTGGCTTTAAAATAAATTCTTCTTAAAAAATATATGCTACATATATGGTGAAAATCTACTGCATATCTTTCATATACTATATTTGTTTCCAACATGTCACTATGTTAAATAAAAAAATACTTATGTGCCTAATGCTATGAACTGAAATACTTTGTTTGAAACCAATTCACTACATGATATTAAGTGGGGGGGTACATGTTTGTTGGTAGTTGTGTTTATCGTCAGAACCAATTAGTCTATATGGTGTTTAGCATGCGCCTTTCTTATATATTGAACATCCATTTGAATGATACATTATTAAAATGATTACACCCAATTAATTGTGTACCCACACCTTATATGATTCATTGAGCTATATTAAAAATCATTTTCACTAGACATAAATGTCAATGCATATACTTTCTAATGAACCCGCTGTTAAGTAATTCATTATGGAGAAAACGATTTTCGAACTTTAATGTGACTTTTATACATGTCATATATATACTTAATTGAAAAATTTGTTTTCAAATTTAATTGTATAATTTTTCCTCTCCACATTTAATGTCAACTTTGTGGAAAAATTTGTATTTTAAGTGTGGGGGAGGGTGTCAATTCTTGGCTGTGCTTAATTGAAAGCCCATCATTTTCTAATGCAATTTAAAATTTCTTGTAAAAACGGTTAAATTTTTTCTCAATATTTTTGCATAATATTAGGCTTTAAACTATATTCAAATAGTTCATTCCTTAGGTACAATACCCTGCAGGATGTTATGATTTGTTTTGAATAAGAAATTAGTGATAATGGATTATTGCTGAGTGATATGTGTTAGTGATTTAATGGAAATTTTGGTGTAGGAATTACTTCTGAGACTAATAATGGTGATATGTTAGTGGAGTTATGATCATAACTCTTGGAATTTGAATATTTATTTTGACCATAGGTGACTCATTTTTCTTTAATTTTTTTAAGTAATCACCTTAATGAGCCAATGAAAATGGTTTTTATATAAATCTCTTGAAACTCGAGGGATTTGGGCATCTGGGATCCCATAGTGAGTCTTTGAGACCCTAGATGATGGGTGCAATTCTATTTACTATAAGTATTCGGTACAATTTGAGTAAGTACACTACACAGGGCTTAGCACATGAAACATGGATTTGGAAAATTAAATAAATTATCTATGTTCAAAAATGAGTTCATTAAGATGATGGGAATGATGAATGCCGAATAAAGAAGGGTTCAACTACTTTATATGGAAATCATTTAGATTTTATCAATAAGGTGATTCAAAAATTTATTTATTTATGTTACCTACGTGATGAGTCAAAATATAATGTTCCTTCTGTTATGTTCTTAATTCCACATAAATTTAACCTTGTGTAACCCTCGAACATTATACTTACTCCTATATTAAAGTTAGTCACTAAGCAGTATCACATATGAGGCATGACAACTTCATTGCTTGATGATTCATAGTTTTCTAGAATACTAGTGAGAATTTGTTCTAAGTAAGATTTATATTAAGAAATTTATTTTCTAAAATCCTATTGACATGTTTTTGTCCATTATTTCGAAGTTCCAGACATGTTTCATCTTGTGAAATTTAATAATTTTTTTTCTAATTTCTATGATAATAAAATATGAGATTGTTTGAGGACAAACAATACTTATGTGTGGGGAAATTCAAGGGTGTCAATTCTTGACTGTGCTTAACACTGCTTAATTGAAAGCTCGCCCTTTCTTGCTGCAATTTAAAATATCTTTTAAAAAATGGTTATTATTTTTCAATATTTTTGCATAATTTTAGGCTTTACATTGTATTCCAATGGTTCTTGCCTTAGGGAATTTACCTTAAAGGAAGTTAATATTGTTTTTTAATATGAAATTAGTGATAATGGATGATTTTCGAGTGATCTATCGTAGTAATCTAATGGAAATTTTGGTTTAGGAATTACTTATTAGAGTGACATGTGTGATATGTTATGATCATAACTCTTGGAATTAGAAAATTGATTTTGATCATAGGTGACTCGTTTTTCTTTAATTTATTTAAGTATTCACATTAATGAGCCAATGTAAATGGTTTTTATAAAAATCTTTTGAAACTGGAGTAATTTGGGCATCTGGGATCCCACAGTGAGTCTCTGAGACCTGAGATGCTGGGTACGTTTCTGCATACTATAAGCCTTTTGTACAATTAGAATAAGTTCATTGCACAGTTCATAGAACATGATACATGGCTTGGGATAAATAAATAAAGTTTCTAATGTCAAAAATGAGTTCATTAAGGTGAGTAAAATAGGGAACTCCAAATAAATAAGGGGTCAACTGGTTTATATGGAAATAATTTAGGATGCATCAATAAAGTGATTCAAAATATTTTTGTTCTTGGAACCTATGTGATGAGTCAAAATATAAGTTTTCTTCTGTTAAGTTCTTAATTCTAGATAAATTTAACCTCTTGTCACCCTCGAACATTAGATATAAGACTAGATTAAAGTTAGTAACTAAGATGTATCACATATGTGGCATGAAATTTTTATTTCTTAATGAATCATAATTTTTAAAACTACTAGTGAGAATTTTTTCGATGCAAGATTCATATGAGTAGTTTTTTTTTTCTAAAAGCCTATTGACATGTTTTTTCCTTTTTCTGATGTTCTGGACTTGTTACATCTTGAAAATTTTAATAAAAACATTTTTCTATTTTTAATGATAATAAAACATGATATTGTTTTAGGGAAAAATTCTTAAGTGTGGGGGAATTTGATGTGGCCTTAAATACACATGTTTTCCCCATCTTGTTACTTAATATTTATCAATTTAATTATTTATTTTTAGACTTTCTAATAAATAATGTCTCTTTAGTATTTTTATTATAAACATTAATAATTAATCAATTTCTATATTTAATCGTGTATTATAAGATTTAAATTGATTTATTTATTTCTTACTTTAATTTTATAGAATAATAACATTTTATATAGATTTTTGTTTTTGTTCTTCATAGTTATTAATTTAACATTAATTATTTAATTAATTAATTCGACATTTACACTTAGATAATGAAGCTTTAATTTAACATTGATTGTACTAAATATTAATTATTCTAACATAATCTAAATTGTAGTTTTCTTTTAATAATTCATTTTTTGATAAATTTATCGTTACAAACTCACTGAATCTCTTTAATTTCATTTCATTAATTATTATATATTGAATAATAAAATAATAGTTATATTATTTCATTAATTAATTTCATTTGAAACAGTAGTATTTTATATGTAATTAAACATTGTTTTATAATTTATTTAATTTTATAATAAATTTTAATAATTTAATTGTTTCTGGTTTTACATTTTAGTATAGTAATAATTTATGTTATGCGAATTGAGGTTATAAATAATTTAACATATGTTTAATTGATTTTATAAATTAATTATGGTTTATGTTGTTTTTAACTTTTCAATTATTTTAATTATGATTTAGTTTTAATTAATTTTTTTGTTATTATTTTATTTTAGTTTAATTTTATTTCATTTCCCTTTTTAATTTGTTGTGACACAGTGTCACAACAACTATTTCATTTTACAATTCCACCAGGCACTGTTTCCATACGGTCTCACCATAACCTTTTCCACTATATCCTTTATTTACGGTGGTACTTCAACCTATCTTACAGTCTCACCGTATTTTTTTGCCACCGTAAACCCTTATATGGTCTCACCATTTAATTTCCAAATTACGGTGCACCCATTTCCTCTATTTCAGGGTCTCACTGCGTAGCTCATACGATCACCTATACAGGGCATCATTTCCATCCATTACGGTCACATCGTATCACTTCTTCCACCACTTGTTGTCGCTTCCCATCTATGTTTCATTGATTTATCATTTCAACAACTTCATTCATCTATGTTTAATTCATCACACTCCCAAACCAGGTGAGGTTCAAGATGAAGTCGCACCAGATTTTAGCTCACCTTGGTTGATGGGGGGCCATGATGTTGCTTGGAACGGATACTTACAGTCACTGCTGGTGAGGACTGTTTAAGCCATGCTGAGTTGTTTCGTCGCGCTGATGCATATCTGGAGAAGCGCTACTAGGGAAAGGTAGTAGAGGGAGTTTTTGGAGCTGCATCACCATATCTACTGCCACCTTAGAGGACCTGCACCCCTGGAGTTGTTACATGTTTGCAACACCCATATCGGAAGGAGGAGCCAGCAGAGGAGTCAAGGCTGAGCGAGAGGTAGGGAGCGGTGTCGTTGAAGGATCTCGGGCATCATCACACTGAATTAGATGACCAGGTGAACCAGGGGGCTTTTCCTTCACGGAGAAGGAACTGAGGAAGAAGACCATCCCATGTAGCAGTGCCGATAATTAGGGGGTGAAGGAAAATATTAATAAAAAATAATATAAAACAAAAAGTAATGATAAAAGAAATTATAAATTAACCAAATGAATTTAATATAATTTATAAAGGTTATTATATATAAAAATTATAATTATAATAAATATAAAAGATATAAATTAAAATATAATGTAACTAAAATAGAAATTATTAAATTATTTTTTTAAAAATAATGCTAAATATGTTAAATTAATTAATAACTAAAATATGAATATCGAATCTTTAATAAAGATAATAATAAGGTAATTTTTTTAGATCTAATTTAAGTATTTAATTAATTATACTGTATAATTTTTAGTAATACATATGATAATAAAAAACATAATCAATAATAATAAAATGAAAACTTAAAAATTTTATTAAATATTTAATAATAAATTAATAACTATAATATTAATATTTATTCCAGTAATAATAGTTATCAATTTATTTATCTTTAAATTTACTAGAATTAAATTTTTAAATTAACTTTAATTTATAAAATAACTATAATATGTTATTTTTATGTATTCATTTCTGCTTGTTTTTTATTACAGGTTCATATGGGAGTTGGAATCACATTCAGATTCACTTAACTAACTCGGAAGGAGTTAGTTACATGTGAAAAACTAGGGTAATGTGCTTTTTGCGAAAATACAGACATGTGCGGTGCACAACTGAGGAACTTTTAATATCGGTTTAAGTGAGCAGTGAAATGCATTACATGATAGAAGTTATAAAAATAGAGATGCAGCTGAATTTGGGGACTCTCATTGGGAAGCTATCATTTTTGTCATTCTACAATCACATCAGACGAGAGCGGGGACCCTTAATCTGAATTCACGAACACTCAATTCAATTGTGGAACCCCCGGGAGACACCAAGTGTGGTACTGGTGGCATGGAGTGGTAGGAGCAGAGTAGTAATTCATGAACATCATTCACATAGAGAAGATTCTTATTCCTCTCCTCGGTTTTATTTACATTTTATTTTATTCTTTTGAATTGAAAATGATTTTCGATTAATTACATGTGTAGGAAATTGGCATTTCTATTGGTTTATATTTTCTTCTTCTTCAACAGATTTCTTTCTATGATATTTCGATTATTTTGGTGAGATTAGATCTGATTCTCAAATATAAAATTGAGTATGCACCTTCTAGCAATAAAAAATGAAACCCTTGATCTTTCAGTGATATTGATCTTGGATTATTCTTATCAATGCATTAATGATCAAGCTACAGAAACATTCGGCAAGATTTCTTTCTGTTAACAATGTTTAACCAATTTGTTTTATGTAGTTTTTGATGTGGAAAACATCAAAAATTGAAATATAGAGTGTTATTTCATCTGGAGAGGAATAATTAACAACTAATTATTAGGGTAAAATTCAATATAATGAGGATTTATTTTTATAAACACTAGATTTCAACTTAACCAATCATACCATTTGATCAACTCTAAGCACATATGTTAAGTTTTTCTATTTTCTTGAGTTAGTACTATTGCTTCTTGCTTTATCATTTTCCAGTTACGTAAAATGGAGATTTATAGAATTAGTGTTGTTTATTTTCACTTAATCATAATCAAAATATTAAAAAAAATTAAATTTAAAAAAACTATATGATGTTTACATCATTGCTAAAAATAGTGTGGTTTTCTAGATTCAAAACCATAGAATTCACTCACCTACCTTCTCTGTGGATCGACCCTTCACCACTGTGCTAGTGTGGGTTAATAAATGTAATTTTGAGGATTGTGATGACCTACGGCCTCATCAGTAGTTTAGTCCACCACTATGATGGTTGACAACCCTTCTATCACAAATAATTCAATTAATGAAAATGATTATGAGTTATGATAAAAACACTTTTTTAAACCATAATCAATAGGATGATAGTTTTTTTTGGGTCCCTTATATATAATGAAGTTCTCAACACATATATATTAAGGAAAATAAACACTACACTGACATCCCAATGGAATTATTCTCTTTGTTTTATGTAATTTTTAAAATTCAATAAGAATAGATCAACCTGCATGAGAGTCAATAATAAAAATAAAAGAAGGGTTTAAAGGTAATTTTTATTATGTGTCATGATCTCTAATAAAATTGAATCTAGTGGATGATAATTCAAGAGTTTTCAATTATTGGAATTAATGATAATTCAGAACAGCATCATCACAATGTTCAAGAGAATAATGATAAAAAATAAAAAAGGAGGAATAAAAAAATAACACTTCTTTATTTCTTATCTATACACATATATATAATTCAATTTTGTTAAAGAAGAGTATTGTTGAAAAATATGAAAACAATAGAAGACTATTTGATGGTATAGAAGTAGAAAATAGACACCCAACAGTTATCATTCATACCTAATCATAAGATTCAATGAGAGAATGTTTTAGTATGGTTCATTTTCACTAATAATATTATCTTTCAGTGCATTTATCATGAATAATATTTGCGTGTCAAATAAAATTAATGTGGGGGAACCAGTGCAGTCTTCCATGAAAGGAAGAAAGACCAGAAAGAAGAATTGAAGTCTTGTGTAGTTTTATTTTTCATGTATTGAATTATTTATTATCATAAATAAAGGAAAAATGTATACTATATTATTTAAATAAAAAGAACTATTTTTATGCAACCCTATTTTCAAACCAAAAATAATAAGAGGTACTTTCATGTTTTTGTATAAATATGACAAGAATAAAATAAAATAATGGATGAACAAAAATGGCTACCAAAATAATCTAAAATAAAAGTAATTTTTAGTTATTACCCAAATTGTTATCATTTAATAGTGTTGGAGTCACTAAAACACTATTTTCATATGTGAAAATATATGTTTTTATGATAAACCATGCACTTATGAAGATCATTGGATAATTATAGTCACCAGTAAGATCATAGATGAATCCATATGAAGTAAACTAATATTCTTATCACATTTAGAGGTTAACCAATAACATCATTGTTATTATTCTATGTGTGTTTTTGGGTGTGATTCTTACAAGAACAAAATAAAGAAAAGAGAAAAATAGTTCTATACACCTGAAAAATTGAAATGTAACTAATTAAATGTGATAATAAGTTTAAATTTTATTTCAAGACACAAACACGGATCCAGTACACCCATATTAGTGATTAATACATTACTAACTTGTTCATTAAACCACATAATAATCCTTTACATGTAGGATTTGATCATATTTTCAGGGTAACGATGAACAGAAAAATGCATAGCTACTGTGAAATTAAACCATGATACACAATTAGATCAAAATGTTCATCTAAATATCCCAAAAATTCAAAAAGTACTATCTCCACAAACTCTATTGGAATTATTATACTAACAATGATCTGAATTGTACATATTTCCATGCTTCCTAAAAATTTTAACAATTTCACATAGAATCTCCAAAAATTACAAAGAGAATTTATAACTTCAAAAACAAAGGCATTATATATGGGTATCCCTCCTCATTTTATATATAATTTCTATATAAAGAGGATACATTATAGGTGGTAATTACCCAATTATTGTAGAATAGGGTTTTATTTTTATATCATGCTCCATATATGATGGTAGTAATGTAATTTATAATGTTGATGTATATATTTTATAGGTTTCATTGTTGGTGGTTTCTGAATAATATTGTTATATTGATTTGATTTTTAGGATTTTATTGATTATATAGGATGATTTATTATAGAAATATTATCATAAAATGCACATGGGTATCATGGTATTCTTAATTATGGTAAGTCATGATGAGAATCCTTGTGATTTTACATACTCGCCATAGCAAGTGGATGTTGATTCACATATTTATGATCTATATCAGTAGATTTAGGATTTAGTGAATGGTTTTTTATTGAATAAGACTGAGTTATGGTTGTGAAGTAGTGAACAAATTCAAAAATATATAGGTTATTTTATTTTCATTATGTTTTGAAATATTTTATTTTTTACTTTTGCGTGCGTTGGGTTTATTGTATATGTGTCTGTCTAAAATCAAATTCATTATTCTGTAGCATTCAATATTATTGAGCTTTATTGTCGCATATTGTTGTATATCAGTTTACCACTATATGGTGTTGGTTGTTTTATATTTTTTTATCTAACCATTTTGGTTAAGGGGATAGTTTCAAGGATTGATTAACAGTTTGATATGGCTTGGGGTTATGTTTGAGTGGTTGAGATTGTTGATGATGATATAAATGGTAGAAATTTTGTTCAATCATTATAACATCCCATATTTTTATAGAATATGATATTTTCATATATATTAACATTTAAGAATAAGATATTAATTTTATATTAAAGGGGATTCTATGTATGATATTATAATCAACATACAATAATGTGTTTCTCCGAAATCTTAAGACGCACATAAGACTGAGTTATACCAAAAAATAGTACATTATTAAAATTGTTATTTTAAATTGTAGTTGTCACATAGAAATTATATTTTTAGGAATAAAGATAAATAATAATATTATGTTCACACAACTTTGTTAAATTTTTATACATTAATCAAATAAAATTTAGAGCCTTAAACTGATAATAAATATAATTTTTTTGCATAAAATACACTAATATATTTTAATGGTAGCTTTACAGCCTTTGGATGGAGAACCCATTTTAAATATTGTTTTTAAAAAATTTATACATTATAATAGAAAAAATAAAAATCTTATTTGGAAACAGGCCATCAAAACATACTTTGGTTGAGTTTTGGTAGTTTTCCTTTTAAAATTTATATTTTACTGAATAGTGAAAAATACTGCATTTTAATTCAAAACTAACTTTTCTTCTAATTTATTTTTATTTTAAATTATATTAGGATTTTTGTTAAAGTAGATTTAGATTTTTTATTTATAATTTAATACAATTTTTGTAATTGGTGTTATTTTCACATTGAAATTTGATATCAACTGATGTCATGCTTTTGATGGGTTTTATTTTAAAAAAATGTGTTTTCTCATTTTGACAAAGAAAATTAATTTTAAATTAATTACTGAAACTTATGTGTTTTGAATTTTTGAAATTAATTCCTTATTTTTAACCATTTGGTTTAAATTATGTAAACAGATTCATTTTATTTTTGGTCATGATGAACAATACGTTTAGTAATTATTTTTATTTACCACAGTTAAATGGTAAATCAGGTAATTAAGGGTGAAAATAATATTATAATAATATAAAACACCCCTATCATAAGTCCAAATATTATTTTATTAGATATGGATGAATAATACAGCCCTTGGGATGAAAATATTACCTTTTGAAGCCATTTGAGTGTTATTACGACACTTATAAAATTTATTTTAATGTAAAGGAAAATATGTTATAATCTTATATCTTCTAACAAAAATAATTTTAATATGGGTTTATATACATGATATATTGGACATTAAGTTATCATTATAAATATTGGAATATTTATTACATCATGGTATTTTATTTATAATATTTATACATTAATTAATTACAACTAATTTTGACATAATGGTGATGGAGTGAAAAATTTATTAATTAAAGAATCAAATATATGATTTCGTAAATGTTAAAATAAATATTATTTGACATAATTTATGTCCTTCATGATTTTTATAGGGGAATATGAAATGTTAAATGTCTATTAAATAGTTTTTATTGAAGTTATCTATTTAAGATTTTATTAAAATTCATTAAAATGGATAGTGTAAAAATCAAAATAATTGATGTTTTATAAAAATAGTAATTTATTAAATAATTTAAAAACACTAAAGATATTTAAAATCCCAAAGTAAAAATGAAAAGATCTAAAAGTTAAATATGTTTCCCATTATGGACGAATATCTCCATTTAAGTATAATTAGTAGCCTATTAATAATTAAAATGTTATTACAACATTTAAAATTATAAGAGAACAATAATGGGTAAACTGAAATGATATGGTTTAAAATAAAATATATAAATTTATCAAAAAATTTGGATGATGGGATTTCATGATATAATCAAATTATATTATTCATTTCTAATTTTTGTGTTCTTTTAATTAGAAAGTTTTATTATATTAATTTAATAATTTTAGAGCATCTAAGGGTACCCTTTCCCTCTCCTACAAAAAGGTAACATATCTTATTTGTTACTAACAATTGAATAACCCATTTATGTTCTTCCAATAACTTTCCAAACTCTTAATATAATCACTCCTATCATTCTAGAAGACTCCCTTACTGATGAAATCCCACCAAGGAAGCCATTTGGTATTAACCAAAAGAAGATACCCAATTAAGTTGTTACGACCTCTCTTGTTCTTTTTAGTTTCATTTCCATTATCCACTACCTAAACACTTATTATTATATTATTACATATAAACACCACTATACTAAATATAAAATGATTCTTTTATTATATGTATTATATCTATACATACACACACCTTCATTTAATGGGTAACAAACAAATTGTTTCTGTGTAAGTTGATCAATTTCTTCCCAAAATGATGATTATTCAATTTTCATTTACCACCTCTCATGGTGAAAATTATTATGGAAAATATTTTTAAATATGATATATATTATATTTATATTGTATCTAGGATTATCTAATTTTTAGTTATAAAATATTATTTTTCTTTCCATGTTGTGTAAATACGATAATTTCTTCTTAGGAAAGGTGGAGTAGTGCCCCCTCAAAGGGATATGACTCATTCCCGCCATATGTGGAATGTATAAAGGATGTATTTATTTTAATACTGATACATATATGACATTAATATTATAATTTAATTATAATATACATTTATATCATTTAATTCGTAATCTTCTAATATAAAGATGAAATGAAAGTATCGTTCATGCGTACGAACAACCTACCGTCTCTATGAGCTATGCATTTCATTTCATATAACAAAATATTATGGATTTTTATAAATACATATGTATTAGATATATATTATAATAAAATCATGAATAATATTCTTAGAGATGAAGGAATTTTTACATCATGGACAATTTACATCAAAATAGTTCCATTTTTTGACTCGAGTTCCAAATATTAGCAAAATTTATAATAAGATCATAAATTGTTATGTAATTTTAATAACATGTTAATAAGTGTTATAAAACATATATTAAAATTAAAAAATGTACTCAAGAAACTATAAATTAACATAGGTTTATTATATAGAAAAATAAAGAGTGTATGAGACAAGTCAGACTGAAGTTGAAGGAATTCATCTCAATCTTCATTCATTGAATATTATTCTGATAATATACACCTTCTTTTATATGGTGTTTAATTGCCCCCACTGACTTTTAATCTCAGTCATTTTTTTTTGAAGGGAATCTTTTTTTATGAAGCGTTTAACTAAAAGAAAAAATGACTTTTTAAAATTATGCGGTGACAATGACTTATCCATCTCTGTAATAGTTATTTGATATTTGGCATCCTCATTATTCCTTAATATTTTTAATAGGAATAAATAAATACCCTATTTCTTCTTTAGGTATTTTGGTATTGGAAATTGGTTTGAAAATGTATTGACTTCATCAATATAATAAAATTATTTTTTATTATTGAAAATGAAATTTTATGATTGAAATGTTCAAAATTGAAATATTTAATTATTTTTGAATATATAATTTAATCTTAACATTTGACATGTGGTTACATGATAAATTTAATATGGGTGGTTATATGATAATAAAATGATTTGTGGTTCCCTGATAAACAATGGATAATTTTTTTTATAATAACCTCCAATGCATTGGGTATGGAAGTCATTCATACCACTATTCCTATTAGTGAAATGTGTTGAAGTCGACCAGGTAGTTATTCAATTTAAGCATGAGTATGTCCCATGTTTCTATTATATGTAATTTGTTTCTTTAAATTGGATATATGGTAATATTTTGATTACATAAAATTTTATGAAATGATAATATATTCAGTGAAGTGTATTTACTACTTCTTAAGGGTGAGAAGTATTACATTATGATAATTATTCATAGTTTAAATGTTTTCTCCAGACTAACAGTTTTCATTATATATGTATCCCTTATTTTAATTTTTATGCTCATCCCATGTCTTGAAATGTTTTTCAGATGATTTAAAGAAGAATAGATTAATGGATATGACCTAGAAAAGTTATATTGTCTAAACTTGAAAGGAAACCATATTTGTTTTTGATTGTTTTTTTATTAAGAAAAAATTGATAGTGAGTTGAGAAGAATAGCCAAAAGGTCTAGGTTCCCGTAATCCATACCTGAAAGATAATTATATAAAAGGATAAGAATAAGGGAAGTGTTACAAGGGGTGATTACTAAGCCTGGTGGGTTGAGTACCACATATGTCTACCTCCACCATAGGGATACATAAATCAAGAGTTCCAAAAGACAACATCATACCCATCTCCAAAACCGAGTTTTTCGACTACGCAATGACAACATGATTTGCCTCTCGATAAGCATGTGAGATCACACAGATGAGTTTCTCAATGTTATTAAAACAGTCACTACAATATGTAAGAATATTCAAAGGAACACTATTTTCTTCTTTCTTATAAAGCCTTGATAGAAATTTCATAATCGGATTCAATACATATGTAATTACACTTATATTTAATGTCATACTGGAATACATGCACAATAGCCCATAATTCTACTTCATAAGCCACTCCATTGTTAGTGTAATGGTAGAATAATCCTTTGAAAATTTCACAGAAGGTGTGAAAAACATGCCCACAACCAGAGTGTACTGGTATACCAGAGGTTGCACCGTCAAAGTTAACCATGATCCAGGAGGAGATAAGTGGAATCCATCTTATGTATTTGAGCACCATGTGCTTGCTTGACCTACCTACAACACCATACGTACGAAGGATGTCAATATCCTCAATGCAGTTGGACATATCCCCTTTTTGATGAACAGAGGTATCATACACCTCCCAATGAATCATCATCCTTATAACAATTATAGATGGTTGTGGGCCATCAAAAGTGATAGTATTCCTTGAATTATAGGTTTCTAAAAAACTACCATTATGGTCACAAGAAGGAAGATCTATATATTCTCACATCGGCCAGAATTTGTGAGCAGTTCCATAAAATTCTGCACCGGCATTTGAGTATCAAACTGCATTCCAAATAAATATCCAACATATTCCCACAACAGCTGTAAAAAAATGAAATTAAAAAAATAAATGATTAATATATTCCTCTACCTTGTAGCATAAAGCGCATACTTACGCCATGTGTTGTCTATTCCTCTGAAGTTTCTCATGAGTGGGTAATCTACGATTCCATATCCCCTAAATATTAATAAAACTAGAGGGTCGAATGAATGATACCCTGAATTTTATAAGTTGTGACGGTAATCATTTGAATACCCTTCAACGGAATTTATAATAATCTCTGTTATTGAATTGACCAAACCCGCTACCCTTCCATATCAGTGTGTCATGCTCCATGATGAAGTACATTTGAATGTCTGGTGGATATTGGGCAGGTAACAAGTGGTTGTGACTTTAATGATGAGTGATAAGAGTTCTGATGGTCAAGTCTAAAATAATAGGAGGTACTTTAACCAGGAAATATAGTGGGGTGACAAGCCAATTACTGATCAAATGATGTGAATGAAAAAATAACTTGTATATGAATTGAAGTCAAATTATTGAATTATCTAAAGATTATTATTTTTTAGGTAGGGTCATTACACTTGGTAACATAGGGATATTTAGATAACTTTAGGATTTAGAATAGTGATAATAGATTATCCATAAATTTAATTTTTCTTTATAGTAAAATTTAACTAATATACCTTTTGAATATTACCATTTTTCTTTATCTAATATATGTATGTTCTGAATGATTTTCTGTATAGGAAACATTGAAGATTGGCTGAGATGACACAATGAGTAATAAAATCCTCTAAATCAGCTTTCTATGATGGTTGGTATTGGAAGTGAATAGTTTTTTGTGGTGATGGATCTGTAGACTCTGGTGATAAATGGTGGTGGTGTTCATATATGAGATCAATTAGAACAACTACTAAGGGATATGTTGGTAGTGTAGCATTTCATGAGGAATCAACCCCCATCATTCAAAAGAGAATCTAAACCTATGAAATATGAACGGTGGATTAATGTACTAGAAAGAATTTTTTATGAAATGGGGTGTTTAGATATTCAAAAGGTCAGTCTTAGACTACATAATTTCAAGGTGATTCCAATCAATGGTGGTAAATGATTAAAAATATCAAAGTATGTGAAGATATTAATGCCATGGAATAAGAAGAATTTAAGATTATCTTCCCTGAGATACATTTTCCTATGACTTTTTGACATATGATAGAAAATAAAATCCTGAAATTTAAACAAAATATGGATTAATATATTGTTTTATATAAATAAAATTCCTCACATTTGTCATGTAAAATCCAAATTTTTATTTGGGATATTGATAGTATGTTAAATCGGTATTACACAGGATAGAATGTGAAGTATTGAAGAAAATTTGATTCTCGTGAGTTCAAAATATATGAGAAACATGTCTGATATGTTGAGAAGGTATAATTGTTGTATTTTTATAATCATGTGTTCAATGAGAGAAAACAAAAGAAATGATCTAGTTAGAAGGAAATATGAATGAATTTATAATTGATGTCTGGATGTAAGAATACTAAATTTCGAACTTTGGAGAAGTGAGGTAAAAATCAACCTATAGAATGACTGTTAATGTCCCCAACAGTTCATTTGATTTGGTATAACTGGTTATATTTCACATATCATTAATTAAGATAATCAACTATGCAATGAAAAATCGTTAGTATGATTTTTTAGTTGCAATGAGTTAGGTCATGATGCCCATGTGTGTCTAATGTTGATTACATAGGGTGTAAAATCGCAAGATCAAAAGCCAAAGGGTGTAGAAAAATAACTTGCTACTACTATGGCTGATGTGGTACCATCAATTAATGTGGTGAAGGTATGTTATAGTTTTTTCAAAATATTTCAATACTCTATTTGACTCTGGATCATTACATTCATTCATTTCTGAGAGATCTACATGTAAATTGGAAATATAACTTCTTGAATGTGATAGAGAATATTTGGTAAAAGCCCCAGGAGGAAGTTTTAAAGCATCCATGATTCATAGGAATCTTCTTATAATCATTACTGGGACAGACATTTCCAGAAAATCTTGTTGAACATCCAAGAGTGGAATTTGATTCCATTTTGGGTATGAATTGTCGTTTAGTTTTTAATGATAAAATAGATTGTAAATTAAATATTATTTTATTAAATGATTTCATACCATTGATAAAATTTCACGAATATTAGAGATTCATTAAATATAGAAGTGAACGTTATCTGTCACATGTTGTTGAAACTAATGAATCAATTTTGGTTTGTTAAATTCTAGAATTGAAAGAAATCATAGTTTTTTTCTTGATGAATTGCTTGGTATTGTTCCCGATGAGGAGGTTGAATTTACAATTGATTTAATTTTGGATTTTATGCATGTTTCCAAACCCTATTGTTAAATGTATCATGTATATCGGGTTGAATTGAATAAAATAGTTTCACGAATAGCATGACAAAGTATTCATTAATCCAATCACATCACCATGGGGTGGTATTGATTTATTTTTTACAAATCAATAGGGTTTTATGAGACATTATATTATTTATATATCCTTGAATAACATCACTTTTATGAACAAGTATCTTTTTTCTTGTATCGAGGATTTGTTTGATCAACTTCATGGAGATCAGTATTTTTGGAAGATTGATTTCAAGTATGGGTAACATCTACTAAATGTGAAGGAAGATAATGTTCTAAAGATATCCTTCTGAATGATATATACGAATTATGAATTGGTAGTTCGTACCTTTGGGTTATCTAATTCCATAATTATTTATCATTCTCATGAATAGAGTCACTCATTAGTTTTTAGGATCAGTTTTTTGGTGTCTTTATAGATGATATTTTGTTGCATTCTAAAATTTTAAAGGGAAATGAAAGTCACTTCATATTTTATTTAAACCCATAAAAGAAAATAAATATCATGGAATGATTAGTAAGAGTGAATTTTGGTTGGAACAAATTTCATTCCATGGAATTATTTTTTTTAATGATGGCATAAATGTTGACCCTTTTAAAGCAATATTTGTTGAAGAGTTTCGATGACCTAAAAATATCACATATATTCATATTTTTCTTAGATTATTTGGGTACTACCGGAGGATTGTTGAAATCATGTATTGGTTATCTATCACACTAACTATGTTAACATGATTGGTATTTATGTCCATCTAGAAACAATATTGTGATGATTGTTTTTGGAAACTGAAAAAATTATTGAATGCTCCTGTTTGAGCCCTACCTTCCCGGAATGGTGAATTTTTTTGTAAAGACTCGGAAATTTCAATGGATTTTTTTTAAATACTTTTGAATTTTATGAGTATGTAGTTTTTGACGGCACCAGAATCTGAGGCCCATTGTGCCTGGAATCAATTTTTGATGTCCTGTTCGGGTACGTTTAGTAAACGTACTAGTGGGTTTTTCTATTTATTGAACTGGTGCTCTGAATTGAAATCTGAGGACACTGATGAACTCGCAGGGCCAGTATTCACATAAGGGGACCTTTACCATAGTTGTGTTTTATGCGGGTTGAAAGTTAATTTTTGGGGATATTGAATAAATTAAATAAAATTGTTGTACACAATTAAACTAATTTTTGTTAGTTATAACCTACAGGAGGTAGTTAAGGGTGGGACCACACCCCACATAAACTCCCTGAGAGGATTTAGTGTGGTGGGGCCCACAAGAACCCATACCCTTCCACCTCCCCTCAACTCCCTGAGAGGGTTTCCTTTGTGGTGGAAAATCACTACAGGGGAGGCTCTCAAGATTTAGAAGAGGGGTGATCCTTCTTCGATGAAGATCACCATTTTTCAACGAAGAACATCCCCGACGATGAACGTGAAGGACTTCTTCCAACGACGCTTCTTCCTCAGATGCACATTGATGCCCAGGAGTCTACATCGCCTATGACAACGACTCTTCTACCATCGTTGATGGGAAGACACCATTCTTCCATGATTCCTGACTACCGCAGCGCTCATCTTCCGCGGCTCGACGACGTGCGATGTCATTTGCAAGGTAGGGGTTTTGTATAATTTATAATTGAATACATTATCTTGATTGTGTTGTTTTCTTTGGAATATTCTTGGCCATATGTTACCGCCTAATGTGGAGGGCACAGCCTGAAGGCCCTCCATTGTTCATTGTTTTTGATTCACAATGGGATGTGGTGACGATCGAAGGTTGTGGCTGCACGCCAGCCGTGTGCGGAGGAAACGCGGCTCGCAACTGCAGGCCCCTCGACTGACGAAGAACCAACCGGCTAATCCGGCTGGACCAATGATACGGTGGTGCCATAAGGGCACCGCGCTGAGGGGGACATCGACCCGCAACCCACAAGCCGCTTTGGCGGTGAACCGGCCGGCTCGTCAGCCAGCTAGGTGATGGAGTCGCATCACCCGAAGGAGCCGTGCCGCAGGACCGCGGCCCGCCCAAGGGGGCCGCTTGCGTCGGGAAGGCCATCCGTCTTTGGCCGACCGGTTGGGAGGGCGGCGCCACATGGTGCTGCTGGTTCGGTAAAGCCCCCCCCCCCCCCCGGACCACTCGGCCTTCCAGGCCTAGCCGCTCGCTCGGCCGGGCCGCGTCCTGCTGGCACATGTCGGGCCATGCCCGGCCGCGCACTGCTGGGTCGAGTCATGCAGCACCGCGTCGCGCCACGCCATTCCAGGTAGCGCCGCACCCCACCTTGCTAGCCTGCGTCATTCATCGGGCCATTTCGTCCCTCTTCCGGGTCGGACCAGCCAAAAACCGAGTTCACCTGATTCGTCGGCCCACTGAGCTTAACGGGCCAAGCCCGTTTTACAACATAAAGATGAATATCTTGTAGACTGCGCATCTGATCGACGCGTCTTCTGTGGAACTAGGACCCTCGTGACGTGGAAGTCCTTTTTCGATACTCTAACTGAGTTTTGGATGACTTTGGAAAATGGCCGGGTTTGGAACGAGCGTAATTCCAACCGGGACCCTGGAACGAAAAAGCCAATAACTCTCAGACCGGGCGTCTGATTGGTGTGCTGTCTATTGCGTTGGGTTTATTTTGACGAGATGGAACTATGAAATACATCAACTATGGAATTCATGACATTTTATGTATCAACCATTTGCTCATGGAGGTGACCCTCCTGGAATTGAGTGTGTTGTGTGAGGGAACCCTAGTGCTGGATGCGACTGCGTCGACTACTGTTCTGGAATCCTCTGTTGGTTCGACACTGACGACTACCATACTGTAATCCTTCGTGGGTTCGACGACGATGACTATTGTTCTTGTTTCTTGTGTGGGTCCGGCAGTTTGACCTCTGTACTTGTATCCTGTGTGGGTCCGGTAGAGTAGCTGGTCTTGTTTCATGTGTGGGTCCGACAACTTAGTTGTTCTTGTATCATGTGTGGGTCTGATAGCATAAATGAATCAATGACTACATCTGATCATCTCTATCTCTATCTGAAATATGTATACCTGTGTGATATGAGTCTTGATTTTCAATCATTATCATCGATGTCATTTATTTCTTTCATTTTTGGACTGGATTTTATTTGGGCTCGAGATTTGGAGACTTACTGTGGTTGATAACTTTGGTAAATGTATGGGCATATACCTAAGTAAGGTTGGTTGATACTTTTTTTGTATATTTTTTCTATGATGTATCCTTTGTGGATTCTAGGAGACCTTTGGGGGTCTCGGGGTCCCTACTGAGTATCGTATACTCACCGATGCACGAGATTTATCCGCACTACGTTGCGTTGGTTTTAGACGACGGAGCGGATAGACAGACTTGAGGTGGTGGGGAGGCCATCTGTACCAACCCTTCAGGTGGGATTCCCAAAGGATGACTCTGTGGTTACTGTTTTACTTTACTGCAGTTGCGAAAGCTTTCAGTTGTTCTGTACTTTCAGTTGGGTTTGTATACTGGGCCATTTACTTTTCAGCTCTTACTTTTGTACTCAATTTACTTTGTGATTACATCTGTTGCGTACTCTATTATGGTGTTTACTATTATAAATGAAATTCCTTCCATTTTACTGGGATTTAAGCCTTTGGTGCTAGTTTCCAGCCGCTGGCATATGGAAGACGTGCTTGGGGTAGTCTCAGCATGGGCCCCGAGTACGGGTCGTGAAATATTTGTATCAGTGGAGTCGGTTCTACCGTAGAACTCGGGACTCTGATCATTCTTATTGTGAGGCAATAGTGTTAATAGTATTGAGTTTGGTTTTCATTCCAGGGAGTTCATTGTTGGTGTGGTGGCCCATGTATCCATACACTAGGACCCTAGCCTCTGATTTCTGACTGAGTGCACGAAAACACTGATTGCATGTGTGTTTTCCTTGAAATGTTTTCCTTGTGATTACTTTGTGTCATCTCTCAAGGTACACCATTTTGACCGTGGCACACATGTTTTTTTTCAGAATGGCCCCACAAAGGCAGCCAACTAGGGTTCTGACATATGTTCGAGATGGCAGCCCATCGAGCGATGAGGCCTCGGTACAGGGCACAATCACAGCGGAGGCACCAGCAGTACCACTACCCGTTGAGCCACCGATACTTCCAACCCCGACATCATAGATTGCATGCCGCCTGATGGCGTTTCAAGAGTTTCAGCGACATAGGAAACCTAGGTTCCATGGAGGGACGGACCCTCAGGCAGCCGAGGATTTTTTGGATGCTATCGTCATTGTTTTCATATTGGTTGGGACCCCATCCGACCATATGACGATCCTTGTCGTGAGTCTTCTGTATGCAACAACAGGTAGATGGTGGAGCCAGATACTCCAGGTGCATGATGAGGAATCACTTCTTTGTATAGACATCGATAGTTTCTTCTGTTGGGAGTTTGTTCCAGCCTCCCATCGTGCGTTACAGATTCAGGAGTTACTACATCTGCAGCAGGGTAGAATGACAGGAGCTCAGTTCTCAGTGAGGTTTACGGACCTCTCACGCTACACTACGTATATGGTACGAGA
This sequence comes from Viscum album, assembly GCA_963277665.1. Taxonomy (NCBI): domain Eukaryota; kingdom Viridiplantae; phylum Streptophyta; class Magnoliopsida; order Santalales; family Viscaceae; genus Viscum; species Viscum album. The sequence continues at coordinate 1,440,529,219 of OY728159.1, forward strand.
CCCGTTCATCAGGGCCCAGACCTTCGACCAGGGACAAATGCATGAGATCAGGGCTTCGATGATTCCCCTCAGCATCCCGGCGCATGGATGGGTGTTGGAGAAATCCCTTCTAGTGGAGAAATTTCTCGCTGAGTAGTCACCTGTGGCGAGACCCACCACAGGGAGACACGTATTGGAGTCCTCTTCAACCGGTAGTAGACAGATGGAACAGGGGTCCAAGAGGACCATGACATCAGGTGGGAGACCTCAGGATACAAGTTCGGTGGTGCAGGGAACATGAACCAGAGCCAACCTTACGAAGAGCAGGTAGTGCTATGCATGCCGTGGGCAGGGCCACATGGCTAGTGACTACCCGACTCACCATCCAGAAGAGCAGTAGACTGTAGACGGACCTACCAGGAAGAGGTAGAGGTTTGACCATGGTGGTCAGCCAGGAGCGAGTAGACGAGGCAGAGGAGCTAGTCGAGCAGTGGGTGGTGGACGATGTTTCGAGGCTCTACCACCACCACCAGGAGTTCCACCCCGACCACAGTGAGCTGGCAGATAGAGGAGAGCACAACTCCAGACAGTCAAGGCCTACGACCATGGCATACCTGAGATGATTCGAGGTACTATCTGTGTCTACTCCACCCTTACTACGGTTCTTATAGACACATGTGCGAGTCATTATTTTATTTCTCCTCAACTTGTTTGGACTGGGGCCGGTAGTTTGAGTTTACTCTATGAGGTGAGAGACTTAGCTACGATCTTCTTGTAGCGGCATTGATGCTTTATGACATCATCATGGGTTTAGACTAGTTATCTTTAGTCCATGCTCAGATTAACTGTATTAGGCACAAAGTGCGTTGTGTCCGCATGGATGGGACCAGGTTCACCTACACCGGCAAGAAGGAATCCTTTACAGTGTGGGATGGACTTACACAGAGGAGAGGGAAACCGATCACACATCAGTTGGCTAGTCTGATCCTCAGAGCGATTGATGTTCGGAGTCTAAGTTTTCCTATTGTGGTGGATCAGTATGTAGATGTTTTCCCTGGTAACATTCCAGGACTACCTCCTCGTAGAGAGGTAGACTTCTACACAGATTTGTACCCTGGGACAACACTGATATCTACCCCAGTATATCGGATGGGTCCCACCGAGCATCCTGAACTGCAGGTATATTTGGTGGACTTGTAGGTAATGGGATTCATCCGACCCAGTGTTTCACCCTAGGCTTCTCCGATTTTGTGCGCCAAGAAAGCGGATTGGAGCTTGTGAATGTGTGTCGACTACCGTCGCCTGAATCAGGTTACCGTAAGTAACATGTACCCACTTCCTAGGATTTCCGACCTCTTCTATCAGCTCAAGGGAGCACGATGGTTCTCAAAGATAGACCTCAGGTTAGGATATCACCATCTCAGAGTTTGAGAAGAGGGTGTGCATAAGACGACCTTCATGTGTCGGTATGGCCACTACGAGTTTTTGGTAATTCCCTTCGGCATGACCAATGCTCTGGAAGTGTTCATGACCCTCATGAACAAGGTCTTCCAGCCATACCTCGATCGTTTTCTTGTATTCTTCATCGATGACATACTGATTTACTCGAATACTGAGGAGGATCACGCCTACCACTTGTGGGTTATTCTGGATACACTTTTAGAGCACCAGGTTTATGGTAAGCTCTCAATGTTCTAGTTATTTATTAGAGAAGTTCACTTCTTGGGACATGTCATCTTGGAGGCGGGGTAGCAGTGGATCCAGTGAAGATCAAAGCAGTGCTTGCTTGGGAGCCACCCAGGAGTGTAACAGAGGTTCAAAGTTTCTTGGCCAAGCTGGATAATATCGGATGTTTGTTCCAGACTTCTCCTGAGTTGCTGCACCGCATTCATCTTTGAAAAATAATGTGAAACCATTCATGTGGTCAGATAGATTCCATCAGATCTTTCAGGAGCTAAGTCGGAGATTGACTAGTGCGCCCATATTGAGGCTACTTGAGAAAGGAGATGGGTACGTAGTTTACAATGACACATTAGGGACCAGACTTGGTTGTGTCCTGATGTAGGAGTGAGCAGTGATCGCATAGGGTTCGCGGCAGTTGAGACAGCATGAGCAGAACTACACTACCCATGACCCGGAATTAGCAACAGTGGTCTTTCCCTTGATGATGTGGCAACACTATCTGATGGGCAAGCACATTACAGTCTACTCTAACAACCAGTGTCTCAGGTACATCTTCTCGCATAAGGACCTGAACCTGATAAAATGGTGATGTCTCGAGTTCCAACAGGACTATGACTTTGAGATAGTCTATACTCCTGGGAAGGGGAATGTTGTAGCTGATGCTCTCAGCCGGAGATCGGGCATTCAGCTTTAAGGAGAGGAGACTGAGTTGCTAGCCGCATTGCAGATATCCGTTGTGGATAGTGATGGAGCATGCTTTCTTCAGTATCTCACAATCTTTCCTCCCCTACATCAGTGATTCATAGAGGAACAACATGGGGACGTTTATTGTGCGGCGCGACGCGCTCAGACATCCATAGGGCAGGAACCTGATGGATTTTCTGAAATAGGTGAGCACGTTATCATCTTCAGGGGACGTACCAAGGTACCAGTTGCACTACTTGAGAAGGTGCCAAGAGATTTCTACACTTCCCCTCTAGAAGTATATCCAGGATGTGCGAAGATGTGTCAGGACCTCATATGACAGCAATGGTGGCCTGGTATGAAGAAGGCTTTAGTAGAGTTCGTTTCAAAATGCCTCACTTTTCAGTAATTTTAGGTGGAGAACCAGGTACCAGCAGACCTGGTACAACACTTAGAGGTCCCAGAGTTGAAGTGGGATGGGATCTCCATGGATTTCATTATGGGGATTCCACATTCATCCAGAGGACATGACTCTATCTGGGTGATCGTAGAACGACTCACCATGTCGGCCCACTTCCTACAGATAAGAGTGCAGGGGCCAGTAGAGATCTTGGGATGCCTATACATACATGAGATTGTATGTCTTCATGGGTTGTCAGTGACTCTCGTTTCCAATCGGGACGCACGCTTTACTTCCCGAGGTTGGAAGGGGTTGTAGGAGGCATTTGGAATGCAGCTACGTCTGAGCACAACCTTCCATCCTCTGATGGATGGCCAGACTGAGAGAACCCTTCAGACTCTTGAGGACATGCTCCGTGCATATGTCCATGACTTTGGTCACAACTGGGAGGATCACATACCCTTGGTGGAGATTTCATACAACAATAGTTACCACTACACCATCAGGATGTCCCCTTAAGAGGCATTGTATGGCTGACCTTGCATATCACCTCTCTGCTGGACTGGCCAAGGGGAGTCAACACATGTAGGACTAGAGATGGTGCAGGCTATGACGGAGAAGGTACAAATCATCCATGAGTGGATGAAGACTGCACAGAGCAGACAAAAGTCCTATACTGAAGGAGGCAGAGACAACTGGAGTTTGAGGATGGTGACCACGTCTTCTTACGGGTCTCACCTTGACGTGGTCTACAAAGATTTGGCTGGGGAGGCATGTTATCTCCATGTTTCATCGGACCTTTCCAGGTCCTCTACAGAGTAGGGAAGGTGGCTTACTGCTTGGCCCTCCCACCTCAGTTGAACCGGGTGCATGACATCTTCCACGTATCTCAGCTGAGGAGATATGTGCACGACCCGACCCACTTCATAAATTACAGGGAGCTGGACATTATTGACGGGGAGACATTCACGGAGGTCCTGGAGGAGATCAAGGATCGATATGATTGGGTCCTATATAGACTGTCAATTCCTCTGGTGTGCGTTCACTGGAATAATGGGAACCTCCAAGAGAGCACTTGGGAGCGGGGGGGGCTCAGATGTGTGCTCTGTACCCCCATTTGTTTCCCTACTGCGTGTTGTATATTTACCGGGACGTAAATCCCTGAGGTGGGGGTAATGTAAAGACCCATAAATTTCAAAGAAATTATTTTTTAAATACTTTCGAATTTTATCAGTACGCAGTTTCTAACGGAACCTCAATCCGTGGCCTGGTGTGCCCAGAATCAAATTTTTATGTTTTTTTGGGTACATTCAATAAACGTACGAGCAGGTTTTTCTATCCTTTAAACCAATGCCTAGAATAGAAATCTGAGGATACAGATGAACTTGTAGAATCAGTATTCGCTTAAGGGGACCTTTACCACTCTTGCATTTTATGTCGGTTGAATTTTAATTTTTGGGGATATAGAATAAATTATATAAAATTGTTGTACACAATTTTATTTATTTTTTGTAGTTATAACCTACAGGAGGAAGATAATGGTGGGACCACACCCCACATATCCTCCCCTGAGGGGATTTAGTGTGGTGGGGCCCACACGAACCCACACCGTTCCACCTCCCCTCAACTCCCCATTAATTCCCTACTGTTTATCTTGAAAACTCTTCATATTTATTATGGTGGTGCCTCTCCACCTCCCTCCCATAAAATATTCCAACCTATCTAATTAATATCAGCGTTAATTAATTGACACCTCTTTTGAATTAATTTAAATTACGTGGAAATTATATTAATTGGAGAGATTTATTTATTTTGGGTTGTCAAATCACAATTGGGAAGGATCTTGAGATTTAGAAGAGAGGTCATCCTTCTTCGATGAAGAACACCGTTCTTCAATGAAGAACATCCCCGATGAAGAACGTGAAGGCCTTCTTCCAACGACGCTTCTTCTTTGGACACACCTCTACATCAAGGAGTCTACTTCGCCTATGACAACGACTCTTCCTCCATATTTGATGGAACTAAATCGTTCTTCCATGATGCCTTACTACCATGACACTCATCTTCTATGGCTCGATGACGTGTGAAGTCATTTGCGAGGTAGGGGTTTTGTATAATTTATAAGTGAATAAATTATCTCAATTTTGTGGTTTTCTTTTGAATAATATTGTCTATATGTTACTGCCTAATACAGAGGGTGTGGGAAAAATGAACACGGCCCGATGAACCTCCGTTGTTCTTGGTTTTTGATTCGTAATGGGATGCGGCGACGATCGAAGGCGGTGGCCGCACGCTAGCCGCATGCGGAGGAAAAGTGGCCTACAACCGTGGGCCACTCGGACGATGATGAACCAACCAGCTAAGCCGAACCAAACAAAGAAACAGTGGCGCCACAAGGGCCTCATGCTGTGGAGGACCACAGCCCACAATCTGCGGGCTGCTTCAGCAGAGAACCAGTGGGCTCGTCGGTCGGCCGGGTGAAGGAGCTACAACACCCGAAGGTGCGGCGCAGCAGGAATGGGGCCTGCCTGAGCGGGCCCCTTGATCCGGGAAATCTGGCCAGCTTCGGCCGACCATTTGGGAGGTTGGTGCAGCTGGGCGCCGTCGGTTCTAGAAAGAGGGATCCCCCCACACTCGACTGCTCTGCCCTCCAAGCCGAGCCATGGCATGCCAGGCCGGGTCGCGCCGCGCCGGGCCGGGTGCTTGCCGTTCCGAGCAGGGCCGGGCCATGTGATTCACCGGGCCGGTCTGACATCTTCCAGGTCAGAATCTCCAAAAACCGGGTTGACCCAACCTGTCTACCCACTGGGCTTAACGGGCCGGGCCCGATTCCACTTAAAAGTAATTATCTTGAAGACCGTGCATCCGATTGATGTGTCGTCTGCAGAACTAGGACCCTTGTGATGTGGTGTTCCTTTTCGATACTCTAAGGGACATTTGGAAGACTTTGGAAAACTTCTGGGTTTGGAATGAGCGTAATTCCAACTAGGCCCCTGGAAATGAAAATCCAATAACTCTCGGACCGGGCTTCCGATGGACGCACTGTCTGTCGTGTTGGGTTTCATTTGATGAGACAAAACATTGGAATACATCAACTCTGGACATAGTAATAGTTGATGTATTGACCCCTTGCTCGTGAAACAGACCCTACAAGAATCGATCATGCTTTGTATGGGAACCCTAGAGGTGGCTGCAACTATGTCGACTAATGTACTGGAATACTATGTGGGTTCGACAGTGACGAAGACCATACTGGAATCCTTCATAAGTTCGACGACGATGACTATTTTTCTTGTATCCTTTGTGGGTCTGGCAGTTTGACCTCTATAGTTGTATCTGGTGTGTTTCCAGCAGAGTAGCTGGTCTTGTATCATGTGTGGTTCTGACAGCCTAACTCGTCTTGTATAATATGGGGGTCTGATAGCTTAGATGAATGAGGGACTACATCTGATCATCTCTATTTCTATTTGAATGATTTATACCTGTGTTATCTATGTTTTTATTTTCAATCATTATCATCGGTGGGATTGATTTTTTTCTTGTGTGGACTGGGTTGTATTTGGGCTCTAGAGTTGGAGTCGTATTGTGGTTGATAACTTAGGTATATGTATGGGCATATACCTAAGTAAGGTTCGTTGATAATTAATGTTTGTATCTCTCTTATATGTATTATCTTTTGTGAATTATGGGAGACCTTTGGGGGTCTCGGGGTCACTACTGAGTATCATATACTCACCCCTGCACGGGCTTTTCCCGCACTACATTGTGTTTGTTGCAGATGACGGAAAACACAAATCGAGGAAGGGACTTGTAGAGTTGGACGGTACCCGGAGGTGGAAAACTTATCTAGACGTACACAGAGCGGACAGATGAACTTGAGGGGCTAAGGAGGCTATCTGTACCCACCCTTCTGGTGGGATTCCTAGAGGACGACTCAGTGGTTTCTATTTTATGTTACTATAGTTGTGCTAGCTTTTAGTTGTACTGTACATTCATTTTGGTTTGTATACTGGCCCATTTACTTTTTAGCACTTACAATTGTATTGAGATTACTTTGTGCTTACATCTGTTCTGTACTTTGTTGAGTTGTTTACTATTATAATGGAAATGCCTTCCCATTTCTTGAGATTTACGCCTTTGGTGCTAGTCACCAGACCTTGGCCTATGGAAGGCGAGCAAGGGGTACTATCGGCACGGGCCCCGAGGATGGGTCATGACATTTTTATCCAAATTAATTCTTCAGTGAAATCACCTGGTTGTTTCCTAATGCATAATGATGAGTTAATTTCTTATTCTTCATGTCGGTTGAAACATCATGAATTAAATTAAGGTACACGTGTTTTTAATAAGATAATGTTTTATTTTGAATTAAAAAAATTTAGTTGTCATTTGTATGTTGTAAAGTATAAAATATATATTGATCACCAAATTTATAAATATATATTAACTCATAATGAATTGAATATGAGGAAGAGGAGATGGATGGAATTAATTAAATATTATGATTTCATGATTCATTACAATCCTAGAAAATCCAATAAAGTGGATGATGTTTTCAGTAGAAAGAGTAATGGTAAACTAATCATGCTACATTAGGATGGAAAACCTTTGGTTATTGATTTGATGAATTTTTTCTTGGATGTTTATTGTGCATGGAATTATTCTGTTTTGATTGATCTGTCATTGAAATCATCTCTATTAAATAGAAATATGTATCTGTAGAAAGAAGATATTGAGTTGAAAAAAAGGTAGAATTGGTTCAGAAGGATATGTCAACTGAATTTAATATTGATAAATATTGTGTTTTGATGTTTTGAATGTGATTTGGTGTTCTTTGTGATTCACAGTTGAAGAATGAATTTTTATGTGAAACTCATAGTACTCCATTTCCAATTCATCGTGGGAGTAATTAATATATACACAATTCTTTGAGAGTATTTCTGTGTGGATGGAATGAAAATAGATATTGTAGACTTTACCTAGAGATACATCATATTCCCATAGGTAAAAGTAGAAGGACAATTACCGAAAAGGATTTTATAGCCATTTCCAGTGATAGAGTAGAAATGGGAAGATATATCCATGTATTTACTAGTGGTATTACCCTAGAAATATCGAGGTGACAATGCGAAATGGGTTATTATTGATCGATTTACAAAATATTCTCATGTTCTTCCTATTCAAGATTCTATATATTTAGATCTACATTCTCGGTTGTATATTAAAGAGATATTGAGGTTACATGCAGTTCCTCAATACATTGTAAAATATTATGATCCCAGTATCAAATATAACATTTGGAATGTCCTTTAGAATTGTTGGGTTCTAAATTGAATTTTAGTACTTCTTTTTATCCTAAATCAGAATGATAGTCATTACGATATATTTAGACCTAGGAGGATATGATACATGTTTGTTCAATGGATTTCCAGGGATTTTGGGAGAAAAAAATATCTTTGGTTGATTTTTATTATAACAACTATTTTTAATCAATTGTATAGATACAACCATTTGTGTAATCATATGGAAATCCGTTTCAAACACTGACTTTTTGGGATGATGTATTTGAAATGAAGATAATGGGACTATAATTAGTAAAATAGATATCAGAAAAAAGTTTAGTTTATTCATAGACACCTGATGACATCTTAGACTAGGAAAAAGTTCTAGTTGGATAACTAGTGGAAATATATTTCATTTGAGGTTGGTGATCATGTCTTTCTTAAATTATTTCCCGGGAAAAATTTGATGTGTTTTGGTATGTTGGGGAAGATGATTCCATTATTCATTGGAAACTATGAAATATTTTAGAATGTTGGATCAGATTCCTATTCTGCTGATTTTCCTCAGATTTTATCTAAGGTACACAATTTTTTCATCTATCATGGTTAAAAAATTATATGTTGGGTCTATAAAATGTTTTAGTCCATATTTAATATAGTTGAAGGAGAATATTTCTAATAAATAATAGCCAGTCTAGATTCTTGATCATGGAGAGAATGTGTTGTGAAATCTAGTGATTTTTCAGGTTATGATTTTGTGGAAAAAAATATGGTTAATGATGCAGTATCGAAATATAAAAATTATATGAAGGAGAAATACCCCCCACTTATTTGATACTAGAATAATGTTGCGGGAATGAAATTTTTTAAAAGGGGAAGGAAACAACATCCTAGATATTTTTCAAAAAATAAATTTTCATATTAATTAGTATTTTCAAAAATTATATTAATTCTAAATTAAATGGGATTCCTTATTAGAGATCATGATCAACACGCACTAAATGGTATCTATGAAATCAAAAGATACACACAATTCAATGGTATATCAAAATGTAATACATTATTAATATTATTATTTTATATGGTAGTTAATGTATAGTAGTTTAATTAGTTAGAATGAACAGAACTAATTATGTTATGTTTACAAAAAAATTAAATTTTTTTTATTCAAAATATAAATATCAGTGACCTCAAATGAGAATAAATTAAATTTTAAACATAAAACACTATAATATTTTTTTGAAAGGTAATTTTATGTATTTCTGATAAAGAAACATTTTTAAATACATATTTTAAAAAAATTTGATGTTTTATTTGAAAAAATGATGTTGATTGGAAGTGGGACATCAAAATTTGATTTTGTTGATATTTTCCTATTTTTCTAATTAAATTTTTATTTTAATGAATATTGAAAAATACTATATTTTAAGGTTAGGAAAATGATGAACGCCAAATGCTGAAGGGGTCAACTGGTTTATATAGAAATCATTTAGGTTGTATCAATAAGGTGATTCATAAATTTATTTAATTTTAGAACCTAAGAGATTATTCAAAATATAAAGTTTCGTCTATTATGTTCTTAATACCACTTAATTTTAACCTCTTGTCACCAGAAAACATTAGACCTAATACTGGATTAATGTTAGCAACTAAGAAGTTTCACATATGAGGCATTGAATCTTCATTTCTTAATGTTTCATAGTTTTTAAGACTACAAGTGAGGATTTGTCCAAAGAAAGATTCATAAGATCAATTTAGTTTCTAAAATCCTATTGACATGTTTTTGTACTTTGTTTCAATGTTCTGGACAAGTTACATCTGGAGAAATTTAATAAAAACATTTTTCTATATTCAAAGATAATAAAACATGAGATTGTTTGAGGGAAAAAATGATTAAGTGTGGCGAAATTTGAAGTGGCCTTAAAAACATATTTTTTGCCACATCTTTTTAATTAATTTTTATCAATAGAATTATTTATTTTAAGGATTATTAATAAATCATGGATCATTTTTATTTTTATTATTAACATTAATAATAAATCAATTTCTATAATTAAGCGTGTATTATAAGCATTAAAATAATTTATTTATTTCTTACATTAATTTTATAGACTAATAAATTTTTATTTAGATTGTGGTTTTTGTTCTGCATAGTTAATAATTGAACATTAATTAGCTAATTAATTAATTCTACATTTACAGTTAGATAATGAAGCTTTAATTTATCATTGCATGTACAAAATATTAATTATTTTTACAAAATCTAAATTTTAGTTTTCTTTTAATAATTCTTTTTTTGATAAATTTATGTTTACAAACTCACTGCATCTATTTAATTTCCTTTCATTTTTTATTATAAATATAATAATAAAATAATAGTTATCTGATTTCATTAATTAATTTAATTTGAAACAGTAGTCTTTTATAAATAATTAAACATTTTTTTATAATAGTTTTAATTTAATATTATCTTTTAAAAATTTAATTGTTTCTGAATTCAATTTTTAGTATAGTAATAATTTATGTTATGTAAATTGATGTAATAAATAATTTAACAAAAGTTTAATTGGTTTTATTAATTTATTAAGGTTTAAGTTGTTTTTAAATTTTCAATTATTTTAATTATATTTTAGTTTTAATTAATTATTTTGATATTATTTTATTTTTGTTTTATTTTATTTTATTTCTTTGTTTATTTTTCAGCCTCACAGTTTCACAAATACTATTTCATTTTACAGTGCCACCAGGCACCGTTTCCATACGGTCTCACCATGGCATTTTCCTCTGTATACATCATTTATGGATGAACTGTAACTATCTTACTGTCAATCCATATTTTTTTCCACTGTAAAACCTTTTATGGTCTCACCAATTAATTTGTACTTTACGGTGCCCCTGTTTCCTCCATTTCTGTTTCTCATGGATTAGCTCATATCATCACCTATACATGGCATCATTTCCATCCATTACGGCCACATTGTATCACTTCTTCCACAACATCTCATTGCTTCCCATCTATTGTTCATTGCTCCATCGTTTCTACCACTTCCTTCACCCATGTTTAATTCATCACAATCCCAAACCAGGTGAGGTTTAAATGAAGTTGCACCAGATTTTTGCTTGCTTCTGTTGATGGGGGGCCACAACGTTTCTTGGAATGGATATCTACTGTCACTGCTGGGGAGGACCGTTTAAGCCATGATGAGTTGTTTCGTCGTACTGATCCATATCTGGAAAAGCGCTACTGGAGCAAGGTAGCAGAGGGAGTTTTTCACGCTGCCTCACCACATCTGCTGCCAACATTGAGGATCATCACCCCTGGAGTTGCTGCAAGATTGCACCACCCAGATCTTAAGGAGGAGCCACCCGAGGAGTCGAGGATGAGCGAGAGGTAGGGAGCGGTGTTGTTGAAAGAACTCAGACCACGCCGCACTGAATTAGAGGATCAGGCAAACAAGGGGGCTTCACCATCGTAGAGAAGGAACCGAGGAAGAAGAGCATCCCTTCTGGTAGCACCGATAATTAGGGGGTGAAGGAAAAGTTTAATAAAAAATTAATATATAACAAAAAGTAAAGATAAAGGAAATAATAAATTAAGAAAATGAATTTAATAAAATTTATAAAATTTATAATACGTAAAAATTATAATTATAATAAATATATAAGTTATAAATTAAAATATTATATAACTAAAAAAGAAATTATTAAAATATTTTTTCAACATTAATTTTACATATGTTAAATTAATTATTAAGAAAAATAATCATATTGAATCATTAATAAATATAATAATAAGGTAATTTTTTAATCTAATTTAATTATCTAATTAATTATACTATCTAATTTTTAATAGTACTTATATTAATAAAATAACATAATGAATAAAAACAAAATATGAACATAATAATTTTATTAAATATTTAATTATAAATTAATAACTATAATATTAATTTTTATTCTAGTAATAATATTTATCAATTTAAGTATCTTTAAATTAACTTGAATTAACATTTTAAATTAACTATAATTTATGAAATAATTATAATATGTTATTTATTTTCTTTGTATTCATTTCTTATTAATTTCTATTTCAGGTTCATACGGTAATTGGAATCACATCTTGATTCACTTAACAAACTCGGAATGAGTTAGTTAAATGAGAAAAACTAGGGTGATGTGCCTGTTGTGAAAAAAACATACATTTGTGGTGCACAACTGAGGAACTTTTAATGTCGATTTATGTGAGTAGTGACATGAAATACATGATTGAATGTATAAAAACAAATATGCGTCATAATTTAGGGACACTCATTAGAACACTCTCATTTTATTCATTCCACGATCACATCAGACGAGTGTGGGGACTCTCAATCTTAATTCACGAACATGAAATTCGGTTGTGGAACCCCGAAAGACACCATGTGTGGTACCAGTGACATGGAGTGGCAGGAGAAGAGTAGTAATTCATGAACATCGTTCATAGAGAGAGGATAATTCTATCTCTTCTCGGTTTAGTTTACATTGTATTTTTTCTTTTGAATTGAAAATGATTTTTCCTTAATTACATGTTCAAGAAATTGGTATTTCTATTGGTTTATATTTTCTTCTTCTTTATTTAATTTTTTTCAATGATATTTGGATTCTATCGGTGAGATTAGACCTGATTCTCAAATCAAAAATTTAGTCTTCAGCCTCTTGAAATAGAAAATTCAACCCTTGATCTTTCGGTGAGATTGATCTTTGATTATTCATATCAATGATTTAATGATAAAACTACAGAAACATTCAGAGAGATTTCTCTTTGATAACAATGTTTAAACAATTTGTTGTTTGTTGTTTTTGATGAGGAAATCTTCAATAATTGAAATACAGAGTGTTATTTCTTCTGGAGAGGAAGAATTAACCACTGATTCTCAAGGTGTGAATTCAATAGAAAAAAGAAATTTTTTCTAAATAGTAGTTTTCAATGTAACCAATCTTACCATTTGATCAACTCTCAGCACTTCTGTTTACTATTTCTCTTTTCTATAGTTAGTACTATTTATTATTTCTATTTAATTTTCTTGTTATGTAAATTGGAGATTTATAGAATTAGTGTCATTTATTTTTATATAATCATTAAAAAAATATCAAAAAATGAAAAAAAATTAAAATTAAAAAAACTATAAGATGTTTACTTCATTGCTGACAACTGTGATGTTTTCTAGTTTCAAAACCTTATAATTCACTCACCTGCCTTCTCTGTGGATCAACCCTTCCCAATTATGCTAGCGTAGGTTAATAAGTGTAATTTTAAGGGTCGTGACGACCTACGACCTCATCATTAGTTTAGTCAACAACTATGTTATTTTACATCTCTTCGATCAAAAATAATTTAATTAATGAAAATGATTATAAGTAATGATAAAAACCATTTTTAAACCATACATAGTAGGTTCAAAGTTATTTTGGGACCCTTATATATAATGAAGTTCTCAACACATATATGTTGAGGCAAATAAACACTGCACTATCATCCAAAGGGAATTATTCTTTTTGGTTTATGTAATTTTTAAAATTCGATTAATATAGATCAACCGACCTAAGAACATATAATAAAAATAGTAGAATGGTTTTAATGTAATTTTTATCATGTGTAATGATCTCAAATAAAATTGAATCCAGTGGATAAGAATTAAAGAGTTTTCAATTACATAAATTTATGATAATTCCAAATAGAATCATCACACAGTTCAAGAGAATAATGATAAAAAAGAAATAAGGTGGATTAAAAAAAATTAACACATATCCTTTTATTATCAATACAAATATATATAATTGAATGTTGTTAAAGAAGGGTATTGTAGACAGATATGATAGAAAACACAGAAGACTATTTAATGGTATTAAATTTGAAAATAGAGACCCAACAGTTATCATTCATATATAATCGTAAGAGTCAATGAGAAAAGGTTTTAGTGCGGTTCATTTTCAATAATAATATGTTCATCCAGTGCATTTCTCTTGAAGAATATTTTCATGTAAAATAAAATTAAAGAGGGGGAACCAGTGCAGTCTTCTCTGAAATAAAGAAAGACCTTCAAGAATAACTGATGTCTTGTATAGTTTTATTTTTCATGGAATGAATTATTTATAAACAGAAATAAAGAAACACGTAGACTTTATTTTTTATATAAAAGGAACTGTATTTAGGCAACATTATATTCAAACCAAAAATAATATGAGGTACTTGAATTTTTTTATACATGTATGAGAAGAATAAAATAAGATAATGAAAGAACTAATATGGCTTCCAAAATACCGTTATGTTGAAGTAATTTTTAGTTATTACCCAAATTGTTATCATTGAATGGTGTAGGAATCACTAAAACACTATTCCCATTTGTGAAAATATATGTTTTTATGATAAACCATGCTCTTATAAAGACCATTGGATAATTATAGTGACCAGTATGATCGTAGATAAATCTGAATCAGGTGGAGTTATATCCTTATCAGATTTAGAGGATAACCATTAACATCATTTTTCTTCTTCTATGTGTGTTTTTGGGTGTGATTCTTACAAGTACAGAATAAAGAAAAGATAACAATTGTTCTATAGACCTAAAATATTGAAATGATATTAATTAAATGGGATAATATGTTTAAATTTTATTTCATGTCACCAACATGGATCCACCACACCCATATTAGGGTTTAATACATTATTAACTTGTCCCCAAATCCACATAATAATCCTTTACATGCAGGATTTAATCATATTGTCATGCTAACGATGCATCAAACAATGCAGAGCTACTATAAAATTAACCCAAGACACACAATTAGTTAAAAAATGTTCAACTAAATATCCTAAAAATTCAAAAATTACTATCTCCACAAAGTTAATAGGAATTATTATACTAACAATGATCTGAATTGTACATATTTCTGTGCTTCCTAAAAATTTTAAAAATTTCACATAGAATCTTCAAAAAAACAAAAAGAATATATAACTTCAAAAAAATGGCATTATATATGTGTATACCACCTCATTTTATATATCATTTCTATATAAAGTGGATAAATTATATGTGGTAATTACCCAATGATTGGACCATAGTGTTATATTTTTATATCAAGCTCTATATATTATGGTGGTTATGTAATTGATAATGTTGATGTATATATTTTATATTTTTCATTGTTGGTACTTTCCAAATAATATTGTTATATTGATTTTATTTTTAGGATTTAATAGATTATATATGATGATTTATCATGGAAATATTATTATAAAATGCACATGTGTATCATGGTATTGCCAAGTATGGTAAGTCATCAAGAGAATCCTAGTGATTTTCTATACTCACCATAGCGTGTGGATATTGATTCACATGTTGATGGACTTTATGAGTAGATTTTGGATTTAGTGAATGTTTTTTCACTGAATAAGACTGAGAAATCGTTGTGAAGTAGTTGAAAAATTCAACAATTATACAGGTTATTTTATTTTTATTATGTTTTGAAATATTTTAATTTTTTACTTTTGAGTGTGTTGGGATTATTGTATATGTGTCTGTACAAATCAAATTCATAGTTCTGTTGCATTCAATACTATTGAGCTTTTTTATTCGATCTGGTTGTATATCAGTTTAACACTAGATGGTGTTGGTTTTTTTATTTTTTCTATGTAAAAATTTAGGTTAATGGGACAGTTTCAAGGACCAATTTACATTTTGTCATTTCTTGGGGTTATGTTTGAGTGGTTTAGATTTGTGATGATGATATAAATGGTAGAAATTAGGTTCAATCATTATAACATCCCATGTTTTTATAGAATATAACCTTTTTATATATATTAACATTTATGAATAAGATATTAATTTTATGTTATAGGGGATTTTATACCGGATATTATACTCAATATACAACAATGTGTTTCTCCGAAATCTAGAGACGCACATAAGACCGACTTCTACCAAAAAATAATACATTATTAATATTATTATATTAAATTGTAGTTATCACATAAAAATTATATTTTTGGGAATAAAGAGAACTACCAATAATATTTTCACATAAGTTTTTTAATTTTTTTACATTAATCCAATAAAATTTAGAGGCTTAAAATGAGAATAAATAAAAAAATAGTATAAAATACTCTAATATATTATAATGGTGGTTTTACAGCCATCGGATGGAGAACCTGTTTTAAATATTGTCTTTAAAAATTTCATATGTTATATTAGAAATAATAAAAATATTATTTGGAATTAGGTCATCAAAACATACTTTGGTTGAGTTTTGGTATTTTTCCTTTAAAATTCATATTTTAAAGAATAGTGAAAAATACGACATTTTAATTCAAAACAAACTATTCTTCTAATTTATTTGTATTTTTAAATTATAATATGAATCTTGTTAAATTATATTTAGATTATTATTTATAATTTAATCAAATTTTGGTAATTGGAGGTATTTTCACACTGAAATTTGATATCAACAAACGTCAAGCTTTTGATGGTTTTTACTTTTAAAAAATGTGCTTTTCATTTTGAAAAAGGTATTTAATATTAAATTAATTACTGAAACTTATGTCTTTGTAAATTGAAAAATTTTATTCCTTATTTTCAACCATATGTTTAAAATTAAGTAAACACATTCATTTTATTTTTTGACATGATGAATAGTACATTTAGTAATTATTTTTTTACCATAGTTAAATGGTAAATTTGGTAATTAAGTGTTAAAATAATATTATAATAATATAAAACATCCCTATCACTTGTCAAAATATTATTGTATTAGATATGTCCGACATATATAGCCCTTGGGATGAAAATATTATATTTGGAAGCCATTTGAGTGTTGTTACGACACTTATAAAATTTAATTTTAAGTAAAAGAAAATATTTTATAATCATATATATTCTAACTAAAATAATTTTAATATGGGGTTATATACATGATATATTTGAAAATTAATTATCATTAGAAATATTGGAATATTTTTTACGTCATGTTTTTTTTTTATAATTTTTAATCATTAATTAATTTCAACTAATTTTGACATAATGATGATGGAGTGATTCATTTATTAGTGAATGAATCAAATATATGATTTCATAAAAATTAAAATTAATGATATTTGACATAATTAATATCTTTCATGATTTTTATAGGTGAATATGACATGTTATAAGACAATTGCATAGTTTTTATTGATGTTATCTATCATTTAATATTTTATTAAAATTAAATAAAATTAATATTGTAAAAATCGAAATAATTGATGTTTTAGAAAAATAGTAATTTATTTAACAATTTAAAAAAACTAAATACTTTAAAAATCTCAAAGTGGATATGAAAATATCTAAAAGTTAAATATGTTTCCCGTTATGGAAAAATAGCCCCATATAAGTAAAATTAGTATCCTTTTAATAATAAAAATTTTATTACAACATTTAAAATTATAAGAGAATAATTATGTGTAAACCGAAAAGATATGGTTAAAAATAAAATAGGTAAATTTATCAAAAAAATTGGATGATAGTATTTCAAGATATAAGCATATTAGATTATGAATTTCTAATTTTGGTGTCATTTTAATGAAAAAATTATATTATATTAATTTAATATAGTAAGAGTTTTTAAGGGTGCCCTTTCCCTCTCCTATAAAAAGGTACCATATATTCTTTGTTACTCACAATTGAAGAACTCTTTTTTGTTTTTCAAATCACTTCCCGACATCTTCATATAATCACTCCTCTAATTCTAGAAGACTCCCTTAGTGATGAAATCCTCCCATGGAAGCCTTTTGTTATAAACCCAAAGAAGTTACCCAATTAAGTGGTAACAACCCCTCTCATTCTTTTTAGTCTCATTTCCATTATCCACTCCCTAAAAACTTATTATTATATGATTACACAGAATCACCCCTATACTAAACATATAATGATTATTTTATTATATGTATTATATCTATACATATAGACACCTACATTTAATGGGTAACAAACATATTGTTTCTGTGTATGGTGATCAACTACTTCACGAAATGATGATTATTCAAATTTTTTTACCACCTCTCATGGTGACCATTATTATGGAAACTATTTTTAAAAATGATATATATTATATTTATATTTTCTCTATGATTATCTAATTTTTAGTTATATCATATTATTATTCTTTCCATGTTGTGTAAATACGATAATTTCGTTTGAGAAAATGTGGACTATCGCCCCATCAAAGGGATATCACTCATTCCCCAATATATGGAATGTACAAAAGATGTATTTATTATAATAGTGAGACATATTTGAAATTAATATAATAATGTAATTATAATTTAAATTTATATCATTCAATTCATAATCATCTAATATGAAGAAGAAATGAAAGTATCATTCCTGCGTACGAACAACCTACCGTCTCAATGGAATTTTCATTTCATTTCATATAAAAAATTATTATGGATTTTTATAAATACATATTTAGTGGATATATATGATAATAAAATCAGGAATAATATTCTGGAGATGATGTACTTTTGACAACATGGACAATTTACATCAAAATATATTCATTTTTTATTGACTCGAGTGCCAAATACTAGCAAAATGTTCAATAAGAACATAAATAGATATCTAATTTTTATAACATGTTAATAAGTGATATAAAAAATATAATAAACATAAAAAATGTTCTCAAGAAACTATAAATTAACATAAGTTTATTATATAGCAAAATAATGAGTGTAAGAGACACGTCAGACCGAAGGTGAAGGACTTCATCTCAATCTTCATTCATTGAATATTATTTTGACAATATACACCTTCTTTTATAAGATTTTTAATTACCCCAACTGACTTTTAATTTCATTCATTGGTTTTTGAAGGGAATTTTTTTTATGACGTTTTTAACTAAATTACAAAATAATTTTTTTAAAATTATGCGGTGACAATGACTTCTCCATCTTAATAACAGTTATTTGATATTTGGCATCCTGATAATTCATTAATATTTTTAATAAGAAAAAATAAATCTCCAATTTCCTCTTATGGTATTTAGTTATTAGAAATGAGTTTTAAAATGTATTTACTACTTCAATATCTTGAAATTATATCTTATTATTGATAATGAAATTTTATGATTAAAATATTTAAAATTACAATATTTAATGAGTTGTGAATATATAATGTTATTTTAACAATTGACATGTGGTTACATGATAAATTTAATTTGTGTTGTTACATGATAATAAAATGATGTGAGGTTCCATGATAAACCATGGATATTTGTTTTTGTTATAACCTCTAATGCATTTGGTATGGAATTCATCAATACGGTCATTCCTTTTAGTGAAATGTGTTGATGTAGACCATGTAATTATTCAATTTAAGCATGAGTATGTCCCATGTTTCTTTTATAAATAATATATATCTATCTATGGTACTTATGAGTATCTTTTGGTTATATAAAAATGTATGAAATGAGAATATTTTCAGTGAAGTGTATTTACTACTTCTTAAAGGTGAGAAGTATTACCTTATGACAATTATTCATAGTTTTAATGTTTTATCTAGACAAATAGTTTTCATTATTTATGTATTCCTTACTATGATTATTATGCTAATCCCATGTCATGTAATGTTTTTCAAATGATTTAAATAAGAAAATATTAAATGTTTTGACATGGAAAAGTTATGTTGTTTAAACCAGAAAAGAAATCATATTTATTTTTGAATGTTTTTGTTTTAGGAAGAAATGGATAGTGAGTTGCGTGGAATAGCCAAAAGGACCCTAGTCCGATAATCCAACCCTAAGATAAAATTATATAAAAGAAGTAGGATAAGAGAAGCATTACAAGAGGTTATTACCAATCCTGGTAGGTAGAGTACCACACATGTCTGCATCCACCATAGGGATACATAAATTAGATGTTCCAAAATACAACATCATACCCATCTCCAAAACTGACTATTTGGACAATGCAATCGCACCATGATTTTCCACTCGATAAACATGTGAGATCACAAAGACGATATGATCAATGTTATTCAAACAGTCACTCCATTATGGAATAATATTTCAAGGAACATTCCTTCTTCTTTCTTATAAAGCCTTGATAGTAATTTCAGAATTAGATTTAATACATAAGTAATTAAACATATATTGAAAGGCGTACTGGACTAAATGCACAATAGCCCATAATTCTACTTCTTAATCCATTACTTTGTTAGTGTAATGATAGAATAATCCCTGGACAATGTCACCGTAGGTGTGAAAAACACCACCGCAACCCGAGTGTACTGGCATACCTGAGGCTACACCGTCAAAGTTAACCATGATCCATGAGGAGATAAGTGGAATCAATGTTATATATTTGAGAACCTTGTTCTTCCTTGACCTACCTACAATAATATACATATGATGGATGTCAATATCATCAATGCTTTTGGATGTGTCCCCTTCTTGAAGAATGGAGGGAGCCTACACCTCCCTATGAATCATCATCTTTCCAGCACATATAGATGGGTGTGGTCCATCAAAAGTGATGGTATTCATTGAATTCTAGGGTTCTGAAAATACTACCACCACGACCACAAGAATGAATTTCTTTATATGCTCATGTCAACCATAATTTCTGAGCAGTTACATAAAATTCTGCACATGCATTTGAGTATCAAACGGCATTCCAAATATATATCCAACACATGCCCACAACTGCTATAAAAAAAGAAATTAATGAATATATGATTAATATGTTCCTCTACCTTGAAGAATAATGTACATACTTACACCATGTCTTGTCCAGTCCTCCAAAGATTCTCATGAGTGGGTAATCTATGCTTCCATACCCTCCAAATATGAATAAAACTAGAGGGATGAATAAAGGATACCATGAATTTCAAAAGTCGTGATGGTAATCTGTTGAAAGCCCTGCAATGGAAATTATAAAAATCTCTGTTATTGAATTGACTAAACCCGTTACACCTCCATATTAGTGTGTCATGCTGTGTGATGAAGTATTTTTCAGTTTATAGTTGATATTCGGTAGGTAACAAGTTGTTGTAACTTTTATAATAAGTGATAACAGTGATAATGGTCTTGTCTAAAATAACAGGAGGTACATTCACCAGGGAATCTAGTGGGGTTCTAAGACAGTTTCTACAACAATGATGTAAACCAGAAATGAACCTTTATATAAATTAAAGTAAAATTATTGAATAATCTAATGATTATGATTTTTTAGGTAGGGTCATTATAGTTGGTATCATATGGATGTTTAGATAACATTAAAATTTAGAATATTGTTTATAGATTATCCATAATTTTTTTTTACTTTATAGTAAAATTAAAATAATATACCTTTTAAAGATTACCATTTTTCTTTATCTAATATATTTATTTTCTTGAATGGTTTTCTTTATAGGAAACATGGATGCTTTGCTGAGATGACACACAAAATAATTCAATACTCCAAATCAGCTTCCTATGATGGTTGGTATTGGAAGTGAATAGTTTTTTATAGTGATTGATATGTATACTCTGGTAAAAAATGGTGTTAGTGTTCAGGCATGAGATTAACTAGATCAACTGTTAAAGTATATGTTTGTAGTGGAGCATTTCATGTGGAATCATCCCCCATCATTCAAAAGAGAATCTAAACCTATCAAATATGAATGGTGGATTAAAGTAATAGAAATGATTTTATATGAAATGGGGTGTTTAGACAATCAAATGGTCAGTATTATACTATATCAGTTTTAAGGATATGCCAATCAATAGTGGTAAATTAATAGAAATATCAAATTATGTGAAGATATTGACACTGGGGAATAAGATGAATTTAATATTATCTTCACTAAGATGTATTTTCCTATGACTTTTTGAAATTTGATAGAAAATAAAATCCTGAAATTCTGAAAAAATATGGAATAATATATTTCATTACATAAATAAAATTTCTCCCATTTGTCAATTAAAATCCAAATTATTATTTGGGTTGTTGATAGAAAGATAAATCGGTATTACACAAGATTGATTATGAAGGATCGAAAAAAAATTGATTCTCGTGAGTTCAAAATATATGAGAAACATGTATGATATGTTGAGAATGTAAAAATGTAGTATATTGATATTCATGTTTTCCATGAGAGATAACAAAATAAGAGATCTAGTTGTAAGGAATAGGAATGAATTCCTAATTGAAGTCTGGATGTAAGAATACTAAATTTCCAACTTTGGAGAAGTGAGGAGAAAATCAACTTGGAGAATGATTGTAAATGTCCCCAACGGTTCATTTGATTCGGTATGACTTGGTATATTTGAAATATCTGTAAGGAAGATAATCAACTAGTCAATGAAAAACTGGTAGTAATATTTTTCAGTTGCAATGAGTTAGGTCATTAAGACCAGGTGTGTCCAACGTTGATTACCTTGGGTTTAAATTCACAAGATCAAAAGCCGAATGGTGTAGAAAAATAGCTTTCTACTACTATGGTTGATTTGGTACCATAAATTAATGTGGTGAAGGTATGTTTTAGTTTTTTCAAAATATTCCAATACTCTATTTGACTCTAGATCATCACATTCATTCATTTCTGAGAGATCCACATGTAAATTGCAAATATAACTTCTTGAATGTGATGTAGCATATTTGGTAAAAACCCTAGGAGGAAGTGTTAAATCATCCAAGATTTATAGGAATCTTCTTATAATCATTAGTGGGATAGACATTCATGAAAATCTTGTTGAACATCCAAGGGTTTAATTTGATCCCATTTTGGGTATGAATTGTCAATTAGTTTATAACGACCCATACATTATATACATGTTAGTACATAAAAATTGATGTACACTTATTACAACATAGAACAAAACCATGAAAGGTCCGTATAGGTATAGTGTCTTTAGAAACTGGGAAACATAAAAAACTGGTTCATAAAGCATCTACACTTTCTCCCATTTGTTTCATCATATCTATAGTCCCTTTTGGAATATCATACTTAATAACCTTCTTCCCGACTTAGGGAATGAAAATATACAGAAGGGTGAGCTCAAATCCTCAATAAGGGTAAACAAAAGAAATATCAATCACATCATATTCATAAGGACATAACATTTCAGAAATCTTACCCTGAAAAAGAGATCATAATTTCATAACATGGGATAAATCATGGAAGTGAAATTTAATCACAATAATCATAACTCCAAACCTGAATCTTTGTGGCATACACACATAATCATAGTGAATCTTTTCTTATTAATCAAGACTCATTGCCAAGACTATCTTAGTGGAGAAAGTACATTTCTGAACTGAGTTCATTCCTCATTTCAGTCATGTTTCAGTGAACAAGATTAACATGTCATTCCATCCATGTCTATCTCATGAGATATAAAATCGTTACCCAATGCATTGGAGAGAGATATAAGTCCCAACAATTTCATAATGATACCATTCTTATGTGTGCCACAAAACCATAAATCATACATCATTGCATAACCCATGTAATATAAATGGGATTCATAAACATCATGACATCATAAAAAAATTCATATAAGATAAAGGAATTCATAAAAATAATTCCCTCACAACATTATCAAATCAATGTAATAATAGGGATAGAAACAGAACCCTATATTATCTTATATGGTAAATAAATTTGATAAAACACTTGAACTCCATTCTTGAGGAAAATATTCTTTCTACATCAAAAACATTATTCCTTCTTAACATGTCATACAATTTTATAGTAAAATAAGTTGATTAAAAAAAATGAAAACTTGTAAAGAAAGCTTCATGGAAATAATGTTTTAAAAAACCATTCATGTCGTATAAGTTATAAAAAGATTCTTCTCATAGTTTTTTCAGAAAAGTCAATAAAGTACCTCATATGAAAAACGACAAAATATTCCTCTCATATCCTTTACTAAAAACTCACAGAAGGGTAAAATTTGATTTTATAAATTGTAGGTGGATGGAAACAATTTTACATATTGAGGGAACATGGATGTTGATGATAAAATACACCCCAGTAAATACCAAAGTATAAACAACCTCGGATAAAAATGAGATTGTGATATTTTCCCTTACCTTAGGTCTGATTTGCTTCATAAGTGTCCGAACCAACTATATAATGATTTAAATAATGTTATTGACTTATTCTAGAATCATACTTATTGTTATGATATCATATATGGTCATATTCTTAGCTCCTTATTAGTAATATTTCATTACTACGTGTTATTCATGTGTTTATTACTTTTTATTATTTTGCGTGTTTTTTCGAATAAATTCTTATTCTTCTCATTAGGTTATATATTCCAAATTTCAATAATGGTATTAGAGTAATATATATCATATTAATTCATTAAATTCATTTATATGATCATTATGCAGTGAAGATCATGTAGAACGAATCGCATCACATCGTGGAGACTGTATTCTGTACGTAAGCACGAGCGATGATATCGTTCCCATGATCATGGAATTGTATTGGAGTGTATGTATACTATTTCAGAATCAAAACCACTTTACAATAATCACATTTAGTTATTATTTACACCATTATACCCATCCAAGTAAGTTGGTGGTGGAAAATAGATTACACCACGACGTGGAGATGGTAATCCCTACGTACGCACACACGGTGATTTCATTTTCTGCAGGATGGATAGATGGTGAAATAGGGTTGTTTCATAAATATAATAACATATCATTTTATGAGTGATACTGATGTTACTAATTCATAAGGAAACAACTAAATAATAAGAAGTGGAAGACGAAATAATGTTGAAAAAATCGGTAACAGACATTACCACTTCTTTGAAGCGCTTCTTTGAGACCTCCTCTTATGGCACAAACATTGGTCTTTGAAGGAGACCAGGACCTCTAGGATGTTTCTAGAGAAGTGGGGAAGTGAAATGGGCAGATATTGGCCGAGAATTAAGGCTAAAATTGGTGTGAGGAGGAGAGGGAGTAGGTGTCCTTTTATAAGGGAGGAGAGGGGCACCTTTGGAAATATATGATATATTATTTATATTAAATCCCATCCCCACTTAAAAACATCAAAAATGACTCATATCAGAAAATTAGATGAGATAAGGTTGTAATCTCATCAACTAATAAAATTTAGACATGTAAGGAATTTATTTAAAACATTATCAACTTGATTTATCCTTATTTATCAATTTAATTTTATTTTTGGTAATAATACTCTAAATTTTAAATTATTATAAATAATTACATACGTGTTGTTAATTTTACATAATTTTACACTTCATGACATTTTAGACCATATAAATTTTAATTTATAAATTTTAAATATTTTTGTGATTTTTAATCAATTTTATAATATTTTAATTTTATAAAATAACAATGCTGTCAATTTTGACACTATTCATTTATTTTAATTTAAATAAAATATATATAGAAGATATGTTTGAAATAAAAGCCATAATATATTCATAAAATGTCATATGTGTCTAGAAAATCAGCGGAGCACATTAAATAGTTCATATAATATTTATTTTAATATTTTTAAAACCATTTATTTGATATAATATAATTTCAACATCACTATTGTGTCAAAATTAATGATAATTATTTAATCCCTAAAAATTCTAAATAAATTTCTATGATGTAGATAATTGTATTATATTTATGGAGACTATTTATGTTCTAAGTTTCATTATGTTTATCACTAAATAAAAATTATTATACTTATAAGATTTAAGAAGGTGACATGTTGTCACATTCTTTGGGTTTTACAATAATTATATTATTTTCACAGAAAAAAGTCTATTAAATGAATATAATTCGACCCTTAGGTGGTATGGGTCGACTTTTAGTCATCCAATAGGATTTTGGCAGGTGTTAGGGTAATTTTATAATCTTATATTACCCTTAATTACCCGATTTACCTTTTACTATGGTAAATAAAATTTACCGTAGTTACTATTCATAATGCCAAAAAATAAAAATTAGCCTATTAACATATTTTTGACCCAAAAATTCCAAATATGGAATCCATTTTTCAAAATTCAAAACATATAAGTTGCAGTAATTAATTTAAAATATATCACGTTGTTAAGAAAAGGGGTTTTATAAGATAAAACATTGCCAAAGATTTAAATGTTTTTACCTATGAATTCAATGTGAAATTAATGCTAATGACATACATTATATTAAATGGTAAAAATATATTATATTTTTAATTTAAAACAATTCAATATTATAATATAACCATATAAATTATCTCAATGATAAAAGTTGTTTTTAATTAAAAATTAGCGTATTTTTACTATTCATCAAAATATGAAACTTATGAGAAAAATCTCAAAAATTTATCCAAATTAAATTTTTATATCCTGATTAAAAATAAGAATTTTATTTTGCCAAATTTAACTTATAAACATATAAAAAATTAGATTTAATGTGGGTGCGCCATCAAAATGTGGAAAAAATGCAATTTTTGAAAATTACTTATTTTACAAGAAAAATCTATTTTGTTCTCTTACCATGTTCTAGAAAATGTGTAAGATGAATAATAATGTTATAAAATTTAAAATTTATTTAATACTATTCATAACGACTAGTCCATAATAATATATCGTTGTTTAGTGAAACCTGGTATTGCGTACTACACACGCTATCGAGGAAGGTCACGATTGTGTGTAATGCAAGCTAAGTCTGTATTGTGTGCGGTGAAAGATTCCTTTGGTGTTGTGTATAACATAAGACATAAATAAATTTCTCATAAAATCTTAGTGTGTTACATTCTACCCCCCTTAAAATGAATTTCGCCCTCGAAATTTATCACTTCAATACAAACAGATAAGGATACATCCCCCTCATCATATCCTCAAGTTCCCATGTAGCTTCTTCTAATTGGTTGTTCCTCCATAAAACTTTCACCAAGGGAGTGGTATTGTTCCATAGGACTTTTTTTCTATGATCCAGAATCTCGATCGGTTGTTCTTCATAAGAAAGATCTTGCTCCAGTGGTACAACTTCTGAGTTGAGTACATGTGAAGGATCAGGTTTGTACTTTCTCAGGAGAGATACATGGAACACATCGTGAACTTAAGAGAGATTCGGTGGAAGTGCCAATCGGTAAGCTACCTTCCCAACACGATCCAGAATTTCAAAATTAACGATATATCTAAGGCTCAACTTTCCCTTATTTCCAAATCTCTTGACCCTCTTCCAGGGAGATATTTGTAAGAACACTTTATCACCCACTTCAAACACTGGGACTTTTCTTCGACTGCCGACATAACTTTTTTGTTGACTATGAGCTACTCTTATGTGTTATTGAATAGATATGACCTTTTCTGCCATTTCATCAACAAGATCAGGTCCTAATATCTTTCTTTCCCCAACTTCATCCCAGCAAATTGGAGTCCTGCATTTCCTTCCATAGAGAGCTTCATAAGGAGCCATCTGAATACTGGAGTGAAATCTATTATTATAAGAAAATTCCACCAAAGGTATGTGTTCATCCCAACCACCTTTGAAATCTATAGAGAAAGCTCTAAACATATCTTCTAGTGTTTGAATTGTCCTCTCAGACTGACCGTCTGTCTGAGGATGATAAGCAGTGCTGAAACTCAACTCTGTATCCAGAGTATGCTGAAGACTTCACCAGAAATTTGAGGTAAACCTCGAATCTCGATCATATATAATAGAAATTGGTACTCCATGCAATCATACCACTTCCTTTACATATATCCTGGCAAGCTGATCTAGAGGGAAATCCTCTCTAATAGCAATGATGTGTGTAGACTTTGTAAGACGATCAACTATGACCCAGATAGCATTATTGCCTTTGGATGTTTTAGGAAGTCCAGGGATGAAGTCCATAGTGATGTTTTCCCATTTCCATTCTAGTATGGGTAATGGTTGTAACAACCCCTTAGACTTTTGTCTCTCAGCATTAACTTTCTGAAAAACCAAGCATCAAGAGACATATTCAGCAACATCTCTTTTCCTTCCATCCCACTAGAAGTACACTGTTAGGTCCCTATACATCTTCGTGCTTCCAGGATGAATAGAGAATGAAGAACTATGAGCCTCATCCAGCAGACCCTTCTTTAATTCGGGGATGGGAGGAACACAAACCCGATTCCTGAACATTATTATCCCATCACAATCAAGGTTGAATTCAGGGACATTTCTCACCTTCTTTTGTAACTCGACATCTTTTTTATGTGCCTCTTGAATCATTACATGTATAGATGGTTGAATATTCATTTGAGAAAATAGGATTTCTCCCCTTCCATTAAAATTCCAAGATCAATCTTTTGTAAATCTATAAATATTGGATCTTTTGTGATTCTCATCATGGATAAGCTAGCGTGGTCTTGTCAACTTAATGTGTCTGCTACCTTGTTTTCTTTCCCAGGGTGGTAATGAATTGTGCAGTTGTAATCCATAATCATCTCCAACCATCTTCTTTGATGTGTATTTAGCTCCTTTTGTGTGAAAATATACTTTAATCATTTATGATCAGTATAAATATCACATCTTTCTACATAAAGATAATGCCTCCAAATCTTTAATGCAATGATTACCGCAGCTAACTCCAAATCCAGAGTTGGGTAATTTTGCTCATGGATTTTCAACTGTTGTGAGGCATAAGCTATCACCATATCATTTTGCATGAGAACACACCCCAATCCCTTCTTGGATGCATCACTGTAGATCACAATCCATTCTCCACTACAAGGCAGTGTGAGCACACGTTCACTAGATATCCTTGTTTTCAACTCCTTGAAATTCTCTTCACATACCTCCGTGTAGACAAACATAACTCCTTTCTGAGTCAACTTGGTGAGTGGATTAGATAACCGTGAGAAATCTTTCACAAAACCTCGATAATATCCAGCGAAACCAAGAAGACTTCGGATCTCAGTTACTATTGTTGGTCTCGACCATCCTTCGATAACCTCTATTTTTGCTAGATCCACAGATATACCCTCTTTTGAGATTATGTGACCCGAAAATGAACCTTTTTTAAGCCAAAATTCACACTTGGTAAATTTGGCATAATGCTTCTCCTTTCTCAGGGTCTTCAATATAATTCTCAAGTGATCTTCATGTTCTTTCTTTCTCTTTGAATATACAATAATATCATCTATAAATACTACCACAAACTGATCAAGATAGTCTCTAAAGACTCTATTCATCAGATCCATGAAGATAGAAGGGTCATTAGTAAGACCAAATGGAATCACTATAAATTCATAGTGTCCATACCTTGTAAGGAAAGTCGTCTTTGTTACATCATCCCTTTTGACCCTTAATTGATGATACCCAGAACAAAGATCAATCTTGGAAAAGTATTGAGCTCTGCGTAGTTGGTCAAATAAGTCATCAATGCGCAGGAGAGGATATTTTTTCTTGATAGTGATCTTGTTATGTTCTCGATAATCAATGCAGAGTCTCATTGATCCATCATTCTTCGTAACAAATAGAACAAGTGCTCCCTAAGGTGACGGACTAGGGCGTATGAATCCCTTTTCAAGATTCTCTTTGAGTTGCTTCATCAATTCCTGCAACTCAATTGGTGCCATTCCATAAGGTGTCTTTGAAATAGGCAAAGCACCCGGTACAAGTTCTATTGAAAACTCAACTTCACGATTTGGTGGAAGACCCAAAAATTCTTATAGAAAGACATCATCAAACTCCCGTACAATGGGAATATTATTAATCATTAGTTTCTCTCCAACCATTTGAGATAAATAACCTTCATTTAGTAGAATCAAGACCCATAAGATAGAATAAATTTCAACTGGAATGTTATGTTCATCCTTGCAACGATAGACGATCATAGATTGATCTGGATTATTAAATGTGACTTCCCTTCATTGGAAATTGATATGATCTCCATATAAAGAAATCCAATCCATGCCAAGAATCACATCAAATTCAACTATAGGAAGGATCAAAATATTTTTAGGAAGCACTTTCCCACAAACTTCAATCGGAGTAGAATTGTAATCTTTTGATGTGACTATTGTGCCATTAGGAGTTGTCACGGCTATCTCAACATCTAATTGTGGATGTAATACGGTGATACCCTTATAAAATTAATCAGAAATAAAAGAGTGGTTGGATCCAGAATCAAATAAAAGATTTTCAACTTTAGAGTGGATGGTAAGTGTACCTCTCACCACTTCGTTGTCATACTCAACATCTCCTATAGTAATTGCATGTGACTTTCCATTGTCTTTGGCCTTATGAGTTCGTTGACGTCGATCATCATCATCGTTCCTTAGATTTGGGCATTGATTGGCATAATTCCCCATCTCTATGCACTTGAAACATTGAAGTGTAGTAGGTTCATTCTGTGTATCCCATCTTTTGTTTGCATCATTAGACATCTTCTTCCCATTATTTCAACATTCAATTGACCGATGACATCCTATTCCACACTTATAACATTTTCTTGTCCCCTTAAGATAATTTACTCTATGTTTCTTTCCACACTTTGAGTATAAGGGAAAACTCATCTTCTTTTCAGTGTGGTCTTTATATTTTCCTTTGAATTCCATCTTCCTCTTCTTATCAAACCCATGTGACTGATGGGTTACACCAATCTCTATCTCAACCTTGAGAGCACACCGAACAATTTCCTCGTATCTATTGAAGTCCCTTATGTCTAAGGCCCTTACAAGACTTGGTTTTAAGCCACTAAAGAATCGATCGATCTTACTCTCAGGTTGGATAATAATACCAGAAGCGTACCTTGAAAGTCTTGTAAAATTTGATTCGTAGGTACCAACAGATTCACCATCCTTTTGCTTTAGTTCAAGAAAATCCTTCTCCATCTTTGTTCAAAGAATACAAGGGAAATACTAATTGAAAAATAAGTTCCTATACTCGTCCCATTCCATGGACTCAATTTCATCCCTTTGCCTTGTATTCTTAATAAGATTCCACCATTGATCAACATCACCTTCCAAATGATAAACTGCTAAGATGACCATATCTTGTTTAGAACATTGAAGAACTGAAAATATCTATTCAGTGGTACTGATCCATTGTTCAGCCACTAATGGATCAGAAGACCCGCTGAATGAAGGTGGACGCTACCTCATGAAGTATTCTACAGAATGTTTCTCCTTCCTTTTCTCATTTGGATGTTCTACATGATTCATATCTTGAGAATGTTGTGTGATCATGGCTACAAGATTTTTCATTTCAGCTCCCATAACGTTTGGTTGCTCAGGGGGACAATCATTTCATTGCCCGTCGCATTCTGTATTAACATAGTTTCTTTGGGTTTCATCCATTGACTAAAACCAAGAAGAATAGTGTGAGAAACACTAATTATAATAGGAAAATCACATAATAAAATTTCACACTTAAGGTCTTATCATAAGTTGTTCATGGACATTTCTAAAACACTAAGATTGTGTTCTATGTTTAAACATATCCTTAGGTTTCTTACAAAGGCTTTCACATCCTAGTTTCCAAAGGTTGACTATAACCTCCCTCTGACACCAACTATAACGACCCATACATTACATACATTATTAGTACTTCAAAATTGAAGTACACTTATTACAACATATAACAAAACCATGAAAGGACCGTATAGGTATAGTGTCTTTATAAACTGGGAAACATAATCAACTGGTTCATAAAGCTTCTACACTGTCTCCCATTTATTTCATCATATATATAGTCCCTTTTGGCATATCTTACTTAATAACCTTCTTCCTGACCTGGGGAAAGAAAATATACAAAAGGGTGAGATCAAATGCTCAGTAAGGGTAAACAAAAGAAATATCAATCACATCATATTCATAAGGACATAACATTTTGGAAATCTTACCCTGCAAAAGAGATCATAATTTCATAACATGGGATAAATCATGGAGGAGAAATGTATTCACAATAATCATAACCCCAATCATTAATCTTTGTGGAATACACACATAATTATAGATAATCATTTCTTATTAGTCAAGACTCATTGACAAGACTATCTAAGTGGACAAAGTCCATTTCTGAACCGAGTTTATTCCTCATTTCAGTCCTGTTTCACTGAACCGGTTTAACCTGACGTTCCAGCCATGTCTATCTCATGAGATATAGAATATTTACACAATGCATTGGAGGGAGATATAGGTCCCACCCATCTCATAATGAAACCATTCTTAAGTGTGCCACAAAATCATAAATCATACATCATTGCATAACCCATGTTATAAAAATGGGATTCTTAAACATCATGACATCATAAAACAATTCATATAAGATAATGGAATTCATAAAAATAATTCCATCACAACATAATCAAACCAATGTAATAATAGGGATAGAAATAGAACCCTAAATTATCATAGATGGAAAATAATTTTGATAAAACACTTGAACTCCATTCTTGAGGAAAATATCATTTCAACTTCAAAAAAATTTTCCTTTCTTGACATGTCATACAATTTTAAACTAAAAGATGTTGATTAAAAATAAACTTGAAAACATGTAAAGAAAGCTTCTTGGAAATTATGTTTTAAAAATTCATTCATGCCGTATAAGTTAAAAAACATTATTCTCGTACTTTTGTTGGATAAGTCAAAAAGTACCTCATACAAAAAACGACAAAAGATTCCATTCATATCTTTTACTAAAAACTCACTGAAGGATAAAATTGGATTAAAAAAATTGTAGGTGGATGGAAGCAATATTAAAAATTGAGGGAACATGGATGTGGATGATAAAATACCCCCAGTAAATACCAACGTATAAACAACTTCGGATAAAAATGAGATTGTGATATTTTCCCTTACCTTAGGTCCGATTTGCTTCGTAAGTGTCTGAACCTTCTGTATAATAATTTATATAATTTTATTGACTTATTAAAGAATCATAATTATTGTTTATATATCATATATGGTCATATTCTTATCTTATTATTAATAATATTTCATTACTACTTGTTATTCGGGTGTTTATTACTTTTTGTTCTTATGCGTGTTTTGTCGAATAAATTCTTATTATTCTATTTAGGTTATAGATACCTCATTTACAAAATGGTATTAGTGTAATATATATCATATTAATTCATTAAATTCATTTATATAATCATTATTCAATGAAGATCATGTAGAATGAATCGCATTCCATCGTGGAGACGGTATTCCGTACGTACGCCCGAGCGATGGTATCGTTCCCATAATCGTGGAATTGTATTGGAATGTTTGTATACAATTTCAGAATCAATACCAGTTTACAATAATAACATATAGTTATTATTTACACCATTATACCCATCCAAGTAAGGTGCTGGTGGAAAATAGATTACACCACGGCGTGGAGACGGTATTCTGTACGTACGCACGGGCGGTGATTTCATTTTCCATAGGATGGATAGATGGTGAAATAGGGTTGTTTCAAGCTTATAATAACATATCAGTATATGAGTGATACTGATGTTATTAATTCCTAATGAAACAACTAATTCTGAAGAAGTGGAAGAAGAAATAAAGTTGAAAGAATCGGTAACGGACATTACCTCTTCTTTGAAGCGCCTCTTTGGGACCTCCTCTTAGGGAACTACAATTGGTCTTTGAAAGAGACCAGGACCTCTAGGATGTTTCTAGGGAAGTGGTTAAATGAAATGGGCAGGTATTGGCCGAGAATGAAGGCTCAAATTGGTGTGAGGAGGAGAGGGAGGTGGTTCCCTTTTATAAGGGTGGAGAGGGGCACCTTTGGAAATATAAGAAATATTAGTTTATATTAAATCCAACCCCACATAAAAACTTCCAAAATGACTCATATCCAAAGTTTAGATGTGATAGGGTTTTAATATCATCAAAAAATAAAATTTATACATGTTAGGAATTTATTTTAAACATTATCAACTAGATTTATCATTATTTATCAATTTAATTATATTTGTGGAAATAATATTCTAAATTTTAAATTATTATAAATAATTACATATGTGTTGTTAATATTCCATAATTTGACACTTTATAAAATTTTAGACCATATAAATTTTAATTTATAATTTTTAAATATTTTTGTGATTTTTAAACAATTTTATAATATGTTAGTTTTATAAAATAACAATAGTGTCAATTTTTACAATATTCATTTATTTGAATTTAAATAAAATATATATAGAAGATATGTTCGAACTAAAAGCATTAATATATTAATAAAATGTCATATGTATCTATAAAATTAGTGGAACACATTAAATAGTTCATATAATCTTTATTTTAATATTTTTAAAACCATTTATTTGATATAAAATAGTTTCAAGATCACTATTGTGTCATAATTAATGATAATTATTTTATCACTAAAAATTATAAATAAATTTCTATGATGTAGATAATTTTATTAGATTTCTTGAGACAATTCATGTTCGAAGTTTCATTAATTTTATCACAAAATTAAAATTATTATACCTATAAGATTTAAGAAAGTGACATGTTGTCACATTCATTGGTTTTAATAATAATTAAATTATTTTCATGGAAAAAAGTCCCTTAAATGAATATAATTCGACCCTTAGGTGATATGGGTCGAATTTTAGTCATCCAATAAGATTTTGGCAGGTGTTTGGGTAATTTTATAATCTTATATTTACCCTTAATTACATGATTTTCCTTTTGCTATGGTAAATAAAATTTACCATAGTTACTATTCATAATGAAAAAAAAGTATCATATTAACATAATTCGGACACACTGATTCCAAATATGGAATCCATTTTTCAAAATTCAAAACATATAAGTTTCACTAATTAATTTAAAATAAATCCCGTTGTTAATAAAACAAGTTTTAAAAGTTAAAACATTGCCAAAGATTGACATGTTTTTGCCTATGAATTCAATGTGAAATTAATTCTAATTACATACATTATATTAAATGGTAAAAATATATTCTATTTATAATTTAAAACAATTAAATAGTATAATATAACCATATAAATTATATCAATGAAAAAAATTGTTTTTAATTTTAAATTAGCGTATTTTTACTATTCATCAAAATATGAAAGTTATCAGAAAAATATAAAAAATTTATCCAAAGTAAATTTTTATATCCTTATTCTAAAAAAGAATTTTATTTTTCCAAATTGAACTTATAAACATGTCAAAAACTATATTTAATGTGGGTGCGCCATCAAAAGGTGTAAAAACTGCATTTTTTGAAAAATACTTATTTTACCCGAAAAATTTATTTTGTGCTCTTAACATGTTCTAGAAAATGTGTAAGATGAAAAAGAATGTTATAAAATTCAAAATGTAGTTAATACTATTCATAACAGCTAGTCCATAATAATATACCGTTGTTTAGTGAAACCCGGAATTGCGTACTAGACACGCTATCGAGGAAGGTCACGATTGCGTGTAATGCAAGCCAAGTCCATATTGTGTGTTGTGAAAGATTACTTTGGTGTTGCGTATAACATAAGACATAAATAAAATTTCTCATAAAATCTCAGGGTGTTACATAGTTTATAATGATAAAATAGATTGTAAATTCAATAATATTTTATTAAATGATTTCATACCATTGATAAAATTTTAAGAAGATTACAGATTCATTAAATATGGAAGTGAAAATTATCTATCACATTTTGTTGAAACTAATGAATCAATTTTGGTTTGTTAAATTCTAGAATTTAATGAAATCACGTATTTTTTTCCTGGTGAATTGCTTGGTGTTGGTCTTGATCAGGAGGTTGAATTTACAATTGATTTAATTTTGGATTCTATGCCTCTTTATAAACCCTGTTGTTAAATGTATCACGTATATCTGGTTGAATTAAATAAAATAGTTGCATGAATAGCTTGAAAAAGGATTCATTCATCCGAACACATCACCATGGGGTGGTCCAGTTTTATTTATGACAAATAAATATGGTTATACGAGACATTATATTAACTATAGAGCCTTGAATAACATCACTATTATGAACTAGTATCTGTTTTCTCGTATCGATTATTTGTTTGATCAGCTTCATGGAGATCTGTATTTTTTCAAAGATTGATTTCAGGTCTGGGTAACATTTACTAAATGTGACGGAAGATGATGTACAAAAGACAACCTTCTGAATGATATATAGGAATTATGAGTTGGTAGTTATTCCTTATGGGTTATCTAATTCCCTATAATACTTATCATTCTCATTATTGGATTCATTCATTAGTTTTTAGGATCGGTTTTTTGTGTTTATAGATGATATTTTGTTACATTCTAAAATCCAGATGGGACATGAATGTCACTTCAGATTTGTTTTTAAAACCCTAAAAGAAAATAAACATTATGGAATAATTAGTAAGAGTGAATTTTGGGTGGAACAAATTTCATTCCATTTCCTTCATTTTTTTAATGATGGCATACCTATGAACCCTTTAAATTTTTTTTGAAGAGT
This sequence comes from Viscum album, assembly GCA_963277665.1. Classification (NCBI taxonomy): domain Eukaryota; kingdom Viridiplantae; phylum Streptophyta; class Magnoliopsida; order Santalales; family Viscaceae; genus Viscum; species Viscum album. The sequence goes on from OY728159.1 coordinate 1,440,565,644, forward strand.
GTCCATGACATACCAATATCACAGATATTCATGGTTCTCTTGGATTAGTATGTTACTACCAAAGGTTTGTTGAAAACATTTATTGGTAATCTATCTTACTAGATAAGTTATCATTATTGGTATTTATGTCCATCTATAAAAAATATTGTGATGTTTATTTTTGAGAACTGAAAAAAGATTGGTGAATGCTCCAGTTTGGGTCGTACCTTCCAGGAATGGTGAATTTTTTATCCACATTGATACATCAGTGAAATGACATTGTCATTTTCTAATGAATAATGATGAGTTAATTGCTTATTCTTTATGTCAGTTGAAACATCATGAATTAAATTTTGGTACACGTATTTTGGAATCAAATAATGTTGTATTTTGAATTACAAAATTGTATTTATCATTTTTTTTATTTTAAAGTATAAAATATATATTGACCACAAAATTTAGAAATATATATTCACACAGAATGAATTGAATATAAGGAAGAAGAGATTGTAACACCCTGAGATTTTATGAGAAATATTTCTTTTATGTCTTATGTTATACGCAACACCAAAGGAATCTTTCACAACACACAATACTGACTTGGCTTGCATTACACGCAATTGAAACCTTCCTCAATAGCGTGTGTAGTATGCATTATCGGGTTTCACTAAACAATGATATATTATTATGGACTAGCCATTATGAATAGTATTAACTACATTTTGAATTTTATAACATTATTATTCATCTTACACATTTTATAGTACATGGTAAGAGAACAAAATAAATTTTTCGGGTAAAATAAGTATTTCTCAAAAAATGCAGGTTTGCCGCCTTTTTATGGCGCACCCACATTAATTCAAGTTTTTGACATGTTTATAAGTTCAATTTGACAAAATAAAATTCCTCTTTGTAATTAGGATATAAAAATTTTATTTAGATAAATTTTTGATATTTTTCTGATAACTTTCATATTTTGATTAACAGTAAAAATACGCTAATTTTTCATTAAAAATAACATTTTTTAATTGAGATAATTTATATGGTTAAATTATAAAATTGAATGGTTTTAAATTATTAATAGAATATATTTTTACCATTTAATAAAATGTATGTCGTTAGCATTAATTTCACTTTGAATTCATAGGTAAAAACATTTCAATCATTGGCAATGTTTTAACTTCTAAAACCCATTTTCCTAAGAACGGGATTTATTTTAAATTAATTTCTGCAACTTATGTGTTTTGAATTTTGAAAAATGGATTCCATATTCAGAATAAGTGGGTCCAAATTATGTTAATAGACTAATTTTTAGTTTTGGGCATTATGAATAGTAACTAAGGTAAATTTTATTTACTATAGTTAAAGATAAATTGGGTAATTAAGGGTAAATATAAGATTATAAAATTACCCTAACACCATCCAAAATCCTATTGGATGACTCAAAGACGACGCATATCACCTAAGGGCTGGATTAGATTCATTTAATGTACTTTGTTCCTTGAATATAATTTTATTATTATTAAAACCAAAGAAAGTGACAACATGTCACTTTCTTAAATTTTATAAGTATAATAATTTTACATTAGTGATAAACTTAATGAAACTTCAAACATCAATATTCCCCAGAAATCTAATAAAATTATCTACATCATAGGAATTTATTTATAATTTTTAGGGATTAAATAATTATCATTAATTATGACACAATAGTGATGTTGAAATTATTTTATTAATTCAAATATCAAATAAATGACTTTAAAAATATTAAAATAAATAATATATGAACTATTTAATGTGATCCACTAATTTTTTAGATACATATTACATTTTATGAATCTGTTAATGTTTTTAGTTCGAACATATCTTCTCTATATATATTTTTTAAATTCAAATAAATGAATAGTGTCAAAATTGACACTATTGTTATTTTAGATAAATAACATACTATAAAATTGTTTAAAAATAACAAAAATATTTCAAAATTATAAATTAAAATTTTTATGGTCTACAATTTCATAAATTGTCCAATTTTGGAAAATTCACAACACATATGTAATTATTTATAATAATTTAAAATTTAGAATATTATTACCACAAATAAAATTAAATTGATAAATAAATATAAATCAAGATTATAATGATTAATATAAATTCCTAACATGTATAAATTATATTGGTTGATAATATTAAAACCCTATCTCATCTAATATTTGGATATGAGTCATTTTGAAAGTTTTTTGGTGGGGTTGGGGTTTAATATAAACTAATATTTCTTATATTTCCAAAGGTGCCCCTCTCCTCCCTTATAAAAGGGCACCTCCTCCCTCTCCTCCTCACACCAATTTAAGCCTTAAAGCTCGGCCAACCCCTGCCCATTTCACTTCCCCACTTCCCCAGAATCATCCTAGATATCCTAGTCTTCTTCAATGACCAATTTTAGTGCCCTAAGAGGAGGTCTCAAAGAGGCGCTTCAAAGAAGATGTAATGTCCGTTACCGATTCTTTCAAATTTATTTATTCTTCTACTTCTTATTATTTAGTTTTTCCATTATAAAGTAATAACATCAGTATCACTCAAATACTGATATGATATTATAATTATGAGACAACCCTATTTCACCACCTATCTATCCTACTGAAAAGAAAATCATCGTGTGTGCGTACGTACGGAATACCGTCTCTGCGATGTGGTGTAATCTATTTTCCACCACCACTATACTTGGATGGGTATAGTGGTGTAAATAATGACTACATATTATTATTGTAATGTTATATTGATTCTGAAACAGTATACATACACTCCAATACAATTCCACAATCATGGGAATAATATCATCGCTCGTGCGTACGTACGGAATACCGTCTACATGATGTGATGCGACTCGTTCTACATGATCTTAATTGCATAATAATTATATAAATGAATTGAATGAATAAATATAATATATATTACACTAATACCATTCTGTATATGAGGTTTCTATGACCAAAAAAGAGGAATAATAATTTATTCGGCAAAACACACATACGAACATAAAGAAATAAACACCCGAATAACAATTAGCAATGAAATATTACTAATAAGAAGGTAATAATATGACAATATATGATATCATAAAAAATAAGTATGTCTCTTGAATAATTCAATGACATTATTTAAATCATTATATAGGAGTTTCATACACTTATGAAGCAAATCGGACCTAAGGTTAGGGAAAATCTCGGAATCTCATTTTTATCTGAGATAGTTTATACTTCAGAATTTACTGGGGAATATTTATAACCCACATCCATGTTTCCTCAATATGTTATATTTATATCCTTCTAAAATATTTTAAATCCAATTTTACCCTTCAGTGAGCTTTTAGTAAGATATATGAAAGGAATCTTTTGTCGTTTTTCGTACGAGGTACTTTTTGACATTTCCGGCCAAAGTATGAGAAGAATGTTTTTTTAACTTATACGACATGAATGGATTTTTAAAACATTATTTCCAAGAATATTCCTTTACAAGTTTTCAATTTTATTTTTAATCAACATCTGTTTTAAAAAAAATTGTATGACATGTTAAGAAAGGAAAAGTCTTTTTTAAGTAGAAAGGATATTTTCCTCAAGAATGGAGTTCAAGTGTTTTATCAAAATTATTTTCCATCTAAGATAATATAGGGTTCTGTTTCTGTCCCTACTATTACATTGATTTGATTATGTTGTGATGGAATTATTTTTATGAATTCCTTAATCTTATATAAATTGTTTTATGCTGTCACGATGTTTAAGAATCCCATTTTTATTACATGGGTTATGCTATGATGTATGGTTTATTATTTTGTGGCACACATAAGAATGGTATCATTATGAGATGGGTGGGACCTATATCTCCCTCCAATGAATTGGGTAATGATTTATATCCCATGAGATAGACATGGATGGAACGACAAGTTAAACCAGTTCAGTAAAACAGGACTGAAACGAGGAGTGAACTCGGTTCAGAAAAGGACTTTTTTCCTTTAAGATAGTCTTGGCAATGAGTCGTGACTACTAAGAAATTATTTTCTATGACTATGTGTGTATGCCAAAAATCTTCATGTTTTATGTTATGATTATTGGAATTATATTTCACTTCTATGATTTATCCCATGTTAAGATCTCTTTTGCAGGATAAGATTTTCAAAATGTTATATTCTTATAAATATGATATGTTTGATATTTCTCTTGTTAACCCTTACATAGCATTTGAGCTCACCCTTTTGTATGTTTTCTTTTCCCTAGGTCCGGAAAAAGGATATTATGTAGAATATGCCAAAAAGTGACTCTAGATATGATGAAATAAATGGGAGACAACGTAGATGATTTATGAACCAGTTCTTTATGTTTCCCGGTTTCTAAATACATTATACTAATACGGACCTTTCTTGGTTTTGTTATATGTTGTAATAGGTATGCTTCAATTTTGATGTAATAACCATGTATATAATGTATGGGTCGTTATAGTTGGTATTAGAGTAACGTTATAGTCAACCATTTGAAACTAGGATGTGAAAGCCTTAGTAAAAAACCTAAGGATATGTCTAAGCAAAGAACAAAATCTTAGTGTTTTAGAAATAGAAATGAACAACCTATGATATGACCTTAAGTGTGAAATTTTATTCTAGATTATGTGGTTTTCCTATTATAATTAGTGTTGCTCACACAATGCTTCTTGGGATTAGTCAATTGCTGGAACCCGAAGGAACGATGTTAATGCGGAATGCGACGGGCAATGTAATGATTGTCCCCCTAAGAAACCAAACGTTATAGGAGATGGAATGAAAAATATTGTAGCCATGCTCACACATCTTTCTCAAGGTATGAATCATGCAGGACATCCAAACGATCAAAGGAAGGAGGAACATTTTGTTGAATCCTTCATGACGCAGCATCCACCTACATTCTGTGGGACTTCTGATCCATTAGTGGCTGAACAATGGATCAGTACCATTGAAAAGATATTTTCAATTCTTCAATGTTCTGAACATGATAAAGTCATCTTAGAAATATATCGTTTGAAAGGTGATATGGATCAATGGTGGAATCTTATTAAGAATATGAGGCAAAGGGATGAAATTGAGTCCATGGAATGGGACGCATTCAAGAAATTATTTTTCAATAAGTATTTTCCTCGTATTCTTCGAACAAAGATGGAGAAAGAGTTTCTTGAACTGAAGAAAAAGGATGATGAATCTGTTGGTACCTATGAAGAAAATTTCACAAGAATTTCATGGTATGCTTACGGAATTATTATCTAGCCTGTCAGAAAGATCAATCGATTCTTTAGTGGATTATAACCAAGTCTTTGAATGGAATTAGCCATAATGGAATTCAATAGCTATGAAGAAATTGTTCGATGTTCTCCCATGGTTGAGATGGAGATTGGTGTAACCCATCAGTCACATGGGTTTTCTAGGAAGAGGAAATGGAATTCAAAGGAAAATTTAAGGACCACACTGAAAAGAAGATGAGTTTTCCCTTATGCTCAATGTGTGGAATGAAACATGGAGGAAATTTTCTTAAGGGGACAAGAAAATGTTATATGTTTGGAAAAGAAGGTCATCGGGCAATTGAATGTCGAAATAATGGTAAGAAAATGTCTAATGACGCAAACAAAGGAAGGGATACACAGAATGAACCTACTACACTTCAATGTTTCATGTGCAAGGTGATGGGTCATTATGACAATAAATTCCCAAATCCAAGGGTTGATGATGATGATCAACGTCAATAAACTCTTAAGGCCAAAGACAAAGGAATGTCACATACAATTACTATCGGCGATGTGGAGTATGATAATGATGTGGTGAGAGGTACACATACCATCCACTCTAATGTAAAAAATGGTTTATTTGATTCTAGATCCACCCACTATTTTATTTCTGAAGAATTTTCTAAGGGTATCGCCGTATTACCTCAACAATTAGATATTGAGTTGACTGTGACAACTTTGAATGGCACAACGGTTGCATCAAAAGTTTACAATTCTTCTCCGATTGATGTTTTTGGGAATATGCTTCCTGAAAATCTTATGATCCTTCCTATAGTGGAATTTGATGTGATTCATGGAATGGATTGGCTTTCTTTATATGGATCTCATATCAATTTCCACAGAAGGGAAGTCACATTTCATATTCCAGATCAATCTATGATCATCTATCGATGCAAGGATGAACATAACCTTCCAGTGGAAATTTGTTCCATCTTATGGGTCTTGATTCCACAAAATGAAGGTTATTTATATCAAATGGTTGGATAGAAACTCACGATTAATAATATTCCCATTGTACGGGAATTTGATGATGCCTTTCTGGAGAAATTTCTAGGTCTTCCACCAAATCGTGAAGTTGAGTTTTCAATAGAACTCATACCAGGTGCTATGCCCATTTCAAAGACACCTTATAGAATGGCCCCAATTGAGTTGCAGGAATTGAAGAAGCAACTCCAAGAGAATCTTGATAAAGGATTCATATGCCCTAGTGCATCACCTTGGGGAGCACATGTTCTGTTTGTTAAGAAGAAAGATGGATCAATGAGACTCTGCATTTATTATCTAAAACATAACAAGATCACTCTCAAGAACAAATATCCTCTCCCACGCATTGATGACCTATTTGACCAACTACGCAGATCTCAATACTTTTCCAAGATTGATCTTCATTCAGGGTATCATCAATTAAGGGTCAAAAGGTAGTATATACTATAGACGAATTTCCGTACAAGATATGGACACTATGAATTTTTAGTGATGCCATTTGGTCTTACTAATTCCCCTGCTATCTTCATGGATCTGATGAATATAGTCTTTAGAGACTATCATGATCAGTTTTTGGCAGTCTTTATAGATGATATTTTTGTCTATTAAAAGAGAGAGGAACAACATGAATATCACTTGATAATTGTATTGAATACCCTATGAAAGGAGAGGTTTTATGCCTAATTTACCAAGTGTGAATTTTGGCTTCAAAAAGATGCATTTTTGGTTCACATAATCTCAAAAGTGGGGATATCTGTGGATCTAGCAAAAACAGAGGTTTTCGAAAGATGGTCAAGACCAACAACAGTAACTGAGATCCTATGTTTTCATGGATTGGCTGGATATTGTGGACATTTTGTGAAAGATTATTCAAGGTTATCAAACCCACTCGCCAAGTTGACTGGGAAAGGAGTTAAGTTTTCTTTGTCAAAGGAATGTGAAGAGAATTTCAAATATCTAAAAATATGGTTAGCCAGTGCACCTATGCTCACACTACCTTACAGTGGATAATGGTTTTTGATCTACAGTGATGCATCCAAGAAGGGACTAGGGTGTGTTCTCATACAAAATGATATGGTGATATCTTATGCCTCGCGATAGTTGAAAATCAATTAGCAAAATTACCCAACTCATGATTTAGAGTTAGCTACGGTAATCATTGCATTAAAGATTTAGAGGCATTACCTTTATGGTGAATGGTGTGATATTTATACTGATCATAAAAGTTTAAAGTATATTTACACACAAAAGGAGCTGAATATGCATCAAAGAAGATGGTTGGAGCTGATTAAGTATTACGACTGCTCAATTCATTACCACCCTGGGAAATCAAAAAAGGTAGCAGATGCATTAAGTCTACAAGGCCATGATAGATTATCCATGATGAGGATCACAAAAGATCCAACATTTATGGATTTACAAAATATGGATCATGGAATTTAAATAGAAAGGGAAAAATCTTATCTTTCTCAAATGAATATTCAACCATCTATACACGTGAAGATTAAAGAGGCACAGAAAGAAGATGTAGAGTTACAAAAGAAGGTGAGAAATGTTCCTGAATTCATCCTTGATTGTGATGGGATAATAAGATTTAGGAATTGGGTTTGTGTTCCTCCCATCCCAGAATTAAAGAAGGAGCTACTGGAAGAGGCTCATAGTTCTTCATTTTCTATTCATCTTGGAAGTACGACGATGTATAGGGACCAGAAAGAGTACTTCTGGTGGGATGGCATGAAAAGAGATGTTGCTGAATATGTCTCTCGATGCTTGGTTTTTCAGTAAGTTAATGCTGAGAGACAAAAGCTTAAGGGGATGTTACAACCATTACCCATACCAGAATGGAAATGGGAAAACATCACTATGGACATTGTCACTGGACTTCCTAAAACATCCAAAGGAAATAATGTTATCTTGGTTATAGTTGATCGTCTTATCAAGTCGGCACACTTCATTTCTATTAGAGAAGATTTTTATCTTGATCAGCTTGCCAGGATATATGTAATGGAAGTGGTAAGATTGCATGGAGTACCACTTTCTATTATATCTGATCGGGATCCGAGGTTTCCTCAAAGTACTAGTGAATTCTTCAGCATACTCTGGGTACAGAGTTGAGTTTCAGCACTGCTTATCATCCTCAGACAGACGGTCAGACTGAGAGGACAATTCAAACACTAGAAGAAATGTTGAGAGCTTGCTCTATGGATTTCAATGGTGGTTGGGATCAACACCTATCTTTGGTGGAATTTTCTTATAATAATATCTTTCACTCTAGTATTCAGATGGCTCCTTATGAAGCCATCTATGGAAAGAAATGCAGAACTCCAACTTTCTGGGATGAAGTTGGGGAAAGAAATCAATTAGGACCTGATCTTGTTGATGAGATGGCCGAAAAGGTCAGATCTATTCAACAACACATAAGAGCAGCTCAGAGTCAATAGAAAAGCAATGTTGATAACCGAAGAAAAACCTATGGTTTGAAGTGGGTGATAAAGCGTTCTTACGAATATCTCCCTGGAAAAGGGTAATGAGATTTGGAAAGAAGGGAAAGCTGAGCCCTAGATATATCGGTCCTTTCAAAATACTAGATCGTGTTGGGAAGGTAGCTTACTGATTGGAGCTTCCACGGAATCTCTCCCAAGGTCAAGATGTGTTCCATGTAAATCTCCTGAGAAAGTACATACCCGATCATTCACATGTACTCAGTTGAGATGTTATACCGCTGGAGAAAGATATTTTTTATGAAGAAGAGACGATAGAGATTCTTGATCCTAGCAAAAAAGTCCTACGAAACTACTCAACTCACTTGGTGAATGTTTTATGGAGGAACCACCAATTAGAAGAAGCTAAATGGGGACTTGAGGATATGATGAGGGAGAGGTATCCTCATCTGTTTGTAATGAATTGACGAATTTCGAGGGAAAAATTCATTTTAAGGGGGGTTGAATGTAACACCCTGAGATTTTATGAGAAATATTATTTTTATGTATTATGTTATACGCAACACCAAAGTAATCTTTCACAACACACAATACCGACTTGGCTTTCATTACACGCAATCGCGACCTTCCTCGATAGCGTGTGTAGTACGCAATACTAGGTTTCACTAAACAACGATATATTATTATGGACTATCCCTTATGAATAGTATTAACTAAATTTTGAATTTTATAACATTATTATTCATCTTACACATTTTCTACAACATGGTAAGAGAAAAAAATGAATTTTTCGAGTAAAATAAGTGTTTTTAAAAAAAATGCAGTTTTGCCGCCTTTTTATGGCGCACACACATTAAATCTAGTTTTTGACATGTTTATAAGTTAAATTTGACAAAATAAAATTCTTCTTTGGAATCATGATATAAAAATTTACTTTGGATAAATTTTTGATATTTTTCTGATAACCTTCATATTTTGATGAATAGTAAAAATATGATAATATTTAATTAAAAACAACTTTTTTCATTGAGATAATTTATATGACTAAATTATAATATTGAATTGTTTTAAAGAATAAATAGAATACATTTTTACCATTTAATTTAATTTATGTCATTAGCATTAATTTAACATTGAATTCATAGGTAAAAACATTTCAATATTTGGCAATGTTTTAACTTCTAAAACCTATTTTCTTAACAATGCGATTAATTTTAAATTAATTACTGCAACTTATGTGTTTTGAATTTTGAAAAATGGATTCCATATTTGGAATCAGTGGGTCAAAATTATGTTAATAGTCTACTTTTTATTTTTGGTCATTATGAATAGTAACTACGGTAAATTTTATTTACCCTAGTTAAATGTAAATCAGGTAATTAAGGGTAAATATAAGATTATAAAATTACTGTAACACCTGCCAAAATATTATTGGATGACTAGAAGTCGACCCATATCACCTAAGGGTCGGATTAGATTCATTTAATAGACTTTTTTCCCTGAAAATAATTTAATTATTATTAAAACAAAAGAATGTGACAACATGTCTCTTTCTTAAATCTTATAAGTATAGTATTTTTAATTTAGTGATAAACTTAATAATAAATCGAACATGAATAGTCTCTAAAAATCTAATACAATTATCTACATCATAGTAAATTATTTATAATTTTTACTGATTAAATAATTATCATTAATTATGACACAATAGTGATGTTGAAATTATTTTATTAATTAAAATATCAAATAAATGATTTTCATAATATTAAAATAAATATTATATGAACTAGTTAATGTTCTACACTATTTTTATAGACACACATGACATTTTATGAATCTATTAAATATTTTAGTTCAAACATATCTTCTGTATATATTTTAATTAAATTCAAATAAATGAATACTGTCAAAATTGACACTATTGTTATTTTATAAAAATAACATATTATAAAATTGTTTAAAAATAAAAAAAATATTTAAAAATTATAAATTAAAATTTATATGGTCCAAAATGTAATAAATTGTCAAATTATGGAAAATTCACAACACATATGTAATTATTTATAATAATTTAAAATTTAGAATATTATTACCACAAATAAAATTAAATTGATAAATAAGGATAAATCAAGTTGATAATGTTTAAAATAAATTCCTAACATGCCTAAATTTTATTTGTAGATGAGATTACAACTCTATATCATCTAATATATGGATATGAGTCATTTTGGAAGTTTTTAAGTGGGGATGGGATTTAATATAAACTAATATTTCTTATATTTCCAAAGGTGCCCCTCTCCTCCCTTATAAAAGGGAACCTCCTCCCTCTCCTCCTCATACCAATTTGCGCCTTAAATCTTGGCCAAACCCGGCCCATTTTACTTCCCCACTTCCCTATAAACATTCTAGAGATCCTGTTCTTCTTCAAAGACCAATTTTAGTGCCCTAAGAGGTGGTCTCAAAGAGGCGCTTCAAAGAAGAGGTAATGTATGTTACCGATTCTTTCAACATTATTTCTTCTTCTACTTCTTATTAATTAGTTTTTTAATTATTAATTAATAACATAAGTATCAATAATATAATGATATGTTATTATAAGTATGAAACAACTCTATTTCACCATTTATACAACCTAAAGAAAACAAAATCACCGCATGTGCGTACGTACGGAATACTGTCTTCACGCCATGGTGTAATCTATTTTCCACCACCACCTTACATGGATGGGAATAATGGTGTAAATAATGACTATATATGATGATTGTAAAGTGGTATTAATTCTGAAATAGTATACATACATTCCAATACAATCCCACAATCATGGGAATGATATCATCGCTCATGCGTACGTACGGAATACCGTCTCCACGATGTGATGTGACTCGTTCTACATGATCTTCATTTCATAATGATTATATAAATGAATTGAATGAATAAATATGATATATCATACACTAATACCATTCTGGAAATGAGGTTTCTATAACCTAAAAAGAGGAAAAAGAATTTATTCGACAAAACAAACATACGAACATAAACCAATAAACACCTGAATAACAAGTTGCAATGAAATATTACTAATAAGAAGATAAGAATATGAACATATATGATATCATAAAAATAACTATGATTCTAGAATAAGTCAATGACATTATTTAAATCATTATACAGGAGGTTCGGACACATACGAAGCAAATCAGACCTAAGGTAAGGGAAAATCTCCCAATCTCATTTTTATCCGAGATTTTTTATACTTCAGAATTAACTGGGGAATATTTATCATCCACATACATGTTTCCAAAAAATGTAATATTTATATCCTTCTACAATTTTTTAAAACAAATTTTACCCATCGGTGAGTTTTTAGTAAAATATATGAAATGAATCTTTTGTCATTTTTCGTACGAGGCACCTTTTGACTTCTCCAGCCAATGTACGAGAAGAATGTTTTTTTAACAAATACGACATGAATGTATTTTAAAACATTATTTCCAAGAAGCATACTTTACATGTTTTGAAGTTTATTTTTTATCTACTTATTTTATTTTAAAATTGAATGACATGTTAAGAAAGGAAAATTGTTTTTGAAGTATAAAGGATATTTTCCTCAAGAATGGAGTTCAAGTGTTTTATCAAAATTATTTTCCATCTAAGATAATATAGGGTTCTGTTTCTATCCCTATTATTACATTGATTTTATTATGATGTGATGGAATTATTTTTATGAATTTCTTTATCTTATATGAATTTTTTTATGATGTCATGATATTTAAGAATCCCATTTTTATTACAAGGGTTATGCTATGATGTATGGTTTTTGATTTTGTGGCACACATAAGAATGATATAATTATGAGATGGGTGGGACATATATCTCCCTCCAATGCATTAGGTAAAGATCTATATATCATGATATAGACATGGCTGGAGCGGCAGGTTAAACTGGTTCAGTAAAACAGGACTGAAACGAGGAGTGAACTCGGTTCAGAAAAGGACTCTGTCCGCTAAGATAGTCTTGGCAATGAGTCTTGACTACTATGAAATGATTTTCTATGATTATCTGTGTATGCCACAAAGCTTAATATTTTATGTTATGGTTTTTGGAATTAAATTTCACTTCTATGATTTATCCCATGTTATGATCTCTTTTGCAGGATAAGATTTTCAAAATGTTATGTTCTTATAAATATGATATGTTTGATATTTCTTTTGTACACCCTTACTGAGCATTTGAGCTCACCCTTTTGTATGTTTTATTTTCCCCAGGTCCAGAAGAAGGACATTAAGTAGAATAATGCAAAAAGTGACTCTAGATATGATGAAATAAATGGGAGACAACGTAGATGATTTATGAACTAGTTTTTTATGTTTCCCGATTTCTAAAGACACTATACCTGTACGATCCTTTCATGTTTTTGTTATATGTTGTAATAAGTATGCTTCTATTTTGAAGTAATAACCATGTATGTAATGTATGAGTTATTATAGAGATGGCTGGAATTAAGTAAATATTATGAATGCATGATTCATTACCACCCCAGAAAACCCAATAAACTGGATGATTCTTTGAGTAAAAATAGTAATGCTAAACTAATAATGCTACATTTGGATGGAGAACCTTTGGTTATTGATTTGATGAATTTTGTATTGGATGTTTTTGGTGTAGGGAATTCCTCTGTTTTGTTTGATGTGGCATTGAAATCATCTATATTAAATAAAATTATGTATGTGTAGAAAGAAGATATTGTTTTGAAAAGAAAAAGTTAAATTGGTTCAGAAGGATAATTCAAATGAATTTAATATTGATAAATATTATGTTTTGATGTTTAGAAAGAGATTAGGTTTTCTTTGTGATTCACAGTTGGAGAATGCTTTTTTAGGCAAAACTCATTGTACTCCATTTCCAATTCATCCGGGGAGTAATAAAATATACATAATTCATTGAGAGCATTACTAGGTGGATGGAATGAAAATAGATATTGCATACTTTATCCTAAGATACATCATATTCCTATAGGTAAAAGCAGAACAACAATTACCGAAAAGATTTTATACCCATATCCAGTGATATATTAGAAATGGAAAAATATATCCATGTATTTACTAGTTGGATTACCCTAGACATATTGAGGTGACAATGGGAACTGGGTTATTATTGATCGATTAAAAAAATACACTCATGTTCTTCCTATACAAGATACTCTATATCCAGATCAACATTCTCAGTAGTATATTAATGAGATATTGAGGTTACATGTAGTTCCTCAATCCAATGTAAAATAGTTTGATCCTAGGTTCACATATAACATTTGGAATGGCCTTTAGAAGTAGTTGGGTTCTGAATTGAATTTTATTACTTTTTATCCTAAATCAAATTGATATTCATAACGATATATTTAGTCCTAGGAGGATATGATATGTGTATGTTCAATGGATTACCAAGTTTGTTGGGACAAACAAATATCTTTGGTTTATTTTTCTTATAATAACAGTTTTCATTCAAGTATATAGACGGAACCATTTGAGGAATTATATGGAAATGAGTGTCGAAATCTGACATTTAGGGATCAATTATTTGAAATGAAGATAATGGGACTATAATCAGTAAAATAGATATCAGAAAAAAATCATTTATTCATACACATGAGGACATCCTAGAGTCGGAAAAAGATCTAGGTGGATAACTAAGGGAATGATATTTCATTTGAGGTTGGTGATCATGTCTTTCTTAAAGTATTTCATAGAAAAAATTTGACGTTATTTGGAATGAAGGGGTTTATTATTCCATGATTCAGTGTACTCTCTGAAATCATTGAGAAAGATGGATTAGTTGCTTATTCTGCTGAATTTCCTCGATGTTTATCCGAGGTACACAATTTTTTCTTGTATCATGGTTAAGAATGTATATGTTGAATCTATCACTTGTTTTTAGTCCATAAGTAGTTCAGTTAGAAAATAATATTTATTATAAATAATTTATAGTCTAGATTATTGATCATGAAGAGAATGTGTTTTGAAATAAATTGATTTTTCATGTTATGATTTTGTTGGAAAACAATATGGTTAAAGAGGAAATATGATAATATAAAAATAATATTAAGAAGAAATACCCCCCAATTGTTTGGTACTAGAATTAAATTGTGGTAATGCCATTTTTTAATGGGTGGAAGGATATAACATCCTAGATATTTATTAAAAAAAATTCATATTAATTTATATTTGCAAAAATTATATTAATATTAAATTAAATGAGATTATTTCTTGGATATCCTGATCAACACACACTAAATGGTTTCTCTGAAATCAAACATTGCACACAAGTCTAAGGTATACCAAAATGTAGTACAATATTATTATTATTATTTTAAATGGTAATTAATGCATAGTCGTTGAATTAGTGAGAATGAATAGAACTAATTAAATTATGTTCACAAAAATTTTAAATGTTTTATCATTCATCAAATAAATTTTAGTGTCTTCAAATGAGATTAAATTCAATTTTATTCTTAAAACACTATAATATATTTTGCCAGGGTAATTTTATGGCATTTTGATAAAGAACCCTTTTTAGATACATATTTTTTAAAAATTTGACGTTTTATTTGAAAAAATAATGTTCATTAGAAGTGGGACATCAAAATTAACTTTGGTTGATATTTTAATATTTTTCTAATTAAATTATTATTTTAAATAATATTAAAAAATAATACATTTTAATTCAATATGGCATTTGAATCCAATATATTTGTATTGTGAGATTATTATTAGAATTGGATTTAAAGATTATTTAGATTATTTTTCATTTTTTTAAATGTTGGTAATTTTAGGTAACATCACATTGAAATTTTATATAAACACATGTCAATATTTTGATGGTTTTTACTTTTAGAAACACCATTTTTTAATTTTTACAACAAAAATAATTTTTCTATTAATTAATGAAACTTATGTGTTTTGAATTTGAAAAAATGTATTCCACATTTTTTAAAATACGGTCAAAATTATGTAAATAGTTCCCTTTTTATTATTTGATATGATGAATAGTATGTTTGTTAATTATTTGTATTTACCACGGTTAATGGGTAACTCATGTAAATAAGTGTAAAAATAATATTATAATCATATTGATACTCCATAAACATTTATTAATTATATTGGATGAGATACTTCTGACCAATACAACCCTTGGGATAAATCTTTTCCTCTTGGAATCCCCCATGTTTTGATTATGAAACTTATAACTATTAATTAAAAGTAATGGAAAATATGATATAAATATATATCTTCATAATAAAAAATTATATGGGACTATATAAGTGATATCTCCGACTATAAATATTTATTATAATGATAAAACTATTTCCTATATAATGATATTTTATTTGTAATTTTTATAATGTATTTAATTAAATTTAATTATGACAATTGTTATGCAATTATTTCTTTATTAATGATGGAATCAAATAAATTATATTATAAATATTAACATATATATTATTTAAAATAATTTATGTCATCCAAAAATACTAGATAGATATGAAATGTTAAAATACTATTAAATTATTATATTCAAATTTATCTCAATATTTGGATATTATTTAAAGTTAATAAAATGGGCAGTGTATAAGTTGACATTTTGATGTTTTATAAAAATTGTAATTAATTAAAATATTTAAAAAACATAAATATAATTTCAAATAAAAAAGTTACTATCATAAGGTTTACATGTTCATTTAGAGTCCAATTATGTGAAATTTACCCCATATAAGTTAAATTAATAGCATATTAATAAATAAAATATTGTTACCACAACTAAAATTAAAATAGAATAATTAAGGGCCAACTGAACATTTATGGTATAAAATAAAATGAATCAATGACTAAACAAATTTTATAAGATGATTTATAACACAATTCATCTTAGAATATACATATCTCATGTTGGGTCCATTTTAATTATAAAATAAATATATATTAATTTAATAATTTTATAATTTCCTAGGGTGCCCCTTCGTTCTCCTATAAAATTGTACCATCTATTCTCTAATACACATGTATTGAGAACATTTTTTTTTGTGAAATCCCTACTCAACAACTTCCTAGAATAATTACATGAGTCATAATGACTCCCAGAGGGTATAAATCTTCCCAAGAAATCCTTTTGTAATAAACATAAATAATTACGTGATTAAGAGGCAACACCTGCTCTCATGCTTATTAGATTCATTTACATTATCCACAACCTAAATTATTTTTATTATATTATTACATAAGAACACCATTATCCTAAATATAATATGATTTTTTATTCTGTGATGTCATTCTAAACATACTGACACATTCATTTAATTGGTAATGAACATGTTGTTTCTATGTATGGTGAACTACTTCCTCACGAAACGTTGATTTTTCAATTTTAACATACCACCTCTCATGTTGGCCATTATAATATAAACTATTTTTAAATATGATATAGATTATATTTATATATTCTCAATGATAATTTAATTTTTATTGAGAACATACCTTTATCCATTCCATGTTTTATAAATCTGATAATTTCGTTGGATAAATTCTGGACTACCACACCTTCAAACCGAAATGACTCGTTACCACTATTTATAAAATTTATAAATGATGGTTTTATTAAAACTATGATACATATATGATATTAATATAATACTCAGATTATAATATACACATTTATCATTTAATTATTATACTTTTAATATGATGATGAAATGAATGTAGCATTAATGAGTACATACTTCCCACTATCTCCATGAACATTTTGTTCCATTTCATATCTAAAAATGTTATGGATTATTGTAAATAAATAAATTCTAGATATATATAATATTTAAATCATGATTAATATTTTTGAGATGACATAATTTTGGCCATGTTGATGATTTACATAAAAAGGGATTATTTTTTTTACTCAAACACCAAATATGGACAAACAGATTGATATGAATATAAATATTTATGTAATTTTTTAAAAAAAGGTAATAAAACGTATTATAAGAATAATATACATCTATAACGTAATCATTTATGTAGAAATTAACCTATGTTTATTATTCATGAAAATATAGAGTGTACGAGACAAGTCAGACTCAAGGTAATTGAAATTGTTTCAATCTCCTTTCATTGAGGAATATTTTAATAATATACACCTAATTTTTTATATGGTGTGTAATTATCACTTTTGACGTTAAATTTCGTTGAAATGTTTTTTATGAGAATCTTATTTTTCAATGTGTTTCACAAAATTAAAAAGGAATTCATTTAACATATGCAGCGACAATGACTTCTCTGATACTGTAAATATTATTTGATATTTAGATTCATTAATAATCCATAATATTTTTAAATGAAAAAAAAAAGAAATAACTTATGCACCTTTTCAGTATTTTGGTATGGAAAATTATTTTTAAAATGGACTGTCAGCTTCAATATCATGAAATTATTTCTTGTTATTGAAAACTAAATTTTATTATTTAAATGTTGATAATTTAAATATATTATGTGTTATGATTATAAAATTGTTTAATAAGCATTTGACTGGTGGTTACATGATAATCCAATGATGGGTGGATATATAATAAACAAATGATGGGTGGTTCCATAATTAAACAACTATGAGTGGTTACAATATAACCCATAATTCATTGGGTGTGGAAGACTGTCATATGTCAATTCCATTTAGTGATATGTATGGAAGGAGAATGTATTGTTAATCTATTTATGTATGATTATGTCATATGTTAACTTTATATGTTATATGTAGCATTGAAGTGATTTATAGTCATATTTTGGATAAAAATATTGGTAATAAATGGTATTATATATAGTGAATTGTATTAACTAATTCCTAAAGTGAAAAAGTATTACATTATGATTAGTTTTTACAATTTATTTATTTTTTCAACACATAGAGTTTTCCATGTTTATGTAAACCTTATTATGATTTTTCTTCTCATCCTAGTTTTTTAATTGTTTTTCAAATGATTTAAAGAACAATCGATTCATGGATGGGATCAAGAAAAATTTATGCTGTTTAAACATAAACAAAATCCATTTTTAAAAAAAAAAATTAATGACAAAATGGATAGTCAGTAAATGAATCAACATTTTAAAATTTAAGTTGTTATTTATCAGTTATGAACAAATTCTCTTAATATCTACACCTGAAAAGAGCCTCGATGTGTGTTAAATCCAAATTATTAACATATCTCAATATTATGTAATTTTTAAGGGTAGTACATTAAAAATCATATTTTTATAGGTGTGGATATATTTATTTAGAGAGAATTTATAGGAAATAATAATCCATTATCATCATATTTATAGAGTTACCCGAGCTTCAATTGATTTTTATAAAGGCGGGAAATTATTTGACTCAGAACGTGTTAGTCCAATTTTATTTTCCACGTAAATTGACATGACCATTGAGGATTGAGATGATATTTTTGTCACATACATTAGGTTCCATTGTTTTTTGAATTTTAGTGAAAATAATTGGATCATTATGTTTCATAACATGTTATATAGAAAATTTAATGTTAAATTATATAATTGAAATTTATTTATCTCTTCATATTAAATAAAAAATATTTTTTTAGTTTAATTAAATCTATCTTTTTAAAATTGGGAAAAATAATCTCACTATCAGAATTAGTTTATGAAAAAGTGGTTAATAATTTTAGTAATAATTTGGAAATGATGAATTGTTATTTTGGTTAATAACCTGGTCATTATGATGTACATTACATCATGTTATCTGGATCACTGGTATTGTGTAATGGCTAATAGGTTTATTATTTTATAAAATAAAAATGTCATCTAACTCTATTTAAATTAAAAAATGTACATCAATGTTATGGATAAATGTTATTTTGATAAAAAAACTAATTTGTTTAATTTTTTTGATATACATTATAGGAATAATTTTTTATTTATTTGGATTGTGTTATGAAAATAATTTGTGTTTAATTACGGATTTTCATATAGATTCTTATTTATAAAATATCTATACTATAAAAATTATCAAAAATGATTTTTTGGGAAGGAATATTTTTATAGTGGTCAATTAGTCTATTAAATGGAAAATACATATATGGTATTGAAATTTTTAATATTTAATTTATTTTAAAAATTCAATGAAAATAGAATCCCAAATGAGACTGGGTGTTTCTTAAATTTTGTGGTGTAAAAAATAAATTTCTATTAATGTATTCTATGATTTATTTTACTTTTCAAAGGTAAGGAAAATTGATTGTTACAACAATTATTAATCAATGATATTTTATTTTCGTATATTAGAGTCACTCTAGGATCATTACCCATGAGGTTTCATTTTTTTATGTTCAGTGTGTCCACTAACTCTCTATTGATGGGATTATAAAATGTCCTTGGACAATTTTAAGTGGAATTTAGTTATATGATTATATATCATTTCAATGAATAATTTTTTAAAGGGTGGATTTTAATAATGATATAATTTTGTAGGACTAATGACATTTCAGAGTGGATTTTTATTAATTTTTTAATTGGTGTTTTTTATGTGTCAAATGATTTTTATCCTTAGGTGATATACTCTTAATTGTATATTTTTGAGTAAAAATATGAAAATTTGTTTTTGTTAGTGGAAAAATTGAATTGTATTTGTAAATATAGGGGTTTATTCATTTGAGTATTACAATATATCATAATTTATTGATGGATATTGGAACTATGAGTAGGTGTCTCATAATGAAGATATGAGAATCAATATGGTTTTAATGGTAGAATGTAATTGGGTTTGGATAAAATATGTTTACATCCTTTTACATGAAAAATTTTGAGAACATTAGAGATATAAGAGAATATATATTTCTTCATGATAAATTGGCTAAATTTAATAGATGACTTGTGTTTAATTATAGTAGGAGTAATGTGATAAATATTTGGGCAATAACTACTGTTTTTTATACTAATAAGTTGTTGCTTATTTTTGTTTTTATTTATTATTTTGAAATAGTAAATATTGAGATCTATAGCCAAAGATTTTAATGCCTGGTATTTATTCATTGTAAAAATAATGCAAATTTTTTGTTTTTCTAGTATATGTGGATATTTTTAAGATTTTCTAAATAAAAAATTATAAATTTTTTGTTGTTGGTTATTTTATTTATGTTTTTACATAGGAACATAAATATGTGTAGTATGACTAAGATATATCACTACCATATGTTCAAAATTGAAATTATTGAAATATTGAAAACATCATTTAATTAATATTTCTTATATATTTCATTTTTGTTAATTTGGATAGAACCATATTTTGATAGCCAATTTAAGAGAACTCACGTTTATTAGACTAAATATTTTTTATGGATATGAATTTTTTCCATATGATGTCGATTTATGTGGTTTTAAATGATAACATCAAAATATTTTCCTCTTTTTGGACTATGAATTGTGGGTGTATCTCTTGTACGTGGGATTAATATTAATTTTATTTGTATCTTAGCATAAGAGTGTGTTGTCATATATTTGGTAAACATTATAGAGAACACTGTGAGGTATTTTTGAGTCATTTCATTTTCTATATGTGTAATTGGGGATGAGGAGTATTAGTTTAACAACAATGACTTATTTTTTAGGATGAAATGCATAATAGTGCAGAATGTTTTTGTTCCATCCTTTTTAATAAACATTAATTTATTATTTTTAGTATTTCATTCATTGATAAAAAATGGTAAAAGGGTATGGAGTTATACAAAACTAATATTTCCTTTGAAAAGAAATCTTTCATTTCAACATAATTAAACCATTTTTCAATAGTTATTAGGGTTTAGTGAGGTTCATGTCAATTGGGGTGAATGTATGAATTAAAGTGAGGGTAAATTACATTATTTAGGAAGGATATAGTTTGAATAATGGATATTGTAGTATAACATGTAGTGGAATGTGGTTTAATCCTTGTTAGAGTTTGTTTAGTGGTAAGATAAATATTATAGAGCCTATAGAGAAGTTTATTAAAAATTTAGTGGTGTGTTGTTAATATTGGTGAGAATCATGAAAAAAATTGAAATTGGGGAAATTCAATATTAACTACAGTGTTATGTAGACAATCAGGAATGCTATATATCCTCTATTTTATGGTGGAAAATGTTTTTCCATCTCATGGCCCTTAAGATATTGTAGTTTGGTCAGGTTCTATAAAATATTTCTCTAAATACAAGAATTATCATCTAAATAATCACAAAACACAATAATTTTAATGTTCATGTAAGAGAACCCATCTTGGGAAAATTTTATGGGAATTAAGGGACATTCACCCTCTCTGAACCACATAGATCTAATAAAACTACCTCATATTTTCTCCTCCTATATATATTTATCTTCATATATTTTGTTTGATGATGAATATTGAAAACTACGAAATGGGATTTCACTGAGGAATGGTAAATTCATATCAATTTATTAGCATTTCACATTAATGACTAATGGAGGTATAAATATTCATTAAACATAGTCATTTACAGTGTATTAATTTGAATATAAATTTTGGTGATACTTATTTAAAATTTCTCCTTTGGATTTATTATCTAAAAATTATTATTATGAAATTTATGGGATTTTATTAGGATATTATCTTATGGGAAATTTGATTATCTATATATTTGGTAATGAAATCATGATTTTTATTCTAGGTATGTGCTATATAATAATTATTATTATATGATGACCATTTATTTTATTTGAATTTTCCTACTTAAATATATCATTTTATATTTATTAAAATGATTTAAAAATATGGTTATATGAATTTTGAAAATTTTAATTCAATTTCTATGGAATAAAAAGATTAGATATTTTTATTTCTAATGTTTTGATTATCATCCTAAAGAAATTAATTTTAGGAAAATATCATTGTAATTGATATATTTATTAGTTAACAATTTGGAAATTTTTCATTTGATAAAGAAATTAATAGGATAATATTATATGAAATTTTTATTGGTAAATAAATTACTAGGGATCCCACTAATGTGGGGGTGAGAATATAATTATGTTAAAGAACTATAAATTGAAAACCAAATTTATTGTCTATGTTTTACTAGTAATATAGATATGGATTTTGGATTAGGTTTATCAAATTGTTATACCTTATATTTTTTATGTTTGTATAGTCTTAGGAAGTGAATGCCGATGTATATTTTGTTATATAGAATAAATGATGTTTTTGAATGTTTGGTTTCTAATTTTATGATATTATTTTTAAGATAATATGATTTATATGGCTGTATTGATTATATAAAATGGAATCGGTTCAAATTGTTTTAATAAAACACATATGAGAGACCTGAATTTTACATAGATTTGGTTAATGGTAAGAAATCATAGAACCATTATTGAGTGTTTACACTCACGCCTTACTTATTCGTCAATATTAGCATGCATATTATTTCTATCATGTGTTTCAATTTATCAGTGATGTTGTATCAATTGATGGGACAAATTATTGGAGGTATATTAGGAAATTCTAGTGATGGTTTCACTATCTTTTGTGTTTTGCATTGTGTTTTATAGTGTAATAGCTTGAAATATAATGTATATTGATATTATTATATGTATATTTATTTGAAATAGATTAATAGTTCTATTGAATGTTTTTTCTGGTAGTTAATTGTCATTTGAGTTATATTTATAAATTATTCTTCAATAATCGAATTCGGGTTTAAATTATTTTTATCTTGTCTTCATGCATTGCGTAATACATTCAATGTTTGAGTAATAATATTATTCTATTTAGGGTTGTGTTTGTGTTATAATTCTAAATTATTTTGTTATATAACATTTCCAAATGTTGGGAGAATTAAATTAATTATAATAAGATTTAAAATTGAATAAATATGGACCATTTTTTGAAATTAAAATCATGACAAAATATTTATTTAGTATATTTATAAATTAAATAATGAAAATTTTGAGGAATCATTAAAAATTATTTTCAAATCTAAAAAATAAATTTTTTTAATCCAATTATCATTGGACCAATGAAACAGCAATTTCACTAATATCCTATATGAGCCAATGGAAAATCGATTAGAAATAGAAAATTCCAATAAAGATGAATAACTAAATATAATTTCTAAAAAAACATTATATAGTATTAAATATATATGAAGAAATAACTTGAAGAAATAGTGTACCTTCTAAAATGAATAAAATTTACTTCTATTTAATCAATTTCAAATACCATATAAATCTAATTTTAGAGGAAATAACGTGAAATATATATAAAAAACTCTATTGGAATACGCTAAAATTATTTTAAGATAAGATCCCCCATTTTAGTATATAGTTTCACTTATTGTAACTGATTATTTTGGTGATTTTAATTATTAAATTATTAATGTATGTAATGAAAAATATATTTCATAATCTATTTTTGAATATTTACAATCAATAACTGACAATTAATTAAGAATAATATGTTAGATTTATAATTTGTTAACAAGTTAGTGAATTTTTTATATTCCTTGTGAATATGAAATGAGTTAATTAAAATAAAAATTCATAACAACTGGCCTTATTTTGAATAAATTTTTTTTTACTAAAACAATTTTTGAATGTATGGAATTTGATTCATTTTCAATGAATTCATTTAATGTTTCTGATGTTTCTACTTAAATACAATCCTATAGTGATTTAGTAATGTAAAATAATCTCATTCAAATTGATTTTTTTAAATAGGTATGTTAATTAAAAATATATAATTGTGTAAGTAATCATGATATCCAAACTAATATAATGAAATTACACATTTAAACATTCAAAATTATATTACAATGTTTTTCCAAATAGAAAAAAATTTTAATGTATAAAATTTTAATTTTTAAATATAAATTAACTTGAAAATAAATTATGATTTTAAATTTGACATTACATAATCATTGAAATATATTTTTTATAATTTATCATTATTTTAAAATGATAAAATATTATAACATTATAAAATATTTACTATAAAATAAATTATTATTAATAAAGATTAAGGATAGTTAGGTTTTAATGAATAAACTAAATAATATACTTTAATTCCTCTTCTACACAATATAATAAAAATTTTATCTAGTGGTATAGCTGGGTATTTTTTTATTCCCAAAGTATTTGATGATTCAAATACTGACCATTTTATCTCTATCCAAATCCAATTTTATACTAATGGATATTTCAACCTAGATTCACTAAAATCATTGTTTTCTATCCCTTCTTAAGTAAAATTTCATTTTTATATTTTTATTATTTGTTACAATTTTTTATATTTATTAACATCAAAAAAATATTAATAAGGAAATGTGAAATAATAACATTCTATGTTCTCACCATCTTTAGTTTTTGATAAAATGGAAGAAGATCAAAAAACATAAAAATAAAATCAATTCAATAAAAAATATTTATTTTATTAAATATATTATATATGTTAATTTTTTTGTATACTTTTAGTATGCATTTCTCTGTGATTATTCTTAATTTTTTTTGTTTTTATTTATTTAAGTGTTCATTTTTAATAAAAGAAAATTAAAAATCCTTAATATTTTAAAAGAACATTACAATTATAGTGATAAAATATATTAATTTTTTAATTGGAATATATATTATATGTGGTGTACATAAAATTTCGATGTAATTCTATTTTGTATATATTTGTTTTTTTAAGATTAATTTTAGTTTCTATGAATATTGCGACAATTATAATTAAGAAAGAATTAGTGACATGAAATATAAAAAATATTTTAGATAAGATTAAAATATAAAAATATTATTCAAAAAATTACAAAACAATGTGCTTTAAATTATGTTTTTTATAATTATGAAAAATAACATTGATTTTAGAAACAAAATTTATTAATAATAAAATTAAATAAAAATAATTTTATAAAAATAAATTTTAATGTCTAATAACTCATATAAGACTTCATTTGTACTATTTGAGAATTATTGGGGTTAGGAGGATATTTAGTCATGATTAATATAGATAAGTGGAATCTTATTTGATATTAAGGATGAAAATATGGATCATGTTGTGATATTTTGGGTTGTGGCGTGACTAGATTGATGTAGAAGATGGATTGTTGCAGTCTAGTGTACTGGTTATTGATCCCATCAATCATGCTATGAGGAAATGTTTGTTGGTTTGGAGCTTTAATAGTGAGTTATAAATCAATTTATTTGGTCTGGATTTGTTGTTTTTATTGTGGTGAATTGGATTATAATTTCTAGAGTCCCATGGGATTTAGAATATAATAATCATTGACTCTTTTTCGGTGTGTTAAGGTTTGTTGCACTATTGTTGTCTTGGACATTGGTGTTCAAGGTCCCAAATCAAATTATGATCATTATGTTGTGGTTTTAGTGTTGTGTGTTGGAATTTGTTGGAGAGATATTTGGTATAAGGATGAGGTTTATGAATATATTAAGATTATTTGTAATATAGATCTAGAATGCCCCATTTCCATGATGTCTTTCCTCAATTGGATCCAATTTAATAATTTTTTTACCCCATGATCTGTGTAGGATCTTGTCTTGAATGTTGGATTGAGACACCACTATGGCAGGAAAAATCTATTTTTATGATTTTTTGATTTCTAGTTTTAAATTTATATTGAAAATTATTCTTGAAATCAATTTTTAAATAGTAATTCTTTAAATTTTAGTCTCCTTATGTATTTTATTGAGAGATATTTAGTGATTATTTGGTGGCCCTTGATCTTTACCATATTGTTGTTGAGATCTAATGATTCAAGGTTTGTTTCCCACCCATTGTTCTATATCTCTTCTCAATTGTTTTCATCATAGATTTTATGAAATTTTTGTTCATTTTATTTGGTGATGTCTTGGATAAATGATTTCAAAGGGTTCGATGTTAGAAGGTCTTATGGGTAATCCTTTAGAGTTTGATAATTTTTAATCCATCTTCTTCCAACATATTTATGATATGATTTGTTAAGAATCATTGATAAAGATAGTTTGATACAGTTTTTCATTAGTTAAAAATGAATATGGAAATAACATGAATTTTTCCATTTTTTGGAAGGTTGAATGAGCCTAATAAAGATGAATATTTTAGATAAATTCAATTAAGTAGGGGAAATTGTGTATTATATATGTTTTATTTTATTCAATGTTATTACTTATATACACTATTTTGTAGACTCACATGTGATGTTTTAAGTCATTTTTTATTGAGATTATTATTCTTAACAACCATATATGTGGGAAATTTTTGTATATATTTAAAAAAATTGGCAAGTAAACAAATAATATATTATCTATTATCTTGTTTAAACATAATGTGTTAAAATAATATAAAAGTATAAATTACAGGATATTAATGGTGTGATTGGATATTTTGATTTTGATGGTTTATTTTATTCATATTGTAATTCTTCATATGTTTTTTGTGGTCTTGGTCCGTTTTTATGAATAGTTTAGGGATGATGATATGTGGTTGTGGTTTTGGAAGTGCAATGGATGGTTGTTGTGTAATGTGATTGAAATTGTAGTTATGGTAGCATTGTTATGATGGTTTTGGATATAATTGTGTGGTAGAATATGTGGTTTTTAGGGTAGGATGATGTGATTACATATTAATAGACTAGAAACATTACTTAATTTTGAAGTAAATAAAATGTTGGATAATTTAATAAATTTAAAAATCGGTATATGTTGTGATAAATGGAAATATTGGTAAAATATAACAAATGAAAATAATAATAATCAATGATTGGATAGATATTATGTGTTGTGGGATGAATAATAAAATTTCGTTAATTGGAATATATGATAAAAAATGTGTATATATAAAATTAAATGGTGAGTAGTGGTATGTTATGTATTGAATAATGATGTAAAAGTCATTGTATGGATTTTATGGAGTGTTGTTTTGGTTATATTCTATTTTAGAATTTATGTAAATGGTTTTCCATGTCGGATAATTAGGTTATTATAACTATTAAAGGTCATAGTAATAAATTATATGTATTTTGGTAATCAACCATTAGAATGTGTTTTTTGTTTTATTATATATCATGTTTATTTCCTTATTCATAATTACACACTACCACACAATTCATGTTATGATAAATACACTCTGATAGGATTCAAATGATAGAAAAAACTCATGTTCAACATAGAGGAAGCTCTTATAGTCCTCAAACCAAGATCGAATATACAATAGAGACTGAAACCACGTATAATATAAATGAATAAAAGCATATACCTTTCACATTAAAAATTTTATAATACTAAATTAAACCATAATTCATGATGAAGATCCATTAAAGGTATCCAATAAACTCCTTCCTCTATGTTATATCCAATAGTTGAACTAAATATCCCAATCATTTGGACAGGGACCGCCTTTCATCCATGACATTATATTATCTCATTTGAAAAAACTAACGATGGTAGTGAACTATAAGGTAATCTAAACAAGGATTTGTATATTTTAAGCTCTACATATTAGTAGAAATGTCCACATTTTATATTTCTCAAGGACACTCCACAATAATTCATGAATATACTATAATGTCTAAGAACGTTTTAGTAAAGCATACATTTAAAACTCCTATAACTTTTTCATTAATACACCTATGAAAACAATTTATTTTATGCCAAATAAAATTAATGATAAGTTATGTAGACAAAACATTTAAATGTTAAATATTAACTGTGGGTTGACAACATCTATTCTATGATTCCATATAAATCATAAAATATAATCCAACGCAATGAAATATTCCATTACCATACAATTTAAAGGTTCAAGGAATCAAAATGATATCATATATCTTGGATGATGTTGTTGTGTAATTTTAGGAGTGGAATTCCCATGATCATCTCTGAAAAAATACATAGAAAGGGAAGTACTTTAATTTCTTTCATGTATTTCTGCTCCTATTTTTTCTAAAATAATTCATCTAACTGAAAATTTCTGCTTGTATTAGAAAATTATACTATATGTGAATTGAAAATTCAATTTCATGATTTGAACTATATTAAAAATCTGATTCATGTCTTTCATAAAAAATATGTTCTATATATTGTGACTTTAAAATAAACTTTGTTTACTTAAAAAATTTCTGCTACATATTTGGTGAAAATCTACTGCATATCTTACATATAAATTTTTTTTCCAACAAGTCACTATGTTAAATAAAAAAAATTTGTATGTGCCTGATGCTGTGAAATTAAATTCTTTGTTTAAAACCCATTCAATTCTTTATATTACGTGTGGGGGGGGGAAAGGTTTCTGGTAGTTGTGTTTTTCGTTAGAACCAATTACACTATAGGGTGTTTAGCATGAATATTTCTTATATATTGAACATCCATTTGAATCATACATTGTTAAAATTATTACACCCAATTAATTATTCACCCACACATTATATGTTTCTTTTGATCTATATTGAAAATATTTGTCACTGGACATAAATGTTAATGCATATACTTGCTAACGAACCTACTGTTTAGTTATTCATTATGGAAAACAAGATTTTCTCATTTTAATATGGCTTTTATACATTCCATCTATCTAATAAATTGAAAATCTACTTTGAACATTAATTGTTTAATTATTCTTCTCCACTTTTAAAGTCAACTTTGGGGACAAATTTGGGTTTTACGTGTGGTGGAGGGGGTCAATTCTTGACTGTGATTAATTGAAATCCCATCATTTATTAATTCAATTTAAAATTTCTTGTATAAAATGGATAACATTTTTCAATATTTTTGCATAATATTAGGCTTTACACTATATTCAAATAGTCTTTCCCTTAGGACACATACCTTTCGGGTAGTTAATATTTGTTTTGAATATGAAATTAGTGATAATAGATTATTGTTGAGTGGTCTATCTTTGTGATCTAATGGAAATTTTGGTGTAGGAATTACTTCTGAGACTAACATTACTGATATGTTAGTATAGTTATGATAATAACTCTTGGAATTGGAAAATTGATTTTGATCATAGGTGACTCATTTTTCTTTAATTTTCTTATGTAATCACCTTAATGGGCCAATGAAAATGGTTTTTATATAAATATTTTTAAACTAGAGTGATTTGGCATCTAGGATGCCACGGTGAGTCTGTGAGACCCTAGATGTTGGGTGTGTTTGTGTTTACTATAAGCCTTCGGTATAATTTGAGAACGTGCATTGCACAGTGCATAGCACATGAAACATTGTTTGTAATAATTAAATAAAGTCTCTATGGTCAAAATGAGTTCATTAAGGTGAGGGGAATAATGAATTTCGAATGAAGTAGGGGTCAACTGGTTAATAAGGAAATCATTTAGGATGTACCAATAAGGTGATGGAAAAATTTATTTATTTATTAAACCTAAGTGATGAGTAAAAATATAATGGTCCTTCTATTAAGTTCTTAATTCCACAAAAAATCTAACCTCTTATCACCCTCTGACATTAGACATAAGTGTGGATTAAAGTCTGTTACTAAGCAGTATCACATATGAGATATGACATCTTCATTGCTTGAGGATTCACAGTTTTCTAGACTATAAGAGAGATTTTGATCTAAGAAATATTGATATGAGCAATTTCTTATCTAAAAGCCTATTGACATTTTTCGGTCCTTTATTTGGAAGTTATGGACATGTTCCATCTTGAATAATTTTCTAATTTTTTTCTATTTTCAATGATAATAAAACATGAGACTGTTTGAGGACAAACATTGCTTATGTGTGGGAGAATTGAAGGGTGTCAATTCATGACTGTGCTTAACATTTCTTAATTTAATGTCCATCATTTCCTACTATAATATAAAATTTCATGTAAAAATTTGTTAATGTTTTTCAAAAAATTTGAATATTTTTATGCTTTACACAGTATTCAAAAGGTTCATGCCTTAGGAAAATTACCTTGTTGGAAGTTAAGATAGCTTTTGAATCTGAACATAGGGATGATGGATGCTTTTTGAGCGATATGTCTTAGTGATCTAATGGATATTTTCATTTAGGAATTACTTCTGAGAGTGACATGGGTGATATGTTATGATCATAACTTTTGGAATTGGAAAATTAATTTTTATAAATGGTGACTCTTTTTTCATTAATTTATGTAATTATTCACCTTAATGAGCCAATGTAAATGGTTTTTATAAAAATATTTTGAAATTAGAGTAATTTGGACATCTGGGATCCCACAGTGAGTCTCTGAGACCCTAGACGATGGGTGTGTGTCAGCTTATTATGAGCCTTATGTACAATTTGAATAAGATCATTTCACATTTCATAACACATGATACATGGCTTCAGAAAAATAAATTAAGTGTCTTGGGTCAAAAACGAGTTCATTAAGGTGAGGAAAATGATGAACACAAGATGAAGAAGTGGTCCAATGGTTTATATGGAAATCATTTAAGTTGTATCAAAAAGGTGATTCCAAAATTTATTTATTTTTGGATCCTAAGTGATGAGTCAAAATATAATGTTTCTTCTGTTATGTTATTAATTCCACATAAATTTAACCTCTTACCACCCTCATACATTAGACATAAGACTGGATTAATGTTAACAACTAAGTAGTTTCTCTTGTGATGCATGGCTTCTTCATTGCTTAATGTTTTATTGTTTTTAAGACTATTAGTGAGAATTTGTCCAAATCAAGATTCTTATGATCAATTTATATTCTAAAAGCCTATTGAAAAGTTTTTTTCCTTTGTTTCGATGTTCTGGACATGTTACATCTTGATCAATATAATAAAAACATTTTTCTATATTCAAAGATAATAAAACATGAGATTGTTTGAGGGGAAAAAATGATTAAGTGTGGGGGAATTTAATGTGGCCTTAAAAACACATGGTTTTCCACATCTTTTTAATTAATATTTATCAATTTATTTATTTATTTTAAGGCTTTTTAAAAAATAATAGCTCATTTGTATTTTTATTAATAACATTATTAATTAATCAATTTCTATAATTAATCGTGTATTATAATCTTTAAAATAATTTATTTATTTCTGACATTAATTTTATAGACGAATTACTTTTGATTCAGATTTTTGTTTTTGTTCTGAATAGTTAATAATTTAACATTAATTAGCTAATTAATTAATTCTGCATTTACACTTCGATAATGAATCTTTAATTTAACATTTCATGTAAAAAATATTAATTATTTTAACATAACCTAAATTTGTGTTTTCGTTTAATAATTCTTTTTTTGATAAATTTATGTTTACAAACTCACTACATTTCTTTAATTTCATTTCATTATTTATTATAAATTGAATAATAAAATATTAGTTATCTGATTTTTTTAATTAATTTCATTCAAAAAAAGTAATCTTCTACAAATAATTAAACATTTTTTTATAATTGTTTTAATTTAATAATAACTATTAATAATTTAATTGTTTCTGAATTCAAATTTTAGTGTAATAATAATTTATGTTATGTGAATTGAAGTAATAAATAGTTTAACATAAGTTTAATTTCATTTATAAATTTATTAAGGTTTGTGTTGTTTTTATGTTTTCAAATATATTAAATATGTTTTAGTTTTAATTTATTATTGTGTTATTATATTATTTTTGTTTTATTTTATCTTATTTATATGTTTATTTTGAAGCCTCATAGTTTCACAATAAATATTTCATTTTACGGTGCCACCAAGCAACATTTCCATACGGTCTCACCGTAACCTTTTCAAATGTATACTTCATTTATGGTTAAACTGTAACCTATCTTACTATCAATCCTTTTTTCCACCGCAAACCCTTTTATGGTCTCACCTTTTAATTTCCACATTACGGTGCCCCCATTTCCACAATTTCAGTTTCTCACGGATTAACTCATACCATCACCTATACATGGCAACATTTCTATCCATTACGGTTGCACTGTATCCCTTCTTCCACAACATCTTGCCATTTCCCATCTATTGTTCATTGCTCCATCGTTTCTACCACTTCATTCTTGTTTAATTCATCACACTCCCAAACCAGGTGAGGTTTAAGATGATGTCGCACCATATTTTAGCTCAAATCGGTTGATGGGGGGCCATGAAATTTCTTGGAACAGATTTCTACAGTCACTGCAGGTGAGGACCATTTAATCCATGAGGAGTTGTTTCGTCATGATGATGCATATCTGGAAAAGAGCTACTGGGGCATGGTAGGATAAGGAGTTTTTCATGTTGCCTCACCACATCCCCTGCCACCATAGAGGATTAGCACCCCTTGAGATGGTGCAAGTTTACACCACCCAGATCTGAAGGAGGATCCACCAGAGGAGTCGAGGCTGAGCGAGAGATAGGGAGCGGTATCGTAGAAGGAACTCGGACCTCGCCGCACTAAATAAGAGGACCGGGCGAACCAGGGGTCTTTTCTGTTGTGGAGAAGGAACCGAGGAAGAAGAGAATCCCTTGTAGCAGCACCGATAATTAGGGGGTGAAGGAAAAGTTTAATAAAAAATTAATATAAAACCAAAATTAAAGATAAATTAAATAATAAATTAACCAAATGAATTTAAATAATTTATAAAAGTTTTAATATATAAAAATTATAATTATAATAAATAGATGAGTTATAAATTAAAAATTAATATAACTAAAAAGGAAATTATTAAATTAATTTTTAAACAATAATGTTACATATTTTAAATTAATTATTAACTAAAATAATTATATTGAATCTTTGATAAATATAATAATGAAGGTAATTTATTTATATCTAATTTAAGTATCTAATTAATTATACTATCTAATTTTTAATAATACTTATTTTAATAAAATAACATAATGAACAAAAAGAAAATATAAACAAAATAATTTTATTAAATATTTAATTATTAATTAATTACTATAATATTAATTTTTATTCTATTAATAATAATTATCAATTTAAATATCTTTAAATTACCTTGAATTAACATTTTAAATTAACATTAATTTATAAAATAACTATAATATGTTATTAATTTTATTTGTATTCATTTCATCTTGATTTATTTTTCAGGTTCATACGGTAATTGGCATCACGTCCAGATTCACCTAACTAACTCGGCAAGAGTTAGTTACAAGAGAAAAACTAGGGCGATGTGTCTGTCGCAAAAAAAACAGACATGTGTGGTGCACAACTGAGGAACTTTTAAAGTCGGTTTAAGTGAGCAGTGATATGCATTACATGATGGAAGGTATAAAAAAATATGCATCAGAATTTGGGGACATTCATTGGAACACTCTCATTTTTGCCATTACATGATCACATCAGACGAGAACGGGGACTCTCAATCTGAATTCACGAAAACGCAATTCGATTGTGGAACCCTCGGGAGACGCCAAGTGCAGTACCTGTGACATGGAGTGGCAGGAGCAGAGTAGTAATTCGTGAACATCATTCACAGAGAGAGGATTCTTCTATCTCTTCTTGGTTTATTTTACATTTTATTTTTTCGTTTGAATTGAAAATGACTTTGGATTAATTACATGTTCATGAAATTGGCATTTCTATTATTTTATATTTTCTCATTCTTCATTAAATTTCGTTTAAAGATATTCGGATTCTTTCGGGGAGATAAGACCAGATTCTCAAATCTAAAATTGAGTATCCACCTTCTTCAAATAAGAAATTCAACCCTTGATCTTTCGGTGAGATTGATCTTTTATTTTTCATATCAAAGCTTTAATGATAAAACTACAGAAACATTCGGTGATATTTCT
This sequence comes from Viscum album, assembly GCA_963277665.1. NCBI lineage: Eukaryota > Viridiplantae > Streptophyta > Magnoliopsida > Santalales > Viscaceae > Viscum > Viscum album. The sequence continues at coordinate 1,440,600,091 of OY728159.1, forward strand.
TTCTGTTCACAAAGTTTAATCAATTTTTTTGTATGTGGTTTTTGATGTGGTAAACTTCATTAATTGAAATACATAGTGTTATTTATTCTAGAGAGGAATAATTAACCACTGATTCCCAAGGTGCAAATTAAATCTAATGAAGAATTATTTTTATAAGTAGTAGATTTCAACTTAACCAATCTTACCATTTGATTAACTCTAGGCACTTCTATTTACTTTTTCTCTTTTCTTGAGTTAGTACTATTGGTTCTTGCTGTTTCATTTTCTCATTATTTAAATTGGAGATTTATATAAATAGTGTCATTTATTTTCACTTATTCATAAAAAAATATTAAAAAATGAAAAAATTTATAATTAAAAAAACAATAAGATGTTTACTTCATTACTGATACCAGTGAGGTTTTCCAGTTTCAAACCCTTAGAATTCCATCGCCTTCCTTCTTTGAGGATCGACCCTACACCACTATGCTGTTATAGGTTAATAAATGTAATTTTGAGGGTCATCAAGACCTACAACCTCATAAGTAGTTTAGTCAACCACTGTGTTAGTTGACATCTCTTCAATCAAAAATAATTTAATTAATGAAAATGATTATGAGTTATGCTGAAAACCTTTTTTAAAACCATACTCAATAGGTTCGAAGTTATTTTGGGACCCTTATATATAATGGCGTTATCAAAACATATATGTTGAGGGAAATAAACACTGCACTATCATCCTAAGGGAATTAATATTTTTGGTTTATGCAATTTTTAAAATTCGATAAGAATAGATCAACCGAAATGTGAATCAATAATAAAAATAGGAAAGGGGTTTCAATGTAAATTTTATCATGTGTAATGATCTCAAATAAAATTGAATCCAATGGATGAGAAATCAAGTGTTTTAAATTACTGAAATTTATGATAATTCAAAATAGCATCATTACACAGTTCAAGAGAATAATGATATGAATGAAATAAAGAGGATTAAAAAAATTAACACTTATTATTTTATTATCTATTAAAATATATATAATTGAATGTTGTTAAAGAAGAGTATTGTAGACATATATGATAAAAATCTCAGAAGACTATTTCATGGTATAAAAGTAGAAAATAGAGACCCAACAGTTATCATTCATACATAATCATAATAGTCAATAATAAAAAGTTTTAGCGTGGTTCTTCTTCAATAATAATATGTTCATACAATGCATTTATCTTGAAGAATATTTGCGTGTAAAAAAAATTAAAGAGGGGGAACCAGTGCAGTCTTCTATGAAATAAATAATGACCTGAAAGAAGAATTGATTTCTTGTATAGTTTTAGTTTTCATGGAATAAATTATTTATAATCAGAAATAAAGTAAACACGTAGACTTTTAATTTTTAAATAAAAAGAACTATTTTAAGGCAACACTGTTTTGAAAACAAAAATAATAAGAGGTACATGCATTTTTATCTACAAGTATGAGAAGTATAAAATAAGACAATGGAGGAACAAATATGGCTTCCAAAATACCCTTATGTTGAAGTAGTGTTTAGTTATTACCCAAATTCTTATCATTTAATGATGTGGGAATCACTAAAACACTATTGTCATATGTGAAAATATATGTTTTTAAGATAAACCATGCTCTTATAATGACCATTGGATAATTATAGTCACCAGTTTGATCATAGATAAAACCATATCAAGTGAATTAATATCCTTATCACATTTAGGGGAAACCCATTAACATCATTTTGTTTCTTCTATGTGTGTTTTTGGGTGTGAATCTTACAAGAACAAAATAATGAAAAGAGAACAATAGTTCTATACGCCTGAAAAATTGAAATGTTATTAATTAAATGGGATAATAAGTTTAAATTTTATTTCAAGTCACCAACATGGATCCAACACACCCATATTAGGGTTTAAAACATTATTAACTTGTCCCCTAATCCACATAATAATCCTTTACATGTAGGATTTGATCATATTGTCAGGCTAACGATGTAGCAAACAACGCAGAGCTACTGTAAAATTAACCCATGATGAACAATTAGTTCAAAAATGTTTAACTAAATATCCTAAAAATTCAAAAAAGTGCTTTCTCCAAAATTTCTATAGAAATTATTATACTTAAAATGATCCAAGTTGTACATATTTACATGCTTCCTAAAAAATTTAACAATTTAACATAGAATCTCCAAAAAAACAAAAAGTCTTTATAACTTCATAAGAAAAGGCATTATATATGGGTATCCCACCTCATTTTATATATCATTTCTATATAAAGTGGATAAATTTTATGTGGTAATTACCCAATCATTGGAGCATAGGGTTTTGTTTTTATATCATGCTCTATATATGATGGTGGTTATGTAATTGATAATGTTGATGTATATATTATATAGGTTTCTTTGTTGGTAGTTTCCAAATAATATTATTATATTGTTTTTATTTTTAGGATTTAATTAATTATATAGGATGATTTATCATGGAATTATCATTATAAAATGCACATGGGTATCATGGTATTCTTAAGAATGGTATGTCATCAAGAGAATCCAAGTGATTTTCCATACTCACCATAGTGTGTGGATATTGATTCACATGTTGATGGTCTTTATCAGTAGATTTATGATTTAGTGAATGTTTTTTCATTGAATAAGACTGAGGAATGGTTGTGAAGTAGTGGAAAAATTCAACAATTATACAGGTTATTTTATTTACATTATGTTTTGAAATATTTCAATTTTTTTGAGTGTGTTGGGATTATTGTATATGTGTCTGTATAAATCAAATTCATAGTTTTGTTTCATTCAATATTATTGAGCATTTTTGTTGGATCTGGTTGTATATTTGTTTACAACTAGATGGTGCTTGTTGTTTTAAATTTTTTATCTAACCATTTAGGTTAAGGGGATAGTTTCAAGGACCAATTTACATTTTGATATGGCTTGGGGTTATTTTTGAGTGGTTGAGATTGGTGATGATGATATAAATGGTAGAAATTTCGTTCAACCATTATAACATCCCATGTTTTTATAGAATATGACATTTTAATATATATTAACATTTTTGAATAAGATACTAATATTATGTTATAGTGGATTCTATAACTGATATTATTCTCAACATACAACAATGTGTTTCTCCAAAATCATAAGACGCACATAAGACCGACATATGCCAAAAAATAATACATTATTAATATTATTATATTAAATTGTAGTAATCATATAGAAATTATATTTTTAGGAATAAATAGAAATAACAATATTATGTTCAGAGAAGTTTTTTAATATTTTTTACATTAATCAAATAAAATTTAGCGTCTTTAAATGAGAATAAATACAATTTTTTGCATAAAATAATCTAATATATTTTAATGGTAGTTTTACAGTCGTTGGATGGAGAACATATTTTAAATCTAGTTTTTAAAAAATTTATATGTTTTATTAGAAATAATAAACATCTTATTTGGAATCAGGTCATCAAAACATACTTTGGTTGTGTTTTGGTATTTTTCCTTTAAAATTCATTTGCTAATGAATAGTAAAAAATACTACATTTTATTTCAAAACAACCTTTTCTTCTAATTTATTTGTATTTTGAAATTATATTAGAAATTATGTTAAAGTATATTTAGATTATTATATATAATTTAATCAAATTTTGGTAATTGATGGTATTTTCACATTGAAATTTGATATCAACAGACGTCAATCTTTTAGTGGTTTTTACTTTTAAATAATGTGTTTTCTCATTTTGACAATGGAAATTAATATTAAATTAATTACTAAAACTTATGTGTTTTGAAATTGGAAAACTTTATTCCTTATTTTGAACTATATGGTTTAAATTAAGTAAACACATTTATTTTATTTCTGGACATGATGAATAGTTTGTTTAGTAATTATTTTTATTTACCACAGTAAAATGGTAAATCAGGTAAATATGTGTGAAAATAATATTATAATAATATAAAATATTCCTATCACTGGTCCAAATCTTATTTTATTAGATATTTTCGACTAATATAGCCGTTGGGATGAAAATATTAACTTTGGAAGCCATTTTAGTGTTATTACGACACTTATAATGTTAAATTTAACGTAAAGGAAAATATGTTATAATTATATATCTTCTAACTAAAATAATTTTAATATGGGTTTATATACAATATATATTAGACAATAAATTATCATTAGAAATATTGGAATATTTATTACATCATGTTATATTATTAATAATTTTTAATCATTAATTAATTTCAAATAATATTGACATAATGTTGATGGAGAGATTCAATTATTAATGAATGAATCAAATATATGATTTCTTAAAAACGAAAATAAATATTATATGACATTATTTATGTCCTTAAATATTCTTATAGGTGAATATGACATGTTAAAATAATATTACAGAGTTTTTATTGAAGTTATCTATCATTTAAGATTTTATTAAAATAATATAAAATGAATAGTGTAAAATTCGAAATAATTGATGTTTTATAAAAATAATAATTTATTAAATAATTTTACAAAATTTAAAAATTTAAAAATCCCAAAGTGGATATCAAAATATATAAAATTTCAATATGTTTCCCATCATTGAAAAATAACCCCGTATAAGTAAAATTAGTAGCCTATTAATAATTAAAAGTTTATTATAACATTTAAAATTATAAGAGAATAATTATGTTTAAACCGAAAAGATATGGTTAAAAATAAAATAGATAAATTTATCAAAAAAATTGGATGATAGGATTTCAATATATAAGCATATTAGATTATGCATTTCAAATTTTGGTGTCATTTTAATAAAAAAATTATATTATATTAAGTCGATAATGTAAGAGTTTTTAAGGGTGCCATGTCCCTCTCCTATAAAAAGGTACCATATATTCTTTCTTACTCACAATTCTAGAACCCTTTTTTATTTTTCAAATCACTTACCAACTTCTTTATATAATCACTCCTCTAATTATAGAATACACCCTTAGTGATGAAACCCCCCCATGGAATCCTTTTGGTATAAACCAAAAGAAGTTACCCAATTAAGTGGTAACAACCTCTCTCGTTATTTTTAGTTTCATTTCCATTATCCACTCCCTAAACACTTATTATTCTATGATTACATAGATACACCACTATCCTAAATATATAATTATTCTTTTATTATAATTATTATATCTCTATATACAGACACCTCCATTTAATGGAAAACCAACATATTGTTTCTGTGTACGGTGATCAACTACTTCATGAAATGATGAATATTCAATTTTCTTTTTCCGCATCTCATGCTGACCATTATTATGGAAACTATTTTTAAATATGATATATATATTATAGTTATATTTTCTCTATGAATACCTAATTTTTAGTTATATCATATTATTATTCTTTCAATGTTGTGTAAATACGATAATTTCATTTGAGAAAGTGTGGACTACCGCCCCGTCAATGGGATATGACTCATTCCCCCCACATATGGAATGTATAAAATATGTATCTATTATAATAGTGAGACATATATGACATTAATATAATAATGTAATTATAATTTACATTTATATCATTTAATTCATAATCTTCTAATATGGAGACGAAATGAAAGTATCGTTCATGCGTACGAACAACCTACCATCTCCATGGACATTTCATTTCATTTATTATCAAAAAAATATTATGGATTGTTATAAATACATATTTAGTGGATATATATGATAATAAAATCCTGAATAATATTCTGGATTTGAACGAATTTTGACAACATGGACAATTTACATCATAATATATTCATTTTTTTGACTCGAGTGCCAAATATCAGCATAATGTCCAATAAGATCATAAATAGTTATGTAATATTTATAACATGTTAATAAGTGATATAAAAAATATAATAAACGTCAAAAAAATTTCCCAAGAAACTATAAATTAACATATGTTTATTATATAGAAAAATATAGAGTGAATGAGACAAGTGTGACAAAAGGTGAAAGACTTCATCTCAATCTTCGTTCATTGAATATTATTTTGATAATATAAACCTTCTTTTATACGGTGTTTAATAAACCCAATTGACTTTTAATTACCTACATTGGTTTTTGAAGGGATTGTTTTTTATGATGTTTTTATCTAAATGAAAAAATAATTTTTTTACAATTATGCGTTGACAATGACTTTTCCATCTCAGTAATAGTAATTTGATATTTGGAATCCTGATTATTCATTAATATTTTTAATATGAAAAAATAAATCATCTATTTACACATAAGGTATTTTTCTATTGGAAATGTGTTTGAAAATGTTATGACTACTTCAATATCTTGAAATTATTTCTTATTATTGAAAATGAAATTTTATGATTAAAATGTTTAAAATTTCAATATTTAATGAGTTGTGAATATATAATGGTATTTTAACAATTGACAGGTGGTTACATGATAAATTTAATTTAGGTGGTTACATGATAATACAATGATGTGAGGTTACATGATAAACCATTGATAATTGTTTTTGTTATAACCTCTAATGCATTGGGTATGGAATTCATCCGTACGGCTATTCCTTTTAGTGTAATGTGTTGAAGTAGACCATGTAGTTATTAAATTTAAGCATGAGTATGTCCCATGTTTCATTTATATATAATTTTTTTTTATTCTATGGTACTTATGGGAATATTTTGGTTACAAAAAAATGTATGAAATGAGAATATATTCAGGTATGTGTATTTACTACTTCTTAAAGGTGAGAAGTATTAACTTGTGACAATTATTCATAGTTTAAATGTTTTCTCTAGACTAAAAGTTTTCTTTTTTATGTATCCCTTACTATGATTGTTATGCTCATCCCATGTTATGAAATGTTTTCCAAATGATTTAAATAATAATAGATTAAAATATGTGACATGGAAAAGTTATGTTTTTTAAACCTGAAAGGAAACCATATTTCTTTTTGAATGTTTTTGTTTTAAGAAAAAATGGATAGTGAGTTGAGCGGAATAGCCAAATGGTCCAGGGTTCGGTAATCCAACCCTAAGAGAAAATTATATAAAATCAGTATGATAAGAGAAGGATTACAAGGGGTTATTACAATGCCTGGTGGGTAGAGTACCCCACAGGTCTTCCTCCACCATATGGATACATAAATTAGAAGTTCCAAAAGACCACATCATACCCATCCCCAAAACTGGATATTTTGACAATGCAACCACAACATGATTTTCCACTCGATAAGCATGTGAGATCACAAAGATGAGTTAATCAATGTTATTCAAATAGTCACTCCAATATGGAAGAATATTCCAAGGAACACACCTTGCCCTTTCTTCTAAAGCCTTGATAGTAATTTCATAATCATATTCAATACATAAGTAATTCCACTAATATTGAAAGGGGTACTGGACTGCATGCACAATTGCCCATAATTCTACTTCGTAAACCAATACTTTGTTAGTGTAATGGTATAAGAATCCCTTGACAATGTCACAGTAGGTGGGAATATCACTACCACAACCCTTTTGTATTGGCATACCTGAGGCTGCACCGTCAACGTTAACCATGATCCATGAGGAGATAAGACGAATCCATATTATGTATTTGAGAACCTTGTGCTTCCTTGACCTACCTGCAACACCATACCTACGAAGGATGTCAATATCCTCAATGATGTTGGACGTGTCCCCTGCTTGAAGAATGGAGGGCGCATACACCTCCCTATGAATCATCATCTCTACAGCACTTACAGATGGTTGTGGGCCATCAAAAGCGATGGTAATCCTTGCATTCTAGGTTTATGAAAAAACTACCACCATGGCCACAAGAATGCAGTTCTATATCTACTCACGTCAACCTGAATTTGTGAGTAGTTCCATAAAATTCTGCACCTGCATTTGAGTATCAAACTGCATTCCAAATATATATCCAACATATGCCCACAACTACTGTAAAAAATTGAAATTAAAGAATATATGATTAATATGTTCCTCTACCTTGAAGAATAAAGCTCATACTTACACCATGTTTTGTCCAGTCCTCTGAAGTTTCTCATGAGTGGGTAATCTATGCTTCCATATCCTCCAAATATGAATAATACTATAGGGATGAATTAAGGATACCATGAATTTCATATGACGTGATGGTAATCTGTTGGAAGCCATGAAATGGAAATTACAATAATCTCCGGTATTGAATTGACTAAACCCGTTACACTTCCATATTAGTGTGTCATGCTCCATGATGAAGTATTTTTGAATTTATAGTTGATATTGGTTATGTAACAAGTGGTTGTGACTTTTATAATGGTTGCTAAGAGTGCTAATGGTCTTGTCTAAAATAACAAGAGGTACATTCACTAGGGACACAAGTGGGGTGCCAAGCATATTTCTGCACCAATGATATTAACCAGAAATGAACATGTGTATGAATTAATGTAAAATTATTGAATAATCTAAAGATTATGATTTTTTTAGGCAGGGTCATTATAGTTTGTATCTTAGGGATGTTTAGATAACATTCGAATTTAGAATATTTTTTATAGATTATCCATAAATACATTTTTACATTATAGTAAAATTTAAATAATATACCTTTTACAGATTACCATTTTTCATTATCTAATATATGTATGTTCTGAATGGTTTTATGTATATGAAACATGGAAGCTTTGCTGAGACGACACACAGAGGAATACAATTCTCCAAATCTGCTTCCTATGATGGATGGTTTTGGAAGTGAATAGTTTTTTGTAGTGATTGATCAGTATAATCTGGTGATAAATGGTGGTGGTGTTCAGGCACGAGATTAACTATATCAACTGCTAAGGGATATGTTTTTAGTGGATCATTTCATGAGGAATCATCCCCCATCATTCAAAAGATAATACAAACCTATGAAATATGAATGGAGGATTAATGTACTAGGACCGATTTTTTATGAAATGGGGTGTTTAGACAATCAAAAGGTCAGTCTTAGACTATATCAGTTTGAAGGAGATGCCAATCAATAGTGGAAAATGATTATAAATATCAATTTAGGTGAATAGATTTACTCCATTGAATAAAATTAATTTAATATCATCTTCCCTAAGATGTATTTTCCTATTACTTTTTGACATATGATAGAAAATAAAATCCAGAATTTCAAAAAAAAATATGGAATAATATATTTCATTATATAAATAAAATGTCTCCCATTTTTCAAGTAAAATAAAAATTATTATTTGGGATGTTGATAGTAAGATAAATTGGTATTACATAGGATTAAATTTCATGTATCGAAGAAAATTTTGATTCTCGTGAGTTCAAAATATATGAGAAACATGTCAGATATGCTGAGAATGTATAAATGTAGTATTTTGATATTCATGTGTTCTGTGAGAGAATAAAAGAAGTGATCTTGTTGGAGTGAAACATGAATGAATTCATAATTGAAGTCTAGATGTAAGAATACTGAATTACCAACATTGGAGAAGTGAGGTAAAAATCAACCTGGAGAATGATTGTTAAGGTCCCCAATGGTTAATTTGATTCGTTTTGACTGGTTATATTTCACATAATTGTAAGGAAGATAATCAACTAGTCAATGAAAAATGGGTAGTAAGATTTTTCAGTTGCAATGAGTTAGGTCATTAAGACCATGTGTTCCCAAAGTTGATTACCTAGGGTGGATACTCGCAAGATCAAAAGCCAAAGGGTGTTGAAAAATAACATGCTACTACTACGGATGATGTGGTACCATCATTTAATGTGGCGAAGGTATGTTATTGTTTTTTCAAAATATTCCAATACTCTATTTGACTCTGCATCATCACATTCATTCATTTTTGAGAGCTATACTTGTAAAAATAAAATATATCTTCTTGAATGTGATATTGAATATTTGGTAAAATCCCTAGGAGGATGTGTTAAAGCATCCATGATATATTTGAATATTCTTATAATCATTAGTGGGATTGGCATTCCTGCCAATCATGTTGAACATCTAAGAGTGGAATTTGATACCATTTTGGGTATGAATTTTCATTTAGTTTATAATGATAAAATAGATTGTAAATTAAATAATATTTTATTAAATGACTTCATACCATTGATAAAATATTAAGAAGATTAGAGATTGATTAAATATTGAAGTGAATGTTATCAGTCACATGTTGTTGAAACTAACGAAACAATTTTGGTTAGTTAAATTCTAGAATTGAATGAAATCACATATTTTTTTCCCGATGAATTGCTTGGTATTTCTCATGATCGGGAGGTTGAATTTAAAATTTATTTAGTTTTAGATTCTATGTATATTTCTAATCACCATTGTTAAATTTCTCATTAATATCAAGTTGAATTGATTAAAATAATTGCATGAATAACATGACAAATGATTCATTCTTCCAATCACATCACCATGGTGTGGTCCTATTTTATTTGTGAAAAATAAATATGGTTATATGAGACATTATATTAACTATAGAGCCTTGGATAAAATCACTATTATGAACTAGTATTTTTTTCTCATATCGATGATTTGTTTGATCAGGTTCATGGAGATCTGTTTTTTTTTAGATTGATTTCAGGTCCGGGTAACATTTACTAAATGTGAAGGAAGGTGATGTTCTAAAGATAGCCTTCTGAATGATATATAGTAATTATGAGTTGGTATTTATTACCTATGGGTTATATAATTCACTATATTATTTATCATTCTCATTAATGGAGTCATTCGTTAGTTTTTAGGATCAGTTTTTGTGTGTGTGTTTATAGATGATATTTTGATACATTCTAAAATTTATAAGGGACATGAATGTCACTTAAGATTTTTTTTAAAACCCTAAAAGAAAATAAACATTATGGAATGATTAGTAAGAGTGAATTTCGGGTGGACCAAATTTCATTCCATGGCCTTTATTTTTTTAATGAGTGAATACCTGCGAACCCTTTTGAAAACAAAAATTGTTGAAGAGTGTCCATGACATACCAATATCACAGAAATTTATAGTTCTCTTGGATTAGTATGGTACTATTGAAGGTTTGTTGAAAAAAATTATTGGTAATCTATCTCTCAAGCCAAGTTATCATGATCTGTATTTATGTCCATCTAGAAATGAGATTATGATGATTATTTTTGGGAACTGAAAAACGATTAGAGAAATATCCAGTTTGGGCCCTACCTTCCAGGAATGGTGAATTTTTTATCCACATTGATACTTCAGTGAAATGACTTTGTTGTTTCCTAGTGTAGAATGATTATTTAACTGCTTATTCTTCACGTCAGTCGAAACATCATGAATTAAATTTTGGTACACGTGTTTTGGAATTAGATAAAGTTGTATTTTGAATTACAAAATTTTACTTATCAATTGTTTGTTTAAAATTAAAAAATATATATTGATCACAAAATTTAGAAATATATATTCACTTAGAATTAATTGAATATGAGGTAGAGGAGATGGCTGGAATTAATTAATGATTATTAATGCTAATTCATTACCATCCCGGAAAAGCCAATATAGTGGATGATGCTTTGAGTAGAAATAGTAATGCTAAACTAATCATGCTATATTTGGATGGAGAACCTTTGGTTATTGATTAGATGAAATTTGTATTGGATGTTTTTGGTGCAGGGAATTCCTCTGTTTTGTTTGATGTGGCATATAAATCATCTCTATTAAACTTAAATATTTAATTGTTGAAAGAAGATATTGAGTTGAAAAAAAAGGTTGAATTGGTTTAGAGGGATTAGTCAACTGAATTTAATATTGATAAATATTATGTTTTGATGTTTAGAATGAGATTATGTGTTATTTTTCATTCATAGTTGAAGAATGTGATTTTATATGAAACTCATAGTACTCCATTTCCAATTCATCTTGGGAGTAATAAATATATACATAGTTCACTGAGAGAATTACTGGGTGGATGGAATAAAAATAGATATTGCATACATTACCCTGAGATACATCATATTCTTATAGGTAAAATAAGAACGACAGTTACCGAAAAGTATTTTGTAGCCATTTCCAGTGATATAGTAGAAATGGAAAAATATATCCATGTATTTACTAGTTGGATTACCCTAGACATATCGAGGTGACAATGCGAAATGGGTTATTATTCATCTATTTAAAAAATCTACTCATATTCTTCCTATTCAAGATACACTATATCAAGATCAACATTCTCGGTTGTATATTAATGAGATATTGAGGATACATGAAGTTCCTCAATCCATTGTAAAATAGTTTGATCCTAGGTTCACATATACCATTTGGAATGGCCTTTATAAGTAGTTGGGTTCTGAATTGAATTTTATTACTTCTTTTTATCCTAAATTAGAGTAGTATTCATAATGATATATTTTGACCTAGGAGGATATGATACGTGTCTGTTCAATGAATTACCAAGGATATTGGGACAAACAAATATATTTCGTTGATTTTTCTTATAATAAAAGATTTCATTTAAGTAAATTGATGGAACCATTTGAGGAATTAAATGGAGATGAGTGTCGAACTCAAACGTTTTGGGATGAATTATTTGAAATTCATATAATGGGACTATAATTTGTAAAATAGATATCAGAAAAAAGTTTCATTTATTCAGACCAATGAGGACATCATAGAGTAGGCAAAATATCTAGGTGGATATCTAGAGGAAGTATATTTCATTTGAGGTTGGTGATCATGTCTTTCTTAATGTATTTCACTGGAAAAATTTGACATGTTTTGATATGAAGGGGAAAATGATTCAATGATTCATTGGACTCTATGAAATCTTTGAGAAAGTAGGATTAGTTTCCTATTCTGCTGATTTTCCTAGAATTTTATCTGAGGTACACAAGTTTTTCTTGTATCATGGTTAAGAAAGTATATGTAGAATCTATCACTTGTTTTTAGTACATATGTAGTTCAATTAGAAGAGAATATTTCTTATAAATAATAGCCAGTCTAGATTCTTAATCACGGAGAGAATGTGTTTTGAAATAAATTGATTTTATAGGTTATGAATTTGTGGAAAAACAATATGGATAAAGAGGCAATATGGGAATATAAAAATATTATGAAGGAGAAATATCCCCCTTGTTTGAAACTAGAATAAAATTGTGGGAATGCCAATTATGAAAGGGGGGAAGGATATAACATCCTAGATATTTATTGAAAAATAAATTTTCATATTAATTAAAATTTAAAAAAAAAATATTACTTTTAAATTAAATGAGATTCTTTATTAGAGATCATGATCAACAGACACTAAATGGTTTCTCTGAAATCAAACGTTTCACACACGTCTATGTTATACCGAAATGTAATAAAATATTAATATTATTATTTTAAATGGCAATTAATGCATAATCATTGAATTGTTAAGAATAAACAGAACTAATTACATTATATTTAGAAAATATTTTCAATTTTTTTCATTCATCAAATAAATTTTAGTGTCTTCAAATGAAATTAAATTCAATTTTAATCATAAAACACAATAATATTTTTTTGAAGGGTAATTTTATAGCCTTTTCAAAAATAACCTTATTTAGATACATTTTTTTAAAAAATTTGATGATTTATTTGAAAAAATAATTTTCATTAGAAGTGGGACATCAAAATTAACTTTGGTTGATATTTTCTTATTTATCTAATTAAATTATTATTTTAATGAATATTTAAAAATACTACATTTTAATTCAATATGGTATTTACATCTAATATATTTCTATTGTTAGATTATTATTAGGATTGGTTTTAAAGATTATTTTGATTTTTTTTCATTTTTTTAAATGTTGGTAATTTTAGGTAACTTCACATTGACATTTTATATAAACACATGTCAATATTTTGATGGTTTTTACTTTTAGATACACTATTTTTTAATTTTTACCACAAAAATAAATTTTGTATTAATTAATGAAACTTATGTGTTTTAAATTTGAAAAAAATAGATTCAATATTTTTTATAATAAGGTCAAAATTATGTAAATAGGTCCCTTTTATTATTTGCCATGATGAATAGTTTATTTGTTAATTATTATTTTTTTCCATGGTTAAAGGGTAAATCATGTAAATAAGGGTAAAAAAATATTATAATCATATTAAAAAACCACAAACTTGTACTAATTATATTGGATGAGATATTTCAGACTAATACAACCCTTTGAATGAAACTTTTTCCCTTGGAATCCCCCTGGGTAGGATTATGACACTTATAACTTTTAATTTATTGTAAAGGAAAATATAATACTAACATATATCTTCGTAAAAAAATTATATGGTACTATAAAAGTGATATCTATGACTATAAATATTTATTATAATGGTAAAACTATTACATATATCATGATATTTTATTTTTGATTTTTATAATCTATATAATTAAATTTAATTTTGACAATGGTTATGAATTAATTGCTTTACTAATGATGGAATAAAATAAATAATATTATAAATATTAAAATAAATATTATTTCACATAATTTATGTCATCCAAAATTTTTTAGATGAATATGAAATGTTAAAAGACTATTAAATTATTCTATTCGAATTTATCTCTCTGTTTGGATATAATTTAAATTTAATAAAATGGGCAGTGTATAAGTTGATATTTTCATGTTTAATAAAAATTATATTTTGTTAAAATATTTTAAAAACATAAAAATAAATTAGAATAAAAAATTTATTATCATAATGTTTAAATTTTCATTAAGAAGTAAATTATGTGAAATTTACCCCATATAAGTTAAATTAATAGCCTTTTAAAAAATAAATTGTCGTTACCACAAGTAAAATGAAAAAAGAATAATCAAGGGCCAACTAAACATTCACGGTATAAAATAAAATCATTCTATGTCTAAATATATTTTATAAGAGGATTTAGAACTCTCTTCATCATTGAATATACATATCTCTTTTTGGGTTCATTTTAATTAAAAATAAGTATATATTAATTTAATAATTTAAGAGTTTCCAAGGCTGCCCCTTCGCTCTCCTATAAAATGGTACCATCTATTCTCTAATACCCATGTATCAACAACCCTTTTTTAAAAATACCTAATCAACAACTTCGTAGAATAATTACACTAGTCATGAAGCCTCCCATAGGGTATAAATCCTCCCACGAAATCCTTTTGTAATAAACAAAAACAATTACCTGTTAAAGAAGCAACACCTTCTCTCATGCTTTTTAGTTTCATTTACATTATTCACTACATAAATTATTTTTATTACATTATTACATAGGAACACCATTATACAAAACATAATATGATTTTTTATTCTATGATATCATTCTAAACATACACACACCTTCATTTAATTGGTAAAGAACATGTTGTTTTAATGTATGGTGAACTACTTCCCCACGAAACGATGACTGCTCAATTTTACCCTACCTCTTCTCATGTTGTCCATTATAATATAAACTATTTTTAAAAATATTATATATTATATTCATAATTTCTCTATGATTCATTAATTTTAATTTATAACATACCTTTATCCATTCCATGTTTTATAAATATGATAATTTCGTTAGAGAAATTCTAGACTACCACCCCCTCAAATCGATATGACTCATTCCCCTATATTTAGAATGAATAAATGATGGTTTTATTAAACCTATAAGACATATATGAAATTAATATTATACTCAGATTATAATATATAGATTTATCATTAAATTATTATTCATTTAATATGATAATGAAATGAATATAGCATTCATGAGTGCATACTTCCCACTATCTCCATGAACATTATGTTCTATTTCTTATTTAAAAATATTATGGATTATTATTAATAAATAAATTCTAGATATATATGATATTTATATCATGAATACTATTTTTGAGATGATATAATTTTTTCCATGTTGGCGATTTTCATAAAAAATATTATTTTTGGACTCAATCAACAAATATCGACAAATAGATTGATATGAATATAGATATTTGGGTGATTTTTAATAAATGGTAATAAAAGATATAAAAAGAATAATAAACATAAAAAATGTAATAATTTAAGTAGAAATTGACCTATGTTTATTATTCATGAAAATAATTAGGGTACAAGACAAGTCAGACTCAAGGTAATTGACATTGTTTCAATATCCTTTCATTGAGTCATGTTTTAATAATATACACCTCCTTTTTTATATGGTATATAATTATCCCTTTTGACATTAAATTTCATTGAAATGTTTATTATGAGACTCTTATTTTTCAAAGTCTTTCACTAAATGAAAAAGGAATACTTTAAACATATACAGCGACAATGAATTCTCTACTACTGTAAACATTATTTTATATTTAGATTCCTCAATAATCCATAATATTTTTAAATTAAAAAAAGAAATAACTTATGCCCCTTTTAGGTATTTTGGTATTGAAAACTATTTGGAAAATGGATTGATTGCTTCAATATCTTGAAATTTTTTCTTGGGATTGAAAATTAAATTTTATCATTTAAATGTTGATAATTTTAGTATATTATGTGTTAGGAATATAAAATTGTTTATAAACATTTGACTAGTGGTTACATGATAAACCAATGATGGGTGGATTTATAATAAACACATGATTGGGGGTTCCTTGATTAACTAACTATGGGTGGTTACAATAAAACCAGTAATGCATTGGGTATGTAATTCTTTCGTATGTCTATTTCATTAAGTGATATGTGTGGAAGGAAACTTTATGGTTATTCCATTTAAGTATGATTATGTCCTATGTTATGTTTATATGTTATATGTTCTTTTTGATGTTATTTTTTGTAATGTTTTTTTTATAAAGATAGGTAATAAATGGGATTATATTTAATAAATTATATTAACAACTTCCTAAAGAAGATAAATATTACATTATGATTAGTATTCACAGTTTATTTAATTTTTCAAGACATAGAGTTTTCCATGTTTATGTATCCCTTATTATGATTTTTCTTCTCATTCCAATTTTTTAAATGTTTTTCAAATGATTTAAAGAACAATATATTCATGGATGGGATCAAGGAAAATTTATACTATTTAAACAGAAAAAGAGTCCATTTTTATTTTAAATAGTATTTGTTTAATTAAAAAATAGAAAGTCTGTAGAAGAATCTACATTGTAATATATAAGTAGTTATTTATCAGTTATGAACTAAATCTCTTAATCTCTACACCTGAAAAGATCCTCGATGTGAGTTAAATTCAAATTATTGATATTTCTCAATATAATGTAATGTTTAAGGCTGGGACATTAAAATCATATTTTGATAGGTGTGGATATATTTTTTTCAAACATATTTTATAGGAAATAACAATCCTTCATCATCATATTTATATAGCGACACGAGTTTTAGTTGATTTTTAGCCAGGTGGTAAATTGTTTGACTCAGAACGTGTTAGTCCATTTTTATTTTCCCACGTAAAGTGACTTGACTATTGAGGATTGATATGATATTTTTATCACGTACATAAGGTTCCATTGTTTTTTTAGTTTTAGGGAAAATAATTGGATAATTGTGTTTCATGACATGTTATATAAATAATTTAAAATTAAATTATATAACTGAAATTTATTTATCTCTTCATATTAAATATGAAATATTTTTTTTAATTTTAAATAAATCATTATTTTTAAAATTGGGAAACGGAATTTCATTTTCAGAATTAGTTTATGAAAAAAGTTGTTAATAATTTTAGTTACAGTTTGGAAATGATGAATTATTATTTTGGTTAATAACCTTGTCACCCTGATGGATATTATGTCATGTTATCTGGATCACTAGTATTGTGTAATGGTTAATATTGTTATTATTTTATAAAATGAAAATTTCATCTAACTCTATTTAAATTAAACAAGGTACAACAATGTTATGAATAAATGATATTTTTATAAAAAACTAATTTTTTATTTTTATTGATATACATTATAGTATTAATTTTTTTATTTATTTAGATTGTGTTATAAAAATAATTTGTGTTCAATTATGTATTTTTATATAGATTCCTATCTAATAAATATATTTAATATAAAAATTATCGAAAATGAATTTTTTGGAATAAATAATTTTATGGTTGTCTATTAATAAATTAAATGGAAAATATAAATATGGTATTGAAATTTTTAATATTTAATTTGTTTTTAAAATTCAATGAATATAGAATCCCCAATGAGACATGGTGTTTCATCAATTTTGTGGTGTAAAAAATAAATTTCCATTAATATCTTTTGTGATTTATTTTACTTTTCAATGGTATGGAAAATTGGTTGTTACAATATTTATTAATCAATGAAATTTTATTTTCATATATTAGAGTCACGGTCTCATTACATTGTAAATCTGAGTATTTATATCAGTAATGTGTTCAAAATCATTTCTAAAATAATTGGGGGAAAATGATTAATATTAAAAAGTGGTTTTTTAAATAGAAATAAAATTATGAGAAAATAGTTTTTATGTAATCTAAATATCCATAAAATTATCTTGATAATTTTATGTTGGGTGAATGTTTTAAACATGATAAATTCATGATTAAATTTTCAAAGAATCTTTTTAGGTAAATTGTATTAATTTTTAAATTGGACTAGAAAATAGTTTTTTGTAAATCATATTATAATTCTTTTGTAATTTAGATGTAGTTTTATCATGAAGATGTTGGTTTATTGGTCAAAATTAGTGAACAATTTTATGTGAAGTTGAAATATTTTACAACATTGTGTTTTGAAATTAGTGGATTTAAAATTCTGTGAATTTAAAATTTGAATATGATATTTTTAAAATAGTTAATCACCTTGAAAATGGTGTGAAAATGGTTTAGAAACAATATAGTTTGGGTAAAATGGTAATCCATAATGGTTATTAACAAAAATGATTATCATTGATGTGTGAATACGAAAAGAATTTTGATTTTTATAGTTATTTCTTTGATATGAATATATTATTTAGGGAAATTGGGAATGTATTTGGTGTGAGTATGTTAGATGCATGGATTAGTATATAGATTTATTATATTTTCACATATCATTTATAATGGTCAGGGTGGGGTCATTGAAATTAAAATAATAAATTTGGATTTATCTATTTAATTTTGTCACTCTAGGATCATTACCCATGACGATTCATTGATTTATGTTTAGTGTGTCCACTAACTATCTACTGATGGGATTATAAACTTTCCATCGAATATTTTTAGTGGAATTGAGTTATATGATTTTGTATCATTTTAATGAATATTTTTTAAAATATGAATTTTATTAATGATATAATTTTATATGACTAATGGGATTTCGGAGTGGATTTTTATTCCTTTTTTAATTGGTGTTTTTTATGTGTCAAATGATTTTATACCTTAGATGATATACCCTTAAGGGTATAGTTTGAGTAAAAAATGAAAATTGGTTTTCGTGAGTGGTGAAATTGAATTGTATTTGGGAATATAGCGGTTTAATCATTTGAGTATTACAATATATCATAATATATATATGGATATTGGAACTATGAGTAGGTGTCGCATAATGAAGATATTAGAATCAATATGGTATTAATGGTAGAATGTAACTGGGTTTGGATAAAATATGTTTACTTCCTTTTACATGACATATTTTGAGATCATTAGATATATAACAGAATATAAATATCTTCATGATAAATTGGCTAAAATAAATAGATGACTTGTGTATAACTATATTAGGAGTAATGTGATAAATATTTGGGCAATAACTAATGTTTTTTATACTAATACAATTTAACTTATTTTTTTAATTTAATTTTTTAAAGGAGTAAATATTGAGATGAATAGACAAATAATTTTGTGCCTTGTAGTTATTCATTGTAAAAATAATGCTAATTGTTTTTGTTTGGGGTATTTGTGGATAATTTTATGATATTGTAAATAAAAAATTATACATATTTGGTTGTTGGTTATTTTATTTATGTTTTTACATAGGAACATAAATATGTGGAGTATGACTAAGACATATCACCTCCCTATGTTCAAAATTGAAATTATTGAAATATTGAAAACATCATTTACTTGATATTTCTTATATATTTAATTTTTGTTAATTTGGATAGAACCATATTTTGATAGCCAATTAAAGAGAACTCACGAGTATTAGACTAAATTTTTTTGAGGGAAATGAAGTTTTCCAAATGATTACAACTTTTGTGGTTTTAAATGATAACCTAAAAATATTTTCCTCTTTTTGGACTATGAATTATGGGTGTATCTCTTGTATGTGGGATTCATGTTAATTTTATTTGTAATTTAGCATAAGAATGTTTTTTTATTGATTTTGGAAAATATTTTAGAGAACATAGTGAGGTATTTTTGGGTCATTTCATTTTCCATATGTGTAATGGGGGATGAGGTGTATTAGTTCAATAACACTGAGTTATTTTTTAGGATGAAATAAACAATAGTGCATAAATTTTTTGATCAATCCTTTTTTAAAAACATTAATTTATTATTTTTAGTATTTAATTCATTGATAAAAAATGTTAAAGGGGTTTAGAGTTATAAGAAACTAATATTTCCCTTGAAAATAAATATTTTATTTAAACATTATTACACCATATTTCAATATCTATTAGGGTTTAGTGAGGTTCATATCCATTGGGGTGAATGTATGAAGTAAAGTTTGGTTAAATTTCATTATTTAGGAAGGATATAGTTTGAATAATGGATATTTTGCTATAAAATATTCTGTAATGTGGTTTAATCCTTGTTAGAGGTTGTTTTATGGTAAGAGAGATGTTATAGAACCTATATAGAAGTTTACTAAAAAAGTAGTGGTGTGTTGTTAATATTGGTGAGAATCATGAAAAAAAGTGAAATTGGGGATATTCAATATTAACTACAGGGTTATATAAACCTTCAGGAAACCAATAGATCCTCTGTTTTATTGTGGAAACATTTATTCCCTCTCTTGGACCTTGAGATATTGTAGTTGGTTCTTGTGTCCTAAAATAATTCTCTAAAAGCTAGAAATATCATCTAAATAATCACCAAACATAGTAATTTTAACGTTCATGTAAGAGAACCCATCTTGGGAAAATTTATATGGGAATTAATGGACATCCACCCTCTCTGAACCCCATAGATCTAATATAACTCCCTCATATGTTCTCCTACTATATATATTTATCTTCGTATCTTTTTTTTTTGATAACTAATATTGAAAACTAGGAAAGGGGATTTCACAATGGAATGGTAAAATCATATAAAATTATTTGTCATTTCACTGAAATGACTAATAGAGGTATAAATATTCATTCAATTTAGTCATTGAATGAGTATTTATTTAATGATAAATCTTAGTGATACTTATTTAAATTTTTTCCATTATAATGATTATCTAAAAATTATTATTATGAAATTTTTTGGATTTTATTAGGATATTTTCTTATGGGAAATATGACTCTATATATATTTGGTAAAGAAATCATGATTTTTATTCTGGGTATCTTCTATATATTTATCATTATTATATGATAACGATTGATTTCATTTTAATTTTATTACATAAATATATCATTAAATATTTATTAAAATGATTTAAAAATGTGGTTATATGAATTTTGAAAATTTTATTTCAATTTCTATGGAATAAATATATATGATATTTTTATTTCTAATGTTTGGATTATTTTCCTAAAATATTAAATTTAGGAAAATATCATCAAAATTGATGTATTTTTTTGTTGGAATTTTAGAAAATTTTCATATGATAAGAAAATTAATAGGATAATATTGTATGAAATTTTTATTAGTAAATCAATTTTTTGGGATCCCACTAATGCGGGGGTGAGAACATCATTATGTTAAAGAACTAGAAATTGAGAACCAAATTTATTGTGTATGTTTTACTTGTAAGATAGATTAGGATTTTTGGATTAGGTTTATCAAATTGTTACACCTTATATTTTTTATGTTTGTACAATATTAGGATGTTAATGTTGATGTATTTTTTGTTATATGGAATAAATTATGTTTTTAAATGTTTGGTTTCTAATTTTATGAAATTATTTTTATGATAATCTGATTTATATGGTTGTATTGATTATATAAAATGGAATTGGTTCAAGTATTTTTTATAATACACATATGAGAGACCTGAATTTTACATACATTGGGTTAATGGTAAGATATCATAAAACCATTATTGAGGTTTTAAACTCACCACTTACTTATTCATCATTATTAGCATGTATATTATTTCTATAATGTGTTTCATTTTATCAACGATGTTTTATCAATTTATGGGACAAAGTATTGGAGGTATATTAGGAAATTCTAATGATGTTTTCACTATCTTTTTTGTTTTTCATTGGGTTTTATAGATGTAATTGTTTTAAATATATTTTATACTAATATTATTATATGTATATTTATTTGAATAGCATTAACAGTACAAATGAATGTTTTTTCTGGTATTTCATTTTCTTTTGAGTTATATTTATTAATTATTCATGAGTAATGGAATTGGGTGTTATATAATTATTTTCTTGTCTTCATGCATTGGGGAATACATTCAATTTTTGAGTAATAATATTATTCTATTTGGGGTTGGGTTTGTGTTATAATTCTAAATTACTATGTTATATAACATTTCCAAATGATGGAAGAATTAAATTAATTATAATAAGATTTAAAAGTGAATAGATATGAACCATTTTTTGAATTGAAAATCGTGAAAAAATATTTCTTTACTATATTTATAAATTAAATAATGAAAATATTGAGTAATCATTAAAAAAATTTCTAATCTAAAAAATTCTTTATTGAATCTAATTATCATCAGACCAAAGATACAACAATTCCAACAATAAACTATGTGAGCCAATGGAAAATCAATTACAAATAGAAAATTCCAATAAAGATGGATAATTAAATATAATTTCTAAACAAAAAGAACACATTATATGGCATTAAATTTCTACTAAGAAATAACTTGAAGAAATGGTGTACCTTTTAAAATGCTTAAAATTTCCTTCTAGTTTACCAATTTTAAATCTCATATAAATCTAATATTTTTCTAAAATAAAATGAAATTTATATAAAAACCCTATTGGAATACACTAAATATATTTTAACATAACATCCCCCATTTTATTATATAGTTTCACTTATTGTATGTGTTTATTTGGATGATTTTAATTATTAAATTATTAATGTATGTAATGTAAAATATATACCATAATTTATTTTTGAATATTTTTAATCAATAAATGAAAATTAATTAAGAATAAGATGTTAGATTTAAAAAAATTTAACAAGTTAGATACTTTTATGTAGTCCCTGTGAATATGAAATGAGTTGATTGAAATAAAAATTCATAAAAATTGACCTTATTCAGAATAAAAAATTGTTCACTAAATCAAATTTTGAATGTATAGAATTTGATTTATTTTCAATAAATTCATTTTATGTTTGTGATGTTTCTACTTAAATAAAATCTTATAATGATTTAGTAATATAAAATCATCTCATTCATATTAAATTTTTTAAATATGTATGTGAATTAAAAATTTATAATTTTGTTTGTAATCTTGATATCCAAATATTTATAATGAAATTACAATGTAAAAAAACATAATTATACTAAAGATGATTTTCAAAAGTGAATAAAAAATTAATATATGAAATTTTAATTTTTAAATTATAATAAACCTGACTTTAAATTATGATTTCAAATTTGACATTACATAATCATTGAAATATTTTTTTATAATGTATCATTAGTTTTAAATGATATAATATTATTACATTATAAAATATTTACCATAAAATAAATTATTATAAATAACGATTAACGATAGTTAGGTTTTAATGAATAAACTAAAAAATCGACTTTCATTCCACTTCTACTAAATATAATAATGTTATTATCTTGTGGTATACCTAGGTATTTTTTATTCCCCATGTTTTTTACGATTCAAATACTGACCATTTTATCACGATCCAAATCCAGTTTTCTACATATGGATATTTCACCATAGATTCACTAAAAGCATTATTTTTTATCCCTTCTTAAGTATAATTTCATTTTTATAATTTTATTATTTATTAAAAAAAATTATATTTATTAACATTAAAAAAAATTAATAATGAAATGTGAAATACAATCATTCTATGTTCTCACCATCTTTTTTTTGATAAAATGAAAAAAATCAAAAAACATGAAAATAAAAATAATTAAATAGAAAATATTTATTTTATTATATATATTATATATGTTAATTTTTTTAATAATATTAATATGCATTTCTCTGTGATTATTCTTAATTTTTAATGTTTTTATTTATTTAAATGTACTTTTTTAATAAAAGAAAATTATAAATCCTTAATATATTAAAAGAACATTAAAATTATAGTGAAAAAATATATTAATTTTTTAATTTTAATATATATTATATGTGGTGTACATAAATTTTCTACATAATTTTATTATGTATATATTTGTTTTGTTAAAATTAATTTCAGTTTCTATATATATAGTGACAATTAATATTATGGAAAAAATTAATAACATGAAATATAAAAATTATTTTTGATAAGTTTAAAATATAAAAATATTATTATAAAAAATTACACAACAATGAGCTTTAAATTATGTTTTTTATAATTATGAAAAATAACATAGATTTTTGAAACATAGTATAATAATAAAAAGATTATTTAAATTAAAAATATTTCATAAAAATAAATTTTAATGTCTAATAACTCTTTTAGCACTTCATTTGTAATATTTGGGAATTAGTGGGGTTAAAAGGATATTTAGTCATGATTAATTTAGATAAGTATAATCCTATTTGATATTTATGATAAAAATATGGATCATATTGTGATATTTTGGGTTGTTTCGTGATTAGATTGAAGTATAAGATGGATTGTTGCAGTCTAGTGTACGGGTACTTGACCCCATCAATCATGCTATGTGGAAATGTTAGTTGGTTTGGAGCATTAATAGTGTGTTATATGTCAATTAATTTGTTCTAGATTTTTTGTTTTTATTGTTGTTAATTGGATTATAATTTCTAAAGTCAAATGGGATTAAAAATATGGAAATCATTGATTCATTTGTGGTGTGTTAAGGTTTGTTGCACTGTGGTAGTATTGGACATTGGAGTTCAAGGTTCCAAAAATAATTACGATCATTATGTTGTGGTTTTAGTGTTGTGTGTTGGAATTTTTTTGAGTGATATTTGGTATAAGGATAAGGTTTATGAATATATCAAGATTATTTGGAATATAGATATTGAATGCCCCATTTCTATGATGTCTTTCCTCAATTGGACCCAATTTAGAAATTTTGTAACCCCCTGATCATTGTAGGATATTGTCATGAATGTTGGATTGAGACACCACTATGGTAAGACAAATCCATTTTTTACAATTTTTTGTTTTGTAGATTTAAATATATATTCAAAACTATTCTTGAATTCAATTTTTAAAATAGTATTTCATTAAATTTTAGACTCCTTTTGTATTGTATTGAGAGATATTTACTGATTCTTTGGTGACCCTTGACCCTTAGCATGTTGTTGTTGAGATCTAATGATTCAATGATTGTTTCCCACCCACTATTCTATATCCCTTCTCAATTATTTTTTTTTATATTTTATGAAATTTAAGTTCATTTTATTTGGTAATGTCATAGACAATATTTTCAAAGGGTTCGATGTAACAAGGTCTTATGGGTAATCCTTGAGAGTTTTATAATTTTTAATCCATCTTCTTTCTAAATATTTAACATATAATTTGTTAATCATCATTGATAAAGAGATTTTGATACATTTTTTCATTATTTACATATGAATCTGGAATTAACATTATTTTTCCCATTTGGTGGAAGGATGAATGATCCAAATAAAGATGAAAATTTTAGATAAAGTCAATTAAGATGGGGAAATTGTGTTTTATATGAGTTTTATTTAATTCAATGTCATTACTTATATAAACTATTTTAATACTCACATGTGATGTTTTTATGTCATTGATTTTGAGATTATTATTCCTAACCACCATATATGTTGGAAATTCATGTTTGATTTAAAAAAATATCAACTAACCATATCCAGTATTATCATTTCTCTTGTTTAATCCTAATGTGTTAAAATAATATAAAATTATAAATGACAGGATATTAATTCTGTGATTAGATATTGTGATTGTGATTTTTTTTATATTGTAATTCTTCATACGTTTTTGGTGGTCTTGGTCATTTTTATGATTGGTTTTTGGATGACGATTTGTGGTTGTGGTTTTGGAAGTGTCGTGGATGGTTGATGTGTAATGTGATTGACATTGTGGTTGTGGTAGCATGATTATGATGGTTTTTGGATATAATTGTGTTGTAGAAGATGTTTTTTTGGGTAGTATGATGGGATTACATATTAATATCCTAGAAACATTATTTATTATTAATTAAATAAAATGACAGATAAATTAATAAATTTAAAAATGGGTATATACTGTGATAAATAGAAATAACTGTAAAATATAACAAATGAAAATAATAATAATAAATGGTTGGATTGATATTATGTGTTGTGGGATGAATAATAAAATTACTATAATTGGAATACATGATAGAAAATGTTTATATATAAAATTAAATGTTGAGTAGTAGTATGTTAGGTATTAAATAATGATGTAAACATCGTTTTGTGGCTTTTATGGCGTGTTTTCTTATTTATATTCTATTTTATAAGTTATGTAAATGGTTGTTAAGGTGGGATAATTAGGTTATTAGAACTATTAATGGTTGTAGTAATAAATGATATGTATTTTGGATATAAACCATTAGAATGTGTTTCTTGTTGTATTATATATCATGAATATTTCCTTATTCATAATTACGCACTATAACAAAATTCATGTAATGATGAATACTGTAACGCCCCGACCCCAGTTACCCAGAGTCGGTGCATTATTACATAACATTGGCATGATCACAAGAAAGATCAAATCTCGAAAGACCGATTGGTTTAGTAGCCTTGGAAACACTTGATATAATCATAAAGTTTTACATTACATTTCAAAGTGAAAAACTACTACAACAACAAAGTCTTCATATCCACACTATTAACCCCTCATAATATCCCTGCAATTCATTCATAATTTACTTCTTCACTACCTGGGAAAAATAAAACATAGAAAAGGGGTGAGCTCAAATGCCCAGTAAGGATAACAATATAGCGGAACATTCAAAATAATCATAAACATTTAAGGCAATGAATTACTAAAACAAAAGCCTTTAAAAATTTAACTTCAACATAGTATGGCAAAAGTAAAATGAAATAATGCCATTTACTTATTCACATGGATGCAATATCACTAACCACTTTCATAATGTTGGAATGCATAATGCCAGACTATCATAACCACATAGCCAAGGCCTCGTGCCAAGACTACAAATAAGATTTTGTCAAGGCCTTGTGCCAAGACACTAGTTTGTCTCATGAGACCTACCGATGCATCGAGGAGCTATAGCGGGCTCCACCCGTCACTTATTTAGTCCAATGCATTCCCATATGAAAAGGTTTAAACATAACATAAACATTCGTATTAAAACTAGCATACGAAATGTCAATAATTTCACCATAAACTATGAATGGTATAAAAATAGCACATCCATAGTCAAACATATCACAAAACCTTCAATACAATATATAAGTTTTGTATCATAATAAATCAACTTCAAATAATCTTAAAATCCATCAAAGGATGTTGACATAGATGAAATAAAAATTCTTTTTAAAGAAATATCTCCTTTTATTTTGAAATCATTTAAGGTCCATATAAAATAAAACATTTTCTTTGAAAATATTCTTATAAGCTTGTATGGAAAGCTTCGACGATTTTATAACGGCGGAAAATAACCGCACCCGCCGTATAAGTTAAAAAAAACATTCTTACCTCAATTCTGTCGAAAAGGTTAAAAAGGACCTTGTTTTGAAAACGACGGAAAGATTCCTTTATAAACCTCTTATAAAAGTCAAACAAGGGTATAAATGACTTTAACCCATATTCTTGTAAATAGTAAAAATGTTTTGAAATACATTTCGAAGAAACATGGATGTGGATGATAAAGAGATCCCAGTAGATTATTACGTATAAACAACCTTGGATAATGAAGAGGTTGTAAAGTAAACCCTTACCTTGTACTTTTCCTTGGTTGGGGTAGGTTAAACTCCTGTATAATAGTGAAATAATTGTTACTAAATTATACAATAATCATATACATTAATATTATATCATATATGATCTTTTAATATTGATTTGATAATAATATCTTAGTATTATCGCCGTTTCGGGTGTTAACTTACTCATTTTCTTTATATGTTTTGTTACATAAGTCATGTTTGTTGTATCTTATTCATATCCAGAATGATATCAAGTCCTTAAACCTCATTTTTAAATCATTAAATGATAATTATACTTGAATGGATACGATGGAGAATGAATCTCATCGCGTTCGTGGAGACGGTAGTCCGTACGTACGCACGAACGCTATTTCCATTTAATTTTTATTTTAAAAGAATCAAATCCAAATGATACATAGGTATATTACTATTCCAGTATAATATAATATTTTATATATGTTACTTATGTTCATTAACACCATCCTTTATTCGTTCCATGTGTGGTATGAACGAGTCATATCATTTTAAGGGGGCGGTAGTCCGCACTTCCTCAAATGAAATTATCGTATGTATATACAACATGAAACGAATAATGGTATGAAATAAAATGGAATTACAGAAGCTTATATATAAAATATATATCATTAATATCATATTTAATTACAGTGCCATCATAATGGCCACCATGAGAGGCAGTAAGATGTATTTGAACAATCATCGTTTCGTGAGGCGTTAGTTTGCCATCCATAGAAACATTATGTTCATCATCCATTAGATGGAGTTGTGTGTATGTGTAGTTTGAATCCTTCTTATAACAACATCCTAGTATATTGAGGATACTGGTGTTGTTACAAAAGAAAGGAAATAAAAAGAGTTTGGTGGTTGAAGAAGCAAAATAAATGAAAATAATTTAAGAGAAATCGTTACCTTTAATTTAGGTAACTCACTTTGGTTGGAACCAAAGGACTTGTTGAAATGCTTTCTGCCTAAGGGGAAACTTCAAGGAGGAGGAGAGGGATGTGGGGAGCTTAGTTGGGCAGAGTTTGGACGAGCCAAGTGGCTTGAGAGGTGTGAGGAATGAGTAGAAGTGGTCTCCTTTTATAAGGGAGAAGAGGGGATCTTTAGGAAAGAGTGAAAGTATTACTTTATAATATAATTATATTCGGTTTATAATGGTCCAAAAATCATTGAGGTCGAAGATAAGATGACTAATATTCTAAATAACATCAACCAATAAGAATTGGACAGGTTTTAGATAATATTTTAATCATTATAATATTATTTATTTCAATGATTTATTAATGAGGTAAACATTGCATCATTATTGTGTCATTAATAATTTAACTTATTTGATGTATAAAAATTATAAATAAAATATCATCATGTAGAAAATCTTTTTATCTTTCTAATGAATATTTATAATCGAAAATCCAACATGTATAACCCTATGTAAAAATTGTTCTTCTAAATGATGTAAGCTTATGCCATTTTTATTTTTATTTTAACTTTATTAATATAATGTGTCCCTACCACATACAAGTGGCTCCAAGGGGTCCCCAAATTGACCCAAGGATGCCCATGGTCGGGTATGTGTCCACCAATAAGGTTAGGACACGTTTTAGGGTAATTTTGTATTATTATAATATTATTTTTTAACCCTTATTTACCGGATTTACCCTTTAACCATGGTAAATAAAATATTTACCACAGTAACTATTCAAAATGTCTAAAAATAAAAGTTACCTATTTACACAATTTGAAAATCCTGATTCCAAATATGGAATCCATTTTCCTAAATTCAAAACACAGAAGTGGCAGAAATTAATTTAAAATTAATTCCCGCTGTCAAAACAAAAAAGCGTGTTTTTAAGAGATAATAACTATAAAAAGATTGACATTTGTTTATGTTCGGTTTAATTATAAAATTATGTCCAATGACCAACATTATATTAAATGGTAAAAATATATTCTAAATATACTTTAAAACCACTCAAATTCACAATTTATCACTATTAATTATTTTGATTAAAAAAGTTGTTTTTAATTAAAATTTAGTAATTTTCACTATTCATCAAAATATAAAAGTTATCCGAAAAGTACCAAAATTTCACCCTAGGCTAATTTCAATATTCCAAATCCAAAAATGAAGTCCATTTTGAAATATAAAATATATATGATTTCAAAAAGTAGGTATTACTATTCACAATGGCAAGTTTAATTAGTTGTGGTGTGTGTTAGAACTCGAGGTTGCGTACAACACACGCTATCGCATTATTCAACGGGAAACGTACCGTGGAAGCTTGGGGTGTTACATTCTCCCCTCCTTCAAATAATTGCGTCCTCGCAATTTATAGGGTATTACTGCATAAAAAGACTTGGGTGGTTCTTCATCATAAGTTCCTCGGGTTCCCACGTTGCCTCTTCCATCTTATGATTTCTCCACAAAACTTTTACCAGACGCGTCGTCCGGTTTCTCAGTACTTGTTCTCTTGTATCAAGAATCTTGACGGGCTCTTCACAATAAGACAGATCGGGTTCCAGTTCTAATTCCTCATAGGTGAGTACATGTGTCGGATCAGGCATGTATTTCCTCAATAGAGATACGTGGAACACATCTTGAACTTTGGAGAGACTTGGCGGCATTGCCAATCGGTAAGCTACAACCCCAATTCGTTCTAGAATTTCGAAAGGTCCGATGTACTTGGGACTCAATTTACCTTTCTTACCAAAACGTATGACTCCCTTCCACGGAGATACCTTCAGAAAAACATGATCACCGACTTGAAATTCCAAATCCTTCCTTTGATTATCGGCATAGCTCTTCTGCCTACTTTGAGCTGCTTTGATGTGATTTTGGATTACTTTCACCTTTTCCACCGTTTCCTCCACCTGTTCTGGGCCTACAAGTTTTCTTTCACCAACGTCATCCCAACAGGTTGGTGTACGACATCTCTTTCCGTATAACGCTTCATATGGTGCCATCTGAATACTCGAATGGAAGCTATTGTTATAGGAAAATTCAACCAAAGGTAAATATTGATCCCACATACCCTAAAAGTCAAGTGAGCAAGATCTCAACATGTCTTCTAAGGTTTGAATAGTCCGTTCTGATTGTCCGTCTGTCTGAGGGTGGTAAGCAGTGCTCAAATGAAGTTCAGTATCCAGGGATTTCTGGAGACTTTTCCAGAATCTTGAAGTAAAACGGGGATCACGATCAGAAACAATCGATAGGGGTACTCCATGAAGTCTCACAACTTCATTAATATATATTCTTGCTAGACGTTCCAGGGGTAGATCTTCTCTTATAGAAAGAAAATGTGATGTCTTGGTAAGACGATCAACAATAACCCATATTGCATCGTTCCTTCTAGGAGTCTTTGGTAGCCCCATGACAAAGTCCATCGTAACATTGTCCCATTTCCACTCCGGTATGGGAAGAGGTTGCATGACTCCTCCAGGCTGTTGCCTTCCAGCTTTCACTTGTTGACAAACCATACATCTTGACACAAAATCAGCAATCTCCCTCTTCATGTTGTCCCAGCAAAAATGTTCCTTCAAATCTCTATACATTTTGGTGCTCCCAGGGTGTATAAAGAAATTGGAACTATGAGCATCATCCAGCAATTCCCTTTTTAGATCAGGTATATTGGGAACACAAAGTCTCTTCCCGAATTTCAAAATTCCATCTTCATACACAAAGTCTCTCAATCTCCCATCATTCACAGCTTTAATCTTCTTTTGGAATTCTTTATCATCGGTCTGAGAACTCTTAATCCTTTCTAGTAAAGATGGTTTGGCAACCATTTGAAAAAGCATTAATGTTTCACCTTCCCTGGTTATTCCCATGTCCATCTTCACTAGATCCATGAAAATTGGATCCCTTTCAATTCTCATATTGTTCAAAACTCCATGGTCTTTTCTACTCAAAGCATCTGCCACCTTGTTTGCCTTTCCTGGGTGGTAGTGTATCGTACAATCATAATCCTTGAATAATTCAAGCCATCTCCTTTGCATCATGTTGAGTTCTTTTTGTGAGAAAATATACTTCAAACTCTTGTGATCAGTATAAATCTCACATTTTTCACCATAGAGGTAGTGCCTCCATATCTTCAAAGCAAAGATCACTGCTGCTAACTCGAGATCATGAGTAGGATAGTTTTGTTCATGAATTTTCAACTGTCGTGATGCATAGGCAATAACTCTATCATTCTGCATAAGGACACAGCCAAGTCCTTTCTTCGATGCATCACTATAAATAACGAACCCATCATTCCCCGATGGTAGAGTCAATATAGGAGCATTGACTAATCTTCTCTTCAGTTCTTCGAAACATTCTTCACACTCTTTTGTCCAAACAAATTTAACCCCTTTACGTGTGAGCTTCGTTAATGGGTTAGCCAATCGGGCAAAATTCTGGACGAAACGTCGATAATAACCTGCCAAACCAATAAAACTACGTACCTCAGTTATACTCGTAGGTGCTGGCCATTCTTGGATTGCCTTGGTCTTAGAAGGATCAACAGAGATTCCATCTTTAGAGACAATATGGCCAAGAAAAGAAATCTCTTGAAGCCAGAATTCACACTTGCTAAACTTCCCATATAATTCATGCCTCCTCAGAGTCTTCAAGATAATGCGCAAGTGATTTTCATGATGTTCATAGGTTTTGGAGTATACTAAGATATCATCAATAAATACCACCACAAATTCATCGAGATACTCCTTGATAACTCTATTCATTAGATCCATGAATACAGATGGTGCATTAGTCAATCCAAACGGCATTACAGTAAACTCGTAATGCCCGTACCTGGTTCGAAATGCTGTTTTCAGAATGTCTTCCTTCTTCACACACAACTGATGGTATCCAGATCGAAGGTCAATCTTTGAAAAGTATTGAGCTCCATGCAGTTGGTCAAATAAATCATCAATACGAGGTAGGGGATACATGTTCTTTATCGTTATAGCATTGATCTCCCTGTAGTCGATACATAACCTCATAGATCCATCTTTCTTTTTAACAAAAAGAACAGGGGCTCCCCATGGAGAAACACTAGGGCGAATAAATCCCTTATTACTCAATTCCTCTAGTTGTTTCTTTAGTTCGACTAACTCTACAGTGGCCATTCTATAAGGGGTCTTCGATATAGGCCTTGATCCAGGAATCAAATCAATAGAAAACTCAACTTCTCGTTCTGGAGGATGTCCAGGTAAATCTTCCGGAAATACATCTACAAATTCTTTCACAACAGGTACATCCTCTATTTGAACATTCCTTTCCTCACCGACAGTTATTTCATTCTCTTCCTCCCCAATAATTGAATTAAGTTGAGCTACTGGGGGTGGATCTAAATAAGAATTAGGTGGTGACGATTCTGCTCTAAAAATAAGGTGCTCCTTATCATTATCATCAAGAATCGTAACCTCTTTCTTCTTACAATAAATCTTCGCATCATAGTCCGAAAGCCAGTCCATACCGAGGATTATATAAAACTCAATCATAGGTATGACGATGAGATCAGCTGATAAAGAAAATTTATGTGCTCTAATGGGGACTGATTCTCAAAACTTTGTTGCAATGATACTTCCCTTAGGAGTTTTAACTGACAACTCCCTTATTAAATCAAATTGGAAATATCTAATTTTCTTAGCAAACTGGGAAGATATGAAACAATGCGATGATCCAGAATCAAATAATTCATTTGCTAAACTTGAGAAACCATTAAATTACCTGCCACCACGTCTTCCGGAGCTTCTACCTCAGCAGTAGTGATAGCATATGCCTGGCCTTGATCCCTTGGCCTTTTCTGAGGTAAGTTCTCCTGACGCTTAGGACAGGAATTTGCATAATGCCCCATCTCCCTACAATTGTAGCACTGAACGTTGGTAGCTTCCTTCTTCCCCTTGCAATTATGAGCTTGGTGGCCTTTTTCACCACACTTGTAACAGACTCCCATTCCCTTCAAGAAAGTACCAGGGTGTTTCTTCCCGCATTTACCACAGGATGGATATTCAACCTTTCCCTTCTTCCCCTTATTTCCATTCCCAGATTGTTCAGCAGGTCTCTTCTTCTCTTGCTTTTCTTTAAAGTCATAAGACTTAGAGAATTCCTTTTCGGTCTTGATGGCACATGAGACAATGTCTTCGTACGATGAAAAGGATTGTGAGACTAATGCTCGATGGAGAAATGGTTTTAACCCATCAAAGAAACGATCAATCTTACTTCTTGGGTTGCGTATATAATCTCCAGCATACCTCGCTAACCTTGTAAAGTTAGCCTCATACTTTGCGACATTCTCATCCTCCTTCTGTCTCAGACTTAGAAATTGCCTTTCCATATATGGTCGATGGTCGCGAGGGAAGTATTTTTCTAAAAACATATCTTTGAACTCCCTCCATTCCATATTTGATACTTCATCATCTTCCTTCATGTTTTGAATCAATGACCACCATTGATCAGCATCTCCAGTGAGGCGGTAAACTGCCATGATAACTTTCTCCCTTTCACTGCTCCCCAAAGCCTGAAATATTTTCTCTAGGGAATTTATCCATTGCTCAGCTACTAAGGGATTTGTACTCCCATTGAACTTTGGTGGTTGTTGCCTCATGAATCGATCTAACATTGATCCTCCACGCTGCGGATCAGGGTGCTCCATACGGGTAAGGTTATTATTCATAACCTGAGTAAGTTGTCCCAGTATGGTGATTAGCTGATCGGCACCAGTTGCATCACCAGCCCCACTATAATTATCTTGAGCAGGAGGGAAATCCCTACATGGAGTGCGCGCATTGATACGGTTTCCATTTCGTCCACTAGGCGCCATTTCTAAACAATGGCATAAACTAGATCAGTTTATGAATCAAAATAAATAATCCCATACTTATAAAACACTTAACATAAATTGAACTATTTATGGATATAATCCATAATCATAAGAATGTTTTCTTTGAGGAAGTATATACTCATAATCCCTTCAAAATGATTTGTAAAGAAAATTAGATTTATCCTAAGAATATCCCCCGGGAGTGTCGTAACCAAGAGTGCAGCAAGGCCCGTTGTCGTGCACCAGTTCCCATTCAAGTCTAGCTCAAAGCGGTGTTTTCGGGTTTTACCCCTAGGTACATCTGTGCCAGAGCCGCCTCTACCTGCTCGTATCCAGACATGGATGTATTGCTCGGAAAACTCAAAAAATCTCTACAATACCAAAATTCTATGAAGTTCTTCTATACTAATCCTCAAAGTTCATCTTAGGTCTACGTGCTCTAATCAGAGTTTATCTTAATCTAGTTTCCAAGATTTGTACTAAACTTCCTCTGATACCAACTGTAACGCCCTGACCCCAGCTACCCAGAGTCGGTGCATTAATTACATAACATTGGCATGATCACAAGAAAGATCAAATCTCGAAAGACCGATTGGTTTAGTAGCCTTGGAAACACTAGATATAATCATAAAGTTTTACATTACATTTCAAAGTGAAAAACTACTACAACAACAAAGTCTTCATATCCACACTATTAACCCCTCATAATATCCCTGCAAGTCATTCATAATTTACTTCTTCACTACCTGGGAAAAATAAAACATAGAAAAGGGGTGAGCTCAAATGCCCAGTAAGGATAACAATATAGCGGAACATTCAAAATAATCATAATCATTTAAGGCAATGAATTACTAAAACAAAAGCCTTTTAAAATTTAACTTCAACATAGTATGGCAAAAGTAAAATGAAATAATGCCATTTACTTATTCACATGGATGCAATATCACTAACCACTTTCATAATGTTGGAATGCATAATGCCAGACTATCATAACCACATAGCCAAGGCCTCGTGCCAAGAATACAAATAAGAATTTGTCAAGGCCTTGTGCCAAGACACTAGTTTGTCTCATGAGACCTACTGATGCATCGAGGAGCTATAGCGGGCTCCACCCGTCACTTATTAAGTCCAATGCATTCCCATATGAAAAGGTTTAAACATAACATAATCATTCGTATTAAAACTAGCATACGAAATGTCAATAATTTCACCATAAACTATGAATGGTATAAAAATAGCACATCCATAGTCAAACATATCACAAAACCTTCAATACAATATATAAGTTTTGTATCATAATAAATCAACTTCAAATAATCTTAAAATCCATCAAAGGATGTTGACATAGATGAAATCAAAATTCTTTTTAAAGAAATATCTCCTTTTATTTTGAAATCATTTAAGGTCCATATAAAATAAAACATTTTCTTTGAAAATTTTCTTATAATCTTGTATGGAAAGCTTCGACAATTTTATAACGGCGGAAAATAACCGCACCCGCCGTATAAGTTAAAAAAAACATTCTTACCTCAATTCTGTCGAAAAGGTTAAAAAGGACCTTGTTTTGAAAACGACGGAAAGATTCCTTTATAAACCTCTTATAAAAGTCAAACAAGGGTATAAATGACTTTAACCCATATTCTTGTAAATAGTAAAAATGTTTTGAAATACATTTCGAAGAAACATGGATGTGGATGATAAAGAGATCCCAGTAGATTATTACGTATAAACAACCTTGGATAATGAAGAGGTTGTAAAGTAAACCCTTACCTTGTACTTTTCCTTGGTTGGGGTAGGTTAACCTCCTGTATAATAGTGAAATAATTGTTACTAAATTATACAAGAATCATATACAATAATATTATATCATATATGATCTTTTAATATTGATTTGATAATAATATCTTAGTATTATCGCCGTTTCGGGTGTTAACTTACTCATTTTCTTTATATGTTTTGTTACATAAGTCATGTTTGTTGTATCTTATTCATATCCAGAATGATATCAAGTCCTTAAACATCATTTTTAAATCATTAAATGATAATTATACTTGAATGGATACGATGGAGAATGAATCTCATTGCGTTCGTGGAGACGGTAGTCCGTACGTACGCACGAACGCTATTTCCATTTAATTTTTATTTTAAAAGAATCGAATACAAATGATACATAGGTATATTACTATTACAGTATAATATAATATTTCATATATGTTACTTAAGTTCATTAACACCATCCTTTATACGTTCCATGTGTGGTATGAACGAGTCCTATCATTTTAAGGGGGCGGTAGTCCGCACTTCCTCAAATGAAATTATCGTATGTATATAAAACATGAAACGAATAATGGTATGAAATAAAATGGAATTACAGAAGCTTATATATAAAATATATATCATTAATATCATATTTAATTACAGTGCCATCATAATGGCCACCATGAGAGGCGGTAAGATGTATTTGAACAATCATCGTTTCGTGAGGCGTCAGTTTTCCATCCATAGAAACATTATGTTCATCATCCATTAGATGGAGTTGTGTGTATGTGTAGTTTGAATCCTTCTTATAACAACATCCTAGTATATTGAGGATACTGGTGTTGTTACAAAATAAAGGAAATAAAAAGAGTTTGGGGGTTGAAGAAGCAAAATAAATGAAAATAATTTAAGAGAAATCGTTACCTTTAATTTAGGTAACTCACTTTTGTTGGAACCAAAGGACTTGTTGAAATGCTTTCTTCCTAAGGGGAATCTTCAAGGAGGAGGAGAGGGATGTGGGGAGCTTAGTTGGGCAGAGTTTGGACGAGCCAAGTGGCTTGAGAGGTGTGAGGAATGAGTAGAAGTGGTCTCCTTTTATAAGGGAGAAGAGGGGCTCTTTAGGAAAGAGTGAAAGTATTACTTTATAATATAATTATATTAGGTTTATAATGGTCCAAAAATCATTGAGGTCGAAGATAAGTTGACTAATATTATAAATAACATCAACCAATAAGGATTGGACAGGTTTTAGATAATATTTTAATCATTATAATATTATTTATTTCAATGATTTATTAATGAGGTAAACATTGCATCATTATTGTGTCATTAATAATTTAACTTATTTGATGTATAAAAATTATAAATAAAATATCATCATGTAGGAAATCTTTTGATCTTTCTAATGAATATTTATAATCGAAAATCCAACATGTATAACCCTATGTAAAAATTCTTCTTCTAAAAGATGTAAGCTTATGCCATTTTTATTTTTATTTTAACTTTATTAATATAATGTGTCCTTACCACATACAAGTGGCTCCAAGGGGTCCCCAAATTGACCCAAGGATTCCCATGGTCGGGTATGTGTCCACCAATAAGGTTAGGACACGTTTTAGGGTAATTTTGTATTATTATAATATTATTTTTTAACCCTTATTTACCGGATTTACCCTTTAACCATGGTAAATAAAATATTTACCACAGTAACTATTCAAAATGTCTAAAAATAAAAGTTACCTATTTACACAATTTGAACATCCTGATTCCAAATATGGAATCCATTTTCCTAAATTCAAAACACAGAAGTGGCAGAAATTAATTTAAAATTAATTCCCGCTGTCAAAACAAAAAGCGTGTTTTTAAGAGATAATAACTATAAAAAGATTGACACTTGTTTATGTTCGGTTTAATTGTAAAATTATGTCCAATGACCAACATTATATTAAATGGTAAAAATATATTCTAAATATAATTTAAAACCACTCAAATTCACAATTTTTCACTATTAATTATTTTGATTAAAAAAGTTGTTTTTAATTAAAATTTAGTAATTTTCACTATTCATCAAAATATAAAAGTTATCCGAAAAGTACCAAAATTTCACCCTAGGCTAATTTCAATATTCCGAATCCAAAAATGAAGTCCATTTTGAAATATAAAATATATATGATTTCAAAAAGTAGGTATTACTATTCACAATGGCTAGTTTAATTAGTTGTGGTGTGTGTTAGAACTCGAGGTTGCGTACAACACACGCTATCGCATTATTCGAAGGAAAACGTACCGTGGAAGCTTGGGGTGTTACAAATACACTCTGATAGGTTTCAAATGATAGAGAAAACTCATGTTCAATATAGAGGAATCTCTTAGATTCCCCAAACCAAGATCTAATATGAAGTAGAAACTGAAACCATGTATAATATAAATTAATAAAATCATATACCTTTAACATTCAAAATTTTATAACACTAAATTAAATCATAAATCATGATAAAGATCCATTAAAGGTATCCAATAAACTCCTTAATCTATGTTATATCCAACGGTAGAACTAAATTTCCTAAAGATTTGGACAGGGACCACCATTCATCCCTGACATGATATTATCTCAGGTTGAAAAAAATAATAATGGTAGTGAACTATAAGAGAATATAAACAAAGATTTGTATATTTTAAGTTATACATATCAGTAGCAATATCCACATTATATATTTCTCAAGGACACTCCTCAAAAATTCATGAATTTACAATAATGAATATGAACATTTTAGTAGTGCATACATTTAAAACTCCAGTAACTTTTTCATTCATACAACTATCAAAACAATTTATTTTATGAAAAATAAAATTAATGATAAGTTCTATGGAGAAAACATTTTAATGTTAAATATTAATTGTGGGTTCTCAACAACTATTATATGATTTCTTATAAATCATCCAATATAATCCAATGCAATACAACATTTCCTTATCATACAATATAATGGTTCAAGGAATCAAAATGATATCATATATCTTGGCTTGTTGTATCCCCTAATCCATGGAATATGATAGTCCTTTTTTAATTCATTTAAAACCAGATTACATGAACATATCATATAATTATCATATCTCTATCAATATCCCACCAGCACCAAATCCATTTGGACTTTTTTCCTTTTTAAATTATACTTTACTATATATGATAACTACTAAAACTACATCAAAGACACATTTTCGATATCTCTAAAAGCATTTGGAATGATATCATCAAATTCACTATATATCACATCATATTCAATACATTATGAATATCCATCAAAATATTCATTTTGATAAACAATAAAATATTTTATAGAAACACCATAATTATAAAAAAAACATAATACCCATTTTGTTAACCACATGTTGTGACCCAAGAGTCTTTTTAGTGGTGAGAACAAATATGAATTTCCAAATTCATATATGCATGATATGATTAGACTCACATAGAAAATTAGTGCTACCAATGATGAATTGGGATCTGTAATGATCTTCATCTTTCATGTGTATCTCTATACCTATGTCCACTAGTTATATCATATAAAATCAGTCATTTTTATATGATTCCTTCTTTTAATACATTTAGTAAACATAGTTCCTCGATTTTTTTTGTCCAGTATTTCTTCTCATATATTCCCGATTCTCTGACTATAAATTTATAAAGTTAATTAATACATCACATGTTATTATTCCATATGGATTACAAAATCACCTAATCCCCATTCAATAAAAGCACACCACATTAATTAATTAGGTTCAATTATAAAATCCATTAATATATCTAAATCAAGGGACATGTTTCCATACGAATCATTTGAGAGTAAAAATCCCATCTTGAATAATCTCTTATTGATTACATGATCAGTAACATACCCAAACACCGACTGATTAGCTATGCCTTAAGTATTGAGAAATAACGATATAAATGTTTGAAGGTAACTCTTGAGTAAGAAAGATATCAATGTATAAAGGTTATCATTCTTCATATTTCATAAATATTAGACATATAGAATCATGAATATTAAATATGAATCCATATTATACTAAATATAGAGTGTATGACACCCCTTATGATATAATTTATAGGTAATTCAGAATAAAAATCACTATTTTGCCTCAAGAGAATATTTCATATCACTATATGAAATCATACCAATGATGACAAAACCATTTTATCCAAACCTGAAATACTTCATGGTAATAATCAGTTAGGGATAACTTGTATCATTACACTGAGAGGTTAATTATCATTTCACATCTCATAATATATGTAACCAATATGAAATAATGATAAAGTAGACATTACCTTTTTTATAACATGGTGTATTTTATATTCAAAAAATCCGACATGAATACTAATAAAACCATACTTAACCATATATATAATCATATCACAAGTCATATAATGGAATAGGGACCTTATGTGAACTACACTTTTAGGGATTTTTCATACTCATTACATCATTATGTAATTTTAGCCACGTATCTATGTGATCATCTAAAAAAAAATATACCACAAAACACATTTATTGAATAATATCTATCATAAAATATTGTTTCAATAATGTTTTCATTTATAAATCATTAACCTAATTCTTAGCTCATAGAACAAGTATTTAAACCCCTTTACTTCACAAAATCTTATGTCATGGTTCTGATAACGTTATTTGTCTACATAGAACACTCATAAAACCTATTAAATAAAAATAGTTACATGATACCATTTTGGTAACTTATTTTACTCATTAAATTATTATTTTTCCAATATATCCTAATCCATTAATGATATTAAGTGATATTCACCTTATATTTTGACTAGAAGAATCATCGATTTGTTGTACATGAACTTATATATGTCTAAATATACTCATGAATAGCCTCTAATAAAAAATATTATTTATTAAACATTATAAAAATATATAAATACACTTTTCTGTTATAATATAACATTGATTCACTTCTTAAATGACAACTTAACAATTAAAATTTGGTATTAATATAGTATACGGTATTCTATTTTTTATAATGGTGTACATAAAATAAGATTTTATTAATTAAAATATTTCATTAATGGGCGGTGGCCTGACACGCCCCATGTGTTAGATTATATATGAAAAAACTCTTTTATTTAGTGGAAAATATTTTGATCCACATCTTTTTTATATATGTTATAGAATCTAATGAATCATAAACCATGTGGATGTACTTTATTTAACCATAACGACACATTGTTAAAAAAAATTCTCTTATAGTATAAGATAAATGATATAACTATATATATAAATTATTTTTAAAAAAATTGTCTCGATATATTCATTTTCATCCATTCCAAGATTTAGAATCCCATTACTTTATCACATGAATTAAAACAACATAGCTCTTCAATTCATCGATATATTTTGAACATTTATAAATATTTAAAAAAAATAAACAATGAATTTTCAATCATATTCTATTAAACAACAGAATAACTGATATACATTATAGAAATATATGTCATGTAAATTCTATAAATTTTACAAAATCCATTCAGGTGTACCATATTATTTATTAATATGGAAATAATGTCCTTCCTTCTCGATGACTCTTTTAGGTTTCAACATACACTGATAACTATTCGAGTAGTCTAATGTTATTTATCTCGAAAAAAATCTTTAACCTTCAACAGAATAAACTAAATACTAGAACCTTATAATCACATGCGTCATTCATGTATTTTCAATGCTATCTGAAAAGAGGATAAAAATTCCTTTAACTCGTTTTCTTTGTTGGAACATTTACAATAATAATTATATAATGAATTCCATAACCAATACCATCCTTGAACGATATATTAAATTTCCTAAAGACAGAAACATTCTTAGTAATATTGATAAATGAGTGGGAAATAAATTTCCAGGTTCATCATAAATATAATTCCTTTAAAACATGATATGAATTCATTATTCTTACATATATGAATATAAATTCACATATTGAAGATCATAAATAATAGGCTATTTGGAACATTATTTCTCTAAACACAAAGAATTATTCCTATTTTTTAAGAAAAATTATTTTGTTACTATACTTGATGAAGATACTTGCATAAATATTTTCCTTCAAAAATTTATCATAGTGTAAATTTGAAAGATTATGATTTTATTTTATATATAATAGATTCTTTTATAGGACATGCATCATGATTTACATTCATTTGATAAAAAATTTAGCAAAATTTGGTCCTAGTAAAATGATTATACCCTATAAAAAAGATCATATCCATTAGTGATACTAGATTAACATTTCACTAAGAAATGAACCTAATTTGGATGAACCTCAACACATTACTATTTAGGAATACAGTATTGTCAATCATATCATATATTATTCTTAAATAATTGAGTACAAAAATCATTCTCTAATCCATCATATAGATAAAATGAACTATATTCATCTTTTATCCTTACTCTTATTTTTCCCAGCTAAGTGTAACCAAATAAAAATATCAAATATTAGGCTCCTATATATTTGGTCACCTCATTACTTACTTTTCTAACTCAATAAAAATTAGGCGAACCCTATTTTTTCAAAAACCACCCAAATAGATGATCTCGGTATAGGAAAGTGTTCTTTGAAAGAAATATAATACATAATAATTTTAAATGGTATGTAATCTAATCATCTAATCTCATGTTATCCCCTATTCATATGCGCATGTTTCTATGTATTTGGTTTGGAATATCTATTACAACAACAAAATCAAAATGTCATAAGTATACTGATGTGAAACTATTACCATGACTTGTAACTTGTGTTAGCAACAAAAAATAAAAACTAATTATATTTATACATATCTAAATACATTGCATGAATAAGGTATATTATATCGTTTCATGTAATGGATTAAAATCAAATAAAATAAAAAATCCCTAGAGGAGTAAGCTTGGATTCATAGATAGTCAACCCATACTTTTCTAGAAAATGCATATACCACTAGGCATATTAGTAGCCTGACCTAATTTCTTCTACCCAAGGATACGTTACGCGAGAGTAGACTTAATTCAATGAAAATTATAATACCTAAAATTAATAACTATTATCAATTGTTTATTTCATGCACATGACCCAATATAAACCAAATTCATGTTAAAACAAAATTAAATAAAATATCATGCATTACATGAAAATAATTAGATTTATATATGAAAACTTATAGAAATAGTTTATTACATTAAACTAAATAATACATTCATTCATAATAAAAATAATTTATAACTATGGGAAAACTATGAAATAAATTAAACAAATTTATAAATATTTTCTTCAAACAATAGATAAGAATTTATGAATAATTACTAAATTAAAAAAATTAAATAACATTAAAATTTATCCATGAATTATTTCTAATCAATAATTTTAATATATAAAATGTTTATATTAATTTACAATATTATATACTTCACATTTTAATTCATTAAAATAATTTTACATATTCATATAAGATTAAATGAAATATAAACACTTTATAATATTATTATATTATGTAATCAATTTACACAATCGAAATATCTCTTATTTAATATTATTTAAACCTTGATCACAATAATTATCAAATATACTTTTGATGTAGTTTAAATAATTTATCAAAAAACATTTAAAAAGTAATATATTGAATCCAT
This sequence comes from Viscum album, assembly GCA_963277665.1. Taxonomy (NCBI): domain Eukaryota; kingdom Viridiplantae; phylum Streptophyta; class Magnoliopsida; order Santalales; family Viscaceae; genus Viscum; species Viscum album. The sequence continues at coordinate 1,440,644,455 of OY728159.1, forward strand.
TTAGTTTTATACTTTCACAAAATATATTTTTATATATTTGTGATAACCTTCCATTTTAACCATGTCATGTTCTATTTTTTTAGATTTAGACATTTTTTCATTCTGAAAAATTCATCCAAATATTAAATTATAATGGTAAATTTGGATCCCAATTCCTTCTAATATTCAATTTCATACTTATAAATCCCATATTTTTGATAAAGTTTCAAATCATCCACCATTTTTTTCTGAACATCATGTAGATTTTTTTAAACTTTTATTCTCATCCTTTAATTTTAAAATTATATATTTAATATTTTTTATCCTTTCATTTTCTCCAAGTTATTTTTAATTTTATTTATTTTCTTTTTTAGTATCCTTAGTCATCATTTTAATCATATAAGAATGTTTCCCAATTTACTCAACATAATCATCACATAATTAAATAAACATTTCATGTTTATATATTTCAAAACCAAAAAAAATAAAATAACAAAAAATAACCTTACTATAATTAGTTTCTATGAGATATAATTTTGGTTTATACTTTATAGTTTCAGATTCACTATATGAGTCTATATTGTCAGTGAAACATAAACCCTTTATGAATACATTCTTTTTTTTATTTACTTCTTCTCTTCCTCTCTTTGATTTTTCTACCTCAGAAAATCAAACACGGTATGGATATGTTTTTTAAATTCATGCAATATAACAGTAGAGTAACATTTTTTGAATTTTTCTACCTCAAAATCAATTAATTTTATATGGAGGTTCATCTTCATTATTCAAAAACTCAAACTCATATAAAAGTAGTGAACAAATATGGTCATCCAAATTGTGTTCTAAAAAATCCATTATTTTCAATATCCACATTCTTAGATTTCCACTAATTTGGTAGTTATCATTCTATTATTTTAATCAGCAATTCATTATTCATTATTTTTATAAGAGTAATTATGGTATACATAATATTTGTGATTCTATTTTATATTTCACTAATTCACCCATAATCAAACATTATAAATGCTTCAAATTAAGCCAGATGAATTCCAACAATAGTACTCTATAATTATTAAATTCCTCATTGATAGTATTTTAATGTCCCCCAAATGTAAAAATACATTGTACAAGAATAAATATTACTCTACTAATTTCTACTATATGAAAAATCACAAAAATCTATTACATTATAATTAAAGACATTTATTGTTAAAATATTTCTAAATAAAGTGTCAGTGTCAACTACATATATCTAATAAGATTTGTTCAGGATAGAAAATATTATATTCATATATTTTTTAAAAATATCAACCTTATCCTTTTACTAACCATATTCTCTTCTTTTGAAATAATGTTATCTCAACTGACTCAAAATTTTAATCTTTTTACTTTTTCTTACTGAAATAAAAATTTTCATTAAATGGTGAAGTCAAGGATTCATGTTGGCTAAAAATGAATAATAAAACAGAGTGAAAAATAAAATATTATCCCATTTTGATCCCTACCGTGTACCAATTTTATTGTCCACATATGTAAATGGAGAACAATGTAGGTTAGAAATGGAAAATTTAAAATTATTATAGAGAATTAATATTATTTATGAAATTTGTTTTTCAATAAATATTAAAAAATTTAAGCTAATTTTATTATGTGTGGTGAGTGTAGAGTGAAATAAATAATAACAATAGATGAATAAAATGATTTTAATTGTAGTTCAGATCAAAAATATCATACGTCCACTCGTTAAACACCAACTAGAGTATGAAAAAAAAAATTAAAATATAAGAGATCTTATACAAAAGATCATCATAATACTAGGCTTTTTCAATGGTAAAAATCCTATCCCCAGACATTTTCTAATGGGGGAACCCGAATACTGTATCTTTCTTTAAACAAGATAGAACCTAATAATTTGTTAATGGAGCATCTCCATCATTTTTCTTTCTTGATAATAATAATCAAAACATATAGAAGGCCATTTGGTCAGATGGGGAGAGCTAGTATGTACCTTTTAAGGGTAGATTATCCTACATGTGATATAATGTAGTTTATACATCTACCCAAATAAAGTGTAAAATACAACAAATACAATATATATGTGAATTTTTTTTCATAATGTTAATATTAAAACATTAGATAATATGAATGATAAAGTCTATTGGATCCTACAATACCTTAGTATTATAGTATAATATTGAATCTATAGGTGATTCATTTATGTCTCATCAGTGTAGTAAATTATACAGCACTTTGAAAAGATTCAAATGATGTATTGTCATCTATTGTGCACTATTGGGTTATGGACTATTTAAATTAAACATGTTTTAATTATGAAAATCAACATCTAGGAAACCATTAACCGCATTTGTAAATGAATCAATTAAAACATCTTCTATTATTTTTAAAATGTTTCAATACACTTTCAACAAATAATAAAAAACCTATGTAAAATTTATTAGATTAAATTGTACAATAAATAGTAAATATCCCCAAAATGATGACTAAATATCCAATTTGAAAAATCATTAATATCTCAAATAAGTAAAACTTTTTATATTCTAGGATTTTCAAATTTTGAATTCATCACATTAAATGTTCAACATGAAAATTTAACACATGTGGACCTATTTATCTTTAATTTAAATCAATATAAAATATATCAATAAATATTCATACGACATCAACATGAATAATTCATAATTATAAAAAAAATTAATGTCATAAAATTTATTAATATAAACCAAAAGTAAATAAAAATATAAACTTATATGAAAAATATAGATAATCATTACAATGATGTTCTTATAGTTGGTTAATCATTAGGTATGCCAATCCTTTTAGTAGGTAAACCCTTGTGGAAGGTAGAAATCATCACATAGTTAATAATAACTAACTTATTGTAATTCAAAATGAAAATGTGGCTGATCTAAGAGTTTTAAAAAATTCATACATTATCGATTGAGCTATACTGTTGATTGAAACAACATGTGTAGTGAATTCATCACATTAAAAAATTTTGTTTCTATGTCTGTAATGATCATTATTCTGACACAATTGATAGTCATGGTAACATTTCCACCATCATAGACTGAGTACTTGTAATTGAACCATTTCAAAAATGTTCAGTCCCTTATACATGCATTTTATTCATCATATAATTAGTCGATTCATTATGTATTCATTTGATTCATTTTCTACATCATGGTTGATCAACATTTAGATAAATGTTTAACTTAAATTCCTAGAATACAAATAATAGATAAATTAAAAATGTGAAAAAAATATTATAAAGAGTGATATAAAAATAATGTTAGAGGGGGTAATATAATAAATTTTAAATTATCAAAATCTAATAAAATAATTATTTTATGGTTCCACTTAAATAGATATTCTAAATTTTTATATGTCCAACAACTATAAATATATATTGATGTTCTTGATTTCTTATATATATACAAAAATATAATTATAAAATCACTCATGTTATTATCAAATTTTACTATAAATTTATTTATTTAATTATAACATGTTATATTTTCTCTATAGTTTTCATTGGTGGTATGATATTCATGGTAGATAAAGATTATCTAAATTTTAGAGTTTTAGTTTTTTTATTTAATTTTTGAATTAATATTTTAATATTTTCCTGAATTATGTTTCATATATTTTTATTTTCTTATATAATATTTTTTATTGTATTATTTTACCTTAATGAAAAAACCATTGATCATTTTAGTTCACTATTTTATGTTTCAAAAGCTGTCAAACACACTATATAATTTTAAAAAAACAAGGTTAATTAAGCCATATTACAAATTCATGTTTCCATAGTGCTTCTTTCAACTTGTAATTCCCCTAAATAACTTCAACTAGTTGAGTTTCCTTATTTTTTATTATTTTATCCTTATAATAAAATATTTCTAATTTTTCCTTATATATCATCTCATAAGTGTTAACATCTTATTTAATTGACATAAAAGAAAATATTTCATTATAATGGATTAAAATTGTCTTCTTTTGTTATAGTTTTATATAATTAAAACAAATAATTAACTAATAAAAATCATTTCTATTTCATCTGGATTATATTTTTTACACTACATAAGAAATTGTTTAATATATAACACATGTTCAACATCTCCCAACAATTCCCAAAAAAAAGACACTCTTCTAAACATGTCATATGTATTACATTTAATTGTAACTTGGGGAATGGGAAAAAAGATGGGTCATGCTAAGAAAGTCATCAAAGAAAAAAAAACATAATATATCATTTCATAAGAATGAAAGTGAACAAGTGTATATGAAAAATATCTTAATAAAATATCCTCATACCAAATAATATAATTCTAAAACCTTTTATGAAACATTAATTTTTAAAATAGTATTATGGAATAATAAAATTTATGAAATGTAGTTTTTAATACCTCTCAATAATCATAAAACATGAGGCTGTGGAATAATATTTCATAACATATAAAAAAAGTAACATTAAAACATTTCATATTATAAAAGTAAAAAAACCATAAAAATGATTCATTACTTGTGTAACACACAAAGATTTTACTAATATATTTAATATAGGATGCATGAAAAATTGAGTCTGTGCAAAAATCACATTATTATAACCTACCCAATAAACATAATTTTTTCAATTCTGTAATTTGAATTTCAAAAAATTGACAAACACAGTTGCATTCAATAATATATTAAGAGTTTGATAAGAAAAACATAATTCTCATGAAAAGTAACATAAAAATACGAATAGTAACATTCCCTTATTAATAGTAATGACTAGTAATTAATATTAAGTCATCCAAAAAAAAGAAACTTCACCCATGAGTGTATTAATTCAATTTAGATATCTTATAAGTTTAAAACCCATCATATTATAGGTATTGGTATTTTTGTATGTCATAACTATATTAATTAAAAGTTTATAATTAATTTAAAATTTTAAAATGGAAATATATTTTCATAAAATTTAAACATAACATTCTACATTATTTCCTTTTGGTTATAAGATAATTTTATGGGACTTTGATGAATTTCTCAATGTGTTATAAAACAAGTAACAATTTTTATGTTATTTCTTTGGAATAAATTATTATTTTATTTAGAAAATAAATTAAAAATATGTTGAAAATTATTTTCCAAAAATGGAATTCATTTTTCCGTTCTACACATCAAAAAATGGATAGGGTGAATTATAGGGATTTTCAAAAAATACTCGAATTTTAATGAATAGTAAAATACGGTAATTTACCATATATTTTCACAATCATTTAAATTTACTATTAAATGGATCATGGATGATTTAAGCACAATTTTTTATAAACTAGATGAACTTATTACTATTATGTTCCACATTAATAAATACTATTGGTTGTCTTAAGAGAAATAAAAAATGGTGAATAAGATATTCAAAGATTAAACAGTCATTTGGGTTAAATATTCCTTGTTTTTATTCCTATATAATAAAATATGGCACCGGCTACAGAAAGTTGGGTTTGGGTCCTTAAAGTTGTTATTAGTGGAAGTTTAGTATAAAACAAGGGAAACAGGTTTACAAAATGTAGATTAAGAAACCAAACACTATGATAAACATTGAGGATAAACATACAATAACATCCTTGAATTTTGGTAATGAATATATTATGTTAATATTTCTCGAAAATAAATCCTTGTCTTAATACTACATGACATCATGGTTTTTTCATAGTTATACCTATGAGTAAAAACATTGACAAGGTGTTTCGGGGCCGACCCAGTGTAACCTTGTATACTAGTATGGGCCTTACTGTGCACCAAGTCTGACACTTCTGGGGGTTATTCTTAGGATAATTCACATTCAATTTAATAAATACCATTAGGAAGTATTTATTCATCCAAATTATACAATTTATATGGTTCATGGATGTATTATTCATAAATTTATGATATGTGTTATTCTGTGTTTAGTGTTATAGAATATTCATAATTTTATGAGCTAATATAGATTATGGAATTTATGAGAAATTTTTTAAAAAAGGAGAGATAAAATCACTATTTCATGTGATGAAATTAGTAATAATGATCATATCTGTCATGGTAATATTCATCATTTCAAAGGAAGATAGTCTCCCATGCATACTCATCATATTAGGAAATAGTATCATGTGTTAACAAGGTATGTAACGAATTCTCTATGTCCAATGGCTTTGAATGGAAGAAAAAAAAATAAGATGACGGTAGTGAAAATATAGATAAAGGGATGAAGGGAATGAAGGGTCTTCCCAAATTCAATAACTCTGGAAAAAATCACCTAGGTGAATTACTGAAGTGAATAGTTGTTTGTTGTAATTTTGTAGAAAAGGGACACCAGTACCTAATTTCAAGGGTAGGAAAAGGTTTCCAATGTGAAATGCGTAAACGAAAAATATATGGGACACTATGTGAATCAATAACCCAAGCATCCAATAATTATTCCCCCAAATAATGTTTCCAGATAATTATCATGTTATGATTTTTTCTCAGATGAATTAGAATGATTAATAATTCTACTCATGATTCATGTCATTCGAATATTTTTCAGAAATGTAATGCTTATAACAATTATTGAATATATAAGGATTTTACTATAATAAATCTTTTTAGGATTTGAAACCACAAGTTTAATGTTAAAAACAATATATATTTTGTGTAATTTTAAATACTTTGGAAAATTCATCATTAAATGAAGTAAAACAATTAATATATTTCTAGTGATGAAGATAATGTCGACGAAATGATTAACATGGATATGTACTAACTGCCTCAAAACTAATTTTTTGACTTGTCAACAAGTGGTATGTGTTACCATTTATAGATTTTACAACATTTTTGGATATAAAGAACATATCCAATACCAATTATAAGTATGAATGTGTGCCTACAAGAAGGGTTTGTCGTAATTTATGTTATTAACATATTTCAATAGGATAAAAGGTGAAGAGATTCCCTTGTTTGGAATGTGAAAATTTATGGTTGTTTAGTTTTTATTAAATTAAAATAAGTTATCACATGCATTGAGTAGGATATATCATTGAGTTATTAAAAAATAAGGATTTTAAAGACCATCTATACATGTATCAAGGAAGGATGGATATGATAATTATGCATGTTCATTGGATTTTTATATTTTAGAATGTCAAACCATTTGTTAATGGTCTATTTTGATCTTTTTATGAGGTTTTAGAGTTTAATGTCACTACATGACGCAACATGTTCTAGGATATGATGTAAAGATATTTCAAGTAACAAACAAATGATAAGATTGTGTTTATGAAATAGAAATGTATATTTATACTCTTATAGAGTGGAATAATTCATAATCTCATTGAAAAGAGTCTTAATCATTTTTTTTCATATAATCATTTTTTCCATGATTTCAAAAAAAATCATAAATGTAGTATTGGATTTAGGGGTAATGATATTTCATCTGATCACATTTTCTTTTAGTTTCCATCAGAACATGATGGTTTGAATATTCTTAAATAACAATGTTTTCTGATTATAATGTGTAGTTTGGTTTTAACTGATGCATTTCCCTCTCCCTCTTATTAAGAGGATATTTTAACTCTATTTTTTATGTGGGTTTCTCAAATAAGAATTTTCAAGCATCAACCATTAACATTTGAAATTCAATATCAAATTTTAAAGATCAAATTTTTATAAGGAGGGGATAATTTAACACCCCATAATTTTACAAATAGATTTAATATAGATTTCATTTAACACTGAGCCTCAACAAAAAAACACATTATTATACCCTTACAGCTAGACATAATTTTTTCACTTCTGTAATTTGAATTTAAAAAATCTGACATACATTGTTGCATTCAAAAATATAATTAGAGTCTTTTAAGATAAACATAATTACTGATGAATAGTAACATACCATTATGAATAGTAGCATATTCTTTTGATTAGTAATAAATAGGAATGTATAGTTTGTTTTTCCAAAAATAGAAACTTCACCAATGATTTTATAAATAAACTTTAGAAATCTTATAAATGAAAAAACAATCCTATTATTGGTTTTTGTATTTTTTAATGTCATTAATACTTCAATTTCAATATTATGATTAATTTAATCATTTAAAATGGAAATTTATTTTCATAAAATGTAATCATAAATAGATATTATATTTTTGTGTGGTTATATGGTAATTTTATTGGACCTTGATTAATTTCTCAACATGTAAAAAAATGAGTTATAGTTTTAAAGTTATTTTTTTTAATAAATATTGATTTTATTTAAAAATTAAAGATAAAATCTTGATTAAATTATTTTCAAAAAATGTTTTTCAATTTTTAATTCTACATGTTGAGAAATGGTTAGGGGGATTTTTTGGGATTTTTTTTGAAATACACAACTTTTTTATGATTAGTAAAATATGGTAATTTACGATATATTAACAATATCAGTTAAATTCACTATTCCTATCATCATTAATGATGTAATCACAATTGGCTACAACTCACATGCACTTATTACTATTGAGGGTCACATTAATGAACACTATTTGTTATCTTGGTGGAAGTAAAAAATAAATGAATAAGATATTCCAAAATTACTCCTCTCCTCCACTATGAAACTATCCATCACTCCTTGTTATCTTCACTCCTATCATGCGTTCATACATGCCTGAATTATGATCAAATATCCTCCCAAGATCCCCCCACATATACAGTAGCCCATTGACTCATTAAAAGGCCAAAACCTCTCCCTTAAAGTGGCTCTCATAGAAGATTACTTCCATATGTAAACACCTCTTTTCATTTATATTATTTTATGTTCTCATTTATGTGGTATGTATTTCAAGATTCCATTCCATGATCTTATGTCGAATTTAATCTATCCTTATATGATATTATTAGTCCATTATTAATGGATGTCCCATATCCCCTGTCTTTTTAATGTTTTATAAAACCATTTTTCATAGTCGTTTCGTGCACAGTTTTCTTCTCAAAATCTCTCCCTTTTTCAACTTTGTATTTATTTAATTCTCTTTTATTATCAATTTTTATATGTTGGAATATTTCATTACATATCTCGCGTACATTCCTTATTATTTAATAGTGAATAGACACATCATTTCTATCCACAAAATATTTCATTAATTTTAATGTTACGTCGTTAGGAAGTCATTGTTTTATATGGGGTTTTTCAACTTTTCTTTTATTTCTAGTTACTTTATTTTTCTTTCATTCCTTCCACACCTCATTTAAAACAAATATTGTGATAAATATATTTCCTTAAATGTAATTTAATTATATTTTAATCGTAGAATAATTCATCTTCATCTCTCATTTTCCGTACTTTTATACTAGATATGAAAACAACATCCAAGATGTGATAAACAATCACATTCAAGGATGACGTGTTTTCAATTTATATTACCATATTCAATACTAGTCATGATACCATTTTTATCATTGAAATAGACAGTAATATATATATTATAACTTAATTAAGTTTTTTAATCTATTTTTACATGTGGTATTATTTTATAAATCCAAAACAGTTTGTTGTGTTCAAAAACAACCATTTAAAACAAACAATTATCATTAATGTTTTATATAATGATTTATCTAAACTCCCAATAACCATATTAATTTTATAACTATGTAATATTATAGATGTTATGAAATTAAATAAAACTTCTATTCTAGACTACCCATGTCACATTACATCTTTATCCTAACTTGTATATAAATAAACCGGTCAAGAATACGGAGAATGAAAACACTACAAAAAATAAAATTGAACCTCTTGACACATCAAGAATGCCATAATTGAAATTAATAATGATATAATAAATAAATTAACTAAATAAGTTGTTATGTAAATATTAATTAATGAATTTATTTTTTTATCCCGGATACTAAATCATTTTAAGAACACCATCGGGCTTTAGGTAAGGTGTTTCATCATCACACTTCCATTTTTGTGAGATATTCTAGATTGACCTCTATTACTTGTGTATGGTGTATGTATACTTCCCATTGATGTTTAATATCATAAATATATTTATTTTCATGATATTAAATATTTCATTTAATGATTATTAATTTTTGGACATACAATTCAACTGATTACAAAGATGTATATATTTTCTACCTGAACATCAATTTTCATTCGGGTTGCCATTACTCTCTACTGATATCATTGATATAATTATTTATTCATAATTACACCTCATAAATTATATGTAAATGTTATATATATTTGTACCAACCAGAATCCTACATTCATTTAGGGTTAGTTATATGTTTTCAAAATATCTTTTAAAATTTATTCCCAATAAATGGGAACTTCTTGAATTCATTTATATTTTCATGTGAAATATGTAATCTATTTTAAGTAATTTTTTTTTGTAAAATCAAATATTTTATAATTAAAACCCACCTTGGTTAATTTATGGTTTTATGATGTCCAACACACCAATCCATTTTAAAATATCGTTAATATTTTCAAAAATAAACAATAAAATGTTTTACTTCTATAGATTCATTAAAATCTCTTTTTACATGATTTAACTTCTGTGGGACGTAATTTAGGCCTATAATATAATTTCAATGTTATTACATATTATTTTAATGGATATATATTTTTACAAATATTATTTCATGAAAAGTAAAAATGATTTTCCAAAAAGAACACTTCTTCCCAATGTAAAAAGTGTTTCTCTTGTCTCAGTTTCCCTTTTATGAGATTTATTCCTTCTTCACCACTTATTGGTTTCATGTAATACATGTAAATACCTTTTTAATATAATATTAATCATTCTTAATATCATAATTATATTATAAACCAATGTTATTTGAATGTTTCAAGGTTGGAGGGGACAATTTGTAATATTTTAGGATTATTTTCTCATGAAATTTTCAATGCTATCATCTAAATGTATCTTAATTTATGTCAACATCCCCATTAAATATTGTATATAATTGATATATATAATTTATGATATCATATAAAATATATTTTTAAAGGTTTTATGATAATTGTTACTAGGTATGTGCTATCATAAAACCATTCACCAATTCACTCATAATGGTTAGTGTTTATGCTTAATGTTTGGGGAAAGTTATATAAATTTCATATATTAGTTCCAATATGAATTTATATGTTGTTTATGATTATCTACATTCATATGAGTAATGAATTAGACATAGTAATTCTTTGGTGGGGTCCTTTATATCCCCGTTGTGAACTGGTACGTCTCATGAGACGAACTACTATCTTGAAACGAGGCCTTGACAAAATGATTGTTTTGGTCTCAGTAAGATGCCTCGACTTTATGGTTATGATTTACACCATTATTCATTCCATAATTAATAAAATAGTATTGATGGATCATACGTCTATTAATCTATTATAATATCTATGATTTTTTTTACTATAGAATTATTTATTTACATCATATTCTTACCATAATGTTTTAAATTTTACTGTTAAAGGCATTTGTTTTTAGTCATTAAATATGCTTAATGTTTTTGTTAATGATATATTTTTTTTATTGAATACACTTATATAGAACATGAGCTCACCCCCTTCTTCTATTTCATTTTCTCATGACATGACGGAATTTATTAGAGATGAGTTGATTGGATAAACTTGTAGTTATAGATGTTCCCAATAAAACATATATGTTGTTTTTCATTTCAGATTGTAACTTTGAAATTATGTAGATTTATTTTTTTCAAAACTACTAAACTACATAGTCCTTTGGGAAACATATTCCTTAATAATATTACAATGTTATAAAATAAGCCACCGACTCTTTGAGATTAGGGTCAGGTCCTTATAAATTGATTAAAAACATCTAAATGTGGAACAACTATAAGTATATAAAAACAATTGTAATTGAAATAACTATGCCCATTCCTATGTAAAAAATCATTTTGTGCGCACATAAAAATTGTGAATACCCATTTTTTACATTTTTATGTTAAGAAACACAATATTTCCATGCCAAAATCTCTCATGAGATTTAAATATATAACAATGTAATGGAGGATGATATTCAAAACCACATATCCTCATCCATTCATTTTTGTGCCACATAAAATCAATATTCATCATATCATAAAGAAAAAATTAAAATAATAGTTTATTTAAATCATAAAATACATAAAATAAAATGATCTTAATAATTTATTGATTATAAAAAATTTAACATTCCAAGAAGAATAAAATCGTAATAACATATATGTTGTGATCAAAACAACACTTCATGAGAGGTAAATGATAGAGGAAAAATTAGAATATAAAATAAAAAATAATTCGTAAAACCTTTTGAAAATGTCATAAAATATGAATTAAAAATTAATATTAAAACATTTTTATTATCAAAAGATAATTTATTTGAAAAATATTTTACAAATATTTCAAAATAAATTAACATTTAAAAGAAACAAAAAAATAATCTAGAAAATATGTAGTGTAAAATAAAAAAAGAAATGCATTTGTTATGATTTTAAGTCCACTTTAAAGAATAAAAAATCTATGAAATTTTGGTATATTTTTATTTCCTAAAATATGTAAAATAAAATATGAAGAATATAAAATAAAAAGTATACTTGTATTTCATTAAAAAAACATTTGAAAGAATAAATATTGACATGGATGCACAATATTTATTATCTAGAATGAGAGTTATTCATACAAATGTTGTACTATTATTTCAACTGAAATTATAAAATAAATGTTTATTAATGATTATAACTTTTTCCATTAATAATAATAGAAAATATAATATAAAATAGTGTAATTTATATCTCAAATAATGTTTGAAATTATATCCATGTAACAAAGGCCACAACCTAAGAAATCATAAATTGATTCAATGAAAACCTTACCTTGAATTTATATATAATTTAATTTTGTTATAAACTCCTATGTAAAATACATAAATATAATAATAAGTTAGTTAATAACCTTATTTCTTTCCCACCATTTTTGGTGTGGTGGGAATGGTTTGGGGTGTGAGGGGTAGGTTGGGGTGTCAGGTCCCATGGCTTGCAATTTACACAAATTTTATTCCATATGTTGTGTTCCGTAGTAGTGGATGTAATTGCCATATTATTTTGTAAACATATTCTTACCTATACCATTTTATAAGTTCTAATTGTAGTTATTCATTACGGTTATACTAGATAGTTATTATCACTTTTCAATATTGTATGGGAGTAACCATTAATGTTTTTTATTTAGTTTCATAATAATTTTGTTGTTATTCATTTTTATTCAAAATTTAATCACTATTATATCATACATTAATGGTTATTCTATGTAATTGTTTGTTACTATCCGTAAAGATGAAAATGATTATGAGTATGTTTCATTTATCTTAAATGAACAAATATTTATGTATTAATAAATGAGTTTTATATTGATGTTATTATTATATAATCAAAATAAAATAATTATTTACATATTAATAACTGATATTATATGTAATTATGTTCTTAAATTCATGCTTGATTCTATTTAATGTCATTGTTCAAGTATGTCGTTATACAGACTCTAATAAGATCATTCCAAAATTCATATTTGAGTATGGTTATGAATGTTCATTATTTTGGAATAATATCAAAACTATTGAACAATAATGAAATTATTTATTTATTTATAAGGGATATTAACATATTTTATTAGAATTTATCAATTAAAAAATCAATATGAAAATTTAAATATGTTACTTTGCGGAGGCGGTAAATACACACGAACAAATGATATTTTTTTTCTTCTGAATGGAATTGGGGAAAGGTAGTTAATAGATATTCCATTAGAACAATAAATATAAGAATAAAAATTATATCATTTTATATGAATATGAGAATTATATTAGATAATGTATGATATGAAATAAAATATGTTTTTGAAATTTTTTACTCTCATTGAAGACTTGGACATTCCCATGGTTGAATCTGTAGAACTGTCTGAAATATGAAAAATTTGTGTGACCAGATGATAAATAAACGGAAATATTATCCTTATTGAAACAAAAAAAGGTATATTTTCATTATAAAATTGAAATCCCAATGAAATATCTAATGGGTATTAAGGGGTCTGTATTATAAGTTGTGAGAATGACACTATATAAATATCTTAAATTTATATAAAGAGAGAACATGTTTTACACAAAAAAATACAAAAATAATTCATTTAAGATTACATAAGGTTAAAAAAATAAAACTTTTATTTTGAAACATATTTAATACATGTTTTTAAATTATAATAATATTGACTTTTCCCATTTTTGTTTGTACAATGGTAACTAATTTTTACATAAGTAATTTTATTTTAATTCACAAAATTTAAATTACTCATATATAAAAAAATTTACATGTTTATATAAAAAATTAATATCATTTTATTAAATAAAAATTCAAAATATCATAAATTTTATATTTATTATTTACACACATAATGCATAGAGACTGTGTTAATAAAAATTGTGTTTTATGAAGAAACTTTTTTTTGTGTATTATAAATTAATCAATGTATTTAATTTCAACGATATAATTTGGTTCATTATAAAACAAATAAGAGTTATTTGTATTCTAGAGTAACTCAAAACTAAATATTAATATTTAAATGATTAATTAAAATAAAATACGGAAAATAGATTTAAATTTAATGTAAAATGTTTCTTATATTCTAAAATATAAAACATTGGTTTTTAAAGATTAAAATAATATTTTAAAATAAATATCTATACTCTTTAAGTATATAGTTAGTCAATTAAATGGTTTAATAATTTTCTATGTCTTTCTTGTATATTTATAGAGTCCTAAAATTTAAAATTTTTGGTAAAAACTATATGTTTCACTACTATCAAAAAAATCAATTATCTTAGAAAAAATTTATAAATTAACTATAAAATAACTAAATAATAATAACTTCAGTGATGAATTTATTATTACTACATTCAGATTATAATATTAATATTTTTAAAATAAAAATAAATTATAAAAATAACTACTATTTTTTTGGAAAAAGAACCTATTCAAACATCTAGTGTCATTAAAATTTTATTCATATAAATTAATAAATATTTGAATGTTGACATAATAGTTTTTGTATATAAATATTATCTATTATAATATAATTATAAACATGATCAATCATAGATAAAATTAACTAACCCATTTCAAAAAGAAATTATTCAAGAGGAATTCCAATTAAAAAAATAATCAACGAAAAATATTAATATGTATTTATTTTAATTGTTTTTCTTATTATTCATTATTAATTATTATTTATATCATGAAATTTTAATAACTTGTGGTTTATTTTAGTTAGGTGTAATGTTAGTTTCGTGTTTCATATGACACAATATATAAAATGTAATATTAGTTGAAAGGGTCTAAATTCTCTAGTTGTTACATTCATTCCCCTTAAATAAAATATGTCCTAAAAATATTAATTATTACCCACTGATAAAATTAAATTATGATATTAAAAAAAATTTAACATCTGGGACATAAATTTAAATATAACATCTGTATTACTCCCTTTGTGTATATCATGTTACTTATCATTCCTCAAACAACATTAATCTTATATATAATCATGTCTCTAAGTATGTGAACATGATAATCAATTCTTCAAGAACCGGTGCTCATTATTGAGAATATAATTAGGGGATAAAACCCGATTGTCTATGAATGATAAAATAATTTTGGGGTGGATATTATTCTCCTAAAATCATCACATGTGGTCAAATTTCAGTGGACATCTTGTAATACATGCATGGGTAGTAGAAGAAGTGGGACATGGTGAGGTAGGGAAGGTGCAGGTGAGGAGGATAGACATTGTAGGAGGGAATCCACGTTGGGTGTATGATGGATACCATGTCTGGCCAATGGATGTTGGAGTTTACTAGTTGGAAACATGTTTGGTTGGATGGTGTTATATGGTGATGTTATAGAGGCAAAGGAATGGTAGTGTAAAGTGAACGGTGATATTCTTGTAACATTATTGGACTCATAAGCCAGGGGAATTCAGCCATTTTCCTTGGCCTTTGGGTCATGCAACTTAAAAGGCCATGTGGTTTTCACCTCAATGTATTTCATGTTTAATGTATAACCATATATTATAATATTATTCCACTAGATCTTTGAGTCAATCCCTTTGAAATAAAGGCATCTAATGTGTTTTATAAATACACAAGGTGTGTGAGGCAAGGCCCACCGGGTTCCTGGGATGCATTTGTTTTTTATTATAATTCCCCAACCTATAATATGATAATATACTGAAGTAAATATATACCCTAATCATATATTCTGTATAATGAACCATTTCCATGTTCATTTGAATACATTAAACCACTAATAAATCATATATTCTTCCATAAATTAACTATATATTTAGCTATCAAATGGTATTAACCACTAGTAAATATGGTCTCACACTTTTCAATATATTTCATAATCCTAAAAATGTGATAAAAGTCAATAAAAAATTTCGTAGAAAACTTTATAATTAAATCAATAATCACTTCAAAGGTTACTAATACAATCGAACTGATTTATCTTAAAATCAATCATCCCGTTGAATATAAGATCTCTACATCCATCATTATTGTGTTCTAAAATACTAAACCTAAAAAAAATATTTTCCATAAAATCACATTTCATTTTTATTTATTTCATTTAAATTAGGTTTTGAAAAACATTAATGAAAAACTATTAATGAATATTCCTTATATGTTCCAAATAATAATCATAACACTAGGAATTTAACTGAATATCATTGATAAGTTTCACTCACTTATAAAAATATATAAGAGTAAAAATATTTAATTTCTATTACGATATCAATCCCACATCCTCAATAATGACATAGAAACTCAATATTTCTATCATTCCCTAAATATAAAAATATTCTCAACAATTTATGTGTGCTTCCTTATTTAGTAATAAGAAATATTCGTTTCTAGAAATAGACCATTCTCGACTTCATTTTCAGGATCATGTTTCAATCTAATAATAAAACCAAAAGCGTTGTGTTAATATCTAAAATATGAATTGAAAATTTTAATTCTAATATATTCTCCCCTATAAAACCTTCTACTTAAACATATGATAATTTTTGATCAACCTATGGATCCTTATCTCTATCCATGGTTATCCATTGTCATTATACAATTAGGTTTTCTAACTTCATTAGTTAATATCATACTCAAATATGTCATAATGTTCATTTAAGTTACATTGATTTTAATATACCATATATGCTGAGAGTTCCAAACAAGGCATATCGGTGTACCTCTTTTTTATGCACCCAGCAGTGATCGAGTTAATACACAATCAACCATTTTCAGGATCATTTACCCTTAGTGCATATGTGCCATAGTCTATATCAAGGATTAGTATCAATTCCGGGATTTCATTACTCAAAAAAACACATTCGCAAGACTTCACCAAAATATTTGGAGTGTATCCCATATGTATACTTATTGCATATTATTAATGAATTTTCCTTATCTAAATCCTGAAAATGTTCAATATTACCTCAATTGACATAAAAGGTTATATATACCTCTGATATTATGATCATCCAAAACTTATTTTCCATTATATTGAACTAATGTAACATCATAACCAAAAATATTATCTAATCCACGCTCTGATACCAAATAAATATGTCTACATATATGACCATATGATTTACATGACATTAAAGAAAATATTTCGTTACAATATATTTCCATGATCTTTTTGGTTTAGTGTTTAAATGAAATATTAAAAATCATTAACTAATAAAACATTTGTATTTTTCATATAATTGATATTTTCCAATCATATAAAAATCTAGTTAATCTATCAAAAGACTTCAATATCTCCCAAAAATTCTATAAATGATATACCCTTCTATAAATATCATATGTATTAATTTAATTTGTATCCTTTGGAATGGAAATATAATAAAAGGGTAAGCTCATACACTTGTTCAGGGAAAATTTGTCATAATGTTTTAAATAATAAAAATAATGGAAAACATTGGGAGATGATCAATATCATATTAAAATATTATGAGACCGAAGATGATAATGATAAAATAAGTTATTGAAACATTTAGACCGAAAATGATCATTAAAGAAGCGTAAATGTAATGAAATGGTTTAAAATACATTGGAATAATCATAAAACATGAGAACATGATATAAGATTTTTAAATATTTTAAAAATAAGTTGTAACATTAAAACATTTCATAACATTATAGTGAAAAAAAAGAATGTAAGTATGTCATAGCATGACTGAAAACATGTAAATATAGAACAACCATAATTGCAGGAAAACCTTTATGAGAAAATATATTATCAACATGCCAATGTAAACAAACTCATTATGTCTACACATAAAAATGGTAGAAAACTCATTATGTCAACACCTTTGTGAAAAAACTCATTATCTCAATGTTTACTTCCCATGACATATAATCATTAACCAATACAACGGAGGGCCATATATCACCCCACCAATCATCATCCATTTATATGTGTGGCACCTAAAATCAATCACCATCATATAATGAGGAATCCATGAAATGTATGGTTTTATTAAACATTTAAAATACATAAAATAATATTAACATAAGAAATAAGGGGTGTATGATTAGTCTGGGAATGTCTTATTTTAATCATATCAAATAAATATATTCTTAATTCTAATCCATCTTCTGTTTAGCAAACATAAATCTTTTTTTAGAAGTGAGTAAAAATTTAGCAATGTCTTGAACCAATCAAATAAAAATGCATCGACTGTAAGACCATTATGTATATCGTGTAGTATATATTTTGAAGGATCCAAGAGACTACCTGATAAACTATGTGACACCAAATTTTATCTAAAGAAATTATCATGATCATGATCTTGAAAAAACATGGATAGACCTCAACACAACATGGATCGACCGCATTCTTAATAGATCAATTGTATTAGATGTATCATAAATTATTGGTTCAGATACAAGGATATTTTGATATACATTAAATCCCCATAGATGTGACCATGTGTTTTTAAGAGATTTAACTATGTTATGGATCAAATGTATGATTAAAAAAGTGATCTTATAAATAAATGAAGTAGTCCTCGACAATATTCTAAATTGTACAATGTACTAGATCAACCATAACTTCAATGTAATCATCCCTATATACAAGTTATCAACCATATATCATATAAAAGAATCTGAATAATAATCTCACTATGTATTGAAGTGGCCATGAATACTAATGTAATTCCTTTTAATGTGAAAATATCTAATGTAATTAATATATTATTATTATATTACAATATATATTAAACCAACTATTTTACTGTATGTTATTAAATTATTTCCTGGATTTTTTATTGACCATGTATTTCCTGCTAAATATTGATGATTTTAAATGATGATTTTTCAATGACTACTCTTGGAAAAATATTTTTTAAAACACAACTGAATGAAAGAAAAATTTAGTGAATACATCTGTGCAAGTAACATAGACATATTGGAATTCATAATGATTAAAAATTAATAACATATTCTCGCATTAAAAATGTCAACGAAACCCTTATAGAACACCAAACTTTCACTGCGCATCCATTCAAAAATCTAAATATGATAATGGGAATAGAATAAGAAACACTTGAACAACACAATTAGATACTTTACCAAAGTGAATTTTCACCCTTATTTTAGTAATTATTATTGTATTTTGAGATGTGTTTTTTGTAAATTGAAAAAGTTTTGATCACTATCTTCTTTAATTTATTAGAGATTGTGAGAAAATATATCTCATTCCTTTTTATCACTACTACAATGAAGGACATTGGAATAGGATGTGTATCCAAGTCTTCTTGTATAAAATTATCATCTTTTTAATGCCCCATGTAGAACTATGGAAGGGGTTGTGTGTCTTTTTTAGCCGTGTGGGTTATATATTATAATAACTGATTCTGGTTATGGATTAATTTTTTTATTGAATAAACTAGTTTTATTTAGTTTTCTGTCATTCCTATTTTGTATACACTATTTTCAAAACAAATCTGTTTTTGTTTTATAAATGACAAAACAAAAAATTACTTTTATCATAATCATTAATTTGTATTTTATATGGACTATTTAGATAAGGTAAATATAGTTCAAAAGATAAAAACTTTTCATACCAGTATTAAGTAAGTAGTGATAAAACCTTATAAAGTTTTTCTAAATATAATGTAATATAATACTACTATTTTCATTAACAAAGATAATATTATAAATTTGACTATTTAATTTTTAAATAATTATTTTATTATAATTTTTTATTCAAAACTCAATTCACTGCCTATTTAATTATTCACTATAACATATATTTTCTATCATAGGATTCACCTCTGCCAATAAAAGTTAAAGTGTTTTGTTGGTTTAATAAAAAACGGGGCTTCCCATACCTATTAAAAAAAAGATCAAATTTCAAAATTCATCTTATTTCTATTTTATAATAGATATTATATATTCTATGTCTAATGTTAATGTATCCAATATAATTCAATGTTTTAATGGAAAAAATAATTCTCATTGGAAAAAATGAAATACAATCTTCAACGTATGGTATTTGTTTTTATGGGATCTATTGAGGAAACATATAAAAAACAAAAAAAATGGTAGAAAGGACTAACATGGTCATACTAAGGTATCATATGATTCCAACTGAAGCAATATGGCTGATTTTATTTTTCATAATTTGAATTGAATATAATATTTTCATGTGATACAGATTATCTTATTTAGGATAATTATTCTGTGTCTCATGAAGGCACTTATAATGTTAAAAATATAAGGCATAATAAATATGATATTAAATATGATACTTATAAATTGAGATACGATGAATCTATTTTTAACATGTATATTATTTTTATAGATATTGTTATCATTATAGTCACTCATGATAAATGATATCATACAAGGCTCATGTAAGGTGTATATGGATATGACAAATAGATAGATGATGAGGAACTTCTATTTAAATTAGACATTCATGAAACATCATTAATATACTATTAAAAGAATAAATTGGAAAAATAATGATGTATGTAGAATATATGATGATGAAGAATGAGAATATCAACCAAAATCAGAATATATTAAATTTAATGAATCATATTCATAATAAAAAATCAGTTTTTAATGATGACAATACATGTGGAATAAAAGGTAAAACTAAAAGTGAAAAATAAAGGGCTCAACTACCTATAATTTATTCTATGATTAAAAAAAGTAAAAAGTATTTTAAAAAGTCTAACAACCAGTTAAATATGATAACAGTGTTCATTTAATGAATTATTGGAAAAGGGGATGACTCGTATAGTAAGATATATGGTTACAAATGTGAAACAAACTAACACATAATGGTTTACTATCAAAATTCCAAATAAAAAAAATATGTATATGGGTAAGGATAAAATTAAAAAAAATTAACATGGTGTTCACTTGATGACATCTCAAGTAACTCATATACAAGATTAGAAGATATAAATTTAAAAAATAATCTAGGATTTATTGGTACTACCTCTAGGGTAACATCTATTTATCTCTATATTCTGAATTCCTTTTCAAATGTCTAATGAGTAGTTATAAGAACATGTTATCTTGGAAGATTCAACGAATGACCTAAAAGAAAAATATGAAAATCTTAAAATAGATCAGGTCTTAAGTGATATAGAAGGATCTTATCTTAGAATTGAAAATGAATATAATGTAAATTAATTAAAATAACAAAACAAACATTAATTGGTAAATGAATAATTAAAAAGGGAATTTGATGTTTTTATAGAATAATAGTGTCCTTAAAAATTATGGGAAATCAATTTGTCTCTGAAATAATATCTATTTTTGGTTATCGATATGGACAATAAAATAAATTATGAAAACTGTTTTTTTCTTAATTCCAATGAATAACATTAGACTCTAATAATATTTCTAGTTCTCTAAATCATTTGAATAATTTTAGTCCTAAAAGAGAATTTATTTCTATATCTATTACTTATAATCTTGTAAAATCAATTTGGATTCTGAAATAATTGATTCTTAACATGTCTTGACACAGAATGATATGGGTAAAAAATTTGGTATTTATTTATTTGATTGTAAGAAAAATAAATAAATATACAAACTAAAAATCATTGGTATATTGATAGTGAATATTCTAGAAATATCATTGGAGACTACTAATGTTTCAAAAATATTATAAAAGTTTATGGTGGGCCTATAAATTTTCGTGACAATGAGAAAGGGAAAATCATTGGACTAGAAAAAAATGGAAACTCAAAAATAAATTCTAATTTCCAAATTTTTTTATGGATGGTTTAAAATTTAATATATTTAGTATTTATTAACTATGTGAGGATGGTTTGAATATGAAATTTGAAAAAAAATATGGGCAAATTTTTTATTCTAAGTAAACATTGGTATTTACTTATTTTATAAATTATAATCAATGTACTGTTAATTTTGAATAATTAATTTTTTTCAAAATGGTTCTTGTATAAGTGATTTTCATAGAGAATATTTTTCTTTAATATGATACTAGGATATTTCAATATATAATCACATAGAAAGATAAAAAAGGAACATATACTTATGGTTCTTCTTAATCATGAATTTCATCATAACAAATTATGTAACCCCTTTCACAAAGGAGAACAACACATAATAAATTTCAAAAAAATGTGGTATCTAGTTATCGATTTCTATAATTGGTTTATATATATTTATTTACCCCATATATAATTTCTAGTTTAGTAGGAAAACATTATACTCATATTATAAATGATGATTTTTCAAGATATACATGAGTGTTTTTCCATGCTCAAAAAAGTGAAACTCATTCCTGTTTTTTCTAAATATATTATATAGACAGAAATCCGTATTGGAATTACCATAAAGATATTGAGAAGAAATCATGGAAATGATTTTGGGAATAAGTAACTTGAATATCACTACTCAAAACATGTCTATACAAAAAATTTTGATGCACCTTGAACAACACATTGAAATGGGGTTATAGATAGGAGAAATAGGAATCTTCAAGAAAACAATATAACAATGATCATAGAATATGAAACACTTTTCAAATTATGGTTTAAATTTGTTAACATAGATTATTATTTAAATTAATAAATATCATGTAAGAAAAGTCTTGAAAATAAATCTGTGTGAATTATGAAATGGTATAACAACAAAATAAAATTAAATTAAGGTTTTCGATTGAATTGTTTTTCTTTTTAAACAAAATAGAATATGGATAAATTTTAACAGAAAATATATAAATGTATTTTCCATATTTATTAAACCACAATTAAATCATACATGGTCTTTAACAAGAAATATAAATTTTTGGAAAATATTTTTCGTGAAACTTATTATGAGATAGATCCTCCAAAAACTAAACCTGATTTAGAAAATAATGAGGATGATATATAATATATGAATATCAACGATTCCATTAAATCTTATAATAATTTTACTAATTTAAAAGTAAAATCATCAGGTATAGACCATCAATTTCTATCTATCCAATATGAAGAAGCCCTGGAAGAACACGATTCTTCAGTACCCAAAACCATTAAAGCACATAGAGATCCCTTATAGATGTTATAGTTAGAAAAATAAATAGAGGAACTCAAACCTAATACCCAATAAGAAACTAAGTTGAACATCAATATTTCGTATCATATCATGAACCTATAAATACCAATGAAGCAATTAATGATAAACAATGGGTAATATCAATGAATGTATAATTGAATCATTTTTAAAGGAATAAATCTTACGAATTAGTAAATACACTTAAACACTTTCTAACTATTAGAACTAATTTTTCTTATATAGGAAAGGTTTAGGAGTCTAGAATAATCATTAGAAATAAATTTATATGGGCTATATACTGATATAGTCAACATGTATTTTTTTCCTTTGAGTTAACCATCGAATAAGTAACTGGACATACGGCCATAGAATATTATCTTTATATGAAACACATATTAATTTGAAACTATATCAAATGGATTTTATGAGATAATTCCAAACTGGATTTACAATAGAGGATGTTTTCATTAAACAACCTCTTATATTTAAAAACACTCTTATTCCAATTCCTGAGTTTTAATTAAAAAAGTTTTTTATGGCTTAAAATAATCTCATACAGCTAGGTATGATAGGCACACCACTTTTCCTATGTCCTTTGGTATTAAAAAACTTGTTGTTGAACCTATTTTATTTATAGAGACAATTTAAAAAGTTGTTTTAGTAGTTCAGATATATGTTGCTGATATTATTTTTCGATCAACTATAAACATCATGAGTTTAAACTTTCCAAAGATGATGAAAAATGAATTTGAAATAAGTATAATCGGTCATTTAAAATACTTTCTTTGAATTTAATTCTTTAAAAATGAAGAAGTAATTATTTTAAATCAGATAAATTGCACCAATGATCATTTAAAACGTACTAATTTGGATACAGAAAATGTTTCCATACTCCCTTGAGTACAAAATATATGTTAGATATTGAAAAAAAATGGAATTTTAGTTGATAAAACTATTTTCAGAGGAATGATTAGATGTTTTTTAAACTTAATTATTAGTTACCTAATATTATATTTAGTTTATTAATGTGTTCAAACTTTAAATAAAAACATAAATAATTGTATTTAAATATTTTTAAAATTATTTTTTAATACCGTAATAATATAATAAATTTTGTATTGTTTTACTCTAAAGTATATGCATTTGAGTTATTTAGTTATTCAGATGCCGATTTGGTGGTTAAAATTTTGATAGAAAGAGCACCTATGTAACTCGTCATCATTCAATAAGGCCTTTAGCTTCATGTTACAGTAAGAAAAACATTTCAGTTTCATTACCTACTACTCTAGCTGTGTATATAGTTGCAGATAATTATTATATGAAGATTTCGTGGATGAAACGGACGTTATTAGTCTATAGATATCAATATAGATATGTAACTATAAATTGTGTTAATGAAATATCTAAAAACCTTTATAAAAATTTAATACATCATTCAAGGACAAAATATATTTATACAATACATCTCATATTGAAAAATAATTTTCAATAACATGAAATCACCCTAAAATTAATTGATACATGAAAATATCTTTCAGGAATAATTACAATCCCATTAAATTTTAAAATAATTAATTATATCAAACATAAATTAGGTATGTTAAATTTGGATTAGAATATTTTTCAAATATTGTAATATTATTCTAACAGTCTTTTAGATATATATATATATATTTGATATCTATTTATTTCATGTTTCCACGTAATTTATTTCTCTATATATATATAATTTCTGTTATTTTAATTCATTTTATTTCCCATGAATTACAATACAAGTAAATTCTAAAATGACTGTAATGGAATTTTAAAATTTAAATCATCACTCTCATATAACATGAACCGAATTCTCTTTTGTAGCCTCCTACAAACCTTTCATTGGAGAATCGATATACATCTTGAACCATGTATCTCGTATTCATTCATCCTCAATAATTAGATATATCTATGATGATTCTCTATATTCATACAACATATATAAGGATGTTCATGAAATGTCAAAAATATATTTGAGCCACAAATCATTTCTCAAATAGTTTGTTTTTGAAATATTAGTAGATATTAAATGACATAGAACCTATTGAACTTTGGTTTGGAGAGCTTTGCATCCCCAAAACATGACTAGTTAGTTTATTGATAATAATATCCCTTTTATCCTGGCACGGTAAAAGTGTTTTCCATAAACATGGAATTTGATGCTAGAGATCCGAAAGATTTGATTAGAATAGTTTTTGATGGTCAGGAGTGTGAGTTCGCTTTGAACTTTTGGGAAGTTTATCTAAGTCTTTTTCATATCAGAGTGTTCAATGATTATAATTGTCAATATCTATTGAACAATCAATATTTTAAGATTAAGAATATTATGTATCGACTGATTAATGATAGAACCTACTGAATACTGGTAGAAAATGAAATATATATAGAATGTAAAAATCTGTTCAATGTAATTTAGCAAACTATCTATCCTCTGAAGAGAGATTTCAGCTCTATTTTGTATCATGATTTTTTTCTTCTATATGTTATGGCTCATGGTACTCAAATAAAACATCATGGAATCTTGATTAGTCCTATTAAAAATTTTACAAAACCATATTCAAGATATAATACTCATATATAACCAAAATTTATTTTTGTTTTTCTGGAATATAAGAGATTATTTTCTATAGGAGTTTAAATGACTTTGTTTCCAAGTGTATTAATCAAAACACTTTCAAATAGATGAATATCTTATTTATTAAATTGATAATGAAGTTGATATAAGATGAAAAAATGCTCTATGGAATATTCAAATCCATATCTCATCCTTCTTAGATGAGTGATATCATAGATCATGGTTTGGAACCAGATGAAATTTTTTAGGCCAACTAAACTTCTCATGAAAAGGAAATTAAACATACTAATGTTTTAAAAGGAGAAACAAGAAAATGTATTGATGATATCTTTTTTGTAACTGGAATTTATAAGGCTATAGATGAGGGAGAACCAATAAGAGAAGAATGATTTGGTATTTATGTGGAAAAAAAATCTTGATGTACCAATTTAAGAAAAAATATTAGTAATATCTGAGGTGGTGAGGATTGACATATCAATTCTCATTGTCCCAATGCTCATTTATTATAAGAGTGGTCATGATATGGATCTAGTGGAGGATATTCCACCTATTATTGGGATTAAGGGATCCTTGATGTTTATTTCAAGACTTTCTAGTGATGAATACCCTTCAAATAATCCATACATTGATATGGATGTATATACTATTTTATATTTGAATGTAAAGTATGACATGGATGATAATAAAAAGGATGATGATGTGATTAGGATAATGAGGATGTAAATGATGATGATGATTTTGATGATTCACCAAATCTATAACGATCTTTCATTGGTGTAGATTCAAGGAAATAATAATTTGTAATAACAAATTTTCATTCTAATCATGTTACATAGATAGTATTCATACCTGAGTATGTTGAGGATTTCTTAATGATTTTGGCTACTCCACCTAATCCTATAGGTGGACCTAAAAACCATTATTTGGATTAACTTTTCTATGACTCTTCTCCTAGGATATAGGTGATTACATTAGAAAATAATGAGGGGGAATCAAAAGCTTATGTTAGAGATATTGAGAGACAACAAGGTTTTTTTCTCTTTTAAAAAATAATCATGGAGAAAAGCCATTAAGTTGAGAGATCATTATTTATATCTAAATTAATGCATCTCTATATCCTCCTATCAGATTTTTTGTGCCCCTTACCTCATATTCAATCTTGAGTTTCTCTCTCTCATTATTTTGGACCATACATTAATCCTCCTTTAGTAATAACTTCTATAGATTTAATTCAGTTAATGAATGTATGTTTTGAAGTCCTAAAAGAATAATTTTTTAATATTAATTGGTATAATACTAATGATAGAGATGAATATATTAAATTTACTATTGAGAGTATTGTTCCACATATTCATCCAATGTTGATCCTCATATTAGAACATATGCACTAAGAAGTTTTCATCTTTTAAAGGAGAAGTGGGGACTCTTATAAAACACATTATATAATTGAAATTATATTTGATAAATATTATTGATAACATGGATAGGATGAATTTCTTAATGTTTAACAACCTTATCAACCCTCAACCTCTACATCATCACCTACGACAATTTTAGTTTCTATTAATGATAACATTTTAAGAAGGTTGATCCATGAAGAGACTAAAAATACCATGGATAAGGAAAAATATATCAATAATCACATGAAAATGGATATCGTTTCTCATTGATTAAAGAAATTTTATTTGATTAAAGATGAATCCATTAGGAAAACCAACGATAAATTCTTATTAAATAATGAAATAAAGTATTATCTGAGAAGGATTTATACCAGGGTAGATATCAATACATTGTACCATTTATTGCATATTGATTTCATGATACTCTCATTTATGGATACCTTCAACAAAATTGAAGATACATTAATGGTGATGTCTCCTCCACTCAATCAGTTCATGTTATAGAATGATTAGTTCCTTTAATCTAGAGAATACATGACTAGAGTTGTGGCTGATATCACCAGGTTTTTATAGCCTTATATGTAATTTTCAATGATATTTTGATAGAACATCATACAATTTTTATTCCCTGAATCATTGACTCTCATATCCATGCCTCATCATTAGTTTCTACTCCAATACCTACTTCTCATGTACCTCTAACAAGACCTTTTGGTCTCTCGATTTACTAGACCCTTGGATAGATCCATCCAATTTCATATATAATATCTATTTTAGGACCTCATAATATTCCTCAAACTACTCCTACTCTACCTTTTTTTTATTTGAAAAGGAATTGGCACATATCTTCTTAAGGATTTCGATTCTAACTAGATTCTGATAAGCCATCTTAAAACATTTTCTAAAAAATAATGAAATATCTATTTTTTCTTATTGTTGTGTCTTTATTATTTTTAAACTATATTATATCTTTATTATTTATTCAATATTTTATCTATCACCCCTTATAAATTATTTCAGATAATACTAAACGGGGGTTAAAATATATTGCATAAACAAATGATAAATATTTAAAGTATTTATTTAAGTAACATATGTCATATGACTAAATTATTGAATATTTTATTTTTTAATGCCTAAAATTTAATAATTATTATTGATATTTATTCAAGGGATTTTTCTAATCTCAAAGGAATTTAAAATTAGATTAGTTCATGAATTACTTACTTTAATTATCAAAAATCTTGTTTATGATTATGTTAATTCATCTTATGTGTTATTAATGTGAAATAATTTTATGAAAATGAATAAAAAATTTGCTATGTCTTAAGTAGACCACTTAACATTTGCATTGACCACACGACCATCAGATTGACCATGGTGGATATATAGAAAAGGACCAAAGTGACCAAAAGAAAAAATGTGCAACCACACATTGTATCTCAAGAGACCACCATTATCAATAATTCTTAAAAGAAATTGATCGTCTACAATGCATGTTAAATCGAATGCACACCTAAAAAATTGACCATTTCTAATTTGTCATAAACTATTGGATCAAATACAATAATCTTTGGGTCAACTTCAATGCCATGTGGAAGTGACCGCATACGTGTTAACGAATTATCTAAGTGATCGAATGACCATACAATTGACTGAATCAATAATATTATTTATAAGATACTGTTAATAAAGAAATAAACTATTGATCGTTTCTAGAATTCATAAAATGTATTGGATCTACCAAAGGTTTAATGTAATTGAATATATGTACAATTGATTGACCAAACAACCTATCAATCAATCTGACCCATATTTTCACTATTTATTGATGTTACAATGAATGTGTATATAGAACCTTTAAAAGATCACATATACAAAGATAAGTATAATATTAGTATACAAATTAAATATTTTAATCCAAAAACCTTACTATGTAGAATTAAATGTTGGTTAAAAGGATTTATTAAACCTAGATTTCCTACCAAAGTACATGAATTTTTAGTGATGATTTATCAAAATAAATTTTCAATGAAGGATTTGTTTTAAAGATGACTAATGGAAAATAAATATATGGATAAAACATACATCGACATAAAATAGAGATATTAGATTTCATTAATAAAAAATGATGAATGTTGGATATTTTTCTAAATTTCTACAAGACATTAGAGAATATGAGAATGAATTCTTTTATCCATTCCAAATCAAATGAAAACAAAATAATGGGAATAGTTTTATATTGAACAAGAAACAATATACTCGATTTTAATGAATTATCACCCTTCCCTTATTCTTTTTTCTGGCATTTTGAGTTGTGTACTTAACATTTTAAAAAATTTGAACTATATCTCTAGTGTTTTATTGGATAGTTCTAGAAATTCTATCATATTCCTTTTCATGTCTACCACATTTTAAAACGATGGAAGTGTGTGTGTAGCCTATACTTCGTGTGTCTATTTTTTATCATTTTATCCTCCCATAAATAATCTTAGAAGAGGCTGTGTAGCCTAGATTGAATTATTCACTATTGGTCATAAAACATGATATAGTTTTTTAATAAAATTAATTATATAATAAAGTAGAGAGGACTAGTTCTCAGATTGATATCAAAAAACGTGTTTTCTTCTAATGTGATTTTCTTAATTCATTACAATCAGTTTAAAAAATAGACATTTAGTGTTCTAAACTACAGAACAAAAATTTAATTTGATACATAACAATATTTTGTGTTTTAAATAGAGTGTTTGATATAATTATATATATTTCAAATGTTAAACATATTTTAAACATGTTTTAAATCATTTTTTACTAAAATTATAATATTATTTTGGAGAGACAAAATTATATAAAACTATTATTTCAGTCAACTATTTCAACATTATAAATTACGGGATTTATGTATGAAATTATTATTTTAATAAAAAAATTATTTGAAAACACCATTCATATACCAATTGAGCTACCCTATTTTAAAAAAAATGATATAAAAATATCAATTTGAAAAATAAATCATATTATGGTGAAATATAGAGGTTGATCAAAACATCAATTTATAAAAGAAATACCTTGGATAAAAAATAGATGTGAAAATACAAATGTTTTCACAATAACAATTAAACATTGTTATAAATGAAAATGTATAAATTACATTTGAAAAATCGATATAAGAATTAGTGTAATTTTAAAAAAAAAATTATCATAAATTTATACAAATTATGGATCCTTGAAAAGAAAAAAAATTAAAATCAACCTAACAAATATGAAGTGGTAAATAATGGATAAATTCCCTTGCTGAGGTTTTTAGGATTTTCTAAAGAAAAATATCATATCGAAGAAATGTTGAAAAAATTTTATTTCATTAAAGAGATAATGGAAACTATGAATAATTGAATAGAAAAAATAGTTGTTTATTTATTTAACGAAAATAAATTTGATATGACAATCTTTTACATGAAAGAAAAATATCAAACCGTAAGAATGAGATTTATTCTTACAAACATTATTCTTTTATTTTGGAAATGATTTTATCAAATAAGTAGATTTTAATTATGGGAATTAGTTTCCACATAGAATAAGATGAAATATAATATTAAATAGATTAATTTTGTATAAAGTAATTCATGAAAATTATATTCTACTTTGAAGTGTTATAACCTAATTACTCTAAAATTGAGTAAATGAAATCATTACATTGAATATCAAAATAATTGACCACAATGTATTAACTTTAATAAAAAATTACATATATCTTAATAAAATATTTTATAAACATTCCTATATCCTTAAAATTTTATAAACATAATTTAAAATTATTCTCTAAATATTTATTAGTTATTTATTATCTATTTTCAATGTCGAGTGTGAGTAATCATGATTTTATAGAACTTGTTTTGTAATTGTAGTGTTGTTCTTAATTTTATCCAACATTTAATAATTCCAAGATCATATAATGTATTATATCTGATGAATTATAATTATTGATAATGTTATAATTTTATTCAACAGTAGTTTTTGTGACAATCCTTGTAGATAAAAATTCCAATGAGTAAGTTTATGTGGTTTTTAACAAATGAATGTTGGTATATAAAATAATGAGTTTAATATTAATGTTACATTACAAACCCAAAATAAAAAAAATATTTACTTACTTATATAATGTATTATTATTAATTAAATTCTTATAGTCATCCCTGATGTTATTTTATTGCATTTCTCGCATAAGTAGTAAGTTCATCCCTATCACTAAATTTCTATAATTAACGGATGAGTATAGTTTGTAAGTGGACTCTTATAGAATAATATCATTATTATTGAAGATTAATTATATTATTTTTATATTTTTGATTAGTTGAATTAAAATTTAAGGTAATTTTATACATTATAAATAAACATTTTGAAAAATTGTATATGTTATTTTGTGGAGAATTTTCCCTCACACAGTCCAATGATATATCAATTTTTATTAATGGAATAAGAGAAATATAGTTGGTTGTTATTACCATATCATAGTAACCTTTATTCTAATAAAAATACATATTTTATAATGTATTAATAATAAAATTATATTAGTAAAAGTAATATAGAATAAAAAGGATGAATTTGGTACTCATTTTGAGGACATGGGATTTCCTATGGAGGACTCCGTGCAAATGGTGGGATTAGTAAATGTTGTTGTGACTAAAAGAAAATGAATGTGAAATAGGATTCTATGGTAAGTTATATTGATATAATTTCAAGACTAAACTATAATTTGGGAGTGGTCTTGAGTGAGTGGTGAGAGTCCCAGTTATAAGTTGTGAGAATGAAATTTATTCAAATATTTTGGATCAATGTAAAGAGAGCACATGTTTCACATGTGAAAACAATAAATAATTAAACTTGATTGAGTAATGATGAGATAGTCTTGTCAATAAAAAAAATCATTTTCAGACATGTTATAAATAATGTTTTTGAGTCCATTAATCTTCGAATTTCACTTTTATCATTTTTTGTTTCACCATAGAGACAAATTTGTACCTAATTAACTAAATATTAGGGACTAAAAAAATTCCACTTTGGATGCGTAGGTATACTTGCACGCCGCCCATTGGTCGTGCAAGTGACTTGTGCGCCCTCTTTGAAATCCCGCCCAGGGTCTTCTCTAGCATATAAATACCCCCTGTGGGCCCCCCATAAAAAGAGGAAAAAATTCCAGAAACTCCGAGTTGAGCTCCCTACGCCCTAGTCTCCTCTCAAAGCATCTGAACACTTCTAAGGTAATTTTTTACCTATAATGGAAGATCTAAAGATAGGGAGTAAGGCCTAAGTGTTGAAACTCGTCAACACTTGCACGCCTAAGTGGCCATCCCTTAAGAGAAATGGCCACACTTGTGTGCCGCCTTACCCCTTTAATAGAACTTGTGCCCCTCTTTTCTGGAAGCCTCTAGGGATAGTAATAAAGGATTGATCCAAGCATCACCCAAGTATTACATTAAGTGTAGACCACCATGCAAGTACCCATGTGTCGCGTAGGTATACATGCGCGACCAGAACTTGTGCGCCCATGCGGGACTTGCACGCCCCCCTCTTTTTGGGTGCCCTTCCTGCCCATTTCACCTCTCATATGCCAATATAACTCTCCTATTCAAGATTCAGCCTTCAGAACCCTCTTCAAAGTCATCTCCATTGGAATTTTTCTCTTGTTGTCTTCCTTATCTGAAAGGAATTTTGGGGAACATCTCTCAAAACCTAGTGATTTACACATCTTTATGTCACTAAGGTTAGAGATTTAATTCATTTAACCTCATCCTTTAAGATGAGGGAATCCGTAACTTGGGCATCCTTTTTAGCAGTAAGCCTCAGTCTAAGTTCTCATTAATTTGGGCATCCTCCTTGAGAGTAAGCCCCAGGTCCCCTAACCTAGGTATCCTCCTTAAAAGTAAGCCCAAGTCATAATTTCCCAAATCTAGGCTTCCTTTTCAAGAGTAATCCCCAGTCATAAAGATCCCATATCATGGAATCCTTCTCAGGAGTAAGCCCCAACCATAATTCCATGTACTTGGACTTCCTTTTCAAGAGTAAAACCCAGTCTCAATGTTCCCAAATATGGGCTTCCTTCTTAGGAGTAAGCCCCATCCATAATTCCCTTAACTTGGGATTCCTTTTCATGAGTAAGCCCCAGTATAAATGTTCCCAAATCTAGGAATCCTTCTTAGGAGTAAGCCCCAAGTCCCTTAATTCAAAAATTCCCTTCACCTGGGCCTCCTCCTTAAGAGTAATCCCCAGTCATAATTTCTCTTATCTAGTCTTAATTTACTTTTGATCTAGGATTCTATCTCTGGAATAAAACCCAATCATAATTCCCCTCCTATTTTGAGAATATTCTTCATGTGTAAGCCCCAAGTTAAAGTATACAAATATCTCTAAAGTACATATACCTTTATGGACCATGTTCCTGGACTTCTTCTCTGAAATAAGTTCTGATCTCTATTTGGGTGGTCATGCATACATAATCCCCACATCATTTCTTATGATCGCATCTTTCATGGAACAATTGTCTGGTTTTACCAATACCTCTTGTTTCTCACACTGAGCATGACTCACGTGAGGTTAGAGTGTAAAAGTAATTATGAAAAATTTCATTGAGCCATAAATCATACATAAATATTATACTCCCTTACTCGAACAATGTGGGTTCCGATTCCTTTTCTAAATAAAGGATACGTAGGTAGCCCATCTGTGGGTACGAACCCAACTCTGAAATAATCCATGTCATTCTGAATGACAATAAACTTCAAGTGCCTCTCTGAGTAGCTTTAAAACAAGTATGGTCATCATAATGACCAAGAGACTTTTATATAATGTATTAAAGGTTACTATTGACTTAGAATCTCTAAAAAATATAGTTGATTATCTATTGATGAAGAACCTCGAATACATATAAAAGATTTTCTAAATTTCATACATATCAATAATTGATTGTCAAATCTAAAGGAAAGATCATTTTATACATGGTAATTTAATAAGGATTCACGAACATAACTTAAATATATAAAGAGAGTCCTGTAGTAGAAAATAATTCCCCTAAAAAAGGTGTGATGAGTCTGACCTCCCATCCTCACGACCAATGAAAATTATTAAGTCTCATCGGTCCTTAACTAATGAGCACATACCTTTGGAACGTAGGTCCAAAAGGATATAGAATCATTGGATGTTTCTAGTTCTATAAACAAACCCATTAGAAATCGTTTGGAATGTTTGAACCTTAAATCAGCGAGGTCATCCCCAATTCCAGAGGATTCAAAAAATGGTGAACCCAACGTGAATCCATAACCAAGTTAAAATGATGTTTTACCTCTTTGTTAGGCCCCTATTTAAACTCAATGAGAGGGAAAACAAGATAATCAATAACATATGTTCTTATACAAAAGATGTAGTGGACAGACTTATCTTGATTACATCTGTAATATCAAACAGGCACTCGTTTCAAAGAACTTCTGAGTTATAGAAATGGATTCTCTTAAGTTCACACCGGTTAAAACTTTTGTTGTGTATACTTTTGCTAGGAATGCCTCTGCTGCTACTCATGCTGGATCGTCGTACTCTCTGAGGACAACATCACCTACTCATCATCTCAAACCTAGGTATAAAACGTGTTGGTTAAGGATTACCATCAAAATGGTACTATTCCGACTCTAGAGGCTTCTTGACAAGCCCTCCAAGTCAATATTTCACCCTGGTCATTCAGATAGCAACGACCAGCGATTAAGAAGCAGGAGGTTCCAACCACCGTCTCCAACCATTTCGGGTAATTATCCCCAGATCGCAATCACTATTTACTCCCATATTCTGGTGAGTTGAATGAGAAGGTCCCTTAGGGCCTTAATTCAAGGAGAAAGGAGTCCTTCCAAAGGTCTCACATCAACAATCGCCGCCAGACTCATGCGGTAGCACTCCCTCAACATGATGAGGGTAGCATCTACAAGAATTTTTCTTATGTTCCTTGAACCCGAGCAGGCAGAGAACCACCAGAGGAAAATCCGGTTAACACTGAGCAGGTTCTCATCTCAGTCATCTCCGGAGAAGTCCATCATCCTAACTAGGTGGAAAGCAACGAGCGGGCACACACACCTGTCTGTTTTAATTACGATGTCTAGCTCACTCGTCTGGCAGCAGCACGCCAATCCCGCCAGGCAATTCTGGCAGAGTACAATAGACAGGAACATACACCTACTTATAAATATTCATCTAGTTAGCAGGATTGTCTAACTATATACGATGAAGCCCGCCAACACAATGTGTTAACAACTGGTAAACAGGCACATACTCCTGCTTACACTCATCAATCCGGCCAGCTACCTCGTCTGACAACATTGAAGGAAGATTCTCAACCACCTTTGGTGGAGTGAAATTAACAGGCACATACACCTGATAGTATTGATCAATCCTACCAACAGTCTAGTTTGGTAGATTTTAGAGAAGTTAGTCGGAAAGCTCCAGTGACAAACAGGAGGTAGACTCAACTCTATGCCCCCACACATTAGTACTGTCAGAACTCAATGACAGGAAAATAAGGACAGGAGTAGGTACAGACACCTACTCCAAGTACGTAATTGACATATATCCCCATTCTAGCATCTGATGTCACCAAGCACATCTTGTCAATGGTGAAAGATCAGAAAAAAAATCTCTGCTAATATTCTTGATGCCTGCCAGGATATTATTACAGCTTCAGCAGCATCTCAGCAAAAAAAAACATAAATCTATCCCTACCAGTGGAGTGACACATAAGCAGTTCACTCTGGAACAGACACATACCTCTTTTCTAGTCAAAGAGGGTTGTGGGGCATACTCCCCCATATCATACAGACAGCCAAGTCATGCACATACACCTGGTTTTAGTGGAGATTATCAGCCTAACCTGATCATTTCTCCTGATAAGGCACATACACCTATCCATAATGGCCACATTCGTCAACAAGTGGTTCCTACAGTGAGTAAGATGGTGTCTAAGAAGAAGACCCGCCTAGCATAGTCAAGAAATCAAGAGTCAATCTGTAATAAGGCCTTGCTCGACGCTGGAATTCTTAAATCCCTCATACAATTATCTGTTGGTATTAAAGATTCTAATACCTCATTTCCCAATAGTGGGAACATTAATTCTGATAGCCTTCATCGGACACTTCCTCATGAAGAATTTCTTCATGATAATTCGGTTGATCTTGAAGTTTCATCTTCAAATGAGAGCAACAGGAACCCTCTGTGTGGTCAGAAGACCAAGGAGCAAAATGATTCATCTTCTGATGTAACCCATCATGGTGGTCCTCCCCATAATGGTAAATTTAACTGCAAAAGTCCTCTCTGCAGTTATAATGCACATTGCCTAGAAAATTCTCCAATGGACAATGTAATAATGAGAAATCCTTCTTATCATGGGGCCCATCCAAATGTGAATCCAGTCATGTCTGATGCTTCACCACTAGCAGGTGAAATAATTTCTCAATCAGAGGATTTCCCGAGGTGTGGGTCATTCTCCGAACCACCCTTGGGTCGTTCATCATCTAGTTTGATCAGTGAATTCTCTACCTATCTTGTTGAATTTTATAATGCAGCAAATAAGCACCAACTCTAGTCTAATCAGGTAGAAGAATCTATATCAAATGATAATGAAGAAGTACTGAATATGAGAAAACATCTGGCAATAGGTGAAGTGCCAGTCATGTTTTGGCCTTCAGCTGACTCTCAGTTTTACATTCCAGAGACATTGACGGGAGATGGAATTCATGATATTCGTCTCAATATATGGAAAACTCTTTGTCAATTGAAAAATAAAATATTATCTTATGATTAATATGATAATAATATCACGATAATAGAAGGGATACAATGCCAAATTGAGTTGGCTTCTCTCTCAGTTTCTTGATATCTGAAGGCTGA
This sequence comes from Viscum album, assembly GCA_963277665.1. NCBI lineage: Eukaryota > Viridiplantae > Streptophyta > Magnoliopsida > Santalales > Viscaceae > Viscum > Viscum album. Next base: position 1,440,682,017 of record OY728159.1, read on the forward strand.
AAACAGCAGAGATCCATTCAGCATTCATGCCTTGGCGCACCAAGACTATTGCGCCGGTTAATTTCCAATGCCCCATCTGGTATTCATATCAAGGGATGGGGTGTTTAGGGAGCACTACATTTCATTGTACTCTCCAGTCAGCAAAGCTCACTGAAAATGGTCTCATGCTATGTTATTTCCCATGGCCGGCCACAGTCAATTGGCGTTGTTTGTAATAAAAGGCTTGCCCAAGAACATGCCTCAACTAGTTCTTCTCAAAATAAATCAGTCAGAGAACAAGTTGTTGAAATACTCATGCGTCAAGCAAGAGAGAATATTGAATAGGCCTCTCGTTTAGAGCAAGCACATCATCAAGTGTCATAAGTGTCAGAAATCATCCAACGGTCTTTTGAGCTGGGTGATAAAAATGGATGTAGGTTGATGCATCCAACCAATTTCCGGACTAAAGTCCGCAAGATCAAGATATCATTAAATAAAGTCTCATATATAGCATGTCAAGAACCAAACCAGCTTTCCAGACTGTGGACTCTTTTAACCCAACCCTCGGAATCAGAAAATAGGATTCAAGGTGTTGAGCAGGAACAACCCCAGTCCACCGAACTGCAGACTTTTTCAAATCATCAATCTCTTCCTTAGAAAAATCCATTCATCTATTAATTAAGGAAGAATCCCCAATAGGAAGGAAGAGGATAATTATCTGGAGATTCTCTCCAAATTATGGTTTGTCAAGAAGTTCCTGAGGGATCAAATCTACAAAAGGCAATGTCTCATTAGAGATATGGAAGAAGACAATATCACAGAAATGTCGATAGAAAAGATGCAATGCATTATGCATCAATTTATGTCATCAATGTTGTTGTTGCTGATCGACCAGATGAGGCTCACTCAGAGGGATCAAAGGAAGTGGTTCCTTCTCAAGAAGTTGTACGCACAAACACAAATGAAGAAGGTGTGCGTACACGAAATCAATGGATTACCCAGAATCTGGGTGTTCCTTCTAGTAACCCACTTCCCCACTCTGAAAGGGATCCAATAAAGGAAAGGGAAACAATTAGGTTACATATCCTTCCTCTATAGAAGGACAATCACTCTCATTAGAGAATTATTTGCAAAACAGGAGGAAGAAATGAAGGAATGGAGGAGGTTGAATGCAGAACTACTTCATGGTAGTCTTCACCCTAAGAGTGCTAGAGTAAGTCTTCCAAGGGAATTTGTCGCATCTACTGAGATGTATTAAGAATATCCTCCTTTTTGAATACACCATCATAGGTCTAATCCTATGGGTCTAGTTCAACAACAATCGACAGTGCTGCCATCAGTTGTAGTACGAGCCACCACATCTATCCAAGATCAAGTCATTGTACCTGTTCAAGTCCAAGCTCAACTGGATGTTTCTCAATAGTTAATAACTACTATTGAGTCATTAACAGCTCGGTCGGAAGCTATGGAGGGAAAACGAGCTCAAATTTGACCATAGAATATAGATTACACTTAATGGGTTGATGCAATTCCTCCCCCATAAAATTTTGCAAGTACCACATTCCAAATCGTTAATGGTTTGGGAGACCCAGAGCAACACATAAAAAATTTTATTTCTCATTGTGATCTAGTGATGGGAACCCCTCAGCGACAAGAATCAGTTAAGATCAGGTGTTTTGTAAAGTCATTAGAAGGATCTTCTTTTTTTTGGTACACAAGCTTGCAATCCCGGTCAATTAACATATAGGAGGATCTTCTCCATAAATTCCTTCTTCAGTTCAGCTCAATGTTTCCAAAGGAAATTTTTTTTTTATTAAAAATTGTATGTAAAGGGAGAATGAAAGGGTTTCATATTTCATTGCTCGCTGGTAGAGATTAACATATTCTCTGAGCTTAGCACTCCCTTAAGAAGAAATTTTTCCAATCTGTGTGGAAAATTTGTGTGATGAGTTACGCACGCCATTGATCCCTCCAAAATACACAGGAGGGTTTCGAGACATTACTTCAATCACTCAACAGATTTAATATTCTCTTATAAATACTAAGAACAAAACTCGTGTAATTCTATCAACTCCAGGAATGAAAATGGGATGAGCAGAGACTACTACAGTTATGCGTAAAAAATCACCAGTACATGCCTCTACTTCAAAACCTTCATCTTATCGAAGGGCTCCACCTCATGAGCGTCAACAATAGAGGCCATTTCGTCAAGATGATCAAAGAGATCAAAGATGAAAATAATTTAAGGATTTTAAAATCAAAGATTACACTTTCCAAAATGAACAAGTTCTTGGATACATCATTTCAGTTCTGCAAAATAATTTTTTTCAATTGCCAAGGCCCAAAAAGCCGAACATGGAAGGAGATGAATACCTCCCCAACTATTTCCCCTTTCATCAGATATTGGGGCATCCCATTCATGAGTGTTTTTCCTATAAGGACCTCCTGTAAAAAATGTTCGACTCGGGACAAGTCAAGTTAAAATGTTCTTCAGCTCAGGTAGAATGTGTGACTTCTACAAATCCAGAGGAAGAAGGAGAGTGGCATGAAGTCAAAAGAAAAAATGAGCCGAAATATGATGATTGGATGGTCAGGAAAATGATCAACCGAACTCAATCCATTTTGCAAACGCAATTGAAGAAACCAATGGTGTCTTCTACTATGAATGCCACAGCAAAAACCTCTTCATCAGATGGAAAACCCCCAACGAAATGACATAATTCAAAGAAATAGGAACAATAAGAAGAAGATGAGATCGTGTCAAATACCATGTTATCTTTGACTCTAGCAGATTTTATGCCATCTACTTCGAAGCAATGGGCACCGTCCCACCAAACGGCACACCCTAAATTGGCTAGTCATGCAAAGTCTTAATCGGAAGAAGAGCTAATCTTCGGTTCTGTTAATATGATTAAGTTGACATATCCTTATGCCAGTCATAGATTCGATCTCTATGAGTCTGGGTTCCCTGTATCAAACAGTTGAATCAGAGGGAGTTCCAGAAACTCAGGATTTAGGGGAATACGTGGATCTTTTAGAGGCCACTATTCCAACTCTACCCCAGCTTGAACTGTTTATACGGTAGAAACTCGTGGTAGAGCCTTTCAACAAGCTCAACAAGAACAAGAAAGTTCTTCCACACAAGGAATATTCAGTCCTGGAACAGTTATTCTGGAAGATCGGTTGGAAGTTTCACCTTCTTCCTCTCTGCAAGTAAATAAACCTATTTGGTCTAATCTTCCAAATTCAAGAGTATTACCAACTCCTACCCCAATACAAGATGCATCATCTACCAAAGAATAAACTTCCAAGGCACCTGCTAAACCACATGTTCCGGTTTGGAAACCCATACCTTTGGATCAAAAGTATGATGTATTGAAACACTTAGCCCAAGTATCGGCCAAGTTATCAATTTTGGATGCCCTAAATTTATCAAAGGATCTTCGGGAGGCACCCATTGAGGCTTTGTCAAGACCTCGTGAGTTTAAAACTGAAATTGCTGCAACTGAATCCTACCATGTAGAGAATAATCCTGCAGAATGCCACATAATGATATCTTTCACAAATGAAGATGATGATGATGTTGTGCATGGACATATTAGACCTTTGTATTTATCTGGAAAGGTCAATGGTGTAGACATCTGAAGAGTGTTCATTGATAATGGTTCTAGAGTAAACCTCATGCACATTCGTATACTTCGTCGATTGTGCCTCATAGAATATGATTTATCTCCTTCTACTATGATGTTACAAGGATATGATAAAAATAAAAAAGAACCACTGGGTGAGATTACACTCAGAACTCAGTTTGGAGATCTTGTAACCAATTCAGATTTCATGGTTGTTGATCAAGACTCAGCCTTAAACATCTTTCTTGGAAGACCCTGGCTACATCAACATGCAGTTATTCCTTCATCATATCATCAATGTCTCAAATATTGTTTCGATGGTCAAGTTGGGACATTTTATGGTGATAAGGCCCCATTAAAGACATGTGAATCTCAATACATTGAGGAGGAATTCTCTCACATGAAGGGAAAGGAGAAATCCACAACAAGGGAGATTACCAATGTTAATGCACCATATGGTCTGGAAATGATTCTAGTAAATCCATTTACACATGTGGTTATAGATTATGTGTTTCTTATCTGTAAAATTGATAGGACAGACCCCAATCAAAATACTCTTATGGAAACTTCCATAATGTCAATTATGGTAATCAAGCCAGACACCATGGGAGAAATTGGTGATTCACCATGCAATGATGAAAGCTCAAATGGGGATGTATTCATTTCATCTTCTGAAATCCAACAAGTCTATACCTCGCCAACCATGCCAAAAAAAGTTGTAGAAATGCCAGAGTTGAACGATGATGTCGATTCTCAATCCATCATCTCCTCTTTATTACCCAAGAAAGACCCTTCATCATTAATAGGGTTAGAAATGGAAGCCTCTTCTTCAAGATATTAAAATTTTAACATCTCTTCTAATCATAAAAATTCTACTTCATCATCTACTATGCATGTAGAAATAAAATAAATAACACATATTCAAGAAGAAGATAAAGATCTAAGGGATGCTCCTCCTGCATTTTAAGAGGGTATCTCTACTACCGTGGATGAACACAGATAAATAAATCTGGGTACAAAAGAAGATTCATGCCCCACTTTAGTTAGTGTGTCCATGACTCTTGAAGAGCAAAAAATGTGTATTTAATTTTTGTAGAAAAATTAAGATATATTTTCTTGGAACTATACAGAGATTCTAGAATTAAATCCTGATTTTTCTACTCATCGTTTGGGTTTTCCAGAAGAACATCGAGGATTCAAGCAAGCTGCCAGAAGAACACACCCAACTTATGCTTCCAAAATTGAAGTTGAAGTGGATAAAATTAGCAAATATAACTTCATTAGAGATGTTAAATATCCCAAATGGTTGGCTAATATTGTCCCTGTGAGGAAAAAGAATGGAAAATTTAGAGTTTTCAATGATTTCAGAGTTCTTAATCGGCATTTTTCTATGGATGATTTTCCAGTTCTTATCACATAACTCTTAATTGATGCAACAGCTAGCTATGAAGAACTTTTCATCATTGATGGATATTTTTGGTATATCAAATATGAATGGATCTAGAAGATGAAGAATCTACGGCCTTTAGAGCCCCTCATGGTCTGTTCTGCTATTGGGTAATACCCTTGGTCCTAAAGAATGCAGGAGCAACACATCAGTGTTCCATGCATCGTATCTTCCAGAACTTTTTAGTGATGTTTGTTTAATGTTATGTGGACGATTTAGTGGTTAAATCAAAACACCACTCTAATCACATTGCTGATTTATAAATCATATTCCAAAAACTTCGACAACATAATTTGAAGATAAACCCCTTAAAATGTTCTTTCGGGGTAACCTCATAAAAATTTATCTGCTTTTTTGTACGCCATCGTGGTATTGAAGTCGATCCTGAGAAGACAAAGTCAATCCTTGGAATGTCACCTCCTCGAAATTTGAATGAATTGAGAGGGCTTCAAGGACACTTACCCTATATTCGGAGTTTCATCACCAATTTGGTTGGGAAATGTTTACCCTTCACCAAATTGATGAAGATGGGAGTCACTTACCATTGGACTGAAGAATGCCAAGAAGCGTTTGATATTCTCAAGAAGTATCTCTCGAGTCCATCGGTAATAATGCCACATGTTGAAGGAAGCCCACCTATCCTCTATGTGACAGCCTTAGAGTGATCATTGGTTTCCTTTCATGCTCAGAAGAATGGTGATGGGAATGAAAATAGAATCTTCTATCTCAGTCAGACTATGCTTGAAGCAGAAACCTGGTACTCAAGTATTAAGAAGTGCTGCCTAGAATTAATCATTGCAGTTCAGAGGTTGAGACACTACCTGTAACATCCTAAGGTAAAATTATTGTCTCACAATAACCAGCTCAAATTCATCCTTAGTCGCCCAATGCTTACTGGACGTCTGCCAAGGTGGGAGGTTATTTTGCTACAATTTGATATCCAATATGTGTCTCAAAAGGCAATAAGGGGCCAAGATCTTGCTGATTTCCTTACTAAACACCCTTCAGTAGAAGATACATCTTCAGATATTTAACATCCTAATGAAGAAGTCTTCTTTATTCAAGATAGTAATCTGACATGGGAAATGTACTTTGATAGTGCTTCCAAAAGTCCAATAGGGAGGAAAATGGAAAATTCTAAATTCAACAAACTTGGGTTAGCAATTGTGCTCATTTCTCCAGAAAAGGAATTGTTACCCTATTCCTTCTCATTGTTGGGAGGCGGAACAAATAATGAATCGAAATACCAAGCTCTCATCGCAGGCTTGGAGTTGGCGCTTCAAGAAAAAGTGAATCACTTATAGGTGAAAGGTGATTTAGACCTGGTAATAAAACAAGTCAATGGGGATTATGCCATTAGAAAAAAAAACTAATCCCCTTGTATGATTATGTGGGAGAGTTAATGGCCGAATTTCCTACGGAACTGACATTTTCTTATGTCCCGTGATCACAGAATACCCAAGCTGATGTAGTGGCTAATATAGCCACAGCTCTTGCAGATCCAAATTGGGAGAAATCAACCCTCAGTATTTCTCACCGTCATACAATTTCACCTTATGTTCAAACCAGAACAATGGAAATCAATGAAATTAGTGTCGTTCCTGAACCATATGGTCATACTATAGGATGGATGACACCTATCAGAGAATACCTTCAAAATGGAACACTTCCACCTAATAGAGCCAGGAAAGAATAAATCTGGTGACGCATGGTAAATTTTACTCTTTATGATAGCCCAGATCACCTAGATAAAATTCTCTACAATAGTGGTTTCGATGGAGTTCTCTTTATATGCATTAATGGTGAAGGGACAATGGCTGTCATGAAAGAAGTGCATGCAGGAGTCTGTGGTGCCCATCAGTCTGGACATAGACCGTCTGACCAAATTTGATGGATTGGATACTTTTGGCCTTCAATGATATAAGATTGTGTTGATTTCATAAAGAAGTGTCATTCATTCCATGTACATGCCAACTTCATTCATCAGCCCCCATAGTTGCTTCGTACAGCTAAATACTCGTGGGCGTTTGCCATATGGGGATGGATGTGGTGGGACCTTACCCTTCAGCTACAGCCAAGCAGTTTAAGTATATTATTACTTCTACTGACTTCTTTTCCAAATGGGCAGAGGAAATACCCCTCAATGAAGTTAGTTCTAAAGGCATTGTTAGTTTCATCTAGTCTAACATCATTACCAGATTTGGTGTCCCTCATACCATATTGACAGACAATGGAACCAACTTCTGTTCATCTGAGGTGAAGAAGTTGAATCAAGAATTCAACATCTCATCCAATTATTCAACTAGATATCATTCAGTGGCCAATGTCTAGATAGAAGCCTTCAACAAGACTCTTTCAAACATAATACAAAATATTGCAGATAAAGATAAAAAGTCATGGCCTGACAAACTCTTTCATTCTTTATGGGATTATCGGACCACAACCCGCACTGCAACGTGGTCAAATCCATATTCACTGGTATATGGAACGGAAGCAGTCTTTCCCATTGAAGTTAAATTACCCTCGCTCATAGTAGCTATTTGTGATCATTCATCTAAAGATGAACAATCTGAAAATCGATTGGTTGATTTGGAATGGTCAGATGAGAAACGATTGTGCATCTTGCATCACTTGGAAGTCTATCAGAATCGAATAGAACAAGCTTTCAATAAAAAAGTTTGTCTTCGTTCATTCATTTAAGGAAAATTGGTATTGTTTCTCAGAACTCCAATGCTACCAGGAACCAAAACTCCCAAGCTTGAACCAAAATGGTATGGACCTTACTCAATACATAAGGTCTATTCCAAGGGAGCTTATTATTTAATCTCAATGGATGGAGAACTCATCACTACTCCAACTAATGCCAGATTTCTGAAGAAGTATTTTGTATAAACACCAAATACATCATTATGGTCCATTCATATGACCCTAAACTATTTTCATGCTTTATGTCCAGTAAGACGTTAAACTGTACCATCCTCGGTCCATGTATACGACCTCAAACTATTCGCACCATCGTCCAACATGATGCTAAACTGTATCATCCCTTTTCATCCAACATGTCATTAAATTGTGTCATTGTCCAGCAAGACGTTAAACTGCACCATCAGTTGCGGTCCATGAATATGACCTTAAACTATTCTCACCATCGCCCAACATGACTTTAAACTGTGAAAAAGTCCCTAATACATCCAACAGGATGTTAAACTATGTCCTCTTTTGTCCTTAATGCAAGACAATAAACTGCACATTCCCCTTTCGTCCAACATGATGTTAAAATGTATTGTCCCCATCATCTTAGATATAGGACGCTAAATTGTACAACTTCCTTATTGTCCAACATGACGTTAAACTGTGTCCCTTTAATATGTCATACATGACGTTAAACTGTATTTTGTCCCTACTACCTGATAATAAACTATACTGCAGCAATAGTCCTCACTGCAAGACATTAAATTGCATAGTCCATTCATATTTCCTACATGACATTAAACTGTGCATTTTTAGGGTTGTTTCTACCACTTATTTCTCACACTGAGTATGACTCACGTGAGCTTAGAGTAAACATCAACCATAACTCCCTCTTTGGTCCACTAACCATGCGTAAGTCCCAACACCATTTTTTAGGTCATTGTCCCCAAGAACAACTTGATCACTAATTCATTCTTTAATTGAACTACGTGGATTTTGATCCTTTCCTTCTAGGCTGGGTACGTAGACAACCTCCCAAGGTTCAAGCCCAAAACCGATATCTTCACATTGGTTCACCTCCATCTCATACGATGTTGATTCATGAAACCATCCCCCAGAATCAATATCTTTACATTGCTTCACCTTTGTCCTTGATATATAACGTTAAACTATACAATACTTTTGTCATGTGTGACAATAAAATATAACATTATTTGATGTCCTCACTTGAGAGGGAATCATTATTTACATTGATTTCCAATCATGTTACATTCCCAATACTACGTGCATACACGACAATGCCCGAACCTTTTATCTTGGGTCAGACCATCATTGCACTAAAGTCCCCTTTCACCATTCACATGTACGAACCAAATCTATACATAGGTTATTTCTAGAACTACATGGGAATGATTCCCATCCTTATGGGATACGTATGAACATTCGAGTGTCCCTCGAATCCAGCCCCAAGCCTTTTGGGCCTAACCCCAAATTCCACTTTCAGTCCCCTAGCTGAAAAGTCCATGTGAAACCACACACTATGTAATCAATATTATGGTCCAAGATCTATGACCCTAAACTAAGAACTCCCATACATTCGTCCCACACAACGTTAAACTGTATTTTAAGAACTATGTATGGATAGATTCCCATCCTTATGGAATACGTATTGAAGTCCAATATTTCAATTTAGGACCCATCCACAACATGATTTTAGTTATCATTGTTCTGTGTATCTCTACATGCATTGAATAAATGCCCATTTTTATGTGTCATAATCCTAACCATAAATATTTTCATAACTCCATACCGTTTTTCTTGACATCGGGTCACAAAATGTCCAATTTCTAAGAGTTCTTTTGCTTGACTATACAGCATGTGCCCTTAGACGGCCTTTCATAAACAGTCCGCATAACAGACATATTAGCCAACAGATGCTATTATTTGACTATGATGCCAATGCCCTTAGGTGGCCCTACATAATTCAACCCCCTAATGGGTTTGTTAAATAGTGGCAACTTCATTCTTGGAAAGAAACCCTCTTTTTCCTTATTGGTTTTAATAAAAATGTGTAGGGATCTGCAACAATATCCATGCTTAATATATTTGTCTCATACTCTATTTCATGATCTGAAAGTATTCAAGTCTATGGTTTATATTTCTCATCCCTATGCTTGGGTCACACCTTCGTAGGAGTGACATTAATCCAGTTCCTAGATAATATTGTTGGGAAATATCTTCTACATATTCAAGTACCTCTCTCCATACAAAAAACTCTATGCTTTGAAAAATTTGAATCCCCATAAACTTTCACATGCTTTTTAGTAGTAGAAAAGTAAATTTCTGAGAGTTCTTTTTCCAGACTATGCAGCACATTCCCTTAGGAGGCCTTGAAAAAGTAGTCTACATAACGGACCTGTCAGCCAAAAGATGCTATTATTTGACTATGCATCCAATGCCCTTACGTGGCCCTACATAATTCAACCCCCTAACAGTTTTATTAAATAATGGTAACATCATTCTTGGGAACTACTTCTTCTAATGTCTTTTATCCCTTTTCATATTATTCCTTAGATTCAAAATTTCTTAAGTCATAGTTTAAATATTTTCCCTCATACTTGAGTGTGGTAATATGTTTTTAGATAAATTTTCAAGTAATTGAGTCAATTTTTATTCATTCAGTCAAAGCTATTTCGACCTTAAACATTAGCCTTTTTATGTCTGAAATGCATGACATTAAACTGCCCACAAAATACAAGGTAACTCTGAATAAAATTCATTTTCTAGCTCACTAAACATATATTTTGTATGATTTTAGGTAATATTGAACAACAAAAATTTTCCAAAGTTTGTAGGGTTATTTATAATAATACTATAAAAAATCAAACAATGCTTACTAGGCCCATTGAATTAAGTAAAAAAATTAAAAGCAGATAGAAAAAGATAATGCAGGTAAAAATGATTGAGGGTGAAAGTGTTTTTCATTGATTCACAAGAGATAGAAGGACATCCACATACTGGAGTCTCTTCTCTTTTTCAGGAATTACAAAAGACTTTCAACATAACTCTACATTTTATTTACGGCATCCTGAGCTTCATCAGTAGCCACCTGGAATTCATTCATTCAAATGGATACCATAAGAGATGCATTGATTCCATCTCTTATTGGATCAATTGTAAAATAATTCTCTTAAGTGCGGTTTGAGAGAATTTTCAGCTGATCAAACAGTGACTCTTTTTCAGTCTAAGAGACTTGGAAGATAGATACATAGATTTAAAAATGATGCATTGGAAGTAAAGATCCATATGGAGAGTGTACTCTTTTCAGATATTGTTCTAATGCCATGTTTGTCTTCTCTCCACCAACCGGTAGTGGAAAACATTTCAGCCCATGGTTTTTCCATTTTCATATAGACAAGGAAATGGCATGGAGAAAAAATTTGAAATTTCACATCATTGTTGTTGCTCTTAATGCATAGCATAACCGAAATAGAGGAGTAGTGGTGCAGCTACATCTCAGGTATATAGTTCTTTGAATCTGGAACATTGCCTCCTCGCAGATGACCATGGCCATACAGAGGCAGGTAGATGCTCTGTGGGAAATTAAGATGATATTTCTTCAAGTACATAGCCAAATCTGGGAGAGTGTTGTCGCAGATATCAATGCAATCAAGGCCAAAAATGTTCATCATGTCATCAATCCGCTTGCTAGACAGTTCATCAGCTGTTATAATTCTTCTAAGAGCCATTGAATATACACATGGGTAGAATAATTAACTCTTACGTGAGTTGATTTTCCAGAAAAGTTCTGAAGAAAATTGAAAAATATGGCTAAGGCATTATGGCGATCAAGTGCAATTTTGGCATGCAAGTGTAACTGTGTCGCACAGGTAATAGCGCGCAGGTATCACCGCGTAGGGAAAAATACCTTTGTAGCAGCATAACATGAAAAGAAGCAAATAACCGCGAAAAATAGAGCAACTTGTGCGGCAAAGGAAATATGCGTGGCAAGATATCGAAATTTGAAATCCATCTGCTTTGCATGAGAATGGCCACATATTTATAGGCCAGGCCACACCCCTGCGCGCTGAAGCCTACACGGCTCACCCTTGCGTGATTCCAGCTGCATGCTCAACACTTGCGCGCGACATGTTCCTTGTTTTTCTTCTTTTCCTCAGAGGAACATCCTCACTTCTTTCGGAACTAACTCTCAGGGGGACTTTTGTTGACTCTCCTTTCCATCACAGAGTCTAACGAATTGAAAAGGGAAATACCTTCAACCCAAAGTGATTCATCCCTTGAAGAAACATCAATCATTGACAAAGTCATCAACAAAGATTCAAATTCACTTAGGTCGTGTAAGTTCCACCAATGTCACGCGAGTATACTTGAACACCTCCCATTGGTCGCGTAGGTGACTTGCAGGCCCTCTTTGAAAGTCGCCCTGGGTATTCTCCAGCATATAAATACCACCTGTGGCCCCCCATAAAAAAGGAAAAAATTCCAAAAGCTCAGATATGAGCTCCTGGTTCCATAGTCTCTTCTCAAAGCTTCTGAACACTTCTAGTGTAATTTCTTACATTGAATGGAAGATCTAAAGAGAGGGAGTAAGGCCTAAGTGTTGAAACTCATCAACACATGTGTGCCTAAGTGGCCATCCCTTAATGGAAATGGCCACACATGCACGCCGACTTACCCCTTCAACAGAACTTGTGTGCCTCTTTTCTGGAATCTTCTAGGGTTGTTACTTAAGGCTTGAGCCAAGCCTCTCCCATGTATTACATTAAGGGTAGACCATCGCACATGTACCTATGTGTCGCGCAGGTATACCTGTGCTACCAGCACTGGCACGCCCATGCAGGACTTGCGTGCCCCCCTCTTTTTGGGTGCCCTTCCTGTCTATTTCACCTCTCCTATGCCTATCTACCTCCCCTATTCAAGATTCAGCCTTCAGAACCCTCTTCAATGCCATTTTCTTTGGCATGGTTCCCTTGTTGTCTTCCTTATCTAAAAGGAATTTTGTGGAACATCTCTCAAAACCTAGTGATTTACACATCTTTATGTCACTAAGTTTAGAGATTTCATTCATTTAACCTCATCCTTTAAGATGAGAGAATCCTTAACTTGGGCCTCCTTTTCAAGAGTAAGCCCCATTCCATGTTCTCATTAATTTGGGCATCCTCATTAGGAGTAAGCCCCAAGTCCCCTAACCTGGGCATCCAATTTAGGAGTAATCCCCAGTCATAATTTCCCAAATCTGGGCTTCCTTTTCATGAGTAAGCCCCAGTCTCAAAGTTCCCAAATCTAGGCATCCTTCTCAGGAGTAAGCCCCAACCATAATTCCCTTAACATGGGCTTCCTTTTCAGGAGTGAGCCCCAGTCTCAATGTTCCCAAATCTGGTAATCCTTATTAGGAGTAAGCCCCAACCATAATTCCCTTAATGTTGGTTTCCTTTTCCGGAGTAAGCCCTAGTCTCAATGTTCCCAAATATGAGCATCCTTCTTTGGAGTAATCCCCAAGTCCATAAATTCTAAAATTTCCTTAGCATGGGCCTCCTCCCTAGGAGTAAGCCCCAGTTTTAATTTCACTTGACTAGTATTAATTTAATTTTTATCTTTGCTCCTTTCTTAGGAATAAAACCCAATCATAAGTCCCCTCATTATTTGGGCATCTACCCAAGGAGTAACCCCAAGTTAGAGTATCCAAATCTCCATAAAGTACATATACCTTTATGGACCCTGTTCCTAGACTTCTTCTCTGAAATAAGTAATGATCTCAATTTGGGCGGTCATGCATACATAAGCCCCACATCATTTCTTATGATTGCATCTTTCATGGAACAATTGTCTGGTTTTTCCAATACCTCTTGTTTCTCAAACCGATCATGACTCACGTGAGCTTAGAGTGTAAAAGTAATTATGACACCTTTCATTGAGCCATAAATCATACATAAATATCATATTCCCTTTCTTGAACTACGTGGGTTCTAATTCCTTTTCTAAATAAAGAATACACAGGTAGCCCATCTGCGGGTACGATCCCATCTTTGAAATAATCCATGTCCTTCGGAATGACAATAAACTTCAAGTTCCCCATAGAGTGGCTTTAAAACCAGTATGGTCATCATAATGACCAAGAGACGTTAATATAATGTATTAAAGGATACCATTGACTAAGAATCTATTACAAATACAGATCATTCACTATCGATGAAGAACCCTGAATACATATAAATGATTCTCTAAATTTCCTACATATCAATCATTGATTTTTATATCTAAAGAAATGATCATTTTATACTTGGTAATTTAATAAGGATTCACGTACAACACTTAATTCTATAAAGAGAGTCCCATAGTAGATAATAATTCCCCTAAAAAAGGTGTGATGAGTCTGACCTCCCATCCTCTAGACCAATGAAAATTATCATGTCTCATCGGTCCATAACTAATGAGCACCTACCATTGGAAAGTAGGCCCAAATGTATATAGAATCATTGGATGTTTCCGGTTCTACGAACAAACCTGTTAGAAACCGTTTGGAATGTTTGAACCTTAAATCAACAAGGTCATCCCAAATTTGAGAGGAAAGAACCACATATTAAATAATATTAACATTTTCATATGAAATATGAAATTAATTTAATTACGTAAACATTTAAAATTTTTAAATGGTTAATTTGAATTTTATTACACACAAAATATAGTAACCATTTAAAAAATATTATTATCCATAAAACGTTTTTATCATATAAATTAATTAATTTAAATGAATTTCATGATATAAAATGAGTATTATAAAAAAAATTGTTATGTGACTTCCAAATAAATCTAAAATGTAATATTACTATTAAAAATTTTAATTGAAAGCAAAAACTAAAAATCGTCTTAAAATAAAAATCGAATATAACTTATGTTCTAATGTGATGAACATATGTTATATATGTTCAAAATAATATTTAAAAATACATATATTCACTCTATAAATAATATATAATCAATTTAAATATTTTATATACTTCAATGTCTGGGTCATAAATTGATCAGGTCCAAAAAAATTTAGAATTTTGTTAAAAACTATATTTTTACTATTCACATAATAATCAATTATTTCATAAAAAATTCCAAAAATGGACCCAACGAAACGTTTTAGATTATAAAATAAAAAATTAATTTCTTATCAAAAAATTAAAAATATATATTGGATTTATTTTTTTATTTAATGAAAATTAAAAATATAATGGATACCATTTTTATTAAAAATAATATTTTACAATATCACGGGTCTTTACACTAATTTCATATAAATATCAATATAAATGAATTTTTACAAAAAATTTTATTAATATTAATATTACCTTTTATAATAAAATTAAAGCCCAGATCAATTAAAGATAAAATAAAATATATATTTTTTAAATTGTCCTTTGAGAGGAATTATTTTTAAAAATTATTATTAAAATGTAATTATTTTAATAAATTATATTTTTCTATTTACTAATGATTAAAATCATTCTGAATTTTCAATATATTGTGGAATTTTTTGTTGGGTTTTGTATTTGTTTGATGTTGTGTGTGACAAAACTATTGATGATAATATTAATTTAATGGTTCCAAAGACTCTAGTCATTGCAGTTCATTATAGGAGAGATCTAAATCCAATTGTACAAACATGGAGTTTATTATATGTGAAGTATTGGTTTTGTACTTCCTAAAATGTGATATATGGAACAAATCATTCACTTGGAAGAGTTTCAGTGGAATTTCCTTATAATAATAATACATGCCCATATGATCATGGATTTTGAATGTTCCCTTATATCTAAATCCCAGTTATCCCTTATTCTCTAATCTTATAGCCTTATTACATAATTAAATTCAAAGGAATACCTTATCTATAATTACAAACTCCAATAGTATTGATGATTGTATATGTATATCTTCTATTATAATTTTAAAATTTTCATTCATCGTGGAATAGTTTTGATTTTCTCTATCATTTCTTAAGAAATATGTAGTCTGATGAGCTTATTCTCTCTAACATAATGTCAAAATGTTGGATTTCTTAACATCTTCCCATATAAAGTAAAATATAGTGGAATTTGAATTCTAGAGTGATCATTTTGTTTATATGGTAACTCTAACAAAGGTAATGTGTTGATCCAAACATCCATTGAATAAGATATTAGTCTATCTTCTAGAGTTTGAATGGTCCTTTATGATTGAACATTATTCAAAGGATGAAAAGAAGTGTGAAACGCCCACATTATATTAATTTATTATTTAATAGATCTATATAACTTCTTGGTAAAGCTCATATATATTCGATTATATAGAATTTGGTACTCCGTAATGCCTTACAACATCCTTTATATATTTCATTGCATGTTGAATGAGTAAGAAATATTCTTAAATAGAAATTAAATGAGATAAATTGTTAAATTGTCCAATTATATAACAAAAATTAATTGTGGTCTTTATAGATATTAGGAATACCCAAAAAAATCTATGGTGATGTTGTCCTGTTTCCATACGGGTATGGGTCATTGTTGGATCACCCCTTAAACATTTTTTATTTTGTATTAACATTATGAAATAAAAACCATCTAGAAATGTATTGTAAATTTTTTTTATTCGTGTATTATCATTATACATTATTCAAGATTCCACTATACATATTTTTTATTTTGAGATGGATAGTGAAAGATGTTGTATATATGTCGTCCAATGTCTTATTGTTTAATTCTGGTATTTATTAGCCACCTATTCATTTCCAAAATATTATAATTCCCTCTTTTCCATGAATAAACTATAGAATAATCATTTCCATATTCTATATATATTTATATATCATTTTTTCCTTATTAATCCTATCATTTAAGGATATGGATGATTGATAATCTCTTGGGAAATATTGGATATCTTCTAATCCTTTATAATTTCAAGATACATCCTTTGAATGTATATGATTATTGTGTCTCCTTAAGTCCTTATTATAGAGAAGGAAGAATGATCCTTACTATATAAATAATATACCTCCCTATTTTTTATCTATAATTAGATGTGTATTGAGAAGTCCTTGTCCTTGATCAACCACAACATCTCCATTGGCTCTTACTCTACTCCTTCTGTGTGAGTGTATTAATTAAGATGTTGTTATTAGTATATATAAAACTCTTTTCAACATAGAGACAATGAATATATGTATTTAATTAGAATATCAAAGATTCTAGATATAAATTATTAGTATAGTAGTTTTATAATATACATTTAAATGAAAACATTCATCCACTAGCACAGTGTCATTTTTCATGATGACACTTTACAATCTCTTCTTTGATGTGTTGTTGTGTATGAAAATCCCTTATACACTAAAGATTAATGTAATTATATGTTTAGTAACCTAATATTTCATCTAATACATTATTTTTTTATTCATATTAATCTTTCCCAATGAATTTTTCTCCTTTTTGAGTTCATTTAGTGTATTTTAAAATCTTGAGAAATTTCTCACAATATGTTAATAGCACCCAGACCTTCCAAGAAAATTTCGGATATCAGTTATAGAGCATAGTATGGGCCATTATTCGATTAAATATAAATTTTATGGATCCAAAAACAAACCACCACTTGTTAGTACATAATCATAGAATGATATTATCCCTAGAGAGAATTCAATCTTTCTAAATTTAGCACACAATTTCTCCTCTCTAAGGGACTTCAGCATAATCCTCAAAAGAAATTATTGGTCTTCCTTGTTCCAAGAATATATTAACTTATAATATATAAAGAATATATTTTATTGATCAAGGTAGTCTCAAAATACTATATTCATCATGTCCATAAAAATGGTGGGAGATTTTTTACTTCTAAATTTAATTAATATGACTTCATAATGTACATATCTTTTAAAAAGGCTATATTGGATATATCCTCCCTTACAACCCTAATTGGTGATATCCATATTTAAGCTAAATATTTTATTAGATTCAAATATATCTTTAATTGGTAGTATATGAATCTTTTCCATGATTATGAACTTATTATAATCCTCATAATGAAGTACAAGGTACATTGAAATATCTTACTTTTTAAAACAAAAAGGGACGGGTGCACCCCATGGTCAATCACTCTGTTATATAAAACCTTTATAAAAATTCACTAAAAATTCTTATTCAATTATGGTAATTTAATGGAGGAAATTCTATAAGAAGTATTTGATATAGGTGTATCCCATGGTATGTGTTCTATTAAAAACACAACGTCGTTGTTTGGGGGAAGACCAGGAAATGCTTTTTGAAGTACATTGAAATATCCCTAAATAATTGAAATATCACCAATATTTATTTATTTCCTAACCATTTGATTAATATATCCTTAATTTTTAGGTAATAATATACATAAAAGGGATATAATATCTAGAACGAGTTCATAACTATCCTTACATGGATTATCCATATTAGATTGATTTAAAATATGAGATTTTATTTACTTGTACTATAAATTGATATTGGATCTATGTAGAGACAGAAAATACCTCCCCAAAACCACATAAAATTTAAATAATGGGATAATAATATGATTAATAAGAAGTACATTATCATATACATATATAATAGAATTGTGGTAGACTTGGGATGAAATTATGACACAACTGGGATATTTCACTGATAATTAAATACCTAGTTATAACACCCTAACCTAGAAGCCACATTATATGGTTACCCAATATGGTTGACCAAATGACTTAGGTTCTCCACCTCATAAACCAATGTTTTATAACTATCATTGTAGGTCTAGTAAGGTATAGTGGGGAGATAATACACACTAATTAGAGTAAATCCACAAAATTAATATTATCATCATACAAAATGTATAAAAGAAACAATGAAATAGAATAACAAAATGAAAGGGAAAACAATAAACAATGTAAAACATAATGTACCCATTATATGTATATACTACAATCCAGGAAGTCTTACAAATAAAAACAAAAAATAGTTAAACAAGGAAAATATCCAAACATGGTCCTAATTCTAATCCCATTACAAACATCCCATGCTCCAAACCATCATCACATTCACAATCCAAACACCATGTCCTTATCATGAACCATTACTAGAAAATAATAAGCATCTTATCGGGAACCCTTGTGCCAAGGAGGCTTGAGAAGGGGGTGAATAAAACTCATTAGTCCATCCCAAATGGTGTTTAAATGAGTTACTAGATTATAAAATATTTTATAGAAAAAATAAATGTGTGATAAATAAATAAATAGAGATATAAAATAAAATTTTTCAAATTTTGAAAATTATTAATTAACCCTTTTATCAATGAAGTTATATTGGGAAATCCAACAAACCTATCCCACTCTAAACATGTTGTGATCCTATACAAGGTCATAAAGGGGGTTACAGCCTTTTGGTCACATGGGGTTTTCAATAGTCAATTTATTTTAACCGCATTCCTTACATTGTTATTCTTGGTAACTATATCATGTAATTATATTGGGAGCATAGAGCCTTAGTACGGAATCCAGAAATAAGAAAAATATTTGTGGGTCTGAGAGCATCTGTCTAGCCAGACCTAATGAGTTGGGGCCTTGGTCCAATACCGTAGTCATACAATAGATTGGTGAGTCCTTGAGCATTATTCTAGCCTGACACTTGGGAGTAGATGCTCATTAAAATACCCCACTCATACAACTTATCACATAGACAGTATTAATTAACTATATACTATGATTACTATTTTTTTATCACATTTACCTGGTTCCCAATAGACCCTTAAAACCAAATCATAGAATATATAAAACCAAAACCTCTTATTATTGTGTTAAACACAAAAATCAAATAATCTTCTTAAAATCATCTATAAGACCCCCATTGAATTTAGGCCTTATCATTTAAAAATAATCCATGACACCAATATTTAATTTCCATTCCAAACAATTTAAAAGAGTCATTCTTGAATTTTCACAAATGGGTAAATCATTCCCCCATTTCATATAGTCATTTAAAATCCACCATTAGACCCTTTTTTAGGAAACATTGAGGTCAAAACCTTCTTTAAAAGATTACCCACATTCAAAACAACATTTTTAATCATTCAACCCATAACTAGAATAAAATACAATACACTTAATTCAAACCATATCAGAATTAACTTATGAATTTCATAAAATCCAACATATAACAATTCAATTGCCCTATTAAATATTCCCACAAACCAAATTACAAGTCACCACCCATTCCCCTTTAATATTTACCTTAACTCAATGTTTACCAACTCAATATTTCACTATTTATATAGATTTGGAATACAATATGGATAGCTCTAAATTATGTCTCACAACATTAATGAACACATTAGGTTCTTTGATGGGAATTTCACCACAAATGAATGCCCAAAACAAAATTCCATATTGAAATGCATAAAAAAACCAAGGAAGTGAATTGGAATAATAACATACTAAAAATATATATAAAATTTGAGAAAATGTTTTCAGATCACTCACCTCATGCTGGTAGAACACTGCTCATCTAACTGTGGCCCTTGATCCAATTCAAAACAACCTTTAACATATATAAATTGAATATACTCAATGAAAAATGATTACGTGGCTCCAAAAGGAGATAAATCATTCAATTATGCATCTTCTATGAAATTGAAGGAAATACAGCTGAATAATTACCTATATCTTTGATTCCCATCCTTAAACACTCCAAACGCCTCACAATCGATTGAGAAACATGCATGGAGAAGGAGGAAGATTCTAGTTTATCACCCTATGTGTATAGGGTATATTGGGGTGAAAATCATGTTAGAATCCTTAAATTTTGAGAATCTGAATTGGAATTTCCCCCTTCTTAATGTGGCACAGAGTGTGGCCACACGGTTGGCCAAACTGTTCTCCATCCTCTCTCAAGGTGGGGATCTCGGTTGCATGGTCTACTTAGAGCCCACATGGTTTTAAAAACCATGATGTTCCCATGTAGAATGGATTGGTACAAACCCTCATTGTTTCAAGATTCCTCATTTTATAGTTTCTAAACTATTCTCATATCACCTCCAAGCCCGCATGGTTATAGCACATGGTTACCACTAAACATGCCCTAATAGGTTTTTAGTACAAATTGGCTAGTTTTCCATCCTTTTTTTGTACTGAAACCCCATAACACCCTCGATACATATCCTAAAGCCCATAAAAATTACATAACATAAAAATTAAAATTAGGATGTAACATATCTAAGGGTTGAGATCTTACAATCCCCATACCTTATAACATACAATCATCGAATGTCCATTTTAATCATTTATAACCCCTCCCCCCAGAAATATTACATAGCCACTAGGATGGAATTATAGCTATCCACTATCAAACTACGTCTTGATCAATGCCATTTAATCACTATAGTCAGATAAAAAGGATTGCCTTACCTTATAATCATTTCCACTGTGACTTACAACAAAATAACAGTCCTCTTGAATGCTTCTTCCTCAGTATAATCATTACTGATATAAATTAATTATAGAAAAATGTAGTCCAATAAAATTGAACTACCACACCTTAAGTGAATCTGATAAAGCACTAACTTCCTAGGAGTGACAATCTGTACACCTCTAATATCTTTCTCCCTACAATCCCATCAACTTATAATACTAGGATACCAACCTTTATTACATTCTGAACCTGATGAGGACCCACACATGGAATCACCTAAAGCAACATAAATTTTTTCTAGCGACATTTCCCAACCTACATACGTCTATAAATAAGGGGCAATGGCCTTGTTCAATACCCCTAACACTATAAATGCAAAAAATACTTCTCAAGGAACTCAACTGGTAAAAACCTATTCCAATTCTCATTATTAATACCAAAACACCAAGATGGAAATTACCTGAATCCATCCAACTAATTCAACTAATCACATAATCCTCTGAAAAATTCCCCACTATGGTGATCCACATCATATATATTAACACATCACCACCATATATCTGTTTCTAGAACCAAACCATCAAAAAACACCACTAAAAACTCAAACTAATACTTCACAATGTACATAATATATTTACCCATTCACTAAGCCCAATAATCAATATTAATGCTAACCAACACTGAAATCTCGCCATGCAATCAAAACCACCTGGAATGGATGAACCTTCACTGTCCAGAAACCAACTATGTACAACATGCCCTTTTTCTCTAATCATGTTTCCATTTCCAATACATGCATATCATTTCAATCATACATGGAATGCGGTTTGAAACGTGGCACATTTATTCATTTTCACCCTGTAGGGTAAGACCATCCCCAGTAAGCCAATCTAAAAAACACCCCACTCTCACTATCAGTATGTTACCACTTTACTAGGTAATTATACCTTCTCCCATAAGGAATACGACCACCATATGAATTCACCGAACAATGTTCACTACCAACTCTTTAGGGGATCTAGACCAAAACCACCATTGCTCACAAACCACTATTGTGCCTCACTTTACACATCAAAATTATTAAAAAACCATTCATTCTTTTTTACATATACCCTAATCCAAAATCCAATACTTGTCATGATCAACCAGTACAACAAAGGACCAACTGGCCTTTACCAATGAATCCAAACATGTCCCTTATAAGTTCCTTATTGGTATCTAAATTTGAAAAAATAAAATCCATGATCTAATCCATACATGTACAAACCCCCCGTCACTATATCACAATACCAATACCAAACCTAACTCTCCACCTTTGGAGTGACATCTTCACCTCTTTTCTCAAGAAATTACTACCAATACCTCTCACATTTAACTGGGTCTAGGGGTGAAACAATCCAGAATTCCCATTATCCCACCGAATGAAAACGTTTATTGGATTCAAGTATATCCATTTATCTCTCAGTGTACCCATGATGATGTCAATATTTTGTTCATGATCGTCTCATGTTAGGAAAAACACTAGGATATGATTAAATAGTACCACCACAATTGATCCATCATTAGTGTCTCATCCCAATATAGTGACACATCATTCACATCAAATACCACAGGCCTCATTGCCCATAATCATTGTATCAATACTCAAATACCATAAAAAAATGGGATTTCCAACCATGACTCACCAACAATTCACATCCCTCTGAACAGTAGTTATGACCCCACATTCCCTTAGGAACTACTTCTATCACACCACTAGAGTTATTACAGCACATCCATGGTGTCTCAAAATAGAAACATAGTGATCCATCCCACAAATCCTAACCATATTGTTTCTCACATAACTAGATCTTCCAACATTTACTGCAAAGAAATGAAATGGACCTTCCAGGATCCACCTATTCACACATCCTAAATGGCATTGCGCCTCCCCGAAGTAAGCCTATACCTAAACTTCATCATAGCCCTTAGGGTTAAGACATTATTATGAACACCCACTAAACCCAAACTTATCCCCGCATGTAGTACATCACCAAGGCTAAGCTCAATTACAAACTACACAACTAACCATGCATCTAGGTCCACCATCCCCATTAAATAAAAGGAATTATCAATGTTTATATCTTAATACCCAACCCTTTACACAAACAAGAAAAACCACATGGCCACCCTCGCCCCAAGTGCCACTTCCAGAATGAAATTGTTCATCCCCATTTGGGTCACCCTTTTCTTTTAAACCCAAATTCAACACCGATCCCTTCATTAATCATCATCAAACTAATGGTTTGGACACACAAATGAACTTTATTCTTTAGAAACTGATCATATAACTGACCACAATCACTCAGGTGCATTCCTAAGAAAGAAATGGAGACATAGCCAAACCATTTACAGAAATTGAATGACACACACCATGAAATAATTCCACCTCTAAAGAACCAAATCATGCTTCACATTCCATGGAACTCTCTTTGATGGGATGACCTCCCATGTGGATACACTTGACTACTCCAAAACTACAAAAGAATAACCAATACACAAGTCACATATCCAACCCATAGACTTTATTACTTACCATCTTGGATAACCTATTCTATGATGCACTCTTGGTTGGACACTATCAATCTCCAAAACATCCACTTGTGCCATAAACACCCAAAATCACTAGATACTCACCAGACCCCTCTCACAGGACACCCTCACGATACCCATCACGGGTTGTACTCACATCATCATTCAGACACACACCATGTTTAATGAACCAAGATAATATTAACTATACATTTCACTCCAACGATACATATATACATACATCATTATAGTGAACTAAAAACGCACTATAGGTTCCCAAATAGAAATATCAAGGCCTTAACCCACTAGGGTCACTAAATCCATACAAACATGAAACAATTCATAACCTCATGGTCATGACCTAACTAGTGGTTCATTGGAAAAAATCCACTAGACAACATAACCAACAACATCAAGGCTTCATAGCCCATAACCAATGGTCTCAAAACAATGGCACACTTGTTTCCCAAACCCCTCATATATAGGGTCCATTCACAACACTCAAGATACCCATTCCTAGTTTCCCTACATGTTCTATAATTAGAAATCATTCATTTTATTAAATTTACCATTTACAGACTTGAGAATTCACATTTCAAAACATCTTAATTACGTAACATTACAAATATTACATATTTAATTGAAATTCGTATTTTAAAACATTTATGTTATCAAAATATTTGATGGACGTTCAAAAAACCTTATTTATTCCATAATTGAATACTAATACCAAATGAATACCAAGTAATTATCAATAACAAGAGACATATAGATGACATATCAATCATATGTGCCTAGAATAATGCATAGACCCACAAACCCACTCTTTACATACTGGGCCAAGATATAAAACCTCATAAACCGATAACATCAAATCAACGTGCACCAATCATAGTGGAAATACCAATCAACCATAAATTCAAAACCAAAAAAATCAATTCCTACTTCTAGAAACATGGATTTCCCTCATGCAATGGGCTACATGCACCCTAGAACAAGCTCGTTATCATGCTCGAATAGCATCATATTATTCGATCTACCATTCCCAAAATAGTTCTAAAAAATAAAAAAACTATGATACCACTTTTCAATGAAACAATTAAAGATCCACTATAGTTGGTTCCCTGATTTGGGTCACGACATTACCTCGTGAACACCTCCACAAATTCTAGATGTTAGCACCAAGCAGCGCAAGACTAATAATGTACAATGTAAAAAAATTTCCCACTTATTAGAGTAAAACCATAGTATAAAAAATATAAGAATATATAACATGAAAATGAAACATTAAAACAAAAAACCAAGGGAATGTTCCAATAATAAACTATGTAAAACATAATGTACACTTGATATGTCCATAGTACAAGATGATCAGTGTGTGTTTACTCCCTCCACTTCAGGGATGTTCTCTACAAAAGATTTTCGTGCAAGTCTAGCTTCACATGCCAGATACGACCCGTGGCATGAGACCATGTGGTGTAAGAAAGTCCCCTCAAAGTTCAAATTTCTATCATGTCGTATCAGGAAAGGTGTGGTGCCAACTGATGATAACATCAAAAAGCTGGGTATACCCTCTGTTTCCATATGTCCATGTTGCCATGCTAAGGAGGAGAGTGTCTTCCATCTTTTCTTTGAAGGGGCTTAGGCTCATTCAGTGTGGAGCTTCTTCGGTGACCTTACTGCCTTCAATGGCCAAGCTCACTCTGCGGATGATTTCATGGACCGCTGGTTCCAGGGAGCGCCTGAAAAGAGTCTGGAGAGGAAAGCTCGTGCGCTGGTGTTAACCGCCGGGTTTTGGGGCATTTGGCATGCTCGAAACCAAGCCAGATATGAGGGATCTTATTCGTCTGGAAATTTTATTATCATCAAAACCCGCTTCCTGTTGATGGATTTTCTCAGAATGGATGACCGGTTGCGACAACTCCCGATGCTCAGTCCTCTCCAGCCGAGACTTATAGGTGCCTTCGGTCCTCTCAATGCTAGAGCAGGTCATTGGGTCTGTTGGAAGCCACCCTCCATGGGCCTCAAACTGAATACCGACGGCTCCTCCAGACAGGGCAGCTTGCAGGGAGGAGGTGTTTTTCGTGACTCCAGCGGCTCGGTCATCCTGTTGTTCACTGCTCAGTATGGAAATGGTCATTCTCTCCAAGCAGAGGCTTCAGCCATGCTTTCTGGCCTTAGGATGTGATGTCAACATAATATCCTCATTGATGAAGTAGAAATAGACTGCATGGTCCTCTTTAAGGATCTCTCTGGAACTGACAACATCCCCTTGTCTATAGCATATACTATCAGAAAATGCAAAGGCATCATGAGTAGCAATGTCAAGGTGGTTCACACTTGGCGCGAGGGTAACAAAGTGGCTGATCATCTATCCTCCATTGCATCCCAAAATTTGGTCTTTTTGGGCCCTGAGGGTAGGAATACTCACAAGGCTGAGGGAGAGGAACTTGTGAGAGGGGATGCCCTCGGCTTGCACTATTTCAGACCTCCTTGATTTGTTTTTCTTTTCGCTCTTCTGTTGGACTTTTGTTTCTTTTTTTCCAAAAATAAATACTATTGAGATGAGATTAGTAGGCCACCATAAATGGTGTCTAAAGCAATAACCAGTCTATAAAATTGGGTTTTCAAGTTCTCATAGAGAAATAAATAAATAAATAGGGAAATAAAACATATTGTTTCACATTTAAACAATTATTACTTAATCATTTTATTCATTATGATACATCAATCAATCCAGCCTACATAACCCACTACGAACATGTCATGAGCCAAATCCATAGAGAAAAATTAGTAACATAATTTTGGTCACTAGGTTTATTCATTACTCAATTAAATTTATCCAAAAACCTTGGATAATTACACAAGGTAACCATATTATGTCCATAAATTGGGAGTATATAGCCTTACTCCAACATCCAAAACTAGGAAAAACATTGGTGGTGTTTAGAGAGTCAATCTAGCCTGGCCCAAGGTATAGGATCCTCAGTGAAATACCTCATTCATACAATACATTAGTGAGACCCATGGAATCAATATAACCTAAATTGTGAATGTAAATTCTCAATCTAATACCCCACTCATAAAACTTATCACATAGACATTCTTATTTAACCATTTATCACACTTACCATTTTATCATAAATTTTTTTATCTTCCTAATGGATCCTTAATACAAAATCAGGGTGTACATAAAACCCATCCCTTTTCATAGGGAATTAAACACCAAAAAAATATTCTTTTTAAAATCTTCTAGAAGTAGCCCCATGAAACATGGATATTTTTTATGAAATCTAAACCATTCTCCCGCGATTTAACTTCTGTTCCAAACCATTTAAATGATTAATAATGAATTTTCATTAAAAGTGTAAATCACTCCCCCATTTCAAACCATCATTAAAAATATACAAATAAACCTATTTTTAAAACAACATGAGGTGAACTCCTCTTTTAAAATCATTACCAACTTCCAAATCATTAATAATCATCATTAAAACCATAAGAAAAATAAAATCCAAAACACTTCTATTAATCTATTTTAGGATCCTCCTATGAATTTCACAATATCCATCATATATCATTTAAATTATCCCATTAAAAATCCCACCTACCAAATTGCAAGCTACCACTCATTCCCCTTTTATAGTTACCCTAACCCAATATCTACTAACTCAATTAACAATTTCTCTTGATTTGAAATATCCAATGGGTATCCCTAAATTCTGTCTCGTATCATTAATGAACCCAATGTGGTTAGTAAAGGGTATCACACCCTTTTTAAGGCCCAAAAAAATTTCCATAACCAATTAAATAAAATTAAATAAAGTAGTGAATTGGAATATCTACATACATGTATAAAACATGTAGTGTGTGGGAAATCATTATGAAAGGCCACATCATTCTCATAGATAACCGCCCATCAAACTTTTTCCATTTATCCTTGTATAAACAAACTATAACATCCAAACAATGTGTATAATAATAAAATTGTGTTTTATGGTTTTGTTAAAAAGGAAAAAATTCAACCATTCCTCTTATAGAAAATGGAAGGAAACTTAGTTAAATACTTTCATGTGCCTTAAATTAACACCCAATGAAACTCAAAATTCCTAATAATGAAGGGAGAAAATACAGGGAGGAGGAGGAAGCTGTTGTTTCATCACCCTAGATATAGGGGTAGAATGGGGTGAAAATCAATATTCAATCCTGATATCCTAAGTGGGAAAATTTTAGTATCCCCCTTTTTAATGACGCTTATGTTTTTTCTATAGAGTTTTTCAAACAATGCGACATCAATGTGCCAACCTCTCTCCATGTGGGGGTATAAGTACCACCGTCTTCTATGAGCCCATATAGTTGGATAACTATATGGGAGTCACGTTAAATAGATTTTTCCAATCAATAATTGTTTTTGTCTTTTTCCTTGTATGGTTTCTTAACCATGAACATTTCCCTTCTAAGATCACATAGTCATGGGGCATGGATACAACTAATTATGCACCAACCATGATCTTAGCACATATTAGACACTTTTCCATATATTATGCATCTAAAAACCCTTGAACACTATCTACAGTTATCCTACATCCCAGAAATATTCCAAAAACCTGTAATTAAAAATGGTACAAACCTTATCGTAGGCTCGTGATCCAATACTAGTAGTTGTGGTGGTGATTTGATGATTAAAAAACTATGTAGTTATCAATGAGTATGTAGAATAACGATTAAATAAGTATTTTTTATTTCTAATTGAAATATGAGCGTACACATTACCTTTTCATTTTTATAACCCAATTATTCAGTCAAAATTGCATAGGCGTTCTATTTACCGCATTGTTTTAGTGGGGGTATACATTGATTATAATAATTTACCCTTATATTGGTGCAATAGTTTGAGTAATATTAAAACACCTTATAAATAATGGATTAGAATATGTCTAGGGAATTATGTTTATCATTGTTTCCATAAATTTCACTAGTTGGCCTCATTATATACCATTATTATTCAAGAGTTAGATGGACTTATCATCCAAAATTGAAGAACTTTTACTAAACATTGTGTAAATTCTCCATATGATTTTTCTAATATTTTTAGAATGTTATAAGAGTAATTTATTTAATTTCATAGTAATTATTATAATAGTTTCCAAGAAGCTCCATTTTTCACTTCTTTTCTGTAAAATAGTGACAATAATGGAAGTCTCTAGTTTCAATTTTTACCTTGAGAGAATATAAGACAATTGATTTCTAGATACCAAATTACCTTTATAGACAAATAATTTTAGGGGATATATTTGAGACAATAAATAAATTATTGACTTTTATTTTAGGGTCAATGATAAAACAAGAAGCATAACATACAAATATTATGATTTTTGATCCATAGGTACAAATGGTTTCATCACTATTTTGTTTTAACAACAGAGGTTATCTCTATATAATATTGTGAAAAGTTCGTGTAAAATATTAATTGAAATGTAACATTATAAACTCTTCTTAATCCATGTAGTTAACTAATTCTACATTCCTTGTGTCCCTAGTTAGGGTCTCCAATTTATATGCCTCAACATTAAAATAAAATATTTATAGAAAACCCTTTTAATGTTTTGTATTTATATATGATAGAAAATATATTTTATATTTCATTTATCCACTACTCAAAAATTAATGGATTCAAAGACACACTAAAGGAGGATAGACAACACACCATGAAGGAATAAATAGAGAGTTATTACTTTATTTGTAAATTTGAGAGTTTAACATTATTTTTTATTTTTTATATCTTATGAAATGTTTTTATCATGAAGGCAATAGTTTTCTTTTTATATCATATGTAGTTTGGGTGCTGATCTGGATGATTATTTCATATTTCATCACAATCATAATAAAATTTTAATAACACAGTACATGAGTCATAGGAGTGTAGAAACATGATTTAATAATAATCAACCAAGGGATAATAACATCGGTTTTTACATAACATAGAAATGATTCATAAGAATATGGAAACAAATAAGTATAAAAAATAATATCCTTTCTCAAGGATCACTTCCAATACCGTCATCACATAATGGACACAGTCCCATGTTGGAATTGATTCACTCCTCACTTTCTTTAAACATTAAAAGACAAAATTCACACCTCAGTCACATTTATATCACATCATGAGATAAAAATATTTATCCAATAAATTGTATGGATATATAATTGTAATCATATCTACCATATAATACAAATAATAGAAATTTTAGCCATATGAACAAGAAGACATTAATAATATCATCATTTATTAATTAACCAATGAAAAATATATATGGTGACATGGATATTTCTATAAAACATGATCTTAAGCTCTGTAGTGAAATAATGTGGATTATATCATTAGATAATTTTCCCATTGAAGCGTACAGAAATTAAAAAACATGGTCATTAATGAGAATTAATATAATAGTATTATAAAAATTTTTGATAAATAAGAATAAATACCTTTTATATTTTTATAAAATTTATTTTATTATTAAAAATAATTTTAAAATAAATATATATAGGAATAAATTTAGAAAATCATGAAATAATACAATTAAAGACACATAAATGAAACTAATGAAGGCATATTTAAAATGAGACCATGTGGAAAATGATAGAAAAATAAATTAATTTTACACTTTGTTAAATTAGTTAATGTAAATAGAAAAAACACATGAGGAAAACATTATAAAAAATTCATTTCATTTTTTAAATAGAATCAATTAAAATAGAAAATAAACACAAGAAATCATATAATTATAGAGAATTATATTAATAAAATTATGTAATTGATAAAAATATAGTGGATAAATATTCAAGAATAAAAATATGTCGTAACGTTGGCGCCACTTATATGAAACCATTTGGTTGAATTGTTAACTAAAGGGAGGAAAAAAGTTAAGAAGACTTTCAAACCCTATAAATAAACATAGGATAATAAAATAGATAATATTATATAAAAATAAATATAATTTCCCCCAATGGAAACTAAAATATATATATTATTTATTTCTTAGTTATATTTGAAATTAAACCATTATCACTTTCATAATAGTGGAATAAAATTTCTTATTAGATAAATCATAAAATGTGACTATAATAAAAATGAATAAAATTATAATTTTGATAAAAAAATAAATTGGTGAAGTATATAAATAATAAAACATTTAACAGGTTTGTCATAAAAAATATGACTCAAATAATGTAATTTGAGATGAAGAACCCATACTCCAGACATCTTCATCATTGAATGTGCTCTAACTACCTATATAATAAATATGGGTTTATTATTAGGCTTTATAATGTCATTTTATATATTTATTTTTCTCAATAAAACAATTGATTTAATGATTGTACATAATATTTAATACAAAATTTCTATAATTTTTTTAAAATATTTTATTATTCATTACTAAACCATATTACCATGATTTACATTTTATTATTCATTCATTATTTAAATATGTTTACATCCATTATGTAGGTGGGAAACTAACAAAAACAAGAACATATTATAACAACTTATGAAATATAAAAATGCTATTTTATTGTAATAATATCAATTTCATAGAATCATAATACTTTAAAAAATCATTTTAGTAAATTTATAAATTATATTCAAGAAGATATGAATTGATAAGATAAATTATAATGATTAAGGGGAAGATAAAAAATATCTTTAAGACCTGAATCTCTTCTTATAAGTCCTCATTGAAATTAGGGATTTAGGATGTCTTATACAACTAAGGGTTTTAAAATTAATATTGGTGATTGATGAGATTGGATTTGGGTTCGAATTCAAGAGACAATTAAAGGGAATGAGTTGGTTGGGGGGTAGTGGAGGTTTCCTTTTATAGGTGATATTTGAGTTCCATTGTTTCAGATAGTCATTTATTATAGTTTAAGGTTTTAATTCTAAAAATTAAAGTCGACACAAGTGAAAAAATTAATAGAAATGATAAGATGTTTGATCTATAACTCTGTCACCAAAATATATATATTTTTTATTTTGATATTTTACATAATTTCCTCTTTTCTAACACTTTTAAAATATTTTCAACTTTACTATGGTGAGTAACATTAAACATAGTGACACATTTTAGGTCTAAAGATAAAATTGACCATTTCACCAAATTTATGTTTAATTATTCAAAATATTAAATTGATTTTACTGAATTCATTCCCAAAAATTGATAAAATTTATTTTAAAATATGAAATTTCTAATGAATAAAATAATATTTTGAAATATATAATTTTAATCACAAAAATAGATCTATACATATTCCTTGAAAATTAATAATCATTATATGGGTGATACATTATTTGGTTACACATTACAGTAAGATGGTTCATAAATAGAGACAAATTTTACTTATTTGTACAAAAATACACAAATTGTTTATTTAAAAATAATTACCATTTTTAATGAATTTAATCACATCCATTTATTTATCTTATAACCATTAAAATCAAAAAATTATTTAAATATAGTAACGTATAAAATATATTTTCATAAAAAAATATTTTAATTAATTATTTTCTTTTTATTTCGTTCCAGGATTATTTATTATATGTGAATGGTATTATTTTTAATTCATTACCAACAATTACACTATTATAATGTATTGATTGGATACATGTATATTCAATTATTATATTTCCAATACTTTTATTCTCAATACCCATATTCCAATTTGTTTTAAATATAATAGTCTTATTATATTCATATATATACCATTGCATGTATTTTTTAAATTAATAATTTCATTATCTAATTTTTCTATCAAGATGTTTATTATATTTTTAACATGTTGTATTCTTTCTATACCTATCATTTGTGGTTTGATATTCATTGATGTTCTGGGTATTCTAATTTTTTTCCTTGTATTATTTTTATTTACATGTCATTTCATTAATTTTTTAGTTTTATTAATTATGTTCCATTAGTTATCCTATAATGGATTTTATTTTATATTTTAATATTTTAATTTAATGTAATAAGGAATTGTTGAATTTAGTTTGGTGTAGTATGTATTATACACTATTAAACAAAATTTATTTATTTAATTGAAAATACAAACTAAAATCAAAGGGTGTTACAGGTAAAATGTCCAAGAGGCATGTTCCCATTAAAGTCAAAATGGAATTGAAATTACATATGGTTGTAAAAGGGAAAATATGTATCTTGGAATATGTCTTGGAGAAATATAATGTTATATGAAACAAGGGATATAAAATGTTGAATGGGAAAATGAAAATCTTTATTAAATGTTATAATGCTCAACATGTATTTAAATTACAAATACCATGGTCTTTTCATTATTTCATGGCTCAATTTGAGACTCATTGAGAGTTAAATAAGATGGTTCCCATGTCGTGATGAGATATGTCATGTTTTGAGGGAGTTTGAGAATGAATAACTATATAATCAAAATTTATCATTTGATATATATCCACACCATGGTAATATTGGGAAAACTATCATGTTATAACATAAAGGTTTATCAATCATAAAATATGATTGATATTTCTGCAAGAGGATCGTTGAATTATTGGAGATGTTGAAATGTTATGCCAGTCTTTTTACTCATCATGGTGACGACCATATTGAATGGGAAATGTAATGATGTTGAAGTCCATGTCATAGTAGAAGGAATTTCATTTCAGATGCTTCCATATAAGAAATTGTGAGACTTGTTCATAGAGTGATTGATGTTATGGTGGCTCGAACATTTTTTTCATAATAATTCACACCATGATAGAATATTTTGTTCTCCAAAAGTCAAAAAATTGATTTTCTTTCAAATGCAATATTTCATTTGAAAATGGTTTTTAAAGAAGTTTAAACTGAATATTTACATGATTATTGATGTATATCATTTATATGAAAATTTGAGTCTATTGAAAAATTAAAATACATTATTTGTGTTAGTTTTTATTATTCATAAAGATTTAAAATATGAAAGAATTGATGTACATATTATTATAGATAAAAAATTACTTTTATTCATTGAATATATATGAAGATAAAAACCAAAATATTTGGAAGATATCTGATTCTATTATTATAATGTATATTCTATGAATCAAAGAATTAAAGTGGATACATGAAACTGGTATCTTTTTCATAAACACATTGTATCATAGAATTTAATAGAACCATTTCATTTGTGAAGGGTTGACCTATTATAATAAATAAGAATAAGTAAGCGATATTAGAAATTCTTCAGATAATGATATCATTAGCTAAAGAATAAGACCTATGGATTTGAACATACGATGTATTTATATAGAAAGGAATTAATATTTTGATCCCTTATATTAAAGGGTATGATTAAGAGAACTATTATAGTATATAATTATATCATAATGTATAAAGAAGTTTAAAGAAACACTTTATACTTATAAATGTTGATAAAGGTTATCAAAATAGTTATGTCATGAAAAAACATGAACAAGTTTTATTATATAGTATAGGGATAAAACTTATACATAATAGAAGAAGAAATGTTGGGGTTTTCATTGTACCTGGTTATTTTCAGGAATATAAGTTGAAGGATATAACATTATTTTAAATTTATCTTGCTAAATTTAGAGATGTTGTGTGTTCATAGAATTGTATCTTCCACACACCAATGACATATTCATCCAAATTAAATGTGAACCCAATCATCACACCCTGATGATTCATTATGTATATTTTCTACTTATCATTTAATCTATGATAATTTAAGGATATAAAATAGTGAAATATCTAATCATTGTATAGGTTTACTTATGAAAAAGGGAAAATGTTTTTTACTTTAATGAATGATCAACCACTCTAATTCACCCCCCCATTATGATACATCGATGATGGTGGAACATAAATTCATTTCACAACCTCTTGTTCCAACTCAGATAGGATTATCAACATTCTCAATACATTTTATGTTATTTTTTTCTTCCTAAATACATTATGAACTGCATATTGGGAGAATAATATTCAACTATAGATCATAGTTCAACCACAAACAAGACTCTTCATAATATACAATAGAAGGTGTGAAAATAATAAAAAAATTACCTCCTATTGGAGTTAGTGGAAAATCTAGATTCTACATTCTACAATCATGATGATTTCATGACTACAACGAATATTGAATATTTTGTTAAAAATATTCTAAAATATTGGTGGATGATACTAATAAATCAAGTTCTTCACAATATTTAAATAATAATTATGTAAATAAAATTTCAGGTAAACATTGTTTCGTGGATGAACCATGCCTGGCCAGGGAATATTATATCTCTAAATACCTACTTGATAAATCATAGGATGGATCATGTACCTACATTGAGAAAACCGAGTTGTTCCTACCAGAATATATAGCTACATTTATTTTGATCTTCAATAAAGGATTATAGAATGAGATCACCCCTCTTGAGTAAGAATAATAATAGATGTAAAATTTCCTTTCATAAATATAATTTACGTGAAAAAAACCTAACAAACACGTTGACGCACAAAATGATGGAAATATGGAGTTAAAATAACATTTCTCAAAATTCTAAAAATATGAGCTCAATGAAACCCATGATAAATAACTAACCATGATTGGGATTGTAAATAAGGATAATAAATTTGGAAAATTAAACTATAAATATAAAAAATATAAAATTTGAGATAAATAAAATAAAAGAAAATAAAATTGAAATTGTTTACAATTGAAGGCCCAAATGAATTATAATGATGAGAATGATATTTTGAAGATAAATAAGGAGTTTTTAGGTAAAATAAATTTATTTTATGATGATAAAATTTATCTAATATGAAATTCCATTAGATTCATGTAATACAAGAAAATATGATCTCTATCCATGATGAGTCTTCCCAACAAGATGAGAGAAGAGCTACCACGACACATAATTTCATGAATGGATCTTATTTTAAAAGACCTATATATAGTGGAATGAATATTTTGATATCATTTAATTATAAATTTCCTAAAATATCTAACCAAAAGGTTGAAATTTGTCCCAAAAAATATTATTTCAACTAAATCTATTCACATGTACAATAGAGGCCATAATACAAATTCTAGAAATAAATTATTGTAGAAAAGTGGATAGAAATCTAGAACAAATTTAAAAGTTAATGTAAGAAAACATAAGTGTATTTTTTAACATATATTAAAAAACACTAATAATTTTTTCTCACAGAATTATAAATTTCTAAAAACGATCTAAGGTGTGTTAAAGTGAAGATAACTAGGATTGATTCTTAATTTTGGTTTTATCGATAGTTTACGTACAATGATTTGGATTGTGTTAATAACATGTCAAACTCCAAAAATAAAATGGCTCCAACCTCAAGGGGATAAATGCTCATGTGATGAAACGTACATAGATAAATAATAAAATTCCTTTTATTTAAAATATGTTTGGAAGCTTGGATAATATCTAGGGAATGTTCCATAACTGTGGTTGTTGTGAATAATCAGATTGGTAAAAATAAATCAATAATATTTCAAATACTACTATTTAATGAATATCATAAATGAAAAATAAATGGAATGTGAAAAAAAATTAGATTTGTACTGGGGAAATTAATTTTTTTTGAACAATGTACTCCCCATAAGACCAAGAAGGGTGTTACACCAAAAGATAAGGAGTAGTTTATATTATTGAAAATTGGTACATAACAATGTCCACTATATGAAGATGATGATTGATGGTGTTAATTGAGTACATCATAAGAAAAAGGAAATATCATTTGAGTGAGGAAAGAAATTTCATGAACCAACTCAGGTACCCTAGTGACCAAATAATAAATATGGCACTGACATAGCCCGAAGGGTGTTCCTGATCCTCATGGGTTAGAGGCTAGCACCTAAAATCATATAAATAGCGAGTGGGAATAGTTTTTCCAAAAACATTGTGGAATTATATGAAATTTGATAGTATGAATATCAAATGAATCATCATTGGGGGTAATTTACCAGAAATCAAATAAGTTTAACAAACAATGTACTACACCAAAGTACCATAAAATAGAAAAAATTTCCCAAGTCAGTACTCAGACGCAACTCACCAAGTATAAGGATCAATTGCTAGAACTACCTCCAAGAGCTCTTTTTCCCTTTCTCGAACGAAGAAGGAGGTAATATACTCACACATAAAAAGTACAAGTAGGGTATATGGAAAATAATTATTGTATTTCAAAAAAAATCCATAAAAATATGATAATATAAAATTATCCAAGAAAGTGCTTTCAATTTTAAAATAAAATGGTTTAAAATATCAAAATCATATTTAAAAAATCATTATTTCCAATTAAAAATTTGTATATACTTATTCAATTAATGCTTTACATTTTAAAATCTGGAAATTCTTTTTAAATGATTGAATTATCCTTTATATAATGGTATCTTGAGACAAATGGAACATTTCACCAACCTAGTTTAATAACACAAAAATAGTGGGTAATAGATCCATTAATTTAATAAAAGATCTATGGAAACCTAAGGAGGAAGGGATACATTATAGGATATCATGAACGGGAGGAGGAAACATACATGAAGCGGTTCAGTCCCCATTCTCTTAGCTTTGTCTCACATTAAAAACGGGTGTGAGGGTCCAATAATCTTTTTTGGGTGATCCAATTATGGGAGAAAACATTTATAGGTTGCACTGGTCTATTAGGGGGATTAAATGAGGTGTTCGGTGTTGTTTTTAATAAAATGGATCACTTAAAATCTCGACAACACGGTTTCATTGTAAAAAGAGCATGGTATAGGCAAATAATGGGAAGGTCATTCTCCCTATACAAATGGGTTGCATGGTTTGTCAAGATAGGTCACACAGCTTGACCAACTATCCACCAGTAGTACAAAATCCCACGACCTTGGGTTGCATAGTTTTCTCTGATAGGGTTCACGGTTTGGGGAAACCATTCACCCACCGTGCACTTTCCTAGAAAATTTCGATCATTTAAATTTTCATCCTGAAATAACCCCAAACGAAACCCAAAAAAAGATAGGTAAAAATATGGTTTTAGGAATAACTGTAAAATATTAATAGGATGTTACAACCTCCCCATCATAGAAACATTATTCCCCCAAAAAGCGTAAGAAGAAGATTCTAGGCCAAAATGATAAGAAAACTACTATATCATAAGTGCCTCCCTCTACCATGTCTCATGACTATCATAATTGTGTTTCCTTATCAGTTGAAAAAGTTATCATCCACTCAAGAAGTGTCTTGGTTTTGAAATGAAATATCCTTCATTGTTGATCAGTCACAAATAAATTAGGTTCAACTTCAAGACCACACCACCATAGAATATGAGAGGGATTAGATATATATTTTCATAGATGAGATACATGAAACATTTTATGTATAGATGTCATCTGTGGTGTAATAGGTAATGGATTTGAAACATTCCCAACATTCTCAACAATATTGAAATGTCCCACAACATATTTAGCATGTTTCCCTTCCCTACCAAAACAATGATGATCCAACTGGGGTTGAACATTCAAAAACCTCTATTCACCAACTGAAAACTCCAAAGGCCTATGTTGATGATCAGAATAAGACTTATATTTTCTTTACTCAATCAAAATCCTCTGAAATAAATATTGAATCATTGTTGTTATCTCTGGACCCAAACTCATTCCAACCAAGGAATGTTCACTAACCCCAAACAACACAATAGAGATCAACATGGCTTGTCATACAATTCTTTTAAAGGAGACATTCTGATGGTTGACCAGTAATTATTATTATAAGAAAACTATATCAGTCCCAACTGATCAACCCCAGACCCACCAAATTCATGGACACAAGAGTGAATCATATTCTTGTGAATTTATATAACTATTTTTATCTAGACAGATGACTACAGATTTTATTACATACTCAAATGAATGTAATGTCCCAGTCCCTCTTAAAGGCCTCTCAAAAAATGAGAATTCATTTGATGATCCATATTAGAGACTATGAAAGATTAAACTCCAATAAAATGTGAAATATTCATCACATAGATATTTCCCAACTCATCAATGTTGTATGTATCACCAATTGGTAAAAAGTGTATCGATTTTGTCAAAAAATCTATCAAAACCCATATCATGCTATTCATTATCTGGGAAAATGGAAAACCAACCTAATAGTCCATAGAAAACTAATCCCACCTCCACGTAGGTACTGAAATTGGATAATGAAAATATGAAGGCTTCTAGTGCATGACCTTCACCTACAGGAACATATAGCAATAAGAAACAAACTCATCAAACCTTTATATCATACCTAGACACTAGAACTTCCTTGCATATCATAGAACATATTCTTGGTTCTAGGTACACATATTACTTATGCA
Organism: Viscum album; assembly: GCA_963277665.1. Classification (NCBI taxonomy): domain Eukaryota; kingdom Viridiplantae; phylum Streptophyta; class Magnoliopsida; order Santalales; family Viscaceae; genus Viscum; species Viscum album. The sequence continues at coordinate 1,440,721,168 of OY728159.1, forward strand.
AATACCCCCACTATATCTTTCCTTACTATATAAGGTACCAAAAAAACAATTTGGATAGCATAGAATACACTCTTTGGATATTGAACATTGGGAAATTACCTCCCGGCCATATAGAGAGTCTCTAGTGATATAAAACAGCACATCAAGCTGATGATCCTAATGAATCATTTCATGAATATTGGGTTCCATCTAAAAATAGTTCAAGGAATCCTTGACCCATTTGTCTGAACCTCTAGTATGAATCCATGGAAAATGATCTATCAAGTTCCACTTCTCTAAGGATTCTTTCGCTGCCTCAATTAGAAGATTCCTACTCAATGAGTCTATGATGACATTCCCCATTCCTAGTATATTAGTTATGTTGTAATTGAATTTTTCAAGGTATTCCACCCTATTCCTAGGTTAAAGATTTGAATCTATTGAGAAAAAATAAAACTCAAGATATTATGGTTAGAAAACCCTGTAAAACATTCTCTATAAATGTAATGTCACCAAATCTTAAGGGAATATATCACAAAATCATGTTTACGGTCATGCGATAGATATTCCTTCACATTTGTCCCAAGATTAAGAGATCTATAAGAAAAAAGAAGATCATATTAAATAAGAAGACAAACCAAGCCTAAAAAAATGCATCACAAAATTACACATAGATCGGACCAGCCTCTCGAAGATTCAACACTGGACTAGTAGTCATAATATGATTCATCTCAACAAAAAGTTATTAATTACATTTACCATTCCATGATAAAATTACTCTCATCCATTTTAAAGTAGTCATCAGAGAATCCAACATTGAGAAGTCCCTAAGGAACTAGTGATAATACCCAACTATACCCTTGATGCTCAAAATCATGAAATCATTCCATGGTTATTCCCATTTTTAATAGCTATTACCTTTTCAAGATAAAATGATATACCATGTTCTGACACCACGTGTCTCATGAATTTCAGTTCTCAAATTCATAAATGTAATTTTGAAATCTCTATATAGAGTCGGTAATTTTTTTGAAAACATAGACCTCTTCTTAGATGATTCACATGATCATTCTTGAAAATATAATAAATGAGGATGTAATCAAAAAATAAATCAACAAAGATATCCAGACACTTGTAGAAAATCATATTCATTAGTACCGTAAAGACTGGAGAATCATTGGTTAGACCAAAGGGTATAAAAAGGTACTCATACTGACCATACCTACTCTGAAAGGCAGTTTTTTGTATGTTAGATTATTTAATCCTCAACAAACGGTAACCATTGAAAAGATCAATCATTAAGAACCACTTTTCCCCTTTCAACTAATCAAACATTTCATCAATCCATGGAAATGAGTACTTTTTCTCCACTATAAAGAGATTTATATTTTATTAATCGACACATAGGAGAAGTGAACAATCAACATTCATAGAAAATAGAACTTTTCCCATCCAACGAGACACACGTGGGTGTATAAATCCCTTCCTAATTTGATCATCCAACTAGGAATTCACCTCTTTATGTTTTTCAACTTCCATGTGGTATGATGGAATTAAAAATTGTTAAGTACGTGACATTTAGTCAAATAAAAACACATCCTTACTTTCCATAGAGAAACTAGGGAAGTCGGAAAGAAACAAGCTGGAAAAGATGATGAAAAATTGAGGAAGATCACTAATCAATGATTCTTTATACAAATAAAAATAAAAAACTTATATTATTTCCCAAAACTCTAGATAAGATAGTCTTGATCTATTCGACCATGGGTCTTGTTATTCTTGAAAGACACATGACACAACATTATGTGATGTAAAGGAGGACCATTAGAGATAATAGAAAATCTGTGAATTTTTTTAATGAGATAATCCATCATGAATATTACTTCAATATATTTCATGTTGAAAACTATAAAACTATGCAAAATATTGACATTTTATAGAGAGAAGACATGGGAAAGTCTATGGAGACCCTTCCTTCCTTTCACACTAAGAGATGTATTAATATACATTGGATAGGATAACATTTCAATAGAACGATTTAGAAGATTAATAATATGTGTTGAAAAAAATTAATGAGATGCACCGGTATCAAACAGAGTAGTCACTAAAGATAATGTTATAGTAACGGTACCTATCACCTTCACTATACCCATATCTACTTCTTCTAGGGACAGTTCTTCTATGTAAACTTTCTTTATTCCAGATGCATATGGATGGAACTATTTTATATGTGAGGTATCTTGAACAAACATGGTTCGCCATCCAACTAGGCACCCATCCTAGTCCGCGATAAGTCTCAAATGGAATTCCCAATCCACATGGGTTGTCGAGTAGTGTCAGGATTCGATATAAAATTGGTGGGATAGGTGTGGCCCATAAAAATGATAAATAATAGAATAAAAACTGAACAAAACAAAAAAACTACACTATAAGTGAAAAAAAACTAATTAGAGAAACATACCTCATGTGACTTCAAAGGTCACCATGGTGCACAAAACAACACTCTCTTAAAGAGAGACCCACAAAGGGAACCTGAAACTGAAACACAAAGTAGGTGTTTGCACTAATATGCTCAGTAGAAATTTCATGGTTAAACAATGGGCTATTCTCTTACCCTTAAAATATATTTCAATAATTTTAGTTTGAAAATTATACATAATAAAATAATTTTTTTCCTTCATTCAAATTGAATTCATGATATTAATTGTTTAAAATAACATTTCTATTCCCCTACTTAATTAATAAAAATACAAAGCATTCAATGTATTCTAAAAATATAAGGTATAAATTTTTAAATTAAAATTTGGTTTTCCCAGAAGTGGGAATTAATGCATAAAACAACATAAATGAAAAATCACATCACAATGCATCATGTCGCTAATGAGCACCATGGGAAATCCCTAGAGGTAACTAGAACAAGTGGGCCATAGAGCCCTCGTAACATGGTTAAAAAAAAGTATAACAACCATGACCAAATATGTTCTCATGCACAATCCATTAGTAGGGAACACACCCATAACCTAGTGGTCTCCAATCATCACAAATGTTTATTTAGTGTTGTAGTGTCAATATTTCTAGACATAACTAGGATATACCCCTTCAATATTATCGAGTGTACTGGTCCTAGATCATACTAACTAGATACTCAGGATTCCATTGTGGATCATTTTTTGGGGTTACTTTTCCTTAAGAAATATATTTGAACATATCATTTACTCTACATAAAAACATGTTCAACCTATCACCACTGATCTCCCTCTTTGATTCCATCCAATATTATAAGTCATATAAAAAAACAAGCCTCGTCACTAGGCATATATAACCAAGAACATATTAACACTTATATAATAATTATCAAACATGGAGGGTAACTCCACAATATAGGGTTGACCCATCCGAAAACTATGTTCAAGTGCCAAAAAGGCCTCATTAATATACCAGGAATATTTTCATTTTATAAATTCACCATTTTCCCAACACTTTTAATTTCAAAAGGTATTTAAATTAAATTAAAATAAAAAACCAAGGTTCTACAAAATTTTAAAATCTAATTGAAAAGAATGATTAAATCAAAGAAACACATTTAATAAAGTGATGAAACTATTTATCCTTAAATTCACACCAAATTCAATACATCTTTTCAAACATCACAAATCAAAGAATTTCCCATTTTTAAAAAAATCACACCAACCCGTCTTCATTCAAAATCAACTTTCACAAAACAACATGCACACTAATCATTTAATAAATCCACATTAATGATTTAGAACACTAAAAACCTATTGAGAATTATAAAGGTACTACATTTTCCAATCAATTTTGTGAGTATTTATCAATAAGAAAATGCACATTAAAAACATAAATTATGTAAAACAATGCAGAAATATTTCTAAAAATTAAACCAAATTGCAAAGCTTATACATATACTACAAAATATAAAATATATTTTGAAAACCATCATGAAATTATGATATTCATATTAACAAGTTAGGCCTATGGGGTCGACCTTATGGTGGATCCAAACCAAACATTCATCAATTGGCGCTTTCTAACTAAGAGTTGCTACTCCCCAACTGAGCATATGCATCTTCAAAAATACATAAGTACACCTATAACCTATGCACAAACCCACTTGGCCATGAACGTGTATAATGGGATCCTTACATATATGATTATATGCATATATTGTTCACCACTCACCCACATATGCATTTTCATATATATATATATATGGGAACACCTTTCACCATACAAGTATATTCACAACCATGGATGACTATACATGTAATGGGGGAACCCACACAGACAAACACACCAAACGTGCATGAACACACACACACATATATATATATGTGTGTGTACATGTAGGTGAGTCGCCTTCGACTTGAAACCTCAAAACCACAATACAGGGACCACACACTACATATATAATTTAATAAATCAACAAAAAAAATTATTAAATACTTCATGGTTAGAACCAAAAAATTTACACCAAACACACACTCAAATCACACTTCAAAATCATGTACATATACAAATTTTTCAAAATAACTTTTTTCACCAATCATTTAAAGCATATAACATAATTATTAATTAAAATACACCCACTAAATTCATCTAATAATGATTGGGAATAGAACCACATACCCTGAGTGTAGAATTTGCTAAAAAAATGGTGTGGATTCCATCCACACCATAATTTCACCTCAACCATCCATTAATGGACCCTAACACAACAATATTGAATGAAAACACCAAGTTTAAACCCAAACCTAACCGGACTCCATAAAATTGAAATAAAACCCCCCCGTAAAATGGGGGAGGGTTTACCCAAAGGGGGATACATTTGTGGAAGGAGAATGGGTGCCAGAAAATGTCATGGTCACAAGAGGATTGAGGCCGGTGGGACGTCGTTCCGGTGGTTGAAGAATGTTTTTTTTTTCAGCGGTGGGCTGGACAGTGCAGGATGGGTCTGAGAAGTGGTACGGGTAGTGCGAGGGAGGTCTCTAGAGGTTGAGGGCGACATCCATGGGGGCGCTGCCTCATATGGATCGAGAAGGGGGGAAAGGGGACAGTTGGCACATGAAAGGGGTAGGGGTTTTAGCGCAACCCTAATGTGGTGGAGGAAGAGGCACTATGGGTTTTTGGGAGAAAAAACTAATAAATACAAAGGGGAAGACTAAAATAATAATAATAATAATTAGTAAATAATAATAGGAAAATGTGATATCTATAATTGTAATAATAATGTTAAGAATAATATTAATAATAATAATACCAATAATGAAATAAAAAATGCATTCCTTACCATAGTAATAATAATTTCAATTATATTAATAATAATTTTAATATTGTTAATACTAATAGTAATAATAATCATAATCTCAAACAATAATATAATTTCATTTTAAAAAATAAATCAATAATCTTTTATTTTATTTTCCTGGCATCATTTTACTCACATTTTATATTTATCTTTTTGTTATTTTAATTTCTAATACATTCTATCCCTTGGGAATTCTTCATGATGACTTGGAAAAGATAAAAAATTTCCAATCCATGCTCTACCAACGTGTTAGGTGCTTCAATGCCTATAAAGACTCATTTATTTGCAAAAAGACCAAACTCCAACTAGGACCAGACCTGCACATCAATAATATATTCAAATCCACAAAGGATAATAATATAATAAAATTTTTGACGTTAGGTTGTGATAATTTTTTTAACAATAATAATTTCCACCCCTAGAAAGCCACAACAGGGCCTTACCCGATTGCAGAAACTGATAACCCTTCACAATCCAAGGGAATTCCCAAAGAAGAGCAAATAAGAAAATTCTTGAATACTAACATAAATGAATGATACATACAAATAAAACTCAGTAGACTCAAAAAACACTCCTCATTGTGTGACACCCACTCTCAAAAGTTAAAACACTTCTAATTGATCAATTAATTCAAATAGTCTTCCACAACCCAAAATCCAACCTCTTATGTCAAACACCTTATACATAACTAAATGATACATACACTGCCAGTCTGAAATGGCAATAAATATCACACCATAACCAATGAACAATATCAAGACGTTAATCCAACAAAATCATAGGGTTAGCTCTAATACCACATCAAAATATATCCTCATGTAGACATTATGAAAATAACTGAACTACGGACATTGGACGACCCAAGTGTACTCCTAACCAAAAATAAAACCCCATCCCGAAGATAGAAACGAGACACCAAGAGGGGAGGCCCGAATGGACTCCCCACCATAAGGTATAAACTAACATCTTCTTAATCCATAGTAATTCCAACGAGACCCAGGGTGTGACAATCCCCCAGAAGGACCATCTAGATTAACTAACCCTCACAAAATGATATAGGATATCCAACATGTAATAACTTTGGAGTTTACCATACAACCTAATCTTCCACCATGAAGGATCTAATTAACACAACTCTAAAGAAAACAGAAGACACTATGTTGGTAACCACTTCCATAGGCTTTAACATTTTCATATGAGTTCAATTAAACCAAAATCGAGATGGAAGTAAAATTTTTCTCATACATGTAGTACCACATAAAGATTCACACCCATTATGTTACCGGTACGTTGGATCAAGAAAACGAAACCACCCCACCGTATTATAACCAAAAGGGGAGTCCTCCATATACATGTGTCATAATATTGAGTAATAAGGACTCAATATCTCTTTACATCCCACATGACCACTTGAAATGAAACAATCTCATCGAAAGCATAAATTATCCACATTTTCTGATACCAAATACAAGAATTATAATGGGATCCCTTATGCTCCTAGGGTATCCTAACTACATTACAGCTTCACTCTGGGATCTATGGTTGGATCTCTGGTGGTTAGATCATCTATTGTCTCAAATTCAGGCATTACCAACCCATAAAAAAAACATCTTTTCTTTTACCATAAGCAACTACACCCCATATCAAGTATAACCACTAGAAAGTAACACACCAAGAGGCCCAGTTACTCTAACACATTACTTTACTAAAACATGGCCATATAAAATGCATATGTGCAACACATTTTTACATTTAATTGGAATAATCGAGATGAAGAACACTCGGAAGACACCCCCTTCTGACACATAGGGTTTCTGAATTCCCCTTTAAAGTACATGATTATATTAAAATAGATGTTTGAAAAAATAACCTGAAATTCACCCTCTCATTTCAAATGGAACCCATTCTATAGGATGTCACCAAACATGACCCTTGAAGCTGATGTAAAAATTAAAATATGGGGGGCCTTAAACTGAGTCCGAAATAACATTATATTACTATAAGCATCCATAAAAATATCTTATTGACCAATTCACCACATGGGTGGACTAACACAATCTTTTTCATAGAAAATACCAACGAATGATCCCAATAGCCCTTTGAGAATGCAGGTAGCACTAATATCTACAATCTTCCTCCACATGTCCCCAATGGAATTACATTCACCGCTTCTAAAAAAGACCTTCGGACTTAATGATTTCAAACTCCGTAGTCAACAACCCAAGAAACCCCAGAGGCCAAATTTGCGTCCAACTCCTTTCACATCCACACTCCCACTATGATAGGATCCAATATACCAAAAAAGAGATTTGGATTAATATTCCGATGTCCAAGAAGAATAAGGTTCTTACACTGATCAACTGGATGATCCACCGAAGAAGAATCACTCGTGGCTGCACTCCAACCATATAGTAACTCTTTATGGGGGCATACACCCGCTGATGAGGAGACCTAAGAACCTAATCAAACTGTTTCTATTTTGAAATTAAATTCCCAAACTTTTCAATAAAACGTGTTTCATGTATATTATTTTGAACTGAAGAAGTCATGAGATAATTCATATGGAAACTAGTACAGATTGGTGACTTGATCATTTGGTTGTAGGTTATTTTCTGGTCAAACCATTATCGTGGAGATCATTCTAGGACAATGTCTCCATATCTACATGGCTTACTAGAACCTGTGAGATCACGAAGACCATTGATCCAAATCTCTTTTCATTTCCCAAACATCAATGAATTAGAAGAACCAAAAGAGTCACTTGAAACTGACTTCCCCTGGGGACTCGGGTCACTTCATGAGGTGTGATGGACAGGCACCGCACTTGTGATAAGAACACCAAGTCTCGACAATAGATGACCATGTCTAATCAGACTCATTCCTAAAAATCAAGACCCAAAACTGAAAAACTACTCGTAATGCCATTTTGTCACGATGAAAAGCTGGGGTGCCATCAAACATGGTGACCAAACTTGTCCGTAATAAGGCTTGACAGGTGTTCAGAGTCCACATGGTCTAGAAACATGCATCGAGCATCAAAATAAGATAGCTGGGAATGAATTTTCTATTAAAAAGATATACAAATGAATAAAAACTGAACAAAAAAACAACACTAGCAGCAAAAATAAAAAATATATTATGAAATGTAACATAAGTCAGGTGACCTCGCGGGTCACCAAAAAACCCAAAACCAAACTGCTACAAGAGTTTCCCACACTATGGTAACCAGAAACTAAATTATAAATTAACCATTAGCACCGAGATATTCAGTAGGAATGCCTAGGGTAGACAAAAACCCATTCCCTTACCCTTAAAAAAAGATTTCAAACAAGCTATATTGAAAATAAGACATCATAAATTAATGTTTTCCACTCATTTCAAATTCCAATAACAAGTTTACTTGTGTATAATAATGTTTCTATGAATATAAATTTTAAAAATAAAACAATACCATGAATTATGTTTTCAAAATGAAAGGAAAATAAATTTAAAATTAAAATATGTCTTTCCTAAAGAGAGAGAGAGAGAGATCCAGAACAAACTAAAATGAATATTCACATCACGGGGCATCATGTCACAAATGATCACCATGGGAAAACCCTAAAGATAACTATAATAAGTGGGACCATAGAGACCATGTACCTTGGTGAAACATCCTATAGGAACCTCAAACTACTATATTCTCATGCACAAGCCACTAGTATGGGACACACCCATAACCTAGTGGTCTCCAATCATCCCAAATGTTTAATTAGTTTTCTATAATAAATCATCCTAGAAAAAACTAGTAAAAACCACTTCTATATCATCTAGCATACTATACCATGTATGTCTTACCAAGATACCCAGGATCCCAAGGTACTCCATTTCATGTAGTGGTATGTTTTCATCATGAAAACATGTATGACATTATTATTTTATTTAAATAAAAACATTTTCAACCTCTCGCCCCAAATGTTCCTTTTTGAGCACATCCCCTTTTATATTTTACATGATAAAACAAAATCCCCATTACTAGGAACATATCACAAAGAATATATTAACATGTAGATCACTTTTCTCAAACATGGAGGGGAATTCCTCAAGAGGGTTATTACACTTCCTCAGACCATTTTCAAGTGCTATATTGGCCTCATTATTTTATACAATATATTTTAATTTTAGAACATCACCATTTTCCCAACACATTTAATGTAAATAACTATTACAATTAAAATAAAATTAAACAAAAAAGATACACCACATTTAAAAATAATAAATAAAAAACATAATCAAATCGAATAAACACCTTTAACAAAGTCAATACACTATTTATCCTTAAAATCACACCAAACCCCATACATCATTCATAAAATACAAAATATAGGAATTTCTCAATTTTAATGAAAATCACACAACCTATCTTCATTAAAACTAAAATTTCACAACTAACATAAATGCCAATAATTTAGGGAAGCCACTTTTAAGATTTAACACATTAAAACCCAATTGATAATTAAAAAGGTACAACATATTACAAATATGGTCGAAAGCATATAGAAATAAGAAAAATGAACATTGGGAACTAAGATTATGTAAAAAATGCAGAACTTTTTATAACAATTACAACCAAATTGCGCAGCTTATATGTCTACTACATAAATACAAAATATATTGGGAAAACCATCAAACAATTATGAAATTTATATTAAAGGCTCAATCATATGGGACCTACATCAGAGATGAAGAAAATCGAATGATCATCCATTCACACATTCAAACTAAGAGTTTTTTCTCCCCCATTCAGAATTTTCATTGTCACGTACACATAAGGATGCCAAGCCCCTATGAACAATCTTGAATGACCATGAATATGTGAAAGGGGATCCATAAATATATTTTTATATGCATATACTACTCTCCACTCACCTATATATACATTTATATTTATATATTTATATATATATATACACACATGGGAACAGCTAGCGCCATACACGTATTTCCTTTTCTATTGATGACTATACATGTAACTGGGGAACCCACAACCACATTCACACAAATATATATATATATATATATATATATATATATATATATATATTCTTACATATGCATATATAAGAGAGTTTCCATAGACCCGATGACTCGAATGTGAAATGTAGTGACCACAAACAACACATATAATTTCATAAATCAAATAAAATTGTGAAACACTTCAAGGATAGCACAACAAAAATTTATACCAAAAAATTAATCTAATCAAATTTAAAAATCTTTCTCATATGAAAAGTTTTCAAAATTATAGTTCTCACCACACAATTAAATAATAAAACGTAATAATAAAATCAAATAAACAAAATAAATTAAACTAATAATGATTGGTCTTGGAACCACCTAAAATGGGTGATCAATATTCTGAAAAAAAAAGTTATAAAGCCCCTCCGCAAAACACTCACATCAAAAGAATCCATGAACAGACCCTAAAACGACAAGATTTAACAAAAAACACAAAAATTAAAACCCATCCAAACAAAATTCCATTAATTTTAAAGGAAATACCCAATAAAATGATGTAGTGGTTTAACCTAAATTGAGTTGTGTGTGCGGAAGGGGAGAGGGAACTAGGGAAGGTCACAGTCGCTAGTGGATGCGGACTTGTGGCTTGTTCTTATGGTGGAGGGTTAGCGGTTCTCGGTTTCGGTGGAGGGCCGGCCTACATGGGAGGGGAGTGAAAGGAGATCCGAGCGATGTGAGGGAGGTTGCTGGAGGAGCAGGTTGCCGACCATGGGGCGCTTCATGTTCTAGACTGAGAAGCAGATAATGGGTATATTCGCAACATGAATGGGGTAGGGGGAGGTTAGCAGCATAACCCAAAGGGGGCGGAGGAGGAGGAGCTACATGTTTTAGGGGGAAACCCCTAATAAATACAATGTTTAAGAAAATTAACTAAAATAAAATTAATTTAATAAAAATAAGAAAATATGATATTTATAATTGTAATAATATGTGATTAATAACAACAATAATAATAATTACAACAAATTAATAAAAATATATTCATAACACAGGTAATAATAACATAAATTTTATTTATAATAAATTTAATATTTTTAATAATAATGATATTATTATTAATATTATAAATTTATATTATTATTTATATTATTAGAATAATACTTTAAATTTTTATTTCATTTAACATGTTTGATTTTATTATCATTTTAACATAATTTTTTGTTCATTTAATTTATTATTCATTTGAATACTAGACATGTCGCATTATGACCCAATGAAGCTTCATAGTTTCCAAACCATGCTCTTCCCACACGTCATATACTACCATGCCAAAAGACTCATTTATCAGCAAAAATTTCAATCCACGACAGAGCCCACACCCTGACAAAAAAATTCAAATCCCCAAAGGATTACAAAATAAAACAATTTCTAAAGATAGGGTGAACCATGAAGCATATGATTTCACAAACATTTTAGAATGATATGATGATCATGTTCTAGTATGCTGAGTGGAATAAATATGGTATAATCACTGTATGTGCCATGAGCATCAGCAGGAGCCATAGTTCTTGGGTGCTTTAGTGAAAATCTTATTTGAATGTCTTGGATTACATAATGGTATCAAAACAAAGGACCTCTTCCCAGTGCTAAAGTTGGTCTATAATGACCATGATGTTAATAACTTCCATGAGAGTCATCTCACATTTTTTTCCATTAAAGGAACTCAAGATACCACTATGGGAGAAAGAAACTCCTGATACACCTAACATGTGATCCAGGTCTATCTCAACCATAATCTATTTATACAACACATAAACTTAATAAGGATTCTTCATAAATAAAACCTGATAGAAAATATACTAGCAAAGTTCCATCATGAACATTCTCTCCATAATCTACTTATTTTACGCAATCTCTAGAGAGAAATGTATGAGCTCAGTAAAATGGTTTTCATAATATATCATTTCCCTTCCATCCTTCTCAATTCTGAAAAGCTATGTATCCTTGTATTATAGCATCGAATCTGGATAGAGCTAGTCAACTAGGCTGGGCCTACGTGTCCTGTATTGGCCATGTTATGCCTCTGGGCCTTCAGGTCATGTATTTTCGATTTGTCGGGCCTTGTGTCTTGGGCATACGAGTCATGTATGGGTTCCCCTTCAACCTTTTAAAGGGTTATTATCTATAATAAAATAAAAATAGAAGGCCTTCGGGCCATTCAGGTAGAAGGAAACATTATGGTCATTCCACTTTAAGAACTCATGTTTATTCATCGTAACCATAATTTTCCTCCATCTCATGCTTGAGCCATCCATCACTAATATGGAAAACACCACATTTATTTTTCATGTGTGTTCATGAATTGAAAAAATATATCTATAGTCCTCAATGACACATTAGCCTCTTGAGGGTCATTTTAGAAATTGAATGGTGTTAGAATGAAGTGAATGAACACTTGAGAACAAATCTCGAGAACGTCAGTATGAGGCTCCATAGTTGGTTCCTAAATGGGAACTAGAGGTGGTTCCTATCCCCTAGACTAGTTAGTACGCACAATATACTCAACCAGGTTTGGATTGACAATAGGATTTTCTCACTATTGTGTAGTTTCAACATCCCCCTGTACTTGATTCTTATTTCTTCTCAGAGTCATTATGCTTCACTTCATCAGTAGACAACAAGGAAGACATCAAGTTACACTAAAATAAGGAAATAATGGAAATTAATACCAATAGAATTAACAAACCAGATTTGGAATTTAACCTATAAAAATAAATATAAAGAAAATACTAGACCTAATCCACAAGTCTCCATTCCCTAACCACTTGTGACACCTTATGGTTCATTACGGTGAGACATGCCTTGGAACTCAATTTCCACTACCCCTGATTCCTAGAAATATTTCACAAATGCATATTAACTTAAATAAACAATATCAATAAAGTTCTCTCATACCCATTTATCAAAAACTAGTCCAGTTACCCTAGTAACCTGATAATTGAGTCGGTACTAACATATCCTAGAGTGAATTCCCAATACCTCCGAGCTCGTGACTAGCACATGGCATCATAAAAAAAATAGAGTGGGAATGTTTTCTCCGCAAACATTGGGGATGTATAAGAACTAGGAAAATACACATATGAAAATATACTATTCTGAGTGTAATGTACCATAATTCAAATAGGTATAAAAACACATGTACTACAGCCAAGTACCTAAAAATAGGAATAATGGCCTAATTCGGAACTCATAATCCACTCACCAAGTCCAAGGTTAAACATCTAAAACCACTACCAAGAGATCCCTTCCCCTTGATCGAACCTGGGAGAATATTATCTACAAATACCCAAAGCAACAGGAAGGGTATGTGAAGCACCCTGGTAATATATCACCAAGGATTCCACAACAAGATTCCAATATCCTATTAACCAAGAATGTGCTTCCAATTTTCAATTAAATATGTTTGGAAGATCAAAATCACATTTTAACAAATTATGCAATACAATTAAGAAGATAGAAATACTTATGGAATTCATGCTTCACATTTCAAATCATGAAAATAATTTTCAAATGATGGAATTTACCTTAAGACAAATGGTGCATCATAGAAATGGAACTTTTCACAAAATGGATTAAATCAAAACATTTACATAACATAGAATATATAAATTTTCAAGGAATATAAAATAGTTTACAATAAGGGAATATATAAATTTGAAATACAATCAAGAGGACAACATGTTCATGTTCTAAATAGGTATTATAGTTATAGGATATATGGACCTAACAATGTGAATCAACAAATTTGTACAAATTCCCATTTGGGCGTATGGAATAGGGGACTCATAACAAACTCCTATGGGATGTAATGTATTGATTTGATGTTTCAGAATGTTTTATTTCATGATGTTACACCCAAAATAACTCACTACTTACTTAGGCTTTCATATTCTCTAGAAAAAAACAATGATGATAAATTTATTTCATCACTGCTGAAAATACAATAAATCACATTCTCTATTTAACATATGATAATTTTCCCTTTAAACCCCATAAAATATTTTTATCAAAATAATTCATTTTCACAATTATAAAACCCTAAGGTTTCTATAAAAACATTTTAATGACATTATTCAAAAATAGAATATTTTAAACCAATTCATGCAATTTTACAATCCAATTTTACAAATTAAATTCAACAATTTAATTTCTAAAAAATCATCTATTTTAAAACATACCACCAATTCAATGGCATTGTGGTTTTCACAAATTTCCATCAAATCAGTTTTTCAAAATTAAATTCAACAATTTATTGGACATAACGTTTCCTTGAAATCCACAATTTAAATTAACAATTTTAAATATTACATATTTCCATAAAATACCCCAATTCTATCAAATCATAGGCTTGTCATTCCCATTATAAATAGGTCGCATGGATTCTCCTAATAGGTCACATGTCATAACTAACCTTGTGTGTATCATGAAAATACTACTACCTTGGGTTGCATAGTCTTCTCTAATAGGGCACATGGTTTTGGAAAATCTTGTGCATACCATGTACTAGCCGAAAAAATTCCAAAATATAAATTTTAAACCTAAAAAACCTCCAAAGAACTAAAACAAAGCTCGGAAAAAATAGGGGATTAAGAATTCCTAAAAATAGTAATAAGACATTTCATGAATGGAATTTAGTTGTTGGAATTTGTTCTAGAAATATATATAGAAGGTCTAGGATATTGGGTCACAACTCTAGTGATTGTAATTTTTTTTCGAGATCATGAAGAAATATAGAAGAATATGATCCTTTCACCATAAGTCTCTATAAGACCCGGTCAGAAACATTAAATAATCTTGAATTATATGAATAATTCACATTGAGGATCTTTTTAGATTTATATTTTTAGAGATTTAGGCCATAAATATTACATTACAAATCGAAAATTACAATGTAGTCACTTCTTCTCAGTTTCCATTTTTTCATAAAATAAAAACTCTAGAATAAAAGAGTCATGTCCAGTTCCATGTTTTAGATAGTATGACTTTACCCTGATCCCATCCTTGACCCAATTTATCCTTATGTCTTTTGAAAAACATTTCAAAAAATGGAATGACAATAAAAGTTTTAGTAAGGGTTATAAAATAAAGAAATAAATCATTATTCCATCAATACAAACAAATCAAAATCTCTTTTACTTACCACATGAAATCATAATATTTATGAATAACACATAGAAATCATAAATCATAAAGGTAACTTGTAGAATCCATATCATACATATCGTGTACCTATCACAGTTACATAGGTAGTTAATTTGGAATACCTATCTCAGTATATTCAGTAAATCTATTAGGAGAAGCATTCACGTTTACCACTGTAACGTTACCCAATGCATTGGAGAGATATCTCGGGCTTACCCGCCCTAGTTTTGTCACTGAACCAACCATATACATTAATAAATCCTAAGAACCATAACATAATCATAACACATAAAACAATTATAATGTAATAGTAACATTTCCACATTGAAATCACAATATATCATTCTATGATATTGACATAATTAATGCTTTATCAAAACCATTTTCTATATCAGTTAAAAAATTTAATAAATAGATTATTTTATCAAAGTTTCCCATACCAAATTGATGATTATTTATTAATTAACATTTTTAAACATTATTATACATATAAATAAATCCTTAAAAGTATTTTGAAAACATCATCATTAATGTGAAATATTTAGAAGAATAAATCTTTAAAACATTTAAAACTATATGTTAGTTAAAGAGTCTCGTAACACTTGAGAAACACTTGGATAAACATAATTACAGAATAAAATAAAAAACATATAATATCATGATAATAAAGATAATCATGATATAATATTTCAAGGGTCAGTATATACGCCATATAAATGTGAATAGGTGTATAACAACAAATAAGTCTAAATGGAATGCAAACTAAGACAATGTCCCTTACAAAAGAGGTATCCTTAGATTAAAGATAAACCAATTAAATAATTATTTGTTAAAAAGATAAATACACCCAATATATGTGGATATTATGTGTAAAAAATCAGAAATGATTCACACATATTTATAGCATGGCATAATCAATAGTTATAAGTTCATCCCAAAGAATGGAAATAAGGTGAAGATGATCCCTTACATCGTGTTTGACTTGACCCATTTGTCCTTTAATATCATGAATAATAAACTAAATTTATGTTATACTTTCTTAAGTACATTTTTTCATGTTTTTAGTCCTTTTATACCACTTATTACCATGTTATAAACATTATGTAACCATTGATGTTAATAATGGTCATTTTGTCAAAATTTGGTACTTGAGTCAAAAATGAACACCTTATAATAACAAGTTGTCTAGGTTGTCAATAGTCCATTATCTCCAAAATGATATTCATGTTTTATAATTCATATTTATCTTATATATCCAGTATATATATTTATTTATAACAGTACATAACATTGGGAGATATAAATTGAAATGTACTGTTCCTGGAGATGGTAAGTCGTACGTACGCATGAACGCTACATTCATTTCTATTTCATATTTTAATGGAATAAAAACCTAGTGATATGTAGCTATATGATAATTTTTGAGTTGGTATGGATTGTTCTATTCTACTCTATCCGAATATTACAATTGCAATAGTGTTGGAAATCACAATATACAAGAGGGGGTGAATTGTATAATTTTAAATTTTCATAAAGATATTTTGTATAAAAAAATTAAAAAACCACTAATAAGAAATTACCTTCTTATAGAAATAAATAGTTCCTAATTCAAAATCATAATAAATATTTCTTACAAAGAAATTCTACCCCAATTCATATGGCATTTCTTACAACCAAATATACAAGTTATAATGTTTATACAAAAAGAAAACATCCTAACTCTTACAGTGAAACGGGAATTTAAAAACATCACTTAACCCAAAGAGAAGGGTATCCAACAACCTTGGATAAATGTCCCTTGTTTTATACTTACAAGAATGTGTGTCTTACCCAAACTGTGGGTAATCCCTCAATCCTATGATCAGTATCTATCTTGCTATCCCTGCAAGCCCTTTATTTTTAAAGAAATTGTCACCTCAGACTTCACAACCCGAAGTCTCTGATTTTAAAGAAATCGCACCTCTGCACGAAGCAACACTGCATGAAGCAATGTTTGAACAAGTCGTCCTAACATTCTGCATGAAGCATGAGAGTTTATAAGAGCCTCTCACTCTAGAGAAATTTAATTTTAGAGAGACAAACTCTAAAATGAAATCATGTGAACTTGCAAACTGGTCCACTTTGTCAACTCATCAACATGTCTGGATCTCATCACATGTGGTCATATTTATAGATTTCATAATTCTACTTGTTGGTTCCACTCCAATGGTCATATTTCCTTAAATTTCAGAGGGACCTGGACATGTGGAAAACATATAATGGTTAGTTTATAACAGAAACAATGACAACCTTTTATATAACTTACAATGAACATTAATATCTTACACCCTTAGTTTAAGGAACATGGAATCCGATAAAATTGAACTGATACAAAAGAAATTATATGTTTTGGAATTCTAAGGTAAAAACATTGATTAATAAATTCCTTTATGATAAATTTTGGAATGTGGTTTCTTAAAAATAGTAGAATGATTTTGGTATCATGATTTCTGGTATCGGTTTGACAAATCAGTCTTAAGGAACATCTGTTCTATATAACCAGGAAGTCGATGTTTATGAACTTTAACAAACAGAAAAACTGGAAATATAATCAGAAGAAAAATATTTTTTGATTTGTAAGGAAAATATATTTTAATGTGTAAGGAAAATATATTTCCATGTTCAAGGAAAATATATTTTGATGTTCAAGGAAAATATAATTTTGACGTGTAAGGAAAATATATTTGGAAGTGTATCAAAAATATATTTTTGAAGTGTAAGGAAAATATATTCTGAGGTGTAAGGAAAATATATTTTTTGAGTGTAAGGAAAATATATTTTGAGGTGTAATCAAAATATATTTTTGAAGTGTAAGGAAAATATATTTTAGAAGTGTACAGAAAATATATTTTTGATGTGTAAGGAAAATATATTTTTGAAGTGTAAGTATAATATATTTTGAAGTGTAAGGAAAATATATTTTGAAGTGTAAGGAAAATATATTTTTTAAGTGTATGGAAAATATATTTTGAGGTGTAAGGAAAATATATTTTGATGTTTCTGGAAAATATATTTTTAAAGTGTAAGGAAAATATATTTTTAAAGTGTAAAGAAAATATATTTTTAAAGTGTAAGGAAAATATATTATTGATATTTATGGAAAATATATTTGAGGTGTAAGGAAAATATATATTGAAGTGTAAGGAAAATATATTTTAGATGTGTAAGGAAAATATATTATTGAAGTGTAAGAAAAATATATTTTTAAGTGTAAGGAAAATATATTTTTGAATTGCAAGGAAAATTTATTTTTGAAGTTTAAGGAAAATATATTTTTAAAGTGTAAGGAGAATATATTTTTGAAGTATAAGGAAAATATATTTTTGAAGTGTAAGGAAAATATATTATTGAAGTGTATGTAAAATCTATTTTGATGTTTAAGGAAAATATATTTTGAGGTGTAAGGAAGATATATTTTTGAAGTGTAAGGAAAATATATTTTTATGAAGACGGTGTTTGTGATTTTAAAAAAAATGATTAAGGAATGGAGACGTCTAATAAACCTAACAATATCCCCCTTTTTTGAAAGCACAAACAAACAACTTCGGGTAAAAACATTCGACAATGGAAATAATTAAATTCAAAGAATTATAAATACTTAGCTCCCCCTTATGTGAATTACATAGGGTAAATTATTCTTCCCTTATTTAGAAGATCTTAGAGTATAGAAATATCCTAATTTGATATATGTGCTTCTATTTAGAGAGACTCCCACTTATATGTAGATCTCTTCTGGATAAAATGTTAGAAAATTTATTTTTCCTTGGATTTTACCATAAGGAATTTTTTCCTTTATAAATTTTTCTTCCTTTAACTTCTCCCTTTGATAGAATTCTCCCCATTTTTTGATTTTCATAAACGAATGGAGATGGACCTATAAGGATTGGAAGAAATATATACGAGACAAAATATATAAAATATTAGAAAGGAATTTTAAATTTTGTTTGAAATGAAAGTACAACAAAATTTCAGTAAGAAAGAATGATTTAACCCTCCTTCTTCTTCTCTAAATGACGATTTTCACCATGTACTTGATCTTTTTAACCTCCATGTGTTATTCATGAAGCTTCTTCATCAAGTAATATTGCTCCTCTAATATCTTCTCCAGAGACTGAATTCAAATTTCATGAGACCAATTATTATCTTTAAGAACATTGATAACTTCTTCTAGTGAATCTGATTTCTTCTCAAGACCAGTAGATATCCAATTATAAAAATTGAAAACATCAACTATGGTATTCATTTGATCAAGAATATGTTTTCCATCATTTTTACTTGCATCTACATCACTTGATAATTTCTATGAGAAAGAATTCTGGACATTGGACATGTCATTTGCAACATCATTGATTTCTCCCTTGGTTGATTCCATGGACTTTGAGAATTGTAGATCTTTTTCTGATAAGCTTCGAGTCTGGCTCATCACTTTTTGACATGAAGCTTTTTAAGATTTTTAATCAATGAGAAGATTATTATGATCAGATTTACCTTTCACCACCATTTCCATCAGCATAGATGTTGAATCCATCTTTTGATTTAGGGTTTACTATATCATTTGGCTCCAGGAATCTATGTTAGAAAGTACCATTGTGGTGTGTACTAATTTATTTAATGAACTTTTTACAATGTCATCACCAATATATTATGAGGAATCGGAGTCAGATTCTTATTTATTCAACTTCAGAGAAGAGGTTTCCAGATTTTCAAGGTTTTGAGGATAGTCAGCATCAGAATGGGCAACCATAATGGCCTTCCCTTTATCAATTTTTAGCACCGCATAGGGTTCAGAACCCTGAGGGACTTCTTCATTTTCTATAGACTTATCATCTCTGGATTTTTCTTCAACTTCTTCTTCTTCTTTCTATTCTTCACCTTAGCTATCACTAATTTTGGATTCAATAATTTCATCTTCATTTCTGGTTACATCATCCTCTTCTACTACCTCTTCTATTTCTTCGATTCTTTATCAACTTCTTCTACTTCTTCCTCTTTCTCGGTAGAAACTCTTGGTGTTTCCACATAATCATTAACTAGTCTAATAACATCAAATTCTTCTTCTTGAATAATTTCACCCTCTCCCTGTACTTTTTCATGTGGTTCTGGAACAGGTTCGGGTATTTGTAAAGATTTCTTTACTTTCATAGTTCCAGAGTGACATCTGATACTGGTAACTTCTCGAAGGACTTTTCTACTTCTTTCAGCAGGGATTGTATTATATATATCTCAGTTCATTTCCTTTTCTACTTCTTATCATTAGATTGTTTCTCTAATACATTGGTGGTTTGAATCTTTAAGGCCTTTTCCTTTCTAGATTTAACCAAATGATTGGATCCCCTTTCTTCATGGAGTCAACAAATTTCCTCTGGACAGGAACAATATCATCAGATTAAGCCTTTGGTCTCCTTATGATTGGTGGTGTTAAAACTGGATTTGCTGAGGTAGGATCAGCATTAGAGGCCTCATCCATCCTTTTCTTCTTCTAAACATTTTTTTATGATTTCAGTACTGACTTTTTCTGTATATCTTTGGATTATTCTAGAATAGCTTATATCGATGTCAGTTTTGGAACATCTGGAGTCACGACTTCTTCAAACTTCTTAGAGTCCGGATTATAAGAATGATTCATTCTCTTCAGTGTATCTTCACTTGTGGATTTGAGATTTTATGGTACCGGCTTTCACAGCATTGATTGTAAGGAAAATATTCTTTACTAAATTAACATTCCTAAGGTTGATGAGAAAGTCTAACAAAATAATTTCACACCTCTTTAAGGAATCTTTATCCCCTTTTCTTGGGATAAAGAACCAATGCATTTATAATGCTACCAATCTATGGTTTAGTGATAAATTTTCATGCTTTGGAGTCTTAACTCCCTTCATGCCAACACATTCTAAAGCACAGTTCTTCTCGAAAGTGCCTTCCTTATCTGGAATTTTGTAGGAACCAATGAGGGCTTCTCCTTCATAGTAAATCATCCTGAAGTTGGCTGATTTTCGGCATAAAACTCTATAAGACTTTTCATAATCCTTAAATCTAAAATATTATTTACTGTCCCTTTCAAAGAAAATGATAGAGTCATAAACTTTTTTGACTAGTTCCAGATATACAGGATCTTGAACCATGTCCTTTGTTATACAAATACTCTCCCAATTATTACATTTAATGATACGAGAGGTGAGAGAATCATACCAGTTGAAAAATTTTGAACAAACAAGTCTCTCTCAAAATATAATCTTGTCTTTATTCTCCTTGACTGCCATCGGGATGGAACTGCCTAATATTCATTTCTATAGGAAATCTCTGAAGAAGTCCAAATTGAAAAACTCTGAACCAACATCACTTTGTCATGAAGTGTTAAGGAAATGGGGGGTCCTTATGAAGTGGGGTATAACTTATATTGGCAAACTATTACCTTTCAGCTTCTATAATAAAATCAAACCGTTTATATTTTCCCAAAAATATCTAATGGTTGAGGATGGTTGAAAATATATACCCATACCGAAACATTGAGGTTATAGAAAATAAAAGTATGATTTTAATGAAATATAAATCCGAAGAAAAAAATTCTTCAAATAAAAAATTTATGAAAATAAATAGGGGTAAGAAAATGTACCATTAAGGAATCTCTGAAGAAATTATTGGTATTGAAGAAAAATTCTAGGTGTATGAAAAACTAGACTCGGGAAATTTGACTATGAGAATTTCAATTTCAGAAATATTTATTCCGAGAATTTTGATTCTGGGATCATTAAAAAAGACAAAAAATTTAAAAGCAAAAAAATTTCTTAAAATTAGTTTAACATAAGGAAAAATTTCCTTAATGTTAAATTTCCATGAAGAAAAAAAATTCTTAAACCCAAATTTTTTTGAAATTCTCAAACTTATGTACTCCCTTGGAATTTAGGAGTAATTTAATGTGAGGAGATGGTTAAACAAAAAGTAGATATGAATTATTATCTTTCTGATATAATTCCTAACTTCTGTTTAATGTATTCAAATCTATTGGATGGTAATGGATTTGTAAATATATCAGAAAGTAGTTCTTTCATTCTAATGAATAGAAGAATTATATCTCTTTTGTTAATTCCTTGATGTTCGAGAATTGTAGAGCTTTACTTGATAAGGTTTGGGTCTGGATCATCACTTTCTGACATGAATCTTTTTATTCTTCATAATCAAGGAGAAGATTATTATGATTGGCTTCACCTTTCACCATCACGTCCATCAGCATTGATATAGAATCCGTATTTTCATTTCAGGTTTCCTACATCATTTGTCTTTGAGAATCTATGTTGTCAATTACTATTATAGTACTTACTAATTTTCCTAAGGAACTTTTTACGAAGTCAACACCCATAGATGATGAGGACTCAAACCTTATCAGATAAAGCTCTACATTTCTAAGACTTTAGTAAATCAACAAAGGAGATATAATTATTCAATTCATCGGAATGAGAGAACAAATTTCTAATATATTTACCAAACCTTTACCATTTGATTGATTTGAATACATTAAACAAAATCTAGGAATGATATCTATAAGATAATCATTCACATTTTACGCCTCTAAATGAGATTAAATAAATGTAAAAACATTTTAAAACATGTATAATAATATTATTGTTAGTTATATTTATTCCTACCATTAAAACGGAAAGGCATTAACTACCAGTTAAAATATTATTATCATATTATTAGTGTGCAACGTGTGATTTTAGAGAAACCCATTGTTGCATATCGGGTAAACCATCGAACATGGCATCCAATTTTAATGTAAAAATAGTATTTAACTCACAAAGATTAACAAATATGAAAATATCATATTTTTTTATTTACATGGGATGTTTCGTCCTTCCCCCTATTGGAAATTGTGTCCTCAGAATTTATTCCACTTATCAAATAAGTGGGGGTATGTATCCCTCAAATCATTATTAGATTCCCGCATTGCCTCTTCAACCATTCAGTTTTTCACAAAACATTTACCTGATAGACTACATTATTCTTCAACAATAGCTCTTTACTATCAAAAATTTGAACTGGTTGTTCCTCATAAGATAGATTCTCTTCCAACTGAACAACCTTCGGGATCAAAACATGAGATAGATCTAGCATATACATTCTCAACATCGAAATATGAAAAACATTGTGTACCTCAAATAAACATGAAGGTTAATACACTTTGTATGCAACTAATCCAACAATATCCAGGATTTCTTAGGGTCTAATGAACCCAGACTCAACATTCCATTCTTACTAAAATCCATCACACTTTTCCATGTAGAGACTTTGAGAAAAACATCATCACCTACGTAAAAAAGAAAAATCCTTTCTCCAGTTATCCGCATAACGTTTCTGCCTACTTTGAGTTGTTCACATGTTCTTCTGAAACAACTGAACTTTTTGGCAATATCTTCTATCAATTCTATTCTCATCAGCTTCCATTCACCTACTTTATCCCAAAAAGCTAGATTTCAAAAATGCTTCCCATAGAATTCCTCAAATGGAGCCATATATATACTGGAATGAAACATTTTATTATATGAAAATTCATCCACTGAAAGATATTGGGCCTCACATCCCATGTAATTCAGTGAACATGCACAAATCATATCCTCCATGGTCTGAATTTTTCATTCTGACATCCCGTATAATTGTGGATTAACAGTTGTACTAATTTTTTATTTAGTACCCAAGGACTTTGGAAGGCCTTTCTAGAAGATAGAAGTAAACCTAGGATCATGATCATATACAATGGAGAGAGGAAGACTATGCAACCTGACTATCTCTTTAACATACAATCGAGAAAGTTTATCTAGAGAGAACGTATCTCGAATATGAAGGAAATGAGTAGATTTAGTCAATTGATCAACAATAACCTAGATTGCATTATTACATCGAGATATCTTTAGTAATCCCACAATGAAGTTCATGGATATACTTTCACATTTCCACTCTAGCACTGGTAGAGACTGAAGCATCCCATTTAGTCACTGTTGTTATTCTTTAACCAACTAATAAGTCAAACACTTCACCATAAAATTTGCATTATCTCTTTTTATTCCATCCCACCATTAATACATTCGATGATCTCTGTTCATCTTAGTACTGCCAGGATGAACTAAAAATGGTGAACTATGAGCATCACATAATAACTCTTTCTTCAATTTTGACACTCAAGGCACACATAATCTCTTCCCAAACCTCAAAACACAATCATTATCAATGTTAAAATCAGTCAACATACCCTTCTGAACCAACCCTACCATTTTTTGTAACTCATTATCTTCTTTTTACGCTTGCTTTATTCTATCTAATATAGATGATTTCATTGACACCTAAAACTAAAAAAATTTCTGCACCATGAACTTCTATGCCAAAGGTCATCAAATCCAAAAACCAAAGGATCTCGTTCCAAACATAGCATGGTTAGTGAAGCATTACTTTTTAGACTCAAAAAATCAGCCACCTTATTTTCTTTTCTTGGATGTTAATGGATTGTGCAATCAAAATCATTGATTAATTCCAACCATCTCCACTGTCCCATGTTTAATTATTTCTGAGTCAATATATAATTTAGACTTTTGTGCTCTGTATATATTACTCATTTTATTACTTACAAATGATGCCTCATTATTTTTAAATCAAAAACAATAGAAGCTAATTCTAAATCATGTGTTAGTTAATTTAACTCATTAGGTTCCAATAGAAGTGCAGAATAAGAAATTAACTAATCGTTCTACAGAAGGACACTTCCAAGTCCTTTCAACAAAGCATCACTGTAAATAAAAAACATACCATTTCTCGATGCTAATGACGAAACAGAATCATTCACCAATCTTATTTTCAATTCCTAAAAATAATCATCACATTCTTTTGTCCAAATGAACTTAACACCATTTCTAGTAAACATAGTCAGTGGGCTAGAAAACCTTGTATAATTCTCAACAAACCTCTGGTATTAACCTTCCAAACCAAAAAAACTAGGGATCTCAGTTGTATTTGTGGTTATTGGACATTCTTCAACAACATTTTTTATAGAAGGATCAATTGTTATGCCATTATTTGAAACATTGTGAACAAGGAATGAAATTTACTGTTAACAAAACTCATACTTGTTGAATTTACCAAACAGTTTCTTTTCTATAATGTTTTCAAGACAACCCTTAAATGACCATATTTCCCCTATTTACATTTTGAATAAACTAATATATCATAAATAAAAAAAACCACAATTTATCACCTGATTCAAATGAGCCATCACTATAGTAAACTATTCAATTATGATTATGTGCATCTCAGGATGCTGATTTGGATGTTCATTTCCCTCTGTATGTCTTCCCACCACAGTTGTCTTGTTTCCTCAACAAAAAACCATTATCAACACAAAAATATCTTTGGAAAAGAAAGATGGTAATATGTAAATGATATATCATTTCAATATGAACATAAATTAATTTATGGATATCAATTTTACAACATCCAATATCATAAATTTTTCTAAACCGACCTCTGATACCAACTATAAGAACACAACTTTTAACATTACATAATCTTGAATTAAATGAATAAATCACATTGAAGTTATTTTAAGGATAAGTTTTTTAGAGAGTTAGGACATAAATATTACAATACATCTCAAAAATTATAATGAAGACACTTCTTCTCAGTTTCCTTTTATTCGTAAAATAAAATCTGTTGAAAAAATATTCATGTCATGTTCCAGGTTTTAGACAACATGATATTCCCTTGATCCCATCATTGACCCTATTTATCTTTAAATCTTGGGAATAACATTTCAAAACATTGAATGAGTATTAAAAAGCTCAATAAGGGTTATAAAATTAAGAATGAAATAATCTTTCCATCAATACATACAAAACATAAACTCTTTTACAACCCTCATGAATTCATAATATTTATGAATAACAAATAGAAATCATAAATCATAAAGGTAACTTGTGGAACCCATATCAAACTAATATTGTAGTTATCACACATAAATAGGGAGTTATGTTGGAATAAACATCATAGTATATTCCTTAAACCTCTAAGGAGATATATTCACATTTACCTCTGTCACGTTACCCAATGCATTGTAGAGTTCTCTCGGGATCACCCACCCTAGGTTTATCTCGGAAACACCCATATACGTAAACAATTCCCAAGAACCTTAACATAATCATAACAAATAAAAAAAGTTTAATGTAAAGGTAAAATTTCAACATTGTAATCAAAATATATAATTTTAAGATATTGACATAATGAATGCTTTATCAAAACCATTTTCAAAACCATTTAAAACAATTAATAAAGAGATTTTTGAATCAAAGTGTCCCATGAAACATTGATTCTTTTAAAGGAATTTAAATTTTATACAATCAATATACATAGAAGTAAATCCTTAAAACCATTTTGAAAACATGGAAATTAATGTAAAATATTTATATGGATAAATCTTTATAACATCTAAAATGATATTTTCTGTAAAGAGTCTCATATCACCTGAGAAACACCTAACTAAACATAATTAAAAAATAAAACAAAACAATACTTATAATATCATGAGAATAATTATATTTATGATAAAATATTTCAATGGGAAGTAAATACACTATATAAATGTGAATTGGTGAATAACTACAAATAAGTCTCAATGTAATGTAAATTGAGACAAAGTCCCTTACAACGGTCGTATCCTCAGATTAAGGATAAATCAATGAAATAATTATCTGTGAAAAATATAAATACACCCAATATAAGTGGATATAATGTTTAAAACAATCGCTAATAATTCACAAATATTTATAGAATTGCATAATTAATAATTTGATGTTCAACCCAAAGAATGGAGGTTGGGTGAAGAAGTTCTCTTTCTGAGTGTCTGACATGACCAGTTTTGTCCTTTAATCTCATGAATAAAAAACTATAGTAATGTTATACTTGATTAAGAACATTTTTCATGTTTTTATTCCTTTTATATCACTTATTTTCATTTTACCAATATTTTGTAATCATTTATGTTAATAATAGTCTTTTTTCGATATTTAGTACTTGTGTCAATAATGAACACCTTATAATTACAAGTTATCCATGTGGTTAATATTCCATTATCTCCCGAATGATATTCATGATATAGATATCATATATATCTTATATAACCACAATATTTAAATATATTTATAATAGTACATATAATTTGGAAACAAGATATGAAATGCATAGTTCATGGAGATGGTAAGTCGTACGTAAGCATGAATGCAAAATTCATTTCCATTTTGTATTTTATTGGAATTAAACCATAATTATAGAGAGGTATATTATAATTACAGAATAATATCCTATATAATAGCATTAACTCCATTTTTTATGCGTCCCACATATATCATTAACGATTCATATCTCTTTGAGGGGGCGGTAGTCCGCACTTCTTCAAGTGAAATTGTCGTGTTTACCCACTTTGGAAACCATAAAGGTATGATATAAATGATAATTAAAATATAAACAAAATATAAACAAAATATATTTCATATACCAATATAGTTCCATATTAATGGGTACCATGAGAGGTGGTAGGAGATAATTGAAGAATCATCACTTTGTGAGGCGTTATTTTTCCATCCATAGAAACATTATGTTCTTCAACCATTAGAAAGAGTTATGGGTAAGTGTAGTTATAATCCTTCTCATAATAATATCCTTGTATATTGAGGATATTTTTTTGTTATAAAATAAATGAATAAAAAGATTTTAGGGGTTGGACAAGTAAAATAAATGAAAAGAATTTAAGAGAAATTGTTACCATTAATTATGGTAACTCCCTTTGGTTTGAACCAAGTGGACTTATTGATGTGCCTTCTACCTAAGTTAAGTCTTATCGCTGGAATAGAGGGATCTTGAGATCTTATTTGGGTAGGGTTTGGACGATCGAAGGGGCTTGAGGGGTGTGGGTAATGGGTTAAGGTGGGGAATTTTTATAGGGGGGCTCTTTAGGAATTTGTGAAAATATAATTTTATTTTGTAAAGATGTTATATTTTTTCATGAAAAGGAGATTTGGTTTATTTTGATTATTGTAGGTGTTTCTAAATCAACCCCTTTTTGTTGTCATTATTTTAGCACTTGGATTTTTAAACTATTATTGCTGCTAATATGGTACTTAAAAACATGTTTTTTAACTGATTTATTATTTTTATACTTTTTATTTTAATTAGTGTTTTATAAAATAAAAATTTCAATAACCTTGAAATATATTATAACTTAAATGTAGTTTTAACATCGATGGTGTTTTATATAATGATTTGATGGATGTTTTTTATCTAAAGGAATTTTCAACTATTTATTGGAAGGGTGTGTGAATTTTAATTATTATGTTATTCTCACTAATGTCTTCTGTTTCAATGTTATTAATTGATATTTAGGTTTATTTGTTTATTTCCATGCCTTGGTGAGATTGATTTTAATTTTGTTATTTTCTTTTTTATAACTATATTATGATGTTCAGTTTGGTTGATGATCTGGGAATGTTCTTTGGTTAATTGGGATGAGTGTTACACTAGTTTTTATTACACATAGTCTAATTCTCTAGTTATGAATTCCCTCTCACTAGGTGTGTTCCTAGTAATTCCACGTGTAAGTCAGTGGCTTGTCTACCATGTTTGTTAAGGGCCCTTTGGAATTCTTTTAGTAAGGTACTAGGTTACACCTTTATTTGACGTTATGTAATATCCCCATATTGTTACAAATTCAAGGCATGTTTTAGTTATATTTTTAATTATTCACATTAAATTATTTGGTGATTCTTATACTATAGTATTAATCCTTATTAGATTTTATGTACCATTATATTTTTCTATTAAAAAATTGGTTATTTTCATGTCAAAAAATAAGAATGTGGTTCAGTATTTTATTTATATAAAAAATTTGAAATTTCTATTTGGATCATTCAGAATACTTATGAAAACATTACTCATAAATGGTGTTGCATATATCCATTGGGGTATACTATTGAAAATTTCCATATACCCTTGATAAACCACTCAGTTTTATGTTGAGCATGTTTTATTAAATTCTTGTAAAAGGGGGGATTTCCTTTTATTGGTGGAATTCCTTTATTGTTATACCATTTTCTTGGTTATGTGTTGATCAGGTGGTGATCATGGGTTACGAGTAGTGGATTTGAGTGGATTATTTGTAGGATACATTCATTGTTTGTTTTGTGATATATGTAGATCATCAACCATAACCCATTCTTTATTTCTATCTACTTTTATTGGTACATATCACATGAATCTCCATAAAATCATTTTATAAATTAATGTTTAATTATTTATTTTTTGTGCTACTTTCTTATTTCATGGTTGAATAGTTTTTCGAATCATTTTATTAATTAATAATGGATATAGAATGTATGGAGATATCATATAATATTCACAGTGGGTGTCCATTATGTGGTCAATTTTTCATAGAGGGTGATGTCATTCGTAATGAAAATTTTTATAACCTTGATAGTTTTAATCAACCCATTACAATCGTGAATATGCTTTAGGCTTTTTATAAAGCTGACATGGGATATATGGTATGTTTACTAACATCGCTTTGTTATAGTTGTATTTCATAATGATAGTGAGATTCCAATTTAAGAGGTATCCCATGTAGTGTTTGGATCTGAGGAGTATTTTTTCTTTTTCAATTTTGGTTTTGATCATTGATAATGTGAATCATTTGATAGGTATCAAATATAGAGATCATAATTTCAATACATGTATAATTTTTTTATTTGATGTGTTAGAGTTTTTTATGGGATGGGTACTAAGGTGTGGTTAGAGATGAAGGGGGTTTGACCAAAAATTATAGTTTGAAGCCTGAATCATTTTCTTACATGGGGAATTACACTATGATATTTTTTTCAATGGGGCTAAAAATAAAAGATGACTTGGTTTCATCATGATACCAAGTGTAATATTCTGTGGTGTTTGGTTGATCTAACATGGTTTACCTATATTATTTTTTGTTACTCTCATTATATTTTGTATTAATCTTTGTAATGGCATGTGAGTTCATGGCACAAATACTTTTTAAATGTCTTGTAGGTCCTTCAAATGTTTTTTTGTTGGTCAAATGTTTGAGGTGGTTGTGTCATGACATCCTTTATCACATTTTGGTTTTCATTTGGGATATTAGGTTTCAGTGAGGGTGATGATGTTTGATCTATGATTTCAAGGTATTATAAAATTTTGGTGTGGTATTCTCCATTACATAAATTTATTCCTCAATGTTAAAAATTTGAATGGTTGTTAATCCCACGAATGTGGGAGATCAAAGCATAATTCACAGAAATTACAAGTTTTTCATTTTGATACATTGTTTCCTGATATTATTTTATATCCATGAGTCTTAAAAATAAATTTTAGGTGCTCATAAAATTATTTCCTTCTTCATAGTATTTTATCAAACCCCAGGTTTCAAAAAATTATTTTTGGGATCCTATTAGTACCCCTTACTAGATCATGGTCATTGGCTTCATACGATCAAATCATTTATGATTTGTGGTGTTTTTCTTTTTTATATACATATCTCTTCCTTTTTCATTGTCCTTTATATTAATTATGGGAATGATTGATGTTACAATAATGTTATGTTTATGTTTAGTCTAGGGTTTATAGAGAATAATAATGTATAGTTTTTGTAGGAGATCCTTGTAATTATACTAGTGTTTAATCATCACTATATTCTTATTCATGTGATATATTTTTTGAAGAATCTCATTTGTTTGTGGGATAGAATTTATCATTTCTAATTCATTTTATAATGTAGATTTTTCGTTGTTAATATTTTAGTGGAAGAATAGATAAAATTAACTTAAATAAGATATTGAACTGAACATAAACAAAGTAGTGGGATTTGTGTATCAAGAAATTTTTACATGTATTCTTATTAAATCATATGTTTATTTATGTAGGTTTTATGTTTGGTACTATCATTACCAATAGATATTAATATACTAAATTATTTCAAAATTGAAACGTAACATTAATCTGGTAACTAAATGATGTTATATAAATCTAAAATTATTATTTCATAAATTATTGGGTTTTTTTGTCTGTAATGTGTAGATGGAGAAATTTGTTGTTTCTTTAATATGGAATGTATTCCATTTTGTTGTTACATAATTTTTTAGGAATTGTAGTTCTTTTTTTAGTATTTTTAAACAATTAAATGGAAGTGGTGGGGTTCTTTTGTGGTTCTAATGAAATCATGCTAGATAAGGAGTTGGTTTTTGGGATTTTTTTGTGGTGTTGTTGAGAAAATGATGTTGTTTTGTATCAATTATTATCCATAGAATATGTAATGTTACTAAAGTAAATGAAATTAAATATGGGACTGGGATTTGGTTATATTAAATAAGGTCTCAAATTAATAAACTTTGTGACTAATATTTGAACTATGAAAAATGTAATTTTATGTGATGAAGTAATGTGATTAAATGAAATGGTAGTGACTAGTAATAATTATAGCATAATTATTATAATTTGGCTGATAAGTTATTAAAATGAAAACTGTAATGAAAAGTGGTAGTGTGAAGAAGTCACATGGTTTTGTTGTTTATTTTTGTGTGATTGTTATTGTGGTTTTGTATTGTGTTAGTTGTGGTATTGATTGTGTTTGTTATGATATGGATGTATAATGATTAGGTGTGGTTATAAGTGTGTTGTGATGAGATTTTCACCCCAATTTTGGAATTTTTTTTATATTTTATTTACTTTACATCTTCATATTTCATATAAAACACCCCACAAG
This sequence comes from Viscum album, assembly GCA_963277665.1. Classification (NCBI taxonomy): domain Eukaryota; kingdom Viridiplantae; phylum Streptophyta; class Magnoliopsida; order Santalales; family Viscaceae; genus Viscum; species Viscum album. The sequence goes on from OY728159.1 coordinate 1,440,753,507, forward strand.
ATGGGTAATGAGACCAACACCCATATGATTTTTTAGGTTCCATGTGTATTACTGAAAATCTATCATGTTGGTGATACAGATAGAGAACTAATACCCTCCCCTACTCTACCATCTATAAATAGTATACACTATTATTTTGTGAGGTTCTGTCATGTTTTTATGTGATTATGATGATTTTATATAGTGGGTATAGGTTTGTGATGTGTTTTTATTGTAGTAGTATATGATATGTTACCATGTTGTGATATTTGGATCTATGTATATGAATGATATGAGAGTTACAGGATATAAATAATTGGGGTATGTGGGTAACTTTTTCATTGAGGATGTGGATATGGGTTACCTTATGATATGTTTTAATAATTATTTTATTACTCTAAATGTGTGAGGATTTCATATGAGATTCTTAGTGAGGTTAAGTGTTAATTGTTGTTGGTAGGTCATGAATTTGTTTTATAATATATTCTCTTCAAATTTGAAATTCTTCATCCATATTATGATAGATTATTGGGATTATTTTACTTTCTATACATTTATGCTCACCCACTATTTTGACCAACGTAGATTGGTTGGTATTATAATTTTTTTTTGAGTCACTAGAGTGGTTGATAGTATAGGAAGAGGATAATGTTTTTATATAGTGATGTGGATATGAATGGAAATAATTAGTGATGATTATTTGAGGTATTTTGGAATGAGAAATATTCATGTAGTTCATTTAAAGATAAAGGTAACCATTCATATGGAAAATCATTTAGAAAATAATATTATTGACAGACATTAGTTATTATGATTATTAAATCTTATTCCTGATTCATAATATGGTGACACTCACATGGAATTGTATATAATCAGATAGATAAAGTAGGGTCAAGTAAATGTTCACCGTAGCTTATACCATGACTTTGTCAATCTAATTAATACATTATAAATTTCAAAGTGGCCATATTGTAGGATCCGATTATAATTTTGGACTCCAAGCTACATTATAAGAATTTTTGTTGGAAATGTTCCAGCTAATATTATTGTGGTAGATGATGTATCAAATTAGATGAATTCCAATGAGAAATAGTCAAAATATCTATGCTATGGAAGAACATATAAAGTGAGTTTTGGAAATTTGAAATCATGGAAGTCTTATACTTTTGAAAATTAAATGATATCCATTTCACTTAGCATTTTAGTGACTATGGTGATGATCTCTAAACTGAAAAAATGAGAACGTGTGGTCCACCCTGTGTTGTTGAAAATTTTTTCTTAAGAGTTTTCTTATGAAATATAGTGAGGCCCAAAATAGGTATAGGGTATCCATTTTGATTTTATATAATTCATGTCCAAAAATGGATAGATGAATAGGAACACATCCTAGAGGTAAGAGTGTTGCCAATAAAGTTATTTGAATATGGTTCAACACAGTTAGTGAGTATGGTGGAAGTCATGATTAAGGGCATGTTTGCCCCAGATTAGTATTTTTGAGAAGGTGTTATATTGTGGTTTTTGAATTTATATAAATTAATCAATTATTTTCAAAAAAAATACTTCAAAACTTATTATTGTATATTTTTTTTGGAATAAATAACCTTAGTTAAATCAAGTTATAATGATTTGATAGTAGATGAACTAAAGGCTATATTTGAAAGAATGAATGTTTAAAGTTTATTGAAATTTAAATTTATAATTCTAAATTTAAATGATTATTTGATTATATAAGATCTAATGTGTAGAAGTGAAAATGTATAGTAGAATATAAAATGTCTGTTCCAATATGAAATGCAAAAAAAATTATAATTCATTTCATATCTATATAAGAAAAGAATATATTTTATGTTTTATTTTGTTTAATTGAAAATGTATTTTAAGTGGAATAAGTTAAGTATACATTATTCAAAAGTATAAATTGCTGGGATTATTCTTCAATAACTATAATTCGATATTGGGATTCATTAGATAATTAATATGGGTTTATGAAGTTACATGATTTGTAGTGTTTATCATGGATAATTGAAACCTTTTATATTAAAGATGATAGAATGAGTTGAAGAAAAATTACTATACTATAATTATTATTTCTATAGAATATGGTTTTGTATTGTGCGAAGATTATTTGAAGATTTAATTTTCAATTGTTCAAATTGTGAATTGATTATATCTGGAAGTGGAATTTGTAGTTGGACACTAAAATCCCCTAGAGAATCAATAATCTTGAAATAATGATGTTGTTTACACATACCGTACACAATGTATCCTTCATGAAATTAATCTATGAAGAGACCTACATTCCTATTAATTGTGCATGAAATTATCCTTGGTGAGGAGTAACCATACCAATACATTTTTCCACAAAACAGTTAATTATATTGAATTCTAGTAAACTAATAGAATACTTTGTGTATTCTCTTTATACTACCCTTTTATCGGTGAACCAAATATTTCCATATCTATGAGACTTTGGTGAATTGAGTAAGAAACTAATTAAATGTTTAATTTTGTTCATTCTAAGAATATAATAAGATTCTGAAGAATGTAACCATATTTAATAGAAGTAGAAATATTTTAACATCATGAATCACACTCCCCCCATGGTGTCTTGGGTCCTTGTAAGTTTTATTAGAGATAATAGGTATTATATTGAATTAGACCTGTATTTAGAAATTCAACCTTTAAGATATGTTATTACATTATTCTGAATTCAATTTATAAAAAATATATAATTATAGTTTAGTATAAGATTGTAAAAGAAGGAATTATTTAATGTGAAGTAGATCATAAAGGTGATATTGAATAATTAGATATTTAAATAAAGAGGAATCAGAAGACAGTATGACTATTTAATGGGTCATATGAACCTATTAATCAATTATAAGATGAACTAACTGATCCTGAATAAGTTGTTAGATATCTGGATACAACTCAAGAACAAATAAAATAAGATAATGATTTAAATTAAAATTATGATGAAACATCTAAGATTATTAAAAGTGTGAGATCTTATACTGTAGAACCAAATGAGAGAATCATGTCTCCTAAGGAATAATTTTATGAATTTAAATGGAATAGTTATGACAATCCCTTATTTGATGATTTATTTAAAAGCAATACTTTGGGAGAATTTTTTTATGAAGATGATTCACATTAATATGTTCAAAATACTAATCAAGAAGTGATATTTGAGGCTGTAACAAGGGCCAATGATGACAATATATAGGAAAATATTGAATCCTTAGAAAAAATATTGGATTAATCTAATGATACAATAAATATACATTACCTGCATATCATTGATAATAAAGATAAACAAATATGATTCCTTGAGGTATCAAAGGAAGAGAATAAAGGTGTTGAAGATTTATATTAAATCAATACACTTAATATTAAATTATAATTTGTAGAAGGACTGATTAAATATTGAATAACTATCATGAATTAACAATAAGATGTGAATAGGACAAAATTAAAAAAAATAGTGTTCTTTAATATTTTTTTATAAATGAAACAAAAAATATATAATGATTCTCAAAGGAAAATATTAAAATATATTAATATCATTATTAGATGAAATATATTGAATCAAACTGAAGTGAATTATTTTGGAGGTAATGATAAATAATATTAAATACTCAGAAGTAATAAATTAGAAAATAAAGTGTTTTTCCACTAAGTTATCAAATGGAAATGAATAGCTTCATAATGTATTGAGACCAATAATTATGTGAATGGTAAGATTTAGGTTTTAAATATTAATAACCAAAAAATCAAGAAAACTATATTGGATTACGAAAGAGAGATAATTGGAGTCCACGATGATATAATATAGAAAGTGTGTTAAAAGGTGAAAATAGTACTTGAATCAATTTAGTGGATTAAAAGAGTGAAATATGACCATATGTATTTTTATTGTTGGATACCTGGTTATATATTGAATTTTCATAAGGAATATATTGAGGTGATTTCATATTATGAATTAATTAAAAAAAGTCATACTATAGGAAAGAATGTAAAATTCATATACTTCTTACTATTATCCTTATACAAGTACTATTTATTGTTTGATATGAAATAAAACTAAGGAATAAAGGATATTATTAGTCCAAATAATGAAAATTACACCTTTGGAGGAATATATTTTTGTTATGGATAACATGACCACATGATACAAAACTATTAAATGGAATTTTTGGGAAGAGATCCATGGATGTAAAAAAGAATTCATAATCACAAAAAAAGATCATATGGAAGAAAACTAAAATGATTTTATGTGGTGTATAGTGATATAAGAAGTATAATTGAAATAAAATCAATTAAATTGATGAATTTATTCAGCGGTGATTACAAAGAATATATTGATACATCACATTTATGGAAGACTATTGTTTGGTATGAATATTTGATCAAGAGATGTTATATTTTTTCTATTTTTGGACATATACAATGGTTATATAGTAATAAATTTCATGTAGATGTCAATATGATATACTTTACTCCTTTCATAATAAAGAGAGAATAATTCACGAATAAGATATTTCTTTCAATTAGAAAAATATTCACAACATTATAATATAGTATTGAATATAGACAAAAAATATCATATCAAACATCAATGTTTATTTATTCCAATGAATAAAAAGAAGAAATGATGGATTTAAAGGAATAAAGAATTTATTTCATTATGGTTACAAAAAACAAGAAAGAGTAATTCTTAAGTGTTTTCATCTATACCGCTATAATGCAAGAAAAATAGGCATGTGGAGTTACCTTTTCATAGAGAAATAAGCATGTAATAGAATTATCAAATAGTGCATTAAGTAATGAAATTATACTAGTGAGATGAATATCACTAATGAAAAAATACAAAGCCAAGAAATAAGGATTACCATTTATTATGCAATTAAAAAATCTTTAATAGATAAAATTACCACATAAGTAGTATATAATTATTTAGAGGAGAGGACGCATGAGAAAGAAAAGGGTCGGGATGAATAATGAATTAGTGTTTTTATTAAAACGAATGCAACTAAGAGAGAGAAAATGAATATAGAAGTGGAATTAGAATTATATTGAAGCTGAATTATTTTTAAGTATAATTAGTCGCATTTGTGAGATGTTTTATTAGAATAAAATAGATTATGTGAAATCAAATATTTAGAATGATGGTTGTGCATGTGGTGATAAAGGAGAAATAAGAATTATAAAGACTCTAAAGAAAAATGGAAAATATCAATTATCTTGTAATGGAAAACCATAATCCTATTCATGGGAATATAGATGTAACCCTATATATAAGAGCATAATTAGTTTATTATATAATAATAAGAGAGATATATGATCCATGTGGTATTTTAATTCTAATATATGGTTGCATGGTAATAGTTTTTCTGATTTGATCGAATACAAACATGTGTTATGTGTGTGTTGAAAGATGATGTTTTTATGAATGAAAAGGAATATATAAGTCAATACAGGTCATCTTATCAGTAGAAATAGAAAAAAAGGCACAAACAACCAGTTGATGATGAAACTAAAATACAATTTTCTACTGTATCTTCTGAAATATGCAGTGGTGATAAATTTAAAGTAATATCGAGGAAAAAATTTATCCATATATGGTATCAGTAGTGAAAATGAAGAATCACAATTAGTATAGAGATTGATTGGATGTGAAATAGATGTTAATTTCATATCACATAATTTCATTTGTTATTTATCTAACTTTTTAATTTATAATGTGGTATCATTCAATTAAAAAGAGGTGTATGTTTAAAAAAATTATGTGGGTATCCTATTAAAGAAGAAAATATATTCATAAAGGAAGGTTTTGTTCTATTATTTTATTAAATAAAAATGTAGTACCATTTAACTCAAGTTTTTTCATGATCCATAAACACTATTAGGAATAATATTTTATAACCCTCAAGTGTTTATTATGTGTTGAATATTCACATAATAATTATTATTTCTAACTAAGGAAAAACAGAAATCAGTGTTTATAATTCAAAGGCTATTTAGCCTCATCTATAAAAGTAGATGTCCTGTAAAGAAAGGATGATCATAGAAATAATGTAGTTTCAACAATTTTCAATTTACTAGTTATTCTTATTTGTTTAACATGTTGTATGTTATAAATTCTTATAAATAACTCTTTATGAACTAAATTTTATTTAATGTGATTATGATCATAAGAATTGTTTTTTTAATGAAATTATATTAATATATCTATAAGTATTAAATGAGGATAATGAGTAATATATATATTTTTAATAACAAATAATCATGGATACTACATATATTTTTGACTTTTGAGTCTTAAAGAAATTGTTTATTACTCTTTTATAAGTGGTAGATTCACTCATAATAGTTATAATGAAGAATTGAGTTGAATTTTTAAGAAATTTTATAGAGGTTTATGGGTGATATGTTTTATATTCTTACATTCAAAATTTTGATGATGTAGCCGATTGTCAAAAATCATTAATAAAGGCAAGTATTGATGAAAAAAGATGAAATAGTTAAGGGTATAAAAATATATATATTTACTTTTAATGTCTCATGAAATAGGTATGTTGATAAAGTGGTAGTAAACCCTCATGGAGTTACCCCAATGATGTTTATAAATGTCGGGAGAGTGCATCTGAAGATAAATCTAAAAAATAAGATCCATTTTCATTCATTTGACCAAATGGGGAATTAAAGTGTTTATAGACCATATTGTTATTCCAATAAAAAATTGGGAGGAAATTATGTTGGAAGGACCTTTACATTTTTTTCATAAATGGGGTAGGAAACCCAAGGGTCATGAATCCATAATAATAGAGTAAATCAAGGGTTTATTGCATAAGGACATGAATCATAAGAGTGTGAAATAAAAATGAAAATAGAGATATTATTAAATGCAAAGAAGTTTGGATAATGTTGGATTAGTTTTCAATCACTATAGTTTTTGTTAGGACAAGAATAAGATAGCGTTTTGATGTTGTACACAAATGATGAATGCATATATTTAATGATAATGGTGGGATTTCCTTCATAACATTCATAATTAACATATAATATTTATTTATAATGGTTACCATGAATATGTAAACCATATTCAATACAGTAATTTATTGAACAACATCATTTAATGTATTTATTCAAAACTATAGAGGATTTCTAATATATTATGACTCTCAAACAATTATCTAGAGCTGGATAGAAGTGGTATGGTGAAGGAACCCATCACTATGGCTTGAAAAATGACATTAAGAATCTGGTGAATATGTTTTGACACTTGTAATTTCCAGAAAGCAAGATCATATAGGAGTATTTGAATGCCTACCAAATGAGAAGAATCTTGGTTATAAATTTTTTAGATAACCATATTGTGGAAGACATCAATCCAAATGACAAGATTGACTTCGATAACTGGTTAGGCTATCTATTTAGTGAAAAAAAAACCATGATGGGAGTTGTGGAATTTTGATAACGTGGATTTCATGGGGTTTTTCAAATGGTATTCATGAAATTTACACTTTGAAGTATAAGCTAAAATGTTGAGAATGTGTCCTCTACATCATAGAGCTATATGTATTGTCTTGTGTGACTTCATGTGTAGCACAATGTGGATTGAAATGGGTGTAGAGGTTTTAATCTTTGATTTATAAAATACTTATTCAAAATAGAATGTTGATATAGACAATACCAAAGTTATAAGTGTGTTATCTATCTGCATTTATATATATTGTTTAATAGGGGTAGATAGAATGGTGTAATCCATGGTGAATGGATTTTTTTACAAAAATAGGTGATTTTTGACTAAACCATTCCATGGAGTTTGAATTTATTTATTTTATGCCAAAATTTTTGAATTTACACCCTTAAAACTTCTTTGTAGTTCTGGGTCAAGATTAAAGGATGAAATTAAAATCCAATGGGGATACTTTGATGAAATATGGTCCAAAGTTCATATTTAATGTAATTTAAATTGGATGGTGGGTGATATTTTTAATTATAAATTAGGAAATAAAATAATTTTTATGTTATGTCATATATGTTGTGCATAACTGAGAATATACAGCTTAAAAGAAAATATACTGAATAAGAAAGGAGAAAGAATTTTGTGTTCCTAATTGGAAGGAGACAGAAACTTGGAATTCATTAAATATTTTTATTAGAAGGGAACCATGTTTCTAGTCGATTATGTTAAAATTAAAATATTTTTGAAGTAAATGTTTTGTTGTACACATTATTGGATGTTATAATTTTCATGGATTGTCCTCGATGAAATGGAAGTGGATAGAGGAATAATATATTTAATTCTTTTAGTTTTTTAATTTAACCAGAGTTCATGTGTATATAATGGATACATCTACCCTATCGAAGTAATGAAGAGATAATGATGTGATGAATTATCCAATGATGGAATTATTACATATCGAGAGTTTTGGTTTCTAATATTAGAAGATTGTTTCAAGATTAATGTCACAATTATTATAAAATGGAATTGGTCATATTATAAAATAGAATGTTTATAAGCACATTAGAATACATTGGAGTATACAAACCAAAAAAATGATTCAATTTAGACATATTTAACTTAGAGTAACCTTTAGTTCATTAAAACATGAATAGTTTCACAATTATATAAACTAATATCTTCTATAATGTAGTGTATAGAGGGGAAGAATAGGCATTGACCCTTGGTGAGATATGATCTTACATAAATCATCTATAGGTAGTGATAATATGTATGTAGTGAGAATGTACCTAATAAATTTATATGTAGTGAGCCTTAGTGAGGATTTAAATTACCGAAATGTGTGTCTATAAAACATTTAGTTATAGAGGAATCTATTACACCAACAAAATGATAAATATATACTCCATGGTGTAAAACAATTTGGAATTTAAAAACTCGATGAACCATTCATTTATTTTTTCTATATCTATTTGACTTGATTGTATGAAATATGATGGTAATTAATGTAAAACTTTTGTTTCTTCTAACAAGGGAGAATGATCATAAATAAGGAGAGTATATATAAAAGAAGTAAAAATATAATAAAACTCTAATTTAACCCAACTAAGGGTGTCTCAGGTCCCAACACTCTAACTTATATATATTATTTTAACAGAATATAGAGATAAAATTGTTGATCTTCTTAACATTAATATCTCATTTCATTATGTTTTTAGAGATGGATATGTTGCTATAGGATCTTTTCATAGTATTGTATTTATTTTTGAGACCATATATTATTGTATATATCTACATAAATTGTGTACTTTGATTTATTTTATGTGAGTTGATGGGGTGTATTATTTATTTTATCTAATATTCCTTTAATTTTTAAAGGTAGTGCCTTAAATATGCGTGTTTTATATACTATATGATAGACTCAAAATCACCACTTATAAGTGGAAGGCCCCAAGGCTGACATTCAACTTTTATACCAACCTTGGAGGGGTTCTAAAAGATAATGTTAGTGTGAATTTGAATCTAAGATATGATTGATTGTTAAAATTGACTATAGAAATAGGTTTCAATGAGGATATAGTTGAATTTTTATGTAAACGGTATTAATTTTCCTTAATATTCTATGTATGAAAAAGAAACTAACTAGGACACAATCATATAGGTCCTGGGTTAAATGACTCCAGATTCTTATTATTTCTAATAATACTAATGCGATATAATTATTATTAGGTGGTAGAGACCTAGTTTTTTAACATATATCATTCTAGTTTTTTCTTGGGATTGAATTTGGGAATTTTTTGGAAATTAAAATGGTTTTAAAAAATTCCATATGTCCCTAGCTTAATGGTTCATGTTTATTTTATATAAATTACTAGTGGAAGTAATACATATGTGGGTTATAAATATAATATATAGTAATATACACTAATTGATAATCGGAGAGTTGTTTCTGAGGAGCATGATACATAAATAATGTCACTACATGAATTTTATTGTAAGAGCAGGTCAATATATAAGGGGAATGTCTTTAATCCTAATATAAATTAATAGTTATATGAGTTATATATTTCATTTTTTTTATCCAATATATCAAAGAGAATTATATTTTTTTGGTTTTTATTTTTTTCTGGGGATAATGTCCTTAATAATTCATCTTATAAAATGGGGAACATGAGGAATTAGTGATATCGTGGGAGTTATTTCATTTTCAATTTATTTCTATGGCCCTTTTATTGACATTAAATATAATAGGGAAGAAAATGTTAATCAATCAATTATAGTATATGATGTGAATGACAGATCAAATAATTTAGTATGAGGACCTTCTTTGGTATTGACATGATCATCTCCTTGAAAAAGAAAATACTAAGTTGCATTATGAGGTGGTGTTTATTATAGGTATTTAGCAACAAGTCACTATTTTACATTGTTTTCATTTGTTGATGTGTTTTTGAAGGACATGTTTATAGAGAAAATGTTAGTATGGGATAATGAATCTCAATAGTGAAGATATCATAACATTCCAAGGAGTAGATCTTTTATTAGTGGTTCCCATATATTTGGGAAGTTCAGATTTCATAAAGTATGGAGTTAGACTTAGGATTTTTTTCAACTTCATTGACTTTGGTAGTTCATAGGCCTTTACGAGGAACTATGCATTATTTTTTTTCTTATAGAGGTTATATCTATTATAAGTTCTAGTGATCAACCATTATTTAGGGTTAGCAGGGGGAAAATTTTCAATTTTCATATCATCCACTATAATAGTTACATTATTGGCCTTATCAATAGTAGTGGGATTCTTATGATTTTGGGTAGTTAAGTGGAGATGAATGTAGTAGTGGAAACCCTGATGATGATACCTATCCTTAGAAACATAATTATTTTCATGGTCATGGAGGTAGATATCATTTAGGCCTGTGAGGTAGGGAAACATGGCTTGGTTATATGTAATCTATAGATTTTATAGTTCCATATGGAATAAATTTTTATGGGGAACCATCTATTTTAAGATTATATTTGTTTATGAATTCTTTGATTCAATATATCCACCCTCTTCCATTGTACCAGACATTTTTTTAGCGTTGACTCAAGGGGGAGTTACTTATAATTCCCCTTTTATTGTATAATCCATCTGAAGGCGGAGATATCTTTGTTGAAGTGTGTTGGGGTTGTGAGATGACGATGGGTAAACAAATGTTAATCAAATATTGTTTTCATGTTATGGTTACAACAATACAATTTCATCCTTTTCATGGATTTATTGTATTCAATTATAGTTGTTATTGATTTTTTTTTATGATATTATTCATTAATTATATAAATGTTAATCTTTCAGTGATTGATAGCAATCAGAATACTTGAAAAAATTATATAAATTTATAGTTTTTTTATACTCCCCTACCAGAGTTTATATTAGGATTAGTAGGGGTTGAGGAAGTAATTTTTTATATTTTTCATTGTTTTTACTAATTAATTTCATAAATATGTTGTGAATCTACCCACTTAATGTGGCTTATATTAAATAATTTAATTAAACTATGTTTCTCCTTGATTTCTCTGTCTCTTTATATGATAAAACTATAAATGTTATAATAGGTTCATATTAAGATAGAAGATCTATTAAAAAAAATATCCATCAACTTATATCACCTTAGGGGAGCTTCAGGGTTGGTTTTCAGGTAATTAAATTGTACTTTTCATCTATTTATTGATTATGGTTGGTTGAATGTTGTTAGGACAAATAGGGGCCTATATACCCTGAGAGGGGGGGTGAATCAGGGTATGGATATTCTTTTTCAAAGATCTTCCTGCCCCGCTGGATCTTGACCTCTTTGTTACAAGGGTCACTTTGTTTTCACTTTTGTGTATGTTATGATCACTTACATTCTCCTTTATCTGATGATGATGCTTTTAAATGCAATGTAGGAAAATTAGCAGGCAGCTGCAGAGATTTTTACTTAGTTCACCGCAAAGGGCTACGTCCAAGGAGCATACGCCGGCAAGTTGCATGTCGTACCAATTCCACTAGACTTCACTAGCTGTGGATTACAATGTTCGGGCTAGATCACTTCTATGACCAGGCTCACTGCATATACAAGGTTTAGGGTCAGCTCACTTCTTTTCCAAGGGTCACTCCCTATTTCCCTCTCTCTGGCTCACTGCAGGTGGAGAGGATCACCTTTTCCCTCTTCCTAAGCTCACTGCTCTGTGAAGGGATTCACTCACAATTTATAGACCTGTAGGTCTCTTCATTTCCATTAAGGAATGCATCTTTCCCTATATGTAGATGCTCTGTTGAAGTTCAACTTTCATCCACTGATGAATACCTCTTTGCATCTGAACACTGGGCAATTCCTTTTGGAAACACCTTCGCAAAGCACTCAACATCGATAGGCTCCCAATTTCGTGAAGCTCAACAAGCCTTCGCGAAGCTCCTGCCTTTTCGTGAAGCACTCTCGTGAAGCTCTCTCACGAAGCACTCTCGCGATGCATAGACCTTCGCAATGCTTAGGCTGTCGTGGAGCTCCTGCCTCTCTGCGAAGCTCACCGAGCCAACGCGGGGCACACGCCTTTCGCGGAGCTAGAATAGCCGCCGCGAAGCTACCCTTTCGCGAAGCACACTGCCTTCGCAAACCACCTATGCGAACCGAGAGCAATGGATTTTCTCTGAAAATTATATCTACTTCGCTCGAAGGCGTCGGCCTCTATTTATAGGTGATACCACCGACCATCGTCCCTTCTGCACGAAGTCAACGCCACGTCCTCTCAAATCGCGAAGCTCCAAAGTTTCCGTCGGAATTCTGTCCAAATCGCGAAGCACCACGGCACTTTTCCGTTTCGCGAAGCTTGACGTAGTCGCGAAGAATCACCGACAACATACCTTCATGACTTCTCCGCGAATCTCCCTCACAAATCCCAACATTCCTTTGCACCTTCGCGGCAAAGCTCCCTCGCAAAGCCCTTCACCGCCGCGATGCGCTTCAGCCTCTGCCGTTCGTGAAGCTTGATGTAATCGCGAACCATCACCGCCTCCATTCTTCTAGTCTTCGCGATTTCCAAACCATGCATCCTATATTCGCGAAATTCATGCCTTTGCCATATTAAATTATGATCTTCATGAAAATCCTATTTTCGCGATTCTTACCCAACTCCAAATTTTGGACCCCAAAAATTTGGCAAACACTGGGAAACGGTGCCACCTTGTACTGGTCTTTTGTACCGCCTCCAGATCGTCCTTTCCTTTGTCATAGTTCTTTGTCAACATGGAATGTCAACAAATTCTCGGGAACTCAACAATTCTCCATGGAAACCTACGTTGTCAACAAACACAATCAACCCAAAAATACTGCAATGTTACCATGAAGGATTCTTTCCCAACAAATGTCATTATGGTGAGGAATCTCTATCACCTCATATAAAGTGATTATTTACTTAATTAATTTATATGATCAGAAAGGTACTATTATATTGATTTTTGTTATGGATATCATCAAATGTGGGTGAAGTAATAAGATATGGGTCATTATGGACACATAAAGTGCATTTTTATACTATTTGGTCTCATTAATGTTTCATATATTTTAAAATGATTGACAAACTATGTATTTTAAGAGTTCATAGATCAATTTCTTATTTTTTTATTAAAAATAAATCATATATTTGAGGTTAGAGGAGGATCATATGTAGATTTTTAGGTCTATTATGGAATTTAATTAATGAAATTATCTTCATGGGAAATTTTCCATGATCATGTACTAGATGTGTGATGTGTGTTTTCAATGGACTGTTGTGTGTCAGAATAGTGTGGCTATCAATTCTTCAATAATCGAGGAACATATTTCATTAGTGGCATTTATAAATTGGATGGGGTTCTTTTCTTCCATAGTCTTATAAGCTATTATATGAGATTCAAGTTTGATTTATCTGGGATTTTATTCCCTTTGATATCACTTGACATGAATTATAAGTCCATTATATGGGTAGATTATTTTTGTAGGGAATATGGTTACATAGAAGATAAGCTTATTTTTTCTCATATCCTTTAGTATCTAGAGAAAGGATTCACTTTTGAAATTTTATATAATGTTTCTACCCATTTAATTGCTTTTGTTTTGATACATCATTGGGTGGTGATCCCTTTGGGGTGTCAGTAGATACATATTTCTATGATTAAAAATTATATATATATTCCCTACATCCACTGTAACCCATGAGAGGTTTTTTCCTATATCATAATATATGGTATGAGCATATCGTAGTGTATGAATTTCATAAATCCAAGTGATCTGAGATACATTAATTAGAAATTTAAACATATATTTTGGGGATCTATTGGGTATTTATTTACAATCATTTTTTTTAAGTGAAGTTGTTTAATATTTCAAAAATTGTGATGAAATATTAATTCAATAAATATCATGATAAAAATAAATTTTTGGGTGGTTTAATGATAAAATGTTATTTAGTTTGATTTTTAATTTCAATTGTTGAATCATATTTGAAATTTAATTATAAAATATGGGGATTCATCAATTTTATTTTTATTTTTTATCATTGATTTCACAAATTAACTCAATGGAAATAAAATTAGGGGCTATATCTAAAAATTGGATCATTCGGCATCTATTAAAAAATTCAACCAGATATGATGATGAATTATATTAGCTACAAAATAATTCAAGTTTATCTAACATATACATGAATTAATATTCCCATGGGAGAGCACATTTAGTTAGAAGGTCTTACTATACTCACTTGTGAGGATGGAAATTAATAGTCAAGGCATGCCGCATGGAGGCCCGGGAGATGAGCTCCGGTAATCTGCATGTACGTCCTGCAACTAAGAGTTGGTGTGCAACCTATGTGACCCTTGATCATTTTTTGAGATATACATATCAAAACCCTATGGGTAGAGGAGCTATATAAGGGGATATAACTATCATAATGTGGTTGTATAGTGGAGTTTGATATTGACAAAGGTTGGTGTCTGAGATGGAGAAAGGTAGAAATATAAATTTGGAATCTTCTTATTCTCTTCTCTTATTTCATGTCCACTGTTTCATGATGTTAAAATTGAATATTTTTGTAGTTTCTTCTATCTGTAATTGAAATTTTCATTGTATTACACTAGATGAATGGAAATATATTTTACCTACACTTGGATCAGTTATAATAATGTGGTATGATTTTCTTTTTATACATAGTTTTCATTTCCTCTAATTTATGAGCATCCTTTTCACTCTAATCTATGAACCAATAGTTAAAGAGTATAGGTTCCTTTAAATTTTGATCTAAAATTAAATGATTTCTATTTAGAAAAAAATTTCGTCAGAGTGTTCTATGATAAGGTCATGTTGTTACGTTCTTAAATCCCCTTTTCAAATAACAACATTACTTATATAGTTAATTATTTTTAAAGCTAGTGTTTTTTATCTTAATTATCTGTTTTCTAACTTCACTAATACCATTTAATATTCATTCTTCCTCTCACATGATGGTTTTGTCAATATTTTCTTCCTTCCTTAACTATTTTCCCTCATATGTTCGCTTTAAAACCTCAAAAATCAATGCAACTATATATGGTATTTTTGTTGAATATAATTATCCTTATATATGGTTAGACCATAACATTTAAAATACTATATATTAGTTTGTTATGAAATGTAAATTTTATACTAGCTAGTAAAAATAATTTATCAAATTTTGGTACTGCTACCAGGGAAGGAATGTGGTTCCAATTAAAAAAAATTAAAATTTAGAATAATAATAATAATAAATTTATTCATAAACAATTATATATTGAAAATTTGAAATCTAAAAATTTATTTTGTTTTGTCCACTATATTGTGTTCAAATATGAATCTATTTGAAATCAACCCATTCTAATAAGTTAGGATTCTACCTCAATATTGAATCATGTCATATCTAAAATTGAAAATCACCATTTGGCCCTTAAAATTTTACAAGGATTGAATTAAAATTTAAAAAATAAAAATTAATGATACAATAAATCTAAATGTTATTCTACCATATATTATAAATATTTTCCTAGAGATTTTGAGACGTACAGTGTTATATTTTCCTTCAGTGATTGGTAGTCCTTCTTGCATAAGGTATTATCCGACTTCTAAGAACTATGATGTTAAGTAATCGCATGCATTTATTTTACCTTCCATTATGGAAAATCCAAATAAATATTAAATTAAGTTCATTATATATTTTAATAGTTCATTTCACCAGTTATAACCATAGGATTTATGTGAGGTATATATTAGTTTGAAGGTGTTTAATTTTTTCATAATGGAATGGCTAGGAGGATATTCTAGATTTTATATCAAGATACATTTGAAAATTGTGACCAAATATACAACTCATTTTTCACATTGTTTTATCCTATGAACACCACAATTTATGGGAGGCAAAAAATTGTAGGTTTTCTCCAAGATAATGGAGAAGTCATTCATGAAACATGGGATACATTTAGAGATTCACTTTGGAAATGACCCAACCACCAACTACCTCTACATATTCTTATTGAATATTTCTATACTATTATCACTTCATACCATTATGATATTATTTATATGTATTATTTTGTTGATTTATAAAATTTGATAGATATAAAGATAAAACATATTTTTGATAAATTTTTTCAAAACACACAAAACAAGAACAATAGAAAAAGAACTATTCATATGGGTGAAACAGACAAATTGGTTTCTATTGTTAATGATTAATAACATAGGATGAAATATAATATATATATTGGATATATGAAAAAACTATAAATGTATGTACCATTGTTTTTCTAGTAATTTAGTTTGATGAGAATACTTAGTTTTTAATTATAGTTCTATAAAATATGTGTAAAATTATCCTACTTCAATCCAATTTAATTTTAGAAACTACGATTATCCAAACCTATCATGGAGTGACTAAGGGGGGATCAAAAAACCTTATCCTTCCCATGGGTACTCATGTAACCAGATAAATTAATTGTAGAATATGGATGGACATTCAATTTATAATAATAATTAAGTGTTTTTTGTTACAGATTTTTTCACATAGGTAGACTCCCAGTAATCTACAATTGATAAACAATAAATTCAAATGGGTAAAATTGCTAGGTATCTTAGTTTTAGGGATATAGGCTAACTACCAAATAACACAGTAATGAATTCCAATGAATATGTGATTGTTTTCACCTCGATATCTAACCTAAATACCTAAAATAATATTAGGGTGATGCCTAGTTAAGACGAGATTGAACATTTATGAAAACCAAAGAAAAAATCCAAAAAATATATATATTGAAAACTAGAAAAGAAGTTAAAAACTGAATATAAGGATGAATCGTCACATTATATAGATAATTAACGAAGGAAAATATAGTGGAAATAATTATGGAAGTAATGAATAAAATAGGGTTTGAGGTTGTGGTAAAAAATCAACCTATTTTATAAACATTATACCCTACACATTATGTTTCCCAAGTGAATCAAACAAAAGAATGGCAATCATGACTACAAGAAGTCTCTTAAACTATTTAAATCCTTAAACTTTGCCATTCCCTTTTCTAAATTAGGATTCATTATTCCACCACACGATATATTTCCTAAATATCATTTAGCTAGAAAAAGCGATTGTGATTAATTAGACGACATAAATTAAAATGAAGGGTTTATTTCATTACTTTTAACTATGTCAAATTCTAAATTTAAATACCTGTGTAGTTTTTTGAAAAATGGAAAATATGAAATAATGGAATTTAATTATATATTTGATTTGGGTGTTACATTAAAACATATTCTATAATCATTTTTTCAAGAGTAGGGTATAAGGGAACTAACACCACAAGATGTTTCTAAAAAATTATTTGATAGGTCAATCACTCATATTTATAAAAGGGTGGATGATCTTTTAGTTAAGGTTGGAAACTGAACTTTTCCCTCTCATTTTATAATTCTATAAATGGAATGTGATGAAATTTTTTTAATTATCTTTGGAATATCTTTTCTAGATACATGTGATGTAGTTATAGATATTTCCTATGGTAAATTTACCCTCTATATTAGTAACGCTCTAAATGAGTTTCATGATTTTCATACAAACATACTAATTGTTAGATGTAAACTAATAGATGTCATTGAGGAAGAATTTTGAGTAGTGTGAAGATAGATTATCATCATCTCAATGATGAAATAAATAAATAATCAATCAATAAAAACTTTAGAGATTGTTATTTTGAATTTGATTCCACATAAGTGGTTACAGGATTTTGTTGTATTGGGAGAAGGATTAGGAAAACTATTACTATGAACCATGAAATATTTTAACATGAATAATTATTCTATTAAGAGAGTATTACTCAGTCGTATGGTGCACCCTTATTGTTTTCTCTATGTGACAATATCTACTCACTTGTTTCCAACTTATATATAGTTATTTGTACCTATTATAAGAATATTCCCATGGTATTTTCTATTATTAATGAATAATTTTAATGTAGGATAAATTTTTGTTTTTATTTTCAAATACTCTAGATGTTGAAAATAATATTCCTGACCCTGTTGAGAGTGTTTATAATAAAACTCTAGAACAATTTACCATTAAATATAGTAGGCTTATTCCTAATTGATTTAGATTATTTGAGGAAGATTTTTTATCCTTGAGATTAAAAATATCATAGTAGAGATAAGGCATTATCCCCCGTCTCAAACAATGATGTTTACTCTAAAATTGATTCAATGGATTTTAGAGAGAAAGTTAAAAAATTGTTTCACCTATTTTTGATTTCTTGATTACCTAATGTGGGGACGAGAACATAGGGAATGATGTTATATTTTTTGATAATATTTCTTAGAAAATTTATTCAATATATGTTCTTTTTCTAGTTTATAGATTTAAATCGATAATGGTTGATAAACATACCTCTAGAGACTTGGATATAATTAACGGAATTATATAATATTCTGATGTTTTATAACCCCATATATAATAAGATAATGTTTCCAAACAAATCAATGATGTTACAATCCTCAAGAAATCGTACCCATAGTATGATCATGGTTAAATTATTCGGGTGGATATAGATAGTCACTAACAATTTTGTTATTTGTGAAGAAACCCATGGGTTTACATGTTTGAAATTTTTCTTTCATTTCAAATAGTCTTATCTCACTTAGTTGTGTGATTCTCCCATTTTAATTACTGAAAATCAGCACAACCTCAAAACCATAAGTATCGTTTAGGCTTCTATATACACATGAATCTCTCTTATGTATGAATTATTCAAAGATATTTTTCCTACTTATAAAACATAAATCCATTATCACACATCAATGCATTATGTGTAGGGATCACATGTTGCTACATAAGAATAAAATTCTCATTTACAAACAAATGGAGCTCCATCAATGTAGAAATACAACTACCCCTAGGTTTATTGACCACAGAAAGGGATAAAGAGGTCATTTGATCATGTGACCATGAATTGGGTTGGTTTAATAAATTAATAGATATACTAAATTCATGAAGAGGTAGTAAGACCGACCACATGACAATGTAAATTAACAGTGAGTTTATCAAACATAATAAGAGAGGACTAATCGTGCATGATCATTCATCTACTATAACAAAGAGATGATTGTCCATAAAGTGAAGTCAACATGAGTTCAATCAATTAACTGTAAAAAGAAAATCATAATCAAATACATTTCTAAGTGTCGATCAATCATTCCAGTCTTTGATTGACCACATAATGGGATGAAACTACCATAGAACTTCATCAATATTGAGTGGATTATCTGAGCAGTCAATCAACCAAACATATGAAGGGTGCCTAGTGATCATGTGTTATATCAAATGACCAAAATAAGTGCTTCAACCTACCATTCCGGAATGAAACTATCCTCGAGATTCATAGACAATAAAAATACACAACCAATCACTCTAAGGTATTCAACTGACCATACCATAATTTTGACAACATAAAAATCAATTTTTATTCAAATCTGAAAGTATCTTTACATAGGATAATCTAGATCAAAGCACCATTCACTCATAATTAGCTTATATTAACATTGATCTTAAACTATATATTTATAATGAAAATAAATTTTTTATTTTATATGGTGTTGAATAAATAAACCAAGTATTTTTCCAAAGTAGAACCTGATGAGTGCCTTGAATAAATATAACTACACTAATCAATATCATAATATGATAATTGTTTTAATTTATTTACTCTTAATGCTTCAAATATATGTTTACAATTTTTCAAAGGGTTTGGTAATGTTCAAAACATAAAATATCTTTTATATTTCATGTGTTTCATGTTGTAATTTTACTGCATATTTTTGGTCACTTTTACTGTCTTTTTTTCTTTCATTACTAAATTTATATTCATGGATTCCTCCTTTTTTAACCTTTTTAAAATCATTTATAAACCAAAATTATAAGTATATGTATTTAAAAATAGGTTTCTTAAAAAATCATTTAAATAGTGTCCAGTAGAAACCATGTGCATTCTTTGATTTTTTAAAATTGTTTGTGCTTTTTTTGGAAAAATTATATTTTTGCTTTATTGTTAACAATTTTTCATCATTTCCCTCTGATAATATTCCAAAATATTTTCAAACCAAATAATTTTATTGAATCTAGTACCTCAAGATTAAATATTGGTGGAAATAAATGGTTTTAGATGTGGGTGTGGGACATTAACTATGTTTAACTATATTTCAATGTTGTACACAGTAGAATCCCGATATTTTTTTGAATTTTCATAATTTTACGGATTACAAGATATTTTCAGTAGCCGACATTTTTTATGAATATTGAAGGAAATATTTCCACTATGAAAAGGTTAATATCTTATATTACCCTATGGAAATAATTGAGTGTGTCATATCCATTTCTCCCTTTAATGTTATTTCATGTATTTGAACATTGGGATAATGATGTCCAATCATAATTGGTTTAGATTATTTTGACTAGTTTTTAAACTCATAAGCTATGAATTAAAAGAGTATAGGGAAAAATACCAAATTTATTGAGAAATATGTATTATTTAATCTAAAATTTGTGGAGTTAGTTATTCACTATATTAAATTTTTTATCTCACTCTTCCATTGGTTGTGTCTATTTATTTTTTGGTAGGTTACTTGATTCTATTCACATAGATATTCTTTTTGGAGTTCCAATTAAATTAAAATTAATGTTTTCATAAAACTTTTCAAAATATTCAACCAAAATATTAAATATTAAACTAAAACAAACATAAATTTGATGTTTCTTATGTAGAATAATTTTTTCAAAATATTCTCTATGGATTTATTACCTATTAAACTTTAAACTATTTTTTAATGAGGAATTATTTAGTTTTTTTAAAACAATTTAGAAATTGTTATTCATTGAGTATCAAGATAAAAATATGTGTTTTAGTTTTTTAATTTTATTTTTTTTATTTTTAATATTAATAATTGGAATATATTTTGACTTTCATTATTTTAATCTGAAGATTTATAAAAAATTTAGTATTTTTTGAAGGTATGATTTCAAATATTTAATTAGTAGAAATTGATGGTGTGGGATGATGTCATGGGTAGAGCACATGGGGTGGTGTGAGGTATAACTCAAGTGAATATAATGATGATTGATCTCTTCCTGAATTCATCTAGATTTATTAAACATAGATAATGTGTAAATTTTAAATAAAGTATAATGTTCCATTATAGAGTTTTGCTGGAGTCACCTAATAAGAGGGAAATAAATAGTAATGGAAATCCATGTGGGGAATAAAGATCTAGTGGAAGCTACATGAAAGTCACTGATATAGGATTTGATGCATGGATTATTTTTCTAAGAACAATTTCAAGACATACACATCCTGATATTATAGGGAGAATATCTGACTAGTGTATATATCTATCTTAATGTTTCTGTATAGTGGAATTCGAGTTGAAAGAAGGGGGTGATCTCATTAGTGAATATTTTTTATCTCTTCTCTAATTTCTCATCTATTGTATCATTATGTTTACATTAAATAATTTTTTATTAGTGATATGATTCATTAAATAGTCTTGGGGATTGGACTGGATGAATTGAAATATATTTAACCTTTTCATGCACTAGTTTTAATCCGGAATACTATTTTCCATTTCTTACATATTTCACATTTTCTATTTTTCATGAGAATATGTTTCCCCCTTCTCTATAATCTGATAGGTAAATAGTATATGTTCCTTTCAATTTCAATCTGTAACTGAATAAATTAAATAAAAAATTAATAGATCTATATTACTTCATGAATAAGCAACCTAATCTTGTGATCTATTTTGAAAAACAATTTTTCGGATAGTTCTCTCTGAATTTTACTTATCTAATGAAAATTAGGTACTTCAATCCTCTCGTTACATAACTTCAACATTGTTGTGTTTAATTTCATTTTAGAGAAGCATTTTCTTCTATCAATTCAATCCAATCCAACATTCCTAAATCTATTTACTATTCCATTGTCTTCTCAAATACTGGTGATCTGAGTATTTTTAGAATTTATTAATTATGTTCCAACATCGTTTAACTACATAACATCACATATCAACACTTTTTTTATTTTCATTCGTTGTTTTTATTTTATTTTAGTTACACAACTTTATTGTTGACTTGGTTTCAAACCTACTTGCCATAGGGAAATTGTAGGTTGGTTATAAATAGAAAAAATTTATACAATTCATTGACCTAGATTATATCACAATATTATATCATATTAAGACCCAGGCTTAATATATATTGATATTACATCTTTTTTATGAATATTCAACAATTTAAAAAAGTTCATTCATGAGGATCATAACCATTTAGTGTTTTAGGAAACATGGAAACTTAATTCTATATCGTGGGGAATGATCATTAATATCTCCCTTAAATATATTCCTCTTTTCTACCCCTACTTAAAAATATTCTTCATAACATTGGGAAAAATCATAGGAAATAGGAGAGCTCAGATGATCAGTAAGTGTAAACAAGGGAGATAGGTATGCATAACATGATAATAAGGGTATGAGGACATGATAATAACATTCTAATATTAAACCATGCATATCCAAGATTAAAACCGATGGTCATGGTATAAACAATGTTGGTTCATAGGACATGAATCGTAAGGGAATCAAGAGAATAATCTATGAAATAATAACAAAGGAATAAGAAAAGGAATCATAGAAAACACATAAACATATAAAATTGTTTCCATAGTATTCAATGATTACATCCAAGACAATATTAGTTTAATGATTTTACTCTCCAAACCATCATAGATTTCATGTTTCACTCTCAATTCTATATTAGTTGAAAAATTACATTATTGAACTCGCATCACTCCCTATTCAAACCATGTATTGTTGAACTAGGTTCACCTCCCATTCCATCCATATATTACATAACCATAATCCATCCATATTCCAGCACTGTATTACTAAACCTAATTCACTTCCTATTCTAGCCTTGTATTACTGAATCGATTTATCATCTCATTCCATAACTGTATTAATAAATTGATTTCACTCATCGTTCAATACTTTTCAAAATAAACCGAGTTCACTTATAATTCCATCCATATCTATATCATATGATATACATATTTTTTTCAATAAATTATAGGGAAAAATAGGTCTCTTCCATCACATAATCAAATAATTTATTCATGTTCCACGAGATTTTAAAACATACATCATATCAAGACCAATAAAAAGAGACATGCTTTATAAACATAATATCATAATACATTAAATGAAATGGGTATCAAAAACATTTCATCCAATCATAACATATATAAAATATATACGTTTTATGATCATGTCATTAAATTGCAAATCGGGAAAATTAGTTTGCTTCATAATCATTTTACAATGTTATAACCCATAGAAGAGAAATTACTTTCACAAACACCATGTCATCTTAAACAAAAAACATTCAAAGAACGGGTGATAATGGTGTCCTTGAGTCATATGCCTAAAAAATAATAAACTATATAATAGGATTTCATATTATATGGAATATATTTTTGAAATGATTATTTTAATCATTTCATTAGGAAAATATCTTTTCCTTTTTGAAAAATACTTTTTAAAATATTATTATTTTTGAAACTATTTTAATTGTAAAATATACAAGAAAACTTATAAAAGAATATTTAAAAAAGTATAAAAATTTTTAATAATATTTTCTTTAATATTTTTTCCTTGAAAATTAGAATAAAATAAAATTTTAAAACTTTTTTTAAAACTTTTTTGGATAATTTGGTTTTTGAATAAAATAAATTTTCGAGTGAAGTGAAATAATGTTTTTTTATTAAAAACATTTTCTTAATTATTTAATGTGCCAAATAGTTGAAAAATGGTACTATTACTTGATTATATAATGAATAACTAGTCGATAAAAAAACTAATTAATATTTTTGAGAGATGGATATTTATATTTTATTAATGTAATCATAAAACAATCCCAATAAATGATGACATTATAATAATAAACAATTACCACATTGATAACATTAAATATTAATCTCCAAGAAATAATAAAATTAAATGAGGCTTAGAATATCACACAAATAAGGATATTCCTTATAAAACATGTCAAAAGACAACATATACACCCTATAAAATAATATAGGTGCCTAATATAACATGGTTATCAAAGAAGACAGATTGAGATTAAAACACTTTAACAATTTGGTAACATTTGAAATGTAATTTCCACTAAAGAGAGATAATAAAACTGATATGTGAATAAAAATAAATTTAAAGATAATAATCATAGAATAAATTAATTTTATCTATATAAACCACACAAAATAAATGATTGGTTAATGGGGACAAGCCTCATATAAATACAAGTGAGACAAAAAAATCTCTTACTAATAGAGAATCTTTTGAATCCTGATATCAGGGAAAGTATAACATAAATTGAAACATTTAATATTAGGGAATAAAAGTAATTCATGATATAAAATTTCATATGGTAGTATATAATGCACTAAAAAATAATAAGTGCTGAATATAGCATATTTCTCATAGAAATAAATGTAACATGATAAAAAACTTACCTTAAGCATTGACTTTTGTCAAACACATTCAAAAGACATGTATAATAAAATCACTTTTATTATAAATATAAAAAAGAAACATATTCTTATATATGATAACATATCTGATTTTATTATGAAATTATATTAACCTTTTATAAACAATTCCAAATTAATGTTATTTTTTTGGTAATAACCACATTGTTTTTCGTATTACTTTTGAATTGCTATTCTTGATACAGTTATACAAATAATGGCTTAATTATTTAAATAATGTAACAAATGATATAAATATTATATATATTCAGTATATAATATTTTATAATAACATATAACTGAACAAAATATGAAATGGATTCAACTATTAATGTAGACGGTATGTCATATGTACACATGAACATGGTTTACATTTTCTTTTCATATTGAAAGAATTAACGTTCATGAGAGATATGTATATATATATTCTATAATTAATATATAATTATTTAGTTATATATATCCTATAATTTTATAAAACCCATCCTTAATACATTCCATTTATTGTGTGGTTGAATTGCATCGCTTTGAGGTGCCAGTAGTCCAGACATCCATAAAAGAAGTTATCGTATTGTCACCAAATAGAAAGAAAGAAGGTAGGTATTAAAAAATAATTCTAGAAGCAAAAATATATCATATATATCATATAAATATAATAATCCAATCATTATTCCCAATATTTAAATGTGGTAATCAAAGAGCGATCAACATCGGTTTGTGAGGTGGTAGTACATCGTACACATGAATAATGATTGTATATCCCATTAAAGGGAAGCGTGTGTTGGTTTAGGTAGAAATATTAACTTAAAAAATAAAACTATATTTACGTTAATTATTTTTCTATATAATAATTGAATAATAAGCAGTTATGGGGTGGATAAAGAAATAAAACGAATGTGATTATTGAAGGATGTTACATCTTCTTAGGGTATTTCCTTTTGGTTTTCACAGAAGGACAATTTTTGTTTTCTGTTTTCCCATAGTTATTCCTATAGTATTTGAGGGTAAAAGTGTTGAGATTTTTCAGACTGGGGATGGATGATCCAAAATGGCTTGAGAGGTCAGAATAAGTGAGGGGTGAGTTCCCTTTCATAAGGGAGGCGGAGGGATATTCTTGTAAATATAAAAATGTAAACACAATTAAGAGCTCTCCATCACAACATGTTCCAAAAAAAATGTTCTATTTTAGATAAAACATGATTATAATATGTAAATATTTCCATAAAATGGTTTTTGTACTAGTTTCTAGGTTATTTGGATTCATAAGATAATGTTTAAACATTAAGTAAACATGTTTTTCTTTAATTGTTGTGATTAATTTTAACTAATTTTACTATCCTATTTTTCAGAAAATAAGTTCGAATTTCTATAAATTGTAAACTATTTTTATTACCAATATGTTAAAATTTTTTAAACATTAAAAAATGAAGTGTGAGAAATTAATTTAAAATTAATCTCACGGACAAGATGACATAAGTTTATTTTAATGTAACATTGTTCGATAGTTTAAAATGGTTTTTTATCAAATCATAGTGCGAAATTAATTCTGATGAAATTAATTTGTTTAATATATTTATAATTTATTTCAATATAATTTGAAGTAATTTTAAAAAATAATTTATCTATATAAATAAATTTTAGAAAAATAACGTTTTGATAAAAAATTCAATGTTTTTCACTATTAATCCAAAGATGAAACTTCTCTG
The DNA here is from genome assembly GCA_963277665.1 of Viscum album. NCBI lineage: Eukaryota > Viridiplantae > Streptophyta > Magnoliopsida > Santalales > Viscaceae > Viscum > Viscum album. The sequence continues at coordinate 1,440,780,283 of OY728159.1, forward strand.
AAAAATATAAAAAAGACACCAAAAGTAGATTTCTATATTCATATTTTTAGAAAATGGATATTTTTTATAATAAAATATATTAAACCATAAAAAATATAATTTAAAATATTTTCTCTTATAAAAATTGATAAAATTACAATTTTAGAAAATATATTTCTTTGTGTATAAATGTTTTTTTTATTATTATATCATATCTAGAAAACATATAAGATGAAAGTTAAATGGTTGACTGAATATAATACACCCATATATATATATATTGTTAAAATTATTTTTCAAAGGTTTTTTTCATTAATTTGTGATGGTAAAACATTTTTTAATTAACAAATATTATTTTCCAGCAATATAATTCTTTTATATTCAAAATGGGTTTATATTCATTAATAGTTATTTAGTCACCAATTAAATATTATTAAATAAATGTTTAAACCATAATTACATGAGTTAATTAATATTATTTTTAACATCCATTCTAATGACTATGTTATAACTAAAATAATATCTTAATAATGTTATTAATAGTACATTGTAGTTTGGTAAAACAAGGCCTTGTGAATAACACATGCTATCAAAGGAACTTGGATTCATGTGTCACAAAATCCAAACATAATTTTTTTATATTGAACCCTAATATATGTGATGTATGTTGGGAAATATTAAGTTACTATTTCATGTAGTGGAAACCAAACTCAATTCTTTCATATAACACATTCTATATTCAATGCTGTGATAATTGAAAAATATTTAAATGTTTAAATTAATTAAAAAATAATATTTAAAACAAATATATGGGTGTTATAATATACGCTTCATAAAATGAATTTATTCCTCAAAATTATTCTGGGATATCAAATGTTTAATACATGAAAGTTCCTTTCATTGAAAATCACATCATAAGAATTAATACTAAAACATCCTTTAAGAAGGGAAACTTAGAAACATAACGGTTTCCCAAAGTAACTCTTATATTGGTTTCCATGTACAATCACATAGGTGTCAAGTGAAAACATGGATATAACAGAGATATAAAACCATAATGTTTCTCTGTAGACTGAGAGAGAACATGTTTATGAGAAAGTAAGTGATCACAGACCCATAACCCAAAGATGATTGAAAATGTTCATGGATATCCTAAAAAAGGATTATAATAGGAAAACATTTTATTTAAATGAAATTTTCATAGGTTTTAATAATTTAAACAATACAATATACTTATATGATTCCATTTTATTTCATATAAACAATCTCACCCTTTACTTGTTTCTCTATCAATTCCCACTTCATCTCTTTCTCCTAGATATGATGATAAATTTGTTATGCTTGAAGCACTACTAGATCGTAATATACATAATGAAAATGATAATTCATTCCATATTTCATTAGCTAACATCACAAAAAAAGGTAACCATTAGTTATCCAATATACATAAATCTTTATATGGTGTGATGATAAATTAATCCCACAAACCACATGGAAATATTAACATAAACCATTCCATAAAATGTAAACCATATAACCCTTTAAAAATATAATTCACACTTTATTACTTATATAAGCTCTTATCTTATACCAAAATATTTTCATTAGAAACTTGAGTCCATCCTTGTACTGATATAATTTTAAATATGATTTTATTATTCTAGAATTCAGGTAGAGGAGGACAGGTATGTGAATCCTGAATAATGGATGAGCAACAATATTTTCATTTGGAATATTCGTATAACCTCAAACCTGAAATTACCAACTAAGGATGGAAGATAAGTGTGCCCAAATTACCATTATTCTTGTAATCCATTATTATTTTTTAAGCTTTAGGTTTATCATTTTTCCTAAGAGGTTGTTTTGTATTATCATCCACATTCACCCTTAGATTGGAGAATTTGTTTACATAATTCCTAAAGGTTACTTAATTGGAACACTGGAGTGTGGGATGTGAATTTGGTGTCACGTTCTATCTATTCACATCATTTTCTATCTTCTTCCCATCACTTTGGTATTATATTTCCTGATGACCATCCCATCCACAGATAAAACATTTATTACTCGTTTTAAAAAAATCCCTCCATGTTTATACCCATGCTTTGGTCATAATAGAAAGCTTATAATTTCTTATCATTGGTATTTATATTTTCATTTTAACTCCATCTCCATTTTCATATAAAAACTAAGTGATTGATACATAACTCTGACCTCCAATTCCACCATGATATTATATAAAACAATATCTTTATAGCAACTATTTTCTCTCATTACTGACACCCTTTAGAGACATTATTTTACAAAAAAAATTATCAAGCCACCTTATATTCAGTTTGGATGATTATACCTTAATAGTGCTCACAAGACTTGTAAAATTGACTTCATATGAACCAATAAATTCATCTTCCTTATACTTAATCTCTTGGAATTAATTCTCCATCCCCATATGACGAATAAAATTAAATTACTCGTTGGAAAATAAATTTTTCAATTCAACCAAATATATAGAGTCAATTTCATATTTTTACCTTATAATATTGAAAATATTACACTAATGATTTGTGTCACATTCCTTATGGTATACATCCAAAGAGACATTTTCAAACACTAGACACTAAAAATAAAAAATATCTTTTCAATGGTGTAGATCAATTTCTTAATAACTAATAGATCAATGCAACCATTGAACTATGGTGGGCTCTACCTCAGGAAGGACTCAATAGAATGTTGTTCAATTTTTTTCATTTGGATACTCATCATAATTCATATCTCAAGAATATAACAATGAGGTTTTTCATTTCTGGTCCCATAACATTAGGTTTATTATAGGGACAATAATTGGATTGGCCATTGCATTCCTCTTTAAAATGAATCCTTTGGGTTATAGCCAATGACTAAATCCAAAAACATAAATTGAGAAACACTAATCATAGTGGAAAACCACATAATCTGGAAAAATCACTTATAGTATTTCTAAATCTGTATACCTACTTTTTTAATATGTGAAAACTTTGGTTAACCCTTGATTATTAAAAGTTATTATCTATATAAAAAATTCTTTATGGTTCATAAAATTAATGTGAATTCCCAGATCATATCCCCTAGAGTGTCAAACTTGGTGTGTAGCAAGGCTCACTATCATGCACTGCTTCCCAATCATGCCTTGCCCAATATGGTGTTTTTGATGTTATTACCCTAAGATACATCTATTCTAGAGCCACATCTACATGAACTATTTTTATAGGGTTTTTATTATAGGAAACCACTTAATCTATCCTTTAACTAAATTCTAGGACATTTTCCTATATTTTAAACCATACTTGACTTATCCATAGATACATCACTAGACATATCATGCAAAATTTCCATAGGGATCTGATTAAAATTTGATCATCCTAGTTCCCAATTGTTGACTACTCCTTTACTTGGATACCAACTACAGCGAACAAATATTAACATACATGGATATAAAATAATTTTTATGAATATTTTACCCATTAAAAAAGTACATGATTGGGAACGAGGATTGTTTAGTTCCTTTCAAAACATGGTAAAATAATAATTTATCTTAGTGAAAGATATTCATCATATCCCTTAAAAATATTCCCCTTTATTTCTCCTACATTAGAACATTATTCATAACCTCTATAAAGAAAAAATGGAAGGGGTGATAATAGATGCTTAGTAAGGGAAAACAAGGGAGATATGTATGCATAACAAGAGAATAATAGTATGAGAACATGATCATTACATTAGAAGATCATTCCAAGCATATCAATGATAAAAATCAAGATTCCTGGCATAAATGGTTTTTGTAAATAGTGTATGAATCCAAATGTAATAAAGATCATAATCCCTGAAATCTTAATATAGTAATTAGACATGAAATTGTGGATGAAAAATAAACATATAAAATGATTTTCATAGGGTATCCAAAAATCCCATATTTAGAAGAATTTGTTATTTTCAAAAACCATCTTAGTAGTCAAGGTTCACTCCCAAGACAATATTAGTGGAAATAATCCTTTACTAAACCAAGTTCACCCCCATACTAGCCTTGTATTACTGAACTAGACTCACTTTCAATTCAAACCCAGTAGTACCAAACCATGTTCACACCTACTTTCAAACTTATATTAATAAATTGGGTTCACTTCCCATTTAATCCATGAATTACTAAATTGGTTCCTCAACCTATTCCATCCATGTATTACTAAACCTTATTCACTCCTCGTTCTATCCATGTTATACTAAATAATTTTCATTCCACATTCCAGCCATGTATATATCATGAGATATAAATATTTATAAAATTCATTATAGGGAGATATGCATCCCTTCAATCACATAATGAAATCATATATACGTGTGCCACATGATATTAAAACATTCATCATATCATGGCCCCTAAAAAGATATGGGATCGATAAACATTATATCAAAACCAATAAAATGAAAAGGGTATCATAAATATTTCACACAATAATAACATGTTGAAAAGAGATATATATTATAATCATTTCATCAGCATTATTCTTGTGAAAATAAGCAGGATTTTGAAGTGATTGATTAGGGTATAACATGTGGAAGAGAAACTTGTTTCAAACACAACATGTCTTCTTAAACATAAACCATTAAAATAAATGGTAAGGATATTGTCCTTAGATAATATTCCCAAAAAATCAGGAACAATATCATAGGATTTCATCTTATATAGAATATAAATATTAATGTATCATTTAAAACATTTCATGAGGAAAATATTCCATTCTATTTCAAAAACTCTTTTTAAAACATAATTTTTTTTTAAAACCATTCCTTTATAAAATCTCCTTGAAGACCTATAATGTAATTTTGAAAATAATTTAAAATAAATATTAAACATAATAAAATTTTCAAATATTTTTTCATTTAAAATGAGAACAAAATACATTAAAAAACATTTTAAAAACGTCTTTAGAAAACCTGGTTTTTGAAAAAAAAATAGATTTCTAACTTATGATAAATATAGCCATATTTTCTATAAATCATTTTCTTAATTATATTAAGATCCAAATAGTGGAAATTTTTTTTCTTTGCATGAATATATATGGAATATATAAAGTATAATAATATTCATAGGTATTTTTCAGATATGGATCGTAATATTTCATTAATGGAAGCAAAATTATAAACAATCTCGTTAAACAATGAGATTATAGCAATAAACTATTACCACTTTAGTAACATTGAATAATAATCACATTGAATGAATTACATTAAATAAAACATAATGTGTCGTGAAATATGTATATTCAGGATACAACTTTTCACAGGGTAGTATATGCATTTAATTACATAATATAGGTGCAAATACTAACATTTTTCAAAATGAAAAAAAAATTGAAACAAAATTACTTTACCTATTTAGTATCTTTTGAACCATAAAATCCATGGAATATATTAAATAAAATATAAATGAGAATACCCATAAATTTAATTAAAATAATGATATAATACATCATGGGAATTATATACACCACAAAAAAGAAACAAGTGGTGAATAATTCATAATTTAATATAAATAAAAGTGACAAAAGAACTCCACTTACAACTTGAGTAACTTTTCAACCAGGAGGTCCTTAATCAAATAAAATAAATTTAAATATTTAATATATTTATTTTAATTAAATTCATGTTATAATATGTCATATAGAATCATATACACCACAAAACAAGAACAATTGGTGAATATAGAATATATCTCAAAGAAATAAAAGTTAGATGTGAAACACATACCTTCAATATTGACATTCTTCATACAAATTAAAGCCCCATGTATAATAAATGTAAATTTATTATATATTTAGAAAAGAACAATATTCTAATATCAGAACATATAATATTTTATTATGGCAATATATTTCCTTTTTATTTACAATTCTATGTTATTGTTATGTTTTGGGTAACAACCACTCAGTTTTTTGTATAAGTTTTAACTTATTTTTATTGACCCCTTACTTAGGACCATACTTATATTATTAAAAAATATAAAAATATATATAAATATAATATATATTACATATATAATTATTCATAATAATCAATAAATTATTGAAATATGAAATGGAATACATAGTAAATACGGAAGGTAGTTTGTACGTATGCATGGATGTTGTTTCTAGAATAATATTATATTAAATAAAATAAATTAAATGAGATAAATGTTTATATCAATATTATGATTATAGAAGAATTAATATATCATATATATAATATATTTTTACGAATCAAATTTTTTATACATTTATTGTAATGTGTGAACAAATAATATCGCTTTGAGGAGGTGGTAGTCAACACTTCCACAAACAAAGTTATCATATTCCCAAAAAATGGAAAGAATAATGGTATGTCTTATATAATAATTTAAAAATATTAAATAAATATCAAATATAATATATATCATAAAAATAATCTAATTCGATCATTATTCCCAACCTCAAAATGTGGTAAAGAAATGTCGAATGACATCGGTTCACAATGTTGTGGTCCTCAGTAAACACAAATAATGATTGTGTGTCCCATGTGTTGGACTTGTTTGTATGTGTAGGTCAAACCATTAACATTAAAACATATTAGTATACTTATTTTTTTAAATAATAATTGAATAAGAATAATTTATGGAGTGGGGACAAAAATAAAACCATACTGTTTGTTGTATGATGATACATCTTCTATGTGTAATTATTTTTAGTTTTCACGAAAGGATTAAATTGATTTTATTTATGCCAAAATGGATTATAATAGTATTAGAGGAGGGATTTTGGTAGATTATATTGGTTGGAGTTGGATGATCGAACGGTATTTACATGTTTGATGAAGTGAGGGGGGTGAGTGCCCTTTTTTTGTGTAGGAGGAGTGGAATTCTTGTTAATACAAAAAGGTATACACTATTGGGAGGTCTCTCTTACATAATTTGCCTCCCATAATGGTTATTTTCATTGTATGTTATTTTATGGTCTAAATATTTCCACCCAATGGATTTTGTATTTTTTTTCTATGTTATTTAACCATTATGATAATTTTTAACCACTAAGTATACTTGTTTTTACCTTATTGATTGTAATTAATTTTAATTATTTTCTATAATATTTTCACTACAAATATAGATTACTTTACTAAAAGTAATAAATTATTATGGTTCATAATATTAAATCCATTTTTCCATATTATAAATTCATAAGTGGTGGATATTAATTTAAAATGAATCCCCTAGATGGGATGATACAATAGGTTTTTAAAGTGATAATGTTCAAAATATTGAAGAGTTTTTATGTCTAATTTCAATGAAAAATTGGTTATAATTAATTAAGATATATTAATATATTTATAATTTATCCAAATATAATATATAATCATTTATAATTTAATATTAATATTTAAATAAATTAGACGAAAATGAAATTTTCAATTTAAATTTACTGTTTCCACTATTCATAAAAAATTAAAACATCATTAAAATATACCAATAAACAACCCAAAGAAAAAATTGATATTATGATTTCAAAAATTAAGTTTATTATTAAAATAAAATTTTATAAATTGTCAAAAATTAGTTTTATAATAGGTTTTCCATTAAAAGGTGGTAAAAATAACTTTTAGAAAAAATCTATATCTTTTTAATTGAAATTCAATTTATTCTAATATCTTGTTTCGAGAAAACCTAAGATGAATGTTAAATAGTTGAATGAATAATATATATATCATTATTATAATTTATAAAAAGTGGTTTAATTAATTTATTGAGGTAAAACATATTTCCTTTCAAAAATATATTTTTTGTTTAAAATCATTCCAATATCTTCAAAAGTGAATTGTTGTTTTATTGTTAATTGTCTAACAAATAATTATTATTATATACAGGAGTAACCCATATTATCATAACATAATTAATCTCATTAATTAACTTCATTCCTATGTCTTGGTGAGGACATTAATATTATTTTAATAATAATATTAACAGTTCACTATAGTTTGGTAAAACTAGGACTTGTGTGTAATGCAAGCTATCGAAGGAAGTCCGCATTGTGTGTAACACGAGCCAAAAATAGTGTTCTGTATACTTCCAGTTAATATAATTGTTTCATGTAGAACAATATTAACTTGTCATTGTGTGTAACACATAACTAACATAGTTATTTCATATAACACAAGTTATATTCAATATTTTGGTAAATATAATATATTGAAAAGAAAAAAAATTGACAAAATAATTTTCCAAATATTGGGGTTTCACATTGGATTAAAGAATATCATAAAGAATAATATGGATATATTATTCCACCTACATGGATATTCATATTATTCAACATTTAAATATTATAGAATCATATTATAAGTGTTCTGATATGGAAATTGTATTGTATGATTCTGATGAAACCCTATCGTTGATCATGGTAATTGATAGTTAAGATATTAACGTCCAATTATATTTTACATTAACTATAATAAATAATTTTTATATATGGGAGAATTGAAATGATATTTTTTTCATAAATTCATGATTGTCAAAGGGTCTCCATGGATGCTGCCATTATTATTTTCTCAAATATTTCAAAACATTTGACTAAATTCATGTAATGTCTTAGGAGTTTCACAATGCCAATAAAAAGTTTTCATGATGAGTTTTTATAATCTTTACCAGATCTCTCACCTACAAATTATACCTAACTATCTATTCTTCTACATATTTACCCACCTATGTTATTTTTTTCCATGTTTGGGACAATGATATTTCAAAAATATTGGGTAATTTAGAATAACCTATGGATACACATTGTAGGGAAGAGTTAGTTTTCTATTGCTCAGTGGATTGCATCAATCACTGATTAAATACAGCTTCATTGGAACATCAGTAAAAGGAATATGTTATTCATTTAACAACATGATTTCAATAATCAATGAATAAATAATTACATTGATATCACAAAAGGGTTTATAGGGATCTAACAAAAACTGCTCTATGAATTGGATTAAATTCGAGTCATCATCCAAAAACATCTTTAAATGTAAAAGAAACCATAAAAATATTTATTTAAGATTGGGTTCCTTGAACTAATTTACCACTATTAGTATCTTCGGTATGTTAATAATGAAGTAAAATGAGTAACACACAATAGATATTCCCTTCATGGGGTATCCATAGTCTAATCTGAATCCCATGATGTTTCAGAAGGACCCCTTTTACATCCATGGAATTCTAGTACCTCGGGTTGCTAAGGATAGAGTTTTAATATGGAATCATAAAAAATAATTAGTAGGGATATCGGAAAATCAGTAGAAGCATTATTCATAAAGTAACATTGGCCTCCACACATATACATATTGTGATTCGGTGTTAATCGATTAAATTGGATGAAGGATTCCTTTATGGATTGTTCTGACTATGAGAATCATCATGGAATCATTATTTTAATTTAATTAATAATGTGAATTAGTCTGAATAAATTTTTAAACTATTCAAAAAGGGTTTTTAGGATTGATGAGCATGTCCTAGGATGTCTAGATTTATATACTATATTGATAGTGATAAAGGGTAAAATTTTATTCTAGGAAATAATATTCAATTTTTCCAATAATCATCCTTAGTTATTGAAACCTATGATCAGTTTCAGAATGAAGTGAGAATGTCTGCATATTATAGACTTTTATATGATAACTCAAGGGGTTTTGAGAGATTCTGTAGAATTTAAACATTATGTTTCAACGTTGTAAAATCATTTTTCTAATTTTTAAGGGTATAAGATGCCAACTAAACATTTGAAAATTGATATAAATATATAACTGTTTAATATCAAGAAATACATTAATGGAGCATATATATTTCATTAAAATATAGTAACAATTTATTTTATTATATTTGTAATTTAAATAAATATTTAATGATTTTATTGATCAAAATAATGGATGTTTATAATTATCTAATTTCTATTTTTTGATATGAGAACTTTATAATTACTTATGTTTGGTTATGAAAAACATGATATTATTTTTTTAATACACATGGTTTATGATTCATTAAATTTTATAACATTTGTTGGAAATAAACAAGGGTAAAAATGTTCTATACAAGATAAATGTTTTTATCAATATGTTTATTCAAATATGAGGGATATGATCCCACCACCCTTCAACAGAATATTTTAAAGAATAAATCTTCTTTTCAAAATATATCACTACAAACATATAATTACATATAAGAAATTAATATAATAGTTTATTGATTAAATATTCCTTGAAAAGGAAATCTGTTTTTTTCAAACACAAATGATATTGTGGATCATAACATGATATTATGATGATAAGATATCATCTAATATGAAATTAAGAGTAAATTGGGATGTTAAAAAGTTCATGTACAAAAATAAAATATTGTTCTAGAACAATATAAAAGTGGATGTCACTTTGTGTCCTCAATATTTTATCACTTTTATGTATAGAATAATATAAAGTGTTATATTAGTTTCTAAATATACTTCTGTGAAAAAATATGATGGATGAGGATCCAACATTGATTATGATGATGTTTCTGATGCTTTTGTTGGGGTGCATACGTCCGTCAGCATGAGTTCAAAAGGTAGGGTTTTGGTTCCCCTGCATTCCCACTTTCAAAAGGTTGAAGGCATTTGTCACTTATATAGGAACATTTTCTCCTTGATCAAAATGAGATGATGGGATGTCAGTACTCCCTTCTATGGATTCCTCCTCAGAGCTTGTCACATAGTCCATATCTCCATTATAGATTAAGATGTTGTTCATGAAACTCTTCCTAGTGCCATATCTTCATGGATTCTTGTTAATTACAATGCTTTTGTCCAGACATTCTAAAGGATAATGTCAAGGAAACAACCTTAAGTTGGGGGTGTAGTCAGGTCGGGCCTATCTCCTGGCCTTTCTAGGTGGTGTCAAGGTGGCTAGGGTGGACCGCGAACATATCTGCGAGCCATCCACCCCACACTGGTTTACAAGGAATTTCTGGTGCATGCAGCAGCTGACCCCATAGGTCTACCTGGAGGTGCGTTATAGGGGGCTCCCATGTGTGATAAGGCAGATCTAGCACATGTTCACATGGGAAGACAGGAAGATGAGGAATTAACTGCCTCTACCGACATTCATCCTCGTGATGATAATGATATATGCCCATAGCTGGGAGGCAGCCTACCCGGGGGAGACGCTGAAGCGGCCAACCACAGTAGTCGGTGATCGTGGGTCGAGGCCGGATAGTGGAAAAGGGAATTATGTATTCGCAGGGCTCTTGTAGCCGAGACGTCGACACCATTTGAGGGGAAAGTAGTGATAAGAGATCCTACTACTGTTGCGGACCCGGTGGTCCTAGGGGAACAGAGTCATCCGGAGGGGCGGCCACTGAGAGGATTCTACCAGATTTCTACTCAGGACCCTGGGAAACGAATACCCCATATTGACATGCCAGAGAATTTAGTCCTCCCAGAGGCCTGGGACATCTGGGAAGTCAACTATAAATTCCTAGGCACATCTGAGTTATGGCAGAACCTTAACCACCTCAGGATGGACTTTCCTGGGATTAGCCATATTAGAGCCGGTTTTGCAGTATCCCAGGTGGAGGTGGTGCAATACATTGACAAGATGGAAGACATTATCCACTCTCCGGGTGCCCTGCGCCCGATGGCAGACCGGGTCAGGGTAATTTTGGGTCGTATAGTCCCTCCGCAACTTTCCAATGCTGCCCTAAGGGAGCTCTTCCCTATATCAGAAGAATCAGTCAAGTCCACCTAGAGAGACGAGGCCGGTAGAGAGAGTCAACCGGAGGAGGGTGAAGTTGGTGATCAGTCCTCAGATCTCAAAGATTTCACAAAGGCCCTCGAGGTAAAATCTCAGGTTCCTTTTTCAGGGTCTACTCTTAGGTTACTATGGACTCTTTATCAGCATCTTCACTGTGTAGGAGGAACTTGTTCATAGTCCTCGTTCTCGCCCCTCTGTGGTTGCCGATGTAGGACCTTCAAGATCCACGCCCGTTTCGGCATCAACATCTGAGCATGGTGGGGCTGGGACACTTGAGGCGGCTCCCCCAGATTCTCCTGACCTGCCACCCATATACGGGGGGTTGTGTCTCGATGTCCCGACGACATCATCCCCAGAGTGAGGCCAGGGATTTGACCTTTGTAAGCCTCCTCTACTAAATTTACGACTTCCATCCCCTGACCAACATAACTTACATTAATGTCCCCTTTTTTGGCATCTACAATACTTCAATTGGCTTGGACTGCTACGGTGAAGTTGGTCAGGAATTCTGATGGCACCCTTCCCAAGTGGATTCCAATGGTAATGGAGGTGGGAATCCAACCCAACCGAACAGTAGCACTCCCGATCCCTGGCGGGGATGCCAGTGGGACTGCACCTGAGGTTATTGAGGTGGGATCTGATGATGATGATCAACCAGACAGTACAGGCCCTTCCACGCATGATCCAACGCCAGACATGGACCCGACTGAGGAATTACGGGGGGCATTCCCTACATAAGAGCCTACCAATTGCGTCAACTTGGATGAGACATCCTCTAATGATGAGGAGAGAAAAATAGTATGTTGCCGATGGTGGAAGTTGATCACGCGTTTCATCAATGACACCCCGCATGAACTATGGGTAAATGAGAGGGATAGACTTCGCTTGCGATTTCGCGAACTGTGCACTAGGGGAGTGGATTCCTAGTTACCTCATTTTCTCATCTGAGATCTTATGCTGGAAAATATTCAGGAGTATAATCCTGGCCTCAGCATAGGCTAGCAGCGAAGGAAGGGTGTGAATAGCAAGATGCTCCAGGAGACCGAAAACAAGGATGAACGGTTGCAGGCCCAGGCAGATGAGCATTATGCTTCTATTGATGCATAATCAGAGCTTCTATCACAGCTAAAACCTTGGCTAGTGGAGGCTAAAGAGTGCATGAAATGAGCCTCTAGGAAGATGGCCATTATCTAGACTGGTGTGGAGAAGGCTCGGGTTGTGGCCAGCAAACTGCGCCCTCTCGCTATCAAGGAGGAGCGATAGGTAAACAAGCGGCAACAACTCCTGGACAGCACAAACCAGAGGGTGGAGGAGCTACAATGTTCCTTTGATGAGGTAAATCTGTCCATGGGGGGAGTCGACCCCCAGGTACTACAATGATTACAAACCCTTAAACGTATTTTCATGCTTTGATTGTTTTATTCCTATAGCATGCATGAGTTCCATTGTTTACATTGGTTTATTGCATCCTTATGATATTCATGGAGCATCCAAAGATTGTTCCCTAAGCTCACCATGGTCTGGACCGATATGAGAAAAAAGGGATGACCACCATATCACCCCATTCAAATAGAGTGCCATCCAATCTTCGGGCATTCAGGGTTTGAATAACCGGTCCAAATTTCTGAGAGGAAATATGAGAGGCTTGACTGGATAATGAAGCACTCAAAGAATCTGAATTAAAGTTTTCCTAGTGTGCTCTTGTGCACGAATGTGGTATCGCCAAGTGCGCTGAAATCAATCCAAACAGATGAGAATGGGAGGTGTGAATCATGATACCCAGGATTCGGAACATTGTGGGGGAGGCATGATAGTAAAGAATAACTTTTGACCACATTCGAAACACAATATTCTTATTGTATTATCCTGTAGTAGGGACAGAAAAATGAGTGTTGACAATTGACCATGTTTGAAACATGGGACCAGAACCAAAATTTCATACATTAGTCTTCGGGAACGTTGGCCTGGGACAAAAGGTGGGCCATAGGCTGAGATTCCATACTCTTAGGGGGTTCCTCCAGACGTGAAATAGGATGAGTGTCCGAATAAGGGGCATGAAAATTCGGGAATGTGGAGTGATGGTTTGTTGGAACAGAATCCAACACTCTTGAAATGAACCCACCATGGTAGAATCACATTTGATGGGTGCATCAGTCTGATAATGGATCATTCATTCTTTTAGGCAGGACCTCTCTAGCGAGGGATCCATCGCGTCCCAATGACATCTTCGGGCATCCTGAACTTGTTCAGGGAAAATTTGTTGTTACATGGTTCCCCACAAGGGGTCTGGCTAGGGAATGGAAATGAGGAGGATCAAGACATATGATTCTTGGGGATGGATCCTAGGTGAAAAACTGGGGTGTCTCTACATATCCCATGAGGATGGGAATCAAGTTGTACGTAGTTCTGGAAGCACAATTTAATGTTATGTGGGACGATGACAAGCCTAGCTGCGCCGGTGTACATCCTACCAAAACTACTAAGGCCACATGAGTCATACACAACGTGGGAAACAAGAAGTAATGTGGGACATTCTCGACATAGGAAGGAACATGTTAGGGCGAAGGTACACTCGGTGAATGTTGGCCCAATGATGTTATCCCGTCCATGTGGCGTACCTAGATGCTCGAAGAGGTAAAGCTAAGTACGTTGGAATTCCACTTGAACATGAGAAGTGGAAATGTGTGAATCGTGATGCTCGAAATCTGGATCACAGTGATGGTGTCGTGACGATATATGATAACTATTGACCGTGGTGGAAATGCAGAATACACATCGTGTTAGCCTGGAATGGGTCCAGACAAATGAGGGTCGATCGTTGACCATGTTCGAAACACGGGACCTGTCACAAATGTCATCCGATATCTTTAGGGGCATTGGTCTAGGATGGTAGGTGATCCGATGCAGCATGGGGCCAGGTCGTTAGGGGGTCTTTTATGATGTGGAAGAGGATGAGGATCCAAATAGCGAGCTCCTAAAGCATGGACATGGAATGAGTGGAATGTCCCCATGAAAATTCCATAGTATGGGATCTTTGTCAAAACGCATCTGAATACGACAACGAGACATAATAGATAGAGGGATTGTGTCCCTTCCCATAGGGATATATTAGTTTAGGGTCATCGAACTCAGACTATGGATGGTAGGAAACGCGATATATGCATGGTGGGGTAATTACAAAAACCTGACGTGAGTGGGAACCTAGGGCTCTGACCACCATGTGTTCCCCGGGATGTTTTTAGGTTGAGGGACTGAAAACGATAGTCAATCTGGGCCTGAGGCAATGTTCACAAGCATTACTATGTACCCTATGAGGATGGGGATCAAGTTTCTTGTAGTTAATGAGGTGGAACGATAAGGTACCAGTGCTAGGGATAAAATGGGTGTACGAGCATGGTCCTCACACCAAAAGAAGTGGTATTTGATAAATCTTATTTGTCCATTAAGGTGAATGTTTTTTTGTTAAGCGACAGGCCTACAGTTGTGGAACTGGCATGGCCACAAGAATCAAGCTGTAGAATGCGTTAAAAAATGGTATGGTCTGCGACCAATACCAAACTTGGTGTCCCCTTGAGTGAGGAAATCAGGATGCAATGTTGTTTTTCATCGTGCAGGCAGGACGATAATGTCATAGTTTAGGGTCATGTGATAGGACCATGCGGCATAGTTTAAAGTCATATGGATTGGACCTGAAGGAATGTTCATGATGTGATACAACATACCAAACATGAATGAGGACATAATTCTACACCCCATCATATGCAATTTCGAGAAATAAGCCTCAAGCCAAGGGGCCTACATAGAGGTAAGAGGGAAAGGGGCAGGAGAAACTAGCTCCCAACTCAACTAGCACTGAAAATGAGACGTCTGGGTGGTCCTATGTATCCCATAAGGATGGGAATTAAGGCACACGTAGTTCTAGATGAGATCTTAGTTTATGGTCTTAGAGCTCGGACCATAGAGGAGCGAAAACCCTCCAAGTAAGTGCATTCCTCAACCCAATCCTTAATCCCATATGAGTCAAACTCGGTGTGGGAAGTAAGGGATGAAGATGTATATTGTATTATCAGGAACACACACCAAAGGGAAATCTGTGCAGAGCCCCGAATGCTTCCCTTATCGCGGCTCTTGTCCTCCTAACGTGTGGATGTGCACTAAGGAATAGAACCCAGAGTTTCAATGTTCTACTTAGACATCATGAGGTGGAGAAGGATGTGAATCATGTAACAGTAATTTTGGGCTTCATGGGGTTGGCATGGAGATGAAGGAAAACTCTTGACCATGTTCTAAATACAGTATCTATATCGCGTTATCCTGAAATGGGAACAAAAAATGAACATCGACCGCTGACCATATTCGCAATGCAGGATTTGTATCGGCTTGTTGTCTATGACCCTCAAGGACATTTTCCCGTAATGGTAGGATATCCCTTAGGTGTATCATCCATGCCACATGGGGGTCCCTTAAAGTGTGAAAGGTGATAGAATCCCTAATGAAGGGGAACACAAAGCCTGAAAAGTGGGTGGAAGCATGTCCGAGCAGAGTCCGAAATTCTAGGTACTAAACTAGAGTTCCCTAAGGCATATTGGTGAACCTCCCAAGTGGGTCAATGAGGGTACTCAACTTGAGAGTAATTTATTTGAATGGATGAGTATAGAGTAAGGGATAGAGGATTCCCAGGAGGGAGATGTATGTGGTGTGGTCGTTACAAACCCAATGATTAGGACATAGTCCCACACTACACCACATACTCCCCTCCTCAAGAAAGGGTAGGCCAAGGGGCTATGTTGAGAGGGAGATCACTGAGTGATGGTGCTGGACCCAATGTATAGACATTCGGGTAGTCCAACGTATCCCATGAAGATGGGACTCAAGCATCATGTAGTTCATGAAGGCACCTAGAGGTAAGATACCCTAAGGAGGGGGGTTTATGACAAGGAGAGTAACCCGACATGAATGAAGACACAATCCCATACCACATCAAACAACCCTAAATAGGAATTTGGGAAAGGGGCCCGAAATGGAAAAGGGGACTATGGTTGGGCCTCGGACGAGAAGGGCCGGACCAGTTTGCAGTTTAACATCTTGCAGTGGCGATGAAGAGGGGAGTAAGATACCCAAAAAAGGGACGTGTATGGTATGTCGAATAACCCAGCGTGAATGAGGGCATAATCCTGCACCACACCATACACTATGGGTTAGAACTTGGGTCGAGGCCTTAGAAGGCCAAGGGTCCTGAGGCTGGGCCTCGATTCAGAAGGCCCGACAAGTTTTCAGTTTAACGTCTTATAGTTAGGACGAGGGTCGGGGGCCCAAGAAGGCCAAGGAGCCTGAGGCTAGGGCCTCGTTCAGGAAGACTCGACTAGTTCGCAATTTAATATCTTGTAGTGAGGACGAAGGGGGGAGTAAGATACCCCAAACAAGGGTGGTGTATGGCATGGAGATTAACTTGACGTGAATGAGGACATAATCTTGAACCACACAGTACACTCCGGGTAAGAACTTGGGTCGGGGCCCAAGAAGGCCATGGGGCATAAGGTTGGGCCTTGGTCAGGAAGGCCCGACCAGTTTGCAATTTAACATCTTGAAGTAATGACGAGTGCCAGGGCCCGAGAAGGACATGGGGCCTGAGGATGGGCCTCGGATGGAAGGACATACTCCCTCTTGTATGTTTACAGCCTCATCATAGCTCCTAATCCCACGTGATCAGTACATGGTGTGGGAAACAAGGAGAAAGTCCTGGATCTCATCGTCATATGGGGTACTAAAACCTGGCTTTTCATGAAGGGAGTTCATCACATAGAGAGAAAGCATGGCAGAATAAACCACTACACTCAATGTTTGGGACATCTTAGGGTGGTTCCAATGTCGCAGGACAACCATTTACCATGTTCGAAACACAGTGTCCCTATAGTAACCTGAAATGGGAGTAACAATTGATCATCGACTACTGACCATATTTGAAATGGGGGACTTGTATCAGCTTGTTCCTCAGCATACTCGAGGGCGTTGGCCCAAAATGGTAAGAGATCCCATAGGCCTTGCATCCATACCATTCGTGGGCCCTTATAGAAGGGGAAGATGATGGAGTCCCAATCAAAGGAGTGGGTGAAGCATAACTGTAACCATATCTAAAAGAGGTGAACGTCTCTAGAGAGCGGGATGTATGGCCAGATCGTGGTTAGAATGATGTGCATTGGGGTAAAATTTTTCACCCTTGATATATGTCTTGACCCAAGGAGATGACTCTGGCGTTAGGGATGGGCCAACAGAGAAAATGTCTGGGCGTTCCTACGTATCACATAAGGATGGGAATCAATCCATATGTATTTCTTGAAGGCCATGTAGTTTAACGTCATGCGGTGAGGACATGGGAGGATAGAAGAATGAAGAGTGGGCACATGGTGCGACCATAACAATCCTGGTATGAGTGGGGATAAGGAAGCCTACACCATACCATACAAGGATACTCCGAGAGAGATACACCCAGGGGGGATAGTCAAAAAGAAGAGTTTTTTGGTTGGGCTCAAGACAAGGTTTCAGAGAATTATTACGTATCCCATAAGGATGGGAATCAAACCATACATAGTTCTAAATAAGTAGTTTAATGTCTTACAGGATGATGCGCAGTTTATGGTCGTGTAGGATGGGTCACTTTAAGGTCATGAAGGAGTAGCGCGCAGTTTAGGGTCATGCGGGACTGAATTGTTTATGGTCATACGGGACTAGTCAGTTTAAGGTCGTGCACAACAAGTGAGTTTAAGGTCCTACATGACCAGTCAGTTTATGGTCCTATAGGACCAGCAAGCCCAAGAAAAGTATTTCTTGAGGAACTTGGCATTAGTGGGAGGCGTTATATGATCACCGTCAATGGTCATCAGGGAGTATTCTCCATTAGGGTCAAACATGTGGAATATGTAAGGTCCTTCCCATTGGGGCTCCATGTTGGGTGGTTTCATGTCAGGGATCATTGGTGCCCATAGATCCAATACTAGGTCACCTTGTAGAAAAGAGCAGAGGTGAACCTTCTTGTTGAAGGCTTCAGCCATATTTTTCGGATGCGTTTCTAGAATGTGCTGGGCATGGAGAAGATTCTCATAAAGTTCATCCAATTTAGACAGATGAATTTCGTCCACCTTATCTGGTGCCTACTGGTCGTAGACCGTGGTGCGTGATGATGGAAGCAGGATCTCGATGGGTTGGACGACCTCAGATCTGTACACCGGGGAATATGAGGTCACCTGGGTGGAATTACGAGTCGTTGTATGATAGGCCCAAAGGGAATTGGGGAGCTTATCTGGCCAACTATTCTTGTTCTGACCAACCATTTTCTGCATAATGTTTGAGAGGTTTTGTTGAACACCTCAATCTATCCATTTTTCTGCGCGTGATAGTGGGTTGTATGGTTAGAGTGGATGTTGTACATGGATTACAACCTTTTCAACTCTACTGCCCAGACGTCGGTGCCATTGTCGATGAGGACGGCATGAGGGGTACCAAATCAATGGATGATATTGGAACTCACGAAGTCAACAATGGAATGGGCCATGACCTCCTTGAGAGGAACTAGTTATTCTCACATAAAAAAGAAATTTGTGGCGGTCAGGATGAACCTGCACTGGTGAGTTGTCGCCGGTGGGTATGGTCTCACGAACTTGAGTCCCCACACTACAAATGGCCAATAGTTCTTGGTGGAGTGGAGAGGTTCTGGCTGCTGATGCAGGAAGTTAGCATGAACTTGGCATGTGTGACATATCATGGAGAACACGATACAATCATGGATCATAGAGGGCCCTAAGTACCACAGCCTACGGATTTGATGGGACAACTTCGGCCCTACCTGGTGAGCCACACAGTCATCATTGTGAACGTCATGCATGACTTAAGAAATATCTACTCCTTGGATGCAACAGAGGAAAACACCATCAAACATGCACTTGTAGAGGATCTGCTCAAGACTGGGACCACTCTGGAGTGTAAACTGCAGCGTGTGGTGTCGAATTCTCTCACACTCGGCCCGATCAGCAGAGAGGCAATCATTTTGGAGGTACTCAACAAAAGGGGATCTCCAATCGAATGTCTCTTCAAGCACTACATCCGAAGAAAGTGGGGGTCCTGACGTGGACGACTCGGCGGTAAGATGACTTACTCGCAGGTCATCGTCATCCACTGGGGTGAAGGGGGAAATGACTCTCCAGTGTGTCGCGTGTATAATCAGATCATCCTGCTCGAGATCTGTGAGTGATACAGTTAGGCCGGCTAGTGCATCAACTCGACGGTTCAAAGATCGGGGGACATGAGTAACATCCGGCTGGGATGGAAACTAGGCCATTAGATGGAGGGTGTGCTCCCACAATTGTACGAGCTCTGCCTTTTGGACAACATAGCTACCGTTGACTTGCTTGATGACTAGTTTGGAATCCCCTTTGATGTGAAAATGGGGCACATCGATCTCAAGAACCAGCTCGAGGCCAGTGATAAGAGCCTGATACTCTACCTCATTATTGGTGCAGCCTTCTAACAATATGAATGAGTACGACATAATGGATTGTTCCGGGGTAATGAAGATGATACCCATGCCCACTCTGTTGAGTCTAGGATCATTAAGCCTCCTACCGATGGGGCTCCGGGTGGCACCGTCGAAGTGCATCTGCCAACATGGGACGACATGATCTACTAAGATGATTTCCTCGTCGGGAAAATCCATGTCCAGGGACTAGTCTTTAGAGGTTGGATTGGTACCGAAGAAGTCTACATATAACTTTCCCTAGATATCCTTCTGGGGCACAAACCTGATGTCGAACTGTCAGAGGATTACAGCTCACCGTGCTAGATGACCAGTCAACATGGGGTGGTTCAGAATGTTCTTCAGTGTGTTTAACCAAGAGACCAGCTATACCTCATGGTGTTACAGGTAATGTCACAACTTATGTACAACAAATATGATTGCAAGGTAGAACATTTTGATGAGGGAGTATCTGGTCTCTGTTTTGAGAAGAATGCAGATGAGGTAGTAGAGACTCTTTTCTGTCCCCTCATTGTTCTTCTGGGCAAGAAGGGAACTGAGAGATCATTCCATGGTATTCATGTACAGGATTAGAAGCTTTTCAGAGATGAGTGGCTTCAAGATTGAAGGCTGGATAGATACTACTTGATTTCCTCTAAGGTGGTCTGGCACTCTTCGTCCCATTTGTAGGAAGAGCATTTCTTCATTAGCTGAGAAGATGGCATACACTTTCTAGCTAGATTCACAATGAATTATCATAAGTTGGCTATGTGGCCTTGAAATCCTCAAATCTCCTGAATATTGCTTGGGGAGGGCATCTGGCTGATTTCCTTGATCTTCTCTGGGTCGATCTCAATACCCTAGTACCTGACAACAATTCCAAGAAACTTTCCGAATGTGATCCCAAAGGCGCATGTCAACGGGTTCATCTTCATGTGGCGATAGCGAAGGAATCCAAACCCTTTCCCAAGATCCTTGATTTGGTCCTGGAGATGGCATGAATTGACCACCCGATCATGCACATAGCATTCCACTAAAGTCCCAAGGTTTGACTTGAATATGTGGTGCATGGCCTGCTGATAGGTGGTGCCTGCATATCTCAGGCCAAAAGGAATAACTTTCTAACAGAAGGTACCTTGGGGTGCTCTAAAAGCGTTGGACTATTCATCCTCGGGGGCCATCCAATTCTGATTATATCCAGAGTAATCATCCATGAAGGAGAGGGCTTCGAACCCAGTCTTAACGTCAATCAACAATTATCTCACGGAAAGGGGAAAATCATTTTTTAGACAATGGTGGTTGAGATCTCGGAAGTCAATGTAGACTCTGATATGTCTGTTTTACTTTCTAACTCACATGATGCTGGATAGCCAATTGGGGTATTGGACCTCCTTGATGAAGTTGGCTCTGATGATCTTGTCAACTTCGACCTTGACCATGGCACCGTGAGATGGGTGAATCTTCCTGGGAGGCTTCTTGACTCCGCAATGTTTTTTCGGGAGACCGAGTCAGTGGACGGCTACATGAGGATCTTGTCCTAGCATCTTATCATAGCTCCAAGAAAATACACCATGATGCTGCTTCAAAAAATCCTTGTACCACTATTTCACCTTGAGGGACATGGCAGCACTGGTCAATTTGTGTCTCGGGTTTGTCTCACTGCCAAGGTTCACCGGTACCAGTTCATCGACCGTGGAGGAGATGCCTTCTTCAAAGATAGTGGGAGCATTCTCAAGATCCTCTACTTCGGTTTCAGGGGAGGGATTCTTATTGGGTGAAGCTTCCCTTGGGTCGGAAGATCCTAAAGGGAGGTTGGTACTAGCCTGGATAGTAGTAGACATCATATCAAGAGATTCATGCGCCATTGAGACCATAGCGATGAAGGCAGAAAATCCAATCCCATCTGGTCTTCGGCCCAAGGGGACACACCTGACTCTATCTATGTAGTAGTGGCACATCGGCTTCAGCCGGTTAATCCTAGACCGGCGAAACAGATACGTATGACGTAATGTCGTTTCCATGGGGTGGACATCCTGATATCGTACGGGGGTAGGAGGTTCCAGGATCACCTGAGCCTAGTTTTTATAGGAGTACAATGTGATTTTCCATCGTCGCTTAGACTTGGGAATATTCCTTACTCTTGTACCAACGAAAAAAATGCATTTCCACATGTTGAGGGTCGTTGCCTCCAATCTATGGATCGGGAAGATGTAGGTGTCATCCAGACCGGCCCAAGGGTCATTTATGACCATGGCGGGCTCAACCTCACAAGCCAGAATCTGCTTTTCCTTGCTCTTGTAAGAGTCAGCATCCAGATAGCGGGCATCACAAGAGGCGAAAAGAGATGCATCACCATGGATTATGCCTAATCGACTACTTAGGTAGTACTTGAGTCACTGGTGATATGACAAGGGGACCACCGCGTGAAGGTGGAGACATGGCCTGCCAATCAATGCATTATACATGGTGTCCTTAGAGACAACCATGAACTTGATGTTGTAAACTAGGTCGTTGAACTGGGTCTTCAACTGGATCTTGCCGATCAGGGTCTTCTCTGTCCTGTCATATCCCTGGATCCTTAAATTGGAGGGAGTCAGGTCATCGTTGGATAAGCCCAGCATCCCCAATGTCTGTGTCGGGATTAGGTTAATCCTGGAGCTGGTGTCAAGGAGACAGTGGTGGGTCTCCATGCCGTTAAATTGGTTAGTGATATATTTTGGGAGGATGTGGCCATGTATGGGAGATCCTTCATCCTCTACAGAGAACCAAATTATGTCATGTCATTCGGTATTCTCGACAGTTTCAGCATGAAAGGCTTTTGCAGCCGCTACCTCGATATCAAATTGGAGGGGTCTCCTTAAAGCCTCGACAAGGGCCTCACGCCTGTCTGACGATAGATGGAAGGCTTCAAGGATGGAAAGCCTTGGTGGGATGCCAAAAAGGTGCTTGAGAACATCATACTACCGCACCAGGTGTAAACTTCAGCTTACAGGAGGCCGCTCTATGACTGGAGGCATGGCGGGGCCTACCGGCGGGACCAGTGACTTGATGGTGCTGGGATTGTCCCACTGTTCACTAGTCGAAGCCTGAGGAGTTGTTTTTGGATGAGGAACAGATGACTAAGATCATCCTTTAGCTGGGAGAGATAGGTCGCGGCCTGGACGAGGTAGCTCTGCCTAATCCAGTTGCACAAATGGTGGTGGATGCGGTACTGACGACATCAGATGAAGAGGTTTCACATGTTGAGCTGTGTGCTGGGCATGATTCCAAGTCTCAGTGGCATGCACGTCCTGGCAGGAGGTTCCAATTGATTCACCGCGATGACACATATGGTCGAGGCTCTGCCGACATTGGCATCGGTTGGGGACATTGGTGAGGTTTTTCTGGCGCACCCCCTTGTCGGGAGTCATATAGGGGTTTACCAACTCAACGGTGGTAACCGAAGCGTACCCTAGACTATAACTTAAAGATTCATCCACCACTGGGCCGATCCTATGAGGGATCCCCATCTCAAGGGGCATGAATTCACCTAGAGTGCAGGATGAAGACAACATTTTCCAGGCACATTACTTCTTCTTGAACTACAGATGTTTGTTCTTTTGAGAAGAGACCAGATGAGATGATGATGTTGAAGTGGGGGTCGCAGCTTCTAAAGGCTTCAACTGATTCAGGCATACCCGAATGATTCCATGGGCGTGAGAAACCATATTTATAGCTATCTAGTCATTTTACTTCTGGGATCAGAGGCTGGAAACCTACTACTAATCGCTTTCGCTATCATTACCACTTCCTGACCTTACAAAGACACCTGCTACTTCTGCTGGGCCCAGGGCCATCCTGACTAGGTTGTTATTGACCAGGTCTTGGAGATAGTCCTTGAACACATTGCACTTCTTGAGGGTTTTCCCCAGAATATGGTGATAAGGGATGTAGTTGGGGAGATCGGCGAGATTCACCTCTTTTGTATTTTCATACTCAGGCAGTCCTACAATCCCCTGCTCTTAGGCACTGCGGAAGTAAACGGGGACATGAGCCTCGTTGAACGAGTTAGTCCGATTTCTTCTATCCAGAAAGGTAACTCTAGGTGCCTGACCCTGAAAAGGGGCCGGAAGGGGCCTATCGAGAAGGTGGACCCTGATTGTCTCGCCTGGGCAGCAGCAACCCATTACATGGAGGCGCCTGCCGATTTTGAGGCGGACACTGTTGGGTGGAAGTTATGCCCGTGGTGGTAGACTTCTATGAGGCTGCGGAGCTGGCTCCACTTGCAGTAACTCCAACTATATGTGGTCTTCTATTTGGGCCTCTGCGACGGTCTCGGCTCGGGTAGCTCTCCTTACTGGAATCACAGGGGGCAATGGACGTGCCTTGATTTCCTGTTGCAGGGCTTCCTCAAGGCACTGGTCCTTGTTGGAGAAGTCATGGAATCCTCTAGGGTAGTTCTAGGTGATTAGAGAAGGAACCAGATCAGTCTTGACGTTCCCTACACAGATCATCATTAATTTCTTCTTAGTCAGTGGCATGTCAAGGGAGTATGTAAGCCCCTTCCACCGGGCGATAAAGTACGCGACTCTCTCATCAAGACTTTGTTTGCACTTGAAGAGGTCTGAAATGCTCATTTTCATGGTGGTAGAGCTGAACTGGTAGAGGAACTTCTTGTGAAGGTCCTCCTAGATGGTCACGGATCTGACAGGGAGTTGGCTATACCAAATGAATGTCAGCCTCTCTAGGGAATAAACAAAACAACGGAGTCTGGATGCCTCTTCCTATGTTGGAGGGCCTAACATGGGCCCACAGCTTGAGTTGAATTGGGCTAGGTGTTGCAGAAGGTCCCCCATCCTGTTAAAGGGGGAGAAGGTGGAATTCCCGAAGACTAAAGTCGCCGACATATCATCTACCCATGCCGGGTATGGCTTGCCATCTGGTGGGATTGCCACCTGCAGTGCTTCTAATGCCTCAAGGTGAGCTATGAGCACCACCATAGGATCATCATGGTGGGGTCCCTATCTTGACAGGGATCCCTAACCACGAGTGCATTTTCGGGCTCTTCAACACTGTAGGTAGGCTCTGCGGATCATGGAGGGGATGTTGGAGCAGCCCTTTGGGCTTCCGGGGGAGCCCTAGCGGGGTTCCTTGGATTTTCGCGCCATATATGATGGTTTGGCGAGACATTCTACGCCCTCTTGCCATGAGCTCCTCCTTCAGCCCTGTCCGCTACAGCGATATGATCAGGGTTTCCCAGGGGCATCTCATCGTGGGGTAGTTGTTCCCGCACCTACTGCCCAGGCCTAGGATAACTGTAGTCGGGTCGTCGCACTGCAATGTGTTCATCCAAGAGTTTGTCGACCAAATTCTCCTGTTCAGCAAGTTATTGGCGCAACGTGGCCTTCTTGGAGTCTTCCTCCATCTTCTTCACTGAGGCGGACGGGTCAGATTACTTGGCAGTTCCGATGTGCTCTTTTCCCTTACCGGCATTCCGGCTAAGTACCAACACCTCGGTAGGCACAGGGTGACCTAGGAGGTTCCACTACTAATGAGTAATGCTCCTCGATGGGTCTAACAATGGTGGGACACCCTGAGGGGGTAAGTCTTCATAGAGAAACTCCATATCGTCCTCTTTTTCCACTATGTTGACCATGTGGACCGTGACCCTTCCAAGGGGGATGTCCTCAATATCGCATAGTAAGTCGGGCTGCAGATGGATAAGGCTGAAGAGGAGGGAATCATAATGCCCCCAGCCCTGGATTTTCACGTTGTGGGTAGCCTCGCAGATTATTTTATGGAGTACCTGGATACATTGAACGCATTACTGCTGGAGGACCTCATGACGACATTGTGACTCGTGGGGATGGGCCACAGGGAGAATAGCCAGATCGACTAGATGGAACTACTCACTGATGTCTTCGAAATGCCCTTGGCTCTTTGATAAATCATGCATGGATGACAGAGACTGAAATGCGTCACACAGAGGGTGTAGCAGAAACACTCAACTTCCTCTGGGGTGATAGTTTCCGGTATGTAGAAATCTTTTGATGCCACGAGCCAGAACTTCTTGGGGTGGTGGTCCACTACGAGGATGCTACAAAAGCTCCTCGACCCAAATTTAGGGTCTCTCCCTTGACTGCCCCACTTACCAACTGGGACTGGTTGAGGAACTAGAAGCGGTATTGAGAAAGACCGCTGGGATGGTAGGTCGGTTGGTGGAGAATACGGAAAACGGGCTGACTGGCTGCCAATTCTCGAACTGTCCTCCGAAGAGTGCTGCGACCTGGCCTCTACATCGTAGTAAGATGGGATGATGACCGTCATTCCTAGCTCATGGTCTTGGACTATTGGTGATATTCCGCGATGTTGCCCACCTACCATTGGTCCCCATAATAGCTCTCTGTGATCTCTTGTAGAGGTAGAAAGTGCTTCTGGTGACGACGGTGGTGACTGCATAACTGTAACCTACGGCATTGCCAAATATTTATCCTCCTGGATAAAACTGCAGAGGGAGGTCGGAATCTTATGGACCATGCATTCCAGGAGAAACAGGTTGATATGCCTCATACCTTCCTTGGACATTGATTCAGATGAGTGAGGGGAGGGTTCCCAAGTTGAGTTGCACACCACTTCAGAGTCTAAGAAGCAGACCAGTTTGATCTCAGTCTGGGTCTTCCCAAGATTCTTCTTGTGGTAGTGATGACCTTCCTTCCTGCCCCTGGGTGGCTCCTTGGTATAGGGCTGAATTCTGACATGGGGTCCTTCGGTCGCACTGGTGCTAGGTTAGAGAGGGTTGCCACCCGTGAAAGCCAAGGTGTGAGGAGCACCAGGACAAATGTCATTGGGGACCTGGGAAGGACCTCCATGAACAGCACTAGAGCGGGAAAAAACTCCGCTGGAACTAGTGCGAGCAAAGGGAGGACCTCCATGCTTGGTGCGGGTGGAGCGAGGCTGGCCTTCACCACTCTAGTTTTTGGGGCAAGGAGGACCTTCTCCAGCTATGGAGAGGATTTAGGGAGGATCCCCACATTGGAGAGGGACCAGATGGGTAATGTCTCCACATCGACAGTCAGGGATAGGAGGAAGGACTACATACCCAGTGTAATGGTCACGATAAAGGATTCTATACCGAACATCTCTGATATGGGGCGGACCTTCATTCGGATTGGGGGTTGCATGAGGGGGACCTCCAGGCCGACCCTCGGATCAGGGAAGTCCCACGCTCTATGTGGTAGAGGTATAGGGAGGACCGTCATACGGGGTGGAATCACTGCGGTTTGGTTTATAGAGACCATTGCTTGTGCCGGTGACCAGGAGAGTCGACCCACCCTACCTGTGGGGTGGTTGGGGTCTCGATCCCAGTTGGGCATATAAGCTCCCCTACCTAGTGTGTGCCGGGACCTGATGATATGTGTCGGTAGTGGCTTGGGCCACAGTAGTAGTCGATATAGACACCCCTTGGCAGCCATCCACCTCAGCTCGTGACCGACGCTGGAGTCTGGTCAGACAAGCAGGGGCCGGTGGTGCAGGTGCATAGTTTACCTACACCTCCACCGGCAAGGCCGGGTGGCGGTGCGGACGCGGCCAGGTGGGGGCCCTTACTGGGGGCCCCAGGATTTGGACTCTGACTAGGCTGGGCTGGAAATCATCCCCCTCATCAGCGTAAGGCAGAGAGTCGTCAAAGCATTCTAGGGACAAGATCCTGAAATGATTGAATGATGGGGTGGGAAGCAATGGCTCCCTGCACAGTCCTCGGGGGCGGCGTTGACGGTGGGGCCTGAACGCCTCCAGGTCCAGGCAGGCAATATCCCGGGTTGTGATTATGCTCTCCTCCTCGTAAAGACGTACGAGGTCATTAATTACC
Source organism: Viscum album (assembly GCA_963277665.1). Taxonomy (NCBI): domain Eukaryota; kingdom Viridiplantae; phylum Streptophyta; class Magnoliopsida; order Santalales; family Viscaceae; genus Viscum; species Viscum album. The sequence continues at coordinate 1,440,808,413 of OY728159.1, forward strand.
CTTCGTTGGATATCATCTAATGGGCAGATGGGGCGTGGGTGCCCCACGGTTGTGGACACAGAAGTCATCGCGTAAGTAGTGAAGCCATGTGGAGCGGATGTGATGGCGTTGCCCCTACCCCTGCTTTGATGGGCAGGCGATGATCAAGTTTATATGATAGAAACCTGATTCCTGATAAGCAGAGAGATTACCACATTAATGCTGAAAGAAAAAGGAATCAACGACCAATCCCCCAGCACCATCTCATCTCCCTTGATTGGTAAGAGGGATCCACGCTGACAACATCGAAGAATGGAATGTCCAACATTCTACTGCCCCAACTTCTGGTGAGTTTCTCACCAAGCACATTATTTTCATGGTGGGATCTGGTGTCGGATAGCTGGATCGGGTGACATGTCAACCCATTGATTCCTCGAGCGCTACTCATCTTCATATTGAGGAGAATAATTTAAGGTTGGGTTCATCATTTCTGTTTCTGACGCTTTTGTCATGGCGCGCGTCTTTCTCGTTCAGGTACGAGAGATGTATCTTTTTTGGTTGCCCTTCATTCCCTCCTTCCAAAGGTGGGCGGCATCTGCTCCTTATATTGGGATGTCTTCTCCTTGATAGAAACGGGATGATGGGATGTTGGTTCTTCCCTCCATGTATTCCTCCTCGAAACTCATCACCTAGTCCGGGTCTCCCTCATAGACATAAGATGTTGTTCATGAAACTCTTCCTGGTGCCATATCTTCAAGGGCACTAGTTAATTACACTACTTCTGTCAAGACATTCCAAGTGGTCCGGTCAGGGAAACAACCTTCAGTAAGGGGAGTAGTCACGTGGGGAATCACTGGCGTGTCTGGATGCTAGTGGATTATCATTTCTGTCTAGTGTACCTTATTATAGGGATTTTCGAGGGAACAGAAGCCTGAGACATCCCACATAAAATGCAGTGAAATGTATTCCATGGGAATGTATCTGAGGTCTTCCTCACCTTCTTATGATGAACACAGGATATGCCTCAAGTTTAACGTCCAACAGAGAGGGATTGGGCTGATCAGAACACTGACTGGAGTATATCAGATGGAGGAACCCCTAGAGGGAACACCGATATTGGGTCCATCACGTGGGTGGCCTTTTGAATGCTATTGGATTGAATGGGGAATTGAATTACATGATCCAACTGGGATTTTGCAGCCTGGGTGAGGATCAGGATGGGTGATGGAAGGTTCTGTGAATTGGACGGTGAATGGGATGGAACCTCCAAGGGGTGACGATGGTTTTGGGCTTTATCCATGAAGAGACATCATACGTATCCCTATGGAAGAAAATAAAATCCCATGTATTTAGATGATACAATGGGACACCTGGGGAGGCGACCCGTGAGAATGGACACATGGATGGGACCCAGAGGAAGTGGAAACACTGGGTTAGGTCATGATCTTCCCGAGACGCATAGGCTCAAGGGAGAGATCAGGATGAGAGGTGAGTGATAGGTACGAACCTCATTAAGGCTTCCTACGTATCCCCATGGAAGAGAATCAAATTCCATGTAGTTCTTGTTGCATTTGGGTCTTACACTATGAGGCAGCCCATGGGGTCGGTAAAAAGACGTGAAGGAGGACCTGGGGTCCTGATGGATGGTGGGCATGAAGCTCATGGAGGCTTCCTACGCATCCTCGTGGCAGCGATTCAAATTCCTCATAGTTCGGGATGGGTTGGGGTTTACACTCTTTGGAAGCCCATGGTGTTAGGGCTTCAACCTCGTGTAGGATTCCTTCGTAACATGCCTTGACATGGATCAATGTCCCCATAGTTCGGGGGGGATTGGGGCATACACTCTGAGGCGGACCATGGTGTTGGTGAACTAACATGAGGATGGTTGGAACGAATTGGTTGTGGTTTTGAACCCTATGGAGGCTTCCTACGTACCATGCCTTGACATGGATCAAAGTCCTCGTAGTTCAGGATGGGTTGGGGCTTAAACCACATGGAGGCTTTCTACGTACCATGTTGTGACCTATATCAAAGTCCCTGTAGTTCGAGATGGGATGGGGCTTTCACTCTGAGGCAGACCATGGTGTTTTTCATGGTCGGTGCTCACTCAAATCCCATGTGAGTCATGGTCAGTGTGAGAAACAAGTGATAGTAGAGACCTGACGATCACGCTGCGAAAGGTGCGTCGTGGGAAATAGGGCGGGGCTTACGCTCTAAGGCAACCCAAAGAATAAATAGTGGCTTATGCATGGTTATAAACTAGAGAATTTGGGACTTATTCTATGATAGAGGCCTGTGGACGTCAAAGCGCAGTGGTAGAGGGATTTGGGACCGATGAAAGTAAGAGCCATGTTTCCCACCACGCTCTTCGCAGGGCCATGGGGACCAAAGATGAAAGGAGGAGCAGGGATAATGACACCTTATAGGAATTTTAGGGGCTTACACAAAGGTGGGTGCCCTGTCCCATGGAAAAACTCCTCTCCAATAATGAGGATATCTTCCGCTTTCGAGACCAGGGGTGTGGAGAATATCCAAGGTAGGGGCACCCCGTGCGAGAGGCATGGGGTGATGTCACAGTTTAACATCATGTGGGAGGATGATGGTGCTTGGTAGTTTAATGTCCTGCAGCTCAGACGAGGTGAGTTTACTCCTCACCTGTAGGATTTACATAATTGTTACGCTCTTCTCCTTGTGGAAGGGATGGCATCGGCAATGCCATGGTGAAGGGGTGTCGTGGAATGAACCATCAAGAGGTCCACGTTATCATGGCTATGTGAAGAAGCAATATCCATTAGCATGCCTATGCGAAGAAGCCCGAGGAAAAGAAATGCAACGGGCGGTGTCATCCAAGGGACTTTGAAGTCACATCGCGCGAGCCTGGAGGGTTGCATAGAAAAAGGATTTTCCAAGCAGAGGGGTCTATAGGAAGGGGCCTTGTGAAGATCTGCTGCTCCACAAGGCGGAGGGAATTTGCAAAGGGGTGCGCTTTGTGAAGTGGGGTGCCTTATCCAAAGCATAGGGTGGAGGTGCATATGGTAGGTGCTTCGCGAAGAGGAAAGGCATTCCTGGAGCACTGGCTCACAGAGAAAAGTTGCCTTGCATAGCAATGTTTCTTGAAGCAATGTTCTTCGTGAAGTACCGTGACCCTGCCTTAGCATGTGGATCATGTGTACATGAAGGGTGTTTCACGAAGCATAAATGCTTTCTGACAACCCGGGTCCCCTTGGGGTCCCCTTCCTTCGCGAAGGACCTTAGGCTTCGCAAAAGGCATCCCTCTAGGAAGAGGGTATCAAAACAAGACAATGAGGAAGCACTTCGTCATACATAAGTACCTTGCACAGCTCATGGTTTGCAGAGTAGAATGATGCTTCGTGATTCGGGAGCTAGGAAGTCGAAAGGTCCGATTGTCCATCTTTTTGACTCAGGGGGAGCCCTGCATTTATAGGCAAGAGGTACCAGGAATAGGAGCTGACGAGGTGCGAAGAGGGACTCAGTTGTTTCATGGTAGGCTTGTGAACGTCCAATGTGGTCTTAGAGCATCCCGCCTCCTTGCTTCTCAACGGGCACCCGAATGTCAAATATGGTCGCAGAGCATCCCACCTCCTTTCATCGTGGATGGATCGCGATCTTCAAATGCTTTTGTGTAGAATCACGCCTCCTTGCATTATGGTGGTGTCGTGAACTTCAAATATGGTCGCAGAGGGTACCGCGTCATTACTTCACAGTGGGCTCGCTGTGTTGGGGGGACTCTATGGGATAGCTTCGCAAGGCAACCAACAATGCTTCATTTTTGGCTTCTTCTCGGTCCCAAATTTTGGCACCAACAATCCCATTTGGGGTCCATGTTAGTGTGGATATTCAAAGAAAGCAATAGCTGTTAGCGTTCCTATGCGAAGAAGCATAAGGGAATGCAACGCAATGAAAAGCGTCGCCCAAGGGACTTTGAAATTGCACCGTGAAAACCTGATGGGACACACGGGAAAATAGCGTGTGAAGCAGGTGTGTCACATACAATTGAGGCTCCAACAAGGTGCTTTATGGTGAGGGAAACATTTAGAGTGTGTGTAAGAGAATGGGTCGGGGTAAGATATGCGGCTTATGCGCAAGATGCAAGGTCTGAATGTAAGACAAAGGGGATGCATGCAATACAGACAGATTGCTTGAATGTTGGATGAGTGGTGTACAAGAGAACTTGAGGCAAAGGGTACAAGCTCACAAGGACCCTCTTGCACGCAAATAACATTTGGAAGACATGAAATCAATGAGTATTATAGGTCCCTTCAGAAGGCGCCCCCTTCGAGGGACCGGTCGCGGAAAATCAAATACCAGAAGGCCATCTGGGTTTTCATGTGGTTATGGAAAATGAGGTTTTCAAGTGGCAGAGCGTCACTACGTCTTCTGTAACCCTCCAAAAGTGTGGGGATACAGTTCATTTTATAGCTGGCGTCCTCGGCGCTGCGTGCAAGAGACCAGGGCGCAAACTCCATTCGGTCATCGGCCAGTGCGCGCAGTGGGGGCTGGGCGTGCAAATTTCAGTTGGATGTCACCATGTGCGCTGGAGCGGGGTTGGTGTGAAAAGACCGGTGCGACATTGCCTTGTGTACGGAACCACAATCAGGCACCTAAACTCCCATTCGACGCTGCCTTCGGCGCGGAAACGGGGCGGGACCGTAAAGACCAAGGCGATGTCGCCTCGTGCACGAAACCGAGGTTAGGTGCCCAAACTCCCATTTGACGATGCCTGCAGCACAAAAATGGGGATGGCACAACTTTTCGCAAGGGACGATCTTTGGTAATGGAAGTGGAGGCCCGCGTGCAAGAGTGTGCGCACTGGAATTCCTCTTACGCGTGCCTCACCAATCTTGCACGCGTCTGCCTCCCTGTCCTCGAAATAACCTTTTTTCATCCCGTATTCATTTGTTTCTCTTTTGTCCACCCGATGGGGTCGTTCTCCAAATTGGAACATATACAAGTTCCCCCCCTCAGAATCGAAGCAAAACGGGATCCCAAAGTTCCGATTCTGGGGGTCCGCTAAAAAATAGAAGACCTCGTCGGTGGGGCAAAAAAATATATTATGCGTATGAAAGAGAATTGCGCATGCAATAGAATTGTGCACACAAGAGCATTGCGCACAAGAGGTAGGAATGTTTGATCTTTATAAATAGTCCGAGATCCCCCCCCCCCCCCCAAGGCCATACTCTGATTTTTTCTTGGAGATAGGCTTTATTTTTCTCATGCCTGAAAATAGTACTGATCCACGCATAAGATTCTGCGACCGAATCCGAGTATTGTATGCCATAAATTTTTTTCTCATGCGCACTGACCTTCAGTCGCGCCGCCGCCACATTGGCGCGCCAAATCCTCATTTTGTGATGATCCATTTCAAGTTCAAATAATGGTCTCTCAACTGACCGATGTGGAGAGAGAATTTCTCGTTGCAGTAAGAAGAACCAAAATGATCATGAACCCAAAGATTCTTTGAGCGAGGAGGGATGTATATGTTAACCAAATGATTTTCGGCATGCTTAGAGAAGCTCCGAATTATTATGTCCTGTGTGGTAGCCTACCGCTTTCGGACATCGGTCTTCTGAAAGAGGTGCTGACACAAGGTTTTGAGACAGACACTTTTTAGTAATGGGTGACATGCTAGGATAGTCTTCCCCAATTCCACATTACAAAAAATGGTCATCATTCTATGGAAACATCAAACACAACCATATATGTCCTAAATTTATTGATCAGGACAGTTGCAGGAAGCGATCCAATCCCCGAGGAATCTCCGCTATTTATGCAAGTAGTTTCAGAAGTATCATTACTGACCAGACAATGGGTGGGCGGGGGTGGGATTTAATACCCAGGGGAAAATTTACCAATGAATGGGAATGGGTGTACTACATCAGACATTCACGGAATTTGGATCGGAGTTGTGAGCCAATGGGCTTTTCGAGGTTGTTTGGATGTCGCAATTCCACTTTTACTGATAACAGGACTTGGTAGCTAAGCTGTCCAGTCACTGGTCACCTAATACCAGAACATTTCACCTCCATTATCGGGAGGTGGGCATCAGTCTCTGGGATGTCCACTGTATTGGGGGAATCCCCTTGGAGGGGTACCAGTATGATAAGTTCCTCCAGAATGAGAATGTCTAGGGGGATATGACCCACAGCCCAATCTTGTCTTGGAATCTGCTGGAGCTGGCCAAAGAGGAACTCAGAATAAAATATATCCTAAATAACAAACCCTATTCATCGTGGTTTAGTCTTTTAATGATGTAGGACACAGTTGTGAAGATGTCAGGCCAAGGGAAGCAATGCTTGAACACGTCTCAAAGGGGAAAAGCCAGATCATATTGGAAGATTTTTGGAGACATGAGAGTATCGATCATGGGGCTTTGGAATCAATGAGGGTCGAGACCCAAATGTGTGATACGCCAGGTTCCTCTCCGTCTTCTTTATTGGTTGATTGTTACCTATGAGGGACACCAGGATGGGAGTCTACCAGGGGATGCTAGTGACGACCGAGATAATGGAGGTGAATAACAAGGTTAACCATGGGTAGAAGTGTTCACTCGACTATACAGTATTGTAGGGTGCATTTCTAGGGGAAGTACGCCCAGGAAGATATGCGGTCCATTCCAGATTCACCACGGTTGAGTCGTAGCACACTATGGTGGGTATGACATTTTGAATGCCATCTTCCCCTGGTAATGGGATGCGTCCATCACTCATGAACATTGTTAGGATTTTCTCATTGATGCTCAGGGATGATAGAATCGAGCTCAAGATCGATAATCACACTAATTTCTAATTCCAACCATTCCAAACCCCAATCGCCCAGATTATAGATGATGGTTGGAGTCCACAGGAGTAGACAGAGTACCTGAAGAACATCCGGGGCGGCGTACTGGTGGCCCAAATTGAGGGAAAAATATTAAGAGAACCCTATGTGTCGACCTGGTTTGCCAAGTAGTTCGAGTGGATGCAACAGATTATGAAGAAAGTATACATAGAGGTTCGGGAAGAGTGAAATCCATGCATTATCCGCCAGTTTTTTATTATGTTCACAACATCAGGCCTAGGTGAAATCATCACTAATCCCCTCAACGATGTCATTGTCGGACTGTCAATAGAGTATGCCAAACACTGGACGTGAACGTTTCCCGAGGAGATTATTTGGAAAGGCACCAGGAAGATCCATGAAACTAGTGTAGATCCTAAAGAGCAAGAAGGTAGACGAGGTCCAACAGGGGGTGAGGCATAGAACGGGTCGCGTATCTAGCGCGATGCAGGCTGGTACATCACCGGCAGGGGAAGCGCTGACTAAGAACGCACCTCTACCCTCTGGGGAAGGGTGGCCTTGTGCACGGCCTCGGGGTCTGACTAGGGAACTCCCAGGAAAGTAACTCAAGAACCTCCTAATTCCATCAGCCATTGTCTGAATAGAGAACTCTACTACATCCCATGTCTGTCGAAGAGTTATGGCGGTGGTTAATACGCACAGGGCTCGATCTGACGGACATGGGGTGTATCCAGATATTGGATAGAGTAAACGTTCATCACCAGCATGCATACCTGATATCCAAGGACATGTACACTTGCAAGTGGGGGCGGTATGAAGAACCACATCTCTAGGTGAAAGTAATACTTGTCCATGTGCATAACCCAAATAGGCTTCCATATGACGATTAAAGTGTAGAGGAGGAGGAAGAAGAAGAAGAAAAAGAAGGAGGAGGAGGACTAGAGGAAGAGGACCAATCTGAGGGTCTAGGTGGCGAGGGGCCCTCAGAAGTTCCCACTCACCAGCGGAGTTCCCGAGAGAGTGGTGAAATTGTTGGCTCCGATGCAGAACTAGAAGATCAGTTTGAGGTATGGTTTAAACTTTATATCGGGCTTCATCCTTTCATAGTCTTGATCCATCATCCAAACTCCATCCACTCTAGAAACACATGGGTGAGGGTCTCCAGGAAGCCTTCTCCCATGGGGGCATGGGTACGCCTATGGAGGCTAGGGAGAAACCTCGGGGGGGGGGGGGAGAGAGTCTAGGGGATAGAGTGCAGTGGGGAAATGATTTCAACTGGATTACACGATAATGAGCCATAAGGAGATCCCCTTACCATCCCCATTGTCCAATTGGAGCTGACATCGGGGATCGAGTTGACAAATGGTGAAGGATCTCCGGTGATGGGGGGCCCCGCCCTGGCACATGCATTGCGCACTACTGCCCCTGGATCTTGTAAGTTCTTTCCCATTGGTTTTCTGTTTTTTCTAGAGAATTTAGCTAATCAAGATACCGATTCCGGATGCAGTGATCACGTGGTTGGAGGAGAGACAAATTGTCGAGTCTGGTACATATACATGAGCGAGATGGTCAGTGGCTGCATCAGTATTTACATAAACAACCATTCTAGGTACACCTACCACAGTACTTGGCGAGCCGGATATCACAATGATGGATGGTAATGTCATCGGGGTGGAACTCTAGCCTAATGAGAGAGAAGTCAATGACCGGGTGGAGGACCCTGAAGAAGATCCTGCTGTTGAACTCCTTGCTGCATTCCTTGATGACCGGCCCATAGATTCCAAGTAGATAGATGATTCTGAATCGGAGGAGGCTGATGAGAGCCGTATAACGTGGCACAAAGTGTGGAAGTGTATTAAGCGCTTTCTCGGCCAACCTCAAACAGAATGGCTAAAACGAATGGAATTTATCCACACCTGGTTGTGCATTATTTTTGTTGGAGGGGGTGTATGCTCGTTGTCTTCATTCAATAGTTCAAGACTACATGGCCAAGAAGCTACATGAGGGAAAATGACACTCTGATGTTTCCTGGTGTCCGAATGTGTCGGGGTGCACCCAAGTGTTCTTGAAGGGGGAATAAGAGGATGGATTCCTTGAAGAATAGATGAATAAAAAGGAGTAATTCATTACAAACAGTTCTGAGCATGTGGATCAATTGAGGTCCCAGCTGGCGGACACCCAATAGCAGCTAGTAGAAGATGGTCACCAATTGACTGAACTTCAAACTGAACAGGCGCAAGCACAAGCTAGAGAAAGTGCACCGTGCTTTGTAGCCGCATAGGAAGAGAGGGTTCTCAAGGGGTGGGAAGAAATCTTGGAGGCCACAAGGAAAAAGGTAGTGGTGCTGGAATGATCTATCCAAGATGCTGATCCTTAAGGGCCCGGTTTTGGTCGAACTCACAAAAATCATTCCTCCTCACTACTTCTTGTTCTGAACTGCATGTATGTATAAATGTATGGATAGATTTTATTTAATTATTCATTTGGTTCAATGTGTTTCATCACAACCTGAAATAAATAGAAATTAATTCCTATGATCATGGGGGTCATACCTAGTATGACAAACAAGGGATACTCCCACTATTACTACATTTGAATGTTGGAGTGATAACCAAGCTTCGGGCACACAAGGATCGAACAACCAATCCAAATTCCTGAGAAGAGAAGGGATAGGATTGATTAGGGGCTGAGTACCTTTGAAAAACTGACGTGGAACCTTCCCAATGTGCTCTAGTGCATAAGCAAGGTAACGCCATGTGTGTTTGTAATCGTCCCAAACATAAGGGAGTTGATAGTGTGAATAAAAATACCCCTGATTTGGAACACTATGGGGGTGGAATGGAAATAGAGGATAACTATTGACCGTGTTCGGAACAAAGTATCCATATTGCATTAGACTGAAATGGGGATGACAAACATGGTCCGACAACTGACCATGTTCGAAACACGGCGCCTGACTCAGAATGTCATCCATTAGTCTTCGAGAATGTTGGACCAGGATAATAATTGAGCCATAGGCCGAGCATCAATGTTGTTAGGGGGTTCCGTTAGATGTGAAAGAGGATGAGGGTCAGAATAAAGGTCACACAAAGCGTGGATGGTGGTGTGGTGGCTTTCTCGAATGGAATCCAACCCTATTGGGGCAGAAAATGAGGAGGAAATGGGATTTCTGATTCTTGGGGTAGACCCAAAGACGATGTGTCAGGATGTTCTTATGTATCCCATGAATATGTGAATCAAGAAACACGTATTTCTGAGGTGGCATGGTTAGATACTGAAGCCATAAGTAAAATAGCATGCGGGTCTGGCCCCTGCACCAAGAGAAGCGACATTTGATATATATTGTTTGATTGTTTTTAGGATAAATGTGTGTTTTTTTAAGAGATGGACCTAGGATGGATGGTCCAGATATCTTTATAGGAATCAAGCCATATGCAGGCATTAAAAAATGTTATAGTGTGAAAATGATACTCAACAAGATGTCCCCTTAGGGAGATGACATCACAATGCATTGTCATTTTTCGTCGTGCAGCTAGGATGATAATGTCACATTTTAGGGTCATGTGATGTGACCAACCATGCAATTTATTACATTATACAGGAGGGACAAAATAGTTTAAAGTCATGTAGGACTAAGCATCATAGTCTAAAGGCATATGGCTCATATGTATACAGGGGAGATGAGGTTCTAGAGGGGATGTGCACCACATGATAAAGAACTCCTGATGTGAATGAGGACAAGGTCCATACCATACCGTGTAAAATTAAGAGGAGGGAAGCTCATGCCGAGGGGCCAAGAAAGATTAGAGGATAAAGGGGCAGGAGAAACTAGCTCCCAATTGAGCTAGACCCAATGCCGAGATGTCTTGGTGTTCCTATGTATCCCATGGGAATGGGAATGAAGCCCCACATAGTTCTTAAAGGTGCCTTTTAAAGTCTTGTGGGACAACATAGTGTTTTAGGTCATGTGGGATAGGAAGTAGGGGGATAACTCCTAGAAAGGGGTATATGTGGTGCAGCAAAACCTTGCCATGTAATCCCATAAGAGTTAAAGCCTCGAAGGCAGAACTAAAATGATAAATTTGCGGAAGTCTAGCTGGACCCAAAGACAAGTTTTCTAGGTGATCCTATATATCCCATGGGAATGGTAATCAAGCGGTATGCAGTTCTAAAAATTATCTTTGATTATGGTCTTAGAGCTTGGACCATAGAAGAGCAGAATTCTTCGAAGTAAGTGCGGACCTCAATTTGATCCCTAAGCCCACGTGAGTCGAACTCGATGTGGGAAATAACGGCGGAAGAGGTTTTTGTGCAATACCTGGAATGCATGCCAAAGGGAAATCAGTGAAGAACCCCGAATGATGCCTTTACTATGTTTTTTTTCTACTACAGTGCAAATGTGCACTAAGGGATACTACTCGAGCGTCAAAATTCCACTTTAGACATGATGTGATGGAAAATGATGTGAGTTATGGAATGGATATTTTGGGCTTAATGGAGTTGGTGTGACAATGGAGGATAACTGTTGACCGTGTTCGAAACACAGTATCCATATCCTGTAACCTGAAATGGTAACAACAAATGAGAATCAACTACTGACCGTATTCGCAATGCGGGACCCGTATCAGTTTTTTGTTTGAAACTCTCGCGGACGTTGGCCCGTAATGGAAGGAGGGCCCTTGGGCCAAGCATCCATGCCATTTGGGGGTCCCTTCAGATGAAAATAGTGATAAAATCCCTAATAAATGGAAACACAAAGCCTTGAATGTGGGTGCGAACATGTCCAGGTAAAATCTGACACTCTAGACATTGAACCAGAGTACTCTTGGGCACATTGGTGAATCACCAAAGAGGGTCGAGGGGCTCAACTTTTGAGTGGATGATTTGAAATGATGAGCGTAGAACAAGGGGTTAGATAACCCCCACAGGAGAGAGGTACATGGCATGGTTGTTAACGACCTGATGTGGATAATGGCGTAAACTCGTACCACACCATGTGTCGTGACCCAAGGGAAATACAGGCCAAGGGGCCAAGATGAGGTTGGACACGAAGACTAGACATTCGGGTGGTCCTACGTATCCAATAAGGATGGGAATCAAGACACATGTAGTTCTAGAAGAGAAACAAATAGGTTTAGGATACCCAAATGAGGGAGGTGTATGGAATGACAAGTGACCCAACATGAATGAGGACATAGTCCACACAACAGCATATAACCCAAAATGAGAACATGGGCCTGGTACCCAAGAAGACCAAGGGGCCTGAGGCTGGTCCTCGAATAGAAATTCCAGCCAGTTTTCAGTTTAATGTCTTGTAGAAAGGATGATGGTTGGGGTACGATATCTCATCTGGGGAAGTGTATGGCCCAACGAGTAACCCGATGTAAACAAGTACATAATCCTACACCACGTCATCCGCCCTAAATGAGAACATGGGTCAGGGGACCGAAAATGGTTAAGGAACCATAGATTAGGCATCTCAGTCAGATATGGTCACATAACCTCTAATGTGGGTGCTACCTCATCATAGTTCATAATCCCATGTTAGCAATTCTAGGTGTTAGAAACAAGGACTGTAACTTGGCCCTCCCCATTATATAAGGTTCAGATAGTTGTAATCAACTGAAGGAGACGGTAACGTGAGGTATGTGAGGTAGAATGAACCACTATACTCAATACATGGGGCCTATGGTGATGGAGATAATGAAAAATGATAGCTGCTGACCATGTTCAAAACACAACGTCTATATCATGTGACCTAGAATGGGATCAACAAAAGATGATCGCCTGCTGACCACATTCGCAATACGGGGATCATGTCAATTTGTTGTTCTAAATATTCATGGACATTGGCTTGTAAAGGTAGGAGGGCCCTTTGGCCGAGCATCCATTCCATTCGAGGTCCATTTTGGACATGAAAGATGATGGAGTTCCAAACAGGGAGCATTAGTGAAGCTTATGTGTGCCTGTACATTTCAATGCCAATTAGAATTGTGAAAGAGGTTGAAGTCTCTGGGGAGCATGACTTATGGTGGGGTTATGGTGAACTCTATGTAAATTGAGGAAAATGCCTACACCACCCCATATGTCCTGACCCGAGGGGAGATTATATAATTTGGGCTGGGCCGACGGATGAAATGTCTGGGTGTTTCTATGTATCCCATGAGGATGGGAATCAAGCCACACATAGTTCTAAAGGGTCCAGGAAGTGTAACGTCATGCTGTAGGTACGTGGGGGATTAGAAGAATGAGGAGGGAGCACATGGTGTGACCATCATAATCTGGACATGAGTGGGTCCAAAGAATCTTCTACTACACCATGTGGGGATTCCCCATGAGAACTATACCCAGATGAGAATAGTCTAAGGGAAGAGTTTGGGGGTTGGACTAGAGACGACACATTTGAGTGTTCCTACATATCCCATGCAGATGAGAATCAAGCGACACATAGTTCTGAGGGTACAATTTAACATCTAACAAGACGACATACAATTTCTCATCTTGTGAGACATTACACAGTTTAATGTCATGTAGGACCATATATAGTTTAAGGTCGTGTTGGACTAAGAATTTTAAGGTCATGAAGGACCCGATAGTTTAAGGTCATAAAGGACCGGGTAGTTTAGGGTCATGCTGGACCAGACAGTTTGGTGTCCTGCAAGACTAGGTAGTTTAGGGTAATTCCATACCATTTGGCTTCGGAAAAGTATCACATGAATAACTTGGCATTAGTGGGAGGAGTTATGGGATCCCCATCCATTGTTACCAGGGAGTATGCACCATTGGGGTAATCCCTGTGAATTTTGTATGGTCCTTTCTATTTGTGCTCTCATTTCAGTGGCTTCTACCAAGGAATCATTGGAGTCCTCAAAGCCTGGACTAAATCACCTTGCATGAAAGAGCGACGGAAAACCCTCATGTTGAAGGCTCTAGCTATCATATTCTGAGGCCTTTCAGATTGTGCTGGGCAAAAATTCTATTTTCATCATGTGCTTCCAACATAGGAAGACAACTTTCAGATGATTTATCTGGTGCTTGTTTATCATAGACCGTTGTGTGTAATGAAGGAAACTAAATCTCGATAGGCAGGACAACCTCTGTTCTATATACTAGGTAATATGGAGACACTTTGGTGGAATTACGAGTCGTTGTCTGATAAGACCAAAGGGAATTGGGGAGCTTGTCCTGCCGACTCTTCGTGTTCCGATGTACCATTTTTTTTCAAAATGTAAGAGAGGGTATTGTTGAACGCCTCAATCTACGGATTTTCTTGTGCGTGGTAGTGAGAGGTATTCTTAGAATGAATTTTTTTCCTGGTATACAGTTTCTTCAACTCAGCTTCCTGGAAGTTGGAACTATTATTAGTGAGGATAGCATGAGGGACTCTAAACTGGTTGATGATATTAGAGCTCACGAAGTCAAAGAGAGAATGGTCCTTGACCTCCTTTAGCGGAACTGCCTCTGCTCACCTGGAAAATAAATCCTTAGCGGTCTGGATGAAACAACATTGGTGAGATGTCATTGGCGGATATGGTCCCACAACATCTAGTCCCCAAACTACGATGGTCCAAGAGTACTTGTTAGTGTGGAGAGGCTCTGGTGACCGATGCACAATGTTGGAATTAACATCACACATGTGACACCTTTTGGAGAACTCGATGCATTCATGGACCCAAGAGGGCCTAAAGTACCCTAGTCATCAGATCTGATGAGACAACATCGGCCTCGTCAGATTGGCACCACAGGAATTGACATGAACTTCCTTTTGACCTGAGTAATATCGACCCCTTGGATGTAATGGATAGAAAACCATCGAACCCGCGCTTGTATATGATTTTCTCAAGACTAGGACCACTCTGAAGTGTAAACTACAGCGCTCGACGTCGGATTCGCTCGAGCTTGGCCCGATTAGCTAGGAGGTAACCATTTTGGAGATATTCGAAAAAGGGGGATCTCTACTCAGAATTCACTTCAACCAATTCATATGGGGGTCCTAATGTGGAGGCTCCAGTAGCAAGATGGCTCACGTCAATGTCATCATCATCATCTTGGGGAGACAAGAACAATGACTCTCTGATGCGCCATGTGGATAATCTGGTCATCATGCTCGGGTTCTGCAAGTGTGTAGCTAGGCCATCCAGGGCTTCAAATCAATCGTTTTGAGATCCTGGGACATGTGTAACTTCTGGACGAGATGGGAACTGGGCTATTAACTGGACAGTGCGTTCCAGAAGTGGTATGTGCTCTAGATTTCTGACGACGTAGTCACTGTTGATCTTTTTGATGACTAGTATGGATTCCCCATTCATATGAAAATGGGGCACATCATTCTCGAGGGCCATCTTGAGGCCAGCGATGAAATCCAGATACACTGCCTCATTTTTGGTGAAGTCTTCTAACAAAAAGAATGAGTACGGTAGAATGAATTGTGCTGGGGAAATAAAGACGATACCAAAGACTACCCTATTGAGCAAGGGATCATTGAGCCTTCTACCAGTGGGGCTCCTATAATCACCATTGAAATGCCTATGAAAAAATGGGATGTCATGATCTATTGAGAGGATTGCCTCATCAGGAACATCCAGGTCCAGAGACTGGTCTACGGGAGGTGGATGGGCAGTAAGTAAATCTTCCAATTCTTTCCCTTTAATAGACTTCTAAGGGATAAACTTGATATCGAACTTCTAGTCAATTACCACCCACCGTTCTAGGCAGCCTGTCAGCATGGGGAAGCATAGAATGTACTTCAGCGGGTCAACACGGGGCACCAGCTATACCTCGTGGTTCTGCAGGTAATGTCACAACTTCTGTACTACGAAAGCGAGAAAAAGGAAGCTTTTCTCGATGGAGAAGTATATGTTCTCCGTATTGAGGAGCATGTGGCAGTGGTAGTAGATGTTGTATGCAGTTCCCACACTGTTCTTTTGGGCGAGAATGGCACTGAGAGATCATTCTAGGGAAGTCACATAAAGGACCTGTGGTTTTCCGAAGATGGGTGGAATCCAGACCTGAGTCTGGGGCACATACTGCTTGATTTCCTCGAACACATTCTGGAGCTCTTTGTCCCATTAATATGAAGTTCCATTCATCCTGATCCATGAAAAAGGATTACACATTCCTTCCAGATTCACAATGAATCTTTGTATGTAGGCCAAGTGGCCTTGGAAACCCCATAGTTCTGAATGTTTCTTTGGGGAGACATCTGACTGATGGCCTTGATCTTATTAGGATCAATCCTAATACCCTAGTTTCTAACAACAAAGTCGAGGAACTTCAATGTGGTGACCCTAAAGGCACATTTCAATGGGTTCATCTTCAGGTGGCGAGAATGGAGGAAGCCAAACACTTTCTCAAGTTCCTTGAGATTGTCCTGACACTAGAGAGATTTGACCACCAGATCGTCAACATAGTACTCCACCAAAGTACAGATAATTGGATTCAATATGCGATGCATGGCCTACTGATAGGTTGCACCAGCATTCTTTAAGATGAAGGGAATGACTTGGAAACAAAAGGTACCATGTGGTGTCGTTAAAGCTATAGAATCCTCATCCTCAGGGGCTATCTGGATACGATTATATCCAGAATACCCATCCATGAATGAAAGGGCTTGGAACCCAACCGTAGAATCGATCAAAAACTCTGCCATTGGAAGGGGAAAGTCACCCTTCAGGCACTGATGTTTGAGATCTCGGAAGTCGATATAGACACTAATCTGTTCGTTCTTCTTCCTAACCAGCAAAATGTTGGCTTGCAATTTTGGGTACTGGGCCTCCTTAACGAAATTGGCTCTGATGCTCTTATCCCCTTTCACATATACCATGGCATCATGAGAAGGGTGCATCTTTGTGGGAGGCTTCATGAACCCATGACGATTCACATGGAGACCAAAGAGGTGGACGAATACCTAGGGATATAGTCTTGGAGTCTCACCATAACTCTAGGTGAACACATAACAATGTTGTTTCAGGATGTCTATGTACTGATGTTGCTCCTTGACGGACATGGAGGCATTGATCAATGTGGATCTTGGGTCCGCCACGTTACTGATGTTTACCTTTACCAACTCATCGACTATGGTAGAGAAGCCCTATTCAACGGTAGGGGGAATCCTCTAAATCATCATCTTCACTTGTGGAGGGGGAATCCTCAGCGGGAGGAGTCGCTTATGTGTCAGTAGATCCTGACTGGAAGATGGTAACCGCCTGGGCAGCAATGGACACTACATCAGAAGGATCATGTGCTACCACAACCATAGTGAGGAAGGTTTTCAACTCCATACAATCTGGCCTTTTCCCCAAGGGGCCACGCTTGATGATATTGAAGTAATAAGGGTGTGTTGGATTGAGCTGGTTAATTCCCGCCCTGCCGAACAAACACGTATTATTTATTTTCAATGCCATGGGGAGAACATCCTGATACCTTATGGGGGTTGGAGGATCCAGGATCACCTGAGCATTGTTCATATAGGAGTACAAGGTGATTTTACATCGTTGCATAAACCTAGGAATGTGCCCCCCCATCCCAGACACTACGAAGCATTGTCCCATGTTCGTGGTTGGTTCCTCCAATTGGTGGATAGGAAAGACATAGTCATCGTCTAGATCTATCCATGGGTCAGTAGTAGTCGTGGCATGCTCGTCCTCATTTGTCTGAATCTGCATGTCCATGCTCTTGTTGTAATTCGCATACAAATAGCATGCCTCATAAGAAGCAAAGGGAGATGTGTCACCTTGAGGCATGACCACTCGACAAATAAGGGAGTACCTGAGGCACTGGTGATATGATGAGGGAACCGCAACATGCAGGTGGGGCCATCACCTTCCCATCAATGCATTGACAGATGTATCTTGGGAGACTACCATAAATTTGGAACTGGCAATTAGGCCACAAAATTGGGTCTTCCATAGGATCTTACCTACTGGTGTCTATTCTATCCTATCATAACCATGGATTCATAGGCCGGAGGGACTCACGCCGTCTTCATACAATCCCTACATTCATAGTGTACCAATTGGGATTAGATTAATTCTAGTGCCCGTGTAAACAAGATAGCAATGAACCTCTATTCCATTGAACTGGCTGGAGATATACATTGGGCTAATGTGCCCTAATATAGAGGAGTATTCATCTTCTCCAGAGAACAAGATAATGGCCTGGCATTCTGCATTTTCAACTGCTCCAGCATGAAAGGCCTCTACAGCTGCTACAACCATCTCAAACTGGAGGGAGATTCTTAATGCCTCAGTTAGTGCCTCATGAATATCTAAGAATAGGAAATGGGCCTCAAGGATAGAGAGACTTACTAGAATACTATCATGATGCTTGAGAACATTGTACTTCCATTCCATGCATGAAATTATGCTTGTAGGAGGTCACTCTATGGCAGGAGGTATGGTTGGCCCTACTGACTAGACCGACAGCTGACTGGTACTGGGAACATCCCACTGCCCACTGTTTGAAGCATACAGAGTACTTACCATATTGGGACTAGCAGACTGTGACTAGTTCGGGTGGAGCGTGGCTGATCACTGCGTGGCCTAGGTTTCCCCTCTTGTTCCAGTAGCAAAAACTGCGGTGGAGGTGGGCATGATGACACCAAATGAGGAGGTTGTGCATGCTGAGATATGCGATGAGATTATTGTCTAGTTTCTGTAGCATCCACAGCCTGGCTAGAAGTGCTGATGGAGGCACTCCGACAACCCATATAGTCATGGCTCTGTCGACGCTGGCAATGACTGGGGATGTTTGGAGGATCCGCCTGGCACTCCCCGTCATCAGGAGTCATGTAGGGGTATACCAGCTCCATGGTATTAAGTGAAGCATACCATGGGTGGTCACTTGATGATTCATCCACTACTAGATGGATTCTGGGAGGGATCACTGTCTCTGCGGGCATGAAGTTGCTAAGAGTACGAGATAACGATGGCATTGGTAGGGGAATTTTCTTTTACATGTGTCTCTGGGGTTTGCCTTTCTAGGAAGAGGCGGACTGAGACGACATTCTAGAAGTTGTGGCTGCAGCTTCTGAAGGCTCTAGCCTATTCAAGCATGCCCGGATGACACCATGAGAACATGTGACGATTTTGAAAGCCATCCAGTCGTCATAATTTTGGGATCCATGACTATAAACCTAATTCCACACGCCGTCACTATCACTGCTGCTGTCTGTCCTCACAAGGAGGCATGCTACCTATGTTGGGGCTACGCCCAGCCGGACTATGTTGTTGTCAACTTGGTCTTGCAGCTTGTCTTTGAAAAATTACCACTTCTTGAGGTTGTGCCCCCAGATCTGGTGATAGGGGCGGTATTTGGGGTGATATGTGAAGTTTTCCTCCTATGTCCTTCTGTACTCAAGAAAATGCACAATCCCTTATTCCAAGGCACTTCGGAAATAGTCAGGGACCTGATTCTCATTAAATGCATAGGTATGGTTTCTTATTTTTGTAATGGGGGCCTTGTAGATTGTCCATGACAAGGAGCTGGAGGATCATGTCGAGGAGGAGGAGCCTAATTATCATGCTTGGGTAGTGGATGCACATTGCATAGGGGGCACTTGCTGATTTTGAGGTGAACGCTGCTGGGCTGGAGGTTGCGCTTGTGGTGGCGGGCCTCTGCGAGGTTGTGGAGGCTCCTCCATTGGTAATAAGTACAATTGATTGGGGCCTCTATTTGGGCCACTATAGCGGGATGGGCTCTGGCATCCCTCCTTTATTGAATTACATGAGGCAATGGACGTGCTTGATTGTCCTGTTGCATGGCTTCTTCCTGGCAGGAGGCCTTATCAGAGAAGTCGTGGAATCCTCCAGGGTAGTTCTGGGTGATCAGAGAGGAAACAAATTCTGTCTTAACATTTCCCACACACATCATTAGTAATTTCTCCTAAGTCATGGTCATTTCAAGGTAGTATGTATGCCCTTTCCTTCTAGTGATAAAGTCGGCGACATGCTCATCAGGCCTCTGTTTTCAATTGAAGAGGTTTGTGATACATGTCTTCTGCGAGGTGGAGCTGAACTCTTAGAGAAAATTCCTATGAAGATCCTCCCATCCCACTATTGACCTGATGGGGATTTGGTTTTACTAGATGATTGCAGGCCCTTCCAATGTCAGTATGAAACATCAGAACTTGGCGGCCTCTGACTATGCTGGATTCCCTAATATGGGCCCGAGCCTTGAAATAATGTTGGGAAAATGCTTTGGGGTGTCACCTGTCACATTAAAGGGGAAGAATGTTGGATTTTCAAAACCCATTGGTGCTGGAATATCATCCACCCACACCAGATATAGATTTTGATTAGGTGGGAGTGCCACTTGTTGTGTTTCCAATGCCTCAAGGAGGGAAATGTGTGCCGCCATTGGATCATCTGGATGCGGGTCCCTATTTTTACAGTGATCCCTAAACCTGAGTGTGTTGTCGGTTTCTTAAACATGGAATGTAGGTCCAGAGGCTCATGGAGTAGATGGTGGCATGACCCTCGGGGCAGTTGTGGGAACCTGAGCTAGATCCATTGTATTATCACGTCGTTCCGAAGGGTTTGGCAAGACATATCATGCCCTCTTTCCGTATGTTCCAGCTTCAACCCCGTCCGCAGAGGTAGGATGGTCAGGGTCACATAGAGGTAGCTTGTCAAGGGGAAGTTGTTCCTACCCCTGCTGCCCTAGCATATGATTACCATAGTCTAGCCATCGCTCTGCAACAAGTTCATCACGGAGGTTGTCGACCTTTTATTTTTATTCGGCAAGTTTCTGACGAAATGCAGCCTTTTCAAAGTCTTCCTCCACCTTCTGCACTAATACGGATGGGTCAGAGTTTTTGGCGGCTCTGAGATGCTCGTTCCCATTACGAAGGTTCTAGCTGAGGACTAATGCCTCGGTGGGCATAGGGATACCTAGCAGATTTCTCTGTTAGAAAGTAACACTTACCAATAGATCCAATAGTGGTGGTACGCCCTCAGCGGGGAGGTATCTATCCAGGGGCTCCAACTCATGTTCCTCTTCCATTGGGTTAGAAATGTTGACCATGACTCTACCTGGGGGTGTGTCCTCAATATCACATGGTAGTTGGGGATGCCACCAGATAGGGCTGAAGAGGTGGGAAACATACTTCCACCAGCCACAGACCTGCACATGGGAGGAAGCCTACATGATAATATTGTAGAGTACCTTGAAACACTGATAATATTGTTTTTTTCGGGCACTACGGAGGCCTAGTGACTTTGAGCGATGGGCTACAGGGAGCATGGAAAGATCTACTAGATGGAATTATTCATCGATGCCCTCGAAATGTGTTTTGGTCATGGGATAATTCACTCAACGATGATTAAGGAAGAGGTGCATTTCCCTAAGGATTTGACAGAAACATTCGAACTTATCTTGGGTAAGGGATCATGGCACACTGAAATTTGGTGCTGCAACTGGCCAGAACATCTTTCGGAAGTGGTCCTCTATAAGGATATCCTCTAAACTCCACTATCTGGATTCATGGTCTAACCCTTGATTTCCCCATTCATCAACTGGGGGAGGATAATGAACTGGAAACAAAATTGAGGCAGACCACTAGGATGGTAGGCTAGCTGGTGGGGAATACGGCGAATGGGCTGACTGGCCATTGAATCTCGGGCTGTCCTTCGAATAGTGTAGTGACATAGCCACCACATCATAGTAGGATGAGTTGACAGTCGTAGTTCCTGGTGTAGGGACCTGGGATACTGGTGATGGAGCGTGATACTGGTTGTCTGCCATTGGTCCCCAGAATATCTCTTCGTGATCTCTAGTCGAGGTAAAGAGTTCTTCGTGTGACGTAAGGGGTGATTCCACGGCCCTAACCTACGGGGTTTCCAAATTTTCTTCCTCTTGGATAAACCAGCAGAGGTAGGCGGGAATCCTTTGGACTTTTATTTCCAGAAGTACTAGGGTGATGCGCCTCATTCTGGCCCTAGCCCTTGATATGAAGGAGCAAGGGTAGGGTTCCTTCGCTGAGCCGTACTCTACTGCGGAGTCTAAGAAGCGAAATGTTTTGATCACTGTCCAGACCTTCCCATAATTTTTCTTATGGTGGAAACGACCCACCTTCTTGCCCCTAGATGGATCTTATAGACATGGCATATTTTTGACACAAGGATGTGCTTCGGCTATACTGGTGTTGGGGAAAAGAGGGTTTCCACCTGAGTAGGATAGGGTATGTGGAGCGCCATGATATATATCAAAGGGGACATGGGAAGGAACTCATTGGGATGTCCTGGTGTGGGAAAGACCTCCACTAGAATCTTTAAGATCATTGGGATGAGCTCTAGGTTTATTTCCCTAGGTGACATCAATGTATGGAAGGTCCTCGTACGAGTCAAACTAAACATGGGTATAATCTCTATGTTGGGCGCTGGTGAAGTGAAGATGGCCTCCATTCCTCTAAATTCCACCTTGAGGAGGACTTTTTATAGCTTCTATGGGAACATGGGGAGGGCCCCCACATTGTAGAGTGATCGAGTGTGCAATATCCATATACCAAAGGTTTGTGGCGATTGAAATGACTCAATATTTGGTGTAGTGGACAAAAGAGAGACTTTCATTCTAATCTTCTCCACCGTGAGGAGGACCTACATTTGGATTGAATGTGTTATGGGGCAGACATCTATGCCGAGATTCGATGCGGGGATGATCCGTGTTCTCCATGGTAGATGTACGGGGAGAAACTTCTTACTGGGTGGCATTGTTACGGGTTAGTCCGCGGTGGCCACTACCTGTGCGGGAAACCAAGAGAGTCAACCCTGCCGTCCTATGGAGCAGTTGGGGACTCGATCCAAGTCGAGCATAAAAATTCCAATTCTTAGTGTATACATGGTGCTTGTGATACATGTAGGCGGTGGCTCGGTACACAATAGCCACTGACATTGACACCCCTGGGCGGGCGTCCTCTTCATCATGCGCCTAACATGGGTGTCGGGTTGGGCGGACATGAGCCGGTGGTTCAGGTATGTGGCTTACCTGCTCCTCGTCCAGTAAGACTAGGTGGGGGTGCTAATGCGGCTGGGTGGGGGCCCCCACTGGGAGTCCTTGAATGCATCTCTGACTGGGTTGGCCCGGATGTCCCTTACCTCGTTGGCATAGGGCACGGAGTTGTTGCGGCGTTCTGAGGATAGGCTCCCGAAACGGTTATATGTTTGAGCAGGGGTAGTGGCTCCCTATGCAGCCCATGGGGGTGACATTGATGACAAGACATATATTCCTCTAAATCTAGGAAGTCCATATCCGAAGTCGGTATAATATCCTCCGCCTCGTACCGGCGTACGAGGTCATTGATCACCCTCTACTGAACAACCTTATATGAGAAGATGGGATG
Organism: Viscum album; assembly: GCA_963277665.1. Lineage (NCBI taxonomy): Eukaryota > Viridiplantae > Streptophyta > Magnoliopsida > Santalales > Viscaceae > Viscum > Viscum album. The sequence goes on from OY728159.1 coordinate 1,440,831,526, forward strand.
TGGGCTCCCCATGTTCATGTCCATTGAGTCGATTGCAGAAGAGGCAGAGCCACACGGGACTGCCGCGCCAGTACTTCCCATTCCCCTATGTCGATGTGCAGGGGTGATCGTGTTCCAGGTGCATCAACTTGATTCTTGAATAACATGGAGATTAAGTCATTAGTACCGAAAAAAAGGAATTGATGACATGTTCCCCAATGCCATCCCATCTTCCATGAATGGTAAGTGGAGTCCATGATAATAATGTTGCAGATCGGGATGTCCAATGCTCTACTTCTCCCACTTCTAGTGAGTTTCACTCTTGTCCCACTATTTTACATAGTGGGATCCAACGCCATATAGCTGGATCTGATGACACGCTAATCCACTAATGTTTCTTACTCTACTAATCTCTATATTGAGGTGAATATTTTCACGCCGAGTTCACCATTTCGGTTTCTGACGCTTTCTCCAGGGCACACGTGTCGCTTAGCATGAGTATGAAAGGGGTAGTTTTATTTGCCCTGCATTCCCTCCTTCCAATGTGGGCAGCACAATCACTTATTCAAGGACGTTTTATCCTTTATCAAAACAGAATGATGGGATGTCGGTTCTTCCTTTTGTGGATTCATCATTAGAGCTTTTCACCTAGTCTGGGTCTCCCTTATAGATTAAGAAGTTGTTCATTAATCTTTTCCAAATTCCATATCTTCATGCATGCCTATTAATTACACCGCTTTTTTTATGGTTCCAAACGGTCAAGTCAGGGCAGTAACCTTAAGTCGGAGGAGTAGTCTCGTTGGACATCACTGACATGTCTGGTCACCGGAACACTGGCGTGTCTAGGTTTCTTCCTCTTATTATAGGTCTTCTCTAGGGTATGGAAGCCCGAGGAATCCCACATTGAAAGTGAGGAATCATATTCCCTAGGAATGAGGTTTTACCCAGCTTCCCATGTTTAACCCAGGGTATGCCACAAGTTTAATTTCTTGCAGAGACAGATCAGACTAATTAGAACACTAACTAGAGAGGATCAGATGAGTGTAACCCCTAGAGGTTACACTTATATAGGGGGTGAACCGAAATGATCTCATCAGGATGTGGTGACCTAGGTAAGAATAAAGTTGGGTGATGGATGGTTAACTGATACGGACGGGTAATGAGATGGAACCACCATGAGGATGACGATGATGTTGTTCTTGAGCCTCGAAGAGACTTCCTACTTATCTCATGGAAGGGAATCAATGTCGGTGTAGTTTGATAGGGAGATGGGACACCTAATGAGGTGGCTCATGAGAAAGGACATATGGATGGGACCTAGAGAAAGCGGAACCTATGGGTTAGAGAATGACCATCCTGAAATACCTAAGCTTGAGGGAAATACCATGCAGAAGGATTGAACTAGGTTGTACACATAGGATAACAACCATATGATGTGTATGGGGGCTTACGCATGGTTAGAAACCAAGGTTGGTATGACGCCACTAGGACGGACCAATGATGTGGGTCCCAATAAAGGGGATCACAATGACTTACTTCTGATTAGGGTGCAACTGCTTACTTCTTCTTAGGGGCGAATACATTTTAATATCACACAAGACGGTGGTGAACTGATGTGAGGTGGTTAGGTTTGGTTGGATATTGGGCTTGAACATCAGGGAGGCTTCATACATACCCTACCATTGCATGGATCAAAGTCCATATAGTTCAGGAGGTGAGGATGAAATGATTTGAAGATCATCGGAATGACCGGGTGTTGGGCTTGAACCTCAAGGAGGCTTCCTACGAACCTTTCCATGGAAAGGATATCTGGCCTTGTACTTCAAGAGGGGTATGGAACTAACATGAAGTTGTTTGGAACCAATGGTTTTTGGGATTGATCCTTAGGGAGGATTCATATGTACCTTGCCTTAGTAAGGATCAAAGACCTCGTAGTTTTGGATAGTAGTTGGCGAATCGACGTGAAGGGGGTCGGAGCGACCGATGGGGGTGGGATTGAACCTCCGGGAGGCATCATATGTACCTTGCCTTAGAAAGGATCAAAGACCAGGTAGTTCAAGATGGGGGGTTCGAGAATTGATGTGAAGGGGGTCAGAGAAACCAATGGGTGATGGGAATGAACCTCACGAAGTCTTACCACATACCTTGCCTTAGAAAGGATCAAAGACCTTGTAGTTCATGATCGGTTAGGGATTATAGTATAGGCTTCCCGGAGTGGATGTCATGGTCTATGCATTCTCTAAACCCACGTGAATAATGCTCGGTGTGAGAAACAAGATGCAGTAAGTACATGACGATCACGACGTAGAAGGTGCATCCATGGTAAGTGAAATGGGGGGGGGGGGCTTTGGTGTGGTTAAATTCCCAAAGATGAAACTGAGGATTTCACACGGTTCGCAACTGATAGAGATGAAGATTGGGACTTTGTCCAGGGTGGAGGCCCATGTGGGGGAAAAACCTAGTGGGAGAGGGATTTGGTGTTGAAGAAAGTACGAGTAGGGATGCTACATCTAGTTTGAAATGAAAGGGGATTAAACCAGGGTGGTTGCCTTGTCCCCACAGACAAATGATGCCCCCATTAAGAGGATCTCATTCCATGTGAAGAATGATTCCACTCCTGTAGAGGCTAGTGGGCATCATGAATGACGTGACGGGGCACCCTGCATATGATGCACGGGGCAAGGTCACAGTTTAATGTCATGTGTTGAGGAAAAAGATGCTTGGCAGTTTAACGTCCTGCTGCTCGGATGAGGTGGGTATGCTCTGCACCCCTAGAACATACATAGCGGACACCCTCTACAACTTGGTGAAGAGAAGGGACAGGCAACGCTGTGACTAGGGGGTGTCGTTAGGTGATCCCATTAGGGGTCCATGTTAGCTTGGCTACGGAATGAAGCAATAGTCATTAGTGTGCCTATGAGAAGAAGCATGAGGCAAAGCAAGGAAACAGAAAGAATTGCCCAAGGGACTTTGAAATTGCTCTGTGCAAACCTGAGGGGATAGACTAGAAAAGAGTGTGTGGTGTAGGTGTGTTTCATATAAGAGAGGCTCGAACAAGGAGCCTTAAGGAAAGGTAAGCACATGGAGCACTCATAAGGGAATGGGCTGGGGTAATATATGAGGCATGTGTGCAAGATGCAAGGTTTTCACACAAGATGAAGGGGAGGAGCACAAGACTGAGGGGTTGCATGAAAGACTGACAGTCTGTGTTCATGTTGGGCGGGCGGCGCGCAAGACCGAGGGGTTGCACGCAAGATGGACAGTTTGCATGCAAGTCGGACGAGCGATGTACACGAGAACCTAAGGCAAAGGGTATGTGCGTGTGAGGCCCCTATTGCATGAAAATGACTTTGGGAAGACATGAAATCCATGAGGATTAGACGGCCCTCCCGAAGGCGCCCCGCTCGGGGGACTGGTCATGAAAAATCAAATACCTAAAGGCCTGGATGGTTTTCACACATTTGTAGAAGATATGGTTTTCATGCAGTAGAGCAATGCTTCATCTTTTGTTAGCCCTTGGAGGGCGGGGATACAATTCATTTTATATCCAAAATCCATGGTGCGGCGGGCAAGATATCGGCACACAAACTCCCGTCTGTCATCAGCATGTGCGTGCAGTGGGGTCCGGGCATGAAAATGTCGGTTGGATGTCGCCTTGTCCATGGAAACAAATAATTCATGAAAAGACCCTCATGAATTCGCCTAGTTCACAGAACCACAGTCAGCGCACAAAACCCCGTTCGACACCACCTTCGGAGTAGAAATGGGACGGGTGCACAAAGACCCGAGCGACATCACCTCGTGCGCAGAACAGTGGTTGGGCGTGCAAACTCCCATCCGATGTCGTCTTTGGCACGAAAATGCGGCAAGCACGACCAATCATGGAGATGATATTTTTGGCATGGAAGCGGTGGCCGACATGCAAGAGTTTTCACGCTGGAATTCCTCTTGTGCACATCTCCCGAATCTTGCATGCGTCGACATCCCTAGACCCGAAATCACATTTTTGTTTATGTCCTGGATTCATTTGTTTCTCTTTTATCCACCCGATGCGGTCCTTCTCTAAATTTTAGCATCTACAGAAGTTAAACATATAGATAGTTTAAAGTGGAACCAATAACTTATTAACATCATAATAGTTGATGTCGTCAAGTAAGGGATTTTGAATACTATATTCAAAGAGATGAAATTATGAATATTATTCCTATTTATCATTATTATTTAAAATTAAATTCTTCATATATGTTACAACAATTTTTTAGGAAGGGGGTTTTATAAGAAATTCACATTGATATGTGGTGGAGACTATATAGATATATAATTAGTTTAACAAAACCTAAAAATTCTAGGAAATAAAAGTCCTCTCTAGATGTCTATCATATGTCATATGATCATAAAAGCACTTTGGTATGTTTTTTAATATTTATAATGGTGTTTACTAATTTAAAAATGTGTCATATTATTCAAAATATATATTCTAATTTATTTTTCTTTAACATTGGGTGGATATATTATGTGAAGTTTTATGACTATTATCCATTAAAAGTTTAAATTTGAGTTATCCTAAAACAATGTTCATCATGGAGAATTATAGGTTATGATGAAATGTTATGTTTATTTTGGGTAGGATTTTTTATAGATATATGAAATATTCACATGATTGAAAAAATAGTTTTTTTCAGATTAACTACCATGTATACCACATTGTGTTTCATACATAGTTTATGTGGTATGTTAGGGGTACATGATTCATATTTGGATTTCCTTATAACTGAGAGCGGAAAGATACCTCATATGAGAACCATTACACTTTTATACATTTTAGACGTCATCCTTAATACATAGATAATCTAGGGGTGTTTGGATCTTTTGTTGATCATGTAACCAATAAGAGAATAAATAGGATGGTATTTTTTATCTTATTTTATGAGTATATCATCTGGTCCCCAAGTAAGATAGACTGGATGTGTGTAAGGTCCAACCTACACATGACATGTGATGTGCTTGTCTATTGTACTGAGTGGAATGTGAGGTGATCTTATATCAAAGGAATGATATGTGATGTGTTCATTGATCTGGTAAATCTATCCTTGGAGAATCAATATGTAAGCTTAACTATATGGGATTGAAATATTCTATTCCTATTGGTTATTCAATTTCATAAAAAAATGGATCATATAAAGATGAATTCTTGTATATGATTTAATAGATCGACACATGTATTGAGATACACGTGATTGGTGGATATTATGTCAGAATGATTTATAAGTTGATTAATACTTATTCATTTCTAGAAGTCACACATTTGATAAATCTACGAATTGAGTAATTCATAATAATTTAAAATGACATAAAGGCCCATGGTGTCACACATTGTGTAATAAATCATGATTTTCAAATGTATTACCTTATGTAGTTATCTTGTTGATAAACATGTGATATTCAAAAAAATTAAACTGAATAAAAATATACTAAAATGAATCATAAACAATATTACATTATTAATATAAAATTTTTAAACAAGTAAATTAGCACTCATCGGTAAATGACATAATGATAAGAAAAAATAAATTTTAAAACTGTATTTAAACTATATAAAAATTTATTTAAAATGTTAATTTCTATATAAAAGATAATATTATGAATTTATGAATTCAATTTGATGGAATGAACTACATTTTTGAGTTAAAAAATTCAATATTTTCATAGGTAAATTTGATTAGATTTTTTTAAAATGGTTGATTTTTATGTGAGTAATGAAAAATATAATTTTTACTAATACTATCATTTTAAGGAATTAATCATAATGTAAGAATGAAATAAAAAGTTCTAAATAATTTTTATCAAATATTTATTTGAGGAGTATAATAAATCAATTAAAACCATAATTTTTAATTTGGAAATCCATGCTTGACTTTTTTGAACATATGTTTATGTAATTCTAAAAAAACTATTTTTGATTATTTACCTTTAATGAGGTGGATTAAGGAATCCATGTGGTTTTTTATTAATATAAATGTAAAATAACCTTTATATTTTTAATAAAGAACAAATAAAAATCTTGGAATCATTTCTCTACATTATTTTTTTTGTAAATTCATCTTTATGCTATAAAAAATAATTTTTCTAAAAAACATTTCAATGCATTTTATGTATATACATTAAAATTAATTTTTACCACTTCTGGAAATTGAATCCTAGAAAATGTTAATAAATAATTTTTGTCACAAAATCGTGCTTTGAATTAGTCTGTGAGGTATTTATTGACCTCCTTTATCTTACACACTTTTTTAAAAAAAATTAATTGTGTTCCATGAGAATGAATTTATTTTTTATATTAATATATAACATTTACAAAAATGACAGTCTCTCACATAATATTTTAAATATGATGTTATGTTAATGATGTAGATTCAAAAAATTATGGTTGAATATATATGACAATAATGATAGTTGTTAAATTATTTTAGTTTCAAAATCCATTATTATATAGATTTCAATCAATCCAATTTTTTGAATAGTCTTGAAAATGAAATTAAAAATATTTAATGTTTAAAATATTATATTAATTTATTTAAAAATCATAAAAAAAATTATATGAGGACAAATGAGATGATATAGTCTTAAATTTATTCCACGGTACAATTTTTTGTAGTGTGGAACTTTTAAAATTACATTAAGGATGCTTAATGACATAATATTTGTGAAAAAAACATTGTTTTTTTCTATAAAATGTACTTAATATAATAATTCAAGAGATACATATGAGTTCATATTTCTATCAAATTTATTCTAAATTATATCTATAAACATAACACGCCATGATAAAAATCATTTATTGTAACCATAAAACAATTTTTCAAAGGACATAAATTCAAGAAAAATTAGGATAAAAAAATATTAATTAATCAGCTTAACCATGTTCATTCATGTTTATTTCTTCCTAAATATCCTCAATACCATAAATAACAATATTTTTTAAAAAAATTAAAAATATTACTATTATTAAATTTCATTGAGTTTATGGAACAACATTTTTATACTTCATTCCATCCAAAGGATAACCAAAACATCGTTTTCACCTAAATGTGGACTACTGCCACCATAAAACACATATTTCATTTTCCCTTAGTGCCTTACATGATTGTTTGAAATGAAAAATTTAATAAATTATTATGATATCAGTCAGATAAATATGATTATATAAAGGTAAATAAGTATCTATATCCCTTTATATTCATAAAATGAATAATAAAAATATCACTTCTGAGTATGTGTGAACTACCACCTCCATAAAATGGGGTATTTAATTTTTTATGATAACAAAGCCTAGTTGGTTATAATGTAATATTTAATGAATACTGATGATATTTATGTCATTATTAAAATTATTTATGTTATGAAATGATTACCATAGTGCAAGAACAAAAAAATCACGTTAGGCCCTTACCCAAGAAGCATGGACTCAATGTATTATTTTATAACATTGTCATGATTATGGGGTATCAAATAAAAAAGTAACCATTAGTTTATCCATTTTGGAAAGAAAAATTACATACATGATACCCATTTTAAATGGGTAAATAGGGAAAAACACATGATACCTAATAAAATGAAATAACCAGAATCCTTGAAACTAATTCAAAGGATTCCACTTCATAACTCGTGGAAAGGAAATATAATATGGGTGAGCTCAAACACTCGGTATGAGATAGTAAATAAATTTAATTATGAATAAATTGCAATAAATCTATATGGAAAGGTAAATTACTGATAACACATCCCATCCAAATAACTATATTTGGAATAATCAATATGGAAAGGTAGAAAAATTAAACACATTCAATTTAATCAAAAATATGATAATGAAATATAAACCGGGATTTTATAAATAATATTATAATTATATTAAATTAAATTAAATCTCTACATAATTATGGAATACATAAATATTGATATCTAAAATATATAATCAATCCTATTTTCCAAGAATCTAAAACAGTCAAGGCTTTATGTTATGAATATAATATTGTCAAGGATTCATGCCATGAATATAATACTACCATGTCTTTCTGAAAATAATATAATAATTGGGTTTGTAAAAGTTGAAAAAACATATCGATTTCATCCAATGAAACATAACAATGCGTCGAGGGGCTATAGCAGGCCTTGACCGTCACATACGATGTCCAATGCATTCCTTGTATGTTTTTTAATCGATTTAACATGTCAAGGGGTATAAATACACCATAAAAATTGAAATATATGAAGTAATTATAATAATAATATTGATTATATAACATGTCAAAGGGTAGTATATACACTATATAAAAGTGAATTTGTGCATAATAACAAATAAGTCTCAAGGAAATGATAATTTAGACAAAATCACTTACATTGAGTATGACTAGTCTTGTGTGTATTTATAATCCTGAATAAAAAACTTATGTTAATTATTTATAGTCATAAACTCTATTTTAATTTTTATAATTACATTTATTTCACTTATTACAATTTTAGAAACAACTACTTAAATAGCTATGTTTATGTCGGGTGTTTTGACCAAATTTTGTTCATGTATTAAAAAAATTGGAAGGTCAAGTATGGTAAAAGGGGTATTTATATAAACATATATAGAATAATAATCATGATCTTATTATAATATTTACACACCATTGGAACTTTTAAAACCAAAAATGAAATATGGTTGTGAAAAATAAACCAACATTATAATCATGTAGATGGTATGTTGTATACGTTCCTGAGAAATGTTCCCATTTTTCACTGATTATTATGGAAAGAAGAAAAGTGAAATTATATACTTATAGAATGATAATTATATAATAAATACCATTTTTTAATCATTTACACAAATATATATAATTCTTATAATTTAAAAGTAATCACATCATGTCAGTGAGGTCGTAGTCCATACATCCCCGATCGATGTTATCACTCTTTAGTGTGTGAAAAGGGTAATAATGGAAATGATATATTATGATTCCATAAAGGTAATTATTTCATTAATATCATATATATTTCGTTTATTTTATATATTATTAATTAAAATCTTCCTTTATACGTTCCATGTATTGTGTGAATGAATCACATCGCTTTGAGGAGACAATAGATCAGACTTCCACTAATGATGTTATCGTATTTACACAAAATGAAAAGTATAAATGTATGTGATATAAGAAAATTAAAGAATAATAAAGACATAATATGTAACATATATATCAAATATAAATATTTTATCTTTCATATTTCCCATCTTGAATGGTGGTAAAGGAAAAAATTAAGAACTTCATTTCAGGATGCAGTACATCGTTATACCTAAGAATGGTATGTCTATTACTCATTATATGGATGTATGTGTAAGTATAGTTAAAAATTATGAGATGAAAACATATCATTTTATTTTTAGATATATTTTTTGTATATAATTATGGAATATGTATAATTCAAAAAGGGTATAAATAAAAAAAACTAATGAGCTTGAGGAAGGATGTTACCTCTTATTCATGTAAATCCTTTCGATTTTCACCAAATAGATTCATTGGATGTATTTCTAACCATGGTGTGGTTTCCAGGTTTAGGGGTGGATTTTTGGGGTGTTATTTTTGATGATAATTATTGAGAAAAGATGCCTTGATATAGAAAACATATCGGTTTTAACAGTTTCTTATACAATATATCTACAATTATATGACTTGGATCCTTAATTATAGTGTCTTTGAAAGATTAGGTACATAATTAAACATCATTAAACCAAAAATAAAAACATATTTGTTATAATCTCCATAATTATCTCCTAAAATAAATTTATATCATATAACATCATAGGATAACATGGGGAATTCAAGAACAAAAGGGACGAACTAAAAAGCTCACTAAGGGAATAAACAAAGCAATAAAACATAGTACATGGGTAATAAGGAAAAACAAGATGGAACAAAGGGAAATAATTATGAATAAACCAAAGTAAAAATAACCTTTATATGTTAGGTAAATATAATCAGGGAATCATAGTAATGTGGAAAGAACATATAACCTGACATAAACTTGATTTAAGGCCAACTACCAATACTATATAACTGGTTGGACAATGTCCCATAGAGGAATCAGGTTCACTCCATGCCCCAATATGACTTCTCACATGACTAACCATTACCTAATGAATTCGAGCACTATCTGGGTGCACCCATCTGAATATGTTCATTAATATGTGTTCCACATGAGGAATAATACATATGAAATTAGACATAAACATAAAGGTTACCCATGGAATGAAATGGGTATTATAATCATGTTATAAGGCATTACAAATGGAAATATCAGAAACATTTCCATGAAATAATGGATTTAAAACATAAAAGGAGTTATTAAAGGAAATAAGAATATATAATGATAAATAATGTCCAACTAAAGTGAAAAAATATCAAATGAGTGTTTAATTGTCATTAGAAATAAAACATATTAATGCAATTTAAGGAGAGTATTAAATAAAATTTAAAGATGAAAAGGTAATATTTATTTTCATAATACTATAAATGAAGAAAGATTGTTTTTAATAATAAACATATTGATTTTAGAAAAATAATTTTGAAATTAAACATATTATGGAGTACAGTTGGAAGTGGGTAAGAAATTGGGAAATTCCATTGAATCTGGATTTCTTATCAGGAAGTATTGAAAATTGAATCTTTATAAAACACATAATAACCCATAAAATATGGATTATGTGATCTAGATACCAGATTTTTGAACATATAAACATAATTTATATGAATTTAAAAAAAGTAAAATATCATTACATGTCGGTAAAGGGGGAGAAAAATTGTCCCAAATGAAAAATGGAGGTTTGCGTAGAATCTCATACCTTATGCCTGAAATAGATCTACACTATATCTTAATTTCCCAAATAATCAAATTAAATTCATTATTTAATAATTCAAAAACCTTTTCTACATGTAATTTATTTTTTATAATTTTTTTAATTTAATGTTTTTTCTTTTTGATTAGTTATAACTTTCAATATCATCATTCGAGAGTGCTTGTTTTGTTAGTCTTCATGATTGGTTCAATTGTATAAGAGTATTCAAGTTCATATAAAATGGAAATAGAAATCCAAAATTTACATTATAATTTATACATTAACATCCATAATATAAATCATTTTTTTTATTTTTGGTGAGGTTGAATTACTTCATATGAAGTTAGTGATAATCGTTTAAATTATTTTGGGTGGTTTTTAATCACAACGAATTTTTTAGTTTTTTTTATTTAACATCATTTGTATATAATGACTCCTGAAATTTATATAGAATTTAATACATATATTTTAAATTTTTATGTTTTAACAATGTTTTTATGGCCATACATGATTCCATTAATGGAAAATGAAAGTTAGTTACCCTTAAAAGTGATAAAATTAACACTTCACGAATGACATTTTCATTTCTAGACTAAAAATTAGAGGAGAAGAGGGTCTGATGAAGCATTATTACTTTATAATAAATTAAATTCTTGTATATTAATGGTGTTGGAGTTATCATACCATTTTAATTATAGGATGTGAGGAGATATTAGGAAAAAAAATAACTTTAAAAGAAAATGATGGAGGAATTTTCCGTTTGAATTTATCCTCCTTATGACTGCCCCATAGGGTTAGGGATTTGGTATTTTGATGAGAGAAAAAGATCCTTAAAATGGGGGATATGTTTGAGAATAGTACTGAGAAGAATTTAGACCATTCTAAAATCATGGATGGTGGGAGAAGAATATGTTATGAGGGGAGGTATTTATACTTGAAGAGTGGGGTGTTTTTTCATTATTTTATTTATTATATTATTATTTTCACACAAGACCATGAATAATTTGACAATTATCACCAAATATATTAATATATTGAAGGAGTTTTTTATATATTGGGATTAAATAAGCTATAAATCAGCAATGACATAGTAATTCATATATTTAGTTTTAATTGTAAATTGTCGTATTTTACTATTCAACAAAAATTTAGGTATTTTTTAAAAAACACAAATTTAAACCAAATTTTTTTAATGTGTCTAATTAAAAAGTGAAATGCATTTTATGAATATAATTTTCTGAATAAGATAAAGTTTAATTTCAATTAAAATCATCACCCCCTTGTAAAATGCATATTTTAAAATTATATTAGCTTTTATAACAATTTGAAATATTAATTAAGGTCTCATAAAATTATATTATAATCATAAGATATTAAAATATTAATTTATGAATAAACATTATGAAAAAAAAATTATTTTAAATTATTATATAAATTATAATATTATAAATAAATATTAATGACTTTCAAATTACACACACTTATTTAAGGATTTTTAATATATTTATTTACATACATTATTATATAAATATATAACATTGTCACTTATAAGATGAATAAATTTTATTTATACATTCACTAGTGAGGTTACTAATAATTATTCCTTTTTACTATTCATATGTGTCACATTTCTAGTCAAAATATGAAGTTACTATTTCATAAGTATATGTTCCCTAACTTCTAGAAATACTACTTATTTCATTCATCCGTAACTTATAAAGGTTGTATTGTTTTATAAAAGTTATTTTATGTGGTTTATAATATATGAAAAAATTATAATAAGGGAGTTTACATTGAAAATTTCCTAGGTGATAATATTCTTCCCCCTTTATAAAATTTCACCCTCAAAATGTCATTTCACGTACTATGGTGAAAAATAACTTGGGTACCGCTCCTCAATCGCCTCCTCTTATTCTCATGTTGCCTCTTTCTACATATGGATCCACCATATTACTTAGACCAGGTGAGTATTCTTATTGTATATATCATTATCACTATGATCAGAGATCTTCAATGGACACTCCTCATAATAGGGTTATTTCTCCAACTATACAACCTCGGAATTCAGTACATGTAAGGGATATGATATGTACTTCCTCAAGAGGGATAAGCATAATACATCATGTACTTGAGACATTTTTTGTGGAAGTGATTGTTGATATGACACAACTCCAACATGATCAAGAACATATAAGGCATATATGTACCTATGAATTAACTTTCCTTTGTTCCCAAATCACATGATCCTCTTACATGATGATATAAGGATGAATACCATGTCTCTATCCTTAAACTCAAGGTCTCATCATGGATTAAATTCATAGCTCTTTTTTTCAATGTTGGGCTACGTTAAGGTACTAGTGAATGTTTTTCACCTTTTTCATCATTCATTCGAACATTTCAGGTCAAAACTTCTTTGATTCACATAGTTTATCCCAACACATCGGTGTTTTAAATCATTTCTCATAAAGGGCTTCATATGGATCCAATTAGATGTTTTATTGGAAACTATTATTGTAGAAGAACTCGACCAATGGTAGATGTTGGTACCATACTTCCTTGAAGTCTATATAAAACGATATCAACATTTCTTCTAGTATAAAAATCATCCACTTATATTAGCCATCATTTTGAGGATGATAGGCCATAATGAAATTCAACTCAGTGTTTATAACTTGTTTGAGACTTTTCTAGAACATCTAGGTAAATCTAAGATATCAACTGTACACAATAAAAAGTGGTACTGCATGAAAGCTCACAAATTCCTTCATTTTTATCCATGTGGGTTGATCTAGTGAGAATTCCTCTCAGATTGTGATAATGTGAGATATCTTTATAAGATGTTCCGCGAAAACCCCTAAAGAATCGATTCCTCTGGATGTATGAGGAAGTCAAATGAAAAATTCCATGGTGATTTTTTCCAATTCCCATATTGGTATGGTTAATGGTTACATTGTCGCCTTAAAAATTTTCCTTTAAACCATCACTTGCAAATATACCAGGCACATTGATGTGTAGTTACAAATATCTCATTTCATATTATCCCACCAAATGTTCTCCAAGAGATCTCAATACATCTTTGTGATCCTTGGGTGAATAGAGAATGTGCAGATATGTGTTTCATTTAGAAGACACTTATTTATATCAAGATTGGATGGTATAAATAGTCATGACCCAAATATCACATCTCCTTCCTCATCAAATTTGGACTCTGAAGATTTTTCATTACTCATGGATTCCACCTTCTCCTAAATTTCATCATCATTTCGTTGAGTAACCGTTATTTTCTACATAATGGATTGCTGAGAAATCATCTAAGAAAATATTTTTTATGTTTCTACCATAATGGTTTCCTTGTACATATTTTTCAAATCTAGTAATATTATATCCTTCTCAATTATTATCCCTGATAATGTTGTAGGATGCTTTCTAATTAGATAATATGCCTCCTTTTATTCATAACCTAGATAGTTGTTATATGAGAATCCATTATTTATAATGATATATAACCATATTCACTAGGATATGTTAAGATCCTTCTATGTGAATATATATTTTATACTCTGTTGATTTTATATATCGCACACTTATCCCCATATTGATAATGATACTAGATTTTAAATAAAAAAATCACAACTGCCAACTCTAGATCATGCATTGGATAGTTTGGATCATGGATTTTTAACTACCATAATCTTTAGGCTACCAGTATATATATTTTTCAACAGAACATATTCTAATCCATTGATTGAATCATTGTTGTAAACCATAACGAGTTTCCCACTTGTTGGTAGTGTGAGGACTAGTGCAGTGATGCCTGTTTTTCAACTCTTTTGTGTAGTCTTCACGTTCAATTGTCCAGATAATCATTTATCCCATCCACTTCATCAGGGTTGGAGGGTTTGACAATCCTGAGAATTTATCCACAAATAATCAACAATACCCATGAAGACCATGAAAACTATGGATCTCTATTAAAGATATTTGACTATTAAACTCTTTTGCTCTTTTTATCTTTGAAGGTTCCACAAATATCCCTTTACTAACAATGACATTCTTGATAAATGATACTTCCTTCTTCAAAAACTAAAATTTACATTGCGTTCCATGTAGTTTCTCTATTCAAAATGTTTTTAGTGTAATATTCAAATTCTCCTCATGTTACTCCTTACTCATGGAGTATATCAGAATATCATCAATAATTAAAATCACAAATTTATTGAGGTAATATCTAAATACTCCATTAATAATGTCCATGATTTTTTCATGTTCATAAGAGATACTGTTTCCGACGCTTTCGCCGGGGCGCGCGCGCATCCATCCGTGGAGGAGGGGGACGCGCGGCTTTGTTGCCCCGCATTCCCGCTTTCCAAAGGCGGGTGGCATTTGTTCCTTGTTCAGGTACGTCTGCTCCTTGATCGAAACGGGATGATGGGATGTCGGTTCTTCCTCCTGTGGATTCCTCCTCAGAACTCGTCACCTAGTCCGGGTCTCCCTTATAGATTTAATACGTAGTTCGTGAAACTCTTCCCAGTGCCATGTTTCCATGGACGCCGGTTAATTACGCTGCTTCTGTCGAGACATTCCAAAGGGTCCAGTCAGGGCAGCAACCTTCGGTCAGGGGAGTAATCACGTTTGAGGCATCAGTAGCGTGTCTGGATGCTGGGGTGCCTGGCATGTCTGTCTGTTGTCCTTGATCACAAGGCTTCTCGAGGGCGTGGAAACCCGAGGCATCCCACATCGAGCGCGGGGGGTTACATGTCATAGACACGTACCTGAGGTTTTCCTCAGCTTCCCGTTTTCAACACAGGGTATGTTTGCAAGATTAACGTCTAGCAAAGACGGTTACGCCAAAGGCGTTCCATCCGAGGTATTCCTCAGGCATCTCATGTTTACCACGAGGTAGGTCGCGAGTTTAACGTCTCGCGGAGACGGTTGAGAATGGAATGGGACCATCGCAGGGGTGGTGACGACGAAGTTGGGCTTGAGCCTTAAAGGGGCTTCCTACGTATCCCCGTGGCAGGGAATCAAAGTCCGCGTAGTTCGGGATGGTGCCGGTAAACCGACGTGATGGTGGACCTTGGTCCGATGGGCATCGTCAGCGTACCTACATGAGGGTGGACCTTGGTCCGGTGGGGGTTGGGCTTGAACCTCTGGGAGGATTCCTGCGTACCATGCCTTGACATGGATCAAAGTCCTCGTAGTTCAAATGATACAGTTTAGCGTCATGCGGGACGGTAATGAACCCTGACGTGAATAAACGACGGGTGGTGGGTGTCGGTGAGCCGACATAAGTGAGGGACCTTGATCCACTATTGTTGGGCTTGAACCTCGTGGAGGCTTCCTACGTACCATGCCTTGACATGGATCAAAGACCACGTAGTTCAGGTGGGAATGGGTCACAACGGCTTACCGCTGGACTGGAATGTAGTTTAACGTCGTGCTGGACGTAGGTAGAACACAACGTGAATTGGGTGATGAGTGGGCTTGAACCTCATGGAGGCTTCCTACGTACCATGCCTTGACATGGATCAAAGACTCCGTAGTTCAAATGGTGGGTCGCAATGGCTTACCACCGGACCGGGGTGCAGTTTAACGTCATACTGGACGGGGGTGAAACCCGACGTGAAAGACGGGTGGGCTTGAACCTCGTAGAGGCTTCCTACGTACCATGCCTTGACATGGATCAAAGACCTCGTAGTTCAGGTGGGGGGTTTGTCGGTAAACCGACGTGAAAGCAGACCTTGGTCCGCTGATGGTGGGCTTGAACCTCGTAGAGGCTTCCTACGTACCATGCCTTAACATGGATCAAAGACTTCGTAGTTCAAATGGGGAGTAGACCTTGGTCCACTGATGGTGGGCTTGAACCTCGTGGAGGCTTCCTACGTACCATGCCTTGACACGGATCAAAGTCCTCGTAGTTCGGATTGTTTTGTCAGGGTCGGTGCTCACTCTAAGCCCACGTGAGTCATGCTCGGTGTGAGAAACAAGAGGTTGCAAGGACCTGACGATCACGTCGCGAAGGGTGCGTCCGTGAGAAGCGAAATGGGGCTTACGCGTTGAGCGGCCCATGGTGTTGGGACTTACTCCAGGATGGAGGCCCATGGCGCGACAAAGCGCGGGGAAGATGGACCTTGGTCCGACAATGGGAGGTTCCTCGTTCCCTATCACGTCCTCCACTGACCTTGGTAGTGGGGAAGTACCGAGATGCACGGGTGCAATCATCCGTACCAAAGGTTAGGGATTTACGCTCTGAGGCGACCCTTCCCCTGCGAACATACACCACTCCGACAAGGAGGATCTCATTCCATGTGCGGAAGAGTTCCATTCCCGTGGAGACGAGCGGTGTAATGAATGCTCGAGCTGGGGGGACCCTTCGTGAGGGAGACGAGGTTGGGTCACAGTTTAACGTCATGTGTTGGGGACGCGGTGCTTGGCAGTTTAACGTCCTGCAGCTCGGACGAGGTGGGTTCACTCCACACCCCTAGGGCTTACATAACCGGTACCCTCTGGTCCTTGGGGAAGGGAAGGTGTCGGTAAGGCCATGGTGAAGGGGGGGTCGCGGGAGGAACCATCGAGGGGTCCACATTAGCGTGGCTATGCGAAGAAGCAATAGCCGTTAGCGTGCCTATGCGAAGGAGCATTGGGCGAAGCAACGCTACGGGAGGTGTTGTCCATGGGACTTTGAAATCACATCGTGCAAACCTGGAGGGTCGCACGGAAGGAGGAATCGCTAAGCAGAGGAGTGTGCTTTGCGAAGTGGGGTGCCTTGGCCTTAGCATGGGGCATAGGTGGAAGTGGGAGGTGCTTCGCGAAGTGGAACAGTGTTCGCGGAGCACTGCCTCGCGAAGGAGTGGTTCGCGAAGCAGGGTCCTGCCAAGCAAAGTGCTTCGCGATGCATAGTTATCCTGCCTTGGCATAGGGATTACTAGCATGGGTTGGGTGTTTCGCGAAGCACGAGTGCTCCGCGGCTGCCCGGGTTCCCTTGGGAATCCCCTTCCTTTGCGAACGCCCTTGGGCTTCGCGAAGGGCATCCCTCTCGGAAGAGGGGCTCAGGACGAAACAAATCAGAGTCGTCTCGCGAAGTAGAAATACCTCGTGGAGCTCATGATTCCCGGGGCAAAGCTTGCTTCGCGATTCGGGAGAGGAGAAGCCGAAAGGTCGGATTGTCCGTCCCGGGGACTCAAGGGGAGTCGAGTATTTATAGGGAAGGGGCGCCGCGAAGCAGGGCTCGCGCGCCGCCTCTGGAGCTTCGCGGCGCGCTCGCGAACGTCAAACGCGCTCGCGGAGGATCACCGCCTCTGGTGCTTCGCGGCGGCTGGCGAACGTCAAACGCGCTCGCGGAGGATCACCGCCTCTGGTGCTTCGCGGCGGCTCGCGAACATCAAACGCGCTCGCGGAGGATCACCGCCTCTGGTGCTTCGCGGCGCCGCCAGGGCTGGGGCGCTTCGCGGAGGGGCTTCGCGGCTGTGCTTCGCGGCTGTGCTTCGCGATGCAGCACGCCGGCTGTCTTTTTCGTTCCTTCCTTTCGGGCCATATTTTTGGCGCCAACAAATGCCCCCCTCAGACTTGGAGCCGCGGAGGGTAAAGGGTCGAAGTCTGAGGGAAGATCACCAAAACTGTCGGTGGTTCGCGATGCGGCATCGCGAAGGAGGCCCGCGATGCTCGTCGGGGCCGCAGATCCGGACGCGCCGCGATGCTCCGCGCGGGTGAGGCGCGCCGCGATGCTCCGGGGTCGGCGTCTATAAATAGGGGGTCCGCCCTCTTTTGTCTTTACGCGCCTTCCTTGTCTTCTTGCGCTCTCGGTTTCGCGAAGCTCCGCGTACTCCGCGACAGCTCTCCGCGAATCGAGCTTCGCGGCGAACCGCGAGTCTCTGACTCTGCGTCCGTGCCAAGCGAATCTTTGCGTGCCTGCCTTGGCCGGACTTCGCGGTTTGATCTCGCGACCGATCTTCGCAATCTATCTTTGCGACCGAGCTTCGCGACCGAGCTTCGCGATTCATCCGGAAGAATCCTTTTCCGAGGGCCAGAGTTAACATGGCTCATCAAGAAGCTGTGAGGGAAGTGCTTGCAGATGCTGCTCGCCGGGATGAGATGGCCAACCGCCCGGGCTTGGGGGAAATGGTTCGCAGCCATTCAGACCACACTTCTCTGACAGATCTGCTGTCGGAAGGTCAGAAGGACTATCCACAGTGCAAAAAGATGCCGTTGTACGGCTTTGGGCTGAGGGATGAC
Organism: Viscum album; assembly: GCA_963277665.1. Taxonomy (NCBI): domain Eukaryota; kingdom Viridiplantae; phylum Streptophyta; class Magnoliopsida; order Santalales; family Viscaceae; genus Viscum; species Viscum album. The sequence goes on from OY728159.1 coordinate 1,440,850,616, forward strand.
GTCTTCATCCCTGAGGCGGGAAGGGATGAACCAGCTTGTTGGTTCAGGAGCACACCGTGCCAACACCAATGGTTCAGGGCGGCCGATGGTCACGCGCGGGAGGATTTCACACCCGTCACCGCCGATTGTCTCTACAATCATGTGAACGACATTGACGGGAGGCCACTGCAACCGGAGATGTCCCCTCCTCTCTACCGCACCATGCTGAAGGCGGCTCTGCAGGATCTGAAGAAGGGATGGTCCGATGAGTGGGACCTGCGCCAGGGCGGCAATTTTACCGACGACTGGGCCTGGGCCTACTGGGTAGGCGCCTCATGCGAGGAGTTCGAGGCTGAGCTGAGGAGAGTGGGATTGTACGAGGCGGCCTGGGCCTCCCAGTTCCACATTTACCAGCCAAAGCAGCTGATGCCGGAACTGCTGAGTAGATGGTCGTCCAGGACCAACACTTTTCATCTGCATCACGGGGAGGTGGGCATCAGCCTGTGGGATGTCCACCAGGTTTCTGGGGTCCCGATCTTGGGGGCCATGTACGACGAGTTCCTCCCCGTCGTCGGTGTGTGGGAAGATGCGGAGCAAATTCCGCGACTGGCGTCAGCGCTGATGGCGTTTGTCCCCGCGGATGACAAGGAAGCAGTGAGGGACGTCCACTTCAGAAGATGGTTCAAATGCTTCCTGAACTTTCCAGAGAATCGAGAGTTCCCTCCAAGGCCTCGGACTTGTCCGAGGGCAGCCCAGCGGGGTAAGGGGCACTCGTATTGGCGGGTTTTGGAGGACAGCCAATGGAAGACTTGGGGCTTCAGCGTCAGCACCGAACAACAGCCAATAGTTAGGCTGGCGGCGTTCATCACGGCCCTCATATGTGGGTGGATCCTACCCGTGAGAGATACAAGCATGGGGGTACGGCCCAGCTCGTTCATCATGGCATCGATGCTGGCCATGGGGCAGCGGATCAACCTGGGGATCCCGATGCTCGCCAAGCTATACAGATTGCTGCGACGTATCAGCGAGGGCAAGAAGCCGCCAAGAATATGCGGGCCCTTCCACCTCCTGTATGGGTGGATCGCGGCGCACATCAGGGGGATTTACGAGTATCCAAACCCCATTTCGCCGCCGGGATCAGACTTTCGCCCTTCCATCCTGAACGCAGTTGGGAGCTTCCCATTCAAACTGGCCGTTCCGATGGTGCTGAATAGGGTGTGGAGGGCGGACGAGTTCAACTTTCATCCCTTTCCACTGCCGACGGGAAGGCTTACCGATGATGGACGGGGAACGGAAGAGCATCGGGCTTACCTCCTGGCCTTCCGAGGTGGCGTTTTGGTGGCTCGGATAGATCGTGAGCCAATCTGTGAACCATACACCCCGCACCGTTTTGCGAGGCAGTTCCGGTGCCTCCAGCGGCTGACCCCGCAGGTATACTGGGAGGTGCATCACGAGGAGCACCCGTGTGTGATGAGGCAGCTGTGGCTCATGTTCACACGTGAGGATGGAAGGATGCAGATCACATTGCCTCCACCCACCGCCGCCTTCGGCTTAGTGAAGGAGTACGCCATCAGCTGGGAGGCTGCTTATCCCGGGGAGATGCTGAAGCAGCCAACGATCCGGGTTGGTGACGGTGGGCCTCCTTTATCTCGAGGTCGGGGTCGGAGGGCAGCTAGGGCCGCCCGCGGCAGCGGGGCTGCCGTGGCAGAGGGACCCGCACCGGCCGAGGGCATGGCAGCAGCGGCGGATCCGGTGGTTCCGGGAGAGCAGGGTCATCCAGAGGGGCGGCCACCGAGGGGATTCCGTCGGATATCCGCTCAGGCTCTGGGGAAGCGGCTGCGTCACATTGACATGGCAGAAGATGCTGTCTTTCCGGAGGCTTGGGACGTCTGGGACTTCAACCGGCAATTCCTCAGCCCATCTGAGGTGTGGGCCCACCTGAATCGCCTCGGGATGAGACTGCCGGGCATAGGCCCAGTCCGGGCCGGATTCATGGTGTCTCCGGCGGAGGCGGAGCAATACTTGAACGAACTGGAGGATTACATCCACTCCAGTGGTGCCCCTCGCCCGATGACAGACCGGGTGAGGGTACTGTTGAATCAGACGGTCCCTCCACAGCTATCGGCTGCCGACCTGAGGGAGCGCTTCCCCTTGCCGGAGGAATCAGGGGGCTCTTCTCGGGAGAATGAGGCGGGAGGAGGGAGCCCGTTGGAGGAGGGCGAGGTCGGAGACCGAAGCTCAGAATCCGATGACTCCGCGGAGGCTCTCGAGGTAGCATTCCGAACCTCTCTTCTTACGATCTGTTATTGAATCCATACGGACTTCTCACCAATGTTTGGGTCATGCAGGAGGAACTTGTTCGTAGGCCTCGTTCTCGCTCCTCGGCGGGTGACGATGCGGGGCCTTCAGAACCCGCGCCTATGGCTGCGTCCAGTTCTGCACCTGGTGGAACCGGGGGGTTTGAGGTGGCTCCTCCGGACTCTCCGGGCCTTCCAACAGTATACGGGGGGCCTCGTCTTGGAGTCCCGTCGGTACCGGCCCGGGAGCAGTGTTCGGAGGTTGATCTTCGTAAGTCTCCTTCACCAGTCTCTTCGTTGCCACACGTGGGCCATGCCAACTAACGTTTATGTCTCTTTCTCTCTTTCTGTCATACAGTTCTCCGACTGGCGTGGGCTGCTGCAGCGAGGCTGGTTGGGATGTCTGGCGGCGTCCCTCCCAGGGGCATGCCGGTGATGGTGACGATAATCCCTTCACCTCCTCCAGCTGCGGTGCACACCATCACTGGTGGGACCACCAGTAGGGCCATACCTGAAGTCATCGAGGTGGACTCTGAGGAAGAGGATCAACCGGTCAGTCCCAGTCCTGTCGTGCCTGCGCCGGCGTCAGGCATCGTACCAGACTCAACACCAGATGCGGATCCCGCTGAGGAATTCCTGCAGGCATATCCCGCGTACGAGCCTGCTGACCGCGCGGATTGGGACGAAACGGCCTCTGATGAGGAAGACAGCAGCATAGTCCGTCGCCGGTCGTGGAAGCTGATCACGCGCTTTATCAGGGACACCCCCCAGGTGCAATGGCTGGCCGAAATGGATAGGCTCCGCTCGCGGTTGCGCGAGCTGTGTGCCGGGGGAGTGGATGCCCAACGCCCTCACGCGCTCGTCCGAGACCTCATGGCTGAGAAGATCCGGGAGCATGATCGTGGGCTGAGCGTGGGATGGCAGCGGAGGAAGGAGACCAACATTAGGAAGCTCCAGGAGGCTGAAGGCGAGGCCCAACAGATGCAGATCCGGGCCAACGAGCTTTCAGCCACTCTCAATGCGTAGTCTGAGCTGGTCTCACACTTGAAGGCTCAGCTAGCGGAGGCTGAGGAACATATGGGGCAAACCTCTGGAAGGATGGCTGTCGTCCAGGCCGAGGTGGAAAGGGCCCGGGCCAGGGTTGACGGATTACGCCCCGCCGCTGCTGAAGAGGAGCGGGAGTTAAATCAGCGGCAACAGGCTCTGGACGCCGCAAGTCAATGGGTGGCGGAGCTGCAACGCTCTTTCGACGGAGTCAACCCGTCCATGGGGGAAGTCAACCCCCGAGTATTGTAGCGAACCCGAAGAAACTTTTATTCACACTTTTGTGCTTCAATTCTTCCTTTCTCCTTTGTTTTGAGTTCCGTAGCACGCAGGATTTCCACTGTTGAATTGTCTTGTTGCATCCCTACAATGTTTGCGGGACGTTTGACGACAATTCCCTCAAACCAGCCCAGATTCCCGAAAGATGGGGAAGGCTTGATCGGAGGAGGAACTTCCGGGATAGCCGAATTACCGTTTATCCAATGTGCTCGTATGCACGATTGGGGCAACACCAGGGGCGCTGAAATCAGTTCAAACAGATGAAAATGGGGAGTGTGAATCACGATGCCCAAATTCGGAATACTATGGAGGCGGCGTGACAATAAAGGACAACCATTAGCCGTGGCGGAGAAACGGTATCCTTACTGCGTTAGCCTGAAACGGGGACAACAAATGAGCATCGACCGCTGACCGTATTCGCAACGCGGGATTTTATCAATTTGTTGTCGATTAATCTTTCGGGACGTTGGCCCAGGACAGTTGGTGGACCATAGGTCAGACATCCTTACTGTTAGGGGGTCCTTCAGACATGAAAGAAGACGAGGGTCCGAATAAGGGGCACGCAAAGCGTGGAATATGGAGTGATGGTTTGTTCAAACAGAATCCAACACTTCAGTAGTTACACCACCGTGGTGGGTGTACGCCAGATGGGCGCATCGGTCTGATCCCGGATCATTCTTTCTTCCAGATAGGGCCTCTCTGGCGAGGGCTGGAAATGAGGAGGAATAGGATTTTGCGATTCCTGGGGCTGGACCCTAGGTGAAATGCCTGGGTGTCTCTACGTATCCCATGACGATGGGAATCAAGCCATACGTAGTTCTGAAAGTGCAGTTTAACGTCATGCAGGACGAGGAGCAGCCTGACTGTGTTGGTACACATCCAGCCAAAACTACTAAGCCCACGTGAGTCGTGCTCGGTGTGGGAAACAAGCAGTAGTGGTGGGAATTTCCCGACGCAGAGAGGGGCAGGTGAGGGCAAAGGGATGCTCGGTGACTACCGGCCCAATGACACTAACATGATCATTCAGCGCATCTAGATGCGCGAAGAGAAAGAGCCGAGTATGATGGAGTTCCACTTGGACATGAAGGAGTGGAAATGTGTGAATCATGACGCTCGAGATTCGGATCACGATGGTGACGGCGTGGCGATAGAGGACTACTGCTGACCATATTCGCAACACAGCATCCTATCGCGTTATCCTGAAATGGGGACAAACAAATGAGGGTCGACCGTTGACCATGTTCGAAACACGGGACCATGTCACAAATGTTGTCGAATATCCGCAGGGGCGTTGGCCCGAAACGATTGTAGGGCCCTTAGGTCCAGCATTCATGGAGAGCCCTTAAGCTTAGTATCCACGTCGTCCGAGGGTCCTTTTGGATGTGGAAGAGGATGAGGATCCAAATAGTGAGCTCACGAAGCTTGGTCATGGGATGAGGGGAATGTCCCTGTGAAAATCCCATGCTTCGGGCTTTTTGTCAAAACACATCTGAATACGTCAACGAAACGTATTAGAGAGGGAGCAGATTCCTTTCCCTTGGGGAGATCTTAGTTTATGGTCATAGACTTCGGACCATGGATTGGAAAAAGGGGATCAGGGGACGCATGACATCACAACCTGACGTGAATGAGCTCGAGTCGAGGGACCGAACTCAAGGGTTGGGCTGGACCCGCGGGGAAGTACCCGGGCGCTCCTACGTATCTCATAAGGATGAGAATCAAGCCATACGTAGTTCTGGAAGGTGGCAGGGTAAGGTACCAGTGCCAGGGGAAAGGGGAAGTGCGGACGTGGCCCTTGCACTAAAAGAAGCGGAATTTGATGTATCTTGTTTGTTCTTTGAGGTGAATGGGTTTTTTTTTTGTGGAGCGACAGGCCTAGAACTGTAGGTCAGTGATGTCGCCACAAGAATCAAGCCGTGATGGGCGTTGACAAATGGCATGGCGCGTGGCCAGTACCCAACGTGATGTCCTCTACAGCGAGGTCACCACAATGCGGTGCCGTTTTTCGTCGTGCGGCCAGGACGATAATGTCACAGTTTAGGGTCGTATGATAGGACCAAGCATGCATTTTATCGTCATGCAGCGCAGACGTAGCAGAGACGATGCTAGGCGGGAAATGTGCGCAGTGTTTATAAAACACATTTGACAGAGACATGATCCCACATCAAATTGTACGCCATCCGGAGGTAAAACAGGGGAAGAGACTGGCTTCCTGAATGGGTTGTACCCGGAGACAGGGCGTCTGGGCGGTCCTACGTGTCCCATGAGGATGGGAATGTGAACGTAGTCCCGAATGGGTCTTAGATTATGGTCTTAGAGCTCGGACCAGGGAGTCCCGAAGGACGCCAGATTGCAGCTTTGTCCCCCTAACATGCAAAGGTGCACTGAGGGATAGCGCCAAAAGTGTCGAGATTCCACCTGGACATGATGGGGTGGAAAATGATGTGAATCATGCAACCAACATTCAAGGACTGAAGGGGCTGGCGTGACGACAGAGGATTACTGCTGACCATGTTCGCAACACAGCATCCTGTCGCGTTAGCCTGAAATGAGGACTAACAAAACGAGCATCGACCGCTGACCATATTCGCAACGCGGGATTTTATCGATTTGTTGTCCGTAAACCTGGAGGGCGTTGGCCCGTATCGGTAGGAGAGCCCTTGGGCGTAGTATCCAGGCCGTTCTTGGGGGTCCCTCCGGGTGTGAAAGATGACGGAAGTCCGAATAGAGGGGAACACGAAGCTTGACAAGTGGAAGGAACTTGACCAAGTTGAATCTGACACTCTTGGTCCTAGACCAGAGTACTCTCAATACATGGGTGAACCACTGCGGGGAGCCAAGGGACTCAACCTTGAGGGTGATCGAGAGATGGCAGATTCCCAGGGGAAGGGGGGCATGATGCCCACAACCTTGTATCATACCTACACACCCCCCGCTGGAGAGGGATGGACCAAATGGTCTAGGTGACAGGGAAATCAGGATATCTCCCAGAGGTGGGGCTGGACCCGAATCTTAAACATCCAGGTGGTCCTACGTATCCCATTATGATGGGAATCAAGCCACACGTAGTTCTGAAAGGGTGCCTTTTAATGTCATGCAGGACAGGGGATAGGAGGACTGAACCTCAGAATGGGGCGTGCGTGGTGCAACTATTGCGTACCCGACGTGAATGAGGACGTAGTCCCACACTGCGCCACGCAGTCCTGTGATCAGGGTCCTGAAGGCAGGATTAGAGGGGTAAATTTGCTGAACTCAAGCTGGGTTCGGAGACAAGGGGTCTTGAACGTAGTTCCAGATGAGGGTCTTAGTTTATGGTCTTAGAGCTCGGACCGTGGATGGTGACAACTCCCAAGTAAGCACAGAGGTCAACCCAATCCCTAAGCCCACGTGAGATAAACTCGGTGTGGGAAACAAGGGGGGGACCCTCATTGCAACACTTGGGGCATCCATTAAAGGGGAGTCAGCAGAGAGTTCCGAAGGACACCTTTGATGTAGCTTGTTCCTCAAACGCGCAGACGTGCACGGGGGAAAAAGTACCAAGAGTCCCGAAATTCTACTTGGACACGATGAAGTGATGAAGGGTGTGAATTGTGTACCCGACATTTGGGCTTAATGGGTTGGCGTGACGACAAAGGAAAACTGTTATCCATGAAGGAAACACAGCGTCTGTATCGCGTTAGCCTGAGGTGGGAGCAACAAACGAGCATCGACCGCTGACCATATTCGCAACGCGGGATTTTATCGATTTGTCGTCCGAAACCCTGGGGGGCGTTGGCCCGTATCGGTAGGAGAGCCCTTGGGCTTTTGTATCCAGGCCGTACTTGGGGGTCCCTCCGGGTGTGAAAAATGGTGAAAGCCCTGATGCGAGGATACGCAAAGCCTGGAAAGCGGGCGCGGACGTGTCCGAGTAAAGCTTGGCATTCCAGGTAATGAACCAGAGTACTCTTAAGCACATTGGTGAACAGCCGAAAGAGGGATCGACGAAACAGCTCAGTGGTGCGGGAAACATGGCGTGGTCACTACAAGACCCTCGTAAATGAGGACATAATCCCACACCGCACCATATGATCTCTTCATGGAGGAAGGATGGGCCAAGGGGCCAAGATGGGATGAGGATTCCCGAGAGATGGGGCTGGACCCGGATTTTGGACATCCAGGTGGTCCTACGTATCCCATTATGATGGGAATCAAGCCACACGTAGTTCTTGAAGTGCAGTTTAACGTCATGCGGGACTTGGGTGGGGAGTAATATACTCCTGAGCAAGGTGTATAGTATGGCGAAAAACCGACGTGAATGAGGACGTAGTCCTACACCATACCGTACAATCCTATAAGATAGGTCATGGGCCGCGACCTAGAAAGGCCGAGGGGCCTGAGGCTGAGCCTCGGTCAGGAGGGCCTGACCGGTTTGTAGTTTAACGTCTTACATGAGGACGGGGGGCCAGGGGCCCAAGGAGGCCAAGAGGCCTGAGGCTGAGCCTCGTAAGGGGAGTTGTACGGCGTGGTACATGATCCCGACGTGAATGAGGACGTAGTCCCACACCACACCGTACACTCCAGGTGAGAAATAGGGGAGAAGGCCCAGGGGGCCCAAGATCAGGCATCAGTTAGGAAGGCCTGACTGGTTTGTAGTTTAACGTCTTACATGAGGACGGGGGGCCAGGGGCCCAAGGAGGCCAAGGGGCCTGAGGCTGGGCCTCGTAAGGGGGGTTGTACGGCGTGGTACATGATCCCGACATGAATGAGGACGTAGTCCCACACCACACCGTACGCTCCGGGTGAGGAATCGTGGGCTGTGGTCCCGATCACTAGCACCACCCGGGGGAAGTTTATCACCTCAGGATGGGGCAGAATGAATCACTGTTGACCATAGTCGAAACACAGCGTTCCTATGGTGACCCGCATGGGGGCAGCAATTGAGGGTCGACCGCTGACCAAATTGGCAACGCGGGACTTGTTTCAATTTGTTGCTTGAGAAACCCTCAGGGGCGTTGGCCCGTATCGGTAGGAGAGCCCTTGGGCTTTGTATCCAGGCCGTTCTTGGGGGGCCCCTCCGGGTGTGAATCCATCCATGAAAGGGGCAAACACCTCCAGGGGGAATGTGCAGCCGGGTCGAGGCTTGCTCGACGTGGGCCGGGGCAAAAATGTGCACCCTGCCGTGTCTTAACCCGAGGGGAAGATTTCAGCTTTTGGGCTGGGCCAACAGACGAAATGTCTGGGCGTTCCTACGTATCTCATAAGGATGAGAATCAAGCCATACGTAGTTCTTGAAGGCCATGCAGTTTAGCGTCATGCGGTAAGGACGTGGGAGGGTAGAAGAACGGAGCGGGCGCATGGTGCGACCTTTACAATCTTTGCGTGAGTGGGGTTGCATGAGCGGGGCCAAGAAGGCCGACGCCCTGCTACACAAAGATCCTCCAGGGAGACCATTCCCAGGGGGAATAGTGGAAGAGAGAAGCTTGGGGCTGGGCTCAAGACGAGGCGTCCGAGCGTTCCTACGTATCCCATAAAGATGAGAATCAAGCCGTACGTAGTTCTTGACATGCAGTTTAACGTCATGCGGGACGAGGGGTATCTCGTTCGGGGATGTGTGCGGCATGGTCATGATCTTAACGTGAGAACGTAGTCCTACACTGTACCGTACAATCCCGTAAGAGGGTAAGTCGGAGAGAAACGAGGGGGGCCTGGGGCCAGACCTCGGTGGAGACGGGGCCAGGGGCCCAAAGAGGCCGAGGGGCCTGAGGCTGAGCCTCGGTCAGGAAGAACTGACTGACTTGCAGTTTAACGTCTTGCAGTGAGGACGGAGATACAGTTTAAGGTCATGCGGGACCAAGTCGCAGTTTAGGGTCATGCAGGACCCTCTTGCAGTTTAGGGTCATGCAGGACCATCTTGCAGTTTAGGGTCATGCAGGACCATCTTGCAGTTTAGGGTCATGCGGGACCATCTCGCAGTTTAGGGTCATGCGGGACCATCTCGCAGTTTAGGGTCATGCGGGACCATCTCGCAGTTTAGGGTCATGCGGGACCATCTCGCAGTTTAGGGTCATGCGGGACCGTCTCGCAGTTTAGGGTCATGCGGGACCGTCTCGCAGTTTAGGGTCATGCGGGACCGTCTCGCAGTTTAGGGTCATGCGGGACCATCTCGCATTTTAGGGTCATGCGGGACCATCTCGCAGTTTAGGGTCATGCGGGACCATCTTTTGCCCTAGGCGAAGTATCGCTTGAGGAATCTGGCATTGGTGGGAGGGGTTACACGCTCTCCATCTGTGGTCACCAAGGAGTAAGCTCCATTGGGGTAAACCTTATGGATGACATAAGGCCCTTCCCATTTGGGTTCTAACTTGGGCGGCTTCCTTCCGGGAATCATTGGCGCTCGCAGGGCCAGCACCAGGTCACCCTGTAGAAAAGAGCGGAGACGAACCTTCTTGTCAAAAGCTCTTGCCATCTTGTCCTGATGCCTTTCCAGATTGTGCAGGGCACGAAGCCGGTTCTCGTCCAGTGCCTCTAGCTCAGCTAGACGGATCTCGGCTACCTCATCTGATGTCTGGTGATCATAAACGGCCGTGCGTAGCGACGGCAGCTGGATCTCAATGGGTAGGACGGCCTCAGCTCCATACACCAGGGAATATGGGGTCACCTGGGTAGAGTTGCGAGTCGTCGTCCGGTAAGCCCAGAGGGCGTTGGGGAGCTTGTCCGGCCAACTCTTCTTGTTCTGACCAACCATCTTCTGCAGAATGTCAGAGAGGGTCTTGTTGAACGCCTCGATCTGTCCATTTGCCTGTGCGTGGTAGCGGGAGGTATGGTTTGACCGGATGTCGTACTTAGCGTACAATTTCTTCAATTCAGCTGCTCGGAAGTTGGTGCCGTTGTCAGTGAGGACGGCGTGAGGGACCCCAAACCGGTGGATGATGTTGGAGCTCACAAAGTCAACGACGGAACGGGCCTTGACCTCTTTGAGCGGAACTGCTTCTGCCCACTTGGAGAAGAAATCTGTAGCAGTCAGGATGAACCTACACTGGCGGGCTGTTGCCGGCGGGTACGGTCCCACTACATCGAGTCCCCATACCGCAAATGGCCAAGAGTACTTGGTGGGGTGGAGGGGTTCTGGCGGCCGATGCAAGAAGTTGGCGTGCACTTGGCACGCGTGGCATCTCTTGGCGTATCCAATACAATCGTGGATCATGGAGGGCCAGAAGTACCCTAGCCTCCGGATTTGATGGGACAGCTTCGGCCCAGCTTGATGGGCGCCACAGGAACCGGCGTGAACCTCTTGCATAACTTGAGGTATCTCTACTCCTTGGATGCAACGAAGGAGGACACCATCAAAACTCCGTTTATAGAGGGTCTGCTCAAGACTAGGGCCGCTCTGGAGGGTAAATTGAAGTGCGCGGCGTCGGATTCGCTCGCGCTCGGCCCGGTTGTCCGGGAGCTGACCATTTTGGAGATACTCGACAAAAGGTGCTCTCCAATCGGGGGTCGTTTCAACCACTGCATCCGACGAACCCGGGACTTCCGATACGGAGGGTCCGGCGGTGAGATGACTTACCCGCAGGCTATCACGGTCCTCTTGGGTGACGGGAGCAATGACTCTCCGGTGGGCCACGTGTATGACCAAATCATCTTGCTCGGGTTCTGCGAGCGATGCGGCTAAGCCAGCTAGGGCGTCCGCTTGGCCGTTCTGCGACCGCGGGACATGGGTAACCTCTGGCCGAGAAGAGAACTGGGCCATCAGGAGGAGGGTGTACTCCAGCAACGGTGCAAGCTCTGGCTTCCTGACGACGCAGTCGCCATTAACCTGTTTGATTACCATCTCAGAATCTCCTTTCACATGTAGATGGGGTACATGGATCTCGAGGGCCAACTCGAGGCCGGTGATGAGAGCTTGGTACTCTGCCTCGTTGTTCGTACAACCTTCTGACAGCAGGAAGGAGTACGGCAGGACGGCTTGCGTCGGGGTAATGAAAACAATACCCAGACCCACTCTGTTGAGCTTGGGGTCGTTGAGCCTTCTACCGGTGGGGCTCCGGGAGGCGCCGTCGAAATGCATTTGCCAACACGGGACAACGTGATCGACCGAGAGAATCGTCTCATCGGGGAAATCCAGGTCCAGGGATTGATCCGCGGAGGTTGGATGGGCAGCTAAAAAGTCTGCCAATGCCTATCCCTTGACGGCCTTTTGAGGCACAAACCTGATGTCAAACTGCTGGAGAATCACCGCCCACCGTGCTAGCCGGCCGGTCAGCATGGGGCGGTTCAGGATGTACTTCAGCGGATCCACCCGAGAGATCAATTGCACCTCGTGGTGTTGCAGGTAGTGTCGCAACTTCTGCACGGCGAAGACGAGCGCAAGGCAGCTCTTTTCGATAAGGGAATATCTGACCTCCGTATCGAGAAGCATGCGACTGAGATAGTAGAGACTGTTCTCAGTGCCCTCGTTATTCTTCTGGGCGAGCAGCGCGCTGAGGGATCTCTCTAGGGCGGTCACGTAGAGGACCAGCGGCTTTCCAGAGACGGGTGGCATCAAGACCGGAGGTTGGAGCAGATACTGCTTGATTTCCTCGAAGGCGATCCGACACTCCTCATCCCATTCGTAGGCAGCGCCCTTCTTCATGAGCCGAGAAAAGGGCTTACACTTGCCGGCCAGGTTCGCAATGAATCGGAGTATATAGGCTAAGTGGCCTTGCAGGCCTCGAAGCTCCCGAATGTTGCTCGGGGGAGGCATTTGGCTGATGGCCTTGATCTTCTCCGGGTCGATCTCGATACCTCGGTATCTGACAACAAAACCCAGAAACTTCCCGGAGGTGACTCCGAAGGCACACTTCAGTGGGTTCATCTTCAGGTGACGAGAACGGAGGAAACCGAACACTTTCTCAAGGTCCTTGAGATGGTCCTGGCGCTGATATGATTTGACTACAAGGTTAGCATTCCACCAATGTCCCGAGGATCGGTTTGAATATGCGATGCATGGCCCTCTGATAAGTGGCACCTGCATTTTTTAAACCGAATGGCATTACCCGGTAGCAAAAGGTACCCTGGGGAGCCCTGAAGGCAGTGGAATCCTCATCTTCGGGGGCCATCCGGATCTGGTTATACCCGGAATATCCGTCCATAAAAGAGAGGGCTTGGAACCCGGCCGTGGCGTCAATCAACAGCTCCGTCACTGGAAGTGGGAAGTCATCCTTTGGGCAGTGGCGATTGAGATCGCGGAAGTCGATGCAGACTCTAATCTGCCCATTCTTCTTCCTGACTGGCACAATGTTGGCGAGCCATTTGGGGTACTGGACCTCTTTGACGAAGCTGGCCTTGATTAGCTTATCAACTTCAGCCTCAACCATAGCGCCATGGGAAGGGTGCATTTTCCTGGGAGGCTGCTTAAACCCACGATGTTTTACCGGGAGGCCCAGACGGTGGACGGCCACTTGGGGATCCAGTCCTGGCATCTCATCGTAACTCCAGGCAAACACATCGCGGTGCTGTTTGAGGAAGTCTACATACTGTTGTCGCTCCTCGAGGGACATGGCCGCACTGATCAATGTGGGTCTTGGATCTGCCTCGCTGCCAAGGTTCACCTGCACCAGCTCATCAACTGTGGTAGAGACGCCTTCTTCAATGGCTGGGGGAGCATCCTCCAAGTCTTCCTCCCCAGCCGGGGGGGGGGGGGGGGGACTTCCCGTGACGGAAGGTGCTTCTGGGCTCTCAAAACCCGAGGGGCAGCTGGTGCCGGCTTGGGCAGCAGCAGTCATCACATCAGGAGACCCACTCGTCGTGGAGACCATAGCAATGAATGCATTTGACCCTATCCCATCCGGCCTTCGGCCTAAGGGGCCACGCTTGACGATATCAAAGCAGTGGTGACGTGTCGGCCAGAGTCGGTTGATTCCATCCCGGCGAAATAGACACGTATGGCGCACCGCTGTTGTCATGAGCCTGACATCCCGGTACCGTACAGGGGTAGGAGATTCCGGGATGACCCGAGCCTGGTTGGTGTAGGAGTACGAGGTGATTCTCCACCGTCGCTTGGACGCGGGAACATGCCTTCCTTGCGTACCCGAAACAACAAAACATTGTCCCATGTCGGGGGTCGTGGCTTCCAACCGGTGGATCGGGAGGATGTAGGCGTCGTCCATGCTCGCCCAGGGATTACTTGCGATTGGAGCGGGCTCATCCTCGCTGACCAGGATCTGCTTGTCTTTGCTTTTGTAATAACCCGCATCCAGATAGCGGGCCTCACAAGAAGCAAAGGGGGACGCGTCTCCTTGGATCACGCCTACTCGACCGTTGAGCGAGTACTTAAGGCACTGGTGATACGATGAGGGGACCGCAGCATGCAGATGGAGCCATGGCCTACCCATCAGTGCGTTGTAGGCGGTGTCCTGAGAAACAACCATGAACTCGGTGCTGGCAATTAAGCCACCGAACTGGGTCTTCAGGCGGATCTTGCCGACCGGGGTTTGCTCTGTCCTGTCGTACCCCTGAATCCTGAGGTCAGAGGGAGTCAAATCACCTTCAGACAAACCCAGTTTTCGCAACGTCCGGGTCGGAATTAGATTGATTCCAGAACCCGTGTCAACGAGGCAGCGACGGACTTCCACACCGTTAAAGTGGCCAGTGACATACAGTGGGCGAATGTGCCCCTGTATAGGAGGGTCTTCGTCTTCACCAGAGAACGAGATAACCGCCTGACATTCGGCGTTTTCAATCGTCTCGGTATGGAAGGCCTCCGCGGCTGCCACTTCCGTCTCGAACTGGAGGGGGCTCCTTAGGGCCTCGGCAAGTGCCTCGCGCATCTCGGATGACAAGCGCAGGGCCTCAAGGATGGAAAGCCTCGCCGGAATGCCGGCTAAGTGCTTTAGGACATCATACTTGCGTGCCAAACGCGAACCTCTGCTTACAGGGGGTTTTTCGGCATTTGGAGGCATAGCGGGTCCTGCTGGTTGAACTGGCGGTCGGCTAGCACTGGGTACATCCTGCTGCCTGCTAGTAGAAGCCTGGGGAGTAGTCGCCGGGCTAAGGTCGAACAGCGGGAGATGGCCCGTCGCCGGGCGAGACTGGCTGTGATACGAACGAGGCGGCTCTCCCTGATCCAGCAACACGAATGGCGGTGGAGGTAGAGCCGGGGGTGCTGAATGGGTCTGCGCGTGCTGAGATCTGCGCTGAGCCTGCTGCCTCGTCTCGGTAGTGTGCACGGCTTGGTCACAAGTGCCTGCTGACATACCTCGGTGACCGGCGCGATTGCGATTCCGCCGACGTTGACGTCGGCTGGAAACATTGGGGCGGTCTGCCTGGGGTTCCCCCTCATCGGGGGTCATATAGGGCTTTACCAGCTCCACGGTGTTAACTGAAGCGTACCCTTGACTATCACTCGAAGAGTCATCCACCGCTGGGCGGATTCTGGGGGGAATGCCCACTTCAGGAGGCATAAAGTCGCCAAGAGTGCGGGATGACGACGGCACTGGCGGTGCACGTTGCTTCTTCTTACGTCGCCGCTGCTTGCCCTTTTGGGTAGAGGTTGACTGTGAGGACGATGCTGAGGCACCGGCTGCTTCTTCTGAAGGTTCCGGCTGCTTCAGGCGTGCCCGGATGATACCCTGGGCACGGACAACAGTTTTTCGAGCCATCCAGTTGTCGTATTTCTGGGACCCGCGGCTAGGGACCTGCTGCCACTCACCCTCGCTGTCACTGCCGATTTCTGATCCCACAAAGACGCCTGCCACCTGCGCTGGCGCTGGGCCCAGCTTGACTATGTTGTTGTTGACCTGGTCCTGAAGCCAGTCTTTAAACACATAGCATCGCTTGAGGGTGTGCCCCAGGATCCGATGATAAGGGCAGTAGTTGGGGTGATCAGTGAGATGCGCCTCTGCCGGTCTCCTGCACTCAGGCAGACGCACAATCCCTTGCTCCAGAGCACTTCGGAAGTAACCAGGGACCTGATTTTCGTTGAACGAATAGGTATGGTATTTTCTTTCCGGGTAAGGAGCCCTGGGGGCCTGATCCTGTCAAGGGACCGGAGGGGCCTGCCGAGGGGGCGGCGCCTGGTTGTCTCGCCTAGGTGGCGGTGGCGCGTTGCGCGGGGGAACCTGTCGGTTCTGAGGCGGTCGCTGCTGGGCAGGAGCCTGTGCTTGAGGTGGAGGACCTCTGCGGGGTTGCGGGGGTGGTACCGCCGGTAGCAATTCCAGCTGCCTCGGGGCTTCTATTTGAGCCACTGCGGCGGGTTCAGCCCTGGCGGCCCTCCTGGCTGGGATCATTGGGGGCAGCAAACGTGCCTGACTAGCCTGTTGCAGGGCCTCCTCGAGGCGCTGGGCCTTATCCGAGAAATCTCTGAACCCCCCAGGGTAATTCTGGGTAATCAAGGAGGGTACCAGCTCTGTCTTTACGTTCCCCACACACATCGTCAGTAATTGCTCCTGAGTCAGTGGCATATCGAGAGAATACGTAAGTCCTTTCCACCGGGCGATGAAGTCCGCAACCCGCTCATCAGGACTCTGTTTGCACTTAAAGAGGTCCGCGATGCTGGTCTTCCGCGTGGTAGAGCTGAACTGGTACAAGAACTGCCGGCGAAGATCTTCCCAACCGGTCACTGATCCGATGGGGAGCTGGCTGTACCAGACGAATGCCGGACCTTCCAACGTCTGTACAAAACATCGGAGCTTAGCGGCTTCTTGCTGAGCCGGGGTCCCCAACATGGGGCCACACCTGGAAGAGAAATGAGCCAAGTGCTGGGGTGGGTCCCCTGTCCCGTTAAAAGGCGAGAAAGTGGGGTTCCCAAAACCCGGAGGCGCGGGCATATCATCCACCCACGCGGGATAAGGCTTGCCATCGGGTGGGACCGCCACCTGCCGTGTCTCCAACGCCTCGAGGCGGGCTGTGAGTGCCGCAATAAGGTCCTCCGGGTGGGGGTCCCTGTCTTGACGGGGATCCCTAACCACAAGCGCATTGCCAGGTTCTTCAACGCGGTAGACGGCTTCTGCTGCCCGCGGGTCAACTGGCTGAATGACCTGTTGGGCGACTGGGGGAACCCGGATTGGGTTCTTCAGATTGCCCCGTCGCTCAGGGGGGTTTGGCGAGACGTATCGCGCCCTCTTGCCGTGTGTTCCGGCTTCCGCCCTGTCCGCGGCAGTAGCATGATCAGGGTTGCCCGGAGGCATCTCACCGGGGGGAAATTGTTCCTGCCCCTGCTGTCCCGGCCTGGGATTACCATAGTCGGGTCGTCGCTCTGCGGCGCGTTCAGCCAAAAGTTCGTCGACCAGCCTCTTCTGTTCAGCAAGCTGCTGGCGCAACGTGGCTTTCTCAGGATCTTCGTCCGTTTTCTGCACGGAGGCGGACGGGTCGGAGTGCTTGGCTATTCCGACGTGCTCCTTACCCTTGCCAGTGCTTCGACCGAGCGCCAGTGACTCGGTGGGTACAGGGAGGCCTAGCAGGTTCCTTTGATGACGGGTGACTCTCCCTGATGGGTCGAGTAGTGGCGGTACGCACTCGGGTGGTAAGTCCCCATCAAGGAACTCAAGCTCATCTTCCTTATCCACAACGTCGGCCATGTGGACTGTGACCCCTCTTGAGGGCATATCCTCAATGTCGCATAGCGAATCAGGCTGTCGTAGAATAGGGTCGAAGAGGAGAGCGGCATAGCGTCCCCAACCACGGACTTGCACATGGGGGGTAGCTTCCCTGACAATCTTGCGGAGTGCCTTGAAACTCTGAACGCATCTTCGTTGGAGGGCACCCTGATGACCGGGCGACTCGGGGTGCTGGGCCACAAGGAGCACCGCTGCATCAATCAGGCGGCACTGTTTGCCAATCTCCTCGAAGTGCTCCCGACTCCTGGGTTACACTACCCGTTCCCAACGGAGGCGGAAGTGCGTCGCCCACAGGGTCCGACAAAGGCATCCCACTTCTTCAGGGGTAAGCGACTCGGGTATGCGGAAATTCAACGCTGCCGCGGGCCAGAACTTCTCTGGGAAATAGTCCGCTGCAAGAATACTCCAGAAGCTCCTGGGTTCATCCTCGGAGTTCGGCCCTACATTTCCCCACTCATCAACCGGGGGTGGCTGAGGGACCGGTAGCGGCACCGAGGCGGACCTCTGGGATAGCAAACTCGGCGGCGGAGAATACGGCAAGCGAGCAGACTGGCCACCGTACTCTGGGCCTTCCTCTGAAGAGCAAGGTGACCTGACCACGATGTCACGATAGGACGGGCTAATAGCCGCTACTTCGGGTACGGGAATCGCCGTTACCGGTGTCCGGTCATGTCGTGGCTCTACCACCGTTGACCCCCAAAACAGCTCCTCGGGATCCCGGGTAGAGGAAGAGGGCGCTTCGGGCGACGGTGGCGGTGACTGCGCGGTCGAAACCTGCGGAATTCCCAGGATTTCTTCCTCCTGGATGTACCTGCGGAGAGAGACGGGAATCCGATGGACCTCAAATTCGGGGAGAACGAGGCTGACGCGTCTGGTTCCTGCCCCAGTCCTTGATACGGAGGAGCTGGGAGAAGGTTCCATCGCTGAATCGCATTCCGCTTCCGAATCGGAGAAGCGGGTAGGTTTGATCCCCCCCTGGACCTTCCCAAGATTCTTCCCGTGGCGGCGACGACCCGCTCTTCTGCCCCTGGGTGGCTCTTCGGGACAGGGTTGACCCCTATCAGACAGCCCTGGGGCGGCGCTAGCGACGTGGCGGAGAGGGCCCCCACTTGAGACAGCCGGGGTGCGAGGGGCACCAGGGCAAATATCAAAGGGTACATGGGGAGGACCTCCATGAACAGTACCCACGTGGGCGGGGCCTCTGTTGGAACCGGCAGGAGCATGGGGACGGCCCCCACGGTCGATGCGAGTGGAGCGAGGCTGACCTTCACTCCTCGAATTGCTGGGGCGAGGAGGACCTTCGTCAGTCGCAGAGAGGACGTAGGGGGGACCCCCACGTCGAAGGACCGGATGGACGGTGCCTTCAGACGGATGGGCTTCATACCCTGTACAGCGGGCGCGGGAAGTGTTTCCGCGCTGAGCATCACTGCCACGGGGCAGGTCTTCCTGTAGGATGGGGGCGGCATGAGGCATGCCTCCACGACGAACCTCGGAGCGGGGAAGGCCCACGCTCTGTGGAGTAGTGGTACGGGGAGGACCTGCATCACCGCGGGTTAGCTCGCGGCGATCACTACTTGGGCCTGCAACCCGAAGAGTCAACCCGGCCTGCCCGCAGGGCGGTTGGGGTCTCGATCCTGGTTGGGCGAAGGGGTGCCCCTGCTTAATGTAGGCGGGGGCCTCGTAATGTACGTCGGCGGTGGCTCGGGCCACTGTAGCTGTCGACGTGGACGCGGCTAGGCGAGCGTCCTCAGCCCGGGCCCGGCGCTGACGTCGGGTCAGGCGGGCCGGTGCAGGTGGTGCAGGGACGTAGTCTGCCTGTTCTTCCTGCGGGGCCGGACGGCGGCGCTGACGTGGCCGGACGGGAGCTCTCGCCTGGGAGTCCCGGGTCAGGGCCCTGAGCGGACTGAGCCGGACAACACCTGCCTCTTCAGCATAAGGCGAAGAGTCGTCAAGGCGTTCCGGGGATAGGCTCCCGAAACGATTGAATGTCTGGGTGGGGAGCGGGGGCTCCCTGCGCGGCCTGTTAGGGCGGCGTTGACGGCGGGGCCTGGAAGCCTCCAGGTCCAAACGGGCCATATCCCTGGTCGGGATGACCCCTTGTTCCTCATACCTGCGCACGAGGCTGTTGATCACCCTTCGTTGGATGACCTCTGATGGGGAAAGGGGACGTGGACGTCCCGCCTCCCGCGACGTGCCAGCCGTCGTGGCGGTAGTGGCGTCATGTGGGGTGGCCGTAGTGGTGTTGCCCCTGCCCCTGCGCGGGCGAGGAGCGGATGGTGACCGCATAGCAACCTGATTCCTGACAAACGAAGGGATCAACTCATCAGTACTGAGAGGAAAGTGATTGACAGCCAGTGCCCCAGAATTCTTCCATCCCCATGTCTGTGAGAAGGATCCACGCCAACACGCTGCAGAGCGGAGCGCCCCACGTTCTACTACCCCGACTTCCGGTGAGTTCCACGACAGGCCCGCCATTTGCTTGGCGGGGCCAGGCACCGGATACCTGGATCCGGTGACACATCAATCTACCGGTGTCTCGAACGCTACTAATCTCCATGCTGAGGAGAAGAATTTCACGTCGGGTTCACCATTTCTGTTTCCGACGCTTTCGCCGGGGCGCGCGCGCATCCGTCCGCGGAGGAGGGGGACGCGCGGCTTTGTTGCCCCGCATTCCCGCTTTCCAAAGGCGGGCGGCATTCGTTCCTTGTTCAGGTACGTCTGCTCCTTGATCGAAACGGGATGATGGGATGTCGGTTCTTCCTCCTGTGGATTCCTCCTCAGAACTCGTCACCTAGTCCGGGTCTCCCTTATAGATTTAATACGTAGTTCGTGAAACTCTTCCCAGTGCCATGTTTCCATGGACGCCGGTTAATTACGCTGCTTCTGTCGAGACATTCCAAAGGGTCCAGTCAGGGCAGCAACCTTCGGTCAGGGGAGTAATCACGTTTGAGGCATCAGTAGCGTGTCTGGATGCTGGGGTGCCTGGCATGTTTGTCTGTTGTCCTTGATCACAAGGCTTCTCGAGGGCGTGGAAACCCGAGGCATCCCACATCGAGCGCGGGGGGTTACATGTCATAGACACGTACCTGAGGTTTTCCTCAGCTTCCCGTGTTCAACACAGGGTATGTTTGCAAGATTAACGTCTAGAAAAGACGGTTACGCCAAAGGCGTTCCATCCGAGGTTTTCCTCAGGCATCTCATGTTTACCACGAGGTAGGTCGCGAGTTTAACGTCTCGCGGAGACGGTTGAGAATGGAATGGGACCATCGCAGGGGTGGTGACGACGAAGTTGGGCTTGAGCCTTAAAGGGGCTTCCTACGTATCCCCGTGGCAGGGAATCAAAGTCCGCGTAGTTCGGGATGGTGCCGGTAAACCGACGTGATGGTGGACCTTGGTCCGATGGGCATCGTCAGCGTACCTACATGAGGGTGGACCTTGGTCCGGTGGGGGTTGGGCTTGAACCTCTGGGAGGATTCCTGCGTACCATGCCTTAACATGGATCAAAGTCCTCGTAGTTCAAATGATACAGTTTAGCGTCATGCGGGACGGTAATGAACCCTGACGTGAATAAACGACGGGTGGTGGGTGTCGGTGAGCCGACATAAGTGAGGGACCTTGATCCACTATTGTTGGGATTGAACCTCGTGGAGGCTTCCTACGTACCATGCCTTGACATGGATCAAAGACCACGTAGTTCAGGTGGGAATGGGTCACAACGGCTTACCGCTGGACTGGAATGTAGTTTAACGTCGTGCTGGACGTAGGTAGAACACAACGTGAATTGGGTGATGAGTGGGCTTGAACCTCACGGAGGCTTCCTACGTACCATGCCTTGACATGGATCAAAGACTCCGTAGTTCAAATGGTGGGTTGCAATGGCTTACCACCAGACCGGGGTGCAGTTTAACGTCATACTGGACGGGGGTGAAACCCGACGTGAAAGACGGGTGGGCTTGAACCTCGTAGAGGCTTCCTACGTACCATGCCTTGACATGTATCAAAGACCTCGTAGTTCAGGTGGGGGGTTTGTCGGTAAACCGACGTGAAAGCAGACCTTGGTCCGCTGATGGTGGGCTTGAACCTCGTAGAGGCTTCCTACGTACCATGCCTTAACATGGATCAAAGACTTCGTAGTTCAAATGGGGAGTAGACCTTGGTCCACTGATGGTGGGCTTGAACCTCGTGGAGGCTTCCTACGTACCATGCCTTGACACGGATCAAAGTCCTCGTAGTTCGGATTGTTTTGTCAGGGTCGGTGCTCACTCTAAGCCCACGTGAGTCATGCTCGGTGTGAGAAACAAGAGGTTGCAAGGACCTGACGATCACGTCGCGAAGGGTGCGTCCGTGAGAAGCGAAATGGGGCTTACGCGTTGAGCGGCCCATGGTGTTGGGACTTACTCCAGGATGGAGGCCCATGGCGCGACAAAGCGTGGGGAAGATGGACCTTGGTCCGACAATGGGAGGTGCCTCGTTCCCTATCACGTCCTCCACTGACCTTGGTAGTGGGGAAGTACCGAGATGCACGGGTGCAATCATTCGTACCAAAGGTTAGGGATTTACGCTCTGAGGCGACCCTTCCCCTGCGAACATACACCACTCCGACAAGGAGGATCTCATTCCATGTGCGGAAGAGTTCCATTCCCGTGGAGACGAGCGGTGTAATGAATGCTCGAGCTGGGGGGACCCTTCGTGAGGGAGACGAGGTTGGGTCACAGTTTAACGTCATGTGTTGGGGACGCGGTGCTTGGCAGTTTAACGTCCTGCAGCTCGGACGAGGTGGGTTCACTCCACACCCCTAGGGCTTACATAACCGGTACCCTCTGGTCCTTGGGGAAGGGAAGGTGTCGGTAAGGCCATGGTGAAGGGGGGGTCGCGGGAGGAACCATCGAGGGGTCCACGTTAGCGTGGCTATGCGAAGAAGCAATAGCCGTTAGCGTGCCTATGCGAAGGAGCATTGGGCGAAGCAACGCTACGGGAGGTGTTGTCCATGGGACTTTGAAATCACATCGTGCAAACCTGGAGGGTCGCACGGAAGGAGGAATCGCTAAGCAGAGGAGTGTGCTTTGCGAAGTGGGGTGCCTTGGCCTTAGCATGGGGCATAGGTGGAAGTGGGAGGTGCTTCGCGAAGTGGAACAGTGTTCGCGGAGCACTGCCTCGCGAAGGAGTGGTTCGCGAAGCAGGGTCCTGCCAAGCAAAGTGCTTCGCGATGCATAGTTATCCTGCCTTGGCATAGGGATTACTAGCATGGGTTGGGTGTTTCGCGAAGCACGAGTGCTCCGCGGCTGCCCGGGTTCCCTTGGGAATCCCCTTCCTTTGCGAACGCCCTTGGGCTTCGCGAAGGGCATCCCTCTCGGAAGAGGGGCTCAGGACGAAACAAATCAGAGTCGTCTCGCGAAGTAGAAATACCTCGCGGAGCTCATGATTCCCGGGGCAAAGCTTGCTTCGCGATTCGGGAGAGGAGAAGCCGAAAGGTCGGATTGTCCGTCCCGGGGACTCAAGGGGAGTCGAGTATTTATAGGGAAGGGGCACCGCGAAGCAGGGCTCGCGCGCCGCCTCTAGAGCTTCGCGGCGCGCTCGCGAACGTCAAACGCGCTCGCGGAGGATCACCGCCTCTGGTGCTTCGCGGCGGCTGGCGAACGTCAAACGCGCTCGCGGAGGATCACCGCCTCTGGTGCTTCGCGGCGGCTCACGAACGTCAAACGCGCTCGCGGAGGATCACCGCCTCTGGTGCTTCGCGGCGCCGCCAGGGCTGGGGCGCTTCGCGGAGGGGCTTCGCGGCTGTGCTTCGCGGCTGTGCTTCGCGATGCAGCACGCCGGCTGTCTTTTTCGTTCCTTCCTTT
This sequence comes from Viscum album, assembly GCA_963277665.1. Taxonomy (NCBI): domain Eukaryota; kingdom Viridiplantae; phylum Streptophyta; class Magnoliopsida; order Santalales; family Viscaceae; genus Viscum; species Viscum album. The sequence goes on from OY728159.1 coordinate 1,440,873,629, forward strand.
CGGGCCATATTTTTGGCGCCAACAGATACCAATGGTAATCAATATGAACTCATAATGTGTATAAATCATTCCAAACATGGTCTTGGGAATAACTTCCTTCCTCAACTTTGATTAGGGATACACGACTGAAGGTCCACCTTCGAGAAATAATTATCCCCACGTAGATAATAGAACAAGTCATCTATATATGCCATGGGATACTTTTATTTTATACTCATTTTATTAATATTGTGATAATCAATGTAGAGTCCCATTGATCTACCCTTTTTTTACAAAGTGGACGGGTGCACCCCATTATGAATCACTCAGGCATACAAAACCCTTGTCCAAATTCTCCTGTAACTTTTTCTTTAGTTCTTCTAGCTCCACGGTGGCCATTATATAAAGTGTATTTGAAATACAAAAATACCTAAGAGAAAGTAATATTGAGATCTCAACCTTGTGGTAAAGTGGAGTAACAAAAATTTATTTTTGGAATACACTAGTGTTATCCCTCACAAAAGGAATGTATTTGAGCTTGCTTCTCTCATTAGTCTCAATCATTTGAGCTTGTTGTGCCTGCTCATAAGGGAAATATATCCACACCAGAGATGATGTTTCTAAAGGAGCTTCATCCTCCTCCTTAAAAAACTATAGAATAAGAGGATGCTTTGGGATGTGAAGATTGATCTTATTTCCTAACAATTTATGTTGACTTTATATAAAGACAACCAATGCATTCCGAATATTGAAACAAACTCTACTAATGGAGGTATGATTATATTTTAAGGTAGGGTGAGTCCACAAAAATTTATTAGTGAGGAGTTATGTACAATGTTTGTAATAATTAACCAATTTTATGTTCTAATACATAACTCATCCTCTATATTTTTAGGTGGTGTTGGAATAGTTCTACTAAACATGGAGGGTATGAAATAATGCATTTAACCAAAATCAAATAGTACATTTACTATTCTTGAATGAATAACTGGCGTACCTATAAAAAATTATTGGAAGTCTCCTCCTCATTAGTAGTGATAGAATATGTCCTTCATTTCTTCCATGATGTTTGTTGTTCATTTTATATGAACACCCTAATATTAGGGAATTGGTTTGTAAAATTCCCATGTTCCATGCAGTTCAAACACTGCACTACAAATAGTGTGTTTGTCTAAATGTTATTTTATACATAATAATTAGGGGGATTTATAAGGTTTAATCCATAGTTATTAGTCATATTCCACTGTCTTCCACATTTGAATCATCTCTCTGATACATTTATGTAATTTCTAGGACACTTCTTCCCAAAATATTGGCACATGCGATGTTGAGACTTTGTTCCATCAGAGGATTTATCACCCATATTAAAATAAAATTTACCCTTCTTGTCCCTAGGCCCATGAGACCACTGATATTATATGATTTGTATTTCACACATATGAGTACAATGGAAAATATCCTCATATATGTTATTTTCTTAAATCACCAATGCTTATTTAGACTAGTATTTAGTCTTCTAAAGAATTGATCCTCCTTGCATTCACTTTTCCTGAAGAAGTCAGAGGCATAACGTGATATCCATGTGATTTTTTCTTCATAATCCCTACTAGAATCATATTAATTTCTCATCAGTCTATGGAATTACCTTTCCATCTAGAGATGGGTGGTTTTGGGAAAATATTAATTGAAAAATGTTTTCTTGAAATCATCCCATTCTATGGAATAAATTTCCTCCTTTGGCATTGCATTCTTCATCAGTTCTCACCATATATCCTCTTCACCGTAAAAAAGATGATGGTCTAGCACCAAATTCTCTTCTTCAGAGCACTAGAGAATGAAGAATATTTTTACAGTGGAGTCAATCCATTGTTTTGTGAGGAGGGGATCAAAAGATCCACTAAACATGGGAGGCATTTTCCGGATAATGTATTTGACTGCAATTTTATCTTTCTTAAGTTAAGGTGGAATTATATTGTATTAAGGATTTTATTAATAACTTAAACAGCTGATCAATTTCATTCATCATTTATTGAGCACTCGTTCCCATCATATTTGGCATTTATTAATGGAAATCATCACATTGCTTATCACATTTATTATTCTCACGTTTTCTTCTATTTCCACACACTAACTATAAAAAAGAATGTTTAATTATGGGGGATGAGTAAATAGAAAATAACAATAAAAATTAAATTATAATAATAAATGGATAAACTTGTAAAGGATATGTGTATCCTAACATGTGATTCCCAGTGATTCTATATAGCTTATCAATGATCTATTTACAAACATATATTACTATTGTCATTTTCTGTGTTCCCGTTACAATTGTTTATAATGGGATTATTAATTTTCCAATGATTATAGCCTAGTGAGTCAAACCAGGTGCCCAAAGTGGCCCCTTTTCATGTACCATGTCACCATAAGTTAGTCATGGAACACCTTTTCTGTGTTTTCACTCCAAGGAACATCTATTCCCGAACCACATCCACTTGTAGTATCTTTATAGGTATGTATTTTCTTTATATTCCACTTTTTCTATACTAACCAAACTTTATGGATGTTTTATGATCCTTAGTCATAAATATAAGGAATTCACTCGATTTTTCTAATCCTAATCCCAAATATAACTACAATTTTCTCTGATACCAACAATAGAGACCCTGTCCTTTATTCACATATTATTATATAATTAACAATATATTAAAATACTATAATCATAAATTATACTATATTTGGAAGACTAGGTACATAATTAAACAACATGAAACCCACAATAAACAAACTATTATTTAATCATCATAATTATGTCCTAACATTAATTAAACTCAGACATTTGTATAGGATAACCCATGGAATACATTAATATAATGGTTGAGATAAAAATCTCAACAAGGGAATAAGTCTAAGAATAAAGCATAACTTATAGTTTATAAGGCATAAATTGATGACATAAATGGCATAGAACATTCACAAACATAAGGAATAATTTCATGTATAACATATTGAAATATAATCATGGAATCAATGGATTGTGGAAAAAAACATGAAATGAGATAAACATGAGTTTGGGCTAATAACCAAGACAATATAATACGGTGGAAGAAGTCCCATAAAGGAATCAGGTTCACTCCCTGTCCCAAAAAGGCATCTCATAAGACTAAACATTGCCCAATGAATTGGACCATTATATACACTCACACATCATAAAAAGTTCATGAAAATTTGTTCCACATGAAGAATACTACATAATGAATCAACATAAGGGTTACCCATTGAATGAAATGGGTATCATAATCATGTTATATGGCATTACAAATGGGCATATCATAATACTGTATATAAAAGAATAGATTTAGAGAATACATAGAAATTTGAAGAGGATAATAGGAATATATAAAGATAAATTAAGTCCAACAAATGGGAAAAAATTTAAAATGTGTTTTTTATAGTAATTATAAATGAAAAAATATAGTGTGATTCAGGGGAAGTATAAAAGGAAATTTAATGATAAAAAACTAATATTTGTCGTCATAAAACCAAAAATTAACAAGGAAAGTTGATAATAAAAAATGAGTGATTTTAGATAAATAATGTTTCCATAAAATATATTAGGGTGTGCACATGGAAATGGGTATGAAATATAGAAAATCCCTTTAATGGGGATTTCTTATAGTGAAGATTTGAAAAGGGAATCTTTCGAAAACACATATTACCACATCAAATTGGAATGTTATAATCTAGATACATTATTTTTGAACATATAAACATAATTTAAAATAAGTATACATTGTCAAAAATACAGAGAAAGAGTAATCCGAAGGAAAAATGGTGGTTTGGGTAGAATCCCTTACATTGTGTCCAAAATTATTCTCTACATGATCTTAATTTCCCTAATATTAACAATAAGTTATTTAATTAAAAATTACATATCCATTACAACATGTAATATATTCATTATAATTTTATTGAGTTTATTTATGGCCTTTTTGATGAGTAATATCATTCAATTTCATTGTTCGGGAGTGCTCTTTTTCTTAGTCTAAATGATCAGGATGCTTGTATAAGAGTATGAACGTTCATTTAAAATGGAAATTGTAATACTAATTTTATGTTATATGTTATGAATGAAAAAAAATTATTTTAAATGTTCATATAAATAATTTTGTATTTTTGGGTGTGGAAGAATCATTAGATAAGATGTCAGTTATAATAGTTTGGATTATTTTGGGTTGTTTCCTCTCTCAACGATCTTCTTTTGTTTTATTATTTAACATCTTATGTATTTAATAATTCTAGAACATTAAATAGGTTTTAATTCTTATATTATAATGTTTTTTGACAGAATATTATATTTATGACCCTAATTGGAGGCACTAATGGAAATTGAAAATTTTTCATTCTTGAAGGCGATAAATTGAAACCTCACGAATGATGTTTCCATTTCTAGAAAAAAGTAAAAGGAAAAGAGGGTTTGATAATAGATTATTCCATTTTTAGAATTAAATTATATTATATTAATGGTACTAGAGTTATCATACCATTTGGATAAGGGTATGAGAGGAGAGCTAAATGAATATAACAACTTGAGAAGAAAAGGAAATAGGAATTTACAGCTTAAATTTCACCTCATAGACAACCTCCTTAGAGAAATGTTTTGGTTATTTCATCTAGAGAAAGATATCCTAGATTTGGGGGAGAAATTTGGGAATATTATTTCTTGGAAATTGGTAAATGTAACAGGATTGTAAGGTGTGAGGAGAATTGTGGTTATAGGTGTTATTTATAGTGGTGGAGAGGGGTATTTTTTCATTATTTTATTCATTAGTTTTTTATTTTGGCTCAAGAAAATGGATAGTTTTGGAATAATGACCAAATATTGTAAAATATTTACTGAGGATTATATATTCTAAGCATACATCACCCATACATCATTTATGCTTTAATAATTAATGTATTTAGTTTTTATAGTAAATTATCATATTTTACTATTCACCAAAAAATCATGTATTTTAGAATTTTCCAAAAAAAATCACACTAACCATTTTATGATGTTAATAATTCAAATATGAACTCCATATTATGAAAATAAATTCTAATATTAGAGAAATATTAATTTTAATTAAAATAATATTTCACATGGAAAATACAGATGTCAAAATTATTATTACTTACACTTTAAAATTAATAAATGACTCAGAAGATTATATTATAATAATAATATTTGAAAATATTAATTTACGAATAAATTTTATGACAATATATTTTATTTTAAATTATTAAATTAATTATATTACTCTAATTAAATATTTATGGCTTATAAAAATGCCAACAATTACTTAACAAATTTTAAAATATTTATTCACATATGCTATGATATAATTATATCATATTATCAATTATAATATGGATAAATTTTATTTATACTTTAATTGGTGAGGTGATAATTATTTGTATGGTTTACTATTCACAAGGGTTGAATAACTATTCCAAATTTTAAGGTATTATTTCATCAGTACAAGTTCATTAACTTCTAGAAATACTTAATATTTCATTGATTTTTCATTTATAAAAAATATATTGTGTTATAAAAGTGTTTTTATGTGGTTTGTACTATATTGAATAATTATAAAAAGATAATTCGTATTGAAATTTTTTTGGTCATTACACTTGAGGGGTATGAGAATGGGGAAGTGTTACTTCCTTTTTATAGTGGAGGTGAAGTGGTATTCTTGTAAATATCAAAATTTATGCACTAATGGGATTATTAACATAACTAATGAGATTCAAAAATTTAAAAAAATGATTGAATGGGAATTATGGTCATTAAAAACTTCCAATAAGCAAATAAATCCATTTTTGTAATTTTTTCCGTATCTTATATGGTTCCCCAATTTTATAATTTTAATTTTTACTAAAGTATATACATTTCTAGCCTATGAAATTTAACCACTAATAAAAAATTAATAATATATTTTATATAAAATAAATACCTAATATTATAAATATTATATTTAATTTACAAGATAAATATCATATGTGCGTTTGAAATTAATTTTAAAACAATCGGATGTAACAAGAACAATCACTATATTAACCTTGACCAAACAAAGTTTTGTTTACAATAAATGGGTCAATATTTTAATTATAAAAGATAAAATTTCCAATTAATAGACAATGTTTAATCTTTAATAATACTAATAAATCACTTTGCACAATATATTATTTTTATTAATTTTAAATAATTTAATAAATTATCATTTATTGTAAAACAAAATTATTTTTAATTATGAAATTATTTATTAAAAATTTATTTAATAATATCAAAAAAATTATATTTAAAATATATTAATTTAATAAATATTTAACACAATATTATAACATCAAAAAATAATTAAATATAACAATTCAATCAATTTACTTAACTTTTAATATTTACAGTGTCATTTATTTTAGTTAATTATCAACTAAAGAACCACTGCACTAGAATTTATTAATTGATTAAGTAACTAATTCATCTCTAAAAATTAATTATAAATTATAATTAATAAATAACTCATGTATCCTTCTATTTTTTATTTATAATCTAAAACATACCTTTTCCCCTTATCTCATGGTTTTGTAAATGTTAAAAGTTGGAAAGGTTACATTTTCATCTTTTCAATTACATAACATATTATATAGGGAACCATCTAAAACATGTGTCCCGATAACTCATAAAATTAGAAAAAATAGGGAATATGGTCTAAATATTTTTTGAAAATTTCATTTTAAAATATTTTTTAGTCATTTTGGTATTTATGTTTATGGTTTATTTACTTGTTATGATTAATTTTACCATAATCTATATAATTTATTTCAATTACATTTACTAATATTTTGGGTCAAAAACTAATTTGATATTAGATTATTAAAAATATAAAACAATTTAAACCATTTTATATATCTTTATCAAAATTCAATTCACAGAAGTGGATAAATAAATTATTTTGTTAGTCATGTAGACGTAGCAAGCAAGCATGTTTTTAAACTAAAAATATTCAAAAGTTGAATAAGTCTTTATATATAATTTCAAAATAAATAATTTTCCAAATTTCTAAATTGTATTAATTTAGTTATTTTTTATCCATTTTTACATTAAGAACCAATTTAAAATATAGTTAATATTAATAATTATTTAAACGAAAATGTACTTTTTAACTAAAATTTAGTAATTTTCACTATTCATCAAAAAGTCAAACTTCTCGAAAAAGTACAGAACAAATCGTCCTAATATAATTTTGAAATAATGAATTATTATTTTTTATTTTGACAAATGAAATAATAAAAGTTTCAAAATATATTTCTAAAATAGGTGCACCAAAAAATGTTCGGAAAAAATCTTCTTACGTATAACAAAGGCCAACATAGTGTAGTGTTTAGTGTTAGCTTAACATGATGTTGTGTATAAATAAATCTAGCACCAAAATAAATGTTAATGTAAAATGAAAATATTTTATATACTTGGGTTGTGACACACTGTTTCAGAACAAGCATGGAAAAATTAATAGTTAACACAGTGATATTGATTCAAACAAAGGGTTTTAATTATGCGGGTAATGTTAAATCATAAGTGAATGGTGTAACCACACAAAATGTTATAAATAAAATTCAAAATGTTTTTAAATTAAATTTATAATTGTATAATATGGTTATAGAAAAAACATGCCCTTATTTTTTCTTATTATTCCCATTGAATTTAACTGAATATTTTCAATAATTATTGGTGATAATATTTCCTTTGAACAGTTATACGATTATTAGAAAAAATATTAGGCATTAACAAATCAAATTGTTATAAAAAAATAAAGGGATAAACTCAACACGTATTATTTTACACTATGAATCCCATTTATCTGAGCCTCTATAGGAGATATCATTTCTGGGATTTTCCCTTTACCAAACCTAATATGACATACAACCACTTAAGCATGAGAAAACCAATTTACTGTAGAAGTTCAAGATCATTGTGATCACAACCAAATCCATGTTCACTTAACCATCACATGAAATTCCCACCATCGTGCATCATACTCATAGAGAATTTTTTATATTAAAGGGATATGTAAAAATTCACTAGCAATATGAGTATGTATAATATATTTTATAGAATAATGAGGATATTTAAATCCTATTATTGTTACATTATAATTTTTTTCTTTTGATAGTATTTTGTATAATATACAAATTCAATAATGAAACATATTTTGATGAATTAATGGATTATTGAAATAACTAATATTTTAATAAAATATTATTAGTAAATAACATATATCAAATATAAATGATCATTTAATTGTTATGAAGTAAAAAGTAATTTTTATAGGGGTTCCAAAAATGTTATTGTAAGAACCCATTATTTTTAATAAATATCAAATTTTATTTAGAAAGGATAATTTATAATATTTAGAACACTACATGGATTAATTTAATATTAATTTTGGAATCATGATATTAAAATTATCCAATGATTAACATTTCATAATTTTCTGAGACAGTCAAATGTTCATGTAAAAATTACATATTGTATGAATATAATTTGTATTTAATAACATCACAATGACCCAAAAGAGATGTAATGTGTAATATAAATGGGATCCAGAACCAAATATATCTTTCCATTTAAAATAATTTTATTTTTAATTAATTTCATATATTTTTGTAATGCCATTATGGATTATCCCTGACTTATAATACATTATTATATTTTTAATTCATTTCATTATGACTATGAATCACCTCAACACCACCTAGGATAATATTTTATACTTTATTAGCATTTCCCTCTAAAATAATAAAAACCACTCCCATTTATAAAAAACCATGGGAACAAAATACGAGAATCACAATTGGAAATCCCACATTTACCAACACTTATATCCCAATGGTCTATCTAAACTGTTGGGAATGGCTATGTATACCAATGGTTTTCACAAACCATTGGAATAGATGATTTTATAGAAACATTTACCAACGGTTTTGAAAAACCATTGGTAAAGGCCTTATCCATATAACGTTTACCAATTGTTTAAGTAAACTGTTGGTATAGGCCATATCCATACCACTTTTACCAACGGTTAGTCTCATCCATTGGTATAACTTACATTCCCAATAGTTTTTAAAAACCATTGGGAATGATTTACCCTAAATCCAGATCGGGCAAGTAGTTCCCCCTCAGATCGATTGAAGCTCTGGTCTACTTGATTGGTTCCCTAAATCCAATCTTCCTTATACCAAACTTATTCCACATATTGATCCATCATCAATCAAGGAATTCATTTCTTCTACACATCAAATCTGTATGTGATTCCTTGATTTTGTTCTTCTACAACAATGTGTTTTTTTTTTCACTTTTTATTTTTCCGAAAGGGGAGCATTGGGGTCATTAATCGTGGTTAGGGGTGGTCATTTAGTATGTAAGATAGTATGACATCCTTTCATTGATATATCCAATATAATTATTGATTTATGTTCAATTTTATTATCTTTGATAAGTGATGTTGTTTAATAAGTTGTAATTAATGGTTGTAATAATGAAAATATGATATAATGGTTCACATCTTGTGTATAACGGTTGACATGGTGTCTATGATAATCCATTGTCCTGGGAATGTACATTATAATGTACACACAGAACATGACTTGGATAGCCAAGTAAATATACATGGACAATCCCTTATAGTAAAAATTATGTTTGGCCAAATGGGGCGCTGAAAACGTCACATTTACACATGGCATTGTTTCATGGGTATTCCCATATGATGTGTTGGACATACTATAGAGTAGTTAGTAATTAGCTTAGTCAAAACACTTTCATCCCGGAAATTCAAGACTACATGGTTAAATGGAAGTACCCATGTTCTAATGATATGCCTAACATGGTTTATAACTCACCTCGCCTAAAAATAAACTAGAACACCGGTTAAATGCAAGAATTCATCCTAAAAGCACACTATACCATTGGTTAAATGGAATAAATCATCCTTGTTAGTGAATTACAAAAAATTTGGGCAAAAAACCATTATTCACGAACATCACTGTAATGTATAGGCTTTTCAAAAAGAACATATCCCATAAATGTCATGAAATTACAGTAGGCACTAATTTAATGTTGTCACGATTATTGCTGGAATCTTTGTAGCTTTGGATAATATATTCCCCGAACTATAGATTGGAACCCCATTCGTTGTTTTGAGGTCCACCTAGGACAATCCCCCTCCTTCCTGGACCCAGGAGAACCCCCCTTTTTCCTAGATGCTAGACAAAACCCCCACCCTCCTCCCTGGAACACGGATATCCCCCCACCCTCCTTCTTGGCCCCTGGACAGCCCCCCCACCCTCCTCCCTGGACCTCGGACAGCCCCCACCCTCTTCCATGGACCCCAGACAACCCACCACCCTCCTCCCTGGACCCCAGATAGACCAAAAATCATTATTCGTATGTGAGATAAAACACTATATAACTTAAAGGTCCCTCTCCAATGAGAGGCCATCTGGGTTCAGATCACTATTGAGTGGCATCCTGCTTTGGGACGTCACAATTCCTAGATATCATTTTTATTGTTGTTTCTAATAAAATCAATACCTATAACTATAAAAGTTCCCTCTCCAAAACCAATAGGGACATGATTCAATGAATACACCCAACCAAGCTATAATCTATGGCCCCAAAACTCGGATCATTTAATCGACGGTTAAGGTGATGCGTGATGAGGCCATAACTACTTTTGATGTGATCATAATACAAATCCTCATCCTGATATCCTTAAAGAAGTTAAAGTGTAAAACTCATGTACTCCCAACAAGACCCTTAAGGATTATGTATTCCTTAATCCACTTCCAATATCTTACTGTGCAATCCTTGAATATAGGCATTAGAAATTCTGTATATTATTTTCCTATATGCACTAGATTTTGTTCTGTTTCTTAAAATGATTCTCATATAGAATAATGTGTCATATATTCTTTTATATAATGTAAAAAATTATCATTTACCGAAATATTATTTTGATTGAAATTCAATATTATTTAATTTCATTGAAATGACTTTTTACAATTTTTACAGAATGGATAAAAGTTGGATGTACGAAACTGATCATATTTCAACCGATTTTCAAAATAATTTCAACAACTTTTTAGATTTTTCATTTGACAGGGCTTCAGAGAGTGGTCACATACACTACCCATGTTCTAATTATATTGGAAGACCTTGGTTGATTCGTGAAGCAGTTAGCTATCATATAACTAAGTATGTTTTTCAAACGAAGTATTATGTGTGGTATCACAATTTATAGAAAATGGAATCTAAAAATGTTGATGATCCAAATGATAGGGCTGAATTGGAGAGTTTGATATAAGATGAGTTTCTATTTATTCGGCATCATGAGAAGGGACGGATTTCCAGCCAAGAAGATTTCAATACAAGTACATATAATGAGTCTAATGAAAATGATGATGTTGATAGGGTGAAAACATTGAATGATGTTGCGACAACTCTAGTATATCGGCAATGTGCTAAAATAAAAAATTTGGAATTTTTAATCCAATTGTTTCATGGGAAAACTATGTATGGGACTTCAAATACTGCAATCGATTACATTCAAAACTTTTTGGAGGAATTACTTCCAGATGATGAAGATATTCTCTAAAACCACTACATGGAATGAATGTTAGTTGATGAACATGGATTCTCAAAAAAAATCATTCTTTCCCCAATGATTTCAGCTTATTTTGGGATGAAACTGCTAAAAGAAATGATTGTATCAAATGTGGAACCTCCCAATAGAATCCAAAAATGATAAAACACCATCTCATGTGCCACAAAAAGTAATGTGGAACTTTCCATTGATCCACAGATTACAGAACATTTTCAAATATGATGAAATGTCAGTTAAAATTAAATAGAATGACACGGAGAGAAAAAAAATAATGAAGAGTTAGTTCACCCTACAGATGGATTTTCATGGCATAGATTTGATGCTCGATATCCTAAATTTGCAGTCGACGTGCGTAATATGTGACTGTGTCTTTCATGTGAAGGTTTTAATCCATTTGGGTATATACTTACTTCACACAGCACATGGCCAGTTTTCATACACATTTATAACATTCTCCCATGGCTGTGTATGAAAAAGCCTTAGACTTTCTTGAGAATACTGATATCTAGCCCTTCTAATCTCGGTAATTAAATAGATGTATACATGAAACCTTTAATAAAATAGTTGAAACTTCTTTGTGATATGGGTGTGCCCACATGTGATGCATGTTCGAAAGACATATTTCAGATCTGTGTTGCGCTTATGTGGATGATCAATGATTTTCTTGCTTGTGCAATGATGACTGGATTGAGTAAAAAGGGGAAATTGTCTTGTCCTGTTATTATGATGAATACTTGATCGAGAATACTAAAATATCGTCATAGTTTCAGTTTTATGGGACACTGACGATTCTTGCTAATGAACCATCCATATAGAAACAATCTTCGAAGATTTGAAAATACCAAGGAGACAGACGATCCACCTCAGGGTATGTTTGGAACGAACGTGCTTAATGAATTGAAAGATTTCAGTTATTCATTTGGGAAGGGTGTAATGAAATCTAGAAAGAGGAAAAAAATTTCCAATGATACCAGTTAGAATTCGAAGAAGAAGATTATATTATTTGAGTTGTCTTATTGGTCAACAAAGTTGTTACGTCATTCCTTAGATGTAATTCACATTTAAAAGAATATAGGTGAAATGTAGCTTTTTATTCTTCTAAATGTCAATGGGAAGGCAAATGATGATTTACGATCTCAGCATTTCTTGGAAGATTGGGGGATCATAACAAAATTGCATCATGTCTCTATCAGTGAAAATAAATGGCTAGTTCCATGTGCTTCTTATTTGATGACACCTGCTGAAAAAAATCAATTTTTAGAAGTGATAGAGACTATTAAATTTCCAGATGGAAATTCAAGCAATATATCAAAACAGGTCAACAGAAAAGAGTTGAAGAAAAAATCTTTGAAGACTCAATATTATCACATCCTTCTGCATTAGTTAATTCCAACAGCAATTCGTTATCTCTTGTCCAATAATGTAAGAGTCTCAGTTATTCAGTTGTTCTATTTGTTTAGATATCTTTGTGATAAGAAGTTGTCCAAATCCATCTTGTAAAAATTGTTGGTAGATACCCCATTAAGATTGTGTGAGTTAGAGAGAATATTCCCTCCATCATTTTTACATTCATGTTGCATCTGACTGTTCATCTTCCATCTGAAATACTTCTTGGCGGACCTGTTGCTTTCCGTTGGATGTATCCCACTAAAAGAAATATTTACACATTCAAATAATATGTTCAGAACATAAATTATCCCGAAGGTTCTATTGTGAATGGTTACTTGGCTCAAGAATGTATGATTTTTTTCTCAGTGCATTTGTCTGATCTTACTACGTGAATAAATAGACCAATGAGAAATAAAGAAGAATAGTATAAGAAAATTGAACCCAGTTTTCCATCACTTCCTCATATTGGAGAAATTTTGGGATCATATATGTTGACAAAATTAATCCTTGAAGAGTGAGAGATGGCACATCGCACAGTGTTGTTCAATTGTGATTTGTTCGATGAGTATATTATGTAAGAAAAATGTGCATGTATCTCTTCTCTTATATCTTGTAATTTTAAATATTGTCAAACTATTTTTATTGTTATCTACGTGGAACATATGAATTGATATTCAGAAAGCATCATTCTTTATCTTTGAGAAGGAAAGAGACATTGCATAAGAAAGAGTTTTCTTCTTGGTTGAAATTGAAGTTAAAAATATTTCTGTAATAAATAAATAAAAATAATATTTAATTAAGTGTAGTATTTGTTAATATTTCAGGTATCGAGTTTGCATGAAGACTCTGTTTCTGAGGAAATAAGAGCTTTGTCTTTTGGTCCTAATACCATGGTTTGTTCTTGTAAATCACTTGTGATCAATGGATACAAATTTATTATCACAGAATGAGAATGAAACATGAGAACACAACATGTTGTTGTTATGCTAACTGTCACAACATAATGTTATGCCAATTCATCGGATAATAGACCTCATTCTGAAAATGTAGCTTATTATGGAGTCATGGAGAAAATAATAATTTTGGATTATTACTCACATGGTCGAGTCACGATGATGAAATGTCAATGGTTTGATTCAATGACTAGGCAAGGCCCCTTTATTGATAATTGTGGATTTCGAGTTATTGACATGACTCACACTCCTACCACTGACGAACCATATGTATTGGCATCAATGGTGAAACTAGTTTTTTATATCAATGATCACTAACCTCCTAAATTCAGTGTAATTATTGAAGTAAATCCCCGACATGTTTTTGATGATGGTGATGATGAAGTTGAAATTAAACCTACTGCAATTGGAAGCAATCCATTTATTACATAGGATGACTCCAATAGCTCAATTTTCATACATTATTGTGAACCCAATGTGGTGGTGGGAAATATATAGAATCATACAGTCATGTTCTCACATACATGTTTCACCTACATTATTTAGAGTGTGTATCCTAGTTCTTACCTTCAAACCACCATAAATCATCTGTTTCTTTATGTTCTTTTATCAGAATGTTTTTTCTATATATTTTTTGGGTTGCACATTAGTTATCTATTTCTAATTACTTCCATATTTGTTTTCATTGCACGAAATGACACCTATTGAAGAGAGGTGGCAGAAAAATATGGAAGAAATTAATAGTCTCATGAAACAGATGGGCGTTCCTCTACTCATCCCTATTGTGAGTATTTTATTTCAAATATATATGTTTCAATAACATATAATATCATGTGTTTACTTTTGTGTTATACTTTTTTTCAGGATCCACCCCTAGATGAGAGATATCTGATGAGGAGCCTGATATTTCTCCCAATACAGAGGCTAGTGGTAGGAGGGGGTTGTGTCAGAGTTAGACGATCATCTAGAGGTCTCGGTACTGAGGTCGGGGGTATAAGGGCTCGCGCTGAGAGATTTAGACGATCCACTGGTCGTACCCGATCGGACAATGCCCCTACCACAAATGTATCTTCTACACCCCATTTTGATCCTAGGGTGTCTTTAGGTACACATGAGATATTTATGCTTCTTATTTTTACAGTACAAATTGGCAAGATGTCGGTCCTTCATCTTTTTATTCTGGTGCATTATCTCCGAGCTATTGTATTCCACCTTCTTCAACTCCTTCTCCAACACAGTATGTGGCTGTGGAGCTTACACTGAGGGACACTCAACCTGTAATGGATATTCCTTTAGCTTCTGCACATCTAGTGATGCCCATTGATCTGACTACCCCTGGTATATTTATATAACTCTAACAAATTTATATACCAAAGTTTATTTTTATTATAACTTGTACTGATATTTTTTTCTTTAATAACAGATTCATCTACTCATAGGAGGTGGGGGAGGGGGCGTACTCACATGCGTGTGGAATGGAACCTCCAGACATAGTTTATGGTTGAATATAATGATGATGGACTGATGATTGATAAATATGGGAAGGAATGTTGGGGGTTTTTTTGGCGACTCAATCCAAATACTCCGACATCATTCCGGTCAACCCTATCTCTTGGAGACATCTGCCACATGAATTCTAGGAAAATGAATCGGCACTAATATGGGTAAAAACTCTATTGAATTTAATGTATTTTTTTTGTATTTATATGAATTAATCTATTGGGTGTGAGCTTCGGTTTAACTTCCCCGATGGAAAGGTGCACGACCAGCATGTTTATAGGAGATAAGAGAGCATTTGAGAGCTTATAAGCATGAGATGTATGTTGGAAGGTGTGATAGAGTGGGCAGGGAGTTGGATACATTACCTATCATGGATGACTTCCTAATGAATCAATATTTCCAAATTATTACCCATTGGGAGACTTCCAAATTTATGATATTAATCCCATTTGAGGTATATAAATGACAGTTTTCATATTTTTCATTAATATTAACTTATTTATTATTAAACATTATTAAGGAATATTTTGAAAAAAATAAAAAAAATATTGATTTGAAGAATTACCTCCACACTATGGGGCAGACTATTATGTCAGATCATGAGAGGCAGCTAGTACAATATAGTTTATTATAATATTTCTTTAGGATATGCCCTTTTTATTGTTTCCTACATAAATTAAATGATTTATTCAATATTTAATATATTATTATACTTTCAATTTATATTGTTTCAATGTCTTTACAGAAGCACAAATTGAATATTGAAGGATGTATCCCTCGAGAATTTTTTTTCCTCGAGTGGAAGGAAAAAAGATGGAACTGTGGTTAATGAACCGACACAAGAAAAGATTGAAAGTTTTCATTTGTTTATTTCAAAGTTTAATATCTATTTTAAAATTTAATAATCTATTAATATGTTTAACTAGATGCTTTAGAGGCCCTTTATTCCTAGGTGCCTGAAAATTTAGGGCCACACGATCATTTTTATCTGGTTTTGGGAGATGAGAACTCTGGTCGAGTATGCTGCCGACCTAGTAAGTATATAGTTCCGACGAGGTATTGATCCCCTACAAGTATCCACTATAGTACCGCTGAGTTGGAATAGGTAAAGGAGCATGCCAGACAATCTAATAAAAGGGTCACGGAGTTGGAAGAACAAGTTCAAATGAGGGAGAAAAATTTATGAAACTGATCAAATAATTATCTTCATCACTGCCACTAGAGTCCAGCGCGGCTTTTCAGACATATATGTTGTCAATGGGTGCGTTATCCAATTCACTAGGTGGCAGTTCTAGTGGCGGTCGAGATGATGACATTCCTGTTGATGAAAAGGATGCTGAAGATGATGAGGGTGAGGATAAGGATGAGGACTATGGAGAGGATGTGGTCAAGGGTGAGTATGGAGGTGAGGATGAGCATGGGGATGATGACGAGGATGATGACAAGGATAGAGATGGAAGTGACAATGAGGCTGATGATGATAGTGTGATGGTGATGGTGATCAGGGGCAGATTGAGCCATTACATTTTTGAATTTTGTATTACACTTTATTTTTGAACTTGGTTTTTCAGTCATGTATGGATATTTTTGAATTTAGTATAACTCTATATTTTTCACCAAATATGGTAGCCTAATGATTTTATAATGGTTTATGGGGCTTCTGGGGCTTGTTCGGTTCTCGGAACCCCAGTCGGTGTAGAAAAACACTATGCCTCACAGTTCGTAAAGAATTTAAGTCAATTCCAAAAGGTATCTACCATCCATATAAGGCTATATATTAGAAGCAATGTGCATTATGTTCCATAACCATGCACTAGGGGATGCACATCATGCACAATGTCTATTGTTTTTGTATAATATATTATCACTTTTGTTGCACGTTTTTCTTAACTGGAAAACAAAAAACTAACCAAACACATTCTGATTATATTGATACATTAAGGAAATGATCCATGAATCCTATGTGACATGTACGAGTCAAATATGCCTCAATACGAGGTTCGGTGTGTCCCGTACCACTCAAAAGGTCTTAGTGTTATTTGAAATCGGCGCCCTTTTAAGTAAAACAACTAGCATACAGAAAACTGACCAAAATTATTTGGATTGTGTTGATACTTTGGGAAAGGAATACATGGGTCATATGTGATGTGTACGACTCAACCATGCATTAATCTGAGGCATGATTTGGCCAGTACCACTCAAACCATCTCACTTTTATTTGAAATGGACAACATTTTAACTAAAAACAACAACTTGCATACGAAAAATATACCAAACTGATTCAGATTCTATTCATACTTTAGGAAGTTGATCCATGGGTAATTTGTGATGTGTAAGAGTCAACCTCACCTCAATCTGAGGCACAGTGTGGCCGGTACCACACAAAGTGTCTCACCTTTATTTGAAATGATCAACATTTCAAATGAAAACAACAACAGGCATATGGAAAACCAACGAAAAACATTCATATTGTGTTGATATTTTAGGAAAACGATCCACTGGTCATTTTTGACGTGTAAGAGTCAACCCCACCTCAATCTGAGGTATGTTGTGGCCAATAGCAATCTAAGTGTCTCTCTTTTGTTTAAAATGAACACTGTTTTATATAAAAACAACTAACATATGAAAAACTATCCAAACGCATTCGGATTGTGATGATACATTAGCACAACAATCCATGTGTCATTTATGATGTGTACGAGTCAAATGAGCCTCAATCTGAGGTTGTTGTGGCCGGTACCACTCAATGTGTCTCACTTTTATTTGAAATGGACAACATTTTAAGTGAAAAAAACAACTAGAATATGGAAAATCAACCAAATGAATTAGGATTGTGTTGATACTTTAGGAAAATGATCTGATGGACATTTGTGACGTGTAAGAGCCAACCCTGAATCAATCTGAGTCACTATGTGGCCGATACAACTCTAAATGTCTCTGTTTTTTTAAAATGGACACCATTTTAAGTGAAAACAACAACTGTCATGCATAATACAGACCAAACACAATCGTATTGTGTTGCTACTTTAGAAAAATAATCCATGAGTCATATGTGATGTGTATGAGTCAACCCCACATCAATCCGAGGCACGGTGTGGCCGGAATCACACAAAGTGTCTCTCTGTTGTTTAAAATGGACACCGTGTTTAGTAAAAACAACTGGCATGAAGAAACTAAACATATTCATATTTTTTTGATACATTAGTAAAACGATCCATAGGTGATATGTGACGTGTACAACTAAACCCCGCATCAATCCGAGGAGTGGTGTAGCTGATACCACTCAAAGTGTCTCACTTTTATTTTTAATGGACAACATTATAAGTGAAAACAACTACTAGATTACGGAAAACCAAACAAACACATTCGGATTATGTTGATACTTGAGTAAAACGATCCATGGGAAATTTGTGACAGGTAAGAGTCAACCCCACATCAACCTGAGGCACGGTGTTGCTAGTACCACTCTAAATGTCTCTCATTTGTTTAAAATGGACATCATTTTAAGTGAAAACCACAACTGACATACAAAAAATGGACCAAACGTATTCGTATTCTTTTGATGCTTTAGGAAAACGACCCATGTGTCATTAGTGATGTGTACGAGTTAACCCCGCCTCAATTTGATGCACAGTGTGGCCCGTACAACTCATAGTGTCTCCCCATTATTTGAAATGATCAACATTTTAAATGAAAACAACAACTGGATTATGGAAAACTGACCAAAAACATTTTGATTGTGTTGATAAATTAGGAAAACAATATATTGGTCATTTTTGACGTGTACAAGTCAACCCCTCCTCAATCAGAAGCATGTTGTGGCCATTAGTGCTCTAAGTGTCTCTCTTCTGTTTAAAATGGACATTGTTTTAAGGAAAAAATGGACATACGGAAAACTGACCAAACGTTTTAGGATTGTGTGGATACTATCGCCCAACAATAAATGGGTCATTTATGACGTGTAAGAGTAAACCAAGCCTCAATACGAGGCCCGGTGTGGTCGATACCACTGATATTGTCTCACTTTTATTTGAAATGGACAACATTTTATGTGAAAACAACAATTGGCTAACGGAAAACAAAACAAACGCATTCTGGTTGTATTGATACTTTAGTAAAACGATCCATGGGTCATATGTGACATGTACGAGTCAACTCTACCTCAATCCAAGGCACAGTGTGGCCAGTACCACTTTAATATCTCTCTTTTGTTTAAAATGAACATCATTTTAAGTAAAAGCTACTGGCATACGAAAAACCAACCAAACGTATTCTGATTCTGTTGATACATTAGCACAATGATCCATGGTCCAGCCTCACACAATCCACTTCTCATGTGAGGAACTCCAACCCCAATTCTAAAACACATGACATTTAATATGCCTAGGAAAACTATATTCCCTAAGTTACACAAGCTCATTGATACACACCCATTATCATCATCTAGAAGTTCAAAGACACCCGCCCCAAAACATGAAATTATATATGTGTTTGGTTGAATTAATTTATTCATCTCGTTAATTTGGGTTATTATCTTCTAATTTCTAAATTCAATCGTTTATGTGTTATAAAAAATGCAATTTTGTATGTATTCTTAATTCTGTATCATATATAATTACGTATTCAGTTTTTAATGTATTTAATTCATAATTGATTATTAAATTATGAAACCTTCTAATTATTATTTTTTAATTTTGTATTGTATTGTATGTATTGTGTACAATTCACACAACATCACACAGATTAGGCTGTTGTGGGAATTTTACAGCAAAACCAATACCAATTTTTTTAAACCGTCGGTATAGGTTCTATATGTTTTTTACCAATGGTTCTGAAACATTGATACCAAACCATTACCAACGGTTTAAACCATTGGTATAGTGGTGAATGGAAGACTAAAAATATATTCCAATTGTTTTGAAACCATTGGCATATGTGTTGTATAATAACACTATTCCATCAAGTTTATAAAACCATTGAAATAGAGTGGACTTCATCACATATACCAACAGTTTATCTAAAACCATAAGTATATGTCTATTGTCATGGCTTACAGGGCTACGATTTCTGAAATAATTTGTATGATTTATAACCACGGTTCTCCACCCTATACCAATAGTTTTAAACCATTGGTATACCTAAAATTTCCAGTAGTTAAGGTTTGTGGTTTTGGTTATTTTATTATGTAGAGTCCAAAACCAAAATAATAATTAAATCCACCTCATTTCCTTTAAAAACCCACACAATCTCTCATTTCACTTCGCAAAAAATTCTTTGAGAACGTCCAAACTCTTCACCAAGCTCTCTAGAGTCCGCCTAAGGTGCCCCCCATCTTCCAAGAAGCCCCTCAGAGGACCATGGAGTCACATACGCAAGTAGGGTATTTTCCACTCCTATTTTACCAAGCTCTCCCTTTATGTTTGGTATTTTAGTTTTCATTTGATTATGGTGGGATATTATATTCCATATTACCACTTAATTTCCATTTTATGTATAAATGATGAGATATTCCTTTCACTCTAATTAATTCTCTCATGACCTTTATTTTCACCCATTACCATGATGAAATTTTAAAAAGGATTCTTTTCTCTGTTCATGGTTCTTAATTACCATATGCCTTCAATTTCAAAATTTTGATTCTTGGGATATGATTTTCCATTTTTCCTTAATAAAAATTTGATCAAAAAAATAATGAGAGACACCTTTATCTCTATTCAAAATTTTTTATGATTTTTATTGATACGTTATTATTCTATTGAAATTTCACCGTGATTTTCCATGCTGTAACAATTGTATAGTGGATTACATAACCATTAATCTATCAAGGGTAATCACCATTATGAACATATAATGATTTATTATGGACATACATGTATTTATTCCATATTTATTTATCATTTAATAAATTATGATGCTGAATGAATCAATTTCATATGATTTATGTGGAAAAACTAATCTTGAAAATGAAATGTAAATGATTTGTGCACCCAAATCGTGCTCCAATGAATTGGGTAATGTTTAATATCATGACATATCTTGATGGGATAGGGGTGTACCTAATAGATATGGGAAAATTTTCACCATGATGTCTTTGAATTTTATCTTTGAACCATTTTTAGGATTCGGTGTTTTATGTTTCATCCATATTTCTAATTTTATGATTATCAGGCTATATCATGCCTTATTAATCATGTTCCCTTTATTCCTCATTGATATACTTATTGACTAACATGAATCACATTTTCCATGTTTGCCCACATACATGGATTTATATCCCACCCCTTTCTTATATTTTTTCCCATGTAATCCAATGTAGTTTTAAGTTCAAAAGATTATTTTGAGCTTGTAAAAGAAGTTATCAATATTGGATGTTAATTATGTTTTTAGTAATGTTGTTGTATCAAATGTTTAGGATGTTATGTTGTATAACTAATTCCCAATTCCAAAAGACTTATCTATATTTTTTGATTTATTATGTTTAGTTATATGTAATAAATTATGTATCAATGTGTAATAAATATAAGGGTTGTTATAGTTGGTATCATAGAAAAATTCTAGTTATTTTTGGATTATGATAAGGGGACACTAATGAAATCATTATAAATAATACTAATTATAAGAAAACATACTTAAATTCTATTATTTATAGTGTATGTGGTATATCAAGAAAATTCATTCCTATATGGATACTACAAGTGGATGTGATTCTAGAATAGAAATACCTAGGAGAAACTCGGACATGGGATTCCTATCCTGACTCGGGGTAACCCTATACCAAAAAATAGGCCTTACTATGAACCTAGATTGACACACCAAATTTTTATGATTTATTAAAATCATAAGCATATTACAATCCATTATTAGGGGAATAAATTATTTTCTCATAATAATATATATGTTAGGAAAAATATCATAGATAACATAGATTAAAGACTAAAAACTCAAATGTTATGGAGATAAATTTAATTTATAAGTTATCAATCTAATGTCATTGGATTCTTATTTATGTGTATAATTGTTTTAAGTACTCATCCATAATTCTAGTTTTATTCTAGACAACGACCAGAAATATGTGAAATTAGGTACAAATTACTGTGACGTGCAATTTGATAACTACCCTAACGAGATAACCAATCTGATTGGAGCAAGAATCACAAACACTATCATGATACTCTCTCAGCTGACATAGGATCTAAATTGAAGCCTATATCAAGAGGATCTACCAAACCCCCCTATGAGAGAACAAGATGAAATTAAGAGCTTCATTGACAAAGGCCTCCTAATTTTAATTGACCATCTAATCCCTTAATCAGGGTGAAATGGATCAACTCCATCGAAAGGATCTTCTACATCCTTCAATGTTATGAATGAGATATGGTTCTTATAGACATTAATCATATGGAGGGTGAAGCTGATCAGTGGTAGAAATTGATGTAATATGTAATATAAATGTGATATATAACCAAATATATGTTTTACCTTTAAAATAATGTGATTTTTATCTTATTTGATTTATTTTTTATTGCCATTATGTAAACCTCCAAGACTTATAATATATTTAGGGAATTTAAAATCTTTTCTTTAAAATCATTACTCACCTACAAATCAAAAACCGTAAAATTTTAAGAAATTATCCCATTTTACTTCTAAAATTGAAACAAAATCACTCCCCTTTTGCGGAAACCATGGGTTGGTTCATGGTTGTGGTAATTTTATTATTTTGTATCCAAAACAAATATAATAACAAAATCCCCCACATTTACTATATAAACACACCCATATTCAAATTAAGTTTCACTCAAACCTCATGGATCACGTCAACACACTTACCCATACACCATAGAGTTCTCCATTGTTACCACATGCTTTTAAGAAGCCCCTCCCATGCATATGGAGTAACAAAATCAGGTAAGGGATCGTCCACTCTCCTATTTTATCCATCACTACTTTTATATTTTTTTTATTTAATTTTCAATTTCATAGGATAGGATATGATATTCTATATTCCTGTTACTATCCATTTTATGTATAAATGAAGAAAAATTCCTTTCACTCCCATTAATTCTCCCATTATTTTTTATGAAGACCCATTACCATGCTGGAATTTCATAAGGATTCTCTTTTCTATTCATGGTTCATCATTACCATATGCCTAATATTTCCAAATTTATAATTTTAGGATATGATTTTACATGTAACTATTATTTTAAATTTTATTTCCAAATAATGATAGACCTCATTCTCTCTTATAAACCATTTTTATGAATATTTAAGTAATTCCATTATGCTGCCAAAATTTCACCACGATTTTCCATGCCAAAACAATTATGTAGTGGATACCATAACCATTAATATATCAATGGGATTCACCATTAAACACATATAATTTTTTATTGGGGGATTTCACGTATGTATTCCAAATTTCATGATCGTGGAATAAATTATAAAGATGAATGAATATATATTGTATGTTCAATGTGGCACACATAAGCATGGAAATGAAATGTACATCATGGGTGCTCCCAAATAGTGCTCCAATGCATTGGGTAATGTTTGGTATCATATTACATCATTTCTTGGATAGTAGTATACCTTATTCTATTATTGGGCATTATCCAACATGATGTTTTGATGTTTTATCCTAGACCTAAATTTACGATTCAATGTTTTATGTTATGGCCACATTTCCTATGTTTTGATTATCATACTATATCGTGCCTTATAATTCATGTTTCGTTTATTCCACATTTATGTGCCTATTTTCTAACATGTATCACTTATTCCGTGTTTATTCCCTTATTGAGCTTTATAACCCACCTATTTTTATGAATTTCACCATGTTATCCCACACAATGTTATGTTCGAAGGAGTA
This sequence comes from Viscum album, assembly GCA_963277665.1. NCBI lineage: Eukaryota > Viridiplantae > Streptophyta > Magnoliopsida > Santalales > Viscaceae > Viscum > Viscum album. The sequence continues at coordinate 1,440,898,018 of OY728159.1, forward strand.
TTTTGATCATATTAATGAAGTTTCCAATAATTCATGTAAAGTATGTTTTTAATAATGGTATTGTATCCCATATTCCAGATGTTATTATATGTACCTAATTCCCTAAGTCCTTAGAACTACCATCCTCCTAGGTTGTATTTTGTTTAATTCTATGTATTAAATCAAGTATTATTGTGTAACAAAAATCATGGTTGTTATAAACAGTATATATTAATAATAATATAAAAAATTGATAATGATTTATATAAAATCTAAATTCTTTATAAAAGAAGTTAGGGTATATATAACATAGTAGAAGTGTGAGGTAAGGATATTCTTAACTCAATTTCCTTTCATTAGGTTATATCAATTTTTCATTGGATATTTTTTACAAATATTATATGTGACATGACATATGATTATTTTTTGTTATATTTAAATTTTTAATATTTAATTACTTTTTTCTCACATAATAAATTCATTCATTGATTCTTACCACCAATGTTATGAGAATTGTATGGATTTGTTGTTCTCAATTTCAATTACATGAATCAAGTTTCATATTATTCACCATGTAATCTATTATGTGGTATAATTATAGTATAATTAATTTATTAAATCACATATTTCATGTAAGTCCAAGTTTTTATCCAATAATGTTATGTTACATAATTCATTGGATTTTCGTTTCAATCATTACCAATGTTGTAAGGGGTTTTATCTCAAACTTCTTTCTTTCAGACATGTTTTGATTATTGAATTTGTATTCATTTATATGGTGTATATTGTTCTTATTTATTGTATAAAATCATGAATCTCATTTTAATTGTGATATTTCATGTATTTTATCAATTAATTTACTTTAAAAAGTGTTTTAATTTTACAATACACGTGTTATGTTTCATCAAAAATACGTTTTAAATATTATAACTCATTTTATTTCATGAACATGTTCTTTTAAATTAATCAAAAATTTTCTTATTTATAATTCACTGATTGACAATAGAAACTTTAACTAAATACTTTTGAGGAGATCCAATAAAAATAAACATTAATATTACACTAATTTATATGAATATTAAACAAATAATACAATTATGAATACCCTAGAACATTGGGGGTTTAGTTTCCTTTGATAGTAGAAACATAAAAATATTATTTCATAATGGATATTCAACATCTCATAGAGGGTTATTCTATTTTTTATACTTTACTTTAACATACAATACATTAAACCATTCTAAATAACCTACTGAAAATAGAAACAAAATAAATGGTGAGCATATATTCTAAGTAAGGGTAAACTAAAGTGATATCAATCAATGATAATAATTAAGAATAAGCATAAGGGAGCATAATCATAACATAAGAAATTCATAACTAATCAATTCATATATTATAAATCATTATTAATTGTATAAGGCTTTGTCATAATAAAATATACATTTCCTAAGAAATTTTAAACCTCCATTACCAAACATGTGACATGAGACCATATCATAAAAATAGGAATATGGCTCAAACATAACCATATAACATTGTGAACATGTGTATACAATAAAAAGTTTACTCATTTTGTTATGAACATGAAATTTAGTCCTTACATAAAGTTATAGACATGAAAATAAGTTCATGCATATTCTTATGAACAATAAAAAAGATCATTGCATAAAAATATGTGTATAAAACCATGTATATACACAATTTTGTTTAATATGAAATTTATTTCACACATAACATAGTTATATAATGAGTTATCCATCATTGGAAAATGCATTGGAGGGATATAATTGACCCAATTGTTATGTAACCTTAAACAATAAATGTTCAAAGTTATTATAAGAACATTCATCCATTCGTCATATCATAAAACATGGAAAATAAATGGGGTTCATTCCCTCATTTTATCATGAAATAAAATATTGAAAAAAGCAGGGTTTATAATGATTTCATCGTAATGTAGTTAGACCTTTGAAATGAAATGGGTTTCATATAATCCACCATGAATCATTATCAACATAAGATATCTTGAAAAATAAAGTGGAAAATATCATAATACTAGATGAATATTAAAGCATTATAATCTTTAATGGATATTGACATAAATGAAATATAACATAAAGTGATTATTTAATCCTTTCTTTTAAAATAAGAGAGAAATATCTTCCTATTTTGATTAAATTTAACAAAAAATTCCAATAATATTTAGAAAATAATTTCTTTCAAAAAAAACAAGGAAAATGGAAATTACGTCATAAAAAATGGTCATTATGGAATGAAAATCTATTCATTCCATGTATATTTTTAGAAAACAGTTCTTTGGAACCATTATAAAAAGTAAAAAATTAATTCTTTAAAAATATTTATCAATTAAATTATTCCTTTCTAAACATATATAAATAAAGATAATGGTAAAAATTACCTTTTAAAAACATATTCATGTATAGGTAAGAACTTTAATAAAATAATTTTAAATAGTATAGTCATGGAAGAAAGTTTTATTCGAACAATGTGAAAAGAAGTTCCAGTTTTATTTAAAATCATTTTCTAGGATTTATTAAGTATGAAATAGGGAATAACTATTCTAATATATAAAATATCCAAAAATAACCATAGGAGAATATAATATATGATGTTTAATGGATAACATCTATATAATTTCCCTTAATGGAAATTTAGTATTAGAAATCCACAAATGAAATGAGATTGTAACAAAAACCCCTTAATTCATTAGAAACATCTGAATCCCAACACCTATGAATGAAATAACATCAAATGAATCATTAAATAAAACTAATATAATTATATTCATGATATATCATATCATAGGGGTTATATCACTATTACAAAAGGCTTCTTAACATAAATTTGGTTTTCAATTTTATTGTCATCCTTTAACCGATGTTATTACAGCTGACATTGTAGATACACATTTGATGGTGGTTATATAAAACTAAGACGGAAAGTTATAATTTTTTTTATTTTAAAACAGTTTTTATGTCAAATACCATTTTTCGCATTAGTTGTATGTATAAAATGACAAAAAGAACTACCTTTAAAAACATTTATAAGAAAACCTAACGTTAAAGATATTATGAAAAATATATTAAATGTAATTCTTAATTATAATCAACATTAAAATGTAAAAAAATTATAGAAACATTTTTTATTTTAAAGGCTTCCATTTTATGGGTTATGGAACAAATACTGACTTACAGATTAATTGGTTTTGTTGATAAAAGTGGGAAATCCCTTGAGGAACAATTTTTCCACAAATCACATTACATATCTTTGATTGAATAATAAGATAAAAACCCAATCATTGAAACATCCAAATTAAAAAAACATGATTAAATTTTCTCTAGTTTTCTCTATACATAGACTCATTTCATTAGAAATTAGATATCATTTCTTAATATTTTTTTTCTTCACAGTTAAAATCTCATGAGGGTATTTGATGATTACCTTATAGTTCTCATATGAAAATATCAACATCATTAAAATCATTGTCATAATTAAAAATGTAAATTTTAATCAAAACATATATAATGGAAATAAATTTATAATATTACCACAATACTGATAGATTTCAACATCCAATATATTGAATGATGAAATATGAGTTCATAACAAATTAAAATGTGAGAGAAATAAAAATATCATGTGATAAGAATGCATTTATATATTATTATGTGATAATAAATAATTCAGTATCATTATTTTCATTTTTATTTGTGAAGAAAAGCATCATAAATGTGAAAAGTGAATAATTGAAAATCAGTAATAAACTCATTTAAAAAAGTCAACTATGATGTTTGAAATTAATTTTCAAAAAACCAATGATAAAAAACTACTCTTATTATTGTTTTTTTGGAAAGGAATTTAAAAGTAAATGCTTAACATTTGTTTTTATGGAAAAAATTATTCAAAATATATTTTAAATTTTTTTAAAGTTTGAGAATAAAGGATGCTCTAAATGTTAGTTGTTTAGAAGATGATGTTAGAAGAATGTTTTACAACATATTTCATAAATAACTAATGATATATGTGATTTTAACAAAAAAAATTAAATAGAAATTAAATGAATTTATAGGGTAATAGTCTTCTTATTAGGTAATTGAGATAAAACATACATCAGAATCCAATATTATTACCACCAGAATATTTAAGTGCTTCTATATAGATGTAAAATATAGGACGAATGAATATTTTGATATGTAAATCCATTTTTCCTATACGAACAATCAAATGACATATTGAGAAAAAATATTGCAATGTTAAAATTTATTTTATCCTAGTTTTTTTTAAATGATGTTAAAAGTACATTAATTTTTAGTTATTTAAAAAAAGATTTTAAAAGTCATTTTAAGATACTTTTTTGGATAAATGATGTTAAAATTTTACTTGTACCATATGTTTTTTAAAACTAATGTTAAATGTAAACGTATATCTTTATTAAAATGTGTGTGTTATTAATTTTAAAATTTTCATATCTAATACTTCATAATTTTAGAATATAATATATTTTTACAATTATTTATTTTTAAAATTGATATTAAAAATATATTAATTAATATTTTTATTGTATGTTTTTGTAAATTATGGGTGTTGAAAATATTTTTTTTGTTTTTTAATTTTTGTTTTTTTAAACGATGTAAAGGCATTCAAAAACATGGCATTATATTAGATTTTAAAATTGTTTTTTTGAAAACAGACAGTAAAATATATTTTAACATCAGTTTTAAAAAAATCAATCTTATGTGAAAATGTAAAACATTATTCCATTATATATGGACCACAATAAATAAACAATTAGTCAATATGTTATAATTCTCACTATAACAAAGGGGAGATCGTATACCATTACCTATAGTCCCTTCTTGCATCATATGCTTTAAAACCACCACTAAAATAAATATATATTGATTATATCTCTATTCTAGATCCATATTCATACATATTATACCACATAATATTTACTAATAACAATTTTCAACATTTTCTAAATTTTTTTTATAAAATTATTATTCCTAGGGATAACTGTTTTTATTCTTCTACATGTTTCTAATCAACTATTTTATTCCTTATACATTGATCATGCTACAAATGTATTCTAAATTTTAATCAACTAATATTTATAATATTTTATATTTATATACACTGGTAAAAGCCGTTATATAATGTGGTGATGAAAATTTAATGGCATCAATTCAAGGAGACGATAGTCTCTACGTATGCACGTGTGACATTATCATTTTCTAATGGATAAAAGGTAAAAACGTAAAAATGTTATTATAATAAAAAATAATAATTCTGTAAGTACTATCATTTGTAAACATTAAATCTATAATAATTACCAACCATTAAATATGTTTATGTAAAATGAATCATATATCTTCATGGAAGTGATAGATCGCATGTACGCATGAGTGATATTTTCATTTTCCACTTGATGGGATGAAGGCAAATAAGGGTTATGAAATTAACATAATAACTACACAGTATATAGATTTTTTTAATTTCTTAATATTTTAATGGTTAGGATAAACTGGATGAGTTAGAAGAAGAAAAATGAGACAATCTGTTAAGACAATTACCTCCTAATTGAGAAACATCCTTTGGATCTCTTATTAATGAACCTTGGGATAGTCTTCTGAGGAAACAAGCACCACTCTAACTTGCATAATGATGTTTAGAAGTGTTTTTTTAGGTTTTTATTGAGTTATTTGGATCATTGTGGTATGAATAATAGCAGAGATGTCATGTCTTTATAATGTAAAGAAAAGGACACACTTAAAACTACTTAAATGATTTAAATGTAATAATTTATTTTTCTTGAGAATGTGGAAAAAATGTATCTAAAAGGTAGAAATCTCTAAAATAAATAAAATTTAGACATTTTTATGTGGATTTCAATCCTCATCTTTGGGATTAACCTCATCATCACCTAAATATAACATTTACCATGGTAACAAATTTTCATTCTTAATTGGTTTTAAGTTTACCACTAAAGTAACAATTAGCTCAAAATTGAAAAGGGATTATATTTTGGACTATATAATTTCTCAATTGTAATATTTCAATATTTTTAATATTTTTAAATCATTTAAAAATATATTATTTTATATAAAAAACTATTATAGTTATTTTAAAAACTATTTACGTATTTTGGCTTCAAATTCACTAAGCAATCAAATGAATTTGAATATGAACTCTATAAACGTAAATTACAAATTCTTATTGACCATAATTTTTTTTCAAACCATAATTCAGCCACTAAATATTATTTTTTATGTCTATAGAATCATTTAATTTAACTTTTCTACTACATACAAAAATGAATTCTAGCACTGAATTCCTTTTATATATTTATACAATCACAAAAATTAATACAAATTATCAATATAAAAATTAATAAATTATGCTCAAAATAAATTTTTAAATTTGGTCATAACATCTTCATATCCATTGGTGAATATATAAGATAAATAAAAAATAAGAGATTATTTTTTGAAATTTTCCTTTACTAAGAATAATAGAAATATTTTTATTAAAGTCATATTAAAAAAATCAATATTATAGAATATATTTAGGGGTGGTAAAATTAAACTCATATAATTAAATAAGGGTAATTTTATGGATGATTTAGAAGCCTTTTTCTATAGTTTCATCCTTTTTATCCAATTTTACCCTTTATAGAAGTTATGAATTGTACCACTATTACAGAATATAATTCCTCAAAATAAAAGTGATATATTTACCAAATTTGATCCTCATAATTCCAAACATGTAATCCAATTTTTAGGATAAGAATTAAATAATTGTAAAAAATAAATTTTATTACAAATGGGTAAAACACAACAGAAATCAGTTTTTATAAAATTTTATTATTACGCATAAAAATGATTTTTTTACCAAACTCAAATATAATATTGATAAATATAAAATTATTTAGATAATTTTTAATTAAACAGATTTTATATTTATTTAAATACAAACCTAAATGTTATGATACTTTTAAATTAATTTATTTAATAAAAATAAATGACCGTTTTACCAAAAAAATTATATTTTCACTATTCACTAAAAACTAATTTTTTTCTGAAAAAATGTAAAACAATTCAGCCAATGATAGTATTGAAATGAGTATTTAAAAAAATTTATCCACACCCTTAAATAAAATTTTAATATATTATTAATAAATTATAATGTTTGTATACAAAATACAATAAAACCATTTTTTCATTAATACACATTTTAAAGAATAAATTGCATTAATGAAAATTGAATACTCAATTATAATCCACATAAAAATTAATTTAAATCATATAAAATATTTATATATGTATATATATATTTCAAAATATGGTTAATCATATTAATACCCATCAATTTAATGATTAGGTTATAATATATCATTGTTCGTTTATAGATCTATTTTGGATGTTAAGTAGGTTATGAAATACAAACTATTTATTTAAATGGAAAATTATTCCAAATAATAGGGTTATAAATTCCTCCCACCTTAAATAAATTATTCAAAACTATTATAATTATCACTTAAAAGAATTAGAAAATGTTACATAGTAATAAAATATGATTTAGATTCTATAATGTTAACTAGTTTCTAATGAACTACTAGAATATTCAGTACTTCATTATTGTGTATTTATAAAAACCTGTATGTGCCAATATAACACTCATGTGAATCTAAAAACCTACCTTGATTGATGAATGATATATTATTTACAAGGCTTGAAATTTTTTTTCTTTCACTTGAGTTGATGAAATCATTTTCCATCGGGGTATAGAATAACAGGTATCATGATTACATGATTTATATCAAAAATTTAACAATAATCTCACCATTTTATTTCCTTTTATATATTTTTAATCTCTTGTTCATCTCATATTAAATATGATAAATAATCATGATGAAAATTTTCATGTTTTAATCATTAAAATTAAATTTCAACAGATCATAAGATCTATAAAATATAGACTAGTCACTCATCGTATCATTACATGTTTTCCAAATCCAAAATATATCGAATAACATATCCAATATGAAAAAATATTCATCCATAAATATCGCAAATCATTATAATAACACACCATGTTCAACAAACCTTACAAATATTCAAAATATGTCAGGCCAAAACCGAAACTCAATGATTACAATAATTGGATTGAATATAAATTAAATATAAGGTCATATATGAGAAAATATATATACCCTAATCTTGCCATCCCCAAAATATAATAACTGTTTCTATAAATATCCTGAATCAACATAAATCCATAATGAAATCATATATGTTCCCAAAAATTAATTCTACACAAACTATCAAACAAACTATATCAATATCAATCATCTATTTATCCCAACTAAACATTAATATCTTAGCATTAGGAACATATTAAGGGTTATATATCCATCGATCATGTGTTTTCCAAATATATCACCATAACACTAAATCACATTTCTAGGTTTTTGGTACATTTCAAATATGCTTTGAAATCCTAAAAGAAAAACTAATTCTAAAAATTCATGAGATGTTTCATGATTCAAATAAAAAAATATCATCTATTAAAAAATTATATAACATAATTGGTAAATCATAATAAATTAGCACTTCAATCAATTAACTTAAATTATTGGAATAACATAATTCCCTCTTTAATTTATGAGTTAGCCCTTAGATTAGGTCACTGGATTAGATAATTCCCAAGTTTCGTATATTGAAGAAATTGAACAATAAATTTTACCACAGTATGAACTATATTTCCCTTTATTAAACTCTACATTTTCCTTCACCAATTAATTACTCAATTTTATTATTTTCAATACATAAAACCTTTTTTCACTCATTTGATATTTTACTTTGGGTTCTTCTTCCCACATGCTTGAAATTTAAGAGGCTGAATCATCTTACCTACATGGTCTTCATCAACTAAACTCCCCTGAAAAACCATTTTTCTCTTTTTAGGTGTGTTAGATAACACACCCCTACTATGATTTTTAATCCAAAAATGTGATAAATTATAAGGCTTTATCAAATTTTTTCACATTCCAATTCCATTTTCATTTGGTTTCTCATAAGGTAAATCATTAAATTATCTAACACATTCAACATAAAAAATAATCCTCTTGGGTCCATCCGTTGACTGAATCAAAAAAACATAGTGTGAGAAACAATGTTCCCAGTGATAAATCAAATAATCTTGGAAAATAATTAAAATGATGTATTAATCATGAAAACGTTGTTACAACCTAAAGTACCTTATGATTAAACTAGGTCATTTAAGGTAATTTTCAATTCAAGTCCTTTATAGTGGTTCAATAAAATAACGATGAATTAATTGTCGAATTTCTCCAAGAGTATCTAGAAATGAGTGTATTCTTATGACCACTCATCATGTACTGGTGGTGATTCATTTGGAGGATTTTTCAGTTGTGTAAATATGTGTCGAGCGGGACATTTCTCGACTTTCCCCAGACTATATCGTGATATAAATCAAATAGATGAAGGATTATCTCCAGCCCTTGATCTACACTAATTATCCCAAATTCAGCTCGTTTTTCCACATCTCGGGTCAGACTCTATAGGTTTTTTGCAGGGTCTAGGGGCAGGTACCTCAAGATTTTCTGAGGCCTTCCAGTAGAAACCCTTCCTTGTTGTCCTCTTCGAAAAGAAATGATCAAAGCAATGTCATGGTCATCCCCCTTATGATAAGGCATATGATGCATCTTAATCCAATATTTATCACATCATGAAAGAATCATCCAGTAGGTATCTGATCTTGTCCAATTGATGCGTGGGTGGTGAAATTCCTTTTCAAATTCGAGTAGTGGGTCCTCCTTAAAACTAAACATTCCACAGTAGACATATCTGGTTCAGTCTGCAGGTCCTGTGGGTTAATTCTTTTATCTGAATTACATAGAATCCCTAAACTTAAATTGGTACTAATGATTTAGTAGATGCTCAGAATTCCTTGTCCAATGAGTACATCTCTCTAACAGTATCTCCCATTCCGATGGTCATGTATCGTCCTCCATTGCATGAACTCACATAATTTTCATCCCCTCTTCTCTCACTAATAATGTATCTTGTTAGAGGTTTGGGGGATTCTAAGGTCCTCATATCTCTAGCAGATGCATGTAGTGATTGGCCTAGTATAAGTCTCACTCTTGAGTCTATTATAATGAAGGTGCAATGCGGTATGCATGCCAGAACATAGTCCAAATATAGTAAGATAAGATCCCCACATTCATCTATTCCTACCAAGGTCTATGAGTTTGGGGATGAAACCAGACACCCACAGTTCACTTATTACAGTTTTAAAATGGAATGCCTGATGGATAGGGGTGCAGGTGATGTCTGACTTCATATTTAATGAATTATTTAATCACTCAGTATCAATGGTGGTAATTCTTGAACCAAAATAGTCATCATGTAAAATAAATATTATGCTCAGAGTAATTTTGTATATGGATTAATACAAGGAAACCCTCCCACCTCTAAAATATGGGTTTTCTTAAAGGACCATATCATGGTCGAAATTCTCAATGTGTCGGACTAGTACCTCTCTCCGAAAATCTCGGTAGGTACTCAACGCTTTTTATTCTCCTTCCTTTATGATAAATGGAATGGACAGGACTATGAGGTTATATGGATTGACATTAAAATCCTGATTGATGATAATACTCCTAAAATTTTTGGGGCTGATCATAATGATTTAGAAATTCCATAGGAGAAACAAGGGTAAGGTGCTTTTCCTAGGAGTGCAAGCCCGACCTTTGTTTCATTCTTGGCTAGAACAAGCCTAATTTATGCGGTATTTGAGGGGGACCTCTTCACCTGGTGTACAATTCAATGGGTTAGAAGGTTTACATGGTGTCCTATTTAAAATTTATTGATAAATGAGGCCGTTATTTCTCTCTTCCTAGATGGGATGGTCACTCACATGGTGCAGTGCTTACCCGAACACTCTATGCGGTAGCTTTCTCTTAGCTTGAGAACATCGAGAGATGATCACACTTAGTTTTTTAGGATGTGGTTAGAAGAGCTTGGATTCAATGATGTGGATAGGAAAACATGGAATTTTATTCACTCAAGGAACCTTTGGATATCATTCCATAATAATATTATGCTTCTCAAATATATGTTACAATGACGCATGAAAAATTTTCCTACCTGTGATTAAGACCTTCTTGTGATCACTAATGAGGTTGAATGCATGGAGGCTAGTCTGGTATTAGAATTGGATGAAAATTTATTTAATGTTTCAATGGACAAGAACAGAATTACCACCGATATGTTGCCAAGGTGGGAGAGGTTTTCTAGAGAGGGATCTAAAGTTATATTACATTTCGAGGGGGGATGGAATACCGGATTTTTCCATTCGTTCATAAAATAGTGGCAATATATTCACATGGAAAATATTCTCATGGAGGGTGAATACGACTCCAACGACTGAGATGTAGTTGTGGAAATGGATAACTAAAACATCAATTTTTTTACTATAAAGACTCAATCCTAACATGGTATAAGTATTTCGAAGTGAGGAAATAGTGATCTTTGAGGTTATCCGAAGCAGTGTCATGAAGGAGATGGATGAGTTCTTGAGGTGGCCTCCAAAATTGAATGACGTGAATGAGGCGGTTTAGACGTTGAACCCAGATAGCACAACGGGTCTATATGGAATACCTGGTTCATTTTTTTAGGTTTCATGTCATACTATCAAATGGGATTTAGTGAGAGCGGTGCATGATTACTTTTAGGGAGGACACCATCAGTATATAGCTTGGGATACCAAGATGGTTCTGATGCCGAAAGTAAGTAACCCACAGGCTTTTGAGCATTACCCATATATAAGCGTGTGTAATATACCATACAAGGTTCTGGATTTCATCCTCAACTAAAGGGTAGTGACTCCAATAAATACATGATTAGATGCAGAGCAACACAACTTCATCAAAGGGAGACCAATACAGGGTGTGATTGGTGTGGTGTAAGAAATGATTTGTGGGATCAAAAACAATACCTTCATGAGTAACTTTTAAATCAAATTAGTCTTCATAAAGTCCTATGATATGACATAATGAGGTTTATTTTAAAAGTCTTGTCATTCATGGGTTTCTCCAAGCAGACCAACGAACTACTATTTCATTTCTTCAGCTCGACACGGATCTATAATTTTTTATCATTAAGAAATTTAGGTTCTTAATGTCTTATCAAAGCCTATGGAAAGAGGATCCAATATCCCCCACACTCTTAATTGTATCTCAAAATGATATATGATACTATATAAAAAGGGGTCTGGGCATGAGAAATGTTCTTCCATATTAGGATAATCATGTTATGGAGTGGATATCACACTTAATGTTTGTGAATGATACAATTCTATTTGTTAGTGGAAATATGAGACCAATGAGTTGACAAAATGGGATTGTTGGGGGGAATATATTAAACAGAGTGGGTAGGCGGTGAAAAGGGAGAACGACCTCTATTATACTGATAACCAAATCTCAGAAATAAGGGCTAGAACTCTGGATGACAACTTGAATATGTGGTAAGCTTACTTCCCCATGGAGTATCTTAGAGTGCCGGTTAGTCTTCACTCCCTTTAAGTTCCTAATTTTGATAATACTATAGGAATTATAATGGGGCACATTTTTAATTGGTAAAATAGGTTCCTATCTTTTGGAGGGCACATTACTCTATGAAATAGTGTTCTTGTTTCTATCCCCATGCATCTTTTGTCCAACATGAAGGACAATAAACGTTTTATTTTGCAAATGGAGAGGATAATGGTGTTATTTATATGGGATAGATATATTGAATTCATACATCACTAGCCTATAGGGAAGAATATAGCAAGACCAATAGCTTAAGGGGGAATCAATTTTAGGAGTGTATCCTCAACCATTCAATGGATGCATACTAAACATGCATGGGATGCTATGGGAGGACGTGCTCTCTGGGGAATGCTCATGCAAGATAAATATGGCATGTATGTGGCAGTGTAGAGGTCTCGTTTGTGATGTATATGAATGTTTTTGCACTTATACATGGAGTTCATGTGTCCTCATTCCAAGTGGATGGTGGTTAGTGGATATGTGAAATTCTTGCATCAAAATTGGGGGAGGAAGACTATGGCTTCCATGTTTTCCGAACACAGATATGTACATCAGAGAAGCATGCAACCACCTTGTTTTTATTCAAAAAATACTTGAAGAGGATCAATGCACCACCTTCAACAGGATTGTCCTTAGTGAGGACCCAAACAGACACCTCTTTATAAGCTCCTCATCGGGACAGTTCTCAATTAAAGACTATGCTAGTGTATGGAGGGACCCAACTACCCAGGACCCATGGGGGGGAAACATTATGGTGTAAGGGAATTCCCCCCAATTTTAACTTCCTAATGTAGTGATTGAGGAATAACTCTATTTCCACAAATGAGAACATCCAAAACAAGGGCATGACCCTGGCCTCTAGATACTGGTGTGGTAAAAATCCCAAGTAAGAAACGGTGGAGTACCTCTTCTCTAACAACAAATGGGATCACTGGATTTGGTATGTGTATGGAGAATTCTTCGGGTGGCATGAACAAGGAGGGATGTATGAGAACATTTTTAGTCAGTGTTTCAATGGCATAGGTGATCATGATCCTGAGATGAAATTCTAGGCAGTCATCTGAGTTGTGGTATGTTTGACCATTTAGAAATCTAGGAATGACACTCTCCAAAAGGATATCATCGACATTAGAACCAACATTAGATTCAAAATGAAGAACACATTGATGTACTTCGTTAGTGCATGTACATAATAACAAGGATCTTCACCAGTAAGGTTGATCAACGTTCGTGCGTACTACCAGATATGGATGATGGGACATGGGCAATGGGAACATTGGTACCCCATAATGATCGGGATCAAACTCAACATGGATGGGTCCCTCCTGAGGGGGGGGGGGTACATTAGAGGTGTAGGCGTCAAGAGGGACAAGAGGGGGATTGTTGTCGCTACCTTCTCATCCTTCTATGGAAGAGTTGATGCCCTTCATGCCAAGGAAAATGTGATGGTTATGGGGTTGGTGTTAAGTGAGAAAAGACATTTCAATCTGAAGGCTGTGGAGACGGATTCCTTGATCATCTACATATAACTATCAGGTAGTGAAAGTTTTCCTTGAAGCATATCATATTTTACACACATGTGTAAACATATCATGGGCACCCATACAAAGATCACTCATACATGGTGTGAGGGGAATAATGTTGCAGACTTCTTGGTATCAAATGGTAACCCAAATAAATATTTATCCTTCTTACGTAACATAGGATCCTTTCCTCTTGGTGGCATCAATTTTGTTTTTAATGCTACTTTGGGCCTCCACTACTTAAGACCTCTATTATGTATATCTTGGGTGTTGTGTTTTTTGTTTTTTCAGAAATCAATAATAATGATAGTGTTTAGTCAGTCATACCCAATAAATTTGAAGATCATAAATCATGGGATATAGTATAAAACTCTCTTGTAGTAAAAGAAAAAAGTTATCAGAGTGTTGAAACATCTATAGTAAAAAATGATCAATGAGAGTATATCATAAACATGTGAATGTGGAACAAAAAATATCTTATAAAATTTTGAACATGTATAAAAAGTAACAAGTTCAACCATTTAGTTGAAGTTTTGAAATTATGTCAACAAATAATGAAATGGAGTTGAATCTTGGCCCCCATATAAACTTGTGGACATCAAAACAGGGTCATGAAGAAACACATGTATGAAATTAGGTCCATGCATAATGTTTTGAATGTGAATTTTGGTTCATGTATAACATAATTATCTCATGAGTGATCCATATTTACCCAATGCATTGGGGATCTATAATAGAATTTCCCATAACAATCCTGAATGGATACTTACATTGATGAAAAATACCTTTAAAATATTATTCAAAAATTTCTTAAAACAGATTAGAAAATATTATTTTTTATAATATTTTTACAATAAATTGTTTGAATATTGAAAAAAACATTTTATCTTAAAATACCCATTGAAACATGTAAATTAATATTGAAATTAAATAATTACCTTAAATATGGGAAAATATATTCATTCCATATATCTAAAAAATAAAACATTCCTTTCATATATTAAAAAAAAAGTAAAAAACGTATTCTTCTATTTTTTTTTGAAAAAGTATCCTTCATTAATATATTTTTAAAAAAAAGGTACTAAAAATGAAATTTTTTAAAATATCAACTATTGGTATGAAATTTCATAAAAAAATATTCAAGATTATTGATATGGAAGTATTTAAATTGACCAAAGAGGAAATAAGGTCATATTTTCATTAAAAACATTTTTTGGACATTTTAATTAATAAAGAAAAGAAAATGTTACAAATTGATAAAAATTCCATAAATAAGAAAATTAGAATAATATATATCATGTTTAAATTTTACAATCCATATAATTTCCCTCTATAAAAATTTTTCATGTACAAAATAGAAAAGAAATGTGATTATAATATAAACCCCTTACCACTTTGGTAACTTTTTAATCATAATGCCCATGAAAGAAATAACATAAAACCGACATTAAATAACATTAATATAAATATTATCATGTTAATTTATATCAATGGGTATTTATATACACTGGAATAAATAAATTATGGGAGAATATAACATATGTCTCACATAAAAAGTTAGATGGAAAACCCACACATCAAGACTCATATTGCTTCATACACAATAAAAAATAATTATAATAAAAATAAATTTTTTATAAATATATTATAGAGCCATATTATTACATATAATACCTCATATGATTTACATATATCATCTTTTCACCTATTTATTAATAAAAGTTTAATAAAATCACTATTCTAGGTAATAATGGTTTTGTTTTTCATGCATGATTCAGTTCGATAGTTCCAGTACTTTTACATTGATAATAGTTCCATAATAACCATAATATTAATTTGGTAATAATTATAATATATAATAATGTTTTAAAATTTTATAACCAGATATATAATTGAATTATGAATAATGTATTACATCACCTCTTAGAAACTATAATTCATACATATAAATGAGTGATGTTATCATTTTGAAACATATGGAAAGGTAAGAATGATTATAATATATTAAAATTATTGAAGAATAACTATGTATAAAATATCCTATTTAAACACATGATCCATCATAATAACCCACAATAAAATATTGTTATGGAAAATGAATCATATCGCTTTATGGAGAAGGTAGTCCAGACCTTCACATGAGAAATACATTGATTTGAATCTTTAGGGAATATATATGGATAAATGTTATTAATGATTAATAATAACATAAATAATTTTTAATATAATTATTTTATTATTATTTAATGGTTAGTATAATATCAAATTATATACAAGAAGTAGTAAAATGAAAGAGATCAGTTTAGACGATTACCTCCACTTTTTGAAACCACATTTTATTTTCTATGCATAGATAATAGGGATGGTATTATTGTTAGAGAATAACATCGATAAATTATATTAGGATTTTAGAATTGTTTATATAGTGGTTTTTTCAATAAAATTGGATCAATGAGGTTTAATGAATAGAGGATTGGTGGTGTCCTTCTATTTTAAAGGGAAGGGTACACTTTTAATTACTTAAAATATTTAAAGATAATATATTACTTTTCATGTATATGTTTCCCAAAGAGGAAATAATTATTCTTTTAATATAGGTTATGGTTGAAGTATATGATAAAAATAAAATTTGGATCAGTTTATGCATAATTTGAAAACTCTTCGTTTGGTTAAACTAATTTCTTTACCAATTTTAACCTTAACTACGATAACAACTTTTCATTCCGAAAGGGTTATATATTTACTTATAAGGTAAAAATTAATTCTTTATTGGTCAATAGATGACATTATCATCCATATAACATGAACCTTATCCTATTTTAATTTTAATATGTTTTCTTAAATCATTTAATATTATATCATTTGACATAAAATGCCATTATATTCATTTTAAAAACTATTCACAGATTTTGAATTTATATACATCAATAAACGTATGGAAACAGAATATAAACTCTTTAAAAATATTTTATACATTATTACAAACCATATATTAATATTATTCAATTGTACATCCAAAAAATATTACTTTTTTTAAGTCAATTACTTTTCTTTTTCGATGGCTTGTAGAAGCATTATGTGAGTGTTGTGTAAGCCTTTATGGTAGTTATACCCTCAAAAAAATTATCATGATAAATATATATTTAATATGTTTTGAATAAACATCTATATATTTTTATAATATCTTTATATACCTATGTAAACATATAAGAAAAATCAAAAGAAAGAGATTGACATTTTAGAAAGTTGCTTTACTTAAAATTAAAAAAAAGGAGTTTATCAAAGGAAAATAAAGAAAAAATAATATTTTATTAATATATTAAGTGGTGGTAAAATTAATCTAATAAAATGAAATATATAAAATCTTGTGGATTATTTGGAAGCCTTATTCTATAGTTTTAACCTTTATTTTATTATTTTACCCTTTAGAGAGTTGATAAATTTTACCATAATTACTATTAGTAATGCCTTAAAATAAAAGAGAACTATATAACAAAATTTGATCAACCATATTTATAATATTGGATACATCTTTCCTGATTAAATTTACAGATGTTTAATATATACAATTTTATACAAATGTGTATAACGCACATGAAATACTATTTTTATAAAATTTCATAATTATACTTAAAAATGATCTTGTACCATCATATAATATACTAATGATTACTATGGAATTATTTAGATTATATTTTGTAAAATTGGTATTATATTAATTTAATTCAAAATATATACATAATGGTACTTGATAATAAATAAAAATCTTCCATAAATATGTATTTTCTCTTTACCCTTAAAAAGTAATATTTTCATAAACAATACAACAAAAAATAGCATCGTCTAATATTGAAATGATAATTTAAACATTTATATTAATTTACAATATATAGTTTCTAAAAAAGGTATAAATTAATTAGAATTTCTACGCCCAGAATACAATAACAAAAAATTGTTAATAAAATATATATTTGAAGAATAAAATGGATATTATGAAAATTGAGTGCATATTTTCTAGGAATCAATAAATAAATATGATCTATATAAAACATTTCACTATATATATTTTAATATATGTAATCATATTAATATCCATCAATTTAATGGATATATTACTATATATTGTGGTTCTGTTTATGCCAATATTTGTGTTCAAATAAGCCAGCAGACACATAAAATTTATATAAAGAGAAACATATTCTAAAACACAATGATGTTACATATTAATATATATAAAATGGATAAAAATTAATATTTTCATTTTTTTCCTATAGTACATTTTGTACTCTATTTCCAAAAGACAAAAAGAATGATTATTTTAACATTTATGACATAAACACCTTTTCACACCTTCATTGTAAATATTTGGTATCATGATACCACTATATGATTCTATGGTTTTAAAAGAAGATCATTTTATCATTTTTCATTGAATTTTTTGTTTTTAAATCATTTTCAAGATTAAATGATATTTATTATCATTTTTATGAGATAAATGATAGTGTATTTTCTTAGGTGCTCAAAATAAAATTCATTTTAATTTTATAATGAAAATGAATGATCTTGTGTGTTTTATTTATGTTATAGTTCTTGGAAATATTTATGATGAGGGGTGGGAACACATATCCCTCCAAGGCATTGGGTAATGATATATTCTCCAGGTGTTGACATAATTAATTTACTGTGATCATTATTCCATTGTAATGGTGACTTAAAGAGTGACATAAAGTTTATATCTCAAGATACCTTCATAATTTTTAAGGATTTATATTATTTTTAATGGTTCTCTTGAAAAAATGATTTATTTCACATGCATCATTATTGTTGACCCCTAATACTCTTATCATATGAAAAAACATTATTCTAATACATATGATTTATTATATATTTTTTGGTTGGTATTAATTCTCATATATAGTGTCCAGGCACTTTGATAATGTTATCATATACATATAATCATATTATTCTCTATTACGATATTTAATTATTAACACTTATGTTGAACCTTACTGAGAGTTTTATATCTCCCTTATTATATTTCCATTTACCTAGGTTAGAAATAATAGTAGTAAATATTATATTATATAAGAGTATCATATATGTAAAATTTTATAGATATTTTATTTTCTTTTTATAGAATTATAAAATCTAGATATGATGGAAAAAATACCATTTGATGTTAAGTACTTTCATTTTGTTATGAAGTGGTTTCACTAATACTGTAAAACTCAAAACCTAAAAGGTATTGGGTATGTAATTGACATTTTTTAATTAATTACATTACTATAAGGTAATTTTAAATTTTGGGTTGTTTTAATTTAGTTTTCAAAGCCATTATTTATAAATTTATTTTCATAACAGAATCAAAGTGTTTGGTTTTGTGGTGTTATAGTTAGATTTAGAATAAAAGTTAAATAAACTTTCTAGGTTATTATGTTATTAGATGAAAATATTTTTTGAGTTTTGGATACCATCCGTGATAAATAAGTATAATATTGATTATATGTTTAAAGGAAAAGAAACACTTTGAGGTTTTATGTGACTGGATTATAAAATGATGAACTATACTTTAGGTGACAATTATTGGGTTTTATTTTGATTACATGATTGAGGAATATGTAACCCTTAGTAGAGAATGATATATTTGTATGAATTTTCTTTTCACTCGGCTAAAATCTGTAAGTTAAATATGATATTAAGTGTTCATATGAACTTTGATGTTGAAGTCATTGTGGTTAATTGGTATAGATGGTTATTACGTTTTTATAAATAAAATTATTATCATATAGATAACAATACGATTAAAATAATATTTTGTAGTTATGTGGTTAAAATTAATTTACATGAAGTTAGCTATATTTTACACTGAATTGAAAATTATTGGATCCTCTAGGATTCTATATGGAATTGGTTTATATTAATTTAGGAAAAAATGTTGAGTTATATTTTTAAAGTACACATGATTTTTTTGTGGGTTTATATTAGTGTGATTTTGGTTTTTTTGGGAAAATATTAGTATATTTTCGATAATATATGATTATGCTATACAAATTTTTGGTATGTGAATTTATGAGTGATCAATATTGATTGGAGATAAAAGTTAAACTAGTTCTGGAAGAACATGTGATCAAATAATTTTTATTTTTGGGTTTTGAATTTGTCCAGGCATATTTTGAAGAGTTTTAAATTTAGTTCTATATTGAACTATTTTTGTTGAACAGTATCATCATGCCACTCCTCATTGTCTTGAGAAGTGAAATGTTTGTTAATAGACCTTAGGGAACATATCTAGGACATGAAATGATGGAAATAAATGTATTGGACATGAAGATCATTGGGGGATAATTTTAGCATTATATATAAAAAATACTTACCAACATAAAAATAAACATCCAATTCAATATATGATGCATGAATAAATAAAATATACCTCAAACATAACCAAAATAGTAAAACATTTTATAGTATAACTGAAAAAAATAAAGGAGAACCAAAACACCATAAGACTCAAAATTGTCATGTGACGTCCACTAGAGACACCCCACCCACTCCAAAATAAAAACTCAAAATTCCATTCCAACATTACCAAAAAGCATATGAAAATAATTGAGATACATTTCATTTACATGTGTCTTCAAAGATGAAACCATTAAATTCGTAACAGTGTTCCATAAGGTGGTGAATATAAAATCTATATTATTACACAAAATACATCCCAACTCACATAAATTGGACAAAAAAATAGCACAATTTATGAAAATAGTTTCAAAATTAGTTTATACAATTTATTAAAGAAATAAAAAATTTCAATTAAAAGTGTCAAAAAATCATAAAACATTTTTATAATAATTTGGAATACCCATAACTATATCTTCAAACACACCAAGAATTCCTAGTTTATAGTTCCAATATAATGGGTGGTCTCTCATATATCCACAATGTTATCACAACTTGACCAATACCATGTTCCCCAATGGAATATGCCCATTCCATAGGGCCATATCTAATTAAAATGATATCATACCAACCTTGTATGCACGAAAAAATGTAAAACAAATTCCAAAAACGTATTTTAATTAAATAATCTAAAAATAATAATACCTAAAAACAACACCAATTTTTTTAAATCAACATTTTAAAATTACAAAACAAATGAGTCTTCTAAAATCCAACCAATTTTCCCAAAAAAATAAATACTATACCAATAAGGATTTTTATCAAGAATAACTCCATGAAGGAGAACTTCAAAATGAATTTAAACCTCCAAAATTCCTTGATTCACCTAAGTATCACTTGAATATTTATGGGGATCACCTCCCAATCATAAAGATAAAAAGAAATTGATGATATTTATAGAATATGGTATTAAGAATTCATAAAGGTATTAATTCATACTAGATCAACAAATTTCTGATGGACAAATATATTCGGCATGGTTAGTACACATAGTTTGGAATATCCTACTGTAACCATGCGATGATACCATATTAAAGGAACACCACACACTATTCACTTGCATGGTTAAAAAAAATGTGCAACAACTATTATCTTCAATTTAGAACTCGCTTTGTTGAGACCAACCATGATCAAATCATGAACCTACACGGTTCCCATTATCTTCCCCAACATGATTTTCTTAAGGTGGTTCATATTTTTTTACTAAATATGCTTGAACCATGCCCCTTCAGAAATGTCTCCATAGGAAAAAACACATTAAAAACTCCATAAAATAGACCCAATAATTATGTGGACTCTAAATACACGAATAAAGGTATTTTTACCTACACCCAAAGGGCAATATGAACATTGGGTGTGATTTTCATTTTTTTATAAATTAATGTATTAATTCTATATACAAAGGTTTATTCATATTGGGTATTATATTAAATTTTATGAACCATTGTGGTATTTCAATATTTATTAAGAATGGAATAATAAATCTTTATACTTTTTCGGATTAGAGGACCTATTATACATTTATTTTAGTACTCGAGGAATGAAAAATTATTCGTTGATAATTTTTATTTAAAACCCGAGTTAAAGAAAATGTAAACATTTTATTGAAAATCATAACCTAGTGATGATATTATGCCTTTGGAAATGTAAAAAATTTATTATGTATATTTTGACACATAATCTATCTTGATGGATAAATAAGTTATCATGAAAAATGAATAAAAAACTATCAAGTCATGTCACTCAACTATAGAGGTATGATTTTGGAAACTCATTACCAAGCGTGGTTTTAGAAATACCTATGTAACATATAAATTACTGATCATAATAATTTCAACATATAATATAATTCTAATTTCAAAAAACATACATTTTTTTAAGAAAAAATTAATTTTTTTTGAAACAATTCGTTTATGGGGGGATGTAACACTCTATGATTTTAGCTTGTATTACATTAAGTAAATTACTCAATTAATAACATGTGTTATACACAACTGAAAAATAATGGGAATAATACCTTATTAATATTAAATTTAAAACCCCACATAGTCTGGATATAAAATTTTAAAAAAAAAAATTAACACCCAATTTTAATTGATACAATGTTAAGAAAACAGAAAGTTTAAAATGGACATTCTTCTATAAAAGTTATTTTTTTTATTTTTTATTTTCATTGAAAATATAATTTTATGAAATATATTATTTTAATTTTTTGAAATAGGAATAATTTTTTATTTTTTTATTTCAATATTACCATATGGTTATTTTTTGGGATTTTCATGGAAAGAGTGATTTTTGTGTGAACAATGTTTTTTCAAATATCCTATGTTTTATAACATCATCATCATTTAATATTGAATTAAAATTTAATAAAAACATTGTAAAGACTAAATGTATATTTAAGGAGTGTAATAATGCATTTAAAACATTATTTTTAATTTATAAGCCCATGTTTGATTTTTTTGAAAATAAGATATATTTTATTTTCATAAAAATATATTTTTCATTAATTATGATTATTGAGGGGCTCAGTGATTTAATTACAAATTGGATTAACATAAATTTAAAAAAACAATTTTTATTTATAAACTAAAAAATTAATGGGAGATAATATATACATGATTTTGTTGTAAATAAATATTTTTTAAGGAAATGTTTTAAAAATTGTTTTATTATGTTTTGTGTTATTATATTAAAATTAAATCTTCTAATTATTGAAATTTCATCTACTAAAATGGATTTCATATTTTGGATAATAATGTTTAAATTTTGTAATATGTATCATTTCATATTTAGTCATTAAAATAAGTTACCAAGATTAAAATGTTGTCACCATGGTAAACTTCAAGTAGAGTATAAATGTTAAATCAATAGTTAAAGGATTAAAATATAATAAAATATTATTATGAAATGAGTGAAGGAAATATTACGTGAAAAGATATATTATTTTCAAAAGTGTCACTCTCTCTCACTTAAAATTTAAAATATTTTTTATGGTAATGATAAGCACACAAATGCGTTATTAATGAATATAGAAGACTATATTTTCGTTTAGGATAGTATATTTATGTTCTTAATTTATTTTTAATCTTAAAAAATACTATATTTATCTGACATTTTTATAGAGTGTGGATACAACACTTGAGAAAGCAGTAGAAAAATTAAGTAAATGATTTTTAAAATAATAAAAGTGATATGTTTTAGATTAATTAGGGTGGTAAATTAATTTTATAGTTAATTGTGAATGAAAATTTATGATTTAATTGTTTATATATTTAATCATGTGTTATATTAATGTCTTTAAATTGAAATAATGTGAATTATTCTGAAAATATCTTTAAATAGATTTAATGTCCCATGATATATTATATATTTTTTAAAAAATAATTTCGTAAGGGGAAATAGGGATATAAATTGTTTGAAATTTCATCCATGGTAATTTTTTTAACCACTTCATATTATTAAAATAATTTTCAAGACCCTTAAACACTTATTATTTATGAAAAATTAATCATTTTTTCCAATAAAGGAGGACTTAATATATGTTTTCAAAAGTCACATATGATTTACATTTTCTCTCAAAATTATACAATATACCTCTCAAATATTCCCACACTATGTTACTAACCCACCTTTTACACCATAATTCAATCTTACAAAGGCGTTATGTTTAATCAAAATGAGGATATAAAAAACATATAAGAATCTTAACTATGTTCCATCAAGTTTTTTTCTTCTTAAACCTCAGATTAATATTCTATAACCAAATTAAAAGGTCTCTCATTCATGTGAATGGACTATAGCCTCCATTAAATAGAATATTTCATTTTTCATGATAACTGTGACAGGATATTTATAAAGGTGTATTTGTTGAATAAAAATGTTATTTATTTCATTTTTAATATTATGGAGGTAATGAAACCATGAACAAGTAGCGAGGACTGAAATCATTGAATCATAACATCCCTGGAAACTGAACAATCAATACAAATATATTGATTTTAAAAACCAATTATTACTATATTGGTATCAAAATATCAAAAATAAATGGAATACTGAAATTTAAATATACTTATTATTATAATATATATTTATAATAAATCTCTATTTAATAAATATGTGGGTAGAGTTCATTTGACAAGTTGGAAGTCTGATGTAAGAGGGTTCTAAACATAATTTCTTCTCATTGGGTTCTATCACATCATTATTGAATATGTTATGTCCATATTATACGTGTAATTAATTATGGTCTTTTTATATTTTATACACAAACATATTATTTTTATTTATATTTTTTCACATAGTCACTTCATTGATTGATTCATACATCAAATGTTTTTGTGTTTTTTAGGGTTTCTTATTCTCTGTTCCTATTCATTGGGAAATTTTTCATGTTATACACCATATATTATTTTATATGGTGTAGTTACCACCCAATTATTGAATCATAATATTTTATTTAATGTAATTCATCAATTTTATATAGTTATATTATTACAGTTCAATAAATATATTTCTGATCTATGCATTACAAATGTTATCAGGGTTTCAGATCTAATACTTCTTTATTTGACATGTATTTTTATTGATTCCCCTATATTCTTTTATATGATGTTTATATTACCTATTGAATATATAATATCATTAATCTATTTATACTCACCGTATTTTAGTTTCCTTATCCTTTCATTTATTTTAAAATTATTTTTCATTTTAATAACTGTAAGAGATTTATTTATACATAATTCTTTTAATTTTTTTGATGTCTTACTCTTACATGTATGTGTTCTTGAAAAATATTCTATAATATTTTTATTTTTAATATATATATTCTTAAATAAATTTTTTACTAAATTTTAATTTCATTACAAAGGATTAAAATGTAATCTTTAGAATATTTTCCAAATATTTCATTTTTTACTTTCTTCATAAAAGTGAAAAAAGAATGATTATTATTACATTTAAAGTAAGACTACATTTTCCTACCATCGTAGCCATTATATGACATCAAGATTACATTAAAATTTTATTTGGTTTCGAAATAATATTTTATTCCTATTTCACTTTATTTTTTTTTGTTTTTCAACCATTTTCAAGAGAAAAGTATTTTCTTCTAATTTATATGAGATAACATGATGTTCCATTAATTTTGGGATCAAATTAAAATTAATACGTGTTTTATAATTTAAATACAATATTTAATGTGTTTTATTCATTTTTATAGTTATTTCGCATTTTTTATATTGATGTTTGGGTCTAATATAGCCCTATAATTCACTGGGTTATAATATGATTTCCAAGTTGAGGGATAATGTAATTAACCATGATGGTTTTTCCATTGTGTGAGTGATTTTTTGAGTGATTTTAAGAGTGATAGTATGATTATGTCCCAATATCCCTATATATTTTTCTATGTTTTAAATGAGTTTCAATGGTTCCATTGACCAATATTGTTTTCACATGGGAAATTGAATAAAATGATTCTTTTCATATGTTAATGTTTTATTACACGACTCTTTATTTATGATCCATGTTTTTAGGGGTATGAATTATCTTATTTTATATATATGAACATTGATTATTTATTCATACAAATATGAATAACTTATTATTTCTTATTATCTTGGATTATTAACACCACTTTCTAACTATAACGACTGTTTGATCCCAACCTTATTTTATTTCAATCCCCCTATATTAAGAAAATTTATATACATAATATGCCTAGAAAGGTATCCCATGTTTAACTTTTTTGGGGAAATGTTAAATCAATCTTATAGAATAAGAAAAACTGGGTTTAATGGAAGAAGTTTATTTAATGAGAAATAAATGGGTTTTGTTGCATAATAGTTTTTTTAATTCTCTAAAACCTCAAACCTAAAAGGTATTGGGTATGTAAGTGACTAATTTTATGTTAATGATATTTTTATTATATAATTATAAATTTATGATCTCTTTAAATTGGTTTTCAAAGACTGTTTTTGAATTGTATATTTTTAATAGCAGATCTGGGTGTACAGTTCTTGGGTGTTATATTATGTGGTTGTATTAATAGGGATAACATTATACAATTATTATAATGAAAATATAAATGTATTATAGAGTTTATATAAAATAATTTTTGGATGAATAATCCCAAGGTATTTCATATGATGTAGCACATGCTGAATTAGAAGATAGATTTTCAAAATTGTTTCATAAATTTAAAAATTTTGTTATGGATATACATTCATTTACCATTGTATATTATATCATTTAAATTGTAGTGGCCTAATTTCACAGAGGATTTATAGAAAATGGAAGATTGATGGTTGTATGGTATAAATCCATTGTAACCCATTAATTGTTTTTTGTTATATTATAATATGTTATGAAATTAATTAAATCAAGTAATATCATTTTTAATATATTTGGGGATATCATATAAAATAATATAAGGATTTTAGGCCTCTAACATAGTCATACTATATTTATTGAATGTATTTTACAAGAATATTATAAGTGTTATGATATGGGAATTATAAAGAATGATTCATGTTAAACCCTATGATTGATCATGGTAGTCAATTGTTAAGAGATTAATATATATATATATATATATATATCAAATTAGTTATTATCAAATAAGATAATATAAGTATCATTTATATGATAAAACAACAATTCTGAAATGTTTCAAGTGTTATTACAGTTTCCATATACTCATATGACTAAATCCTTTTTTAGAAAATACTCTATTGAGGTTGAGGGGAAACCTGGAAAAAAATAAAACAATCCGAATAAATTTTATGAGAATACAATGTTCAAAAAATGGCCAAATTATCAAAAGAACCACTAAAGGGGGACTAGTTGAGCCTTCCTCACATTAACTACCATCTTGATCATTACATAAAATGACCATCGTCGCCATTATTAATCTCATCACCAACTTTATCATCACCCATTGCCACCATAACCACCAAATCTGGTCAACCTTTACCAGAGATCCAACTAACAAAATATTAACATTAATATTATTTGCAATCATACCAAACACTCTATGTTCTTCATTGGAACCACTCAGATCCCAAGACCAACTACAAACTACATTGAAATGACAAAACTAAAAACCAAACGAGTCTACCATAGAGAATATGATACCGGTACAACCAACTAAAAATGAACCAAACCACCCAAATAAACAGTAACTATCCATTTAAATAGAATCCTAAATAAAAAATCGTATTTAAGTCATGGAAAAACTAGATAGTAAAATAGAATCCCTAAATAAACTCCCTCAACCATGCTTTGAGAAGATCGTGGGATCATCAAAGCATTCGAAGACACTATGTAAATGAGATAGACCTATACCGCTCTAGGCCAGAAGGTCTACCACTGAGATCTGAGACCACCATTAAAGATGTCACCTGAAACATCCAGAACACAGAACACTTTCATTATCCTTTCATTTAGAGATAAATGAGGTAGTGGAATCAAAAATTCATCATGTGGCACATAAGATCTACATCCTATCTGATTATATGGGATTAAGACCAGTCTTGGAAGAGTAAAACTAGGTGAGGATATGCCACAAGAGAAACACAATTGTATGATCTCATGGATAATCTATGTTGATAGAGTAGTAATAACACAAGGGGTGGTTAAATGAGGGTAAAAATAAGGAAAATAATAAAAAAGATGCATATAAATGTTACCGACCCTATAGAGAAGTGTTTAATAAGGTTTCTATAGGCATATCCAAGATCCATAGGGGATTATTAGAGAGTTAAGAGTCCCATCATTCACACCTAATTTTTAAAAATCTCTCAATTTACACCTATGATTGATAACATATGAGTAAATGCATGTAAATGATCAAGAGTCTCTTAATGTACATCATGGATGTTAATTTGTGTTATCCTTTTCTAAGATCCTTTAGACTATCTCCCCCTAAATATACATTCCTCCTATACCCTTAACCACATGAGATAATATAATGTTATAGTTTTGAGTAGGGCTATACATTATTGTTGAGTGATTAAGATCATATCATGGATGCACTAGGGAGGGGAGAGTTTTTTGGATATTCATTAATTTACTTCATCTTGTTCTAATCAAAGACAATAGAAGATGATTGTCAGTGAAAGGAACATGTTCATAATTTTTTATATACATTATTTTTGTTTTATTGTATGGTGTTATAAGAAATATGTTTTAAAATTTCTTCAACAACAAAGGAAATTGTTTTTCCCCATATAATCCCTTCAAACAATACCACCCATGATATCAAGCTTGTGGTGATTATTTTTTTCCATAAAATAAAGAGGAATTCCCTCATTGTTGAGAACATTAAGGTCCTATTCGATTAAAATACTTGGAAGTATATATTCTCTAACTGATATTTGTATTTTCAATTGTGGTATTGGATGGATTTCTAATAAAATTATGACTTTGAACACTCATACACTCAATGAAAAGGATATATTATAACTAATGTGATAATAATTCCCATGGAAGTTTTTTTCGTGAGTCTGTATATTCACGGATGACTATATTGAATCCTATGGATTTTCATCTTATTATAGATAAATTATGAAATAATGTCTTCATTAATCAAATAACAGTCCATTATTCCTTATTGTTACATGTGGATAACTCATAGTTTGGATATCAAGATATAATGGTGTAGTGATATTTTTTTGTGCGTGGAGATTCCCCTAAGAAGTTTTAAGAGGATAAAAAGCATCATGTGTTGTGTTAATGACAACTATTTATCTATGTGGTGATTTTAGAAGTGGTTTTTTTGAGTTATATATCCAATATATAGCTCAGAATCACGTTATATACAAGATTTTTTATACTTTTACAAATTGTGTTTGATGGTCATAGATGCAAGGGATGGTTGTTGAGTTTGTATCTCAGTGTTTGGTATATGTTTTGTGAGGATTAGCATAATATTCCAACTAGATTTATGTATTTTTTAATATATTCATCAGTGGAAATGATGTCTATTTAGTAAGATTTAATTATTTATTATCATTTTGAATTAATTGTATTTGAATTCATCATTGTGATTTTGAGTCGGTTGAGGATATCGATTTAATACTTTGTAAATAGGTAATAGATAGCGAAAAATGAGTTTGAAAGGTTTTATATTGATATAGTGGTGGTGTTTCATGGTGATCTAGTAATGATCATCACTTATTGACATTCTTATTTTACTTTAATGTTATAGAAGAGTATGGATAGAGGTTTTTGAATTTGTGTATTCCATTGAAATTCTTTTCATCATGAAATAAGTTGTTAAATGGAGTAGAAGATTTAGATAATTTATGATATATTATGTAATTTTTTGGATTTTGGTGGGTATTATATATATAATTTAATATTGATTGAGTTTCTTTATAATAATAATTATTACACATCCATTAGAATAGAAACATTTGAGGCATTACATAGAAATCTATTGATGTTGAAAAAAACATGCATTACATGAGATATCAAGGACACCATGAACCATTCGAGGAATGTCTATGCCAAAATAGGAAAAATCCCCCATTAAGGGTAAGGATTTGTGAAGGTTATACCCTTCATTAAAAAATAAATCGTCAGGATCACATTGAATCACAATAAATTATTATCTTATATGAAGAAGGTATGCTTTTAGGAAATGTATATACTGACGTTCATGGTGGCTATAAAAAACCGGCACCCCTAGTGTACAGGGGATTAAACCATTGGACATCCACTCAAAACTTTCAATTTTCAACACACCATTATTCGTGAGCCAATGAAATGATCTATTACTATACTTATCCATATTTTATGTGTGATTCCCCGTTATTCATTTAGAATTTATGTCCATGGTTGACATTTACATCATGAAAAAACACACCATCTATGACAGAGGTATATACCTCATGCCCCATAAGATTCCACAAAGCCTCCACCATTCATTAAAACCCCACCATTGTGAATGTCATATTCTTTTTGAATCCCCAATCCTTCGTGAATCTCACTAACATGACCTTATATGATGCCTCCTTTTAGTAAACACAGCTTCATTAATGTTGTGTTCTCATGGACCTTATTTTTATCCAATATAGGTTTACTCATGCCTTAATAATCCATATGACTAGTATTTTAAACCCTCACACCTAGATCCTTTGCATCATGAATTGGCTGGGATAATCCCTTTTATTTCACTCTTAAACATAGGTTTCCAAACCTCATAACCCCTACATGCTACCCAAAATATGAAATTTCTACCCCATTTTCTATCCAAAAAAGCATAAGTAGTGTATTTGTAAGCCCCAAAAATAGAATAACTTATATAAACATATTTCATTGACCTTTTATGAGTTCTTATTAGTTCCCCATATCCCTCTCTTATGTTACCCTAATTTGCGTTGTGAAATCCCATGTGTATTCCATGCACCGATGTCTGGGTTGCATGTTTTTAAACTACACAACGTAACACCCTAGACACAATATGGTAATCTATGCAACAACATCCTCAATACATGATGAAAAAAATGTCATCTTACCTTGTGTTATGAGGACAATATACCTTTTAGGACATGTTTGAGATTCCACTAACACTTAAGTATCCCATATGTATAACCCCACACCATTCATTATTGTATCTCAATTCTTGACATGTGCATACTTACCACATGATGTTAAACATCATAGAGAAGTCCTATCACATGACCTAAATCTATGCAATCAAACTATGTGTTGTTTGATCCCTATCTTCATACAGTGTGTGTATGAAGTCTCTCATTTTTCAAATACTGACATCAAATATCTTAAAACATCTATTTCTCTTCCCCATAGGTGGAAACATCCCCAAAGTGTGATCATTCAACTGAGGTAAAAATTTGACCTCTTATCATCCAAAATCACAGCCTGTCTAGACGACTTCATAACTATATGATGCTATATATCTTGACCAATATGTTATGAGAATATATAGGAAATTTTTACAAATTACTTCAAACCTTTTATCAACCCATATGTGATGAACGTATTCAAAATAGTTTTCACTAGACTCTAAAGAGATGAAATTCCCTAACTTGTTTTTAAACATTCGACTGCTCCTACTGCCTCAAAACGTCTACTTCATTTGATGATTATGATATGTCTTAGGTGATAAACATATTTTGCCTTAAGAAATAAATATAATTTTGTTGATATGAAGAGTGTCTGATGCCTCATGTAATACATAATAAACCTATTTTTCATTATCTAACATGTACCAGATTCCTAGGGAATTAACCCTAGATGCCTTATATCCCTAACATATGTTTCCCCACAATGCATACAAAATGACTTATGTTTTATAATTTATATTACTCTTAAAAGATATTATATATAGTCATAAAGAGTAAGGATTTTATAGTTTCCCAGCTTTCCCAAAATACAAAACATCTTCATCAACTCAAAGACAAAGGTGGCCTCTCTATCACAATAGCATGGAACATAATTAACCAGTGTCCACTTGAAGATAGTATTGGGAATGAGATTCCTAAATATGAATTATATTTTTAATGGAAGTCGTGACTAGGTGAAAAATACAAGGATGCATCCATGGAAGGAGGAGTGTATATCCCATCATCCCAGTCTGGTAAAATAGCCTACATCATTGACCATATTGTTAGAGGCATCCTTCTTTTGAAATGATAGAATGTGATGAAAGAATGGGGTGGTCCTTAACCATCCAAGGACGTGTACCGCTCTATAAAAGTTTCCATAATGAATTCATTGGTGGAAGATTCCTAAATAAAAACCTTAGAGAACTATATTAAACAGGATCATTGATAAAGAGTTAGGATTTAATTGTTTTCAGATCCAAAGCTTCCTATTCTATTTAAATTATAAATTTGTTGGACTTACAAGTTTGGATCATATTTTTTTAGATATTACAGATTGAATATGATAATATTATTAATAATAGTATAATGATTATAATAACAATATTTTAATATTAAATGATATTAATTATAATATATTTATAATTTATATTACTGATTAATAATAATTTGTGGAAGAAGAACCAAAATTTATTATCATTCCCCCACTCTCTCTACTCATAATGCAAGGATACCACAACCAAGGAGGCCATATTCTTCTCCCCTATATCAATATCCAAAATCACCCTCTAATATTACCCTCACCTAACCCAAATCCATTATATCCCATAACAACATACCTCTTCAGCTTTTCACATCTCCATCTAAGACCCAAATGTTTCGCACCACATCCTATAGATGATCTTCTTTTATCCATGGAATTTTTATCTAGATTTAACCATGATTATTGGATAAATCATTCAGGTTGGTTTTCCTATTCCTTCTCCATTTCGTGTTCCTTAATTTTTACCTATCCATTATTTTGATTTGGTCTTTCTTAACCCTATGTAGAATTTATGTACGATTATGGTTTCAAATATTGATTATGGGGCTCGTGCAAGTATATTATTTCTAGTTTGGGTGTCTGTCATTGAAGGAGAACATTTAAGACCATTTTCCGGAGATTTAGTTCAATTTTTTCCATGTACTAACTTTTATCCCTTAAATTATTAATTTCTTGAGTTTTAAATTTGTTTTTAAATTATTTACTGGTAGTATGAAATATTTTTTTTCCTTTTCTAACAACAAAAAATGGATTTAATTGTTCCTTTCATAGATACAAAAGCTGGATTCTATTTTTAAAAGAATAGATTGAAATTTTTTCAAGTTCATGCTTGTAAAATTTCTATATTTTCCCATTAAAATGTTTTTTATCATTATCAGTGATGTATTTTCATTCAAAGTTTAATTTTTGAAGACAGTAACTTTTTATTCCAAGTGAATCTTGTAATTAAGTCATTATAATTTACCAAAAAGATTCTTTTGATTAAACTTTGTTTATTAATTATTCGTCCCTGTTTGGTACTAGTTTACATTACATCATTGGGGAGATTCACACATCAGATTATTCTTGTTCTCCTTTGGTGGGTGTTCCAAGGACTTATTTAGTACACATTATCGAATATTGATCAGTATATTAGAAACCTAGCTATCCCAAACCAATGTTATCCTAGGTGTATCTCCCATTTTTATTGGTTGTGATATTTATTTTTTAATATTTCTTTAACAAATATGAAACGGTTTATTTAATATTCTTTAATGACTATTTTATATGGAGTTTTTTATAAACTGTTAAAATGGTTGACTTTCTATGTGTTGATATAAATTATAAAAATTAATTTTATGCCTTAATTTTCATTAAATGTGTATAATTCGTTTATTGATGACTAATTTATAAAATCATAATGACTGGATGGATTTCCATGAAATTGTTTATATTATTAAAAAATAATTTTCATCCCATTTGTTTCATGAAATGTGCATCGTTGTTTTTTTAAATTAAAATTACCTATAAAAGGGTTTCTATTATTTTTATAAAATATAAAAAACCATATTATTATGTAATGTGTCTCAAAATAGATTGAAAATGAATATTTGATTAATTGTTTTTGCATGTGGCACGACAGGTGGTGGAATACTGAGATTCTTATGCTCACACTTATATTATTTCAGTTCTAGGGTAGAGATTCATCTTCTAACTACTATTTGAGATCTGATTGATATGGGGACTGAGGTTTGTTGTTTTTTTACCACATTTTTATTGTGTTTTATATTACTTGACTTTTTTAGGTCCTTATTTTTCTTTTATCTAATGTTCATTGTGTGGACCTTTACATGATTTAACTTCACCACATATGATTTTACTGCTTTCTACCGATGGAGGGCAATGACATTTTCTTCTGGCCAAAGAAAATATATCAAGAATTTGATTTTCATATTTTCATTGGAATTTTTTGTAGACATGGGGTGATAAGGGAGTTTATTTTTTTATCTTAAATTAATTTATTATTTATTATTTTTTCATATTTGGTTTGGCAGGGATGTCCAATATACGAATGATTCATTCTAGATTTTTGTAATATTAATATTATTTTGTTTACAATAATTAATGAGTTAAGCCATTTACTAGTGTGTTCTCGTGATTTCTATGAACTAGTTACTAGCTGGTGGTGACAGAGATGGACCTTTAGGCTAGTTTCAGTTTGGTTCATGGGATGATTTTGGTGGAACCCTAGGCCAATTCATTACAAATTGTTACAAATGATGTTTTTTCTTATTATTTAGGCTATTTTAAAGATTATATAGATGGTTGTACGAACGTAGGAGGTACTTCATGGCCTAGTCCCTAATTTACACCACCTATGATAAAACCTAAGATTCCATGGGACGTCTAGTTTTTAATTTTGAATTTGACCATTTCATTGAATTATTTTAATGGATTAATATTTTACTTAATATTGTGCCGATATGTGTGAGTGTTTTGTCAGTTGTTTTGGGGACGGTAATGAGAGTTGAACTAGGGCCATGTGATGAGCTCACACAGCCTATCCACCCATTTTAAGCAAGACTACATGATTCAATATCAATTATAGTGGTTGTTTCTTAATGAGAACACTTCCTACTAAATCATGTCATAAATAAATTCATAGTAAATTATTCATCATTAGATATTTGTGTTTTGTGATTTATTTGAGTTTTTTGAGGTTGATAATATAATACCTGTTCTCAAAAAGAAAAATGATTTTTTTTAATCTGTTAGGTGATTATAAGAAAAACACTATGATTTTAAAAATGAAATATGTTTTTCAATATTAAAGTGGGAATAAAAATTAATAATGAGGTATTTTTCAAAAATTATCCAAAATATATTTAGTGTTAGTAAACACATGATGCAAATTCAATGTGTATGTTTTTTAATGAATACTTTTCAAACATTTGATTGAATATTGATGGGTCTTGAAAATAATATTATATTTTTTATGGGATAATAATAGTGTTTTAGAAAAGTGGATTTATATTTTATTAATTATTTTAAATAAACATTTTATTTCATTGCGAAATTTAAAAAATAATTTCAAGTATGGTTTTGAAATTCAAAAAAATGTTCATTGGAATTTTGAAAAGGGTTTTGAGGTGGGATTAATATTTTGAAATTAAAATGTGTGAATTCAAAAACGGTTGGTATCTTGAAATGGGTTTTGTAATATGGTTGTGTTAAATATATAATTTTGGAAATGTTTTAAAGATGGTTATGACTGTAAAACATTGGTTGAATAATTTCATAATTGAACCTAGAAAATTATCTTAAAAAAGTTCATTCATTGTTATAAATTAATATTGTTGGACTATATTTATTTGAGGTTTGTGTTGTTCCATTAATTGTGATTTTTTTTGTTTTTTTCATTTATTTTGAAGTATGTTTGAATATGTTTTCCTTTTGAAAAATAGTTTTTAAATGTTACAAAATGGGTTTTTTTTGTAAAATAAATTTGAATAAGAATAAGACCTTTTAGATTGTTTTCAGAATATAAATGATTTTTTAAAAAAAATCAAATTTTTTTGATTTCATTATGAGTTTTAGAAAAAAATTGATTATAAATCAATTTTAGTGGTACTTTTAAAATTAAAATGAGTTTAATTTTTGTTTATTTTAATTATTTCGGTTTAATCAATGAGGTTATGTGTTTTAAAATGGGGAATTTTCTTCAAAGTTTAACTTCATCCACGATGGTGGTTTTATAACATATAATTGGTAACTTTGGTTTTAATTAATTTTTTTTAAAAAAATTACTTTCTATGATGGGATTTTTTGTTTGTGTTGAATTATGCTATGGTTTATTTTTCTATTATTTGGTCTAAATTTGGAGAGTTTGAGTTTTTTTGGAAATTATGAAATGATATATCATGTATTACCTGGAAAAGTCTCAATAAAATGATGTAATTATATACATAGGACTGATAACAAGTGTGAGTCAATCTATGGTAATGTTATGGTTCTTTTAGGATTGTTATAAATATGTTTGTTTAGTCCTTGTTATATGGACTCATAAATGATAGATTAGTTGAAATCATTGAGGTTATTTACATTTTATTTCATCTCATTCATGTCTTATGTTTGGGAGTGTTTTTTATTTTATGTTTATTAATAAATTATTCATGAATATATTTTAGATTTTTCAGCTAGGCTTCATTTTGTTGGTTTTGAGCACTGTTGAAGTGTACAATGGTGGGTTATATGTTAAAATTTGTTTTAATATTCATTTCTCGAATCCAAAAGATTGAATATTTCACATCAATTTTATAATTATTTTATTTCAAATTTGAAGAAATAAATACCTATCATTAGTAACTTTATTCCCTTGTTAATGTAGATCATCAGAAAAGGTTGTTTCATATTACCATTATTGTACTTTGAGCATAAATGGGTAAAATCCCTCTCGTGGTGATCTACATGCATCCTATGACCTCTTAGAGATACTACTTGATCATAGAGTTCTATCACGAGAAGTCAATTGTCTTGTATTGTTCGTTATTGATAGATCATTCATCATTCTTGAAGAAATCACTCTTGGAATTGAAATTCTTGTGATCTTGAGAGGAGGAATCAAGGGAAAATTCACTGTGCATAATAATTTTCTATTCTCAATTTTTGGGATTCCCTGCATAATAGGAATATATGTCTATTTATAGAGTTTGTATTTAGGTTAAGATATTATTAATTTCATACAAAACATTAAATAACATTTATTACCTTTGATAAACATCATAGCACATAATAATAATAATAAAATTATTATTACATTCTATAACACACCCACTTGCATAATAAAATATATTATTTAACTGGATTGTTAATTAATATTTTTCACCAGAAATGATCTTGGTCTGTCTAAAATCCTCTTGAATTTATTGAACAACTGAATAATATTATTATTTATAAATTAATATTTCACTCACAGTCCAGTGAAAAATATTTATTAAATATTCAATAAAATAACCAAATTTATTTTTATTCACATGAGGGAGAATAACAATTTATTAAATTTATGGGATGAATATAGCATGAATAAAATTTATACACAGACTTGAGAATAATATTTATTATATTAATTGATGTTAAATAAAATTTAATCGATATTAAAAGAAACATTGAGTGTGTGACCATATTGGATTACATATCATTATATTCAGGTAGGATTGCCTAAATTCCAAGTATCTAACAATGAGTTAAGGAATCAAAGAGAAATAACTTAGTGATACAAAATTAACCACCATGTTTGTATGTTCATTTAATTATATGATCCACTTGTCACAATATTTAATCAAACAAGTTGCATGATGGTGTCATCAAAATATTTTCTCAATACGTTTCTCTTTTTCTATCTCAAATAGAAGCATCATTACACCATAGCCATGGAATTTCATGTGACGATTCTATTCCAATATAATGGTTGAGATATTATCATTCATATAGATGGAAGGGACAAATCCTTCCTTTATATATCAATTAATGACATGTCAATGGTGACGCACCCAATGCAAAACATATCCCACTTACATATGGAATGTTCTTTTTGTACAGTAAATTTATTTTTAGGAGTCATGACATACATTTACTATAATATTAATGTTTGAGGATCATTACACACAATCATAGAATATAATATTTGATGACACCAAAACTAGAAGAATTCCTACCGGCATGCCTGATCTCATAAACTCTCATCTTAGAGAATACCAAGTGTGAACATCATGAGAGGAAGCATCATTTGCTTATGAGCACTCACACATAATGGTCTAAATACTATGTGTCCTATTTTAGAAAATTATCTAACCCCAAAATTATATTAAGAATAGTTTCATGGCACTTCAAGGTTCACATCATAGTAGAGGACTACTATTATCGTATCAATGGAATAAATAATATATGACATTGTTACATTAAATCCCTGTATAAATAATAAAAAATAAGTTATGAGAAGTTAAGTTAATATTTGAAACATCTAATATACATGGAATCATAATAAAAGACATTGGTCCTATGACACCAACCCTAAAGAACTCCCACTTCTACTAGAGCCAAATTCATATGAATCTTTTCCCACTAGACCTCAAATGATAATCATGTTTCAAAGGAGACAAGGATTTTTTCAAGGGATCATTAGTGTTTTCTTCTATGGATAATATTCTCACAAAAAACTCACCTCAAAATAAAATATCAAACAATATATGATATATACGAATCATTTTCTTCATCCATTGATGTGACATTGTGTCTTTTTAGAGATCCAAAACTCTGGTATTGTCATTATAGAGCATGATAGGGTCTTTACTTCTAGGTACCACATCATGATCTTAGAAAAAGTTAAGAATACTTACTACTTCATTACCTTCCTTAAAAACTAAAATATACTTTAATTATTCTATATAATATGAGACTATAACCTTCTTCGATGTCTTCCAACTCCCAACACCTCCATTCAAAGAGAATATGTATCATGTTTGTGACATGATGTCATCTTGATCAGTTTTTTAACTAGCATCTATATACCCTCTGATGACTAGTCCCTAGTCTCCTCTATAAACCATGGAAATATCCTTACTATGACTCAGATAGTTAATGATAGTATGGAAAAACATATAATAGAGGTCACCTATATTAGCATCAAATCATCTTACTTCACTTAATGTGTAGTAAAAATATAACCATGTACATGACATAATATACATGACTAGACCATTCTCTAACCTGTATCGAATACTTTCCATTATTTTTATTGCCTCATTGGTGTGGGGACACATTTCCCTTGAAAGATAAATTCCAAGTAATGATGGAAACAATCCCCTATTAGATTTTTTAAAATGAATCTATTCAGTGTTTTTTTTCTTTGTACATACTTTCACATTGGATGAGAAGTATCTTTGATCTCACATAATGGATCTTGATCACATGAATATATACTACTTCACCCATGTCCTTGGTGGAAAATCATTTAGTCAACTATGTCTTAATTTACTGGAGGGAATGGTATTTCATTTCTTATGAATAATTTTTCATTAACATATAATATTATGAAAATGAATTTACTCCCACTATACCCATTGTAGAAATAAGAATATAGATAATTCGTTATGAAACTAAATTCAATTATTGCTTTATCAAAATGAATATTTCATGATTTAGATGCTTTTATAAATACATAATTTTTTTTTTCAAATTTCACATATTACAAGTATACTTTGGAGACACATACCCTTATGAAAGTGTCACATAGACATATTCATAAAATTTCCCATTAAGTAATTTCATTTTGAAATCAATTTTCTAAATCTCATAGTCATCGTAAGTAATAATGGAAATTACAATTCTGATGGATTATTGCATTGAAACTTGTGGAACAGTTTCATCATAGTTAATGACATGAAACTATTTAAATCCTTTTATAACAAGTTGGGAATGATAGTAAATTACTTTTCATTTAATGTCATGATTCTTCTTGAGTACCCATTTTCATCCAACAGTCTTTACATCTACTGGAGGATATACCAAAATAAAGACTTCATTTTGGTATATGAAATACATCTTGGAATTCATGTCTTCTTTCAACATGGAAACATCTCTGATACTTACTTATTCTTTATAGGTTAGGAATAATTAATATCAACTAATAACGAGTCACCATTCTAGGTTACTAGAAAATAAAAATGTTATAGTTCTCTAACCTCTCTTGTAATCCTACGTCAAAATAGTGTCCCCATAATAGTTTCATATTCCATGGGGATTTGTAAAACATGTTCCTATACTAGCTCTTGTTTACCTTGAGCCTCAACCTCATCAATGTCTATCTGACTCCCACTATCTCTTTAATAGATGTTCTTCCACTCAATTAATATAGGGTTTCATTCCACTATAACCATTTTTTCCTAAGGGGTCATATAGGTAATATCTCTTTTTTTCTTTGTGGAATCCATTAATGTAACACATTGTTACTTGGGGTGAAATTTTATTACCTGAAGAGGATTTAAAAAGGAATTTCTTCCCCATATATGTAAATTAGATTACATGGGTTTTCTTCCACTCCTAGATTCAAATAGAATACCATTTATTGAATTAGTTTGTCCTCAGTTTATTATATGTGATTTAGTTTGTAACACATATACCCAATAGGATAATGGAATACTCACACGACTCATGATTGATCTCGCCCAATCTAACATGGTACAGTTCCACCTTCCACATCCACCATTCCACATTGGTTTTTAAGGCGACTGACTTGGAATATGATCCCAAACTCCAACAAATAATCATTTTAGTCTTAAATAAGATATCCTCCCCCATATTCTCAGAAAAATTCATTAATCTTCAATCTGAGTTGGTTCTCAATTACATTCTTGTATTCCTTTAAATTATCAAAATAATATGACTTATAAGTCATTAAGTAAGAATATACTCATATACTAAAATCATCTGTAAAAGTTATAATGTATGAGGTCCCTCCCCTTACTTCAATAAGAAATGGTCTACACACATCGATATGAACTAATTCAAGAATCTCTTTATCCATTTAACATTTCCACTAAATGAGGATTTTCTTATTTTTCCTTGTAAACATAAATGACATATACTAATTTTATTTCACTCAAAAGAATAAAAATATCCAACTTGATGTAATTTTTTAATGAATTTTTGGATTACATGACCTAAAAGGTGATTCCAAATTTGGGTGTGGTATGAGTCATGTAAAGTAAATTTGTTATCAGTTTCCATTACGTGGTTCATGTAATACAACACATAAATTCCATTATTTGAATGTGCCTTACCATAAATTTTTTTATCTTTCTAAAATATGCAACAAGTATTACCAAATTTTAAAACAAATCAATTTGTATCATGATTGGATATATGTATAATGTTTTTGGTAACAAATGGAACACAATTACAGTATTTTAATAAAAAGATCATTCTGGTCAACAATGTGAGGTGGTAGTCCCTTATTATTACAATATCAAGTTTTTCTCAGTGGGATCCTCATAGATCTATCTCCTCTCAGTAAATCTTTCTATATATACTTTGTTACTATATTTGAATACATATGTTACAGTTAAAATATATATCTAATACCCAATTTGTAGAAATAGGTAAATTTTACTTGATAAAAAATGAATTTGAAATTTCCCTTTCCTCTTTGGATATGAGTGGTTATTATTCCAGTGTCCCTTCCTTCCACATGTGAAATAGAATACATCTTACTTCCTTATTTTCCCTTGATCATCCTCTTTAAGGAAGGATGTGAATATTTTTTGGGCATAATTTTATTTTCTTGGCCTTTTGTATTTTCATCATAAAGATAGGAAGATTTCCAGGTTTCATATACTAATCTACTTGGGGAAGTGGAGTGAGAATATCTGGTAGATATTTCTCAATGATTATAATTTTAAATTTCACAACAAAACTATATAATCTCTAAGGGAGTCATTTCAGAATTAGGTTTATGTTTAGTCCTTCCAATTTTTTAAACCCCAGATCCTCTAGGCACTCAATTTACTTAATAAATGGATACATTAAATCCATCTATGGTTCCATATACATTTTTACTCTGAAATACATCTTTGGAAATCTCAAATCACTCATGTCCACCTCTCTCATTGTAAATACCAAAGTTTTTCTTAGTCATGCAATATACATCCATGTTTATGTGAGACATAATGATTTCATTGGATATTGATGAAATAGTCAGACAATGAATGTAAACCATTTCAATAAAATATTTTTCATAGATAAATAAATATTCATCACTTTCCTCCTTAGATGGTTGATCATGCATTGAGGATACTAGCATCTAAGATTTTTGATCATAGATTTGAACTACTCGAACACATCTAAACTACATATGGAAGTTACTCCTAGTTAGGATTTTGTCTTTCACCAATATTTATACAATAGATAATGTGGATAGAAAGCTTTCCCATTTATTATAAATTTAAAATATCATATTATTAGTATTTTCTTGATTTCAAATTATGTGATTAATAATATTTTAATTGATTTTATTAAATCTATCACTATTTTATCAAGTATTTATTTCCCTCTCCATTGAAATTATAATGCCTTTATATCTTTACATTTGGAGGGAAAGGATCCATCTTCCCCTTCACATACCCCCAATATGGTTTGGCCAAGATAGTTGAATTTATTCAGATAGGTAGGTCCTTGCCAACTGTGTGCATGAATCTCCTTGATCCCTTGAGTAGATTCCCCAATCCTGAAATCCTGGAATGGATTTCTGCAACACGAACCTCTAAATTACACAAACTCTATAAAGGGATACACCTATTGATGCAAAATCATTAAGTCTACCTAAAACATTCTTATTAAATCCTTGTATAAAAGAAAGTGTGAAAAAAAGGATTGGTCCAACAATTTGTTGTATTGAGTTTTATTCCTAATCATGTAACGAAAGACCATGTGTTACATAATATATAATTGAGGGATTTGAAATTATTATGCATAAATTTTATATTGGTTTATCCTTTACCTATTTTTTTAATCATAATTGGATGTTACTTAATTAATTCATCATTTTTGATAAAACATTTACACATAATTCGTTTATATAATTTCCATCCTTTTGTATAAATTCATTTATTTATGTGATCACGACCATAAATCCATAAAATAAATAATTAAGTAGATAGAAATAAATAAATAAATAAATTACCTTACCCTGATATTATATAATGCTGTAATAAATGACCAACCATTAAATATACCAATTATCAAGGGTAATGACAACATTTTATGGTCTTTTCATGAGTTAAAACATTTCCCATTTCCGCCTATGTGTCCGCTGAGTTGGAAACATAAGGGTTCCATATTAAAAAACCTCCACATGCAAATGGATTCTCAATTAATTACATGTATTTATTACTGACACACAATTGAGGGGAACTAAAAGGATTGGTAAAAGGGAATAACATAAATATTCTTAGAATTGTGGGTTCTACATAATAATTTAGTAGTGGATGACAGGCCATCCATAATTTAATATAATATTATATAATTTCAAACAAATATAATAAATAAAATTAAATAAATTCCAACACATACATAGGTATTTTCCAAACTCATATTAATCATACATGCAACAAATACAAAAAAGTAACTAGTTAGCATTCATTTCTTTATTAGTAATTTATTATAAAGATTAATATGTTTGCATTAATTAAATTATTAATTCACATTCCACTTCGGGTCATCCAATATTAATTAGAGATACCCATAATTTATATACATCATGGAGAATAAAAATTATAACCAATGATGATATATTTATTAAAATTAATTAATTAATTAATTAATAATCTTTAAAAACCATTAATAAATTTGCAAACACGAAATAATTTTCATTCAATAAATTATGGTCTTAAAGATTCCATTATCAGTTTAACACAATTTAATTCTTCAATTAATTTTTAGACTGCATGTTGTATACAATCCTGTGAAACATCATGTATCTCGATTAACCTGTATCTAAATTACATGCATGGGGAATAGGCTTGTTAACTAGGATTAATTACATCGAATTTACATACTAGCCAAAAATCATGTATCTGCTTGTCATGTTCATGATCATCTCAGTCAACATGAGGTCTGTATTAAATGAACCACTAGTAATTATCTTCTTTGAACATTCATCTACAAAGTGGATGTGTGCACGATGTGTTCTTTGGATACACAAAACTTTTATTGGATAATGATTCAAAAATTCCTAATGGGAATTTCCATCATTCTTAATTTTGTCTTAAAATATTAAGTAAATGAAACACTAAAAAAATATGACAAATTTTTTGATAACATGTTTATTAAAATCAAATTAAAGAATAAATTTGAAGAAATTAAAATATAACGACAATTTTTCAGAGATCAACAACCAAGTAAATAATTATAAATTCAAATATGAAAATTTTCATACAACATGTTGGTTCGGAGTATAGTGGAATCGTGTGATGGTGGCAGATACATTACATGTTTTTCAATAATCATACCCTGAATCTATGAGTGATAATATTTCATGTCAATTTTATAATTAATTTATCTAAAATTAAAAGAAATAAATACATGGTATTAGTAAATTTTTCTATTGGTGAATGTTGATCATCCAAAAAGACCCTTTAGGATTACTTATCTTACATTGTATATATCAAAGGATAGAATCCCTCT
This sequence comes from Viscum album, assembly GCA_963277665.1. Lineage (NCBI taxonomy): Eukaryota > Viridiplantae > Streptophyta > Magnoliopsida > Santalales > Viscaceae > Viscum > Viscum album. The sequence goes on from OY728159.1 coordinate 1,440,942,733, forward strand.
AGAGGTGTTCTACATCTGCTTCAATATACTTTGAGAAAAAATACTAGATCTATGGGTTCTAGAGTGATGAGTTGAATGGCATGCACTATTCATTCAGAATCTCTCATTCTTCAGTCTTAAAGAAATATCTCTTAAGATTATCGTTCATTTGAAGGAATGGAAAAGAGTATACGAGAGAGAAGTTTTTATTAAAAACAACTCTCTATTTTCAATTATTTGGATACACTACAGAATAGAAATAGTCCTCCATTAATAGTGTTATGATTTATGTTAAAATATTATTTAATTTTACACAGATAATTATATAACATTTATTACATTCATTAAACCAATTGCCACATAATAATAATATTATTATCATTAATTTACAGTGCACACCAACTTATGAAATAAAAAATACAATTTAATTGACATTTAAATTAATATTTTTCTAGAAATATAATATTGTTCTCTTCGAACTCCTCTTTCATCAATTGATTAAAATAATTGAAATTTTATTTATAAATGAATATTTCATTATGTTCTAGTAAATAAATTTTTATTTAATATTCAGTAAAACAAATAAATATATTTTTTTCACATATTGATGAATAAATAATTATTTAATTTATTTGACCAATACAACCTGAATGAAATTTTTCCTCACACATGATAATAATTTTTTCCCATTAACTAAACTGATATATAATTTAATCAATATCAACAGAAACACTTAGTGTTTGACCCTCTCGGATTATTTCTCATTGGCATTATGTAGGCTTTCCTAAACCCCAATATTACTATATATCAACAGCTCAAGGTATCCAAAAGAAAGAATATAATTTGACAGTGTAAAAAAACATGTATGAGTGATCACTATGTAATATAATCTCTTTTTTAAAATATCTTATCAAGAAGGTTACCCGATGGTGTCATCAATAAATTTACTCGATACAACCTTCTTTAAGTATAAAAAAATAGGTTATTACACCATGGTCCTAGAATTTAATGTGACGGTTCTATCCCAATCAATGCAATGAGATATAAAATGACATATATATAAAATGGAAAATTCCTTCCTCAAATTATACCTTAATTTAATATAAATCATGATGCACCCAAGATACCCTAATTCTCGACATCATATGTGTTTATGGTTTTAGTCTATAAAGATAAGTGAATGAGTCCTGAGATAAAATAATGATAACATTAGATTCCAATGACTATTACCCACCATCATAGATGGGAACATATAATGACACAAAAACATGTGAAATTCTTAATGGAAAGTCTATTCTCATAGTCTTGAATGTTGTAGATTACTAATATTGAAATTCAAGATAACCAGCATCATATACGTATGATACTCACACTAAATCATATAAATATTATGTGTCTCATCATTGTACATTATCCAAAAAAATTGGATTATGAATATTTTAATAGCACTTCAAGGTTCTCATCATTGCAGGGAACTACTTTGAAATTATCAATGAAATTAATACTCTAAGACATTATTAAATTAAATCCATGATGAAATAATGATAAAATGTACTTTGATGTTAAATTAGTATTTAATATGTCCAATATACATGTAATCAATGTAAAATAATTTAATCATAGGACATTAAAACTAACACATTTGATGAATCCTATTTTTGATTTATTGTTTCTCTGCAAAGAGAAGTAACAATTTGGGTGATAATCCATTTGGATTTATGTTTGGTGATTTTTGAGAATTTTTGGCTTTGAGGTGATTTTGATGGGTATAGTTATTTGAATGCATTTGGTTTCTCTTGGATGACTGGTGATTACATAGAATACTCTTGAGACAAAAACTGGATATTTTTCTATTTTTGAGTGATTTGGATTTTTTATGGTCAATTTATTTAGAAATGTACAATTTAGGATAGTATGGGAAGGTGTTGGGACAACGAAAAACCAGTGTCGGTTGCAATGATGTTCTGTTGGATTCATCAAGAACCATTATTTTAGAAGTTCAATGACGTGTTTCTCTCACTTAACCAATGTCTACACTATGTGGTAGTTATTAAGGCATTGTTTCTTTTTAGTATTCCGAATTGTTTTTCATCAAAAAAAATTCTCAATACGTCTTGTTTGTTTTTCTTTAAATGATACAACTTATGGGTCTTTCATTCCAATGTGATGTCAATTCTTTATTGAGAAATGTTCTTTAGATATGTGTTCAAGATACTAATAATTATCATCATCACCAATTAAGTAATTGAGGAATCATCTTTCCATTAATGAGGAAACCTAGTTAGTGATATCACATTTTATCATTTCTTTTTTTTTGTGTTTCTATACTTGATGGGTATTTGGGAGAGATTATCTATTTTACAAAGAATTGATATTTTAGTTAATTTATAATATATTTTGGAGTCCAAAATATATATTAATTTTTCTATTCACTTGCAGTCTTAATTAAAACCCATCCAAGAACATATTTTTAGGAGATGACTTTTTTTATTTTGGTGGTTTAGAGGTTATTTAAGAGAATAATGTGTTGGATGTTTTTTAAGATCATTTTTATCATGGTGTCCTTGTGTTTTAAACATGAGAAATGTTTGATGAGGTTGTGTCCCATATATTACTTTGTTCTCCTTGGTCAATCAAGTCTTCCTGAGGGCATAGTTTTTTATGGTGAGGTGAAATGCCATATCTCGACCTTCCCTTTATTTAAATTATTAACTTATGTGTTTTAAAATAATAGCTTCATTTTTTATTTTTTTATATTCTAAATTTATGAAGATGATATTAATAATAAGGTTAGTATGATAATAATAATAGTGATTTAACATTAAATGATATTAGTTATAATAGTTTTATAATTAATGTTACTTAATGATAATAATAAGGGGATGAATACCCAAAATCGGGTCTCATACCCTCCCCATCCCCTCTCATCGTGCACGGCTCTCACACCCAATGAGGCCACTAACTCCTCTACTCCATATATATATTTTAGAACCATTTGATCTTCCCCTCACACTCACCCAAAACTTCTACAAGCACCTAGCTATTTCCCACTTATGCAATGTATATCCCTAGTCGAGACCATAATGTCTTAAGCCTCCTCCCCCACCGGTTCTTTCTTTTCCAATGTATTTTTTTAATTATTTCAATGTGAATCTTGGTTGAAACTTCAAGTTAGTTCCTCCTCAATATTATCATTTACCACTTCTATCATTTTATCTCTCTTTCGCTATGATATGGTTCAGTTGACCCCTAGGTAGGGTTTTAGTTAGATTGTGGTTTAAGCTTTTTATTCATGGGATCATGAAATTCTACTCTTCTTAGTATGGGTATCTGGCATTAATGGAGATTATTTTTGGACTTTCCATCAATAATTCTTCATAGGTTTACCACATTTTTTCAATTTTAATCCTATAAATATTAATTTCTTGGTTTTGAATTTTGCTTTTTAATAAATAATTATTAGTTAAAATATTTTTTTTGTTTCTTAAAAAGAAAAAAGGATTAAATTTTGTTCTTCATGGATAAAAAAGGTGTTTATCTATTTATAAAACATTGGTTGGAATATGGTTTTTATTTTATTGCATTTAAAATTTCATTATTGGCCATTTAAATGGATATGCATGATTATCAATGTTTCTTTTTAGTTACAAGATAAATATTCTGATTTATTCACTTTCATTATTTGAGAAACATTTAGTTCCATGTCTTGATAAATTTAATAAAGTGTAGTTTAAATTTAAATGTGTAATTTTTAAATGATTTGACCCTGTTAGGTTCAGAAGATAAATTAATAATCCTTTTTCTCAGTGTATAAGTTATTTTATTAGACAAATAAAAATCCATCTATATATTTCAAGTAGGTGGTTTCATATAAAGTATTTTTTAATAAATTGTATGCACACATTGATTTTGGAATTAATTTTATGAATTTTTATTGTAATAATCACCAATTTATGATATTTAGGTCTAGGGGTTTTGGTATAAAATATTTTCCTAATGGAAAGTGATAAATGAAGGAAGATTTCACAGAATGTATGTCGTTTTAGTAAAAATTGGTTTTCATGGACTAGTTTTGATAATGAAACCGGGTTATATAATTTTCTCCTATAGTAGTATGATCCCATTGAAATTTTTTGATAAATATATGACATTGGAGACTTGGGTAATTTGGAAGGGGTTTGGTATCAAGACTTTTAATTTATTTTTTGTGTAAAATCACATATTATGATATTACTATGATACTTTTAGGGAAATTTCAGGGACTAGTTTTCAACACAACATCATGGGGAACCACACATAAGGGATATTCATATGATTATTTTTTATGCATGTATAGAAATTTTTTAGTGCAAAATTTTCATGATTATAAAATTTAAAATAAACCTAGAAATCCCAGACATATGTTATCCAAGGAATATCTTTCAATGTGTTTGGTTGGGAAATGGATTTTTTATGTAAGCCTTGATAAATGGAGAATAGTTTATTTAATTTTCTTTGAATTTTTTTTATATTGAATTGATTATAAACTATTTAATAAGGTGAATTTACATGTTTTGATAAATATTGTAAAAAATTCGTTCTTTCCTTACTTTTAAATAAATGAGGATAATTTTTTAATTCATACATACTTTATAAAATGTATGTGAAATTATTGATTTTCAAGTTAATATTTGAATTTAGTAAAATGGATTTCATGTGATGTGTTTTATGAAATGTGCATGGTTGTTATATTTAATACTGATAGATTATGTAAGGTTTATTATTTTTTCTTAAAAATATTCAAGGACTTGTTTTGAAGTAATATATTTCAATCTAGTATGAAAACATATCCTTGAGTAAAGGTTTTTAATGTTTTAAGGTGGGTGGTGAACTAATAAGAATTTTTTTGCTCATGTTTATATTATTTCTTTTTTCAGGTTTTGGATTTTTCTTTTAACCGCTCTTTAATCATTGATTGATCTGAGTATTGAGGTTAATTAATTATTTTACCACATTTAGCTTGTAGATAATATTACTTGATTTTGGTGGGAACTTATTGTACATTTATTGATTATACAGAATGGGGAACTTTATTTGATATACCTTTCCACCTAGTCTTTTAGTATTATCAATGTATAGAGGGTAGGGATATCTTCTGGTGTCCAAAAAAAGGGCATTGAGAGAATTTTTTTTATTTTTCATATAAAGGGGAGGGATACTAGGGGCGAGTGGATAGTTTATTTGTTACCTTATTTTACTAATTTATTTATATTTTTTGATATTTTTTTGTAATAGAAATATTATATATGGATGGTTTATGCTTAATTTTTTTATGATTTATACTATCACTTTTACTTCTATTCTTCAATGAAACCATTCCCATGTGAGTTCCTCAGATTCACATGCACTAGTCCAAAGCTTTTGGGGATCAAAAATGCATTTTGAGCATGTGGTGGATTGGTTTAGTCACCAGTTTGGTAGGTTCTCAATGATGGTTTCTAACATCAATCAATAATTATTGTAGAGAAGAGTATGGAATATACAAGGCACCATTGAGGAGATGAAACCTCTTCATGATCACCAAAATATGGATTATAATATAGGGATGTGGTCACTGGAGACTGATTTCATTGATCATATTCGCCCATATTTTTCTCCTCATCATATTATGTAGAGTTTTGATTGAGGTTGTAATATTTCTCCTTAGATCATCATACCATTTGAGGCCCTAGAGTGTCTTTTAGGTCACATATCAACTAGATCTTCCACCAAAAATGAATCATGTTGATGATTTTTCCAAAGTGTTGATTCATTGATGGAATATTTATAATGAATCCCATGTCATCTATTCGGGGGGTTTGATTCATTGTTTTTGGAATGAATTACTACGAATCTTGACCATTGGTAGAAGGTGTTTCTTTGGAGAATTAATCATTTGTTTCATCTCTTATTGGGTCATAGTTTCATAGAGCAGTGTATGTGGGAGCATGAGTTACAAATTCTCCATTAATACCCAAATTAGTTTTAATAATTGTTTTTATATGACATTTAGATTATTTTACATTAATATAATTGATGTTTTTTATTCTTCATTTATATTTTAATGTAGTTTTCCCCTTTTATAGTGTGATTCCTATTTGAGAGTTATCTCATGGGGTGTTTTCCAATTAGGTTTCCTTGATTTTTTAGGTTTGAAATTTATTATCATGGTTGAGAATAATTTGATAAGTTTGTAGATTATTTTATTTCTCCTAGTTTCCACTTTGGTGTTTTAGAGGGTAAAATATATTCCGGGGAAGTTGTTTTAAGTGAAGGTAGATAAGTATGGGTTTCTACTAGAATTAGTAATCACAAAGTAAACATGGGAAAAACATCATGATTTTTCTATCAATAAGGTTAGAGGTGATAAGATAACATTTTTTAATATGATCCTATATAAAACCATTTGAGAAGTCTTATTATCAAATAACGATTGATCCATGATATTTTGGTGTAACTCTAGATGAAGTGGTCAATTTGTTATACTTTGGATTTTGTGGGAATTGCATGATGTTTTCATTGCATAGTGTAGGATATAGACATGATTTTTTTAGGTCAATATATTTGAGGTGGGTTTTTCTTGTGATATCCTTCATTGTGTCATGTTTTATGATTTTGGATTTTCATTCCAGAGTTAGAACTGTCTATTTTAGACCATGATTTCGAGTTTTCAGTCATTACAACATAGAAATATTTTCTACTTTATAATATTCATTTGTTCTATTGATTTTTATAAATTATAGACCATAATATTTGTAGATATCACATTATAATTCTCATATTTTACTAGTTTTTTACCATAACGCCTTACATCATTGATCGATTCTTTATCGTATAGTTCTTAATATAAATTTTATATGGCACTCAAATTGTATCTATTCCGCATAACATTCCTCAAATATATGTGTCTTCTAAATAATTTTTTGAGACCATTAATCATATCTTCGAATACTATAGGCCCTAGAGTTGTGTGATTAAAAAAATTATGATTTAAGGTTGTTTTTATTTCTTATCCAGTATTCTTCTTTATCCTTTCTCTTCTTAGTGGATATGGTAGAAGTTTCCTTCTCATAAAATTGGTAGTGTTTAATTTTTTTCTATTAAATTTCATGTTATACTATTTTTAAATATTTGACAGAGGTATGTGATTTATAATTTTTACTTATAAATTTCAATATTAAATTGTAATTTGTATAATAATATAATATAGTATTTGAAAATATAATATATTTATAAAATAGATATATTGAAATACATGATAATGTTTTGGGATCTGTGTATTATGATTGTTTTATTTTTTCCATCTTATTTCCTTGGTTTATTGATGTTGGTATACTATTTTATGTTTTGATTCCCAGATAAATTGATATATTTAAGCATGATGAAATTAGATTAATAACATGATGTGGGTGATGAAAATAATTAATAAAAATTTAAAATGTTTATATTGTTTAATATTGTGTTGTTTACTTCACAAACCGTAGAGGGGGAAATGATATTATATTTTGGAGATAGTGTGTTTTTAGTTCCATATTTTCATGAAATTTCGTTCAATACCTGTGGGGATATGATGTTACAAAAATTGTGGTTATGACAGTGAAATTGATCATGTATCGTTTTCATAACATGGTGAAAGGGGAGGAGGTGTTTGGGTAGTTTTTGGTATGGTGGGGTTGAGGGGGTGATGTGGTTTTGTATAGGTCTAATATAACATCAAAGACCTAGATTAATTCTTCAACTACTATATTTATCACTACATACCTTTGGACTACCTCCCCATATGATATAGGTCATTAGTTAGTAGAGGGGACGAACCAGGTAACTGTAAATAACAGAAGAAGTAAAAATAATAATAATGATCAAAATATACCAAAATATACATGAACAAGACTAAAGTTCAATAAGAAAATAAATTAACCCATTATATAAAAATATGCACTGATTTTCATGTCATAAAAGGAATACATACATAATTTGGACCCCTAAGGGAAATTCATATACATAAAGATCTAAAATAAGAAAAAATAAAAAAAACTATAAAAAACACCAAACTTGTCTCAATTCTTAGTCACATGCCATCTCCCTATAACACCCGAGACCATTATGAGAAATATATTTTTTATGTTATATACATCTTTAAAAAAATCTTCCACTACACACAACACTAGCTTGGCTTGCTTTACATGCAATCGCGACCTTTCTCGATAGGTTGTGTTGTACGCAATATCGAGTTTCACTAAACAACAATATGCAATTAAAATATTATAAAAACTAGCTGTTATGAATAGTAATATCCACTTTTTGAAATTTTGTAAATTTTATTTTTCAAAGTGGACTTTATTTTTGGATTTAGAATATCGAAATTAGCCTAGGGTGAAATTTTGGTATTTTTCTGAAAACATTCAATTTTTTTGAATAGTGAAAACACCAGGTTACTATTTAAAAATCGACTTTTTATTTAAATAATTATTTATATTATTTAAATTTCTTTTATGTCAAAATTGATACATAATACCTATATAAGATCAATGCAATTCTCTGGAGTCATTTTATAATATGTTTAGATATATAAAAATTTTATTCAACTTTTCATCGTCTTTTACCCACCTCCTAGGAGAATATGAAAATTTACATAAAACATAATTTTACCGCTTATGTGAGTGAAATTTCGAAAATCCGAGAGACACGGTTAATGTCAAGGACTGAAATGTGGTTCAATGAGATGAAAATAATTTTTTTGTGAATAGTAACATTTTTCTTTTTTTACCACAGTTAAAAGTAAATAGTGTAATTAAGGGTAAAAATGATATTATTATTACCCAAACACATGTCCTAATTCTATTAGATAAGTTTAATTCGACCAAAAACAACCTTAGGAATAACATATGACCATTTAGGCCCACTTGGATTAGATCAGGACGTTTAATATTATTTTATTTAAAGAATAGTTAAAATAGTTAAAATCAATGTTTAATAACTAAAACATTTTTAATATAGGGTTATACTTATGATAAATTAGAATATAATTATTCATTAGGAATATACAAAGATGTACTACATAATGGTATTTTATTTGTAATTTTTTGACTTTAAATAGTTTAATTTATTTATGACACAATGATGATGCAGTAATTATATTATTAATGAAATATTAACATAATTAATGTTATCAAAACCCAAATAAATGTAATTTGAGACTTTTTATGAATTCCAATAATTTTGTAGGTTAATATGACATGTTAGTAATTATTTTACTATCTTTTTTAGAACTAATCTTTCTGTTATGATTTTCACAAAAACCAATTACCAAATAGTGTCAAAATTGACATAAAATAGTTTTTAAAACAAATAATATATTATTAATTGATATTTTGTTCCTAAAAATATAAGGTTAGTCCCCATGACATATATGTGTTTATATATATTAAAATATAACAACATGGGGTTCGTTTGGATTAGTTTAGTAAGTTTATCATCCTTATAGTTTAAGAAAACAAGAAGACACAGTTAAAGTAAAATTATTTAACCTAAAGTTAAATCTAAAGGATAAGGTTAAAATAGATACATAAACTTGTCTAAATTTTATTTTATTAGAGTATTTCGACCCATACCCACATTAACTTTGAAATAAATCAATTTGGAGCTATTAAAAACTGAATATGACTTTATAATAAAATAATATTTTTAGTTTTTCCAAAGGTGCCCATATCCTCCCTTATAAAAGGGAACCTCCTCCTTCTCTTCCTCACACCACATTGAGCCTTAAATCTCGGCCATCCCCTTAAAATTTCTCTTATCCACTTCCCTAGAAACATCCTAGAGGTCCTGGTCTTCTTCAAATACCATTTTTAGTGCCCTAAGAGGAGGTTAAGAAGATGCGCTTTAAAGAAGAGGTAATGTCTGTTACCGATTCTTTCATCTTTATTTCTTCTTCTACTTCTTCATCATCAGTTGTTTAATTCTGAAGTAATAAAATCAGTATCACTCATATACTTATATGTTATTATAAGTATTAAACAACCCTATTTCACCATCTATCCATCCTACGGAAAACAAAATCATCGCCCGTGCGTACATACAGAATACTGTCTCCATGCCATGGTGTAATCTATTTTCCACCACCATATTACTTGGATGGGTATAATGGTGTAAATAATAACTATATATGATTATTGTAATGTGATATTGACTCTGAAATAGTATACATACACTCCAATACAATTCCATGATCATGGGAACGATATCATCGCTCGTGCGTACGTACGGCCTACCGTCTCCATGATGTGATGCGACTCGTTCTACATGATCTTCATTACATAATGATTATATAAAGGAATTGAATGAATAAATATGATATATATTAAACTAATACCATTCTAGAAATGATTTATCTATAACCTAAAGAGAAGAATAGGAATTTATTTGACAAAACACGCATAAGAACAAAAAGTTATAAACACCCGAATAACAAGTAGCAAAGAAATATTACAAATAAGAAGCTAAGAATATGACCATATGTGATTTCATAACAATGAGTATGATTATGGAATAAGTCAATAACATTATTTAAATCATTATAGAGTATTTTCAGACACTTACGAAGCAAATCAAACCTAAGGTAAGGAAAAATCTTACAATCTCATTTTTATCCGAGATTGTTTATATTTCAGAATTTACTGTGGAATATTTATCATCCATATCCATGTTTCCTAAATATGTAATATTATTTATATCCTCCTAAAATTTTTTAAATCTAATTTTACACATTGGTGATTTTTTAGTAAAAGAAATAAAAGGAATCTTTTTCTGTTTTCAGTACGAGGTACTTTATGAATTTTCTAACCAAAGTACGAGAAGAATGTTTTTCTTTAACTTATATGGCATGAATGGATTTTTAAAACATTATTTCCATGAAGATTTCTTTAAAAGTTTTCAAGTTCATTTTTTATCAACTTCTTTTAGTTTAATATTTTATGACATGTTAAGAAATGAAAAATGTTTTTGAAGTATAAAGGATGTTTTCCTCAAGAATGGAGTTCAAGTGTTTTATCAAAATTATTTTCCATCTAAGATAATATAGTGTTCTGTTTCTATACCTATTTTTACATTTTTTCGATTATGTTATGATGGAATTTTTTTCATGATTTCCTTTTATATTATATGGATTATGTTATGATGGCATGATGATTAAGAATCTCATTTTTTATATGAGTTATGCTATGATGTATGCTTTATGATATTGTCGAACACATAAGAATAGTTTCATTATGAGATGGGTGGGACCCATATCTCCCTCCAATGCATTGGGTAATTATTTATATGTCATGAGATAGAAATGGCTGGAACGGAAGGTTAAACTAGTTCAGTGAAACAGGACTGAAATGAGGAGTGAACTTTGTTCAGAAATGGACTTTGTCTGCTAAGATAGTCTTTGAAATAAGTCTTGACTACTACAAAATGATTCTCTATGATTATGTGTGTATGCCACAATGTTTCATGTTTTAAGTTATGATTATTGGGATTACATTTCACAACTATTATTTATCCATTGTTATAAAATTATGATCTATTTTGTGGTCTAATATTTCCAAAATGTTATGTTCTTATGAATATGATGTAATTGATATTTATTTTGTTTAAACTTAATGAGAATTCGAGCTCACCATTTTGTATGTTTTCTTTCCCCAGGTCAGGGAGAAGGTTATTGAGTAGGATATTCCAAAAGGGACTCTAGATATGATGAAATAAATGGGACACAGTGTAGATGCTTTATGAACTAGTTGTTTATGTTTCTCAGTTTCTAAAGACACTATACCTATACGGTCTTTTCATGGTTTTGTTATATGATTTAATAAGGGTACTTCAATTTTGAAGTATTAACAATTTATGAAGAGTATGGTTCTTTATAGTTGGTATCAGAGGAAAGGAATAGTCAACCATTGGAAACTAGGATGTGAAAGCCTTAGTAAGAACCCTAAGGATAATTCTAAGCATAGAACACAATCTTAGTGTTTTAGAAATGGCCATGAACAACCTATGATAAGACCTTAAGTGTAAAATTTTATACTTGATTATGTGGTTTTCATATTATAATTAGTGTTTCTCACACTATTCTTCTTAGTTTTAGACAATGGCTGGAACTCGAAGGAATCGTGTTAATGCGGAATGCGATGGGCAATGCAATCATTGTCCCCCTGAGTAACCAAACGTTATGGGAGATGGAATGCAAAATCATGTAGCCATGCTCACACAACTTTCTCAAGCTATAAATCATGCAGAACTTCCAAATGAGAAAACGAAGGAGCAACATTCTGTTGAATCCTTCATGAGGCAGTGTCCACCCTCATTCAGCGGGTCTACAGATCCATTAGTGGCTGAACAATTGATCAGTACCACTGAAAAGATATGTTCAGTTCTTCAATGTTCTGAACATGATAAAGTCATCTTACCAGTTTATCGTTTGGAATGTGAAGCGGATCAATGGTGGAATCTTATACAGAATATGGGGCAAATGGATGAAATTGAGTCCATGGAATGGGACGAGTTCAAGAACTTATTTTTCAATAAATACTTCCCTCGTATTCTCCAAACAAATATGGAGAAGGAGTTTCTTGATCTAATGTAAAAGGATGATGAATATATTGGTACCTACGAACCAATTTTACAAGACTTTCATGTTACGCTTCTGTTTTTATAATCAAACCTGAGAGTAAGATCGATCGATTCTTTAGTGGATTAAAACCAAGTCATCGAAGGGCGTTAGCCATAAGGGACTTGAATAGCTATGAGGAAATAGTTCGATGTTCTCTCAAGGTTGAGATGGAGATTGAAGTAACCCATCAGTCATATGCATTTGATAAGAATAGGAAACTGGAATTCAAAGGAAAATCTAAAGAGCACACTGAAAAGAAGATGAGTTTTCCCTTATGCTCAAAGTGTGGAAATAAACATGGTGGGAGTTGTCTTAAAGGGACAAGTAAATGTTTCTAATGTGTAAAGGAAGGTCATCGGGCATTTTAATGGCACAATGATGGGAAGAAGATGTCTAGTGATACGAACAATGAAAAGGCTACACATAGTGCACCTCCTACACTACAATGTTACAACTGCAAGGAAATGGGGAATTATTCCAATCAGTTCCCCAATCCAAGGGTTGTTGATGATGATCGACATTAAAAAACTCTTAAGGCAAAAAACAAAGGAAATTCACATGAAATTTCTATCAGTGATGGGGAGTACAATAATGAAGTGGTGAAAGGTACACTTACCATACACTCTAAAGTAGTAAATGTTTTATTTAATTTTGGATCCACACACTCTTTTGTTTCTAAAGAATTTTCCATGGGAATCATTGTATTACCTCAACAATTAGATGTTGAGTTAGTTGTGACAACCCGTAATGGAAGAACAGTCGCATCAAAAGTTTATAATTCTTCGACGATTGAAGTTGGTGGGATAGTGCTTCCTGCAAATCTTGTGATCCTTCATATAGTGGAATTTTATGTGATTATTTGCATGGATTGGATTTCTCTATATGCAGCTCATATCAATTTCCAAAGAATGGAAGTCACATTTTATATTCCAGATCAATCTATGGTCATCTATCGATGCAAGGATGAACATAACCTTCTAGTGGAAATTTCGTCCATCTTATGGGTCTTGATTCCACTAAATGAAGGTTATTTATCTTAAATGGATTTTGAGAAACTCATGATTAAGAATATGCCCATTGTACGGGTGTTTGATGATGTCATTCCATAGGAATTGTCAGGTCTTCCACCAAATCGTGAAGTTGAGTTTTCAATAGAACTCATACTGGGTCCTTTTCCTATTTCAAAGATGCCTTATAGAATGGCCCCTATTGAGTTGTAGGAATTGAAGAAGCAACTCCAAGAGGATCTTGATAAGGGATTCATACGCCCTGGTGCATCACCTTGGGGAGCACCTGTTCAGTTTGTTTAGAAGAAAGATGTATCAATGAGACACTACATTGATTATCGAGAACATAACAAGATCACTATCAAAAACAAATATCATCTCCCACGAATTGATGTCTTATTTGACCAACTACGTGGAGTTCAGTACTTTTCCAAGATTGATCTTCATTCTGGGTATCATCAATTAAGGCACAAAAGGGAGGATATACCAAAGAAGGCTTTCCGTAGAAGGTATGGACACTATGAATTTATAGTGATTCCATTTGGTCTTACTAATGCCCCTTTTATATTCATTGATCTAATGAATATAGTCTTTACATACTATCTTGATCAGTTTGTGGTAGTCTTTATAGACGATATTTTTGAATATTCAAAGAGCAAGGAAGAACATGATGATCACTTGAGAATTGTATTGAAGACCCTATGAAAGGAGAATCTTAATGCCAAAATTACCAAGTGTGAATTTTGGCTTCAAAACTATGAATTTGGGTCATATAATCTCAAAAGTGGGGATATCTGTGGATCCATCAAAAACAGAGGTTATTGAAAGATGGTCGAGACCAACAACAGTAACTAAGATACAAAGTTTTCTTGGGTTGGCTGGATATTGTCGACGTTTTGTGAACGATTTTTCACGATTATCTAATCCGCTAACAAGGATGAATTGGAAAGGAGTTAAGTTTGTTTGGACAGAGTAATGTGAAGAGACATTAAAGAAGTTGAAAAGAACGTTATCTAGTGCACTTGTTCTCACACTTCCTTGTAGTGGAGAAAGGTTTTGTGATCTACAGTGATGCATCCAAGAAGGGATTGGGGTGTGTTCTCATGAAAAATGATATGTTCATATCTTAGGCCTCATGAGAGTTGAAAATCCATGAGGAAAATTACCCAACTCATGATTTGGAGTTAGCTGCGGTAATCATTACATTAAATATTTTATGGAATTATCTTTATATAGAAAGGTGTGACATTTATACTGATCATAAAATTTTAAAGTATATTTTCACACAAAAGGAGCTAAATATGTGCCAAAAAAGATGGTTGGAGCTGATTAAGGATTACGACTTCTCAATTCATTACCACCCTGGGAAAGCAAACAAGGTGGAAGATGCATTAAGTCGACAAGACCATGTTAGCTTATCCATGATGAGGGTCACAAAAGATCCAATATTTATGGATTTACAAAGGATGGATCTTGGAATTATAATGGAAGGAGAGAAATCTTATCTTTCTCAAATGAATGTTCAACCATCTATACATGTGAAGATTAACGAGGCATATAATGAAGATGTAGAGTTACAAAATAAGTTGAGAAATGTTCCTGAATAAAACCTTTATTGTGATGTGATAAGAAAGTTCAGGAATCGAGTTTGTATTCTTCCCATCCCCGAATTAAAGAAGGAGCTGCTGGATGAGGCTCATAGTTCTTCATTCTCTATTCATCTTGGAAGAAAAAAGATGTATAGGGACCTAAAAAAGTTCTTCTGGTGTGATGGAATGAAAAGAGATGTTGCCGAATATGTCTCTCGATGCTTGGTTTGTCAGCAAGTTAAATATAAGAGACAGAAGTCTAAGGGGATGTTACAACTATTACCCATACCCGAATGGAAATGGGAAAACATCACTATGGATTTTGTCACCGGACTTCCTAAAACATCCTAAAGAAATAATTATATCTGGGTTATTTTTTATCATCTTACAAAGTCTGCACACTTCATTGCTATTATAGAAGATTTATCTCTGGATCAACTTTCCAGGATATATGTAAAGGAAGTGGTAAGATTGCATGGTGTACCACTTTCTATTATATCTGATCAGGATCTGAGGTTTACCTCAATGTTCTGGTGAAGTCTACAATATACTCTGGATACATAGTTGAGTTTCAGAATTGCTTATCATCCTTAGACAGACGGTCTGTCTGAAAGGACAATTCAAACTCTAGAAGATACGTTGACAGCTTCCTCTATGGATTTCAAAGTTGGTTGGGATCAACACCTACCTTTGGTGGAATTTAATTATAATAATATATTTCACTCCAATATTCAGATGGATCCTTATGAAGCTATCTATGGAAAGAAATGCAGGACTCCAACTTGTTGGGATGAAGTTTGGGAAAGAAAGCTATTAGGACCAGATCTTGTTGATGAGATGGCAGAAAAGGTCAGATCTATTCAACAACACATAAGAGTAGCTCAGAGTCGATAAAATGGATATGTAGATAACCAAAAAAAATACCTAGAGTTTGAAGTGGGTGATAATGTGTTCTTACGAATATCTCCTTGGAAGAGAGTAATGAGATTTGGAAAGAAGAGAAAGTTGAGCCCTAGGCATATCGGTCCTTTTGAAATACTGGATCGTGTTGGGAAGGTAGCTTATCGACTGGTGCTTATACCAAATAATTCTCAAGTTCACGATGTGTTCCATTATCTCTCATGATAAAGTACATACCTGATCCTTCACATGCACTCAGCTCAGAAGTTGTACCACTGAGCAAAGATCTTTCATATGAAAAACAGCCGATAGAGATTCTAGATCGTAGCGAAAAAGTCTTAGGGAACAAGACCACATGCTTGGTGAAATTTTTATGGAGGAACCACCCATTATAAGAAGCTACATGGGAGCTTGAGGAAATGATTACGGAGAGGTATCCTCATCTGTTTGTTACAAAGTGACGAATTACAAGGGTGAAATTCATTTTAAAGGGGTAGAATGTAGCACCCGAGACTTTTATGAGAAATATTTTGTTTTTATGTTATATACAACATCAAAAAAATCATTCACTACACACAACACTAACTTGGCTTGCTTTACACGCAATCGTGACCTTCCTCGATAGCTTGTGTATAACGAACCATACTTCACAAACATTGTTAATACTTCAAAATTGAAGTATACTTATTACAACATATAACAAAACCACGAAAGGACCGTATAGTTATAGTGTCTTTAGAAACTGGGAAACATAAACAACTGGTTCATAAAGCATCAACTTTTCCTCCCACTTATTTCATCATATATAGAGTCCCTTCTTGGAATATCCTACTTAATAACCTTCTTTTTGACCTGGGGAAAGAAAACATACAAAAGGGTGAGATCAAATGCTCATTAAGGGTAAACAAAAGAAATATCAATCACATCGTATACACAAGCACATAACTTTTGGAAATATTAACCTGCAAAAGAGATCATAATTTCATAACATGGGATAAATCATGGCAGTGAAATGTAATCACAATAATCATAACTTAAAACATGAAACTTTGTGGAATACACACATAATCATAGAGAATCATTTCTTATTAGTCAAGATTCATTGCCAAGACTATCATAGTAGACAAAGTCCCTTTCTGAACCGAGTCACCCTCGTTTCAGTCATGTTTCACTGAACCAGTATAACCTACCGTTCCAGCCATGTCTATCTCATGAGATATAAAATCTTTACCCAATGCATTGGAAGGAGATATAGGTCCCACCCATCTCATAATGATACCATTCTTATGTGTGCCACAAAATCATAAACCGTACATCATAGCATAACCCACGTAAAAAAAATGGGAATCTCAAACATCATGACATCATAAAAAAATTCATATAGGATAAATGAATTCATAAAAATATTTCCATCACAACATAATCAAATCTATGTAATAATAGGGATAGAAATAGAAACCTTTATTATCTTAGATGGAATATAATTTTGATAAAACACTTGAACTCCATTCTTGAGGAAAATATCCTTTCTGCTTCAAAAACACTTTTACTTTCTTAAAATGCCGTACAATTATAAACTAAAAGAAGTTGATTAGTAATAAACTTAAAAACTTGTAAAGGAAGATTCTTGGAAATAATGTTTTAAAAATACATTCATGACGTATAAGTTAAAAAAACATTCTTCTCGTACTTTTGTCCGAAAAGTCAAAAAATACCTCGTACGAAAAATGAAAAAAGATTCCTTTTATATATTTTACTAAAAACTAACCGAAGGGTAAATTTTGATTTAAAAAATTGTAGGTGAACGGAAATAATATTACATATTGAGGAAACATGGATATGGATGATAAAATACACCCCAGTAAATTCCAAAGTATAAACAATCTCGGATAAAAATGAGATTGTGATATTTCCCTTACCTTAGGTCCAAATTGCTTTGTAAGTGTCCGAAACTCATGTATAATGATTTAAATACTGTTATTGACTTATTCCAGAAACATACTTATTTTTATGATATAATATATTGTCATATTCTTAGCTTCTTAGTAGTAATATTTCATTGCTACTTGTTATTCGGGTGTTTATAACCTTTTGTTCTTATGTGTGTTTTGTCGAATCAATTATTATTCTTTTCTTTAGGTTATAGATACCTCATTTACAGAATGTTATTAGTGTAATATATATCATATTAATTCATTCAATTCATTTATATAATAATTATGAAATGAATATCATGTAGAACGAGTCGCATCACATCGTGGAGACGGTATTCCGTACGTACGCACAAGTGATGATATTGTTCCTATGATCGTAGAATTGTATTGGAGTATATGTATACTATTTCAGAATCAATATCACTTTATAATAGTCATATATAGTCATTATTTACACCATTATACACATCCAAGTAAGGTGGTGGTGGAAAATAGATTACACCACGGCGTGGAGACGATATTCTGTACGTACGCACGCGTGGTGATTTCTTTTTCTATAGGATGGATAGATGGTGAAATAGGGTTGTTTCATAATTATAATTACATATCAGTATATGAGTGATACTGATGTTATTACATCATAATGAAACAACCTATGAAGAAGAAGTGGAAGAAGAAATAAAGATGAGAGAATCGGAAACTGACATTACCTCTTCTTTGAAGTGCTTCTTTGAGACCTCCTTTTAGGGCACTAAAATGGGTCTTTGAAGAAGACCATAACCTCTAGGATGTCCCTACGGAAGTGGAGAGGAATAATTGGTAGGGGTTGGCCGAGCTAGAAGGCTCAAAGTGGTGTGAGGAAAAGGGGGAGGAGGTGTCCTTTTATAAGGGAGGAGAGGGACACCTTTGGAATAACTAAAACTATTATTTTATTATAAAGTTAAGTTCGGTTTTAAATAGCTCCAAATTGATATATTTCGAAGCTAAGGTGGCGATGGTTCTAAATCCTCTCATCCAATAGAATTTAGACAAGTTTAGTTTCCTATTTTAACCTTATCATTTCGATTTAACATTAAGTTAAATACGTTTACTTTTACCGTGTCTTCTGGTGTTCTTATACTATAAGGTTAATAAACGTACTATAAGCAGCCAAAAAAACCCCAAGTTGTTTATTATTAATATATATAACCTTATATAAGTCATTTGGGCGAACCTTAGATTTTTAGGAATAAAATAACAATTACCAATATAGTATTTGTTTTAAAAACTATTTTATGTCAATTTTGACACTATTTAGTAATTGATTTTTATGAAAAACATAACAGAATTATTAGTTAGAAAAAAGTTAATTAAATCAATACTAACATTTCATATTAAACTATTAAATTATTTGGATTCATAAACAGTCTCAAATTAAGTTTATTTTGGTGTTTATAACATCAATTATGTCAATATTTCATTAATAAGATAATTACTGCATCATCGTTGTGTCATTAATAAATTAAATTATTTAATGTCTAAAAATTACAAATAAAATACCATTATGTAGGAAATATTTTTAGATTTATAATGAATATTTATAGTCGAATTTATCTTATGTATAACCCCATATTAAAAATGATTTACTTATTAAACTTTGATTTTAACTATTTTAACCCTTCTTTAAATAAATTAATAATTAATGTCCTAATCTAATCCAAGTGGGCCTAAATGGTCATATTTTATTCCTAAGTTTTTTTTGGTCTAATTAAACTTATCCAATAGAATTAGGACATGTGTTAGGGTAATAATAATATGATCTTTACCCTTAATTACCCTATTTACTTTTAACCGTGGTAAAAAAAAGTAAAAAGTTACTATTCACCAAAAATTATTTTCATCTCATTGAACCACATTTTAGTCTTTGATATTAACCGTGTCTCTGGTATTTTCGAAATTCCACTCACAGAAGCGGTAAAATTATGTTTTATGAAAAATTTAGTTTTTTAACTACCACTTAGTGGTTTCACTATTCATCAAAAATTGAAAGTTTTCAGAAAAATACCAAAATTTCACCCTAGGATAATTTCGATATTCCGAACCCTAAAATGAAGTCCATTTTGAAAAATAAAATTTATAAAATTTCAAAAAGTGGTTATTACTATTCATAACAGCTAGTTTTAATAATATTTTAATAGCATATCGCTGTTTAGTGAAACTCGGTATTGCGTACGACGAAAGCTATCGAGGAAGGTCGTGATTTCGTGTAAAGCAATCCAAGCAAGTGTTGTGTATAAAAAGATTCCTTTGATGATTTACATAACATAAAAGTCTCGGGTGTTACATTCTACCCCCCTTAAAATGAATTTCTCCCTCGAAATTCGTCACTTTGTAACAAACAAATGAGGAAACCTCTCCCTCATCATATCCTCAAGCTCCCATGTAGCTTATTCTAATTTGTGGTTCCTCCATACAACTTTCACCAATCGAGTGGTCTTGTTTTGTAGGACATTTTTGCTATGATCCAGAATCTCTATCAGTTGTTCTTCATAAGAAAGATCTTGCTCCAACGGTACAACTTCTGAGCTGAGTACATGTGAAGGATCTGGTAAGTACTTTCTCAGGATAGATACATGGAACACATCTTAAACTTGAGAGAGATTCGGTGGAAGCGCCAATCGGTAAGCTACCTTCCCAACACGATCCAGTATTTCGAAAGGATCGATATATCTAGGGCTCAACTTCCCCATCTTTCCAAATCTCATAACCCTCTTCCAGGGAGATATTTGTAAGAACACTTTATCACCCACTTCAAACTCTAGGTCTTTTCTTTGGTTGTCGGAATAACTTCTCTCAGACTGACCGTCTGTTTGAGGATGATAAGCAGTGCTAAAACTCAACTCTATATCCAGAGTATGCTGAAGACTTCTCCAGAACTTCGAGGTAAATCTCGGATCCCGATCAGATATAATATAAAGTGGTACTCCATGCAATCTTACCACTTCCTTTACATATATCCTGGCAAGCTGATCCAGAGAGAAATCCTCTCTATTAGCAATGAAGTGTGCAGACTTTGTAAGACGATCAACTATGACCCAGATAACATTATTGCCTTTAGATGTTTTATAAATTCTTGTGACAAAGTCCATAGTAATGTTTTCCTATTTCCATTCGGGTATGGGTAATGGTTGTAACATCCCCTTAGACTTTTGTCTCTCGGCTTTAACTTGTTGACAAACCAAGCATTGAGAGACAAATTCATCAACATCTCTTTTCATGCCATCCCACTAGAAGTACTCTTTTAGGTCCCTGTACATCTTCGTGCTTCCAGGATGAATAGAGAATGAAGAACTATGAGCCTCATCCAGCAGCTCCTTCTTTAATTCCGGGATGGGAGGAACACAAACCCGATTTCTGAACATTATTATCCCATCACAATCAAGGTTAAACTCAGGAACATTTCTCACCTTCTTTTGTAACTCAACATTTCTTTCTATGCCTCTTTAATATTTACATGTATAGATGGTTGAACACTCATTTGAGAAAGATAAGATTTTTCCCCTTCCATTATAATTCCGTGATCCATTCTTTGTAAATCCATAAATATTGGATCTTTTGTGATCCTCATCATGGATAAACTAGCATGGTCTTGTCGACTTAATGCATCTGCCACCTTGTTTGCTATCCCAGGGTGGTAATGGATTGAGCATTCGTAATCCTTAATCAGCTCCAACCATCTTCTTTGATGCATATTCAGCTCCTTTTGTGTGAAAATATACTTTAAACTTTTCTTATCAGTACAAATTTCACACCTTTCACCATAAAGGTAATGCCTCGAAATCTTTAATGCAAAGATTACCGCAGCTAACTCCAAATCATGTGTTGGGTAATTTTTCTCATGGATTTTCAATTGTCATGAGGCATAAGCTATCACCATATCATTTTGCATAAGAACACACCCCAATCCCTTCTTGGATGCATAACTGTAGATCACAATCCTTTCTCCACTACAGGGCAGTGTGAGAACAGGTGCACTGGATAACCTTCTTTTCAACTCCTTGAAATTCACTTCACATTCCTCCGTCCAAAAAAACATAACTCCTTTCCGAGTCAACTTGGTGAGTGGATTAGATAATCATGAAAAATCATTCACAAAACGTCGATAATATCCAGCCAAACCAAGAAAACATCGGATCTCAGTTACTGTTGTTGGTCTCGACCATCTTTCGATAACCTCTGTTTTTTCTGGATCCACAGATATCCCCTCTTTTTAGATTATGTGACCCAAAAATGAAACTTTTTGAAGCCAAAATTCACACTTGGTAAATTTGGCATAAAGATTCTCCTTTCTCAGGGTCTTCAATATAATTCACAAGTGATCTTCATGTACTTCCTTGCTCTTTGAATAGACAAGAATATCATCTATAAAGACTACCATAAATTGATCAAGATAGTCTCTAAAGACTCTATTCATCAGATCCATGAAGATAGCAGGGGCATTAGTAAAAATGTATAGTGTCCATACCTTGTACGGAAAGCCGTCTTTGGAATATCCTCCCTTTTGACCCTTAATTGATGATACCCTGAATGAAGATCAATCTTGGAAAAGTATTGATCTCCACGTAGTTGGTCAAATAGGTCATCAATGCGTTGGAGAGGATATTTGTTCTTGATAGTGATTTTGTTAAGTTCTCGATAATCAATGTAGAGTCTCATTGATCCATCTTTCTTCGTAAAAAATAGAACAGGTGCTCCCCAAGGTGACACACTATGGCGTATGAATCCCTTATCAAGATTCTCTTGGAGTTTCTTCATCAACTCCTGCAACTCAATTGGGGCCATTCTATAAGGTGTCTTTGAAATAGGCAAAGCACCCGGTACGAGTTCTATTGAAAACTCAACTTCACGATTCGGTGAAAGACCCGGTAATTCCTCTGGAAAGACATCATCAAACTCCCGTACAATGGGAATATTCTTAATTGTGAGTTTCTCACCAACCAATTGAGATAAATAACCTTCATTTAGTGGAATCAATACCCATAAAATGGAAGAAATTTCCACTGGAAGGTTATGTTCATCCTTGCATCGATAGATGATCATAGATTGATCTGGAATATGAAATGTGACTTCCCTTCTTTGGCAATTGATATGATATCCATGTAGAGAAAGCCAATCCATTCCAGGAATCACATCAAATTCCACTATAGGAAGGACCACAAGATTTACAGGAAGCACTTTCCCACAAACATCGATCG
The DNA here is from genome assembly GCA_963277665.1 of Viscum album. NCBI lineage: Eukaryota > Viridiplantae > Streptophyta > Magnoliopsida > Santalales > Viscaceae > Viscum > Viscum album. Next base: position 1,440,966,046 of record OY728159.1, read on the forward strand.
GAGAAGAATTATAAACTTTTAATGTGACTGTTGTGCCATTAGGTGTTGTCACAGCTAACTCAATATCTAATTGTTGAGGTAATACGGTGATACCCTTAGAAAATTCTTCAGAAATAAAAGAGTGGGTGGATCCAGAATCAAATAAAACATTTTCTACTTTAGAGTGGATGGTAAGTGTACCTTTTACCACATCGTTATCATGCTCCACATCGCTGATAGAAATTGCATGTGACTTTCCTTTGTCTTTAGCCTTAAGAGTTTGTTGACGTCGACCATCATCATCAACCCTTGGATTAGGGCATTTATTGGCATAATGCCCCATCTCCTTGCACTTCAAACATTGAAGTGTAGTAGGTTCATTCTGTGTATCCCTTCCTTTGTTTGCATCATTAGACATCTTCTTCCCATCATCGCGGCATTCAAATGCCCGATGACCTTCCTTTCCACATTTGAAACATTTACATGTCCCTTTAAGACAACTCCCTCCATCTTTCTTTCCAAACTTTGAGCATAAGTGAAACCTCATCTTCTTTTCAGTGTGCTATTTAGATTTTCCTTAGAATTCCATTTTCCTCTACTTATCAAACCCATATGACTGATGGGTTACTCCAATCTCCATCTCGACTTTGAGAGCACATCGAATGATTTCCTCGTAGCTATTGAAGTCCCTTATGGATAATGCCCTTCGAAGACTTGCTTTTAAGCCACTAAAGAATCGGTCGATCTTACTCTCAGGTTAGATAATAATACCAGAAGCGTACCTTGAAAGTCTTGTTAAATTTTCTTCATAGGTACCAAAAGATTCATCATCCTTTTGCTTTAGTTCAAGAAACTCTTTCTCCACCTTTGTTCGGAGAATACGAGGGAAGTACTTATTGAAAAATAAGTTCTTGAACTCGTCCCATTCCATGGACTCAATTTCATCCCTTTGCCTCGTGTTCTTAATAAGATTCCACCATTGATCAGCATCTCCTTCCAAACGATACACTGCTAGGATGACTTTATCATGTTCAGAAAATTGAAGAACTGAAAATATCTTTTCAGTAGTACTAATACATTGTTCAGTAACTAATGGATCAGTAGACCCGCTGAAAGAAGGTGGACGCTGTCTCATGAAGGATTCAACAGAATGTTGCTCCTTCATTTGCTCGTTTGGAAGTCCTGCGTGATTCATAGCTTGAGAATGTTGTGTGAGCATGGCTACATGATTTTTCACTCCAGCTCCCATAACGTTTGGTTGCTCAGGGGGACAATCATTTCATTTCCCGTCACATTCCGCATTAACACGGTTCCTTCAGGTTCCAGCCATTGACTAAAACCAAGAAGAATAGTGTGAGTAACACTAATTATAATAGGAAAAGCACATAATCAATAATAAAATTTCACACTTAAGGTCTTATCCTAGGTTATTCATGGCCATTTCTAAAACACTATGATTGTGTTCTATGCTTAGACTTATCCTTAGGATTCTTAATAAGGATTTCACATCCTAGTTTCCAATGGTTGATTATACCTTTCCTCTGATACCAACTATAATGACCCATACTTTACATACATTGTTAATACTTCAAAATTGAAGCATAATTATTACAACATATAACAAAACCACGAAAGGACCGTATAGGTATAGTGTCTTTAGAAACTGGGAAATATAAACAACTCGTTCATAAAGCATAAACTTTGCCTCCCACTTATTTCATCATATCTAGAGTCCCTTTTTGGCATATCCAACTTAATAACCTTCTTCTTGACCTTGGGAAAGAAAACATACAAAAGGGTGAGCACAAATTCTCAGTAAGGGTAAACAAAAGAAATATCAATCACATCATATACACAAGCACATAACTTTTGGAAATCTTAACCTACAAAAGAGATCATAATTTCATAACATGGGATAAATCATGGCAGTGAAATGTAATCACAATAATCATAACATAAAACATCAGACTTTGTGTCATACACACATAATCATAGAGAATCATTTCTTGTTAGTCAAGACTTATTGCCAAGACTATCTTAGTGGACAAAGTCCCTTTCTGAACCGAGTCACCCTCGTTTCAGTCCTGTTTCACTGAACCGGTATAACCTACCGTTCCAGCCATGTCTATCTCATGAGAAATAAAATCTTTACCCAATTCATTGGAGGGAGATATAGGTCCCACCCATCTCATAATGATACCATTCTAATGTGTTCCACAAAATCATAAACCATACATCATAGCATAACCCACGTAATAAAAATGGGAATCTCAAACATCATGACATCATAAAACAATTCATAAAGGATAAAGGAATTCATAAAAATATTTCTATCACAACATAATCAAATCCATGTAATAATAGGGATAGAAATAGAACCCTTTATTATCTTAGATGGAATATAATTTTTATAAAACAAATGAACTCCATTCTTGAGGAAAATATCCTTTCTGCTTCAAAAACACTTTTACTTTCTTAAAATGTCGTACAATTATAAACTAAAAGAAGATGATCAAAAATAAACTTGAAAACTTGTAAAGGAAGATTCTTGGAAATAATTTTTTAAAAATCCATTCATGCCGTATAAGTTAAAAAACATTCTTCTCGTACTTTTTTCGGAAAAGTCAAAAAATACCACGTACGAAAAACAAAAAAAGATTCCTTTTATATATTTTACTAAAAACTCACCGAAGGGTAAAATTGGATTTAAACAATTGTAGGTGAATGGAAATAATATTACATATTGAGGAAAAATGGATGTGGATGATAAAATACACCCCAGTAAATTCCAAAGTATAAACAATCTCGGATAAAAATGAGATTGTGATATTTCCCTTACCTTAGGTCCGACTTGCTTTGTAAGTGTCTGAACCTCCTTTATAATTATTTAAATAATGTTATTGACTTATTACAGAATCATACTTATTTTTATGATATCATATATGGTCATATTCTTTGCTTCGTAGTAGTAATATTTCATTGCTACTTGTTATTCGGGTGTTTATAACTTTTTGTTCTTATGCATGTTTTGTCGAATAAATTCTTATTCTTTTCTTTAGGTTATAGATACCTCATATCCATAATGGTATTAGTTTAATATATATCATATTCATTCATTCAATTCATTTATATAATCGTTATGAAATGAAGATCATGTAGAACGAGTCGCATCACATCGTGGATACGGTATTCCGTACGTACGCACGAGTGATGATATCGTTCCTATGATCGTGGAATTTTATTGGAGTATATGTATAATATTTCAGAATCAATATCACTTTATAATAGTCATATATAGTCATTATTTAGACCATTATACCCATCCATGTAAGGTGGTGGTGGAAAATAGATAACACCACGACGTGGAGACGGTATTCCGTACGTACGCACGCGTGGTGATTTCTTTTTCCATAGGATGGATAAATGGTGAAATAGGGTTGTTTAATACTTATAATAACATATCAGTATATGAGTGATACTTATGTTATTACTTCATAATGAAACAACCTAAGAAGAAGAAGTGGAAGAAGAAATAAAGATGAAAGAATCAGTAACAGACATTACCTCTTCTTTGAAGTGCTTCTTTGAGACCTCCTTTTAGGGCACTAAAATGGGTCGTTGAAGAAGACCAGAACCTCTAGGATTTCTCTAGGGATGTGGAGAGGAGAAATTGGCAGGGTTTGGAAGAGCTATAAGGCTCAAAGTGGTGTGAGGAAAAGGGGGAAGAGGTGTCCTTTTATAAGGGAGGAGAGGGGAACCTTTGGAATAACTAAAACTATTATTTTATTATAAAGTCATGTTCGGTTTTAAATAGCTCCAAATTGATATATTTAGAAGCTAAGGTGGGTATGGGTCTAAATCCTCTCATAAAATAGAATTTAGACATGTTTAGGTTCCTATTTTAACCTTATCATTTAGATTTAACGTTAAGTTAAATAAGTTTACCTTTACTGTGTCTTCTTGTGTTCTTATACATTAAGGTTAATAAACATACTATAAGAAGCCAAAAGAACCCCATGTTGTTTATTATTAATATATATAACCTTATCTAAGTCATTTAGCCTATTCTTAGATTTTTAGGAATAAAATAACAATTACCAATATAATATTTGTTTTAAAAACTATTTTATGTCAATTTTGACACTATTTAGTAATTGATTTTTGTGAAAAACATAAAAGAATTATTAGTTCGAAACAAGTTAATTAAATCAATAATAACATGTCATATTAACCTAGAAAATTAGTGGGATTCATAAAAAGTCTCAAATTACATTTATTTTGGTGTTTATAAAATCAAATATGTCAATATTTCATTAATAAGATAATTACTGCATCATCGTTGTGTCATAAATAAATTAAATTATTTAATGTCTAAAAATTAAAAATAAAATACCATTATATAGGAAATCGTTTTAGCTTCTAATGTATATTTATAGTCGAATTTATCTTATGTATGACACCATATTAAAAATGATTTACTTCTTAAACTTTGATTTTAACTATTTTAACCGTTCTTTAAATAAATTAATAATAAATGTCCTAATCTAATCCAAGTGGGCCTAAATGGTCATATTTTATTCCTAAGTTTGTTTTTGGTAGAATTAAACTTATCAAATAGATTTAGGACATGTGTTAGGGTAATAATAATATCATCTTTACCCTTAATTACCCTATTTACTTTTAACCGTGGTAAAAAAAAGTAAAAAGTTACTATTCCCCAAAAATTATTTTCATCTCATTGAACCACATTTTAGTCCTTGATATTAACCGTGTCTCTCGGATTTTCAAAATTCCACTCACAGAAGCGGTAAAATTATGTTTTATAAAAAATTCAGTTTTTTAACTACAACTTAGTGGTTTCACTATTCATCAAAAATTGAAAGTTTTCAGAAAAATACCAAAATTTCACCCTAGGCTAATTTCGATATTCCGAATCCAAAAATGAAGCCCATTTTGAAAAATAAAATTTATAAAATTTCAAAAAGTGGTTATTACTATTAATAATGGCTAGTTTTAATAATATATTAATAGCATATCGTTGTTTAGTGAAACGCGGTATTGCGTACGACGCAAGCTATCGAGGAAGGTCATGATTTCATGTAAAGAAATCCAAGAAAGTGTTGTGTAGAAAATTATTCCTTTGATGATTTATATAACATAAATGTCTCGGGTGTTACATTGTGTTGTACACAATATTGAGTTTCACTAAACAACGATATGCTATTAAAATGTTATTAAAACTGGGCATTATGAATAGTAATACCCACTTTTTGAAATTTTGTAACTTTTATTTTTCGAAATGGACTTCATTTTTGGATTCCGAGTATCGAAATTAGCCTAGGGTGAAATTTTGGTATTTTCTAAAAACTTTCAATTTTTGATGAATAGTGAAAACACTGGGTTACTATTTAAAAATCGACTTTTTATTTAAATAATTATTTATTTTATTTAAATTTATTTTTGGTCAAAATTGATACATAATACCTATATAAGTTCAACAAAATTCATTGGAGTCATTTTATAATAATTTTAGATATATAAAAATTTTATTGAACTTTTCACCGTCTTTTACCAACCTCCTATGAATATTTGCAAATTTACATAAAACATAATTTTACCTCTTCTGTGAGTGAAATTTCGAAAATCTGAGAGACACGGATAATATCAAGGACTAAAATGTGGTTCAGTAAGATAACAATAATTTTTGGTGAATAGTAAATTTTTACTTTTTTTACCACAGTTAAAAGTAAATAGGGTAATTAAGGGTAAAAATGATATTATTATTACCATAAAACATGTCCTAATTTTATTGGATAAGTGTTATTCGACCAAATAAAACCTTCGGAATAAAATATGACCATTTTGGCCCACTTGGATTAAATTAAGACATTTAATATTATTTTATTTAAAGAATAGTTAAAATAGTTAAAATCAAAGTTAAATAACTAAAACATTTTTAATATAGAGTTATACAAAACATAAATTCGACTACAAATATTCATCAAAAAGATAAAAAGATTTCCTAAATAATGGTATTTTATTTGTAATTTTTAGACTTCAAATAATTTAATTTATATATGACAGAACGATGATACAGTAATTATAATAAAATAATATTTTTAGTTTTTCAAAAGGTGCCCCTCTCCTCCCTTATAAAAGGGCACCTCCTCCCTCTCTTCCTCACACCACTTTGAGCATTCAAGCTCAGCCAACCCCTACCGATTTATCTTCTCCACTTCCATAGAAACATCCTAGAGGTCCTGGTCTTCTTCAAAGATCATTTTTAGTGCCCTAAGAGGAGATTAAGAAGAGGCGATTCAAAGAAGAGGTAATGTCCATTACCGATTCTTTCAACTTTATTTCTTCTTCTACTTCTTCTTAATTACTTGTTTCATTATGAAGTAATAACATCAGTATCACTCATATAATTATATTTTATTATAAGTATGAAACAACCATATTTCACCATCTATCCATCCTTCGGAAAATGAAATCATCGCGCGTGCGTACGTACGGAATACCGTCTCCACGCCGTGGTGTAATCTATTTTCCACCAACATCTTACTTGGATGGGTATAATGGTTTAAATAATAACTATATATGATTATTGTAAATTGATATTGATTCTGAAATAGTATACATACACTCCAATACAATTCCAAGCTCATGGGAACGATATCATCGCTCGTGCATACGTACGGCCTACCGTCTCCACAATCTGATGCGACTCGTTCTACATGATCCTCATTACATAATGACTATATAAATGAATTTAATGAATAAATATGATATATATTACACTAATAACATTCTGGAAATGAGATATCTATAACCTAAAGAGAATAATAAGAATTTATTTGACAAAACATGCATAAGAACAAAAAGTAATAAACTCCCGAATAACAAGTGGCAATGAAATATTACTAATAAGAAGCTAATAATATTACAATATATGATATCATAACAATGATTATGATTCTGGAATAAGTCAATGCCATTATTTAAATAATTATACAGGAGTTTTGGACACTTTTGAAGCAAATCGGACCTAAGGTAAGGAAAAAACTCACAATCTCATTTTTATCCGAGATTGTTTATATTTCAGAATTTACTGGGGAATATTTATCATCCACATCCATGTTTACTTAATACGTAATATTATTTATATCCTCCGACAATTTTTAAATCCAATTTTACCCATTGGTGAGTTTTTTATAAAAGATATGAAAGGAATATTTCTTCGTTTTTAGTATGAGGTACTTTTTGACATTTCCGACCAAAGAACGAGAAGAAGGATTTTTTAACTTATAAAGAATGAACGGATTTTTAGAATATTATTTCCATGAATATTCCTTTAAAAGTTTTCATGTTTATTTGTAATCAACTTCTTTTAGTTTAAAATTTTATGACATGTTAAGAAAGGAAAAAAGTTTTTTAAGTAGAAAGTATATTTTCCTCAAGAAAGGAGGTCAAGTGTTTTATCAAAATTATCTTCCATCTAAGATAATATTGGGTTCTGTTTCTATTCCTATTTTTACATTTTTTTGATTATGTTATGATGGAATTATTTTTATGATTTCCTTTTATCTTATATGGATTATGTTATGGTGGCATGATGATAAAGAATCCCATTTTTTTACATGGGTTATGCAATGATGTATGATTTATGATTTTGTGGCAAAAATAAGAATAGTTTCATTATGAGATGGGTGGGAGCTATATCTCCCTCCAATGCATTGGGTAAAGATTTATATCTCATGAGATAGACATGGCTGGAACGGAAGGTTAAACCGGTTTAGTGAAACAGGACTGGAACGAGGATTGAACTCGGTTCATAAATGGACTTTGCCTGCTAATATAGTCTTGGCAATGAGTCTTGACTACTATGAAATGACTCTCTATAATTATGTGTGTATTCCACAAAGTTTCATGTTTTATGTTATGATTATTGGGATTACATTTCACTACTATGATTTATCCCATGTTATGAAATTATGACCTCTTTTGCAGGTTAAGATTTCCAAAATGTTATGTTCTTATGAATATGATGTGATTGATATTTCTTTTGTTTACCCTTAGTGAGAATTTGAGCTCACCCTTTTGTATGTTTTCTTTCCCCAGGCCAGGAAGAAGGTTATTAAGTAGGATATTCCAAAAGTGACTCTATATATGATGAAATGGCTGGGAGAAAGTTTAGATGCTTTATGAACCAGTTGTTTTTGTTTCCCAGTTTCTAAAGACATTATACCTATACAGTCCTTTCATGGTTTTGTTATATGTTTTAATAAGTGTACTTCAATTTTGAAGTATTAACAATGTATGAAAAGTATGGGTCGTTATACTCCCCCCACCCCAATACCCATAAAACCAAACCATCTCTCAATGCATAGATCTATTTACATTATAAAGACCTAAAACAATGACGTCTAATTCAGTACCCATGATTCTCAAGTGGGTGTGAGTATAACTCATTAGGCTTCCATCAATGGTGTCCCTCAAAAAATCTTTTATAAACTTTGTGTATGTTGAAGTTCCTTAATAAACCATTGAAGTGAAATATTATAATCCATCATTGATCCTTAGGTACTGCAGTGAAACTCAGGATCTACCATACATACCTCTTCTAGTGGAATTTTATTTCAATATGATACATAACCAATTCTAAGGGTCGAATAAGCACCCTCATATAATACCATCATATATTATATGCCCTTGTGTGGCTAAGAGGACCTTATGAATATCTCAATTATATCCTAATTCCTCGGTGGGATATGTGGGGTAATTGTGTATAGCCATATCAAATAAGTCTTTGATCGGATAAGAAACCCTGTTATATATCACAATACCTCATAAGTCTCCAAGGAGATATGATACCCACCCTAATATATTTTTATAAAAAAAATAATCGTGGGGATAAGTGGTATCCTTAGATGTCACCATACATCAGCAGTCCTCACAGAGGATAAGTGACCACCAAGGTATCAGAATATATTATATTTCTAGTAGGGATATAATCATCCCACATGGATATCACTATATATCATAACAATATCCAAGCTAAACATTACAATTTATTAAAGGGGTTGATACTTTCCGAACCATGGAATGTGGATGGGTTTCAACAACATAGGGAATGTACTCAACCAAGTACTGAACCCATAATAACCACATACTACACCACAGTAGCATAAATTTACAACACACTATAATTTTATGGTCCATCCAATGGAATATTTTAAGGAACACCTCACTTGGTGGAAAAGGATTATTCTCTATAGTTATCAGCAGACTGCTAATATCATGAAAAATGTAATTCCAATATGAAATATAAGTATAAAACTATTTAATTAGGAAACTATCTAGTGAAAATTAATTCAGCAAAACCACACATCATATGACCATAGAAACAAGATTTGACCTTAGTGATAATATCGGGGCTTCCTACCTTATGACCATTGAAAATTTTCCATTGAATATCAATAGTTGATTTATAACTAACCACCCTTAATAAATAAATAAATAAATGAAAATCCATAAAATTAGATATAAATTTATATGACCAATTTATGTATCCAAAATACTGAGAAGAATGAAGGAACACCATAAAAGGAGAGATGGACTCATTAGTGGAGATCTAAAAAAATGAATGGAAGATGAAACCATTAATGAATGAGTAAGATCACACATAAAAAGAAAAGAAGATGAGTGAAAAAAAATTGGAAATAACTACTATAAATGGGGAGAGAAAATTATTATTATGTTTTAAAAATTATAAATTTTTAAGGATTCTTTAAATGGAAACTAAATAGGTGGATTAGAAACATGACCAACATGGTCATGACACAACACCCCCCTCAAGGGAAAACCCATAAAACCCAATACTTTAAGACTTCATGGTGTAGCCTTCCCCTCCCTAGTGGAAGGAGATTCACCTAGATTGTCCTCACGATTATTCCCTCCTAACATAGTGCACACCCTCACGATCCCTCATGGAATATCCAAAGTGGTCAAAAAATGACTAGCCTTCCCCACATAAAATTTCCAAAATGAATACATGAGAGTTATCATGAAATTTATAGGGGTCCAATACAAGATATTACAAAAAAAATTGTATCTATTGTTTGATACCTAATGTTCAATAGGGTTTGATACATAGGGTTTCATTAATTAAGGGCTTCCAAAACTCAATGGAATTTATAATGGTTGCTACAGTTTGATATGTAAAGGTTTTCAAGGACTAATACATAAGGGTTAGAAGGTTTTAATATGTAAAGGTTATCAGGGAAAAATACATAAGGTTTTTTATGATTCAATGCATAAATTTTAAATAATCGATATGTAAAGGACTATAGATCCAATATGTAAGGGCTTCTATATCGTAAAAGAATATGTAATGATTAATAGATTCATGTGTAAGGGTTTCTATATTAGGAAACTCAATACATAATTCTTACTCTACTGATATGTATGTTTTTCAAGACCACCAAACCAATACTTAATAGTAATCATAATGATTAAAAATCTGAATCCATGAAATGATCCTCAATACCCAAATTGAAATCTTACTCTATTGTAGTATACTCCTATACAACACCCATAATACTACAATGACCATGGATACTGTGTGGTCCTTTATTATCCAAACGAAATAAAATGAAACACATGTGACCCTCACAATATTGTAACACCATTGGATACCTCTTAACTTATTCCAAACATTGGAAGACTAAATATCACATAGGAACCCATCACAATATAGCCTTCACCTGTCACAAAATGATAGTCCACATGTAGTAAAATTATAGACTAATTTTGGGGATACCTCAAAAAAAACATTTCCTAGTTCCCAATTAAAACCGATTACAAATAAAAAATTTGAAATACACGATGTTTAGAAAAACAATTAAATGGTTTGGACCTCAATAATGTATGATGTTTACTATATCTCCACCATATAATTTCTTTTCCTTGAGCTGTATTCTTGATCATCACTTATTCATGCAAGTGAAAAAAATTTGTTTGTTGTGCACGCATATCATTCTAATTATTTCATATATCCTATTGGATCCACCCACACTATAACTTCTCTCATACCAGGAGAACTATCATCCCACAAAGTGTTTTCTCACTTCGATCCACAATATAGTCTGGAACTCCTCAAATGATTCATCAACCTAAAGTGTTATGTCACTGTTACTTATAACATTATATATATAATATCCCCTAATACAAGACACCTGAAATACATTATGCATGGAAATAAATGTTTGAGGAAGATCCAAGTGGTATTCCACCATATGAATCCTATTGATAATATCGGATATCCTCTAAAACTATGGTATTAATTTCCCCTGGTTATGAATATAATCATTCTAAAATCGATTATAAACTATTTAGAATGCATTATTTCCCACCTTGAACTCTAGATAAATCATACAACCATTTCCAACTATGATTAGTCTTTATCGACTTCTTAATATTTAATTTATTCTTTGATGAAACCTATATGTGAATCACCCCAATAATCACTAATTTTATAGCATATAGATTCCATTGTGGTGATCAAAATTTCATATCATATAAATCATATAAGGGAGGAATCAGAATCAATTCTAGGTAACCATTGTTATAGGAAAACATAAAATGTTACAGGCGACTCTACCACGATCCCTTGAAATCTTGGACATACACCCATAACAGGTCCTCTAATATTTTGATGGTACACTCATACTTCCTATTAGTCTTGGGATTATATACAGTGTTTAGATAAAATTTCATGTAAATTTACTTTTATGACACTTTCTAGAAGCTTGATTTAAAATAGACCTCCATGCCTGAATTTATAGTTTTTGGAACCACATGAAATCATATTATCTCTTGTATATAGATCTTACCCAACTCATTAACTAAGAACTTCTCTTTTATCAGTATAAAATGACAAACCTAATTCAACTAGTCTATCCAAACCAATTCACATCATATTCTTTGGGAATCCTTGACAACCCCATAAAATGATCCATTATCACATCATTCAACTTCCACTTGATAATGTGTAATGAACGGAGAAGATGATTGAGATGCTTGTGATAATACTTCACCAATTAATTAATGGAGCACCATGTAACAAACCTACTATATATTTCTTTATCCTATACCCCTAGTATAGTCTATGAATATCATAGTATATCTCAGAAATTATAGTGTGAATATCCCATATCAAATATTGTGAGTCCCTTATCATCTCCTCACACATTCTCATAGGAACCACAATACAACCTCCATATTAAAGGGTCTCATCAACATTGATAAATGAATTTATTAGTGTATACCAACTATATATATCCATGAAGACATGATATCTTATATATAATAGTTGAATCTTATATACCATCTTAAGGATTGATGAACTGAAGTTAAGGACGTAGGTGTCTCTTGGACGTGATAATCCTAAACGTAAATATAAAACTCAATGAAAAGATAAATAATATTCCACTTAATTGTGGAATCTTGAACCACTTGTGACTTATCCTTCCTACTCTACACATAAGAATGAATATTACTATACTTGTGGGTATACACCATCTCAAAATTGAAATACTATTTGATCTCAACCAACCCTTAATGCTGATATTTTATATCATAATACAAGAAAATATATCCCAATATACTATTATCCATGTAGACTATGAACCACTAATAAAAAATATAGTTCTTCTAACACATCTGTTCATGAACACTTACCACTCACTCAAGATCAAGCATTGAATCATTTTGATCATGAAATCCCAACTTCTTACACGTATATGAAACTAGACAACACTGCTAAATCTTAATCGATCAAAGAACAACTCATTAATAATAATAATATAACCTATACTCTTTACCTATATTAGCTAAGTTCATGGTTAATGATGTCATCAACCTACCATTTATCTCCTTAAAGGGCCATTAAAAAGAATATGTCTGCATAATATTTACCCATTTCTCATAAGGTCTGTTTTAGTACTCCAAATTGTGAAACATATTGCTTGAATCACTGGTAATTTCCACCGAATCATATGAATCTATAGATCTAAAAACCATTCTTTGTTCAATTTCAATAAATCACATCACTAACCTTCATAGAGTCCAATGGTACAACAATATCCAATATAAATTTCTCAAACGGGTGCACTTGATAAATATAAAATATGTACTTTTAGAGCTATGAATACAATTGGTGATCTCTAAATTTACTCAAATCAATTTACAAATGAGGGTGTGTTTATTTCTGACAAGGGGTATAGAATAATATCATAAAAACCACAACCATAAGGGAATCCAAGTATGAAGAGATGTCTATATTCATCTTGGCTATAAACACTTCCAAGATGTTTTTTAATCATAACAACATCAAAAGGTACTCATATAGACCATAAATTCTCCCAGACACAGTATGGGGTATGTTAGAAGGCATCACCCTTAACTGAATCCTAATCTAAAATCAATATTGGATAAAATCCAACCCATCTCAGTTAGTCAAATAGAACCTGGATACATGGTATAGGATAATGGTTCTTAACCAAAACTTGGTTCATCGTCCAATAATCCATAAAACCAGAAAATGAAAAAACTGATATTTCAAAGAAAAATACTAAAAAATGGGGATTTCTCGATAATAAAAATCTCTTCTCCAATAAATATTCTAGCTGATTCTTTATATCCCAGAGATCTATATGATCTATCCTATATGGAACAATTTTCATGAACTTTGTACTGAGTAATATCTCAATTGTGAACTTAATATTATGCTAGGGTGGAAATCCTAATAATCTCATGAGAATAAATCTTAAAACTAGTCAAATATATGAGGAACGATCACATAAAACATCTCCTAAATATCTATAATTGAATAGTAAATCATGGAAAATATCATACCTAACCACTGAAAGATAGCTCCTACAAAATATTCTTGTACATCCCATTCCTTGACTCATGAATAATAGTCTCCCTCAACAATGGAACATGATACCCATCATTAGAAATAATCAATGTGGGATTGATAGTTAACCAAACAATCCATTTCAAATAGAACATTCAAATTTATCATCTCTAGCACAAAACAAATTATAAAAGAATCTCTAAAATCACTATGTGTCACTCAAAACACTTCTGAATAATCTCATACCATGTTTTAAATGTGTATCGATTGACATCACCCCATATAGGTACTATTTGGTAAACCCTTAACCATTAAAATAAATAGCAGATATAAAATAATATGATGCACAAGGTAAAATCAAGAAAAATCGTACATCAAACCATATATTTCTCAACATAACAATTAGGCGAAGTATGCTCAATAACATTAAATTGTATTAAATCTCACCTTTGACCTATTTCCATAATCTCCTGAAATGTTCATCTATTACAATTTTGGTACCCATTTCCCTATGTACCACATCCCACATCATGTCTTGGAAGATACAGAGAACTCCAGCCACCCCTCTATTTTAGCACTCTTGGTCCCACTCTATGAAACGTCCTGACCCGGGTCACCCATGAACCAGTGACTAGACCGACCGCCACATGACCTCAAGTGTGTCTCCCATTACGCCAGAGCTTGCCGACTAGCAGCGAGGGTCTACGGATAGTCATTTAAGAGACTACACCCTCTTATCAGAGTTGCACAATGGTATATTATTGTGGATAACAAACAAAAGAGAAAGCAGTTACTCATAAATGACAAACAACGGAAGACAAATAATACTCATTTGATAAAAGTGGCCAACTCCAAATTATACAGAAGGTGCATGCATGACATGTAAATGATACAAAATAGAAAACAGTGAACAAAACAGTGTGCTTTACATTCCAATATAGAAATAAACAAATAATGACTCAAAGCCCCAAGGGAGATCTCCTCGAGCATCACAATCCTCTTCTCGGTCCTTTTCTCGCAACCCCCAAGTAAATGCAAACAACATAGTCCTGCAACCAAATAGAATCTACTCGGGTACCCTGTGCAATAGTGGCCCGAGTAGGGTGTGAGTTATAAATCTCAGTAGGCCAGGACCACCGGTGTCCACCCCAAATCCAGACATTTAATTAATAACTTATAACACGTGAAGGAATGCACAAAATAAAGTAAACAGTACAAAGTAATTATAACCCAAGTACTTGCTTCAGGCCTGAGCTGGTGTCTGAACCTGCACTATTCATTTGTAATGCATACTCAACAATAATTACATAATCATTTTTCATTTATCAATTATTCCTATCATAATAAATTATGAAAGTCTTGAGATTAGGCCTACGCCCGACATTACCCATATAAGTCACTCACCAAAGTTTTCACTAAAGACCATCTATGTAATCAAAATAAAGACCGAATCCAATCTTGTGCTTTGGCTTGGATAACGTTTCATAAGTTATTCATTTAAATCATTCACATATTATGTCTATGCTCTTCCACTAAAATAGTGATTTGCTCCTGGGTCCATCCACTAAAAGTGGTTCTCCAAATTCATTAATAAGTCTAAACCCTTTCTCATAATCAATTCACAAAACATCATGTCACAATATCAATCATTAACCATTAACTCGTTTCAAGCCTGAAGAATTGGACCCACAGTCCAATGTTAATTATTGGGTGTATAATGTCATGTATAGCACCCTCATGAGTATTTGGAGCATCAGTCCATGTCTCACAACCCATGGGTATTTTGAGCATCAGTCCCTGGCCCATAAAAGAATATTTTCTTGCAAGATGGATGTAGAACACCATGTCTAGCACCCTGTGAGTATTTGGAGCTTCATCCCATGTCTCATAACTCATTAATCAATCATACATATACACCTATCATTGGTGTAGAACATCATTTCTAACACCTTGTGAGTATTTGGAGCATGAGTCCCTATCTCACTACCCATTCATCAATCACACATACATATTTATCATTGGTGTAGAATACTATATCTAACAACAAAAAACAAACCCATTAATTAATTCTACAATTAATTAACAACACAAATCACTCTTCAGACAAGTCAACACTTAATTATCAATTTAACATCTCATAAATTAATAATTAATTAACAATTAATTATTTTAGCAGACTAACTGAATAATGAACTCAACACTTATTTATCCAATTTCATTAACAAGTCTGAACTTGTACATTCATAAAATGGTTCGTCCATGACATTAAAAATTCACAAGCACACCATAATCACCTCACACAACATATAATATTTTAAAACAACTCCATCCAAGATAACTAAAGATATGGAAAACTAATACACAAAAAAGGTACTCCTGGCCAACAATCGTAACAGCCAATCAAATCATAATCTGAACTTAATTTTTTCAAATTAATTAATTCAAACAATAATTAATTAAATAATATCTCATTAACCAATCATCAATTAGTTAACTAGTTATCATTTAACATGTAATAATTAATCCCTCCATTAATTATTAACAGTTTCTAAAATTATCCTCCGAACATGTCAAATATTTAATATTCCCAATAATTAGTAAAGGACAAAAACTCATTCCAACTCATGACTTGATAATTAATTCTACAATTAGTTATCCTTATACTTAGTCTCATCATTCCAATCATTTAACGGTTTAAACATATCACTTTAACCGAGTTATCGAAACATGATTAAACTCAACACAAGTTCAAGTCCTCACTTATCTCAGGTAGGAGTAACTAATCAATAAAATCAAGTGTCATTCATCGACATATCAAAATCAAGAAATTTCACATTATCAATTTATTTAAAGAATCGATAATTCTTAAATAATGTGTTAATGATTTTTGACCCTACCTCAGGGTTTCTTTCGGAAACCATACTGAAAGAAGAACCTCAAGAGAAACGGGTTGATTCTTCAAGAAACTTCCTTAGATCACTTCTCTTAGAAAGAACGAGACCAAAACACATCAAACATGGAATCCGCACACATAGATAAACACATAACAGGCATAGATCTAAGAATCCAAGAAAAGAGGAGATGTAGATCTAAGTTGATCTAAGAAACCGAACAAGAACGAAGAATAACATCAACCTACTTCAATAAACCGACTTCGATTCGCCAAGAGAAGCCTTTGTTTCACCGACACAACGCTTGGGAGAGGTTTTCCTACCTTCAAGGAAGAGTAATCCCGAGTTATGGTTGTTTAAAAGGAAAAACGAGCCATCTAAAGGAAAAAATGAGAAAGATCCACAATTTAAGGATCTCGTTTAACTGCCCGCATGTTTAGTTCGCACGGTTTGACAAAACGTGCGCTAACTGTGGATTAGCTAATTCCCTGGCCACCCTTATCGCATGGTTTGGCTTCACGTTTAGACAAATCGTGCTCCGCCCATGCGGAAGCAACAACCTCCAAGGCCAACTATGCACAGTTTGGCCGCACGGTTTGACAAACCGTATGCCGCCCGTGCGACTTCCCCTTTACCTCAAAAGTTGTATCAAAGTTAGAAAAAAATGACATCTTCAAGTGATCCAACACACGGAATAAGAGACAAACCGTGCACCGCCTGTGCGACTTCCCAATTACATCAAAACCTGTAACAATGTTAAAAAAAACGAAATCTTTAGTTGATCCAAAAAATAGAATAAAATTCCAGAGCTCAGTTTAAAAAGTAATATCATTGATAAACCAAAAAAGAAAGTCAGAAACATTTGTAATTTTAACTCAGTTCAAAACATGGGATATTATATTATACCCACCTTAAAAACATCTCTTCCCCAAGAATCCATCGGGAACCACTACTAAAACAACCGACCTACCAAGGTCATTTAATCTTGTTATAAGTGATGTGTTGTGTTCCCAATGCCAAACACACCTTTAAACCTTCTCAAAACCGATGGATAAGCCTTCTTAACTAGATCCAAAGATCACTCTAAAGCTCAAACATCGAAACAGATCTTATATCTTAGGTCATTAGAAGGACCTTGTCAACATTAAAGGTTGAACTTCGATCAAACAACGGAACAGGTTTCTCAGGCTTCCCTCAAAGACGGCATAGACCCAAAAGCCACTTTCACCCTTTTTCTGATGACGTTCCTTTAAAACTAATCCAAAACCATCTGAAAGTATAACGACGTCCTTAACCAATATCTGGTAAATTTTCCATGTCAAGCCATCGCAAGGCTATTTCAATAACAACCGTGCCCAACCGCGAATAAGGAAGTAGCCCATAGAATCAACTCCTCTCGTGTACTACATAGATAAAAACCTCTCATCAATCCCAACAACATTTAAACTATAGAATGGCCCAAGACCAACGTTATCTTAGTGTCTCCATGACGAGGTCAAGATAGGGAACATGCTCATCGTGTCCTAAAGAGCACACTAAGAGAAAACCGAGGTCAGGAAGAAGATCAGTCAAACCATTACCGAAAAAATATGTTCTAAAAGATCATAATCACCTGCCAAAACGTTCATCGAGAACAAGGTGACAATACCCACATTTGGATTTCCCATGACATCTCAAGAAAAGATCAGACGCTCAATAGCACACTAGATTAAAAACAAGATCGGCATGTCAAAACACTCGGGTCTTTCAAAAACTAATCCATGTATTGAAAATAAATTGATTCTTTAACGCTCAAGTCACTCTACATGGAGTTGACCAGAGACCGTACTCAATAGTACAAAAATACTTATTACGGAGTCATATTGCCTCATATGACCATTTTTCTGGACAACGCCATAACCAGTCATCCATTACTAAGAAGAGAGGGTCAAACAAAGAACAAATCAGTTGACCATGCCTGAGGCATGTCTAGCCACCTGACAAAGAGCATTACTTGATGCTCAAGCCCACAACAAGCTCAAGAAACAAATCACAACCCATTTGAACAAGGGTGTATTTGGAAACTAGATGTCCGACCTGGGACAACGACACCCAACAACTCCAAAAGAGTGAGAAAAGACATAGTGCTAAGAAGGAATTTAAGTTCTGAGGTCGCTATCGACCATAGGTTTTCCCCTTACGATGAAAAAGTGTCAACTCTAAACAGGGTCACATCAAAAAAGTCACTAGGCTCAAAAACTGAACATAAGGCCATTTATAAGGAGAAGAACACCTATGGAAAGTACTCATGCTTATGTTACAAGGAAACTCAAGAGAAGTCTGAACTATCCTTTACAAGAGGGTTTTAAATATTGGACCCCACAAAAGGTTCCATTTCCATGGCTCTTATAATTAATCACTTTTAATCATTAATCATCAAATGATTTAATCAAAACATCAAAGCACCATTTTCAAAATGCCCCAAGGAAAAATAGGCAAGCTTCATAAAACTCCATTTTTAATACATTTTTGTTAGTTGACATCCGATCATTTCCAAGAAATGTATCCAAATAAATTCCTTTTAAGAAGATAAGGCGACCTACGAGGATCTTATTTTATCCAACCTGGGTTCTTTAAAAATCAACCCAATAGCAAACGCGCCGGTTTTAAAATTCCAAACACCCAAATGGGTTATCCCATAAAAAAACTCCCAAACTAGCATACTTGGTCCCAGTTGCATTTTGGAAGCTATCCATTTGATTTCAAATAAAAAATATATATCTTTCACAATTAAAAGCATTTCACAAGGCATCAAGACATCACATTTGAAATAAGAAGTCATTTCCCAATTCATGAAGTGCTCAAACACTCCATGGATAGATAAGTGTCTCCCATTAATCGATACCAATTTCAATTCATAAATTAACATGATCAACCTAATGGATGAAATTATATGGGTGGATACCTACCAATCGATAAGGCTCCCATACACCTTATCGCTAGATTTTGGCTCCCATTTAACAAAATCAAAATTCATTTAACATTTTAACTTTAGCATCCCTTTCACATATCAAAACATCGTTATCATATAATCATAAGCAGTAACACACCAACATGCTACAACACGGAAGCATGTCACAACAACAAATTAGGCTAATAACCAAGGTAGTATGGAATATAATCACTCTAGCATGTTAAATCATTCACCGAAACATTATATATAAAGAGGCATGCTAAAACAGATCAAACATGGCATTGCACCCAAGGAACACAGAATAATTTAGCAAGCATTCTACTAATGCAACTACATGGCATGTTATATGCATGACATGTGAATCTCTAAGTGACTAAGATGATGCATGTATGAAACTTCCTTTCCATATCAGGTCATGAAAATATTCTTTTCAAAATTCTCAAAATCAATGAATAGCGAAAAATACACCAATCAATCAAGGTGAAATCATATCAACTGTAACCTCTAATAGTACAAACATCAATTCCCATCCCCACCCACTTGGTCATTTCACGTACGTGAGGAGATCAGTCCCAAGCACGGATATTAACCCAAGCATCGACACATTCCTGGTATCCTTTCTTCCAACCCCAGAACAGTAAGACTAAGGAAAAGAAATAAACCAAAACCTTTGATACCACATTGTAACGTCCCGACCCGGGTCACCCCTGAATCGGTGACCGGACCGGTCGCCACATGACATCAAGCGCGTCTCCCCTTACGCCAGAGGCTGCCAACTAGCAGCGAGGGTCTAAGGATAGTCAGTGGGGATACTATACCCTCTTATCAGAGTTGCACAGTGGTATATCAGTGTGGATAATAAACAATAGAGAAAGCAATTACACATAAATGATAAATAGTAAAAGACAAATAAAACTCATTTGATAAATGTGGCTCACGCCAACTTATAAAGTAGACGCATGAATGAAATGATAATGATACAGAATAGAAAAAAGTGAACAAAACAGCATGCTTTTCAGTCCAATACAGAAATAAACAAATAATGACTCAAATCCCCAAGGGTGATCTCCTTGAGCAACCTGAGCCTCCACTCAGTCCTCTGCTCCCAACACCCATGTAAATGCAAGTAGCATATTCCTATAACCAAATAGAATCTACTCAGGTACCCAGTGCAATGGCGGCCCAAGTAGCGTTTGAGATATAAAAATCAGTATGTTTGGACCACTAGTGTTTACCCCAAATCTAGACATTTAACAAATAACTTATAACACATAAAGGCATGCATAAAATAATGTATGCAGTACAAAGTAACTATAACCCAAGTACCTGCTTCATCCCTCAGCTGGTGTCTGAACCTGTACTATTCATTTTTCATGCATACTCAACAATCATTACATAATAATTTATCATCTATCAATTATTCCAATCATAATAAATTATGAAATTATTGAGATTTGGCATACGCCCAACATTCCCCATATAAGTCACTCACAAAATATGTCTCTAAAGACCATCTATGTAATCAAAATAAAGAATGAATCCAAGATTGTGCTTTGGATTGGATAACACGTCATTAGTTATTCATTTTAATCTTTCATATATTATGTCTAAGCCCATCCACTAAAATAGTGAATCACTCCTAGGTCCGTCCACTAACAGTGGGTCACCCAATTCATTAATAAGTCTATACCCTTTCTCATAATCAATTCACAAAACAGCATGTCACAACAGCCTTCATCAACCATTAACTCGTTTCACGCACGAACAATTGGACCCATAGTACAATGTTAATTAATGGGTGTAGAAAGTAATGTCTAGCACCCTCATGAGTATTCGGAGCATCAGTTCATGTCCCAAAACCCATGGGTATTTGAAGCATTATTCCTTGACCCATAAAAGAATATTTTATTGCAAGCTGAATGTAGAACGCCATGTCTAGAAACCCGTGAGTATTTGGTGCATCAGTCCCTGTCTCACAACCCATTTATCAATCATATATATTCCTCTATCATTTTTGTAGAAGGTCATTTATAACACCTTGTGAGTATTTGGAGAATCAGTCCCTCTCTCACTAACCATTCATCAATCACACATACACATTTATCTTTGGTGTAGAATACCAGATCTAACACCATAAAACCAACCCGTTAATTAATTAAAAAATTAATTAACAACACAAATCACTCTTCAGATAAGTCAACACTTAATTGTCAATTGAAAATCTCATTAATTTATAATTAATTAACAATTAATTATTCTAGCAGGCTAACTGAATAATTAACTCAACACTTATTTATCCATATTCATTAACACGTGTGAACCCATCCATTAAAAGAATGGTTCATCTAGGAAATTAACAATTCACAAGCACACCATAATAATCTCACACAACATATCATATTTTCAAACAACTCCATCCACGACAACTTAAGGCATGGAAAACTAAAATTCCTAAAAAGGTACTCCTGTCCAACAGTCGTAATAGCCAATCAAATCATAATCCTAACATAATTTTTTCAAATTAATTAATTCAACAATTAATTAATTAAATCATATCTCTTTAACCAATCATCAATTGGTTAACTAGTTATCATTTTACATGTTATAATTATTCCCTCCATTAATTATTACCAGTTTCCAAATTATCTTCCAAACATGTCAAATATTCAATATTCCAAATAATCAGTGAAGGCCACAAACCCATTCCAACTCATGACTAGATAGTTAATTCTAAAATTAATTATCCTTATACTCAATCTCCTCATTCCAATCATTTATCTCTTTACATATACCACTTTAACCAAGTTATCCAAACATGCTTAAACTTAACACACGTTCAAGTCCTCACTTATCTCATGTGGGCGGAACTAATCAATAACATCAAATGTTTCATTCATCGACATATAAAAAAAAAAGGGAAATCACATTCTAAATTTATATTAAGAATTTATATTTCTTAAATAATGTGTTAAAGATTTGGGACTCTACCTCTGGGTTTCTGCCGAAAACCATTACGAACGAAGAACCTTAACAGAAATGGGTTGATTCTTTAAGAACCTTCCTTAGATCACTTATCCTAGAAAGACCAAGACCAAAACACATCAAACATGGAATCCACAAACTTATATCTTCCCATAACAGGCATATATATATGAACCCAAGAGAATTGGAGAAGTAGATCTAAGTAGATCTAAGAAACCGAACAAGAATGAAGAAGAATATCTACCTAGCTCTAGAAACCAGCTTTGATTAGCCAATAGAAGCCTTTAGATCTCCTCCAAAACACTTGGGAGAGGTTATCCTACCTTCATGGAAGAGTAATACCGAGTTAAGGCCACATAGAAGGAAAAACAATCTATATAAAGGCAAAAACGAGTGAGATCCACTATTTAAGGATCTCGTTTAAGTGCTCGCACGGTTACTTCACATAGTTTGAAAACCCATGCGCTAAACGTGCGTTAGCTACTGCCTTGGCCACCCTTCATGCATGGTTTGCCTGCATATTTAGGCAAACCATGCACCGCCCGTGAAGAAGCTACTACATCCAAGAACAACTATGCACGGTTTGGCTGCACGGTTAGACAAACCATTCATCGCCCGTGAGACTTCCCCTTTACCTCAAAACTTCTATCAACATTCAAAAAAACAACATCTTTAGGTGGTCCAACACTCGGAATAAAATTCTGGAGCTCGGATTAGAAAGAAAAATTGTTGATAAACAGAAAAAGAAATTCCGAAACATTCGTAATTTTAACCAAGTTCAAAACAAGGGATCTTATACTCTATATCTCTGTTTTTGACCATATCCTCTATCATTAGATAATTAATGACTGCTAAAATAATACCACTTTAGATTCCCCACATTCCCATGCGATTGATCCTCAACTGGAGGCCAGTTTTTCTGATAATGAACATGATAATTTTATCTATACTAGTAACACTACATATAACATCCACTATTAGGTGGACCAGATGAAACACCATCCTTCCCAGTCTGCACAAAACCTAACCAACATAAAGAATCACAATAGTGACTCCTACTACCTAAGGAACATTATCTTTTCCCTTAGTATATGAAAAATGGAAAACACTTCTACAATCATTTCAGTTATACACATATATGAGGGCATGATTCACAACCTATGAGAAATAATATATATGAATGAAATTCCCCTATATATAAGTTGAATACCTCAAACAATACTTAATGCATCTAGACATAGATTCCTTATACATGTATAATATAATGAAATAATTTAAACATCTATAAAATAGTTTACATACTATATAACCAAAACCAATCGTTTAGTATGACGAATAAACTCCCAAAATGTATCAACACTCAATATCTATACGAATTAATGATCATAAACAAAACCTAAAATCTCACCAGGATAACTGAACATAATGGTGTCTTGTACCAAGATATCACTCCAGTTTATGGTTATGTATCATCACATATAATTCATTAAATCTAACCTCCAATTAGGGGGTGTCTCAAGATAGTAAAAAAGTGTCTAGGTCAACTCTACATAAAGATTATTTTACCAGGGGAAACCCTTATCTGTGAAAAGAGAATGATGCTACATTTTAAAATTCTACATCATCATGGACATTGATGATACAACTTGTGGGGTCTCTCGATCCATAGAATTCATAACCAATGACCAGATCTCTTAGGGTTGAAAATGCATAGTCATTGTTTCAACAATTAGGGGTTCCAGATCAACTATATGTGGGGTTTGTCTATCCACTTTATCTTAGAAACCCACTAGATGTCTTCATGGGTATATATATCAATAATTTCAAACAAAAATTTCATAACACTTCCCTATCACATCTCTTGATATCATAGTTAGGTTAAGATGTTAGAGTCATAACATATTTTGAGTATATATACATTCCCAAAATCAAAAATATCTTATAACATGAAAACTCTCTCTAGCCACATCTTTCAACAACCAAGGCAACTTTCAAAGAGATACTTGACCAATATCCTTCCATTTCCATTTTTTCATTACAAGTGTGTATTAACCATGGTATTGTTAAATAAAATTTCAATAACTAGTAGAGGGAGAAAATTTATATGTTTATGGTGAAATTTTACTTAACCAATACCTTTTGGTAAATATGAAATTTAATAATAAGAAACACAAAAATACCAAATAAGTAATCAATTAGATAAAATTACCTAATCAGATTATATAGGAAGAAATTATATATGTTTTTTCTTAAACATTAAATAACTAACATCCATGTCATAAATAGGGTAACCAACAAAATTTAAGAACATAAATTTATTATGGATCCTATATTCATAGAATGATTCATTGGAACACACCATCTTCTCATCTTAGGATATGAGTAAAATCACATAAATCATAAATTATAAAAAAATGCATAATCATTAGAAAACTAACCCAACCATAAAAATGAATACTAAAAAATTATCAGCCCTAGAAACTATGACTTCTTTCATACATAGAATGGTTATTCCGATACACAAGATCCATACAAAGAAACAAAAATATTTTACATTCTGTAAACCATTACCAAAATGGATGATGAAAGAAAAGAAACACTGTTTTGATACAACTTTGTAAAATCCTTGGCCATGTTCACCTCTATTATGAAATAACCATGGAACTACATATCTCTGGTGGACTTCCATGTACACCAGTTTTCATCAACTTATAGTGGTGGTCTAATAATAATGTGGGGAGAATGTACGCCATTTATCAGGTAATCACAAACAATAGTTGAAGTAATGAAACTTAAAACCATCTAAATGACATAGAATTAACCATTATCATAGACCAACACAAATAAAAAAATACAACACAGGTTATAGAAATATAAAAAACTATACAATTCATACATGGAATATAAGAATATTCTGGATCCTAAATGGGTGGATAACCTGCATCAAGGTCTATAAAATAAAATCAAAACTAAATTTATGGAAAACACAACACATGTATTTTATTCTAGGCCTAGTTTCATCTCCTGACTCATTCTATGCTAACTAAATCAACCATCATGCATAGGGTATATACCCTTTTATAGTCCAGTCACCATGTATTCATCTTAAGAATGCTCAATGTTTGAGAATATATGAGTATAACATAGTAACCCCCCCAAATGACATCTATAAAAATATATAATATAAAAAGAGTGTATTATAATGTGATATAATAAACCACTAAAGAATACAAAAATAAATCAACACACATCCCTGGGTATTATTGTGACACCCAAGATTAATCATACCTGATTCAGCTAGTTCTCGATGTCTCTAAACATGACACATAACCAAAATCAAGGCTCCAATAAACACACATCCAAAATAACATAGTCCATATATCACCACTATATCATAGGTTCTATAGGGGATAAGAATATCACCAAAAAACACAAAATAACACAATTCATCTAGAGGATAATTGACCCTATCAGATGTCACAAAATATTGTAGGTCTATTAGGATATATGAGGTCTGTATAAATATCACCAAATAACATAGATATTAATGGGTATTAGTGGTCCTCCCACATATCACCGTATAGAATATGTCCTCAAGGGATAAGAATCTAGTCAATATATTACCATATATCGTAACTCCATAGGGGGTAAATAAATAATACAAATATCACTGTATATCATAATAATATCCAAAATAAACATTATGGTTTTTATAGGGTTTTGGAACTCTCCTACCCCAATCACATAAATGAGTTTCAATAACATGGGTCATGAACTCATCCATGTACCAAACTCATACTCACTAAATACTACCCCAAACTAGCCAACAAATACCATAGATTCTCAACCTAAGTATTATATTTGTGAATATATTCTTAACCTACTTGGTCATTAATTTTTTAGGGAATGCATAAGGTTCTATCACAAACCTTCCACTAATTTTTTCACATAGTACCTCACTTAGTGGAAAAAGTTTTTGTATATAGAATTATTAATAAAATGCTCACAACATGAACCAGATGATTCTTATAAGAAATATAAGTATAAAACATTTATATAAGTTATGTTAATGTTCCAATTAGTTCGGTATATGAACACATCTTAGGCACATAGAAATGATATTATATCTTAGAAATAGATTATGGACTACCTACCTTATGATAGTAGGAATCCTATTGTTGAATATCATTAGTTATTTTGGTCCCTACTAGATGGAATTAAAAAATTAGAGAAAAAATAAAAAAAAATATATAAATAAAAATAACATGAATATGTCTAACAAAAAATAATAATAATAGTGGAATATCATAAGAGGATAGATAGAATCATTGATGGTGATCAAATAGAATGAGTGGCACATGAAACCCGGGAAAAATGAGGAAGATAACACTTGAATAAGAAAAGAATAGGTGGGAAAATATATGGACAAGCACTGTGTTAAATGGGACGAGGAAACACTTTTTAGCTTTTAATCAATCTAATTTTATTTTAGTTAATATCTTTAAAAAATAACTATATGGGTATACATTATGGTGTGAACACCCTTGTCATAGCATAATGCCTCCTTCCAAGGCAGAACTATCAATCCCAAGCTTCCATCCATCAAGACCTGACCTCCCCATCCATGGTGACACACACTTTCATTGTCTATCCTCATGGTGAAATCCACCAGTAAGGGTAATCTCCCTCACCAACATTCATAGAGTTACCTTAGGGGTTAATGCATGATCAACGATCCACCTGAAAATTTTTATAATGGGATATGTGAGAGATCTTCTTCAATATATAAGGGTCCATTAAGTAATAGTTCAATAAATTGTGGTTTCTGGGTTTTGATATATAAGGAAAATTTAGGTCCGATATATAAGGGTTTAAAACATAGGCATTTATATCAATAATTGAATGGATAAGGGTTTCAAGATTTTGATACGTAATGGTTTGTGGGGAACAATATCTATGTTTTTAGGGTTCAATACGTTAAGGGTTTCAATGGAAAATTTATATGGGTTTATAGGGTACATCAAATAAATGTTACCATACCACTATTTAATGTTTCTCAAACCCCATGCATATGGGTTTCAAGATTACAAAGGCATAGGTATGGATTAACAAATGGTGACATGTTGGCTTCCAGAATGAAATACTCAATATACATAAAGATTAAACCACTAATAAGAATGATTTGTTAGTTATCAAACCCAGTATATATGGTTTATCATCATGGCGTGACACCCATTACCATGACATGATCCTCATTCTCCACATTAAACACTTACACCAGTGGATTTTCCCACTACGCAACACCCACAATTCCATAAATATATTGGTTGCAAAATGGACGTTTACTATCCCCAAGAAATAAAACCCAAAAAATTTAAGCCTCACCATGACACAATTCCCAAGGACATCGCATGATTTTTTTGATACCAAGAAATATAAAACATATATATACACCCATTTAGGATAAACCATAACTCTTCACTACATGATGGTCCACCTATAATAAAATCAATATCCAAAACTTCATCTACCCCCTATAATTAATTCTTAGGTCCCCACTAACAACTGTTACAACTCTAAATATTGAAATATATGGATTTTGAAAAAATTTAAGCAATTTAACACTACAATAAGGTCTGCGGTGTTATATCTAATGATTTGGTATATGAAATATTTTAGAAATAAGTAAATATATCGACAGAAAACTGTTATAATTGTATAGAAAATGGGAAGATTTTGTATTTGAGTAATTGTGTAATTGATATATACAAAATGTGATTATAATTGATAAATTGAAGTGTTTTAATGAAATTATAGTTGTGAGAAATAAATTTGAAAAAAATAATTTTATATATCTTTTAAATTATTAATGTGAAATTTTTAATTATATGTATGGAAGGAATAAGTTGTGTGGTTATGTTTTTGACATCATCCAGATTTGGAGGTGTTTTTATTGTTTTAAAAGTATAAATGTTTTCAATTATAATTTGATGGATGTATTGTGATGAGGTGTCATAGTATAGGTGTTACAAATATAGGAATAACCTATGTTGGTAATTATTTTTATTCTTCTACTCGTTTGGTTTCTTTGTATTTCTTTTACACCACCATATGAGTCATGTGATGTGACCGGTGCACGTTTGATGTTTTAGTTTCCCTGTTATTTGTTAATATTTTATATTAAAGTTATACTAATAGCTGAAAACTCCCCTATACACAATCACTATTATAGACATATTATAGGATATGATGAATAATGGTTTTGTTATTCGATGATGTGATGATAATAATCTACTAAATTGGATATGTGGTAATAATGTGGTCATGAAGTCATGAGGTAGTGAAATGTGGTATTTATCTATGATGTGATATATCTTTATGATGATATTGAATGGATGGAGAGATAGGATATATGTTTTTAGGTGTCCGGGGGACTTGTTTAGTGGAGGATGTGGATAATAGGTTCCTTCAAAAATATATTAATGATTATTATATTAGAAACATTTTGTGAGGATTTTAGGAGTGATCCTTAGTGGGGTGGGATGTTTATTGACATGGTATTGTTAACTAGTCTATTTTTCTTTTTATTCACTATGTCTTTGGTATGAATCTTATATTTTTTTTCATGACCAAGTCTATAGGGGACCTTATTAAGTGTACTTTTATTCTAACCCCTATATCAATAAAATATTTCTACATATTTGTAGTAGAGAGTTACTATGTAGGATGGACAATATTATATCATTTCATAGAGTTAATGGAGTTAGCATTTCCGCTATGGGAGGTTGTTTGAAGAATATTTTTTATTTTTTAAAACTCATGTTTCAGTATAACATTAAATTCATTATTATAATTGTTTTATTTTATATTATTTGATAGTGTACATTTTTTGTTTTATTTTATATTACTAGGATTTATGAGGTTAATACATTTCATATTTATTCTTTATATCATCAATGATATTATCCAAACTATGACCAATAAATGGTAGGATTTTGAGACACACTCAACTTCACTATAGACTTATGATGGTTTACTATATGGATAGGTCATGAAATCTACATGAAAATTATTATATTTCTAAATTATTATAAAAAGTAACATCTTATAGATATTAAATATATTTTTTAAAATGTGTTTTTCAAAATTATTATAAATTTAATATTTCAAAATAAATGATATGTATTACATAATAATCTCTTATATTGAACCCTAAAAATGTAATTATATTACCTAACCTGTATATTAGAAATAGTATGATGAAACTCTGTATAAAAGGGTTAATGGACTATAAAATCAAATAATCTATTTGGTTTTATTTTTTCATATGAAAAAATATATAGAAACCTTAGATAGGTTGGTTCCATAGTCACTAGGAAGGGTTATACACTCTCCAAGGGTTCTATGAGTTCTTTCTTGGTGTCAGTCATACAACTTGGCTGCATTAGGGGAGGATTGGTGGGGATTTTGTTCTCCAAATCTTTATCGATAACCCTAAATATGGATTATTTCCTAAATCACTATAGAATAATTTTCCAACTCTATCTTCCACTCGATTAACTCATGATCACTTCCAATTTCTTCTCCACATGTTGTGAAATGTTCTTGGCCACCATAATCACTATATTTGTTTCAGATCTGAGCCTTTATGATATGAATCCATGTTTTTGTGTTGATCAATGGATATCTAAAGTGATGATAGTTTGGTTTTTGTGTGGCAGCTATTTTATGGGAGGTGGGTGTTCAACGTCTCTTCTGGGTGATAAGCAATGGACTGGTATTTTTCATGTCGTAGTGTGTGGTGGTTATTTTTTACTTTCAGACATTTTTTGAGATCATGATTGGTCTATTGCGGTGAGCTCGATGGAGATGGTAATGGTATGTGTGTACTGTGTATGGGATAGTGTTTTTAATGACTCTTAGTCAGTGGTAATATTAAATAGTGGGATTCTAAATCCATTTTCATTTGAGGATTCAATCATTGTTTACAGGAACATATTCTACATTTTCAATGTGGATTTGTTTGTTTGATTTCTTTTTGATAGCTTTGTTACAATGGACTCTACCTCATTTTATTTGGAATGAATTAATGTAAATCGTAGTGGATGTAGTGTCTTTGACCCCAAAAGTGGGATGTCTATGATGACCACCATCATCAAACATCTTTCTCTTTGGAGGGATGAGAATCTTTTCTGATCATTTTCACTGTGGTTTTTGGTAGTTCTTTCCTTTCATCAAGTTCATAGTTTATTAAGTCCTCACATGAATTATCCTATGGGAAACTCAAAAGAGATATAGGTGTGTTGGAACATATCATCTGGTCCTCCTTCCATATATTAGTGTTGGTTGGAGGGGTGCTATTTCCTATTGTGTTGGTTCAACTTGACACAAATTCACAACAAGGGGGTGAGATGTCTTTATTGACTCCTCTCATATTTCATGGTATAATGTTGTGTGATGAGTCTTTTTATAATTCTTTTATTCACATATTCTTCATTTTTTACATTTGTGTCCTTATTAAGGTATTCAATTCCTCTTTTTAAAGGCATTTATGCCCTGATCTTGTAATGGGATACATATTCTCCAAATCCACAAATGGGGTTTTGTATTCTTTTTTATGTTCAATAAAGGGGGATTAACTCTTGACCTTTTTAAAAATATGTAAAACCCTTAGAGCATATGTATGTAGTGATGAAGTGGTAATATATGATTCTTTCATATCTGTTAAAGTTTAAATTTATATTCTAATGAATATTCAATGTATTAGTATATAAAAACAATGATAATTCATTTAACTATAATTTACATCAAGATTAATCAACATTATTTATATTTTATAAATTAAAATTACTAGAATAATGATGGATTCAATAAATAAAAATTATAAAATATTAAATATTTACCTTTATATTATAGTAAATTTAAATGGTAAATAATAATCAAAATATATAAAAATAAATTTTGAAAAGAAATAAAGAAAAAAGAACCATGAAAATTATATATAAAAAGTTGAAAAAATTTATTATATAGGGTATTTTAGAATTATTATATGAATATTAATGTGTTTTTGGACTTCACCATGTTGAATTTGTGGTTACATGACTTTCAGGTAGAGGATCAAATGGTTTTTTGGGGTTATTATCTAGTTATTGGGAGGTAACCATTATGCGAATTTTGGGAACCCATTAGAATATATTTTTACCCATGTAAAATATTAATTTATCTATAGATAAATATGATATATTTAAAAATAAAAATTTATAAAAATTTATTAATACTATATAAAATAATAATTACTTATTTTTTTATTTTTCATAAATTATCTCAGTCAATTATTATGTTTTAATTATGCTATGAATTTTTATTTATTAGTTAACATATTCATGAATAGTGATTTATCAACTTAATTTTTATAAAAATTATAATTAATAAGTCAAAATTTAGTAAGGGGTTAAATATTAGATTTTTTTAACAGTAACATATTATGGTGAATAATGGAAATGTGTTATTAATATTTGATATTATATACAAACTATTTTTCTAATTTTTAGTAGGAAAATATTTTATAAAACATACATAAAAAATATTTGTGTTTTTAATTTCCTATTTTTTATTTTTTATTATCCCCCTATAGAACTGTATATTTCATATCCCACTAACCTTAAGGATTAAAAACCTCCCCCAATCCCACAATATTAAAATTCATACCAAAAATAACACCTATATATTCATGAATTATTTCCAATTATCCTAATTTTTTTAATAATTATCTTTATATTTATATCTTTATGGTATTCTATTATCTCTCCCTCCAATTGGGAGTAATTTCAAATGAATCTGTGGGTTTTTGTGAGTATAAGAGTAAACATTAAAGTAATAATCCATTACCTTTCAAAATATTAATTTGAAAAAATTTCTTGATATTATTTTAACATCAATATTCAAGATTTATTAATCTCTATAAACATATTAGTATATATATGTTTGGGTGATTTTTAAAAATCAATGAAAACATATTGTTATAGAATGCATCATCATGTGTTCCTAGTTTATCCCTAATAAAGATCTTTAAATGTACTATTTATATTGGGAAAAGTGATTCATTTTTATCTATCAAGTTATCAGGTTGTATATCCTTGAATAATTTTAATATATCATTGTATTACTAGATATAAAAGATACAATCTCTTTTCCTTTGAGATATTGTTTTTGATTAATTCCTCGATATGATTTTTTATTCTCCATTTAATCTTGTCCCATTGATGGGGTATAATTATATAATTTACCCTTAATTAAATACAACTTAATCACCATTTTATTAATGTAAATTTTTAGTAATATTTATAAAATATCATTATTAGGGATTACCTACCATGGAAACTACATCCCATGCATTTTTATGGACCTTAATTATTAATAACATTTTTTGAATGATTTATATCATAAACTCTTTTATGTATATATTTTAATGTTATTCCAAAATTCATATAGAAGTTAAGTGGTGCACGTAGAGTTTTTGTAGATCAAATAACACTTATTCAAAAAAAATTGAAGACATCAGAAACCTAAAACCCTTAATCACCATTCTTTGTAAAACCGAATATATTTGAAAAATAAAAATGTAGAATATATACATAAACTAATGTTTGTAGATACTAAAATCATAATTCATACTATTGATGAAGATAATTGAGAATCAACCTATGAAATCTCACCCCATGGTGTATCCATGAATTGATTTGAATTACCTATGACTTGGGAATGATTCCCAACAACTCCCATGGTATGAAAGTAACTCTCAGTATAAAAGGGAGAAGAAAATCGATATCATAAATAGAATATGAATGAAGAAAAAGATCATGAAGACTATATAAATGGAGTATGACTCTTTATATATACCAAAAAATATTACAATGTATTTACATGCATTTACTCATATGTTACATAACCTATTTGTAGTTATTTGATTACAAATGGTTTACCCCCCTAAAAATTCTCACATGACATTTAAGTGAACTCCTCTCTATATATGATTTCTTGAAAAATGATATCTTAATTGGATGATGATTTGTATGTGGAAACTTTATGTTCATAAATCTAATTGAACTATAGGTTGTTATATTAATTTTACCATATGATTTACTCAAATCAATACATTGAGATAAAACCTAGACAAATAATATGATTGACAAGAAGTGGAACAATATCACCCTTAATATGGTGAATAATATTCCATTTTTATTATCTAATAACAAATGTTATATAAATATAATAGAAAATTATACATACAAAACATCATAAGTGTTATGTTGGATTTAAGAAATGTTACCACATTTCTCCAACATATAATAAATACATATAGACTTTGTGTTATTCCACCTTATATAATATAATATATGATAAGTCAGTAAAAACATAAAAAAATATTTCAAATGTCTTCAATAAATGGAAATATTTCATCAATTCACTTTATTGTACAATATATGTTATACTTTTTAAACGTTCACACAAAACTACTGATGAATAAAGTGTTAAACACCTTTAGGGAACCTCCTTAAGTTTTAAAAAATATATCCCCAATTATTCAACAACAATCGGTGACCCCAAAATCCTTTATAGAATTGAAAAATAAATACTTTAATTATTAAATTTAATAAAAACCCACTAGTAAAGAATCAATGTCACACAATCTACAAAGGGATCTACTGTGGTATATATCAAACACATGTATCTCTATACTTATGTCCACCAGTTTTATCATATACAAGAATGAATTTTCATATGATCCATTTAATTAATACATTTAGTAAATCGTGGGACATGGAGTATGTCAATACAATTTGGATACTCATATATTTCTTAATTCTCTGAGTATAGACTTTCTAGGTTGATGAGTAAATCACTTGACATTCGCATAAAAACTGAGAAAATTACATGCCCAATATCCCACTAGATATGAATATCACATGTTCCTTATATAGGTATTACCATACACTTTCACATTCTATCTCAATTTTAAGCCTTCATTTCTTACTCCAAATACAAGTCAAAAAATCCATTATCGATTAAGCATCAATGGATAATAAGATCTGTAACAAACCTAACAACAACTTGATTACTTAATACACAATTATTTTGAAATCATATAATCAATGTATGAAATATTTTATTCAAGGGATCTTTATATGGTCTAGTATATGGATATATTTATGTGAAATATAAACCCCTACTATTCTAAATTCATAGTGTATAACACTCTAACAAATATACCTAGTTTTTAATCCATCCCACAAAAATTGTATTATTCCTCATAAGTCTACTTAATATCTATATACAAAAACATCCCACTATAACCCTAAAATATAATCACAACATACAACACTCCATAATGAACA
The DNA here is from genome assembly GCA_963277665.1 of Viscum album. NCBI lineage: Eukaryota > Viridiplantae > Streptophyta > Magnoliopsida > Santalales > Viscaceae > Viscum > Viscum album. Next base: position 1,441,001,167 of record OY728159.1, read on the forward strand.
TAGATTAGGGATAACTCAAAATCATACATTGAGAAGTTAATTATCATTACACAAAATATAATATTTCCACGAATCATGAATGACTGATAAAATCAACAAAACATTTTGAATAACATGATACATTTTATATTCTTAATCTCTTTATGAATATTTAAAACACCCACTAAACTCATTTAGATTGTTACATCTATTATGTAATCCCGGTTAAATAATATTGAGAATATGGAATCATTCCCTAACTTTTCTACTCATTGAACTTGTATTCAAACTCTATTACTTCACAACATTAAATTAAATGATGCTATGAACTTTTCTTGTCTACATAGAACATTTTATATGTTCATTATCATCATAATTATTTTAACTCTTCCCTCAAAATATTCATTGAGGGGATTTATGTAAAAAAAATTTATTTATTTAAATTATTTCATTACTACACAACATAAACTCATTAAGGATATAAAGAAATATTAATCTTGTTATGGTTGCCAAATGTAACACTTCACAATTCTCTTTAACATCATACATCAGAGTATTTTGGTATATTATGTGAAATATCTTTGAAATTTTTACATGTATAATATTTTATTAGTTAACTCTTGAACATCCATAATTCCAAATATACTCCAACTATCATCATATAAATAATATTATATTTAGAATATCATGGTAAGATACACCAGAAAATTTTTAAATGAAATAAAACATATTTCTATTAGTGTGAATAATCAATAAATAAACTATTAGGATCCCTATCATATTTTTGTTCTATGTGTGAGGATAATTATTCTAAAAAATAATTTATACTTTAACTGATACTATTTTATGTTTTTGGGATCGTGACCCTTATATTTTTATAATAATCAGGAACAACCCATTTACTCAAATAAAAGTAGGTTTATATTTTTCTTATTTTCATGTATGTATGATAATTTGATGAATCATATACTCTTGTGTTATTAAATCAGTCATCTCAATTTTTTCATAATAACTTCTTGTTTATAAACATATTATCTTATCATATAATAGAAATAATAGGAAAATATATGTCATGACCCGCCCTCGGGGCCCATGCCATGACTACCACAAGCATGCCTTCCATAGGCCAGGGGCTGGAAACTACCACCAAAGGATTAAATCCTGATAAAAGGGAAGGGATTGCCTTTATATAAGAAAACAAACACCACGAGTACACAAGCTAAAGTAAACACTAAGTAAAATGAGTACAAAAGTAAGTGCTGGAAAGTAAACGGGCCAGTATACAAACCCAACTGAAAGTAAAGTTCAACTGATAAAAGAAAGTACAACAACTGAAAAGTAGGGAAGCAACCACAAAGATGTCCACCAGAACTCCCACCTGATGGTTGATTACAAATAGTGTCGTCAGCTCCTCGAGTCTGGTCATCCACTCCGTGTACGTCCCACCTAATAGTCCACCTCTGAGTACCGTCCCGCTCCACAAGCCTCAACCACGATCATCATTGTCCGTCATCTGCATCCAACACAATTTAGTGTGGGCAATTCCCGTGCGGGGGTGAGTATACGATACTCAATAGGGACATCGAGATGCCCAAAGGTCTCCCAGAATCCACGAAGGATAAACCACAAAGGAAATATACAATCACATAGTATCAACAAACTCTACTTAGGTATATGCCCATACATATACTGAAGTCATCAATTCCAGTTCTACTCCATCTCACGAGCCCATGTTCAACCCAGTCCACATAGGAAAGTATAGCCCAATCCACACAGGAAAGCACAACCCAATCCACATAGGATAGCAAGTCAATCATATCAAAGATAGTGATTGAAAATCAAGACTCAGCTCACATAGGTATACTATTCACGAAAAGGGGTAGAGATGATTGATGTAGCCTCTGAATCATCTCCTCTGCCGAACCCACATAGTATCCAAGTACAGATGTCATCGCTGTCGAACCCACGTAGGATCCAATTACTGTAACCATCGTTGCCGAACCCACGTAGGTTCCAAGTACAGTCGTCCTCGCTGCCGAACCCACATAGGATACAAGTACAGTCGTCATCGATGCTGAACCCATGGAGGATCCAAGTACAGTCTTCCTCGCTGCCGAACCAAAATAGTATCCAAGTACAGTCGTCATCGCTGCCGATCCCACAGAGGATCCAAGTACAGTCGCCATTGTCGTCGCAGTTGCAGCCAGCTCTAGGGTTCCCACACACAACATGCTCGATTTCGAGAGGGTCCACTCCACGAGCAAAGGGGTCGATACAAAAACTGTCACAACGTCTAGATTTGATGTATCAAAAAGTTTTGTCTCGTCAATACGAGCTTAATGCGACAGACGGCGCGTCAATCGAACGCCCGGTCTGATAGATATTGGCTTTTTCTTCCCAGGGCCCCGGTTGGTTTTTAAGCTAAAACCAACCTGACCATACTCCATCTGTATCCAAACCTCGAGTGGAGTAAGCCAAAAGAACTGTCTCACTAAGAGGAATCCAACAAAGTCGACGACGCGTCAATCGAACGTCCGGAGCTGATGTTATAAGCGTTTCCGCTCTGAGGGCCCGGTTGGTTTTGTGTTTGAACCAACCAGGCTATACACAAATTTCTCCAACACCTTGAGTGTAATATATCGAAACGACCATCTCGATCCAAGGATCCCAATGAAAAAGACTAGGTGTCAATCGGAGGTCTGTAGGCCCAGATATGGGCATTTGAACGAAACTGCCCGAAAATAGGGGGTTTGGGCCCGGTCCGACCCGGCCCAATACCCCCTGGGTCGGCCCGAACCGGTTCGACCCGACCCGGGTCCTGGTACGGCCTAGTTGGGGGTGGCCCGGCCCAGCCGGAGAGGCCCAGCCCGACCTGCGTGGCCATACGGCCCAACTAGGAGTCGGCTGCGGGGTGCGCAGGGAGGGTGCCAACACCGTGGAACCGAACGGCGGACCCATTGGGGTCCAACCTGTTTGTTGGTCATGGGTTTCAACCCCGAGTTTTCCTGGGTAACGGCAGGCCATTATGGTCGGCCGGTTGGGCCACGCAGGACCCGCGGGGGTCCCGCCTCCAGGGAGTGCCGGGGCCAACCGAGCCCGGCCGCCTCCTACTGAACCGCCGCGGCTTCCGTCCGTCTGGCACGGCATGACGGCGCCGCGCCACTCCACCACGGCCCAACCCGGCCGCAGCCTCTTGGGTCACCAGAACGGCACAACGGTTCTTCCCCCTGTACCGCGGCCCGTTTTTGGTCACGGCCTCCTTCAGCCTCACTGGCGCGGTGCGACTGCACCACGCACCATCACCACACCCCGCTCCGGCCACGGTCTTCACCGTCCTTGCATGGTGCAACGACACCGCGTCACCTCTGATTCAAGCCACAATGAGGATCAACAAAAAAAGGGGAAGTGGATTTGTCGTGTTTGTGCGGTCTGATCTCCTCCCGTGATATCGATAGCAAGCGGGCAATCATTAAATAAAGAAGATCATTAAATAATACTTGAATGAGAATTAACCCCTGCCTAAATTCTCGAAGTTTGATCTCTTGATAAAGGATGGATAAGATTTCTTTGTTCCGTTGAAATTGCTGTGGAATGACGACCTCGCTTCGTCAATGTTGAGAAGAAAGAAGTTTTCTTGGCGGTCTTCGATGAGGAATATGAAGTTCTAACAGAGAAAAGAGTTCTCTCCCCCAATATCTTCACACAACAACTAACCCCCAAAATAAAATAAGACTTATCTTATTTTATTACATCAAGCCTTTCATTTTCAATTTTTAAATTCAAACACAACTCACTGAATTAATTATACTAAGTTGTCTAATTAATTAGGTGATACGTTGGAAGTAATTAATGTGGGAGAGTTACATAAATTAAGAGGGGGTTTAGAGGATTTAGGGAATGTGAGGGGTTGGGCTCGGGTGGGCCCCACCTCACCTTTATCCTTTCAAGGGTAGTTAGTAACCAGTGGGTCCCAGCCCAACTCCCATACATAGGATTAAACCACTTATAATAAAGAAAATAAAATTGTACCACCATTTTATTTTCTTCACATTTAATCTTCAATTTTAAACAACACCTCCCGAGAAAACACACCTTCGGGAAAGGTCCTCCTAAACTAATATTGTCGATGCAGTTTCATCGGTGCCCTCAGATTTTGATTCCAAGCACTGGTTTAAAAGTTAGAAAACCCCACTAATTCGGTCACTGAATGTACCCAAGCTAAACTTTGGAAATTGATTCCGGGCACACCGGGCCTCGGAATCAGGTGCCATTAGAAACTGTGTACTCGTAAAATTCCAAAGAAGATAAGAAAAAAATTTCATTGAAATTTAGGGGCCTCTACATTACTCCCATCTTAGGGATTTACGTCCCCTTAAAGATACACCATAAACTTGGGAATCAAATGAGGGTACTGAGCACGCATCTGAGCCTCCCGCTCCCATGTTCTCTCCTGGAGGTTCCTGTGCTGCACCTGATGCGCACTAGAGGAATCGACCATCCATGTAGGACCCGGTCCTATTGATCCTTGATCTCCACCGAGACCTCCACAAAAGTCACCCCGTCATCGATGTCCATCTCCCCATGGTCGATGATACGCATCGGGTCCTACATGTATCTCCTCAGCTGGGATACGTGGAAGACATCCTGCACACGGTGAAATTGAGGTAGAGGAGCCAAGCGATAAGCCACCTCGCCTATCCTACTGAGAACCGAAAATTTTCTGATGAAGTGCATAGATAACATGCCGCCCCGGCAAAACCGCGCAGTCCACGTTGAGGTGAGACCCGTAAGAAAACGTGGTTTCCATCCTCGAACTCTAGTGGCCTCCGCCTCCTTTTAGCATAAGACTTTTTTCGGCTCTGAGTAGTCCTCATATGCTCCTGGATGATCTTCACCTTCTCTGTCATGGCTTGGACCATCTCTGGTCCCACAAGTGCTGACTCCCCAGGGTCTGTCCAGCACAGAGGTGATCTGCAAGGTCGGTCGTACAATGCCTCGTATTGTGCCTTCCCAGTGGTAGAGTGGTAGCTGTTTTTGTACAAAAACTCCACCAAGGGTAGGTGATCCTCCCAGCTAAGACCAAAGTCGAGGACACATGCACGAACCTTGTCCTCGAGAGTCTGAATGGTCCTCTCCGTCTGACCATCCGTCTGAGGGTGAAAGGCGGTGCTCAGGCGTAGCTGTATCCCAAATGCATCCTGCTACCCCATCAAAAGCCGAGAAGTAAAGAGAGCATATTGTTTATAGACGATATATGATGGCACACCATGAAGCCGTACGATCTCCTGAACATAGAGGCGTCTCAAGCTCTCCACTGAGCCTGCTCTCTGATAGGTAGAAAGTGGGCCGACTTGGTGAGTTGGTCAACAATTTCCCAAATGGTGTCGTGTCCTCTGAAAGTAGATGGACGACCAGTCACGAAATCCATAGATATCCCATCCAACTTCCACTCCGAGACCTCCAAGGGTTGTACCAAACCTGCTGGTACCTGGTGCTCCGCCTTCACCTACTGGTAGGTGGGGCATCGAAAAACGAACTCTGCCACATCCTTCTTCATACCTGGCCACAAGTGCTGTCATCTTAGATCCTGGTACATATTTTCTACTCCTAGATGTACCGCCAAAGGGGAAGTATGAAAATCCCTCAGCACCTCCTCTTGCAAAGCAACTGGTACCATGGTACATCCTCTGAAAAGGACGAATTTCTCTCATTGTACATAGAATCCATCAGGTTCCTATCATGAGGATATATGTGCACGATGCATCTCTCAGTCAACGTCTCCATGTTGTGTCTCTCTGACCCGCTGAATAAGTGGTGGAGTGATTGTGAGCGACTGTAGAAAGGCTGCCCCATCTCTATCCATGAAAGATATCTGTAAAGAGGCCAACTGTTATGTCGCCTCTCCAAGTAAGTGCATTCCTGTCCTCCTGCTGAGAGAATCGACTACTACGTTCCCCTTTCCAGGAGTATAGAATATCTCAAAGTCATAGTCCTAGAGGAACTCGAGCCATCGTCATTGTCTCAGGTTCAGGTCCTTCTGCGAGAAGATGTACCTGAGACTCTGGTGGTCATAGTAGACTGTAAAGCGCTCTCCCATCAGATAGTGCCGCCACATCTTCAAAGCGAAGACCACAGTTGATAACTCCAGGTCATGGGTAGAATAGTTCTGTTCATGCTGCCTCAACTGTCGTGATCTATAGGCTATCACTGCCCGATCCTGTATCAGGACACACCCGAGTCCGGTCCATGATGCATCGCAGTAAACTACGTACCCTACTCCCTTCTTTGGTAGCCTCAAGATGGTTGAACTATTCAACCTCTATCTCAGCTCCTGGAAGCTCTACTGATATCTATCTAACCACACGAAGGGTTTCCCCTTCTTCCTCAAAGTTGAAAGTGGTACTGCAACTCTGGAGAAGTCTGGAAAAAATCTCCGATAGTACCCAGCCAGACACAAGAAACTCTAAACCTCTGTCACGCTCCTGGGTGACTCCCAAACTAGCACTGCCTCGATCTTCACGGGATCCACCACTTCTCCAACCTCATAGATGATGTGCCCTAATAAGTGGATCTCTCGTATCCAAAAATGACACTTCGACTGCTTACCATAAAGCTGGTGCTCTCAGAGTGTGTCCAGTACAACCCGCAAGTGGTAGGCATGCTCCTCCTCAGTAGTCGAGTAAATCAATATGTCGTCGATGAAGACTATGACAAATCGATCGAGGTAAGGCTGGAAGATCCTATTCATGAGACTCATGAACACTGTTGGAGTTTTGGTTATGCCGAAATCCATAACCAAGAACTCATAGTTGCCATACCAACACCTGAAGGACGTCTTCTGCACATCCTCGTCCCAAACTCTGAGCTGATGATAGCCTGACCTGCGGTCAATCTTCGAGAACCATCGTGCTCCCTTGCGCTAATCGGAGAGATTGTCAATCCTTGAATGTGGATACATGTACTTCATGGTCACCTGGTTCAGGCGACGGTAATCGATACACATTCGCAAGCTCCCATCCGCCTTCTTGGCCAACAAAATTGGGGAAGCCCAGGGTGAAACACTAGGTCGAATGAATCCCCTTCCCTGCAAGTCCTCCAATTGTACCCGTAGCTCACGAAGCTCAGCAGGATCCATCCGATATTGTAGTGTAGATATCGGTGTTGTGATGGGGTACATGTCAATATAGAAGTATACCTCTCTGTGATGAGGTAGTCCTGGAATGTCGTCAGGAAAAACGTCTGCATACTGTTCCACAACAACATGAAAAGTCAGACTCCGCACATCAACTACTCCTAGGATGAGACTAGCCAACTGATGTGTGAACAAATGTCTTCTCATTTTTGTGAGTCCATCCTATGCTGCAAAGGCTCCCTCCATGCCGGTGAAGGTGAACCTGCTCCCATCGGTGCTGCCACACCGCACCTTGCGCCTAATACAGTAGATCTGAGAATGGACCGTAGATAACCAATACATGCCCAAGATGACTTCGTAAGGCCACGACGCCACTACAAAAAGATCCTAGCTGAAGCTCTTGCCTCCTAGAGTAAGCTCAAACTACCAACACCAGTGTGTAATCGTCGGTTCTACTCACGTAGGTGTCTCTAGCTGTAAGGATCAAGCCAACGACTCCGTCGGAATCTCCGAGCACTGAACAAGGGCAGCACCAATGAATGAATGACTCGCTCTTGTGTCTATAAGAACTGCAGAAAAGGTGTAATAGACACAAATAGTACCTCAAATCATCTCTATTGCGCCGTGGTCGTAGGCCTCCACTGCCTGAAGCTGAGCATGCCTCTGTCTGCCAGCTCCCTATGGTCGGTGTGGTCCTCCTGGTGGTGGTGGCAGTGGTAGAGCCCCAAAGTGTCGTCCACCACCTGTTGCTCGGCCAACTCCTCTACCTCGTCTACCGGCTCCCTGAAGACTACCACGATCGAACCTCTACCTCTGCCTGGGTGGTCCCTCAACCGTCTGCTGCTCCTCTGCATTGATGGTTGGGCAGTCACGAGCCATGTGGCCCTGCCCGCCGCATGCATAGAATTGTATGCCTCTCGACTGACTGGCTCTACTACGTGTGCCCCGCACCTCCAAACCAGTATCCTGAGGTCGCCCACCTGATGGTCTGGTCCGCTTGGACCCCTGTGACATCCATCGACTGTCAGCTGCAGAAGACTCCACTACATGCCGACATGCAGTAGGACTCGCTGCTGGTGTAGGCTCAGCAAGAAAGCTCTCTACAAGAAGGTCTCTCTCTAGTACTCCAGCATGCATCGGAATGCTGAGGGATATCATCGGAGCCCTGATCTCATGCCTCAATCCTTGCTTGAAGGTTGGGGCCCGGAAGAATGGGTCCCATACCATGTCTGTGGAGTAGCGCGAGGGATCGGTAAATCTCGCCGAGTACTGGGCTACTATCATGCTGCCCTTCCGCAGCTGTAGTAGCTCCTAAATGCACACCGCCCGAAGGGTGGATAGAACGAACTCTGGGAGAAAGAGGCTCTCGAAGTCCATCCAAATAAGAGATGCCCCATCGTGCACCTGGAGCATCAGGCTCCACCATCTACCTGCTGCTGCATGTAGGAGACTTTCCGTAAGGCTCGCCATGAGGTCAGCTGGTGTCCCTACTAATCTGAAAACTCAGACAACAGCCTCCATCCAATCCTTGGCTGCCTGAGGGTCCGTCTCCCCACGGAACATGGGCGGTCTCTGACGCTGAATATCATACAGTGCACTCAGGCGACGGGCACTCTCACCTTCCGGGCAGGTGGCATCGGTGGCTCGGAGGGTAGAGGTACCACCGGTACCTCTGTTGTAATGGGGCCATGCACCGAGGCCTCGTCGCTCGGTGGGCTGTCATCTCGCACAACATTCGGAACCCTAGCTAGATGCCATCGTGGGTCCATCCTGAAAAGAAACAGGTGTGCCATGGTTAATATATTATACCCGGTGAGCTGACACAAGTAATCATAATGAAAACTTCGAAACACACATGCAATCAATGTTTTCGTGCACCGAGTCGGAAATTAGAAGTCAGGGTCCTGGTGTATGGATACGTCGGCCACCGCACCAACACTGGACTCCCTGGACTGATAACCACACTCAACACCCTTATCTTTGTTGCTTCACATTGAAGAAGGAACATAGTCTTGAGTTCTTTGGTAGAACCGAACTCCTCTGATACCAATTTTTCACGACCCGCCCTCGGGGCCCGTCCCGTGACTAACCCAAGCCCTCCTTCCATAGGCCAGGGGCTGGTGACATGCACCAAAGGCGTAAATCCTGATAAAAAGTAAGGCATTGACTTTATATATAAAAACAAACACCACATAGTAGACAAGATGAAGTAAACACTAAGTAAAATGAGTACAAAAGTAAGTGTTGGAATGTAAATGGTCCCGTACACAATCCCAACTGAAAGTACAGTACAACTGAGAAAAAAAAGTACAATAGCTTAAAAGTAGGGCAGCTACCACCAATACGTCCACCGGAACTCCCACCTGAAGGGTGAGTACAGGTAGTCTCATCGGCTCCCTGAGTCCGGTAATCCACTCCATTTACGTCCCGCCTGATAGTACACCTCCGGGTACCGTCCCGCTCCACAAGCCTCAACCACGATCAGCACTGTCCGTTGTCTACATCCAAAACCACATAGTGCGGGCAAATCCCGTTCTGGGGTGAGAATACGATACTCAGTAGGGACCCCGAGATGCCCGATGGTCTCCTAGAATCCATGAAAGATAAACCACAAAGGAAAGATACAATCTCATAGTATTAACCAACTCTACTTAGGTATATTCCCATACATATACCTAAGTCATCAATTCCAGTTCTGCTCCAGCTCACGAGCCCATGTTCAACCCAGTCCACATAGGAATGTACAACTAAATCAACATAGCAAAGCACAACCCAATCCACACAGTATAGCATGTCAATCATATCGAAGATAGTGATTGAAAATCAAGACTCAGCTCACACAGGTAAACTATTCACGAAGATTGGTGGAGATGATTGATGTAGCCTATGAATCATCTCCTCTACCGAACACATGTAGGATCCAAGTACAGATGTTGTTGCTGCCGAACCCACGTAGGATCCATGTACAGTAATCATCGCTATAGAACCCACGTATGATATAAGTACAATCTTCCTTGCTGCCAAACCCACGTAGTATCCAAGTACAGTCGTCATCATTGCCGAAACCACGGAGGATCCAAGTATAGTCGTCCTTGATGCCGAATCCATATAGGATCCAAGTATAGTCTTCATCGCTGCAGAACCCACAGAGGATCCAAGTACAATCGCCATCGTCGTCGCAGTCGCAGCAAGCTCTAGGGTTCCGGCACACAGCACGCTCGATTCCGGGAGGGTCCTCTCCACGAGCCAAGGGGTCGATACATCAACTGTCACAATGTCCAGATATGATGTATCACAAAGTTCCGTCTCGTCAATTAGAACTCAACACGACAGACGGCGCATCAATCAGGCGACCGGTCTAAGAGATATTGGCTTTTTCGTCCAAGGGGCTCGGATGGTTTTTAAGGTAAAACCAACCCGACCGTACTCCATCTACGTCCAAACCTCGAGCAGAGTAAGCCAAAAGAACCGTCTCAATAAGAGGAATCCAAAAAATTCGAAGTCACATCAATCGGACGTCTGGAGCTTATGTTATAAGAGTTTCCGCTCCGAGCACCCGATTGGTTTCATGTTCGAACGAACCCGGCTATACTCAAAGATCTCCGAAACATTTAGTTTAATAGACCAAAACGATCGTCTCGGTCCAAGGATCCCAACGCAACTGCCGGTGCGTTGATCTGAGGTTCATAGCCAATGATATGGGTGTTTGAACGAAACTGCCCGAAAATAGGGGGCTGGGGCCCAGTCCGACCCAGCCCAATACCCCCTGGGTCGGCCCGAACCAGGTCGAACCGAACCGGATTCGGGTCCGACCCAGCTGGGCGTTGCCCGACCTGCTGCTGGGCATGGCCCAGCGGCCCACCACTGGGCGCGACCATGCGGCTCGACTCGGAGCCGGCCGTGGGGTGCGAAGGGAGGGCGCCGCCCCCATGGAACCAAATGGCAGACCCAGTGGGGTCTGCCCTATTTGCTGGTCGGGGAGTTTAACCCCCAGTTTTCCTGGGTAATGGTCGGCCGATTGGGCCACGCGGGACCCGCGAGGGTCCTGCCTCCAGGGAGTGTTGGTGACCGGAAGAGCCAGGCCGCCTCATGCTGAACCGCCGCGGCTTCCGTCCAGCCGGCACGGCGCGACGGGATCGCGCCCCTCCGTCGCGGCCCTTTCCTGGCCGCGGCCTACTTTAGACTCACCAGTGCGGTGCGATAACACCGCGCACCATCGTCGCAGCCCGCTCTGGCCACAGTCTTCATTGTCCCTGGGCAATGAAACCGCACCGCGTCGCCTCTGTTTCAAGCCACAATGAGGATCAACAAAAAAAGGGGAGGAGGATCGGTCGTGTTTGTGCGGTCCGATCTCTTCCCATGATATCGATAGCAAGCAGCCAATCATTAAATAACTAAGATTGTCAAAAAAATGAATGAGAATTAACCCCTACCTCAATTCAAGAAGGTTTATCGTTTGACGAAGGATGGAGATGCATTCATTGTTCTGTTGACGTTATCGCGGAATGACGACGTCGCTTCATCAACATCGAGAAGAAAGAAGCCGAGGATGGCATCGGCGTTCTTGGTGGTCTTCGATGAGGAAGATGATGTTATTCCAGAGAAAAGAGCTCTCTCCCCAAATATCTTCACACAAAAACTAACCCATGAAATAAAATTTGACTTATCTTATTTTATTACTTCAATCCTTGCATTTTAAATTTTAAAATTCAAAAACAACTCACTTAATTAATTAAACAAAGTTGTCTAATTAATTAGGTGTTACATTGGCAAGAATTAATGTGGGAGAGTTACATTAATTAAGAGGGGGTTTAGAGGAGTTATGGAATGTGAGGGTTTGGGCTCGTGTGGGCCCCACCTCACCTTTATCCTCTCAAGGGTAGTTTGTAACCAGTGGGTCCTACCCCAACTCCCACACATAGGATTAAACCACATAGAATAAAGAAAATAAAATTGTACCACCATTTTATTTTCTTCACATTTAATCTTCACTTTTTAACAACTCCTCCCGAGCAAACGCACCTCCGGGAAAGGTTCTCTTAAACAAATACTGTCGTTGCGGTTTCATCGGTGCCCTCAGATTTTGATTCCGAGCACCGGTTCAAAAGTTAGAAAAATCGCCTCGTTCGTTCACTGAACGTGCCCGAGCTAAACTTCAGAAATTGATTCTGGGCACACCGGGCCACGAAATCAAGTGCCGTTAGAAATTGCCTACTCGTAAAATTCCAAAGAATTTAAGAAAAAAATTTCCTTGAAATTTACAGGTCTTTACAATAAAAAAATATTTTGATATATCAAATATTAAAATAAATCATTTCATTAAAAATCATGATTCTGTAACACTTTAATTTATCATTTAAATATATACTCAAAAAAACATTATTTATTTATTTATTTATTTATTTTAATATATTATGTAATATTTAAAATATTAAGTTAGTATCATATGACATTAAAAATATAAAAATATATTTCTATAACATCATTACATACATGGAGATTCTATATAGTTACAAAACCACATATAGATGTCCTAAACAATTCTTTATTATGGAAAAAATTAGCCCACATTCATGAAACTCTATTTAGGTTTCAAAGATCAAGATGTATTATTGAAAAAATCAATTCTTCAATTCTTTCATAGAACATTATCCCCTATTACTATGATAAAAACATAATATCATATACAAACCCATACCATGCTAATATATCATTAGCATGTGGTTACAACTATGGTAAAATTTTCTTGAACTCATTTTCATTGTTAATACATTGATTTTGAATATTATAGAATATTATCCATTTCAAAAACAATCCATAAAAGAAATATTATTTTATTCAATTCATTTATGTATCCAATAATATTGAGTATATAAATTGATTTAAAAAATTTATAGTCACCTTCCCTTTTATAAATTCTGTTTAATTTTTTTGGGAATCTATATTTTCTTCACAAAAGCCTCAAGACTCCCATGTTGACCAGTTTCTAGATTTTTTCACTCAAAAAAGTGTGTCAGTGACACATATTTTTTTTCCTTCCAATTAAAAATGAGTATTAGTTTTTATAGTAGTATAAGAAGTTTCTTTCATTAATTTCATCCTATATTCTGGATTTAATTCCTCTAGTTTAGTATTTTTATTATTATAATACCACCTTTTAGGGGTTTAGTGGGATCATATTCAATAATCCCATGGCATGAAATCATCATCGAGTCCATCGTTTCCTTAGTATTGGTCCCAAAGTAATATTTTTATAGTATTACTTCATATCTACAGTGGAATATTTTATCAATTGAGATCATATTTTACATTCATTTAATAAGGACTTCTATTAAATTTTCTCCCACTAAAATAATGACACTATCAAGATTACAACATATATATGTGTACTTCATTATCTGTATTTCACTAAAAATTATTCAATATTAGGATTTCTCCACCACTTAGTAATTTAATTTGGTTATCATGTCAATCATATCATATATGGATGTCGGATAGTTGACTAAAAACTAATTTTCTAATCCATCATATTGATAAATTAAATAATATTCTTCTGGTATCAATCCTATGGGTTTTCAAAATAAGTGTATCAAAAATAAAATTACAAAAATGAGTCCCTTAACTCTTATAGTCGTCAAATTTAATTATTTCTTTGCCCAAGGGAATCAACAGGCACCCAAAATCAGCTTCAAAATACCCAATTGGATGATCATTGTCTTAACAAATCTTTTCGCTATAAAGAAGATGATACTTATCATGTAAACTGGCTTTATCATCCCACTATCTTATCTCATTTATTCCATCGAAATCTATGAATAATTTATAATAATTTCATTTTTAATCATATTTCATTCGATTATATAATTATTTTTAAAACTTATTTTTGTTTAAATCATCAAATAAGTCATGATAAAGTATTTTTTTAGTTAAAACCTAAATTAATATATTGTTAAAAAGAGTTTGTAACTCATTATATGCATGTAAAAAAATTTGTAGAAGGATTTTAAGCACGTTCAAAATAACGCAAGTGTTTCTATAAGACACTTTTTTATGAATAAGGTTTTTTTATTTGAATAATTTAAAATAATATTGGAAGGGACATCTTAAAAAAAAATATTTCCTTATATTTTGTTATATTTGGTGGTTTTGGGAAGGATTTAGAATTTCATATTGTTTAAGGAGTAGAATTTATACATTTATAGGCTCACCACATGGTATTATTAGGTATGAGGGTAGTCGTGATGAAGATTTTTTTTATTTGTGGGAATGTTGAGCTATTTATTTGTTCATGGAGAACCCAAGGAGTGAAAATAAAATTTTGTGGGTAATGGAGTGTGATTAGTTTTCCCATGTGAAATAGAGAGGTGATCCATTCCCATGTGTCAGGGTGTGGTGTTGTTAGGGATCTAGTGGTTCTTCCCTATTAGGCGTATGGATAACCATGCATAGGGTGTAGTTTATTGGGAAAGTATCAAAGTGATATTCCTGATGGAAAATTAGGTGAATGGGAATTTCCATGTAGATGTGTGTGGTATTGAGTAGAGGTGTGGTTGAATTGAGTGAGGGGGAAGAGAAATAGAGAGCATTGTCTCACCATACCGTCGTCTTGGAAATAATGAGTTGAAATAGTGCAGGATTTTTTTGTATTTTGTGATGAGAAACCATTGTGATAATATATGGATCAAAATGAAATCCCATTTGTAATGGTGAATGTGGTGATATCAGTCAGAAATTTTTAATTAGTTTTTGAATAAATGTGACATTAAGATAATATAGTGGTTTCAAATATAAATATATATCTATCTATATATATATATATAATTTTATCTTGTTTTGACTGAATCCGCCACAAATTCGGTTGCATTCATCCATATTTGGTGGAGTAGAATTGGTATTAATTTATAAATATCATGTTCTAGATCCCATATTTTTTGTTTTATCGTCTTTCATTGAACCCAACTTGACCCCATGTCCTCCCAATTATTTCTAATTGCTTCTCTTCGAGGTTTAATCCACATGGTTCTTTTAGATCAAACTCTCATTAATAGAGGTATTATATTATCCTCTTACCCAGTCATTCATTGTTCCTTTCATAATATATATTTTCCATGGAGAGTTCCATATATTTTGGTTTGATAATTGAGTATGAATTGATGGTTTTTTTATGGTTAGGTTTTACGGTAGTTGATTCCTTTTTATTCCATTATTGTGTTGCAATTCCTGGACGAATCATATTAATGTAAGGGAATCAAGGAATTTTATTTTTTATGTGAAATTATGGGATTGACAAGATTTATCTTCAATGAGCAAATTTTCAAATTTAATCAAATGATTATAGTAATCTGAAAATTAACAATATAATGATATTGGAAGCGTGTTGTGATCCATATGTGTTTGTGATTTTACTATAATTGTTACCTCATGTTATTTTCTAAATAGTGTGATTTAGTATTACTATGATTCACATTGTTTTTATTAATACATGAAATTATGAAAATAATTAAACAATGTAACATTATTGAGTAAAATTAAAAATTAAATATGGATTATTAAATGAGTTTTTCGGCCTTTTTAAAACTATTCAATAAGAAAATTATTACTTGGTGCATGTTTATATATGATTATGGTTTTTTTAGTTTTTTAATACTTGGTTTCCAATGAAAAAACCTACTCATAATTAATCAATTAATAAAATATGGAAATGTGTAATGATTTTTACTAAAATTAAATTTTTGGAAATTTTTTAAAATATAGCAATATTTTTTAAATTTTATGGGTTTGATTTGATGGTTTTGGTTTCCCATTGAATTTTTGTTCCAAAAATATGTTTTTATACCATATTATGTTGATCCCTTTTTGTGTTTTTAGATATGAACAAGATATGGTTTTGATGATTTTGGTGAGGGGTGAGACAATTTTCCTTCGTTATGGTAGTTGTTTGGTGTGGGTGAAGGTGGGATGAGATAGATAGAATAGTTTGGCGTTGTTCTCTAATTTTTTTTAAGACTATTGATTTGTTGGTTTGTATGGGTTGAGAGAGAGTGTTTCCTAGGTTTTATTTTTTTGTTTCTTAATTTTCATTTTTTAGTTTACTGTTTCCTTCATGATAGAGATCTATTTTTTTTATTTGGGAATTATACCTCCATAAGATGGGTTTGGATTCATTTTATAATAATCTTGAATATAGTATAGATAATGAATTATAAAAGACTCATTTTATTGAGTATTGATAATCATAATGATTAAATAAAAATAAACTCTAGATTAGTTTGGAATAAAAGCTCTATGAGAATGCATTGGAAATTCTAAATTTTAATCTTGAAATCATAATAACATTGGAATTTGTTGGTATGAAATTATTAAACCATAATTTATAATGATATTTATAAGTGAATAGTAAGTTGTAATTACTAAATTAGTTTGCTTGATTATGGTCCTTGATACTTGTGTGATTATTTTAGATATAGCTTTCTATGAATTTAGAGGGGGAGTTCAGGTATCCATATGAGATGATAACTACTTCTAGAATCCAAACTAAGGATGTATCTCCAATTTTATCTCCATCTTTCTCCCTCTCCCCTCATATGTATCATTGTATATAAGATTATATGTTTTTTAGTGGCTTTGGGTATAAGGTATCTGATCATATGGTTAATATAATCTCTCAATATCACCATATGAAAATTTTTGGGTTTAAATGGATTGAGGTTATTGAATCTAAATACATTCTGATTGTAGTGACTATGGTTACCACATGTGTAATTATATATGACATTAAGGAATGAGGTATAATGAATGATACGCTGGATGTAATAGCTTAAAAACATGTTAAGTGGTTAGGTAAGTGATGTGTTGTGGAAGAGATATGCTGTTATAAAGATGAGAATGAGATAATGATATGGTTCTACAATAGATTTTTTTGATGGAAATGATGAATTATAAATGATATTGAATCATTGTACATTAAAGATAGTGCATGAGAGAAAAATATTAGTGGGTAACTGGATATGTGGTATGTTTTTTATGTATATAATTTTGATATAGAGTTGTTTAATTATATGTGTGACTGGGTGAGGGAGCCTTAGTGAGTACAGGATATAGTTTTTCCTATTTAGGTAATTAATTTGTTTCCATTATTTATTTACTCTGATATAATATGTTTTTTCCACATTTTCCTGAGGCCTTTGGGATGATCTTCCTGATTATACATACAAGCTCACTCGACATTTGTGTGGGTGTGGGTGTGGGTGTTTACTATTTTCTTGGTCCACATGAGAGATTTGGTGAATTATTTGTGAGTTTCTACTACATCATGGTTGACTTGGAGGTGTTGGTGTTCACAGTTCCTAGATTGGATTGGTTCGGAGTTTATTTTCAATTGTTTCTATTTTTATGACATTCTATTTCATGTATTAGGATTGGATATTTACTTTTTCAATATATTTGACTGGTGGATCCTATCACTTATTCTGAAATATATATATGGAGGGTAGTGCCTCCAATTTAAATAAATTTTATACTCTCAATTAAAGTCTCCATCCTAAAGACTATTTGAGGTCGGCTTTGAGGGTGATTCCAAACATCACTACCATTCTAGGATGGGTAGTGGGGGTTCTGATAGAGTAGTATCAATCAAATGGTTGAGAGATAAGTTAAAACATGGGGATATTAATCGGTGAGAATTTATTAGAATGTTAGGGAAATAATATTAGATATAAATATCATGTGTTATAATAAATGTATAATAGCTAGTACTTGTGATTTTAGGGCCATATAATATCAATGTAAGGACCTTAACTTTACTGAAAATGAAAATTGATGTGATATTTTTTAAAGGGTAGAGATCTAGGAAGGTATAATGCATCATGATTGTATATTCCAATGTTTGAGAAGGGAAAATAATGGGAATTAGGTTGAATCTTACTTAAATAACCTTAAATGTTCCATATTCCAGGTTTTTGTATCCCTATGAATTTTTCTTTTATAGATATGGTGTGAGGTCAATATCCTAATCATGTTCATGATGGTGATGTCTATTAGTATGTTCCAAAGTATCACTGTAGAGTTGAATAATATGGTGACAATTCTCTATGTAAAATTATTCAAGAGTTTTGGTGCTAGAGTCTATAGAAGTATGAAGTCTCCATTTTTTATTAGAATACCATGTGTTGATTGGAGGATGTATATATTACCTTTAGTTAGATCAATTATTGGAGTGAGAACTGGTTTCCATTAGCTACCATTATACTGTGTGAGGCAACTAGAAATTGGTGGGTTTAATTCCACAGGGATCTTGGGGAGTTGGTAATTTTATGGGAGAAAGTTCATGATCAGTTTCAGGCCATGTTTCTTTGATTGACCATGAATAAGGATTATTCATAATAAAATATTATTCACTATTAGGGGAGTTCTATCATGAAATAGTTAGAATTATATGGATGAAATTTGTCGATTTTTCTTCATACCTTATGAAAGATGAGGAGGCTAGGGAAAGGAATTTTTGGGAGGCAATACTTCTTATGATCTAGCTTCAAGTCACCCCATTCACATTTCCAATATATCTTGAGGTGCGGGTGAAGGCTGATGTTATAAGGATGATGTTGAATAGGTCTAAATCACTACATGAGGGGTGTCTCTAGGGAACTCCATAGAGATTGGTGTTTCCCTATAGAATGGCTATCTGAAAACTCAGGAGGGGCTGAATTGAGTTCCTAAAATTCTCATTACTTTAAACAACCTAGTTCGAGGTATGTAGTTTCAATTTTTTTAACTATAATAAGAATTGAAAATAAAAAATGAAAATGAAAATATATTGAACATAATATTTTTTTAGTGGTGTGGGTAACATAAATATGCTTGTCTACTCCAATAATACTCTACTAGAAGATTTTAGTGATTTCTATTATGATGGCCCTTTCATGAGGGGGCTCTTAGGTAAGTATAAGAATATGTAACTTATTACATATGTATTAGATCATTCAACAAAGAACTCCATTTATAAGACCTATATAAATCCTTGATGAACTCACTTATAACAAGTGTAAAAAAACATGAATTAAATTTTAAAGAGATATTGCAACACATAGTTACAAGAAGAAACTCATGTTAGATAAAGATATGTTTTGAGAAGATGATAAAATTAAATGTTCTACAATGGATGATATTTAATTATAGATATATGATTGAAAGAGTAAAACATGAGTGTTTTATATGGTCTTATCTATATATAATATTTCACTATTTCCATTAACAATGTACAAGCATATGTTTGGGTCTATTATATGTTTTCATGCAATGACTAACTATTACATTTATATCTACTCTAATATTTTGTACTTAAGTAGTAAGATAATACAAATGATTGAATTAATATATGTTGATAAGATAGTATATCAATGTAATTCAACCATTTTTCCCAAATATAGAAATTAATTCTACAGGATCGATGTGAGAGATCATGTTCATCAGATATTTCCATTCCTGGAAAAGAAGAAATTTATACAGATCAACCATTCCTAAAATCAAAAATCCATTCTCTAATATGATTTAAAATTATGAAACTGATTATCAAGAGACTACTTAAGTCATCATATCATTATAAATAACATCAATTTGTTTGTAAGATATTCAAGTGATATAACTATTCTCATAAGATAAATTTCTAAGAGGCTTTATAAGATAAAAAAATCATTGAGTCATATTATCTATAAAAAATAAAATCAACATTTCCTATGTTAATTATTCACCATAATAAAAATATGTTACTAAAGTATTATATTTAACATTAAAAACATTATCTAATAGTCATAATATAGTATTTTATTTATAAAATTTTCATAAGATAAATACTTCTTATAATTACACTTTGATTTAAATATCTGACTTTGAATATGTTGCATCTCTAACATTCTCTTTGTAAAGTAATATCTTACATAGTAAGATAAACATCTAACATTTAGTATTCCAATTTTGAGTATATGGAATACATTATTTAAAATCCCCATTTCTTATTAGATAATACAATTTTCCATCGATTTAATACTCTACATAATATAAGGGAATCACTTATAGTCATTAGAAGATAGATTTTATATACAATGGTATCATCTGAAAAACAAGTTATAAAACTAATTGAAATAAAAATACGGATTTTTTAACCATACGAACATGTTAAAAATGATATATGTTTGAATAACATAATATTCTTGTAATAATCTCCCCCTTTTAAGGATAATAAAACCAATTTAATATAAAAACTCGAAATGATCATAAAAAAATTAATTTTTGTATTTTTCTCCCACTAAAATAAAACATATTAAAATTTTGTATTTTATCTTTTTCTTCTCCCCAAAATTATTTTTTAAATCCTTTATTTTTTATTCTCTATTTTTTTATCACCCTTTTTGGGAAAATAATTAGGAAATTGAAAAATAATATAATCATTATTTTACACGAACATGTGTAAATAGTTTATGGTAATGAATGTGAACAAAATAGGGCATGAAGTGGTAAGTAATGATCGTTAAATAATAAATGAAACATAAACATAAAACAATAATAGTGAATACAAAATAAGAATAATGTAGAATCATATTTTTAATATTGATAAATATATTCATAAAAAAGTATAATAGAAAATAAAGAAAGAATTAAATAAATTAAAAACACACAAAATAGCCATGGAAACAGTCAAAATTTTTCTATAATCATGATTAAAATGTTTCTGAACTGGACATTCAACCAAGAAACCAGGAAACACAAACATTGAAGGTATCAATTTGTAGATTGAAAAGGATTTTTGGTGGTGGTTTCTTGATATTCAATGGATGACCAGAGAGTATATTGGATGTAAGAAAAATAGAATTATATGTATCTCAAACAAAATTAACCAATGTATGTGAATATTCTTAATGTACCACTGGATCACTTCAAGTGATCCTCACAAAGGTGGATTGGCTATTAAGAGTAGTTTGCTGTGATCTCACCAAATTGAATCTATTTGGAGGAGAAAATATTATCATAGAATATGGTTTAGGTAGAGGTAAATAGTCTTTTTAGAAAAACCTAGGATTTGACTAATGTACCCATCAGTAGGGTAATAGATATCAAAATATCATTAAGATTAAGATGATTGGAAATCAAAAAATTTAGGTCCTAGCATATGTCTCCATAAAATCTAAAAAACAGAATCATTACAAGTGTGGATTTTTGTCACCATGTTGATTCTTTCAGTTAATATTTTATATTTAAATGAACAAATTCTATTAAGGAATAAGATTTGAATGAAAGATATTTATAGTTGTTCAAGGAACATAAATCTTCTATTCCACATCACCACCACTCTACTATAAGAGCTTATTGATTTTCACTATGTCAAAACATTTTCTAATGGATCCCAGTTGATTCAATTTTTTTTTTACTTATTACAAAGGTTAAAGATCTTTTATCTAGGATCTCCCATTACAAGACCTTTCCAAGACCATAAACATTATTTTATACTAAGTGTAAATAAAATATATATTAATAAACTTTTGAGGATCAATATTATCACATAGTTTCCTGCAACAACTAACAGTATATAAATATACATCATCAAATGTTGATACACATAAAATATTAGCTACAGATGATATTTGATATAACTGATAGACTTGAAATAGTATCACAAAATTTTTTTATATGATCTTTTCAATGTAAAATAATTATTCATTACCTATATCATAGTACGTACGTATGTCTATTTTGATCATATGTTTTTCCATTATGGTTAATTGTTCTTTTAATATCTCCCCTTTTATTTTAAACAAAATTAGTGACATAATAACAAATTTCTTATTGATAATCAGTTAATAATATAGAATATCAATGTAATGTTTCCATTATTATTAAATATAGAGAATTTTTTCATAGTATTGACATCAGAGATCTTGTTCTTTAGATCTTTCCATTCGTGAAAAAAGGAATAATTTATACTGATTGACCTTTCCTAAAATGGAAATATCCATTCTCTGATATGATCCAAATAGATGAAATGACTTATCAATTGATTATAAATGTAATCATATCATTCTGAATAATTGATATATTTTCAAAAGATATCCAACACATAAAACTATTTTTAAAATAAATTTTTTTTCCAGACTTCATATGATAAAACAAATCTCTGACTTATTTTTTTCGTAAGATAAACTAACTTCAACATTTCATTGGATAATTTTTAGCATAAGACAAATGTGTTACTAAAGAGTGATTCATGATAATCACAACTAATTTTGGAAATCAAATGATAATATTTTATAAATAACATTTTTATTAGATAAATATTATTCTTATTACACTCTAACTGAAAAATCATACATTTAATATGAGAATGCTCAATCATTTTCTTCCTAAGATAATATCATATGTAGTAAGACAAATGTCCAACAATGAGTTTTCTAATTCTGAGTATACATAAGATATTATTTCAAGTCTTTGATTCTTATAAGATAAAATACTATTTCCTATATTATATACTCTTCCTTTCAAAAGAAAAACAATTATAGTTCTCATAAGATAAATTTCAAATACAATGATATCATCTAAAACACTTGAGAATAAACAAATTAGAATAAATATATGGATATTTTGAAGAATCAAAAAACATGAAAAATGATATATATTATAACAATATAAGTATTTCCAATAATGATTTTTGGTCTGTGGTTTTTGTGGCCTAGTTATATAGAGTTCCAATTAGCACGGAGTCTGTTCTAGAATTCTTCATGTTGTTTCACCAGAATTGTTAGTTCTTAGACTCTTATTAGAGGATGATTATTACTTTTATTTTTCTATGGAAGTTATTACCAAAAGGTTCTTTATTTTTTAAACTTACTTGGTAGTTATTTTGGAGTTAGTGTCCCCATATATCCTCAATTACTATAGAAGTATCATTTGAGTTTGTAGAAATTGTATGGCTCTGAATATTATGATTTGAAGACAAAGGATGGGGAAGTAAGAGGAAAACCTCCTGTTTACAATCATTCTTTTGTGTAAATAGAATCAAGAAATCATGGTGTTGGTCACCATCATGGTGAGAAAATTCATGGAGTCATATGTGTTCTGATGCATTCCTTAGTGTTTTGGACTCCAGGTGAGTTAGAAGTACTATGCAGTATTATAAATTTATATTTTATCCAAGTGTATATAATGTTTGATTTAATATATATGTAATCCATTATTGAACAACCATAGTATATGATTTGTGATTGAGGTGGAGAGTCTTCAAAAGTATATTTCATTGACTACATAAGTTTGAGGTTGAACAATGTTAAAAGATGTGTCTAGAGAGTGTAAGTTGATTTTAGGAGAAATTGATATTTGGGAGATTTACTATTTTCTCAGATACATCCACATGAAATCATCCAAGACATATACTTTTTTAATTTTGTATAGGATATTATAGATTTCTTCAGGGGTGATTAATATTCTAGTACAATGACTAAGATCATACAATGGTCTCTATTAAGTGTGGTCCTCATTTTGGTTAGAGGAATTTGAAGTCCAAATCATCCTTTATGCTCGAGATGAAGTTATGTTTAGTGGAGGATCTATTAGTGGAATTCCATAGTGTTTAATAATAGTTCCATATTTTTTTTATAAGTGGTTTGGGCACTACCACGTCAACCTGAGATAAATTTCAAGATACATTTATAGTTGAGTTTCACTTCAATATTGATGTTTTCATATTGATTTTTCCAAAGAGGAATAAACCATTGAGGTTACGAGATCTATAAATTATGATTGATGATATTCTATAGAGAGGATTTATTTATCATAGTGTGTCACCATGGGGTTCTCATGTCTTGTTTTAAATGATGATTGATGGAATTATACATTTTAGTATCAATTATTATCTACTAAACCAGGTGATAGGGAAGAAATATATCCTATTATACATATCAATGACCTATTTTTTCTACTAAAGAGAAATTCTTGGTTCTCAAAGACAGAAACTCTATTAGAATATCATCATTGGACAGAGACAGATGATGATACTATGGAGACTTCATTCAGATGATGGTGTGGGCATTTTATGTTCGTTGAAATGTTGTTTACTAATAGGTATTTTTAAAATTGTATTCAAGGGATTGGTGAAATCCATGTTATATGAATTTATGGATCATTACATAATGGAATACATTGATTACATCCTTGTGTATTATGATTTAGAGGAGGATCATGAAAATTATATATGACCTATTTCATGGAAATTTTGGTGTCACCGTCTATGTGGGAAGCTATCCAAGTTTGAGTTCTAGAATTGAGAGGTATATTTATTGTGATATGAAATGACTCACTAAAGAGTATACATTTATCCTTAAAATATTGATGTAGTTTTTTCATGGGTAACCCATGAAAATATCAAGGAGGTTTAGATTTTTCCTATTTATGTAGGTTCTTACATGAGGTAGATATTTGAATTTACATTGATTTATACTCTTTCGATTGACTTCACTTAGATTGATTTGGCATCTTATAGACTAATAAGTTACAATCAGCTTTATAATATTTTATGGAGTAGTTATAAAATTATTTTGTTCTTCTGTTTCTATATGAGAGAATTATGTTTGATGTTTATTTAGATGATTTTTATCCAAGCATGGGTTGTGTTTTTATATACCTGAGAGTCATTATATTCTATGGGCCTCAGCAGTGTTAGCATCATAAATGTAACTATGGTACCCACGATCATGATATTTTCTTTATTTTTTCTATAATGTTATGGAGTCATTACTCCACTAGGAAGAACTTTATAGCCTTCATATAACTTATTATATTAATTTATATCTTATTCAAACATGATTTTAACTTGAAGCGGTAATAGTGGATGTAATTCCTGTAAGATTATGACATTTAGAATTCATTTGAATTTGGGTGTTGTATAATTATCGTAGATTATTTGAGAAGGAATTCATGTGGATATTGTCTATATTTGAGTATAATTTCATATAAAGTTATGGAGAAGATTTTAGAATTTCACCGTAATATGGGATCATATGATGGTAGAGGCTATCTTTATTTTATGATGGCACAATCAACATTATTTCAATTGGTGGAGGAATCTCAGCTATGGTGTTCTGAGGTGGAGCTTTGGTGAGATCATTTTGCTTGTGGTTGTGTTCCTATGCGATGATCTAAGGATGATTAACATCTAGTGTTTTTCCCAGGTATACTCATTATTCCTTCCATAATGTATGAAGTTGTTATTTATGACATCCAAACCATTATCATGGTTGTATATCCTAGTGCTGATACGTTTTATTACACATTTTGAGTTAAATTTTTGTTTTTGGGGATGAATCAAATAGTTTTTTAGTTTGTGTCCCAGTGTTTGGTTTTCTAAAGGGTGATGGTTAAGAATTAGTTTCTTATTGGGATTCTCCCTCTGTTAGATGTTTGTTAGTTAAAGTATGAAGAAATATTGATGAATTTCGTCATAGGTTTACCTTGTTATTGGGATATATATTATTCTTATTTTGTTGAATGTGAACTTCTTGAAAAATTCATCTCACTTCGTAGTGAATAATGTGTTCAGCATGGTAGAGGTCTTATAAAGAAGGTATCTTGAAGAGGTAGTGATCTTTAATGGGTTTCTATAGAGAATCACCTCTGATCATGATATATATTTTACCTCCAGAGTGTGGAGAGAACCCTAACATGCTTTTTTACTCTAATTTATGTCTTAACACCACTTTTCAGAAATAGAGGGATTGTTAGAGATAACATTATATCCAGAACTGAAAAAAAACTCCATGCCTCAATTCTAATTTTTAGAAGTTTTTGGGTGGTCTACCTAACCTTATTGTAGTTTTCTAATAGATATTTCTAGAACTTCACCACTAATATGGATCAATTAGAATAATTTTAGGATTGACCTTGCAGGTCTGTTTTATGTTGGATATAGTTTAGGGATTCAGTTATTATCATACCATAATTATTGTACAGTATTACAAAAAAGGTATAGGTGATTTATAAGTTGTTTAAGGTAACTTGATATCGTTATATAGAAAGTACTGATCATAGGAAGAGGCATATAGAGTTTAATTTTACATATAATTTGTTCTTGTAGGTATCTCCTCACTTTGGGTATTTGAATATTGTTCATAGAAGTATCATTTCTCCAAAATTTGTTGGATACTTAAAGTTGTAATCATTTGTTGGTGTTGTTTCATATTGCCTAGAACTTCCTCTATGGATGAGCCAGATTTATGGATTCTATTATGTATCATTGATTTTTTAATATCACTTTAATGAATCACATATCATTGGTTAGGGTGATCTTGATGTTCAAGATGATACAACATTCAAAGAAAGACATGTTGAGATTAAGGACCATCAATAAAAGGTGTTCCTGTTGAGTCAATAAGGTTTTTTATAACTTTTCCATTCCTTCATATTTGGGGTATATTGTTGAGTCAATAATTTTTCTTGATGACATTGTCATTCCTTCTTGTTTTGAAAATCACAAACACCTTATCTTAAGGAAAATCTCATTCTATCTTATGTTTTACATTCATAAAGAAAATTTTCCTTCCCCAAGGAAATTTATCCTTACCATGTTTTTCATTGTTCATCATTTTGTCTAAGTATAAAATTTGGTTTAGTATCCAAAACCTCAGAATCATATAATATATAGATATAGAGAATCCTATTTTTAGGATCCGAATTTGGGTTCTGAGTTCTCTTAATATAGACTCCGAACTCTTTTGAGTTTTGACTCCAAGTTTTCTGAGTTCTGACTCTGAGTTCTCTAAATTCAGAATTTGAACTCTTCTAAGTTCTGACTCCAAAATCTCTGAATTCTAACTCCGAACTCTTATGAGGATAGACTACGAACTCTTATGAGGACAGACTCTAAACTCTTATGAGGACTGACTCTGAACTCTTAAGAGTTCTGACTCTGAACTCTATGAATTCATACTCCAAATTCTTGTGAATCCAGATTCCAAAATTCCTTGAAATTCAGACTCTAGAATTCTATAGAATTCAGGTTTCGAATTCCTTGGAAAATATAATCCAAATATCCTTATATTATAGATACCTAATTTATATTTGGTTAGACTCTGAACATTTATTTTCTTATATTCCAAAATTTTTATTTTGGTTATGTAACAATATTTTTGCTTACACTTGTCGCTCTTATAAAATGGTGTCCTGCATTCAGTTACTAACTAACCATTGTATGAGTAACACATTTATAGGTCCCTCCGAAATTCAAGGGAAAATATGATCATTGGAGGAGGGAGATGACCATTGAAATTGTGCCTATAAATAGGTGCTCATTTGAAAGAGCTCAAAACTGACTTTAACATTTGGCAAAACCTGTTTACATTCTATTGAAGTGATTTCTAGAGGGTGAGGCTCTTATAAACTCCCAGGATTTGTGCAGAAATTTTGAACAGCTAGTAAAAACATTGCTTCATGATAATTTGCATTGTAAAGAGGAGTGATTTCCTTGAAATCAGAGACTTCGAGTTCTGAAGTCGGAGGTGCAGATTTCCTTACAAATCGAGGGCTTGCGGGGATAACAAGATAGATCTCGATCATCAGATTGAGAGATTACCTGTGTTTGGGTAAGACAAACTTTCATGAAATTATAAATCAAGTGACCTTTTATCCAGGGTTGTTGGATACCCTTCTCTTTGGGTTAAAAGAGTTACTACTTGTTACCTATAGTGTTTCAATTTTGTTTTCACCTGTATTTTTGGTTGTAGAGGAATGTATAACTTTCTTATAACTCCTTAAACTTGTACTTTGATTAAATAGGATTCTATATGATTTAAGGTAGAATCGTTGTGGCTGTAATCTTTTGTTATGTTTAATTTCCAGAATCACTTTTCTGGAATCAAGAAAATTAGTAGAACTTAGAGGTGTTGTGAATTTTGTTTAAACAAAATTTCCTTAAGGGTTTTAAAGTATAAAATTCACCCTCCCCTTTGTATATTCAATATCTGCATCATATTTTGATACTAAAATTAGTATCATATCTATCATATTATCGATCCAACAATTGGTATCAGAGGTGGTGACACTGAATCTAGAACCAATCTAACAATTGGCTTCAGTTTTTTGGTTAAATCTGAATTAATCTCACGATTATAATCAGAAGAGAAATCTTCTTCATCATTTTTTTTCAGAATCCTATTTTCTGACTCATAAATTTCACATTCATAATTTTCTTAGAGATACTCTAGTTCTATTTTCCTTTCTTAGGATATTTTATTTTTTATTGAAACTTATATTACTAACAAGATTGTGTGCCAATAATTTCCTTAAGATGGCAGGTTTAAATGTTGGATCTATCGACAATCTAAATCATACCAGACCTCCTATATTTGATGTAAATGATTATGAGTACTGGAGAGATATGATGAAGTGTTTCGTTATTAACACTGGAGTAGATAACTACCTAATACTGACATGAGACTATAAAATTCCTGATAAAGAATTGAGAACTTTTACTAATCATGATAAATCAGAATATCAAGAAAATTTCAGAGTCCGAAATACATTTCTATTCCGTGACTAGGAACATATATAGTCAAATATCTTCATGTGATGCTGCAAATAGTATCTGGAAGACACTTGAAGTTACACATTTTGGTACTTCTAAGTTCACCGAGTCAAGAAGAGCTATGTAGAGAGCTGAATACCATGGATTTAACTTTTTTTATGGAGAAACTATAAGAAAAGTTCAGCAAAGGTTTATGACTATCATAGTTAGCTTACAGTCTATGGGAGAAAATGGTTTGGATGATGATGCTCTTATAGATAAGATCATATAAATCATTCCAAATGAGTGGCAGTCCAAGAGGACAACAATTGATGAGAATAGGAAATTTACCCAGATTTCGTTAGATGAGTTGTTTGGAACTCTTCTTCATCATGAGACTAGAATGAAGAGAGATTCTGATAATGTTAAAAATAATAATGGGAATGGAGGATTTTCTTTTACAACTACTTCTAAACATATGAATGCCATGAATCCAGAAAGAGTAACTAGATCAAAGTCAAAGAAAGCTACTATTCAGTCATAATCTAGTGATACAGAAAAGTCTGAGAATGAATTAGCTAATCTTGCTCGAAGAATGAACAGGATAGTAGATCAAAATAACTATCAAAATAAGTATAAGAATAGAGACAATAGATATAAGAAAATGGGGAAGTTACTTGTTTTGAATGTAGAAGAATAGGTCATATCAGACATGATTTTTCTCTATTGAAAAAGAAGGAAAAAAGGAAAGGAATTCAGAAAGAAACAAGAATAAGCTTTATCACTCAAATCACAAGAAAAGTCTTAAAGAAAAATATACATGGAGTTCTAGCTGTAGAGACTCTTCAGGAAGTGAACATTCTGAATATGAATCATTAGCACTGAAACTTTTTGGATTCATTGTTACTACTTCTTTCCCAAATACATGTCTTATGGCCATGTTACGCTCTACTGAGGCTTTAAAAAATTTATCTCTTGATAAGAATTACTATTTTAGAGAAATTAATTCAAATGAAGATACTTAATCTTTAGATAATGAAGAAATACCTTATTGTGAACATGTATCTAGATTTTCCATGTTGTTCGAAGAAAAAACATTACAGAATTTCTAATAAATTAGACAAGGAAAATACTTGAGATTATGTTCTTACAAAATAGAATTCAGACCTCCCTATATATCATTATGATAAGGATGAGCTTTTAGAAAATCTTTCAACAGACCTTAATGAAGTAAAATCTCAAAATGAAATACATTCTAAAGATCTTAAGAATGCTATTTTAAAATAAAATGTTTTTGGGGAAAAATGTAACTCTATGGAAATAATTCCTAAAGAGAGGAATTTAGTCATCAGACTAAAATCCGAAATATATACCCTTAAGAAGCTTCTTGCGAACTTTACTTCTCGTAAGGAAAATTTTGACAAGATGTATTCTCAAATCAAACCTCAACTAAATACTGTTGAAGTGGGTTGTACTCACCGGAATCCTATTTTCAAAAACAACTATTTCATTCCATCTAGAGCCCCGTTTTGTACTATATATCAAAGTTGTGGGAATTGGAAGAAAAATTGATCTTTAAATAATGTTTAATCTCTTGGGTTTCATAAATCTTATTTTTCTAAAAAAATGTGGATACCCAAAATTTTGGTGTCTAACAATTACGGATCAAAGGAATTTTGGATTCTAAAAGTCAAAATTTGATATTTTTATGAAAATAAATAAGGTACAAATAGAAATACATGGTACATCGATAGTGGATGTTCCTGACATATGTGTGGTAACAAAAACATCTTTGCGAAGATTATCTAAATGAAAGGAGGAAATGTAACTTTCGGAGATAATGCTAAGGGAGAAATTATTAGTATAGGTAACATCATTCTTCCAGTAAAAAAATTAATTTCAAATGTTTTATTTGTTAAGGGTCTTATGCACATCCTAATTGGCATAAATCAATTATGTGATGAAAGTTACCTTCTGAATTTTAGGAACGATAAGTGCCCAGTACACAATTCCAAGGAAGAATTTATTCTTTCTTCCAATAGGCAAGAGAATGTTTACACACTGAACATAGAAGACCGTAGGATCCAAGATCTACCTTGACTTAGTATAATGGAAGATCATTCTTGGTTATGGCATTGAAGGTTAGGTCACTGTAACCATAGGCACCTATGTAAACTCTATAAGAAAGGACTAGTTAAGGATCTACCGGAGTGTAGATTTGATTTTTCGAAATTTTGTGATCCTTGTCAATATGGAAGGAAACATAAATCATGTATTAAATCTATCGGTGAAGTCTCAAACACTGATATATTATAGTTGGTGCATATGGATCTTTTGGGTCCAACACTAACTGAAATCATTGGAGGTAAATATTATGTATTTTTCTTAGTTGATGATTACACTAGATTTACTTGGGTCTATTTTATAGAAAATAAATCTGATGCTTTTTCTTATTACAAAATTTTTAGATCCCATATTAAAAATGTGATAGACATTCCCTTAATAACTATTCATAGTGATCATGGAGAAGAATTTCAAAATACTGACTTTGAAACTTTTTGTAGTAGAAAAGGCATTACTCGTAACTTATCATCACCTAGAACACCTCAAAAAAATGGTTTTGTTGAAAGAAGAAATAGAATTCTTCAAGAGATAAAAATAACCAATGTTGAGTGAGTATTCTATAGCCAAACATTTTTGGGCTGAAGTTGTAAGTACTACTTTTTATACTATAAATCGTGTTTTGATTAAAAATTTTCTTAATAAAACTCCTTATGAATTATGGAACAGTATAAAACCTTGGCTTTAAAATTTCAAGGTATTTGGTTACAAGGTATTCATTTTGAATACTAAATATAACTTACACAAATTCGTACAAAAATTTTATGATGTAATTTTCTGAGGCTATTCCATAACTTCTAAGGCTTATAGAGTTTTCAATAAAAACACTTGTACTATTGAAGAAACAGTACATGTCATATTTTATGAAACTGGTCACTTTGTTTTAAAACAACCCCAACCTACATCCTCAGATGTGTTTTCAAAAACTAATTATCAACCTTTTTTAGAAGATCCTTCTGATAAGGAAAATTTAAAAGAAGATACCTCTGAAGAATTTACCCCAAAATATTTCCTACACTATGTTGATGAACAGGTTTAACAAAACCAAAATTAGTTGTTTCTTAAGAATCATACTAGTGATAGTATCATCGGTGATGTAAATCAACCTATAAGGACAATAAGTTCCTTATGGAATGAAGTATAACAACTAGAACTTTTTTCCTAATTAGAACTAAAAAGCACTGATGAAGCTTTAGGTGATGATGATTCGATAAAAGCTATGTAAGATTAACTAAATTAATTTGATAGGAATAAAGTCTGTACCTTGGTTGAAATACCTAAGGAAACTTCTGTTGTTGGAGTAAAATGGGTCTTCAAAAATAATTGTGTTGAAAATGTAATCATAGTATGAAATAAAGCTAGATTGGTTTCTAAAGGCTATAATCAACAAGAATGAGTGGACTATGATGAAACCGATGCTCTAGTATCTAGACATGAATCTATTCATATTGCAGCATTCTTCAATTTAAAAATTATTCAAATTGATGTGAAATGTGCTTTCCTTAATAGTTATGTTCAAGCGGATTTGTTGTTCAACAACATCATAGTTTTGAAGATACAAAACATCCTGAACATGTTTATAAACTTACCAAATCTTTGTATGGACTTAAGAAAGCTCCTCTAGCTTGGTATGATAGACGTATAGGTTTTTTGATTCAAAATAATTACATTATGGGAAATGCAGATCCAACCCTTTTTATAACGAATTATAAGAAAAATGATTTTATTGTTTAAATTTATATTGATGACATTATATTTGTTTTAACTCAGTAATCTATAACAGATTTCTTTGTGGATCTAATGAAATATTAGTTTGAAATGAGTATGATGGGTGAGTTATCATTTTTCCTTGGTTATCAAATTTCTCAAAAACCAGAAGGAATCTATATATCACAACACAATTTTATTAAATATCATCTTACAATGTATGGATATGACAACACTAAGAGTATTAGTACCCCCATTGGTACATAAAATTCACTAAATCTTGATGAAGCTGGGAAACCTGTAGATCAAGCATCTTTTAGAGGTATGATAGGAAGCATACATTACTTGACATCAAGTCATCCAGACATAATGTTTTCAATATGCTTATGATCAAGATATCAATACAATCTTAAGGAATCTCATTTAAAGGCAGTGAAAAGAATTTTTCGCTACTTAAAGGGAACCATGGATTTAGGACTCTTTTATACTTCTGAAAATTATTTTATTCGAAAACGTTTTTCAGATGCTGACATTGGTGGATGTAGAATGGATATAAAAATTACATTTGTAACGTGTAATTTTTTATGAAATTAATTAGTTTCTTAGTCATTCAAGAAGCAACACTCAGTATCACTTTCCATTGCTGAAGATCAATATGTAGCAGCTGAAATTTGTTGTGCTCAAGTGTTGTAGATCAAACACACACTCCCAGAATATGGTATGTGTTATACCAAAACCCAAATTTTGTGTGATAATACTAGTGCCATTTCCCTTAGTAAAAACCCTACACATCACTCTCGTGAAAATCACATAGATATTAGGCATCATTTTCTTAGGGATCGAACACTAAAATAAGATATCATTCATCAATTTATCAGAACACAAAATCAACTTGCTGATATTTTCACAAAATTATTACTCTCTGATAGATTTGAATACATTAATGAGAATTTAGGAATGATAACCATAAGGTAATCATTGTCATTAAATCTTTGTTATAAACAATCTCCTTACAGTAATAAACTCCTTTTCGCAGGGGGGGTACATTGGCTTGTTAGATCAAAAGAAAATTGTAATGAAAATTCTCATAGTCAGATTTTTCAAATTATTCATAATAATGATTTTCGTAATCAAAATTTTCGTAATGATGATTTTTGTAATCTAAATTTTGGTAATGAAGATTTTTGTAATCAAAATATTCATAATGAAGATTTTTGTAATCAAAATTTTTGCAAAGAAAATTTTCTTACTCGAAATTTTTGTAATGAAAATTTTCGTACATAAAATATTAGTAATGAAGATTTTCATAATCAAAATTTTCATAATGGAGATTTTTATTTTTTAATTTTTTTTTCATAATAAAATTTTCAGAATCTAATGTTCATCAAGAGTATTTTTCTCCAATATGAATAATCTTCCAGGTAATCCTAAAGGTATGTTTACTTTCTTATGTTTTCGTAACCATCATTTACTTGGTGGTATTTTTGTTTGGTTTTAAAATAATATCATATTATAGTTTCATTAAATCCGAATGTTTTTCATTAAAAACCTCAAATAATCGGATCCTACAAATATTTCCTTGCAGCTATCATGTCAACCGTCAGATCTGATCAGAAGGATTTTCATCCATTGGATTGAGTTTGGATGATGAACTGTCGCATCAAGCGCCTATATAAAGGACCCCACGACGGTTTTCTGACATCGATCTCAAACTCTTGCGTGATGAAGCATTGCCTCACTACTTAAGTTTGTTCTGAACATCTCAGAGTTTTCTCAAATCTGAATGTCTGTAAAAGAATCCTCTAAAAATGATATGTCTGCTGTCAAGTCAATTTTGGAGTGGAAGGTATATTGAGAAAGGTATGTGAATCCAAACTTCTTTAACAAATACAATTCTATAATCTCGATGAATATCAAGCTAAATGGAAGGGAGAGTGTATGCGTATCAAATAAAGGGGCCCAAGATTTGGTGTATCCAAATATTCTTTTTGAGTTTTATGAATCAGTAAATTTCTTTAAGGAAGAAGGCAGAAATATTTTTTCCTTTAAGAGCTATGGTAAGACTTATGCTCTTTTGTATATAATGGAATCCATCTTGGTTGGAATTCCATATAAAGGGGAAGCCATGTTCTGTTCCAACATGTTTCTGGATGTCAAAGGAAGTTTTTTTATGGTGAAATCCATGTTGTAACTCAGTCTTACTGATTCCAAGACTCTGAAGATTTCTCACCTCTCTAAAAATAATCATATCCTTGAATTATGGTTTCAAGGGTTTATCCTTCTAAGAAAAGGTGACAAGGACACCTTGAAGAATAGTGATATGTATGTTATAGATTTTCAGGTGAACCTGAAGAAGGTAAATTTGGTTAAGCATATTCTGATTATGATCGAGAATATCAAAAATGGAAATTTGAAGGCCTAGATTATCATTTACCAAGCCATTATTTCAATGTTGATTGTTTGGTGTCTATAATCATTCAAGATTCCCTGTAGTTTGAATACTAGAAATTGCAAAGTTATTCTAGTCAGTGATGATACCCTGAAGAGGATGAACATTGGTTTTTCAAAGTACTCAAGAGAATTTTATGACCTACCAGACGAAAAAGTTGAAGCTATTATGAAAAATCAAGAAGTGGTTAAACCATCAATAAAGGTTGGAAAGAAGAGGATGTTGAAGGACATGGAAGAAGAAGAAAAAACCCCAAAAGCTAAGGAATCCCAATCATCACCTCCAAAACCTAAGAAGAAAAATATTATCCAGATGAGATTGTAACCAAGTGGAGTGAAGATAAGAAAAATTGGAAGGAAAGAGAGCCATAGTTTGGCTGGGATCCTACAGAAGCCACAAATTTAAAATAGAAGACATCAGATGAGCTTGATAAACAAGATAAAGAAAAGAAGTTAAAGAAAAACATGTCTGAGACTGAGATTGTGAAATCCCTTCAGAGGGATACCGAAAAAGCATCCGAACAACTTCTGGTACCAAAATACTTCCTTGTAGAACCCTTACCTGAGACTCTGCGAAAGATGTTCATGAATCAAGAAAAATCCCCAGAGAAGGTTGTTGATGAAAAAAAAAGCTGTCAAACGAGATGAAGAATCAGCTGAAAGAAGTGATGATATAGAATATTGGAATAAGAAATTGGAGGAAATTCATGAGAAGGAAAGCCCATCCAAGAAATTTTCATTCGGAGCTTCACAAGCTGAATCATTAAAGCTTGCTACTCATGGGTTAGATTAAAAGGCTGAAGATGAAGTGAACAAGTTATCAGATGAAGAAAGTTATAAACGTCATTTGATTCATCCTGAAGATGATGAGGTAGGAGCTCATAAACAAGAAGTAGATGATGATAAGATTGTATATCTTTCTGATAGTGAACATGAATCTCTGAATGAGGTAGCCATTCCAAGAACTGATAAAGGTAAAAAGGTGGTTGTTGATACAACAACTAATGTTTTTTTAAAAGAAGAAGGATTTTGGGGGATATTTGAAGAGGAAACTTGTTGAGCTAGAAAAAGAACCTTCAACTAAAAAAGTTTTCAGATTCAGAATCATCGTCTCTTGGATATGATTTCGTTCTTCAATCATTGAAGAAGCTTGTTGGGTCCATAACGTTTTTTTCAAGCATAGACTCCAGATGCCAGATGCGTCAACACACACTCAATCGTAAATCGTATTCATTATCCATTGTGATGGATAAGAGTGTAAAACGTGTGGCTAAATTCAAAAAAACTCATTAACTATGAAGCCCAATAGAGGTCCTATAAGGCAATCATTGTCTAGTCAGAGAAGATAGTAGATGACTTGAGAGAACATGATGAATTCCAAGATGGTGTAAAGGAGGATTTTGATATTGAAGATGATAGGATCAAAGATCTGACAACCGGTTCTAAAGAAACATTATCTTTTGAAAAAAAAATACCCTGATTAAAGAATTGATGGATCTGAATGGGAAATTAAATTGTGTTTCCCAATACTATAAGAGAGAAAGGGATCTTTGGATTGAGATTGAAGAAAGTCTTGTCAAGCAAGAAGAAGATCTGATGGCTCAAGCAGAGATTCTCATGTCTCAGTAAGAATGAATCAAGGATTTAGAGAAGAAACCTAAGGATCAGGAACAAATTCTTAAGAGAGCATAGGAAGATCATAAGGAGGTCAAAAATCTGAAGACTATAGTCAAGAAGTTGATTCCTAAGGAAAAGGAATGATAACATTGTTTTAATTTGATCTTTTGTTGTATTCTTTTCCTTGTAAAAATTATTTTTAATCATAATGAAATTTGTGGTTCTTTTTTTTGTGGATGTGTTATACTAATTTTTCAGGTACCTTAATTTCTTTTCCATTCCCTCTAATTATTTTTGAAAATCTCAAAGCGGGATAAAGTAAAAATAATTCTAACTAGAGAAAAAAATATCCCTATGTTAGGGGGAGTTTATCTATGGGGTAGATTTCATTACGAAGATTTCCATATTCAAGATAATGAAAAATCTCATTTGAGAAATCTAGAATACGATCCTTAGAGTTATGAATCCTAAGGGGGAGTTATTTGTATTCATCATTGTCCACATGTAAAGGGAGATAAGTGTTATATCAATGTAAAGAAAAATATTTTCTATGACCTTATATTCTTTTTCGTAAGGATGTTTGTGCTTTCCAAGAAGGGGGAGATTGTTGATTCAATGAGGTTTTCCATATGACTTTTCCATTCATTCATACATGGGGGAGATTGTTGGGTCAATAAGGTTTCCTTTTGACTTTACCATTCCTTATTTTGAAAATCACAAACACCTTATGTTTAGGAAAATCTCATTCTATCCATTGTTTTACATTAATAAGAAAAAATTTCCTTCCCCAAGGAAATTTATGCTTAACATTTTTTTCATTGTTCATTATTTTGACTATGTATAAAGTTTTGTTTAGTATCAAAAACCTCAGAATCATATAATACTTAGATATAGAGCATTTTGTTTTCAGGATCCAAATTCAGGTTCTGAGTTATCTGAATTCAGACTCTAAACTCTTATGAGTTCTAACTCCGAGTTTTTTGAGTTCTGACTCCGAGTTCTCTAAATTTAGACTACGAACTCTTCTGAGCTCTGACTCCGAAATCTTTGAAATCAGACTCTGAACTCAAATGAGGATAGTCTCTGAACACATATGAGGACATACTTTGAACTCTTATGAGGACTGATCCCGAACTCTTATGAGTACTGACTCTGAACTCTCTGAATTCAGACTCCTAATTCTTATGAATCCAGATTCCGAATTTCATTGAAATTCAAACTCCAAAATTCTATAGAATTCAGATTCCAAATTCCTTGGAAAACAAAATCTGAATATACTTGTATTATAGATACCATATTTATTATTGGCTAGACTCTAAACATTTATTTTCTTACAATCCTAATTTTTTTATTTTGGTTATGTAACCATATTTTTGCTCACACTTGTCTCTCTTAAAAAATGATGTCATTCATTTAGTTAATAACTAAACTTTTATTGAGTGACACGTTTATAGGTCCCTCTGCAATTCAAGGAAAAATAGTATCCTTGGATGAGAGAGGCGATCGTTGAAGTTTTGACTATAAATATGAGCTCATTTGAAAGAGCTCAAAACTGACTTTAGATTTTGGCAGAACCTGCTAAAATGTTGTTGAAGTGATTTCTAGAGAGAGAGGCTCTAATAAACTATCTGGCTTCATCATGAAATATTTAACAACTTTTTCAAAATTTTATTTTTGAATATTTTCTTTATGGAGAGGTGTGATTTCATTTAAATCAGACACTTTGGGTTTTGATGTTGGAGATGTCGATTTCTATACTAATTGAGGGCTTTCGGGGATAGCAAGACTGAAACCGATCTTTAGATTGAGGGCTTACCTGGGATTGGGTAAGACAGAAATTCATGAATGTTTAAATCAAGGGACCTTTTATCCAGGATTATTGGATACCGTTATCTTTGGGTTAATAGAGTTAGTACTTGTTACCAGTAGTGTTTCAGTTTTGTTTTCTGCTGTATTTTTGGTTGTTGAAGAAAGTATAACATTCTTAAACTTCCTTAAAAATATTCTCTAATTAAATAGGATTCTATATTCTTTAAGGAAGCGTATTTTTGGCTGTAAACTTCTGTTAAGTTTCATTTCGGGAATCACATTTCTGGAATGAAGGAAATTAGTATACCTTAGAGGTGTTGTGAATATTTTTATACAAACTTTCCTTACGGGTCTTTAAATTATACAATTCACCCCCTCCCCTCTTGTATATTGATTATCTGCATCATATTTTGATTCTACAATTAGTATCATATCTATCATATTATCGATCCCACAGTTCCATGGGAATTTTATTCCCTTTGTTTTTGCCCAATGGTTATATAGTGGTTTCGAGTAATGTACTTGGAAACATGAGACGTAGATGCATTCTCAATATTCATAATTGTTTGATGTTTTTTTAAGATGATATGTATAGAAACTTTTATTTATTAATTACATGGATGAGGATGTGGCATAATTATTCGCACTGTTCCTCTATTGCACTCATTGTGTTCTTATTATACAGAGATCCCAGAATTATGTCTCACTTGGTTTTTGTCTTCATCCCCTTTTAATTCCTTCATGGGATTTGTCTTAATTATCAAATATTATAATTGTTTTAGAGGTATTTAATTTATGGGTCCACATTTCTAAAATCCATCCCTATTTGTTTTTTAGGATTTGGCAGTTCTAGAAGGGTGTTTGGAGCTGTTCTAAAGGCATATTTTAGAATTTATACCATTATAGGTTCACTATGTTGTGGTTGTAGGCTTGGTGGTGTCCACGGTGGGGTCCATTTTCTATACTATGTTTTAGTGAGTTGGCATAGAGGTAGTTGGGAACTTGGGGAGTGAATTGACTATTTTGTGGTGTGTTGTATGTGATGAGGTTTCCTATAGGAAATATTTAAGGTATCTATAAACATGGTTAATGGTGGGGTGTCACAAGTGGTATGGTCACCTTTCCCTAGTTATCATCTGGAGCACCCTTCCCAAGGGTTTCCATTTTTGAAAGTGTGGTGCCTAGTGAATTTCCCAATGGGGAATGAAAACTATTAAAACACCAATGTTTTTGAGAATGGTGGGGAGATGATGATGGTTTTATTTGAGTGTGGAGTGATGGAAACAAGGCTCTTGGTCTCACAACTGTATGGCCTTGGGCATGGTGAGATGCAACGATAATGGATTATTCTACATGTCATGCCGAGAAGGTGTGCTTTTCATACAGGGACAAAAAAGCATCATCTATGTCATGGTTAATGTCATGGTTCCAAACAAACCTACTTAAATGGATATTTAAATATCATGAGGTTAAGGGATGTGGCTGTTTCAAAAACTTAAATAATCATATCTTGTTTTAACCCAATGAACCATGGTCATGGTTATGGTTACTACATCAGGGTGGGTGATTTTTATGATATATTTATAAATAGGGGTCAAGGATCCATTAGTTTGGATATTATGTTCTCCCTTTGGACCCTAGTTAAACTCATACCCTCTTAGTTATCTCAAACCTCTTCTCTCATGGGTTTAAATCTCCAGGTTCTTCAAGATCAAAACCTTTTTATTTGAGGTATTCTAATCTCACCTTCTAATATTATTCATTATTCCATTCATTCTGGTGGTTTACATGGCATATTACTCAGGTTTTGGGATAATATTTGAGTATGAATTTGTGGTGGTGATTATAGGTAGTTTTATGGTTGGTTTATTTTTATTTTAGAGGGGGATGATTCCACGTTCTTCTATTATTTTTCTTCGATTCCTCAAATCATCATATCTAGGTAGGGGATTT
Source organism: Viscum album (assembly GCA_963277665.1). NCBI lineage: Eukaryota > Viridiplantae > Streptophyta > Magnoliopsida > Santalales > Viscaceae > Viscum > Viscum album. The sequence continues at coordinate 1,441,041,468 of OY728159.1, forward strand.
AGGGCCTTACTTTTTTAATAAACATTTGTGGGATTAAAATTATTTATCTTAAATGAGTAGGTTTAAGATAATATAACAAATAAAATGATCTTGAAATTATATATGAAATGATATTTTTGGGTAGTATGATTTATTTGTGTTTATACCTTAACCATGATTTTTTCCTCATGTGATTTTGTAGATATTATTTTATAGAGTTACTTATATTGTCATTTTTCCAAGAATATTTGGCATATTGAAATTAGTTAAACAACATAAATTCAGAAATTCAAAGTGAATAATGAATGTGTCTTTTGAAATTATTTTGTCATATTTGTTAATGATATTGTATAAGAAACTTTGTTCTTGAATCATGTGTGTGGATGATTTTTTATCTGTCAGGATACTGAAAACAAGGATTATTATTGATGAAACCAGATCATAATGAATTGGTTAATGAATAATGCTAATGGGTAATGATTTTTTCTGAAATAAACAGTTTGGGGTTTTTTGACAACCCAAATATGTTTACTAAATCATAAGATATTTTAAATTATTTCTATGTGTTTCAATTGAATTTATGTGATGAAAATATTTTTTACTTTCATTGAAAGGTTGAGAAGTTGAAATGTTTTTATGTGTGAAACTGGTTTGTTTTTTATGAACTGAGAGAGGGATGGGTTGGTTTGTGTTTTTATGGTAGTATTTTAGTGCTGGTGATTGTGGGAATAAATGGATTCTTCCTTTTTGGATCATTTAGTTGGATCATTTTATAGGATTTCTTGTATTGGTTGAATCTTGGATTGGATGTGTTTCCTTTTTTTCTCGAAGGCTATTTTATTTTTTTGTAAGATGTTTTCCTATATTCATGGTTGATGAAGAAGGATTTTCACTTCATGAATTACCTATCCATGAGATGAATTTGGATGCATCATAGAATAAATAATAATACTTGATGGTGAGTGAATTATAAATAACTAATGGTATTGGGTGCTGATATTTGTAATGATTAAATAATTCAAAACCACATGTTGGGTTTTAATGAATTCCATATGAGTGTGGGTTGGAAATAATGAAACTATAATGTGGAAATCAAGATCACATTCTCTTATGATGGTATTAAATTATTAAACTAGAATTTATAATAGGGGTAAATAATTAATGGTAATTATTAATTTATAAATTAATTTCGTTGATGATGGACCATGTGTATTTTCGGATGTTTTTATATCTTAATTTTAGTCCCAAATAGTGTTAGTTGGGTTGTTTCGTGGAATGGTAGCGATAGATTGAAACTCAGGTAAGGTTGTTTCCCCTAGTTTCCTTATTTTTGATATCTTTCGTTTTCATTTTTTTATTTTCTACACACCACCACACAAGTAAACTGGGTAATAGGTGATAAAATGTTTTGGGCTCTAGGTGTTCACCCCAACATCAAGTTTGGGATGGTAATCGATGGATGCATACTTCACCTTACCCAATCATCCATTATATGTTTCATAATATATTGGAATATTTATTCTATGATGAATTTTTATGTTTTCTATATAATCATATAGGTAGTGATGGATCTTAGTATCACAAAAAAAATTTATATGTGGATTTTAGTGACTGGAAGATATATATTATACATGTATCTCGTCTATATATATATTGCAGTTACCATAGTTGCAATCACATGGTCTAAGACGGTTTGGCATATAGTGCATGATACATGGGATGTGATGGCCTTTAGACTTATAATGTCGTTATATATGTTATAATATTTGAAATATATATGTATTCATTGGTTTCACAATGGCATGATTATATAGTTGTGATGTGGTTTCCCAGATGTTAATGATTACTTATAGAAGGGATTTGAGTATATAAAGTTTGAGGTAGGGGTGTGAAAAATAAAAACTAGTCTGGAAGTACATATTGGGTAACTTTATTATGTATATTCTTTTGATATAGAAGTTCTTACTTCTATGCATGTCATGGTGAGTGATTCTTTTCTAGGATGAGATATATTTTTACCTACTTATGTACCAAGTTTGTTTCCTCTATTTATTAACCATGATTTTTTTAAAATTTTTAAAAGCGGTTTTATTGAGGATCCTCCTAAGTATACCTATTTTATCACCCACATATATATAAACTATTTTTTACTCTATATGTGTTGGTTGGTGATCAAGATGAGAATTTCTAACTCGTGATGATTTTTGAAGAGAAATTGTTTTCATGGTGGAAAATAATTCTTGGATTATGGTCTATTACAATTTAAATTTTTATTGAAATGATTATTCAATCTGAAAGGATATAAAAACATTGATTATACATATCATTCAACTAAAATTCTCATCAAGATTAAAATAATATATTTACATTTTATAAAATAAAAATCATATGTAAATAGGGTTTCATTATATAAAAAACAAGACATCATAAAAATAAATAGAATTTATCATAATATAGTATACTAAATAAATGGTAAATATTATTCCTAATATATTAAAATAAAATTTGAAAATAAAAAAATAAATTTGAACAATGGAAGGGATATATAAATGTTGAGATAAATATATTGAAATGAGTATTGTAGAATTAATAATTTAATAAGGATATGTTTAAGAAATTTTGATGTTGGATTATTGGTTACCTGACTCTCAGGTACAAGATATATATATATATATATGATTTTATATGTCCATTATCTGATTATTTGGTGTAACCATTATGTGATCATTAATAATCCATTTGAATTTATTTTTATACATATAAAATAGTCTATAAGCTATAAATAAATATAAATTATTTCAATACAAAAAATAACTAAATTTTATATATACTTATTAAAATAATAATAATTTCATTTTGTATATTTTATAATTTCCATTAACCTGAATGAATTTTTTTAATATAATATGAGATTTTATTTCATAGTTTCTATTTTCATGTAAGGACCCGACCCTTGTTTCCTAGGGTAGGTGCCTTATTTGATTACATTGGCTTACATACAAGGAATACGAATCTTGAATGACCGTGTAGTTTAGTATTATTGGAATCAAGTTACATACATAAGTTTATCGTTACAACATGAAGGGAATCGAAAACAATATTTTCTTCCACAAGAAACACACATCTCATAGATTATGCTTGCAAACCATTCAAAAAATACTTCTTCATGTCCTGAGAAAATGAAAAATAAAAAAGTGGTGAGCTCAAACGCTCATTAAGATTAATAAATACAGTGGAAGATAATATAAATATTAGACATGGTGAATAATTGAAAACACATGCCTTAAATAATGAACATGAACACATTATGGCAGAAATATGAGGTGAATAAATAATGCCATAATAAAACATAACCATGGGTATTATACTAGTCTAATGACAACATGAACTTCAAATACTAGCTTCATAATGTGGAAAGTGTATATTTTGGACATCATTACCATGTCATCCAAGCCTCGTGCTAGGACCATAAAATAATCATTTTGCCAAGGCCTCGTGCCAATACCATAGTTTGTCTCATGAGACCTACCGATGCATTGAAGAGCTATAGAGGGCCCCAATCATCACATAATAAGTCCAATTCATTCCTCATATGTGTGGAGATCAATATAAACAACATATACATTCATATTGAAACTATCATATAAAATGTAACTAACATTACCCAATCATTGAACATAAAACACTAACCATTCCGAGTAATATGGTGAATGTTTTTAGGATAGATCATCCACAATAGAGTTATCCATAGGTCATTAATTAAAATATGGTATATGTCTTCATAAATTATTAATCCCAATAATACCATGGAATCAACAAGAGAATTGAATCAAACAAAAATACTCTTATAAAATCATTAAGCAATTTTGAGATAAATACTCTTTTATTTTGAAAAGACGAATTCTTTTGGAAAATATTTGTATAAAACTAGAGGTGAAGTAAGATATTATTTTCTTAATAAAATGAGTGTTTTTAGAAAGATAATGGTTTCCAAAAAAACAGATTATATACTGATATTGTAAATAGATATGAATTGCGGAAATTCCCTTGAATTGGGATTGTATTTTGGAAACAATTTTGAAAGTTCCTTTTGAAACCTGTAACTAGACATAAAATAAGGAAGGGTTATTTTTTTTGTAAACCTATATATGATACTCACACAAAATATATGAGGAGTAAATAAAAATACATAATAATTTCATTGAGGTATTTAGACGATGAAAGTATCGCGAATGAAAATGGAAGTTCGGGTGGAAAAACCCTTACCTTAACTCCAAGCGTGTTCTGCACTTGAACATAGGCTCCTTGAACATGAAATTATACATATTAATAAATTATTTAAGAAATTATTAGACATTTATTTATTTTTTCATAGTTCTTTTTTGTTCATTTATACCATTATTTCTAAGTTATTATATTGAATTTCATTGTTCTCGGGTGTTTGTTTTCATTATTTTTATAATCGGTTCACTTGTTTTTAAGTAATGTAGTTCATGTGGAAAGGTTATAAATATATATGACTGGAAGTATATATTATTTATGATCATAAAGAATTGTTAATGGTCATTTTTATCATTTTCTAACATGGAATGAAGAAGAATCCATAGATGACAACCACTTCAATTATTCGTCAGTATTTGAATTATTATGAACTTGTTTTGTCATATAACTTAATTATATGTACATTTTCTAGTTCCTTCATATTAATTATGTTATAATACGTATTTTATATTCTGTTTCAACCATAAATATGGTTTCATGACCAGTAATGAAGATGAAATTGAAGAACGAGACTTCGTCATCCACAAAGGCTATAAATTGCAACCACATGGACGTTGATTTCATTTATAAAAAATAAAAGTGAGGGAGGAAGAATATTTATGATGGTTCTTCCACTAACATGATATAATTACAGTATAAAGATTATACTGGAGTTATCATGATCATTTGGATAGAGGAGGTGGGGAGAGAAAAATAAAATAGATGAACTTGAAAATAAAAGAAATGTTAAGTGATCCCTTATGAAAATTTGGCTGCCTAACGACATCACATAAAATTTAATTAAAACAAATGATGAGTATAAAAGGGTATCACATCATATTGAAGTCAAAAGGAATGTAATAAGAATGAATAAAATCATACCCTAACATATGAAAAAGTAATTTCAAATAGATAACATAAAAGAAGTGTCGACTTAAAGAAGAGAATGAAGGATTCCCTTACCTTGTAGAATAACTCCTAGATCTTGAAGGATGGGACCTTGGTGGATTAGGGACACCATGGGAGGACTCCTAGAGAGGTAAAACCACCCGATATTAGCAGATGAGTGATTTGGAATGAAACAATACAAATGGATGAGTGGGTATTTATAAAATAATAGAGGAAATTTTTTAATAATTTCAAAGGGACACCTCATTAGTGGTTTTTTCAAAACCATGGGCTTTCCCATTTTATTTTCCCATGGTTTCAGCCACATGGGTCAGCTCATGTAATAAGTTACTAAACAGAAGTCAACCATACTTTTATATTTAATTATTACATCATTATGATTTCATTCAACTACTAAAAACTCAAAACTGTATTTTTACTATTCATGAAAAATTCATTTATTTTAGAAAAATCCAAAAAATTCACCCCCATAATTTTTTGACATGTAGAATTAAAAAGTGAAATCCATTTTTCAAAAATAATTTTCTAAATATTATTAATTTAATTTTAAAATAAGGTCATAGTTAATTCAAAAAATAACAATCTTAAAGTAAAATTAGTTTTATTTCTCATTGAAAAACTAATTAAGATCTCAATATCTTTTTACCTTAAGAAAATAAAATAATAATTTTATTTAATATTCATAAGGGTCATATTAATATCTATAAGGGTATGTTACTATTGACCAAAAATCAAGTTTGTTCTATCAAACTTCAAATGACTTACTGAACACAACACTAGATGGCCATTTTACAAAATTAAAAACATAGAAGAGGCGAAGTTCTGTTTAATGGATAGATTATATGTCACAAACCTGGTTGGGTCGTCATCCGACCCAGCACCTGACCCAGTCCGCGGCGTGGCCCGAAGGGCGTTCCCGATCTCCACAGGCTGACAACTACTGCCAGGCATCAAAATAAACCAGTTTAGAACGGTCTGGCCTAAAACCAAGATAATTAAACACAAATTGAACAACCAGAGAAATAAAGGAAAATAAACTAAACAACGTGGCAGCGGAAAAGTAATAAACAAAACAACATGAAATACATCAGGTGACCCCGAGCGTTACCATGGTACGTCAACTACACTCGCTCCCAAAAGCGATCCAAGACTGAAACCTGCAACTGAAAAGTAAAGTAGGTGTGAGAACCCAGATGCTCATTAGGAAATCCAAAATATAACAACTCCATATTCCCCCGCCTTTAGTATGAAATCCAATTATGCCAGTTTGAAATTACGATATAACAAAATAATGTTTCTCCTTTTCAAATTCAAGTAACGAGTTTTCATTTTCATGTAAAGCATTTTACTCCCACTACATTTTCAAATTGGTTTTAAGCATGCATTAGCATTTAAAAATGAAAAGAAACCAGTTTTGATTAAAATATGGTTTTCACAACAGGGAATCATGTATGAAACAACTGAAAAGAATGTTACATCGCTAGAATCATGTCACAAATGAGCACCATGGGCAATCCCTATAGGTAGCTACAACAAGTGGGAACCTAGAGACCTCGTACCTCGGTGAAACGTGGCTTAGAAGACCACAACCCTCAGAAAATGTGGAATAGAAGGCCACGAACCTCAAGAAATTAAAATGTTTAGTTAGTGTGGTTGCGTCAATTCTACTAGACAAATCAGGACGACCCCATGTCGTGTCATCTAGCGTACTAGTCCTGATCACCCACTTAGATACCTAGGTTTTTCATTGTGCTCTATTTCAATTGGTGGTGAGTTTTTCTTTATCATGCAAACATATATGAACATAAAACTCACCGTTAGGTACATCATAACACTTTCAACATGAAACTAATTTTCTAAACCCTAGGGGGCGTGCATCAAGAGAGGTTTTTCTTTTTCATAAAACATTCTTATGGTTCCAAACGGTCTGTATTACATAATGGAAATACTTTTTACAATTTACCGGCCAAAATTCCAAACACCTTTGGAAATACACATCACCAATTCATCCCACTTATGAAATCAATTTTTCATGAAAAGGTCACTTAAGACCAATATCATTAAAAATTCATTTCAATTTCCAAGGCAAAGGCATAATCATTTCTAGCAACTGTATCCTGATTTCATAGCATGTGTATATAGCATAAATGTAAAACATATTTTTAAAACAAAGCAAGTAATTATGAATCTCAAATTAAAGGCATATGCATAGAGGACCTACCTCAAACATGTCGTTATTTGTTGACGATCTCTAGAACTGACCCTGCGCACTTCCATGCACATGCATCTATACATATACATATATATATATATATATATATATAAATACCCCTAGCTACATTTCACATAATCCCCATGCCATGAGGGAATATGTACAAAGAGGGCATTCATATGTATATGTCTTTCCTAATGCATCCACATGTAGGCATTCTGGATACACACAACTTGAAAACATCATAGTGAGATCCAACGCACTACACAAATAATTTAATAAAACAACCTAACACTTGAACAATCCACAAAATATTTTAAAATAATGCATCAATGGTTTTGACCAAAAGAGAAACATTCAAAACATCATTTTTAAAACCAAACGCGCAAAGATGCAACACCAAAACACCAACTGAAGCCTATACACATTTTAATAGAAGAACTTCATAGTTTAAAAAAACACTGATAAACAATTCTGCATGGGTTTTTCCTCAGAAACATTTCATGCACCACACATAAAAACACTACTAGAAAAATCAAACTCACCCAACCCATAAATATAACTAGATTCACAGCCTTAACGTCCTAAAATAAATCAAATCCAGAAGTCATAAAAAACCATGAATAATGAAAAATAAGACTACCTCAAAAAACCCCAAATTCCTTTTCATTTTAAAAATCAAATTCACACTAAAAACCTTTCCAAACATCATTCGCATCACCTAAAATTTTTTTAATAACCAACTTCATGATTTATAAATTAACATCAAATAACACAACATGAGTTTTCCTCTAAACACACCCCATTATATACAAACATTCTATAAAATATTGAAGGCACACAAAACTTATTTAGAACTATTTTCACACCAAACGGATCGAACACAGAACACCAAATTCATTTAATCAAGTAAAATAATTCACCAAATAAACACAACTTGTACTCATCAATTTTATCAAAGAATGTCCTAAATTTATTAAACAAGAAAACTAGTTCATCAAAAAACACCTATGTGTGGAAACACTAACCTTCGGTGTCTAAACTTTGGATTCCAATGCAAACTTCGATCGCTCACCAATTGCACAACAAGGAGCTTAGAGTGAACCCGAAATAACAAGGGTCAACCAAAAAGAAAACCCCAAACACATTAGGTTTGGCCAAAATTCAGAAGGGTGACAGGGTGACCACAAATCTATTGGAAAAGGAGGGATAAGAGGGGAGAAACCCACACCTTGAAGGACCGGATCATGAATCTGGTGGGAAACCTGTTGAAAACTGAGACGGGGAGGGAGCTCGAGAGGTGGTGGAGCGGGAAAAATAGCTCAGACATAGGGGAGTAGAGGTCACGCGAAGGTCTTCTACGCTGAAGGAAGGAGGGAGGCACACCATAGGGCCCTCTCTAGAGGGGAGGTCGCGTGATGGTCCGCCGCACCGGAGGAGAGGTTGCACGCTGTAAGGTTTCAGGTGGGGGAGGCGTCTGCCACGACTAGGGAGAGGGGGAAAAAATGGGGATCGGCGCAAGGGAGGGCCGATCATGACACAAGGGGGAGGTTTGGGGGAGAAGCGCCCACGCACAATAAAAAACGGGGGGAGGAAACCTTAACAAGAGAAGAAAAAAAGTTAAACAAGAAATTGAAAGAGAAATAATGAAATAAAAAAATAAAGGAATCAAATAAAATAAAACATATAAGAAAATGAAAATAAAAATAAAATAAAACCTTAAAAAAGATATAAACAAACTTAAAATAATAATAAAAAATTATCAACTATAATAAAACGATATCTTTTGTAAATTTTATAAAAATGTCAAAGGCTTAATAAAATAAAATAACCTAATTGAAATATTAACAAAACAAAATAATAATAATAATCTTTTTTTGTCATTATTAAAATAGTTCTAAATAATTTTATTTTTCTTTTTTGTTAACTTTATTATTCATTCGGTTGATTAACTAACTAACTACGCATCAGGAAGGCCGCACGGTGGTCTAGCGAAGCCACATGGATTCGTGTGTGCCCTGCCCGTGTGTCGGACATTGCGAAGCCAAAAAAAAAGATCGCTTATCAGAAAAAGAGCACAAATTTAAACTCCGGCTCAGATCTCAATAAAAAGGAGGATTAAAATAGTTAAGATAATTATAATAATTAAATTCTTGAAATCAGGGTGTGACAATTCTCCCCACCACAAAAAAACTTTCTGCCCTCAGAAAGTCACCCAGCCGAACGAGGAATAAAACTTGATTTTGAAATGGAACAAGAACCACAAAAGCATAAACTCGGTATTACTTTTCACTCCATCAGTCACACCCGACCAACTCTGAGGGAAACTAAAAAGAGAAGAACCATTAGGAAATGAGGAGGGTTCTCCTCACCATAAGAACCCAACTAGAACAACCGACATTGAGACTCTTAGCATGGGCTAACTCTGGAACTGGTAACATGATCCAAGAGGGAACCTCCATAAAGACCAAACCTTGAAGAAGGCACAAGAAGAGTCATAGGGGCCCCCCACCATTTAAGAACTGACCAGCTTAAGCCAATTAGCCCAGAACAATATGAGAAACCCAGCACAAACTGACCCATGAACTCTCCGCATAAACCAGACTCCCCCCCACATCGGGTCCTTGACGAATGACCTTGAGCCGAAGGGTGGACCACACCTCTATTTGTCAGTTCCCAAGACGCATGTGTTTCCAAAAAGAGCACATCCTAAAACAATAACGGGTCACCAAAGGAGCAAGCGACACAAGAGAGTATATAACCTTGAGACTCACAGGCATAAAGATACAAACTTCAAAACTCATATTTGAGGAGGCACAACTACTAGAATTAAAAGAAAAAGAGATCTCCATGCCTTCTTACAACCACGGTGGGGTATCCAAAGAACAAATACCACAATGAGAAAAAGAGGGCCTTAGACTCTTATAGAAAAATAGAACTATCAAAGACGGGAGAGCTCCAATAGGGAAATTCAGACCGTCCCCATTTCAGCATTGGAGAAAAAAATTAGACCAAGGTTCCCCACAACCAACAATTCCTGGCTGCGTGAAGAGCTTCACTCTGAGACCTGTGGCTGGAGCTTTGATGTCTTGAAGCATATGCTGCCCCGTAGTCAAGAGATAACATCCCTCTGTCGACACTCCTGCTAACAATGCCGCTAGCAGAACCTATTCAATTGTCCCAAATGGCCACACTAACGGAAAGCCGTCGAAGGATGATGACAAGGCGACTTAAAGTATCCAAACCAAGAACACTAGAAGCAAACAAGGTGGTGGACTAACTAATAGAAGATGGAATTGACAAGAAGACTTGTCTGGGACAATTTCCTCTGGTTCGCTCTTATCACCAGAAGGGGAACCTTCTCTAACACCAAAAAGAAATAGTCCTAGAACCCTGGATGAAGACCCCACACAAGAGAAATGTTAACTGATTCCACAATTCCACCTCCAAAGAAAATGGAATCAATCCCTTGGAATGCCCCACGTAGTCCTTCACTGCTTTTTTCTTTACTCGACACCCCCTAGTTCTTCCACTTTCCTCGCCTTCACTTCCTCGGGTATAAACCACTGGATGAGAGTGGTCATAAACACCTTCAAATATATACCATCATGCAATGACGCTGGGATTATCTCCTCTACTAATCCAAAGTTGTGACTTCAAATGGACCCAGACCAACACAAACTCTCATATATTTCGGAGTTACCAATAACCTGAAAACACCAATGATTTCACCATGTTATTCTACTACCTTAGATTGGTAATGATCACCACAGAAGCGGGACAACAACTGAAAAGAATTCAATTCCACCACCCCACTAAGAGTCTGGGTAAACCAACAACTAGAAGAGACTCACTTGAAACTTCTGGGACTTTTCTGGGCAGTATACTCAAAAAAAAAGAGACACAAATCTGAATCAAAATCCATCATCAGTCAACATTTTACACTTAAATCATAACATATGCTCAAACTCAAACCCTCGTTTTGACCACAATTCAATATGTCATATGCCAAGAGCCCACAAAAAAAATAATTCCAGCCACAATATGAGAACACAAGACCATTTCTCACCCACTTTGCAAAACATTTGAAATAACATTTTTTAAAACAATTTTTCATCAAACAAAGAAATTTAAAGACCTTCCATTGGTATCCTATGAAGTCTCGCATCTACATATACCATTGTGATAGATCATGCACCCATCCCCACATACCACCAATTATCCTTGTGCCACATGTGCACCTCTAATATGTGATACCTCATAAGAATACCAAGGATCAATTCGAGACACTTCTCATTTCCAAAATAGACCATTCAGCACAAAGCACAAATTCCCAACCTATTTTTGTGAAAGTCACTTATCATTAAAGAAACACATTTCAAAATTCCAAAACATTTTCCATTTCAAAAACCATTTTACACTCCATCAACCACATTCCCTTTTGAAATCACCTTCACAAAAATCCATTTTCATCATTGAGATCTACTCACCCCAACCAAAACGAATGTCGAACATAACTCACATCAAAATTTCCAAAAATAAGGGACTAGGGGCTATGCCAACCCAATAACATTTCTTAGCAGACCATGCTCCGAGCGGGCATCCACCACAGGAAGTATCTTGAACCGTGAACTCGGGTTGTACATGGGTCGCTACTCCATGAAGGCTCATCACGTAACACCATATCACTTCCCTTGTCATCCCTCATCCACACAGACCAAGCAAAAGAAAAACTCAAATCCCATAATACCCTTGGAAACTTGAGTCTCGGGACGGGAAAGTGTTCCTGATGTCCTTCCCGCACCTACCTCTTTAGTCCTGACACACCTAATCACCAAGCTACTTGACACCCTAAATAGGAAAGGCCCCTCTGATACCATTTTGTCACGAACCATGCCGGGTCGTCATCCAACCCGGCGCCTGACCCAGTCCACGACATGGCCCGAAAGGCATTCTCGATCCCCACGGGCTGGAAAATAGTGTTGGACATCAAAATAAACTAGTTGGGAACGGTTTGGATCGTAACAAATATCAATAAACACAAATTGAACAAGCAGATAAATAATGGAAAATAAACTAAACAACGTGGCAGCAGAAAAGGAATAAAAAACAACGTTACATATCTCAGGTGACCACGTGGTTCACCACGGTACATCAACTACACTCGCTCCCAAAGAAGATCCAAGACTGAAACCTGCTACTGAAAAGTAAAGTAGGTGTGAGCACCGAGATGCTCAGTAGAAAAGCCAAAATATTTCCACGCCCTATGCCCCCCCACCTTTAGTAAGAAATCCAATTATTCCAGTTTGAAAAGAAGATATAATAAAATAATGTTTTTCCTTTTCAAATTCAAGTAACGAGTTTTCATTTTTAAGTAAATCATTTTACTCCCACTACATTTTCAAAAAACTTTTTAAGCATGCATTAGAATTTCAAAATGAAAAGAAACCAGTTTTGATTAAAATATGGTTTTCACAACAAGACATATAGTATGGAACAACTGAAAAGAAAGTTACATCGCTAGCAGCATGTCACAAATGAGCCCCATGGGCAATCCCTATAGGTAGCTATCACAAGTGGCAACCTAGAGACCTCGTACCTCGGTGAAACGTGGCTTAGAAGACCACGACCCTCAGAAAATGTGGCTTAGAAGACCATGAACCTTATAAATTCATATGTTTAGTTAGTGTGGTTGCATCAATCCTGCTAGAAAAACCGGGATGAACCAATGTCGTGTCATCTAGCGTACTAGTCCTGATCACCCACTTATATACCTGGGTTTTCCATTGTGCTCTATTTCAAGTGGTGGTGAGTTTTTCTTTATCATGCAAACTTATATGAACATAAACCTCAATGTTAGGAACATAATAACACTTTCAACATATAAATCATTTTCTAAAACCAAGGGGGCGGGCCTTAAGAGAGGTTTTTCTTTTTCATAAGACATTCTAAAGGTTACAAACGGGCTTTATTACATAAAGGGAATACTTTTTACAATTTACCGGCCAAAAGACCAAACACCTTTGAAAATACACATCACCAATTCAAACCTCTTAGGAAATCAATTTTTCAAGAAAAGGTCACTTAAGACAGATAGAATTAAAAATTCATTTCAATTTCCATAGCAAAGGCATAATCATTTCTAGCAACCATAACCTGATTTCATATCATGTGTATATAGCATAAATGTAAAACATATTTTTAAAATGAGAAAGAAATTATAAATCTCAAATTAAAGGCATAGTCATAGAGGACATACCTCAAACATGTCGTTATTTGTTGAAGACCACTCGAACTGAACCTACGAACTTCCATGCACAAGAATCTATACATATATATTTATAAATACCCCTAGCTGCATTGCACATATTCCCCGCGCCATGAGGGAATATATACAGAGAGGGAATTCATATGTATATGTCTTACCCTATGCATGAACAAGTAGGCGTTCTTGATACATGCAACTTAAAACCATCATAGTGAGGTCTAACGCACTACACAACTAATTTAATAAAACAAATTAACACTTGAACAATCCACAAAACATTTTAAAATAATGCATCAAGGGTTTTGAACAAAAGAAAAAACATTCAAAACACCCTTTTTAAATCCAAACACGCCAAGTTGAAACACCAAAACACCAACTGCAGCCTACACACATTTTAATAGACGAACTGCATAGTTTAAAAAAACACTAGTAAACAATTCCGCACGGGTTTTTCTACAGAAAAGATTCATGCGCAATGCATAAAACACTACTAGAAAAAGAAAATGCACCCAACCCTCAAGAAGAACTAGATTCACAGCCTTAATGTACTTAAATAAATCAAATCCATATGTCATAAAACAACCATGAATAATGAAACATAGGACTACATAAAAAAACCCCAAATTCCTTTTCCTTTTAAAAAACAAATGCACACTAAAAACCTTTCCAAACATAATTCACATCACATACAAAATTTTAAATAACCAACTTCATGATTTATAAATTAACATCAAATAACAAAACATGAGTTTTCCTCAAAAACACACCCCATTATATACAAACATACTATAAAATATTAATGGCACACAAAACTTCTTTAAAACTATTTTCACACATAACAGATCAACCACTGAACACCAAATTCATTTAAGAAAGTAAAATAATTCACCAAATAAACATAACTCACACTCAACAATTTTTTCAAAGAACGTCCTAAAATTATTAAACAAGAAAAATATTTAATTAAACAACAGCTATGTGAGGAAACACAAACCTTCTATGTCTAAACTTTGGATTCTGATGCAAACTTCGATCGCACGCCAATTGCATAGCACATAGCCTAGAGCGAACCTAAAATAATAAGGGTCAACCAAAAAAACCCCAAACACATTAGGTTCTTCCAAAATTCAGAAGGGTGACGGGGTGACCTCAAATCAACTAGAAAAGGAGGGATAAGAGGGGAGAAACCCACACCATGAAGGACCAGATGATGAATCTCGTGGGAAGCCTGTTGAAAACCGAGCTAGAGAGGGAGCTTGGGAGGTGGCGGCGTGAGCAAAACAGCTCGGACAGAGGGGAGGGGAGGTCGCGCGAAGGTCCTCCATGCCGGAGGAAGGAGGGAGGTGCATTGTAGGGCCCTTGCCGGAGGGGAGGTTGCGTGAAGGTCCACTGCACCGGAGGGGAGGTCACGCGTCGTAGGGTTTCAGGTGGGGGAGGCATCTGCCGCGACCAGGGAGAGGGGGAAAAAATGGGGCTCAGTGCAAGGGGGGGCCGATCGCGACACAAGGGGGAGGTTGGGGGGGAGAAGTTCCCCACGCACAAAAAATGGGGGGGAGGAAACCCTAACAAGAGAAGAAAAGAAAAGTTAAATAAGAAATTGAAAGAGAAAAAAAGAAATATAAAAAATAAAGGAATCAATGAAAATAAAAGATATAAGAAAATGGAAATAAAAATAAAATAAAACCTTAAAAAAGACATAAGAAAACTTAAACTAATAATAACAATTATCAACTATAATAAAACGATAACGTTAATAATTTTTATAAAAAATTCAAAGGCTTAATAAAATAAAATAACCTAATTAAAATATGAAAAAAATATAATAATAATAATAATAATAATAATAATAATCTTATTTTGTCATTACTAAAATATTTCTAAATAATTTTATTTTTCTTTTTCGTTAACTTTATTATTCATTCGGTTGATTAACTAACTAACTATGCATCAGGCAGGCTGCATGGTGGTCTAGCGAAGCCGCATGGATTTGTCTGTTCCCTGCCCGTGCGTCGGGCATTGCGAAGCCAAAAAAACAATCGCTTATCAGGAAAAGCGCACAAATTTCAACTCAGGCTCATATTGCAATCAAAACAAGGATTAAAATAGTAAAAATAATTAGAATAATTAAATTCATGAAATCAGGGTGTGACATAATAAAATGGGATTCTATATTTATTTTAAAAAACATGGGGTGTTACATTCTCCCCTCCTTACAAAAATTTTGTCCTCGAAATTCACAAAATATTACCTACAAAGATTTGGGTATGTCTTTAACATAAGCTCCATAGGATCCCATGTTGCTTCTTCCATCTTATGGTTCCTCCATAGAACCTTTACCAGACGAGTTGTCTGATTTCTCAATACATGTTCTCTAGTATCGAGAATCTTGATAGACTTTTCACAATAAGATAGATCTTGCTCAAGTTCTACTTCTTCTTAATTGAGTACATGTGTTGGGTCTGGCATGTACTTTCTTAACATTGACATGTTGAACACATTGGGAACCTTAAAAAGACTTGGTGGCATTTCCAAATGATAAGCTACGGCTCCAATTTAGTCCATAATTTCAAAAGTTCTGATGTACCTAGGACCTAACTTTCCCTTCTTACTGAATCGTATAATACCCTTCAATGGAGATACCTTTATGAAAACAGGATAATCTTATTGAAGCTCAAAATCCTTCCTTCGGTTATCTGCATAGATTTTTTACCTACTTTGAGCTATTTTGATATGGTTCTGGATAATCTTCACCTTCTCTGTTGTTTCTTCAACAAGTTCTGGGCCCAAGAGAATTCATTCTCCAACATCATCCTGGCATGTTGGTTTACGACATCTCCTCCCATATAAAGATTTATAGGGTGCCATATGAATAATTGAATGGAAGCTATTGTTGTATGTATAAGGCCCCGGCCTTAAACCTTACTTAATATTGAATTAAATGAATAATTCACATTGAGGATATTTTCAGGTTTAGAGTTTTATAGAATTATAACATAACTATTATACCTCAAAAGATTACAATGTAGACACTTCTACTAAGTTTCCATAGAATAAAAAAAGAAACATGTCTAGTTCCATGTTTTATATAGCATGAAATTCCCTTGATCTCATCCTTGACCCTATTCCACATTAAGTACTGTGAAAAACATTTCAAAAAAATCATGGGGTGTGCATAAAAAACTCAGTAAGGGATACACAAAGAATGAAAACTATTAGTTTATCAAAACAACAAGTAAACCATGTATACTATATAAAAGTAATACTTTTCGCCTTTATGAAGTAGTAAAAACTATTCACTGAATAAAAGATCATTACTTACCCTTTTGTAACCAAAATATTACCATAAAACCCATATAAAGATCACATAGCAGATAAAGGTAACTTGGGACATAAACATACTTAAATGGAATAACCATATGGTCGACTTCCACACATATCACTTAATGGAATATCCATACGGTCGACTTCCATACCCAATGCAATGGAGGTTAAAATGTAACCACCCATCCTGGTATTCAAGGCACCACCCATCATATGGTTTATCATGTAACCACCCGTCAAATGTCTAAGTACCATTATAAAATCATAAGACATAAAACAAATATAATGGAAAGAAAAAATTTCCACACTTTGATAAAAATATATCACTCAAATATATTGACATAACAAATCCATTATAAAAACCATTTTCAATACCAAAATACATAAAAGAGTATATGGTATTTATTTCATTTTAAAAACATCACGGCTTGTTGAGGAAGCCAAAGACCAAATAATACTCACGCCGGCGGAAAATGTCGTAGTCACTGCGTACGTTAAAAGATACATTCCTTTTTGTCATTTAGTAAAACGCTTCGTAGAAAAAGATTCCTTTTGTATAAAAGTAAAAGTAAAATGGGTTTATACAGCGTATAAAATATAGTTGTGTATAAAACTAAATATGCATCAATGAAAGGAGATTGAGACAAAGTCCCTTACCTCGGGTCCGACTTGACTCGATCGTTCTTTAACGTCCTGAATAATAAAATTGAGTTAATTTCTACTTTCTTAAGAACCCTTTTCAAGATTATTATTCCTTTTATATCACTTATTTCCATGTTATAAACATTATGTAATCATTTAAGTTAATAATCTTTGTTTTGTCGATATTTGGTTCTTAAGTCGAAAGTGGACTTCTTACAATTACATGTTGTTCGTGTAGTCAATGCTTCTTTATATAAAGAATGAAATTCTTGAATTGGATATCATATATATCATATATATATGGCATATAAATATATTTATAATATCACATAATCATTTAGAGGTAAGAAATGGAATGCACCGTTCATGGAGACGGTAAGCCGTACGTACGCATGAACGCTACTTTCATTTCTATGTCATATCAATGGAATTCAACAAAATGAGAAGTATGTATATTTTAATTCCAGAATTATATTAATAATTTATATGTAACAAAAATCATATATATCCATATATATATGTACTTATAATAGTACAATACATTTGGGGATAAGAAATGAAATGCACCGTTCATGGAGACGGTAAGCCGTAAGTACGCATGAACGCTACTTTAATTTCTATCTCATACATTAATGGAGCGAAATCATAATGATAAAAATGTATATTATAATTACATTATAATATCATATATAATATTATTAAATACATACTTTATATGTCCCACGTATGGCATTAACGAATAAAATCACTTTGAGGGGGCGGTAGTCCACACTTCCTAAAATGATGATATCGCGTATACCCATAATGGAAGCCATAAAGGTATGCCATAAATGAAAAATACAGAAGCTTAAGGAAACCATAAAAATATTATATATCATATATAAATATAGTGACATCTTAATGTCCACCTTTGAAGGTGTTATATGAGTGTTGAACAATCATCGTTTCGTGAGGCATAAATTCTCCATCAATAGAAACAGTATGTTCTTTAACCATTAGATGTAGGTGTGTGTAAGTGTAGCTCGAATACTTACTATAAAAACATCCTAGTATATGGAAGATACTTTTGTTGTAACAAAAGAAATGAATAAAAATAGTTTAGTGGGTTGGAGAAGCAAAATAAAACAAAAGGACTCAAGTGAAGACATTACCTTAAAATCGGGTTACTCCCTTTGGTTTGAGCTCAAAGGCATCCTTGGAAAGACTTCTTCCCAATGTGAGGCTTCTAGGAGTTATAGAGGGATGTGGAGAGACAAAATGGGCAGGGTTTGGCTGATCCAAAGGATTTGGATGTGTGGGTAAGGTGGTAGAGCTTGGGGCCTTTTATAAGAAGAGAGGAGGGGCACTCTTGGAAAGTAAGGAAATGTTACTTTATTATAGAATGAGTTTCGGATTTTAATGGTCCCACATTGAAGTTTTTAGAGGATAAGGGGATAAGGGTTAGAAATCCACCCATCCAATAGGTTTTTTACAAGTGTAGGTCTTATATTTTACATTATATTTTCATTTTATTTAAATTGTTAAATAATGAGGTAATCGTAGGATCATCATGGTGTCATAAATAATTTAATTTAGTTAATGTCTAAAAATTATAAAAAAATACTACGATGTAGGAACATATTTTCGATTTCCAATGAATAGTTATAGTAAAAAATATAACTTGTATAACCCCATTTAAAAAATTGTATTAGTAAACCGACTCATTTTTGTGTCATTTTAATTTTAACATTAAATAAAAAGATATTAATGTCATTTTCCAACAAAAGTGGCTCCATGGGGTCCCCATGTTATCCCATTGATTTTTTTGGTCGTCCATGACACATCCAATAAAGGTAGGACATGTGTCAAGTCCATTTCAAATTATTAAAACATTATTTTTACTTTAAACGACACTAATAACTCTAATCGCAATTAAGAACTTAAAAGTTACTATTCACCAAAAAATTATTTTAATCTTATTGAACCACATTTTACTTCTTAATGAAAACCATGTATGTAGGATTTTTGAAAATAAAATCCTAGAAGTGGTAAAATTTTATTTAAATGAAAAATCAGTTTTTATAAGTATCACTTAGTGCTTTCACTATTCATCAAAAATTGATGTTTTTCAGAAAAATACCAAAAATTCACTCTAAGCTATATTTGATATTCCAAATTCAAAAATAAAGTCCATTTTACAAAATTCAAAACATATAAGTTTCATTAATTAATTTATTAATTAATTCCCGCTATCAGAGCAAATAGCGTGTTTTTATGAAACAATAAGTATCAAAAGATTGACACTAGTTTAAGTCTGATTTCAAAGTGAAATTAATTACAACGACCACTATTGGATATAATGGTAACAATATATTCTAATTTCACTTTAAAACCAATTCAAAAGATAATCTAATCATATAAATAAATTAGATTAAAAATAAGTTTGGAATTAAAATACAACATTTTACATTATTCATTAAAATAATGAACATTATCAGAAAAATACCAAAAAATTACACAAAGTAAATTTTGATGACCCGATTCTAAAGAAGAGTTTTATTTGGTCCAATAGAGTGTATAAGAGTGAACAAAACTATATTTAAAGATGTTTCGCCATCAAAAGGCGATAAGTCGACCATTAGTGAAAATTAGAGTATATGTGCCTAAAATTGAATTCTTTTCGTATTTTAAGCCTTTATCATTAATTGGATAAATGTAAAAACATTTAAAAACATATATAATCATATTTTAGTTATTTATTTCTATTCCTACCAATACAATGACTATGTGTTAACTACCATTTAAAATAGTATTATTTTATTACTAGTGTGCAATGTAAGATTTCAATGAAACTCTTTGTTGCGTATCAGGTATGCTATCAAAAATAGAAACCCCTTTAAAGTAAAATTAATATTTAATTCATAAATATTAATAAATATGAAAATTTATTATTCTTTATTTACCTAGGATGTTACATCCTTCCCCCATTTTGGTAATTGCTTCCTCACAATTTTATTCACTTATCAAAATAGGTGGGGGTATTTATCCCTCATAGCATTTTCAGATTCCCATGTTGCCTCTTCAACCATATAGTTTTTTCACAAAACCTTTACCTGGAGAATCACCTTATTCCGTAACACTTTATCCTTATGCTCAAGAATCTAGACTGGCTGTTCTTCATAAGATAGGTTCTCTTCCAGCTGAACTACCTCTAGACTCAAAACAAGAGATGGATCTGGCATGTACTTTCTCAACATCAAAACATGAAAAACATTGCGAACCTGAGATAAACTCGGAGGTAATGCCACTCTGTATGCAACTGATCCAACTCTCTCCAGAATCTCATATGGTCCAATGAACCTTGGACTCAGCTTTCGTTTCTTACCAAATTGCATCACACTTTTCCATGGAGAAACCATGAGAAAAAACATGATCACCTACCTCGAAAGATAGATCCTTCTTCCGGTTATCCGTATAACTTTTTTGTCTGCTCTGAGCTGTTATCATGTGTTTTTGAACCAACTGAACCTTTTCTGCCATCTCTTCTACCAATTCTATTTCCATCAGCTTCCTTTCACCGACTTCATCCCAAAATGCTGGAGTTCGACACTACTTCCCATATAACGCCTCAAATGGTGCCATCTGTATACTGGAATGAAAACTGTTATTATAAGAAAACTCAACCAAAGAAAGATGTTGGTCCCAACTTCCCTGATAATCCATCAAACAAGCATGTAGCATATCCTCTAATGTCTGAATTTTTCGTTCTAACTTCCCATCTAATTGTGGATGAAAAGCTGTACTAAAATTTAATTCTGTACCCAACGACTTCTGAAGGACTTTCCAAAAGTAAGAAGTAAACCTGGGATCATGATCAGATACAATGGAGAGGGGAACTCCATGCAACCTGTCTATCTCTTTAAGATACAATCGAGAAAGTTGATTTAGAGAGAATGTATTTCGAATAGGGAGGAAATGAGCAAATTTAGTCAAGTGATCAACAATAAACCAGATTGCATTATTACCTCAAGATGTCCTTGGTAATCCCACAACAAAGTCATGGATATGTTTTCCCATTTCCATTCTGGCACTAGTAAAGGCTGAAGCATCCCTTTCGGTAACTACCTCTCTACTTTAACCTGCTGACAAGTCAAACACTTCACTGTAAAATCAGGAATATCCATTTTCATTCCATCCCACCAGTAATACTCTCGCAGATCTCTGTACATCTTAGTATTTCCAGGATGAGCTGAAAACAGAGAACTATGAGCTTTACATAACAACTCTCTCTTCAATTGTGAATAACAAGGCACACACTATCTCTTCCCAAATCTCAAAACACAATCATTATCAATGTTTAATTCAGGAAACTTACCCTTATGAGCCAGCTCTACCATTTTCTGCAACTCACTATCTTGCTTCTGTGCATGCTTAATTCTGTATGATAGAGAAGATTTCACTAATAACTGAAACAAAACAGAAGGCCATCCTGCACCAACAACTTCTATGCCAATGTTCATCAAATCAAAAACTAAAGGATCTCGTTCCAAACGTAGCATGGTTAATAAAGCAGTACTTTTTCGACTCAAAGCATCAGCCACTTTATTTGATTTTCCCGGATGGTAATGAATTGTACAATAATAATCCTTCATTAATTCTAGCCATCTCCTATGTCTCATGATCAATTCATTCTGAGTGAATATATACTTTAACATTTTGTGATCAGTATATATTTCACACTTTACTCCATACAAATTATTCCTCTAAATTTTTTGAGCAAAAACAACAGCATCTAACTCCAAGTCATGTGTAGGGTAATTTACCTCATGAGTTTTCAACTGACGTAAAGCATATGCAATTACCTGATCATTCTTAATAAGGAAACAACCAAGTCCCTTCAATGAAGCATCACTGTAGATAACAAAATCACCATTCCAAGAAGGAAGTGCCAAAACTGGAGCATTCACCAATCTTCATTTCAACTCCTGAAAACAATCATCACATTCTTTTGTCCAAATATACTTAACACCCTTCCGAGTTATCTTAGTCATTGGACTAGATAATCATGAAAAAAATTCAGCAAACCTTCGGTAGTAACCTGCCAAACCAAGGAATCTATGGATCTCGGTTACATTTGTGGGTCTTGGCCATTCTTCAACAACTTTTGTTTTAGAATGATCAACAGTTATGCCGTCTTTTGAAACAATGTGACTCAGGAAAGAAATTTTTTGTAACCAAAACTCACACTTGCCAAATTTTCCATACAGTTTATTTTCTTTTAAGATATTCAAGATAGCCCTTAAATGACATTCATGCTCCTCTTTAGTTTTAGAAAACGCCAAAATATCATCAATGAAAACAACTACAACCTTATCCAAGAACTAATGGAAAATTCTATTCATAAGGTCCATGAATATAGCAGGTCCATTGGTTAACCCAAAAGGCATAACTACAAATTCATAATGGCCACATCTAGAACGGAACACAGTCTTCGAAACGTCTGCTTCTTTTACTTTCAACTGATGGTACCCAAACTCAAGTCAATCTTTGAAAAATACTGAGCTCCCTGGAGCTGATAAAACAAATCATCGATATGAGGCAAATAATACTTTTTCTTAATAGTGATATTATTCAAGGCTCTATAATCAATGAAAAGTCTCATTGAACCATCTTTCTTTTTAACAAACAAGATAGGATCACCCCATGGTGATGTGCTAGTTTGAATGAAACCTTTATCTAATAACTCCTGCAATTGCTTCTTTAACTCCAAAAGTTCAACTTGAGCCATTCGATAAGGGGGTTTTAAAATTGGCTTAGAATCAGGAACTATGTCAACAGTAAATTAAACTTCCCGATCATGAATAATACCAGGAAACTCATCAGGAAAAACATCAAGATACTCATTTACCACTGGCACATCATTAATCTGAACTGTTCCTTTATTTTCAACAATATGTGCAAGGTGACCTTCATTTCCATATTTTACTAGTTTCTCAAATTCCGGATATGTTATCAAAATCAAGGGTTCATTCTTATACACAAACTGAAAATCTTTCTGAAAAGAAACCATTTTAGCTCTACAGTCAATCTTATCATGATAAACAGAAAGCCAATCCATGCCCAAAATAACATAAAACTCTACTAGAGTCAAAACAATAAGGTTTGATGGTAGATTATTTCCACACACAATGATATGAAGGTTCTTATAATTCCTTTTTGACTCAATGTTCCCTCCGAGTGTTTTTACCATAAGTTCAGGATTCATATCTTGAGATGGAATTTTCAATTTACTAGAAAACTTCTCAGAAATGAAAGAATTTGTAGACCCTAAATCAAACAACACATTGGCATAATCTGAAAAAATAAACAGCGTACCTGATACTACTTCATTCGGTGGCCCAACATCTTCTGAAATAGTTGCAAAGGATTTCAGCACCCCTTTCTGCTTGTAGTCTGGCTACTTTCCCTCAGTTGAGTTCTTCATTAGACACTCATTTTCATAATTACCCATTTCATTACACTTAAAACATCTTACCGCTGACTTTTCATTGCCTTCTTGATCATCTTCCTTACAGTTACGAGAAATTTGACCTGACTTACCACACCAAAAGCACTTTCCAGACTTGGATAAACATTCTCCAGGATGCGTTTTACCACACTTCTCACAGGATGGATATTTGGTTTTCTTACCTCCTTTCTTCTTTGATGATTTCTTCCCCTTTTCCTACCAACTGGACCTCTTATTCTGTCGTTTTTCAAAGAACACCTGATCATCGGAAAATTCCATTTCCACCTTCTCCACACATCGAATTTTTTTTCAGAACTTTGGAACTCATGAGAAGCTAAATCCCTTTGATACATTGTCTTTAACCCTGAGTAAAAATGGTTTATTTTACTATCAAGATCTCGTATGTAGTTTGGAGCATACCTTACCAATCGAGTGAACTTTCCTTCAGAAGAAGCCACTGAGTCATTCTCCTGCCTCAATTCTAGGAACTTTTTTCCATCCTAAGACGAACCACCTTAGGAAAATATTTCTCAAGAAACATAAATTTGAATTCTTCCCAGTGAAGATCATCAATCTCACCACTATCCCTGATATTTTTCACCATTGACCACCACTAATCAGCTTCACCTTCAAAACGGTAAACAACATGACTAACCTTTTGATGTTCTGAACACCCCATGACATCAAAAATCATCTCCAGTTCTTTAGTCCACCCTTCAACTTGAACAGGGTCATATGATCCTCAAAATTATGGGGGATGTTTCCTCATGAAATTTTCCACCACCGACATGTTCCTCTGCGATTGATCTGACTGATCTCGTGCATGGATACCACCACCATTTATAGCCTGTTTCAACTGTTCCATCACTGCAACAAACTATTCAGTTCTGATTCCAACCATCTCAGGTTGGTGATTTGGAAGGTTGTCTTCCTCCTGATGTCATCCCAACATAGCTGCTATGTTTCCTCTGCGGAAAACCATTCTGAACACAGAAATATCTTAGGCGAAGCAACATGGTAATCTTTAAATGCTATATCATTTCAGTCATACCATAAATTAACTTATAATTTAACAATTTTCTAACTCCTAAAGTTGTCTAAACCAACCTCTGATACCAACTATAAGGCCCTGGCCTTAAACCTTACTTAATATTTAATTAATTGAATAATTCACATTGAGGATCTTCTCAGGTTTAGAGTTTTAGAGATTTAGAACATAACTATTACATCTCAAAATATTACAAAGTAGACACTTCTACAAAGTTTCCATAGAAAAAAAAGAAACATGTCCAGTTCCATGTTTTATATAGTATGACTTTTCCTTGATCCCATCCTTGACCATATTCCACATTAAGTCCTGTGAAAATCATTTCAAAAATAACTTGGGCTGAGCATAAAATGCTCAGTAAGGGATACACAAAGAATGAAAACTATTAGTTTATCAAAACAACAAGTAAACCATGTATACTTTATCAAAGTAATACTTTTCACCTTTATGAAGTAGTAAAAACTCTTCACTGAATAAAAGATCATTACTTACCCTTTTGTAACCAAAATATTACCATAAAACCCATATAAAGATCACATAACATATAAAGGTATCTTGGGACATAAACATACTTAATTGGAATAACCATACTGTCGAGTTACACACATATCACTTAATGGAATAGCCATATGGCCGACTTCCATACCCAATGCATTGGAGGTTATAACGTAACCACCCGTCCTGGTATTCACGGCACCACCCGTTATATGGTTTATCACGTAACCACCCATCAAATGTCCAAGTACCATTATAAAATCATAAGACATAAAACAAATATAATGGAAAGAAAACTTTTCCGCACTTTGATCACAATATATCACTCAAATATATTGACATAACAAATCCATTATAAAAATCATTTTCAATACCAAAATACATACAAGAGTATATGGTATTTATTTCATTTTAAAAACATCACGGCTTGTTGAGGAATCCAAAGACCAAATAATACTCGCCGTGGCGGAAAAGGTCATTTTTACCGCGTACGTTAAAAGAAACATTCCATTTTTTCGTTTAGTGAAACACTTCGTAGAAAAAGATTCCTTTTGTATAAAAGTAATATTCAAAGGGGTTTATACACCGTATAATAGATAGTTGTGTATAAAACGAAATATTCTTCAATAAAAGGGGATTGAGATGAAGTCCCTTACCTCGGGTCCGACTTGACTCGATCATTCTTTAACGTCCTGAATAATAAACTTGAGTTAATTTCAACTTGATTAAGAACCTTTTACAAGATTATTATTCCTTTTATATCACTTATTTCTATGTTATAAACATTATGTAATTATTTAAGTTAATAATGTTTGTTTTGTCGATATTTGGTTCTTAAGTCAAAAGTGGACTTCTTACAGTTACATGTTGTTCATGTGGTCAAAGGTTCTTTATATCTAGAATGAAATTCCTGATTTGGATATCATATATATCATATATATCTAGAATATACATATATTTATAATATCACATAATCATTTAAAGGTAAGAAATGAAATGCATCGTTCATGGAGATGGTATGCCGTACGTACGCATGAACACTACTTTCATTTCTATGTCATATTAATGGAATTCAACTAAATGAGAGGTATGTATATTTTAATTCCAGAATTATATTAATAATTTAGATGTAACATACATCATATATATCCATTATATATATTTACTTATAATAGTACATTACATTTGGGGATAAGAAATGAAATGCACCGTTCATGGAGACGGTAAGCCGTACGTACGCATAAACGCTACTTTGATTACTATCTCATACTTTAATGGAGTGAAATAATAATGATAAAAAGTTGTATTATAATTACAGTATAATATCATATATAATAATATTTAATCCATCCTTTATATGTTCCACCTATGGCATTAACGAATCAAATCACTTTGAGGGGGCGGTAGTCCGCACTTCCTAAAATGATGATATCGCGTATACCCATAATGGAATCCATAAAGGTACGACATAAATGAAAAATACAGAAGATTAAAGAAATAATAAACATATTATATATCATATATAAATATAGTGACATCTTAATGGACACCATTGAAAGTGTTATATGAGTGTTGAACAATCATCGTTTCGTGAGGCAGAAATTCACCATCCACAGAAACTGTATGTTTTTTAACCATTAGATGTAGGTGTGTTTAAGTTTATCTCTAATACTTCGTATAAAAACATCCTAGTATATGGAAGATACTGGTTTTGTTACAAAATAAATGAATAAAAAGAGTTTAGGGGGTTGGAGAAGCAAAATAAAACAAAAGTACTCAAGTGAAGACATTACCTTAAAATCGGGTAACTCCCTTTGGTTTGAGCTCAAAGGCTTCCTTGGGAAGACATCTGCCCAAAGTGAGGCTTCTAGGAGTTAGAGAGGGATGTGGAGAGACAAAATGGTTAGGGTTCATCCGATCCAAAAACTTAGGAAGTGTGGGTAAGGTGGTAGAGGTGGGGGCCTTTTATAAGAAGAGAGGAGGGGCACTCTTGGAAAGTAAGGAAATGATACTTTATTATAGAATGAGTTTCGGATTTTAATGGTCCCACATTGATGTGTTTCGAGGATAAGGTGATAAGGGTTCTAAATGCACCCATCCAATAGGTTTTGGACAAGTGTAGGTCTTAGATTTTACATTATCTTTTCATTCTATTTAAATCGTAAAATAATGAGGTAATCGCTCCATCATCATGGGGTCATAAATAATTTAATTTAGTTAATGTATAAAAAATATAAAAAAACTACTATGATGTAGGAAATCTTTTTAGATTTCCAACGATTATTTATAGTCAAAATTCTGACTTGTATAACCCCATTTGAATATTGTTTTAGTAAAACGACTCATGTTTGTGTCATTTTTTTAACATTAAATAAAAAGATATTAATGTCATTTTCCAACCAAAGTGGATTCATGGGGTCTGCAAGTTGACCCATGTATTTTCTTGGTCTTCTATGACACATCCAATAAGGGTATAACATGTGTCATGTATATTTATAATTATTAAAACATTATTTTTACTTTATACTACACTAATTACCTCTAATCGCGATTAAGAACTTAAAAATAACTACTCACCAAACAATTATTTTAATCTCATTGAACAAAATTTTACTTCTTAATGAAAACCATGTATGTCGTATTTTTGAAAATAAAATCACAGAAGTGGTAAAATTTCATTTAAACGAAAAATTAGTTTTTATAAGTACCACTAAGTGGTTTCACTATTAATCAAAAATTGAAGTTTTTCAGAAAAATACAAAAACTTCACCCTAAGCTATATTTGATATTCAGAAATCAAAAATGAATTCCATTTTACAAAATTCAAAACATATAAGTTGCATTAATTAATTTAATAATTAATTCCCGCTGTCAGAGCAAATAGCATGTTTTTATGAAAAAATAAGTATCTAAAGATTGACACTAGTTTAAGTCCAATTTCAATGTGAAATTAATTCCAACAACCACTATTGGATTTAATGGTAAAAATATATTATAATTCCACTTTAAAAACAATTAAAAAGATAATATAATCATATAAATAAATTATATTAAAAAGAGGTTTTGAATTAAAATACAACATTTTACACTATTCATTAAAAAATGAACTTTATCGGAAAAATAAAAAAATTTACACAAAGTAAATTTTGATGTCCTAACTCTAAATAACAGTTTTATTTGGTCTAATAGAATGTATAAAAGTGACCAGAACTATATTTAAAGATGTTTCTCCATCAAAAGACGATAAGTCAACCCTTAGTGAAAATTAGAGTATATATGTCTAAAATTGAATTCTTTTCGTATTTTAAGCCTTTATCTTTTATTGGATAAATGTAAAAACATTTAAAAACATATATAATAATATTTTAGTTATTTATATCAATTCCCACCAATACAACGGCTATGTGTTAACTACTATTTAAAATAATATTATTTTATTACTAGTGTGCAACATAAGATTTCAATGAAACTCTTTGTTGTGTATCGGGTGCACTATCGAACATAGAAACCCATTTAAAGTAAAATTAATATTTAATTCGTAAATATTAATAAATATGAATATTTATTATTCTTTATTTACCTGTGATGTTACAGTATGGAAATTATACGAGAGGTAAATAATGACCCCACATTCCTTGAAAATCAAGTGAACAAGACCTCAACATGTCTTCCAATGTTTGTATTGTCCGTTATGATTGTCCATCCGTTTGTGGATGGTAGGCAGTGCTCAAATGAAGATCATTATCTAGGGACTTCTGAAGACTTATCTATAATCTTGATGTAATACATGGATCACGATCTGAAACAATCTATATGGGTACTCTATGAAGACTCACAACTTCATTAATATATAGTATTTCAAGACGTTCAAGTGGTAGATCTTCTCTTATAGTAAGAAAATGTGCTGACTTGGTAAGACGATCAACAATGACCCATATTGCATCATTCCTTCCAGGAGTCTTTGGTAGTCCCATGACAAAGTCCATCATGATATTTTCCCATTTCCACTCAAGTATGGGAAGATGTTTCAATACTCCTACAGGTTTTTGCCTTCCATCTTTCACTGGTTGACCAACCATACATCTTGATACAAAATCAGCAATCTACCTCTTCATGTTGTACCAAAAAAATATGTTCCTTCAAAACTCTATACATCTTAGTGCTACCGGGGTGTATAATGAAATTGGAAATATGATAATCATCCAACAATTCCCTTTTTAGATCAGGTATATCGGGAACACAAAGTCTCTTCCCAAATTTCAAAATTCCATCTTCATATATGAAGTCACTCAAACTCCCATCATTCACAGCTTTAATCTTCTTTTGAAACTTCTCATCATCAGCCTGAGAACTTTTTATCCTTTCTAGTAAATATGGTTTGGTAACCATTTCAAAAAGTATTGATGTTTCACCTTCCTTGGTTATTCTCGTATCCATATTTACTAGATCCATGAAAATGGGATCCCTTTAAACTCTCATCTTGTTCAAAACTCTATGATCTTTTCTGCTCAAATCATTTCCACCTTATTTACCTTCCCCGGGTGGTAGTGTATCGTGCAATCATATTCCTTGAGTAGTTCAAGCCATCCCCTTTGCCTCATGTTGAGTTATTTCATTGAGAAAATATACATCAAAATCTTTTGATCAATACAAATCTTACATTTTTCACCATAGAGATAATGTCTCCATATATTTAAAGAAAAGATTACAGCAGCTAACTCAATATCAAGAGTAGGAAATTTTTTCTCATGAATTTTGAGTTGACGTGATTCATAATCAATAACCCTATCAATTTTTATAAGGACGCAACCAAGTCCTTTCTTTGAAGCATCACTATAAGTAACAAACCCGTCATTCCCGGAGGGTAGAGTCAATATAGGATCATTGACTAATCTTCTCTTTAGTTCTTCAAAACATTCTTCACAATCTTTGGTCCAAAAAAATTTAACCCCTTTACGTGTGAGCTTCGTTAGTGGGTTATCCACCAGGGAAAAATTCTACACGAAATGCCTATAATAACCTACTATGCCTATAAAACTGTGTACCTCAGTTCTGTTTGTTGGTGTGGTCCAATCTTGGATTGCCTTTGCCTTCACAGGATCAACTTGAATTCTATCCTTAGAGAAAATATGGCCAAGAAAAGAAATCTCCTGAAACCATAATTCACACTTGCTAAACATCCCTTATAATTCATGTCTTCTAAGAGTCTTCAGGATAATGCGCAATTGATTTTCATGATCTTATTAGATTTTGTAGTCTACCAAGATATCATCAATAAATACCACTAAAAAATCGTCAAGATATTCATTGAAAACATTGTTCATTAGATCCATGAAGATAGATGGTGCATTAGTTTATCCATAAGGTGTTACTATAAACTCGTAATGCCAGTACCTGGTTTGAAACGCTGTTTTCAAAATGCCTTCCTTCTTCACACTCAACTGATGACATCCATATTGAAGGTCAATCATTGAAAAGTATTGAGCTCCATGCAGTTGGTCAAATAAATCATCAATGCGAGGTAGGGGATACTTTTTCTTTATTCTTATATCATTGATCCCCCTTTAGTCGATACATAACCTCATAGATCAATCTTTTTTCTTAAAAAAGGACATGGGCTCCCCATGGAGAAACCCTAGGGAAAACAAATCCCTTATTACTCACTTATTACTCAATTCCTCTAGTTGTTTATTTAGTTACACTAATTCTATAGTGACCATTCAATAAGGGGTCTTCGATATGGGCCTTGAACCAGGAATTAAATCAATGGAAAACATAGTTTCTCATTCTGGAGGATGTCCAAGTAAATCTTCTGGAAACACATCAATATATTCTCTCACAATAGGTACATCCTATATTTGAACATTCCTTTCCTCACCCACAGTTATTTCATTATTTTCATCCCCAATAATTGAATTTAGTTAAGCTACTGACAGTTGATCTAAATAAGAATCAAGTGGTGAGGATTCTGCTCTAAATCATAGGTGTTTTTTATCATCATCATCAAGAATCATAACCTCTTTCTTCTTACAATAAATGTTTTCATTATGGTTTGACAGCCAATCCATAACAAGGATTATATCAAATTAAATCATGGGTATGATGATGAGATCAGCAGATAAAGATCATTTATATTCCTTAATGGGAACTGATACACAGAACTTTGTAGCAATGATACTTCCCTTAGGAGTTTTGACAGACAACTCCCTTGTTAAATCAAATTGGAGACATCTAATTTTCTTAGAAAACTTGGAAGATTTAGTACAATGTGATGATCCAAAATAAAATAAACCATTGGCTAAACTTGAGGAAACAATTAAAGTACCTTCCACCATGTCATTATGAACTTCAACCTCTGCCATTGTGATTGCATAAGCTTTTCCTTGATCCCTTGGCCTTTTCTATTGCATATTTCCTTGACGTTTTGAACAATCATTAGCATAGGGTCCCATCTCCCAACAACTATAGAACTGAACATCATTGGATTCCTTCTTCCCTTTGCAATCACCATCAAGATGGCCTTTTAGACCACATTTGTATCATACTCATTTTCCTTTTAAGCATGCACTAGGGTGTTTCTTTCCACAATTTTCACATGGTGGTAATTAAACTCTTCCCTTCTTCCTAGTTTCCTTATTTCCTTCCCAAGGGTTTTCAGCAGCCCTCTTCTTTTCTTTTATTCCCTTAAAGTCATAATACATAGAGAATTAATTTTTTGTCTTGATAGTACATGAAACTATATCCTCATATGATGAAAAACATTGGGAGACCAGTTCCTGCTAGAGTAATTGCATTAGGTCATCAAAGAATCGATCAATTTTTCTCCATGGATTTTGTATGTAGTCTACATAATGTCTTGATAATCTTGTGAAGTTAGCATTGTACCTTGAATCATTTTAATCTTCTTTCTTCCTCAGATTCAAGAATGTTCACTCCATATCTACTCACTGCTCATGAGGGAAATATTTTCTAAGAAGATATCTTTAAAATCCCTCAATTCCATCTCTTCTATCTCTTCCTCCTCCATTGTGTTTTTGATTATTTACCACCACTGATCCGCATCTCCCGATAGATGATATACTGCCATGACAACCTTCTCTCTTTCATTTCATCCCAAAGTGAGAAATATCTTCTCAAGGAAACATATCCACTACTCTACTACAGATGAGTTTTTAGTCCCATTGAATGATAGAGGTTGTTTTTGCATAAAGTGATCTTGCATGGATCCTCCACATGGTGGATCTGGATTCTCCATATTGGTAAGTTTATTATAAATAACATTAGTAAGTTGTCCTAGTATAGTTATGAGTTTCTCAGTACCAGTCACATCACCATAGCCAACATTATAAACTTACGTCGAAGGAAAATCCCTACAGGGGACACGTGCATTCGTGCAATTTCCATTCCGTCCACTAGGCACCATATCTAGATAATGGCATACACTATATTAGGTCATGAATCCTAATGTATAATCTTAACTTAAAAATACTCATAAAAATTGAGATCCTATGCATGGCTAATCCCATATTCACAAATATGATTTCTTTGAGGAATATTTACATTAAACTCTTTCAAAATGGGTTGTAAAGAAAATGTGAATTATCCTAAGAATATCCCTCGGGAGTTTCATAACCAAGAGTGAAGCAAGGCCCATAGTCGTTCACCAGTTCTCTTTTGAGTCTAGATCAAAGTGGTGTTTTCATGTTTTACCCCAAGATACATCTGTGCCAAAGCTGCCTCTACCTGCTCGTATCTAGACATCAATTTATTTCTTGAAAGATCCACATAATATATTCCTTACCAAAATACCTGGATGTTATTGTATGTATTTCCTCAAAGACTAACTAAGGGACTCTTCTCCAATTCTATGTTTTCTAAATCTAGTTTCCAAGTATTCTACTAATCTTCCTCTTATACAAACTGTTAGGACCCGACCCCAGTTTCCCTGAGTCGGTGCCTTATTTGATCACATTGGCATACATACAAGGAATACTAATCTCAAAAGACCGAGTAGTTAAGTATTATTGGAAACAAGTTACATACATAAGTTTATCATTACAACACGGAGGGAATCAAAAAACTATTTTATTCCACTAAAACATCACATCTCCTAGATTACACTTGCAAGTCATTCATAAATTACTTCTTCATGTCCTAAGAAAATTAAAAATAAGAAAGGGGTGATCTCAAATGCTCATTAAGATTAGGAAATACAGTGGATGATCATATAAACATTAGACATGGTGAATAATTGAAAACAGATACCTTTAATAATGAACTTGAACACATTATGGCAGTAATATGAGCTGAATAAATAATGGAATAACAAATAATTATCATGGATATTCTACTAGTCAAATAACCACATTAACTTCAAATACTAGCATCATAATGAGGTAAGTGCATATACCGGACATCATAACCATACCGTCCAAGCATCGTGCTAGGGCCACAAAATAATCATTTTGTCAAGGCCTTGTGCCAAGACCATAGTTTGTCTCATGAGTCATACCGATGCATCCAGGGGATATAGCGGGCCCCACCCATCACATAATAAGTCCAATGCATTCCTCATAAGAGAGGGGATCAACATAAACAATATATAAATTCATATTGAATCTATCATGTGAAATGTAACTAACTTTCCCTAATCATTAAACATAAAACACTAACCATTCCGAGTAATATGGTGAATGGTTTGGGGACAGATCATCCACAATATAGTTAGTCATAAACCATTAAATAAAATATGGTATAAGACTTCATAAATTATGAAACCCAATAATACCATGGACTCAACAAGAACATTGAATCCAACGAAAATACTCTTATAAAATCATTAAGAAATTTTGAGATAAATACTCTTTTATTTTGGAAAGAAGAGTTCTTTTGTAAAATATTTTTATAAAACCGGAAGTGAAGAAATATAGTATTTTTATAAAAAAATGATTATTTTTATAAAGTTAATGGTTTCCAAAAAACAGATTATAGAGTGCCCATGAAAATAGATATGAATTGGAGAAATTCCCTTGAATCAGGCTTTTATTTTGGAACCAATTTTTAAACTTCCTTTTAAAACATGTAACTATCCTTAAAATAAGGAAGGGTTCTGGTTTGTAAACATATATATAATACTCACACCGAATATATGATGAATACATAACAATACATAATAATTTCATTGAGGTATTTAGACAATGAAATTATCCCGAATGAAAATGGATGTTCGGGTGGAAAAAACCTTACCTTAAATCCAAATGTGTTCCTATCTTCAACATAAGCTCCTGTAACATGAAATGATACTTATTAATAAATTATTTAAGAACATATAATACTTTTATTTAGTTTATCATAATTCTTTTTAGTTCATTTATACCTTTATTTCTACGTTATTATATTTAATTTCATTATTCCGGGGTGTTTGTTTTCATTATTTTTATAATAGGGTCACTTCTTTTTAAGTAATGGAGTTCATGTGGAAAGGTTATAAATCTCCAGGTTTGGAATGATATATTATTTATGAACATAAATAATTTTTAATGGTCATTTCTATCATTTGGTTACATTGAATGAGGAAGAATCCTTATATTACAACCACTTCGATTATTCGACGGTATTTGGATTATTATGAACTAGTTTTCTCATATAACATGATTATATGTACATATTCTGGTTCATGTATATTAATTATGTTCTAATACATATTTTATAGTCTGGTTTAACCATAAATATTGATTCATGGCCATTAATGAAGAAGAAATTGAAGAACCAAACTTCGTCGTCCACGAAGTCTATAAATTGGAACCTCATTGAAGTTGATTTCATTTATAAAAAATACAAGGGAGGGAGTAAGAATATTTATTATGGTTCTTCCATTAACATGATATAATTCCATTATATAGATGATACTAGATTTTTCAAGAACATTTGGACAGAGGAGGTGAGGAGAGAAAAATTAAAGTGATGAACTTGAAAATTAAAGAAAAGCTTTGAGACCCCTTATGAAAATATGGCAGCCTAACGGTGTCACATAAAATTTCATAAAATCAAATTATGAGAACAAAAGGATATCAAATAAAATTTAAATCCAATGTACAGTAAGAAGAATTAATAAAATCAATCCCTAACATCTGAGAAAAAAATTTCAAATAGATAACATAATAGATGTGTCGACTTAAAGAAGAGAATGAAGGATCCCATTACCTTGTAGAATAACTCCTAGATCTCGAGGTATGGGACCTTGGGGGATTAGGTACACCTTGGGAGGAATCATAGAGAGGTAACACCTCCGGAGCTTTGTGTATGAGGGATTTGGAATGAAAGAATGCAAAGGGATGAGTGGGTATTTATAGGAAAAGAGAGGTAATTTTTTAATAATTTAAAAGGGACACCTCATTAGTGGTTTTTGCCAAACCATGGTCTTTCCCATGGTATTTTCCCATGGTTTTAGCCACATGGGAAGCATCATTTCATAAGTTACTATACAAAATTCTACCATAATTTTATATTTAATTTTTACATCATTATGATGTCATTAAACTACTGAAAACTCAAAACTGTATTCTTTCTATTCATGAAAAACTCATGTATTTTAGAAAAATCCCAAATATTCACCCCTACCATTTTTCAATGGGTATAATTCAAAAGTGAAATCCATTTTACAAAAATAATTCTCTAAATATTATTAATTTAATTTTTAAATAAGGTTAATGTTAATACCAAAAATAACAATCTTCAAGTGCAATTAGTTTTATTTCTCATTGAAAAACTAATTAAGATCTCATTATCTTATTGCCTTAAGAAAATAAAATAATAATATTATTTACTATTCATAAGGGTCATATTACTATTCATAAGGGTATGTTACTATTCACCAAAAATCATGTTTGTTCTATCAGACTCCAAATGACTTACTGAACACAACTCTAGATGACCATTTTCTGAAATTCCAAACATAGAAGAGGCGAAGTTGTGTTTAATTGATAGATTATAAAATTGAATTCTATTTATTTTAAAAACCATGGAGTGTAACATTTCATGTATACATATTTATTAATATTTTTATTAAAAAATAGACTTAGTATGTCAGAATTGAGTAAATAATGGAATATTATAATTTTTTAAATTATAAAAAAAAATTGGTGGATAGTTGAAAAGTGGTATTGATATACGATATTATATAAAAAAATTCACTAAATTTTAGTAAGGAATTATTATATAGAACATTTATAATTAATATTTTTTCCATTACTTTACCCATTCTATATTTTTTACTTGACACCTAGTAAAATTATAAATTTTCCCTCCAACCAACCATATGGTTCATAATCCTTCCACAATCCCAAAATACAAAGAATTACAACTAAACATAAACCTATATATTCTTACATTTTCATCCATTTCACTTAAAAATCTAATAATTATCTTTAAAATGTCCCTAATTAAGAATTTTTTTATCTCTCCCTCAAATTTGGAGGAATTTCAAACATATCTGATGTCCCATTTTGAGTAAAATAAGTAATGTTAAGGTATACATCAATTCCAATTTATTAAGTTTTAATTTTTTTTTATTTTTAAAATATTTGTTCATATCTTAATAACATGAATATTTAATATTTTTTAATAAAATATTTTTATATAAATCGATAGAGTGATTATTAAAAATCATAGAGCACTAATTTTTCTAGAATACTTCATAAATTTTTCTTGGTTTATCCATAACCCTGATTGAAAAATGGACCCCTGATATTGTGAAAAAATGAATATATATTTTTGTAATATTTATTCATGAAGTGTGTCATTAAATATTTTGGAGATTTCATACTCTGATTAAATATATATGATAGATTATCTTTTACTTTGATGAATTATTATAGTTGGCACATTGATCTAAATTTATGTAATTCATTGAAACTTAAACCATTCATGGGGTATGATAACTAAATGTACCCTTTAAAATTTATATAATATTCTCTATTTTATTAAGGTAAATTCTTAGTTATATTGGAAAAATTTAATTTTTGGAGATTCCCTAGCTTGGACACCCTTTCCCGTACATTTTTCTGGACATTAATGATGAATAACATGTTAAGAAAGAATTATACATCAAATCAAATAT
The DNA here is from genome assembly GCA_963277665.1 of Viscum album. Taxonomy (NCBI): domain Eukaryota; kingdom Viridiplantae; phylum Streptophyta; class Magnoliopsida; order Santalales; family Viscaceae; genus Viscum; species Viscum album. The sequence goes on from OY728159.1 coordinate 1,441,079,207, forward strand.
ATATAATTGTTATTACATATTTAATAAAAATAATAATTGATGGGTTAAGGATTTTAATGAATTCGATAACTCTATTCAATGTTGTGTAAGACATTAGAAACCTAAAATCCTTGATCACCACTCTATGTTAACCCAAAAATCTTAATAATAAAAATGAAGAACTTTTACATTACCGAAATGATGCTTGTAACTATAATATCCAATAATATTTCTGATGAATACAACCATGAGATAGTAAAATAAACCTTCCCCTTATGGTGTATACATGAGCTATTGTAAATCACACAATTCTTGGGAGTGATTATCCAAAACTCCCATGATATAATAGTACCACTCAGTGGAAAGGTTCAAAAGAGAAGAGATAATTGGGAGAATGAGAAATAATCACATAAGAGAACATGTCCATCTCAGTTCAATATGCATATTTTTGTAGTCCTTATGAAATTACCAAGCCATAACATGCATTTAATCATATTCTGCATAATGTATGAGTAATTATTTGGTTACATATAGATCATAACCTTAATGCTTTGCACTTAACATTTAAATGTGCTCATTATTCTATATGATTCATATATTAATGATATGTTTTGTGGTTAATGATTTCAATATTAAAACGAAATATTTTCTACCTAGCTAAATCATTAGATTTTATATAAATCATATTATACAGTTAAGTCACATAACAATGTTACATTACAACCAAGTCACATAATATGACTATTAGTTAGTTTCATGATTGTTTCCCTCTGGAATTGGGGATCAACTCATCGATTTAAGGTTCAAACATTCTAAGAGGTTTCTAACGGGTTTGTTCGTAGAACTGGAAACATACAATGATTTCATATCCATTTGAACCTACTTTCCAAAGGTAGGAGCTCATTAGTTGTGGACTAATGAGGCTTAGAAATTTTCATTGGTCGAGAGGATGGGAGGTCGGACACAACAGACCATTTTGAGGGAAATTATTTTCTACTCTGGGACTCTCTTTATAGATTTAAGTTATGTACGTGAATCCTTCTAATATTACCAAGTATAAAATGAGCTTTCCTTTAGATCTGAAAATCAATGATTGATATGTTGTAAATTTAGAGAATCATTTATATGTATTCTAGGTTCTTAGTTGATAGAGACTAATATGTATTTATTAGATATTCTTATTCAATGGTATCCTTTGATACATAAAAGTCTCTTGGTTATTATGATGACCATACTGGTTTTAAAGCCACTCAGTGGGGCACTTGAAGTTTTTTGTCATTCAGAAGGACATGGATTATTTCAGAGTTGGGATCATACCGGCAGATGGGCTACCTAAGTATCCTTTGTTTAGGAAAAGGAATCAGAATCCACGTAGTTCGAGTAAGGTAATATGATGATTATATATGATTGATGGCTCAAAAAAAGATTTCATGATTACATTTACACTCTAAGATCATGTGATTCATGCTCGGTGTGACAAACAAGAGGTATTGGTGAAACCAGACAATTGTGCCACGAAAGATGCAATGATGTGGGGCTTATGAGTGTATGACTGCCCAAATAGATGAAGATTACGATGTACTTCAGGGAAGAAATCTAGGAACAGGGTCCATAAAGATATATGTATTTCATGGAGATTTGGATACTTTATTCTTGGGGCTTACTCCTAAAGAAGATGCGCAAGTTTAGGAGAGGACTTATGATTGGGTTTTACTCCAGAGAAGGAAGCCAAAATCAAAAGGAAATTAAGACTGGAACTTACTCCTGAAAAGGAAGCACAGGTTAAAGGACTTGAAAAATTAATGGACATGGGGCTTACTCTGGAAGAGGACGCTCATATTTGAGACTGGGGCTTACTCTTGAAAAGGAAGCCCATGTTTAGAGAATTATGTTCAGGGCTTACTCCTATGAAGGATGCCCATATTTGAGAATTTTAATATTGGGGCTTACTCTTGAAAAGGAGGCCAAGATTAATGGACTTGGGTCTTACTCCTAAGGAGGATGCCCAGATTTGAGAATTATGACTGGGGCTTATTCCTGAAAACAAGGCCCATGTTAATGAGGATTTGGGGCTTTCTCTTAAGGAGGATGCCCAGATTTTAGAGTTATGATTGGGACTTGCTCCTGAAAAAGAGGCCGAGGTTAATGAGGGTTTGGGGAATACTCCTAAGTAGGATGCCCATACTTTTGAACTTTGAGACTGGGGCTTACTCTTGAAAAGGAATCCTAGGTTAAAGAGGTATTGGGGCATACTCTTAAGGAGGATGCCCAGATTTGAGAATTATGACAGGGGCTTATTCTTGAAAAGGAGGCCCAGATTTGAAAATTATGACTGGGACTTACTCTTGAAAAGGAGGCCCAGGTTAATGGGGATTTAGGGCTTACTCCTAAGGAGGATGCCCAGATTTGAGAATTACGACTGGGGTTTATTCCTGAAAACAAGGCCTAGATTTGAGAATTTTGACTGGGACTTAGTCCTGAAAAGGAGGCCCAGGTTAATGTGGATTTGGGGATTACTCATAAGGAGGATTCCCTGATTTGAGAATTATGACTGGGGCTTATTCCTGAAAAGGAGGCCCAGGTTAAGGGGTTCTCTCATTTTAAAGGATGAGGTTGAATGAATGAAATCTCAATCTTTTGGGACATAATGATGTGTAAATCACTAGGTTTTGAGAGATATTCAACATAATTACTTTCATATAAGGAAGTTAATCAAGAAAACATGCCATAGATGGCTTTGAAAAAGGTCTTGAAGACTGAATCTTGAATAGGAGAGGAGGAATGGTATAAGAGGGGTTAAATGGGCAAGAAGGGCACCCAAAAAGGTAGGGGTGTGCATGTCCTGGTTGCGCATGTATACCTGCGCGATACATGGGTACTTGCGCGATTGTTAACCAGTAGGGTAAAACTTTGGCAATCCTTGACCAAAGCCTTTAGAATTATCCTGAGGTACTTCCAGAAGAGAGGCGCGCAAGTTTTGTTGAAGAAGTAGGGCGACACACAAGTATGTTCATTTCCCATAAGGGTAAAACACCTTAGGCACGCAAGTGTTTGTGAATTCTAACACATAGACCTTACTCCTCCTGTTTAGACCTTCCATTCTAGGTAAAGAATTGCCATAATAGTGTTCGGAAGACCTAAAGAAGAGACTTGGGCATTCAGAGCTCTATATCTGAATTCTGGAAAATTTCCCTCCCCAAATGGGGGGCCCACCGGGGGTATTTATAGGATGGAGAAGACCCTATGCGGTTATCAATTAGGGCGCGCAAGTCACTTTTGTGACCATTAGGCGGTGCGCAAGTATACTTGCACGATAGTAAGGGAACTTGCGCGGCACATGTGCATTTGAATCTTTTTTCTGGCCCTTGTCGATTTTTGACGTTTTCATCAAAGGATGAATCATATTATGTTAAGTAATTTCCCTTTCCATTCCTTTATATAATGTCATGAAAAGGAGTGTTAACAAAAGTGCCCCCTCAGAGTTGGACCCAAAAGAATAAGGATGTGACTCTGAGGAAAAGAAGAAAACCAAAGGGAAAGAATGATTTCATCTTCAATCACTTGTGCATGTATTTTCCTGCTACCTGCTTTAAATTTTACCTAATCCAACGGGCATAGTAAGCATAGTTTTATTTTTAGTAGGACTATTATAAATAGTCCTACAAACTTTGAATCCATTAATTTCTCATTATTAACTAAATCATACAAAAAGTATTTTTTGTGAGTTGGAACATGACTCTTATTCAGAGTACCTTGTCTTTTGTGGGAAGTTTAAAGTCATGCACGTCAGACATAAAGAGGCTAATGTTTAAGGTCGAAATAGCTATAACTTAAATGGATTAAAGTTGACTCAATTCCTTGACAATTTATCGGAAAACATATTACCATGCTCAAGTATGAGGGAAAATATGTAAACTATTACAAAACAATATTTGAATCTGAGGAATGATATGAGAAAGAGCTAAAAAGGCATTAGAAGAATTAGTTCCTAAGAATGAAGTTACCATTATTTAACAAACCCGTTAGGGGGTTGAATTATGTAGGGACACCTAAGGGAATTGGTTTCATAGTCAAATAAAAGTATCTTTTGGCTGACAGGTCCGTCATGTAGACTACTTATGCAAGGCCACCTAAGGGTACGTGCGGCATAGTCAGGAAAAAGAACTCCCAGAAATTTACCTTCCTAGTGCTAAAAAGCCAGTGAATGTTTATGGAGATTCAAAATTTCCAAATTATAGAGTTTTCTATATGGAAAGAGATACTTTAATATGAAGAAGATATTTACAAAAAAGATTATCGCTGAACTGGATGGATATCACTCCTACGAAGGTCTAACCCAAACGTAGGGAAGGAGAATATAACCCATAGACTTGAATACATTTAGATCATAAAAATGGATATGAGAAAAATTTGTTAAGGATGGATATTTTTGCGGATCCCGACATATTATCATTTAAGACAAATAAGGACAAAAGAGGCTTTCTTCCCAAGAATGAAGTTACCAGTATCCGACAAACCCGTTAGGGGGTTGAATTATGCAGGTCCACCTAAAGGAATTGGTTCCATAGTCAAATAATAGTATCATTTGGCTGAAAAATCTATTATGGATACTGTTTATGCAAGGATGCCTAAGGGCACGTACAACATAGTCAGGCAAAAGAACTCTCAGAAATTTGACATTTTTGTGACTAGAAGTCAAGAAAAGGGTTATGAAGATCTGAAAATATTTAAGGTTAGGATTATGACACATAAAGATGGGTATTGTCCAATGTATGCAGAGATACACAGATCAATGATAACCGTAATCATGTTGTGATTGGGTCCTGAATAGAAATGTTGGACTTCATAACGTATCCCATAATGATAGGAATCAAGACATACGTAGTTCATGAACTACATTTTAATGTCATGTGGGACAAAAGGATTGGAGATCTTATTTTAGGGTCATAGATCTTGGACCATTATAAGAAATACACTGTGTGTGTTTTCATGGGGACTTTTCAGCCAAGGGACTGAAAGTGGACTTTGGGGTTAGGCCTAATGACTTGGGGATGGATTCTAGGGACACTAAAACGTTCTTACATATCCCATAAGGATGTGAATCAAGCACACGTAGTTCTACAACTACCCTCTGTACAAATTAGGTTCGTACATGTGAAGGGTGAAAGGGGACTTTAGTGCAATGATGGTTTAACCCAAGATAAAAGGCTCGGGCATTTCCATGTATGCACATAGTCTTTGGAATATAACATGATTGAAAATAAATGTAAATAATGATTCCCTCTCAGGTGAGGGTATCAAAGAATGTTGTAGTTTATTTTCATACAGGACAGAAGTATTGTACAGTTTAATGTCGTATAGAAAGGAAGAAAGTGAATCAATGTAAATATATTGATTCTGGGGGCGGTTTCACGAATCAACATCATATGAGATGTAGGTGAACCGATGTGAAGATATTGGTTTTGGGCTTGAACCATGGGAGGTTTCCTACATACCAAGCCTAGAAGGCAAGGATCAAAGTCCGCATTGTTCTATTAAAGAATGAATTAGTGATCATGTTGTCCTTGGGGACAATGATTTAAAAAAATAGTGTTGGGACTTATACATGGTTAGTATCCCAGAGAGAGTGTTATGGTTGAATTTTTTTCTATGACCACACGAGTCATACTCAGTGTGAGGAACAAGAGGTAGCAACAACCCTAAAGATGCATAGTTTAATGTCATGTAGGACATATGAAGGGACTATGCAATTTAAAGTCTTGCAGTTAGGACTATTGGTGCTGCTCAGTTTAATGTCATGTAGCAGGGACAAAGTACAGTTTAATGTCATGTAGGACATATTTAAGGACATTCTATACAGTTTAGCATCATGTATTTAGGACGATGGGGAAAATACAATTTAATGTCATGTTGGAAAAAAAGTGGACTGTGTAGTTTAATGTCCTGCAATGAGGACAATAGAGTACACCATATGACATCATGTTGCATGTATTAGAGATTTTTTCACGGTTTAACGTCATGTTGGACGAAAAAGGGATGATACTGTTTAGCATCATGTAGGACGTAAGTGCGAATAGTTTAAGGTCATATGCATGGACCATTGGTTATGTAGATTAATGTCTTGCTAGATGTAAGGGACTTCTATATAGTTTAACGTCATATAGCAAGGACGATGATGGGGGGACACAGTTTAACGTCCTGTTGGATGAAAGAATGTTAATAGTTTAAGGTCATATTCATTGAAAATTGGTTATGCAATTTAACGTCTTGCTGGATGGTGGTGAAGTTGAAGGTCATATCGGACCATGGTGCAGTCTGAGGTCATACTAGACCAATGATAATATATATTGTGTTTATGCAAAATACTTCTTCAGAAATCTGGCATTGGTTGGAGTAGCGATGAGTTATCCATCCATCGAGAATAATGAATAAGCTCCATTGGAGTAGACCTTATGTATTGAGTAAGTTCCTTCCCATTTTGGCTCAAGATTGGGAGGTTTCTTTCCTGGTATCATTGGAGTTCTGAGAACTAATACCAATTCTCCCTGAATGAATGTATGAAGACGAAATTTTTTGTTGAAAGATCATGTTATTCAATTCTGATAGACTTCCAAGTGGTGTAGTGTGCACAATCATTTCTCATCTAACCGTTCCAATTCATTCAATCACTTTTTAGATTGATCTTCTATAGATGACTGATCAAAAATGGCTACTCTGAGCGAGGGTAATTGAACTTCAATGGGAAATACGACTTCCGTTCCATATACCAGTGAATATGGAGTTGACCGCGTTGCAGTGCGGGTGGTGGTCCGATAAGACCATAAAGCATGAAAGAGTTTATTAGGCCATGATTTCTTATCTTTATCCACCATATTTTGCAATATATTTGAATGAGTCTTGTTAAAGGCTTCTATCTGTACATTGGCTACTACATGATACCGAGATGAATGATTGGATTTGATGTTGTATTCTTGGTACAACTTCTTCACCTCTGATGAACAGAAGTTGGTGCAATTTTCCATCAATATGGTATGAGGGACACCAAATCTGGTAATGATGTTAGACTTCATGAAGCTAACAGTGCATTTAAAACTAACTTCTTTAATAGGTATTGCCTCTGCCAATTTCGAAAAGAAATCAGAAGCAGTAAGAATATACTTAAACTTCTTGGTCGTAGCTGAAGGGTGAGGTCCCACCACATCCTTCCACATGTGGCAAATGTCCACGAGTATTTAGCTGTGTGAAGAAACTCTGGAGGTCGGTGAATTAAATTGGAATGTACTTGGCATGAATGACACTTCTTTGTGAAATCAACACAATCTTGTATCATTGAAGGCCAAAAGTATCCAAGACTTCGAATCTAATTAGACAATCTATGTCCAGACTGATGGGCACCACAGACTCCTATATGCACTTATTTAATGATAGCCATTGTCTCTTCACGATCAATGCATCTGAAGAGAACACCATCAAAACCATGTTTGTAGATAATTTTCTCTAAGTGATCTGGGCTATCATAAAGAGTAAAATTGACCACACGTCATCAGATTTTTTCTTCCTCAGCTCTATCCGGTGGAAGTGTTCAATTTTGAATGTATTCCCTAATAGGTGAAATTAATCCAGTAGTATGATTATACGGTTCAGTAATGGTACTAATTTCATTAATTTCCTCTGTTCTGATTCGAACATAAGGTGAAATTGCACGACGCTGGGCAATACTGATGGTTGTCTCGTCCCGATTTGGATCTGCCAGAGATATGGCTATATTATCTAGTGCATCATCTTGATCATTTTGTGATCGTGGGACGTAATAAAATGTCAGTTACGAAGGGAATTCTTCCATTAACTATCTGACATAATCATACAAAGGGAATAGTTCTTCTTTTCTGATGGAATAATCCCCATTGACTTATTTGATTACCAGGTTTAAATCACCTTTCACATTTATGTGATTCACTTGTTCTTGAAGCATAAATTCCAAGCCTAGGATGAGAGCTTGGTATTCTGCTTCATTATTGGTACCACCTTCCCATAATAAGAAGGAATAAGGTAACACTTCCTTTTCTGGTGAAATGAGCACAATTACTAAGCTATCATTGTTGAATTTAGGATTTTCTATTTTCCTCTCTGTTGGACTTATGGAAGCACCATCAAAATACATTTCCCAGGCCTAAGGACTATCCTAAATAGAGAAGACTTCCTCATTAGGAAGTTCAATATCTGAAGAAGTATCTTCTACTGAAGGATGTTCAGTAAGGAAATTAGCCGGAGCTTGGCCTTTATTTCCTTTTGAGACACATACTGGATGTCAAATTGTTGAAAACTAACTGCCCACCTTGTCAGACGTCCTGTAAGAATTGGGTGTCTAAGGATGAATTTGAGCGGGTTATTGCAAGATAACAATTAGACCTCATGATGGTGCAGGTAGTGTCTCAACATCTGAACTGCAAAGATTAATGCCAGGCAGCACTTCTCAATACTTGAATACTGGGTTTCTGCTTCAAGAATAGTCCGACTGAGTTAGTATAGGCTTTTTTCATTCCCATCATCATTATTCTAAGCAAGAAAGGCACCCAATGATCGCTCTAAAGCTATCACGTAGAGGATAAGTGGTCTTCCTTCAATAGGTGGCCTGAGTACTGGTGGACTCAAGAGATACATCTTGAGAATAACGATTTCTTCTTGATATTCTTCAGTCCACTGGTAAGTGACTTCCTTCTACATCAATTTGGTGAAGGGTAAACTTTTGACTGCCAAATTGGTGATAAAACGCCGAATATAGGCTAAGTTTCCTTGAAGTCCTCTCAATTATTTCAAATTGAGAGGAGGTGACATACCAAGGATTTACTTGTCTTATCAGGATTGACTTCAATACCATGATGGCCTATGATGAAGCCGAGAAATTTTCATGAGGTTACCACAGAAGCACATTTTAAGGGGTTCATCTTCAAATTATGTTTCTGAAGTTTTCGGAATATGACTTCTAAATCAGCCAAGTGATTAGAACATTGTTTGAATTTATCCACAAAATCCTCCACATAACATTCAAAAAACATCCCTAAAAGGGTTTGAAAATACGATGCATGGAACACTGATATATTTCACCTGCATTCTTTAAGCCAAAGGGCATTACCAGGTAGCAAAACACACCCTGAGGGGCTCTGAAGGCTGTGGATGCCTCATCTTCTAGAGCCAATCAGATTTAATTATATCCAAAATATCCATCCATGAAGTAAAGTGCTTCATAGTCAGTTGTTTCATCAATCATGAGTTCTGTAATCAGAACTGAAAAATAATCCTTAAGATAATGCTGATTATGATCTCTGAAATCAGTGCGAACTCTAATTTGTCTATTCTTCATCTTCACATGTACAATATTAGTCAACCACTTGGGATATTGAACGTCTCTGATGAAGTTAGCTTTGAAAATCTTATCCACTTCATCTTCAATTTTGGAAGCATAAGTTGTGTGTGTTCTTCTCACGTCTTGCTTAAATCCTCGATGTTCTTCTGGTAAACCCAAATGATGAGTAGCAACATCAGGATCAAGCCCGATAATCTCTGTATAGTTCCATTGAAATATATATCTATTTTGGTTTAGAAAGGAAATATTCATCTCTTTCTCTTCAAGAGTCATGGCCGCACTGATTAAAGTGGGGCGTGGATCTTCTTTTGTACCCAGATTTATTTCTCTGAGTTCATCCACAGTTGTAGAGATACTCTCTTCAAATGAAGGAGGAGCATCGCTAAGATCTTCCTCTTCTTCTTCTTCAAGTGTTATTTCTTCTGTTTCTACTTTCATAGTAGATGATAAAGTAGAATTTCCATGATCAGAAGAGATGATAAAATTTGAACATCTTGAAGAAGGAGCTTCCATTTCTGACCTGATTGATAATGAAGGGTCTTCCTTGGGTAATAAATAGGAGATGATGGATTGAGAATCGACATCACTATTCACATCCGATGTTGCTATAACTTCTTCTGGCCTAATTGGCAAAGTATAGACATTGTTGGATTTCAGCAGATGAAATGAAGACGTCGCCATTTGGGATTTCATCACTGCTTGGTGGGTTACAAATTTCTCTCATGTAGTCTAGCTCGATTGCCAAAATTGACATTATGGATCTTTCCATAAGAGTATTTTGATTTGATTCTATCCTATCAATTTGATTGATAGGCAACACATAATCTGTACTCACATGCGCAAATGGATTTACTAGAATATTTTCCAAACCATACGGAGCATTAACTTTGGTAAGCTCCCTTGTTGTGGATTTATCCTTTCCCTTCATATGATAGAATTCCGCCTCAATGTATTGAGACTCACATGTCTTGAACGGGGCCTTATCACCATACAGTGTCCCAAATTGACCATCAAAACAATATTTGAGACATTGATTGTATGATAAAGGGATAGCCACATGTTGATGTAGCCAGGGTCTTCTGAGAAAGATGTTGAAAGATGAATCTTGATCAACAACCATGAAATATGAATTAGATACAAGATCTCCAAACTGAGTTCTAAGTGTATCTTTGCCCAGTGGTTCTGGTTCATTTTTATCATATCCTTGTAACATCATGGTAGAAGGAGATAAATCAGATTCCATGAGGCCCAATGGCCGAAGTGAACGAATGGGCATGAGTTTGACTCCTGAACCATTTTCAATGAAATCTCTTTGGATGTCTACACCATTGACCTTGATAGAAAAATACCAAGGTCTAATATGTCCATGCACGTCATCATCTTCATCTTCATTAGTGAAAGATATCACTGCATGGCATTCCGCATGATTATTCTCTACATGGTAGACTTCAGCTACAACAATTTCAGTTTCAAACTCCTGAGGACTTGACAAAGCCTCGATGAGTTCCTCTCAAAGATCCTTTTATAGATTCAAAGCATCCAGAATTGATAACATGTCCGGTACATGGGCCAGGTGTTTCAATACATCATACTTTTGATCCATAGGTCGGCGTTTCCCAATAGGAACATGTGGTTTAGTAGGTACCTTGGATGTTGATGCTTTGGAAGTTGATGCATCTTGTATCAGGATAGAAGTTGGCAATATTACTGGTTTTGGAAGATTAGAACGATTGGTTCTATTTACTTGCTGAGAAGAAGAAAGTGGAACCATCGACCAATATTTTAGAATAAATGTGCCAAGACTAAGCTTTCTATTGGTGGAAGAACTTGCTTGTTCTTGTTGAGCTTGCTTAAGGGCTCTACCACGAGTTTCTACCGCATACACAGTTCTAGCAGGAGGAGAATTGGAATAGTGGCCTTCAAAGGATCCACGTCTTCCCCTGTATCCTGAGCCTTTGTAACTTCCTCTGATTCCTCTTTTTGATACAGGGAATTCAGGCTCATCAAAATAGAAACTTCTTTTGGCATATATATCTATTAATTGAATCATATTAACAGAATCGAAGATCAACTCTTCATCCAATGAAGACTCTGCCTGATTAACCTGTTTAGGCTCTACCATTTGGTGGGGCCGTGCCCGTTGCTTCAATGTATATGGCATGAAATCATCCATAGAAAAGAAATCTTAGGCTTTGACACATACTCATCTTCTTCTTATTGTTCCTCTTTCTTGGAATTATGCCTCCCTATTGAGGATTTTCCCTCTAAAGAGGATTTTGTTACGGCATTCATGGAATAAGGCACAATTGGTTTCTTCAATTTTGTTCACAAAATAGCATCAGTTTGGTTGATCATCTTTCTGACCATCCATTCATCATATTTCTGTGCATTTTTTCTTTTGACTTCATTCCATTTGCCTTCTTCCTCTGGAACTGTAGCAGTAACACATGCTACCAGAGCTGAAGAACCTTTCAGTTTGACTTGTCCCTAGTCTACCATCTTTTGCAGGAGGTCTTTAAAGACAAAACACTCCTAGATGTGATTCCCCAACATTTGATGAAAGGGGAAATAATTGGGACGGACTTTATCACCTTCCTTGTTTGGCCTCTTGGGTCTTGGCAATTGACCAGATTATTTTCCAGAGACGAAATCAAGTAACCAAGAACTAGTTCATTTCGGAAAGAGTAAACTTTGATATTCAACTCATCAAACTATTTCCGTCTTTTATCTCTTTGATCATCTTGACGAAACAACCTTTGTTGTTGGTGCTCATGAGGTGGAGCCCTATGAGAAGATGAAGGTTTTGAGGTAGAAGCAGGTACAGGTGCTTGTTTAACCATAACTATAGCAGTCTCATCTTTACCCATTCCCCTTCTTGGAGCTGATGGAATGACTCGAGATTTAGCCTTAGTCTATATAAGAGAATCTTCAATCTATTGAAATATTGAAGTAAGGCCTCGAAACCCTCCTTTGTATTTCATAGGGATCAGTGGTGTGCGTAATTCATCACGCAGATTTTCCACACAGATTGACAACAGTTCCTCTTGAGGGAGTTCTAATCTCAAGGAATATGTTATTCCCATCCAGCAAGCAATGAAATCAGAGACCCTTTCATTCTCCCTTTTTATATAGTTTGTAAGATCGAAAACTATTGTCTTTGGAAAAGTTGAGCTGAATTGAAGAAGAAATCGTTGACGGATATCTTCACATCCGGTAATTGATTGGGATTGCAAGCTTGTGTACCAGACAAAGGCCGGTCCTTGTAAGGTTCACACGAAACATCTATGTTTCACTGCTTCTTGCTGCTCAGGAGTTCCTATCATAGGATCGCAACAAGACACGTAATGCGTCAAATGCTATTCTGGATTGCCTGATTAATTGAAAATAGGGAATACATGGTTCCCAAAACATGATGGGGGGAGAGACTGAATCTACCCATTCAGGGTAAGATTTCATTTCTAGTTGAACCTATGCACGCTTCCCTTCCATAGTCTCTAACCGAGCTGTTAATGACTCAATGGTAGATATTAACTTTTGAGAAACATTCGGTTGAACATGGACTTGGGCAGGTGCAATGACTAGAGTTTGAACAGGTATGGAAGTCTGTACTGAAACTGATGGCTCCACTGCCAACTGTTGTTGTACATGACCCGTAGGTTTAGACCCGTGAGGGTGTACTGATAGAGGAAGATATTATTGATCCATCTCTATAGCTTCAACAAATTTCCTTGGCTGACTGACTCCAACATGCTTAGGAAAAACACTTCCCTGAAGTAGTTCTGCATTCAACCTCCTCAATTCCTTCATCTCTTCCTCCTATTGTGCAAACCTTTGATCTAGTGAGAGAGATTGGCCTTCTCCATAGGAAGGATACGTAACATGATTCTTTCCCTTCCCCTTGTTTGATCCCTTTCAGAGAGGGGGAAGTGGGTAACTTGAAAGATTACCTAGGTTCTGAGTAATCCTTTGATTTCGTGTACGCACACCTTCTTCATTTGTGTCTGTGCATACATCTTCTTGAGCAGGAACCTTTTCATATGAATCCCCTGAGTGAGCCTCATCTGGTGGATCAGCAACAATGGAATTGATGACATTGATTGATGCATCAGACATCACATCCCTTCTATCATCATTTTTGTGATATTGTCTTCTTCCGTGTCTTTGATGAGACATTGCCTTTTGTTGATATGATCCCTCAGGATCTTCTTGATGAACCACAATTTGGAGAGAATATCCTGATAATTTTGCTCTTCGTTCCTCATGTGGCTTCTTCCACAATCGATAAAAGACCGACTTTCTCTGAGGAGGGGGTTGATGATTTGAAAAAGTCCCCAGTCTGGTGGACTGGGGCTATTCCTACTGCCTTTGCTCAACTCCTAGAATCATATTTGTTGATTCTGAGGGTTGGTTTAGAAGAGTCCCTAGTCTGGAAAGCTGGGGTGGCTCTTGACATGCTATTTCTAGGACTTCCTTAAAAGCTCTCCTGATCTTGCGGACCTTAGTCCTGAAATTAGATAGATGCATCAACCTACATCCACTTTTATCACCCGGTTCAAAAGACTGTTGGATGATTTCTGACACTTCTATCAGTTGGTGTTGTGCTTGCTCCAAACGAGATGCATGTTCAATATTTTCGTTTTCTTGATTTAGGATTAATTCAACAACTTTTTCTCTGTATTCTTGATTTTGAGAGGAACTAGTTGAAGCCTGTTCTTGAGAATGCTTTTGATTACAAACAGACCTAGGTATTTGTGGCCACCCATGGGAAATAACAATGCATGAGACCATTTTCGGTGGGCATTACTGACTGGAGAGAAAATTGAAATGTAGTTCTCCATGAACACCCTATCCTATGACATGAATACCAGATGGGGAATTGGAAATTAACTGGTGAAATCTTCTTAGTGCGCCAAGCCATGAATGCTGAAGGGCTCTCTGCTGCTTTTCATCCTTCAGATATCGAGAGACTGATAGAGATGCTAAGTCAATTTGACGTTGTAACCCTTCTATTATCTTAACATGATTTTCATATTTATCATAAGATAATACTTTTTTTTCAACTGACAAAGAGTTTTCCATATGTTGAGATGAATATCATGAATTCCATCTTCCATCAACATCTCTGGAATGTCATACTGAGAGTCATCCAAAGGCCAAAACATGACTGGCACTTCACCTTTTTCCAGTTGTTTTCTCATGTTCAACATTTCCTATTTATCATTCAATGATGATTCTTCTACCTGATTTGACCAGAGCTGGTTCTTCCTTGTTTCTTCATTAAATTCAACAATATTGGTAGAGAAATCACTGATCAAACTAGAAGATGCATGTCTTAAGGGTGGTTTGGAGAATGACCTACACCCTGGGATATCTTCTAATTGAGAAAGTATTTCACCTACTAGCGATGAAGCATCAGAAATGACAGGTTACACATTTTCAAGTGCCTCAAGATAAGAGGGATTTCTCGGCACTACATTTTCCATGGAGAATTTTCTGGGCAATGTGCATCACTAATATGGAGAGGAATTTCACAGAGAAATTCATCATCATGTGGAGGACCACAATGGTGGGTTACAACAAAAGATGAGATCTCTTGCTCCTTGGTCTTCTGACCACACAAAGGGTTCCTGTAGCTCTAATCTGAAGATGAAACCTCGAGATCCACTGAATTTTCATGAACCAAGCCTTCATGAGGAAGTTTCTATTGAAGACCTCTGAAATTAATGTTCTCACTATTCGGAAATAAGGGAGTATAATCTTGAATTCCAATAGATAAATGTCTGAGGAATTCAAGAACTCCAACATCGAGCAAGGCCTTGTTACAGATTGGCTCTTGATCTCTTGACTGTGCTGGGTGGGTCTTCTTGTTAGTCTCCTTCTTAATCGCCTTGGAAACCACTTGTTGACGAAAGTGTCTCCTCCGAGCATGTGTATGTGCCTGATCAGGAGAGATGGCCAGGTTAGGCTGATGATCTCTACTCAAATCAGGTGTATGTGCCGCACTTGGTTGTACGCATGATATGGGGGAGTATGCCCCACAACCCTCTTGGACTGGAACAGATGTGTGAATCTGCTCCAGAGTGAATTGTTGATTTTTCACTCCACTTCTAGGGATAGATTTGTGTGCCTTTCCCTAAGATGTTGCTGAAGATGTTATAGTATCCTGGCAAACATCCAGAATATGAACATGGATTTGCTTCTGCTCCTTCACCATTGATAGAATATTCTTGGAGACTTCAGCTGCCGGAACAGAGATATACATCCCTTCCATGCTTGGAGTAGGTGTATATTTCTGATCATGTCCTCCTTTTCCTGTCATTGAATCCTGACAGTACTCAAGTGTTGGGGAAGAGAGTTGAATCTGCCTCCTGTTTGTCGTCGGAGCTTTCCGACTGACTTCTCTGAATGCTACCAAGTGAGACTGTCGGTAGGCTTGATCAGTACTAGAAGGTGTATGTTCCTGATCATTGCACTTTGCCGAATGTGGTTGATGAGATCCATCATATGTAGTCAGACGACCCTGCTGACTAGCTGATGGTGTATAAACAGGTGTACGTTCCTACCTATAATACTCCACCGGAATTGCCTGGAGGGATTGGCATGTTGTTTCCAGACGAGTCTGCTGGATAGTGGAATTAAAATAGGAAGGTGTGTGTGTCTGCTCGTTGCTTTCCACCAAGTTAGGTTGGTGGACTTCTCTGGAAATGGTAGAGATGAGAACCTGCTCACTGTTAACCGGACCTCGCCTCTGCCGATTCGTCTTTCCTGCCCAGGTTCAAAGAACCTGAGCCAAACGCCTGGAGTCGGTACCCACATCATGTTGAGGGCACACTGCCACACGAGTCTGGTGGAGATTGTTGATAGGATCCCTTGGTAAAAACTCATGTCTGCTTGAATTAAGGCCATGAGGGACCTTCTCATTCACCTCCCCAGAATAAGGGAGTGAATGGTGATTGTGTTCCAGGGATAACGACCCGAAACAGTTGGAGACGGTGGTTAGCACCGCCTTCTTCTTAATCACTGACCATTTTTGTCCGGACGACTGCTGTGAGTTCTTCACTTGTAGGTCTTGTCGGGTAGCCTCCAGAGTTGGAATAGTACTATTTTGATGGTACTCCTTTACCAGCGCATTTGATACCAAGCGTTGAAGACGCTGAGTAGGTGATATCATCCTCAGAGCGGACAGGGATCTAGCAGGAGTAACAACAGTGGCATTTGCAGCAAAAGTTTTCACAGCAGACGTATTCACAGATGTGAACTTAAGAGAAGCCATTCTGGAAATGCAGAAGATCTTGGAAAAGTGTGCATGTTTGATATAACAGAAATAATCAAGATAAATTCAGCCACTGCATCTTTTGGATGAGCACATATTTCAATGATTGTTTTTTTCTCCCTCTCGTAGAGTTTTAAATAGGGGCCTATCAAATAATAAAAACATCATTTTAACATGGTTAAGGATTCACGTCGGGTTCACAATTTTTTGTTTCCCTCTAGAATTGGGGATGACCTCATCGATTTATGGTTCAAACATTCCAAGCGGTTTCTAACAGTTTCGTTCATAGAACCGGAAACATCCAATTATTCTATATCCATTTTAACCTACTTTCCAAATTTAGGCACTCATTAGTTGTGGACTGAAGAGGCTTAAGAATTTTCATTATTCGAGAGGATGGAAGGTCAGACTCGTCACACCTTTTTAGGGCAATTATTCTCTACTCCGAGACTCACTTTATAGATTTAAGTTATGTTTTTGAATCCTTATTATATTACCAAGTATAAAATTATCTTTCCTTTAGATCTCAAAATCAATGATTGATATGTTGGAAATTTAGAGAATCCTTTATATGTATTTGAGGTTCTCCATTATTAGAGAATCATCTGTATTTGTTATAGATTCTTAGTCAATGGTATCCTTTGATACATAAAACTCTCTTGGTCATTATGATGACCATACTGGTTTTAAAGACACTTATTGGGGAACATGAATTTTATTTTCATTTAGAATGAAATGGATTATTTCATAGTTGGGATCATACCCGTAGATGGGCTACCTATGTATCCTTTGTTTAGGAAAAGGAATCAGAACCCACATAGTTTGAGTAAGGGAATATGATGTTTATGCATGATTGATGGCTTAAAGAAAGATGTCATGATAACATTTACACTCTAAGCTCACGTGAGTCATGATCTGTGTGAGAAACAAGATTTATTAGTGAAAGCAGAAAATTGTGCCATGAAAGATGCAATGATGTGGGGCTTATGTGTGTATGACTGCCCAAATAGATGAAGATTAGGATTTACTTCAGGGAAGAAATCCAGGAACAAGGTCCATAAAGGTATATGTACTTCAAGGAGATTTGGATACCCTAATCTTGGGGATTACTCCTAAGGAAGATGACCATGTTTAGGAGGGGACTTATGATTGGGTTTTACTGCTGATAAGGAAGCCCAGATCAAAAGGAAATTAAGACTGGGGATTACTCTTGAAAAGGAAGCCCATGTTAAAGGACAAGAAAAATTAACAGATTTGGGGCTTACTCCAGAAGAGGATTCCCATATTTGAGACTGGGGCTTACTCTTGAAAAGGAAGCTCAGGTTAAGAGAATTATGGTCGGGGCTTACTTCTAAGGAGGATGCCCATATTTGGGAATTTTATGAATGGGGCTTACTCCTGAAAAGGAGGCCCAGAGTAAGGGACTTGGGGCTTACTCCTAAGGAGGATGCTCAGATTTGAGAATTATGATGGGGGATTATTCTTGAAAAGGATGCCTGGGTTAATGAGGATTTGGGGCTTACTCCTAAGGAGGATGCCCAGGATTGAGAATTATGACTCAAACTTACTCCTGAAAAGGAGGCCCCAGTTAATGAGGATTTGGGGGTTACTCCTAAGGAGGATTCCCATACTTGTGAACATTGAGACTAGGGCTTACTCCTGAAAAGGAAACCTAGGTTAAGGAGGACTTGGGGCTTACTCCTAAGGAGGATGCCCAGATTTGAGAATTATGACTGGGGGTTATTCCTAAAAACGAGGCCCAGTTTTGAGAATTATGACTGGGACTTACTCTTGAAAAGGAGGTCTAGGTTAATGATGATTTGGGACTTACTCCTAAGGAGGATTCCCAGATACGAGAATTAGGACTTGGGCTTATTCCTGAAAAGGGGGCCCATATTTGAGAATTATAACTTGGACTTACTCATGAAAAGGAGGCCCAGGTTAATGAGGATTTGGGGCATACTCCTAAGGAGGATGCCCAGATTTGAGAATTATGACTAGGGATTATTCTTAAAAAGGAGTCCTAGGTTAAGGGGTTCTCTTATCTTAAAGGATAAGGTTCAATTAATGAAATCTAAATCTTTAGTGACATAAAGATGTGTAAATCACTAGGTTTTGAGTGATATTCCACAGAATTCATTTCAGATAAGGAAGTTAATCAAGAAAACATGCCATAAATGGATTTGAATAATGTCTTGAAGACTAAATCTTGAATAGGAGAGGTGGAATGGTATAATAGGGTTTAAATGGGAAAGAAGGGCACCCAAAAAGGCAGGGGCGTGCAAGTCCTGGCAGGCGCGCAGCTACTACATGGGCGTGCAAGTCCTGGTCGTGCAGGTATACATTTGAGAAACATGGGTACTTGCGCGATTGTTAACCAGTAGGGTAACACATGGAAAATCCTTGGCCAAAGCCTTTATAATTATCCTGAGGTACTTCCATAAGAGAGGCGCACACGTTTTGGTGAAGAAGTAGGGCGGTGCGCAAGTATGTTCATTTACATTAAGGGTAAAACAACTTAGGCGCACAAGTGTTTGTGAATTATAACACTTATACCTTACTCATCTGGTTTAGACCTTCCATTCTAGGTAAATAATTACCTTAGAAGTGTTCAGAAGACCTGAAGAAGAGACTTGGGCATTCAGAGCTCTATATCTATATTATGGAAAATTTCCCTCCCCAAATGGGGGGCCCACCGGGGGTATTTATAGGCTGGAGAAGACCCTGGGCGGTTATCACTTTGGGCATGCAAGTCACTTGCGCCACCATTAGGCGGCGCGCAAGTATACTTGAGTGACAGTAAGGGAACTTGTGTGGCGCATGTGCATTTAAAGCCTTGTTTAGGCCTTTGTCGATTTTTGATGTTTTCTTCAAAGGATGAATCAATTTGTGCTAAGTAATTTTTCTTTCCATTCCTTTTGATAATGTGACAAAAATAAGCATTAACAATGATATTAGCATAACATGATTTATGATATACCAATCTTAAGGCATTCTATGTGTGTTTTTTCAGCATTTCGTACCATACCACATACACATATCATATAAAATGATATATCCATAATATCATGCATTTTATATTTTATTTGGGGAATATATATAAATGTGTTGTCATTAAATTGTCTCTCCTCATAATAAATTAAGAAATTATTCTTCATATTAGATGTTTTCTACGGGATATTAGTGGGTATCATTACTCATTATTGTACCATGATGTGGTGAGTAGCCTTAGAGAATTAATTTCTAGGTGGTCAACCCTGATCAAAAGTCTATGATACCAAAATATAATGAACTATACAATACTCATGTTTATAAATGATAAATAAATTGGGTTATAAAAATCCCTAAAATTATGTTGTAATTTTTATTAACATTCCATGGTATTTGATTCCAAATAAGCTAAAATTTTTATTATTTGAATTTACATAATTTTTTATTTTTTTATTTTATATTGAATATTGTATTCTTATATCACTGTTTATGATTAGGAGGACCTTGGGACTTATATGCATCATGAAAATAGTCATCCCATGTGGCCTAAGAGATGGATATTATTTAATACACTCTAATTTCTTGAAATTATTTATTATTGTAATTTCTTAATTTATTAAATAATTATTATAATTAGTAGTACCTATTAATTTAGGATTATGTTAAAATAAATTTCTTAATAAATAATGTGACACCCCAGTACCATGATGTTGGATTTAGTAATGATCATTATGTGCTCAAGATTATGGTAATTTTAGTGTTAAATGTTTTTAATTAATGTGTTACTGATATAAATGTACATTAAAGAATTTAAATGGTATTACTCTAAGATATTTTACATTTAGATAAATTCATTCCACAAAGATATTTATTATTGATAAAGGTGTTTGGGAAATAAATTATTTTTAAAGGAAACTGGTTATACAGAATCAAATGAAATTTTCATGAAGATACCTTGTGAGATTTAAGATTCCTAGTGAATTTTATTTACAATAGAGGCTATAAATTCCTCCATTGATAAATGGCCACTATAGAAGTAATCTATACATTATGGTTTGGATGGTTTAAAAAACTAATAGTCTTCCAAATTGTGTGGTGTTCAGATATAACTCACATAGGGAGTTTTTTATGGGTGTGTTTTTGAGATTACATTAGATGTCTTTAACAAGTGTTTTAGGTATAATTTAATATAAAAAATATCATCCATTGATGTTATATAAATTAAGGATTCAGTTGATAGAAATAAATGATGTAATTAAATGGAATAATAACCATTTCAAATTGATCAAAAAGCATCCCATGCTTAATAACATAGAAAAAAGTTTAAAGAGTATTTAGGATAATATTGTGATTTAATTTACCTTTGTTTCTGTAAAATTCATATTTTTATTTTTAGTGTCCAATTTAAGTCAAAATACAACATAGTTTATCAACATATTTCATATTTTGTGATTAAAAACACCCATGAATTTTGAATTTGTTGGTAATCGAGATTGATGGGTGGATTTTATTTATTACATGAGATGTGGAAACAATATGGTTATGGAAACAAGTTTTATTATCCAAAAAATGGGTTTTTAGTTATTTTGGTGTATAAATTATTCATATAATACGTCCTCAAGGAAAATACATCCTAGTTTTGGGAAACAATCGCATAATTAGAATAAAAATTCTTTGAGCCATGATTATTATGGTACTACAGATGGATCATCACATCCTAGATTGAATCAAACATTATGAGATATTTGTTAAAATAATATATCTATGGAGAAAATAACCATTAAGAAAATAGGAAGTTCATGATAGGGGAAATGGTTTTTGTATATAGTATTAACTAAACAAAACCACCCCACAATACACTTCAGTATGTCCAGGATTGGAAAGTAATATATACTGGTATAATTTTTTTTCAAGATTCGTGAAAAAACTGATAGATCCCCTCCAAAATGTCATGAGAATATTATAGATACTTTTTGGACATTGTTTTAGAGGATAATAGTATCCACTCATCATTTATTACCTAAATCAACTCAAGGGAGGAATATGAATAAAATTCAATCTTTATGATATTATTTTTGATTATATTTTACTGTATTATTAATGAAATATGTGTAGAATTATGTTACACACTTACTTAATCAACAACCTATTTTAAAATAAAATTGGAATGTTTTAAATATGATTAAAACTATTATGAACCAAGGATGTATCCGCTGTATAAAACTGATGTTGACAACCTTGTAACAATTGTTTTTCATATAATTATATTACTCCTGTTATCTCCCACCATAAATTGTGTTCACGATCATTTTAATATCATATAAAACTTTTCATGGGATTATGACGCATTTTATGTTAATTTTATTTGTTTCAATGATCCAAACACCTCTCAATGCATTAAACACTCATCCTAGTCTCATCAAATTATATTGAAGAACATGTATATCATTGTGAATCTTTCAACAATTTGTCTCCATAAAATGTAGTTCTAGGATAACTCCCAAACACTTTATGTAGTTGTTAATTTTTTAATTTTTTATCAACTGAATAATATTCATGGAAAACATGAATTATACGAACAACAGGGGTGTTCCCATGTTTAATGGAAAAAAGTTATCAATTTTCATGAGTGAGTATAGTTTCCTATCATCATTCCTCAGGATCTAATTACCCTGAAATCGCCATGAATGGTGTTAATATACCTAAAGTTAATGATTCATTACATTATATAAAATTATACTAATAAATATGATGGGAGACTATGAAATGTGCTATAATAATACATCTTTAGAGGTAATTAACACAAGTTATTGGTTCAAAAACAGTGACTTCCATATATATATATATAGTATTATGGTATTCATGAAGGAGATAAAAAATTGTGAGAGTTATTATTAAAAAATTTATTGAATAATTGAGGATATTTGAATAACATAGTAGGAATAAAATGGTGAGTTTTTTATTTGTGAGAATAATTTTTTATGCTCAATTCGGAGTTATGGGTAAATTCTAAAAGATTCTGTAGTGGTATGGAATTAGAATTGGATTCTACTAGAAATTTTAAATATTGAAATTTATACCACATAAGAATAAGATATTGATAAAATAGAATAAATCAAAACAGACACATAGATGAGAAGAGAAACAACCTTGAAAAAAATGGAAAAAAATAAAAATTATTTTAAATTCAATTGCATAAATGATATAAAAATCAATATAACCAAAAGGACTCTAGATGATTAATTTAAAGGAAAAAATGATTCCATGAACTTCAAGGATCTAATATAACTTTTATCTAAAGTCATGTAAGGATGAAATACTAAGAAAAATGGTTTAATTTTTAAAAAATGATTTCATTAGATAATTGTAGGACATTTATGAGCATTTTTTCAAGATAATAATCAAGAATATGAAGAGCATGATCAATCCAAAAAGCTCAACTTGGGGTATCTTGCATGAAAGTGGAAATGTAAATGTAAAATTATATAAAATATATGGAAATGTAAATACATTGAAGAATATAATGTTTCAATCAACACAGGATATGTAATTTTCTTATAAAGAAAGTGAAATGGATTTGACAGACATAGAGGCTGATGTTGGTCAAGAATTCATGGCTTAAACATAGAATTACATTGAACCCACTACTAATGTAGAAGCCGAATATAGGTAATATGATAAAGAAGACGAGAAAACCAAATGAGATTGGATTATATATCAAGGTAAATGGTTTCTTAATTGATTTTCAGAAATTTTATGTGGATATAGTATCCCAAAAAAAGATAATAACACATTAAAAATACTCTTACCAACTCAAATATTATGATTTATGTCGCTATAGATATAAATTTCTCATTAAATATGGGTGGTATAATTTTCATTATTTAAGAAAATGATATGATAATTGAAATAACTATATTTTATTTGGTTTATAATAACAATTATGTTACATCATTTTTAATATAAACCTTTGAAAAATTTGGTTTAATGTTTTCTCGGTGAAAATTTAAAAAAAATTAAACATTATTTTTACATGAACTTATGTCTTAAGGACTATTTAACGGTAAGTCAACCCAACTATTAAAATGGGAGAATTTTATGTTTAATGTACGAGTAAATAAACTATTACAAAATGGTATGTCAGTATTTCAGGTACTATGTATGGGAAATCTAGAGATTATGTGAGGGTAGTTGGAAATCATATGTGTTGTGTAAGGGTAAATCTTCTCTTGGTTAAAGTGATCATAAATTTATAATGGTTACATTATGGTTATACTATGCGTTTTAAGGGTCCACTTTTACTTTGCATTAAGGTAGAAAAAATAATTCATATATGATGTGTATGTGTATCCATGGAGATGTGTAAGGGTACCTTATGCTATGTGAGGGTAAACCTGGGCTATTTAAGGTTAGGCGAGACTGTACATAAAGGTATACTATAATTCAATAATTTCATTTATCTTTATTTTGAAGATCATGTAATGGTAGATTTTTAATCAAATACCCATGTTAGGGTAAACCAATACATGCATAAGGGTAAACCATTTGATTTAATTCTTATATATGGTTAATCAAAATATTATGTAGGGCTCATCCAATATTCTAAAGTCTTGTGTAAGGGTAATCCAAGATATCTAAACATGTTTAATGGTCATCCATTGATACTAAGTCCAATAAAAGGGTAAGACCATGTTAAACTTATGCAGCACCTACTTATTGCCTATGGGTGACACTTTTTTCCCATTTTTAAAATTTTTCTTGTTGAAACCTATGACTTCTTAAAAAACACAAAATTTAAATAAAATATGGGATGAAATTATTTTGACTCATTTTCCCAAAAATATAATTTTTATGAATATTTATACACTATTTATTCAATATTTATGTAATAGAAAAAGTAAATCATTGATTTAATTTTGGGGTTTTTATTACAGCAAATTAGTGTATGTTTTTCCTTTCTTAAGAAATAATTGTACCATTCTACCATTAGATTTATTTATATTTTCGAGTCTAAATACATAAAAAATTCCACATTAAAGAAGGTTAAATATTTTTTTAATCAAACAGATATTCTTCATCTGCATTTGATGCTCACCAGATTTTTCTCCCTCTAATGTTCTAGGGTGCATCATTGGGAAGGGACAACTCCTTGTGGGTTTCAATTTCCCTTTTTTTGTGGAAACATATTTTCTATCTCTTTATAAATACCTAATATGAAATCTTTAAATGATTATAACACAAAACCATATAATTTAATAAAGAGAATAATTCTTCTTATCTTGGAATGTTCTTGAGAGGGGGTTTATCATCATATATGGAATTGTAATTATTCATTAAGAAATTATATGTTAGTAATTTTTTCCTATAACATATAGAGTTTATTGATAAAATAATCCACAAATTATAATAATATATATTTTATCAATGAATTAACTATATTTATTATATCAACTGTAAAGACCCATAAAATTCAAGGGAAAGATTTTCTTAATTTCATTGGAATTTTACAAGAACATGGTTTCTGATGGCACCTCATTCTGAGGCCCGGTGTGCCCGGAATCATTTTCCAAAGTTTATCTCGGGTACGTTCTGTGAACGAACGAGTGGGTTTTTCTAACTTTTGAACTGGTGCTCGGAATCGAATTCTGAGGGCACTGATGGATTCACAGCGCTAGTAATTGCTTAGGAACACCTTTTCTGGAGTTGCGTTTACATGAGAGAAGTTGTTAAAAAATTTTGGAAGATAAAATTAAAATTGAGTTACACTTTTTATTTCTTTTAAGTGGTTTATCCATTGAGTGGATGTTGGGGTAACCACCCAACTTCCCATGTGAGGTTATGAGAGTGGTGGGCCCACACGAATCCCACCCCTTTAATCTTCCCTAAACTCCCTTAAACCTCTCCTATCATTAATTGGTAACTCTTCTTAACATGTTTAACCCCCCTTTAATGTGAAACCACTCACCTCCCCCTCTCTCTTCATTAATCATGCCAACTCACTTAATTAATTAAGTGAGTTAAGTGTTCGATTTTTAAAATTTAAAATGTTGGGATTGATGTAATAAAATAAGATAAGTCTTATTTTATTTGAGACAGTTGGTTGTTGTGTGAGGAGGATTCGAAGAGAAAGCTCTATGATTTGAAGAACTTCATTCTTCTTGAAGAACGTGAAAAACGCAACTCTCCGAAAAAGAATGCTGACACCAAAGAGCGGCGACATACCCCTTTCTTCCTTCTCTGTGACAAGAGGTGATACATCACATCTTTGAGTACACTTGGGCGACATCGGGCCTTCCAATACCTTTGATGAAGAACGCTACCTGGTCTCCATCAAAGGAGGAGACACCGCCATGGGAAAATCACAAACGACGACATCACCTTCCGACGTCAACGAACAATGATACCTCTCCACAGATCCATCGAGGGATCACATCATGAGGTAGGGGGTTTTGGTTCAATTAAATCTATGTGGGTTATATCCTCGGATTGATTTAATTGTTGATAGTTGTTTGAGTCGCCTGTTATAGGAATAATGAGAGGAGGTCGGACTGCACGAATACAGCCGACCCTCCTCCCCCTTTGATGGTTGTTCTTGTTGCAGCACGATTAAAGGCGGCACGGTACAACGGCACCGTGCGAAAAAAATTGAGGAATGGGCGAAAAAGTACGACACCGTCGCGTGACACCGTTGCGATAATTCAAAGGCTCCGTAGATCGTTTAATTGACGGTGGATCGTCGTGCGATGACGGAACGGGCCGCAGAGGCTGTTCGATGATTCCGCAGTAAAGTTTGAGACCCGAGATGAACGATGACATAAACGGATTTGAAAATGGACTACCGGAGCAAATCTGGTGGCCCGCGGAAACCCTGGAGGTACGAGTCACCGGCACGGCGCCGCCGGTGACCGAGGGCAGTGACCGGAGCTGTCTGGCCGCCAGGAGGCGGCAGCGCCCTAACGCGCCGCCGGAGGAAACCAACCGGCACGACTTGCTGTGGCGGTTCTCCACGGGGAATCCCATGGCCGCGTGGGATCCCGGAGGAATGACAGCGGCAAAAACTACCACCGGCATCAGTTAACGACGAGGGGGCCGCACACCCCCCCCCCCCCACTATGCGGCTTCCACTCGACCACGCTGGACGAGCCACGGCGGGCCATGCCGTCGGGCCGCGCCGGCCGGGCCGGACTGCGCCGGGACGGGCCACGCTAGCCGGGCCGGGCCGCGTCAGCCGGGCCGGGCCGCGCCCGGATGGGATGGACCCGGACCTAGGTCGGGTCGACCCTGTTCGGGTCGGCCCATGGGTGGTTGGGCCGGACGGGCCAGGCCCAGACCCCCCATTTCGGATTGTTTCCGTTCGAACACCCATAACATGGGCCACAGACCTCTGATCAATGCACCATTAGCTGTGATGCGATCCTTGGATCGGGACGGTCGTTTCGTTATATTACACTCAAGATTTCGGAGAACTTTGTGTTCGGCCGGGTTGGTTCGGATACAAAACCAACCGGGCCCTCGGAGTGGAAACGCTTATATCTCGAGCTCTGTACGTCCAATTGACGTGCTGTCGACATTGTTGGATTACTCTTGATGAGACGGAACTTTTGGCATGCTTCGCCTGAGTTTTGGTTGTAGTTGGATAGTGGCCGGGTTTGATTGTACCCGAAATCCAACTGGGCCCCTGGAACGGAAAAACTGATAACTTTCAGACTGGATATCTGTTTGATGAACCGTCAGCTGTGTTGGTGATCACGTTGAGAAATGGTCTCTTTGAGCATACCCTATGACAGTTCGGGGTACAGTTGAGATACGGCCGGGTTTGTTCGCACACGAAACCAACCGGCCCCTAGGATGAAAAGGCTAATAACATTCAGACCGGGCGTCCGATGGACGCGCCGTCTGATGCATTGAGACCCCAATGACGAGGTGGTCCTTTGAGATACTTCTTCATGTGACTTTGAGATACTTTTAGTATCTACCTGTAGCTCATGGAGTGGACCCTCCCGGAGACAAGCGTACGAAGTACAGAGATGAGCGTATGGAGTACGGAGACCGTGTAGCCAGCTGAGACTTGACGACTGCTTGACCGACTCGACTTGGAGTGAGTCGACTAGACCAGTGGACTGAGAACTACTTTGTTTGGGTGCAGACCCATGGCGGACAGAGAACCACCTATGTGACAGTGCAGACCCACAGTACTCGTCCAGAGAGTACCTCTACAGTCTATTAGGGGGTGTGCACTACTGTGTTTGTGTGGCATACCCCGGTGGGGAGCACTACTGTGTTTGGGTGGCTGACCCGCGGTACTCGAAATGAGGAGTTCCTCAGCAGTCTTAGGTTAGTGAGCAATACCTCAGAGTCGTGACAGGATCACTGTACACTCTAGAGATGGGGCTCTTTAGTAGTTACTGTTTCAATAATGAAAATCCTGAATTGAGATGATTTTATGACCTTTGTGATTACCTCATGATTGAGATGGGTCACTTGATAACTTAGGTATATGTATGGTCCTATACCTGGGTAGTGGTTATCCGTTGATTTCATAATCTTTGTGTTTCCTCATGATTGAGATGGGTTACTTAATAACTTAGGTATATTTATGGGCATATACCTAAGTAGAGGTTATCTGTTGAGATTTTATTTGTGGTTATCTTTGTTGGTTTTAGTGAGACCTTGAGGGTTTCAGGGTCCCTACTGAGTATCATTATACTCACCCCTGAACGGGCTATGCCCGCACCTCGTTGTGTTGGATGCAGACGACGGACAGCGCTGACAGAGGCCGAGTGTTCGAGGTCTGGACGGTACCCGGAGATAGACCTCACGACGAGTTAGTATCTAGAGGTGGACTTCACGACAAGGTGGTACTTGGAGGAGGTTGACGAGCGAGAGAATAGAGGAGTCTATCTGTACCTACACTTCAGGTAAGATCTGTGGTGGACGATCCAATAGCTGCGCTATCTGTACCAACCCTTCAGGTATGATTCGTGGTGTATGATCCTGGAGCTACGCTGTCTGTACCTACCCTTCAGGTAGGATCTGAGGAGGATGACCCAGGAGCTACTACCTTTCTTTTAGTTGTTGTATTTTTCTGTTGTACTTTTGTTCATTTATAGCTGTACTTTCGATTGGGTTTGTATTCTGTCCCATTTAGTTTTCAGCACTTCCTTTTGTACTTAGTGTGTTACTTCCTCTTATACTATGTGGTGTTTGTTTACTTTTATAAAGGTAATGCCTTCTCAGTTATCAGGAATTATGCCTTTGGTGCTAGTCGCCAGCCCCTGGCCTATGGAAGGCGGGCTTGGGGTAGTCACGCCACGGGCCCCGAGTACGGGTCGTGACAAATTGGTATCAAAGGAGTCGGTTCTACCATAGAACTTATAACTCTGATATTTTAATTCTGTGAAGAAATATTATTAAGGGTACTGAGTGTGGTCTTCAGTTCAGGGAGTCCAGTGTTAGTGCGGGTGGCCGGCGTATCCATACACTAGAACCCTGACAACTGATTTCCAACTTTTTGCACGAAAACACTGATTGTGTGTGTGTTTCCAGATGTTTTTAAAAGTCAGATCAAACCAAGTCAGCTCACCAGGTATAATCGTTTCACCGTGTCACGTTGTTTTTTTAGGATGCCTTTTCACGGACGACCAGCTAGAGCCAAGAGGGATGTGCGTACTGACATCCTGCCGAGCGATGAGGCTTTGGTAAAGGGACCTCTTGCAGTTGAGGCACCAGTGGAGGCACTAGAAGTACTACCATATGTTGGGCCACTGATTCCACCATCCCAAGCAGTAGGAGATGCACGACACTTGAGTGCACTGCACGAGTTTTAGCGCCAAAGGCCACCCAGGTTCTGGGGAGAGAAGGACCCGCAGGTGGATGAGGATTGGCTGGAGGCTATGGTGATAGTCTTCAGGCTAGTGGGGATGCTAGCAAACATCATAGTGATCTTTGTGCCAGCCTCCTTCATGCAGCAGCAGGAAGGTGGTGGAGCAGCTTGTTTTAGTTTTGCGATGAGATGACCTTCACATGGGAAGACTTAGAGACTTTCTTCAGGGTGGAGTTTGTGCCAGTAGCTCTACACCCCGAGTGTGTACAGGATCAGATGCCTTTTCCGTAAGATTTTTTATCAGTTTCCGAGTCATCTGTGGGCTGTAGACAGATGATGCAGAGGTCCAAGAGGACCAGAGCCAGCCGTACATAGAGCAGGAAGTGTTATGAATGCGGCAGGAAGGGTAACCTAGCACGTGAGTGTCCGAACCCCCGCACAGTCGATCCACAGGTGTTGGAGGAGCCATAGAGGCTGAAGCAGCGGTGGGTGCCCGAGCAACAGCCGAGCAGTGCACAAGGAAGTAGAGCTCCGGGAGCAGGTGGATATGAGCGAAACTAGTGGATACTTCCCTTTTACTTCTAGTTCCATGATTTTGTTGTATTCGTGTCTTTTTACTATGAGATTCAATAATAAAAAGACACATATCTTTGTGATGTTTTCTTTCCTATACTTTTGTTCGGTTGGTATTGAGTGGTCCCGGTTAAAACTATTGACTTGACCCTCACTTTCTAGATTTCTATTGGAAGTGATCTAGTGACCTCAAACTGATGCCGACAGTGTGACTCGACCCTTGGAGGTGAGAGTGACAGTTGGATCTCTTGGTAGTTACGTCGAGGCCTTACGACATCATCCATGCCATGAATTCATCATTCATGTTAGTATTGACTGTATTAGGCAATGGGAGTGGGTTATCTAGGGGATGAGACCGAGTTTCTAATTTCGGAAAAGGAGAAATTTTAGTATCTCTTTCAAGTCATAGGCAGAGAAAGTGAAAATCATCCAGAAGCGGATGGAGACTGCACAGTGCAGTAGAAACAGGAAACTGCCGCCAGTCTTAGAGACTCAGGCATGTTAAATGTTTCAAGAAGAGGAAGATTTAAGGAGAGATGAGTCTGTGAAGCAACAGACGTGGAGGAAAAGCTAAGAGATCATCATGAGGTGGTGTACATTTTAACATGCTACAACCACCCGCCCAAGTTGTCCCCATCGGGATTAGGGAGCTAGAGGGCGGAGGAAGAGTGTTGCTGCATGCGGTCAAGGAGTGTGACCCAATGGCTCTATGAATGATTCGAGGGACTGTCTGTGTCCACTACTAGATGTCGTAGTAACAGACATTGATATGAATCATTCCTTCCTTCCACAAAACTTTTCCCATACCTAGAGTTTCCGGCAAGCTGTAGACTTGACCGTCATGTCTGGAGATACCTTGGGAGAAGACTCGATAATCACACTTACGCCGACGGTATGGTCAGACCCTCGAGGCGAGCATTTTGGTTGGAATCTCTTGGTGGCAGCGTCGAGGCCTTATGTTGTTGGTTTGATTATGGACTGGGAAATCACAATTCATACATAAATTGACGGTATTAGGCAAAAAGGTTGTGGTTTAACTACGACGTCGGGATGGGTTTTCCTTGGTCGGAGAAAAGGAAACCCCAGGTAGCACAGGATAAGCTCATGCACAGGAAGGTGCAGTCGATCCATCTTGAGTCGGTCAACCTTACCCTCGTGGAAGTAGTCATTTTGAGTTTCACTTCTAACAAGAATTGGAGACCACTAGAGTTTGAGGATGACGATCACGTCTTTATACGGGTCTCACCTCGATGAGGTCTACGGAAATGTGGCTGAGGCGACAAGTTATCTTCGAGGCTCAATGGACCTTTCTAGGTCCTTAGTAGGGTAGGCGAGATGGTTTACTGCTTGACCCATCCACCTCAGCTGCACCATATGCACGACGACATCCACGTATCTCAACTGGGGAGATATTTGCTTGATCCTTCACACATCATCGACCATGGGGAGCTGGAAGATGGAGATGGGGTGACTTTTGCACAGTTCTAGTAGAGGTTGAGGATTGACAGGGGCGGGTCCTATGAGGATGGTCGATTCCTCTTGTGCATTTTCTTAGGCAGAATGGGAACCTACAGGTGAGCACATGGGAGAGGGAGGCTTAAATGCATGCTCAGTTCCCCTTTGGTATCTCTAGTTTGTGTTAAAGCTTTATGATGATGTAAATCCCTGATTTGAGAGTAATATAAAGACCCATAAAATTGAAGGGAAATTTTTTTGTAATTTCTTTGGAATTTTACAAGAACGCAGTTTCTGACGGCACCTGATTCTGAGGCCCGGTGTGCCCGGAATCATTTTCCAAAGTTTAGCTCGGGTACATTCAGTGAACGAATGAGCGGGTTTTTCTAACATTTGAACCGGTGTTCAGAATCGAATTCTGAGGGCACCGATGGATTCGCACCGCCGGTAATTGCTTAGGAACACCTTTTCCGGAGTTGTGTTTACATTAGAGAAGTTGTAAAAAACTTGTGGAAGATAAAAGAAAAATTGAGTTACAATTTTTATTTCTTTTAAGTGGTTTATCCATTGAGTGGAAGTTGAGGTAACCACCCAACTTCCCATGGGAGGTTATGAGAGTTGTGGGGCCCACATGAACCCCACCCCATTCATTTTCCCTAAACTCCCTTAAAACTCTCCAATCATTAATTGGTAACTCTTCTTAACATGGTTAACCCCCCTTTAATGTGAAACCACTCACCTCCCCCTCTCTCTTCTTTAATCATGCCAACTCACTTAATTAATTAAGTGAGTTAATTGTTTGATTTTTAAAGTTTAAAATGCTTGGATTGATGTAATAAAATAAGATAAGTCTTATTTTATTGGAGAGAGTTGGTTTTTGTGTGAGGAGGATTTGAAGGGAAATCTCTAAGCTTTGAAGAACTTCTTCCTTCTTGAAGAACGCGAAGAGCGCAACTCTCCGACAAAGAACACCAACAAAAATGTGCGGTGATGTACCCCTTTATTCCTTCTCTGTGACAAGAGGGGATACGCCACATCTTTGAGTACACTTGGGCGACTTCGGGCCTTCCAAGACCTTTGACGAAGAACGCTTCCCAGTCTCCCTCAAAGGAGGAGACACAGCTGTGGGAAAATTGAAAATGACGACATCACCTTCTGACGTCAACAAACGACGCTACCTCTCCGAAGATCCATCGAGGGATCACATCACGAGGTTGGGGTTTTGGTTCAATTAAATCTATGTGGCTTATATCCTCGTCATTGATTTAATTGTTGATAGTCGTTTGAGCCGCCTGTTATCGAAATTACGAGAGGAGGTCAAACTGCACGAACACGGCCGACCCTCCTACCCCTTTTATGGTTTTTCTTGTTGCGGCACGATTAAAGGCGGCACAGTACAACGGCATCATGCAGAACCAATTGAGGAATGAGTGAAGAAGCGTGGCGCCATCGCGCGGCACCGTTGTGACAATTCACAGGCTTTGTAGATCGTTTAATTGATGGAGGATCATCGGACGATGACGGAACGGGCCGCAGAGGCGGTTTGATGATTCCGCAGTAAAGTTCGAGACCCAAGATGAATGCCGGCATAAACGGATTTGAAAACAGACCACCAGAGCAACTCCGGTGGCCCGTAGAAACCCTGGAGGCGTGGGTCGCTGGCGCAGCGCCGCCGGCGACCGGGGGCGGCGGCTGGAGCCGTCCGGCTGCCAGGAGGAGGCGGCGCCCTAGCTCGCTGCCGGAGGAAACAAACCGCCGCGACTTGCCGCCGCAGTGCGCCACGGGGGATCCCGCGGCCGCGTGGGGTCCCGGAGGAACGGTGGCGGCGCAAACCGCCGTCAGCATCAATCAGCAGCGGGGGGCTCGCGCACCCCCTGCTCCGCGGCTTCCACTCGGCCACGCTGGCCGAGCCGCGGCGGGCCATGCGGCCGGGCTGTGCCAACCGGGCTGGGCCGTGCCCTGATGGGCCGGATCCGGACCCCGGTTGGGGCCGGCCTAGGGGGGTTGGGCCAGGCCGGGCCCAGACCACCCATTTCAGATTGATTCCGTTCGAACGCCCATAACATGGGCCACGAACCTCCGATCAATGCACTATCAGCTGCGATTTGATTCTTGGATCGAGACTGTCATTTTGGAATATTACACTCAAGGTTTCAGAGAACTTTGTGTTTGGCCAGGTTGGTTCGGATACGAAACCAACCCGGCCCTCAGAGCGGAAACACTTATATCTTGAGCTCCGGATGTCCGATTGATGTGTCGTCGACTTTGTTGGATTCCTCTTGATGAGAAGGAACATTTGGCATGCTTCACCTAAGTTTTGGTTGTAGTTGGATAGTGGCCTGGTTGGATTGTACCCGAAATCCAACCGGGCCCCTGGAACAGAATAGCTGATAACTTTCAGACTGGACGTCCGTTTGACGAACCGTCAGTGGTGTTGGTGATCACGTTGAGAAAAAGTCCCTTTGAGAATACCCTATGAAAGTTCTGGGTACAGTTGAGATACGACCGGGTTGGTTCGCACACGAAACCAACTGGGCCCCTAGGACAAAAAGGCTAATAACTCTCAGACCGGGCATCCGATTGACGCGTCGTCTATTGCGTTGAGACCCCTATGACGAGGTAGTACTTTGAGATACTTATTTGTGGGATTTTTTGATACTTGGAGTATCGAACTATAGCTCGTGGAGCGGACCCTCTCAGAGACGAGCGTACGGAGTACGGAGACCGTGTAGCCGGCTGAGACTTGACGACTGCTTGACCGACTCGACTTGGAGTGAGTGGACAAGCCCGATGGACGAAGCACTACTTTGTTTGGATGAAAATCCATAGAGGATGGATCACTACATGTGTGACAGTGCAGACCTGTGGTACTCGTCCGGAGAGTACCTCTGTAGGCTATTAGGGGGTGTGCACTACTATGATTGGGTGGCATACCCCGACGGGGAGCTCTACTGTGTTTGGTTGGCTGACCCGCAATACTCAATAGGAGGAGTACCTCATCAGTCTTAGGTTAGTGAGCAGTACCTCGGAGTCGTGATAGGATCACTGTACACTCCAGAGATGGGGCTCTTCAGCAGTTACGGTTTCAATAATGAAAATCCTGGTTTGACCTGAGTCTATGACCTTTGTGTTTACCTCATGATTGAGGTGGGTCACTTGATAACTTAGGTATATGTATGGGTATATAATTGGGTAGTGGTTATCCGTTGATTTCATAATCTTTGTGTTTCCTCATGATTGAGATGGGTTACTTGATAACTTAGGTATATGTATGGGCATATTCCTAAGTAGAGGTTGTCTTTTGAGATCTTAATTGTGGTTATCCTTGTTTGTTTTAGTGAGACCTTGAGGGTCTCGGGGTCCCTACTGAGTATCTTTATACTCACCCATGCACGGGTTATGCCCGCACCTCGTTGTGTTGGACACAGACGATAGACAGCGCTGACAGAGGCTGAGTGTTCGAGGTCTGGATGGTACCCAGAGATAGACCTCACGACGAGTCAGTATCCAGACGTGGACTTCATGACGAGATGGTACTTAGAGTAGGTTGACGGGCGAGAGCATATAGGAGGCTATCTGTACCTACCCTTCAGGTAGGATCCGTGGTGGACGATCCAGGAGCTGTGCTATCTGTACCTACCCTTCAGGTAGGATCTGTGGTGGACGATCCAGGAGCTGCGCTGTCTGTACCTACCTTTCAGGTAGGATCTGAGAAGGATCACCCAAGAGCTTCTACCTTTCATCTAGCAGTTTTCTTTTATGTTGTACTTTTGTTCAGTTGTAGTTGTACTTTTGATTGGGTTTGTATTCTGGCCCATTTAGTTTTCAGCACTTCCTTTTGTACATAGTGTGTTACTTCGGCTTATACTCTGTGGTGTTTGTTTACTTTTATAATGGAAATGCCTTCCCAGTTATCAGGAATTATTCCTTTTTTGCTAGTCTCCAGCCCCTGGCCTATGGAAGGTGGGCTTGGGGTAGTCACGACACAGGCCCTGAGGACGGGTCGTGACATCAACATTATCAATGTGTCTTCTAGAGAGATAAAATTGTTATCGTATAAAAGTTATGATTTTCTTTTAGGTGGAATGGTCATCTCATCCTATATCTCAAAATAATAGTTTGAAATTATCCCCGAGAAAAAAATTGTTATCTCATGTATTGTTTTGGTTTAATTGGGATATAACATAATTATAATTGGTTATATGGATCCTTTTCATCCGATTTTAGCTGATGAACTCATAGAATTGATTCAAGTGATGATTCCATAACAAACCCTAGCATTAATATCCATAACCTTGTAGAACGTGGTTCAATGTAATCTACCCCATGGTATCATATATGTTTTTTGTAAAAATATATGAGGTTCTCCATTTTGGGTGAACAATCATTAATTTATATCTTATAAGGAATAAATAATAGTGTCTAATTAACTAATGAGGTTTAAGTCTTAATTAATTAAAGGAACCTTACCTAATGTAATTGTATAATTGGACAGGTGCCCTCATAGACCCAGGATCACTGGATTATTTCAACCTACTGATGATTGAGTTATAATTACTATTGAGTTCCATGAACTACATGGACACCTTGGGGGGGGGGGGGTTGTGATACATGATACATGGAGTTCATAATACCATGTTTGATGATTGATCAGATGTGTTGAAGCTATGAATCATGATGATATGCCTTCAAATATTATATGTACACTCTTGGTCGACTTCATGTGACCCCTGATCTGACATAATTTATTGACAATGTTTGATGGTTATTGTAGGATGATTCATGATTGGCCCATGAGACCCTTATATAATACTTGTCTCCATGGGAATTACTAGAATAACATGATTATCATTATGATGTTTATTCAAATAATGATATACAATGTTATTACTTATCTCATGATGCAATGCTATGTTTTTTTCTAAGGTAATATCTTATTTTTTATTGTCTTACCCATTGAGTATTGGTACTTGGTCCACTGGATAACTGATCAGTGTGGTATGGTTATTCCTTATAGGGGGAGTTTTAAGGATGTACATCGATGATGATGGAGGAGAATGATATCTCGAGGGATTCTTCACAACTCGATGCCATGAGGATCCTGAAGACACACTAATAATCAATACCATTTTTATTTTCAGTAACATGATCTTTTTGATAAATTAAGGATTCTCAAAAACGTTTTACCGAGCCTCGTGGATATTCAGCCATGTGTATTAAAAAGAGATTTGATGCCATATGGATTATGAGTACATGTTCACTTGTCAGCATCATGGACTATCGTAAAATCAACGACTTGAGGATATCAAGTTGTGTGACACCATATTTGTATCCATCTCATGATGACATTAATCTTTGATAATGACTACATCCTAGTACGTATGGGATGAATGTACAATCAGGACTTCATAGTAGTTTGAATAGTGCATGAACACACAATAGTTAGTTTTTTATTGCTTATTTTTTCTTGGTGATATTATACTATTGTGCAGAGTTATGTATTTAATGAAACCATTTTAATTAGCATATCACTTGCATGTGTACTACATAATATTGGTTTGGAACAGGATCATCTTTGTTGTTTCCTACTAAGTTATACTCAGACCCATTCCGGGAATCCATGAATCTTGGGTATCTTAACAGACCTCACCTTTTGTAGGTACATGTCAGGATGAGGGCTAATTTCATATTCCAGTGTGATAGATCAATATGATTTTAGATACCATGATGAGATTTGGAATTGAGTGGGAGTAGTGCCTATTTTAATTTGTTCTTTCATTCTTTGTATAATTGATAGTCCCAGTCAGTGATTAGTGCCATGTATTCAAATTTCAGGTTGTTTTTTCAAAATACATTTATAAAGTTTGTATACAATGGGTTTACACTTACTCAAATTGTACTCTATGTATATTTTGGATGTTTATTGTGTTTGTGTGCAATGATTAAGGGAATAAGATGACCCTATATACTAGTGTATTGCCTTTGAAATATGGGGAGGCATGTTTGGGGTCTTGTGTAATTCCGAGAATGACTGAGTGATATGGGTCAACATATTGAAAAATATTGTCAGGGAATAAACTATCTTGTTTTCCTATATCGGTGATTTAATATATAGGGGCCATTAGAATGTTTTGGAGCTTCATATGAAACTTTTATTGGTGATTTTTGAACTCCAGTTTAGTTGTAAGTCCAAGTTACTATGGAATGGGATTTATGTTCTTAGGTTTTCTTGTTGTCATGAGTTTTGACCTCATGTTTAGCTCATTGATTTGAGGTTTTTTGATTTCATATAGATATTACTCATGTTCATATTTTAAAGAGTTTGAAAATGCGTCATGATTAGAAAATAGGTTTCTAATAACATATATGCTTCTTATATGTGATTTAATTTATGACGGAGTATTCAGATGATTAGAGTTGGAAAATTGTATAGTGGTTTCATGTATGAGTTATTGGTGAAATTATTCTAATTGAACCTAATCCATGTCTATTTTTGAAAGTAGATCATGTGAGACTATGATGAGATGATCTCAGGTGATGATGATGGTGATTTTAGTTTCAATAAATGATGTAAAACCAATTATGATGATGATGTAATCCCTATATACACTAGAGGTGCATTGTACTTTTTTAGTTCATTGATGGGTTTTAATTCCTTAGTAAGAAAATTGACAGAGTATCCAATGTGTGGGACTGATTAGTTATGGTTCCAACTATATTCTACATGTATTTACTCTATAGAACATAGTAGTATACTATTTAACTAAACATGATATCTATGAATCTTGACATGGTTGGTATAAGAGATAAGGAAACTTGGAATGTCCTTATAGATGTGACTAGATGATATTTCATGAATAGAAACCCCATCTAAAACCTTGTATTGGTTTTCTGAAAGACCATGTAGCCTTGATGATACTATGGTTACTAGTAATTCAATGTTTCATACTACTGTGATGTAACCTAAGTCAGGTTATTCACTATGAAGGAATAGTTGAGGTAAATTCCAAGGGGCAGATTTCATTGAAAAAAATAACTAAGCATGTGAGTTTATATTAGATTTTGTAGAGGAAGATTATCCAAATCTTTATAAAACATGGAAGTATATATCACCATGAGTGATGATAATCATAATAAATTTTGGGGTTCTTAAGTGTTTGGGTTCTTGTTTTATAAAGGGTTGGATATTGTGATTCCTATATTTCTAGTTTGAAATGAAACTCTCAGCAAAAGTTCATTAAATATCCTAGGTAATCGGGCTTAAGAGGGTTGAGCATGAGTGGACACTTAGTTTCTTATGATAACACTCCTGAGATTGGTGGTATATGATTAAAATTGAAATCATGAATTTACCTTTTTTAAGAGAAGAATTGTGAGTCCTTGGTTTTGGTGGTGTTAGAACCTTGTGGTGTCTAGATTTCGTAATGGAAAGTGAGTCCTGCTTGGAGTCCATGAATTATAGGTAATCACTCAATTAAGAGTAATGAGTAATTTTTGTGTGCCCTTTTAGAATTTCTTAATATCTAATCATTCATGTAGTGGTTATACATACGTTCGGTAGAATCACTAGAAGTAGAGTGTTAAGCTAATTATTGAAGAATTTATTAGTTCTCTGAATAACTCAGAAGGAACAGTGATGGTAGGACAATGATGGACTTGGATAAAGTTTAATCATATTTTTAGTTATTATTAGGTAAGGCATAAGGCACAATTGGTTTGTCAGCTTGGTGTTTATTGATCTTGGAGTTATCCCTATGAAATATGATGACATAATAAATGGATCTGAGTAACCTTGTGTGGTAAACCAGAGTTTTTCATTGATTGAGATATAATAAATTGAAATAAAAATTCGTGTTATGGAATGAGACCAATTTAGTTCGTGAGTCGGAACATACACCATGGTTATAAGATAATTTTTTCCTATTTGATAATGGATCATTGAATGTAGTGGAATGAGTTTGGAGAATTCTCAGTGTGTGAAATTATTGGTGTTTTACTTGGAAATCAGTTGATAGGATGGTCACATTTATTCATTTCATTTAGTGATAGACAAGTCAGGGTTGGGAAGACCAATGTAAGTGTTGCAAGGGAATAATAAGGATGCTCCTTCTCTGGGGAGAATCTGACTAGTCTTCTATAAAATTAGCTATCATGTGAAAGTTTCATCATCTATGTAACACCAACCTTTATACGATCATGGAAGATCTACTGATTGATGGGTAGTATACATGGGGGTATATGTATTTCTATTTAAAATATAATGTTTGTTTCACAAATATCACTTGATGGAAATTATATTTTGGATTTGGATTTAGTATAAGAATCTATTAAATCTATGATAGAGTAGTATCATTGGTGTGGTGATGCTTGATTGTGTGCCTTTTGACTGGTGAAAGTGGTTGGCTAACCATCCATGGAGAAAATCTGATGAAGATGGTTCAGACATTGGTGAGGAAGTTGGACTATTTAATAAATGGATTTAATATTTAATTCATTTTATTTAGTGCTTCATTGAGTGTCATTTTTTCAGGCTAGTAAACATTGGATGATGGTGGATTGAAATGTTTTCAATGGTGTTTCCATGAGAACCTGAATGTGTGGGGTCCGAACTGCATCAAGATCATCATATTAGATAATAATTAGGTGTTGAGCAGTACTGTTGGAGATACTTCTTAGTTTGATATTTTTTTAGAGGGGGATAATTGTAACAAACACATTTTTCTAAATCATTCCATGTTTTGATTCAATGGTTTCGATGTGAAAATATATAAAACTAAAGATTACCATTATCTTTTTTCATGGCTTAGGTATGTAAAGGTAAGAACACCCTACCCTTATGCAGGGATATTTTTGGGAGTTACATAAGGGTAACATAGATGTTATGTAAGGGAATTTTGGTTCTACAAGTGATACATTAGGGTATTTTGCACACTATATAATTGTTTCAATATATAATATATATTTCTTAAGGGTAAATCCTAGATTTAGTTAATGTAACCTTGATTTTATTAACGTTACAAAGGGCATGTCAGTGCTGTATAAAGATCCTTTATGACTTGTGTAAATGTAATCATAAATTTTTGTAAGATGTGTGTGGGTAAATGTGGATTTAGATAAGTGTGTTTGCACTGTGTATTAGTAAATAGTGGCTATGTAAGGGTAGCTTGTCATTTATGTAAAGGACAAACAAAATTCTATAATCCTATGTAACGGTATTTTGAACCTCACATAAGGGTGGATTAGGTTTTACAAAATCCATATAAGTGTAAATAAATACTTTATTAAGGGTAACAAGTAATATTTAAAGCCTATGTAAGGGTAGTCCAAATCTCATTTAAGGGACTTTCGTTGTTCCTAAGGATTAAAAAAGGTAAATTCAAGCTTCATCAACTCACTTAATGGTCATATGTGGATAAAGATTCCTATGTAAGTCGAAGGACATGTTATCATTGTGTTTCATGTATGTCCTGCACATGGGTAACATTTTTACACATTTCACATATTTTTACCCATTTCACACATATAAATTCATAAATTATTTTAAATTCTGAAAAACATCGGAATAAATTATTTTTAATTTTTTCACTAATGTTTATTTTTTATGAAAATTTATACACTCCATATTCATTATTAGAAAAATAGAGTAATTAATTGGTTAGTTTAATTAGTGCTTTTTAATAATACAAAACAATATGTGTTTTCCTTCATGATAAATAACAAAACCGTTATTCCTATATATTTATAGATCCAATTGAGTCTAAACTATAAAAAACTTTATCCTCCTAGAATGGTTAATATTTCATTGATCAAATATAAATTCTTCATCAAGCTTCCAAGAACATTATGTAATTCTCCCCCCTCTATTTTTATGGGTATTGTTTCAAAGGAAGAACTCTAGGTGGGTTTCTATTTCTTTTTTTTGGAATTCTAATATATTAAGATTTCAAGAAAATTCATAAGAACTTTTAAAATTATTCTTAAAGATAACCATGGAAAAGAATAATTGGAATTATTCTTGTTTATTTTAGATTTTCTTGAGTGTTAGTTTATCAACACATATTGAATTATAATATTTAAATAATCAATAATCAATAATTCTAGTTATTGTAATTCCATATGGATTTTATGGATAATAGATTTCATAAAAGATAATAATCTCAAAATTATAAAATAATGATATATATTAATTATCTCAAGTTACCTCAAATAATTTTAGAGAGAAAAAATAATTATCATGTGAAAATTATTACTTTTTCTAAGGATGAAAGGTTAGATCATACTATAACTCAAAAAGAAAATATGGAATTATCCATGTGAGATAAATATGTTATCACTTGTGTGTATTTATTTATTTTTTTGAATGAAAATAATTATAATTAGTTCTAGGAATACTTTATGAGTTGTTCAAACTAAATATAACATGGATGAGATTAAGGTTATTATTCCTTAAAAAAATTTGATGTTGATGTTTACAACCATGAGGTCGGTGGTCTCTTGTACTCTACCATGTGGTATTTTTCATGTTAATTAACATGATATGTGATTTTCTACACTTTGGTTAATTTTCCATTAATTTATATTGTGTTACGAATAAATAATAATTCCTAATAAATTGATTATCATTTAGTCTTAATTAATCAGAGGAACATTGCATAATGTAATTGGAAAATGTTCCAAGGGGACCAATGGCCCACTGTGCACTGAATTATGTACATTCAAAAATATTTGAGGCATAATCACTATTGAATTCCTTGAACTACAAGGACAACTTGGGTCGTTTTTTTTTCTACAAGAACTAGATACTGTAAGACTATAATTGATGTTTTATCACATTTGTAAGAAATATGACTCTTTTTGATATGCCATGTTTTTTTGCAAATGAACTCTTGGTTTCTGTGATTTTACACTAGAACTAGAATAATGTATAAACCATACTTATTGATGATCACATGTGGATTCATGAGTTGCTTATGAGACCCTTGTATGATACATGTTTCCATGATAATTGTTTTAGTATCTTAATTTCATGTTTGACATAGATTCAAATGTTGATATATTTATCTATTATTTATCTCATGATATCATGCTATGTTTTTTATCATGAAATAACTTATTTTGTATTATCTTTCATTGGAGGATTGGTACTTCGTAAACATGGAAGGTGACCATTATGGTATAGTTATCCTTTATAGGGGTAGTACACATGTTGTGTGATGATGATGATGGCGGAACAGGATAAAATGATCGCACAACCATAGCTTCATTCATTAGTGATTCTGAGGAACTGTTGATACTTGATTCCTTGTGGATTTTGATTATGATGATCTTCCTGATGCCTTGAGTATTCTGAGAGACATGTTTCCAAGTCCTATAGATAGCCAAGTATATCTAATTACATGATACTCAATTCCTTGTGGGACTTGAGTAGTTATTATCATGTCATCCTTCTAGATTGAATTAGACTTGAGGATTTTCGGATACCGAGCAATATCCTTCCAGACTTTTGGATAGACATTGATTGCTTCTGACATAATTTATAAATATATTCAAATATAAAACTCAAGAAGGTATGATCTAGAAATTTTTATAGCTTCTTAAGAACATGATTACTTGACACGTGCTTATTTATTGATCGTGTATACTTGGTGATATTATTATATGTTTTGTAGTTATAAATTTCTTATTTTCTTTCAATTCAACTCATCACTTTCATGTACATTGTATATTATGATTTGGGAACTAAACCACTAGGTAATGTCCTAATATGTTTTAATCACACCGTTCTTAGGTGTCTAGGACACTTTTCTACCCAAGCACCCCACACCTGATGCTAGTACTAGTTTAGATGAGGCCTGAGTTGATCATATAGCATGAAAAATCACTATAAGTATAAAGTCTGGAATGAGATATTGTTTGGAGAGGGGGAAATGCCATTTTTTTCTTTTATAATTTGAATATGTGAACGCCCTAGTGCATGATCAATACATTGTGCTTATAGTTGAGTACTTCTTTCCACATTTATTCCTAAAGTTGGTATGTTACTATTTTTTACTTACACTGAATGTAAACTATTTAAATATTTGATTATTATTACTATTTTGAAATCAGATTCAGGGTGTAGTCTTCCAATGGATTCACTCAAGTACCTCACTATTAGTTTTATGCCTCTAGAATTTGGGGAATCATGCATGAGGTTATGATGCATTCTACCTAAGACATGTTCATTTGTGTTAGAATGTTACTGGTAAGGTTAGTGTTTTTGAGGTAATATTTTATACAGCTGAGAATTCATTAAATAAATTTAAATTTGAGTTAAAATTTTTCATAAAAAATATGTCGAGAAAACATTGTTGTTTATTATAAAATTCAAAAATTTCATGAAATAATATTATTATTATTAAAAAAAGAAACACACCATAAATTTAGACACTTTATTTTTTGAAGTAATGGATGTGTTTTAAAGTTGTTACGTCAGAATAGAAATATGAAAAACCAAATGAAACATTATGAAATTTTAAACAAATATAAAAAAATGATGTTAATAAAATAGGGTGGTATATATAAGACTAAGGGTATATCCATGGTGAAGTAATGATCAATAACTATTAATAAGGATACTGAAAATTATTGGAGTATTTTGGCTAACCTAATAAAAAAACATCAATAAGAATATTATTAGAATAAAAATTTACAACTGATCAGTAGATTATAGTTTGATGGAAGGTGT
Source organism: Viscum album (assembly GCA_963277665.1). Taxonomy (NCBI): domain Eukaryota; kingdom Viridiplantae; phylum Streptophyta; class Magnoliopsida; order Santalales; family Viscaceae; genus Viscum; species Viscum album. The sequence goes on from OY728159.1 coordinate 1,441,123,392, forward strand.
TGTTTTTAGGAATTATAATGATCAAAATCGTATTTATGTTGGTATAATATGTCTTCAACTCCTAAAAAAGGAGGCCATGTGTCATGGGGAATACAAGATACAAATACAATAGGAAAATAAAGATACCTTCCTTAATAAAATGTGAAATTTATCAACTCATTTCATTCTATTGAGAAAAACTATGATATGTTTGGATGATAAGGATATACTACAAATATTATTCGGACATAACATCATTAGTGTCATAATAATATATATAATTCCAAATATATTAATAGAAGTAGTTATGAATAAGAACTGTGGGTTGAGGTGTCTTATAAATCCTTGGAAAGATAATATCATTGGCTCATGAATAGTGGTTTTACATCATGTACAAGAAAAAAACCTTATTTATAATTCATAAATTTTATAAACCCTAAATAAATTTTTTAAACAATAGTTCCATTAATATCAAAGAAATTTCAGGTAACTTAATTGGTTAGATGAAGTTTGAATTTAATGACGTTGTCTGAATTGGTCAGTTGAGTAACAACTGATTCCATGTTTTGGAACATTATAATACTGAGAATGAGGTGATTTTCAAGAAAAAATGGATGTTTGATTATGTTTTTGAATGATAAAATATTAATAATAAATATATCTGGATGAAAAAAAAGAAAAAATTAATTCAAATATGAAATTGTTAATGTATATTTTTTATTATTGTTATGAAAAAAAATGGGACTCACAATAGGATACATGGTCATTTGAGTTAGAATAACCTGGATTGAATTATAAAATATGAAGCTTTAAGGAATATTCCAAATTTCAATCATGAAATATGAAACACATTTGATGTGTGAAATAATGTAAAAAGTGTACAAGATTCAAAGTCGACGCAGATCAAAACCATGAGACATTTTAAATTAAAGCACGTAGATATTTATTATTAAATGATCTTGAAATCCAATAATTAGGGTTGGAATTTCATTAATTTTTATGATTATTTTACTCATATAAATTATTTATATTTTATAAATACTAAATTATAGTCTCTGAGAATTTTAAATCATTTCTCTTTTTTTATAAAGTATTAATGGAATGTTATCAGAATATTTTTATTCAAAAGTAGATTAGTGTATGAAAATAATGAATTGAAATATATTATGGAAATAATAGGATTATGAAGAAATATTTATGTCTATCCATTACATAAATTTTTTTTAGTAGAATAAAATAATCGAAGGATAGTTGAAATGGTTAGAAATGTTGAAATCAAAAGATTGAATGTTTGATTTTTTTATATTAACTAAATCCTAAAGAGGGATACATATTTGATGATGGTTGTGTGTTGGAAAAAATCGTGTGGATAAATTTTTATTCAATAGAAGTAAATTAAATGTTTTCATAGATGTAGAAATTTAAAGTATGAATTATTAATCTAATCTTGGGTTTTCATAAAAAATGAAAAATTCACAATATAAGAGTCACTTTGATTGATAACTAAGAGTTTTACTCGAAAAAGATAGTAAAATTGAAAAGGTAATACATAAAAGTTAATATACATGATATGTAATAGTATCTAATGATGACAATATATTTCATAATTTTTAACTCATATATGTAAAGGTAACTTGACCTGATAGGTAAGGAATACCAATACTAAATAGTTTTCTAAAAAATGGGAATTTCCAATATATATGTGAAAGTAGAACCTCATACTTATGTTTAAACAATGAAGACAATATTATGTCATGGAAAAATGGAAAATTGTTGAAATTAAATATAATTGATAATAGTAATCCATACAATATTTGAAGGTTACCATGTTGATATACAAGGGATAATAAAATCTTCAATTTGATATGTAATGGTATAAAAGAGAACGTAAAATGATTTTAACTATTTTTATTTGAGGTGTACGGTACATACAATTGTAATATTTAAGAGTAATTATTGAATACTTTGTTAATTATCCATCAATTATGATATAAATTACCAATTGTAAAATATACATGATAATGAAGCTAGTCATATATGTTTACATGTCACAATGCGAGGACATATCATGATTAAGGGGACCATAACATGATAATTATTCCATGATAAAAGAAGAAATTCCATGAGAGTGAATATTAAGGATGTTTAAAAACATAACTCAAGACCCTATTGTGAAGTTCAATATCACACCATAATGTAACTAGTTATTATTGAAAAAATGAATTAGGAACTAACAACACACACCATGATAAAACTTCCCAATCCATGATTTATGAAATATGAATAATTTAAAAAATATTGATCTACAAATAGTTTTCAACTAGTTGGTGGTTAATAACAAAATTCAAAAAACTTAATTGATTTCAATGATATTTATTTACTTGAAGATGATATTAGATGTGAGTTTCATGTAGAGTGAGTTCAATGTAGTAATCATTATTTAATTTGAATTTGAAAATTAAATATATTACCTTCAAATTGAGTCTTATTGATGGAATAATAAAATGTTAAAAGTACATGAAGGAATTGATATATTAGAATAGGTGAATGATAGGAAAAGAATTTAGTGTTCTGAGAATGGATAAGGAATATGAAGAAAGGTTAATAGAAAGTTAAGCTTTTATTGAATATATAAATTTGGTGGACTGTGCGAATTTTTATTAACCATATATTAAATAATATGTTTGTGGAACATTATATATACATTTTTATTATTAAAGAATGGATGGTATAATAAATTAAAGATAATTCATATCTTAGAAATGTAACAACTGGGTCCCAGTGACAGCACAACCACCCCGCCTTAACATGGCAGTCAGGTCCTGGCCCACTAGGTACCACCAGTTGCCTCGCAAACATATGGGTCCCACCCTACGGACCTCCCACATGCCTGAACGGGCCATCTGACTAATGATTATCCCCATAGGCCAACACTTGTCCTTCCTAGTGTACATTGTCATCACTCGCACACATCCTGGGAAACTTCTTAGAAGGTCACCCATCCTGATCACTACTCTAGGCCAAGCACGCTTAACTGTGGAGTTCTAATCAGGTAGGAACCCGAAAAGAAAGTTCCACCTTGTTGACATGAGTCATATCATTTAGTTATTTAACCCTGTATCATTTGGGGATGTTACAATCACCTCCCCTTTAGAGCAAAATGACCTCGTTGTGGGCCCTACAACTCATCCCAGACACTGCACCACAGTTAAGGCTAGGTACCACCTCTGATACCAAATGTGACAACTGGGTCCCGGTGACAGCACAACCACCCCGCCTTAACATGAACGTCGGGTCCTGGCCCACTTGGTACCACCAATTGCCCCGCAGACACATGGGTCCCACCCTAGGGAGCTCCCACATGCCTGAACAGGTAGTCTAACTAATGATTGTCCCCACAGGACAACACTTGTCCTTTTTAGTGTACTTTGTCCTCACTCGCACACATCCTGAGAAATTTCCCAAAAGGTCGCTCATCCTGTCACTACTCTAGGCCAAGCACGCTTAACTGTGGAGATCTAATCAGGTAGGCTCTCAAAAAGAAAGGTGCACCTTGTTGAAATGAGTCATATCATTTAGTCATTTAACCCTGTATCATTTTTGGATGTTACAATCACCCCCCCCCCTTAGAGCACGACGACCTCGTTGGGGGCCCTACATCTCATCCCAGGCAGTGCACCACACTTAAGGCTAGGTACCACCTCTGATACAAAATGTGACAACTGGGTCCCGGTGACAGCACAACCACCCCGCCTTAACATGACCGTCGGGTCCTGGCCCACTAGGTACTACCAGTTGCCCCACAGACACATGGGTCCCACCCTAGGGACCTCCCACATGCCTGAACGGGTCATGTGACTAATGATTTTCCCCATAGGCCAACACTTGTCCATTTCAGTGTACTCTGTCCTCACTCGCACACATCCTGTGAAACTTTCCAGAAGGTCACCCATCCTGATCACTACTCCAGGCCAAGCACGCTTAATTATGGAGTTCTAATCAGGTAGGCTCCCGAAAAGGGAGGTGCACCTGGTTGACTTGAGTCATATCATTTAGTCATTTAATACTATATCATTTGGGGATGTTACAAGAAATATTCAAACTAAATAGTAGTATTTGTTATTATGTGAAGATTGTTTAAAGATAACAGATTTAACTCTCCTTAGAAGGTGTGGATTATATCTTTTATTGGAATATATATCCACATGTGGAATGTATTAGAGTATCACATTATGGGTTATTTTTAAAATTACATCTAATAAATGTTGAGTTATATTTAGGTCAATAAATTGAGAATATAACTATAAGTCTATAAATTGATATCTTGTAGAGTAGTTCAAAAAAAGGATAAGGGAGTGACCATTGGGAGTTAGTAAACTATTCAAAAAACCATTCTGTAGGCAGTGATCCTTGGCTAGGAGTGACCATACCTAAACTTTAACATGTATTGATCCTTGGGAAGGAGTAAATTCACTTAATATTTTTTACCAAACTGGTGAGTAATAGTTTAATTTTGGTACACCAATATAATGATGATTGTATAATTTTTGGATTTACCCCAATACTGGAGAATTGAGTAACATATATTCATCTCATTATGTTTTACTTTCATAAAATGTGATTTATATTGGGTGTGATTAATTTGATAAATATAAATCTTGGATATTTTTCCCTCTCAAATGGGAATAATATTCAAATGGAATGAGAAGAAGTGAAGGACTGTGAATCTGGTGAAAGCCTGATTCTCCAACCCTCTTATAGTGTCTTAACATAAAGTAAGTGGCATATAATTCAATATGATTTGTTTTCAATTCAATCTAAAATATTTGTCATTAGATGATTTGATGAATATATAAAATAGGGATTCAACATTGACAAATCATTTATTTTATGGTAGTAATATTTTAGTTGGCATAAAGAGTACAAGTTGTGATATCTAGTTAATTGGATTTATTTTTCAATATTGTTATGGAATTATGATTGAGTTGGATTAGTGAAATTTATTTATTGTTTCTAATTCCCAGAAATAATGATGGATTATTTGGAAGGGGTGTATAAAAGATGATAACTTAGGGTATGTTTTTGAAGGGCATGTTGAAAATTTTGGAATATGTGTTTGGTGAAGAATCTATTTCAAAAGAAGAGACCCATTTTAGTTTTACCATATTTTAATATGAATTAGTTGATGATCTGGATATGGATTTTTTAACATAACAATTTCATATAAATTGAATAAAGTAGAAGAACAACAAGAATAAGGCAGTCCTGGAATTGGGTTTTCCAAATTTAGTAAAAAAGATAGATTCATTTCATATATGTGAATCCAATTATAATGTAAATTTTACATTGAAATATATAGATATAAATTATTCATAATATTAATGGTTGGAGGATGAATGTAGAAAAGAGGAATCAACATCATGTGCTAAATATGGAGATTTTTTATCAAACAAACAATAGAAGTTTCAATCCCAGAGGAGTGAAGTAAAATTCCTGATGGTAGAAGCCCAAAAAGACAATGATTAAATAATATATTTGGATAAATAAAACATAAATTAAATAAATGAATATATGAAATTAATGGATTCCATTGCAATTATTAACATTAAAATGAATCCGAAAATTTATATACTTAGAGAACGTTCTCATGAATCAAAATGAAGTTTGAAAAAAAAACTTCCTTAATGCATCAATGTCTTCCCTAAGAAATAAGTGTAAAGATATTGTAAAGATTCTATATGGTAAACATAATTCTAGCATTGAGAATTTGTATATATAAGCGAATAACATGGATTATTTAATTAAGATTATTTTGGGATACCATCATCTTGTTTGGAATATGTCCGATATTAAGGATTCCCATATGGAGATTTCATTTGGTAATAAGAGGAACAAACATAACGAATCGGTAGAGAAAAATAATATAAATAAAAGATTTGGAAATAAAACTGTTAAAAGATACAGTTGAAGATGTGAACATTTTATGGAACCATTGTAAATACAATGGATATCTACAAAATTAATTTGGAGATATGCAATCAAAGGATACCCACTGATACATCTCCTTAAAGAAATTATATTTAAAGGTATCAATATTACATTAAGAGATATTCTATTTGTGAGAATCATTGTCATAATTATTGGTAATATGTAAAAAATTTAATAAAGGTTCCATGATGAAATCCCCTACTACTATTAGAATAAAGATACATTAATAAAATGATAATAAATCTATTCAACTCAAAAATAGATTCATTATATTGGATATTGCTAAAGTCAGAATGTAAAGGTGGTTTCCTCAAGTATAATTGATCTATTATTCATAGTAGACCTCCTGGATAGAAAAAATATATGCATTTATTGTGTGACTATTAGACACAGTAGGGATTTTTGTACATTATATATGATGAAAAACATTCAATAAGAAACCAAATTATAAAAAAAATCTATTTCACTGGATAACAAATTAGTGGATTAAAAATATTGTAATGAATGAAGAAAACATATAGTTCAGCAAGAACCAACAAATTTTTATTAACACCAACCTTCTAGGAAAGATAATGAATAATAATTTATATTAAAGAAGTAAGAATAGGTTTCCCTTGTGATTTCCAAGGATGATATGAAACAAAAACCACATATTCCAGGTAAAGGGATATTATTTAAATAAAAAAATATAGATTTGTGTTAAATTAAAATTTCATTAAAGATAAAAAAATATGAATTCAGATTAATATAATTCATTTATTTAACAGACTCATAATTTCAAATATATCTATTTGATAATAATTTTAATTTCTTTTATAGATTTTATTGTGTGCATGAACAGGTTTAAATGAAATGTAATACTCTATTAAAATTTTTATTTAAACATTATAACTATAAAATAGTTATTAAATAATAGGATATGAATGAAAAATAATAAATTATGAAAAATATATATTTTAATGGCATGTGTTTTTTCTAATTAATTATAAATAAAACTAATATTCATATAAACAAAAAATAGATGTTTTCTAAATAATTATGTTGTTCTTAAAAGGTAGTATATTCTTACTTTGTGAACATGATTTAAATTTTATTTTTAACACTATTATAAAATTTATTTGAGAAAATAAACTCCATTTTCAAAAAAATCTTATCCAAATTATCTTAGGTATATTTTTGGGGATTTTTCAGAAAAGTATCATTTTATGATGTATAGTGAGAAGTGAGGAATTTTAATTGAAAACTACCCTTTCATTTAAATTATTTATAAAGTTAAATTAAATTTTAATTTATTTTAATTTTTAATTAGTTTAAATATATATACATTAACCTAAATTAGGATATTGGAATTTTGAGATTGAATTTTTATATAAAAACATTGTATACTTTGGATCATTTTTTAAACCCCTACTTTCTCATTACCACTACGAAATTAGTTTAACATTAATGTTTTACACATATATAGATGGATTTTAGAAAAATAGTTTCCATATTTATAATATGAATATATTATATTATATAATATGTTAACTTTAATTATTTACCATAATGAGTAGTAAAAAGAGAAAAAAATTATTTACCACAGTTAAGGCAAAAATGGATTTACATGTGTTTAAAATAATATGATAATGATTTAAATAATGTAAAAAATATAAAATTTATTATATGGACATTTTTAGACCCTATAATGACTGATTCTCAATAATAATCCATTTTGTGCCATTTTGGCATGTAAAAAAATGTGGGTGATCATTTTATTTCCAAAAATTACATGTTTTCCACCCACCTCACTTATAAAAGGACACCCTTATCCTATCTTAATAACACATTAAAACCATTTTTATTGCATAATAACTGATCAAATAACTTAGAAAATCCATCCACTCATTATATAATCCTTATATTGAGAATAAAGACAACCTGGTAATGCTTTCGGTGAAAACATAAAGAGGTTACCTTAAGAAGAAGTAATGTTCTTCAAAGAGAATTTTTATTTTATTTCTTCAAACAAATTCATAAATTATGATTAAAAAATTATGATATAATAAACTCAGTATATTAAATATAATAAATTTTTTATGTTATTTTCATGACATACAAGCATCCCCACTTTCATCAAATGGGTTGCGAAATCACAATGCATGTGTATGGTAGACAACCACCTCACGAACCGTTATCATATACCTCTACATTACCACCTCAAAAGGTTGGGTATGATGAAGGATATAAAGAATATATATGATATTTATAATATAATTTTATCTATAGAGTAATTATTCAATAAATACATTTTTAATATTAATTCCATTGCTGAAATTATAACGTCATTCGTGTATACGGTGGACTATTGCCTCGCGAAACGATGTTATTCATTTTCACTAATGCATTACATGGAAAATGATAAGGATAAATTTAATGAATATATGTGATATTAATGACATAATTATTATATTAATGAAATATTAATAATTCTAAAAATTTAATATCTAATTTTCATTCTCACATTTTAATTCAATGAAAGATGATAATGTTGTTTGTTTACGTGTTGACTACCTCCTTCACAATGCAATGTGACTCTCTTCTCATCAATATACTAAATGGATGATATATAAGTATATTTAAATAAATAAAATGTTATATATGATATTATAATCTTTCTATAATGACAAAATATTACTTACTTTCTTTCCATATAGATCATTGAAAAATGCAAATGGTACTCATGTGTACACATTACCAAGCATCTCTATGATCACAACATATTTCAGTTCTTAGAACCTTCATTGATGTTTGGTATTAAAATTAAAAATTATTTTTAAATATTATAACAATTTCATGTTTTTTATTTTGTATATGTTGAAATAATGACTTCTTTGAACAATAGTCACCTTTTAAAGTCATTTTTGACACATAAGTCAATTATCATAGAACCATTTTACGTAAACATAATTTATTAAGTGATAACATGTTAATAAGTGAAATTAAAGGAATAATAAGCTTTTAATGGGTTCTTATTCAATTAAATAATTGACATAACTTTATTATATCATTATATAATGATTGAACGAGATAAGTGAGACTTAAGGTCAGTGACTTCATCTAAATTTCTCCTCATTGTGGAACATGGTAATGTTATAAAAATAATTTATTTTATATATTTTGTATAATACCCATAATATTGTAATATACCGAATAATTTATACTTAATTGTTTTTTATGATTAAATTTTAATTTTTTTATCGATGGGGTTTTAAATTTAAAATTACCGTGTAGTAAAATTTATTTCACAATATCACATTTTTTTGGGGTTGATAAATTCCTCTTGAAACAATCACTTTTTTATGGTAAACATTAAATGGAAATTAAATGTCTCTTAAATATAAATTTTTTTATGGATATCATCATTGATGAAACCATATATCATTTTTCCATTATGATTATTCTTATTGAATCATGATTTGACCGTTTGTTTCAATAAAAATAAAACAAAGTAGGATATCAGGTCTAGGATACTAGAGTTAGGTACATTATTGATGGTATCAGAGAAATTATAGTATAACCCTTGCAAAATAGATTAATGAAAACCAAAATTATGGTTCATGATACTATGATAGACTTGAAATTAAATTATAGAATAACATTCTAATCTTTTGGTAATTATGAGACTATGTGGGTTGTCTGAGAAATTAATCCTTTTCTGGAAACTAAAAGTGGACATGGTTCTGGAATAGATGTACTTATGGATAATAACTCAAAAAATTGTGCATTGGTGTTGACCAAATCATCACTTGGTTCATGAAAATATGACTTACGATGCACCTATTTCAACATTCCCTTAGAATATGATCAGGATAATTCATATTTTCTTTATAATCCATTATGAATGAGTTGAAAATAAATATATCCACAAAAAAGAATGTTTATAACGATGATATTAGTTATTCATAAATTTTAATGTGTGTGATGTGTTACAACATATTTATAAGTATACATTATGATTTAAAATTCCTAAAATTATAATATAATCCAATATATGACACATTTTTTAAATGGTGCTTGGAAGGATGAAGGGTATCAAAACTCATGGTTGATGTAGCCATTTTCCTACTATGGATTCCAATACGAATGTTATTGTAAAGGATGAAATTATGGCTCTATTATGGAATCTTAATCAGGTTATGAAAAATAATAGTGCACAGATGGATCAACCTATTCCGCGGTGAGATTATCTTATGATTTATTTCATTATGTGATAGATGTCCCCATAATTTAGTGGGACTATTAATCCAATGGTAGTTTAGGAATAGATTAAGAATCGAAATAATTTATTCATTTATTTGGTATGTAGTGAAAATGAAAATGTTACAAATGCAATGTATTTTAACAAAGGTGATGCTTATTAATGGTGGTCATTTATCCATAATATTATAAGGAAGATAATATAAAACTCATGGAATGGAAATCCTTAAATGAGGAATTATTTGAAAAATATTTCACTCATGATAAATATAATTATATGAAGAGAAATTTCTATAGCTTAATGAAAAATGAAGAAGAATTTTTTATTTAGTATGAGGCTACATCAATGAGGTTATCCCAGTATACTGCAGATTATATATAAAACTAGGGGTACAAGATTGACTATTTATTTGAATGTTGATAACCTAGTATCCAAAGGGATATAGTCTCTCAAACTGTTTCATCATATGATGAAATAGTTTTATGCACCATCAAAATTGAGAATGAATTCTGTGGATATTAAATATTCCTGAGAAATCAAGAGAAGAAGAAGTCATCCAGTCACCATGAATAAATGTAATGTGTTAAAGATGAAGAAGAGAAAAAAGTGATTTCCACCTGGTCAATACTATGGAAAGAATCACCCTAAAAAATCTTGAAGGGATTTGGAGATTTTCATATGTGTAATAAAAAGGGTCCTCAAGAAAAATACTATAAATAGTAGAAGGAAAATTCTTTAATTCCATGTTTCGACTATAGGGATATAGGGAACTACCTAAACAAATTCCCCAAGCATCAAGGGAATCTACCATAGCAGAGTTAGAGAGGATAATTATAAGATTTCGTGATCACTATATCTAAGGAGTAAGTACTGAATTATGTGGTTATAGGTACATTAATAGTAATTTCAAATTTATCTAATGACTTACTAGTTTATATTGAGTCAAACTCTTTTATATCTACCCAGTTTTCCAATAAAATTTGATATTTACCTTTTAATTTATGAAATGACTTATAAGTCAAAACTCTTACTTTTACTTCTAACTGTAATAAGGATGTATCAAGAAGTCCGAATTATGAAACATAAACATTATTAATTTTAAAACCTCATTATCATACCTATGGTTGAAATTGATATAATAAATGGTAAGGTTTTTCTTTTAAAATATAGTGCATGAAAATATTGAGAAAAAAGATATTATGATTTGTGAGAAAGATATAAAATTACTTATCTTTTGAGTATATAATTCATCATTTGAGTTGCATTTAGATCCACCCCTAATTACTCTACTGAAAGTAATTCATGTGGATTAAGATCATAAAAATTATTTTAATGGAGATAGAAAATAAAACATTGAGTACATAACTATTATATTAGAATATATTATTGTATTACCTGAAGAATTACTTGGACATCCCCCAAAGCGTGAAGTTGAGTTTCTCAATGATTTAGTCCCTATTTAAAGAATAATATCAAGGACTCCAAATAGAATGTTCATTGTGTAATTAGAGTAGTTGAATAAACAATTATTGGAGTTGTGTGATAAGAGATTTACCTACCTGAATGTTTCACACGATAGAGCTCATGTTCACTTCATTAATGAATAAATTTGGATCAATTTGGAAATTCAATGATTTTATTGAAATCAATGATATTACATTAAATAAAAATTCTCCTTTGCCTCAAAAGACGACTTATCCAATCAACTTCTTGGAGGAAAATATTTTTCAAATATTGACCTTCATTTTGTGTATCATAAATTATGATTAAAGTTGAATGATATTCCAAAAATATATATTTTAATGAGGTATAGACATTACGATTTTACTATAATTCTATATGTATTGACTAATTCAATGTCTGTTTTTAATGATATGATGAACATTGTATTCATGGAATATCTTGATGATTTTTTGTGTTATTCATTAATGATGTCTTGGCGTATTACAAAAGCAATATATACAATGATAATCACTCAAGGATTATTCTTGAGACTCATGGAAGGAAAATGATATATGGAAAATTTAGTAAGTGTGATTTATGGATTTGAGGAGTTTCATTATTTTTACATATTATCTCCAAGAATGAAATCTCATTTGGGCTTGTGAAGAAAATAGATGTCATATAATGTCTTACGCTAGTGAACATAATTGATGTGTGTATTTTCATTGGTTTGGTAGGGTAGTATCAGTGATTTGTTCAAAAAAATTCTTAATTGGATAACCTGATAAACATGATTACACGAAAGGTGATAAGTTTTTTTAGACAAAGAAATATCAAGATTTTTTTCATAAAGTAAAGAGGAGAATCGTTAATGATCCAATTTTAACTTTGCTACCAGGAAATGATGGGTTTGTCATATATTGTGTTATATCATAGAAATAAGTGGGTTGTATCCTATTATAAAATGGTAACATTATTGAAAATACATCAAATATATTGATGGATCATGGAAAAAACAATCCAACCAATGATTTTGAGTTGGCACCTATAATCTTCTCTTGGAAGATATTTATACATTATCTCTATGGGGAAATATACGAGATATTTTTAGATAATAAAATCCAAAAATACTTATTTTCGTAGAAATATATCATTACGAGGAAAATAAAATGTATTAAGATACTTACAGATTATGATTTCTTAATAAACTACCATCTATTTAGTTAAAATATGGTAACATGGGAATTTTGTAGGAATGATCGTGCATTTATGACCAAAATTTGGAATGAGAGGGATCTTATGTTCATGAAACTAATCAATATGGATATGATATTTATCAAAAAAATGATAAACATCACTCATTTTTGAAATTATTGTGAATTCATATTTATTATAAAGATAAAAAAATTTCATTCACATGATGAGAACATTCATTAGAAAATTAAATCTTCAAAAGATCATAAATTTGAAGATATCATTTTTTATGATGGTGTTATGAAACATTGGAAAATAATATTTTTTCCATATATACCTAATGTAAAAATTATTATTTGGAATATTCCCATTACTATAACTCCTCTATATATCCATGTTTCAAAATTAGGTATAAAAATTTGAGGAAACATTTTTGGGGGAAATCATGAAGTGTAAAATTACTAAATTTGTGTTCAAAAGTATGGTTTGTGAATAAGTGAAATCTACGGGACAAAATTTCAGTGTATTTATTCTACTTCATCAAATTATTATGTGAAAATGAAATGAAATTAATGTGGGATTTATCACAAGACTACGAAATAATTATAAAAAGATTGATTCAATATGGGTTATCGTTGATTATCTAACCAAATCTGCACATTTACTCGCCATAAGTGAAGATTTAACTCCGAATCACCATTCAAGGAACTATATTATTGATGTTTTAAGACATTATAATTCCCTACAATTTATCATTTCTAATCTTTATCCCTTATTTTTATCGAAATTATGGAAGATCCTTCAAAATAATCTTGACATTGCGTTTCATTTCCGCACAACATACTATTTTAATGTTAATGGAATGTCCAAAATAACTATTCAAACCATAGAAGAAATTTTGATGTCAGGGTCACTTGAAATTAATGGTATGAGGGATCAATATGTACTTTTGGTTGAATTTTCATATAACAATAGTTTCCATTCCTGATGCTTTGTTGATGGCATAGTGGTGATAGATAGGGGTAAAACAATTTTGTTCTCTAGGAGGTGTAGGTTTTGGCTCTCAAGAGTCAAATAATAGGATAATTTATTTTTTCCCCAAGATCCACCCCTCATTTTGGGTCACCCATTTCTTGACTTAGTGGGTGAAATGTGGTGTGACCCACAAGTGCTTATGGATTATTGTGTCGAAGAATCACCTATTTGGTTATCAGCCTTCAGGTAACTATGTAATCTAGGATAGAAACATATCCTTACTTGTTGGAGATCCATATGGAGTGATCCATTTAGGGGGAGAGGGTTCCTAGTGTGGGGGGTACGAAAAAGCCACACCTGGGGATTCCCTTTTTTAAAAAAAAATTGTTTCTATTCATGTATTTAAATAGAGCCATATAAAGTATAATTCGGAAAGATATGTCAGACTAAAACTTAATAGGAAGATATTGATAAAAGGAAACTTATTATCCTAGAACTTATTGAAGAGACAATAACAAAGGTAAATGTTATTCATTATCATATAAATTATCATACAGAATGGAAAAGATTTATGTCGACAATCAGACCAAGGATTTGGAATTCCAAGTGGGATATCATATTTTCATGATTGTAATTATATTGAAGGGTTTTATAATGATCACTAAAAAGAAGAAACTGATCCCAGGTACATCAGTCCCATTGAAATAGATTAATTAGTTGTATTTTATTTCTTATCATTTTTTAATTCCACAAAGCCTTTCAATAGTACATGATGTGTTCCATATATCACTGTTAAGGAATTACATGCTAGACCCAACACATGTGATCACCAATGATGGAATAGAATTGGAACCTGATCTATATTACTATGAAGAACCCATATAACTCTTTGATAATTGTGATAATGTTTAGAAGAATTAAACTACTCACTTGGTAAATTTACTTTGGAGAAGTCACACAACTGGGAAAACAATGTGAGAACTAGAGGATGTTTGTAAGAATAACTACCATCCTTTGTTTACAAGGTAATATCCATGAAATTTTGGTGATGAAATTCATGTAGGAGGAAATAATTTAAAACCCCAATGATTTATAATATGTTTCTTTTTTAATAAATTTAATTTTTTCTGTAGCTTGCAAATCCTGCAATACTGAGTTCAATTGAAATGAAATATTCTATTAAAATATTATATAGTCATGAAAATTATAACATAGTTAATAAATTAATAATTATTAATAGGAAAAACTAAATTATGAAAAATATATAGATTACACACATATGATTTTTATCTACTGATTATAAACAAAAATAAAAAACCATTTAAAACTAAATGGGAGGTCTTCTAAAGAACTGTTCTTTTAAGAGGGTTTAGTCACACATTGCAAACATACTTTAAAATTTATTTTATACCACTATTTGAAAATTTATTTCTGAAAATAAATTTAATTTTTTAAATCCTCGTATGCACAATAGATTAATGTAATTATTTGTGAATTTTCTAAAAAGATTCATTTTTTATGAATAGTGAAAAATAATGAATTTTAATTGAAAATTGATTTTTAGTTTAAATTATTTACACAATTAAATTATATTTTGAATTATTTTCAAGTATCATTAGTTAAAATTTATTTAAAATAATTCAATCATATTCATGGGAATAATTATCATATTGAATTTTGATATAAAAACTTTGTATCCTTTGGAATATTTTCACTTTAAGAATAAACATTATCCTTATATTTGTGAGAATAATTTAAATTTTAAATATTCAAATTATGTGAATGAAATTTGAAAAAATGGATTTCATATTTTAAATCATAATAATTTTTATTTTATAATAATTAAAACTTTATTTTTTATGATAATGAATAGTAAAAGTAGTAAAAATAATTTACCATGGTTAAGGTAAAAAAAGATTTATTATTGTGTTAAAATAAATAGATATGGATAAAATAACATAAAATATTATCTAAAATATATTTTGAAGAAATATATAGACCCTATATAATCTATGTCTCTATAATACTCCATTTGGAACCTTTTTGGCATGTGAAAAATGTTGGTACACATTTTTCTTTACAGAAATTAAAATTGTGCCAACCAACTCACATATAAAAGAAAACCCATATAATCACTTATTAAACCCTTTAAACCCTTTTGTTTCAGACAATACTAGAAACAATAACTAGGAAACCTCCAAAATATTTTCCAAGAATCATTATTTTTTGTAAAAATCCAACATAGGAAGGCTTTTGGAGAAAAACAAAGGTTGCTACCCAATGAAGTAATGTTCCCCAACAAGAATTTTTTTATTTCTTAATCCACATCTTTTAATTAATATTTCTCTATACACAATTATATTCTTGCATGAAATTAATTTTTTTTAGATATATTTTCATTTTCTTGTGCTAAGGCGGCATGTGATTCTGACACTTTATATATCTAGAATTACTTTTATACAAATATTGAATATCTTTTATAATATACAGGCATAATTTTTTAAACAGAATTACATAACTCTTACAAAAATCATGGATCTGAAATATGATACTATTTTTGAGTACTTCTTATGATATTTACCCCACGAGAAACCTAAAATTCTCCGGCATGGGGGAGCTCTGATATCATGACCATTGGGGGGATGCATTGAGTTAAAAAAATAAATTACTTAATTAATTAATTAAATGACCTAAAATATAATTCATCAATAAATATACCATTATGGAAGAATCATTAGTTTTATCCATATAACCCTTGGATCATTGATAAATTTCTTTTTCCTCCTCTTTTTGGGGAATGAGAATCAAACGACTTTAAAACTTTACATCTAGGAAGATCAGTGTGCAACAAACGTAATGACTCCTATCATTCATTAGTGAGTGAATTAAGTGATTAAGAATGATTCCAAACTAGGTATGACTCATAATATTTTGTATTTTACCCATATTTATTAAACTATTGGGCATGATATTTCTTAATACATTAGTTAACATCAATCAAGAACTATGTTCATGCACTGGAAAGAAATTTCAATTTTATTAAGAAATCAAAATATGTTGCACCACGATTCTCTCCAAAATATCACAGATATGTATGTATTAGACAAGAAGTATTGTTTGATGATTGTTACAATTTTTTTTGGTCCTTTTCCCCCACCTGTTCATCACATTTTTTTCCATTGGTCTATCGGGCCACGACTCAACATTGTTGGGTGGGACAACGTCTGATTGGACCCCCGAATACCTGGAGGAATCACATGACAAAAACTAGATCAATGATAAAATGATGATATGGGATGATTTTTATGATTCAAGTGATCTATTCATTGTGTCTTAATCCAAACAATATAAGTCATGGCATGGGATGCGTGTGGGTTTTTATAAGATTGGAGGGAATCAACGAAAACTCATTTACTTCCCACCACGTGGTCATAAATGATTATAAAAAGGAAAGATCAACCTATTTTATATGACTGGAGGCAAGTCCCATGATGGAGTATCCTGATAAAGAATTCCCAAGATAAAATCTAATTTTGTGTGAAAAAATAGACTACAGGTTGTGTAATTTATAGAATACACAACGTGTAGTTCAAAGAACACAAGCCATGTAGTGCCCCTTTAGTGGTGCGGGTAGGGTTTTGATAAACTAAGGATGAAAATTCATGTAGATAGGCCACATTCCATGTATCTATCCCAGGGTATACAAGACATTTGGCATGACCACTTGTGTTGGTCCATGTATAGTAAAAAACATTGTTCACCAATGTACACAAATATAAGTAGACATACACATATATGGATTGGGAGAATAGGAAAGACCATGGGTTGATAAGGCATGTAGTTTAGTACACCTAAAAATATGTAGTGCTTCCAGAATTGTGATCCATGTGCCAAATAGGACACATTCAAGAAGATAAGTGGGACCACATACTATGTGGGACCCTTACAAGTCACGTACCCCCTTCTACTTTTTATGGGAACATTCAGTCTCTCATATCTCCATTATTGGGACTCAAATACTATCCCATAAGTAACCTATCATAAATTTTTTTCCACATAAATCATGATGGTGGCCTCTTATATTTCATTTTGAGGTATGACTAGAGATGTTCCGAGAATGAGGCTTATTCAAGTGACACTCGACGACGATTGTGATTTGGAAGGATCATTGGAGTGGTTACCCCTGATGGAAACAGTCATGGGTCCTCTATCTAGTGAGTAGTATCCCCTTTGGTGCTACGGTGTGGGTCCTCTATCTACCAAGTGTAACCCTCCTATGGTTCTAGGGTGTAAGTCTTCTATCTACTGAGTCGTACCGCCGGATGGACTAGGAAACATGTCATTTATCTATTGATTGGTACCCCCCCCCCCCCCCGCCAATATGGTGTTAGGGTGCAAGTCTCCTTTCTACTAAGTGGTCCCCTATATAATTAGGGTGAGGGTCCTCTGTGTTATGAGGGTTACCCCCTGTGACATTTGGGAAAGGGTCCCCTATCTACTAAGTGGTACCTCCCTATGGATGTAGGGTGTGGGTCCTCAATCTACTAAGTGGTTCCCCTATGGATTTAGAGTGTGGATCCTAGATCTACTAAGTGGTACCCCATTTAAAATTAGGGAGTGGGGCTACTATCCACTAAGTTCTACCCCCAAATGTACCAGGGTGAGGGTCATATACCCTTTGATTTATACCCACTATCGAATAGGGTGCAGGTCCGACTTAAACTATATAGAACCCCCCTGATGGACTAGGGTGTGGGACCTCTGCTAGGATATTGTCCCCCTCAACTATGTGTCATAGCGGCGAGTCATTGGACTTCAATGTAGTTAGTTTTTGGGACAAACACATTAAATGTTGGAAATTATTGACGGAATTCTAGGAATTGATGGTGCTCCTTCCTTGTTTGTCATATGATATGTGGATACCCATCTCTCTCATTTTTTGTTTCTTTAGATTAATCATATATAAAAATATATTCAGGTAATTGGATTTTGTTACTATTTTTTTGGGTTATGATCTTTGTAAAACTATTCCTACCATAACTCTTACATGATCCCTCTTTATATTTGAGGGTGTCTTACTAGGTATCTATATACTCACCTATTCATGTTCTCTTCTTGTATGTGTCTTATCTTAAGTACATGACAGACTAGTAAGTGGTGAATACATGGGATAATATGGATACCTGGAGCATTGGACCACGTACAGTTGTTGGATCTTTTATATTAAGAGTTAGGCTATCTAAGCATTTTTACCTTCAAATTTTTTCATGTTGGGACATTTTTCTAGTTGGGCATGTATTTCTCCCATTTTCACTAAATTTTACATTGTTGTACTATTGTACACCCATGAGTTTTTTATAACATCCCACCTTTTTATCACATAAACATTCTTTACATTACACAAAACCAAGGATCTTTAAGGTTTAGTGTCTTGAAAAACCAGGAACATAATACATGAAAAAACATAAAAAATTCTTCTTAAACACTTGAAAGGATTTTTCATTGTTCATCCTAAGATCATTACTACATCTCATAATTTGGGAGCATACATTAAAGGAAAGGGTGAGAAGAAGGTCGAGTAAGGGAAACAAGGGAATCATTTTACATGTGAACGTGAGATACATCAGAAAGTCATGAAAAATAACTTTATGGCATGGGAAAGAGATCATGAGGCATATCATAATAAAAGTAACGTGTTTCATAACTTGAAGATTTGGATACAACATTTAACATAGACAATAATTTCCGTTTCACCATGGTCCATCCCCAAAGTGTCATTAAATAAAATTACCAAGGTTATTCACCAAGGTATCGTTAAAATGGTCATCTTTAGAGATTTAGTCTTTACCCAATGCATTGGAGCACTATGAGGGATCACCCTTAATTTTCATTTATTATCATGTGAGCCACATATATCATCATCAATCATTTTCTATATAACCTATATAGCATAAATGAAATGGGTGTCATTTCATAGTCATAACATTTTAAAAACTGCTTTAAAGACGTGATCTTTATGTCACTTTAAACCCACGGAAAAGGAAAGCGGGTCTCATGTATGTAAATCCCAAAATTTAAAATAGAAAATTTTGATACATATGTGAATACCCCTGTAAAATAAAAAGTTTTGAGTCTTCACATAATAAAATAATAGAATTTGATAAAAGAGAGATACATTATGAGAAGAAAATTTGGCAGCATGACGGCTATGTTGCAGGGCTTTAGAAAACATTGAAAAGAGAGGGGAAATGGGTCACCCACTCCTAAATGACCCATAAAATAGTAGAGGGACAAAATATAAAGGATATGTGAACATGGTAATGAAATTTGACAGACATACCATTTGAAATGAAAAACATGGAACGAAGACATAAATAAGATTTCTCTTATAAAAATTCAGCATCCCAAGGGCGTCACTTGAACTAAAAAAATGAATTGACGAGATAAAATAGGGTCACTCATAATATGAACATAAAATATCAGTATGATAGATATAGAGATCATACCCCAACATAATAAAAAGGAACTTGAAAGACTTGACATGAAAATATAACTTGAAAATGAGAAGGGTGAAAGAATCCCTTAAAAATTCGGCAGCCTAACATCGCCACTTAAACGTTCTTAAAATTAATTGATGAGAGGAAGAGGGGGTATCTCATCATATGAAAATGAAAAGGAAATTAGGATGAATATAAAAGAACATCCTCAAACATAATAACATGGAGCGTAAAAGAACAGACATAAAAGAGAATACTTGGAAAGAAAGAGAGAGGTAAGATCAATTACCTTAAAACGTAACTCTTAAAACTCAATGGTTGGGAACTTGAGGGATTGGGGGAACCTTGGGAGGACTCCATGGGAGGTAAGGAGACCAGAAATTTGTTGAGAAGGATTTTGAAATGGAAAGGTTGAGATAATGGCTTAGTATTTATAGGGGAAGTGAGGGATAAGGCATTAATGGCCAAGGGACACCTCATTGGTGGTATTGGCAAAACCATGGGCTTTCCCATTGTATTTGCCCATGGTATTGGCCACTTGGGACACCTCATACTTTATATAACTATTCATAAGTCTACCAGAATTAATACAAAATTATTACATCCTTAATGATGTCATTAAACACCCAAAACTCAAAAACTGTATTTTCACTATTCACTGAGAAATCTATTTTCTCATAAAAATCCCAAAAATTCCCCTTAACAAAATATCGATACTCTGATTTCAAAAATGAACTCCATTTTATAAAAATAATTTTCTAAATATTTTTAATTTAGTTTTT
Organism: Viscum album; assembly: GCA_963277665.1. Classification (NCBI taxonomy): domain Eukaryota; kingdom Viridiplantae; phylum Streptophyta; class Magnoliopsida; order Santalales; family Viscaceae; genus Viscum; species Viscum album. Next base: position 1,441,144,490 of record OY728159.1, read on the forward strand.
TAAAAAAACACTATTCACTGAAAATTCATTTTTTAAGAAAAATCCACAAAAATCACCATAACCTAATATCGATGCTCTGAATACAAAAATGAACTCCATTTTATAAAAATATTTTTATAAATATTTTTAATTTTATTTTTAATTAAAAAACACTATTCACTCGAAAAAACTAATACTTGACTAATAATTTTTGAAACACTTATTTACTTATTTTATTGAATCACATTACTTAATAATGGTGCCTATATTATAATAATACTTTATTCAAGAGAGATTACTAAACCATTTGGTCACATTACTAATCCTAAGTGTAAAATCACTATTCATAAATTACTACTCATCAAAAATTAGGTTGATTTATTAGACTCTAAATTTCATATTGAACACATTTGCAGAAGACCATTTATTGAAAATCATTACACATGATTAATTATTTAAGGTTTGAAAAAATATTTTAAAACATCCTTTTTTGAAATTCATCAATAATATACATCCTACATTTATCCAGACATTTGAAAATTTACAAACACTACCATAAGAAGAAAACACAATTTTATTTATAACAAAGGATTACACAACACAGCTATGGTATCTTTACATGTCCCCTTATCACACCAACATATGATCTAAGTGTAAGGTGTGCTAAGGTGAGATAATCTGAGGGCGGATCGACCCACATTGCATGAGTAGTAATTTCTATCAGCTTGAAATTCTCACAAAGGTGATTTCATTCTAACTTCACACGATGATGTTCGGCTTGGGTTTGGTCCAGAGAAAAGCCCATTGGTGCCAACTCCTTCTTATGTTCTGTTAGATGGGCTTCGATCAGGCCAAGACTACTGGATGAGGCCATCAAATCTTCATTCTATATTAATTAACCAATATCACTTGTATTTAGAGTCAATAAACACAACATTTATTTTACATCCGTCATTCTGACCAATGGTCATATAATAGTCGAAACCCAGTTGTCTTATTTTAATTATACTCATGTTATCAAATGAAATAGTTTTGTTGAGTATAAAAACAAAATAACATACAAAATTAGGAAATAATATTTTTTCAAAATTTCAGGTCGTTACATTCATCCCCCCTTAAGAAAGTGCATCATCGCAATTTTTTAAAAATTTGTCTTGGAAATTTCATTGAAAGTCCCACATCGGAAAAAGAGTCAGTAAATATATTACTTTAAAATAAAGAAAGGGAAGTACAAAGGTCACCCGAGTTAACCCATACTAGGATTTCCTGTAGGAAAACATGGATATGGAAGATAAAATAAACGGTCGAGTACTGATGGAGAGTGATAGAAAACATGATTAGGAGAAAGTTAACCACCAGAAAATCACAAACTTGTGATGGGTTAAACGGTATTTGATTTACCAGTAGGAAATGTTAACAAAAACGTTTTTGTTTTACATTCCTTTTCATAATTTTTTTTTGAGGAATTCATTTACTACATAAAATTAAAACATAAGGAAATATACCTACCTTAAAGTATAGTTTCATCCATTAATAGGTTTCTTCTAAAACTAATCTTTTCTCCAAACAATGAGCATTCAAAAACACTTGGTCTCATCAAAAGCACAAGAATCATCTTCTAGAAAATCACAAAATCCACAAAATATTTACTATCTATTTCTTCTATCTTTAAACATTATCCAAAAAACCTAATGGGAAATATCAAACAACTCTTCAAAAATAAAGATCCCCATAGGAAGGGAAACTACTTTTAATCTTTAAAATTCAACGATACTACCCAATGTTCATCATAGACAACTCCATAAATAATTGTCCTTAAAATTTCTTAAAATAACCCAAACTATGATTGACACCCAAATACAAGAAGGATTTGATAACATAGTCTTCCAGGAAAAACTTTATCTTTCATCTCCAAACAACGTCAACCACTCCTAACATCTTATAAAAAAGTAACTAACCTAAACATATTTTCCCAAAGATAGGTCAATCATTTCCATAAGTAACATATATTCCCATAAGTTCACCTTAAATTCAACGATTCTTCAAAATATAAGTCAACCTTTACTCCTCAAAGAAAATACCATAGTAATTCATTGAACTCGATCATATAGGGTTCCCAAAATAGTGAACGTCTTCTAAAATAATAATCAACTTTTAATCCCCTAATCATCTCTTTTTTTTCAAGAATAACATCTTGACAACACCAACATGAGGTACATAACAATAGATGTTTTCCTTAATGATATAAAACCATCTTAGGAAGTGACTCGAAGTTCTTAGAAAAATTTAATTTTATGCTCATAGGGAACGAACTAAAATACAACATGGCATCGACAATTATTGCAAAAAAGTTACATGTACTTTAGTCATCATGGTCTGTCTCAACATAGGACATTCATTGTTCCCTCGTCCTTGAATATTGTTGATTCTCATCATGCTTCTCATCCCTTCCTAGAGAGCATTGCCTTGGATAATTTCTAACTTCTCCACATTTAGGACATTGAAAAGTATAAGGTACATTAGATCGAACCTTATCTCTATTTATCACATTATCCATTTTTTTATAGCAATTGGCTACTTTATGCCCTATCACCCCACACTTAAAACGTCTCCCGGTTCCTTTGTGACATTCTCCTTGGTTCCACTTTCCACAATTTTTGTGCAAACGAAATTGGGCCTTCTTTCCCTTATCAAATTTATCAAATGTACATCCTTGAGACTTCATCTATTTCTTCCTTGAAGAATTTGGGCATTCAACTAGGTACCAATTATTAATTGTGACTTTTGATAGCTGGTTTGGAATAATCACAATATGTTCTACTTGATCTCTTGTCATATCTGTCATATTAATAGGGAAATCGTCACATTTCTTATCACATTGGTTGTTGGGACATGTTCTTCCATTTCCCTCCATTAACTAAGAAAAGAAAGTAAAATCAGGGGGCTTAAATACTTAGCCAATACTCATGAAAAGGAAAATTAAAGCATAGAAGGATAAACTTGTAGAAGAAAACTATACCCTAACTTTTGATCCCCTAGGTTCCAATCTAGGTTATCCGTGATCATATATTTTTATGTGAATCTTTATTTTATTTTATCTTTTTCCCTTTAATAATGGTTCATACAAAGCTTATTAATTTACCAAATCATATCCCTCGAGAGTGTCGTAACCAAGAGTGAAGCAAGGCCCGTTGTCTTGTACCAGTTCTCGTTCGAGTCTAGCTCAAAGCGGTATTTTCGGGTTTTACCCCTATTTACATCTATGCTAGAGCCACCTCTAACTACTCGAATCCAAACAGGGATGTATTTTCTTGATAAACCACTTACTCAATACTCACCAAAATACCAGGAAGATTTCCTATAATTAAACTTTTCTACAGGGTTATTCCTAAAGTTTTCATATCTTTATTTCCATAAATAACTAAACCATCCTATTATACCAACTATAGCATCCCGCCTTTTTATCACATAAACTTTCATTACATTATACAAAACCGAGGATCATTAATGTTTAGTGTCTTGGAAACCAGGAACGTAATACATGAAAACAACATAAAACATTCTTCTTAAACACATGAAAGGATTCTTCATTGTTCATCCAAAGATCATTACAGCATCTCATAACCTGGGAGCATACATCAAAGGAAAGGGTGAGCAGAAGGCCGAGTAAGGGAAACAAGGGAAACATTTTACATGTGAACTTGAGATACATCAGAATGTCATGAAAAATAACATTAAGGCATGAGAAAGAGATCATGAGGCATATCATAATAAAAATAGCGTGTTTCATAACATGAATATGTGGCTACAATATTTAACATATACAATCATTTCTGTTCCACCAAGGTCCATCCCCAAGGTGTCATTAAAAAAATACCAAGGTTATTCACCAAGGTATCGTTAAAATGGTCATCTCTAGAGATTAAGTATTTACCCAATACATTAAAGCACTATCAGGGAACACCCTTAATTTGCCTTTATTATCATGTGAGACACATATATCATAATCAATAATTTCATAAATAACACATATAGAATTAAATAAATGGGTTTCATTTCATAGTCATAACATTTTAAAAACTACTTTAAAGACGTGATCTTTATGTCACTTTTAACCCACATAAAAGGAAAGCGGGTCTCATTTATGTAAATTCCAGAATTTAAAATAGAAAATTTTGATACATATGTGAATAACCCTATAAAATAAAGAGTTTTTAGTATTAAATTAATAATATAAAAGAATTTGATAAAAGAGAGAGACATTTTGATATGAAAATTTGGCAGCATAACGGCTATGTTGCAGGGCATTAGAACACATTAAAAAGAGAGGGGACATGGGTCTCCCACTACAAAATGACCCATAATATAGTAGAGGGACAGAATATAAATGAAATATGAAAATGGTACAGAAATATGAAGGAAATACCATTTGAAATGAAAAACATGGAAGGAAGACATAAATAAGATATCTCTTATGAAAATTCGGTAGACTAACGTCGTCACTTAAACTTCAAAAAAATGAATTGATGAGATCAAATAGGGTCTCTCATAATATGAACATAAAATATCAGTATGATATATGTAGATATCATACCCCAACATAATAAAAATGAACTTGAAATAATTGACATGAAAATAGAACATGAAAATGAGAATGGTAAAAAAATCCCTTAAAAATTCGGCAGCCTAACGGTGCCACTTAAATATTCTTAAAATGAATTGATTAGAGAAAGAGGGGGTTTCCCATCATGTGAACATGAAAAGGAAAGTATTATGAATATAAAAGAACATCCTCCAACATAAGAACATGTATCATAAAAGAAATGACATAAAAGAGAGTACTTGAAAAGAATGAGAGAGGTAGGATGCCTTACCTTAAAACGTAACTCTTAAAACTAAAAGGTTGGGTCCTTGAGGGCTTGGGCCCACCTTGGGAGGATTCCATGGGAGGTAAGGAGATCCTAACTTTGTTTAGGAGGATTTTGAAATGGAAAGGATGAGATAATGGCTTGGTATTTATAGGGGAAGTGAGGGGACAAGGCATTAATGGCCAAGGGACACCTCATTGGTGATATTGGCAAAACCATGGGCTTTCCCCTGGTATTGGCCACTAGGGACACCTCATACCCTATATTACTATTAATAAGTAGACCTGAATTATTAGATAGTTATTACATCCTTAATGATGTCATTAAACACCCGAAACTTATAAACTATATTTTCACTATTCACTGAAAAATCAACTATCTCATAAAAATCCCAAAAATTCACCTTAACCAAATATCAATGCTATGATTTCAAAAATGAACTCCATTTTATAAATATATTTTTCTATATATTTTTAATTTAATTTTTATATGAAAACACAATTCACTAAAAATTCATTTTTGTCCGAAAAATCCCAAAAAATCACCATAAACTAATATTGATGCTCTAAATTCAACAATGAACTCCATTTTAAAAAATAATTTTCTATTTTTTTTTAATTTAATTTTTAATTAAAAAACACTATTCAATCAAAAAAACTAATACTTGGCTAATAATTTCTGAAACACTTATTTACCTATTTTATTGAATCACATTACTTAATCAAAGTGCCTATATTATACTAATACTTTCTTAAAGAGATATTACTAATCCATTAGGTCACATTACTAATCCTAAGAGTAAAATCACTATTCATAAATTACTATTCATAAAAAATTAAGTTGATCTTATTAGAATCAAAATTTCTTACTGAACAAAATTTCAGAAGACAAGTTTTTGAAAATCATTACACATCATTAATTATCTATGGTTTACAAAAATATTTTAAAATATCTTTTTTTCCAATTCATCAATAATACACATCCTACAATTATCCACACATTTGAAAATATACAAAATTCACCATAAGAAGAGAACACGATTTTATTTATAACAAAGGATTACACCACATAGCTATGGTCTTGTTACATATCCCCTTATCACACCAGTATGTGACCTAAGTGTAAGGTGTGTTATGGTGAGAGAATCTGAGGGTGGCTCGACCAACATTGCACGAGTAGTAATTTCTATCAGCTTGAACTTCTCACGAAGGCGATTCAATTCTTGCTTCACACGATGAAGTTTGGCTTGGGATTGGTCCAGAGCAAAGACCAGTGGTGCTACCTCCTTCCCAAGTTCTATTAGATGGGCTTTGATCGGCTCGAGACTACCGGATGAGGCTATTGAATCTTCTTTCAATATTAATTAACCCCGATCACTTGTATTTAGAGACAATAAATGCAACATTTAGTTTCCAACATTCATACTGACCAATGGTCATATAACAGACGAAACCCAACGGTCTTATTTTAATTATACTTATGTTATCAAATGAAACAATTTTTTTAGTATAAAAATAAAATAACATACAAAATTAGGAAACAAGATTTATTCAAAATTTTGGTTTGATACATTTTTCATGTGTGGTTATTTCTCTATTTAATGAATCTATTTATTTTAATCTTCTACACATCTACATTGATATATTTGGTTTTTTGTGTTCTGGTACATTAAGATAAATTCTCCAATATTTTAATGTCTTTCAACATATGTCGCCTCCCCCAATCCTATAGAGGCGAGCATGGGGTAGTTATGGCTTCAGTCTCCTTGGGTCGGGTAGTGATAGATTGGTATCATAGAAGTCCATTACTTGGTAAAATGTTTGGAGTATTTACCATATGAATTTTTTTTGGGATTTAGGGAAAAAAATTCAATGCGTTTTGAGTACAACTTTCGGGCTTGGGAATCTAGTGTTGGTGCAGTGACTTACATATACATTCACTAGGACATTTACTACCTACAAGTCAACATGGTATACAAATGCATTGCTTGCAGGAATCAATGGTACATGAATCCTATATGATTTATTATTTGACTATCATTCTTTAGTCAGCTCCCCATTGTATATAGATATGTTCATCTGACCATGGTAGGTCTTGAATGAATTTCCAGGATGACTCTATGATCACATCCAACTAGCTTACTGACTATGGATCATTATAACAACATGATGAGTGAGGTGACCCCAGTTTAGGGTACATCATATGAGATCTTTTCACGAGGCAGACATATGATATTACCACCACTTGTTGACTATAATATCATACTAGTAGTGCAGGAAGACTATGTAAGAAAGCTTAGCGCACTCAGCGATTTATAATGCCAAAGGCTGCGAAGGTTTCATGAAGAACCAGATCCCTATGTATTGGAGGATTGTCTATAGTTGGAGTTTCATGCCTTTAGGATTATTCTAAAACTAATCGATCAATAGGTTGTATGGGAAGTATCCTTCTAAATTTAGTAGTTGGTTGTTCTTGGAGTCTTTTTACATATATTCATGATGACATGTCATTCTGATCTTTTAGCAATTCACAATTCATTTCCCCCCTTATACTACACTGTTAGACAAATTTTGTATCATAAACTAAAATTTTAATAATATATTTAACAACATGTTTGATTGATTTATTTTGTGTTAATTACATTATAAAGGGTCATTTATCTTGTTTGGCTGATTTCATTGTTATTGGATGTGATTTGGATGGCCCATAACAAAGTTGATGAAAATTGGCCCAAATCACATAGGAATCCAAGATAATATGTTGAATAAGATACACAAAGATACTAATTCATAGATCTAATTGTACTGATATTCTTTTCACATGTCAAAAATTCATTAGGAAACAACTTTGATGAAGACACTCAAGCCCAATTCTTTTATCTTTTGGACCAACTAGATTGATCTGTCCGACGAACAGAATATGAATGAAGTCAAAAATTTCATTTTATATTTCACAAATATCATAATTTATAGTCGTAAAAATCCATCAAAAAATTATCTAAACATATTAAATAGGTTTTAAAACAGGTTTTTAGTTTTTTAATGTGAAATGAGACATTATAGAGGCCAAAAATCATGGTCGAAGTGGTTTTAAGAAATCTTGGTGATCAAAATCGCCTTCCACTTTGGCTATAAATATAAACCTTGGGTACCCCATTTATAAGTTCAAACAAAAAGTAAATCTCTTCAATTTTGGAGTTACCTAGGATTCATATCTCAACCCTAAATGTTTTGGAGGCCCCTCACCTCATATGGAGATCAAGGATGAATAAGGTCATCAACCTGAGCTTCCTCCTCCTCTCGATGTCGGGCTAAACGATGGACGTTTGTTGTGAGGCAGAAACACACAATACAAGGGAGTTACAACACATATGATATCTAATTTTTGGGATTTATTTGACTGTTAAAAAATTTATTTCCATTTATCATGCACTATTTTCTATTTCAATTCTTGTTTCTACTCATGGGATTGATTTAGCATCAATTTCTAACCAATCTGTGTGAGGGTTGACTATGTGACTAGTGCTATTCTAATTGAAAAAAAGTAATCCTTTAATTTCCCATTTTCATGAGATTTCAATATACTTTTTTAATATCTTATCTTATCCATTAGTGATGGACCTTGTCAGTACAATTGTTATGTAAATGTTTGGTATTTCACGCATTGAAATAAAATCATTGGAATTAATCTGAATATTAATTAATTACAACAAACAAATTATTTCAAATATTAATGAGTATCTAATAAAAATTAACTTTAATTGTTTTTATTGAAATCAAATAATCCCCTTTGTATCTTTTTTTTTTGAAATCCACTTGGGGTTTCAACTATTAAACTCTTTAAAATACGTTATTTTCTAAAAAACTATTTTCAAAACCACCACCTCTTTTAGTTCTTTTTATTAAAAATGAACATTATACCCTATAATAGATCCTTGATAGATAAACTAGTGTCCAATATATAATTTAATTCATCTTTAAAATTATAATAAATTTTATTTTCAAGTACAAATTTGTCAAATTTTGGCAGGATTTCTAGAAGGGGCTTCAGTTTTTAGTTCGTTTTTTATACAAATTTTTTAAATTTGGTGAATATTTATTTGTTTTATCTTCTACATTTACATTTATATTTGTGTTAGAATGTATTATTTGTATATGTTTTTTGCATGATTCATTCTAATCTAAGAGATTTACCAGCTTTTGAACCAGAACTGGGGAGGATTGGGCGTTAGTGACACCAAGATACACAAGAGAACCCTTTGAATGAGGACAACCAAAACATTAAAAGTCTTATTGATCCATGTTCATAATCTAGAACCAACATTAAAAATGAAATAAACTTGTATAATATGGTTTATAATAACTATAAATTAAAGGATCTATCATCACCTGATGTAGAGATCCATCCTGCATATTTTCAAATACAATTTGAAGCACCTTATTTTGAAATAATATCCATTTTAATTCAGCTATTACCAAGATTCCATGGATTCTTGAGAGAGGATCAACATAAACCCTTAAAATAATTTCACACAATGTTTTTAACATTAAATCCATTTAATTTGGTTGAATAAGAAGTAATGAATGGGTTATTTCCTTTTTCTTGAGAAGGCATTACAAAAGATGGGTTGTATTATGTTAATTCCCCATTTAGAGGCTAGGCGGACATTAAATGCCTTTTTCATGAAAAATATTTTCAATCCAATTGAACTACAATAGTATGGAATAAAATTTGTGGGATAATAAAATCCTAATGGGAAACCCATTATGAATACTATGGATGATTTAAAAGGATTTTTTCAAGTTTCACACAATAACGACCCAAACTTTCATCAATGTAAATCCCTCTTGATGAAATTAAATGTCTCTTTATGTAAAATTTTTATATAAAATGTTAACTTCATTGGTTTTATGTTTTTTGATTTTAAAATACTGTTATTAATTTTTATCATTGAAAATATAGTCATTGAATTGTGATCACATGATTAGTATAAATATAGGTCTTTAACGAATCTAATTTACTCCGACGAAGGAAGTGATGGCCTCATCCAGTAGACATGCCCCATACGAAGTCCATTTTCTAGAGCTCGGTAAATAATTGGTGTCATAGGGATTCTCTCTTGACCAAGACCAAGTCGAGCTTCAACATGTTAAGCTCAAGTGGGACTGCTTATGAGAGAAGTAGAAGTTGATAGAGATTACCACCTGAGCAATGTTATTCCAGCCACCCCAAAAGAAGGTCACCAACGCTCACCTTACCATTCAGTATTATGCAGGTGTTATAAGGTGTTATGTAACAAGAAATTATCACTATAGTCATGTACATTATTTTTGTATATAACAATTAATATACTTTGTTATTATTATTGTTACCCTGTAAATAGTTTTTAAAGCACAAATTTTATTTTTAGTTTTTGTTCAACTAACAAATCTATTTTGATGAATTTTTGAATTTTTGAATTAAATAGTATTTTAATAAAATATTATTATTATTATTAAATTAATTTTTATTAAATTTAAATTATTCTATAATTTTATGAATGCAATCTTAATTTTTATTAAGGTTTGAAAGCCATTTTTGTCAAAAACCCATGAATTTTTGATTAATGACGATTTCTCTTTTAAAAGTGAAAATTAACATATATAGAAAATAATATAAATATAATAAATATTATTTCCGGAATCAGGATGTTGAAATTAGTCATCGGTGAATTTTTTATAATTTTCTGAGATAGTAATATGTTTAGGTAAAAATTATATACCATTGAAATATATAATGTGTTTTATGACATGCTAATGACCCAATAGTGATGTAATAAAATACTATAAGCCTTATGTTCGGCCAATAGTTGTTTTATCATTAAAATAATGTGATTTTGGGTTTGTTTGACTTATTTTACAAAGCATTAATGGACCCTTCAAGACCTATTAAACATCTTGTCTTTTTAAATTGATTTTTTTGGGAGTGTGACTCACCTCCACAAAAGAAAACCCATTATTATAAGAAGTTATTAATTTGGCCTAATAAATTATTTTTTTCCACTTCCCTTTGCCAAAAATCATGGGCAAAAACCATGAATTGGTTTATAGTTTGGATTAGTTTAATGTGAGGTGTCCCAAACCTAAATAATAATGAATTTCCACACCTTTCCTATATAAACTCACACAAGCTCCCACTTTCTACTCACTCAAAGACTTTGGAGTTCATCCAACCTCTACCCTAATCTCTCTATAATCCTCCCATGGTGCCCCAAGATCCCAAGAATCCTCTTTCAAGACTCTCTCAATCTTTTGGAAGCACACTTCCATGTAAGGTTTTTTTCTTCCTTTCTCATTTTTGCCCAATTTTCATTAAATTGTTTTGCCTTTTAATTTCATTTATAAATGTTGGGGTATGTTTTTGAACCTCCCCCATAATTCCCTATTTATTACTTAAGGATGGGATACCCCTCTCTCTCACTAAATGCCTCCCATGTACACCTGTTACTATGCCGAAATTCCGAATGGAATTTCTCTCTCCCCTTTTAGATTCAAGAAATCCTTTTGAATCATGAATCTAAATTCCATTAAAATTGTTGGGAAATGTATCTATATGACTCCCTTACATTACGTTTCATGTACATATTATGAGACAACCCTTTCTCTCTAATCAACCATTTTTATGAATTCTTACGTCACGCAGTTATGCTACCAAAATTGCACCGATTTTCCAAGCCAATGTCATTGTGTAGTGAATACAATACCCATTTCTCTATCAAGGGTATTAACCTTTATGCACATTTACTTATTGATTATAAAGATTCATATTTGAATACAACATTCCTTTATCATGGAATAAATGATTATGTTTTATGAATCCATGTTATATAATTCATGTGGCACACTTATACATGAAATGAAATGTTAAAGAATGGTGTGCTCTTATAGCGCTTTAATGCATTGGGTTAAGAATTATATGATGATATGTCATGTTAAATGGGTGTTTACTCATGATAATTCAAGTGAAACAATTTTTTACTCAGGCTTCATGTGCAATGATGATTTAATCATGCTCTGTGTGTAATGAGCCTTGACTCATGTTAATTCCATGTTAAGTGTTGTTGCCACATTCGCATGTTATGATTATCATGATTTATCATGCCTTAATGTTTATTCATATATTGTGGTATAATAATATTCTTATTGTCTATCATGTATTATATTACTCATGTTACTCCATGTTTATTCTCGTACTCGATTTTATAGCTCACCCTTTTCTTATGCATGTCCTCAGGTTATCCCATGAAATGCTAAGTACGAGGGAATGTAGTGGTCATGTAAATGAAGTTTTAAAATAAGAAGTTGTTTTTCATGTTGTAAGTTGTTATGTAATGATCCTAATCTCCAAATAATCTATACCTCTTGATCTTCTATGTTGTATCAAATGAAGTTTATGTAATAAATTGTGTTTAATTGTGTAATAAAAAGCAGGTTTGTCATAGTTGATATTAGAGGATAGGTTTAGTTATTTTTGTGATTAATTTTAGGAAACCCTAGTAAATCCTTAGGGAGAAGACTAATTATAATAAAAACGTCCCTTTGTTTTGGTGAGTATTGATTAAGTGTTTTATCAAGAAAATACATCACATTCTGGATACAAGTAGGTAGAGGCTTATCTGGCACAGATGTATCCTAGGGGTAAAACCTGAAAATACCTCTTTCTACTAGACTCAAAGGATAAGTGGTGCAGGACAACATGCATTGTTGAACTCTTGGTTACAACAATCCCAGGGGATATGCTTTGGTAAATTCAAAAACATAGTATAAACCATTATTATGGGACAAAAGAATGCCCTAAGAATATATGTTAGAAAGTAGATCATGGATAACATATATTGAATCCAATAGATTCGTTTGTTAAGGAAATAAAATTTATTTATAAGTCATTATTTTTTTCCTTGTATTACCCTTTACATGTTACCCATAACTTTCCTTTTATTCCAGCCAATGGCCGGTAATAGGAGGAATCAGGCTAACAATCGATGTAAAGATCAATGTGATGACTATACTAATGACATGCTCATTCCAATGGGAGTGGGAATCACGAACTTTGTCACACTTCTCTCTCAGCTAACTCAATATTTTAATAGAAACATGGTTCAAGAAGGAAGTTCAACCCCCCCCCCCCCACAAGAAAGAACAAGTCGATGTCTAGAGCTTCATGAGACAAAGGCCTCCTACTTTTAATTAATCATCTGATCCCTCAATCGCTGAACAATGGATCAACTCCATTGAAAATTTCTTATCCATACTTCAATGTTCTTAACAAAGGAAGAATCTCTTGGATTCCTATAATATGGAGGGTGATGCTGATCAATGGTGGACGTTGATCTAAAATACAAAGCCTATGGAGGAGATCGAAGGGTTGGAATGGAAGGATTTTTGGAAGATGTTTTCCGGTAAATATTTTCCGCACACCCTCCAGCTTAAGATTGAAAGGGACTTCCTTGCCCTCAAATAAAAATGACGACAAATATATTAGAGCATATGATGAAAACTTCACATGGATTTCATGATACACTTCTGGCTTTGTCGTTACCCCTGAATTCAAGGTTCACCACTTATTTGGTGGGATGAAACCTAGCCTCCGGAAAGCACTGGCGATCCGTGACTTTAACAGCTATGAGGAAATTGTCTGATGTTCCCTCAAGGATGAAATGGAGATAGGAGAGTCTCAGGTGTATCATGGGGATAAGAAGCATAAGGGGGACTTTAAAGCGGGAGGTTGGATGGATAAATCCAACGGTTCTAAGAAGATCCAGCACCCCACTTGCCAAAGGTGGGGAAAGAAGCACCCTGGAAATTGCTTGAAGGGGACAAGGAAATGCATTAGTTGTGGAAGATAAGGTCTCCTAGTTATAAATTGTCAGTAATAAACACCTACGGCTATGAAAAAGTAGAGGAATTAACCATTTGAACCTCAACGCGTGGTTCATTTCTCCAACTGCAAAGAACTAGGGAACCTTGAAAATCAGTTCCTTAAGCCAAGGGTTTTCTAATGCAACCAAAATCCCCCAAAGCAACAAGGGTGAGAATTTTCCATAAATACTGCTGAAGGGGACCCCGAAAATAAAGTGGTGATAGGTACGCTAGTTATTCATTCAAGAATAGAGAATGTATTTTTTGATTCAGTTTCTAATCATTCTTTTATATATCTAAATTTTAGAATAACTATCCCATCACCACCACAAATCATGGAAGTGAAGATGTTGATGAGTAGGTCAAATGGGGAAATCATTGAATCCCATCAATATAACTCCTCCCCAGTCATAATCTATGGATTAAACATCCCAAAAAACTTTTTCATACTCCCTCTGGTGGAATTTTTTGCAATTCTCAGCACGGATTGGATTTCCTTATATATAGTCAACATAAATTACCTTGAGAGGTAAATCACTCTCCAAGTAGAGAATCGGCCCCCGATTCTTTACAAGTGCAAGGAGGAAAATGAATCTTCATTAGCTCTATCATCTCAAGCGTGGATATTATTTCCCTAGGATAACACATATCTGGCTCAGATGATTGAGTCTAAAGAGGCAAACATCCTAGAAGACATGCCTATTGTGTGGGAATTCGCTGAAGTGTTTCCCAAGGAAATTCCCGGTCTTCCTCCTAGAGAGATGTTGAATTATCAATTGAACTTATTCCTGTGGAATTACCAATAACCAAAACTCTATATAGAATCGATGTTGTGGAGCTTGAAGAGCTGAAGAAAAAACTACAGGAGAATCTGGATAATGGGTTTATACGCCTAAGTGCTTCACCATAGGGTGCATCAATCCTCTTCGTCGAGAAGAAGGATGGGTCAATGCACCTTTTCATAGATAATCGTGAGCTCAACAAAATCACGATAAAGAACAAGTATCCTCTCCGATGAATTTATGACTTGTTCGATCAGCTGTGTGGAGAAAAATACTTCTCCAATGTGGATTTCTGGTTAGCATATTATCATGTAAGGGTGAAGAAGAAAGATATCCCCAAGACTACATTTCGTACAAGATACGGGCACTATGAATTCATTGTAATGCCTTGAGGACTCAGTAATCCTCCAACAATCTTAATGGACATGATTAATAGAGTCTTCAGAGATTACTTCGACAAATTTTTGGTAGTCTTTATAGATGATATTATGATATACTCCAAAACCAAGGAGGATCATGAGGAGCATCTTGGAACAATACTAGAGACCTTATGGAAGGAGAAGCTCTATGAAAAGTATAGAAAGTGTGAGTTATAGTTGAAGGAGGTCTCATTCTTGGGCCATATCATCACAAGGAATGGGATATCTGTGGATCCCTCCAAAACTGATGCAATTGAGGGATGGTCGAGTCCAACAATGGTAACGTATATCCATAGCTTCTTGGGGTTAGTCGGATATTATCGAAGATTTGTAAGAAATTTCTCACGATTCTCCAACCCTCTTACCAAGCTAACTCAGAAGGGAGTAATGTTTTTGTGGTGTAATGAATGTGAATAAAGCTTCAAGTATTTGTAAAAGATGCTTATCAATGCACCTGTGCTCACATTACCCACAAGTGGAGAAATTTTTGTGGTATTCAGTGATGCTTCAAAGATGGGCCTGGGATGTGTGTCGATGAAAAATGAAAAAGTCATTCCCTATGCTTCAATGCAATTGAATGTTCACGAATAGAATAATCCAACACATGACCTCGAGTTGGCTGATGAGATCTTCTCTTTGAAAATTTCACGACATTATCTCTTTGGGGAGAACTGTGAAATATATATGTACCACAACAACCTCAAGTATATATTCACACCGAAAGAGTTGAACATGTGCCTACAAAGATGGTTAGAGCTGATCAAAGACTGTGATTTCTCAATCCATTACCACTCTGGTAAAGTGAACAAGGTGGAACATGCCCTAAGAAGAAAAGAACCATTGATTCTATCATTAATGAGAATTGAAAAGGATCCAATCTTCTTATATTTGTTGAATATGGGCATTGGAATCATAAAAAATGTAAAATCATCCATCCTTTCACAAATTATTTCTCAACTATCACTTTTAGGAAGGATAAAATATTCTCAAAACGATGATGTGGGAATTCAGGAAAAAGTGGAAGCTATCAAAAAGGGAAATCCCCAGAGTTTATGGTTAATGAAGAAGGAATTGTGAGATTTGGGAGAAGAATATGTATTCCATCATGTCTAAAGGTGAAGAAGGAACTTTTGGATTATGCACATAGTTCAAATTTCTCTATTCACCCAGGAAACACAAAGATGTATCGGGATTTCAAATAACATTATTGGTTGGATAATATGAAGAAGGAGATCACTGGATATACATAAATATTCCTGGTGTGTCAGCAAGTGAAGTCATAGAGGTAGAAGTATAAGGGGATGATGCAACCATTTCCCATACCATAATGGAAATGAGAGAACATCACCATGGAATTTTTCATTGGACTTCTGAAGAAATATGAAAGAAACAATGCAATCTGGGTTGTTGTGGATCTTCTTACAGAGGCTAAACACTTCATTGCTTTTTGAGAATATTGTCTACTGGATCAATTGGCTTAGATATATATCAGGTAAGTGGTAAGGCTCTATAGAGTACCACTATCTATTGTGTCCGATCACGATCCAAGATTCACTTATATGTTTTGAAAGAGTCTTCAACATGCTCTAAATACTAAATTGAACTTCAGTAAGGCCTATCATCCTCAAACTGATGGCCAATCCTAGAGGACTATTCAAACACTTGAGGACATGATGAGAGCGTGCTCAGTAGACCTTAAAGGAGCATGGGATCAACATCTTCCTCTGGTTGAGTTCTCATATAATAAAAGTTTCCAATTGAGCATCCAAATGGAACCATATGAATCCCTGTATGGTAAAAGGTGTAGAAACCCAGCTTGTTGGGATGAGGTCGGAGAGCGTAAGCCGCTTGGACCAGAAATGGTCAAAGAAATGGTGGAGAAGTTGAAAACCATTCAGCAGCATATCAAGACATCCTAGAGTCTACAGAAGAGTTATGCAGTTAACCGTCGACGGGACCTTGAGTTTATAATTGGATATATAGTATTTCTATGCATATCTCCATGGAAGAAGGTCCTGAGTTTTGGAAAGAAAGGGATGTTAAGTTCAAGGTACGTCGACCCCTTAGAGATTCTTGATCATGTTGGGGTTGTGGACTATCAAATATCACTTCCCCCTACCATAGCCGAAGTACATGATGTCTTTCATGTATCCCTCTTAAGTAAGTACATACCAGACCCTTCACATGTAATCTCTTCAGAGGTGGTACAGTTAGAGGATGATCATTCTTATGATTAGAAACCAGTGAAGATCATAGATCATAGAGAAAAAGATCAACGAAATAAGACAATTCTCCTCATCAAGGTGTTGTGGTGAAATCACAAGTTTGATGATGCAATGTGGGAATCAGAGGAAATGATGAAGTTGATTTACCCACATATATTTTAGTGTGGGAAAATAAAATTATGAGGGAGAAATTTTTTTAAGGGGGGAAGATTGTAACAACCCAAACATTCATTAATGGAAATCCCACTTGATCAAATTAAATGGATCTTTATCTAAAATGTTTATATAAAATTTCAAATTTGTTGGTTTTATGTTTTTGGATTTTAATAAACTATTATGAATTGTGACCATTGTTAATATAGTCGTTGAATAGTGATCGCATGATTAGTATAAATATAGGTCTTTAAAAAATCTAATTTACTCAGACAATGGAAGCGATGGCCTCATCCAGTAGACGTGACCCAAACGAAGCCCATTAGTCGGAGCTCGGAAAAGTGGTCGAATCATTGGGATTTTCTCTTGACCAGGCCCAAGCCAAGCTTCAAGAGGTTAATCTCGAGAAGGACCACCTATGAGAGGAGTGGAAGTTGATAGAGATTACCACCCGGGTAATGTTATCCGAGCCACCCCAAGAGTCGGTCACCATCGCACACCTTACCCTTTGGTCTTATGTGGGTTTTATAAGTTGTTATGTAACAAGACATTAGAACTATGGTCTTGTACATTATTTTTGTATATAATAGTTAATATACTTTCTTTTTATTATTGTTACCTTGTAAATAGTTTTTAAAGCACACATAGTATGTTTAGTTAATGCTCAACTAAGAAATATATTTTGATGAATTAATGGATTTTTGAATTATATAATATATTAATAAAATATAAATATAACTATTAAATTAATTTTTATTAAATATAAATTATTTTATAATTTTATGAATGCAATCGTAATTTTTATTGAGGTTTGAAATGGTTTTTTTTCAAAACCCATGAATTTTCAATAAATGTCAATTTTTATTTTAAAATTGAAAATTAACATATTTAGAACATTATTTAGATAAAATAAATATTATTTCAGGAATCATGATGTCAAAATTATCCAGTGGTGAATTTTTCAAAATTTTCTGAGACAGTCAAATTTTTGGTTAAAAATTAAATTCCGTTTAAATATATAATGTGTTTTATGACATCATAATGACCCAGTAGTGATGTAATAAAATACTATAAGCCTTATTTTATGTCAATATATGTTTCACCAATAAAATAATGTGATATTGGGTTTTTTTGACTTATTTTACAAAGCATTAATGGACCCTTCAAGGATTATTTAGCATCTTGTCTTTTTAAATTGATATATGTGGGAGTGTGACTCACCTCCACATAAGAAACCCAATTATTTTAAGAAGATAGGAATTTGGAATTATAAAATATATTTTTCAACTTCCCTTTTCCAGAAACCTTGTGAAAAAACCATGGTATGGTTTGTGGTTTGGATTAGTTTAATGTGAGATGTCCCAAACCTAAATAATAAAGAATTCCCTCACATTTCCTATATAATCCCACACAAGCTCCCACTTTCTCCTCACTAAAATCCTTTCGAGTTCGTAAAAACTATGCACTATTCTCTCAAGAATCCTAAAAAGGTGCCCCAAGCTCCCAAGAAGCCTCTCTCAAGCCTCTCTCAAGCCTTTGGAAGTACACATCCAAGTAATGGTTTTTTCTTCCTTTCTCATTTTTGTACAATTTTCATTAAATTTTGAAGCCTTTTAATTCCAATTATAAATGTTGGGGTATTCTTTATCACCTCCCCTATAATTCCCTATTTATGTTTTAATGATGGGAGACCACTTTCTCTCTCACTAAATGCCTCCCATGTACACCCGTTATATTTAGAAATTCTGAAAGGAAATTCTCTCTCCTCTTTTACATTCAAGCAATTCTTTTTCGTCATGTCTCTAAATTCAATTATAATTGTTGGGAAATGAATCTATATGACCCAATTACTTTCCATTTCATGTGAATATGATGATACACCCCTTTATCTCTCATCAACCATTTTTATGAATTCTTACGTCACGCCGTTACGCTGCCGAAATTGCACTGATTTTCCCAGCCAATGTCATTGTGTAGTGAATACCGTGCCCATTTCTCTATCAAGGGTACTCACCATAATGAACATTTAAATATTGATTATAATGTTTTATTTTTTAATTTCACATTACTTTATCTTAGAATAAAGGATTATGTTTTATGAATCCATGTTATATGATCCATGTGGAACACTTATGCATGAAATGAAATGTTTAAGAAGGGTGCGCCTTTATAGCACTCCAATGCATTAGGTTAAGAATAGTATCATGATACATTATTTGAAAGGGGTGTTTACTCATGATAATTAAAATAAACGAGGTTCTACTCATGCTTCATGTGCAATGAGGATTTACTCATGCTCCATGTGCAATGAGCCTTGGCTCATGCTAATTCCATGTTACGTGTTGTTGCCACATTTACATTTTATGATTATCATGCTTTATAATGACTTTATGTTTATTCATATATTATTCTATAATAATACGACTATTTTATAAAATTTATTGTGTTCATCATGTTACTCCATGTTTATTCCTTTACTGGGCTTTATATCTCCCCTTTTTTATGCATGTCCTCAGGTTATCCCATGCAATGCCAAGTATGAGGGAATATAGTATTCATGTAAATGATATTTTCAATAAAGATGTTGTTTTTAATGTTTTAAGTTGTAATTTAATGATCCTATGAACCAAAGACACTAGACCTATTGATCTTCTTTGTTGTATATAATGAAGTTTATGTAATAAATTATGATTAATTGCATAATAAAAATGTAGGATTGTCATAGACACACCAACAAATAACTTATGAAATTTTAATATATGATATTTTGTGATGGTTTTATTTATATTGATCAAGAAATTATTTATCTTCCAACTGGTGGTGATTTGGTTGATAAACCCCCAGTCACTTCAAGGAATCTCAATGGAAACATGGCACAGAACACACAAAATTTTAGTTCAAGGTCTAGTGCACCCATTCTAGGTGTCCAAGAGGAGAACAATTCTGAGTTTGAGATAGTGGAAATGAAGTTTCAATAGGTCAGTAAACTTCTATGATAACTCACTCTTTCCCACTGGAAATAAAAATCTCCATCTCCTACCCAGTATGTTATGTATTCTACTTGCACTAATTATTCTGACTGATTCCCTCAACTGAGAGAGACTTATGAGATTTGTGAGGCAATATTACCAAGAAACACTAATAACTAACCAATTAGGAAAGAACTGTACTATTAATCCATCCTTGGGTGGAAATAAAACCCTTTTTTATTGGAAATGTGGTATTCAAACCAACCTAAACAACCATATAACCAATCATGGAAGTGTATGTTTCCACCACCACTACCCAATAATCATTGTAACACCCTGATATTTTATGAAAAATATTCTTTTAATTTCATTAATGTCTTGTGTTGTATTCTACACCAAGATTACCTTGTGCAATACGCAACACCGTATTAGCTTGCATTATACGCAACACTATTCTTGGATCGTGTTACACACAATTTTGATAATAGTTATTCTATGCAACATTGAGTATATATATATTCAATGTATAAATGAAATATGGTTGGATTCTTTTATACGAAACAACGAAGGATTCTTTCACAACAGGTAACCCTGACTTGGCTTGCATTACATGCAATCGCGACTTTCCTCGATAGCGTGTGTTGTGCGCAATACTGGGTTTTAATAAACAGTGATATATTATTATAATATTGTCATGATCTAGCCGTTATGAATAGTTTTAACTATTTTTTTAATTTTATAACATTATTATTCATCTTACACATTTCTAGAACATGGTATAAGAAGAAAATAAATTTTTCGGGTAAAATAAGTATTTTTAAAAAAATGCAGTTTTGCCGCCTTCTGATTGCGCACCCACTTTAAATCTAGTTTTTGGCATGTTTATATGTTAAATTTGAAAAAAATAAAATTATTCTTTTGAATCTTGATATAAAAATTTACATTAGATAATGTTTTGATATTTTTCCGATAACTTTTGATATTTTAATGAATAGTAAAAACACGCTATATTTAAATTAAAAACAACTTTTTTAATCGTAATATCTTATGTGGTTAAATTATAATATTGAATTGTTTTAAAGTATAAATAGAATATATTTTTACCATTTAATATAATTAATGTCATTGGCATAGATTTTACCTTGAATTCGTAGGTTAAATCAATTCAATCTTTTGCAATGTTTTAAATAAAAACCCGTTTTTATTCAACAACGGGATTAATTTTAATTTAATTTCTGAAACTTCTGTGTTTTGAATTTTAAAAAATGGATTCCATATTTAAAATCAGTGGGTCCAAATTATGTTAATAGGCTACTTTTTATTTTTGGGAATTATGAATAGTAACTACGATAAATTTTATTTACCATAGTTAAAGGTAAATCGGTTAATTAAGGGTAAATATAATATCTTAAAATTACCCAAAAAAATGTCAAAATCCTATTGGATGACTAAAAGTATACCCATATCACCTAAGGGTCGGATTAGATTCATTTAATTAAATTTTTTCAATGAAAATAATTTAATTATTATTAAAACCAAAGAATGTGACAACATGTCACTTTCTTAAATCTTATAAGTATAATAATTTTAATCTAGCGATAAATTTCATGAAACATCAAACATGAATAGTATCCAGAAAGATAATACAATTATCTACATCATAGTAATTTATTTAGAATTTTTAGGGATTAAATAATTATCATTTATTATGACACAAAGATGATGCAGTAATTTTCTTATTAATGAAATATTGACATAATTGATGTTATAAATGCCAAAATAAATGTAATTTGAGACTTTTTATGACTTACACTAATTTAATAGGTTAATATTACATGTTATTGTTGATTTACGTAACTTGGTTCGAACTTATCATTCTGTTATGAATTTCATAAAAATCATGTGCCAAATAGTGTCAAAATTGACATAAAATAGGTTTTAAAACAAATATTATATTATTAATTGTTATTTTCTTCCTAAAAATCTAAGGATCGGCCAAATGACTTATATATGATTATATATATTAATAATAAACAACTTGGGATTCTTTTGGCTTGATATAGTATGTTTCTTAACCATATAGTGTAAGAAAACAAAAAGACACGGTAAAAGTTAAATTATTTAACTTAGATTTAAATCTAATTGATAAGGTTAAAATAATAACCTAAACTTGTATAAATACTATTGGATGAGAGTATTTCGACCCATACCCATCTAATCCTCGAAATAAATCAATTTGGAGCTATTTAAAACCGAACATGACTTTATAATAAAATAATATTTTTAGTTATTCCAAAGGAGCCCCTCTCCTCCCTTATAAAAGGACACCTCCTCCCTCTCTTCCTCACACAACATTCAGCCTTCAGGCTCGGCCAAACCCTGCCCAAATCTCTTCTCCACTTCCCTAGAAACATACTAGAGGTTCTGGTCTTCCTCAAAGTCCAATTTTAGTGCCCAAAGAGGAGGTCTCAAAGAGGCGCTTCAAAGAAGAGGTAATTTCCGTTACCAATTATTTCACCTTTATTTCTTCTTCCACTTCTTCTTCTTAGGTTGTTTCATTATGAAGTAATAAAATCAGTATCACTAATATACTGATATGTTATTATATGTATGATACAATCCAAATTCACCATCTATACATTCTACGGAAAATGAAATCACCACGCGTGCGTACGTACGGAATACCGTCTCCACGCCGTGGTGTAATCTGTTTTTCCACCAACACCTTACATGGATGGGTATTATGGTGTAAAAAATAACTATACATTGTTATCATAACATCATAATGATTCTTATATATTGTATCATCCACTCCAATTCAATTCAATAATTATGGAAATGATATCATTGCTCGTGCGTATGTACGGACTACCGTCTCCACGACGCGATGAGATTCATTCTCCATGTTAACCATTTAAGAATGATTATGAAGTATATATAAGAAATAATAATGAAATATATAAAATTATAAAGCTACTGGATTTATTTGTATATATATGTATATCATCTACTTAATTCCACTCAATTCAATAAGGAAACGAAAACAGCGTTCAGGCGTACGTACGGCCTACCGTCTCCATGAACGGTGTATTTCATTCCATTTATCGATCAATTATATATATTTATATTCTGAATATATATTATATATAAATCATGTTTTATATTCTATAATTAATTAATAATTATCTAAGTAATCATATGAATAATTACAAGTTAAAACACAAACGACAAATGAGACAATTTTACCCAAAACGCTACTTTAACATGAATTTACAAAAGAACGGGTAATATAAAGTCATAAGTGAACAATATAAGATATAATAACAATTAATATGATTCTTTAATAAGTCAATGACATTATTTAAATCATTATACAGGAGGTTCAGACACTTACGAAGCAAATCGGACCTAAGGTAAGGGAAATATCACAATCTCATTTTTATTCGAGATTGTTTATACTTTGGTATTTACTGGGGTGTATTTTATCATCCACATACATGTTTCCTAAATATGTAATATTTATATCCTTATACAAAATTTTATATCCAATTTTACCCTTCGGTGTGTTTTTAGTAAAAGATATGAAAGGAATCTTTTGTCATTTTTCGTACGAGGTAGTTTTTGACTTTTCCGACAAAAGTACGAGAAGAATGTTTTTTTAACTTAAACGGAACGAATAGATTTTTACGGTTTTATAAAGCCTTATTTTCATGAAGATTCCTTTAAAAGATTTCATGACTATTTTCAATAAAATATCTTTCTTTTAAAATTGCATGACGTTTTTTGAAAAGAAATTGATTTTGAAGAAGAAAAGAATATTTTCCTCAAGAATTCATTTCAAGTGTTTTATCAAAATTATTTCCCATATAAGATAACATAGGGTTATGTTTATATCCCTATTATTACATTGATTTGGTTATGTTGTGATGGAATTGTGTTTATTAATTCCTTTATCTTATATGAATTCTTTTATGATGTCACGATGTTTATGATTCCCATTTTTGTTACATGGGTTATGCTATGATATATGATTTATGATTTTATGGCACACATAAGAATGGTATCATTATGAGATGGGTGGGACCTATATCTCCCTCCAATGCATTGGGTAAAGATTTTATATCTCATGAGATAGACATGGCTGAAATGGTAGGTTATACCGGTTCAGTGAAACAGGACTGAAACGAGGGTAACTCGGTTCAGAAAGGGACTTTGTCCACTAAGATAGTCTTGGAAATGAGTCTTGACTAACAAGAAATGATTCTCTATGATGATGTGTGAATGCCACAAAGTTTCATGTTTTTTGTTATGATTATTGTGATTACATTTCACTGCCATGATTTACCCCATGTTATGAAATTATGATCTCTTTTGCAGGTTAAGATTTCCAAAAGTTATGTGCTTATGTATATGATGTGATTGACATTTCTTTTGTTTACCCTTACTAAGAATTTGAGCTCACCCTTTTTTATTTTCTTTTCCCCAGGATATAAAGAAAGGTTTTAGGTATAATAAAAAGGAAGATCTATATGGGAGATGTTGAAGATCTTTCACCATGATTAGAGGATTATATTCCCAGTTTCCAAAGACACTAAACTATTACGGTCCTTATGTGTGTGTTTTTGTTATGTACTAAGTATTCCGAAAATGTAATGTAATGTCAATGTACGTCAAGCTTCGGGTCTCTACAATTGGTATCAGAGGAAAGGATTAGTCAACCTTTGGAAACTAGGATGCGAAAACGTTAGTGAGATCCCTAGAAATATTTCTAAAGTATGTCTGGGGATGCCCCTAAGGATAAGTATACGTATAGGATATAGTCCTAGAATTATGGTAACGATATTAGATTAAACCAAATATTTTAGATATTGATGTTACTCCCCCTTTATTATGATTTTTTCCTCTCACACTATTCTTTTTTGGTTTTAGAAAATGATTGGAAACAAGATGATTCACGATAATGGAGGATATGATGGACAATGGAATGATATTTTTCATGAGCAACCAAATGAGATGGGATTTGGAAGTCCAAACATCATTATTATGCCGAATCAGCAATCTCATAATATGATCAATAAAGTAAAATTTGGTAAGTTTCCTGACTCGGCTAATAAGAGAAAGATGGAGTTTCATGATGATCATAGAGGAAAGAAAGTTCAATTTCCCCTATGTAAATCATGTGGGAAGAGGCATCAAGGAGAATGTTTCAAAGGAACTGGAAGATGATTTGGGTGTGGAAAAGAGGGACACAAAGCCAGTAATTGTAAAGGAAAAGGTTCAGTTAACACCAGGGATGAGGATAATGGTATTGCTACGACATCAACAATGGTTAAATGTTTTAAATGTGGAATGTACGGGCATTTTGCAAACCAATTCCCTAAGGTAAAGTCTCATGAAGAGAATCAGTATGGTCGTATGGGTAGTATTTATGTTGATGATGATGAAGAGACTACAAATGATATTTGAGATGAAAGAATTGTTGAAGATCGGTCAATGGTTTAAGAATGTAGTGGAATGATTACATGTTTATCATGTGTAATGTTGTAGAAGTAATCTCATGGTACTATGGAATAAAGAGAAATCTAAAGATTGTTACATTGTTGCCTTTCCTTGAGTTTTGAAAGTGTATGATTAATGTTACCAGTATCCATGAAAGGTTATTCAGATATTTTTGGAATGTAGATGATATGCGCATAATGAAGGGATAAGGAGAAAATTAAATGTTTGATAGTATTCATGAGCTCATGACTGATATAAGGGGAAGGTTATATCATGGTTTGAGTATATAGAATTTTGAGGATTTTGGTATGTGGAAAGAGTTATCTTTTAACAGCACTCATGTTTTCAATAAGGTTCAATGGGTATTCAAGAGAGTACATGATTAAGGCCTTTGAATGTTTGGAATGTGACCAACAAGATATATCTTATGATATATAGGGATAAACGATGGTATTAAATCTGTGAGAGTGGACTGTAGTATTATGGATAATCCTAAAGATTGGAATGGATTATGTTGGACATAAGTTAGTATTGTTTGTTTTTTGATATTATTGATGGGATATTATAGTAATATAGTTTTAGAAAAAGGACAACCTGCAGGAAGGGCAACAACCCATCGCGTCGGACAAGGCTGTGGGAATCGAACCCACAACCGAAGTGCGACTGACCTTTATCTCCTACCACTGGCCTATAGAAAGTCCCTGGTTAGTATAAACTAGTTTTATTTTATTAAGCGGTATGATATATGAAGTATAAGTTAATTTTTGGAACCATATACGATTAATCTAACCATAATATGGACTTATAACTTTTTCTAACCTTTTGTTTGAAAGAGATGGAATGACCCATCATTCTATCACATGATCTGCTAACACATCACGAATAACAAATTCAACTTCATTTCTTTAAGGGATGAAGTGGAAATTGTTCATTTCACGAACAACAGTGAGATTATACCAAAATCAAGTAAGTATTTCTTCTAATTAAAAATTTTCAACTTTAGGGAAATGATATTGAAAACCAAAAATGTTGTCCTAGTGATCTTATATCCGATGAATCAGATGGTACCCTAGATCATCACAAATTTATGGCTTTGTGATTGTTGGCTTTTTCATAGCCATGTCCTCTACCACTCTCCATCAGAACATGATGGTTATATTTCTCTTTCATGTCCACATTTTCACCGATGTTCTCCTATGTGGATACCCAGTGATTAGTTAACTTGGGTAACCATTACGTTTTATACTTTAGTTTTTAAAGATAAGTTTTGGTATTCCTTTTTACGATGTGGGTTTCTATCAAATAAACTTTAAAATAGTAAACCATTTATAACCACGAAGAATTTCGAGGGCGAAATTCATTTTAAGGGGGGTAGAATGTAACACCCTGATATTTTATGAAAAATATTCTTTTAATTTAATTAATGTATTGTGTTGTATTCTACACCAAGATTACCTTGCGCTATACGCAACACCGTATTAGCTTGCAGTATACGCAACACTATTCTTGGATCGTGTTACACACAATTTTGATAATAGTTATTCTACGCAACATTGAGTATATATATATTCAATGTATAAATGAAATATGGTTGGATTCTGTTATACGAAACAACGAAGAATTCTTTCACAACACGCAACCCTGACTTGGCTTGCATTACACGCAATCGCGACCTTCCTCAATAGCGTGTGTTGTGCACAATACTGGGTTTTAATAAACAAAGATATATTATTATAATATTGTCATGAACTAGCCGTTATGAATAGTGTTAACTAAATTTTTAATTTTATAAAATTATTATTCATCTTACACATTTCTAGAACATGGTATTAGAACAAAATAAATTTTTTGGGTAAAATAAGTATTTTTCAAAAAATGCAGTTTTGCTGCCTTTTGAGGGCGCACCCACTTTAAATCTAGTTTTTGACATGTTTATATGTTCAATTTGACAAAATAAAATTCTTCTTTTGAATCAGGATATAAAAATTTACATTAGATAATGTTTTGATATTTTTCCGATAACTTTCATATTTTAATGAATAGTAAAAACACCCTATATTTTAATTAAAAACAACTTTTTTCATCGTAATATATTATGTGGTTAAATTATAATATTGAATGGTTTTAAAGTATAAATAGAATATATTTTTACCATTTAATATAATGAATGTCATTGGAATTGATTTTACCTTGAATTCGTAGGTTAAATCAATTCAATCTTTTGCAATGTTTTAAACAAAAACCCGTTTTTATTCGACAATAGGATTAATTTAAATTTAATTTCTGAAACTTCTGTGTATTGAATTTTAAAAAATGGATTCCATATTTGGAATCAGTGGGTCCAAATTATGTTAATAGGCTATTTTTTATTTTTGGAAATTATGAATAGTAACTACGGTAAATTTTATTTACCATAGATAAAGGTAAATCGGGTAATTAAGGATAAATATAATATTTTAAAATTACCCTAACAAATGTCAAAATCCTATTGGATGACTAAAAGTCTACCCATATCACCTAAGGGTCGGATTAGATTCATTTAATTAAATTTTTTCAATGAAAATAATTTAATTATAATTAAAACCAAAGAATGTGACAACATGTCACTTTCTTAAATAGTATAAGTATAATAATTTTAATCTAGTGATAAACTTCATGAAACTTCGAAAATGAATAGTATCCAGAAAGCTAATACAATTATATACATCATAGTAATTTATTTAGAATTTGTAGGGATTAAATAATTATCATTTATTATGATACAAAGATGATGCAGTAATTGTCTTATTAATGAAATATTGACATAATTGATGTTATACATGCCCAAATAAATGTAATTTGAGACTTTTTATGACTTACACTAATTTTATAGGATAATATGACATGTTATTGTTGATTTAAGTAACTTTTTTAGAACTTATCATTCTGTTATGAATTTCATAAAAATCATGTATCAAATAGTGTCAAAATTGGCATAAAATAGTTTTTAAAACAAATATTATATTATTAATTGTTATTTTATTCCTAAAAATCTAAGTTTCGACCAAATGACTTAGATAAGATTATATATATTAATTATATAAAACTTGGGGTTCTTTTGGCTTGATATAGTAAGTTTATTAACCATATAGTGTAAGAAAACAAAAAGACACGGTAAAAGTTAAATTATTTAACTTAGAGTTAAATCTAATTGATAAGGTTACAATAATAACCAAAACTTGTATAAATACTATTGGATGAGATTATTTCGACCCATCCCCACCTTAGCCTCGAAATAAATCAATTTGGAGCTATTTAAAACCGAACTTGACTTTATAATAAAATAATATTTTTAGTTATTCCAAAGGTGCCCCTCTACTCCCTTATAAAAGGACACCTCCTCCCTCTCTTCCTCACACAACTTTGAGACTTCATGCTCAGCCAACCCCAGCCCAAATCTCTTCTCCACTTCCCTAGAAACATCCTAGAGGTTCTGGTCTTCCTCAAAGACCAAATTTAGTGCCCTAAGAGGAGGTATCAAAGAGGCGCTTCAAAGAAGAGGTAATTTTCGTTACCAATTCTTTCACCTTTATTTCTTCTTCCACTTCTTCTTCTTAGGTTGTTTCATTATTAAGTAATAACATCAGTATCACTAATATGCTGATATGTTATTATAATTATGAAACAATCCAAATTCACCATCTATCCATCCTATGGAAAACGAAATCACCGCGCGTGCGTACGTACGGAATACCGTCTCCACGCCGTGGTGTAATCTGTTTTTCCACCAACACATTACATGGATGGGTATTATGGTGTAAAGAATAACTATAAATAGTTATTATAACATCATAATTATTCTGATATATTTTATCATCCACTCCAATTCAATTCAATAATTATGGAAATGATATCATCGCTTGTGCGTACGTACGGACTACCGTCTCCACGACGCGATGAGATTCATTCTCCATGTTAACCATTTAAGAATGATTATAAAGTATATATAAGAAATAATAATGAAATATATGACATTATAAAGTTACTGGATTTATGTGTATATATATGTATTTCATCTGCTTAAATACACTCAATTCAATAAGGAAACGAAAACAGCGTTCATGTGTACGTACGGCCTACTGTCTCCATGAACGGTGTATTTCTTTCCATGTATCGATCCATTATATATATGTATATTATGAATATATATTATATATAAATCATGTTTTATATTATAAAATTAAGTAATAATGATCTAAGTAATCATATGAATAATTACAAGTTAAAACGCGAACGACAAATGAGACGATTTTACCCAAAACGCTACTTTAACATGAATTTACAAAAGAACGGGTAATTTAATGTCATAAGTGAACCATATATGATATAATAACAATGAATATTATTCTGTAATAAGTCAATGACATTATTTAAATCATTATACAGGAGGTTCAGACACTTACGAAGCAAATCCGACCTAAGGTAAGGGAAATATCACAATCTCATTTTTATCCGAGATTGTTTATACTTTGGTATTTACTGGGGTGTATTTTATCATCCACATCCATGTTTCCTCAATATGTAATATTTATATCTTTATACAATAGTTTATATCCAATTTTACCCTTCGGTGTGTTTTTAGTAAAAGATATGAAAGGAATCTTTTGTCATTTTTCGTACGATGTACTTTTTGACATTTCCGACAAAAGTACGAGAAGAATGTTTTTTTACTTAAACGGAACGAACGGATTTTTACGGTTTTATAAAGCCTTATTTTCATGAATATTCCTCCAAAAGATTTCATGAATATTTTCAATAAAATCTCTTTCTTTTAAAATTGAATGACATTTTGTGAAAAGAAATTTATTTTGAAGAAGAAAAGAATCTTTTCCTCAAGAATTCATTTCAAGGGTTTTATCAAAATTATTTCCCATCTAATATAACATAGGGTTCTGTTTCTATCCCTATTATTACATTGATTTGGTTATGTTGTGATGGAATTATGTTTATGAATTCCTTTATCTTATATGAATTCTTTTATGATGTCACGATGTTTAAGATTCCCATTTTTGTTACATGGGTTATGCTATGATGTATGATTTATGATTTTGTGGCACACATTATAATGGTATCATTATGAGATGGGTGGGACCTATATCTCCCTCCAATGAATTGGGTAAAGATTTTATATCTCCTGAGATAGACATGGATGGAATGGTAGGTTATACCGGTTCAGTGAAACAGGACTGAAACGAGGGTGACTCGGTTCAGAAAGGGACTTTGTCGACTAAGATAGTCTTGGCAATGTGTCTTGACTAACAAGAAATGATTCTCTATGATTATGTGTGAATTCCACAAAGTTTAATTTTTTAATTTTGATTATTGTGATTACATTTCACTTCCATGATTTACCCCATGTTATGAAATTATGATCTCTTTTGCAGGTTAAGATTTCCAAAAGTTATGTGCTTATGTTTATGATGTGATTGATATTTCTTTTGTTTACCCTTACTGAGAATTTGAGCTCACCCTTTTATGTTTTATTTTTCCCAGGATATAAAGAAAGGTTTTAGGTATAATAAAAAGTAATATCATTATGGGATATGTTGAAGATCTTTTACCAGGATTAGAGGATTATATTCCGAGTTTCCAAAGACACTAAACTATTACGGTCCTTGTGTGTGTGTTTTTGTTATGTACTAAGTATTCCGCAAATGTAATGTAATGTCAATGTACGTCAAGCTTCAGGTCTCTACAATCATCAACCACAACAACGTACTTTTCAACAACCCCTCCAAACATCGAGCCTAGCCTATATGACATGATGGAATAAATGGATTCCAAAAATCTATAATTCCATCAAACCACCCAATCTTCCATAAAATACCTAATAACACAATTAGGCCTGTAACACCCTGAGATTTTATGAAAAATATTCTTTCAATTTTATTTATATTTTGTGTTGTATTCTATACCAATATTACCTTGCGCTATATGCAACACCGTATTGGCTTACAGTATACGCAACACTATTCTTGGATCGTGTTACACTCAATTTTGATAATAGTTATTCTAGGGAACATTGAGTATATATATATATATATATTCAATGTATAAATGAAATATGGTTGGATTCTGTTATACGAAACAACGAATGATTCTTTCACAACACGCATCCCTGACTTGGCTTGCATTACACGCAATCACGACCTTCCTCGGTAGCGTGTGTTGTACGCAATACCAGGTTTTAATAAACAACGATATATTATTATAATATTTTCACGAACTAGCCATTAGGAATATTATTAAATAAATTTTGAATTTTATAACATTATTATTCATCTTACACATTTTCTAGAACATGGTATAAGAACAAAATAAATTTTTCGGGTAAAATAAGTATTTTTCAAAAAATGCGGTTTTGCCGCCTTTTGATGGTGCACCCACTTTAAATCTAGTTTTTGACATGTTTATATGTTCAATTTGAAAAAATAAAATTCTTATTTTGAATCAGGATATAAAAATTTACATTAGATAAAGTTTTGATATTTTTCCGATAACTTTCATATTTTAATGAATAGTAAAACACGCTATATTTTAATTAAAAACAACTTTTTTCATCGTAATATCTTATGTGGTTAAATTATAAGATTGAATGGTTTTAAAGTATAAAGAGAATATATTTTTACCATTTAATATAATGTATGTCATTAGCATTGATTTTACCTTGAATTCGTAGGTTAAAACAATTCAATCTTTTGCAATGTTTTAAAGAAAAACCCATTTTCTTTCGACAACGAGATTAATTTTAATTTAATTTTTGCATATTTTGTGTATTGAATTTGAAAAAATGGATTCCATATTTGGAATCAGTGGGTCCGAAATATGTTAATATGATACTTTTTATTTTTGGGCATTGTGAATAGTAACTACGGTAAATTTTATTTACTATAGTTAAAGGTAAATCGGGTAATTCAGGATAAATATAAGATTATAAAATTACCATAACACTTGTAAATATACTATTGGATGGCTTAAAGTAGACCCATATAACCTAAGGGTCGGATTAGATTCATTTTATGGACTTTTTTTAATGAAAATAATTTAATTATTATTAAAACCAAAGAATGTGACAACATGTCACTTTCTTAAATCTTATAAGTATAATAATTTTACTTTAGTGATAAACTTCATGAAACTTAGAACATAAATAGTATCCAGAAATCTAATACAATTATCTACATCATAGGAATTTATTTAGAATTTTTAGGGATTCAATAATTATCATTTATTATGACACAAAGATGATGCAGTAATTGTCTTATTAATGAAATATTGACATAATTGATGTTATAAATGCCCAAATAAATGCAATTTGAGACATTTTATGACTTAAATTAATTTTCTAGGTTAATATGACATGTTATTTTTGATATAAGTAACTTGGTTTGAACTTATCATTCTGTTATGAATTTCATAAAAATCATGTACCAAATAGTGTCAAAATTAACATAAATTAGTTTTTAAAACAAATATTATATATTAATTGTTATTTAATTCCTAAAAATCTAAGGTTCTCACAAATGACTTAGATAAGGATATATATGTTAATAATAATCAAGTTGGGGTTCGTTTGGCTTGATATAGTATGTTTATTAACCTTATAGTGTAAGAAAATAAGAAGACAAGGTAAAAGTTAAATTATCTATCTTAAAGTTAAATCTAAATGATAAGGTTAAAATTGATACCCAAACTTGTCTAAATTATATTGGATGAGAGTTTTCCCACCCATCCCCACCTTAGATTCGAAATATATCAATTTGGAGCTATTTAAAACCGAACATGACATTATAAAAAAAAATCATATTTTTAGTTTTCCCAAAGGTGCCCCTCTCCTCCCTTATAAAAGGGAACCTCCTCCCTCTCCTCCTCACACCAATTTGAGAATTCAAGCTCGGAAAAACCCTACCAAAATATCTTATACACTTCCCTAGTATCATCCTAGAGGACTTGGTCTTCTTAAAAGACCATCCTTAGTTCTTTAAGTAGAGGTTAAGAAAAGGCGCGTCAAAAAGAGGTAATATCCATTACGGATCTTTTTCAATTTCTTTCTTCTTCAAATTCTTCTTATTTAGTTGTTTCATGATAAATAAATAACATATGTATTTATTATATACTTATATGTTATTATAAATATGAAACAACTCTAATTAACTTTCTATCCATCCTACGGAAAAAGGAAATCACCGCGCGTGCGTACGTACGGAATACCGTCTCCACGCTGTGGTGTAATCTATTTTCCGCCACCACCTTAATTGGATGGGTATAATGGTGTAATGAGTAACTATATATGATTCTTATAAAGTGATATTGATACTTAAATAGTATACATACACTTCAACACAAGTTCGCAATTATGAGAACGATATCATCGCTCGTGCGTACGTACGGACAACCGTCTCCACGACGCGATGAGATTCATTCTCCAGGTTAACCATTTAAGAATGATTATAAAATATATATAATCAATAATAATTAAATATAAGACATTATAAAGCTACTGGATTTATGTATATATGTATGTCATCTACTTACTTCCATTCAAGACAATAAGGAAAGGAAAACAGCGTTCATGCGTACGTACGGACTACCGTCTCCATGAACTGTGTGTTTCATTTCATTTATCTATCTATTATATATATATATACTGAATATATATGATATATAAATCATGTTTTATATTCTGGAAGTAAGTAAATCGTGATATAAGTCATAATAATGTCAAGAACAACAAGTCCAAACACCTACGATAAATGAAACGATTTTACCCAAAACGCTTCTTTAACATTAAATTGACAAAAGAACGGGTAATATAAAGTCATAAGTGAACCATATATGATATCATAACAATTAAAATGATTCTTTAATAAGTTAATGACATTATTTAAATCATTATACAGGAGGTTCGGTCACTTACGAAGCAAATCGGACTTAAGGTAAGAGAAATATCACAATCTCATTTTTATCCGAGATTGTTTATACTTTGGTATCTAATGGGGTGTATTTTATCATCCACATCCATGTTTTCTCAAAATGTCATATTATTTCCATTCACCTACAATTATTTACATCCTATTTTACCTTTCGGTGAGTTTTTAGTAAAATATATGAAAGGAATCTTTTGTCATTTTTCGTACGAGGTACTTTTTGACTTTTCCAACAAAAGTACGAAGAATGTTATTTTTAAATTATACGGCATGAATGGATTTTTAAAACATTATTTCCAAGAATCTTACTTTACAGGTTTTCAAGTTTATTTTTAATCAACTTCTTTTAGTTTATAATATTACGACATGTTAAGAAAGGAAAAGTGTTTTTGAAGAAGAAAGGATATTTTCCTCAAGAATTGAGTTAAAGCGTTTTATCAAAATTATTTTCCATCTAAGATAATTAAGGGTTCTGTTTATATCCCTATTATTACATTGATTTGATTATGTTGTGATGGAATTATTTTTATGAATTCTTTTATCTTATATGAATTTTTTTATGATTTCATGTTGTTTAAGAATCCCATTTTTATTACATGGGTTATGCAATGATGTATGATTTAAGATTTTGTGGAACACATAAGAATGGTATCATTATGAGATGGGTGGGACCTATATCTCCCTCCAATGCATTGGGTAAAGATTTTATATCTCATGAGATAGACATGGCTGGAATGGTAGGTTATACCGGTTCAGTGAAATAGGACTGAAACGAGGGTGACTCGGTTCAGAAAGGGACTTTGTCCACTAAGATAGTCTTGGAAAGAGTCTTGACTAACAAGAAATGATTCTCTATGATTATGTGTGTATGCCACAAAGTTTCATGTTTTAATTTATGATTATTGGGATTACATTTCACTACTATGATTTATCCCATGTTATGAAATTATGATCTCTTTTCCAGGTTAAGATTTCCAAAAGATATGTTCTTATGAATATGAGGTGATTGATATTTCTTTTGTTTACCCTTACTGAGCATTTGAGCTCACCCTTTTATGTTTTCTTTTCCCCAGGAAATAAAAAAGGATTTAGGTTTTAAAAAAAGAAGATCTTTATGGGAGATGTTGAAGATCTTTCACCACGATTAGAAGATTATATTCCATGTTTCCAAAGACACTAAACTATTACGGTCCTTCTGTGTTTGTTTTTGTTATGTATTAAGTAATACGCATAAGTAATGTAATGTTCATGTACGTCAGGCTTTGGGTCTCTACAGTTGGTATCAGAGGAAAGGTTTAGTCAACCATTAGAAACTAGGATGCGAAAACGTTAGTGAGATCCCTAGAGATATTTCTAAGGTATGTCTAAGGATGTCCCTAAGGATAAGTATACGAACTATGGTAATGATCATAGAATTTAACATAAGATGTTAGATATTGAGGGTACTCCCCCTTTACTATGTTGTTTTCTCTGGCATGATTTTTACCTCTCACAGAATTATTTTTGTTTTTTAGTTAATGGAGGGAACCAGAAAGAATTCGGTTAACATTGAATCTAATGGAAAAATTGGTGACTATGAGAAACAAAATTGTGTAATGTCTAGAGAGTAAGATATTGTGACTATGTCGAATCAGTCATCGCAATATATGATTAACAAGGTGAAATTTAGTGGTATGCCTAATTCATCGAATAAGAGGAAGATAGACTTTTATACATGTTCGCATGTGGAGGAGCATGAAGAAAGGAAGATTGAGATTTCTAAAGAAGGGAAGAAGAACCTCGAGGAATACCTCAAATGGAGGGACATATGTTATATGTGTGGAGAAAAGGATCATAGAGTGACAGACTGTTATGGAGTTCAATGTCTTATTTGTGGAGAACATGGGCATTACCCAACCCAATGCCCTGACCTAAAAAGTTACTTCTAAATCAAGGAAGGAATTATTCCAAGACAATCATTGAAGAGGATGGATTGAAGTGTTTATGTATTGTTATTCAAGAATAATGTTGTTGAGGTACTTTTATGGGCTATTAGAATATTTTTGTATTAGTCTATTATGGTTTTCAATAATTTTATGGTACCAGTAACCATGGAAAGTGATTGAGATATTTTTTGAAAAAAGATGATATGCGCATAATGAAGGGATAAGGAAAAAATGAAATGTTTGACAGTATTCATGAGCTCATGATTGATATAAGGACTAAGTATATAGAATTTTGAGGATTTTGGTATGTGGAAAGAGTTATCTTTTGACAACACTCATGTTTTCACTAAGATTCAATGGGTATTCATTTTTCAAGAGATTACATGATTATGGTATTCACATGACTGGAATGTGATGAACAAGATATATGAGGGATAAATGATGTCATTCACGTGATCATTTTCTCTATACTATCATCTTGGACCGAAGTATTTTAGATAAGACTAAAGATTGGAATGGATTATGTTGGACAGAAGTTAGTATTGTTTAAGGACACAACTTTTTTTTTGATATTGTTGATGGGATGTTATAATAATGTAGTTTTAGAAAAAGGACAACCTGCAGGATGTGCGACAACCCATCGCGTCGGCCAAGGCTGTCGGAATCGAACCCACAACTAAACTGCGACGGGCCTTTATCGTATACCACTGGACTACAGAAAGTCCCTGGTTAGTAGAAACTAGTTTTATTTTATAAAGTGGTATGATATATGAAGTATAAGTTCATTTTTGGAATCGTGTATGATTAACCTCACCAAAGACGGACTTTTGTATATTTGATAACTATTGCTAAACTTTTGTTTGAAACAGATGGAGTGACCCATCATTCTATCACATGATCTGTTAACAGTTCACGAATAACAAATTCAACTTCATTTCTTTAATAGATGAAGTGGAAAATGTTCTAAGCACAAACAACAGTGAGATTGTACCAAAATCAAGTAAGTATTTCTTCTAATTCAAATTTTTAAACTTTAGGGAAATGATATTGAAAACCAAAAATGTTGTCTTAGTGATCTTATATCTGATGAATCAGATGGTTCCCTAGATCATCACTAATTAATGGCTTTGCTATTGTTGGATTTTTCTTAGCCATGTTCTCTACCACTCTCAATCAGAACATGATGGTTAGATTTTTCTTCCATATCCATATTTTCACCTATGTTCTCCTACGTGGAAACCCAGTGATGAGTTAATTTGGGTAACCATTACATTTCATTATTTATTTTTTAAAAGCCATATTTTGGTATTCCTTTTTACGATGTGGGTTTCTATTAAACAAACATTAGAGTAGTAAACCATTTATAACCCCGACGAATTTCGAGGGCGAAATTCATTTTAAGGGGGGTAGAATGTAACACCCCGAGATTTTATGAAAAATATTCTTTTAATTTTATTAATCTCTTGTGTTGTATTCTACACCAAGATTACCTTGCGCTATACGCAACACCATATTAGCTTGCAGTATACACAACACTATTCTTGGATCGTGTTACACACAATTTTGATAATAGTTATTCTACGCAACATTGAGTATATATATATATATATATTCAATGTATAAATGAAATATGGTTGGATTCTGTTATTCAAAACAACGAAGGATTCTTTCACAACACGCAGCCCTAACGTCGCTTGCATTACACGCAATCGCGACCTTCCTCGATAGCGTGTGTTGTACGCAATACCGGGTTTTAATCAACAACGATATATTATTATAATATTGTCATGAACTAGCCGTTATGAATATTATTAACTAAATTTTTAATTTTATAACATTATTATTCATCTTACACATTTTCTAGAACATGGTATAAGAAGAAAATAAATTTTTCAGGTAAAATAGGCACTTTTCAAAAAAATGCAGTTTTTCCACCTTTTGATGGCGCACCCACTTTAAATTTAGTTTTTGACATGTTTATATGTTAAATTTGTTAAAATAAAATTCTTCTTTTGAATCAGGATATAAAAATTTACATTACATAAAGTTTTGATATTTTTCCGATAACTTTCATATTTTAGTGAGTAGTAAAAACACGCTATATTTTAATTAAAAACAACTTTTTTCATCGTAATATATTATGTGGTTAAATTATAATATTGAATGTTTTTAAAGTATAAATATAATATATTTTTACCATTTAATATAATGTATGTCATTAGCATTGATTTTACATTGAATTCGTAGGTTAAAACAATTCAATCTTTTGCAATGTTTTAAAGAAAACCCCATTTTCTTTCGACAACATGATTAATTTTAATTTAATTTCGGCATATTTTGTGTATTGAATTTGGAAAAATGGATTCCATATTTGGAATCAGTGGGTCCAAATTATGTTAATAAGCTACTTTTTATTTTTGGGCATTGTGAATAGTAACTACGGTAAATTTTATTTACTATAGTTAAAGGTAAATCGGGTAATTAAGGGTAAATATAAGATTATAAAATTACCCTAACACTTGGAAAAATTATATTGGATGGCTGAAAGTAGTCCCATATAACCTAAGGGTCGGATTAGATTCATTTTATGGACTTTGTTTCATGAAAATAATTTAATTATTATTAAAACCAAAGAATGTGACAACATGTCACTTTCTTAAATCTTATAACTATAATAATTTTAATTTAGTGATAAACTTCATGAAACGTCTAACATGAATAGTATACAGAGAGAAAATACAATTATATACATAATAGGAATTTATTTAGAATTTTTAGGGATTAAATAATTATCATTTATTATGACACAAAGATGATGCAGTAATTGTCTTATTAATGAAATATTGACATAATTGATGTTATAAATGCCCAAATAAATGTAATTTGAGACATTTTATGACTTAAATTAATTTTTTAGATTAATATGACATGTTATGTTTTATATAAGTAACTTTCTTAGAACTTATCATTCTGTTATAAATTTCATAAAAATCATGTACCAAATAGTGTCAAAATTAACATAAATTAGTT
Source organism: Viscum album (assembly GCA_963277665.1). Classification (NCBI taxonomy): domain Eukaryota; kingdom Viridiplantae; phylum Streptophyta; class Magnoliopsida; order Santalales; family Viscaceae; genus Viscum; species Viscum album. The sequence continues at coordinate 1,441,184,202 of OY728159.1, forward strand.
TTTAAAACAAATATTATATTATAAATTGTTATTTAATTTCTAAAAATCTACGGTTCTTCCAAATGACTTAGATAAGGATATATATATTAATAATAAACAACTTTTGGTTCGTTTGGCTTGATATAGTAAGTTTATTAACCTTATAGTGTAAGAAAACAAGAAGACACAGTAAAAGTTAAATTATCTTACTTAAAGATAAATCTAAATGATAAGGGTAAAATTGATACCCAAACTTGTATAAATTATATTGGATGAGAGGCTTTCGACCCATTCCCACCTTATCTTTGAAATATATCAATTTGGAGATATTTAAAACCGAACTTTACTTTATAATAAAATCATATTTTTAGTTTTCCCAAAGGTGCCCCTCTCCTCCCTTATAAAAGGGAACCTCCTCCCTCTCCTCCTCACACCAATTTGAGCATTCAATCTCGTCCAACCCTTGCCGAAATATCTTCTCCACTTACCTAGTATCATCCTAGAGGTCCTGGTCTTCTTCAAAGACCATCCTTAGTTCTTTAAATAGAGGTTAAGAAAAGGCGAGTCAAAAAGAGGTAATATCCATTACCGATCTTTTTCAATTTCTTTCCTCTTCAACATCTTCTTCTTTAGTTGTTTCATGATAAAGTAATAACATCTGTATTTCATATATACTGATATGTTATTATAAATATGAAACAACTCTAATTAACCTTCTATCCATCCTACAGAAAAAGGAAATCACCGCGCGTGCGTACGTACGGAATACCATCTCCACGACGTGGTGTAATCTATTTTCCGCCACCACCTTAATTGGATGGGTATAATGGTGTAATGAGTGACTATATATGATTATTATAAAGTGATATTGATACTTAAATAGTATACACACACTTCAACACAAGTTCACGATCATGAGAACGATATCATCGCTCGTGCGTACGTACGGACTACCGTCTCCACAACGCGATGAGATTCATTCTCCTTGTTAACCATTTAAGAATGATTATAAAGTATATATATGAAATAATAATGAAATATATGACATTATAATGCTACTGGATTTATGTATATATGTATGTCATCTACTTACTTCCATTCAAGACAATAAAAAAAGGAAAACAACGTTCATGCGTACGTACGGACTACCGTCTCCATGAATGGTGTGTTTCATTTCATTTATCTGTCTATTATATATATATATATATACTGAATATATATGATATATAAATTATGTTTTATATTCTGGAAGTAAGTAAATCATGATATAAGTAATAATAATGTCAAGAACAACAAGTCCAAACAACTACGATAAATGAAACGATTTTACCCAAAATGCTTCTTTAACATGAAATTTACAAACAAACGGGTAATATAAAGTCATAAGTGAACCATATATGATATCATAACAATTAATATGATTCTTTAATAAGTTAATTACATTTTTTAAATCATTATAAAGGAGGTTCGGACACTTACGAAGAAAATCGGACTTAAGGTAAGGGAAATATCACAATCTCATTTTTATCCGAGATTGTTTATACTTTGGTATTTACTGGGGTGTATTTTATCATCCAAATCCATGTTTCCTCAAAATGTCATATTATTTCCATTCACCTACAATTATTTAAATCCTATTTTACCTTTTTATGAGTTTTTAGTAAAATATATGAAAGTAATCTTTTGTCGTTTTTTGTACGAGGTACTTTTTGACTTTTCCGACAAAAGTACGAAGAATGTTTTTTTAACTTATACGGAATGAATGGATTTTTAAAACATTATTTCCAAGAAGCATACTTTACAAGTTTTCAAGTTTATTTTTAATAAAATTATTTTATTTTATAATTGTACAACTTGTTAAGAAAGGAAAAGTGTTTTTGAAGAAGAAAGGATATTTTCCTCAAGAATGGAGTTAAAGCGTTTTATCAAAATTATTTTCCATCTAAGATAATTAAGGGTTCTATTTATATCCCTATTATTACATTGATTTTCTTATGTTTTGATGGAATTATTTTTATGAATTCCTTTATCTTATATGAATTGTTTTATGATTTCATGTTGTTTAAGAATCCCATTTTTATTACATGGGTTATGCAATGATGTATGATTTAAGATTTTTTGGAACACATAAGAATGGTATCATTATGAGATGGGTGGGACCTATATCTCCCTCCAATGCATTGGGTAAATATTTTATATCTCACGATATATACATGGCTGGAATGGTAGGTTATATCGGTTCAGTGAAACAGGACTGAAACGAGGGTGACTCGGTTTAGAAAGGGACTTTGTCCACTAAGACAGTCTTGGCAATGAGTCTTGACTAACAAGAAATGATTCTCTATGATTATGTGTGTATGCCACAAAGTTTCATGTTTTCAGTTATGATTATTGGGATTACATTTCACTACTATGATTTATCCCATTTTATGAAATTATAATCTCTTTTGCAGGTTAAGATTTCCAAAAGATATGTCCTTATGAATATGACGTGATTGATATTTCTTTTTTTTACCCTTAATGAGCATTTGAGATCACCCTTTTATGTATTCTTTTCCCCAGGAAATAAAGAAAGGATTTAGGTTTAAAAAAAAGAAGATCTTTATGGGAGATGTTGAAGATCTTTCACCACGATTAGAAGATTATATTCCTAGTTTCCAAAGACACTAAACTATTACGGTCCTTGTGTGTGTGTTTTTGTTATGTATTAAGTAATCCGCATAAGTAATGTAATGTTCATGTATGTCAGGATTCGGGTCTCTACAAGGCCAACTAGCCAACTTAGTGCAAGAAATTTAATGTCATGAGTCTGGTAAACTACCATCCCAACCACTACAAATGATCCACATAAGAAAAATCCTTGTCTTAAGAAAAATTCGTCTATATGAATGAGTGTGTGTGGGAATGAGTCACCCAGCCCAACCATTCTACTTCTATTTTTCTAAAGGTCCACCCATCCAAGGAATAAAAAATAAACTAAACAAGATAATGAAATATTTGAAACCTTCAAAAAAATCAGGATGATATAAACTTCATTCATTCTGTGATGCCATGTCCAAGATTTGCTAAGTTGTTAAATGATATGTGTAAACGCCGAAGGAAACATCATGGTTATGAAAAGGTAATATTAGGGAGGAATGTCTTAGAGTTTTTAGAACCATCATTTCCCACCTAATGAAATTATTTTGGGACATTCTTGATTACATTCACCATAGGAGAGTATTTCTTTTCTGATGGTCTTCTTGATTTGGGTGCTTGCTTAAACATGATTCCTCATAATATTTTCTCCTCATCACGGGTTGGGGAACTGAAGTCCTCTATAATTTTTTTTCAATTTGGAATCCTGATTAGGTCACACCCAACAAGTTTTTTAGAGGATGTTCCTTTAAGGGTGATAATTTTAATTTTCCCTACCAACTTTTATGTTCTTAAAAAATAATATGACATGATTAAGGTACATGCCCCAATTATAATGGGCATACCTTTCTTGAAAACCATCAAGACCATAATTAGTGCCCATTATGGTACATTATATATGGGGTTTGCGGTGACATTTTCCACTTTAACATCATGGATTCCATATAGGCACACCTTGTAAGTACATTCCTCACTTTCAATTAATTCAGATGATGTACTCCCATCACCCAAAAAAACTTATTTTCTTTCACCTGATACCCTTTTTTAGTTTTTAACTATGTTAGATATGCTAGGTAATTAGTCATTAATTGATTGTTTTACTATTATAGAAAAATGCCATGCAAGTTTTTTAATTGATTATTTCTCAACCACTGATGATCTAATGGACTTCGATGACAATGATATGCTTTTAAAAGATTATTCCTCATTTGAGAATGTTACCACTGAGCAGTTAGACGAGATCAATGTCCTATCAATTTCACATTTAGTCTCATCAAACCAATTTCCACTAGATATGGAACTTAAACAACTTCCACAATATTTATAAAATTCATATATTTAGAAAAGTAATATATTGTATGTCATAATTTCTAGTACCCTCCCTCCATAGTATGAATTTAAATAACATAAACATTTGAGAAAATATTAGCAAGATTTTTGGTGGAATATTGAGAACATTATTTGTATTATCTAATCAGTTTTAGAACATTAAACATTGTTAATGGATAAGGCTAAACCTGTGATGTAGGAATAATTTTCACTAAAACCAAACCTTCTATATTATGTTAAAAAGGAGGTAACAACATTATTTGATGTTGGAATCATTTAACTGATCTCTGATAGTCAATGGGTCTATTCAGTTCGGGTAGTTCATCAGAAAACTAGTCTAACAGTAATAAAAATGAAAATAATGAATTGGTTCCAAATCATGTGAAGAATAGTTGTTGTGTCTTTATATACTATCACCGGATAAATCAAGACACTAGGAATGAAAATTTCCCATTAACATTCATTGACTAGATACTAGAGAGGCTATCTAGGAAGTCCAGCTACTGTTTACTTGATGGGTATTCTAGATAATTTCATATCAATATTTCCTCTAAAAATGAGAAAAAGGCAACTTTCAATTTCCCATTTGGCACATTTTCATAAGTTAAGATTCATTTTTGACTATGAAAAGCTCTAGTTACATCCCAATGATTCATAGTTAGTAATTTTATTAATCGCCTAGATAATTTCAAGGATGTATTCTTGGATGACTTCACTATGTATGGATCATCTTTTGAAGAATGTTTTCATAGTCTTGGTTCTGTCCTACACCACTATATTGAAAACAATCTGGTATCAAATTAAAGTAAATTACATTTCACAGTGTGATAAGTTATAGTTATTAGGAAAGTAATTTCTAGGGATGGAATCTAAATTGATAAATCAAAAGTGGATGTTATTTATTACCTTCCATTCCCAAAAAAATCACGGGATGTGCAGTCATTCTTAGGTCATTCTAGGTTTAATCATTATTTCATTCATGACATTAGTAGGATTGAACTTCCCCTCTCCTGCTTACTCCGAAAAAGAAAAGTAATTTTTTTGATAATTATTATGATGATTAATTTATACAATTGAAATTGAGTCTCACATCACCCATGTTGGTCCAACCACCTTGATGGTATTTTCCATTTTAGCTCATGTGTGACACCACTGACTATGTAGTTGGGGTTGTCTTATCATAATGGGTTGATTGAGCTCTAGATGTCATAACATATGCTTCATGGACATTGGACCATACCCAATAAAACTATATCACAACAGATAAATAATTCCATTCAATTGTGTTTTCTTTGAAAAAATGTACGTTAGTCCTTTTAGGGTCCAATGTTATTGTGTTCTTAGATCAAGAATCCCTCTGGTACCTCCTTAAGAAACTGTAATCCAAACCACATGTCATTCATTGGATTATCCTAAATAAAATGTTTCTTGATGAGTAATTTTACCACATGCACGATGTTATTCCACGACATGTTGAAATTGTAAATTATTTTGTAGCATATTATATTCCTCTTGGTTTTAGTAAAAACCATGTTTTCCATCTAAAACACGAGTCTAGTTGGAACATTTAGGATGAACACTATCTTTGGGACATATGTAGTGATTAGTTACTGATGCATTGTGTTCCCAATAGCAAGTTTCAGTCTGTCCTTATGTTCTGCCACACTCTTACTTGAGGGGTCCACATTGGGCCCCAACAAATTGCTCATAAGGTCCTCATTTCTAGTGTCTTTTGGCCAAAGTTATTTTTGAATTCCCATGATTTTTGTAAATCTTGTCCTCACTCTCAAATAATGGGGAATGTCTCTGATATAAATGAAATTCCACCACAACCCTTGATCTTCCATTAATTTTTTTATGTTTGGGGCATTGAATATATGGGTATATTACCCAATTCCTTTGAAAAAATGTACATTATTATGGCATATTACTATGTTTCAAAATGAGTAGTTGAATGATCCATTAGGATAGATAATTCCATGATAGTTGTTGAATTTTTGAGTACCCAAACATTCAATAGGTTTGTGTAACGACCCAAATATTCATTAATAAAAGTTCCTATTGATCTAATTAAATATATTATCACTGATATATAAAACTTATTCACTTCCTTGGTTTTTTTTTATTTTAAAATACCAATATGCATTGTGATCCTTGCTAATATAGCCACTAAATAGTAATCACATGATTTGTATAAGCATACGGCTTTAACAAATCCAATAGACTTAGACAATGGAAGAGATGAGATCAACTAGTATAATTGCACTATATGAAGCCCATTTGTTGGAACTTGGATAGTAGGTGGATTCATTGGGCTTTGATCTTGACCAAGCCCAAGCTGAGCTTCAACTCGTTAATCACGAGAGGAACCAACTACAGGAGAAGTAGAAGTTGATAGATATTATCACACGAGCGATGCTATAAGATCCACCCCAAGAATTTTTCACCATCACACACCATACCCTTTGGTATTAGGAAGATGTTATAAGGGGGTATGTAACAAGACACTATCACTATGATTATGTACAATATATTTGGTATAGAGAATAAACATTCATTTTATTATTGTTACTTTACAAATAGTTTTTAAAGAAAAAATAGTATTTTTAGGTAATATTCAATTAAGAAATATATTTTGATGAAAAAATGGATTTCTGAATTCGAGTATATTTTAATGAAATATTATTATGAAATTAATTTTATTTAATATTAATGATCATATAATTTTTATGAATACAATGGTAATTTTTGTTATGGTTTGAAAGCTGTTATTTTCAAAACCGATGAATGTACGAAAATTGTAGGTTTTTATTTTAAAATAAAAAATCCACATATTTAGAAAATTATTTTGAAAAAATAAATATTATTTTTTGATTCCAGATGTCGAAATTACACAATATGTAATTTTTCATAATTTTCTGAGAAAGTCTGATTTTTGGGTAAAAATTAAGTACCGTTTAATTATATCATGTGTTTTATGACATCATTATGGCCAAATAGTGTTGTAATAAAATACAATAAATGATATTTTTTGAAAATATATATTTTAACATTAATATAATTTGATTTTAGGTTTGTTTTAATTATTTTATAAATCTTTAGTGGACCCTCCAAGGCTAATAAAATATTTTATTTTTTTTAAATGATTTCCTCTAGAGTGTGACTCACCTCGACATAAGAATGCCTAATATTTTAATAATTTATTCCATTTTCCATATAAAATAACTTTTTCCACTCCCCTTTTGAAAAAACATGTGCAAAAACCATGTGCAAAAACCATGGTACGGTTTGTGGATTTGGTCATTTTAATGTGTAGGGTCCCAAACCTAAATAATAAGGAATTCCCTACCATTTCATGTATAAGCCCACCGACCCTCCCACATTCTCTTCACTAAAATCCTTTGGAGCTTGAAAAAACTCTGCCATCATCTCCCTAAAATCCTCCAAAGGATCCCCATTCTCCTAATAAGCTTCTTTGAAGCCTCTCCCATGCCTTTGGGATCACACATACAAATAAGGGCTTTCTTCCTTTCTCAATTTTATTCAAATTTCATTATTTATTATGCCCATTTATTTTAAATTTCCAATTATGGGATATGATTTATCACCTCAATAATATAGTCCTATTTATGTTTTAATGATTACAGACTCCTTTATCTCCCATTAATGCCTTCAATGTACACATGTTACCATGCTAATATTCTATAAGGAATTTATCTCTCCCCATTTACATTGACACAATTCTTATGTATTATGAATCTAAAATTCTATTATTTAGGTTTGAAAATGTATTTATATGACCCCCTTGATTTCCATTTCATTTATACATTATGAGACACCCATTTCTCTTTCATCAAACATTTCTATTAATACTTATGTCACATCATTATGCTACCAAACTTTCACCGCGATTTTCCAAGACAAAGTGATTATGTTGTGAATACCATGCCTATTTCTCTATCAAAGGTATTTACCTTCATTAATATTTACATATCGATTACATAATTTCATGTATTGATTAAACATTCATTTATCATGGAATAAATTATGATCTTTAATTTTTCCATGTTGTATGATCCATGTGGCACATTTATGCATGAAATGAAATGATTATGAAGGTTGTGCCCTGATAGTGCTCCAATGCATTGGGTACAGGTTTGTATCTTAATTTTTCTAGTGAATTAAGTGTTTACTCATTCTAATTCAAGTTAAATGAGGGTTTACTAATGCTATATATTCAATGATCCTTGGCTCATATAAATACTATGTAAAGTGTTGTTGCCACTTTTCCATTTTATGATAATCATGAAATATCATGACTTTATGTTCATTTTCTTTTATGCACCATTGATATGCCTATTTCCTAACAAGTTTTGTATTCTTCCTGTTATGTCTTCTTTACTCACTTACTGGTCTTTATATATCACCCATTTCATATGCTAATCCTTAGTTTATCCCATGCAATGCTATGTACGAGGGAATGTATTGGTCATGTTTAGGATGTTTTCAATTAAGTTGTGGTGTTTCATGTTTTATGTCATTATGAAATGTTCTTAATCCTTAAATAAACAATTCTTATCGATCTTCATTTTTGTATCAAGTTAATATTTTATTTAATAAGTCATGTTTATGTGTGTAATAAAGAGCAGGGTTATTATAATTGGTTTTATAGGGAGGATTAGTTATTGTTTGGATTAGGATTAGAAAACACTATTGATGACTTTGATATAAGAATAAGTATAATAAAAAAATCCCAAAATTTTCATGGGTATTGAGTATGTGGTTTATGAAGAAAATACATCCATATCTAGATATGAGTAGGTAGAGGCGTCTCTAGAACAAATGTACCTAGGAGTGAAAACTCCCACAAGGAGTTTCATGTTTGACCTAGGGTATCCTAATACAAGACAATGGGCCTTCTTTCACTCTTGGTTACGATACTCCTATGGTGAATGCTTTGTTAAATTCACAATCATTGTATGAAACCTTGTTATGGTAATAAAAAATTCACCTAAGAATAAATGTTGGGAAGTAGATCATGGATAACATAGATTGAAGCATATAGATTCGTAAGTTAAGGAAATAAAAGTTATTTATATATCAACATTTTTTTGTCCATGGATTCCCCATTATGTGTTTAATAGTTATCTTTCCTATTTTTCTTGAATGATTTAAAAAAGTTGATCCATAATTAAAAAGTGAAATTTGGTTTATCATATGTGGTTTTATACATTCTTTTATATCCCAAATGTTTAGTAGAACAATCCCAACACCAGTAAAAATCATGGAAGACAAGATGTCGATGAGTACTGAAAATGTGGAAATCATTGCTTCCCATGAATATAACTCCTCCCCTGTCATAATATATGAACTAAACATTTTTGGCGAACCTCTTCATACTCCCTATAGTGTAATTTGATGTCATTCTTTTCATTAATTGGATTTCCTTATATAGAGCCAACATAAATTGTCATGAGAGGGGAATCACTCTCTATATGGAGACTCAACCCCCGATTCAAAACATGTGCAAGGATTTAGATGAGTCTTCTTTAGCACCACCATCTCAAGCGTGGATATTACTACCCTATGATAAATCATATTTGAATCATATGATTGAGTCTAAGGAGGCAACCATCCTTGAAGACATGCCTATTATGATGGAATTCGTGGAAGTGTTTCCCATGGAATTGGCTAGTATTCCCCCTAGAAGAGATGTTAAATTCTCACTTGACCTTATACATGGGTTATTGAAAATATAAAATAATCCATATAGATTGGATGTTATGGAGCTTGAGGAGCTGAAGAAACAACAGAAGAAGAATCTGGATAAAGGGTTTATACACCCAAGTGCTTCACCATGTGGTGCACCAGTCCTCTTCATCAAGAATAAGGATGGGTCAACGAACCTTCCAATTGATTATCGTGAGCTCATCAAAATCACGATTAAGAACAAGTATCCACTTCCATGAATTGATGACTTGTTCGACTCACTACGTGGAGCACAATACTATTCCAAGGTGGATTTGCGGTTAGGATATTGTCATGTAAGTGGGAAGAAGGAGGATATCACCAATACTATTGTTCGTACATGATACGGGCACTATGAATTCATAGTAATGCCTTTCAGACTAATTAATGCTCTAGAAATCTTCATAAACATTATGAATAGAGTATTTGGAGGTTACCTAGACATATTTTTTTTAGTTTTTATTGATGATATTATAATATACTCCAAAACCATTGTAACACCCCGAGATTTTTATGAAAAATATTCTTTTCATTAATTTCTTGTATTGTACGCTACACCAAAAGGAGCTTGCACAACACGCATCCTTGACTTGCCTTACATAATACGCAATCGCGACCTTCCTCTATAGTGTGTGTAGTACGCAATACCGAGTTTCACTAAACAATGATATGCTATTAAAATATTATTAAAACTAGCAGTTATGAATAGTAATAACAACTTTTTGAAATTTTGAAAATTTTATTTTTCAAAATGGACATCATTTTTGGATTCGGAATATCAAAATTAGCTTAGGGTGAAATTTTGGAACTTTTTGGATAACTTTCATATTCTGATGAATAGTGAAAATTACTAAATTTTAATTAAAAATAACTTTTTTAATAGAAATAATTAATAGTGAAAAATTATTAATTTGAGTGGTTTTAAAGTAAATTTAGAATATATTTTTACAATTTAATACAATTTTGGTCATTGGATATAATTTCACATTTAAACCAGACATAAACAAGTGTCAATCTTTTGATGGTTATTATCTCTTAAAAACACGCTATTTGTTTTGACGACGGAAATTAATTTTAAAATTAATTAATGTAACTGATATGTTTTGAATTTGGTAAAATAGACATCATTTTTGAATTCATAATATCAAATATAGCTTAGGCCTAATTTTTTTGTATTTTTCTGGAAACGTTCATTTTTTGATGAATAGTGAAACCACTAAGTGGTAGTTAAAAAACTGAATTTTTCTTAAAACATAATTTTACCGCTTCTGTGAGTGGAATTTCGAAAATCCGAGACACACGGTTAATATCAAGGACTAAAATGTGGTTCATTGAGATGAAAATAATTTTTGGTGAATAGTAACTTTTGACTTTTTTTTACCACGGTTAAAAGTAAATAGAGTAATTAAGTGTAAAAATGATATTATTATTACCCTAAGACATGTCCTAATTCTATTGAATAAATTTAATTCGACCAAAAACAACCTTAGGAATAACATATGACCATTTAAGCCCACTTGGATTAGATTAGGACATTTATTATTAATTTATTTAAAGAAGGGTTAAAACAGTTAAAATCAAAGTTTAATAAGTAAATAATTTTTAATATAGGGTTATACAGAAGATAAATTCGACTATAAATATTCATTAGAAATATAAAAAGATTTTCTACATAATGATATTTTATTTGTAATTTTTAGACATTATATAATTTAATTTATTTGTGACACAACGATGATAGAGTAATTATTTTATTAATTAAATATTGACATAATTGATGTTATAAATACCAAAATAAATGTAATTTTAGACTTTTTATGAATTCCACTAATTTTCTAGGTTAATATGACATGTTAGTATTTATTTTATAAACTTTTTCGAACTAATAATTCTGTTATGATTTTTAAAAAAATGAATTACCAAATAGTGTCAAAATTGACATAAAATAGTTTTTAAAACAAATATTATATTATTAATTGTTATTTTATTCTTAAAAATCTAAGGATTGGCCAAATGACTTAGATAAGGTTATATATATTAATAATAAACAACTTGGGGTTCATTTGTCTTGATATAGTAAGTTTATTAACCTTATAATTTACGAACACAAGAAGACACGGTAAAAGTAAAATTATTTAACTTAATGTTAAAACTAAATGATAAGGTTAACATAGGAACCTAAACTTGTCTAAATTATATTGGATGAGAGGCTTGCGACCCATCCCCACCTTAGATTCGAAATAAATCAATTTGGAGCTATTTAAAACCGAATTTCTCTTTATAATAAAATAATATTTTTAAGATTTCCAAAGGTGCCCCTCTACTCCCTTATAAAAGGGCACCTCCTCCCTCTCTTCCTCACACCACTTTGAGCTTTCATGCTCGGCCAACCCCTGCCAATATCTCCTCTCCACTTCCCTAGAATCATCCTAGTGGTTCTGGTCTTCTTCAAAGACCAACCCTAGTGCCCTAAGAGGAGGTTAAGAAGAGTCGCGTCAAAAAGAGGTAATATCTATTACCGATCCTTTCCAAATTCTTTCTTCTTCAACTTCATCTTCTTTAGTTGTTTCATTATGAAGTAATAAAATCAGTATCACTCATATACTGATATGTTATTATAAGTATGAAACAACCCTATTTCAACATCTATCCATCCTACGGAAAATGAAATCACCGCGCGTGCGTACGTACGGAATACCGTCTCCACGCCGTGGTGTAATCTATTTTCCACCACCACCTTACTTGGATGGGTATAATGGTGTAAATAATTACTATATATGATTATTATAAAGTGATATTGATTCTAAAATATTATACATACACTCCAATACAATTCCACGATCATGGGAACGATATCATCGCTCGTGCGTACGTACGGAATATCGTCTCCACGATATGATTCGATTTGTTCAACATGATCTTCATTGCATAATGATTATATAAATGAATTTAATGAATGAATATGATATATATTACATTAATAACATTCTGTAAATGATGTATCTATAACCTAAAGATAAGAATATGAATTTATTCGACAAGACACGCATATGAACAAAAAGTTATAAACACCCGAATAACAAGTAGCAATGAAATATTACTACTAAGAAGCTAATAATATGACCATATATGATATCATAACAATAATTATGATTCTGGAATAAGTCAGTAACATTATTTAAATCATTATACAGGAGGTTCTGACACTTACGAGGAAAATCAGACCTAAGGTAACAGAAATATCACAATCTCATTTTTATCCGAGATTGTTTATACTTTGGAATTTACTGGGGTTTATTTTATCATCCACATCCATGTTTCCTCAATATGTAAAATTTATATCCTCCTAAAATTGTTTAAATCTAATTTTACCCTTCGGTGAGTTTTTATTAAAAGATATGAATGGAATCTTTTGTCATTTTTCGTACAAGGTACTTTTTGACTTTTCTGACAAAAGTACGAGAAGAATGTTTTTTTAAATATACAGCATGAATGGATTTTTAAAACATTATTTACAAGAAGCTTCCTTTTCAAGTTTTCAAGTTTATTTTTAATCAACTTCTTTTAGTTTAAAATTGTATGACATGTTAAGAAAGGAAAATTGTTTTTGAAGTAGAAAGGATATTTTCCTCAAGAACGGAGTTCAAGTGTTTTATCAAAATTATTTTCCATCTAATATAATATAGGGTTCTGTTTTTATCCCTATTATTAAATTGATTTGATTATGTTGTGATGGATTTATTTTTATGAATTCCTTTATCTTATACTAATTGTTTTATGATATCATGTTGTTTAAGAATCCCATTTTTATTACATGGGTTATGCTACGATGTATGGTTTATGATTTTGTGGCACACATAAGAATGGTATAATTATGAGATGGGTGGGACCTATATATCCCTCCAATACATTGGGTAAAGATTTTATATCTCATGAGATAGACATGGCTAGAACGGTAGGTTATATCGGTTCAGTGAAACAGGACTGAAACAAGGAATGAACTCGGATCAGAAAGGGACTTTGTCCACTAAGATAGTCTTGGCAATGAGTCTTGACTAATAAGAAATGATTCTCTATGATTATGTGTGTATGACACAAAGTTTCATGTTTTATGTTATGATTATTGGGATTACATTTCACTAGTATGATTTATCCTTTGTTATTAAATTATGATCTCTTTTGCAGGTTAAGATTTCCAAAAGATATGTTCTTACGAATATGATGTGATTGATATTTCTTTTGTTTACCCTTACTGAGCATTTGAGCTCACCCTTTTATGTTTTCTTTTCCCCAGGATTTAAATAAAGGTTTTAGGTAATAAAAAAAAGGAAGATCTTTATGGGAGATGTTGAAGATCTATCACCATGATTAGAAGATTACGTTCCGAGTTTCCAAAGACACTAAACTATTACGTTCCGTGTGTGTGTGTTTCTGTTATATACTAAGTATTACACAAAAGTAATGCAATGTCCATGTAAGTCAAGCTTCGAATCTCTACAGTTGGTATCAGAGGAAAGGTTTAGTCAACCTTTGGAAACTAGGATGTGAGAACTTTAGTGAGATCCCTAGAGATATTTCTAAGGTATGTCTAGGGATGTCCCTAAGGTTAGTTATACATATAGGTTATAGTACTAGAATTATGCTAACTATCATAGAATTAAACCTAAGATGTTAGATATTGAAGGTACACCCCCTTTATTATGTTGTTTTCCCTAACATGATTTTTACCTCTCACACTATTCTTTTTGGGTTTTAGACGATGGCTGGAACCCGAAGGAACCGTGTTGAACAATGAAATGGACAATGCAATGATTGTCCTCCTAAACAAATGAATGTTATGGGAGATGGAGTGAAAAATATTATCTCTATACTTACACAAGATATAAATCATTATGGACTTCCAAATGAGCAGAGAAGGGAACAATATTCTATTGAGTCCTTCATGAGGCAACATCCACCTTATTTCAGTGGGCCTTCTGATCCACTTGTTGCTGAACAATGGATTAGTACCATTGAAAAGATATTTTCAGTTCTTCAATGTTCAGAACAAGATAAAGTCATATTAGCACTATATCGTTTGGAAGGTGAAGCTGATCAATGATGGAATCTTATCAAGAATATGAGGCCAAGAGATGAAATTGAGTCCACGGAATTGGACGAGTTCAAGAACTTATTTTTCAATAAGTACTTCCCTCGTATTCTTCGAACAAAGATGGAGAAGGAGTTTCTTGAACTAAAGCGAAAGGATGATGACTCTGTTGGTATATACGAAGTGAATTTTACAAGGCTTGCAAGGTATGCATCTGGATTTATCATCCAACCTGAAAGTAAAGTTGATCGATTCTTCAGTGGCTTAAAACCAAGTCTTTGAAGGGCATTAGCTATAAGAGACTTTAGTAGCTATCAAGAAATTGTGCGTTGTGCTATCAAGGTAGAAGTGGAAGTTGGTGTTACTTATCCATCTCATAGTTTTGACAAGAAACGAAAGATGGAGTTCAAGGAGAAATCTCAGAATAATGGTGAAAAGAAGATGAATGTTTCCTTCTGCTCAAAGTGTGGAAAGAAGCATGGTGGAGGTTGTCTTAAAGGGACAAGTAAATGTTTCAAATGTGGAAAGGAAGGTCATCGGGCATTTGAATGCTACCATGATGGGAAGAAGATGCCTAATGATGGAAACAAAGGAAGGGATACACTGAATGAACCTACTACACTTCAATGATTCAAGTGCAAGGAAATGGGGCATTATGCTAATAAATGCCCTAATCTAAGGGTTAGTGATGATCGACATGAGAAACCACTTAAATAAAAGGACAAAGGAAGTCACATGTGATCACTATTAATGATGTTGAATATGAAAACGATGTGGTGGAATGATTAAGTGTTTATGTAATGGGATTCCAAAATAATGTTGTATATAGTATCGTGCAATATTAGAATATTTATGAATTGGTCTATTGTGGTTTTCAATAATTTTATGGTACCAGTAAACATGGAATGTGATTGAGATATTTTTGGAAAAAAGATGATGTGCGCATAGTGAAGGGATAAGGAGAAAATGAAATGTTTTACAGTATTCATGAGCTCATGACTAATATAAGGAAATAGTTATATCATGGATTGAGGTTTGGTATGTGAAAAGAGTTAACTTTTGACAGCACTCATGTTTTCACTAAGATTCAATGGGTATTAATTTTTCAATAGAATACATGATTAAGGCCTTCGAATGTTTGGAATGTGACCAACAAGAAATATCTCATGATATACTGGGATCAACGATGGTATTAACATGCTTGTTATATGAACTCCTTGGTAATCGTTTTCACTATTATATGAGATTGGATAGCAGTATTTTGGATAATCCTAAAGATTGGAAATGATTATGTTGGACATAAGTTAGTATTGTTTAAGGATAGAACTTTTTTCGATATTATTGATTGGATGTTATAGTGATGTAGTTTTAGAAAAAGGACAACCTGTCGGACGGGCGATAGCCCATCGCGTCGGATAAGGCTATGGGAATCGAACCCACAACCGAAGTGCGACTGGCCTTTATCGCCTACCACTGGCCTAACATGAAGTCCATGTTTAGTAGAAACTAGTTTTATTATATTAAGCAGTATCATATATGAAGTATAAGTCCATTTTAGGAACCATATATGATTAATCTCACTATAGATGGACTTATGTATTTTTTTTGATAACTTTTCTAACCTTTTGTTTGAGACATATGGAATGACCCATCATTCTATCACATGATCTGCTATCACATAACGAATGACAAATTCAACTTCATTTATTTAATAGATGAAGTGGAAATTGTCCAATGAACGACCAACGGTGAGACTATACAGAAATCATGAAAGTATTTCTTCTAATTCCAATTTCATCAACTTTAGGGAAATGATCTTGAAAACCAAAAATGTTGTCCTAGTGCTCTTATATCTAATGAATCAGATGGTACCTTAGATCGTCACAAATTTATGGCTTTGTGATTGCTGGCTTTTCCATAGCCATTTTCTCTACCACTCTCCATCAGAACATGATGGTTATATTTCTCTTCCATATCCATATTTTCACCTATGTGGAAACCCAGTGATTAGTTTATTTGGGTAACCGTTACATTTCATACTTTTGTTTTTAACGATTGGTATTGTTATTCCTTTTTATGATGTGGGTTTCTATCAAAAAAACTTTCGAATAGTAAACCATTTATAACCTCGACGAATTTCGGGGGCGAAATTCATTTTAAGGGGGGTAGAATGTAACACCCCGAGATTTTTATGAAAAATATTCTTTTCATTAATGTCTTATGTTGTACGCTACACCAAAAGGAGCTTGCGCAACACACATCCTTGACTTTCCTTACATTACACGCTATCGCGACCTTCCTCTATAGCGTGTGTAGTACGCAATACCGAGTTTCACTAAACAACGACATGCTATTAAAATATTATTAAAACTAGCCGTTATGAATAGTAATAACCACTTTTTGAAATTTTTGAAATTTTATTTTTCAAAATGGACTTCATTTTTGGATTCGGAATATCAAAATTAGCTTAGGGTGAAATTTTGGTACTTTTCGGATAACTTTCATATTCTGATGAATAGTGAAAATTACTAAATTTTAATTAAAAACAACATTTTTAATAGAAATAATTAATAGTGATAAATTATTAATATGAGTGGGTTTAAAGTATATTTAGAATATATATTTACAATTTAATACAATGTTGTTCATTGGATGTAATTTCACATTTAAACCAGACATAAACAAGTGTCAATCTTTTGATAGTTATTATCTCTTAAAAACACGCTATTTGTTTTGACGACGGGAATTAATTTTTAAATTAATTAATGTAACTGATATGTTTTTATTTTGGTAAAATAGACGTCATTTTTGAATTCATAATATCAAATATATCTTAGGCCTAATTTTTTGTATTTTTCTGGAAACATTCATTTTTTGATGAATAGTGAAACCACTAAGTGGAAGTTAAAAAACTGAATTTTTCATAAAACATAATTTTACCGCTTCTGTAAGTGGAATTTCAAAAATCTGAGAGACACGGTTAATATCAAGGACTAAAATGTGGTTCAATGAGATTAAAATAATTTTTGGGGAATAGTAACTTTTGACTTTTTTTACCACGGTTAAAAGTAAATTGGGTAATTAAGGGTAAAAATGATATTATTATTACCCTAACACATGTCCTAATTCTATTGGATAAATGTAATTCGACCAAAAACAACCTTAGGAATAAACTATGACCATTTAAGCCCACTTGGATTAGATTAGGACATTAATTATTAATTTATTTAAAGAAGGGTTAAAATAGTTAAAATCAAAGTCTAATAAGTAAATCATTTTTAATATAGGGTTATACATAAGATAAATTCGACTATAAATATTCATTAGAAATCTAAAAATATTTCATACATAATGATATTTTATTTGTAATTTTTAGACATTAAATAATTTAATTTATTTGTGACACAACGATGATGGAGTAATTATCTTATTAATGAAATATTGACATAATTGATGTTATAAATACCCAAATAAATGTAATTTGAGACTTTTTATGAATTACACTAATTTTATAGGTTAATATGACAAGTTAGTATTTATTTTATTAACTTTTTCGAACTAATAATTCGGTTATGATTTTTACAAAAATCAATTACCAAATAGTGTCAAAATTGACATAAAATAGTTTTTAAAACAAATATTATATTATTAATTGTTATTTTATTCCTAAAAATCTAAGGTTCATCCAAATGACTTAGATAAGGTTATATATATTAATACTAAACAACATGGGGTTCATTTGGCTTGATATAGTAAGTTTATTAACCTTATAGTGTAAGAACACAAGAAGACACGGTAAAAGTAAAATTATTCAACTTAATGTTTAAACTAAATGATAAGGTTAAAATAGGAACCTAAACTTGTCTAAATTATATTGTATGAGAGTATTTTGACCCATCCCCACATTAGCTTCGAAATAAATCAATTTGGAGCTATTTAAAACCGAATTTGTCTTTATAATAAAATAATATTTTTAAGAATTCCAAAGGTGCCGCTCTCCTCCCTTATAAAAGGGCACCTCCTCCCTCTCTTCCTCACACCACTTTGAGCCTTCAAGCTCGTCCAAACCCAGAAAATATATCCTATCCACTTCCCTAGAATCATCCTAGAGGTTCTGGTCTTTTTCAAAGACAAACCCTAGTGCCCTAAGAAGAGGTTATGAAGAGGCGCGTCAAAAAGAGGTAATATACATTACCGATCCATTCCAAATTCTTTCTTCTTCAAATTATTCTTCTTTAGTTGTTTCATTATGAAGTAATAACATCAGTATCAATCATATACTGATATGTTATTATAAGTATGAAACAACCCTATTTCAACATCTATCCATCCTACGGAAAATGAAATCACCGCGCGTGTGTACGTACGGAATACCGTCTACACGTCGTGGTGTAATCTATTTTCCACCACCACCTTACTAGGATGGGTATAATAGTGTAAATAATTACTATATATTATTATTATAAAGTGATATTTATTCTGAAATAGTATACATACACTCCAATACAATTCCACGATCATGGGAACGATATCATCACTCGTGCGTACGTACAGAATACCCTCTCCACGATGTGATGTGATTCGTTCGACATGATCTTCATTGCATAATGATTATATAAATGAATTGAATGAATTAATATGATATATATTACATTAATACCATTCTGTAAATTATGTATCTATAACTAAAGAGAAGAATAATAATTTATTCGACAAAACACGCATAAGAACAAAAAGTTATAAACACCAGAATAACAAGTAGCAATGAAATATTACTACTAAGAAGCTAAGACTATGACCATATATGATATCATAACAATAATTATGATTCTATAATAATACAATAACATTATTTAAATCATTATACAGGAGGTTCGGACACTTACGAGGAAAATCGGACCTAGGTTAAAGGAAATATCACAATCTCATTTTTATCTGAGATTTTTTATAATTTGGAATTTACTGGGGTGTATTTTGTCATCCACATCCATGTTTCCTCAATATGTAATATTTATATCCTCCTACAATTGTATAAATCCAATTTTACCCTTCGGTGAGTTTTTATTAAAAGATATGAGAGGAATATTTTGTCGTTTTTCGTACGAGGTACTTTTTGACTTTTCTGAAAAAAGTACGAGAAGAATGTTTTTTTAACTTATATGGCATGAATGGATTTTTAAAACATTAGTTACAAGAAGATTCCTTTTCATGTTTTAAAGTTTATTTTTAATCAACTTCTTTTAGTTTAAAATTGTATGACATGTTAAGAAAGGAAAATTGTTTTTGAAGTAGAGAGGATATTTTCCTCAAGAACGGAGTTCAAGTGTTTTATCAAAATTATTTTCCATCTAAGATAATATAGGGTTCTATTTTTATCTCTATTATTACATTGATTTTATTATGTTGTGATGGAATTATTTTTATGAATTACTTTATCTTATATGAATTGTTTTATGATGTCATGTTGTTTAAGAATCCCATTTTTATTACATGGGTTATGCTACGATGTATGGTTTATGATTTTGTGGAACACATAAGAATGGTATCATTATGAGATGGGTGGGACCTATATATACCTCCAATGCATTGGCTAAAGATTTTATATCTCATGAGATAGACATAGCTGGAACGGTAGGTTATACCGGTTTAGTGAAATAGGACTGAAATGAGGAATTAACTCAGTTCAGAAAGGGACTTTGTCCACTAAGATAGTCTTGGAAATGAGTCTTGACTAATAAGAAATGATTCTCTATAATTATGTGTGTATTCCACAAAGTTTCATGTTTTAAGTTATGATTATTGGGATTACATTTCACTACTATGATTTATCCCATGTTATGAAATTATGATCACTTTTGCAGGTTATGATTTCCAAAAGATACGTTCTTATGAATGTGATGTGATGATATTTCTTTTGTTTACCCTTACTGAGCATTTGAGCTCACCCTTTTATGTTTTCTTTTCCCCAGGATATAAATAATGGTTTTAGGTAAGAAAAAAAGGAAGATCTTTATGGTAGATGTTGAAGATCTTTCACCATGATTAGAAGATTATGTTCCGAGTTTCCAAAGACACTAAACTATTAAGGTCCTCGTGTGTGTGTTTTTGTTATGTACTAAGTATTCTACAAAAGTAATGTAATGTCCATGTACGTCAAGCTTCGGGTCTCTACAACCATGTATAAGCATGAGGAGCATCTACGAATTTTACTAGAGACCTAGATAAAGGATAATTACTATGCAAAGTACAACCTGTGGGATTTCTGGTTGAAGAAGGTCTCATTATTAGGTCGTATCATCATAAGAAACAGAATCCATTTGGATCCCTCCAAGATTGATGTAGTTAAGGGATGGATCAGGCCAACATCGGTAACAGATATCTGTAGCTTCTTTGGGTTAGCTGGATATTATCACCAATTTGTGAGAAATTTCTCACGATTGTTCAACACAATTTCCAACATAACTCGGAAGGGATTAAAGTTTTCATGGAGTGAGGATTGTGAATAGATCTTCAAGTAGTTGAAAATGAGTCTTATCAATGTGTTTGTTCTCATACTACCCACATGTGGAGAACTTTTTGTGGTATTTAGTGATGCTTCAAAGAAGGGATTGGGTTTTTTGTTGATGTAAAATGATAAATTCATTGCATATCCTTCAAGGTAATTGAAGGATCATGAGAAAACCTGTCCAACAGATGATCTGAAGTTGGTGGTGGTGATCTTCTCTTTGAAAATTTGGAATCATTACATCTTTGGGGAGAAGTGTGAAGTATACATGGATCACAAAAACCTCAAGTATATATTCACATAGAAAAATTTGAACACATACCAATGAATATGGTTACAGATGATCAAAGACTACGACAGCTCAATCCACTACTATCCCGTTAAGGAAAACAAGGTGGCATATTCTCTAAGTATAATGGACCTTGCATATTTATAAAGGATGCGAATTGAAAAGGATGAAACCTTCTTGGATTTTTAGAGAATTGAAATGGGAATCATTAAGGGAGGAACATCTTCAATACTTTCTCAAATGACTTCTCATCAATCCCTCATGGAGAAAAAACAGATTCTCAATGAAAGGATGGAGAAATTTTGAAAACGGTGGAAGCTATGAGAAATGGGAAATCCTTAGAGGTTGTGGTTGAAGAGGATGGAATTTTGTGATTTGTGTTAAGAATATGTGTACCATCTAATCCAAAGATAATTAAGGATCTTCTAAATGATGCACAATGCTCAACCTTCTTTATTCACCCAGGGAGTTCAAAGATGAATCGAGATCTCCAAGAAAACATTTGTTGGGAAAATATGAAAAGGGAGATTACTTAATAGACATCAATGTGTCTGGTATGTCAGCATGTGAAGTTTTAGTGGAAAAGTCTAATGGGATGATGCAACCACTACCTATACTAACATGGATGTGGGAGAACATTGCCATGGACTTTGTCACTCAACATCCAAGGATATCTAAAGTAAACATTTCTATATGGGTTATTGTTGATCATCTTACAAAGAAAACTCACTTTATCAAGATTTGATAAGACTTATCATTGGATAAACTTGCATATATTTACATCAATGAAGTGGTAAGGCTATATGGAGTGCCACTATCTATTGTATCTGATCATGATACGATATTCACCTAAAAGATCCAGAAAAGTCTCGAACATGCTCCAAGCACAGAACTGATATTTAGTATGGCATGTCATTCTCAAACTGATGGACAATCTGAGCGAACTCTTCAAAAACTAGATGATTTGTTAAGATCATGTTGTATGGACTTCAAACGAGGATGGGACCAACTACTTCCAGTTGTTGAGTTCTCCTACAATAACTGTTTCCACTCAAGCATCTGAATGGAACCATTTGAATCCCTTTATGGGAAAAGGTGAAGAACACCGACATGTAGGGATGAAGTCAGTGAGCATAAGCTTCTAAGACATGAAATGGTTGAAGAAATGGTGAAGAAGGTGAAAACCATTAAGCAGCATATCAAGGCATCTCGTAGTTAATAGGAGAGTTATGTAGATAAATGTCTATGATACCTTGAGTTCAATTTTGGAGGCATTGTATTTCTACGCATATCTCTATGAAAGAACGTCAAGAGGTTTGTAAAGAAAGGGAGGTTAATTCCTAGGTACATCGGTCCTTTCGAGATTCTTGATCATTTCAAGGCTGTGACCTATTGACTAGTACTCCCACCTACCATGGCCAAAGTACATGATGTCTTTCATTTTTGTTTCATAAGAATGTATATACTAGACCCTTCATAATTACTCTCTTAAGAGGTAGTATAGTTAGAGGATGATCTTTTTTATGAGGAGTGTCCTATGAAGTTCTTGGATTGTAGAGATAATGTTCTATGTAACAAGACTACCCCCCTAGTCAAGTTACAATGGTGCAACCATAAGTACGAAGAGGCAAGTTGGGAACTAGAGGAAGAAATGAAGGAAAAGTACCCGCACTTGTTTTTGTATTAGAATGTAAAATAAAATATCGAGGGAGAAATCATATAAGTGGGAAATATTGTAATGACCCAAACTATCATTAATAAAAATTTCTCTTGATCTAATTAAATGTTGTATTATGGATATATATAAATTATTCACATCCTTGGTTTTGTGTTTTTGGATTATAAAATACTTTTAGGAGTTGTGATAATTTCTAATATATCCTTTAAATAGTAATTGCATGATTAGTTTAAATATAGGGGTTTAACAAATCCTATTTACACAGACAAAGGAAGCAACCACCTCATCCAGTAGAATTGCTCCATACTAAGCCCATTTGTGAGAGCATGGAAAGGAGGCGGTGTCATTAGGCTTCACTCTTGACCAAGCCCAAGCTGAGATTCATTATATTAAGCTCAAGAATAACAGACTACACGAGAAGTGGATGTTTATAGAGATTATCACAAAACCGATGTTATCCGAGCCACCCTAAGAATTTGTCACCATCGCACAACATACACTTCGTTCATACACAAGTGTTATAAGGGGTTATGTAAAAAACCCCTAGCACTATGATTATGTACATTATATTTTTATATAGAATATACATTCATATTCTTATTGTTACATTGTAAATAGTTTTTAAAGCATAAATTTTATTTGTAGTAATTATTCTATTAAGAAATATGCTTTTATCAATTAATGGATTTTTGAATTAAATAAAATTTTAATGAAATATTATAAATGGGAAGTTTTTACAATATATATTATACCATTAAAATAATGTGATTTTGTTTTGTTTGATTTATTTTACAAAGCTTTAGTAGTCCCTCCAAGGCTTATAAAACATTTTATATTTTTAAATTGATTTCTTTGAGAGTGTGACTCTTATGCACATAACCAAGACTAATATATTAATAATTTCTTCCACTGGCCTTATAAAATAATTTTATCCTCTCCTCTTTGGAAAAAACATGGGAAAAACCATGGGATGGTTTGTGGATTTGGTTAGTTTAATGTGTATGGTCGAAAACCTAAATAATAAAAAATCCCTTCCCTTTCCTACATAAACCCAAACAATATCCCACTTCCTCTTCAATAAAAACTTTTGAAGATCAAGAAACCTATTCCCACCTCTCTCTGGAATCCTCCCAAGATCCCCAAAGCTCCCATGAAGCCTCTCTGAAGCCTCTCCCAAGCCATTGGGATCACACTTCCAAGTATGATATTTCTTCCTTTATCATTTTGGTCCAAATTTCGTTATGTTGTTATGTCCTTTAATGTTCAATTAAAAATATTGGGGTATGATTTATCACCTCCCCCGTACATCCCTCTTTATGTTTGAATGATGATAGAAACATTTTTGTCTCATTAATGCCTTCCATGTGCACCTGTTTCCATGCTGAAATTTCGTAAGGAATTTCTCTCTCTTCATTTACATTAATGAAATTTCTTTTATATTATGAATCTAAAATTCGATTAATTATGTAGCTAAATGTATCTATATTACCACCATACTTCCCATTTCATGTAAATATTATGAGACACCCATGTATCTCTCATAAACTATTTCTATGAATTCTTATGCCATGTCATTATGCTACTGAAATTGCACTGTGATTTTCCAACCCAATGTCATTGTGTCATGAATACCATGCCCATTTATCTCTCAAGGGTATTCGCCTTTATTCATGTTTACGTATTGATTACATATTTTCATGTATTAATTCGACATTCCATTATCATGGAGTAAATTATGATCTTTAATGATTCCATTTGTTATGGTCTATGTGGCACACTTATGCATGATATGAAATGATTAAGAAGGTTGTGACCTGTTAGCACTCCAATGCATTTAGTAAATGTTAGCATCATGGTACATCATCTAAAATGAGGGTTTAGTCATCGTAATTCATGTTAAATGATGTTTTACTCATTCTCCATGTGTGATGAGCCTCATATCATGATAATACCATGTTATGTTTTGTTGCTATATTTCAATGTTATTATAATCCAGCTATATCATACCTTTATTTTCATTTTTCTCTTAAGCTCCATTGATATGCTTATTTCCTAAAAAACTGTATTCTTCATGTTATGTATTGTTTAATCCCTTATTGGGATTTATAGATAACCCATTAATTATGCATTTCCTTATGTTTTCTCATGAAATGCTATGTACAAGGGAATGTAGTGGTCATGTAAAGGAGGTTTTCAATTAAGATATTGTGTTTCATGTTTTATAACATTATATACTATTCCCAAAACCCAAATACACTAAACCAATCGATCTTATTTGTTGTATTAAGTGATTATTTTATGTAATAAATTATTTTTATGTGTGTAATAAAGAGAAGGGTTATTATAGTTGGTATCAGACGGAGCTTTAGTTATTTTTGGTATTAGGGTTAGAAAACCCTAGTGTTGACTTAGAGATAAGAATAAGTAAAATAAAAATATTCCTAAATTTTGGTGAGTATTTAGTAAGTGGTTTGTCATGAAAAAAATTCATGTATGGATACATGCAGGTAGAGGCATCTCAAGAACAGATGTACCTAAGAGTGAAAACTTCGACAAGGAGTTTCGGGCATGACGCATGGTATCCCAATACACAACAACAGGCATTGCAACACTCTTGGTTACAACACTCGTGGGGGATATGTTTTGTTAAATTCAAAAGCATATTATGAACTATTTATAAGGGAATAAAAATTCCACTAAGAATAAATTTTGGGAAGTAGATCATGGATAACATATATTAAAGCCTATAGATTTATACATTAAGGAAATAAAAGGTATTTATTAGTCATTCTTTTTTATCCTTGGATCCCCCTTTATGTGTTTAATAGTTATCTTCCTTAAGTTATTTTGGACGAAGTATATAATTATAACCAGAATCAAAAAGTTAAAGGTAGGGTTATCGTCCATGATTCTATGCATTCATTTGTATCCCAAATGTTTAGTAAAAAAACACCAACACCACCACAAATCATGGATGTAAAGATGTCGTCGAGTATGAAAAATGGGGATATCATTGCATCCCATGAATATAACTCCTACCTTGTCATAATCTTTTGACTTAACATTCTGAAGAACTGTATCATTCTCCCTCTGGTGTAATTTGATGCAATTCTCGGCATGGATTGAATTTCCTTATATAGAGACAAAATTAATTTCCATTAGAAGTAAATCACTCTCCTTATGGAGAATAAACCCCCGATTCTATACAAGTGCAAGGAGGAACGTGTATCTTTTTTAGCACCATAATCTCAAGAATAGATATTAATGCCCAATGAGCATGCATATCTAGATCATATGATTGAGTTTGTGGAAGAAACAATTATTTAAGACATTCCTATTGTGAGGAAATTCCCTGAAGCGTTTCCCGAGGAATTGGTTGGCCTTCCACCTAGAAGAGATGTTGAATTCTCAATTAACATTATACCTAAGTAGTTTTCAATATCCAAGAATCTGTATAGAATGGATTTTGTGGATCCTGAGGAGATGAAGAAACAACTACATGAGAATTTAAATAATGGGTTTTTACGCCCATGTTCTTCACCTTTGGGTGCCCCAGTCCTCTTGATCAAGAATAATGATGGGTCAATGTTCCTTTGCATTGATTATCATGAAAAATGAAAAATCACAATAAAGAAAAAGTATCCCTTCCATGAATTGATTAGTTTTTCAATCAGTTGTGTTAAGAACAAGACTTATCCAAGGTGGGTGTGTGGTTAGGATATTACCATGTATGGGTGGAGAAGCAGGATACACCTGAGTCTACTTTTTGCACAAGATGCGGGCACAATGAATTCATAGTAATGTCTTTCGAACTGAATAATACTCCAACTATCTTCATGGTCTTGATGAATAGAGTCTTTAGAGGTTACCTAGAAAATTTTTTGGTAGTCTTTATAGTTGATATTATCATATACTCGAAAACCGAGGAGGAGCATGAGGAGAATCTATGAACTATACTAGAGACCTTAGGAAAGGATAATCCTTATGCAACATACAAAAAGCATGAGTTCTTGTTGAAGGATGTCTCGTACTTGGGTCATATCATCACAAGAGATGTAATATCACTAGATCCCTCCATGATAGTTGCGTTAGAGGGATGGATGAGGCCAACATCGGTAATGAATATCCATAGATTCTTAGAGTTAACTGGATATTATCACCGATTTGTGAGAAATTTTTCACCATTGTCCTACACTCATACCAATCTAACACAAAAGGGAGTAATGTTTTCATAGAATGATGAATGAGAAGAGAGCTTCATATAGTTTAAAAAGAGGCTTATCAATGTTCCTGTGCTCACACTACCCACATGTGGACAACTTTTTGTGGTATTTAGTGATTCTTCAAAAATGGCCATGGGTTGTGTGTTGATGTGAAATGACAATTCCATTGCATATGCTTCAAGGAAATTGAAAGTACATGATAAAAACTAAACAACTCATGATCTAGAGTTAGATGTAGTGATATTAGCTTTGAAAATTTTGTAGCATTACCTCTTTGGGGAGAATTGTGAAATATACATAGATCACAAAGGCCTCAAGTATATATTGACACGGAAATAGTTGAACACACACTAACGAAGATGGTAAGAGATGATCAAGACAATGACTACTCAATCCACTACCATCTCAATATGGAAAACAAGGTGGTAGATGATCTAAGTTGAAAGGATCTTGCGTATTTATCAATGAGGAGAAATGAAAATGATCTAATATTCTATGATTCGCAGAGGATGGACATGGGAATTATTAAGGGATGGACATCATCATTCCTTTCTAAAATGATTGCTCAACCATCCCTCATGGGGAAAAAGGATTCTCAAAGAAAGGATGTGGAAATTCTGAAAAGGGTTGATGCAATCAGAAATGGAAAATCCACAGAGTTTATGGTTGAAATGGATAGAATTGTGATATTTGGGTCACAATTATGTGATCCATCTGATCCATAGACAAAGAAAGAGATTCTGAATTATGCACATAGCCCAACCTTCTCTATTCACCCAGGGAGCACAAAGATGTATCAAGATCTCCGAGAAAACATTTGGGGGGACAATATGAAAACTGAAATTGCTAAATATACATTAAAATGCATGGAATGTCAGCAAATGAAGAATAAGACGAAAAAGTCTAATGGGATGATGCCAACACTACCCATACAAACATTAAAGTGGGAGAACATTACATGGACTTTGTAACTGGACTTCCAAGGACATATATAGGAAATAATGTTATATGGGTCATTGAGGATCATCTTATGAAGACATATCACTTCATCATGATTTGAGAGGACTTATCACTATATCAAATTTCATGGATGTACATCAATGAAGTGGTAAGGCTGCATAGAGTACCACTATCTATTATATCTGATCGTGATTCGAGATTCACCTAGAAGTTAAGGAAAATTCTATAACATGCACTAAGAACTAAACTGAACTTCATTATGGCCTACCATACTCAAATTTATGGCCAATCTAAGAAAACTATTCAGACACTAAAAGATATGATAAGATCATGTTCTACGGACTTCAATGGAAGATGGGACCAACATCTTCCACTATTGAATTAATCTATAATAACAGTTTCCATTCAAGCATCTGAATGGAATCATATGAATCCCATTAAGGGAAAAGGTTAAGAACACTAGCGTGTTTGGAATAAGTTGGTCATCGTAAGCCGATTGGACATGAAATGGTCGAAGAAATGGTGTAGAAGGTGAAAATAATTCTGCAGCAAATCAAAGCAGCCCAAAGTTGAAAGAAGAGTTATGAAGATAACCATCGATGAGACCTTGTGTTCAAAGTTGGAGTAATGGTACTTCTATGAATATCTTTATGTAATAAGTTCATGTGTTTTGGAAGTAAAGGGATGTTATGTCCTACGGTCATCGACCTCGTCATGATTCTTGATCGTGTCAGGACTGTGGCCTATCGACTAGCATTTCCACCTACCGTGGCCAAAGTACAAGATTTCTTTCATGTATCCCTCTTATGTAAGTACATACTAGACCCTTCACATGTACTCTTGTCTAGGGTAGTATAGTTAGAAGATGCTCTTTCTTACGTGGAGCGTCCAGTGATGATATCTGATTGTAGAGATAAGGATCTATGTAACAAGACTACCCACCTAGTCAAGAAACTATGGAAAACCCATATGTATGAAGAGGAAACATGGGAACTAGAGGAGGAAATAATGGAAAAATACCCACACCTGTTTATGTATACGAATGTAAAATGAAGTTTCGAGGGTGAAACTTCATAAGGGGGAAGATTGTAACGACCCAAACATTCATTAATTAAAATTCTTCTTGATCTAATTAAATTTCATATTACAAATATAAAAACTAATTCACCTCCATGGTTTTATGTTTTGGGATTTTAAAATTCCTTTAGGCATTGTGAATATTTCTAATATTGTCGTTAAATAATTATCACATGATTAGTATAAATATAAGTCTTTAACAAATCCAATTTACTCAGACAAAGGAAGTGATGGCCTCATCCAATAGAATTTCTTTATATAAATCCCATTTGTTGGTGCTTGTAAAGGAGTTGGTGTCATTGGGATTTTCTCTTAACCATGCCCAAAATGATCTTAAACATGTTAATCTCGAGATGAATTGACTATGGGAGAAGTGGTTGTTGATAGAGATTACCACACGAGCGATGTTATTTGATCCACCCCAATAATCTGTCACCACCGCACACCTGAGCCTTCTGTCTTATGTCCGTGTTATAAGGGGTCATGTAATAATACCCTACCACTTTGATTATGTACATTATTTTTTTATAGAGAATATACATTCGTTTTATTATTTTTACTTTGTAAATAGTTTTTTAACAAAAAAATAGTATTTTTAGTTACCATTCAATTAAGAAATCTATTTTAATGAATTAACAGATTTTTTGAATTGAATAATATTTAAATTAAATATTATTACTAAATTATTTTTATTAAATATAAATTATAATAAAATTTTTATGAATACAATAGTAATTTTTATTATGGTTTGAATGTTGTTTTTGTCAAAACCCATAAATTTTCAATAAATATTAATTTTCATTTTAAAAGTAATAATTTTCATATTTATAAAAATATTTAGATAAATTAATATTATTTTTGGAATTAGGATGTCGAAATTATCCAATGGTGAATTTTTCATAATTTTATAAGACAATCAATTTTTTGGGTAAAAAATAATTAACAGATAATCATATAATGTGTTTCTTGACATCATAGTGACCCAATAGTGATGTAATATAATACAATAAATGGGTTTATTGGAAAATATATGTTTTTCAATAAAAAAATATTTGATTTTTGTTTTCTTTTATTTATTTTACAAATCTTTAGTTGACCCTCCATGTTTTGTAAATCATTTTATCTGTTTAACTTGATTTCCTTGAGAGTGTGACCCACCTCCACATAAGCAAGCCTAATTTTTAATAAGTTAGGCCATTTTCCTTATAAAATAATTTTTTCCACTTCGCATTGGGAAAAAACATAGTAAAAATCTATGGTATGGTTTGTAGATTTGGTTTGTTTAATGTATAGGGTCCAAAATCTAAATAATAATGAATTCCCCCCCTTTTCCTATATAAACCCACACAAGCGCCCACCTACTCTTCACTGAAAGACTTTTGAGATCGGCCAACATCTGCCCTCCTATATCTATAATCCACCCATGGTGTTCAAATCTCCAATGAATACTCTCTCAATCCTCTCCCATGCCTTTTGGGATAACACATCCAAGTAAGGGATTTCTTCTTTTCTTAATTTTTTTCCCAAATTTCATTATGTTGTTATGCCATTTTATTTTCAATTAAAAATGTTGGGGTATGATTTTTCGCATCCCTCATACTGACATATTAATGCTTTAATGATGATACACCCCTTTATATCTATTTATTTCTTTCCATGTACGTATGTTACCATGCTGAAATTCTTTAAGGAATTTCGCTCTCATCATTTACATTCAAGCAATTCCTTCGTATTATGAATCGAAAATTAAATTACTTATGATGGGACCTGTATCTATATGATCCCATTAATTTCAATTTTATTAACATATTATGTGACACCCCTTTATCTCTCATTATCCATTTCTATGAATTCTTATGTCAAGTCACTATGCTGCCAAAATTACACATTGATTTTCCAAGCCAAAGTCATCATGTCGTGAATACCATTCCCATTTCTCTATCAAGGGCATTAACCTTTATTAACCTTTATATATTGATTATATAGTTTCATTTTTTAATTACACATTCCTTTATCCTGGAATAAATTATAATCATTAATGATTACATGTTGTATGATCCATGAGGCACACTTATGCGTCAAATGAAATGTTTTAGAATGGTGCACCTTGATAGTGCACCAATGCCTTGGGTAGTGGTGATATCATGATACGTCATATGAAATGATGGTTTAATCATTATAATACATGTGCAATAAGGGTTTACTCATTCTCCATGGGCAATGAGCCTTGGATCACGCTAATAAAAAGTTATGTGTTGTCGCCACATTTCCATGTTATGGTAATCAATCTATATTATGCCTTTATGTTTATGTTTCTCTTATGCTCCATTGATATGTCTATTGCCTAACATGTATTATATTCTTCATGTTATGTCTTGTTTACTACCTTATTAGTCGTTATAGCTCACCCATTTCTTATGAATGTCTTCAGGTTATCGCATGTAATGCTAAGTACGAGCGAATAGAGTGTCCATGTAAAGGAAGTTTTCAATTAAGATGTTGTGTTTCATGTTCTAAGTCATTATGTAATATTCCTAAACCCCAAAAGACACTAGACCTCTGGATCTTCAATGTTGTTTCAAGTGATGATTTTATGTAATAAATCATGTTTTAGTGTGTAATAATGAGCATGGTTGTTATATTTGGGTCACCTATGTTCACCATTGGTTACCCGAGTTTTCATTTTTGTGACCGAACAATGCAATCACTTTTTCATCGGTATGGGGATGAACGTCAAGTGTCTACCGCATATCACATAAAAACCAATGGAAAATCCAAGGTTTTGAATATATAGGTATAACCAATTCTGGAAAAAATGGTTCTACCCAATAGAATTTATTGGGATCTTATACTCGATGATTCATTATGGGATTACCATACTACCTTTACGTATCCCAATAGAATGTTTCCTTATCAACAATATTTCAGAAAGAACTATCACCTCCTTGTTGAGATAGAGCATCAGGCCTAAAAGAGAAATAAAAAACGAAATTCCAATCATTTTTTGTATGTTCTCAATAAAATATGATGATTCAAGAGTTGGATGAAATGAATAGTGACTCAAATGAGAACTCGTGAATTTAGAAAGAGAAAATCAAGGATTCCCATGGCTTTGAAATCCTTTATAGTCAATACCTCATCAGGTAGAAGGTCGTCCTTTTAAACAAAAGGATGAATTCGAATCTTGGTAAGATTCTATCCAACTAGTTTGTCACATACACCATTTCTAATGATTATCAATTCATTGATGTTCTTGTTGAAAAAGAAAAAACAAAATAGACATTCACTATCAGTGGGATGAAATTGAAGCACTTTCGTGAAGCAATTTTGGAGTCCTCGATGGAGGAACTCCATGTTTAAAAATAAACCGAACAATGAATCCCATCAGGTTTTATCATTATTTCACACATTCTCTTTTTTTCTATGAGGATACTGCATACTCTTGGTGTGGGGTGGGTACATTCTTGAGTTAGTCAATATTTTTGGTCATATTTCTTCTTCTTTTATTATTTTCACTTACTGCATGGTATTTTTACTATTTCCCACTTCCTATGATTGTTAGTAATTTACAATATATTTTTTATTTTTCCCTTTTTTTCTTTTTGAATTTAATTGTTAATCCCCCACACCCCCTACATTTTGTTCTATAATGGTCATTTTTTTATTACCACTTAATCAAACAAAAGTATGCCCGCCTAATCATTGAACTTTTTAATAATACAATAGTAATTTCCTTATTTCATGTTGTTTTAAATAAAGTAACTAATAGAATGTGTAATTTTGAATGAATTTAACATTGAAGAGTGACTTTGTCTAGTTAATTGGTTATTTTTAGATCATATAAACCATTTAATCATTTTGAAACATTAGAGAAGAATGGTACCCATTGTGTGAGTAGTGTATGGGAAAATTGTGTTACGTAATATCTCCACACAATGTTACACCCTACCATAAAGTGTGAATATTTCATACTCAATAGAAATTAAATATAAGTTAGGTTATTTTTTATCTACATTCAAAAATTATTTATCCATAACATTGTTACTATCCGATCTATTTATTTATTATACCAGATTGACATACGCATGTGTAAATTTTATTTGATTGTTTTACACACTCAAACAAAATAAAAAAATTAAAAAAAAATCTAAAACAACAATAAAATATGGGTTCTGCCTTTTGAAGTTAAAAATCCAATATTCATCGACCTTTTAGCATTTTATAACTATTACAATTGCTACCATGATTAGATTAAACAAGGGTCGAGTTATGAGTGTGATATTTGTTCCAAGTTCAACTTTTCAAATAATAATAATAAGAAATGGGTGGACTAAGGAAATGTACAACATATGGGGATATATAGGTCAGTATTAGAAGTTATGACTTTTAGGAATGCATAACTGAGTGGGTCTTGATATTTGATTGAAAGGGATATTAGAAAGGTTTATTTGTGAGAATCATTTCCGTAGAAATTTTATAAAATAACTTATATTAACTAGATTGGATGTGGAAAGAATATCGTGAAATGGTTGTCATAAACACATGTGTGGTGTTAGTGATATTAATGAATTTTGATTTGTTTTCAAAAATTGGTATCATTAAACTCCTTGAATTTGTTTTTACACAATTCTTGAGATTCCATTTTCCATGATCACTGAGAATAACTCCTTGGTGTGATTTTGTTTTGGTTCAAAATTCTATTAGGAATTAAATTTTAATTTACTGTTAAATATAAATGATTTTTGGAACATCTTCTTTCATAATTATAGAAAGTGTTTCTTTTTTCCCAGAGTGATAATGTTTTGGTGTGGGTGTGTGAGCCTGTAGTGGTTCACTATTCATTTCCACCCTTATACCACTCTGTTAAATTGATTTTGTATCATAAATTCCTAATTTAATAAAAAAAATTACTTTCAGTTTGATTCAATTATTATTTTTTAATTTCTTTTAAAAATTGTAATTTCACATCTTTGGATGATTTCATTGTAGGTGGAGGTGATTTAGAGGGCTCCATACAAAGTGGAATAAAATTGGGCCAAATTGCATAGGAATCCACAAACATATGTTGAATGAACAACACAATGCTATAAATGCATGCTTTCAATTAAGAATATATATTTTTTTATTATTAAAAATGTAGTGTAATGCAACATTTATGAGGACACACAACCCCAATTCGTCAATCTGGTGGCCCAACCGGACTGATCTGTCCAAGTAATCGAATCTGTGAGAAGTCAAAAATTTGGTTCTTTATTTAATCCATATCTTGAGATGTAGGCCTCCAATGGATGAAAAACGTTTGATTAGGATATTAAATAGGTGGAAAAACAAGTTTATAGTTTTTAAAAAATTGATATAAGACAGTATAGAGGCCAAAAACCACAGTCCATGTGGTTTTATGAAATATGGGTTCATAAAACAACCTTCCACTTTGCCTATAAATTGGAACATTGGGAACCCCATGTGAATGTTCAAAACAAGGAGTGAAGTGATACCATTTACGATTTCCATAGTATTCTTATCCTAATCCTATATGTCCGGGATTCCCCTATTATCATAAGGGGATCCAGGATGAAGAAGGATATCCACCCGAACATCCTCCTCCTCTCCAAGTCGATCTAAATGGTGGGTGTTCATTGTGAGGATGATACACACATGAAAAGGGAGTTACAATACATATAATGTCTACTATATTAGAGTAATTTGGGTGTTAAATAATTTTTGACCATTCATGTTACATTATTTAATATTTGAATTATTTTCTGATACATGTGATTGATTTGATCTTAAATTATAACTGATCGGTGTGAGGTTTTGAGTGCATGACTTGTGTTGTTCATATTGGAATAAAAGATTCATTTTATTTCACACTTTAATGATATTTCAATCAACTTATTAAGCTATTATTTCAGGAATAAGTGTTGTAATATAGAGATATGATTTTTTACATAATTATTTCATTATTCGGGACTTCAAATAAAACCTTAATAATAAATCCGGATTCCAATTAATTTCTATCAAAGAATTACATTGAATAGGAATAATTATATAAGAACAATGAATAAGAAATTTGTGAAGTGAAATTACAACATCTATTTTATCTCATACTTTTTTAAAATGCACTTATTTTCACCCTATTAAACTCATTAAATTTGGTTAAGTTCATAAAACAATTCAATACCACCACCAATATTAGTACATTTAATTAAAAAACACACTATAAACCTATCAATGATCCTGGGGAGAAGACATAGGTTCTTCCCTGATCTATAAATCATCTTTTAAGTCATAATAAATTTCTCTTGTAATATAAATGTGGTCACACACATAGGGACCAACTTCCATTAGCTATTACATGAAGGTTATTACCCGTCCTAATTCTGCTCGGTCTAGATTCTAGAGATTCTAGAGCTGGAGTAGGGTAGAATATTGTTGTAGAGTATGATGCAAGGTTCATAGATCATACATAGTACTCCCTCAGTAAGATCCAGGATTGATACTTCTAAACATAGAAGTTGGATCAGGTTCTCTGAAAAGATATATGTGCATGTTTAGTACCTATGTGAATTTCCGCCTATGTTGGGGTGTTGGAGCTGGTGCTAGTGATAGAGAGATTTGTATCATAAGAAATCCAAGTATATGGTCCTACAAGTTTTTTTATAGAGCAGAGTTGTCTACACCTTCTAGAAGGTTCCAGTTGACAGGATCTCGATGCAGGAGACCTCTCAATGATCAAACACAAGCATATTGTTGTGAAGTACAGATACCATGTAGAGGGCCAGGGCATCTTAGAGAGGATTGGTATTGTTTGTCTGATGGGTGGGGTCTCATGAAACTGAATTTCACATTCCAGAATAATGAGGAGGGCATAAATATAGTTGATGGACCACCACAAAGGAAGCATCATCATGATGAAGGATCTCCCAGGTGAGGGAATGGTGGAACCCAAGGAGGCAGAGGTGATAGATGATAAGTAGGATCCATGGGTGGTGTATGAAACTATGTGAGCCTTACAATATCACCCCTAGTGGGCTACGTCAGGATCAAGGGTCTAGTAGTCTGGGTCATGGAATGTTTCATGTTATGGACACTTGTGACCCAGTGGCACATGATATAATCAAGTTTATGATTTCTGATTATTATACTATTTATTTAGTGCTAGTAGACATAGGTGTGATTCATTACTTCATCTCTTTACTCCTAGTGTAATAGATAGAGCTCCTATTTGAGAAGTTATCCAAAAATCTTTTCCTTCAGCTCCAATACGGTAAACTTCTTCTAAATCATTTATCTATCAGTAGTGTGAGATATCTCTTGGTGGGTAGAGGTTCACGTGGGACCTTTTTGTCTTCATAATGGAACTATATGACTTCATCTTGGGCATGGATTGTTTTTACCTGACCCGAGCCTTGATTGACTATCATTGTGTACATGTCAGATGCTTATGCACGGATGGGATGAGATTATCTTTTTTGGGTGAGAGAGATCTCATGGAAAGATGACTGAGTTTTATAGGTAGTGGTCGTAGGCCATCACCCATTCGTCTGTGAGTGTATTCCTTGGTGCAGTAGGCCTTGTAGGTATCTCGATTCATTCAATTGTGGAGGATTTTATGGTTTCCTTTCCTGAGGATGTTTTGGGACTATATCTAAAGTGGGATATGGATTTTTTTAC
This sequence comes from Viscum album, assembly GCA_963277665.1. Taxonomy (NCBI): domain Eukaryota; kingdom Viridiplantae; phylum Streptophyta; class Magnoliopsida; order Santalales; family Viscaceae; genus Viscum; species Viscum album. The sequence goes on from OY728159.1 coordinate 1,441,221,390, forward strand.
TTGAAATTAAACCGGTGACCACTGTATTGTCTTCTTTATAATATCGGATATCCCCTCTCGGGTTCTGGTAGCTGTGGTTATACCTGTATAACCCTAAAGATAAGTGTTTTATCAGACCCAATTAGTTCCCCTGGGTACCGCCAGTATTGATTGTGAAAAATGAGGATAAAAGATTGTTAAATTTTTTGGATAACAAATTCAAGAACTGGGACCTGATAAATAACAAGGACCCCTTTCCAAGTATTAACAAAAAATTGACCAATTATGAGGTGAAAGATGTTTCTCAATGATTGATCTCAGGTCCAGCTACCACCAGCTGAGATTTTTCAAGGTTTATATTATGAAGCAGACATTTTGATGTCATTAAAGAAACTATTTGTTCTATGTGATCCCCTTCAGTGTGAAGAATTTTCCCCACAGTGTTTATGGATTTGATGAACTTGATATTCCAACCATTCATTGACTAGTTTGTGGTTTACTTCATTGATGACATACTCATAAAATCCATGTCAGAGGAGGAGTATACAGAGCACTTGAGAATGGTCCTTGATATTCTGTGAGAGAGAAAACTTTTTGGTAATATCTTGATGTTCCAGTTAGTAATTCATAAGGGTCACCATGAGATAGTATATTTTCTAGGGTGGTTTACTTGGTAGTATATGCCCTTATCAGGAATTCAAAGACTCATTTGGTATGGGAGGGGTCTGAGTTGTTTCCTTCCTTTCAGTGGACCCAGGATGAGCAAGAGGGTGAATATTTTATTTATTTTATAGTATCGAATCCTTTTCTCCTTCAGTGTGTCGGTTAGTCCCATATGGGAGAGATAGAGTGTGAAGTCTTCTATGACTTGATATCCTCAGGATACTCACCTGATGGATTTTATAATGGAGGGAATCATTCCATTCATTTTTATGTATTTATGGTGGTCCTGGTCATGATGTGGAATATTGTGATGAGAGAGTCTCGCATTTTTCATTTAGTTTTACGTACTGGTGTGGGGAATATGTATAGGGACATTCAGTTGTAGTTTTGGTGGGTTTTCATGAGACATATTACGAGTAATTTTGTCTCTTGGTACCTCACATGTCAGCAGGTAAATGCTGAGTACCATTTTCCAAATGTTTTTTTTTAATTTTCCCTTGATATCCTCAAGTAGAAATCGATTGACAAAACCATGTAATTTGTGATAGGGATTCCATAGATGGAAAGTTTCCATGAATCCATCTAGTTTAATGTTGGCCAAATCAAAAGTTCAATGCACTTTCTTGCTATCAGGGTATAGATTTTGATGGAGAGTTTGGTGAAGATGTATGTAAAAAAGGTTTTTCATCTTCTTAGTGTGACCTTTACTATTGTCTTTGATCCTGATGCGTACTTCACATCATAATTATAAAAAGTCTTTTAAGATGAATTTATAACCCAGATGAGGATGATTATATCCATACATCCCTAGAAATATTTGTTGAGGGATCTTACTATTCAGGTACTGGATGATATACTGGGGACTTGTGTGTAATACTTTGGTTGAAGAATGGAGGATCACTTGAACTTGGTAAAGTTTCCATACAATAATAGCGACCACTCTACTATCAGTATGGAACCTATTGAAGGCATCTAAAGGAGACCCCTATAGGTCACCATTTTTTATATAGAGATTGACGAGGCACCACATGTAGGTCATGAGATGGTTTAGGCGATGATGGAATGGTCAGGTCTATTTGTGAATAGATGCAGACATTCCAGAGCAGGCATAAAGCATATACATATCGATGTTGTAGGCCTTTGGATTTTGGCCAAGGAGTCCAAATGTTCCAAAGAGTCTCCCAACAATGAGGATTATGGTGGTTCAACTGGGGAGGCATGTTATCTTCATGGTTCATCTGGCCATTTGACAACGTTCTGAGGTTTGTAATGATTTGTTCGGACCTCTCCCTAACCCCATAGTTAGATAGGGTGCAATATTTCTTTCACATGTTATAAATGAGGATATATGGGCATGACCCTATGCATGTTATTTACTAGGGATATCTATATATCGAGGATAGAGCCAATTTTTTGAGAACCTGAGGTTGATTGAGGTTTGGCAGGAGAGCACACTACGTGGACTAACCATTGCCAGGGTTTATGTTCTATAGAAACTCAAGAATTTCTTGGAGAGATTGTAAGAGTGGGAGATCCGGATACAGGCTCAGTATCCTGATCTTTTTTCTAGTTTTTTTTCTTTTTGTGGATGAAAATATTGAACAAGTGAACAACGTAGAGACCATTTTCCTTGAATGACTTTGAAATATTTCTAGATAAATTTTATGATCCCGGAGATGAGACTGGAGTGCGATTCTAAGTCCAATTGTTCCTAGAATTTATTTTATAAAAATATTAAAAATATTTTTTATAAAACGTTCATAATTTCTTAATGCAAATGGTATAACTCGCAAAATGAATTTTGGAACATACATATGAGACCACAGATGATTTGGAAATGAGAGTTTTAAATTAGGCATGACCTAAAATTGGTTGGTGCTAGGAACATAGATATCGCGACCATTAGAAGGTTGTATTTAGTTAAAAATAATAAATAATTTTTTTAAATGACTTAAAATATATTTATTCTATAAATAAACTATTATGGAAAGAACATCATGGTTAGTCACATAATTATAAGTTTTTCTTGAAATATCTTCTCTTTTCAATCATCGGTGAAACAAAATTAGACGACAAAAACCCACTAGATCCAGGTAGATCATTGTATAGTGAACGCAATGATTCCTATAATTAAGTGGTGAGAACATTACATGATAATGAATCATTCAAAACTATTTAGTTCACAACAACATTTTTATTCTCTTCTATTGATTAAATAATTAATCATGATATTTCTTGATTAATTGAACATCATCAATTTGGAACCCATTGTATGCCCCTACGTATAAATTTTCAATTTATTTTTTAATATTTATATGTTGCACCTTGTTTCTCACCCAAATCTCCATAACTTCTATTAATTGGAAAATAAATCTATGAAAATGATTTTTACATCTTTTTGGTGCCTTTCTTCCACCCATTCATTGAATTACTATACATTGGTCTATGGATCCATGGATTGACATTTCCATGTGGGAAAAAGTATGATCAATCCCCTAAATTCATGGAATAAATGTATTCAACAAATGGAACCACATTAAAATGATGGTATGTGATTATTTGGGGTTTTTGGTGATTGATTTTTTGTTCTTGAATCTAATCAGAGAAGGAATGGTGTGGGATGTGTACGGGTCCATATGAGATTTCTATGAGTCAACAGAAACTCAATTTACAACCACAAGATGGCTAGAAATAACAAACAGAGGCTAGATCCATTTATTTTTGGTGTATATTGGCAAGATACATAGAGGATGATATAGATCTATAATGATCAAGTGCATATATAACTTTCTGTGAAGAACTCGACTTCACACCATGCAGTTAAAAGAACAAAATCCATGTATTTCCCCATTGGCTTTGGTGTACGGTTTTTATGAAAGTAAAGGATGACACACCATGTGTTTAGGCCACATGTCATGTTTAAATCTCTGAGTGGAAAATATGTGAGTAAGGATAATACAGTCTAGTCCTTGTGTGATATAACATGTCATGTGATGATGTACATGTACAAAAGAAAACATAAATGGACAAGGATAGGGAGCTCATGTCGGACCCCATGTGGGTAAGACACAACGTGTAGTACACCTTTACACCATATAGTTCTAAACGGTTAGAGGGATATGTGCCAGAAGGGACATGAACTAGTTGATAAGTGGGACCACATACCATGTGGGCCTCTTTCATTCCATGTACCCCTTCTTCATTTTGGAGGAACCTTCAGTCTATCCAATATTTTTTATTGGGACTCAAATTTTTGCATTTGAGTAGCCTGTCCTGAGTGTTTTTACATGTAGAACAGGAAGGTGCATTCATAGTGTCATTGAAATTATAGTGTGAGATGTTACATTCATGAGTCTTATTCAGGAAGCATTCGACAACAGTAGTGATCATGGAGGATCATTAGAGTGGTACCCACCTAACAGAATAGGTTAAGTGCCCTCTATCTACTAATTGGTTTCCCAATATTGTGCCATGTTGAGGTTCTTATATCTACTGAGTGGTACCTCCTATGGTGTTATGTCACGGTTCCTCTATATGATGATCAGTAACCCCATAATGAACTAGATCATGATTCCTCTATCTACTGAGTGGTACCCCATATGGAATTATGGTTCTAGTCCTCTATACACTGAGTGGTACCCTCTATGGAGTTAGGGAATGGGTCCTCTATATACTGAGTGGTACCCCTCTATGGATTTAGGGAAAAGGTCCTTTCAATGTCAAGAAGACCCCCCCCCCCCCAAGTGTTAAGGTGAGGGTCCCCTATCTACTGAGTGGTACCCCCTATGGTGTTAGTGAATGGGTCACATATCAAATTATTTGTACCCCTAGGGAATTAGTGTGTGGTTCCTCTATCTACTATGTGTTACAATCTTATAGCATTGGGAACAAGTCCTCTATCCACCGAGTAGGAACCCCTTGAAGTACCATGGCATGTGACCTCTATGGCCTGAGTTTTACCCATATCTAATAAGAATTTTGTCCTCCTTAAACTGAGTAGCACCCCCACCCTTTTGAGGGACTATGGTGTGGGTCCTCTTCTTGGAGATTATACCACCCTGATTATGTAGAACAATAGTGAGGCATGGTCCCTCAAAATGGTTACTTCTTTGGACACGAATTCAAGATGGATGGAATCATTAAAAGGCTTCTTAGAACTAATGGCACTTCTGCCTTGGTTGGGATATGAGAAGGAGATCCACTTCTCTCTCATTTTGGTTTCTTTTGTTTGATAATATATATATATATAACTTTATTTGTGTGTGTCCTTTTCGTTGTATTTTTTTACTCTTACATTGGGTCGGTGTGTTTGTCTATTTATTCCTATCATGTCTCTTACATTTTCCCCCAATAGAAATCAATCCATCCTACATGGTATGTATATATTCACCCTTTATGGGCTTTTCCCACATGTTTCATTTCATATGCAGACGATGGGTAGGTCATCGGTTACTACAGAGGAGCATTGGAATACTTGGTGCATTAACCCATGTATAGTGGTCAGAGCTTGGATATTAGTATTTGGACTCTCTTAGAATTTTTTCATTCCAATTTTTTCAGGTTGGGACATATTTTTGATGGGGAGTGTTTTTCCCTTTTCCATTCATTTTATATTGTCATACTGTTATATTCGAAATATTTTTATTACTACAGATATTGTATGTTTTAATTTTATTCTGCTCCACTTCTGTATTGAGATGTTTGAGTGTGTATATACAAATACATTAATAAGAGGCCTCCAAATGGTTAAGCCTTTCGGCGCTTATCGTCATCAACTGGCTAATGAAGCTGAGCATGGGGTAGTTGTGGCTCGAGCTCATTTGAAAAGGGTCATGAAATTGTTAAGCCATACTGATATAATAAAATTATTATCTTCTATATAATGATCTTTTTTTACGTTAATGGAATGACTTGGAAAAATGGGTTCTGAAATCATTATTCATATGTACAGATGATTATCCTCTCACAATTCATTGACATTCATTTTTCCATAACACCTTTCATAGTTTGGAATGGTCAAGGATGTAAAGTATATATATGATTGTTATTAAATGTTTATACCTCTAGAGTTATTGTATTATATATTCCATTTTTACATTCCAATCTGTAGGGGAAATGATAATGTCCTTTTTGTGTAGGATAGACTAGACTAATATAAAAATGGATTTTAACAGTGCTAGAATATGCCTTTATCAAAGATAAATAACATTGACTACCGCAATGCAGTTAATAGGACACAACTTTTATTGATGCCAAAAAAATGTGCTAATAATGTGGTGCTATATCAGAGAAAAAAATTATTCATAAATCACACTTTTACCAACAATTTTAGAAGTGTTGAAAAAAGAAACCATTTATCAATGCATTTATTTAGAACTGATAAAGTGACACTTTATCAACTCTTTTACAAGATCTCATAATGGAATAGTTTATAAACACTAAAAAATGTGGGACTAAAGGAAGTTTTTTCAGTGCATTTAGAAGCATTGACAAAGGGGAATACTACAGTGTTATGGTATTGCCTCTTCGGCGCCAAAAACCACGGATACAGAGTGTTGTAACATCACACCTCATCATCTGAAACAACTCTATAAATAGAAACAAAATTATAAAAATAATATAAAAATACCAAATTTAAATGAAATAAAATTTCCATCAAAAATAAAAGAAAAAACCTATATTATATAGTATGTGGGTTGTTTTTTTACTAAAATTAATGTCAATTTTGAAAAAAGAGTTTCACTTGGAGTCATACCAGTCATACCGTGAGTCAAATTGAGGTGAAGTTGATTCTTAAATGTCAAAAATGACATAAGGATCATTTTCCTAAATTAACCAAACAATACCAATAAATTTCCTGGTTTTGGTAATGTAAGTTGTTATTTATTAAAATTAATGTTAATTTTTAATAAAAAGCTGAAAATTGAGTCATACTGGTAACACCATGTGTCAGATTAAGGTGAGAATAATTTATAAATTTTACAAATGACTTCTATATTGTTTCCATAATGTATTAATAATTAAAAATTTGATTCCTTAGTTTTCGGTATGCCACATTTTTTTAATAAAATGTCATTTTCAACTGGAAACTGGCACATTGAGTCATACTGACATTATCATGTGCGGGTTTTACATGAGATTGATTTATACTTGTCACCAATGAATTATAAATATTTTTCCTAACTTATCATGATAATATGATATTGTTTGTTGTATTTCGACTGAGTGAAACTTTTTTGTATTAAAATTTCAATTTAAAATTGATAACAGAAAATTTGAGTCATACTGACATGTCATTAGTTGGATTGTGGTAAAGATAATTACAACATTTAATAAATGAATTATAGATCATTTTCCTAATGTACCAAAACATTATGGATGTTTTTAATTAGGTTTGTGCTTGTCAATTGTCGTTTTACTAAAATTAATGTCAATTCTAAAAAAATGTTGAACTTGGAGTCATACCGGTCACATCATGCATCATATTGAGGTGTGTAGGATTCTCACATTCCCCAAATGACATGTGGATCATTTTCATAAGGTATCAAAACAATATGAATAGGATTCCTAGGATTTGTGTACACCATTATTTTACTAACAATTCATTTTAAACTAAAAACATGCACTTTTAGTCAAACATGTTTCATCTTGTGTGGGTTTGACATGAGACTAATTCATAAAAAACACAAATGAATTATGGATCATTTTACTTAATTATCATGGATATATGATATTGTTTTCTCGATTTTCAGTGAGTGTTAATATTTTTAAATAAAATTATAATTTTAAACTAATAATAGATTCTTTGAGTCATACCATGAACATAATGTATTGGATTGATCTTTCTCAAATTCTTACACATCATAAATGACTTATAGATCATTTTATTAATGTTAAAAAAATATGAATTCATTTTCTTTGTTTTGAGTTTGTTAGATGTTTTTTAATAAAATTAATATCGATTTTGAAATAAAAGACACACCTAGTGTCATACAAGTAACACCATGCAGTATATTGAGGTGAGGCTGATTATAAGAAGTCTCAAATGATATATTTATAATTTTCTTAAAGTATCAAAACAATCCTAATGTGTTTCGTCAATTTTGAGAACATTGATTTTTTTTATTAAAATTTCATTTTAAACAGAAAATATGCACTTTTAGTCATAAAAGTTTCATCCTCTATGGTTTTGATGTGAGAATAATTCCTAAATATAAAAAATGAATTAATAATCATTTTTTTTAAATTTTCACGACAATCTGAGCACATTTTCTCAGTTTTTAGAGAGGGGCATTTTTGTATTAAAATGTAAATTTTAAACAGATAACATACTCTTTGAGTAATACCAAGAACATCATGTATCACAATCAATTGAGGATGATTTTGAAACATAAATTTTTTTGTTAATGATCGTTTTCCTTAATTACAGAAAATATGAATGCATTTCATCAATTTTGAATGAAAAGATACAGTTAGAGTCATATCACTCATAATGTACATCAAATTGAGGTGCAGATGATCCCAACCCAACCCAAACGACTTATGGATCGTTATCCTAAAGCTTAAAAACAATATGAATGTTTTTCTTTAGTTTTTAGAATTACACTTGTGTTTTTTACTAAAATGTCATTTAAAACATAAAACATACACTTTGAGTCATATATATCGCATTGTGTGTGGCTTTGATATGATACTGATTTTTACACATAACAAATGACATATGAGTTGTTTTCATTAATTATCATGAGAATCCATGAATCTTTACTCATTATTCAGTGAGTTACGCATTTTTTGAATTCTAATTTCAATTTTAAACTGATAATGGACACTTTGACACCATTCCTCCTTCATGACCATGATATATCTGTGCTGGGTTTTCTCCAATGGTTCTCTCAAACATCTTCTAACTTATGTGGTATATTACGCACATATATATTCAAACATTTATGTTGTATTGTAACCCTATTTGATGATTGGGACTCGTACATATGTTTCTTAAATAAAACTATTGGAGAAATTGAAGCTTCCAACACAGAATGATGTTATAGGTGGATTACTACCCAGTATGAAATCACCTAAAAAGTGATGAAAAAAATTATTTCAACAATCTAACTAAAATAATTTCATAATTACTCTTATCTAAAGTGAAAATAATTATTTTCACTTTTCAACAATTTTTCTCAAACAAAATATTGGTTTGATCCTCATTCTACTTCATTGAAAAAAAAAATTATTATTTTCAAGATAGCACTTCTTCTCCTCCTCCATATTGGTCTCTAAATCTATCTCAGCTTCTGCCTCCTCTTGCACATCGGTCGCCAACTCTGAATCTACCTCCATCACCTCTACCACCTCTTCCTCCACCACTATGTCGGCCTCTAATATTTCACATCATTTCTATTGTTCTCATGTATGTTATTCTAAAAAAATTGATTTCCTCTATTATACTTGTCCTTGAGAAATTTATCAAAAATAATATATAATAATTTCTACATTAATGCTTCACACCCAAAATATATTATGAAGGTCAGAAGTCACACAAGATCACAAACACATATGGTAATTGTCAAAAAAAAAATCATTATACATTCTTACAAAAAGTACTCTACTCACTCATCACTAAAAAAATATATCTTCTATTGAGTATGTAGGTTATCAAAAATCATGATAGTACCGATAAAACATAGACAAATAAATTTTTATGAAATATAATTAATGATATTTTAATTACCTTCATAAATTACCTATTGGGGTATGTTGGTCTTTTTATTCTTTATGATCCCTCTCATAAAATTTCAAACATAATATCCACAATCAATGTAATTATCATGTTTCGGAAGCCACCAAAACAATGACAAAAATATGTAAATTATTTTAATATATTTTTATAGTTAAATATTTTTATATATACCTTATTTTTTTTTAACTTTTTAGTATTCCACATGATTTATCTTCTCGTAAACCAATATCATGACATGATTTAGCCAATATTCAAAAACCACGCTATCATAAAAAACATCACGTTAAAACACAGAATAAAACATATAATTCAATTTTTTTCTATAAAATTTTGATTTTAGTGTTGTAAAAATTCACAGTACACATTATGTGTGGTAGTTTGGATGTAAATATAAGCATTGGATCCAAAAAATATATATTCAGTGTGTCTAGATTAACTACGATTAGCATCTAGTTTTCCCTAAAAAACAAAAATAGTTAAGTATTTCAAAAATTAAAAATATAATTTACGTGATCCGATTATTGAGTTTTAATTTTAAATTATATGCATAAAAAATACTTATCTTTAGATAATTTTGGATTAAATGATTTGAGTAACTTAGTTTTTTTCTTATTAGTTTTTTCTTCTTAAAAATTATGTTTTTCCATATATGTGATACGAGGATTAATGAATCAAAATCACGCTTTGCATGATATTCTCTTTATATCATTTTAATATGAAAGTCTATAGAAAATATATATAGATATTAACATTAATAAACATATTATCCCACTATTTGGATAGACATGTTATAAAAATGTTCCATATGTATGTATTAAAAATTGGGATGCCCAGCCATTCATGCGTGAGAATCTCATTTAGAGTCTCGACACCAATTCATTCTATTATGGAATTTCCAAATATTTATTCTTAATATTAATTTTATGACTAAGTATTATATTTAAATGTTGTCACTGGATGGATTTGTAGTGAAAAAAAATTCTCATATGCCTCTAGTGGAGAGAATGTACACTCAAATGGTCATTTCCTTGTCTTGGTCAATTCAGTAGATTTTCATGATTTGACCTTCTCTTTCCCCATCAATTTATCCATCTATAATATCTTATCTCACTTGATTTCTTTTAGCATCAACTATTATAGGGGTTTTGTATGAAAAAATTATTAGATACATACCTAAGGTATATTTATAAAATTAGATTTACATACTATGGAATCTCTATTATAATCATTTTCCATTATAATATACAGACCACTAAAGGAACAGACAACTTACCAGTCAAATCCTAGGATTCCCTAATCCCCACTCTAATGTTATTTTTTTGGAGGATTTAATGGGGCAGCTTGTCTCTTGAGATATAATACACCACACCAATCACAACATGGTCCTGCATGGGTGTTGTCAGAAAAAATCACATACAGCTATACCTAGAAAAAGTTTTGTAATATAATGTTTTTAGATGTAGTTTGATTCAAACATAGGAGAATGAGTAAAGAAAATATTGATTAACATAGGTATATTATGCAGTTGGGGGTATGGCTAGCCTCAAATCTAGTGGGATCATTTGGTTCATGTGTGGATATTTGCTCTACCATCGGTTTTCTTTGATCATTTCTCATGAATTGGTCTTCTAAACCAGACCAAACAACAACATATTGTAGTGATACTATTTTTTACTAAAATCATCTCACCGTATCATATTTATCTTCATGTGGTTTTCTCTTCTTGAAATATGTTTGGGGAGAGACTCCAAAACCTAATCCTCTTACGTGACCATATTGTTCATGACACTTCAAAGCCTATGAAAGTATCTTTTATTATCGTATAGTCATCACTGATTCTTTTCGTCTAAACCATAAAAAAATATGAATATAAATAGATATTTGTATTTAATATTGTTAAAAAAGAATAATGTATTATAGTTATGTTATATTTATACATGTCTCCAATACTATTTTTTGGGTTTGCATCAACTAATTTACCCTCCTAATTTACATGATCCACCTTCTATAGCACATGATGTGGGAAGAAAGTGGCTTCAAATTTTGATTCATCAATATGAATATTAAAAAATTAACATATGTTGTTTCAAATTAAAAAATTAAACTTTTACTGTTTATTTAAAATTGATAACAATTTATTCTCCAATGACGTGTACCCAATAATTTCTTTGTGATAGGGGTGAATTGGTTTTGATAGACATTCATTATATTCTATAATATTTTTATATTTCATAAATTAACGTGTTTAAATCATTTTGGAAAAAATAAATAATGCAAAATAATATATTGTCGACTACAATGCACTGGAAATGATATATCATTTTGATGATTGATGAAACAAGTCCAGGTTTCCATCTTTATAATATGGTGAGAACTAACTAGTGTGTGGGGATTTACTTTTCCCTCATCATCCCTAAGAAATCACCTTATAGATATTGTTTGAAAGCATCTATATGCTTTTCCATGGGCCATTCATAAAAATTTATTGTGGAAATATTCTAAAATAAATAAACTCTATAATGAATAATGAAAATTAAATCAACATTGAACTATATAAATTTTTAATAAAATATAGAAAGTATATCGTAACATTACTGTTATATCTTTCTAAAGTATTTCATTCATTACAGGTTGGATGTGGCACCATGAATCAATATCAATAGGCACATCCATCCTCATTGTGACCCATAGTTAAATAATGAACATAGAAGTTTTGGGGTTAATATTTTGGCAGCATTGATTCCAACCAACTTTAAATTTTATAACAAGACTTCTTTCCCTGAAACTTTTATTCACCACCGTAATGTTGGGTCATTTTTTTTCCTAAATATTTTACTGATCCCAAAATAATTCTTCACATTCATCATCAATAGCATATTATTTTTCAGGATTGGTAGCATTATCATGTGCAGAAGACATTGTTTTCCTCAGTAATAAAACATTTAATTTGTCTTCAATAAAAACAATGTAATACACACTGGGAATAAAATACCACATTTTCATGTATATTTCATGAAATTTGATACTATCTTGTGCAATGATATAATACCCCAATACTCCAATACAACTTACATCCACTACCCTTTTTTAATATTTCCTCAGACACTTTTTTTCCATCCATTTTTTCTCATAGATTGGACTGCTTCTTTTAAACTATCCTTCCTTCCATCATGGTAGTTCCAAAGATCCTTGATGGCATGCCTCCTGAATAGTTATTATTTGATTTTGTCACTTGACCCAATACCCTATCTTTTTTTGGAAATGAATTCTTTTATTGAACAACTATAACAAAAATTCATCCCATAAAGGGTACTAGTGGTCATTTAAGATTACTACTACTCAAATTAGTTCAAACAACAATGAAGATATGGGGGATAACAACAAAGAAAATAATGAAATAACAACAATTTAGTAGATTAAAGGTTGTGGTCATTACCATGGGAACGTCTACTCCTCCACACTAACATGAACCAACTCTAACCTTTGCTAATAGTCATTTTTATCACCTGTATCTCAAATATAAGTGCCTTATATCCAGTGAGGTTCAACATTTTCTTAAATTCAATTTTAATTATGGATTCTAACATATTAAATTTCAAAAATGAATAAAAAGAACATTTAAATCCACATGACTTCCACTTGTATTCATTTACATCCACTCAAAAAAATATTCTTTCCAACTTCGTCAGAATTTTTTTGGTTTTTTTGGGGATGGACTTAGAGGAGATACAGCCTTGTGGTGGTATTATTCTGAGGCATACGAGAGATCCTGGAAACTAGCCATTTATTAGATCTACAATGATAAAGTATACTAAAGATGAAACAGAAGTCCAGGCTAGAGACATATTCTCATTTTGTGAGGAATACATTGGAGAGTCAGATACTAACCAATTTAAATTTATCAAGGTTTTAGGGGAAGATAGTAATAAGTTTTATATGACATGTTTTTTTAGAATAAATGTGAAAAAATGAGTGTTTTCAGGAGGTACCCCATAAAAGTAGTTTTCCCATACAATTATTCTTATAGAATATTTCTAATAGGATTAAATGTCTCTGCAAAAAAATTGAAAGAATTTTTTGATGAAGCCTTTTCAAAATTAATCAAGTGAGTCTTGTAATAAAATTAATATCAAGAAAACAAAAAAAATCCATTCATTACGATTTGTCTATTTTTAAGGTTTCATTTTTTGTGTTCTCCTGAAATATTAAATGAAGAGGATGAAGGGCCAGAAGAGATAATGAATGAGTTAAGAGATGTGTTATTCAAAGTTGTGGCAGCAACATTGATAGAGAATAATGGATACAATCTACGCAGGGGTATCTCACCAAGGAACTTTGGAACCAAAATTATTGAAGGAAATCTATTTTGAATGAGGAACTATAATATATAATCCAGAGATGGAAGGAAATCAAGTTTCTAAGGATATATTACATATTGGTAATGAAAGATAGTTATACTGAAGTATTAATGTATTATATATCTATTCAAAATAGTAACAATTTTTGTACAAGATGTATGCAAGTGTGGAATTTTATGCCTAAAGTGTGTTGTATTGTTTATCAATTTTACCAAAATGAGTCCTTATTTACACAACCTTATTTATGAAACTCGTGGTGTTTATTATGAAAAGTCATTTATGTTTCTAATGACTATTATGTGGTGTATGCTTCTTTAAATTATCGTATATTGGGAATATTTTACTAAAATAATAATGAGATACAAGGTTTTCATGTGGATCAAGGGCATGGAAAATCATTATAGAAAACCAATGTAGTTACCTTACTTAACTTCCTAATGTGCATCTCGATGAACATGTAAATGTTGTTTCCTTGGGTTGAAGGTTGGAGGGGTTGATTATTTACTTGAATTGATATAATATCAAATGATATATAGTGGAGTCTTGTGGAATTTGTATCATCAATGGTAAGTAGTTTATTTGTATATAGTTTTATTTTTACCTAGGTTATAGAAAATTATTATTATTTTATGCCTCTTGGAATTAATATTCATGGGATTCTATTGTTTACAATTTTACATGAATGTACATGTCATGTCTGTTGGTTTTTTAAACCATTTCTCATATATCATGTTGAAAGTTATATATTTATTGTCAATTCTTTGAAATTTCCTTGATGGTCCCATGGTTTGAGTAACATTTTGATTCAACTTAGGATAGGTTACAAATAGATGGACTATATTTTGATGTTATCTTTTTATAAAGAAGAAATTTATTAATAAGATAAAACACAAACAAAAAAATAAAGACAATAAATTTTCATAAATCATTTCACTTCATCAAAAATAACTTCATTCATGGAGAGGAATTTATATATATAATAATTTCATAGAAAAGTAAACTCATATATAACATCTTCTATAGATGACGCTCCATATGTAAATACTTCAATTGGAATGTTAACTGGTGTGTTATATTAAGAAATTTTTTCATTTATAACTGTATAATAATGTAAATTGATATGATCAATTTACTATTAGATTATAAAAAATCAAACATTATTTTAACTAATTATAAATTTAAATGCGATTTGAAATTATCAGAAACCATTCATCAATAATGGAAATAAATGGTATATCCTTTGATCTCCCTAAGCCATTGGATATAATATTCTCTCATAATTGTAATGTTTTAGTGAATATATTTTTCAGTAAATATACTAATATTATTAATCTATAAATCTATTATAAACAAACCACTTATTGAAAATACATCCCAACTTTTTAATTTTGATCAAATTAAAAACTAAAAAATGAATGCTTATTGTGATTTCAATGATTTAAATATTTTTTTCTATGTTAAATTATATCTATATAACATATTGATAACACTAATCACTGTAAACATGAAAATTTAAATATAAGTTCCCTGAATTAGATTAACCCTTCACTTTAAAATAATATGTACATTAACACACTCTATATTATTCATATCAAATAACATTCCCTCTAAAATTAGTCCAATATAATGTTAAATTTTTTTCATCTTAATGTCTATGTCATATTATAGAAACAAGGTTCAAAAAATGAGAACCTGCACTATCTCAAATGTAAAAGGATATAATATAAACAAATAAATTAAAAAATTTCCATTATCTATAATTGAAGATGGAGAAACAGTTCACAGTGGTCTCGTATGAAGCTATAAAGAGTTTACAGAGGAGGGGTGGTGTTGTGTAGCTATAGATAAGTGATATAGAGAAAGAGATGAGATGATATGTGGGGTTTTTCATGGTCAATAACATTTCCAAAATTAAAATTATAGAACCCAAAAATCATACAACAAGAAGAAAATGAGAAAATAACATACATTGGATTCTATCCTTAATTTCTCCACGAGAACATAGAGGATTAACACCTATAAATGGGGAGTTCTGTGATCACTTCAAAAATGCAACTCAATGAGTCATGAATTCTATTCTTTAAAATAGATTGGGGTCACATTTATTAGTGCTTTCAAAAAATGTGCGGATAAAGAATCCTTTAATCAGTGCTAAATTGATATGCAGTGATAAAAACATCATTATAAATACTAAAAAATCATGGATAAATGACATCTTTATTTGCACGAATGTTATAGGGCTAATAATGATTTATTTTATCAGTGGTTTTTTAGTGCTGATAAAGATTGACCTTTATCAGCCCGGAGATGATAAAATTAACTATTATTAGTTCTAAAACGTTAGTGCTAATAAAGGATTTATAATTATAATTACAAATAAAGAAATCGCTTTAAAATCAATATAAATATACATCTGTTTATTATAATTTTATTTTTAATCAAATATATAATTATTTACTTATAATTAAATTAATAATTTTTGAAAGAAATTAATATTTTTTCTTAATATGTATAAAAATATAATTTTATAAATATAGTAAACATACATTTATAAATATATTTATAATTATTTATTTTTAAGTATAAATATATTTATATCATAATATATATTTATATAATTGTATATTTATTTATTAAATATATATAAATATAAATATGTAAAATATATTCTTTATTTAAAAATATTAATTATAAATTTATTGTTATAAATATATTTATATAATTATATATATTTATATAATTATATATATAAATAAAATGAATACATGTTAATATAAAAATAATCCTTATTAAAATATATTTATTATAATTTTATAATTATTTAATTATATAATCATTTATATATAGATATCTAAATAATTTTTTTAATATATATATATATGTATATATATATATATTTATATTAATAATTACATATATATAGCCCCCATGGTGGAGCTCAGTGGTTGTTTTCCCTATAGATCTCAGGGAGGTCTCGAGTTCAAGTCTCTTTGGGTACACTATTAAAAAAAATATTATGATTTTAAGATTTTTTAAATATATATAAATATTTATTTATATTAATATGAATACTGTTCCAAAAAATAATATTTATTTATTTATAATAATTATAAATATATAAATATATAAATATATTGAATATACATTAATAAACATTTTTATTTATAAATATTTTTTTCAAATGTAGTTTTAAAATTATTAATGGATATATAATCATAAATACATGCATTTTAAAATTGAATTAAATTGACTTATTCTAAATGAGTACATTTAAAAAAATTGAAGATATTGATAAGTTATAAGAATTAAATATAAATTTCATAAATAATATGTTTATATATATATTGAAGTAAATATGAATACATATTTAAAATACTAAAACATAGTAAATAAATATATATAATTAAATAATACATAATGATAAAATCCAAGCATAAAAGAAAAAATAAAAAATAAAAATATTAAAAATTAATAAATAATACTCAACTAATATATTTTAAAAACATATAAATAAAATTTACTGATTAAAAACATAATATATTAAAATTATCATGGTATAATGAAATTATTAAATATTCTAAAATATGATTAAATTTAATTAATATTAGGTGTTTGTTTTTCAATATATGATTTCATTAATTTTTCAAATATTCACATGTGTGCATTGTGTATAATAATTCATTAATCACATAAATGTATCTGAAATCAATTTATTACATGACGTTTGATATATGTTAAATTGAAAAATTAAACTTCATTAAGAATGAATAAGACATAAATATGTTTTTAATTATTACATTTTATTCATTTTATATATGTTCATATTTAATATATTTTATTTATTTCAATTTAAAATTACTACATATATATATATATTACTTATTCATTTTTATTAACAATAGTTTACATAATAATTTATTTAATAGTTATGTAATTTATTGATAATTAGTTTTTTGATTAATTGTTAAAATTTATTCATTTAGTATTTCTATATTTAATATATAACATTTAGAAATATTTATAATCAATATATATGTATATTAAATTTATTCGTTTTTTCACTAATTATTTAATTAAAAAAAATTTAATATTTTTTTTAATTTACTCATTTTTAATTTTTATTTGATTATTTATTTCATTTTATTTATTTTACATTACTATATATTTAATATATACAATATATTTAGTTTCATATATTATATATATGTTTATTTAATTCATTAATTTTTAACAATAATTTTTTAATTAATAAAATTGTTATTATTTTTGATTTTTTTATTAATTCCTTTTTATTTTGGACCTTTATGAGTGCTAAATGACTGTTGATAAAGTATACCCTTTATCAATGCTAAATCTAATGTTCCGATATAGGTTACCCATTATCTGGGCTAAAAATACAACATTGATAATAGTACCATTTATCAATGCTAAAAGAAAGCACTGGAAACTGTTACCCTTTATCAGTGCTATAAAAAACACTCGTAAAGGGTACCAAATATCAACGCATTTTTAGAGATTATTAAAGGTTCCCTTTATTCTTTATTTTATCAATTCTGATAAATGTGGCCTTTAGAAATGTTTTTTTTCTAGTGCTAATAAATTTTATTATTGTTAAAGGCCTCTTTTGTAGTAGTGTTACAACCTTGCAAAGCGATATAGTTTTTCTCACTAATGCTTTATGTGGAAGGTGAAAGGATAAATTTAATGACTATATGTGATATAAATGAAATAATTATAATATTCATGACATATCTATTATTATGAAAATCGGATATATCATTTTTTTCTTCCCACTTCACTCATTCAAAGATGAAAACATCATTCGTGTACCTGTGGACTACCGCATTTATTATGAGATGTGACTCTCTTTTCATCACCACACCACATTGATGATATATATATATATACAAGTATATTTAAAGATATTATAGGGTATTTATGATATTATTATCATTCTAGAAGGATAAAATATCAGTTAACTCTTTTCTATAATTATCATTGGAAAAATGGAAACGTAACTCATGGGTATGTACAGCCAACTATCTCTATGATCATAACGTACTTCATTTTATAAAACATTATTTCATTATTGGTCATAAAAGTATAATTCAATTATAAATATGATAACTATGTTATAATTATTACTCTGTAGATGCTGAAATAATGACCTCTTAAACCAATAGTAGCCTTTCAAAGTCATTTTTGACACAAAAGTCCAATATCATCGAAACACCTGACGTAAACATAATTGATTATATAATAACAACGTAATAAGTGAAATAAAAGGAATAATAAAATTTTAAATTTTATTAAATAGCTAAATAATTCACATAAGTATATTATTTGGGGTGATAAAGAAGAAACATTCTGTTTCGGGCTCAAGATAATGGATTTCGTCTCAATTTTCTTTCATTGAGGAATATTGTATTGTTATGCATAAATTTTTTATATGTATTATATATTTCCCCATATCATGTAATATCAAGAATAATATAGGCATTATGGTATCTTATATTCCAATTTGAATTATTTCATCTTATGGGATTTGATATGAAAATTTCTACATGGTAATATTTATTATACAATCTCACTTTCTCTTGTTTTTGTAAACATTCACTTAACAGAATCACGTTATTTTGCTCATTTTTTATTAGAAATTAAATTTCTGTTGAATATCCATATTCTTTTATCATGGATATTATTATTTCCTAAATTTTATAACATTTTAACATATGGTGTTTAATATGAATGTTATTTGTGTATGTTTGTAAATATTGATAAATTTTTATCCTTTTCTAAATATAGATATTTGATGATAATACACTTTGTTAATAAATTATATAGATTATTTAATATATGAGTTATTTCTTGGTCTTATAGATATAGTTGGGTCCTAGTTATAGATATCCCTATAATGAATCCATATTTCCTGTGAGAAAAGTCAGTTATCCAAATTAAATATGTTTTTTCCTAAAGTTTTAAACCATATTTAGGAATTATCTTGGTAGTAGAGGTATTCTAATGCATGAAATCATGAAGTCAAATAATTATGAACATCCTCGATTTAGAATTATAATTTCTCATTATGGATGATATTTTTCCCTAATGTTATCTCTAGACGTATTTCATTCTTATTTCTTTATTAACTGGCATGTGTTTGCAGTTACTTACCATAACATATTGATTATGCTATATCTTATCATGGTAGTCGTGTATTTTAAATAAAATTTGTGCTCAGTTACATACCCTTCCATATTGATTATTCTTATTTATTCATAATAACTTCAGTTATACATAACCCTTACTGATCATATGAGATCACGATTATTTTATTTCCTTTCCCAAGGATATGAAGAATAAATCATTTATTGAGTTTTGAAAGATGTATTTTATTTGATTCTGTTATGTATTGTGTTTTGTTTTCTTTTCCCAATTCAAAATTGGTATCATGAATGTATCTAGTTCTACAAAACTTTTAAAATCAACATTCATTCATGATTTGACCCTTTGTGTTTATGCCAATGTACTAAATTTTGACACCTGCTCCGGGATACTAGAGTTTGGGTCATTATAATGGTGGGAATGAATTATTCATAACAAAGTGGTTTCAGAAGTACCGTTGTAAGGTATGTAAGTAAGACTATATGAGTGGATATCTCATTTTGAAATAATCATAGTGATGTAATTATTATTATATGTATATAAAAGAAATTGAATTATATAAGTGGGATAGATAAAAATTGTAAAAGGTAACCCAGCTAAAATAATTAGTGGTTTTGAAAATAAATACTTAGATGTATGAATTTACAAGTGGTGGAAATCAATGTACATGCACTATAAAGCCTTCAAAAATACTAGAATCAAATATTTGGCTTGTCATGTCAAACTATATGACTTTACATAAGGATTATCTAAACATGTAACAATGGGTCATGTGCTCTGACTCCCAAGCCCACCTCTAATAGGCCAGAGGGTGGTCACTAGCACAGAGTAAGAATATCACTAACATAGGAGGCCTTACCATAATTACATGTACAAATGTACAAATCTCCAAGATCAAACAAAGATAAAATGTAAAATAAATTTATGAAACTATGCATTCATATATCTAAATCAAACAACTAGCATACAAAAACAAGCATTGGAAAGTAAGCAAGGCCAAATAGAATACTACCACAAAGAGTTTGGAAACACATCCAACAAGAAATTAAATTTGAGGACTGATTTCAAGATTACTAAAAAAAACAACAATATGTCCAAAACACTATGAACCACCTAGTCTTGGTCCCTCTAGTACTCCATGAAAAGGTCAATCATCTACACAATACATGACATGTGAAGGAAATTCTATTGTTGGGATGATTATAAAAATACCCCGAAGGACAACATGAAACCAAAAAATATATAACAATAAGAATAACAGTAATACCTATATGGGTATCTATCTACAACACAAATAATATAAATATCCAGATACCATCAATAATGACACATAATATCACAGTCACAACAACAATGCTAGCCTAGGATTCCAGCTTGAAAATTATATATAGCACTCGACTGGAAGAATACCCTTAACGAGTCATAAAACACTGATGACGTCTATCCGAGAGGTCGTAATCGAATGGTATTATATTGGTAAGGACACATTATAAGTCCAAATACATATTATATACATGTGAGGATCACTCCCAAGTATATGGGGTATACCAACAACCCAATCGGGATTAACTCACTGGGTATCAGATTGGAACATGTATAGTATTGGTCATGACGATACCATGAACCCAAACTAGGGATTGATTATGATAGAGGATCTCACTACAGGCCTCATGGAAGAATTCCAATAACAATTTAAAATAATTCCTGATGAAAGGATCGTTATCCTATACACAAGACAAGATTCCATACTAACCCTCATGGAATGGATATTTGGAACAAACCTTAAAGAAACGTATCAAAGAAACAAAGGATAGGGGATCCAAGAAAACAATGAAGTAGTATACGACATGTACAAGTAGTGTAGGACATATACATTCTAAACATGGTCCTTATTGTGTAAAAAATTCATTCCCATGTCCATTTAAATGTTCATGGTGTTCTCTTTCCAGTGTTCTTCTTCACGTGTCCAGGTACACAAATTTTCCTAGGTACACTGGGCTTGGTCATGTCTATGTGGTAGTACACAATGTGTCTAATCGCATTTACTCCTACCTATTTCTATATAACTTTTTATGTATACATTGAGACAACTGAAATTGGGTCACACACTTTGTGATAGGGTTCCCAATCCATGTGACACATAAATTCATCCGAAAACCCTAGACTCTATTATGAGGGTCTCACATGTCATGTAGCTCTGTAGTACATGTTGTGTGTTTCATAATATTCCCAAAATCCTCATTTGGATTCTGCATCTACTTATGTGCCTTAGACCACTGATTTTCCCACATCCCTAACTATAAAATAATTTAATTACATTGACTAAGCTATTACATCATTTTATGCCATATTTAGTTTTTCAAAACCATTCAAAAAACATCCTCACACATCCTCTATCATGGTATATGGAAGAAACCAAATGGATTATCTCAAATCTATCCAATATGTTTCCACTTCCATCATCATACAATCCTCATGTTCTATTGACCTAAAATTTATGATATCAAATTTCTTCACCAAGAAATGTGTGTGTAGTTTTCAATTTCTTACTATTTTTTTGAATTTAGGGCCAATGGATTTCCTGTGATGAGTAATGAAATTAGGAAATGGAAATCACAAATAAAAAATGAATATTCAACATTGGCTAATTTTCATTTCAACCATGATTCATTTTAGTAAGAATGATGAATTAAGAGACATAAAAAACTACCCTTTTCAATCTTTAATCATAAATATATCATACCTGAAATACATGGGACCTACAAATAAATTCATTTTTTGATTGACTAACATTCAAAATAGGATTAATAAATAGGTATAAATTCAATTAAAATAAAGTTTTCCCTCATTTTGAAGTCATCACTGATTAAGAAAGCAGTTTTGTCATTGTCATCAGTTATATTTTCTGATTCTGTTGCACAACGATTATGGAAACTCAATCTAGTTTTCATCCACCAATAAGAGTTCCTCCTCACTCTCCAACAGTTCACCTAAATTTATAGGTGTATGTAGTTAACCATGAAAATATTCATTAAGCGTGTTTATAATGATATTCCTGGTCACTACGACATTGAATTAAAATATAATAATTTACCTAATTATTTTATTCAATTTATGCGCACTATGACTTTTTCACAAATGCCTCGCATCGACAAAGGTTATATCCTGACTAAGGAAAAACAATCATTATATACTCAATGGTTCCCTTTGATTTCTGATACATACCTCATTTTAGAAGTTATTTTACTTTTTTAGGAAAACTATGCATGCATGTTATTTAAGCCCCAACCATAATTCCCTTAACTCAGACTTCCTTATCAAGAGTATGCCCTAGTCTCAAAGTTCCCAAATATGGGATTCCTTTTCAAGAGTAATCACCAACCATAATTCCCTTATCCGGGGCTTCCTTTTCACGAGTAAGACCGAGTCTCAAAATCTACAAATGTGGGCATCCTTCTTAGGAGTAAGCCCCAAGTTCCCTAACCTGGGCATCCTCCTTAAGAGTAAGCCCCAACCATAATTCCCTTAACTTGGGCTTCCTTTCTAGAAGTAAGCCCCAGTCTAAAAATATAAAAATGTGGGTTTCCTCCTTAGGAGAAAGCCCCAAGTCCCTTAATTCTAAAATTCCCTTAACCTGGGCCTCCTCCTTAGCAGTAAACCCCTATCTTCAAATCCCTTTAACCTGGGCCTCCTCCTTAGGAGTAAGCCCCAGTCTTAATTTCTCTTAACCAGTCTTAATTTACTTTTGATCTGGGCTCCCTTCTTAGGAATAAAACCCAATAATATATCCCCTCCTAATTTGGGCATCTTCATGAGGAGTAATCCCCAAGTTAGAGTATCCAAATCTCCATAAAGTAAAAATATCTTTATGGACCCTATTCTCGAACTTCCTATATGAAATAAGTCCAGGTCTCTATTTGTGCAGTCATGCATACAAAAGCCCCATATCATTTCTTATGATTTCATCTTTTATTTCACAATTATCTGGTTTTACCAACACCTCTTGTTTCTCACACCGAGCATGAATCACATGAGTTTAGAGTGTAAAAGTAATTTTGACATCTTTCTTTGAGCCATCAATCATACATAAATAACATATTGCCTTACTCGAAATACGTGGGTTCTAGTTCTTTTTCTAAATAAAGTATACGTAGGTAGCCCATCTGTGGGTACGATCCCAACTCTGAAATAATCCATGTCCTTCTGAATGAAAATAAACACCAAGTACCCCACTGAGTGTCTTTAAAACCAGTATGGTCATCATAATGACCAAGAGACTTTTATATAATGTATTAAAGGATACCATTTACTAATAATATCTAACAAATACAGATGATTCTCTATCGATGAAGAACCTCAAATAAAAATAAAAGATTCTCCAAATTTCCTACATATCAATCATTGATTGTCAGATCTAAAGGAAATCTCATTTTATACTTGGTAATTTAATAAGGATTCATGGACATAACTTAAATCAATAATGAGAGTGTCGGAGTAGACCATAATTCCCCTCAAAAAGGTGTGATGAGTTTGACCTCCCATCCTTTCATCCAATGAAAATTCTTAAGTCTCATCAGTCCATAACTAATTAGCACTAACCTTTGGAAAGTAGGTCCAAATGGATATTGAATCATTGGATGTTTCCCGTTCTATGAACAAACCCGTTAGAAACTACTTGGAATGTTTTAACCATAAACCAATGAGGTTATTCCCAATTCTGGAGGAAACAAAAATGGTGAACCTAACATGAATCCTTAACCAAGTTGAAATGATATTTTCCCTATTTGTTAGGCCTCTATTTAAAGTCAATAACAGGGCCAACAAGACAATCAATAACATATGTGCTTATCCAAAAGATATAATGGCCAGTCTTATCTTGATTACGTCTATTATATCAAACATGGACTCTTTTCCAAGATCTTCTGGGTTACAAAAATGGCTTCTCCTAAGTCCACAACCATGAATAATTCTACTGTGAATACTTCTGATGGGAAGGCCTCTACTGGTACTCCTGCTGGATCATCATCCGCTCTGAGAACGACATCACCTACTCAGCAACTTCAATGCAGGGTATCAAATGTGATGGTTAAGGAGTACCATCCAAACAGTACTATTCTGAATCTGGAGGCTGCTCGACAAGCCCTCCAAGTCAATAATTCACCCTGGTCGTCCGGAAACCGACGACCAATTGATCAAGAAGCTGGTGGTGCCAACCACCATCTCCAACTGTTTCAGGTTGTTGTCCTCAGAATGCAATCATTATTCCCTTCCATATTCTGGGGAGGTGAATGAGCAGGTCCCTCAGGGCCTTAATTCAAGGAGAAAGGAGTCCTTCCCGAGGGCTCCCATCAATAATCACCGCCATACTCGTGCAGCAGTGCGCCCTCAAGATGATGAGGTATCGTATCCCGGCGTTCGGCTTAGGTTCCTCGAACCCGAGCAGGAAAGACGAATTGCCAAAGGTGAAATCTGGTCAACAGTGAGTAGGTTCTCATCTCTGCAATCTCCAGAAAATTCCACCAACCTTACTTGGTGGAAAGAAACGAGCAGTCACACACACCTATCCATTTTAATTTTGATGTCTAGAAGACTCGTCTAGTAGAAAAACGCCAATCCTGCCAGGAAATTCTGGCGGGGTACAACAGACAGGAACATACACATGTTTATAATTCGTTAGCTAGTCAGCAGGCTCATCCGACTACATACGATAAAGCCTTCCAACCCAATGTGTTGACAACTGGTAAACATGAACACACACCTACTTACACTCATCAATCCTACCAGCATCCTTGTCTATCAGTATTGAAGGAATCTTTTCAACCATGTTCGGCGGAGTGCAATCAGTAGGAATATACACCTCCTAGTATTGATCAAGCCTACGAACAATCTCGTTTGGTAGCATTCGGAGATGTCATTCGGAATTCTCTGATGACAAACATGAGGCAGGCTCAACTCTTTTCCACCACACTTGAGTACTATCAGGATTCATTGATAGGAAAAGGAGCACAGAAGTAGAAACACACACCTACTCCAAGCACGTAATGGACATATATCCCCGTTTCGGCAGCTGAAGTCACCAAGCACATTCTTTCAATGGTGAATGAGCAGAAGAAAATCCCTACTCATATTCTGGATGCCTTCTAGGATATTATAACAGCTTCAGTAGCATCTTAGGGAAAGACACATAAATCTATCCCAACAAGTGGAGTGACACATCAACAATTCACTCTAGATCAGACACAAACCTCTATTCCAGTCCAAGAGGGTTGTGGGGCGTACTCCCCCATATCATACAGACATCCAAGTTAGGCACATACATCTGATTTGAGTGGATATAATCAGCCTAACCTGATCATTTCTTCTAATTAGGCACATACACCTACCCATAATGACCACGTTCGTAAACAAGTGGTTCCTAAAGTGAGAAAGAAAGAGTACAAGAAGAATACCCACCCAGCCCAGTCAAGAAATCAAGAGCCAATCTGTAATAAGGCCTTGCTCGATGCTGGAGTTATTGAATCCCTTAGACAATTATCTACTAGAATTAAAGATTCTACACCCCCATTTCCCAATAGTGGGAACATTAATTTTGAAGGTCTTCATCAGACACTTCCTTATGAAGGCTTGCTTCATGACAGTTCAGTCCATCTCGAAGTTTCATCTTCAGATGAGAGCCACAGGAACCCTCTGTGTGGCCAGAAGATCAAGGTGCAAATTGTTTCATCTTTTGTTGTAACCCACCATAGTGGTCCTCCCTATGATGATGAATTTAGCTACGAAAGTCCTCTCTGTAGTTATAATGCACATTACCTGGAAAATGCTCCAATGGACAATGTAGTGATGAGAAAGCCCTATTATCTTGAAGAAGTTACAAATGTGAAGCCAGACATGTCTGATGATTCACCGCTAGCAGATGAAATACTTTCTCAATCAGAAGATAGCCTGGGGTGTAGTTCATTCTCCGAATCACCCCTAGGTCGTTCATCTTCTAGTTTAATCAGTGAATTATCTACCGATCTTGTTGAATCCAATGAAGCAACAAAGAAGCACCAACTCGGGTCTAATCAGGTAGAAGAATCTTCGTCAAATGATAAAGAGGATATATTGAATATGAGAAAACATCTTAAAAAAGGTGAAGTAAATGTCATGTTTTGGCCTTCAGCTAACTCTCAGTATGACATTCCAGAGATGTTGACAGAAGATGGAATTCATGATATTCATCTCAACATATGGAAAAATCTTTGTTAGTTGAAAGAGAAAATATTATCTTATGATGAATATGAAAATCATATCAAGACAATATATGAGATACAACACCAAATTGACATGGCTTCTATCTCATTTTCTTGATACCCGAAGGCTAAAAAGCAGCAGAGACCCCTTCAACATTCATGCCTTGGCGCACTAAGAAGATTGTGCCAATTAATTGACAATGTCCCATCAGGTATTCATATCAGGGGATGGCGTGTTCATGGAGCACTACATTTCACTATACTCTCCAGTCAGCAAAGCCCGCTGAAAATGGTCTCATGCAATGTTATTTCCCATGGATGGCCACAGTCAATTGGCTTTGTTTTTAATCAATGGCTTGCCAAAGAACAGGCCTCAACTAGTTCTTCTCAAAATCAAGCATACAGAGAACAAGTTGTTCAATTACTCCTGCATCAGGCAAACAAGAATATTGAACAGGCCTCTCGTTTGGAGCAAGCATGTCATCAAGTGACAAAAGTGTTAGAAATCATCCAACAGTCTTTTGAGACTTGTGATAAAAGTGGATATAGGTTGATGAATCCATCTAATTTTTGGACTAAAGTCCTCAAGATCAAGAGAGATTTCAAGAAAGTCTCAGATATAGCATGTCAAGAACCACCCCAGCTTGCCAGACTGGGGACTCTTTTAACCCAACCCTTGGAATCAACAAATAGGGTTCGAGGAGTTGAGCAGGAACAATAGGAATAGCCCCAGTCCATTGGACTGGGGACTTTTTCAAATCATCAATCTCTTCCTCAGAGAAATTCAGTCTTCTATCAATTAGGTATGAAGCCCCAAGAGGAACTAAGAGCCAAATTATCAAGAGATTCCCTCCAAATTACGATTCGTCAAGAAATTCCTGAGGGATCAAATCGAAAAAAGGAAATGTCTCATCAGACATGGAAGAAGACAATATCATAGAAATGCCGATAGAAAATATGCAATGCATTTTACATTAATTAATGTCATCAATGATGTTGTTGCTGATCCACTAGATGATGCTCACTCAGAGGGATCAGATGAAGAGATTCCTGCTCAAGAAGTTGTATGCATAGACACAAATGAAGAAGGTGTGCATACACTAAATCAAAGGCTTACCCAAAATCTGGGTGTTCCTTCAAGTAACCCACTTCCCCCTCTCTTAAAGGGATCTAAAAATGGTAAAGGAATGAATCAAGTTACATATCCTTCCTCTGTAGAAGGCCAATCGCTCTCACTAGAGAAAAGATTTGCATAACAGGAGGAAGAAATGAAGAAATTGAAGAGGTTGAATGCAGAACAACTTTAATGAAGTCTTTCTCCTAAGTGTGCTGGAGTCAGTAATCCAAGGGAATTTGTTGCAGCTACTGAGATGGATCAAGAATATCCTCCTTTGCCAATATGACCTCACAGGTCTAATCATACGGGTCAAGTGCAACAATAATCGACAGTCTTGTCGTCGGTTGCAGTACCAGTTGCTACATCTGCCCAAGCTCCAGTTATTACACCTATACAGGTCCAAGATCAACCAGATGTTTCTCAAAAGATTATAACTACTATTGAGTCATTAATAGCTCAATTGGAGGCTATGTAGGGAAAGCGTGCTCAAATTCAGCCAGAAAAGAGAGCATACCCAAAACGGGATGATGATATTCCTCCCCCATCAAATTTTCAAGTACCACATTCCCAATAATTAATGGTTCGGGAGACCCAGAGCAACACTTAACACATTTTGTTTCTCGTTGTGATCCTATGATGGGAACCCTTCATCAACAATAAGCACTTAAGATCAGGTGTTTTGTACAGTCATTACAAGGACCTGCTTTTGTCTAGTACACAAACTTGCAATCCCGGTCATTTACCGGATGGAAGGATCTTTTCCAAAAATTACTTCTTCAGTTCAGCTCAACATTGCCAAAGACAACAGTTTTCGATCTTACAAACTGTAAGTAAAGGGATAATGAAAGGGTTTCATATTTTATTGCTCACTGGAAGGGATTAACATATTCCCTAAGCTTAGCACTCCCTTAAGAAGAATTGTTGCCAATCTGTGTGGGAAATCTGGGTAATGAGTTACGCACACCATTGATCCTTGTAAAGTACACAGGAGGGTTTTGAGACCTTACTTAAATCACTCAACAGATTGAATATTATCTTATGAAGACTAAGGAAATAACTCATGTAATTCCATCATCTCTAGGAAATAGAATGGGTAGAGTAGATACTGCTATAGTTAGGCTTAAACAAGCACCAGTACCTGCTTCTACTTCAAAACCTTCATCTTCTCGAAGGGCTCCACCTCAAGAGCATCAAAAACAGAGGCTGTTTCATCATGATGATAACAACGATCAAAGATAAAACAATTCAAGGATTTGAAAAGTAAAGTTTACTCTTTTAGAAATGAACATGTTCCTGGCTACTTCATTTCAGCTCTGGAAGATAATTTGGTTCAATTTCCAAGGCCTAAAAAGCCAAAAAAGGAAGGAGATGAAGACCATCCCAACTATTACCCCTTAATCATATATTGGGGAATCCCATTTAGGAGTGTTTTGTCTTCAAGTACCTCCTTCGAAAAATGGTCTACTCGGGACAAGTTAAGTTCAAAGGTTCTTCAGCTCAGGTAGCATGTGTTACTGCTACAAATCCATAGGAAGAAAGCGAGTGGCAGGAAGTAAAAAATAAAAAATGGACATGAATATGATGATTGGATGGTCAGAAAAATGATCAACGAAACTCATGCCATTTTGAGAACACAATTGAAGAAACCAATTGTTTCCTCTGCTATAAATTCCACAGTGAGCCCTCGTTATTAGAGGGAAAATCCTCAAAGAAACGACATAACTAAAAGAAAGATAAAGGATCATAAGAAGATGAGATCATGTCAAAGCCCAAGTTGTCTTTGACTCTGGCTGATTTTATGCCATCTACTTCGAAGCCACGGGCACCGTCCCACAAAACGGCACAACCAAATTTGGCTAATAAGGTAGAGTCTTCATCAGATGAAGATTTGATCATCGGTTCTGTTAATATGATTCACTTAACAGATCCTTATGCCAGTCGCAGTTTTGATTTCGATGATCCAAGGTTCTCTATATCAATGAAAGGAATCATAGGGAGTTCTAGAGGTTCATGATATAGGGGTAGATGTGGATATTTCAGAGGAAACTATTTTAATTCTACCCCTGCTAGAACTATGTGTGTGGAAGAAACTTATGGCAGATCACTTCAACGAGCTCAACAATAACAAGAAACTTCTTCCACACAAGGCAGATTCCGTCCGGGCATAGTTCTTCTGGAATATTGGTTGGAAGTTACACCTTCTTCCATTCAGAAAGTAAATAGACCTATTCGGTCTAATTATCCAAATCCAGGAGTATTACCAACTCCTACCCCAATACAAGATGCATCAACTTCCAAAGCATCAACTTCCAAGGAACCTGCTAAACTACATGTTCCTGTTGGGAAACGTAGACCTTTGGATCAAAAGTATGATGTATTGAAACACCTAGCCTATGTAACGTCAATGTTATCAATTTTGGATGCCTTGAATTTATCAAAGTATCTTCGGGAGGCACTCAATGTGGCTTTGTCAAGTCCTCAGGAGTTTGAAACTGAAATTGTTGCAGCTGAAGCCTACCATGTAGAGAATAATCTTACAGAATCCCATGTAGTGATATCCATCACAGATGTAGATAAAGATGATGTCGTGCATGGACATATTAGACCTTTGTACTTATCTAGAATGGTCAATGGTGTAGACATCCGATGAGCTTTCATTGATAATGGTTCAGGAGTCAACCTCTTGCCCATCCATACACTTCGTCGATTGGGCCTCATAGAATCTGATTTATCTCCTTCTACTATGATGTTACAAGGATATGATAAAAATAAACAAGAACCACTAGGTGAGATTACACTCAGAACTCAGTCTGGAGATCTTGTATCCAATTTAGATTTCATGGTTGTTGATCAAGACTCAACCTTCAACATCTTGCTTGGAAGACCCTGGCTACATCAACATTCGGTTATCCCTTCATCATAAAATCAATGTCTCAAGTATTGTTTCGATGGTCAAGTTGGGACATTGTATGTTGATAAGGCCCCATTCAAAACATGTGAATCTCAATACATTGAGGTGGAATTCTATCACATTAAGGGAAAGGAGAAATCCACAACAAGGGAGATTTCCAAATTTAATGCTGCATATGGTTTGGAAAAGATTCCAGTAAATACATTTACACATGTGAGTACATATTATGGGTTTCTTATCAGTCAAATAGACAGGATAGACCCAAATAAAAATACTCTTATGAAAACATCCATAATTTCAATTACAGCAATCAATCCAGACCGCATGAGAGAAATTGGTAATTCAACGAGCAATGATTAAAGATCAAATAGTGATGTCGTCATTTTATCTTCTGAAATCCATCAAGTCTATACTTCACCAACCAGGCAAGAAGAAGTTATAGAAATGCCAGAGGTGAACGATGATGTCGATTCTAAATCCATCATCTCATCTTTAATACCTAGGGAAGACCCTTCATCATCAATCAAGTCGGAAATGGAAGCTTCTTCTTCAATATGTTCAAATTTTAACATCTCTTCTGATCATGAAAATTCTACCTCATCATCTACTATGCAAGTAGAAACAGAAGAAGTAACACATGTTGAAGAATAAGTGGAAGATCTCAGGGATGATCCTCCATCATTTTAAGAGGGTATCTCTACCACTGTGGATGAACTCAGAAAAATAAATCTTGGTAAAAAAGAAGATCCATGCCCCACTTTAATTAGTGAGGCCATGACTCTTGAAGAGCTAGAGATGAATGATAAATTTTTAAAGCAAAATCGATAGATATTTTCTTGGAACTATACAAATATGCCCCGCCATGTTCCTAATGTTGCTACTCATCATTTGGGTTTACCAGAAGAACATAGAGGATTTAAGAAACCTGCAAGAAGAACACACCCAACTTATGCTTCCAAAATAGAAGCTGATGTGGATAAGCTTATCAAAGCTAACTTCGTCAAAGAAGTTCAATATCCAAAATGTTTGGATAATATAGTCCCTGTAAAGAAGAAGAATGGACAAATTAGTGTTTTCATTGATTTCAGAGATCTTAATCGGCATTGTCCTAAGGATGATTTTCCTGTTCTGATCACATAACTATTAATTGATTCAACAGTTGTCTATGAAGCACATTCCATCATGGATGGATATTCCAGGTATAATCAAGTCTTAATTTCCCCTGAAGATGAAGAATCTACAGCCTTCAGAGCCCCTCAGGTTGTGTTATACTATCGGGTAATGCCCTTTGGCCTAAAGAATGCAGGTGCAACATATCAGCATGCCATGCATCATATCTTCAACCCTTTTAGTGAAATTTGTTAAATGTTATGTGAAAGATTTGGTAGTTAAATCCAAACAACTTCCTAATCACTTGACTGAATTGGAGGTCATATTCCACAAACTTCGGCAACAAAATTTGAAGATGAACCCCTTAACATGTTCTTTTGCGGTAACCTTATGAAAATTTCTCGGCTTTATTATACGCCATAGTGGTATCGATGCCGATCCTGAGAAGACAAAGTCAATACTTGGTATGTCACCTCCTCGAAATATGAAATAATTGAGAGGACTTCAAGGACACTTAGCCTATATTCGGCTTTTCATCGCCAATATGGTAGGCAAAAGTTTACCCTTCACCAAATTGATAAATAAGGGAGTCACTTACCAGTGGACTAAATAATGTTAAGAAGCATTCGATATTCTCAAAAAGTATCTCTTGAGTCCACTGGTATTAATGCCACCTGTTGAAGGAAGACCACTTACCCTTTAGGAGAAAGTTTTAGAGCGATTATTGGGTTCCTTTATTGCTCAGAAGAATTATTCTGGGAATGAAAACAGCCTCTACTATCTTAGTCGGACTACGCTTGAAGCAGAAACCTAATACTCAAGTATTCATAAATTCTTCCTAGAGTTAATCTTTGTAGTTCAAAGTTGAGACATTACCTTCAACATAACATGGTCCAATTGGAATCTCGAAATAACCCGCTCAAATTCAACCTTAGTCATCCAATGATTATAGGACGTCGGGAAAGGTGAGCAGTTATTTTGCAGCAATTTGATATCCAATATGTGTCTCAAAAGGCAATAAAGGGCCAAGCTCTAGCTCATTTCCTTGCTGAACACCCTTTAATAAAAGATAAATCTTCAGATATTGAACTTCCTGATGAGGAAGTCCTCTTTATTCAAGATAGTCTTCAAACATGGGAAATGAACTTTGATGGTGCTTCTAGAAGTCCAATAGGAAGGAAAATTGAAAATCCTAAATTCAAAAAAGTTGGGTTAGGAAATGTGCTCATTTTTTCAGAAAAGGAAGTGTTAACCTATTCCTTTTCATTGTTGGGAGGCGGTACAAATAATGAAGCGGAATACCAAACTCTCATCGCAGGCTTGGAGTTGGCGCTTCTAGCACAAGTGAATCACTTAAAGGTGAAAGGTGATTCAGACCTGGTAATCAAACAAGTGAATGTGGATTATGCTATCCGAAAGGAAGACCTAATCCCTTTGTATGGTTACGTCAGAGAGTTAATGGTGTAATTTCCTAAGGAACCGACATTTTCTTATGTCATGCGATCACAGAATGCCCAAGCTGATGCACTGGCTAATATAGCCACAACTCTAGAATATCCAAATCGGGAAGAGACAACCATCATTATTTCCCACCGTTGTATAATTTCACCTTATGTTCATACCAGAACCGAAGAAATCAATGAAATTAGTCCCATTCTTAAACCATATGGTCATACTATAGGATGGATGACACTTATCAGGGAACACCTTCAAAATGGAACAATTCCACCTGATAGTTCCCGGAAAGAACAAATCCAGCGACGTGTAGTCAATTTTACCCTTTATGATAGCCCATATCACCTAGAGAAAATTCTATAAAACCATGGTTTTGATGGAGTTCTCTTAAAATGCATTAATGGTGAAGAGACAATGGTTGTCATGAAATAAGTGCATGCAGGAGTATGTGGTTCCCAACAGTCTGGACATAGACTGTCTGATCAAATTCAAAGGCTTGGATACTTTTGGCCTTCAATGATACATGATTGTGTTGATTTCACAAAGAAGTGTCATTCATGCCATGTTCATGCCAACTTCATTCATCAGCCCCCAGATTTGTTTCATACAGCTAAATATTCGTGGACATTTTCCACATGGGGAATGGATGTGGTGGGACCTTACCCTTCAGCTACAGCCAAGCAGTTTAAGTATATTCTTACTGCTACTGACTTATTTTCCAAATGGGCAGAGGAAATACCTCTAAAAGAAGTTAGTTCAAAAAGTATTTCAAGCTTCATCAAGTCTAACATCATTACCAAATTTGGTCTCCCTAATACCATATTGATAGACAATGGCACCAACTTCTGTTTAACCAAGGTGAGGAAGTTGTATCAAGAATACAACATCAAATCCAATCATTCATCTCGGTATCATGCAGCGGTCAATGGCTAGATAGGAGCCTTCAACAAGACTCTTTCAAACATACTGCAAAAGATGATGGATAATGATAAGAATTCATATCCTGATAAACTCTTTCATGCTTTATGGGCTTATCGGACCACCACGCGCACTGCAACAAAGTCAAATCCATATTCAATTGTATATGGAATGGAAGTAGTCTTGGCCATTGAAGTTCAATTACATTCACTCAGAGTATCCATTTGTGATCAATCATCTACCGATGAATAATCTCAAAAGCGATTGGATGAATTGGAACAGTTAGATGAGAAAATATTGTGCACCCTACATCACTTGGAAGTCTATCAGAATCGAATAGCATGAGCTTTCAACAAAAAAGTTCTTCTTTGTTCATTCATTCAGGTCGAATTGGTATTGGTTCTCAGAACTAAAGTAATTCTCGGAAAGAAACCTCCCAAGCTTGAACCAAAATGGGAAGGACCATACTCAATACAAAAGGTCTATTCTAATAGAGCTTATTCTTTAATATCAATGGATGGAGAACTCATCACTACTCCAAAAAATTCTATATTTTTGAAGAAGTATTTCGTATAAACACAAAATATATCATTATGCTCCATGCATATGACCTTAAACTATTTTCATTCTTCATGTCCAGCAAGACGTTAAACTTCACCATTACGGTCCATGCATATGACCTTAAACTATTCTCACTTTCATCCCACATAACGTTAAACTGTATCACCCCTTTTCCATTGTACAACATGACGTTAAATTTTGTAAAAATCTCTAATACATCCAACAGGACATTAAACTATGTCCTCTTTTGTCCTTACTGCATGACATTAAACTGCATATTCCCCTTTCATCCAATAAGACATTAAACTGAATCGTCCCCATCGTCTTAGCTATAAGATGCTAAACTGTACAGATTCCTTATTGTCCAACATGATGTTAAACTTTGTCCCTTTAATACGTCCTACATGATGTTGAAATGTATTTTTTCCTGGCTACATGACACTAAACTGTGTAGCACCAATAATCCTCCCTACAAGACTTTAAATTTCATAGTCCCTTCCTATGTCCTACATGACATTAAACTGTGCATCGTTAGGGTTGTTGCTACCTCGTATTTCTCACACCGAGTATGACTCACATGATCTTAGAGTTAACTTCAACCATAACACCCTATTTGGGCCTCTAACCATGCGTAAGTCCCAACACCATTTTTAGGTCATTGTCCCCAAGAACAACTTGATCACTAATTAATTCTTTAATTGAACTACGCGGACTTTGATCTTTTCCTTCTAGGATGGGTACGTAGGCAGCCTCCCAAGGTTCAAGCCCAAAACCAATCTCTTCACATCAGTTCACCTCTATCTCATACAATGTTGATTCGTGAAACCACCCCCAAAATCAATATCTTTACATTGGATCACCTTTGTCCTTTCTATATGAAGTTAAACTATACAACACTTTTGTCTTGTACGACAAAAAACTACAGCATTCATTGATACCCGAACCTGAGAGGGAATCATTGTTTACATTGATTTCCAATCATGTTACATTACAAAGAATACGTGCATACCTGGCATGCCCAAACCTTTTATCATGGGTCAAACCATCGTTGCACTAAAATCTTCTTTCACCCTTCACATGTACATACCAAATCTGTACAGAGGGTATTTCGAGAACTACAGGGTCTTGATTCCCATCCTTATGGGATACATAGGAAAATTCAAGTGTCCCTTGAATCCATCCCCAAGTCTTTTGGGCTTAACCCCAAATTCCACTTTCATTCCTCTGGCTAAAAAGTTTCGGTGATAACACACACTGTGTATTCATTATTATGGTCCAAGCTCTATGACCCTAAAATAAGTTATCCCATACTTTCGTCCCACATGACGTTATAATGTATTTCATGAACTATTTATGGAATTATTTCCATCCTTATTGGATACGTAGTGAAGTCCATTATTTGAATTCAGGACCTAGCCACAATAAGATTTGGGTTAGCATTGGTCTGTGTATCTCCACATGCATTGAAAAAATGCCCATTTTTATGTGTCTTGATCCTAATCGTAAGTATTTTCAGATCTCCATACCCTTTTCCTCGACTTCTGGTCAAAAAATGTCCAATTTCTGAGTGTTCTTTTGCTTGACTATGTAGTACGTTCCATTAGGTAGCCTTGCATAAATAGTCTACATAACAGACCTGTCAGCCAAAAGATGCTATTATTTGACAATGCAGCTGATTCCCTTAGGTGCCCCCGTATAATTCAACCCCCTAACGAGTTTGTTAAATATTGGTAACTTCATTCTTGGAAAGAAAAACTCTTTTGTCCTTATTGGTCTTAATGAAAATATGTAGGGATCCGAAAAAATAGACATCCTTTAAATATTTGTCTCATACTCTTTTTCATGATTTGAAAGTATTCAAGTTTATGGTTTATATTTCTCTTCCCTACGCTTGAGTCAGACCTTCTTAGGAGTGACATTCATCCAGTTCTTAGACAATCTTGTTTGGAAATATCTTCTCCATTTTCAAGTACCTCTATCTATATAGCAAACTCTATGATTTGGAAAATTTGAATCCCCATAATCTTTCAATAGATTTTTAGTAGTAGAAAACTAAATTTCTAAGAGTTCTTTTTCCTGACTATGCAGCATGTTCCCTTAGGCAGCCTCACATAAGTAGTTAACATAATGGACCTGTTAGCTAAAAGATGCTATTATATGACTATGCAGCCAATGCCCTTAGGTGGCCCTGCAAAATTCAACCCCCTATCGGGTTTGTTAAATAATGGTAACTTCATTCTTGGGAACTATATCTTCTAATTTTTTTAGCCCTTTTTCATATCATTCCTCAGTGAATTTCTTAAATCATAGTTTATATTTATTCACTCATACTTGAGTGTGGTAATATATTTTCAGATAAATTTTCAAGTAATTAAGTCTATTTTAATCCATTCGGTCAAAGCTATTTTGACCTTAAACATTAGCCTTTTTATGTCCGATGTGTGTGACTTTAAACTGCCCACAAAAGACAAGGGAAATCTGAATAAAATTCAAGTTCCATCTCAAAAAACCTACATTTTGTATGATTTTAGGTAATATTGAGGAATAAAATAGTTTCAAAATTTTGTAGGGTTATTTATAATAATCCTAGAAAAAATCAATGTATGATTACTAGGCCCATTGGCTTAGGAAAAAATCTAAAGTAGGTAGCAAATGAATGCAGGCACAAATGATTGTAGGTGAAAAAGGGTTTTATTTAATGCACAAGAATTTGAAGGGCATCCATAGATTGGAGTCTCTTCTCTTTTCCAAGAAATTACAAGAGGTTGTCAACATAAGTCTTTACTTGATGTACATCATCCTGAGCTTCATCAGCAGCTACTTGAAGCTCATGAACTCAACCAACTTCATTTTTTTCAGCTTGATGGAGTGCTTTCTTGGCATATGTGATGGCTTTAATACCATTCGTTTGAGCTCCCTCTAGTGAATTATTGAGTTGGTCAAGTTCCCCAGTAACAGCATATAACTGTTGCTGAAGGTGCATCTGCAGGAAGACTTTATCATTGATCTTATGCTTCAGCTCCTTCATCTTGGCAGAATAATCAGCCTTATCGTGGGATACAACAACCTCAAATTCGCTGATATTGGCAGACATCTTCATCTTGGTCAAATCTTGATGGAACTTTTCCTCCTACTCCCTTATTAAGATGACTTGCTTTACTACGACATGGATCTTTTGATATCCAAAACCGCCAAGTCCCAACATGATAAACATGGACGACAGTCGTGAGATCTTCGATGAAAGCTCTTCAAGAGAACTTCAGATATGTTCATCCATATGTTATTTCATGCCTTGTGTCGTGAAAATTAGAGTGCCTTTTGTACTTCTGGATCTGACTCACCATCGTTATCATAGGGGGGCATATAATCCTCGATTAATGCACATAGGGAAGTGCCATGTTCTTCTCCTTCCCCCCTGACCTGTGCTTCTTCACTTTCAATTCTCATTGGGGTGTAGGATGAGGCATCACGTCTAGATCTAGCCACTAAAATTGATGTCCCTGAATAATCAATTGGAATATTTGGTTAGTTTCAAAGAATAAAAAAATTTGGTTGGATGTCTTGCAAATTAAGTACAGTCGCAATAGATGTTATCCCTTACCCGATGGTAAATCAGTAACTTGAGAAGGCTCCTCCCTGTCTTTCCTAGCTTCAACAGGATTTTCATGGTGAGTTTCAGGAAGCTCTACAAGTTTCATCTCTACCTAGGCTAAGGTCTCTGCAATAGTAGGGTTTTCTGTACCCCCTTCATACATTGGTAGTCTAGTATCTTGCTCAGATAGAACTGCACATTTCAATCGATCATGATTAGAAATGTAATAAGAAGTTATTTTTTGATAGGAAGAAGGATAACACTCACGTCCATAATCATCTAAATTACATGGTAATTTAACATGATCTAAAAATCATCATAAGATACACCAAGTCCCATAATTTCATCCAAAGTAATCTCAGAATCCGGGTTAATATCACCAGTGGGAGAATTCGATATGTCTTCTTGGAAGCCTTCATCATGCAGCCTCTGACCCTGGACAACATCTTTAGATAAAATAGCGGCGTCAGTTGCAATGGCTACCAAAATCTCAAGTGCATGGGTTGAACCTAAAGTGAACCAGAATGGAAGTCACTTGATGTTTCATTCAACATTTTATGAAACATTGTTAACTTACCAGAAGTAGGCTCCTCTCTTCTTGCAACAATAGGAGGAGGGATACTGGGAACAGACACTGGCTCTTCTCCAAGAGAAGCCAAGTCATCTTGAACTTGTAATTGTTCACCAGTTCCCTCTATGATCCTCAAAGGAGGGTCATTCCTTTCCCTCATAGTGGAAATTGAATAATCCCCTACAATCCCAAGAAGTATGTGAAAAAATTCCATGGGTTAATACTCATGATTATCTGAAGGACTTACCACTACTGGTGGAGCGTTTAGTTGTAGACTTCTTCCTTCAATGCCTTTGTCTCTATGGATTTTTGGGAGTGTCAGTAGTCTCCCTTACAGGTACATGAATTGGATAATGGAAGGCCATGTCCAACTCCTCATCCATGGCCTGCTGTCCTGGAGATATCTCACCTGACTTGCGAGGAGATTTAGCAGTAGCCCCGATGGTAGTACCACCAAGGATATACTGTGCAGAAGGAACCTCAGCAGTTCCTTTCTTTGTAAGCAGCAGGATGAAAAAAATAATTTCCTTTTGTAACAAAGCTTTGACTGAAATCAAGTTGCAAATAAAATAAGGAAAGAAACTCACATCTTCAGGAGCCACGTAATCGTGCCACTCATTATCTCTGGAACCACCAGTCCCATCAGTGGTGTCGCGATCAATCATTTCCTCCACCTGCTCAGTTACAGGAATGGAATCATCAGTGGCATATATGATCATTTCCATATCTACGATGTAAGCCTGCACTTAATCGGGGTTATATTTGAAACAAATATCTGTATAAGACAAAAGATTCCCTATTCTAGGGAGCTGTAGCCCCTCACAAAAATACATCCAAGCAGTTTCAGCATCGCAGTATAAACTCCGCCATGTCCGGAAAGCCTCTGGTCATAGATATTCAGTATGTGTACCAGAAAGCTGTGAGGAAGGTCCTACAATCTTGGACTTCAGTTTCTTTCCAGCTCCTGCAGCTACAGATATAGAATAAAAAAATAAGACTTGTTGCTCTATAAAGTAATGGTGATTAAATTTCCACAACGAAGTAAATCACTAAGAGTTGATGGAGTGGGTCTTTTGATTCTGACATGAGGATTATATCAGGCACGAGGCCACTTTGCCGCTTGTTTTAGCTCATCATCCGCATCTTGGGAATCCAGTGAGTCAGTCCTAGATGAGGAATCTGATGAATCAGCTCCTGCTGGGAAAGCATCACATTCCTGAGGAAGGGTTTCTTTCTCTATAGTTCTCTTCATTTTCCCCACCTGATAAATCGGGTGATTCAGCACCCCTATAGGGTATCATTCTATCATGTTTTTGGCATACCATGTAGTCAATTTATTTTCCGCTTTATCAACTGGTAGATCAAACACTGCCCCTGTCTTCTCCCTAGATGTCAGCAACCATAGTTGTCGGGAAACTGTCGGATGTTGCTCTGACCTGACATGAATAGGGGGAGAAACATCAATATGCTGCAAACATATGAATTAATATGCAAATCTATATAGAGCATAGGCCTCACATATAATTTATCCATCAATCCTAGCGATCAGTACATCATCTCTGCAGGCCAGCATGTTGGCCCTTAATTCCAGACTGGCTGTTCCATGATCAACAAACCTCCTGGTTGGCGGATTTCCAGAATAAAAGAAGGTGAATTTCTTATACATTCTTAGCCTCACCTTCATGTCATAATAATTGAGAGGTAGTGGAGAAATTCCAGAGAATTCCTACACTGATGGCCTGAAAGAACTTCCCAAAATCTGTACTCCATTCTGTACATTATACGTCTTGAAGTGAGTGGCGATCCATCCCCACAAAACATGGAATGGTCCCACTATTCCCAAAGGAGACTTACCCATGAATACATGGAGTAAAATCATGTTAATCTTTCCTTAAATGGGGTTAGCCAACCCAACCATTTCCCCTCATCCAACTTGGTTGCAATAACGAAGGTCCATGGCCTGACGCCTCCCTTCGAGTCCCTGACTGGAAAAAGATAAACACTGAGCCACAAGGACAAGAAGCCCTCTAGAAGATTCTTCTTAGGGATTATCTGGTTCACTTTGTATCCCCACTTCTCAAATTCTCCTACTTCTAGGGTCAGCCAGAATGTGCCAGGAGCACCCATCTTCTCTGTTTTGGGGTAGGTGGTAGGACGGGTGGGCCTCTTCTCCTTGGGCCCCTTATTCTTGGATCCCTTATCCTTTGATCCCTTCTCCTTCAGCTCCGTCACCTGCTTCTCGATAAGAAACATATTCATCCACTCCTCTGGATGAATATCCTTTCTAGAATGAGTTAAGGAGGTCTCT
Organism: Viscum album; assembly: GCA_963277665.1. Taxonomy (NCBI): domain Eukaryota; kingdom Viridiplantae; phylum Streptophyta; class Magnoliopsida; order Santalales; family Viscaceae; genus Viscum; species Viscum album. The sequence continues at coordinate 1,441,263,067 of OY728159.1, forward strand.
AAACTCTTGATCTTGTGGAAGATTTTCAATAATTCCCGAGCTAAAGCAAAAGCCTTCTCTGAATCATTCCAAGTCACCTTGGGAGGTATCATTTCTTCATAAATATCACCCAAAATTGGATCCCCTGAGATCTTGTGGACATCCCACAAACTGATTCTTACTTCTCCACGAGTCATATTGAAAGAATTGGTTTCAAGGCTCCAATGCCTGAATATCTCTGGCACGAAGATATCATGCCTGTAAACATATGTTTTCCCAGCCCAGACGGCTTCATATGTCGCAAATCCTTTCAAATCCTCAACAAACTCTGCATAGGTTTGTCGCACCCATTATACCCACATCCAAGTTGGCTCCACACCTCCTCCAGGACGAAAGTCCCAACTCCTCTTCCAGCCTTTGGATTAATCTGTATGAGGGTTTCATAAAATTGAGGGATAATAATGTGGTTGCAGTTCAGGCTTATGAGGTTTCAGATCTGCTGTACAAGGGCTGTGATGCATCATATAGGCCTTCTCCACTGTTCCAGCAATTATAAATACTCCTTCACATGAGATATTTACTGAAGAAAAATTGGTGTAATTCTAAAACCAAATCTGGGAGAGTGCTGTCTCAGATGGTAAAATAATCATGGCCAGTGATTCATATCATATCATCAATTTTTTTGCTATCCAGTTCATCAGCCATTCCGATTCTCTTGGGAGCCATTGAATCTGCAAAAAAGTTGAATAAATGAACTCTTAAATGGGATGATTTCTCATAAAATTTGTGAAGAAATTCGACAAAATGGATAAGGAATTAAGGCATGCAAGTCTAAAATTTGGCGCACAAGTATGAATGTGTCGCACAAGTATGGATGTGTCATGCAATTTTTTGGCACACCGGGTATCACCGCGCAAGTCCAAATACCTCTACAGCCATGTGAGAACAAAGAAACAACGGAAAACAGAGAAACCTGTATGGAAAAGGTAACATGCACGGCGAGAGCTCGAAAATTTGAAATCTGGGTACTTTGTGCAAGAATGGACGCATATATATAGGCCAGGACTCAACCCTGCACCCTTAAAAGCTAGCACACTCTAAAGCCATCGCGATCAACACCAACATGATGAAATTTGCGCGCTCAACACTTGTGCGCCGAAGTTTCCTTGGTTTCCTTATTTCCTCAGAGTTACATCCTCATTTATTTCAAATCCAACTCTATGGAGGGACTTTTGTTGACGCTCCTTTCCGTCACATAGTATAACGAATTGAAAAGGGAAATACCTTGAACCCAAAGTGATTCATCTTTTGAAGAAACATAAAAAATGAACTAAGGCATGAACAAAGATTCAAATGCACTTGGGTAGTGCAAGTTCCACCAAGGTCTCACAAGTATACTTGCGTGCCGCCCATTGGTTGCATAGGTGACTTGTGCGCCCTCTTTGAAATTATCCATGGGTCTTGTCCGGCATATAAATACCCATGTGGGCCCCCTATTTCGAGGAGAAAAAAATTCCAGAAACTCAGATTTGAGGTTCTGGCTCCCTAGTCTCTTATCGAAGATTCCGAACACTTCTAGGGTAATTTCTTACCTAGAACGGAAGATCTATAGATAGGGAGTAAGGCCTAAGTGCTGAAACTCATCATCACTTGCGCGCCTAAGTGGCCAGCCTTTAAGGGAAATTGCCACACTTGCACGCCGCCTTACCCCTTCAACATAACTTGTGCACCACTCTTCTAGAATCCTCTAGGGATAGTACTAAAGGCTTTAGTCAAGACTTTCCCATGTTTAACCCTAAGGGTGGACCGCCGCGCAAGTACCCATGTGTCGCGCAGGTATACCTACATGACCAGCACTTGCACGCCCATGCAGGACTTGCACGCCCCCTCTTTTTGGGTGCCCTTCCTACCCATTTCACCTCTCATATCCCTCTCTACCTCTCCTATTCAAGATTAATCCTTCAGAACCCTCTTCAAAGCCATTTTCTTCGGCATGGTTCCACGGTTTTATTCCTTATCTGAAAGAAATTTTGTGGAACATCTCTCAAAACCTAGTGATTTACACATATTTTTGTCACTAAGGATGGATATTTCATTCATCTAACCTCATCATTTAAGATGAGAGAATCTTAACTTGGTCCTCCTTTTCAAGAGTAAGACCCAGTCCAAGTTCTCATTAATTTGGGCATCCTCCTTAGGAGTAAGCCCCATGTACCCTAACCTAGTCATCCTCCTTAGGAGTAAGCCCCAACCATAATTCTTTTGTCTTGGGATTCCTTTTCAAGAGTAAGACCCAATATCAAAGTTCCCAAATATGGGAATCCTTCTCAGGAGTGAGCCCCAACCATAATTCCCATAATATGGGCTTCCTTTTCAGAAGTAAGCCCCAGTCTCAGAATCTACAAATGTGGGAATCCTTCTTAGGAGTAAGCCCCAAGTTTCCTAACCTCGGCATCCTCTTTAGGAGTAAACCCCAACCATAATTCCCTAAACTTGGGATTCCTTTTCAGGAGTAAGCACGAATCTTAAAATCTAAAACTGTGGGCATCCTCCTTAGGAGTAAGCCCCAAGTCCCTTAATTCTAAAATTCTCTTAACATGGGCCTCCTCCTTAGGAGTTAACCCTTGTCTTCAAATCCCTTTAACTTGGGCCTCCTCCTTAGGAGTAAGTCCCGATCATAATTTCTCTTAACCAGTCTTAATTTACTTTTGATCTGGGCTTCCTTCTCAGGAATAAAACCCAGTCATAAGTCCCCTCTTAATTTGGGAATCTTCTTTAGGAGTAATCCCCAAGTTAGAGTATCCAAATCTCCATAAATTACATATACCTTTATGGACCCTATTATAACAACCCACACTTTACATACATTGTTAATACTTCAAAATTGAAGCACACTTATTACAACATATGACAAAACCACAAAGGACCGTATAGGTATAGTGTCTTTAGAAACTGGGAAACATAAACAACTGGTTCATAAATCTTCTACAGTGTCTCCCATTTATTTCATCATATCTAGGGTCCCTTTTAGCATATTCTACTTAATATCCATCTTCCTGACCTAGGGAAAAGAAAACATAAAAGGGTGAGCTCAAATGCTCAGCAAGGGCAAATAAAGGAAATAAAAATCATATCATATCTTTATCAAAACCTGCAAAAGAGATCATAATATCTTAACATGGAATAAATCATAGAAGTGAAAATGAGATCCCCATAATCATAACATAAAACTTGAAACTTTGTGGCATGCACACATAATCATGTAAAATCATTTCTTGTTAGTCATGACTCATTGCCAAGACTATCTTAGTGGACAAAGTCCCTTTCTGAACCGAGTTTACTCCTCGTTTCAGTCCTGTATCACTGAACCGAAATAACCTTCCGTTCCAGCCATGTCTATCTCATGAGATATAAAATATTTACCCAATGCATTGGAGGGAGATATAGGTCCCACCCATCTTATAATGAATCCTTTCTTATGTGTGCCACATAATCATAAAACATACATCATCGCATAACACATATAACAAAAATGGGATTCTTGAAACATCATGACATCATAAATCAATTCATATATGATAAAGGAATTCATAAACATAATTCCATCACAACATAGTCAAACCAATGTAAAAATATGGATAGAAACAGAACCCTTTATTATCTTAGATGGAAAATAATTTTGATAAAACACTTGAATTGAATTCTTGAGGAAAATATCCTTTCTTCTTCAAAAATATTTTTCCTTTCATAACATGTCATACAACTTTAAAATAAAAGAAGTTGATTAAAAATAAACTTGAAAACTTGTAAAGGAAGCTTCTTTGAAGTAATGTTTTAAAAATCCATTCATGCCGTATAAGTTAAAAAAAACATTCTTCGTACTTTTGTCGGAAAAGTCAAAAAGTACCTCGTACGGAAAAACGACAAAAGATTCCCTTCATATTCTTTACTAAAAACTCACCTAAGGGTAAAATTGGATTTAAACTATTTCAAGTGGATGGAAACAATATTACATATTGAGGGAACATGGATGTGGATGATAAAATACACCCCAGTAAATACTTACGAATAAACAATCTCGGATAAAAATGAGATTGTGATATTTCCCTTACCTTAGGTCCGATTTGCTTTGTTCGTGTCCAAAGATCCTGTATAATGGTTTAAATAATGTTATTGACTTATTCCAGAATCATAAATATTGATATGATATCATATATGGTCATATTATTAGCTTCTTGTTAGTAATATTTCATTGTTACTTGTTACTCGGGTCTTTATATCTTTTTGTTCTTATGCGTGTTTTGTCGAATAAATTCTTATTCTTATCTTTAGGTTATAGATAATTCATTTACAGAATGATATTAGTGTTGTATATACCATATTCATTCATTCAATTCATTTATATAATCATTATGAAATGAAGATCATGTAGAACGAGTCGCATCACATCGTGGAGACGGTATTCCGTACGTACGCACAAGTGATGATATCATTCCTATGATCGTGGAATTGTATTGGAGTATATATATATATATATTATTTCAGTATCAATATTACTTAATAATAATCATATATAGTTACTCATTACACCATTATACCCATCCTTGTAAGGTGATGGTGGAAAATAGATTACACCACGGCGTGGAGACGGTATTCCGTTCGTACGCACGCGCGGTGATTTCATTTTTCCGTAGGATTGATAGAAGGTGAATTAGGGTTGTTTCATATTTATAATAACATATCAGTATGTAAGTAATACTGATGTTATTACTTTATCATGAAACAACTAAAGAAGAAGAAGTTGAAGAAGAAAGAAATTGAAAAGATCGGTAATGGATATTACCTCTTCTTTGGAACGCCTCTTTGAATCCTCCACTTAAGGAACTAAGATTGGTCTTTGGAGAAGACCAGGACCTCTAGGATTATTCTAGGGAAGTGGAGAGGAGAAAATGGCAGGGGTTGGCCGAGCTTGAGTGCTCAAATTGGTGTGAGGAGGAGGGGGAGGAGGTGCCCTTTTATAAGGGAGGAGAGGGGCACCTTAGGAATATCTCAAAATATTATTTTATATTAAAGTCAAAATCGGTTTATAATGGTTCCAAAGGGTCTTATTTCGAAGCTAAAGTGGGGATGGGACGAAATCCTATCAACCAATAGGATTTAGACAAGTTTAGGGTATTATTTTAACCTTATCAATTAGATTTAACTCTAAGTTAATTAATTTAACTTTTACCGTGTCTTTTTGTTTTCTTTCACTATATGGTTAGTACACTAACTATAACATGCCAAACGAACCCCAAATTGTTTATTATTAATATATATATCCGTATCTAAGTCATTTGGCCGAACCTTAGATTTTTAGGAATAAAATAACAATTAATAATATAATATTTGATTTAAAAACTATTTTGTGTCAATTTTGACACTATTTGATATATGATTTTTGTGAAAGTCATAATAGAATTATATGTTCGAACCAAGTTTCTTAAATCAACAATAATATATCCTAGTAACCTAGAAAATTAGTGTAATTCATAAAAAGTCTCAAATTACATTTATTTTGGTATTTATATTATCAATTTTGTCAATATTTCATTAATAAGATAATTACTGCATCATCTTTGTGTCATAAATAAATTAAATTATTTGATGTCTAAACATTACAAATAAAATACCATCATGTAGGAAATCTTTTTAGCTTTCTAATGAATATTTACAATCGAATTTATCTTATGTATAACCCCATATTAAAAATGATTTACTTATTAAACTTTGATTTTAACTATTTTAACCCTTCTTTAAATAAATTAATAATAAATGTCCTAATCTAATCCAAGTGGGCCTAAATGGTCATATTTTATTCCTAAGTTTGTTTTTGGTCGAATTACACTTGTCCAATAGAATTAGGACATGTGTTAGGGTAATATTAATATCATATTTACCCTTAGTTGCCCTATTTACTATTAACCGCGGTAAAAATAGTAAAAAGTTACTATTCACCAAAAAATTATTTTTATCTCATTGAACCACATTTTACTTACTGACATCAACCGTGTCTGTCGGATTTTTAAAATTCCATTCACAGAAGCGGTAAAATTAAGTTTTATGCAAAATTCAGTTTTTAACCTACCACTTAGTGGTTTCACTATTCATCAAAAATTGAAAGTTTTCAGAAAAATACCAAAATTTCACCCTAGGCTAATTTCGATATTCTGAGTCCAAAAATGAAGTCCATTTTGAAAAAATAAAATTTATAAAATTTCAAAAAGTGGTTATTACTATTCATAACGGCTAGTTTTAAGAGCATATTGTTATTTAGTGAAACTCGGTATTGCGTACGACGCAAGCTATCGAGGAAGGTCGCGATTGCGTGTAAAGCAAGCCAAGCAACTGTTTTGTAGAAAAAGATTCCTTTGATGATTTATATAACATAAAAGTCTCGGGTGTTACATTCTACCCCCCTTAAAAAGAATTTCGCCCTCGAAATTCGTCACTTTGTAACAAACAAATGAGGATACTTCTCCCTCATCATATCCTCAAGCTCCCATGTAGCTTCTTCAAGTTGGTGGTTCCTCCATAAAACTTTCACCAAGCGAGTGGTCTTGTTTCGTAGGACTTTTTCACTACGATCCAGAATCTCTATCGGCTGTTCTTCATAAGAAAGATCTTGCTCCAGCGGTACAACTTCTGAGCTGAGTACATGTGAAGGATCTGGTATGTACTTTCTCAGGAGAGATACGTGGAACACATCGTGAACTTGAGAGAGATTCGGTGGAAGCGCCAATCGGTAAGCTACCTTCCCAACACGATCCAGTATTTCAAAAGGACCGATATATCTAGGGCTCAACTTCCCCTTCTTTCCAAATCTCATAACACTCTTCCAGGGAGATATTCGTAAGAAAACTTTATCGCCCACTTCAAACTCTAGGTCTTTTCTTCGGTTGTCGGCATAACTTTTCTGTCAACTCTGAGCTGCTCTTATGTGTTGTTGAATAGATCTAACCTTTTCTGCCATTTCATCAACGAGATCAGGTCCTAATAGCTTTCTTTCCCCAACTTCATCCCAGCAAGTTGGAGTCCTGCATTTCTTTCCATAGAGAGCTTCATAAGGAGCCATCTGAATACTGGAGTGAAAGCTATTATTATAAGAAAATTCCACCAAAGGTAGGTGTTGATCCCAACCTCCTTTGAAATCCATAGAGAAAGCTCTCAACATATCTTCTAGGGTTTGAATTGTTCTCTCAGACTGACCGTCTGTCTGGGGATGATAAGCAGTGCTGAAACTCAACTCTGTATCCAGAGTATGCTGAAGACTTCGCCAGAACTTCGAGGTAAATCTCGGATCTCGATCAGATATAATAGAAAGTGGTACTCCATGCAATCTTACCACTTCCTTTACATATATCCTGGCAAGCTGATCTAGAGAGAAATCCTCTCTGATAGCAATGAAGTGTGCAGACTTTGTGAGACGATCAACTATGACCCAGATAGCATTATTGCCTTTGGATGTTTTAGGAAGTCCTGTGACAAAGTCCATAGTGATGTTTTCCCATTTCCATTCGGGTATGGGTAATGGTTGTAACATCCCCTTAGACTTTTGTCTCTCAGCTTTAACTTGTTGACAAACCAAGCATCGAGAGACATATTCAGCAACATCTCTTTTCATGCCATCCCACCAGAAGTACTCTTTCAGGTCCCTATACATCTTCGTGCTTCAAGGATGAATAGAGAATGAAGAACTATGAGCCTCATCCAGCAGCTCTTTCTTTAATTCGGGGATGGGAGGAACGCAAACCCGATTCCTGAACTTTATTATCCCATCACAATCAAGGTTGAATTCAGGAACATTTCTCACCTTCTTTTGTAACTCGACATCTTCTTTCTGTGCCTCTTTAATCTTCACATGTATAGATGGTTGAACATTCATTTGAGAAAGACAAGATTTTTCCCCTTCCATTATAATTCCAAGATCCATCCTTTGTAAATCCATAAATATTGGATCTTTTGTGATCATCATCATGGATAAACTAGCATGGTCTTGTCGACTTAATGCATCTGCCACCTTGTTTGCTTTCCCAGGGTGGTAATGGATTGAGCAGTCATAATCCTTAATCAGCTCCAACCATCTTCTTTGACGCATATTCAACTCCTTTTGTGTGAAAATATACTTTAAACTTTTATGATCAGTATAAATATCACACCTTTCACCATAAAGGTAATGCCTCCAAATCTTTAATGCAAAGATTACCGCAGCCAACTCCAAATCATGTGTTGGGTAATTTTGCTCATGGATTTTCAACTGTCGTGAGGCATAAGCTATCACCATATCATTTTGCATAAGAACACACCCCAATCCCTTCTTGGATGCATCACTGTAGATCACAAACCTTTCTCCACTACAAGGCAGTGTGAGCACAGGTGCACTGGATAACCTTCTTTTCAACTCCTTGAAATTCTCTTCACATTCCTCTGTCCAGACAAACTTAACTCCCTTCCGAGTCAACTTGGTGATTGGATTAGATAATCGTGAAAAATCTTTTACAAAACGTCGATAATATCCAGCCAAACCAAGAAAACATCGGATCTCAGTTACTGTTGTTGGTCTTGACCATCTTTCGATAACCTCTGTTTTTGCTGGATCCACAGATATCCCCTCTTTTGAGATTATATGACCCAAAAATGCAACTTTTTGAAGCCAAAATTCACACTTGGTAAATTTGGCATAAAGCTTCTCCTTTCTCAGGGTCTTCAATATAATTCTCTAGTGATCTTCATGCTCTTCCTTGCTCTTTGAATAGACAAGAATATCGTCTAAAAAGACTACCACAAATTGATCAAGATAGTCTCTAAAGACTCTATTCATTAGATCCATGAAGATAGCAGGGGCATTAGTAAGACCAAATGGCATCACTATAAATTCATAGTGTCCATACCTTGTACGGAAAGCCGTCTTTGGTATATCCTCCCTTTTGACCCTTAATTGATGATACCCTGAACGAAGATCAATCTTGGAAAAGTATTGATCTCCACGTAGTTGGTCAAATAAGTCATCAATGCGTGGGAGAGGATATTTGTTCTTGATAGTGATCTTGTTAAGTTCTCGATAATCAATGCAGAGTCTCATTGATCCATCTTTCTTCTTAACAAATAGAATAGGTTCTCCCCAAGGTGACGCACTAGGGCGTATGAATCCCTTATCAAGATTCTCTTGGAGTTGCTTCTTCAATTCCTGCAACTCAATTGGGGCCATTCTATAAGGTGTCTTTGAAATAGGCAAATCACCCGGTACGAGTTCTATTGAAAACTCAACTTCACGATTTGGTGGAAGACCCGGCAATTCCTCCGGAAAGACATCATCAAACTCCCGTACAATGGGCATATTCTTAATCGTGAGTTTCTCACCAACCATTTGAGATAAATAACCTTCATTTAGTGGAATCAATACCCATAAGATGGAAGAAATTTCCACTGGAAGGTTATGTTCATCCTTGCATTGGTATACGATCGTAGATTGATCTGGAATATGAAATGTGACTTCCCTTCTTTGGCAATCGATATAAGCTCCATGTAGAGAAAGCCAATCCATGCCAAGAATCACATCAAATTCCACTAAGGGAAGGATTACAAGATTTGCAGGAAGCACTTTCCCACAAACTTCGATCGGAGAAGAATTATAAACTTTTGATGCGATTGATGTGCCATTAGGTGTTGTCACAGCTAACTCAACATCTAATTGTTGAGGTAATATGGTGATACCCTTAGAAAAGTCTTCAAAAAAAAAGAGTGGGTGGATCCAGAATCAAATAAAACATTTGCTACTTTAGAGTGGATGGTAAGTGTACCTTTCACCACTTCGTTATCGTACTCCACATCGCTGATAGAAATTGCATGTGACTTTCCTTTGTCTTTAGCCTTAAGATTTTGTTGACGTCGACCATCATCATCAACCCTTGGATTTGGGCATTGATTGGCATAATGCCCCATCTCCTTGCACTTGAAACATTGAAGTGTAGTAGGTTCATTCTGTGTATCCCTTCCTTTGTTTGCGTCATTAGACATCTTCTTCCCATTATCACGGCATTCAAATGCCCGATGACCTTCCTTTCCACATTTAAAACATTTACTTGTCCCTTTAAGACAACTCCCTCCATGTTTCTTTCCACACTTTGAGCATAAGGGAAAGTTCATCTTCTTTTCAGTGTGCTCTTTAGAGTTTCCTTTGAATTCCATCTTCCTCTTCTTATCAAACCCATGTGACTGATGGGTTACTCCAATCTCCATCTCGACTTTGAGAGCACATCGAACGATTTCCTCGTAGCTATTGAAGTCCCTTATGGCTAACGCCCTTCGAAGACTTGGTTTTAAGCCACTAAATAATCGATCGATCTTACTCTCAGGTTGGATAATAATACCAGAAGCGTACCTTGCAAGTCTGGTAAAATTTGCTTCTTAGGTACCAACAGATTAATCATCCCTTTGCTTCAGTTCAAGAAACTCTTTCTCCATCTTTGTTCAGAGAATACGAGGGAAGTACTTATTGAAAAATAAGTTCTTGAACTCGTCCCATTCCATAGACTCAATTTCATCCCTTTGCCTCGTATTCTTAACAAGATTCCACCATTGATCCGCATCTCCTTCCAAACGATACACTGCTAGGATGACTTTATCATGCTCAGAACATTGAAGAACTGAAAATATCTTTTCAGTAGTACTAATCCATTGTTCAGCAACTAATGGATCAGTAGACCCGCTGAAAGATGGTGGACGCTGCCTCATGAAGGATTCAACAGAATGTTGCTCCCTCCTTTGTTCGTTTGGAAATCCTGCATGATTCATAGCTTGAGAAAGTTGTGTGCGCATGGCTACAAGATTATGCATTCCAGCTCCCATATCGTTTGGTTGCTCAGGGGGACAATCATTGCATTGCCCATCGCATTCCGCATTAACACGGTTCCTTCGGGTTCCAGCCATTGACTAAAACCAAGAAGAATAGTGTGATCAACACTAATTATAATAGGAAACCACATAATTCAAAAAAAAATTTCATGCTTATGGTCTTATCCTAGGTTATTCATGGCCATTTGTGTTCTATGCTTAGACCTATCCTTAGGGTTCTTACTAAGGCTTTCACATCCTAGTTTCCAAAGGTTGACTATACCTTTCCTCTGATACCAACTATAACAACCCACACTTTACATACATTGTTAATACTTCAAAATTGAAGCACACTTATTACAACATATGACAAAACCACAAAGGACCGTATAGGTATAGTGTCTTTAGAAACTGGGAAACATAAACAACTGGTTCATAAATCTTCTACAGTGTCTCCCATTTATTTCATCATATCTAGGGTCCCTTTTAGCATATTCTACTTAATACCCATCTTCCTGACCTGGGGAAAAGAAAACATAAAAGGGTGAGCTCAAATGCTCAGAAAGGGCAAATAAAGGAAATAAAAATCATATCATGTCTTTATCAAAACCTGCAAAAGAGATCATAATATATTAACATGGAATAAATCATAGAAGTGAAAATGAGATCCCCATAATCATAACATAAAACTTGAAACTTTGTGGCATGCACACATAATCATGGAAAATCATTTCTTGTTAGTCATGACTCATTGCCAAGACTATCTTAGTGGACAAAGTCCCTTTCTGAACCGAGTTCACTCCTCGTTTCAGTCCTGTATCACTGAACCGAAATAACCTTCCGTTCCAGCCATGTCTATCTCATGAGATATAAAATCTTTACTCAATGCATTGGAGGGAGATATAGGTCCCACCCATCTTATAATGAATCCTTTCTTATGTGTGCCACATAATCATAAAACATACATCATCGCATAACACATATAACAAAAATGGGATTCTTGAAACATCATGACATCATAAATCAATTCATATATGATAAAGGAATTCATAAACATAATTCCATCACAACATAGTCAAACCAATGTAAAAATATGGATAGAAACAGAACCCTTTATTATCTTAGATGGAAAATAATTTTGATAAAACACTTGAATTGAATTCTTGAGGAAAATATCCTTTCTTCTTCAAAAACATTTTTCCTTTCATAACATGTCATACAACTTTAAAATAAAAGAAGTTGATTAAAAATAAACTTGAAAACTTGTAAAGGAAGCTTCTTTGAAGTAATGTTTTAAAAATCCATTCATGCCGTATAAGTTAAAAAAAACATTCTTCGTACTTTTGTCGGAAAAGTCAAAAAGTACCTCGTACGGAAAAACGACAAAAGATTCCCTTCATATTCTTTACTAAAAACTCACCTAAGGGTAAAATTGGATTTAAACTATTTCAAGTGGATGGAAACAATATTACATATTGAGGGAACATGGATGTGGATGATAAAATACACCCCAGTAAATACTTACGAATAAACAATCTCGGATAAAAATGAGATTGTGATATTTCCCTTACCTTAGGTCCGATTTGCTTTGTTCGTGTCCAAAGATCCTGTATAATGGTTTAAATAATGTTATTGACTTATTCCAGAATCATACATATTGATATGATATCATATATGGTTATATTATTAGCTTCTTGTTAGTAATATTTCATTGTTACTTGTTACTCGGGTCTTTATATCTTTTTGTTCTTATGCGTGTTTTGTCGAATAAATTCTTATTCTTATCTTTAGGTTATAGATAATTCATTTACAGAATGATATTAGTGTAGTATATACCATATTAATTCATTCAATTCATTTATATAATCATTATGAAATGAAGATCATGTAGAACGAGTCGCATCACATCGTGGAGACGGTATTCCGTACGTACGCACAAGTGATGATATTGTTCCTATGATCGTGGAATTGTATTGGAGTATATATATATATTATTTCAGTATCAATATTACTTAATAATAATCATATATAGTTACTCATTACACCATTATACCCATCCTTGTAAGGTGATGGTGGAAAATAGATTACACCACGGCGTGGAGACGGTATTCCGTTCGTATGCACGCGCGGTGATTTCATTTTTCCGTAGGATGGATAGAAGGTGAATTAGGGTTGTTTCATATTTATAATAACATATCAGTATGTAAGTAATACTGATGTTATTACTTTATCATGAAACAACTAAAGAAGAAGAAGTTGAAGAAGAAAGAAATTGAAAAGATCGGTAATGGATATTACCTCTTCTTTGGAACGCCTCTTTGAATCCTCCACTTAAGGAACTAAGATTGGTCTTTGGAGAATACCAGGACCTCTAAGATTATTCTAGGGAAGTGGAGAGGAGAAAATGTCAGGGGTTGGCCGAGCTTGAGTGCTCAAATTGGTGTGAGGAGGAGGGGGAGGAGGTGCCCTTTTATAAGGGAGGAGAGGGGCACCTTAGGAATATCTCAAAATTTTATTTTATATTAAAGTCAAAATCGGTTTATAATGGTTCCAAAGGGTCTTATTTCGAAGCTAAAGTGGGGATGGGTCGAAATCCTATCAACCAATAGGATTTAGACAAGTTTAGGGTATTATTTTAACCTTATCAATTAGATTTAACTCTAAGTTAATTAATTTAACTTTTACCGTGTCTTTTTGTTTTCTTTCACTATATGGTTATTAAACTAACTATAACATTCCAAACGAACCCCAAATTGTTTATTATTAATATATATATCCTTATCTAAGTCATTTGGCCGATCCTTAGATTTTTAGGAATAAAATAACAATTAATAATATAATATTTGATTTAAAAACTATTTTGTGTCAATTTTGACACTATTTGATATATGATTTTTGTGAAAGTCATAACAGAATTATATGTTCGAAACAAGTTGATTAAATCAACAATAATATATCATAGTAACCTAGAAAATTAGTGTAATTCATAAAAAGTCTCAAATTACATTTATTTTGGTATTTATATTATCAATTTTGTCAATATTTCATTAATAAGATAATTACTGCATCATCTTTGTGTCATAAATAAATTAAATTATTTGAAGTCTAAACATTACAAAAAAAATACCATCATGTAGGAAATCTTTTTAGCTTTCTAATGAATATTTACAATCGAATTTATCTTATGTATAACCCCATATTAAAAATGATTTACTTATTAAACTTTGATTTTAACTATTTTAACCCTTCTTTAAATAAATTTATAATAAATGTCCTAATCTAATCCAAGTGGGCCTAAATGGTCATATTTTATTCCTAAGTTTGTTTTTGGTCGAATTACACTTGTCCAATAGAATTAGGACATGTGTTAGGGTAATATTAATATCATATTTACCCTTAGTTACCCTATTTACTATTAACCGCGGTAAAAATAGTAAAAAGTTACTATTCACCAAAAAATTATTTTTATCTTATTGAACCACATTTTACTTACTGACATCAACCGTGTCTGTCGGATTTTAGAAATTCCATTCACAGAAGCGGTAAAATTAAGTTTTATGCAAAATTCAGTTTTTAACCTACCACTTAGTGGATTCACTATTCATCAAAAATTGAAAGTTTTCAGAAAAATACCAAAATTTCACCCTAGGCTAATTTCGATATTCTGAGTCCAAAAATGAAGTCCATTTTGAAAAAATAAAATTTATAAAATTTCAAAAAGTGGTTATTACTATTCATAACGGCTAGTTTTAATAGCATATTGTTGTTTAGTGAAACTCGGTATTGCGTACGACGCAAGCTATCGAGGAAGGTCGCGATTGCGTGTAAAGCAAGCCAAGCAAGTGTTGTGTAGAAAAAGATTCCTTTGATGATTTATATAACATAAAAGTCTCGGGTGTTACATTCTACCCCCCTTAAAAAGAATTTCGCCCTCGAAATTCGTCACTTTGTAACAAACAAATGAGGATACTTCTCCCTCATCATATCCTCAAGCTCCCATGTAGCTTCTTCAAGTTGGTGGTTCCTCCATAAAACTTTCACCAAGCGAGTGGTCTTGTTTCGTAGGACTTTTTCGCTACGATCCAGAATCTCTATCGGCTGTTCTTCATAAGAAAGATCTTGCTCCAGCGGTACAACTTCTGAGCTGAGTACATGTGAAGGATCTGGTATGTACTTTCTCAGGAGAGATACATGGAATACATCGTGAACTTGAGAGAGATTCGGTGGAAGCGCCAATCGGTAAGCTACCTTCCCAACACGATCCAGTATTTCAAAAGGACCGATATATCTAGGGCTCAACTTCCCCTTCTTTCCAAATCTCATAACCCTCTTCCAGGGAGATATTCGTAAGAACACTTTATCGCCCACTTCAAACTCTAGGTCTTTTCTTCGGTTGTCGGCATAACTTTTCTGTCGACTCTGAGCTGCTCTTATGTGTTGTTGAATAGATCTAACCTTTTCTTCCATTTCATCAACGAGATCAGGTCCTAATAGCTTTCTTTCCCCAACTTCATCCCAGCAAGTTGGAGTCCTGCATTTCTTTCCATAGAGAGCTTCATAAGGAGCCATCTGAATACTGGAGTGAAAGCTATTATTATAAGAAAATTCCACCAAAGGTAGGTGTTGATCCCAACCTCCTTTGAAATCCATAGAGAAAGCTCTCAACATATCTTCTAGGGTTTGAATTGTTCTCTCAGACTGACCGTCTGTCTGGGGATGATAAGCAGTGCTGAAACTCAACTCTGTATCCAGAGTATGCTGAAGACTTCGCCAGAACTTCGAGGTAAATCTCGGATCTCGATCAGATATAATAGAAAGTGGTACTCCATGAAATCTTACCACTTCCTTTACATATATCCTGGCAAGCTGATCTAGAGAGAAATCCTCTCTAATAGCAATGAAGTGTGCAGACTTTGTGAGACGATCAACTATGACCCAGATAGCATTATTGCCTTTGGATGTTTTAGGAAGTCCTGTGACAAAGTCCATAGTGATGTTTTCCCATTTCCATTCGGGTATGGGTAATGGTTGTAACATCCCCTTAGACTTCTGTCTCTCAGCTTTAACTTGTGGACAAACCAAGCATCGAGAGACATATTCAGCAACATCTCTTTTCATTCCATCCCACCAGAAGTACTCTTTCAGGTCCCTATACATCTTCGTGCTTCAAGGATGAATAGAGAATGAAGAACTATGAGCCTCATCCAGCAGCTCTTTCTTTAATTCGGGGATGGGAGGAACGCAAACCCGATTCCTGAACTTTATTATCCCATCACAATCAAGGTTGAATTCAGGAACATTTCTCACCTTCTTTTGTAACTCGACATCTTCTTTCTGTGCCTCTTTAATCTTCACATGTATAGATGGTTGAACATTCATTTGAGAAAGACAAGATTTTTCCCCTTCCATTATAATTCCAAGATCCATCCTTTGTAAATCCATAAATATTGGATCTTTTGTGATCCTCATCATGGATAAACTAGCATGGTCTTGTCGACTTAATGCATCTGCCACCTTGTTTGCTTTCCCAGGGTGGTAATGGATTGAGCAGTCATAATCCTTAATCAGCTCCAACCATCTTCTTTGACGCATATTCAACTCCTTTTGTGTGAAAATATACTTTAAACTTTTATGATCAGTATAAATATCACACCTTTCACCATAAAGGTAATGCCTCCAAATCTTTAATGCAAAGATTACCGCAGCCAACTCCAAATCATGTGTTGGGTAATTTTGCTCATGGATTTTCAACTGTCGTGAGGCATAAGCTATCACCATATCATTTTGCATAAGAACACACCCCAATCCCTTCTTGGATGCATCACTGTAGATCACAAACCTTTCTCCACTACAAGGCAGTGTGAGCACAGGTGCACTGGATAACCTTCTTTTCAACTCCTTGAAATTCTCTTCACATTCCTCTGTCCAGACAAACTTAACTCCCTTCCGAGTCAACTTGGTGATTGGATTAGATAATCGTGAAAAATCTTTTACAAAACGTCGATAATATCCAGCCAAACCAAGAAAACTTCGGATCTCAGTTACTGTTGTTGGTCTTGACCATCTTTCGATAACCTCTGTTTTTGCTGGATCCACAGATATCCCCTCTTTTGAGATTATATGACCCAAAAATGCAACTTTTTGAAGCCAAAATTCACACTTGGTAAATTTGGCATAAAGCTTCTCCTTTCTCAGGGTCTTCAATATAATTCTCTAGTGATCTTCATGCTCTTCCTTGCTCTTTGAATAGACAAGAATATCGTCTATAAAGACTACCACAAATTGATCAAGATAGTCTCTAAAGACTCTATTCATTAGATCCATGAAGATAGCAGGGGCATTAGTAAGACCAAATGGCATCACTATAAATTCATAGTGTCCATACCTTGTACGGAAAGCCGTCTTTGGTATATCCTCCCTTTTGACCCTTAATTGATGATACCCTGAACGAAGATCAATCTTGGAAAAGTATTGATCTCCACGTAGTTGGTCAAATAAGTCATCAATGCGTGGGAGAGGATATTTGTTCTTGATAGTGATCTTGTTAAGTTCTCGATAATCAATGCAGAGTCTCATTGATCCATCTTTCTTCTTAACAAATAGAACAGGTGCTCCCCAAGGTGACGCACTAGGGCGTATGAATCCCTTATCAAGATTCTCTTGGAGTTGCTTCTTCAATTCCTGCAACTCAATTGGGGCCATTCTATAAGGTGTCTTTGAAATAGGCAAAGCACCCGGTACGAGTTCTATTGAAAACTCAACTTCACGATTTGGTGGAAGACCCGGCAATTCCTCCGGAAAGACATCATCAAACTCCCGTACAATGGGCATATTCTTAATCGTGAGTTTCTCACCAACCATTTGAGATAAATAACCTTCATTTAGTGGAATCAATACCCATAAGATGGAAGAAATTTCCACTGGAAGGTTATGTTCATCCTTGCATTGGTATACGATCGTAGATTGATCTGGAATATGAAATGCGACTTCCCTTCTTTGGCAATCGATATGAGCTCCATGTAGAGAAAGCCAATCCATGCCAAGAATCACATCAAATTCCACTAAGGGAAGGATTACAAGATTTGCAGGAAGCACTTTCCCACAAACTTCGATCGGAGAAGAATTATAAACTTTTGATGCGATTGATGTGCCATTAGGTGTTGTCACAGCTAACTCAACATCTAATTGTTGAGGTAATATGGTGATACCCTTAGAAAAGTCTTCAAAAATAAAAGAGTGGGTGGATCCAGAATCAAATAAAACATTTGCTACTTTAGAGTGGATGGTAAGTGTACCTTTCACCACTTCGTTATCGTACTCCACATCGCTGATAGAAATTGCATGTGACTTTCCTTTGTCTTTAGCCTTAAGATTTTGTTGACGTCGACCATCATCATCAACCCTTGGATTTGGGCATTGATTGGCATAATGCCCCATCTCCTTGCACTTGAAACATTGAAGTGTAGTAGGTTCATTCTGTGTATCCCTTCCTTTGTTTGCGTCATTAGACATCTTCTTCCCATTATCATGGCATTCAAATGCCCGATGACCTTCCTTTCCAAATTTAAAACATTTACTTGTCCCTTTAAGACATCTCCCTCCATGTTTCTTTCCACACTTTGAGCATAAGGGAAAGTTCATCTTCTTTTCAGTGTGCTCTTTAGAGTTTCCTTTGAATTCCATCTTCCTCTTCTTATCAAACCCATGTGACTGATGGGTTACTCCAATCTCCATCTCGACTTTGAGAGCACATCAAACGATTTCCTCGTAGCTATTGAAGTCC
This sequence comes from Viscum album, assembly GCA_963277665.1. Classification (NCBI taxonomy): domain Eukaryota; kingdom Viridiplantae; phylum Streptophyta; class Magnoliopsida; order Santalales; family Viscaceae; genus Viscum; species Viscum album. Next base: position 1,441,281,701 of record OY728159.1, read on the forward strand.
CTTATGGCTAACGCCCTTCGAAGACTTGGTTTTAAGCCACTAAAGAATCGATCGATCTTACTCTCAGGTTGGATAATAATACCAGAAGCGTACCTTGCAAGTCTGGTAAAATTTGCTTCTTAGGTACCAACAGATTAATAATCCCTTTGCTTCAGTTCAAGAAACTCTTTCTCCATCTTTGTTCGGAGAATACGAGGGAAGTACTTATTGAAAAATAAGTTCTTGAACTCGTCCCATTCCATAGACTCAATTTCATCCCTTTGCCTCGTATTCTTAACAAGATTCCACCATTGATCCGCATCTCCTTCCAAACGATACACTGCTAGGATGACTTTATCATGCTCAGAACATTGAAGAACTGAAAATATCTTTTCAGTAGTACTAATCCATTGTTCAGCAACTAATGGATCAGTAGACCCGCTGAAAGATGGTGGACGCTGCCTCATGAAGGATTCAACAGAATGTTGCTCCCTCCTTTGTTCGTTTGGAAATCCTGCATGATTCATAGCTTGAGAAAGTTGTGTGCGCATGGCTACAAGATTATGCATTCCAGCTCCCATATCGTTTGGTTGCTCAGGGGGACAATCATTGCATTGCCCATCGCATTCCGCATTAACACGGTTCCTTCAGGTTCCAGCCATTGACTAAAACCAAGAAGAATAGTGTGAGCAACACTAATTATAATAGGAAACCACATAATTCAAAAAAAAAAAATTCATGCTTATGGTCTTATCCTAGGTTATTCATGGCCATTTGTGTTCAATGCTTAGACCTATCCTTAGGGTTCTTACTAAGGCTTTCACATCCTAGTTTCCAAAGGTTGACTATACCTTTCCTCTGATACCAACTATAACAACCCACACTTTACATACATTGTTAATTATATTATATTTTTACCCTTTAATCCAATGTTGGTCATTGGAATTAATTTCTCTTTGAAATTATACATAAACAACTATCAATCTTTTGATAGTTAATGTTTCTTAAAAACACGCTATTTGTTTTGACAACATGAATTAATTTTAAATTAATTAATCAAACTTCAATTTTTTGAATTTTTTAAAATAGACATCATTTTTGAATTCAGATTATCAAATATAGCTTAGGCTCAATTTTTGGTATTTTTCTAAAAAACTTCATTTTTTTGATGAATAGTGAAACCACTAAGTAATGGTTAAAAATCAAAATTTTTCATTTAAATAAAATTTTACCACTTCAGTGAATTGAATTTCACAAATCTGAGATCCATGGTTTTTATTAGTTACTAAAATTTGGTTCAATAAGATGAAAATATTTTTTGGTGAATAGTAACTTTTGACTTTTATTTACCGCAGTTAAAGGTAAATAGGGTAATTCAATGTAAAAAGAATATTATTATAATATAAAATTACCTTATCACTTGTCATGACCATATTTGATGATTCATGGACGACCATGGTCATCTTTGGGTCGATTTGGAGACCCCATGGAGCCACTTATGTATGTTAATGACACTTTATTTTAATTAACTTTATGTAAAGGCCAAAATGACATAAACAAATATATTTTAGTAAATCAATTTTTAAATAAGGATATATAAGTCATCATTTAGACTATAAATATTCAATGGAAATATAAATACATTTCCTACATTATGGTATTTTTTATATATTTTTAAAACATCATATAAATTAAATTATTTAGGACACAATAATGTTGTAGTTTTTATGCATTAATAAATTAGTTAAATAAATAAGATTATTAATATTAAAAAAATATCCAAAACCTATCCAATTCTTATTGGAAGATTTTATTTCAACCATGGGTCATTTAACTTCAACTTTAATCAGTTTTCTACCTTTAGATACCGAATATCACTATATAATAAAATAATATTTTCACACTTTCCTAAAGAGCACATCCTCCCCCTTATAAAAGGACACCCCTTCTAAACCCTTCCACACACCTCTAAAGCTCTTTGGTTCATCCAGCCATTACCCAAATAATCTCTCATGATCCTTATCTTACACCTAGAAGTTTTATATTAGGCTTAAGTCACATCAATGTGTCATTTTGGTTCAAACCCAAGGAAGAAACCCAAATTAATGGTAACAGTTTCTCTTAAATTCTTTTGTTTTATTTTGTTTTATTTTACTTATCTGATCCCTTAACTCTTTTTATTAATTTAATTTATAATAACACCAGTATCATCAATATACTAGGATGTTGATATGATATGTATTCTAACTACACTTACCCACACCTCCATCTAATCGGTGAATAACATACTATTTCTGTGGTTGGAAAACTAACACCTCACGAGATGATTATTGTTCAATTATCTCCTACCGCCTCTCATGGTGGACATTATGATGGAACTGTATTTACATAAGATATATATAATGTTTATTGTTTTTTATTTTTAATTCAGTATTTTCAATTTATATCATACCTTTATGGTTTCCATTATGGGTAAAACACGATAATTTCATTTGAGAAAGTGCAGACTACCACCCCCTCAAAGTGATATGACTTGTTAATGACTTGTGTGTGATGTATAAAGAATGAATTTAATGATATTATATATTATATTATACTGAAATTATAATATACATATGTACCATTATGTTTTAATTCCATTAAAATAAAAAAAATAAATGAAAGTTGCGTTCATGCGTACGTACGACTTATCGTCTCCATAAATGGTGCATTTCATTTTGTATCTACAAATGGTATGCAGGGTTATAAATAAAAATATATAATGGATATATAATATATATATATATATATATATGATATCTAAATCATGTATATAATTTTGGAGATAATGTACTTTTGATCACATCGAAAAATTGTAATTATAACAAGTTCATTTTTCACTCAAGTTCCGAACATCGATAAAATATCCAATAAGAACTTAAATAATTAACTAATTTTTATAGAAAGGTAAAAAGTGATATAAAATTAATAATAAACTTGAAAAATTTTCTTAATCAAGTATAAATTAACTTATTTATATTATTCAAGAATAACAAAGAACATACAAAACAATTTGGACTTGAGGTAAGGGATTTCTTATCTCACTTACAATTCCGTGAGATTTCAATTATTCACCACTTATTTGTGGAATTTGGTGTATTGTGTACTGAAATTTGATATATATTATCATGATTATATTTATATTCATGGTATTTTGTGATTCATTTTTTGGTTATTAACTTCTGGTCATACCACTCGATTGATTACAAATAAGTTAGTATTTTTCATCTCACTTTTTATTCATGTGAGATTCATGCTATATTGGCCACTATTTTCTTTTGTGTAGAGTATGTAAAATCCATGACTGAATTCATTGTGTACTATAATTTAATTTATGGTTATTTATATCATCATTGTATGATCCTTCTTTCTTGGGGTGTATGTTTCGTAAGTTACCAAATTGGTGAGGGAATTTCAACTTTTAATTTCCACTCATTCAGATTTACGTATACATCATTGATTATTTTACTCCTAGATTATGTGGGGAATCACTTTTTATTATTTATGTAGTAATTTCCACTCCACTTTGTGTGGATATACTCTTTATACACATAATCACTTCATTGATAATTTCTCAAGTTATTGATATGAACTTGATAAGGGTAATCTTAACTCAGTTTCCATTCATTGAGTTAAACATCCAAGTAATTAGTGTTGTTTTTACAAGAATATGTGTAAATTTCCTATGATTGTTTTACACAGAATATCAAATCATATTTAGTGTATTTATATTTTTCACACATAATTATTTCATTGATTTAACCTTAACCTAAGTATACAGTTTTTATAAGGGACATTGTCTCAATTTACATTCCATTGATATGTCTTTGTTGTTATGCACCAATTCACTTTTATATGGTGTCTATACTATCCTTTGACAAAGTATATCATGAAATCATTTATTAGAATTATATTATAATGTTTTTATTATCTCAATTATTTGTATTCGGGCATCTCTCATTTGGTTAGGAAATCTAACTAAAATATCATTTTAAATGTTTTAAATATTTATTCTTATAAATCTTTCTTATTAATGTCCATGTTTTAGAGATGGTTTTAAAGATTTATTTATATGGACATTAATGTTTTCATATTAAAATTAATTTTTAAAATTTCAATGTGGCATGATAAAATTTGATTCAAAAATCTATTTTAACGGATTCTTGATAAATAGTGAGACTTTTAAATGTTTTCAAAAAACGGGGGTTATTTCTCTCAAATAGTATTGATGATTATTTTCATCTATGTCAATATCCTTAATTATTCTCGATTGAGGTTAATTTATTATAATAAAATCTTCCATATTTTATTTAATGAGTTATGATTGTCTCTAGATGTGCTATTTAAATTCCATTCATGGTTTGTGGTTAAATTATTGACATTTCGTATGCTAGTTTTAGTATGAATGTCTAGATTATGTTTCAATATTTTCATATGAGGAACTTATTGGACTTAGTAAGTGATGGTTGGAGCCCTCTATAGAACCTTGATGCATAGGTAGGTCTCATTAGGCAATTAGATGTGGAATTTGTCGAGGCCTTTCACAATTTTTGATATATGGTTTTGGCCAAGGCCTTAATCATTTTTAGATGTCTTGGCCAAGGCCTTGGAAAAATGTTTCAAAATGTCTGACATTATGAATTTCATCATTATGAGATAAGATATTGATATTTCATGTGTTTATTCAACTAGTGGAACACCAATTACTATATTTTATTATATAATTATTTACTCATCTCATATTCCTGCCATAATGTGCTCAAGTTTGTTATTCATTATGGCATGTGTTTTCAACTATTCATCATGCCTAGTGTTTGTGTTATCTGCTGATGTATTTTTTACTCTTAATGAACATTTGATCTCACCCCTTTCTCATCTTTCCTTTTCCCAGGATAAGATGAATTTAGTAATGAATGACTTGCAGGAATAATCTTAGAATCTGGGATGTTTCTAATGGAATAAATTAGTGTTGTTTTTCTTTTCCAGTTGTAATGTTGAACTTAAGTATGCATATTTTTTCCATGACTGCTAAACTAATCGGTCCTTTGGGCCATGATTCCTTGTAATAATGACAATGTATTAAAATATTTCACTGACTCCTGGATTCTAGGGTGGGTGCATTACAAAATCCAACTCTTAGAAAACTCTAGGATACTCTCAACATCCAAACTCACCAAAATCTTCCCCATGGAAGAAAATAAAATCCCAATAAATCCATGAAAATCTACCAAAGAAAATATAAAATGTATATAGACACTTTAGTGTTTATAAATGGATTGATTGAAAGATCCTAGAAGGGTGTTACTAAAGATTCCATTCAATTCCTTTCATTTAACATATCATCAAAGCTACATTGAAAGCCTAATAAAGGAAATAATTTATTATATTTTATAATCCATAATGAAAAACAATTCACCATTATTATTTCAATAAGATTAAATAATTTCTCCTTTTAAATCCATCCATTTCCTTTAAAAGAGAATGTCCCACAAATCCCTTTTTGAAATCAATTTCAAAACATTTCTTGAAAAAAAAATAATTAACCCTTTTTCCCAAAATATATTTCCAAATAATCATTTCCAATCTATTTCAAAACCAAACACACCAATATATAGGATATCAAAATCATGAATAACCTAAATTTCAATAGGAAATATACAAATCAAAACCAATATAAAGGTGTTAATATAAATAAATTTCATTGAACACAATAATGAAATTAAATTCCATTGTTTGAAATGACTTATCAATCTATAATATTCATAGAATACTAACCCAATCACTCAAGTAATAAAATCATAAATTTAATAAAAGAGCCTCATGTTCACATATAGGAACATACCTATCCAAATAGTCCTTCAAAAATAGTTAAAACCTAAACGGTACCAAGAGCCTATAGTTACAGAGGACCCAACCATCCTAGCACACTCACCAACTATATTCCCATCTAGAAAGATATAACCACAACTAGAGTTTTCACTCATAATTCACTCCACATTGAAACATAGAATTCTCATGATGAAATAATCAAGCAAGAATGCGATAAAATCAATAAAAAATGCCTATATGAATAAAGAAACATATCACTCATCACCTCCAACACCCTCGCATTGAATAACCCCTTTCATAACATAAATCTATCAAGATAAGGATAAAGAAACACATAAAAACCAAAAAAATATATAAATGGTCAAATCAATGAGGGAATCCAAAATTATGAACCAATTTATACTGTTAAGTGTGACTTTTTATAAAATCAAAATACAAATTAAAAAACATTTTCCTATAATTTGAAAATTAAAAATTCCAATTTTTTGGATGCATTGAGAAACATACCCTTTTTAAAACTAGATTTAACCTTTTATAACCCCAAAAATGCCTTTGAAATCATAAAATAAGGCCCAAATCCTATATTTCCACAATAATATTTATTAAAACCCCACTAAACCTTTACCAAGGAGGGTTTTCATGGTTTCCACGCATGGTATTTCAAGATGTACACCAACCATGTAGAATCCACAACTAAAACCCATTGAAAGGTGAGTGGTTATCTCACATGACTTTCCCTAACTAGGTATATGATATGCTCTTTCTCTTGAAGAACCCATGTACTTACCTGGGTTTTTTTGCATTTCATACAGTTTATACCAAACCATGCACTACCTGTTCACTCTAACAATGTGTAGTCTAAAATGAACTGAGAAATCCATTGAGCTTACCATCCTACAAGGTTTCCCTTAAATAATGTGTGATAACAACACAAACAAGGGAAAATCTACCAAAAACTCAAAAATAGATCCCAAAAATCAAAAATATATATACCTAAAATTAAATAATATTAAAAACAATAATTTCAAAAAAATACACCCGAAAAATTTACCATAATGTTGAAAAAAATATAAGAAATGAACACATAGAGAAACAATGAATTGCCATTCTAGTAAAACCTAATCAAAAACACCAAGATATTCAATTGCCAACTGATCAATGTCTATAAGTGTAATCCATCTAGAATCCATTGGAAATATCCAACCATCTCCAACCAAATAATAAGGCACTGACCACCACCAACTACAATTTAAAATAACATGGTAATTCACATTGGTCATACACTCTAGATGGGTGAACTATGACCTCAACCATGGGTCACTATGTAATGAAAACACCCATGAAACAAAAATACTACCCTTAGGTGCATACCAAAAAACATCAATGATTATATCTACTAGAGTATAGACCCAAAGGTATCCCATGTTTAACTTATAACAAATAAACATAAATTGTCCATCCTCTAAGGATACAGAAGCTCTACGAAATAGAGTTTTTTGACTAAGCAAAATCATTTTGATAAAAAAATAACATATATCAAATATCATTACAAGCCTTACTTAGATAAAAATATATAAAATGGGAAGACACGAAAATGTAAAAAAGTCTAAAATGAGATTATATCCAAGAATAATTCCAAAAATTCTCACATAAAAACCCCAAAGGGTAACCCAAATTACAACAACAAGAAAATAACCCAAAATAAAAGATTTCTCAAATATTCCACTTCTTTAAATTTCTATCTAGAGTATTGAACAAGGTATATTACTAGAATGAAATAAAAGGACTCTCCAAGAGGATCATCCTTGAATAATAAAATTTTATGCTCTTTCTAAACCTTTCTAGGAGGCATAGTATAAATCACATGAGTCATGAAAGCAACCAATTCATGCCTCATAAAAAACTAAACAATCCTATTAAAATTAAGATCCAAAAAAAACAACAACAATTTAAAAGGAAAATTTAAAAAAAAAATTCCATCAACATGTGAAAATCACATTCTCTATTCCATGGAATATTGACAAAAAAATCATCCTTCCATTAAAATAAAAAATTATTGGTAGAACACTGTCATTATTAAAAATTAAATAAAATAATTTCACAATTATATTAAAATTATAAAATAAATTTTCGACTTCATTTAAAATTTTAATCTCAAATACTTTATTTTGAAACTTCAAAAAAATAAAAAAGGACATCCATTTATTCCTTAAATATTTTCAGAACACAAACATAAAATTATCCACTTTAAAAAATATCCCTTCAATGGCATGATAATTCATTTTAAATAAAGAAAAAACAAATTTCTAAACCAAAATATTTAAAAAACTCTCTCTTTTGACACCCATAAAAACCATAAACAATTTAATGGTATAACAAATAATAATGCCATAATCCAATAAAAATCAACCCATCACATTAAAAATATCATCAAAAAAATCCATAAACCAAGCCGAATTAGTGGAAACCAATATTAGTGTAATCGAGAACTAAGAAGAACCAAAAAGTCAAATATAAAGTTATGCAGAGCCTTGAATGGTTTGACCATACAATTTTTTATGTATTATACAAACCATGGTAAAGAATCTCTAATGTATGCTGAACTATATTCATGGGATATGAGTGATTTCAAAAATATTGTAGGATAACCATACCAAACCAGTTCAAGTTTTACTTTGACCCTAAAATGCAATGGGACTCCCATGACAACATTCCAATATAATTGGGATATTAATATCACCTATCCATAATAATATAAACCAACTAATGATTAGTGAAGACAAAATAAAATACTCAATACAAACTACTCATGGTATATTGATGTATATGTAAGCCAAGAGTGAACTATAATCTACCCACACATACCAACTAAGTTTGAATATTCTTCGCTCCATGCTTCCACAACAAATACAAAATATAAATATGAAACTTCCATAAACCAACCACATCATCCATGAAACATGGATATGAAACCCATTATAATGAACTATCTCATGCCAACCCAACATGTCACCCATCCTACCCTGATACTAGGACCCAAGGGAATTCCCAATTCCCACTGGTTGGATACTGGTACCATGTAGTCAAAGTAAATATCTTGATAATTATTTCTATCTCAAATAAATGCTGAAATTTATATAATTATTTAAAAAAATACATCATTGAAAATACATACTTTGGACACCCATGAAACCAAAAATAAGAAAAACAAATAAAAAATTATCATTATTATTATTCAATGAACTTGATATAACTCATTTTATATTAATATCCAAATTATGTAGTATAAAAACATTATCAAATAATAGGAATAAAACCATGGGTAACAAGGAGAAACATAATACCACAAGTGAAGTCCTTCTTGACTGATACATCAAAAAACCAAATAAATATAAACATGACCTTTTTGAAGGAAAATCCAACCAAAATCAATGTTTTTTATCCACATCATAACTCTTCATTATCATCCCCAAGAAAAAAACCTAATACAACTGACACTTTGATCCTGTTTAAAAAAATAGACCACACACACACACATCGTAATGTGTATATTGGGTGTGATAAAAATAGGCCATTAAAATTCCACCAAAGATTCTGTGTAATTAATTTCAATAAATATTCCATGAATTCTAGATTGAAAATAAAACAGTGAAAATATGTTTTCATAGTTTATAATGGGTAACCACAAATATATCACAATTATCATTTTAAGAAAATGAAACCGTTTTTCATTTTAAATCCATCCATTTAATTTAAAATATAAATCCCTATAAATATATTTTTTAGTTAAAAAACCTTTCTTGAAAACAAAAAAATGACCCATATTTTCAAAACCATATTTACAAATAATAATTTTTAAAATATTTCAAATCCAGACCCTTCTACACATAAGAGATCACAATTTAGAAGAACGTCATGGTTATGAAACAATACAAAAAAATTATATAATGGTTCTACTGGTAAGAATTGGTGTGGTATATTATAAAGAAAAGATAATAACTTATGTGAGACCATCTAACAAAGTACAAGAAATCTGATATATTATCTTAGGAACTCAATTAATATAATATTAAACTAGCATTATTAATCTTAGGTCAATATAAAATAACAATACCATCATGATAATCCCATTTAACTAGCCAGGCAGCTGACCATCATAGTAGCACATATCTACCAATGGAACAACCTTCATGGCACACTCAGGTACCCAGTTCCATTGTAGCTAGACACTTAATCAATTGGAGTTTGTACTCCTCCTAGAATCTACATAGTTATCTAACATTACCCTAACCAAAAAACCTAGGAATGTGGTGGGAAAGAATTAATATATATATATATATAGATATGGATTAAATATTTATCGCACCCCTCACCTCAATTATCTCTCATAGAACAACCACTTTCACATTGTACACTCATTATAAAATGATCAAAAACCATAATAGTCCCACCAAATATTAGGGGGAAATAAAAGTGTAAATCACAATAAATTAACCCTTTTTAAATTTCATAATGATAATTTTTATATAAACCAACATTCGATACTAATTCATTTTTCCATTGCTTTGAAATTATATAATTCTAATATTTTGTATCCATTTAAAAATGAACGCATTTTATTATTATAATATAACTATTAAAATACCCCAAAAAATATTAAAATCATAAAACAAGGAATGTAGACTCTTCTAGAATAAAATATATTTAAAAAAACCTCTTTGATCTCTTCTCAGGAGGCTTAGCACCCCTGAAATATTTGTTTTAAAAGACATTCAAAATCCATTAAGGTAAAATAGTAAATCCCATAAAAATTACATTTTCATCCAATCATTATATATAAATACATTTAATTAAAAAATAAATATATAAAACCGAATAACTCCATGAATTACATAATAATATAAAAGTAGTGAAAAATATACCTCAAATAGTGTAAATAGAGTCACAATGTGTCAAATTCCATGGTAGACTCCCAAACAAGCCAAGAATCACCCTTAATAAGAACTAAATCTTCAAAAAACCTAATATTAGACAAATACAAACTCCAAAGCCCATCTATACACAATTAAGGATCCAGGGTGAAATAAAATATAAGGGCTAATATAATGAGGGAGGGAATAAGAAGAAAGGAGATAATGAAGAGAAATTTCCTTTAAAAAAACATGAAATCCGATGAAAGAGGTATATAAATAGAATGGAAGGGAAAATAAAGAATCCCTAGGGATCTAATAGACCTGTTTAAATGAAGGGGAGTGGAGATGAAGAAGCGAGTGTTAAAAATCAATGTAGTATTTTAAGTAAATTAAAAATTAATATAAATATAGGTAGACCAAATAGTTTGACTGTATTGTCTTCCAAACCATGAACCAACCATGTGGAAGCCACTTTGAAAGGATTCAACAATATATATATTTTTCTTATATGTTTTACTAATCCATGTATAGATGGTACTTGGCCTCCCAAGGCATCATAGTACTGACAATGTTTACATTGATTTTACATGGTTTAGACCAAACTGTTTATTACTCAATCTCCTAAACCATGAACAGGCTAAAAATAATTAAAAAGGAACATAATATTTCCATCCTCCATGGTTACAGTGATATTATTGTTTCTTTCTATGAAACAAAGGTAAAATCTACAAAAAACTAAATAATCAAACCTGAAACTCCAAAAAATTATATTAAGACAATAATATAGTAATATTGAAAATAGAAATTCCACTAGGGTGTCAAACTGAGTGTTTATGAATTTAAAGTATATAAATTCACTAAGATATACCAATTCCATTGTCAATATATAAAATCCAAAAAAGTAATATTGGAATTAGACACTATAGATGTCAAATTAAAATATTAGATAAATAGTGAGGTGAGAGAGAATGAAATGATAAATTTATAAATTTGAAGATACATATGGTTTTCTAGAAATTCAATTGGTTTTTAGGAAAACATTATTAATAAAAAATATCACTGAATAAACATGAAAAATAAAATAATAATATTGTCTTACATGCAGAGATGATGAATTATAGGTGGTATGGAACCTATTATTAAGTGAAAAATGGGTCAAAATTATATTTTCATTTTCTAAATAGAATCAAGACAATTTTATAATATAAAATAACATATCAATCCTTTATCATATTTTGGAAAACCATTAAGATGGAAGATGATAGATTTATAGAATAAAATATAAACCCATAGAGGAATAATTTTTAAATTTTTTTATGAAATAACATTTTGGATTCACCTAGTGTCTTTCATGGATACTAAAATAAGTTGAGAAGAAAGTATTATTACTAGAATTTTTTCTACAGTACCTAAATAATATCAAAATATTATGTTTCCATCAAATGATAAATGTAGGGGATGTTAGTAATAAACATTCAAAATTTGATTAACCATTTTCAGAATTGGTCATGACCTATGGATATCAAGTTAAATTCATATTTTATCCGGAAAAAAATTGTACTAGTAGTTTCAATATGTATTATTGATTCCACATATTCTTCTTTATTGCGTACATGTTGTCATTTTTTGTGTAAGTATGATTGATAATATATATATAGTTTTATTTTAAATTAATTTGATTGATTAATTTGATTATGTGTTTGTAAATGAGTCAGTTAAAAATATAGCATTTAAATTATTTACTGAGATTATTATTTTCAACATTGAGTTTTGACTTAATAGATTTAATGGATTTGAATATAACTCATTACCAATTGGTAAATTGGCTTGTTGGAGTTATTTTTGAGGAATCATGAAAGTTGTTGAAGTGGGATGAAGTTGTGGTTACAATGAAGGATGGTTTATAGAAGCTCAAAGATTCTAATATCATTAAAAAATTAGTTAGAAATTCTGAATTTTTTAATCGTAAATGATATTGGATGAAAATTTTTAAGATATGGGTTACCTAAGTGGATATTTTTAATTCTATAAAATAGGATTCGTTGTTCAAGTTGTAAAAGGATGTTGTGTTCATTTATTAGTAATCATTTAAATATTAATTGTGAATATATTAAAAGATCAAAGTTTCCATAAATCTGAAGGTTCATCGGGTAATGACACCATAATTATCTTCCCTAAGAATTTGGTCAAAAAATATAATTAATGAAAGATGAGTGAAGCTGGTTAAGATACCCTAATACCATTCATGGAAAAAATTGAAATATGGAATGTTTTATTTAGGGAATATTAAGCCTTAATATTTTATTCACATAGGGGAGAAAACATTTCCATAAAATATATATGTTTGGAAAATCTTAAATTGAAAGAGAATGAGTGGATGTTATCTACACCCCTTGACGGTTTATATATTTTATGGATGTAATTTCAAAAAATCCACTAGAGAAGAATGTTAAAACAAGGATGTTGTATATTGTTTTTTTTAATCTCTAAATGTGGTTATTGGCAGTTTTTTTATGATGTTTTTGTGTTTCACTGAAGTTGTCGAAGTAATTTTTTGTTTTGTTTGAAGTAAATAATAATATTTAAAAGAAGTAGAACTTTGGAAGTAAATTTATTGATCCATCCATTTGAGTTAAAATAAAAATGGAAAATATATTATATTAGAGTCACTATATTGGATACATAAGGGAAGATTTGATATAAATGGGTCGAATGAAACAATTATATATATAAGTCTAGCTAGATCTAATACATAAAGGTAACTAGGGCTGTGTGGATTTAAGAAAAATGTTAAAGTCTCATATATAAAGGTAAATAGATCAGATACATAATAATATCCATTACAAGATTGATATCAAAAAAATATTAATGTCCCATTAATATGTGTAAAAATATTCAAATACATATGTGTTATCAGTGTTGAGATATCTACAACCTAGAAAAATGGGAATGTGATTAACTAAAATAAAATAAGCAAAAGTAACCGTGATGATTTTCAGAGGCCTCAAGCAATATAAGACAGTGTTACCAAAACATTTCTTGTGATATGTAAGGGTCTATAAAATCGTATATAATGGTTGTCTCTTTTGATGTTTGTGGAAAAGGGTCCACAAAAAGGCAATACATAAGTAAAATTTTGGAAGAAGGCATTAGCTAGCCGTGAATTACAATATACATTATCAGTTATAAAATTTAATTAAAAATGAATCCATTCATGTATTTTTACAAGATATGATATAAAGTTCATGTATTGACTAAAGTAACCACACTATTATTTTTAGACTGTAAATAATGAAACATGAATGTTAATGTGACGTTTTTCCTATTGAGAAAAAAATCAAGAACATGCCATGTAATTACAACTCACACTGCAATACAACTGGTAGATGAAGAAAAACTAAATATTGAACTATTTTTCCATTTCATGATATTAGCTTCCACAGTGTGATTTCTAAAACATAGATAATTTATAAAAGTCATATTTTCTAAAACATTGCAACTGGTTGGGGATTGTGGGTTTAACTTGAATAGCTAAAATAGAGTTTAATTGTCGATATTTACTGAAATATGTTCTACGACATGAGTTTGATAGAGAGTGATCTCATGTTATTTAACATGAATTAATATAAATCTTAATTATAAATTTTTAAAATGGAAATAGATTGATGTGGTTACAATAAAAATATGATAAAATTTCCTAATAGAACTATGGTAAAAAAAATTGTGGATATAGAGGATGTGAATTAAGTGTTTTGATAACATAAAATTATTAATAATGATGGTGGTTGAGAACATAGGATTTGTTGAATATATAGATTAAGTGGATTTTTTGTTTCTAATCGAGGGTATATTGATGATCAAATATGTGTAACATTATAGAAACATATATATTTCTATAATATGAAAAGAATTATAACAACTCTGCTCTTTATTACACACTAACATGATTTATTACATAAATATGAACTTAAGACTACTTTTAGAATCAAGAGGTCTAGTGTATTGGAAAATTAGGGACATTACATGACAACATAAGTCATAAAAATAAATATTTATTGAAAACGTCCTTTACATGACCGCAACATTCCCATGTACTTAGCATTACTTGGGATAACCTGAGGACATACATTGGAAAAGGGTGATCTATAAAGCCCAGTAATGGAGTAAACTGAGCATAACAAGATGAATATAATACATTTTTGGAAATAGGTATATCATTGAAGCATACTATAAACATTAACATAAAGGCTGGATATAGCATGATGATCATAACATGAAGATGTCGAAACAACATTTAACATGATATTAGCATGAGCCAAGGCTCACTGCAAATGGAGAATGATTAAACCATAATTTCACTTTAACTATCATGAGTTAAATATCATTTCACATGGTGTATCATTACACTAATATTTACCCATTGCATTGGAGCGCTATCCGGGCACACCCATTATAAACATTTCATGTCATGAAAAAGTGTGCCACAAGGATCATACAACATGGATTCATTAAACATCATAATTTATCCCAAGAATTTGATATGTGGAATATAGAAATGTATGTACTCAATAAAAAGGTACATTTTTATAAAGGTTAATACTCTTGATAGAGAAATGAGCATGGTATTCACTTACATGATGATTTTGGCATGGGAAATTTTGGTGTAACTTCAGCAGCATAATGACGTCAAATAGAAATCATAAAATGGGTTGATGAGAGAATAAGGGGTATCTCGTCATTTATAAATTAAATGGAATGTATGGTCTTCCATGAAACATAACATCTCAGTAGATGTAATGTAATTTAGATGTGTAATACAAAATTATTTCTTGTATGTAAATGAGAAGAGAAAAATTACTTACTGTATTTCGGCATGTAAAGAGGTGTACATGGGAGGCATTAATGAGATAGAAAGGGGTATATCCTCATTAAAACATAAGGAAGTTATAATGGGGGAGGTTCTAAATCATACCCCAACTTTTTTAATTTAAAATAAAAGTGTTTAACAACAAAATGAAATTTGGAGAAAAATAAGAAGGGATGAAGTCCCCTTACTTAGAAGTATGATCCCAATGGCTTTAGGGAGGCATGAGAGAGGCTTCTTGGGATCTTGGGGAGAATGGGAGGATTCAAGAGAGAGTATGGCAGGGGTTGTTCAAGAACCTAATGTTTTTATGGAAGAGGAATGAGAGATTGAGTGGGTTTATATAGTAAAGGATAGGGAATTCTTTATTATTTAGGTTTTGGACACCACACATTAAGCCAATCAAAACTACAAACCATACCCTAGTTTTTGCCCATGGTTTTTGCCAAAGGGGAGTGGAAAACATCATTTTATATATAAAATGGTTGAACTTATTAAAATATTATTCTTTCTTATGTGGAGGTGAGTAACACTCTCAAGGAAATCATTTTAAAATGTAAAAATGTTTTATAAGTCTTTGAGGGTCCACTAAGGCATTGTAAATTAAATAAAAAAATTATAAAATAAAATTATTTTAAAGTAAAAACAAATTTTCCTAAAATCCATTTAATATTATTTTATTACATCACTTTTGGGTCATTATGATATAATAAAACACTTTATATATTTAAACGGTAATTAATTTTTACCAAAAAATTCGACTATTTGATAAAATTATGAAAAATTCACAATTCAATAATTTTGATGTCTAGATTCAAAAAATAATATTCATTTAGTCAAAATAATTTTCTACATTTTTTAATTATTACCTTTTAAATAAATACTAACATATATCAAAAAATCATGGGTTTTGACAAAAACAGCTCTCAAACCATAGTAAAAAATACAATTGTATTAATAAAAATTATACAATAATTTATATTTAATAAAAATTAATTTAGTAATAATATTTTATTAAAATATTATTTGATTCAAAATAATCCATTAATTCATCAAAATAAATTTTTTAACTGAATATTAACTAAAAATAATATTTTTTCTTAAAAACCATTTACTAAGTAACTATAATAAAATGAATTTAAATTATTTTTTATATTCAAAATTCATTCACATAATTATAGTTCTAGGGTCTTGTTAAATAATCTCTTATAAGACCCGCATAAGACTTAAGGGTAAGGTGTGTGATGTTAACTTACTCTTGGGGTGTCTTGGATAACATTGCTCGTGTAGTAATCTCTATTAACTTCAACTTCTCCTTTAGGCGGTTCCGTTGAAGCCTAAAGTATTGAATCTCAGCTTGGGATTGGTAAAGAGATAATCCCAGTTACACTACCTCCTTTCTAACATCCAACAAATGGGCTTCATATGGAGCAATTTTATTGTATGAGGCCATCACTTCATCTGACTGAGTAAATTGGATTTGTAAAGCCCAATATTTATACTAATCATGTGATCATTGTTCAACGGATATGTTAGAAACTGTAAAAATTATTAATAGTATTTTAAAAATCAAAAAACACAAATCCATGTAATTGAAAATGTTTTATATAACCATTTTACACAATAATACATTTAATTTTATTAAGATGAATTTTCATTATTAAATGTCTGGGCTATTACAATATTCCCCCTTAAAAAAATATGCCCTAAAATTTTCATTTTTCCACACTAAAACTGATTTGGGTAAGTTTGCTTCATCACTTCTTATGATTCATACGTTTCCTCTTCAAACTTGTGATTTATCCACAACACCTTGATGTGTGGCATTGTCTTATTTGGTAGAACTTTTTACCTCTGTTCTGGGATATTCACTAGCTTCTCTTCATAGAAGATGTCAACATCCAATGGTACCACTTATACATTGAGTACATTTGATGGGTTTGGTATGCACTTCCTCAATAGTGATACATGGAATACATCATGTACTAGAGACAGGTTCGGTGAGAGTGCTAGTCGATAGGCCACTACTCATATGCGATCAAGGGTCTCAAAAGTGCTAATGTACCTTATACTAAGCATTCCGTTCTTCACAAATCTCATAACTCTCTTCCACGGTGACATGTGGGAGAGTATGATGTCTCCAAAAACAAAATCTAGGTTTTAGTTATCATTATCAGCATAGCAATTTTGTCAAATCTGATAATCTTTATTGTGTTGTTGGATGGTCATAATGTTCTCTATCATTTCATTGACCATTTATGTACCTAGCTATTTTCGCTCCCCAACATTATCCCAACATGTCGGTGTTCTACAACTCTTCCCATAAATGGATTCATAAGGGGACATTTTTATGCTTGAGTGGAAACTATTCTTATAGGAGAACTCAACCATATGAATATGTTGATCAAATCATCCTTTTAATTCCATTGTGCATTCTCTAAACATGTCTTCAAGTGTTTGGATGTTCCTCTTAGATTTTCCATCAGTTTGAGGATGATAAGTTGCACTGAAGTTGAGCTCAGTATTCAAGGCATGTTAGAGACTCTTCCATAACTTAGTGGTTAATCATGGATATCGATTGGATACTATAGATAGTGGTACTCCATATAGCCTTACCACTTCTCTAATGTATAGTAATTCCAATAGATCAATTAATAAATCCTCCCAAATTGTAATGAAGTGTGAAGACATTGTTAGACGATACATAATATCCCAGATAAATTTTTTTTCCTTTCGATGCCTTTGGATGTCCGATGAAAAAGTCCAAGGTGATGATTTCCCATCCCCATGATGTTATGGGTGATGGGTGATTCATCCCTTTAGACTAATACCTATAATCCTTCGCTTGGTAACATACAATGTACTTTGATGTATACTTAGTTATATCCTTCCTCATGTTATTCCACCAATAATGCTCTCAAAGATCTCAATACATCCTTTTGTTTTCTAGGTCAATGGAGAAATTCAAACTATGTACATCATCCAAAAGTTCATTCATTAACTCTGCATTTTATGGAAAAAATAGTCTTCAACCAAATCCTACAATTCATTTTTCATTAACATTGAACTCTGAGGATTTCCCCTTTTTTCATAGTTTCTAATTTCTTATGAATTATCTCATCATCCTTTTGAGCATCCTTTAACCTTTCCATAAGATACAGTTGAGTTATCATTTTTGAAAGGATTGCTGATATTATCGTTTTTATTATTCCCATGACCATCATCATCATTTCTAAGAAGATTGGATACTTTTCAATTCCTATCAAGGATAGAATCACTGGGTCCTTTCTACATAGATTATACTCAACCATGTTCGATTTCCAAGAGTGTTAATAGATTGAGCAGTTAAAGTCATTGATCAGATCTAACCATATTCATTGGTTCATGTTCATCTCTTTCTATGTAAATTTATACTTGAGGCCTTTGTGATGAGTATATATTTCACATTTCTCCAAAAAGAGATAATATAGAAAAAAATTTAATGTGAATATTACTACATCCAACTACAGATCTTATGTTGGATAGTTTTTCTCATGAACTTTTAATTACCTTGAAGCATAGGCAATTACTTTATCATTTTTCATTATCACACTACCCAGTCCCTTCTATGAAGCATCACTGAATACCACAAAAAGTTCTTTACTTGTGAGTAACGTGAGAATAGGTACGGTGATAAGCCTCATTTTCAACTCCTGGAAGTTATCTTCACAATAATTACTCCAAGAAAACAAGACTCGCTTTTGAGTTATCTTAGTTAGAGGGTTTTATAACTGTGAGAAATTTCTCACTCAATGCCGATAATATCTAGCAATCCCTTGGAAGCTACAGATATTTTTCATCGATGATGGCCTCGACCATCCCTCAATTAAATTTTTCATGGAGGGCTATCATTTCTTGTGATGATATAACCCATGAATGAGAATTCCCTCAACCAAAACTCACACTTTATATAATTTACATAGATCTTCTCCATTCTCAAGGACTCTAGTGAAGTGGTTAGATGCTCCTCATGCTCTCCCTTGGTTTTGGAGTATATTAGAGTATCATCTATAATAACTACCTCAAATTTGTAGAGGTAATTTCTATTGACTTTGTTCATCATGTCCATGAAGATTCCTCGAGCATTAGGGAATCCAAAAAGAAATACTATCACTTCATAGTGTCTTCACCTAGTACGAAAAGCATTCTTGGAGATATCCTCCTTCTTCACCCATACTTGGTATTATCCCAACCAAAGGTCCACCTTAGAGAGTAATTTTGCACCATTCAGCTGATCGAAAAATCATCAATGATTTAGAGGATACTTGTTCTTTATCGTGATTTTTTTCATCTCATTAAAATCAATTTAAAGGAACATTGACTACACCTTCTTCGTGATGAAGAGAACTGGTGCACCCTATAGTAAAGCACTTGGTCGTATAAACCCTTAATCCATATTCTATCGTGGTTGTTTCATTAGCTCCTCATGCTCCACAACAACCATTCTATATAGAATCTACGATATTATAAATTCCCTAGGTATAATATCAATCGAGAATTAAACTTCAATTCTAGGAGGAAGACAAGGAAATTTCTTGGGAAACACTTAAGAAAATTCCACCACAATAGGCATGTCTTCAAGGATGGTTACATCCTTATACTAAATAATCAGATCTAGATTCACATGCTCATAGGGTAGTAACATTCACGATTCAGATGATGCTGCTAAAGAAGATTAATCCTCCTCCTTGGACTTGTACAAAATTGAGGGTCGATTATCCATATGGAGAGTGATTTCCCTCACATAGAAATTTATGTTGGCTCTATATAGAGAAATACAATCCATGCCAATAATTGCATCAAATTCCATAATTGGGAGTATGGTGAAGCTCTCTATGAACATCAATCCATAAATTGTGACAGGGGAGAAGTTATATTCATGGGATGCTATGGTTTTCCCATTTTTCATTCTCACTAACATGTTTATATCCATGATTTTTGGTGGTGTTGGGACTGATCTAAAAAAAATTCACGATATAAAATAATGTTTAAAACTATAATAAAAAAGTACATTCCATATTCTTGATTAAATAACTAGCATACATGTGACCACTTCGTTGTTGAGATTTCCATCAGTGGTAGTGATGGAAAAATCACGCCCTTTCTGCCTTGGATGTTGTTGTTTGCCTCTGAAAACCATTGGACTATGGAACTGGTTTGAAAAGTGCCCTGGTTCTATGTATTTGAAGCAATGCACAATGTGTTTAGGGTCGAACGGAGCACTCCTCCCCTCTATCACAACAATGGGTTTTTCTTGTCGGTAGTTAATATATATGTTCCCTTATCTTCCACACCTAAATCATTTCATAATCCCCTTCAGGTAGTTTCTGGGGTTCCTCTATCCGCACATTTAGAAAGTTAAGTTATTGAATTTCTTAGCATCCTTGGATTTATCCATCATACCTCCAGAATTAAAGTCCACTTTTCGCTGCATATCCTAATGATACCCCTGAGATTCACTAATATCTATTTCGACTTTGAGGGAACATCAGAATATTTCCTAATAGCTGTCTATGTCACTGAATGCTCGTGATTTTTGAGGGATAGGTTTTAGCCCACAAAAGAAGTGGTCAACCTTGCATTCAGTGGTAACGACAAAGAAGTAGGTGTATTGTGCAAGCTTGGTGAATTTTTCCTCGTATGCTACGATGGATTCACCATCCTTTTTATTGAGGGCAAGGAAGTCGCTTTCCATCTTATGTCAGAGGGTGCGCATAATTTATTAATTGAAAAACATTTTCTAGATATAATTACAATCCAATGACTCGATCACATTCTCAGGCTTCGTATATTTTATCAATTTTATCTATTAATCAGCTTCCCCCTCCATATGATAAGCAGCCATAAGAACCTTCTCTTGTTCGAAACATTAAGGTATGGAGAATATATTTTCAACAGAGTTGATCCATTGTTAGGAAATTGAGGGATCATATGATCCATTAAAAGTTGGAGGCCTTTATCTCATGATGCTCTTGATTGTGTCTTTTTCTTTCTTTGGGGGGTGAACATCTCTCTTAACCCATGTTTCTATTAAAAACATGAGTTAACTAGGATATTATAGTGACAATGTTTGTGATTCTCGCTCCCATCGTATTAGGTACCTCATTAGAATAGTCATAACATAGATCTTCACCTCGGTTGTTAGATAGAGTCCTCCTATTACTAGACATTGGATAAAACAAAAGGAAATTTGGGGGTAACCAATAAAGGTAAATTCAATGAAAAATTTGGATATCTTATAAATTATATTTATTTTTTTATCTTATGAATTTATTGGCTTTAATTAATGTTATCAATGATACACTTCTCATCATATATTCATAGGGGAATTTTATTATTCCTTTAATAATTGTTCATACAATGATTTTGAATTTACCAAATAATTTCCCCCAAGTGTGTCATAACCAATAGTGCAGCAACTCCCATTGTCGTGTACCAGTTCCTATTCGAGTCTACCTCAAATCAATGTTTTTGGGTTTTACCCCTAGACTCATATGTGCCAGGGCTGCCTATAATTGTTCATATCCTAACAAGAATGTATTTACTTGATTATCCAATTTCTATATACTCACTAAAATTTAGGTATGTTTTTATTATACTTAGTCTTATCCCTAAGGATTTCACTTGGGTATTCCAATCCTAATCCCGAAAAAACTAATCATATCCTATGATACAAACTATAACAAGTATTCTCTTTATTACACACATTAACATGATTTATAAAATAAAAATTCACTTAAAAAGACTATGAGTATCGAGAGTTACAGTGTCTTGGGAAATTAGGGACATTACATGACAACTTAATACATAAAAATACTACATCTTTATTGAAAACTTCTTTTACATGACAACATAATTCAATCGTACTTAGCATTGCATTGTATAACCTGAGGACAATAATGTGAAAAGGGTGATCTATAAAGCCTAGTAATGGAGTAAACAAGGAAAAACATGAATAATACAATACATATTAGGAAATAGGAATATCTATAAAACATTAGAGAAACCATAACATAAATTCGTGATATAGTATGATTATCATAACATGAAGATGTTCCAACAATATTTAATATGATATTAAGGTGATCCAAGGCTCATTTTACATGGAGCATGAGTAAATCCTCATTTAACATGAATCAGAATGAGTGAAAAAAAACATTTCACATGGAGTATCATAACAAAAATCTTCACCCAATTCATTAGAGCGCTATCAGGGCACCCCCTTTATAAACATTTCATTTCATGCATAAGTGTGCCACATGGAGCATACCACATGGATTCCTTAAAAATAATAATTTCTTTCATAAATAAGAGATGTGGAATAAATTAATGTAAGTCCTCAATCATTAATTTCATGTGCATATATAATTATACCCTTTATAGATAAATGGGAATGGTATTCACATACACGATGATTTTGGTATGTGAAATTTTGGTGTAACTTCAGAAACATAACGACATCAGATAGAAATTGGAAAATGGGTTGATGAGAGAGAAAGGAGTATATCATCATTTATACATAAAAAGGACAGTAATAGGGTCATGGAACACAATTTCCCAACATATGTAATTGAATTTATATGTATAATATAAATAAATTTCTTGTATGTAAATGAGAGGAGAGAAATTCCTTACGGAATTCCTGCATAGTAACAGGTGTACATGAGAGGAATTTATGAGAGAAAATGAGGTTTATCATCACTAAAACCTAATGAGGATATTGTGGGGGAGGTGAAAATAATACATCAAAATTTTAAATTGAAAATAATTTTTTTTAACAATATAATTAAATTTGGATAATAAATAAGAAATGATGAAATCCCTTACGTGGAAGTGTGATCCCAAAGGATTGGGAGAGACTTGAGAGAGGCTTAGAAGGATATTTCAGAGAATGGGAGGATTCTAGAGAGCGGATGGAAGGGTTTTTTCATGTTGTAAATGGTTTTAGTGAATAATAACTGGAGATTGAGTGGGTGTATATGGGAAAGGAGAGATAATTTTTTATTATTTAGGTTTTGGACACCACACATTAAACTAATCAAAACCACAAACCATCCAATGATTTTTTTCACATGGTTTTTGAAAAATGGGAGTGAAAAAAATTATTTTATAAGTAAAATGGACTAACTTATTAAATTTTTAGTCTTTCTTATGGGGAGGTGAGTCACACTCTCAAGGAAATCATTTTCAAATGTTAAAATTTTTTATAAGTCTTGGAGGGACGACTAAGGCTTTGTAAAATAAATCAAACAAATATAAAATAACATTATTTTAAATTTAAAACATATATTTTATGAATATTACTTTTATATAATTTTATTACATCACTATTGGGTCACTGTGATGTCCTAAAACACATTATATATTTATATGGTATTTAAATTTAAACGAAAAATTAAACTCTCTCAAAAAATTATAAAAAATTTAACCTTATATAATTTCAACGTCTTGATTAAAAAATTAATATTAATTTAATCTAAATATATATATAAATTTGTGTATTTCTTTATTTAAAAAATGAACGGCATTTGTCAAAAATTCGTCAGTTTTTACAAAAATAGTTTTCAAACCTTAATAAAAATTACAATTGTATTCATAAAAAATAGACAATCATTTATTTTAAATAAAAATTAATTATTTAATAATATTTTATTAAAATATTATTTAGTTCAAAAATAAATTAATTTATAAAAATAAATTTCTAAATTAAATATTAACTAAATAAACTATTTGTTCTTTAAAAACCATTTACAAAGTAACAATAATAAAATGAATGTATATAATTTATTCTATAAACAAATAATGCACATAATTGTAATGCTAGGGTTTTTTCACATAACCCTTTATAACACCTTATAAAACCTTCCTAAAACCTTAGGGTAAGGTGGGCGATGGTGATAGACTCTTGGGGAAGCTCATATAACATCGCTATGGAGGTAATCTCTGTTAACTTCCACTTCTCTCGTAGGGAGTTCCGTTAAATCTTAACGTGTTAAAGCTGAGCTTGGGATTGTTCAAGAGTGAAGACCATAGATGCTACCTCCTTTTTGAGATTTGAAAAATGGGCTCCGTAGAGAGAAATTCCACTGGATTAGGGGATAACTTCCTTTGTTTGAGTAAATTGGTTTTGTTAAAGCCCAAAATTTATACTAATAATGTAACCACTATTCAATGACTATATTATAAATGGTAAAAATTATTAACTGTATTTTAAAAATCCAAAAACACAAAACCATTGAATTTTATATGTTTTATATATCCATTTTACATAATAAGTCATTTAATTTGATCAAGAGGAATTTTCATTAATAAATATTTTCGTCATTACAGGAATAATACATTAATTATTATTCATATTTATGAACTATTCAATCTAGAGAATATTGTTTAGTACTATATAAGGCTTGATTAAAGATAAAACATTTTACCCTTCACACAATGTGTTGATTATTTCAAAAATAATAATATGGGAACATCATTTTTTATACATCAGAGTCACATATTATGAATTATGATTTCGATTTTAACTATATAAATTATTGTGACATTTATATCAGTAAACATAAAAGAGACAAATAAAATATGTAAACAGATATCTTCTAGGGAAGTCCAAAATGGAGGAGAATGGAGTAACCTCTATAAGGTATTGAGTGACTCCCAAAACTATTTAATGGGTAATGACCCTTGGTGAGTAGTTACAAAAATAAACTTGTATATGTGGTGATTCTTGGTATGGAGTGACTCCACCTATACTTTTTACCCACTAAAATATTGAGTTATAATGTATTTTTACTACAAAAACATAATATTGAGTTCTTAATCCTTTGATGTATTCCTATGTTGTTAAACTAATTAATCTCTCAATGTAATTATTTAAATGAAGTAACACCCTAATTCACTCCCATATCAGGGTGTCTCAGGATACAAAAAGAACTATTAAGCTCAAAATTATTTTGGAAACAATATATAATACCATATCTATATATTCTCATTTAGTTTCTAATTTGGAATAATTTGGTTACCTAGCCATATAAGATTATTTTTTTAAATAATATAAATATAAGGAGCATTATAGTGTTCAACTACCCATGTAACATCAAAATAAAAGGAAAATATTTTGGTAACTTTGATGAAGATGTCAATGAAGGTATCATTATTTCATATATACATGGTAGAATAATATTTATGTGTAAAAAATGATGTTAACATAATATTTGTCAACTATAATGTTACAATCATGGAGTATTATGGTATATTATTAATATTACTTCAAATTCATATTAAAAAAGAATAATAATAAGGACAATGTGATAAGAAACATGGTATAGATTCTGATGTAGAAACAATATTTCATAATATCCATGCATATATAGATGTTCCCTATATTTAGATTGGAACAATACAAAGTAGTTCTATATTATCAACACATATAAAACAATTAGTGCCCAAAATAATATTTAAGATAGAATGCTGGGTAAAATTGGGGAAGTCTAGTTCTATAAAAACATTTAACAAATTAAACTAATTCGTTTTAAAGATTATTTGAAACCAAAATATTGAATCGTTGAAATAGAGGAATAATTACATCATATTAAAAAAATTACATAAGGGATTTAGTGTCATGTATCAATGATAATAATGTGATCATGAAAAAATGTATTTCCCTAAATAAACTAAATGATAAGTCAGTGGTGGAATGAAATAAATCTTATCTTTCATTAAAATAATAATGTGAAATTAGATGTTAAAATACTCACATGAATTTGTATCAATCACATGGAATAAATTTTTTTTATATTTAATGTGATATTTCAATAATGAAGAAAAGAATCTATTAAATTGGTATGAATTCAACATTAATAAATAGATAACATGAAGATTATGTATGTATTGATGAACCAAGGGTATTTATCATATAGAGTGACAATTATCAAGTATAAGAGGTAAATAAAGAACATGTTTGGCTCCAAAAAATTCCTTGAGAATATTAATCAAAATTTCATAATAGCTTACAGGGCATAAATTTTTCTCTATATCAAAGTATATGACAAAAACTCACTCATTTTCATTGTGTATATCGATGTCATCTTTTTTCGGGAGAATGAAGTAAATTATTTTGAGGTCTAACATATTGGAAAATAATTTAATTTAATTTTTATGTTCAATTTGAAAACATACTTTTTGAGTATTTTTATTTTTATTACAGAATATATCATATAATTTTAATATAATATAACTTTATTCTGTTTTTTAGAATGTTTGTAATGGAAAAATGGAGTAGTTTCAACTCCTATTTCAATTGATACTAAATTTTATTTTGATAAATAGAAAAGGAGTGAAAATAAAAAAAATAATGATAATTAATTGCCTACTTTGAATGATAATTTAATGATAAAAATTTTGTTTTCTATAACACAATGTTCTCAATTCATTGTAAGTAGAATGAGTCACCTCTTGTGGTAGAAACAAAAATTCATTATCCAAAAGGAACACATGCTTTTGGAAATAGGTGTGATACAAACAAATACTTATAGTTTCATGGGATTTTTATGTTTTTTGGTTATGTGAAAACTGATATTGTAATCAACTTTTATCAGATAAATTTTATATCCAAGAAAAATGTGTTTCTTGACACACAAAATATGAAAAATTCAATCAATTTAGAAATAATTAATTCTTAGTGTGTTATGACATATTAGGATACTACCCAAATGATCTCAATAAACTCACAACACTAATATAGGAGGGTGGAATTCTTATTAAAATTAAATATTGGGTGGGACAACCAAAGTGAAATCAATTTTTAAAAGAATCTATTACAAAAAAAAGGTCTAAAAATATTGAAATCATGTCCCATTTCATAGAGGATATAATAGTACATGGTGGATTTAATTTTGAGTATGTTTTAATAAGAAGTTAATTACAAATTGCTTGGTATATACTGATAAGAATAATGCATTCCATCAATTTAGAGGTTTTTAGAGTGATTTCTTAATGAAAATCTATTTATGTGTATTTACTTAATTTCTACTATTTGTTTACTTTCATTTGTTTACAAAAGATGATAATAATATATAATTTCATATAGAAAAGGGGATAAACCATAGTCTATGAGGGTGTTGATAGAGTGAAATATAATTATAAGTTTGATACGTGAGTATCATTTTATATCTAAAGCATTAAAATGACCTCAAAGAATAACATTTTTTATGTTGAAAACAAATATAATGGGGGATATTGAATATCCCTTAGGATATTGTAGATCCCTCATTTTTTTTATTAGTAAAGTGTGGGATATGAATACCTCAAAGGAGAAATAGTAAATATATCTTTTTTCTTTTCAACAAGGATCTTTGGATTCATAAACACGCAATTCAATCCAATGGTGTTTATATATATATAAAATAGGTTTCATTATATTGATATCCTCAAAAGATGATCATCTTTTCGTTGAATATAATTTTTCATGTTTTATTTATAAACAACGTGCTAATGAATTGATGATAGATCAGTTAATGATGAAGTGGATATAAAGAAATTATGGAATTTAAATGAATAAAAATAACATATGGGTTGTTAAAAAACCTGTAATGGATGATGACTTATAAAAATGATTATAATGATCTTAGAGTCAAATAACCATTTCATTCACATTGGTTACTTTAGATTTAATATAGGTATCCCTTGTATTAATGGAGAGTGTATGAACACCATGTATTATCTGATTACATTATTTTTTATGAATAATACACCCATGGTTCATGAAATCATGGTTCTAGGAGATGGAAGGTTTTAGTTTTTTCTTCCTTGAAACAAATATGGTGGTTAATGTACCACATCATAATATTAAGAAATTTTATGTTTTAGTAATCATTGTTTAAGAGAAAATTATTGTATTTCATGCTCAGGGAAAATTTATCAGAGTTCATGGATACTATAGTGTGGTTATAGGATAAAACATGTATAACATACTAATTGATGATCTAGAAAACTATATCCACATAAATGGTGCATATCACCATTCCATGTATTGAAGAGAAAATATATATTTATTGATTTATTATTTTTTAGGATTGATTGAAAATAGATATTTAATCATATTATATTAGGATTATTCTAGTGACTATTGGGGTTATGTTTGAGAAAAGAATAATTTCATGACATCATTCATTTATTACAGGCACTTTGGAATGAGGTTACCTAAACCCACACTCCTAGTAATTGAAATGAAATAAAAACATTAAAAATATGTTTGATACGAAAATTTAATTCATATATACACAATTCCAAATTTGATGCTAAAATATCATCGTTACATATATGGTTTATAAAAACTGAGATAACCCAAAAAACAAACAAATATTTTACATTATTTCAATAAGTTAATCATTACATCTCATCAACAAATGCATAAACCAAAAAACCAAATGTTCAGTGTGTTTGAATACTAGTATCCTAAATATCTCAATTCAAATTGGTTTAATAAAATATCCCACAAATAGCCTACTCACTTTTTATCCTTCCTAAGACATCGTACTTAATACCTTTATTCATTAATTAGGTAATGTAAACATAAGTAGTGTTCCTAAATTTTTAGTAAGGGAAAAATATATCAACCGGTGATAAATGGTTAAATAATAAGAATATAACAAAACATGGAAATATGACAAATATAAGATTAAAAACAATATAGAATAATAATATTGGTATATAAATCTTAATAAAGGGTATAAAATCTAAAAGGACATGAATATTCCAAGGGATAAGAAAGCAGAGACACTTGATGAAAATCTGGATCCATGGAGCATAACATAAGAATATGGAATAACATAGAAATGTGAAAGTATTATAATCAGGGAAAACTATAACTTTATGAATATAGCTAACTAAAATCATATCCACACATAAACATTTGAACATAGATTCCTAAGAACATGTTCATGCAAAAACTTGTGATGAAATCTACCTGAAATAAAATCCTTCAAAAAAATTGTGAAAAAATATACGAAAAATCAGTCCAACATAAAAACTTTTGAACATAGATCCTTGAAATCTTTTCCATGCAAAAACTTGTGTAAAAATATATCCGCAATCAACACCATACACAACCATGTGAATAAAGATATCTAAAATCATGTCAACACACAAAATTTCAAACAAAGATACCTGTAATCATGTCCCCATGAAAGATTTTGAACAATGAATCCAACAATCATGTTTATACCCAATCTTGTTATCAAAGAAATATGTTATCTTGTCCATAAAAAAGAAGATAAACAATGATACCCACAATCATGTCCAAGCACAATATAGTGAACAAGGCTACATGGAATCATATCTATACACAAACTTATGAACAATTTTACTAGAAATAACTTCCATTCACCAACATATGAACGGAGAAATCCATAATAATTCTTGTATAAGATCTTTTGAACAAATATACATGTATTAATTTCCAAGAAAAAACTTGTGAACAAATATAAAAGTAATAATTTCCATGAGAAAGATTATGAAAAAAGATACCATCAATCCTTTCCACATATAAACTTCTGAAAAAAAATATTCATTCAATCACAACCATCCATAAACATATGAACAATGAAAATTGAAATCTTGTTCATGCATATACATGTAATAAAGATACATGCAATCAGGTTTACATACAAAATCATCCCATAATCATGTCCTCACACCACATAATTATCTCATGATATATAAAACCTAACTAATAAAATTAGATAGATATATTAACATGTCATTCACATCAATATAAACTTTATATGTATTTGTTCCCTCTTAATTTAATCATTCATGTCATCATAAAAAACCCAATGAAATATAATATGTAACATTAATATATAATTTTGGTGCTACTATATTTTCATTTTATTATCTTCGTTATTTTATTAATCCCGTCATGTTTTTTGGTCAATTATAGTTTGTAAGAGTGTTTTGGGTGAGTATCAAGATATTGATGAGGTGTGGACCAACACCATCAGCTAGTGAAACTAAAAGTGGTGCACTAGATTTCTAGTGAGGGCTACCAACCAATATGTGGTCATGTAAATTATAAAAACAATATATATCTACCTACTGTCCCTCCAATGGCATGTCAATAGGCTGGGAAGAATCTTTTGTATGTTTTTAAATAATCCACCATCTAGCTAATGGCCTCCACTAGTTTGCCAACAGTGTCGATACGGACTTGTTATGTAATGGCAGTATCAAATTTTTCTCACATAAAACTCAAATTTCATTTCTTAATCCACAACCATCGACCCAAATTTATCCCATAAAAAATTGGGTCTCTTCTTCAATATCTTAAATTCTATCAACGTGAATTATTAATGGATATAAGTATCGATTGGAGATATGGTTCTCTCATTGTAAGCCTATTTACATATTAGTATTGGGTAAGTTTCTTATGCATATCCTGATTTCATCACTCATTAGATCAACCATGTAAATGATTTGTAATTATTGTATGTTGGTTTCTAATAATAATAATTTTAATTCTTTTTTAGAATTGATATGTTTTGTGTTGGTTTTAAATCATCGTGGTGTATTGTTTGGAAATTATGGTGGTTTTTCACATTTATTATTTTGTTATAATATTTTTAAATTTTGATATTTAAGATTCATAATTATTGATCTAGATTCTATTTTATATTCCTAGGATCCTCTGTTCATCTTGTATTTTAGCTCCCTCATGAGTGATGACATTAAAATTTCTTAAATGTAATAATTTCAGAAAATTATTATTTATTTCTATTTGGAATTGCATTATAAAATTTGTTAAAGTACTGAAAATGTTATTGTTAAAATGGGGTGTATTAGATCATGTTTTTGGAAATGTATTTATCCCATTTGTTTTGTTGACGCAATGTTTTTAAATAACGATTAAAGTTGTTTGAAAGTTGAAATTTCCTTGAATGGTTATGAAATGAAAAACACAATCTATAATTGATGATAAGGTAGGGATATGTCTTGGGGGATGAAATATAACCCCCATACCTATTATACAATGGTAATTTGAATACAAGGTGGCAAATTTTGTGGGGGGAGATAATCTCAAGAGTGAACTATTACCCCCTATACCTGTTTTTCCAATTTAATGTGCACACTAGGTGTCCTACTAATGAATAAAGTTATACAAGGATCCTCGTCGACCTATTCATGATATTGCCCCTTCAGATACATTTTCGTGAGGTTTATCTTTGAAAAGTTTGATTGGGGTTCTTTTTGAAAACTCTTTGATATTTGTTTTTTGGTAATATTTAAAAATTGTGAATAGGGTGAATTTCCATGTTTTTTATTGTACTATGAAAAATTTAATCTCATGAATTATCTTTATTTACAATCCATAATTGGGTTATTTTATTAATAATTCTTGTTAATCAATAGGTGGGATCCTAATGATCTCTTTTTCCCATAACTTGCATACACTTTTGGTGTATATAAATCATGTTTTTCATGATGCATCTAAGGTAATGGTGCCACATGGTGGTGGAGTGTTTCTTAATGAATAAGGAATGATATTATAGAGGTGATATCACATAAAAATGAGTTATATTTTTAGTACTTTTGTACATTGGTTATTTTATGGATCTTGAAACCTATTTTTTATTATGAGTGTAACTTTCCTACAATTGTCTTGTTTTTTGAATATTGATATTTTCTATATCTATATCACCTAAATTTATGTTATTTGAATTAAAATAATTCAAATGGTATATCTTGATGTGCATGAACTTGTTTCCAGACCATTGGGATTGGGAACACCCTTGGATCCATGACAGGACTGGCTTAGGTTAAATATAGTAACATAATACAGAATAGTTTTTGAAATATAGTATCACAGGTCAATTTATCTATATTCATTATAATTATGACTTTTTGGATGTCATAGTAGATAGGAGGTAAAATTTTTGGTCATTATGGGTTAGGCTGTGATTTTATTCCAAGACAACTCTCATTGTGAGGAGCCATATGTTTCCTTAGGTTGCCGGTGAGTATGTTTTTCAAGATTAAGATATTTTTCGTCCATGAATTTCTTTTCATGTGTATCTTTAAGACTATGGTTGAATAATGTTATTTTAAATTCTAATTGATTCATATATAACATATTTTTAAATCCCATATTATATTGATGTATAGTAATATGTCCCCCATAAGACATATAATGAATCCTCGAGAGGGTGCTATTAATGAACCATGTTATGGAAACCCTAAAATCAATCAAAATATGGTTGAAGTAGTTCTAGGAATGGTTTAATATATAGAACAATGTGTGTTTTCTATCCCAGATCAGGTTATAGATTGGGGACCTCAAAAAGATAAGCATGTCAATTGATCACATGCATTTTTTTCTATAAAACACAATTATTATAAGATAATAACAATCCATAAAAAGTGGATGATTGGTGGAGAAATATTGAGTGTATATTTGAATTACATGAAACCCATGGCTTCGTTAAGGTGGCATCTATCGTTTTCAAACTATATGACCCTATTAGAAGATAGTAGGACTTAGTTGTTTTTTTATAAGAAGATTGAGTGATTGGATTAAAAATTATTCAAGGCCATTATCACTAAGAAATAATACATGGAGTTTATGACTATGGTGAAATATATGGAGTCCCTCATCATTGATAAAGGTAATAGATCATTGATGGAGTATGATAACAGCTTCATGAGGCTCATTCTAGGTTATAACTAATGAGAATATTAAGTCATAAAGGTTTCAGATGGGTCTTCAACAAAATATTCATTCATAAGTCACCAAGTCAAACCTATCTACCTATGATGAGATGATAGACAAAGTTCTTGTGGATATCAATGGTATAGATGTTATGTTAGTTTTGAATAATGTTGTTTTCACCTACGGTGGTAGATCTAATAGCTATTATAATGGTAATATTAATCAATATGTATTTTATATTGGAAATAGTGCTACTGTTTTCTATAAGTATTTGAATTTACCATCATTAGTGGTTAGTGGCTTGACTTGATACTAGTTTGTCCGAATGGGGAAAATGAAGTGATTTTATTATGTACCTCCAAATTTCTACAACTCGTGTAAATGTCATGGTCACTTATAGAGGTCCTATCAAGATTTTTCTTCTCTATATTCTATTATAGGATTATCAACACCTAGATGATATGTGGTGCATTCATATTCTTAATGGACTAAAGGGTTATAGACACTATCTACTAGAATGAATAAATTATGCACAATGGATGAGTTTCCAATGGAAGTTGATGTGGGTAATGGGATATAGAGATATCCATTTATAATATCTTCCGAATACACTAAATTATTTTATATAGGTTCTTCTCATTTCACCATATCTACATAGTTGGTATATCCTCAAAAACATCTAATGGAACTCGTGCCAATCATTATGATATTATTTTTACCTCTAGGAATAAAGAAGGGGTACAATTTTCAATTTCTCTCATTCCTAATGTTTATGTGAGTTAGAGCGTTAGTTTTTAGAATTATAGTTATTTATTTGACTTTATTGGTAATAATATCTAGACAAACAATTTTATTTCATAAAAATATTCTATCTACTATTATAATTAAAAGGTTTACATTGCAACCCCTTCTATGAGATCCCATGTGTTTCATGGAGATTAGGATTAGAGGTCCAGTTGGGTGGGACCTGTTTTTAAAAAGCATGGTCAGTTGATTTTTTACTTATAGTCAAATTTTGATACAAAAATTGGAATGACGATCTTTCCCAATTAGTTAATGAATTTCCTAATGTTTTCTTGGATGTATTTTCTAGTTTTCCTCTAAAGAGGGAAGTGGAGTTCTCAATCAAATTAGTGTCACTAAACTATCAAATATTCATATTATATTACCACGTATTTAAAATTTAGTTGAATGAGCTTAAAAATTAATTTGATGATTTTATATACACAGTATTTACATCCATTAATTTGTTTCAATGGGTTTCCCACATTCTCTTTTCCATGAATTTCGATGAAACTCTTTACTTATATATTGATTATAGAAATCATAATCATGAATAATCATGAATAAATATCCATTGAATCATATAGATTATTTTTTTCAATTTCATGAATATAGAATAGTGTATTTCCAAAATTTATATATTTATGGTTATCACTAACTCATAATCAAGGAGTAATATATTCCAAATACTATCTTTAAGAACATGAATGACCACATATAAAAAATCATGATGTTTTTTGCCTTATTAATTCTCTTGATGTTATCCTGGAATTTATGAATGAAATTTTTCACACATGTCTTTAAACATTGGTCATAGTTTTTTGTGGATGACATCAAGATCTACTCTATGGCCTAACAATATAATATGAGTCACTTGAGGC
Source organism: Viscum album (assembly GCA_963277665.1). Classification (NCBI taxonomy): domain Eukaryota; kingdom Viridiplantae; phylum Streptophyta; class Magnoliopsida; order Santalales; family Viscaceae; genus Viscum; species Viscum album. The sequence goes on from OY728159.1 coordinate 1,441,316,732, forward strand.
TAGTTTTGGTAATTTTATTGAATCAAGGACTACATTAAAAATTATAAAAATGTTAATTATGGATATGAGAAGTTGTTTTATTGGGACTCGTGATCTGAGAACATGGATTCTTAGTTCATTTTAAAAATGTGATGACTTTCATGTCATGGGATGAACCATATAATTTATTTGAAATTTTATACTTCCTAATTTTGGAAAGAATTTATAAAGGTTAGTAAAATTATTCTCAAATATATCTTCACCTTTGACTACTCCCACCTAAAAGGGTGTGCATTTTGTGGGATTTTAAGTGGAAACCATCCTTAGAAAAACTATATTGGTTTGACCTTAGTACCAGTTTTTTCATTCCCATTAGTCTAATTAGGCTACATAGGTTATTTTTATTCTTTTATTTCTAGTTTTAGATGCATCCATATACAATTAGATCATGTGGTGGTTTATTGATCACATCATCTTCTATTTCATGAGAGGAATTATGCCACTTATGATTTCAAAAATCAAGTGGTTGTTCATGCCCTTTAATGATGGTTTCACTATCCTCTTGGGGAGTAGTTTTTTTTAATTTGACCACATGATTTTGGGGTATATATTTTCTCAATAATATTTTACCATTCAGAGTGGATGATGGGAGTAATGCCTACATTCATTTGAATTTTATGTTTCCTATAATATGTGAAAGGGTAATGTGGTTATTGAATATGTTCTCAATTAGTTACCTTACCATGATGTGGAGGAAGAAAAGGATGAATGTGGATTTACGGGGATATTACATTAGATTCACTTTGGATTCGGGGAGGAGGAGTTCAGTTTTGTTTGGGAAAGTGTTAATTTTACATCCTCTCTCCTTGTGATGATTCTCTAGGATCAGCAGTAAGAAAAAGAGTTTAGATCTATTAAAAACTCTTTCTGTATAAGGAATAATATTTGTGAGCGGTCTCTCTCTATGAAGGGTATTATTTTTATTATAAACTATTATGCTTCCCCATCATCTTTGTGAAATGATGTGTTGTTAGATTGTGAGTATTCCTTATGGGTTATTCAATCTGACAACAAAAATGGTATTATGAAATGAAGAAATTGTTCTGGTTACCTAGTATTGAACATGAAATTCCTGACATTACATCTCAATGTTACATAGACTAATAGATTAAGGATGAACACTAAAATCCTTCCAGTTTTCTATAGACTATTCCCATAGAAATATGGAAATATATTATATATCAATGGATTTCATTATTGTTTCCCCTCAAACTATACAAAGTACTAATTTATTTTGCAGGTGATTGATTGGTTATCTAATCTGTCTCATTTTATACTAATGTGTCACATCACTAACGTGTAACACCTGGGGTTGTAGTATGTGAAATGCAGTGTATGGTTCTTTGGGACTCCTATGGCTATTGTCTGATGTAGGGAACCACATTTTTCATATCTTTTTTGGAAGTATATCCATGATGTGATGTGAAACTGAGTCAAGTTGAGCACAACATATCATCCTTATATGGATTGGTTGATGGAATGGTCTATTTATATTCTAAAAGATGTGATCCATTCTTACGTCTTGGACATTATAGGTTGTTGAGATATCCATTTGGGTCTTATTGAATTTTATTATAATAATAGTTACAGATCATCCATCAAGTTGAAACCTTTTGATGCTTATATGGACAAGTTTGAACTCTCTTATACATTTTTTTAGGTTATTGGAGATTCCTTGGTTGGGACATGTTTTTTAAGGATAAAATGATAAATATATAATTGTTATTTTTTTTCTGATCGATTAAAACTTGTAAAAGTATTATGACTATCACCATCATCATCCTTTGGAGTATTTTGTTGGTGATCTTGTGTTCTTAAAATCCTAACCTAGGATGTTTTCTTAATGCCTTGAAAAATAAGGGAATCCCATTCCTAGGTATTTGGGATCATTTTTGATCCTTGAATTTAATATCAAGGTCATGTATCACTTGGATTTACCACCAAAGTTATTTTTTCCACATTATTTTTCATGTTATCCACCTCTAAAAGTAGTAGATTGACCCATATCATGTTCTAAATTGGAAAATCAAGATATTAAACCCCATATGTCTGTAACTAATAAAGTTTATACCAATACATATTTTAATTGGACATATTCTGTGGATGTAAATTCCATTGGTACGTGTTCAGTGGAAACATGGTCCTGAAACACATGTTACTTGGTAGTGGGAATCTTTTATGAGGGAGGAATATCCTCAACTCATTGTGGATAATCCTTCATCAACAAGGATTTATGAGGATATAGAGGCATATGGTGGGATTAATTGTTAAAACCCCGTATTGTCTTCTTATAATACCATATTCTCATCTTTTCATTTTCGTTATTTTACTAATATCATTTTGTTGTTTGTCAATTTTAGTTTTAAATAGGGGTCAGAGTGAGCCAAGAGAGGATAGTGAGGTTTGGACCAACACTAATATATTGTGAAGATATATATTTCCATCCAGCTAACTGGTGGACTTGGTAGTTACTACATCAATTTTTTATATCCACCAACCTAACGGTGACCTCCAATGACGATTTTTAGGCTAGGAAGAGACCTGTGTATGTCTGTATAAACCACCTTATCTCCAATGGAATTGATCTAGACTTTTTATATAAGTTAAGTATCATATATTTCTCACCTAAAACTATAATTTTATTTCTTAATCCTCACCCATTGACGATAATATGAGCCACCCAAACCTTGGGGCTCTCTATAGAATAATGTGGATCTCTCAATGTTAATTGTTGGTGAATTGAAGTGACTATTAATGTTACAGTCCGCTCTTGGTAAAACTATTTAGATTATTTTATTTTATTTCCTTCTTCATTATATCATTATTATTTCTCTCTTTGGATAATAATTTTCCAGTATGTGGAAATTTTTTATCCAATTTTCAAATCATATTTTTTATAGATTTGTTGTGTAATTAATGTGTTTTTTCAGACATCAATCCTCTTGTTGTGATGTTTAAGAATTTTGGTGTTAAATTTTTACTTTTTTCAATTTTATTCTTGAAGCTATAATTTTAAAATTTTATTTTTGGTTATTGATGATCAAGGGAACTCCCTTGACTCTTGGGATCCTTTATTTACCTTTGCATGTAGTTCCCACATTAGTGTTGACATTTCAAGTGTTCAAGGTAGGTTTTTTCATAACATGTATTTATTTTATGAACATTCATTGATTTACCTTTAGAATTTTTTTCTAAAACAAGTGAATTTCATGAAAATACTTTTGGTAAAGTGTGTGGTTTTCATTACTATTTTGGAAAGGGATTTCATACATGAATGTTGTTAACAAAATGAATTTAATTCATCTTTTATGTTGTTTAAAAGAATAAATTCACTTGATTGTTTATAAAATTATAATCATCAATAGTGATCAACAATGAGTTAAGGATCCATCTTTGGGTGTCAACCCTTTCACCTTAAACCAATTCTAATAGAAAAATGTGTGAATCAGGTGGCCTAATCTTTCGAAGGTATCCACACTTTGAAGTGAACTCTTACACCCAATAGCTATTCTACTAGGCTAATGTGCACGCCATTTTCCCTATTGATTGAAAAATCAATACAATGATCTTCAATGACCTGGATGTTATTTTCTTCAATGGGATTTTTCCCTTGATGATTATCTTTGAAATATATAATTAGATTTTTTATGGATACACATTGAAAATTTGGTCATTTGGTAATGTTTACAAATATTAAAAAGCGAGAATTTCAATATTTTTATTGAACTATGTAAAATTTTATCTCATTAATTATCTATATTTACTTGAGAATGAGTGGATTATTTTAGAATGTTAGATTATGATACACTTGGTTTTAACCTATTATGATCTTTAACTCACACCCTACAAACACCATCCCTTATACATAGATAGGTTTTTTCATATACACGATAGGGTAAGGAGTTATCAGGTTGTGGTGGTTTATTTTATTAGCATTGTTTGAGATTCTGGTGGTGACATAACATCTAATAGAGTTGGGGTTTTTTGTAATAATGGTGAGATTTTAATGTTTTACATATCTGGGATATTTTTTAACATACGAGTGTAAATTTTCCACTATTGTTTGTTTTTTGGAATAACTATATTTTATATATCTATATCACCTTGTTTCTTATTATTTATGGAAAAATAATTCCCATGGGTAGTCCATGAGGACAAGGTTCTTATGTCTAGCCCATGGGGATCAAGAACTCCCTTAGTTCCTTGCTAAGAATGAATATAGTAGTTAACAACATGGTAGTCCTGTTTGGTTCATTAAAAAATCCATTACATAAAATTTTTAATTGGTTACATATAAATTGAAATAAATAATTCGATCAATTAATACTAAAAATTCAATTTCACACATAATTATACCATTATAGATTTTAAAGGGTAATTTATGAAACATAACTTCATAAGAGGTAGATCATTCATTGTTTAGGAGGAAAGTTGATGAAGTATCTCGGGATGTATTATCATAATTTTTTTAAAAAAATAATCGCTTTAACAAAATTATGTGTCACATTCGAAATTATTTTTTCGAAAGTTTCAAAAAAATTAAAAATCATTTTATACAATACAACCTAATAATGAAACAATTAAAATAAATAATTTTATGTAATTAAATGTGAAAAGGTTTTTATAAAATATAAAAAAGTAAAAAAATATCATTTGAGTCTTTCTATGCATCTTCAGGGAAAAAACACATCAATGAAAAAATTATAAAACATCCTTTGGATATGAGATAATGTAAACTATATAGAGTAAAAAGATAAAAAATATTTTTATTTCAAAAAAAATTGGTGTGATATAACATGGACATCGAAGAGAAATAACAATAGAAAGGATGAGAACTATTCTTAACAAAATCATATTTTTATGAATAAATAAATCTATCAATTAAGAAGATATAGATGGAAAAAATTTGTTTCCCCTAAGAGAATGAGATAATAACCTATGAAATAAAGAAATGGTATGATATAGAAAAAATATAACAACATAGTCAAAGAAAAAATTGTATGACTCAAAAAATATTTATTAAGTCAACAAAACTCATATATTTTTAATAACAATGATTTTACAAGAATGATCTATAAAAATGTGAATAAATATTACTTTTAAAACCCATTTTTTCCTGGAGTGGATGATCCCGAGATAATTCTAAAGTTGATAGTGGTAAATTTCTATCAAATTTGGACAGTTATAAAATGATTATAAATTAATGAAAGGAAATTCAGATAACCAAAAACCTCTAAGACATTAGTAATGAATAATGCATTTGAAAAAATGAGAACATGAAATAGGAAAATTAAATATAATTAATAAATATAAAACTATCATAAAATATGTTTAATATGTTGTATATAAACTATATAAATGAAAATATGTGCATAAAATGAAACTTGTTTTAAAAAAAAGAAATTTAGATGAAAAGACCGTTCCTTGGACTCTCTCTTGAACGAATGTGATCTAACCTCCTATTAAAAAATTAGGTTTATCATTAGTCAATATAAAAAAAATATATTTTTTTATTTTAGTTGGTATTCTTCATCTAAAATTTATTATTATAGATTTATTAATCATACTCTATTAAAATTAATAATTATGTGGTAAATACTCATGTTCGTCTAGTGATAGCTTCATTATGAAACATCAAGTACTTGACCCTTTTTAGATGTTTCAATCACATAAATAATGACCATGGAGGTCACATAGGTGTGATTTATACAGTTATTAAATCCATATTTCATTTTGTGGATGTTATGGTGATGATTTATAAAGATTAGTTAAAATATCCTCTTAAATATGGAATTTATTATTCAATAAACATAATTATATTTCCATTATATAATGATAAAAACTGAATAATTTTTTTTATAATATCATATTAATAGTATTTAAGTCAACGTATTCATTAATGATGTAAATTTTTTAATATATTTCATGTATGTGGTAAAATCGACCCCAACCGAAACGTGTTATAACAAATGAATAAGTAAGCCAATTGATTTTTATGATGATAAAATCATTTTTACAGAATAATAGATATTTTAATGTTACATTATTTTGGTAGATAATGAAATTTATGATTCTTGAAGTTGAAAAAGATGATGAAAGGAATGAATAACAACTCATTACTTGCTTTTGATGGAATCACTCCATCTCATGATGTCATCCTTTGAATTATTGGAATTATGACACCATTTTGTGAAAAAAGGCTACCTAAAATGGGTTAGCACTCTATAATATGTAATTCATGAAATTATTCAAAATAATCCCTAATAATATATGGGGTTTAGAGTGGGTGGTAGATAGATCCTATTATATGTGAAAATGAGGGACAATTCATTGGAAGCATAGCTTATGTGAAGGGTAAATATGGAATCACATGGGAGTTAGGAGAGTTAGGATGTTAAATGTTAGTGAGACATGTTGCTTTTAAAATCATAACTGAAAAATAACTTCTTTAATGTATATATATCATGTTAATTTCACAAAAATCAAGCTATTTTAATTTACCTCTTTTTAACCCATTTTTTTCTTATTAACAAAATTTATCATGGTAATTATTTTTTAAAAAAAATTAATATTAAACCACTTTACTAATATTTATTTGGTGATTCAAAAAACAAATTTAAAGATATAAATTCTCATGCATAAAAATGGATTTACACTTACATTTTATAATTTAATAAACATAAGTTGAGTGTCTATTTATTTAATTATATGTATTATAAACAAATTTCTTTTAAATACTTCCTTGGAAGAGATTAATTAAACATAATAATATAAAAGTACATTACACATTAAAAAATATTTCTTTTAAATGTACTTCTTTTAGCATTAAATATTTTTTACTAATTACTTAGAATTGATTATTAATAAAATATTAATTGAATTTTACAAAAAAAATATGTTAAAACAAAAATTTAATTTCATTCATTAAAATTCAAATTTATAACAATGGTGAATAAAAATATATATAATAATGGATATATATATTATTTATTATAAAAATGTTTATATAATCCTTTCTTAAATGTGTTTCATTTTGTGTTGTATGTATCAATGTTAACAAAATAATTTAGTAGGATTTTTAGTCCATGTTTTCATTCAACATAATCTATCATACCATTAAATGGATATATATCACTCAATCCTTTGGGTTTTATAAGGAAAGAATATAAATATCATTAAATCAGATCGAGATTTATTATTTATCATAATCCTATGTATTGTAATTGGAATTCTTGTAGGTGTCGAAGAATATATTCCTTCTCCACCCATATAGTTCATTATTAACAATAATATAGAATTTCTTGAAGTGGGATTTCAACAACAAATCACCATGGACATGACCATTAGATAGAAATATTTTGTAAAATATATACATATATCTTGTGGTTGGGTAATTATCTACCTCTCAATATCTCTCATTATCAATTATTTTCATGGTTCGTTGATAGTCAAAAACTATCACGACCCGCCTTCACCAAGATGAGAGAAGGGACAGAAGGTTTCTAGACCCTTCCTTCATCAAGTTGAAGGAGAGATAATGACCCCCGAGACCCACCTTCAATAGGTCCCAGAGTGGCGACTAGCACCAAGGTTATAGGATCACAGACAATATCTAAGGCATTTCCCTTTTTATTTAATATGATTGGGAGATAAGATAGTAAATCCCAATAGCACCAAAAGTAGAAGTACATGCAAAGACAGAACAAACCATTCTCATATGCATGTTCCAAAAGTAAATGTCACAAAAGTAAGAGAAATCCCAAAAAGAAGTACCAAAAGAAAGAAAAACACCAACAGAAACTGTCCCAATGTCTGAACTAGTATGACCATGTACGATCCCTAAATTCCTCCTGGAAACCTGAAAACATTTTTATATACGAAGGGTGAGCATACAAGTATACTCCGTAGGGAAAACCAAAAGCTCTCGTGCGCAAGTGGGTAGGCCTTCTAATGCCTCGTGAGAAAAGATATTACCGAAACACCTAGCAAGAAAACTATCCTCCCTAGCCACACCAAGGCACACTACCCAAATAATGCAAGTCAGGTAATATAATAGTAATTACACATCGATATTTGTGTACCCCACGCCACTTCGCCCCTGGTTATTGAAGGAATCATTTGCATCGATCCTCTCCCACCATTCTCACTGTAGTCCCACTGCCACAACCCAACTACACACACTTGGGCCACAACCACGCATCCTTCCCGCAAACACCTGGGCTACAACAACCACGTGTAACCACACCTGCAAACACCTGGGCCAGAATAACTACTGCCATGCCTGAAGACACTTGGGCCTCATCTCGAAGACACTTGGGAAATAACTTGCCAGCACACACCTGGGAAACCACCATAACTATCCTACCCAAAAAATATTTGGCTATAATGGACCTCAAGCCATTACATCATCCCGATGAGTCTTGGGCTATTCAGGAAGTGGAGCAGAAAAAGAGCTAATAACCAGCCACTCAAAGGAGTGTTGGGAAAAACACCATCCCCCAAGAAATGGGGGTGTTCGACACTAGGTGATCAACTTGGGTGGGGTGAGAATAAGAAACATAAGAACAAAAATTATATAATATATATATATATAACAGGCACTCATCCAAACCTAGGAGTTCCAAAACCAACTTAAGCACAAACACCCTCATTGTAATTCATTCACAAGAAACACTAAACCCACAACCATATCACCACTCATCATGGAAAACAATTACCCATTGATCCCATTATTGTTTTCATGTTCAAGAGATAACCTTTATGGAAATCTTGCACTACTGGGCAACTAACAGGCATAACCACAATGCAGATAAAAAGAAACACCAAAATAGCAATTTTAGCATTCACACCTGGTTCTCTTGTAAAGTCACAACAACAAAGGGATCTGTGAGATCTCTCAAAGTATAGAAACCAATCCAAACCTCGAGATACATCCCCACACATCTTCAGATTCACAACCAATAACTGTTCCACAATAGAGGATCCCATTCCCATCCACACCACCCCATAAGCATCAACCAGAACAACACACCTACTACCAAAATAGAGTAGGGAAACTTCCAGGATCAAGCACATCATTCATTAGGTTCTTCTTTATGTTGGTTAACTGGGGTGACCACACAAGGATTGATGTTCACTGGGCATCCATTTAACCAACCGAGTTTAGGTTATTAACCAATGTTCATGTTATAGTCATTTAATCATCACAGAAGTCTGGGGTTAATTAGTGCACAAGGAAAGACCACCAACAACCATGATTTTCAGGGAGCATAATCCCACACAGTTCACAACATATAGAAGTTATAAAAGAGTACAACAGAATTGTCAAACGCAGTCCATCATTATTTAACAGTCTGTTTATTATTTTTATTAAGGTTTGTTTTTATCCCTTCCGACATAAATAGTAGCATACCCACCCAGCATGATACACAGAAAGGAGAGACGAAGGAAAATCCCTACTTGGTTGAACATGGATTGAAGTTCTTATTCACAATCCAAGAACTGAGGATGCGTGAATAGCATGGGAGGAACGTCGGGGAATCCAAGGGTGAGCAGAAAGGCTATATCACAGGCCCAACACTTTCTGTGGGAAGGGGGACTCCAAATACACAAAGAAGGAAGGGGAGACTAGCCATGAGAAAGAAGAAATAATTTCTAGCATGATATAAAGATTAGAAACCTTTGTTATGGGATATTGAATTTTGAACGGCTATAAAGTCATATTGTGGTTTCACCACACGGTTGGGTGGTTATGGAAGATGGAATTAATTGTCATTTAACAATTATCCTTAGAGAGGTGGTCAAAACGGCTATGCGTCAAACAGTTTTATTTAACCATAAGGAAACGCGTAACAGGGGTGGATCTGGATGGTACGGGGAAGGGCATGACACCGTGGAAAAACCACACGTTTTGGTATGTTAATGGTTTCCCGACTCTTGGGGGATTTTAGATATTATTTATGGGTTTTAAATGTTTTTGGAAGGGAGCATTAAATCATCTTTACGTCTAAAGATATGTTGCGGGAGTGGAAAAGTCCAGAACTGGGAAAGAACGAAGACCACTCGGTGAGGACACGGTGCGACCCTCACGGTGCCACCCTCACAGTGCCACCATCACTGTTCCACCCAAACGGTTCCACCTTCACGGTGCCACCATCATAGTGGAGCCATGTTTTGGAAAAGTAATGGACCAGGTGGGTTCGTGCCATTACATCAGATACCTCTCAAACAATTCTCGCCGTCGAGAATCAAAACTAGACCCGAAAAAAAGAGGGGTTCAGAACAACCACCTCAAAAGATACCTCTAAAGAGTGAAACTCAGCGACATCTAGGAACACCTCTCCCATAAGTAACCAGGAAATACTCGAGGTTCAAACTATCCATTCATATGGGTTTGGAAGTTTCTTCCTCCATATCAAGATACTATCCTCTTTGGGTGGCACTAACTCTCCCGCACGGGTTTAATCGCATCCACCTTAATGTGTCCTGATTTCGGATCGGGTCCCCCCTCCCCATAGTCAGTACTCTTCACACACATCCATAGGATAAGGAAAACATCATGTTCTATTGTTAATAAGGTAAAGCGTTCCATCACAAACAAGTTTAAACAAAATAGAACAAAACTCAAAATAGCTCTGGGTATCGGGCGTGCATCTGCGTCTCCCATTCCCAGGTACTTTCCTCAAGCCCACCACGCCTCCACAACACACGAAACAAACAAATGGTCCATCCATGGAGCACTTTCTCCTCACGATCCTTGATCCTCACTTGTCTTTCCACAAAAGTCTTTTTGTCCTCGAAATCTTGCTTTCCCCAGTCGAGGATGTGTGAATCGTCATGTAGATATCGTCGGTGCTAAGACACATGGAAGACATCGTGTAGTCTCAGTAGTGGAAGTGGTAGCGCTAGCTGATAATCCACTTCACCGACCTACCGAAGCACTTCAAACTGTCCGACTAACCTTGAAGAAAGCTTACTCCCCCTATCGAACCTTCATTTCCCACATCGAGGGGAGGCCTTCAAGAACATGTGGTCCCCAACCTCGAAATCCAAGGTTCTCCTCCTATTATCGGCATATGACTTTTACCGGTCATGGGACACCTTCATCACTCCCGTATAAGCTCAACCTTCTCCGTCGTGCTCTGCACCACCTTCGGGACAAGAACACCAGCCCCCCTGACCTCTGTCCAGCACACGGGTGAGCGACACGGCCTCTCGAACCAAGCTTCGAACGGGGCCATGCCAATGGTAGAGTGATAGAAATTGTTGTAGGCAAAATCCACCAGAGGCATGTGTCATTCCCACGATCCCCCAGAGTCCAAAATACATGCTCGAAGAATATCCTCCAATGTCTGGATGGTGCGCTATGTTTTTTCATCCGTCTGGGGGTGGAAAGTAGTGCTAAGACGTAGCTGGGTGCCAAATTCATGTTGTAATCTTTTCCAAACTCATGAGGTAAACCATGCATCCCTATCCGAGACTATGGATCTTTGGACTCCGGGCAACTACATCACCTCATGCACGTACCTCTGTGCTAGGGAATCCATAGTACTTGACTCCGTGATTGCATGGAAGTGGGCCGATTTCATCAGTCAGTCCACCACTACCCAGATAGCATCGCAACCCCCCTTGAACTCTGGGTAGTACCATTAAGAAATCCATCGAGATGTCATCTCACTTCCACTTAGGGACATCTAAAGGTTGTAACTAACCCCCTGGTATGTGGTGTTCATCCTTCACCTGCTGACACACGAGGCACTTTTCTACGAAATCTGCCACCGCCCAATTTACCTCTAGCCACCAAAACTGACCTCTCAAGACCCATTACATTTTGAAAGCTCATGGGTGTACTTCCAGGGGTGAGTGGTGGAACTCACCAAGAACTCTTTCATGCAGCATCTCCAGAACAAAAAACTTCCCTCTGAAAAGAATCTGATTCTAACCATCCTCCTTCCACCCTTTCGGAGCATCGTCGTAGTTAAACTGGTCAAGAATTACTTTACTCTCTATGTCTCCCCACTAAGACTCATATACCTTCCTTAAGAGAGAGGATTGAACTATCATCGGAAACTGACAACCTCTACAACTATCCTCCCTTACATCCAGGTGCAGGGCAGCCAACTCCTCCATCGCCTTCCAAGCAACTACCGACTCTTGAACCACATCCTTCCGCGACTTCCTACTAAAGGCATCAGCCACCACATTCCTTATTCATGTGGTGTAGGAAATCTCAAAGTCGTATTCCGGAAGGAACTTCATCCACATTTGCTGCTGTAATTTTAGGTCCCGCTGGAGGGAGATATACTTCATGCTTTTGTGATCCGTGAAGACCACAAAGTGCTCCCCGATGAGGTAATTCCTCCACAACTTTAGTGAAAACAGGATCGCTGCAAGCTCTTGACCATGGGTGGCATAATTATGCTCATGGGGACATAATTTTCTAGTCTAATAAGAGATCACCCCTTATCGTTGCATCAGCTCACACTCGAGGCCTTGTCCTGACACATCACAGAACACCTCATACGTCGTCCCTTCTTCTGGAAACCTCATCACTATGGAACTTACTAACTTCTCTTCCAAATAGATAAATGATGCCTCACACTACCCATCCCATGTGAATGCCTGGTCCTTCTTGGTCAATGCTGTCAATGGTGTTTCAAATCGGTAGATGTTGGGTATGAACCTCTGGTAGTAACCTTCCAGTACAAAATTACGAACCTCGGCCACGTTCTTGGGTGCTGCCCAAGAAACAACCACCTCGACCTTTGATGGGTCCACCGCTATTCCCTGCTCAGACACCACATGCCCAAGGAAGTGCACTTCTCACATCCAAAACATGAACTTGGACAATTTCCAATAGAGTTGGTGCTGTTGGGTGTCCTCTTAAACCATTCTCAAGTGCTCGTTGTGATCCTCCTCTGAACATGAGTAGATTAAGACGTCATTAATATACCTGACTACGAACTGATCCATGTATTCCTGGAAGACATAGTTCATGAGTCCCATGAACACAGATGGTGCATTTGTAACACCAAATGGCATGACTATAAACTCAAAGTGTCCATACCTACATTTGAAGGTAGTCTTTGAGATGTCTCTCTCCTTCACTCTCAACTGGTGATATCCAGATCGCAGATCGATCTTAGAGAACCCACCTGCTAGCCTCAGCTGGTCAAAGAGATCGTCTATCCTCAAAAGAGTGTGGGGATTCTTGATCGTCACCTAATTCAGTCTCCTGTAGTCTATGAAAAGCCTCAGACCACCATCTTTCTTCCTTTCAAACAAAACAAGATCACCCCATGGTGATGCACTTGGTCGAATGAAACCCTACTTAATCAGATCATCAATCTGAATCAGCAACACCCGCAACTCAGAAGGTGTCATCCGGTAGGGAGCCATAGAAATCGGACGGGCACCCGGTTACAAGTATATCCCAAACTCAACATCACGCCAAGGGGGTACAGTCACAACCTATTCAGGGAAGACATCCATAAACTCACCAATGATCCCTGGGACTTCCACCATTTCTGTATTTTCCGTCTCCACTAACAGTACAGCTAACAAGGAAAAGATGTGCTCCACTCGCTGGTTACCTTCCTGGTAACCCCGATCACTGATGAAAGTCACATGTCTGCCGCCCAAGTCTAAGAACATGATCCTTCTTCAGAATCAGTCAATAACGGCACATACAAATAACAACTATTCAGTGCCTGGGATGACATAGTATGGATGTATCTGCAAAAATAGAAGATCTGTGATTGATTGATGTGGACCTATCATCAGTCTACACCCTCGATAAACATAAAACAAGTCGGTCTATTTTCCAACTGGTTTACTCAACACCATGGGCACTGGAAGTCTCTCAGCATCCAGACCTAGAGCACTGGACAGACTGGGCACAACAAAGGAGTGTGAAGCTCCTGTATCGAATAAGGCATAGGCTAGAGTACTAAACAAGATGATCGTACATCGAACGACTTTTGGCCCTGCTGGAGCTGCTACCTCCATGGTGTGTAACTACCCACGGCTAGTTCCCCTTCCCCTCGGCTGTTGGCTGCCTCCCTGACTGTGCCCTAGTCGAGGTCCCTGAGGAGCGCCCTGAGGTCGGCCTCCTCCTGCGACGTCTGCCCATGGAGGAGTGGGAGCTCTCTGTGTAACATCTCAGGTAAATAAAGAATATGACATTTTCATATTTATTAATATTTGTGAATATAATATCAATATTACTTTAATGGGTATTCTATGTTCGATGGCGTACCCAACACGCAACAATGAGTGTCTTTGAAATCTTACGTTGCACAGTAATAATATAATAATATTATTTTAAATGGTAGTTAACTCCTAGCCATTGTAATGGCGGGAATAAACAGAACTAACTAAAAAATTATTATATGTTTTTTCCCAATATTTTTACTTTTATCCAATAAATATTAGAGTCTTAAAATATGAATGTATCAGATTTTAATCCTAAATATTCTAATATTCTTTAAAAGTTCGATTAATCGCCTTTTGATGGGGAAATATTTTTAAATACACTTTTTGAACATATTATATGTTATATTTGAAAAATTAAAATCCTTATTTATAATCAAGACATCATAATTTAATTTTTGTAAATTTTTGTTAAATTTCCGATAAAGTTCATTTTTTTAATGAATAGTGAAAATGCTGTATTTTAATTCAAAACCACTTTTTAGTCTAATTGATTTATACGGTTAGATTATTTTTTTAATAGGTTTTAAAATTTTACTAAAATATATTTTTACCATTTAATCCAATGGTGGTCATTTGAATTAATTTCACTTTGAAATTGGACATAAACATGTGTCAATCTTTAAATAGATATTGTTTCTTAAAAACACGCTATTTGTTTTGACTGCGGGAATTGACTATAAAATTAATTAATGAAAATTATATGTTTTGAATTTGGTAAAATTGATATCATTTTTCAATTTGGAATATCAAATATAGCTTAGGGTGAATTTTGGGTATTTTTCGGACATATGTTCATTTTCAATGAATTGTGAAAATACTGCATTTTAATTCAAAACTGTCATTTCATCTAATTTATTTATATAGATAGATTGTCATTTTAATTGGTTTTAAGGTGTAATTTAATTATTATTTTTACCATTTAATACAATTTTGGTCATTGGATGTAATTCCACATTTAAATTGGATGTAAAAACAAATCAATCTTTTGATAGATTTTACTTCTTAAAAACCCATCATTGGTTTTGACTACGGGAAATATTTTAAATTAATTACTGAAATTTCTGTGTTTTGAATTTGATAAAATGGATTCCATATTTGGAATCTGAAGGTCCAAATTATGTAATTAAGACTCTTTTGTTTTTGGACATTATGAATAGTAACGACGGTAATTATCTTTAATTATCGTGTTTAATTAGTAATCGGGTAGTTAAGGGTAATAAAATTCTATCATAAAAATATAAAATGTAACCAAAGTATGTATCACCTAAGTTAAACAATTTTACTTCTTTTACATAAAATATCTCTTTGAATATAAAAATAAACTGTAAAACTAAAAATATTTCATACATGATGGTAATTGTTTTATAATTTTTAGACATTAAATAAATAAATTTATTTACAACACCGTGATGATGCAGTGATTACCTAATTAATGAACGATTTAAATTAAATAGGAAGATAAGGTAAAATATAAGACATAAACTTGTCTAAAACCTATTGTATGGGTGTATTTAGAACCCTTATCACCTTATCCTTGAAATATATAATTTTGGGACCTTTAATATCTGTAAATCATTTTATAATAAAGTAACTTTAAAAGACTTTCCAAGAGTGCCCCTCCTCCCTCTTATAAAAGGCCCCCACCTCTACCCCCTTACCCACACCTCTCAAGCCTTTGGATCGACCAAACTCTGCTCATTTTATCTCTCCACATCCCTCTCTTCATCCTAGAAGCCTTACCTTATGCAGAAAGCTCTTTAAGAAACCCTTTTGTTTCAAACCAAAGGGAGTTACCCGATTTGAAGGTAATGTCTTCTCTTATGTTGTTTTGTTTTGTTTTTCTTATCCAACCCCTTAAACTATTTTTATTCCTTTATTTAGTAACAACACCAGTATCTTAAATATAAAAGTAAGTTTTATGAGATGGATTCGAGCTACACTTACACACACCTTCATCTAATGGTTAATGAACATATTGTTTCTGTGGATGGTGAATTACTGCCTCACGAAACGATGATAGTTCTATCTTCTCTTACCACCTCTCATGGTGGCCATCATTATGGAACTATATTTATTTATGAAATATATTATATATATTTCTTATATATTCTTCTCTATTTTACATTTAAAACATACCTTTATGCTTTTCATGTTGTGAAAATGCGATAATTTCATTTGAGTAATTGTGGACTACCGCCCCCTCAAGTGATATGACTCGTTCATGCAATACATGGAATGTATAAAGAATGAAATTAATGAACTTATTTGACCTATATAACATATATATTATACTGTAATTTTAATATATATATATATATATATCTCATTTAGTTTTAATTCCATTAATGTGATAAAGAAATGAAAGTAGTGTTCATGCGTACGTACGGCCTACCGTCCCCATGAACGGTGCATTCCATTTTTTTATCTCCAAATGTTATGGAATAGTATAAAATTAAGATATACTGGATATATATGATATTTAAATAATTAATAATATTCTATATATGGTTTAATTATAACTACATGGACAATTATTTTCACACAAGTTCATTTTTGACTCATGTACCGAACATCGACAAAAACGTCTGATATGAACTCACATAATTAACTAATTATTATAACATTATAATATGGTATATGAATTGAATAATAAACATTAAAGTATTTCCTTAAGCAACTATTAATTGACCAGAGATTATTATTCAGGAATACAATGAAACATTCAAGACAAGTCAGAATTGATGTAAGGGATCCAACCTGTCTCTTTCTTTTTAAGTACTCTCTTTTATGTCCCTTATTTTAAGCTCCTATTTATTATGTTGGGGGATGTTCTTATATATTACTATTACTGTAATTTTTATGTTCATATGATTATATACCCTAATTGATATCATCAATCCATATTTGGATTTTTTAAGTGGTGTCGTTATGTTGCCGCATTCTCGTAAGGGGATATCTTATCTCAATTTTAATTCCGTGAGATTTCATTTGTTCACCACTTATTTAATGAATATGGTGTATTGTGTTCCTCCATTTGATATATATTATCTTTATTCAATTTATATTCATGGTATTCTGTGATTCATATTGTGTTTATTATCTTTTGGTCATACAACCCGATTGATTACAATGAGGTGGGGGGTTTTATCTCACTTTTTGTTCCTGTGAGATTCATGCTACATTTGACACTATTTCATTTTGTGCGGTGTATATACTTCCCATGATTGAATTTTTTGTGTAATATAATTTAATTTATGGATATTTACATCTTCATTATATGACCTTTATTTCATGGGGTGTACATTTCGAAAGATACCCAAATCGATAAGGGAACCTTTCACCCTCCTCTTTTTAAAAGACTTCTTTTTGTTAGGTATTTTAAGTTACATATTATTATGTTGGGATATGTTCTTATATATCCTTATTGATTTAAATGTTGTCTACAAGTGATGAGATACCCTTCTTATCTCTCATCATCTCATTTTCATATTTTTAAAGTGACGCCGTTAGGGTGTCAAATTTCTGTAGGGGAACTTCATAACCCAATTTCAATTGTTTGGGTTAAACTTCTACTTCTTGATTATGTGATGATATGAATATTTCTGGATGACCTCTAATTGTTTTACACTTAATTTCCACTTATATTTTGTGTATTTATATTTTTCACACATAATTATGTAATTGATTTATCCTTAATCTAAGGATACCGTCTTTGTAAGGGACTTCGTCTCAATCACCATTTATTGAGGCATATTTTGTTTTATACACAACTTTCGTTTATACGGTGTATAAACCCCATTGACATTTACTTTTATTCAAAAGGAATATTTTCTCTATGAAGCATTTTACTAAATGACCAAAAGAATGTTTCTTTATAACGTGCGCGGTGACAATGACCTTTCCACCGTTGTCAGTATTATTTGATCTTTGGATTCATTAACAATCCATAATGTTTTTAAAAGGAAAATAAATACCATATACTCTTTTATGTATATTGGTATTGAAAATGGTGTTTATAATGTTTTGATTATATCAATGAGTTGTATTGATATCTTGTGATTAAAATGTGGAAATGTTATGTTTCCTTTTTGCATGTTTTATGTGATACGATTATGTTATGGTTCTTGGGCATTGTTTATGAAGACGGATGGTTCCGTGATAAACTAAGGGCGGGTGAGACCGATATAGCTCTCCAAAGAATTGGGTAACATGAAAAAGTTAAACGCTAAAGTTTATCCAAAGATATTTAGGGAATATACTGTGGTGGGTATTCCAAACGTAACCATGAGGGTTAATCCCTACGTAAGAATGTTATGAATGCCTCATGTTACCTTTAAGGATTATGATTTCTATGATTTATTCATAAAACTTATGATTTCATGAGGTATGTTAAAGTTATTATGTTTTAAGAGTAAATTATGATTTCATTTATTCTTATGTATACATGGACTAATGTTTTCTTTCTGTATTTTTATATCCCTTACTGAGTTTTTTATTCTCATACCAAGTTTTTGAAATGTTTTCCACAGGACTTAAAGGTGAAAAAGGTCAAGGATGTGATCAAGGAAATACATGCTATCTAAAACATGGAACAAGACATGTTTCTTTTTAAGAGTTTTTATTTAATGAAAAAATAGAAACCGAGTAGAAGTGTCTACTTTGTAATCTTGTGAGATGTAATAGTTATGTCCTAATTATCTAAAACTCTTAACCTGAGAAGATCCTTGATGTTAATTATTTATTTAATTCAAGATTATGTAATGTTTTAAGGCAGGGTGCTTATAGTTGGTATCAAAGGTCGGTTTAGATATCTTTTGAGGTTAGGGTATTCATTTAGCATAAGTGACATTACCATAATGGTTAGGATTTCAGAAAGAGTCATAGTTTTGGATAAAGTGAATGATTTTAAGATAAAATTTATAATTATATCATATTATTATATGATGATTCTAATTATACACTCACAATGACCTTTTTGGTTTTAGTAAATGGCTGGATCTACCAGGTACCAAAGTAAAAGTGGATGACAGGAAAACTGTGACGGTTTTCAGAAAGACCAACTGAATGATATGGGAGCTGCAATGATAAATCTTGTGGTTTTTCACAACAAAATATCTGGAGTCATGATTAAACACTTAAACCTTGGTGAGTTATCTAATGCATCAAGTACGATATAACCATCGTGATGGGGATGTTTAGGTAATAATTATAAAGGTAACCATTATGGTTTATATGATCCTTACTTTTGAGGTAATTATGGGTTACTATATGTTATGAAAGAAAATGAAAGGCATGCGATAAACATGAGGTTAAATTATGATATGGTTATTTTTGATGATTTTATCTCTTTTTGGGGAATTTTTCAAGAATTATATAGTTTTGGAAAAAGGAAAACATGTAGACCGTGTGACAACCCGTCGAGTCAGACGAAACTGCAGGAATCGAAGCCACAACCAAAGTGCGACTGGTATTTTTCACCTACCACTGGACTACGGAAAGTCCCTGGTTCGTATGACAAATTCTTTTTAGTTAGATGATTTTATGAATCAAGAATAAGTTGATTTTGGGTTATCTAGGAAATTATTGACCTATCATGGTCGATATGTCATTAGGTTAATTTCTTTTCAATATAAGACTTTAAGAGAAATTGATTTTATTTGAACATAAATGTTAATATTAACATTAGAAGTCTATGTGATTAAATCATTCAAAGATTTGAGTTTCATTCTTAGTTTGGTTTAATTTGAATAATTTTATGGAGAATTTTTTATCGAATTTTCTTTGTTGAACTTTGGGTTTTGTTGGAAAAATTATGGAGATTAATAATAGATTTTCTATTTATAAAGGATTATCCTTTTTGGATATTATCTGATCTCATACTAACAATTTTTTTTTATTTCGGTCAAAACACATGGGAAAAATATATTTCCCTTTTTTGGATTAGGTGGTTCTCTAGAAGTTGATTAATGCGCTCTTAATGTGAACAAGTCATCCTAAATACTCATCTTTTGGAGAAAAAAATGAGTTTGTGTAAGAAATCTAGTAAGAGATGAAAGTCTACATGACAGGTAAGTATGTTTCCTTAAGATTTATTTATGCTCATAAATAAATTCCCCAATAAAAGTAACCTAAAACAAAAAAAAATTCTGTTAACAATTCCTACTGGGGAATCAAATACCGTTTAACCCATCAAAATTTTGTGATATTCTGGTGGATAACTTTCTCATAATCATGTATTCTATCACTCTCCATCAGAACATGACCCTTTATTTTCTCTTCCATGTCCATTTTTCCTACATGTAATCCTTGTATGGGTTAACTCAGGTGACCTTTGTACTTCCCTTTCTTTCTTTTAAAGTGATAGTTTTACTGACTCTTTTTCTGAGGTGGGACTTTCAATGAAGTTTCCAAGCCCAATTTTAAAATTGCGAGGACACAATTCCCACAATGGGGGAAGGATGTAACATCCCTGGTAAATAAAGAATATGAAATTTTCATATTTACTAATCTTTGTAAATAAAATATCAATATTAATTTAAAGGGAATGCTATGTCCGATGGCGTACCCAACACGCAACAACAAGTGTCTTGGAAATCTTACATTGCACACTAATAATATAATAATATTATTTTAAATGGTAGTTAACGCCTAGCCATTGTAATGGCAGGAATGAACAGAACTAACTAAAAATGATTTTATATGTTTTTCAAATATTTTTACTTTTACCCAAGAACTTTTTGAGGCTTAAAATGCGAATGAATGTAATTTTAAGTGTAAATATTCTAATATTCTTTAAAAGGTCAATTAACCGCCTTTTGATGGAGAACCCTTTTTAAATCCACTTTTTGAAAATTTTATAAGTTATATTTGAAAAAATAAAATCCTCATTTAGAATAAACACATCATAATTTACTTTGTATAAATTTTTGATATTTTTCTAATAAAGTTCATTTTTTTATTGAATACTGAAAATGATTTATTTTAATTCAAAACCTTATTTTAGTCTAATTTATTTATATGGCCATAGTATCTTTTTAATTGGTTTTCAAGTTTAATTAAAATATATTTTTACCAATTAATCCAATGGGGGTCATTTGAATTAATTTCACTTTGAAATTGGACACAAACAAGTGTCAATCTTTTAATAGATATTGTTTCTTAAAAACTCGCTATTTGTTTTGAAAGTGGGAATTGATTATAAAATTAATTAATGAAACTTATATGTTTTTAATTTTGTAAAATTTATATCATTTTTGAATTTTTAATATCAAATATAACTTATGGTGAATTTTTTGTATTTTTCTGACAAATGTTCATTTTCAATAAATAATGAAAAATACTGCATTTTAATTCAAAACTGGCATTTCATCCAATTTATTTATATAGTTAAATTGTCATTTTAATTGATATTAAGGTGTAATTTAATTATTTTTTTATCATTTAATACAATTTTTGTCATTGGATGTAATTTCACATTTAAATTGGATGTAAAAACAAATCAATCTTTTGATAGATTTTAACTCTGAAAATCTCATCATGGGTTTTGACAACAGGAATTATTTTAAATTAATTACTGCAATTTCTGTGTTTGGAATTGGATAAAATGGTTTCCATATTTGAAATTATAAGGTCCAAATTATGTAATTATGAATATTTTGTTTTGGGACATTATGAATAGTAACGACGGTAATTATCATTAATTATCGTGTTTAATTAGTAATCAGGTAGTTAAGGGTAATAAAATAATATCGTAAAATTATAAAATTACTCCAGAATGTGTCCTAAAACTATTGGTAGTGTCATGGATGACCATGGGATTCCTTATGCCAACCTTGGGACCCCATGGAATCACTTTAGTGTGATAGTGACCTTTTATCATATTTTTTTAAAGAAAGGAAAATGTAACCAAATAATATATCACCTAAGTAAAACAATTTTAATTTTGTTTAAATAAATGATCTCTTTGACTTTAAATATTAATTGTAAATATAAAAATATTTCCTACATGATTGTAATTTTTTTTAATTTTTATACATTAAATAAATAAATTTATTTACGACACCGTGATGATGTAGTGATTACCTCATTAATGAACGATTTAAATAAAATGAAAAGATAAGGTAAAATCTAAGAATTACACTTGTCTAAAACCTATTGGATGGGTTTATTTTGAACAATTATCACATTATCCTAGAAATATATAATTGTGGGAAATTTAATATCTAAAAGTAATTTTATAATAAAGTAACTTTTCAAGACCTTCCAAGAGTGCCCCTCCTCCCTCTTATAAAAATCCCACACCTCTACCCCCTTACCCACACCTCTCAAGCATTTGGATCGACCAAACTCAGCTCATTTTATCTCTCCACATCCCTCTCTTCATCCTAGAGGCCTTACCTTATGCAGAAAGCTCTTCTAGAAACCCTTTTGGTTCAAACCAAAGGGAGTTATCCAATTTAAAGGTAATGTCTTCTCTTGTGTTCTTTTGTTTTATTTTGCTTCTCCAACCCCTTAAAATATTTTTTTCCTTTTCTTTTGTAACAAAAACAGTATCGTAAATCTGCTAGGATGTTGTTATGATATGGATTTGAGCTACACTTACACACACCTCTATCTAATGGTTAATAAACATACTGTTTCCGTGGATGGTGAATTACAGCCTCACGAAATGATGATTGTTCTATCTTATCCTACCACCTCTCATGGTGGACATTATGATGGAAAAATATTTATTTATGATATATATTATATTTATTTCCTCTCTATGTTTCTGTATGTTACATTTAAAACATACCTTTATGCTTTGCATGTTGTGCAAATGCGATAATTTCATTTGAGGAAATGTGGACTACCGCCCCCTCAAGTGATGTGACTCATTCATGCAATACATGGAATGTATAAATAATGAAATTAATGAACTTATGTGAACTATATAACATATATATTATACTGTAATTATAATATATATATATATATATATCATTTAGTTTTAATCCCAATAAAGTGACAAATAAATGAAAGTAGCGTTCATGCGTACGTACGGCCTACCGTCTCCATGAACAGTGCATTTCATATTTTATATCCAAATGTTATGTAATAGTATAAAATTAATATATACTGGATATATATGATATTTAAATCATTAATACCATTATTGAGATTGTTTAATTATAACTACATGGACAATTCTTCGCAAACAAGTTCATTTTTGACTCTTGTACCGAGCATCGACAAAAACGCCTGATATGAACTCACATAATTAACTAATTAATATAAAATTATAATTTGTGATATGAATTGAATGATAAAATTTAATGGAGTCACTTAAGCAATTATTAATTGACCAATTTTTATTATTTAGTAATACAATGAAACGAAAAGACAAGTCGGACTTGAGGTAAGGAATCCAGCCTCTCTCTTTCATTTTAAGTACACTCTTTTATGTCACTTGTTTTAAGCTTCTCCTTCTTATGTTGGGGGATATTATTCTATATTCCTCGTACTATAATTTTTATGTTCATATTATGAGAGAACCTAATTGATATCTTCAATCCATTTTTGGAAGTTTTAAGTGGCATCATTAGGCTGCTGAAGTTTCGTAAGGGGATATCTTATCTCACTTTTAATTCTGTGAGATTTATATTGTTTCCCACTTATTTATTTAATGTGGTGTATTGTGTTCTTACATTTGATATATATTATCATTATTCTATTTATATTCATGGTATTCTGTAATTCATATTGTGTTTATTCTCTTTTGGTCATACAACTCGATTGATTACAATAAGGTGTGGGGTTTTTATCTCACTTTTTGTTCCCATGAGATTCATGCTACATTTACCACTATTTCCTATTGTGTGGTGTATGTACTACCCATAATTGTATTATTTGTGTAATATAAAATAATTTATGGGTATTTACATCTTCATTGTATGACCCTTGTTTCATTGGGTGTACGTTTTGAAAGTTACCCAAATCGGTAATGGAACCTTTCACCCACTTCTTTTTAAAAGACTTCTTTTTGTTAGGACTTTTAATTTACATATTCTTATGTTGGGATATGTTCTTATACATAATTATTGATGTAAATTTTATGTAAAAGTGATGAGATACCCTTCTTATCTCTCATCATCTCATTTTCAGAATTTTAATGTGACGTCGTTAGGCTGTCGAATTTCTGTAGGGGAACTTCTTAACCCAATTTCAATTATTTGGGTTAAACTTCTAAATCTTGATTAAGTCATGCTATGAATATTTGTGGATGACCTCTTATTGATTTACACATAATATCCACTTAAATTGGGTGTATTTATATTTTTCACACATTATTATGCAATTGATTTGTCCTTAATCTAATGATACCGTCTTTGTAAGGGACTTCGTCTCAATCTCCTTTCATTGAGGCATATTTTGTTTTCTACACAACTTTATTTTATATGGTCTATAAAACCCTTTGACTTTTACTTTTATTCAAAAGGAATCTTTTCTCTACGAAGCATTTTACTAAATGACCAAAAGTATGTTTCGTTTTAACGTACGCGATGACAACGAGGGTTACTCCCTACGTAAGAATGTTATTAATGCCTCAAGTTACCATTACGTCTTATGATTTCTATGAGTTATTCATAAAACATATGATTTCATGAGGTATGTTAAAGTGCTTATGTTTTAAGAGTAAAGTATGATTTCATTTATTCCTATATATACCTAGACTAATTTTTTCTTTCCATATTTTATATCCCTTATTGAGGTTTTTATCCTCATCACAAGTTTTTGAAATGTTTTCCATCAAACATAAAGGTGAATAGGGTCAAGGATGGAATCATGGAAAGACATGCTATCTAAAACTTGGAACTAGAAATGTTTCTTTTTAAGAGTTTTTATTTTATGAAAAAAATTGGAAATAGAGTAGAAGTGGCTACTTTGTAATCTTGTGATATGTAATAGTTATGTCCAAATTCTCTAAAATTCTAAACCTGAAAAGATCATCAATGTTAATTATTCATTTAATTCAAGATTATGTAATGTTTTAAGGCTGGGTCCTTATACGCTGTCCTTGCTGCTACTACTGAAAGTGCATGGCTGGAAACTACTGTGGCTGGGGTGGGTGCAACACTGGCCCACCCCCATTGTACTGTACACGGTCCGGGAACTGATTCCAAAGGATCCCATGGCCGCCAAAGATGAAGCATCTCGGTCATGGGCCCGAAACGAAAGAGTGAGGACCAGGATATCAGAACAAGAACTGTTGGGGACTTCTTCCTACTGGTCAAAACCTAGAGGGGCCTGATGCAGGAGGCCTCATGCTAACAGCCTTCCCCTTTGACGATCCCAACTGGATTTCCTCTCGCGATACACCTCCCATGTAACACCCCGAGATTTTATGAAAATTATTCTTTTTAATTTCATTAAAGTCTTGTGTTATACGCTACACAAAAAGGACCTTTCACAAAACACATCTCTGACCTGGCTTGAATTACACGCAATCGCGACCTTCCATGATAGCGTGTGTTGTACGCAACACCAAGTTTCGCTAAACAACGATATGCTATTAAAATATTATTAAAACTAGCCGTTATGAATAGTAATAACCACTTTTTGAAATTTTGTAAATTTTATATTTCAAAATAGACTTCATTTTTGGATTCGGAATATTGAAATTAGCTTAGGGTGAAATTTTGGTGATTTTCGGATAACTTTCATATTTTTATGAATGGTGAAAATTACTAAATTTTAATTAAAAACAACTTTTTCAATAGAAATAATTAATAGTGATAAATTATTAATTTGAGTGGTTTTAAAGTATATATAGAATATATTTTTACAATTTAATACAATGTTGGTCATTGGATGTAATTTCACATTTAAACCAGACATAAGCAAGTGTCAATCTTTTGATTGTTATTATCTCTTAAGAACACGCTATTTGTTTTGACGACGGGAATTAATTTTTAAATTAATTAATGCAACTGATATGTTTTGAATTTGGTAAAATAGAAATCATTTTTGAGTTCATAATATAAAATATATCTTAGGCCTAATTTTTGTTATTTTTCTGAAAACTTTCAATTTTTGATGAATAGTGAAACCACTAAGTGGTAGTTAAAAAAACTGAATTTTTCATAAAACTTAATTTTACCACTTCTGTGAATGGAATTTCGATAATCCGACAGACATGGTTGATATCATTAAATAAATTTGGTTCAATGAGATAGAAATAATTTTTTTGGTGAATAGTAACTTTTTATTTTTTTTACCGCGGTTAAAAGTAAATAGGGTAACTAAGGGTAAATATGATATTACTATTACCCTAACACATGTGCTAATTCTATTGGATAAATTTTAATTCGACCAAAAACAACCTTATGAATATAATATGACCATTTAGGTCCACATGGATTAGATTATGACATTTAATATTATTTTATTTAATGAATAGTTAAAATACTTAAAATCAAAGTTTAATAAGTAAATCATTTTTAATATGCTGTTATACATAAGATAAATTCAACTATAAATATTCATTAGAAAGATAAAACAATTTCCTATATAATTGTATTTTATTTGTAATTTTTAGACATTAAATAATTTAATTTATTTATGACACAATGATGATGCAGTAATTATCTTATTAATGAAATATTGACATAATTGATGTTATAAACACCAAAATAAATGTAATTTGAGACTTTTTATTAATTCCACTAATTTTCTAGGTTACGATGATATATTAGTGTTGATTTAATCAACTTGGATTGAACATATAATTCTGTTATGACTTTAAAAAAAATCATATATCAAATAGTGTCAAAATTGACTCAAAATAGTTTTTAAATAAAATATTATATTATTAATTGTTATTTTATTCCTAAAAATATATGGTTCGGCCAAATGACTTAGATAAGGATATATATATTAATAATAAACAATTTGGGGTTCGTTTGGCATGTTATAGTAAGTGTGTTAACCATATAGTGTAAGAATATAGAAAGACACGGTAAAAATTAAATTATTTAACTTAGAGTTAAATCTAATTGATATGGTTAAAATAATAACCTAAACATGTCTAAATCCTATTGGTTGATATGATTTCTACCCATCCCCACTTTAGATTCGAAATAAGACCCTTTGGAACCATTATAAACCGATTTTGACTTTAATATAAAATAATATTTTGAGATATTCCTAAGGTGCCCCTCTCCTCCCTTATAAAAGGACACCAACTCCCCCTCCTCCTCACACCAATTTGAGAACTCAAGCTCGGCCAACCCCTGACAAAATCCCTTCTCCACTTCCCTAGAATAATCCTAGAGGTCCTGGTCTTCTTCAAAGTCCAATCTTAGTTCCCTAAGTGGAGGATTCAAAGAGCCAGTTCAAAGAATAGGTAATATCCATTACCGATCCTTTCAATTTCATTCTTCTTCAACTTCTTATTCTTTAGTTGTTTCATGAAAAAGTAATAACATCAGTATTACTTACATATTGATATGTTATTATAAATATTAAACAACCCTAATTCACCTTCTATCCATCCTACGAAAAAATGAAATCACCGCTCGTGCGTACGTACGGAATACCGTCT
The DNA here is from genome assembly GCA_963277665.1 of Viscum album. Taxonomy (NCBI): domain Eukaryota; kingdom Viridiplantae; phylum Streptophyta; class Magnoliopsida; order Santalales; family Viscaceae; genus Viscum; species Viscum album. Next base: position 1,441,344,567 of record OY728159.1, read on the forward strand.
CCACACCGTGGTGTAATCTATTTTCCACCACCACCTTAATAGGATGGGTATAATTGTGTAATGAGTAACTATAAAGTGATATTGATACTTAAATAGTCTACATACACTTCAACAAAATTCCACAACCATGGGAACGATATCATCTCTCGTGCGTATGTACGGACTACCGTCTCCACGACGCGATGAGATTCATTCTCAATGATTAACCATTCATGAATGATTATAAAGTATATATAATAAGTACTAATGAAATATATGACATAATAATGATACTGGATTTATGTAAATTTATATGTATGTCATCTACTTAATTCCATTCACTTCAAAAAGGAAACGAAAAACAGCGTTCATTCGTACGTACGGACTACCGTCTCCATGAACGGTGTATTTCATTCCATTTATCGATATATTATATATATATAAATATATATTCTAAATATATATTATATATAAATCATGTTTTACATTCTGGATATAAGTAATCATGTTCCAAGTAATCATATTAATAATTACAAGTTAAAAACACGAACGACAAATGAGACGATTTTACCCAAAACGCTACTTTAACATGAATTTACAAAAGAACGGGTAATATAAAGTCATAAGTGGACCATATATGATATAATAACAATGAATATGATTCTGGAATAAGTCAATAACATGATTTATCTCATTATACAGGATTTTTGGTCACTTACAAAGCAAGTCGGACTTAAGGTAAGGGAAATATCACAATCTCATTTTTATCCGAGATTGTTTATACGTTGGTATTTACTGGGGTGTATTTTATCATCCACATATATGTTTCCTCAATATGTAATGTTATTTCTATCCACCTACAATTGTTTAAATCCAATTTTACCCTTTGGTCAGTTTTTAGTAAAAGATATGAAAGGAATCTTTTGTCGTTTTTCGTACGAGGTACTTTTTGACTTTTTCGACAAAAGTACGAAGAATGTTTTTTTTAACTTATACGGCACGAACGGATTTTTACGGTTTTATAAAGCCTTATTTTCATGAAGCTTCCTCCAAAAGATTTCATGAATATTTTCAATAAAATCTCTTTATTTTAAAATTGCATGACGTTTTGTGAAAAGAAATTGATTTTGAAGAAGAAAAGAATATTTTCCTCAAGAATTCATTTCAAGTGTTTTATCAAAATTATTTCCCATCTAAGATAACATAGGGTTCTGTTTCTATCCATATTGTTACATTGATTTGGTTATGTTGTGATGGAATTATGTTTATGAATTCCTTTATCTTATATGAATTCTTTTATGATGTCACGATGTTTAAGATTCCCATTTTTGTTACATGGGTTATGCTATGATGTATGATTTATGATTTTGTGGCGCACATAAGAATGGTATCATTATGAGATGGGTGGGACCTATATCTCCCTCCAATGCATTGGGTAAAGATTTTATATCTCATTAGATAGTCATGGCTAGAATGGTAGGTTATACCGGTTCAGTGAAATTGGACTGAAACGAGGGTGACTCGGTTCAGAAAGGGACTTTGTCCACTAAGATAGTCTTGGAAATGAGTCTTGACTAACAAGAAATTATTATCTATGATTATGTGTGTATTCCACAAATTTTCATGTTTTAAGTTATGATTATTGTGATTACATTTCACTTCCATGATTTATCCCATGTTATGAAATTATGATCTCTTTTGTAGGTTAAGATTTCCAAAAGTTATGTGCTTGTGTATACGATGAGATTTATATTTCTTTTGTTAACCCTTACTGAGCATTTGAGCTCACCCTTTTATGTTTTCTTCTCCCCAGGATATAAAGAAAGGTTTTAGGTTAAAAAAAGGGAAGTTCTTTATGGGAGATATTGGAGATATTTCACCACGATTAGAAGATTACGTTCCGAGTTTCCAAAGACACTAAACTATTACGATCCTTGTGTGTGTATTTTTTGTTATGTACTAGGTATTCTGCCAAAGTAATGTAATGTTCATGTACGTTAAGCTTAGGGTCTCTACAGTTGGTATTAGAGGAAAGGCTTAGTCAACCTTTCGAAACTAGGATGCGAAAACGTTAGTGAGATCCCTAGAGATATTTCTACGGTATGTCTTGGGATATCCCTAAGGTTAAGTATATGTATAGGTTATAGTACTAAAATTTCGCTAATGATCATAGAATTAAACCTAAGATGTTAGATATTGAAGGTACTCCCCATTTATTATGTCGTTTTCCCTAGCATGATTTTTTCCTCTCACACTATTCTTTTTGGGTTTTAGACGATGGCTGGAACCCGAAGGAACCGTGTTGATCAATGCAATGGACAATGCAATGATTGTCCTCCTGAACAAACAAATGTTATGGGAGATGGAGTGCAAAATCTTATTTCTATACTTACACAAGCTATGAATCATTTTGGACTTCCAAATGAGCAGAGAAGGGAACAATATTCTATTGAGTCCTTCATGAGGAAACGTCCACATTCTTTCAGTGGGACTTCCGATCCACTTGTTGCTGAACAATGGATCAGTACCACTGAAAAGATATTTCCAGTTCTTCAATGTTCTGAACATGATAAAGTCATCTTAGTATTATATTGTTTGGAAGGTGAAGCTGATCAATGGTGGAATCTTATCAAGAATACGAGGCCAAGAGATGAAATTGAGTCCATGGAATGTGACGAGTTCAAGAACTTGTTTTTTAGTAAGTACTTCCCTTTATTCTTCGAACAAAGATGGAGAAGGAGTTTCTTGAACTAAATCAAAAGGATGATGAATCTACTGGTATATATGAAGTGAATTTTACAAGACCTGCAAGGTATGCATCTGGCATTATCATCCAACCTGAAAGTAAAGTTGATCGATTTTTCAGTGGCTTAAAACCAAGTCTTCGAAGGGAATTATCTATAAGAGACTTCAGTAGCTTTGAAGAAATTTTGTGTTGTGCTATCAAGGTAGAAATGGAAGTTGTTGTTACTAATCCATCTCATAGTTTTGACAAGAAACGAAAGATGGGGTTCAAGGAGAAATCTCAGAATAATGGTGAAAAGAAGATGAATGTTTCCTTATGCTCAATGTGCGGAAAGAAGCATGGTGGAGATTTTCTTAAAGGGACAAGTAAATGTTTCAAATGTGGAAAGGAAGTTCATCGGGCATTTGAATGCCGCAATGATAGGAAGAATATGTCTAATGATGCAAAAAAAGGAAGGGATATACAGAATGAACCTACTACACTTCAATGCTTCAAGTGCAAGGAAATGGGGCATTATGCTAATAAATTCCCTAATCCAAGGGTTAGTGATGATCGACATGATAAACCGCTTAAGGCAAAGGACAAAGGGAAGTCACATGCGATCACTATTGGTGATGTTGAATATGACAATGATGTGGTGGAATGATTAAGTGTTTATGTAATGGGATTCCAAAATAATGTTGTATCATGGAGTATTGGAATATTTATGTATTGGTCTAATGTGGTATTCAAAGTGATTGAGATATTTTTTGAAATAAGATGATATGCGCATAATTAAGGGAAAACGAGAAAATGAAATGTTTAACAGTATTCATGAGCTCATGATTGATATAAGGACTAAGTGATATCATGGTTTGAGAATATAGAATTTTGAGTATTTTGGTATGTGGAAGGTGTTAACTTTTAACTGCATTCATGTTTTCACTAAGGTTCAATGGGTATTCATTCTTCAAGAGAATACATGATTAAGGTATTCACATGTTTGTAATTTGACCAACAAGATATATCTTATGATATATGGGGGATAAATGATGGCATTCACATGATTGTTCTGTGACATTTCAAGTAATCAATTTCTTTATACTATGAGATTGGACCGAAGTATTTTAGATAAGCCTAAAGATTAGAATTGATTATATTGGACATAAGTTAGGATAAAACGTTTTTCGATATTATTGATGGGATGTTATAGTAATATAGCTTTAGAAAAAGGACAACCTGTAGGACGGGCGACAACCCATCGCGTCGGACAAGGGTGTGGGAATCGAACCCACAACCGAAGTGCGACTGGCCTTTATCGCCTACCACTGTCCTACAGGAAGTCCCTGTTTAGTAGAAACTAGTTTAATTATATTAATCAGTATGATATATGAAGTATAAGTCCATTTTAGGAACCATATATGATTACTCTCACTATAGAATGACTTATTTATATTTAATAACATTTGGTAACCTTTTGTTTGAGGCAGATGGAATGACCCGTCATTCTATCACATGATCTGCTAACACTTCACGAATAACAAATTCAACATCATTTATTTAAGAGATGAAGTGGAAATTGTTCAAGGCACGAACAACAGTGATATTGTACAAAAATAAAGTAAGTATTTATTCTAATTCAAATTCTTCAACTTTAGGGAAATGATCTTGAAGACCAAAAATGTTGTCCTAGTGCTATTATATTTGATTAATATGATGGTACCTTAGATCGTCACAAATTTATGGATTTGTGATTGTTGGCCTTTCCATAGCCATGTTCTCTGCCACTCTCCATCAGAACATGATGGTTAGATTTTTCTTCCATATCCAAATTTTCACCTATGTGGAAACCCAGTGATTAGTTTATTTGGGTAACCGTTATGTTTCATACTTTTGTTTTTAAAGATTGGTTTTGGTATTCCTTTTTACGATTTGGGTTTCTATTAAAGAAAATTTCGAATAGTAAACCATTTATAACCCCGACGAATTTCGAGGGAAAAATTCATTTTAAGGGGGGTAGAATGTAACACCCCGAGATTTTATGAAAAATATTATTTTTAATTTCATTAAAGTATTGTGTTATACGGTACACCAAAAGGAGCTTTCACAACACACATCTCTGACCTGGCTTGAATTACACGCAATCGCGACCTTCCATGATAGCGTGTGTTGTACGCAACACCAAGTTTCACTAAACAACGATATGCTATTAAAATATTATTAAAACTAGCCGTTATGAATAGTAATAACCACTTTTTGAAATTTTGTAAATTTTATTTTTCAAAATGGACTTCATTTTTGGATTCGTAATATCGAAATTAGCTTAGTGTGAAATTTTGGTGATTTTCGGATAACATTCATATTTTGATGAATAGTGAAAATTACTAAATTTTAATTAAAATCAACTTTTTCAATAGAAATAATTAATAGTGATAAATTATTAATTTGAGTGGTTTTAAAGTATATTTAGAATATATTTTTACAATTTAATATAATTTTGGTCATTGGATGTAATTTCACATTTAAACCAGACATAAACAAGTGTCAATCTTTTAATAGTTATTATCTCTTAAGAACACTCTATTTGTTTTGACGACGGGAATTAATTTTTAAATTAATTAATTCAAATGATATGTTTTTAATTTGGTAAAATAGAAATCATTTTTGAGTTCATAATATCAAATATAGCTTAGGCCAAATTTTTGGTTTTTTCTGAAAACTTTCAATTTTTGATGAATAGTGAAACCACTAAGTGGTAGTTAAAAAAACTGAATTTTTCATAAAACATAATTTTACCACTTCTGTGAATGGAATTTCGAAAATCCGACAGACACGGTTGATATCAGTAAGTAAAATGTTGTTCAATGAGATAAAAATAATTTTTTGGTGAATAGTAACTTTTTATTTTTTTTACCGCGGTTACTAGTAAATAGGCTAACTAAGGGTAAATATGATATTACAATTACCCTAACACATGTCCTAATTCTATTGGATAATTGTAATTCGACCAGAAACAACCTTATGAATATAATATGACCATTTAGGTCCACTTGGATTAGATTATGACATTTAATATTATTTTATTTAATGAATAGTTAAAATAGTTAAAATCAAAGTTTAATAAGTAAATCATTTTTAATATGCTGTTATACATAAGATAAATTCGACTATAAATATTCATTAGAAAGCTAAAAGGGTTTCCTATATAATGGTATTTTATTTTTAATTTTTAGACATTAAATAATTTAATTTATTTATGACACAATGATGATGCAGTAATTATCTTATTAATGAAATATTGACATAATTGATGTTATAAACACCAAAATAAATGTAATTTGAGACTTTTTATGAATTACACTAATTTTATAGGTTACAATGATATATTAGTGTTGATTTAATCAACTTGTTTAGAACATATAATTCTTTTATGACTTTTACAAAAATCATATATCAAATAGTGTCAAAATTGACACAAAATAGTTTTTAAATCAAATATTATATTACTAATTGTTATTTTATTCCTAAAAATATAAGGTTCGGCCAAATTACTTAGATAAGGATATATATATTAATAATAAACAATTTGGGGTTCGTTTGGTATGTTATAGTATGTTTATTAACCATATAGTGTAAGAAAACAAAAAGACACGGTAAAAATTAAATTATTTAACATAGAGTTAAATCTAATTGATAAGGTTAAAATAATAACCTAAACTTGTCTAAATCCTATTGGTTGATAGGATTTAGACCCATACCCACTTTAGCTTCAAAATAAGACCCTTTGGAACCATTATAAACCGATTTTGACTTTAATATAAAATAATATATTGAGATATTCCTAAGGTGCCCCTCTCCTCCCTTATAAAAGGACACCTCCTCCCCCTCCTCCTCACACCAATTTGAGCACTCAAGCTCGGCAAACCCCTACCAAAATCCCTTATCCACTTCCCTAGAATAATCCTAGAGGTCCTGGTCTTCTTCAAAGACCAATCTTAGTTCCCTAAGTGGAGGATTCAAAGAGGCGTTTCAAAGAAGAGATAATATCCATTACCGGCCTTTTCAATTTATTTCTTCTTCAACTTCTTCTTATTTACTTGTTTCAAGACAAAGTAATAACATCAGTATTACTTAAATACTGATATGTTACTTTGAATTTGAAACAACCTTAATTCACCTTCTATCCATCCTATGGAAAAATGAAATCACCGCGCGTGCGTACGTACGGAATACCGTCTCCACGCCGTGGTGTAATCTATTTTCCACCACCAACTTAATAGGATGGGTATAATGGTGTAATGAGTAACTATAATGTGATATTTATACTGAAATAGTCTACATACACTGCAACACAATTCCACGACCATGGGAATGATTTCATCGCTCGTGCGTACGTACGGACTACCGTCTCCACGACGCGATGAGATTCATTCTCAATGATTAACCATTCATGAATGAATGAAAAGTATATATAATAAGTACTAATGAAATATATGAAATAATAATGATAATAGATATATGTAAATATATATGTATGTCATCTACTTAATTCCATTCACTTCAATAAGGAAACGAAAAACAGCGTTCATGTGTACGTAAGGACTACCGTCTCCATGAACGGCGTATTTCATTCCATTTATCGATATATTATATATATATATATATTCTGAATATATATTATATATAAATCATGTTTTACATTCTGGATATAAGTAATCATGATCCAAGTAATCATATTAATAATTACAAGTTAAAAACACAAACGACAAATGAGACGATTTTACCCAAAATGCTACTTTAACATGAATTTACAAAAGAACGGGTAATATAAAGTCATAAGTGGACCATATATGATATAATAACAATGAATATGATTCTGGAATAAGTCAATAACATGATTTAAATCATTATACATGAGGTTTGTACACTTACAAAGCAAGTCAGACCTAAGGTAAGGGAAATATCACAATCTCATTTTTATCCGAGATTGTTTATACGTTGGTATTTAATGGGGTGTATTTTATCATCCACATATATGTTTCCTCAATATTTAATGTTATTTCCATCCACCTAAAATTTTTTAAATATAATTTTACCCTTTGGTGAGTTTTTAGTAAAATATATGAAAGGAATCTTTTGTTGTTTTTCGTACGAGGTACTTTTTGACTTTTTCGACAAAAGTACGAAGAATTTTTTTTTAACTTATACGGAACGAACGGATTTTTACGGTTTTATAAAGCCTTATTTTCATAAATCTTCCTCCAAAAGATTTAATGACTATTTTCAATAAAATCTCTTTCTTTTAAAATTGCATGACGTTTTGTGAAAAGAAATTGATTTTGAAGAAGAAAAGAATATTTTCTTCAAGAATTTATTTCAAGTGTTTTATCAAAATTATTTCCCATATAAGATAACATAGGGTTCTGTTTCTATCACTATTATTACATTGATTTGGTTTTGTTGTGATGGAATTATGTTTATGAATTCCTTTATCTTATATGAATTCTTTTATGATGTCACGATGTTTAAGATTTCCATTTTTGTTACATGGGTTATGCTATGATGTATGATTTATGATTTTGTGGCACACATAATAATGGTATCATTACGAGATGGGTGGGACCTATATCTCCCTCCAATGCATTGGGTAAATATTTTATATCTCATGAGATAGGGATGGCTGGAATGGTAGGTTATACCGGTTCAGTGAAACAGGACTGAAACGAGGGTGACTCGGTTAAGAAAGGGACTTTGTCCACTAAGATAGTCTTGACAATGAGTCTTGACTAACAAGAAATGATTATCTATGATTATGTGTGTATGCCACAAAGTTTCATGTTTTATGTTTTGATTATTGTGACTACATTTCACTTCCATGATTTATCCCATGTTATGAAATTATGATCTCTTTTGCAGGTTAAGATTTCCAAAAGTTATGTGCTTGTGTATACGATGAGATTTATATTTCTTTTGTTTACCCTTTCTGAGCATTTGGTCTCACCCTTTTATGTTTTCTTTTCCCTAGGATATAAAGAACGGTTTTAGGTTAAAAAAGGGAAGATCATTCTGGGAGATATTGGAGATCTTTCACCACGATTAGAAGATTACGTTCCGAGTTTCCAGAGACACTAAACTATTACGATCCTTGTGTGTGTATTTTTTGTTATGTACTAAGTATTCCGCAAAAGTAATTTAATGTTCATGTACGTTAAGCTTAGGGTCTCTACATCCTAGCGTGTGCATCCTCTCCACCACTTTATTTTTCTTCTGGACCTCAAAGTATGTTGGTATGGTGAAGGGAGTAACAGCATACTAAAGGGAAGGTTGAAGTGCCTCCTCCAAACGTCTCGCCCGAGACTCCTCATCTAGAAAGTTGTTCAGAGAAAAGAATAGGAGATCCTTGAACTTGATCCCCAACTCTCTCACTCACATGCTCCCCTACTGGACGGAGAGTAGCTGCTACCTCTTCCTAGCCTTCATCGTGGAAGAGATAAATTCTGCCGAGGACTCCCTCTCGAAGTCAGCCCACGTAACCTCAGCCTCCCTCTTCTCCCCGAGTTAGAGCGACCACCACTGACGCGCTACCCCCCCGCATCTAGCTTATAGCCAGAAGAACCCAGTATTATGTTGGAGCCCGGATCATGTTGAAAGCTATTACCAGCTCCTCTACCCAACTTTCTGTCTCCATGTCTGAGGTGATACCCTTGTACTTCCCAAGGGTCTGTCAATGAAAGGCATGATGCATCCTCTGCCACTTATCATTCTCCTCTTCTCTATCAGTCCTCTACCGATAGGCCGAGTCAACCTCTTTATCCTCGATCTCCTGCACTACTCGTGGTCATCTCCCATGTGCCAAAGCATAAAGATAAACAAGGAATACCTAATCCCGAGTAGTGTAGAATATTTTTCATAAATTTTATTAGAATTATTTTTCATTTTAAATCTCCAAATACCCATGAAACACAAGAAAACAAGTCATTATGATGCATGACCTTTCCTACGGTCTCTACCCTTCCATCAGTGTAGCCTTACTTAATCATTCAGTAGGCTCAGAGTCCATGCATCAGAATACTTGGGGGCCTAAAATCCCATGTCCCAGCCAGTCTTCCCTAGCCTATTTCACACACCAAGATTGTACAACAATGTTTCCCAACCATCCCATGCAATCCCCACGGTGCCTAACTCTGAACTCTATCCTCTCTATCAACCTCCACCTCTGATACCATTCTGTGACAACCCACCTTCACCAAGATGAGAGAAGGGATAACATGTTGTCAGACCCTTCCTTCGTCAAGTTGAAGGATAGATAATGACCCATGAGACCTGCCTTGAATAGGTCCTGGAGTGGCGACAGCACCAAGGGTATAGAATCACACACAAGATGGAAGGCATTACCCTTTTTATTTAATTGGATCGGGGGATAAGATAGTAAATCCCAACAACACCAAAATTGTAAGTATAAGAAAAGCCACAACAAACCATTCTAATATGCATATTCCAAAAGTAAATGACACAAAAGTAAGAGAAAACCCCAAAATGAAGTAAGAAATTAAAGAAAACATCAACTGCAACTGTCCCAATGTCTAAACTAGTAAAACCCTGCACGATCCTTTAAGTCCTAGAAACCTAAAAACAGTTTTATATGCAAAGGGTGAGCATACCAGTATACTTAGTAGGGAAAACCAAAAGCTCTCGTGCACAAGTGGGGAGGCCTTCTAATGCCTCGTGAGAAAAGTTATAACTGAAACACCTAGAAAAGAAATTATCCACCCAAGACTCACCAAGGAACACTCCCCAAATAACCCAAGTCAAGTAATATAATAGTAATAACACATCGATGTTTGGGTAGCCCGCACCACTTCCCCACTGGTTATTGAATACATCTTACGCATCGAACCTCACCTGCCATTCTCACCATAGTACCACTGCCACACCCTACCCACACACACCTGGGCCACAACCAGACATCCTGCCCGCAAACACCTAGGCTACAACAATCACGTGTAACCACGCCCGCATACACATGGGCCAGAACAACTACTGTCGTGCCCGAAGACTCCTGGGCCTCATCCCGAAGACAGTTGGGAAATACCATTCCCGCACACACCTAGGAAACCACCAAAACTACCCTGACCAAAGAATCGTGGACTATAATGGACCTCAGGCCATCCCATCCTGCCTGATGAGTCTTGGGCTATTCGAGAAGGGGGAAGAAAAGGAGTTAATACCCAGCCACTCGTATGAGTGTTGGGAAAAACACTCTCCCCCATGAAATGGGGGTGTTCGGAACTAGGTGATCAACTTGGGTGGGGTGCGAATAAAAATCATAAGAATTACAATTAAATAATATATATAACTAGAACTCATCCCAACCTAGGAGTTCCAAAACAATCTTAAGCACCAACACCCTCGTTACTATCCATTCACAAGAAACACTGAACCCACGACCATGTCACCACTCATCCCAGAAAACAATTCCCCATTGAGCATATTCTTGTTTTCATGTTCATGTGATCCCATTTAAGTAAATTCTGCACTACTGGGCAACTAACAGGCATAACCACAATCCAGAGAAAGAGAAACACCCAAACAACAATTTAAGAATTCACACCCAGTTCTCTTGTAAAGTCACAACAACAAAGAATCAGTGAGATCCCTCAAAGTACTGGAGCTAAACCAAGCCTCGAGATACAGCCCCACACTGCTTCAAATTCACAACCAAAAACCGTTCCACAATAAAGGATCCCATCCCCATCAACATCACCCCATAAGCATCATGCAGAACAACACACCTACTTCCACAATAGAGTAGGGAAACTTCCAGGATCAAGCACGTCATTCATTAGGTTCTTCTTTCCATTGGTTAACCGGAATTACCACACAAGGATTGATGTTCAATGGGCATCCATTTAACCAACCGAGTTTAGTTGATTAACCAATTTCCATGTTACAATCATTTAATCATCACAGAAGACAAGGTTTCATTAGTGCGCAAGGAAGGACCACCAACGACCATGATTTTAAGTGAGAATAATCCCATACAGTTCACAACATATATCAATTATAAAAGATTACAATAGAATTGTCAAATTCTCCCCATAATTATTTAATAGTCTATTTATTATATTTTATAAGGTTTGGTTTCATCCATTCCCACATAAACAGTAGCGTACCCACCCCACATGATACACAACAAGGACAGACGAATGATAATCCCTACTTGCTTGATCAAGGATTTATGTTCTTCTCCATGCGCCAAGAATTGGGGATGCGTGACTTGCAGGGGAGGAAGGTCGCGGACTCCAAGGGTGAGCAGAAAGGCTCCAGCACAGGTGCACCACTTGCCTCAGGAATAGGAACTCCAAATGTACAAATAAGGAAAGGGAGACTAGCCAAGAGAAAGAAGAAATAATTTCTAGCCTGATATAAATATGAGATATCATTGTTATGGGATATGGAATTTTGAAAGACTATAATGTCAGCTTGTGGTTTCACCACGTGGTTGGGTGGTTACGCACGATGGAATTTATTTTCATTTAACAATTCTCCTCATAGAGGTATTCATAACGGTTATGAGTTAAATAGTTTTCTTTAACCATAAGGAAACACATACTAGGGGAGGATCTGGAAGGTACAAGGAAGGGCGTGACACTGAGGAAAAACCACATGTTTTGGTAAGTTAAGGGTTTCCTGACTCCTGGGGTATTTTAGTTATTATTTATGGGCTTTAAATGGTTTTGAAATGGGGCATTAAATCATCTTTATGTAAAAAGATATATTGTGGGAGTGGAAATTTAGAGAACTAGGAAGGAACGAAGACCGCTCGGTGAGGACATGGTGCCACCGGTATGGTGCCACCCTCCCGCTGCCACCGTCATGGTGCCACCTTCATAGTGTCAACCTTACGGTTCCACCATCACGGTGTCACCCTCACGGTGCCACCGTCATGGTTCCACCCTCACAGTGCCACCCTCACGGTGCCACTGTCACGGTGCCACCCTCACGGTGACATTGTCACTGTGGAGAAGTGTTTTGGAAAAGTAATGGACCAGGTGGTTCTAGGCCATTATAAATACACTAACCATAATGGGACAAAAACATGTTTGGAGGTATAATTTTTGGGGTATCATTAATTAATACCTCTCTCAGGGTATTATAGTTTTTTATTAGATCATCACTTGTCCCCTTTCATTCTCATTATGTTCGTGTTATGGAAAATCTACTACTTATTAGGTATTCCTTTTGAAAAAATTGAAGGCCTAAAATTATTTTTTATTCTCCCCATTATATTATACTTCTTGCTCTCTTCTTTATGTGGAATAATGTGAGGTATTTTTTTTATCACATTAGGGGTTCTGGTGAAATGAATTGATGTAGAGGGGGTTGTGTTTATTCACCAATTAGATCATTAGAATGATTTAATTCAATATTTTCTTCTTGGAATCAAATTAAAACATTTAACCAAGGAATATAATGGTAATATTCAATCATGAATCCAATAATAATACACTAAATTTTTAATTAATGTTTTTCATAAATTTTTAATTTCTAAAATAATAGGATATATTATATTTAAATCTATACATATTGAAAATTCAATATTAAGGGGTTGGATCAATTAGGCTTGCATATTTTATTATTATTCATGAATATTTGTATTATATAACATACCAATATGATTAATAAATGATTTTTTCATCATCAAATTAACAATAAATGCCTGTATGTAATAACCTTGACTCTACCAATTCAAGGATTTCAATTATATATTACAATTCAATAAACGCATATATCAAATTAAATTGCATCCAATAGTTTATTAGTCTTAGTATACTACATATATAAATAATCATTACATTACATTGGGAATTTGAAGTACATTATGAAAATACACCAAACATTATTATCTCTTCTTGATTATCAATATGTCACATGTATTAATATCATTCAGTGTCCTATGAAAATAGAGAAGTAATGAAAATGGGTGATCTTAGGTTCTCGGTAAGGGGAAGCATATTATGGAATCTATCAAGAAATAAAAAATGCATACATAATAAGGTAGGAATAAATAGTATAATATTATTATTATATAATAGATAACATGAGTATTATATATCTATCGAAACATAAAAATTGAAATGAATAATCACATATATAAATAACCTAACTCATATTAATGGAATTCATAAAGATAGACAAGAAAATGAAAAAATCATGGCCTAATAAATGACCTAAAACATAAATGTGTAGGAATAAACAAAATATCAATATAGTCCATATCTTCAGAACTACAAATTCATTGAGGGGTTATATAATTCAATTCCCCAAACATAAAAAAATTATCCCAATACAACAATAATATGAACAGAGTGTCTAATCATTGAAATACATAATGTTCCCTTGGGGAAATCATATATAATCTTATATATGTAACAAATTGTTATCTATAATGAAATAATGGATATAAATATTATAAATATTTCTCTATTTAGAGGGAAAATATAGATATCTATATGAATATCTATTTATGAAATTAGAAACTATTGGATCTTCATAATGACCTAGAAAGTCTCATTATCAATGGGGTTATAATATAGTTTTAGGAGAGGTTCCATTCATTATATAAGGATATCAATAGGACGTAATTATTGAACATAATATTTTGGAATGGTATTCGATCAACGAAATGATAAAAAATACACTCTAAATATTTTCTGAATGTGACACAAATATTTGATACACATTAGGGATATAAAATTTCCTTAATGAAAGACATTCACATCTGCATGTATTGATTGAAAATATAAACTTGTTTAAAAATTGAGTTTAATTAAATAAGGACCCGAGAGTGGTGATAGCCGACGAGGCAGTGTTAAATCCAATAGGGCTAACAAAATTTAGTAATTTCTAAAAACTCAGATAGCCTAACTAGAAACGTAGTATCTAGAAAGTATAAGTTTCAAACCAACATGGATATAGTGTTTGATCATTGTAAATTAAGGAAAGTAAAATAAAAATTGTTTGTTCTATTTGACTAAATGAAAAATACAACAATGATTATTAGGATTGAATAATATGAGAGTGGAATTTTAGGGTCAATGATTTTCAGGTTCTTGTTCTATGGATTTAATTTATTTGGTATATTCAGTTTTGGTGTCAGAATAGGGTCAATATGGATCCTTGGTTTTGGTATCATACCCTTATCCTATGATTTCACCTTTGGAATGGTAACATAATTATTGAAGACACAAAACTATTTGACACAAAACCTTTTTGAAACATAACCAAACCAGATTTCATAATGATCAGATGAAAACTATAGTGGTTAATGGATGCAATGAAAATATAACATTCAGAACATTGCAATGGTAATGAAATAGGAAAATAAAGATAATTGGAATTAAATAATTGGTTTTAATCAATCAAAAACATGAATAATAGATAATATCAATCCCTAGAAAAATATTCCACTGTAACCACTTCAATTAACACTAAAGAAACTACTCACTCATTTTGAGAACAATAAGCATTAGTGACCATAGTATAAAGGAGGAGAAGAACAACAACGAATCCTGGGCCGGATCATCACGTTGTTCATGTGTCTCCTCTGTGAGTTGTTTCTCGTCCTCTTCTATCTCAGAATTCTTTGTAATTGTGGTCACAGCTGGTATATATTCTCTTCTCCATGAAAATATTCATTCATATTTTAATTTTTTTTATGTATGTAGACACTTACATGATGTGTAATGTAGTTTCACTTCATGTAATCTAATCTCCAAATAATTTGAATCTGCATAAATGTCACACAAATATCATTTATTGATTTGGAAATTTGACTCCTTCCACGATGTGTAAGTGGAATTCACAATGTGTAACTGTATTTTACAGCATGTAGCATCTTCACGACTTGTCCTTGCAGTAGACTTCCTCTCTGAAATATTATATCGTGTAATGAGGATACATGACATGAAATCATTATTCATCCAGTTTTTCATCTCCTTAACATCCTCAAATGTTGGATGTCGCATTTTTACCCATTATCCTCCCATTTCCATTCCTTTTTCAATGATTTATCATTTCCTACCATAAAAAATTAAACATTTTATATTTATCACATATTGGAAATAAAATTCTATTAATCACAAAATCAACACATTAAAATACATAAAAATGTATTCATAAAATACACTTATCAAGAGGCTCCCCCCACTATATCTTTATAAACCATACTTAAAAACCCCACCAATTAGAAATAATACACCCATAACAATAAAAATACATGGAATGCATAGGGATTTGGATAATGGAGCTTGTGACTATGGTAAAGTATAAGAATTATAATAGCTTATGATGTTGGTAAAATCTAGGAAATAATAATATATCATTGATTATAAAATAATAATTTTATAAAGAAGAACTATACTAACAATTCACATTTAAATTAAAATAAATTTAAAGGGATTGCAAAAATAAAATAAGAGGAGAGATTAAGAACCCTTACCTTGAAAAGTAGCTTTATAAATCTAGAGAAATAACACCTTAAAATCATAAGAACTCCTTTGTGTTCTCCTGAAAGGGAAAATGATATGAAAATCATGCTTAATAATTTTATAATGAGATGAAATTAGATGGTGAGTGGGTATTTAAAGAAAATTAGGGAGAAATTGTTTTTAAAATTTTTAGACTTAGGCCTTTGAAATCTTAGGTGTGTAGAATGAAAAAACCATTATCGTACCCAAGGTTTTTTAAATTTAATGCATGTTTTTTGAAAAGTTTTAAAATAAGAACAAAAATCCATTAAAAATTATTAATTTTTTGAGGAAAATTATTTTTATTCATAGAAAATAGTTTTTAAAACATTATTTTCCATTTTAAACTTTGGAAGGTCCATCAATGGTTTAGAAATTTATTATAACATTTTAAAATAATTTATTTTAAAAAATTAACATATTTTTGGGCTAGTTTTTAATAATATTATTTATTAAATCATTTTTACATAATAATTATTTCATAATACTTACTATATATCCATATAATATTTCAATATTTACTAAAAAATTCAACTATAACTAAAAAATATGAAAAATTTACAATTGGACAATTTCAATGTCCTGATTCCAAATTTGATGTCTTTTTTTGAAAATAATTTTTAATATATGATTTTTTTATATATTAGAGAAAAATGATTTTGTATTTCCCATTTTTCAATACATAATCGCCTAGTCACATCCCACATATTCTCTAAATAAATGATAGTTACTCCCCAATTTGAAAAACTAGTGTTTATGAATCCCATGTCAAAGAACTATTTTAGTGCTTTATTTAATTCCATTGGTTCTATTCTATAGGTGAATTTAATAATGTTTTAAAATTGAGGATTTTTTGAATATAGAATTCCCATTCAAAATATTGTGGGGATCTAGGTAATTCCTTATACAATAAATCAATATAATCTCACAAAATATATTCATACTCTATTCTTCAAATATCCATCTAATTCATTATTTCACATTCTATAGTAATTTTACTATAATAAACCATTAGAGGTGGTTCTAGATAATAATCTAGTAATGAATGAAATCCTCTAAAAATAAGGGATTATTAATTGACCTCATAGATTGTTATATTATTTCATCTGAAGAAATTTTTTCATTACACATTGATAAACAATACATACTATGAATTACATTAGATTTAGAAATTCGTATAATAATAAATTTTTTTGATTAATGAATGTTATTACTTTTTATTAGTGATAGACCAACATAATTTCAATGATATAATATTTCTACAAGAATAATTAACTAGATAAACCTTCCTTAATGTATTAGTGGTTGATACAATGTTCTTATCAAACATGAATGAAATGAAAGAGAACATAGGTACATAATAAAATAATTTATTAGTTAAATTTGATTTTATGATCAAATGACTAGGTAAGACATTATTTCGGTCCACAAAATCCACTTTTTTAATTATATAACCCTAGATTTGATCCCTTTCACTCTTCTAGAGTAGATTTCCATTGTGATTGGGGAGTGGATTTAAATACTAAGCCACATCCTTGCAATTAAATATTTGGAAATTAGTGGAATTTTTATTTCCCTCATAACCATGAGTTTAATGGCTATTATAAACACAGTTGAAGAAAAATCAAAATCCCTTCAGTCATTCCTAATGGTGTTTCTTTCCAAAATTATTACATGGGGGAAATTCTATCATTCAATAATTATCCTTTTTCCTTATTTTTATATATATTTCCCTCAATTGTCCTACCCAATTTTATATTTATTTATAATCTAATGAACCCTATTTTTAATATTCTTGAGAGGGAATCTATACAGGACCCAAATTCTCATATCAATAATATATAAATTATATTGATAATAAGAACATAAGAATGACCCCTTACATATTTATAACTCTAATACACTAAAAAATACAATCCCATATATATCTAGAGATATACATCAACTCATAAGTTGAAATTACTAATGGATTTTTTCCCTTCTGTAGATATACACATCCCTATGGCCGAATCAATATCCATCTTTCATCAATGGGTCTAGTTTGGTCTACTTGGGCGAAACTTTTACTCTAATCAGTTAGTCCAGAGTTTCACTAGTAAGAATAACATACTTAACATCATGTTTTAGAGGCACTGTGGCCTAAAGGCCTTGAATATTTTGCCCCGGATTCCCTAAAATGTTTTGGGTCCCTATCTCATCAACTTTAGAAATGGATTAAGAGTTTAATTCCCTTATAATATTTGTTTTTAAAATATCAAATATGGGAAATCTATTACATTAAATATTACATATACAATCTAACACATGTCTCACTAACATTATAAATTTATCCTCATAATCTACCACAATTTCATCCCCCTTTTTATTATGTTTGGTAATTTCTTTTCCATGTTAACTCACTACACTCTAGATAAGTATTTCTCAGTGAATATAGATTTATAATATTTCCACACCAAGATTTATATATCTACCCCTTTCTATGGTTTTTTATTCGAATACCACCATTGATCAAGATCTCACATTAGATTATATACAACCAAGATAACCTTATACCTTTCACTAAATCAAAAACAAGCAATATCATCTCTAAACACATGTTCCGCTACTCATCCACTAATAGATTATTGGTTCCATTGAGAATTGGAGGTTTTTTCCACATGGAACAATAAAACATTTTCATAACTTTTTAGGGGATATTGGATGTTCAACGTGGGAAATATTATTTGTTATAACAAAATTTATCTACATGAATTTATTCATAATTTGGTCAATTCTAATACCAACCTCATTAACTTTCCAAGGTGGGAAATCCCTATATTTATTATGAGTATTGTCAAAGTATATGTACATTTTTTTAGGAATAGTTTATAGATAATTCCATATACATAAATAGATCCAAAACAATACTATAAATTATAAATAGTAGTATATAATTAATACAAATTTATTGCAATGCATGTTTAGTTTTCACTATTTTCTAAAAAAAATCAATAATTTCATATGGTTATGTTATCAAAATTTATAATTCTAACTTTTCTTCCAATTATTTAAACTAAATATTTTCTAATACCAACTCTAACAACCCCCAATCTAGTAACCCAAAGTTTTTGGTTGTTTATTTTAATGATATATATTAGAAATATCAGATCACATTGGATCATATCGTTTAGTGGTCTCTAATATCTTAATACCTAAATGAATATTAAAATACATTTGATTTCAAGGTAAATTAGGGAAATACATAAAAAATTATTATTTATCCTTGATTATCCAAAAGTAACGTGTAGTAATATTCATTTTTTCAATAGAAGAATAGGGGGAAAGTAATTGTCTGTAGAGGGTTTCCTATAGGGGGTGATTTCTTGCAATGAAAAAGTTAAACCTGATACAAAAAGATTAAATAATCAAATAATTAGTTATAAATTATTATATATGTCTAATATATCCTTGGATAACATAAAAATGGGAGTGAATAGTCATATAGAAAAAAAATACTAGTCTTATAGTGATGGAATGCATAAAATTAAACATCATAACCACATAATCAAGTACTAATCCAAGAAATCACTCCTAAATGACATACCAAAAATGAATTTCCTAAATAGGTTATCTCTTAAAAAATACTAATGAGTCGATGGGAAATATAATTTTCTGACCCACCAATCACATAACAATTCCAATACATCCATAATATAAATATAGTGGATAATCAATGCATTATATATTTTTTTATGAAATATCTTGGATTGTCATTTTTATGTAATAAATATTAATCATTATAGAAATAATACATATATGATAAATCAACATTAACCTGATAAATGAATTAATGTAGCTATGTAAGTGATGATACATCAATCAAATTAGAAACTATTGGTTATTCATAATGACATAGAAATTATCCTTATAAAATAAATGATAGTAGAGTAGTCTTGTATGATCCACTCACCATATATTGATGACAATAGTATGTAGTAATTGAAAAAATATTTTTCAATTTTAGTATCCAAAAAAAATATTAATAATTACCATCTAGAAAGTAGGACTTTGTGACACACTTTTTATTTTCATTGGGGATATAATATCTCTATAAGAAAAGTCTTATCAGTTAGAAAGTATTGACAAAGAGGTTTAACTTGTGAAAGAATCAAGTTTTATATAGTTGGTACATAATAAGGGTTCCAACATATACATAAAGATTATACTTACATAGATTCATCTTTTTTATAAATTATACATCAACAATACCACAAACTAATGGAATTCATAAGGATTTTGATAATGGATTTATTACTATGGGAATGAGTAACAATTTTAATGGCTTATGGAGGTATTATGATGATAATAAATAGTGATCACTAATTGATAATATAATAAAGAGTTTATAAAGAAGATGTATAATAAAGTTTCACATTTAACTGAAAAGAAATTGAAAATTATTATATTAATAATGCAAGAGAATAGATTAGATCACTGACCTTGAAAAGCAAATTCTTAAAGCTTAATAAAGAACACCTTAGAACATTATTATATTCATGGGCACTCATGAGATGTTAAATGATATGGGAACCAAATTTAGTAGTTTTGGGGTGAAGAGTAATGGGATGATATGTAGGAATTTATTAAAAATGTTGGAGAATTGATTATTAATTTTCATAATTACACATGAGAAATCATTGTTTTCGAAAATGAAAAACCATTGGTATACCTAACGTATTAAAACATGGTATCTGATATTAAAGGCATGGTTTTTTACATGTTTAAGTTTATGAATTAAATATAATATATTACATTAGTCAGGGAATTTTTTTTTATTCACATAGAATGGTTTTTAAAATTCTATTTTCCATTAAAGGCTTAAAAAAGTCTACTTTAGGTTTGGAAATCTATTTTAATACATTAAAGATAAATTATTTCAATATATTTCCATGTTATTGGTCAGGTATTAAATAATATTAATTATCACATAAATTTTACACATTAATTTTATAATCCCAAACTTCTCATACTTAAATATTATATCTTATTATAAAAGTATTCATTATATAATAAAACAATACACACCGGAATGGTTTAGGCCTACTACCATTGAAAACATGGACACATAAACAACTAATCCATAAGTGTTTTATAACATATCACGCTATGTTCTTCATAACTAGTTATCTTCTTAGACAAGTCAAACATGATACCTTTATTCATACCTTCGGGAAAGGAAACATAAGAAAGGTTGATATTAGTTTCTTAGTAAGGGTAAACAAGGGAGATATCAACATATAATAAACATAAGAGTATGAGAACTCGATAATGAAATTTGAAAACCACACAATACATATCATAGATAATAAAATTGAATCTTTGAATAACACTTGTTAGTTCATAAAACATGACTCATAAAGAAATACAAGAACATTATATATGGTATAATAACATTTTCATAAGACACAGAATTTTACATATACAAAACCATAGAAAATATAATGAAAAAGATACCCACCAAGACATTAAAGACATCTTTTTCCTAGGATAACCATCCCTGTATCATATTTGAACTTGAGATGAGATAACTTTTACACTCTTTTATTCTTGGGATGACCTTGTGTGTTCCCTTTCAACTAATATAACATTAATAATTACCCAATGCATTGGTTCTAGATATAGGCCCCACCCTTTTCATAATGAAAACCACATTTATGTGTTTTATAAGATCATAAAAATTTATTATGTCATAACCCATGAAATTAAATGGGTTTCATAAGGATTTCATCATATTATAACCTTTATAAAAGATATAGGTTTCATAATAATTTCCTCATAACATAACTTCTGAAAATGATTGGGATTCATAATAATTTTATCAAGGTATTACCTATAGAAATGAAATGTGTTTCATAAATATATTTTCATCTTAATCCATTTAGAAAAATAATAATACTAGTTTCCTCAGATCATATACACAATAAGGCATATGTTGCATTAATGGATGGCATCTTAGATAAAAAATTATTTTGAAAGATCAACCAAAATATTTTCAGAGGAAAATATACTTTTCACTTTGGAAAATAGTTATTATACCATAAGACATTTTTAAAATAATTTTCTTTAAAAATAAACTTGAAAAAATAAAATATAAACTTGAAAAACTAAAATATAAACTTGAAAGTAATTATTTTTTATGATTTTTTAGAGTTATTCTAATGTCGTACATGTTAAACATAAAATTCCTTTCACATTTTAAATTACTGAAAAATAGGAATTGTTTGAAAAAGGACAAGAATATTCCTTTCAAAACATTTTAAAAAAATAAATCATGGAGGCAATTTTATAATAAAAATAACATGATAATATTGAAACATTTTTTGAAATATTTTTAGAAAACATTGATTTCAAAGAAAACATATTTCTTTTTGAAGAGAGGGATAAAGTTTTATTTTCTTAAAAAAATATTAATTATCTAAAGTAACAAAGAGTAATAATTAATTATTATTACTTGAAAATTTCCTGAATAATTAAAGGAGAATAAAATACATGAGTTTATTTATATATGGATCATAATATTTGATCATTGGTAACATAATCATAAAAAATCGTGATCAATGATGATGTTGAAACATAAAATATTTTCCACATTTGTATCTTTGTATAATATACCCCATAGAGGAATAAGATAAAATTAAATAAAAAATTTCATGAGGATTAATAAATTCATTATATAACATATAAAATGGTATAAATATACACATTGTAAAATAATATAGTTTCTTACCCAAACATTTGTCTCAAAGAAGGAAAATTGAGGAAAAATCCACCAATTTAAGTCTTAACTTCAAACATACAATTTGGAACCTACTTTATAATAAATATATTTTTATTATAAATCCATTATTTTACAATAATTAAATATATAATACCATATATGATTTTTATGACCTTTTATTACCTATTTATTAACAATTGAATGCTAAATCTTGTTTCGGACAATTGCAGCTTTGTATTACATATATGTTTTGAATTGTTATTTTTTTATCCTCATATAATGATCATGGTACCATAATATGAATTTTTTTTACCATGATATAAAATTAATATATATTGATTACATATTTATTCATATTGATGCATAAAATTTAGTAATAAAAAAGGAAATACATGGTTCATGGAGATGGTAGTACGTAAATCCAAATGAATGTTGTTTCCATTTTCTACAGATTGAACAAAATAATTTTAAAGGATTTATTATATTTCAAGAAATATTTTTATTTCATAAATATCAAATATTTTCAATAAAACATTTCTTATCACCTTCCGTGTGAAGCATGAAAAAATCACATTGCTTCATGAGGTGTTAGTCCACCGAAAATATAGACTACTTTATTATATTCCCCGATAATAGAAATTATAAAGGATCATGTGATATAAGGATTATAGAATAAAAATGATTTCATATATATCATATATAAATAATAAATACCTCATTATTTCAATCCTTTACATGTGGTAATAGAGAAATGAATGACCCTAGTTTTCGAGGTGGTTGATCGTCATACACACGATTGATGATTTTGTAACACATTTGATAAAAGTGGAGAAGGTTGTAGCTCATAATCATAATATAAAAAAATTACAATATAAGATATACATAAGTTATTATATAATCATTTTTTAATAATAATTGAAATAGTTTGAGAAAAAATTAAATAAAAACATTCATTGATGAATGTTACTTCTTCTTTAGGTATCCGCATTAGGTTTCGACCAAAAGCCATGAAGATTTTATTTATGTCTCAAAAATGATTCTAATATTTGGGAGTATGGTTTGGAATTTATTGGGGTATTTATGTTTCAAAAAAATGGTTTGGAGGTTTTAATATGGGAGTATAATGTGTGGGCAATTTTAAGTGATGTGAGTGTCACATTTATAATTATTTAAAGAAAAAGGTGTAGCAACATATTTTACAATCCAAAATGTACCAAAATGGATTAAATTCTGACCTTATTCATGATAAGGTCAAAATATATTCATTAAATGTTTTTTATAAAATGTCATAGGTCATTTTAACGCTTATCATTCTAGTTTAATGCTCATGTAAACTCATTTTTACCTTAACCACGGTAATTGATTTTAATTTTTTTACTATTCATTTTTTTTTAAATTAAGTTTACCTTATTAGATAATATAAATTATTATTATCATAGATATTGAATATATTTTTCCAACATCTATTCAAAAATGTTTCACTTTTTAATTTTAAATTACTCATGCATACATGATGGAAATCAAGGGTTTTAAGGGAAAATATTAAAAAATAAACAAATTTTTCGTATCATAATTCAATATAAAAAAGATTAAAACCACATAAAATGGTTTAATAAATATATATTTGATCTAGTTTTACTTTAAAACAAAATCAAAATATAATTAAAATTTATTAATAATTTAAAATTAAAGGAATTTTTCAATTAAAATCCCATATTTTCACTATTTATAAAAAAAACTAATCTTTTTAGAAAATTATTAAAAAATACCCGATGATAATTTTGATATGATCATTAAAAAAATAAATATTATTTTATGAAATTTATTTAATGAATGTTTTAAAATTTAATTTTATTATTTTTTACAGAAAAAAATTAAAAAATCATTTATTGTGAAAATAATATTTTCGAATCATAAAAGATATTTCTAATCATTGGGTACTTTTTTATCAATATTTTTTCCATATATAAAAAAATCATACTTAATATTTAAAAAAAATTATACATATTCATCGTTTTATGTTTAATGACTTGGTTATAATGGTTTCATTTGAATTATCTTAATAATATTTATTATTTTTTGTTGTTTATTAAAACTTAGTATTACATGTACTGTAAGATATTGAATAAATTTTATTTTTTTTGAAGAAAAAAAATTATTCATAACAACTTATGGTGTTACATTCTACCCCCCTTATAATGAAATTTTCCATGGAAATTCATTATTCAGATTCAAACAAATACGAATACTTATGCTTTGTAATATCCTTATGTTCACACATATCTCCCTCAAACCGTTGATTTCACCAAAAAAACATTGACAATGTGAGTGGTCTTATTTTGAGGAACATTATTTTTATCATCTAGAATCTCTAATGATTATTCCTCATATGAAATATCTTACTCCAGTGGATTGACCTCTAAGTTTAGTACATGTGAAATATCTGGTATGTATTGATCTAGAGAAGTACATGGACCATATCCTGGAGGTGAGAAAGTTTTTGTGGAAGCACCAAATGATAAAATATTATCCTTATATGATTAGTAATTTAAAAGGGATCAATATACCTAGTGGTATGTTATCCTTTCATCCAAAATCTCAAAACCCTCATCCATAGATAAATTATTTTCATCAACTTGTATGCAACCTTAAATTACATATCACACTAGAAACTATCATCATAACATTTATAATGACTCTAACAAACCTTTATGTGTTCTTAAATAGATCTAAAGATATCATATATTTCTTAATCTATCTCAGTTTCTAATAGATTTCTTTCTCCAACATTCTTCCATCACTTTCAATCTCTACACTTATTTCTATATAGGACTCCATGAGAAGCCATCAAAATTCTGGAGTGAGGGTTTTTTTTATAAGACAACTCTACTATAGGAAGCAATTGATCCCAAAAACCTTTTAAATCCATATTAAAATGTCTCAATATATCTTATTAGGTTTAAATTTTTCACTCAGTCTGACCATCTATCTTGGGATGATATGTAGTGTTGAAACTCAACTTCTTATCTAGAACATACTGAAGACTTTTCGAGAACATTGAGGTAAACCACAGATCCCATTCGAACCCAATGAAATGTTATACCCCATGAATCCTTACCAAACCCATAATTTATATCATTGAAATATAATCCGTATAATTGTTTTATTTGATATCGGTGAATATTTCTAACTTCGTAAGGTGATTGACTACAACCCAGATAGAATTAATCACTTTAGAAGTTTTTTGGATTCCGAACACAAAATCTATGGTGATGTTTTCCCATTTAAATTTATGTATGGGTAATGGATGTATAATACCCTTATAATTTTGACACATGGACTCCACTTTCTTACAAACCATTCTTCAAGATACAAACTATGTGACATATCTCCTAATGCAATCACACTAGAAGTAATTCTTAAAATATATATACATCTTTATGCTTCAATGATGAATAGAGAATGATGAACTATGATATTTTTCTAACAAATATGTTTTTGAATCAGATATTGATGGAACATATAAAAGGCTCCTAAACCGTACCATTCCATTATTATCATGCTAAAACTCAAGATATTTTTATCGTTCTTTTTTACTTCTATATTTTTTTTCTCCACATATTTAATCCTAATTGGATATATAATTAAGAATTCAATTAAGATGGATAAGGTTATCTAATTTCTTTAGGATTTCAACATCCATCCTTTCAAAATCTGGAAATATTTGATCTTATTTTATCCCAATCATGGATAAGTAACAATGATATTTTAAACTCAAAGCATCAGCCAACTTATTCGCTTTCTCAAGGTGGTAATTTATTGAGTAGATATAATATTTTATCAGCTACAACCATATTATCTAGAATATATTTAACTCTTCCTGGGTGAATAAAAACTTTATTCTTTTGTTATTAGTACATATATCACACTTTTCTCTATAAATACAATTCCACCATATCTGTAATGAAAAAATACACAATTTAAATTCAAATCAATAGTTTGATAATTTTTCTCATGTATCTTCAATTGACATGATGCATAAGATATAAATATGTCATTATTCATAAGAATACATCCAAATACCTTTTTGGATACATTATAATAGATTGAAAACAATCTTCCACTATAGGGTTATATAATCATAGGTTTGAAAACAAATCTTCTTATAAGATTAAAGAAATTTTCCTCACATTTTTCTATCTAGATTAAATCGGATCCCTTCTGAGTTAACATGGTAAGTGGATTATATTATTGTGAGAAATTCTCAATAATACTTCAATAATATCTATCTAAACCAAGAAAAATATGGATCTAATTCAATGTTTTTTGTCCAGTAAAACATTCAACATCCTTTATATTTTAAGGAACTACATATATACACTCTCTTGATATTATATAACAAAAAAATAAAATATTTTCAATCCAAAATTCATATTTTGAAAATTTTATATACAGTTTATCCTTCAATAGTGTATTTAATATAGTTTTCAGTTAATAGTTATGTTCCAATTTTACCTTTTAATAGGTAATATTATAATATATAAATTGTAACACCTTGAGATTTTTTTAATTATTATTTTTTGAATTAATTTAATCTTTTTGAAATTTAACATCTCACGCAACACAGAAAATAATTTGATTGTATATTAAAGAACTAAGTTTGGATTATTTTATATGAAAAACCATGATAATCATGAAATAAATGTAACATAACGTTTATCATTCCTTATAAGAAACATAATGGTAATCCTACATTATATGCACAACTGGCCTTCCATGATGGCTTGTGTAATATGCAAGACTGAGTTTTACAAAACAATATTATATTATTAAAAATATTATAATTTAATACAATAAAACCTACTAACTAAGTTTGATGTTTTTAATAGGATTAAATAACTTATGAAAATATATATTCTAATTAATTGGGTACCTATTAATTAGAAATGAACATCGAAACGAAATGAATATAAAGGGGTTATTTTATAAAAGACTATTTTTATATGGAAATAGAGATTTATCATAATAATTTAAATTATTTACTATATCTGAATTATATTAATAAAATTTATATTTCATATATTCAATCAAATATTTTTATATTTACCAAATATATTTTAGATCCATAATATGGGAACAGACTAAATTTTACACATAAAAAACCTATATTTTTATAAGAACAATTTTACCATCTTTTAAGGGAGAACCTATTTTAAATATAAATTTCAGAAAATTTATGAATTTTATATGTAAAAAACATAATTTTTGAAATATGAACATAATAATTATGTTAAGGTGAATTGTTTTTTCTATTTTTCTATAATGATTCATTTTTTAATAAATAGTGATAAATAATGAATTTTAATTCAAAACTATTTTTTTATATAATTTATTTATAAGGATAAATTAAAATTTTAAAAGGTTTAAAAGTTTAAATATATTTTCTTTTATCAATTAATTTAATTTATATCATTTAAAAAAAATCAAATTTGAAATTTTATATAAAACATATTAAACATTTGAACATTTTTACATTAAAAACCCACATTATCATTCCATCTGTGTGATTAAATTTAAATTAATTTATTCCATGTAAATGATTATAATTTGGAAAAATGAATTCCATTTTTGAAATAAGAAAATTTATAATGTATTTTATGGTCAAGTTAGTTTTTCACCCAAAAAATTAGTGAATGTAATTAAAATTAATTATATCGATTGAGGTAAAATTAATCTTTACAAGGGACTAAACCTTAATATTAAGGAGAGAATTGACCAATAAACATGTCCAAAACCTCTTGGGTGGCCATATTTTGTCCAATAGACTTATCATTATTCCATAATGTTCCATTTTTACACTTGGGGAACAATTAATACATAGAAAACACACAATTTGTTTTTAAAAATACCACATGTGTCTTTTCCCTCCATTATAAAAGGGAATCACTGATCCCACTTCCCCTCACCTCTCAATAAATATTGGATCGACAAATATATAAAAAATAGATTATAAAATTCCCTAAACTTAACCTATATTCCTCACTTTGGAAAAAAGTCCATCCATGTAATTTCGTTGCTGAAACCCAAAAGGAGTTACCCGAATAAGAGGTATCATCCTTCCTCATGCTCCTTTCTTTTATTATTTTTTCATCAACACCACAATTATTCTTATTAAGTGATTATATAATATAGAATTTATCATAAATATACTATTATATTGGTGGTATGTGGTTTATACCTACATTTACACACACTTACATCTAATTGTTAATGAGCTTGTCATTCTGGTGTAGGAAGAACTACTACCTCACAGAATGAAGTTGTTCCTTTTTCCATTACCACCTCTCATGGCTGGGAATTATAATAGAAACTATATTTATTATGTTATATATGATAATTAGGATTTATTTATACTTATATAATTATTATATAACACATACCATCATTCCTTCCATTGTGTGATAATAGGGTCACTTCGTTTAGGGAAATATGGACTACCGCCACCTCAAAGCAGTGTAATTTGTTCACACAAAACATGGAATGTATTAAAGATAATTTTAGTGAATTTTTATGATATATGTTAAATAATTATTATTATTTTATGATTATATATATATAATAATAATTTCTTTACTTTATTTCTTAAAATATGGAAATAAAACAGAAATAACATTCTTTCGTACGTACAACCTACGGTCGCCATGAACGGTGTATTCCATTTCAAAAAGATTCCAATAGAAATATTTGAATGATCACAAATATTCCATTTCTTACTTTTTAATAATCCTATGATATTTTTTTAATAAAAAAATTCTTACTTTTTTGGAAATATGTTGATTTAGAAATGGTTTTTAATGAAAAAGCGTTTTCAATAGTTGTTTTTTGTTAAAAATGTTTTAAATGATTTTCAAAGTTTCCATTATATGTTTCAAAAATATTCCAATAGAAATATTTGAATGATCACAAATATTCCTTTGGGTCTTTTCAAATTATTTTCATGGAAACCGATTTTAAAAATGTTTTGAAGCTTATTTTATAGGTTTTCAATGAAAAAAGTTTTTGAACTTTTTTCAATCTTCTTTTATATGTTTTTAAGGAAAAAGGTTTTAAAAATGATTTTAGGAATCCATTCTATGTTTTCAAGTTATTTTCAAAGAAATGGTTTTCAAATGGTTTTATGTTATAAATATACATTTTGAATGAATATTGTAAATTTTCTATAAGAAATTTTTTCAAAATATCACTCCAAGTTATTTTACATCTTACAAGACATATATTGATGTTACTCATTTCCTTCTATAAAATTATCCAAAGGTTCTATTCATATTCTTCATTGAATGTTTTTATGGGATGATGCTTATGACAATTCTTCCTCTTCCATGGGTTATATTCTTTTCAAACCCACTACTTTTCATAGGTTATTCTTTGAGGAAATGATTATCAAACCAATATCTTTTCTATATTTAATGATATGAAGAAATGTTTTGGATACCCATTTAATTTAATGGTTGGAAATAGGATTATTGTTTATAATCTTATGTAACATGAATTATTGGATGAGTGGGATTTATATTTCTCTTTAATTTATTGGGTAATGATGGCTGACTAATGAGTATAAATGTTATGCATGGACCTTATTACAAATTCACAATGTCATGCAAGGACCGGGTTTCATATCCATAAGTTTATATGTGAACCTAATTAAATGTTCATAATTTTATGTTTGAGCCTGATTTCATGTTCACAATTTTATACATGGACTAGGTTTCATGTCTAAAAGTTTATACGTGAACATGATTACCTGGTCATAATATTACGCAAGAATCTAATTACATGTTAAGAAAATATGTGTAGACCTAGTTTTATGTCCATAAGTCTATTAGAGGGCTTTATTTCATTTCCTTGACTTAATTTGAGGTCATATTTCTACTTTTATATATTCCTGATGTTATATGCTAATGGGTATGCCACAATTCCATGTCTTATTCATATATTAAGCTTTCATGGCTTATGTTACCGATTATCTTATGATTCACGTCATAAAAAACTATTAATCCTCATTCCATGATTCATTTTTACAATATTTGATATGAAGGGTATGATATTCTAATGACGTGATCATGTTCACGTACCCTTATGTTCATGTTATGCTTACTTATTTCCTTTATTTTTCCCTTACATAGAATTTAAGATCCCCTTTTTCTTATGTTTACATTCAATAGGTTATAAAGAATGTTTTTAAGTAGAATTATTAAGGGGGAGATATTTTTGGGAAACATTGAATATTTTTCAATAATTTAGAATATTCTTGTTCCAAGTTTCGCATGTGACAAAACTAATAATATCTTTTAAAGTCTATTTTTTTAATTTATAAATTCATCTACAAAAATGATGTATTTTCTACATATGTCAATACCTATTTTTTGTACTTGGTATCATAGAAAATGTTAATTCAATATTTTTAAACTAGGATGAGAAAACATTAGTCAGATACCTATGAATATTTCTAAGGTAATAAATAGGGATATCACTAAGGTAATGTTTAGGGATAAGGAAAAGTAAAGGAAAATGATTTGAAAATTTGGTAAAGTATAGAGTGAGAAGATTCCTATAAATACATCCATGTATGGATGATAAAATTTGGAATTTTTTTTCAATAGATTTTCCAAGGATTAACAATTCCAACAAGGTTCATTGGGCCTGACTCTAGCATAACCAAGTACACGACAACATGCCTTATTGTGCACATTGTATGACCATTCTGGGTGATTTTTTTTGGGAATTAAAAACTCTTCATGAACCATTATGACGGATTTAAAAATTAGTCGGACATTAATAAATTAGGATAAAACTAGGGTTTCATATATTAAGGAATGTTTCATAATTTATACATCCTATAAGTAATTTTCAGGATTATGTTTTTCTCACCATATACATTATGGTTTTAGTTAATGGTGAGAACTATAAGTAATATGGTTAATGTTGAATGTTTTATATGTGTAAAATATAGGAATCATTCAAATAAATTTTTCTAGTGAAAATATCATAATGAGAATCAGGGTGTTTATACTATTATAGGTCATACTATTGGAGATAGTGGGACAAAAAATGATATGTAAAAGCTATGGTATTTTCTCCTAATATTGTTTAAATTAAATGTAATAAGCATGATTATATTGAGTTTTAGGACATATAAGATGATTTATATTTTATATCATAGGAAGGAGTTATTAAGTACTTATATGATGAACCCTAAGTAATAGTTTATGAATCACGATGGATGAATTCCAAATTTGTGTTATGTTATTCAATGATTATGTTATACGAATCATGAATTATATAAGTTTTATCAGTATAGTTTTTTCATAAAGGATTTAAATTGATATGTTTAATTGTGATTAAGAATGATAAAATTGAAATTTTGATTAAGTGAAGGAAACCCATAATGTGTTAAATATGTTGATAAAATTATGTTTAGCTAGGATAATGATATGATTGGTTGGGATAAAGTAAATCAGATAGTATCAATAAGCATAGAACCAAATAAGTATTTATTGACAGATAAGTCTATGTCATTGTGTATGATGTTTAAAAATTCATTTATTTACGCAATATATATAGTAATATTTGGAATAATAAAGCAAGCATATTTTCAAAAATAATTTATGGAAATTACCATGTTTCAAGAGAATATATGATGAGGGTATTCACAAGTTTCAAATGTGACAACAAAAATCTACTTTATGGTATATGGGGTATCAATGTTTAGATTATTTTGTGTACTACATTCTAATATTTTATATTTTCAAATTCTAGAAGAGTTAAAAGTTTACCAATTTATTAAAGGGATTAATTAATTAAGGCTTCTGATGATGTTTGTGATATTAAAGTAATGTCTCACCATATGAGGATTAATGCATGTTGGATAAATTGTGATAACATTTTTTATTGTGATGTTAAATAAATGTAGTTGGAATGAATTATCATTCTACTTATAGAACTCATGATCTCCTAGTTCTTAAAGAATGAAATTTCAACATCATTCCCTAGAGTAAAGGATTAAGTTGGAATTGATCAAGGAAAAAATATCAGGTGAAATTATGAATATGAAAAAAATGAAATCAAGCAAGTATTTTTCCTTATGTTCCTAGATATTAAAATAATTCATCGAATCTATAAATAGGATATTGAAAAATAATTATCCTTAAACCTTTATTTCGGATTAATTAGATGGTACCTTAGATCATCATAGATTTATAGTTTTTTGATCACCCACTTCCGCTCATAAATGTTCTATATCACGCTCAATCAGAACTTGATAGTAATATTTTTATTCCATTTAAATGTTTCATAGCCCACATTTGTTATCCTATATGGAAACCAAGTAATATGTTACATTGAGTAACCATTATGTTTCCAACTTTCCTTTTTTAAATGTAGTTTTAATATTCAAATTTACCATGTTCGTTTCAATGAAAGGAAATTTTAAGTATTAAAAATTTGATAAAACAGTTGAATTTTTAGGGAGAAATTCATTTTATGGGGGGTAGAATGTAATACCCAAAAAAAAATTGAACAATTATTTTTGAATAATTTTATCTTTTTGATATTTATAATTTAACGCCAAACTAAAATAAGTTTCTTATATATTTTAAGGCATTATGTTTTGGTTGTGTTATATGCAACACCAAGATAATTTTGAACTACAAAAGACATATTATTTCGCTTACTCTACAAGAAAAAACAATGTTATCTTATGTTACTCGCAACAAAGACTATCCTTAAAGGCCTGTTTAGCATGAAAGACCGTGTGTTACCAAAAACTAATAAACTATTAAAAAATTATTAATTATATAATACAACCTAACTATTTTGTTCGAGGTTATGAATATGATTTCCTAACTTATAAAAATATATCATTTAATACATTTGTTACCTATTAATAACAAATTAATATAGAAAGTAAATGAACATAAGGGGAATGATATTATAAAAAGACTATATTTACGAGAAAAAGGTGATTTAAATTAATAAGTTGAATTAATTACTATTAGTGAAATATATTAATTAAATTTAATTTTTTTATATTAAGTAAAATATTTTTTATATTCATCAAATTTTGTTATAGGCATAAGATGTGATTAATCCAATATTGCACAAAAAAACGTACATTATTATAAAATATGGTTTACAACCTTTTAATGGAGAAATTATATTAAATAAAACTTTTATAACTTTTATAAATATTATATGTCAAAATAAACTTTTTTTTGAATTAGAAACATCAACGGTGTATTTT
Organism: Viscum album; assembly: GCA_963277665.1. Lineage (NCBI taxonomy): Eukaryota > Viridiplantae > Streptophyta > Magnoliopsida > Santalales > Viscaceae > Viscum > Viscum album. The sequence continues at coordinate 1,441,378,856 of OY728159.1, forward strand.
TTATATTTTTGTGTAGATTCATTTTTTGATGAATAAAGAAAAATAATTAATTTTAATTCAAAATATCTTGTTCACTAAATTTATTTATAAGGTTAAATTATATTTTAAAATTGTTTTAAATATTAATTTGACTAATTTTGTGTATCAATTAAAAAAAAATTGGTCATTGTGATCATTTTCACAATGAAATTTAATATGAAAACATTGCAAACTTTTAAAAGTTTTTACTTTAGAAACTAGTATATTTGTCATGTCTACTGAATTAAATTTAAATTAATATTTTACACTAGTGTGATTGAAATTTGGAAAAATTTATTTATAATTTTTATTTGAAAAATTTATAATTTCTAATAAGGTAATCATATTTTTTTACCAAATAAATTAGTTAAAGTAATTAAAATTTATTACATAAATTAGGGTAAAATTAAGCTTGACAAGAGAATAAACAATAATCTTAACAAAAAAGATGACCAATAAACTTGTCTAGAACCTATTAGATTTAAATATTTTAGAGACTGAACCAATAATTATTTCATATTGTTCCATTTATAAACTTTTGGTATAAGTATTACTTTGGGAACACATGATTCTTTTCAACAAATACAAAGTTTTCCTTTCCCTCCACTATAAAAAGGCACTCACCCCTCCCACTTACACACACGTCTAAAGACAGTTTGTCTCAACCAGTATAAAAAAACATATCTCCTTTGAATCCCTAACCTAATCATATAATATTAACCATGGTCATAATTCCATCAATGGATTCCCTTTGGTGCAAACCAAAAAGAGTTACCCAAATCAGTGGTAACACTCTTCCGCAAGATTCTATATTTTATTTTATTTTTCTCCATCACCTCAATTCATTGTATTCCTTGATAATTTAATAACACAAATATCCTAAAAAACATTGATGTTATTATTATAACTATTTTACTAGAAAATACACACACTTTGATCTAATGGGTAACAAGCCTATCTTTCTTTTTTATGACGAACTTCTGCCTCACAAAATGATGATCTTTATTTCTCCTTACCACCTATCATAGTAGGGAGTTATGAAAGAAACTATATTTTTATATGTAATATATGATATTTATTATGTATTTTGTCATTTTTAATTATTATATAATATATAAATTTATTCATTCCATTTTGTTTAAGTGAAATAATTTCATTTGGGGAAGTGTGGACTACCTCCACCTCAAAGTGATGTGTTTTGTTCAAACCTTACATACAATGTATTAAGGATGATTTTAGTGAATATATATGATATATATAAAAACATGGAAGAAATTTTAATTATAATATATATATATATATTACTTAAATTCTTTCATTCAATACAATAGTAAAACAGAAATAGCGTTCATGTATATGTACGACCAAGAGTCTCCATGAACAGTGTATTCCATTTCAATGTGGTATATTATATATATTATTATAAAAAAGATATATCAAATATATATAATATTTATACCATTTTTTTCATTCAGTAAATAAATAAATCATGATCTATGTAATATGATCAGGAATAACATGTCCAAACATATATAAAAAATAAAGTGGATATTACATAAAACATAACATGAACAGTGAGTTTTTAATAAATGGGTAATATAATGTCAGAAGAAAATCATATATGGTATTATATATAATAATATAGTCTTTTAAATTATTTATAATAAACTTATATTAATTATATATGAGGATTTAATAGGTACAGTGAATTTAAGGACATAAGTAAGGGAGTTCATTTCACTTTTTATTTTCTTGAGATATATGCCATAATCACCACTCGCTTCTTTTCTGGGGTGCATATATTTCCATATTAAATGATATATAATTAATTTAATTTATATAATGACATTATAATATTTAAATTATGTTATTATATCATGGTTATCATGATTTCAATGTTAATACATTATTTTACACATTCTCGTCTCACTTTCATTCTCAATAAGACACAAGCCACATTCATAACCTATATCTTATATGTGTTGTATATATTTCCCAAAGATGTATTCTATGATTCATATCTATAAATTTATAGATACATACATATAAATTTTATGGTATTTCATTCATGTGTTTTATATTTCAGAAGTTTCCAAATTGTTAAAATAGTTTTGTCTCAATTTTTATTCTTTAAGACACATTCAATGTTATGGACCTATATTTTTCCATGAGGTGTAAATACTACATATTAAAATGTTATATAATGAGTCTCCTTATTTTCATGATAGTTTAATATTCACTTAATTTTATTGTTTCCATTGGATTATGATTCAATGTTAACAAAGTGGTAACAGTTTATTTTAATAATTTCATCATTTGTCATGATTTTTTATGATTATGATTCCAATGATGAAATATTATGATCCATATCTCAAGAAATATCATGAATTTTATTACCCTATTTATATTAATGTTATAACCAATTAATGGGGCCATTTTTTCAATCTTTATTAATTATTATAATTAAGAAAATGTAATAATGAAAATCTGAATATATTTCTATATTTCGTAGGAAATCTATATTCTTTCAAAATCGTGTTTTCTAAGAAATATTTTCAAAAAATATTTACTGTAATAATAAAATATTTAAAGTATTTTTTACTCATTTATTTCTATTTTTTAAAAATAGTTTTTAAAAATAATATTCTTATTCTTTTCTGTTCACATCACTTTTTTGAACTTTTACGGTGAAAAGGGAATATTCAAAATGTACGTACCCAGCCACCATCATCACCAAAATTTCCATGGTTATTAATTTGTAGGTTTAAAAGGTTATTTTCTGTAAGGAAAATATTTTCCTAATATTCTCTCAATGTTTTGATTTTCAAAAAAATAATAGCATAATGTTTTTTAAAAAATGGTTTATGTTAAACAAATGTATTTAAATGATTTTAAAAGTATCCTTTCTAGTTTTTAAAAAGGTTGTTTAGAAATAGAAGCATTTCAATGAAATCAATTATTATTATATTTTTTTGATATTATTATCATAGAAAACTATTTTCAAAATTTATTAAATGTTCTTTTATATGTTTTCAAGGAAAATGGTTTTCTAAATATTTTCAAGAATCTTTTATATGTATTTAAGGAAAAACATTTTCAAAATTATTTTGAGTCACCTTTCTTAGTTTCATGGTATTTTAAAACAAAATGGTTTTCTTAATGTTTTATGTTTTAAAGATACATTTCAAATAATAAAGAATATTTTTCGTAGGATATTTTTTCAAAATGTCATTCCCTGTTATTATCCATCTATGATGACATCCTTTGATGTAACACATTCCCATCATGGAAATGATCAAGAGGTTCCATTTGTATTCTATCTTGAATGGTTTATCTTTTGATGGAATAATACGAATGACTCACGTTTATTTCTAATGGTTATATGCTTTAGAAACTCACTTGTTTTCATTGTTTATGCTTTGATGAAATGATTATCATACCTATCACTTTCCATAGGAAATTATGTGATGAAATGATTATGATAACCATTTAATTACATGGGTTATGATATGATGATTGTCTATGCTTTTTCGAACATGTATTATGTGATGGGTGGGACCTATATCTCTCTCTAATTTATCGAGTAATGATGTATTACTCATGAGTATAAATGTTATCTGTTGACCTCATTACATATTTATAATTCCATGTATGGATTGGTTGTATGTTGTTATGTTTATGTGTAAACATGAATATGAGTTCACAACATTTTGAGTGGACCTTATTTTGAATTTATAATGTTATGTGTCAAACTCATTACATGTTACCAATGTTATTCATAGAACTTGTTAAATGTCAATAAGTTTATTTATGAAACTAATTACATGTTCACAATGATTTTTGTAAACCTGATTATATGTTCACAATATTATGTGTGGGCCAGACTGCATGTCCATAAGTCTATATGAGGGCATGAATTCGTGTTCTTAGCTTATTGTGCGAACCTATTTATAATTTTTCATGTTCATGGTATTTAACATTGATGTTAATGACACAATTCCATGTCTTATTCCTATATTATTCTTTCAAGAATAATGTTCCTGATTATATTATGTTTCTTCTTTTACAAACTTCTAATATTTATGCAATGACTCTTCCTTACAATAATTGATTTACAAGGTATGATATTTCAATCATAAAAACATGTTATTATACCCTTATGTTCATGTTATTCATATGGATTTCATTTAATTATCCCTACTGAGAATTTGATCCCTCCCCCTTATTTTGTTTATTTTTCCTAAGTTATGAAGAATTGTTTTTATGTAGAATTACTAAGGGATATCTTTTTGCAAAACATTGAAGATCATTCACTGGGAGAGAAGATTTATGTGCCATATTTCCAAAAAATCAAAACATATATGTTCTTTGGGGATATATTTTTTTAAAGGATTAGGTATTCTATAAAAAATATGACATTTCTATGTATGTTAAGACTTGGTTATTATATAAGTACTACCACAAAGTAGTCAAGGTAATTTCCAAAGACACTATTCATTAAACCTTTAAATATGGTGGGGTAATTAATAAGATTGTGTTACATCACTATATATTCATAGTGTACATAGCATGTACAAAATGTTTTATTTGGTATATCCGCCTTCTTGAACATAAATTCTTGATATCCAAAATGATGTTCAATCTTATAAAACTGTTGATCTCTATATAGCTAATTGAAGAGTTCATAAAGAATATTTTTTCTTGATTGTGATCTTGTTCAACTCCAAGAAATCAATAAAAATCCACGTTGATCTATCCTTCTTTTTAACAAAAATATATGGTGCACCTCTACGTGGCACACTTTTGGAAATTAATCCCTTATTGAGGTTCTCCTAGAGTTTCTTCTTGAATTCCTTCAACTCAATCATGGATATTCTATATGGGAGTATTTTAAATTTTGTGTCACTTGGTGTGAGTTCTATTAATAATTTAACCTAAATTTTTTCTAGAAAACTAGGAAAATATTCCATAAATATATCAATAAATTTTCTCACAATAGAAATATCATTGAATTAAAGTTTATACACAACCATATGACAAAAAAACCACTTCTTAATTTGAATTAAGATCCCTACAATGGATGTGATCTCCATCAGATGTTTGTACATATCATCACATTGATAAATGATCGTATTTTGGTTTATAAAATCAAAATTGGGATTCCTTCCTTGAAAATGGTTGTGTTTTTTTTAGATAATTCCAAGAAATGCCTAAAATAACATTTAATTCATCTATAGGAAGAATTAAAATATTTTCAAGGAGTATACTCCCAAAAAATCAACTGAAGAAGATTCATAAACATGAGATGTTATCATATTACCATTATGGGTTTTAACAGTTTATTCTACATCAATTCATTTGGGTGGAATCTTGATACACTATGAAAATTCTTTAGATATCAATGAATGTGCATATACATGGTCAAATAAGAAATTAATATCTCTAGATTGGATGGTAATTTTAACCTTTAAAACGTCATTATTTCAACACTCATTAGAAATAGTGATCACAAGAGATCTTCCCTTTTCCCATAGATTTAGAGGTTGATGGTGTTGAATGCTATTATTAACCTTTAGACTTGGGCACTAGTTATCATAATCCTCAAACCCCTTCCTTTTCAAACTCAAGAGTGTGGTTGGTGTGTTATGTCAAGCATTCTAAATATTAATATCATTAGCTAACTACTTCACGTCACTCCATCATTCAGTGGCTCGGTGGCCTTCCTTCCCACACATAAAACATTTAATAGTTCATTAAGAAAATTTCCTCCATTTTCCTTCCACGCTTTTATCATCGTAAAAGTATCATCTTATTCCCCCCGTGGTTTTATAAATATTCATTTAATTCCATCCTTATTTTCATATCAAAACAATAATATTGATAGATTACTTAAACATCCATTTCAACTTTGATAGCACATAAAACAATATCTTCATATATATTAAGGTATCTTATGGATAATACCCTACAGAGATATGGTTTTAGGCCACTGAAAAATCAATCAACCTTACTTTTAGGTTAGATGACAATACTGGAAGAAAACCTAACATTTCATGTAAAATTTTCCTTTTAAGTACCCACAGATTCATCATCCCTTTTCATTATCTCGAAAAACTCCCTCTCCATCTTTATAAAAAGAATATAAGTAAAGTACTTGTTGAAAAATAAGTTCTTAAACTCATCCCAATCGATGGATTAAATTTCAAAATGTTCACTTGTATTCTTGATGAGAGTCCACCATTGATTTGTTTCACCTTCCAAGTATAAGACATCCAAATGACTTTTTATGTTCTGAACACTAGAGAATAGAAAATATTTTTTCAATGAATCTAATCCTTTTTTTAACAACTAGTCTATATGAATACCCAAATGAAGGATGGTGATGTTTTCTCTTGAAGGACTCAACAGAATGTTGTTACCTCATTTTTCATTTGGAGGTCCATCTTGATTCATATCCTAAGGAAGATGTGTGAGCATAGAAATTTTATTTTTCAATACAACTACCAAATGTTTGGCTGCTCAGGAAGAAAATCATTTCATTATCCACCTCACTCGGTATTAATATGGTTCCTTCATGTTCTATCCACTAACTAAAAAATTATCACAGAGTAAGAATCAATTATCAATGTGGGGAACCACATAATCACACACAATTACATATAGTATGTATAAATAATGACACAATCATTTTAATATATGAAACCATAGGTTTATCCAAGTTCATTCATAGTCATAATCTATTTAAATCCTTCTTGATGGTTCATAAATAGTTTCAATATTTATATAGAATATCCTCCATCAGTGTCAAACCCGGATTTAATTAAGTCCCATTTTTGTATACCAAGTGATGGTCAAGTCCATCTCAAATGACACTTTTTATAGTTATTACCAATATGTACATTTTTTTCTAGACCAACAACCCCTTGTGGTATCCAAATAGCGATTTAATTTCTTTGAAACCCCTCACACTATCCATTACAACAATTCTAATATATTTCCTAATACTTTGACTCATAGTTAGACTTAGCCTTAGACATATCCTTAGGGATCTCAATAAAGTTTATTTATCCTTGTTTCAAAAGGACAAATATAACTTTCTCTGGTATGAATTGTAGCAACCCAAACATATCATACAAAAATATTACATCCTATTAGATAAATATACATTACATAAAATAATGATACATTCCATAAACATTTAATTCTAGCTCCCTTGGAAACATGGACACGAAAATAATTGATCCATAAGTGAGCTACATCATCTCACACCATGTTCTTTATAATTATATCTCTTATTAGACATATCATACAGAACATATTTCTTCATACCCTAGGGATAGGAAACAAAAGAAAGGGTGGGTTCAGATTCTCAGTAAGGAAAAATAAGGGAGATATTATTATATCATGAGCATAAGAGTTTGATAACTAGATAATAACCTATGGAAATTGTACCCTAAATATCATAGTTCATAAACATGAGTTATATAATAAATTGTGGTAGCTTATAAGACCAGAAACCTAAATATATAAAATAAGATGATTCAAGAGAGTATTACAAAGTCATAAGACATGTAATTATGGAATACAAATAATCATAGTAAATATTATGTCAATCATACCAACAAAGACATTCATAACATGTTAGGAATTAGATAAAATTACATTTACAAGCTTAAGGCTTGGTATAACCCCATTTATACCAGCTTTCAGTCTTGGGAAAGCCTCCCATCATTTCCCTAATATCTTGGAGGGAGATATAGGCCCACCCAAATCATAATTATAACCATATTAATGTCTGGCATAGGTACGTAAACATTCATCGTATCATCACCCATGAAATGAAATGGGTTTCATAAATGATTCATCAGATCATAAAATATATAAAATAAATAGGTTTCATAATTATTCCATTATATCATAATCCATGAAAAGGAATGGGTTTCATAAGAATTTTAGCATGGTATAACCCATGTAAAATGAATCAACTTCAAAAATATCATATCATCTTAATCCATTTTGATGAAGAATAAGAATAAATTTTATGGATCATATACCTTAAAAATAATAATTAGCATCAAAGGATGTCATCAGGTTTTATAATTGGTTTTAAATGATCATTTAAAACATTCCCTAAGTAAAAAATATCATTTTCTATTTGAAACATAGTTTTCAAACATAAAACATCATGAAAATAGATTTCATTGAAAATAACCTTTGAGAAATTATAACAAAATCTTTAAAGTAATGATTGGTCCTGACGTTATAGAATTTTTTCCTTGTCGTACACATTAAAAGGAAGATTATTTACTAACTTCGGTTAAAAAATGGTCATTGATTCGAAAACTGTATAAAGATTAGACTCAATTTTCATAAATTAAAACTTGATAAAAAATTAAATTAATAGGATAATATTAAAAGATTTTTTGAAAACATGGTTTTGGAAGAAAATATACTTCCAAACAAAAAGATAAATAAATTCATATTTTCTTAAACCAAATTTCCCATTTATTTGATGCATCAAAGAGTGAAAAAATTGTACTTTTATATTAAAATATCAAATATAATCATAGTTTAAAAAAATTAAGAGATTAATTATATATGAATTATATCATTTGAGACATTATCATAAACAATCTTGGTAAATGATATGATTGTAATATAAAATCATTAGCACTTCATTAACTTTGAATCACTAGCCCTATAAAGGAAAAAAAATAAAATTAATCTTAAAATATCATGACGATAAATATATTCATGATATTACTTATCTAATTTTATGAATATAAAACTCATCAAATAATATAGGTATATAACATAACTTATGCATCAAAATAAAAATTGAGAAAAAAAATTACCTTACCTTAAGTCATGAATTCTGTCGTACAATTTCAAAACTCTTATTTAATAAATATAATTTTATTATACCTATTATAGAACCATAATTACATATGTAGTACCATTTATGTTTTTATAATTCTTTTTTATTACCCTTTTATTGATAACTCTATATATGTAATGTTCTGAGAAATAAATATATTGTTTTTCAAGAATGTTTTATCCTTTTATTTTTGGTCCTGTGACATCAATAATGATTTGATAATATATATAATTTTTACTATGATATAAATTTCATATATATTCAATATATTTCTATTTTTATAAATCCATAATATTTTGTAATAGAAAATTAAATACTCGGTCATGGAGATGGCATATGTTGCGTACGCATGAAGGATGTGTCCATTTTCTCAATAGGTTGAAAGATAGAATGATAAATTATATATAATACTTACATAATCATTTTTATTTCTTATGTACACCTATTTTCATTAAAACCATCCCTATTACCTTCAATGTTATGTATTAATGAATAACATCTCTTTGTAATGTGGTAGTATGTCTTACACACGAATGACATTATTATGTTCTAATATGGTGTAAAGTATGATGGAACATGTGATATAATGATTCATGAATAAAAATAATATCATATATATAATATATAAACAATAAATCTTAAATTATTTATAGCCTTGATTGGTTTTTAAGTAGAAAATAAGGACACCATTTCATGTAGTGGTAGTCCACTGCGCACAAGAATAATGATTTCAGAAACTATTTGATTGAAGTGGATATAGTTGTAAGTCTTTATATTAATAGAAAAAGATCTAAACATATGGATTATATTCATTTTAATTTATCATAATTTTTTAATAATAATTAAATAATGTGGAGAAAGAGATAAAATAAAAATAATCATTGATGAATGTTACCTCTTCTTTGGGTGTCCTCCTTATGTTTGAACCAAACGATATCCTAGGTTTGATTTATATCAAAACAATGGATTGTAGTATTGGAAGAAGAAATTTCAGAATATATTTTTTTAGCAACTTTATATACCAAAATGGGTTTAATTTTTGGATAGAAGAGGAGATGGTGTGGCCTTTTTTATGTTAGGTGTGTGGTTCACTTGTATTTTTTGGAATGAAAATAAAGTAACCACATTTATCACATGTCAATAGGGTCCAAAATAGATAATATTTTATCATTATTAATGAAAATGTTTATATATGTCTATAAAATATATTACAATCTAGATTTTTGTTCAATTTAAAACTTATATTTTTATTTTAACTTCGGAAAAAAACCCATATTTACATTAACTCGGGTAAATAATTTATTATTTAACTATTAATTTTGGCCAAAAAAATTATGTTTAAATTATTATAGAATATAATCTGTCATTATTAAAAATATGGTATAAATATTCCCAAATTCCATTCCCAAAACTATAAAATTTTAATTTAAAATTGAGCTGGTATATGTGATGTCAATGCAGGTTTTTTGAAGTGAAATTGTTCAAAATATTACAATGTTTTTATATCAAAATTCAATATGAAGAAGATTAAAAGGACCTAAATTAGATGAGTATATATATATATAATTGACCTCATTTTAATTTAAATCCAATTTAAATTATAATTTATCATTATAAAAATGTTAAACTAAAAGGAAGTTTTCTATTAAAATTCATTTTCTTTAACTATTCAACAAAAAATTCGATCTCTTTAGAAAATTATAAAAACATTAATCCAAACATAAATCTGATATACTGACTCAAAAACTAAATATTAATTTTTTTAAATCATTTTCTAAAATTTTCAAAAATTAATTTCATTATTTTACAAAAAATGAAATAAAAACATTTGTTTAGAAAATATTATTTTCAAAACATATAATGAATTTTATAAACATTGAGTATTTTTTATCAATAGGATTTACTTATTTGAAACAATTATACATAATATTTAAAAATTATTTCTTACTATAAATATTTCTTTGTTTAATGACTAGTATATAGTGGCCTTGTTTTAATAATATTTATAATATTAATAATTTTTTGAGGTTTTAAAAAAAAGTGATTTTACATGTAATGCTTGTTATCGAATATTTATTAATTTATTAAAAAAATTAATTAATGTTTTGGTTATTACATTTTACCACCATTAAAATAAATTTTTAACTTGAAATGTTTCATTATGATACAGAAAAATGAGAATATACATGCCTCATTATATCCTCAAGTTCCCACATAGCTTCCTCAAACTAGTTATTTCACCAAAAACCTATAACCAGGTGAGTGGTATATTTCGAAGAACTATCTTTGTATGATACAAAATACCCATAAATGTTTTCTCTTAAGAAATATCTCTCCCCAGTAGTACTCCTTTGTAGTTTAGTGCATGTGAAGTATACAGTATGTACTTTATCAATAGAGATAAATGGAACAAATTAAGGACTTGAGCGAGGTTCGGTGGAAGTTCCAACTGATATACTATTATCTTGATAAAATCAAGAATTTCAAATGGGTTGATATACCTATGGAATTTTTTTCCCTTCTTCACGAATCTCATAAACTTATTCCACGGAGACATTTGTAGAAATACATTTTCACTAACTTTAAATTCTTGATCACAGTAGTGGTTATCAGCATAACTTTTCTACTGAATCTGATATTCCTTAATGTATTGTAGGATGGATCGAAAATACTCTACCATTTCTTCAATTATGTTAGTAAAAAATAGATTTCATTTTCCAACTTCATTCTAACACATTGGATATCTACACTTATTCCCATAGGGGCTTCCTAAGGATACCCTTGAATTCTTGAGTGAAAGCGATTTTTGTATGAAAACACAACTAGATGAAGGTCATGATACTAGTCACCTTTGACTTCTAGATAAAGGGGTCTAAACATATCCTATGGGGTTTATTTTTTTCTCCAACTAACTATATTTTTGGGGATGATACATAGGGATGAAACTCAATGAAAAATCAAGATAATGTTCAAGGCTTCACCAGAACATCGAGGTAAACCTTGGAACTTGATAAGACAAAATGGAATGTGGTAGCTTGTGAAACCTTACAAAATTCATAATTTATATCCTAGAATGCTAATCCTGATATATTTTTCCTTTAATAGTGATGCACTATGTTTAATTTTTAAGGTGATCTACTAAAACCCACAAGGCAGCAATCCCTTTAAGTGTTTAAGGGAGTCCATTGAAAAAATCCACGATAATGTTTTCCCATTTTCATTCTAGAATGTGTAATGAGTGTTACATACCCTTAAATATTTTTCACTTATCCTTAACTTACCAAAATACCAAGGACTGGGATACAAACACTATAATATCTCTTTTCATTCCATCCCACCAGAATTACCCCTTCAAATATCCATACAACTTCATAATTCCTACATGAATATAGAATGAAGAACTATGAGATTCCTATAACATGTCCTTCTTGAAATATAGTATGGATACACCACATTTACAGTTCATAAACTATATCATTCCATCATAATCAATGTCAAAATTAGGGATATTTATAAACATATTTTACATATCTATATATTTCTTTTACGCATATTTTATGTTCACATGGATATATGGTTGAACATTTAGTATAGAAATATAACATTTTCCACCTTCCTTTAGGACTTCCATATCGATCCTTTACCAGTAATGACATATTGGATATTCCGGGATCCACATATTGGATAAGCTAGAATTATCCTTTTGACTAAAAGTATAAGCCACCCAGCTCACTTTCCTATGGTTATAATATGTCAAATAATCAAAATCTTAGATTAGCTCTACCTATATTCTCTTGTGCATATTTAACACCTTATTTATGAATATATACTTTAAAAAACATGGATTAGTATATATATTACACTTTTCTCCATAATGATTATTCCTCCATGTCATTAATGAAAATTTACTATATTTTACTCCAAATCAAGAATTGGGTAAATTTTCTTAGTGAATCTTTAATTTTTGTGAGGCCTAAGTTATAACCATGTCATTTTTTATAAGAAAACATCTTTATCCCTTATTGGATGCATCACTATAGATTAAAAACCGATCTCCACTATAGAGTAATATAATAATAGGTGACTAATATTCTCTTTGGATCCCTGAAATTTCCCCTGCGTTAATCTATCGAGAGAAACTTGGCTCCGTTCTGAGTTAACATGATGTGTAGATTAGATAGTCTTGGGGAATTCTCCAAAAAAATTCAATAATATCCCACAAAACCAACACACCTATGAATCTATTTCAATGTGGTGGGTATGGGCCAATATTCAATATCCTTTATATTTGATTTATCTATACATATCCCCTCCCTTGGGATTATATATTGAAAAATTGAAATAAATATAATCCAAAACTTGTATTTTATAATTTTTTCATATAATTTCTCCTTCTTTGTAGACTAGGGTAATATTATAATGTGATCTTCCAGATCGTAATTTATCTTTTATTTGGTAAGGATATCGACTATAAAGACTATAACAAACTAATCAAGGTATCTCTTAAGAATCTATTCATTAAATCTATGAAGATAGAAAGTAAAATAATAAGACTAAATGCAATCACTATATATTTATATCATATTTGCCTTGTAAAAAATATTTTTTCAGGAATATCCTCCCTCTTCACACCCAACTAATGACATCTTGATTGAAGCTCTGCCTTGGAAAATTATTGAACTTCATGTAGTTGACCAAATAGGTCAATATTATGTGGTAGAGGATACTTTTTCCATATCATGATCTTGTTCAAATCCCAAATATCAATGCGGAGCCATATTGATCGATCATACATTTTAACAAAAATAATAGGTTTGCCCCAAGGTGACGCATTTGGATAAATTAATTCCTTATCAATCTTTTCCTAGAGTTGTATCATCAAATCCCTGTGTATGAGTTTTATTGAATACTCAAGTTCATGTTTTGGTGGAAGTCTAAGAAATTCATCCCGAAAGTCATCAGAGATACCTACACTATAAAAATATCATCTATTTCTAGTTTCTCTTTAACCAAATATGTTAAAATGCGCTTTTTAATGGGAATTAAGACCTATACAACAGATTTGATCACTATCAGAAGTTCTTACATATCATCACAATGATAGATGGTCAATGGTTGGTATGGAATATAAAACATGACTTCCCTACCATAATATTTGATGTGGTATTTATATAGAGAAATATAATACTTTATTTATATGACATCTTATTCAAGCTTATGAAGAATGAAAAGATATATAGTGATTATATACCCATAAAATTCAACAATAGAAGAGTCATATACATGATATGTGATCAATATAACAATATGGGTTTTCATTAATAATTTTACATAGAACCATTTGGTTGGAATGATGATAGCCTTATAAAATTATTATAATATTAAAAAATGTGTAGATCCATAGTAAAATAAGACATTAGATACTCTATAGTGGATGGAAATTCTACCTTTTACTATGTCTAATTGCACCCATCATCAGAAATAGTTATCGTAGATATTTTCACTTGTCCCTTGACTGGAGATTCGATTATCATTTCTCACCGTCATTAACCCTCAAACATGGGAACATGTTAGCATAATTCCCAAACTAAATTCATTCAAAACACTAGAGTGTGGTTGGTGTATTATGTAGATATTTCTCAATATACATATCATTTTATAGCTTCTTCCCATCACATCGGCATTTAAATGCTCGATAACCATTTTTTCCACACCTTAAACATTTATTAGTTCCATTAAGAAAATTGTATCCAAATTTCCTTCCAAATTTTGAGCAATGAAAAATTATCATCTTCTTCCCTCTATGATTGATAGATTTTTCCTTGAATTTTATCCCTTTTTATCAAAACCATGAGATTGATTTGTAACTCCAGCCTCTATTTCCACCATTATAATATATTTTTCACTCTATTCATAACAATTGAAGTCTCTTATGGCTAAAAACATTCAAAGAATTTGTTTAAATCCACATACGAATATATAAACCTTATTTTCTAGTTAGATTATAATACCTGAAGCATTCCTCACAAGCCTTATAAAATTTAACTCTGATGTACCAAAGGATTCATCATCCTTTTTTCTTTTAATCAAGGAAACCCTTCTCCATATTCATATGAAAAATACGTGTAATTTACATAATGAAAAATATGTTCTTTAACTCATCCTTATCGATGAATTCCATTTCATCATTCTGCCTAGTATTGTTTTGGGTATTTCATCATTGATCTGCTTCAACTTCCAAGTGGAGAATGAAAAAATAACTTTTTCGTGTTCTGTGCACTGGATAAAAAAATATTTTCAGTGGTGTTGATCCACTTCTCAATAAATAGTGGATTAGTATGCCCACTAAATGACGGGGGTGGTTGCCTCATGAAGGAATCAACATAATTTTGTTCCTTCCTTTATACGTGTGGATGTCAATTAAGATACATAGACTAAAAAAGTTTTTTTATCATAGAAATGAAATTGTATACTCTATTTCCCATAATGTTTGGATTCTTAGGAGGACAAAAATTTCATCATACATCACATTAAGCATTAATACAATACAATAGGATTACATCCTCTAACTAAAATCAAAATTCATAGTGTAAGAAACAATAATCCTAATGGGGAACCACATAATCAAGTAAAACTACTTAGAGGATGTCTAAAAAATGACACCTTCATTTTTATCAATTACACTTTTGGATTACCCTAGGACCTTCATCATGATCATATTTGAAATCATGCATGATTTTTTATAAAGAGATTGTGAATTTATAAATCATATACCCAAGGAGTGTCAAACTAGGTGTGGAACACGGCCTATTTTCCAACATTATGTGATGATAAAGTCTCGATAAATATTCCATTTTAAGAGTTACTACCCCTAGGTACCTCTATACAAGATCCATATCCACCTATATTATTTGGACTATAATGTAGCTTACTGAAAACCACTCATTCTATCATTTACAAAAATTCCATTAATTTTAGTATACTTTTACTCATCTTTAGAAATATCCTTAAACATATCCTTAGGGATATCACAAATGTTTTCTCATTATAGTTTATATTGGTTAACTACAACATTCTTTAATAAACAAATTAGCGACCCAAAATTCTCATACATAAATATTATAACTTACTAAAAAAATATTCATTACATAATATAAGGATCTATTTTATAGTCGTATAGGTATAGTTCCCCTAGATACATGGACACATAAACTACTTATTCACAAGTGAGATATGTCATCTTCAACTTATTATTCATAACTAGTACCTTATTAATAATTTCATGAATAATACATTTCTTTGTACCCTGGGGAAAGGAAACATAATAAATGGTGGGATCATATGCTCAGTAAGGGTAAACAATTGAGATAGAAAAATATCATCAGAAAAAGGGTATGAGAAGATGTGATTAACATTTCAAAACCATATCCTGGATATCATAGATCATAAACTAGATATATTGAATAAATATTGGATGTTCATAAGATATAAATCATAAAGAAATCAAATAACTTGATCAATGACATTATAACATTAGTAATGGATATGTAATTTTGGAAAACACATAATCCTAGCAAATCTTTTTTCAAGGATAAAAACAATTCATTAAAAATATTTTAGGCTTGGGATAACCACCAATGTACTTGATTTTGGCTTGGTATGACATCTTGTGTACCCTCTTTCATTATTGAGATAACCACCCATGTAACCTTTGAGCTCATATGTCACTAATAATTTCTCAATGAATTGGAATCAAATATTGGTCACACACACCTCACAATAAATCCCATATTTATTTGTTCCAAAATATCATTAAAATTTATCATTTCATAACCCATGAAATGTAATAGGTTCCATAAGCATTTTATTGTATCATAACATATGTTAAAGGGACAATTTTCATAATCATTTAATCATAGCATAAGGACCGGCCTGGAAAACCCATAGAAATTGTGTTGCCAAAAACGAGGAGCTGAAATGTAGCCCCTTCTAAGATGCTATAGTGCCTGTATAGTTCATGTATAGTGGAAATCTCTCTGGTTTCCCAATCCCAAGGGATTTTTGGGCTTACCCAAGGGCTGGCTCTTAATAACCAATAAAAGGGAATGATATCCATAACATTTTTATAATGGGTTAACCCATGGAAAACGAATAGGTTTCAAACCCCACTTTTCATCCTAAACAATTAAAATAAATAATTTTAATGGTTTCCTTAGATTATAAACCAATTAAGTACTATTTATCATCAAAGGATGCCATCTTAGCTTGAAAATGATTATGAAATATCATTCAAATCATTTATTGAGGAAAATATCTTTTTTAATTTGAAAAATCATTTTAAAAAATGTATGATTTTATAAAAAAATATTTGAAAATAATCATAAAAACCTATAGATGGATATTCATAGAAATTTATGGTCAAAACTTCTTATAAATCTATTCATACCATACACATTAAAAAAATATTCCTTTCACATTTTCATTACTATCAAAATGATCACTGTTTAGAAAACAAGATTAAGATTACTTTAAAAATAATTGAAAAAAAATTAAAAAAATGGGAATAATTTTAACTTAAAATTAATTTTATAATAGGAAAAAAAATTGAAAGAATTTTTTAAAAAAAATGACTATATAAGAAAACTTATTTTCGACCAAATAGATAAATAAAGTCATATTTTCTTAAAAAAATATCAATTATTTTTAGTACCAAAGAGTGGAAAAAGATTACTATTACATGAAAATATCTTAAATAACTAGAGAATAATAAAACTAATGAGTTTATATAGATATGTATTATAATAATTTTCCATGGGTATCTTGATCATAAACAATCGAAAAAAAAGATGAGACTATAACATAAAATATTTACCACTTTGGTAACATTGAATTGTAAAACCCATGAATGAATAACATTAAATGAAACATAAAATATCATGATGATATAAAAATTAGTGATATTATATATCAAAGGGTCTTAACATAATCCTCTTAAAATAATGTAGTTTCAAACATAATACATGTCCCAAACTAGGAAAATTGAGATAAAAGTGCCTTACCTTAAGCTTTGACTTCCCTCATACAAGTTAAAACTCCTATATAAAAAATATTATTTTATTATTCATCTATTACAGAACCAGAATTTCATATATCATACCATATATGATTTCCTATTGACTTTTTAATACCCATTTAATAACAATTCCATGTTTAATCACGTGTCGAGAAATAACTACATAGTTTTTCGTGTGTGTTTTAACTTGTATTTTTTTCCACTTCCCTAAATTATGGTTTCACCGTCACAATAATTTTAACCATTATATAAGTTTTTTATATATTAAAGATATATTTATATGTATTTATATTAATATAAAAATTTACAGAAATAAAATCAAATGCACTATCTATTGAGATGGAAGATCATATGTATGCATGAATGTTGTTTCCATTTTTTAAATGGTTTGAATGACATTAAAATATTATATTATCATTCCATAAAAATGTATACTTATATTTATAACATATTTCAATTAAAACCATCCTTATTACCTTTCTTGTAAAGCATGAATGAATCAAATCGCTTAGCGAGGTGGTCTTCTCTCGTACACATGACCAACAATGTTGTATTCCCATATAATGGAATGTATAAAGGAACATGTGATTCCATTATTCTAAAAGCATCATAAAATAAAATATATAATATATATAAATTAAATCCATCATTATTTCCAACCTTGTGTGGTGTTAATTGAGAAACAAATGACACCAGTTCACTAGGTGGTAGTCTAACACACACGATTGATGATTTCATAACCCATATGATGAAAGTGGAAATGGTTGTAGGTAACAAACTAAACATAAAAATATCCTATTATATTTAATAAATTGTTATTATTATATAATCATGGTTCAAAAATAATTTAATGAGGTTGAGGAATATATAATATAAAAATGTTTGTCGAGGAATGGAACCTCTTGTTCAGGTATCCTCCTAAGGTTTGCAAAAAAATCGTCATAGGATGGTGTTTTGTCCAAAATAATGAATATGGTATGGGAAGAGTGAAGTTTAGAAGTTATTTTTTTGTAATTTATTAACCAAATTTTTTTTTAATTTGTATATAGTAGAGGAGAATATGTTTCATTTTATAGGTGAGGTGAGTGGCACACTAGTAAGGTTTTGAAAGAAAAATGTGTACCCAAATTTTTCACCTGAAAAAGAGTCCAAAATAGATAAAATTAGAACATTATAAATTTTAATGTATAAATATGGATATAAAATATATTTTATACAAGTTTATGGGTCATTTTGACCCATTTCGTTTCAGTTTAACCCATAGTAAACCAATTTTTACCTTAATCTTGGTAAATAATTTTTAGAATTGTTTACTAGTTAAATTTTTAAAAAGCGATGTTTAAATTATTAGATAATAAGAACTATTGTGATTCCAAATTTGGTGTATATTTTTCCAAATTCCATTTACAAAATTGTGAAATATTAATTTAAAATTAATCCCACATATAAAATTAGAAAGTTAGTTTTTGAAGATAAAAAGTTCAGAAGCTTAAAAAGATTTTATATAAAAATTCAATTTAAAAAAGATTATAATGACCTAAATTTGATTAAAATATATATATATATATAATTGTTTTAATTTTAATTTAAAACAAAAATAAATTTTAATTTAACTTTCTAAATAATTTAAAAAAATATGGTTTTCAATTAAAATTTAGTATTTTTCACTTTTAATCATAAATTTTAATCTTTTAAGAAATTTCCTAAAAAACTAACTAAGATAATTTTGAAATGATGATCCCAAAATATAGGTTTATTTTACGTAATTCATTTTACAAAATTGAAAAAAAAATTATTTCATTATTGTTCATAAATTTAAAATAAGATTTATTGAGTAAATAGTATTTCCGAAGCAGATAAAGACTTTTCTAAACAGTAAGTACATTTTTAATACTTTTTTTCCTTATATAAAAATATTTTTAAAAACAATTAAAAATTATTTATTAATATTAATATTTTTATTTTTCCCAATTATATTATGACATTCCCATTTTAATAATATTAATTGTTTGTATTGGTTCGTTAAAATTCGATATTGTATGTAACGTGAGATAGAAAAGAAATTTTAAATTTTTCTAAGACAAAAATAATTCATAATAAATCAAGTTGTTACAGTAGTAATTTTAAATACTTACCTAACATTCATACCATATATTACCATTTACCCAAAACATTGATTATCTCAGAAGATTTGAAAAATTTGCCATTAGAATATTTTGATATGATAATTCCAAATTTACAGACCCGTTTATGAAAATAATTTTATATATATTATACATATATTTATTAAAAAGTAATCTTAGTTTATTTAAATATCATGTGTCTGGTGCCAAGAATAAAAACCATACTTTTAATATATCTTATTTATATTTTATGACATTTGTGTGTAATTATAATACACTTCATCAATCAATATAAATTATTACTATTTATAAATTATATTATTAACAGAGGATTTTATTTATTTTATTGTCCACATTTATATATTAGAGTTACATTACTTTTACAAAGAATCCATTTTTTCTATATAATGTTAATTTTAGTGTAATAGAATATTTTGAATAATAATTGTGTCATAAAAGTGTTTTATAAAATCACTTTTAATGATTTTGTAAAGACCCCTAAATTTCAAGGGAAATTTTTTTCTTAATTTTCTTTGGGATTTTACTAGTACGCATTTTCTGATGGCACCTGATTCCGAGGCCCGGTGTGCCCAGAATCAATTTCCAAAGTTTAGCTCGGGTACGTTCAGTGAATGAACGAATGAGTTTTTCTAACTTTTGAATTGGTGCTCAGAATCGAAATATGAGGGTACCGATAGAATCGCAGCGCCGGTAATTGCTTAGGAACCCTTTTTCCAGAGTTGTGTTTTCTCGGGTGAGGTTATTAAAAAATTGGGTTAACTAAGGAATGAAATAAAAATTTGTGCAACAATTTTTATTTCTATTCTAAGTACATATAATCTATGCATGGTGGTTGGAGTGGGACTCACTACATCCTAACACCACTAGGTAGGATATTAGTGTAGTGAGGCCTACACGAGCCCCACCCCTTCAAATTCCTTTAAACCTCCCACATGCATTTATTTTTTGTAACTCACCCACACCCCAATTTAATGGAAAGTCAACCCTTGAAAATTAATTTTAATATTAAACGCTCTTCAATTATTTCAATTAATTGAATTAGATCTTTTTGAATTTCAAATTAATGGCTTGCGTGTGTGTTAATAAAATAAGGCAATGACTTATTTTATTTGGGGGTTGATTTGTTGTGCGGAAAACAAGAGAGGACTCTTGCACTCTTGAGGAACATATTCTTCCTCGTCGAAGAACATGAAGAATGTCGAGACTACAACGAAGAACCCCATCACTACAAGGGAATTGTCGTGCCATCTCCTCACCTCCTACAGCCGGTGAAAGACACCTTCTTCGGAGAATGATCGACGCGCCACATCTTTATTCGGCCGAACACCGACGACGTATATGGAGCCTCATTCCTCGACTTCGTCTTCCGCAACGCCGTCTTCTGCGATGTCATTTCTCTACGACGACCATCTTTCGATAACTCCTTGAGGTAGGGGTAACTTTTTTTCATGAATATTCTTTGTCGTTAATCATCTTTTATTTGGGGCCGCCTGATATCGTTATAACGGGAGGAGGTCGGGCCGCACGAACACGACCGACCTTCCTCCCCCTTTGTTGTTTAATTTTTTGTGGCTCAAACGAAGGCGGCGCGGTGCAACGGCACCACGCAGAATCAAAGAGGAACACGGCGAGGAAGTGTGGCACCGTCGCGCCACGCCCGTTGAGGCCAAACGAAGCTGGGGCCAGAGACGGGCCGCGGCGAAGGGGCACGGCGTCGTCGTACCACACAGGAGAACCACGAAAAGGCTGTAGCCGGAGTGGGGCTGTGGCGGAGGGGCGGTGCGCCGTCTCGCCACACAGGTCAGACAAGGTTGTGGTGGTGCGGGGAGCGGCGGCCGGAACTGCCGGCCGCTGACAAAAGGAGGGCGGGACCCAGGTGGGGGGTCCTGTGGTGGCACACCAGCCGGTCATACCGGCTGGCCAGTTTCCGGGAAATCCAAGGGTCGTAACCCCCGGCTGGAAAAGGGTGGGCAGCCCTGCTCGTCCGGCGCCGAGCTGCCCTAGCCGGACCGGCCGCACTAGGTCGGACCGCCGAGGCTACGCCGCGCTGCGCCGGTCAGGCCGGGCCGTGTCGCGCCCACCGGGCTACGCCCCCCTGGCCAAGCCTCTCCCTAGGGGGCCGGACCCAGAACCGGGTCAGGTCGGCCCGGTTCGGGCCGACCCATTGGGTCTTGGGCCGGGTCGGTCCAGGCCCCAAACACCCTAAAACCGGACAGGTTCATTTAAATGCCTGTAACATGGGATTCAAACCTCTGATCGATGCATCGTCTGTTGTGATGAAATCCTTGGATCGATATGGTCATTTAGGTATATTACACTCAAGGATTTGGAGAACTTTGGCTATGGCCGGGTTGGTTCGGACACGAAACCAACCGGGCCCTCCGAGCGGAAACGCTTATAATTTGAGCTCCAGACGTCCCATTGATGTGCCATCGACTTTGTTGGAATTCTCTAACTAGGACGGACCTTTTCTCTTACTCCGCTTGAGGTTTGGATGTATATGGAGTGTGGTTGGGTTGGTTTTGACTTGAAAACCAATCGGGCCCCTGAAACGAAAAAAGCCAATAACTCTCAGACCAGACGTCCGATTGACGCACCGTCTGACTAGTTGAGTTACTTTTTTCTATATGGAACTTTGGGATACATCAACTTCGGACTATGTGTCATTTGATGTATCGACCCCCTTGGCTCGTGGAGCGGACCCTCCCGGAATCGAGCATGCTGTGTGCGGGAACCCTAGAGATGGCTGCAACTGCGACGATGATGACAACTTCACTGAAGTCCTCTGTGGGTTTGGCAGTGACAACGACTGCACTGAAATCCTCCGTCGGTTCGGTAGCGATGAAGACCGTACTGAAATCCTTCATGGGTTCGACAACGATGACTACTGTTCTTGTATCCTATGTGGGTCCGGTAGTACTATTGTTCTTGTATCCTACGTGGGTCCGGAAGTGTTTGACTCTGTACATGTATCCAACCTGGGTCTGGTAGAGTAGCTGGTCTTGTATCCTACGTGGGTCTGACAGCTTAGCTGCTTTAGTATCCTACGTGGGTCCCAGTTCAGATGAATCAGTGGCTACATCTGATCATCTCTATCACCTTACGAAGAAGTATACCTGTGTGAGCTGAGTCTTGACTTTCAATCAATATCTTCGATATGATTAACTTTATTTTCTATGTAGATTGGGTTTTTCTTTCCTGTGTGGATTGGGTTGTACTTTCTTGTGTGGACGTGATCGAACATGGGCTCGGATGTTGGAGTTGAACTGGAATTGATGACTTAGGTATATGTATGGGCATATACCTAAGTAGTGTTGGATGTTACTTCGTGAATGTATCTTTCAATTGTGGATTACACTTTGTGGATTATGGGAGACCTTCGGGGGTCTTGGGGTCCCTACTGAGGAGCGTATACTCACCCCTGCACGGGCTATGCCCACACTACGATGTGTTGGATGCAGACGACGGACAACACTGATTGTGATTGAGGCTTGTGGAGCAAGTCTGTACCTGGAGGTAGACCACTGGGCGGGATGTACACGGAGCGGACGGCTGGACCCGAGGAGCTGAGGAGGCTATCTGTACCCATCCTTCCGGTGGGACTTCCAGTGGATGGCTCGACGTTGCTGCTTTACTTTTAGTTGCTATAATTTCTTTCCATTTGTACTTATATTCAGTTTGGGTTTGTATTCTAGCCCATTTACTTTCCGCACTAACTATTACACCCATTTTACTTAGTGTTTACTTTTGCTGGATTACTTTGTGGTGTCTGTTTACTTTATAAGGCAATTCCTTCCCCTTTTATTGGGATTTACACCTTGGTGCTAGTCGACAGCCCCTGGCCTATGGGAGGCGGGCTTAGGGTAGTCACAGCACGGGTCCCGAGGATGGGTCGTGACAAATTGGTATCAAAGAAGTTCGGTTCTACCGTAGAACTCAGGACTCTGATATTTATTCTATGTGAAGTATTTGTGTTAAGGTTATTGAGTGTGGTTATCAGTCCAGGGTGTCCAGTGTTGGTGTGGCGGCTGACGTATCCATACACCAAGACCCTAACTTCTGATTTCTGACTCAGTGCACGAAAACATTGATTGCATGTGTGTCTCAAAAGTTTTCTTTGTGATTACTTTGTGTCAGCTCACCAGGTATATTGTTTTGACCATGGAACACCTGTTTCTTTTCAGGATGGCCCCACGATGGCAACCAGCTAGGGTTCCGAGCTTTGTGCGAGACGACAGCCAACCGAGCGATGAGGCCTCAGTGCAGGGACCTTTTTCAGCGGAGGCACCAGAGGTACCTCTACCCGTCGAGCCACCGATGCAACCGGCCCTATCCCGTAAGAGTGAACGTCGCCTTAGTGAACTTCATAAGTTTTAGCGTCAGAGACCCACCCAGGTTCTGTGGGGAGAAGGACCCTCAGGAATCCGTGGATTGGATGGAGGCTGTAGTTCGAGTTTTTAGGCTAGTGGGGACACCAGCTGACCTCATGGTGATCCTTGCAGCGAGCCTCCTGCACGCGGCAGTTGGAAAATGGTGGAGCTTGATGCTCCAGGTGCATGACGAGGCATCTCTCCTCTGGACGGACTTTGAGAGCCTTTTCCTCTTGGAGTTTGTCCCAGCCACCCTTCGTGCAGTGCGCATCCAGGAGCTACTACAGCTGCAGCAGGGAAGCATGACGGTCGCCCAGTACTCAGTGAGATTTACTGATCTCTCGCGCTATTTGACGGACATGGTATGGGAAACATTCTTCCGGGGCCGGACCTTCGAGCGGGGAATGAGGCATGAGATCAGGGCATCGATGATCTCCCTCAGCATTCTGACACAGTAAGGAGTATTGGAGTGAGCCCTTCTCATAGAGAGCTTTCTTGCTGAGCCTACACCAGTAGCGGGACCTACCGCGGGGCAGCACGTAGCAGAGTCCTCTGCTGCTGGCAGTCGACGGATGTCACAGGGGTCCAGGCAGACCAGATCATCAGGCGGATGACCTCAAGACCCTACCTCAGAGTTACAGGGCACACGGCGCAGAGCCAGCCTTCCAAGGAGCAGAGAGTGCTACCCATGCGGCGTGCAGGGCCACATGGCTCGTGACTGCTTGACCCGCCGTATAGAGGAGCAGCAGACAGTTGAGAGCAGAGGAGCTGGCCGAGTAGCAGGTGGTGGGCGACACTTTGAGGCTTTACCGCCACCACCATAAGGAGGTCCACCCCAACCACAAGGAGCTGGCGGACAGAGGCAAGCTCTGCTTCAGGCAGCGGAGGCCTACGACCACGGCGCGCCAGAGATGATTTGAGGTACTATATGTGTCTACTCCACCCTTATTGCAGTTCTTATAGACATAGAAGCAAGTCATTCTTTTATTACTGTTGCCCTTTTTCGGAGCTCAGAGATTCTGACAGAGCTGTTGGCTCGATCCTTACAGCTATAGACTCCTACGGGAGTAGACTTGATAATTACACATTGGTTCCGACAGTGTGAGCATACTCTAGGAGGCGAGAGCTTCGGCTGAGATCTTCTCGTAGCGGCATCGAGGCCTTACGATGTCATCTTGGGCATGGATTGGTTTTCAACAGTCCATTCTCAGATTGACTGTATTAGGCCCAACGTGTGGTGTGTGCGCTCCGACGGGAGCAGGTTCACCTTCCCCAGTGAGAAGGGAGCCTTTGCAGCACAAGATGGACTCACGCAGAGGAGAGGACAGCCCATCACTCATCAGTTGGCTAACCTCATCTTAGAAGTAGTTGATGTACGGAGTCTGAGTTTTCTTATAGTGGTGGATCAGTATGCTGACATTTTTCCTGACGACGTTCTAGGACAACCTCCTCGTAGAGAGGTGCATTTATATATTGACTTGTACCCCGAAACAGCCCTGATATCCACTCCAACATATCGGATAGCTCCCAATGAGCTTCTAGAGCTGCGGGTATAGCTGGAGGACTTGCAGAGTAAGGGATTCATCCGACCCACTGTTTCACCCTGGGCTTCACCGATTTTGTTTGCCAAGAAGGAGGACGGTAGCTTGCGACTGTGTGTCAACTATCATCGCCTGAACCAGGTGACCGTGAGGGACTAGTATCTTCTACCGAGGATTGACGACCTGTTCGATCAGCTCAAGGGAGCACAGTGGTTGTTGAAGATAGACCTCGGGTCAGGCTATCATCAGCTCATAGTTCGGGACGAGGATGTGTATAATACGGCCTTCAAATGTCTGTATGGCCACTATGAGTTCTTGGTTATGCCATTCGGCGTAACCAATGCTTCAGCGGTGTTCATGAGTCTCATGAACAGGAACTTTCAGCCATACCATGATCGATTTTTCATGGTCTTCATCGACGACATATTGATATAATTAACCACTGAGGAGGAGCACGCCTACCACTTGCGGGTTATACTGGACACACTCCGAGAGCACCAGCTTTACGGTAATCTCTCGAAGTGTTAGTTCTGGTTACGTGAGGTCCACTTCTTGGGACACGTTATCTCTGAGGCAGGATTTGCAGTGGACCCTGTGAAGATCGAGGCAGTGCTAGCTTGGGAGCCACCCAGGAGCGTGACAGAGGTGCGGAGTTTCTTGGGACTAGCTGGGTACTACCTGAGATTTGTTCCAGACATTTCCATAGTTGCGGCACCACTTTATGCTTTGACGAAGAAGGGGAAACCCTTCATGTGGTCAGATAGATGTCAGCAGAGCTTTCAGGAGCTGAGATAGAGATTGACCAGCACACCTATCGTGAGGCTACCAGAGGAGGGAGTAGGGTACGTAGTCTACTTCGATGCATCAGGGACCGGACTCGGTTGTGTCCTGATGCAGGAGCGGGCAGTGATTGCCTATGGATCACGATAGTTGAGGCATCATGAGAAGAACTACACTACCCATGACCTGGAGTTAGCAGCAGTGGTCTTCGCTCTAAAGATGTGCTGATACTATCTGATGGGCGAGTGCTTTACAGTCTACTCTAACCACCAGAGTCTCAGGTACATCTTCTCACAGAAGGACCAGAATTCGAGACAGCGATGATGGCTTGAGTTCCTCCAGTACTATGACTTTGAGATAGTCTATACTCCTGGAAAATGGAACATAGTAGCCAATGCTCTCAGCAGGAGGATGGGCATTCAGCTACTCCGTCAAGCAATATAGCATCTACCCACTTTGCAGATATCCTTAGTGGATAGAGATGGAGCAACCTTTCTGCAGTCACTCACAGTCACTCCTCCACTACTACAGTGGTTCAGAGAGGCATAGCGTGGGGACGTTGACTGTGAGACACGGCGTGCATAGATATCCTCAGGACAGGCACCTTATGGATTCTCTATAGGAGGAGATCACGACGACCTTTTCAGTGGACGTACCATGGTACCAGCTGCTTTGGAGGAGGAGGTGTTGAGGGATTTTCACACTTCCCCTTTAGCGGTACATCCATGAGTGGAGAAGATGTACTAGGATCTCAGACGACAGCACTAGTGGTCGGGTATGAAGAAGGTTGTAGCAGAGTTCGTTTCTCAACGCCTCACCTGCCAGCAGGTGAAGGCCGAGCACCAGGTACCACCAGGCTTGGTTCATCCCTTGGAGGTCCCGAAGTAGAAGTGGGATGGGATATCTTTGGATTTTATGACTAGACGTCCACGTACTTCTAGAGGACACGACTCTATTTGGGTGATTGTCGACCGACTCACCTAGTCGGCCCACTTCTTACCCATCAGAGAGAAGGGCTTAGTGGAGATCATGGGATGCCTCTACGTAGAGGAGATTGTATGGCTTCATGGTGTGCCATCATCTATCTTCTCTGATTGAGATGCTCCCATTACTTCCCGGCTTTGGAAGGGGTTGCAGGAGGCATTCGGGATGCAGCTATGACTGAGCACCACCTTTCACCCATAGATGGGTGTACCTCCAATGGTGATTTATAAAACTCCCTCATCACTTCCTCCCACAAAATCACTATTACTATCACCTTTCATCTAAAAACAACATGCTCCCCACCTTCGAAAAATATATCATGAGAATGTCCTAAGGATATGTTTGTACACACATTCTCAAAGTTAATATCACCAATATGGTATTCACTAAAATGTTGTAGAATTATTGGGGTAACAACCATAAATTGTAGACAAATTCTATCATCCTAATAAAATAAAGGGTAACTATAATGATGATTAAAATACCATTTCAAACATGATTTCTGATATATAAATTCACCAATTTTGATGTATATATGATTATTTCTAGCAATTATATTTAATATAATTGTTCATATTAGGAAGTATGCAATGTTTTGTGGGAAATGGGAAAACGAAGCCAAAAACAACCTTGATTTCTACAAAAATATGGATTCCCATGATGAATGATGTTAATGAGATTCTTATGGTTGTGGAAAACGAATTTAATAGATGAAAAATGTTGAACAAGTTCCACATGGTGAAAATATTACATGTGGGTAATATATTACATTTGGTGAACAAATTATATGCATTGAAAAACATGGGATGGCCCAGAAATGTACATATTTGATGTATTAAAGGTTTTTGACCTATTTTATTGCTCGAGGACCACACATGCCCACTTTTATACACAAATTAAATGTTATTTAATTTTTAATTGAGCCTGTATGGATTATAAAAATAGTGGTATATGCTACTGCTGTTTGGGGGATCCAGAGACTAGATCTTGGAGTAAGAATCTATGCTGTGTAGGGTCCTCAATAATTTCATATCTAAATTTTATTTATGCATTCTTTTTTTTCTTTCATTCCCTCTTAATATCTCATCACTATAAAGAGGGGGGTAATATGAAACTTTCTAGGGTTATGTAGTTAGAGGGGGAGAGTTATGTTGGATTTATTTTGTTTTATTCATTCAGATATTTGGATTTCCATAGTATATTTAACCAATTTCCAATCTCTTAATTTTCATTTTGTCATCAACATCGATATTTGAATCTGAATTAGCATTATAATAGTGAAACTGGTTACCTTGAATTGAGGCATGACCAATTTTTGCAATCAAGGAAATGAGTTCTAAAAATGGTAACGAGACAAACATGATTCGTCAAAACCCTAAATTAATAGACCAAATGATATAGTTGATTTCCACATCAAGGAGGGGATACCATGATCCTTGGTTATCCCTTGTCTCGACTCCAATGACTAGCATGGATTTATCAATTTATTTTAGAAAATCCAAGTTCACTTAAATTAAGTAACTACTAAACCCTAACACTCTTTGGAATCTGATTCCAAAACAATCAATCTTCAACGTATTGATATTTTTCTTTCTTTAAATTAATAAAATCAATATTTTATTCACCTTTTACTTCAATTTTAATAAATATATTCTTTTGAAAACCTAATCGAACTATTTCCCCATCTCCATGGGTTTGACCTTGACCATTATTAAAACTATATATTATATAATTAAGTATCATAGTTTGAGTTTTTATTAATTTTTTATTTTAATTAGACCAGTAGGGAAATAGAGATACCATTTAGGCCTATCAAAATTAGAATCATTACAAGAGATTATTACATGTTAGATGTTAGGTTTCTTTATATTTTAATTTTATATTGTTTATTTATTGGAATTTCTTTTTTTTACATATTTTTTCTGCCTACTATTTTCAAAATTTTAAATTTTAATGCCCAGTCAAAACACACATAAAAAAGGAAAATAAATTTTCAACTTCAATTCCAAACCTGGGAAAGTCTGATAATGAATAAAACAGTGATCATGGAAGTCATAGAAATCAATAAACATTTTGGGGTTATTCAATGAGATCTAGGGTTGTGAACGTTTTCAAATTATGGGAAGCCATCAAATACAGGATTTCCCATGGGCATCCTAACAACCCCTATTATTGAAAACTACTTTGAGATCAAACCTTCTATCATCCAAATGATCATTAAAAATGTAAAATTTACTAGACTACTACCTCAAGATCCAAATATGCATCATAGAATAATTCTTGAACTCTGTGAGAAATTACAATTCCATATTGTTTTCATCAATGTTGTAAGACATTGTCTTCTCCTATTTTAGTTACACGAGTGAGACTAATATTGGATCCACATCCTCTCTGCACACTCCAGCACTATAACAGATGTATGGATGTGAACTTCTTCACCCACTTCTTCCCACATTAAAAAAAATTAAATGGGGAAAATTTATAAAAATATATCAATTTGGGAATGAATAATTATACTCTATTTTGGGGACATTTTAATGATATAACTTATAAATTCCCCCAATAATGGAATATATCTATGGCTAAAAATATGAAAATTTTATAAGGGTTTTTTCATAGGTAAACAAATCGATTCCCAATGTAAAAACTATTGAATCATTCATGAAGAAGTCTCTTGAAGAGAGATATATCTTATTGGATAAAAAGGCGAGCAATTGTTTCTAGTTAAAAGAAGAAGGGATGCAACAAAAAGGAGTTTCGAAAATCAAAACAAATGACATGTTAGTAGTACATATGGAATCACTGACCCTAAATATGGATGTAATTATGAGATTATAGAAAACCCTCAATATACGTATATAGAAGATAAAAATTGAGTTTATTAAAATCATGGATATCAATTTCATAGTTTTAAACCAGAACAATCACAAGAACATGGATATCAACAAAAGCCAAAACAATACCAATAATAAGAACTAAAAGGTCCCACACCAACAATATTGGCCATTAATTAAAGGAAACATTGGAGATATTTATAAAGACAATAAGAAATGTACTAAAATAAATAAAGGAAGAATTAATGAATTAAATGAAATCATTTTGGAATCTTAATCATCAATTTTGAAAAAATTACAAAACAGATCAAAGAGAGACCCATAAGAGTGTCACTAAGAATTAGGATGTACACCCATATGTATATTTAATGGTTTTGTTACTTCAGTAGAAATAACACACCAGACATTAGTATAGAATTTACATTAAAAAAATGGGGGAAAGTGAACATGAAGCTACAAGAAAAGATTAAGAATAACCTCCTCAATTCATGTTGATCCTTCCTTTTCTAGAACGAATAGCGTAAGTGAAGATTGACTTATGGAAGGTAGATTTCATGAACACATTGAAAAATATAATTTTAATTTTCTATTTCTATTTGCTCTTGAAAACATTCCTACCTACATAAAATTCATGAATGAGCTGGTAATGAGTAAGAATAAGATAGAAGAAATTGGAACCATTCCACCAACAAGAGAATGTACAGTGATTGTATCAAGGGAAATTCTGAATAAGAAACATGATCTTTGTCTCTTTTTAATTCACAATTTTATTGGAACTAAAAAATGTGGAAAATCAGTGTATGACATATGTTCAAGTGTTAATATCATGTCATACATGACTTTCAAGAGTTTGGGACTTGAAGGCCTAATGCCCCTAAGAGTACTTCTTCAATTAGTATATTCAATAATAAAATCCCCAAGAGGACAAATCGGGGATATCCCGACCAAGGTGAACAAATTATACATCCCAATAAGCATCTCAGGGTTGGATATAGAAGAGGAGTAAAATCCAATCATTCTATGAAGACCATTTTTATCCATTGGTATTGAGCTTATCAATATCCAAAGTGGAGAACTCTATCTAGGAGTTTCCTATAAATAATTACGTTTTAGAATCCACAAGGAAATCATGAACTATGACAAGAAATAAGAAAATGAGTTTGGAGAAGAAAAATACATGAAGTTGGGGGTGTCACTGAAAGTGATGATCTACATGATATAGTTGTAGTTTTTGAAGGGGCTACACTAAATAAAAGATCAAATAGGAAGAAATAGAATATGAGAACTAAGACCAATGACACCATAGGAGTGATCAACTTCACCACATTTGATAATGGATAAAATATGGATAGTCAATAAACTTCTATTTAGTTTATTAGTATTGAAGAAGAAATGGTGGATCGTTCCAATGGATATCATGAAAGTACTGCCTTTTGGAAGAATTAACCTAATAAGAGAAGATGGAAAGGGACTGACTTACAAGGATAGGAAAAAATGACCCCATTTATGGACCTCGATGAGGTAAAAAAAATTCATTCATTTATAATTTTTGTTAATTCTGAAGTATAATAGTTCGATCTAGTTACGTTAGAGAAAAGTTCATTCATGATATAACCTGAGTTTTTTATATTTTTTGTTTAATGTTTTTTTCCTGAGGAATACATGAACTTGCCCCAAATTTCATAAACATCATTTATTATGTCCTATAACTTCAGATATTTATTTTTAATTTGTTGAACCTTCCTGACCAAGGATGGAAACAAGAATCATCACACAAAAGAAAGGCATAATGGACCAATACACATTATGGATTATAACTAGGAATTATCTATATAGAAAACATCAAAGAAACATTAAAATGTGAGTAATCTCTTCAATTTTAAATCTTAATACCATATTTACCGTCTTTAATTTCATTAAAGATATTAACTACTAATTTCATGCCCCGCATTTTTTTTGTTTTTTTAATCAAATGAACTACGATAAAAAATCTACTTATGATAATTATCATGACATGAATTTAGATTTCTTTGTTATTAAATTTTAATGAGTACATGGGAGAAAAAATCAATAGGGATAAGCATAGGGATTAATATTTTGAAAAATCATATTTAAGGAAACATTTTAATCATTATAAATAAAATTTTATGGATATTTGGTCATAATTTTAATTTTCAATATTTGAATTAATTGATGTAATTACCTGTATACATTTTTATGGCAAATTGTCCAAAATGTTCATCTAATTCTAGAGACGTGCTTTGAGCTAATATTTCCCATTTTATCTATAGAATATTTCATGAGTGAAACTCAAGAATGTTCTCTTGTAACACTTTCCTGGCATGTTATCAATGTTATGACTGGACAGAATCACTTTTAATTTGATTGAGGAATATTTTTTAACCTTTTTCTTTGCACCCACCTTACATTAATTATCTTTGATTCCCGTAGAATTATTGAATATCCTTGTTAGGAAATAAGCTGAGTTACAATACTATCATATCCATTCATAGATTCCACTAAATATATTTCATGACACATAAAAATACAATGTTTGTGGTGATATTTTTCATGGTCTATGGGGATATGATTTATTGAGTAGACACTAATAAGGGTTTTCCATGATATTTATTTATACATGTTTTCATAATTCACATATATTTTTTGAAAAAAATTGAAACAAACTTGTTGTGTCTTTAGAGGATCTAAAATCACCATTACTATAATGATGTTATTTTCATCATATGTGGGTAGGTGGTGAATGTGACCTTTTTCTTAATCAAAAATTTTGAAAAAACAACGAATAAACAAAGCATGATATAATGATTAATTCATTGTACCTAATTTTTTTCATAAGACTACTTTGAGATATTGGGGGAAGAAAGAGTTGATATATTTATAGGGTTATTTTTATTGAGATTATCTTTTTATCATGAATTATTATTTAGAGTTAAAAATTCATTTTTATCTTTATTTTAACATCATTTACCCACATTACCTAAAGCCTCAAAGTCATTTGAACCAAATGATGAAGCCCTCGAGATTATTTATGCTTCTATCTTTATAAAGTGGAGATGTTAGATGTCTTAAAGGCCAATGGTATGTAACATGTTCTTGAGGTATTTGAGGAAATATGTTTATTATTATACATTGACTATGATTGGAAAAACTCAATGTGAGGGAAATTTAAAATGGAATTATTTTCAATAATGAATTGAAAAATAGAAACGGATAAATGAAAAGGAATAGATATTTTGAAGGAAAAAATTAAAATACATGGTAGATTTTTTTTCATTGAAATGTGAGGTGTTAAATAATTTTATTTATGTGATGGTGGAATACTTTATTTCCCATTTCCTCAATTTCTTTATTTGACATTAAATTTAAATCATGGTATAGATAGCGCCTTTTGTAGTTTTTTGAGTTCCATCATTAAGGACAAGTCTAATTTCATGTGTGGGGAATTTTTATAATCCCATTTCATACATGAATAATTGATATATGAATGTATCAATTTAGATGTATAAACGATATTTTTTCATGAATATTTAATAAAATTGTTCATATTGGTCCGAATGAAAATTTTTGTTGGAAATGAAAAAAAAACCCTAAAGAGATCATGATTGACACTAAAAATTTGATTCATGTGATGTGTTATGTCAATGGGTTTCTTTTTAGGGTCAAAAATGAAGAAAAATATTAGACATGGTGAAACAAATTACATTCGGTGAAAAAATTAAATGTTTTGTATAGATTACACATAATGAAAATATTTCATATGGTGAACTGATAACATATGGTGAGAAAGTTAAGATAGCCCAGAAAAAACTAGGTTCAATTTATTAAGGGGTATTGACCTAATTTATAACACCAGAATCACACATGTCATCTTTTTTACCCATATTAAATTCTATTTTATGTTGTGTGATACCATCAAGAGATACAAATAAGGGGACATGTTACTACTATCATGATGATTCAAAGGTTGATGCTTACAATCTGAAGTTGTGTTGTGCAGGGTCCCACCAATTTCATCTATATTCATTAATTATTATTTATTTTGATCCCTATAGTTACCGAATCACAAGGATGAAGGGGTAACCCAACCTTGTGTTAGTGTTGTATAGTGGTAGGGGGAAGGTGTTATTAGATTTATTGATTCTTCATTATTCATATATTGGGATTGTCGTAGTTTATTTATTGAATTTCCAATACCATTATTTTACTTTTATCTTGACCATTGTTATTTGAATTATAATGTTACATTTTAATTGTACAAATGGTTAACTTTAATTAAGGCATGGTCATTGTAACATTATGGGAAACTAGGTTTAAAATGATATTGAGAAAATATAGATTCAACAAAACCCTAAATTATGAGAACAAGTAAAATATTGGATTTTCATTCCAATGGGTGGATTCGATAACCATCAGATATCTCTCTTCTCAAATATAATGCCAAAGCTGGATTAATCAATTT
This sequence comes from Viscum album, assembly GCA_963277665.1. Taxonomy (NCBI): domain Eukaryota; kingdom Viridiplantae; phylum Streptophyta; class Magnoliopsida; order Santalales; family Viscaceae; genus Viscum; species Viscum album. The sequence continues at coordinate 1,441,413,958 of OY728159.1, forward strand.
ATTTTCGTAAATCCAATTTCACCTGAATCCTATATCTAGAAACCCCTAGTACACTTTTGAATCTGATTTTAAAACTACTAATCTACTTTTTCTTTCATCTGTCGCTTTCCTCAAATCAATCAAACCTGCCTGTTATTAAAATATTTTTTAAATTTTAATAAATAACTTCTTTTGAAAACCAAATTAAACTAATTAACAATCTCTCCATGTTTCACCTTAAACTTTCTTATAACTATATTTTAATTAATTGACAAGCATAGTTTGGGTTTTTATAAATTTTTTTATTTGGTTATGCCTAATGGAAATAATGATGCCCTTTAGTTCTGTTAGAGGCCAACTCCTTAGAATCCTCAGTCAACATCATTGAATAAGTCCTCATACTGATAGAATTGTATACTACATTGTCCTTCCCGGAAGTATAGACTATCATATAGTCATAATCCTGGAGTAACATTATCCAAATCCTCTACCTTAAGTTAAGATCCTTTTGAGAGATAATGCAGTTGGAAATATTTTTTTCAAATAGATGATAAACCATCCTCTCACAAGGTACTATCTCCACATCGTCATGGTGAAGCACATCACAACCAACTCAAGATCGTGTTTTATATAGTTATGGTCATCAGGTATCAACAACCTAGATCCATAGGAAGTCACCACCTACCTCTCTATCAAAACCCAACAATGTTTTTCTATAAATAATTAATAAACACTATGTACTTAAAACTAACCACTATAAACCTCGAGATGGGATCGGGCATCTATCTCTTAATCAACTCCTAAAAGTACTGCTGGTACCTTTGCATCGACACGAATGGATACCCCATCTGAGTCCAATCATTCACAAGTGATAATCACATAGATAAATAAAGAATTAATCTCTTATAGTATCCCTCCAAATCAATGAATCTTCACACCTTCATCTTGTCATGGATTTATCCAAAGAGAAAAATGACTCAACCTTGGTTGGGTCCACTTATACACCATCATCTAAGATGATGAGTCCCAAAAAGTAGACTTAGAGTATCTAAAACTAACACTTGGAGAGATTCCCATGAATTTGGTTCTCTTAGAGTATGTCCAGTATCATCCCTAGGTGTCTTTCATGCCCACATTGGATAATGTGTACACTATGATATCATTGAATAAGACTACACCAAACTTATCTAATAAAGGATAAAATATTTGATTCCTGATTCCCATGAACAATAATATATTATTCTCCATGTTGAATGGTATCACCATGTACACATAGTGACCATAGAAACATTAGAATTTCGACTTTGGGGTATCGTCATCCCTTACTTGCCGTAGGTGATAGTCTAATATTAGGACAATCTTCAAGAATCATTATGCCCCTCTAAACTGATCGAAGAGGTCATAAATCCATAGTAGTGGAAACATTTTGTTCATAGTCACCTGGTTCTTGTTTCTATAATCTAAAAACAACCTCAAGCACCACTCTTACTTCTTTCCAAACAACACTAGGGCTACCCATGGGGAGAGTGTGTCTAACAAATATCTTCCTCTAAAAGTCATTTAATGACACTGATAGCTCACGATGATATATGCGATAAATCTCATAAACTGTTGTAGATATCATGGTTATCCCATGGTGTAACAAATTATAGAATTCTATCTATCAGTTGGATAGTATGCCTGACTTATCCTTAATAAAGATTTTCATGTAATCATTCACCATTGAAGGAAATTGATAGCCTATAGAATTAAATACTCCTAGAGTCATTTTAGCTAACCGGTGAGTATCCTGCTACAGTATCTTATGTATGGGTTCATCCTACTTTTTTTAGAATCCTTCTCAAAAACTAATGAAACCCTCATCCCATATATATAGACAAACCACATCCTCCACCTAAAATATTCAAAATATGCATGTAATGTATACAGTCATACCATTCCTAAGATGATAACCTAATTCCTTATCATTAACACTAAGAGATCCTATAAAAAATACCTCCTACAAGCATCAGATCACAATATCATAAAGGGTGTGTTATCGCCAAGTAATCTATATTATGTGTCGCCAAGCGCATTGGATGAGATCTCAGTCATGACATGGTACCACTATTTGTACCATGTTTGATGCTCATTTACTTATTCATGTTAGTGTACCACTATTTGTGTTCATATACACGGTCTTGTCTGAGTACTCGGTCATGACTGTTTCCTCTTCTTGTCATAGTGTACTTCTCCCAGACTTTTCTCATGTATCTTCCATGATAGACGTGGATCCAAAAATGTAGGGTCACGCGAAATGTGACACCTGTAACATAGTGTGTGATATATTAATTCCATATGGAAACCTAGGATATTGGCCAATTCCCCACAAATCATGTGTGTTCTTTTGTTACACACATTGTAATATGAAAATTTCCAAAATATTCAGGTCATCATGGGGATTCTTCTACTACTATTAACACCTGTGTTTCTCACCACCAACCTCATTTGAGATCATTGATCTCATTATGCTATATATCTCTATTATTGTAGATCTGATTCCTCCTATCTAAATTGATCTAGAAAGACCACTTCCATTATGCCAACACTATACACCAAATTGTGGAACAAGGGTCCTCCAATCCATTCTCATTTATCATTAATCACTCTCCACTATTGTTGATAATCGATCACTTACTTGATATAAATCTATATCTTTGGTATTTATCCATTTAAACAAATTATAGGCATACAATGTTTGAATACCAAGTATTAATAGAACTTCAGGTAAATAAGTTCTCACATTGAACATGTGAAGAAATGAGGGAGAAAAACATAAACAAATTAAAGAGGAATGAATTTTTTTTCCTTGTTTATGTTGGCCTCAATACATTTCCCCTAGAAAAATGAATGAATAATCCAAATAATTTATAATTTTAAATCCCCAAATCCCCAAAAATAAACCCATACCCATAAAATGATACACCCATAAATCAATTTTTTTGACTGATTCATGTTTCTTGTGGGATAATAAAATAGGGAGAAATCCTTATAAATTAAACTTCATACCTCATGATTGGATCCATCTCTAATGAATAAATATATTTTTTCTTAGTCATTAGGATTATTGACATGTTTTGGTATCATTGGTGATCCAGGTGGAACTGTGATCGATGATCCCCGATCTCATCGTTGTTAATGCTCAACCATGCACTCCTCTCAATTCTTCTGTTTTTCTAAATAACACTACAAATTCTCTACAATAGGGGTTAAATATGAAAATGTGAGGTCATTGAATCAATAAAAATAAATAAATTTATTTATTTTATTATTTAGATCTGTGATAAAGTTTTAGAAAACACCCAATGCTGATGAAGATTATAGCGCACATAGGAATAATCCCACGTTCTAGAATCAAAGACAATCTTAAATTTCCAATCCGAGACATCATTCAATATTTATTTTAATTTTTTAGGATAAATATATTAATTTGATATTAATACATTTAATATTTTAAAAATATCAATTCCAAGCTCATTGGACTATGAAATATCATTTTTTTTATCGCTTGGCATTGAAAATCTACTCTATATATTCCAAATATTTAAATGAAAAAAACCATTTCATTATAATATCATAATTTTTATGAAATAATAATGATATAAATTTGAATTTAAACTTTATAAAACGCATTTCTTGAATAAAAGTTAACTTAAGGAGTAAAAAAATTAAAAATAAACATAGTTTTGAAATATCTATTTAATTTTTTAAAATCTAAGTTATATTTTATTCTAAAAAAACTATATTCGGATTGGTCAATTTTATAAAATATTGGAAAGATTAATTTAATTTCTATGTGTGTGAAAATTTAATAGACAAATATATTTTAAAATTTTAAAATAATTAATGTTATTAGTATTCGGATTATTCGATGTATTTTGACTAAATATTAAATTAATCATTACATTATTATAAAATATCACCCCTATTGGATTTATAAACACCCCTCCTCCACTGCATTCTTGTTATTTCTAAAATACATTACTTTACCAAATATCATCCATATTACCTCTCTATACTCACGTAGACATGTACTTAAGACTCTGGTTTGACCAAAGCCAGTCTTATGAAGGATTTAAGAGTAATCCAACGGAGGCAACTCGAGGATAAAGGTGATGATCTCTCACCATTCCCACTTCTTTTGAAACACATATTTTTAAAATCTATTTTTAAAAATCATTTTATGTATTTACATCATTATAAATATATTTTATTCCCATCCATTTCACAAATTTACAGTGGGAGATCACTCATTTCTATCATTGAACCATTATTCCACAATTTATTATAGTGTCAAAGTAAGTTTTCTCAATCCCCTCATTATTTTAATATTTTATATAATTTTAACTTAAATAACCTTTTAATCTCTTCTTAATTTACAACCATGGTTCTATTCCCATATTATTAGCATCAATTTTATCCATTTTAAATGAGATATCACTCGTTCCCTCCCACCAAACCCTTTATCATTAGTCATTGTAATATCGAAATATTGGTATAAAAAATTTCATCATTTCTTTCAACATTAAATTTTATGCCTTCAAATAACATAATTATTTTTTAAAAGTGAACATAAAATATTATTTTTTTTTAAACGTAATTTTTTGTTATAAAACAAAATTTCTTCTTGGTTTTTCAATTATTTTAAACAATTATTAAAAATATCACTCACTCGTGGTGGGTTTATAATAGTTATTTCAATGATGATGTCTTGTTTTCACATATTACTTTTATGAATATAGACAGAAATTTATACCAAGACTGAATATAAAATTATTAATTAATTATTAAAAACTATATTAATATTGAATAATAATATATTCATAATAATAATTGTAATAAATGTAATAAATAAATTTCATTTAAACAATTTAATATAATATTTTAAAGAACCACTTGGTCATTTTGAACATTCTTGATAAATATATTGAACTATAGAACACATTTAATTCTTAAATAATTTAAAACATATTCCATGGAACTTTTGGAGATTATGGACCTATTTTACAAGGTCCTTAAACTAATATCATTATATTAAATAATTTTTTGAGTGATTAACCGAATTACCTCAGAACAAAAAAACCTAGAAAGTTTTAAATATTAAATGAATATTAAGTTATAATAAATATAGTTAAATGGTTATTATGTAAAAAAGTTTTTTAAATTTAAAAAAAAATATTTTTTTAGATGGTTGTCTAGTTGGTTTATTTATTTATTCCTTACAAGACTTTAAAAAATAATTCATTTATTTAATATATTATTTTCAGTCACAAACTTGAAAATTTTTAAGACTCTTAAACTGAGTACCATATCCAAATTCTATCATTTTTTACATATATAATTAGAGAATATTCATAGGAGTGATATAATGTTTTGGGACATTTACAATCCTCAGGTATAAGAATTTTCAGGATCAAATCAATATAAAAATAAATTAATATTTTTATATTGATATTCAAGTAGAAATGTAATTGACATGTCATCGTGATATCGAAAATGATGTTCCACATGGGGATGATGTGGGATTATAGATAATTTGGTATGAGAATTTCTATTTTGAAACTTTACATACCATTTTTATAGTATTTCATTATAATATTAGTGATTGGAATTAATTTGGTGATCTATGATAAGAATTAGATAAGGAAATATTTATTTTCCCTACCTATCTAATTCCTTCAATTATTGGAAATTGATATGAGAAACACATCACCCTATTATCTTCATTGGTTGCACAATCACATTATAAATATCATCTCCCTTAATACAATAATGGATGTAATTCTTCGTATTTTTGGTGATAATGAAGAATGGGGAATGAAGAATGATCATGGATCATCGGATAATTTTCACTAAGTATGAAAATTATTATTGTTATTCCAACACCCTTAATTCCTTATATCTCACATTATTCGATTAACCATCTTGAATAAAATTTTCAGGACTTTTTATAGAGAATAATTTCATTTTTTATGTAAATATAAAATAGGTTCCTCATAAGTTGTCATTCAAATAATATATTTTAACAAGAAATGATTTTATTTTAATAATAAAACTTTTAAATTTTGTAATTCATTTATTAACGTTGAATGTGGTGGATTATTTTTTAAAAGATAAAAAAATTGATTTCAAGGTAAATAAGAAAGTTTTTATGAGAATTCTATTTAATGATAATTTAGAGTAACATAAATATTTAAATTTTAATTTCTTATTTTAAAATAAATCAAGTTATAATTCACTTTTTTTCAATATTATACTAATCATGGAATTATTTTGTCCACAAAGCCTCCAATGAAATATTAGTTCTAGAAATCGAAAATTTTTACAATATTATTACACTAATGGTGTTTGTTCTTGTTGTCAGTTGTTATTATTTTTATTCACCATTAATAAATAATTCGTTGATTATTTAAAATATTTACATTTTCACAAACTCGTTGAAGAAATCTCACCATGGAAAATAATTTATTCTTCACTTCTACTCGTCTTCTACATCAAACCCAAAAGAGAACATATTTCTTTAGAAGTGTGGATCTTAATTTCACAACCAACTCCTTGATTATAGACCTCTCATCCATCTATCTTGAGTTTGAATATTATTTGTAGAAGTTTTAATGGAGGAAAATTGGGAATCACTGGTTTTATTGCAAAGAAATGAAAGTGTGAAGGGTTCTGGATATAGATCAGTGAACAAATGGATTTAAATGGTCTGGATGATGAAGGATGAAAAAAATAACCCATGTGAGGTGTGATATTGATTTTTGGAGCATCATGATCATTAGACAGTGGATGTATTGTTAGAGATGGATATGATATTGGTTTTTGTAGAGAAAATTAATGTTTCTAGAAATTCATTTCAATAACAATGTGTAGTTTCTCACCACTCATAAAGTTTGTTATCATCTTGGTTTATTATTTTTAAATTAATTAAACCCAATACATACCTTTGAGATTTGTTCCATGTGACTCGCTATTTAACTTGGATTGAGTAGATGTGACATTTTAAATATTACACACTATATGACTATATGTTGCATGTCATAAAATTAAAGACCTAGTTTCTTTGCATGTTCCCCATGTACTCACCCACTCAACAGGGGATGAATCACATGGAATGTGCATCACCACAAATGTCATGTATTCTTGGAAAAATGGCATTTTGTTTACAGGATGAACACTTCTAATATCCATGTATTTACCCACACATTTTGATCTTCTCGAGATTTTTTTTCATATTCTATTATAAGAATTAGGATATTTAAACTCCTAGATATCCCTTCTTAATTGACAATAACATTATGTAGCCTGTAGGGGAACATTGTACACCCTATATTGGAATTCTATATAAAATGATGTATGTAGTAATATTTATAAAAACCTCAAACCCACACTCCTAAATTTTGTTATAAAATTATAATACCTAAATTATTTGATTTTATATCGATAAACATGAGAAAATTTTATCCATCAAAAACATATAACATTAAATAGAACTATAAGGACATATATATACCCAATGATCTTCTAGGATTATAGTTTTATATAAATAATACAAACTCTTACATAAAAATAACAATGTATTTATGTGAGTATTTCTTTTACTATATCCATATTTTATTATTCTTCATTAAGTCTTCAGCATCACCCATATGAAACCCTTCTAGACATATCTTACAATACATTGATATTTATAACATGGGAAAAAATAAGAAGGTCAGGATCAAATTCTATGTAATGGTAAATATATTCATTGACTATTGAATATATTCTATGATAATAAGATGAGCATATGGGTATGAGAACATATTCAAAGTGCGTGATCATTAAATAGGAGAATTCATACCAATCAAAACCCATATCATTTAACATGTGACATGGAATAAATATTTATCAAATTTAATAATACTAATAATAATAATCAATAATCATGAGCCATGTGATGTTAATATTGATCCAAGAAACCCTCAAAAACTCAAAAAAAGTGTATGAAAAAATTGAAGGTGTCTTAGAACACTATATTCATCACTTGTGTCAAATCATGTTTGAAGTAAATAGATCTTAGTTAAATATATAAGATAAACCACCCTAGTTTACTCCCTCCTTCTTGATTTTAAAGACAATAGACATTACCCAATGTGTTGGAGAAATATATCAGGCTCAACCATCATATAAAATATATCATAATTTCCCATTATCATGTTCTATATTAGGCATAACCATACACATAAATAATTTCCATGTACCATGATTTAATTTAACACATGGGATGTTTCATTCTCATCATTAAACTTTTAAAAACAGATTTCACTCCTTTATAGCATGATTTATCTAAGGAAATGAAATGGTTTTAGAACAATCACTTTAATAAAAACATTATATGTCATTTAGATAAATAATGTGAATGGTATCATAAGATCATATTCATTATAAATTTAATGAATCATTCAAGGATTTTTACTGAGATGATAAATCATTTAAAATAACTTTTAAAACTTTTCGTTGAAAACACAAGAAAATTACATTTTCTTTCAATTCCTTTAAAAAATAAAGATTCAAGAAATTGAAAAACATATTTTCATTGAAAATAACTATTCAGTCTTGTAAATTCAACTTTATATAAAAGAGGAGTTATGACATTGGGATAATTTTGTCACATGGTATATGATAAATCAAGGATTTTTTTTCACAACATTGGTAAAAAGTACCTCATTTGGAAAATAAAAACAATATTCCTTATAAAACATTTCATAGAAAGTAAAAAATTTAGAAAAATTACTTAAATCATTTTTGGATTATATTAAAAAAATTCTTGAAAACATTTAAAATAAAATATAGACCTGGAAGACAAAATTCCCAACCAAATAGAAAAATAATTTATAATTTTATTGAAAATATTATTTCAGACATCTAAATACATGGAAAGTGGAAATGAAAGAAAAACATGTAATTCCCATAAAATTATATTGGATCGAAAATTATATTGGGTTTAATATATAAATATCATATAATTTCCCTAATGAAAACTAAAAAAACAATCTTGACTAAAGATGATACTATGAAATAAACCATTGCAACTTTTGAAAAATTTGATTCATGACCCCCATGAAATAAATAAAATAAAATAAAGCTTCAACTACCATTACTCTAAATATTTATCTTATAACTTATTAAATCTGAATTATATACACTATAAAAATTTAATAAGTGGTGAATATGACATATATCCAACATAAATAAAAGTGAAGTAAGAAACCTTCACAAAGATTATAATATTGACGTGATACTTAATCAATGAAGTGATTATTTTCATTGAAATTTAATCTGTATAAAACAATTTGATATCTAAAATAAGATAATCCAAGGCCATTCAATGTATAATATTATCAAAATAATGTAAATGATGAAAATATATAACCAAATCAAGGAAATATTAGTTAAGAAACCCATTTCCTCATGTCCCGACATCGAATATATGTCCTCAAAATCCTCTATAATAAATATGTGTTAATTATTTAATTTTATAAATAACCTTTTATAGGTTTATTACATTATTTGTAAACCATTTATGATAATAAATTATTATTTTTTAAACTATTAAGTCCATAATAGTTTTTTTGAGGATTTTTATTCATAATCGCAAAATGAAATTGGTAGGATGAACATTGTAAAAGAGATTATAATTACCTAATATCCATAATAATAATAATCATACAATTTTCTTTCTTCTATATCAATTATAATTGTAGGGTTGGCCTCAAGAAGAAGTTGTATGCGCATAAACATGAGTAAGGATTTTACTTTTAATCGGATTGAAAATAAAGAATTCTAATATTATAGTATATTTATAGAATAATTATGAGGTCATAAAAATCAAATAGGTTTATTAAATTCATCCCCATGACAATCCATGATAGGTAGTTTTTAAATAATGTGGTACCTTGCACTTTGGACACGATACTCTACATGCACGCAAAACCGATGATTCAGTTTCAACAATTGGAATGGTATTGGGATAGATGATATATAATATTACAAAAATTAAAATTATTTAATTAATAATTTATATAAACATTAAATCTCTCATAATAATAATCCAGCAATGTTGGTAATGAAATATGAAATTCATATGTTTGTGAGGTAGTTGTCTGCATGTGTGCACGAATGATTATTCAATTTCCCATTTTATGGAAAATGAGAAGAATAAGATTATGAAATTAACATAATAAAATCTAAATATATTTTTGATATAGATTTTATTATATTATAATTTTTTGGATATAATTGATGGAGGTATAAGAAGAAGTATAATGAAAACTCTCGGATAAGATGATTAACTCCTCTTTAGAGAACCTCCTTTTGATCTCCCCTTATGAACCATATGGATGGTATTTTAAGACTAGTAGCACCTATGTATTGTATATATTTATGTTATAAGATTTTGTATTGAGTTTTTTTAAGATAAGTGGCTCTTGATGTGTGAAAAATATAGAAAGAGTGTTATCCTTTTATATGTGAGGACAAGGTCATCTTTAAAATTTCTTAATGTATAAAAATAAAATAAAATTACATTAATTTAATGGTGTAAAAATTGATATATTTTAGATATAAGTTAAAGAAGTATGGAAACTCTTATTGGATAATATTTTGACATGTTTAGATGATTTTTTAACATTTATCTTTTGATGGTTATTGTGATATCAAATTGTTATTTTAGTGGTCGTGTAAGAAGCAATAAAAGAAAAGTGTCACATAAGTGTAAAATGGTTTATAAGATCTAAAATATACCATTAACATAGAAAATGAAAATATATTTATTATTTTGAAATCATTTATTAAAAAATTATTTAACTAAATATATCACTAAAAAAATTTCAATACTATTCACATGATTGGATTTAAAAAAAATATTTCCAGGCAGTAATGTTGATTTAATATAAAATTTTAAAATTTTACTAATATATTATATTTATCCAAAAAATGACGGAATGATATATATCACCCAAAAAATATTACTTAATATTTGTTAAAAATAATTTACATTATTTTTTTATTCCTTGTCTAAGCATTCTGCCAATGCTATGTAAGAATTTGAGGTAGTTATTTCTTCACTAATATTTGAATATAATTTTTAATTATAATAAAATATATTAATTTTAAAAATAAAATTTCAAAATAATTTATAAACAATTATAACCAACTTTGATTTGGCATAAAATATTATAGTCATTATCAGAAAGAAAGAGACATTTTGGCGTATTCCATTAAATAAAATAATATAAGGATCATTACCAAAGAAAAATTGAACCAGAATTCCATATTTTATAAAATATAGTCCTGTTTGTTAAACTAATAAAATGAAATATAATCATGTGTATGGATTATTTGGAACCATTATTTCGTAGTTTTAACCTTGTTCAACTTGTTTTACCCATACCATGATGACATATTTTTATAACGGTTAATCTCCATTAGGATCAAAAATAATGTTGAACTATTTACCAAATTTGGATATTATGATTCCATGTATAGAATAAATATTATTAAATTTACTCACATAATTATAATAAACTAATTTTAAAATAAACCTGCAAAACGTGACAGAAAAAAACTTCCAAAAAAATGCAATTTTAAGTATAAACTATTTTTTTAGAAAAATTAAGTATAATATTGATTTAAATGAAATTAATTTGATTGTTTTTAATCCAAATAATTTATAAAATTTTTATATCAATTCAAAAATGGTACTTTCAAAAAACATGAATTGGAAAGGCATTTTTTTACTAAATAAAAATTCATCACTATTCATTCAAAAATTAAACATCTGAGAAAAATCACAACATTTCAACTTAAGATAATTTAGATATAATGATTTAACTAGTGATATAATTTTAATCATATGAAATTTAAAAAAAAATAAATATTAATTATAATATTCACTAAAAATGACATAAAATACATTTTTGAAAAAAAATGTATTTTTAAAGAATAAAATGACATTAATAAAAATTGAGAATTAATTTCCAAAGAATTAATCAAAAAAATTTATTTATTAAGAACTGTATAAATAAGTATATTTCTTAATAGGGTTACTCCAAATAAAATCCTCCAATTCAATGGATGTGTTATAATGGTCATATTATAATAATAATATTTCACAGTCAATAAAGATCAGTGGTGTGTGTCATATATATTATCAAAAATTATTTTCTTTTAAAATATAAAGGTATTATATTATTCCCCACATTAATAAATTGTATCCTTGAAATTTTATCTTTAGACCGGTATTCAAATATTTAACAATTGAAAATACGTTTGTTGAAAACCCACATTGTAAAAAGTCTTAACAAACCTTCTTTTAGAAAATAGGGGATGCGAAATATGAAGGTTTTCTAGAATAATCCCTAACTTGGTCCCCAAATAGAATAACGTTGTCAGTGATAGAAATTTTGACCTGAAGGTGAGAATTAATGTCCAAATGATGATAGTGTGTGATAAAGATTATGGATCACAAGAAATTTAATAACTATTAGAAAGTCAATGACCAAAAAACCATAAACCAATGAGGTGTGAAAATACCATAAATTCATCAAAAACTGAAGGTAATAGGACAAAATTGTTATTTCTATTTCTTTTTCAAAGAATTTATAAATTCATATAACTTCCATACTAAGAAAAAATGTAAATATACTTGACTTTCATTAAATACATAAAAATAATTTCACACTTTGGTTGAATGTTCCAAATATTTTCCAACATTATATCATATTTGACTCAAAATGATGAGAATGAATATCTAATTTCTGAATCATTATAATCCACATCTTACAGACCATAAGGTAAATAAAAGGACGAACTGATATTCTTCGTATCTTTACTAAATCCAAAATCATTAGCACATGATAAGATAAAACAAAAATAAACCTTTATATAAACATGTCAAAAATTAATCTCTAATATATAAATAATAAAACCCACATGTTTTATCTATGATCATTCCAAAATTAGTTTAACAATAAACATCATTAAAATTTGTTTTCCCCAAAATAACTTAAATTGTTTTTGAATCGTATAATATAGTGAACTTCACCAAATTAACAAGAATCATCTTTAAATAATAACCTAGGAGGTTATACATATATTGATTATAAATATCTCGTAAAACATTACCTTGTAAAAACATAATTTTACAACCATAAGGTTAACTCAATATCTAATAGACCATAATTACCTCAATGGTGTATCCTACCAAAACCCTAGTAAATGATCAAATCACCTTATGCTATAATCACTTATATTATTGTAATGATAATGTTCTCTATTGAACATATGATCAACCTTGAACATCTAAAACCATAATAGTATCAATAAGTCTTAATTTAAGCTCACTTGAAAACATCCTATTCTATAAAGTTGTCTAAACCCAATACAAACACAAACTATAACAAACCTTAACCCAATGCTGATTTTATTACTAAAAAAATAATATATATATTTATATCCTTGATAATAATAAATGTAGCATAATTTTATCCATGAAAATCTTATACAATTAAAGCGAAATATTGTATCACTTACATACACAATGTCTTTTTAGGTTTACATTTTTATAAAATTAGGAAAAACTCATACAAAAATATACTCATGTAATTAAGTAGAATTTTTTTTCACTATACCGGTATGTTTTTATTCCACATTAAGTATTAATTATCAGCCACATAAAACCATTTTATACATATCTTAATTAATATTGTAGATTAATACCTGTGGAAATAAAAAATAAGAAAGGGGACTTCTAATGTTCAATAAGGTTAATTGTAGGCATTAACAATTTTATTTCATTAATGAGAATAAGATAAGAATAAGGGTTTGATAACATATTCTAGGTGCATGTATATTATATAATATAATTCATACCCATAAAAACATAGATCATTTAGCTTATGATATGAAATAAATATTTATCTAACGAAAGAATATAATAAAAAATAATCATGTGCTATTTTATATCAATCTTGATCAAATTAACCATTAAAAACATATAACATGAATATAAATAATGTTATGTTATCTTATATAATTATCTTCATCAGTTATTTTTACTCATGTATAAAAGAACTGGAGAGCTGCTAAATCCATAGAAGAAACCTCCCCGGTTAACTCCCTCCTTTTAAAATTAATTGAAGAGGAACATTACCCAATGCATTATAGAGCTATATCAGGATCACTTGTCCTCATCAATAATTTCCAAGTACCAGAATTGAACATAAAACGTCTAATATTTCATTTATACGATCATAATTTTTAAAACAACTTGCATTCCTTTATAACACGATTCAATAATAGAAAAGTAATGGGTTTAATGTTAATTACATTAAAATCACCATTGTAATAAATTTTGTGAAATAAGATGAACGTAACAATAAGTTAATATTATAAATTATGTATTTGAATCACTAAAGTATGTTGACTATATGGAAGTTACTATAAAATAACATTTAAAATATTTTCATCAAAACATGATAAAATACTCTTTTATTTCGGTAAATTTAAAAACTACAAAAACACAATAGGTCAAGAATATGATTTTATTTGAAACAAACCATGGAGACTATTAGAGTGAACATTGATATAATGAATAGTTATGGTGGTGAGAAGTTATATTCTTGTGGTATATATTATTACAAACAAATTCTCATACAATTGGTAAAAATTACCTCATTTAGAAAGTAACATGAATATTCCATTTAAATTTTTTTATTGAAAGTAAAAAATAGATAAAATTGAATTCAATTAATTATTTTAGAATATTAAAACATTATTGAAATTTTTTTAAAGAAAATATAGATATGGAAGAAAATATTCCCAATATAACAGAACAAATAAGTTGGTTTTTCTTAATAAAGTTTTTTTTTGTAATTTTGAGTGTTAGAAAGAGTAAAATTAACTGAAAACTTGTAATTTTAAAAAAATAATATTAGGTTTTTAAAATTCATTAATTATATTATATAAATATCATATAATTACACCAATAGAAACTTAAATATATACAATACTAAATAAGGATGAAATTTTGAAAAAAAACGTTACCACTTTGGTAACATTTGAATCAGAAACCCCTTGAAATTAATATATTCAAATGAGACCTTAAAGGAAATAAGTATAAATATATTACAGATATACAATATTAATTTTCTGTTATATACACCACACAAATAATGTAAGTGATAAATATGGAAAATGTATCAAAAAAATAATTGTGAGACAAGAATCCTTTAAAAAGATCATAACACTAATGTAAGAATTAATAAATTAATTGATTATGTGTTACAAATTTGAATCCACAAAAAAAGTTTAAATAAAACATAAAATAATTATATTTTATTCCATATATAATATTACTATAACAAAGTTAATAAATAATTTATATATCCCAATGAATGTAAATTCAGTTGATAAACCCCTCACATCGAGTTCCAATATGATTTTCTTGAATTTTAACAACTATATAATAAAATTATAAAAATTATTTACTTTTTTAGGAACATATGTTGTTTTATTAATTTATCATTAAACAATTTATTTCAAGAAATAAAATTTTATACAAGAAATAAAATTTTATAGTCATTAATAAAAATAATCCATGAACAAGTATATATATTGGCTCGTGATGTAGAAGTCTTCATGTACACAAGTGTGATATTTTTACATTTCATTGAATGTAAAATAAAGAATTAAAATAATATATTATCTTTATATAATCTTTATAATGTTATAAATATAAAATAAATTCATTAAATCCATCCCCATGACCATCTAAGATATAAATGTGTTGGAAAACAATGTACAAAGCTATGTGGAGACGGTAGTCCATACGTACGCTTGGGCAATGATTCCATTTTTAACAATTAGAATGATATTAAGATAATTGATATATAATATTTTAAAAAATTATCATGAAATTAATAATATATATATATATATATATTAAATCCAACATAAAAATCAACCATTAAAGGTGGTTATGAGAAACAAAATTCATCGGTTTGCAAGGCGGTAGTCCGTACAGGCACACAAAAGACAGTTTCCATTCTCATTTCATGGAAATGGAGATGAATAAGGATATATAATTTACATTAAAAATATAATTATATTTTAGATCATTAAGGTTTTAAATTGTAACTTCTATGAATAAATTTAAGGAGTCAGAAGAAGTAAAATGACAATACTCTGTTAATAGGATTGCCTTATTTTATTAAAAACCTCAATTGGATCTATCCTTAAGGACCCTTAGGATGTAAATTTAAGAAGACCAAAACCTATACAATGTTTTTAAGGAAGTTAATAAGATGTTTTTGAATGTTTTTTCAAGAGAATAAGTTCTTTAAGATTTAATAATAGAGGATGGGTGGTATCATATAAAAAGTGATTGTAGGAGCATCTGTGAAATTACAAAGAATATTAAAATAATATAAACTAATTTTCATAAAAAACTGAAAAAAAACTATATATTTTCAAAATAAATGTGATTATAATTTGAAATACTATTATCCAATGACATTGATCAACGTTTTGGTGATGTTTTCACACTTATATTTTTGTTTTAACCCGCTAATAACCCTTCAAATGGTTACCATGACATGAAAGTGTTTTAATCATTAGGGGTAAAGAAAGTTAATATAAAAGGATAAGTTATACATAAGTAAATAATGGTTTATATTCACTATCATAACCCATTTACTTGCCTATTATAATATTTTTATGATTTTTAAATCATTTAATAAAATATTATTTTAAATAAGTTTTCGTTAATGTCATATTCGAGAGTATTCACATAATTGACTTTAAAAAATGTCAATAAAGTAAATTAGTTCAAATATGAACATTAAAAACATTAATAATATTTAATGTTTTCTAAAAAAATATTAGAACACAACAATTAGACAAAAAATATTAATTTATATGTTTTTAAAATAATTTACTATATTTTTATATTTCTTGGAAAGGCACTCTATTGGCTTTGAATTAGCATTTATGTTAATTATTTCACCATTGAAAAATAAAAAAACCATAAAAAATTATTCACGTTCAAAATAACATTTTATAATCATTAATAACCTATTTTTATCCTTTTCATAAAATATTATAGATATAAAAAGTAATAAAGCAGAACCTAAAATTACAGTTTACATAAAATAATATAATTGTCTTTATCAATAATAAATGGAACCAAAATTCTATATCATAGAATTTAAGTAGGGTTTATTCAAATTATACTAATAAAATGAATCATATTAATGATTATTGGTTATTTTGAAGAAATATTTCATTGTTTTAACCATGTTCTTCCATCCTTACTCTTACTATGGTGATATCATTTTTACTAATATAACAACCCTTCTATTTATTACACAATAACACTTGATTTATTACCTTTAAGTACACTTAATATAGCCCAAAAGGTGATAAGTCTTGTGTCTTTGAGGAATTGGTACAAAACATTACATCTTGAACAAAGGACACGTCATCATTTTTAAAAACATCCTTAACATGATTTATTGAAAATTCCTTTAACATGCTCAAAATACTCCATAAATCTTAAAACTGCAAGGTGTATCTTGGGAAAAAACATAAGAAATGGGTGGTCTATAAATAACAGTAAGGTAATTAAAAAGGATTGACATGACTATGATGCAACATTTTAGGAAATAGTCATATCCATGGAGCATAAATCGGACATGAATAATAAGGCATTATATAGCATATTTATCATAACATTTGAAATGTGGAAATAAATTAAAACACTACATCATCAACATTGGTCTAGGTTAAACTACCAGGACATCATGGTAGAAAAATTACATAAACATTTAGGTAAACCCTTATCCCAAAATGAAGTATCATTATACAAAACACTACCCAATGTGTTGGAATTCTATATGGGTGCACCCATCATAATCACTTCACTCTTAGTTTTAAGTGTGCCTCATAGATCATAAAACTTGCATTCAATCAGCATCATAATTTATTCCACAATCAAATAATGTGGAATACATTCATTTATGTGCCAAATAAATAATTATATTTTCATAAAGTTGAATACCCTTTATATTTTATTGATTTTGGTATTCACAACACAATACTTTTGGCTTGCAAAATTGTGGGGAAATTTTGGTAGCATAACAACAATAAGTAAAAATTCATAAAATGGGTTGATGAGATAGAAAGGGGTATCTCAACATTTATAAATGAAAATGGAAAGTAAAATAGGGAGATATATACATGTCACAACATATGGAATTGTAAATATAATGTGTGAGATAATAAAGAAACTTGAAGAAATAGGATAAAGGAATGAACCCTTAAGAAATTTTAGCATTGTAACAAGTGCACATAAAGGATGAAGGGAGGATTAATGAGAGTGAAAGGAAGAACTAATATTTTAAAAATAAAATATACATTTAGGGGAACATGTAATATCATATCCCATTATATGAAAATGAAAATTAAAAGACATAACTTGAAATGAGTTCTTGATAAAATTAGAGGGTTAAAATCCCATAAAAAATTTGGGATGGTAACGACTTAGATAAATGTCCAAATAAAAGATTATAAATTGACCCTAATTTAATTAACATTAATTCTAAAGTAATATAATGATAATAAATGAATTAAAATATAACTAATTGAAATTATTAAAACTAATTTCAAATAACTTTCTTGAATTTAAAGAAAGAGATGAAAGTAAGGAACTCTTATGGAATTTCGGCATAGTAAGGACTTAAAAAAGGGTCCAATTGAGAGATGTTAAATGAACCAGAATTAAAATAAAATCAAATATAAAATAAGTTAATTATTTTAAATAAACTAAAATATATCCATTTTAAATTAAAATAAAAAATTTCAAACTAGTTTCTTGAACGTTAAAGGAGGAGAGGAAGGTGAAGATCCCTTATAAATTTTCAGCGTGGTAACGGGTATACATATAAGATCATCGAAGGAATAAATAGGAGTGAAATAATTATCTCATAATTTAGAGATAAAATGTATTATAACAGAGGTATTTAAGAAAATACCCCAATATGGAAAATTTTAATTAATGATACATTATATAAAAGAGGTTCTCTGATAAAAAGAGGGGAGAAAACCCCTTACAAAATTTCAACATAGAAACAACTTAGCTAAGAATGAAAATGAGAGAGTATAAATGGAATATCATTAAAATAATTTAAATTGGATAATATGGATATCACAATAATTGAATTATAATATAACTAATTAAAATTATAAATACATATATCAAATAAGGTTCTTGAATTGAAAGAAAGAGAGGAAGGTGAGAAAGCCTTACATGAGTGTCTAACTCCAAATGCTTGGTAGAAACTTCTTGAAACATTGGGGGAACCATCGAAGGACTCTAGTGAGTAGATGTTAGAGTGTGCACATAATTCAAGGGTAATTTGTAAATATAAATGGGATCTTGGTTGTGTTTATATTGGAAGAGAGTGGGGATTCATTAATATTTAGGTTTTGGACACTAAAAAATAAAATATCCAAAACCACAAACCATCCCATGGCCTTTTCCCATGGTTTCTTACATATGGGTCATGTATAAATTCTTTTATAAATATAAGGGACAAAATTGTCAATATATTACAATTGGTGATGTGGAGGTGACTCGCACTCTTAAAGAAATGATTTTAAAATATTAAAATATATTATAACTCTTGGGGGATTCATTATGCCATTACAAAATAAATCAAATAAATTTAAAATCACATTATTTTAGGGGGGAAAGCATATATCTGGTCATGGAATCCATTTAAAGTACATGTTGCATCACATTTGGGTCAATGTGATGTCATAAAACAAAAATTATATTTATAGGGTATTCAATTTTTACCCCGAAAATTCGATTGCCTGAGAAGATTATGGAAAATTATCTATTGGATAATTTTGACATCTTAATTTCAAAAATAAACTTCATTTTATATAAGTAATTATATAAATATGTGAATTTTTTATTTTAAAATTAAAACTGAAATTTATTTTAAATGATAATTGTTTTGACAATAATATTTTCATTAACCCTTATAAATAATACATTTGACTTCATAAAAATTAAATAATAATTTATATTTCATATTAATTATTTAAAAATAATATTTTATTAATTTTTTTTATTTTAAAAATACTTTTATTTGTCAAAATATATATCGTAATTAAATTTGAATATTAACAAAAAAAATACTATTTGGGTTTTGTTGAATCAATATATACTATTTATCAAATGTAACAGTAAACCAATTATAAAGTAAAACCAACAAGAAATAAATTTAATAAAATCAATTAAATATAAATATATGTATATATATTCATTATTTTAGGGTTACGTTGTTTCTAGTCATTGTTAAAATATTTTTACACTTAATTAACCAATTCAAGTTTCTACTATCGTAATTCATATTTACTATAATTATTATTCATATTATGTTAACCTTATTATTTATTATTAATTCTCATGATTCCAAATATGGATTCCAATCTATCAAAATCAATTCAGAATGGTGGAAGAATTTAATTTAAGATAAAAACCTCAAGTATGATGCAAATTGGTTTTCAAAAAAACCCCATATTCAAGGAAAATATGATTTCATTGTAACTAAATAACTAGAAATATTCATTTAACAAATTTAAATTGATAAATATAGGTATATAAAAAAATTAATTTAAAAAATTTATATTATGTCTTACTTTAATTAATCATAATGTAGAAATATTATGCATTTTAAAATAGTTTTCAGCAAAATTACATTTTAGTCCTAAAAATAAAATTTTTTTAAAATCTTGTATAAATATGATTTAAATGTAATTAATTGAATTAAATATAATTAATGAATACATATATTACCTTGAAATCAGATTAAAATAATAACGGAATATTCATATTAATTCATTTATCTAAATAAATGAAAATTTTACATAAAAACGGTATTATTCACTAATCATTGAAAAATCAAATTTTTTAAAAAGAAAATTTCACCCTATGTAAATATTTATATAATGATAAAAATGGTGTTCATTTTTTCAAATAACTTTTTTAAATGTTCTAGAAAGTAATTATTTTTTTAAAACAAATTTTGAAGAGAAAAAAAGACATTTTCAAAAATTGTTTAATTATTTACTAAGAATTTATCAATATATTTATTATATATATATATATATATTGTAAATCCTACTCATCCTAAAATTTAATGGAAAGGAAAATATGGTCATATTTAAATAATCATTTTTCGGTAGAGCATGCGATATGAAATACAGAACCCAAATAAACAATGGTTATCTAAATAATACCATTTTAAACATTCCATTATATTTTAGGATATGAGTATGGTTAAATATTTTTTAATATATATACATATATGATAAATATATTGATAAATAATTTTTAAATAATCAAATATTTTTTGGAAATTCTTTTTTCTCTTCAAATATGTTTTTCCAAATAAAATTATTTTCTAGAACATTTAGAAAAGTTATTTGAAAAAATAAACAACATTTTTTATCATTAAAAAAAATTAAAATATAGTTAAAATTTGTGATTTTTTTCGAAACAAAGATTTTTCAGTGAATAGTGAAAATACTGTTTTTATGTAAAATTGACATTTCTTTTGAGGAATGAATTAATATAGAAGATTGATTATTATTTTAATTTGATTTAGAGGTAAAATAAGTATTCATTAGTAATTTTTATTCAATTAATTAAATTTAAATAAAATTTATAAATCACTTAAATACAAGTTTATTTTTTGGACAAAAAACATAATTTTTCTAAAAACTATATTAAAATGAATAATATTTTAAAATTATAATTAATAAAACTAATAAATAATGATAAATTATTTAAATTAAATTTTTATATTACATATCTATATTTATTTAATTAAATTTTTAAAATTAATATTTCTAGATATATAGTTAAAGTGAAATCATCTTTCCTTGAATATGGATTTTTTGGAAAACCTATTTCCATTATACTTGAGATTTTTGTGTTAAATAAAATTCATCCACCTTTAAAAATTAACTTTTATAAAATAGATTCTTTATTTGAAATCATATTAATTAATATTAGATAATAAGGTTAACATAATATGAATAGTTACAGTAATAAATTTTAATTACCACATAAAATGTGTGAATATGATAATTACGTGTAAAAATAATTTACCAAATACTACAAACAATGTAACCATATAAATGTGAATATATAAAAATATTTATTTATTTAATTTTAATTCAAATTACAATTATATTTGTTACTTATTTTATTTACTTTATAATTTATTAACTATTAAGTTTGATAAAAAGTATATTTTCATTCAATAAAACAAAAATAGTATTTTTTTTATTAATCTTCAAATTCAATTAAGAAATATATTTTAATGAATAATGTATTTTTAAAATAAATAATATTTGTAAAATATTATTATTAAATAATTATTATTAAATATAAATGATCGTATATTATTTGTGAATTCAAATGTTATTTTAATAAGGGTTCATGAAAATTTTATTTTCAAAAAAAAAACCATCATTTGTAATAAATGTTGGTTTTTATTTTATAAGTATAAATTATCCTATTTAAAAATTTATTCAGAGAAAATGAATTTTATTTTTTTATTAGGAAATTGGAATTATCTAACAGTGAAGTTTTTAAAATTTTCTGAGATAGTCAAATTTTCAGGTTAAAAATTATATACCCTATAAATATACATTGTGTTTTATGACCTTATAATGACCCAAATATGATGTAATAAGTAATTTAAATGGGATACAAGACAAAATATATGTTCTCCCTACAAAATAATATGATTTTAAATTTATTTTATTTATTTGGTAAATCAATTATGAATCCTCAATGAATTATAATCTATGTTAAGATTTTAAAATCATTTCTTTAAGAGTGTGACAACCCTATACATCAACAAGGGTAATATTTCAATAATTTTGTCCATTATAATTATAAAATAATGTCTCTCACTCCCATTTTTCATAAATCATGGTACAAAACCATGAGATGGTTGATGGTTTTGGATACTTTATTTTGTAGTGTCCAAAACCAAAATATTAAATAATCCCCAATATTTTCCCATATACACCCACCCAAAATCACATTTCTCTTTATATAAGCCCCTATCAGAAAGTCCACACTATTCCATATACTCTTTATAGTCATCATAATGTTTCCCAATGTTTTTAAGAAGTCCCTCCTTGGCCTTTAGTGTTACAAACTCTAGTAAGGGTTCTCACTATCCTCTCTATCTTTTCATTCGAGAACCTTATTTGAAATTTGTATTTATAATTTCAATCAGTTATATTTTCATTCAAGTATCATGATTTCCTTATTTTAATATTGATATAATTTTGTTTATAAATTATTTATAATCTCTCATTTTCACACATACCTATGTCATTACTTTTCAAAAAATTGGTAAGGGATTCTCTCTCTCCTATTTTTATAAAAGCACCTATTTTATATAAAGTCTCACAAATTAAATTTGTTCATATTGTTTTATATTATTTTATATGTCCCATAATTTCCATTTTATATCTAAATTATGATGAACTTATTTCACTCTCATTTATCTCTCCCATGATCCTTTATGTATACATGTTAGCATGCAGAAATTCGATAAGGGATCATCGCCTTCTTCTCCTCCTTTCAAGTTCAAGAGTCTTCTTTGAAATTAGTTCTTATAATTTCAAATAGTATTATTTTCATCCATTTAAAATAATTACATTACTTTTAATTTGATTTTATTTTCAATTAGGGTTCATTTATCCTCCCCCATTTGGACCCTCACCTAACTGGTTACTATACTAAACTTATGTAAATGATCCTCACTTTCTTCTCTTTCATTGAATTAATGAACCTTATTTGAAATTTGATTTATAATTTTAATTGGTTATATTTTCATTCATTTATTAGCATCCCCTTAATATCCAGATAATTTTATTTTCGTTAGATACCATTTATACTCTCTTATTTTGACCTTTATTCAAATTGCTAATATGCCAATAGTTTGTAAGGAATCTTCAACTCTCCTATTTTATAAATAAATCATTTCAAGTCATGTATTTTAATTTTCATTTTTTTGTTATGGGGTATGATATTACATATTCCCATTAATATAAATTCTATTTATAAATGATGAGAGATTACTTTCTCTCTCATTATTCCTCTCAGGATCCTTTATGTAAATTTGTTACCATGCTATAATTTAGTAAGGGTTCATTCCTTTCTCTCCATTTTTCAAGTTTCTTTATTATGTTAGACCTTTTATTTTCAATTTTTTATGTAGGTATATGTATTTCCATGCCCATATTATAGTAAATTTCCATTATAAATTATGAGATAACCCTTTTATCTCACGTCAACCCATTTTATTGATTTATATGTAATGTCATTATGATACTGCAATTTCACTACAATTTTCCTTGCCAAAACTATTTCTTAGTGAATATCGTAATGATTTTTCTATCAATGATTTTCATCATTTTGAAAATATACTAGTTTATTTGGGAATTACATGAATTTATTTTACATTTCTTGATCATGGAATAAATTATATAGTTGAATGAATCCATATTGTGTGATCTATGTGTCACACTTAATCCCCATAATGAAATGATTATAATGGGTGGACCGAGAAGGCACTCTAATGCATTGGATAATGTTTAGTATCACGATACGTCATGTTGTGATGTGGGTGTACCCAATTATGTTTTTGGGATTTTTTCCAACATGATTTATTGGTGGGTTATCCTTGACCTATGTTGATTATGTAGTGTTTTAAGTTGTTTCCACATTTGAAATGCTATGATCATCGTGTTATATCATGCATTATTATTCATGTTCCTTTTAGTATCCATTTATATTCCTATTGTCTAACATATATTTTCTTTTTAATTTCATTCCATGTTTATTCCCTTACTCGGATTTATAGCTCACCCCTTTCTTATGTTTGTTCCTCGGATACCCTGTGCAATTTAATATTCAAATAATTATTTCGATCTTGTTAATAATGTTTTCAATAAACCATGTTAATGATGTTTTTAATAATGTTGATGTATCCCAGGTCCATGATGTATTTTTTTACATAATTAAAAATTAAACTAAACTTGTTAATCTTTGGTGCTATATTAAGTCTTCTATTATGTAATAAATAAAGTGTTAATGTGTAAAAAAGAGTTGGGTTGTTATAATTGTTGTCACTGCTAAGGGATGTTATGGAGAAAAAAAGGTGTGACATGGTTTAGGTGAGTTGGGTTTTTTATTAGTCTTGGTAACTAAGTTTTCTTATCATGTTTTTATTCAAGGGATATAAGGTATTGAAAAAAATGACATTATAGTTATTACTATAAATCCATTTGTTGATTTATTATATTAAGATTAAAATTTGTCTCCATTTTTCTGGTATTTTAGGATGTTCTACTTGGTATACCTATAATCACCCATGAATGGGAATCATTATCAAAACTATTTTGATTATAAATATAACACATAAATTATACTAATTTTGAAGGATGCGGAAGTGGTGGTACTAGTACATGAGAGAGCTTAATGGTGCTCATTTATGGAAATACTCATCTCCATGTTGATACGATGAGTAAATCATTTGTTTCTCTTATTCAAGGTTATTTATTGTCATATGATGTTGTAAAACATATATTATATTATTTATATCATTCATCTTCATTTCATTGAATTTGGGATATTATTTGGGGAACATTCATAATTAACTTAAAATAATTTAATTATGTATGGGTTTAACTGTAATATATATTATAGAAGAGATATGTGGTCATTACATATTATTGTAAAAGGACTCCAATGTGATAGATATTCCATATTAGTGCTTGTCACCGCCCCTTAGCCTATTGAAGGCAGTCTTGGGGTGGCGCACTTCACTAACTTCCATCCCAAATAGGGTCTCATATGGTCGGTTCATGTTAGAATAGTATCACAGTAGTTTTAATCTAATTGGGAGATTTTGGAGTAAGAAAAGTCATAATTATTGGTTTGGGATAATTAGGTCCATGTTGTTAAGGTGTTTTGAGTTCATAAGACATGACATGGAATCCTATAATTTGTCAAAGTAGCCAATATAACCTTTTACATGGAATCTAAAAACCTGCTAGTTTACTTTGAATTTATGACATTGATAGTGGGTTTTAAAGAGATAGAATATGTATCAGGTAACATGTTGGTTGGATACACATTCATGCTCTCTTGGTCTAATTTCCTCTAGATATTCTTTAATAATCATGGGTTTATCTGGTCAAGTATAGGATCCAACACTGTATACATCAAATTTGTCTCTAGGGGGAGGTTCATATTGGACCCGTTCCTTTTATTCAGCATCCAGTTACGAACTAGTTCACTGATGGTGAATTTGTTCGTAGACCAGATAGAGAGGTGCCTCCCACACAACATGAGTAGAGAGAAGACCCAACAATAAAATTAATGATTTTTTATATATACAAGGATCATACTACCTACATGTTGGGTGTGTTCCATGAGTTCCAAGAACAACATCCTCCTAGGTTTCAATGTGATTTAGATCATCAACTTGTGAATAACTGGTTGGAGTCCATTTATCATATATTCTATCTAGTTTGGAATCCCACTGACTAGATATTCAGTCATTCAATGAGTATTTTTCAAAGTGATATAGGACATTGGTATTCATAAATCATACAAAACAAGATGAGGCTATCCTACCCTAGATGTCGTTCATGAATCTATTCAAGGATTTGTTTTACCTAGTGATGTTGTTGATGATTTGAAACAAGGTGATGTTAGACATCAAATAAAGTAACATGATAGTATCTCGGTATGAAGAAAGGTTCTCCAACCAGATGAGGTATTTTTAAAAATGAATCATTATGGATACCTCCAGGAAAATAATTCTAAGAATATTTTTATACATTAGATTTAATATGATATTATACCATTGTGAATCTCCCACCTCAGTCAATATTTTTTATCATTATTTAGTAATCATGAGTTTTTAGTCACAATCACAACTAGAAAATAGAGAAGATTCATCGTCGTCATCTATTATAAGGAGCTAGTTAGATTATGTTATCATAGGAAATTATACCCAAAATCCCAATTAAGTCTTCCCAAGACTTCTGCACTCACATTTGGGGATAAAAACATACTCTTTATAATAATGGATTTGATGCCATAAAATGAAAATAAATTTTTACCATCAATACCTATAATATCAATATTCAACATTGATTCACTTATGTAAGAACTCATATCTTTTTTTAAGGTTATTTTTTCCTTTTCTAGTCATTTTTGGAGAAAAGAGGAAAACCTGAAAATTTTCTAAGTACACATCGTGTGCAGTATGAGTACATGTCGTGTACTACCTTACCATAGGAGGTTGTGTGATGTCTTTGTTGTAGCCATAGACACTGCTATGTGGGAGGGACTTAGAGGCTTCTCAAAGAAAATTACGGAAAAGTCGAGTACGTGTCATGTACTTCAAAAGTAAATGTCGTGTACTTTCTTTTTTTCCCTTAAATTCACTGGGGTCGCGTCTGACGGACAGAACCGACTTCTTCTAGGTCTGGTTCAATTGAGAGAGAGGGTACGGCTACAGATCTTCGAAAAACCCTCGATCCTTCTTCTGTCCTCCCAATCGAACACATTCAGTTGTGCTGGAATCGCATCGGTGAGTTATCCCTTCTGCTTGAGCCTCATCTTGTGATTTCTCTTCTTTTCCAAGTTATCGTGGGTATAAACATTTTCTACATTTTCTTAGATCTATATATGTAACATCCCTTGTAAATAAAGAATAAATAATTTTCATATTTATTTATATTTAAGAATTAAATATTAATTTTAATTATAAAGGGGTTTCTACGTTCGATAGCGTACTCGATACGCAACGATGAGTTCCTTTGAAAACTTACGTTGCACACTAGTAATAAAATAATATTATTTTAAATGGTAGTTAACATGTAGTCGTTGTATTGGCGGGAATGGATATAAATAACTAAAATATGATTATATATGTTTTTTAAATGTTTTTACATTTATCCATTAAAAGATAAAGGCTTAAAATACGGAAAGAATTCAATTTTAGGCTTTTATACCCTAATTTTCACTAAAGGTTCACTTATCGCCTTTTGATGGAGAACTATCATTAAATATGGTTTTGATCAATATTATAAATTCTATTGAACCAAATATAACTCTTCTTTAGAATCGGGACATCAAAATTTACTTTTTGTAAATTTTTGGTATCTTTCCGATAAAGTTCATTTTTTTAATGAATAGTGTAAAATGTTGTATTTTAATTAAAAACCTCTTTTTAATCTAATTTATTTATATGATTAGATTATCATTTGAATTGGTTTTAAAGTGAAATTAGAAAATATTTTTACCATTAAATCCAATAGTGTTCGTTGGAATTAATTTCACCTTGAAATCAGACTTAAACTAGTGTCAATCTTTTGATATTTATTGTTTCATAAAAACACGCTATTTGCTCTGACAGCGGGAATTAATTATTAAATTAATTAATGCAACTTATATGTTGTGAATTTTGTAAAATGGACTTCATTTTTGAATTCGGAATATCAAATATAGCTTAGGGTGAATTTTTGGTATTTTTCTGAAAAACTTCAATTTTTGATGAATAGTGAAACCACTAAGTGGTACTTATAAAACTGATTTTTCGTCTAAATGAAATTTTATCACTACTGTGTTTTGAATTTCAAAAATCCAACATATATGGTTGTCATTAAGAAGTAAAATGTGGTTCAATGAGATAAAAATAATTTTTTGGTGAACAGTACCTTATTAAGTTTTTAATCGCCATTAGATGTAATTAGTGCAATTTATGGCAAAAATGATATTATAATAAAATGAAAATACCTTGACACATGTCCTACCATTATTGGATGTGTCATGGCCGACCAATACAAGACATGGGTCATCTTGGGGACCCCATGGAGCCACTTTTGTTGGGAAATGATATAAATAACTTTTTATTTAATGTTAAAGTAAAAATGACACAAACATGAGATGTTTTACTAAAACAATTTTTACATGGGGTAATACAAGTCATATTTTTGACTATAAATATTCATTGGAAATATAAAAAGATTTCCTACATAATATTATTTTTTTATAATTTTTCGACATTAAATAAATTAAATTATTTATGACATCATGGTGATGCAGCGATGACCTCATTATTTAACGATTTAAATAAAATAGAAATATAATGTAATATCTAAGACCTACACATGTCCAAAACTTATTGGATGAGTGGATTTAGAACCCTTATCACCTTATCCTATAATTATATCAATGTGGGACCTTTTTAATCCAAAACGCATTTCAAAATAAAGTAACTTATCTTTACTTTCCAAGAGTGCCCTCCTCTCCTCTTATAAAAGGCCCCCACCTCTACCTCCTTACCCACACTCCCAAAGCCTTTGTCTCGGCCAAACCCTGCCCATTTTGGATATCCACATCCTTATCTTACTCCTTGAAGCCTCACATTGGGCAGAAGTCTTCCCAAGGAATCCTTTGAGCTCAAACCAAGGGGAGTTACCCGATTTTAAGGTAATGTCTTCTTTTGAGTCCTTTTGTTTTATTTTGCTTCTCCAACCCCCTAAACTCTATTTATTATTTTCTTTTGTAACAACTCCAGTATCCTCAATATACTAGAATGTTTTTATAAGAAGTATATGATCTGCACTTACACACACCTACATCTAATGGTTAAAGAACATACTGTTTCCGTGGATGGCGAATTTCTGCCTCCCGAAACGATGATTGTTCAACATTCTTTTAACACCTTCAAAGGTGGCCATTAAGATGACACTATATTTATATATGATATATAATATGTTTATGTTTTCCTTAAGCTTATTTATTTTTCATTTTGGGCATACCATTATGGTTTCCATTATGGATAAACACGATATCTTCATTTAAGGAAGTGTGGACTATCGCCCCCTCAAAGTGATGTGATTCGTTAATGCCATATGTGGGACGTGTAAAGGATGGATTTAAAGTTATTAAATATGATGTTATACTGGAATTATAATATACTTCTATATCATTATTATTTCGTTCCATTAAAGTATGAGATAGAAATGAAAGTAGCGTTAATGCGTACGTATGGCTTACCGTCTCCATGAACAGTGCATTTCATTTATTATCCCCAAAAGTAATGTACTATTATAAGTACATGTATATAATGGATATATATATATGATTAATGACAAATCTAAACGATGAATATAATTCTGGAATTAAAATATACATACCTCTCATTTAGTTTTAATTCCATTAATATGACAAAGAAATGAAAGTAGCGTTCATGCGTACGTACGGCTTACCGTCTCCATGAACGGTGCATTTCATTTCTTACCTCTAAATGATTATGTAATATTATAAATACATGTATATGCTGTACATATATGATATATATGATATCCAAATCATGAATTTCATTCTGGATATAATGAACCTTTGACCACACGAATAACATGTAATTGTAAGAAGTCCACTTTCGAATTAAGAACCAAATATTGACAAAACAATAATTATTAACATAAATGGTTACATAATGTTTATAACATTGAAATAAGTGATATAAAAGGAATAATGAACTTTAAAAAGGTTCTTAATCAAGTAGAAATTAACTCAAGTTTATTATTCAGGACGTTAAAGAACGATCGAGTCAAGTCGGACCCGAGGTAAGGGACTTCATCTCAATCTCCTTTCAATGAGGAATATTTTGTTTTGTACAAAACATTCTTTCATACGGTGTATAAAACCCTTTGACTTTTACTTTTATAAAAAAGGAATCTTTTTCTACGAAGCGTTTTACAAAACGACAAAAAGGAATGTTTCTTTTAACGTACACGGTGACAACAACCTTTTCCGCCGCCGCTAGTATTATTTGGTCTTTGGCTTCCTCAACAAGCCGTAATGTTTGTAAAATAAAATAAATACCATATACTCTTTTATGTATTTTGGTATTGAAAATGGTATTGATAAAGGATTCTATTATGATATATTGTGATTGAAATGTGGAAATGTTATCATTCCTTTATATTTGTTTTATGTTTTATGATTTTATATTGGTACTTGGACATTTGACGGGTGGTTACGTGATAAACCATATGACGGGTGGTGCCGTGAATACTAGGATGGGTGGTTAAGTTATGACCTCCAATTCATTGGGTATGGAAGTCGGCCGTATGTCTATTCCATTATGTATGTATGGAAATTGGCCGTATGGCTATTCCATTAAGTGATATGTGTGGAAGTCGACCGTATGGTTATTCCACTTAAGTATGCTTATGTCCCAAGTTACCTTTATATATGTTATGTGTTCTTTATATGGTTTTTATGGTAATCCTTTGGTTAAAAAAAGGTAAGTAATGATACTTTATTCAGTGAAGAGTTCTTACTACTTCATGAAGGTGAAGGTTTTACTTTGATAGAGTATACATGGTTTACTTGATGTCTGAAAAAATAACAGTTTTCATTCTTTGTGTATCCCTTACTGAGCTTTTTATGCTCACCCCACGTTTTTTTTTGAAATGTTTTTCACATGACTTAATGTGGAATAGGGTCAAGGATGGGGTCAAGGGAATGTCATGCAATATAAAAAATGGAACTAGACATGTTTTTTAGAGTTTTTTTTATTATGGAAACTTAGTAGAAGTGTCTACTTTGTAATCTTTTGAGATGTAATAGTTATGTTCTAATTCTCTAAAACTATAATCCTGAAAATATCCTCAATTTGAATTATTCATTTAATTCAATATTAAGTAAGGTTTAAGGCTGGGGCCTTATAGATATTATCATAGGTCGGTTTAGACAACTTTAGGAGTTAGAAAATTGTTAAATTATAAGTTAATTTATGATATGATTGAAATGATATAGCATTTAAAGATTACCATGTTGCTTCACCTAAGATATTTCCGTGTTAAGAATGGTTTTTCATAGAGGAAACAGAACATCTTTTCTGGGAAGGCATACAGAGGTAAATGACCTTTTCAAATCAGTATCCTGAAATGGTCAGAATCAGAACTAAACAGTTTGTTGCAGTGACGGCTGAGTTGACTCAGGTGAAAAATGTTGGTTGTTTTAATTGATGATATTTTGGTGTTTTCTAAAAGTAAATAGGAGCATGAAATTCAATTAAGGGTTATCATGAAAACCTTAAAAGAAAAGAAACTATATGGAAAATTCAGCAAATGTGAGTTTTGGTTACAAAAAATTTCTTTCCTGGGCCACATTATTTCAAAAGATGGCATAACTATTGATCATACTAAAACAAAAGTTGTTGAAGAATGCACAAGACCCACAAATGTTTCCGAGATCCGTAGTTTTCTTGGTTTGGCAGGTTACTACCGAAGGTTTGTTGAAAATTTTTCACGTTTTCTAGTCCAGTGACTAAGCTAACTCGTAAGGGTGTTAAGATCATCTGGACTAAAGAATGTGATGATTGTTTTTAGGAGTTGAAAAAAATATTGGTGAATGCTCCAGTTTTGGCACATCCTTCCAGTAATGGTGAGTTTGTTATCTATAGTTATGCTTCATTGAAATGACTTGTTTGTGTCCTTATGTGAAATGATCAGGTAATTGCTTATGCTTCATGCCAGTTGAAAATTCATGAGGTAAATTACCCTACACATGATTTGGAATTAGCTACTGTTGTTTCTGCTTTAAAAACTTGGAGGCATCATTTGTATGGTGTAAAGTGTGAAATATATACTGATCACAAAAGTTTAAAGTATATATTCACTCAGAAAGAATTGAACATGAGACAGAGGGGATGGCTGGAATTAATCAAGGATTATGATTGTGAAATTCATTACCATCCGGGAAAAGAAAATAAAGTGGTTGATGCTTTGAGTCAAAAAAGTAATGCTTCATTAGAAATGTTGTGTTTGGAACGTGATCCTTTGGTTAAGGATTTGATGAACTTTGGCATAGAAGTTATTGGTGCAGGAAGTTCTTCTATTTTGTTTCAGGTATCAGGGAGATCATCTCTATCAGATAGAATCAAGCAAGCACAGAAGCAAAAAAGTGAGTTGTAGAAAAAGGTAGAGCCGGTTCAGAAAGGTAAGTTTCCTGAATTCAACATTGATAATGATTGTGTTTTGAGATTTGGGAAGAGATTGTGTGTGCCTTGTGATTCACAGTTGAAGAGAGAGTTGTTATGTGAAGCTCATAGTTCTCCATTTTCAGTTTATCCTGGCAGTACCAAGATGTACAGAGATCATCGGGAGTATTACTGGTGGGATGGAATGAAAAGAGATATTGCTGATTTTACTGTGAAGTTTTTGACATGTCAACAGGTTAAAGTAGAGCGGCAGTTACCGAAAAGTATGATTCAGCCTTTACCAGTTCCAGAGTGGAAATGGGAGAATATATCCATGGACTTTGTTGTGGGATTACCGAAGACATCTCGAGGTAATAATGCAATCTGGGTTATTGTTGATCGCTTGACTAAATCTGGTCATTTCCTTGCTATATGAGATACGTTTTCCCTAGATCAACTTTCCCGTTTGTATCTTAAAGAGATAGTCAGGTTACATGGAGTTCCCCTCTCCATTGTATCTGACCGTGATCCCAGGTTCACTTATAACTTTTGGAAAGGCCTTCAGATGTCGTTGGGTACTGAATTAAATTTTAGTACAGCTTTTCATCCTCAATCAGATAGGCAGTCAGAACGAACAATTCAGACCTTGTAGGATATGCTACGAGCTTGTTCGATGGATTATCAGGGAATTTGGGACCAACATCTTTCTTTGGTTGAGTTTTCTTATAATAACAGCTTTCATTCCATTTTACAAATGGCACCATTTGAGGCATTATATGGGAAGCGGTGTCGAACTCCATCATTTTGGGATGAAGTGGGTGAAAGGAACTTGATGGGACCAGAATTGGTAGAAGAGATGGCAGAAAAAGTTTAGTTGATTCAGAAACACATGAGAATAGCTCAAAGCAGGCAGAAGAGTTATGCGGATAAACGGAGGAAGGATCTATCTTTTGAGGTAGGTGATCATGTTTTTCTCAAGGTTTCTTCATGGAAAAGTGTGATGAAATTTGGTAAGAAAGGAAAGCTGAGTCCAAGGTTCATTGGACCATATGAAATTCTGGAGAGAGTTGGATCAGTTGCATACCGAGTGGCTTTACCTCCGAGTTTATCTCAGGTACACAATGTTTTTCATGTTTCGATGTTGAGGAAGTATATGCCATATCTATCTCATGTTTTGAGTCTAGAGGTAGTTCAGTTGGAAGAGAATCTCTCTTATGAAGAACAACCAGTCCAGGTTCTTGACCACAGAGAGAAGGTGTCACGGAATAAGGTGATCCATCAGGTAAAGGTTTTGTGGAAAAACCATGTGATTGAAGAGGCAACTTGGGAATCTGAAAATGCTATGAGGGATGAATACCCCCACTTATTTTGAAAAGTAAATAAAATTGTGAGGATGCAATTCCCAAAAGGGGGGAAGGATGTAACATCCCAGGTAAATAAAGAATAGAGAATTTTCATATTTATTAATATTTATGAATTAAATATTAATTTTAATTAAAAAGGGGTTCCTACATTCGATAGCGTACTCGATACGCAACTATGAGTTCTTTTGAAAACTTACGTTGCACACTAGTAATAAAATAATATTATTTTAAATGGTAGTTAACATGTAGCCGTTGTATTGGAGGGAATGGATAGAAATAACTAAAATATGATTATATATGTTTTTTAAATGTTTTTACATTTATCTAATAAAAGATAAGGGCTTAAAATATGGAAAGAATTCAATTTTAGGCTTTTATACCCTAATTTTCACTAAAGGTTCACTTATCGCCTTTTGATGGCGAACTGTCATTAAATATGGTTTTGATCAATATTATAAATTCTATTGCACCAAATATAACTCTTCTTTAGAATCGGGACATCAAAATTTACTTTTTGTAAATTTTTGGTATCTTTCCGATAAAGTTCATTTTTTTTAATGAATAGTGTAAAATGTTGTATTTTAATTCAAAACCTCTTTTTAATCTAATATATTTATATGATTAGATTATCATTTGAATTGGTTTTAAAGTGAAATTAGAAAATAGTTTTACCATTAAATCCAATAGTGGTCATTGGAATTAATTTCACTTTGAAATCGGACTTAAACTAGTGTCAATCTTTTGATACTTATTGTTTCATAAAAACACGCTATTTGCTCTGACAGCGGGAATTAATTATTAAATTAATTAATGCAACTTATTTGTTGTGAATTTTGTAAAATGGACTTCATTTTTGAATTCGGAATATCAAATATAGCTTAGGGTGAATTTTTGGTATTTTTCTGAAAAACATCAATTTTTGATGAATAGTGAAACCACTAAGTGGTACTTATAAAAACTGATTTTTCGTCTAAATTAAATTTTACCACTTCTGTGTTTTAAATTTAAAAAATCCGACTTACATGGTTTTCATTAAGAAGTAAAATGTGGTTCAATGAGATAAAAATAATTTTTTTGGTGAATAGTAACTTATTAAGTTTTTAATCGCGATTAGAGGTAATTAGTGCAATTTAAGGAAAAAAAGATATTATAATAAAATGAAAATACCTTGACACATGTCCTACCCATATTGGATGTGTCATGGACGACCACGACAAGCCATGGGTCAACATGGGGACCCCATGGAGCCACTTTGGTTGGGAAATGACATAAATAACTTTTTATTTAATGTTAAAGTAAAAATGACACAAACATGAGATGTTTTACTAAAACAATTTTTACATGGGGTTATACAAGTCATATTTTTTACAATAAATATTCATTGGAGATCTAAAAGGATTTACTACATCATATTATTTTTTTTATAATTTTTAGACATTAAATAAATTAAATTATTTATGACATCATGATGATACAGCGATGACCTCATTATTTAACGATTTAAATAAAATAGAAAGATAATGTAATATCTAAGCCCTAAACATGTCCAAAACCTATTGGATGAGTGTATTTCGAAACCTTATCACCTTATCCTCGAATTATATCAATGTGGGACCATTTGAATCTGAAACTCATTTCAAAATAAAGTAACTTATCTTTACTTTCCAAGAGTGCCCTCCTCTCCTCTTATAAAAGGCCCCCACCTCTACCTCCTTACCCACACTCCCAAAGCCTCTTGATCGGCCAACCCCTTCCCATTTTGGATCTCCACATCCCTCTCTTACTCCTTGAAGCCTCACTTTGGGCAGAAGTCTTCCCAAGGAAGTTTTTGATCTCAAACCAAGGGGAGTTACCCGATTTTAAGGTAATGTCTTTTTTTGAGTCCTTTTGTTTTATTTTGCTTCTACAACCCCCTAAACTCTTTTTATTCTTTTCTTTTGTAACAAATACAGAATCCTCAATATACAAGGATTTTTTTATAAGAAGGATTATAGCTACACTTACACACACCTATGTCTAATGGTTAAAGAACATACTGTTTCTGTGGATGGCGAATTTCTGCCTCCCGAAACGCTGATTGTTCAACATTATTTTAACACCTTCAAAGGTGGCCATTAAGATGAAACTATATTTATATATTATATAAAATATGTTTATATTTTCCTTAAGCTTCTGTATTTTTCATTTTTGTCATACCTTTAA
This sequence comes from Viscum album, assembly GCA_963277665.1. NCBI lineage: Eukaryota > Viridiplantae > Streptophyta > Magnoliopsida > Santalales > Viscaceae > Viscum > Viscum album. The sequence continues at coordinate 1,441,450,697 of OY728159.1, forward strand.
GATTTCCATTATGGGTAAACACGATATCTTTATTTAAGGAAGTGCGGACTACCGCCCCCTCAAAGTGATGTGATTCATTAATGCCATATGTGGGATGTGTAAAGGATGGATTTAAAGTTATTAAATATGATGTTATACTGGAATTATAATATACCTCTATATAATTATTATTTCCTTCAATTAAAGTATGAGATAGAAATGAAAGTAGCGTTCATGCGTACGCACGGCTTACCGTCTCCATGAACGGTGCATTTCATTTATTATCCCCTAATGTAATGTACTATTATAAGTACATGTATATAATGGATATATATATGATGAATGATACATCTAAATGATGATTAAAATTCTGGAATTAAAATATACATACCTCTCATTTAGTTTTAATTCCATTAATATGATAAAGAAATGAAAGTAGCATTCATGCGTACGTACGGCTTACTGTCTCCATGAATAGTGCATTTCATTTCTAACCTCTAAATGATTATGTAATATTATAAATACATGTATATGCTGGATATATATGATATATATGCTATCCAAATCAGGAATGTCATTCTGGATATAAAGAACCTTTGACCACACGAACAACATGTAATTGTAAGAAGTCCACTTTCGACTTAAGAACCAAATATCGAAAAAAACAAACATTATTAACTTAAACGGTTACATAATGTTTATAACATTGAAATAAGTGATATAAAAGGAATAATTAACTTTAAAAAGTTTCTTAATCAAGTAGAAATTAACTCAAGTTTATTATTCCGGACGTTAAAGAATGATCGAGTCAAGTCGGACCCGAGGTAAGGGACTTCGTCTCAATCTCCTTTCATTGAGTCATATTTCTTTTTATACACAACTTTCTTTTATACGGTGTATAAACCCCTTTGACTTTTAATTTTATACAAAAGAAATCTTTTTCTACGAAGCGTTTTACAAAACAACAAAAAGGAATGTTTCTTTTAACGTACGCAGTGACAACGACCTTTTCCGCCGCCGCGAGTATTATTTGGTCTTTGGCTTCCTCAACAAGCCGTAATGTTTTTAAAATAAAATAAATACCATATACTCTTTTATGTAGTTTGGTATTGAAAATGGTTTTGATAAAGGATTCTATTATGATATATTGTGATTGAAATGTGGAAATGTTATCATTCCTTTATATTGGTTTTATGTTTTATAATTTTATATTGGTACTTGGACATTTGATGGGTGGTTACGTGATAAACCATATGACGGGTGGTGTCGTGAATACCAGGACAGGTGGTTACGTTATAACCTCCAATTCATTGGTTATGGAAGTCCGCCGTATGGCTATTCCATTAAGTATGTATGGAAATTGGTCGTATGGCTATTCCATTAAGTGATATGTGTGGAAGTCGACCGTATGGTTATTCCACTTAAGTATGTTTATGTCTCAAGTTACCTTTATATATGTTATGTGTTATTTATATGGGTTTTATGGTAATACTTTGGTTACAAAAAGGTAAGTAATGATACTTTATTCAGTGAAGAGTTCTTACTACTTCATGAAGGTGAAGGTATTACTTTGATAGAGTATACATGGTTCACTTGATGTTTTAAAAACTAACAGTTTTCATTCTTTGTGTCTCCCTTACTGAGCTTTTTATACTCACCCCAAGTTTTTTTTTTGAAATGTTTTTCATAGGACTTAATGTGGAATAAGGTCAAGGATGGGATCAAGGGAATGTCATTCTATATAAAACATGGAACTAGACATGTTTTTTTTAGAGTTTTTTTATTATGGAAACTTAGTAGAAGTGTCTACTTTATAATCTTTTGAGATGTAATAGTTATGTTCTAATTCTCTAAAACTCTAAACCTGAAAAGATCCTCAATGTGAATTATTCATTTAATTCAATATTAAGTAAGGTTTAAGGGTGGTTCCTTATAATATAATTCTAATGAGATTAAAGCATCTATGTTCAAGTATAGTGATCGCCTAACCCCGAGGTAGGTGGTTTGTGCCTTTCTGATGAAATTCATTGAGTTTTATGTGCAAATTTTCCCAATACCCATGAACGGGGTATTGAGTGTTTTTCGTTTTTGCCCTATTTTTTGTCTAATATGCCTGTATGCTTGATTAGATGATATTGGTTGCAAATAGGGTTAATTTTTGTGCTTTGGATTTGTTTAGCATGCATGTTTTTCTTGTTTAGACCTTTGGGTCTAGTTTCCTATTAGGTTGTTGTTTATTTTCCCATGCCTAGTATTGCAGGATGGTGTGAATATTGTTTTGTTATGTTGTAGTGTTGTAGAATGATATCCATGTAGTTCCTGAGGTTTAACTTTTCCGTTACACACTAGTAAAATTTCATGACTTACACAAGGTCGTGAGAACCCGGTGTATAGACCATAGGGAGAATTGACATTGAGGACCTCTCCAGAGTGTCTATATAAATATATGATGCGAGACCACAGGGGAAATAGACATTGAGTGCTTCCACAAAGTGTTTTTATTTTCTCGTCGTAGGCCACAGGGGGAATTGAAGTTGAATGTTACCCCAAAGAACCTTTAGTACGATACAAGACTATAGGGGGAATTGACGGTGAGTGCTTCCCCAGAGAGTTTATGCATTAACTGGACCAGAGGGGTGAGACTGTGTGTGATTCCATGAGGGTTGCTTTTACTTTTTGGGTTGAACTATAGGGGTTAGTCTATGATTACTGACCAGAAGGTTGCTGTTGTGTTTCGCTACTATCTTGGATGCTTCTTGATATTGAAACTGTGGATTGTATTTTTCTGCTGAGTACTTCATGTTTAATTCTTTCAGAACTTTTACCCTTCCATATACTCACTGATTGTTAGGTAGAGATCTTCGAGTGGTAGCCTACTAGGATTTAGTCTCACACCTTGTTTTGGTCATTATTTTGGTCCTAAACAGATTATACTGTTGTAGGTATAGACAAGGGAAAGCACCCTTTTACTTCAAGTACTTTACATGTTGTGGAGCTGGGGAGCATGGGGCCAGGCTTAGGATTACAATGATGAGGAACTGTTTATCTGTTTCTTTTATACTATGGTTTATTGCTAGTTGTTTTCTGTATTGTGACTTGTTTGGCCATTTTCCTAGATATATGTACCTTGCATCATTTTATGTATATGTTCTCCAGTTTTTTATTATCTCAGTCTTCTCCTGCTTACTGTTGTTGGATATTTATTGCGTCCACTATTGTATATTTGTTTCTCTTTTGTTGTTTTAGTCTGCCAGTGAGGGCCCAGTTTCCCCACTGTCACACCCAAGGCCCTCACTACTATTCGGTAGCCTCTGGTGTTTAGGGAAATGAGCTTGAGGCCATGTGACCAATGGGGTATGGGGTCCCTCTGTGTGGCTTCTGGAACCGAGATGTTACAAAGTGGTATCAGAGGATTCTTTTCTTCTGAATTACTATGTGGAGACTTTATCCAGTGATAGGATGGAATAGGTACATGGAAATAATTTATTCCTAGGAGTAGCTAACTTGTGTACAGGAAAAATCCAATCTACCTCGTTATATCAATTTTCTGTTTTTCAATTTTATAATTGATTCGATATCATCGTTGGGTGATTCCCTTGTTTTCAGTGGTTACTTTTGATGTTATTGAGGTTATATTTCTATCAGAACCCGATGAGATGAGGGTATTCCATCTCATGCATCATATAGGCACTTGTTATAAATCACATGCCATGCATTCTTGTCATGCCATCTATGAGGCATTAGTGACTACATGTTGTTGTGATAAATGTTGTGTAGAATATGTGTGTTGTTGTGATATATGCCTTGATAGAAATACCTATTGTTTGATAGGGTTTTGTGTATAAGGTACTGTTTTAATGAATTATAAACTTTGGTTCTTGAGGTGTTATGGGCCATCATAGACCAGAATTAGGTGAATCATTGCACTTTTTTCTTGTTTATAACATGTATAAGATTCCAAACTTTGATTTGTGGGGAGTATGGGCCCTCACAGATCTGAATTTGGCACTTTCAATGTTTGTTTCAGTGATTTTTGGGGTTTCGGAGTAGTTTCTATGGCTTATTGTGTAACACCCTGAGATTTTATGAGAAATTGTTTTATGTCTTATGTTATACCCAACACCAATGGAATCTTTCACAGCACACAATACGGACTTGACTTGCATTACACGCAATTGTGACCTTCCCCGATAGCGTGTGTAGTACGCAATACCGAGTTTCCCTAAACAACGATATATTATTATGAACTAGCCGTTATGAATTTTATTAACTACATTTTCAATTTTATTATTCATCTTACCCATTTTCTAGAACATGGTAAGAGAACAAAATAATTTTTTCAGGTAAAATAAGTATTTTTCAAAAAATGAAATTTTTCCACCTTTTGATGGCACACCCACATTAAATCTAGTTTTTGACATGTTTATAAGATCAATTTTCCAAATAAAACTCTTCTTTTGAATCAGGATATAAAAATTTACTTTGGATAAATTTTTGATATTTTTCTGATAACTTTCATATTTTGATGAATAGTAAAAATACGCTAATTTTTAATTAAAAACAACTTTTTTCATTCGGATAATTTATATGGTTATATTATAATATTGAATGGTTTTAAATTATAAATATAATAAATTTTTACAATTTAATATAATTTATGTCATTAGCATTAATTTCACATTGAATTCATAGGTAAAAACATATCAATCTTTGGAAATGTTTTAACTTTTAAAACCCGTTTTCTTAACAATGGGATTTATTTTAAATTAATTACTGCAACTTATATGTTTTGAATTTTGAAAAATGGATTCCATATTTGGAATCAGTGGGTCCTAATTATGTTAATAGGCTACTTTTTATTTTTGGGCATTAGGAATAGTAACTACGGTAAATTTTATTTATCATAGTAAAAGGTAAATCGGGTAATTAAGGGTAAATATAAGATTATAAAATTACCATAACACCTGACAAAATCTTATTGGATGACTAAAAGTAGACCCATATCACCTAAGGGTCAAATTATAATCATTTAAAGGACTTTTTTCCATGAAAATAATTTAATTATTATTAAAACCAAAGAATGTGACAACATGTCACTTTCTTAAATCTTATAAGTATAATAATTTTAATTTAGTGATAAACTTAATCAAACATCAAACATGAATAGTCTCCAAAACTCTAGTACAATTATCTACATCATAGGAATTTATTTAAAAATTTTAGGGATTAAATAATTATCATCAATTATGACACAATAGTGATGTTGAAATTATTTTATTAATTAAAATATCAAATAAATGGTTTTAAAAATAATAAAATAAATCTTATATGAACTATTTAATGTGCTCAAATAATTTTATAGATACATATGACATTTTATGAATCTATTAAAGCTTTTAGTTCGAACATATCTTCTGTATATATTTTAGTTAAATTCAAATAAATTAATAGTGTCAAAATTGACACTATTGTTGTTTTATAAAAATAACATATTATAAAATTGTTTAAAAATCACAAAAATATTTAAAAATAATAAATTAAAATTTATATGGTCTAAAATGTCATAAAGTGTCAAATTATGGAAAATTCACAACACATATGCAATTATTTATAATAATTTAAAATTTAGAATAATATTACCACAAATAAAATTAAATTGATAAATAAGGATAAATCAAGTTGATAATGTTTAAAATAAATTCCTAACATTTATAAATTTTATTGGTTGATGAGATTATAACCCTATCTCATCTAATATTCAGATATGAGTCATTTTTGAAGTTTTTATGTGGGGTTGGGATTTAATATAAACTAATATTTCTTATATTTCCAAAGGTGCCCCTCTCCTCCATTATAAAAGGGAACCTCCTCCCTCTCCTCATAACACCAATTTGATCATTCAATGTCGGCCAACACCTGCCAATTTCACTTCCCCACTTCCCTAGAAACATCCTAGAGGTCTTGGTCTCCTTCAAATACCAATTGTAGTGCCCTAAGAGGAGGTCTCAAAGAGGTGCTTCAAAGAAGAGGTAATGTCCGTTACCGATTCGTTCAACTTTATTTCTTCTTCCACTTCTTCTTATTTAGTTGTTTAATTATGAATTAATAACATCCTTATCACTCAAATACTGATATGTTATTATAAGTATGAAACAACCCTATTTCACCATCTATCCATCCTACGGAAAACGAAATCACCGCGCGTGCGTACGTACGGAATACCATCTTCACGTCGTGGTGTAATCTATTTTCAATCACCGCCTTACTTGGATGGGTATATTGGTGCAAATAAAAAACTATATATGATTATTTTAAAGTGTTTTTAATTCTGAAATAGTATACATACACTCCAATACAATTCCACGATCATTGGAACGATATCATCGCTCATGCGTACGTACAGAATACCGTCTCCACGATGTGATGCAATTGGTTCTACATGATCTTCATTGCATAATGATTATATAAATGAATTTAATGAATAAATATGATATATAGTACACTAATACCATTCTGGAAATGAGTTATTTATAACCAAAACAGAAGAATTAGAATTTATTCGACAAAACACGCAAAAAGTAATAAACACCCGAATAACAAGTAGTAATGAAATATTACTAATAAGAAGCTAATAATATGACCATATATGATATAATAACAATATGTATGATTCTGGAATAAGTCAATAAAATTATTTAAATCATTATACAGTAGGTTCGGACACTTACGAAGCAAATCAGACCTAAGGTAAGAGAAAATATCACAATCTCATTTTTATCCGAGGTTGTTTATACTTTGGTATTTACTGGGGTGTATTTTATCATCCACATCTATGTTACCTCAATATGTAATATTGTTTCCATCCACCTACAGTTTTTTAAATCCAATTTTACCTTTCGGTGAGTTTTTATTAAAGGATATAAAAGGAATATTTTTTCATTTTTCGTATGAGGTACTTTTTTGACTTTTCGACAAAAGTACGATAAGAATGTATTTTTTAACTTATACGACATGAATGGATTTTTAAAAATTTATTTCCAAGAATTTTCCTTTAAAAGTTTTCAAATTTATTTTTAATCAACTTCTTTTATTTAAGAATGGTATGACATGTTAGGTAAGGAAAAGTGTTTTTGAAGTAGAAAGGATATTTTCCTCATGAATGGATTTCAAGTGTTTTATCAAAATTATTTTCCATCTAAGTTAATAATGGGTTATGTTTCTGTCCCTATTATTACATTGATTTGATTAGGTTGTGGTGGAATTATTTTTATGAATTCCTTTATCTTATATGAATTGTTTTATGATGTCACGATGTTTAAGATTCCCATTTTTATTACATGGGTTTTGCTATGATGTATGGTTTATGATTTTATGGCACACATAAGAATGGTATCATTATGATATGGGTGGGAACTATATCTCCCTCCAATTCATTGGGTAAAGATTTTATATCTCATGAGATAGACATGGCTCGAACGGCAGGTTAAACCAGTTCAGTGAAATAGGACTGAAACGAGGAGTGAACTCGGTTCAGAAATGGACTTTGTCCACTAAGATAGTCTTGGAAATGAGTCTTGACTAATAAGAAATGATTATCTATGATTATCTGTGTATACCAAAAATTTTAATGTTTTATGTTATGATTATTGGGATTACATTTCACTACTATGATTTATTCCATGTTATGAAATTATGATCTCTTTTTCTAGTTAAGATTTCCAAAAGTTATGTTCTTATGTATATGATGTGATTGATATTTCTTTTTTTTACCCTTACTGAGAATTTGAGCTCACCCTTTTGTATGTTTTATTTCCCCAGGTTAGGAAGAAGGTTATTAAGTAGGATATTCCAAAAGTGACTCTACATATGATGAAATAAATGGGAGGCAAAGTAGATGCTTTATGAACCAGTTGTTTATGATTCCCAGTTTCTAAAGACTCTATACCTATACGGTCCTTTCCTGGTTTTGTTATATGTTGTAATAAGTGTGCTTCAATTTTTATGTATTAACCATGTATGTAAAGTATGGGTCTCTATAGTTGGTATCAGAAGAAGGTATAGTCAACCTTTGGAAACTAGGATGTGAAAGCCTTAGTAAGAATCCTAAGGATATGTCTAAGCATAGAACACAATATTAGTGCTTTAGAAATGGCCATTAACAACCTATGATAAGACCTCAAGTGTGAAATTTTATTATGTGGTTTTCTTATTATAATTAGTGTTTCTCACACTATTCTTCTTGGTTTTAGTCAATGGCTGGAACCCGAAAAAACTGTGTTAATGAGGAATGCGACGGGCAATGCAATGATTGTCCCCCTGAGAAATCAAACGTTATGGGAGATGGAATGCAAAATCTTGTAGCCATGCTCACACAACTTTCTCAAGATATGAATCATGCAGGACGTCCAAATGAGCAAAGGAAGGATTAACATTTTGTCGAATCCTTCATGAGGAAGCGTCCACCATCATTCAACGGGTCTTCTGATCCATTTGTGGCTGAACAATGGATTAGTACCACTGAAAAGATATTTTCAGTTCTGCAATGTTCTGAACATGATAAAGTCAACTTAGCAGTGTATCGTTTAGAAGGTGATGTTTTTCAATTGTGGAATCTTATTAAGAATACGAGGAAAAGGGATTAAATTGAATCCATGGAATGGGACGAGTTCAAGAACTTATTTTTCAATAAGTATTTCCCTTGTATTCTTTGAACAAATATGGAGAAGGAGTTTCTTGAACTAAAGCAAAATGATGATGAATATGTTGGTACCTACGAAGAAAATTTTACAAGACTTGAAAAATACGCTTCTGGTATTATTATCCAACCTGAGAGTAAGATTGATCGATTCTTTAGTGGCTTAAAACCAAGTCTTTGAAGGGCCTAAGCCATAAGGTACTTCAATAGCTATGAGGAAATTGTTCGATGTGCTCTCAAGGTTGATATGTAGATTGGTGTAACCCATCAGTCACATGGGATTGATAAGAAGACGAATATGGAATTCAAAGGAAAATCTAAATACCACACTAAAAATAAGATGAGTTTTTCCTTATGCTCAAAGTGTGGAATGAAACATGGAGGAAATTGTCTTAAGGGGAAAAGAAAATGTTATAAGTGTGGAAAATAAGGTTATCGGGCAATTGAATGTCGAAATAATGGGAAGAAGATGTCTAATGATGCAAAAAAAGGAAAGGATACACAGAATGAACCTACTACACTTCAATGATTCAATTGTAAAGAGATGGGGAATTAAGTCAATCAATGCCCAAATCCAAGGGTTGATGATGATGATCGATGTCAACAAACTCTTAAGGCCAAAGACAAAGGAATGTCACATGAAATTACTATCGGTGATGTGGAGTACGACAACGAAGTGGTGAGAGGTACACTTACCATCCACTCTAAAGTAACAAATGTTTTATTTGATTCTAGATCCAACCACTCTTTTATTTCTGATGAATTTTCTAAGGGTATCACCGTATTACCTCAACAATTAGATGTTGAGTTAGCTGTGACAACTCCTAATGGCACAACAGTCACATCAAAAGTTTACAATTCTTCTCCGATTGAAGTTCGTGGGAAAGTGCTTCCTACAAATCTCAGGATCCTTCCTATAGTGGAATTTGATGTGATTCTTGGCATGGATTGGCTTTCTTTATATGGAGATCATATCAATTTCCAATGAAGGGAAGTCACATTTCATATTCCAGATCAATCTATGATCTTCTATCGATGCAAGGATGAACATATTTGACCAACTACGCGGAGCACAATACTTTTCCAAGAATGATCTTCGTTCAGGGTATCATCAATTAAGGTTCAAAAGGTAGGATATACCAATGATGGCTTTCCATACAAGTTATGGACACTATGAATTTATATTGAGGCCATTTGGTCTTACTAATGCCCCTGCTTTCTTCATGGATCTGATGAATAAAGTCTTTAGAGACTATCTTCATCAGTTTGTGGTAGTCTTTATAGAAGATATTCTTGTCTATTCAAAGAGCAAGGAAGAACATGAAGATCACTTGAGAATTGTATTAAAGACCCTAATAAAGGATAAGATTGATGCCAAATTTACCAAGTGTGTATTTTGGCTTCAAAAAGTTTCATTTTTGGGTCACATAATCTCAAAAGAGGGGATATCTGTGGATTCAGCAAAAACAGAGGTTATCGAAAGATGGTCGAGACCAACAAAAGTAACTGAGATCCGAGGTTTTCTTGGTTTGGATGGATATTACTGACATTTTGTGAAATATTTTTCAAGGTTATCTAACCCAATCAGCAAGTTGACTTGAAAAAGAGTTAAGTTTGTTTGGACGGAGGAATGTGAATAAAATTTCAAAGAGCTAAAAAGAAGGCTAGCCATTGCACCTATGATCACACTACCTTGCAGTGGAGAAAGGTTTGTGATCTACAGTGATGCATCCAAGAAGGGACTAGGATGTGTTCTCATGCAAAATGATATGGTGATAGCTTATGCCTCACGACAGTTGAAAATCCGTGAGGAAAATTACCCAACTCATGATTTGGAGTTAGCTGCGGTAATCTTTGCATTAAATATTTAGAGGCACTACCTTTATGGTGAAAGGTGTGATATTTATACTGATCATAAAAGTTTAAAGTATATTTTCACACAAAAGGAGCTGAATATGCGTCAAAGAAGATGGTTGGATCTGATTAAGAATTACTACTGCTCAATCCATTACCACCCTGGGAAAGCAAACAAGGTAGCAGACGCATTAAGTCGACAAGCCCATGCTAGCTTATCCATGATGAGGATCACAAAAGATGCAATATTTATGGATTTACAAAGGATAGATCATGGAATTTTAATGGAATTGGAGGAATCTTATCTTTCTCAAATGAATTTTCAACCATCTATACATGTGAAGATTCAAGAGGCACAGAAAGAAGATATCGAGTTTCAAAAGAAGGTGAGAGATGTTCCTAAATTCAACCTTGATTGTGATGGGATAATAAAGTTCATGAATTGGGTTCATGTTCCTCCCATCCCCGAATTAAAGAAGGAGCTGCTGGATGAGGCTCATAGTTCTTCATTCTCTATTCATCCTGGAAGAACGAAGATGTATAGGGACCTAAAAGAGTATTTCTGGTGGGATGGCATGAAACGAGATGCTGCTAAATATGTCTCTCGATACTTGGTTTGTCAGTAAGTTAAAGCTGAGATATAGAAGTCTAAGGGGATGTTACAACCATTACCCATACCATAATGGAAATGGGAAACATCTCTATGGACTTTGTCACTAAACTTCCTAAAACATCCAAAGGCAATAATGCTATCTGGGTCATAGTTGATCATCTTAAAAAGTCTGAACACTTCATTGCTATTAGAGAAGATTTCTCTCTAGATCAGTTTTCCAGGATATATGTAAAGGAAGTGGTAAGATTGCATGGAGTACCACTTTCTATTATATCTGATCAGGATCCGAGGTTTACCTCAATGTTTTGGCGAAGTCTTCAGCATACTCTAGATACAGAGTTATGTTTCAGCACTGCTTATCATCCTCAGACAGACGGTCAGTCTGAGAGGATAATTCAAACACTAGAAGATATGTTGAGAGCTTGCTCTATATATTTTAAAGGTGGTTGGGATCAACACCTACCATTGGTGGAATTTTCTTATAATAATAGCTTTCACTCCAGTATTCAGATGGATCCTTATGAAGCTCTATATGGAAAGAAATGCAGGACTCTAACTTGCTGGGATAAAGTTGGAGAAAGAAATCTATTTGGACCAGATCATGTTGATGAAATTGCAGAAAAGGTCAGATCTATTCAACAACACATAAGAGCAGCTCAGAGTCGACAAAAAAGTTATGCCGGCAACTGAAGAAAAGACCTAGAGTTTGAAGTGGGTGATACAGTGTTCTTACGAATATCTCTCTGGAAGAGGGTCATGAGATTTGGAAAGAAGGGAAAGTTGAGCCCAAGATATATCAGTCTTTTTGAAATTCTAGATCATGTTGGGAAGGTAGCTTACCGATTGGCGCTTCCACTGAATCTCTCTCAAGTTCACGATGTGTTCCATGTATCTTTCTTGAGAAAGTACATACCTGATCCTTCACATGTACTCAGCTCAGAAGTTGTACCTCCGGAGCAAGATCTTTCTTATGAAGAACAACCGATAGAGATTCTGGATCGTAGCGAAAAAGTCCTACAGAACAAGACCACTCGCTTGGTGAAAGTTTTATGGAGGAACCACCAATTAGAAGAAGCTACATGGGAACTTGAAGATATGATGAGGGAGAGGTATCCTCATCTGTTTGTAATGAAGTGATGAATTTAGAGGGAGAAATTCATTTTAAGGGGGGTATAATGTAACACCCTGAAATTTTATTAGAATTTTTTTTATGTCTTATGTTATAAGCAACACCAAAGGAATATTTCACAGCACTCAATACAGACTTGACTTTCATTATACGCAATCACGACCTTCCTCAATATCGTGTGTAGTACGCAATACTGGTTTTTACTTTCCCACTTCCCTAGAAACATCCTAGAGGTCCTTGTCTCCTTGAAAGACCAATTCTAGTGCCCTAAGAGGAGGTCTCAAAGAGGCTCTTCAAAGAAGAGGTAATGTACGTTACTGATTCTTTAAACTTTATTTCTTCTTCCACTTCTTCTTCTTTAGTTGTTTCACTATGAATTAATAACATCAGTATCACTAATATACTGATATGTTATTATAAGTTTGAAACAACTCTATTTCACAATCTATCCATCCTACGGAAAACGAAATCACCGCGCGTGCGTACGTACGGAATACTGTCTACACGCCGTGGTGTAATCTATTTTCCATCACCACCTTACTTGGATGGGTATAATGGTGCAAATAAATAACTATATATGATTATTTTAAAGTGTTATTGATTATGAAATAGTATACATACACTTCAATACAATTCCACGGTCATGGGAATGATATCATCATTCGTGCGTGCGTATGGAATACCGTCTCCACGATGTGATGTGATTCGTTCTACATGATCTTCATGAATAATTATTATATAAATGAATTGAATGAATAAATATGATATATAGTACACTAATACCATTCTGGAAATGAGGTATCTATAACAGAAAGAGAAGAATAAGAAGTTATTCGGCAAAACACGCAAAAAGTAATAAACACCAGAATAACAAGTAGTAATGAAATATTACTAATAAGAAGCTAAGAATATGACCATGTATGATATCATAACAATAATTATGATTCTTTAATAAGTAAATAACATTATTCAAATCATTATATAGGAGGTTATGACACTTACAAAGGAAATCGGACCTAAGGTAAGGGAAAATATCACAATCTCATTTTTATCCGAGGTTGTTTATACTTTGGTATTTATTGGGTTGTATTTTATCATCCACATCCATGTTCCGCCAATATGGTATATTTTTTCCATCCACCTACAATTTTTTAAATCCAATTTTACCCTTAGGTGAGTTTTTAGTAAATGATATGAAAGTAATCTTTTGTCATTTTTCGTACGAGGTACTTTTTTGACTTTTCCTAAAAAAGTACGAGAAGAATGTTTTTTTAACATATACGACCTGAATGGATTTTTAAAAAATTATTTCCAAGAAGCTTCCTTTACAAGTTTTCAAGTTTATTTTTAATCAACTTCTTTTAGTTTAGAATGGTTTGACATGTCGAGAAAGGAAAAGTGTTTTTGAAGTAGAAAGGATATTTTCCTCAAGAATGGAGTTCAAGTGTTTTATCAAAATTATTTTCCATCTAAGATAATAAAGGGTTATGTTTCTATAAATATTATTAAATTGATTTGATTATGTTGTGATTGAATAATTTTTATGAATTCCTTTATCTTATATGAATTGTTTTATGATGTCATGATGTTTAAGATTCCCATTTTTATTACATGGGTTATGATATGATGTATGGTTTATGAGTTTGTGGCACACATAAGAATGGTATCATTATGAGTTGGGTGGGACCTATATCTCCCTCCAATTCATTGGGTAAAGATATTATATCTCATGAGATAGACATGGATGGAACGGCAGGTTAAACCAGGTCAGTGAAACAGGACTGAAACGAGGAGTGAACTTGGTTCAGAAATGGACTTTGTCCACTAAGATTGTCTTGGCAATGAGTCTTGACTAATAATAAATGATTCTCTATTATTATGTTTGTATGCCACAAAGTTTCATGTTTTATTTTATGATTATTGGGATTACATTTCACTACTATGATTTATCCCATGTTATGAAATTATGATTTCTTTTGCAGGTTAAGATTTCCAAAAGTTATGTTCTTATGTATATGATGTGATTGATATTTCTTTTGTTTACCCTTACTAAGCATTTGAGCTCACCCTTTTGTATGTTTTATTTCCCCAGGTCAGGAAGAATGTTATTAAGTAGGATATGCCAAAAGGGACTCTACATATGATGAAATAAATGGGAGGCAAAGTAGATGCTTTATGAACCAGTTGTTTATGTTTCCCAGTTTCTAAAGACTCTATCCCTATACGGTCCTTTCCTGGTTTTGTTATATGTTGTAATAAGTGTGCTTCAATTTTGAAGTATTAACCATGTATGTAAAGTATGGGTCATTATATATTGTCCGGAAAAACCCAGAATACACACCGTGTAATGTTAAGTACACGCCATGTGTTCTTCTGTTCAAGAAGAAATAGTTTTTATTGAGTACACGTCGTGGACTCTATGTACATGCTGTGTAGTCTCTGACTGTATTGTAGGCCGTGTGGGCAGAGACATAGGATAGGGAATGTCTGGTGGGAACACACAGTGTCCCTTTCAAACACGTCATGTAGTGTTGACACAGTGTATGCCCGTGTAACCAACAACATGGACGGAAAATACCTTTGGCTATACACATCGTGTCCACGTTGAACACGTCTTGTAGCCTAACCCAGGTACCCGGCCGTGTTATGAACAACACGGGTTGGTGTTATCCCTTCACGAATATGCTATGTCCCTTTCAAACACACCATGTAGTGGGAGCTAGGTGTCAGGCCTTGTCACTAACATCACGGGCCAGTTGAAGCTTGTCTAGTACATGCCATGTATTCTTGTTTTAGGAAAGCTGTGTGGCTTAACCGTGTAGAAGAACTCGGGCAGGGAAAGAGGATTCAAGTACACTTCGTGTGTTAATACAACACGTTGTGTGTTTGGGGTGTTACATGACCTATTTAGGCAAGAGTACATGCCCATGTGAATGAATTCAGGGAACATGTTACCGTGTAGTCATGTTTTGTAAAATTTGAATGTTTTCTTTCTCTTTTTCTCTTCTTAAACTTCTTTAATTCAGTCCATGTTAATACTGATCTATGGTGTTCACTTGACCTTGAATATTCATGCCACCGAGACGTCTTTCGGCTATCCTCTAGATACAAGGTAGTGCTCAGAAATTGGATACAGCTGATCAGGGACTTCCAGCAAATCCTCATGTTGTGTCAGGCTTGAAACCAGAAGTTATACCTGTTACCAGTACTGATGCACAATTTAGGGAAGGCTTTATGAGGATGATTCAGACCTTTCAGGGAGCACTGCCTCCTGCCATGTCGATGGCTGATTTGACATGGGTCTTCTAGCAGCAGCAGCAACCCACTTTCATCGGGGATGGAGGACTCCAAGTTATGGATTCATGGCTAGAAGCCATGCTAACGATCATTGAGCATCTAGAGACACCTCCATAGAAGAGGTTCAAGCTCGTAAACTATATTCTATGGGATTCCTCCAGGAGATGGTGGGTTGTGATCTCACAGGCGGGATAGTAGTAGGTTATGGCTTGGGAGGAGTTCCAGCGAATCTTCTATGACTACATCTATCCGGAAACCCTGAGGACTGGCTGATCCTAGGAGTTTGCGAGCCTTGAGTAGGGTACCATATCAGTTATGGAGTATTACTCTCATTTCACAGATCTTCAGCATTTCACACCCTTCCTAGGAGGAGATGTGTTATTCCTATAAAGGTAGTTCAATGATGGCCTCAGACAGGACATATGATCTTAGGTGAATATCTTCATGTTTACTTCCATCGCTTCCATCATCAACCAGGCACTGATCACAGTGCAAAATCTGAGGGAATCCAGAGTTGTCAGCCCGGGAAGCTCGACATCCTGAGTTAGTGCTTCACCAACTGATAGCAAGAAGCACCGCAGGGAGACTACACGGGGAGATCTAAGTAGGCAGGATGCATCTTCGGGTAGCCTGGTGGTGTGCTACCAGTACGAGAGAAGTGGGAAAATGAGGTCATAGTGTCAGAGAGACCCGATGGAGTGCTGACCTTGCATCATGTTGGGAAACCTTCAGCATTTTTGTCAAGTCTTCGCACCAATATTCGGTGACCAGGGTTAATCAATGACCCCTTGTATAGGATCAACTCCACCAGTTCCTCACCAGTCAGGGAACTAGAGTTCTTCCGTCCGTTCAGCCTGAGGTGGAGGTCATGGTCGTGGTAGTCAGTCTCCAGTCATTCAGCAATATCAGAGTGGATCGGCTCAGAGTGGTTAAGCAGGGTCAATGGTCTGTGGAGTAGGCCAGTCCTTTGTAGTGGAGCAGACCCAGCATGAGAAGGATCGCAGACCTTCTACAGTTCTAGATATGATCCTAGTTGCCTCAGTTTTATCTTCAAATCTTTTTGATACAAGGGCTTCACATAGCTTTATATCTATCGCTGTTGTGGAGAGACTTGGGATCTGTATCTTTTATTCTCCTAATGTTTTGACACTAGATACTCTGTTGGGGAGAAGAACATCTGGTGTACATCCGTGCAAGGAGTTCCCTCTTGAGGATGGTGGGTGTCACATCCTTTGGGATCTCTATGTCCTAGAGATAATATGTTATGATGTCATTCTCTGAATGTACTATCTAGTTTCCTTCCAGGAATTCGTCGACTGTTATCACCACAGGGTGAGTGTCATATCACTAGAGGATGGATTTTTTCTTCATAAGAGCGAGTGGGATGTCCAGGCGAGCATAGCGGGCCCAGAGAATCATGGGTTGGGAGGCGTTACATCCTATATTGCTATTCTATACCTGGATGATCATGGAAATTCATAGTTATACTTTCCTCCAATGGTGGATCATTTCATAGATGTCTTTCCAGGGGACTATTCAGGTTTGCCTCCGGAGGGTGAGGTGGACTTTTCAAATGAGCTTGTGCTAGGAGTGGAACTGGTGTCTGTTCCTCCTTATAGGATGGCTATACCAGAGTTGCAGGAGATCAAGAACCAGTTGGAGGAGTTACAGGCAAAGGGTTTCATCTGTCCCAGTACTTCTCCTTGGGGTTCACCTATCATGTTTGCGAAGAAGGCGGATGGTACCCTCAGGCTTTGTGAGGATTATCAAAAGTTGAACCAGTTGACGGTCAAAAATTGATATCCCTTGCTGAGGATTGATGGTCTCTTTGATTAGCTTCAATGAGCCCAAGAATTTTTGAAGATTGACTTAAGTTCCGGTTAGCATCAGTTGCACGTTAGACCATCAGATACACCTCTTACATCCTTTTGGAGCAGGTATGATCTATACGAGTTCTTGGTTATGTTGTTCTGTCTCATGAACACACCTATAGTTCTCATGGAATTGATGAACCAAGTGTTATATCCATACTTGGATTCCTTCATGATGGTCTTTTTTGATGATATCTTGGTGTACTCTCACACTCGACATGGCCATGCTACCCATATTTGGATAATTTTGAGTACATTGAGAGAGCATTAGTTATATGCTAAGCTCTCAAAATTCCACTTTTGGATGGATCAGATTCACTTCTTGGGACATGTTATCTCAGAGATAGGACTATCAGTAGACCTAGAGAAAGTGAGATTTGTAGTTCCAAGGAGTATCCGAAGAACATCTTTGAGGTGCGGAGTTTTCTAGGGATGGATGGATACTACAAACATTTTTTATAGGACTTTTCATGATTAGCAGTAGTGCTAACAATTTTGACTAAGAAGGGTGTGAAGTTCTTGTGGTCCGATTCTTGTGAGTCAGCCTTTCAGAAGCTGAAAGGGAGGTTGACTTCAGCACTGAAACTTGTATTGAGAGAGCAGGGAAAGAGCTATAATATTTATTGTGATGCTTCAGGTATCGGGATGGGAGTTGTGCTTATGCAGGGAGATGGAGTCGTTGTGTACAGGTCACGGATGTTGAGGCCACATGAGAGGAATTACCCGACACAGGATCTGAAATTGGCAGTGGTTGTTCATGCCTTACGATGTTGGTGAAATTACCTTTTGGGAGATCATTTTCTGGTTTTCACCGACCACAAGAGTCTCAAGTACATCTTCACTCAGCGTGATTTAAATTTGAGACAGTAAAGGTTGGTTGAGTACCTTCAGTCTTTTGACATTGATCATTCCTACATGCCTGGGAAAGGCAATGCTGTGGCTGATGCATTGAACAGGAGTACTCATATACAAGTAGTTTAAGAGGCCTGTAGTGAGTGGCAGCTTATGGATCTTTTCTCTGAGTTGCATTTTGTGGTTCATGATAGACAGGGGCAGACCATTCTTTCTCTTATAGCTGTTACCTCTACCCTTCTTGATCGATTATGAATAAGGCAGCTAACTGATTCTGAAGACCTGGTCATGTGGGAATGTGTGTTAGGAGAGGACCCTATTCCTAGATGGAATATAGGCAAGTATGAGATCTAGAATTTCCATGTACGTGTATGGGTGACAGCAGATATACATGAGGAGTTGATGCAAGATTTTTATTCATCATTTTGGATAGTTCATCCTGGAATCACCATGATATATCGTGATCTATACCATTAATATTGGCGGCTAGATATGAAGAGGGATGTTGCTAGTTTCATTATGGGGTGTTCCACTTGTCAGTAGGTGAAAGCAGAGCATCAGTGACCAACATGGCTCCTACAACAGTTACCCATTACATAGTGGAAGAGGAACAGCGTCACGATGGACTTCATGAAGTGGTTGTTGAGGTCACCTTGAGGGAATGACGTAGTGTGGGTTTTCATTGACAAACTCAAGAAGGTTTCTCACTTCTTAGCGATCAAGGAGACCTTCAGTGTTGATGAGCTGGGGAGTTTGTACATTTGATATATTGTACGTCTGCATTGAGCTATACACTCCATTGTTTTAGATAAGTATGCCTATTTTACTTCTCAGTTCTGGAAGGGGCTTCAGAAAGCTATGGGTACATAGGTGATTTTGAGTATGGCTTGCCATCCCCAGACAGATGGTCAGTCCGAGTGTATGATTCAGGTGCTTGGGGATATGCTCCGAGCATGCAACCTAGATTTTGGAGGTTCTTGGGAGAAATATATACCTCTTGTAGAGTTTTCCTACAACAATAGTTTTCAAGAAACTATTCAGATGGCACCTTATGAGACTTTGTATGGTAGGCCATGCCAATCACCCTTATGTTGGTTGGAGGCAGGAGAGGCATATTTGTTGGGACCTCATCTTGTTTAGGAGACAACAGAGCAGATGGAGTTGATCCGGAAGAGGATGGCTGTTGCACAGTCTCGACAGAAGTCTTATGTTGATCAGTAGAGATGACCTCTAGAGTTCAAGGTCAGGGATTAGGTTTTCTTGTGTTTCACACCCAGATTGGGACACAAGAGGATTAGGATATAGGGTAATCTTTCACCGAGGTACGTTAGGTTGTTTGAGGTGTTATAGAGAGTGGGGTATGTTGCCTATCGGTTTTAGTTACCTCAGAGGTATCAGGAAATGCATGATGTCTTCCACATTTCTTACCTTTGACGTTACTTCTTAGACCCTTCTCAGGTCTTTCAACCTAAGGAGGTTGAGCTCGAAGTGGATGCATTTTTCAAAAAGCATCCTATCCAGATTGTGGATCGCAGTACAAAGATTCTTTATGGTCGGTCTATTCATCTGGTATGAGTGTTGTGGCAGCACGGGCCGATGCAGGACGAGACTTGGGATAGGGATTCCGATGTACGATAACAGTGTCTATAATTGTTCAAGGATTCTTCTTCTACACTGAGTTGGGGAAATTCGGTGACGAATTTCTTTAAGGGGGGAATTTTTTCAGAACCCGGATCTTCTTTTAAGGTATGTTTTTTTCTGGTCATATTTGGAGAAAAGAGGAAATTTTGGAAATTTTCTATGTACACATCGTGAACTACCTTGCTGCATGAGGTTGTGTGTTGGTCATGTAGTAGCCACACACACAGTTGTGTAGGAGGGACTTAGAGGACACTTAAAGTGGAGTATGGAAAAGGTGAGTATAGGTCGTGTACTTCAAAAGTACACAACATGTACTTTTTTCATTAAATGAACTGTGGGTCGTGTTTGATGGACAAAACCGACTTCTTCTAGGTCTGGTTCATCCGAGAGCAAGGTTACAGCCACGAATCATTGACGAACCCCTGATCCTCTGTTCGTCCTTCAAATTGAACACCATCGGTTGCGTTGGAATCGCATCAGTGAGTTCTCCCTTCTGCGTGAGCCTCATATTCTAATTTATCTTCTTTTCCATGCTATCGTGGGTTGAACATTTTGTACTTTTTCATAGATCTATTGAATTATGATGATATTCAAGCATAGAGGTTCAGGTATAGTGATCTCCTAACCCTGAGGAAAGAGGTTTGTGCCTTTCTGTTAAAAGTCTTTGTGTTTTATGTGCAAATTTTCCCAATACCCATGAACGGGGTATTGCACATTTACCGTTTTAGCCCTATTGATTGTCTGATATGCATGTATGATTGATTAGATAATATTGGTTGGGAATAGGGTGAATTATTTTTCTTTGGATGTGTTTCCCATGCATGTTTTTCCTATTTAGACCTTTGGGTCTAGTTGCCTGTTAGGATTCTATTTACTTTCCCATGCCTAGTATTGTTGGATTGTGTGACTGTAGTTTTGTTATGATGTTGTGCTATAGAATTCTAGCCAGGTATTTCATGAGGTTTACCTTAGTCAATACATATTGCTACACTTTCTTGACATACATAGGGTTGTGATAACCTGGTGTATAGACCATAGGGAGAATTGATGTTGAGGGCTTCTCCAGAGTGTATTTATAATTAGACGATGCGATACCACAAGGGGAATTGATGTTTAGTGCTTCCCCAGAGTGTCTGTAGTTCCTATAATTGGGCTATAGGGGGAATTGATGTTGAGTGCTTCCCTAGAGTGCCTTTAGTATGATATAAGACTATAGGGGGAATTGACGGTGAATGCTTCCCAAGAGAGTCTATACTTTTGCTAAACCAGAGGGGTGAGACTATGTGTGATACCCATAGGGTTGCTTGTACTTGTTGGGTTGAACCATAGGGGTTAGGATGTGAGTACTGCCAAAAGGGCTACCTATTGTGTTTAGCTACTTGCTTGGTTGCTGCTTGATATTGAAATTGTGGATTGAATTTTTCTGCTGAGTACTTCCTGTGTACTACTTTCGGAACTTTTACCCTTCCATATACTCAGTGACTTTTCGGAAAAGATCTTCGGGTGGATGCCTATTGGGATTTAGTCTCACACCATGTTTGGGTCATGCTTTTGTGCCCAAAAATATTATATTACTGCAGGTACAGACAAGGGAAAGCTCCCTTCTAATTAAGGTACTTGGCTTATTGTGGAGCTCGAGAGCATGGGACCAGGCTTAGGTTTGTGATGCTGAGGAGGTGTTTATCTGTTGATTTTTTAATTTTGTTTAGTACTGGTTTTATTTATCATTGTGAATTATTTGTCTATTTTCCTAGACATATGTACCATGCATCATTTTATGTATATGTGCTCCAGTTCTTTATTATCTCAGTCTTCCACTATTTTGGGGAAATGTGTTGAGGCCATGTGAGCACCCTGGTACGGGGCACCTCTGTGTGGCTTCCGGAACCGGGATGTTACAACTTACATACCCAATACCTTTCAAATTTATAGTATTTGAGATTCAGAGAAACCCCTTCATATATCAAGACCCATCCATTTCTCATCAACTGTTCTTTTTTCCACTATAATAAGATTTTTTTTGTTCTATAAGAAGTCATTAACCACTCCAAGAAAATTATCCATTCATGATACCCTTCTAGACATATCTTATATAATATCATTACTTGTAACTTGGGGAAATGGAAATATAACAAAATGAGAGATCATATTCTCAATAATAGAAAAATAAGAGATATCAAAGTTAATGAGCTTAACATAAAAGAACTCATTCCAATAAAAACACGGATAATAAAACATGATTAAAGGTATAAAGCATTAGAATAATATAAGATTAATAAAATTCAATAATCATAAACCATGTGAAATCAATCTTGTTCAAATGAACCATTAAAAAGATTAAAATTATATGGAAACCATTTTGGTGCCTTTGGAAATTAAACTTTTTTTGGAATCAGCTAAAAAGGAAAATATATACCTTCTCATAGAAGTAACCTCTATCTAGTAAACTATATTGTGTCTTAGTATTTTCACCCATCTAGTGAACTAGGTTACATTACCCAATGAATTGGATAGATATATTGGGATCTCCAATTATCATGATATAAATAAGCCTCTCCTCTTATCATTATAAATATTATGCTCACCTTTCATTACGAGCTATATCAAGCTAACCCACCATCATGAGATATATCAGGTTTTTTAAATTACATTAATCCTAAATTACATCATCAAAATCAATGAAACAACCACCATTCCCTTCATGACTTTATTAGCCATTGTAAAAAATAGGTTTCATAATTATTTGACCATAACATAATAAACCCATTGAAATGTAACAGTTTATGAGGAATCATCTTTAAAATATATTCATAATAAGACATCTTGAGAAATAACATGTATGGAATCATATGATCATACCCCTATTTATGATTAAAAATCCTTAAAGGATGTTTTAAATGATGAAAAATACCTTCGAAAATAACATTTGAACACATATTTGGAAAGAAGAAAAATATACTTTTCTTTTTTTATCATTGAAAATAAAATTCCCAAAATATTAAGAAAATGATTTTCCATTAAAATAACAAAGAAATATTATAAATTAATATTTATTGAATTTTTTTTCTGATGGTGGAAAACTTTATACCTACCAAAATGTTAAAAGATAACATTATTTTCAATCATTTTAAAAATTCAAAAGTGAGTTGTTTGTAAAAAAATTGAAATTATTCCTATTAATATTTTGTAAATAAAGTAAAATGTCATAAAAATAATTTTTTTCAATAATTTATTTATTGATAAAAAATCCATAAAATATTTTAAAGAACATGGGCACTGAAGAAGAAAATCATCAACCGGATAAGAAATAAGGTCGTTTTTTTAATGTATTTAATAGATCATTTAAAATAAAAAAGAATATAAAATGGTAACAACACTTTATTTTTATTATAAAAACCACAGATGAAGGATATATATGTTTTCTAAAAGATATAGATCATATTATTCATCCAAATTATATTCAATCATAAATAATCCTAATTAAAAGTGATATTGCAACATAAACCCTTTCTACATTAGTAACATTGGATTCATAACAACCTTAAAATAAATAACGTAAAATGGAACTTTAAATATGATTAATTTAAATAAAATCATGATATAATATATCAAAGGGTCCATATATACACTATATAAATACAAATAGGTTCAAAATATGAAACATGTCTCAATAAAACAATATTTAGATGAATATTCCTTACTTTTTTGTAATATTTCAATAAAATAACTCATAAAAAAGAAAAACATAAATGAATTTTTCAATCCCCTAAATTTTAATATTAATCATCATAATATAAATTCAGGGGAAGTATATAGCCCACCAAAAAATAAACAAATTGTGAATATGGAATATGTTTCAAGGAAATAAAAGTGAGACCAAAAACCCTTACCTCAACTTGAATTTCTTCATACATGATCCTAAAAATCATTATTATAAATTCAGATTTATTATCTATATATATATACTAAAACCATATTAAAACATAACATACCATATATTATTCACTTATAACATCTTATCACCCATTTATTAATAGTTATCCATTTCAATCAATGTTTCGGATGCTAACTCTTTTGTTATTCATGGAAGTTTTGTTATGTAATTTCTAGTCCTTGCACCTTGGTCATGGTTTCAACATATGATGAATCTTTATAATTTAAAAAATATATTATTTACTATTTATATATACTTTTTAACCCTTCATATAATGTGGTGATGAGAAATTAATTACATCACATCATGGTGACTACAGTCTGTAAGAATGCATGAGTGATGTTTTCACTTTTTGGCAGATGGGATAAAAGAAAGGTAAATATTAATTGACATTTAGAGAATAATTATTATTTTATATATATGATAAATTATCATTAAATAAATCCTTGTTACCATCCATTTAAATAAAAAAATATAAAAAAAAATACATCGATTCATGGAGGTGGTAGTCCACACGTATTCACATGCGATGTTATCATATTACGAAAAATGGGAGGGTTAAAATGTTGAAAATATTTTATATTTTAAATACATAATAATATTTTTAAAATTTTTATTTAATAATTAAATATATTTATATAACCTACCATGAGGAGAAGTGATGAAAAATAATATAGGTTAGTCATGGAGACAGTAGTTCAAATATATTTCTGAGGATGTTTTCATTATCCATTTAGATTGATGATAAAGAAAATTGTTATTATATTATCATAATAAATTTCAGTAATATAATTATGAAAATTTTATTAAGTTAATATGGATTGATATGGTTTATAGGAGGTGGAAGAATAAATATATATATAATGATTCAATGAAGATGATTGCTTCTTCTTTGACAAAACGCACACAGATCATTTCTTAAGGGCCCTTGGATTAGTATTTTAAGGAGAAAAAACCTCGAAAACATTGATATTGAATTTTAGAATAGTTTTTTTATGTTTTTTTATATTATTATCTTAATAAGGTGTGTAGAATAAAGGAGAAGATGTTCCCTTTTATAAGTGGGGTGGGTGAAAATCTTCTAAATGCCTAATACATTTATAAATAATATCAATTTAACTCATTTAAAATGGATCCACGGTTCCATATATTCTAATATAATTATTATAAGGTCAAAAACTGCATCTAAAAATATTTTTACATGTTTAAGTGGAATTTTGGATATTATCTATTAGTTTAACCCTCTTATTACACCTTTTAACATAAACTATTGTAATAAAATACATAGTCTTAAAGGGTTAGTAATGTCATTATAAAATGGAATGGGGATAATAATTCATATGACAAACCAATTTATATTCACTTGAAAAATAATATGATTTTTAAAACAATTAATTAAATATTTTTCAACATAAAATTTCCTTAAAGTCTTTTTCGGGACTATTCAAATAATTTGACTTTACAAAAATTAATATTATCATGTAGTTAGAATTTGAATATTTAAAAAATTAATTTCCTTTATTTTTTATTCCAAAAAATCATGAATTTTTGTAACTTATAGAAATCACATAACACAAAATATTTTAAAAACTAATTTACTTTGACTTTTCACCCACTTGCACAGGCACTGCATCAAAAATGTGTAATAGTTTTAGGTAATTATACCATTAAAACATTTAAAAGAAATTAATATAATAAAAATAATTTATTTATATTAAAAATATACATTTAGAAAAATTTATAAAATATTATTATTCTAATGAAAACAAATTGTTTATATTAAAAGGATGTTACTGGCATTTTGTAATTACTCTTTATTTAAAATATTATAAAGGTTTTTAATCAATGTAAAGTGGAATATAGTTTGATAGATTTTAAGATATTTGATAATTTTGGATGAAATAAAAACATCCAATTAGATTAAAGAATGTTCTTGAGAGATTTTGAAGCCTTATCTCATAATTTTAACCTTTTTTAACTCATTTTTCCCTTTACTAGGGTGTTAAACTTTTATCATGGTTACTATTCATTATGATAAAAAATTATATTGAAATTAATATATAATATTTATTATGAGGATTATTAATATAGGAACCATAATAAAATTTTCAATCCCTATAAGTGAAAAAAATAATTTTAATATTCTCACATAAAACGTGTAAAAACCAATTCTAGAGAGAATCTATTTTCGAGAATAAAACTGATTTTATTATAATTCCATTACTTGTAAAAACAATTTTATAAATATTAATATATTTTATAGATTATATTACATTAAAATTAAATTAAAATTATTAAAAAACGTTATTTAATTTAATTTACTATGATAATAATATGTCGTGTACATAAATATTGATTTCTCCAAAATAACTCTTTTTAACTTCAAATGATTCTGTCATATCCTTTAACTAATTAATAATGAATATATTAATGATTATTCATTTGTTTACATTCAATAAAAACATTTTTTTTCAAAATAGTAGTTTATTATGTTAGTTCTAAATAATGAAACGATACATAAGGGGGGGAGTTGTATCATTTTTTATAATCTCCATAGATTCAGGAATTTATTGTTTCTTTTTAATTGATTTAGATATGAAGTGTTCTGTACGATAAGCAATTGAGTAGAGGATAAATAAAAAGAAGGACACAATAATTTTTATAGTAGTTCAGGGAATAAAAATTCTCTTTTCCTATTCATCAATACTCTCTCTATGAGTTGGGTGAATGTTATTAGAATGGTTCTCTTATCACAAGACCATAAAATACACAACTATGTACAGGTAGTTGACAGCATTACAATAAAGCTAAATAAACCTTATGGTTCATTTATAGGGAACCAATATATCGGCAGCTTAGTCTGAGAACTTGACACTCCACCACAACAAATTCCAATCAACCGAAACACTAATAAATCAAAAGAGTTTGATTTGTTGATGGTATGGGTTGATCTTCATGTTTGTAGAAACAACTAATTGAATATAAATATTCTTATTCAATAATGAAGGTCTTCATGTAAGAACATCTTTGAAGAGACCCTCATTATAAATGATTTTCAACCAAACAACAACAAAAAATCAGTATAATGTTTTTTAATTAAATAAATATTTTAAAGTGAAGCCTCTTCCATAAAATAACAGAGTCGATTTTTGTTTATAGATGATCTGTAAAAATATATTCCATGAAATTTTTCAGTTTCTAAGTTGAAAATCTGTCACTATCTATCTCAAATGAAAATGGTGTGATTTTATATATATAAATATATTGTTTTTATTTTAGTAGACAAGATCCAAAAATATCAAATGAAAGATCACTGATACTAAAAATTCAAATCAATCCAGAGAGTTTTAAATTGCCTTATAAATAGTAATGATTTGTTATTTTTAAAATGGTTCTTTAAATCAACAAAAAATGAGCCATTGGATTGGTCCAAAATTATCCTTCAATCGATCTTTATTTCTATCAAGACCATTTTATAAATCTGAGATAAAATCACAGATTTAAATCTTCATTGTTGAATAGTCAAACATACAGTTCCTCCATGTGACAAAAAAATAACAAATGTAGGGTTGATCATAAAATTATGGTTGATGTCCCATATATTCTTTATCAAACATATGGTTCCTTACTTTTGTACGGTTGATCATCCATATGTTCACTTTACCACAAACACGGGGTTACCTCCAAATATATGGCGGTTTAACCATAATTTTCATTCTAACAAATGTATGTTTTTCATATAATTCCATAACCATACTTTCTTTATATTGTAGGGTTAATGATCCATATGTTCTATTCCAAACATACAGTAGATTCAATACGTTACGTTCATCAATCTTGGGTATGAATAGTGTTGCTAGAATGTGTTAAAAACATATCCCAGATACTTGAATTAATATTCCATGCAAATCAAATAAATGTATATATTTAAAGAATAAATAATTCAATGGATATAAATTACCTCATACTAAATTCAATTAAATTCAATATTAAATTAACAAGATCATTTTTTAAGCATCAAAATCAATAATATTTATATAGTATTGATGAGGAAATACATTCCCCACATAATAGTGACAAATATACATAATATAGAAAAATTTAAATATTTAAAAATTTATATTTTGTCATAAAAAAATATTATATTGAAATTTAAAATTGAGTTCATATTTCCTAGAAACTAATCAATAATTTTTCATTAAAGATAAATTGTATACATATTTCCATAATTTTGTTATTCATGTTCATACCTTCCAATCCAATAGTTTGGGGATAATGATCAGATTTAAAAAATTATATTTTAATAGTATATTTTTGTTTTTTTATATTTTGTGTTTCATGTGGAACATTCTATCAATCCTAGTATTTATTTAGAATAAAATACATTCTAAAATATCTAGGTTTTATATTCTACCCCTTAGAAAATTTATCCCCATAATTTTACATTGTTTCTCAAATTAAAAAAAAACATTCCCATAATCAACACAATGGAGTGGAAGACAAATATATCTATGTTGAAAGAAATACATTTAATAAACTTAGACCAAACTTTTTTAAAGGACTTTAATGTATATATTAATCCATGGAAACTTATAATTTCCAAAATATTTCTTAAACCATGGACTTACCATTGTGAGACTCATAAATTTGAATGATTTTCATAAATAGTGGCTTCGAAACTGAGATATATTTTCACGTAGGTCGTGATTGATTTATGTTCCTCTTTCTTTAGTTTAACCAATTGTTTTCCATGAGTATTGAGAATGTGAGACGATATACATACATTATTTCTTCCTAAAATATCATCCATTAGTTGTTTCTTGGGTAATTTTCCACATCTTATTCATGTCATAAGATAAATAAACTGGATAAGTTTTTCATTCTAGAAGCATTGAAATTATCTTTTAGCCTATCACAATATAGACAAAAGGATGAAAAATTATTCTACCAATTTTTACCTATTTATAGAAACCAAACATGTTATAATATGTAAATTTAATATCCCATATAAAGAAATATTTATTCCTCCACATCTAAAATGTATACATTAACAACAAAAATTCATCTTTAATCACCTCATGTATAATTAATCATAAAAATCTTCAAAAATATGCTTGACCATATTTAAAACCCAAAATCAAAATTATTTTATCACATATTCTTCCAATATCAAATTATTATTTTTATTTAAATAACACTAATCACACATAAATGCACACACAAAAAATGTATAAACTCTAATAATATATTCCCTAAACATATTAATCATTTCTCAACATAACAATAATTACCATAAAACCACAAATAGATATATAAATTCTTCTAAAAGATGACTTAATATTCCTTCCTAAATTAAAATACCCCTAATGAAATATTTTTTTTTAACATTTCCATTTAATAACCCAATAAATTAAACTTCCTAAAAATTAATCTAATCTGTTAATAACCAAATAAATTTTCAATATAATTGTAATATAATAACAAATTCTCAAAAAATGATAAAATATTTATATCCATAAACCATAATTACGTCATCATAATTAAACATATTATCCTTATAGGTTATGTGTTTCTTTCAAATTATATCCAAAGTTAAATAATTCCCAAATAACCACTCACAAAATCACATGTAAACCCTGAGGAATATATACATTCCACTACGTTAGGTCCACTAGGCTAAATTCCTTAAGAGGTGGGTGATTCATGGTATTACAAATTAAAACAACTGCCCCATTTGATCTTGTTTTTTTGTTTTAAAAAAACCCTCTTCTCTCTCTCTCCTTCCTGTTGTAGAGTATAAATGAATATTAAAGAACGCACAGGAAATAACAATTTTACATGGTTCACACTAAATGAGATATATCCAAGGATCATACATAGACGATGTGTCAATGTACCAAATACACAACAAGCACACTATTGTTTATAATTTTGAAGTGGACTCATAGTCCCTTCTAATTTACAACCACTCGCAATTTTAAAACTCTCAACTCTCTCAATATAAGTGATCTCACTACTTATTCAGAAATCCCCTCAATGTTTATAGACCTGTAGGTCTTTTCATCATCACTAATTAATACATCCTCCACTGCATGTAAATTCTCTATTAGTGTTCAAATTTCATCCACTGATGAATACCCATTTTCCTTTGACAACAGGGAAACAACCATTGGGAAATACATTCACAAATCACCATACATTGCAAATCTCCAAATTTTGTGAAGCTCAAACAAGCCTTCTCGAAGTCCCTGCCTCTTTCCGAAGCACACACCATCGCAGATCTCACTTCCTTATGGAGCACACTGCTTCATAGAGCTGAGACATTTTCAAAGCTCAATCCTTCACAAAGCTTACGTCGTCAAAGACCTCAATCTATTTCAAAACAACTTCCTCCATGAAGCTCATGGAGCCAACGCGGAACACATCACTTTTGCGAAGCTAGATTAGCCCTCGCGAAGCTATTATTTTTTGTAGAATTCTTCCTTTGCGAACATCCTAAGTGAGTTGAGAGTAACAAATTTTTCTTGAAAACTCTCTAATTCCATGTAGGGGTTTGAGGTTTATTTATAGGCGATTCCACCAACCCTTGAACCTTCCATCCATAGTCAGCACCACATCAGCTCAAATCGTGATTCTCTGAAATTTTTTTCCGAAATAGTCTCTATATTACGAATCACAACATCAATTTTCAGATTTCGGAGCTCTTCATAATCACAGAGTTCTCTTTCAATTCCTTTCTTCCACCACCGCAAAGCTTCATCACAATGCTCTTCACCTATGCCATTCGTGAAGCTCATCGTAATCACGAAAGTCATTGTCAACATTCTTCATGCATTTGAAAAATACAACCCATGAATCCTATCTTCTAAAAATTCATGTCGTGTCCATATTTTGATGTGATATTCAAGGAAATCCATATTTCTCAATCCTCACCAAAATCCAAATTTTGGACCCCAAAAATTTGGCAAACACTTGAAAATGGTGCCACCATGTATCTTCTCATTTTGTACCACCTCAAGATCTTCCATTCTTTTATCATGGTTCTTTGACAACATGGATTTTCAATAACATCTCTGGAAAATTCCAATTTTCAAAGTAAACCACCATTTTCAACAAACACAACCGACCCAAAAATGTTGTAATGTTACCTTCAAGGATTTTTTTCCCAAAAATCGCCCCATTTGGTTTGTTGACAACTCTTATCATAATGATTCTCTATAATTTGATACCTCACTGAATCTCATTCCATCATCTACAACCATTTACCTATTGGAAGTTAGATAGTGACCAAATATTCACTCACCACATACTCAAAACCCATGTGATCAATTCTGGTCTTGAGAAATGATATTAGTATGAAAATTTCTTCAATTAATCACTTCCTTTCGGACTCCAATTTTTTATAACAAACTGATACCAATTGTGGATTGATGGAAACCTTATGGAACCATTCCAACACCACTCTTCTGCATTTATGAAGATCCACACCTGTCATGATATCTATTATTTGATCGATCACTTCTAGAATTTCCAGATTTAAAACTCTCCACCTATCTCAATGTTCCCATAATACCGTTTCTCCAGATTTCTTCTTATCCCCGTGTCTTTGAATAAAACATTGTCTCCCATCCTTAGCCATATTTTCTCCCTCATAAGGAGTTGTTTCCCCTATTAAGGAGTCACTATTTGTTCCCTTTGTCACCGAACAAAAAGGTCGCTCTTTTGTGGTTTTACACTTTTGAAAGAACACATATTAAAACATTAGAGAAAAACACACCATACCTGGTGGAGAGGGGAAAACATCAACACTTGTTTAAGTGAAGTGGGTTTACTGAACTTATAGATCCAGTCGATGCCTCTAAAAAGTTTCCATGGGTAAGGCCTTTTTTAGAATGTATGCAACCCAGAGTTCTGTAGGCACGTACTCTAACTTCACGATTCCCTACTCAACCTTCTCCTTTAAAAATGGTACTTTATCTCAATATTCTTTTTCTTTGAGTAATGGATGGGATTTTTGCTAAGATTTATAGAACTTGAGTTATCACAGTGGATTCTGATCGGATACATCACTTCAATGCTCATGTCATCAAGCCGCTTCTTCATCCACCATAACTATGTGCATGCTTCAGCGGTCGTAATATACTCAGCTTCTAGGATGCTCAATAAATTGAAATCTTTCTTCTTTTTTAGCTAATAAATACACAATACACCAAGATAGAAATCACCACCTGATTTTTATTTCTTATCATTTGCTGAAATGTCCCATTCTGTATCAGTATATCCCAATAACTCTGACTGAGATTTTTCATTATATATCAAGCACAAATCCATCGTTCCCTTGATATACTGAAGTATTATTTTCACTGAATGCGTGTGTATTTCCATGGGGTTTCTTTGATATCATGATTCATGGCATGTGGCGAAAACAATATTATGTCTCATCACCATCATGTATAATAAAATCCCAATAATCTAAATATATTTTGTTATATTAACTGCCATATCATTATCATATTTCGATAATTACATATAGGTAGAAACTAGAGTCTTCATCTCCATGGAATTTTCAATTAAAAATATTCGCATAACCACCTTAGCATATTTGGATTGAGAAATGAATGTTCCATTCCTTCCTTGTGACACCTATAAAACAAGGAAAAATGTCACCTCTCCAATCATTGACATTTTAAACTCACTTTTAATGAATATGGAAAACTGTCTTCACTAAGCTTCATCTGATCTACCAAATATTATTTCATCGACATAAACCAGCACCATCATCCTTTGATTACTGTGGTTATTGAAATAGATATTGTAATCAACCCCACCACACTGGAAACTGAGCTTCTTCAAATATTTATCAAGCCTCAAGTATCATGCTCTTGGTTTATGTTTCAGCCCATATAGTGCTTTATTTAGCCGAAATCCCTTATTCTCATCCTCATGAATGAGAAAACCATATGGATTCTTAATATACTCTTATTATTCCAGAACCGTATTCAAAAATTCATATTTGACATCCTTCTAGATAACATTGAACTTCTGTTGCACTACAATTGATAGGAACAATATGACTGTCTCTAGCATCACAAGAGGTGTAAATGTCTCATCAAATTCTATTGCTTCTTTCTAGGAGTATCCTTTCCAAACTATTCATGATTTTTTTGAATTATTGTTTCATCATGTTAGCCTCAAAACAATCTCCCACCTCTAATTTTTTTCAATATAATATTTCCCTTCATTCATTTCCTGAAGCCAATTCTCATGTTTAGCTACATCAGCAAACATGTTTGGCCCTACCTGAGATAGGAAAGATATATGATGTAGCGATTTCATTCTTCTTGTCTGAACTAGAGCTGACTGATCATCAATGATGTTCTACGTGGAAAATTCAGCTTGACTCCTTGGCTTCTGTGCAGATACAGATTTTACTTCCTCATACTCATCATTAGTATCTTCTTCCGAATCAGTACCAGCCACTTCTTCTCCTCCTACGTTGCTTTCCATCCCATCAATTTCCTCAATAAATTGTCCACTATGTTGTTGAATGATCTCATCATTCTACAATAAAATGGCATAATTTCCCCCAACTAATTTTCCAAAAAAAATTAAATCATTTGGGAGCTTTTCGTTTTCCGGAGTAGCCAAAGAATATCCCCTAATCTCTTCATGACTCATAGTTTTTAGTTTTTTTTATTGAGAATGAAACACTTAATTCCAAATATTTGAATGTATTATATTGTTGAACTCTTTACTTACCACATCTCATATGGAGTATTTCCTTCCTTTGGACATAATATATCACTATTAGAAATGTTGAATTAAGTCAACACTACTTCCTTCCAAAACCACTTTGGTAGGTCTCTTTCTGTAAGAATATTTCTGGACATGTTGTTGATGATCTGATTTCTCCTTTAAACCACTCTATTCTGTTGGGGAGGTCTTACTAAGGAAACTTGAGGCCTTATCCAATGACTTCAAGATAGTATTCCACAAAATAGTGTGTGAATTATGTACCATTTCCAATATGAAGCTTCAGAATTTTATGTCCAAGAATCCATTCGCCCTCCCTCTGGTACTGTTTTAAGTTTCTAAAAACCTCGAACTTATGGGAAATAACAAATACCCATTTTATTCTGCAATATTCATCAATAAAAAGAACATAGTACCTCTTTCTGTCAATTTCTCTTGGTATGATAGGCCCACAAACATCTTCATGACCTAATTTGAGCAAACTTGTTGACTTATTTTACTTTTCCTAATACGTCTTTATGATGAGCCTCCCTTGTTGACATGCATTGCACGTGTGAGTATGATAACATGATAGATTAGGGAGGTCTGTTGTTGCATCACACTTTACCAGGTATTTTAGGGATGGTAGGTATTGATGACCAAGTCGTTTACGCAACAGCTTGTTTTCTTCCTCTCTGGATAGAAAGCACATATCTTCTTCTCAACTTACCTGGTAGATATTTCCACTTGTTCTTTTTCCCTATAGAACCACTACCCCATCTATTCCTTTGATTATGCACATCTACTTAGTAAACCTTATAGAATTTCTGGAGTCACATTATTGACTAACGCTAAGAAAATTTTGACTGAGGCTTTCTACTACTAAGACTTCTGCACATCTCATCTCAATGCCCCCAAAACCTGGCCTTTCATGATCCAATGATCTTCAGGCCTTCATCATTTCCAAACATAAAAAATCCTTCTTTGTCATATTTTATTCCTATGTCAAGATCATTATTACCTTTTATGTGAGATGTGCATCTGTTTTCAAGGATCTGCACACCCAAACGGTCTGATGCTTTAAGGGAAATTTATACCACCACTGCCTTCTCATCCATTTTCTTCTGGGTCCATATTTTTTCCTTCACACTTGGAATTTATTAAGACTTGTGATCTTTCTTAGAGTATGATGGAATGGATTCATCTTGCAAATCTACAAATATATTTTTCATTTTCAACTCAATTGTTGGTTCGTTGATCTGCTGCTTGTGAACACTTTGATTCTACACTGAAACATTTCTATGTATGGTCAATGTAAAGTATCTAGCCATGTGCCAAATTCCTCCACACTAAAAATAGTATCCCTCGAAAAATATTTTAGAGAACCGTTCCCGGTTTGGCTGCTACCTCTGTTCTTGTTCCCTTCAATATCTCTTGGCTATGGAACACACATATTGTGAGTGTCTCATCTTTCCACAACAATAACTCTTGATACAAAGTTCATTCCTTCATGTCACTTATGTAATTCATTTTTTACTTGGGTTCTTTGAATTTTCTGATTCAGATTTATTCCCACATCTATTTTCCTTCTGGAAATGGGTGCTTCTGTTCTGACATCAACCTAAACTGATTTCTGTTTTTGATCGATCCACATATTAAACTTAACATATGAGCTCGATTGATACTTCTTTCCTACTAAACAACTAGGCTCCTCTTTCATCTTTCAGTCTTCTGAATGACCTTCTTTCCCAATAACGTTTTGGGAATCAGAAGTTTATCTTGGTCATTACCCTTTTTTGTAGACCGATAACTTCTCCTTCAAGTTCATCGATATGCTTAATTTTATCTTTCATTTTGTTATTCTAGACATCAATCTCCCTTTTCTATTCATTAATATTGATCTTATACAAATTAACTAATTCACGGTCCTCTAGTGTTAATGACTTGAGTTTCTTAATTTCTTCCATCAACTCAGACTTCTCTTCTTCATGTTGCTGCATATAGAGTTTTGTGTCACGAACTACATTGTTGGATTTATTTGTTTTGTCTCTCTAAATATCAATCTATTTAAGAGAGGCCTATAACTCATCATTCATATAAACTCTTCCTTGATCATATTCTTATTCATCAATGTCGGTTTATTCCTCTTTCTCAGTACAATGACAACTGCCACTATAAAATTGTTTCCATGATCATTGCAGTTCTATATCTCTTCAACCTCCTTAACTTCGGAATCATCTGAACTATCACATTCTTGTTAAAGGAGATTCTTTTTCTTAAATAAATTTCTCTTGAACTATTTCTTACCTTCCACATAGGTTGAATACTTCTTTCTTGGAATTTTGGATTCATCCTCATAATCTTCTTGGAACTACTTAGGGCACATTTTCATAATATTTCCAACCTTTCCACATCAAAAACCAGCTAGTGGAAGATTACCATTGAACTTTCCTTATCCAATTTACAGATTTGATGAAAGTAATGACATCACCTCATCCATTTATTCTTACTTATATGTATCTTAAATGGTGAGATTCTTCATGGAATTTAATGCCACCTCATTGGATGTCCCCTTTTCTAGAGACTTGTTATCATCGTTACTCATTTCATATGAAACCAAGGTATCATGAAAATTGACCAGTGTCAGCTCCTTCAGATCTTTATCTTCTATAACTGAAACATTCAGATCAAACCGAGATGGAAGTTTCCTCAAGATACACATTACGATCTTTATGTCTTCAATGACTTCACCAAGACCCCACATAGCTTCCACAGAAATATTTACCCTGTCTAAGAATGCATCAACAGACACATTCAGGTTCATTTTCAGATCTTCATACTTGTTCCATAGATCATACAGATTTTCCTCTTTGAACTTTGTATCTCCTTCATATAAATTCAATATAATTTCCCACATGGCATGTGATGGTTTACAAGACATCACCTTTGAATATTTATCATTGGATAGGACTACCCTAAAGCATTAATTTAAATAGAATCAGCATCCAATTCTCTTTGTTCGACTTATGATAATGCACTATTATTAATATCATCTTTTATACCATGCATTTTTGTTGTAAACACATCTATTCCCAAAGATCATAAGTTGTGTTGCATTTGATTCTTCCAAAGCATAAAATTTACATGTCGAATATTGGGTTCCCATTATGATTAGTGACCTCTATTTGACAGAGAAACACATATATCAGCCTTTCACTCTAATACTAATTGTTAGGTCCACTTGGCTAGGTACTCTGAGAGGAGGGGTGAATCAGGGTATGAAAAATTAAAACGGCGGCCCCTTTTGATCTTGTCTTGGTGTTAGAAATAACCCTCTTATTTCTCTCAATCATGTTGTAGAATATAAAAGAATATCAAATCACACACATGACACAACAATTTTACTTGTTTCACCTTCACTAGGATATGTCCAAGGATAATACACCCATGATGTGATTATATACCAAATCCACTATAAGAAAACTTTTATTTACATGTTTTAATTGGACTCATTGTCTCTCTAGGTTTACAACCACTCACAATTTGAGAACTCACTACTCTCTCAACTGAAGTGATCTCACTGCTTCTTTAGAAGATCCACTCATTGTTTAGAGACATGTAGGTCTCTTCAAAATCACTAATTAATGAACCTTCCACTGTATGTAGATGCTCTATTGATATCCAAATATCATCCACTGATGAAAACCCATTTTCCCTTAACCACTTAGAAACAACCTTTGGAAAATACCTTCACAAATCACCCTACTTCGTGAAGCTCCCAATTTCGAGAAGCTCAAACAAGCCTTCATGATGTTCCTACCTCTTTGTAAAGCACACACCTTTTCATAGCTCACAGCCTCGCAGAGCACACTGCTTTCCAGAGGTCAAACCTTCACAAATCTCAAGCCTTTGCAAAGCTTAGGCCGTCATAGAGCTCAAGTCGTCGCAATGTGACTTCCTTCATGAAGCTCAATAAGCCAATGCGAAACACACCCCTTTCTCAGAGCTAGATTAGCCACTTTAAACTCCTTCTTCTACTAAGAACACTATCTTTGCAAATCTACTTCACGAGTTGAGAGCAACAAATTTTTATTAGAAAACAATCTACTTCTCCAGAGGGGGTCAAGGTCTATTTACAGGCAATTCGACGGACCCTCAAACCTTCCACGCAAAGTCAGCGCCATGTCAGCTCAAATCGCAAAACTCCAAAATTTCTGACAAAATTCTATCTATATCGTGAAGTACAACAACAATTTTAGTATCACATATCTCTTCGTAATTTCAAATCCCTCCATCAATTCCTTTTCGCCACCGTTGCAAAGCTTTGTCACAATTCTCTTCACCTTAACCGTTTGCGACGATGGTCGTAATCACAAAAAACACTATCAACATTCATCATGCCTTCTCAAAATAAAATCCATGAACCCTATCTTCTTTAAATTCATTCCTTTTCCCTAGTTTGATGAGGTCTTCAAGGAAATCCAAATTTCACAATGCTCGCCAAAATCCAATTTTTTTACCAAAATAATTTGGCAAAAACTGGAAAACGACACCACCTTGTACCTTCTCTTTTTTTACTACCTCTAGATCTTCCATTACCTTTTAATAGTTCATTTTCAACATGGATTGTAAAAAAAATCTATTGAACTCAAAAATTAACCTTAGAAACCTTCATTTTCAACAAACACAACAAAGCCAAAAAATATTGTAATGTTACCTTGAGGGATTTTTTCCCAACAATCCCCCCCCTTGGGTTAGTTGAAAACTCTTCTCATAATGAATCTCGACACTTTGATACCTCAATGAAGCTCCTTTCATCATCAACCACCATTAACCTCTTTTGAGTTAGATAGCAACTAAAGATTCACTCACCACATTCTCTAAGCCTGCATGAGCAATGGTTATCATGTGAAACAAGAGTAGTATGAAAATTTAATCAATGAATCACTTTATTTATGACACCAATTGTTGATACCAAACTGATACAAATTTCTGATTGCTGGAATCCTCTAGGACCATTCTAACACCACTCTTTTGATTATATCGCAATCCTCACCTGTCGTGATATCTATTCTATGATTGATCACTTCTAGCATCATCAGATTTAGAAATATCTCCCTATATCGCTTCTTTATTTTTTATCTTCTCCTCAAATCATTGTCTAAGACATTATCTCCCATCCATATCCATAGTTTCTCCCTCAATAGGTTCAGTTTCTCCCTCTTAAGAAGTCACTCTTTCTCCCCCTTTGTCAATGAACCCAAAGGAAACTCCTTTGTCTCCTGCAACATTGGAAAGAACACAAATTAGCACATTAGAGAAAAACAAACCATACACCAGGGAGAAGGGGAGAACATCCACACTTTTTTAAGTGTGGGGAATCAACTGAACTCCTAGATCTAGTGTATGCCTCTCAAAAGCATCCATGGTTAAGGTCTTTGTCATAATTTCTGCAACCTGGAGTTCTATAGGCACATACTCCAACTTAACAATTCAATGCCCAACCTTCTCCATGATAAAATCATACTTTATGTTAATGTTTTTTGTACTTGAGTGATGGACGGGATTTTTGATGAGATTTATAAAACTTGAGCTATCCCACTGTATTCCAATTAGAGACTTCACTTCAAAACCCATATCATCAAGTTGTTGGTTCATCCACAATAATAGTGGGCAGGCTTGAGTGTCCACAATATACTCAGCTTCTATGATGCTCAATGAAATGCAATATTTTTTATTACTTATCCAAGAAATATATGATCCATCAAGATAGAAAGAACCTCCTAGTGTTTATTTCTTGTCAACCGCTGAACCGGTCCAATCTGCATCACTCTTTCTCCCCCTTTGTCAATTCCTTACTATGGTTGTTGAAATAGAGATTGTAATCAAACCCACCATGCTAGAAACTGAGCTTCTTCAAATACTGATCAAGACACCAGTACTATGCTCTAGGTGCTAATTTCAGCACATATAGTGCATTCTTTAGCCAACAAATCTTGTTAACATACTCATCAATGAGAAAAACATATGGATACATGATATAAACTTATTATTATAGAATTCCATTCAAAAGTGCAGATTTAAAGTCCATCTGGAAAACATTGAACTTCTGTTGCACTGTAATGGCTAGGAATAATCTGATTGTCTCTAGCCTCACAACCGGTGTAAATGTCTTATCAAAATCTATTCCCTCAATTTGGGAGTATCCTTTGCACACTAGTCCTTCATTATTCGGAATCATTATTCCATCTTCATTCATCTTGTTGGACCGGAAACAATCTCCCACATTTGAACTTTCTCAATCTGATATTGCTCTTCATTTATTTCCAGAAGCCCATTCTCATCTTCAGTTGTATAAGTGATGCTTTTCGGCACTACCTAAGATAGGATAGATTTCAGCTGTAGTGATTTCATTCTTCTTGTCTGAATTTGAGCTGACTAATCACCTATGATATTCTTCCTATCAATTTCAGCTGGACTCCTTGGCATCTGTACAGATACAGATTTTACTTCCTCATGCTCATCATCAGAATCTTCCTCTGAATCAGCATCAGCCACTTCTGCTCCCCCTATGTTTCGTTCCTCCTCATCACTTTCATCAGTAAATTGTACACTATGATATCGAATTCTCATCTCATTCTCCACTATAGTAACATCATTTCTCACAATTACTTTTCCCATCCTTTTGTTAAATCATTTGTATACCTTTCTTTTTCTTGAGTAGCCAAGTAATATCCCCTCATCTCCTCATGACTAGTATTTCATATTTTTTCCTTATTAAGAAAGAAACTCATACTTATAATGATTCAAAAGTATTTCAATGGTGGATTCATTCCATAAAACATCTCATATGGAGTCTTTCCTTCCTTTAGACACAATAGAGCTCTGGTAGAAATATAGACCGATGTTAACACTACTTCCTTCTAGAACCTCCCTGGTAGGTATTTTTCTATAAGAATTATTATATCCATGTAGTTGATGATACAATTTCTCCTTCCAACCACTTCATTCTGTTGGGGATTTCTTACTGAGTAAATATGATTCCTTATCCCATGTTTCTCAAAATATTCTTCGACGAGACTGTTTGTTAATTTTGTACCATTCTTAGTACGAAACCTCAGAATTTTCTATTAGAGCATCCATTTGCACCCTATCAGGTACTACTTTAAGCAGTTCAACACATCAAACATATGGTAAATAACAAATACTTGTGCCATTATACTATATTCATCAATGAAATTAATATAGTATATCATTCCGTCAATTTATGTTGGTATGATAGGCCCACAAACATATGCATGCACCAATTTGTGCACTCTTCTTGACTTCTTTTTGTTTTCCTTATATGTCATTGTGATGAGATTCCCCTGCAGGAATGAATCACACCTATGAGTACGATCATGTGATGGCATAGAGAGGTCTCTTACTGCATCAAACTTTACAAGATCTTTACAAGATGGTTGGAATAGATGACGAAGTTATTTATGCTACAACTTGTTTTCATCCTCTCTAGAATGAAAGCAAATATCTCCTTCTCCACTTACCAGGTAGATATTTCCCTTTGTTATTTTTCCCTATAGAACCACAACCCCATATCGTTCTTTGACGATTCACATCTTCTTAGTAAACCTTATTGAATGTCTTCAGTCACATTATTGACTGATGCTGAACAAATTTTTACTAAGGCCGTCAAATATTAAGACATCAGCATGTCTCATCTTTTTTCCCTTAAACCTTGGCTTTCATGAGCAAATGAACATCAAAACTTCATCATTTCCAAATTGAAAATAACTTATTGGTCTTATTTTACGCATTTTACAGGATCCTTATTACCAGTCATGTGATATGTGAAACCACTGTCAAGGATCCACACACAAGAACAGTCTGATGCTTTAAGGTCAATTTTTTCCACCACTGGATTCTCATCCTTTATCTTCATGGTCCATATTTTTTGCTTCATGCTAAGTGTAGATTAAGACTTTATATCTTTCTCAGATTATGATGGACTGAATTTATCTAGCAATGATGAAAATCTATTTGGAATTTTCAACTCACCTATTGGTTCATTGATCTGTTTCTTGTAAACATTTTGAGTCCTCTTGGGCACATTCCTCTATATGGAAAATGTACAATATCTATCCATGTGCCCAAATCCTCTACACCAAAAACAATGTCCCTATAAAAATTATCTAGAGAACCATTCTATATTTGGCAGCCACCTCTGTTCTTGTTCCCTTCAATATCTCTTGGATATGGAACACACAAATTATAAGTGTCTCATCTTTCCACAACAATAACACCTGATATAAGGTGCATTTAATCATTTCACATATGTACTTCTAGTAGTCTCTTGGGTTCTTTGAATTTTTAGATTCTTCTTTATACCCATATCAATTTTCATTCTCGAAATGGGTGCTTTCAGTCTGACATCATCCTTAACTACTTTCTATTTTTTATTGATCCCCAAATCAGCCTTAACATCTGAGCACAATTGTTGCTTCTTTCATATAAAACTACTAGGCAAATCATTCATCCTTTCAGTCTTCTGATTGATTTTCAATCCTGATAACATGCTAGTAATCAGATGTATTTCTCAGTCTTTTACCTTTTTTCAGAGACCGACAACTTCTCAATCAAGTTCATTAATACACTTGATTTTACCTTTCATTGTTTTATTCAAGCCATCAATCTCCCTTTTCTATTCTTCATTATTTATTTTATTCTCCATAATTGATTCAGCGTCCTCTGGTGTTGATGACTTGAGTTTCTCAATTTCTTCCATCCTCTCAGACTTCTCTTTTTCCTGATGCTACATATAGTGTTTTGCGTCATGAACTACATTCTTAGATTTCTTTGTTTCTGCTCTCCAAAAATCTTTCTCTTCAAGAGAAGCCTTTAACTCAGCCTTCATATCAACACTCCCTTCAATTTATTCTTCTTATTTAATGTTAGATTCTTCTTTTTTTTTCTAAGTACTACTGATAACTTCCACGATAGCACTTTCTCCATGATCATTATAGTTCACCACATCTTCAACCACACCAACATTTGACTCATCTGAATTGTCACATTCTAGTGAAAGGAGATTCTTTTTCTTAAATAAATATCTCTTGAATTTTTTCTTACCTTTCACATAGGCTAATTAATTCTTTCTATGAATTTTAGATTCATCCTCATCAACTTCTTGTAAATTATTGGGGAATGTTTCCACAAAATGTCCAACCTTTCTACACTGAAAACAATCCAGTGGAAGTTTCCCCTTGAACCTTCCTTTTCCGCTTTGAATATTTGATGAAAGGAACGATATCACCTCATCTGTCTCTTATTAATTGCTGAGTATCCTAAATGGTGAGCTTCTTCATGGCCTTGAATTCCACCTCATTGGATTTCCCCTTTTCCACAGCCTTGTCATCATCGTTCCTCATATCACATCGAACCAAGGTGCTGTGAAAATTTTCCAATGTCAGCTCCTTAGGATCATTATCTTCTAGAACTGAAACATTCAGATTGAATAGATGTGGATGTTTCCTCAAGATGTGTTTTAAGATCTTTATGTATTCAATGACTTCCACAAGACCCTGCATATCTTCCAAAAAAAATTTACCCTATCAAAGAATGCATCGACAAACTGATTTGGGTTCTTTTTTCATATCTTCAAACTTGTTCCACAGAACTTTCAGCTTTGCCACTCTGACCTTTGTATATCCTTCATATATATTCAATAGATTTTCCCACATTTAATGTGATGTTTTATATAACATCACCAATGTATATATATCATTGGATAGGGCTCCCCTAAAGCATTAATTCCCTTGGTGTCATTATCCAATTCTCTTTTCTCAGCTTCTGAAAATGCACCACTATAAATATTAGCTCTTAT
This sequence comes from Viscum album, assembly GCA_963277665.1. Lineage (NCBI taxonomy): Eukaryota > Viridiplantae > Streptophyta > Magnoliopsida > Santalales > Viscaceae > Viscum > Viscum album. Next base: position 1,441,494,174 of record OY728159.1, read on the forward strand.
ACCAAGAATAGCTGCTTTAAACACATCCATTCCCAAAGATCTGAAGTAGTGTTGCATCTGATTCTTCCTTATCTGAATATTTTTCCTGCCGAAGATCAGAATCCCTTTATGATTGGTGACGCCAATTTGAGAGAGAAACACTGATACAAAAATTTCACTCTGATACCAATTGTTAGGTCCACTATTCTAGATACCCTGAGATCATAGGTGAATCAGGGTATGAAAAATTAAAACAACTACCCCTTTTGATCTTTTTTTCTTGTTAGCCAAAATCTTCTTCTCTTTCGCATTCCCAATGTAGAGTATAATAGAATATTAAATCACACACATGACACATCAATTTTACTTTGATCCCCTCACTAGGCAACGTCCAAGGAGTATACACCAGTGATGTGACTATGTGCCAAATACACTATATGCACACATTTGTTTACAATTTTGAAGTGGAATCATTGTCCCTCCTGGTTTACAAAAACTCACAATTTGAGAAGTCACTGGTCTCTCAACTGATGTGATCTCGCTTCTTCTTTAGAAGAAACACACACAATTTATAGACTTGTAGGTCTCTTCATCGTCACTAATGAATGCATCATCCATAGAATATAGATGCACTATTGATGTATGAATATCATCCACTGATGAATACCCCTTTCCCCCTGACCACTAGGCAACAACCATTGGGAAATACCATCACAAATCACACTACTTTGTGAAGCTCCCATTTTCATGACGCTCAAACATGCCTTCACGAAGTACCAACATGTTCGTGAAGCACACACCTTAATAGAGCTCACTGCCATGCAGAGCAAATTGCTTCACAGAGCTTAGAACTTCACAAAGATCTGGAATTCCCAAAGCCTCAGCCGTCGTAGAGATCAATCCATTTCAAAGGGACTCCCTTCATGACTCCCACTGAGCCAACGTGGAAGACACCAATTTTGCTGAGCCATATTATCCACTGCGAAGCTCTTTCTTTTGCGAAGCACACTGCCTTTACGAACCACCTTCGTGAGTTGATAGCAACATTTGTTTCTTGTAAAACTCTCTACTTCTCTCGAGGGGGTCAAGGTCTATTTATAGATGATTCCACTGACCCTCAAACCTTCTGCCCATAGTCAGCACCATGTCATCTCAAATAGTGAAGCTCTGAAATTTCTGCCAAAATTCTATCTATATTAGGAAGCACCATGGAAATTTCTGGATTGTGGAGCTCGTCATTATCATGGATCGCTCTATCAATTAATTTTCACCATTTCCACAATTCTTCGTCGCAATTCTCTTCACCTCTGTAGTTTGTGATGCTCGTCGTAATCATGAAGAACACCATCAATATTCTTCATGCCTTCTGGAAATAAAATCCAAGAATCCTATCTTCATGAAATTCATGCATTTTAAATATTTTGGAGAGATCTTCATGGAAATACATATTTCATGATGCTAACCAAAATCCAAATTTTGGACCCAAAAAATTTGCAAAACACTTAAAAATGGCATCACCTTGTACCTTCTCTTTTGGTACTGCCTCCAGATCAGCCATTCTTTTTTCGTGCTTCTTTATAAACATGGATTGTCAAAAAAATCTCTGGAATTCAACAATTTAACACGGAAACCTACATTGTCAACAAACATAACCATCCCAAAAATGCTGCAATGTTACTTTGATGGATTTTTTCCCAAATTCTATCATCCAATACATCTCCCAAAATTTCATTAATCGCCTTAAAATAATATCACCTCAATCCTCAAAAATACTTTTTATTTCCTAAACTTATGACCATAATTAAACTTTTCAAATAATAATGGTACCCTTAACTCTTAAATTATTGTAATAAAATAACTTCTTAACCTATAATGTTATCTAAACCATGATCTGATACCAAATGAGATAGTCTAAGACTTGTTCACCCAAATCTAGTGTAAAATATACTCCCTTAATAATTATATCATTAATACCAAAAGAATGTGGATCAATTTTAACCATCTATAACTATAAAATAAATATCCAATATTGAGTAACTTACATACCCAAGACCTTTTATCTTTATAATTTTTTAAAATTAGAGAATACCCTTCATGAAAAAAAGACCTTTCACTTCTAATTAAATGGGAACTTTTTCTATTATAACAATATTTTCTTATTCCTAAATATGGCTTCAACATCTCCAAAAAAGAGTATCCCCACGTGATACCCTTTTAGACATATATTATCTAATGTCATTATTCATATCCTGGGGATAAGGGGATATAGTTCTGTGTAAGATCAGATGCTCAGAATATTTAAACATAGTAGGAATCAATCGATGATCATATGTAATGATAAGATAATAATAATTGAATGAGAAAATAATAAATGTTCATAATAATTACATAAGATATTTTATACTCATAATTACTTAGACCATTAATCAACAATCATGGAATAATTCTTTAACATAATATAAAAGTTATATGAGTTGAAAATCATGAACAATGTGAATTAAATCTTATTAAAAGTAACCATTAAAATCGTACCAAGAATAAGGAACACATTTCTGTATCTTAGGACATAATACTTCGATCATGAAATAAAATAAATTTGGTAATTAAACATTCTCTAATGAGTAAATTTCACCTAGTCAACTTTATCTTCACTTAAGAGTTACTTTAGTCTAATTCACTACATAACATTACCCAATACATTGGAGACCAATATTTGGTGCATACATCGTCATGGTCTATATTAGGATCACTCATCATTATGATCTATATCATCATTACCTATCAATATGATCTATATCAGTCTTACTCATCATCATAAATGATATCAAGTTCACCCATCATCATTAGAAATATAATTTTCACCCATCATTATCAACAATTTCTAAGAACTATCACATGAATAAAGTATATATACCCTTAATTTGATCATAAAACTTTTAGAGACAACCATTATTACCTTTGATACTTTATTAATGTATAGAAACCAAACAATTTTCATAATGATTTCACCATGACTTAATTAACTTGTGGGAAAGTAAATAGTTTCATAGAATCATCATTAAAACACAGTCATCATAAGTCATTAAATGAAAGAAAATTGATAGTTTTATAATATATTATCCCAAATAAATCATAAAAATCCTTACAATATATTGACAGAGATACAAAATACCTTTAATAGGGTATTAGAGAATTTCTTTTAAAAAAAGTAAAATATCATTTTTTTTTTGTATCTATAAAAAATAATAAACCCTAGAATATTAAGAAAAATATTTCCATTGAAAATAACCATCAAAATATTTAAATAAATCTTCATAAAAAATAATATTCATTAAGGTGGAAATATACATTCTTGAGGTAAATGTTAATAGAGAACATTCTATTCATACTTTGGTAAAATTTCAAAAGAGAGTCCTATGTAAAACAATTGAAAATATTCCTTTTAATCAATTAAAAATAAAGAAAAACTTAGAAGAAATTTTCTTTCTTAAACATTAATGTAAAAAAACATTCGTAAATAATTTTGTATAAAATGGATATAGAAGAAAACATTTGTCAACTAAAGAGGAAATATGATTAATTTTTCTTAAAAATATTTTCTCAATAATATTAAATATAAAATAGTTGAACTAGTAAGAACACATTAAAATTATTTGAATATCTATATGAGAGGGAAATAGATGTATTTTAAAATATATAGATAATACAATTCACCTAAATGAGATTCTCGGACATATAATCTCAATTAAAATGAGATTAGAACATCAACCCATACTGTATTGGTAACATTTGAATCATAATCCCCATGAAACACAAAAATTCAAACATAACATTAAATACAAGGAATATGAATTAATTTAAGGTATAATACATTAAATGGATAGTATATACACAATATAAACACACATATTTTAATTACATGAAACATATATCAACAAAATAATATTGAGACCAAAAACACTTAAATTTTTGGTAATTTCTAAATAAAAAATATATATAATAGAGAAAAAAAGATATATGTTTAAAAAAACAAAATTTTCATGATAAGGATTATAAAAAATCATGTGCAATATACACACCACAAAAAATTAACAAGTGGGGAATATGATATATGTCGCATAGAAACAAAAATTTTATGAGAAACAATTACCACAATTCCCAACATACATTTTTTGTGTTATTAAACTCCTATGTAACAAACTGATAATTATTATAAATATTTACTGTTACCATATTAATTCTTACCATATTATATATAATTAATTTATAATTTATTATCACCATTTTATTAATAGTTATTTATTAAAATCATGGTTTTGAGTATGAACTGTTCTATTTCTCTTACATATTTTGATATGGTTATTCTGGTCCTTTCGCTATTTTAATGGTTTCATTATCTCAAAAATATTAAATGTGTAATAATTTTAATTTATTATATTATATTTCATAACAATTCATGTAATACGGCGGTAATAAATTAATTACATCAATTCCTAGAGATGATAGTTTGTATGTACACAAAAGTGATGTTTCCACTTTTTAAGGGAAGGAAAGAAAGAAATCTAAATATTAATTCACCCATATAACATAAAAATTATATCATATGTATCATATATATTCATTAAATATTTCCTTATGACCATCCATATATATTATAAATGAGAAACTAATCGCATTGCTTCATGGAGGTGGTTGTCCACATGTATGCATGAGCGTCCTTACCATCTTATAAAAGGTTGGAGAGACCAAAGGTAGATTTTATATTATATTTAAAGAGTCATTATAATTTTATAAAAATCATATATAATTATTAAATTCATATATTTTCCAAACATGTGAGGTAGTGATGAAAAATACATTATTTCATTCTCATATACGGTAGTACGTACATACACACGATGACATTTTCATTTTCCATTAGGACAGATAAAAAATACATTATAGTTTTTCTATTAAAAAACAAAGTTTATCATAACATAATTTTTCTTTTAAATTATGTAACTATTCTTAAATAAGATGTGGAATAGATAAAAGAACAAATAAAGTAAAAAGGATTCAAGGAAGACAATTACAACTTCTTTGAGAAACCACTTTTGGGTATCTTCTTAAGGACACTTTGGATGGACTTTTATGAATTCCAGAACCTGAAAAACATGGATAAGAATGTTTAGAATGGTTTTGGGTACGTTTTGGCCTATTTAAGTGGCTCAATAATGTGTATATAATAGAGGAGAATAGGTTCCCATTAAAAAGTTATGTGGGTGGAAATCTTGTAAATAGATGAAATGTTAATATAAAGCATGTATCTAACACATCTAAAATGAATCCAAAGTTTTATATATTAATTTATAAGTATAATAATGTTTAAAAAATTAATCTAATATATTATACAAGTTTAAGTGTCATTTTAAAAATTATCACATAGTTTTACCCCCTCATTACCAATTTTAACCTTAACTATGGTAAAAATATAATTAGTCTTCAAGGATAAATGAAGTAATTCTAAAATAGAAAGGGGTTATAAGTGGAAAATGACATATATTTTTACCTTTTTCATTAAATGGATCAGATATAAATTTTTTATTATTTTTAAACAATTAATTAAAAATTATATAAAATAAAATATTGTTAAATCCATTTTTAGGACTATTCACATAATTCAACTTTAAGAACACTAATATTTTCATGGATTTCATTTTAAAATATTTAAAAAATTAATTAACTTCAATTTTTATCCTTAAATATTTTTCATAACTTTAACTAATCCCAAAATAATAAATTTTAATATTTTTGTTACTATTTACTTTAATTTTTCATGCACTTGTATAAGAACTGTATTAGGGATGTGTAAATGTAGTATGTAATTATATCATTACAAAAAAAAATTAAAAATAAGAATCAAAAAATATTTTATTCATATTCAAGATAATTACTTTAAACCATTCAAAAGATCAATTTCATTCTTATGAAACCATATTAGAGCTATTAAAAGGAAGTGAATGACATTTAACAATTATTCTTTACATAAAATAATTTAAAGTTCATAATCAAAACAAAGAGGATAAATTTCCATGTTTTATAATTGATGATGAATATGGAAGAAATACACACATCAAATGAAATTAAGATAAGTGTTTCAAATTTCTTGAACACTTATCCCATGGTTTTAACCTTTTATAACTTATTTTAACCATTATTGTGTTGTTAAACTTTAACAGTGGTAATAATTGATTATGACCAAAAATTACTTTGAAATTATTAATAATATTTCTTATTTTTATTCCAAATATGGAAAAAATTTATTAATATTAAATTCCAGGAAGTGGAGGAAAACAAATATAATATACACTCATAAAATGTGTAAATCCAATTTAAATAAACTTATTTTTCATCATAAAAATAATTTTATTCTTATTTCTTTCTTAGTAATATCAATTTAATGAATATTAATATATTTTATTGAATAAATTATCTAAAAATAAAATAAATATAATTCATCAATCCTATTTAATTTAATTTATTTATATTTTTTGATGGCGCTTCAAGGGGTGCAGGAGTTCTGCTGTTGTGGCGATGGAGTTTCTCCTCTCTGGGGTTTTTAATTATTCTTCCATACTTCCTTGGTATTGTACTCGTAGATGGGGAAAGTGGATCAACTTGGAATGAGGTTGTGATGTGTCTCAGAGGTAGCGTACATCTGGTGGATCTACTGGCTATTTAGTTTGATGTTGTGGTGAGAAGATTGGGGATAATGGTGGATCAGGATGATTGAGGTGTTCATATGAATGGGGGAGATGCATAGGATCATGATGTCAATATAGAGGAGACATCCCCAATCGATGTCCCCACTACTTTTAGACCCAAGATCCTAGCCTCTGATGTGTTAGATTAGATCGAAGGTGCTCATGTGTTAGAACATGATTTTCCAAGGTCATATCCTTGGCCATCTGTTTCTTGTGATGTTTTTGGGAAACTGACCATTGTGAGTTTGAATTCAAAGAGATTGAATCTGGATGATGTATCTAAGGTATTGAATTGAAACTTGTGTTTGATGGAAGGATCTGATTATAAGTCTTTGTTTTCATCATTCATCAACTCTTCTTCTGGAAGAATTCTCCAAAAGGGGTCATCATCCAATGTTGAAGATAGCCCTCTTATGTTTGTTAAGAGAATTGTTATCGGGAAAAAATATTTTATTGCACATCTTGTTTTAAAAAAAGGTCATAAATTCTTGAGAATTGATGATTTGGTCTAGTGGATCTCATTTTGGTGGGGCTTCTCTAATTAGATATGCATGTCTCTTAGTTATGGTTTCTTTAACTATATTTTTCCTTTGAATTCTTCTAAAATTAATGCATGGTGAATCAAATTTATATCCTTGAAACCTGGATGGCTTCTCCTACATAAAATGACCCTGGATATCAATGCTTCGCATGTAAGGAATTATTTTTCTCGGTTTGGCGTTCATATCCATTGTCTTAATTAGTTCCTTTCGCATCCAGAGATTCTACATGATATTGGCATAGAAACTGTGATTTCTATACACCTTGATATGGAAATTGAGGTTGTTTGGTTTGGAAACATTTTCAGAATATTGGTGGGGATTTGTTTTACCTCCATGCTGATTGACAGGGTAACTTTTTCCACTCCCACTGATAAAATTCAAATTGATATTGAGTATGAAAAAAATCCACTTTTCTTTAATTAATATATGGTTGTTGGGAATTCCTTAGAGTTATTTAGGAGAAAGATATCCTATGAGGGATGTGGGATGAAGGGTTATCAAGCTAATATCTGTAGAGGGAAACTAGATAAGAATGATGTGGATCTGTCAAATCTCATTTATTATAACAGTGGTTCCACTAAGGCTGATGGTAAGGGACTGATGGTGGGAGGTAATAGGGTTCCCTCTAATACTCAGGTTGACTCTACAATGACGTCACATCAAATGATGTTTTTTGTACAAATTCAATTGGATTTGCTAAAATTGGAGCTGTGACTGCTAGTCTCACTATTTCTAGGTCTACTTCTTTCACTGATCCTCCAAAATCGGATATGAATACTAATCTTGGTGCATACTCATAACGTGGTGGGCCTATTTGTATAGATCCTACCATGGATGATAACAATGCATCTCGAAAACCTTTTTACATTCATTAATAGACATGTAAACCTTTCAATTATTCTAGAATTTCCGAGTAGTGGGCTAACATCTCTAATGAGTAAGGGACTACTGATTTCATCCCTTGAAGATAATGAGCAGTAGCGGTCATGCCTCTTCAATGATGTACTCTTAGCTGGAAAACAGATGATGACTGACAGTGAGATCTTCACTCCTACTCCATCAAATAGAAGACCCATGAAGGAATAATCTCACACACCTCAGAATGTGTCGACCAGATTCTCTTCTAATCTATCGGTTATGATCAATACAAATATTTATAAGATCTTTAATCCAAGTAATACCCAATATGAGTGGGAAACTACTGATGATTATGATTATAGAAATGACATGTCTTATTATAATATGTACCTCATTGCTTGATGGATGAGGTAAAGTCCCTCTATTTCACACCTCCATCTCCCTTATAATTTTTCTATATTCTTTAATAAATGGTCATAATGTTAGCTTATGGCCTAACATGTTTGGTAATAATATTAAAACACATTATACAATTAAATATAGTTTACTAAAAAATATCTATTTTTACATTCAAAGGATTTTATCATTACATCAAATAGGTTTATAATCATTGTATGAATGATTACTCATTCTTTAAAAATATGATAAAAATATATTTCAACAAAATATTAGTTCATTAGTGATCAAAATCTATAAAAAAATAAAACTATAATACCTTAAAAATTGATATTTTATAATAAAAATATAATGTTTTAACATTTAAAATTTAGAACTTAATTTCAAGGAATTAATGAATAAATTTTCATTGAAGAAATATTTTACACATATTTTTCATAATCTAGTTATTCTTATTCATAGACATCAATCCAATGTCTAATATATAACCATCATAATTAAATAATAATATTTTCATTGTATATCGTAGTTCATTTATGCTTGATTTTTCATGTAGTGCATGTTATCAAGAATAATATTTATTTAAAATAAAATACCTTCTAAAATGACTTAGTGCAACATCAGTAATAGAGGCAAGAATACAAGGATTACCAGGTTGGTTATATATAAATAAAAAATAGATCTTGTTTTCTATGGCCTAAGAGGGTATCTTGTTCAAGCTCGCCCCATAAAGTGGTAAGTATTTGGTAACTACGGTGGTATAATGGATGGACCTCCCGAATAAAGGAATCTCATAGTCCATGGACTTCCCTTAATTGGATAGGGTTTCCCTCCAAGGGGTACACATGGCATAGGAGAAACTAGGGATGGCATTATGATCCACTCAAACCACTACCCCCTCCAGGTGGACTATGTTTATATATTGGTATCAGAGGTCAATAAAACGGATAAATGTTTTCAATTAAGGGATATAATAAAGATTTTGCTGAAATGTTTTTGGTTATAATATGTGTCTTGTATATCTTAGAAGTCATACTCATCAACACTAATGTGAGTCATTTGTTTATTTCTGCATCTTTCATTTTGGATTTAGGCATCCCAATGGACCTCCATTACTGACTAAATTAGATAGAGGCTTTTATTGGGGGTGATAACCCCCTATTTCATATCTTCTATCAATGAAAGATTAATATATTTATATATAAGTTCTTTTAAAACCTCATCATACCAAATATGAGATCTTTTAGTGTTCAACCCAAAATGGATTCGTTTTTTTTTCTAGTCCTGGGTAGACTGCAATCAGTGTAGAATCATATTTCATCATAAAAATGGGTTAACATTCTCTTTATTGGTGAAAGGGAGCCCTATATGATATGATAAGGGCCAAACTATATGATATTATTGTATATTTTTTTATCAGATGCAGAGATTGGCATTATGCACCATTGACGTTATAGAGGAGTTGTTTCTCATAGTTGTTGAGGACTATGTAAAATAATTTTCTCAAGTATTCTTCCGGGTATCACCCTCATCATGAGGTAATATTAGTATCAAATTTCACCACAAGATATTTCTAGTGTCCTTAGAAACATATCACATCACTCTGATAGATCTCTAGGAGAAAAAGGTACAGTTGGAAGACCTTCTAAAGAAGGTCTTTATTAGACCCAACATATTCCCCTAGGCAGCTCCTGTTATGTTCTCTAAGAAGGAATATGGGTGATTTTAAATATATATTGACTATTATATGGTTCTTCAATATTGAGATCAGCTCTATACTTCACCAATATTTTGTTTGAGGGGAGGATATCCTGAAGATAGTGTTCAAGTGTTATAATAGTCACTATGAGTTCTTAGTGATGCCTCTTGGAGATATATTTCACCTATGTTTTGTTCAGACCATACAATATATATGGGAAACGTGAATAATATTTTATATCCATACACAGACCTATTCATAGTAGTTTACCTAAAAAATAACTACATCTACTCTCGAATATATGAGGAACATTCCATGTATCTCAGTATTATCCTATTTATACTTTTTGAACATCAATTATATAAATTTCTCAAAAAGATCATTTTTTGGATTTATAAATTACATTTCCTTGGGAATGTTATTTAAAAGGGAGGTTTTATAGTGGATCTAGTGGATATTGAGCGGTGTTATCTTGGGTACTACCTAAGATGGTGTTTAAGGTGTGATGTTTCCATGAATAATGATATACTAATAGAGAAACATTCAAAAATAGTAGTGTATTGTAACCCCTTTTGAAAACCTTACATGAAATGGGTAGTTATTTATCTAGTCTAACCAATGATAGAATAAATTTGAGGAGTGAATAATAGTCAAGAAAGTTCCATTGTTTAGTGGTATCTATATGATACAGTGGAATATGAGTTGTATTTTGATGCCTCTAGGTTTGGCTAATGTTTTTCGTTGTCCTAGACATATGATGTGATTAATTATTAGTGTGGTCAGTAGAGAACACATGAGAAAAGCTACATGACAGATGATTTAATCCTTATAGATGTTTTATTTTCCATGAAAATGTATAGTTATAAACATCTCAACGATATATTTATTGTATACTCTAATATCAAAATCCTCAAGTAATTATTTTTATAGAGGGAACTAAATGTTGGGAATGAGTAATGCATGGACTACCTATAGGACTATGTTTTTAAGATATTTAAAACTCCAATATAGGGAAATATTATAGCTAATTTATTTAGTGGAAAATCCCAAGCTTAATATATAGGGGAAGTATCTAATAAGTAGGAATCATTGCGTTTGTATTTCATTAATGACAGATACATTTCATAACTTTAGTCAATAATGTTGGAACCTATCATTATTCACTAATAAATAGAAACCTAATTTAGAGATATTGATTTCATGGTTATTTGATACCAAATTATCAATTGAGATATAATTGAGAAATTTTTTATAGGTTGGGAGCTTTTCATCCCACTCTAGGGACGAACTGTTTTCCCTACATCAATTCATGATGAGGTATTTAGGGAGTTCCATACCTCAAATTTTTTGGCATATCAGGGTTTTACAAATATGTTTTGGTATCTTAATCACTATTTATAGTGGACAGTTATTAATTAAAATATTTTTTAGATCATTTCTAGGTGAAACACCTTTATATAGTTTAAGACTATGAACTATATTCATGCATGTTTGATCCATACCCATGGGGTTCTAGAGTGGAAGTGTAATAGTATATCGATGGATTTAATGACTAGAATTCCATGATCATAGAAGGGTCATGACCTTTTCTGGGTGATTATTGACTGTTTAACAATGTTAATTCACTTCCTTCACTGTTGGGAGAAATGTTTGGTGAGTATCCTAAGATTATTATCCAAAGATGAGATTGTGTGATTTTATGGAATACCCTCGATGATTGTGTCTAACCATGATGGTTGTTTCATATATCGATAATGGAGGATTTTTTGGGAGGCTTTTGGAACCCATCAATCCTTCACTATGTCTCTTCAAATCTATATGGATATCCAAACATATATGGTTATTTAGGTTATTGAGGATGTGTTGTGATATTGTGTCTTAGATTTTGGAAGTACTTGTGGTGATCACTTTCCCTTAATAGTGTTTTCACACAATAATAACAATCAATCTGCTATTGGTTTTGAACTATTAAAGTTATAATATGGGTAACCTTTATGGTTACACCTTTACTAGATAAATATTAGAGAGTCATATCTTATGGGTCTTGGAATGGTGTAATTTATGAAAAAAACTGTTCATGTGATAAATGAGTATATGGGGATAAATGAATGATATCAAAAGTCATGCATGGAGAGAATATAGGGAACATTATAGTATAGGGAGGAAGATCATGTGTTTTCAAAGGTCTCACCCCAACATAGTTTTAGGAGATTAGAAATGGGTAAAAATTTTACTTAAGGTTTATTGAATCTTTCCAAACTCAAATCAGGATAAGTTTGGTTTCATATATTCTTGGAATACCTCCCCAGATAAATCTGGAACACATTTTTTTTGTATGGCACATCTACAGTGATATATGAATGACCCATCACACATTATTAAATGGGGTAAGATAGTGAGGATGATACTAACATCGTAGAGTACCCAATTTATATCATGGATTGATATAGGAAGATCCCTCATTAGTGGTTGATTCTATTGATTTGAATTTTAATTTCAATTGGGAATATCTGAGAGAGCTCATAGAAACATGAGAATTAGTTGAAAGATAAGTAAACTGACATATTTACATGATATGCAGTTTCTGGGATGAAAAATAAATCAATGTGGGTATAATATATCTAACTGGTTTTTATGTGAAAAATACTATGATATTTTTAATGATATTTTTAATGGTGGTTGTGATGTTTATTCATCTTTTTTTGTATCATAAACCTTCAAAAAAATTAGAAATTTAATATATGATTTTTTCATGCTTGTGTGAACATTTTGTAACTCTTAATGGAATCCCATATCACAACCATCACATCACAGTTGTCTCCCAAACTGGGATTTTTTCCTAGCAGTGATATAGTTTTTTTGGGAAGTTTCTAAATCCCTGGGTTGAGAATCTATAGTTATAAATATAAATTAAAATAAATAAATATTTTTATTATATTTTAAATGGTGATGTGGCAGTGACATGTCTTGGTGACATGGAAAATGATATTCTACAAGGCTATTACATGGGAAAAAATATTATTAGTGGTATAATATCTATTAGGGTAAGTTGACTTATTATTAATAAAGGGTTTAATTATGAGATTAATGACGGGAATAAATTTTTTATTGTATGATAGGAATTATAGGGGTAAATAATTATTTTCCACCACAAGATTTTATAGAGAAAACATATTTTATCTCAACTCTATTAGTGGGAAATCCCCATTGAGAAATTTATCTCCCTTCACATAATGGTCGATGTTGTTCATTATAATGGTGGTGTCGATGGTGACTCTGATCCAAAGGATCATAAATCATTGAATAATCACCAAAAAGGAAAGATTTTTTTTTTATTTTCCTCACTCTGTGTCCTTCATTTGTCACCTTCATGGATGAACCTACTTGAATAAATTCGTTATGTGTATTTCCATGTTGAAAAAAATAATATTTTATAGAAATATTAAATCATTTCTTTATAAGGTGAAAATAAAATAATATATATTAATATGATTTTTTTTTGAAATGATAAGAATTTAAAATTTAATAATTCAATTATTTTCATTAAATGTGCTGAATTATTTTTTAAATGGTTATTCAAAAAAATGAGTTCACCATGAAATTTTTTATGATACATTTATTTTATGATAATTAATTGGAAAAAGTGTATATAAAGTTTATTTTCAGATTATTTGAAATATTTATGATATAATTATATTTTATTTTTAATATTATTTTCATATTATTTGAAATATTTATGATATAATTATATTTTATTTTTAATATTATACTTGTCATGATATTATCATGGTAATGAATCCCCCATGGTACCTAAGTATTATATATAGAGAATGTTGACTTGATTATTGCAGTAATAGAGATTTTTATTACTTGAAAGTATTATTATTATATATAATTGATAAATAATTCATTGTTTATTTAAAATGTTTACATTTTCACTATCCCATTCAAGAAATACATATAAGGAAAAGAATCTTATTATAACTAATACTCACATTCTTTGTTCGATTAGGAAGAAATATTGTTCCTTCGGTGGGTTGGGTATTCCTCCAACCACCACCTTCCCAATTATTGAAAACTCGTTCTTCTTGATTGAGTTCAAATATGGTATCAAAATTTTCAAATCGGGGGAAATCATGAATCATGTTTTTGGTTTCACTATAGTGGAAACACTATGTTTTTTAGGTAAAAATCATTGAACAGTTCATTGGAAATGGTATGTATGATGAAGGATGAATAGAAATCACCATAGTGAGGTGTGATGAAGTGATTGGTATCATCATAAACATCTTATAATACATTCATAGTTAGAGGCAAAGATGACAGCAAAGTGGGTGTTTAAAAGGGGAGGTTCTATAAATTTCATGAATACACGATGTGTAGACTATACTAACACATTGTGTGTGCTATCTCAATTTCATAAATTAAAATTAATGCCATAATTCATGAATATCTAAGATATGTTTTGTGTTAAATTCCATTTTAATCGAATAAAGATGGTGTGATGCTTAAAAAATTACACATCATGTGACTCCAGCCCACACAATGTGTAATGCTAGACAGAGTGTCTGATGTATACACACTAAGTCAATGGGGTAGGACTCATGTGTCTTATACATGACCAAAAACATTATGTATCCCATAAAAGTAATATAATTGTATGTAATTTCTATAAATCCAATATCCATAGATACACCCATATGTCGTGTACCTTTCTTTACATACAATAACTACTTGAAAAATAGCTTTTCCCACACTCTGATTGTGACATTCAGAAGTAATTTGGCAATAGGTTCCCCTATATCCATGTTCAAGTTTTTCTATGGTACTATATTACATATGGCCAGGGGAATGGTCCCCCAATGGGTATAGGTTAAGGTGAGAATGGATTGGAGAGCACCTGAATGACATGGGAATTTTTATTCATTAAGATAGTTTCATATATGGACCCAATTACCACCACAGGATTTTAGCTCATGGTAATATAGTACCATGTGAATCCAACTACTATTAAGGGAATTTTACCCATTAAAATAGGGCCCCGAGTGGACCCAACTACAGCCCCATGAATTGTTTCAGATGGAAACTTCCTCCAACATTTTTTCCATGGAAATGGGGTGCCACGTTGACTAGGCTACCTCTATAGGCATTCTTTCCCATGGAAGTGGAGTACTATGTGGACCATATTATGATAATTGATAATTATTATATTAATTATAAGTATAAATATTTATTAATTATTAAACGTATATGTGTGTGTGTGTGTGTAAATCGATGTAGTCAAGTGGTTAAGTAGTTGTAATACAATCATTGAGTCCATGACCAAATTTGAGTTCTTGTTGTTTTAAAAGAAAATTCATATATCCCTGGGATGATGCTTGTGGTGGTTGGATCAACCCATACTTCCCTATGAATCATCCCATGTAAATGTCAGCCTTTATTCATGATCAATATGCATGGCTATAGAAACATTTAAATCCATGATAATTTGTCTGTGGTAATAATACTCTATTGTCATGGATTGTACCCATGACTATAGGAATCCCAATATAGTCATGGATATTAAATTTTGGTAATATACCCCTAGTGGCATGGGAAATGTACGTTACTACATGAACAAACCTATGGAAATACACGCCTACTGCAACGAGTAGTTCCTATGGTTATTGGTGCATTGCCTATCACCACAAAAAAGGAATCCAAATGAATTGGGCCTATGATAATGGCTTTTATTAGTTATATATCCTTTTTATATTTCTACATGTATCCTAACATTTCATGATTTAGGTGAAAATATTACATGACCGTTCTTTCTCGAGTGAGACACGCATCATGTCCCCTCTGGGGTCATGTCTTGCAAAGGGAATTTTCTAGAACATTCCATTTATTTCATCCCAATTGTCAGTTTTATATTTTTGGGTAGTCCATTATTATTATTTTCTATTTATAATTTGATGTAACTATTATCTTTATCATATAGGTATTATATTTTATGTGTTTAATATATTGAGTTGTGTATCTTCAATGAGAAAATGACGTGTGTGGGAGGATAACAAGCGCATCCATGAGTTTAGTCCCCCTATTGGATCATATCGATATCTAGATCATGGGACCTCTATCTACATAGTGGTATAGTTATCCCTCTCAACAAAGGTGTATTTAAGGTGGCATGATTCCTCTACTCATGGAGTATTTTAAAATTTTGATCGACACACATTACACATAGAGGGTTCTCAGTCCACCATTTCGACTGATATTGATGGATGTTGTAGAGTAGATATGTGTCCGATGATTTATGTGCTTTGAGTTATATAAATCTATAGTTATTTAATTTTCCCTATCATGTTAGTCCTAATTGGATCTAAGTATGGGTGAATAGTGATTTTATACATATTACCATAAATATATATATGGATTTATTCTATTAAGATGATATTGTATCCTAATATCACATTGTATTTGAGGGCATCCTATTGGGTATGTTTATAGTCAACCATGCATTAGCTGCATGATCACGTGAATTTTTTCTATGAAGATGATGCCCATCTATATAAAAATGTTGTATGATTTGGAGATAGATCATAGATTACCGTGGTGGTGTTCGTTGTTGGAGATGATTGTTTTAAAATTGATGTGATGAAGGGTTTATTTGTTTCCCATATTCATGTTTGTTCATTATTGTGGTATAGTTGGCCTTGTACTTTTCCTTGATAAGGGTTGCGCTTTATTTTTTATTATTGTGAAATATTTTTTTGGTCACACACAATATGTACTCTAGATAATTTTTTTATATATGGGTTTTCATAGTTATACATACTTTTGGGAGATAAGTGGTTGTTATAGGTTGTATTCTAAGGCCTACCATATGAGGTATATTCATTCTTTTTTTATTAACATCTACACCATGCCTACTAATAGTAAGCTTTGTGTAGCACACTAATCATACTTTCAACCCAGGTGGGGTCTCGGTGGGTTGGTTTATATTAATAAATTATTTAAAATAAATAATATCGAGGAATTAAATTTGAATAATGTTTTAAATTAAGTAATTAATTTATTTAATATAATTATTTATGAAGTTAATGTACAATAGATGTGAGTTGTGACTCAATGTATGAGGGTTTCTTTCCAAATCACCATCCTTTCCAGGTATTGTCCCTCTATTTACTATCATCACCATCATGTATCATATAAATGTGTTATAATGTATAAATCTGTATTCTATCATTATTTTTAATGAATTAATGGTCTCTTATCCTCTATTATAGATTTATAGTCCGTAACCTACATCATTCAAAAGGGAACTTTCCCATTCATACTTATTCTTGATGATAAATTATCTATCACCATCTATACATCTCTCTATTCAACTTTTTACATTTTTTATATGATTATTTTATGACCTATAAGATTCATTTTATGTATATTTCATTTTGGATATACATTCCTTTAAGTTTCCCTTTACATTTTATTATTAATTCAAAACCGAGGAATTTCTTAAGAGAATATTGTCCAATATCAATATTTCATTTTAAGATTTTTACAAATCAACTATATTTATTTTTAGATAAATATTATTGGGAAATTTTATTACCCAAGTTATGTTTTTAAAACCATAGTATCACTTTTTAAAAAATATTTTTGAGAGTAAATTATTTCACTGTTTTTAAAATATTGTCTCCAAATGTTTTGAAAAACATTATATGGTTTAAATTCAATTTTCTATTATAGTATTATTGAGAATATTTTTTGATGAATTTATTTATATTGAATGTTTAAAAACTTTTCCAGTTATAAAATATAGTTACCATACATTTATTCCCTTCTTAATGTTTTTCCATTTATATCAATTTTTTATAAAAACTAGGAAATTAGTTTCTAAAAAATATTCAAAGAATTATATTTCACTAAAATATTTTCATCCATGTTGGTAATCTTTCATATTCATCACCTTATCAATTTACTATATTCTAATTCCTTAAATGGTATCTTTTTCACAAAATAATCTTATATCAAAAAAATCCATATATTCAACTTTCATGTTCCTATGTATGTTTGGTGTAGTGAAAATAAACTCTCTATGAGAAAAACATTCCATTGTCGCCTTTTTTCTTTATCATCTACTATGTATAATTACAAAAATTATTTTAATGTACTTCCTATGAGAATACAATATACAACTTTCTTATGATTAAAGGATGTTAACCTATATAACCAAACATTTAATTATCTGGGGAAATTATTGATATAAATGTATACCTTTTATTTTATGTAGTATGAACAATCATATGATTTATTATCTTGATTGAAGGGTATTTACCTAAATTATTATGTTATATATTTTGATGATCATTTTAATTATTTGGGATAATCATGATATTATTTAATGTATTTATGATTTTTATCTAATTGATGTGGAAAAAATATATATGAAAATAACATTATGATATTTGGTGGGTCTTGATTTATATATCCCTAAAATTCATTGGGTAATGTTTTATATCTCCAGGGATCCTTATATATGGACATGTTGGAGTTTGATCTATCCATATTATTTTGATTTCTAAAAACTGATCCTTGACCTTTGTGTATGTTTACTTAGGGGTGATCGAGGTCATGTGATCATGATGTGTTGTAAATTATATTTGACCCATTTTTATAATTTTTATAGTTATTTATGTGATAGATTACATCGTTATGACGAAATTGATACCACTATGGATGTTGGTATGACTCATTCCTAGAAGGTGTAGCTACCCATGGAATGCTTTGAGAGGAATATTTTGGGCTATCAGGATAATTCATTAAGGTATTTTATTCAATTGTATATGATTATTCTATCAAGCCCATTTTCACTTTATATGATTTCATGATATTATTTTGTTACTAATTTAATTTCATATATGATCTTCTCTATCATTGATTATGATGTATTGATAACTCATCTCTATCTCATTATTAATCTTTTACTTCTTACTAGTTGTTTGATATCACTACTTTCTTATGCTTTCCCATTTCCTTTTGTGATCATTTCTAACGGGAATGTGATCATTTTATAAATGAAAGTTTATGAAAGATTTTATTAAATTGTATTGGTTTATAATGTAAGATGTACCAAGTTCGAAAAAAACCAAAATTTTGATATCGGGATTTCATCATAATTCATGTTATATTGAAAAATTATGTATGTTTAACACCAATTCTAGAAGTGAAAGTCATGGTAATTTCAGTATCCCACCGAGTATTATATCCACACCCTCTGTATACACCATGGTGGATGCGTATGTATCATTATCCATGATATATGAAAGTGAAAGGTTCCACTAATGGTTATTTGACTTGTTATCTCTTGATAGAGATTAGAATATGGTACATCTAAGCTAATAAGATAGAGTTTGTGGAATGAATTTTATTTTATTTATTTTTAGTACAAACCATGTATATGACTGGCCCACTAGGTGATAATTTTATTAATCATTGGATTGTAGAGAATCAAATGGGTTTGAATTTTAATTTTTTCCGAGTGATATGATTTAAATATTATTGTATATCAAATAAAATTTTCATATTATTTATTGATGTCTTAAAAAATGTTTTTTACTTATTTATAATTATTTTTAGCCATCTAGTTGTGGGTATAGTCTCTCGATCTTATGGATCCCAATTCTTCCCAATTCAAAATCCTTAAAATAGAAGAAATCATGCTCGAGGCCACATGTAATTCCAACATAATATAATATATGGATTTCTAGGAGGGTTTTTTATTGCTTAATTTATTTACTTCTTTTAGAGTATGTTGGGTTCCATGATAAGGTAAAATAAAGGAAATTATTTATGTATTTTAAATATGTCATGTTAAGTAATATTATATTTTTTTAATTAGTTATCATTATATATACAAATAGATTTAATTTAACATAATATATATATTAATAGATTTATATAAACTTATTAGGTAGTTGATGTCTATTTTCTCATTCTTTCATTTATATTAGTCTATAATGATTTTTTTGGGTACACCAAGTCAGGTGGATTTCTATTGTGATGTTTAATGACTGATGTCATAGAACCCCTATTAAGCATATGGTGAAGAGAGGTGTGGCCTCCAATCCTAGATTCCACATGCCTAAAGTTTTATAATTTCACCAGGGGTGTATAATATAAAATATGGTAGGCATTACAAAATTTAATCCCCTGAATGATAATAGGATCCACAAATTAACATCATCTCCATAAAAAAAATAATCCAACAACCAATTTATTTATCATTATTTATGTAATAACATTCAGAAAAAATAAATAGAATATCCCACAAGTCAGTTCCATGAACTATAGTATCTTCTAAGACAGTGGACCCTCCAATTATATATAATCACCAAATCATGACCTAGTACGGTTCATTGAAATCATTGATTATATTCTAAAAAATAATATGTATATATATATATAATTATGGGTGGTAATAAAAGTATTATTAGTATTTTTTCTTATATAAACACTTCTGAAAATGAGGAAGAAGCATTCTAATTCATATCTGTATAAATAGTGAAACTAAATCCTGATTCCTTATTGATTCATCTATAAAACCATATCACCATAGTATCCCTATAAATTAAAAAATAATATATAAATTATAAATATTTAATATTTAAAAAAATACCACTATCTATCTTTAAATATTTATAAATTATTTAAATTATAAATCATGAAAACAAAGAAAATGTGGTACCCCAAACCTACTTCCCTACCGAGCTAATCATTTCCCACCAGAATAATTCTTGGTTCTCTTATGTATTCTCATATCTACATAGCATATCCAAATATTGAAACCTATTACCATATCCATATGATAAAACCTCATACTAAAACCAAATTAAATATATAATACTAATACCACCACTTCCATGTAACTATATTATGGATGGATAAAAGAGTAAGAGAGCTGGAGTGGTTACTCATCAATAAAACTGACATCCCAGATGATGGGGGTTCACCAGAAACCCAAATCCTCATAGGAGAGTTATGTATGTTATTATAATTCATTGGTGTTGTGTAAAAATTAAAAAAACATAAAATGATATATAGTAACATGAAATCCTATCAATGGATTAACAAGACATTAAGACACCTTGAAATCCACTTCGAACTAACTACATCATTATCACCATACTACTACCAATATAAGTTCTAACCACACAGCAAACCATCACAATAGTCACAATGAAATAACGTCATATTTACTTTTTACCCCATCGCACTTCTTGGGAAATAATTAATTCACATACCAATCATCACCACATTTTATTACAAACTTACAGTTATTATCAATGAATTTTAATCCATATAATTCAGAATTTCATATAATTTCAGGAAAAAATAATCATCCAATCAAATTATCATCTCCAATTTAATTTTGATAATTAATGATTACTTTTTCTATTTAAATCAAATAAATTACCACCCTTTACTCTTTTAAATTCATTTATTAATTCATTTATCATTTAAATCTACATAAATCTATTGTATATTATATATAGAAAACACATAACACTTCCATAGAAACAATCATTACATTTCATGTTGCTTTACCATTTATTTATCTTATCATTACTCTTTCAATACCAATTCCATATACTAGAGAAATATATAATGTTACAATCATGAAATAAATAATTAAAGTCATATATCACTTATACCACAATGAAAATATCAAAACCCACTTAAAATTTTATTTTCCATATATAATAAGGTAAATCCCAACCACTTACTCAAAAAATCATACAAGGAAATTATACACTAAAATTTTTAAAAAATAGTGGGGGAGTTTTCATAATGAGAAACCTCGAATAAATTATTGAATCATCAAGACACAAAATTATTATCTTTAATATTTTAAACATCTATGTTCGCATGATAATCCTCCAACAAACATAGATTATAATCTCACATTAAACCTTCATCATAAAAACACATAACTCATAGTAAGTTATAATGTCCCATTTAATTATATATCAATGGTGTTGGGGATGATCCAAGTATCTGAGAATTAAAAGTTGAGTAAATAATAATTATAAGAATATTAATTAGGGTAATATATTTTTTAACTTGTTTTAGAGATTTAATAGGGGGTTTTGCAGATGGATGATTGAGTGTAAAAACCTATAGTGGTTTTCTGAATATTTGTTGAAGGATATGTGACGAGGATATAGTAGTTGGATCCACTAGTAACCTAATGATAGGGATGGTGGTGTTGCACCAATGGCTAGGACCCCCTGTTTCTAATGAGATTCCATCAAGTACACTTTTATGTAGCAGTTAGTTGTTTAATACCCACTTCATACCCATAAATCCTAGGAACATTTTTAAAAAGGAGGGGAATGACAGTATTTTTAGGATCTAGAATCCATTTATTTTAAATAGGTAGGGCTCCTGGAAGGGGCTATAATGCACTAAATTGTGGAAAGTTTTCTCTTGCAATCCATCCACTTATCTCTCTCTATTTTTTTCTTTCTGATTTAGTATTAGTAAATATACAGATTCATCAAGGGTTACAATAGAACATAATTTAATCTATCTTGAATTATCTATTTTTGTTATCCTATTTATAAAGGAGGTTCTTTTTTGATGAATTCACATCATTGCTAACTTTTTTGATGGATAGATTTTTATTGGGATATATTCCTATGAATTTTTATAGTTTCATTCAATATTTTTGTTGTATTTGGTGTTTTTTTATAACGATATTTTTTATAAGAGTTTCGTATATTTGACATGAGCCTAGTTTATGTATTTGGTTGTGATTCCTTAGACACTACACCACTCAAAGATGAGTTAATTATGTATATAGGATCTAGTTATATTAAATAAAAAATTATAAAGGAATAGGTACTATATATCAAGGTCATAGGTCCCTATAATTTTAATCAATTTTCTTGGGAGATATGTATTACTATGTTTTTTCCTATTGTATTGGGTTTGGGTGGCTCAAATATAGAACATGGAGTTTCAAAATTTATGATTGATGTAGGAGGGGCCTTCATTAGGAAATATGGTCACTCTAACATATGTTGCTGATTTTATGTTCACCCAATGACTACATCACCAAGGGGAGTGGGTATTAGTTATCAATTATTGACCCTAAAACAATCATTAATCTTATCATATATTATAAATTGAATAGGATGGATTCTCTTATGTTAGTGTAAGGGGTTAGGATGTCTTAAATATTTTGGAATCATGGTTAGTGACCATGGGTCATTTTTATAAAATAAATCCTCCCTTGAGAGGTAAACTAAGAGATAAGGGATTATTAGTGGATAAGGTAAGCCTTTATTGTCATGGGGTATTTTAAGTAGTGTGTTTACTTAGGTAATAAGTGGAATAAGGATAAACATAAGTCCCACCTTGTAGGTATCCTTGGTAGATGGATGGGAAGACAGGGTCCTTGAGACTTGAGTCCCCATATTGAGGAAATTCCAATTTCAATGGGATATAAATAATGATCGGTGACTAAAAAGTAATTTTCGTCAAACTTGAAGTTTCTGGAAACTTTTTGGGTATTCTATGAGATTATAGAATATATTTACAATGGGAATAGAGCATGATATATTTATTGTATGTCTCTGATGTAACATAATAACTATGGAAGTGGTTAGAGATGGTTAGAGTTAAGGTGTGTAACGTCCCGGTTCCAGAAGCCACCCAGAGGTGCCCCATACCCGGTCGGTCACATGGCCTCAAGTGCATTTCCCCGAATGCCAGAGGTTGCCTACTAGCAGCGACGGCCTTGGGTGTGATAGTGGGGAAACTATGCCCTCATTGGCAGAGTACACAGCAGAAGAAGAAAACAAATAAAAACAATTGAGGAAATAGAAGACGTCTATACAAGGGTAAACAGCGGAAGACTGATAAATAACCACTGGAGAAGATATATATGTAAATTATTCATGGTACACATATGTCTAGAAAACAGCCAAACAAGTCACAATGCTGAATACAATACTAAAAAAAAGTACAAAAGAAAAACAGAAGAGAAAATCCTCAGTATCACAAGCCTCAGCTCGGTCTCATGCTCTCTAGCTCCAGTGAAATCAAGAACATGAAGTAGAAGGGTGCTTTTCCTTATCTATAACTACAACAATATAATCTGTTTGGGCCTAAAAGCATGACCTAAATAGGGTGTGAGACAAAGTCCCAATAGGAAACCACCCAAATATCTGTGCCTAACAGTCAGTGAATATATGGCATGTAAAGTACAGTAAGTAGTGAACAGTAAGCAGTAAACAAGATAATACATAGATGTAACAATCCACATATTCTAGCATATATTCTACAAACAAGAAACAGCTACTCAAGAAAGAAGAACAAAAAGGTAACCTCTGGGTAGTTATCACAGTCTAACCCATAAGGTTCAACCTACAAGTACTAGCAACCCTCTAGGAGGCACACAGAGTCTCACCCCTCTGGTTAAGCTAAAGGATAGACTCTCTGGGGAAGCACTCACAGTCAATTCCCCCTATAGTCTCGTATCGTACTAAAGGATCTATGGGGAAGCACTCAATCTCAATTCCCCTTATGGCCCGCGTCGAGGAACTAAAAACTCTCTGAGGAAGCACTCAACGTCAATTCCCCCTGTGGTCTCGCATCGTAATTAAAGACACTCTAGAGAATCTCTTACGTCCATTCTCCCTATGCTCCACTACAATAGGTTCTCACAGCCCTGTGTAAAATAAACATGCATAGCGCACATGTATCATCCAAGTAAACCTCAAGAACTACTTGGCTATCATTCTAAGTCTCAACAGTATAATAGTACAACAGTTCCAAGATCCTACTACTAGGCATGGTAATTGTAAAAACTCTAAACTAACATAAAAAGCATGGAAAAATATTCAGAGTAGAGTAAATTCTACCCTATTCACAAGTAATTACCTATACTCAAGCAATCAAGAAAATAAGGCAAACAAAAAGGGAAAAACGGAAAAATACAATACCCCGTCCAAGGGTATTGGTGGAATTTGCACAAAATATTCGAATACTTTCTACAGAAATGCACCAACCACCTACCTTGATCCTAGGAGATTGATATAAGGGAACCATGATGACAGATTCTCCTTAGAACAAAGAAGATCTGAGAAAACATCAAAAATACTCAACCCATTATAACTTGAGAAAAAGGAGGAATTGGAAAACAAGGCTCAAGGAGAAGGGATAACTCATCGCTGTGATTCCAATGCAATCGACGGCGATCGATTCGGAGAACGGATGGAGGAACAGGGGTTCATCGAAGGTCTGTGAATTCCCAGAACTCTCGGATGAAGAAGCTGGAGAAGAAGACCTTTCTGTCGATTAGGCACGACCCTGGTCCATTTAATGAAAAAAAATTACACGGTGTGTACTTTTAGAGTACATGGCATGTACTAGGTTTTTCCGTACTCCTATTTAACCAGCCTCCACCTCACCCCAACACACCATGTGTGTGGCCCGGACACGGCCAGCACACGGCTTCGAGCGGTAAAAGAGTACATGGAGTATACACAGAAAGTACACGGCGTGTACTTCAAAAATTTCTAGAAACATCATTTTGCTTAAAAACTCTATAAAAAGGAAAGACATACCTGAAATAAAGATCCGGGTTCTTACAAACTTCCCCCCTTAAATAAATTCAGCCTCGAATTTCCCTAACAAAGCAGAGAAGAAGAAACCTCGAACAACTCTGGCCACTACGATCGTATATCGGCCTCCCTTTCCCAGGTATCGTCTTATACTCACCCGTGCTGCCATAACACCCGTACTAGAAGAACAGACCACCCGCTGAGAACCTTCGTACTGCGATCGACAATCCGGATGGGATGCTCCTCAAATGATGCATCTGCATCGAGCTCAGCTTCCTCAGGCTGAAAGACATGAGACGGGTCTAAAAAGTAACATCGGAGCTTTGAGACGTGGAAGATGTCATGCATGGCCTGATACCTCTTAGGTAACTTCAACTGATAGGCAACCGGACCAACTCGCTCCAATACCTCAAATGGCCCGACGTACTGCGGTGAAAGCTTACCCTATATCTGAATCCACTTGTGTCCCAATATTAGTGTGACACGCAGGAAAACCTAATCCCCAACCTCGAACTCCAGAGGTCGTCTCTGCCGATCAGCATAAGACTTCTGTCGAGACTGAGTTGTAGCCATCCTCTTCTGAATCAACTCTATCTGCTCTGAAGTCTCTTGAACAAGACGAGGTCCCAGTAAATATGCCTCTCCTTCCTCTAGCCAGCATAAGGGTGATCAGAATGGTCTACCATACCAATCCTCATAAGGTGTCATCTGTATAGTTTCTTGAAGACTGTTGTTGTAGGTGAACTCCACCAGAGGAATATGCTTCTCCCAAGAACCGCCAAAGTCTAGATTTCAAGCTTGGAGCATATCTTCTAGAACCTGGATCGTGCACTCGAACTGGCCATCTGTTTGGGGATGGTATATCGTACTCAGAATAACCTGGGTACCCAAAGCATTCTGAGGTCCCTTCCGGAACCGAGAAGTAAAGCGCGCATCCTTGTCTAAAAAAATGGAGTGTGGAACTCTATTTAGACGTACAATCTCTCGAATGTAAAGTCGTCCCAGATAATCAACACTGAAGGTCTCCTTGATCGGAAAGAAGTGAGGGACCTTCGTAAGTCTGTCGATGACCACCCAAACAGCATTGTTCCCTCGAGGCGACCTCGGAAATCTGGTCATGAAGTCCATCATGACATCGTTCCATTTCCACTCCAGAATTGGTAACTGCTGTAGAAGGCATGTTGGTTGCTGATGCTCCGCCTTCACCTGCTGACAAGTAGAACACCTCAAGATGAAACCAGAAACATCCCTCTTCATACCTTGCCACCAATACTGGCGATGAAGATCCTGATATATCTTGGTGATGCCAAGATGAACTGCCCAAACTGAGGAATGAAAGTCCCGCATCATCTCCTCGTGTATGTCTGCTGGCACCCATATGCGTCCCTAGAAACTCAAGATCTCATCCTCACCCACTGTCCATC
This sequence comes from Viscum album, assembly GCA_963277665.1. NCBI lineage: Eukaryota > Viridiplantae > Streptophyta > Magnoliopsida > Santalales > Viscaceae > Viscum > Viscum album. Next base: position 1,441,521,429 of record OY728159.1, read on the forward strand.
CAGGAAGAGAATCCTCTCCTGATACACTCTCCTGCAAGACTAAGCCTTTTGAGTCTAATAGATGCCTCGTCCGTACCCGATCAAGTAGTGTAGAGGTAATATCTACATAAGATAGGAAAGTCTGTCCCAGTATGTCGTGGACCTCCAGATGAATCTTAGAGAACATATCCATAAGCTACCACTCACTACTGGCCTCCTAAAATTCCTGAATCTATGTTCTACTACTCAATGCATCTGCCACTACGTTTCCCTTTCCCGGCGTATAGGAAAGATCAAAATCAAAAGACTGAAGACACTCGACCCACCTACACTGCCTCAGATTCAGATCACGCTGAGTGAAGATATACTTGAGACTCGTGTGGTCATTGAAGACCACAAAGTGCTCTCCCAGAAGATAGTGTCTCCAATAGCGTAAGGCATGAACAATAGATGCCAACTCCAGATCGTGCGTCGGGTAGTTCCTCTCATGTGGCCTCAACTGCCGAGACCCCTACGCAATGACTCCATCTCCCTGCATCAGCACAGTGCCAAGCCCGATACCTAAAGCATCACAATAGACTGTATAGATCTTTCCTGGCTCTGGAAAGAATAATATTGGTGTCGAAGTCAACCTTCCCTTCAGCTCCTGAAAGGCTGACTGACAAGTATCTGACCATAAGAACTCCGACCCCATCTTGGTCAGTCCTGCCAATGGTGCTGCTAGGCATGATAAGTCTTGAATGAAGCGTCTGTAGTTTCCAGCCAGCCCTAAGAAACTCCGTACCTCAAAAACGTTCTTCGGCTACTCCCAGGAGACTGCAGCTCTCACTTTATCTGGGTCCATAGAGACTCCTGCCTCTGAGATGATGTGACCCAAGAAGTGGATATGTTCCATCCAAAAGTGTCACTTTGAGAGTTTATCATAAAGCCTATGCTCTCTCAGTGTACTCAGAAAGATCTCAAGAGGTGTGGCATGGTCGTATCAAGTGTGAGAGTACACCAAGATATCGTCCACGAAGACCATGATAAAGGAGTCCAATTAAGGATGGAACACTCGGTTCATCAGTGCCATTAAAACTGTAGGCACGTTCGTGAGACCGAACGACATGACTATATACTCGTATAGACCATACCTTCTTCTGAAGGATGTCAGAGATATATCCAATGTTCTAATGGGCGACTGATGATAACCGGACCTCAAGTCAATCTTCAAGAACACTCGGGCTCCTCAAATCTGATCAAATAGTTCATCGATCTTCGGCAAGGGATATCGGTTCTTGATAGTCAACTATTTCATCTTTCGATAATCCACACAAAGCTGAAGGGTACCGTCTGCCATCTTTGCAAACAGCACAGGTGAACCCCATGGAGAAGTACTGGTTTGGATGAAACCCTTTTCCTAAAACTCCTCCAACTACTTCTTGAGATCCTGCAACTCAAGTGTAGCCATCCTATAAGGAGGAATGGACACCAGTGCTACTCCTGGAACGAGCTCAATAGAAAAGTCTACCTCATGCTCCAGAGGAAAACCCAAAAATCCCTCTGGAAAGACATCCCTAAAACGATCCACCACTAGAGGAAAGTCTAGCTACAAAGTTCCCCGATTATCCATATAAATACAAGAAATCTGGGATGTCACCCTTCCTAGCCTATAATGCTCGAGTCCTGCTCGACTCGCTTGAATATCCCATTCGCCTCTATAGAGAAAAGATTCACCCTCTGGTGAAACAAAACTCACTTTGTGAAGATAACAGTCGACAACTTCCTGGAAGGGAACCAACCAGTCCATCCCGAGGATGACATCATAGATTGTCATCTCTAAGACATAAAGATCCCATAAGAAAAGATACCCTACAACCTCGAGAGGGAACTCTCTACACTGGTGTACACTAGATGTCCTCGTCCCCAAAGGTGTGTCTAGTGTCAATGAGTTGGAAGAAGAAATGATACATAGCCCAAGGCTCTCCACAACAGCAACAGAGATAAAGCTATGTGTAGCACCAGTATTGAAACGAGATGAAGATAAAACTGAGGCTACTAAAATCATACCTCGAACTGTAGAAGGTCCGGGATCCTGATCCTGATAGGTCTACTCTATCGCAAAATTCTGGCCTGCCCCGCGGCCCTGTGACCCAGCGTGACCACTCTGAGCTGACCCTCCCTGTTGGCTCTGAGGGACTGGTGAATGAAGGCCACAGCCTTGACCTCCACCTCGTCCTGAACAGCCAGAAGAACTCCAGTTCACTGACTGGTGTGAAACTGGTGGTGTTGCTCCTAAATGAGGAGTCATGGAAGAACCCCCGTCACTAGCAACTGGTGAGAAAACCTGGAAGAAATGCTGAAGGTGACCCATCTTGCCGCAAGATCGGCACTCTACTAGGTCTCTCTGGAATTGCAGGCTCGTGTTCCCTGCCCTTCCACACTAGTAGCATATGACTTGGCTATTTGAATATGTATCTCTCATCCTCGGATCACAGAGCATAGGCTCCCTACGGTGCTTCCTGCTTTCAACTGGAGGAAAACTAGCTCTGGAAGCACAACTTCCCTAACTCGCAACTCCAGAGTCTCTCAGATTGCTCTCCGCAATCAGTGTCTGGTTGATGATGGAAGTGATTGAAGTCAACTGGAATATATTCACCTGCGAGCGGATCTCCCGACTGAGACCATCCTCAAACTTCCTTTCTAAGAACACCCTGCTTCAATCCCAGAGGGGTGTGTAGCGCTGCAGCTTGGTGAAACGAGAGGAATACTCCATGATAGAAAGAGTACCCTGCTCTAGACTCATGAACTCCCAGGATCGATCGGCCCTCAGGGTCTTGGGGTGGAAGTAGTCATAGAACACGTGTTGGAACTCCTCCCAAGCCATAACCTTCTGATGACCCACCTGTCAGGTCACGTCTCACCACCTCTTGGAGGAGTCTCAGAGCTTGTAGGTAGCGAGCTTGACCCGCCTCTCTGGAGGTGTCTCCAGATACTCAAAGATAGTTAGCATGTCTTCCATCCATGACTCTGTAGCCTTTGGTCCTCCTTCCCCTGAGAAAGTAGGAGGATGTTACTGCTGGAAAACCCGGGTCAAGTCTTCCATAGACGTGGAAGGAGTCGGTTCTCTCTGAATGGTGTGCATCATCCTCATAAAACCCTCCCTGAACTGCGCATCAGCACCTGTAACTGGTATGACAGCCGGTGCCAAGGCTGGCCCAATAGGAGGATCAGTAGGAAGTCCCTGATCATCCATATCTAGAGTCTGATCCCTGCCTGACAACTGATGTACAATCAGAGGACGTCTCGAAGGCATAGCTCTGAAAGATCAAAAGAATACCTTAGATTAGGAAAATAGGGACAGAGAACCAAGGATTACGAATGAATGCAGGAGAACGAAACACACAAGATTTACAAAACATGACTACACGGTGTGTATAAACTCTACATGGCGTGTACTAAACTCCACTCCCGTGCCTGTGTCTCCTTGCACGGCTAACCCACATAGTCTACTTAAACTAATACTACACGGTGTGTTCCCTGTGGACACGGCCTGTAGTAGAAAATGTGTCAACAACCCATGTTGTTAGTTACATGGCTGGATACGTGGCTGAGACTACACGGTGTGTTCCGAACAAACACGGCGTGTACTTGAAGACTTTTCTTGACCTGTGTTGTTGGCGACATGGAAAAGTACACGGCTGACCCTTACATGGCATTTTCCAAACAAATGCATCATGTATAAGAGAAGTTAACACCAACCCATGTTGTTCGTGACAGGGCATGGTACCTGGGACAAGACAACACGGCGTGTTCCTTACCCACACGGCATGTATATAAGAAGGTAACACAAACCCACGTTGTTCGTGACATGGCCGGGTACCTAAACAAAACTACAGGGCGTGCTCCTCAACAATACGGCATGTTCTACTCGAGCTTCCTCGTCATGTGTTGTTACTGACACGGTCGAGTACATGGCACGAAACTACATGGCGTGTACCTACCGTACACGGCGTGTTCTTGAAGGCATTTCTACAACAGCGTGTCCATGCTCACATGGTCAGTGACAAGGTCTAAAAACTACACTGCGTGTAGTAAAAATGCACACGTCGTGCATTCTGGGTTTTTCTGGGCAGTAGCTCAGAAACTGCACAGAAGCCCATAAAACAAAGAAAATAAGGCAAAGAGGTTCCAAATTCCGATTCATGAGGGCCCATACTTCTTTCGAATCAAAGCTTGGCATCTCCTATAGTCATAGACAAGAGAAAATAGGATCATGATCCACCAATTTCTAATTCAAGAGGGCACATAAAACCTCAAGAATCAAAATTTGGCATTCATTTAAGAAAATTATAATACAAACAATCCTCTAACAAGGAATCAGAGATTCTATCAAGCATTTATCACAACAGCATGCATAATCTACACAAAGTCTATCACAACATCATGAAATTGCTTACGCACCCAAGATGGCATGGCAAGAATACATGGCATGTGATTTCTACAAGTGCATATATGATGCATGAGATGGCATACCCTCATCTCATCAGGTTTCGACATAAATAGAACTGTAATAGTCAAGACAATAACAACACAAAGCATGTGAATCACTCTGGGTGAAATCATATCAATCATAAAATCTAAAAACCAGAAAACTGCAATTAATGAGGTAGTATGGATTTTCCCTGTACATGGGTTAGCTACTCCTGAGCACATATTAATACCAAGTACCAAATCCATCCTATCCCTGGCTAAAGGCTCCAAATAGTAAATCTAGAGAAAAGAAACACATCTGATACCACTTTGTAACGTCCTGGTTCCAGAAACCACCCAGAGGTGGCCCGTACATGGTTGGTCACATGGCCTCAAGCGCATTTACCTAAATTCCAGTGGCTTCCAACTAGCAGCGAGGGCCTTGGGTGTGATAGTGGGGAAACTATGCCATCATTGGCAGAGTACACAGTGGAAGAGAAAAAACATAACAACAATAGCGAAAATAGAAGACGTACATACAAGGGTAAACAGGGGAAGACTGATAAATAAAAACTGGAGAAGAAATATATGTAAATGATGCATGGTGCACATATGTCTAGAAAACAGCCAAACAAGCCACAATGATGAATATAGTACTAAACCAAAGTACAAAAGAAAAATAGATGAGAAACTTCTCAGCATCACATGCCTCGACTCGGTCCCATGCTCTCCTGCTCCAGTGCAATCAAGAACCTAAAGTAGAAGGGTGCTTTCCCTTATCTATACCTACAGTAATATAATCTATTTGGGCCCAAAATCATGACCCAACCAGGGTGTGAGACAAAGTCCCAATAAGAAACCACCCAAAGATCTGTTCCTAATAGTCAGTCATTATATGGAAGGTAAATTACAGTAAGCAGTGAACAATAAGCAGTAAACAAGATAATATACAGCAGTAACAATCCACAGATTCTAGGGTATACTCTACAAACAAGAAATAGCAACTCAAGAAAGAAGAACAAAAAGGTAACCTCTAGGTAGTTCTCACAGTCTAACCCCTAAGGTTCAACCTACAAGTACTAGCAACCCTCTAGGAGGAACACACAGTCTCACCCCTCTGGTTAAGATATAGAATAGACTCTCTAGGGAATCACTCACTGTCAATTCCCCATATATTCTCGTATTGTACTAAAGGCTCTCTTGGGAAGCACTCAACGACAATTCCCCCTGTGGCCCGCATAGGGGAACTTCAAACTCTCTAAGGAAGCACTCAACGTCAATTCGCCCTGTGGTATTGCATCATAATTAAAGTCACTCTAGAGAATCCCTTACGTCTATTCTCCCTATGGTCCACTACACTAGGTTATCACAGCTCTGTGTAATAAAAACATGCATAGCGGGCTTTTATCATCCAAGTAAACTTCAAGAACTACATGGCTATCATTATAAGGCTCAACAGCATACATTACAATAGTTCCACTATCCTACTACTTGGCATGATAACTGGAAGAACATGAAACAAGAAAAACAATCATGGAAAAACATCCAAAGTACAGTAAAAACTACCCTATTCACAAGTAATTACCTCAACTCAAGCAATCAATAAAAGACGGAAAGCAACAAGGGAAAAATGGGAACACGCAATACCCCGTTCAAGGGTATTGGTGGAATTTGCCCAAAATATTTGAAGACTTTCTACAGAAAGGCACAAACCACCTACCTCGATCCTAGGAGATCAATATATGTGACCCAAGATGAAAGATTCTCCTTACAACGATGAAGATCTGAGAAAATGTCAAAAACGCTCAACCCACGATAACTTGAGAAAAAGGAGGAATTGGAAATCAAGGATCAAGGATAAGGGAGAACTCACCGCTGCGATTACAACGCAATCAACAGTGATCGATTTAGAGAACGGACATAGGAACGGTGGCTCATCGAAGATTTGCAGATTCTTGGTGCTCTCAGACAAAGAAGCTGGAGAAGAAGACCTTTCTGTCGATTAGGTGCGACCTCGGTCCATTTAATGAAAAAGAAGTACAAGGCGTGTACTTTTAGAGTACACATTGTATACTAGTTTTTTCTGTACTCTTCTTTAACCGGCCTCCACTTCACCCTTACACACCGTGTCTATGGCCTGGATATGACCAACACACGTCTTCGAGTGGGAAAAGAGTACACGACGTGTACTCCGAAAGTACACGACTTGTACTTCAAAAATTTCCAGAAACTCCATTTTTCTTAGAAAACTCCAGAAAAAGGAAGGAAATACCTAAAACGAAGATCCGATTTCTTAAAAGTTGGTACATGGAAGGTTTCTTTGAACTGGATTTGTGAAATGATATATGATTGTCATTATCACCTGGGAGGTGATAGGCATGGGATAATATTAATAGTTAAAGATTATGTGAGAACATAATAAATAAAGAGAGATGGTTTTACTTATATGATATGATATCAATTGATATGAAAGATTATACAGAATTATGAGTTTAAGTATGGGTAGGTGGGGGAATGTCGATGGAATATAGCTAGTGACAGGTTGTACCAGTATAAATGTAGGTTATATAATGGTGACTAGTCCTATTTTTATATTAGTTAGGATATGGAATACATGAAAGGTGATTTTTGAAATAAGGGGTAAAATACTTTGTCTTTTTGTGTCAATCATTTGTTCTGTTATTATCTTAACATTACGATGATACTAATTTTTACTAAGGTGATAGTGAACCTTTAATAGTGGTTCATATGCTAGGGGACAAGATCTATGTCGTTCATGGCATGGTTGGTTACTATAGGGTAAGTTCAAGTGTTAGTTACTTGGTGATTTGGTTAGTTAATATTTGGGATGACAATGATCTGGGTCCACTGTGACAAGGTTAGTTACTCATAAGGATGGCCAAGAGTCAGTTTCTCCAATATATGGATATTTAATCTAGGGGAAGACCAAGAGTCGGATCCTCCAAAGTATGGTTTGTTACTCTAGTGGATTTTAAAGAGATAGGCTATCTTTATTATGTTTATTTACTAAAACAAAATTATATTTTATGATATTTTTATCATTAAATAAAAGTGATTTAATTGATAGTTTTATTTACCCCCAAAAAAAATGTGATACTATGTTGACATGTTATTATATCATGTGACAGTTGTTTCCGGGATAATGAATTAATAGGTAAGAATAAGATTAAAAAAATTATGAAATATATATAACTATTTTCCTTAATTAAAATTTATTGATTAATGACTAATAAATAATCATTAAATTTGAATAAAAGCATTTCATGATCAAAAGACCTACTTTTGAAGCAATATATTTTTCTAGGTGTTATGAATTTATATATAAAAAATCCATTGATGAATATAAAAAATTTATTTTAATTAAATTAATTGATAATGTAATAATAATCATTCACACATTATTTATCTTATGGTTATGAATGAATATATAATGATTTTAAGGTAAAAATTGTTATTTATCAGAAAACTATTTCTATGTGTGCAATGTATTTTTAACATAATAAATTAAAAATAATTTGATTAATGATGTTAATGAAATTTTTAGATTATTTATTCAATAAAAAATTTGACATTCATCTAATAAATTTTACTAAGTAAGGAATGAAATAAAAATTAATTTTATGCTTATAATGTATTTTTCTAAAAAAATTGATTTCATTTCATTTTGAGAGTTTATTATAAAATTAATTTATACCAACAAAATAAATTAAATTTGATAAAATTTATTATATATTTTGAATCATCATGTCCAAATTATTTCGTAGTTCCACTATCAGTTTGGGTCAAAATGAATAGTAAAAATAATAAAAAATTGTTACCAAAGTTATGGTTAAAAGGGTTTACATGAGATTAAACCAATAGATAAGGGTAAAGTGACACATAAACATGTATAAATATTATCTTAAAAATATATATCAACCAAATTTCATCTTTAATTTTAATTTTTTCCAATTTAGTTCCACTTTGATAATAAAATGATTATTTGTTATTTATATCATTTAAGTAATTTCATGCATGTCCCTCCCATCACATAGAAAAGGGAGGCTCTAATCCCCCAATTTTCAATATATTTGATCCTTATATATCAAAAAATCTTCATAAAACCATACCTATGTTCCTTCCATTTGAATATTTTTTTTCTTACCCTAATAACATCCTGTGATGGCTTATGGTGTAATCAAAAAGGGGTCTCTCAAAGAAGAGGTAGTCGTCTTACCCAACTCTTCCAATGTTTATTTATTCTTCTTCTTACTCTCAATATATTATATTCATAATAACATTATTAATCTATTACAATCAATATAATGATATTTTATTATGATTATGGGATATAAATCTTTCACCTCTTTTCTATCAAATGAGAAATGAAAGTATCACATGTTCATATGTGTGTGCTATGGACTCCACATAGCGATATGGTTCATTTTCAATCACCACCTCACGTAAATGTACATGATGATGGGTTTAATAAATAAAAACATATATATATATATATCTTAATTATGATAAAATAATAAATATATATTAAATAAATATTATTCTTTCTTTTTTTTGAAAATTAAAATAGTATTTATTGTATGTACAGACAACCATCTCCATGAACTTTATAATATATACATATATATATTATGGAGGTAATAAATATGTATATAATTAATATATATTATATTTATATCATTATTGACATTATTAATATAATGTAACCATGATCAAGATACAGAAATCATAACTTTTGAATCAAAATATACTTGAAAAATAAAGCAATTAGCACCAGACATGATGATGATAACGAATAATTATTAATGAACAAATGATAACATGTTATAAGAAAACCATTTATGGTAAGTATGAATATGGTTATAGTATAGATGTTTAATAAATTTTAATTTATTATACAGGATGTTAGATCACTTATGAACCAAGTAGGACTTAAGGTAAGAGTTTTATGAAACAATCTCACTTTTTATTGGGATTGTTTATACATATATTTATGACGGTGATATTATATGATATATATATATAAATATAATGTTATTTATTTTCTTCTCAAATATTTATATCTATATAATAATTTTTTAATTTCATTTTTCTCTTCATATGTACTAAAAATTCTAAAAGAATGTTTTTACATAAAACTCACTTTATTTCTTTTTTCGATCGAGAATATTTTCCCATCCATATCCATGTTTTCACAAACTTTTAATGAATTTTTTTAATATTATACGAAAATTAATTAAATTCATATTTACCAATATTTTAATTTCAATGAAAATTTTTAAAATGTATATTCTTGTCATTTTTGAAATAAAGTACATTTGACTTTTTTCTAAAAAATGTTAATGGAATCGTAATTTTAATGTGTACCACCTGAATGGATTTTCCCATAGTCATGAATATTGTTTTATTTTAAGCCACCTTCAAAATTTTCCATGATCATTTTCAAAGAAAATATAGTTCACAATATTTTTTTAATTTATGGATTTTAAATATGCTAAAAAATGTAATATTTCCCCTTTTTCATAAGAAAATTCAAATTTTAATCTAATGGTATTTTTCATCTACGTCCATAAAATTTAAGTGTTTTTATGCTTCACTAATTATATTATCTTTTGATACCATTATCTTTCAATAATTTGATGAATTTGGAATATTTATGAATGATTCTATGAAACTCATTTCTTTTGCATGGGTAAATTATGTTTTGGTGAAATATTTACAAAATTAATTTATTTTCCAAATATTATATTTTGATGAAATAATAGAATGGGTATGAAACTAGTATCCTTTTTATGGGTTTTGATATAATGAACTGATAAATATTTTATGATCTTATTGAACAAATATGTATAGTTTTCCTTATGTTATGGGTGAGCTTGAAATTATATTTTCTTCCAATGCACTTTCTATTGATTGATATATCACAAGAGAATATAAACTAGAATAGGGAGTGAACCCAATTTATTAAGAGGCTCTATAAAATAAGATAATATTAGGAGTGAAGCTTGACTATGGAAATGATGAAATGAGGAGTGAACCCAATCCACTATGATAATAATAAAAACAATTTTTGACTAATGAAACAATTTTCTATGCAAATGGATATGAAAAAAATCATATTTCTTGTGATTGAGATATGTTCTTATGGAACATGATCTATTATTAATGATTCCACAATATTGTATCTTTTGTATTATTTTATAATATATCCTTACACCAAAATTCATGATTAAAAATATTTTACCGAATAAGTATGACATTCATAAGTTATGATTATGTAATCATACCCTTATAATTATTTGTGGTCACTTATGATAATTTATTCATGTCTTCTATATTTACCCATTCAAAGAATTTGGGATCACCCATTATTTTTTTCCTTTCCTAGAGTTATGAATAGAGGTTTTAAGTACAGTATTTAAAAGAAGTGTATTATGTGTTATGAACTATGTAGGATATGTTGAATATATTTCATTATATTATTTGGTTGTATATTTAATATCCAAATTTATTATGCCTTTATGGTTCATGGGTATGTATTGTTATATTATGTATTTAATATTCATCTAAAATGATGGAATATTTATGTATGAAATGATTGAGTCACCTTTTTTGGTATTAGAGTTGGGTTTAGTTGCATTTTGAAATTATGATTAGAGAACTTTGTTAAAAACCCTAGAGATAATTCTATGTATATGATACCATCCTAAAACTTTGGTAATGTAGTTATTGTGTAGTTCTCCTTGAAAATACATCCATGTCTAGTTACTGGAAAGTGGATGCGGTTATGGAAAAAATACACCTTTGTGTAAGAACTTATAAATGGGTCGATTGGGTATAAACTCTACCATATCTAGTGTATGATGAGTGGGCCTAAGACAGCACACCATTCTAGACACTCCTGGGGGATATTCTTGGGTTAATTCATATTTTTTTTTATAAACCATTATGAAATATTTGAATAGATAATGACAGTGTATAAACTAGGGTAACCTTAAGGTATCAAAGATTGAAAACAAGGTGTATTCATTTTGAGATCATTTGATTGATTTTTCCAAATTATATGATTGCACACTATGATTATTATATATCACATGATGCTTTTTTGGTTTTAGTTAATGTATGGAACTAAGTGGAATCATGTGTACAAGGAATGTGAAGGCTATTTAAATGACCATCCTCATTAGAACAAAATTATATGGGAGCTAAAATATAATCTATTTTGATTAGACTTAACTAGATATACCAATATATGATTGAAACCCATAACATGGGAGAGTTTATATAAGTAACTAATAAGATAAAAAAGGATTTTCGTATGAGTTTTATTGCTGAAGTCGATGGAGGAATGAAGATTCATCTTCCTATATGTCATGAATGTGAGAATAAAACCCCAATGAAATATATTTAAGGAACATGAATATGTTTTATGTGTGGAAAATGGTCATAAAATAAGTAATTTTTAATGAAAAATTAATAGTTTGATAGAGTATAAAAAATTAAATCCAAAATTTGAATTTATAGTTCAATGTATTATATATAGAACTTGGTAATTTCCATATACAATTCATTAATCTACAATGTACTCCAAGATCAAATAAATGCCTATGATATGTAGATCATGAAAATTAAAGCACAATTATCCTCCACTCCTTAGTTGGATATATCAAGTTAATATTTATAAAAATATTCCCTATTAAAATATTATTATTAATACATTGGTGTAATTTTATGTAATTTGGAGCATTGCAAATATCTCTCTATAGAAATCCCTTTTTAATTACTAGAATAAAAAATCACATATGCTATTTTGAATCAACCGATAATCAACATTCGATGAGAGTGTGAATATGAAATTATAATGGAAGTTATTTACATTTTTTAGGTCTTAATACCGACTCAAGAAGGATATTTATCTCAAATTTTTTAGGAGAAACTCAATTTAAAATATATCACTATTATTTAGGAATATACTAATGTATTTCTTGATGACTTGACTAGTCATCCCTTGAATCATGAAGTTGAATTTTCAATAGAACTCATACCTGGTACTACACCTATTTTAATGATTATATATTGAATATACTTCATTATTAATAGTAATTAATGGAGAAACTCTAGTAGAATATTGATAAGGGATCCATACACCAAAGTGCATCACCATAGGCTACAACTGTTCTTTTTTTAGAAAAAAAATGGGTCAACTCATCATACCATTTATTATCGAGAACATTTCAATATATTTATTAATAAATAATATTATCTTCCCCATATTTGTGACATGTTAGATCAATTATTAAAATATCAACACTTCTCCAATATTGTCTCTCTTTCCTAATATCATCAATTGAGGGTTAATAAGGAGGATATACCCATGATAGTTTTCTAAATCAAGTATAGTCATTATGAATTTATAATGGTTCCCTTGGAACTTAATAATTAATATTTTATCTTTATGTATTTGATTAATAGAGTCGTTATAGATTACCTAAATAAGTTTTTGAAAGTCTCTATAGATGATATTTTTATATATTATAAGATCGAGTAAGAGAATGAAGATTATTTGATGATTGTTAAAGACCTTGAAGAAGTATAATTCATGTGAAAAAATTATCGATTGTGAATTTTGGCTATATTAAGCTTCATTCATTGGTCATATAATCTAATGTGAGGGTATATCAGAAGATCCTTCAATGATAGAAGTGATTAAGAAATTCCTCTTACATACCATGATGATTGAAATTTTTAGTTTTCTCAGTTTTGATGGATACATCCAACTATTTTTCATATATTTAACCTGAATATAAAATCCACTAACCATGTTTAATTATAATGTATAAATGTTATATTGGAAAAATGAGTATGAGGAATATTTCAAGGAATACAAGATAATGTTGGCATGTGCACCTGTGCACAAACAACCATGTAGTAAAGTAGGGTTTTGATCAATATTTATTCTTAAAATAAGTGAAAATTAAGTATTATTATGTATAATTATATGGATATTGCATAATCATCTTTCTAAATAAAAATTCATGATAAATGTTACATGACACATGAGTTAAATCTGGCATGAGATATTTTTTCATTGAAAATATAGAGGCATAATATTTATGGTTATAAATGTGATATATAGACTGAACATAAAATATTTTGTATTATATTCTCATAGAAGGAGTTTAAAATGCATCATAGGATACAGTTATAATTGATTAGACGTTAAAACTTCTCAATACATTGCCACTCCAGGAAAGATAAAAATGTGGTTGATGCTCTAATTCGGAAGGATCGTGGTAATTTTTCTATCATGAGGATTGAAAGAGATATGATACTTATGAATTTTCAAATGATGGGACTTAAAATCATAAATAATGTACATTGATCCAATATTTCTCATATGAATTTTAAACCATACATCCATGTGAGGACTAAAGTGGCACAAAATGAAGACATGTAACTCTAGAAGAAGATGACGAATGTTTGAGAATTTAACCATGATTAGGATGGAATAATAAGGTTCAAGAACTTAATATGTGTCCTTCAAACACTAAATCAAAAAAAAGGATTTGTTGGTTGAATCTCATATTTCATCATTCAATATTAATCTTGTATGTTCAAAGAATTATAGTGTTTTAAAAGATTATTTCTAGTCAGATAATACAGATAGATATATTGTAAATCATATATCTCGATTGTTGGTATTCCAAGAAGTTATGGTAGGGAAACTAGATTCTAAGTGTATTTTACAACCATTTCTCATACCAAAATTGAAATGGGAATACATCATCATGAATATCATCATAGGACTCCTGAAGATAGAAAAATGGCATAATTTTATTTAGGTTATAGTATATTAAGTTATGAATCCAACACATTTCATTGATATAAAAAATATGTCTCTCTTAATCATCTAACCAGGATATACATTGACAAACTAGAAAGGTAGTAGAGTGTACAATATTTTAATTTTTATGATCTGGATTCGTGGTTTTCCTGGATATTTTGGAGATGTCCTTATCAATATTTAAATATGGAGTTGAACATTGACATTGTATATAATTCTCTAAAAGATGTTCTGTATGAGAGGACTATTCAAACCCTAGAATATATGTTTATATCATTTTCTATGAAATTTAAAGGGGGATTGGATCAACACATTTCTCTGGTTGAGTTTAATTATAATGAAAACATTCATACAGGAATTCAAATGGCTTCTTATGAATCCCTATATGGAAGTAAGCGCATTACTCCAATTTATTTAGAAGATGTTATAGTATGAAATATATTGGGACCTGAGTTTGCTAATGAAATGTTAGATAAGGTTAGATCAATTCAGTAACACGTCAGGGTAACTCAGAGTCATGAAAAACATTATGCGGATAATCATCAATTATATATTTAGTAAAAAGTTTGTGATAAGGTATTAAATTGGATATGTAAAATTTATTATGATATCAAATTTTAAAAAATGGAAAATTTGAGCCATAATTATATTATATCTTCTATTATTCTCTATCGAATTGTGTTGGTTTCCTATCAATTGGTTCTTCCACTGAATCTCTCTCAACTCAATGATTTGTTTCAGGTATCACTTTTAAGGAAGTACATTCTTGATCCATAACATTCACTAAACATAGAGGTTAAACAATTATATAATGATATTTCTTTTAAGGATTAATCGGCATAGATTCTGGATTATAGAGAAAAATTGTTGGGTTAAAATACAACACACCAAGTCAAAGTTTTCAAGTGAAATAATAAATTTGACAAAGCTAAATGGGAACCCAAATATTTGATGAGGTTGAAGTATCCTCAGTACTTTATATTGGAGTGATTTATTTTTTAAGGTGAAATTATTATAAGGGGTTAAAATGTAACACCTGTAGATTTTATGATATTTTTCTTTTTAATTAAATTTGATTTCTTTGACAGATTTTTTATACATTAATTGAGTTTAAATGAACTATGACATACTATTTAAATGTTATTATTTAATGTGATATATATGACCTAAATATTTGAGTAATCAGTATAAATATGATTAGCCATGTTATTAAATATATATGTATATAATTATTTTTACTAATTCAAATTTATTGATTTACTCCTAAAAAATAATCATTAAATTTTAATAAAATAATTTCCTGAATAAAATTCTATTTTCTGAAGAAATATATTTTTAAAAGTGTTATGTATTATTATATAAAATATCAGTAACCATTAAAATTTTATTTTAAGGTAATTAATTTATAATTTATGAATAATCATTCAATAACTAGTTATCTAATGGTTAGTAATGAAGATAAAATCCTTCAAAGGAAAAAAACAATGCAATTTTTTAGAAAACTATTTTTATGTATGCAATATTTTATGACATAGTAAATTTAATAAATCATTATAGACTTTTTATTTTAATAAAAAAATTATATTATATATTCAATAAAATATTTTAATTTTTATCTAATAGTTTTTACTAGGGAAGTAATGAATGTAATCTCAGTTTTATGCTCAAAATGCATTTTTATAGAAAATCGTTATTGTAGAATTTTGTGTGTATATATTAAAATTAATTTAAGAAAATAAGATATTTTCAATTTTATAAAATTAATCCCATATATGGAATCATCATTTCTAAATAGTTTAATGATCCAACATTTTTTAGGTCAAAATGTAGAGTAAAAATTGTAAAAATATGTTACCATGGTTACGATTCAAAAGTTTTTCCAACAGTTAAAATAAATGTTAAGGGAAATAATTCCACTTAAACTTGTTTAAATATTATTTTTTGAAATTATTTATACCTTATATAATCTTAAAATGTAATCCTTTTCCATTTAATGTCACTTTCACAAGAAAATTACTTTATGTTGTTTAAATATTTTAAGTAATTCCATGTCCCCTCACTAATATAAAGTGGACCTATTATCCTATAATATTTACAAATATCGAGCCCTGTAAAACAGAAAATAACTACCCCAAAATCTTCATATATTACTTAAATTCATTCTTGAGTTGTTGTTATTACCCTATGATCATCCTAAGATTCCTTAACAAGTAAGCCAAATGAGGTCCCTCAAAGAAGAGGTGATCGTCTTACCCAATTATTTCAATGTTTTTTTCTTCTTATACTTATCATAATTATATTATATCCATACTAAAAATTAATCTCTTAAAATAATTATATGGATATATTATTATGATTATGGGACAACTGTTTTCAACCTCACCTACATTAAACAGGAAATAAAAGTATCGCTCATGCATACCTGCAGACTACCACAACCACATATTAATGTGATTCATTTCCAATCATCATCACACATTGATGTATATAATGAATAATTTAATAAATATATATTATATTAATGATATAATTATGATTATATAATGATTAAATTTTATTCATTATTTTTTGTTAGAAAATTAAATTTTGATTCATGTTTACATACACATTACTATCTGTACGAATGGTGTAATTTATTTTTCTATCTCTACCTTTTATGGATTATAATAAATATGTATATAATAAATATATATGATATTGATATAATTATTAACATTTGTGATATAATGTTACAAGGATAATAATGTAACGACAATAACTTCCAAATTGAAACACACATAAAAAACAAAGCAGCAAACACCTGAAATGATTATGATAACAAATGATGTCTAATGATTGGATGATAAATTAATATAATATTGGAATATAATCCTAAAAAATTTAAATTTATAATACATTAATTTAGATTTCTTATGGATCATTTTAGACATGAGGTGAGGGTTTTGTGTTACAATCACACTTTTCACTAAGATCATTTATGCTTAAATCTCATATAATGAAATTGTTTGATCTATCTGAAATAAATATCAGGATTTTTCTTATAATTTCGTTTTCTTTTTATATTAATGGTTATTTGATCATTTTTTCTGTCTAATTACTCAAAATTATAGAATAAATCATTTAATAAAAACTAAATTTATTGCTCTATTCGGTTGGGAATATTTTGTCTTCCATATCCATGATTTATTAAACATATTCAATAATTTTTTAAATATTATAAAATGGTTACTTAAATTCATTTTTACCTATATTTTACATTCTATAAAATTGTTTAAAAGGATACTTCCTTCCATTTTCCAGTCACTATACTTGTGAATTTATCTCTGAAAATGTGAAAAGAATATTTACATTAACATTTATTGTGTGAAAAAAATTTCCCAATGTCATGAAAATTATTTTCTTTGAATCTTCAATTATAATTTTCCCTGATTATCTTAAAATAAAATATTTTTCCACATATTCAGGGAATTTTTTATTTTTAAAGATACCAAAATAAAAGGTTAATTTTTTTATTTTCACAGGATTTTTCATATTGTCTTCTAAAGGTGTTCATTATCTATAACAATATCATTTATTTATTGTTATGATTTACTAGGGATATGATATTAATATTCAATATAGTTTTATTTTTGGGATGGATTATGATGATTTGAGGATGACCCTATGAAAATCATTTATTTCCAAGGATTTAATTATGTTATGTTAAAGTCATTATGAAATCCATTTCTTTTAAAGGGGATATATTATTATAAAATTATGGAATGTTTATTAAACCTATTTTCATTCCATGATATATAACATGATGAACTGATGAATGTTTTATGATCTTTTAGTACAAATATTTATAGTTTTCATTATGTTATGAGTGTGTATAGAAAAATATAATCCTCAAATGCTTTGGTAAAGATTGATATCTCCTGAGATAATATTGAATAGAATGGAAAGTGAACTAAGTTCTCTAAGGAAATATATCTAATATAATATTCTTGAGATTGATCTTTAACAAAGTAAATACTGTAATGGGAAGTGAACCATTCCACTATGAAAGTCTTGGTAATGATTCATAACTAAGGAAATGATTTTCAATGCTTATTTGTATGACACAAACCTATGTCTCATGCTTATGATATGTTCATAGGGATTATGATTGATTATTAATGATTCCACACTCTTATGAATAATGTATTTGGTTAAAATAAAGCCTTATACCATGATACATGATTAAAGATATTTTACTAATTGGGTATGAATTTCATAAGTTATTATCAATTTATCATACCCTTATCATTATCTTATAATAACCTATGTTCATTGATAGATATCTTATATGTTTACCCTTATTAAGTATATTATCACAAACTTTATTATATTTCCCTTCCACGGGTTATAAATGAAGGTTCTATGTACAGTATGTCTATGAAATGTACTATGTCTGAAAAACAATGTGGTAGATTGTAAATATTTTTCATGAAATAATATTATTATATATCATGCATCTAAAGGTGATAAACCTTTATAGTTCTAGGGTGATTATTATTATGATATTTATGAAATATTCATCTAAAATGATATAATCTATATGTGTGTGTGTGTGTGAAATTCTTGGGTCACCTCAACTACTTTTGGGAATGGAAATGAGAGGGGTCTTCTATCTAGATTCTGATAAGAAAACAATTACTGACTTTGACTTAACCAGGTCTTTTTGGGAGTTGTGGATGTCTGGTTAAAAATCAATTAACTAACATGTTTTCTTTCATGATGATTGATTCAACATTAATTATTTTTATAAAACATATATTTTTATATAAGGTAATATATTAAGGGTTGATTCATGGTACCCTATATTGATTTATTTCTCACACTCTACACATACACCCCAGTGTATGTGAAAGAGATATATCAAATATAAAGGACTAAGAAGATATCTTGTGGGTGATTGGGACAGAGTCACTCAAATACGTTTAAATATGAGATTGAGGAGAGGCTATTGGATTATAATTGATCCTATTGGTGTATATTTTCCTATATTATTCTCTTTGTGGTTGATCCTCCTTGACATATTAGAAGTACAACCAACATTATATATCTGAAAAAATATGGGTGTGTGTTTATTTTTTATAGATTATAAATATTTATAGGTACTCAAATGAGTGGTTTTATATGGATTTGGATTATTTATTAGTAATTATGTTTTTAATGTATTGAGATTATAGTAACCCAAAAAATTATCTTATACTCTCACTACTAGTCTAAAGCCTCTAAACCTGGGGAGGAAAGCCAAAGGTCACAGAGCACCATCATTTTCAACCAATATTGGGGGATTGGGGATGAGGTGTAAAAAATTGTATTATATCATTTTTTTTAATTGGAATACAATTTGGATACATGGTAGATTGAGATGGTAATTTTCAGAATTTTGGTTAGACCTCAACCTTGTGTTTTAGGAACAAATGTCTAATAAAAAGACCATATTACTAGGGTCTTTGGATTGAGGATTTTTTTTGTTTATTATTATAGTTTTGTTCTTTTATTATAAAATAATGTTATAGTTATTGATTTATAATTTATACATTTGGAATGATTTGGAATGAGATATGCATATGTGCATCAAATTTAGAAAATATGATTCACATGACATATATCTATTTCTGTGTAACTAATCCTAGTTATGGAAATTTTTAATCAGTAGTTTTGTGTTTCAAATAAATGTTATACAGTGATATATTATATAATTTTACGGTGTAAATCAATGATATTGAACCTTGTTTTTTGGTTATTTTTTCTTTGATCTACCACTTTTGTCTAAAAACTCGCTATATAGACTATAAATATGTTATGTACTCAAACCGAATAGATGGTAATTTTTTTTATAGAGTGTATATTTTTTCTTGGGGTTGATTTATTTTATTAGGATATGTTTTTAGATAGTATAAGGACTTATTTAAATGTTAAATTCACTTGATATGGTGTAAAAAGGATGGTAAGATGCCTTTATTTTGTTTGTATTGATGTGAAGGTTGTACTTGTTAGGTTCTGGATTAAGGGTATGATCGAGTAGTATCCTAGACTAGTTGTTTGGGTGTGTGATCTTGTATAGTTTCAAGGATGAATATTTGATAGGGTGGTTTTTTAGTACAAGGGTTGAATCATTATGAAATCCAATATGGTGGTTGTTAGTGGATTATTTGGTAAGTATGTTATTTTTTACACATTATTTTAACTGAATTTGGGAGGGGGAGCATGGTAGTCCATTGTGAGGGATTTGGTTGAAATGGATGTGAATCATAGTATGTTGACTAGAATTATGTGTCTAGAAACATTGATTTATGAATAATTAGTACATGAGTCAGAGTGTGTGATCAGGAAGTATAATATAGTCTACCTATATTGATTAAGACTCATTCATGATAAAGGATAAATATGGGTAAGTGAATGTTTCTTTAAAGTGGGTTATGATATCAAGTGGGTGATGCATGTTTTTTACTTGGTGCTATTAATTTTTATGTGATATATTGGTACTAATAATGTGTTATGTCCATTTAGTCTTTCATGTGTTGTGGGAATACATGAGAAAATAAAATGGGGCCAAAATAGAGTTTATGCCTATTTAGTTCCCCACTTCATGGAGCAAGATCATAAGAAATAGGTATGTTTTCCAAAATGATGTTTTTTAAGGATTTATATAGAATTAAATGTTCCCCCTTAGTATTTTTAAGGTAGTTATGTTGAATGATGAGTTTGACAAGAATCATTGAGTTGGGTGGCTTGGAGAGTATTATAGTAGAATAGAGAGGTGTTCCTCTTTCATCTTGGGATGATACATTAGTGGGAATATATATATTCTCATAGAGTGAGATTTAGTTTTATATAGGAGTAGATATAGGATTGGATTAATGGTGATGAATTGTTTTGGTTATAGTGTATTCTCATTTAGGATTCAGAGTGGGAATTCAGATCATTGGTATGACTAAACAGGGGTAGTTCAAGGAGTCTCTTTGTCATTAGACCCTAGAATACATGGTAAGATGGACTATTGAGATCGTGTGTACAAATTACGAAAAAAAAAATGTTTTTTTAATGATGTATTTAAGGAAATTACTTACTTTAGAAGTATAAATTAGGGAAATTATATAGATATGTACACACCACAGGCAATTCTTGAGTATAAAACTCATTTAATAGAATGTTGAATGATATTTGGGTGATATTTTGGAAGAACTGAATTGGTGGTGGTTGGAGTTCCATGTCAGCACTTGGATATTAGTAATTACTCATGTATATTAAATGAATTTGGTAACTAATAGGACATGAGTTACAGGAAAAAATTACTTGTGTTTTATAGGATTCTTTTATAGATACTCTTATGGTAATGTCCATCTTACAAAGCACATAAGATAGCCATAGTGTTGGGTATGATTTGAGAGACTATATAACTAATTGTTTTTGTGTGACTAGTAGGTGGGTGATGAAGGAATCACATAGGAGATAGGGGTGTAGGTAGTATAATGTCATATGAATCCTTTATAATCACCATATTAGAATCTATATGAAATTTTTTTGTAATTTATTTGAGATTGATAATTAACTAAATATAGAATTCAATCATTGATGTTGAAAATATTTAGATAGGAGTATGCCAAACTCTAGGAGGGGGTCGGTTGTTATGTTACCTATTGTTATTGTTTTTCAAGGAATTATACAATTATCATAGATTGGACTTTGGTAAAAAAGTTTGAGTTAATTCATAATTCCTCTAGAAGGTATATATAGTGATGAGATTAACAATTTGGAAAAATGATGAGAAGATAGGATCTTTTTGGAGGAATTTATCTAGTGAGAGTATGATATTTATTTCCATGATTAATCATGATTCTAATTTTATAATTTACTAGAGATACATTTTTCAGAAAATTATTTTCCATTATTATATATTGTA
This sequence comes from Viscum album, assembly GCA_963277665.1. Taxonomy (NCBI): domain Eukaryota; kingdom Viridiplantae; phylum Streptophyta; class Magnoliopsida; order Santalales; family Viscaceae; genus Viscum; species Viscum album. The sequence continues at coordinate 1,441,543,658 of OY728159.1, forward strand.
GGTTTTTTTAAATAATAGTCAAGTGTTTTGATCAAGTGTGTGGGATGTAAAATGTATCTTTTCTTATTCATAATTGAGGAGTGATTTCATATTTAAATAGATAAATGGGGATTTGTAATATTTTTTAGAATACCACACAGGATGATAACACACATAGTTGGGAGTTTTAACGATCATTGTTATGACATATTGATGGAACCAATGAAAATATTGGTAATGTAAAATTAAAATCAAAGTAAATTTAAGTTTGATTGTATTAATTAGAGAAAAGGAATTTTAAATATTTTTTATATATTGAATTAGGGGTTTTAGAGATAATATTCACAGTAGAAAAGACAAATCATTGTTTTCGGAATATTAAGAAATGATGATGGGAGAAAGAGGTGGTAAGTGGATCCACTAGGTACCCAGTCTAACTCTAATCAGTACTTAGTGAGAGGTCTAGTGCTTATGTACCGCTACTTAGGCATCCAATTTATCAATGGGACTCTACCGGGTATTCGATGGTGTAGTAGGTACCAAGTAGAAACCAATTAAGTACACAGTTGGCCCCTGATTGTTTTTAAAAAATGATGGGTATGAAAATACATTCATGGTTTCCCCCTACATGTTATATGATTAGGGCACTAAGAGGATTCCATTTTTTTCTTCCCTTCCCCATCTCTACAAGTTTCCCCCATTTTTATTTGGTTTCAATCTATGTCTAATGGTGTATAAGATTGTGGTGGGTTTCCATACTATTTCCCTCTGTTTAACTGTCCCTTGGTTTTCCTCTCATTTGGTAGTTGTGGTTCTAGGTATTCTAGATGGTTTTCATATAATAAAGGTTAAATACATCCTAGATTAAAGGGCATTGGAGTATAGTTTCTAACTGATTCTAGTTGATATGAAACACACCTAATTGATCATTATTCTAATGAATGGATTATAGCATCCTATATTTCTGTCTATATATACTCCTCGTATATTAAAATTATAATTCTTATTTTATTTTATTTTTGATGTAAGTAAAATTATAATATAATTTCATTAAAAAAATAATATGGTATAACAAAAATAATTTCATTATTTGGTTAAATAAAACTACGAAAATAAGATAAATGTTATATAGAAATTCTAAAACTAAAATTAGATAATGAATATATCATAATCTATATCAAACATTACACTTATAAAAAACATTCCCTAAATGAATATTAAAATAATGCGTGAAATACATATGATAAACATGTACCTAGTGATTGAATGGATAGGTTTTTTATTAAGGTATATATGTATTGGGTTTATTTCAAGAATAATGAGTATGATGTTATTGATGATTATAAAAAAATATATTATAAATTTTCGTTAATAACTATAAATAATATATTAATTATAAATACATAATTATTAAAACATTATTTATAATGAAATTTAATTAAATAATATTTCATCATTTTAATGGTAATAGAATACCTCACATTGTAAAAATTTACAATACACATTAACTTTAATTCATCATATTTATATGGTTATAATATATCTATTAGTAAAAATTTATTCATACATAATTTTTATTAACAAATAAAACATAATGGAGTTGTCTATGTGTTTATAAAAAAAATCTTAAAAATATTTTATAATAAAGATTTTTCCAAATTCAGGATTCGTTGAAAACTACATTTCCAATATAGTTTTGTTTTAATATAGTAATATTAATAATAATTTAGTTATTATAAATTAATTATTTATAATATTATTTATCCTACATAAATAGTGGTATATTTATAAATGCCTCCAATTGAAAGTGGCATAATTACTTAACATTCATGTGAAATATATGCTAAAATAAAATGTAAAATATTTTTTTACACTGAAATAATATTTTATGAGGAATTTATAAATCTAAATAATATTTTATATAATTTTAAAAAAAATTATCATATTTTTATCCAAAAACAACATTCTATGTGTATTTTTTGATATGGAGGAAGTCTCTTTTAAAAGCTTAAATAACATATTTTACACAGAAATAATATTTTATAATGTAATTTTCATTTTCATTTGAGAATTAATTTATCATATTTGTGAGATTATTATCATAAAATGGGTATAAAATATATATAATTTAGTTGTAATAAAAATTATGTTTCCATTTGAATAGTAACATAACTATTTTTATCAATTTCAATCACCCCAAAAAATTATAATTATTTATTAAAAATGATAAATTTCACATAATTATAAGTTAAATTAGATAAAATGGATTATATATCTTTAATTATTATGTCATAAAACATAAGGTATTAAATTTTTTATTTTTATTAAATAATAAAATAAGAAAAATGGGTACATAACTAAGATGTTGAGAATATGACATCATATATATGTAGAAATGAACAAATGCGGCCATTTTAATGCTCTTGGACTAATTTTTTTACCAACAATTGTAGTAGAGAAATAACTAAGGTAATGTTCACTATGGGGAGTAGTGAATCATTTTAGATAATGTAAAAAAATATTGAATAATGTATTCCATATGATTCCACTCACCACACCTATAAATAGACACCTATCGTCTCTAATTTATACATCTCATGTTCAGTTTCACTCTTTATATATTTATAAATGATTATATTTCATAAATCTCTCTTTAATTTTTAGGTCTTTTGGTGGTTTGAAGTGCCGTTTCTATGCCATAAAGCATATGAAAGATAAATATTTTTTATTCCTTTCCAATCCCTTTCTAATTAAAACCATTTTATAATATACTTGTTTAAATATACCTTTCATATAAGTTTTTACATCTATTTTTAGTATATTATCATCCCTTTTATTTTCATGGCCCTATTATTTTATGACCCCACTTGATTCTGCAATCAAACATAGTGTTACCCATGAATGCTTCACCCAATAGTCCATTGGATGGATACTAGCACTAAGGGTATAAATATCTTAAATTAGAGGTTTTACCCTCTATCTATCAATGTATAATGATTTAAATTCAAATTAAAACCACTAAAAACATGAAAAATAATGGATCTAAGATTGATTGATATCATAAATAATTTACAGTTTCTAGATTTTATAAAACATAATAAAATATTCATTAAAACTACCATAGAAACAATACAACCACTAAATCACAAAAATGAAATAAAACCCAAATATATGAATGCCTTTATGGTGTAAAGAATACTAAATCAATATGGATTAGTTGTTAAACTCAACAAAAAAGATAATTTAACTAGAAAACTAAAATAATTAAATCCTATAAATATATTTTTAAAATCATGGGAGATAAAAAAATTGTGCATATTAGGTCATCTACTAAGGACGAGCATCCAATTGAAAATCAGGAAAGAATAATTATCATATTAAAATCATAATTCATTGTCATTTTCTTTCTAACTAAACCCGCATAGGGTAATCTAAATGAAATATCAACTACTAATTTATCTTATCATCATGTCATATTAGATATTATGCACAAGTATTTTCAATTCAAAAAAACTATTTGTTATATTTAAAAACTATAAAACATCAAATAACTTTATTCCCTTCCTTTATAAAAACATAACTCATCAAAACAAACATGTATAATATACTATACATCATAAAAATATAGACTGGACTCCAAAAACCAAATCCGACCAACCAGTTTTAAATATTCCCAATGTCGCACTTCACGAAGGACATCAACCTAATTCCTTCATCCTCAAGATCAACTTAATAAAATGTAATATCCTAGTTTTTTTAGTGTGTCGAAAATTCTTATTTTTCAAAGCATTCAAAGATGTTAAAATTACAACATTGATTTTAAGGTTGAGAATATCATCCAAAGAGTCAAAAATGCATTAATTTGTTTTTTGAGTTACTTTCAAGTAAGTGTATTAGGAGTTAGGTTTGGTTTCAGAAGCGACAGGATTAGAAACCATGATTCGAGAGACACAGCAATTGGTGCATTGTGGATGCATGATTTTTTATAACTATGTGACTAAAATCATGTGGCCCACTTATGCTAATGAATGGTAAGATATAACCATGTAATGAGTGTGCATGGTCATGTGAGTCATATGCAGTAAATTATAAAGGTGACTGTATGGGCTATGAATGGCTTGTCAAACTGTGTGTCTGGCCATGTAAGTACATGTAGATATCTAAAGACTGATGCATGGGTTGCACACAGTTTTCCAAAATAGTTCTACTATCCCACACACTTAGTTCCATTTAGGAAGTAGGTGCATATGGTTGATGCGTGGTTGGGCCAAACCGTACATCAAAACTATGCACCTCATTAAAAGGGTTAAAATTACTGAATTGTACCTTCATTTTTTAAGTTTCATATCCTTATTTCTTCTCTTCTTGTTACACATCTGATATCTATGGGATATCTCTTACACTTCTACCTCAGTCTTTATGGGATATTATCATTTTGGGTTTTGATTCAAGCATCATTAGATTTTATGGATAACTAGCAGTAAGCATGTGAGTCCTCTTTCTTCCTTTCTTATTTTATATCATTATTTGGACTGCTATTAACATCTGAGCTCATATTCCATATTTCTATGGTGTTTTTCAGACTCTTCATTTTCTTCCAATGCATCTCAAATTAGACACCAGTCTTTGATGAGTGAACATCAATGGGTATAAGGTGGGTAGTGCATATATTTCTTCTTGTTTATACAAGTGATATGGGATAAATATTTAAATATGTATGATTGCATTGGTACATGGGTGATTTTTAATTTAATTATTTATTTTTATTTTATTATCATAGGATATTAATGGAAAATTTATTTTTTTTAATATTTTGACCTGTATATGGAAATCTATATGTGAAATGGGGTTTTTTATTTGTCCATTTAGGATATTTTGGTTGATTAAATTAATTTAATTATGATATTTCAAGTGAGTTCCATGGGAAAGCATTTTAATGGGACCAAGACACTTGGGGTGATATATATCACCATGATTAAGATGATGTGGTTCATCTGGTAGAGTTATATTGTAATTACCATGCATTGAGTGGGTAAATAGGGTTCATATGTGGTGATACAGTTCTGCCAGATCATGTAGTTTAGGATAATTGATGGTTTCCTCTCACTGTTGTTCGACATTAGTACTATTGGAGTTGGGTGAACATGGGATAAGGACTATGTGAGGTTTTGTTCGCCACTCTATGTGGATTTAGGCTTCCAAAGAATTATTAGCTTAGGGGATGGTGATGACCATCATATATGGAGGAGGTGCTCACTATAGGAAGCCACAAGTGATTTTATGTGAGACCATTGTATGTGGAGTATGGATTTCCATAATATTGCGGCTCATGAGAAATGAAAATGGGAAGATATATACTGTCATTAAATGGGACATCGGACTGATGAGACAATGATTTTTGTTCAAGAGGAAGTATGAGGGAGTGGCTATGTTTTTATGGGGCTTTTCATCAGACGATAGTTATATTCGACATTTTGTTTAAGTAGCATTGGTTGGAATGAGTTGTTGGATGACATATATAGCAATGGGAGACTAATGTTTCTCCAAGGTTGTCTAATAGTGGTTACATAGTTCCATTTCTAGAATTATATAAAGTAGTTAAATGCTTCCTTTTGTATTCTGAGCATAATTGAAGCATGATTACATTATGTGATATTTGATGTTATTTATTTACATTTTCATACACTGGTATAAATATTACTATAAGATAAGCACACATTTTATGTGGCCTACTGATTTCTAATGAACACCCTATATGAGTCCCTCATGATGTGCATCAATTTTATGTCTTTGAGATCTGACAAGGAATTAGAATCATGGGATAGACATTAGTGAGTATAAATGCACCATTGGTGGAAGGGATAGAGGCAAGTGGATCATGTGAGTTTGTTGAATCATGTTGGAGTATATTTTTGGGCTTTTATATAAATACATATATGGTCATACCATAGGCTATTCCACATGGTTTTCTATGACTATCTGGACATGTACATATTATCCAATATATATGGTTGTTTTATTTTGACTTTTTATTGCCTCAATTTCATTTTTTTCTTCTATTGAGATTGATTAAATGCATCCAAAGTTCCATTATTATAACCATTATTATTCTTATTATATTTATCTCCAAATTTTACAATCTCCCCAACATCACCAAATTAAACCCTCTCTACTAGTCATAAGCCTTTCACATAGATGGAGGCACACCTGAGGTCCAATGTCCCACTAAACTAGAGCATCAGGTAAGTGTCTCCCATGTCAGGTGATATTAGTGGTATCAAAGAAACATGTACAATCAAAGAAGCAACAATGCTTGAATGGTTATCAAGTAGTATAAAATGTTGGTTTTAAAGATGATCTGATATTTAGTCTATAGTGGATCAGAGTCTAGGATCAGACCAGAACTAGGTAAAGAGGTCATGTTTGGGTTCTCATAGCACCATAAATAGGCGATAGACCGAGTTTTCAGGGGTGGTAAATGATATTATAGTTTTTGTCTTTTATATTTTATTTATTTTACTCCTTGACTGGTGCACTTGGTTTTGGTGTTATTGGTTTATGAGGTTATGACCCATGGCCCAGTATAGAAGGGGTGGAGAATTCATGCAACATGATAGGTGTGTAGGTTCACATGACATATATTCATGATTGTGATTATCACTTGGAACCTAGAATATGAGAAAATGGGTTGGGATATTTATAGTGTCAACAACCACTTAAACATTATTTTCCTTCTTATGTCCTCGGTGGTATTCTACTCATCCATCTTAGGTATGTGGTTCCTAATGAGAATTATATGTACTACTATGTGTATGTATTATATATGGCATGACTCTGATAATGGTAGGCTGGAATAAAGTAACATGGTGAGTTATCTATTGTGTCAAAAAAATATAAACAATGATTTCATACATAGCTTCTTGGGGTCATTTTACTCATCAACTTTAGCTTGGTGAATTATTATATACTATGTGTGTGATTCCATACTCTGACATGAGAAATCAAGGGGTCATGAGTCCATCCAATATGTTATATGGGTATAATTTGGACGTTTAAGAGTGGTTAGATTCACTATCTATTACATATTTCCCTTTTGGGATATAAAAAGCATTATTGTATTATTATCCGTGGATTTTAATCTTTGGTGTGATGTCACATTGATGGGACCTGATGGAGCATCAGGATGTTGAGGATGCATGGTAACTAGATAATTCATGGGATGAGGCATAAAATTATTCAGATAAGCATGAGATTCAAGAGGTGGCTCTGAGGAATGTAAGGAATCCACATAAGATGGAATAATTTGGCTCCTGGATAGATGAGTAGCTTAGGGAAATCTTGGTATGGGTAGTGTAGAGTATTGATAGGGGACCTTAGGGGTGATTCACCTCAGGTGCATCTGATGTGTGACTTACACTCACAGCACGTACATTTATTTTAGGGTGATGGTGGAATATAGGTTGAAAAAATTAGATCGAGTCAGTCCAATCAATATTCGATTAAATCGAGATTCCCTTAGGGTAGTGGGTGAATTTAGATACTTTTACTATCAAGGGACTATAAAAGAACTATGGATATATAAAGTTACATGAAAGTTGGAAAGAGGTGTTCACATAGAATAATTTAGAGGATATGTATTTTCAGTACTTCTCCTCAAACACCTCAATAATATATTTAGATTGTGTGTTCATGAACCTGTAACAGGGGGAGACATCTATCTGGGATTATACTGTGAGTTTAATAGACCTGTCTTGTTCTATTCCTTCTATGGTAGGTTATGATATTTCTAGTGTGAGGTGGTTTGAGGAAGTCTTACATCATGCCACCAGGGTATTAGTGAATATATTTAGGATGACCTTGTTCTCAGAGGTAGTGAAACATTAATTGTTAATCAAGGGGAATATGATGGAAAGGACCTATGTAAAGACCTTAATCCCAGTATCCTGGATATGGTGCCACAAATTACTACATTAGCATAAGATACAAGAAATCACATCCCAAATTATATAATAGTTTAGTAGTCTCCGTAGACAAGATACATACATCAAATTCACGTTATATTTTAAAATAAAAAAATACACAAAGGATTTCATTAAGAAAACCATTATTATCCAATCATAGCCTAGTATATCAATCAAAATATAGTTCTATGAATCCTAGGGGAAATAAAATATATGAAAGGGGTGAGCTCAAATTCTCAATAAGGGTAAGCGTATAGTGGAATCTGTGAGTAAATATGGAATAAATAATATGCAAAGGTATATAACTGAAACATATTCCATTTAAATAATCACATTAGAGGGGAAACATAACCATAGATATTTTACTAGTTTAATAATCACATTGAATATTAATAACTAAGTTCATAATGATGGAATTCATAATTTCATTCATCTAAAACATAATTTTAAGGTTTTGTACTGAGAATCTATTAATGACAAGGCTTTATTACAAGAATCTAACAATATCAAGACTTTATGCTAAGAATATAACATTATCTGGGATACATAATAAGAATATAATAAATTGGTATGGCATTGGCCAACATAAAGTATAGTTTGTCTCATGAGACCTATCGATACATCGAGGAGAAATAGTGGGCCCCTCCCATCACTTACTAAGTCCAATGCATTCCCCAAATGTAAGGGGAGAAACAAAAACAATATAAACATTCATATTACAAACTAGTATATGAAATATAAATACATTAACAATAAAACAAGAATATTATATCAATATCACATTCACAATAAAATAGATCATAAAAAATTCAATAAAATGTGTTAGATGATATCATAAGAGATCAGTCACTTTTAAGTATAATAATCAACAGATTTCGTTGACATAGATGTAAATTCTATAGTAAAATCATTAAAAATCATTGAGGAAAATTTATTATTTACCCCAAGAGAAAAAAATAATAAAAAAGGGTCATTTTAATTTAATAATTACCACTTTAAATACCAAATATCATATAAATAAGGGAAGATGTTTTTTATTTAATATAATATGAATTCTTTTAAAGGAATTTATAAATTAAATAATAGTCATGAGGGAAGGAAAGTCAGTGTCACCATGTAAATTATTTATAAAAAAATCTTTTATCATTTGAAAAAATGGTTCATATAAAAAAACTAAAATAATTATTTTACAAAACCATTTAATGATATAAAAAACACATGAATTTTCCTTTATAACCCTTTTATATCCATACAAATAAATATATAAAATAATATCAAGAATATTGACACCAAGAAAAATATTTGATAATAAAATCATTAAACATTCAAGGTGTATCATACCAGTATAAAAATTTAAATCATAATCCCCGTGAATGAATAACATTTAAAAAATAATCAATAACATGATAAAAAATAAATTAATGACATGATAACTCCATATGGCTACATATACACCTCATAAAGTAAAATTGAGATGAAGTCCCTTACCTTATTATTCCATTAGTCAAACATGATTTAACCTCCAGTATAATGGTTTTAATCATGTTATTAACATAGATCAGAACGTTATTTGTATTTATGATATCATATATGAACCTCTTATATAGTTTTGTTAACAATATTGCAGTATTACCCTTATTTCATATGTTAAGTAATTCATTTTTTTTAAATGTGCTATCGTGTAAGTTCACTTTTTTATGCATAGTATATATTTGTTTCATATGTATAATGATATTCACTTCATAGATATCATATGTATTCATTATATTGATTTTCTATAATCATTATTGAATGGTTGTCATCGAAAATGAATCTCATCATGTCGTTGAGACAGTAAGTCATACGTACGCACGCGTGGTGCTTTTGTTTTTCATATGATGGATAAAATATAGAATATGGTTGTCCTATAATCATAATAATATATCATAATATATATCACAATATATTTATAGCTTTATTATGGAAATAGCACAAAAATAAGAAGTATAATAATAAATTAACTTCAATGTGTTGCTAAACATGATTATCTCTTTTTTGTGGACTTCCTTTTGATATCTTCTTAAGATATAAAGGGATGGTATTTTGGATGAACAGAATCTCCAAAACATTTATAAGGATAGTGGGAAGAACACTAGATAGGTTTTTTCTAAGCTATAAGACTCAAAATGGGGTGAATACATGAAGGAGGATGTTCCCATTTATAATTGAGGTCAGGGAACTTTTTGAAACACTCAAAATATTAAATAAATATAAATTAATATTCAATTAATAATGGCCCCAAAGTGAGTTCTTTAAAATATATTATAATTATGGGTTGAAATTATAACATAAAATAAGTTTTTTAACAATTTGAGATCATATTATTACGCTTATAATTTAGTTTCAACCCTTATTTAACCAAGTTTACTCTTACCGTGAAAACATGAATTTTACTATTCAAGGGTTAATATTTTTTCAATAAATTAAAATAACCCATAAATTAATCATTTGTGACATTTTAAACCATATACAAATTAGTAGGGATAATTTATATTTTTATCAAATTTATATAATTTATAAAATTATATTTATTATAAAATATCATTAATTTCAATTTTGAAACTATTCATCACATTGAGTTTTAAAAAATATAAACACAGAAGATATATTTGAACAAAAAACATTATTTCATCCCGAATATGTCATGTGGGTCCATAAAAATCATGGATGAAGTTAATTATGTCAAATAATATTTATTTTATTCTTTTCAAAATCATTTAGTTGATATTTCCATTAATTAAACAATTATTGCATCATCAATTTGTAATCCTTTAAGATAATTATTTAATTCCTAAAAATTAAAAAATAAATTAACATGATCGACCTTTAGGATAACACCATATAAAAAATGTTATAGTTATTAAAACATAAGTATGATATCTTTGAATTTTATTTAAAATAAAATACAATAAAGGACTTAGTGTCATCCATTTAGCTCCAAGAGGTCATAGAATCTACCCGATAATTCTTTGGTTGATATTCACTCATCAAATAAAAATAGGACATGTGTTAGGGTAATTTTATGATATTTATCAAATTATTTGTACCCATAATTACCTAATTTACCCCAGATCATTATAATAAAAATAAGCAAAGTTATTATTCATATTGTCCAAAAAAATAAAAGGGGAATATTTACTAAATTTGGAACTTATGATTCCAAATATAGAATCCATTTTTCAAAATTCAAAACACATAATTGGGTAAAATTAATTTAAAATTAATCTCATCGATGGGGTGAGAAAATGGGTTATTAATGTGAAAACGTTAAAAGGATTTAAATGTTTTTATATACATATTCAATATAAAATTGATATCAATGATCTATATTGGATTAAAGGATTTAAAATTTATCTAATTTTTATTTAAAACCAACAAAAATATAATTTAATTAAATAAATTTTTTGGTGAAGAAGTTGTTTTTAATTAAAATCCATCATTTTTGACTAATCATCAAAACATGAAATCTATCAAAAAAATACCAATAATTCAACCAAAGTAAAAAAAAGGATATTTATCCTTCTAAAATGAAGTTTATTTTTTCAAATAAAATATATAAAAGTGTCAAATTTTAGTTTTAATATAAGGGTACCATCAAGAGGTGGGTGAACAACCTTTAAAAAATTATATTTTTTATATGTAGAAGTGGATTTATTTTTATATCATTTATAGAAAACACAAAATATGAATGTTTCAAATTATATTGAACATATAATATATAAATTCAATAATTTTTTAAAAGTGATTCATTACCTCTAATTTAATGGAAATATTATAATAATATTTCATTATTCATTTAAGTTGGGTGATGCGTGCAAAATTAGCTTTCGAAAAGATGAACATTAAATTAACATAACAAAAACACTTGGGGTGTTACATTCTCCCCTCCTTTAGTAAATTTTGTCCTCACAATTTTAAATTGGACTTCAAAAATCAAAGTTTCATACTTGAAAATTCTTTTGTGGAAACCCACATCGGAAAAAAGGAAAATAAAATATATTCTTAATAAGAGGTATGTGGAAATGCGATAGTCACCATGAAATTTGGATTTTCAAGGGGACAAAATTAGATAAAAGTAAAAAAAGGACATGGAAGACAAATAAAACTATCAAGTTCTGATTGAGAGTGGTAGAGAACACGGTTATTATATATTTAACCCTCAAGAAACTATAAATTTGCGATCAGTTAAAATACCATTGATTTCTTACAAATAAAAGATAACGGATAATGTTTTGTACCAAAATATGATTCCTTGAGTTGAGGGACTCATTTAATGTTTATATAATCACTTTAGATAATAAACATACTATATTATTTTCCATTTCATGAGCATAATATCATCTATTGTTTGTGCCAAGATCTATTTTGACTTCATTTCATATAGCTGGACATGGATATTTAGGAATAATTTTTATACCTGAATCGCTGTAAAGAATAACAAGGTCTCGAAGTTATTCATTCATCGTCTAAAGTTTTAATAAAAGAAAAAATTATATCCCACAATATCCAATAATTCATAAGTTAACCTAAAACAATATTAACCAATGTTAAAATTAATCTATTCCATAAATAGTTACCTTAAGATTCATTCAAAATACATCTATAAAAATTGAAAGTCTTAAAATTTAGAAGGAATGTCACTAAATTTACAAAAAAAATTAAAATTAAATTCCAAATATTTTATCACCATACCAAATATTTGATCACCATAAAAAACTTAATAGAAACGTTCATGCTTCCTAATACATAATGGAGTACTACAGTAAAGTCATTATATATCTCTTTAATATTATAATGAGGAAACCATTGATGAAACAATTCTTGAATCCAAATTCACAAGAAATTTAACCCCTCTACTTCAATATTAAACCACTAACTTCCCTTCAGCATCTTATTCCTCAATTCCTCCTTGTTTTCATTTTTCTTTTTTAGTTTCATCATCATCAGTAGTATAACCATTACATGTATAACCTTACTGATTCTAATCATTTACCAAAACCAAAAAAAATGTGATAAACACTAATCATAGTGATATTGTCATGATGAATCATTTATAGGATGTCTAAATCATGAATGTTTCAAAATTTATGAATCCTTTGGTTTGACCAAAATTATCCATGGTATTACCAAATCCAAATGATTATATTCTATACTTGGACTTATCCTAAAATTCAGTCATAGGATTCTGTTTTCTAATACATATTTTTCTAAATCTAGTTCTAAAGGTTTCTACTAAACATTATTTGATACCAACTATAAATACCCTAACCCAAGTAGCTCGGATCTGGAGCATCACATTATTATATTTTCATAACATACAAGAAATCATGTCCCAAAGGACTAAGTAGTTTATTAGTCTTGGTAAACTAGACACATACTTGAAATTCCCATTACATTTTAAAACATAAAAATACACAAAGTATTTATTTGAGAACACCATTATTCTCCTGTCTTAATCTTTTATATTAGTGATAATATAATTCCTATAATCATGGGGAAAATGAAACATATGAATGGGGTGAGATCAAATGCTCAATAAGAGTAAGCATATCATGAAAGCTATGAGTAAATATTGAATTGACGACATGGAAAGGTATATAACCGAAACACATGACATTTAAATAATCTCATGAGCTAAGAAACATTACCAAGGATATTCTATTAGTCGAATAATATTATAGAATATCAATAACTGAATTCATACTGATGCAATGCATAATATCAAACATCTAAAATAGTTTTTTGAGCCTTTGTACCAAGAATACGTTAGTATAAAGGATTCATGCTAAGAATATAACATTATCAAGGTTTCATGCAAAGAATCTAACATTATCTAGTCTTCATACTGAGAATCTAATAAATGGGTAAATACTTGCAAAAAAATAGTATATTTTTTTTCATGAGACCTACTGATACTTCAAGGGGAAATAGAGAGCTTCCCCCATCACTAAATAATTTCAATTCATTACTCTTATGAATGGGGGGAAACATAAACAGCATAAGCATTGGAATTAAAAACTATCATATGAAATGTGAATACTATAACAATAAACTAAAAATGGTATCAAAATAGAACAACCACAATAAAACTGGTCATAAAACATTCAAAAAGATATGTTAGATAATATCATAAGAGATAAGCCTAAATTAAAAACAAGATTCAATAAATGGTGTTGACATAGATGAAATTACTATAATAAAATAATTGAAATTTTATTAAGATAATATTATTATTAAACCTTTATGAAAAAACAGTTTCATATAAAAATGTCATTTTATTTTAAAAATAACCATTCTCAATACCAAATATCACAAAACGAAGTAAATATGGTTTTTCATTTAATAAAATATAAAATTTTGTAAGGGAAGGTAGAAATTAAATAATATTTATAGATTATGAAAATTTATTTTCATTGTGTACGTTATGAAAAGAATATTTCTTTTTTCATTTATAAAAATGTGTCATATAAAACACGTAAATATCTTCCTTTTGAAAAATATTTAATGAAATTAAAAAAAGATATAAAATTTCATTTATAATCCTTTTATATCCACATAAATAAATATATAAAATAATATCAAGAATATTTACAATGAGAAAATTATTTGGTAATTCAATCTTTGTACATTCAATTTGTCCCACACCGTTTTGAAAATTTAAATCATATAAACCATGAAATAAAAATATTTAATAAAAAATAAAATAATATGATAATAAATAAATTAATGACATGATAAGTCAATGGGGATGCATATACGCCTCATAAAATAGGGTGGGTGTATAACATCAAACTATGCCTCAGTGAAAGGAGATAGATATAAAGTCCCCTACCTTATTCTTTCATTATTAAAACATGATTTATCCTCCGACTTATTCAAATTTATGATATTATATATGATCCTCTCATATTTTATTTTTAATAATATTTTGTTACTACCCTTGTTTCAGGTGTTAACTACTTTATTTTCCTAGGAATATTTTTTCATGTAAGTCATGTTTCTTATGTATAATATGTCACGACCCCCTCCCTCTAAAGATACCGTAATGAGAGGAGAAAAATAATGACCCTTGAGTCCCACCTACAGTTGGACCTGGGTTGGAGACTAGCACAAAGGGTATAAAAATATGTCAAATATGGGAGGCATTTCCATTTTTTAGGAAAACAATATCAGGAGATAGGATGGATGATCCAAATTAAAACTCAAATACATAAATAAAAAGGAATCCAAAAACCATCCCACATGTATGTGTAAAAAAAAGAAATGTTACAGTACAAAAGTATCTAAAGTAAAATACCAAATGTAAAGCTAAGTAGCAATGTGACAACTGTCATGATCCGAGCTAGTAAGGTCCATCATAGTCGACTAAATTCTCTTAGAAACCTCAAAATAATTTATAAACATAGGGTGAGAATACAAGTATTCTCAGTAGGAAAAGAAAAGTATCTCATGCACATGTGAAAGATCCATACTAACACACCCATGAGAAAACAACAGAACCAAAACAGAACCTTAGATGGTATAGTAACCACCCCAGCCTCATCAAGTCACACTCACAAAATAATGAAAGTCAAGTAATATATTATAAAACACATGGATGATAGCACACCCAAAACCACATTCCCATGGGTTCTGCTTCTCTTATCGCATGTCGGATGTCCTGGTACTCCCATCCCCTTTGTACATCACAACACACCTCGCTCGCACACACCTGGGCTACAAACCACAACACAACCCTCCTACACATTCTTGGGCCTCACAAACCACATCACATCTCACCCCAAAGAAACCTGGGAATGTAAGTCACCTCTCAGCCCAAAGACAATTGTTAAAAGCACAAACCACCTCGCTCGGAGACACATGGGCCATCACATCTCACCCAAAGACACCTATACCATCACCACCACCATCTAAGAAAACTAGCAGACCTCTATCCATCACATCTTGTGAAATAACTATATCTCTTAGAAGATAGAGGAGAAATTATTGGGTATCCTTCCATCCTTACTCCTCACTGGTTATTGGGAAAGTCACCCTCCCCCGTGACGATGGGGGTGTTCGACACATAGTTCTCATCAAGGGTGGGGTGCATATAGACATCATAAGAAAAATCCAGTGTATACAAATATGATACCAAACACTCAATTACATCCTATGGGTTCCCATACAAACCACAAAACCACAAAATTTACTCATTTATTGATATCTTTAAATACACAACAGCACACATAAAACCACAAAACCTAAATCACATTCCCAACCAATTTAATTAATCATTTCCATTATCTATTAAATAGTTCATTATTTCATCCCATCACTACCTAGGAAGCTATTAAACACAAACACACAATAGGAAACATGGTTTTAAGAAGGTTAAAATCCATGATAAATTAATGCACTTCACATTAAAGAAACATCATTCCATTGCCTCCACGTTTAACCCTCACTCATAAAATATCATACATCGGTTACTATATACGGGGTGAAGCTTTCTACGTGTTATCAATGAAGAAGAACCCATTACATCCATCATCATCCTTTTTGACATTCATCCCTCATAATCCATACATTCGACCAAATAAAACCCCAACTCACCCCCACATCTAGTAACAAACTAAACCATAACCTCGTATCCAGCCCCGCTGCACGAACACACCATGCCAAGATTACCATATCCACGAAAACAACCCCCAGTGCATAATCATACCCATATCCACATCACCACATGAATGAAATAAACACATGTTCAGATTTAACAAGGATTGCCTTCTTTAATTCTATAAATTATTTTCGGGGTTATCATAGAAATAGTGTGATCATGGGTTATCCATTTATTAGCTGAATATACATGGTTAACAATTTTCATACATAATAATTCAACATGTAAAAAAACATTCCATAAACCAATTCTATGTTCAATCAATTACCCCCATAGACCATGATATTTATTTCATAGTTAACCCATTAAAATAAAAATATCAATAAATAAAATAAAACAAAAAGAACAAATGTAACTTTTCCCAACCCATTGCATACTGTTTTTAAAATTATTTTGATTATCTTTATTAACTGGTGTTAAAAAATCTTCACAAAGTAAAAAATTCATAGACCCACCCCGCATGATACATAATAAAGAAATACAAGGTAAACCTACTTGGAAGAACAGATAGTCAGAACATCCTAGTTTCACCAAAATATGGGCGCTCACACAATAAAAAAACACATATAAAAAGCAAGAACTGTAAGCTAAAGCATCATAATCTAATACAATGGGAAGAAGTGCTTGGGGAATCTCATACCATGGTAATTCAATATGGATGAACAAGAGGCAAATGGTATCTTGGATTTAGAAAGATCAAAATAGATCCACAATTTAGATACATTTCTGATTTTCCTATATAGGCAGATCTGGTCAAGATAATATGTTTTAACCAAATAAAATCCACCAGACACTTAGGAAAATAATTTTCGGATTTTTGTGGTATGAATCAGTCTCAAATACCTTAAAAATCATTTAAAATCATTTTACATTAATGGAAACATCAAAAGGAGTGAAACTGGAAGAAGTTGGAAACACTGTTCAAGAGACAACCTTGGATGATGCACTGTTCATATGGCACCGCTCGTGAGGAACCACTAGTTGAGACACCATCAAGATGAGGCACCGCTCAACAAGGCTCCACTAGAAAAGACAATGTCAGGATAAGGAATCACTCGAAGAGGAACCACAGGCTGAGGCACTGTCAAATGAAACACTTGCCTCTATCAGTGGATCACTGTCGGGCAAGAAATTGCTAGATGAGGCACCTCTAGACGACAAACCACAAACGAGCCACCATAAGAAAGAAACAGCTTGGGTGAGGCACTACCATGGGGTGCTACTACTTGGTTGAGCTACCGCTAGGGCGAGCTATCACCAGGGTGAGACACTGCCAAAGTGAGATACTGTTGGGGTGAGATACCGCCAGGGTGAGCTACTAATAGGGTGAGACACCATTGGTGCAAGACACCACCAGTGTGAGACACCAGTGGCATAAGACACTATTAGAGAACTTTGAAAACTGGGAAATTTTGAAAAGTATTGAAAATAGTCGTCGTGATCTTCTAGAACACCTCAAACACTATATTCTCACAGATTTGTGGTTTTGAGTAATCTATGACATTAAATTAGATACCTCCCAAACTTTTCAATCTCGTGATAATTAAAAACCAAACTAGAAAGAGAGGATGGCTCAAACAACCATCACTTGAGATACCTCTCGAGGACCTCATGACACTTGGAACACAGTAAAACACACCAAATTTCAATGATAAACCATCCTATGTTGTTTGAAAGCT
The DNA here is from genome assembly GCA_963277665.1 of Viscum album. Lineage (NCBI taxonomy): Eukaryota > Viridiplantae > Streptophyta > Magnoliopsida > Santalales > Viscaceae > Viscum > Viscum album. The sequence goes on from OY728159.1 coordinate 1,441,561,975, forward strand.
CATGTGGAAACCTCCACATCCAAGAATACCTCCTTAGACATCTACAAATTATGATTTTTTCAACATAGGTGTTGACATGTCGACCTGAATGGACACAAAGTGAACTACACCAGAACAAAAACAATGCCATCATGAACACATGAATCTGATAATCTCATACTCCATGTTATGATACTATCAGATTCGGGCGGCACTAAATCATCCACATGGGTTTAATTGCATCACAGTTAATTCATCTAGATTAGGAATCAAGTCCTTCCTATTTTATATATCTATAAATTATCACGCATTACAACTCATTCATCATAAACAAGGGGGAAAATATGTTATATTATTAAAAAAAGTAAGTCTCAAACATTCAATCATAAAGAAAAAGTGAACAACAAAATCTCAAAACAACTATAGGTACAGGGAAATTATCTACATATATCACTACCAAGTACTCTCCTCAAAGATACCATGACTCCATAGTAAATGAACCCAAGGAATGGTTCATCCATATGGCACATTCTCTTGATGATACTAGATCTCTATTGTAATCTCCACAAATGTTTCATCAACATCAATATCCAACTCTCCCCAGTCAATGACATGGGATTCATCATGAAGATATTGATGAATCTGAGATACATGGAAGACATCATGGATCTCCTCCAACTGCAGTGGAAACTCAAAACGGTATGCAACTTCACCATTTCATCCCACATTTATGAGAATCCTTCAAGAACGCTTGGTCTCCAACCAAGAACTAGAAGTGCCATATCCAGAAATTTGAATGCGTCATTTTTGTTCCTATACTTCTTTCATCCATTAAAAATAAGCGGAACCCACTCGGCCGTTCTCTGCACTATATTGGGACTAAGAATAGTTGTCTCCCTAACCTCCATCCATCATAACAGAGAGTGTCATGATCTCCTATATAAAGCCCCATAAAGGGCCATTCTAATGGAAGAGTGATAGAAATTATTATAAGAAAACTCCACTGAAGGAAGGCATCGTATCCAAGATCCACTAAAGTCCAAAATACATGCCTACAACATATCCTCCAATGTTTAAATAGTCTGCTCTTTTTTCCCATATGTCTGAGGGTAGAAGACATTGCTGAGGTATAACTGGGTGCCAAAGGCATGTTGCAACCCCCTCCAGACTCATGAGGTAAACCAAACATACTGATCTAAAACAATGGACCTTACAACTCTAGGAAACCACACCACTTTATCCACATACCACTTAGCTATCACACCCACTTGGCCTGACACTTGATCGCTTAGAAGTGGGCTGATTTCTCCAAACGATCCATGACCACCCCGATAGAATCACAGCAACCCTAAGCTTAGGCTAACCCTATTATTAAATCCCTTGAGGTTTCATCCCATTTACACTAGGGAAAATCCAAGGGATGAAACAAACCCATAGGAACAACATAATTAGCCTTTACCGACTGGAAAACCAAGCACCTCTCTACAAACTCTTCCACATCCCATTTTATCCAGGGACACAAAAACTGCATCCTCAAGCCATTGTGCAACTTTGAACCCCTAGATCTACCACCAAAGTTGAGATATGAAACTCATGACGGAAACCACCGTGAATCACCAAAACAAACTAACAACTTACCATATAACAACATCTGGTTCTGACTATCCTCTGACCATCCATTTAGAGCATCAACATGGCCAACACGATTGTGCTTCATCTCTACCTATAAGACCCTCCACTAAGACTCCTCCACCTACTACATTATAGAATACTGCACCATCATATGAAAAAAAAACAACCTTCACCACCATCCACTCTCTTATTTAAGTTTAAGGCTTCTAACTCCTCCATAGCACTCTAAAAATCCTCATATTCCCAAACAACCTTCTTTTGATTCTTCCTACTCAAAGCATCGACCACAAAATTTCTCTCCCTGTATGTGAAAGAGATCTGAAAATAATTTTCCTGAATAAAACTTCATCCACCTCCTCTATCATAGATTCAGGTTGTGCTGGGAAAAGATATACCTCAAGCTCTTGTGAAATATGAAGACCACAAAGCACTCCCCAATGAGTTAATGTCACCGCAAATTTAGCATGAACAAAACTAATTCTAAATTCTGATCTTGGGGGATACAGTTACATTAATGGGGAAGTAACTACCTAGAAACATAATATATCAATATTCACTATTGCATCGGCATGAATCCAAGACCTAGATAGGAAGCATCACAAAACACCTAAAACATCTCCCCTTCCTCTGGGAACTGATACACTGCTGCACTGAACAACTTCCACTTCAGGTAACCGAACACTATCACGACCTACTCACTCCACACAAAATAATGGTCCATCCATGATAAGGTCATCAACGGTGCTACAAATTAGGATAAATCAGACACTAATATATGATAATAGCATCCAAGACCAAGGAAACTGCAAACATCTTCCATGTTATAGGGTACTTGCAAATAAACAACTAGTTTAACCTTTGACATGTACACTACCAAACCCAGTTGAGACACCACATTCTCAAGGAATTTCACCTCTTATTTTCAGAACATGCACTTGGACAACTTTCTGTTGAGCTTGTGTATAGAGACCCGAAGCTTGACGTACATTGACATTACATTACATTTGCGGAATACTTAGTACATAACAAAAACACACACACAAGGATCGTAATAGTTTAGTGTCTTTGGAAACTCAGAATATAATCTTCTAATCCTGGTGAAATATCTTCAACATCTCCCATAAATATCTTCTTTTTTTATACCTAAAACCTTTCTTTATATCCTGGGGAAAAGTAAACATAAAATAGTGAGCTCGAATGCTCAGTAAGGGTAAACAAAAAAATATCAATCACATCGTATACACAAGAACATAACTTTTGGAAATCTTAACCTGCAAAAGAGATCATAATTTCCTAACATGGGATAAATCATGGCAGGGAAATGTAATCACAATAATCATAACTTAAAACATGAAACTTTGGGGAATACACACATAATCATAGAGAATCATTTCTTGTTAGTCAAGACACATTTCCAAGACTATCTTAGTGGACAAAGTCCCTTTCTGAATCGATTCACCCTCGTTTCAGTCCTGTTTCATTGAACCGGTATAACCTACCGTTCCAGACATGTCTATCTCATGAGATATAAATTCTTTACCCAATGCATTGGTGGGAGATATAGGTCCCACCCATCTCATAATTATACCATTCTTATGTGTTCCACAAAATCATAAACCATAAATCATAGCATAACCCATGTCATAAAAATGGGAATCTTAAACATCGTGACATCATAAAACAATTCATATAAGATAAAGGAATTCATAAAAATGTTTCCATCACAACATAATCAAATCAATGTAACAATAGGGATAAAAACAGAACCCTTTATTATCTTATATGGAAAATAATTTTGATAAAACACTTGAACTCCATTCTTGAGGAAAATATTCTTTCTTCTTCAAAAACATTTTTCCTTTCTTAACATGTCATACAAATTTAAACTAAAAGAAGTTGATTAAAAATAAACTTGAAAACTTGTAAAGGAATCTTCTTGGAAATAATGTTTTAAAAATCCATTCATGCCGTATAAAAAAAACATTCTTCGTAATTTTGTCAGAAAAGTCAAAAAGTACCTCGTACGAAAAACGTCAAAAGATTCCTTTCATATTTTTTACTAAAAACTCACCGAAGGGTAAAATTGGATTTAAACAATTGTAGTTGGGTGGAAATAATATTACATATTTAGGAAACATGGATGTGGATGATAAAATACACCCTAGTAAATGCCAAAGTATAAACAATCTCGGATAAAAATGAGATTGTGATATTTCCCTTACCTTATGTCTGATTTGATTCGTAAGTGTCCGAACCTCCTGTATAATGATTTAAATAATGTAATTGACTTATTACAGAATCATATTCATTGTTATGATATCATATATGGTTCACTTATGACTTGATATTACCCGTTCTTTTGTAAATTCCATGTTAAAGAGCGTTTTGGGTAAAATTGTTTCATTTGTCGTCTGTGTTTTGACTTGTAATTATTCATATGATTACTTAGATCATGATTACTTAATTTCAGAATATAAAACATGATTTATATATATATATATTCATAATATACATATATATAATAAATAAGTAAATGGAACGAAATACCCCGTTCATGGAGACGGTAGGCCGTACGTACGCATGAACGCTGTTTTCGTTTCCTTATTGAGTTGAACGGAATTAAGTAGATGACATTCATATATATACACATAAATCCAGTATCATTATTATGTCATATATTTCATGATTACTTATTATATATACTTTATAATCATTCATGAATGGTTAAAGTGGATAATGAATCTCATCGCGTCGTGGAGACGGTAGTCCGTACGTACGCACGAGCGATGATATCGTTATCATGATCATGGGACTGTATTGGAGTGTATGTATACTATTTCAGAATCAATATCACTTTAAAATAATAATATACAGTTATTATTTACACAATTATACCCATCCATGTAAGGTGGTGGTGGAAAATAGATTTCACCACGGCGTGGAGACGGTATTCTGTACGTACGCACGCGCGGTGATTTCGTTTTCCGTAGGATGGATAGATGGTGAAATAGGATTGTTTCATACTTATAATAACATATCAGTATATGAGTGATACTGATGTTATTACTTCATAATGAAACAACCTAAGAAGAAGAAGTGTAAGAAGAAATAAAGTTGAAAGAATCGGTAACGGAAATTACCTCTTCTTTGAAGCGCCTCTTTGAGACCTCCTCTTAGGGAACTAAAATTGGTCTTTAATGAAGACCAAAACCTCTAGGATTTTTCTAGGGAAGTGGAGAAGAGAATTTGTCAGGGGTTGGCCGAGCTTGAAGGCTCAAAGTTGTGTGAGGAAGAGAGGGAGGAGGTGCCCTTTTATATGGGAGGAGAGGGGCACCTTTGGAATAACAAAAAATATTATTTTATTATAAAGTCAAGTTCGGTTTTAAATAGCTCAAAATTGATTTATTTAGAGGCTAAGGTGGGTATGGGTCGAATTAATCTCATCCAATAGAATTTAGACAAGTTTAGGTTCCTATTTTAACCTTATAATTTAGATTTAAAATTAAGTTAAATAATTTTACTTTTACCGTGTCTTCTTGTGTTCTTACACTATAAGGTTAATAAACATACTATAAGAAGCCAAACGAACCCAAAGATGTTTATTATTAATATATATAACCTTTTCTAAGTAATTTTGCAGAACCTTATATTTTTAGGAATAAAATAACAATTAATAATATAATATTTGTTTTAAAAACTATTTTATGTCAATTTTGACACTATTTAGTAATTGATTTTTGTGAAAATCATAACAGAATGATAAGTTCGAACAATGTAAATTAATTCAATACTAACATGTCATATTAACCTAAAAAATTATTATAATTCATAAAAAGTCTGAAAGTATATTTATTTGGGTATTTATAACATCAATTATGTCAATATTTAATTAATAAGATAATTACTATATCATCGTTGTGTCATAAATAAATTACATTATTTAATGTCTAAAAATTACAAATAAATAACCATTATGTAGGAAATCTCCTTAGCTTTCTAATGAATATTTATAGTCGAATTTATCTTATGTATAACCCCATATTAAAAATGTTGTAGTAAATAAACTTTGATTTTAACTCTTTTAACCCTTCTTTAAATAAATTACTAATAAATGTCCTAATCTAATCCAAGTGGGCCTAAATGGTCATATTTTATTCCTATGTTTGTTTTTGGTCGAATTAAACTTATTTAATAGAATTAGGACATGTGTTAGGGTAATAATAATATAATTTTTACCCTTAATTACCCTATTTACTTTTAACCGTGGTAAAAAAAAGTCAAAAGTTACTATTCATCAAAAATTATTTTCATCTCATTGAACCACATTTTAGTCCTTGATATTAACCATGTCTCTCGGATTTTCGAAATTCCACTCACAGAAGCGGTAAAATTAAGTTTTATGAAAAATTCAGTTTTTTTTAACTACCACTTAGTGGTTTCACTATTCATCAAAAATTGAAAGTTTTCAGAAAAATACCAAAAATTAGGCCTAATCTATATTTGATATGATGAACTCAAAAATGATGTCTATTTTACCAAATTCAAAACATATCAGTTGCATTAACTAATTTAAAAATTAATTCCCGTCGTCAAAACAAATAGCGTGTTTTTAAGAGATAATAACTATCAAAAGATTGAAACTTGTTTATAAGTGGTTTAAATGTGAAATTACATCCAATGACCATCATTGTATTAAATTGTAAAAATATATTCTAAATATACATTAATACCACTAAAATTAATAATTTATCACTATTAATTATTTCGATTGAAAAAGTTGTTTTTAATTAAAATTTAGTAATTTCCACTATTCATCAAAATATGAAAGTTATCCGAAAATTACCAAAACTTCACCCTAAGCTAATTTCGATATTCCGAATCCAAAAATGAAGTCCATTTTAAAAAATAAAATTTACAAAATTTTAAAAAGTGGTTATTACTATTCATAACGGCTAGTTTTAATAATATTTTAATAGCATATCGTTGTTTAGTGAAACTCGGTATTGTGTACTACACACGCTATTAAGGAAGGTCGCGATTGCGTGTAATGAAAGGCATGTCAAGGATGCGTGTTGTGAAAGCTCCTTTTGGTGTAGCGTACAACACAAGACATTAATGAAATTAAAAAGAATATTTTTCATAAAATCTCGGGGTGTTACATTCTACCCCCCCTTAAAAAGAATTTCGCCCTCGAAATTCGTCGGGGTTATAAATGGTTTACTATTCGAAAGTTTCTTTAATCGAAACCCACATCGTAAAAAGGAATACCAAAACAAATCTTTAAAAACAAAAGTATGAAACGTAACGGTTACCCAAATAAACTAATCACTGGGTTTCCACATAGGTGAAATTATGGATATGGAAGAGAAATCTAACCATCATGTTTTGATGGAGAGTGGTAGAGAACATGGATATGGAAAAGCAAACAATCACAAATCCATAAATTTGTGACGATCTAAGGTACCATATGATTAATCAGATTTAAGAGCACTAGGAAAACATTTTTGGTTTTCAAGATCGTTTCCCTAAAGTTGAAGAATTTGAATTAGAATAAATAGTTACTTTATTTTGGTACAATCTCACTGTTGTTCGTGCCTTGAACAATTTCTACTTCATCTCTTAATTAAATGAAGTTGAATTTGTTATTCGTGAAGTGTTAGCAGATCATGTGATAGAATGATGGTTCATTCCATCTCTTTCAAACAAAAGGATAGCAAAAGTTATAATTCCATCTTATGGTTAATCGTATATGGTTCTAAAAATGAACTTATACTTCATATATCATACCTCTTAATAAAATAAAACTATTTTCTACTAACCAGGGACTTTCTGTAGGCCATTGGTAGGCGATAAAGGTCAGTCACACTTCGGTTGTAGATTCTATTCCCACAACCTTGTCCGAAGCGATGGGCTGTCGCCCATACTGCAGGTTGTCCTTTTTCTAAAACTATACTACTATAATATCCCATCAATAATATCGAAAAACCTTCTATCCTTAAAAAATACTAACTTATGTCCAACATAATCCATTCCAATCTTTAGACTTATCCATAATACTTCAGTCCACTCTCATAATATGGTGAAAACGATTACCAGAGATTTAATACCATCGTTGATCCCCATATATCATAAGATCTTTCTTATTGGTCACATTCCAAACATTCAAAGGCCTTAATAATGTATTCTCTTGAATACCCATTGAACCTTAGTGAAAACATGAATGCAGTTAAAAGTTAACACCTTCCACATACCAAAATTTTTAAAATTCTATATACTCAAACCATGATATCACTTAGTCCTTACTTCAATCATGAGCTCATGAATACTGTCAAACATTTCATTTTCTCTTTATCCCTTCATTATGCGCATATCATCTACTTTCCAAAATATTTGAATCACTTTTCATGGTTACCGGTACCTTAAAATTATTGAAAACCACAATAATATAAAAATATTCTAATAAACAATAAACGTACCTCAACAACATTATTCTTGAATACCAATACATAAACACTTCAATCCATCCTCTTCAATTATTGTCCTGGAATAAGTCCTTCCATGATTTAGAAGTAAATTTTTAGGTCAGGGCATTGAGTTGGGTAATGCCCATGTTCTCCACAAATAATACATTGAACTCCATAACAGTCTGTCACTCTATGACCCTTTTCTCCACACAAATAACATTGGTCCCTCCATTTGAGGTATTCTTCAAGGTTCTTCTTCCCTTCTTTAGAAATCTCAATCTTCCTTTCTTTATGCTCCTCAACATGCCAACATGCATAATAGTCTATCTTCCTCTTCTTTGACGAATTAGGTATACCACTAAATTTCACCTTGTTAATCATATATCGTGATGAATGATTCGGCATAATCACAATATCTTTCTCTCTAGGCATTACATAATTTTGTTGCATATATCACCAATTTGTCAATTGGATTCAATGTTAACTGAATTCCGTCTGCTTCCCTCCATTAACTAAAACACAAAAAGAATTCATTGACAGGCAAAAATCATGCTAGAGAAAACAGCATAGTAAAGGGGGAGTACCCTCAATATCTAACATCTTAGGTTAAATTCTATGATCGTTACCATAGTTCTAGGACTATATCCTATACATATACTTATCCTTAGGGACATCCCTAGACATACCTTAGAAATATCACTAGGGATATCACTAACGTTCTCACATCCTAGTTTCCAAAGGTTGACTAAACCTTTCCTCTGATACCAACTGTAGAGACCCGAAGCTTGACGTACATTGACATTACATTACATTTGCAGAATACTTAGTACATAACAAAAACACACACACAAGGATCGTAATAGTTTAGTGTCTTTGGAAACTCGGAATATAATCTTCTAATCCTGGTGAAAGATCTTCAACATCTCCCATAAAGATCTTCTTTTTTTTTATACCTAAAACCTTTCTTTATATCCTGGGGAAAAGTAAACATAAAAGAGTGAGCTCAGATGCTCAGTAAGGGTAAACAAAAAAAATATCAATCACATCGTATACACAAGAACATAACTTTTGGAAATATTAACCTGCAAAAGAGATCATAATTTCATAACATGGGATAAATCATGGCAGTGAAATGTAATCACAATAATCATAACTTAAAACATGAAACTTTGTGGCATACACACATAATCATAGATAATCATTTCTTGTTAGTCAAGACTCATTGCCAAGACTATCTTAGTGGACAAAGTCCCTTTCTGAACCGAGTCACCCTCATTTCAGTCCTGTTTCACAGAACCGGTATAACCTACCATTCCATCCAGGTATATCTCATGAGATATAAAATCTTTACCCAATGCATTAGAGGGAGATATAGGTCCCACCCATCTCATAATGATACCATTCTTATGTGTGCCACAAAATCATAAACCATACATCATAGCATAACCCATGTAATAAAAATGGGAATCTTAAACATCGTGACATCATAAAACAATTCATATAAGATAAAGGAATTCATAAAAATATTTCCATCACAACATAATCAAATCAATGTAACAATAGGGATAAAAACAGAACCCTTTATTATCTTAGATGGAAAATAATTTTGATAAAACACTTGAACTCCATTCTTGAGGAAAATATCCTTTCTTCTTCAAAAACATTTTTCCTTTCTTAACATGTCATACAAATTTAAACTAAAAGAAGTTGATTAAAAATAAACTTGAAAACTTGGAAAGGAAGCTTCTTGGAAATAATTTTTTAAAAATCCATTCATGCCGTATAAAAAAAACATTCTTCGTACTTTTGTTGGAAAGGTCAAAAAGTACCTCGTACGAAAAATGTCAAAAGATTCCTTTCATATTTTTTACTGAAAACTCACCGAAGGGTAAAATTGGATTTAAAAAATTGTATTTGGATGGAAATAATATTTCATATTGATGAAACATGGATGTGGATGATAAAATACACCCCAGTAAATTCCAAAGTATAAACAATCTCGGATAAAAATGAGATTGTGATATTTCCCATACCTTATGTCCGGTTTGCTTCGTAAGTGTCCGAACCTCCTGTATAATGATTTAAATAATGTCATAGACTTATTAAAGAATCATATTCATTGTTATGATATCATATATGGTTCACTTATGACTTTATATTACCCGTTCTTTTGTAAATTCCATGTTAAAGAGCGTTTTGGGTAAAATTGTTTCATTTGTCGTCCTTGTTTTGACTTGTAATTATTCATATGATTACTTAGATCATGATTAATAAATTCCAGAATATAAAACATGATTTATATATATATATATATTCAGAATATACATATATATAATAAATAAGTAAATGGAAAGAAATACACCGTTCATGGAGATGGTTGGTCGTACGTACGCATGAACGATGTTTTCGTTTCCTTATTGAGTTGAACGGAATTAAGTAGATGACATTCATATATATACACATAAATCCAGTATCATTATTATGTCATATATTTCATTATTACTTATTATATATACTTTATAATCATTCATGAATGGTTAAAGTGGAGAATGAATCTCATCGCGTCGTGGAGACGGTAGTCCGTACGTACGCACGAGCGATGATATCGTTCTCATGATCATGGGACTGTATTGGAGTGTATGTATAATATTTCAGAATAAATATCACTTTAAAATAATAATATATAGTTATTATTTACACCATTATACCCATCCATGTAAGGTGGTGGTGGAAAATAGATTTCACCACGGCGTGGAGACGGTATTCCGTATGTACGCACGCGCGGTGATTTCGTTTTCCGTAGGATGGATAGATAGTGAAATAGGATTGTTTCATACTTATAATAACAAATCAGTATATTATTTATACTGATGTTATTACTTCATAATGAAACAACCTAAGAAGAAGAAGTGGAAGAAGAAATAAAGGTGAAGGAATCGGTAACGGAAATTACCTCTTCTTTGAAGCGCCTCTTTGAGACCTCCTCTTAGGGCACTAACATTGGTCTTTGAGGAATACCATAACCTCTAGGATGTTTCTAGGGAAGTGGAGAAGAGAATTTGTCAGGTTTTGTCGGATCTTGAAGGCTCAAAGTTGTGTGAGTAAGAGAGGGAGGAGGTTCCCTTTTATAAGGGAGGAGAGGGGCACCTTTGGAATAACAAAAAATATTTTTTTATTATAAAGTCAAGTTCGGTTTTAAATAGATCCAAATTGATTTATTTAGAGTATAAGGTGGGTATGGGTATAATTAATCTCATCCAATATAATTTATACAATTTTAGGTTCCTATTTTAACCTTATCATTTATATTTAACATTAAGTTAAATAATTTTACTTTTACCGTGTCTTCTTGTGTTCTTACACTATAATGTTAATAAACTTACTATAAGAATCCAAACAAACCCCAAGTTGTTTATTATTAATATATATAATCTTATCTAAGTAATTTGGCCGAACCTTAGATTTTTTGGAATAAAATAACAATTAATAATATAATATTTGTTTTAAAAACTATTTTATGTCAATTTTGACACTATTTAGTAATTGATTTTTGTGAAAATCATAACAGAATGATAAGTTCTAGAAAAGTTAATTAAATCAATAATAACCTGTCATATTAACCTAGAAAATTAGTTTAATTAATAAAAAGTCTCAAATTATATTTATTTGGGTATTTATAACATAAATTATGTCAATATTTCATTAATAAGATAATTACTGCATCATCGTTGTGTCATAAATAAATTAAATTATTTAATGTCTAAAAATTACAAATAAAATTCCATTATGTAGGAAATCTCTTTATCTTTCTAATGAATATTTATAGTATAATTTATCTTATGTATAACCCCATATTAAAAATGTTTTAGTAAATAAACTTTGATTTTAACTCTTTTAACCCTTGTTTAAATAAATTAATAATAAATGTCCTAATCTAATCCAAGTGGGCCTAAATGGTCATATTTTATTCCTAAGTTTGTTTTTGTTCTAATTACACTTATCCAATAGAATTTGGACATGTGTTAGGGTAATAATAATATCATTTTTACCCTTAATTACCCTATTTACTTTTAACCGTGATAAAAAAAAGTCAAAAGTTACTATTCACCAAAAATTATTTTCATCTCATTGAACCACATTTTAGTCCTTTATATTAACCGTGTCTCTCGGATTTTCGAAATTCCACTCACAGAAGCGGTAAAATTAAGTTTTATGAAAAATTCAGTTTTTTTTAACTACCACTTAGTGGTTTCACTATTCATCAAAAATTGAAAGGTTTCAGAAAAATACCAAAAATTAGGCCTAAGATATATTTGATATTATGAACTCAAAAATGATTTCTATTTTACCAAATTAAAAACATATCAGTTGAATTAACTAATTTAAAAATTAATTCCCGTCGTCAAAACTAATAGCGTGTTTTTAAGAGATAATAACTATCAAAAGATTGAAACTTGTTTATAAGTGGTTTAAATGTGAAGTTACATACAATGACCATCATTGTATTAAATTGTAAAAATATATTCTAAATATACTTTAATACCAATAAAATTAATAATTTATCACTATTAATTATTTCGATTGAAAAAGTTGTTTTTAATTAAAATTTAGTAATTTCCACTATTCATCAAAATATGAAAGTTATCCGAAAATTACCAAAATTTTACCCTAAGCTAATTTCGATATTCCGAATCCAAAAATTAAGTCCATTTTGAAAAATAAAATTTACAAAATTTCAAAAAGTGGTTTTTACTATTCATAATGGCTAGTTTTAATAATATTTTAATAGCATATCGCTGTTTAGTGAAACTAGGTATTGCGTACTACACACGCTATCAAGGAAGGTCGCGATTGCGTGTAATGAAAGGCAAGTCAAGGATGTGTGTTGTTCAAGCTCCTTTTGGTGTAGCGTACAACACAAGACATTAATGAAATTAAAAAGAATATTTTTCATAAAATCTCGGGGTGTTACATTGTGGCATCAAAATATCCTACAATACAGTTTTGTGATGCTCAAAATTCTCTTATCTGACTTCGAGTAGACCAAGATTTAATTGATGAATACGATGATGAAACAGCTGAGGAAGTCATGCAAAATTGAATTCATAAGTCCAATAAGAACGAATGGTGCATTCGTAACATCGAACGACATGATTATAAACTCGGAGATCCCATACCTTTATCTAAAAGTGGTCTTTAGGATATCACACTCTTTTACTTTCAACTGGTTATATCTAGACCATAGATCAATCTTAGAAAACCGTCATTCCCCCATAGTTTCTCAAAAATATCAAATATCCTAAGAAGAGGATAACTATTCTTGTCCATTACCTGATTCAACCTCTAGTAGTCTATACACAACCCCGAACAACCATTTTAATTCTTTGAGAGCAACATTTTAGAACCCCACAATGACATGTTAGTCCAGATAAAGAAATTATTCATTAGTTCATCTATTTGAGTCATCAACTCCCACAAATTAGAATCTTTTATCCGATAATAAGAAATCAAAATTTGAGAAGTATCGGGCTACAATTCTATCATGAACCCTACGTCACATCGAGGGGGTATCATCATAACATCCTTTAGGAAAACATCTAGGAACTCCCTAATGACCCTGGGAACCTCTACCATCTCAGTGTCCACCAATTCCACTGACATCTTAGCCAGCAATGAAATAAGAGGCTCCACATTTTGGCTGCCCACCATACAACCCCGCGTGTCAACAAAGCCACACATTGTCCATCCACTTCCAAAAGCAAGACTCTCCTCCAGAAGAATTTGATAATGGAATGTATGGAATACAACTAGTTGTTGTAGAGGATGAAATCGTATGGATGCAACTATAGAAAGATATGATCCCCACAGGATTGATGTGGTCACATCATCGTTATACACCCCCAGCACACATCAAACAAGTAGTATGGCCTCTGACTAGAATACTCAACACCAGGGGCATGGGAATAAAATCAACATATAGTCTAGATAATGGTATGGAGTAGGTGAAACAAATTACTGTGAAGCTCCTGAATCAAACAAAGCACACGCAAGGGTACTGAACAAATTGATCATACCTCTGATAATCTCTGGCCCAGTCGGAACTGATGCCTCCATTGTGTGCTAATTACAATGCACACCTCCTCTGACTCACTGTTGGTGACCACCCCCATGACCATGCTCGGTTCATGGTCCCTAATCATGAGGAACATCCTAAGGTCATCCTATACCTACACGATCTAACCTCAGTGGAACAAAGGCATGTTTACCCTAATGCTGAAATGGTCTCACAAGCAACTGCTACTAGGGATGGAACTGAACCAATTCACCTCTTCAAAATTGAGTTTTTGGAATTATTGGGAACTATATATGGTGATGACCACAAAACCCACACTCGAAATAGACTAGTATGAGGCTCCCCAGAAAAGAAAATAAAACCACCGGTGCCTGGAGGCCAGAAAGGAAACTGCTTGGTATGACTCCCTATCGATAGAATCCCCAAATGTCCTGGTACCTGTGAACTACCACTAAAAACTATACCTCTTCAAAAATTATATTGGAAACCCTCTCACAATTGACCTTCTAATTAGTGCATCTTCTAAATTACCTCTTCCTTCCTCTGAACCTCCAGTTACATCGGGAGGGTAAAAGGGTTAATTGCATTCTAGATAGAATGACATAGGGCCTCCTCAAGATGTCTATCATGAGACTCATTATTTGGAAATAGATATGGGGAAAAAAAGAATATCCTTGAACTAGATCCTAATATCTTTAATGGTCATACTCCCCTAATATAGGGAGAGTAACTCTTACCTCTTCTCTTCCTTCATTGTGGATGAAAGTGACTCTACTCGGAATTTCTTATGTAAGTCAATCCACAACACATATGCCTCCTTCTACACCCCTGGATATAGAAACCACCATTTAAGTTTACACTACTAAAAAATAGGCATTTAACAATGCTAAAAATGTCTTTTATTAGCACTAGATAAACAATAAATACTAGAGTGAGAAAGGAATATCAAGCCTTTTATCAGCACTTCTAGAAGAACAGATAAAGGGCATACTGGAGTGTGTTGTTACAGCACATTGCCCCACTAGTTCAGTGTTCTATAATATCATACCATAACACAACAAAACCGTAAAGTTAGTAAAATAGAGTTTGAATATAGAATTTAAATGAATAAAATACAATCTAGGATCGTTTCCTCGGTTTTGGCGATGTAAAGCACATTTTAAACTAAAATGATACTTATATATTGAAAAAATGCACTTGGATTCATACCAGTCTCATAGTATGTCAAATTGAGGTACGACTAATTCTTACACAACTCAAATGACTTATGGATCATTCTCCTAAGTTATCAAAATAATCAAAAAAAATCTCAATTTTGAGTACGTCACTTGTCTTTTTTAATAGAATGTCATTTTAAATTGGAAACACAAACATTGACTCATACCAGTCATATCGTGTGTAGGTATGATGTGATACTGGTTCTGACAGGTCATACATGACTTATGAAATGTTTTCCTAATTTATAATGACAATCTGAACATGTTTTATATGTTTTTAATGATTGACACTTTTTGAATTAAAATATTGATTTTAAAATGATAACGAACACATTGAGTCATAAAAAACACATCATATATCAGATTGAGATGCAGATGATTACTATAAGTCACAAGTAAATTATTTATTTTTTTCCTAAAGTAACAAAACAAATTTAATGCGTTTGCATGATATTGAAAAGTTGATTTACATTGTTAATAAAATTGATGTCAATTTTGTATAAAAAGACAAACTTGGAGTCATATCGGTCACATCGTGCGTTGGATTGAGATGCGTATAATTTTTACATGTCCCAAATGTCTTATGGATAATTTTAAAAACGTATCAAAACTATCCAAATGTGTTTAATTGCTTTTTAGTATGCCACTTTTATTTTTTACTAAAAGGTCGTTTTAAACTACAAACACAAACATTGACTCATGCTGATCACATTATGAATCAGTTAGACTTGAGACCCATTCCTACACATAAAAATGACTTGGGAATCAATTTCCATAATTATCAATAAAATATGATCATGTTCTCTCAATTTTCAATGAGTCGCGTTTTTTAACTAAACTGTCAATTTTAAATTGATAACGGAAACATTGAGTCATAACAGACACATCGTGCATCGGATTGAGGTGTGGCTTATTCCTACACATCATAAATTACATATGGTATGTTTCCCTAATGTATCAAAATAATTTGAATGTGTTTTCTTAGAATTGAGTAGGTTGGTTGTCCTTTTATTAAAATTGATGTCATTTTTAAATAAAAAGACACAATTAGAGTCATATCGGTTACACCGTGCATTAGATTGAGGTATGATTGATTCCAACATGTCTCAAATGACTTTTGGATCATTATCATAAAGTATCAAAATAATACAAATGTTTTTTTCTAGGTTTTGAGTACATCACTTGTTTTTTTACTAAAATTTCATTTTCAACTGGAAACATGCACTTTGACCTATAGTAGTCACATTGTGTATCAGTTTGATGTGAGACTAATTCCTACGAATCATAAAGGACTAATGAATCAATGTCCAAAAATTTTAAGAATATCTGAGTGTGTATTATTTGTTTTTAGTGAGAGGTATTTTTTGAACAAAAATATCAATTTTAAACTAATAATGAATACATTGAGTAATAGAGGTCACACTATGGGTCGAATTGAGGTGCGAAAGATTCCTACACGACTAAAATAACTTATGGATAATTTCTATAAAATATCAAAATAAAAGAATCTCAATTTTTAGTATTTCAGTTGTCATTTTTACCAAAATTAATGTCAATTTTAAATAAAAAGAAGCACTTAGAGTAATACCATTCACACTGTGTGTCATATAATGGTGTGATTGATTCCTACACATCGAAAAGTCTCTAAAAATCTTAAATTCCAATGTTACCATGCTTCCATTGTCTTTCTATGCCGAACTACCAACCTTGCATATCGGCATGATGTTCTTAGTTGAAAAACCTTTCTCATTGTTGAAAATCAGAAGAGAATAGGATTTCAACAATAAGAATGGTTTCTCACCTAATAATATCAAATCAATATGCATTATTGGAAGTTAAAAAAACAATTTAATTATAATGTGTGGAAATATTTGCAGAAATATTCATTTTATCTATTTTATTTCTTATTGTAGATAATTGAATGAAAAATATGACTTCCCAAAATATCTATAAAAAATAAATAAGTATTATATGAAAATTATAAAGAAATTAACTTGAAAATAGTTGATAAAATAATTAAAAATTTAATTAAATAAGTAGTAGGAATTCACCTTTTTATCATGGTTTTATACATTCTTGATGCATTTCTTTATTGTCATTATCTTTTTTATAGGCTCCAACAAATGGATAAACTTATGCAAGAAAAAATTATTATATTAGTAATATAGAGAAGAAATAAATTAAACATAAATATGAAATAAAATATTAATTCTATGGATAATGATTTTACAGTGAAAATATTTTTGACCAGTAGGATATGGAGATGGTAAAGCAATAATGATAATACAAGAACACAAATAGATCTCACCAAAAAGTTAATCAATGAGTGAGGATGATGTGGAGAATTTCTCTACTATGGTCAGTGTTATCCTCTAAATTCATTCAAAGGTGAAAGTTATAGACAACTGCCATCCTCATTAGCTCATTTCAAAAACATTTATTATTGCATTCAGTTGTTGGACACACATCACCCATCTCTTGTAGACATGCACCTATGTTTCTTGAAATACTCTAAGCAGTAGTCATTCATGGGATGACTAATGCTCAGAGTTGTGTAAGAAACATAAAAGAGATGGGGGATGAGTCTCAAGGAAAAAAAATGTAAAAAAAATTATTCGGTATAATATGCAGATGAGGATGAAAATTTCACTTTATTCTGTTCCCTAAAATGGGCAATGCCTCCCATATATGAGAATTATACAATTGGAACTAGTTATTAACTTGCGACCTATTTAAGGTGACATTTAGGGGGCATAAAAAATATTGTATGCCATTCAAGGGGTCATAGTGGCGCATGTTAAGATATATGAATCATTGGGGAATCTAGGAATTTTCTATTTATAAGATAAATCACTTTTTTAATACATAACATCCACTAACAAAGTCTATTCATACCTATATTAAAATGAGTCATCAATTCTTTCTTAAATCTCCAAACCACATGAAATATAATATAGGAAATTAAGTTGTAATAAGAAACCCAAATATGATAAACAAAAATAATAAAATCTAATTCAATAAAATAGAATTTATCAAAAAGTATTGATAAAACATTTTAATAAATAATGATTTATTTCATACACATTGATAGCAACCAAATATTCCAAGGGGTGGAACCGAAAAAGTAGACCTAAAATGATGAATACATAAAAATAATTTCTAATATATATAATTTTACAAATTTCATTTTATTTTTTGAAGAAAATAATGTATAAAACCAATGATTATAGAGAGTCCATATCATATGCATTAACCCATCCATGAGATTCTAGGGAGGTCTGTAAAGAAGTTGACTTAAAGTAATAATGCACATCAATAAGAAATATCACAAATAAAGGATTAGAACACACCAACCCTTGAAATGTCTATCCAATACACATTTATATATATATATATGATGGAATTTATAATACACACAATTGTTAAATTAATGCATATTTAAGCATAATTTTTAATGAAAATAAATATAATCAATTCCTATCTTGGAAATCCAGAACCATAATTTGTGAATAAATAATTATAAAATCACCATTAAATTATAAGATCTATAAATTCATATAAATAAATAGAATGATATATATTTACACACACACACACACACACACACATATATATATATATATATATATCTTTATAAAATAAACTTAAATTGATAAAAATGTATGTAACATTTATAGTATAATTTCACAACATAGTAAAATAAAAATAACCCCATACTAATTCAGAAAATAATGAGTCATGGAAAATAAATATATATTGTATCACCCTTACAACGATTTCTCTTAAAATAAAAGAAAACAATTATAAAACAAATAATTTTTTATAGAAAAACGCTTCCACAATAATATTAAAATATAATTAAAAAATAAACTCCCTTACAAGAATTACATAAAATCAGCTTCAGTTGCTGCTTATCACCATCATCAGACAGAGAGTCAGTTTTATAAATATAACGACCCAAAGTTTTTCAATGTAAATTATATTCTTATAATTATGTCATAAAATAACATGAAAACACAAAATAATGAACTACTAAGTGAAAAGTGACCTTTAAACATTAGTTTTTCACTTCTGTGTTTGGAATTTTGAGAATCTCACATACACGGTTGTGTTCAAGATGATTTTTGGAGTCTAATGAAACAAAAATAATTTTTTGTGAATAGTAATATATCCTTAGGAATAGTAACATACCCTTATGAATAGTAATATGACCCTTATTAATAGTAAATCATCCAACATAAGAGTAACCTTACCTATGAATAATTAAATAAAATTTAGACATCCCAGAAAGTGACAATTTGACCTTATTAAATGTTTTGGTATTTTGTAAGTCATAAATAATTACTTATAATTAATTATTTTATTTGAAAGAAAATTTATTTCCCTAAAATGTATTCATAAATTATTGAATCAATGTATTATTGTTTTTAGATAATTTTATAAGACCCTGCATAATTTTTGAAAGCACTATAAAATCAGTTTTAATTTTAAAAACTGTTTTTTTAAGTAAATTATGATTTTAATTAAAAATTAAATTCATAATATTTAGAGAATTATTTTTGAAAAATTAAAATCATTTTTGGATTCATGTCAAAAAATAGTTGGGGTAAATTTTTGGTATTTTTCTGAGATACTTAAATTTTTTATGAATAGTGAAATACCGTAATTTACAAAAATACGCTAAATAAGCTAATTATAGAGTCATGTGTGATGTTCTGCTGATGTAATCCCACTTGGTTCGGGATCACATGAAAAAATTAATATTCTTGGTCATTCAAGACTCATTATTCCCTATCTTAGGGAAATCAATAAACAAATGAATTTAATATTAAGGAAACCCCTCTCCCCTCCACTATAAAAGTCACCCTTCACACCCTCATTCCCTCGTACCTCTCAAGCTCCAAGACAATTAAAAACTATACTCAAACTCCTTTCCTATCCCCTACTACACGTCTAAGAGCTTTTGGTCTCATCAAAATATCAATATTTGGCCCTTAAAAAGGTTCTCAAGAGGATGATTCAAGAGGTAATTTCTCTCCCTCTTCTCCTTTAATTTCCTTTCAAGTTCAAGTTCATTTCTTGATCTCTCCCCACATATATTCATCCAAATGGTATTGTAACTCCAGTATTATAAATACAATGTAAATTTATGATTATAATGGGATAATATATCATCCAACCCCCTTTACCTCTTCCTTTTATTTTATTAAAGAGAATGTAGTTCGTGAGGTGTTAATTTATCACCTTCAAGAACGACATGCTTTCTTATTCCATTTCTACCTTCATATCTCATCATGAAACCATTTTTATGGTTGAACCAGAATATTTTACATGTATTATGTCCTATTTAAAGTTCTGGAACTAACTTATGAACATATTACTAAGTGATAAATTAAAACAAGTTCATTGTGATCGAAATAACCGCCCAAATTTACCTAAACAATCTTCATTTAATTCTTATCAAATTATTCATCCACATAGATATAATATGATTCTTTATAATATCATTAAAACTCCTTTAATCTCATTAATAACATGTAATATCCGTTATGGATGTTTACCCATGTTCTACCCAAACTTCAATTTAAGAATACAAGTGAACCACTCAATAAAATCATAAAAACAAACATTCTCGAATAATGTTTGTAAACGCTATAACTCATCCAAAGGAACATAAAATCACTTAATGAAATCATAATGAACAATATTAATGTATAAAAGGTTCTTTAATTTCTAATTATTGAATATAATTTCATTATACATGACATTAAATAGAAGGAAGTATTCAGATTCAAGGTAAGGGGAAATCTCGAACCCAATTTTCTTCCTTCGGGTTCTCCCTCTTTCAATCCATTTTTGATATGGTTACTCCTTATAGATCATTTGATCATCATTGTCTTTAATTTTTGGGATATACATGTTCGTCACTGGTTTTTATGTCCAACAAAATGTTTTCCAAAAGAACTCTTCTTTTAAGAACACCCCTTTTACTTCTCACTCAAAGTGGACGGTTCTTGTAACATGTATGTTATTCCCTCGTTCTCTTGGGAACCTAAATCTTATGAATGTGTTATTATGAGATGAAACCAATTCCTTTCCATGGTTTAGTTATGTACATTTTTTATATGTGTTCTTTGTGGAAAGTGTGATGGTGATAATGTTATGATGTGACGGGTGCGCCCGGAATTATATAGCGCAATATGAATGCTTCAATGTGACGAGTGTGCCCGAAATTATACAGTGCTCCAATGCACTGGGTAAAATGAGGGATATCATGAGTAAATGTGAAATGATGTGTGAACAAGATGCTAGCTCGGTTCACAAGTATGTGTGTTAGTTAACCACTAAGAAATGATGTTTCATTTTTATACATTGCCACATTTCAAGTCTTTTTTTATGCTCCTCTCATGTTTATGATATTTTGCCTATTTTATGACTATGTTCACCTCATTCTATATTATTATTATCTATCCTCTTTCTAGGATTCTATCTCACCCCTTTTGATGTATATCCTCAAGTGTCTACATGTACTAATGAGAGGGCAAGTGCCAATAAGAATCTAGAGAAGAAGAAATTAAATAAATGTTTATGCCTGATGTTGTATTTGTTATGTATGGTCTTAGTTTTCCCATGACACTAAACCTTTGGATCCTCTATGTGTAATAATATTATTATTGTTTATATTTGAAATGATTAAATAGTAATTTAAGAAATGTTTGGGTCTCTATAGTTCATATCAGAGGAAAGGTTTTGTTAATTTTGGAATTAGGATTAGTGAACCCTGGGAAAACCTACAGCATGAGACAATGTACAAATATTCAAAAAAGAATATTTACATACGGATCTCATATGTTATGTTTTTGGTATAAATTGTTTAAATGAATAAGTTATTCATGACTTGTTTACTTATATTTTTGTCTAACCTTTTCTATTTTAGAAAATGGTGGGAACCAGGAGAAATTAGGCCAACAACTCTTGCGAGGGACAATGCTACGATTTCCTGAACGATATCCCAAATGATTTGGTAGGTGGATTTCAAAACATTATGGAAATTCTTACCCAATTATATCAGGTTATGAACAATAACCATAATAATGGGGAACGTCCTCCTTCACCAAAGAGGGACCAACTGGCTATCGAATGTTTTATGCGGCAACGACCACCGACATTTTGTGGATCTTACGATCCACTAGTTACGGAACAGTGGGTCAACTCCATGGAGAAGATCTTTTCTATACGTCACTGTTCTGAGATGGAAAAGGTGACTCTAGTCGTTCATCATCTAGATGGAGAAGCTGATCAATGGTGGTCCTTGATTAAGAAGACCAAGCCAAGGGAGGAAATTGAAGAGATGGAATGGGAAGACTTTAAGATAATGTTTCTTAATAAGTATTTCTCACTAACTCTTGTCACGAATATGGAGAGAGAATTCATAGAGCTCAAGAAAAAAGAATGATAATTTTTCACAACCTATGAAGCGAATTTCACAAGGCTCTCAAGGTATGCTTCGGGTTTTTTATCAAAAATGATAGCAAAAATGATATATTATTTGTGGATTAAAACCACACCTTCAAAAAGCTCTTGAAATTCAAGACTTTTGGATTTATGAAGAAGTTGTTCGGTGAGATCTCAAAGTGGATATGGAGTTTGGAGAATGGTCCCATGGCTATGGGGATAAGAAACAAAATATGGCTTTTCAAATCGGTGGATCTAGTGATAAAGGTGGGAAGAAAACTCAACAACCCACATGCCAAAAATGTGGAAAGTTGCACCATGGGAACTGCCTCAAAGGGATGGGGAAATGCTTCAACTCTGGGAAAGAAGGAAATCATGCTCAAGAGTGTCAAAAAGACACAAAAATGAAGAAGAATGTAGCTGATGAAAGAAGATAACCACTCATGGTTCAATGCTACAACTATAGAGAGATATGGCACTATGAAAACATGTGCACTAAACCTCGAGTTCTCGAGGGTAATCAGCATCAGAAGCCGCCAAAGCCAAAGGAACATGGGAAGGCTTATGCCATCACTACTATGGAGGTGGATCATGATAATGAAGTCGTACAAGGTACACTTCCTATTCACTGAAGAATGTAAAAAGTCTTATTTGATTCTGGTTCTACGCATTCCTTTATATCTTCCAAGTTTTCTAGAACTATAGAATCAAATCCCCTAACCCTTGAAGTAGATATATCTGTTAAAACACCACGTGGTGCAATAATTACAACCCAAGTGTTTGACTCTTCTGCTGTTGGCGTATGTGGGAAGATTCTTCCGTCAGGTCTCGTAATACTTCCCTTGGTGGAATTCGACGCTATAATGGGAATGGATTGGCTCTTTTTGTATAGAGCACATGTCAACTATCGGAAAAAGGAAATATCTTTTTATATTTTGAACCATCCCATGCTCCTCTACAAATGCACGGAAGATCATGAATCTCTTTTGAAAAATCATGCAATGGTGTGGGTGTTGATTCCCTATAAAGAAGCATACCTCACCCAAATGGTTGAGTTGATGGAAAGTACTAACCTTGAGGAAATTCCCATCGTAAGGGAATATAATGATGTATTTCCAAAAGAGTTACCTAGAATTCCCCCGGATCATGAGGTAGATTTCTCAATTAAACTCATACCTGGAGCTACTCCTATCTCGAAGTGTCCATATAGGATGGATCCTATCGAACTAGAGGAGATAAAGAAGTAGCTTCAAGAGAATATGGACAAAGGGTTCATATGCCCTAGTGCATCACATTGGGGTGCACCAGTGCTATTTGTAAAGAAGAAGGATGGAACAATGCGGTTTTGTATCGATTATCGTGAACTCAACAAGATCAACATAAAGATAAAGTATCCTATCCCAAGGATTGATGACTTGTTCGACCAGTTAGGAGGATCTCAATAATTCTTAAAGGTGGATCTTCGTTCTGGATATCATCAGGTATAGGTAAAAAATGAAGATATTCAGAAAACTACCTTTTGTACAAGGTATGGGAACTATGAGTTTTTTGTGATACCATTCAGACATACTAATGCCCCTGCAATTTTCATGGATTTGACAAATAGAGTCTATATACATTACCTCGACAAATTTGTGGTAGTGTTTATCGATGATATTCTCATCTACTCCAAGAGAAAGTAGGAACATGAAGAACATCTAAGACTTGTGTTGGTGACATTGAGAAAGGATAAATTGTACGCCAAGTACAGCAAGTGTGACTTTTGGATTAATTAAGTCACATTTTTGGGACATGTGATCAAAAGTGAGAGAATTTATGTGGATCCTTCAAAGACAAAGGTGATTGAGGAATGGTCCATGCCCTCTAGTGTCATAGAAATCCGTAGTTTTCTTGGATTAGATGGGTACTACCGATGTTTTGTGAGAGACTTCTCATGATTGTCAAGTCACCTAAATAAGATAATAAGGAATGGGGTAAAGTATGTCAGGATAAAAGAATGTTTGGGAAGCATCAATGAGCTAAAGAGAAGGCTGATCAATGCACCTATAGTCACACTACCAAAAAGTGGAGAAAGTTTTGTGATATACAGTGATGCTTCAAAGAAAGGCTTGGGTTGTGTACTCGTGAAAAATGACAATGTGATATCCTACGCCTCACGGTAGTTTGTGATCCATGAGCAGAACTACCCGATGCATGATCTAGAGCTGGAAGCCATGATTTTTTCCTTGAAAATCTAGTGGCACTACCTTTATGGCGAGAAGTGTAACATATACACCGACCAAAAGATCCTGAAGTATATATTCACACAAAAGGAGCTTAACATACATCAAAGGAGATGGTTAGAGATAATCAAGGATTACAATTTCTCAATTCATCGTCATCATAGAAAGGCGAACAAGATAGCTGATGCTCTAAGAAGAAAGGAACCTGCTACTCTATCCTTGTTGTGGATTGAGAAAGACCCTATCTTCTTGGATATTCAAAGAATGGATTTGGAAATCATAAAGGTAGGGGATATAGCCTACATTTCCCAAATGATTGCGCAACCATCCATCTAAGAGAAGATTAAGGAAGCGCAAAGGGATTATGTGGAGATACAAAAGAGGGTGAATGCAGTAAAGGAAGGGAGGATTCAAGAGTTCCATATCGATGATGATGGTCTAATTCGGTTTGGAACTCGGCTTTGTGTGCCTTCATCACCCGGGATAAAGAAGAAGCTTTTGGATAATGCACATAGCTCAACTTTCTCTATCCATCCTGGGAGTACCAAGATGTACCATGATCTCTGAGAACACTTCTCGTGGGATAACATGAAGAAGTAGATTTCAGAATATATATCAAGGTTCTTGGTATGTCATCAAGTTAAAACCGAGTGAAAATAGTCCAAAGGTATGAGGCAGCCATTGTCTATACCCATGTGTAAATGGGAAAATGTTAATATTGACTTTGTCACGGGCCTCCCAAAGACGTCAAAGGGAAATAATCTGATATGGGTTGTCATTGATTGACTCACCAAGACGAACCATTTTATTTCTATTCGAGAAGATCTCTCTCATGAACAACTTGAAAAGTTATATGTGAAGGAAGTGGTGAGACTACACGGTGTACCACTCTCAATTGCCTCTCACCGTGATCCAAGGTTCACATCTATGTTCTGGAGGAGCCTTCAACATTATTTGAGTACTGAATTAAATTTCATCACTTCCTACCACACCCAAACTGATGGGCAGTCTAAAAGGACTATTTAGACGCTTGATGATATGCTAAGAGCCTGATCTCTGGAGTTCAATGGTGGTTGGGATCAGCATCTCCCATTGGTTGAGTTCTCATACAACAATAGCTTCCACTCGAGTATCCAGATGGCTCCAAATGAAGCTCTGTATGGAAAACAATGTAGAATTGCAACCTGTTGGGATGAAGTAGGAGAAAAAAAGCTACTTGGACCTGATCTTGTTCAAGAGATGACAGAGAGGGTTCAAGTCATCCCAAAACACATCAAAGTTGCTCAAAGTTGGAAAAATAGATATGTTGACAACCGTTGATGGGACTTGGAGTTCGACGTTGGAGATAAAGTCTTCCTTCGAATATATCCATGGAAGAGAGTCATGCGATTCGGGAAGAAAAGGAAACTAAGCCCAAGGTATATTGGCCCCTTTGAAATCCTTGACCCCATAGGATCTGTGGCCTATCGTATTTCACTTCTACCAAATATGGCTCAAGTTCATGATGTGTTTCATGTATCACTACTGAGGAAGCACATACCAGACCACTCACATGTACTAAACTCAGAGGTGGTGCAGCTGGAAGATGATCTCTCCTATGAAGAGCAGCCAGTAAAGATTTTGGATCGGAGAGACAAGGTTCTACGCAACAAGAAAAACCATCTGGTCAAAGTGTTTTGGAGGAACCATAAGTTTGAGGAAGCAACTTGGGAACTAGAAGAGGCAATGAAGGAGAAACACCCTCACATGTTTGTGTAAAGTGAAATTTCGGGGGAAAAATTTCTTAAGGGGGTAAGAATGTAACGACCCAAAGTTTTTCAATGAAAATTCCATTATTATATTTATGTCATAAAATAACATGAAAACACAACATAATGAACTACTATGTGATAAGTGACCCATAAAAATAAGTTTGTCACTTCTGTGTTTGTAATTTTTGAGAATCTGACATACACGGTTGCGTCCAATATGATTTTTGGAGTCTAATGAAACAAAAATGATTTTCAATGAATAGTAATGTACCCTTAGGAATAGTAACATACCCTTATGAATATTAATATTACCCTTATGAATAGTAAATCATCCAACATAATAGTAACCTTACCTATGAATAATTAAATAAAATTTAGACATCTTAGAAAGTGACAATTTGACCTTAGTAAACGTTTTGGTATTTTGTAAGTCATAAATAATTAATTATAATTAATTAATTAATTTGAAAGAAAATTTATTTCCCTAAAATGTATTCATAAATTATTGAATCAATGTCTTATAGTTTTTATATAATTTTATATGACCCTACGTAATTTTTGAAAGCACCATAAAATCAGTTTTAATCTTAAACACTGTTTTTTTAAGTTAATTATGATTTTAATTAAATATTAAAATAAATAATATTTAGAAAATTATTTTTGAAAAATGGAATTCATTTTTGTATTCTACACGTTGAAAAATGGTCGGGGTAAATTTTTGGGGTTTTTCTGAGATACTTGAATTTTTTATGAATAGTGAAATACTGTAATTTACAAAAATACACTAAATAAGCTAATTATAGAGTCATGTGTGATGTTCTGCTGATGTAAGCGCACTTGTTTCGGTATCACATGATAAAATTACTATTATTGGTCATTCAAGACTCACTATTCCTTGTCTTAGGGGAAATTAATAAACTAATGATTTTTATATTAAGGAAACCCCTCTCCCCTCCACTATAAAAGCCACCCTTCACACCCTCATTCTCTCACACCTCTCAAGCTCCAAGCCTTCTCTAAACTCGGTCCAAAAACCTTCCCTAGACCCTCCCCCACGTCCAAGTTCTTTTGGTCTCATCAAAAGACCAAGCATAGTCCCTTAATGAGGTTCTCAAGAGGATGATTCAAGAGGTAATTTCTCTCCCTCTTCTCCTTTGATTTCCTTTCAAGTTCTAGTTCATTACTAGATATCTCCCCACCTATCTTCATCCAAATGGTATTTTAACTCCAGTATTATACATATACTGTAATTGTATGATTCTAATGGGATATTATATCATCCAACCCCCTTTCCCTCTTCCTTTTATTTTATTAAAGAGAACGTTGTTCGTGAGGTGTTAATTTATCACATTCAAGAATGACATGATTTCTTCTTCCATTTCTACCTACAGATCTGGTCATGAAACCATTTTTATGGTTGAACAAGAATATTTTATATGTATTATGCCCTATTTAATGTTCTCAAACAAACTTATGAACATATTACTAGGTGATAAATTAAAACAAGTTCATTGTGATCCAAAAACTGCCCAAATTAACCTAAACAATCTTCATTTAATTATTATCTATTGATTCATCCACATTGATATAATATGATTCATTATAATATCATTAAAACTTATGTAATATCTTTAATAACATGTAATATCATTTATTTATGTTTACCCATGTTCTACCCAAACTTCAATTTAAGAATACAAGTGAACCACTCAAGAAAACCATAAAAACAAACATTCCTAAATAATATTTTTAAACTCTATAACTCAGAAAAAGGCACATAAAATCACTTAATGAAACCATAATGAACAATATTAATGTATAGAAGGTTCTTTAATTTCTAATTAATGAATATAATGTCATTATACTGGACATTAAAGAGAAAGAATCATTCAGATACAAGGTAAGGGGAAATCTCGAACCCAATTTTCTTCCTTCGGGTTCTCCCTCTTTCACTCCATTTTTGATATGGTTACTCCTTATAGATAATTTTTTCATCATTGTCTATACTTTTTTGGGATATTAATTTTTGTCACTATTTTTTATGTCCTGCAAAAAAATTTCCAAAAGAACTCTTCTTTTAAGAACACCCCTTTTACTTCTCACTCAAAGTGGACAGTTCTTGTAACATATATGTTATTCCTTCTTTCTCTAGGGAACCCAAAGCTTATGAATGTGTTATTATGAGATGAAACTAATTAATTTACATGGATTAGTTATGTATATTTTTTATATGTCTTCTATGTGTCATGTGTGATGATGATAATGTTATGATGTGACGGGTGCGCCCGGAATTATATAGCACAATATGAATGTTTCAATGTGATGGGTGTGCCCGGAATTATACAGCACTCCAATGCATTGGGTAAAGTGATGGATATCATGAGTAAATGTGAAATTATGTTTGAAAAAGTTTCTATCTTGGTTCACAAGTATTTTTGGTAGTTAACCACTAAGACATGATGTTTTATTTAAATGCATTGCCACATTTCAAGTCTTTTATTTTATGCTCCTATCATGTTCATGATATTTTTCCTATGTTATGACTATGCTGACCCCATGCTATATAGTTCTTATCTATCCTATTACTGGGCTTCTAGCTCACCCCTTTTGATTTATATCGTCTGGTGGCTACATGTACTAAGGAGAGGAAAAGTGCCAATAAGAAGCTAGAGAAGAAGAAATTCAATAAATGTTTATGCTTGATGTTGTATTTGTTATGTATGGTCCTAGTTTTCCCAAGAAACTAAACCATTGGATCCTTTATCTGTAATATTATTATATTGTTTATCTTTGAAATAATGTAATAGTAATGTAAGAAATGGTTTGGTTGCTATAATAAATCAATTTTATCATTCATTTAAAGTGTTTTTATCCAAAACCTCCATTGTTTATAAAGTGGAAAAAACTTCATTTAATTTTTTTATCTTCCGACTAGTGGTGATTCACTAACATTACAAAATAATGAAAAAATTAATCTTGTAGAGAAAGATAGGGTATAGATGTATACAATGAAACATATTTATTCAAACCAATAATTTAAAAAGACTAAAATATGATAACCAAAATAGTAGTCAATAAATCAACGAATCATAAACAAAAGAAAAACAATATACAAAAACTGGAGCATAAATACAGAAATAATATTATAATCTAAAAATAAAATTGGAAAACCTCAGATCCAGATCTCAAAACAAAAAATACATAAAGAAAATTAAAACTTACAGAGGAAAAAATAGGCCTACCTTGCTAGGTTGAAGAAAATCCAAGACCGTCGGATCCAGATCTCGATTTTTTCATTGGAAACCCAAACTGTAACCAAACACTAGATTTTAGATGATGATTGAGCAACAGTGGCAGTGGGTTTGTGTGATTTGAACTTCTATTCACTGAGGAGGAGCACCAGAAATGGGTGGATTCCATGGAAAGCTTCTCATAATGTGATGGGTTCGTAATAAGTTTAGTTTTTTTAATTAGATCGTGACACATTTATCAGCACTTTTAAAAAGGCACTATTAAAGAGTCTTCTTACCAGTGCTTATTATCTTAGTGCTGATAAAAGGAATATTTATCAGTGCTTTTTTGGAACTGATAAAATTTGGTCTTAATCAGCAATAAAGTGTTTGCACTGATACTTATGTATTTTCTCAGTGCTAAATAAAGCACTACTAAAGATTTCTTTTATCAATGCTTAATACTTAAGATTTGATAAAATATTTATAATTATAATTATATTTTAAAATAATTAAATATATATATACTTAATCGATATACAAAAATGTAAATATAGTAAATATATTCCTTATTTAAATATATTTATTAGAATTTTATAAATATTTACATATACAATAATTTATTTATTATTATATAAATATTTTTAAAAAATAATATTTATATCATTATATATATATATAATTATATATAAATATAATAAATATATATAAATATTAATATAGTAAATATATTCATTATTTAAGTAAATTTATTATAAATTTAATAATTATTTGAATATATATTATTATTTATTTTTATTATATAAATAATTTTAATAAAATGTTTATTTATTTATAATTATAAATATAGTATGTACATTTTTAAATATATTTATTTATAAATATTTTAAATTAAATAAATTTTTTAACATTATTAATAAATGTCTAATTTTAAGTGAATGCGTGTTAAAAATGGGTGAAATTGAATAAATTTAAAATATGTATATTTTTCAATAATATTGAGAAAATTGATAAGTTTTTTTTTTTGAATTGTATATAAAAATGCATTATTTAGGTATATGTCAAATCAATATAACACACATTTGATCTATGTAAAATTGAAAAAAAAATTACCTTTAATTATATGTTCATTACTCTATGAAATTAGTTCGTATTTTTAATTCATATCAATTTTTAATTAAAAATAATTATTCACTAAATATAGCACATCAGTATTTTGTAATATATAAATAATATTTATATAAATTAATATATATCTATATATTTAATATATACTATTTATTTACATTATCAAAAAATCATTTAATTAATAAAATGTTTCATATTTTTCTCAATTTACATATTTTTTATTTTAATTTGTTTAATCTTAATTTTTCATGAATATATTTTTAATACATAATATTTTTTAGTATTTATAATATATAAATAATATAATCACTTTATTAATTTCAATCCATAACTATTTAATTAATAAAAAAATTAATATTTTTTCATAAACACATTTTTTATTTTTATTTTTATTTAATTATTTCATTTTATTTATTCATGCCATTTTCAATGATAAAAAACCCTGATAAAGAACTCCTTTATAAGCGCTAAAAATAAAGCACTGATAATGGGTACCCCTTATTACTGCTGAAAATAAAGCCCTAAAAAGGGTTCCTTTTGTTAGGGACTAAACAAAAGTGCTAATAAAGGGTTAATTTTATCAGCGTTTTCTTTAGCGATGGTAAAGATGCCATTTAGAAACACTTTTTTCAATCATTGACAAATACTTTCACTATTAAAATCTAGTTTTTTAGTAGTGGTAGATCCCTGCATCTAACTCACCCTTAGAGGGACCTAGTAACCCTTCGGGGCCTGGGTGAAACTGAAGGAGGTCTCAAGCTTCTCCAACAATCCCTCCTCCTCATCTGAAACATTTCCCTTGTACTTTCCCTAATCCAACCACTAGAAATCACAAAGCATCCACTTTCATAGATCATATTCCTCGGCTGGATCAACCCTACAGTAATTAACCAGATCAGTATGTTGAACCTCTACTGCCAGAGCCACACGCAGACGACAACCAGGTGCCATAGCTGAAAAGGTAAACAAATATTCCCTAAGCCTAAGTAGTATGTAATATTATTTTGTTATATATTTATCTCATTTATTCATTTCATCCTTCCCAAAACATCCGAATTAAAATATGAACAATAGACATTTTGATGAATTTACCATTCCTATGTCTCTAGCCTTCAAGAAGGACCAACTTAATTTGTTGTTCAATAATCTCATATTTCATGCATTGAATCATGGGGGTCTAAAATCATATGACCTGGGTGGTCTCTCTGGCCTATGTCATGTACCGTGGTCAATTGAAATTTTTTCCATATCATCACATACAATTATCACTGTGCCTAACTCCAAAATCCATCCTGTGTCTCAACCATCATCTTGGATAGCACTCTGTCATGACCCCCTTCCTCCAAAGATACTACAATGAGGGTAGAGAGATAATGACCTCTGAGTCCCACCTCCAGTAGGCCATGGGTTGGTGACTAGCACCAAGGGTGTACAAATCTCACAAATATGGTAGGCATTTCCCTTTAATATGGAAAGAAGACAGGGATATAAGATGGATCAACCATAATACAACTCCAAGACACAAAGTAAAAGAAATCCAAAACCCATCCCACATGCATGTGTAAAAAAGAACTATTTCAATACAAAAGTCTATAAAGAAAAATACCAAATGCAAATCTAAGAAGTGACACAATAATTGGAAAGATCTGAGCTAGTATGGTCCGGCATGGTCCGCAAAATCCTCTTCGAAAATAGAAAATGGTTTATATATGTTGGGTGAGTATACAAGTATACTCAGTAGGAAAACCAATGTCTCTCGTGAACATGTGAAAGAGGCATACTAATGAAATCGTGAGAAAATAGTAGAACCAAATAGCACATAAGTAGGAATATTAACCACCCCAACCTCACCAAGGAACATTCACTAAATAATGTAAGTCAAGTAATATAATAAAAACACTTCAATGGTAGGGTACCTCATACCACATTTCCACTAGTTATGACACTCTTTTCTGACATCGGATATCTTGGAACTCTAATCCCATTTGCACATCACAAGACAACTCTCCTGCACATGCATGGTCCAAAACCCATAACACAACCTACCCACACACACATGGGCCTCACAAACCACATGACATCTCATCTTGAAGACACATAAGAAAAACGAATACTCTCATCCAGAAGACACTGGGGAAAAACACAAACCACATTTCCCGAAGACATCTAGGCCAGCACATCTCGTCCGAAGAAACTTGGTCCATCACAACCCCCATCTTAGTCAACTGACAGACCTCTGTCCATCATAGCATATTCCATACAAGCCTCAATTAGTAAATAAAGTGGGAAAGAGAGGGTACCTATCCATCCATACTCCACACCAGATCATGGGAAAGACACCCTACCCCATGACGATGCAGTTGTTCAGAACATAGTGATCAACTAGGGTGGGGTGCGTATAGAAATCACATTAAAATACCAGCATGTTCATATATGATACCAAACACTCATTCCTAACCTATCGGTTCATAGACAAACCACAAAACCACAACATTTCCACCTTTGATGCTACCTCAAAATGTAAAAAACAATAAAATGACCCACAAAACCCAATTCACATTCGCAACTAATTTAATTAACCATTTACATTATTTATTAACCAGTTCAGTTATCCATTCCATCACTACCTTGGAAACTATAAATCAAAACATTGAAAAGGAAACACAATTTTCCAAAGGCAAATATCCCTAATAAATTAAATGAATTCACATTAAAGACACATCATTCAATGACCTCTATGTCTAACAACAATTCATGACATGTCATACATTAAACTCTAGATACAATGTGGTGTTTTATGCTTGTTAACAATAGCAAAGAACCCATGCCATCCATCATCATCCTTCTTCAAATTCATCCCTCCTAATCCATCCTTCTAACCAAATAATCCCTCAACTCACAACCAGGTCAAGCAACAAACTAAATCGCAACCCGGTTTACAGCCCGGCAGCACCAACACACCATGACCCAATCACCATATCCACCAAACCAACCCCATGTGCACAACTCTACCCACAGCCACATCCCAACATGAACCAAATCATAACACACTTGGATTATCATAGAAATAGTATAATCCTGGGGTATTCATTTCTTAGCCGAATTTAAGTGCTTAAAAATTTTCATATATAATCATTCAACAAGAAACAAACAACATTCCATAAACCAATTCTTTGTGCTAGAAAGGACCCCCAACAACCACAATTTTTAGTGGGTAGTCGACCCATACAAATCCAAATATCAGAAAAACAATCAAACAACATGAAAATGAATAACTTTTCCCCATCCCATATATATTTATTTTTTAATTGGTTCAATTTTATTTCTTAATTGGTATTTAAAAAAATCACCATGGAAAACATTTGTAGTCCTACCCCTGATGAGAAAAAAATTAAGAGAGACAACGAAAACCTACTTGGAAAATAATTTTATTGGAACTTCTTAGTATCATTGGAACAGGGTCACACATGTAGAAGGAAAAATCATGGTAAAAGAACAAATTGAAAGATACATCATCTTATTTGACTACTACTGTAAGAAGGGTTTGGGGCGTGTAAGGTCCCAACCCCAATTTTCACGAGTTGGTGCCTTATTAAATTACATTGGCATAAAAATAAGGAATATGCATTCTGAAGGACATAGTAGGTTATTAGCATTGGAATCACGATACATACATAAGTTCATCATTACAACATTAAACGAAAAACAACATATAAATTCCTTCAACAACATCCATAACTCCAAGGTTATTTTTGAATGTCAATCATTACAAAAATATTCAAATCCTGAGAAAATGTAATATATGAAATGGGTTATAAAGACCCAAATATTTCCATGTAATTTTTCTAATAATATGGAAATATTATGAGTCTTCAAAAATTGACGGCATGTGATTTTGAGGCTCGGTGTGCCCGGAATGAATTTTTAAACATTTTTTTATGGTACATTCAGTAAATGCACTAGCAACATTTTTTAACTTTTTAATCGGTGATTGGATTAAAAATCGGGTGGCACCATTGAATCCACAGTGCTAGGATTCACTTAAGCGAGACCTCACTTCAACTGCAGTACGTCGGGAGAAAAAGATAGATTTTGGTACTTTTAAAAGAATAATAAAATAACATAGTAATCTTATTTATTTATTTATTTTCCTTAAATAGAAAAGCAGAAGTGTGGAACCAATGATGTCTCCAGCCATAAAATGTCTTGACCATTCAAATCCTTTTTAACTGCACCGTTGGAATAAGGGAGGTTCCTATTAAATGATCTCCCAATAATTCCACAAGCGTTGCTGACCCTCCCCCTCTCCTATATTTATGAAGATGGAGGAGGGGTATTGGCACAACATCATCGAGCGAAGAAGTTCTGATTAAGTGACATGATGCCAACACCTTAGAAGATGGGATTTGTTTCGGTTATTGGAGATGAGCAACACTGAAATTCGAATATAATAACGACGATTGACCGGCATCGTTGACGGCTTGTTACAGGGATGACAAACAATGAGTCTTCCTCAATCATGGTCATTCTTCAAAGATCTCAAGGTAGGGTTTTATCTCATTTATTTTCATTTCAAGAGATTGTTGAATAATAAATATTCTTCCTTGTTAGGATGATAACATGGAGGGCACGGGCCAAACGAACAAGGCCTGGCCCCTCTGCTATTTTTTCTACCTTTGCGTTCTCTGTGAAAAATCGATGACATGACACCGGTGACTGACACCGGCAGAATATGTCAGTGGACAGAACCAACCGGCCATGATGGTGGTGGTGTTCCATCATGGGCCATAGGAGGAGGTTTTGGTGCTATGCCTTAGAAGTCAGTAGAGTAGCCAGCACCGGCCAACGAGAGTGGTGATGTGGTGTGTCGTCTCGTGTTGTCGGCGAAAAAGGGCCACATATTTTTAGTTGTGGCGAGGTCGAACAAGGTGGTTAGCATCAGCCAGCTGCAGGAGAAGGTAGCAGCACACCATCAGAAGAGTTGTGACTCTGACACCGTGACGGTGGGACCCACAGTGGGTCTGGTGGGTGACCGGGCAGTGCCAAAGGATGCTGACGCTCAGCCTTCCGAATGGAGAACCACCCCCCCCCCCCCCCCCCTCATGCCAGCTCGGGCTGGCCCTTCTCCAATGGGTTGTGCATTCTCAGTGAGCCGCGCTACACCGCAGGCTAGGCCGCACAAGCCTAGTGGGCCGCACCTCCACGGGCAGGGATGTATGAGCCCAGTGGTCCGTGCCTATGTGGGACGCACCGCGCGAGCCTTGCAGGCCAGACAGCACCCCCTTGTAGACCGAGCCCACCGCGGCCCCACCCAGCAGGTTTGGGTTGGCACAGACTGGGTCAAGCCAGGTCAATCTGAACGGGTTGGACTGGACCCAGACCCCACCATGCTCAGTTTCTTTTAAAGGGCCAAAACATGAGAACCGGGTGTCCGTTTCATGAACCGTCTATGGCTCCAAGACCTTTGGAGAGAGACAGTCCTTTTGGTATACTCCACTTGAGTTTTTGAGATAGTTAGAGTATGTATAGGTTGTATTGAACCCAAATCCAACCAGGCTGTCAGAACTGAAATGCTTATAACTCAAAGAACAATAATTTGATTGACGCACCGTATATGGAAAGGGAACCCTTATGACATGGAAGTACATTGGGTTACTCCTTTTGTGGATCTTAGTGGTGGTCGAGGTATGACTGATATCTAGAGGGGTAGACGCTAAGGAACTCAAGCGCACTGGGTGCGAGGAGTCCTGTGGCTGGTTGTAATGTGAAGAAAGAAAATTTATCCTGAGTGGTTCAACATCTATCAGATCATATGTGGTTCAGCGCTCAGCGATCTTATGTTGGTCAGCACATACTGATCATGTGTGGGTCATATCCTATGTGGGTCTGCAATGGTTACCACCTATCGATCCTATGTGGGTCAGCAGTAGTTTCTCTTAACATAATAAGATGATCTCGAATACATCTAATCATCAGTACTTCTGTATGTAAATTATACCCGGTGTGAGATAAGTCTTTTAACTTCATTGTGTTACATGTGGTACTACTATCTTCGTGGTGTTACTTGCGTTGTAGCTCTACCTTTGTGGTATTGTCTTCATGGTATTATGAGTGTGGTACTTATATCTTCGTTTTTTTATCTGTGTGGTACTTATACCTTCGTGGTGTTACTTTGTGATATTATTCCCTCATGTGTGATATGATTATATCTTCATAACATAGGTATATACATAAATAGAGTTGATTTCTATCACTTCGTGCTTTGAGTTTGCAGTCTTGCTTTGTGTTTTTTCCATTGTGGAACTCTTGGAGACCTATGGGGGTCTTGGGGTCCCTACCGTGCATCGTTATACTCACCACTTCATGGGTTATTCCCACACCTTATTGTGTCTCGTGCAGATGATGGACAATGTTGATCGAGGCTAAGGGATCTAGGACTAGAAGGTGATTGTAGGTGGAACATTTGGCATAACATGACATGGGGACTATAGATTGAGAGATGTAACTACCCATTCGGGTAGGATCCTTGGTGGATTATCCAGGAGCTTCTTTATATTTTCCAGTTGTACTTTTACTTTTCAGTAGGTCTGGTATTCCCCCCCTTTACATTCAGCACACTTTTTAATAAAGCAATTCACTTCATGGTTGCATCTTGTTGTGTTCTTATACTATGTGTTTGTATAGGTTATTATGAAAATGCCTTTCCATTTTAGGGATATGCCTTTCTAGTGTTAGTCTCCATCCCCTGGCCTATATAAGGAGGGCTTGGGATAGTCATGGCACGGGCCCCAAGGGACGATCCCTAACAAAGTGGTATTAGATGAGTTGGTTCTACAAAAGAACTTGAGATCTAATATTTTATATGAGGAAATAGTGTTAAGTTTTGTGAATGTGGTTTTTAGTAAGGGGTGTCTAGTGTTGTTGTGGTGGCCAAAGTATCCATACATTAGGACCATGAATTCTAAATTTCAACTCAGTGCACAGAAACACAGATTGCGTGGGTTTTTGAAAAGATTTTCTTGTAATCACTTTGAGTTAGCTCACCAGGTATAACTTATTGACCATGGAGCACCTCCTTTCTTTCTGGATGCTGCTACGCAGACAGCCAACTAGGATTCCCAAGAGAGTATGCGATGACGGCCCACCGATTGATGAGGCCTCAGTGCAGGTACCTCTTATAGAATTAGAACATTCGGTTGGTGTACTAGCAACACCACTACCAATTGGGAATCCATTACCACCAGTCCCCCTAGTACAGGGTGCACACCAACTGATAGCATTTCTTGATTTTCAGTGGCAGAGGCCACTAAGGTTCCAAGGAGAGACATATCTACAGGCGGCTGACAATTGGATGGAGTTTGTGGCCAGAGTTTTTCTCTTAGTGGGGACACTCGCTGATCTAATGGCGATCCTAGATGACAGACTCTTCTAGGGAGCATCTGGGAGATATTGGATTCTGACACTCCAGATACACGATAGGTTGACCTTCACCTGGGTGAACTTCGAGGGCCATTTAATGGTAGAGTTTGTCCCGATGACTCTACACTCAGTCCATATGCAAGATCTACCACACATACAACATGGCAACATCAATGTGGCCCAGTAGTCGGTGAAGTTCACTGATCTATCCCGCTACTCCACCGACATGGTACGAGACCCATTATTTAGGGCCCCAACCATTGATAAATGACTCCGAAAAGAGATCATAGCATCGATGATATCGTTTAGAATTCAGAAATAGGCTGGGGTGATAGAGAGAGAAATATTGGTGGAGACATTTCTAACTAAGCAGGCACCGATAGCGAGAACCACCACCAGACGTCGGGTTGCAGAGTCATCTGTAGCATGCAGTAGATAGATGATGTAGGGACCCAAGAAGGTCATACCATTGGGTGGACGACCTCAGGATACAGGGTCGGTGGTTTGGGAATCACAGGACATAGGAGGACTTATTAGGTGTAGGCAGTGCTACTCGTGCGGTGGGTAGGGTCACATGGCTCGTGACTGTCCGACCAGCCATATGAACGACCAGCAGAAGATCGAGGGATCACCGAGGTAGAGGTATAGATTCGATCGGGGAGGTCTGCAGGAAGTAGGAAAATGTATAAGAGGAGTTAGTTGTGTATTAAGTTGTGCGCGGTGATTATAGGTTCTACCACCACCACCTACAGGTGGTCCACCCCACCTAGAGGGAGAAGGTGGACCAGGACGAGCTCAGCTCCAGGTAGCTAAGGCCTACGACCACGGTGCTCTGGAGATGATTAAAGGTATGATATGTGTCCACTCCACCTTAGTTGCAGTACTTATATACATAGGTTTCAGTCACACATTTATTGTCATGACCCTTGTTCGATGCTCAGAGATTCTGATCAAGTTGTTGGCTCGATCCTTATAGATAGAGACTCTTACAGGAGGGGATTCGATGATTACACACTGGTCCCAGAAGTGTGAGATTACTCTAGGAGGCGAGATCTTAGGATGGGATCTTCTAGTAGCATTGTCAAGTCCTTAAGACATCATCTTGGGTATGGACTGGTTATCCACAGTCCATGCTCAGATTGACTATATTAGGAACAAAGTGCACTGTGTCTATGAGAATGGGACCATTTTTTCCTTCACTAGTGAGAAGGAAACCTTTGCAGTGCAACAAGGACTTGCTGAGAAGATTTTGCAGCCGATCACTCATCAGTTGGCTAGACTTACCCTTGAAGAAGTTGAAGTTGAGAGTTCAAGCTATCATGTAGTGGTGGACCAGTATGCTAATGTCTTTCTTGATGATGATCTAGGACTACCTCCGTGCAGAGAGGTAGACTTTTACATCGACTTGTACCCTGGAATGACACAGATATCTACACGGGCATATCGTATGGCTCCTACAGAGCTTTGTGAGTTACGGGTATAGTTAGAAGACATGCAGAGGAAGGGGTTCATATGGCCCAGTGTTTCTTCATGGACAGACCCGATTTTGTTCTCCAAGAAGGTAAACTGAAGTTTGAGACTTTGTGTGGACTACCAGAGACTAAATTAGGTGATCATGAAGAACAAGTATCCACTTTCGAGGATTGATGATCTTTTCGATTAGCTGAAGTGAGCTCATTGGTTTTCGAAGATAGACCTTAGATCAAGCTATCATCAGATCAGTGTACGAAATGAGAATATGCAGAATAAGGCCTTCAAATGACGATATGGCCACTATGAGTTCTTGGTTATACCATTCAGCATGACAAATGCCCTAGAAGTTTTATGGGACTCATGAATATGATATTTCACCCATACCTTGATCACTTTGTGGTGGTCTTCATCGATGACATCTTGATATACACAGTGTCGGAGGAGGAGCATGCCTATCATCTGTAGATAGTTCTGGATACACTCTGAGAGAACCAGCTTTATGGTAATATCTTGAATATCTAGTTCTATATATGATAGTTCCACTTGCTGGGACACATTATCTTAGAGGCTGGAGTTGTAGTCAATCTGGTGAAGATAGAGGATGTTCTAGCTTGGGATCCACCTAGGAGTGTTACCGAGGTGCAGAGTTTCCTGGGGATGGTTGGATGCTATCGGCAATTCATGCCTGACTTTTCCAGAGTTTCGGCACCCTTGTTAGCATTGATGAAGAAGGGATGACCCATCATATGGATGGTTTGATTCCAGAAGATTTTTCTGGATCTGAGGCAGAGACTGACTAGTTCCCCCATCTAGTGACTTCCAGAAGTTGGTGTTGGGTATATGTTTTATTGAAACACATCAAGGACTGGACTTGGGTGTGTCCTGATGCAGGAGAGAGCAGTGATCACCTACGGATCATGATAGCTGAGACACTATGAGAAGAACTATGTTTCCCATGATATAGAGTTATATACATTGGTCTTTTCCATGAAGATGTGGCAACAATACTTGATGGTTGAATGGTTTATAGTCTACTCAGATCACAAGAGTCTCAGGAATATCTTCTCTTAGAAGGACCTGAACCTGAGATAGCGGTGTTGGCCAGAGTTCCTCTAGGATAATGACTTTGAGATAGTCTATACTCCTGGGAAGCAGAAGGTGGTAGCAGATGCACTTAGTAGGAGGTCTAGTCTACTATTGCTTAGTGAGGCGATAGAGCATCTAGTAGCGATGCAAATATCCTTCATGGATAGAGATGGAGAAGCTTACCTCCAGTCGATGATAGTCACTCCCCAACTCCTTCAGTAAGTCAGGGAGGTGTAGCTCAGGGACATTGACTGTGAGACTTGATGTGATCAAATATCATTAGGATAAGAACCTGATGGATTTTTTGAAGGTGAGGAGAATGTCATCCTTTTTAGAGGACACACAAAGGTTTCAGTGGAGCTACGGGAGGATGTTTTGAGGTAGTTCCATACATCCAATATGAAGGTACATCTTGGTGTGGAGAAGATATACCAGGACCCCCGGCATCAACACTGGTGGCTAGGGATGATGAAAGTAGGGGTAGAGTTTGTTTCAGGATGCCTCACTTGTTAGCTAGTGAAGATCGAGCATCATGTTTTAGTAGACATAGCACATTGACTAGATGTGCCGGAGTGTAAGTGGGATGGAATCTCCATGGAATTTTGTCAGGACTTCTATGTAAATCAAGGGGACATGATTCCATCTATGTGATCATTGACCGACTCACCAAGTTAGACCACTTCTTACCTATCCGATAGCACGGATCAGTAGAGGGCTTGGGATGCCACTACGTACAGGAGATTGTGTGACTTTATGGGGTGTCATCGACGATCATATCTGACAGTGATTCATGTTTTACATCCTAATTGTGGAATGGATTATAGGAGGTTTTTTGGACTCAGCTATGTCCGAGTACTTCCTTTCATCCACAAACGGATGGATAGATGGAGCATACCATTCATACACATGAGGACATGCTTTGTGCTTGCATCCTAGATTTTGGCCGTAGTTGTGAGGATCACTTACCCTTGGTAGAGTTCGCATAAAAAAATAGCTATCACTCCACCATCGATATGGAACCATCTGAGGCCCTATATGGTTGACCTTATAGATCACCTCTATGCTGGATAGACCCAGGGGATTCAACTCTTATGGGTCCATAGTTGGTACGGGATACCACTGAGAAGGTGGAGATCATCCAAGAGCAGAAGAATACTACATAGAGTGGAAAAAAATATTATTCTAACAGAAGATGGAGTCCTTTGAAGTTTGAGGAGGGAGACCTTGTCTTCTTATGGGTCTCACCTCGATGAGGTTTACAGAGATTTGTCCAGGGCGGTAATATATCAACTAGGTTTATTGGACCATTTTTTATACATCAGAGGATAGGCAAGGGGCATACCGCTTGTCACTGCCACTACAGTTGGAGAGGGTGAACGGTGTATTCTATGTATCCCAACTGAGGAGATATGTGCCTGACCCATCTCACATCATTGACCATGGAGATTTGGACTTTGATGATGAGACGACGTTTACGGAGGATCTAGTGGATATTGAGGATCTACAGGAGTGAGTCCTTTATGGATGATTGATACCACTAGTGCATTTTCGCTGGCAGCACTAGAACCTCCAGGAGAGTACATGGGTATGAGAGGCTCAGATTTTTGCTCAGTACTCCCATTTGTTTTCTTAGTTTATGTTGTGGCATTCAGGGAAGAAAAGACCTAAGGTGGGGAGAATGTAAAGACCCATATTTTTCCATGTATTTCTTTTAATTAAATAGAAATATTACGACTCTGTAAATATTGATGGCGCGTGATTTCAAGACCCGATGTGCCCGGAATGAATTTATTAACTTTTTTTAATGTACGTTATGTAGACACGCGAGTAGCATTTTCTAACTTTTCAACTCGTGCTCAGATTAAACATATGAGAGAACCGTTGAATCTGTAGGACCAGGATCCACTTAAGGAATACTTCACTTCAAATGCAGTAGGTCGAGAGAAAAAGATAGATTTTGGGACTTTTAAAATAATAATATAATAACTTATTTATTTTATTTCTTCGTTCTTTTCCTCCAATGGACAAGCGGCGGTGTGGGATCAATGATGGGTCAAGACATTAAATATCTTGACCCTTAAAATCCTTTTTAACCATGTCATTGCAATTAAGAAGGGTTTTATTAAATGAACCCCTATTAATTCCATGAGCGTTTCTCACCCTCCCCCTATCCTATTTATAAGAATCTTGGGGTGGGGTATTGGAAAATCTTCATCAAGTGACGAAATTCTGATAAATTTCCGCAATGCCAACACCTTAGAGTATGGGACTAGTTCCGATGGGCGGTGATGGGCAATACTGAAATTTCAACTAAAGAACGATGATTGAGTGACATCATTGGTAGATTGTTGTGGGGACGACAAACAACGAGTCATCCCCAATAGCATGTGTTCATCAATGATCTCGAGGTAGGGTTTTCTCGCCTTTATTTTTTTTTCAAGAGATTGTTGAATCATAAATCATCTTCGTGTTAAGATGATAATGCAGAGGGCACGGTCCAAATGAACAAGGCTCATTCCCTCCGCTATTTGTTCTACCTTTGTGTTCTTCGTGAAAGACCGCAGACACGGCACCAGTGACCAGCGTAAGAAAATGATGGCAGTGGCCGGCACCGTCCAACCATGATGGAGGCGATGCGCCGTCGTGCACCATAGGAGGAGTTTGGTGCACTATTCATGGTGGTCATCAGAGCGGCCACACTGGTCAGCCACGGTGGAGAAGTGGTGCATCGTCGTGCGCTATTGGCGGAGAAGGGCTATAACTTTTCAACTGTGGTGGGGTCTAATAGGAAGGATGACATCATCCGACCATTGGAGGAGGTATCGGCACGCAACGACGTACTTCCAGAGGAGTCGTGACTCTGACACTATGGTGGCGGAACATGCAGTGGGTCCCGTAGGTGATCTATCAACGCCAAAGGGCACTTCCACTACACCTTCCAAATGGGGACCCCCCCCCCCCCCCTTCATCGTGAAATACTAGGGAAGGCCCTGCTCTAGCGAGCGGTGCTCCATCGTGGGATGATCCGCGTGAGCTCGGCGGGCTGCGCTTCCGACGGGCTAGGCCACACCCAGTGGCGGACCGGGTCGGAACACGACCCAGCGAGCTGATCCCACCATGGACCCACCCAACCAGGTCAGTTTGACCCTAATAGATTTGGGTCATCCTAGATTGGGTCTAGACAGGTCGGTCATACTGGGTTGGACCGAACCCAGACCCCACCATGCCCAGTTTCTCTTAAAGGGCCAAAACTTGAGAACCCGACATCTGTTTGAAGAATTGTTTGCAGTGATAAGACCTTTGAAGCGAGATGGTCCTTCTGGTATACTCCGCATGAGTTTTTCAGACAGTTGGAGTGTGGCCGGGTAGGATCGAACCTGAATCCAATCGGACCCTCGGAACTAAAACGCTTATAACTCACAGACCGAGCGTCCGATTGACACACCTTCCGTCGCATTGAAACCCTTACGACATGGTTGTCCTTTGGATTACTCCTTTGTTGAGCTCAGTGGAAATCGAGGTACGGCCAATATCATGAGGGGAAGATCCTATAGAACATGAGCACACTGGGTTTGAGGAATCTTTTGACTGGCTGTAAGGTGAAGAACGAACATTTATCCTGAATGGGTAAACATCTTTTGATCCTGTATGGGTCAGCATCTATCTGGTCCTATGTGGGTGAGCACTCAACAATACTGTGTGGGTCAGTGCATACCAATCTTGTGTGGGTAACATCCTATGTGGGTCAGTAATG
Source organism: Viscum album (assembly GCA_963277665.1). Classification (NCBI taxonomy): domain Eukaryota; kingdom Viridiplantae; phylum Streptophyta; class Magnoliopsida; order Santalales; family Viscaceae; genus Viscum; species Viscum album. The sequence continues at coordinate 1,441,606,858 of OY728159.1, forward strand.
TTTATTATCTATCGATCATGTGTGGGTTAGCTATAGTGCCTCTTAATAGAATAAGATGATCTGGCATACGTCTAATCATCTGTACTTCTATACATAGATTAAACCTAGTGTGAGGTGATTCTTTTATCTTTATGGTGTTACCTGGGTGGTGCAACTATCCTCATGGTGTTACCTACGTGGTACCTCTACCTTCATGGTGTTGTCTTCATGGTGTTACCTATATGGTACTTCTATCTTTGTGGTGTTACATGTGTGGTACTTCTACCTTTGTTGTGTTACTTTGTGGTATTCTTCTGTCATGTGTGAGGTGATTATATCTTTATAACTTAGGTATATATATGGGAATATATTTAAGTAGAGTTGATGTTTATTTCTTTGTGCTTTGATTTTGTAGTCTTGCATTGTGGTTTTCCTTTGTGGAACTCTGGGAGACCTATGGGGGTCTTAGGGTCCCTTTTGAGTATCGTTATACTCACTCCTACATGGGCTATTCCTGCACCATGTTGTGTCTTGTGTAGATGACATACAGCGTTGATCGAGGCTGAGGGATCCAGGACTATATGGTTCTTGGAGGTGGACTATTTTGTGTGACATAGCTTAGGGACAACTGGTCGAGAGTTGTACCTACCTGTCAGGAAGGATCCTTGGTGGATTATTGAGGAGCTTCTTTATACTTTTCAGTTCTACTTGTACTTTTTAGTTGGGATTGTATTCCAGCCTCATTACATTCAGCACTTTTTTTACAACAGCAGTTTACTTCGTGGTTGCATCTTGTTTTGTTTTTTGGACTGTGTGTTTGTATAGGTTAAAAATGCAATGCCTTCCAATTTAGTGATACGCCTTTCCGGTGCTAGTCGCCAGCCCCTGGCCTATGGAAGGTGGGCTTGGGATAGTCACGGCATAGGCCCCGAGGGATGGTTCATGACACGGTTGAGATCAAATACTCATTAATGATAAGAAATAGAGTGGAATATATCATAAAAATAAACATTAGGCATGTTGAATAACTAAAAACACATTTCTTAAGAAAAAACTTGAACACATTATGGCATGAATAAGAGCTGAATAAATAATGCCATAATAAGACAAAATAATAAGTATTCTATGAGTCGAATAACCACATGAACCATAAATAATATATTCATAATGAGATAATTAATAGTTTCGGACATCATAACCATACCGTCAAGTCCTTGTGCCAGGACCATAAATATTTATTTTGTCAAAGCCTTGTGCCAAGACCGTAGTTTGTCTCATGAGACCTACCGATTCACCGAGGGGTAATAGAGGGCCCCAACTGACACTTAAAAAGTATAATTCATTCCTCATATGAATTATTATAGACATAAAATACATATACATTCATATTCAAACTAATATATGAATGTAAATAACTTTCCCTGAACATTAAGCATAAACTCTAACCATTTAGAGTAAATTGTTGAATGGTTTTAAGATGGCACATCCACAATAAAAATAATAATAAACCATTCAATTAAATATAGTATATTATATTGAAAAATATTAATCCCAATAATACAAAATAATCAAAAATATTGTTTAAATATATGAATATACTCCTATGAAATCGTCAAGTAATTCTTGAGATAAATACTCGTTTACCTTGGAAAGATGCATTCTTTTGGAAAAATCATCGTATAAAACCAGAAGGAAAGTTAGTTAGTATTTTCATAATAAAATGATTTTTTTTATAAATATAATGGTTTCCAAACACATATTATATATTTCCCTTGAAAATAGGTAAGAAGTTGAGAAATTCCCTTGAATCGGGCGTGTATTTCAGAAAAAATTTGGAAAGGTCATTTTAAAACATATAACTCCCCATAAATGAAATTAAGATACTAGTTTGTACCCATATATAGAAAATTCTCAAATAATATATGAGGATTATATATTAATAAATAATAATTTAATTGTGGTATGTAGATAATAAGAGTAATCGAAATTAAAGTGGAGGTACAGGAAGAAAACCCTTACCTTAAGTCCGAATGTGTTTTTCTCTTGAACATAAGGTTCTGGAATATGAAATTAGACTTATTAATAACTTAATTAACAACCTATTATACATGTATATAGTTTATCAAAATTTTATTATGTTCATTATATCCTTATTGATAGGTTATTAGATTGAAGTTCATCATTCTAGAGTGTTTGTTTCCTTGGTTTTCATGATCGGTATATTTGTATATGAGTATGGACGTTCATCTGGAAAGAATGTAATTATCTAGAATTGAAATTATATATTATTTATGAACATAGAATAGTTTTAATGGTTATATAAAGAATTTTTTTACATGGTGATAGGATGAATCATTTGATGAAATATTAATGACAATAACTTAGATTATTTGGTTGTATTTGGATTATTATGAACTAGTTTTGTCATAAAAATTAATAATATGTCCATATAATGGTTCCTGAATATTGAGTAGGTTATAATAAATATATTATAGTCTAATTAAACCATTAAAATGGATTCATGACCAGTAATTAAGGAGAAATTTAAGACTGAAACTTTTTCATCCATGAAGGTTGTAAGTTGGAACATAACGGACGTTGATTTCATTTATAAAAGAGAGAGAGAGAGAGAGAGAGTTAGAAGACTGATAATGGTTATTACATTAACATGGTATAATTATAGTATGTATATTATACTATAGTTATAAGGATAAATTGTATAGAGTATGCTAGTAGATAATAAGAATAGAAAATAAATTGAAATGAAACTGAATGAAAACGAAATATGTTTTACCTCTTGAAATGACCTCCTCAAAAACCCCCCGAAAAGGAAGGGGTTTTGGTCGTTTGGAAAGACCAAGAGCTCCTAGACATGAGTAGTGACTAAGAAATAATATTTGGGAAGAACTTGGATGAGAATCAAGGCTTATAAAAATGAAGAGAAGAGGGAGTGAGTGAGGGGTTATAGTGGAGGAGAGGAGGGATTTCCCATTATTTTACTCATTATTTTATTATTTTTTCAAAGACAACCAGTAGTGTTGATTATTGTAAACAAAAATAGTAATAAGTGCATGGGAATTTGAACCAATTTTCATTTACACCATCCATGACTAAATCATTATTTAAAAATTCACTTATTTAACGTATTTTGTTAATTATCGAATTTCATTATTTACCAAAAAATCAAGTATTTATGAAAAATCCCAAAAATTAACCCTAACCATTTTTCAATGTGTAGAATTAAAAAATGAACTCTGTTTTTTGAAAATAATTTTATAAATATGGTTAATTAATTTTTTAGATAAAATTATAATTTATTCAAGAAATAACAATTTTAAAACTACATTTCGTTTTATATCAAATTGAAAAAATTAATCTAAATCCAAGCCTTAAGATAATGAAATAATAATATGGATAACTATTCATAATGGTCATATTACAATTCATAAAATTATGTTATTATTCACCAAAAATTATGTTTCTCTTATCAGACTCTAGATATATTAGTGAATGCAACTGTGTGTGTCAGTTTTTTGAAATTCAAATCCCACAGGTGGAAAAATTTTGTTTACTGGCTAGGTTATAAGAAAATGGTGTTTTGTAGAAACTTAGTGTTTCATGCATTAAATATTAAATTTATCTAAAAAATCTTGGGTTGTTCAATTATCATATCCTTACAATAATTTCATCCTTGAATTTACCATATTTTTACCTCAAAAAACTATTTGGGTAGTTCTTCATCATAAGCTCCTTAGGCTCCCATGTTGCCTCTTCAATTTTATGTTTTTCCAATGTATCTTTATGAGTCGAGTCATCTTATTCCTCAAAACTTGTTCATAAGTGTCTGTAATTTGAATAGGCTTTTCAAAGTAAGATAGTCAAGTTACAATTCTATACTGTCAAAATTGAGGACATGTGTTAGGATTGGCATGTACTTTCACATCAATGACACATGGAACACATTGTGTAATTTGGAGAAGCTTGGTGGAATAGACAAATGATATTTAATATCTCTAATTCTCTTCCAAATTTCAAAAGGTCATATGTACCTAGGGCTCGGTTTACCTTTTTTCACAAATCTTATACCACCCTTCCATTGAGATACTTTTAAGAAAACCTCATCTCCCACTTGAAATTCCAAATCCATCCTTCAATTATCAGTATATATTTTTTGTCTTCATTTAGCTTCTTTGATATGGCCTTGAATAGTCTTTACATTCACCATTGTTTCCTATACATCCTAGGGGTCCAATAGCTTCTATTCATCAACTTCATCTCAATATGTTGGAGTATGAAATTTCTTTCCATACAATGCCTCATTTCATGTCATTTGAATAATGGACTGGAAACAATTGTTGTAGGAAAACTCCACTAAAGGTAAATATTGTTCCCACAAACATTGAAATTCAAGTGAAAATGATCTTAACATGTCCTCTAAGATTGGGATCGTCTTTTATGATTACCCATCAGTTAGAGGATGATAAGCAGTACTCAAACAAACCTCAGTATCCAATGATTTATGAATACTTTTTTATAATTTCAATGTAAATCATGGATCATGATCAACAAAAATTAATAGAGTTTCTCCATGAAGTCTCACAACTTCATTGATACAGAGTCTTTCTTGGTGCTCTAGTGGAAAATCCTCTCATATAGCAAGGAAATGTGCAGATTTTGTATATCAGTCCACAATTAACCATATTGCATCATTATTTCTTGGACTTTCAGGTAATCTAGTGAAACAATCCATGTTTATTTCATCCCATTTCCATATAGTAATAGGTATAGGTTTGTTGAATCATATAGTATGTTGTCTTTTGGCCATCACTTGTTCACAGACTAAACATCTTTATACATAATCAGTAATTTCCCTATTTATGTTATCCCACTAGGAATTTTATTTCAAATCTCATTACATTTTAGTGCTACCAGGGGTATAAAGAAATTTTAGCTATGAGAATCATCTAATAACTCACTTTTTATCTTGGGTATAGAGGGAACACAAAGCCTCTTCCCGAATTTCAGAACTCTATCTTCACGCATGAAGTCAGCCAACATCCCTTCTTTCACAACATTAATTTTCTTTCATAGATTCTTGTCATTAGACTCTGATGCTTTCATTATTTATAATTAAGATAGTTGGGAAACCATTTGAAAAGGTAGTGATTTTTCACCCTCTTTAATAATTCCCATATCCATCCTCAATAGATCCATGTACAATGGATCCTTGTCAATCCTCATTTTATTGAGAACTCTATGATCTTTACAACTCAATGAATCAACTACCTTGTTTTCCTTTTCGGGGTAGTAGTGTATTGGAGAATCATAATCCTTTATTAGTTCAATCCATCACCTTTGCCTCGTGTTTAGTTATTTATATGAGAAGATATATTTTATAATCTTATGATCTATATATATCACACATTTTTTCTATAGATATAATATCTCCATATCTTCAAAGAAAATATTACCGCATCTAACTTTAGATAATGAGTATGATATTTCATAAATTTTTTACTGTTTTGATGCATAGGCAATAACACTATCATTATTCATAAGGACACAACCAATTCCTTTCTTTGATGTATCACTATCGATCACAAACCCATAATTCCTTGATGGTAGAGTTAGGATTTAAGCATTCACTAATCTCCTCTTCAATTCTTCAAAACAGTCTTCACATTCTTTTTTCTAGGTGAACTAAACCCTTTATAAGTAAGATTGGTCATTGGCTTGGATACCCCGGTGAAGTTATGATTCAAAAGATGATAATAACCTTATAAACCAATAAAACAACATACCTCAGTTATGTTCATTGGAGTAGGCCATTCATGAACAACCTTTGTCTTCATAGGATCAAAAGATATTTCTTCCTTAGATATAATGTGGCCAAGAAAGGAAAATTATTGAAACCAAAATTCACACTTTCTAAACATTCTATATAATTCATTTCTTCTAAGAGTCTGCATAATAGTGTACAAGTGATTTTCATGATATTTATAGCTTTTGTAGTATACCAAGATATCATTAATAAATACCACCACAAAGACATCAAGATATTTCTTGAAAACATTATTCATTAAATCTATAAAAATAGAATGTGTAATAGTCCTTCCAAAAGGCATTACTGTAAACTCATGATGTCCATACCTAGTTCAAATGGTGTTTTTGGAATGTCATCCTTCCCCAAAAATATCTAATGATGTCCAGATCAATGTTTAATATTCAAAAAATATTGATCTCCTTGAATTGGATCAAATAAATCATCAATGTGAGGTAGGGGATACTTTTTCGTTATTGTTATAGTATTGATCTCCCTATAGTAAACACACAACCTCATAGACACGTATTTCTTCTTAACGAAAAAAGGGGCTCCCCATGGAGAAACACTAGGGTAAACAAATAATTTATCAATCAGTTCCTCTAGTTGTTTCTTTAGTTCCACTAATTCCACAATGTCCATTCTATAAGGGTTCTTTGATATGGGACATTAATTATGAATTAAGTCTATGGAAAACTCAATTTTTCACTGTGGAGGATGTCTAGGTAAATCATCTAGAAATAAATCAACAAATTATTATACAATAGGTATGTCCCCTATTTAAACATTCTATTCCCCTCCTATAGTTATTTGATTCCCTTCCTCCCCAATAATTGAATTCAGTAGAGCTACAATGGGTGGATCTAGATGGGAAAGAGATAGTGATGTTTCTACCGTAAGGATAATGGATTCTAAATCATCCTAAAAAATTGTAACCTCCTTCTTCTTGTAATAAATTTCTATGTCATTATTCGAAATCCAATCCATACCAAGGATTATATCACAATCAATCATTGGTATGAAAATAAAATGAGCAGATAAATCATGTTTATTTTCCACAATGGGGACTGCCTGACACAACTTTGTTGCAATGATACTTCCCTTAAGATCATTGACTGTCAGCTCCCTTATTAAATAAAATTTGATATATATAATTTTCTTGAGAAATTTTGAAGTTATGAAAGAATGTGATGATTCAAAACAAAATAAATCAATGGATATGTTTCAGTAAATGATTAAAGTACATGCCACCACATCATTAGGATCTGCATCCTCTGTTGTTGTGACCACATAAGCTTGGCCTTTCTCCCTTGGCCTTCTATGGGTAATGTTTCTCGAACACTTAGGATATTCATGTGCATAATGTCCCATCTCCCTTAAATTGTATCATTGAACATGTGTAGCTTCTTTCTTCCCCTTATAATCTTGAGATAGGTGCCCTTTTTCTCCACACTTATAACACTCTCATTCCCTTCAAGAAAGTGCCAGGGTGTTTCTTCCCAAAATTATTACATGATCGAAGCTCAAATCTACCCTAAATTCCCATTTTATTTTTTCTTTTTATAGAGTTTTTGGAAGCCCTCTTCTTCTCTTATTTTCTTTAAATCCACAATACTTAGAAAATTATTTTTCCATCTTGATATCACTTTAGACTATAACATCATATGATGAGAAACATTGGGAGACTAGTTCCCATTTGGAGAAATGGTTTTAAACCATAAAAGAATCATTAAATTTTTCTCCATGGATTATATATGTAGTCTTTAGTATGCCATTCCATCCTTGTAATATTGGATTCAAACTTGGATACATTTTGATCCTCCTTCTACCTCAAGTTCAAGAATTTCCTTTCCATATCCGCTCGTTGTTCGTAGGGGAAATATTTCTCTAGGGGGATTTTATTAAAATCCCCCCATTCCATTTGTTCTATTTATTTATCCTCCTTTGTGTTTTGGATTGATGACCACCACTGGTCTGCATCTCCTGATAGATGAAAAACTACCACGACAACCTTCTCTCTTTCGTTACATCCCAAAATGAGAAATATCTTCTCTATGGAAATCCCTTCAGGAGACACGCATGTTCATGCAGTTTCCATTCCTTCCACGAGGTTCCATTTCTAAATAGTGGAATAAACTAGATTAGGTTATAAATCGTAATGTATTATGTCATTGTAGAAAAATAATTATATTAATTTTAAATTCTATACATAGCTAATCTTATAATCCTAAACATGGTTTCTTTGAGTAAAAAATTACATTTAAATCCTTCATAATGTATATTAAATAAAATGTGAATTATCCTAATCATTTCCCCTAGGAGTGTTAAACTAGGTGAGCAGTAATGCCCGTTTTCATGTACCAGGATACCAAGGGTCCAGCCCGAAACTCCATGTCGAATTTATCACTTCTGGAACATCTGTGCCAGAACTACGTCCACTTGTAGTATCCAGACATGGAAGTATTTTTTAGAAAGATCTAAATAATCTATTACTTACCCAAATAATATAGTATATTCTTGTATTTTTACCTTCAATGAATATCTCAGGGTATTGTTCCCTAATCTACATACTCTAAATCGAGTTTCGATGTTTTCTACTAAACTTCCTTTGATACAGACTGTAAAGACCGGACCCCAATTTCCCAGAGCCAGTTCCTTATTTAATTAAATTTGAATATAAATAAGTAATATTCAACCTAATAGACCATTTAGTTTAGTAACATTAGAAACAAGAAACATATATAAGTTCAAAATTACAACTTGAAGTGAAAAACAACATTGAAATTCCTTCGACAATATCCATAACTCCTTGGTTATTTCTGCATGTCATTCATAATAAAAATATTCATATACTCAGAAAATAAAACATAAGAAATGATTATAAGGGGAAGAAAGAAGCTACACATGTTCAATGCTACCTTCATATTGAAACTATTATATGAAGTGTAAATAACTTTCCCTGAACATTAAGCATAAACACTAACCGTTCAGAATAAATTTGTGAATGGTTTTAAGATAGCACATCCACAATCAAAATAATAATAAACCATTCAATTAAATATGGTAGATGATATAATAAAATAGTAACCCCAAAAATACATAAGAATCCACAAGAGTGTTTAAATAAATGAATATAGTCTTATTAAATCATCAAGTAATTCTTGAGATAAATACTCTTTTACCTTGAAAGGAATAGTTTTTTTGGAAAACTCATTTTATAAAACTAGATATGAAGTAAGATGGTATTTTTAAAATAAATTGAGTGATTTTATAAATAAAATAGTTTCTAAAAATAGGTTATATAGTGCCTTTGAAAATAGGTAAGAATTTGAGAAATTCCATTGAATAGGGATAGTATTTCGGGAATAATTTTTTACAAATCATTTTAAAACATATAAATCCCCATAAATTAAAGTAGTATTATAGTTTGTACACATATATGGAACATTATCACAAAATATATAAATATTAAATATGAATAAATAATAATTTAATTGATGTAATTTGATAATAATAGTAACCCGAATGAAAGTGGAGGTTTGGGTTGAAAATCCTTACCTTATGTCTGAATGTGTTCCATTCTTGAAATTAAGGTCCTGGAATATGAAATTAGACTTAATAATAACATAATTATGAACCTATTAGATGTCTAATTAGTTTATCATAATTTTATTAAGTTCATTGTGTCTTTATTGATAAGTTATTAGATTGAATTCCGTCATTTCGAAGTGTTTGTTTCCAGGGTTTTCATGATTGGTATATTTGTATATGAGTATGGATGTTCATGTAGAAAAGATGTAATTTTTCAGAATTAAAATTATATATTATTTATGAAAATCTATATGTTTTAAGGTTTACATAATTCATTTTTTACATGGTATGAGGTTGAATCATTTGATGAAATATTAATTACAATCACTTTGATTATTTGGCGATATTTGGATTATTATGAACTTATTATGTCATATAAATTAATACTATGTACAAATAATAGTTCCATAATATTATGTAGGTTATAATAAATATTTTATATTCTTTTTAAACCATAAAAATGTTTTCCTATCCATTACTGAAGCATAAATTGACAAAGGAAACTTCATCGTCCACGAAGGTTGTAAATCTAAACATCACAGACAATGACTTAATTTTTAAAAGAGAGATGGAGAGATAGAGAGTAAGAATATTAATAATGGATATTAAATTAAAATGGAATAATTCTCGTAAATTGATGAGGTTATGTGAGAATAAGAAAATAAGATAAATTAAAATTTAACTAAATGAAAAAGAAAGATGTTTTACCTCATGAAATAACTTAATTTAGAACCTCCTTAAGGGAAGGGGTTTTGGTATTTTGGAAAGACCAAGAGCTCCTAGAAGTGGACAGTGACTAGGGAAGGTATTTTTTTTGAAATTATATGAGCTTTAAGGAATATAGTAAGGAATAGAAAATGGATTTAGGGCGGGGGGGGGGGGTTATAGTGGATGATTGTAGGGTTTTCCCATTATTTTACTCATTAATTTATTATTTTTTCAAAGACAACCAATAGTATTGATTCTTCTAGCCGAAAATAGTAAAAATAGCATGGTAGTTTGAACCAATAGTCATTTATATCTTCCAAGAATCAATCCTGATGTAGAAATTCAATTATTTTACATATTTTGTAAATTGTCAAATTTCACAATTCACCAAAAATTCCATTATTTCAGAAAAAACCCAAAAATTCACCCTAATCATTTTTCAACGGGTAGAATTCCAAAATAAACTCCATTTTTTGAAAATAATTCTTTAAATGTGATTAATTTAATTTTTAAATAAAATAATAATTTATTCGAAAAATAACCATTTTAAAACTATAATTCATTTTATATCACATTAAAAAATTTATCAAGATCATAACCATAAGACAGAAAAATAATAATGTTGTTCACTATTCATGAGGGTAATATTACTATTCATAAGAGTATGTTACTATTCACCAAAAATTATGTTTTTCTTATTAAACTATAAATATCTTACTGAATGAAACCATGCATGTTAGTTTTTCGAAATTTAAATCATAAAGGTGGAAAAATTATGTTTACTAGTTAGGTTATAATAAATTTGTGTTTTGTAGAGACTTAGTGATTCATGCATTCAATATTAAATTTATTTTCCAAATCTTGGGGTGTTATAGGGAATATCGTACAAAGGGAAATCAACAAGGAAGAATAAGGGGGGAAGGGTATCTTAACTTCAAAAAGATCTAAACGGAACAATGGTTTACATGCATTTGTTATTTTCTAATAAAAGAGTATCTGATCACGATAACATGCTTTGACCAAATAAAAGCACCCATAACCTTAGGAAAATAATGATAGGATTTATGGGATTTTAATTAGTCTAAAATACCTTTCAAAAATGCTTTAAATTCATTTTAAATTAAAGGAAATGTAAATGGGGAGAAACTGCAAGAAGCTGGAAACATGGTTCATTAGACACAATTGGATGAGAAACAATTCATGTGGTACCACTCAAAATGAACCACTAGATGAAAAAACATAAAGATTAGGAACCACTTGATGAGGAACCTCTGGACAAGATATCATCAGGAGAAGGCACTGCTCAATAAGGCACAACTGGATGGGGCACCATCAGCTGAAATTCCTGCTTATGTCAGTGGATTATCATTGGCAAAGACACCGTTGGATGAGGCACCATGGAATGAGAAACCACAAGCAATTCACCACTTGTGAGTGACTTCATGGGTGAGACACCACTAGGGTGATCTACCACGAGGGTGAGTTATCACTAGAGTGACCTACCACTAGGGTGAGACACCGCCAGGGTGAGACATCGACAGGCTGTGCTACTATCAGGGTGAAAAACCATCGGGGAAAGACACATCCAGTGTCAGACACCGCCATTTTGAGACACCATTGTGGTGTTACACCATTATAAAACTTTAAAAACTGATAAATTTTGAAAATAAATTTAAAGGGCCACCTTGATTTCCCAGAACACCTTAAACACTTGATTCTCACAAAGTAATGGACCAGAGAGTTCTAGGCCATTACATAGTATCTATTTATTTCATCTATATAATGATATTAAGTTCATAGATATCAAATTTATTCATTGTATACATTTTTATAGTCATTCTTGAATGTTTAACATGAGAAATGAATCACATCGTGTCATGGAGACAGTAGGTTGTATGTACGCACGAGCGATGGTATCATTTCCTTAATGGTGAAAGGTAAGGAAGATTATGGTATATTAATTTTAAAAAAACAAAAATAATATCATATTTTTTAGATATATATATATATATTATTTCCATCATTATACCCATCCATGTAAATTGGTTATGAAAAGAAGATTACACTACAGCGTGGAGATGGTAAGTCATACATACACACGCATGGTGCATTAATTTTTCATAACATGGATAAAATGTGGAATATGGTTGTCCCATAATATTAATAAAATCATATAATATTGATTATAATTTATTTATTACTATATAATTAAAACAACACTTGAATAGAAAGTAGACATAGAAATGATCTTTAATGTGTTGGTAAACACGATTACATCATCCTCATGAGGCTTCCTTTAGAAATCTACTTAAGGGATCAATGGTTGAAATTTCTAGAAGACCAAGATCTCATTTAATTAGATAAGTTTTTTTAATATAAATTGGTAGGTTTTTCTTCAATAGAAGGCTCAAAGTGGTTTGAAAAAAGTGATTGAAAATGTTCCCTTTTATAATTGAGGTCAGCGGCCCTTTTGGAAACTCTCAAAATGTTAAATTAATATAAATTTATATTCAAATCCAAAATGATACAAAGAGATTTATTTGTAATATAATATTATTATTGGTATTAATCCTCTCATCTAATAAGTTTTAGACAATTTTAGGTCACATTATTACCCATATCATTTAGTTTTAACTCTAATTTAACCACTTTAACTCTTACCATGATAACATGGATTTTACTCTTCAAGGGTTCATATTTTTACTATAAAATACCAAAAAACCCCATAAATTAATCTTGTATGGAATTTTAATTCATAACCGAGTAATTTGGGTGAATTTTATATTTTTATGAATTTTATAACATTTAATAAAATCTTATTTATTTTAAAATATCATTAACGTCAATTTTGACACTTTTCATTACATAATAATTTATAAAATATTAATAAATTATATAACATCAAAAAAATATTTTAATTAATCCCTAACATGTAAAAGTCATCCATAAAATTTTTTAATGACATTAAATATGATAATTAGTATTTATTATAATATTTTTAATAACATTTTGTTGATATTTCCATTAATTTAACAATTATTGCATCATCATTTTGAAATCCTTTAAGGTATTTATTTATTTTTTAAATATTTCAAACTAAATTACCATGATGAATAAAAACATTATATCTATTAAATGACTATTTATAGTTGAATATACCTTTAGTAAATGACCATATAAAAATTGTTAAAATTATTAAAACACTAGTATCATATCGTTGACTTTTCATTAAAATAAAATACTATAAAGGGCTTAAGGTCATCCATGTCGATCCAAGAGCTAATATAATCGTCCCAAGGATGTTTGGGTCAAAATTCTCCTATTTTATAAAAAAATTAAGTTTTAGTGTAATATTACTAATATTTATAATTTCATTTTTACCCTTAATTACTAAATTTACCCTTAATCGTGGAAATAAAAATTACCAATGTTACCATTTATATTGTCCAAAAAAAAGAGACCTATTATATAAATTTTTAACTTATAATTACAAATATTTAATAAATTTTACAAAATTTAAAACATATAATAGGATAAAATTAATTTAAAATCAATCTCGTTGAAGGGGTGAGAAAACATATTATTAAAAAGAAAACGTTCAAAAGATTGAAATGTTTTTATATTAAAATTCATTGGAAATCGTTTCCAATAACCTAATTTGGATTAAATGATATAACAATGATAAAATTATACTTTAAAACAATACAAAAATATAACTTATAAAAATAAATTTCTAGATGGAAAAGTTGTTTTCAACTAAACTCTAGTATTTTTTACTATTCATCAAAACATGAAACCCACCAAAAAAATGAAAAAAATCATCCAAATTAAATTTTTAAATTACTATTTCAAAAATAAATTATATTTTTTCAAATTATATAAAAAAATTAAAATATAGTTTTTAAACAAGTTCTCCATCAAAAGGCAGAAGAAAATCCCTTTTGAAAAATATAGCTTTTAATGCATAAATGGGGATTTATATTTATATCATGTCTATAAAAAACATAAGATTAATAATAAAAATTATATTGAGAATATAATATATAAATTCCAAAATGTTTTTAATACAATTAATTCCCTCTAATTTAACAATAGGGTTGTAATAACATTTCATTGTTATTTTCAGTTCGATGTTGTGTGCAATGTAAAATTTTGGAAAGATTAAATGTATAATGAGACATATCATAAAATATTAGAGTGTTTCAATATATTAAATCTAGGTGATAGAACCATGTGATACTAGATGTGGTGTTTCAGATAGTTGGAAGTTAGTTCATGAGGAGCATTAGTTGGGAAATCAGGCTAGGGATTCATGTTGACCATTGAGGAGTTGGTCATCGATACGGTGCATCAAGTGTGTATTGCACAGTCATGTTCCAAATTATTTTGAGTGGTCTCCAATGGAGTTCTATGCCTGTGTAAATATTGGTAATATAAAGATATTATATTTGAACTCATCCTTTATAAATGGGATTCAAGGACCAGGTGAGACTCAGGGATATGAGGTGGGACCAAGAACTGTATCGGGAGCTGGTAGCTGAGATAATACTGTAAATGCATGTCCTAGAAGGAGGAGAGAGACAGAAGTGGGGTCAGTGGCTGGTAATAGGTGTAGATCCACAAAGAGAACAATCTTCAAATATTTGACCTTTATTTTAGGTTCATGCAATTGAACTATCAAGTTCAGAGTAGGATGAAGAGCTTAAAATAGTAAAATTTAAGTAGTGATAACGTAAACGTTCATTTGTTTTTTATATGACTTATTTTGGTGCAGAAGGCGCATGTGTGGTAGTTTAATTAACTAGGTGTTGTTTAATATAGGGGAATCCAGAATGGTGTGTGGTTTTTATAATATTCATAGTAATCCTAATATATTTTTTTTGTCATGACATATATATATATATGATGTGGGATCCCTCTTTGGCATTAGGTGTGATGCTCAAATTCAGGGTCGTATGGGCATCATGTGTGATACAGGAATAAATTGATAATATGATGATGTGAAGGAATAATGGTATGTCATTTTGGCACATTCATGTGTGTAGGATGGTCAGTGGAACCCTTTAAATTATTAATGGTTGGTTCAGGTGGTGACCGGTTGGATAATAATTGAGGTGGGGACCAACAAAAGGGAAAGTAACCTTGAGTGAGTAGTGACCAAGGAATTCTGAAGAAAATTTAATGAGATTGTAATGTTTTTTATCATCCTAATGTGTGACTAAATATCTCTAGTATGATCTATCATAAGGTGTGTATCTTGTAACATATTAGGTTTTTGAGCGGTTTGAAATTTCTATGATTTTTTTAAAATTCGAATTAGTGGATGGTCCAAATTTTATTTTACGTTTTGGAATGTAATATTGACAGTAAAAATTCATTAATGTTTTTTTTATATAGGGGTTAATACTCACTAATTTTCTGGGGAGTTTGGATTGGTTTTGGTTGTGTCGGGCTTTGAAAACCAAGATTGGAGAGAAACAACACTGGGGGCATGGTCAGCCCATAGTTAGTGATAATTGTAGTGACCAAAAAACACAACCCACCTATATGGTGGCATGGTTATATCTAACCATTATAGGTTGGTTCATGGATTTTCAACAAATATATAATCAATTTTTTTGTGACTATATAAGTTATGCATTATTTTTCGAACTTTGTGCTAATCCATGCGAGCGATTACATAAAACCGCAGACAGGCACACGACCAGTGCATGGTTTTCGAAAACCATGTGCCTAGCCCACACACAAAAGTCCATTTAGGAATCCTATTCACATAGTTAGTACATGATTTTACTGATCCATGAGGCCAAACTGTGTGCCTCGTTTAATAGGGTGAAACTATAAAACAACCCCTTTTTCTTTTATTTTTTTTCTCCTTCTTTCTTCTCCTATTTACATAAATCCACCATTAGTGGGAGCTCTCTTCCTCTTATCACTTCGGATTTTTTGGATATCCTCTGTTCAAACTCTGATTGAAATGTCATTAGTTTCATGGAATATCTAGTTGTAAAGCTACCAGTCTGCTTTCTTACATTTTTCTTATGTATCGTTGTTTGGAATAATATTTCCATCTGAGCTCATATTCCCTATTTCAGGAGAGATTTTTAGAATATTTATTTTCTTATGATAAACCTCTAGTTATAGTGAATTATTATATGAGTGAACATCTAGGGGTATATGTTTTTTGTTTCCTAGCATTGTCCCCATTAATGCGCATTCTATGGGAAGTGTATTTAAATATGTCAAAGTGTGGTGATCTGAGAGTGATCATTAATTAAATGATTTATTTTTATATTATTACATGATTATTTTTAAGGGAAACACCATGTTTTATAATAAATTTTCAGTTGTGTATGGAAATCTATGTGTAAAATGGGGTTTTATGATTTGGTTAGGCATAATATGTCAGTTTATTAAATTAATTTAATTGTGATGAACATGTGAGTTCCTTGGGAACATGTTGGGGTCAGATCAAGATACTTGGTGTGATATTGATGATTTTGATTGATTTAATGAGGTTTTTTAGTTTTATGTAGATGGTAATAACCATGGTGTATTTGGGTGATGGGTTTCTTATGTGGTGATGTACTTCCACGAAATTGTGTAGCTTAGGACGATTGGTGATTTCTGCTCACCATTGATAGTCGATGGCACCGTTGAAGTCATGTGAACACATGATAAGGACTCAATGAGGTGGTTTTGACTACCCATGGTGGTATGAGGCCTCTTTAATTTTATTTTATTAAGAAATATTTGATATCCATTGGTTGTGGATGATGTTCTCACTGAGAATTCCACAGGTGATGGTGTATAAGACCATCGAATGGGGGCTGAGTCATGCCATGATAGTGAGGTCGATGAGCTAAGATAATGGAAGGAAGATATTATCATGCCTTGTATGTTGAGGTAATTATTTTATTAAATATTTATCATTTATTTAATTATTTCAATTAACCAATAACATTACTTTTCATTGCATTAATATAACCATCATCTGATTCCCATCCCCTCCATGTATAATCCAATTTATTTCATGGTTCTATAAGATTATCATCAATTGTATTCCAAAAATTTCCTAACCCCACAAGTTAAAATATTTATATTCATTAACATTCCATATTTATTTATACTATTGAGCTCATTATAAGCCATTATAAATTAGATTCATATGCTATGCACAACTAGTTACTTCAAGTAGTGGGGAAAGGAATGCTGGTATAAAAGAATCCCAGCCATCCAACCTTTAAACATAATTCAATAACAAGAAAACATTCCATATTTTAGAACTATAATGGGAAATATCATCTTTAAATTGTTTCATTAGTCCATGTTCCATCCTTAGACCCACCATGAAAATCACTATTCATCTATTCCTCTATCATTGGCACTAATTCCTACCACAAACTTGTGCCTCTCCACCTAAGTATTGTAAACCATCAACCATCCAAGGCTAAAATCATGTTGCATCGCATAGATCTCATCTAGAGAAATAACACAGGGTAGAAAGGAAACAAAAAATAGATTCAATAACTAATATTGTCCCTAAAATCCAATGCATTCAGCCTTCAAAATTAAATGGGCGCTCTTTCCCTAAAACCACTATGTTTATCAAAAAAATAGTTTATTACTATCTTAGATTAACTGATTCATTTATTAAAGGGTACATCCATAGGAAACCTAAGTCATTAACTAATACAATCTGTTTTATATTTAAACATTCTTCAAGCACAGCATTTGGTTTCATCAAACTATAAAGAAAAACATTTCCAATTTAACATGCCACTTTACTATTTCAACAAAAAGTATACCAGGATCATGTTCATTGGCCAATTCTATTAACATAAGAAATAATTTTTACATTTAAACATACATATATAATTATTTAGCAAATTAATATTACCATCTATACATTCTTTATCTATTTTCATAATATCAAGCATGTCAAACCACATCATTAAAAAACATGTTAATCCAATCATAAACATAGATAGCCCACTATCTGGAAAGAATAAGAGGAAAACCATTATCATGGTGAAAACAAATGATATCACTATAACCCAAACCAAAGTTCATTCTTTTATATTGTTTAATATTTATTAAGTTTAATTTCACCATCTCCAAAGAGAATAATCCAGATAACTTCTGATTTCACAAAAAATAATAAGAGAAGCTACAATTTTCCTACATCAACTTAGAAGTTCAATATTATTCACATGGGAAAGGATAATTGGAGATCAACAACCACTAAAAACACCACCCAGATAAAGGAAATCTAGTAGAAAACTAGTCTTCACAAACCACCAAAAAACAATCTAAAATAGTACCCAAAACAGAGGTTTTGGACACCATGAATATCTAGACTAAATGATGAAAACAAAAGAGGAAAAATAGGAAATGTTACTTAAGTTGAACCACAAGATTTACCATCGCCACAACTATAATTCACAACAAAATGATCAAGGGTCTCCAAAGTAAGTTATATTGTACACTACCCTACAACAAATTTGATAATGGGGCCTCAACATGAGAGAATAAGAAACCATTCCCTAAAACCACCTAATGCAACTGGAAATCAAAGGAATTCAAAAGGATATGAGAAAATCAGTTAATAGAGGGAAATAATAAAGTTGAAACCACATTAAATACCCCTACTTTTATGATTAATGAATTTACTATTTGAAATGAACAAGATCATTGAATAATGGTAATAGTTTTATCTATTTCTATGAAAACTCGACTATCCCTGAGGCATCCACCCTGGCCTAGCTATGTTCTTAGTGGTTCTTCAAGGTGTTATCCCAAAATGAAATCCCCCCCTTTTTCATGTCTTCCAAAACCAAATCATTTTCGATTATCCATATCTTAAAAAATGGATATTCAAGAAATTTATATGTCGTTTATTTCAGATAAGAGAAGCCTTATGGTTCTATTCACAACACCACGCCCTCATTGGCAGTTTTTACTAGTTAGTTTTAGATAGAAGGGACACACTAGGCATGAAATAGCCTCCAAAATAGCATAAACCCCCTTTCACTGGCTGTGGGGAACCATGAAAAACATAGGAAAATAAAAAGCACCTAAAACATCGTCTATAAGGTAATGGTGGCCTCTAGAAAGGTTGAGACTTCTCCCAAGTCTCTGTAACACCTTGAAACTTCTTATCAGAACCACCATGCCACAAAGAAACATAATGGAAAGGACGAGAGGGTCCAAAACATTATATTGTGCACCCCTAAAAAATTATTATCCTTAAAAACTAAAACCAAATCCATATCAAAGAATATATAAGTGGTTTTATGAATAATCACTATGTGACATACCTTTCAACAATGTCACCATCATAGAAGGACAAACATCTCACCAATATAAATAAGGTGAAAAACAATGTAACACTGCCAACTATATCCCAAAACATCTCCCAAGGTTGATATCTCTCAAATAAGTGCATGTCTACAAACAATTAGTCATTGAAGAGAAATCCATATCATAAACTAGATAAAGGTTAATAATCACAAAATATCGACACATAAAGAAGGGATAAACTAGTAAAAACATAGAATACTAAGTGCATATTTGTGACTCGCGTTCTCAGGTACTATCCTCCATGCCACTATTCTACTAAAGGACATGAACCAATGAAATAGAACACATGCATAACACCATCTCCTGGTGATCCTATATCTCCATAGTCTACTCCTCAAAGGTTACATCATCATCAAGGTCAATCACAAACAAATCGATGACATGAGATTCATCGTTAAGATAATGAGAAGACTATGATAAAAGAAATACGTCATGTTTCAATCCCATCTGTGGGTGAAGTTCAATCTAATATGATACAACTTCAATACAAGAGAACACTTCCAAATTCTTAATAACTAGTGATAAAACTTACTACCATGTCCAAAACATCATTTCCCAAGATGATGAGTCACCTTAAATAAAACATTGCCTACAACTTAAAAATCCATAAGTATCATCCTATAGTAGGAATAGGACTTTGAGGATCTTTTTCTACATTCATCATCTAACTAATCACCTAAACCATATTTTTCATGCTCTTCACTAGTTTTGGCACTAGAATTGGTGACTCTCTGACCCCAGCCCGACACAACAAAAAATAGAAAGGTTAGTCGTAAAAGTCTCTAAATAGTTCCATGACACTATATTAAATCCTATTATTATTAGTAAACTCGACAAAATTATTTCTCCTCATCCACTAACCTCCATACCCTTGGACACATGCATGAAATATATCTTCAAGAGTACGGATATTCAACAATATCTGATAATCCCTCTATATATTGATATCAATGTTAAATAAAAACATAGAACCAAAATCATGCTAGAGACATCTCCACACCCTATATGTAAAATTTGGATTATAATAAGAGAAAATATTCTATAGGAATATATGGATTCTTACCACCTCCTCCAAATACGTCCTTGAAAAGAACCTCTTTTAAGGGTGACTCTGTGATTTAAAAAAAGGGAGTTGATTTTTTCAAGCAATCCACTATCACCCACATAACAACATAGCCTCTTTGATATTGAGGTAAAATAGTGATGAAGTCGATCAAGACATCATCCCATTTCCACGGAGTAACATATAACATTTAGAGGAAACCACTAGGAACACACTATTCAACCTTCACCATCCAGTAGACCAAACATCAAGATGCAAACTATGAAATTAAATCCATTAACCCAGGACACCAAAAATGACCTCTTTGAGCATGTAAAATCTTTTATAAACTAAGGGTGATTTGTGGAATTCATGGAGAACCCACTTCTACATTTACTAAGGAATAAAAATACTCCCCTAGAACAAAACCGAATGTTAATCATCCTCATACAAACCATCAAGTCAATCATCATTGGGAACATGGCCTCTCCATACCTCCACCTTAGAATCCCCCATTAGGGATCCTCCATATAATGCACCATTGATGACCACACAATCATCTGAAAAAAATAATCCACTACAAACAAACTCCTCCATATCAAGATGCATCACTAATAGAACTAATATCACTTTAGAAGGAAACATCATATTCATGAACAAAATTTTTATGTTACATCCTATTCATTGGATCAACTAAAATATTACCCTTTCCCAGTGTATATGAAATCCCCAAGTCATATTCCTAAAATAATTCAATATAAAAACACTATTTCAAGTTCAGCTCACACGAGGAGGAGTAATACCTCTTATTATTTTTATTGTTAAAAACTAATAAAAATAATTGATAATAAGGTAATGTTGGTAAAACCTCAAAGAAAACATAATTGATAAAAAATCAAGATCATGGATGGGACAGTTACACTCGTGGGGATATAACTACTAAGACTCATATGAAATAACTGATATCTTCTAAGATAAGAAATTTCCCAATCTAATATGTGTAGTGTCGCGAAAAAAGTCAAACTGAACTACCTATACATAGAAACAGAGAATGAGTCAACTAACTAGATTTTCATTAAGATAATCAAAAGTTGTATGACACTAGTCAGTCAACAATAATGCATGATCTTTTCATTCAATGACTTCATTATGTTTGTAACCTAAGATAAATCAGCTATGAACCCTCTATAATATCTTACAAGAATGAGGAAACTCTACACCTCTATGAAATTATTAGATGCAACCAAAGAAACAACTTCCTCGATCATTGAACGATACATACCTACACCATGACAGATCATAACATGTAATAAACTATAAACTTCCCAGTCCTATAACTCACAATTCAAAATATTCCTAAAATGCCTCTAATAAAGAGGAACTCCCAAAAATAGCATGATGATGCACTATGTGATCCTCCTCAAACAAAGAATAAATAAGGATTCTATCAATTAAAACCACTATAAAATGATCAAGGAACTCTAGAAACACAGCTTTCATCAAACCCATGAACACTATTGGAGTTTGTATCACACCGAGCGAAATCAAAATTAAATTTTAATTCCCATAACGACATCAAAAAGAGTTCTTTGGTATATCATCATCCTTCACCACATTCTTATGATATCTTAATCGTAGATCAGTTGTTTAGAACCAACTAGAATTGTTTAGTTGATCAAATAAATCATTAGTTTATCGAAGAGGATAGTGGTTCATCGCTTTCACTAGATCAAGTATCCATAATAGATACATTGATAAAAAAATCCATTATCCTTTTTCATGAATAAAATTGGTTTACCCCAATGTGATGTGCTCGGTTGAACAAAACCACACTGAAAAAGATTATCAATCTGTACCATTAACTCCCACAAAATTGAACACACCGTCCTATATAGTGAAATCGATATCGAAGAAGAACCTAGAAACATATATATCCCAAAATTGGTCCCTTTTCATGGGGTAATGTGATAACCTTTTCAAGAAAGACATCAAGGTAATCTGCCACAACAAAAGAAAACACTGTCAATTGATCCTCTAATAAAAAATAACATCAACTCGACCATAAAGGAAGATAATGATAGAACATGCCTCTAACCAATTGGAGGGACTCACTCCCCAATGAACATATAAGATGTCTTTTAGCGTCATAGAACACAATATGACTCCTAAAGCAATACACAATAACTTAGAGAAAATATAGCATGTCCATGATAAGGATGATTTTGTATGGTTATGTCTATATATATAGAAATTCTTCCCAAGAGTGTTGTTACCCCATGACTATATCGTAGTATTGATATAAATCATAGAGAAAATATCATACTCCAACTAGTATAGTCAACACCAAGGGAACTAAGAGTCTATGCACATCATTTCCCAAAGAATGGACTTGGGAGGTGATATGAATAAGTGTGCATCTCCTAAATCAAAAAAAATCATGCATCCAAGTAGAAAACTAAAAAAATATACCTCAAATAGTGTATGTTTAATCTGGAACTAACAAATCCAAAATGTGATACATACCATAAACTACCCCATGACTTCTTTAACCTAAATGGAATCCACCTCCATAGACATGAAATGTTGTTTAAGGATGAGGTGAATCACAAGCTTGTCCTCTCTTTTTCCCATATCTTATCTACTAGTCAAAAGTTATATTACCATGTCGCTACTATATTGGCTAGAATTACCTAAATGGATAGACCAAATGTAGAACACATATTTCACACTACCTTCTTATAATGTTTGGGCACCCTTTCCATTTATGACCAAGTATTTCACATGGAAAACAAATGTTTGACACCATTAAAGGTAATAGAGAGATACCACCCATGGAGAAAAGAAATGGAATGGGCTAGGACCTACCCCCTCCTATCCAAAATCACTTCGGTCTAAGGAACTAGGAACCATAGACCATAACATGTATACATAAAGAATCCTGAAGACTCTCCTATCATTATGATTAAATACTTGCTAGTTTCCTCTCAACAACATTTACACTCTCTATAACCTTGAGAAATTTCAATAGCATAAATGGGGAAACCTTACACTAGATCTCTATATGAAAAACCTTCTCAAATTTCCTCACCCTAGTGTCCACATCTAGAAATAGGTCTGAATAATGTAAGATATGTTTCCTGAATTAGATCCCAAAGCCATATATTATAAAACTCTACTATTGATGGGGATAAATCACTTATTGGATGAACACATTAACAACTGAAGAAATATAATCTACTTAAAACTGATCCTGAAAACATTGCTTGGGAGACAGTGTACTCTACACAATTCATAAGGAATAAGAACCAAAACTATCTAGTTATCCCATGTATCATTATCACCACCAATTAAAGCTAGTGCACCTTTAGATAATGGATTGAACTGAAGGCCATCAATTACTCCTCAAACTAGTCCTTTTTCATGTAATCCAAAACAAACCCCTCATTCTCATGCAGACTCTTATAGTGAAACTCTCTAATGGTCATCCTTCAAGTGTTTCCGTCATCAACTTTGATCATAAAATGATATATTGGAACATCATACTAGTCATTTTTTGCCTGAACCTGACAAGGATGGTGACCAAGATCGATACCTTCAAAAGAAAAAAAGTTAGGGACTCATAAACCAGAAATATAGAATATTTAATATTATTTATTTATTTAGTTTAGGTTCAACCTAATCCCATGGTATACACACTCAAACATGAGTGAAAATAATAATTTTGTGTGATCCTTTCTGGGTTCTTTACCTTATAACTATAATTACTTCACTTAGTTGGCTCAGTAAACATGAAGGTTCATGAAATAGATCACTAGGAACTCTAAATACCCATTTCATAGTTGGTCTCTCTTTTTTAACTTGCATACCAAGTTTATCTAACATGGTTTCCCTACCAACCCAAGTAGTCCTCATAAGTTCCTACCTCCATACTCTATCCCACCCTCAATATAAACCCTTGATAGCACTCTTTCATGACCCACTCGCCATAATGGTACCCCTCTTGGGCCTAAAATGAGAGGAGGGTGATAATAATACCAAAATACCATATCCTATATTTCCTAGGTTGGTAAAAAAACCAAGGGTATGTCATACTCCCAAATATTAGGCATTACCTATTGGGACTAATTTGGATAAAGTGTGTTTTTTAGATTAATCATTTGTTGATTCTAATTAAAGGTGTAGGTTTTTGTTGTCTTTACAACAAATCACCTCTCTTTTTTTAGATCAGATGAAGTATTGTTGATTGCATTCTTTTGGAAATATATTTCTTGATAAATTCAATTCAAGTTTTCTTTTTTTTTTTTTTGTTGGTGTTCTTTTCATCAGTAATATCTTTCTAGAATATATATTATTTAAATAGGCTAGGACAAAGTTCTAGATACAGAATGTCATAAAATATGTTTAACATAAAAATTATTTGATGTAATGCTGGTTTAAATGTTTTAAACATCAAGAATAATTCATCAAACAATAAGGAGCTTTTTGTTGAAAATAAAATTTAAAATTTCTAGAGTTTTTATAAAGTTGATGTTTTTCAGTTACAGATAATTGAGTCAAGAATCACCAGATTTTGAAGTGGTTAGAAGACATAGATTTTAGATTTACTAAAGTTTGAATAATCACTCTATTTTTTATGTGGAAATTTATCCATCAGATATGATGCAGACACTGATCCATTGGATATGATATAGACACTGACTAATCAAAAGAGATGCAGACATTGATCCTTTATAGGGGTGTTTGACACTGATAATGAATTGGATATAGAGTTCAATTGAATTAAGGTCATCATGCTACACTAATAAAATTATATCTATCATATATACTATATTTGATGGTTGTATGAATATTTAGTAACACTAATTGATTAAAAAATATTTTGACACTTATCCATTAGAGGAAAAAGTCACATCAATTCTTCTGGAGAGTCGATGAAATTAATTCATCATATGAGCATTTGACACTGATAATTCATATAATATAGATTATTGGAAAGAGACTCAATATAGTGAATATTTAATAAAAGTTAATGTTTTTAATAATGTGGCTATAGGAAACTGGAGTCTTTAAAAGTTCCAATAATGTATTCAAACATTTTAATTTGGTTTTTATCATCGGAGTGAGAAATCATTTATTTATTTATTTTTAATTAGATCAAGAGGACCATAATGATGAAAATTGTTTCAAACTGTGGTTTTGGGATAATAATTTCTAAATTGGGTTATGAATTTCATGAATAATGGAGATAGTTGTTAAGATTCAATATGTTTTGAGAACTCACAAGAAAAGTTTAGAAGTGTTAAATTTGATAAAGAAAAAGCTAAAAATTTTATTGGGAGTTATTAATTGAAAAAATTCATTGAGTGGGAATATAAAATAAAGTTCTCAACTTTCTATTTCAAGTACACCAATATAAATGGGTGAAAATACAACATATAAATTTACTATTCATATAAGAAAAAAGTGGAACATTTTTTAGTCAGTTAGATAGAATAAGTGATCATAGAATTGGTTTTTAGTATTTATCATATCAAAAAAAAATCAGGTAGATAGTTTCAAGTTGAAGAAGATGGTGGGATAGAGTTGGTGTCTTGTTAAATGCATAAAAATCATACTTACTCATTTCTGGAGAGATTAATTAGATAGTGTGATCGGACTGTGTTTTTTAAGGAATTCTAGATAATTTTTTCCTAACTTCTCCTAGGTAATAATTTCAAGAATTGGTTTTTAGAGAAATAAAAACGTTAAATTTATTGGAGTAGTATAGTGAAATTTTTTTGAACCTATTGTTGACTATCTCTAAACATGTTACAACTTCTTGTTTAAATCTCTCACAAAAGAAGAACCTCATACACAGTTACATTGATCATATTGTTATGAAATTGTAAGGGTATTTATTACCTTCTATATCAACACAAAAAGTAGTATTTTATAGTGTATTTTGTGGTGTTTTATTACTTGTAAACCATGCCAAGGACTAGCTATTCTAGTTGAGTAGTAAACCTTATAAATTCTTATGTTCCAGTGCATGTGTGGATATTTTTTTCAGAAAAGTGATAAATCCTTAATAAGATGTGAATATTATTTCAAAATAAAGATAAAAAAATAAAATATATCAATGATTCACTATCTCCCTTAATCAGTGATTACATTGATCCCGTGTGGGCCTTTTTAACTGGTATCATTGTGAAGGTTCTATTCACTGTCTCCTTGTTGTAGTTTGAAGATAAGTTTCTATGGATGGTTTTAATTGTGTGAAAAATAAAGAGGATTCGAGTTTTTTTATGGAAAGAACATCATATTTTGGAATATAGAATGTTGTCATATCTTATGACCATTGGATATGACGTTTTAGAGGCTAATACAAACAGGTTTATGTCTCGTTCTGAGAATATTCCTCTTACAGCCACTAATAAGAAAAATAAAGAGAATGGTGAAAGGAAAAAAAGGATTTAAATTATTCACCCTATGAAAGTGAATTTCTTAGAGTTAATAGAGTTGGAACTAAAAAATTATTTTTTAATAGTTAAAAATTATCTATAATGTTAATATGAAGGTAAAAAAGGAAATAAAGGAAAATAAAATCCAATTATCAAAGATGACGAAGTTAGTTACCTAGACATAAAATATGAGGTTATTAACTATTTTGATAATTTTCTGTTCTTTTTTTCTAAAAATTTTAAAATATGCATAGGTAATTTCAAAGGGAAGTTACCTCTAAAATGGTTTTTTTGTGGATCAATTGGGAATTTTTCTATAAATTAACTTCAAATAAAGGATGAAGAAGAAATTGATGATGAAGAAACAAGGACAGAAACTTCTTTTAAGAAACATGTTGAAAAATATAAATCTTATTCCAAGGGTAAGGATAAAAATATCACTAAATCCAAAAGGAGATTTTTTTAATCTAATGATGATAAAAATGATGACAGTGAAGTTAAAATTGAAAAATTCATTATTATTGTTACTAAAGACACATTTATTAAAAAAGTATATAATGAAGAGTTTTTTTTGTTATAAAATTATTATTAATGAAGAAGATACTCAGTTATAATATAGTCTAAAAAGAGAGTTTAAATAATTTCTTAAAACAATTTAAAAACATAATTTATAAATCAAGTAGATGAAAAGGTTAAGTCCTATAAAACATAGTCATGAATATTTTTCGAATATAAATCTATTTCATTGGAAGAGATTAGTCAAAAAAGAAATATATTAAATAAATAATCTAAATAAATAGCTTGATGTGAAGATAAAATTGGAGTAAGATAAATTAGAACTTATTCTAAAAAAAAGTAATCTAAAATTTTGTAGGGAGATACGAGTTACAAAAACATAATTTCTAAAATTGTTGAAGGCTATGAGAATGATCAAAAAAAATTTATCTTCAAAGGTGTAAAGGAAAAATGAAGTTGTTCCTAAGATTAATATTGTTTAGAAAATCATGAATGTATCAAAAACCAAGATAGATGAAAATTTATATGTCTAGAAAATTTCAATGTCTGAATCAAATGCTGCTAAAATTGGTGACTATATTAAAGATGAGAATAAATATAAATTGAAGAAAGAAATTTCAAAAGATGGTAAGAAATCTAAGGATAAAAAATTTCTAATTTTAAAACTAATAATGTTTTAGAAAAAAAAATTACAACTCCTTGTAGTATGCAAGTTATAGAAGAAAATATTCTCACTATGGCCACTACTAGTATTTCGGTGCATCTGTCCATATAGAAAACAAGTGTCAATTCAATCAACAACACTATAATTGTCCTGTGAGTAACTGGAAGCAATGTTTGAGGTGAATTCAATCCACTCAAAGAAGTGATCTTGATAAATTTGGTGTAAAGGTTTAAAATTGATTCAAACCATTGGAAAAAAAATTTAAAAGATGTGAACAACCTAGAAATCAAGTAAAATGATGTCTTGTTTTGTTACCAGTATAGTGAAATTTTCAAAACATGTCTCAAAATTCAGATGTGAATATAGGTAAATGAAAATAAAAGGATCTTGTTTTAGAAACCCCTCTCAATTATAAAAAAGTAGAATAAATCTGGATTTTGGAAAGTGATTTCTCTTCACATATGAAAGGATATTTTAAGCATTTGAAGAAAGTGAAATATTTCAAGTAAAAAATAGTGTGTTTTGGAAATGATGAATCTCTCGTAATCAAAGGTGTTGTATAAGATATTATTAGGGAACAAAAACAGAAATCCAAAAAGGAATTATTTGTTTATGGGTTAAAAACAAACTTTTTAACTGTTTCATAACTCTTCGATGAAGGAAATAATTTTATTTTTAAAAAACATGGTTTTTCTGTGAAAAGATTTTGAGATAGAATTTTGTTTAAGAGGCCAACGTATAAAGGTGAACTTTTTTCATGTTGGTGATGTTCAAAATTCATTTTACCAAATCATGAAGTAATAAAATAAATTTTGGCATACAATTTTGGTATATATGTGTCATAGGAATAAGTGAAAGTTAAAAAAAATAGTGTTTGTGATATTCTTAGTATGATAAGAAGAATAGATTGGGGTTATTCTATTTGTTCAAAAGAAAAAATTACAAACTGAGTGCCTAAGAAATTTGGAATTCATTCAACACATCCCTTTGATTTGATTAATTTTGATATTTGGAGGCCAATGAAAAAACAATAAACTTTCAAATATAAGTACTTTATTTCTTTCATTAATGATTTTACTCACATTTCATGTATTATGTATTTTAAACATAAACTCAAAGATCTAAAAATGTTTAAGATTTGTAGGAGAATAATATAAAATATATGTGTATATTCTATAAATAATTTGTAAACTAACATCTATGGTGAATAAAAAAATGAAGTATTCAAAAATTATCTTGAAAAAACCGGTATTCATCATGAGTTTTCTTCACCTTATACACCACAGAAAAATGGGGTTGTTTAAATAAAGAATAGAATTTTGGTGGAGATGGGACACACAATATTGATTGAACATGTTATTTCTCACTAATTCTAGAGGAAGGTTATGATTGTAATAGTTTATATTTTGAATAGATATTTCTACCGATTAAGTATGAATATGTCTCTTTATGAAATTTTCTAAAATGAAATTCTATGTTTGAAACACTTAAGGGTCTTGGGAGTCCCAACATCATAAAAAAAGTGGAAATCTGGAAAATTTTGATCAAAGTGGTGAACATAAAATTTTTATTATCTATGATCCTAATGGTAGAGGGCATATATTTTTCAACAAATAAACATAAAAGTCAGTTAATTTTTATGACGTAGAAGTTATTGAAAAAAATGAAAGATGAAGTTTCACTTACACATGTAGATATAGAAGATGATCGGGATGATATAGTTTATAAATACGAAAAGAATTACAAGAATGGTAACGCCATTCAAATAGAATATTATGACTCATCAATTTATAGTGATGATGTATAACTTCATACATCTCATCCAAGGATAAAGAAATGAGTAAATGTACAAAAAATAATTGGTGATCAAAAACAAAAAGTTCAGAAATGAAGAAAATCAAATTTTGTTACACATACATCCTTATTTTAAAATGTTGTGCTAAAATATATTGATAAATATTTTGATAATTAGGAATGGAATCAGGCTATGAATGAATATTTAGATCATATTTAAACGAATGATATATGGGATCTTATACCCAATTAAATAATATAAATTTTATCGGTACAAAGTAGGTGTTCCTAAATGAGTTAAAGGAATATGGTGATGTGATAAGAAAAAATGCATGATTGGTTCGAAAATGTTACTCACAAATTGAATGGATTGATTTGGAAAATACATTTTATCTTGAAGAAATTTTAGAAAAATCAGATTATTTCTTGCAATTATTTCACAATGAAGTTATAAAATTTTTTAGATAGATTTTAAGTATGATTTTTTGAAAAGAGACCATGATGAAGAAGTTTATATTGAGAAACCATGTGGATTTTTTATTGGAAAAGATGAAAGTTATGAGTGAAAGTTAAAAAATGATTTTTATGGGTTAAAGCAAGCTCTGAGGGACTTGTCTTCCAAATTGGATGACTCCCTAGAGAAGTTCTTCATTAAGAAAGGGATATTTGACCGTAATCCCCACATCAAATAAAATATGGATATCTATCTCATTTTAATTGTTTATTTTGATGATATTATCCTTACTTGAAATGATGAATGACCATGTGACATGTTTGTATATGAATTGTAGAAGTTGTTTTAAATGACCATGATTTGTGAAATGAAATATTTTCTTGGCATAGAAATATCCCAAAAGAAGAAACATATTTTCCAATATTAAAATAAGTATGAAAATGAACTTATTAAGAAATTTTAGGTGGAATATTCCAAACCAGTTTCTACACCATTTTTGGTGGGAACCAAGTTTTCAAAATATAGATTAGGAAAGGACATGAATTCAAATGAATTTTGGAGGCTTATTGAAAGTCAATTGTATATGACTACTCCAAGACTAGATATTGCTTATGGAATTACTTTATGTGAAAGATTTCAAAGTTCTTTAAAATAATCACATCACTTAGATGGAAAATTAATTCTCATATATATTAGAGGCACAACTACATTTGATTTCAAATATGACTTCTCATGAGAAATTCATTTCTTTGGTTATACATATAGTGATTAGGAAGGAAGTGTGTATGAAAGATAATCTAAGTCTGGTGGAGTTCTTATTCTAAGGTAATGTTTTATAAGTATTCATACAAAATAGAAAAATTTTGTAACTCTTAGAATGGATAAATCTTAATATGCTTCTGCCACTCAATCTATAACACAACTTACATGGATAAAGGCTGAGTTGGAAGACTTACTAATTGAACTCAAAGTACATATTCACTTGGGTTTTGTTAGTCAAAGTGTTATAAATCTCACTAAAAATTCAGTGCAATATTCTTTTTAAAAACTATTGATATCAAATATCACTGAATCAGAGAGCATGTGGAGAATAATGAACTCAAAATAGACTATGTTCCTACAAAAAAACATGTTTTTGACAAATTCACAAAACATTTACCAAAGGAAATATTATATAATATAAGGTTGAACATGGGTGTCCATCCTCCTTCACTCAATGTTTGAGGTATGTTTTATTGTCCCATCACTCATTTTTTCTTTGAATACTATTGTTAAGGGGGGAATAATGTTGTTTAACAAATCGATCTATTGGTATGTTCTATACTTTTTAATTACACCATGTATTTCAGGGGGGGTCATTAAAGGGGTATGTTGTAATCTCAATGTGTAAATGTGTGAACATTTTTAAAATTTTGTCAAAGTGATCCTATAAATGTGTGAACCATTTTAACTATTTTTTGAATTTATTGTAGGAAACATTGTTCTTAAAAATAAAATTTGGTTAACAAGTTGGTAAGAGATAAAAGATAAAATGTTTTCAGTTAAAGAAGATGGTTCATGAGTCACTAATCTTGGACAACATGGATTTTCTATTCAATGATCCATATTTTCTATATTGATTTTACTCATGTAAGATTATAATTATTGATAAGTGATCCATAGTTAGAGTTTACGATGTTTTAGTAACTTATGGATCTATGTTCACAACAAAATACAAAGTGGGGTATTGTTGGGACTAGATTGTATAAACTGTGTTTTTGTGATTATTGGATGGTTGATTCTGGTTGAAGGTGTTATTTTTTTATTCTCAATAAATCACCACAATTTGTTTTTTCTGGAGATTGGATGAAGGAATATTGAAAAAAAATTATCACACATAGTTTTTTGAACTACATATAGGAAGCATTGTTTTTATAGGAAATATGTTGGTTGATATGTTGGGAAGAGATGAAATATAAAATGTTTGAAGTTCTAGAAGATGTTTCATAAGTCACTGCATTTGGACAACATGGATTTTTTGTTTAGTGATACTTGTTTCCTACAATGATTTCACTGATATAGGATTATAATTTTTGATAAGTGATCTTTAGAATAAGTTTACAAAGATATATTGATATATGGATCATGGTTGGCAATAAAATCGAAAGAGGCATACTGTTGGGACCAAGTCGGATTAAGTTTATTTTTTAGAATGTTGGATGGTTGATGCTTATGGAACATATTTGTTTTTCTCGTTTATATAAAAAATCACCTGAATTTTTTTTCTGGATATCTGATTAAGAAATATCATATGTAGTTGATCGGACATATATTTCTTTTAAAATTCAACTAAATTGATTTTTTTTATTTAGTTTTTTTTTTGTGAGTGTTCTTTTTATTGAGTTTATCTTTCCTGTAACGACCCAAGCATTCATTAATTAAAATTCCTCTTTATTTATTTAAATGTCTTATTATGTAGAATAATAATATAAAATGAATCCACTACTTTGGTTTTATGTTTTTTCATTTTGAAATACCATTAAGAAAAGTGATCATTGCTAATATATTTGTTGAATAGTGATTACATGATTAGTATAAATATAAGGCTTTAACAAATCCAATTTTCTCAGAAAAAGGAAGTGAGGGACTCATCTAGTAGACTTGCCCAGTATGAATCCCATTTATTGGATCTAGGAAGGAGGTGGTTTCATTAGGCTTCTCTCTTTACCAAGCCCAAACCGATCTTGAATACGTTATGTTTGAGCGGAACCACCTATGGGAGAAGTGGAAGTTGATAGAAATTACCACACGAGCGATGATATACGAGCCACCTCAAGAATTTGTCCCCATCGCACACCCTACCCTAAGGACTTATGTAGCTCTTTTAATGGGTTATGTAACAAGACCCTAAAACTATGAATATGTGCATTATTTTTGTGTAAATATTATACATTCATTTTATTATTGTTACATTGTAAATAGTTTTTAAAGATAAAATAGTATTTTTTTTAATATTCAATTAAGAAATTTATATTGATGAATTAATGGATATTTGAATTAAATAATAATTTAATGAAATATTATTACTAAATTATTTTTTTATTAAATATAACATATCGTATACTTTTTACAAGCGCAATTATATTTTGTATTAAGGTTTCAATGCTATTTTTATCCAAACCCATGTTTTTTTATAAATATCATTTTTTATTTTAAAAGTAAGAATTCACATGTTCAAATAATTATTAAGATAAAATGAATATTATTTTTGGAATCAGTACATTGAAATTATCCAACAATGAATTTTTTAAAAATATTTGAGACAGGGGGATTTTTGGGTAAAAATTAAGTACCGTTTAAATATATAATGTGTTTTATGACATCATAATGAAAAAATAGTGATGTAATAAAATACTATAAACATTATTTTAGTCCATTATATTTTTTCCATTAAAATAAGTTATTTATTTTTTTGATTTATTTTACAAATCATTAGTGGACCCTCCAAGAGTTATAAAACATTTTCACTTTTTAAATGAATTTCCTTGAGAATGTGACTCACCTCCACATAAGCCACCCTATTATTTTACAAAGATTGGACACTGTCCTTATACAATATTTTTTTCCACCCCCCATTGGCAAAAACCCTGGGTAAAAACAATGTGATGGTTTGTGGTATTGATTAGTTTAATGTGTGGTGACCCAAACATAAATAATAAAGAATCCCTTCTCCTTTCCAATATAAACCCACCAAATCTCTCACTTCCTCTTCACTCAAATCCTTTTGAGTTCGTCAAACCCCTTATATCCTCTCTCTAGACTCCTCTGAAGGAACCCCAAGCTCCTAATAAGCCTTCTAAAGCCTCTCCCAAGCCTTTTGGATCACACTTCCATGTAAGGGTTTTCTTCCTTTCTCATTTTATCCATGTTTTTTAATATTTTTATTCCCTATTATTTTCAATTATAAATGATGGGGTATGATTTATAACCTCCCCTAAACTTTAATATTTATTTTTTAATGATTATATACCTCTTTCTCTCTCACCTATTACTTCCATGTATACCTGTTACCATGCCGAAATTCCATAATGAAATTCTCTCTTCTCATTAACATTCAAGCAATTGTTATGTATTATGAATAAAATTTCCATTACATTTCTTGGGAAATGTATCTATATTACTCCATTACTTTCCATTTCACATACATATGATGATACACCCCTTTCACTCTCATCAACCATTTTTATGATTTCTTATGTCATGATGTTATGCCCCTGAAATTGCTCCATGATTTTCCAAACCAAAGTCATTGTATAGTGAATACCATGTCCATATCTCTATCAAGGGTATTCACCATTATTCACATTTAATTATTGATTATATAGTTTCATTTATTAATTTCAAATTCCCTTATTATGGAAAAAATAATTATGTTTTATGAATCCATGTTGTATGATCCATGTGGCACACTTATGCAAGAAATAAAATGTTTAAGAAGGGTGTGCCTAGATAGCGCTCCAATGCATCGGGTAAAGGTTAGTATCATGATATGTCAAGTGAAATGAGGGTTTACTCATTAAAATTCATTTTCAATGAGGGTTTACTCATTCTCCATGTGCAATAAGCCTTGGATCATGCAAAAATCATGTTAAATGTTGATTCCGCATTTCCATGTTATGTTAATCATGCTATATCATGCTTTTATGTTCATGATTCTCTTATGATCCTTTGATATGCCTATTTCCTAACAAGTATTGTATCTTTCATGTGATTCCTTTTTCACTCCCTTACTGGGCTTTATAGCTCACCCTTTTCTTATGCATGTCCTCAGGTTATCCCATGAAATCCTATGTACAGGGAATGTAGTGGTCATTTAAAGGTCGTTTTCAATAAAGATGTTGTGATTTATGTCTAACTTGTTTTTTAATGTTCTTAATCCCTATATACACTAGATATCTTGATCTTCTATTCTTCATCAAGTGAAGGTTTTATGTAACAAATCAGTTTCATGTGTGTAATGAAGAGCAGGGTTGTTATAGTTGGTATCAGTGGGTTGGTTTAGTTATTTTTGGGATTAGGATTAGAAAACCATAATGAAGCCTTAGAGATAAGAATAAGCATAATAAAAACATCCCTAAATTTTAGTGAGTTTTTATTATGTGGTTTATCAAGAAAATACATCCCTATCGAGATATGCGCAGGTAGAGGCGGCTCTGGAACAGATGTACATAGGAGTGAAAACTCTGACAAGGAGTTTAGGGCTTGACCCAGGGTATCCTAGTAAACGAAAATGAGGCTTACTACACTCTTGGTTATGAAACTCATGGGGGATATGCTTTGGTAAATTTACATGCATATTATGAACCATTGTTATGGGAATAAGAAAATTCCCCTAAGAATGTATGTTGGGAAGTAGATCATGAATAGCATAGATTGAATCGTATAGATTCATAAGTTATGGAATAAAATTAATTTATAAGTCATCAGTTTTTTGAGTTTGGATTACCCTTTATTTGTTACCCCTAACATTCCTTTTATTCTAGCCAATGGCCGGTAATAGGGGAACTCGGGCTAACAACCGATTTGAATGTCAATGTGAAGACTGTTCTAATGAGATTTCCAATCCCATGGGAGTGGGAATCGCAAACTTTTTCATGATATTCTCTCAGTTAACTCAAGTTTTGAATAAAAGTGTGGGTCAAGAGGAATGGTCACCCCCCCTAAAAAAACAAGTCACTATCGAGAGTTTCATGAGACAAAGGCCTCCTAATTTTAATAGATAATATGATCCCTCAATCTTTGTACAATGGATCAACTCCATGGAAATTATCTTCTTCATACTTCAAGTTTCCAAATAAGAGAAGGTTCTTCTGGCTGTTTATTGTATGGAGGGTGAAGCCAATCAATGGTTTACATTGATCGAAAACACATAGTCGAACGAGGAGATCGATGCATTGGAATGGAAGGACTTCCAGAAGATGTTTTTTGATAAATATTTTCTACGGACCCTCCAAATTAAGATGGAAAGGCACTTACTTTCCCTTAAGAAAAAAGATGATGAATCCATCAGAGAATATGAGGAAAAATACACAAGGATTACACGATACACATCTGGCATTGTCGTTACCCCTAAATGCAAGGTTGGCCGCTTCTGTGGTGGGCTGAAACCTATCCTTCAGAAAGCCCTGGTGATTCATTACTTCAATAGCTATGAGGAAATTTTCTGATATGCTCTCAATGTAGAAATTAATATCGTGTAATCTTAGGGGTATCGAGGGGATAATAAGAATAATGTGGACTTCAATTATGGTGGCCTGATGGATAAATCCAATGGTGCTAAGAAAACCCAGCACCCCACTTGCCAAAGGTGTGGAAAGAAGAACCCAGGAAATTGATTGAAGGAAAGGAGGAAATACTTTAGGTGTGGAAGAGAAGGGAACCTAGATAGATACTGTCGACAAGAAAACCCCACGGTTGTGAAAGAAATGAGGAACGCTCCGCTCAACCCCCAACGCATTGTTCATTGCTTCAACTGTAATGAACCGGGGCACTTTTCAAATCAGTTCCCTAATCCAAGGGTTTTCAGAGGCAACCGATAACCTCCAAGGTAGCAAGGGTGAGCTTTTTTCCATCACTACACCCCAACAACTAAGTGGGGATAGGTACGCTAGTTATTAATTCATGAATAGATAACGTACTTTTTGATTCTGGTTCCATGTATTCTTTTATATGCCAAAATTTTAGTAGAACAATCCCAGCACCACCAAAAATCATTAAAGTAATGATGTCGGTGAGTACAGAAAATGGGAAAATCATTGTATTCCATTAATATAACTCCTCCCCTATCATAATCTGTGGACTGAACATTCTGGAGAACCTCATCATACTTCCTCTCGTGTAATTTGATGCAATTCTTAGCATCCATTGGCTTTCTGTATATAGAGCCAACATAAATTTTCATGATAGGGAAATCACTATCTATGTGGGGAATCGACCCCTGATTCTATACAAGTTCAAGGAGGAAGATGTATCTTCTTTAGCTCCATCATCTCAAGAATGGATATTACTTCCCTATGAGCATGCATATATGGCTCATATGATTGAGTCCAAGGAAGCAACCATCCTTGAATACATGCCTATTGTGAGGGAATTTGTTTAAGTTTTTCTCAAGGAATTTCCTGGTCTTTCTCCTCTAAGAGATGTTGAATTCTTAATTAATCTTATACATGGGGAATTTCCAATATCCAAGACTCCATATAGATAGGCAGTTTTAGAGCATGGGGAGCTGAAGAAACAACTACATGAGAATCTGGATTAAGGGTTTATATTCCCAAGTTCTTCACCATGGGGTGCACCAGCCCTTTTTTTACAGAAGAAGGATGGTTTCATGCACCTTTTCATTGACTATCGTGAGCTTAACAAAATCACTATAATGAAAAATTATCATCTTCCCCGAATTGATGACTTGTTCGATCAGATACATGAAGCACAATACTCCTCCAAGGTTTATTTGCGGTCGAGATACTATCATGTAATGGTGAAGAAGGAACATATCCTCCAGACTGCTTTTTGTACAAGATACAGGCACTATTAATTCATAGTAATGCCTTTCGGACACACGAATGATCTAACAATCTTCATGGACTTGAAGAATATAGTCTTTAGAGACCAGCTCGCCAAATTTCTGGTAGTCTTTATAGATGATATTCTTATATACTCCAAAACCATGGTGGACCATGAGGAGAATCTAATAATTGTACTATAGACCTTGAGAAAGGATAAGCTCTATGGAAAGTACAGAAAGTGTGAGTTCTGGTTGATGGAGGTCTCATTCATGGGCCATATCATCACAAGCAATGGGATATCTGTGGATCCCTCCAATACAGCTGCAATAGATGGATGGATGAGGCCAACATTAGTAACGGATATCCATAGCATCTTGGGGTTAGCTGGATATTATCGATAACTTGTGAGAAATTTCTCATGATTTCCCAACCCTCTTACCAAGATAACTCACAAGGGAGTAATGTTTTCTTAGAGTGATGAATATGAAGAAAGCTTCAAGGAGTTGAAAAGGAGGCTTATCACTACACTTGTTCTCACTTTACCAACAAGTGGAGAATGTTTTGTGGTATTTAGTAATGCTTTGAAGAAGGTCATGGGTTGTGTGTTGATGAAAAATGATAAATTGATAGCCTACGCCTCAAGGCAGCTGAAAATCCATGAGAAAAACTACCCCATTCTTGATCTAGAGTTGGCAGTTGTGATCTTTGCGTTCAAAATCTAATGGAATTATCTCTATAGGGAGAAGTGTGGGATATATACTAATAAAAATAGCCTCAAATATATATTCACACAAAAAGAGTTTAATATGCGCCATTGAAGATGGATAGGGCTAATCAAGTATTATGACTTCCCAATCCACTATCATCCTGGTAAGGCAAACAAGGTGGAAGATGCTCTAAGAAGAAAGAATCCTATGTCTTTATCAATGATGAGAATTTAAAAGGATATAATCTTCTTAGATTTTCATAGGATAGGCATGGGAATCATTAAGATAGGAACATCATCAATCCTTTCTCAAATGATTTCTCAACCATCCCTCTTGGAGATGATAAACGATTCTCAAATAAGGGATGTGGAAATTCTGGAAAGGGTGGAAACTATTAGAAATGGAAAATCCTTATATTTCATGGTTGATAAGGATGTAATTTTGAGATTTGGGTCACGATTATGTGTACCGTACGATCCAAAGATAAAGAAATAGATTCTAGATGACTCACATAGCTCAACCTTCTCTTTTCACCCGAGGAGTAGAATGATGTATTGAGATATCTGAGAGAACTTTTGGTGGGACAATATGGAAAGGGATATTGTAGAATATACATCAAAGTTCCTAGTATGTCAGCTAGTGAAGGATGAGAGGAAAATATATAAGGGGATTATGCAACCACTACCCATACCAACATAAAATAGGGAAGACTTTACTGTGGACATTGTCACTGGACATCGAAGGACATCTAGAGAAAAAAAATGCTATACGGGTTGTTGGGGATCATATTATGAATACATATAACTTTATCACAATTCCAGAGGACTTATCACTGTATCAAATTTCATGGATTTACAACAAAGAAGTGGTAAGGATGCATGAAGTACCACTATCTATTGTATTTGATTGTGATCCTAGATTCACTTCGATGTTCTAGAAAAGTATCCAACATGATCTAAGCACTGACCTAAACTTTTGTACGGCTTATTATCCTCAAACCGATAGCCAATCTGAGCAAACTATTCAGACACTTGAAGATATGTTAAGAGAATGTTATTTGTACTTCAAAAGATGATGGGACCAACATCTTCCACTAGTTGAATTATCATACAATTATAGTTTCCACTCGAGCATCTGAATGACACCATATGAATCCCTTTATGGAAAAGGTGTAGAACATGGGTGTGTTGGGATGAAGTTGGTGAGCGTAATCTTCTAGGACTAGAAATGGTCGAAGAAATGGTGGAGAAGGTAAAAACCATTCCACAGTATATCAAGGAAGCCCAAATATGATAGAAGAGTTATGAAGATAACCGTCAATGAGACCTTGAGTTCAAAGCTAGAGATATGGTATTTCTATGCATATCTCCATGAAAGAAGTTTATGAAGTTTGGAAATAAAAAAAAAGCTAAGTCCTAGGTACCTCAGCCCCTTTGAGATTCTTGATCGTGTTAGGGTTGTGGCCTATCAAATAGTACTTCCACCTACCATGGACAAAGTACCTAATGTCTTCCATGTATCCCTTTTATGTAATTACATACCAGACCCATCACATGTACTCTCTTCAGAGGTTGTATAGTTAAAGGATGATATTTCTTGTGATGAGAAACCAGTGAAGATCTTAGATCATAGAGAAACTGCTCTACAAAATAAGATAATTCCCCTCATCAAGGTGTTGTGGAAAAACCAAAAGTTTGAAGAAATGACATGGAAATCAGAGGAAGTGATGAAGCAGAGTTACCCACAACTGTGTTAGTGTGGGAAAAGGAAATTTTGTGGGAGAAATTCCTTAAGGGGGGGAGATTGTAATGAACCAAGAATTCATTAATGAAAATTCCTCTTGATTTATTTAAATATCTTATTTTGTATAATTATAATATAAAATGTATCCACTTATTTGGTTTTATGTTTTTGGACTTCAAAATACCATTATGAAGTATGACCATTGATAATATAGCCATTGAACAGTGATCACATGATTAGTATAAATATAGAGCTTTAACAAATCCAATTTAATCAGACAAAGGAAGTGATGGCCTCATCTAGTAGACTTTTCTCGTATGAAGCCCATTTATCAGAGCTCGAAAAGGAGGTGGAATCATTGGTACTTTCCCTTGACCAAGCCCAAACCGAGCTTGAATACATTAATCTTGAGCAGAACTACCTACGGGAGAAGTCGAAGTTGATAGAAATTACCACTCGAGCGATGTTATCCAAGCCACCCCAATAGTCTTTCACCATCGCACAACTTACCCAATGGTCTTATGTTGGTGATTTAAGGGGTTATGTAACAAGACCCTAGCACTATGAGTATGTACATTATTTTTACATAATGATTATACATTCATTTTATTATTGTTACTTTGTAAATAGTTTTTAAAGCACAAATAGTATTTTTAGTTAATATTCAATTAAGAAATATATTTTGATGAATTAATGGATATATTAATTAAATAATATTTAAATTAATTATTATTACTAAATTATTTTTTTAATAAATATAAATGATCTAATAATTTTTATGAACGCAATTGTAATTTTTATTAAGGTTTGAATGCTATTTTTATCAGAACCCATGATTTTTTTATCAATGTATGTTTTTATTTTAAAAAAATTCAAATATATAGAAAATTATTTATATTAAATGAATATTATTTTTGGAATCATGACATCAAAATTATCCTTTCATGAATTTTTCATAATTTTCTGAGACAATCGAAATTCTATGTAAAATGTAAGTACCATTTAAATATATAATGCGTTTTATGACATCAAAATGACCCAATAGTTATGTAATCAAATACTATAAACTTAATGTTCGACCAATATATGTATTTCCAATAAAATAATTTAATTTTATGTGTGTTTGATTTATTTTACAAAACATTAGTGGACCCTTCAAGAGCTATAAAACATTCTCACTTTTTAAATGAATTTCCAAGGGAGTGTGACTCGCCTCCACATAAGCCACCATATTATTTTAAGAATTTTGGCCATTTTCCTTATAAAATATTGTTTTCCAATCACCTTTGGAAATAACCATGGGAAAGCCATGGGCTGGTTTGTGGTATTGATTAGTTTAATGTGTGCTGACTCAAACCAAAATAATAAATAATTCCCTCTCCTTTCATATATAAACCCACCAAATCTCCTACTTCTTCTTCACTCAATGCCTTTTGAGTTCTTCTAAAATCTTACCTCCACTCTCTATAATCCTCCCAAGGTGCCCCAATCTCCTAAAAATCCTCTCTCAAGCGTATCCCAAGCCTGGATTCACACTTCCAAGTATGGGTTTCTTTTCATTCTCATTTTATCAGAGTTTCCTTATATTGTTATGCCCTTTTATTTTCAATTATAAATGTTGGGGAATGATTTATCACCTACCATATATTTTCATCTTTATTTTTTAATTTTGATAGACCTCTTTCTCTCTCAACTATTCCTTCTATGTATACATGTTACCATGCTGAAATTCTGTAAGGAAATTCTCTCTTCTTAATCACATTCAAGAAATTGTTTTGTACTATGAATCTAATTTCCATTACATTTGTTGGGAAATGTATATATATGACCCACTTACTGTCCATTTCATGTACATACGATGAGACACCCTTTTCTCTGTCATTAACCATTTTTATGAATTCTTATGACATGCCTTTATTCTGCCGAAATTGCACCACGATTTTCCAAACCAAAGTCATTGTGTACTGAATACCATGCCCATATCTCTGTGAAGGGTATTCACCTTTATAAACATTTCCTTATTGATTATATATTTTCAAGTATGAATTCAAAATTACTTTATTGTGGAAGAAATGATGATGTTTTATGAATCCATGTTGTATCATCCATGTAGCACACTTATGCATGAAATGAAATGTTTAAGAAGGGTGTGCCCTGATAGCGCTCCAACGCATTTGGTAAAGGTTAGTATCATGATATGTCTTGTTCAATAAGGTTTTACTCATTAAAATTCATTTTCAGTGAGGGTTTACTCATTCTCCATGTGCTATTATCCATGGATCATGCTAAAATCGTGTTAAATGTTGTTTCCATAATTCCAAGTTATGTTAATCATGCTATATCATGCCTTTATGTTCATGTTTATCTTATGATCCATTGATATGCCTATTTTATAACATGTATTGTATCGTTCATGTTATACCTTATTCAATCCCTTACTGGGATTTATAGCTCTCCCTTTTCTTATGCATGTCCTCAGGTTGTCCCATGCAATGCTAAGTACGAGGGAATGTAGTGGTCATGTAAACACTAGTGCAGAAAACATTTTTTACGTCAGTTATTTTTCATTATTTATGTCGGTTTTTAGGCGACGTTAATACGGACGACGTTATAAATAACGTTTTTTACGTCGGTTATTTAAAACCCGACGTAACATCCCTAACATCACGGTGTTTATCACGCCGGTTCATTAATAACCGACATGAAAAATGATGGGGGATGGGGATTTATAACGGCGGTTATTATATAACCACGGTGATAAACCGCGGGTGGGGGGGTTTAGCACGTCGGTTATATAATAACCGACGTGATAAATATGCGCGGGGGGGGGGTTATCACGTCGGTTATTTCTAAACCGACGTGATGAAACGCCTGGGATATCGTTTATCACGTCGGTTATGACATAACCGACGTGATTAACCCTTCCCCGAGCCTATTATCACGTCGGTTTCTTAAATAACTGACGTGATAAAAAGGCCTGGGAAACGTTTTAGCACGTCGGTTATCCAATAACCGACGTGGTAAATCGATTCCCAGGCCTTTTAGCACGTCGGTTATATGAAGAACCGACGTGATAAAAGGCCCGGGAACGGTTTATCACGTCAGTTCTCGAAAAAACCGACGTGATAAACCCCTAACGATTTATTTACCACGTCGGTTATAAAATAACCGACGTGAAAGCGATATTTTTTTTTTAAATAATTTCACTGCTCTCACCAAAAAGCAACCAGAAACCAAACAACAAAAATAACCATGCCAGCCCTCCCCCAAGCCCCAACTGAACCCCACCCTCATCTATACCCACCTAACAAACTGGCCATCCCTCCCCCACCACATTGGAGCCCCACCAAAACCCTTGGACACCCCCCCACCCCTTGGACAGCCCCCCCACCCTCATTTACACCCCCACGACCCCTAGTACAGCCTCAAACACCCATTGGACACCCCTCCCATATCCCTTGGACACCCCCCACCCCTTGGACACCCCCCAACCCTTGGACAGCCCCCCCCCCCCACCCTTATTTACACCCCCAAGACCCCTAGTATAGCCTCAAACACCCATTGGACACCCCCCCCCCCACACCTTGACAGCCCTCCCAGACCCCTTGGACACCCCCCCCCCCCGACCCCGGGACACTCCCTCGAGCCCTTGGACAGCCCCAAACACCCTGTGGACACCCCTCCCATATCCCTTGGACACCCCCCCCCCACCCCTTGGACACCCCCCACCACTTTGACAGCCCCCCCACCCTCATTTACACCCAACTGGCCCCTTGGACAGAACTCCCAGACACCTTGGACACCACTCCCATATCCCTTGGACACCCCCCCCCCCCACCCCTTGGACACCCCCCCCCCACCCCTTCGACAGCCCCCGCACCCTCATTTACACCCCCTGAACACTAGGACAGCCCCAAACACCCCTTGTACACCCCTCCCATATCCCTTGGACACCCCCCACCCCTTGTACAACCCCCCACCCCTTGGACAGCCCCCCACCCCCTGGACACCCCCCCGACCCCTTGGAAACCCCCCCCCCCGACCCCTTGGAAACCCCCCCCCCCACCCATCCCCTTGGACAGCCCCAAACACCCCTTGGACACCCCTCCTATATCCCTTGGACACCCCACCACCACTTGGACACCCCCCCCCCC
Source organism: Viscum album (assembly GCA_963277665.1). Lineage (NCBI taxonomy): Eukaryota > Viridiplantae > Streptophyta > Magnoliopsida > Santalales > Viscaceae > Viscum > Viscum album. Next base: position 1,441,651,378 of record OY728159.1, read on the forward strand.
ACCCCTTGGACAGCCCCCCCCCCCCCCCACCCTCATTTACACCCAACCGACCCCTTGGACAGCCCCAAACACACCTTGGACACCCCTCCCATATCCCTTGGACACCCCCCACCCCTTGGACACCCCCCCCCCACCCTCATTTACACCCCCCCCCCCCCCCGACCCCTAGGACATCCCCAAACACACCTTGGACACCCCTCCCATATCCCTTGGACACCCCCCAAACACCCACCCACCCCCTTGGAACCTCTCCCCCCATACCAAAATCCAGACCAGAAAAACCATCAACAGTAGACCAAAACAAGAAGTAGAGAAAAATTAAACATTCACTTATATAACATTCAAAACTTACACTGTCAACTTCAAAAAAAACTAAATCCAACCAAAACGACTACGAAATACACAATTACATTGACAATATTCAAAATTACATTTTACATTACAAACAACTAAAATTCAATCAAACCTATAAAATAATTTGAGCACTCCACTTGTAAGTGTTTGATATCTTCAGCAGTAAAGGGTTGAGGGTCATCAAAAAGCTACAAAGGAAAAGGATAGTAGTCAACGTGTATAATGAATAAATCAAATTGAAATATTATGAGAAAGAGGAAATCTTACCAGGTCAAAACTCAGAACTGTCCCAGTTGTTATTATTTCATACATAAATCTTAAGATGTAATATCCGCATTCGATGATGCCTTGTTGCTCATGAAATTTCTGTCTGAATGAGTGTAAATTCAATATATTATTTTTATGTAATAAATCAAAATGTACAAATTATAAATGGATATTTACCTTCGCATGTACATATTTGATCTTGAAATTCCTTTTCTTTGCGCTTTTTCGAAAGTGGACCCATGCCCTGTTAGAAAATAATACGAATGGGGTAAATTTAAAATTCATTATAATATATAAAACTATTGTGAAATTGAAACTTACGTTTCCAATATATTCTTAAAACTTTCTCTCACATCATCATAGAGAGAGCATATCCAATAAAGTGCTTTCTCCCTAGGGAAAAAAACCCCTAACATCCAATGATCCCTGATAAAAGGAAATTTAACGTTAGTAGTTTTTTATGTTAAAAGATAATTAACTCATTGAGAGGGATGTGTTTCATACCTCTCACAAAAAGGAATCATCCAACACTGTGTGATTACATTCTTTTCAAATCTATCAGCAATATAAATCATTCTTTGTTCCTCATCCAATGCACATGCTTCAGGGGAAATCAATTGTGGGTCCACGAATCCATATACATCTGTCAGCTCATTCCTCTCACAAATTTTATACAGATACCTAATACAAAGCAAACATAAGTATACATTTTTAATAAATATAATTCAAGGAAAAGGTGTTAAGACTTACATGATAAAAATTTGCACCACGTTGATGCCCAACTTATCTCCAGTGACAAACTCCATGATATCAGTTTTCATAATCCCCACACTTAGTTCACGTCCACAGACATGAGCTTCCATTGTAAAGTCATAATGATCCGCCAACAAATTTGAATATCTTGACAATTTGTCAAGACTGCTAGTATCTGCATCTGATGTCATAGCTATCTGTCTTTGTTGTTGTCTATACAGTATTTCTTTACCTTTGAAGTATTCCTGTAAAAATAAATTGAAAAATATATTAGTTTTCAAATGATAAAACATTAATAAAAATATAAAATAAAAGATATAACATCCATACCTCTATGGTAATGAGTCGAAGAAGTCTGGATGACCAAAGTAAAAAATGGCCGATACTATGTCCAACTGTCGTCACCTCATCTGTAGGTAATGGTATCCGAGCTGATCTATCTATAATATCCTGTACAGTGACCCTCTGATTCTCTACCTCTAACTGTTGATGATGAATTGTATCTCCTATACAATATACCATCCCATATGCAACTGTATGATGTTGAGGATCATCAACATACAACTCACAATAAGTAGGTAGCTGCGGCGGAGGAGGAGGATCAAAAATGGGGTCCGCAGGCTGAGGTGGGGGAGTAAGGGCTACTGGGAGAGGTGGAGTGGGAGCGGCACCCTGAAATTGTCTTTGCAAGTCTGCAAACATAAACTGCACCGATGCTCTAATCTTGTCCTCCATTGTCGCATTAATATTATGGACTTCAGCCTCCAAGGATTCTATTTTTTTTTATAAACTCCCTCAACGTTAGAAGTTGAGGAACGTGGAAACACTTTTCTTACCGATACACCTACCGGATATCCTCTTACACGGCCAGGATGTTCGGGCTTTCCCAATGCCACAGATAAAATATCTTCCCTCCCAGATGGTGTAAATGTCCCCTGTGAACTCTGCTCCTCAAGAGAGTCCTGTAATAATTAATTGAACATTTCTATAATGATTGGAAATATATGACGAAAATAGTAAACTTAAATAAATAAAATAGATATCTTACAATCCTCTCAACTACGAGTCTCGATTCTTCCGAAAGATATTGTCCTTTTTTGCCCTTCTAAGCTCTTTTCCATTTCTCATGTCTGGATGGAGGGGATGGAGGGGCCACCTCTCCAGAGCTTGAAGACTCAACTCTTAGTTGTTGAAATTTTTCTGCCATCATTTGTTCTTCCAATAATGCATACCCTCCCCGAGATAAACTATGAGGGTATACATTTTTAGATTGGATCTCTTGATGAGCTTTCCTTGTTTGCTGTAAATTAAGAATAAGTAATCATTAACAAAACAATAATAAGATCATTTATATAAGAAAGCTTATAAAAGTTTACATTGCCCTTACCAAAAATGATTCTTTTCTTATACTTTCAAAAAATTGTCTCCATGTGTCTTCATCTATAAAAGGATATATACGACATGGATTCTCACGACTCCTATGACCATCAATGAAATCAGATGAGAGGGTTGATTTGAAATCCCTCCATCTCCTAGCATCCAACGATAAGCATTTCTTCCTGACTCCTCCAGTGTCAGGAATATCAAATGTCATCTGATAAAAAAGAGGTTAAAATTATTATATATACTAGAAACATTTAAAGAACAGTCAAACAATAGCAAAATATCTTACCAAAATGGTCTCCCACAGCTGAGAAATTATCGCCTTATCCACACTTCTCCAATCATCATAGAGAATGCTTACTTTTCTCTTAGCCTGAGTTGCTACAAAACCCTTAAAATATTTAGCATTTGGTCCTCTAGGAAGATCATCATCATCAAACTCCACGACTATCCTCTCCTCCTTCGTACGGGCAAGTGATAATTTTGGTAAACGTGTGCACCCACTCTTACCAACCTTTGAAATCTTTTTCGTAATAGGAGTATGTGAATGTTCCTCCCCATATGTATGACCAATATGCTCATCTCCAGAATCATGTGGCTGATCAACTGATTGATCTGTCATTTTCCTTCAAATCAAAAAAACAAACATTAGTTCACAAATATACAAATTCAAATATTGTATTACTACTTAATCAGAAAATAGAAAAGTGTACTAAATTACATAATAGTAAACATTGGAAATATGGTAAACATGTTAAACAATGATAAACATGGTAAACACAGTCTGTTGTACCTCTATCTCTTGGATTTTAATGATCACAATCACTCTTATTATGTTCTAACTTGTTTTCAAGTGTTTTTGTTGATAGGCAAAAGGTTGCGAAGGATTTGGCCCAAGAAAGCTGAAAAGTGGACTCACTGAGTCCACCGATCAGCCGGTGTGAGCTCACCGGCCAGCCGGAGGACCCAGGCAGTAGACTTGCCCACTGCCTGGTGTCACCGGCCGGTGGACCAGACAGAGAGCCTTCCTCTCTGTCTGGGCCACCGGTCGGCCACTGGCTCATCACCGGCCGGCCGGTGGACCAGATAGAGCTTTGCTGTCTGGACCACCGGCCACCCGGTGATCCACCACCGGCCAGCCGGTGCGCCCAGGACTTCTCCTCTTTACGGTTTTTATTGTTTTATCATTTTGGTTTGATACATGTTTTAATAAGTAAAAAATTTACAATATCTAACATTATATGAAAAAACTAAATGTAAACAAGAAATAAACATGTGTTACCTGTAATTTTAGGAATGTACAGTTGGATTATTTTCCCAAATTCCTTCGTCGTGATTGTTCCTTATGGCACAAACCATGTCTTCAACATACTCATCATTATGTTCTGTTAATCCTTCCATGGAAGTAGGGATCTCACATAAATCAGCATCTTCATCAAATTCATCCTCACCAACATATTGTTTTTTCCCTTGTAAAACAACAGCCCACTGCATATCTGATTGATCTACTACATAGAAAATTTATTTGGCATGTGTTTCCATTATAAAAGAATCAGCTGTGTCTTCCAATCTATTCAGATTAACAAGTGTCATTCCAAATTCATCGTGTCTGAAATGGTTGTTACCGATAAACCATTTACAGTTAAAAACAGGAACTTTAATTTTAAAGTAATCAGCCTCCCATATGTCTTCAATCACTCCATAATATGCACTTGATGCCGAAATTGGGTTTCTGTCCTTAGCACTCGAAAAATGCATTGCTTCTGCAAACACCAATACACCACTATTCTGAACTGCACTTCTGTTGTCCTGAGCTTTCGTATGAAATGTATAGCCATTAATGTCATAAGCGTACCATGCTATCACATTTAAAGATGGACCACCCACTATCCATTTTAATGTCTCTGATACATCTGATCTACCAAGAAAGGACTTTTTAAACCATGGAAAAAAAGTTTTGTTGTGCTAATTCAAAATCCACATTTCTTTCTTCTTTGGATGACATTGTTTCAACTCATTAATATGCAATGTGATATACAGTTGAACATCAGCTATGTTATTCAAGATGTATGATTCTAACTTCTTCATATGTTCAGCTGATAGTGATTTGACTTTCAAGCCACGAATCCCCTTTCCCTCATTATTAACCCGTTCATGGCGAGATGGAGGCAAACCTATGTGTTGCACCGTAGCCAAGTAGCTCGTACAAAACTCTGCTACCTCCTCAGAAATATACTTTTCAATAATGGAGGCTTCAGGTCGATATGGATTTTTAACATATCCCTTTAATATTTTCATATACCTTTCAAAAGGACACATCCAACGAAGATATACAGGTCCACAAAGCTTTATTTCTCGAACCAGATGAATCATTAAATGCACCATCATATCAAAAAAAGTTGTAGGAAAATACATTTCCAAATGAAAAAGTATAAAAATTGCATCCTTTTCCAAAATGTTCAAAGCATTCACATCAATCGCCTTGTTACAAATTGAATTGAAAAAATAACACAACCTCATTATAGTCTTTCTTACACGGATGGGCAATATTCCACGCAGTGCAACTGGTAGAATTTGTTGCATCATGACGTGAAAATCATGTGATTTCATACCTATCAACTTCAAGTCTTTCAATGAGACAAAATTTTTTACATTTGAAGAATAACCTTGAGGCACTTTGATATCATGAAGACACTGACAGAAGCTACTTTTCTCCCTCTTCGATAATGTATGACAAGCCGGGGGAAGAAATGTTCGTCTTCCTTTAGGAGTGGGAGCTAACTCCAAACGTATTCCCATTGATAGTAGGTCTAACCTTGCATTCAACCCATCTTTTGTCTTTCCTTTAATATCTAGCAATGTTCCGATCAAATAATCACAGATATTCTTCTCCACGTGCATGAAATCAATATTATGTTTGACTTCATGATACCTCCAATATGGTAGCTCAAAAAATATTGACCTTTTCTTCCAAATATGTCTATCATTACAAGATTTCTGTGTCTTTCCCAATGTCACATCAAGGTTTTTCACCCTCTCAAAATACAAATCTGGGGATAAAGGTTTTGGAGCAGTATCAAATTCTTGTGAGCCATTGAATGCCTTTTTTAGTCTTCTATAAGGGTGATCCATAGGCAAAAACTTTCGATGACCCATGTACACTGTTTTCCTCCCATGATGCAATTGACAATATGACGTCTGTTGTTCGCAAATTGGACATGCTTTATGCCCTTTAACACTGTATCCAGAAAAATTTCCATATGCTGGGAAGTCATTTATAATGAATAGAAGCACTGCATGCAGTTGAAAATATTCCATTTTATAAGAATCATACACCCTAATACCATCAGCCCATAACAGTTTCAAATCATCAATCAGCGGTGACAAGTATACATCAATATCATTGCCGGGTTGCTTTGGACCAGAGATCATGATACTCAACATGACATATTTGCGCTTTATACAAACATCAGGAGAGAGGTTGTAAATTACCAATAAAACAGGCCATGAACTATGTGTGCTACTGAGGGTTCGGTATGGATTCATTCCATCTGTGCACAAGCCTAGTCTCAGATTTCTAATTTCATTTCCAAATGTAGGGTACTGGGCATCAATTTTCTTCCATTGTGGACAATCAGCTGGATGACGTATTTTTCCATCACATACCCGCTCATCAGCATGCCATCTTAACCTTTTTGCATCATGCGAATTAGAAAATAAAAGTTTGAAACGAGGAATTATAGAAAGATACCAAAATACCTTTGAAGGGAGCTTTGTAATCTCTACATCAGCTTGTGATTTTTCTTTCACCTTATACCGTGATGTCCCACATTTAGGAAACTCTTTCAGAAATTCATATTCCTTCCTATATATAATGTAGTCATTCGGATAGGCATGTATTTTCCTGTATCCCAATCCCATCGGGCATAATATTTTTTTGGCCTTATAATGTGAATCTGGAAGATCGTTATCTTTTGGAAGAATGTCTTTCATCAATTGTAGCAGCTTTGTAAAACTTCTGTCACTCCATCCATGTTTCGCCTTCAGGTTAATCAATCTTAACACCGCCGACAAAACCGTAAAATCTGTACAACCAAGATATAATGGTTTTTCGGCATAACCATATAGACGTGCAACTATCGGTTCTATCTCAATTTGTTCTGCTACAATATCGCGAATCATTTCTTCAATTCCATCGGAGTTACCATCTTGCGATTCATTATCATCAGTGACATTCTGTCCAGTTTCGCCATGCCAAATCCAAGGGTTGTAACTCGGATTGAAACCATGACAAATCAGATGATCTTTTATCTCTCTACTTTTCAACTTCTTCATATTCAGACATTTCAGGCATGGATAGAAAAAAATGTCACTACTTGGAACATTTCGTGTAGCAAATTCCAAAAAGAAATCAACACCTTCCTCATATTCATTGCTCATTCGATGTGCCGTAATCCAACTTCGACTCATTATTACCTATAACAAACAGCAAAAATATATATATTTTTTAGATAAGACAAATATATGTTTATATGAAAAAAATCATAATTTGAATGTAAACAATTTTGAAACATAAAACAAATCGATGTGTATTTAAAAAAATATGCTTGAATATTATTTTTTAAACAAAATATAGTAAGATATAACACCCCCCCTGGACACCCCCTGACCCCTCTGGATAGCCCCCCGCCCCTCCTGGACACCACCCCCACCCCCTACCCCCTTGGACACCCCCCTAGACATCCCCCAACCCTCTGGACAGCCCCCCACCCACCCGGACAACCCCAAATACCCTCTGGAGAGGCCGCCACCCACTTGGACAGCCCCCCACACCCATCCACCCCCATGGACACCCCCCTGGACACCCCACCGACCCCTCTGGATAGGCTTCCACCCCCTTGGACAGCCCCCCACACCCACCCATCCCCTTGGACACCACCCTGGACACCCCCCGACCCCTCTGGACAGCCCCCAACCCCTCTAGAAAGCACCCCCACCCCTCCTGGACATAACCCCCCACCCCCGACCTGCTTGGACACCCCCCTGGACACCCCCCAACCCTCTGGACAGCCCCCCCACCCCTCCTAAACACCACCCCCCACCCCCTACCCCCTTGGACACCCCCTGGACACCCCCAACACCCACCCACACCCTTGGACAGCCCCCCACACCCACCCACCCCCTTGTAAACCCCCCTGGACACCCCCCGACCCCTCTGGACAGCCCCCCCACCCCTCCTGGACACCACCCCCCACACCCTACCCCCTTGGACACCCCCCTGGACATCCCCCAACCCTCTAGGCAGCCCCCCCACCCACCCGGACAACCCCGAATACCCTCTGGAGAGGCCTCCACCCACTTGGACAGCCCCCCACACCCATCCACCCCCTTGGACACCCCCCTGGACACCCCACCGACCCCTCTGGACAGGCCGTCACCCCCTTGGACAGCCCCCCACACCCACCCATCCCCTTGGACACCACCCGAGACACCCCCCAACCCCTCTGGACAGCCCCCGACCCCTCTAGAAAGCACCCCCACCCCTCCTGGACACAACCCCCCACCCTCGACCTGCTTGGACACCCCCCTGGACACCCCCCAACCCTCTGGACAGCCCCCCCCCCCCCACCCCTCCTAAACACCACCCCCCACCCCCACCCCCTTGGACACCCCCCAACACCCACCCACACCCTTGGACAGCCCCCCACACCCACCCACCCCCTTGTAAACCCCCCTGGACACCCCCCAACCCCTCTGGACAGCCCCCCGCCCCTCCTGGACACCACCCCCCACCCCCTACCCCCTTGGACACCCCCTGGACATCCCCCAACCCTCTGGACAGCCCCCCCACCCACCCGGACAACCCCAAATACCCTCTGGAGAGGCCGCCACCCACTTGGACAGCACCCCACACCCATCCAACCCCTTGGACACCCCCTGGACACCCCACCGACCCCTCTGGACAGGCCGCCACCCCCTTGGACAGCCCCCCACACCCACCCTTCCCCTTGGACACCACCCTGGACACCCCCCGACCCCTCTGGATAGCCCCCGACCCCTCTAGAAAGCACCCCCACCCCTCCTGGACACAACCCCCCACCCCCGACCTGCTTGGACACCCCCTGAACACCCCCCAACCCTCTGGACAGCCCCCCCACCCCTCCTAAACACCACCCCCACCCCCTACCCCCTTGGACACCCCCCTGGACACCCCCCCCAACACCCACCCACACCCTTGGACAGCCCCCCACACCCACCCACCCCCTTGTAAACCCCCCTGGACACCCCCCGACCCCTCTGGACAGCCCCCCACCCCTCCTGGACACCACCCCCCACACCCTACCCCCTTGGACACCCCCCTGGACACCCCCCAACCCTCTTGATAGCCCTCCCACCCCCCTGGAATCACTGAAAGTTTACCATAACAAGAAGTTGGGCCATTCAAAGAATGTTTTTAGGTGTGGAGGAAGAACTGAGTTTCAATAGATAGAGAAGGAACTCGACATTAGGTTGTCTATTCCAGGTGTGGATTTGAAGGAGTTAATGTTTGTTCAGTGACCCAAGAGATTGAATCAGAAATTCAGATGTTGTGCCATTTTCTCATGATGAGGATGAATAATTGGTGGGGTTTGACTTTTAAATGGAGAGCTTAGCAGACCATCATATTTTCTATAGATCAGTAAAGGATGTTAGCATCGAACATAAGGCTTAAGGGATGCTTTCAGATCCAAATATGTATGTTGATGGATGCAATGGATCTAGTAGAGGTTCTAGAAAGAATGGTGGTTTTATTTGTTTAGGATAAGTAGTGAAGAAAAAACTGGTTAATTTTTTACTTGCTGAAAAGAGGGTATCTAAAATTTTTAACAAGCCGAGGGGAAATCTGGTGAGTCCTCCTCGTGAAACTTTGTTTTCAGGGGGTGAAAATGGTGATGTGATCCCAAATCCATGCACCTATGCCATGGTTGTGTGTGAATAAAGTAGTAACAACTGTAAAAGGGCAACCCATCCAAATGGACATGCCCCACCCCTCTCGGGGATTTATAGAAAACGATGAAAAATTAGTGAAATCATAAAATTAGTCAATATTTCAAGTCGAACTAATAGATCTAGGGATGATAAATAAGATTATGGTGCCAAAACGAGTTAAAAGGGTTCGCAATCGAAGAATCTTAGCTAGTTTCAACAAAAAAATCACAACACATATATATATATACTATCCGCGAAAAAAAACGAATGAGTGGGAGGATTACCTGAGTGCTGCGAGTTTAGATGATTGATCCGAGGAGATTAAATATGAGAAACGATGATTGCAAAACGAATCTAAACCAACGAAATGGACGAGCCGATTCGGGTTTACGCGCGAGAGAGACGAGTCGCGACTGTCGAAGGTAAACTTGCGAATGATAATCCACGGGTCTGGGTAAATTTTTAAATGAGTTATCACGTAGGTTATTCAATAACCGACGTTATAATTTTTTTAAAAACATTTATAACGTCGGTTATTCAATAACCGACGTAAAAACCTTCCTCCGATTCTTTTTTTACGTCGGTTATTTTATAACCGACGTTATAAAGGGCTCAAAATCCGCATTTTTTTACGTCAGTTATTCCATAACCGACGTCAAAAACATCTGCGGATTCTTTTTTTACGTCGGTTATAAAATAACCGATGTAAAAAGGCCTTCAAAAACCGCGTTTTTTACGTCTGTTATTGAATAACCGACGTAATAACTCGTACATATGTCGATTTGTTACGTCGGTTATTGAATAACCGACGTAACAAACACCCCCCGCTTCTGTTTTTTACGGCGGTTAATGTATAACCGACGTAAAAAACGAAGCCGCGCGATTAATAACGTCGGTTATAAAAATAACCGACGTTAAAGGTGTACTAAACACAAGTCTTTACGTCGGTTATTAAAAAACCGACTTAAAAAACCTCGTTTTACATATTATGACGTCGGTTTTATATAACCGACGTAAAAAATGGTGACGTAAAAAATGTTTTCTGCACTAGTGAAAAGAAGTTTTCAATAAAGATGTTCTGTTTTATGTCTAAGTTGTTATGTAATGTTCCTAAGACCCAAAGAAACTAGACCTCCTGATATTTTATGTTGAATCAAATGAAGGTTTTTTGTAATAAATCATGTTCAAGTGTGTAATAAAGATTAGGGTTGTTATATTTCCATAATGGACTAGGAATAAGTTTTGGATATATAATGTCATAATAGATGATTGATATAAAAATTAGACGATGTTATAGAAATATAAATGTTCTAAAGATCAATAAGAATTAATGATACAAGGAGTAGTTTCTAGAAGAAAAGAAAAATGTGAATATATTGTGTTTCTACAATATTGAATTTTTTCAGACAAAGATCATCAGATCAGGAAGCACAAAACACATAAGTTGTTTAAAGACCATGAGTTTGAATTTAATGAATTTTAATGAATCATAATGTTTATCATACAAACAATAATCCATTATATGTGATACAAACACAGATCCATTGAACATGATATAAACACTGACCCATCAGATGATATGTAGACACAGATCCGTCATATGGGTGTTTGACATTGATAAAGAATCGAATGTAAAGTTCTTTCAAATAGAGGTTATATAACAACCCAAATCATAATATTTCTACCAGATAGACTAATTTATATGGTTTTATGAATATTTTGTGACCCCAATAAACCAAAATAGTTTTTGACATCAATCCATCATAGGATTTCTTCACATCAGTTCTTCTGGAAAGCTAATGAGACCAATTCACCAGATGATCATTTGACGCTGATAGGTCATCAGATGTAGTTGAGCTAATAAAGACTCTGAAAAAATAAAATGTTTGAAAATTTGAATTCATAACTAAAGTGGTTGTGGGAAACTTAATAATTTATAAGTTCCAACAATGTAGTCAACCATTTTCATTTTTCTGAGAGAATCACAGTGGGTAATATTTTATTTCTTTTTCAATTGAATTAATAAGAATAGAATGATGAATTATTAATTTTAAGAAAATAATTTCCTAACTATGTTATGAATTTTGAAAAGAGTTGGGATAGTTATTAAGAGTAAATAAGTTTCTAAAAGTGACCAAAAAGTTTGAGAAGTGTTGAATTGGTCAAAGATAAAGCTCAAATTCTGATCGAGAGTTTTGAATTGTGAAAATTCATTAAGTGGGAAAATAAAACCTATCCCCCACATTTTCAATTTCGATTTCACCAATAAAAATGGGTGAAAATAGAATGTACATATCTATTATTCACATGTGAAAACAGTGGAAGCTCTGCCAATCTTTTTTATAAAAGAAGTGATCGGAGGAGTGGTGTTCAAGATTCATTAGATCAGACCAAAAAATAAGACAGACAGTTTCTAGTTAAATAAGATAGAGGGAAAGAGCATGGTTCTAGTTATTGTAGAAAAAATGGATCAAATCATTTTTTGATAGAAAAATTAGATAAAGTGACCAGAATGAGTTTTTGTACAAAGTCTATACAAGTTGTTTCTACCTGCTACTGGGTAATAAAGTAATGAATTGGTTTTTGGAGAATTAAAAAAGTGAAAGTTTCTAAAATGGAATATAGAAAATGTTCTGAAACTATTATAGAAGGTTCCTAAACTTGTTACTATATCTTATCTATATCTTTTTTTCTAGAAGAATCACAAACACTGTTACATTTATCATAGTTCTATTCAGGTGTAAGGGAATTTAAAACTTATTTTATCTACATAAAAATGATGGATTTCTAAGGGATTGTGTGATATTAGATTATTTGTACACCATACCAAGGACTGGTTACTCTTTCTGAGTTGTAATATTTTTAAATAATTGATTTATAAACTAATAAAACTACAAAATAGAGTTAAATTACTATAATATAATCCTCCATAGGGATCGTGATTTCCCAAATAGGCCCTGAATAACACCAGAGCTTGTTATGTCCATCCTGATCACCAACAAACTCTATAAGATGTAAAAATAGTTTACATATATACAATGTTATCATAAAATGTATACTTAGAAAGATCCTCCTCAGAGCCTCTCGTGCTAAAGATAAATAAAGTATACTAATCCTTAGTGAACAAAAAGTGTAGCTAACTCCTCACCTAATTATGAATGATAAGTTTTCATCCTCACCATGGTTCTCAAACTAAGTATATCATACAAGTTTTAATATATTATAATAAAAAAAGAAGGTTCCCCACAACCACTTCCCTACTGGTTCGCTGCACTGCCCCAACATCACACGTCCTGATCCATCTATCTCTAAAAGTAAGTCATCATGAAGAAAATTGGGCTAATGTTTCATAATATGAATCCCATGTATCAAGTCATCTCACCACATACCATGCACCCCATGCATCACATTATCTCATCATCTCATACTAAATCTCCAAAAATTAGATGAGTAGTTTTGGAGAGCCACATTAGTCCATATATCAATTATTACACCTCAATCCACCATAGACCATACACAACATACCTATAATAATCCACGGTACTATATCCAATGATACAAGTAGGCGAAATAACAATAATCCATTACATCCCTCTATAAACATATATATATGAAAGGTAACCATCAGGTATACCATCCCATAATAACATTAGGAGGAGAGAGTTGGGAAAAAGGGGGTAGTCCGCCTTTCATTCCTCAAAAACCTGAATGTTAAGGAAAAAACCATCCTAGGGTCCAGTGGGTGTTAGTCACGCTACCCACATGAGTGGTAATCTTATGAAATCACATCACATACAAGATATATATATCTCCCAACCACTCTATAGGAATCAACCAAGCCTTAGACTCAACTCCAGATTTCATGACTAGGACACCCAGTTGTCACTACTAAGGACTATTTATCCAATGAACACATAATCATTACAAGAAGACTTTTATGTAGTTATTTCACTAAACCACTAAAAATACATAAATTATTTCAATTAACCAATAATAGTGCTTCATAATTAATTTTAGAATGATCAGAAACTGATTCCCATTACCCTAGCTATAATCCAACTAATCTCATGGTTCCTCAATATTATCATCATTTTCATTCCAACACGTCAACAACCCCATGGGTAAAACATTTATATTAATTAATATTACATATTTCTAGGAACCTTAGGGATCATCCTAAACTACCATAAAAGAGATACATAAACTATGAACAACTAGATATATTAAGTAATGGAGAATTAAATGTAGGTAAACAAGAAACTCGACCATTTAGCCTTCAAATTAGATTCATTAATAAGAATGAATCATAACATTCATCACAACAATGGTAAATCCTAGATTCAACCCATTTTATTAGTCTCAGTGCCATCTATGACACCACAATTCATATCACCATGAATATATTCCTATATTACCGGTGACAACTACTACTACAAAACCGGACCTCCTCACACATGTATCATTAATCATCAATAACACTGGGCTCTCGTCATTTAACATCGGAAGGATCACATCCAGAGAAAGCACATGCGTCATAAAGGAAAAAACAAATAGAGTCAACATGGGATATAATACCAAAAAACCAATTTATCCAACCTTTATAAGAAAATGATCTCGCATGGACCCCAAATAATTAGTTTTGTGAAACAAATGGTTCATTAATTTCTTGCTTTAAAAAATTCATTTATCATAGGTTACAACCTCAAGAAAACTAAGTCATCATCTATTAACAGTATTGATTTATTTTAACATGATTCAAGTACAACTTCCAGTTTCATCAATCTCAGAGGAAGAAAATTTCTAATTTAGAATTCCTCTTTATTACTTCATCAAAAAGCATTGAAGATCTATGTTTATTATCTAATTCCATTAACATAAGAAATAATAGTTTCATTTAAATATTTCACTTAAATTATTTATCCAAAAAAATAATTTTTATTATTTTATTTAATCATTTTAATCATATCAAGCATCATAAACCTTATTATAAACAAACATGTCAAAAAAATCATAAACATTGATATCACACTCTCTAGAGAAACAAGAGGAAATCCATTATCACTATGGAAACACAAGAAATCCCTGCAACCCAATCCATGTTTTATTATTTAATCCGGTTTAATATTTATTAAGGTTAATTTCATTATCACCTAAGAGATAAAGAATGATAAATTTATTATTGCACATAAAATAATAGGATAAGAAAAAAATCCCTTACCTTGGTTTATAATTTCAATGTTCTTCACACAAGAATGGTTGAATGAGGTTCAACCACTACTTCAATAAACAACACCAAGCCAAGTTATGGAGATATATAACCCATAATTTACAAAACAACCAAAGAACCAAGATCAAGTATCACCCAAAATAGTGGGATTGTCCATCATGGGCATCCAAACAGATGGATGTTTTAAAAAGAGGAAATAAGGGAAACATACCGTAAACAACAACACTTGTCCAAGCTCAAATTCCAAAATAAACAATCAAGGGGTTATAAGGAAGGTATAATGAACACTATTCATAAAAAACTTCATTAATGGGGCCTCAATGTGAGATAACAATAAATAACACCCTAGGTTCACTAGATTTGTCTAGAAATTAAAGGAATTCAATAATATATGAGTAGATCTATAAATAGAGGGTAAGAATTGTGATAAAACTGCATTAGAAGACAATATTTTTTATTCATGTGTTTCCCATTCAAACGAATAATATACATGAAGAAAGTAGGTGATGTTTTCATTTGTAAGAAAACCTAATAGTCATCATGGGTTCCACCATGTCTTAGTCATGACCATGGTGGTTCCTCAATGTGTTATCCAAAAACTGAATCCCCCCATGGCTTGTTATCCCAAAAAAAGTACCTTAGACACATATTTCAAAAAATAAAGACAATCCATTTCCAAGTTGTCCATTTTACAAAATAAAAGCTTCATATTAGCATACAAAGTTCCATTACCTTACTGGCCAATTACACTAGAATATTTCAGCGGGAATGAAAACAACATGCCTAAAACAACCTCTAAAATAAATTGACAATATGTTTTATTGGTCATGGTTCACCATGAACCACATAGCCAACCACCAAGCACCCAAAATACAAACCTGCATGCCCACTAATAGGGAATGGTGTCTGTGTAAAGTCTACGACAACATTAAGCTCCTTCTAGGCTCCACTAAGCCTTCAGAAAACAAAAGGAAAGGCTAGGAAGGTCTGGAACATTACAAAAAATATGAAGTGTTTATAATTAGCTTTTAATTTATGACTTTTTCATAAATTTTTAATTGATTTTCAAATATGTGTATTTTTAATTTATTTAAAAAGTATTCTTTTGTATCTTATTCATTGATATAAAATGATTATATTATGAATATATGTATAATTTACTTTGAACTTTTAAACTGATTTTAGATATTTCCTTACAAGTATATATGGAGTAAAATTCTATGTATGATAATAAATTTATTTTCAATATACCTTGAATTTGGTTTGTAATTAAAGTTATTAGCATGACTATAGTAATTTAATATACCACAAATTCTCAGGACCCAGATAAATATGGTCTTAATAATTTATTAAAAAATTAAATGAAAAATGTCAATAATTACAAGGGTTTTTTACAAATATGGGAATTGGTCACACCCTACATATATTCATCGATCAATGATGTGAAATAATCAGGAAGAAAGAAGGACCACATCGAGCTCACCTCCATGATCACCCTCTTTGACAAAGAATCTGAAATGTAGTTGACTTCTATATATTCAAGTGAAACCCTCTAATTGAGTTAGAAAATTGCATGGATGCATTCAATCCATTAAGGTAGAACTCCCCATGGTATATCCCTAGTACATACCTAGTACATGTTCTAAGAAAATTAACAGCTAGATGAGAATCATATTGAATCCATATGTAATTCTAATTATAGTGCATAGCATGTTTGACAATATAGATCAAATCCCACATCTCAAATTCATAAGTATTCATGCTACAAATATAATGGGAGAAACATCCATTCATGAAACCATAATGAGTGTGGAAGACACCACCACACCCCGATGGGCCTAGTGCACCAAAGGCCACAACATAAATTTTCATCTTGATCTATGGGATGGTCAGGGGAATCCAACAAATGAATTTAAAGAGGACTGGTCTTTTTTCCATGCCTTGTACACCATGTTTTTTAAGAATTTATATATAAAAAACAGTTATTCAGAGAACTATTTAAAAGAAAGAGTCAATGAGGACATCCCTATAAATAGGAATTATCCCTTCATGAATATAGGGAGTGTTTTTTTCAAACACTTTAGTATTCTTCAGTGTCTAGGTATGTGAAACAGTAGAAGCTGAGGCTGCTAGTAGCAAGTTTACACCTATTTGTTGTGAACATAAGTTGTAATAGGAATCATCAACTTCTTCAACTTATTATTCCTATTTGTGATCATGCTAAATAGACCCTAGATGGACTTCCATAACCTATAAATTAAGTAAAATTCAACTAAAACATGTTGTATTGTTTCCATAGATCCCATGCATATGTGGAATTCTGAAACAAGTTAGATCCTAGACCCCTAAAATTGGTCATGTGTGGGAATCATTTTTCCCATATTTTATAGATAAAAATGGCTCTAGCAGTCTAGATGAAATGTATCCTAAAATTAGTGATCTAATATGGAGATTTAATATCTCCATCACTGTTGAACATATAGAAGTCCTTATTGCTAGATTGTTTACTCCTATTCAAAGTCTAGACTAGGGTTTCAGTATCTATAAAAGAGTACCTCTTTATTTTAGAAGAAACATGAGTGGGAACACACACATCATTTCTAATACTACTAGAGAAAACAATTGTAATTGAAATTTGTTTTCAGTTTGGAGGGATTGGTATTCTTTCTTCAAGTGGTTTTCCAAGCCATTGGGTTTTCCAATACCTTGTTATATCCAATAGTTGAGGTTATATAGCTTGGAAAGTATCCATTTTGAACTACCAATCAGACCATTGAAACATTTCTTAATGGTCGTCTAGGTGGATGAGGTCATGTAATAATTGTAACTATTCATCATCACTAAATTGAACATATTAGATAGAAAATCAATAGAGGGGTCATTCAAAGTCAATATACTCAGTGTGAACTTGGTGAGAGGGGCATCATTTAAGATCTTGAAACCATTTATTCCAAGCCCTACTATTTCCTTTAGTTTAATAAAATCCTTCCACACCACCATGAGTTAGTTTCCTTTCATAAAAACACTTGGTCAAAATGAAGTTCCTAATAAAAACATAGAGTTTCATAATAAGGAAACTAGGCCACCTATATAGAGAAAATGTGTAAAACAACGTGGTGGTGGTCATCATGTATACCAATAACACACTTCCCACTTGAGAAAAGTATTTTCCATTACACTTTTCTGGCTAATTAAGGATGATAGAGAAGGTTTCTTTAAGATAAAAACTTTTAATTTTGTATTATAAAATGGTGACACCAAGATAAATAAAATGAAGGAACTCCCTCTTGACATTAAGGATCCTAGAAACCCAATTTTTTCTTATCACTAAGATTCTTCTTCCAAATATAATGATGGATTTCATCCAGTTTATTGCTTTTTCGACCACCTCTTCATTGTGATCAAATATGGATTTAATGGAGGATGTAGTTTTTTTTGGAATCTATCCTAATAAGAATAATCTCATTGTCATATAAAAAAGTGAGGGTGTGAACATACCTCTCATAGACTTGATAATATTTAAAATTATATCATTAACCGTATCATTAATACATCTTCTCAAATAGTCTACAACCAGGGTAAAGAGAATACCTAAAAAAAGGGTCACCTTACCTAAATCCCCTAGAGAATTGTAAGAATAATCCTGGGGATCCATTAATAAGGATAATGTGTCTTTTAGAGATCAAAATAATGTAGATCAAATTGTTAAAATTAGTGGATAATCCATAATTTTGAAGTATAGTAAATATGAATCTCCATTTGGTGGTATCAAACTATTTTGAGATGTCAATTTTTAGTGAAAAAATCCAATCTATTCCCTTCATTATCATGATGTTAACACTCATATGTAGTAAGGAGGTAGGTTTGTATGTTCCTACTAGGTAAAATCCCAAACTAGTCTATGGTAATGATTTCATTTACCAAATTTCCCAATCTGATAGAAGTTACCTTGCGGATTAATTTAAGAAGGGTGTTCCCAATTGCAATCAGTCTGAAGTCCTTGGTATCAATCGTATTCTCATTCGTGGGTATTATAGAAATGTTGTTAGAGTTATTCCCATAAGTAATATAGACATGAGTAAATAATTCCTTTAAAAAGTTCATCACATCATTATGGACAATGTCTTAATAGAACATGAAGAACTTGTTAGTGAACCCTTCTATGCCTAACATGGTATCAATGCTGAGGGAAATGATGTTTTTTCTAACTTTATCATCATATGGGATTGACTTAAGGCCTCATATCTATTACTCTCCAATACTAGCTAGGATGTTAGCAATCATCTTCTATGTTCTGTCAGAACCATCATCAGAATAGATAAATTTGAAGTTATCAATCACTGCATTAGATATTTCATTTCCATATTTAAATATGATTTTATTTATTCTAAGATCATTAACTAATACCTTAATTCTTTTTCCCATATGCATTATATGGAAAATTTTGGTGTTCTTATCACCATATTATATCCATCACATGTTTAATTGATTTATAAATAGTCCCTCCATGATTATCAAAAGATCATTCAACATGGAGATAGAATGAAATTCCTCCCCTAAAATAATAACCTTGGTCTGGTTACTAATCTGGTATCCTTTAAGAATATTTTCAGTACCCTTGATATCATCATCGGGTCTGTAAAATTATTACTTTCTCCTCTCTTTCAAGAGGCCCTTGATGGATTTCAGTTTTCATGACAATACATGGAGGGGCATCCATGGTATCCTATTTCCCATGCTTCTATAAATATTTCCATATATACAAGGGCGTCTAGATAGAAAATATTAAATATTAAATAAAGGGGTATTCCTTTTCCCGCAGTAAACAAACCTCAATAATAAACAGGTTAAGATCTGAATGGATCATGGGGAGAAAACCCCCAAATGAGATAATTTCATCATTAACTTTCTTAAGAAAACTATAAAGCTTACTATACTCACTTATATTAATATTTTTCATGTTCTATGTGAAGTCCCCCATAGTAATTGGAACCCTAATAGGATTTCACTGATCAATTCACATTGAGAACTCAAGAGAGGGAACATGTAAAAGTTAGATCCAGTTTTCTCCTCAGGTATCAAGACTATGTTGAAGTCCCCAAGGAAGATCAACTTATGATTCATGTTCTCATACATCATAATAATATCCCTCCATAACTATATTCTACTGATATAAGAGACCAAGGCAAAAATGAATGAAATATTGAGAGTGGATCCTAGGAGACAAGAGACATTGAGATTTAGTGGGACCCCCTACTACATGAGAGGAACTATACATTATCATGTTTGAGGACCCATAAATGATCCTTGTAACTATTATTAGAGTTTTGAGAGACAACTTTGTACCCAAGGGATGTCCAGTTAATGTAATTACACTTGTCAAAAAGTTTCTTTGGCTCATCAATCCTAATTAAAGGTGGGTTTTTTGTTATAATAAAATGTATAATGGCCATTATCACTGGGGAGTTCCAAATTTCTTGAAAATTCCAATATGTATCCTCATTTTTTATGATATTTTCTACTTTTTAGAGTGCTTCCATATTTTATAATGTACTTATGAGTCTTATTCATTTGTAACTTTCCATTAATTATATTTTATTTAATGACCACATCCACCTATGGCTTATCCCTGCCATCAAGTGGTATCTCAACCTGATTTAATTTAGTGGATTCAAGACCTTTTTCAGCATCAACCCATTACTCAACATTCAATGGGGTAAAATGAGTGATGGACTAAAAAACTTTTGGGGGATTCTCTCAGTTATCCTTATTATTTCATCCTTGGAGGTATAAACTAAAATGAGTTGACGCTCTAGATTCTAAAGAGTGATACAAACTTCATGATGTGGGCCATCCATTTCATCAAGTTTAGATGGACACCTTGGTGATCCCTTAGAAGTAGGAGACACCATTAAAAGAGAGTGAATGGTCATGTTAGATTTGTGGGGTGGGTCATCAGGCATATCCGTTCTGATTTCAGCCTCCAGGAACAAGTTATAGTCATACTAACGGATATTATTTTAATTATTCACGAATAAGATGTCATCTGAAGGGGTGAATTTTTGTTGTGAGGTTTTGGAAACCCCTCCACTATATTAAAACCAATTAGGGAAAAATTTTCTAGCTCCTTTATTGTAGTATCAAATGTTGTGTAATCCTAATGCGGATCAAGATTGGTTGGACAAAATGGTCTTTCCACCATCCTACTCTTCTCAGGTACAAACTCAGTGATATGAACACCACCATGTGAGGGGACCCCAGTAATACATAAGGTATAGAGGCCTTGATGAATTTTAACCTTCCATTTCATCTTCCTACAAGTGTCCTACCTATATCCTTGTGACATACAGAAGGAGGAAATCACCTAATTTTTCCATTCATAGGATAAATTCCAAAATAATAATAATTTAGACTAAATTTTTGATTTGTTTCATATTGTATTTGGAGAAGATATTTTCATCCTTAGTCATTAGAACAACTTTCTTGACTATTGAAGAATCCATGTCATCCACTACAAGAATCATCAAATAATTCCCAAATCTAGGGTTATTTGTTTTCCTATCCATTCTAGTTGGATTTCCAACCAAGGATACAATTTCTATGAGCTTCTATTGGTTCCAATAAAACCAATTCATCATAAAAATATAGATATAATTTTTTTCATATGTATTACTAACATATCTAGGATCAAAGATTTGATCCCATTCTTATATTCTCAGAAGACTACTTTTCTAAGATACCAATCCAAAGATCAATTTCCCTTCTCTTAGAGTCATATTAGGGGATGACATCATGATAATATTCTCTCCCTATTTCCATAATTTTCCAATCATAAAAACCCTAAGACTCCAAGATTATTCATGTGTGGTCATTGAATTTTCAAATTCTATCACATTTCAGAACCATGACTCTCACAATGACTGAGAACATAAACAAGTTCATTCATTCTTCAACTGCATCTTGGTCAGTGGGGACGTGGACAATGCACCCCTTCTTGATAACATTCCATGTTAAGGAACACCAATTTCCAAGAAAGAGAGGTTGGCAAGCGATTTGACCACCTCCGTAAAATTATTCCTCATAACATTAGTTTATAGGGGGTATTGAACCGTTGAATTGGATTTTTTCATTTCATGGAAATGAAGCATCTCCTTGTGACCAACATGATCAAACTACATATCTGTAGCAAATGGATTTGATGCTTCGGTCCATGTTCGATCTTCCAAATCACTAGGTTTGGGTTCTTCCCTTTTCTTACCTTTCTCTTCAATCATCCTCTTATAGATATTTAATATATATTATAAATATTAGATGTTATTTTTTTGGTGAATTGTAATCTCCCAAGATTAAAGTATATTTGGGTAGAGGGAATTTGGGTTGAACTTCCCACTATCTTGGTGGCGTATACCATACTCTATAAAGGTAGTGGTTGGCTATGTCTGGCTCTAGGATTACTCAAGATTGTATTTCAAATTTAATATAATTATAAATATTTACATGAAAGGTTCATGTTATATAAGCATGATAATAATTTTTATGTGTGAAAATCTGTTTTGGATTCTATTTTTGGGTGAGTGACACAAATTGTGAGTTGTGTAAAGTGTTATATATCAATATTGACCAAAAATATTGGTTTAATAGAAGGACTAGGATTCCAAAATGAATCACAAGAATCATACACACATAAAGGGAATAACAATATATAATATCGTTAGATAAAATCCCCATCAAAATACTAAGTATCATATTAATTCCAAAATAGCACTTTTACAAAACTCAATCATCCAACTAGGTAAGTTCACACCAAAGTGGGCTTCCCTAGATTATCGTGTGTAAAAAATAATAATAAATTCATCCTAAGTGTTAGTTTCATTGTTTTTAGTGTTTTATTTGGTCTAAGTGTAACTGGGAACCCCTATGATTTAAGATACCAGAGGATTTGAGTTGGTATAATTCATGTGATGGATTAGATACACTATTATATAATGAACTATCCAAGAGTCATATATGATATATTTGGGATGATACCCAACCCAAATATAAATGTGGTGAGATAAATTCTAAGGATAACTCATTGGTAAGTGAAATATGGTTCCTGACACTCTAATAGATATGATGAGTTTAAAAGTGGTCTTCATTTTTGTAACACCCCTATATTTTAAGAATTATTTTTTTTGAATTAATTTAAAATTTAAATTTATTTCATTTCATATGATAGTAGAAATATTTTTTTTATATGTATATATATATAAACACTAATTTGAAAATTCATTTTACATGAAATACCACATTGGCTTGTGCTACACGCAATACCAACTTGGCATGCGCTACAAACAACACTGACTTGTCGTTTGATGCACGTAACACTGAGTTTCTAAGAAACTTATCTTTTTAATATTTTAATTATTTAAATAAGATAATTATAACCTACAGATTAAACATGGTAATAACTTCTTTCCATATATTTTTTCTTTATATAAATAAAACATATCGAAAACTAATAAAAATATTTTTTGTAAAGTCCTTTTTTGTTAAAAATAATGGTTTCTTGAATGAATCGCTTATAATAATAAATGTAATTTTTGGAAAATTAAGAAATTTACATGGATAAAATAAAATTTATTTTTTAATTTAGAAAATATAAATTATCCTAGGGTAAATTTTTAGTATTTTTCTGAGAAACTTCATTTTTTGATGAATCGTGAAAAATATTGTTTTTTTAGTAAAAAACAGCTTTTGGTCTAAATAATTATTAATGATAAATATTATTATAAATTATTTTAAAGGTCACATTAGATAAATATTAAATATAATAACAAAATTTAATTCATTGTAATAAATTTCACTTTGATATTGAATATAATATCTTAACAAACGTCTGAATTTTTTCCTACTTTAAAACCCCATTATTTCTTCATGTCTGCCGGATTAGCACTAATCATAATTTTGTTGCTTTTATGAATTGAATTTAAAAAATCCAACATAAAACATTGTATTTAGTCTAATATTTAGATTCTAAAGATATCATGATAATTTTTTACCAAAATGATTAGTAAAAGTGGTTAAAATTAATCATAGTAATTAAGGCCAAATTAAGATTAATTAGAGACTAAAAGTTAAAATTAATGGTCCAAGCGTCAGGAAAATCCTTTTGATAGTCTGGAAATGAAAGAAGAGGATCATGTGGGTGATGACTCAGGAGATGACGGTTAGAACCATCCCTCCTGGGACAGTCTGGATGGTGCTTATGGGAATGACCCCCATAGCCCAAGAAAGAAAAAAGGGAAGAAAGGTAAAAGTGACATAGGGAAATGCATTGTTGTCCAGGGGAAAAAGCCCAAAGGACGCAAAGACTATTCTCATCTACCAAAACTGATGAAAACAAGGTCATCCGAGAAAGAGGGAAGTAAGGTGAAAATAGGCTCAATGGACAGGGCAAGTGGCTTCTCAAGTCGAGACACAGGTGTGATGGAGGAAGAGGTTAGAGAGTGTCTGAAACTCATTATTCACTCCAAGGAAGAAATGCCTGGGAAAGACCTTAGACCCAATGCCTCTAATGAGGATATTTTAAGAATTTATGAAAGAGTTGTGAAGTTTGAGGTCAGTGACATGCAAGGAGAGTGGATTGACATGAAATATCGAATCATTGCCCGGGGCTTCAACCAAGGTAAAATCACCATGGAATAATTCATTCAGACAATGGACAGAATTATTTCTCACCTCGAAGTCCTTATCAGGGAGGATCCAGACACTCAGGTTAGTACCCTGCACTGGGAATTATATAGAGTGTCTGAATTGAATCATCTTAGTCTCATGTTTAATAATTTTTTTAGCTCCTTCAGCACATAGTGATCTATGTTTTGTGAACAATGGTTTCCCACTTGTCCTTAAAGTGGCTTTTTAATAAAAATTTATATTTGTATGGAAGAGTCCAAGAGACCTATAAAATTGTAAAAAAACCCATTTTATGTCATTATTTTTAAAATAAAACATCCATTATTGAGTTTTTTTTTAAGACTTTTTTAGGTAATAGAATGTGCACACCAAATTTGTTTCTAAAAATTCCATGTGAGTCCTTTTATTTCCCTATGAAAGGACACAACCTCTACTCAGTCCTCACTCATCTAAAAACCTTTTCAGTTCATACAAACTCCAACCAAATAGCCTCAAAAAAATATTATCTTCATCTTTCAATCCTCAATTTGGGAATAAAACCTCTCAATGAAACCTTTTACCACAAACCGAAAGGAGTTACACGATTTAGAGGTAATGTCTTCTTTCAAGTTCCTTTTCTTTATTTTCCTTTTTCACCAATACACTATTTTTATTCCCTTATTGTGTTTCAATAAGATTATCTTCCCTATAATATGATGTTTTTATGAAATTTTTATGACCTACACATACACACACCTCCATCTAATGGATAATGATCATATTGTTTCTGTGTACGACAAACTACTGCCTCACGAAATGGTGATTATTCCTTTCTCCTCTAACACCAATCATGGTGGCCATTATGATATAAAATTTACTTATATGTTTAATATATTATATTTATTTTCTATTTAATCTTTTTTTCCTTTTACAATGCACATATTATTTCCTTCCATTTGGTGTTAATACGATAATCTCATTTGAGGAAGTGTGGATTACTGCCCCATCAAAGTGATGTCATTTGTTCACACACCACATGGGATGTATTAAGGATGATTTTAACAAAATTATATGATATATATGATATATTAAAGATAATTTAATAGTGATATATGTTAATATACATAAATATATATATATATATATATATATGTTATTTTCTTTTATTCTTTCAATACGAAAATTAAAAACAGACACAACGTTTATACGTATGTATGTCTTACCGTATCCACGAACGGTGTATTTAATTTAATACATATATATACTATAAATTATTTTAATAAGAATATAATGAATATTCTTCATATTTATATAATGATCTACATTCTGGAATCCTGATATAAGTATAAGGACCAATGATAAACAAATTAATACACATGCGAAGAACAAAGAGAATGTTACCCAAAGTGAAACAATAACATGGGATTATTAACAAAAGAGTGGTATAAAGTCATAATAAAACCATATATAATACTATTTATAAGAATATTCTTCTGTAAAATATTTATAACAAACTTATATTTATTATACAGGAATCTTGTACATGTAAATAGAGATTCAAGACACAAGGTATAGGGATTTCATCTCACTTTTAATTTATGTGAGATACAAGTTATGTTCACCACTCTTTCCTTTTGTGTGGTGCATGTACATAATATTATTTTATTCTAGGTATATATTACTTATATTTTTTGTATTCACAATACCATTTTATTATACTTCTCTCATGGGGCTTAAGTTTCAAAAGTTACCAAATTTCTAAAAAAATTGTCTCAATTTTCCTTCTTTGAGACTCATGTTATCTTATACACCTAGAATATTTTTTGAAGTGCATAGACTTCCAATTTTAAAGACATATGATGAATATAAATATATTCATGATATTATATGCTTCATGTAATCTTATTTCCTTTCATGGATAGCATGATCCCCAGATACCAAGTTGTAAGAGTTTATTGAGGCAATCTCATTGCTTTTCGAGATTGTTTATGTTTTTGATTACTCTGATAAAATATTATTATACATATCTCAATAATATTACTGAATTTAATTATCATATGTTATTTCATGATATAATCATGTAGTGTTAACATTTTCTACTCTTTGGTACATAAGTTAGTTAAGAATGTGTTTATAAGAAAACCTGACCATACCCTCTCTTCGGTCGGAAATCTGTGATTTCTAAATACTGCTTCCAATAATATTATACCATTACCCTATAATATATAAAATAAATTTTTATACTTTTTTAATTTTACCAATATCTTCAATGGATTATTCATTTCTATTTATGAATAATTCACTTTTCTACCCTTTTTACCATACAAAAGGAATATTCTTTTGACCTCGTACGACATGTATGGGTTTACCAGCCGTCATTTCATAAAAGATCCCTTTGCATTGTTCAAAATTTTCATCATTAAGAAAATGTTTTTAAAAATAAATTTTCAAGGAAAATTGATTTAAAAATTGTTTCAAACTTCTTTTATATTTTTTCATGGAAAACTATTTTCAAAATGTTTTCAAGTCTTATTTACAATTTCTCAAAGTACTTTCAAAGAAATGGTTTTGAAAACGTTTTCAAGATTTCTTCATAAGTTTTTAAATTATTTTCAAAGAAATGGTTTTCAAAATATGGTCATTATTTCTTTAAAAATTTTCAACTATTTTAAAAGAAATAATTTTTTGTTAAATATTTTGAAACTTATTCTAAATATTTTCTAGGGAAACGGTTTTCAAAATGATCTCATGTATTATTTATAAGTTTTATTCTAAGAAAATTATTTTCTAATGGTTTTAGGTATTAAAAAATACCAAAGAAGGAAGGTTATTTTCCTTGAGAAATTTTTTTAGCAGATATTTAAAATTATTTTCCATATAATATGACATTTATTGATGTTACTCATACCTTTCTGTGAAATGATCTGAAGGTTCCATTCATATCCTTTCTATTAAAGAGTTATGATTAATTCCATGTTATTTATGAAACCCATTTCTCCTTCATGGGTAATAGGTTTATGAAACTCATTTCTCTTTTATGGGTTATATGCTTTTGAAACCTGCATCATTTCTTGGGTTTTGTTTATGATGAAATGATTATGAAACATGTATCTTTCCATGTGTTATGATATGTTTACATGTTTTTTAAACCCATTTAATATAATGGGTAATGATATGATTATTTATGATCTTTTGTCACTTGTATGTATGATTTCATTATGTGAAGGGTGGGACCTATATCTCTCTCTAATGTATTGGGTAAATATTTATATCTCATTATATAAGACAAGAACAGAATGAGGATTACTCAGTTCTGTAATATAGGGATAGAATAAGGGTTACACAGTTTAGTAATATAGGGATGGAATGAGGGTCACTCTGTTCAGTAATACAGGGATGTAACGGGGGTTACACAGTTCAGTAAAGGACTTTTTCTACTAAGATGGTCTTTGCAGTTATTTCTTAGCTATTATGGAAATTAGTATATGCATATGTGTTTCCACAATTCCATGTGTTAGTAATAGGTTATGCTATCATGTATTATGTACTTTACTTCCATTTGATTCATGTCTTATGAACTACCAAGCTTTATTCCATGATTCATGTATATTATCTATGATATGAAGGGTATGATCTTTTATTCTCATGGTCATGTTTTCATACCATTATGATCATGTTTTTTATTTCATATATCCCTTTTTTACCCTTACAGAGCATTTGAGGCCACCCTTTTTATGTTTCCTTATCTATTTTATGAAGACATGTATTATATTTGATGTGTGTAAGAAGGGTGATAGTCATAAAGAACCTAGTGGGAGATAATGTAGCTCACTTATATACCAGTGTGTATGTTTCCATGTTTCCATGTTTCCAAAGGAACTATAACAACTACATTCTTTGGTTGTCTTTTTTTATAATTCTTAAGTATACCAAAGTAACTTAATAATAATTCTTAATTAGGAGAAAATTTTGTGTGTAAGTTCAAACCCTTCCAAAGTAACCAATTGTTAATGTAATTCAAAAAATGAATTAAGATTCTTATAGAACTATAGAATGATTCACTTGGGGGTTTAATGGAATTGGATTCAAGATAAAAAATGGAACTTTTGTCTCTAATCATATATTAAATATCATTAGATATGTAAATTACTTGGGGATATTAGAGTTTTCTTTAAAGATTATTCTGTTTTAGGAATTCATTAAGTTTTCTTTAATGGAAATGATCCAACAAGATAAATGAGTCCATGATAAGTTTCCTTGATATTATCAACTATTGATAATAGATGAAATAATCATTTTATGTCCAGGTTATGGTCCTATTTTGATAGTACATGTTTGTAAAAGTTCAAACCATAAGAAGAAAAATTAGTTAGGGTGTCCAAAAATGTTTCTTTGAGTGGTCAGTTAATGACATTAAAACCTACAGGTAAAATTGTGGAAGGAATGTGGAATGATTCCATAGGATGTAATTTTTAGGATACCAAAGGTGGTTTGAAAAACTCTATGAAATGTCTATTTCAGGTATCAATGTAATATAAATTGATAATTTTATTTTTTAAGAGTGTGTAATTCTTATTGTATGTTCTACAAAGTCATGGGAAGAATTGTTTGATATTGTAGATTGCATTAAATTGTTGATTAAAAGAGTTATTATACTAATTATTTGAATATAAAATTGTTTATCAAGAATATTAGGATATAAATAGTGGATATTTACAGTTATCTCGACTTTATAATATGATAAATAATGATGTTTTTAACAAGGAGTTGTTATAAACCATATGAGATGATACATGTGGTCTATGATTCATCCAATTCTATATCATATTTTAAAAATGAGAGAGGGATAAAATATTTTATTTGGGATAATTTTTATATCTATATATAAGATAAAATATGAGGTAATTTTTTCTCTACAACCATAAGTTCTATATTTTAAAAAATAGGGGCTTCTTTAAGAGAAAAATGCTCCAAACACAAAGAATACAAAATATGATATATATAAAAATGTTAGATTTTTAAATATTATAACTAATTTTAAGTAATAATTATTTCCTAAACACAAAGGTGTTTATGTAACTTAATATTATATTCTTAAGATAATATAGTTTTTAATTTTCTAGTGATAGTATGTTTCAACATGGAAAAGTTAAAAGTTAATATATAAAGTATTATACTAGTACCAAATTAAATTAAATTTTATTTAATATCCAAAATATTTTGGGATATGTGATAGCAAATAGAAATATTTATAATTACATTTAGTTACCTAGATTAAGTGAATATCACTATTTCTTGAAGGATTATGTATGTCAAAATATTAAGTGAATGTAGCTTTATCCAAAAGGAGTTTTGGACATGTTAGTATATAATAATGTGAATAGTTATATTATTAACTATAAAATTTTAAAGGAAAGTTTTATGGAATGGGTTCCAATAATTATGACGATTCTTATGAAGATATCTAAATAGAAAATAGAAGTTATTAACATCATTGTATTTGATATTGTAATGTTAAGTATTTTAAATTTTTCAAGGAGTATAAAATAAAGAATATCATTCCTAAGTCTCACTATTATTAAAAATATATTTTTTTATATATTTAGCTCACTAAAGATCTTAGTGGGGGAGTTTTATCAAGTGAACAGATAGTGATGTTCAATTAATTACATTTAGATGTAATGAGTTAATAAACCCCCAAAAAGTGCATTAAAAATAATGCTAATCTGGAATTCTATCACATATGATACAATCGACAGGCGCTTCTATAGGGATTTGTTAAGTATTATTAAAAGAGTTAAAGAATATAAAATGTATCATATAAAAGGTAATCTACACTATACCATTATTCCATATTGGAAGCATATATTTATATATTGATATACATTTCATGAAGTGTAACGATTTTAGACCACTCAAAGTATGACTTTGAGTTATACATAATGGATGTTCACTATAGAGTATTATAGATCATGAAGATAATATAGTATGAGTAAAACTTATGTATTGAGATATAGAATATTTTCATGTGATGTCCTGG
Source organism: Viscum album (assembly GCA_963277665.1). Taxonomy (NCBI): domain Eukaryota; kingdom Viridiplantae; phylum Streptophyta; class Magnoliopsida; order Santalales; family Viscaceae; genus Viscum; species Viscum album. The sequence continues at coordinate 1,441,682,025 of OY728159.1, forward strand.
AACCAAATTTAACATAAGAGGTGCCCCAAGCCTGTTAAGCCACATGACCTCATGCGCATCTCTTTGAATGTGAGAAGTTGTCATCTAGTAGTAAGGGCCTAGGTTGTGTCAATGATAATATAGTTCCCTCAATATCAAAGTGTATCATAGAAGACAATTATAAACAAAGATAAATAGAAAAAACAGTATAACTAAATATTTGGCATAGTAGAAAGAGATAAGGAAAACAATAAATGAAACAAATAGAATAAATGATAAAAGCATAAAAGAACTAATGATGATATGTCATGTCACTATAAATCTAGAAAACATGGATACAAAGTAGCAGGAATACATGAAAAAATCAATATAAAATGCAGAAATACATAAACTATCCCAAGCATCCTGAGCTCCATCTCAGACATCTACTACCATCTTAATACTAACAAAGCAAGCAATCAAGTGTTCTAAGTCGTATGCTTCCCTTTATCGATAACTAAAATATTGTAGACCGCCCCAGATACCAAACTACGCACAGATAGGGTGTGAGATAAATCTCAGTGGGCCACCACCAATTGTGTCTATAACATTTGTACCGTATAATGGAAATACAGCAGGGTGCAAGAATGCATATATAAAGTAAATTAGTAAAATGTAACTAAATACCCAATTACCTTCTTCAGACCTTGAATGGTGTCTGAACATGTAACCAGTCCATTAATTATGTAATTACCAATTTATATAAAAAATTCTTGTGAGACATAGCCAAGACTAACATCACCTCATGATAATATAAATTAGTGAAGTTTCTACAATGTAATAAAAAACTATAATTGCAAATTAATATGAAGTGGTTAAATGGTATTCACTAAGGAAACCTTAATTTATAATTAATTTGATGTGGTTTCATGGTATTTACTAAGGAAACTAGGATCTCAATGGCTGCTAACTCAGTAGTAACTGAGACTGGATAAGGGTTATGAGTGTAATCCAAGGAGCATCATCCAAGGAATTCCCCAATAAGATTCTTACTGAGTCCAAGGTGTTCCTCAAAGGTAAAATGGGGCTAAGTAATGATTGGTCCCAATGGGATATAATAATGACACCTAAATTTCAATGTTGGATCCAAGGAGTGCATCCAAGTCATCCTACAATAATAATTAACTTATCCTACAATTTCATACCGGGCATCCAAAGGTAGACAAGGATCGAGTTCCTAGGTAGGTATCACCCAAGGCAATTAGCATCCGTGAGTTAGAATGACGTCCTTGAGTACCAAAGTCATTCCCTCGGGAATCCAAGATCTAACAAAAGTCAAGTCTTCCTATAAAATTTTCATGGTCCATGTTCATAAAGTGGAACTATACATTTAATTCATTTAACGTAATAAGTCCATATTTTTACTATTCCTTTTATTAAGTTCATTTGGTTCAATCATTTCCTTTCATTAATTTGTAATGACCATGAAGCATGAGACCATTTAATTTAATTATGTATATCATAATTAGTAAAAACATTTCATCTGATTGCTTCCACTACAAGTGGAAAGGGGTGTTATTCCATGAAACCAACCATTAATTATCAATTAATATGGAAAAATCATATTAATTCCACATACTTTCCAATTTATCATTTAATACTTATATATATATATCAAAACTAAGCACTTACCTTATGCGATTAAAGTGGTGGAAATATGTGTTACATACCATTATTTCATTCACAAATTAAATCAAGCCATTTATCAAAGGAAATCTTACAATTGTAAGGGTCATGGAATGGTACACCCAAACGAAGACCCAAACATGTCAAAACACCAAGAACTCAATTACAGCATAACAACCTACATAGGGTGTTGAGATTTGTGGAAATAAAAACAAACAACTGGTCACATATATAGAAATAGCATAACTATATGGTTCTAGTGACATAAAAATGGCATATAAATTCAATAAACGACACATGATGAAATCAGCGGGCCCCACAGAGCAATTCAAAAATCGACAAACTTGAGGAATGATTTATAGACCACCCACATTAGGCTTGTACGACTCTCCTCATCCAGTATTTTCCACTAATTTATCTTGGAATTGAGTAGATCTTATAAAAGAGTAAAAATTATCACACCTTGATAACTAGGTTGAGATAAAGAGAGACAAAGAACGACTCAAACGGACTCGAGTACTTAACATAGTGTATACAATGTGACAAAAGCCTGAACGGATCTCGGATGATGGAGATCTCTTGATCTCTAGCTTAGGCATTCAAAAAGATCCAAATGGAGAAGTTCTATCTACTAAGAATCAGATTAGGTAAAAGGGATGGGTCAATTATATCATTAAGTGTAAAAATGTAAAATTACCCAATATTTTGCCTATGCACGATTTGTTTGAATGGTATGTAAAACGATGCACCAACCATGCACAGTTACATGTAGAAGAGGTTTACTTTCATGGTTGGGCTACATGGTTAGGGAAATCATGCGCTAACCATGCGGAATGGCTCTACCCAAAAATTCAGATCATTTACATTATTAGATCTAAAGGTGCGGCCTACCCACATTTTTTACTTTAACCATGTGATGGGGCTATTTTCCCCCAAAATATGGTTTCCAATCTTCAAAAAAGACTCAAAACCCCTTATATATTTTTCAAATAATTAGGCATCCATATTAGATCCAAAATAAATAATTAGAGAAAAATTTAATGGATCCATAGCTGATAGAAAATTTGGGTTCCTTCAGTTTTCCCCCTTAAATGAACTTATCCCAAATTTCACCTTCCAAGTGTGGAAATACGCTATCTGAGAACAACTTTTTCCACTGGGTATATTTGTCAACCTCTCAGTCCCATGTCTCATCCTACATGTGCTCGTACTACCATAGCACTCATACCAGAGGGGTAGAACGGTCTCAGAGAGCCTTTATGATCTGATCAATGATGCATACTAGATACTACTCAAAGGTAGCCTTATCATCTAACTGATCTTCCTCATGATCAAAGTTATGAGATGGTTCATCATGATATTGGAAAATTTGTGAAACATGAAATACTTCATGCATGGCATGGTACCTCAACTGATGGGTTATAGGTTGGACTCTCTCTAGTATCTCAAATGGCCTTATGTAATGAGGAAACAACTTCCCTTGATTTTTTATATATCTATTCCCTAACAAGAGTGATACCTGAAGGAAAACATGATCCCTAACCTCAAACTCTAGCGGTCATTAATAATTATCATCATAACATTTTTTTTCTAGAATGATCAGTATTCATACACTTCTTGATCAGCTAAACTAGCTCTAAAGTATCTTGTACGAGATGAGGACCTAGTAGGTCTCCCTCACAAACCTTTAGAAAGAACAGGGTTAAATGTTATGGACTACCATATAAGGCCTCAAAAATATCCATTTGAATTATCTTTTAAAATAAGTTATTATAGGTGAACTCAATGAGAGGGATATGCTTCTAACAAGAACCACTGAAATTAGTGACACATGCTCAGTGCATGTCCTATAGAACCTATATTTTCCATTCTATATGCCTATTGGTATGAGGGTGGAAAGTTGTTCTTTGAAACACCTATATACTCATATCTATCTACAACCCCTTCCAGAACCGTGATGTTAAATGAGTTTCACAATCTAAAAAAATAGTATGAGGGACCCCTTGTAGTTATATGATCTCATGGACATACATTCTTCACATCTCATCAACTGAGAAAGTATCCAAAATAAGAATAAAGAGGGACACTTCCTCTAGTCATTAAATGAAAACCCATACAACTTTGCTACCTCTAGGAATCCTAGGTAACCCAACAACAAGGTCCATAGAAACATCTTCCCATTTCCATTCTAGGACTAGAAGTGATGGTAACAATCTTATAGTTCTCTGGTGCTCTGTGTTCACCTACTGATAGGTGGAACACCTAGTGATAAAGAATACTATCTAATGATTCATCCCAGGAAACCAATAACGGTATTGCATATATCTCGATATATTTTGAATATTCCAAGATGAACTTCCCACTGAGAAGTGTGGGACTCTTGTATCAACTTCTAGCTCATATCTGTAGGAACCCGGAAATGTTTATGTATACATTGGATGTTTTCTCTGTCCATAGGTCAATCTAGAGGTGGGTTATCTCCTGATATACTCTCACATATTACCAATACCTAATGATCTGAAAAATTTCTTCCCTTCACCTTCACAATGATGGAAGAGGTAAGTTTCATGGTTGAGAGATAAGACTTCCCATGAAAGTTATGAAACTTTAGATGCAGCTCATGAAATAGGACTATTAACTTCCATTCATCACTAGCTTCTCGTATGGCATGTGCCTGAGTTTTTCAACTCAACACGTCAGTAACTACATTTCCCATTCTAGGAATATAGTCTTGCGTGAAATAAAAGTACAGAATATATTCAACCAATATTTATTATATAAGGTTCAAGTCATGCTATGAAAAGATATATTTAAGTCTCTTTTGGTTTGTGTGAACCAAAAATCATTCTCCCAAAAGATATTGTCTCCAGTAACATAGGGCATGGACAAGTGCTACTAGCACAATGTCACGCATTGAGTAGTTTCCCCCATGAGGCCTCAACTGTCGATATTAATAAGCCACAAATTTATCCTCCTATATCTTCACTGCTCCTAATTTGATGACTGATGCATCACCAAATATGGTATAACCTTTACAAGGCTCTGGAAGAATTGGAATAGGGGCTGATACAAGCCTCCTTTTTAGAATCAAAATGGTTTTCTCACATGATTATGACCATCTGAACTTGACACCCTTCTTTGAAAACCCAGTGATAGGTGAAGAAAGGTGTGATAAGTCCTATATGAAATGCCTATAATATCCAGCTGTCACTAAGAAATTCCATATTCCAAACACCTTCTAGGGACGTTCATAGGAAACCATATCACTAACCTTTTCTAGGACAACATATACTCTTGATTTCGATATAATATGACCCAATAAGTGAACTTTTTCAATCTATATGTTCCACATTGCTAGATTAGAATAAATCTTATGCTCTCTTAGTGTACTCAAAATGATCTCATGGTGCTTGGAGTGGTCTCTATGAGTGTGAGAATACTCCAAGATGTCATCCAAAAAGACTACAACAAAAGAATCCAAGTAGGGGTGGAACACCCTCTTCATCATAGCCATGAAAACAACACAAATTTTTTTATAACCGAACAACATAACTAGGTACTCATAAAAACCATACCTACTAAAGAAGGTTTTAAGAGGTATTTTTTATGGCCTGACTCACACCAGATGATATCCCGATCTCAAGTTGATCTTAGAAAATACCCAAGATCATCTGAACTGGTAAAATAGACCATCTATACAAGGCATTGGATACTGGTTCTTGATCGTAATCTAGTTAAACCATATATAATCTATGCATAGATGAAGGTCCTCATCAACCTTCTTGGTGAAAATCATGGGAAAACCCCAAGAAGAAGTGTTAAGTCATATAAAACCATTGGTCACTAGATCCCCAGACTATAACTTGAGCTCCTGTAGATCAATACGTGTCATACTATATTGTGGAATGGTCACTGGAGAAACTCTTGGAACATGTTCTATCGTAAACTCCACCTCTCTCTTATGAGGTAAGCCAGAAAATCCATCAGGAAAAAATACTTAAAATGATCTACTACAGGAGGAAATAATGATGGACCTAAGACTTGATCCCCCACCCAGACATCTCACTCTCCCTTATGTAGATAACTGATTACCTTTTGTGATGTGAATGATACCCTTTGATCATAGAAGTCTAAAAAGGTGTGATATGGAACCAACCAATCCATCCTAATAATGACATCGAAGCTTGTCATCTCAAGAAAAAATAGGTACCATAAGAAAGAGTAACTACATAACTCAAGGTGATAGTACCTACACTGGCACATTCCCTCTATTCCTACCCATAATGGTGCATCTAGGGTAATAACACCATAGTGACATTGTATTTAATTCCCATGGATTTTCACAATTAATAAATAGACAAATAGATGTGAATAACATGTATGAAATAAAGTAGATATTATATGCTAATGTTTTACATGATTAGGGGCCTAGCAATCATGGCCATGACCACCACCTCGGACAATTTTCTAGTGCTAATCCAACTCCCTACCTGAGGTGGTGAAAAATAACCTTCCCCTGAATGAGGATCTAGTGTGAATCCAATTATACTATAATCTTATTGAATGGTCCAACAAAAATACTGAAGATGTCCCATACAGTCCCAAGCCCGAGACTCTTGTGGGTCTCTATCACAATGAGTCTTTAGATTCCCCATGCGTCTACACTGGTGACACACTACAGAGCTACCTACATGGGTACTTTGGTTACAACTACCTAGATAAAAAACCTCAAGGGATCACTTTCTACCACCGGAAGAACTAGAGGCCTACCTGGGCAATGATCCCCTATTCTTGGTACTATCACCGTTCCTCATGTTTCTATCAGTGATTATAGACTAATTTATGATTTCATAAAATGTTGGTAGATGTAAAACATTCACTTGAGTGTGGATGGCATACTGGATCCCATCCTCGAAGCGCCTATCATGCAAAATCTCATCACCGACTAGAAGTGGTGAAAAGCATTGAAACTCCATGAAATTCACTGAATACTCCATAAATAACATAGAACCTTACTCGATATGTATGAACTCTCTTGATTTATTAGCTCTATGTGTCTAAGGAAAGAACTGATAATAGAAGGCAGTCTAGAAATCAACCCATAACATTCCCTGATGATGACCTGCCTAGGTAATCACATCTCAGAAGTTCTTAGCCAAATCACACAGCATGTATGTACCAAGTTTGACCCCCTACACTAAAGGCATATCCAGATGCTCAAATATACATAGAGTGGGTACTATATAGGACTTATCAACCTAAGGACCACCATCCCCCATGAATGTGAGAGGATAGTGTAGCTGAAAATTATGAGTCATATTAGCCATCATAGGTGTATCTCATGGATCACCATGCATGGACTAAATCAAATATAGGAAACTATCATGAACTTGAGAATCAGTGACTAGATCAGGTACAGCAGGCAGTGCCTTCACTGGCACTCCTAGCGGTATGATTAGTGGCTTAGGGGCCACCATGTCTGGAGAATGGTTGTCTCCACCTTCTGGGCATACGACACAAGGACTTCATGGCAGTACTGGTATACAAATTCCAAGAACACGCCTCAGAATAAACTTATAAGCATAAAGATAGCATCACTAGTGGATACTGAATATAAGAAAACTCACTAACAAAAGGAAAACTATCCCAACTACTTATTTGGATATTTAGGTATTGGTAAGTGCCCAATTATAAGTTTCATGGGTTTTAGTAGATCAAGGGTTAATAGTACCTTGCCTCCTCATTTACACAAAAATGATTCATTTGATTTAATATTTATTTACTAGGTTCACTCATTTACCTTTCAAAAACATGACAAGGTGGGATAAGGTCATGAAACCATTCACTTTTATGTTTGAATTTTCTTATAACTTATATCAAAGTTCATTTAAAATGAGACATCCATCCTAGTGAATCAGGTATCATTCTTTTTATCACGGATATTTACGCCCATTTCGATTTCTCATAAAAGGATTGACGTGTTGAATTACTCATTCCAACCCATGAGGTCCCATAACACATCCTGAATTGAAACAATAAATAACTCAATCACAACCTAAAAAAAGCAAAATCATATATACAAGGCAAGTCTCAGTCAACTATCACAAGAATATAAAGCAATGAAAAAAATTAATTTCACATATATGCCATGGAAATATACATGGTATGCGGATTCTAGGTTCTTATAATGATTCATGTAAAAATTCTACTTTCCCTCATATCATCGGGCCAAGGATGAAGTGAAATTATCAATTAGAATAATAATACACAACTCCACAAAACACATGAGTCACCCAATGATGAATGGATATCAACAGTAACAGGAAAAAGAAAAACAACAATTATAAATTAGAAAACTCAGATTGTACCCCAAACATGGGTTCACAACACCCCCAACATGGCTTATAGCCAAGTCCCAAGCATTCCTAATATTCTAACTATTGTCTCAAAATAGTAAAGCATGAAAGGAACTGCTCTGCTACCACTTTTTGATTCCCCAAAACTAAATATCACTTGGGAGGTTCCCGAAGCACAATGGGCCATATGGCCTCAAGTGCCTCTCTTAAAATGCTAGAGGCTGACAGCTAGTAATGACGGCCTAGGGTGTGCGTATGGGAATATTATTCCCCCATTACTAGAGTGTATCACATCAGATAATTATAAACATTGGTATATATCATTTTTAATATATGTAAATAGATGGCACAATAGAAAGAGACGAGGATAACAATAATTGAAACAACTGGAATAACTTATAAAAGCATACCAAAACTAATGATGAGATGTTATGTCACTAGAAATCTAGAAAAAGGTATAAAAATTAGCAGTCATATTTAAAAAACCTAATATATAAAAATAAATACATAAAATATCCCAATCATCCCGAGCTCTAGCTTTGTCATCTGTTACCATCTCCATACTAACACAGTAAGAAATCAAGTGTTTAAAGTTTTATGCTTCCAATTATTAACATTTTCAATCATGTATTCTTCCCTAGCTACCAAACTAGGCTTGGAGAGTGTGTGAGATAAATCTCAGTGGGACACTACCAATAGTTTTTATAACATCTATCCTGTATATTTTAAATACAATAGTGTGAAAGCATTCATATATAAACTAAAGCAGTACAATGTAACTAAATACCTATGTACCTATTTTATCCCTCTGATGGTGTATAAATATGTAACCAGTTCAATAATTAAGTAATAATAAATTTATATAAACTATTCACATGAGTCATATTCAGTGCATACATCACCTCATGATTATATAAAATAGTGCAGGTTTCAAGATTTAAAAAGGAAAATATAATTGCTAATTAATATGTAGTGGTTCCATGGTATTACCAAAGGAAACCTAGAACTCAAGGGCTTCTAACTAAATAGTAACTAAGGATAGCTAAGGGGTAAGTGGGTAATGCAAGGATCATCATCCAATTCATTCCACAATAATAATCCTACTGAGTCTAAAGAGTTCTTCCAAGGTAAAACAAGGCTAAGAAATGACTGAGCCTGATGGCTAGAAATCGTGGAACATACATGTCAATGCTAGATCCAAAGAGTGTATCCAAGGCATCAAGTGATAATAATGAGGTAATACTATGATGTCCTATTGAGTATCCAAAGGTAGATAAGGATTAAGTTCCCATGAAGGTCTCACCCAAGGCAACTAACATCCATGAATTAGAATGACATCCTCAAGTACCCAAGTAATTCCCTCAGGAATCCAAGAGATAACATGAGTAAAACATTACTATAAAATTTTATAGGTACATGTGAATAAAGTGTTACATTACATTTATTTCATTTAATTTAATAATTAAATATTATTACTATTCATTTTATCTTGTTCATTAAGTTCAAACCTTGCCTTTCATTAGTTTAACAGGGCCATGTAGCAAGAAACCTTTTAATTTAAATATGTATATCATATAAATTTAATGCGGTTCATCTGGTTCCTTCCACCACAAGTGGAAATGGGTGTTATGGCATGCAACCAACCATTCATTTTCAATTAATACTACCAAGTAATATTCATAACACATACTTTCCAATTTTTCATTTAATAGTTACATATATCAAAATAAAGCACTTACATTAGGTAGGAAAAGCAGTGTTCATACATGGAACATTCCATTATGTCATTTAAAAATTAAATCAAGCCCTTTAATATATATAATCTTAACATTAGAAGTTTTAATCCATGGTACACCTGAAAAGCGACCCGAATGTGTCAAAACACCAAAAACTCAATTGTGGAATAACACCATACATGGGTTTTTGGGAGTTGTGGACATAACCACCAATAACTAATCACATTTATGGAAATATCATAACCATACAGTTCTAGTAAGTATAAACATTGAATATAAATCTAATAAATGGAACTTGATGAAATCAGAAGGCCCCACATTATAATTCCAAAATCAATGAACTTGAGGGATGAATTATAGACTACCCAGCTTAGTCTTGTATGAATATCCTCATCTAGTATTTTCCTATAATTTTTCTTGGAATGGTGTGTATCTACAAACGGATTTAAAAATATCACAACATGGTAATTAGGTCGAGAGCAAGAGAGATTAAGAATGTCATAAACGGACTCGAGTACTTACTGTTGTGCATCCAACCTAATGAATAAAATATGAAAATGATCCTGGATAAAGGAGATCTATTGATCCCTATCATAGGCCCTCAAAAAGCTCAAATGGGGAGAAATGGAGGTTATGTCCCCTGCAATTGGATTAGGGAAGAAGGTTGGGTTAATTAGATCATTAGGGGTAAAAATGTAAAATTACCCAAAATTTTGCTTGTTTACAGTCTATAAAACCATTGGCCAACCATGAATGAGTTCCTAAAGAAGAAGGGAAGTCACACGGTTTGGCTGCACAGTTATGGAAACCATGTACCAACTATGTGGAATATCTGTGCTAGAAAATACAGACCATCTGCACGGTTAGATCTATCAGTGTTCCCTACCCACATTGTTTACTCCAATTGTGTGATAGGGCCATTTTTTCAAAAAAAATGGGTTTTTGGGCTCATAAAAATCCAAAGACACCCCCTAAGACCTTCACTAACTCATTAGGAATCCATATTAGGTCCAAAATAAATAATTATATCAAAATTTAAAGGAACCATGCCTGAGTGAAAAAATGGATTCTTACCGTTCATGAGGCATAAAAAGGGTTTTTATGCTCTATATTGTGCAAAAAGTATACCACATTGAATGTTATACATTATTTATTTTGTAAACTATAGGTGAATGGATCATATTTGGATTCCACACTACCCTTGGTTGGAGCGATACCTGGCATGAGAACCTTTATGCTAGGATACCTTTCTTATACATTCATTGAGTCTTAGTTAATCAAGGATTTTTTTGGTATGTTTTTTGTCATTTCACTAGTTATACCTCAACTAAGATGGTATTTTTCATATGATATGATGAATATGACATATGGGACCTCAATTTAGATAGACTTAAGTAGTGTACGTCTACACCAAGATAGTATATATGATTTGATTATATTTTTGAGTGGGGGACATGTGATATGATCATTCAGAAAGGTGAATAACATGTAATGAATTCATCAATATGGATAGTTTATACTCAGAGAGTTCAAAACATGTGAGTTGGCAATATGGTATTAACAAAATCTATTCCTCATGTCACTTTTTGTATTGTACAAAGAGAATATATTAGAATTCATTCTAGCATGTAATGCAACTACTAGACATAGTTATAGAGGTACATTTGTCTGATGGAAATTTTGTCACATCCTTTCATAGATTTAGTATCATCGATTCTTTACTAGAGGTGGTTATTTTATTATATTTAGACATTTAGTGATTCATTTTTTTCAATGGTACAAATGAATGTGGGATCACACTTTTTTTTGAATGAATGATGATTCAGTATGACTTAGATAATAGATTTAAAATTGCTTTAGAGTTTATACAAAAGAGTTTTAGTTGGGTATTCAAAAGGAATTATACATGATGTGATACATGGTGAAGTTACTAATATCATTCCAAAAGTGCTTTGGAAGATATCCAAAATTATTTTTATATATGCTTTAAAAATTTATTATAATAATTATTATATAAGGTGAAATGGAATGTAATTCTTCAAAAATTTAGTGAAAATGGGAGAATGAATGAGATATTCCATAAAGTGATGATGCATGTGATGTATTTGGATAGGTCATGTTATATGACTAGGAATATCATAAATCAAGTTATCAATATTATATCTATATCCTATCATAATGAATAATTGGTTATATCACAGAGAAGTGTCATATGTTGAATCATATTGTATGATACACTCTAACATACTATGATTTTTGGGAATCCATGTTATAATTTAAATCATTCAAAATGTTCTTCCATAGTCGATATCATACTTGAAAAATTACATATAATGAAATGGTTGTGAGTTAGATTCATTTCTGAAAGGGTTCCATGAACTGGATTAGTGTCATTTACACAAGAATTATATTTCATGAGTAAATGAATGAGCACTCAAGGAGTGTCCCAGATAGAAATATATAGAGATTCAGTACCCATACAATGGGATTATAAGGGACTCTTTTATGTAGCCATCCAAAATTACATCATCTTTAAGATCTCTCTTTCTTACACCTTTACCTATCAAGGCCCTAGAATTTCTTGGTGAGAAGAAAAGTCACTATCATATAAAAATCTATTTAACACAAACCATGGATACCTACAGTAGAGGGATTTCATTTGGATGTATCTAATGTGATCATGATCAATAATATATGAAGATAAATGAAATTTCCATATTTGGTGTAAGATACAGATGTTTCTTAATTTATAGTATGCATGAATTCATTTATCTTACTAGGATAATCATGTAATTTATGTTTGTATAATGTTTCTAAATTATTTTTCATGTTTTTTAGATCCTTTGAAATTCGTCAAAAATAATTCATCTTAATAACACTTGTGTAACCATAATCATAAATCATACAATCTACACAATCAGTTCATCATTATAATATGCACAATATTGATGTATACTAACTCATATTTATCATAGGGACTTCATACTCTTTGCAATAATCCTAATACAAACATCCATCGATGAAGAATCTTATATGAAAAGATATATACACATCATCTTCATAAATAATCCACTACATCATCACAATGATTTCATGGGAAGTATATCTATCTATGTAAATCCACTAAAATCTAGAAACTAGTTCTATGGTATATCAATCTAGTGTTTATCATTAACATTTATTATCTCTCCAATAAGCATTGAGCCATTAGAAAATCTATCACCTAGTAATGAATCACACACTTTGTACACTTCCCTCCGGTAGTATGAAATGATAAAGAGAATGATTTTCCTAGCATGTTTTTTCACGTTGTAGAAGAACATATAAGTATAAGGGTCACATCAAACCATATCATACCACAATCACATGTTAAAAATACATCAAGGAACAACTCATCACTTGGTAAATTTCAAGTCATATCCATAGGAATTCCACATAATCCCTATATGTATATTGATGTACTAAACCCTTTATTATTCTCATAAACCACATTAATCATCCCAAATATTGTATGTTCATTTCTAGACTCAAACTACTCACCAATGATTTGTTGGTTCCCATTATTGTGAATCAAGTATATAAATTCTCATATTAGGTAGAATCATTGATCTGTACAAGTCATCATAAGGATACTCATAATCTCATGTCTGGACGACTTCTCCTCATACCCCAAAAACAATTTTTATTTTTCAAAAAATGACAGTATGGATAAGTGGGACCCTCATTTACCGACTTCTCCTCATAAATTTCAAAAGTCGTTAGGGACCTACATAGATACCTTCACCCAAAATTAAAATTCTATATTTTCTGACTTTGAGGACTCTAATCGACCAATAGAGGTCACCATTGTGTTCTTCTTATGAAAATTTTATGATTAGAGCCTTTAAAATTGTATTAATATGGTTATCTTACATCCCAACACCTTACATTTTTTTAAATTTCTAATACACACTTAAAATTTATTTTTAACGCCAATTAAATGTAAACTCTCGTGATCTACATAGAAAAACATATGATATCAATTATTTATTTTTCAGATTTGTTGTCCTAATTAAAATAAATATTTTATTGACTTATTTAACAAAAATGCTTCATGTGACATCTTGGTACCCATGACACAACTCAAAATTAACTAAGAAATTTGGGTCATCAATAATTCATTTCAATATTATGATCACAATGTTGTAGAAGAATCATAAATAAAATGTATTGATAAGAAAATTATTTTTAAAATGAGATTTATAAATTAAGATAATATTAATATTAATATTAATATATTAATATTAAATTATTACTATTTCATAAAAATATATATGTTCTTGGTAAAGGAATGGTCACTATGTGGATATTTTCCCACTTTTTTCCATTATAAAAGATTATTTCCCAAATTTTAGTTTTATTTTATTTATTTTTTTAATGTTGTTACATAGAGATACAACCACCCCTCATGTGTATCCCACTGATTGTGAAACTCTGTTATTTTACATACCTTATAAAAATCCATGAATTTATAATGTTTTTTTATTTTTTAATAACCATTAGATCAACATGATATATTATCTCCTATAATTTGTACCCAAAATGAAAAAAGATCAATATAAATTGATTTAAAAGAGACCCATCAACTGTGCATGTGTGGGAAATGTTTTAGGAAGGAAACCTTACCAATATTTCTTCCCACTTCCATCATTATTTCCTAATTTTTTTAGGCTAATATTTAGACCATTATAGAACAAAATGTCTAAAATTTAGTATCTTCACAAAAAAATTATCACCTACTTGAAACAATTATCGTTAATCATTTTAAAAATTTGTTAAATTAAAATTTTCTAATTCAAGTTTATAAAAATCTAGGAAAACATATTCATTGATAAAACAATTGAATAAATTTAATTTATTTGTTTTACCTTCAAAATTATAATTTAACTATAATGAATAAAATGCCTGAACTAAATTTTATATTTTTTTAGTCATACCTTGGGGGAGCACCAAATATCCAAATAATCCCCTAATCTCTTATCCTTAGTTTTGTTCCCCTAAAATAGAAAATATAAATCACATACCTATTTATAAAATAATACCATAAATTGTCCTTATAGAAACCTTGGATTATAGTATTCCTCTATTCCTTAGTTTTTTCTTGTATTTTAGTGGTTTCTATTTTTTATTAGGACCTTTTTTAGAGGACATTGGTTGGTTGAGGAATCTTTTTTTCATGTGTACAACACTACAACATAGTGGTATCCATGGTGGAATCCATGGTCATGACCAAGTTTTTGTTTGAAACATACTGTGCATAGTGGAAAGTAATGTCTAAAATCAAGATTTGAATGGGTGTGGCCTTGGATGTGGTGCACTAGGTGTATTCTTGTGGGAAATCATCACATAATAATGGTCATAGGGGTGGATGAAATAGTTATTTGCCTGGTAAATGTTGAGAAAAGGAAAATATGGGCCAGTGAGATAGAAACAGGGAGTAAGGATTCACCAAGATGTGGTGGAAGTTGTGGTCCTTAAAAATTTCTAATGGGATGTCCCTACATTTTGGTATATTTTTGTGGTTATTAGGTTGATTCATGGTTGACCTTGTATATGTCATTTGTCTAAACAATCTTGGGAAAATGTACCACACAACAATAGTTCAAGGTGGGGTGTTGGTCGTAGATTTTCATAATAAAATTTGTTCACCAACCCTGTTAGAAGTCATGTTACTTTATGGGAAACTACGTGAGATGTTTTTTTGGATTTTATTAATACATTTTGGAATAAATTACTCTCAATAAAAACTCATTTCTTATTCCTTGATTTATCTCTTAGTTCAGGCTTTCTCTAAGGTGATTCCAAGTGATTTTCTTTTATAGATGAATCTCTTCCTTTTGGTATTTACCATGTGTTTGTGTTAATGTAAGGTGTCTTCTTATTCTCTTAAAATTTATTAATAACTTGGAATCGTATGGTTTTAAAAGTTAACAGTTCATTCTATGATCTATAATTCAATTCTAGAGTAAATCAGGTTTGATATACTCTTGGGAGAAAAAAAACTGTAAATGAAGTTTATGGGAAACACCCATAACAGCTTTTCTAAAAATGATTAGTTAGTGATTTTATTTCATGATGATGATTTGTAATGTTATTAACATGGATTGGTCAATTGGAATCGGCGTTTGTTGCGTGTTTTTATGAATGAATATGGTTCAGACCTTTTTAATATGGACTTGGTTTTTATACTGATATTCAGTTCACTCTAGATTGCATGGGTTGGTGTGTCTTCATGATGAATTTTATAGAGAATTGTTGACTTAGGTCTTGGATTTTGGTTCCAAATATATAGGGAACAAGAAATTATTCGTCTTCCAAGTAAAGTCTTGGGTAATAGGAATAGGTTTCCCCTCGCTAGTTGGGTTTGTTCTAGATGCATTCATTGGGTCTGTGATTTTATGACATGTGTGAGTGGATTCATGGAATCAATGGATTTCAAGGGAAAAGTGGATCAAAGAGTGAGTTAATAATATATATTTCTTGGAATGTTTATATTAACACGCTCATATGTTTTATATGAAATGTGATCTAAATAGTTCTTATTTATGTGGATTTCATGGGAATTCGTGAATATTTCATACTGAGTCAATATATTAACCCCCTACACTTGCATTCTGGTGCATATGTGTTCATTTTTCCTAAGGATCTAGGTAAATAGAGGACCTATTACATGATAGATGGATTTTTGAATGTTGTATAGTATTATATAGCTTGGAACTTGGTGGTAGTGGTCATGAGGAGCATGGTAGTTTTCCATGGGGGAACCCTATATTTGTTTTGGATCTTCAAGTACTATGTTATTGTGTCTATATTATTTGTTTCACTCTATTAATCACATATTAATATATTATTTATTTTATTTTGGTCTTGTAGTTATTAAAGAATCATATTAATGTATTTTCTATAATATGTCACTTACAAGTTGTTATTTTTTTGTGTGTGTGGGGGGGGGGGGTTAAATCATTCCCCATTATATTACTAAACCCTAAGCATTTATTGCTTAAATTTTTTGGTGAGATAATCTCACCAAAGGTTAATTTCATTTTGATCCTTACCTAGTCAAAGGGTTGGGTTAGGGTGTTAAAAATGGTATTAGTTTTTATGATCTATAAGTTTGGATGGCAGGTGTGGAGGTAGGATGTGTCGGGGCTTGAAATGTAAATCATAAAAATCCACAACTGACCTATTTATTTTAAACATCAAGTTACCAAGGTGATACAGGTACAAAAAGTGTTATTAATCACTTATAGGGTTTTTATTACCTCATAATCAATGGTCTATACAATGAGAACTATTTATCATTCTTTATTTATGAGTATTCCCACTACAATCCTAGAATTCATCTGGTATTTTATTTCTTATACATTACTACACAATACATGATAACATTTATTACTGGAAATGTTCAGTTGTTAATTGGAAGAAACTAAGAGTTTTTAATAAATGGTTCTTCAAAACATAGTGAAATATGGTTTGTCTATAAGTTAAAATCCATGTTATTTTAAGATAATATAAATAATTACAGAATGAGTACATAAATAGAAAATTAAATATTTACATTCTATATTTCTTAATGAATATTTCCATGTATATAACATATAAAACCTTTTATCGATTTTAATGACTTTAATGTTTTCATGACATTACACACCTTGAAATGAATTACATTATTTATAAGTAAAGTTCATAATGATAGTAATCAAATAGAAGTAATGTTAAAAATGTGGCCATTTTTTTCAATTTGAAAACTTTACAAAGAATAACATTTTTTTCTCCCTTAATATGTATGTAGTTATTGAAGTAGGTTTATTATAATAAGTAAAATATCATATAAATTTTTTTATTATGAAAGGTACAGTTTGTGTCAATGTTTAATCTATTTTTTTATTCTTATAATGGTTATATTACCGCTTATTATAGAATGGTAAATCCTATAACAAATTAACGGTAGCTGTTTAATTTGTTCCATAATTGAGTGTGATTTATTGTTAATATAATTTTTTTAGTAAAATGTATAACCATATAATATAATGGTTTCAAATATGGTAGTAAATTAACTTTCAAAGGAATTTTATTTCTGTTAAGTTGTAAAAAAATTCACATGTTTATCATTTTTGGAACATGAAGTGACTAGTATTCATATTGAAATAGTATATTTATCATGAGTGGATAATAAATTTAGTAACTATTTAATTTATATGAAATTATAAATGCATATTGTTCAAGTGTTACTTACTGGTCATTATATTATAATTTTTTCTAGTGTTGATTTGATATGATTTTATAAACCATGTTTTATTGATAAAGAGTATTTAAAAAAATAATGTTATTGGCATGTATTACATTACAATTGTTTTCCATATTTAATATAAATTTTATAAAATTATTTCTTAGGATATTTTATTAACTTTTTTGGAATTCTATATTAAGGAAAGATTTAGTGTTTCTTTTAATAGGCCATTGGGGAAATAATTACTAAAAAGAATCCTTCTAGGGTTTCGGAAATATATAAATCTCGATTTTTAGCAAGACACATTTGATAAATGTGGAATTTTTGCATGCTAGTTGTTAAATTTATTTTACCATAAGAGACTCTTAAAATTGTTTTACTGACATCCAAATTTTAGAAATGTTTATTTAAATGGGTTTTTATAAAATGAAATATTTAAATGAAAACATTTTCATTAATTTTAAAACATCAAAATTATGCATGTAGATTTTGAGACTATTATAACATGGCTAATGAATAAAATGCTTCCATATAGTCTCTTTATATAGTGAAAAGTATGGATTTACAGTGCATTGGAAAAATGTTTCTAGATACTCTCTCACTAAGTTGTGGTATTGGTTGTGTTTTTTTCTATATATTCTTGTTTTTCTTGCTATGATGGTAATGTTTTCATGCTACTATATGTTCAATGATTTGTGTCCTAATTGTGCTAGTCTTTTTATTATTCAATTAATGTCGGATCTTCGGGTTATTTTTGTTTATTATAGACTTAATACTTGGAAAGGTAATCAGATTCTATAGGAAATGACAGCTTATGGGATGAACATCATAAAATCTCTTGTGTAATAAGATATTCTGGGATCTAGATTAGAAACCATGTTAAATTAATTTTTCTATATCTGGTGTAACTCACTGTCTTAAATGTTTCATTTCATTAATATTGGTAAATAAGTTTCAACTACCTTTATAATAACTAACCTAGGTTGAAGTTTATGTTTATGCGTGGTTCATTGAGAGTAGTTTTAAGATGTGAAACCTATTGTGAAACCTTTTGGGTTATGGGTGAGTACATGGTCATGTATCTCTATTTAGAAATGTGATATATGTTTCCTTTTTTTGGTTCAATGTAATCTTTTATAAATACCTAAAGTAATATTACCCTCTGTTATTGGTGGGTTAATTCTATTTCCTTATTCATGTCTTCACATGTTTGGTCTCACTAGGAAATTTTTTGACTAGGTATGACAATTCATAATTAAATGGTCGGTACATGTCTTAATTCATAATCCTTTGGAGGATAAGTTAGTGAAATAATTGACTATGGATGATTCTTGGGTTTAATTACTGACATGAACGTGCATCATATGGACCAAGAGGATGTAATGGTTTTATATTAGGTATCACTCATTCCTTATTTTGTAAACAAAATCTTTGGAAGCTCATTGATCAATTTCAATATTCTTTCCATTAAGTGAAACCGTAATGTAAGAGATCCATTTATGGGTTGAAAGAGAATATAAATTCTCTCTTTCCTTTTGGGATCCAATTTTGGTTCATCTCTATACCAGAACAGTGTATTATATTCTGATATTAGGATAGAACAAAAGGTAACTAATGTCGAACACTAACTGGTGGGAATATTGTGACTATTTTCTATACCTTTCCAGTATCTGGAGTGAATTATCATAAGATTTGTAATTGGAATGTATTTAGGAATTATATTCAAAAAATATGGTACTTAACCAACTCAATCAAGTCAGTGTGCTTATATCCAATTCGAGGGGATAGTGTTTGTGAAGATCTGGTAGGGGGTATATTCAGGAACTGTTGACCTTAAATCATGTACTAATTTCTATATTCTATTATTATGGAAATATTTATACATAATAGGTTATATTATAATGCTTCATTAGTTAAAATTTCATAATATTATCTTGTTTCATGTCAAACCCATTGTTCTGGTGGATGTTCACAAAAGTTGTTACCTTAGAGTGAATCTTTTTTGATAGGATATGACAATTTTGATAGAGTGTAGAAGCATGTATATGGTTTAATTATGGTTAATTCCTTAATAAAAATATATTTTTTATACCAATTAATAATATGGAAATTCCCATTAGTTCAGGTATACTCTTCATTGTGAGTTGTTTCCAACGTAAGAAAGCACAGTTATATCTTCTATGTCTTAAACCATAATAAATACATAACTATATCAGTGAAATTTTTTACTGGGTAACATTAATTCCTAATTAAATATAACCCGTTATATTCTAAAAATTTATTTCATGAGTGTCTGAGTTGACCTTTGGTGCATAATTTGTTGAGTCCATGTTTCTCTTGAGTTGGTTGTTCCACCAAGTTCTCACCATTTATATTATCTTGGGGGGAATAGTAAGATATTGTTAGATTAATGTGTACCTTCAATTAATTTTTTTTAGTAGCATTATTGGTTTGAATTATGGGTTAGTTTTCTAGTGAATCTATGGATCTAGTTATGTCTAAACAACCACCTCTAAATTCCTAAGGGAACAAATCCTAATGTTAATGAGATAGTAGAAACCTCAGAAAATTGAATTCTTCTATTTCTTAGTTTTTTTATGTGATGTGTTGTTTCTATTATATTTTAGAAGATTTGGATAAAACATTGGTTGTTTAAGGTAGTTTTGGTTCCCCAAAGTTCAACAAGTAATAGTGGTATCCATGGTTGAATTTGTGGTCTTGATCGAGTTACTGGTGTGGGCATGGTATTAGGTCATAGCGTGCATGGTGGGAAGCTGGTTGAAAATAGTGAGTCCAATGGGTGTGGCCTTTGGCGTACTATGTTGGGAATATACCTATGAGAAATAGGCATATCTTCATAATTGTAAGTTTTTATGTAGTGCCACTTGGTCTTGGAAACATTGATCAAAGGGAAAGCTAGGTGGTTGAATTAGAAATAGAGAGCAAGACTTAACCACACCATAGTGTAAGCCGTGGTCCTTAGAAAATGTCCAAGTAGTCATCCCTATTTCAGGAATGATTTTCTTGGTTCTTATGTTTATGTGAAGTCGAACTTTTTTAGTAAAGTTATCCAAAATGGCATAGGAGAACATTCTATGCCATGGTCCAGGGCATGGTGTTGTTCATCATAGTTTTATAGTGACCGATTTAATCCTCTAATCATAGGGAATGTCATACACCTTTATGGGTAAAAATGTTTGATATTTTTATTTATTTAACAAATTCATTTTGTAATTAATTACTCTCAATAAAAAACTTCATTCTTTCTAACTAGAAATTTCTCTCGATTCCGGCTTTCTTTTAGATGATTCATGAAAATTCCCACATGCAACTGAGGATCTGCCTTTTGGTATTCGCATTACTTTTGCGATAGAGGTATGTAGATTCTCACTCTCTCAACCTTTATTAAGAACTTGTAAGCTTCTTATTTTACAAGTTAATAATTATTTATCTTATTTCAACCTCATATCTTGGAGAAATCTTTTTTTGATACACTCTTGGGGGAAGATTGTTTTTTAATATAGGTTATAAGAGACAACCAGAACATGTTTAGTAAAATTATTATCCAGTGATTTCTTTTCAAAATGATTATTCTGGAATTATTATGATCCTAGAAAAGTAATATGGAAATGTTTTGGGTTGCATGTGTTTATGAATGCATATGGTTAGAGCCTTGTTGATATGGAATTGAATATCATTCCTATATGGGGTCACTCTTGATTTCATTGGTTTTTTTGCATTCATGATGCATTGTGTGGTGCCTTGTTGGGATCATACTGAGATTCTAGTGGTTAATATATACATAATAGGAAATTTTCACTTCTCCAAGTGATGTATTGGGTCATAGGAACCATATTTAGTTCATTAATTGTGTTTGTTTAGTATGCATGCATTGGTTTGGTGAGTTCATGGAATATATGGGTGGTTTTTCAGAAAATAATTATTTTAAATTAAAAGTGGATCTTGGTGTGAGTTACTTACTTGGATTTCATGTTTTGTTTATTATATAATACTCCTCACCATTTTAATATAAAATTTGAACTAAATTGTTTTTATTTATGTGGTGTGTGTTGGATGTCTTGGGGATTTCCTACTAATTCAATATACTCTCCATCTGAAAATGCATTCTTGTTCATATGAATTCATTTTTCTTTATGATATAGGTAAGGGAGAACCTTTTACATGATAGTGGAATGTTTAGATATTGTCGGATAGGATGTAGCTGGGAGCTTGGTTGTAGTGGTTATGATGAGCATGGGAATGTTCCTTGTGTCCAACATGTTATTATTTCAGATTTTTTTATATAAAATCATGGCCCATTTAGGCCACTTTTTAATAATTAAAAGGCTATTTTTTGGGTTCAAGAGGTGTTAGAGGAGATACAAGATTTTTCTAGCAAGCATGGGTTGAACAATGGTTAAAGGAGGTCGTTCACGCAATGAATGTATATTCACAACAGGTATGTATTCTGGGTAGAAGATGTGATTTTAGTTTCAGGATGTGAAAATCATTAATGACATGAGAAGATATTCACATCATGAACTGGGAATTTATGATTTTAATTTTAGGTGACATGTTTTTTGGAATATTGGTCATTCTAAAAGATCATGATATGAATATATCATTCATTCCATAAATGGTGTATATTCCAATAGATTGGAGTTCTTGGTCACCCATATCCTTATGCATTTCTCTTCATCCTCCCTTCCCCAACCCATGAGTCTTCTCTCTAAAATTTTGGTTTATACATCAACCTCTGAACTTCTTTGTTTGGTTATTTGATCCCTAGTTGGTTGGTTGTTTATATTATAGTAAGTTTGACCAATATCTTCTCATTATTTCTTATATTTTCAATTATCCATGTAATAGTCAGTGGGTATAGGATTTGTATCTAGGATATATATGATCATGTGATTATTCTTCTCCAATCCATTCTAGATCCTTTGTGCATGTATCTTATGGTGGTCATTTCTCTTGTCATTTATGGTGTGGTGTGTGAGGTTCTTGAGGTATGTGTTGATCTTACTTCTCCACTGGCCCTTTCTCTTATAGAAACATGATTTTAAGATGTGAGAACAAATTATAGGGCCTCCATTCATTTTTCTCAAATTCCCTTTGCTTTTGGGGTATGTAGATCTTGTTGCAATTTTTATGAGACCCATGTTTGAGGTAGGTGGTTTCATCTCAGGTCTATGTTCTACAAACCATGAGTTCTCTTGGTCTGAAATTTTTTTTTCTAATTGAATTCCCAAGATCCTTGAAATTATTGATATTATTTTGTAAAAATGGATTTTGAGAAAAGATGTTTTTCCCCATGTTTTGGTTAAAGAAAATAAATTTTCAATTAATTGTGAAATAGTTTGTGAAATAGTTTTTCAAAGAATGTTTTCGATGAAAATGGTGTGTTGTAATTTTTTTTGAAATGTGATAATTCCTTTAAAATCTATTTGATATATACCTCTCATGGGATCCTTGGTTACCTAGGTAGATGGTTTTATATTGATAATTCTCCATTTAATTTGTAAGGGATTTTTCTTTCTAGGGTGTTCATCAATTCATGAATCATAGATACATTCTCTGTAGGAAAATGATTGATATTATAGCGGGTTCACTTTCTGGGGTGTTCACCTATCAATGTTTTATGGATTCATTGACTATATATACTTGAGTTCACATTGATCATTGATTTTTTACTATGTTATATGTGACATATTTGTCCTTGTCTTTTTTATCCTAGGGGTTTTTACCATTATGATTTGGCTTTGTTCAATTTTGGAATTGATATGATATGATGCATTCTTTGATAAATCTAACTAGTTTACTAAAATTATTTTTTGAAATGGTATTACCTAGTATTTTATTTAGAATTATAGATAGGTGAAATTATTTACCATAATTTTGATATAAATCCATGTAACTAGTTATCAGGCCATTTTTTATTTAAATTGAGCATATTGGGGTTATTTTTTAGAGACTTGTTATGAAAAACATCAGTGGGATCCTACTAAACCTATTTATCTCTCCCATTTCACACTCCCTTGGAAGTGTAAACCTTATTTTATCTAATATAGGAAATGTAAAGGCACTATGGTGATGTGGTGAGGTTTTTGGTTAGCTGGGCATGGTTAGATATTGGTGAGATCAGGGGATGTTTTCTATGTGTCACTTAGTGTAACAATTTTTATTTTGGGTGCCCTTTGTTTTGGTTGTTTTATAGACATGTACCTTGGTTTTATCTTTCTACCTTTAGTTGTATCACTATCGTTATTTATATTTTTCTTATGGAAAATATATTTTATGGTTTTAATTCAATATATATGAGATGTATCTTGTTTTAGGTTGGTAAAATCATTCTCTCTATTTTTTAATGGTTTCTAGGGTGCTAGTTTTCAACCCATGGGAATCAAGAGAGCCCTTTGGGTCTTTTCACACTCTAGTTCAGAGCCTATTTAAGTGGGTTGTATGGTCGAGGTCATGATGATTTGGAATTAAATCATGGTTTTGCTCAGCCTTGGGATGTTGGTAAAGATGATATAGTATCATCGAGACTTGAGGGGTGGGTCATAGGGAGTGTCTAGCAACCTCTTGTCATGATAAGCCTTAAGCCACTGTGATATGTTAGGATATGTGTCTATTAGGTTTGGTTTTGACCTTGATATCAGTTTTTATCTATTATCTTATAACTTAAATTGATATTGTTTTGTTATGTAATTGTTACTATCTATTTAAGGTGTGTAGTAAAATGCCTCTAATATGTCTTCTAAGGGTTCCAATCGAGGGTGCAGTGAGAGGTGATCCTGAAGGGAATCCTCCTTTCGATCATAATCAAGTAGAGTCTATTGTATGGGAAGTTATTTTCATGGACCAAAATGAACTTCATCTATAAATCCTTGTTGTTGAGGAAAAACCATGAACTAGAGGTGATAGGGATCAAGTGTAATATTTCTTACAAAGAAACTCCCTTCCATTAAGGGTGTAAATAAACCCCAACAGGAAGAGTACAATATAGAAAATATCAATTAGTTATTCAACATACTAGATACACCTATGTATATCACGGTTAAATACATAGCATTCAGGATCAAGGGTCCATGAAAGTGGAGGTGGGATTCCATGATCAAGGAAAATAGGCATGTAAGATTTTAGTTGAAGGGATTGATGATCATTTTATTTCAACAGTTCTACCTAGAATCTATAATGATAGTGAAGTCTGTATAGCTTCTATCCTTGTAGTATGGAGAGAATTTAGTTCTAGAATACACTAACCATTTTGTCAAGGTGGTCCACATTACTCCAAAGTTAGTGATGAATGATCATCTAAAGGCTCCAAAATGCCTATAGGGTTTGTGACATGGCATATGATTTCAAGTATACATGCTGATTATCAACACCTATGATAAGATGGTCAATGGGGAAATGATGGAAGAAATGGATATGGTAGGAAATATTTTCTTCTCTAACTCTTCTCTTCCACATAATGGAAATTTCAATGGAGCATAGGGAATGAAAAGGTTGTGGCATGATCACTTTACAAGTGGTGGAGATTGTTCCCAATAGTGGGAATCATCATCACTATCAACAACAACTAGTAGTGTTCCATTAACTATCTATAAATATGGTAAGGTAGGGAACACTCAACAATTTTTTCCAACAATAATGAATAATTTTAGTCCTTATTACCACTAAGGCCATCTATAGAGTTTTTTCCAAGCACTTTTTATGCCCTATTATGGTCAAGGATCGTTATTTCTAAAAGTCATTATAGCATAACAAAAATATTCAAAGTACATATGGATCTACTCATAGGATTAACGAGTGAAGAACCTTTATGTAGTGGATGAGTTTCTAGTGGAAGATGATGTAGGAAAAGTTACTATAAGAAGTACCATATTTTTGGAATATTCTATAGTAGTTGCTCTATTTGACATAGGTGCCTCACAAACTTTTATATCTACCTATTTTATTAGGGTGTACATAGTTCCAACGGAGCTCGTTTACTTTATTATGGAGCTAGAATCACTTCTTTGAAAGAGAAATGAGTAGGAGTTATTATGTCCTATGTTTTCTCTTTTGATCATGGATATAGATCTAGTCTAGGATATCATAGTTACTGATCTATAACTTTTCAATTTCATCGTCACAATGGGTTGTTTGGTCTCTCACAGAGATAAGATTGATTTTTATCATCTGTGTGCTTCGTATTTTAATGAAAATGGGAGCACTTGGGTGATCCCAGTAGAGTGGGATCTAAGGTCCAATTGTGTGGGACCTTCTAACCCAGTGTTCATTATTATATTGTATACAAATGTAGCTAAGTCGGATGATGCTTCCTATCTTGATGATCTTCCCTTGGTTGTTCAGTATTTCCTCAAGGTCTTCCTATATTGCTTCACATGTACTCCTCTAGAGAGGGAAGTAGATTTATTGATTGATCTGGTGTTGAGAACGTAACCAAATTATATACCCTCTTATCGCATGGAAACCATTGAGATAAAAGATATCAAGATTCATTTGGATGATATTCTAATAAGTTATTTATGCATCCCAGTGTTTCATTGTGGGTGGCCCCAATCATCGTTTCTAATTATGGAGATGGTACTCTTACGCTTTACAAACACTATCAAAGTCTAATCTAGGTGATTGTTAGGAATAAATACAATTTTCCCAATCTGGATGACCAGTTTGATTAGTTGGAGGGGGTGAAGTAGTTTTTGAAGATTGATATTCGGTTGGGGTATCACCAGCACAAGGTTCCGATGTTTTATATTCGAAATGACAATTTTAGAAGTAGGTATGCCCATTATAAATATCTTGTAATTTTTTTTCCGAAATAACACTCTTAAAATGATTATAGATTTTATGAAATGGATATTCCACCAATATATTAACACCTTTATTGTGGTGTTTATTGATGATATCCTAGTATATTTGAGATCTAAACATGAGCATAAGCACTATCTAAATTTGGTTTTGGAAACATTGAGGTGTCACTGCCTTTATGGGAATCTTTAAAAATTATAATTCTGGATTCAAAAAGGTGATCTTCATTTGGTATATGATTTCAAAACACAAATTATCAATTGATCATGAGAAGATGAAGGTTGTATTTTCATGGGAAAACCCATGTAATTACTTCAAGATATGTCGATTCAAAGTTCTGGCTGGATATTATCAGTTTTCCTTCAAATATTTCTCATATATAGTATCAACATTGACTAAAATTACTAATAAAGGGTTCAAAATCACTTGGGACACTGAGTTCCATACTTCTTTATGGAAGTTAAAAGTATTCTAACATTTGATCCTCTTTTGACCTTACTGAAACCCTATAAGGGATTTATGATATTATATAATGCTTCTGGTTAGGGTATGAGTTATGTGCTTATGTAAGATGATAACATTGTGGCCTATGGCTCTCATCATCTATGGTTGTATGATAAAAATACCCCTATCTTGATTTGGAGATCACTGATATTATAAATGTACTTAATTTTTGGTGGCACTATCTCTTTGGGGAGAGGTTCACAGTCTTTTCTGATGACAAGATTCCAAGTTATGTCTTTTCTCAGAAGTACTTGAACCTCATATAGAGATAATTATTGGAATACCTCTAATGGATTGACTTAAACATCACCTACACCCAGACGAAGGGGAATTTTTCTATGGATTCTCTCAAAATTAAGTACCCATATTATGCATCATTGGAATTGAAATAAGTGTGTAACCTTATGGTTTTTTTTTCTCAGTTTCATTTAGACAAACAAATAGATCATTCAGGTATGGCCATGAATAGTTTTCAATTTTAATCATCTCTCCTTGATTCTATTCTATAGGATTAGTATATTGATGATGATTTCATAGGAATTAAATAATCCTCATATGTTGGGGAGCCCATTTCTGGTTAGTCCCTCCCTTCTTATGGGTTTCTTCACTTTGAGAATCAACTTTTCATCCCATTATCTATTAGGATATTAGTATTATAATATTTCTATAATTATTCATGGTTCACTAAAAATGGAAATATAAATATGTATTATAACATGATACATCCATCTAATACTGTTTTAGTTCACTTATAATACCAGTTATCAATCATTGATCAAAATATAACCCCTCAAAACATTATATGGTAGCTTGTGTAGGTTATCTCTTTATCGGTTAGAGGTGGTAGAGTACTTTCATATGGGATCAAGTCTCATTTAGGAGAATATAGTGAGGATTCAGGATATATGTCGATGATTGGTCACATCTCTGAGTTAATATAAATCATATGCAGATTGTTGTCATCATCCTTTGGAGTCTTTTGTTGGTGATCAGGTATTCTTGAAAGTTCCTCCTTTATTGGATCACCATTATGTTGGGAAACATAAGAAGCTATCTTTGAGATATATTTGACTATTTGAGATCATTGAGAAGCTTGGTTTGGTTAATTATTGGTACAAATTACTAGCTCAGTTGAGGGGTATTCATGATATTTCTCACATATCTCATTCTAAAAAGTACCACATCGATCCTTCCCATGTAATAAATTGGGAGGATATTAAGTTGGATTCATATGTCTCTACTATATAAAGACCAGTGGTGATCATTTAATTGTATATGGAAGTATTTCAAGGTGAGTGTATTTCATTCTACAATGTTTTGTAGTGGTGTGAATCATATTCTCATGAGAGTTGCAAGCATGAATCGTCAGTGAGGGAAGAGTGGCCCCACCTATTTCTAGAGTATCCTTCTTCCACTTAACTTTTAGGGGTGAAAAGTCATATGGTGGATAAAATTGTAAAATTGTGGTATAGTAACACATCCTTTTAATGTTTAATAGGATGTTTTTTTGTTCAATTGGTGTTAGAGGCGATCTAGGGTTTTTATAAAGGACATGAGCAGAATTTTGGCTATAGGAGATGGTTCACACTATGAATTTACATTCATTAGATGAATAGATTATGGGAAGAAGCAATGATTTTGGTATCAGGATAGGAAAATGTTTAACAACAAGAGATGATATTAGCACTATGAACTGGTATTTTAGGATTTTAAAATTAGGTGGTTTATTTTTCATTGTATTATCCATTCCTAAAGTTCATGAAATGAATCCATCATTCATGCCATGCATTGTTTATGTTCCTGTGGATTAAAAAAAAATTCACCCATCTCCTTACTCATTCTCCTTCCTCCTCCCTTTCCCAAACCTTAGATCTTCTCCAGAAGATTTTGGGTGAACATGTAACCTCTAGACTCCCACGTTTGGAACTTTTATCCCTAGTTGGTTGGTTTCCCCTATTTGGGTAAGTATGATTGATCTATTCTCATTCATGCTTGTCTTTTATATTCAAAAAATAGTTGGCCTTAGATATAGGCTTTTTTTCTAGGATATATTGATCATGAAGTTATTCTTCTCTAATCCCTTCTAGATTCATTATGTGCTTGTCTTTGCAAGTGGTTCCTCATTTTAGTTGTTGTGTGGTGTGTGAGTTTCTTAAGGTCTATGTCTTCTCCACTGAACATTTTTTATATGAAAAATTGATTATATGATGTGATAATTGATTCAAGGGACACTATTCATTGTTCTTGAGTTCCCTTTCCTTCTTGGTGAGTGTGGATCCGGTCACAGTTGTCGTGTGAACCAAGTTTGATGTAGGTTGTTCCATATCTAACCTATGTTCTATGAACCATGAAATCAAATGGTTTTATAAATTGTATTATAAATTAATTTTCATGATATTTTAATTAATGGCCATGCATGTGTAGAAAGGGTTTTAAGAAAACATGTTTTAACACTCATTTTGGTGAAAGAAAATTTATTTTCATATAATTGTGAAATGGATTGTAAGATGTGTTTAAAAAGTATGTTTTTGACGAAAAGGGTCAATTGAAATTGTTTTTTAAATTTAATAAGACAATTGAAATTGATTTGATATATTCTACACATGGGAGCCTTGCGTACCTAGGTGGAGGGTTTAGTATCAGGCCTTTTCTGTTGAATTTGTATGGGATATCTCTTTCTAGGGTATTATTTTGTTCTTATATCATAGATAAATTAGATCAAGAAACTTGATTAACATTATAGGGGGTTCACATTATGGGGTGTTCCATTATCCCTAGTTTATGGATGTGTTGACTTTAGGGACTTGGGTGTGCACTAGTCATTCATTGTTTATTGGGGTATAGGTAACCTAGTTATCTCAACCTATGTTATCCTTGGGGTATTTTTCATTGTGCTTTGGATTTTTGTCATTTTGTGTTTGATATAATATGATGCATGTTTTGATAAATGTAACTGGTTTATTGAAATTATAATTTTAAATATCATTATATGGTTATTTATTTAAAACAATGAAAAGGGGGAAATGTTTTACAATTCATTTGATATAAAACATTGTAACTATTTATCATGCCATGTTCCCTTTAAATTTTGAATATTGGTATTTTTATACATAGACATATAATTGAACACCTGGATGGGATCCTACTAATACTATTTAGCTTACACACTATACACTCCCTTTGGGCTGTGTAGACCTTGTGTTATCTGACGTGGGAAAGGGAAAAGCATCATAGTGAGGTGTTGATATTTTTTGTTAGATGGGTATGGTTATCTGGTAGTGAGATTGAGGGTTGTTTTACAGATATCACTCAGAGTAGTCATTTTTATCTTGGGGTGTCCTTAATTTTAGATATTTTGTGGAAACTAACCTTGGTTTTATCTTGCTAAATTTAGTTGTATCATTACCATTGTCACTCTTTTTGTTATGTAATATTTCTTTTATGAATTGTTATTAATATATATTTCATGTATCTTATTTAATGTTTGGAAAATCATTTACTCTAGTTTTTTTTAGTTTTATTAGGTGCTAGTCACCAACTCGTGGTTAACTAGAATGCCCTTCAGATCCTATCACAGCCCAATTCTGAGAATAGAATAACTGTTTATACAGGTTAGGTCAGGAAATTTTAGTTCTATAGTATTATAATACTAATATTTATTACAATGATTATTACATATGTATATAGGATGTATTGGAGTTGGGTCTTGTATTTATTCATGCATCATATTTATGTGTTTTCTTAGAGATGTCTCATGTAGGTTATTATATATATGTGTTTGTATTGTAAAATCATTCCCCATGATGTTACTAAACACTAAGTATTTATATTCAACCATTTTGTTTTTGGGAATTTCACCTAAGGTTTGTGGAATTCTAATCCCACCTAAGCTAATGGGTTCAGTTGAGGTGTTAAAGGTATAATTTGAGCCCGAACCCATTGAAAAATTAAATTTACAAAAAAAACATAGTGAATCGTGTAATAGAGTATATAAAAATTTGAATTTCCAAAAAATTTAGAAGAATGTTATTTAAACACACTACATTGAAATAAATTAAAAAACTAAATAATTATTTAATTATTTAAAATATATATATAAATTCATAGTGCTCTAAATCATAGAAAAATCTCACACTGAGGAAAACACCATATACCAAAAATCATGGTTCTAAAGGGATTCAATTCTAGGACATGGTTTCTAAGGAAATTAATTAAATGTATCATTCCACAATTTTATTAATTAATTAATATCAAAAAAAATGCAGAAAAATTAATATTGCTTCAATTCACACCAAAGATTCCTACATAGGTGAACAAATAAGAAATTCTTTCAAATATTTAGTTATTTAATTTATCATCTATGTCACAACTTGAAACCCCATAAATTCATGCTAAATTTGATCCTAAGTTAAAATGACCCATTCTAAAGTCAAAAGAATCGTCATAAAAAAATTAGGGTTGTTAACTAGGATAAATTAACATTTTATCGATTTGGGTGAAACATTTCCAAAACACCCCTATAATTTTCAAAATTTCAAAACAAACAGTTCATATCTTTACAATAGAGACGCCTTCAATGATTTTCATCATTGAAAATCATAATATTATTCATATAACCTCAATAACTCTAGTATGTTAACTCTTACCAGGTCCAACACATGATTATTATATGGAAGATAAACCTTAAAAAAGGCTTAAACCATAAGTCAATATACAAATACCAATAAAACATACACCATCAATATGTGTGATCCATAATTTTATAAGGCAAAACCCATGTATTAAAGATATGTCATACTTTTCAATTAATTTAATTTACAAATAAATGCCTCTATAAATCAAGAAGTTGCACTCTTTTCATGAATTTTCACCCTCATGTTTTTTATTCCCCAACGTTTTACATTAATCACATGCCAATTGATGTAATTATTTACCTCTCATGTGATTTTTGGGTTATGGTCCCATGTTTTTCAATTTCACCAAACTCATACATGATCCAAATATTGAAGGACTACATTGACCCAAAGGTAAACTAACTGCCTCACAAAAACTCTACATCCACTATGGATTAAAATTAACATCGTGATCCATCATTAAATTAAATATAATTTCACAATTATTATTTATATTTTTGTTAAAGAAACTAACCAATCCAAAACCTAAAGAACATGACATAGGAAATATCATTCCTCTAATAAGTAATCTAATCACTAAAAAAAAAATTCAAAGGATTGCAATAATGGGAAAACATTGCATCAAATTACCCTAAATGAACCACCTAAAAGTCACATCTTCTCATAAGGAAGGATATATGAACCACTATCAAGAAACTGAATAAGGAATCATGATAGGAAAATTGATAGCTCATTTCATGTTACCTACAATTATGTTTAGGAATTTTATAAATATGATTCATTTCGTAAAGATAATGATTAATGAAACATCATAAAATATCTCTTTATGGGTTCCATCATTTCCTATTTAATTTAGGAAAATAAAGTTATTATTTCAGGGATTATTGAATAATATAGTAATATCACATTCTTCCTTGATATAATTAATATTTTTTTTAGTTTTTCTCAATTAAAATTTCCATTTCCAAAACTAATGGAACAACCTCTGACATGATCACTTGGAATGTGAACAACACTAAGAGGGGAAGTGAACCAATGTTGTTGATTTTTTAAAAAACCAAAAATCCCACTTCCATTTTGAGAACTAATCTATCTAACTCACCATGGTATAAAAATAAAATAAGGAATAAAATAATATTTTTAATGAGGTTTCCCTCTAAGATGGATGACTATGTCCCTGATATATGGATTTTTATCCCACACACCCATATCATGTTTTATTATAAAGAGGAATCTATAAGAGATGGTATATCCTTTCACATGATACAATCACTATAACCAAACAGTTTAAAAGAATCACCAACTTTTTATACCAAGAAAAAATAAAACTTTATTTGAAGAGATATCACCACGGTAAACACAAGCCACTAATGGTCTATAAGATCTTGATCTTCTTCTTTCTCAATTCTTAATAAATCTTTGGTAGATTATTTTTTAAAACCCATATTTATAGAATCAAATCCTTATCTCTATTTTCTTCTTCACTATTCAATCATGATAATCCGGACTCTATAATTTTCAATTCCTTAACAAAACCATGTGGATTCCCTCCCAAAGATCCATAATCCATAATAAACCCTAAACTGGTCTATTGTTCCTCTTCCCTTTGATGTTAAAGTATTATTCCTATTGAAAAATATTTTCTCAATATATATTCAACAAATAACCATCTTATCATTTGAACTGGGTTGAATATTTTTTATAGAAATTTCTCCATCGTCGATCTCTATTATGTATATTCAAATATTTTTATTTCAAGATCCATAATATTGGGTTAGTGATCTTATTAATTTCTTATAATTCATTCATACTTATGAATTGAATGGAATAAAATATTAATCCCTCAATATCATGACATTTATGACTTGGATATCAAAAATTAATCATCTCACTTGATCCTCTATAATTATAAAATATTTCAAACTGATAAAAATTATGTAATAGGGGGAATATCTTTTGTACCACTTCAGTGAGCACAAATATCTGGTGAATTCTCTAGATTAACATCCTCATTCTCAAGGTAATATTATGTATGATTTTGATAATATTATGTATTATATACAAAATCTTATTTATTCCTTTTTATATCGTCTATATCTAATAGAAAATATTTCACATCTTAGTGGCTCTAATAATTTATAAAATTCCACTCTACAATATCTTATTTACTATCTATGATATATTAAGTATGCTCAAAAATTCATATAAATTCTTTAAATATATTACATATGGTGGTGGTGATATTTCCATTAACATATAGTAGTATGAGTATTAAGATATATGTTCTGTATAAACTATGAAATTTTACATATCATCATAAAAATTGTTCACACCATTTATAAAAATTTAGGTGCCACAATATGATACCAATATTTTTTTAGAAATCCAACTACAAAATCATTTACATCACCAAAATAATATTAGGTATCTCATATATTATTTTATATAAAATTTTCAATTTTGTGTCTTTAATATCATACATATATTTTCTTTAAACTCTAACTCTGCCTCAAAATTATAGAACTCATTTTACTCAGATTATAATATCATAAACCCTTCTTTGGATATCTCCACTAACATCGTCTTGATGAATATAAATCAAATAATACTTCAAAATTGTTGATGAAAATAAAACACCATTTTTAAATGGGTTAAATAATATCCCCCTGTGGATTTGTTATCAATAACTCTCATTCCATATTCATTTCACTTTCAAATTTGAAATCTAATCCCCCTTAATTTATCCAATGTAACTAAAATGTGGAATTTATTTTCTTCCCCTTATTTTAAATAAAAACAAAGAGAATCTATGAATGTGGCTACATAAATATCTTCAAACCATTCGTCCCTGAATGAATCAAGTCTAAACCTATGTTATAAAACTCGATGTAGAAAATGAGAGTGACTAATTTAGACATTGATGATATCCAAAAAAATTAAAAAAAAGATTCCAAATAAAATTATTAATTTAGGAATTTATAAAAATAATTCCAACCACCTTGCTTTATTCAATCAATAATAGATTAGAATAATTCAAATATAAGTAAGTTTCTCACATTGAAGATTTCACCTTCCACTTATATCCAACGAATAATATATACAAAATTTACTGTAAACTCAAAAACATACCTTAGTGTCATAGAGAAATGGGATGCACTTCCATTTGTAGCCTTAACTTGTTAAAACACTTAATCAAACGAGGACTTGTAAGAATATCATAATTTTACTCCTTAGATAGAACAAATTCTAGCTTCAATATGCCTTTATCCACCTTCTCCTTTGAGAATTGATTTTTAATTTCAATGTGATTTGTTGTTGAATATTTCCTTAAATTCTTGGATAGATTTAAATAACTTTGGTTTTTATAACCAATAGTCAGTTGATGTTCAACAATAACCTTTATATCCTATATTTGAGTTCTAATCCAAATAATATATATAGTTTTCTATGGTGCTGAAAAATAATAATCTTATATATAACTCAACGGGATAGATGAATACTTATTTAAATTATCTAGCACACATATTCCACCAATAAATAATGGCCCACCTAATATGGATTTTCTATCATCAACATGACCATCACAATTAGCATCTATAAATATCTTTAAATCAAACCCACCTTTCTTCCGATTCATTAATCAAAAATAGGAATTTTTTAAGATATATATTAAATTGAACTTATTTATTAATAGAATTCATTATTTTTTGTTAGATTCATACCAAATATAGATATTCACATTAAAAAAATGTTTCTCTTTGAGGTAGTAAAGTATAAAAGACTATTAATAAACATTATAAATTTATTCTCATTGAAAGTCTTTACTTCATTGTCTTTTCTCATAATTATGACTACTTGAATTAGTGTGGAGACTCCATTGAATTATTTCATACTAAAACATTATAATAACAATTTAATATATATTTTATGAGATTAAAATGTAACCAAAATTTTGAGTAATTTGGAAAACTAGAAATAATTTTTTCACAAAGAAAATAAATCTCAAATTCATTCTGTATTTTTGTGGAAATTCTTCAGGCAATTCATCCTCATTATTGAAAAATATAATATCATCAACATACATAACCATAATGAGTAAATTTTCATTAATATTATTCACATATAGGTTAATATCCACCTATCCTTACCTGAATTCCATGCTTCTTATGTACTCATCTGACTTGAAATACTAAGATTTTGGGGCTTGTTTCAACCCATAAAGACCCATATTCAATTAATAAACCTTTATACCATATTTATAGAGCATGAAAACCTCAAGTTTGAAAAATTTACTTATTTATTTAGATAAAAATTTAGAAATATATACTTTTCATCCATTCAAATGACTTTGAAGTTCCATTGAGCTATAAAGGTAAGAAATATTTTGATGGTTTCAAGAAAAGATACATGGTAAAATGTTTAATCAAAATCAATGACATTAATGTTTTAGTACCCATTGAATAAAATTTTAGATTTGTTTCTTAAATCACTATTTTTTTCATTTAAATTATTCTTAAAACCCAATTTGGTTCCAATAACTTTCTTTTTATTAGGCCTTAACACAATATCACATGACACATTTTTTCTATCTAATTAAATTCTACATTTCTATATTTAACCCTTTCCCTATTATCAAAAACTTATTCAACACCTTATCATTATATTTTTGAAAAAATACTTCTATGATGATCTGTTTTAAGTTTTCTCATGAATTTTAACCATTGACTTTGATCCTCAATGATATTATTACAATCAACGTGTCTCTTCAGTACTGTATTTTTTATATAGAATTTAAATTATTTCCATAAACAATAGAGTCATAAGAATCAGTATCTTCATCCTGAATTTATATACATTATTTGGATTTTTCTATATATTTAGAATTGTAAACATTATCTTCATCATCCATCATGACAAAATTTTTGATCTCCTATTCATTATCATTGACTCCCACATAATAATAGCCCACTATCTTCTCATATTTGTTTTTGTAGTATCTATAAGATATTACTTTATTGTATAATTATGCAATATTACATATTAATCATTATCATAAAACTTTCCACCAATTCAAATTTTTTATTGATCAAGAATTTACTTTAAAACAATCTAAACTATTTTATATTTGAATTTTTCATGAATCGATTTTCAAATAGATTCATATATGAATTTGGCTATCAAAAGAATCCATTTTCAATGAGTGGTGTAGTGGTGATAGCTTTCAACTAGAAATATCTTGAATCCTCATGCTCAGATATCTTTCTTCTAGCCATGTCAACATGGTTCCTAGTGTTCCTTTCAGCTACTCTATTTTTTGAGGAGTTTAGGGTGCACTAAACTCACGTATAATGCAATGTTTAATAATATCTTCTAAAAATTGTTTGTTACCAAACTCAACCTCATTATTTAAAATTATCCTATTCAAATAAAAACATATCTTCATTTCAGGTATCCATATGAAACATTAAAGCATGCTCAAAGCTTGGTATTTATGAGGTGCAAATGTAATGCATATAATTATAGTGAAGTCATAAATTAATGTGATTATATAATTATATACACTTTTTGAATACCTATTCATGGGTCCACAATCATCATATTGGACAAACTTCAATGGCATTCTAGTTTGAATCTTAACTCCCTTATGACTTATGTTCCCCATCTTACCTCTTTGACATATTTTAAAAATAGAAATAGTATTTTATTTAAAAACTATAATAGTTATCCCGGCCTCTTATCTGATCATTTTCTTCGATATTTTTCCTCAAGATGACCATATCTTCTATTTCACAAATATTTATCCCCTTGTATACTCATGTTGAAACCTTTTTTAGCTTCTACAACATAAAACAAGTTACCTTGGGTCCTCAGTCCTTTTGTTATTGCAACTCCATATTTAATTATATTCACTAAACAACCATTGTTTCATAAAATAACCTCATTGACATCATTGTACAGTTTTGATACACGTAAAATATTATGCTTCATCCCATGAATAAATGGAACATTATTGGAGTTTATCCAAATTTTCCAATTTTAACCGTTCCGAAACCTTTGATTTTTAATGAAAAATCATTGAAAAAGGTAATATCACCTCCTTCATATATTTTAAGATTTTTTAGATTTTTTAAATCATATGTCATGTGAGATAATAAACCTCTATTTATAATCCATGGATTATTAGATTTTCATGCCATTAAACATTCACATGCCCCAATAACAACTATATTGTTATCACATTTGGTATTTTTTTTCTTCTCAACTTTAGTAATTTTCATTTTTAGCTTATAAACCTCCTCAAACCTTAGGATGATAGTCTAAGTAAGGTCATCAATAATATTTCCTTCCTCAACATTCTTAAGTTTTATCCTCTCAAATTATATTACCTGACTTTCCTTCTCAATTTTAATTTGATTATTCTTATCAATTTTCATCTTGACATTTAAATTTTTATCTATTATCCTTATAATCTATTTTAATAAAAAAATTATCTCTATATTCATTGTTAAATCCTTTTATAATTATAACTTTTATGTATCAAACACACAATTGATTTTTTCAAGAGAGATTAATAATATAAAACCTTGGATATGATACAAATTAACAAGATCACTTGGGATGAAAACAACAATAGAAGAGGGTGAAATCAATTTTATTACTTTTTTAAAAACAAAAAATATATCCTTATTCAAAACTGATTTTCTTAACTCACTAAAATACATAAAAAAATAAGGAATAAAAAAATTAATGTTTCTCACCTCTAAGATGGATAAATACATCCCTTGTGTATGGTTGGTTTTATACAACACACACACTACCCTTATTTTATTATTAAAATTAAGCTACATGGAAGTGTATATTCCAAAACATTATAAAATCATTAGCACCTTACACTTAAAAAATGTTGAAATTTATTATACAAAGGATAAATAAAACATTTTTTGAAGAGAGATCAATAGTATAAGCATGATCCAATAATAGACTATCCAATCTTAATCTTATAATTTCTCAATTATTCAATAATATATTCTTAGATATTTTTCAAAATCTTTGTTCATAGATATAAAACCTTATCTTAATATTTATATTCATTATTCAAGAATTAAAATCATGATTCTATAATAATAAATCCCTTTACAAAATCATGTGTATTTACTCCCCATGATTTGTAATCCAAATTAAACTCTCAAACAATATACTCAACCACCTCCCAAATATTTAAGGGTATTATTATCCTTTAAAAAACATTTATATACTAATATTCCTAAAATATCCGTCTTCTCATTTAACCTTGGTTAAGTATTTATTCCAATAATTACTCCAACATTGATCTTCACTAATTCTTTTAAAATCCCTGTATTTAAAAATCTATAATAATCAAGTAGTAATATTCTTAAATTCATCTAATTCATTCATCCTTATTTTAATGACCCATGTCATATGAGTTGTTAAAAAATAGGACAAATTTGAATTTTATATTCCAAGTCATGTTATAATGTTATAATTGAGACTCAAATTAAAATTTTGAGTGTTTTAATACCTCTTGGAAGTTTTCTTAGATGTGTTCAGAGGCCTTGGTAGTGTCATCGGTGCTCGGGTGAATGTTAAAGGAAGGTCATAGTGACCAAGATACTTCTTTTATAATACATATGGTTCATCATGCTGTGAAAAGTGAAGGTAACTATATTAAGAGAGAAGACTAAGGGGTTATATTGTAGCTAGGGGTACCACAACATGAGGGAAGAAGGTTATACTATGAATAGTGGTTGTTGTGTGGGAATTTTCTCTATGTAAATTCCTTACATATTGAATTTAAATAAGGTAAAATCCATATAAAAGGGTTAATTTCATGGTAAGGGATATCATTCAATGATAAACCATATTTATTGGATTTTTCTAAATTGAAAATATGTTACATATGGTCTCCATTCCTTGGTTGTGGTTTCTATACAATGGTGAGTATCCTTTTATAATTTATTAGAAAATATTATGTATATCTTGAATATATTTTCTAGGTAATTATATGATATTTTCATGACCAAGGGCTTCATTCCATGATGGTGAAACTTTTATAATATCATATAAAAATATTACACATAGTTTGGAAAGATTTGACATATTACCTTTGTGAATTTTTATCGAGGAAGGTGGTTACACCATAACTCGTGGTCCGCACTATGAAGGCTAGTTCGAGCATAAGTGTCATACTATAGAGTATGGAGGTCATGGTCATGAAATAATGAGACAATTTTATGGGTCCATAGCATTATTTTTTGTATATTTCTATAGTTAGGGTTCCATACAATGACAATAGGGGTCATTCTATGAGGGTTCAGCCCATGGAATTAGGTTTTAAACATGGAGGATGCATCATAACATGACCCAATGGGATACGTTATGATGGGTTCCTAGAAAAGGGTGTCACACCAAGGTAAATTTAGGTCATTTTCTAACATAAAACCATTAAATTATTTAAAAGGAGGGGTATCCATGTCACTTTAGGGTTACCCCCCTTTTAATTTTAGGTTGAGAATGGAATCAAGAGATCCCATTTTCAATTGTCTCCTCCCACTCTATTCTTCCATTAAATACCCCATTAAAATTGGGTGATTATTATATGATTTTTTGGAATATTTTAGGTACCACTTTACTCTACTTCCCTAAATTCTTATTCAAATTTTTTTCTCATGGATTTTAATGCCTTCAGCATGGATTTATGGGATGATTTCATTAGAGCATAGTTGAAATCATCTTGATTTATGGGTAATTTGTGTGTGATGGATAGAGGACATCCCAGAAGAATTATTACACACAACTTTTCACCATCTCAAAGAGGGTATGTCAACCTAAGAGATTTCCTAGGATTTTCATTATCTTTTTATGGAATTTGTTCCAAGGTGGATGGCACATGATTGATCTTGTTCATAGGGATATCGGGATCAGTCCATGGGATGTTTTCATTTCATTGCTGAAGGTTTCTGTGAGTAGATATCGCCCAATAATTTTTAAATTGTAGGTAATTTATTAATTAAATTAAATTATAAATAATAAAATGTTATAATTAATTATTGGGATGTTGGGGATTGAGGTATGAGCTTAGGATCGTTGTCAAGCTTGGTCAAGGTATTTACAGGTTTAGAAAGGGAATAAATTCAAATGATGTAGGTGGTCCCTGAATATATAATTAATTTTTTTCATCATAGTTATGAATATATGGAATGTATTTTTCCTTATTTTATGTTATAAATAATTAATTTATTGAATTTTTATTTAGAAGTATTATGGATATAATGGAAGTTTCAGGGGACATGATGGACCCCTAAACACTAGCTTGGGGTATCGATCTCCACAGGCCATGAAATAAACTATAAATTCATGTGATGTTATACATGGGACCTAGAGGAATAACAACAATTGGAATAGAATATATTGGGCCTCAGGATAGGTAACATAAGTTCTCTCCCTATAAGGAGGAGTGAATGATATCAATGGGTATCCTAAGGATAAGTCATATGGACCCTTGATATATCATATAATGTTTAGTCTAGTTAACTTGAAAGTGGGGAAAGTGTTCCTCCCCCACTGAGTAACTGGGTGGATATGCCCTAGTAGGATTATGGAGAGGTTGGGTGTGAGTGGACCGACCAAGATAACATGGATGGGTGAGTGGCCTCATTCCTTCTTTCTAATTTTTTGCTTGAGCTTTATTACAAGTGTGTCCAATTATTATTGGTTCAATGTTGATGGAAAGATGGAGTATATATAGGTGAATAGTACTTTTAATCTAAAATAAAAAATAAAATTAAATATATCATAGTTCATAAAAATATAACGCAGTTTAGGTGAAGTAAAATAGTGTTCAAAGAAAAATAAAAAGGAAAATATAAAAGACATGAACATATAGAATTTATAGTAGTTCGGTTCAGAGAGAATTTATAACTACTCTTCAATCAATTATTTTCCTTAAGTATATTGGTACTCACTAATAGTAATGAGAAGTATTTTATAGGTTCAGACCCAACCTACTCAATTACAAGAAAGAC
This sequence comes from Viscum album, assembly GCA_963277665.1. Lineage (NCBI taxonomy): Eukaryota > Viridiplantae > Streptophyta > Magnoliopsida > Santalales > Viscaceae > Viscum > Viscum album. The sequence goes on from OY728159.1 coordinate 1,441,724,031, forward strand.
CATACCATTAAAATTTTTAAGGGAATAGTTAAGTTACGAATTGATCCATGTCACATCACGTATTGATAAGGAGAGATGATCCCATCGCGATCGAGTAGTGTATCCTTATTTTTTATGTTTTTAGGAGGTTCCACATTTTCATGATCCTGAAAAACGATTTAAAAGGGGGTAGTGTGTTCGTGAAATCAGCCTATACTGGGTATGATGCCTTTGGATGGTCTCCAAAGGGTTTATTCGTGGAGCCAGAAACACCCAACGTCCCAGGTATCCATGATCCATGGGCCTGCTTTCCAAAGGCCGTTACTTGTAGGATAACGATTTGGATAACGATACTTAATGACTTAATAGGTCAAGAGGATGGGAGTTTGGTCTCATCACAGCCTTTTGGGGGGAAATTATTGCCTACTCCAAAACTCTCTTATAGATTTAATCCATGGTCATATGTTTTTGAATCCTCAAATCATTCCCAAATAGTGTATTCAGGGGTTACCCCTAGGTTGTTGGGTCATCATAGGTATATCTGGATTTGATTCTATGGAAACAATGTTGAATAAAGATGCACAATGTGGTGCTCTAATTTTTACCATCATCTAGGTGAGATAGAAGGTGGTTTGATGTAGGGATCAGATCCATAATATAGGATTCCTATATATCCTCGTGAGAGGAATCAAAGGCCATGTAGTTCAGAGTCCCTTAATTGAACACATCATCTTTTAAGGTCATGTGATAGGGAACCATCCATGTAGTTAAATTTCACTAGACAATGATGTCTAGGTGAAAGATGTCTGGTCAATACTTCATGTGGTACTCATGTTGAGGCATCCCAAAGTTCTCATGAGATATGTGGTCTCTCGGGTGGATGGGACCTTACCAAGGACATGGCACGAAGAACATTAGGGTTGATTTGGGGGGTCAAATTTGGACCTCAGAGAGGTTTTCCACATATCTTGGTCAAATGGGGAATCAAAGTCCATATAGTTATAGAAGAATGGGGACTTATACTCTATTGAAACATAGCATGAGTGCATGGTTTCTCAGGGCTTACGCAGAGGTGATTCCCATTTGGGGGGACATGATTAGGTGAACCCTTTTGATAGGGAACCCCTTTGATCTCAGTCCTTCCATAAGGAGTCCAACGTATCCTTGTTTGAATAGAAATATAAGTTATCATAGTTCCTTTATCTTGGGGATTATACCTTGGAGGAGGCCCATTTGTTGGGGGCATAATTATGTGTACCCTTTTGTAAGAGAACCCCTTTGAGATCAGGCCTTCATGCAGGCGTCCAATGTATCCTAGTTTGAATAGGAATCAGAGTTCTCATAGTTCATGATTTGAGGAGGATTTTGTGAATGTTGTGATCATCACAAATTTCTAAGCCCACATGAGTCATGCTCAGTGTGAGAAACAAGAGGGTGTGAAAGATTTAACAAACCACACACTTTATCTTCTACTGATGGAAGAGGGCATGCCTATGGTGAAAGAAGTTAAGTCTACGATCGGTGAGGGTGCAGAAAAATGAACAATTCAATGTGAAATGAAAGTGAAGGTCATTGGGTCTTGCTCGAAAGACAAGGGGATTACTCTAGGAGGGATTCCCTAGAATGTGTTCTAGGGAAGGGGGGAATGTTACATCTATTCAAAAGGAAAGGAAAGCATAATTCTCCTAACTGGTCATTGTAACACATTGAATGGAAAATAAAGTGGTCATCCTTGATCCCTATAATGGGTAGGTTCACGTCATTATCCCCAGGTTGGACTCTATGTTACCATGGGAATGTAGAATTAGATACATTCTGAGAGTCTGAAGCATTATAGGGATGTCCTACATGACGCTGCTTACCTTTGGTATGTAGACTCATAGGGGCATATAGATACACTTAATGATCTGATCATATGGGACTGGTGCCTTTGGAGGAAGCTTTGGCCTAATTTCAATGGACTAGTTTGTGAAGAGGCTATAGAGGACTGGACGGTATTTTTGGGGCGTGATTGGATCTAGAGGGAAGGACACCCAAAGACACCCCATTTTGCGTACTCTTTTATCATGTGGGATGGGCATAGCCCCGCATACCATAATTCTATGTGGGTAGAGGGGTTTTCTACATACTAAAGTAGTATGTGGATGTGGGAATAGACCACTGCATACCAAAGTGGTACATGGTCTTGGATGTGGCCGTCCATGCAACTTCGGGTTCTATCCACGTACAGGTGTAGTATATAGGCACAGGGTTTGATCTGCATAGCGATGCACTATGCAGAGAACTATATTTAATATGGTTCATGGAGCCTATGGTTCATGGGGAGTTCATGTACGTGGATTTTATAGTTCGTGATGACACCAGTTTGGTTCGCGATTCACCAATTTATTTAGTTCCTTCTTTTTATAGTCTGCAACTATTTATACCTGAGGAAAACTGGTTTGTGATTTTCACTTAATTAGTTATTTGAAATCAAATTCAAAATATTCACCATGTTTGAATTATTTCTCCGAGCCTCTAGGGTTTCCTTCATTCTCTATTTTACCCTTTTCCAGTATCTCTTCATCGGGCCTCTTTCAATTCCTCATATTTCCCTTTTATATAGCACTGGGGAAATCATATTTGTGGGCATGTGGCACAATTTTTTGAAGCCCATGAAGATATATCTCAACCCGTAGAATACACATTCAACCAGGGTTTGCAGATGTGGTGGTTCATGAGTTTTGGTTCACAAAACCCTGTCAGCTTACTCTATTCGTGAACTTATGAGTTCATGGGACGGTTTGCAAATGGCATTTCTGCGCTTGATTCTGCCAAGGACATAGTTCGTGGAATCCAAGGTTTGATGGACATCTCCCCATGGGAATGTGCCTCTTGGGTCCTTCCATGTACTGTGGTTCACAATTCATGCACTTTGCAAACCTTTCCCAGTGATAGTACGTAGGTCACTAAAACTCTTGAAAATTTAAATTTCTTTAAGTTTTTTATCAAAATTTCAATTCAATTTACATCAATTTTACTTGCTATACATGTAGGAATGTTTGGTTCATTCTAAAAAGTTATTTTGAGAGTACTTAATTCCCCTTCTGAGGTTTTTAGGACCCTAAAAATGTCCCTCATCAGAATGGGTTCCATATTGAATGACGAGGAGTCTATTCGGATGTACAAGTTGTCCTGAACTAAAGTAGTTTGTGGTAGATATGGTAGGTCTAGTAGGGGGACCACACATATATATAAGGGTCCATGTCATTTATCTTTTACCATTTCTTAAAATTAAAAGTTCCCTAGACCTCTCATCAGCTTCCTTTTAATCTGTATACTGACTCCTTTACAAAATTCATTCTCGTGAACCACTTTGTAGGTTCCATGAACTGAACTCTTCACAATTTCTCTAGCCTGAGAACCAAATTTAGCATTCATGAACTGCATCATGGAATTTATAACTTATGTCTAAACTCCAACATAGGAGAACACTATGCAATTTTCATATTTACACACTGAACATTAATTTGGAAAACTGAACTATAAACATTGTAAAACAAAACATAAAATTTTAATCATAAAACATTGAATATCAGCATGGAGAGGCCTTGGTTCATGGTTTCTTCCTTCCATGAACCACATGGATTTCTGGCCAATGCTCCATGGTCTAGTGCCTCATGGGCCTTCCATATACCAAGGCCATACATGGGATATAACTTCTGCGTACTGATGTAGTGCACTGGAAATGAGATTTGCGGACTGTTTCTGGGAGCATTACATATATCCCCATGTGGACCCTCCTTTTAAGTCCCTTATCCACTTTTGGAGCTCTTATAAAACTATTTTCTCATTAGAACAACTTTTTGGTGGTCTTTGGGATCTATTTGTGCAAGATGAAATGGCTCTTCTATAGATCGTTGCTGATGGCATTTCTCCCACTGAGGCTACTACTATTTCCCCTCTTTCTGATGCTAATGAGAGATTGGAGAACCTTACATATTAAGTTGATGAAAAAATTATAATTTCTCCATTACATAAATCTCTAGAAAATATAATTATGGTGAGTCCAAGGGAGTATCCAGCTTCAGACAGGATTCCAACTTATGGGTTTGGTCTACAATCTAATACGTCGATTCCATCCCCAAATCATGTTGGTCAGCCTACTTCCTAGATAACTAACACCTCCATCCCAAAGGCCTTGATTTCTTCTAGGAGATGATACCTCTAGAGATATATCGACGTTGAATCCATGTTGATCTATGATCCTAGAACCTTAGGGTAAGTGAAAGAGAATCCAAACAAGACAACCCATTGTTATCAAAGCATCGTGTGGAAGGCCACAATGAACGAATAACATGTCCAGTCATCCATGTAGGATATTCTCCCTAGAGGATCGTTTAGCTGAGACTATGGTGGCCTTTCTAGGTTCTCTAGATTTACAAAGAATTTTCAGCTTAGCTACAGGCTGTGGGACTATATGAGGATATCTGGGTATCTAAAACATACACTCACCAACCCAATGCCCTTATTTCACAACTCCTGAGTAGGATGATCCTAGACTCCAATACCATTCATTTATACCATGGGGAAGTCATCATTAGTCTTTGGGACATCCGGCTAATTTTGGGAGACCCTATACTTGGGGATTTATATGATGAATTCCTATCTCTTTCCTCTGTTTGGGATAATGAGGAGAGGAATCTTCCTTTTTCAAAGAAACTCCATATTCAGGTGAAGGCACTTTTGAAGGAAGTTGATCCCTGTTTTAAATAGGAAATTATTTTAATTGAGTTGTTTGGTGTCTTTTTTAAACAAAATGGTTAAGAGCCTCATCTCTGTAGGCCTAGATATTTCTCTACCAAGACAACCCAGAGATGAGTGTGTACCTATTGGACTGCCTTAGAAGAGTGGAAATTTCATGAAAGGGGATGGGGGCTCATTCCTGACATTGACCAATTATTTCAACTAGTGGCATTATTGAAAATGTTTTTGAGCAGATGGCTCATGGTAGTATGGGAATTTGTTGGTGGGGGAACCTCAACACTCTTCATTGGTGCACAACTGGACACTAATAGATGCATCAATCTAGCTATTCTAGTGCTAGAAAGGATTTACCGCTTGTTGGACCGGATCAGCAATGGTGGCCACATTACTAGATAATTGGGCCCTTCCAAATCCTATGAGGCTGTATGGGATCTAACATAAGAGGTTATACATATATCAATTCCTTTATGATTCCAAATTCTATCCTAAAAACGTATCTTTAGTGTACCATCGGGGTTAATCCAATGGCTTGGGCCTCACAGGATAAGCAAGAGGGGCAGACTTAAAAGAATGATTAAGACTTAATGGCTCATATAAACATTCATGAACATTTTTCTTATCATATTTATGATTCCCCTTATAGTACTATAGTGAATAATACTTCTAAATATTTTTCCAACTGAGGTTACTTTTTTTCTTTGATAGAATTTGTTTTGGTTGCCCGCATTGGAGGGGAGATTATCTGTGAGGGGTATTCACCTAGTAGATTCAGTCGTCAATTTAATTTTCTCAATAAGTTGTTTCCTCTTGCTATTAATAGTGAACATCAAGAGAAACATCTATTGATAGTGTGTCAACTATGGCAGATGTTTACTTTGTAATACACACAATGCAAAGTTAAACATCCAAATTTCAGGTATTTTATACCCTTCCTCAACAAAATCTATGATGAGGCCTGGGTTAAATCATATAAAGATGGGTAGTTAGCCAATATAGTTCTTATCATAACAACATCCAAGGCATCTAGGACTAAGGGGAATGAGAAGAAAGAGGAAGTTTTTGGGAACTCTTGACCATGAAAAGTCCTTCAAACCCTCTCATCTCTCCCCCCAACTAAGGTTCAAAAAGACGGTGTTCTAACTTCACCGAGGGTCAAAACAGCTAATGATACTGCTACTAAGATCCAACCATCCATATCTCTTGAGGCTGATTTTCTAGTTGCCTAGAGGTAATGGGACCTCTTGAAATGTCACCAATCCACTCCTGGCTTGTCCCCCTGTGCTATAAGGCAGCTCCTCCAGACTAGGGAAGTTTCCCTTACTGACATTAGTTATGTATCAACACCTGCTGACATCTATTTTGATTATGATCCTGAGAAGTTGGGTTGTTACCTTGAAGACATCAAGACTCAGATCCATTCCTGAGATGGTCACTGCAAACACTTTCATCAGGTACTTTCCAAGTTGTGACTAGAAACTACTGAATAGGATGATGATGTTTCTAGCCTTCCTATTGCGGATAGAGCAGGAGAAGCTTCTTACCTGCTCTCAAAGTCCTATAAGCATTCATTTCCCGTGGGTCCCATGACTGCAGAACCACCCATGAAGAATTTATGATAGATGAGACCTACCCCTCTCCCCTATGCCAATCTCCTAGAATTGGCCATCCCAGTCACAGTTTGATTTCTAGAAACATGGAGGTTCTGGGAAGAACTAAGGTAAAATTCTTCTGATGAGTATATTTGGAGACTACTTCAAAGAGGATGCTTTAACCTTCCTGATATTGGAGGATCCATTTCCCACAACTATATTTCTTCTAAAGAATACCCTGATGAGGTGGTCTCTTATTTGAAGGAAATTCAAAAGTTCCTTCAAACCTCCATAGAAATACCTTACTAGTCTGACCGAGTAGCATTGATGGCAGTACTCCCATGGTTGATGACCATGGAGGGGGAAGTTGTTCTATTTACTAACCCTATCTTAAATTTCCTTTGTTGTAGAGACACTAAACCCCCCCTACTTTGTAATAACCTATAGGGTCTTAGGAAAATGTTCTTTGCCTAGTTTATTCCCATGGAGGAACCATGGATGGGGAGTGCACCCTTCTGATTGTGGGGGGTTCTACGGAAGTATCACCTAGAGCCTAATAGCATATTGAAGCAGTTATTGCAGACCCTTTCTATAAGGACTTGTCCCTCTATTCCTAGAGTCACTGACTTATTTAATAACATTGGTAAATAAACAAGGAATATGCATCCTGAAGGACGAAGTAGTTTAGTATCATTGGAAATAAGATACATACATAATTTCATCATCACAACATGAAATGAAAAAAAATAGAAATTTCTTCAACAACATCCATAACTCATAGGTTATTTAAGAAAGTCATTCAAAATAAAATTCTTCATGTCCTGAGAAAAATGAAACATAAGAAAGGCATGAGCTCAAATTATCAGTCAGGATAGTCAATACAGCGGAAGATATCATAACATAAACATTAGGTATGTTTAATAATTAAAAGCATATTCCTTTAATAAAAACTTGAACACGTTATTGAAGGAATAAGAGTTGAATCAATAATGCCATAATCATGGGTATTTTACTAGTTGAATAACCACATGAACCATCAATAATATATTCATAATGATGGAATTCATAATGTGGTAAATCATAACCATATTGTCAAGGTATCGTGCCAAGGCCACAAATAATCATTTTGTCAATGCCTTGTGTTAAGACCGTAGTTTGTCTCATGAGACCTACTGATGTACCGAGAGGATATAGAGATCCCCGCCTAAAGCTTAATATGTCCAATGAATTCCTCATATGAATGGGGAAAAACAAAAGAAACGTATTCATTCATATTGAAACTAATGTATGAAATGTAAATATCTTTCCTGTAACATTAAGCATATAAACACTAACCATTCGGAGTACATTGGGGAATGGTTTTAAGATATCACATCCACAGCCAAAATAATCATAAAAAATTAAATTAAATGTGGTATATGATTCCATGAAATATTAATCCCAAAAATATATAAGAATCAACAAGAGTGTTGAAGTAGATGAAGATTCTCTAATAAAATCTTCAAGTAATTCTTGAGATAAATACTCTTTTACTTTGAAAAGAAGAGTTCTTTTGAAAAAATCAATGTATAAAATCAGAAGTGAAGTAAGATAGTATTTCCATAATAAAATTATTGATTTTATAAAGATAATGGTTTCCAAAAACAAATTATAGAGTGCCCATGAAAACAGGTAAGAATTTGAGAAAATCCCTTGAATCAGGTTTGTATTTCCAGAAGGATTTTTGAAACATCCTTTTAAATGATATAAATCCCCATAAATGAAAGTAGGATTCTGGTTGGTACACATATAAATAAAATTATAACATAATATATAAGGATTAAATAGGAATAAATAAAATTTTAATTGAGGTAAGTAGACTATAAGAGTAACCTGAATGAAAATGGAGGTTCGGGTGGAAAAACCCATACATTAAGTCTGAATGTGTTATGCTCTTGAACCTAAAGTCCTAGAATATGAAATTAGACTTATTAATAAATTAATTAAGAAACTATTATAAATCTATTTATTTTATAATTATTTTATTAATTTTATTATGTCCTCATTGATTAGTTATAAGATTGAATTTTTTCATTCCAGGGTGTTTGTTTTCTTGATTTTCATCATCGGTTCAGTGGTTTTTATGTAATGGAGTTTATGTGGAATGAATGTAAATCTATAGAATTGAATTTAAATATTATTTATGAACATAAATAGGTGTCAATGGTAATTTATATCATTTATTTACATGGGATGAGGATGAATCATTAGATGAATTATTAATGACATTCACTTAAATTATTTCAACGGTATTTTATTATTAAGAATTAGATTGTTCATATGATTTAATAATATGTATGTATACTGGTTGTAGAATAATAAGTATGTTGTAATACATATATTGTTGTCTATTTCAACCATAAAAATGATTTCATGACTAGTAATGAAGGAGAAATTGAATATCGAAACTTCGTCATCCACGAAGGTTGTAAATTGGAACCCCATGGACGATAAAATAGAGGGTGCATTAGTTAGTCCAAAAGGCATTACTGTATACTTGTAATGCCCATACCAGGTTCAAAATGCTATTTTTGGAATTTCTTCCTTCCTCACAAGCAACTCATGATATCTAGATCAAAGATAAATCTTTGAAAAATACTGGGCTCCATGAAGTTGATCAAATAAATCATCAATTTGAGGTAGGGGATACTTGCTCATTATTGTTATAGCATTGATCTCCCTATAGTCAATGCATAACCTCATAGATACAACTTTACTCTTAATAAAAAGAACATGGTATTCCCATAGAGAAACACTAAGTTGAATAAATCCTTTATCACTCAATTCCACTCGTTATTTATTTAGTTACACTAATTCGACGGTTTCCATTTTATAAGGGGTCTTTGATATTGGCATTGAACCAAGAATTAAGTCAATGTAAAACTCAATTTCCCACTATCAAGGATATCTAGGTAAATCCTCTGGAAAGACATCAACATAATATTTCACAATAGGTACATCATCTATTTGGACATTCTTTTCCTCACCCACAGTTATTTCATTCTTTTTATCCCCAAAAATTGAATTCATTGGAGCTACAGGGGTGGATATAGATGAGAAACATAGGGTGATGTTTCTGCCCTAAAGATAAGGGATTCCACATCATCCTCAAAAAATTTACGCTCCTTCCATTGGAAATAAATTTCTGCATCATGGTTTAATAGCCAATCCATACCAAGGATTATTTTAATGTTAATCATGGGTATGAAAGAAAAATCAGCAGATAAAGCATGTTTATATGCCATAATGAGGACTACCTAACACAAATATGTTGCAATGATACTTATCTTATGAGTTTTTACTGACAACTCCCTTATTAAATCAAATTAAAAATATCTAATTTTCATAGAAAACTGGGAAGATATGAAAAAATGCAATTATCTAGAATCAATTAAAGCATAGGCTAAGTTTTAGGAAACGATTAATGTACCTACCACCACAACATTAAGAACATCAATATCAGTAGTTGTGATCACATAGGCTTGTCATTTCTCCCTTATCCTTTTTGGTGGATGGTTCCTAAATGTATAGGAAATTCATGTGTATAATTTACCATTTCCCTGCAATTGTAGCATTAAACATTTCTAGCTTCTTTCTTCCCCTTAAAATCCCAAGATAGGTGGCCTTTTCCCCACACTTGTAACAGACTCACATTCCTTTCAGAAAAGTTCTAGTGTGCTTCTTCCCATAATAACTACAAGATGGACTGTCAACTCTTCCCTTCTTCCCCATTTCCTTATTTCCCTTTCTAGATTTTTTTGACAGCCCTTTTCTTCTCTTGTTTTCCTTTAAAGTCATAAGACTTAGAAAATTTTGTTTCGTCTTGATAGGACTTGATACTATATCTTCATATGATGAGAAATTTTGGGACCCTAGTTCCCTTTGGAGGAATGGTTTTCAACCATCAAAGAATCAATGAATTTTTCTATTGGGATTACATATTTAGTACGCAACATGCCTTTCTTTCCTTGAAAATTTGTCTTCATACTTGGCAATATTTTTATCCACCTTCTGCCTCAGATTCAAGAATTGTCTTTCTATATCCATTCACTGTTCGCAGGGAATGTTTTTATCAAGGAATATTTCCTTAAAGTCCCTCTATTTCATATCTTATATCTCTTCCTCCTCTTTTGTGTTTTGGATTAACAACCACCACTAATCCACATCTCCTGATAGATGATAAATTTTCATGACAACCTTCTCCCTTCTGTTACATCCCAAAGAGATAAATATATTCTATAGGTAACATATCCATTTCTCAGCTACAAACGGGTTTGTAGTCCCATAGAATGGTGGTTGTTATCGCATAAAGTGATATAACATAGCTACTCTACATTGGGGATCAATATTCTCCATACGGGTAAGGTTATTATTCATAATATGAGAAAGTTTTCCCAGTATAGTTATATGTCTCTCAGCACTAGTCACATCACCAGATCCAAAATCAATTTCTAGAATTAGAGGGAAATCCCTATATGAGACATGTACGTTCATGCAGTTTCCATTCCTTCCACTGTTTTCCATTTATAAATATAGTAATAAACTAGATTAGGGTATGAATCATAATGTATAATCTCAATGTAGAAAAAAATACTTAGCATAAATAAAAATCCTATACATAGCAAATTTCTTAATCATAAACATTGTTTTTTTGAGGAAAAATTTACATTTAAATCTATTGTAATGGCTTGTAAATAAAATATGAATTATCATATGCATATCCCCCAAGAGTGTCAAACAAGTGCATATTAAGGCCTATTTTCGTGTACCAAAATACCTTGGGTCAGGCCCAAAACTCCTTGTTGGAGTTTTCACTCCGAGGTACATCTATTCCAAAACCATTTACAGCTGTAGTATCAAGATAGGGATGTATCTACTAGAAATATCCACATAATCTATTCATTACCAAAATACCAGGATGTCCTTGTATGATTATCCTCAAAGACTATATTAGGGATTTTTTCTCTAATATCTATTTTCTAAATATAGTTTCCATGTTTTCTATTAAACTTTCTCTCATTCCAACTATTAGGACCCATCCCTAGTTTCCCAGATTTGGTTCCTTATTTAATAACATTAGAATATAAATAAGGAATATGCATCCTAATATACCAAGTAGTTTAGTAGCACTGGAAACAAGATACATACAGAAGTTCATCATTACAACTTGAAATGTAAAACAACATAGAAATTTATTTGAAAACATCTATAACTCCAAGGTTATTTCAGCAAGTCATTCATAAAAAAAATTCATGTCCTGAGAAAAATGAAACATAAGAAAAAGTTGGTATCAAACGCTCAGTTAGGGTATGAAATACAACGAAAGATATCGTAACTTAAACATTAGGCATGTTGAATAACTAAAAACATATGCCCTTAACAAAAACTTGAACATATTATGGAATGAATAAGAGAAGAATAAATAATTACATAATAATGGGTTTTATACTATTCAAATAACCACATGAGCCATCAATACTATTTTTATAATGAGGGAATGCATAATGTAGTACATCATAACCATACCATCAAGGCCTCGTGCCAAGCCATAAATAATCATTTTATCAAGGCCTTATGTCAAGACCATAGTTTGTCTCATGAGACCAACCAATGCACCGAGGGGCTATATCTGGCCCCACCCAACAAATACTATGTCCAATTAATTCCTTATATGAATAGGAAAAAACATAAGAAACATATACATTCCTATTGAAACAAATATATTAAATGTAAAGAACTTTCCACAAACATTAATCAAAAACACTAAACATTCAGAGTAAATTGTTGAATGGTTTTAAGATAGCACATCCATTGAAAAATAATAATATACAATTAAATTAAATATGGTATATGATTCCCTGAAATATTAATCCCAATTATACATAAAAATCCACAAGAGTGTTGAAATAGATGAAAATACTCTTATAAAATCTTCAAGTAATTCTTCAAATAAATACTCTTTTACATTGAAAATAAGAGTTCTTTTGAAAAAAAAATCATTGTATAAAACCTGAAGTTAAGTAAGGTAGTATTTTCATAATAACATTATTGATTTTCTAAATATAATGGTTTCAAAATACATATAATATAGTGACCTTGAAAATAGGTAATAATTTGAGAAATTCCCTTGAATTGGGCTCGTATTTCGGGAAGGATTTTTGAAAGATCCTTTTGAAACATATAAATCCCCATAAATGAAAGTATAATTCTGGTTAGTACACATATATATAATATTATAACAGAATATATGAAGAGTAAATATGAATAAAAAAATTTAATTGTGGTAAGTAGACAATAAGAGTAACCCGAATGAAAATGGAGGTTTAGGTGGAAAAACTCTTCTGTTAAGTCGGAATGTGTTCCGTTCATGAAATTAAGGTCTTGGAATAAGAAATTAAACTTATAAATTACTTAATTAAGAACCTATTAGAAATTTATTTAGTTTATTATGATTCTATTAGTTTCATTATTTCCTCATTTATTAGTTATAATATTGAATTTTTTCATTCTGGAGTATCCATTTTCTTGATTTACATAATAGGGTCACTTGTTCTTATGTAATAGAGTTTATGTGGAATGGATGTAAATATCTAGAATAGAATTTAAATATTATTAATGAACATAAATAGGTGTTAATGGTAATTTATATCATTTAGTTACATGGAATTAGGATGAATAATTAGTTGAAATATTATTGAAATTCACTTAGATTATTTTAGCGGTATTTTTATTATTAGGAACTAGTTTGGTCATATGATATAATTATATGTACGTATACTGGTTCCTGAATATTAAGTAGATTATGTTACATATATTTTATTCTGTTTCAACCATTAAAATGGTTTAATGACCAGTAATTAAGGATAAATAGAAGAATAAAACTTCATCATCCACGAAGGATGTAAATTGGAACCTCATCATCATCATCGTTTTTTATTTTTATTATTCCTTTAAAGAGAACAAGACCTACCGGCCACCCGGGCCTAAGGAGGCCTATAGTAATGCAGTCCAAGGGAATCCCCTCGTATCAGGTTCACCCCCTCAGGTTTTATGAGAGATATGCTATTGATAAAGGTAACTTTGAAAGTTTGGTCTGCCTGGGAAGCAAGATGATCAGTTACTTTGTTCCCCTCCCGCCAAGTGTGTGTTACCTTCGTGCTGTTGTTTATGAGAGCTTGGAACTTCTTGATGGGGTATATAATCGACCAGGGAATGATAATTTTCCCTTTCAATGAGTCATGAACCACTTTATAACATTTTTTCACATGGGAAATCCCGATGTTCTGTTGCATGCAAAGGGAGATACCAGACAAGACAGCCTTTGCCTCGGCCTGGAGGGAGTTTCCATTTCCATAATGGGCCATGACTGCCAGAACAACACTGCCATTATAGTCCCTAACCATTCCTCCTCTGTGTATTACACTCGAGATGCAGGACCCATCCGTGTTTAGCTTGAATCCATCGGATGGAGGAATCCATCGCACCCAGTTCCCCTGAGTCGCTGAGCGGGTGAGCATTGCTGATAATGGAATTTGAAAAAGTCGAAGAGAGGGGGAATATTTCTAGCTACTGAGGCATGACATCTAATCATCCAGAAGGTTTCGAGTTCTCACAATGATGATCCTCCCCGATGAAGGGAGCCCCTCGAACCTGGACTGATTTATTGCTTGCCACAGGGTCCAACACCCTCCACTGAAGATTGCTGCTCTCGCCATTCTTTCAGGACCTGCATTATCAGTTCCCTCAAACCATCACTCTAAGAAGTGATAATATTTTACATCCAAGTAGAGGTGAACATTAATCTGGCCGAAGAATCCCCACACTTCACATTCCCATTCTTCATTAAAGAAAATATGTTGCGTGCATTCCTCCCTTTTGCTCCTGCAACAGTGGCAACACAAGGCCATACTTATGCCCAACCTTTTGATACTTTCATCTGAAGGAATAGCGTGATTTCTGATTCTCCAAATTAAGATGTTGGATTTCGTCGGAATTTTTTTGCACCACACAGAGGAGGTAAGGAGATGATAACAATATAATGGAACATGAAATTAAATTGAAAGAAATAGAATGTGAATTTACCTCATGAAATAACCTCCTTGAGAACCTCTTTAAGGGAAGGGGTTTTGGTCTTTTGGAAAGACCAAGATTTTATTGGACATGGGTAGTGACTAGGTAAGTGTATTTGGTCTGAACATTTAGGAGATTCAAGGATTATAGTATTGAAGAGAAGAAGGAGTGATGGGTAGTTTTTCTAGTGGAGGAGAGGAGTGAAATTTGAATATTTTATTCATTATTTTGTAATTTCGTTCAAGAAAACTGATAGTGTTGGTTCATGTGACCCATAATAGTAATATGTTCATGTGAGTTAGAATATAGTGGGCTTAAATCCTCCTTAAATCACTTATGACCCAATAAATCATGTATTTATCATTTATCGTAAATTATTGTATTTTACTATTCATCCAAAATTCATGTATTTTAGAAAAAACCCAATAATTTTAAAGGTATAATTAGATTTATATCACATTGAAAAATTTATCAATTTATCATTATATTATTACCTTAATAAAATAAACTAATATCATTATTTACTATTCATAAGGGTCATATTTCTATTGACATTACTATTTATATGGGTTTGTTACTATTCACCAAAAATCATGTTTGTTCTATCAAACTCCAAATAAAATAATGATATAACTCTAGATGAATATTTTTCGAAATTCAAAACATAAAAGAGGAAAAGCTGTGTTTAACATCTAGATTATAAAATTTTTTTTCTTTTTAGGGACTCAATATTTCATGCATTTAATATTTATTTTCAAAACCTTGGGGTGTTACACTTACAGGGTATTTCCCCCTTCATCTCCCCTTAGGGCTCTTATCTAGGAACCATCTCCATGAAAAATGAAGAAACGCTATCAGGTGTCCTAACTGTGAAGATTCATTAGGTGTGAAATCACATGTAATTTTCTGTTAACCTGGTGTTCAAACCGAGTACCCATATCTTGTGGACTCACTATTACTTGTGTATTTTGATTCATAGATTTTTGGTAACCAGATGGATGTTTCTCAAGAATCTACAACTCCCATTCCCTTTATGATAAAGGAAGGGTCGTCAACAATTTTGATTAACCAAAGCATAGGAACAAGGACGACTGAGGTGGTTGGGGTATTATCGACCCTTTAGTCATCTCTACTCCCACTCAAACAAACATTGGCTTGATTATAGAAGAACAACCTGGCGATGAGGCTTTGATTGAACATGTTGAGCATGTTCCCATAGAGAGAGACATGACAACCTTTTTGGCAGGGGATAAATTTAGTGAAGGGTCCCAAGTCCCAAAGGATGTTGTAGGGACTTTAAATCTTAAGGAACCAATCATTCCTAATCAAATGTATTTTTCCCCTACAGAGGGGGTCCCTTCGGAGGTTGATGCTTCACATGAACATGCTGACTCTACCTCTGTAGAATTAACAACCGCAGGGGAGACTACTGTACCAGCCTTTGAAAATATGGAGTGGGAAATTGGGCCTTTTTCTTTAGTTCTGAGATAATTTTTGGTATCAGCCTCCAAAATCTCAAGACCAGTACCCTTTTCCAAACTGATCATCCCTGCAAGCCTAATATCAGTGAGTGTCCTTCTAGGGACTACCTTTGAAGTTGTTGTTCTATTTGGGCATGATCTCGGGCCATTGGTTACCTTGATAGACCACAGGGTGTGACTGCTGATTGAAGAACTGGTGCCACCATCATTGGGAAGTGATATTTCCAGGGATGTGGGAGGTATTGGAGCTTCGGTATATGGATTTTAGTTTAGTAATAATTCAATCGTACTACTTTTGTTTTCAGGAGTTAGTGATTCTTACCTGCATTTCCTCTAATCTTATAATTGCAACCACATGCATTAACAATTGTTTAAAATTCTCCCACTCTGTCATCCATTGAAATCATTGGGGGAAAGGATTCTAAGGGATTGGTTCATGTTGTAGATACTAAATCGACTCCCTCGAATATGATTCCCAAACCTAGATAAATTGTGTCATCAGGGAGTGACTCTGTGAAAGGTCGATACGGCTTGGTCGACCTTCATCCCATCTTCCGAAAGTCATGGATGAATGTTTGGAAATTAATCTCTTCGACTACATTGGATGGGATGCCGTAAAATTTTCCGAAGTTACACTTTCAGTTAGTGGTCCTAGGATTCAGTGGATTCAACTATCATGGATTCTATGATATAGTGAGACAAGTGGTTGTTGCTAGTGAAGCGATTGGGATACTTGAATCGCAACTTTCTACTGCAAATTCAATGGCTCATCTTGCTATTGTGAGGAAAATCCTTGTTGATGAAGCCACCAATCAAGATGGAGTGGTTGTGAGGTTGCAAAATGAGCTCGCAAAGGAACAGTCCTTAGTGGAACAACTTGACCATGAAGTGTAGCAGCAGATCAAGAAGATGGGGCAACTTAAGTAGAATCAGTCTCGTGTCATGGTCACCATTGAGGAGGGTTGATGGTAGATGGAAGAAGGAGAACATACTAGCCTCAACTCTATAAGGGACGTGGAAGCACTCTGAGTTGGCATAGAGGTCAATACTATGAACTTATTAAAACTTCTTATGGCCATTGTGGAGTCACATCAATTGTTGATGTGAATTTGAGACTTTGTCGAACATCTATTGTAATAATCATGTCCCACTCACTAGGAGAGGATCGATGTCATGGATTCCCTCCATATTTTTATGGAATATAATGTAACAAACACACCCCTAATACTTTTTATTTTATTTTTTTTGTAATTTCAATTGATCACAATCGACCATATAAACTTCATTTTGATAAGGTATTAATTTTAAATTGTGATTCAAAACTGGTAAATCGAATGAAGCTCTAATTTTTGACATATCTATAGGACTAAGAAAGTGTAGTTCAACTGTTACAGGGGTTTCATCTAAAACCTCCTGAACTTTTGTGCCTTTTTCCATTATTATCCCATTTTTTCCTAAGCTTTTTTGGTATGGGCTTAGCGGATATAACTTGAATTTTTCTTAGGTTACCCTTCACGATTCTTTGAGCCGACAAGCTTAATGTAACTTTTTAATATTTGATAACTCAAATTTTTACGTAAAACATACATATTATATGTTTAATGAGCCGGTACTCGAATTTTATCCATGGGTTCCATTTGTGGTTTATTGTCTTTCTAGTCATACTTATTACTTACATTTTAGGTCAATCAATTTTCACCAAAATGGATGGGGAAGGGGCCCCAATTTGGGATTAATCAGCTGGGAATGTCCTAATAACTCTCAAGCATGAATGTCCCAGTTTTCCTTTAGTATATGGTTTTTTTCTAGGAAATATATGTATAGCTAGTTGTGCATGATGTGCATAGTTAAACCAAGGTGTCTGCAGGACACTAGTCTTCCATTTTTTATGGCCTTTGAGATTTATGGGAATTTTGGAATTGTTTTGAGGTTGTGGGCCATAGTGGGTGGCCTATTTGAAGGAGGATTTTCTAAATTATTAGGGACATTTATATTGGCTTTGAATATGCAAGAGTTACAACATGAACTTCTCTTGTGTAAGGGAAAGCCAGTAAATGGTACATTTCAATGTCATACAACCAGGACACATGAAACCTATTATGGGAGATCGTTTTACTCTAACCAATAGATAATAAATGATTCATCAGTTCAATTAGAAAATTTTTTCATCTTTGGTCATTTAAAAGGGGAAATTATGTAAATTGTAATCTAGGGGGTTCCTGAATCTGGGGAGTGGGATGGGAAATAAATTTCATGTGGGCGTACGGAAGCTAGAAAGGACTCTCCTAAGGACGATTTTGCCTTTGGTTGGTGACCTTTTTGTAGGAGACATATGCAGAGCCACTGGGGTATGATGTTCATAGTCAAACAAGGCTATCTTCAGGACACTGGCCTTCCATCTCTGATGGCCATGAAGGATTATGGAGATTGGTACCTTTTTAGTATGGTGTATAGCTTATGAAATAGGGTGTTCCAAAACATGAAATGGGGCATTTCTTTGGATTAACTTTACCAGGAAAACTGAAAATAGGTGGGTGCATTTTGTTTTTTTGTGCATGAATCAACTTCTTGCATATGGATGGTACATCTTTATTTTGTATAATCCATAAGAGATACTAGGGGTGAGTTGGGTGTGGATGTTCTGATATATCCAAGACTTGGGTAGGAAAAAGAATGTAATCCATGAATTTGAGGGTTTTTAAATCAGGAGGGATGTTACTGGGCTTGGGAGCTATTAAGTATACCAAGGTAGGGGAGGACACTCCAAGGGAAAAATCTTCCTTTGATTGGGTGTCATTTTGTAGGCAACATATGTAGAGCCACTAGGGAATGATGTGAATAGTCCAACAAAGGTGTATGTAGGGAACTATCCTTCCATCTTTGATGTTCATGGAGGGTTTTGGGGATCCAAGATTACTCAAAGAACATAGTTTGATGTGTGGAAGGAGTGTATCTGGATACATTAGAAATGTTCAGGCTGTGATTTTCCCATGGGATCAAGTAATCGCCAACATAGATCTGGCCCATATGTAGGGTAAGGAATTTGTCCCATCTTTGGAGTACCATGTAGTTTAACTTCTTATAGATAGGACCTAGGGTTTCTTATGGGGAAGGAAAATATAACATTCCTTTCTGGGTCATACTGTAAAGACCAAATCCCAAGACTGATTTGACATGATGTCGTGGTGGATCTCTTAATGAGGTCCCTAATCTCACTTGAGCTATGCTTGATGTGAGAAACAAGGGATTATGAGGATTTATATTCACCACTTAAAAATGGAATAATCGATGTAAGGGATCATTTTATGCTTAGACCAATGATATACAGTTTAACGACATGCAACAAGGATTACTTTCACACAATTTATCATCTTGTTGGGTGGACATAGGGTAATCCTGATGTGGAAGAAGGGAAATACGATTACCCTTAAGGAGCATTATAAATAAGACTTGTCCAGGGATTCTCTTCTTTGATTTAATTTGTACATAGAAAATGGGACACTTCTGGCCTTGGAGTTTATCATTGTGTGGTAATGACATCGACAACACATTTTACCATCATGTTGTGGAGAAAACATGTCATAAATACCATAGATAGCTTTGAGCTGATTTTGGTCAGGATATTTCAATATTCCTTATACATGAGTGATGATGAAAGGTGTAAACCATAGTCCTAGGGGATCATGGATCAGGAGGAATGACACGAGGATTGGAAGCCATTAGGCATACGGAAATAAGAAAAGTCTCTTCTGAGGATGAATTTTCCTTTTGTTGATGGACATTTTGTAGGAAACATATGCAGATCCACCCGGGCATGATGTGCATACTCAAAGAAAGGTATCTTTAGGACACTGGCCTTCCTTCTCTGATGGCCACGAAAGATTATGGGGACCCTAAATTTTCTAGAGTATGGAGTTTAATGAATAGAAATGATGTGTCTAGGCATGAAAGAAATATCGAGACCATGATTAGTTATGAACCAAGGAAGATTCTACATAGATCAAACTCATATATAAGAGGAACTATGATCTTTTAACTCCTTTCGGGAGTTAGAATTTAGACTTTGAATTTTCATCATCTCTTTGCATTTTATTATGCAAGACATTAGAGGCACTTTTAGGATCTCGTAACACTGATAATTGGGCCACACGAGATTCTTAAGAAACCTTTCAGTTTAATGTCATGCAGTTAGGACCTTTCATACATTCCCATGTGCATGTCTAACCTATGAACTGAGGGAGGGGCATTTCCCCTATCTTATTTTTTTTTGAAGTGGTGTCTAGACTAAGATAGAGGATCCATGCATCACTACGTATCTTATAAGGACATGAATCAAGACACGCGTAGTTCTGGAAAAGAATTCGATACATAGGTTTGACCCATGCATGGGGAAAGGGGCATTTTTGTTTCTTGGTGGTTGGACCAATATTTGGGGTTATAGTGTCAATACATATCCTACAAGTGTAGGAATCAATCCATACGTAGTTTCATAAATTCCCTCAATATATATGTCTAGTCCATACATAGGGATGGGGAATTTTGGTTTCATCCCCTATGGGTGTTGGTTCTATCATATTCCTAGATGATTTGATTATGCAAGGGACCCCTTACCACCATTCCTAAGCTCAAGTGAGTTATACTCGATGTGAGAGATAAGGATAAATAATGATTTCCCTTGTAGTATGGGGTGATATAGGATATAACATGGGAATTCTATTTCATGTGATGGTTGGGCCAAAATCGATGGTTGAGGCATTGTAACGTATCCTATAAGGGAAAGAATCCAGCCATACGTACTTCTAGATTTCCTTTCCTATGTTGGTCGGACCTATGCACAGAAAGGGGGTGGGGAATTTCTATATTTTCCTCGCATAAACTTTACTTATCTACAATGGACAATTTTCTAGAACAAAATTTCTACCATGTAGTTTAATATCTTGTGGTTAGGATAAATATGTTATGCAGTTTAGCGTTATATAGCAAGGAAGTTTTAATGGTTCTATGAATTTTAACATCTTATAGCTAAAACATTTGATTATACCTTTTCTCATCATGCGATGAGAGAGATTTATGTTGTTGTGTGGTTTTGTGTCCTATAGATAGGATAGATATGTCGCTATGTAGTTTAATGTCTAGCAGCAAGGACATTAGGTTTGGTTTATATGAAGTATTTCTTTAGAAACCTTTCATTGGTGGGAACTATGGTGAGCTCTCCATCCATTGATATCAAGTCAAATGCTCCATTGGATTAGACCTTTTGTATGATATATGGACCCTCCCTCTTTGGATCAAGATTTGGGGTTTTCTTCCTGAGTATCATTGAGCCTCTGAGGACCAACATCATATATCCTTCAAGGAAAGACTAAAGTTGAACCTTTTTGTTGAAGGCTCATTCGATTCGGTTTTGGTAGATTTACAAATGGTGAAAAATTTGTAAACTTTTCTCATCCAGTCACTTCAACTCACCAAAATTATTCAAGGATTTCTCATCTATGGACAGTTGATCACAAATGGAAATACGGAGTGATGGCACTTGAACTTCGATGGGCAGAACCACCTATGTCCCATATACTAGTGACTACGGGGTTTCCTGGGTGGTAGTGTAGGTCATGGTTCGGTAATCCCACAAAGTATGAAGCATTTTGTCTAGCCATGATGTTTTCCCTATCAACCATCTTCTATAGTATGTTAGACAAAGTCTTGTTGAAATCCTCTATATACCCGTTGGCTACTGCATGATAGCGGGAAGAACAGTTGGATTTGATTCTATATTACAGGTATAACTTGTCCAACTCAGCAGAGTAGAAGTTGGTTCCATTTTCCATAAGTATTGTATGAGGGGATCCAAATCTAGTAATGATTTTGGCATTCACAAAGCTAATGATTCTTTTTTCCCTGACCTTTTTAGGGGGGACAGCTTCAGCCCATGAAAATGTCAGTTGTTGTGAGCATGAACTTAAAGTTTCTGAATGTGGTGCGAGGATATGGTCTCAGAACATCCATCCCCCATACGGAAAATGACTAAGAGTACATAGTTGTCTAAAGTATCTCTAGGGGTTGGTGAATAAAATTGGCATGAACATAGAAGGGATGGAACTTCCTTGAGAATGTGGCACAGTCCAATATCTAGTGGTCCAATAGTATCCAAGTATTATAATTTGATGGGATATCTTGGCTTCTGATTGGTGTACCCCACAAGTTCTAGAATGAACTTCATTCATGAAGACGATAGTCTCTTCTCTATCAATACACCTGAGAAGGACTCCATCAAGGCCTCGTTTCTAGAGAAACTTTTTCTTGTTTTATGCTAGTGTACAAGAGAAAATTGATCGTCCGCCTCCGAATCAATTCTCTTCCAGCCCTGTCTGGTGGGTTTTTCCCCCTCCTATGGTAATTTTCAATGGGATTCATCTATCCAATGGTGTGACTGTAATGCTCAAGAATAGTAATAATCTCTTCGATTTCTTCCATATTGTTTTGAATGAAAGGAAATAACATCAGAAGGTGTGAAATGCTAATGAATGTTTCATCCTGATCTAGACCATCCAGGGTAGTGGTTTCATTTTCAAGTGCAACATCTTGATCAGTTTGGGACTGGGGGACATAAGTTAGTGTTGGTTCTGATGTAAGTTCTGGCATTAGATCTCAAACATGGTTCATCAAACGTATCACTAATTCTTTCATAACAACATAATCACCGTTGACCTGCTTGATAACCATCTCAGAATAATCTTTTATCATTAGGTGTCATCTCATGCATGAAGTTCTAACTCAAGGAATGCAATGAGGGTATGTTATTCTACATAATTATTCATGCACCCCTTTGAAAGTAGGATGGAGTAAGGCAACATGGCCTTTTCTAAAGATAAGATTATAACTCCCAATATTAATTTTTTGAGCTTGGTATCCTCCATCCTTTTCCCTATCGGGCTTCCGGAGGTGTCGTCGATGTATATTTCCCAAGCCTGGGGTCTTCTTGGGTGTAGAATAATTTTTTATTAGTAAGTTCAGTATCAAATGGGTTCATATATTCTGTGTGGTGCTTCTCTAGGAAATCTTCTAATGTATGGCCTTTGAGGGTTTTCTGGGGAACGTATCGTGTGTCAAACTATTACAGGATGACTTCCCACTATGATAGACATCCATTTAGCAGAGGACGGCTGAGGATATAGTTGAGCGGGTTGCAGCGGGAGATGTGGTGGACCTCATGGTGCTGTAAGTAATGTCTGAGTTTTTGAACCATGAATATTATATCTAGGTAGTTCTTTTTGAATCTTGGATATTGAGTCTCAGCATCGATCGTTGCTCTTTTGAGGTAATGGAGACTGTTCTCACAGTTGGCATCATTCTTCTACACAAGGAAAGCACCTAATGACCATTCTTAGGTGGTTACGTACAAAATTAGTGGTATTACCTCAACTGGAG
Source organism: Viscum album (assembly GCA_963277665.1). Classification (NCBI taxonomy): domain Eukaryota; kingdom Viridiplantae; phylum Streptophyta; class Magnoliopsida; order Santalales; family Viscaceae; genus Viscum; species Viscum album. Next base: position 1,441,747,360 of record OY728159.1, read on the forward strand.
GCATCAACACCTGTGGTATTACGAGATATCATTTGAGATTTTATAATGCTTTCTGAAAATCATTATCCCACTGGTATGCGACCCCATTCTTCATCCACATGGTGAAAGGAACACACTTACATGCAAGGATGGCTATGAATTACCCAATGTAGTCCAGGTTCCCTTAGAGACCCATCAACTAGGTGAGTTTTTGAGGTGGATACATTCCAATGATGGATTTTTTTCTTCTTAGGGTCTACTTCAATGCCGCAATGGAATACGAAAAATCCAAGTACATTCCCATAGATGATGTCAAAATCACACTTTAGGAGATTCATTTTAGACTATGTTGTCACAGTTTAATGAAGATGGTTTCGAGATCTGTCATGTGGTTTGAGAACTATCATGATTTAACACATAGTTTTTCAATGTATAACTCGAAAAATTTTCCTAGGAAGGGATTAAAAATGTGATGCATGTCATGCTGATATGTAGCGCCGACATTTTTCAGACCAAAGGAAATCACCTTATATCCAAATACTCCATAGGGGCCCTAAAATCATTGAATTCTTCATCCTCTCAAACTATTGTGATCTGGTTATATCCATAATTACCTTCCATAAAAGAGAGGGCATCATATCTGGTTGTCGCATAAATCAACAATTATGTGATTGAGACTAAGAAATCATCTTTCATGTAGTGCCGATTGAGGTCCCCAAAGTCAATGCGGACTCTGATCTATCCTTTTCTCATTTTGATAGGGACTATGTTTTCCATCCAAATTGGATATTGGAATTTCTGAATGATGTTAGATTTGATTAGTATGTCAACTTCATCCTCTATTTTGGAAGCATGTGTCAGGTGGGTCCTTCTGGCAACCTACTTGTAACCATGATGGCCTTCTAGAAGACCCAGGTGGTGAGTAGAAACATGAGGATTGAGGCCTGGAATTTCTTTGTAGTTCTAGGAAAAACATCTTGATTATTCTTTAGGAATGAGGTATATGCCTCCTGATCCTTCAAAGGCATGACCACACTAATCTGAGTGGGTCGTGGGTTGTCTTTAATTCCCAAGTTTATCATTATAAGTTCATAGATCATGGTAAAGACACCTTCTTAAAATGTGGGAGGAGAATATTGATGGTCTTATTATTCTTCTTCATCATCCTCTTCATCATCTTCTTCCTCTTCAAATGGGGAGAGGACTCTCGAGATAAACTCTCCAATTTTGGGAGAGTAATCGCATCTCTGATTTATGGAAACTAAAATAGATCATTTTTTCCTGACTGACTGTGGGGAATTCTCTAAAGGGAATGGAATTTACCCATGATATTTTAGTGATAAGACATTGTCTTATACCTTAATGATTAAGGAAAGAACTATTTGGGGTCCTGAGGATGGGTTTGGAGCACTTTTGTTTGATCCTTCCCTGTCATCATAGGGGTCAGTGTTCTTTTCAGCATCCTTGGAGATAGAGGCAAAAAAAGAAGTCAAGCAGATGGTTGATCCTATATCCGATATTGAAATTATGATCTCATCTTGATTGATGGTTAATGTATACTCTTCCCCAAGTTGTTTGAGGGGATTGACTGTATCCATTTCCAATCCATTTGGGGCATTGGTCCAATCAACGTTGTCGGCCAAAGACTTCTTCTATTTCGATTTATAGAACCATGCATTGATGAAATGCGACTCATAGGATTCAAATGGGGAATTATTGGAGTTAAATTTATTATATTGTCCACTAGGGAAATATTTTCACACTGATAGTTTAATGAGGGGATTGCAGAGTGTTGAGGTAGCCAGGGCCTCCCCAACAAAACGTCGAAGGTCGTACTTTGCCGCACTACCTGAAACTTAGAATCAGACACAAGGTCACCATACCGAGTTTTAATCATGATTCATCCCAATAGATTCTTCTCACTTTTGTCATATCCAAGCTATATTATGGTTTCCGGTTTCATATTTTCCTCTTTATAACCCAACCGACGTAGTATTCACAGTGGGAGGAGGTTAACTCTAGATCAATTATTGATGAAAATTTTGTGAATATCAATGCATTTTATCATTCAAGATAAATATAAGGGTTTGATGTGTCCTTTCATGATCGAGTCTTCTTCCTAATATAAGAATGATATAATAGCATGGAATTTTTCAGGATTGGTCTCTGTCAGATAGACTTCGATAGCCGCTACTTCGGCCTAAAATTACTAAGGACATAGTAAGGCTTCTATGAGTGTCTCCCGAAGGTCTTCTAACAGACTCAAGGCATCTAGGATTGATAGATTTGTCCGTACTGAGGCTTTCTGATTCAGTATATCTTATTTCTTCTCTAAAGGTTGGTACTTCCCGGCTAGGGGATTCTCTTTAATGGGTACGTTGGGGGATTGATATTTGGATGTAGAGGGTCCAGTATCTATGACAGGAGTTTATGGTGATATCGTGCTTTTTGAGTTTATCCAAACTAGTATTACTATACGCCTCAGGCGATTGGACATCTTCTCTTCCTTCGAAGAATACTCAAAAATTATTGGTCTTGGATTTCTTCCAGTAGGGGCAGAGAAACACCCCAGTTCTTATTGTATTTGTTGGATGTTCCTTCTACAAGTTTCTATAACATTAATGATTTTAGTTACGGCATGTAAAGTAATTTCACTCCTTCCACAATCACGCCTTCCTATAAACCCTCGGCCTCTACAACCGCTTCCTCTGGCTCTCTAGTAGGATTTAGGGAACTCAGGTTCAAGACCATAGTATCTATCAGAGAAGGGTTCCATCAATGGAATAACATTAATAGAGTTGAAAAACAGTTCTTGATATGAAAATGATTATGTCTGCCTATCTTTTTTTGATAATTCCATTTGGCAGGGTGGTTCTCATGAATTCAATTCTACTGGAATGAAGTCCGAAAGTGTCAAGACTAGTTGGGGATTTAGTGTAGTCTCATCATATTACTCTTTCATTTTACATTTTCATCCCTCAGATGATTGTGGGACTAAGGATTATGGTTGTGTTGCATTATGAGCTATAGGGGCATGGTTGGTTGATTCAACTGTGCATGGAGGATGGCATGAGCTCATTTGACTGTTTTCAAAGTCATCTAGCTATGAAATTCTTGTTTATTTTTTCTGGTAACTATTTTCCATTCCTCTTCCTCTCTTGGGTCTAAGGTGGAGACATACGCCACTTGTGCTGGTGGCGGACCCATCTTAACTTATCCAGAATCCACCATCTTTTCTTATTTATCCTTGAAAACAAAGCACTCCTAGATGGTGTGTCCCAGTATCTGGTGATAAGGGAAATAATTTGGATGGTCATCAAGACCCACTTCACCAACATTATTTGGCTCTAGATGTAACGCCCTGACCCCAGTTACCCAGAGTCGGTGCATTATTACATAACATTGGCATGATAACAAGAAGGATCAAATCTCGGAAGACTGATTGGTTTAATAGCCTTGGAAATACTAGATATATTCATAAAGTTTTACATTACATCATAAAAATGAAAACTACAACAACATATTTTCTTCATATTCCACCCTCATATCCCCACATACTATCCCTGTAGGTCATTCATAACTTACTTCTTCACATCCTGGTAAAAACAAAACATAGAAAAGGGGTGAGCTCAAATGCCCAGTAAGGATAACAATATAGAGGAAACATTCAAAGATAAGAATAAACATTTAAGGCAATGTATAACTAAAACAAAAGCCTTTTAAACTTGAACTTCAACATAGTATGGAAAATTTAAAAAGAAATAATTTCATTTACTTATTCGCATGGATATTCTACTAATTGAATAATCACATGAAATATCAATAACCACTTTCATAATGATGGAATGCATAATGCCAGACTATCATAACCACATAGCCAAGGACTCATGCCAAGACTACAAATAAGATTTTTCCAAGGCCTTGTGCCAAGACACTAGTTTGTCTCATGAGACCTACCGATGCATCGAGGAGCTATAGCAGGCTCCACCCATCACATATTAAGTCCAATGCATTCCCATATGAAAAGGTTTAAACATAACATAAACATTCGTATTAAAAATAGCATACGAAATGTCAATACTTTCACCATAAACTATGAATGGTATAAAAATAGCACATCCACAGTCAAACATATCACAAAACCTTCAATACAATATAGAAGTTTTGTATCATAATAAATCAACTTCAAATAAGCGTAAAATCCATCAAAGGATGTTGACATAGATGAAATAAAAACTCTTTTTAGAGAAATATATCTTTCTATTTTGAAATCATTTAAGAGTCATATATTTATAAAATAAAACATTTTCTTTGAAAATATTCTTATAAGATTGTAAGGGAAGCTTTGATGATTTTATAATGGCGGAAAATAACCGCACCCACCGTATAAGTTAAAAAAAATATTCTTACCTTAATTCTGTCGAAAAGGTTAAAAAGCACCTTGTTTGGAAAACGATGGAAAGATTCCTTTATAAAACTCTTATAAAAAGTCAAAAAAGGGTATAAATGACTTTAACCCGTATTCATTTAAAATGTTTTGAAATACATTTTTAAGAAACATGGATGTGGATGATAAAGAGATCCCAGTTGATTATTACGTATAAACAACCCCGGATAATGAAGAGATTGTGAAATAACCCTTACCTTGTATTTTTCCTTGGTTGGGGTAGGTTAACCTCCTGTATAATGGTGAAATAATTGTTATTAAATTATACAAGAATCATATATATTAATATGATATCATATATGATCTTTTAACATTGATTTGTTAATAATATCTTAGAATTATTGTCGTTTCGGGTGTTAACTTACTTGGTTTCTTTTATATGTTTTGTTACATAAGTCCTATTTGTTATGGATAGGTTGTATCTTATTCATATCCAGAATGACATCAAGTCCTTAAAAATCATTTTTAAATCATCAAATGATCATTATACTTGAATGGATACGATGGAGAATGAATCTCATCGCGTTCGTGGAGACGGTAGTCCGTACGTACGCACGAGCGACAATATCATTCTTTTGATATTAAAATAATATATAATTGGATGGTATATCATATATAAAGAATCATTATCATGTTATATTTATTATTTACATGAGTTAAACATCATTATTATACCCATCCAAATAATAATTTATTGAATAACAATTACACCACAACGTGGATACGGTAAGCCGTACGTACGCACGTAAGGTGACATGTTATTCAAAGGATGGATAGAATAGTGAATATGGTTGTACCATATTTATAATAACATAACAGTATATATATGATACTGGAGTTATTATTTTAGAATGGTAACAACAAAGGAAGAAGAAGTGGAAGAATAAAGGAACTTGAAAAAGGGTGGTGAAATCATTACCTCTTCTTCAGGTTCTTCCTTTTGATTTGATCAAAAGGGCTCCTTAGGTTGGCTTTATGATCAAACTAAGGTCTCTAGGTTGTATTGATGGAAGTTTATAGAGTATTTGGGCAGGGTTTGGCCGATACAAAAGGCTTTTAAGGTGTGAAGAAATGAGAAGTAGGAGTGCCCTTTTATAAGAGGGGTGAGGGGCACCTTTGGAAAAGCTAGAAATATTAATTTATAATAAATTCATATTCGGTTTATAATGGCTCAAAAGTTGATTATTAAAAGTTTAAGGTGGGGATGGGTTGAAAAAAACTCAACCAATAGAATTTAGACAGGTTTTGGTACTTATATTAACCTTATCTTTAAGTATTAACTCTAAGTTAATTAGTTTCACCTTTACAATGTCTCTTTGTATTTTTATATTATATGGTTAATAAACTTACTATATACATCCAAGAGACCCCCAAGTGGTCCATTAATGATACACCTATCATTATATAAGTCTATTTTCCTAACCATATATTTTTAGGAATTTAATATTAATTAATAATATAATATTTGTTTTAAAAACTCTTTTATGTCAATTTTGAAACTACTCAATAGTTGATTTTTTTGAAACTCATAACAGAATGATTACTTCGAAAAAATTTAATTTAATAATTCCTAACATGTCATATTAACTTATAAAATTATTTTAATTCATAAAATGTCTCAAATTATATTTATTTGTGTATTTATAATATCAATTATTTTAATTTTTCACTATTATGGTAATTACTGCATCATCATTGTGTCATTAATAAATTAAATTATTTAAAGTCTAAAAATTATAAATAAAATATCATTATGTAGTAAATAGTTTTATCTTTATAATGAATATTTATAGTTTAAAATAAAACATATATAACCCTATGTAAAAATTGTTTTTCTAAAAGATATATGCTTATGTCATTTTTGTACTTATTTTAACTTAATTAAAATTAAGTGTCCCTCTCACCTACAAGTGGCTCCATGGGGTCCCAAAATTGACCCAAAGATGTCTATGGTCGAACATGTATCACCCAATAAGTCTAGGACGCGTTTTAGGGTAATTTAGTATTATTATAATATTATTTTTTAACCCTTATTTACCGGATTTACCCTTAACCATGGTAAATAAAATATTTACCGAAGTAATTATTCAAAATGTCTAAAAATAAAAGTTACCTATTTACACAATTTGAACATCCTGAATCCAAATATGGAATCCATTTTTCCAAATTCAAAACACATAAGTGGTAGAAATTAATTTAAAATTAATTCCCGTTGTTAAAACAAAAAGCGTGTTTCTAATAGATAATAACTATCAAAAGATTGACACGTGTTTATGTCTGGTTTAATTGTAAAATTATGTCCAATGACCAACATTGTACTAAATGATATAAATATATTCTAAATATACTTTCAAACCACTCAAATTCATAATTTATCACTACTAAATATTTTGATTAAAAAAGTTGTTTTTAATTAAAATTTAGTAATTTTCACTATTCATCAAAATATTAAAGTTATCCGAAAAGTACCAAAATTTCAGCTTAGGCTAAATTCGATATTCTGAATCCAAAAATGAAGTCCATTTTGAAATATAAAATATATATAATTTCAAAAATTAGGTATTACTATTCATAACAGCTAGTTTGATTGGTTATGGTGTGTTAGAACTCGGTGTTGCGTACAACATACGTTATCACATTATTCAAAGAGAAGCATACCGTAGAAGCTTGGGGTGTTACATTGTAGATTTTTTTTATGTCCCCATTATAAATAAATTTATTTAGTCAAATCGAATATATAAAAGTTTAAAATACTGGATTTGAAAAGGGTTCACTATTAAAGTTGGCAAAAGTGAATTTTTGAAAAATACTTCTTTTATCTGAAAAAAAAAGAATTTGTTCTTACATTATGTCTAAGAAACTAATAATATGGATTATAAAATTATAAGTATTATATAAGGTTCAAAATTTAGTTAATACTATTCATAACCTCTTTTGAACGGCTTGTTTGGTAAGTCATAGTGTGCTTGAACTCGGTGTTGCGTGTAGTGCAAGTTATTGAATTATTTTGAAGAAATAAAACACTATGCAATATTGGGGTGTTACATTCTCCCCTCCTTCAATAAATTTCATCCTCGCAATTTCAAATTGTTCTTTGAAAATAAAAGGTTGAAAATAGAAAATATCTTTGTGGGAAAACCCACATCGGAAATTGGGTTACAAAAATTTAGTCTTAATATGAGGAAAAGAGAAATGAAAGGGTCACCACAAAATTATGATCTCGATTAGAAGAACAATGGTGGAAATTAGAGACATATAATTGGAGGAAAAACGTAAATATTTATAGGTAGTGATTGAGGTCATCAATCACAAACAAGTATAAAATTGAGGTCCTTAAATTCATCAATCTATGATGATTTGAAATACCATCGGTTCAACAAAACATAGGGTATTAGGATAACACATTTTTGGTTTTAGGATTCCTTAAATAAAGTATAAGAATTAATTTCTTCATTGAATAAGAGAAGAAGAAAAATATATTCTTGATAAGTATAGTTCCAACCTTTAACTAATTTCTACCACAGACTCATCTTTCACTCTAAAAGATTATAGAACTTAAAAAATAATATTCTATTTATCCTATTAGTATAGGGTTAAAAAATGAATTTATAATTAAACTAGAAGAACCATTAAAAAACGAAATTATTCAATCCAGGACATCACGTGGGTCAGTGGTAGGTGATACACCCTTGTCGCCCTTCGGTTGTGGGTTCAAGTCTCACGGTCTTGCCGGACGCGACGGGTTGTCGCCCGACCTCCGAGTTGTCCTTTTATGGCAGTCCAAAATAATCCAAACTAGAACTATCCAAAATACTTCAGTCCAAAATTTATAAGGAAGGTAAAAACAGTAAAGATCCTTTTTTCCACGTAATAGAATGTGAACACCTTCATCATGTATTCTTTTAAAACACTGCAACATCCTGAATTACCATAAAACCTTATTGATTAAATTCATGATCCCTTATTCCTTAAAGAATAATAGATATACTCCTTCAATCCAAAAATGTTTAAAACCCCAAAAATGAAGGAATATACAAATCATTAATCTGTTTCAAGGTAGTCAAGAATATCCAATATAATTTATCCAAATCAATCATTTATTATTCCAAAATCACTACCTCGGTAACAGAACTATATTATGGTTTATCATTCTCTCAACCATATATTTTCCCAAAATTTATCTTGCTATTGAGTCACTTTTCATTGTTCCACACAATCTCATGTCCTTAATGAAATAGTACTACAGTACAATCCTTATATACTCCATAATTATTATAACAATTACATTGTTAATACAACACTCAAATGACATAATCAACATAAGAACTCTAATCATTCCTTTTCATCAGTGGTAGTATCCTAACTTGATTATTATCCAATAGCATCATTTGCGGTATAGTCTGATGACTGGGACATAGGTTCACATAGTGTCCAGACTCCTTGCAAATGAAGTATTGTACATTTGAAACCATTTTCTTACCCTTGTGGTCACGTACTTTGTGCCCTTTTCCTCTACACTTATAACAAACTCCCTTTACTTTCAGGCAAGTTCCAGGGTGTTTCTTCCCATAGTTATCACATATGGGAAAATTCTTCTTTTCCCTCTTCCCTTTATCCGTCTTTCTCTCTTCCATCCTTTTCTTCTCTAGCTTCCCTTCAAAGCCATAGGACTCAGTAATCTCTTTACTTATCATCTCAACACAAGATATTATTTCTTCATATGATGATAATACATGGGAGACTATTTCTCTTATAAATTCTGGCTTAAGACCATGAAAGATATGATCCTTCTTTCTCTTTGGATCATGTGCAATGCTGGAGTTCTCATTCCTTCTACTGGGTGCCATTTCTAAATAATGGCATACACTAGATTAGTTTATGAATAACAATACATATTCACAAACTTGTAAAACACATAACATAAATTAAATAGTTTATGGATATAATCCATAATCATAAAAATGTTTTCTTTGAGGATGTATATACTCATAAATCCTTCATAATGATTTTTAATGAAAATGAGAGTTATCCTAATCATATCCCTCGAGAGTGTCATAACCAAGAGTGCAGCAAGGCCCGTTGTCATGCACCAGTTCTCGTTCGAGTCTAGATCAAAGCGGTGTTTTCGAGTTTTACCCCTAGGTATATCTGTGCTAGAGCCGCCTCTGCCTGCTCGTATCTAAACAGGGATGTATTTCTCGGAAACTCACAAAATCTCTACAATACCATTATTCTAGGAAGTTCTTCTATACTAATCCTCAAAGTTCATCTTAGGTCTACGTGCTCTAATCAGAGTTTATCTAAATCTAGCTTCCAAGGTCTGTACTAAACTTCCTCTGATACCAACTATAACGCCCCGACCCCAGTTACCCAGAGTCGGTACATTATTACATAACATTGGCATGATCACAAGAAGGATCAAATCTCAAAAGATCGATTGGTTTAGTAGCCTTGGAAATACTAGATATATTCATAAAGTTTTACATTACATCATAAAAATGAAAACTAAAACAACATCTTTTCTTCATATTCCACACTCATATCCCCACATACTATCCCTGAAGGTCACTCATAACTTACTTCTTCACATCCTAGGAAAAACAAAACATAGAAAAGGGGTGAGCTCAAATGCCCAGTAAGGATAACAATATAGCGGAAACTTTCAAAGATAAGCATAAACATTTAAGGCAATGTATAACTAAAACAAAAGCCTTTTAAACTTGAACTTCAACATAGTATGGAAAAAGTAAAATGAAATAATTCCATTTACTTATTCACATGGATATTCTACTAATCAAATAATCACATGCAATATCAATAACCACTTTCATAATGATGGAATGCATAATGCCAGACTATCATAACCACATAGCCAAGGCCTCGTGACAAGACTAAAAATAAGATTTTTCCAAGGCCTTGTGCCAAGACACTAGTTTGTCTCATGAGACCTACCGATGCATCGAGGAGCTATAGCGGGCTCCACCCATCACATATTAAGTCCAATTCATTCCCATATGAAAAGGTTTAAACATAACATAAACATTCTTATTAAAACTAGCATACAAAATGTCAATACTTTCACCATAAACTATGAATGGTATACAAATAGCACATACACAGTCAAACATATCACAAAACCTTCAATACAATATAGAAGATTTGTATCATAATAAATCAACTTCAAATAAGCGTAAAATCCATCAAAGGATGTTGACATAGATTAAATCAAAACTCTTTTTAGATAAATATCTATTTCTATTTTGAAATCATTTAAGAGTCATATATTTATAAAATAAAACATTTTCCTTGAAAATATTCTAATAAGCTTGTAAGGGAAGCTTCGACGATTTTATAACGGCGTAAAATAACTGAACCCGCCATATAAGTTAAAAAATATTCTTACCTTAATTCTGTTGAAAAGGTTAAAAAGCACCTTGTTTGGCAAACAACGGAAAGATTCCTTTATAAAACTCTTATAAAAAGTCAAACAAGGGTATAAATGACTATAACCCATATTCTTTTAAAATTTTTTGAAATGCATTTTTAAGAAACATGGATTTGGATGATAAAGAGATCCCAGTAGATTATTAAGTATAAACAACCTCGGATAATGAAGAGATTGTGAAATAACCCTTACCTTGTATTTTTCCTTGGTTGGGGTAGGTTAAACTCCTGTATAATGGTTAAATAATTGTTATTAAATTTTAAAAGAATCATATATATTAATATGATATCATATATGATCTTTTAACACTGATTTGTTAATAATATCTTAGAATTATCGTCGTTTCAGGTGTTAACTTGCTCGTTTTCTTTTATATGTTTTGTTACATAAGTCATGTTTGTTATTAATAGGTTGTATCTTATTCATATCCAGAAAGATATCAAGTCCTTAAACATCATTTTTAAATCATCAAATGATCATTATACTTGAATGGATATGATGGAGAATGAATCTCATCGCGTTCGTGGAGATGGTAGTCCGTACGTACGCAGGAGCGACAATATCATTCTTTTGATATTAAAATAATATATAATTGGATGGTATATCATATATACAGAATCATTATCATGTTATATTTATTATTTACATGAGTTAAACATCATTATTATACCCTTCCAAATAATAATTTATTGAATAACAATTACACCACGACGTGGAGACGGTAAGCCGTACGTACACACGTATAGTGACATGTTATTCAAAGGATGGATAGAATAGTGAATATTGTTGTACCATATTTATAATAAAATCACAGTATATATATGATACTGGAGTTATTATTTTATAATGGTAACAACAAAGGAAGAAGAAGTGGAAGAAGAAAGGAACTTGTAAAAGGGTGGTGAAATCATTACCTCTTCTTCGGGTTCTTCCTTTTGATTTGATCAAAAGGGCTCCTTAGGTTAGCTTTATGATCAAATTAAGGACTCTAGGTTGTATTGATGGAAGTTGAAAGAGTATTTGGGCAGGTTTTGGCCGAACCAAAAGGCTTTGAAGGTGTGAAGAAATGAGAAGGAGGAGTGCCCTTTTATAAGAGGTGTGAGGGGCACCTTTGGAAATGCTAGAAATATTAATTTATAATAAATTCATATTCGGTTTATAATGGATCCAAAGTTTATTATTCAAAGGTTAAGGTGGTTATGGGTTGAAAACCACTCAACCAATAGAATTTAGACAGGTTTTGGTACTTATATTAAACTTATATTTAAGTATTAACTCTAAGTTAATTAGTTTCACTTTTACAATGTCTCTTTGTATTTTTATATTATATGGTTAATAAACTTACTATATACATCCAAGCGACCCCCAAGTGGTCCATTAATGATACACCTATCATGATATAAGTCTCTTTTCCTATCCTTAGATTTTTAGGAATTTAATATTAATTAATAATATAATATTTGTTTTAAAAACTCTTTTATGTCAATTTTGAAACTACTCAATAGTTGATTTTTGTGAAACTCATAACAGAATGATTACTTCGAAAAAATTTAATTTAATCATTCCTAACATGTCATATTAACTTATAAAATTCTTTTAATTCATAAAATGTCTCAAATTATATTTATTTGTGTATTTATAATATCAATTATTTTAATTTTTCACTATTATGGTATTAGGGCATCATCATTGTGTCATTAATAAATTAAATTATTTAAAGTCTAAAAATTAAAAATAAAATATCATTATGTAGGAAATATTTTTATCTTTATAATTAATATTTATAGTTGAAAATCCAACATATATAACCCTATGTAAAAATTGTTTTTCTAAAAGATATATGCTTATGTCATTTTTGTACTTATTTTAACTTAATTAAAATTAAGTGTCCCTATCACCTACAAGTGGCTCCATGGGGTCCCAAAATTGACCCAAAGATGTCTATGGTCAAAAATATATCAACCAATAAGTCTAGGACACGTTTTAGGATAATTTAGTATTATTATAATATTATTTTTTAACCCTTATTTACCGGATTTACCCTTAACCATGGAAAATAAAATATTTACCGAAGTAATTATTCAAAATGTCTAAAAATAAAAGTTACCTATTTACACAGTTTGAACATCCTGATTCCAAATATGGAATCCATTTTTCCAAATTCAGAACACAGAATTGGTAGAAATTAATTTAAAATTAATTCCCGTTGTTAAAACAAAAAGCGTGTTTCTAAGAGATAATAACTATCAAAAGATTGACACTTGTTTATGTCCCGTTTAATTGTAAAATTATGTCCAATGACCAACATTGTATTAAATGATATAAATATATTCTAAATATACTTTCAAACCACTCAAATTCATAATTTATCACTACTAATTATTTTGATTAAAAAAGTTTTTTTTAATTAAAATTTAGTAATTTTCACTATTCATCAAAATATTAAAGTTATCCGAAAAGTACCAAAATTTCACCTTAGGCTAAATTCGATATTCCGAATCCAAAAATGAAGTCCATTTTGAAATATAAAATATATATAATTTCAAAAAGTAGGTATTACTATTCATAACAGCTAGTTTGATTGGTTATGGTGTGTTAGAACTCGGTGTTGCGTACAACATACGTTATCACATTATTCAAAGAGAATCATACCGTAGAAGCTTGAGGTGTTACATTGTAGATTTTTTTATGTCCCCATTATAAATAAATTTATTTATTCAAATCGAATATATAAAAGTTTAAAATACTGGATTTGAAAAGGGTTCACTATTAAAGTTGGTAAAAGTGCATTTTTGAAAAATACTTCTTTTATCTGAAAAAAAAAAGAATTTGTTCTTACATTATGTCTAAGAAACTAATAATATGGATTCTAAAATTATAAGTATTATAGAAGGTTCAAAATTTAGTTAATACTATTCATAACCTCTTTTGAACGACTGGTTTGGTAATTCATAGTGCGCTTGAACTCGGTGTTGCCTGTAGTGCAAGTTATTGAATTATTTTGAAGAAATAACACACTATGAAATCTTAGGGTGTTACACTAGAAGCTAGGGAAAGTTACAATTCATGGATTCTATGAATTATCCATGGACCTGGTCATCTCAGAACTAGTAGAAATTACTTCTTCGTTCATCAGACTAATTTCTTTTGCAACCCCTTCTCTTATCTTGCCGAGTTGGGGGGGTTATTGGCATCTAGAGGGTCCTACACAGATTGATAGAGACCTCTAAACTAGATCTAGTTTAGGGAGTGGATTAAGAATGACAGAAGTTTCATTAGTTTTTCTAATTCTTTTTCCTGGGGCTGATGGGGCCACCCGGGAATTGAGACTGGTCCACTGCAAGGAGTCTTATATCCTTTGGGCAATGGTGGAGAAATCTCAGAACCCATTTGTGTACTTCACAGGGATGAGTGGTGTCTTTAATTGAGATTGTTCCACTACAAGGAGTCTTTTATCCTTAGGTTGTATGTCAAGCCTTTCCTTATAGAGATGAAGTGTGAAACTCTTTAATTCTCTCACTACATGTTGTTCATGATACCACTAAATATTGTTTTAGGAAATTTTGAACTAAAATAGAAGAGAAAGGGTAACTAGAGGTCCTACCATCTTTTGATCAAGTTAGATGGAAAGATAGTATACCACACAAAGGATGAACCTTGCATAGTTCACACAAAGAACCTGAGTTTCACTACTTATTGTTGCTCTGGGGTGGCAATAATGGGGTGACAGTAAGATGCATAGTGAATTAGATTTTTTATGGGTCTCTAGAACCATTGAATATTGGGAATACAGGGTTCTGGAAGTTTGGAGGTGATGTAAAGTTGCTCACCCAATCATGGTAAGGTTTTCATTCTGGTTGTATCGGAGCACGTCTCTCTTCCATGGATTTTAGTCGGGTGACCAATTGCTCAAAGGTATTCAAGATCCATTGATGAATATCATGTCGGACATGAGCCTGAGTGGGTGTGTCAAGAGTAAAATCTAGAAGTGACGGCACTGCAGGTATTTAGGGTGGATACCCAACTATGTGTATCCTTCGTGAGGTCTCCTAAATGTATTTTGGATGCTTCTTCAGTGGAGAGAAGTATTGATGTCCTTCTAGGGCTGGATTTGAGTAGTTCGATGGTCCTAGTGCTGGATTAGATGGGCATTTGAACTTAGTTAATTTTACTAGGATGAGTTCTCGTGAAAGGAGAACCTCTTTTGAGGAAACTTGTTGATATTCCACTTGAGGAACGCATCTGTAATGATAACTTCCCCGACCCAGCACGACATTGGTTCTCCTGACCTCTCACATTTCTTCCTCCTACTTGGCGAATATTTCATCGAGCATGAGGGACACATTATTTGGGAGAGGAGGAGGTGATTCATAGATGATCTAGGATTTTTTTCTTCTCCTTGTTGGTGATTCATGAGGGAGGTATTAATTTGTTTACTCAGGGTGTCCCAAATTTAGGGTAGTTCTATAGTTCTAGGTATGCACACCATCAGGCTCGGTGTGGGATGCCTCGAGCAGGGAACCATATTCTCCAGAATCCTATCCATTTGCATTATTTCCCGTGAGATCTATGGGACTGATGTTCACCATGTTCACTGATTCATACCGCATTGGCGGCAGTGTACCTGATGTTGAATGGTATGAGATATTTTTGCATCCTTTGTTGGATGTTATCCTTTCATTCTATGTTATCCATTGGATTTCTTTGAAATGATAGACCTAAAGGTAGCCCGGA
This sequence comes from Viscum album, assembly GCA_963277665.1. Classification (NCBI taxonomy): domain Eukaryota; kingdom Viridiplantae; phylum Streptophyta; class Magnoliopsida; order Santalales; family Viscaceae; genus Viscum; species Viscum album. Next base: position 1,441,762,965 of record OY728159.1, read on the forward strand.
TCTGACCACGCAATATGACCTCATCTAGGAGGATATGAACCATGAGATGGGGTTGAACGAGTGACCTCTCTACTCATCATTCTTCCTAGATGGGAGAAGATAGATGTCCACTGTGTAGGAATTTGAGGTAAAAATTTCCCTAGCTATGTGGGCTGGGCTTGATTTTATTATTCCATTGATGCACTATGGCCCGGATGTGTTAGTATTATGAGGGAATTTTGGGATAAAAATCCCCTTAGTCTTATGGGCTAGGGATGTTCCCGTATGGTGGTGGTTTCTACTACTATTACCTCCTTTTTTATTCCCTGCACTCCTGTTCAGGTGTGAGATGTATATGGAACTATATTTGCATGAGATTTATTTTCTTTTGTGGAAATGATGACTACTTTCTTGTTGGATTCTCTTAGGCGTGAAGCCTGCTAGATGTTCTCAGTTTCCTAGAACATAAGATTTTTTAGGGATCGATCTCGTCAGGCCTGGTATTTTTTAGACTTAATTCGGGCATGTTCTTTTTGAGAGTTCCACATTTCCTAAGCAGGGATTTCATTTGATTTCTAACTTTGGGTAATGTCATTGAAAGATTCCATTTCAAATGAAGTCTGTTGGATGGGACATGGGGTGAAGTGTAGAGCTCCATGTTCTCCCAATCCTTGAATATGGACTCCAGACATGGCATCACCGGTGAGGCAATGAAACTTGTGTAGTGTGTAGAGGAAATCCACTTCAAGGTTTTTCTTCCCCCTTTCTGATTATGGACACTATGAAGATGAGAGGGTTTCTATGTCAATTAGACAACAAATCTCTCTTAATATGTTGACATAGTCTATATATCCTTAATAGGGTAAGAAATTTTCTTTTAGCTGGAGAAGAGTCATGCAGATATTGAGGATAATGTTATGCATACACTCCTCCGACAACTCCCTTAGTATGTCTAAGTGGGAAGTGGTCATGTTCGAACACATCACCGGTATATTATCTTTATATAGTATTCATCTCACGAGTAACATACCATTTTGTTGTTCTTTCGGGGACTCCTCTACATGATATGCCCAACTTGACTACTTCTTAAGGATTTTGTTCCAAGTAGTTGGGCTAATAGGAGCCTCATAGATATGTGATCAGCACGGGGGTGGCTCAGAAGATGAGTGTGGCCCTGGACCATCCTATAGTTGAGAAAGGATATCACTCGCCATGGATAGATTGTTTGACATGTTTGACTCAATTTTTTTATGTGCCTCAGGATAGAATGGATTTCTCACATTTGTACCGAAAAGGGGAGGAACTTTTTTCCAGTGGGAATTCTGATTGCAGGGAGGGCCTTCGCAATCAGTGCTACAATATAGAGGTATATCATTACAACTAGATTCCCAACCATAGGGAATTTCTCTATGGCGTATACCCAGGGGAGGACCTTCAGGGCAGGATACATCAAGGGGAGGACCTTCTTACTAGTTCATATCACTAAGGGGAGGACCTTCTCAATGACTTCTTTAATGGTGAGGACTACTATGATAGCTTGATATCTTGTTGTAGGGAGATTTTTTATAGTGTACATCATGTGGAGGTCCTTCCGGATGTATTGGAATGAGGGGAGAACCTTCTCGTTTCTTGAGGTTGATATTGGGAGGACCTTTGAAGCAACATCTATTACGGGGAGGGCCTTTGCAATGGTAGTCATCGTGGATAGGGGTACCATTATGACTTGACATCCAACTGCAAGGAGAAGAATATATGTAGTGTATACCTTAGGGAGTACCATCAGGGCGTACATCAGTAAGGGGAGTGCCTTCTTGCTATCAGTTCTTCTGTTCAAGGGGAGGTATATGATGAAATGTATAAGGAGATAGACTCTTGGGATCGATCATTCCTAGTCCATAGATTAAACCTACGTGGATGCTCTAGGGAGGACCTTTGGAGCTACTGGTAGCAAAATTACAGGGAGGGCCTTTGCAACTTCTATAGCCGCTTCTATAATTTGGTAATATATTAATAGGGTCGTGATCCTTTATTGATATATGATCTAAGGAATCCAAAACTACAACTTCCAGTAGAGTGGGATCATGTATATACTCTTCATTTTCCAGTTTCCTTTGGTGCATTTCATTTTTTGGTCGCTCTCTTACGGGTAACCGGGTCCATCTGCTATTGGTAACAGCCTTCATATATTGATCCTTGATTTTTTGGTTCTTTTGATGCCATTAGGATATTCCAATGAACATCTTGAATTTTGGTAGAGATATATGTCTTCCCTAGAGTGGAAACCACATTGGAAAGGCATCCACCAGTTAGGATGGGTATATATTCCCAATATGGTTGTCCTTGTATCGTGGGATATTTCTGTCGACCCTCCTAGACCAGAGTAGGGATGCATAAATACTCTAGAGTGACTAACCCATTTTGCGAGCAAGTCATTTCGTTCAAGGAAACCAGTTCATGGGCTTGGTTCCTCGCCCCTTTCACTGATTCAATGATATCTTGACACGTTTTAAGGATATGGTATGGAATAAACATCTTATATTCTATAATGGAAAGGATATGCTGAGATATATCTTTTCTGAGAACATGTATAAAGGCTCATTATGATGTCAGAGTGGGAGTTTGTTCCAACTCTATTCCTCCAAGGGTTTCCAGTGGATACTGGCAGTTCTCTTGTGTTGGGATAGAGGAATGATTCTGTTACCAGTTTTCTTCTCTGGTTTCAATCATATTTGACTGGTTAGCTTCTTATTTATGATCAGGTATTTTCATCTAATATCTTGACACAATATTTTCCTCATATTATTTTTATGCATCCTTAAGAAATTGAATCTAATCATATTTTTTTCCTCCCAATTTGGATGGAATGATTTATATGCATTAGTAGGTATTTGTGCCTGCATGTAGCTGGTTTCCATCCTATTTGGATGATTGGATTCTTGTGCATCGGCAGATATTTTCATCTACCTATAGTTTTCTTCTCAGTCTACATTGTGGGACTAGCGACCACTGGTGGGAATGTGCATATGCTCATTTTGTTCCACCCTATTTCTGTGGGGATCTTGAGTGGAGGGGCAGAGTTGTAGGTATTCCTATTGAATACCACTGTGTTTGTATAGTGGAGTTCATCCTCAGGAATCAAGGTGATGGAATTCTCCTAATTTTATGTTTACCACCCTCAGCGGTAGGCTGGAGGGGCCTGTTTACTTTAGACATCAGCATATTTTCTCATTATATGATCCTCCTTAGGGTGAGGATACTTGGTTGCCTAGTTTTTGAGGTAACTCTCTATGGTAGGGTCCTATTAGTAGGATGCTTTTGCAGCTAGGAAGAAGTCATCAGTGTCGACTTCATCTACTTTCCTGACATAAGGGAGGTACTTGTTGTCATGTTCAGAGGATAGGCTCTCCAAATGGTTCAAGACGACCACCGGTGCCGCCTTGTGTTGGGGTGCCGGTTGTGGGTGAGGAGGTGGATGGAGATCTTTTTCAAATTGAAGGGCTTGTCTTGCAACCTCCACTGTCACGAGAGTACCATTTTGGTAGTTCTCTTTAATCAGTATGTTGGATACCCATCATTGAAGATGTCTGGAAGTCGAGGGGTTCCAACTCTTCATTGAGGCCCTGACCACCTATGGGATCACTGAGGTGTGTGTCTGCATTGGTTTTTGAGGTTCCATTTGGATTAAAAATTTATCTTTGGAAACCTTAAATACATATATAATAAATATATAGACAACAAAACCCTATCAAAGTAGCATCTCCTGATCATATGCAAATTTTACAATTCGGTATATCCCCATTCAATTTTTGCGAGGTGAAGGGGCTTCAGTGGGGTAAAACTACCACCTTGGTCGAGGATTCAAGTCGAGTTCACCATTTTTATTTTGACCTGATCCATGTCGCACCACATATTTATAGGGAGAGACGGTCCCACCATGATTGGGGAGTGTATCGTTCTTTTTATGTTATTAGGGAGGTGCCACATTTTCATGATCCTGACAGATGATTGAAAGGGGGTTATTTGTCTGTGGAATCAGCATATGCTGGTTAAGATTCCCTTGAATGGTCACTAATGGGTTTATTAGTGGAGATAGAAAAACCCAACAGCCCTAGTATCTATGATTCATGGACCTACTTTCCAAAGGCAGGCATTAGTTGGATGATGATTTGGCCAATGATACTTCAGGACTCCACTAGTTGAGAGGATGTGAGTTGGGGCTCATCACACCCTTTTGGGGGAAATTATTGCTAACTATGGGACTCTCTTATAGATTTAATCCATGTTCATATGTCATTGAATCCTTGGTTCATTCCCAAAGAGTGTATCCATGGGATAAACCTAGGTTGTCGAATCATCATAGATATACATTGATTTGATGCTATGGAGACAAAACTGACTTAAGTCATGAAATGAGGCACTCTGGATTTTACCGTTATCTAGGAGATGCAGAAGGCAGTTTGATGTTGGGGTCAAACTAATAAATGGGATTCCTACGTATCCTTGTGAGAGGAATCAGAGCCCATATAGTTCAGTGTCTCTTAACTGAACACATCACCTTTCTAGGCTGTGTGATAGGGGTGCATCTATGAATTTTAACATCATGTGGTGAGGAAATACAGTTGAAATATGTCTGGTCAAGACTTGGTGAGGGACCCATGTCAAGAAAGAAGAAATTTCCCATGAGATATGTGGTCTCTCATGGGGATGTGACCCTACCGAGCACATGGCCTGAAAATATTAGGTTTGATTTGAGGGTCAGATTTGGAACTCAGAGAGGCTTCCCACATATCCCAGTCAAATGGGGAATCAAATTCCACAGAGTTCTTTAATAATGGGGAATTATACTCTAAGGAATCCTAGCATGATGGAATGGTTTCTTAGGTCTTATGCAGAGGTGTTGTCTACTTGGGGGGACATGATTGAGTGAACCTTTTTGGGAGGTCACCCCTTTGAGCTCAGACATTCAAGAAGGCATTCTATGTATCATAGATTGAATAAAAATCATAGTTCTTATAGTTCATTTAGATTATGGATTATACCTACGAGGAGGCCCATTTTTGGGGGGAATAATTTGCAAACCCTTTTGAAAGGGAACATTTTTGAGCTCGGCCTTCAACCAAGCATCCTATGTATCTTGGTTTGAACTGGAATCAGAGTTCTCGTAGTTAATGATTTGAGGTGAATTGTGTGGAAGTTGTGATTATCAAAATTTTATAAGCCCATGTGATTCACGCACAGTGTGAGAAATAAGTGGATGTGAAAGATTCAACAAACCACAAACTTTCTCTTTCTTTGATGGAAGAGGGTGGGACTATGGTGAATGAAGTCGATGCTACAGTAGGTGAGGGAGCATAGAAATGAACCCTTCAATGTGAAATGAAAGTAATGTTCATTAGGTTCGGCCCAAAATACTAGGGGTTTACTCTTGGTGGGATTCCCTAAGATGTTTTTTGGAAAAGGGGGGTAATTTCACCTCTCCTAAAAAGTAAATTTGAGAATGATTCCCTTGACTAATCATTGTTCCTCATTGAAGTGAAAATAATGTGATTTTATATGATACCTGGAATGGGGAGTTTCATGTCTGTATCACAAGGATGGACTTCAGGTTACCATGGGAATGTAGACGTAGATACATTTCGGGGGTTCGAACCATTGTGGGGATAGCCTATGTGACTCTACTTACCTTGAGTATGTAGACTCATAGGGGTGCACTGATGTGCTCAATGATCTGATCATATGGGCTTGGTGGATTTGAAATAGGATTTCCCCTAATACCAGTGGATTGGTTTGCAAAGAATATATGGAGGACTGGATGGTAATGGAGGAGAATGATAGGAGCCGGAGGGAAGGACGCCTGAAGGCACCCCATTCCATGTATTTTTTTATTATGCGAGATAAGGGTATCCCTTCAAACCATAATTCTAGGCAGGTAGAGGGGTCATTCACGTACTGACGTAGTATGCGAAAATGGCCATGGACCACCATGTACCAAAGTGTTACAAGGTCTTGGATGTGGTCTGTAATGCTGATTTAGGATTCATCCACATACTAATGCAATATACAGTGCATGGTTCAATCCCTATAGTGATGCACTATGTAGAGTGTCGTATTGAAGAATGGTCTTGGAGCCTGTGGTTCATGGTGAGTTCATCCGCAATGAGTTTATGGTTTGAAATGACAAAAATTAGGTTCACTGTTCACTAATTATTATTAAGTTCCTTCTTTTTATAGTTCACAGTTGGTTATACATGAAGAAAAGTGGCTCGTGATTTTCACTTCATCGGTGATTCCAAATTGAAGTTAGAATCTCCCCTATATCTAAATTCTTTATCCAAGACTCTAGGGTTTCCTTTGTTCTCTCTTCCACCCATCTCTTCTCTCTCTTCATCAGTCCACTTTAAATTCCTCCTATGTCCCTTTTATATAAAACTATGGAAATCATATCTAAAAGCTTGTGGCACCATTTGTAGAATCCCATAAAGATATATCTCAACCCACGGAAGTCTCGGTCAATCAGGGTTTGCGGAGGGGGTGGTTCGCGAGTCGTAGTTCGCAGAACCCTATCATCTTTCTCTGTTTGCAAACTACTAATTTTCTGGGATGGTATGTGGATGGGATTTCTGCACATAATTCCTCCAACAACATAGTTCGAAGCATTTTGGGTTTTTTGGCCATCATCCCATGGGCCGAAACCTCATGGGACCTTCCATGTACCATGGTTCACAATTCATGCGCTCCATGAACCTTTCCCGGTGATGGTACACCGGTAACTAAAACTCTTTAAAAATTCAATTTTTTCAGGTTTTTTCTCAAATTTACAATTCAATTTGCTTCCATTTTCCTTGCTGGACTTGAATTAATGTTTACTTCCTTCTATAAAGATCTTGTGGGAGTATTTACTTCCTCTAGTAATGTTTTTAGAACACTAAAAGGAATAATATAGTTTATTTAAAGGATGTACTAGACCTAATAATACCTTTTATAGAGAAGAAAACATGACCTAAGTGTTCTATCGTTTTGGATAGGTGATCATAACCAATGATATTTTTTATTGGAGGTATAACCATGTGTGAAACTATAAAATATAGAAATTTCCAAATAATAATAAAAAATAACCAATAGGAAGATACTAATGAAAAAATCTAGCATAAAATAGATGATCATCAGAACTTCTCATTATTGATGAACTATAAAGAATCGGATAATCATAAATGTCTCAATAATTTGAAAGTGATAAACAATGTAGCTTGACAATGTTGCAACACTTTAGTGAATTGATAATTGTGTCAAAGTCGATTACCATATCCTTTTTTTATAGATTAACCACCAATGGTTATATATCATGATCACCAATTAAAATTACCCATGTAGGCAGGTTCTTAAATACACATATTAGTAACTAATGTTAATAAATAATAATACATGGAAATATGTTATCATTACCTTGGTTATAAATATCTCACACATAATCCCTTCACAAAACAACTTAAAACAGCTTCACAAGAATTTATTAGAATTTATAATTAATTATAAAATTAATAAAACAAATATAATTAATCAAATAATCTTACAAAAAATGAAACTAATCAATGTACTAAGAAAAAAGAGTATCACACTCTTCGAGGGGAAGAACACTACCAACCGAATATTGTAATTGAGAAACACTATATAAGCACGCACCATAAATGAAGTACTATTATGAAAACTAGAAAACTTAAATTATACATAAAATCATTATAACCAGGTTACAAGATTTCAATAAAATGCGTGCGTGATGTGGCTTTACACAATATGCTCAATCCATGCTACATGAACATTGTCATCTTCACTTGTATACTTGAGGATAAATAATGAATCTATAAAAATCACAAGACAAATCATGTTTCATTTCTTTAGACAAGAAAGATCCCTATGTGAAGCATTAAGCTTCACAAAAACAGTACTAGATCATAAGGCATATAAGCCATACAGAAGACAGAGTGACCACGCAAGGACAAACAAATAGACTCCTCACGAACAAAATGTATGGATGATAAGTATATGTGTGGTCAGAATGAATGCTACTAAAAGGACAAGGATGGAAGATAAATTCTATATATAGTAGTTTTCACCCTTAAAAAGAATTCTTGTTCATCGAAATATTAAAAAAATTTATTAACAAAATATTAAAAACATTTATTAAAAAATTAAAAATTAAAATTAATTGAAGAATTAAATGATATTTTCACAGCACTAAAAAGACCCTAATTAAAAAATATATTAAATGTGAGAAATTTTAATTTAATAAAAAATTACGATAATAAAATTCAAATCCCCTACACAAAAAATGTCACTTTTTAATAAATTGAAAAACTTAAAATTTAAATCCAAAATCTCTCCTAACCTCTTAAATTTATCAAAAATTCAAAAACAAATCTCTTGAAAACTAAATTTATTTAATGAATTTATTTCCCATTTAAAAATTTAAATCAAAGAATAAAAAACAATATTTTATTTAAAATTTAATTATTTAATAATTAATTTTCCTTTTTCACAAAATACACCAACTTAAAATAGTTTTAAATATCTATAAAAATAAAAAATTCAGATCAAACTATATTTCCCAACACTAAAAAAATAGTATTAGAGTATAGTAAAAATGTGTTTTCTATAAAAATTTAATATAATAAATGGTAGAAACATTTTAAGGGTATTATCAAAACGAAAAACTACAAATTATCATAATTATAAAAGAAGTCTATAAAAAAAGGACAACATTTTTAAACAAATTAATATATTATGGAACTAATATAAGAATATAAACTCAATATTTTAGATCATGATTCACCATGTATCCCCCATGGTGGATCACAAATCACAATTGATTTCGCGTAGTGGATCTAGCATCAAAACCTATTACCCATTTTGAATCGAGAATCACTTCTAATTTCATGATTATATCATGAGATGTAAAGTTTTACCCAATGAATTAGAGGGAAATATAGGGACCACACATCACTTAATGATTAAACATACACATTTATACCACAAGAAAACATACAACCATAACATCATTAAAACCCATAAATAATAATGGGTATTATAAATATTTCTAATGAAAATTATTCACTTTGTATACCATAAAGAACTCTTGGTAATAAAATGGGTTTTATTCATCACATCATAGAGAACCTGTTGAAAAAAATAGATTTAATATCACCTTCAAATGGAATTATATCAAGATATCATTCATAATTCCATCAACAAGAATAACATGATAAAATCATAGAAAATATACGGGTGTTCAATTATGTCAAGTAACATTATTTATAAATGATAAAAAAATTACATAAGATATATATAGAAATAAGGTGGATGGTTTAATTTTAAAACCACACTTGGACAATCATAAGATATTTAAAAGGATAGAGACTTAGATGAAAAATACATTTAAGGATTTTTGTAAAAATCACATTAAAATAAGAAATATCCTTGACATTTAGAAATCATTTCAAAAGAGATATTTTGTAAATCTATGAGGATGATAGTTCTTAAAGAAAAAATGAAAATATTTACGGAATTTTTTAAATAAAATCATAAAAGGTAGACGTAATGTGTATTCCCAAAGAAAATATTAAAAGAGGTCATTTTCAATATATTTATAAAATGATGAAATTATAAGTCACTTTCAAAAGTCATTTTCAAAAAGGTAAAGTGAAAATTTTGAAAAAAAAATCCTTTGAAAAGAAACATAAATAAATTATTCCCTCTAAAATCATAAATACTATAAAAATAAATTTGGAAAATAAGATAAATTTTTTATTTTGAAAGGATGAATTGTTTTTTGAAATATCTTGTTTGAAAACCCATATCATAAAAACAAGTATTAGATTATTCTTTTTAAAATGTATAAATATAGTCATTATAATCATATAAAATAACCCAAATCATCCCTACAAAAAATATAAGAGAAGATTGATGGGATGGAAAATATGGAATTGAAAAAAGATCCAATTAAGATATGGAGTCCTGTTCTTGATGACGTTATACTTTTAGGTGAGAGAAAAATAATGTAGAAACATTGAATCAAAAGAGAAATTATCCCCAAAAAGAAAAAATATGACATCATATAAATGAAAAATCAATTAATAGTGAGCATATTGAAGTTAAATGTTAAAAAACCATATAACTCAAAGAAGATTATTTGAGTTCCCCAAGTCCCTTACAAAAAGCATAGTTCATAAAGTAAGAAACTTTTGAAAAGTGGTTTATGTATAAAAAACATAAACCCTAATAATTAAAAGATAATATATTACATAATGAAATCATAGGGAATAATTTACCCAACAGATATAAAATATGTTCATGAATAACTATTATAAATCAATGAACTAGAATTGAATTAATAAAAATACTTACAACTTGAGGAGAATTTAAATAAAACCCTCTTGAAAGAGAGAGATTAAAATTGTACATAAATTACCATAAATGAAATATTATTTAATTATATAATAAATAAATTATTTAGCACATACACTACATAAAATTAATTTGGTTCATAATACAAAACATGTTCCAAAGAGAGGAATTTGAGATGAAAACTCTTACCTTAGTACTAATTCATTCTACACTCTCACCAACCATCCTAAATAATTAAATTAAGTTTATTAATTTCATACCCAAAAATATTATTCCTAACTATAAATATATATAATCCACATTAATAATCATTCCATTCATATATATACTAGTTAGTTTTTCCTATTTTACTACATTGGGTGTTTATAATTTTAATGGTTTAAACTAGTTTCGAAGGAGCAGTGTCGGTATTTATTCTTATTCAAAAGTTAACCTTTCCAAAATTATTAATTTTAATGGGATATATGTTTTATAGATAATTATGAAGATTAAATTATCTTTCATTTGAGATTTAGTGTTTTTCATAGAAGATTATGTCAATAGTAAGTATATTTGGAGGACTCTTGACCAACAAAAGGTGTATATTTAATTAATGAATTAAATGTTGATATAAACTATATAGAAAAAAATATTTACATATTTATATTATACAATACCAATAATTATTCTTTCATAACCATACATGATAATGATTTATATCATTGTTCAAGTAGGTGGTAAAACCGACCAAACGTGAATAAAACACAATTAATGGATGAATATTATATAGTTTATTTGAAATATAATTATATTAGTGTAATGGTGATCTTATTTAGTGTTTATAATTCTATAGTATAAAAATTTTATATAATTATAAGGTGATTATAATTTATATAAATCAATTAATTAGAGTTAATAGATTGTTTTCCTCTTGGTGTGATTTTTTTAAGACAACAAATTTTATAATAATTATTTATTGTTCATATCATTAATCGGTTATTAAATTTGAATTAAAATAGACAAATTCATATAACAAAAATCATATTTATCCTTTAAATTCAATCTTTGAACCATCCAAGAATAGAATTATTTAAAAATGAACTCATTTATCCTATATGAGTTAGTACGTACACACAGAGGATTCACATTTTCATTTTTATTATTGGAAAAATGGAAAGGTATTTAATGATTATACCTTAATTATAATAACATATAAGTATATTATTGATACTAAAGTTATAATTTTAATATTTTTTAATGGAATTTTAAAAAGATAAATTTATATAAAATAATATAAATTAGAAAGAGAGGTTAGGATTGTATACCCCACTTCTTGGATTATCTCCTTTCCAAAGAGAATTAATCCCAAGATGGATGGACTTATAAGAAGAAAATAACATAATTAAGGTGGTTGTAAGGGCTTAATAGAGTCTTGGGTTATTGTTTTCCTTAAATTAGGAGGTTTTTTTATAGGGTAATTTAGGAGATTATATCCCCTTCTATAAGTGAAAAGGAATGAAATTTTTGAAAATTCTCATAACTTTTCAATAACGGGAAGTCACTCTTAAGTAAAGTGGCTCCAAAATTTGAGAAATAATGGGGTGGTTAAGAGAAAAGGTTGATAAATCCATAAAAAGTATTTTAGACATGTTTTAAATATGTTTTAATCTCTTTAACCCTTAAATTATTATTTGTTCCATTTTATCCTTTATAGCAGTAACTTTATCAATGTGACTCAAAATAAAGATGTAAATATTAGATAATTCGTACACAATTATTCTAATTTTGAAATTAATTTTGTATGCTTCAACTTAAAAAGGTGTTAAAAATATATTTTAACATAATAAATGTATAATTTAATGAAATTAGTTTTGAGAAATAAATTACTTAAGTTCTAAAGAATCAAGATTAGTTTTGTAAAATGTAATAAAAATTTTAAGAATTTATAATTTAAATAATAAAAAAATGGTTTCATAAATATCTAATTCATGTTTTTATACTAATAATGGAATAAAAGTCACAATATTTATAAAAATAGTATATTGCACTATTCACCTAAAAATCATTTTTTAGAAAAATATAAAAAAATAACCTAAGATAATAACTCCAAGATAAATCCAAAAATGACATTAACTTTTTCAAATTTACATTCTAAAATTTATAGATATTATTTTTAATTAAAATCATAAAATATAGATAAATTCTCTTTTCATAGGAAATTTTTTTTTGATATATTAACTATTCTTTTTCCTATAAATTACTTATTAATATAGTTTTGAATTATTATTCATGTAATCAATATAAATTGTTATTATTCAATCAAAATAAACATATTTCCTTCAAATAAAATGCTAATTTCCAAAAGATACATTTTTAAGTATAAAGTGAGTATGGTGAAAATGACATTTAAAATTTTATAAACAATCATGATATATCTATACATAAAAATACTTTATTACATATTTATATTATCTTAATTTCAATATAAATAACCCATTATCATATCCATGTAATACATAAACATCAAATAGGAATTGGTTGCAGTTTTAGGTAGTGGTTCAACTAACATGATCTTGTGGAAATCCTCTTGAGCTTGTACTTCTCTCACATATGGGTTTTCTCAGAAAAAAAAATTAATCATGTTTAAAATGGTATTAGTAAATTTAAAACCTTAAAAAATATAACTACCTTTAGATATCAGAAAAATGTTCTTCATAAGAAAGGCATGTGATTTTGTTTGTCATTCCTTCCTAACTTCTTTATTGATTTTGTAATATGGTTACTTCAATTTATCCTAGTTAATTTAACAAAAATGTTTTAACTATAAAATTTAATATTAAAAACATCTCAATGTTTTTTATTTTAATTTGGAATATAGTGAAAAACACTTTATTTACTGTAGTATTTATTTAAGGAGAATATACGGTGAAATCATAAATGAATATCCCAAAATATCATCGAGAAACATCATCTAAAAAATATCAAGGATCACTTTTTAATTAAATCAATAATAAATTCCAAAGATACCAATACTATCTAACTAACTCTTATCAAAATAAATCAACCCTTTATTACCTCAACATTAAGTATATATAAAACCTAAGAGTTATCCACACCTCAATCATGGGTTCTCCAAAAGTTATCACTAAAAATGTTGTCTTTTTATGAAATCAAATTTCAAGGTTATTGAAACTATTTAATATATATTTCCAAACCATTAATTAATAATTAAAAAAGAAAAATATTTATATGTTTGACATAATTCTCAAAAAAAATTAGAATCTCCAAGAATGTCATTGACAAATATAACTCACTAATGAAAATAGTTAAGAGTGTCCATATTTAATTTCTATTAAGATATCAACCTCATTACCTTAGGTAAGACTAATAAGATCATATTTTCCATCATAATAGACATATAATAATATCCTAAAAAATTTAATTATACTCTCTTATTTGGTTATAGGACTTAGTGGTTTCTAGATATAGATCATTCTATGATTCATTTTCATGATTCTGTTACAGCAAAATACAAAAACCCAAAAAGGATATCAGTAAAATTAGATAAAATAATCATATTAATATTAAATATAAATTCTATAATGATTTCTCTAATTAAAACTTCATTTAAACCTATAATACTTTCATTTCAACTATGTCACACACAGTTCATCCTATACCTTTATTGGCTCAACCTAGGTTATATTAAGTTTTTAATCTAATACTTCTTCACCATATACCTCAAAGTAACCAAGAAATAAATCCATCGTAATGGTTCATAAAAATAATATGATCAACATAATCATATCACACATGAGTGTCAATCTAGGTGTGTAGTCTTATGCCCCCCATAATGCATCAAGATGATGATTGATTCAATGCTCAACTAACTCTTTTCATAGTAATTACCTCTAGGTAAATCTATGCTAGAGCCACATCCACTCCTATTATCCTGAGAGGGATTTATTTCTAGGAAAACCAACTACTAAATACTTTTCCAATATTTCAAGATACCATCTTATACATAAAATCATCTTCAAGGTTTTTACTAAGGTCCAATAACCTTAATACAAAAAATAACTAATCCTTTTCTAAAATACCAAGTATAGAGACCTAGATTAATCATGCCTTTATTCAATGTAATTTATATAATTAAAAAAATTATATTACATAATAAATTAAACATCGTGAGAATCAATAGGTTTAGTATATTTGGAGACTAGATACATAGGTAATATATATTTTGATGCATGTAAACATTTCCCCATATTTCCATCATTTTAGATCTTCTCCTAGACATCGTGAAAGTTAAACTCATCCTCATGGACTAATAAATAAAAACATAATAAAGGGTTTATATTAATCTCTTATAGGGGAATAATAAATATATCAATATTTTACCTAGGTGAAGATCATAACCTTATTGGAATAAAAAAAGATTAGAAAAATATCTGATTAAAAGAACATGGAATCATAACAACATTTAATATTTCATATTAGGATATCAAGTAATCTCATGTGATTAATTATATAAAATAGTGTAAATTTTATAAAAACAAGATACATAAATCATGTGCTAGTTGTATATCATCGCCACATATCAAAATATTGTCAAACTGACATGAGAATAAAAAATAAACATTTTAGATAATGTCTTTCCTCCTATTTCCCATAGTGGATCAGGCATCACAACAAATTTCTCATAGAGGTATTTGTATCACAACATGTTTCCCATTTTGGATCAAGAATAACAACTCATTTCCCCAATATATAATGAGATTTAAATCTTTTCCCAATGTATTGAAGGGAAAAATCGGGCCCACCTATAACATAAATATTTTCCATAAACATGTGTTCCATAATAAACATTAAACTATCACATAATTAAGACCCAAGAATAGTAATGAGTTTCAAAAAAATTATAATGAAAATTATTCACCGTTTATTCAATAAATAACCCATGGAAAGAAAATGAGTTTCATTCAACACATCATAAAGAACCAATGGGAATAAAATGGTTTTCATATAATTTTATAATGGATTAATTTATGAAATCAATCATGATTCCATCAATAATCATAATATGATAAACCCATGGAAAATAAATGAGTATCCAATAAAATCAAGTAACTTTCTAGGTAAATACCATTCAATAAATATAATAAATCATAAAGTATTTACATCATATAGATAATGGGTATATAGTTAAGATAATAATTTTACTTAATAAATTCATGTATTGAATCTAGGTGAACATCCTTAAATCAAAGGATTCAAAAATACGGTATTCAAATAGGAAATGCATTGGATGAAAATTCGTGGTTATAAAATGAAATTGATTAGGAAAGGAAAATGTAGTGATTATTCATTTTTACAATAGAGAAGACAATTGAATAGGTATTATATATAAATAAGGTGTGTGGTTATATTTAGAAAAAAATCCTTAGTCAAACATAAGATATGTCAATGAATAATGAATTAGATTAAAAATACTTTTAAGGAGTTTGGGAAAATTCATTTCGGAAATAAGAAATATCATTGATTTTTTGAAATAATTTTATAAGATATATTTTGTAAATCTAGGATAAAGATAATTTTCTTTTAGGAACCATGAAAATGTAGAGATAAAGTTTCAATAAAATAAAAAAGGTGGTAGAAATATTTTTTCCTATAGAAAACATTAAAAGATATTATTTTGAAAAAATTCGTGAAATGATGAAGTTATAGGTCACTTTTAAAATTTATTTTTAAAAAGATGAATTGAAAACATTAGAAAACATATATATTTGAAAATTATACTTTATTAAGTGATTTCTTGAAAAAGCATAATGAGTATCAAAAATATGGGGTGGAAGAAAAAACATTTGATTTTGAAAGGATGGATAATATTTTTGAAATACCTATGTTTCAAAAACCCACATCAAAAAATGAGTATTAGATTTTACCTATTAAAATGGTTAAATATAATTATTTGTATCATATAAAATAACCCATATTATCTTTCCCAAAAATAGAGGAGAACATTGGAGAGGGAAAATATGGTCCTCAAACAATGAGACAATTAGGATATACGGGTTCGTTTATGATAACATCATACTTTTAGGGGGAAAACAATAATGTAGGAATATTTTAATCAAAAGATACATTACCCCTATAAATATTAAATATAATATCAAATAAAAATAAAAAACATGTTTTAAGTTTAAAAGAAACAATATAACTCAAATTAGGGGATTTGAGTTACCAAAGTCCCTTATGGAAAATATACTTCATGAACTAAGAAACTTTTGAATAAGTTTTTATGTGTTAATAATTTAAATAAAAATATTTAAAATATAAAATACCAAATAATAAAATAATATTGTATAATTTACAAAACTTATATGAAATATGTTTAATAAGAACAATTATAGCTTAATGAACGAGAATTGAGTTAACAAAAAACCTTACAACATGATGAGAAGTTAAATCAAAACATATTGAAAGATAAAAATTAAAATTAGAAATAAATTTCCAAAAATAAAATTAATTTATGATATAATTAAACAATTAGGTATCGTATACACCACATGAAATAAATTAGATGCATAATGAAAAAACATCTCTCAATGAGATGAATTTGAGACAAAAACTCTTACTTTGGTCCTGATTCATTTTGTAATTTCATAAAACATCCTGAATAATTAAATTAATTTTTTAATTAATACATATTAATAATTATAACCATTTATGACCCCAATTTATAATCATTATATATATAATAGTTATTTTTTCCTGTTTTTCCATATTGTGTGTTTATAATTTTAAGGGTTTCTATTAGTTTCTTAAGAGAAATGTAGGTATTTTCTAATTTTATAAATTTCATACTTATAAAATAATTAAGGTTAATATAAGGTATGATTTATAAATATTTATAAAGTTTAAATTTCCTTTCATGAGTTTTTTAGTCTTTATCCTAGAATATGAGATCAACAACAATATCATTTTGGTGATTCTTAAGCAACAAATGATATTTTCTTAATTAATGAATTAAAAAACGGTAAGCCTTTCATAAAAACTCATTATTTACATATTTATATTATATTATACCATTAATTAAGAATTCATAATCATATATGAAAAATATTTATAACATTGTTCCAGTTGGTGGTTAAACCGAACATACCATAATTAATGGATGATTATGATATGGTTTAGTTTAAATATCATTATAAAAGTATAATAATGATATTATTTAGCATTAATAATTTTTATATATCACAATTATAAATAATTATAATGATAATAAATTTTTTATAAATCCATTACATATAATGAAGAGATATTTTTCCTCTTAATATGCTTGTTTTAAGATGTTTAATTTTATAATGATTGTTTATTGTTAATATCACCAATAGGTTATTAGATATTTATTAAAAGAACCTAATTAGTATTATAAAAATAATACTTAAAACTTAAAACCATTCATAAAACAATCCCTAAATTGCATCATTGAAAAATGAAGTTCTTTATTTGTGGAGGCAGTTGTCTACACACATGCACGATCCACGTTCTTGTTTTTCTTAATGGAAAAGGGGACAGGTATTTAATGTTTATAACATAATTATAATAACATATAAATATAATATTTATATTTATGTTATCATTTTAATATGGTTTAATGGAATTTTATGAATAATAACTGCATGTAAAGAAATAGAAATGAGAAATATAAGTTAGGAACTTATAACTCACTTCTTGGATTATCTCCTTTTCAGAGGGGGTTAATCCCTTGAGGGATTCTATTTTTAGAATAAATGAACTTATTTAACTTGTATAGGAATGATGAGGAGAGGTTTTGGTAGTGTTTGGGCTAAACTAATGTGGTTTTGGGGAGTGGAAGTGAGGATATGAGAGCCAATTTATTAGTGAAAAGGGGCCGCGTTTATATAAATACCCATAAATTTTCAATAATGGGAAGAAATTATCAGGAAATGTGGTGCTAAAATTTTAGAAATATTAGAGTGGGTAATAGATAAGGTTAGTATATCCTCAAAAAAAATTACATGTCTTTTTAACACGTTTCAATCCCTTTACCCCTTGAATTATTACTTTTCTATTTTAGCTTTTACCACGAAAACTTGATTTTACCTAAGGTAAATTATTATTTATGCATAAAAATAAAGTGTTCTCTATTATATTGTTTATACCATCTAATTAAACATTTATGATATACTTTTTTAATACAATTTATCAAGGTGTTAAAAATAAATTTTAATACAATAAATATAAATGTATTAAAATAATTTTTGAGAAAAAAATTACGTCAATTTTATAATATAAATCATAGGTTTTTAAATTATAATAAATATTTTAAAATGAATAATTATAATTATAAAATAAAAAATAATGTAAAAGGTTTCATAGATTTTAATTATTACATATACACCAATATTTGTATAAAAGTCATAGTATTAGTAAAAAAGTTATATTGCATTATTCACCTAAAAAAATAAATTTTTAGAAAAATATAACAATTTAATCGTAATATAATATGTTGAGGATAAATAAAAAATCAAGTTATTTTTTAAAAATTAACATTATAAAAATCATAAATTTCATTTTTAATTAAAAATATGAAATATTGTGAAAAGTTGTTTTTAAAGGAAAACGTCTCTTGGTATATTAACGTTTATTTTTTCTATTAATTAATAATTAATATAGTGCTAAATTTTAATTCATAAAATCAATATATCTTATTATTATTCAATCATAATAAACATAATTCCTTGAAATAAAATTCTAACTTCTGGAAAATAAATTCATTAATCATAAAGTGAATTGGTCAAAAATGTCCATTCAAAAAATAATAATTCATGATATATATATATATATTATCTTGATATCACATTAATTTATATTTATATAACCCTTTATTATCTTTGTATAAGACATAAGAATTAGATAAACTCTAATTTTAGTTTCATGTGGCGGTTCAGCTAACATAGATCCTATGTAAATTTCAATGATCCTGAATTTATCTCGTTTATGGTATTTATCAAACCAAATTTTCTCATGTTCAGCTTGGGATTCATCCATGTAAAACCATAATAAAGCTACCCCACTTAAAATATAAAAAAATGGGATTTGTAAGGAAGGCTTCTCGTTCTGGATACCATTTATTCCTACATTATTTATTGATTTTTTAATATGGTTACTTCAATTTAAACAATATAATTTAACAAATATGTTTTAATGGTTATATTTAATATTCAAAATATATCAAGGTTTTCATTTCAGTTTGGTATAGTGCATGAAAAACACTATTTAATAAATTATTTTTTTAAGGAGAATATACAGTTAAATCTTAGGTCATTACATTAGGAACCCAAACTACACAAGAGTAAGATATTTTAACATTGAGAATTGATTTTGATAGAAACTCCATTTTAAAACTAAGAGATCGTACATTATTTAATGAAATAATTGTGTCATAGTGTCCATAATACCACATTTAAAATAAGTGACATATAAAAAATCAACATTCTTTCCATTGAAAATTATATTCTTATATGTTATTTTAAATCATTCATCAAATCCAATAAAATTTATATTTTTTAACATCTTTTATAATCACAATAATTCATTTAAAATTTTACTTCCAACGGTGAATTTATAAAAAACATATTTTAAACTCAAAAAAATCATTTACTAGCTTTCTATTTTCCTTTTGAATGATCTCAAAATCATTATATATATTACCTTCAGATGATGAACCATAATTTTTCAAAAAACCATTTTCTTTATCCAACCTAGAAATAAAAAATTTCAAAACCTTAACGTCATCATCATAATTAGAAATAATAGTTTTTAATTTATCATTTTCCTCTATTAGCTATGAAATTTCAAAATCAACATTATTATTCATTTTAAACAATTTCTTATGAAATGTATCTAACTTATTGAAAAGTTCAAAGTTTATTGAGGAATCCATTATAATAATTTAATTCTCTTCTTTTAACTATTTAAATCAAGTTCTATCAAAATCAGATTTATACACAGAACAAGAGTTAGAATCAGAATTAGTGTCACCTTCACAATTTGTAGTAAAATAAGATAGTGTTTTTTACTATTTTAATAGAGAATTAGTTTCAAAAAATATTCCTCCCTTTTATCCTTTCATCCTTATATTTATTTTATTGATCCTTTCTTTTTAACCTAGGGAATTTATATTTGGTATGGTCCATATTCTTCCATTCATAACTTTTGATATCTGAATTTTTTTACCCTTATTCCATATCCATTTAAATATATTGTTAAACTTCTTCTTCCATCCATCCTTGGTGTTTTTTTATTTTACACAAACACTTTTAATAATTTAGAAAGCTCAATATTATCACCATATTTTTCAAAAGTAGATGAACCTTCACTTTTATATGAAGAGTCATAAGAAACATGTTTAAATGATTTAAATGCTAATCTGTTTCTTTTTTCATTTACATCACTCTCATTTCTCTTGACCAAAAATTCATATCGTAAAAGGTATTCAATGAGTTTGTATATAGATTACTTGGAAAAAAAATTCTTTCTTCAGTCACCACATTATTGGATTTCAATATTTTTGGTAATTCTCAAAGAATCCTTTCAATAAGAATATCATTCATCATGGTAGCAATAATGTTTAAAATTTTAATAAATCATTTGTACATTTCATAGATGTACTCATGGTCAAACATTATGGATTCTTTGAAATCAACCACTCATTGTCATACATTTCATTGATGTACTCATGGCCATGGCGACGATGGCATAGGTCATGGCCGCACCCCGACCTCCCCTCCCCGGCTCACTCAAGCCGGGGAGTGGGGTTGTTACTCCTCCTTGTTGGGTCGGAAACAGATTGGTTTCAAATATAAACTCAGTTGCGACAATAAAAATTTGTGAGAATCACCAATGTAAACAAAGTGCCAAACCAAACAGAAGAATAACAAATGTGGACACAAATTTTAACGTGAAAAACCATCCTTTACGGAGGATAAAAAAACCACAGGGAAACTCCGAGAAAAATTAACTATGAATCAGAGAGTACAAAAATCCAAGTTAAACCCAAAACTTGAATCACAAATACAGCATAAAAACCTGTGTGAAAAAACACACCCTGATGTGCCTCTGTCACCACTTTGATAATAGTCTGTGACAATACTTCACCCTTCGGAGATCAAAATCGAACTTGCGGCGTTGTTGCAGCACCTCGTTGTACAACCTGATTTTCCACTGCTCGCTGCTGCCCATGCCCTAGAAAACAGTCACCCAAGGATCTTCTCTCCTTGGGTTTTTAAGCACCACCAAATTGTAACTTCCTTGATTCATTGTTTCCTCTTTAATAGGATCCCATAGGCCACATATCTTGATTAAAAAGGAAATCTGAAAATATCTCAAAAAGATATCATGAGATATTACCTGAATCTCATGTTGGCAGATACACTGTGGAAGAATCTTGAATTTCCAAAAAAAATATCTTCAAATCTAAAAGATACATCATATCTAAAAATAATGGAAACACCCATGTCTGGGCTAAACCCCAACAATCTCCCCCTTCATCCCATCGAATAAAGAGATTGCAACCAACAAACTCAGTTGGAAAGAAAACCGGTTGGTATCGCACCAACTACCATCCTCAACAGAAAATATGACATCCCTATTTTATATCTCTGACGGAAACCTGAAAGCTCCCCTGCAAAAGAAATCCAAATGCCGAAGTCTTCTTCATACTTATGTCTGCAGCGCTAATACCAGAATCAACAATATCTGGCTCCCCCATAATTGTGATTGCCACATAATCTGGATCACCTGCAGGAATTACTTGCTCCCTCTGCTCAACATCCTTCGAGTAGTCAAAAACACTATGCGCATCACCTCGATCTTTGATTTCCATTATTTCTTCAATAGTGGCTCTCTCTGAAGAAAAATAATTAGGTGTAAGATCTAAAACACCTGCCATGACAAGCTTCGGCTTCCAAACCATCTTCAACTTAGTCGATGGTCTTTGACTTATGCATGACGATTGCCACTGCCACAAATCTGACGAAGTCCTCTTCACAACTGGATTTTTCACATCACTGCATGCCTTTACATCTGTCCTGTAAATCATGTCATCCATTTTTCCGCATGCATAAACCATCGATCCTCTAGAAAAAGTCCATCTTCCACTGCTAAACGAACTCCTGAATCCATCAGTATAAAGAGAACTAGCAGATAACAAATTATGGAGAATACCTGGAACATGTTTAACATCCTTCAATGTCAGTGTACAACCTGCATTCGTAGTGATACAAATATCACCAACACATATGACATCAGCAGAATATCCATTTCCCATCTTCAATCTACCAAATTCACCTTCTTCATATGAAGAAAATAGTCCCTTCTTTGGTGAAATATGGTATGATGCTGCTGAATCAACCACTCATTTGGTGTACAAATCTGACCTGTGACAATCAATGCCAACTGAAAGTAAATCACCCTCACCATAAACAAGACTTATGCTGGTATCCTCAGAATCGGTTTCATGAGCCTTCTTTTCCTTCTTAAGCTTTTTCAATTCATAGTAGCGTCTCTGCACATGACCCTCCTTGTTGCAAAAGTAGCACTTGACCTTTCTTCTTGTCTTTGACCGACCTCTCTGACTACCGCGTCCATCTGCCACATCCAGAGTACCACTATTACCTGAAGATTCACCATCATTTGTCTTTCACCAAGTCTCGTTCATCAACAACGATGAAATCACATCATCCAACTTCAGTGTATCCTTCCCAAACAACAGTGTGGTGACGAGATTATCATATGAATCAGGAAACGAACCCAAAAGAAGCAAAACCTTGTATTCTTCTTCCATTTCAAAAGGAACTGCATTACCTTTATCATCAATATTGACCTCCACCGAGGATAGCTCGGTCAGAAGTTTGGTGAACTCGTCCAGATGGTTACCTAAATCTCCATTCTCTTGCATTCGCAAACGATACAACCATTTCTTAAAATATAAACAATTTTTGAGGGATTTTGATTTATACCTGCTTACAAGCTTCTCCCAGATCTCCTCCAGATCTGTCAAATTCATCACTTCCCGTAGTGTATTATGACCCAAATACATCTAAATCATGCTTTTCACCAACTCTCGCATATCCTGCCAATCATCATCACTCATCGTCTACGGCTTCTCTGATTTTTTCTTCAACACCTTCGTTGTCTTCTCACGGACCAAAATATCTTTAACTCTTTGCTGCCAAAGTGTAAAATCATTTTACCCGTTGAACAGTTCAATGTGAGAAGAAATCCCACAGCGTGAATCCCCCATATTAATCAGTAAGAAGACGTGGATAACCTCCTCTGATACCAGATGTTGGGTCGGAAACAGATAGGTTTCAAATATAAACTCAGTTGTGACAACAAAAATTTGTGAGAATCACCAATGTAAATGAAGTGCCAAACCAAACAGTAGAATAACTAATGTGGACACAAATTTTAACGTGAAAAACCCTCCTTTACGGAGGATTAAAAAACCACGGGGCAACTTCGAGAAAAATTCACTATGAATCAGAGAGTACAAAAATCCAAGTTAAACGCGAAACTTGAATCGCAAATACAGCATAAAAACCTGTGCGAAAAACCACACCCTGATATGCCTCCATCGCCTCTCTGATAATAGTCCGTGATAATATGTCACCCTTCAGAGATCAAAATCGAACTTGCGGTGTTGTTGCAGCACCTCGTTGGACAACCTGATTTGCCACTGCTCGCTGCTGCCCACGCCCTAGAAAACAGTCACCCAAGTATCTGCTCTCCTTGGGTTTTTGCGCACCACCAAATTGTCACTTCCTTGATTTGTTGCTTCCCCTTTAATAGGCTCCCATATGCCATATATCTTGATTGAAAAGGAAATCTGAAAATATCTCAAAAAGATATCATGAGATATTACCTGAATCTCATGCTGGCAGATACACAGTGGAAGAATCTTGAATTTCCAAAAAAATATATCTTCAAATCTAAAAGATACATCATATCTAAAAATAATGGAAACACCCATGTGTGGGCTGAATCCCAACACTCCCTCGATCTCATCTTCCCCGCGCGACCTTTCCTTTTCCTCCTTCACTGACCCATCATCTCTCCCTTGATTTTCTCCTATCAAAGTGATCCCTAAAGTCCACTCTTATGTGAAGGGTGTTCCATAAGTTCCGATTTCTCTCTTGGAGTTCACGAATGCATGGAAAATGCTAGATCTTACCATGGTATCTCGTTTTGGGAAGTAGTAACCCTTAGATGTCACCTTCAATAAGTTCATTTTCTCTTCATGGAAGCTTTAGGATCAAGTGTTTGTTAGTCTTTTAGATTCAAATCACTTTTAGATTTGTTTTTCATCTAAGGAAGATCTAATCTATGCTTGGGATAATGCTCCGGGAGCTTTGGATGGCTTCTGATTTAATTTATTATGGTGATCCTTCAATTTTCATTTGATGCGTGAATCCCCATTTACAGCACTCTAGATTTCCCTTCCTAGTCTTCCATTACCTTTCCAGAATCCGAAAATTCTTCCATTAATCAAAAATATGATAGGACGCTACATCTATTCAGATGCCCACACCACCACCATTTGTCATCCAGACTCCCAGCGATTCTGCGTATAGGTTGATTTTTCAAAGGGATCATTGGATTCCATCGTCATTGAGATTGAAGGAGAGCTTCATTGGAATCAGAATTTTTTCTATGACTCTTGGGTTCCTTTCTACATTGGTTGACCTTGTCGGGGTCATGACACTTACAAATGATACCGAAGATTATCTGGTGGCATGGCTGATGCGGGCTATGTCAACAAGACAGATATGCCGAGTAGTGGTGGGGATGGACTCCCTTCCAATATTCTGAATGAATTATATAATTGCAATCCATAAGTCATTGTGGTGGAAGAGAATTGTGGTCTGGGTTTTAGTAAGACTATTCAGGACCTATGCATAGATGCGAATAGGACTACTGCAGGGTCTGGTAATGGTTGTATAGGCTCTGGTAAGGGGAATGGCATGGCTAAGGATACCCCATGTGTGGAAAGATCAATAAAGAAAAAACCAGTAAAGAGATTACCTCCAGAACCCAGTATATCTGAGATTTTAACAGGATGCAGAGCGATTTGGCGAGTCCTCCTAACAGCAAATTGTTTGCATAGGGTTCCCAAACCAGTGTGTTGGTCGAGGCACCTTAGGATTTGTACAACGCTCAGTCTTAGGACAAGGGGTACTCTATTAGAGCTTCTAGTCCAAAATCCTAAGGTGCGGTGAATCTTAATACATGTACTTATACGGAGGTTGTGCATGTTGAAGATAACAACAACTTAGACAGGAAGATACATTCTATTGTCAAGGGTAAGGCCAAGGACGGGCAAGAGTGGGAGAAGCCTGCACATGTGATAGGAAAGTCATTTATTACCAGTCAGATAACCAACATGGAGAAGACTTCTTCCTGGCTCAACTTAAACCACCAATTTGTGAGTTTATGTAATTAGGGAGAGCTTGATGGAAACTCCAATTATCCCTATGAGGCTAAGTCTGATGGAGATGTACATCCCTCAAATGACATTATATTGGTAGGAGGTAGTAAAGGTCTGCACAATCAAAGAATGGAGAATGGTAATAAGGAAAAAAGGGACCCGGGGAGCTATATTGTTTCTATGAAGCTGAAACCCAAGGGCTGTATGGACTACTCCTATCTTCCAAAATCAATGGAGACCCGATCAGCCAAAAAAGAGGGTAAATTCAAGTATCACGAGATCCAGTTAGAGGTAGGAGCGGAGTCACAGCAGGTTGGTGCTATAGAGTCTCAATTGGAGGTGGAAGGAGCCTCAAAGGCAGATGCCTAGCAAGAGGAGTTGCATCTACACTCTGAGGAGATAAATCTAGTGAAGGAGGATGTTATTTCTCCTGTACAACAATGTGAGGCAAGATCTCCCAACGGTTTTCATTGCCTGAAGGAAGAGGATTGGGATAATCAGATGGAACTACTCATGCACTATAGTGAAGTAATGAAGGAGGATATCCTGGTGATCAACGCAGAGAGGGAAGACATCGTCCAAATGATGGAATGATCGATCCAGGTTCAAGTTTCTAGGGAGCAAGATGAATGGATTGACAAGCTAACACGTATATTTATTAGTATATTAAATTTGGAGAAGATCAGTAAAGCAGAATATATGAAATCTTAGGACTACCTTGAAAGGCACTATAAAGACAACATAGAGGTTGATCCAGAATGCCAGGAAAGTTCTCTCCATTGCAAACAATTTAGAGAAGGAGATTCCAATCACCTTCAACTTGTGTTTAACAAGTCATAAGTTTCCTTTTATGTTTAAAATGTTTTTTTTAGGGTTCTCACTACCCCCTTAAAATTGTTAGAAAATAAAAAAGTAATCTTGGATGGATGAGTGATATTTAAAGTCCACCAATTGTTATATTTAGTTTTATAGGATGATATATGACTATATATAGTTCTACTTTTGGAAGAGTAAAGTGAATTCATAACTTCAAAATTTAGGACATGTTTTATAGCTTCATTAGTTGTTAAATTATCCAAGTCAACTTTTGGTAATTTTTAGGGTTTTATTATAAAAGTCTTATGTTTTATACCTATGTTTTTAAGGAATGCCTCCATTTTATCATTATAATAATAATTTTAAAAATTATAGAGTTGTGTATTTATTATAGGATTTAAAACTTCAGCTTCTTGACTATCTAAAATAAAAATAGAGATTTTAAATTATAATATTAGGTCAAAGATTATGTTATCTCAAAAACTAATTATAAGTAGAAATAAAAATGACTAGAGAAGAATATTTCCTTTCAAGTTTAACCTCTAATAAAAATTATAGTATTATAGTAAAACAATTAAATGTAATAACTAATCTATATTTTAAAATGGAACTCCTTCGA
The DNA here is from genome assembly GCA_963277665.1 of Viscum album. NCBI lineage: Eukaryota > Viridiplantae > Streptophyta > Magnoliopsida > Santalales > Viscaceae > Viscum > Viscum album. Next base: position 1,441,790,273 of record OY728159.1, read on the forward strand.
TGATAATTGTTGGTCTGAAGATGATGGAAATATTGACTAGAGTAGGGGTGAATGGTTCTTTTAAATACTTTAAACAAATTTTCTAAAAACATATATTTTATTAGTTTTAAAAATAATTTAATGTATTGTATGTTCATCCCAATAGTGTTCAAAGAAAAGTATTGTATAAAATATAAAATATATGAACAACATATTTTTATTGTGATTTGGTTCAGTGAGAACCTATATCTACTCTAAGATCACTTCTTATCCTAGAGTGTATTGGTAGTCTATAAGAATAAAAGGAAGTTTTTTATAGTTGAAGACTCAACCTAGTCTATTACATGACAGACCTAACCTTAACTACCTTTTTTGAGAATAACAAGAACCCATTCCATTCTAAGGGCAGACCAAACCAATCAATGCATTTTAGAAAGGGGGAAACATTACCTATGTGATATTGATTTTTGTTCAGGAGATCATAAATAATACAACCTTTTCATTGGAGGTATAACTATGCATGAAACTATGAAATATGGACACTTCTAAATAGTAGTAAAATAAAAAGAACCAATTGAAATATTTCAAAGAAGAAAATTGTTCTAGAGAAGATGATCATAGATTGTTCACGGTATTGATGAACAGTAAGGCATCATGCAACCTGCAATGCCTTGAAAATTTAACAAATATGAAAAAATTATCTTCACAATGTTTCATAACTTTAAGGAATTTAGAATTGTGTCGAATTCGATTGCCTCGACATCTTTTTATAAATTCACAACTAATGGATATATTTCTTAATTACCAAGAATAATTCTCAATATAGGTGGTTTCCTAAATACACTTAACAAAAATAAATAGTAAGGAGTAAAAAAAAAGAAATATATTATAGTTTAACATTGCACTCATGATTCCTGTGATTGATCCTACATGAAACAACTCAAAAACAACTTCCAAATCCTTAATTATAATTTATAATTATTTATAAAATTAATGAAATAATTATAATAAATAAAATAAACTTGCGGGATAAAAAACTAATCAAAAAATGTTAAAATAGAGAATCACACACTTCATGGTGAATAAAACTTCAAACAAAATACAGAAGGATGTATGAACTTCTAAAAGAATATCTTCCAATATCTAAGGGTTGGATTCATCGCTTGAGAATAATGAATCCATAAAAATCAAGGGATGAATCGTCAATTTTTTATGCATCATTGATTTATATAATAAATATCTTCATGTGCAGCATTAGTCTTCACATGGACAAAACTGGACCATGTGGAAAATAAGGCTCAAAGATGATAGAGTGTACATACACAGATAGAAAATTAGACTCCCCATAGATGAATGGTGTGGACGATATGTATATGTCTAGTTCAAACCCATGAATCAATAAGAACATGAATGGAAGATAGATATTATATTCATAAGGTGTTACCCTCAGGGAGGAATACTTTCTCATGATAACTATTCGTAAAATATTTTATAGAAGACTAAAAATAACTCATGGAAAATGTGGCACGGTAGCTATGATATTTATGGAAGATTAAAAATATTACATGTGGAATAAAAAACAAACAATGATATTAAAATTTTTTATTTACACAAAAAAACAAAATAATAAAAACATTAATTAAAAATATAAAAAACATTAATTAATAAAAAATAAATTACAATTAATATAATAATTAAATAATATTTTCACAATACTAACAATATCTGGATTAATAATGGATTAAATATGATTAATTTTAATTTAAAAAACTTTAAAATACTAAATTTTAAATCCTCAACACTAAAAATTATGTCTTGATGTGATCATGACCTTGTTGAGGGATGTTGTGCCCTCTGAGTGATGGGATTTGATCATATAATTAGGAAAGATGGAAAGGTAACATGTAAGGTGTTTATAAAAATGTGTGAGTTAGGGGACTATAGTGGGTTCTCCAGTCTCAAGTTTACCATAGGGGGTTTAGTATTGGGATACTATAAGATTTATATACTAATATGAATATGGTTATGTGTATATGTTGAGTTCATGAGAGGCCAGCCTTGAAAATGTGTGTTGGGTTCAAGCTAGTGTCCAAATCTAGTGTATATTATATCATTTTGTGGAAAAGGGTATTCCCTCTATGAACAAATTTTAGGCACTTGGGTGGGATGTGGTCCCTAGGTAATGATGGTCAGGAAAATGTTTCCTAGTTGGATTTATCCCCCCAAGTGTTAGTTATATATAAGTAAATGGGTAGTCTTACGTAGAGGTGGTATGCAGTCTCTGGGAAATAATTTCTCCGTAATTGTTCTAGGGTGGCATACCTCCCCCGGGTGTATCATGTGTATGCGTGGGTGTGATTCCAAGGAGGGAAGCCATTACACCTTGTGTGATATGATTCTTGGGCTGGTGCATATCCCCTTAATAACTATATATGTGATTCTTGGGTGGGGGATATTCCCCCCAGTTCTGATATGATTCCGGGGTGGTTACATATCCCCTCAATAGCAATATATATGATTCTACGAAGGGTGTATATTCTCCCCTGATGTGATATATATTGGTGTGGGTGCTTATTCCCCTAATGAGTGCGTGTATATATATATATACATCATGACTACTAATTTTAGGGTGGTTTTTAATTTCCCTCTGATGGGTATATATTATTCTTTGAGACATCAGGCACTAGCTGAAGAAATTATATTCAATATCAGGTGCCACCATAGATCATGAGGATCTAAAGTGATTATTTTATAATTTTTCTATATTTTTTTATTATATAGACAATATCACATCATATATTCTCTAAATTTACTAGTTACATTAGGTAAACCATTGGTGCTGTCCTAATTGAGTTCTACTCACACCTTGCCTGGCCGAACCTTATACATTAATAACTGGGAAAACCTAATAATCATAGGTCCATGTAGGGAATATTCTTAATGTGGGATGGTTCAACTAGATAGACTAGATAGAGTCAAGAAATAGTATAGGGCCTAGAATCAGGACCAAGTGACGTTTATTAGATTTTCTATTTTTGTTTTTGTTTTCTATGGTCTTCCCTTGGGAGATATTGGTATTGTATTCCTAATTTGTATTCTATTTAGACAGATCATTTTATTATAACATGGTTTATTATTTATTCTTATTGTCTTGGGATATGATATTTATTTATTGTTTTATGTATTTTTATGAATATATGTATATTATTTCTTCTATTTTTCTCTACTATAATATATGAGTATAGTATCCTCTTAGTTTTACCTTATGCAGTCACTTCTCGTTGACAACCTCTTGCATACGAGGAGGCAGGCCTAAGGTCATATAGAAAACTGGTCTAGTAATTGTAGAGTGAACCAGACTAGGATGTTACAATGTGGTAGCAGAGGATTATTTTTTTGGTATTATTATAAGGGATAGGATATATAAGATATGGGACTTATCATAACATGGGAAAGATTCCATTTTCTAGGATTTCCCAATACATAAATGATCTAAATTCCATGATTCTAGGGATTTGGGATTATTTTTATGGTTTTTGATGTTACAAATTCTTGTTTGGAATGAAATTTTTAGATTTATTTGTTTTTTTTACACTTGGATAGGATTTTAGATAGGTGTAATATCATGCATCATATTAAGCACATAGGTTCACAATACATATACATTCTTGTGTGTAATCGAGACGCTAATTCTCAAAAAATAAAAAATGGTATTAGTTATATAAAGTGTCAACAACAACCAATATGGTGTTTTCCTATATTTCTTATTAATGTAATTCCACTAAAATAATCTAGATGTTTTGTTAATAGTTTCAGTGATTGGTTTTTATGTTTATCATACTGTATCGGTTAAATAAAGATCTAAGAGAAACTTCTAAATCATTTTCCTCTATAACTTCTGAATTTAATTTCATTTAACTAGACCATGGTAATGATCTACTCAACATGGATTGTCATTGGGTGATGTTAATGTCTATATGCACAAGTATGAAATCATGACCCTTAAGGAGTAGTGTAGCGTACAGATTCCTAGTGAGGACAAGTATTCTACAGTGGGTAGTTGATTTTAGTTTGAGATATCTGATATGGGTATATGTATATATGAGAACCATAAGGATGGTATATTTTTTAGTGATTTTCCTTATGATAACTATTATGGGAGTGTGGATGTTGCTTCTTGAGATGCGTCCAATGTCAGTATGGTTATAGACTAGGTGGGAGAACCTAGTGAGTATGAGATATAACTAAAGATATTACTGAGTTGAGTTTTATAATTAAATACCAGGAAACATTTATATTATTGTTTAATATGGTTGCAATATATGAGGGTAACCTGAGAGTGGGGTTATCCCATTCTTGTGAGTTCCTTCAAAGATATTGAGCATGGGTAGTGCTTTTATTGTGATTGTTCTTACATTCTTGGGAGGCATGGTTAGGTAGTTAATTAGTTGATTGTTTCTAGTATTGATGGGATAGAAACATGTGTGATGCACGGTTAAGCAATATATTTGGAATGAGAAACTAGTACTGACGAGCTTATTGCATAGTAATGTTTGAATGGGGATCAGATATGGGTTGATAGTGAAAATTTGTAATACATCTTGATACAGTCAAATAATGGAAAAAGGTTTTTAGCCCATGAGGTTTTGTAATGTGTCGATCTGGGAAAGGATTTATCTAGGGGATGGTTAGTTGGGTTTTTTTGAGTGGAACCAATGATTTGGGATGTGAACGATGAGTGAGAAGCGGTATTTTTGATGTGACAAAGGATGAAAAATGAGTTATGATATTTGGTATATATTAATATGATCAAATCATGTGAGGGATGAGCTATAAAATTACAGAAAGTGAAAATCAATGAGATGAATGTTGGGTATTGTGAAATGCCAATGGTTAAAGTGGATCAATGTGATGGCTATATAAGTAGGATAGTGCCTCATCTATGGTGATTTTGGAACTACATGATTGTGAGTTTCTAGAGGGACTAATTAGTGACTGTATCAGGATGGAATGTGAGATTTTTATGGTAATGAGAATGTTTATGGACCCTAAATGAGATTCATTAGGACCAAGAATATGCTAGTTTATTATTCATGATTTTTTAAGTGGTATTTTGAGGCACCATGGTATTATTCGACTCTCAAGAAGGGATTTATATGTGTACCTATTCAATTAATATGAGTGGGGATTTTTAGTGTTAGTGTTTGGTTGGTAATAGATATTGAATAGGTATTCTTACTTGGATTGATGAGAACCCATGTTTAGTCTATGAACCATAAGACTCAAGTAGATACCTAAGGGAATTGTATCTTGATGTTTTGATAAGGATGTGATGTTCATCTATGTGATGAGAGGAGACATAAAAAATGGATCATAGTATCATAGATTGGTCGATCAGAGTTTAGCCCTAAATTGTATTTGGTAGGGATGGGATGAGTACATATCGAGAGGAGTGATTTGTGTGATGTTGGAACTTGCCAAGTATTCCACTTGAGGAGTAGAAAAAGGATATACAAATTTTGGGGAGAACTCCATGGTTTATCTAATCATGTGGTTCTTGTTTTGATATGTTTTAGTAAATGATAATAGTAAAATTCTAGTGTAACCAATCAAAGGTGGTTTTATTTTTTTATTTTTCTTGGATTCAAATAGTAAGGTATTGTGTGGTGAATAGTGAATACCTGGTGCAGTTGTCGATTTATAAGAATTAAGTAGGTTCGGTGAATTAAATAATTAACTATCACTAAATACAGGTTGGTGGTCAATCAATAGGACCATTGTTGAATATTAGGAAATAGATCAGCAGAGTGGTCGGGATCAAGGAATATCACTGCTCATGAATAGTACACTAACGTGAACAATAAGGCAAGGCATTGTGTTTTTAATAGAGTATCTAGAATGAGACTATGGATTATGATGAGAATGGTTGGGTGACACTTGGGTGTGATGCTGAAAAAGTGATAGTCTATTACATACCGATGACATCAATTGATGGTGTGTAACATATTTGGATCGAGTATTCTTGAATTTTGTTGAGTGTGGGTCATTGTCTTAGAGTTGGTAGAAATTACCAGCACTATAATGTGAGTACAAGAAATCTTTTGGTTGAAATTATGGTATGAACATATCCTATGAGAGATAAATTAATTGGGTTGTGCATCAATAATTTGTGACCAAGATAGTTTATGGAGGGTGAATGAGGATAATTGTCAAGGAAGACAAGTATTGTGGTAGAGAGGTTGTAACGACCCGCATTGTATGGCTTGGTGAAAAAAGGATAATCTGAATTATTTGTCTCGATGTATGCGAGATTGTGAGAAATGAGACTCATATTTCAATTCCTAGCAATGGAATTCCTATTAAAGATGTTTTTCAATGTGATTATGGGACCACATGGTGTCTTAGGTTGTTGGGAGAATGTTGGATCAAGGTTAGGTTGACTGACATACTAATTTTTCTACTATAGATTAATAATTATGCCTTGATAGTTGAAGGTCACACTATGATAATGTCTAACTGAGGAGTCATGTTGTAGAAAGGGGAGGCACCACAACATGAGGGAACTAGGTCATGTTGTGATCAGTGGGTGTCACAGTGTAGGGGGTTTTCAAAATATTTTTTCTAAGGATATTCCTTATGTATTAAATTTGGAAAAGGAAAAATCATAATGTAATAAGGTCAAATTAAGGCTAGGGGTGTCACGCTATAATGACCCTTATGAACATGACTTTTGTAAAAAGAAAATATATTACATATGGGTGTCATTTTTTGGATGAGGATTCCATACAGTGAAAAGTATCCTGGTGTAATATTTTATTAAATCCTATGTACTTCCTTTATGTATTTTTTGGGGAACAAAATGATCACCCTCTAACAAAAAGTGTCATGACATGATGGTGTATATTTAATATATTGTAAAACCTATACAAATATTTTTTATATATATTGTGTATAGATTTTGTGATTTTATAATGAGTAAGCATGCCATGCCATGATCCAGGGGCCACACCATGAAGGCTAGTCTAAAGGGAAGAATCATGGTATAGAGCATGGAGGTTGTGTCCATTAATAAAGGAGGCCATTTCATAGAGGATAAGGCCATGGATGTTGATTATTCCTAGAGGAAATGTGTCATTCCATGACTATAGGGTTTACATAGTGAAGGGTTAGTCCATGGGGTCTATTTTGAACCATGGAGGGTGTGCCATGTCATGACCCAATTGGACACACTATGATTCTTTCCTAACAGAGAGAATCATTGCATTACACATGTATTACAATCATGATAGGGTCTCATTCCCATTTTTAAAAAAGGTTCAGACCCGTCATTTCATAGTCATCCCCCTTTCAATTTTACATTGATAAGGGCTTCAAGAGAGAATGTTATTAGTAGGATCCACCCTTTATTTTCTCTTATTTGGTCCCCTCTTGAAGATGGGTGATTCTTGGATGAATCACGGTGGATTTGATGTAAAAATTTCATCTACATCCCTATATTATTATTATTATTAATTAGTTATTGGTTTTAGTTTCCTCGATTAGGTATTTGATAACAATTTTACCAGAGCATGGAAAAAATTATCCCTAGTGATGGGGCTTTTATGTTCGATGGATAGAGTATGTCTCATGAGGATGATTGCAAGTCATTTCACACCATTTCATAGTAGGTACATAAATAGACGATTTTTATATGGTTTCCACCATTTTGGAACTGATTTGGTGAGTGGGTGGATATCCTATGATATGGATTTTATTTATAAGGATATTGGGAGCATGATACGGGATATTGGTGATCCCAAAACATCACCCTAAACTTATTCATCATGGTTATGTGCATATGGTATGTGGTCTCACAACTTATGTGTGGTAAACATTGAATTTAAGAAATATACCTTTAAAACACCTATGGATAAGACATAATTTTAAATGGCCATGATGAACCATTGAACACTAGATTTGGGTCCCAATCACTGATGATTGTGGACTTAATTATAATGTGTGTGATGTGATATAAACACCTTAGAGGTGGACCAAATAGATAAATAGAATGTGGCAGACTATGGGATAGGATCCCTTATTCTATTTCATGTATGGGGAGTGATAAATTGTAATGGTTGACCTATGTATGGGTTATATGGAACCCTGTGATAACTTATAACCTTTGGGATGGTTGACTGGAGAGTGGGGAGTGTTCCTCCCCCATTGGTATGTAAGTACCTGAGTGTGTATGCCTTGGGTAAGATTGGAATGGTTGGGTGTGATTGGACTAACCTTGTTGATTTAGATGGTATAAGGTATTCGTTCCTTCTCTCTAGTGTTATGCATGAGTTTTATTGATAGTGTGGATAATTATTCTATGATGTGATAATTGTCATATTGAGGGATTTTTTCACTCTGAGTAATGGGAATTGACCCTGAAGTTAGGAAAAAATGAATGATACCATGAAGGGTGTCTGAACTGAGGTGAGACATAAAGGACCATAGTGGGTTCCCCAATCTCATGTTCAACATCGGTAGGATAGTATTGTTATAGACTAGAATAGATGATATAATGGATATATATTGATTTCCTTAGAGTCCAACCTAGGAAATTTGCATTGAATTTGGTTGAGTGGCCAACCCGAGTGTATGATACATGAATTGGTGGGGGAGGGTATTCCCTTGGTGTATGGGATATCAATCACAATGGTGGGATATGGCCTTGGGTAATGATGGATTGGTAACTAATACATTATGGGATATGACCCCTTGGGCCTATGTTATGTATATGTAAATATGTTATTAGGTGTCAAGGTGGGATGTGACCCCATGATAATGATGGTATAGTAACTATTCTAAGGTGGGATGTGACCTCCTAGGTATATGATGTGTGTGTGTGGTTCCAAGGAGGGGCTCCATTCCCCTTATGTGAAATGATTCTACAGTGGGTTCATGTTAACTCGATAACTACATATGTTATTATTGGGAGGAATATTATTCTCCAATGATTTGATATAATTTTGAGGGAGGTTAAAGTACCCCTAATGACTAAATGTATGATTCTAGGGAGGGGATTAATTCTCCCCTGATGTGATATGATTTTGGGGAAGGAACGTATTCCCTCGATGGGTATATATATATTGACTACTGATTCCAAGGTGATATTTCATTTCCACTTCGATGGGTATGCATTATGCATAGAGATGTCTGCAACTGGTCAAAGTATGTATGACCGATCATGGGTTCCACCATAAAACTAAAGGATTAATGGTGATTATTTTACTAATCTATCATGTTTTATTTGATTATTTTGAACATATCACATGGAACATGTACTGCATTTTTTGGTTATGTTAGGGACACCATTGGTGTCATAAAATTAATCTTTAATCACATCCTTATTGGGAAACCTTGGAACATTGGTACTCAAGAAGACTCTAAGGTCAAAGGTACAATTATGGAAGATTATCGGTGTGGGAGGGTTCATTTGGATAGCCTAGATGGAGTAAAGATATGGTACCAGGTGAAGACTCTTGACCAGGTGGTATTTTTCAAAAAAAATCATCTGTTTTGGGTTGTATATGATCTACCCACAAGAGATATTGGTGATGTCTTGTTGATTTTTATTAAATTTAGCTAGTTCATTTCGTTATAGCATGGTATAATATTTATTTCTGTTGGATTGGTTCATGATGTTTATTTATTATTTTATGTATTGTGAAGACTACTAGTATATTATTTTATCTGATTTGATCTAGTATATTATGAGAGTATAGTCTCTCCATGGTTTTACCTTATACCCTCACATTATGTTAGTATCCTCTCTAGAACTAGGAGGCATGTATAAGGTCATATATAAAATAGTTTGGTAACTATATAGTGAATTGGGTCAATATGTTACACTTCTAAGTTGTCTTGATTCATGTATTAATCCCTAATAATCATAATATTTTTGAATGTAAGATCAATAAATCATCCCTCAAGTAAATTATCTAAAATCATTACACATTTAAAATTGATAAAATTTACAAAATAGGTATAATATCTTACGTATCACTTCAGTGGGATCAGATATCTTACACATGCTCCACATTTTCATTCACATTCTCAAGGGTATCATTTATATTCTCATAATAATATTACATATTCTCAATAAATACTTATTCATTACATTTCATATCTTCCATATCATACATAATATACTATGTAACATAGTATATATGATACTCTGTGAAATTCCACTTGATAATATCTTACATACCATCAATGATTTATTACATTTTCATAGAGAACCTTCAGTATACTCCAAATATCTTATATATTACAATCGTTATCATTCTTTTGATAAATAATAGTATGAGACATAACAAATTTCTTATTAATGCACTATGATATATTATTTATCATCAAAAAGAAAAAATTATATACCACTAAAAAGATGTTACAAACTACAGTGTGACCTTTATATTTCCTATAAATCCTCTATGAAATCTTATGCATCATCCAGATAATGTTATGTGTGTTAGAGAGACTTCAGCAGTGATTTTTTGATTTTCCATCTTCAATATCATATGTATGTCATTTTTTAAAAATCCAACATAACCTCAAAATTATAGAACTCTATTAAATATTCTAAAAACATCTTCAACCCTTCTTAGGTAATCTCCACTGAATTCAGCTCAACTTAGATGAATAAAATCCTTATACACAATTATTGACAATAAATAAAACAATATCCTTAAATTGTTTCAACAACCACATAACATTTGAGACCACAACTATATAATATCATCTATGATACTGAAAAATTGACATGAGACATAAAAATTGAAAATCATTTTTAATCAATGGATATTTAATTTCCACCACATTATCTTTACAACTCCACCACCAACTCAAACATTATCCATTCCTTCAATTAAACTACACCATAAATTCCCATGTTTATAACTTTACGCTTTGCAACACCTATGAATGTAAAATATGTCATTGCTAAAAAAATTTATTTCTTTTTATCTAATAATTATTAGAGTAATCATGGTCCAATTGATATCTCAACTATTAAGAATGTGGATTCATATAAACTCTCTAAAACCAACAAAGAGGGTATTTATCCTCAAATAATGCACAAGTGTATAATCTCTTTAAACATGCAGCCTACTAAGGACCCTTACCACTAAAATTCACTTAATCAATTCCAAAATAACCCAAATAACCTAAAACAGTCCCCCTTGGACATCATTAAGAACAACTAACCAATAAAGCATCTCTAACCTAGATTGAATCAATTAATAGCTATGGTCCATTACTCCTGATATAAAAAATCAGTTTTCAGGAAGATTATAATTCATATACATGTATTGAAGGTAATATGTTATGTATCTCTAAAAATATTGATCCCTAATAAAGGCATCATGATGTATTGAATCCATTACATCCAAACCGAAAGAGATTTACACCTTATACGCAAGGTTAGTTAAATATTTTTTCCAGATCATCTTAGGGTCAAGTTATCATTGATAATATTTTCTAATCATATAAAATAATAGAATAATCTCTTAATAAATCTTCATTCCAATGTAATCAATCATCATCACATTCCTGTGGTTTAAATGAAAATATGAAATCATATCCAATTGGAATTATTTCAATGAAAATCATACCTCATAACAAAATAAATAATTATAGAAGTGATGTTATCATTTAATTTCATCATTGAAAATTTTCACACACTAATGAAGAACGTAAATTACATATTATCTAAAAAAACATAACCCTATATAACCTATATTTGAGTTGTAATTCATTATACCTTTAAATATACATTCAAGTCACAACACCTCACCCAAAAAAAAATATTCATCACCTTCCACCTTAATACCAACCATGAAAGAAGATCATTATGAAACAAAAAACACAACTCACAAATCATTAGATTATTACATATCCCATATTATATCTTGTACCCTATCAATATCCAAACCTCATATACCATGAAAAATCACAATCATAATAATAATTGCAAAAATGGGAAATCATAGTGGTTCTAAATATGAATAATGAGAGAGCCCCCGTCTTATGAAATGAAATGAAAAAAGCTATCAAGAGGTATCAACTATCAATGAAGAGAGAACTATGTCTCACATACCTATCAAATCAGTTAAGAAACCAAGCTTACTCCATCTCATTATCGTAATATATCTTAGACACTACATAACTTAGTACTCGATATGGCAGTAAGTGTAGACCTGGTCTGTGTAAGATCATGTATTCATATAGAATTTTTCACATAGAAATATATTGATTTAAAAAGAAATTGTTAATCTCAATAACTTCAATATATAGGGAAGATGAAATTTAAAATATATCATTGACATTTCTCAAGTGTGTATCCTAATAATAGAACCATTATCACATAAAATCATGTGCATAAACCATGAACTATCTCCTATATGAGTCATATAAGACCATAAAGTATAATGTAATCAATGTTTTTAGTACTCGGGTTGGTCATTAGAAACTTAGAAACATAACGTAGGAATGTTTCAACCTCCACACCCTATATTGTATTATCTTACACATTTTACTCAATTATAATACATATAACATGGTTACATTAGTTTCATTCCAAACCAACCTTAATGTCACACATGCTAAACTCCAAACCCTAACCTAGATCTTGACCAATTTCTTTGAAACTATTCCATCACAAACTTGTTTATTTGGGACCCCATATGACATTGTGATAAAATTGAGTGTGTCCTCGAATCCCACCTCTAATGGACTATGGGTTTCTAATTAGCATCAAGGATATAAATCTAATAAATAGAGGAAAATATAATTTTTAAAACACAATAGAATAATGTAAAATCAAATTCAAACGAATAAAACATGAATATTAATGTAAAGACCCGTAAATTTCAAGGAAATATTTTTTCTTAAATTCTTTGGGATTTTACGAGTACGCAGTTTCTGGAGGCACCTGATTCTGAGGCCCATTGTGCCCGGAATCAATTTTTGATGTTTAGCTCAGGTACGTTCAGTGAACGAACGAGCGGGTTTTTCTATATTTTGAAATGATGCTCGGAATCAAAATCTGAGGGCGCCGATGAAACCACAGTGGCGGTAATTTCTTAAGAAGACCTTTACTAAAGGTGCGTTTTCTCGGGAGGAGTTGTTAAAATTTGGGGTTTAATAAATAATTGAATAAAATTTGTGGTACAAATTGTATTCCTAACCTAATTGGTTTTATACTACATGGGGAAGTTATGGTGGGACCCACTAGCACCCTAACTACCCATGTAAGGATAAATGTGAGGTGGGGCCCACACGAGCTCCAACCCTTCGCATTCCCCATAACTCCTTAAACTCTCTATTAACCCCCCCCCCCCCCCTTGTATTTAATTATGTGACTTCTCCTCTTCTACTTTAATAATGCCAAAACACATTAATTTAATTAATTAAACCTCTTTAATTAATTTAATTATGTGTTTGATTTTTGGAAATTTGAAATTCTTGGAAAAATAATAAAATAAGGGGAGGCCTTATTTTATATGGGGTTAGTTTTTTTTTGTTTGAGGAATTTGGCGAGAGAGATCTTTTCTCTTTGGAAGAACTTCATCATCCTGCGAAGAACGACACCCTTCGACGAAGAACGTTGTCACCACAAGGAGAGATGATGTTCCATTACTTCATCTCTTCGCAGCTAGGGTGAGACGTCGTCCCCTCCTTGGATGCACGCCAATGCCATTTTCGAAACCTTACCCCGCGACGCCATCTTCCGCATCACTGGAAAACGTCAACTTTATCGAGGTAGGGGTGTGTTTGGTTTGTGTATGTTAGTTTTCCTTCCATGTTGATGATTCTCAAAACCTTTTTCTATCGAACTAATGTGGAAGAAACCAGATCAAACTAACACGGTCCGATTCCTCCGTCATTCTTGCTGTATGGTGTTCTCCTACCGTTCTTGAGCGGTGAATCAAGGAAAGTTTTCGGAGCCGATCGTAGGCCCAGAAACATCGGAAATGGCCTCGGAACATCAGGACGACCTAGGAGTGGGAGTTTTGTAGAAAACTGATCAACAGAATGAAGTACGGACACCTCAGGAGGCGTGCTGGCCAGAGGCATCGTTTCTGGAAAATTCCAGAATACAAAACGTGTACTTCCAAAGCACACATCATGTAGTACAAGCGTTCAGCGGCAGAAGTAATGCACATCAGAAGAAGTGACACACGGTGTGTGACACCGGTCACATGGCGTGTACTGTCCACATAGTTTGACAGAGGAGACTTCGATGGGCATGGCGTGTATTCAAGGAAAATACATAGACACGAATAGAAATACCCGGCCACGAGGCACAGCATGTATTATCTTCATATAAAGGCAGAAGCGGCTTCGCGAGGCTCGGCGTGTAATCTAGGTGATACACAGACATGGGAAGAACCACACAGCCACGAGGAACGGCGTATACTACCACCACCATGGTAGAAGCGGCTTCGTGAGGCTCAGCATGTAATCTAGGTGATACACAGACACAGGCAGAACCACACGACTAACAGGCATAGCGTGTATTCCATAAATGCACAGACACGGGGTGGAGTACACGGGCATGTACTCCACCACAAATCCAGGCATGGCTAGCGCACATGGAACTGACCCTAGAGGTTTGGACACGACGTGTAAACATACTACACACCGTGTATTTACTTATTTACATGACCAGCCCTGTGACACGGGTCTTATCACACGGGAAGTACCCAGTGTCTGATGACACGGCGTGTATCGTCTATCTACACGTCGTGTACTTTTGGTAAATGTCTTGGTCATCTTGTTCTCCATGACTTGAGCATGTTTTTCTTGGTTTTTACCCTATGACGTGGGACGGAACTACGGGATACATCAATTCTGTTCTTCGTGACAATTGATGTATCGATCCTTGACTCGAGGAGCGGACCCTCCAGAAATCGAGCATGCTATGTGCAGGAACCCTGGAGCAGGATGCGACTGCAACGACGATGATGACTGTACTTGGGTCCTACATGGGTTCTGCAGCGAGGACGACTGTACTTGGATCCTATGTGGTTTCAGCAGCAAGGAAGACTATACTTGAATCCTACAGGGGTTCGGCAGCGATGGTTACTCTACTAGGATCCTACGTGGGTTCGGCAGCGACGACTACTGTACTTGGATCTTACGTGGGTTAGGCAGGGGAGATGATTCAGAGGCTACATCTATCATATCCACCCCTCTTTATGAGTAGTATACCTATGTGAGTTGATTCTTGACTTTCAATCATTATCTTCAATATGATTGAATTGCTTTCCTATGTGGATTGGGTTGTGCTTTTTTGTGTGGATTGGGTTGTACTTTCCTGTGTGGACTGGGTTGAACATGGGCTCAGAAGTTGGAGCAGAACTGGAATTGATGACCTAGGTATATGTATGGGCATATACCTAAGTAGTGTTGGTTGATACTTCGTATTTGTATCTTTCCTTTGTGGTTTATCCTTTTTGGGTTCTGGGAGGCCTTCGGAGGTCTCGGGGTCCCTACTAAGTATCGTATACTCACCCCTGCACGGGTTATGCCTGCACTATGTTGTGTTGGTTGTAGATGACGGACAGCGCTGATCGTGGTTAAGGCCTGAGGAGAGGGATGGTATACGGTGGTGGACTATCAGGTGGGATGTACATGGAGTGGACGGCCGGACTCGAGGAGCCGACGAGACTATCTATACTCACCCTTCAGGTGGGAGTTCCGAAGGACATCTTAGTGGTTGCTGCTTTACTTTTCAGCTGTTGTACTTTCTTTTCTCTGATGCACTGTACTTTCAGTTGGGTTTGTATACTGGACCATTTACTTTCCAGTACTTATTTTTTAACTCAGTTTACTTAGTGTTTACTTCATCTTACGTACTCTGTGGTGTTTGTTTCCTTATATAAAGGAAATGCCTTCCCTTTTTACCAGTATTTACGCCTTTGGTGCTAGTCTCTTTCCCCTGGCCTATGGAAGGCAGGCTTGGGTTAGTCACGACATGGGCCCCGAGGACGGGTCGTGACAAATTGGTATCAAAGGAGTCGGTTCTACCGTAGAACTCAGGACTCTGATAATTTATTCGTGTGAAGCAATAGTGTTAAGGGTACTGAGTGTGGTTTTCAGTCCAGGGAGTCCAGTGTTGGTTCATCGGCCGACGTATTCATACACCAGGACCCTGACTTCTAATTTCCAACTCTGTGAATGAAAACATTGATTTCATGTGTTTTTTAAAAGTTTTCTCTGTGATTACTTTGTTTCAGCTCACCAGGTATACTATATTAACCATGGCGCATCTGTTTCTTCAGGATGGCTCCACAACGGCATCCAGCTAGGGTTCTGAGCTTTGTGAGAGATGGCAGCCCACCAAGCGACGAGGCCTCAGTGTAGGGCCCCATTACAGCGGAGGCACAAACAGTACCTCTACCCACCGAGGAACCGATGCCACCAGCCCTAGCAACTAAGAGTGCACGTCACCTGAGTGCACTGCACGAATTTCATCATCAGAGGCCACCCAGGTTCTGCGGAGAGACGGACCCTCAGGTAGCCAAAGATTGGCTGGAGGCTGTTGTTCGAGTCTTCAGATTGGTAGGGACACCAGCAGATCTTATGGTGATCCTTACGGCGAGTCTCCTACACGCGGCAGTAGGTAGATGGTGGAGCCTGATGCTCCAGGTGAACGAAGAGGCATATCTACATTGGACAGACTTTGAGAGCCTCTTCCGCTCAGAGTTCGTTCCAGCCACCCTCTATGCGGTGTGCATCCAGGAGTTACTACAGTTGTGGCAGGGCAGCATGTCAGTAGCCAGTACTCGGTGAGATTTACTGATCTCTCGTGCTACTCCAAGGACATGGTAAGGGACCCATTCTTCGGGCCCAGACCTTTGAGCAGGGACTGAGGTATGATATCGGGGTTTCCATGATCTCCCTCAGCATTCCGACGTAGGCAGGAGTACTGGAGCAAGACTTACTTGCGGAGAGCTTCCTTGTTGAGCCTACGCCAGCAGCAAGGCCTACCGCAGACGTAGCGGAGTCTTCTGCCGCCGGCAGTAGACAGATGTCGCAGAGGTCCAAGCGGACCTGGCCATTAGGTGGATGAACTCAGGATACTGGTTCAGAGCTGCGGGGCATACGCAGCAGAGCCATCCATATGAGAGGCAAACAGTTCTATGCATGCGGCGGGCTGGGCCACATGGATCGTGAATGCCCGACCCGCCATGCAGAGGAGTAGTAAACGGTTGAGGGACCACCCAGTCAGAGGCAGAGGTTTGACCGTGGTGGTCCGCAGGGAGTAGGAGGATGAGGCATAGGAGCTGGCCGAGCAGCAGGTGGTGGGAAACACTTCAAGGCTCTACCACCACCACCACCAGGAGGACCACCCCGACCATAGGGTGCTGGAAGACAGGGGCAGGCTCAGCTCCAGGCAGTCAAGGACTACGACCACGGCACACCTGATATGATTCGAGGTACTATCTATGTCTACTCCACCCTTACTGCAGTTCTTATAGACACAGGAGCGAGTCATTCTTTCATTGTCGCTGCCCTTGTTCGGACCTCGGAGATTCTGATAGAGTCGTTGGCTCGATCCTTACGGTTAGAGACTCCTATGGGAGTAGACTCAACGATTACACACTGGTGCTGATAGTGTGAGCTTACTCTAGGAGGCGAGAGCTTCGGCTGGGATCTTCTTGTAGCAGCATCGAGGCCTTACGATGTCATCTTGGGTATGGACTGGTTATCTATGGTCCATGCTCATATTGACTATATTAGGCGCAAGGTGCGGTGTGTCTGCACCGATGGGAGCATGTTGACCTTTACCGGTGAGAAGGGAGCCTTTGCAGTGCAGGATGAACTCACATAGAAGAGAGGACAGCCGATCACCCATCAGTTGGATAGTCTCATCCTAGGAGCAGTTGATGTGTGGAGTCTGAGTTTTCCTGTTGTGGTGGATCAGTATGCAGACATTTTTCCTGACGACGTTCCAGGACTACCTCCTCACAGAGAGGTAGACTTCTATATTGACATGTACCCCGGGATAGCCTTAATATCTACTCCAGCGTATCGGATGGCACCCACTGATCTTCGAGAGCTACGGGTTCAACTAGAGGACTTGCAGGTCAAGGGATTCATTCAACCCAGTGTTTCACCCTGGGCTTCCCCGATTTTGTTCGCCGAGAAGTCGGATGGGAGTTTGCGACTGTGTGTCTATTATCGACGCCTGAACCAGGTTACTGTGAAGAACAAGAATCCACTACCGAGGATTCATGACCTCTTCGATCATCTCAAGGGATAATGATGGTTCTCGAAGATATACCTTAGGTCAGGCTATCATCATCTCAGAGTTCGAGACGAGGATGTGAAGAAGACGGCCTTCAGGTGTCGGTATGGCCACTATGAGTTCTTGGTTATGCCTTTCAATGTAACCAAAGCTCCAGCAATGTTCATGAGTCTCCTGAACAGGATCTTCCAGCCTTACCTTGATCAATTTGTCATAGTCTTCATCGATGACATATTGATTTACTTGGCTACTGAGGAGGATCACGCCTACCACTTGCGGGTTGTACTGGATACACTCCAAGAGCACCAGCTTTATGGTAAGCTCTCGAAGTGCCAGTTATGGATTCGAGAGGTCCACTTTTGGGGCACGTCATCTCTGAGGCGGGAGTTGCGGTGGATCCTGTGAAGATTGAGTCAGTACTAGCTTGGGAGCCACCCAAGAGCGTGATGGAGGTGCGGAGTTTCCTAGGTCTGGATGGGTACTATCGGAGATTTGTGTCAGACTTCTCTAGAGTTGCAGCACCACTTTCAGCTTTGACGAAGAAGAGGAAATCCTTCGTGTGGTCAGATAGATGTCAGCAGAGCTTCCCGGAGCTGAGATAGAGATTGACCTATGCACCCATCCTGAGGCTACCGGAGGAGGGAGTAGGGTACGTAGTTTACTGTGATGCATCAGGGACCGGACTCAGGTGTGTTCTGATGCAGGAGCGGGCAGTGATCGCCTATATATCATGATAGTTGAGGCAGCATGAGAAGAACTACTCTACCCATGACCTTGAGTTAGCAGCAGTGGTCTTCGCCTTGAAGATGTGGCAGCACTATCTGATGGGCGAGCGCTTTACAATCTACTCTGACCACCAGAGTCTTAGGTATATCTTCTCACATAAGGACATGAACCTGAGACAGCGGTGATGGCTCAAGTTCCTCTAGGACTATGACTTTGAGATAGTCTATACTCCTGGGAAGGGGAACGTGGTAGCTGATGCTCTCGGCAGGAGGTCGGGCATCAAGCCACCTGGAGAGGCGACGAAGCAGCTAGCCGCGTTACAGATATCCTTTGTGGATAGAGATGGGGCAGCCTTTCTACAGTCGCTCACAGTCACTCCTCCACTACTTCAGCGGGTGAGAGAGGCATAGCGTGAGGATGTTGACTGTGAGACGCGACATGCACAGATATCCATAGGATAGGCACCTGATGGATTTTCTATAGGAGGAGATCACGTCATCCTTTTCAGAGTAAGTACCATGGTACCAGTTGTTTTACAGGAGGAGGTGCTAAGGGAGTTTCACACTTCCCCTTTGTTGGTACATCCAGGAGTAGAGAAGATGTACCTGGATCTCAGATGACAGCACTGGTGGCAAGGTATGAAGAAGGCTGTGGCAGAGTTCGTTTCATGATGCCTCACCTGCCAGCAGGTGAAGGTGGAGCACCAGGTACCAGCAATCTTGGTACAACCCTTGGAGTTCCCGAAGTGGAAGTGGGATGGGATATCCATGGATTTCTTGACAGGGCTTCCACGTACTTCCAGAGCACACGACTCCATCTGGGTGATTGTAGACCGACTCACCAAGTCGGCCCACTTTCTACCTATCAGAGAGCAGGGATCAGTGAAGATCTTGGGATGCATCTACGTTCAGGAGATCGTACGGATTCATGGTGTGCCATCATCTATCATCTCGGATCGAGATGATCTCTCTAATTCCCGGATTTGGAAGGGGTTGCAGGAGGCATTTTGGACACAGCTACGCCTGAGAACCGCCTTTCACCCTCAGACAGATGGTCAGATGGACAGGATCATTCAGACTCTTGAGGACATGCTCCGTGCATGTGTCCTTGACTTTGGTCGCAGCTGGGAGTATCGGATACCCTTGGTGGAGTTTGCGTACAACAACAGCTACCACTCCACCATCGGGATGGCACCATACGAGGCATTGTACGACCGACCATGTAGATCACCTATGTGCTAGACAGACCCTAGGGAGTCAGCACTTGTAGGACCAGTGATGGTCCAGGCCATGACGGAGAAGGTACAGATCATCCAGGAGCGGATGAGGACTACTCAGAGCCGACAGAAGTCCTATTCTGACAGGAGGCGGAGACCACTCGAGTTCGAGGATGGCGACCACGTTTTCTTACAGGTCTCACCTCGACGTGGATTACGGAGATTTGGACGGGGCGGAAATTTATCTTCGCACTTCATCGGACCATTTCAGGTTATCAGCAGGATAGGTGAGGTGGCTTATCGCCTGGCTCTTCCACCTCAGTTTCACCGGGTACATGAAGTCTTCCACATATCTAAGCTAAAGAGATACATGGATGACCCAACACATATCATTGATCACGGGGAGATGGACATCGATTATGGGGCGAAATTTTCGGATGTCCCAGTGGAGATCGAGGATCGACCAGAGCGGGTCCTACGTGGATGGTCGATTCCTCTAGTGCGCATTAAGTGGCAGCACGGGAACCTCCTGGAGAGAACATGGGAGCGGGAGGCTCTGATGCGTGCTCAGTACCCTCATTGGTTTCCCTTGTTTGTGATGTATCTTTATGGGGACGTAAATCCCTAAGGTGGGAGTAATGTAAATACCCGTAAATTTCAAGGAAATTTTTTTTCATAAATTCTTTGGGATTTTACGAGTACGCAGTTTCTGACGGAACCTACTTCCGAGGCCCGGTGTGCCCGGAATCAATTTCCGAAGTTTAGCTCGGGTATGTTTAGTGAACGAACGAGCGGGTTTTTCTATATTTTGAACCGATGCTCAGAATCGAAATCTGAGGGCACCGATGAAACTACAGCGGCAGTAATTTCTTAAGAGGACCTTTACTAAAGGTGTGTTTGCTCGGGATCAGTTGTTAAAATTTGGGGTTTAATAAAGAATTGAATAAAATTTGTGGTACAAATTTTATTCCTAACCTAAGTGGCTTGATCATAAATGGGGAACTTAGGGTGGGACCCACTGGCACCCTAACTACCCATGTGGGGATAAATGTGAGGTGGGGCTCGCACGAGCCCCAACCCTTCACATTCCCCATAACTCCTTAATCTCTCCATTAACCCCCCCCCCCCCCCCCCGTATTTAATTATGTGACTTTTCCTCTTCCACTTTAATAATGCCAACACACATTAATTTAATTAATTGAACCTCTTTAATTAATTGAATTATGTGTTTGAATTTTGGAAATTTTAAATTCTTGGAAAAATAATAAAATAAGGGGAGTCCTTATTTTATTTGGGGTTAGTTTTTTTTTGTGTGAGGAATTTGGGGAGAGAGCTCTTTTCTCTTTGGAAGAACTTCATCCTCCCGCGAAGAATGACACCCTTCGATGAAGAATGTTGTCACCATAAGGAGAGACAACTTTCCATTCCTTCGTCTCTTCACAGCTAGGGTGAGATGTCGTCCCCTCCTTAGATGCATGCTAACGCCGTCTTCGAAACCTTACCCCACGATGCCATCTTCCGCGTCGCCGGCAAACGTCAATTTTTATCGAGGTAGGGGTGTGTTTGGTTTGTGTATGTTGGTTTTCCTTCCATGTTGATGATTCTATAAACCTTTTTCTATCGAACTAATATGGAAGGATCCAGATCAAACTAACACGGTCTGATTCCTCCGTCGTTCTTGTTGTATGGTGTTCTCCTACCGTTCTTGAGCGGTGAATCAAGGAAAGTTTTCGGAGCCGGTCGGAGGCCCGGAAACATCAAAAACGGCCTTGGAACATCAGGACAACCTAGGATCGGGAGTTTTGTAGCAAACGAATCATCAGAATGAAGTACAGATGTCTCGGGAGGTGTGATGGCCAGAGGCATCGTTTCTGGAAAATTCCAGAATACACGGCGTGTACTTCCAAAGCACACGCTGTGTAGTACAAGCGTTCAGTGGCAGAAGTAACGGACATCAGAAGAAGTGACACATGATGTGTGACACCGGTCACATGTCATGTACTGTCCACATAGTTTGACAGAGGAGACTTCGATGGACATGGCGTGTATTCAAGTAAAATACACGGACACTGACAGAAATACACGGCCACGAGGCATGGCGTGTATTATCTTCATAGAAAGGCAAAAGCGGCTTCAAGAGGCTTGGCGTGTAATCTGGGTGATACATGGACATGGGAAGAACCACATAGCCATGAGGCATGGCGTGTACCCCCACCACAATGGCAGAAGAGGCTTCGCGAGGCTCGGCGTGTAATCTGGGTGATACACGGATATGAGCAGAACCACACGGCAAAGAGGCACGGCGTGTATTCTAGAAATATATGGACAAGGGGTGGAGTACACGGGCATTTACTCCACCACACGGCCAGGCATGTCCAACGCACATGGAACTGACCCTAGAGGTTTGGACATGGTGTGTAGCCATACTACATTCCATGTATTTACTTATTTACACGACCAGCCCTGCGACACGGGCCGTATCACACAGGCAGTACCCGGTGTCTAATGACACGGCGTGTATCGCCGATCTACACGCCGTGTACTTTTCGAAAATGTCTTGGTCATCTTGTTCTCCGTGACTTGAGCACGTTTTTCTAGGTTTTTCCCTATGACATGGGATGGAACTACGAGATACATCAATTCTGGTCATTGTGACAATTGATTTATGGATCCTTGACTCAAGGAGCGGACCCTCCGGAAATCGATCATACTATGTGCGGGAACCCTAGAGATGGCTACGACAGCGACTACAACGACAACTGTACTTGGATCCTATGTGGGTTTGGAAGCGAGGACGATTGTACTTGGATCCTATGTGGTTTCGGCAGCGAGGACGACTTTACTTGGATCCTAGGTGGATTCGGCAGCGATGGTTACTGTACTAGGATCCTATGTGGGTTCGGCAGTGATGACTTCTGTACTTGGATCCTACATGGGTTCGGCAGGGGAGATGATTCAGAGGTTACATCTATCATCTCCACCCCTCTTCGTGAGTAGTATACCTATGTGAGATGAGTCTTAACTTTCAATCATTATCTTCGATATGATTGACTTGCTTTCCTATGTGGATTGGGTTGTTCTTTCCTATGTGGATTGGGTTGTACTTTCCTATGTGGACTGGGTTGAACTTGGGCTCGGAAGTTGGAGCTGAACTGGAATT
This sequence comes from Viscum album, assembly GCA_963277665.1. Lineage (NCBI taxonomy): Eukaryota > Viridiplantae > Streptophyta > Magnoliopsida > Santalales > Viscaceae > Viscum > Viscum album. The sequence continues at coordinate 1,441,813,640 of OY728159.1, forward strand.
GATGATCTAGGTATATATATGGTCATATACTTAAGTAGTGTTGGTTGATACTTTGTATTTGTATCTTTCCATTGTGGTTTATCCTTTGTGGATTCTGGGAGACCTTCGGGGGTCTCGGGGTCCCTACTGAGTATCGTATACTCACCCCTGCACGGGCTATGCTTGCACTACGTTGTGTTGGTTGCAGACGACGGACAGCACTCATCATGGTTGAGGCCTGAGGAGCAGGACGGTATACGGTGGTGGACTATCTGGTGGGACGTACACGGAGTGGACGGCCAGACTCAAGGAGCCGACGAGGCTATCTGTACTCACCCCTCGGGTGGGAGTTCCGGAGGGTGTCTTGGTGGTTGCTGCTTTACTTTTCAGTTGTTGTAATTTATTTTCTCTATTGTACTGTACTTTCATTTGGGTTTGTATACTGACCCATTTACTTTCCAGCACTTATTTTTGTACTCATTTTACTTAGTGTTTACTTCATCTTGCGTACTCTATGGTGTTTGTTTTCTTATATAAAGGCAATGCCTTCCCTTTTTAACGGGATTTACACCTTTGGTGCTAGTCACCATCCCCTGGCCTATGGAAGGCGGGCTTGGGGTAGTCACGGCATGGGCCCTAAGGACGGGTCATGACAATTAATAGATTTAAAATCCATTTAAATAAAAAAAAAGTTTCAAATGGGAGTATTTTATACAATATAATAAAAAAATACATGATAACTACAAAAAAAATAAACAATCAATAAATTCAAAAAAATCAATAAAACCCAATGACTAATATACCTATCTGGTATATGAAATAATAACTAATTGAAAACCCTTACCTATTAACCTCATCCACTAATAAAATTCTACATCTCAACTCCACCAATATAGACCTATGAACCAATAATTAAAATTAGAAGTGATAAAAACACTATACTATATAGATGATCCCCTAAGGATGAACAACCAAGTTGATATCATGAATGCATAATAATCAAAGAATTAAAATAATAATGCATATTTGTGTACTCACCAACAAAACCCACCGAGGGTAATCTATGTCAAACATCAACCAGTGAATTATATTATCCTCAATTTTCCTCTAATACTAGAAACAAGTATTTTAAATTCTGGAAACCTATACATTATAATTCACCAATATAACTCATTAGAATATTGTATTCCCATGCTCACCATAAGTATCCCTTGCTAAAAAAATTATCTATAGTGAAACACACACCATTAAAATATATAAGGACCTCTACAACCCAACTCCCACAAAACAGTAAAAAAAATTCCCAATGGCACACATCATGAATGACATCAACCTCATACCCTCCACCTCACAATCTTCGTAACTATATATCAATAGCACAAAAACAACCATATATAGGGAGGGTACAAGGTCTAATATTTATCCACTACACTAGCCTCTCGTTTATAATATGTTGTGTCAAACCTATGAAAATATACATCATGTGGTGGTTTCACATCGAATGACACTCCTTTCACATAAATAACATTTGAAATACTATAAAAATATCTTTGACAAGCACATGCCCAAAATTGAGACACTAAGATAATTCATCATTATAAAATATATGAAACCATCATAATAAATCATTCTATCCAAGAAATCATGTCATAATCATAGTATCTTCATTGTATTCTTCTACCAACTCACATCTATCACAATGTCTAGGTACTCCCACCAATAATCCCAATACAAACATCCATACAGGTTGATTCTTCTAGTGAGAACCATATAAAAATCAATATATTATATAATAAACTTCTTTATAACAATGATTTCATAAGGATTATATACCTCATAGTAAATCCACTAAAATCAAGAAAGTAGGGTAATGGAAAATCATTCTACTATAGAACATAATCGGTTATCTTGTCATGGTTACATAGTGAACTATAGAATAAACCCTCGCATATTGAAGATTAAAAATCCAAGTACACAACCCTCTTAGAGTATTGAATGGTAAAGAGAATTATTATCCACACATGAGTTGTCACATTGTTTCACAACTTCCTAGTGTAATCTTCAGGCCAAACCAAATCATACCACAACTGCACATCGATAATACGTTAAGGTAAAACTCATCACTACGTAATGTTAAATACAAGTCACTAGGAAGTACAAAATCTTAATATGACGATATTAATGGGTCAAAATATTAATTATTAATGTAACCCACATTAATCATCACAAATATCAAAATACTTTTTATGGACTCAAACTACTCACTTAGAGTTCATTACTACTTATTATAGTGAATCACATATATAAATAAATATGTTAGGTTAAATCACTAATTTTTATGAGTGATAATAATATTACATTTGATCTCAGGTCCAAACAAGGTCTCTAAATACATCATAATCATTATAGAAGTTATTATTCTACATGTAGAAACACTTCCACCCAAAATCATAATCTTGATTTTTTGTGAACATTGATGCCTCAAAATGATCAAAGAATAGTGTCATCATGTTTTGATGATGAAAAAAGTCTTGTATATTCCTTTTAAATTATTTGGAGATGATTAATTTATTTCCTCATATGAAATATTTTTTGAATGTCCAAAACATCATTAAAATGAACTTGAATGCATCTAAAAAATATTCATTTAGGATATACATAGAAAAATGTATGGAATTTACTACTAGTTTATCGAAAATTAATTCCTAGTGAAAATTAAACCTATTATTAATTTTTTTACATGAATACATCACTTGGTTTCTAGGGGACCATGTGAAAACTCATAATTACCTATGACATGGGATGTTAGATTCCTTTGGATTAAATGCAATTCACATAAATCAGAAAAATCAACAAGAAACTATAAAACTATGATCAACATGCAGGAATCACAAAATTATACAATATAAAAAAAGAACCATTATACATGTACCTTATACTGATGACCAAATCCTACCACTAATATCAACCCACTTTCTTGATGGAGAACACTATGAGACATCATAAATGTGTCCCTCCTCTATTGTGTATCTCTTAGTTTCCTTAAATCACCTGATTCTCAGGTAGGAATTTTCATCCTCTCATGAAATGCTAGTGCCTCGTGTAGTAAATAGACAAAGAAATATGAACAACGGGATAGAGGGAATATAAATAAGATCTTGTTAAGTATTAAACAACACCATATGATAGTTTTTACTTGATTGTATTTCCACTAGTATGATCCCATGAATTAACTCATACATTATAATATATGAGTTGATGACACTGCCAACCATGCATCCATTACATGAATGCATCCCCAATTATGAGCATTTCATCTTATAAAAATATAAGTTAATGATATAAATAGTAAAATTTTAAACATGAGGCGTTAATGTTTCGTTGTTATGTTAAGGATATGGTTTTTATTTCATAATATCCTTACGATATCCCAAAAATAAAGTATACACTTTGAATTGTTTTCCAGTAGTATTGTACTTTTCATCATAGAAATATATTACAAAATGATATAGTAAATACACATAAAGTATTCATGTGATCTTGGGAATATATCCTCTAATCTCCCCTGATCACCAATCCCTTGTAAACTTAGTTTTGTTCCTCCTTATATTTTATTATATACAATAACTTGTGAAACCATATCCAAAACTCCTTTAGGATGTCTTCCAAAATAATTTTGTAAATTTATCATCTATTTCAACATGTGACACATAATATGTAATACCTTATAAATATCAATCGAATTTTATTTTTTCATTAACTCTAAAACACTTTTAAAGAAATCCTTTGAATCAAACTCAGTTCCCATTAAGTCAATAAAAATGTGAGAAAATATGGGTCTTTTTTGCATTGAAAAAAAATCACTAAATCAATAAATGTAATTAAAAGAGGTATTTATAAAATAATTAACATTACTAAATCTATAAAGGGATCTCTAATGATCTCGATCAAACATAAGCATCTCTATATTTGTTCCCAATAGATGAATCATATGAAAGCATTCATTCTCATATGATCTCTTTGTATAAAATATCAAAAAAACATGGGACACATAGTATTTTAATCCCATAAATCATACTCATACATTCTCAACCCTCCATGTATATACTATCCAGGTAAATGAACATTTCACATCCCATTTACCATATGGATGAGTAAATTGCATACCCCTTATCCAGATAGATAATCACATTATATGTACTATCTATGTATGGTCATAAACTTCCTTAGTCTATCTCAATATGGGACATAGATTTCCTGACCAATATAAAATAGGATAAATACCATCTTGGTTAATTTACAAGTAACGATATAATCAAAATCACACACAACCACCCATTGATTAGTTAAACCTCACAGATTTCATAAGAAAGGTATCAACGTATGATGGTTTTAAAACTAGGTATCTCATTATCCTCATGTAGTGGGGACTCCAAATATTAATCATACACCCCTTGTATAAAAAATACCCAATATATTTCACTTCATGTTCTATCCTTAGTGGATTATTGAGCACAAAAAAAATTATACCTCATTAGAATATTTTTTATCCCAATAAAATAACCATACTCATGTTAACCTTAAATATTTTCCGCAACCAATAATACTCCATGATAAATATTAGTTGAGGGTAACGCAAAGTCAAACTTTTACAGGTCGTTTATCATTTCATTGTGATACATATATCAATATATATATATATACAAATGTTACCAATGTGAAAGAATTATAAAGTTGAGATTTCATTTTTTATAACATAATACAGTTCATATTCGTAAACTATTTTAATAATTTTAAATAAACCATTCATAAGAACTTTTCCAGCCTATCATATTTGATAGACTACCATATCAACCTTATTATTGATACAATTTTAGTGGTTTGTTATCCTCATTACATCATTATATAATTCCTACAACATATCTATGTGAACATTTAGTAAAACCCTCCCAATAAACTCCTTAGTGAGTAACATATATGTAACCATATAATTTGAATAATAAGAAGACTTAGGAATCATATTACTATTGTTCAAATCCTAAAATTAAGAAAAACAAATGTTACAGTGTTAATAACTTTTATTTTATATATAGAACCCTTTCTAAGTATATCATCATAATTTCAAATCTTTACATCAATTTCTTCCTTGAAATATTTTGGAAAATAATTTAACTATAAAAAGTATTATTTTAACAACACAGCCTAAAATATTTTAGGATAAAGTGACATTTTCTTTAAATTTTGACTATCATAATAATTTATTTGTAAACTTTTTACTTCCCTAAGTCTGAACATACCCCCATAAGCCTATTAGACTATATTATCTTCATAACATCATACTAAGATACACAAACTCTTTTGTGTTAGGAAATTACACTAATTTCCTTATAGTGTGAATATTTTAGAAATAAAAAATTGTTTCCATGTCATATATGGATTTATATGTGGTTAAAGAATTTTTCTTGAAAGGTATTATTTAAAATATACCACTGAAAGTGAGGGAATATCAATTCCTAATATTTTAACAAACTTATGGATAAATTCATGAATCATGGATAATAAATTTGTATCCTTGTCATCCTTAAAAATATGTTATTTTATTAAATGAATCATAAACCATTTGTATTGAACCCATTATATCATATTGTTTATAAAAACTCTTTATTTATAAACAATTTCTCTTTTCATATATGAGAAATGAGATAAATATAAACATCCTTTACTTAGACCTATATGGATTTATATATATTAATTTTAATTCAATTCATTGATTCAGAAACACCTTGCTTCATCATTTGAATACAAACCATAAGAATAGTCAATTATTATCTTTATTTGAACTCCGACATATTTAAAATATTTATAAATTTTAAATTTTATTTCACATCCCGTTTAAAAATAATGATTTAATTTATATAATACATGTACTTGACATTTAATTTCCATGAAGTTTCCTAAAAGACTTCATGTATCTTATAAAATTCCATCATATAGAATCATAGCCCTTCTTTCTTAATTTCACCTTTGGGTTTCAATTACCTTGACCAAATACATGAAAAAACATTATTGGACACTCTAACTAAATTTTATTCTTTCGATTTGTACTTTTAACCACTTATTCTATCAATACAATACTAGAACCTATACATCAAAATCCCTAGTCCATCAATTCCAAATACTTTTTGAAAAATAGGGTATACAATTCTTGAAACCGTTCACAATGTTTGAACATTTCCATTGATCAATACATAATTAATTCCTTAATAAGAATAATAATTATAGGATATCTTCAGCCTCATCTAGTCATTGGAATTCTCAACCATGTTGATTATATGAGTGGAGACTAATTTTCCTCAGGTCATCTTGAAACTAATTTATTAAAAAATTAACTAAATCATTTTATGCTACCAAAATAATCTATATTCATTTTTTGAACAACTAAAAAAATTGCTCACTCGAGAAGGGACAGCTCTAACACATATTATCTTTCCTTAATAACTTTTCTTAAGTTATTGATCTTTAGAGTTTATTACATTAAGCATATCCTTTGAAGGTTTGATCTCAATGTAAAATTGGATGATGATGGGGTAATTCATCTATAACATAATCATTTATAATATGAGTATCACGTTTAACAAATATTTAAAAGTTATTTTATTAACTTTTCTTTCATTAAAATAATATACCCTTTTTTGTACTCATCAAATTCATTAGGGCACCAATATCCATATTTCACTGACCTTTGGGTAACATTATCATTTCTCTAATAAATTACATATTTAGGTAGTGAATCATCTCAATAATATAAAATATGACTCTTGGATAGTTGAGTGGATAACACTTTATCAAATCTATTATATGGATAAACTCAATATTATTCCTCTGGTAACCTAATTATGTTAGGGTCTCCCAAAATTTTGTAACTAATCAAGCCTCAAATTTTGAATTTTTTTAGGATTTTATAAATTTTTTAACCTTATTTTACTTTAATTATAAATGAATGGATTTATTCATTGATTTTTTTATTGGAATTATTAATTTTTTGGAAAAAATGCATAATATTAATTATTTTTTATTGATTATATAAACTTTAAATTAATTTTATTTAATATTTCTCTGAATTTTTATTCATCATAATTTTTGGATAATGGAAAACCCTTACATATGGGTTTTTTCATACTTAAGTGTCAGAGGCTGATGCCTAATGTTTTTTCAATTAGCTACTGAGAAGAAGCATCATACATTGAAGGGAATATGTAAGATTCATTTATATGGGGAGTGATACATAAAAAAATCTACACATATTCATAGGTGATAATTAAGAGTTAATCAAAGAAATTATTTTTTCATATAAGAATCTTTGTGTGGTACGGAAATTCTACCCCATAGATTTTATGAGTACGTAAATGTACATACCTTTTCCACTAGATGGATAACTTCCCATACATAATTGTTGAATATACCCATATATATATATAAGTAACCATGTAGCATGAGTAATATGTAAAGGTAATTAATTTACTATAGGATTAAAGTTTCCCATATATAAAAGTAAACTTGTGGCCCAAGTGATGCAAAAGGGTTCCTGACTTTGTCGTGTGAATAAAATACTTGATACACGAGAGTTTTTATAAGATGTGATTTATGAGTAAGAGTAATTTATTTATATGTAAAGGTTTATCACCTTATAAAAATCGGTTCTCAAGTATGGAGGGTATGTAAAGGTTTTATACTCATAGGAGTCTGGATCATGTGCATATGAAGAATTTGTTTGATTGTTAAGGAAAAATAAATTCCCCATATTTTATAAATTATTCTCAAAGTTATGGATCAAATAAGATGCCATGATGAACTCGTATAATGCATGAGGGACCATGATAATTATAAATTCTCATTTATTAGAGAAAATGGGAAAGGATATAGTGAACACGTAGATAATGAATGGTTTGAGAGAGGAAGAATGATTTATTTGGGATCAAGGGAATTCATAATTCTCTTGAGAATATGGTGGAAGTTTGTTCCACCCATGTGGTGAAGATAAAACTTTCTATATTTTGAGGTGGCCATACCAATTTCAAAAGTATTCTGGGACATTTATCCTTCATTTATAAAAGGTAATGAAACACATTATAATGGGATTTTTTTGTAGGTTATTTTACTTTCATCCTATTATATTTTTCTCTATTGATAGTACACTATGTTTATTGTGGTCAAGCCAAGGAGATTTCCCCAACCCCATAATAATGGATTATAGTAATTGTTAGTTAATTCTCCCTTACCTAACATATTTTTAATAGTTTGTTTATTGTATCTAGTAGGATATTTTTATTGGTTATTTAATTTTAATTCACGTTTCTTCCCTTATTCTAAGTTATCACAAACTACCCTTGGATTTTACTTATTTACCATATGGTGGAGGGAAGTGGGTATTGGTTTAGAAGTGATCAGAGATCTTTAATCGCATGGCTAGGTAAGAGAAAATAATGTAGTGATTGTTATATTCTTTTCTTGAGTGAAAAAACTCATAATTAATAATCAGTTTAGGTCCCCATCGCTTAGTGAGATATAAATATAGTTTTATTTGAGTTAATTATGATTTATTAGGTAATATAGAGAAAATATTTGAGGTGATACCACTATTATGGTGATTATTTCAAAAATTATTCACTTAGTTTTTATTAAAACAAAAATTTGGATCACTATTTTTTCCACTACTAATTGAACCCACACTCAACATAAAAAAAACACTGAGGGTCTTTACTCTCCATGAGACAAAGCAAGTCACAAAATTGAATACATTTTTCTTGAGTTCAAAATTTTATTTTTTGACCAACCCATGATTGTTGCATAAAGAAATTAGCATCACTTCCAAGAAGACAATCCCTTGTCATTGTTGTTTTAAATGTTATCATCACATTAAAAAATCTATTTCCATTCATCTCTTGGGTTTTTATCCAAAGGTTCAGAGAACTCTCATGGATATAGTTAGAAATTTGAGGAATGTTGAGAATTGGGATGGATATTTTTTTACTATCTCGTTATTAGAATCTCAATCCTCATCCACATATTCTAAATCGAAAGTAGTTAAGGAAACTATATAATAGAACCTAGATCAATTAAACCTAATACTTATATATTTTTTGGAAATGGATTTTAACTATCATAATAATAAATTAGTGTTACCAAATAATATGGTATGATTTGAATTAAAGCATGGATTGATCCAACCCCAACATAAGTTTTATGGTTTAGTAGGTGGAGATCCCAACATGTATTTGAAGGATTTTGTTATGGTATGCATCAATATTAAGTATAGAGGAATATTAAAAGATCAAATAGAAACTAAATCATTCGCGTTTTATTTGTATGGTTCAACAATGGAATGGTTTTATAACCTATAACCTGGGGATATCATATGATTGGGTGAGCTCCCATGGGCCTTTCTTCAGAATTTATTCCCCCCTTCAAGAAGAACATGGTTAAGGGAATGGATTTTTGGAATAAGGAAATCTAGTGGAGAAACAATTTATGAGTATTGGGACATGTTCAAGAAGTTGACAACTATCTTTCCACATTAACACATAGAAGATAACCATTTCTTGGTATTATTCTATTTAGTCCTTTTGGACAATGATAGAAACATTTGGGGTACTTCTTTAGGAAAATCTCTCATAAAGAAATATCTAGTTGATGCTAATAATTTTATAGATAATATATCCTAGAACTCTTAATAGTTTTCTATAAGGCCCATTAACAGAGGTGCACATGATATAAGAAGTTCCAACTCTCATTTACATAAAACTATAATTTAAAAAGCTACCCCATATTATGATACAGTTAGCACTAAAAAGTGTGAATGGAGTACTATCCACACCCCCATGGGTTTTCCAATTGTATAATTCGTTAGATAATTTCAAATATTGATTCCCTAATGTTTAAAACACTGATACTTTTAATGTTTTGTACCAAATATAGTTCCAATAATTTGTACAGATTGAAGGTTTTATGTACTATTCCATATTCAAGTATGGAACCAGAAACCAACAACCAAAAAGGCCACTATTCCGGTAGAATTTTTAATAGCCATAACATCCACCACCCTTCCAATATGTTAGTAATATATTTTATCCTTCAATAAGTTATCAATATAAAATACAGTTAATATCTTTCCATGAAGAACTTACTAAGATAGTTGGTGGAGTATCAAGGTAATAAAAAATTTACTTAGAAAATCCATGGTTCTGATCTTAAGGAACTAAAAGTTTAGTATGTCCAAATATTTACAACTTTAAACACATTGGTAAATCAAGTTTCAAGTAAACTCATAGCTTAATTAATTCTTAACCCAAATAGAAATGCATGTTCAATTTCTTTGAGATGTATAAGGGATGTATAGGGCAGTGATGAGTCAACACTAGGAGTTGAACCTAAGACTGAAGAATCAAGTGAATAGGAGCAATACCCCATGGATCCATAAGTGAAGGAACCTATTTAGACACAAGTGGAGAATAAGAATAAAGGAATATTTGAGTTGTAGGAGATTCCTTAACAATTATCACCATTCCCTTTATGGATGTGCTCACCAAAGAAAGTTAAAAAATAGTCCCTATAGAAAGAGGTGTTTGATTCTTTAATGAAAGTGGAAATAAATATTTATTTATAGAAATCAATCAATCATATTCCCATGTATGAATTTTTTTTTTCAAAGAGTTTTGTAGTAAGAGTATAAGGATGTATAGATATGATAGGTTAATCTTGGGTGGGAATGTGCCTTAATCACTCCATAGTTATCTAGAAAATGTTTGGATTTTGGGACTTTCACTATTAAGTATACTAAAGGAAATAAAATATTCACCAAGGCCTTATTTGATTTTGGATAATCAATTAATTCCATGAATCACTTGATCTATTCTTCACTATAGTTGGGAGATCATAAGACAACATGAGTGGTGGTAAAACTAGTTAATGGTTATACTAAATATCCTATAGTATTGTTTGAAGATTTTTCGGTAAGAGTGAAGGGGATACTATTTCTTGCGCATTTCTACATCCAAAACCTAAAAGAAGAAATATTTACTACTTATTCCCCAACATACTAGGAAGACTATTCTTGAAAATTATTAGTAATGTTATTAATGTACATGAAGGAACTCTATCTATGGAATTTTGGGAAGATACTTTGAACTCCAACATTATAAAATCCATTATTAGGTTCATTATATTCACTCTCTCTCACTATAAAAACTATTCCAATTCATATGAGCACACCCAAATTTTGTATGAAACAATAAATCTAGTAGAATATCCAATGTTACCAAAGCCAATGGATGACACTATATTTGAAAATGGAATGGATCTTAAACCAAATTTTTGTAATAACATATCTTAAGATGAGATATACGAAAAAAACTGGTATTCAGCATTCTTTGGTTAATTATTTCAATAAAACTTTTTATTTTCACATGAAATTCATAGATGTGAGTGAATCTATGTTGACACTATCACTATAAAAAACATTCAAGTTAGAGTTAAAACTTCTTCCATAAAATCTGAAATACACCACTCTTATGGATAATGAAAATATACTTTTGATAACTTCAAATAAATTGGAACCTAACCAAGAACATAAAACACAGAACATTTTCAAACAGAATTCCACGTCCAAAGGCTAGATTCTATAGTTAATTGTTATAATTAACCCCACAATTTGAATTCAATGGATCATACTTGAGATTGAATCAAAACAAATGAGGAAACATCAAATAAGGATGAACCCAACACAAATGGATTTAGTTCAAAAAAGGAAAAAACTATTCGGAGATGAAATCATTTACCCAATATCAGACTCTTAGTGGGTGAGACACATCAAAATAGTACCCAAAAAATCTAGAATAACCATTATTGAGAATAAACATAATGAACTAGTGCCTTTGAAGATTCAAAATAGTTGGATGGTATTTATTGAATAGTGAAAACTAAACCATGTGACCTGAAAAGTAAACTTATTCATTCCTTTTTCACATTAGAGGGATGAAAGATTAGCTGGTAAGGGTCACTATTATTTTCTTGATGATTTCTCTAAACATTTTAAGGTTCCCATTATATTGGAAAATAAAAAAACATTCAATAAACCCTACTATACATTTTTATACCAAAGGATTCCTTTTTGTTCATAAAATTCTACATGTACATCCAATGCGGCATGATAATAATTTTTTCAATCCTCATTAAGAGATTCCTGGAGGATTTTTTTGATGACGTTTCATTTTATGGAACCACTTTTGAAAATTGTTTTAAGAATCTGGGAAAGATTTTAAAATTTTGTATTGAAAATAACTTGATTTTCAATTTTTTTAAAAGATAGTTTATTATAGAAATAGGTATCATTAAGGGCCATAAAATTTCAAAATAAGGGATTGAACTTGTAAAATAAAAGTTTGATTGTTATCACTATATTGTTAAACCCCACCACAGTAAAACATGTTAAATAATTTCTAGAAAATGTTGGGTTCTGTAGGAGGTTTATTGGAAACCTTATTAAAACTACATTACCTCTCACTAAATTACATAAAAAGGATATTAACTTTTTTATTTAATGAATCATTCTGGAAAAATTTTGATAAGATCAAGGAGTTCCTAACCACAACCCCTATCATAAGTCCACTAGCCTGAGATTTACCTTTTTAAGTGTTGTGTGATGATTCGAACTAAATAGTAGGAGTAGTTCTATCCCAAAAGATGGATAGACATAAAAATGTGATAACATATACTTCTCAAACTTTCGACTCGGTCCAATTTAACAACACTATCACCAAAAAGTAGTTTTTGTAAAAAAAATTACACTTGAAAATTTTCCTTCATATTTTCTAGGAAACAAAGTAACAATTCACTCTAACCATGAATCTCTCATGTACTTGATGAGGAAGTTTTAATTAGAACCATGGGTAGTGTGGTTGATGATTCTTCTCCAATAATTGAACAAAAAAATTCAGTATAATAAGTTATATGAGAACATTTTTAAAAATAATAAAATTTCCCATAGTGTTGAGGTAGAAATTTATACAGGAACACCTCTGAATGATGCACTCCCTGATGAATAGTTGTATGAGATCACTGGTAAGGTTTCATGGTACACGAACATAGTAAACTACTCGGTCACCATAAATTTACCTTCCTTATTTTTATAAAATTAAATTTTGATTCAAGGTATAATGTTCAAAAGTATTCGTACTTGTAGATAACATGTAGTGATCAAGTGATTATGAGGTGTGTACTAGACGAGGTGGTATCTTTTATACATAAATTTATTCACAAACTTGCATGTAGAGGCTATTTTAGACCTCATAATATAGTTAGGAAAGTCTTAGAGGATGGACTATTTTAGCATACCATTTTTAAAGATTCTCACAATTTATGTAAATCTTGTAAAAATTTCTAGTTCACAAGATTTATTTCCAAAAGTGGAGAAATTCCCCCAACAACCATTAAAGTTTTATGAGATATTTTTTATTTGTGGAATTGAATTTGTGCGGAAATTTACAATTTCTTTTGTATTTTCCTATATTATCTTGGAAGTATACTATGTCTCTAAATATATTGAGGCTCAAACTACAAGAAATATTAACTCTAAAGTGGTTATAAATTTTATCAAATCACACTTTTTTATACCTTTGTAATTCCCCAAGAAATCATCCATAATCATCGAACACACTTATCTAAAAATATTATGGAAGCATTAATGAGAAATTATGGAGTATATCACTAGACTTATACTACCTACCACCCATAAACAAATAAGAACACTATGTTATCTATCCAAAAAGAGAAGAGAATCCTGTAAAATATAGTTAAAACCTACCAAAAAGAAAAGAGTATGAAGATGAAGGATACATATGAGCATACAAAAATTCCTTCAAAACCCCCTTAGTATGTATCCTTACACAATAGTTTATAATAAGTGTTTTCACCTACCTATTAAGTTGAATCATAAGGCCTACTAGTCTATGAAACATTTGAACATGAAATTGTTCTAAACTAGAGAGCATAAGAAGTATCAATTGGTGGAGAATGTGGATTTGGGGATAGAAGCTTATGAAAACTCTTTAAAGTACAATTAATGGACCAGATAATCCCACGAAAAACTCATTCAATGGAAGGAATTCAAAGTTGGATAAAAATTTCTACTCTTTTCCCCCATTTGAAACTCATTTCAAGTAATATATATTCTAAATTAACAGGTCTATTCATGGTGAAAATGTATTTTTATTTTTTAAAATTCACATTAGAGTATAATCCTAGAATCCTTTCAAGTTTAATGGTCAGCAATAGAAGAAGTTTAAGAAATAATTTTGGAAATGTTAATTAGAGAAGTTCACTCTTACCCTTTTTTCAAATGAGTAAATTCCACTTAGTTATATCTTTTATAACTATATATTTTTGACCTTCCTAGAGTTTTTTACTATTCATTTTAAAATTTAAGTTCAAATTCATTAAGGTAAGTTTAAAGGATAATTGTCGGGTTAGGTATAAGTTATCATAGACTATAAATATTTGTCCCTAGATTTATTTTATTTTTTTATGTCCTAAGAAATAAAAAATGGAAATTTTATTTAATTTTCCATTGTCTCTAATAGAATAAATAATAAGTAATAATAGGAACAATGGAAACTTTTTTTGGAACTAGGTAATGGATCATGGATGAAAAATACCTTAGTATAATCAGAATTATATCATGAGGAAACCATAATTTTAAATTTGACCTTGGGTAACCAATTCAATGTCAATGAATAATACCTTAGGGAACCATGATAAATGATATTTTGATAGCTTATATGAATTGGAGTAAGACAATTATAAGGGAATTGATCTCACTACTACAAACACGGCCTTTATCAGCGCTAAAAATGGCCTTTATCAGCGCTAGAAAAGCGCTGATAAAGCCAGCATAGATAAAGGGGGGTCCCCTTTATCAGTGCTCCAAAAAGTGCTGATATAGGACCCATTTATCAGCGCTAAAAAAAGCGCTGATAAAAGGGGTCTTTTATCAGCGCTCAAAAAAAAGCGCTGATAAAAGTACCCCTTTATCAGCGCTTTTTTAGCGCTGATAAAGGGGTACTATATCAGCGCTTCCTTTATCAGCGCTTTCGTTTTAGCGCTGATAAAGGACCCTTTTATCAGTGCTTTTAAAAAATCGCTGATAAAAGTTAATAAAATTAAAAAAAATTAAAAAAATTAAAAATATTTAAAAATATTTAAAAATACAGCCAATCGGGGGGGATTTTATAGCGCTTGAACCCCCCCTTTTACAGCGCTTTTCGGACCCTATACAACACCCCACGCACCCCACGCACCCCCCTCCACCCTTTAACAGCGCTTGCTCCAATATTCCTCATGCGCGCGCACCCCTGCCTCCACCAGGATTTGAACTCGAGACCTCCCCCCTGCGTGCCTCGGCCCTTACCACTACTCTATTTTGATTTGGTTTCCAATTCATGATATCTCTATATATATATATTTATATATTTAGTTATATTTATTCGTATAGTAATATATATTTATATTAATATATATATATAGTTATATTATAATATATAGTTATATAGTTATATAGTTATATAGTTATATTATAATATATATAGTAATATTAATATATATATAGTGGTATTAATATATATCTATATATATATATATATTTAGTTATATTTATTCGTATAGTAATATATATTTATATTAATATGTATATATATATAGTTATATTAACATATATATAGTTATATTAACATATATATAGTTATATTAACATATATATAGTTATATTAACATATATATAGTTATATTAACATATATATAGTTATATGAATATATATGAATATATATTTATATAGTTATATTAATATATATATATAGTGATATTAATATATATATTTATGGTGATATTAATATATATATTTATAGTAATACTAATATATATATATATGTAGTTATATTAATATATATATAGTTATTAGATTAATATATATATAGTTAGATTAATATATATATATATAGTTAGATTAATATATAGGTATATAAATATTCATATATTGGTATTTTAAATAAAATGGATATTAGTTATTATTTAAATAAAGCTAATATATTTTATATGTAAATATATTTTATTATTTATATTTATAATTAAAATTTTAGGTGTGAATATTTAAAAAATATGAATATATTGTTATATATTTGATTATAAATAGCAGTGCATTATAAAAAATGATAAAATTTCAAAGACATAATATCAATATGAATGTAATACCTTGGAATAAATTCATAACCCACCAAAAAATTCAATAATACCCCCCTTAAATGAGGGTGAAAATCCACAAAATGTTAAAAAATCAGGGTACCCCGACAAAAACTCAGTTTTGGAGGCCTTCTGGCCTCTTTTGGCCTCGAAAGTCGCTTGACTGGGGTCCCCCGAGTCACAGCGACGTAGAGCTCGTCGCAGGCTTCGATTTGATATGTGGTAAAGCTCAAACGGACACCCGGATCAAAAGTTATGGTCGTTTGAAGTTTGAGTTGTGTTTTCAACATATTTTGGATCTTTTTTTAATTTTTTTAATTTTTTTAGTCCTCAAATTGTTATTAAATGACTATTACTTTATAATGATTATCAAAATATTAATTAAAAATATTTTTTTAATTTTTTAAGAAGTCATTTTCACTAAATATCTTATATATTAAGTATAATAAGTGTAAATGTACATTTATACTTATCTAAAATATATTTAAAAATTATATATTATATTTATATAACAATATAAATATATTTATATATTAATATATTAATATATGTTTAATTTTTTTTTTGAAGCCGACCCTTTATCAGCACTAAAAAAAGCGCTGATAAAGGGGGGCCCTTTATCAGCGCTAACAAAAGCGCTGATAAAGGGGGGCACTGCGAAAAACTGTTTTTGTGGTAGTGTCTATAAATCCTTATATGTGAAGAAATAACATGTCTTCATGAGTATCCCATTACATAAGAGTTTAGGCGTCTTGTGATTCTGCTGGCCAAGCAATACTTACATGGCCTGACTATTAAGCATAGTCTTGAGGGGTTTCTTTTTCCTTAGGATGGCTTAGATACAAGTTAATCTACAATAATATAATAAGTGATTTTCATAAAATATAGTTAGGAAAATAAAATAATTTCTAGTTGGAAAAGGGTATGTAAAGGTTTTTTGAATTCTGAACATAGCTCAAGAGGGGGTGGATGATATATCAAAATGATATATATGAAGTGTGAAAAGGATCTATCGAAAAATATACTTGATGGAAACGAATTTAAAAAAGTGTCACTTGTTAAGGATTTAATTTCAGTAAATTATCTTATTTATAGAATCATGGAACTAGAGCATAAATTTTAGAAGAAGTGGGAACTATGTGAACATGAGGAAACATTCTTGTTTAAGTGTGGGTGGGAGATTAATCCATAATTTTTGAGTTTTTTTCTTTTATGATTTTATAGATTTTTCCATTATTTTCCTTTAATTATAAATAAATGGATTTACTCTTTGATTTTTTCTGAATTTGGAATTTATTGAACATGGGATTCATATCCATGATTTTTATTGATTATATCATCTTGGAGTTAATTTGGAATAATCCTACTCAAAATTATTATTATCTAGGATTTTTAGTTTATGTAAAGACACTTACATATGGGTAAGCCCATATATAAGAGTCATTGGTTGATTCACAAAGATTTTACACTTAGCTACTTATAATAAGATAAAAATATGAATGGAATATGTGTTATTGATTTATACGGGTGAATGATATGTAATGATACCTCTATTGATTGACATGGTTACACATAAAAGATATAAGATTTTATAGGATCTATGTAAAAGTAACCCTACAGATTCACTGAATACATAAAAGTAATTTCCTTTGATGTTGGAGGGATCCATACACATATGTAAGGGTTAAAGTTTCCCATATTTAAAAGTATCTGCATGACCCAAATGATATGTAAAGGTAATTCATTTTTCAGAGGATAAAATATTCCCATATATAAAAGTAACACCATGAACTATGTGATATGTAAGGGTTGATTCTTTTTCTGCTAGGACGCAATACCTAATAAGTAAGAGTCCTTAAAAGGTATTCTTCAGGCTTAAGGGTCGTTTTATTGATATATAATGGTTTTTCCCTTTCTTAAAATATGGTTCTCAAGTATGGAGGGATATATAAAGGTCTTATACTCATAGGAATATATCTTTTCTAGGTATAAAAAATTATTTGGAGTGCTCCAAAATTTGAAATCACATATCTATTAGAAATTCATCTTGAATCCATGGATCTAAGGGGATTCCACTATAATGTCCCTTGGACTAAGACCACTGAATAGTTACTAAATTGGATAGTTATGGGACCTTAGGAATTCCTTCCCATATGTTATAGGATAATTAATTTCATTTAGGATCTAATTTATTATTGTGGAAAGACTATTCCTTCATATTACAGTGTTTAAAAATATGTAAAGATAACTAATCACCAACCACAATAATGAACAACCATTTGAGAATCGAGGATCTATAAACAAATAAATCAATAAACAATAAATTAATATAGAAGCATACAATCATATAGACTCACTAGCCACCCACTAGGTAGACCACATAATCAAAATGAGTATGATAAGTAAGTAAAAAATATAATATAATCTATTACATCTTCAAGCCTCACCTCATCCTAATATCAAAGTCTCATCCAAGTAGTCCCACTTGATTAAGATAATTTGGGCCTCTGTCCAGCCTAAACCTGTAACCAGTGAGGTCTGATCGAGTACCCAAGTGACATGTCTGGCCAAGTAGGGAGTGAGTATAACTTATTTGGGATCCAACAACAAGGTCTCATACATAACCAATAAATATAGTGTACATTTACATGTGACATGATTAGATGGATAAATAAATAAATTACAAAAATATAAATAAAAACACTGTTGATCGTCTTGTCATGCATAAAATCTATGATTGGACTGAGCTTACTTTAGGTAGTGTCAGAGTGTCTTTGAGCATGCTATATAATCCTATCAGCCAAAACTGGGTCCCAAAACCATATAGTAGAATACATAAACACTAGATCCTTGGAAGTATAAAAGGTATCCATATAGTATCAGCATAACTACCATATCCAAAGAGCATGTCCAAGGAATCCCATTGTGGTGGGATACAATCCTACCACTGGGAGGTGATCCAAGGTGATCAATAATCAAAACGTTTTAACTATCACTGGGAGGTGATCCTTGGTGATCAATAATCAAAATGTTTTAGCGCTGAACTAGGGGGGAATCCTAGATATCTCATAGTCATCAAGTGTCATCATCAAACCTTGGGATGTAATCCTG
This sequence comes from Viscum album, assembly GCA_963277665.1. Lineage (NCBI taxonomy): Eukaryota > Viridiplantae > Streptophyta > Magnoliopsida > Santalales > Viscaceae > Viscum > Viscum album. Next base: position 1,441,833,015 of record OY728159.1, read on the forward strand.
AGAATACCATAGACACTTAGAGCAATCACCAAACCCTAGGAGGTAATAATGAGTGTTATGTAGTCATCAGGATTCACCACCAAACCATATGAGGTAATCACGCATGTTTTGTAGTAATCAGGATCTAAGCCACTCCGTGGGGGGAAAATACATGGTGATTAATAATTGTTAGGTATATAAGTAAAATAAAAGGCATCCTAGGAACCCATGGAATATATATATATATATATATATAATTTAATGGGGTAAAAATTCCTTCCCAAGATATCTCATGATATTTATTTCATAAGGGTTTTCCAATTACCTATACTTATCTCACATAACCAAGTTATTCCTCTAAAGTGTGCAACTAGTAATCATAAAATTTATATACAAGGATTACATTATTGATTTAGGTTTTAAGGTGACACCAACAATCATCTCTTCCCATTTCCCATGCACACCCTCTCACTAGGGTCAATATGTCATTAGGGAACCCACTAGGGTCCCCTAGTTCTCATCACAGTCAAGACACCCTACCAAGGTCCACTTATCTCAATTCATCACATAGGCCAGCACCTATCACTTGGAGGGCATAACATCCCTTAGCATCATCAATGTCTCATCGAGGCCTTACTGGTCCCTTAAGAAAGTCTCATAGGGGAGATGGCCTTGAGTCCATCTTCTTTCCAAGTCACTATAGGTTGGATCAAACACCCAACCCAACTATAAATATCATCAGGTACTACCCACCCAATTCATCAAGTCTAAATGGGTGAGGAAGACTTGCATCATGATCATCTCAATTATCACACTTGTTCAACTCGGTCCAGTCACTCCCCATCCACACTTTCCTATGAAAGGAGGTGTTAAGGAAATCATGTTAAGGTCAACTATATTCATTTGTTTCCTTTATTTAATTCACTCCCTTAATGGGGTGTTTGTATTGCAATGCATTAAACATTAACTATACTCTCAACCATCAACAATCGTGACTTCCATCCAGTACACAAGGCTCCATCATAGCCCTTTTCACTTTTTGCAAGTTAATCATAGTATTTCAAATTTAATTAAACAACTTAAATAATTTAAATAGTTCCATCACCCAAAGTGGTGATACTACTCCTATCACATCATTGATCGACCTCTTCACACTAAAATCAGTAGTGATGGGGTGCAGTCTACTCCCAACACACCCCGACACCTGAGCAACAAAAAATTTCCATTTATAAATGTTTATTAAAAGAAAAAATTAATTAAAATCGGTCTGAAACCATTGAAAAATATATTTAGTGATATAAAGTTTCCAAAATATCATGTGAAGGTTTGTAGACCCCATCTTAGGTCCTCCTATATGCATGCTGAGAAAAATCCCCATTCATTTGGATTGATTTTAACATGTTCTAGTGGAACCAACACACAAACAAAAAATGAAACCACATGTAATTAGTTTCCATTAAAGAAAATAATAATGTAGTAAATTACTTACCTAGATATAATATAAAAATCCACCTAAAACATCCTCATATCAAGGGGAGAAAGAGGGGGGAGGTTTGTTCATCCTGCCTCACCGCATGCACGTCCGACCTAAAATGAGGGGGGGGCCTCTTCTAAATTTTTTTAAAAAAAATTGGGATCCTTTAAAAATGTGAATCACTAGTTCACACCCTAATCCATTGAGTAAAAGGACATATCCCTCTATTAATAATTTCATCAGTGTGACCATTGGTTCATGCTATTAAAGGTCTACTGCTATTGTTTTTCAATATCCCAATCTCTCATTTTTGTTCCTATAATGCTCTCATAAACCCTCATGGTATCCAAAAAATCTCAACCCCCATTTAGATTCATATATTTATCATTTTAAAGCTCTCTAAATCTCATTTAATGTCCTGATTCTCAAAACAAACCATTCATAAGATCAAAAATTAAAATTTACCTCTAAATTTCACACATTGAAAAGTTGCGGGTTTTAAAACATCCCCACCTTAGAAATTCTCATCCAAAAAAATTATATTCATCCATCCAAACATCAATCCTTATATATCCCAGTAATTTACTCCTTCTCAACACACCACATTACTATAGAATGTGAAATGAGCTTCCACTATGCAGCTACAAACATTATGTGCACATTTCATAAAAATTTATGCTACATCTCTCCATACTACCTAAAACATTGAGAAAGTGACTAACCATGCCTGTTAATAACAATAAACCGTAGTTTCAAAAATAAACTCATCAAAAAATTATGGTTCTCCCAACCATAAGCCTCATATCATAATGGTCTATTTGAATCCATGATGCTTCCCACTACCAGAATTGTCTATTAAAACATGTTCTCCAGATGTCCAATGGCATGCTTGATGTTGTGTCCCTCTCACCACATCCAAATACATATGAAAATATTGGTAAAAATATAATACTAGCACTCATATTCAATTTTAAACTAAACCAGATGAGTATCCACTATCTATACATAGGGCCTGCATACTCTGACCTTTCCAAGAAAATTATGTACCCAAACCTTTGAATACCCTCTTCATACTATATTAAAAGTATCATGAACCATGGTACTAACTTCCCTTATTTCCCCAATAATTTCATCTAGAATGAACCATTCACAACATTTTCTCATATGATTCACCCCCTAAATCATGAAATGAAATGGGTTCACCTACAAAATCAAGTCATGAATAGTTGGTTCACCCCCTGAACCACATGATGAATCAGCTTCTCCCAATAAAATATGTCTCAAAATATGGTTCAACCCCTAAAACATGTGATAAACCATGATTCACCCCCTAAATCACATCTTGAATTATTTTTTACATCGTGAAACATATCACAAATCATGGTTCACCCCACTAATCACCCTTAAATTAATCTAAAACTCTCCCAATCTTGATTCCAAAGAACTAACTCATTCAATATCACAAATATATCCCAAATATTTCATTTTCATTGGACAATATAGATTGAATTGAGATCTCATTGGTTTCCAAGTGTTTCCCCAACCATCCATGTAACACCCCAAGATTTTATGGAAAATATTCTTTTTAATTTCATTAATGTCTTGTGTTCTACGCTACACTAAAAGGATCTTGCACAACATGCATCCTTGACTTTCCTTTCATTACACGCAATCGCGACCTTCCTTGATAGCGTGTGTAGTACGCAATACCGAGTTTCACTAAACAACGATATGCTATTAAAATATTATTAAAACTAGCCGTTATGAATAGTAATAACCACTTTTTGAAATTTTTTAAATTTTATTTTTTAAAATGGACTTCATTTTTGGATTCGGAAAATCGAAATTAGCTTAGGGTGAAATTTTGGTAATTTTCGGATAACTTTCATATTTTGATGAATAGTGGAAATTACTAAATTTTAATTAAAAACAACTTTTTCAATCGAAATAATTAATAGTGATGAATTATTAATTTTAGTGGTTTTAAAGTATATTTAGAATATATTTTTACAATTTAATACAATGATGGTCATTGGATGTAATTTCACATTTAAACCACTTATAAACAAGTTTCAATCTTTTGATAGTTATTATCTCTTAAAAACACGCTATTTGTTTTGACGACGGGAATTAATTTTTAAATTAGTTAATACAATTGATATGTTTTGAATTTATTAAAATAGACATCATTTTTGAGTTCATAATATCAAATATAGCTTACGCCTAATTTTTGGTATTTTTCTGAAAACTTTCAATTTTTGATGAATAGTGAAACCACTAAGTGGTAGTTAAAAAAACTGAATTTTTCATAAAACTTAATTTTACCGCTTCTGTGAATGGAATTTCGAAAATCCGAGAGACAGGGTAAATATCAAGGACTAAAATGTGGTTCAATGAGATGAAAATAATTTTTGGTGAATAGTAACTTTTGACTTTTTTTTACCACGGTTAAAAGTAAATAGGGTAATTAAGGGTAAAAATGATATTATTATTACCCTAACACATGTCCTAATTCTATTGGATAAGTGTAATTCGACCAAAAACAAACTTAGGAATAAAATATGACCATTTAGGCCCACTTGGATTAGATTAGGGCATTTATTATTAATTTATTTAAAGAAGGGTTAAAAGAGTTAAAATCAAAGTTTATTTACTAAAACATTTTTAATATGGGGTTATACAAAATATAAATTCGACTATAAATATTCATTAGAAAGATAAAACGATTTTCTACATAATGGTATTTTATTTGTAATTTTTAGACATTAAATAATATAATTTATTTATGACACAATGATGATGTAGTAATTATCTTATTAATGAAATATTGACATAATTGAAGTTATAAATACCCAAATAAATATAATTTGAGACTTTTTATGAATTACAATAATTTTCTAGGTTAATATGACATGTTATTATTTATTTAATTAACTTTTTTGGAACTTATCATTCTGTCATGATTTTCACAAAAATCAATTACTAAATAGTGTCAAAATTGACATAAAATAGTTTTTAAAACAAATATTATATTGTTAATTGTTATTTTATTCCTAAAAATCTAAGGTTCGGCCAAATGACTTATATAAGGTTATATATATTAATAATAAACAATTTGGGGTTCGTTTGGCTTCTTATAGTAAGTTTATTAACCTTATAGTGTAAGAACACAAGAAGACACGGTAAAAGTAAAATTATTTAACTTAATGTTAAATCTAAATGATAAGGTTAAAATAGGAACCTAAACTTGTCTAAATTTTATTGGATGAGAGTAATTAGACCCATACCCACCTTATCCTTGAAATAAATCAATTTGGAGCTATTTAAAACCGAACTTGACTTTATAATAAAATAATATTTTTAGTTATTCCAAAGGTGCCCCTCTCCTCCCTTATAAAAGGGAACCTCCTCCCTCTCTTCCTCACACAATTTTGATCCTTCAAGCTCGGCCAACCCCTTCCAAATTCTCTTCTCCACTTCCCTAGAAACATCCTATAGGTTCTGTTCTTCCTCAAATATCAATTTTAGTGCCCTAAGAGGAGGTCTCAAAAAGGCGCTTCAAAGAAGAGGTAATTTCCGTTACCGATTCTTTCACCTTTATTTCTTCTTCCACTTCTTATTCTTAGGTTGTTTCATTATGAAGTAATAAAATCAGTATCACTCATATACTGATATGTTATTATAAGTATGAAACAATCCTAATTCACCATCTATCCATCCTACGGAAAACGAAATCACCGCGCGTGCGTACGTACGGAATACCGTCTCCACGCCGTGGTGTAATCTGTTTTTCCACCAACACCTTACATGGATGGGTATTATGGTGTAAAGAAGAAATATACATAGTTATTATAAAATCATAATGATTATGATATATTGTATCATCCACTCCAATTCAATTCAATAATTATGGAAATGATATCATCGCTCGTGCGTACACACGGACTACCGTCTCCACGACGCGGTGAGATTCATTCTCCATGTTAAACATTTAAGAATGATTATAAAGTATATATAAGAAATAATAATGAAATATATGACATTATAAAGCTACTGGATTTATGTGTATATATATATGTCATCTACTTAATTCCACTCAATTCAATAAGGAAAATAAAACAGCGTTCATGTGTACGTACGGCCTACCGTCTCCATGAACGGTGTATTTCTTTCCATTTATCGATCCATTTTATATATGTATATTCTGAATATATATTATATATAAATCATGTTTTATATTCTATAATTAAGTAATAATGATCTAAGTAATCATATTAATAATTACAAGTTAAAACACGAACGACAAATGAGACGATTTTACCCAAAACGCTACTTTAACATGAATTTACAAAAGAATGGGTAATATAAAGTCATAAGTGAACCATATATGATATAATATCAATGAATATGATTCTTTAATAAGTCAATGACATTATTTAAATCATTATACAGGAGGTTCGGACACTTACGAAGCAAATCGGATCTAAGGTAAGGGAGAATATCACAATCTCATTTTTATCCGAGATTGTTTATACTTTGGTATTTACTGGGTGTGTATTTTATCATCCACATCCATGTTTCCTCAATATGTAATATTTATATCCTTATACAATAGTTTATATATAATTTTACCCTTCGGTGAGTTTTTAGTAAAAGATATGAAAGGAATATTTTGTCATTTTTTGTACGAGGTACTTTTTGACTTTTCCGACAAAAGTACGAAGAATGTTTTTTTAACTTATACGGCATGAATGGATTTTTAAAACATTATTTCCAAGAAGCTTCCTTTACAAGTTTTAAAGTTTATTTTTAATCAAATTCTTTTATTTTAAAGTTTTATGACATGTTAAGAAAGGAAAAATGTTTTTAAAGAAGAAAGGATATTTTCCTCAAGAATTAATTTCAAGTGTTTTTTTCAAAACTATTTTCCATCTAAGATGACGTTATTTGATATGTATGTTTCAAGTAAAATGTCTCTATGATTTAAATGGTTTCAATTTTCTTATGATGAAATGATATCAATTTTTATGGATTATGATGGCATGATGTTTAACAATCCCATTCTATTACATGTGTTATGCGATGATGTATGATTTATGATTATGTGGCACACATAAGAAAGGATTCATTATAAGATGGGTGGGACCTATATCTCCCTCCAATGCATTGGGTAAAGATTTTATATCTCATGAGATAGACATGGATGGAATGGTAGGTTATACTGGTTCATTGAAACAGGACTGAAACGAGGGTGACTCAGTTCAGAAAGGGACTTTGTCCACTAAGATAGTCTTGGCAATGAGTCTTGACTAACAAGAAATGATTCTCTATGATTATGTGTGTATGAAACAAAGTTTCATGTTTTAAGTTATGATTATTGTGATTACATTTCACTGCAATGATTTATCCCATGTTATGAAATTATGATCTCTTTTGCAGGATAAGATTTCCAAAAGTTATGTGCTTATGTATATGATGTGATTGATATTTCTTTTTTTTACCCTTACTGAGCATTTGAGATCACCCTTTTATGTTTTCTTTTCCCCAGGATATAAAGAAAGGTTTTAGGTATTAAAAAAAAGAAGATCTTTATGGGAGATGTTGAAGATCTTTCACCAGGAATTAGAAGATTATATTCTGAGTTTCCAAAGACACTAAACTATTACGATCCTTGTGTGTGTGTTTTTGCAATGTACTAAGTATTCCGAAAAATTAATGTAATGTCCATGTACGTCAGGATTCGGGTCTCTACAGTTGGTATCAGAGGAAAGATTTAGTCAACCTTTGGAAACTAGGACGCGAAAATGTTAGTGAGATCCCTAGAGATATTTCTAAGGTATGTCTAGGGATGTCCCTAAGGATAAGTATACATATAGGATATAGTCATAGCACTATGGTAACAGTCTTAGAATTTAACCTAAGATGTTAGATATTGAATTTACTCCCCCTTTATTATGATTTTTGCATCTCATACTATTCTTTTTGGGTTTTAGAAAATGGCTGGAAACAAGATGATTGACGATAATGGAGGATATGATGGACAATGGAATGATATTCTTCATAAGCAATCAAATGAAATGGGATTTGGAAGTCCAAACATAATTATTATGCCGAATCAGCAATCTCATAATATGATCAATAAAGTAAAATTTGGTAAGTTTCCTAACTCGGCTAATAAGTGAAAGATGGAGTTTCATGATGATCATAGAGGAAAGAAAGTTCAATTTCCCCTATGTAAATCATGTGGGAAGAGGCATCAAGGAGAATGTTTCAAAGGAACTGGAAGATGCATTGGGTGTGGAAAAGAAGGACACAAAGCCAGTAAGTGCAATGGAAAAGTTTCAGTTAACACCATGGATTAGGTTAATGGTATTGCTACGACATCAACAATGGTTAAATGTTTTAAATGTGGAATGTACGGGCATTATGCAAACCAATTCCATAAGGGAATGTCTCATGAAGAGAATCGGTATGGTCGTATGGGTAGTATTTTTGTTGATGATGATGAAGTGACTACAAATGATATGTGAGATGAAAGAATTGTTGAAGCTTGGTCAATGTTTTAAGAAGGTAGTGGAATGATTACATGTTTATCAAGTGTAATGTTGTACTATAGAATAAAAAGACATCTAAGGATTGTTACACTGTTGTCTTTCCTTAAGATTTGAAAGTTTCTGATGAATGGTATGAGTAACAATGAAAGGTTATTCAGATATTTTTTTGGAAAGTGGATGATATGCGCATGATGAAGTGATAAAGAGAAAATGAAATGTTTGATAGTATTCATGAGCTCATGATTGATATAAGGACAAAGTGATATCATGGTTTGAGTATATAGAATTTTGAGGATTTTGGTATGTGGAAAGTGTTAACGTTTAACTGCATTCATGTTTTCAATAAGGTTCAATGGGTATTCAAGAGAATACATGATTAAGGCCTTTGAATGTTTAGAATGTGACCAACAAGACATATCTTATGATATAGGGGGATCCACGATGGTATTAAATCCCTCTTAATCGTTTTCACTATGTTATGAGAGTGGACTGCAGTATTATGGATAAGCCTAAAGATTGGAATGGATTATGTTGGACATGAGTTAGTATTGTTTAAGGATAGAATTTTTTTCGATATTTTTGATGGGATGTTATAGTAATATAGTTTTAGAAAAAGGACAACCTACAGGACGGGCGACAGCCCATCGCGTCGGACAAGGCTGTGGGAATCGAACCCACAACCGAAGTGCGACTGGCCTTTATCGCCTACCACTGACCTACAAGAAGTCCCTGGTTAGTAGAAAATAGTTTTATTAAGCGGTATGATATAGGAAGTATAAGTTCATTTTTAGAACCATATACGATTAACCATAAGATGGAATTATAACTTTTGCTAACCTTTTGTTTGAAAGAGATGGAATGACCCATCATTCTATCACATGATCTGCTAACACTTCACGAATAACAAATTCAACTTCATTTATTTAAGAGATGAAGTGGAAATTGTTCAAGGCATGAACAACAGTGAGATTGTACCAAAATAAAGTAAGTATTTATTCTAATTCAAATTCTTCAACTTTACAGAAACAATCCTGAAAACCAAAAATGTTGCCGTAGTGCTCTTATATCTGATTAATCAGATGGTACCTTAGATCGTCACAAATTTATGGATTTGTGATTGTTGGCTTTTCCATAGCCATGTTCTCTACCACTCTCCATCAGAACATGATGGTTAGATTTCTCTTCCATATCCATAATTTCACCTATGTGGAAACCCAGTGATTAGTTTATTTGGGTAACCGTTACGTTTCATACTTTTTTTTTTAAAGATTTGTTTTGGTATTCCTTTTTACGATGTGGGTTTCGATTAAAGAAACTTTCGAATAGTAAACCATTTATAACCCCGATGAATTTCGAGGGTGAAATTCATTTTAAGGGGGGTAGAATGTAACACCCCGAGATTTTATGAAAAATATTCTTTTTAATTTCATTAATGTCTTGTGTTGTACGCTACACCAAAAGGAGCTTTCACAACACGCATCCTTGACTTTCCTTTCATTACATGCAATCGCGACCTTCCTTGATAGCGTGTGTAGTACGCAATACCGAGTTTCACTAAACAACGATATGCTATTAAAATATTATTAAAACTAGCCCTTATGAATAGTAATAACCACTTTTTGAAATTTTGTAAATTTTATTTTTCAAAATGGACTTCATTTTTGGATTCGGAATATCGAAATTAGCATAGGGTGAAATTTTGGTAATTTTCGGATAACTTCCATATTTTGATGAATAGTGGAAATTATAAATTTTAATTAAAAACAAATTTTTCAATCGAAATAATTAATAGTGATAAATTATTAATTTTAGTGGTTTTGAAGTATATTTAGAATATATTTTTACAATTTAATACAATTATGTTCATTGGATGTAATTTCACATTTAAACCACTTATAAACAAGTTTCAATCTTTTGATAGTTATTATCTCTTAAAAACACGCTATTTGTTTTGACGACGGGAATTAATTTTTAAATTAGTTAATGCAACTTATATGTTTTGAATTTGGTAAAATATACATCATTTTTGAGTTCATAATATCAAATATAGCTTAGGCCTAATTTTTGGTATTTTTCTGAAAACTTTCAATTTTTGATGAATAGTGAAACCACTAAGTGGTAGTTAAAAAAACTGAATTTTTCATAAAACTTAATTTTACCACTTCTGTGAATTGAATTTCGAAAATCCGAGAGACATGGTTAATATCAAGGACTAAAATGTGGTTCAATGAGATGAAAATAATTTTTGGTAAATAGTAACTTTTGACTTTTTTTTACCACGGTTAAAAGTAAATAGGGTAATTAAGGGTAAAAATGATATTATTATTACCCTAACACGTGTCCTAATTCTATTGGATAAGTTTAATTCTATCAAAAAAACTTAGGAATAAAATATGACCATTTAGGCCCACTTGGATTAGATTAGGACATTTATTATTAATTTATTTAAAGAAGGGTTAAAAGAGTTAAAATCAATGTTTATTTACTAAAACATTTTGTATATGGGGTTATACATAAGATAAATTAGACTATAAATATTCATTAGAAAGATAAAAATATTTCCTACATAATGGTATTTTATTTGTAATTTTTAGACATTAAATAATTTAATTTATTTATGACACAACGATGATGCAGTAATTATCTTATTAATGAAATATTAACATAATTGATGTTATAAATACCCAAATAAATATAATTTGAGACTTTTTATGAATTAAAATAATTTTCTAGATTAATATGACATGTTATTATTGATTTAATTAACTTTGTTAGAACTTATCATTCTGTCATGATTTTCACAAAAATCAATTACAAAATAGTGTCAAAATTGACATAAAATAGTTTTTAAAACAAATATTATATTATTAATTGTTATTTTATTCCTAAAAATCTAAGGTTCGGAAAAATGACTTAGATAAGGTTATATATATTAATAATAAACAATTTGGGGTTCGTTTGGCTTCTTATAGTAAGTTTATTAACCTTATAGTGTAAGAACACAAGAAGACACGGTAAAAGTAAAATTATTTAACTTAATGTTAAATCTAAATGATAAGGTTAAAATAGGAACCTAAACCTGTATAAATTATATTTTATGAGAGTAATTCTACCCATCCCCACCTTATCTTCGAAATAAATCAATTTGGAGCTATTTAAAACCGAACTTGACTTTATAATAAAATAATATTTTTAGTTATTCCAAAGGTGCCCCTCTCCTCCCTTATAAAAGGGAACCTCCTCCCTCTCTTCCTCACACAACTTTGAGCCTTCAAGCTCGGCCAAACCCTGCCAAATTATCTTCTCCACTTCCCTAGAAACATCCTAGAGGTTCTGGTCTTCCTCAAAGATCAATTTTAGTGCCCTAAGAGGAGGTCTCAAAAAGGCGCTTCAAAGAAGAGGTAATTTCCGTTACTGATTCTTTCACCTTTATTTCTTCTTCCACTTATTCTTCTTAGGTTGTTTCATTATGAAGTAATAAAATCAGTATCACTCATATACTGATATGTTATTATAAGTATGAAACAATCATAATTCACCATCTATCCATCCTACGGAAAACGAAATCACTGCGCGTGCGTACGTACGGAATACCGTCTCCACGCCGTGGTGTAATCTGTTTTTCCACCAACACCTTACATGGATGGGTATTATGGTGTAAATAATAACTATAAATAGTTATTATAACATCATAATGATTCTGATATATTGTATCATCCACTCAAATTCAATTCAATAATTATGTAAATGATATCATCGCTCATGCGTACGTATGGACTACCGTCTCCACGACGCGATGAGATTCATTATCCATGTTAAACATTTAAGAATGATTATAAAGTATATATAAGCAATAATAATGAAATATATTACATTATAAATCTACTGTATTTATGTGTGTATATATATATGTCATCTACTTAATTCCACTCAATTCAATAAGGAAACGAAAATAGCGTTCATGCGTACGTACGGCCTACCGTCTCCATGAACGGTGTATTTCTTTCCATTTATCGATCCATTATATATATGTATATTCTGAATATATATTATATATAAATCATGTTTTATATTCTATAATTAAGTAATAATGATCTAAGTAATCATATGAATAATTACAAGTTAAAACACGAACGACAAATGAGACGATTTTACCCAAAACGCTACTTTAACATGAATTTACAAAAAAACGGGCAATATAAAGTCATAAGTGAACCATATATGATATAATATCAATGAATATGATTCTGTAATAATTCAATGACATTATTTAAATCATTATACAGGAGGTTCGGACACTTACGAAGCAAATCGGACCTAAGGTAAGGGAAAATATCACAATCTCATTTTTTATCCGAGATTGTTTATACTTTGGTATTTACAGGGGTGTATTTTATCATCCACATCCATATTTCCTCAATATGTAATATTTATATCCTTATACAATAGTTTATATACAATTTTAACCTTCGGTGAGTTTTTAGTAAAAGATATGAAAGGAATATTTTGTCGTTTTTTGTACGAGGTACTTTTTGACTTTTCCGACAAAAGTACGAAGAATGTTTTTTTAACTTATATGGAATTAATGGATTTTTAAAACATTATTTCCAAGAAGCTTACTATACAAGTTTTAAAGTTTATTTTTAATCAACTTATTTTAGTTTAAAGTTTTATGACATGTTAAGAAAGGAAAAATGTTTTTAAAGAAGAAAGGATATTTTCCTCAAGAATTCATTTCAAGTGTTTTTTCAAAACTATTTTCCATCTAAGATGACGTTATTTGATATGTATGTTTCAAGTAAAATGTCTCTATGATTTAAATGGTTTCAATTTTCTTATGATTAAATGATATCAATTGTTTATGGATTATGATGGTGTGATGTTTAAGAATCCCATTTTATTACATGTGTTATGCGATGATGTATGATTTATGATTATGTGGCACACATAAGAAAGGATTCGTTATAAGATGGGTGGGACCTATATCTCCCTCCAATGCATTGGGTAAAGATTTTATATCTCATGAGATAGACATGGATGGAACGGTAGGTTATACCGGTTCAGTGAAACAGGACTGAAACGAGGGTGACTCGGTTCAGAAAGGGACTTTGTCCACTAAGATAGTCTTGGCAATGAGTCTTGACTAACAAGAAATGATTCTCTATGATTATGTGTGTATGCCACAAAGTTTCATGTTTTAAGTTATGATTATTGTGATTACATTTCACTGCCATGATTTATCCCATGTTATGAAATTATGATCTCTTTTGCAGGATAAGATTTCCAAAAGTTATGTGCTTATGTATATGATGTGATTGATATTTATTTTTTTTACCCTTACTGAGCATTTGAGCTCTCCCTTTTATGTTTTCTTTTCCCCAGGATATAAAGAATGGTTTTAGGTATAAAAAAAGAATATCTTTATGGGAGATGTTGAAGATCTTTCACCAGGAATTAGAAGATTATATTCCGAGTTTCCAAAGACACTAAACTATTACGATCCTTGTGTGTGTGTTTTTGTAATGTACTAAGTATTCCACAAAAGTAATGTAATGTCCATGTACGTCAGGATTCGGGTCTCTACAATCCAATAACTGATTTCACCACTCCAACGACCCTACCAACATAGGGTCATTCCTTCATAGCTCGTTCTCTATATGTTATTGTAGGTAATGATTTTACATAGTTATACCTCTCATAACTGAGTTCCATAATGAAATATTAGTCTCTATTCATTCACATCTCGTGGGAATATCACCATTGGAATTCTTCTAATTCCATATGTAACAAGGGCCACACCATCATTGGTTATGGGGATCTCCCGCCATATGGATTACCTTATATTGCACCATGATCAAAACCTCAATAGGTTCCATCTTCAAAGATGTATCACTCTTTTAAATCCATTATCACCAATCCTATCAATAACTATTTACGATAACCTCCCATATAAATTTTATTTTCACACCTGATCCAATTATGATGTCTGCACTACCACAAAGAGACATTTCTGCTTTCATAAAACAAATGATCAACAAAATCCATAAAAAATATATCAATCTCATCAATATATAAGAAACATTAAGCAATTCTCTAATTTAAAATTTAACAGCATCATGCATATCTAACATGTGCTACCTCAATCTCATCTAAAATTAATGGGTGAACACTTTCAAACTTCTCAATCACGCAACTCAATTCATGATCCCATGAGTCATATCTAAAAATATAAAGTCTCATGTTCCTGAAGAACTGACCATTCTCCATATCATTTCAATCTCATCTATCAAGAATCACCCTTAATTATCCTCTTCAAAACCACTCTTTTCATCTTATTTATGATCTATTGCATGATCACCAACCAACTCAATATTTATTCCACAACAGCAAGTGTATATCCATGTGATATCATTTTCCCACTTAGAAACACATCCAAAAATAGATAGGTCTGGGAATCAAACTGATCATACCCTTGAATTCTCACTTCAATTCCAAAATCACAAGCACTCAATGTACTTTTCTCATGAAAACCCAAGACACCTATATAACTACACCATATACCTAGAATCACCTCATGTGAACTAATATTAAGGAAAGGAATATTGATGTGCCTTCCACCTATATAAGGTAACTCACAAGCCTAGGCTAACCTCTCTCTCAGGTTACCCTTGTATACATGTCACTGGTCATCTCAATGATAACACTCCACTAACCACTATCATGAGCTATATCTCAAAATATTAGGCTATCCTGCCCAACACATAGGTCACATCTTATATAAAACACAAATTGTAGTGAAACATCCATATTCCCATCATGAATATCAAACAAAAAATAATGTTACAAACTACCCACTCTAGGGTTAACATGTCCTCCTCATGCATCAAATGCCAGCTTATTAGCCAACTCATGGCCACCGATTATCACTGGGCACCCACGTATGAGACTACCCACTTAAGACACACAATCTCATCCAAACATATCCACATTGGAATCAAATGTTGTGACACCATAGACCCACGCTACCAAATTTGGTGTAGAAAACACATACGTTATATACTATATTTGATACCAACTATAGGTTATCATACATAATTATCCCATAATAACACGACTTAAAGAAAAAAATGTATTACGTGCATTCCCTAGACCTTTTAGCTTTATTGATTTAGGGAATTATGATAAATCATAAAATAATAAATCCCATATAATTCTCCACTATATACATATATTTTTCACTATATAAGAAACTACTTAATCCATAATATTTCTTCAATATCTCCCATAAATTTTCTTTAGAATCTATCCAATTATACATATCATGAGTAATAATTTTCTTAATGACCTAGGGAAATGGAAACATAATAAGAGGTGATCATAAACACTCATTAATATTATACATAATAAATAAAAAAAATATAATAAGTGATCATAAGATGATCATAAATAATATAGTATGAATAGATAATTAAAACAATTCCATAATCAATAGAAACTATGAGCCTACCATATCTATGGTGGATATATCAATAAATAAGCACATGGATAACAACAAATGGTTCTTTAATAATGAAATTTATAATGTTGGATAGTTAATTCCATACCCTAATCTAGGATATCAAAATTCTGGACATCATGATCTTACTTTCAAGGCCCCATGTCTCGAAAATATTTTGTCCTAGGTATGAAAATATCAATATAAACTAGCCAGTTTGTCTCATGAGACATATTTATGAATTAAGAGGATATTATGGGCTCTAACCATAAAAAAATAAGTCTAATTTATTTATAATATTAAGGAATGAATATACTATATAATACATAAGCAACATTTTTTAATAATCAATAAACATTCGTACTATAATAACATGTATACAGATTGTCAATATTTCTCTGATCGATAAATAGAATAGATTTCTATCTCAACATACCTCAAAGAAACATCATATAATGGAAGGGGTATATGAGTATATAATTTCCATAATTAATCTCCATGTGGAATCTAGGTTAATTATTTTCAAACAATATAATAAAATATAATGTATTCACAAAGTAAAGACATTAAGAGAAATAACATGCCTCTAATAGAGGCTGATTTAGAAGGAAAAACGCAGTAATGGATATCTAAAAATATCATCCTCCACAATAAAACAATATGATAGGATTTATGAATTAATCTATGTTCAATATATTCACCAAAAAAATAAAACAATTGGAGAATATGAATCAGGTCTTAATGAAGAAATATTAAGATGCAAACACTCTTATGGTAATGATAACATAAGAATAAAAAATAAAATTAAGAGGGATACCATGAAATTAAAATATAATGAAATATATTCATTATACATAAATTAAATAATTAATTAAATAATCTATAAAAAATAAAATATAGTGTATAATATCAAACATGTGTCATGAAATTGAAAATAGAGACAAATAACACTTAGGGATTAAGAAAATTTCAAACCAAAACATCTTGAAGGATAGAATTTCAAATGAAACGTTAAATTCCATAAAATATTGGTAGTATTATGTTAAAAATATTAATGTGTGTAGTATATACACTATAAAAAATAAAATATGGTTTATAATAAGAAATATGTCACAAAGGGGTGAAAATTGAGACAAGAAACCCCTTTTAAATAACATAATATTTCAGGTAGGGATAATTTGATAATGGGGTTATAAAGAAGAATTATAAAACCTAATAAATAAATGAGGAAATGACATATAAAGTATTAATTTTTTAGGATAAATAAAACATGCAATTATAGATTTCAATAAGAAATTTTGTAACTCAATGGAAGAAAATTGAGTTATCACAAACCCTTATGAATTTTCTAATTTTTTAGTCAAAAATGTGTGAGAAAAAGAAAATGGAAATGAAAATAGAATATCATTAAATCTAATATAATCATGATACAAAATATTATTAGTTTATTAGATACACCATTATAAATAAAACATGTTATATAATAATGAATATGTCCCAAGGGATGAAAAATTAAACAAGAAACCCCTTTCAAGTAACATAATATTTGTGATAGAATCATTTGATAATGAGATTCTAAGTAAGAATTATAAAAATCAAAAAAATAATAATTAAACATCATATAAATTACAAATTTTGTTTAATGAACTGAAACTAGATCAATATAGTTCAATAAGAAAGTTTGTAACTCAATGGAAGAAAATTGAGTTAGCACAAACCCTTACCTTACTCTCGATTTGTTCTGAACATGTGCCCAACATCATGAATAATAAAAATAATTCTACTATATACCTTATTATAAACCTTATTCATCTATATTAATTTAATATTTACCATTTACTATTATATTCTATTTATATATTATATAGTTTGAGCTTATGTTTTTGTAAAAATAGAATTTGTGTCGACTTATTTTTTTAATTTTAGTGATTGAAGATGATATTTAAATAATAAGTTAAATAATAAATATAAAATTTCTAGAACTATAAATTAATAATTATTTTATGATTAACTTATCATAATATTATTAGTTAAGTTCACATATTTATCCATGATATAGTTTTATAGCATTGTTTAAGTGGGTGGTTAAAACAACCCCAAACCTGAACACATTGTATCTCGATGGGTGAGTATAGTTAAAGAAGTTTATATTATTATTATAATATAATAATAATAAAAAATTAGAATTTTTATGTTTTAGAATCATATTTTATTTGGTTTCGACAAATAATTAAAATTAAGATGATAAATTAATAATGTTACTCTATGGAGGCGGTAGTCCACACAATGCACAGTTAATGTTATTTTGTTTTCCTATGTTGATATAAAGGAATGAATAAGGTTTTTTTAAAAAATATAATAAAAATTAATTATAATAATGATACTTCAAGTCATTATATCACTAGGTTTAGGGTAGGTTTGGAAGATAATTATTAATAATATAATGATTGGGATTAAGTAATACATAATTTGGGACCTTGAGCTTTCTCTTGAAAGTATCCTTTAAAATGAATGGATTATGATAACTTATAATGACCTGGGTATTTATGAAATTCAAGGTAATTCTAGAAGAGGTAAAATGGGTATGGTTTCAAGGGAATTTTGAAGGTTATGAGTAACTATGAGAGGGTTGAACTGATCCCCTAAGGGTACTCTTGTGAACACCCATTATTTTCAATAATGGAATGATAATTTTTAGGGGTGAAATGTTAAGAAAGTGAGAAAAAATGGATTGTGGAGTGATATTGCGTTAATAAAGCCAAAAAAATTATTTATTCATATTTATTAAACACGTTTGAAGTTATTTGTTCTAATATTTTTACTTTTACCTATTTTTTACCAAGGTAACTGGTTTTTATCCACGCAACTTTTGTTTTAAAAAACTTATAAAATAACCCAAATTAAAAAATTTGGGTTTTATGAACTTAAATTTAATCAAAATTTAATATAATCTTAATTCTAATTAATATATAATTAACTTTTAATTAAAAAAATTATATAGAAAAAATGTTTGGTTAAAAAATGTTGTTTTAGCTATTAAGTGATCTTAATATTATTTAGTATTAGTTGCCAATAAAATGTTTGATAATTAATTTAAATATAGTTTTAAAATTTACATTAAATTCAATTTTTAAAAGATATTAATTTATTTTTTTAGATAAAAATTATATAATATTAATAAAATAATTATTTAGAAATGATATTTTTATCATTATCATAGTCATCATCATTAATCTTAGTTATCAAAGTTTTATGCCCAAAAATTAAATTTAACATATTATATAATCTTATAATTTTGTTCCAAAACATTAAATCAATTTTGTTAGATTTAATTTCTATAAGTGATGAAAACTAATTTTTTTAAATAAAGGAATAAATTAGTTTTAAGAGATAAATATTTCTTATGTTTCCAAAATGATAAAGATGGGTTTTAAAAATACAAAATAATAATTTTAAATGATATATTTTAATTATATATATATATATATATATATTAAAAAAGGATTCAAATACATTTAAGTCGTTATTGTATTATTTTAGTGTCATAAAAGTGACAATTTTAGCAATACTAGTAATTTTTCTCTATTCACCTAAAAATAAACTATATAAGAAAAATACCAAAAATTCATCTAAAGATAATATTATTTTTCTAAATCCAAAAATGAATTTAGTTTGTTTAAATGAAAATTATAAATTTTGGTAATTTAACTTTTAAATAAAAATATAATGAAAATTCTTTTTAAAGAAAATATTTTTTAAAATTTAAATTATTCTTATTCATATTTGTTATAAATTACCAATTAGATTAATATTAATAAATTATTCATATCAAAAAGTATATTTTATTTACAATATTTCTATTTTATTAAAATAAATCACTTAAAAATCAAATTTTAGGAAAAATACAATTTTAGTATAAAATGATCTAATTATCTATTATATATATTAATTGAATTGTATAAGTTCCTTAATATTAACAAGGACCTTTATTTTTTATAAGTATATTTCATAATTCAGTTACCACTATTTTTACACGCCAATTATAAAGTTGTATTTTAATGGTTTCAAAGGAAAATATAATTTAAAATCTTGGGATATTGCATTCTCTTCACTTAAAAAAATTAAATCCTCATAATTTTAGTTATTTATAACTAATAATATACATAATAGTGTAAATAATATAGAAATGACTCCAACTTTTATTTCTAATGAGGTTTTATCCCCACTATCCTTGGTTTCACTAGAGAATTCATATTTTCCCCCATAATAAGAACGTAATCAATATTGAGTTTTCATTTATCTAATTTCCTTAAGTACTCTAATATAGTGAGAGTAATTTTTCATAGAGATTTTATAGTTAGCCTTGTATTAGTAGGTGGTTCTGGGTTAATTTTGGAGTTTAAATGTATTTTTCCTACTATATAAATTATTATTGAAATAATGTAGAGAGATCCAATCCATGCCCAATACCACATCAAATTTGACTAAATGAAGGATGATATAATTTTATAGGGATAACATAAACATTAATTAGAGAAGAAATATATACTTGGGATTCAATAATAATATTAGTAGAAGTTTTTATTAATAAAATGGAATCAATTATTTAGGGTGGAGAATTAATGTTCTTAGTAACCATTAAAGGCACAAGGAAGTGGGTAGAACAAGGTTAAAATAAAACACTCATAGTTCTTGAGTGGATAACCAATGTTCCTCAATCCAAATAATCTTTGAAACTCACTTCCATAGATGTGGTTGAAAATTAATTCCCCTATCATGGAAGTTATTAGTTCCCATTATCCATGTTACCTTAGATTAGAACATTGACTAGGATAATACCCATGTTTCCCAACTTTATTTCAATTAATTTTTAATGGAAATTTTGGATGAAATTTTATTATTTTCTCCATGTCCACTAAACTCTACACTTGTCCTCATCAATTAGTTGCTTTATTCCATCATTTTCCAAACATAAAACATCTTATTTTTTTGATATATATTCCTCAGTTCTTTTTCCCATATTTTTGACATGTAGGAAATTGAATCTCATTTCCTTCATAATATTCATCACCTAAACTTTCATGAGACTTTATCCTTCTATTCTTTGGTTTATTTGCAAAATCGACTAACTTCACATTTTAAATCAATATTTTTGATATCTGGTTCTAAATAATCACATGTTCTCTCATTTTATTTTTAATCTAGTTATGTTTATCACTGGGATAATCTATACATTATAATTGGAAAGGTTTTTTAACATAGTTCCTTGGGCTTTATCCATTTCTAAAACCAAAAATGAGTTAATCATGAGTGATTAATGTCATAAGATAATTTTGTAAGATAATTAAATTCAACCTCAAAATGTATTACTCTATGAAATTATTATGTTATATTTAAGTTCAACCTAAATATATATCAGTTAAATGTTTGTTTCTTTAGGTTGGGTTCTCTCACATTCCTTAACCTAATTCTATCACATAGTAAATATTTCATATTGGTGTGTAACATGAATGTGATTTACAAAATAATATCTATCATGGATGCCTCTCCACAAAGATACCACAATGAGGGTAGAGAGATGGTAACTATATGAGTCACACTTCTAGTAGTCTTCGGGTTGGATACTAGCACCGAGGGTATAATAAACAAGAATATGGGAGGCACTACCCTATAAGGGAAACATGTGGAATACAAAGATAAGAAGGATACAACAACCAACACTAGCTTAAATATATATATATATATATATAAGAAACCCCAAGTAAAACCTGAAATGTCATATGGTATAATAACAACTGAAAGAAAAAACTACAAGTACCAAAAAGGTAAAGATGACAGTGACCACAATCCCAAACATCCAATGAAAAAAAAAACTATTAATATGTAGCTTCATATCCAACCTACTCCATATAACCTAAAAAATAGTTTATGTACATGTATGGTGAGAATAACAGTATGCTCAGTAGGACCCTCCCTGGATCCTCTCATAAAAAAGATAAAAAATCATGCTAAAGCATAGTGAACAATAGTTAAACTGACTCATCGCCCAAATAGGTATACTAAGTTCTCAGCCTCTATATGGATCACTCTCACCAATTAATGCATATAAAAGAGTATATAATTTAATAATGAACATAATGGGTACCCTTATCCCACTTCCCCATTGGTTTTACACTCTACCCCAACATCACACATCCTAGGAATCTCTATCTAAAAGTAAGATGGCTCGAAAACACCTAGGCAAGGAACCACAACATCCACCACATGCATCACATCGTCATATCACCTCATCCATATATTCATATAGAAACTAAGTAGTTTTCAGGATCCACCACATCTTATATGATATGTATCAAACATTTCCTATTATAACTAAATCCATCACAACCCATACACTGAATAAGTACCTCAACCCATCACTGTCCACACACATCATACCTATAATAATACATTGGATACTATATCTGGTAATACATGTGAGTGAAAAAACCATAATACATTGCATCCCTTTACACAAATATATGGGAAAACTAACCACCATGTAGATCAACACAACATACTATCAAGGGAAGAGAGTGGGGGAAAGGGGCCAGTTATCCATCCATCATCACATATGGATATTGGGGAAAACACCCTCCCCAAATCCCTTGGGCTTTAGTGGCCCTGACTGACATGGGTGGGGAAGAATATGAAATCCTAGAATATACATGATATAATATAGCTCAAAACCACACTATGTCCATAACCTAGTCTTAGACTCTACTATATAAAATGTCACTTGAACTCCTGGCTTCCACTTCTAAGACTAGAAATCCTATAATCATACAATAATTTTAAAGGGATACATTAAAAAATTTCTCTTATTTTTATCATTTAATTTTGTTAGTTAATTCATTATCCATTTATTAACCGTTAACATTACTCCACATTACATTACATTTAATTTCATTAATAAATTCAATTCTCTCCATGCATAATCAAAACAAAGTGCTTTCTTTATCAAGGTTAACATATTTAAATAATTTTCATTATGTCATAAAAAAACCTAAGGTTTAAACATTATTAAATTAATTATAATAATTATTCCATATTTAGGTACTCTAGGAAAACCATCCCAAGATTCCATTAAGAGGAAACATGTAACCAAGAACCTCCAGGTTCCACAAGTAGTGGGGAAAGGAATGCAGATAAAAAAAGAAATGCATCCATCAACCATTAAACAAATTCATAAATGAGCATACCAGCTCTTAGAATCACATAAATGAGTTAACCCGTCTTTAAATTATTCCATAATTTCTGGTTTTATCCCCAATACCCGCATGCATATACTGATGTATCTTTCCATCAAATGCATCAACTACTACCACATCATCTAGGCCTCCTTGCCCCATATCACAAAAACCATCCTAGGCCCACATCACATCTGTTCATCCATTCCCCATATCACACATCATCCCTTCAGGATCATCTATATCAGGATTAAATCACATGTATTGTATCTAGAGCACATCACAAAGTATCAGGAACAAAGAAACAATCAATAGGGAAATAAGGCCCTCAAAACAAGGCATACAACCTTCTCAGGAAAATGAGCTCTCATGGATCCAAACAAGGAACATGAACTTCTCAAACAAATGGGTAACATAGGATCCAGTAAAAATATTTATCACACAACTAGTTCTTATTTCATCTTTCATTTACTGATTCATTTATCAACATGTTCGGACTTTTGGATACCTAAGGCATCAAGCTATAACGAGCTATCAAAGGTAAAACATGCTCTTATCATTTATTATGGTTTCAACAAACCTAGAGAAGTATCATTATAAATTATCATTATTTTTCAATTATTAATAACAAAAAATTATTATGATTCTGTTTCATTAACAAATTTTATTAATTCCATCAATCACATGGAATATCATTTCTAATTAAAAATGAATACTATATCAATTTTAATAACGTCAAATTACATCAAAACTAAATTCATTAAACATGTCTCTTAATTATTAATCCAATAAATTATCAATTAATTTTATATTGATAATTGATAATAATTTCTTACCAAAAAACATGATAATAATGCATAAATCATAGATATCACACTATCTAGAAAAATAAAAGGCAAACCGCTATCATGGTATAAAGAAACAACATCAAAAACATTTTATCGCAAACAATTTATTTAATCCAATTCAAAAAAATTTAGGAAACATTAATTTCCATCCAAAGGGATAAATCATGCTAGATTTATGATTGCACATAAATAAATATAGATGAAACAAATCCCCTACCTCAAACTCCATCAACATTCTTTGCATGATAATGGACAACGTTGCAAATATCAAATCTTCTTCCCCATAAGAATTGTATCCATCCAAGTATTTCATCACACAATCGCACCAAAAAACCACTGAAACCCCATTTGAAACATGGTAGATCATATTCCGTCACATAGAAAGAAGAAAGGGATGAGAAATAGATCAAACTGGGAGAAACTACTAGAAAACTAAGAAGGAATGCACCTTGGATCAACTCGAGTCACCATGGATTGAAGAAAAAATCCAAAGGATTGATTCTCATCGAAAGGATACTAAAATTCCATGTAAGGGATTCACTGGTCACCTAGAATGAGAGAGAGTCACAGATAGATATAGGGTTTAGAGAAAACTTGAGTGAATGAAATCTTTTAAAGTTGAACTACACCGTGGATTTACATGGGGTGTAAACCATTTATGCATCGTGTAAATTCTTGGGGTTTATTTTTTTCCAAAAAACAAATCACATTTTTATTATTTAATATGAAAATATACACATTAAATAGCATCCTGTGAACCTCCATTAACAAACCATGAACCATACTTTCTTAATGTGTGTAAGATTTACAAGTCATATATTCACCCTACTTCCATAATTTCATAGAAAACCCCCTCAGGACCACTTCCAAGCCTCTTCTGAGAACCATGAGCCTTGGAAACACACAAAGGGTTGATCGAAACAATCTCAACCCTTAAATTGGATACCACTCAAATAATTCTCATCCTTAAGAATCCAAAAAAAACTAGAGAGAAAAGGAAAATGGGTCATCTGAATAGCCACCTCTTGAGATACCTCTCGAAGGTCTCGCCACCACTAGAGAGCAAACACCTCATTAGAGGAACAAGTGAAAAACTATACGACAACTGCAACAAGCTCCTAAATACTCTCCCGAGGGAGATATCTCTAAAATGAGAGTAAATACACAATAAGAAACAAGAAGAAAACAAATCCAAATTTCAAAAACCACAAAAGAAAAATGTTACAAGAGATTAGCTAAGAATCAAACATCTTAGGGTAATGAGTGTTCATCTGCAACCCATGTTCCTTAGTACTCTCCTCTATGCCACCATACCGCCACAAGACACAAACCAAGGGAATATAATGCCTGCAAAACACCTTCTCCTAGCAGTCATGTATCTCCATGAGCCACTCCTTGAAGGGTACATCATTATCAACATAGATATTTCCCCAATTAATGACATGAGAGTCATCAAGAAGATAATTACTTAAAGCATATCAATCATATTCTTTACTAGTTCTAGCCTGATAATTTCTGTCTCTTCAACCCCAGTCTAGTGCAATGTAGAACAACACGGTTGGTCGTACAAAGAATCAAATGGTTCTATACCAATGGTGGAGTGAAATATATTATTGTAAGAAAACTAAACCAAGGGAATGTGACATATCCACAAACCTATAAAATCCCAGACATAAGAGAACACCTTGAATTTAAGAGTTTGGATGGTCTGTTCTCTTTGACCATCCATATGTAAATGAATGGTATTGCTAAGGTGTAACTAAGAATCAAAAGCATGATGGAGACCCCTCCAAACCCTGGAGGTAAAACATGGATCTGGATCAAATATGACCATCCATGGGACTCTGTGGAGTCACACCATGTCATCTAGATACTGCCTTGAGAAATCCTCCACTGATATGAACTCGCTGATCACTATAATGTGGGATTATTTCTTCAAATGATCTATAGTCACCCATAAAACATCATATCCTCTCTATGTTTGAGGTAAAATGGTAATGAATTCCATTGATTTGTACTCCCACTTCTACTGGGGAAAATATAATGGTTGGATTAAACCACAAGGAACATGATGCTCTGCCTTCACCATATAGCATACCAAAAATCAAGAAACAAACTCTACTACTGCATGCTTTAACCTAGGACACCAAAACTAACCTCTTTATCCCCGGTGCATCTTTTTCACATTGGGATTTACTTCTAAAGGTAAACTATATAAATTATAGAGAACTATCTCATGCATCACCGAAGGAATTAAAAATCCTCCCCGAGAATAACACTTGGTGTTGTCCATAATAATACCAACCATCAGGGACATCACCAAAAAAACTCGGTCTCTCCAAACCTCCACCTCAGAATATCCCAATTAGAACTCCTCCGCCTACTACACAAAAGATCACTTCACTGTCATATGTAAAAGAAAACATCTTCCTCAAACTTCTCCCATATCAAGATGCGTCACTAGGAGTTCCACTATTACTATCTAGGAATCCCCATATTCTCAAATGGAATCACTATGTGACTTCCTGCTCAAGAAATCAGCTACAACATTCCCCTATCCTGGAGTATTTGAAATCTTGAAGTCTTAATCCTATAGGATCTCCATCCACAATCATTGATGAAAGATCAATTCACACTGAGAGAATACATACCTCGTGCTCTTATGGTTAGTAAAAACAACAAAATTCTTGCTGATAAGGTAATTTCACTACAAATTCAAAGAAAACACCACTACCACTAACTCAAGACCGTGGGTGGAATAGTTACACTCCTGGGGAAATAACATTCATGACCCATAAGAAACAAATTAACTTTTATAAATTAGAAAATAGCCCAATTCAAGATTCGAAGTTTCTTAGAAAACTTCCAAATGAACTCCCTCGGTTGGAAAACAAAGAACTAGAACACTAACCAACATCTCTTTCAAGTAATCAAAATTTATCTGACTATAGTTAGTCCACAAGAACAGTTGACCCTTCTAGCTCAAATCTATTAGAGGAGTTACAAACTAAAAGAAATTGTATATGAACCTCCTGTAATTGCATTTAATACTAAGGAAACTCTACACCTCTCCCACTTTCTTGGGGGCCGCCCAAAAAAACTACCTTTATGTTTGAAGTATCCACATATACTCTCTATTGGGATACTACATGCCCCATGAGACAAACTTCAAGAGACTATAACGGACACTTAGAAAACTTCTAAAATATCTTCTCAGGATGAGAACTCTCAAAATGGAAAAAAAATCTCTACATGATCCTCCTCCAATATAGTGTAGAAAACGATGTTATCGATGAAAAAAACCATGAACTTATCCAAGAACTCTTTGAACACTATGTTCATCAACCCCATAAACATTGTTGGAGAATTCGTTACACCAAACAGCATCACAAAAAAATCTTAAATACCATGATGAAAATGGAAAGCAGTCTTCTGAATATCCTCATCTTTCACACATATATGATGATATCCTGACCACAAATTGATCTTAGAGAACCAACTTACTCCCTTCAGCTGATCTAATAAATCATCAGTCCTTAGAATAGGGTAGTTGTTCTTCCATGTCACTTGGTACAAGTGATAATATTTAGTATAATGATATAAACTGCCATCATCCTTCTTCATGTACAAAACTAGTGAACACCAAGGTGACATACTCATCTGAACAAAACCTTACTGCAATAGTTCATCGAGTTGTACCCCCAACTCTCGCAACTCAAAAGGTACCATCCTATATGGATACATCAATATTGTAGACATGTCTGGTTGTAGATCAAACCCAAAATTGATCTCTTATTGAGGGGGTATTGCTATAAACTCATCTAGAAAGATATCAAGGTACTCTTCCACAACCCTAGGAAACACCAATGGTTGAACCTCCGATGAACTCATCATCAACTCAGCCATCAAAGAAGAAAAATAAAAAACATTGTTCTGACGTATTTGAGTGTCTCACATTCTAAAAAAACACTATTAGATCTACATCATCATCAAAAAACAAATCCTACATCCTCAAGAAATGCATGGTATCCATCAATGAATACAACCAATTCACCATAAGGATGATGTCATTTTTTGTATCCATAAACATAGGAAGTCTCCCTAAGAGTGGTGCTACCCCAGAACTAGCTCAGAGTATCTACAAACTTTATACAAGTCAGTTCGACCTCCAACCGGTGTGGTCAAAACTAAGATAATTAGAAGTCTCTATACCTTAAATCTCAAATCATGGATGAGGGTAAGTGATATAAAGGTGTGTGTTTCTCTTCAATCAAAAAAACATACACCTATTTAGAACACAAGAAAAGGGTACCTTGGATAACATCTGCATCACCTAGATCTAGTAAAGCTAATGCATGAAGTTGACCAGGACCTATTCCATGGCCTCTATGACCCTGCTGAAAACTACCTCCATTACCACACACTACTCTCTAAGGTTGGGAAATGTCTTGGGGATACCCTCTATATACCCCAAATCCTATCTAATAATCCCAAACCGGATCACCCTGCTACTGCTTCCTCAACTGAAACAACCTCAACAATAGAACCTAAAGTAGAATAACTGGAGCATGCTAACTTCTCAGAAGGTTTGGTCACTCATGTTGTTGATGACATCGACTTCCATAATAAAATAACACATCTGGTCCCTTTCCATAAGTCTGAGAGCCTCTAACCCTAAATAAATGATATGATGAGGGATGGGACCAACTCTCAGCTAAACAAAAACTCTTCTATCCTAATAACTTGGAACACTAAACCACATATTTACTTTTTATATATTTTGAAAACTCACCTCTCACGATGATCTAGTTTGGGCCAAAATCTTATCGATGACCTTTGTTATCACCATCACTTTGAGATACATCTTCTCATAAATGGGGTAACCTATCATCAGATCTATGGACACTAAATATCATCCAAATACATTTCCTTGTCCACCTCTTCTAGAAACAAGTCAGATTAATATCACAGAAGGGTCCTAAAATGGATCTTGAATTCTTGAACAATGGAACTCCCCTACTGAATGGTAAGAAGATCCAGGTGATTGCTTGTCTTCATGGTCAAAGAAAGAAACTCTACTATGAAATCATCTTAGAACTACTCCCACAAGAATTATGAATCCTCATAATCCCTAAGGAATAAGAATTATCATAGCCTCACTACCCCAAATAGGATCTTCAGAACCAATAGAACTCGATTCTCTTCTGAGCACGAATCAAAATGAAATTTATCTCAACCTCCTCCAACCAGTCCTCTACAACTACATTTGAAATAGAATCCTTGTACTTCTATAAACTATAGTGATGAAACTCCAATATTTTCCTCCTCAAAGTGTTTTTTTGTTGACATCTACTCTATAATGATCTATTGGAACCTCCTAATGAAAATCTTTTGTGGGAACAAGATGATGATGTCAACCAAGAGAAATAACTACAAAAAGAAAGAATGGATAGAGAACCTAATCCTAGAATATGGAATACTTAAAATTAATTAATTATTTTTTTATTTCCATGTTTAATGTTTTAACATATCCTAATCTCTGCAAATTTCAAACATGGGAATAAATAAGAGTGGTGTGTGATCCTTTCCTAGGTCTCTACCCTGTAACCAGAAACACTTCATTTAGTAAAATCGTTAAACTTAATGGTATGTGCATCATATCACAGGGGGTCATAAATAACCATATCTCAATTAGTCTCCCATGTTTACATAACTGACTAACTTACCTGACATTGTTTTCCTCCCAACCCATGCATCCTCACATGTTCCTAACACTAACCACCATCTTCTCCCTCAAACCTAAACCTTTGATACCACTATGTCATGACCCCCTCCCCATAAAGATATCACAATAAGGGGAGACAAATAGTGACTACCTAATTCCCACCTCTAGTAGGCCCTGAGTTTAAAACTAGAACTAAGTGTATAATAAACATGAAAATGGGAGGCATTACCATCTAAGAGAAACAAGTAGAAGAGATAGGTAAGAGAGATACAACAACCAAAACTTCTTGATACATATATGTGTGTGTGTGTGTGTGTGTTTAAGAAACCCCAATTGAAACATGTAATTTAATATAATACTATAACAATTGAAAGTAAAAACTACATGTAACAAAAAGCTAAAGACAGCAGTGACCACAAATCCCAAACAACTCCTGCAAAAAACAAGCTAGTAATATCCATCCCGATCTCTAACATGCTCTAGATGACCTAAAATATATATATATATATAGGTTGATAAAAAATAGTATACTAAGTATTATCCTCCTCATATCCTCTCCTACAAAAGATAAATAAATCATACTAAATTACAGTGAACAATTGTGAAACTAACTCATCACCAAAATAGGTATTCTAAGTTCACAACCTCACCATGGATAACTCTCACCAAGTAACGTATACAAGAGAATATATAATAAAATGATTAATATAAAGGGTACCCCTCTCCCACTTCTCTATAGATCTTCCATTCTTCTCTAACATCACACATCCTAAGCATCTCTCTTCAGAAGTAAGTCGGTCTGAAAACACTTGGGAAAGGCACCACAACATGCACCACATGCATCACATTGTAAAACCATGCCATCCACATAACCATATATTAATTGAGTACTTTTCAAAAACCACTATAGCCTATATGATGTGTACCAAACATCGGGTCTTATACCTCAATCCACCATAGTCCATACGCTGATTAAGTGACTCAAGCCATCACCTCCCTTACACGTCATACCTATAATAATACTTTTGATACAATATCTGGTACAAATTGTCGGTGAAATAACCACAACACATTAAAGCCCTATAAACACTTATATAGGAAAACTAACCATTGTGATTATAAACATAGGTAATTACCTAGAGAAGGTATTGAGGCCAAAGGAGGTAGTCATCCATCAATCCTCTCACTGGGATATTGGGGAAAACCCCTCCTAGAGTCCACAAGGTGTCAGTTTCCCTAACCTACATGGGCGGGGTAGATTACAAAATAACATAATATAAATTATATAATATATATAACAACCACACTATGTACATAAACTAGTTTTAGAATAAATTGTAGCTAATGTCACTTGGACTCACGGCCGCCACTACTAAAACCAGATATCCTATAATCACAAAATAATTTTAAAGAGATGCATTAAATTACTTAATTTATTTTTATTATTTCCCTTCATTAATTAATTCATTATCTATTGATTAAAAATTAACATTATTCCACATTAAATTACATTTTATTTCAGTAATCATTATATTAATTTCCACAAACTCTAGGTACAATCCAATCCAATTCCATCATTTATCAAGATAAACATCTTTAAATCATTTTCATTCCCTAATCAAAAAACCTCCCAGGTTAAAAATTATTCAATTCATTATTTTCATCATTCTATATCAAGGTACTCTAGGAAAACAATAATAATATACCACCAAGAGGAAACATGCAACAAAACGCCTCCATATTTCTCAAGAAGTGGGTAAAAGAAGGTAGATATAACAAGAAACTCATCCATCAACCATTAAACATATTCATAAGGGAGCATACCATCTCTTTGTATCTCATCAATGGGTATTCCCAGCTTTAACCCATTCCAACATCTCTGGTGTCATCCCTGAAACACACATGTGTATATTGATGTATCTCACCACCACATGCATTAACTATTGCCACATTATTGGGGCCACCCCACACCATATCACAATAGCCATCCCAAGATCACATCACATCCAGGCCTCTCCACTCCATATCACACATCATCCCTCCTAGATCAGACATATTAGGGTCATATAAAAGGGGTTGTATCCATAGTGCATTGCATAGTAGTAGGAAAAAACAAACAATAAATAGGTAAATTGGGCCCTCAAAACTAGGCATTCAACTTTCTCTTGAAAATTATCTCACACGGCTCAAAAGAAGGCACTCAGAATTCTTAAACAAATGGTCAATTTAGGCCCTAGTAAATATATTTATCACATGGTAAGTTATTATTCCATATTGAATTTACTGATTTATTTATTAACAAATTCCAACTAAAGGCAACCTGGGGCATTAAGCTATAATATGCTATCAAAGGAAAAACATGCTCTTGGTATTTATTCTGGTTTCACAAAACCTAAAGAAGTTATATTCTAAATTATTTTTACTTTTCAAATATCAATAAAAATAAATATATTGCTTCAGGTTCATTATCCAATTTTATCAATTCCACTAATCACATGGATGGTCATTTTCAATTGAACATGTGTTGTAAATCAATTTGGTTTACATAAAATTACATCAACAACCAGATTCATTAAACATGCCTCACTATTTATAACCCAATCAATTATCAATTAATTTTGGTTTTATGTTTTTTACTAATTCTCAACAAAAATAGATAATAAAAAATCATACAATATAGATATCAAACTATCTATAAAAACAAGAGGCAAACTGTTATCATGGTATAAAGAAAAAACATTAGAAAAATGATATCACTAACGATTTATTTAATCTAGTTCAATAATTATTAGGTCAATTTAATTTTCATCCAAGGGGTTAAATCATGTTAGATTTATTATTGAACATAAATAAATGGAGAATCAATGAATCTTCAACCTCAAAAGCCATCTACATTCTTTTCATGGGAACAGACCATGTTATGGATCTCTGATCTCACCCTCCCCCCCCACACACACACAGGAACTGAATCCATTAAAGGATTCCATGGCACAACCGTACCAATAAACAACCAAGGAAAAACTATTAGAAACATGGGATATCATAGGCCATCACATAGAAATAAGAAAGGGAGGAAAAAATATTAAACTAGTATAAACTGCTAGAAAACAAAGAAGGAACACACCTTGGATCAGCTCGTGTCATCATGGATCAAAGAATGAGTCCCAAGGATTGATTCCCATTGAAGGGATCTCAAAATACCAAGGAAGGAGGCTTCTGGTCACCTGGAATGAGAGAGAGGTGTGGATTTCCATAGGTATTATAGAAAACCCAGGTTGTTGAAATATTTTAAATATTCACTTCATGGGAGATTTACACAATGTGTATACCATTTACACATTGTGTAAATGTTGGGTTTTAGTTTTTTCTGAAAAAAAAACTCTCCATTCTATTATATAAACCTCAAATAAAAATGTCATGTAACATCCTGTGAACCTCTCTTAACAAGATATGAACCACACTTACACAATGTGTAAGGCTTACAGGTCGTGTATTCACCCAACTTCCATAATTTCAATGACAAACCCCTTAAGACCACTTTTAAGGCTTCTCTGAGAACCATAAGCCTCGAAAACATGAAAAAGGTTGGTCAACATGGACCCAGCCCCTTATAATATCCCCTGGATTGTCTACCTAGGTTTTCAGTTTTTGGCCCACTCATCATGTGCTTGAGTAGAGATTGAGGTAGTTATCAACCATAATTTTTTGTGGTGATTACCCTTAGGTATATTTATGACATAGCTGTAACCAGTTCTAGTATTCATATAGGTTTTTAATTTCAAGGAGAACAACAAAATCTCTACTAAACCAAAAAAAAATCAAATTTTATCATATGTTTAGACCTATCCCTTAGACTTTTCCCAAGGTTTTTCACTAAATTTTACTTATTCCAATCCTTAAAATAATAAATATTACTTAAAATAACCTAAAGGATTGCCTATACTACTGAAATTATGATAAACCTTAACTTATCAATCCTTAAACTATCCTAAAATAACATTTTATTCTCTAAAGTTACCAAAACCCTGTTCTGATACCAATTGTGACACCCCAGATTCACACTCCTAAATCCTGAGATGAAAAAACATACTTTACAGACTATCTTCGATACTAACTATTGTTTATCAAGAAAACCTATCCCATAATTACATGACATAAAGAAAATATTACCTTATATACACTCCCAATACCTTGTAGGTTTGGATCTTCACAGAATTAGGATGAATTATAAATTAATAAAGTTCATGCATTTATCAAATAATGTAGAATTTATTTCCACTATATAAGAAACTACTAAACCCAAACTAATTCTTCAATATCTCCCAAAAATTCTCTATCCATGCTAGCCGGTTAGATATATCATGTGTAATACTTTTCTTCATAATCTAGGGAAATGAAAAAACAATACGGGGTGAGCTCAAACACTCTATAAGGTTAAAGATAAGCGATAATAATCGAATATCATAAGTATTCATAATATGAGAATAAATAATATGGTAGAAATGGATAATCAAAATAATTTCATAATCAAAAGAAACTTTGAAAAAAAACATATCCATTATAAAAAACATGCTCTTTATTACACATTAATACTTGATTTATTACAAAAAACAGTACACATAATAAAACCCAAAAGATAGAGAAGTCTAATACCTTTGGGAATTAGGTAAATAGCATAAAATCTTGAACAATTTATATAACAACATTGTTTAAAACATTTGTAACATTCTTTATTGAAAACTTCTTAAACATGCTCAAAATACTCCAACAAACTTAAATGCATGGGATAACCATGGGAAATACACAAGGAAGGGGTGATCTATAAATCCCAGTGAGGGAATAAACATAGAATAATTGATAAATATTAGAAATAGGTATATCAATGAGGAATAAAAAGGAACATGAATAATAAGGCATGATATAACATGATAATCATAACATTAGAAATGTTACAACAACTTAAAACATTGAATCATAAAAATTGGTCAAGGATAAACCACTAAGACTTCGTAGTGGAAAAATTACCATAAAGGAATTAGGTAAACCCAAGTCACAAAATTACTTACCATGATACTACATATTACTCATTGCATTGGTGTGCTATCTGGGTGCACCCATCATAATCATTTCATTCTCATACTTAAGTGTGCCCATAGATCATACGGCATAGATTCATTCATCATAAAGATTTATTCCATGATTAAGGAATGTAGAATAGATATATGTAAGTCCCCAATCAATAAGTATATGTTCATAAATTTTGATACCATTGATGATAAATGGGTATGGTATTTACTATAAAATCGTTTTGGCATGGAAGATCACGGTGAAATTTTGGTAGCCTAACGACATCACTTAATGATTCGTAAAATTGATTAATGAGAGGGAAAGGGGTATTTCATCACATAGAAATAAAAAGGGTAGTAACAGGGACATTTAAACTCATATCCCAACATTATAAATTTTAAAATAGAAGTCATAAAAAAATGAAGAAACTTTAATAGAGAAAAGAATTCAAACTATATTTCTGCATGGTAATGAGTCTACATAAAGGATCATGGGAGGATTAATGAGAGGAAAATTGGATTTAATCATTTATAAATTAAATTTATAATATGGTTAATATGGAATAATATATACTAATATAAGAAAATCTAATTTAAGTGACATAACATAAAATAAGTTCTTCAATGGAAATGAGAAAAGAGAAATCCCTTACGAAATTTCAGCATAGTAACGGCTTAAGTAAGGGTAAAAATGAGATATTATTAAAGTTACATCACTGAAATAACAATAATTGGATAGTAAGTTAATGATAATAAATGAATTAAAATATAACCAATTGAAATTCTAAATACTAATTTCAAATAAGTTTCTTGAATTGAAATAAAGAGAGGAATGTGAGGATCCCTTACTTCAGTATGAGAATAAAAAGGATTGGGAGGGGTTTCTTTAAAGGTTGGGGTGCCTTGGGAGGATTCTATGGAGTTTAGGGACGAGTGTGGATGTTATACAAGGAGTTTTAGTAAAGATAAATGGGATATTGGGTGGGTTTATATAGAAAATGAAGGGGATATATTTATTATTTTGGTTTTAGAATCTAGATAAAAAAAATTACTAAAACCACAAACAATCCCAGGGTTTCTGAAAAAAGGGTGTGGTTTTTATTATTTTACCATTACAAGGACCGAACTTATTAAAATATTACCCTTGGTAATGTGGAGGTTAGTTACACTCTTAAAGAAATGATTTTAAAATCTTAAAATATTTTATAAATCTAGGAGGATGCATAATGGATTTAAAACATAAATAAAATAAACCTAAAATCACATTATTTTAAATGTAAAAAATATATTTTTTAATTTATCAAATTTATATTACTTATTACATCACTTTTGGGTCATGGTGATGTCATAAAACACAAATTATATTTATATGGTATTTAATTTTTAACTGAAAATTCAAGTATCTCAGAAAATTGTGAAAAAATCATTATTGGATAATTTGGATGTCCTGATACCAAAAAATATTCATTTTATATAAATAATTTTCTAAATATGTGAATTTTCTCTCATAAAATAAAAACTGGCATTTATTGAAAATGATGGGGGTTTACAATAACATTTTTTTAACCCTTATAAAAATTACATTTGACTTCATAAAAACCATATTACCATTTATATTTATTAACTTTTATTTACTAATAATATTTTATTAAAATATTATTTATTTCAAAATTCCATTAATTCATCAAAATATAATTCTTAATTAAATTTGAATATTAACCAAAAATACTATCAAAAGAAATAATTTATAAAGTAACAATAATAGAATGGAAATATATTCATTATTCTTTATAAAAAATAATATAAATACTTGTATTTTTAGGGTCTTGTTAAATATCCCTTTAATACACCAGAAAACTTCCTAAGAGTAAGGTGTGTGATGGTGGGATTTTCATGGGGCAGTTCAGCAAACACGGTTTGGGTTGTGATCTTTATGAGCTTGAACATCTCCCATAAATAGTTTCACTCATGCTTAAGTTGTTGGATCTCATCTTGTGATTGGTTAAGAGAAAAAAACATAAATTTTATATCCCTTGAAATCTATAATAAATGGTATTCATAGGGTATCACCCTACAAGTTGTGGTCATCCCTTCCTTTTCCTATGACAATTGGATTTGTTGAAGCCCTGTATTTATTCTAATCATTTGATCACTATTTAAGAGCTACATAATCTCGATTAATGATTCATAATGGTAAATTAAATTCAATGGGAATAATAAGAAAAAGTTTGTGTGTGTTTTCTATAACCATATTATGTAATAAGACATATAATAAAAATGAATGGGGAATTTTATTTGTAATAGCTTGGGTCATTACAATCTTTCCCCCTTAAGAAATTTCAACATAGAAATTTTCCTTTTCCCACACTAAAATAGATGAGGGTAATATTTCTTTATCACTTCCATTAGTTCCCACATTGCCTCTTCAAACTTGTGGTTTCTCCACAACACTTTGACAAAGGGAATTGACTTATTTCATACAAGTTTTTCTCTATGATCTAATATCTTAATGAGTTTCACCTCATAGTAATGATCATTATCAAATGGTACCACCTCAAGATTGAGTACAAGTGATGGGTCTAGTATGTACTTTCTCAAGAGAGAT
This sequence comes from Viscum album, assembly GCA_963277665.1. Classification (NCBI taxonomy): domain Eukaryota; kingdom Viridiplantae; phylum Streptophyta; class Magnoliopsida; order Santalales; family Viscaceae; genus Viscum; species Viscum album. Next base: position 1,441,869,990 of record OY728159.1, read on the forward strand.
ACATGGAATACATTATGTACTTGAGAAAGGTTCAGTGGGAGTGTTAGTCAATAGGCCACCACTCTGATGCAATCAAGGATCTCAAAAGAGTGGATGTACCTAGGACTAAGCTATTCCTTCTTCCCAAATCTCATCACTTTATTACATGGAGATATTTATAGGAATACCTTGTATTTAACATCAAATTCTAGGTCTCATTGATGATTGTCATCGTAGCTCATTTGTCGACTCTAAGCAGCCTTGATGTGCTACTGAATTTTTTTATCATTATTAACCATTACTTAAACCATTCCAGGACCTAGTAGTTTTTGTTCCCCAACTTCATACCAACATCTAGGTATTCTACACCTCTTACCATAAAAGGATTCATAGGGATCCATTTGGATGCTCGAGTGGAAAATGTTTTTGTAAGAGGAATCGGCCAGAGGAAGATGCTAGTCTCATCCTCCTTTGAAGTCAATTGAACATGCTCTCAACACGTCAACAAGTGTTTGGATAGTCTGCTCAGATTGGCCAATATTTTGAGGGTGATAAGTCATACTAAAGGTCATCTCAGTGTTTAGATCATCCTAGAGACTTTTCCAAAATATATAGGTGAATCTTGGATCTCAATTGGACATAATTGATAGTGGTACTCCATTAAGTCTCACCACTTCTTTGATTTATATACATGTAAGTTGATCTAGTGAGAAATCCTCTCAAATCTCAATGAAGTGTGAAATATTTGTAAGAAAATATACAAAAACCCAGATAGAATTGTTTCCATTGGATGTATTTAGAATTACAGTGAAATAATCCATGGTAATGTTTTCCCATTTCCATGTGGGTATGGGTAATGGTTTCATCATCCCCTTAGAATTGTGCCTTTCAGGCTTCACTTGCAAACATACCAGGTAACTTGATGAATAATTAGTGATATCATTCTTCATATTGTCCCACCAATAGTGCTCTCAAATATCTTGATACATATTTTTATTTCCTAGGAGAATAGAGAAATCCAAACAATGTGCATCATCCAATAGTTCCTTCTTTAACTAGGGATTTTATGGAACACCTAGTCATGACCCAAATCTCACATTTCCTCCTTCATTAATATTGATCTTTGAGTATTTACCTTTTATTATAGTTTCCAATTTCTTATTAATTCTCACATCATATTTTTTAGCATCCTTTAACCTTTCAAGAAGAGATGGTTGAAAAATAATATGTGAAAGGATTAATGATGTTCTTTCCTTTATGATTCCAATGTCCATACTCTTCAATACTAAGAATATTGGATCCTTCTAAATTATAATTGATGATAAAATTGTCGGATCCTTTCTACTTAAAACATCATATAATTTATTCTCTTTACCAAGATTGTAGTGAATTGAGCAGTCAAAGTCTTTGATCAGATATAACCATTTACATTGGATCATATTAAGCTTTTCTCTAGGAATATATATTTGAGACTTTTTTTTATCCATATATATTTCACACTTCTCCCCAAAGAGATAATGTCACCATATTTTAAATGTGAATTCCTACTCCGTATCATGTTTTGGGTAGTTTTTTTTTTGATCTTTTAACTGCTTTAAAGCATTGGAAATGACTTACTCATTTTTTATTAACACATAGCTCAATATCTTTTTTAAATAATCACTGAACACCATGAAAAGTTCTTCACTTATGGTTAGTGTGAGCATAGGGGAAGTGATAGTCTTCCTTTTCAAGTCATTTAATCTTTCTTCACATTCATCATTCCATGAAAACCTGACTCCCTTCTGAGTTAGCTTTGTAAGAAGGTTTTACATTCATGAAAAATTTCCCACAAATCAGTGATAATACTCTCATAACCCAAGAAAACTATGGATATCTATCATAGATGTTGGACTCAACCATCCTTTAATTTCTTTTTTCTTTAATGGATCCACATATATCTCGTTTCTTGTGATGATATTCCCCAATAATGATACTTCCTTCAACCAGAACTCACATTTATTGTTCTTGGCGTACATATCCTTCCTTTGTAGGGTCTTTAGCACATTTCTCATATTCTCCTCTTCTTACTCCTTGTTTTTGGAGTATATTATAATATCATCTATAAATAATACAAAACAATTGAGGTAACCTCTAAAGTCTCTATTCATCAATTTCATAAAGATTAAAGGAGAATGAATGAACCCAAAAGGCATCACTATAAACTCATAGTGTTCGTACTTTTTATGAAAAGTAGTCTTGGTGATATCCTCATTCTTCACCCTAACTTCATAAAATCCTAAACATAGATCCAACCTAGAGAAATATTTTTCTCTAAATAGCTGATCGATCAAGTAATCAACTCATGGTATTGGATAATTTTTCTTTATCTTGATCTTGTTGACCTTGTGATAATTAATGTAAATGTGCATTGGCCCATCCTTTTTCTTGACGAAGAAGACCAGTACACCCCATGGTGAAAAACTTGGGTGTATGAACCCTTTTTTCAAATTCACCTATAGTTGTTTCTTTAGATCCTCAGGTTCCAAAAAAATCCATCCTATATATATTCTTGTATATTGGAAACACCCCAGGTATATGATTGATTAAAAATCTTATCCTCTTGACTAGTAGGAAGACCATGAAATTCCTTGGGAAACACATCAGTGTATTCCCTCAAAATATGAATGTATTTGAGGATGGTTCTGTCATTAGACTAAATCATTTTATCTGGAAACACATTCTCATTGGGTGATAATATCCATTCTTAAGATGTTGGTGCTAAATAATACCCATCCTCCTTCTTGCACTTGTAGAGAATCGGGGGTCGATTCGCAATATGGAGAGTGATTTCTTTCTCGTAGAAATTTATATTGGATCTATATAGATAAATCCAATTCATGCCTATAATTGCATTAAATTCTACCAAAGGGTGTATGAAAAGGTTCGCTAGGATGATCATCCCACAATTGTGATAGGGTAGGAGTTATATACTTTGAATGAAATAATTTCCCCATTTTCCATGATTGCCAACAAATCTACTTCTATGATTTATGGTGGTGTTTGAATAGTTCTACTAAACCTTCATGATATAAAGGAATGTCTAGAACTAGAGTAAAAAAATATATTCACTATTTATGAATGAATAACTACCGTACCTATCACCACTTCATTTTTGGGATTCACTTCAGCGGTAGTGTTGGAAAAATCTCACCCAAGATACATTAGGGGTTATTGGTTGCCTCCTAAATTATTAGATTAGGGAATTGGTTTGAAAATTTCCCTCGTTCCTTGCAGTTTTAGAAATGAACAATGCGTTGAGGGTTTACTGGATCATTACTTTCCTCTAACACATTAGCGGGTTTCTCCTATCAATAATTATTTGCTCGGTGTTCTTCCTTTACATACCTAAATCATTTTTTCATCCCCCTTAGGTGATTTTTGGGGTGATTATTTTTGCGCATTTAACAAGTGGGATACTGAAATTTCTTAGCATCATTAGATTTATCCATCGATCCAATATAATTATACTTCACTTTCTGCTTCTTATCCTTATGATAACCTCGGGATTCATCGATCTCTATTTCAACTTTGAGGATACATAGGACATTTTCCTCATATATATCAAAGTCATAGATCATTAGGGATTTTTGTAGACTAGGTTTTTGCCCACCAAAAGAGTTATCATCCATGTATTCGTGGGTAAAGAAAAAATCAGAGGCGTATCGTAAAAGTATTTTGAAGTTTTCCTCGTACACCCCAAAGAGGTTCATCGTGTTTTTTCTTGCGTGAAAGGAAATCCATTTCTATTTAAAGACGAAGAGTGCATGGAAAATATTTATCTAAAAAAATCTGAAATTCATTCCACTCCATTGCTTATATATCTTCCTCAACCTTCATATTCTTGATCAATGTCCACCACTAATCATCTTCACCCTCTATATGATAAACTGCTAGAAGAACCTTCTATTCTTCAGATCATTAAAGGATGGAAATGATTTTTCAATGGAGTTGATTCATTTCTCTGTGGTTAAGGGATCATATGATCCATTAAAAGTTGGATAATTTTTTCACATAAAGCTCTCAACTACACCTTGTTATCTCTTAGGGGGTTTCGGTACTCCTCATAATCTAGGTTTCTATTTATAACCTGAGTTAGTTGAGAGAGTATCATGACAATGTTTTTGATTCCTGCTCCTATTGAATTGGGTATCTTGTTAGAGAAGTCATCACTTTACCCGTCGCATTGATTGTTTACTTAATTTATCCTATTCCCAGCCATCAACAAGAATAAAAGGAAAATTAAGGATGAGTATTTTAAACTTTAAATCACATAAAGAGGGATCCAATGAAATTAAAGGGGTAACTTATAAATTACATTTGTCTCCTTAACTTATGAGTTCTTAGGTTTCAATCTATGTTATCCATGATTTATTTACTGATATATGTTATAATGGGAATATTTTTTTATTCCCTTAATAATGGGTTATAATGAGATTATAAATTTACCAAATAATATCCCCTGAGAGTTTCAAATCAGGTGCACAGTAAGGCCTATTTTCATGTACTAGGTTACCCTGATTCGGGCCTGGAACACCTTGTCAGAGTTGTTAGTCCTAGGTACATTTGTGTCAAAACCATTTTTAGTTTTAGTATCCTGGTATGGATGTATTTTACTGATAAAAAAATTACTCTATACTTAAAAAAATTAGGGATTATTTCTTATACATAGTCTTATCCCTAAGTCTTTCTCTAGAGTTCTCTAATCCTAATCCCAAAAATAAATAAAATTTTTCTCTGATACCAACTATAACAACCCTTCTCTTTATTACACATTAATATATGATTTATTATATAAAATTATACTTAATAAAACCCAAAATATTGATAATTATACAATATTTCCGAATTAGGTACATAACATAACATCTTGAACATGAGATACAATATCATTGTTAAAAACTTCCTTAACATGATTTATTGAAAACTTCTTTATCATGCTCAACATACTTCTTCGAACTTAAAGCTGTATAGGATGACCTGGGGACATATATAAGAAAGGGGTGATCTATAAATCCATGTAATATAATAAAAATTTAATAAGTGATACATGTTAGAAAATAAGAATATCAATGAGTAATAAAATGAACATGAATAATAAGGCATTATATAGCATGGTAATCATATCATGGGAAATATGGAAACAACTTAAAACACTGAATCATAAACATAGTTCAAGGATAAACTACCAAAACTTTAGGGTAAAAAAATTCCCATAAAGTAATTAGGTACTCCCCTACCCCAACATGAGTTATCATGATACTAATGATTTCATAATATATTGGAGTGTTATCTAGTTGCACCCATCATAATCATTTCATTCTCATGCTTATGTTTTCCACATATATCATAAAGCATCAATTCATTCATCATAATAATTTATTATTTGATTAAGGAGTTTGGAATACATATATGTAAGACCCCAATTGAAAATTATATGTGCATAAATTTGAACACCCTTTATAGAAATGGGTATGTATTCACTGCACATTTTTGGCATGGAAGATCGCTGTGAAATCTCAGCAGCATAACAGAATCACATAAAGATTCATAAAATGGATTGATGAGAGAGAAATGGGTCTCTCATCGCATATAAATCAAATGTAAAATATCAGGTACATGGAAAAGCATATCCCAACATTATAAATTTGGAAATGTAAGTCATAAGGAAATGAAGAAACTTGAATAGAGAAAATAATTCTAACTATATTTCGGCATGGTAAAGAGTGTACATAAAGGATCGTGGGTGGATTAATGAGAGGTAATGGGGATATAAAAATTTATAAATTAAATGTATAGTAATGGGAATATATAATAATATGTTCCAACATAATAAAAAGAAATTTAAGAGACATAACACAAAATAAGTTCTTGAATGGAAATGAGAAAAGAGAAATCTCTTACAAAATTTTGGCATAGTAACATATTATGTAAGGGAATGGGAGATTATAAAATGTATATCATAAAAATAAAGTTAATTGGAAAGTAGTGTAATTATGATAAATTATTGAAAATATAAACAATTGAAATTATAAAGACTAATTACCAATAAGATTCTTTAATTGAAAGAAATAGAGGAAGGTGAGGGTCCCTAATTTGACTATGTGATTCCAAAGGTTTGGGAGGGGGTTATTGAAAGATTGGGGAAACTTGGGTGGAATTTAGGGAGTGAAGGGAAGAGTTTAAACATGCTACAAGGAGTTTTAGTTATGATAAATTGAAGGTTGGGTGGGTTTATATATGAAATGAGGGGAATTACTTTATTATTTTGGTTTTGGACTCTACCTAATAAAATAACCAAAACCACAAACCATCCCATGGGTTTTTTTAATGGTTTTTAGCAAAGGGGAGTTTATTTTATTATTTTATAAGGCCAAGGGATGAACATATTAAATACTTCCCTTGGTTATGTGGAGGTGAGTCACCATCTTAAAGAAATGATTTTAAAATCATAAAATATATTATAAGTCTTGGAGGATTCGTAATGTATTTAAAATATAAATCAAATAATCATAAAATTAAAATATTTTATATGAAAGCATATATTTAGTCATTTATTCTACTAATATTACTTATTAGATAACTTTTGGGTCATTATGATGTCATAAAATGCAATGTATATTTATATGGTATTTAATTTTTACCCGAAAATTTGACTGTCTCAAAAAATTATGAAAAATTTTCCATTGGATAATTTCAATGTTCTGATTCCAAAAATAATATTCATTTTATCTAAATAATTTTCTAAATTTCTGAATTTTCACTTATAAAATAAAAACCAATATTTATTGAAAATGACAGGTTTTCTTTACAATAACAATTTTTGAACCCTTATAAAAATTACATTTGACTTCATAAAAGTTATATGATAATTTATATTTAATAAATTTTATTTAATAATAATATTTTATAAAAATTTATTTATTCCAAAAATCTATTAATTCATCAAAATATACTTCTTAATTGAATTTGAATATTAATCAAAGATACCATAAATATAAATCATTTATAAAGTAACAATAATATAATGGAAATGTATTAATTATAATATAAAAAATAATATACATAATCATAATTCTAGGGTCATGTTACATATCCCTTTAATACACCATAAAATTACCTAAGAGTATGGTGTGTGATAGTGGGACTTTCATGCGGCGGTTTGGAGAACATGGTTTGGGTCGTGATCTCGATGAACATGAACTTATCCCATAAATAGTTTCTCTCATGCTTAAGTTATTAGATTTCAGTTTGAGACTTATCAAGGGAAAATGATAAAAATATAATAACCTGGAATTGTTGTATAAATTTTTTTTATTATATGGAATTATTTTAAGACTGAAATTTGACGGCACGTGATTCGAAGATCTGGAGTGCCCAGAATGATCCGTCGAAAAATGTTAAGATTTAAATAGCGTGTGTGAGTGGTTTTCCTAAAAAATTGGAATAAATCTTAAACGGGTGCCCAAATCAGAAATCGAAGGGCACTGTTGTGTTCAGGATGACAGATTTACCCTAGGCACGACTTATGTTTAGTCGGCGCAGGCCTCCGGTGAGAAAACCTGAAAATGGCATAATATTAAATAAAATTATTAAATAAAATTATTTTATTTTCAAAAGATTATAAATGATTAAAGGTGACTTAGATTAAAAATATGAGACCACTACTGAGCTCATGAGGGTATGCTTTCCTTAGGCAGATCCTAACATTGGCTGGCACGAGCCAACAGTGGAAGTTAATTTTTGGCCATAAATAAAATAATTAAGTAAAAATTATTTTATTTTCAAATACTTTAATTTATAAAAGTTAACTTGGATTGAAAAATCTTAGAGTACCATTGGGTTCATGGGGGTTTTTTTGCCTTAGGCGGAGCCTAACCTTGACCGGCACGAGTCGAGGGTGAATGTTAATTATTTTTGAACTTTTTTAATGTAATTTTAGTAAACATGTGAGATGGTACTTCTACATTTTGAACTAGTGATTGGATTGAAAATCTAAGGGCATCATTGAATTCACAGTGCTAGGATTCACTTAGGTGAAGATTAACTTCGACCAACAAGGGTCAGACAAAAAAGATAATTTTTGGACTTTACAAAAAAATAAAAAATGACTAAATGACTTATTTTATTCTTTCTCCATCCGTTGAGAGGCAGTTGGTGGGTTGGCAATGTAACATCGAACATTGGATAATAGACATTTAATCACACAATCCTTTTATTGTGTAACCACGGCGCTCGTAGTATTAATGGATCATTAATTGCAGTTTACTAATGAACCACATTAATGAATGCAATGTGGGTGGTTCCTTTTTTTATTTAAACAAACCATTAGCATTGGTTTTGGGATCCTATGAGAGGAACCTCTAACAAAACACTGGAAAAAACTTCCTAAAATGAAGAATAGAGTTTTGATTGACAACCATTGGAGGATTAGAACCAGAAAACGATTGGCGATGGTGAGAACCAATGAATGTTGAACATCTATGAACGTTAATTTTATCCTTCAACAGCAACAACATTTCTAGGAAGGGGGATTATGTGGTTTGATGTCCCCTCTCTTTTCATTCTTGGAAAATACAACGAATGTGGACTAACTGACAAATGGTTTGATCCACGTCACGTCTCTTCATGCGGGTGGTTATTGCGGGTTCTTAAATTGGGGATTGTTTTTACTTTTTGATTATTGATACCACCCCATGTCAGAACTCTAATGAGGAGGGTGGGGGATAATCCAAAAAAGCTCCATAACCCCCCTCCCCTGCCTGTCGTTCTTGGTTTATGAGTGTTTCTTATGCCCAGTCGAGCAACATGGAGGTGGGGCATTTACCAGGGCTTCGCAGAGAAGGAAGAAACCCAGGAGTCCTATAGACGTATAAGGGAAGAAAAAAGGAACACTGGAGAATCTCTGATGGCCCGTGGAGGCAACCGGTAGTGATGTGGCACCAGAAACTGGCGGCGGCGGTCAGCTGAGCTGACCACGTGGAGGAGCGGTGCCCACAGGCGCCGCGGTGGCATGAGTCAGGGCCAGTCAGGCCGCAACGGTAGAAGTGTGTGGCACCGACACACCATGTGGAGAGGGAGGAATTTCCCTCTTGGGCTGCTCGTCTAGACAAAATAGTTGTCTTAGCTGGTCATTTCAGAAGAGGGGGTGGCACCCGCTAGAGCCACCAGCTGGTCGCATCGAACTCTATGCATTCGATCAGTGCACCAGTAACTGGCCAGCATGCAAGACGGGTTCTTCTAGGTAGGCCGAACCCACCATCCGGGCCGGACCCCTATCGAACCTGGACCTGACCAGCCCTGTGTCACTAAAATTGGTGAATCTCGCATATCGGGCATTCGTTTGATGCATCTTCAGCAGAGCGAGGACCCTAATGACAAGTTGGTCCTTTTGATATACTCTACATGGGTTTTTTAGAAATTTATAGTATGGGTAGGCTAGATCGAGCTCGAAACCAACCAGCCCCTCGGTAGTTAAATGTCAATAACTTACAAATCGAGTGTTCGATTGATGCACCATATATTACATTGGAAATCTTATGACATGGTAGTTCTTCGGGTTACTTATTAGTGGGACTTCATGGTGGTTGAGGTACAACCGATGTCCTGAGGATATGATCCTCCCAAAATAAAGCATACTATGTGCAGGAATCCAGTGCTGGGATGTGACCTGATGAAGCACCTAGTGATCCTCTGTGGGTTACCAGTTAACGATCCTTTATGGTTCAACACTAAGCGATCCACTATGGGTCAGAAGCTATAGATCCTCTGTGGGTCAGAACATAGCGATTCTATTTGGGTCAATAGTTAGAGATCCTTTATGGGTCAACACCTAGTGATCCTCTATGGGTCATCACATAGCAATCATTCGTGGGTCAGCACATAGTGATCCACTGTGGGTCAGCACCTCGCGATCCTCTGTGGGTCAGCACCTAGCGATACTCAGTGGGTCCGCACCTAGCGACCTTGTTCGGTGTAGTATCCAAAGTCACTGAATAGAATAATATGATCTATCTTTATGACTAATAATATTTATTCATGTTCTTTAAGTTGTGTACCTGGTGTGAGCTCTCTTTTACTTTGCACTTTGTGATTGAGATCTTACATTTTAGTTTTTCTTTGTGTAATTAAGAGATACCTTCAGGGGTATTCGGGTCCCTACTGAGAATGGTTATTATCACCCCTACACAGGATTTTCCCGCACCTCATTGTGTCTTGTGAAGATGACAGATAGCTTGACTGAAACTCAGGGAGCTAAGTCTAGATAGTGCTCGGAGGTGATTGACAGACTGGGTGAGCAGCAGTGACGAAAGACGACAACTTGCACCTACCCTTTAGGTAAGATCTTTGTGGGATGACCTTTGGAGCATATTTTCCCCTTTTTTGTACTTTCTTTCTACTCAGGCTTGTATACTGTCCCCTTTACTTTCAGTACCTTCTTTTACTCTCATAGGTGGTTTTTATTTGTGGTTATAATTTACCTTTTCCATCATGTCTTACTTGTTAAAAGTGTTCCATGTCTGTGTGTGTGTGTATAGGTTTAAAGAAAATGCCTTCCCTTTTGGGCTCCTGCCTTTCTGGTTCTAGTCACCAGCCCCTGGCCTATGGAAGGTGGGTTAGGGTAGTCACAACATGGGTCCTGGGGGACGGGTCGTGATATAGTTGTATCAAAGGAATTAGGTTCTACCAGAAGAACTAAGAGTATATATTTTCAATGGTGGAAATAGTGTTAAGTGTCTTGAGTTTTTATTTTAGTCTAGGGAGTCCAGTGTTGGTACAGCGGCCGACCTATCCATAAACTAGGACACTGAGTTCTGTTTTCTGGCTTAATACATGAAAACACTAGTTGCAAGTGTTTTGAAAAAGTTTTTCTATTTATCTCTTTTAAGTCATATCATCGGGTATAACATATTGACTATGGTTCATCTTGATTCTCTTTCAAGATTCCCCCACAGAGACAGCCAGCCAAGAGTCTAATGTGTGACCATGAAGATGGTCCATAAAGTGATGAGGCTCCAGTACAACGATTGTTTCCCAAGATGGTACCTTCGGGCGGTGTCCTAGCAATACCATTTTCCATTGCTCAGTAGTTTCTACCATTGCTACTGGTAGAGGACACATGTAGGCTTAGTTTCTTACACGAGTTTCAGTGACAGTTACCCCTTAGGTTCTAAGGTGAGCCAGACTCATGGGCAACTAGGGATGTCTTGATGTGGTGACCAAGTTTCCATCTAGCCAGGGCAGTGTTAGATCATATGGAAGTCCAAGTAGTGAGAATTCTACATGGCTTAGTGAGGCGATGGAAGGGTTTAGATTACCCCTATCTTACGATGAGGTGACTTTTCCATGGACAGAGCTTAAGAACCTTCCTCAGGGAAAGGATCTATTGCTATAAAATGCAAAGTGGTATGCGTTCCCAAGATATTATACAGCTTCGGTAGGACAACATGTCGGTAGCTGAGTATTCGTCAAGGTGTACCGACCATTACTGGTACTCAATGAATAAGATACAACCAGTGATTCAGGGATCATACCTCTGAGTGAGATGTGTTTAGGGACATCTGATCCATAATTATTCCTTTGTGAATTCCTACTTATGTTAGGGTGCTAGATAGAACCTTTTTGGTTGAAAATTCATTGGTTGGGCTGATACAGCCAATGAATGTCAGCAGTGGGAAAGTAGGAAACTAACGTTAGTCTCAGAGACTTGGATGTGCAAAATGTTACAAAAAGAGGAAGTGATAGGGATAGATGAATATGAAAGGTAGAAACCATGTAAGAGGATCTAGGAGAGTAGAAGGAGGTGGTATACATTTCTACATACTACAACCACCACCCCAATGTGGTCCCCACCAGGCTCAGGGAGATGGATGACAGGGGAAGGGAGTAGTTGCATGCAGTCAAGGAGTGTGACCAAAGGGATCCAGGAATGATTCAGGGTATGGTCTATGTCTACTACTAGCTACCATATTTATAGAAATAGGTACTAATCATTCTATATTGTCATGAATCTTGTTCAAGACCTAGAGTTTCTGGTTAAACCATTGACATGACCCTTAGTTCTGGAGATACTCATAAGAGGAGACTCGATAGTCACACTTATTTCGATAGTGTGATCTGACCCTTGGGGTGAGAGTTTCGGTTGGAACCACTTGGTAGCTGTGTTGAGGACTTATGATGTTAGTTTTGGTATGGACTTATCATCCACTTTTCATGTTCAGATTGACTGTTTTATGCAAAAATGATGTGGTATATTTACATCGTTGGAATGCGGTTTTCCTTGGTCGAAAAAAAAGGAAACCCAAGTAGTACGGGATAAACTCATGTTTAGGAGAATGCATCTGATCAATCTTGAATCAGCTATCCTTACCCTCTTGGCAGTGGATGTTTGAGTTTTCAGTTCCCAACAGTAGTGGCGAAGTGTGGGAACATCCTTTCAAAAGATGTTTCTAGGATTACCTTTTTGTGGGGGGGGACTTATGCATCTTTCTACACCTAGAGATGGAACCGTTATCATCATCAGTATATCAATGGTATTTCATAGAGCTTCACAAGTAGAGGGTGTAGGTGGAGGACTTTTAGAGTAAGGGATTAGTTAGACATAGTGTTTGAGGTTATTTTTGGACAATCAGCAGCTTAATCAAGTGGTCGTGGAGAGAAACTACCAACTATGAAAGGGTTTATGGGTACATAAATCATTTAAAGAGGGTATCCTTTCACATGGATGGAAAGGTTCATGTAGTCTTTTCATCAGTTGTGACAGCGGAGATGATTGGAGTTCCTCTGGACAATGACCTTGAGATAGTATATACTCCTCGGAAGGGGGACATGGTGGCAGATGTGCTCCGCAAGAGGTCTGGTTTATAGTTGTTGAGTGAGGTGATGGTGTAGCTAGTCGCGATACCGATATCATTCATTGATAGGGATGGAGCATCTTACCACCAGTATATGACTGTCACTCCCCCACTCCATTAGAGAGTTAGGGAGGTACAGCTTGTGGATGTTGACTGTGAGGCCCGACGTGCATAGATATCCTTAGGACAGGCTCCTGATGCATTTTGGATAGGTGGGGATCATTTCATCCTTTTTAGAGGACTCGCCATGGTACTAGTGACATTATGGGACAAGTTGTTGATGGAATTCCATACATCCCCTTTTATGGTACAACCTGGAGGTTGAAGATGTACCAGGACCTCCGATATCAATATCGGTAGCTAGGGAAGAAGAATGTAGTGGAGGTGTTCATTTCACGATGCAATGCTTATCAGCAAGTGAAAGTTAAGCATTAGGTTCCAGCGTGTTTGATTGCAGCTTTTACCCTGGACAGATGGTCATATGGAGTAGACCATACAGACCATGGGGGACATGCTTTGTACTTGTGTCCTAGATTTTGGTCACAGTTGGGAGGACCACCCACCACTGGTGGAGTTTTCATACAGTGATAGCTATCATATCACCATTGGCATGACACCATTTGAGGCCTTGTACATTTGTCCATGAAGATCACCTCTATTCTAGACAGACCCAGGGGAGTCAGCACTCATGGGTCTAGAATTGGTATGGGATGCCACTGAGATGTTACGGATCATCCAGGAGCATATGAGGACTGCATAGAGATGACAGAAGTCTTATTCCAAAAGGATACGATGACCCTTGGTGTTCGAGTAGGGAGACCATGTTTTCCTTCGAGTCTTACCCCGATGGGGATTACAGTGATTTGGCCGGGGCAGCAAGCTATCTTTATGGTTCATCAGACCTTTTTTAGATCCTCAATAGAGTTAGAAAGGTGGTGTACCACCTAACTCTTCCCCCATAGATGCACTTAGTGCATAATTTCTTCCACATTTCGTAGCTTAGGAGGTACAAGCATGATCCATTGCACATCATTGATTGGGGAGAGCATGACATTAATGATGGGGTGTCATTTGCCGAGTTACCAGTGGAGAAAGAGGATCGACAGTAACAGATCCTTCATGGATGGTTGATTCCTCTGGTGTGTGTTTAGTGGCATCATCGAAATCTCCATGAGAGAACAAGGGATAGGAACCCTCAAATTCATGCTCAGTACCCCCATTTGTTTGATTTTCCTTTCTTTTAGCTTTTGGGAATGTAAATCCCTAAGGTGGGGAGAATGTAATATTCCAAAATTTCCATATAATTGTTTTATTATATGTAATTATTTAGAGACCAAAAAATTTGACGGCATGTGATTTCGAGGTTTGGAGTACCTGTAATGATCCATCAAAAAATATTAAGATTTAAATAGCATTCGCGAGTGGTTTTCTTGAAAAATTGGAATAACTCTTCAACGAGTGCTCAGATCAGAAATATGAGGGAACCTTTGCGTTAAGGATGGCAGGTAGACCCTAGATGTGACTTAAGTTTAGTCTGCGTAGGCCTGTGGAGATAAAACCCAAAAATGGAATAATAGTAAATAAAATAATTAAATAAAACTATTTTATTTTTCAAATGCTTATAAATCATGAACGGTGACTCAGATTAAAAATCTGAGACCACTGCTGAGCTCCTGAGGGTATGATTTCCTTTGGCAGATCCTAACACTGGTCGAATGGGACCAACAATGGATGTTTGTTTTTTACTATAAATAAAATTAATAAGTAACAATTATTTTATTGTTAAATCCTTTAAAATCTTAATGGTAACACAGATTTAAAATCTGAGAGTACCATTGAGTTCATGGGGGCCTGTTTCCCTTAGGAAGATCCTAACCTTGACCGACACAGGTCAAGGGTGAATGTTAATTATTTATTAACATTTTTTAAGGTATATTCAACAAACGTGCGAGTGAAGATTTATATATTTTGAACCATTACTTGGATTAAAAATATGTGGGCTCCATTGAATTCACAGCACCATGATTCATTTAGGCGAAACTTATCTTCTACCAGTAAAGGTTGGACAAAAAAGTTAATTTTTGGACTTTACAAAAAAATACTAAAATAACTAATTCATTTATTTTATTCCTTCTCCAACCATTGAGCGGTAGTTGGAGAGAATGCAGTGTAACATCAGGCATTGGATTATATAAATTTAATCGTGCGATCCTTCGGTTTCTTAACCTTGACGCTTGTAAGATTAATGGATCATTAATTGTGGTTCATTAATGAATCACATTAATGAATGCAATGTGGGTGGTTCGTTTTCTTTTATTTAAACCAACAATTGGCATGGGTTTTGGGAACCTACGAGAGGAAACTCTGAGAAAATGTCAGTGACAAATTCCTCCAATGAAGAGCGGAGTTTTTATCAGCGACCATTGGAGGATTCGAACGGGACATCGACAGGCGGCGGCAAGCACCAACGAATGTGGAACGTCTATGAACATGAATCTTCTCCTTCGACCCCAACACCGTTTCCAGGTAGGGGGTTTACGTGATTTAATGTTCCCTCTCTGTACATTCTTTGGAAATACAATGAATGCGGAATAACTGATAAATGAGTTGATCCGCATCTCATATGTTCATACGGGTCTTTATTGTGGGGTCCTAAATTGGGTATTGTTTTTTCTTTTTTATTATTGATATAACCCAATGTTAGAACATTATCACAGATCATGCAGGCCAATCCAAACAAGGTCTAGAACCCCCCCCCCCCCCCCTCCATTATTTGTTTATGGTCATTTATTATTTGTGACAGGGAAACATGGCAGTAGAGTGTTTCCAAGGGCCTTGCAGTGATAGCAGAAACTTGAGAGGCATGTAGACGCAGAAAGGAAGAAAAACAAACCACCAGAGCATCTCTGGTGGCCCGTGGAGGCAACCACTGACACGACACCACCATCACGACACCACCGACACGACAATGTCGTAAATAGACAGAAGCATCCAGCTGAGCTAGCTGCATGGAGGAGAGGTGACCTTAGGCACCACGGCAGTGGAAGGCCGTGGAGATGACATGCCGCATGGAGGGGGAGGAGCGGCCCTCCCGGGTTGCTCAGCTAGACAAAATAGCCAGCTGATCCGGCCATTTCAGAATAGTGGGTGGTTCCCGTTGGCGCCACCAGCTAGCTACATTGGATGCTTCATGTCCAGCTGGTGCACCAGCAACCAGCCCGTATGTGGGCCATACCCCTACCGGACATGGACCTGACTGTCCCTGTTTCACTAAAATGGGTGAATCTCACATACCGGGCATTCACTTAATGTGTCGTTATCGACGTGAGGGCCTTCATGATGAGAAAGTCCTTTTGAGGTAATCCACTTGGGTTTTGAAGTATTTTGGAGTATAGGTGGGTTGTATCGAGCTTGGATCCAACTGGTCCCTCGGTACTAAAATTCATATAACTTACAGAACGTTTATCTGATTGATGTGACATCTGTTTTGTTGGAACCCTTATGAAATGGTTGTTCTTTGGGTTACTTATTCATGTAACTTCTTGGAAGTTGAGGCATGACCAATTTCTTGAGAAGAGGATCCTCTAGGAATCAAGCATGCTATGTGTGGGAATCTAGTGGTGGGTTGTGATGTGATGAATCACCTAGTGATCCTCTGTGGGTCAGTAGTTAGTGATCCTCTATGGATCAGTACTTAGCGATCCTCTATGGGTCAGAAGTTAGAGATCCTATGTGGGTTAGCTCATATCGATCCTCTAGGGTTCATCACATAACAATCCTTCATGGGACAACACATAGCGATCCTCTATGGGTTAGCACCTAGTAATCCTCTGTAGGTCAGCACCTAGTGATCCTCAGTGGTTCATCACCTAGCGACCATGTGCGGTCTAGAAAAAAAAAGCCTCTCAACAGAATAAGATTATCTAACTTTATGAATCTTAATATTTATTCATGTTATTTATGTTGTATACCTAGTGTTAGTTGTCATTTACTTTGTGCTTTGTGATTGAGATCATGCTTTGTGGTTTTTATTTATGGAATTTTGAAAGACCTTCAGGGGTCATGGGGTCCCTACTGAATATTATTATACTCACCCCTTCATGGTCTTTGCCCACACCTTATTGTGTCATATGCAGATGATGAACAGCTCGACTGAGACTTGGGGATTCTGGGCTAGACAGTGCTCGAAGGTGATTTATAGACAGTGTGAGCGTAAGTGACGACAAATGATGAGATGTACCTACCCTTCAGGTATGATCCTTGGTGGATGACCTCCAGAGCATGTTTTCCTCTTTTTGGGGTACTTTCTTTCCGGTTTGGCATGTATACTAGCCACTTTAAATTCAGTACTTACATTTACTCTTAGTGGTGGTTTTTAGTAGTGGTTATAATTTACTTTTTCCATCAAGTTTTACTTTTATGAAGTGTGCCCTATCTGTGTGTTTATAGGTTTAAAGGAAATGCCTTCCCTTTTTGGGTTTCTCTTTTCTGGTTCTAGTCACCACCCCTAGCCTATGGAAGGTGGGCTTGGTGTAGTCACAGCACATGCCCCAGGGGATGGGTCCTAACAAGAAATTCTATCTCCCTTGTAAACTTTAATAAATGGGATTCATAGGGTACGACCCTACTAGTTGAGGCCGCCCCTTTCAATGTCTATGATAATTGGATTTTTTTAAACCCTATATTTATAATATTCATGTGATCACTTTTAAAAGGATATATTTTCACCTTTAATGATTCATAATGGTCAATTAAATTCAATGTTCATAATAAGACAAAATAATTTCAGGTGTTTTCTAAAACTATATTATATAATAAGACATTTAATAAAAATTCAAGGGGAATTTTATATAAAATAGTTCGGGTAGTTACATCCATAGTTGGCATCTCAATAAATAAATGCCTAGATAACAATAAATCGTTATTAGTGATGAAATTAATAATGCTGGATAGATACTTCCATTCTCTAAGACAATATATAATGATCATAGACATCATGATCCTACCATCAAAGCCCTGTATTTTGGAAATATTTTATTTTGGGTAGGTATGAACCAAAATACCAAAGCTAGTACATATAATGAGACCAATTGATGTATCAAAGGGATATTTTTTATCCTCATCCATCAATAATTAAGTCCAATTTATTCATCATATGAATGAATGAATAATATATACAATAAATAACTAATATTCCTTAGTAATCAACAAAAATCCTTTTTAAAATAATTAGTAAACAAATATTTAATATTTTCTCATTAAATAAATGGAATAAATTTCTATGTGAGAATCCCTAAAACTAAGACCATATAGATAAATGGGTATATATTTAGGTTAATAATTTCACTGATCAATAAATGTATTCAATTTATGCGAATTATCTTCAAACAATGTAATGAAAAAGAGGGTATTCATATAGGAAATTCATTGGAATAAAAACCATTCCTAAAACACTGGATGATTTGGAAACACAAATATAGTGATGGATTTCTAATAGTTTCATCCCATGGAAAAAACAGTTTGATTAGAATTATAATGTAATCCTTGGACAACAAATACATCATAAAAAAGGAAACAATTGTGAAATAAGAATCATATATCAATGAAACAAAATTGAGATGCAAACACCCTTATGGTAACGATAATGTAAGAATCAAAAGAACATGAGAGGAATGTAATGAAATTAAAAAATAATGAAAAATATTAATTATAATTTAATCCAAAAGGGTATTTAACATTCTATATAAAAGTTAATGTGGTTCACAATATCAAACATCTTTCATGGAATTGAAAATAAAGACAAATAACAATTATGGCTTTAGAAAATTTTGTATTAAACCCCCATGAAGGATAGAATTTAAAATTAAACCTAAAATACCATTAATGAAGAGAGGATAAAGAAAAAAATATTAATGTGGTCAGTATATAAAATATACAAGATAAAACATGGTTTCCAATAATAAATATATCTCAATAGAATGAAAATTAAGGCAATTAAACCATTTCATGTACCATAATCTTTGGTGGTATGAATAATTTGATAATTAAGTTATAAAGAAAAAATTTAGAACCAAATAAATGAATTTGTAAATAAGATAAAATTTATTCATTTGGTATAATAAATTAAACATGGAACAATATAGTTCAATAAGAAAATTAGTAACTCAATGGAAGAAAATTGAGTTAGCACAAAGCCTTAAGACTTTCATCATTTTCGATTCAAAACCTCATGAGAAAAATAATATATAATTTGAAATTTAATATCAAGAAATATAATATAATTATGATACAAAATATTAACGGATCACTAGATATACTATTCTAAATAAAACATGTTGTGTAAAAAGAAATATGTTTCAAGGGGTGAAATTTTTGACAAGAAAACCCTTTCAAGTAACACAATATTTGATGTAAGAATAATTTGATAATGAGGTTATAAGTAATAATTTTAGAAACTAATAGATTAAGGATGAAATATCATACAAAGTATTCATTTTTTAGAATAAATCAATTTTGAAGCAATATAGTTCAATAAGAATTTTTGTAACTCAATGGAAGAAAATTGAGTTTTCACAAACCTTTACCTTATTCCTGATTAGTTTTGTGCATGCAACTAACTTCCTTAATAATCAGATTAATTTTATTATATAACTTCTTAGTAACCATATTAATCAATATTCATTTTAAAATATAACATTTTATATCATATGATACTTGTTTATCATATATTTTTTTCCTATGTTTGTGTGAAAATTAAATTGGCATCGGCTTATTTCTGTAATATTAGTGATTGAATATGTTATTTAAATCATAAGTTAAATACTTAATATAATTTTTATATAAACATAAAATAGTAATAATTTTATTATTATCTTATAATAAATTAGTATTTAATTTCCCATATTCATCCATGATAGAGTTTTATTTCATTGTTCAAGTAGGTGGTTAAACCAATGCCAAACATGAACACAGTATATCTTGATGGATTAGTAAGATTAATTAAGTGTATAATATAATTAAAATAGAATAATAATGATATTATTGATATGTTTTTATGTTTTTTAATCAAATTTTAAGTGGTTTGGATAAATAATGAAAATGAATATGGAAAACAAAATAGTTACTTCATGTAGGTGGGTTCCCACATAACAGGTGATTAATTTTATTTTGTTTTTCTAATTGGATTGAATCAAATAAATAATGTTGTTACATTAATATAATAAAAATTTAGTATACTGATGATAATTATGTCATTATTTTAACATGAATTGGGTAGGTTTTTAAGGGAAATATTAAGAAGAAAATGATTAGTATTAAGTAATTATTTCTTTGGGACCTTGAATTTTACCTTGGAATTATCCTTGGAAATAAAGGTCTTAGGATAACTTATGGAGACTATATAATTTAGTTCATCCAAGGGACTTCTAGGAAATGAAAATTGGAAATGGGTTTAATGAAATTTTGTAGGGTATAAGCACTACTACAAATCTAGTTTTATTCATATCTAGGATTTATCAGCGCTAGCTACAATCAATGATAAATGTCCCCTTTATCAGTGATAGTAAAAGTATGGTATCCCTCCTTTTTAATACATAAACTTTTCCTTACATTGTACTAAATAATTTATCTTTTAAAATTTAGTTTTTAGGAAAAAAGGTTCATAATACATGAAAATATAAAACATTATTCTAATCCACTTGAAAGTCATATTAATAGGATTATCCTAACTATAATTACTATATATCATAACCTAGGTACATACATAAAAGGAAAGGTTATTCATAATGCCGTGTAAGGTAGAGCAACAGAAACAGTTTGCATGCGATCTTGAGAAATATCAATAATAACATTAGGAATATAATAAATGCATGAGGAAAAAGGGCATTTCATAATAAAAATAAATTGAATAAAAACATCGAAATGTGGCTGCAACATTTAAATGATACATTCATAAGCATATCACCAAGGTTTGTCACTAAGGTGTCATAAAAATTACCAAGGTTGTTCAGCAAGGTATCGTAAAATATATCATATCTAAATATTAAATTATTTACCAATGAATTGGAGTTTAATCATGGAACACCCATCATATGTCTGAATTTTCATTTGATCCAAAGATATTATAATAAATCATCTCATAAATAACTCATGGAGAATAAAAGAAAACAATTTTCATATCAAAATCATGGCATTTAAAAAGTACTTTAAAAACATGATCATTATGTCATTTATAACCCAAGAAAGGGAAATGGAGGTTTTATGTATGTCAATAGCAGAATAAAAAACTCTTTTTTTTATCTTGGTGAATAAATCTAGAAAATAATGAGGTTTTGGTATTCATAAAAAAATAAAATGGGATTTCTTGAGGAGAAGAGAGAAATTTTGACAAGTAAATTCAATAACATAAGGGGTATAAAACATGGTTTTATAAAAAGGATAAAAAGATAGGGGTATGGTTATCCCATTGATAAAACATAATTTGTAATTAAGGGAATAAATAAAAAGGAAATAAGAGAGATTAACCACAGTATTCATAGGACATATACAAAAATATGTTCTTGAAATGAAAAGAAAAGAAGTATATTTACCTTAACATGAAGAGTAGTTACTAAAACATGAGGATCGAGACCTAAAGGGATTTAGGAAACCTTTGTAAGACTACTTGAGAGGTAAAAATATTATAAATTCATGGAGCATGAATTGGGATTGAAAGTAAATGTAGAAATGGGTGGGTGTTTATAGAAAAAGTGGGGGATTTGAATATTAATTTCTAAATTTATTCCCTAGACACCTAGGTAGTGGTAATTACAAAACCATGGACATTCCCATGGTATTTTCCCATGGTATTGGATACTTGGGTCACCTTTTATTTTATTTTAATCCACAAGATTTTTTAATCATTTCATATAACTTATTTTGGCAAGGAAAATTAATGTTTTCACAAATTATCATTTTTAAAGTTAAAGTTTCCATTTTAGAATTTGGAAAATAAGTTATATATTTAAAAATTGATTAAAATATATTAAAATAAATTATATTAATAAAATAAAATATTTTAAGTCATGTATTTTTTTTGATTAGTTATTACATAATTATGAAATAATTATAATGTCATTAAATATACCAAAAAACTCAATCTGTATTATTACAATTCATAAAAAAACGTATTTTAGAAAATTCTCATAATTTCACCCAAATATAATTTAGTTCTTTTGATTTCAAAAAAGATATTTATTTTATCATAATAATTCTTTAAATAATATAATTTTAACTTTTAAATATAAAATCCCTTATTTATTAATATTAATAGCAGATTGAAAATACATAGTAAAACTTATAACACTTGAAAAAAATAAAAATTATTTTATCATTTTTTTAAATAAGAGTGTTCTAATCATACTATTTCATTAAAATAAAAATTATTCATAATAAATTAGTTAATTATAATAATTATAACTTTTCTGAAGAAAAAAACAATCTCTTTTTGAAAAATTAATTTATTATATTCTATCTCACTTTTATTAAGAAAAAATATTCTTAAAATAGAAATGATGGAATAAAAATTTTATTTATACAATGGAATTAAACTATAAGTAACTAGGGTCTTAAAAAATTACCCACTATTACAGCCACATACTACCAAATAGTAAGGTGTATAATAGTGGTGGTTTCATGGGGTTCCTCGATTAACATCGACCGAATGATAATCTACACTAACTTGAACTTATCCCATAGGAAATTTCGTTAAAGATTAACTTGTTGAATTTTGGATTGGGTAGGGTCAAGGGAAAAATCTAGTAATGATACCTCCCTCTATGTTCTGAAAAATGAGTTTCAAATGAAATGACTCTACTGGTTTAGGTCATCAACTCTTCTTTCTATAACAATTTTCCTATATCAAATTTTAGTTATAAACACTAATTATAAGGTTAAATTTATTATCAAGAGTATAATTCCCAATGTTCATATTGTCAAATTATCATAATTGACCAAAGGTCATATAACGGTCAAAATTATATAGCCAAATTTTTCTTAATATTCACTTCATTATTAAAGAGATATGGTTTTGTTGTGTATAAGATAATATAACATTATTTCTCTGTAAACAATTATCATTCAAAAAATTTAGTTCATCGCTTTCTTCCCCTGTTAAGAAATTTCATCCCTAAAATTCCAAATCATTCTATTAGTTGGGAAAAGGTGTGGGTATTTCTGCCTTATTTATTTACCTAATTATCAAATGACTTCTTCAATTTTATGGTTCCTCTTGAACATTTTTTCTAGGTGTTAGTCTTGTTGTGTAGAACCTTGTCTCTATAGTCTAAGATCTCCACCAGAATCTCCTCATAAAAGAGGTCATGTTCCAATTGTACCACATCAGGATTCAGTACATGTGAAGGGTTAGGTATGGACTTTATCAAGAGAGATAAATGGAATACATCATGAACTTGATAATGATTTGGAGGCAGTGAAAGTCAATAGGCCACTGCTCCTATGTGATCAAGGATTTTATAGGGGCCAATGTACCTAGTCCTAAGCTTCCCTTTCATCCCAAACTGCATGAATCTCTTCCATGGTAAAATTTGAAGGAAGAATTTACCTTCAATATAAAAATCCAAGTGCATTCAATGGTTATTAGTATAGCTCTTCTACCAACTCTGAGCAGGCTTTATGTGTTTTTGGATGGTATAAACCTTTTCTCTCATCTCATGCACAAGATAAGGTACAATAAGCTTTCTCTAACCAACTTCATCTCAACATGTAAGAGTTTTACATTTCTTCCCATATAGAGCTTCATAGGGTTATATTTGAATACTCTAATGGAAGTTTTTGTTGTATGAGAAATATAATAATGGGAGAGGTTGATCCCATCCACCTTTAAATTCCATTGAGCATGTTATCAGCGTAACATCGAGTGTTCGAATAGAATTTTCATATTAGCCATTAGTTTAGGGCTGATAGACCGTACTAGAATTCAATTCATTATTCAGGGAATGTTGAAGACATCTATATAATCTAGATGTAAACCTTGGATCGTGATCAGAAAAGATAAAAATTGTCACTCCACGAAACCTAAAAACTTCGTTTTTGTAAATCTCGTAAATTTGATCAAGAGATAAGTCTTCTGAGATAGAGATAAAATGGGAAATCATGGTGATATTGGACACTATAACCAATATTGCATTGTTTCCTTTGAATGTTCTTGGGAGACCAGAGACAAAGTCCATAGTGATATTATCCCACATTCACGTTGGTATCGGTAGTGTCTGTAATACCCCTTTATAAATTTATTGCTCTGCCTTCACTTTTTGACACACCAGACACCTTTTAGTGTAGTTGACAATCTCACTTTTCATGTTATCAAACTAATAATGATAATGAATTTCCCTATACATTTCCATACTTCCAGGATGTATAGATAATTTAGTGCTATGAGCTTAATCCATGATCTCCTTCTTTATTTCCATAAAATATAGAACACAGCGCCTTGTATGAAATTTTAGTACACCTTTTTGATAAATATTGAACTCAGAAAACATTGCATTCTTCACAGCCTCTATCTTCTTCTATAACAAAGGATTTTCTCATTGAGGATTCTTGATATTCTATGGTAATAATGGTTAAGAAATAATTTTGGAAAGGGTTTATGAAATCCCTTCCCTTACGATTCCCATGTACAGTTTTACTAAGTCTTTAATTAAACGATCTCCTTGAACCCTTGTCATTAATAGTAGAATAAGTTCTTTCCAACTTAATTCATTAGAAAATTAGTTTTCTCTTATAGGTTTATAATGAATTGAACAATCATTGTTTTTAAGAAGTTAAAATCATCTCCTCTGTCTCACGTTAAATTCCTTTTGTGTGAAAATATACATAAATATATGGTGGTTTATGTATATATAAAATTTATCCCAATAAAGGTAGGTCCTTCATATATTCATAGATAAAACAAGAATAGTTATCTCTAGGTCATGTGTAGAATAATTCTTCTCATGAGGCTTGAAACATAAATATGCATAATCAATCACATTTTAATTTTACATGAGGACTCATCCATGCCCTTTCAGAGATGCATCACTAAAAATAAATCAACCTTATTTGATATAGTTTTGAGTGAACACAGGTGTATTATCCAATCTCTTCTTCGGCTCTTGGAAACTTTATTCACACTCCTTTTTCCAAATGAACTAGGAAAATTTTCAATTTAGAAAAAAATCAAAAAAATCCTATAATATCCTTCTAATCTAATGAAACTATGAATCTCATTTACTATAATAGGATGTGGACACTCCTCCATAATCTTTTTATTGGAAGGATAAATAGATATTTCTTCATTGGTTACAATGTTCCCTAAGAAATCAACTTGTTGTAAAAAAATCACATTTGATGAACTTTCCAAATAGCCTCTCCTTCTATAGAGTTTTCAATATAAGCCTTAGATAATCCTCATGCTCCTTGTGACTTATATAATATATCATAATATCATCAATAAAAATTACCAAAAAGTAATCAAGGTAGTTTTTAAAGAATCTATTAATAAAATCAATAAAAATAGAATGAGAATTAGTCATGACCAAGGGTGTAACAACAAACTCATAGTGCCCATATCATGATCAAAGTGTAGTCTTTGGAATATCTTCTTTCTTCTCACTCAATTGATGATAGTCATGCCGAAGATCAATCTTAGAGAATAATTGAGCCTCATGAAGCTACTCAAATAA
The DNA here is from genome assembly GCA_963277665.1 of Viscum album. Lineage (NCBI taxonomy): Eukaryota > Viridiplantae > Streptophyta > Magnoliopsida > Santalales > Viscaceae > Viscum > Viscum album. The sequence goes on from OY728159.1 coordinate 1,441,895,584, forward strand.
ATAATCAATCCTTGGACAAGGGTATTTTTCTTTACTGTGATCCCATTAAGTTCTATATAATCAATTCATAGTGTCATTGACCCATCCTTCTTCCTCACAAAGAGTATAGGTGGTCCTCAAGGAGAAAAACATGGTCAGATAAATCTCTTCTCCAAAAGATCTTAGATTTGTTTCTTTAATTCCTCCAACACCACAATTTCTATTCTATATGGGATCGTTGATATCGGCTTGTATTTAGACATGAGTTCAATGGATAACTCTACCTCTCTTTCTGGGGGAGGTCCAGGTAACTCATATGGAAATACATCAATGTATTTTGGAATGATAGGGACATTTTTTATTAATATACATTCATTTCCTTCTTCACCTTCACTGATCATTTCCATAAAGAATTATATGGGAGGTGCTCCAAGACAAATATTAGGTTGAGGTATATCTCCTTTGAAAACAATTATAGGTTTTCCATTCAATAATATTGTGATTTCCTTAATTTTTCAGTTGATCTTAGTATTATACTTTGAGATCCAGTTCATCCGTAGTATAATTTTGAATTCCAGAATGGGAATAACTACTAGATTTTTTATGATATTGTTCTCACCAAAGTGAATAATAGAGTTTTTATACACTATTGATTCTTGGATAATCCTTCTAGGAGTCTTTACTAATAACTATAATTCTAGAAGTTCATGGATTGATTTTATATTCTTTAAAAACTTGTAGGAATTAAAGTAATTTATACAACCAAAATCAAACAAAGTACCTCCTATATTTGAGAGAACAATGAGAGTACCTTCCACCACATCATTTGGAGCTTCAACTTTACCCATCATCATATAAAAATCATGACCTTTCTCCCTTGGCCTCTACTGAGGTTGATGGTGAATCCCCAATATTATCTTTGGATTTTGGATGTAATTGGAAATGTTCCCAAACTATCTAAACTAGAAGAAATTGATTTTAGGTTGGGACTAAACCATCTTCTTTTTGTCTTTAGTGTTGAGAATTTAAGGCATCACCTCACTACAACAATTACTAGCAATATATCCATCTATTCCACACTTATAAAATTTCCTTCTCCCAATCAAACAATTCCAAGAATGATTCTTCCCATATTTATTGCATGTGGGAAGTTGTAGGTGCTTTCCTCATCTTCTATGATCAAAGTTCCTCTCAAACCTTAGCTTAATTGATCCATTCTTTTCACTAGATCTAGGGGACCATTGCATCTCTCTGAACTCTATCTCATCCTTCATAGAACTTTTCACTATCTCTTCATAATTTTCAAAGTCTCAATTTGTAAGATTCTTTCATAGATGTGGTCCTGGTCCACCGAATAATATATCAACCTTCCCATTAGGATCCAGGACAATGATATAGGTATAATGATAAATCCAATTAAATTTCATCTCATGGATTCCCACAAATTCATAATCCTTGTCCTTCATCTCTCGTAATTCCTTATCCATTTTTGTTCTCATTTAATGGGGGAAAATTTAAAAAAAAGGTTCCCATGAACTCTTCCCACTCCATAACTTCAATATACCTTCATGGATTTTTGTTTCTAACTAGTGTCCACCACTGATAAGATTATTTTACTAAGCGGTACATAGCCAGTGTGGCTTTCTCTTGCTCCAAACAATGGAGTATAGAAAAGATATTTTCTATAGAGGTAATCCATTGTTCATCAATCAATGGGTCTGCAGATCCACTGAAAGAATTTGGTCATTAAGACATAACTGACTCAATAAAAAATTGTTCCCTTCAAGGTGAATATACTCTATCAGATATATTCAAGTTATTATTCATAACTCAAATTAATTGAATCATCATTATCAATAAGTTTTCCAATACAACTTTCATCATAGGTCCTTCAGTGAATGGTTTTTTATGCTCACCATTTATGTGGTTCCTCCTATTTACCACTATTTTCTAAAAAGAATAAAACATAGTGAGAAATTTGTCTTTTTTGAGAATCCTAAAATTATAAATGAATTTTATGTCTTAAAAAATCATGCTTAAATAATTCATTCTTTAACAATAATTACATTTTCTATATATCCTTCATAATGGTTCAAAAAAAGGTTATGATTAACCAAACATATCCCCTAGGAGTGTCAAACTAGGTGTTGAGTAAGGCCCATTTTCATGTAACAAGATAAGCTGATTCAAACTCAATGCACCTTATCATAGTTGTTACCCTTGGGTACATTTGTGCTAGAATCACATCTACTTGTTTGTATCTAGACAGGGACTTCTTTTCTTATAAACTACTTAATTAATACTTCACCAGAATAACAGGATGTTTTACTATATTTAAATATTTCAATAATAGTATTCATAAGTATTTCAAATCCTAATTTCCCCAAATAACAAAATCATCCTTTGATACCAACTATGGCATCCTTACTTTTCAATACATAAACTTTTCATTATGTTGTACAAAACAGAGGATCTTTTAAAGTTTAGTTTCATGGAAAAAAACATAATACATGAAAACACAAAACATTACTCTAATACATTTTAACGGATTCATCATAAGTTTATCCTATGTAAAATTACTACATCCCATAACTTGGGGACATACATCAAAGGAAAGGGTGAGTATAAGGCACGGTAAAGGAAATAAAGGGAAATAGTTTACATATAATCTTGTGAAATATTAATAAAAACTTGAGGAATATAATAAAGACATGAGAAAATGAAAAGAGGGAATTTTATAACAAAAATATCTTGAATCATAACAAGGAAATTTGGATACAACATTTAAATTAGATGTTTATAAGAATATCACCATGGTTTTTCACCAAGGTGTCATAAAAATTACCAAGGTTGTTCACCAAGGTATTGTATAATATTTCATCTCTAGAGATTAAATTCCTTACCCAAATCATTAGAGCACTGTCATGGTGAACCCTTAATATGTACTAATTTTTATTTGATCTTCATAGATAATAATAAATAATTTCATAAATAACTCATGGAGAATAAAAGAAAATGGGTTTCATATCAAAATCATGGCATCTCAAAATGATTAAAAACATGATCATTATGTCATTTATAAACCATAGAAAAGAAATGAGGGATTTATGTATGAAAATAAAATAATAAAATAAATCATTTTTAAATCTTGGTAAATGCCCCTACAAAAGAAAGAGGTTTGGGTATTCACAAAAATAAAATAAATGGGAATTTCTTGAGCAGAAGAGTGATATTTTGATAAGTAAAATCTACAGCATAATGGGTATAAAACATGGTTACAGAGAAGGGTAAAAGGAGAGGGGATTGGGGTCTCTTATTGATAAAACGTAATTTTGAAGTATAGGAATTAATAAAAAGTAAATAAGAGAGAATGACCATACCATTCAGAAGATATATAAAAAAAGTGGTTCTTAAAACGAAGAGAAAAGAAGGATATTTCCTTTACCTTGAAGAGTAGTTCCAAAAACATGAGGATCGGGACCTGGGGAGCTTGAGGACACCTTGGGAGGACTCCATGAGGTAAAATATTCATAGATTCATGGAGTATTAATTGAAAATAAAAGGAAATAGAGAAATGGGTGATTATTTACAGAAAAAGTGGGGGATTTATTTATTAATATCTAAATTTAGGCTTTGGACTCCTAGGTAATGGTAATTGAAAAACCATGGGTTTTCCCATGGTATTACCCTCTTGGGACACCTTTTATATTATTTTAATTCACAAGAGTCGACTATAATTTTATATTACTTATTTTGACAAGGAAAATTAAAGTTTTCACAAAACAACATTTTTCAAGTTAATGTCTCCATTTTAGAATTCAGAATGTAAGTTATATATTTGGAAATTGATAAAAATAAATTAAAATACATTATATTAATAAAATAAAATTTTTTATGTCCTATATTGTGGTTAATTGTCTATTAAATAATTATTAAATAATTATGATTTCATTAAACATACTAAAAAACTCTATTTGTATTTTTACTATTCACAGAAAAATAAAGTATTTTAGAAATCTATCATAAATTCACCCTAACCTAATTTTGACATGTTTATTTCAAACATGATTTTTATTTTGTCATAATAATTTTCTAAATATTATAATTTTATCTTTTAAATATAAAATTCCTTATTTATTAAAAATGATAGTGGATTGATAATGCATACTAAAATTTTTGACAGTTGAAAAAAATAAAAATTATATTATCATTTATTTTTTAATAGGAGTTTTAATCATAATATTTCATTAAAATAAACATTATTCATAATACCTTAGTTTATTATAATAAATAAATCTTTTTTTAAAAACAATCTCTGTCGGAAAAACCAATTTATTAAATTTCATCTTACTTTTTTTAAGAAAAACTATTCTCAAAATGGAAATGATGGAATAAAAACTTTATTTATACAATGGAATTACACTTTATGTAACTAGTATCTTGATACATAACCCCTTATTACACCTCCCTACACCCTAAGAGTAAGGTGTGAAATAGTGGTAGTTTTGTGGGGTGCCTCGGATAACATCGACTGAGTGGTAATCTCTACAAACATTAACTTCTCTCATAGGAGATTTCATTCAAGCTTCACTTGTTGAATCACGGCTTCTTCTTGGTCAAGGGAAAAATCCGATGATGATACCTCCCTCCCATGTTTCGACAGATGGGCTTCAAATAGAATAACTCTAGTAGTTGAGGCCATCGACTCTTCTTTGTGTAACAATTTTCCTTTATCATATTTTACTTATAAACACTAATTATAATGTTGAAATTCTTATCATGAGTATAGTTCCCAACAGTCATAATTGAACAAAGATCATATAACGATCAAAACCACATGGTCACATTTCCCTTTATATTCACTTCATTATTAAATAAATACGGTTTTATAGTGTAAACTATAAAATGCATTTTTAGGAAACAATTATCATTAAAAAAGTTCAGATTGTTACAAAAAAAGGGCTGATAAATGGGGGCCTTTATCAGTACATTTTTTAGCATTGATAAAGCGGGTCTTTATTAGTGCTAAAAAACGGGCTAATAAAGGGTCCCTTTATTAGTGATAATTAAAAAGAACTGATCAAGGAGGGACATTTATGAGAACTACTAGTAAAGTGCTGATAAAGGATATCCTTTATCAGGGCTAATAAAAAAGCACGGATAAAGGGTTCCCTTTATCAATGCTAATAAAAAAATTCTGATAGAGGGGGGCCCTTTATGAGCACTACTAAAAAAGCATCGATAAAGGGGGCCTTTTATCGGTACTTGTAAAAAATCATTAATAATGGACCCCTTTATTAATGCATTTTTACTAGAACCGATAAAGGACCCCCTTTATCAGAACTTCTTTATGGCACTAATAAATGGTAAATTTCATAAAAAATTATATTTCATTAAAAATAATATATTAATATATAAATATAATATATTTTTTAAAAATTGATTTAGATAAAGATAAATACACATTTACACTTAATATATAAGATATTTAGTAAAAATGGAATATAAAATAATTTCAAAATATTATTAATTAATAATTTAGTAATTATTATTGAGTAATTGACATTTAATTACAATTGGATGACATCAAAATTAAATGAATTAATGAACAGACTAAGATAATTTGAAAACATGACTTGAACTTCAAATGGTCATAAATTTTGATTTGGGTGACTGTTTTCACTCTACTACATATCAAATCAAAGTCCATAATGAGATCTACACCTTAGTGATAACATGGAATCCTAGATGCTTTTTTATGACCAAAAAGGCCTAGAAAGCCTCCAAAATATATATTATAGTTAGGATACCCGAATTTTTTAACATTTTTATGGAATTTCAGCCTCATTTAGGGGGGTCTTATTGTATTTTTTGGGTAGAGGATAGATTTATTCTCAAGGATTACATTCATATAAATATTAAGGTCTTGAAATTTTATCCTTTTTCATAATTTAGTTTTATTTATAATTAAATATATGCTTATTTACTTATATATATTTATAATAAATCAATTGTATAAATACATATATAAACATATTTACATAAAAATATATTTTTAATTATATAAAACAAATTTAAATAAATATTTATTATTAATTTTATTTAAAATAAAAAATTATTCATTTTATTTACCTTATAAAAATGCATTAAAATGTTTATATATACATATAAAAGTAATGTTTATATATAACAAGTGTGTGTCAATAAAAACATATATATATATATATATATATATTCTAATTTATGAAAATAAATAAATATTATGTAAATATTTGTACGTGTATGTGAGAAATATAAATATACACTTGTGTGTGTTAATATATGTGTGGGTGTTAATATTATGTATATATACATCATATATAAATGTATTTTTATAAATTAATCATTTTCATTATCATTAAATATAGTGTATAAACATATTATACATTAAATATTTATAAATAAATTATAAATATTTATAAAAACACTATAAACAATTTATATGTAAATATACAATTATATGTCAATCTGTAAATATATAAGTATATAAATGTATAGATAATGTATAGAATTAATATATAAATATACAATATATACAATATTCTAAAAATGTATTTAAAACAATATCTAACCATTTTGTTATATTATAAAAATATATGAATATGTATATACTTATAAATATATATATATATATATATATGTATATATAATGTTTATATATACATATGTGTTTATTAATAAATAGATATATATTTATATTATATTCTAATATATGTAAAGGAATATTAATATATAATATATTTAAATAAATATAATTTTATATATATCACACACAAATATATATTTTATATATGTATTTAAAAATAATTATATAAATATATGAATAAATATATATATATATATATATAACTGTCGTATAATAGGAAATAAAGAATCTCAGTGGAGTAGTAAAGGTGTTCGAGTTCTAAAGTAGAGGTGTGGCAATAAAATCAAGGAGCATATGACTATTTAACAATAGGATGAAATTTTGTAAAGCACTGATAAAGGCCCATTCCAAGAACTGATAATAGGGTGGTTGGCGATTGGGTGAAAAACACTAACAAAGGGAGGGGAAAGCGCTGATAAAGGGGAGGGGGAAGAGATGACAAAAAGGTGAAGGAAATATCCAAAAACAAATTCACCCTTTTTTAGCGCTATTCAAGTGTTTATATAGGGATCATTTATCAGTGCTGATAAAGGCCCCACTTATCAATGATCAAAAAAGTCACTAATAATGTCCCCATTTATCAGTACTTTTTTTGTGAAGTTAAAGGGTTCCTTTATCATGGGTTTTTTTAGTGATGATAAATCAATAACTTTAATATAACCCACATTATCAGTACATCTTTAGACCTGATAAAAACCTGTTTTTGTGCTATTAAACTGAATATTTTTTGTATTGGATTAACTTTTATAGGGTGGAATTGATCCCCTTTTAAAAGTGAAAACATTGAACACTAGTGAACTCCCTTATTTTTCAACAATGGAATGATACTATTCAAGGGTTAAAGATTCCAAAAGTGATAAATAATGGATTTTGGTGGGATATTGGGTTGATAATTCATAAAAAACATATTTCAAAATATGTTTTAAACATGTTGGAACTTATCTTTTTCTTTTATTTTTACTTTCACCGTTTTTTTTGTTTTTATAGGGATAACTAGTTTTTACCCAAGTAACCTATGTTTTACTAATTATATAAAATAATAACTCTCACCAAATTTTAATTTTATAAAACAAAATTTAATTGATATTTAATATAATTCAATTTATAATTAATAAAAAATTATATTTTAAATTAGAACATTTGATTTATAGAAAAATTGTTTTGTAGAAAAATGTTGTTTTCATCATTATGTTTTCTTAATGTTACTTATAATTGATTAACAATTGAATGATTTATAATTTATTTAAATATAGGATTAAAAATTATATTAAATTCACTTTTTATAAGAGATTAATTTATTTCATTAGATAAAAATTACACAATATTAAAAAAACATTGAAAATAATTGTTTTATCATTATCATGGTCATTAAATTTAATCTTATAAATCAAACATTCATGAAAAAAAATTAACATATTACATAATATTATCATGTAGATCGAGAATAATAAATCCATTTTTTGATTTAATTTATACATGTGATGAAAAAAAATTGTTAATATAATCGAATAAATCAATTTTTTGTGTAAAATATTATTTATGTTTCCAAAATGATAGACATGGGTTTTATAAATATAAAATAGTAGTTTTAAATTATTTATTTTACATATTAATATATAAATTATATAGAAATATAATTTAAAAAAAATTAATTTATTCTTGTATTATGATAATGTCATAAAAGTGACAGTTTTAGCAATATCAGTATTTTATCATTATTCACCTAAAAATCAACTACTTCAGAAAAATAACAAAAAATAATCTTAAGATTATATTTTTTTTGTAAATACAAAAAATGACCTTATTTTGGTATAATTAAAATTCTAAAATTTAGGAATTTAACTTTTAAATAAAAATATATTAGAACTTTTTTTATAGGAAAATAACTTTTTAAAATTTAAAATTCACTTATTCTTATTTACTATCAATTTCTTATTAGATTAGGGTTAATAAATTGTTCATATTGACATTATATTTTATCTGTATTATATCTATTTTATTAAAATAAAGTTCATATAAATCCAATTTTAGAAAAAAAAATACATTTTTAGTATAAAATAGTCTTATTAGCTATTTAGCTATATTAATTGAATTTTATCAATTCATTATTATTATTAAAAACATTTATTTTTATTTCTATATATATTTTACAATTTAGTTAACATTATTTTTACACTCCAATTATATGGCTATATTTTAAGGGTTATATAATGTTTCATGTTTCTTATATGTCCATTGTTTAATTCATTACAAGCTATCAAAAACATTAGGTTTCAAAGGGAAATTTAATTTAATATCTTGGGTTGTTACACATGATAAGTCATCAGCCTACTAGGGAACTAATTCTCATAAATATTCCATATTCGAGACTATCCCCTCGAGAATCATGATCTCATATTTATCTTCATTGGGCCTCCATATATGGCAGTCACACCCTCAAGGATCACATTCTCATCTATTAGCATATAATTGAATTACCTCACCATGATCTATGTCACGTAACCATAGTTATTTGTTTTGGTTAAGTAGCATACCACCAAGAAGCTATATGGGAAAAAACCATATAGGTTTTTTATGATACTTTATGCAACCAAACATATTTTTATTTTCACAACCAGTATCACAACTAATAACAAGGGGTTTATCAACAAGACATCACATGTCCATACTGACTTACTAATGGTCTCTATGAATCTTGTACTTGTTAGATTTCATATCCTTTATCGTAAATAATCTCATCACGGATCCACATGACCTATCATTAGAATATAATATCTCTTGGTTTAGAGGATTATAATTCCACCAAAATGATATATAGGAAAACATCATATAGTTTATTACGGAAACTTTAAACATCTAAACACTATCATCGGTGATAAAAATCACACAAACACGTGTATTTCATGGGAATCCTATGTGTCAAATATGATGCAAGAACATAGCCTCTTATTAATAGTCCAAGAGTAAAAACAAATAATAAACTAAAAATCTCAAAAATCCATGTTACATGTGCTTCACGCAAGGTGAAAACCATTCAACCATAATAAAAGAAACTAATAATAGGTATCTCATTCCCCTAGTAACCTAGACTTCTTGTTGGAAAAGGTGTTCTCGAAGCACCAATCTGATATCCATCACATGTTCCAACACATTTCTATATCACATATCTACCATCTCCCTAAATAGTAGAACAAAGTAAATAATTTGATATAATCTATTATTTCAGTCATATAAATGCTATTATATCACTTTGTAATGTCCCCAAACCTAATACCACTAAATAGTGACCATGTTAGAGAATTATGGGACCTCAGGTGCACCACCTTGTATGCTAAAGGATTCTAACTAGTAGTGGGGGTCTAAGTCAGTATTATGGGAATACTATACCCTTATATTAGAGTGTTCAATAAAAGGAAAAGATGACAAAACATCATCCACAATAATAAATAGCCATAAAAGTAAACAAAATCTATAAACATATCCATCAATAAAAAATAAATTAATACTGAAGAATAGAGTCATACAGACTTAGTGTCCACCAACCAGGATGACCACATATACAAAATGAGTACAACAAATAAATAAATGTATAATAGGATCTACTGTATTCCCAAGACTCACCTTGTCTTATTCTCCAAGTGTCATTTGAGAAATCCCTCTCAATCAAGCTAATTTGGACCTCTTCCCAACCTGAACCTACATCCATTGAGTCTTTTTAGGTAACCAAGAGTCATGGTCTCCTGAGTGGGGTGTGAGTATAACTCAGTAGGTCACCACCAATTTGGTATCATACATAACCCGTAAATACAGTGTATATGTTCATGTGACATGATCAGCTAAAAATATATATATACTATAGAAGTGTAAATAATAACTATTATCAATCCTTGGGTCCTATGTAGCACCTGAGATCAACCCAAACCAACTCTGATTGGTAATGGTGTGTATTTGAGTATATCGGATAATCATGCCAACAAAAAATGGGTCCAATGACCATATAGTAATAGGCATAAATTCTAGATCCTTGTAAGTATCCAAGGCATTCATACAGTATCATTCATAACTGTCAGAACCAAGGAGTATGTCCAAGTAATCCAATAGTATCAGGTTACAGGACAATACCTAATAGGTGATCCTACGTGATCAATAATCATAAGGCATCATCACTAAACCATGGGAATTATATAGTCATAAGGTGTCATCATCAAACCCTATATGGTGATCATGATAATTCCATAGTCATCAGGTTCAATCTCTATACCATGGGATGTAATCCTGATTGTTCTATAATTATCAGGCATCACCGTCAAACCTCAGGAGGCAATCTTGAGTGTTACATAGTAATTAGGCTCATAGCCTATCCTTGGGAGGTAATCCAAAGAGATCAATAATCATTTGGCATTCAATACAAATCCTATGTATCCTAGGTATCCCCAACCCATATATATATATAACTTGTAGGGGTAGCACATACACCTTATGGTATCTTTAAAAAAGCATCACATAAGGGTTGGTCAACTACTTGATCCGATCTCACACAACTGAGGTCACCCTATCAAGTGCTCGACCAGTAATCATTAAATTACCATATAAGGTGTGTATCATTTATTTAGGATCTATAGTGACACTCATAATCATCTATACCCATTTCTCATACACATCCACTCACTAGGGTTATCATGTCACTGAAGCACCTATCAGGATACCCTAGGTCTGATCTTGGTCGTGAAACCTTTATAGAGTCCTCCTATATCAAAACATCTCTCAAGATAACACCCATCTCTCAGAGGGCATAGTGTCCCTTGGTATCATCAAAGTATCGTTGAGGCCTCACTGGCCTCCTAGGAAAGTCTCCCAGGGGAGATAGCCTTAAGCCCATCCCCTTTAAATGTAACTCTAGGCTGGTCCAAACACCCAAATAATTTATCAATCTCATCGAGGTCTTCCCAAAAAATTCATAAAGACTCATTGGGGGAGGAATTCTCACCCCACAGTCATCTCAATTATCACACATCACCTACTAAGTCCAGTCACTCCCCACCTATACTCTCCTCTCTAGGGAGGTCATTGAGGAACCTATGCTATGGGCCACTATGTTTAGTAATTTCCTTTATTTAATTCAGACCCCACATGGGGTTCTTGTATATTAATGTATACAAATATAATTATACTCTATGCCATCAGAGGTTGAGTTTTCCAGCTAATACATAAGGAAAAATCAGGGTCATTGTCATTTTGTGCAATTCAATCATAGGCTTTCAATTTAAATTAAATAATCTAAATAGGTACATCCCCAAAGCTTTGAGATCATACCTACCACGTGAATATAAATAGAATGAACAAATATTGTAGGGTAGATTCATAAGGGCCACCTATCTCAATAAAAATTTATCCCTTCTGAATTTTTCACCTGGCAGCTTTTCCCTAGCCCATCCAAGTCCATCCAGTCACCACCTGTCACTACAAAAACCTAAATCACACCAAAAAATAAATATTTATTTACTTTTTATAATTTATAATTAATTAAATAATTTAAAATTAATTAAATTATTAAATTTAGGCTTTCCTAACCACTTAAAACTCACCGATCGACCATATCAAACTAAAATCACGAGTGATGAGGTGTGGTCAGTCCCAACCCCCCTTGATCCAAAGAAACAAAAAATTCATCAATTAGAAATGTTTATTCAATAAAAAAAATAATTAAAATAGGGTCAAAACCATTGAAAATCTATTTAGTTGAATAACTTCTCTAAAATAGTATTCAGAACTCATCTCGTGTCTTCCTTTACACAATCCAAGTAAAAGACCCATCCATTTTAATTGATTCCATCATTTTCGAATGTAATTTACCGAAAATAGTGAACTAAAGAACAAAAAATCAATAGAAAAAAAAAAAGAAAATCGTGAACATAGTAAGGTACGTACCTAGATTCACCGTTAAAATCCACCCAAAATCACTATATATCAATGGGAAAGAAGAACAGGGGGGTGTATATCCATCTAGAATCCTCTCACGTGCGTCTAAACTAAAATGAGGGGGGTCTAGACCCTAATATTTTTTTAAAAAAACTATTTGAACCCTTTCATGTTGTGAACTAGTGTTTCATGCCATAAACCTTTGAGGCATATGGTATCTACCTCTATCATAAATTTTCATGGAATAAACCACTGGTTCATGACTTGAAAGGTATGCTACTGCAGTTTTGTGGCATTATGGCCCCCTTTATTTCCTTTGACACTCTCTTAAACCCCTTGTTCATCCATTACATCCCCAAACCTATTTAAAAACATATATATAGGACATTAAAACTCTAAAAATGTCATTTTGAATCCTAGTTATGAAAAATAACCACCCACCATTTCAGAAACTTAAATTTCCTCCATAATTCCACTCCCTAAAAAGATGTGGGGTTTTATAGCCACTGATAGATCATACAAATCTTGAGGGACCATGAGAATATTCTGTTCACATTTCTTGTAAAAAACATGAAAAGAAGATTCTAAAACCATAGACAGTTCATGATACAACAGAGGCACAATGATTCTATGGGTATAAATTGAATGCATCATTTTTATGGGCATTATAAAGAAGTATATACAACCCATATAATGACTCATCCTTAAACATTACATAATATAGTTAATTCATTTTGACTTCACATTTTCATTCACAAAGATCTTTTTGGTTTATAGTTATAGAGAATTAGGACATAATACATAAATAAAAATCCCACAAGAATAAAAAGTGGTTGATATTAAAATAGTATTTATTTCTTCCATAATAAAAAAGATTTTAGTAAAACATGAAATATTTTCATGCAAAATCATAACAATATTCAACTTCTCTTATTTTTTTCTCTTACCCACCCTTAAACCTTATGAAAAAACATTTTAAAACTTTGAATGATTACAAAAATTTTATTAAGGGACATAAAAAGAAAAGAACCATTAGTCTATGAATATTTATAAATATATGAAATTATTTTCACAAAGACATACTTCTCACCCATAAAGTATCATATGATTACATTATGAAAATAAGAGATTTCCATAAAACATGGAGAACATAAATAAAACCATGAATGTAACTTGGGGAATTACATAATTATGATTGTAACCCTCATGGATACCATATGATTTGTAACCCTCATGGATAATATACAATGTAACCCTCACATCTACCTGATAATGAAACTCTCATGGAGACCTTATGGTGTAACCATCATAATTACACTTGGAGTAACCATACGGCCGACCACCAACATAAACATAACCAATGTATTAGAGGGAGATATAGGTCCAACTCTTCATCAGAAACAATTTCCAAGAATCATAATAGAATCATAAAACATGAATACTTGCATCATAAAAATATTCCTTTTGAATTTTGTAAAATAGAAATTTAAAAGAGGATTTTTAAAGAAAAGTCCCTTACCTCAGGTTCATCTTACTTCAAATGTGTTCAAAACTCCGGTGTAATGGTTTAAAGGGTGTTATTAATATATTATAGAACTATTATATGATCTTTTTATAATAAATTTCAACCCATTTATTGATAATATTTTTTTATTTTCATCATTTTAGGTGCGTTTATTTCATGATTTCCATTGTTGGTTCATTATGGATTTTCTTGTCAAATGGATGAAAATCCCAGAAGTGGAATGAAATGGAATTAATATGTTTCCTAAATTTTAAATGATAGAATATATCATTTATTTCTAATGTGATTATGATTAGTAATATAAAAAATCAATGAAAATGATTTAATTTATTTTGATGGTTTTTACAACCATCATGAAGTTATATCATTTTATTTAATATCATGTTTATATATTGGTTAAATAACATTATATAATTTATAATATGTATAATAAAATATTTTTTAACCATAATAATGGTTTTATGACCATCCTTGAAGTTGGTAAAGGAAAATAAAAATTCATCATCCATGACGGTGGTGAATCGACACGTCAGTGATGATGCTTTCATTTTCTAGAATAAGAGGACAAGAGGAGGGTTTTGATGATGGATATTCCATTGACAAAATAAATTTATTATATATGTAACATAATAGAGTTATCATTTTACTTGGATGAGTTTAGTGGAGGAGAGAATAAGAAAAGAAAATAAATTTAAAAGAAAATAAAACAAAATGAAAGAGGATTTTACCTCTTGATTTCTCCTCCTTGAGAACCTCTTTAAGGCCCTTGGTTTTGGCCTTTTGGTGATACCAACAAGACTTGGATGTGGGGAAGGGGCTTGGAAAGATAATTTGGCATAAATTAAACAATATAAAATTATTTTTAGGTGTGAGGAGAATAGGTGGATAGGGGTAGTATTTATAATAGAGGAGAGGGGTGTTTTTTGAATATTTTATTCACTAGTTTACTATTTTGGCTAAAGACTATGAATAGTGTGAGAATTATCAAAAAATATATAAAAATAATTAAGGAAAGGTATATATTTTGTTGGTTACATCATCAATGTCACAAGGAATGATATATTTAACTTGTAATGTATATATACCATAAATTGTCGTATTTTACCAGGAAAGTTCAGTCAGAGGAATAACCTCTGACCATTTATTAAAAGAAATAAAAAGCGCAGTAAATAAGGAGATGGATGAGGGCGAACATCTTGCCCAATCCCAATCAAAAGTCCCCACCAAACATAGTCAATTACAAACCAAACCATTACACCAAAAACCAAAATTTTCAAAAATAAAGAAACCCAAACTTCACCCGCTTTCCACTTTCCAGTCAGCGCATCAAACGCCATCATTTCGGCATGATCCATGAGCCGCCTCGAACCGCGTAGCGTGGAAAACGCTCACCCACCGCAAATCCGGCCGACGTCGAAAAAATCCACCAGTCACCATCATCATCAAGCTTCTCGTAACTACCACAGACATCAACGCTTCTCACCGTCGTCGCCGGAGCACCAACACCGGCATTATCTCCGACCTCACCTCCATAGAAGAAACACATCACCATCGACGTCGTCCAGACCGCCGTCGCCGTCACCTGTCCAGTATCCCACCGGTCGCCAGAAAAGACCAATCTGACACCGTCGTCGTCGACCTTGACGGGTCCAACAGCCTCACAACCCCTCTGAAAACCATCCATGCGCAAAACCATGAAGAACCACACAAACCACACAACACCACCACCATACAGAGGGCAGAGCACCCAATCCATTAGGGAAAAGAAAACCCTAAAACGAACTAAACAAAACCAGATCGACAAAGATAGAAAAGGATTCACCAAGCACCGAAACAAACCACGAACGAAAAACACCGCGAGCAATCCCCTGAAACCAAAGATCCCGCCGCCACCGACTAGATCGACCACATCAGACACAACAGAGCCCCACGAACTCACCTGAGAAGAGTCGGAACCCCCAAACCGCAGACACATGATCGCAGACTTCAAACGCTGAGAGACTCACTGGGGGACAACCGCGAGCTGCAGAGAACAGAACCAGGAGCGCTCCGAAGAGTATGCCGTCGACGGAGACCGGTCTTACACCCGCAGAACTGAACCAGAAACCACTGACGTCCATAGTGCATCTCCACAGCCAGAGGGAATCCACGAATCGCACTCCACAGCAACAGGAATCTTCCTCCAACCCACCTTGCTCGAGGAGGGTCGTCGTGCCATCCGCAGCGGAGGAGCCTGCGGCGGCGAGAGAAAACCTAGAGCGAGAGCGAGATCCCTTTACGGGCCCATCCCAATTGTCGTATTTTACAATACACCAAACATTAATGTATTATAGAAAAAATCCGAAAAATTTACCCCAACATTTTTTGATGTGTAGAATTAAAAAATAGAATCAATTTTTCGAAAATAATTTTCTAACTATGAGAAATTTAATATTTAATTAAATTCATTATTTAATCAAGAAATGTTGATTTTAAAATTATAAGTGATTTTATGAAACTTTAAAAAATTAATTACGGTCTCGAAAAATTATCCTATAATCATAAGAACACAAAATATTAATTTTTGAATATTTTTTATGAAAATATATTTTATTTTAAATAATTATAATAATTATAAAATTGTAATTAAAATTTTATGAGTTACAAAAATACCAATACATAATTTATTATTTCCAAAACATTTATTTAATTATTCCATGATATAAATATAACATGATTACTCTTATAAGATAAATAAATGTTATTTATACACTTATATGTGAGGAGACTATTCTATTAGTATATATTTCTTAATTTCTTCAAATAATAATTATTCCAGTATATATTTATAATGAATATAACCATTTAATTTCAGAATGAAAAAAAATATTATTTTTTAAGTACTTGGGTTGTTAAATTCCCTCCACCTTCTAGAAATTACATCCTTGTAATTTTTATGTACTAATTAAACTAGTGAGGATACCTTTACCTCATATCATTTACATATTCCCATGTTGCGTCTTCAATAATGTGGTTTCACCACAAAACCTTCACCTAGTAAATTGCCTTATTCTATGATACTTTCTCTCTATAATCAAGATTCTAAAGAGGCTTTTCCTCATAAGAGATGTTCTCTCACAACTAAACTAAATCTGGGATCAAAAGATGAGACGAATATGGCACATAATTTTTTAACATTGAAACATTATAAACATTATGTTCCTGAGATAAACTTGGATCCCAAGCTACTTGGTAAGAAACATGTCCAAATTTCTCCAAGATTTTATATGTTCTGATGAACCATGGACTTGTCTTTCCTTTATTACTAAAACACATAACACTTTTCCATGGATAAATTTTATGGAAAATGTGGTCACTTACCATGAAATAAAATTGATTCATCCTGTTATCTGTATAACTTTTATACCTACTCTGATCTATCCTCATGTATTGTTGGATCATCTTCACTTTCTCAACCATTACCTCTACTAATCATAGTTCCATAAACTTCCTTTACCTGACTCCATTCCAAAATTTTGGAGTTCGAAACTGCTTCCCGTATAACACCTCAAAAGGTGTCATCTGTATTCAAGATTGAAAATTATTATTATAAAAAAAATAAACTAAAGAAATATGTTGATCCCAACTTCTATGTTAATCCATTGAACAAGATTCCAGCATGTCCTCCAAGGTATTAATTGTTTTCTCAGTCTATCCATCAGAATGAGAATGAAAATAGTACTAAAATTTAATTTTATTCCAAGTAACTTTTGAAGGCCTTTCCAAAAGTTAAAAGTTAACTTGGGATCACAGTAAGATACAATGGAGATATGAACACCATGTAACCAAACAATATCTTTGAGGTATAGTCGATAAAAACGATTGAAATACATAGTATCTCAAATATGATGAAAATGTATAGATTTAGTCAATTGATCAAAAATAAATCAAATTCCATTATTACCTTGAGATGTATTTGGTAGTCCCCCCATGAACTCCGTGGATATATTTTCCCACTTCCACTCCAGTACTGGTAAAGACTGAATCCTTCCATTTGGTAGTTACTGCTTTACTTTAACCGGTTGACATGTCAAACATTTCACAATAAAATCATAAATATCTCTTTTCATTCCATCCCACCAGTAACACTCCTAAAGGTATATATACATCATAGTGATTCTAGGATGAACTAAAAATAGAGAACTATGAGATTCACTTAATAATGCTTACTTTAGCTGGGAATCATAAGGCACATATAATCTCTTTCCAAATGTAATGAAAAATATTTATCAACATTAAATTTAGGAAACTTACCTTCCTTAGCCAATTATACCTTTTTCTACAACTCATGATCTTCCTTCTATGCTTTCTTAATTCTTTTAGAGAGAGACGACTGCACTGACACCTGAAACAAAGTAGAGAAATTTCCTATGCCAACTACCTCCATGACAAAATTCATCAAATCAGTAATAAAGGGATCATGTTTCAAACATAAAATAGTTAATGATGCATTATGTTTTTCACTCAAGGAATCTTCCACTTTGTTTTCTATTCCAGGACGGTAATTGATCATGAAATCATAATCCTTTATCATTTCCAGCCATCTTCTATGCCTCATGTTCAGTTCCTTTTGAGGGAATATATACTTCAAAAAATTATGGTCAGTATATATTTCATATTTGGCTCTATATAAATGATTTCTACAAATTTTATGAGAAAAAACTATAGTTTTTAATTCTAGATCATGTGTGGGATAATTTATCACATGAGGTTAAAGTTTTCTTGAACCATAATCAATTTCCAGATCATTCGGCATCATAACATGAAGCATCACTATAGATGAAAAACTCAATATTTCTAGAAGGTAGGTCCAAAACTGGAGCATTCATCAATCTTCTATTCAGTTCCTTAAAACAATCATCATATTCTTCTATCTGAATATATTTTTCCCCTTTTCATGTTAACTTAGTTAGCATGGTAGATAGCCATCCAATGTTTTTAACAAACCATCAATTATAACCTGCTAATCAAAGAAAACAATGAATTTCTGTAACATTAATAGGTCTTAGCCATTCATCAACCACTTTTTTTAGGATCAACTATTATCTATCCTTATTTACAATGTTCCCAAGAAAATAAATCCATTGAAACAAAATACCACATTTTCTAAATTTCTCAAATAACTTATTTTCTTTAATTTTTTGCGTCAAAATCCTTATATGTTTTCATGATTCTAAAAACTTTTTAAAAAAACCAAAATATCAACAATGAAAACAACCACAACCTTATCCAAAAATTCATGGAATATTTTATTCATAAGATCTATGAATATAGTAGGAGAATTTTTCAAACCAAAGGGCATAAAAACAAACTCATAATGCCCATATCTAGTTCGAAATGTTATTTTCCGAATTTGATCATCCTTCACCTTTAGCTACTGGTACTCGGATCTCAATTCAATCTATGAAAAATACTGAGCTCCCTAGAGCTGATCAAAAAAGTCATTGATATGAGACAATGGATACTTATTCTTAACATTAATGTTATTCAAAGATCTATAATCAATGAAATGTATCATGGAACCATATTTCATTCTAACAAACAAATGAGGATTACCCAATGGTGATGTTCTAGTAATAATGATACCTCTATCAATAAAATCTTGCAATTACTTTTTCAATTCTAGAAGTTTCACTTGAGCCACTCAGTAAGGGGATTTTGAGAATGGATTATCATCAGGAACTAATTCAATAGTAAATTCAAATCCCTGATTAGGTATAACACTAGAAAACTCACTAGGAAAAATACCTAGGTATTCATTTACCACTGTCACATCATAAAACTAAAAATCTCCCTTGTTTTCAATAATATGTGCAATGTAACTTTCATTTCTGTATTTTAATAGTTTCTCAGCTTCCTGATATGTTATCCATGGTAAGGTTACATTATTGTATACTAATTGAAACTCTTTAAAAAAACTATTATTTTATCTCTAAAATAAATCTTAGCATGATAAAAAGAAATTCATTCCATACCTAGAATAACATCAAACTCTACTAAGGTAAAAACAACAAGTCTTGTAGGTAATGTCTTTCCACAGACAAAAATATGAATATTCTTATAAGACATTTTTACATTAATATATCCCCTTAGTGTTTTAAACATAAGCTCTTGTTTCATTTCATGAAGAGAAATTTCCAATTTACCAGAAATACTGGAATGTGTATAACCCATATCAAACAAGACATTAGAAAATTTTAAGTAAACAAAAAAGGTACATGATACCACTTCATTAGATTCCCCAATATCTACTGAAGTAGTTGAAAAGGATTTCACTGCACCTTTCTTCTAATAATTTTTCTACTTCCCATCATTTAGATCTTTCTTTGTGAATTTATTTACATAATGCCCCATATCACCACATTTAATGAACTTTATGGTTTTCTTATCAAAAGTATACATACCCTCACCAAGTTATTTTTCATTAAAAACTCATTCCATATGTCCAAACTTACCAAATTGAATACAATTCCCATATTTGGTAAGGTATTCCCTAGGGTGATTTTTACCACACTTCCCATAAACTAGAAACTAGAATTTCTTACCTTTATATTTGTTTGATTGATTATCACCCATTTAATTCCATCTGGACCATTTATTCCACTTGTTTCCAAAGTACACATGATCATCAAAAACTCTATTTATACCCTCTAAGCACATTGAACAAGTTTCTCAAAACTTTTGAATTTTTAGGAGGCCAATTTCATTTGGTATCTTGGCTTCAATCATGAGTAAAAATGATTTCTTTTATTATCAAGGTCTCAAATAAGATTTTGAGAATACCTTTCCAATAGAGTGATGTTTTCTTCATACACTATCCCTGAATATTCCTCCTTTTGTTTTAATTATATAAATTTATTTTATATCCTAATTCAAAAAACATTAAGAAAATATTTTTCAAGGAAAATATTCTTAAATTCATCCCATTCTAATAAATCAATCTTCTCTCTATCTCTAATAAACTTGACCACTTAACACCCCTAATTATCTTAACCTTCAAAACGTAAATAGAAATAAAATCCTTTTGATTATCTGAACACCCCATGACAATGAATATCTTTTCAATGTACTTACTCCACCATTCATCCACCACTAGATAAGAATATCCACTGAATGCAGGATGGTTTTGCCTCATAAAATGTTCCACTATCATCATGTTCCTTTATATTAGCTCCGGTTATTCTCTTGCATGGATATCTCTGCCTTTTATAGCCTATATCAATTGAAGAATTACTATAACAAACTACTCAACTCCAATTACCACAATTCTGGGTTGTGTATTTGGAATGATTTTATCCTCTCAGTGTCTTCCTACATCATCTTCCCTATCTCTTCTATGTAAAACCATTTTGAATAGGCATATCTTAGATGAAGAAACATGGTAATAATTAAATACTATATTATTTCAACATATCCCAAAGGTAAAAAAAAGTATTTTATTATATTAACATGACCATAAATTCGAAATTTATCTAAACCATGCTATAATAGCAACTATAAGGATCTGACCTTAAACATTACATAATTTAGTTAATTCATTTAGAATTCACTTACCTACATTATCAAATATCTTTTTGGTTTAGAGTATTATAGAATTATGAAATAATACATACATGAAAAACCCACAAGCATATAAAGTTGGTACTATTAAAAAAGTATCCATTTCTTTTATAATACAAAAGTTTTTAATATAACATGAAATATTTTCATAGAAAATATTTACAATATTCAGCTGTACATATTCCTTTCTCTTACCCATTCTTAAACCCTTTGAAAAATATTTTAAAACTTGGGATGAGTACAAAAATATCAGTAAGGGACATAAAAAGAAAAGAACCATTAGTCCATGAATACTTATAAACATATGAAATTATTTTCACAAAGACATACTTCTCACCCATAAAGTATCAGATACTTACTTTGTGAAAATAAGAGATTTCCATAAAACATTGAAAATATAAATAATACCATTAAGGTAACTTGGGGAAATAATTACATAATATTATAACCCTTATGGAGACCATATGATTTTTAACCCTCATGGATACCATAAAATTTAACCCTCATGACTACCATATAATATAACCATCACAACTACCCTATGGTGTAACCATTGTAATTACAATTGGAGTGACTATACAGGCGACCTCCAACATAAATATACCCAATGCATTGGAGGGAGATATATCTCACACTATTTATCATTAAAAAATTTCAATAATCATAAAATAATCATAAAACATGAATACTTTCATCATAAAAACATTCCTTTTTAATTTTTTAAAAAAAGAAATTTAAAAGAGAATTTTTAAAGAAAAGTCCCTTACCTCAAGTTTGTCTTACTTCAAACATGTTAAAACTTCTTGTATAATGGTTTAAAGAGTGTTATTAATATATTAAAAAATAATATTCTTATCTATAATACCTTATATGATATTTTTATAACAAATTTACACCCATTTATTGATAAAACTTAGTTATTTTCATTGTTTTGGGTGTGTTTATTTCATGGTTTCCATGGTTGCTTCATTATGGATTTTCTTATTGAATGGATAAAAAATTATAGAAGTGGAATGAAATGGTATTAGTATGTTTTAAAAAATTTAAATGATAACATATATAATTTTCTTACGATATAAGGATGATTCATTAGACAAAACATTAATGAAAATGGTTTAATTTATTTTGGCGGTTCTTATAACCATCAAGAACTTATATCTTTTTATTTAATATCATATATATATATATAAATATATATATATATATATATATTTGTTCAAAAATATAAGATAAATTATAATATGTATAATAAAATCTTATTTAACCATAATATTATTTTTTTAACCATTTTTGAAGGTGGTAAATGAAAATGAAAATTCATCATCCACGAAGGTGGTGAATCGGTAAGTCAAGGATGATGCTTTCATTTTCTAGAATAAGAGGAGAAGAGGAGGGGTTTGATGATGGATATTACACTAACACAATAAAATTAAAATATATTTAAATTACTAGAGTTATCATGTAACATGGATGTGGGTAGGTGTGGAGAGAATAAGGAAATAAAATAAATTGAAAATAAAATAAATTAAAATGAAAGGGGATTTTACCTCTTCAGTTCTCCTCCTTGATAACCTCATTAACGCCCTTGGTTTTAGCCTTTTGGTGAGATTATAAGGACGTGTACATAAAGAATAGGCTTGGGAAGGTAATTGGGTATAAATTAAATAATATACAAGGCTTTGTAGGTGTGACAAGAAGAGGTGGTGAGGGTGGTATTTATAGTGAAGGAGAGAGGTGTTTTTTGAATATTTTGTTAATTAGTTTATTATTTTCACTCAAGACTATGAATAATTTTAAAATTATCACAAAATATGTTAAAATAATGAAGGTGAGTTTGATATTATATTTATTACATAATCAATGACTCAAGGAATTGTGTATTTAACTTATAATGTATATATACTGTAAATTACTGTATTTTACTATTCACCAAAAAATCAAGTATTTTAGAAGAATCCCAAAATTTCAACCCAATAATTTTTTAATTTTTATAATTAAAAAAGGAATAAATTTTTTGAAAATAATTTTCTAAATATGGGATATTTAATTTTTAATTAAAATCATCATTTATTCAAAAAAAATATTGATTTTAAAATTATAAGTGGTTTTATAACACTTTGAAAAATTAATTAAGGTCTCATAAAATTATGATCATAAGAAAAAAAATATTGATTTATTAATCTATTTTATGAAAATATAATTTCTTTTAAATCATTATATTAATTATAAAATTATAATTAAATATTTATGACTTACAAAAATACCAACACTTAATTTATCATTTCCAAAACATTTATTTACTCATTCCATGGTATAAATATATCACGATTACTCTTATAAGTTGCATAAATTTTATTTATAATATCATATGTGAGTTTATTAAACTATTAGTATAGATTCCTTAATTTCTATAAATACAACTTATTTTATTATACATATATAATGAATTTAACAAATTAATTCCTGAATGAAAAAAAAATATTTTATAAGTACCGTGGCTGTTACAAACCACATGGGGAAGATTGAGATTTCCAAATTATGTGGTGATTATCACAGATTTTAAAGTATTCTTGAATATTTATTCGAACCTTATAAAAGGGAATGAAACTTATTATAATGAGGATTGGATGTGGATATGTTCTCTTCCTTCATGGTGTATTTTTCTCCACTGATGGAACACTAGTCCAATTGTGATCAAGTCAATGAGATTCCTCCCATGTTATACTAATTAATTATAGTAATTTATATTCAATTATATCTCAATATATATTTCTAGAAGTATTTTTTGTTATAGGAAGTATAATATTTCTAGTGTTTATTGTATTTAAATTATTATTCCTTCCCTTTTTCTTGGTTTTCATGCACTAACCCATGGATTTTATTTATTCCCCATACATTGGAGGGAAGTGGGGATAGGTTCAAGAGTTTTTAAAGGTATTTGATTACTTTTTCATGTAATAGTAGAGACCATGGTTATTATTTCATGTCTTTTCTTGAGCCAAAGCATTAAAAGAGGGTTATTGGATGAGATCTCAACAGATTAGTGAGAGGGTGGGATAGTTTCATTTGAGTGAATTGAAATTTATCATGTAAGGAATAAAGAATATATTAGGTGAGACCACTATCACAAAGAATATTTAAAACACTCATAACATAGTTTTCACTATAATGTACATTTTTTCTCTTTTTTCCCACCACTAATAGAGCCCACACTCAACAAAAAGAAACATTGTGGATCCTACCAATACATTTGACAACCTGAGTCACACCACTTACTACATTTTAGTTGGGTTCAAATTTGCATTTCTTGACTAGACCATAGCAGGTACATCAGTAACCCAATTAAAACACCAATAATAAGAACCTAATCCTATTATGGTCACCCATTACATTCTTTTCTTACATAAGATAATCTAGGGGAACCTAGCTTCAGCCTAACCTACCTTGTTGAATGATTGAGGTCTTGAAAAGTGTCACTATTGATGGAATCTAACACTCAGTATTTTCAAGGGGATTTAATCTCACCATCTTATCTCATGTTATTACATTTATGTCTATGAATGATTCTAATTATTTAGTTTGTATTCCTATTCCCTTCCACTATATCAAAATAATCAAATCATATT
Organism: Viscum album; assembly: GCA_963277665.1. Taxonomy (NCBI): domain Eukaryota; kingdom Viridiplantae; phylum Streptophyta; class Magnoliopsida; order Santalales; family Viscaceae; genus Viscum; species Viscum album. Next base: position 1,441,920,917 of record OY728159.1, read on the forward strand.
GATGTGAAACCCTTTACACAACTCATGGACACGTGTTGCTAACCCAAATTAAAATATAACAATATTAATACATATAAAATGCATACTTATAGCGAACCTACCTGGTTTCACTTAACCCATAACCTAAGCTAATATTCCACATGGCATGAAGTGTGTTTTTGGTCACCATCGTCTAGTGAAAAGCACCAAGGAATCACAAATTACTATTTGGGAATAGTTTCCCCTTGAAAATATGGCATGAATCATCCATGAATTGTATGAACACACTAACTTGTAAATAACATCAAACATATATAAATATACAGTAGAGTTAATACAACAAATACTAAAGGCACATATCATAACATCATCACATCACTAGTCATAAATAAGACATGTTCATATGATGTCTACAGTCAAAACTCAAAATAGGGCATAAGACCAAAATAATAATACAGAATATCACAGGAACCTAAATCCAAAAACTACTCTAAAAGAATTAAAATCCATGAGACCAAATAAAAAGCAGCCCAAAACATCCTTAGATGTCTGTGGTCAAGAAGTAATACTGAATTGCAAAGTTCCATTGCCCTTACCTGTGTCCTGAAAAACAATGTCAGCATACGTCCATTATCTTATGAAAGGTGTGAGTCACAAAGGCTGATAGGATATCACCATGATCTATTTAGGATATTTATATATAAAACCCATTAATTCTAATTTGAAAAGTCATTTTTCAAAGTGAAGTTCCCTTTTTAAAATAATTTTCACTTGAAAATAACACTTTAAAAATCCCTTTGCTTTTTCTCAAACAAATCATCTTTTCAAAAGAATGGAAAATATTACTCAATTAATAAAATAAAGGTACCCAGCATAAACATTCTCAACACTCCAAAGCATGGTATAAATATGGGAATAATAATTATTATAATTATACATAACCAAATAATAGAAATGGAATAAGAATAATATATCACCACCAAAAAGGCACAAAAATCATACATGAAGAATATAAAATCCAACCATGAACATGTAACATGCATCATGGGATCTAACCAATAAGGTTTAGTGATTCCTATTCAAATATAAGGTTTTTCTAAATGACTAAGTAAGATCAAAAATTCTGAAACTCTCTCAGTCTTCCTTGGGCCCAACAATACTTCAATGGGCACTCTCAGTCTAGATGGCCACATTTTGGAATCTCCCTTTTTCTTCCTCCCAATTGTTCTCTTGGTCCCTTATATAACACTCCCTAGGTATTCCAAGATAGATACATAGGTTTCATTTTTATAATTCATTCACACAAAAACCCAAGGTTTTCCATGTACAACACAATTCCAAACACATAAATATCAATAAGTGACAATCACACAAGCCATTTAAAATACAATTTCATAAAAATTCCATGCCCATAAAAAGTCAAGAGTTAATACCATGGAATAAACCTTTAAAAACTCTTTCAAAAACTCATTTTAAATCATAAAACCTCTCTGATCCTTTTTAACAAACACATGTTATGTATCAATGCCAACTCCTATTGAAAACCCACTTTAAACCATCCAATTACCAACCCAATACAATAATCAAAACTATTAGGTAAAATACATCAATAAAAAGTCCAATTATGATAAATTTAATAAAAAACCAATATAAATCAATAATCAATGTAAAATACATGTAAATGTGCCTTTAAATAGAGGCACCTACCTCAAAATCAAACTAAATCACATCTCCTTTGAAGGAAACTAGTTAAATCAAAGAGGTAAACTCCTCACACACCTAAACCATAAGGAAAAAATATTAAACCCCCATAAACAAAACTAGGTTTGATAAAAATATAATATAGGGTTTCCAACTTCCATTTAAATGAAGAATAAGGTGAGATAAGAGGAAATAATGAAGAAATAATGTAGAAAACAAGATTACCTCAAGCTAGAACACTATTGACTTAAGGATAATCCACTAAAATAAAGGGGGAAGAAGCTTCAAAGTGTGGGGGATATGTTTTTCATCGAGGGGGAGGTAAATTATTGAGAGTACCTTAAAATTTTGTAAGGTAAATGGTGAAAATCCATTATTTAAAGATATAGACAATCCATATGGTTTGGCCGCATAGCCAGAAAAACTATGTGTCAACTGTGAAGGAGACACTATCTCCCAAAAAAATTTACATAGTTTCTAGAAACACTCACATGATTATAAAAACTGTGATCAAGATATAAAAAACCCCATTGTCCCCTAAATATCCCTCTCATGTGGTTAACGGCATGGTTTCCACTAACCAGTTTCCAACTATGCATTAGGACCTATTTTTCCAAAAAATGACAATTTCAACGTCCATATCATAGAAAATTCTAGAGTAAATTATTAAATGAATAAATAAAACTCAAAATAAGATGTATTAGTGTCCCAAAGGGTATCAAAATTCTCCCCAACATGCTCCTTTTTACCCCCAAAAATTCTTCAAGGCTCTTTAGAAGAAAACATGTGAGACCACTTCTCCCTCACTAAAACTACTCATTCCTAAGTCTTTTATCTATCATTACCATGATAAAAAATCAAATGGACCAATTAGATATACATACCATAAAATACTTTGTTTTGGTAATATAGGATGAAAATAGGCAAATCTACATTGGTGGTATATGGATATAACTCCAATAATTCCATCTTCAACATGTGAGGTGGGTCTGGATGGTACTTATTCAATTGGGATACATATAAAACATAATGGATTGAGGTAAACCATATAGGAAAGTAAAAATAATAGGCTAACTTCTTGAGATGATTCACAATCTTTACTAACCTGATATAATGTGGTGTATCATTCCCCTATTTTCCAAAGTGATGATGTACGAGTTGAATGGATACCAAGATGAACACCTAATAAAAAGCCTCAATCTCTAACTAGAGATAAAGAATATTGGAATTTGATATCTAAAAACTTTTATTTGTCTCCAACTACTTTCAAATCAACTAGACTTTCTCAATCATATCTTGGATCACACTCGGTCCTAATAAGGATAGCTCACCCATATCATACCAACACAATGGGAACCAAAATGGTTGCAAATATATTTCGAAAAAGGGACCATATTCTTCAAGTTATGGTAAGTATTATTTTATGAAAATTCAACCAAAAATATATACCACTCCCACAAACACCTTAAGTTAATAACATATTTACAAAGAATATCTTAAAAAATTAGGATAGCCCTCTCAGTCTTACCCACCATCTATCAGTGATATTTTATGCTTAACTTCAAATGGGTTCCCATGGATTCCCTAAGTATATACTAAAATTAAGAATTAAAATGAGTATCATGTTCAAAAACTATATCTGAAGGCACACCATAAAGCCTAACAATCTCTTATGCATACAAGTTCCCAAAATCCTCTACCATTTTCAACTCCCTAATGGGATGAACGTGAGTTAACTTAGTCAATTGATCTATTACCACCCAAATTTAATCTTTCCCATTAGGAGTATGAGGAAAATTGATATAAAATTCTATGGTGATATCATATCACTTCCACACCAGAAAGGGATGAGGCTATAGCATCCTAGTTGTCCTATGATGCTCCACTTTGATATTATGACAGGTAAAACATCATGATATAAAATTAGTAACTAGTTTTATTATTCTAGGAAACTGATACTAACTAATCATAGTGTAAAACTATTATTATCCGATGGGTGAATGACCCAACTTGAATAATTCACTATCATGCATCATCTCCCACCTTAAGGTAAAAGGAACCATCAGCTACTTCCTGAAAAAGTGGGTACCATTGGGAGACTGAGACAAACCACCCATGGTTTCCCCACCATTTAGAACTCTACTAATCTACTAGGTGTTTGGGTCAGATTCCTACTCACCCCAAACACAATCAATAAGAGAGGGTTTTACTTAAACACTGGTCAAGGAAACCCTCTCTCCATCCTATAATATCTTCAGAATTATATTAATAAAAAACCCATCAAAATCCACTCATCCACTGATTCTTTAACTACTAAAATCGGTAACATTCTGCTCAAAGCATTGGTAACCACATCTTGGGATGCTCCCAATATAGAACATCTTGAATCTTTTAAAGATCCACTGATATTCCTCTCTCAAAAATCACATGGCCTATAAACGTTACCTAATGGATCCAAAAATGACATTTGGAAAACATTCTGTAGAGGTGATTCTTTTTTAAGATTCCAAAAACAACACTCCAATGGTCTTCATGGACCTCCTCATACATGGAATACACTAAGATTTCATTAATAAACATTACTATATATGAGTCCAAAAAGAAGTTAAATATCCAATTAATCAATGCCATAATGACCCCAGGATCATTGGTATGTACAAATAGAATATTTAGATACTCAAGGTGCCTATACCATCTCATGAAGATGGTCTTGGGAACATCCACTTCCTAGATCCTCAATTATTGTTACCTTGACCAAGAGTTGATTTTTGAAAACCATCATAGAGTTGTTCAAAAAGATCACTGATTTGAGGAAATAGGTATTTTTTTCTAAACAATCACCTAATTTAACATACAATAGATTATTTAAATGTTAGAGACTCCCATATTTTTTCCTTATAAATAGAAATGGTGCTACACATAGTGAAATGTTAGGATGGATAAACCCACATCTTCTAAGTAATTTTAACTATCCTTTTAACTCTTTCAACTCTAAAGGATCCATTATGTATGATGGAAAGGGTATGGGGCTTGTCCCAGGGCACATATCAATAGTAAACTCAAAATATAGTATGGGAGGAAACCCAAAAAAATAATCAAGAAACACATTGTGGTATTGTCCTCTAACCACTAGAAGATGACATTGTAATCACATCTCCAAAGAATCAACAAACAACCTAGATTACTGATATGAAATTTATCCTATATTTAGATCTATGATTCCTTCCCTCTCTAATTTCATATCCCACTCACATTTGAAGATGTGAGTACTCCTATCGGGAGATAGAAACTAGGCCTTGTGATTATAGCATTCAATCTAAGCATTGAAGTGATCATTCACTCTATACTGATGATGTGATTGAAAAAATCTAGGTCCAACATAAAGAATTCCCACACTACCTCCATGTGAATAATCAAAATGAAAAACTTTGAAAACATAGTACCTTTTTCCTTCTTCCTTCCCAATGAGGTAATTGCATCCATCAAATATGACATCAACTCTGATCTCATACCAAATTCATAAAGAAACATTAACGATATAAATGAATAAGAGGCACCTATATCAAGAAAATCTAAATCCATAGAAGAATAATTAAACAATGTACCTCTCATGGTAGCCATCCCAGATTAAAAGTCCCTAGGTGTTATATCTACTACATAGATACATCCTGATTCAGGCCTGCCTTGATCCTTATTAGTAGGATAAGATTCCCCTATAAACTAAGGGTGAGATCCCACAGCCTTAGAATCATTTGGTCACACCTATAAACCCTTGGTCAAAGAAGAATCCAATCCACTCCCTTAAAGGGAGGTATTTCAGAAGCATTGAATATCAACTAGATTCCCACACCAGTGGAATATCCTCATGGAATTTGGGAAATCAGGTCTAGTATGGACAAACTTTCCACATTGATATAAATTCATCAGATTATGCTCAAAATAGTCCACATCTGCTAAACCTAATGACTATTTAATACCCCTTCCACTAATCTAATGAAGTTTATCTTGTATCCTCTTCTGAATAAAGGAATAAATCAAGATACCACCCACTACCAAAGAAACCCCAATGAGACCTAGATTCCCTACCAAACCTAACTCATCTATAATTGATTTATACACCACCTCAGTAGTGGTTGTTAGGTAAAGTAGAATAAGAATCGATTAGATATAGGCCTTCATGGCCATTTCAAAACATCTCACTTTGAGATAGTTGTTCATAGGGAGCTCATGAGACAAATCAACCAAATCGACAAACCAAGTAGCATAGTCCATTACTGAGTGGTCTCCTTACTCTAGTTTCAGGAACTCATGATCCTTCACCACATTTTGTATCTCATGATAATACTACTGATTAAAACCCATTTTAAAGTTATTCCAGATGAGATCCTCATGTGTTTTTACTTGCACTATGGATTCCAACCATTTTCTACCCAAATACGTACAACATTTAAGTGGAGAATCCTACTTTCGAGGTCTCATAGGGTTTTTATAAAATGGAAGATACACTCGATCCTCTCGGTCCATTCCTCATGCTCATGTGTACCTCTATCACCATGGAAGACCAATGGATTATTCATAATGAACTTCTTAGCATATTCCATTTCTTGTGTCTGACCTGCTTTCCCCTCCCGGCCTAAGGAATTAAATGTATGGTTCATTGATTCCACTAAATAAGGTTTGATGGGAGGGGTTGCCTATGAGGAATGCTCTGAAACTCCCTCTCTATGCCTAGAAAAGGCCCTTATGGGTGGCATCATCTACAAAAAAACAAGGCGTGACACATTAAATGCTCAATTAAATATAAAACAATATCAAATAAACCCCAACACCATTATAATAGGTCTCAAACAAAAATCATTAATATATACAATAATTTCATAAAAAATGGGGAAACATTAAAAAATTAAAAAAAATATATACTTTTCATGGTTTGGCCACACGGTCACATAAAATATGCTCCAAGAATGAAATATCACACTAAAATATTATAGTAATGGTGATGTGGGTTCCACACAGTTGCCAAAAATCATGTGCCTAAATTGTGTGCCTCTACTTTCCACTCTCATTCCACCAAAATACTCAAAATTTATCAAAACTGCTTATGAGTTATTCTCAAAAACCATATCCAATGTTGAAAAACATCAAGTATCATCAAAGAAACTAAAAACCAGGTTCAAATCATAAATACAACCACTTACCACTAATGTAAACTCAACATTTGGCACGAGTAAGAGTTGGCTGGTAACTCCTCTATACCTACCTCTTGAGCCCGAAAAGTTCTATATCTTTTCCACCACTAACCCCAAAATAACAAGGGAGATATAATACCATTTTTTAGTGAACCATATTAGGTCGATCAAACCATTCACAAAATCCAGCATGCCACATTTCTCAAAGTGCATTCTCAATTGCCATAGGATGGAAACAATCACCAAGGCATCAAATATAACCTTTTGGAATGGTTTCACCCTTAAAATTCATCATCACTCATCAATGAATTGGATGGAAATTACAAATAGTAAACAACATAAAACATATACAAATATATAACATATTAAACATAGAAAATACTAAAGGTAGATATCATAACATCATCACTTCACTATTTATAAACAAGGCATGTACATATGATATCCATAGTCAAAACTCAAAACTTGGAATAAGATCAAAAGGACTATATATAATATCCCAACAACCAAAATCCCAAAACCACTCCAAAATATATAAACTACCTGATACCAAGTCTCCTCCATCCCAAAACAACTGATAAATCCAGTTATCAAGAAGGTCTACCAAACTGCAAGGTGCCATATCCCTTACTTGTGTCCTCCAAAACAAGGTATGCATGTGCCCAAATATATACGTAGGCTATGAGGGACAAAACCTAGTAGGATACCATAATGAATCTATGTAAGTACTTATCCATGGAAACCATTAATTCTAGTTTGAAAACTCATTTTTCAAAACCAAGTCCCCATTTTAAAAGAAAGTTCACTTGAAAAAAAACTTTAGAGATCCCTTTGGTTTATCCCAAACAAACCATCTTTTAAAAAGCATGGGAAACAAGGCTCAATTTAAAAAAATAAAGTCACCCAATATAAACATGATCTACACACCCAAACATGGAATAAACATTTACATATGCGTAATTATCATTATATGTAACCAAATAATGGAAATGAAATAAGAATAATATATCACCACTAAATAAGGCACAAGAATCATATATAAAGAATATAAAAACAAATCAGGAACATTTATTATGCACCATGGGCTCTAACAAATAGGGTCTAGTATTACTTAGCCTCAGATAAGGTATTTCTATCTCGCTAAGAAAGTTCAACAGTTTGGATTCTCTATTGGTCTTTCTTGGGCCTAACAATACTTCCATGGGATTTCTCAGTCTGCAAGGACATGTTTTGAAAGATCCTCTAGTATTCCTCCCAAATTCTCTCTCAGTACCTTGGATAACCCTCCCAAGAAATTCCAAGATATAGGTTAAGGATTAATTTTTCTAATTCAAACACACACACACACACCAAAGGTCTCCCATGTGCTACAAAATTCCAACCACATAACCATTAGTACGTGCTAATCACAAAATCAATTAAAAATCCAATTTCATAAGCCCTCCATGACCATAAAAACCCATTAATTTACTACCATGTAAAACCAATTTAGAATACCTTTAAAAAAACATTTGAAATCAAAAAACATATTTGAGCCATTTTATCTCACACATGGAGTACATTAAAGACAACTCCCACTGAGAACCCACTTTTAACCATCACATTGTCAACCCAATCTAATAATCGCAATAATAATAGACAAGTCATTAATAATAACTTAAATTAGTGTCAATTTAATCAATTAAAACCAAGGTAAATCAAGAATCAATGGAAATACCTGGAAATTCACCCATAAATATAGACACCTACCTCAAAATCAAACTAAAACTCATTTACTTTGAAAAAAACTACATGAATCAAGGTGGTAGAGTCCTCACACTCCAAAACCAAAAAGAAACAACATAAAACCCCCAAATCAACAACGCCAGAATCATCCAAAACATAAGTAGGGTTTTCACATTTAATAAAAAATTATCAACAAGGTTATATGAGGGGAAGGATGATAAAATCATGAAGGAAACAAACATACCTCAATCTAAAACACCAAGAATCCATTAAAATAAATGGGTAAGAAGCTCCATGGATGGGGGAGAAGTTATTCATAGAGGGGGAGAGACCCTTTAAATTTTTTAAGGATAAAATTGTCAAAATCCATATTTTAAATATCTGGTAAAATGACAAGGTTTTTCTGCACTTTCAGAAAAACCATGCACCAATTGTGTGGGTTCATTGTCTCCCTAAAAAAACATGCTCTAAAGTTTATGGAAACACCTGCATGGTTAGACAAAATAATATTAAGATATAAAAAACCTTACATTCCCTCAAATATCTCTCTCATATGTTTTCCCACATGGTTTCCCCTAACTGTGTGCCAACCGTGCATCAGGGCCTATTTTCCCGAAAATCTTGGTTTTCAACCTCTAACTCTTGAAAAATACCATAATAAATAAATAAATAAAACTCAAAACAAGAAATACTAGTGAATCGATGGGGTTCATAATCCCATGTAGTTGGTACATGAAACCATATCATGTAATGTATACATCATTATTAACTTCCTAATTCAAGTTCATAACTTAGTACAATCCAAATTCAAGGTAGTAGAAAACTAAATCATTTGTCATACATAAAATATAACTCATTAAATTCATGTATAAAAACATAGAAGTAGTTTAATGATTTAAACAAAAGTATACACATGTATTTATAATATAAAAAATTTATAACTATGAATAATAAACAAAGGAAAAAAATAAATCAATGAATAATCCATATTTTTAATCATGTGATTAATTATATATGAACAATTCATAAATAAAAAATGATGAACACTTTATAATTAAACCATGTATTATGGACATTCCATAATTTAAATAAATATAAACAATTTATATTTATTTCTATTATAGACTCTTTTATATTAATTATTATATGGAATTTAATTTAAATATATGATATTAAGTGAAATATAAACATTTGAAACTCCAATTATATTATATAAATAATTTTACACAATCTAAATATCACACATTTGATATTATTTAAACATTGATAAAATCAATCATAAAAAACTCTTCTTTATGTGGTTTAAATAATTTCCCAAATAAAACCTTTTAATTCGAATAATTCAATTTAATTAATTATGAATAATTTATAATTAACAATATAAACACTTTTATTACAAATGGTTATGGAGGGGGAATTAAAAAGATGTAAAGAAAATACACAGCACACACAAGAAGGAAACTAGGAAGACTCAGACTCGAGACCTCCCCAACACCCCATAGGGTTGATACTATTGTGCCATACCCTAGGGGAAAATATAAACTCTTTTATACTTGTTACTTATTTTCTAATTTATAAATATTTTATAAATTTCACTTATAATAATAATATAAATAATTTATATAAAAACTATAATTCATTTCATATGATTTGGAAAAAATATTTTAATATTAACAATTAACATTATGGGATATTTCTTTAATAAATGTTTCATAAACATTAAAAAGTTATTTATAAATAATTTGTACTTAATAAATTTATAATCACTTTTATAAATTAATAAATATCCTAAAATAAATTAATTATAATTTATAAACAATTTATGAAATATTAGTATAAAATCACAATTAATTGAAATATTGAAAATCACATGTTTTCACTACATATCTTCTTTAACAATATACTCAGTTATATAACAATAAATGGTGTGAGGTAGACCTGTTTGATATTAACTTAGTGGTGGTGAACTCTATCATTATGTTGGTATCGACAACTTACAATATAAGGTATGTGTTAGGATAAATAGATCGATATTATATAGCTTAAAAAAAGAGAGCATAGCAGTTTATGATAAGCTGTTGTGGATTAATAATCCAGTGAACACCCAACACATGAGCACCACTGCTTACAATATAGGCTCATGTGTTGCATTAAAATCAATGTAGATCCAACCTACATAGGAATAAAACGCACGGTATCTAACGCAGTGGTTATCACGTGTAAAATTAACTAAGTGTGATGATGTCCCACATGAGATTAACACAATGCCTTTATAGGAATAATACAAACATTGTGTGAGGTGAGTCTAGAACGCATGTCAGAATAATCGAGCATGTTGATGTTTGGGTAAGATGACCAAGTGGACACGTACAATTAATCATACACAAACCAGGATGTGTGCTATTACATCATATAGGATTAATTGTCTGCACCCGAGCATATGTAACACTAATCCAAAGGGACTTATGATATCACCTATATTGTAATGAAGCTATAACACTATTTTTGTTATAGTTTTTGACGCTTTTCTTTTAGCCCAATATGAAGAATCTAATCGTGTGGTCTTACTATGATACCATTTTTAGGTTTCTTAGGACAAAATGACTTTCGTTTAAATCAATGGATGTAATAATAAATCATAAAACTAGGATCGTTATGCAAGAATCATGAAACCATATTGTATAAAATAAAGATAACTGATGTGTGTGTCTTACATCAACAAGCTACAAATGTTGCATTCATCATCCAACATGCTTGATCGCTACCAAAAAACGTGTGATAAACAATGCTGAACTTTATCAATGTTAGCTAAAAGTGCTGATAAAGGGTGACATTTATCAGCGCTAAAAAAGCGCTCACAAATTGAATATTTCATATTAAAAAAGTTATATCATTAAAAATAATAAATTAATATATAAATATATTTATATTGACATAAATATAATATATTTTATTAAATATGATTTATATATGACTAAATATACATTTTCACATGATATATAAGATATTTAGTGAGAAATGGCATATAAAATAATTAGAAAATTTTATATATTATTAAAAATTAATCATATTTAATATATTGATATATATATATGTATATTTAATTATGATTTATATTTACAAAATATATTACACTTAATATTGTAAAAATGGTTTATAAGTTAATTAAAAATTAATATTTATTAAAAATATGACTAATTAAAATTAATATACATTTAATAACATTTTAAATCAATATCATTTGTTTTTTTAATTAGACATGTATATCAAATAGTAAATGTTTAATTATTAATTAAAAATATTGACTAAATGTGTATTTACACTTGATATGGCATCATATAATAATTTCATCCTATATATATGAAATTAATTCAATTTTATAGATACAAACTTACACTAATAATAAATTGTTAATATTATCAATTTATATTATTTTTATTAATATTTAATATTTAATATACTGTGTTTTTAATTATTAAATTATATTTATTTATTTATATATTTTATTTAATATATATATACTATTTATTACTTTTTAATATGTATATATTTTTAAATTTATTCATTTTTATTATTATTTATTTCATTAATAATTTTAAACAACTTGTAATTTAACCTTTTAAATGTATGAATGTTAAAAATTATTTTAACATTGATAAATGTTTATAAATTTATTAATTTTTATTATTATTTATTTCATTGATAATTTTCATAAATACTTATCTTTATCAGCGATAATTCATTTGTTTGTTTGTAAGTCTTTATGAACATTTTTTAACACTGATAAAGATAGATTTTATTAGCTCTTATTATTTTAGAATTGATAAAACCTGTATTTATCTGTGCTTTTTGGAAAGCACTAATAAAAAGCTTCCCAATCTTATAAATTGAACCCTAATAGATCCATTTCCTCATTTAATTCAAGCTCTCACGGAATTCATCCACAACCATCAATCCCCTTAAAAATGTCAGATGAATCGAACATCTCAAAACCTAAGGAATGTGATTATTTCTACTCGTCTTTAGGCAATCTTGTATTGTTCCACCATTTTTAGTCCTTTTATCAAGTACCATACTTCCCCCATTCCCCTATCATAGTAGATTGACCTATAATAAATGATCAAGACCATGAGATTTGTGATTTTTGGGTTTGATGTAGCTAATTCCTTCATGGTTTATTATTTTTGCATGATTTATAAAGTGTTTAGTTATTTTTTTTGGTTTTTCTTCACAAAAATAATTTACCCACATCTAGTTGATGCTAAATATAAGGCAAGTCAATATCCAAGTGTTTATACCTTGTATCATTAATTATTCTCTTATAAGAATACATCAACAGTTCAACATTGGAAATACTGTCATGTTCCTCTAAAAAGAATGTGTCTAAACATTGTCGAGTTGCAATAAGCATGCCAATTATAGGATTATCATCACCTAAATTACATTCCCTCATTTAATGGGTCCATCTTTTTCAATCACCAGCATTAGATGAAGCACCCCAACCACATGAATCATTTACATAACCCTTCCTGAAAGGTAATCGAGTTTGGTGTCCCCACAAAGATATTGGTTGGATTTGATTTATATCACCAACATCTGGAGAACTCATAGAATTAAAATTTTCAAGTTGACTCAATTCACTTATTTTTTAATTCAGACTTCCCAAGTTCTGTAAATTTTTACTCATATTAGTTTCTTCCCCCTACTGACCCCTTTGGGGATTCATTCCACTTTCATTCCAACCATGGTCCAAATTATTAAGTGGGTGTTTCTTTTTAGTGAATTATTTCTATTTTCCTCACTTGCATTAATTCCAACCAACATTGGATTACATTAAGTCGTGATTTTTATTTTTTTCTAGTTGACATTATCAGTTCATCCCATTGAGACGGGCTCATATCTTTATTTAAACTTGGTTCCCTATTATAGAAAATATCAAAACTCTCTTTAAAGATCCATGTAGACTAACCTTCACTCCTTAAATTATAATTGTGACTAGAAATCAAAACATCCATATCTATATTCATCTTGTTTAAACCTCTCTCTTGGTTTACACTTTGAAATTTTTCTAGATTTGACTCTCGTTGTTGATTCCACTATAACTGAGTTTTGTTTTTAAGTGATCCCATGTAGTTAAGCATCTAATCCAATAATTATTTTGAGATGAGGATTTTTGGTGATCTCACTAGGTCACTTATTCAACATTATTGATGTTGAATATTACTTCGATCACCAAGAAAAATTTGCATTGTTTTTCTTTGATCCTTCATCCTAGTCATGTGAATTGTTTTTATTTGAATCATTCTTCAATCCAAAATTTGATTTTTCATATTTTTTTTCAATAGATTGAGAAACCTAGCCTAAGACTTTGAGTTTATTGGATTTAAATTCAATAATTTCTTCAAATGTTGGGTTCTCAAGACTAGGTGATTGATCTCTATCAACATTTTCATCATCTGACAAAATTTTATCAACTTCAGCTTCAAAGCACCCTGTCACTGAAACACCACCTTGCTCACCATATACCAATTAAAGAAATGAATAAACATTAACTCCTAATTCTTATTTTACTCCTACATATAAAATTTATAAAAATCATCCTTGAATTACCACCTTTTGTCCCAAAAAATATCAAACCAAGAACATGTACCATCAGCCACATGTTTACCCTGATAACATTTTTTAAATTTTTCAATAACTCCAAATAATTGAGTTTCCACTTTGATTATGAATACCATATGTTTATTTATTTATTTATTGTACAAAATAAATATTTTTTCAACATAATAGAATGGATATGAATCAAAAGTATATGGATACTAATCTTATTACAAAAGTGTATGATGGTGTAATTAAATATTTCATCAAGACAAATCTTTTTTCTATGTTTATATTATTATTATTCAAGACAAATTCATCCAGATGAGTTGGTAGAACATTTTATTTTTCATAGAATATGTTAAAACTATAAATTTTAGACTAAACATGGGGAAAAATGAATATACATACTAATTGGGATGATACTCCAATTTAAGGATCGTATGATATGAATAGTAGTGTAAATTATAATAGAGATCGTATGGAAGAAATAATAATGGAAATTAAAGATGAACTTCATGATTTTCCAATATTTTTGATAAAATAAATAGTTTTGAAAAAATATAATTGTATTTTGTATTTACTAAATATACAAAATTGTTAGTTTTATTGATGTTATATAATTTGAAAGATATAAGTGGATAAAGCAGCACTAGATTTACAAAAATAAATTATCTCCTAAATTGAATGCTAACATAAGATAATGAGCTTAATTGTTGAATATATGACACTAATAAAATTCCATAAGTGTGATATGGATAGATACAAGAAAGATGAATCAAGTCCTTTATATTTTTTATAGTGCTTTACTATCATTACAAGGTTTATATGACTGTATGGATTTTTGGAAAATGCTACAAAATTGACATGGTATATGTCACGAACCGAGTCTGGTTGCCATCAAAACCCACACCCGACCCAGCCCGCGACAAGGCCCAAAGGGTGTTCTAGATCCCCACGGGATGGAACAAGTGCCCGGGTATCATAAAATGAAGTTTGGGAATGATTTACCTGAGTTTATAAACAATAAACAACAAACAAACTCAATAAAACAAATCTGGATTTTTCAACTAAAAATATCTTTTGTAAAATTTCAAAACTGAATTACATAATTTAAAACTATTTTTAAATATCATTGAAAAGGAACAAAACCAAATAAGAACATCCCAAGAACCTCCACATGTCAATATTCACCACCCACAATCCATCTCCAAAACACTGCATCACAAACGACCAGTAAAAACCCGAACCGTTGGCATAAAACTTATACCCAAACCTACAACCACAAAATAAAAAAGTCTATTTATACCCAAGGGTGTAAGTAGGGTGTGAGACAATTCCTAGTAGGATACCACCACTAAGATATTCCATGTGATAAACATTCAAAGACGAAAAGCTTGCAAGTTTTCATAAACAGAAAATGCTAGTTACAATTTCTAAAAGATGCAACTTAAAAAAAATAAAACAGTTTTCAAGTGGGATATCATTAAGAATAAACACTTTTAAAAAATAATGTCACCACTAATTAATTTTCAAGCCAACCATATTGTATGCTGATGGTAAGCACAAAGTAACTAATGAGCACAAGCAATAGGAAATAACCCCTAGGCACTAGCTCGTTGTGGGTCTCAGGTACCTCGTATCTCAGTGAGAGTGACCATCACAATATCTGTTCTCGTGCATGATCCACTAGTAGGGAACATACTCATAACCTAGTTGTCCCCAATCATCAACATCATAGTTTAGTTATACTTTTATGTGTCAATATGGCTAAGTGAAACTGAATCCAAACCCCACGGATTCACTAGCATACTAGTACACGTCCACCCACCTAGATACTCGGGTTTTCCCCTTGTGCTCAGACAAGTTTAACAAGCCAATAAATATACTTTGCACATGAAAATATCATTTTCACATCACAAGTTTACCAAAAAGCCTACATTTATACCACACAAGTCTAAAAATCCACTTTTTCATTCAAATGAATTTTGAAATCATGCTCACACCAAAAATTGCCCACAACACATTTTGCACATCTTTAACAATTCGAAAAATCTGTTAAAAATTTTATAAAATCTTTCCCAAGATGCTAAAAATCACATAACAGACCACTCACATGTTAAATAATACAGTTTTCATAAACAAAGTCCATTTTTCACATTACACTCACGCAAAACAGCCCGAAAACACGTTTCGCACCCATATCGCAATTTCATAAATCACGTCGACAAATTACAAAACATTACCAAAAATTTTTACAACATAACTGACTACTTTATGTTTCAAAAACTCATTTTAGGAACATACTATCACCAAAAAAGTACATAAGAAACCATTTCACACTTTGTGTAACTCATTAAATCATTTACAGTTTTCATAAAACCAACCCAAGAGGTGCAACCATGGTTTGCATACAAAAGACATTTCAAAACCCTAATTCAAGACCAAAACCATACCAATAACAATCAAAATAATAATTTTCAGCCCTATAAACATTTATTAAACCACCCCCAAGTTTTATACAAATACCTCAAACAATACCACAAAAGGTACGCATGAAAAACACATGTTTTCACAAATCACGTTCAAGAAGTACAACATGTTTTCACGTATTAAAACCATTAAAAAACCCCATTACAAGGCCCACATGAAATTAAGGCATTAACAAACCATAATTTTAATCCCCTTTCAACACTAATAAATCACATTCATATGTTATAAAATACACCCAAACATTTCCCCAAGAGCCACACATGAAAAGCACCCAATTCCAAGCAAAAATGCAACTACAAAATTAAACACTTAACCAAATCCATCAAAAATAGTTTTTTCACCACACAAAACAGAATTTAAACATACTAAATTAATAAACTGAGCTATCTAACTCATCATAAAATGGTTATACATGGAATCACCTACCTTTTGAGTCAAAACCCTTGAATCTTGGTGTGAAACCTCAACTGCACCTCCTGTCACGACCCGACCTCGGGGTCTGTGCCGTGACTACCCCAAGCCCGCCTTCCATAGGCCAGGGGCTGGCGACTAGCACCAAGGCGTAAATCCCGGTAAAAAGGGAAGGCATTGCCTTTGTAAAGTAAACAAACACCACAGAGTAAGCAAGAGGAAAAGTACACACTAAGTAAAAACAGAGTACAACTGAAAGTGCAGAAAAGTAAATGGGCCAGTATACAAACCCAAACTGAAAGTAAAGTACAACTCGAAAGGGAAAACAGCAAATGCAAAGTAAAAGCTGCTACACCGAGCTGTCCACTGGAAATCCCACCTGAAGGGTGGGTACAGATAGCTCCACTGCTCCACGGGTCCCACCGTCCGCTCCGAGTACGTCCCGCCCAGTGGTCCACCTCCAGGTACTGTCCTGCTCTGCAAGCCTCAACCACGATCAATGATGTCTGTCATCTGCAACCAAAACAACGTAGTGCGGGCATAGCCCGTGAAGGGGTGAGTATAAGCTACTCAGTAGGGACCCCGAGACCCCTGAAGGTCTCCCAAAATCCACAAAGGATAAACCACAAAGGATAGATACAAACACGAAGTAACAACCGACACTGCTTAGGTATATGCCCATACATATACCTAAGTCATCAATCCCAATACTCTCCAACCTCCGAGCCCAAGTACAACTCAGTCCACACAGGAAAGTATACGTATTCCACATAGGAAAGCAAAACGAAATCCACACAGGATAGCACAACCCAATCCACACAGGATAGCAACAAGATTCAGCTCACACAGGTATACTTCTTTGAAAGATGATAAAGATGATCTCTGATCCATCTAAGTCGTCGGACCCATGAAGGATCGATAGGTAACTAACCCCCGAAAAGACCCACACAGGATCGGGCCTACACAGGACCTGTAGGCGCTGGTTCACACAGGACCGCTGAGCGCAGAGACCCACACAGGATCGGACCCACATAGGATCGGGCCCACACAGGACCTGTGGCACTGATCCACGTAGGATCGTTGAGTGCTGTAGTCATCGTCAAATCCACACAGGATCTCTGTACTGTCGTCGTCGCAGTCACAGTAGCAGTAGCAGTAGCAGTAGCAGTCACAGTAACAGTCGCAGCCAGGACTAGGGTTCCCGCACACATCAAGCTCGTTCAGGAGGGTCCGCTCCACGATCCAAGAGGCTGATACATCAACTGTCACAAAGTCCAGAGTTGATGTATCCAAAAGTTCCGTATCGTCAACAGGAACTCAACGCAACAGACGGCGCGTCGATCGGACGCCCGGTCTGAGAGTTATTGGCTTTTTCGTCCTAGGGGCTCGGATGGTTTTTAAGGAAAAACCAACCCGACCGTACTCCACCTGCGTCCAAACCTCGGGCAGAGTATTCCAAAAGATCCGTATCACTAAGAGGAACACAACAAATCTGACGGCACGTCAATCGGACGTCCGTAGCTCAAGATATGAGTGTTTCCGCTCCGAAGGCCCGGTTGGTTTCGTGAACGAACCAACCCGGCCGAACTCAAAGTATTCCGAAACTTTGAGTGCAATATACTGAATCGACCGTCTCGATCCAAGGATCGCATTGCCGCTGACGGTTCGTCAATCAGAGGTTCGTGGCTCAAGTTATGGCCAAAAGACCGAAGTTGTTTTGAAAACGGGGGGTGCGGGTCCGGGCCGACCCGGCCCCACCCCCCCCCCCCCCCCCCCCCGGGTCGGCCCGAACCGGGTCGACCTGAACCGGGTCCGACCCGGCCCGGCCGGCGGCGCGGCGGCGTGGCGGCCCGGCCGGCGGCGGCGCGGCCTGGCGCCGCTCGGGGCCACGTGCGGGGGGCAAGGCCCCCGCTTCTGCTTAGCTGGCGGCGCGGCTAAAAGCCGTGCCTTGGAGAAAACCGACCCCCCTCGTGGGGACCTGCCATGAGGGAAACAGGGGGGCCGCCTGCCCCCCTTTATGAAACCGGCCCCCCCTCATAAAGGGGGGGCAATTAACTTGGCTGGGGGAATTTAATTCCCCCGGTCTTTCCCCTTCCGGCCGACCCGACCTGGTCGGCCGGTTCTTCTTCAATGGACCGGCAAAGCCGGTCCCCTTCCGTCTTCCGACACCGGTGGTCCGGTTAGCCGTCGGTCCTCTCGTCCCGCTGCGGCCCAGAACCGGCCGCGGCCTTCGTCGTTCGGCGCGGTGCGACGGCACCGCGCCCCTCCGTCGCGGCCCCGCTCCGGCCGCGGCGCCTTCGGTTTTCTTCGACGCGGCGCGACAGCATCGCGTTCATGATAATCCTTCCACGGCGCGGCGCGACGGTGCCGCACAATATAGTCGTGCGATCCCCACGTGGTGCGACGGCACCACGCCTTCTCGTTCATCCGCAAGGAAATAATAATCAAGAACAAAGGAGGGGGAATTCGGTCGTGTTTGTGCGGTCCGACCCCCCTCTCGTTAGATGATAACCCTCAAATATTTATCCACAAGATTATCATGCTAAATCCAAGAATGATAGTAAATAAAATAATCCACAACAAACCCCTACCTCGGTTTCAAGATCGATGATTGTCAAAGACCCGCGGAAGACAACGTCGCGGAGGTCGGGCGTCGCGGTAAACGTTCGTCAATTCCGTTGACGAAGAGGTACGTCCGAAGAGGTACGTATTTGGTGAATCTTCGTAAGACGACGAAGGAAGTCCGAGGAGGAAGCGGTGTTCCCTTTCGTTGATACGGAAGGCGTCGTCGATCTTCGGAAACAACCGGCTACGAAGAAGAGAGGAGCGGCGTTCTTCGTCGGAGCTTGAAGGTTCTTCGCGTTCTTCGTCAATGTTTGG
This sequence comes from Viscum album, assembly GCA_963277665.1. Taxonomy (NCBI): domain Eukaryota; kingdom Viridiplantae; phylum Streptophyta; class Magnoliopsida; order Santalales; family Viscaceae; genus Viscum; species Viscum album. The sequence continues at coordinate 1,441,940,893 of OY728159.1, forward strand.
AGAAGAAGAAGGAGCTCCAAAATCCTATCAAGATGGCTAAACAAAAATAAAATAAGCTAAGGCTTATTTTATTTACACAAACATCCACTTGAATTTCAAAGGTTTGAAATTCAAATCAACCCACCTTAATTAATTTTACCAAGTTTTCAAACATTAATTTAAGGGGGTTATAGGGGAGTTTTGAGAGAAGATGAGGAGTTGGGGTTCGTGTGGGCCCCACCACACTTAATCCTCCCAAGGGAGGTTAAGTGGATGTGGGTCCCACCTTTGACTCCCTTTGGGAGAAGTTAACCAAAAAAAATAAAAATAAAAAGTGTTTCCACATTTTTATTTAACTTCTTATAATTTCTCCCAAAACTAACTTTCAACCCGCAATAAACGCAACCTCGGAAAAGGTCCCCTTAAGCGAAAATCGGCGTTGCGAGTTCATCGGTGCCCTCGGATTTTGATTCCGGGCACCGGTTCAAAAGTTAGAAATTCCCGCTCGTTCGTTCACTGAATGTACCCGAGCCAAACTTTGGAAATTGATTCCGGGCACTCCGGGCCTCGGAATCAGGTGCCGTCAGAAACCGCGTTCTTGTAAAATTCCAAAGAAAATTAAGAAAAAATTTACCTTGAATTGTATGGGTCTTTACATTACTCCCACCTCAGGGCTTTACGCCCCCGTAAAGATATATCAAAAACTAGGGAAACAAATGAGGGTACTGAGCATGCATCTGAGCCTCCCGCTCCCAAGTGCTCTCCTGGAGGTTCCCATGCTTCCATCTGATGCGCACAAGAGGAATCGATCACCCACGTAGGACCCGCTCCTTTCGATCCTCTATCTCCACCGGGACCTCCGTAAAATTCACCCCATCGTCGATGTCAAGCTCCCCATGGTCAATGATGTGCGTCGGGTCATGCACGTATCTCCTCAGCTGAGATACGTGGAAGACGTCGTCAACCCGGTGAAACTGAGGTGGTAGAGCCAGGCGATAAGCCACCTCACCAATCCTGCTGAGGACCTGGAAAGGCCCGATGAAGCGTGGAGACAACTTGCCGCCCCGGCCAAATCTCCGCAAACCACGTCGAGGTGAGACACGCAAGAAGACGTGGTCTCCATCCTTGAACTCCAGTGGCCTCCGCCTCCTGTCAGCATATGACTTCTGCCAGCTCTGAGCTGTCCTCATCCGCTCCTGGATGACCTGGACCTTCTCTGTCGTGGCCTGGACCATCTCCGGTCCCACAAGTGCTGACTCCCCAGGGTCTGTCCAGCACAAAGGAGATCTACAAGGTTGGCCGTACAACGCCTCGTACGGTGCCATCCCGATGGTGGAGTGGTAGCTGTTGTTGTACGCAAACTCCACCAAGGGTAGGTGGTCCTCCCAGCTACGACCAAAGTCGAGGACACATGCACGGAGCATGTTCTGGAGAGTCTGAATGGTCCTCTCCATCTGACCATCTGTCTGAGGGTGAAAAGCTATGCTCAGACGTAGCTGTGTCCCGAACGCCTCCTGTAACCCCTTCCAAAGCTGGGAAGTAAAGCGAGCATCTCGATTGGAGACGATAGATGATGGCACACCGTGGAGCCGCACAATCTCCTGAACATAGAGACTTCCCAAGCTCTCCAATGAGCCCTGCTCTCTGATGGGTAAGAAGTGTGCCGACTTGGTGAGTCGGTCAACAATCACCCAAATGGATTCGTGACCTCTGGAAGTGCGTGGAAGTCCAGTCACGAAGTCCATAGATATTTCGTCCCACTTCCACTCCAGGACCTCCAAGGGCTGTACCAAGCCTGCTGGTACCTGATGCTCTACCTTCACCTGCTGGCAGGTAAGGCATCGAGAAACGAACTCTGTTACAGCCTTCTTCATGCCCGGCCACCAGTGCTGTCGTCTGAGGTCCTGGTACATCTTCGCCACTCCAGGATGTACCGCCAAAGGAGAAGTGTGAAACTCTCTCAGCACCTCCTCTCGCAAAGTGACTGGTACCATGGTACGTCCTCTTAAAAGGATGTTGTGCCCTGCTCCAAGGGAGAAACCATCAGGTGTCTGTCCCGAGGATATCTGTGCACGCCGTGTCTCACAGTCAGTGTCCTCACGCTGTGCCTCTCTGACCCACTGCAGTAGTGGAGGGGTGACTGTGGGAGACTGGAGGAAGGTTGTTCCATCACTATCCACGAAGGATATCTGCAAAGAGGCTAACTTCTCTGTCGCCTCCTCAAGTAGCTGAATGCCCGTCCTCCTGCTGAGGGCATCGGCTACAACGTTCCCCTTCCCAGGAGTATAGACTATCTCAAAGTCATAGTCCTGGAGGAACTCGAGCCATCGTCGCTGTCTTAGGTTTAGGACCTTCTGCGAGAAGATATACCTGAGACTCTGATGATCAAAAAAGACTGTAAAGCGCTCGCCCATCAAATAGTGTCGCCATGTCTTCAGAGCGAAGACCACCGCTGCCAACTCCAGGTCATGGGTAGCGTAGTTCTGCTCATGTGGCCTCAACTGTCATGATCCATAGGTGATCACTGCCCGCTCCTGCATCAGGACGCATCCGAGTCCGGTCCTTGATGCATCGCAGTAAACTACGTACCCTACTCCCTCCTCAGGCAACCTCAAGATGGGTGCGCTGGTCAATCTCTGTCTCATCTCCTGAAAGCTCTGCTGACATCTGTCTGACCACACGAAGGGTTTCCCCTTCCCCCTTAACGTATGGCAAAGCTGCAAAGATTTCTCCTTTGCCGAAAAGTGAAATCTGGTCTCATCCCCTGGATGAACCACGTTCCTTTCCTAATACAGTCAATCCCATCATGATTAGTTAATTCATGTCATGGATGATGTCATAAGGACTCGACGCTACTACCAAGATATCCAACCGTTACTCTCGCCTCCAAGGGTTGAGTCACACTGTCGGCATCAGTGTGTGGTCACTGGGTTTCCTCCAGTAAGAATCTCACAAGTGAGGGTCAAGTCAACAGTTTTTAACCAGAACCTCTTAGTAAAAACAAACAAAAGACAAGAAAAAAAAAGTCACCAAGGAAAGTATCTTTTATTACTTCAACTTAAAGAACAAGGACACAAGGAAACACAAACTATGAAGCTAGAGGAATTATGGGAAAAGGCCTCTATGCCTGGAGCTAGTCCCGCACTAGTCCACCCGCTTCCGGAGTTCCATGATCGTAAGATTCAGCTGCCTGAAGCTGTGCTCTCCCCTGAGGTTGGGGTGGACCTCCTTGTGGTGGTGGTGGTAGAGCCTCAAAGCGTCGCCCACCACCTGCTGCTCGGCCAGCTCCTCTGCCTCATCCGCCTCCTCCCTGCGGACCGCCACGGTCGAACCTCTGCCTCTGCCTAGGTGGTTCCTCAACTGTCTGCTGCTCCTCTGCATGGCGGGTCGGGCAGTCACGAGCCATGTGTCCCTGCCCGCTGCACGAGTATCACTACCTGTCTCTCGAAAGACTGGCTCCTCGCTGTGTGCCCCGCACTGTTGAGCCAGTGTCCTGAGGTCGTATGCCTGAAAGTCTGATCTTCCTGGACCCCTAATTCATCCATCGACTGCCTGCTGCAGATGAATCTGTCACGTGCCGCCCTACGGTGGGTCTCGGTGCTGGTGTAGAGTTAGCAAGGAAGCTCTCGATCAAAAGGGCCCGCCCCATTACTCCTGTCTGAGTCAGTATGCTGAGGGAGATCAGCGATGCCCTGATCTCGTGTCTCAAACCCTACTCGAAGGTCCGGGCCCAGAAGAATGGGTCCCGTACCATGTCGGTCGAGTAGCGCGAGAGATCAGTAAATCTCACCGAGTACTGAGCGACCATCATGCTGCCCTGCTACAGCTGAAGAAGCTCCTGGATACGCACTGCACGAAGGGTGGCTGGGACGAACTCCGAGCGGAAGATGCTCTCAAAGTCCGTCCAAAGTAGAGATGCCTCATCGTACACCTGGAGCATCAAGCTCCACCATCGTCCTGCTACTGTGTGTAGTAGGCTCGCAGTGAGAATCACCATGAGGTCTGCTGGTGTCCTCACTAGCCTAAACACACGTACCACTGCCTCCAGCCAGTCCTCGGCTGCCTGGGGATCCGTCTCCCCGCGAAACCTGGGTGGTCGCTGGCGCTGAAACTCATTCAGTGCACTGAGGCGACGTGCATCGTCAGCAGCTGGTACTGGAAGCATCGGTGGCTCGGCGGGTAGAGCTACCGCCGGTGCCACTGCTGACAGAGGGCCCTGCACCGAGGCCTCGTCGCTCGATGGGTTGTCGTCACACTCGACTCTCGGAACCCTAGCTGGCTGCCATCGTGGAGCCATCCTGAAAAGGAATCAGGTGCGCCACTGTCAGAACAGTATACCTGGTGAGCTGATATAAAGTAATCATAAAGAAAACTTGAAACACACACGCAATCAATGTTTTCGTGCATTAAGTCGGAAATCAGTAGTCAGGGTCCTGGTGTACGGATACGTTGGCCGCTGAACCAACACTAGACTCCCTGGACTGATAACCACACTCAATACGCTAAACATTATTGCTTCACATAGAAAAGGTTAGAGTTCATGGTAGAACTGAACTCCTCTGATACCAATTTGTCATGACCCGCCCTCGGGGTCCGTGCCGTGACTACCCCAAGCCCGCCTTCCATAGGCCAGGGGCTGGCGACTAGCACCAAGGCGTAAATCCCGGTAAAAAGGGAAGGCATTGTCTTTGTAAAGTAAACAAACACCACAGAGTAAGAAAGAAGAAAAGTACACACTAAGTAAAAACAGAATACAACTGAAAGTGCGGAAAAGTAAATGGGCCAGTATACAAACCCAAACTGAAAGTAAAGTACAACTCGAAAGGGAAAACAGCAACTGTAAAGTAAAAGCTGCTACACCGAGCTATCCCCTGGAAATCCCACCTGAAGGGTGGGTACAGATAGCTCCACTGCTCCACGGGTCCCACTGTCCGCTCCGAGTACGTCCCGCCCAGTGGTCCACCTCCAGGTACCGTCCTGCTCTGCAAGCCTCAACCACAATCAATGTTGTCTGTCGTCTGCAACCAACACAACGTAGTGCGGGCTTAGCCCGTGCAGGGGTGAGTATAAGATACTCAGTAGGGACCCCGAGACCCCTAAAGGTCTCCCAAAACCCACAAAGGATAAACCACAAAGGATAGATACAAACACGAAGTAACAACTGACACTGCTTAGGTATATGCTCATACATATACCTAAGTCATCAATCCCAATACGCTCTAACCTCTGAGCCCAAGTACAACTCAGTCCACACAGGAAAGTATACGTATTCCACACAGGAAAGCAAAACGAAATCCACACAGGATAGCACAACACAATCCACACAGGATAGCAACAGGATTCATCTCACACAGGTATACTTCTTCGAAAGACGATAAAGATGATCTCGGATCCATCTAAGTCGTCAGACCCATGAAGGATCGATAGGTAACTAACCCCCGCAAAGACCCACACAGGATCGGGCCCACACAGGACCTGTAGGCGCTGGTTCACACAGGACCGCTGAGCGCAGAGACCCACACAGGATCGGACCCACACAGGATCGGGACCACACAGGACCTGTAGCACTAATCCACATAGGATCGCTGAGTGTTGTAGTCGTCGTCGAATCCACACAGGATCTCTGTATTGTCGTCGTCGCAGTCCCAGTAGCAGTAGCAGTAGCAGTAGCAGTCACTGTAACAGTCGCAGCCAGCACTAGGGTTCCCGCACACAGCAAGCTCATTCTGGAGGGTCCGTTCCACGAGCCGAGAGGCTGATACATCAACTGTCACAAAGTCCAGAGTTGATGTATCCAAAAGTTCTGTATCGTCAACAGGAACTCAACGCAACAGACGGCGCGTCGATCGAACGCCCGGTCTGAGAGTTATTGGCTTTTTCGTCCCAGGGGCCCGGTTGGTTTTTAAGGAAAAACCAACCCGACTGTACTCCACCTGCGTCCAAACCTCGGGCGGAGTATTCCAAAAGATCTCTCTCACTAATAGGAACACAACAAAGCTGACGGCACGTCAATCGGACTTCCGTAGCTCAAGATATGAGCGTTTCCGCTCCGAAGGTCCGGTTGGTTTCGTGAACGAACCAACCCGGCCGAACTCAAATTATTCCGAAACTTTAGTGTGATATAAGGAATCGACCGTCTCGATCCAAGGATCGCATTGCCGCTAACGGTTCGTCAATCGGAGGTCCGTGTCTCAAGTTATGGCCAAAAGACCGAAGTTGTTTCGAAAACGGGGGGTCCGGGTTCCCCCCCCCCCCCCCCCCTTGGGTCGGCCCGAACCGGGTCGACCCGACCCGGGTCCGACCCGGCCCGGCCGGCGGCGGCGCGGCCTGGCGCCGCTTGGGGCCACGTGCGGGGGGCAAGGCCCTCTCTTCTTCTTAGCTGGCGGCGCGGCTAAAAGCCGCGCCTTGGAGAAAACTGGCCCCCCTCGTGGGGGCCTGCCTTGAGGGAAACGGGGGGGCTGCCTGCCCCCCTTTATGAAACCATCCCCCCCTCATAAAGGGGGGGCAATTAACTTGGTTGGGGAAATTTAATTCCCCCGGTCTTTCCCCTTCCGGCCGGCCCGACCTGGCCGGTCGGTTCTTCTTCAACGGACCGGCAAAGCCGGTCCCCTTCCGGCTTCCGACACCGGCGGCCCGGTTAGCCGCCGGTCCTCTCGTCCCGCCACGGCCCGGAACCGGCCGCGGCCTTCATCATTCGGTGCGGTGCTACAGCACCACGCCCCTCCTTCGTGGCCCCGCTCCGGCCGCGACGCCTTCGGTTTTCTTCGACGCGGCGCGACGGCGTCGCGTTCATGATAATCCTTCCACGGCGCGGCGCGACGGCGCCGCGCAATATAGCTGTGCGATCCCCGCGTGGTGCGACGGCACCACGCCTTCTCGTTCATCCGCAAGGAAATAATAATCAAGAACAAAGGAGGATTAATTCGGCCGTGTTTGTGCGGTCCGACCCCCCCTCTCGTTAGATGATAACCCTCAAATATTTATCCACAAGATTATCATGCTAAATCCAAGAACGAGAGTAAATAAAATAATCCACAACAAACCCCTACCTCAGTTTCAAGATCGATGATCGTCAAAGACCCGCGGAAGACAACGTCGCAGAGGTCGGGCGTGGCGGTAAACGTTCGTCAATTCCATTGACGAAGAGGTATGTCCGAAGAGGTACGTCGTTGGTGAATCTTCGTAAGACGACGAAGGAAGTCCGAGGAGGTAGCGGCGTTCCCTTTCGTTGATACGGAAGGCGTCTTCGATCTTCAGAAACAACCGGCTACGAAGAAGAGAGGAGCGGCGTTCTTCGTCGGAGCTTGAAGGTTCTTCGCATTCTTCGTCAAAGTTTGGAGAAGAAGAAGGAGCTCCAAAATCCTCTCAAGATGGCTAAACAAAAATAAAATAAGCTAAGGCTTATTTTATTTACACAAACATCCACTTGAATTTCAAAGGTTTGAAATTCAAATCAACCCACCTTAATTAATTTTACCAAGTTGTCAAACATTAATTTAAGGGGGTTATAGGGGAGTTTTGAGAGAAGATGAGGAGTTGGGGTTTGTGTGGGCCCCACCACACTTAATCCTCCCAAGGGAGGTTAAGTGGATGTGGGTCCCACCTTTGACTCCCTTTGGGAGAAGTTAACCAACAAAAATAAAAATAAAAAGTGTTTCCACATTTTTATTTAACTTCTTATAATTTCTCCCAAAACTAACTTTCAACCCACAATAAACACAACCTCGGAAAAGGTCCCCTTAAGCGAAAATCGGCACTGCGAGTTCATCGGTGCCCTCGGATTTTGATTCCGGGCACCGGTTCAAAAGTTAGAAATTCCCGCTCGTTCGTTCACTGAATGTACCCAAGAAAAACTTCGGAAATTGATTCCGGGCACTCCGGGCCTCGGAATCAGGTGCCTTCAGAAACCGCGTTCTTGTAAAATTCCAAAGAAAATTAAGAAAAAATTTCCCTTGAATTTTACGGGTCTTTACACCTCCTCCGCACCACAAGGAAGTGAAAACAAACCCTAAACAATAATATTTCACCAAATATACCCCAAATTAAACCCTAGGTATGAACCCTAACTTCTGGACACTCTATAAATTCATGAAAGAAGGAGGAAACCCTAAGGAGAAGGAAGAAATTGAAGAGAGAAACACTTACCCAAAACAATCTTGAAGAAAACAACCCAAAATATACCAGTATCTGAATTTTAAAACAGCTAAAAATTTAAGGTAGGTTCTAAAAAGGATGAGGAGATCATGTAGGAACTGGAATGGGGGAAAAGGAGTAAAAATAGAAGGAGTTATGAAAGGATCAATTTACCTCTTCAAATATGGGTGATTTTTGAAATCCAAAGAGGTTTCGCCCCATTTTGTGATTCTATGGAGCTCCAAATTGGGGGAGGAGAGAATGGTGGCCCGCCTTAGGTAAGTGGGCTCGGGTGAGATTTTTAATCACTGAAAAAAACTTAAAAGTTTAATGAGTTATTAAAGAATTAAAAATATTTTTAATGCAGGAAATGGGCTTTCGGGCAGGCCCAATCCCTTATATGAAAACTCAAATCCACCATGATTATAGATTTATAAATTTTTCAAATTAATTTTATAGTGTTCATAGTTCAGGGGATGCCATGTAGGAATTAAAATGGATGAAAAATGTTGAAAAATGAATGAGTTATAAAGGAATCAAAATTTATTTTTAAATCTAGAATTGGGCTCACAGTTTGGCCCAAATCATGAAAACTCACTCATTCCTCCAAAAATTCATGGGAAGCCCCCAAAACAAAGAAATAATGGAAATTAAATTAAAAATAACTTTAAAATAAGTTATGTATGTGAAAATTATCCCCACCATGAAAACTTTCCACCCCGTAAAGTCACAGTAAGGACAAAGCAACAAACAAACCCAATTGAGAAATCAAGAGGTACTCCATTTCCAGGTTTCACCCCCAAAGGCCAAAACACCTTCAGTGATCAATTAAGGAAGGAATACCCTCACAAACTAAACATACACCACTTTCCTAAAACAATAGAGCACATTCATTCTTTATTCCAAAAGAAAAATCCTCAAACACAATCTGAACAGGACTCAAACAATTTACCCAAACAAACAACAACATCAAACAATGTTACACTTACCTTGCTATAACTAAACCATTGGGAACTCTCCAATCTCAATGTTTACCCAAGTAAGATTTAGGTAGCTTGATATCTCTAAATGAGGCTACCTACTACCAATCCAATACCATGGATAAATCTATGTTACTAGTATGTGGGAACAAAAATAGGCTCCCCACCATAAGAGACAACCTATATTTTTTCCGAGATAGAATTAGGACACTAACAGGGGGAGGCTTGAACGGAATCCCTAGTATAAAGGGTATAATCCCATTCAAAGTTTACGAAGGAACATACATGAGAATCATAGTGGGTCACCCCACCATAAGAACTAACCATCTTAACCGACCAGCATGGGCTGACACAGAAAGACCCAAAAAAAATTAAAGATTTTGGAAGGGCGCAGGGTTAGTCCACACAGTTTGGGAAGCCGTGTACTAACTGTGCAAATCATTCTTTCTGCATGAATTCCTGGAACAGATTCACTAATAATCGTGCAAAAACTATTTCCTCAACATGTCTATCCAAATTTCCAACCATTCTCTAATGACTCAATGGAAACTAAAGGGGGGAGGGAATGACATTAGGTGATGACATGGGTATAAGTACCTCCACCTATTTCCACTGAACGGGAACAACATAAGAAGGATGATGACACCATAGGTTTAAAATATTCCTATCTTCTGTACTAAGGATAGGACTTTGTACAAGGGTTTAAATGACCCTGGTATTTCCTCTGACTACGAGCCAGCTTCTCTCCAAGACCTATGGCGGGAGCTCCAATGATTGAAGCATCTTCAGCCTCGCAGTTAGGCTTTGGAAACCCCTTGAACAAGAATTTTTCTTTTGGGGAAACTAAAAACTACACCGCAATACCCGATAAGTTTTCCAAGACATAACACATTCCAAACTCACTTTACCCTAACCCGATATTTCACTAAAACAAGGGCTTAGAAGATGCACACACAACAAACCTTGTTTATTTGGGTGAGAAACAATATAAGTAAAGAACACCTATACACACCTTCCTCTAAAATGGAATATTTTTAAGTTTTTCCAAGGGAGACAATCTCCCAACATAACAGAGACTCTCAGATGATTGACTGACTTTCACCTTTACGGTCAATCGAGCACAAGACATCATAAGGCGTCACTGAACATGACCACTACGACTAATATAAACAATGCATGGAGAGGGACCTTATACAACATCCCCAAACAACACACAATTCTAGAAAGTGGCCACAATATCCTATCATGACCATGTTTCCTACACTAGTGGTTTAACATGAACTCATGCTTTAAAGAAACTGTGAAGAACCCAGAGGCCCTTTTAGACACCATCAAAACTCTTATCCACACTAACAACCCTAGACCACTTCCACCTTCAATGAATCAGGAAACTTAAGAATATAAGGTCTCTTTCAACCTTCCATAAGCACTCTCCCACTACAAGAGGGTCAGAAAAACACAGAAAGGAACGGGTATAGACTCAATCTATAGATCTTGAGAAAAAAATTCCTTATATTAATCAACTGGAAGATTTTCCAATGGAGAAACAATCTGGGTTGCACTTTAGTTATGCATTAACCCTTAATGGGGGCATACCTTATCCAATGAGAGAACCCAAGGACCCAAAAAAGTTGGTCCATTGGTCAAAAGTGCCACAAACCAGATCCAAACACATGAAGGGAACCACCATAAAAGTTTCTCGAAACATATCTTAGAGGAGACTACTAACAGGTCCTTCTACCCATCTTACCGACCAAATACAAACCCAAAACACAATTTGAACAGGAGGGGCTCTTGGACTCAAAACATCCAAAAACATCAACATTTCCCAAAAAACACATAATATAAACCATCCCAAACAATTCATCAAGACATCATGTTTTTATTTAAAAACATTTCTTTGAAAACAAACGGTTCAGCTGTTAGCGCATCCACTAATGGTACCCCATGTGTCTTACACATGCATGTTTCTGTGCCACACTGGGAACCCTCCTCATATGCATCCTGAAAATCATCCATACGTTCCATCAACCATCCATAATCCCATATAAACCCATGCATGTGTTTGCTCACAAAAATACCAATGGTTAAAACAAGAATTATTTCCACTTTTCAAAACCAAAACGGTCAACTAACACATCCTTTTTCTCAAAACCGCTAACCACGATATCAAAATCCTAACTCACATCTTACAAAACTTTTCAGAAAGACACAACCATTTATAAATAACTCACTTTAAAGATATTCACATAAATTTCAAAACATCTCATCCCATTATAACACTCTTTGATTGTTTATAAAACTCTATTGGAAACACTTTTCAAAACCAACTTCAATATAGTTCATTCTTTCAAAAGATGTGTAAGCACACCATTTTCCATTTCAAAACAATTCTGAAAATTCTGTTCCACCATTTCATAAACCAATCCATTCCTTCTTTATTTGAAAATCATTTCACAAAAACTTTACACTTCATAAAACCAAGTCACTTTAAAACCAAAGTGCCAAGATTTCAAAACTAAAGAACAAAACAATGTGAGAGGAAAATAGTTTCAGTGTGTGACTTGGACATATGGTTGGAAGCCATATTCCAATAACTTCACCTCACAGAGAGTGTTCTAGGGAATATACCTTGCTCCACATGGCTTGTCAGGACCTGTGAGCTCACTGAGACCATTAACCCAACTCTCTTTTTATTTCCCCTAATCATCATCAACTAAGAAAACCAAAGGACTTAGATAAATCACGACTTATCCTAGAAACCTGAATCCTATCCTGAGGTGTAGTGATCAGGCACACTACCCATAACTATAATAAAAAGTCCCAAAAATCCTAACTCTAGACTATCCCGACTCTTCCCCAAATAACATGACCCAAAGAGTTAACCTGAACTTCCTTTCATACCATTTTGTCATGAACCGAATCTGGTCTCCATCAAAACCGGCACCAAACCAAGCCCGCGACAAGTCCTGAAGGGCGTTCCTGATCCCCACGGTCTGGAACAAGTGCCCATGTATCATAAAATGAAGTTTGGGAATGATTTACCTGAGTTTATAAACATTAAACAACAAACAAACTCAATAAATAAAATCTGGATTTTTCAACTAAAACTATCTTTTGAAAAATTTAAAAACTGAATTACATAATTTAAAATAGTGTTTAAAGACCATTAAAAAGGTAATAAACCAAATAAGAACATCCCAATATCCTCCACATGGAAAGAGGCACCACCCTCAATCCATCTCCTCAACACCACATCACAAACGACCGGTAAAAACCCGAACTGTTGGCACAAAAGTTGTTCCCAAACCTACAACATCAAAATAACCAAGTCTACTTACACCAAAGGGTGTAATTAGGGTGTGATACAATGCTCAGTAGTATACCACCACTAAGAGATTCCATGTGATAAACATTCGAAGATGAAAATCTTGCAAGTTTTCATAAACAGAAAATGCTAGTTACAATTTCTAAAAGATGCAACTTTAAAAAAATTAAAACATTTTTCAAGTGGGATATCATTGCGAATAAACACTTTTCAAAAAAAAGTAAACGCTACTTAATTTTCCATCCAACCATATTGTATGCTGATGGTAAGCACAAAGTAACTAATGAGCACAAGCAATAGGAAATAACCCCTAGGCACTAGCTCGTTGTGGGTCTCCGGTACCTCGTATCTCGGTGAGAGTAACCATCACAATTTTTGTTCTCGTGCACGATCCACTAGTAGGGAACATACCCATAACCTAGTGGTCCCCAATCATAAACATAAAAGTTTAGTTAGAGTTTTAAGCGTCAATCTTTCTAAGTGAAACTGAGGCCAAACCCCACGGATTCACTAGCATACTAGTACGCGTCCACCCACCTAGATACCCGGGTTTTCCCCTTGTTCTCAGACAAGTTACACAAGTCAATAAATATATTTTTCACATAAAAATATCATTTTCACATCACAAGTTCACCAAAAATCCCACATGTATACCACACAAGTCTAAAAATCCACTTTTTCATTCAAATGAATTTTGAAATCATACTCACACCAAAAATAGCCCACAACACATTTTGCACATCTTTCACAATTCAACAAATCTGTTAAAAATTTTATAAAATATTTCCCAAGATGTTAAACATCACATAACATCCCAATAACATGTTACATAATACCCTTTTCTTAAACAAAGTCCATTTTTCACATCACACTCATGCAAAACAGCCTGAAAACACGTTTCGCACCCAGAACACAATTTCATAAATCACGTCGACAAATTACAAAACATTACCAAAATGTTTTACAACATAACTGACTACATAATGTTTCAAAAACTCATTTTAGGAACATTATATCACCAAAATAGTACATAAGAAACCATTTCACACTTTGTGTAACACATTAAATCATTTTCAATTTTCATAAAACCAACCCAAGAGGTGCAACCATGGTTTTCATACAAAACCCATTTAAAAACCATAATTCAAATCCAAATCCATACCAATAACAATACAAAGCATAATTTTCAGCCCTATAAACATTTATTAAACCACCCCCATGTTTTATACAAATACCTCAAATAACACCATAGAAGGTACACATGAAAAACACATGTTTTCACAAATCACGTTCAAGAAGAACAACATGTTTTCACACATTAAAACCATTCAAAACCCCCATTACAAGGACCAACTGACATTAAGGAATTAAAAAATCATAACTTTCATCCCCTTTCAACACTAATAAATCGCTTTCATATGTTATAAAATACACCCAAACATTTCCACAAGATCCACACATGTAAAGCACCCAATTCCAAGAAAAAATGAAAATACAAAATTAAACACTTAACTAAATCCATCAAAAATAGTTTTTTCACCACACAAAACATAATTTAAACATACTAAATTAATAAACCAAGTAAGATAACTCATCATAAAATTTTTATACATGGAATCACCTACCTTTTGAGTCAAAACCCTTGAATCTTGGTGTGAAACCTCAACCGCACCTCCGCCGCACCACAAGGAAGTGAAAACAAACCTTAAACCATAATATTTCACCAAATATACCCCAAAGAAAACCCTAGGTATGAACCCTAACTTCTGGAAACTCTATAAATTCATGAAAGAGGGAGAAAACCCTAAGGAGAAGGAAGAAATTAAAGAGATAAACACTTACCCAAAACAATCTTGAAGAAAACGACCCAAAATCTACCAGTATCTGAATTTTAAAACAGATAATGATTTAATTTAGGTTTTAAAAAGGATGAGGAGATCATGTAGGAACTGTAATGGGGGGAATAGAGTAAAAATAGAAGGAGTTATGAAAGGATCAATTTACCTCTTCAAATCTGGGTGATTTTTGAAATCCAGATAAGTTTCACCCAATTTTGCGATTCTATGGAGCTCCAAATTGGGGGAGGATAAAATGGGGGCGCTACTTAGGTAAGTGGCCTCGGGTGAGATTTGGAATCACTGAAAAAACTTAACAATTTAATGAGTTATTAAAGAATTAAAAAAATATTTTTAATACAGGAAATGGGCTTTTGGGAAGGCCCAATCCCTTATATGAAAACTCAAATCCACCATGATTATAGATTTATAAATTTTCCAAATTAATTTTGTGGTGTTCATAGGTCAGTTTATTCTATTTAGGAATTGGAATAGATAAAAAATGTTTAAAAATAAAGGAGTTATAAAGGAATCAAGATTTATTTTTAAATATGGAATTGGGCTCACAGTTTGGCCCAAATCATGAAAACTCACCCATTCCTCCAAAAATGCATGGGAAAACCCCCAAAACAAAGAAATAATGGAAATTAAATTAAAAATAACTTTAAAATAAGTTATGTATGTGACAGTATGCACATAAAAAAATTTATGGAAAAATATGTCAACAAACATACTCTCCTCAATAGAAGAAAATTTATTGTGAGTGTCCTGAATTTTGGAAATGAGTTGAGAAACCTTAATCTTGTGTTATAAATAGATAGAATAAATTATTTTTGGTGTAAAGAGTATTAATAATATTACAAGCTCAGTTATGATATAAAATTATAACTTTCAACTATAGTTGTGCATGAATCCAAAATACATTATGTTGTCTCTACTTATATCTGGACCAAAACAACTCAGTAATGATATTGTTGTATATTTGGATCCATTAATCGAAGATCTAAAATTGATGTGGCATAAATGTGTCACATCATATGATGCTCATATAAGTTAATAGTTATATTAAGATCCATATTTTATAGGATGATAAATGACTTTCCTCTTTATAGAAATTTTTTAGGCTATATAATTAATGGAATTTTAGGGTGTTCTATTTGGAAGAATGTACACACTCAGTTAGGGTGAATCATTCCATGAAGACTATGTTTTTAAGACATCATAAATTTTTACCCTGATGATATAAATATTGATACTTGGTGACATCATTCAATGGAAATATAGAACAAGGTATAATATTGACTCTACTAAAGGGTGATCAACTCTTTGAAAAAGTAAAATATATTGACAGAGTTTTCAGTCAACCTTTTTTGAAAAACCTTTTGAAATTGTGTCGGAACAAGAGATCAATTTTATTTTAATTACTATAATATATTTTTTTATATGTCAGACATTTTCTTGATTTCAAGTATATAGAAAAAAAAATATATGATAGTGTTATTTTTGTGTTAATAAATGTACCAAACAAAACAAAAAATAGAATCAAGGCTAGGTTGGGCATGATTGACAGGGGTACTGGAATATTTGGAACTAATGAAGGGTGAAATATGAACATTTCATCATCTAAAATCTTACACTCTATCTAGAAAAGGAAAATTTTGATTTTTTAACTTCTTTAGTGAAAATTTTTTAGAGGTTTTTACATAAAATATCAAAAATGACATGTCAATGTGTTATTTGAAGTTATAGGGTCTAAAATCACATGAATATCATGTTTTTATATGGGATTTTATGTATGTCACTTTATGTTTCATTCTGTTCAAAATGTATGACATACATTAAGCATATTTTTCTTCTTTTTTAAAGTTCTATGTAGTAATTTTATTGACTAAATGACGTTTCCAATCATTAATCGAGATATTATAGTCAAGTTATGTGAATAGAAGATGTTCTTCCCACCATAATTCTTTGACATAATGGTCCACATGATGGTTCACTTTGTTAAAGATATTCAACTATACGGTCTACTACATTACATATGGATGTACCCTATTGAATGGTTTATAAATATTTTTAAAGGGGTCATCAAGAATCGAAGTATGACAGAAGGTTGTATTGTAGAGCAATATATTTATGAATAAGATATTGATTTTTTACCAATTATATATCAGATATTGATATAATTTTTCTCCCAAAATCTCATCACAACAGACACTTTATTAGTGAAGGGGTTTCCTAAATAGATATTGTTTCAATTATCATTATAGAGTGGGATCGGAATCACATTTACATTTTATATAATAGTGAATAGGTTTCTCCATACATTGAATACCAAGAAGTAATTCTTAGACATTTGAATCCATCATGGGAGAAAATATAGATATCAAATACACATAATCAATAGTTTATAAGATGGTTATGAGATCATATTTGTAAGGATTTATCTTCAAATCCAAGTCCAATTACTGAATGAATTTGATGGCTATCTAGGGGACCAAATCAATTGTATTCTCTTATACTATTTTTTTAATTAATGGTTATACATTCTATATAAAGGAACAAGATGAATGGAGTATGATTAGAAATAGTGGAGTTACACTTGTGTAAAAAGTGGTGCATGTATCTGGTTCAAATGAAAAAAAATCAATTTATGAAAATATGTTATACTTTGGAATAATTGAAAAAATATATGACTTGGATTATACATCATTTCAAGTGATAATTTTCCATTTTAAATGGTTTGATAATGGAAGTGTAGATAAAGTCGATGAATTGGGATTCATGAAGTTGAATTTTAGTGTACAAGGGTATAAGTATGTGTTGTTTATAATGTCATCACAAGTGGTGAATTATTTTATGTCTTAGATCTGATAAACAAGAATTGGTCAGTTGTTATATTGGTGAATAAAATAACTACAAGTTCAGATAAAAATTCAATTGATGGTGACCGTTTCATTGGGTGATCATGATCATTTCACAGTGATCCCAATATAGACATCATCTGAAATGTTAGAGGGGACCACAATGAGGGAATTTTGATACTTTATAGAGGATATAAATCCCTTAAACCTTCAATGAAAAAATAGAGTTCAATGAACATGTTAATTTTTTTTTATTATACTATTCTTTTACTCATAATATTATGTGTTATCTATATCATTAATGTAATATAAATTAATTTTTTAACTACTTTTGTAGATAATGACTTCTCCACAAACTAATGTTACTAGTATCAAGGAAGAACGGACTATCAATGATGAAACTATGTAATTATTAGGGGATCAACAAAATTTAGATGAAAAAAAAGATTGGTGTAAAATCATAATGATAAACAGAGTTATCAAGTAAAGGAGAAAAAGGTATAAAATTTGAGGATGGATGAGATCAATGGGCCAACATATTAACCATAACAATTCAATGTTCATTAGTTACATTGAGGTCACAACATAAATGCACTTGCCAAATTATATAGATATGTGGAATAATTTCATACCTCCATTAAAGATAACCATTTGGAGAGATATTAGGGTAATGTTATGATATTTTTTCTTTATTTTACCAAAAAATTATGTAATGAAACATTTATTTACTTTTAATTATCTATTTTAGAGTTCTTTTATTTTAGATAATTTCCATAATATATTTTTCTTAATGATTGCTGGAAGAGTTCATAGAGGATTCTAAACACTTATGACAAAGAATCATCTCAGGGATACTGAGGGGAATGTAAAACCCCACCCACCAACTATGTATAAACACATTATAAACATGGAAACATGGAAAGATTTCATTAATAATTGTGATGATAAATAATTTTAGGCACATTATAATCAATAATATTTTATTTAGAAATATTTATTTTATCCACTTTGATTCAAAATTATTAATTTATCTAATAGAAAAGGAGTACTGAAAATAAGCAACAGGCATCAAAAACATTATACTCTGAATATAAAGTAAGGATGGGGTACAATTCACTTTAGAAGAATATATATGTGTTTTAAATGTAGATTAAATGTTTTATGTGATATGAAACACCATATGTTACTTTTTTATATACATATTAATAAATTTTAATCCAAAACCACTTCTATCCCACATCATGTGCTATGTAAGGAGGCTCGTCTAAATAAAGAGGGATAACTAGTAGATTAAAACACACAAATAGTATGGGAATCTTGTATAAGTATGACGTAATAGTAATTTGTTATTCTTTGTAAAAATATTACATAAAAATATGTATTTATGTTCATATTTTTTTATTTGGTTTAAACTCAAGAATTAGCATTGACTACACCTAAAGATAAAATACTTTAAATAACTTTTAAGCATCTATAACAATATGGTTGGGTTAGAGGTGTGTGTTTTAGTGTATCACCTCGAACAAATTTAGAGAATACAATGACACAAGGAGATACATAGGAGATGATAAAAGGCATGCAGTGTAACACCTATCATTTCATGGTGTTTTTTATTAATTAATTAATTTAAATAATTTTGATTTGTTTTGATTTACTGAGAGTTTCTGATTAAATTTTAAAATTTTCAAGGGAAAAGGTATTGTGCATGGATTAAGCATAGTTAGGAGTAACCATGCTCAGACCATGCCTATGGTTATTTCAACAGGACAATGTTAATTTTCATATCTTCATAATGGTTTTCTCAACTGTGGACTTTCCTAGGGGAAACCATGTGTCACCTTGATATTATACAGTAGGGATCGCATGGTCGGTGCATGGTTTAGTAAACCAGGAACCTAAACCATGTGTGATGTCCATAATTTAAGATATATATATATATATTCTTTTATTTTTCTTTCCCTCTTTTCTTATTTCTTTAATTACTCCCCCTGTCCCTTATCCTGAGATTCACCACCCGAGACCCCCCCTATGTTGCACACTCCCTACTCCATAGACCTCCCTCGTGATATTTTTCTCCATATTTCTTTAGGATTCTCATGTGAACCACCAAGTTAATGCCTTAGTATCCCTCCTCCTTCCTTTTCAGGAATTTTTATCTTCTCCTTATCATCATGTTCATTCATACAAACCTTGGGTCAAAGGTTTAACCTGTTTTTTTCAGATTTAATCCATTTTTTGTGTGTGTTATGGGTATATTGGGTTGGATTTATGTGTGTTTCGGAATATTAAACCAAAGGTGAAGTGATTCAAACCATTTCAGTTCTCCCATCATTGATTTTTGGTAAGTGTTCTTTTGAACTCCCTTGTAATACATGTTATAAATTTATTTCATGAATTAAATTCCTTTTTATAAATTAGAGAGCCTATTATATGTCATAATATGCTTGAAATAGTTTTGTATTTGTTTTTAGAACTTGGAATGGGTTGTATCCACATGCCATGTATTTGCAAAATTGGTCGTATGGCACCTCAAAAACATTTCAAGAATTTTACCATGGATTTGAATGGGTGTGGAAAACCCTATTGGGTATTATTTGATTTCAAAAGTGTTTAAAGACATGGAATAGACCATAATCGCATGCCAAGTATTCGATTAAATTCTCATTTTGATTTACAAAAGGGATTTGGATATTTAAAAAAAATGTAGATGGTTTTATTTTTAAAAGGGATGTGTTCATTTAAAAGGATTTTTTTATCTTCTAAAAAACTTCAAAATGATATTTAGTCCTTGAATTCTCTAAATTTTATTTATACACACACACACACACACAAATATATATATATAAGTGATATCCTTTTACATATTCACTCATAGCAATAGGAATATGTACATTGGTTTAAGGTGTGAATATATATATATATATATATATCAATATGCATATGTGTGTTTAAGTGTGAAGTGTGGTTTGGTGTTTATTGGTATTTCCCTTGGATTTATGTTTTTTTTCAAATAGTTTTGTAAAGGTGTTTCCAAATTTATATACACTATGTAATAAGTGAAAGGCCTGGTTGGAAATTTGTGAAACGGTGATTGGTTGATTGTTGTTTGTTCTCTTATAGAGCCACCATGTGTTGTTGTTTATGTTATTCTTATCTATGCGGTGGATGATTTATGATGTGATTCATGATGTGTAATGAATTGTGGATCTTTTAAAGGGTAGTGTGGGAGGTGGGAATGATGTGATTGTAGTGTTAGCCTATGGATTTGTTATTATCATGAGATGACACTTATATTAAAAGTGTCCTACCTCCTTTTAATTATTTCATGAGAGACCTTAGGAGTAACATCCCCCGTTCTGGAACTATCTCATGTAGCCAAAATGGGTTGGTTATAAGACATAGAGCATGCCTCCCTATACACCGAATGCTAATGACTAGTATCGGGGGTGTGATAGGTATAGTAGGGAGGCTATACCCCTTATTTTTAGAGTTACAACATTGTAGAATAATCTGTTAACAATAAATAAATATCAGAGTGTGGAAATAATGGAAACAGTATAATACTACGGAAAACCAACAATAGAATCCAACTGAATAATCTAATAAATAATAAATTAATAATGTAATGACATGATGGAATATAACTAAATTTAATGCTACAAGTAATACAAAAAAAATACTAGCATACTCATATGAGGACTCAAAAGTCCCCAGTCCCAAACCCCATATCGCTTATGCCTCCAAACTCCAGCCCATCCAATAAGAAAACAATCAACAGAAAGGTCATTTTCCCTTATCTGAACCTACATCCATATAATATGCCTGAGTACCAAACGGTGGCCCAAATACGGTGTGTGTATGACTTAGTAGGTCAACACCACCATGTCTAAACATAACCAGTCTGATATTAAGTGTATGAAATAATGAAATAAATAGGTGTATTAATTAATTAGAAAATTAAATTAATACCACATCAACCTGCTTCAGCACCATACCAAAATGTCTCAAAACCATGCCAATCATAACCATATCACCATGCTAAAACATAGCATGCCTCTGTGCCATGTCAGAATGTCTCTAAAAATGTCTCGCAACCATGAAAACCACAAACTTATAACCAAGGTATAAATCACAAAAATATGTGTCAAAACCCACTATATAAGCATTTCAGCATTTTATTAAGGCTGAGCACAGTAAATAAGATTTTCAATATCTATGAGGTTTAATCCTGATATATAGGCATTTCATCATGTATTAGGGCCAAGACTAGTATATAAGAATTTTAGCATGTGTCTCTGGGCATAACCCACTATGTAAGAATTTTAGAATGTTTCAAGGTATAGCTCAGTTTATAAGCATTTCAGTATGTAAACTGGGACAACACCCCATATAAGAATTACAAAATTTAAATCACAACACATGTCATAGTAGCAAGGATATCACAATATAACATATTAGGGATCAATGGTTAATTATGACAATTACCATTTATCTTCCAATTACATATTTCATTTATAATTTGTTCATAAATAATAACATTCTGGTTATCTTGATAAACTAGAACAATCCAAGGGGGGTCTATATCAATTAATCTCCTAAAATCCATGTCATACTAAATACACTTTAATCTATTCAAAAATTACTTTATAATCAAGGGTTTTCTCACCTGAATAGTATCCATAAGAAAGTTCAATACCAATTGGATCCAATGTGACTCCAAGGAATAATCCAATTCATTATTTAATTAATTCAGGCACATGCTATGATGGCGTAATTACAATATTACACATACTTAACAATTATCAAGCTATAGGGTTATGTTTTACATGCCCTACATTGAATCAACGAAGAACACAATGCTTCCAATGGAAAAAACCCATGAGGAAGAAGGTGCAGATGATCGCAAGAAGGATCCTAGATTAAAAATGATATAGATCAAAACCAACAATGCACATGATCAAGAGATTACACTGCAAAAGTTGTTGAACAAATGGAGAAGAAGGGAAAACCCAACCAAAACCACTAACTTGGGATAAAAAACGTAATTAGGATATCCATAAACAAGAGAGTCACTCCAAAATCACCTGGATAAGAGCCTTAGGATGAAAGTAGGAAAACTTCATATGGGTGAGAAGGAAAATCATCTGCACGACACATTTAAAATCCTACTCGAGAAATTACACAGAATGTAATTCAGTTACACATCATGTATTTCTTTTCAAAGGGATACTCTGAAAAACCCATTACCATGACTGAATATTTAATTCGCATAAACATTACACGACATGTAATGGATTCACGGTGTGTATTCACTTCCCGTCATGCATCAGTTCATGACATGATCCTGGAGGATTTTACAAGTTCTGTAACCCATTTACATAGCATGTAAATGTCCTATTGATAATTTTCAGCCCATTTTCCTTATAAAACCTGAACCCACTTTAGGGATTCTCAACTTACTGAGAACCCTTGGTGATAATTTACCCATTTATATAGGTACTCCATTAATTCAAATGAAAATCCTTGAACCGCTCCCTTTTTGAATCCTCTCTGGTTTTATAATGTTTCTTCACAACCTAAGCCTGTTTTTATTAAAACAAACAAACATTCATGGAAAAACATGACCACCATGCTTTAAAGATGAGGAAAAACTGAACAAAAATAAGTTTAACAAAAAACTCAGGGAGATGGATGCTTGGAAAAAAATACAAGATCTTATAACCTACCCCACCATATAATATCTTATCCTAGAGCTGATCCAAACATCACTATGGGTCCCCAACAAAAAAGTCTGGACAATGTTCTTGCATATCATACTCCCTCTCCCATGTCTCCTCCTAAACTCACCCATGATGTTAGTAAACTCGAACCAATGATATAGAAAAAAACAAAAACTCATAATATATACTTCAGAACCTTAATAGTTCTCTCAGATTGACTGTCAGTTTGAGGATGATAGGTCGTACTGAAAAGAACCTATGATTCGAGAGGCTTATGAATACCCTAATATAACGCAATTTGAAATGAGGATCTAATTAGAAATGATACTCCTCAAAACATTGTGCAGTTGAACTACCTCACACATGAAAATACTATCCATATCATCAACTATGAAGGTCTCCCTAATAGGAAAGAAGTGGGATACCTTCATCAGTCGATCCACTATCACCCATACAATATCATTCTTATGGGTTTTCCTAGGTAATCTTTTCACAAGATCTATAGTGTCATCATTCCTTTTCACTCAGTAATGGGAAAAGGATAAAAAGTTCTATCTGTCCTCTGATGCTCAGCTTTTACCTATTGACAAGTGAAACATCTCACCACAAATCCTCCTACCTCCTTCTTTATTCCTGAACACTATTATTGTCTACAAATATCATGATACATCTTTTTAAAACTAGAATGCACCACCCATCTAGAATCATGAAACTCCATCATCAGCTCCTCACATAAGCCCATAGAAATCCATACTCAACCATGAAAAAGAAGAGAAACATATCTGCTAAGAGACCATACTTATGTAATCTCCCCACCATATAAGATTTCTCTCAAAACTAAGCCTTGTAGATCAGATAACTACTTGGTCTTGATTCAGTCTAAAATAACAAGTATGATAGATGTCGAAGTGAGAGATACTTATCCCTAAGACTCCAACACCTCTAGATTCATGTTTGCAAAAAAATCCATTACCCACCACTCATCGCAAGATTCCCATACTACCTATATATTTATCTTTTGGCTCAATTCATTGGAAAAAACATTTCCCTTTCCCATTGTACAATCCAATTAATAGTTGAAAGATTGAAAATACTCGACCCACATACTCTACCAAAGGTTCAGGTCCCACTAAGAAAATATATACCTAAGGGGCTTGTGGTTTGTGTATACTGCAAACCACTCACCGATAAGACTATGCCTCCAGTATCTTAGGTTATATACCACTACTTCTAACTCTATATTATGAGTAGGGTAATTCCTCTCATGCAGTCTTAGCTGTCTGGATCCATAAGCAACCACTCAATCCTCCTGCATCAAAACTACTCTGAGACCAACTGTAGATGCATCATAGTACATGGTATATGATTTACCCAAACAAGTAAATTGAGGATAGGTGTTCAGGTCATCCTTCCTTTTAGCTCCTAAAAATATCTATCCCAATTATTAAACTAAAAAACATCACCCCCTTTTTGGTCAGCACTGACATCGGTGCTGCCAAATGGGAGACGTCCTGGATAAAGAACTGATAATAACCTGCTAAACCCAAAAAGCTCTAAATCTCAAATACTTTCTTAGTATGATCTCAAGATACCATAACTACAACTTTATTTAGGTCCACTAACACTCCTACCTCTGAGATGACATGACCCAAGAAGTACACATTACTAATCCCAAAACTGTATTTATTTATCTTGGCGTAAGGTCAATTATCTCTAAATGTACTTAGGATGATGTCAAGATGTTGGGCATGCTTATCTTCTGATTTAGAGTACACTAATATGTCTTCGACAAAAACCACTACAAACTAGTCTAGAAAAGGAGGAAAGATACTATTCATCAAGGCCATGAATACCACAGGTGCATTGGTAAATCCAAACAGCGTCACTATGAATTCATAAAATTCATACCTTCTCCTAAAAGTAGTCTGAGGTTTGTCTAATGGTCTCACCCTCAAATGATAGTATCATAATCTCAAATCGATCTTGAGGAAGATATTAGCACCTCTTAGTTTATTGAAGAGATCATCGATGCACATAAGAGGATATTTATTCTTGACCGTCATCTAGATCAATATTTGATAATCTACACATAAGTACAAAGACCCATCATCCTTCTTGGTGAATAGAACTTGAGAACCCCAGGGATATGTACTAGTCCATATGAAACTTTTAGATTTCATATCATCCAACTGAAATTTAAACTCCCAAATCTCTACTGGATTAATTTTATAAGACTGGATAGAAATAGGCTCTACTCCTGGCACCAACTCGATCTCTTGAATGAGCAAAAATCTATAGAAATCATCCGAAAAACATCCCATATATGGTTTACCACTATAAATAAAAAATAATGATACATTTCATCATCATCTAGAGAAAGATTGGAAATTTGAGTTGTGAGGCAATCCAACCTGCATTGAATTGGTCTTGCAAAACCAGCCTAAATATTCCACTCACTTTGGTGAGAATAGATGCCTCCTGGAGATAATAAGGTAACTCTCCACTGATAATGGTTGATATGATCATAGTATATAACTAACCAACCCATACCAAGAATCAAATTGAAGCCTGACATTTCTTGCATGAATGGTTCCCACAATAAATAGAAACCACCAATATCTATAGAACAATCCTTACAATGTTTTATTTTCTCTTACCACACTCCCAATGATGTGTTGATGGTCAAAACACCATCTATGTTTTCCACATCCAATCCCAAACCATTTACAAAAAGAGAAGATAAAAAGGAATGAGATGCTCCTCTATCAAACAAAAAACAAGAAAGGTTTAAAGACACAAGAATTTTACCTCACACAATAGACACTCTTACATCCACACTAGTCATAGTAGTATACATAATGTTTAGTTAACCATCCTTTCTACCCTTGGCTTCAGCTTGACTCCCCTGTTCTATTGTCTCTGTTTGGTATTTTCATTCCTACACTGGGGTACCACATCCCCTACCTCGACCAAAATTTCCTATAGAACATCAGCTACTTGTCTGCTGAGAATTAGCTAATTTCTTCCTATAATTTGATACCTATCATGATCTCTTTCCACTACTCTGCATTGAATTCCCCTAAAAAACTTTGCTGGTATCCCATTATGTTGCATGCATGACACTCCATGGTTGGGTATGGACACTGTGGTTGTTTATAGCCCATATTTCCACACTGATAGAATTGAAACAAAACTTGACCTTGATATGGATGACCACTTCTATGACTTATCTGACCACTATTACCATTTAAAAAACTATCATGGAGACACTTCATTCCATTATAATAAGAGTTCATAGTTTTCCCTGTTGAAATAGCCAGTCCACTGCATGGGAACTCTCTCAAATTCTATTCCATAATGAGTTTCTGATTCATAACATACACAAAACATCTCATATGAAACACATTCACCTGTGATCTAAACTCATAGTGAAGACTATTCTGAAATTATCTCACCCTAATGATCTCATCAGCTACCAAAGATGGAACAAAGCACTGTAAGTTAGTGAAATGTTCAGTGTATTCCAGTACTGACATACCCTCCTATGTTATGTGAATGAATGAACGGTCCTTATCATACCTTAATGTATCAAGATAGAAATGGATTGGTAATTTAATCTCAATATCATTCCAAGATAACTCCTCTTTTCCCCTTCTTGCTCCAGGATGTCCAACCAATGCTCTGCTGGTCCATGAATCATATATGCAAGATTCACCCTCAAATCTGTGAGTATCTAAAGATGCCTAAAGATCATCTAGATGGACTCAATCCAAAACTCATATGCCTAGGGACCTCCCTCCTCAATGAACATAGGCAGATGCTATATTTGTAAATCTATCTTCAACTCAAACATCAAAGGCATGGTGTGAACATTCTCTCTTTCAATGGATCACATGACCCTCCGGAATATGTTACTAAGATAAAAATACATCTAATCCTCAAGAACTATAGGAAGCTATGGTTTAGCTTTGCTAAATGCGTTTTTATTTCCACACTCCTAATGCTCAACTAGAAGACAAGGAGGATAAATTTTCTCTACATGACAAATTCACTCCTTAGAACACTAGCTATAACAAGGTTAACCTCAGCAGGTGACAAAAATAGAGAACCACTTCTCCATGTCTCTCTCAACATGGATTACAAGTGTTTTAGCATGACAAAGTAGTTTATTTCTTTCAATTATCATATATAACAGGTATCTCGTATTACGGTTCAAATAGGAAAATATATATATCACATGCAATAAATATATCCCTATCATGAATAGTGCATGTCAATATATATCCCTATGTGCCTATTATGATTCATGCATACTCATCCTATGCCATAACAAGCCATGAGTATGAATCTCAAGAACTAATAACATCATGAAATTATAACAACACACTACATGTGAATCACTCAAGATGAAATAACATCAATTGTAATAAGAATACAATAAAAATATAAATCCACCCTTGAGAATTTGGATTTTCCACCGTACATGGGTTAGTTACTCTCATACACAAGATCATCACCAAGTCCCGACACATCCTAGTCTCCTTTATACCTTTCCCAAATAGTAAATAACAAAAAAGAAACATGGTGTGCTTTGATACAACTTTATAACAACCCCTAATCTAACACACTCTCACGTGACTGAAACTGGTTGGTTACGAGACCTTAATCACACCTACCTATACAATAGATGATGTTGACTAGTAGAGGGTGTGTGATAAGTATATTAGGGAGACTATACCCACTATTTTTGGATTTACAACATAGAAAAATAATCTGATGACAGTAAATAAATATCAGAGTCAGAAAATAATGGTAATAATATAATACAGTGGAAAACCAACAATAAAATCCAATTGAATGATCCAATAAATAATAAAGAAATAATGTAATTTTGTGATGGAATATAACTAAATTTCATGCTATAAGTATTATAATTAACATACTAGAAGACTCAAATGAAGACTCAAAATTCCTTAGTCCTAAACCCCATGTTGGTTCCACCTCCAAACTCCAGTGATTCAGTAAAAAAAACAATCAAAAGTAAGGTCCATTTATCTTGTCCAAACCTATATCCATGTAATCTGCTTGGGTACAAAACGGAATCCCAAATAGGGTGTGAGTATAACTTATTGGGTCAAAAACACCATGTCTAAACATAACCAGTCTGATAATAAGTATATGAAATAATGTAATAAATGGGTGTATTGATTAATTAGACAATTACATTCATACCACATCGACATTCTTCGGCACCATGCCATAATCTCTCTGAGAATTTCTTACAACCATGCCAACCATAACAATATAACCACGGTGAAACATAACCTACCTCAGTGCCATGTTGAAATGACTCTAAGAATGTCTCACAACCATTCCAACCATAACATTATAAACAAGGTATAAATCACACAAATTTTGGTCAAAACCTGCTATATAATCAAATCAAGGTTGAGCCCGGTATATAATAATTTCATCATGTATTAGGGATAAGATTAGTATATAATAATTTCAGCATGTATTAGGGATAATACCAGTATATCAGCATTTCATCATGTGTATCTGGTCATAGCCCACTATATAAGCATTTCAACATGTTTTGAGGCATAGCCCAGTATATAAGAATTTCAGCATGTAAACTAGGCCAATGCCCCATATAAGTATTATAGCATTTAAATCAGAACACATGTTATAACAATAAGGATTTCATAATATCACATCATCGGGATCAATGGTTAATTATGAAAATTACCAGTTATCTTCCAATTACATGTTTCATTTATCATTTATCCATAACCAATAACATGTTAGTTATCTCAATAAACAATCCAATTCAAGGTGAATCAATATCAAGCAATCACACAAAATCCATTTCGTGTTAAACATAATTTAATCCATTAAATAATTCCTTTTTAATCATGGGTTCACTCACCCAAACGGTATCCATAATCTAGGTCAATTCCAATTTGATCCAAAGGTAGTCCAAGGAATAATCCATTTCATTATTTAATTAATTTAGGTGCATTCTATGATTCCACAATTGAAATATTGCACATAATTGACAATTATGAAACCATAGGGTTAAGATTTGGACCCCTACCTTTAACTGAAGAAGAATGCAACACTTCCAATGGAAAACACCCATGAGGAAGATGGTGAAGATGACTGTCAGAAAGATCCTAGATCAAAACAGATCAGGATCAAAACCAACAACACACACGGTCAAGAGATTACACCACAACAGTTATATAATATAGAGGAAAGAAGGTAAACCCCAACCAAAAACACTAACTAGATATCAGATGCATGATTGGGATGTCCAAAAACAATATAGGTTCTCCAACATTTATTATATGAGAACCCTAGGTTGAGGGTAGGAAAGAAACATGTAGATGAGAAAGAAAATAAGCTACACAACACTTTTAAAAACCTGCTTTAGAAATTATATAGTGTGTAATTTAGATAGATGTTGTGTATTTATTTTTAGATGGATACACTAAAAAAACCCATCACCTCGGCTAAATATTTAATTTTCCCAACATTACATGACGTTTAATAACTTTATGACATGTATTCACTTCATTTCATTTATCAGTTCATGACATGAGACTGGAATCTTTTACGCATCATGCATCCTATTTACATAGTGTGTACTTGTCATATAGACTGTTGTCAGCCTATTTACTTTATAAAAAGAAAACCCCCTTTAAGGATTTTCAACATACCAAGAACCCTAGGTAAAAAATGACCCATTTATACAAAGACTCCATTAATTTAAATGGAAATCCCCAAACCACTCCCCGCATGGATCCACTCTAGTTTTATCAAGATTCCTCATAGCCTAAGTTTATGTTTATTCAAACAACCATACATTCATGACAAAACCTAGCCACCAAGTTTTAAATATAATGAAAAAATCAAGTGAAATAAATTTAATTTAAAATTTATAGAGAGATATAGCTGAAAAAAAGTAGGATCTTATACTAGGCTACTAAGAAGGAGGTCAAAATACATTTCTATGATATTTGAGATTATGCCCTAAGGATTCATCCCTAGTTTTATGTAATACCTATCTAGTGGGGTTTCATTAATAATACATGGTTAGAGTGATTCGGTTAACAATTGTGTGACCATTAACCTTCTAGGAGTAGCTCTACTTTGTGTATCTCATACTTGTCACATTAGTCCCTATGATGTTTCCATAAGATATGTATGGTAGATTATTCCTTATTGTATCATGAGCATGTGATTTTATTTTTATATTATTTATTTGATTCCATGTTGACTCTTTTATGATTGATCATTGATATTATGTGTATTTCCTTATGACAGTATTGTTTTATCTTGTGACTTGTATGGCATCACTTGGTGTGGTTTTGGTTCACTTTCAAATGAGTTATTTTAAAATGGTTTGAAAATATGATTAAAAAATAAAATTGGTTTGGGTATTTATTTAAGAGTTTTAAATAAATGGTCTTTCCTTGAAATGGTTTATGAAAATGAGATTTTCATAAGATGTTTGAAAAGGAGGTAAAAATATTTATGGCTTGATTTCCTAGTTTTAAAAGTTTAATGTAAAATGTTTAACAATACATGGTTTCGTTTTTATAAAAAGGATAGTTGTTAAGAAAGTGTACTTGTGATTTGGTTTTATAAAGATTGTTAAAACAGACACTTTATACTATATGTTAAAAATAGTGATTTTTAAACTATTTTATGAAGTTATTTTCATAGATTCAGTGAGTTATGGTGGCCTACTGAGTGTTTATGTGCTCATACCTCTTTTATCATATTAGTTTTAGGTTCCTAGTTCTTATTATTTGGGTTTATCTTAAGAGTATTGATTTATCTGAGGTTATTTTTTATTTTATTTCATTCATCCTATGGTTCCCTTTTTGTGATTTAATAGGACTTATATCTATTTTTTATATAATTCCCGGTTTGTGGCCCTTTATTTGATTTATCTTAGTCCACTTAGGCTTTTTATTGATTTCTATGGATGGGGGTTAGATATATCTTCTAGTGGGTGAAGAAAAGCCTTTGTAGGAGGGTGTCTTTTCTTTACATGAGAGGTTTTTCATAGGGTGAAGGAGGTTTTTTGTGCTTGCTTTCTATTTGGATGTTTTCCTAATTTTGATATTAGGTTATTGTTTATTTTTTTTATCTAGAATAAATGTACAATGTATGGACATGCAATGCTGGAATTTTATTTATTTTTCTTTTGTTTAATTTACTCTGACTATTGGGATGTTATTCCCAAGGGTGTTCTTATAATTCTCAGGCATTAGTTTCTATACAATGGTGATTTGGAACACACTTTGGGACATGTGGCGGGCTGGTTCGGGCATCTGTCTGATAAAAATACCAGGTTGGTTCATTATAAAATCATATCAGAGGTTTGGTTTCTTATTTTCCGTATAATCCTATGTATTTGGAATGACCTCTATTATTTAGGGTGTTGGTAGTTTGGGAACAAGGTTGTTGATACTTGAGAGATAGGTGTATGGAGAGTGTCACGTGATCTTTATCACCCTGGGCCTCATATTTCCATGAGTAATTTGGGTTTTTACTTTGATTATGGTTTTCTACATAGCATTTTGGGGTTATGGTTATATTCTTATGACAGTGGTGTTTTGGTCTTCATTGGTATGACTTGATTTTCCTTGGGGATCATAAATGATATTTTGGGATGCTAATGATGAAGGAAATTAGGACATGTGGTTGTTTTATAGGGCCTGACAAACCATGAAACAATGAAACTCTTGATTATAGATGCTCCACATGAACTAATGCATGATTTTCATGTGGTGGTCAACCATGTGACCTAGTCAATCATGTTTCCACATCCTAGTTTCTTTTGTTATTTAGACTATTAAACCTTGGATTTCCTTGGTGTTATGGAAAAGGAATAAGGGTCACGGTCGATCATGTGATATGTCGGTATCTTTGGTTGAGGCTTGTGTTATTCCCTTGTTAATGGTATTGTGAATGTGATGTAAAAAAATTGTGGGGGTGAAAAATTATTTCACAATAAAAATGTTTTTGGGTTTAAAGAAAGGATTTTTGGATTGTTTTTAAAATGAGGACGATTTCATAAAATGTTTTGAAAAAAAATTGATTTTTATTTAAAATTTGGAAGATGTTTTATGTGTGATTGGTTTTTCTAATAAATTAATGAGTGTTTTAATGGTTTTGTTTCCACTTTTAAGGGAAACTAGTGTTTTTTAAATTGTATTTTTACCCTTAGTTTGTGTATTTCAATGGGTAAAGGATTTGAAAATTGTTTAAAATGAAAGATTTTTTATATATTTTGAAACTTGGAATTGTGGTTTATTATTAAAAAAAGTGATGTTTGTTTTGAAAACAGTTTTAGAAACATTTTAAAATAAACCATGTTATGTAAGGGTTTGGGGTTTGATTTTTTACAATGGTTTCCTTTTAGTTTTAAAATAAAGAAGTCTCAATTTTAGTGGTTCCTTGGTTTTCAAAATGGTATTTGGGGGGGACATTGCTTTCTTTAGTGAAAGCATGTATTTTTTTATGTTGTATATTTTGGGATATATTGGTGTGTTTTAGGGGACATGAATGTTGGTTGTTATAATCTCCCCCCCCCCATAAATTTCTACTATAAAATTAGAGTGTTCATCTTTGAGTTCCTTCCAGCTTTGTTTGACACTGCCCAAGCTCCAAATAGAGCAGAATGTGTTGTTTAATTCTTGGAGTGTTGTTCCTTATATTCCTCTACATTAGTATTTCTTTTGTGGATATCTATATATCATTGGTTCTAGAGGTTTTGACCAATGATCCTTGGCTTGATGGTTAAATCAATGAGGATCAATTTTCCACTAGACCCTTAACTGAGCTTGGTTTGGAAAATTTCCTTGGTTCTTTTTTAGAAGTGTTTGAAGTTTCATGGAAGAGTGGACATCGTTCAAGGTAAACTTCAGGTGTTTAGTTTCATCTCTTGTGTATGATGACCTATTTTGGGATTTTTTTTTTGTTGAATTTTGGAGAAGTGTGGCTTGAGGTAACCTTTCTCAGTGTTTTCTTTAGGTGACCATTGTGAGCCTAATTTCTTTTGGGAATTATTTATACCTCATTTTTTATGTTTTTTATTTAACTTATGAGGTGTAGGTCATGGATAATTTATATATTGTTTCCTTGTATAGGTAAAGAACATATGGATAATACTTGGATACTTAGTGTTTAGTTTTTCTATTGATTTTTGGATGCCACTGGGTTGTGTTTTCCATCAGAATTACCCTGGGATAGTATTTTGATGAATTGGATTTAGAAATACTCATATATAATATATTTCCCTTATGTTATAGCCATGTAATTTTTTAATTAGGTATGTCTCATATTGTTACGCTCCATGGTTTTTTGACACCTTAAGTTTTAGTGAACACCTTTTGTCTATCCCTTAGGATGTTTCTCATAGTTGTGCTCTCCTTGTTGTTTTGGATTATTTGGCCTCAGCTAGTAATTTTTTATGATTCCCTTTGGAGATTATGGTAAATGTGGTTTCTTGATATCATTATTTTTTTGTATGTAATAGGTTTTTGTTTATCCTACCATTTTATATTAATTCTAAATTACAGGGAGACTATTGTTCAGTCATTTTATCCTTAATAGTTTTTCCTTATTTGGGTGTTTTTTGAGCATATTTGAGGTAGTTCGGTTTCTTGACAATTTTTATTTTTCTTGGGAGTTTACTTAGAATTCCTTCCCTTTTTGACCTATACTTTGACCTGAGACATTCTAGAGGAAAAAGGTGCTATAGTGGTTAGTTTGTGACACTCATCATGTCATGGTGTTATTAATTAATTTTCATTAGTTTTGGGTTCCTGATATATTCAGGCTAAATTTTAAAATTTTCAAGGGAAAATGTGTTGGGTATGATTTGTGCATGGTTATAAGTAATCATGTACTGATAGTGTATGGGATTATATCATTGGGATAGTTCCAATTTTCACGGATTGAGCATGGTTATCTCAACCATGTGACTTTCCTAAGAGAAATTGTGTGGTTCCTAGTTCTTTTCTAGTAAGGACAACACGTTTGGTGCATGGTTTGGTAAATTTTTCACCTAAACCATTTTACATGTCCCAATTTTAAAAAAAAATCATTCCCCCTTTTCTTATTTCCCTTATTCCTTCCCCTCTCCCTTATCACGTGTTTCCCCAGCCGAGACCTCCTTGTTCCTTGTGCAATCTCCTCCATAGACCTGACTCCTTACAACTTTATACTCCTGATTTATTTAGGATTATATTGAGAAACACCAAGGTAAGGTCGCTATACCCCTCCTTTTTTTTGGTGTTTGTACTTCTTCTCATCACCATGTTCATTCAACTGAACACTAGTTCAAAGGTTTAACCTAGTTTTTTAGATTCCTTATGTTGTTTGGGAATGTGATTAACCTATCTGGTTTCCTTCATGTGTGTTTCGGAATCCACCACAAAATGTAATGCAATTCAGAGAGTTTTAGTTTTCCTAACATCAATTTAAGGTAGGTATTTCTATGGAACCCCCTTGTAATACATGTAATAAATTTTTTTCATTATTTAAATTCCTTTTTATAAATTTGAGAGATTGTTATATGTCATTGTATTCTTGAAATAGTTTATATTGGTTTTTACCACTTGGCATGGGCCTTGGATGCAGGCCAAGTATTTTTGAAATTGGTTGTGTGGTGCCTTAAAAATTATTCAAGCATTTTCCCAAGGATTTGAATGGGTGTGGAAAAACCTATTAGTTTTGATTGTATTTAAAAGAGTGTATAAATACGTGGAATGGACTTTGGTCATATTCCAAGTGATAGATTAAATGCATGTTTGTATTTGGGAAAATGATTTGGATATTTAAAAGAAATATTTGAAACCCGTTTTCTTTTTAAATGGGTGTTATTAATTTCAGGTTATTTTTTGGGTTTTCTAAAATATACAAAGAGATATCTAGTCCTTGAATCCTCTAAATGTGACTTATAAACATATACATATATATATATATGCTCTATCTTTATACATATTCACTCATGGATATGGGAATTTGTATATTGGGTCAAAGGGTTCTTTTATATATATCAAGATGTATATGTGTTTAAGTGTGAATTGTGGTTTGGTGTTGATTTTGATTTCCCTTTTATTTATATTTGGTTTCCAAATAGTTTTTTAAAGGGATTTACAAATTTATTTACACTAAGTAATAAGTGAAAGGCATGGTTGGTGCTTTGTGAAGTAGTGATTGATTGATTTTTTTCCCTTATGGTTCCCCTTTGTGTTCTTTTAATGTTATGATCATCAATGTGATAGATGTTTTATGATGTGATTCATGAGATGTGATGAATTGGAGATATTTTCAAGGGTAGTACAGAAGGTGGAAAAGAAGTTATTGTGGTGTTAACTTTTGGGATTTTTTATTATCATGAGATTACACTTTATTGAAAGTGGCCTACCTCCTTTTTATTATTTCATGAGGGACTCTAGGATACTATGTGGGAGGTTGGGTGACATGTCTACGATAGTTGATATTATGCACTAACAATTCTCCCCAAGTTGTATGGAATACCTAGCTAATGGGGTGTTAATGACGAGACTAAGTGAGAGTGATTTGGTTGAAAATATGTGACCATTAACTTTTCAATAGTAGGTACACTTTGTGTGTCTTGTACTTATCCCATTAGTCCACGTGGTGTTTCCCATTGATATGAATGGTATGTTATTACTTCCTTATTTTATGTTGATCATGTGAATTTCTTGATATAATGAGCATGTGATGCCATGTTTGTCATTTTATGATTGAGCATTGATATTATATGGTTTTCCTTGTGACAATATTGTTGTTTCTTATGAATTGTATGGAATCACTTGGTATGGTTTTGGTTTACTTTAAAATGATTTATTTTAAAATGGTTTAAAAGTATGATTGAAAAATGAAAATGGTTTAGGTATTTCTTTAAGAGTTTTAAAAAAATGTCTCTTCCTTGAAATGGTTTATGAAAATGATATTTTCATAAAATGTTTGAAAGGGGGGATGTTTTGGCTTTCATTCCTTAGTTTAGAAGTTTAATGTGAAATTTTTAACTATCCATGTTTTTATTTTTATAAAAATGATAGTTTCTAGGAAAGTGTACTTGTGATTTGGTTTTATAAATCATGTGAAAAAACCTAATTTAGACTATATGTTCAAACTATTTATTTATAAACCAATTTATTAAGGGATTTCCATATATTTAGAGGGTTTTGGTGAGCTACTTAGTGCTTATGTTCTCACATCTATTTTATCATCTCAATTACAGATCCCTAGTTCTTCTTCTTTCGGCCTCTCTTGAGTGTGGTGATTTATCTGAGGTTGGTTTTTGTTTTTATTGTATTTGGCATGTGTTGTTCTTTCCATGATTTAATAGGACCTAAATTTATTTTTCATATAATGTCTAGCATTTGACCCTTTATTTTATTTTTTGGGCAACTTTGGATTTTTATTTCTTTCTATAAATGAAGAGTACATATATCTACTAGTAGATTTGTATATGTACATAGGGGGTTATTTAATTCACATAAATATAACGAATTCATTTTTTATTATTTTTGTAATTTATTTAATTTAATTTATTCATTCATTATTACACATTCATTAATAATATTAAAAATATATTTAATCATTTTGTAATATTTATTTATACATATATTTATTTACTATATACACTTATAATATTTTCAATATAATTTATATGAATAATATTTTTTCATTTTTATTTATTAAGTTTTAACATTTAAAATATATTAGAAATTTATATAATTATCCTATTTAAATGATTTTTTTAATAATTTTTGTAATTTAAATATTTAATTATACAATTATATATTTAATTAATAAATATATTTATTATATTTATAATTATATTTTTATAATTATATATAAATACTTTTTAAATATGTTTATTTATAATTATAATTATAATTATATATATATAATTATAATTATATATAAATATTTATTTATTTAAATTATTATAAAATTACAATAAATATATTTATTATAATTTTATAAATATATAAATTTATATATATATATATATATATATATATATATATTAGGTACTTGGGGATACAATTACATTAAACACACACACACTACACACACAAACTCGAAAGGTAGGTCATACCCCCCCCCCCTCCTAAGGTATAGTCCACCTATTAAGCCTTATTTTATTTAATACATTGCTCAAATCCCTAGTGGGCAAAATCCCATTACATGGCCCAAAGGCCCACAAACTGGCCTGAATGCCCAGTGCAGCGTCATGCCTACATCTTGTATGCATCACCATTAGTGCTAAAAAGTAATGATAAAACATTTCTTTATGAGTGCTATAATTTTAACATTGATAAAGAAAGGTTTTATCATCCTTAGAAAAATTATGATAAAGAGTAGTTTTATCGGTGCTTTCAATTTTAGCTCTACTAAAAGTAATCTTAATCTGCACTTTGTGGAAATCACTAATAAAATCTATATCCAATCTTATAAAATAAACCTAACTGAATGTCTTCTCTCTTTCACACCTTCAATCTCTCGTGGAACTCCACTATTGTCATGTTGTCGCTCTTGCCAAACTCTACTCTCGTTGTCGTTGCCGCTCACGTCGAACCCCATAGTCATCGCGCCACTACTCTCAGTGAACCCTACTCCAACTGCCTCCATTATTCTTGTTGAACCCCACTGTTGTCGTGCTGCCGCTCTCACCGAACACTACTCCTGTTGTGGCCACTGTTCTCGCCGAACCCCACTGTCTCCGCACCACCACTCTCACCAAAAATTACTCTCACTATCGTTTCTACTCTCATTATAAATCTAAGGTAATTGACGAATCACTTCACCACATCAAACCCATGCACCACATCACACTACCCCTACACCACACGAATCCTTGTTCCTCATCACACCCCTACACAACATTGCACTACCACTACTTGTCTATTTCCCACATGAAAACCATACTGCAAGGGATGGTGGGTGCTCCATGTTAGTTCGAGCGACTATAGGATGGCCCCATAATCAATAGAATTGCTGGAATGGATGTGTAAAGAATTGTGTTTGGGAAATAATGAAACTATGTTAGTGGATCAAGTGATTAAGATGTAGTTAGGTGAACTCAAAAGTATATGTTTTCCCTGTGATTACATGGCTCGAATGAGATTGCATGATGCGCAACTAAGGCATGTAGTCAACGGTTTTGGATTCCCATCATCTCTCATCCCATATAAGTTTTCCAAATATATATTACTTCTTGTATATTCTTTAATTGTATGAAATTAATTATTATAGTTTAATTTCAGTATTTACAGATTAAATTGAATTTACTATTTCATAATTTTTTTAAGAAACAAAAGAATTTTAGAGAAATGAAATTTAGTTTGATACTAAAAAATATATTTGACATAAAACATTGAAATGGGAGAAATAACCAATGAATTAAAATATATGTCTTTTTTTGTACATGTATATTTATTTGTAACCAATAATTTTATATTTTGTGATTAAATTTTCAATTATATATTCTTGACATATATTTTTCAAAATATTTATTAAACTTTAAAACAAATGTTATTGTTGGATCATTATATTAATGAATTGAATATATTTTAATCATATTAAATATATGAATAAAATAAAATAAATCTCAACTAAAATAAAATACCAATATTTTTTATATAATATTTTTTTTAAAGTGCTTTTTAAATAAATTTTGTAATCTTTTATAACATTATATGTGTTATTAAAATGTATATTTTTATTTATCATTAAATATAGTTATATATGTATAAACTCTATATAATTAATATTATTATTTAATTATATATAAAGGTATTAGAAGAAAATTTTAGTAATATAAAATTCAATAAAACTTTAATTCCATTTACTTAAAAATTTTGTTGATAAAGGAATATATTACTATATTTTGGAAAAAAATATTATTATCAATTATTAAATTTAGGTTAATCATTCTTAATATATGAAAATAATTAGTAAACTCAAATTAAATTTCATCCTCCATGATCTTTTGTCTAAAATTTCATTCATATTTTAATATTGATAAACCTTTACATTTTTCCTTCACAATATGGCCATCAATCCAAGGTGTGACCATCTCTTCACCTGAAATAGTAAAGGGAATGAACCTTATGCATCTCTATTGAGTCATGAAAATGAATCTTACATATCATCTCTTATCAGTGGAAATGATTCTAACATATGACCTGATGACCTTTATTTAAACTTCATATTCACACTAACATATCCTAGTGTGGTTACATACTTTGATGATTTTATTCATTTGTAAATTTAAATACTTTTATAAATTTTATAGTATATGATATTTACATATATAGTTTAAATATAAAATTTTATTAATTAATTATACTTTTATAGTTTTCTAGATTTATAAATTAATATATAATTATAGTTTTATTCGTTATAAATTATTATACTCTTATACATTCATAAATTTTACTTTTATATATTACAATTTTATACTTTTATAAATGTGTAAAACTATATACTTATATATATTATGTATACTCTTATAACATATATGAACTTTTATATAGTTTTATAAATTTATATACATTTATAAATTATGTATATTTCATTAAAATATATATTCTTTTGTAAATTATATATAATTTTATACTTTTATATACATCTATAATTGTATATAATGAAATAAAAATATATATATATTTGTAATTTGTAATTTTATACCTATATACCTTTTTCAATTTATCAATAGTTCAATACATTCATACTTTCAAAAAATTTATTTCTATAAATATACTTTTATATTTTTATAGTTTTTTAATATGATTATTATTTGTTCAATAAATTTATTTGGAAAATTAAGAGTTATTTTATTATATGTAGTATTTTATGTTTTAAATCATAACGAATATAAGTTGGATGTATTCTTTTAATTGAGTGTTGAATGAGTTTCAAAATTATCATTGTTTTTTTTTGGATTTCATGTTCAATAATGTATCTAAGGGGGAACTTATTCGATTCCTTTTTATAATTGCATCTATAGACCATGGTTTACTCATAAAGGGTTTTATCTATATTTATATGATCATATTAACATTCATAGACCTCCTTGATACAAAAAATCTCACCTCCTACATAATATATATTGACAATGACACAATGGAAGGGGCATGTTAATAACTCTATCCAACCCTTAGGATATTCATCATGACCTCACTCCCGCAAAAGGTGAATTAATTTTTAACCCTATTATAACTCACAAAACTAATTTACATTCAGTATAACCTACATGGTTAAATTAGTTGAACCCTACACAACTACATCTTATCTCTGATTTGGTGTTAGCTTCTAAGGGGATGAGTCTCAAGAAACAAACTAAAATAATAACTATCATCCTCATTAGCTTCATCTTCAGAATAGTTATTATTGCATTTTGTTTCCTAAGACTCATCCCCAATCTCTTCTAGACATGCACCTATGTTTCTTGAAATACTTTGAGTACAAGTCAACCCATACTAGGTCATGGTGAACATTTTCTATGAATTCAGAGGATAACGCCTACCACCAGTGGAGTAATTATTTTCTTAAATTCAATTACCCATTTCTTTCAAAGAATGATGAAATTATTTGAAACATTAAAATGATGGGTTCCCATTATTTGAATTTCCCCTTATTGTGTATTTATTTATGTTGTTAAATATTAATATTACTGAATAAAAT
This sequence comes from Viscum album, assembly GCA_963277665.1. Lineage (NCBI taxonomy): Eukaryota > Viridiplantae > Streptophyta > Magnoliopsida > Santalales > Viscaceae > Viscum > Viscum album. Next base: position 1,441,981,480 of record OY728159.1, read on the forward strand.
AGGATGGATATGAATAGATAATGGATGGATTCCAATCGTATGAAAAAATAGTATGAAGATGGGGTAAAATATTTCATCAAGTTTTCAAAATATCATGAATATGGCCCTTATAAAATCTATTTTCTATGTTTTCGTTGTTGTTATTCAAGACTAATTAGTCTAGAGGAGTTGTAAAGAACACTTGATCTATAATGTAATAGATTGAAGTTATAAATGTTTGAATAAACACAGGGAATATGTGAATATAGATAGTGACTGGGATAACACTATGTTTGATGGATCATCTGACATGATTACAAGTGTGATCAATGAAGAAGACCGTATTGAGGATGTTATTTCAAGTGTGAATGATGATGAAGATCTTATTGAGGAAATGAAAATGATAGTTGATTATGTACTTCATGATTGTCCAAAATTTTTTGAGAAGTTAAAGAGTTGTGAAAAGACACCATTGTATACTGGTTGCACTAAATATACAACATTGTCATCCATACTGAAGATGTATAATTTAAATCTAGAAATAGATGTAGTGACACAAGTTTTACTGAACTAACTACTCCTTTGAATGATATTATCCTAGAATATAATGAGCTCCTTAGATAAACATGTGATGATAAGTGAATGTTGAGTTCTATGGGTATGATCTTCGAAATAATACATGCATGTTGCTGCTAATCATTTTTTTCCATTTTCAAAAGCCGGTTTAGGGGTTCCTGGTACCCCACAACATGATTCCAATACAAATTTCACCATTACACCAAAACAAAAAAAGCGAATGACAATGTCCAAGAAACCATGAACAAGGGCACAAGAACATCAGAAAAGCTGGCCAAACCTCATAAATGGTTACCTTGAACGTCCCCCGGCACAACCATCGACACCGTCCCAAAACCTCCCATTGGTAAACTCCAGTGGAATTCACCCAGCCTTCAAGAAAAATGAAATGGAAATCCAGGAAGAATCCATCCACAAAGTACGTCAAAGAAACCAAAATAAAGATGGCCAGACATTTTTACCACCCTAATCCGCAGACAACTCAAAAGACCGCATTGCCCTAAAACCACAATTCCTCCTTCACCATCAACTCAAAACCATACCGCGTATCCTAAACAGCCGACATTCCAAACCAATACATAAAATTCACCAATCCTCGCATATAACATACAAGAAGCGCAGCTTAACACTGGCATAGAAATCGCCAAACCAGAAATCATCCAAAAGAAAAATTTAAGCAAAATCAGATCGGGAAGACCTGCCGCTGTATCCACCTCCATAGACCACCACAACCGTTCAACAACATCACTTCCATCAAATTACTTTCAAACCTGAAAAATCATAACAAACTTTCCAAAGAGCATAAGAATAACCTCCCCCCTCCGATTAGCAACGGACTGACGCCACGCCACCTCAGGAACACCAAGGTCATCGCTGACCCTTGCCGGCCCCGGGTCAGATGAGATCTGAAGCCGAAACCGACGAACTGCCACAGGGAAGCCTCGCTGAGAGATGTCGCCACCGGAGCAACCATCGGGGAAGAAACTGAAGACGTCACTGGTCTCGGGCCCAACGAGATCTGAATCCGACATAGAAGAATCGCCACCGGAAAGCCTCGTCGCAATCGTCCCGAAGAAGAGACGCCTCTGCAAAAGCAACCACCACAGAGGAGAATCGCGACTCCGAGATCCCGATGGGCCAACAACGAAACACTGCAAAGCACTAGAGGAGGGGAGGAGGAGAATTTAGAAGGGGGGAAACCCTATCATACTGCGAGGGGAGGGTGAAGCCGCTCAGAGGCCCGCGTCCATCAAAAGAATACATGCATTTCCAAATTAATGTATACATATAATGTCCTAGGTTTTTGGAGAAGGTCAAAATCCTCACCCATTTTGAGTTTTTTGAGTTTATTGTCTATTATAACTACATTATTGATTAATGAATCTCAATTATGAGTTTTCTATTAACCCAAAACCTTTTTTTTAATTGGGTTTCAAGGTTTTGAAAATGCCCCGGGAGTTTAGATGGTTTTTGGGTGCATTGGAGGCCCAAAGGCATTATTTTGGTGAAGTTCAGGCTGAGGCGCATGGTTTGATTTAATAGTACGGTCTCCTAGAAGAAACGATGTAGCCTTATTTTTCACTGATCATGGTTTGAGAAACCATGCAAGTTGGTGTGAATGTTGTGTGAGACCACTGTAGTTTTTAGGAGAGGGAATTCTCATGGTCTACGCACAGTTTGAGAAATTATACACATACTCACATGGTTAGTTCCAAATGGGTAGTATCCACCCACTGTATCACACACAGTTTTCACATGGTTAGGCCTAACCATGTGGGATAACCATGAAGGGATTGTATCCTAAGCATCAGGATCTATACGGTTTCTGCACGGTTTGGAAAACAATGCGATCTAACTATGCATCTCATTTAATAGGTGAATTTATCCTTTTACCCCAACCCTTTTTTCTTTATTTTCCTCATTTCTTACTCCCTCATGTGGGCTTCCTCTCTAGTGTTTGTTGGTGCTTATATTTATTCTATAGGGTGTGAGCTATCTTCTCTGTCTGATCTCCATTATTATATCCATCGATTGCATTGGATCCATATCGGTAAGGCTCTTTTTCACTTGCTTCCCTTTTCCTTTTCCCTTGGCTCATGAACCACTAAATATGTATAAGTTGTTTTGCCTTATTTTCATTACCTTGGTCCAAAACACTGATTTATTACAAATTGGTTTGAGTTAGTGGCTGATATTTAGATGTTCCTGTGTCTATGAATATAAGGTAGGTAGTGAATACTTTTCTTTGTGTTTTTGTAAGTGTTTGAGGGTGTGACTTTTAGCGTGTTGTTGTGTTGACCAATCGAGACCCCATAATTTAAATGGTTTTGTTTGATTAATTAATTGGACCTTATAATATGTCTATTGGATTTCTTAATCATGACTACAAGGTGTTATGATCCTTCTAAGTATCTTTGGACCCTAAGCAGATTAGTTTGGGGTGAAGTTTTATTTAAATTTCTTGGATAAGATTATTTAAAATGATTTGGTTTATATATATGAAATTCTCATAATGCATGATTGAGATCAATGGGACCATGATGGGCTCAGCCTGAGGATTGAGATAGAATTGGATATCTATTTTGAGGAAACGTGATAATCATCCAAGGCATGGACCAATATTTATATATATATAATTTCTAAGTGATGTTGATCATAGGATTGGGTGACTCAGTAATCGGTTTGGGGAGGCAAGGCCATCAAGTTGTGGGGATGGCTCAGGATAAATAGGATATAATGGCCATCATATTTGAGTGAAACGATTTCATGGGAATGAAGTGTCAGATTGGTGTGGCATGGGTTCTAAATCGGTGATCTCCACTCACCTGTATAGACCAATGTGCCATTTGGAGTCGTGTGTACATAGGTTGACTTAGATTTTTAAGGTGGCATTAAAACTTATAACAACCCTAATTTTTATTACACACTTAAACATGATTTATTACATAAAACCTTCACTTGATACAAAATAGATGATCTATAGTTCTAGTGTCTTTGGGGCTTAGTAACATTACATAACGACCTAAAACATGAAACAAAATATCTTTATTGAAAACTTCCTTTACATGACCACTACATTCCCTCGTACATATCACTGCATGGGATAACCTAATGACATGCATAAGAAAAGGGTAAGCTATAAATCCTAGTAAGGGATTAAACAAGGAATAACATGAAGAATACAATACATGTTATTCAATGGAGCATAAGAGAAACATGAACATAAAGGCATGATATAGCATTATTATCATAACATGGAAATGTGGCAACAACACTTAACATGGTATTAGCATAAACCAATGATCATTGCACATGGAGCATGAGTAAACCATAATTGAACTTGAATTAGCATGATTAAACCCTAATTTCACTTGATGTATCATGATACTAATCTTTAACCAATTCATTGGAGAGCTATCAGGGTGCACCCTTCTTAAACATTTCATTTCCTGCATAAGTGTGCCACATGGATCATACAACATGGTTTCATTAAACATCATCATTTATTACACGATAAAGAAATGTTTAATTAATAAATGAAACTCTATAATCAATATGTAAATTTACATAATGGTGAATACACTTTATAGAGAAATGGTTATGGTATTCGCTACACAATGACTTTGGCTTGAGAAAATTGTGGTGCAATTTCGGCAGCATAAAGGCGTGACATAAGAATTAATAAAAATGGTTGATGAAAGAGAAAAAGGGTGTCTCATCATATTTACATGAAATTTAAATTAATGGGGCCATATATATACATTTCCCAACAAATTTAATGGAATTTAGATTCATAATACAAAACAATTTCTTGAATGTGAATGATAAGAGAGAAATTCCTTACGGAATTTCGGCATGGTAACAGGTGTACACTGAAGGAATTAATGAGAGAGAAAGAGGTATCTAATAATTTCAAAAATAGGTAGGGGAATAAAATGTAGGTGTGAAATCATACCCCAACATTTTTAGTTGAAAGTAAAAGGGTATTACAACATAAATAAACTTGGATAAAAATAAAAAAGGTAGGATTCCCTTACTTTGAATTTTGATCCCAAAGGCTTGGGAGGGGCATGAGAGGGGATTATTGGGAGCTTGGGGAACCTTGGTAGGATTATAAATAAATTAGGTAAGATTTTTGACGAAATATAAAGGCTTTGAGTGCAAAGATAGTGAGATAATGGGTTGGTTTATATAGGAAAGGAGAGGGAATTCTTTATTATTTAGGTTTTGGACACCTCACATTAAACTAATAAAAACCACAAACCATCCCAAGGTTTTTGCCCATGATTTATGAAAAAGGGGACTTGAAAACAAAATTTTATAAGTACAATGTCCGAACATCTTAAAATAATATGGTCGATTATGTGGAGTTGAGTCGCACTCTCAAGGAAATCAATTTAAAAAGTTAAAATGTTTTATAACTATGGGAGGGTCCACTAATGTTTTGTAAAATAAAACAAACAAACCCAAAATCACATTATTTTAATGTTAAAACATATATTGTCCTAACATAATATTTATAGTATTTTATTACATAAATATTGGGTCATTATGATTTCATAAAACACATTATATATTTAAATGATACTTAATTTTTAACCAAAAATTCAACTTTCTCAGAAAATTATGAAAAATTCACCATTGGATAATTTTGATGTCCTGATTCCAAAAATAATATTCATTTTATCTAAATAATTTTATAAATATGTGAATTTCTACTTTTAAATTAAAAACATACATTTATCAAAAATTCATGGGTTTTGAGAAAAACGGCTTTCAAACCATAAAAATTACAATTGTATTCATAAAAATTATATAATAATTTATATTAAATAAAAAGTAATTTAGTAATAAAATTTAATTATTTAATTCAAAAATCCATTAATTTATCAAAATATATTTCTTAATTGAATATTAACAAAAAATACTATTTGTGCACTAAAAACTATTTACAAAGTAACAATAATAAAATGAATGTATATTCATTATTATATAAAAAAATAATTCACATAATCATAGTTCTAGGGTCTTGTTACATAACCCCTTATAACTCTCATATAATATTGAAGGGTAAGTTGTGTGATGGTGACAGATTCTTGGGGTGGCTCAGACAACATCGCTCGGGTGGTAATCTCTATCAACTTCCACTTCTCCCATTGGCAGTTCCGCGAGAGATTAAAGTGCTGAAGCTTTGCTTTGGCTTGGTCAAGTTCGAAGCCCAATGATGCAACCTCCTTTCCAATCTCCGACAAATGGGCTTCATATGGAGCAATTCTACTAGTTGAGGTCATCGATTCCTTTGTCTAAGTAAATTGGTTTTGTAAAAGCCCTATATTTATACTAATCATTTGATCACTGTTAAATGGATATATTAACAATGGTTGCAACACCTAATGGTATTTTAAAATCCAAAAACATAAAACCAAGTAAGTTCATAAGTTTTATATATCCTTAATAATACATTTAATTAGATCAAGATGAAATTTTCATTAATGAAATTTTGCGTTGTTAAAACACTGATGTGGGTAGAGGCCCCTGGTAATTTTGGCTCGGGTAAATGGTTGGGGTTCTTGATGTAGAAATCCATGGGGATGGTGAGAAGTCATCGGGTGATAATGATGAGGTTTTCGGTTGGGGTCTAAGTCTATTCGTGCTTAAGGCCATTGATACATGATCATTTTGGAGGATTGGTATCACTATTCCATCAGGGCATTGGTTCTTGATCAATCAGTGGTGATTATTTGAGGATAGATATCATTGTACCTCCAAACATCATGCTTCAAGACAATGGGTGCTTTTGAGTAGGGGTCCAAGGGACCAGGTTTCTATTTGTTTAGGCGTGCCTTTGGGATGTAGGATACTTAGTTGATGGAATGAGGTTTTGGGAGACATTTGGAGTTGGAACCTAAGGGTTCACCTGGGCTATTCAATATCAGGGGTTTCCTTAGTCTTAGGCTAAGGAACCGCTCCACTACAGCTTTCCGACATTGGTTGAATCATGTGATAGATTCTCGGTGGCTGTTGAGCACTAGAGAATCTTGTATTTATTTAAATGCATTGTGTTTGATTCTTTATTTATTTTAGTTTATGGTTTATTAAACATAAATGTAAGGTAGGAACACGTTGGTGGTGGCCTACTGAGACTCGTTCTCACACCATACATGAGATCTCTAGAATGTGTGTAGATTTCATGCTTTTATGTTCAGGTAAGGGTTCTAGCTATGGAGCTGGATCCTAGTGGTTGAGATGGCATGGATGGATGGAAATGTACCTTAAGGTTCCTGTATTAACCAAAGCATATCTTTGGTTTCCTTTGTATGAGAATGAATATATTATATGTATGTATGGTGTTCATCCATTGGTGACCCTTAAGTTTATTGATATGTGTGACCTTTATTGGATGCTTGTTCTGTAAATGGTATTGTTTGTCATGTTTACTCTTTTATATAGCTGTTATTTAATTATGAATTTTATATTATTTTTTATTATTGTACTTCCTTCACGGTCGAGTTACTAGTCCAGAGTCTATCTTTCATTTTTTCACTACTATGTGTATATTTATATGGAACCTTACTACATCATTACTAGGGGGTATAGTCTCCTGACAATCACCCCTTTACACCCTTGTTTCTAGTCTGCAGCCTTTGGCATATGGGGAGGCACACCTAAGGCCAGTGTCACTTGGCTCAAAAGCATTGTTCAGGTAGATAATAGGGTTGGGGTGCTACAAATGGTATCAGGGCAGTTCTTGACTAAGAATTAGTAGCGGTGTTTAGATGGATACTAATTATATAAAATTAATTTTCTTTATATTTGGTCTTACTATATGAGATATGGTAGGATGTAGATTAGTATATAGTCATAACCGAGTTTAGAACTTGTGTTTGGGTGCCTGAATCCCCATGTATGGGGGACGGAACAAGTTGTCAAAGGTGTAAATTATTGTTCTACATTGATCATTTTACAGTTGATTTGATTTTTACCTTGAGTAGTACACTTAGAATGTGATTTTTACCTATTATGCAATGAGACCCTTGACCTGGTATGGTAAGGGAGTATGTTTGGACCCTTGGCTCGATATGGAAAGGGGTGATTTTGTATGCTTTTTATGCCTTTAATAGGCATATAAGGTATTTTATATATAATTATATTTGTACATGTGTTTAAAAAATTTCTTGTGACATGTGATATACATATGTATGGTCTTGGATCTTATAGGATCATGTAGGTATTATGAAAATGGGATGATGTTGATCATCGTGATGGGTGATGAGGTCGTCGGATTGAGGCGACGTGGTTCGTAGGGATGGGTGTCGCCCGAGGCATATGTGATATTTGGATATATTATTGGCAGGTAAGGAGGTCATGTGGATGAGATACCATGTGTAATGGTTGTGATAGGGAAGGGTGAGTGTAGTTAGATCGCACTGTCAATTACTACTTTCACTACCTGCGTTGTGTGTGTGTGTGTGTGTGTGTGTGTTATCCGGGTTGTCTATCCATGTAATGATATTTTGAAGGTTTCTACCTATATGAGATCCTATGGATCATCAGGAGGGCGATGATGCAGTGTCGCACGAGCACGCACAAGTTAAGACCCCTAAGGGTTAGGTGGAGTATGAGCTGCATGTACAAGCTTAGGTATAAGCTCCATTGTAAGTGGCACAGCCACTAGATTTTTCATCTTTTGGGTCTTGGTTTAACGATCAGCTTTGAGTGAGCCTTGTACGTTTCATCTAGGGGATTCATAGTGGAGCTTAGGGAGTAGAGCCTTTTATGGTGTATTTGACTTGAGATTTCTTATCGTAGCACCCACTTCTATTTCATGCTGAGGGTGGTCCATAGGTGGCTGAAAATTGGATCAAGTCAATGTAGATAATTTTTGAGTATCTTTAAATGCCTCTAGGGTGGAGGGTGATTTTGGTGACCTATATTCTCATAGGACTGGCTAAGTACTGGTGGGGAATAATGGTTTAGGCAGGCAAACATGAGGGACTAGCTATGAAGGACTTTAAGTCCAGGTTCTTCGAGCACTTCTTCCCAAAGATGCTGAAGGCAGAGAGAGATCGGGAGTTCTTAAGCCTATGGAAGGGTGACATGTCTGACATGGGATATGCAGTGATAATCACCAAGTATTATTTCTTTGAACCCAGTATGGTGAGTGAAAACACCTTGAGGGTGAGGTATTTTGATGATGGTTTATGGCACGCCATTTGGGTGCAGAAAAACATCTTTAGGTAGGACTCATTCTCAAAGGTGATGAATCAGGTACTCATAGATAAGGGAAACATGAAGGATAGGTATTACTTGAGTCAGGTTATGGTGTCAGGTGATTTTAGTGGCGATGCTTTAAATTTTAGGATGCAAGGCTAAAGTGAGTTACAACAGGGCAATCAGGTTAAGGGCTTGGGCAGTCCACCTTGGGGTGGATCGTCGACAATGTGCTTTCAGTGTGGGAACCCAGGACATGACCAGGCTCAGTACTACCAGCCTCCAAAAAAAATTCACATGTATCTAGGTTGGGAATCTCGAGAGGTTTTATAGGAAGCCTTCTCAGATGGCTGACAGTCTGGGACCAAGGTAGACTCAGGGCTTGGAGATTGGATCAGGGGTGGTACCAGGTGATGGTAGTTGAGTTTAATCTGTACATAGGGGTTGTGGAATATACAGTGGGACCCAATAGTGGGGTTAGTGGTTGGTAGCTTATGAATAACCATAGTGAGTTTACGATTTCAGAATTCAAGCTTCAAACCATGTATATATCATGTATCTTCCAGAGTCAATGTAGGACAGTGAGTCGACGACGGTTAGAGGTAAGCCATGAGCATGATTGGGGTTCTCATTTGTTTTGTTTTTGCATGACCTTATGAGGAATGTCCATTTTGGGTGCACGAGATGCATGAGATGTGTTTATGGACTAACCAGATGCTGGTAGTAGGTTGGCACCAGCTCGAGTTTTTTATTTATATATGTATGTATCTATATATGTATGTATGTATATATGTATGTATGTTTGAGGTGAGTGGAATGAGGATTTATATGTGGGAATCATTGGACGTGTGACTTCTGAGGTGCTTTGGCATTATGGAATTGAAGAGATGTGGGTAACTTATGGTTCATTATCATCTCAGCATCATTACGGTGTAGGGATTATTTGAGGTACGAGACACCAGGACTGCATTGAGCATCTATGAGATGTCGGGCCTCATTAGTTCCATGTCATCCATGGGAATGAGAAGTGCATCGATACGATGTGGGATTCTAATGGGTTGTATTTATGAAATTGGAGCACCATATGAGGTGAAGGAGTGATGATGCATCATTAGAGGACTTTTGAGTCCTATGATGGTTAGTGGACCATTGGTTTGTTTGAGTTTTGGGTCAAGATGCGACCGTGGTAGGTAACTCCTAAGGTGGGGATCCCCCTTAAGGTAGTTGACCTCTACTGATTATCCTCTGAAAGAGGATAATATTCATTTTTAATATCTTAATATTCAAGTGTTTCAAATTCCATAAACATCAATTTTAGTGTATCTTATAAATTGAACATCATTTCTCATCATAAGTGCAATTCATGTTTAAAGTGAAAATTTGGGCCCAATCAATCATTTATTATTGTAATTCATTTATTTAATTTTTTTAATTTAATATTTTGGGATATTATTTTTATATTTTTTGGAAAATTTAATATTTTAGGATCAATGGATGAATCCCAAGGGAATATAGATATTTTTCAGCATGATTGAAGAAAGTTTCTGGACAAATCATAATGAGCCTAAGGCCCGTCAAAAAAATTTGGGGCCCATAAACCAAGACCAATGAAGCTAAAATTGTTTATTTATAAATATAAAAATATTTGGATCTTTTTATTCAACTATGGACTAATCTAATTCAGAAGTTTTCATAGAGATAAATGGATCTGAATTTGAAATTTAAATGGTGGTCCATATCTGAATGCCCATAAAGTCTTCCCACCATTTTAAGCATAACTTCCAAAAGGATAAACCAAATAACCTGAGATTTTTATAGCTGTTAGAGGACATATGTAAGAAGATATGTTACTACTACTACCCCTTCTGATTTTTCAACTTTTAGTTAAAAATTCACACATCAATAAGGGGGATGAATCTGGATGATTTTTTTGTCAACTTCGAAACGTCTAATTCCTTTGATTTTCTTACCCTCCCATTGACTCTCTAAATTAAAGGGGGTGGAATTTTTTATTGGGGGTGGATTTAAGGATCCTAATAATCCTATATAAGTATCTATTGGTGAATGTAATTATCATAAATGTTTTTCTTTCAATCCGTGTTTTTCTTTCAATGCAAGTCTTTCTTTCAATTGTAAGTTTTTCTTTCATTTTGTAATCGCGTATTTATTTTTTCCATGTAAGTTTTTCAATAATTATAGTTTCTTAATAAAATTTGTTCTTCCTCTTCACTTATTCTTTTACTTTTCTTTACAAGTTGATATCATTGATTAAAGGTATGAATTTATTCACACCAGCACTTGTGAATTCATCACATAATGGTGTAGTGTTCTTTTGTCAATTTTTTTCTTTGTCAATCCAGCATCTTTAAGTCGACTACTCGCTTCCATTGATAGAATAAAATAAATGGAGGGATAAACTTTTATGGGTTGATCCTAGAAAGTTTAATGGTTGGATTGAATATTAATTGATGTTATTAAATTCTTAAATATGTTCTTAATTTTAAGAGTTACTTTCTTTGATTTATCTTCTTCTTTGTCTTCACAAACTTTAACAACAGCACATTTTGAGGACCAGTATGATCCAATTCCATAGAGTGATCGTGAAATTAATCCTCTATGTGCACTGGTGATTAGCATTGAAATCGTGTGTGGTTTAACTTGAATAATTATATTGAGTAATTATTTAATTTAATGGATACTTCATGAACCATTGAACGGAAAATCCAAATAAAAACAAATACATCTAATAAAACCCTAGTGACAACCTAGGATTGAATCATCTTAATTAATAATTTTAATTCAAGTCATTTTTTATTTTTTTTCTTAGTTCTTTAAATCAAATCACCATTTCTTAAAATCTATCAACACCATAGTTGTCCAATTCATAGCCAAACATCCCAATCCAACATCGAACTCCTTGAGTGTCTAAAGGTTACTTCTTCAGTCCCTGTGGATTCAATAACCCAATCTATACTACAAGTGACCACTTTTACCATATTTATTGGGTAAATTTGGGTGAAAACATATACCCTTTATGATCAAGGATTTCCGGGTTAGTTTTAAGAGATGGATACATTCGTTACCATCTCACCTTTTTTATATAGCTCGGGGAAGATTTATGTAAATATGGGGAGATTGTAACGTACTGAGCTTTCAGAGTGGGTTGAAATCTTCACTCCTTTTGAATTTTTGGAGTTTTGTGGGTATGAAAACTCCTTTATCATTTAATGGATCTCAATTCTGAGTTTTCTATTAATCCAAAACCTTTTTTTAGATGGGTTTAGGGATTTGGAAAATGCATTGGGTGTTTGAATGGGTTCCGAGTGCATCAGAGGCCCGAATGCCTTGTTTTGGTAAAGTGGATTCCAAGATGCATAGTCATATTTAACTATGTAGCCTCCTAGTAGAAACTATGGAGAATAATGTTTCACTGAGCATGGTTTGGGAAACTATGAAGGTTGTGGTGCACATCCGGGCAAGACCACTTCAGTTTTTAGCAGAGGGAATTCGCACGGTTTCACAAACTATACATATACCCTCACAGTTAGTGCCAATTGGGCAGTATCCTCACACTATATCTTGTATGGTATGTCCATGGTTAGGCCTAACCATGTGGGGATTGTCTAAAAAAAATAAGGATCTTCATGGTTGCTACATTGTTTGGTAAACCATACGAGCTAACCATGAACCTCATTTAAGAGGTGAATTTACCTTTTTACCCATGCCCCCTTTTTCTTTATCTTCCTCCCTTCTTCCCCCCACGTGTGGGATTCCTCTTGAGAGGTTGTGTGTACTCTTACTTGTCCTATAGGGTGTGATCTATCTTCTTCGTCTAACCTACGGTCTTCTATTCATAGGTTGTGTTTGATCTGTATCGGTAAGGCTCTCATTCCTCTTGCTTCTCTTTTCATTTTTTCTCATCTCATGGACCATTAAATATGTGTGATTTATTTTTCCATATTTTTAGTGTGTTCATCTAAAATTTTTATTTCTTCCAAATTGGTTTGAGTTAGAGTCTAATATCATATGTTCATGCCTCTATGAATATGAGGTAGGTGGTACATACTTATCTTTGTGTTTTCGCAAGTGTTTGGGGGGCGTGTATTTTAGCATCCCATTATGTTGACCAAGTGAGACCTTATAATTTAAATGGTTTCATTTAATTAATTATTTGGACCTTATAATATGCCTATCAGAATTATCAATCATGACTACAATGTGGTATGAGCCTTGTGAGTGGCTTCAAACCCTAGGAGAATTAGGTAGGGGTGAAATTTTATTTAAATTTCTTGGTTAATATCATTTAAATTGAGTTGTTTTATATATATGAAAATATTTTAATGCATGAATAAGATCTTGGAGATCATGACAAGATCAACCTGAGGGTTGAGATAGCATTGGATATCTGTTTTGAGGCAATTTGATTGTCATGTTGGGAGTGGCCCGATATATATATATATATATATATTATGAGTGATGTTGATCACATGATTGGGCGACTCAGTCATCAGTTTAAGGAATCAAGGCCATCAGGTTGCGAGCATGGCTTGGGATAAATGGGATAGAATGGAAATTGTATTTTAGTGATATGTTTGAAGGGTCGTGAGGTTTCATATTGGTGTGTCTTATGTTCTAAATTGGTTATTTCTACTCACAAGTATTGGCCAATGCACTGTTTGGAGTAGTGTGAACACAGGATGACTCGGATTTTTGAGGTGGTATTGACCACTAATGTGGGTATAGGATCCCAATAGTTCCATATTAGGTAAATAGTTGTGGGTTCTTGACATAGAAATCCATGGGGATACTAAGAAGACATCATGTGACAACAATGAGGATGTTGGTTGGGGGCTAAGGATCATCGTGCTTGAGTCCACTGGGATGGGATAATTTTGGAGGATGGGTATTTCCATTCCTATGGATTTTGGTTTTTGATCCAATAGTGGTGATTGTTTAAGGAAAAATATTATTGTATCTTCATATATCGGGCTTCGAGCTGAATGGTGCTTCTTAGCGGGGGTCTGAGGGACCAGACTTCAATTTTTTTGGGCATGCCTTCAGGACATCGGTTACTTGGTTGATGGCATGATGTGTCGAGTGATATTTAGAGTTGGAACATGAGGGTTAACATAGGATATTAAATGTAAAGGTTTTACTTGGTATTATGATAAGAAACCTATCCTCTACAACTTTTCAGTGTTGGCTGAAGTAGGTGATATCTTCCTAGTGGTTATTGATCACCATGGAAGCTTGTGTTTATTTAAATTAATATCATTTCCTTCTTTATTTATTTTAGTTTTCAACTAATTAAACACAAATTTAAGGTAGGAACATGATGGTAGTTTCCTATTAAGACTCGTTATCACACCCTACATGGGCCCTTCGGGATGCATGTAGATTTCATGATTTTACATTTAGTTAAGGTTTCGGTCTCTAGAGTTGAATCCTAGTGGTTGAGTAGATATAGATAGATGGAAAGGGATGTTGAGGTTCCTACATCATCTGGATTTTATGTTTTTTTATTTTGTACCACCATGATTATATTATATGTATGTATTGTGGTAATCCATTGGAAACCCTTATGTTTATTGATATGTATGACCTGTATTGGATGCATGTTCTACAAATGGTATTGTTTGGAATGTTTTCTATTTTCTTTTGTTGTTATTTAATTATGATTATGCTATTTATTATTATTGGTGTGACTCCTCCATGGGAAATTTACTAGTCCAAAGTCTATCTTTTTTTCTTTTCCAATGCTATGTATATATTTATATGGACCCTTAACACATCATTACTATAGGGTACAGTCTCCCCACTATCACCCCTTTACACCCTCACTGCTAGTCAGTAGCCTTTGGCATACTGGGAGGTAAACCTATGGTGTTGGGGTTTAGTCCATTTTTTGGAAGTTATAGTGCATGTTCTATGAGGATGTGTTATTGAAAAAGAGAAACATGTGTCGTGACCGTGTCAATTAAATTCATGCAGAGACATGTTTTTTATGTGGGAATGAGTGCCTATAAATTGGAGGCAGTGTCTATGATTTATCATCCACAATACCATGAGAAGAGGTGGCACACACGTAGTAGTAGTAGAGGGTGGAGGCTTTTGTAGAAAACGTGGACAACAGTTTCGAGTGCGGGTGGCAGTGGACAAAGGCAAATTGGGTTGTGAAATGGGGTGCTACAACAACACCGTATGTTCAGGTTTGATCTCCGATGGGTGACGACTTTTCACAAACAATTATCAGAGAGGTGGTGAAGGCGTATCGGGGTGTGAATTTCATATAGGTTTTTCTACGCTATATTTTTAATTCACATTTGGTCTATTTTTTGGATTCTTTGTATTCTATCACTCATATTGAATATTCTCAGAGTTTCCCCATGGTTTTTTAATCCTCTGGAAAGAGAGTTTTCCATGTTAAATTCTGTGTCCCCTTTATTATTCTACAGTTTGATTTGGAGCTTCATTTACATTATTGATTCTCACAAATTGTTATTGTCACAACTGAGTTTATATTGAAACCAATCCGCTTCCGACCTAACATCTGGTATCATAAGGGGTTATCCATGTTTCTTTATAATTAAATATGGGTGATTCACATCGTGGGATTCTTACCCATATTGAACTATTTAATGAGTAGAATGATTTTATACTTTGGTAGCAAAGAGTTAAAAAAAATCAGGTCTGTGAGAAGATAGTGAAGTTATTGAAGGAAAAATTAGATAAACCGGAGACTATGAGCATTGGTGATTGGCAGGATATGAGAGAGTTGGAAACAAGTACTATTCAGATGTATTTGGGTGATAAGATACTCTGGGAAGTGTTGAATCTAATAGATCTGGAGGAGATCTGGGTTAATATTGAAAGAAGTTATAAATAAAAATCCCTCAAAAATCATTTATATTTGAAGAAATGATTGTATCATTTGAAAATGCCAGATAATGGAGATTTAGGTAACCATTTGGATGAGTTCACCAAACTTCTAATGGAGCTATCCTCAATGACAGTCAAGATTGATGATAAAGGTAATGCATTAGCTGTTTAAATGGAAGAAAAATACAAGGCTTTTCTTCTTTTGGGTTTGTTTCTTGATTCATATGATAATCTCATCACCACATTGTTGAAAGGGAAAGATACACTAAAGTTGTATGATATAATTTCGTCATTGTTGATGAACTATACTTTGTGAAAGACAAATTATAGTGAATATTTAGGTAATAGTGGTATTTTAGCTTTGGAATATGGACGTGGTGGTCAGAGAGGTTGGTCAAAGACAAGAATAAAGGTCAAGTGCTTCTTTTGCAACAAGGAGGGTCATGTGCAGAGATGCTTGTATGAATTGAAAAGTCTTAATGAAGAAAAGATGGTTCATGACACCGATTCTAAGAATATTGGTGTAAGTCTTTTTCAAGGTGAGGGTGATTTACTTTCAGTTGGCATTGATTGTCGCAGGTCATGATTATACACCAAATGGGGGGTTGATTCAGTAGAATCATACCATATTTCACCAAAGAGGGGACTATTTTCTTCATATGAAGAAGGTGAATTTGGTATATTGAAGATGGAAAATAGAGATTATGTTGATATCATTGGAATTGGTGATATTTGTATCACTACAAATATAGGTTGTACACTAACATTGAAGGATGTGCGACATATGTTAGGTATATGCCATAATTTTTTATCTTCTTATGCTCTTTATACTGATGGATTCAAGAGTTTGTTTGGCAGTGGAAGATGGACGTTTCCCAGAGGATCGATGGTTTATGCATGAGGAAAAATTGATGAAATGATTTACAGGACATATGTAAAGGTGTAAGGTGATGTGATGAATCCAGTTGCAAAGAGGACTTTGTCAGATTTTTGGCACATGCGATCATGGTGCATGAGTCAAAGACCATCGACTAAGTTGAAGAAGATTTGGAAACTGAAGCATGTCAAGTTAGGTGTTTCAGATCTTACACCTAATTATTTCTCTTTAGAGAGTTTCACTATTGAATAAAAAAATCAAAGATTTGGGTAGTGCGTTGAGAGTTTTTGACTACTCAGAGGATGTTGAGCAGAGGGAGTGAGTAATTCCTACAGGTGCTCCAGATTATGTGGTGATCACAATTATGGGGGAGCCAGATATGATTGATTCTGGTCTTATCGGTGCAGACACGGATATAACTAAGACTTTTGAATTTGGATTTCCTTTGCAAGGGGAGCTTTCAGGTTTCCATCATAGATGAAAAAGGGGGATTTCATATTTTCTGCAGAGTTTGACGGTTGGTGTGATACCAATTGGTTTGCTTTCCAACTAATTTTGTTGGATGTGATCTCTTTCTTCGATGGGCTGAAGGGGGACATTGTTGGGTTTCATCCCATTTTTTGGAAGTAATGGCGCCTGTTTATATGAGGACACGTTATTGAAAACGGGAAATGTGGGTTGTGACCATGCGAATTAAATTCATGTGGAGACACATTTTTTACTCGAGAATGGGTGCCTATAAAATGGAGGTAGAAACCATGATTTATCATCCACAATACCAAGAGTATAGGGGGAACATATACAGCAGCAGTAGAGGGATGATGCCTGTGTGGAAAACATGGGCAATAGTTTCGAGTGTGGGTGGCATCATACAAAGGTGAATTAGGTTGGGTAACGAGGTGCTTCAACAACTCCGCATGTTCGGGTTTGATCTCTGAAGTGTGACGACTTTTAATGAACTATTATCAGAGAGGAAATGAAGGCGTATCGGGTTGTGAATTTCACACAGGTTTTTCTATTCTGTATATGTAATTCAAGTTTGGTATATTGCTTATATTCTTTTTATTCTCTCATTCATAGTGAATATTCTCAAAGATTCCCCATGGTTTTTTAATCCTCTTCAAGGAGGTTTTTTCCACGTTAAAATTTGTGTCCCCTTTATTATTCTGTTGTCTGGTTTGGAACTTTTTTTACATTAGTGATTCTCAAAAATTGTTATTGTCGCAACTGAGTTTATTTTGAAACCAATCTACTTCTGACCCAATATAAGGCTAGTGGCACTCGGCCTAAAAGCATTGTTCGGGTGGATAATAAGGTCAGGGAACTCCAATACTATTTCATAAAGACCACAAATCACTTAATGAATTCCCAAAGTGTGGTGGTTATTGATACAAGAAAGGTGAATCGGGTCTTATTAAAGTTTAATGATACATTCCAATCATTATAATTTTTAAGATCCTATATGGAGGTGAGGAGACAATAAGGTATTTGGCATGGCATGAAGATACAAGAAATAATGATGGGAACCTTCATCACCTGGCAGACTCTCCTTGGTGGAAGAGAATTGATCATGAGTATCCTGAATTTCGAAACAAGTTGAGAAACCTTCGTCTTGAATTATCTACAGATAGAGTGAATCCTTTTGGTTTTCAAAGAAGCACTCATAGTACATGGCCAGTTATGTTGGTTAATTATAACTTTCCACTGTGGTTATTCATGAAACAAAAATACATTTTTTATTTATGCTTATATCAGTACCAAAACAACTAAGTAATGATATTGATGTTTATTTGGCATCATTGATCAAAGATTTTTAATTATTGTGTGATTCATGTGTTACATTGTATGATTCTTACTGAAATGAAGATTTCACATTGAGATCCATGTTGTATGGGATGATAAATCACATTCCTTATTATAGAAACTTGTTAGGATATAGTATTAAATGAACTCGAGGGTATCCCTTTTGGGAACAAGTTACACAATCAATTTAGTTGAAACATTCATCAAAGTCTATGTTTATAGGACATCATATAATTTTTTTACCCCAACAACATAAGTACCAATCTTGGACGACATCATTCGATGGGAGTTTAGAGAAACATACAAAACTATTTACACTAATAGGTGATCAAATATTTGAGAAAGTAAAAGATACATACACCACTTTTGGTAATCCTTTTTTTAAAACCCTTATAAAAACTGGATGGAAAAAAGAGATCAATTTTTTTTAATTAACATACTGGAATTTCATATAAGCCAGACTTTTTTCGATATTATGCATGTTGAAAAAAATGTATGTAATAGTGTCATTGGAATGTTATTAATGAAATAGAAAAAAAAAAGATGGAATTAAGGCTAGGTTAGACACGATTGACATGGGAATACGGGAAGATATGCCACTATTGAAGAGTGAAAAATGAACTTCTCTTCCTCCAACTGCTACACTCTTTACGGATAGTAGAGATGTCAGTTTCGTAACTTCTTGAGTGATGTAAAGGTTCCATAGGGTTATTCATTGAATATCAAGAATATCATGTCAATGAGTTATTTAAAGTTAAAGGGTCTGAAATCGCATGACTCTCATGTTTTGATGTAAAATCTAATGCATGTAGCTTTACGTTGAAATTTTCCCAAGAATGTCCATCATACATTAAAAAAGCTCTGTTTCTTTTTCTATATTATATACAGAAAAGTTATAGGCCCAGAAAATTTTCTAACTATGGAAAAGGAAATTGTCATCGTATTATCTGAATTTGAAATGTTCTTCCTACCACCATTCTTTGATATGACGGTTCACTTGGTGGGATTGATTCGACAATGTGGTCATGTACATTATAGATGGATTTACCCCATTGAACAGATCAGGTACCAATTATATAAATCCAATTTATATGAATATTTAATACTTTAGAATCATCAAAAAAATATGGGAGATGGATTATACAACATTCCAAGTGATGATTTTTCAATTGAAGTGTTTGATAATAGGAGTGCTGTTAAAATTGATGAATTCAGATTCCTGAAAGTGGGTTTTAGTAAGGAAGGGTACAAAGATAAAATATTTATAATGGAATCATAGATAGTACAAGTATTTTATGTTCCAGATCTTGAAAAATGAAAGTGGTAAATTGTTCTATTTTCAACCAATACAACTAAAGGGTCAAATAAAAATTCTACTAAACATGACCCTTTCATTGGGTCATCATAATAATTTCATAGCAGACCCATTATGGAAGGGGTTTTTTATGTCAGAGGAGACCACAATAAAGGGATTTGTATACTTGATAGAGGGGTAAACTCACTTCAACCTTTAAAAAATAGATTTCAATAATAAGGTTATGTTTTTTGTAATATACATTGTGTTACCACATGTTATTATTTGTTCACTGTTGCATTTACATAATCAAAATTAAATATTGAACCACTTATATAGATAATATCTTTTTTTCATTTTGATGCTCTTAATCCAAAGGAAAAATAGTTTTCTTAACCTGATATTACTCCATGTGCAGTGGAACAATGACCTTATACACTTACTGATGATACCAATATAGAGGAACAACATGTCTCTCAACCATCTACTGCTCTTAGTGTAAAGGAACAATGAACTTTTGCACATGTCGATGCTACCAATCCATAGAAACAACATATTAATGATGTCAAACCCAAGTAAATGGTAGATGGTGAAGAGTTGATTTCATAGAAAAAATATGATCTTTGTAACATGATGGTGTTAACAAAAATTATTAAGACAAAAAGAAAAGGCATCAAATTCGAGGTTGAATGTAATGTATACGGCTATCCTATTAACCTCAATAAGGCCATTTTAAGTAGTCTCAATTGTCTCATCACTCAGCAGTGTGTGCCGATTAATATATATTCATGGAACCATGTTGTTTCAATGATTATGACACTGATTTGGGAAGATATTAGGGCCAAATTAATATACCCTTTTTTATTTTACTAAAAAATAAAATAATGAAACATTAGTTTACTCTTCATCATCCCTTTCATAGTGCATTTATAGTAGATAACTCCAATAAAAAAATTTTATTAATGATTATTGAAAGGAATCAAATAGTATTTCACACAATTCTAAAAAAATCCATCTCAAAGATGCTCAAGAGAAAATAAACCCACACCCACCATATATGTATACACCCCTGATAAGGCAAGTAGCATGGGATGCATTTACTGTCCATCGTGGGGAGATATCTTTTGAGGTACATTATGGATAGTAATACATTGTTTTAAAATATGTGTATTAATCAATTTGATTGATAATTAATAATTTATTCAACAGAAACTAAGTGTTGAAAATATGGAACGGGCAGAAAAACCAATGTACCCCTATCGTAAAGCAAGGATGGGGTACGCTTCACTTGAAAAAAAATTGGTACATTTTTTAAATTTTCTATAATATTTTTATGTGACATGAAACAACATAATTATGTTATTCTATTTATATATAGATTGATGAATCCAAATCCAATTCCAATTCCATACCATTTCATGTGCTATGGAATGAGGCACATGTAAATAAAGATGTGATACTAATAGATGAAAACACACAAAAAGTATGGGAAGTGTTTGTAAGTATGAAATAATAAAAAATTGATTTAAATTACTAATACATAACAATGATTACTTATTTTCCTATATTTTATATTTGACTTAGATATAAGAATCATCAACACTTGTGCCAGATGAACACCTATGATCGGTGGCCTTGATGTAGCTAGAACAGTATGGTCGCATTAGAGTTGTGGGTTTTGGGGTGACACCCCAAACATATTTTGAGAAAAGAAAACAACAAGGGGATAATGATAAAGAAATGGGGGAGATGAAATAAAGATTATAATCCCTTGAAGAAAATTTTCATTGGTAGTATGAGTTGCTAGAAAATGTTATGGAGGGGAAACAAATAAAAGAAACAACTCAAGAACAACCATTACATGAAGATCATACCCCACCTCCACCAACTTTGTGGCAAGTCATACCTCTCAAAAAGTTGTCTTAGATGTGGTAATCAATATCCTCATTATTGTTTCTATAAAATGTAAATAATACAGACATTGATACCTTTCCAATACTGATATTCTATAGGGTGAAAATGATTGTGATTTATATCTATCAACACCCACCCATTACCTTATTGTGAGGGATATAATATTTAATATCTAAGAAGATATTATACATAACAAACCACTTTCAACAGGTCGTGTGAGAGTGGGGATTATCGTAGCTTATGAGTAAAGAACCTATCTACCTATTCCACATGATTATGTAGATATTTCTATGATCGAGCAAGCTATTGGAACATTTGTAGCATGGTCATTAGATCTTATAAAAAACTTGTCAACAATGAGGTATTTATTTCAAATTTAATTTTCATACTAAACTTTTAAAAATTAATGAAAAAAATTCTGATCTGATTAAAGTTATTATAGATAGAAAAGGAAAAGGGGTGAATTGAAAGGTCGAATCAAAACCATCTAAAGGATAAACCAATCGATCAAAAAAATCTTCAGAAAGAACATTTACCCCCCCCCATTCAATATCCACATTTACTAACATTGAAGTTTCATGCATATATGAAGTTACAAAATGGTAGTAATCACATAGTTGATTTTGAAGAACAAATGTACATAGAGGCCATTACAGACTACACTTCTCTTGATAATGTAAATTAAATCCTCATATATGAATGGCTAGGATTCTTAGTTGTAAATGTATAAATGAGGTGTGTTTCCATGATTTTTTTTTTCAATAGCTGATATACTATGTTAATTATGAATAAATACATTTCATATTTTTTGAAGGCGTATATATTAAAACTAATTGAATAGATTTCCCCCTGAACATAAATATGGACTCATTAGTCCTCAAGTCACTTCTACAGACCAAAGAAAAATTGAATCAAAAAATAGATTAAATATTGGAAAGATTGACCAAATCATTTGAAATTAAACTTATGGATGACAGACTCTTCTTAACACCAATGATGTAGGTGTAAAACTCTATAATTTATTCATATAAAATATTTTTTCACTACATTCATTACTTATTCCTTTTTTGGTTTTTAGGAAACATTAGGTGTTCATTTCGGTCAATTTGGATATTCTAAAGATTTATTTTTTAGATTCACTACATGGATACCCAACAAACCGACCACACGTGATGACATTTGTCAATTTATAATATACTACATTAAATTTTTTATAACTAATAATCATTTTATATATTTTATAATATATTTTAATGAGAATTATATTATGATAAGGTGGTGTGTAAATATCACAAAAATCATGGCATGTGGACAGTCCATGTACCCAAGGAGCCCATCAACTTCTACAAGTGGACATGTATCATGGTATATATAATAATATTTCACTATCCAAACACATATCAAACCAAATTACTTATTTTAATCAATTTTTCTACAGTTTCTAAAAAAGATAAATGGAAAATATTATGGCTATTATGTTTATAAATTTATGAGATATATCATATTCCAACAACAAACTATCATCCCCTAAGTGGTATTTTCAAAGATAATTATTATTTCAATTAAAATATTTATTAATCCTTTCTGTATTTATAATTTTCTAATAACACTATGACTGTCTAAAATTCACATATTCACAAGAAGAAATAAATTTTCTTAGAAACGAATGGGCAGCATACCGAATGGCAGAATGTACACATATATCATGAAGATGTGACTTTCTACTTTTTATTTAGTTGATTTTATCATTATTTTATCTACTTTTTTTAGTTAATTTCCTCATCATTTCAACCTGATACTTATTTTTTTAATTTTTATAGAGATCATAAATAAACGACTTCATCAACAAGGATGATTCACTCGTGTACTATGATTATGCACTCAATATGATACACAGTGTACCCAATATGACTCAAATATTGTGGTTTAAGTTTAAAATTGACATTTTATTAATGTATTGTTTCATATTTATGTTTAATTTATATATTTATAGTATTACAAACATAAGAATTTTTTTCTTATAATGGTTGATTCTTTTTCTTAGGTTGGGATGTTTTGTTAAAAGTTTCTCATGTTTGAGATTAGGCTTTGAGGCTGTAGCTAAAATAATGACAATAAGGAAATGGGTTAAAAATGTATACAACAATCATGAAAAGGTTAATTCCTATGATTTATTTAATTAATTTTTTAATCATTTTATATTATTTTTATGTTAATTTTCTTATCATTTTCATCTATTACTTATTTAGTTTTTTCATAGATCTTTTTGGAAGTCATATTTTTCTTTCAATTATCTAAAAAATCTAGAAAAGAGATAACATGGTCCTTTCTAATGGAAGAGGAAGCCCCAAGATTTTAGGAAGCTTGGGGATTCCTCTTTCATCATAAAGGAACATGTCCTTTATTTTTTGTATTTTTTTGATAGTTTAAATCAAAACACATATCACATACTCAATCATATGTACCTTAATCTGATACATAGTGTGCTCGGTATGACTCGAACTATATGTTTTTAGTTTTTATTTTATATTTTTGTTCAAAACACACATCACATACTCAAAACCAATAAAATTCATTAAAATTGTTTTTATACTTTAGGAAATAAATCCATAAGTCATTTGTGACATGTAGAAATCAGTTGCACCCAAATCCTATGCACGGTGTGACCGGTATGACTCCAAGTGTGAATTTTAATATTAAATTGACATTAGTTTTAGTATAAAGAACAAGTTCCATATTTTAAATTGATAAAATTCATTTGGATAATTTTGATACTTTATATAAATAATCTATAAGTAATTTTTGACATGTTGGAATTAACCCCACCTCAATCTGACGCACAGTATGACTGGTATAACTCTAAGTGTGTCTTCTTATTTAAAATTGACATTAATTTTAATAAAAAGAAAAAGTGACATACTAAAAACCAAAAAAATGCATTTGGATTGTTTTTATACTTTAGGAAAATGATAAATAAGTCATTTTTTACATGTAAGAATCAATTTAACCTCAATCCAATGTATGGTGTGATCGATATGACTCTATGTCTGTATTTTTATTTAAAATTGGAATTACTTTTATTAAAAAGAACAAGTGACGTACTGAAAATTGATCAAACGCATTCATATTATTTTGATACTTTAGTAAAAAATACATAATTCATTTGTGACATGTAGGAATCAACCAAACCCTAATCTGATGCAATGTGTTAATGGTGTGACTCGAAATATATGTTATCAGTTTAAAATTAACATTTTAGTGTAAAACTTGTGTCGCTAACTAATAAATAAGAAAAAATGCTTTGATTATCTTGATGATTTAGGAAAAATATTCATTTGTAATTTGTGATGTGTAGTAAATAATCTACGTAAAACCGACACACGATGTGACTGGTATGACTCAAAGTGTGTGTTTGCAGTTTGAAATAACATTTTAGTAAAAAACAAAATTGGCATACTCAAAACCAAGAAAACACATTCATATTGTTTTTATACTTTAGTAAAATGACACATAAGTAATTTTTGACATGTAGTAATCATCTCCACCTTAATAAAACATGGTGTGACCAGTATAAATCCAAGTGTGCCTTTTTTTTAATTTTAAATTAATTTTAGTAAAAAGAAAAATGACATACTCAAGAACAAGAAAACGCATTCAAATTATTTAGATACTTTAGGAAAATGATCCATAAGTCATTTTTTCTATATAATAATCACTCACTCCTCAATCTGATGCATGATGTGACTGGTATGACACAAAGTATCAGTTATTAGTTTAAAATTTTCATTTTAGTTAGAAACATGTGCCACTCACTAAAAACCAAACAAATCCACTCAGATTGTCTTGATAATTTAGAACAATGATTCATAATTCATTCATGACATGTATGAAGTATTCTCACATCAGACTGACACATGATATGGCTTATATGACTCAAAGTGGGTGTTTCCATTTTAAAATAACATTTTAGTAAAAAACACAAGTGACATACTAAAAACTAAGAAAATGCATTTGAATTGTTTTGATACTTTAGGAAAACAATCCATAATTAATTTTTGATGTGTAGGAATCAATCATACCTCAATATGATGCACAATGTGACCGATATGACTCAAATTATGTCTTGAAATTTCAAGTTGACATTCATTTTAGTAAAAAAGAACATGCGACATACTAAAAACTAAGAAAATTCATTCATATTATTTTGATACTTTATTAAAATGATTCATAATTAATTTATGGCTTGTAGGAATTAACCATGCCTCAATATGATGCATGGTGTGACTGGTATAACTAAAAGTGTGTATTTGTATTTAAAATTAACATTAATGTTAGTAAAAAGACCAAGTGACATATTGAAAACTGAGTAGACACATTAGTATTGTTTTGATACTTCAGTATAAGGATATATAAATAAGTTTTTACATATATAAATCAACCTCACCTCAATATAATGCACAGTGTGGCCTGTATGACTCTAAGTGTGTCCTTTTATTTAAAATTGAAATTAATTTTAGTAAAATGTACAAGTGGCATACTCAAGACTGAGTAAATGAATTTATATTGTTTTTATAAATTAGAAAAATGATCCATAAGTCATTTTTAACATGTAGGAATCAACATAACCTCAATCCTATACATAGTGTGACTGGTATGACCCAAAGTTTTTTTTAGTTAAAAATTGACATTTTAGTTCAAACCATGTTTCACTCACTAAAAACCAGGAAAACATGCTTCGACTATCTTGATAATTTATAAAAACAATTCATAAGTTATTTTTGATGTGTAGGAAGTAGTCTCATATCAAACTAACACACGATGTGACCAGTATGACTCAATTTGTGTGTTTCCAATTTTAAATAACATTTAAGTAAAAAAAACAAGTGACATACTCAAAACAGAGCAAACACATTTGGATTGTTTTGATACATTAGGAAAATGATCCATAATTCATTTGTAAAATGTAATAATCATCTACATATCAATCTGATGCACGGTGTTACCAACATGTAAGAATCATCTACATCTCAATCTGATGCACGGTGTTACCAGTATAACTCCAACTGTATCTTTTTATTTAAAATTGACATAAATTTTATTTAAAAGAATAAGTGACATACTGAAAACTAAGAAAACACATTTTTATTGTTTTGATACTTTAAAAAAAGGATCTATAACTCATTTTTGACATGTAGGAATCAACTTCACCTCAAAAGGATGCACAATGTGATCGGTATAACTCCAAGTGTGTGTTTTTATTTAAAATTGACATTAAATTTAGTTAAAAGAACAAGTAACATACTAAAAACT
Source organism: Viscum album (assembly GCA_963277665.1). Classification (NCBI taxonomy): domain Eukaryota; kingdom Viridiplantae; phylum Streptophyta; class Magnoliopsida; order Santalales; family Viscaceae; genus Viscum; species Viscum album. The sequence continues at coordinate 1,442,008,323 of OY728159.1, forward strand.
AAGAAAACATATTTGGATTGTTATAATACTTTACAAAAATTATACATAAGTTATTTTTGATGTTTATGAATCAATATCTCCTCAATACGATAGATAATGTGACCGATATGACTCCAAGTGTTTCTTTTTATTTAAAATTGACATTAATATTAGTAAAACTAACAAGTGACATACTAAAAACTAAGAAAACACATTCGAATTATTTTGATATTTTAGAACAACAATTCATAAGTCATTTTTGATGTTTGGGAATCAACTGTACCTAAATTTGATGTATAGTGTGACCGATATGACTCAAAATATCTATTATTAGTTTAAAATTGACATTTTAGTTCAAAACGTGTGTCACTCACTAAAAACCAAGAAAATATGCTCTGATTTTCTTGATAATTTAGAAATATGATTCATAAGTCATTTGTGATTGGTAGCCAGTAGTCTCGCATCAAACAGACACATCATGTGACCGGTATGAATTAATGTGTGTGTTTCTAGTTTGGAATGAAATTTTAGTAAAAAACACAAGTGACATACTCAAAACTGAGCAAACTCATTTGGGGTGTTTTGATACTTTAGGAAAATGATCTATAAGTAATTTTTGATGTGTAGGAATCATCCCTACATTAATCCAACGCATTGTAACACCCCAGTAATTTTTTTTATAATTTTAAATACATTAAGTTATAGAAAATAATAGTTTAAATTAAGTGCTTTAATTATAAGTAATACTTATAAATAATTATAATTTATAGCTTTCAAATTAATTAATTAATATTCTAAAAAATGATATTTAACTTTATTATTTTGTGTAAAAGAATATTTTAATATGAATATATGTATTTGATTCATTTTTATCAATAGATTATTTAATTAAATATTTTAAAGAATAATATATATATAAACTATTATATTTATTTTGATAAATACTAAATTATGTTACAAATATATTCATTATTAATATGACACCCCAAGATTTTATGGTATATTCCTTCATAAAAAATTTAAATTCATTAGATAGCTTATATGTATACAACACTGAGTCTCTACAAAACAACACTTTGTTATAGTTATATCTTAGCCATTAAACATAAATTTTCTTCTTTTGTGACTTTACTTTTGAAAAACAGACATACATCATTGCGATCAGTAAGTTTTTTTAGAGTCTAATAGGATCAACATAATTTTTATGGGGAATAGTAACTAAACCCTTATGAATAGTAATAAACCCTTATTAAAAATAATGTTACCCTTATGAATAGTAATTTTGCCTTTATGAATAGTAACCACACCCATGAAAGTATAAATAAAATTTAGGCACCTTATAAATGAGAGTGAATGTTTTATAAATTTATAATTAAGTGTTGGTATTTTTTTGAGTAATAAATATTGAAATACAATTTTAAATTAATAAATTTATTTAAAACAAATTTTTATTTTCATAAAATTTATTCCTAATCAATATTTTGACTTCCTATGATTTTAAGATAATTTAATAGAATATTATTTAATTTTTAGGGTGTTATAAAATCCGTTTTAATTTAAAAACTGTATTTTTCAAGTAAATGATGATTTTTATTAAAAATTAAATTTCTCATATTTATAAAATTATTTTGATAAAATGGAGTTCATTTTATAATTATACAGATAAAAAATGGTTAGGGTGAATTTTTGGGATTTTTCCAAAATACTTCATTTTTTTGTGAATAGTGAAATTCGATAATTTATGAAATATTCTAAATAAATGAATTTATGCATCATGATCGAGTCATGTATGATATAAATGGACATTGGTTAAAAATAAAATGTACTTATTACTATTTTAGGTCACAATAATCAACACTATTCATAATCTTATGCCAAAATAATAAAATAATGATTAAAATAATGGAAAAACCCTTCTCTCCTAAACTATAAAAACCACCCCTCGCTCCCTCTTCTCACCACTCCTCTATTCCTTGAAGCTTCTAAAATTTCTACCCAAATATTCTTCCCTAGTACCTCCCCACATCCAGGAGCCCTTTTTTCTTGCCGAAATAGCAAAATATCTTCCCTTAAAAAGGTTCTCAAGGTGGAGTACTCAAGAGGTACAATCATCTTCCTTTTTCATTTTAAATTTCTTTTAAGTTACTTCTTTTATTATTATCTACTCACCTCCTCTATCCAAATGATCATGATAACTCCATTATCATATATATATAATGTAGTTATATCATTTTAATGGAACATCCATCATCAATCTTCTCACTCTCTCTCTTTTATTTTAAAAATGAAATCATTATCCGAGAGGTGCCGATTTACAACCTTCGTGGATGAAGAACCTTCATTAATCAATTTATCCTTCAATTATGGACATGAAACCCTTTTTATGGTTTAACCAAACTATAATATATGTATTATAACCTATTCAATATTCTATAACCAGTATATATACATAATATAAATTCATACGACAAAACTAGTTCATAATAAAAATATCACCAAAATGGTCTTCATTAATGTTTCAACTAATAAGTCATCCTCATACCATATAAAAAATGAATTATATGACCATTTAATCTTCAAAATTTTCATTATTATCATATAAAATCAATTTTGGAGAATTATATCCATTCCACATGAACTCCATTACTTATAAACAAGTGAACTGATTATGAAAACCATGAAAACAAACACTCTACAATGACATAATTCAATCTTATAACTTATCAATAAGGACAAAAATGAACATAAAAAACTATAAAGAATAAAATATATGTATATAAGGTTATAAATTAATTAATTAATGGATTTAATTTTATTATACATTACATTAAGGTTAAGAGCATAATACATTCAGACATTAGGTAAGGGTTTCCTCATCTCACTTCCATTTTTTTGAGATATTCATTATTCACCACTATTTATTATCTATGGTGTATGTATACTTCCCATTGATGTATAATATCATGAATATATTTATTTTAATGGTATTAAATTTTTCATTTGATGATTAATAATTTTGGGTCATATGATTCGATTGATTGCAAAGTGGTAAGGGATTCCACCCGAACCTTCATTTTTCCTTTGGGTTATTCCTTCAATATCCTTACCCAAATGTTATACTTATTTATTTTTTTATAAATTATATATTATATTTGTATGTTCCAAAATAATATATTCATATTATTTCATCTTTTTTATGGTGATTATGTGTTTTAAAATAGTTCCCTTCTTAATTCTTCCCGATAAACAAGTCTGATTCAAGCGAACTTCTCAAATTCTTACCCAAGTGAACTATATATTATATTTTAATCCATAATTATTTTTTTAAATCACACATTTTATCATGAAAAATAACCTTGTTTCATTTATGGTTTTATAATAACAAACATATATTTTCTCTTTAAAATATCTTTACAATTTTCCTTAAACTGCACTAAAATGTTTTGTTTCTAAAGCTTCTTTAAAAACTCTTTTTACATGATTTCACTTTAGTGGGACAAATTTTTTTACTCAAATATAATTTCAATGTACTTCCCTTTTATTTTCTAGTATATATAATTTTACAATCTGATTTCATGACAAATACAAATGATTTTCCAAAATAACTCTTCTTTCTAAAGTAAAAAAGGATTTTTCTCATCTCACTTTAAATTTTATAAGATATACGCCTTGTTTACCGCTTATTCCTTGAATTTGGTGTATTTACTGACCATTATTATATTATATAAAGAGTCTCTTTATTCACATGATATTCTAAGGGATTATGATTTGAATTTTTCAAGGTGGTATGGGGCACTTTTGAATGTTTAAGGATTATTTCTTTAAGAATTTTTCAATGGATTAATTTAAAAGTATCTTAATCAATGTAAACATACTTTATTGAATATTGTAATTCATTTAGTTTTAAGTCTTATGATATTATCTACAATATTTTTTTGAAGTTTTTCTTCTTAGTTTGACTGTGGATGCATTATCTTGATACCATTCACCATATTACTCAGATTGGTTAATGTTGATGTTTAATGATTAGAGAAAGTTATTTACATTTCATATATTTGTTTCAATATGATTGTAATTTTGATAATGTTCACACCTTTCATATGAGGAATTTTTTGGACTTATTAAGTGATGGGAGGGGCCTGCTATAGCCGCTCGATGCATCGGTAGGTCTCATTAGACAAACTAGTTTGGGTTTTTACCCTTTTATATATAGTCTTGGCATGAGGCCTTGACATAATGATTATGATATTCAGCATTATGCATTCCCTCATTATGAAACTAGTAACTGATATCCTATATGGTTATTCGAGTATTAGAATACTCATGGTTATGTTTTATTATGGGATTATTTATTCAACTCTTATTCGTTCCATGTTATACTCAATCTTATTTTTTAAAGGAATGTGTTTTTTTATTCACCATGCCTAATGTTTATCTTTAAAATATATTCTACTATATTGATTACCCTTGCTTAGAATTTTATCACACCCCTTTATTATGTCTTATTTTTTACATGATGCGAGGAAGTATTTTATGAATTAATTATATGGAAAATCTAGGATTTGTTGAGTTTCCAATGGAATTTATCTAATGTATTTCATTTCAAGTTGTAATGTTGAACTTATGTATGTATATAGTTTTCCAAAACTACTAAAATACCTAGTCCTTCAGGGATTGATTCTTTGTAATCATGCCAATGTAATAAATTAATGCACCGTCTCCAGGCAACTGCAGTCGAGGCGTTACAGTTGGTATCAGAGGAATTTTAGTAGAATCCTTGGAAACTAGATTTAGAAAATGTAGACTTGTGAACAAAACACTGAGATAGATTTTGAGGATAAGAAAACCTGAACATCCTAGAATTTTGGTAAGGAATATATTATGTGGATCTCCCTAGAAAATACATCCTTGTCTGGATACTACAAGTTGACGTGGTTCTGACATAGACGTACCTAGATGTAACAAATTTGACAAGGTGTTTTGGTTTTGACCTAGGGTAACCTGGTACATGAAAACATGCCTTACTATGCACCTAGTTTAACACTCCTGATAGATATTCTAAGGAAAATTCACATTTAATTTACCCACCATTATGAAGGATTTTTTCTTCCAAAGTAAACAATGTATATGGTTCTAGGATTTACAATGCATAAATTTATGTTATGTGTTATACCATATTTATAGTTATAGAAATTTCATAATTTTATGATCTAATCTAGTATATGGAATCATTTAGAAATGGTGGATTACAAAAGGAATGAGAACTCCACCAATGAATGTGATTAAAATAGTGAGAAGGATCATATCTTTTATGGTCTTAATCCAATATTGTGAAGGGAAATAGTCTCCAATATATACTCATCATATGAGGAAATAGTATCATGTGTTAATAAGATAAGAAAATAATTATATTAGTCTTATGGATTTGAAGGTAAGTAGGAGAAAAAAATGATGGAAGAGAAAAGGATGGATAAAGGGAATAAGGGAATGAAGGGTTTCCCCAAATATTAAAACTGTGGAAAGAATCACCCTATAAAATGCATGAAGGAAATGTGATTTTGTTATAAGTGTGGAGAAAAAGGATACCAAGTTCGTGATTTCAAGGTTAAGAAAAAGGTTTACAATGTACAATGTTTCAACTGTGGGGAGATAGGACACTATGCAAACCAATGTCCCAAGCGTCATATAAATATATCTCAAATGATGTTATTGGATAATGATCATGTTATTATATTAACACATATGAAGAGGAATAATTAATATGTATATTTAATAATTATTTCATTTGAATATTTTATCAACAATGTACTGGTTATAAGAATTATGGAATATATGAGGATTATACTGCAATATTTTTCATTGAGGATTTGAGACCATATGTTAAATCGTACCAATAAAATATATTCAATATAAAGTTGATTTTTTTTTGAAAACACGTGATTGAGGGAATGAAACCCCTTAATATAATTCTAATGATGAAATGATGATGAAGAAATTATTTATTTGGATATGTACTTACTACTTTGAAATGATTATTGACTTGTTGACAAGTGGTCTATGCTATCATCTATGGAGTTTAAAAAACTTTTGGATTTAAGGAATATATATAAAAATATGTATCTTTTTTAAGAAATATGGAAAAATGCATGTTTCTAATAAGGTTTTTTGGTAATTCAAGTTATTAATATATTTCAAGAGGATACATGATGAAGTGATTCACATGTTTGTAATGTAAAAATTTAGAGTTGCTTCATGTTGATTAAGGGGTAATGATAAGTTCATCTTGGAAATTCAATGAACTTCTTTCTAAAGTGTTGGATCATTATATTTTGGAAAGTTTAACCATTTATGAATGGTTTAAGTTGATCATTGTATGAGGTTTTAGAGGTAAATGTATTACCTTACCACATGATGCTACCTTTACTAAAAGATGAAGTATAGATTGTTCAAGGCGCAATCAAAGAATAAGATTGTGTTTATGAAATAGAAACGTATGATTATACTCTTATAGAGTGGAATAATTCCTCAACTCATGGAAAAGGCTTTTATATAAAAAATTTTCCTACAATCATAATATTTTATAGTATCAATGATTTTTTTACTATATCAGTTTATAGTTTTGTAGTAATCAACTTTCATCTGAACATGTTCTCTATCACTTTCAATCAAAACTTCATAGTTTGATTTTCTTCCATGTCCAGGTTTTTACTACCAACTAATGTAACCCCATTCAAAGGCATAAATTTTTTGGTGGCCAACTCATTTACCTTGACCTCTTTTAAAAGGATATTTTATTAAACCTATTTCCGATGTGGGTTTCCCACAAGGATATTTCCAAGTATCAACCTTTAACTTTCGAAATGCAATTTCAAATTGTAAGGACGTAATTCTGTTGGAGGGGGAATAATAAAACACCCTAGTAATTTGTTTTAAAATTTTATATACATTAAGTTATGAAAAAAAATAATTTAAAATAAAGTGTTTTAATTAATAATAATTATTGAAAAGACCCAGAAATTTGAAGGAAAATTTTTTCTTAATTTTCTTTGGAATTTTACAAGAATGCAGTTTCTGACGGCGCCGGATTCTGAGGCCCAGTGTGCCTGGAATCATTTTCCTAAGTTTAGCTTGGGTACGTTCAGTGAACGAACGAGCAGGAATTCCTATATTTTGAACCGGTGCTCGGAATCAAATTTTGAGGGCACCGATGGAACCGCAACGCCAGTAATTTCTTAGGAACACCTGTTCCGGAGTTGCATTTTCACGAGAGTTGATGATAAAAATTTTGGAAGTTTATTTTATAATTATTCTACAATTTTTATTTTACTCTAAGTGTTTAATCCTTTGGAAGGAAGTTGGGTAACTACCCAACCTCCCTTGGGAGGTTATGAGGGTGGTGGGGCCCACACAAACCCCACCCCTTCATATCCTCTAACCCCCTCAACTCACCATTAATATTGTTAACTTAAGTTAATAACTTATGACATTAATGGAGTGAGTTTAATGTGAGTCTTTGAAATTCAAACACTTGAATTTCAAAAGCCATGTTGAGTTAATAAATTAAGTGTGGCTTAATTTATTTTGGGTTAGTTCCTTTGTTGCTTGGGAGGATTTGGGGAGGCTTGAAGAACATCTTCTTCAACGACGAAGAACATAAAGAACGAATCGGTCTCTAACGAAGAACACCATCCTTCCACGAATAATGACGACGTGCCTTCCTTCCTCTTCACCGCAACATGTGAGGAGACGCCACTTCCTCCTCAGACGCACCCCGACGTCGTCTTCAAATCCTCTTTCCACGACTCCACTCTTGGAACCGAGGTAGGGGGTTTACGTGTTTTCTATACGTGATTCTCTTCTGTCTTTTATCCGCGTCTATTTGGACCGCATGATATCAGTTAACGGGAGGAGGCCGGACCGCACAAACACAGTCGTTCCCCTCCCTTTTTGTTTTTCTTGTCGTTGCGGATTGAATGAAATTGACGTGGTGTCGTCGCACCGCGCGGGATCGGGCGGCAAGGATGCGCGACAATGTCACGTCGCGCGGGATCGAGTGGCAAGAATGCGCGACTTTGTCACGCCGCACATTCAATTTCTTTTTAAACTCTCGTGCATGGTTTTTTGATTGCAAGGTGTTCGTATAATTTATTTTGGATAAATTATACCCTCGTCAATGATTAAAATCATGTGTTTATTTTTTTTCCAATTGATAACACCTAACGCGGAGGACGCGGGCCGAACAAACACGGCCTGAAAACCCTCCATAGCTTGTTTATCGATGTGCGGATCAACGGACGATGGAGAAGCAAGCCGCTATGGCGTTTGAATCCCTTCGCAGTGAAGGTCGGGTCCCGGGAGGACCGTTGGCGAAGACGGCAGGAGAAACGGACCACCGGAGCGCGTCCGGTGGTCCGCGGAAGGCGGTGGCGGCGCGCCACGCCGGCGCGGCGGTGCCGGCGACCGGTGGTGGCGGAGCACCGCCGGAAGGCCGGCGGTGGCGGTTTGACACCGGCTTCAATCAACGGCGAGGGGGGGGGATCCGCGCACCCCCGCCCGCGGCTTCCGCGTGGCCGCGCTGGCCGAGCCGCAGCTGGCCGGTCGAGCCGAACCGAGCCGGTCGGGCCAGGCCGCGCCGGCCAGGCCGGGCCGGGCCCCTCCAGGTGGGACCCGGGCCGGGACGGGTCGACCCGGTTCGGGCCGACCAAGGGGGGGTCGGGCCGGTTCGGTCCGGGCCCAGACCCCCCGTTTTCGGACCCTCTTTGGTCTTTTGCCCATATCTTGGGCTACGGACCTCTGATCGATGCACCATCAGTTGCGTAGAGATCCTTGGAACGTGACGGTCGTTTCGTTATATCGCACTCAAGGTTTAGGAATACTTTGGATTCGGCCGGGTTGGTTCGGATACGAAACCAACCGGGCCCTCGGAGCGGAAACGCTTATATCTTGAGCACCGGACGTCTGATTGACGTGCCGTAGACTTTGATGGATTCCTCTAAGTGAGAAAGATCTTTTGGCTTAATCCGCTCGAGGTTTGGATGCCGTCGGAGTGCGGTTGGGTTGGTTCGCTCACGAAACCTACCGGGCCCCTAGAACGAAAAAGCCCATAACTCACAGACCGGGCGTCCGATTGATGCGTCGTCTGTCTTGTTGAATTCCTCTTGATGAGACGGAACTTTTCGCATACATCACCTGAGTTTTGGTTGATGTTGAATAGTGGCTGGGTTGGATTGTACCTGAAATTCAACCGGGCCCCAGGAACGGAAAAGCTGATATCTTTCAGACTGGACGTCTGTTTGACGAACCGTTAGGGGCGTTGGTGATCACGTTGAGAGACGGTCCCTATGAGTATACCCTATGAGAGTTCGGGGTACAGTTGAGATACGGCCGGGTTGGTTCGCTCACGAAACCAACCGGGCCCCTGGGACGAAAAGGATAATAACTCACAGACCGGATGTCTGATTGACGCACCGTCTGTTGCATTGAGACCCCTATGACGAGGTGGTCCTTTGAGATACTACATCATGGGACTTTGTGATACTTGGAGTATCGACCTGTAGCTCGTGGATCGAACCCTCCCGGAGACGAGCGTATGGTGTACGGAGACCATGTAGCCAGCTGAGACCTGACGACTGCTTGACCGACTCGACATGGAGTGAGTCGACTAGCCCAGTGGACGGAGCACCCGGTATTTGGCGACAGACCCACGGTGGACGGAGTGCCCGGTAGTTGGCTGCAGACCCGCGGTACTCAACAGGAGGAGTACCTCTGTAGGCTATTAGGGGGAGCGCCCGATATTTGGTGACAGACCCACAGCGGACGGAGTGCCTGGTAGTTGGCTGCAGACCTGCGATACTCGATAGGAGGAGTACCTCAGCAGTCTTAGGTTAGTGAGCAGTACCTCGAAGTTGTGACAGGACCACTGGACACTCCAGAGACGGGGCTCTTCAGTAGTTATGGTTTCGATAATGAAAATTTTGGTTTGAGCTGAGTCTATGACCTTTGTGTTTCCTCATGATTGAGATGGGTTACTTGCTAACTTAGGTATATGTATGGGCATATACCTGGGTAGTGGTTATCCGTTGATTTCATAATCCTTGTGTTTCCTCGTGATTGAGATGGGTTACTTGATAACTTAGGTATATGTATGGGTATATACCTAAGTAGAGGTAATCTGTGGAGATCTTCTTTGTGGTTATCCTTGTTGGTTTTAGTGAGACCTTGAGGGTCTCGAGGTCCCTACTGAGTATCATTATACTCACCCCTGCACGGGCTATGCCCGCACCTCGTTGTGTTGGTTGCAGACGACGGACAGTGCTGACGGAGGCCGAGTGTTCGAGGACTGGACGGTACCCATAGGTGGACTACACGACGAGTCAGTACCCGGAGGTGGACTTCACGGCGAAACGACACTCGGAGGAGGTTGACGGGCGAGAGTGTTCTGAAGGCTATCTGTACCTACCCTTCAGGTAGGATCCGTGGTGGACGATCCAAGAGCTGCGCCATCTGTACCTACCCTTCAGGTAGGATCCGAGGAGGACGACCCAGGATCCGTTTCTGTTCTTCCAGCTATTGTACATTGTTCAGTTATAGTTGTACTTTCATTTGGGTTTGTATTCTGGCCCACTTACCTTTCAGCACTTCTCTTTGTACTTAGTGTTTTTCTTCCGCTTGTACTCTGTGGTGTTTTGTTTACTTTTATAAAGGCAATGCCTTCCCAGTTATCGGGATTTACGCCTTTGGTTCTAGTCGTCAGCCCCTGTCCTATGGAAGGCGGGCTTGGGGTAGTCACGGCACGGGCCCCGAGGACGGGTCATGACAAATTGGTATCAGAGGATTCGGTTCTACCACAGAACTTATAACTCTGATATTTTCTTTCTGTGAAGCAATAGTGTTAAGGGTACCTAGTGTGGTCTTCAGTTCAGGGAGTCCAGTGTTGGTGCGGGCAGCCGACGTATCCATGCACTAGGACCCTGACAACTGAAATCCAACTTTGTGCACGAAAACACTGATTGCATGTGTGTTTTCAGAAGTTTTATTTAAATATCATCTCAAACCAGGTCAGCTCACCAGGTATAATCATTTGACCATGTCATGTTGTTTCTTTCAGGATGCCTCCCCACGGACGACCAGCTGGAGCCCCGAGAGTTGTTTGTACTGACAGCCCGCCGAGCGACGTGGCCTCAGTACAGGGCTATATTCCAGTTGAGGCACCAGCGGAGGCACCAGAGGTACTACTACCAATTGGGCCACTAATGCCACCAGCCCCAGCAGTAGAGGGTTCACGTCGCTTGATTGCACTGCACGAGTTCCAGCGAGAGAGGCCACCCAGGTTCCGGGGAGAGACGGACCCGCAGGCGGCTGAGGATTGGCTGCAGGCTGTGGTGAGAGTCTTCAGGCTAGTGGGGACGCCGGCCGACTTCATGGTGATCCTTGCTGCCAGCCTTCTTCAGGCAGCAGCAGGAAGATGGTGGAGCCTGATGCTCCAGATGCATGACGAGGCGACACTTCTTTGGGTAGACTTCGAGAGCCTGTTCCGGGCAGAGTTTGTACCAGCCACCCTTCGAGCGATGTGTATACAGGAGCTACTTCAGCTGCGGCAGGGCAGCATGATAGTGGCACAGTATTCATCGAGGTTCACAGACCTCTCGCACTACTCCACAGATATGGTACGGGACCCGTTCTTCAAGGCCCAAACCTTCGACCAGGGTCTCAGGCGAGAGATTAGAGCTTTTGTTGTTTCTCACAGCATTCCAACGCAGAAAGGGGTGTTGAAGAGGGCCCTCTTAGTGAAGAGTTTACTTGCTGAACAGTCTCCAGCATCAGGACCCACCACTAGCCGGCTTGCGGCAGAGTCTTCTACAGAAGGCAGTAGACAGATGACGCAGAGGTCCAAGAGGACCAGACCTACCGATGGCCGACTGCACGACTCAGGTTCAGTTGTGCGGGGAAACCGGGGTGGAGTCAGAGCCAGACGTGCCGAGAGTGGACAGTGTTACTCCTGCGGCGGAATTGGTCACATGGCACGTGACTTTCCGACCCGCCATGCAGATGACCAGCTGTTAAATGAAGAATCTCCCAGCCAGAGGCAGAGGTTCGATCAGGGCAGACCGCAAGGAGCAGGCTGCCATGGAAGAGGAGCTGGTCGTGCAGCTAGAGGTGGACGACGCTTTGGGGTGTTAGCACCCCCACCACCAGGAGTCCTACCCCGGCCGCAGGGGACAGGAGGACATGGGAGAGCTTAGCTTTAGGCAGTAGAGGCCTATGGTCATGGAGCTCTGGAAGCAGATGGACATGAGTGGGACTAGCTCCAGACCTGGAGGCTATTGATCTTGTTTCTTCTAGTTTTGTTGATGTTTGTCTGTAGTTTCTTCGTGTCTTTGTTCTATGAGCTGCAATAATAAAAAGACACTTATCTTTGTGATGTTTTCTTTCCTATCCTTTTGTTTGGTTGATACTAAGTGGTCCTGGTTAAAACTGTTGACTTGACCCTCACTTTCGAGATTTCTACTAGGGGAGACCTAGTGACCTCACAATAATGCCGACAGTGTGACTCGACCCTTGGAGGTGAGAGTGACATGACGATCATGTCCTTATACGGGTCTCACCTCGATGAGGTTTACAGAGATGTGGACAAGGCGGCAAGTTATCTCTGAGGTTCAACGGACCGTTCTAGGTCCTCATCTTGGTAGGTGGGGTGGTTTACCACTTGACCCATCCACCGCAGTTGCACCAGGTGCACGACGTCTTCCACGTATCTCAACTGAGGAGATACGTGCATGACCCTTCGCATATCATCGACCATGAGGAGCTGGATGATGGAGATGGGGTGTCTTTCACGGAGGTTCTAGTGGGGATCGAGGATCGACAGGAGCGGATCCTACAAGGACGATCGATTCCTCAGGTGCACCTTCTCTGGCAGTACGGGAACCTCCAGGTGAGCACATGGGATCGGAAGGCTCAGGTGCGTGCTCATTACCTCTTTTGTAACCCTAGTTTGTGTTGAAGCTTTATGGGGACGTAAAGCCCTGAGGTGGGAGTAATGAAAAGACCCGGAAATTTGAAGGAAAATTTTTTCTTAATTTTATTTGGAATTTTACAAGAATGCAGTTTCTGACGGCTCCTGATTCCGAGGCCCGGTGTGCCCGGAATCATTTTCCAAAGTTTAGCTCAGGTACGTTCAGTGAACGAACGAGCGGGAATTCCTATCTTTTGAACCGATGCTTGGAATCGAATTCTGAGGGCACCAATGGAACTGCAACACCGGTAATTGCTTAGGAACACCTATTTCGGAGTTGCGTTTTCATGAGAGTTGATGATAAAAATTGTGGAAGTTTATTTTATAATTATTCTACATTTTTTATTTTACTCTAAGTGTTTAATCCTTTGGAAGGAATTTGGGTAACTACCCAACCTCCCTTGGGAGGTTATGAGGGTGGTGGGGCCCACACAAACCCCACCCCTTCATATCCTCTAACCCCCTCAACTCACCATTAATATTGTTAACTTAAGTTAATAACTTATGACATTAATGGAGTGAGTTTAATGTGAGTCTTTGAAATTCAAACACTTGAATTTCAAAAGCCATGTTGAGTTAATAAATTAAGTGTGGCTTAATTTATTTTGGGTTAGTTCCTTTGTTGCTTGGGAGGATTTGGGGAGGCTTGAAGAACATCTTCTTCAACGATGAAGAATGTGAAGAACGAATCGGTCTCCGACGAAGAACATCGTCCTTCCACGAAGAACGACGACGTGCCTTCCTTCCTCTTCACCGCAACACGTGAGGAGACGCTGCTTCCTCCTCAGATGCACCCCGACGTCGTCTTCAAATCCTCTTTCCACGACTCCACTCTTGGAAACGAGGTAGGGGGTTTACGTGTTTTCTATACGTGATTCTCTTCAGTCTTTTATCCGCGTCTATTTGGACCGCATGATATCAGTTAACGGGAGGAGGCCGGACCGCACAAACACGGTCGTTCCCCTCCCTTTTTGTTTTTCTTGTCGTTGCGGATCGAATGAAATTGACGCGGTGCCATCGCACCACGCGGGATCGAGCAGCAAGGATGCGCGACAACGTCACGTCGCGCGGGATCGAGTGGAAAGAATGCGCGACTTCATCACGCCGCACATTCAATTTCTTTTTAAACTCTCGTGCATGGGTTTTTGATTGTCAGGTGTTCGTATAATTTATTTTGGATAAATTATACCCTCGTCAATGATTAAAATCATGTGTTTATTTTTTTTGCCAATTGATAACACCTAACGCGGAGGATGCGGGACGAACAAACACGGCCCGACAACCCTCCACAGCTTGTTTATCAATGTGCGGATCAACAGACGACGACGAAGCAGGCCGCTATGGCATTTGAATCTGTTCGCAGTGAAGGTTGGATCCCGGGAGGACCGTTGGCGAAGACGGCAGGAGAAACAGACCACCGGAGCGCGTCCGGTGGTCCGTGGAAGGTGGTGGCGGCGCGCCACGCCGGCTCGGCGGCGCCGGCTATCGATGGCGGTGGCACACCGCTGGAAGGCCAGCGGCGGCGGTTTTCCGCCGGCTTCAATCAACGGCGAGGGGGGGGGGATCCGCGCACCCCCGCCCGCGGCTTCCGCGCGGCCGCGCTAGCCGAGCCGCGGCTGGCCGGTCGAGTCGGACCGAGCCATTCGGGCCGGGCCACACCGGCCGAGCTGGGCCGGGACGGGTCGACCCGGTTCGGGCGGACCCAGGGGGGTCGGGCCGGGTCGGTCCGGGCCCAGACCCCCCGTTTTCGGACCCTCTTTGGTCTTTTCCCCATATCTTGGGCTAAGGACCTCCGATAGACGCACCTTCAGTTGGGTAGCGATCATTGGAACGAGACGGTCGTTTTGGTATATCGCACTCAAGGTTTCGGAATACTTTGGGTTCATCCGGGTTGGTTCGGCTTCGAAACCAACCGGGCCCTCGGAGCGGAAACGCTTATATCTTGATCACCGGACGTCCGATTGATGTTTCGTTTACTTTGATGGATTCCTCTAAGTGAGATGGATCTTTTGGCTTACTCCGCTCGAGGTTTGGATGTCGTCGGAGTGCGGTCGGGTTGGTTCGCTCATGAAACCTACCGGGCCCCTAGAACGAAAAAGCCCATAACTCACAGACCGGGCGTCCGATTGACGCGCCGTCTGTCTTGTTGAATTCTTCTTGATGAGAAGGAACTTTTCACATACATCTCCCGAGTTTTGGTTTTTGTTGGATAGTGGCCGGGTTGGATTGTACCCAAAATTCAACCGGGCCCCGGGAACGGAAAAGTTGATATCTTTCAGACTGGACGTCCGTTTGACGAACCATCAGCGGCGTTGGTGATCACGTTGAGAGATGGTCCCTATGAGTATACCCTATGAGAGTTCGGGGTACAGTTGAGATACGTACGGGTTGGTTCGCTCACGAAACCAACCGGGCCCCTGGGACGAAAAGGCTAATAACTCACAAACTGTGCGTCCGATTGATGCGCCGTCTGTTGCATTGAGACCCCTATGACGAGGTGGTCCTTTGAGATACTTCACCGTGGGACTTTGTGATACTTGGAGTATTGAACTGTATCTCATGGAATGAACCCTCCCGGACACGAGCGTACGGTGTACGGAGACCGTGTAGCCGGCTGAGACCTGACGACTGCTTGACCGACTCGACATGGAGTGAGTCGACTAGCCTAGTGGACGGAGTGCCCGGTATTTGGCGACAGACCCACGGTGGATGGAGCGCCCGGTAGTTGGCCGCAGACCCGTGGTACTCGATAGGAGGAGTACCTCTGTAGGCTATTAGGGGGAGCGCCCGGTATTTGGCGACAGACCCACAGCGGACGGAGCGCATGGTAGTTGGCCGCAGACCCGCGGTACTCGACAGGAGGAGTACCTCAGCAGTCTTAGGTTAGTGAGCAGTACCTCGGAGTTGTGACAGGACCACTGGACACTCCAGAGACGGGGCTCTTCATCAGTTATGATTTTGATAATGAAAATCCTGGTTTTAGCTGAGTCTATGACCTTTGTGTTTCCTCATGATTGAGATGGGTTACTTGCTAACTTAGGTATATATATGGGCATATACCTGGTAGTGGTTATCCGTTGATTTCATAATCCTTGTGTTTCCTCATGATTGAGATGGGTTACTTGATAACTTAGGTATATGTATGGGCATATACCTAAGTAGAGGTTATCTGTGGAGATCTTCTTTGTGGTTATCCTTGTTGGTTTTAGTGAGACCTTGAGGGTCTCGGGGTCCCTACTGAGTATCGTTATACTCACCCCTGCACGGGCTATGCTCGCACCTCGTTGTGTTGGTTGCAGACAACGGACAGTGCTGACGGAGGCCGAGTGTTTGAGGACTGGACGGTACCCGGAGGTGGACTACACGACGAGTCAGTACCTGGAGGTGGACTTCACGGCGAGACGACACTCGGAGGAGGTTGACGGGTGAGAGCGTTGTGGAGGCTATTTGTACCTACCCTTCAGGTAGGATCCATGGTGGACGATCCAGGAGCTGCGCCATCTGTACCTACCCTTCAGGTAGGATTCGAGGAGGACGACCCAAGAGCCGTTTCCGTTCTTCTAGCTGTTGTACATTGTTTAGCTGTAGTTGTACTTTCATTTGGGTTTGTATTCTGGCCCACTTACCTTTCAGCACTTCTCTTTATACTTAGTGTTTTTCTTCCGCTTGTACTCTGTGGTGTTTTGTTTACTTTTATAAAGGCAATGCCTTCCCAGTTATCAGGATTTACGCCTTTGGTGCTAGTCACCAGCCCATGGCCTATGGAAGGCGGGCTTGGGGTAGTCACGGCATGGGCCCTGAGGATTGGTCGTGACAATTATTATAAATAATTATAATTTATAGATTTCAAATTAGTTAATTAAAGTTCAAAAAAAATACTATTTTACAATATTATTTTGTGTAAAATAATATTTTAGTATGAATATATGTATTTGATTCATTTTTATCAATAGATTTTTTAGTTAAATATTTCAAAGAATAATATATATATTGACTATTATAATTATTATGATAAATACTAAATTATGTTATGAATATATTCACTATTATAATGACACCCTAAGATTTTATGGTATATTTCTTCATAAATAATTTCAATTCATTAGATAACTTATATGTACCCAACAGTAATTCTTTGCTAAACAACACATTTTTATAGTTATAACCTAGTTGTTAAGCTTAATTTTTCTACTTTTTTTATTTTAATTTTGAAAAACTGATATACACCATTGAAATCAGTATGTTTTTAGAGTCTTATAGGATCAACTTAATTTTTTTGGTGAATAGTAACTTGACACTTATGAATAGTAATGTACTCTTATAAATAGTAATGTTATCCTTATAAATATTAACTTGATCCTTATGAATAGTAACCTCACCCATGAAAGAATAAATAAAATTTAGGCACCTTATAAATGAGAGTGAATGTTTTAAAAATTAATAATTAATTGTGTGTTTTTGTAAGTAATAAATATTAAATTAAAATTATAAATTAATAAATTTATTTAAAATAAAATTATTTTTCCTAAAATGTATTCTTAAATCAATATTTTGTTTTTATATTATTTTATGATAATTTAATGGGACATTAGTTAATTTTTAGGCTATTATAAAATCAGTTTTAATTTTAAAAACTGTATTTTTTTAGTAAATGATGATTTTAATTAAAAAAATTCGTATTTAGAAAATTAATTTGATAAAATGGAGTTTTTTTTTGAATTCTACACATAGAAAAATTGTTAGGGTGATTTTTTGGGATTTTTTGAAATATTTGAATTTTGGTGAATAGTGAAATTAGATAATTTATTAAATATGATGAATAAATGAATTTCTACATAATTATTGAGTCATGGATGATGTAAATGGTCATTGGTTTGAACTCACATTCACTTATTTCTGTTTGAGGTCACAAGAATCAATACTATTCATAGTCTTGAGCCAAAATGATAAAATAAGGATTAAAATAATGGGAAAATCCTCCTCTCCTCAGCTATAAAAATCACCTCTCACTTCCTCTTCTATTCAATCCTCTAAGACTTGAATATTCTCAATGTTCTACCCAAATACTCTTTCCTAGTCTCTCCCTATGTCTATAAGCCCTTGGTCTTTCCAAAAGACCAAAACCCCTTCCCTTAAGGAGGTTCTCAAGGAGGAGTACTCAAGTGGTAAATCCTCTTCGTTTTTCCTTTTAAATTTCTTTTAAGTTCCTTATTTTATTATTATATCATCACCTCCTATGTCCAAATGATCACGATAACTCCAGTATCATCTATATATTGGAATTATATCATATTAATGGAACATCCATATTTAATCTCTTTACTCTCTCTCTATTATTCTAAAAATGAAATCATCATCTAAGAGGTACGGATTTACAACCTTTGTGGACGGCGAACCTTCATTCTTTAATTTATCCTTCATGTATGGTAATGAAACCATTTTTATGGTTGAAATAGACTATAATATATGTACTATATCCTATTTAATATTCTGTAACCATTATATATACATAATATTAATTCATACAACAAAACTAGTTCCTACTAATTGAAATATCTCCAAAATGGTTTTTATTAATGTTTCATCTAATAACTCGTCATCATACTATATAACCAAATGAATTATATGACCATTTAATCTCATAAATTTTCATTATTATAATATAAAATCTATTCTGGATAATTATATTCATTCCACATGAACTTCATTACTTATAAACAAGCGAACCGATTATGAAAACCAAGAAAACAAACACTCCAGAATGATGGAATTCAATATTATAACTTATCAATAAGGACATAAATGAACATAACAAAACTATAATAAATAAAATATATATATATATATATAAGGTTCTGGATTAATTAATTAATGGATTTAATTTGATCATCTAGGACATTAAGGTCAAGAGCAGAATACATTCATACATAAGGTAAGTGTTTCTTTATCTCACTGCCATTTTTTGGGATATTATTTATTCACCACTATTTCTTGTATATGGTATATGTATACTTCCCATTTATGTAACATATCATAAATCTATTTATTTTCATGTTATTAAATTTATTATTTTATGATTATTAATTTTGGGTCATATGATTTGATTGATTACAAAGTGGTAAGGGATTCCACCTGAACCTTCATTTTTCCTTGGAGTTATTTCTTAGCTATCCTCACCCAAATGTAATGCTTATTTATTTATTTTTAAATAATATATTTTCTATTTGTATGTTCCAAAATCAAATATTCTGATCATTTCATCTTTCGTTTATGGTGATTATATTTTTTATAATAGTTCCCTTCTTAATTCTTCCCGATAAACAAGCCCAATTCAAGGGAACTTCTCGAATTCTTACCCATTTTCATGTGCACTATATATTCTATTTTAAGCCATAATTATTTTTTTAAAATAAATTATTTTATCATGAAAAGATATCTGGTTTCATTTCTAGTTTTATGAAAACAAACATGTCCTTCATCTTTAAAAGCTCTTTACTATTTTCCTTAAACCGCACTAAAATTTTTTGTTTCTAAAGCTTATTTAAAAACTCTTTTTACCTGATATCACTTTATTAAGACAACATTTATGCATCAAATATAATTTCAATATCATTAACTTTTATTTTTTAGGATATACAAGTTTACAATCTGATTTCATGGCAAATACAAATGATTTTCCAAGAGAGCTCTTATTTCTAATGTAAAAAGGGATTTT
Organism: Viscum album; assembly: GCA_963277665.1. Taxonomy (NCBI): domain Eukaryota; kingdom Viridiplantae; phylum Streptophyta; class Magnoliopsida; order Santalales; family Viscaceae; genus Viscum; species Viscum album. The sequence goes on from OY728159.1 coordinate 1,442,028,032, forward strand.
TATCATCTCACGTTAACTTTTATGAGATATATGCCTTGTTAATCAATTATTACTTGAATTTGGTGTATGTACTACCCTTTGTTATATCATATCAAGAGTCTCCTAATTCACATGATATTTTAAGGGACTGTGATTTGAATGTTTCAAGGTGGTATGGGACATTTTGGAATGTTTGAAGATTATTTCCTCAAGATTTTTTCAATGGTCTCATTTAAAAGTATCTTCATCTATATCAGAATACTTTATTGAATCTTATACTTCATTGAGATTTAAATCTTATGATATCATCTACAATATTTTATTGAAGGGTTTCTGATTACTTTGACTGTGGATGTGCTATATTGATATCATTCATCATATTACTCTGAATGCTTAGTGTTTATGTTTAATGATTGGAGAAAGTAATTTACATTTCATATGTTAGTTTCAATATGAATGTATATGTTGATTATGTTCACTCCTTTCATATAAAGAATGCATTGGTAGGTCTCATGAGACAATTTAGTTTGGATTTTTACCCATTTATGGTCTTGGCACGATACCTTGACAGAATGATTATGATGTCCAACATTATGAACTCCCTCATTATGAATCTAGTAATTGATAGTCCATATGGTTATTTTACTAGTATAATACTCATGGTTATGTTTTATTATAACATTGTTTATTTAGATCTTATTCCTATCATGTTATACTCAAGTTTATTTTATAAATGCATGTGTTTTTTTGTTATTTATTATACCTAATGTTTATGTTTATGATATCTTATGCTATATTTATTACTCTTACTCAGCATCTGAGATCATCCCTTTATTATGTTTTATTTTTTCCAGGATTTGAGGAGGTATATTATGAATGAATTGCAGGGATAATCTAGGAGTTGTGGAAGTTTCCAGTGGAATTTATATAATGAATTTCATTTCAAGTTTTAATGTTGAACTTATGTATGTATCTAGTTTTCCAAAACTACTAAACTACTTGGTCCTTCAGGATTTGATTCTTTGTAATCATGTCAATGTAAAAAATTAATGCACCGGCTCTGGGCAACTAGGGTCAAGCCATTACACGCACAGTGTGACCGGTATAACTTTGAGTGTGTCTTCACTACGACAAAAAAGGGTTTTATTAGCGCTAGAAACTGCTTTTAACAGTGCTAGAAAAGCACTATTAATCACAACGAAGATAAAGGAGGGGGTCCCCTTTATTAGTGCTAAAAAAAGTGCTAATAAAGGTACCCTTTATCAGTGAAAAAAAGGCACTGATAAATACTCCTTTTATCAGTTCTTTTTTTGTAGCGTTGATAAAAGTTAAAAAAAATTAAAAAGAATTAAAAGGAATATATAATCTGGGGAGATTTTAATAGTGCATGACCCCTTCTTTTATTATCTCTTGCCCCCCTTTTATCAGCGCTAGGTAGATCCCCCTCCCTCTCACTGCACGCTGTCATTGCTCGCGCAATGCCCTCCCTTTAACAGCGCTATCCCCTGATGCACTTGCCCGCACGCGACCCTACTTCCACTAGAACTCAAACCCCACACCTCCCCCCTTGCATGTCTGCCCCTTTACCCCTAATCCATTTAGTTTTTTTCCATTTAATGATATATCTATTTATTTATATATATATATATAGTTATATTTATTCGTATATTAATAAAGACTCAAATTAATATAAATATATTTAGTTATATTAATATATATATATATATATTCATATATTAATATATATATATATATATTCAAATATTAATATATATATATATATCTATGTGTATATTTAGTTATAATTTTTTATTCGTATATTTTTTTGTATATTAATATATATTTATAAGATTAGTTTTAAATACATTTATAAAATATGTTTTCTTATGTGTGTTTATAAATAAATAAATACATACATGCATGCATACATACATACATATATCTAACACACACACACACACAGAGAGAGATATGTCTATATTTATGAATAAATACATATATATATGTGTATATGAAAAGCCATAGAATGTAAAAATGACCATAACTTCTAATACATAAGTTCGTTTCTAATAAAAAACCAGTCAAATCGAAGAACATGAAATGATATTCGATATGATATGTGGTATAGGCCTAACAGACATCTGGATCAGAAGTTATAGTAGTTTGAATGTTAAAAAATTGGGGTATCTGGACTAAAAACTTAGTTTTGGAGGCCTATTGGGAAATTTTTTCCTCGAAAAATGTGAAAAAAGGTTTTCTTCAATCACTATCATGTATAACTCATCGCAGGATTCGATTTAATATGTTTTAGAGATCAAACGGACACCCGGATCAAAAGTTATGGCTGTTTGAAGCTCGAGTTGCATTTTCAAATTATTTTTTATTTTTTATTTATTTTTTTATTTATTTTTATATTCAAACTGTTATTAAATGACTATTAATCGATAAAAATTACAAAATTATTAATTAACAATTATTTTAAAATTATTTTATAAGCCCCTTTTACTAAATAACTTACACATTTATTTTAGATTTTCATATATCCTTATCTAAAACATATTTAAAATATATATATTTTATATATATCAATATAAAATAGATTTATATATTTATATATTTATATATTTATATATTTATATATTTATATATTAATATATGATCTTTAATGTCATTTTTTGAAATTTACCATTTATCGGCGCTTTTATAAAAGTGCTGATAAAGGGGGGTCTTTATCAACACTTTTATAAAAGCGTTAATAAAGGTCACTTTTATCAGCACTGATAAAAGTACCCCTTTATCAGCGGTTTTTTAGCACTGTTAAAGGGGTAGCGCTTCTCTTTCCCCATTCGGTGGTAATGCTTTTTATTTATAATTGACATTAATTTTAGTAAAAAGAAAAGGTAACATACTGAAAACCAAGAAAACATATTCGGATTGTTTTGATACTTTAGGCCAATGATTCATAAGTCATTTGTGACATATATGAATCGATCGCACCTCAATTTGACACATGGTGGGACCGGTATGATTCAAAATATCTATTATCAATTTAAAATTGACATTTTAGTTTAAAATGTTTCACTCACTGAAAACCAAACTAATGCCCTTTGATTATCTTAATAATTTAGAACAATGATTCATAACTCATTTGTGACTTGTAGAAAGAAGTGTCACATCAAATCGACGCATGATGTGACCGGTATGACTCAATGCGTGTTTTTTCAGTTTGAAATGACATTTTAGTAAAAAATGTGTACTCAAAACTAAGAAAATGTGTTCGGATTGTTTTGATACTTTAGGAAAATGATCCATAAGTGGTTTATGACGTATAGGAATCAATCACACCTCAATCTAATTCAAGGTGTGGCCAGTATAATTTCAAGTGTGTCTTTTTATTTTAAATTGACATGAATTTTAGTAAAAAGAACAAGTGATATAATGAAAACTGAGAAAACGCGTTTAGATTGTTTTGATAATTTGGAATAATTATTCATAAGAAATTTTTGATGTGTGGGAATTACTTGCACCTCAATACGATGCACAATTTGATCGGCATAACTCCAAGTGTGGCTTTTTATTTAAAATTGATATTTTTTAATGTATTCTTTCATATTTAGGTTTAATTTATTTTTTTATAGTATTATTAACATGATATTTGTTTTAATATACAGGTGGATTTTTCTGTTCAGGTTGGGGTGATTTGATCACCAACTGATACCATGGTTGGGATTTTTTAAGAGGGGGTCGCAGGTGTTAAATACGATGAAACATTAATATTTTTAAATGTTTGTGGATAGTAATTGTAAATGTAATTATAAAAAACAATGTTTGAAATGTCTATAGTATTTTATTGTTTTTTTATTTGTGATGTAAAATTTATTTCAATTAAATTATGTATTTTCATACAGGTTATAGGTGTATGTGTTGTTGTGTGATATTATTCAAATAGCACATTGAAACAGGTTGGCCTTTATCGATGTTATTTCTAACATTAATAAAGGTCATCCTTTATCACCACTAGGTTAGTGCTGATAATGATTCTTCTTTATCACTTCTAATAATTTATTGCTGATAAAGGGACTCTCGTTAACAACATTGAGAACAACAATGTTTTTTTTAACACTGTAAAATCCCTTTTTGTGTTTTGTTAAAGGTTCGGTCTATAGTAGTGAATCCAACACACGATATGATTGATACATAAAGTGCATATTTTTTATTTAAAAGTGTCATTTTAGTTTAAAACACACGTCACATGACCAAAATCGAGCAAAAAAACTCAGATTATTTTCGAACTTCAATAAAATGATCCATAATTCATTTGTGACGTATAGGAATCAACCTGATGTCAATCTGACAAATGATGTGGTTGGTAGGACTCGAATTGAGTATTTTCATTAAAAGTTTCATTTTAGTTTAAAATGCATGTCACATAAAAAACTAAGAAAATATGATCATATTGTTTTCAAACATTAGCACAAAGATCCATAATTTGTTTGTGATATGTAGAAATCAACCGCATGTCAATCTGACACACGATGTGGTCGGTGTGACTCGAAGTGTGTATTTTCAATATAAATGTGTCATTTTAGTTTAAAATGAATGTCAGATAGCCAAAACCCCACAAAAATCTCGAATTATTCGTGAAGTGCGTTTTTTCAATATGAAAGTGTCATTTGAGTTTAATGATATAATTATTAACAACTATTTAAGTAATTAAGATAATTAATAACTTATAATATCATTAATTAATAATATAATTTATATAGGCATAATATAATTATTAAATTGTAGTATAATTAATAATTAATAATTAATATAAAATTAAAAATATAATTGTTAATAATATAATTAATAGTATAACTAATAATATAATTAAAATATTCAATAGTTAAAAATATAAATTATCATTTATGGATTATATAACACTAAAATTATAATTTTCTTATTTTTTATATACTATTAATAAAATAAAAATTGGTTTTATTATTGGGAGAATCTTTTGTACGGAGATTGATCATTAGAAAAAGTATGCTATAAGAGTTTATTATGTATATTGGGATGTAATTTTTTTTGATTAATTATAAAATATGATATCAATGTAAATGTTTTGTACGTAGATTTCGAATTGAAATGATTGTGTAATGTGATATTTGTATTCCAATCCAGTTTTTCCATGGATTTGTATCCTAATCAGTTTATCTTTTTTAATTTGGTTTGTTGTTATAGAGGTGAGGCAGAGTTGAGCTTTACACCGGTTGTGATGGCCTTTATCAACGCTAACAAAAATGCTGATAATAATCGCACACTTTTAAAGGCGCTTAGCATGTCAGTGATTTTTAGCATAGACAAAACCCTTTTCTAGTACTGATAATGGCCTTTTGTGTAGTAGTAGATGGAGGACACTAAAAGGTAGTCTAAATACATCCCTCCTCTATGGTGTATCCACGGGTTGTCTTTAATCATCCGATGCTTGGGTGGTACTTTTCATCCACTTGCGATATGATAGTTCCTCATGAAATAAATAGAGAATGAAGATGATAGTTACAGGATCTAGGGGTATTACCAAAAGATTGGGAAGGAATCAATGACACCATATTGATGATGTTTACTCCCTTATATTTTCATTGGGATACTCCCATGCATTAACTCATATATTATGACTTATGAGTTAATTTTAATTTCAACCATGTATCCATCACACGAATGCATCACCATTTCTGAGCGTTTAATGATGGCCTATGTATAAGTTTGAATGTGAGCCTTTAGTGTTCCACCGCCATGTCCAAGCCTTAGTTGTCATCTCAAAACAACCTTACCATGTCCTTAAACAATGAAATATTATATGCCTAATTTTTTATTCATGTTGTACTTTACGACACACACATCGTGCAATATGATACACTTCACATACATCAAATATACATGGGATTTAGGACATATATACTTCATACCGGTCTGGAATTATTCATCTCAATATTACAAATAAAATTTTGTAGGCAAATATGATATCATGATAAAACGTTTTTATAATATTTATAAATACTAATAATAATAATAATAATAATAATATATTATTATTATTATTATTATTATGTAAAAAATACATGTGTGCATATAAAGGGTGTGTGTTTTTTTTTTTTTGCTTCTCCAAGCTAGGTACAAGTCTTCAATTTTTTTTTTTTTTTTTTATGTTAATCCCACAAACTAAGTCCAGTATCATTTAGATCTTGACACGTATCAAATATAATTTTAGGGTTCTCGGATTAAAAAACATACCGCATCCAACATTTTATAAATTAACATTTCTACACCTTTCTTAACAATATCCATTTGAAAAGTGAAAAAAAAAATCCAACGTCAATTCACTAATTAATTTTATAAATGATTTAAAAAATATAATTTATCATCTTTTATTTAATTGCAACACAAATAACTAACTTTTTATGATTCAAAAAACTGATAAATTTGTTATTGTTATAAAAAACATTTTTTTATGTTAAGAATTTAATTTTTTAAAATAATTTTATAAAAAAATATTTGTTTTTTTGTATCAATATATTGTATATTTTTAAGTCAATTGATAAAAAATAATATAAATAATTTTATGCTAATTTATTAAAACATATATATTGACTAGTAATGGGTAAAAATTTAATTTTTTTTCAGGTTTTATTTTTTTATATTTTTAATTTAGTAATTTTTTAATAATATATAAAATGGTAATTTAAATTACTGTTTCAAAGAAATAATATTTTTAGGCTAAATTTATAACAAATAAAATATTGATTAATACTTAAAAAGATAGTAAATTTTATCTGATTTTAACTATAATAAATATTTAATTCTATTCATAAAAGATAATCTCTTTATATACCTTTTTAAATTTGTAATTTAATATTGTTATTTTATAGATAAAAGTATTTTTTTAGTATAAAAAATAACTAAATTTTCCCTGCCAATAATCACACATAAGAATTTATTTACAAAATAATAGTAGAACATTTATGTAAAATATTACACTACAATGCAATGTGGAAAATTTGAAGCGGCAAAAAAATATATACACGTTGTGAAATTGATCAAAAGTTGATTGAAACCGCAAAGCCTTACAAAACCAGAAATGTAAGATCGATCATAGGCGAAGTGCATCTTTGAGAAAGAGAATGTCGAATTTGTGTATGACGATGATAATAACAAATGGAAATACAAATACAAATGAAATACAAGAATTAGAGAACGCAATGTAGAGCCAAAAGTCCATTTTATTTCTTTAACATATCACGATATTTATAGAGTACATGAGATCTGATCCAAGGGTGAAAATATGAATGGTTGGCCATTAAGAGGGGAATTAATTGGGAATTCATGAGTCATCATAATTGTCATAATTATGACATCTATTAATATTGTTTCATAACACTCCCCCTTGGATGTCATAATTTCCTGGAACCTTATTTAATCTACCCTAAAAAAACCCTGTGGGAAAAATAAGTGAAGACAAAATAAAAGAATTCAATTTCATGTTGCCTCATTAAAAACCTTATCAGAAAAATCCAGTGGGAAGAAACCTGATGAAGGGAAAAATAGTGCAGTGTTCCCAACTCCCCCTGATTATGTCATTTATTTGTGTCTTCAGGACATCAATTAATATTATTATTTAATTATGTCTTCGAGACATGGGAGGAATACCAATGGTAATAATGAATGGTCTCATTGAAAATTATGACTCATGGGGAAGACCAACAATTGTCATTAATTATAGATATCCATAATAATTTATAACATTCCATTGGATATCTGTTATTTTGTATTATTGCCTCATTAAAAACCTCACCAAGGAAAAACCCTTTAGGGGAAAACACTTGATTAGGGAAAAAGAGTACAATGACATCAAGTCCCCAGAGTGTTGCCTTATTAAAAACATTGTCAAGAAAACCCAGTGGGAAAAAATGACTAAGGGAAAAGGAGTACAATATTTACATCTCCCATTCATAATGATCATCATTTATCTCATAGAATGTCCATGATCAATTCATAACCAAAAAATCAGTTTTGAATTTTGGAATAATAATAACTTATACCCTTTAAATTTCAATAAATGGGGAAGAACATTAACTTGCATTATAATATGATTTATTGTCATTTTTAAGGTACATAAACACATGTACATTTATATCCTTTAGGGATTAATAAAATGTGCATCTATATTTAATCCTTTTGAGATAGGTATATTCTCCATCAAACCCTTATATATGAAATCTTTCACTCTTGGAAGAAAGAGATTTAATTATTCATTAAGGTTATAACCATTCCAAAATTTAATATTTCATCTTCAGGATGATTAATTCAAAATACAAGGACCTTCCATGTTATTTAATGATCAAATAATTCATTTATTTTAGAACTCTTCAAGAGTTTATATTTTTTTCAAAACACCTTAATAATATGATGAATACAATGATTCATTCAAATAGTGGGAAAATAAATTCAATTTATATTCTTCCTTAACTTAATATGGATAAATCTTATTCAGTTCACTGCATAATTTATTAGATTAGGTGAAACTTCTATAATTTTGAATATGCTTCAGACATTTTGAACCCTTCTGGGATTCATATAAATATCCAAATATAAAAGGAATAATATTTCTTATAACATGATCATTGATATTCAATAGTCTTTATAGTTTGGATAATAAATATATAACATTATATGTTGAACATTTCATAAGTTCCTTTAATAATTTTGGCCAATTATTATAATGTTGATATCTGTCAAATCCATTGTCATCAATGAGTTTTAAAAACATTCATAGAAAATATATCATCAGTAACATTTGATTGAGATCTCATAATTTTTCTGGTACTAGTGTCACTTTCGGGACAATATCTAAAAAGATATAATGTTGTCAATATATTCAATTTCCTCTTTAAGGTAAATATATTTATTGCTTTCTACTCATGATGAACAATGATTTTATATAATCAGTTCAACCACACTTCATGTGTGTATAATCATACTATTAATTTCCAACACTTTACATTCATGTAAGTGTTGTGAGCATCTTGTATGCAGAACCATATATTATATGATACTCAATATTTATTTTAATCAACATTCATAACATCAATGTATACTCACCAGAAGCAAATAACACATGCGATCATTTATTGCATGTGTCTTTCATATAGATGTATCACATGGTGGGCGCACCCTATATATACATCTTCATAAGTATATGAGAAATCTATTTACATAATAAATGCTGATGATATAAATTATTTACCACAAAAATGGGTACCTCAGGGTAAATTATTATACAGGGGGAATTCATAATGACTTAATGATAATAAATTCATTGATAATTTTGTAGACATGCATCCATTAAATAAATTCATCATTCTCCCCCTGATGGATGTCTACTATGTTATCAATAAATTGATGCTCACATATACTTGGATCAATATCATTCATTTTAATTGATCCCAGATGGTCTAAATCATCATGTCATGTATTTGAAGTGCCAGGATTGGTAAACTTCTAGTAACCCATTATTGATTTGATTGTACATAACAAATTCTTTATAATCACATTTATGAATGCTTGTTATATATCGAGGAACCTATTTTGTCTCCATATGATATTCATTTTCATGAATACCATTTATATATCTCATTGAGACTTTAGATATAACAAAGCATTAAGAATTTGTACTACCAGGTAGGAATATATTCACTCTTCTGGGGTCATTTATTAATTTTCACTACTGGTAAATGTACTTATATGAGCATATACTAATGCATATATGAGTTCTTTTGAAGAATTTAATCAAAATAATATTTTTTTTCTAGATTGACACATAAGATTTTGAGGATCATTCATTGTGAAAAGTCATATTTGTCGTTATAATTTCCACTTGTGGTGGTTGATGAATTCATAATATAATCATAAAGGTTTAGGCCCATCACAAAGCAAATTATTGCATAATTTAGAACTTTTGGCCAAAATATTTTGGAAATTTGGGTCCAAATATTATTTTACATTACATCTACCTAGGATAGGAGCCCCCAGGTCTTTTAAATCTGGTGAATGTGGTAGCGAGAACCAATGTGGAAGAATCTTATGGATTCACGACACACCTGTTGAAATAGTGGGTGCCCTAGACCCAACTATTTTGTGCTTTTGATTACCATATCGTGTATACAGTTAGCTATACATGAATTCATCTACCATTATAGTGTAGAATTTTCTGCGTCCACTATTGAAATGGTAATTTCCAAAGATTAATAATCGTATCGAAAGGTTATGGTAGATCTTAGGCTATAATGAGAACCTCTAGATACTATGACATTAATCTTAAATATATGTTCTATGGTCTAGATACATCTTACTGATTAGACACAGTTTATGTTTGACCATCAGGTGTTGGGGGCTCATAAGCATTGTGACTTATTCTCATGAAGTTCGCACTTGATGATCTCTAGTAGTGAGATCATGAGAACGGACCCGCCAATAGGAACTCCACATGTTTCGGGTTTCATTGGATGTTCCTATATACGATCATGTGTAATGGTCTCTTGACTTGAGATCATTACCAATGTATGTCATTTGATTGCATACTTTAATGCAAGATGAAAACCATGGCAATGAAGTCGTGGAGAGGTAGTTGTGTTGGGAGCATCATTGGTGGTATGACATTGGTTGAATGGTCAAGAAAGGATTTGTCGCTTCCGGGTAATGGAAGTAATATATCTCAGGCCATGTTGATATGGATGGTAGTACCTTTATAAGACCATGTCCATGGCAGTCAAGGGTAAATCCATCCAGTAAAATCAACAAACTATAAAGCAAGAAAAGGGTGATGACACGTGTGTGCATCCTACTTTATGAGATATTACAGACAAAGAAATTATATTACACAGTGCGTGTTCGTGGGTTGGTTGTCGTTGTTGTGCCAATCCTTATTTCTTCAGGGGGCCATGATGGGTTTCTAGATCCCACTCTTGGTTTGTGAATACTATTCACGCTTGTCGAAATAAGGGCTTAGAGGGTCACACACAATAGTGTAATCAAGAATCTGCCCTATTCAGTTGAATATGAGTTTTGGACATTGTGGGCCCCGCCATAGGGGTCCGGGATTTGTCCAAAGTTAAACGATCACTAATGAAATAAATAAATTCATATTATTCAAGTTTAGAATAATGAGTATTGAATTTATTTATTAAATGTATTTATGAGTTTTAAGTAAATACATGAAAAAATATTAATTGACGAATATTAAATTATTCAAGGTTCAATTAATATTTATGGGAGCAACGAGTCGAGTTAATGACTTAATTATTATCATGTAATATATTTTAATATATTACAGGTAAGTGATAATAATATTTATGACTCAGACAAGTAATCGTAAAATGTCGTTGATAGTGCGTTAAGTATTCAGGGTCGGCGAGGCGATACCGGGTATTTTAATTAAGCACTATAAATAGAAGAGGAGGGGATTCCACCAAACACTATTCATGAAGCTTCTATCTCCTCTCCTCTCTCCCATGTTCTAGAGAGAGAAGCTATGGATGCAAGGACATCGGATCAAGCACTCTGTCAGGCATCTCTAGCAAAGTGATGCGGTGATCGTTGGAGCATCGAAGGCGTCGTCGCAATTCCAAGCTAGCACCCGGATTACGATGAATGACGCTCCCACGGATTCCTTGAAGTGTGTGTGGATGATCTATAGGAATTTGACTTCGGATTCTTCGAGCAGTGATCACCAACATCGAGCAGACATCGTGCACGGGTTCAGATTCAAACTAGGTATTTTACGGTTTAATTTTGTGCTTTTAACCTTTCATGCGAGATCCTCGGCTAAGACCGGGCTGCTGTCCACCGACATCGACAAGTATACCTCGATCGTTGGTGGAAAATTTTTAAAAACCAACCTGTTTGGGGCTTCCGCTGCATGCCTGGTTCCTACAAGTGGTATCAGAGGGAGCGTGTGTCGATTTTAAGCCAAATAAATTAAATTTGAATAAAAATATAATGAAGGGTGTAGATACGGTCCCAATTCCGCCAACCGTGTGTTAATCTGACTTCGGATGACCATTCTGCGGTCATCTGAAGTTTTAATTCGAATTTAACATTGGTAAATACATATTAGGTTTTAGATCTATGGACCTCAATTTCATCCGTTGAGATTTTATAATAATTATTATTATTATTATTTCATTGTAATAAGAATAGTTCTATTATAATAATAATTTGATTATTATAATAATTTTTTAATAATAATATTTTAATATTATAATATTATTATTGTTTTTCTAAACCTATATAGGTTCAGGGAAATGTAAAATAAATAAAAAAGAGATGACTCAACTTTGTGGGTCAAGTCATAAAAAATAAATAAAAGGGGAGGAGCACCTTCTTTTAGGTCTTGTTAAAAAAAGGTGTTGGCGTGGACTTGCAAAAGCAAGTTTAAATGAATTTTTTTAGAAAGGTGGGGGTGACGACCTGCATGTGCAGGTTGTGAAAAAAAATTGAACCAGGGGCGGATATCAGGTCGAATAACAGAAAAAAATATTTAAAAAAAAAGGTTTTCATTTCCCTTTGGCGGAGCCACCTGTGCGGCTCCATTTGTGCGTAGTGAGGTGCTACCCCAGGCCGGCAGACCAGTCGCCGCCTCTCGCTACACCTGCTCCAGCCTCCACCCTGCGCTGCCCTTTCTTCCCACGGACTTGCAACTGCTAGGCGCAGCCCTTTCCGCCACGCGTCGCAGCGGCGCACAAAAACCCATCAGGGGGTGGAGACGGCCGCCCCTCCTCCCACCTTGCTCCATGCAGTAGGCACTGCCTCACACAGTAGGCACCACCCACGGGCCACCTCAGCAGCTCCCTCCCGGTACCCGCCTCCTGCAGCAAGCAGCGCACTGCGCCCATGCAGCGGCCCCTCGGCCCTCCCATGCAGCAGCGCTGGGTGGCTATCTCTCGTGTACCAGTGCACTGCGCCCAAGCAGCACCCCGGAGACCCCGCCGCTGTCTTCCCCACGGAGTCGCTGTGCTGTTACCTCCTGCAGTACACTGGTCCCCACTCCTCTGTGTTGTGCAAAGCCAGCGCACCCCGGCCGCTCTCACCCCGCACCCACGCGGCGGCAGTAAAGCCCCAGCCGCTCCCGCATCTCCTCCCATGTGGAGACCCCGGTCAGGTCAGCACCTTGGGCTGCAGCGGACCGGCGAACCGGCCTCCACCCTAGCCTCCTTCCCCTCGACGGACCTCCACACTGCCCAGCTGGGTCTCACCCGGGCTCGGCGCACCAGCGGCTGCCTTGCATACCTTCGCACCCTCGGCCTGCAACCTCCCACCTCGTTGGCGGAAGCCGCAGTCGTGTGTTGTCCTGCCGCGTCTTGTTCCGATGCGCACCACCGGGAGGTAACCATCTGCACATACTGGGTTTTCTCTAAAATAGGTACGGACGGGTCTGCCTAGCCCGGAACGGACTAAGGCAGACCTTCCCATCCAAGAATGCCCCTACACAGGGTCGTTATCGACTAGACTGGGCTTGCGCAGGTTCACCCCGACCCGCATAGGCCCTGCCCAAGGTTTCGAGGGCCCAGGTGTTTTAATTTAATCAAAATTAATTAAAATAATTAATTTAATTTCAGTTGAGAATTGAATTAATTAAAAATTAATTTTGGTTATTAAAATTTTAATGTGTCATGATTAATTTAATTGGGAGATTAATTAAATTAAATAATTAATGTAATTTTTAGTTTTAAAATTAAATTAATTAAATGGGACCGAACGACGTATTAATATTGAATTAAAATTAGAGTGAAATTTTAATTCAATAAAATTAATTCCCTCAAATTTATTTTAATGCAAGTTTAATTTTATTCTGCATTTAGTTTAATATACGCGAGTTTAATGCGTATATGTTGGTTATGAGCTGTCGACCAACCAATGCATGTCTGGTGTTAGTTTATTTATTTAATTTATTTATTTAATTATTTCATGGTTTTGTAATAATTAATTTAATTAAATAAAAAGACGATCTGTGTGTCGTCTCAGAGTCGTTATATATATAAGGGCCTGCGCGCCCATTCTTAGAGTTGTATATTTATACCCCGAGACCCCCTCGCCTACGTGCGAGTACTATTGTATAATGAAGAGACGGGCCTTGACGCACTTCGCGCCAAGTGACGGCGATGCACCAGACAGGAGTTAGTTGCATTGGATTAGCATACGTTGTTGTTCAAGTTGCAAGCCACGCGACTAAAGGTACTTAGCCCTAGGGTTTCGGTTGATCTGTTATTCACTCAACGGATCAGCCAATAGTATCGGCTCATGATCAGGTTTTTCATTTTATTTCTGTGTGGTTTATTATTTTTGTGCATGTATAATTTATTGTGCGATAACATAGTATAATAATAAACAATCATGCAAGATAAAATGAACATGTGACGCGATGAAATTTCTATTTCTTGCATGATTAGTTGTGAGTACGATCACATAGTACGTGCTTATAAAATAGAAAATGATTTCTTTCGTCGTACTAAAAATAATAAAACCCTCAAAGATATATTAAGTCAAAACAGCCTTCCATCATTCAAATTTGGACAAAACCGGTTATTTGAGGTGTCGGTCGTGCCATAGCTGAGGGTGCCTCTTACTACTGGGGAGTCCTTATAAGAATGATGGGTCAACTTAATTAAAATTGCAGCAATGGAATAGCCATAGCTATCTTGTTGTAATTTTAGAGGCAAGCGTTGAGTAAATCAAGTTCTGATTTTAAGAAGTTGGGACTTCACTCAACAGATCGAGGAGCTGCAAGTTAAAGTGGTCAGCTAGCCAAAAGCCTACCTAGAACCCTCCAAGTAGTGGCGTAGCCATAGCTTGTAGACTATGAGGGTTGGTTCCAGGATCCTTGCCACTAGAATACTCAAGCGAAAGAGTATTCCGATTCTAGCACAAAGGGTTCCTAGAATCTGATAAAATAGTGGGATACATTAAATGATTTAAGTAATTAATCAAAATGCCTAAACCGGTAATCTAGATAAAAGGCACTAATCTGCTAAATTCTTTTTTGTAGAAAAACGGAAAGTTATAACAAAAGTTTAAACTGCGATAAATAATAGACAAAGTAAATTTCCACACTGGCATGAGTATCCATGAATAGTATAGGCGCGTGCGCATAGTACTATGATATAGGAAACTCAAGGTGTCAGTGTCCCCGACACTGTTAAACTACCTCAAGAAGCGTGGGTGAAAATTGCTTACAGGATACTAATGTACAAAGCATATGATAGTTATATCATTATGATTTCATCAATGTCTAGTGTCAGTTGCGGTCGCTACACTAGGACATAGATGATATAACATAAAGTCTCATCTCTGAGAAGTTTGCAAAGAGAAAGCGAAGCAATGATATGAATAAGGCGAAGTTTACACCGTCATGTGTAAATTTAAATATTGATCATGATCTTTAAATATCATTTTCATCACATTACTCAAGTCTCGTTTTAAGTTACAAAATGAACAAGTATTGAGTAAACGCTTCATTACCTATCTAGGTAAGGTTCTCCAAGTGAATAAGAATAAAAGACAATTGATATTTAATTCTTATGGTGGATAAATTGAAAGACAATGTGAAAAGGTCAAAGGCATTTAATGCCAATGACACATTCACGATGTCCTTCAATTAATGAGGTATTAACAGAGTTTATTTGCATTGCATATTATAAAATAATACTATGGAAGTTTAAAAGCAATAACTTGATTTAAAAGAGCAAGTTCCCGCTTCTACATCAGGAATATTCATCAATGTAATGTTTCTCTTTTACTACTTGGGTATTAAATACAATATGTTGGTAACATATGTGTATTCTAATACGATATACAAGTTAGTATAGAAACCTTACTATAAGTCAGGTGTATTCTCCAAGTGGCTGTGAAAGGGTGATACCTAGGCTAGTGGTGAGAAGTACACGACTTCTTTAATTTCCAAGTGAAAGATTCATGTTGAACTATTGTTGAGTATAACCACAAACATTAATATCATGTGTCCTTGGACGCAAGGAGACATTCTTTCAATTTCTGGAATGAATGTTGTTTTTGGTAAACTCAATTACTGGTTCAGTGATACATGAATCATAGGAAATTAGTGATGAATATAAATGTAAGATTTATACCCAGTTGTGACAGGATAATTCTTTGTCAAGTAATACTAAAAATGGACATCATGAATATACCAAGTATGGTATTTAGGCTCGACACAACTAAATACTTATGGTATTATCGATATCTTTAGTTTGAACAAAGGATCCTTTAGAAATAAAGGTGCATCACAAAGCTTTTGGAAATAGTTCAACACGTAAGCGTGAACTATTACAAGTATAAGCTAGAGGTATATATGCTTCATATGATTCCTTTAAGAAATTAAGGAATAATAAAGTGAAGTATTTTTATGGTCAAGAGATATGAATTGGTTCGGGTTGGGATACCGAAGAATATCTCGACCAAGCATTCATCAATCATGATAATGTAGCGTGGTGTAATTCCTAAACACACATTACCTTATCGACATCATGACATTGATGTTAATGAGGAGGATTGATGATCAAGTCTTACATATCAAAATTGATCAATAAACATATAATGTGGAGAAATTCCTAAATGCATATGTTATACATCAAAATTATGATGTAAGTAATATCAATGCTGCAACTAATAGAAACTTCCATTATATTTCATGAAATGATTTGAAAATAACAATGATATCCCACAACCATATGCCAACTATAATGAAAAATGGATATCATACGAGTCATAGTATGATAGAAATCCATTATGTCATAAGGAAATGTGTTTGGATGCATATAGTTTGTTCAGATACAAAGAAACTTGCATCAAGATAAACACATTTTTCATTTAAGGTACTTATCCTAACGATTGCTTAGGATATTACATAAATCCCTAAGATAGAAGAGTTGATAGTCAAGAAATATACTACACTTCTATATAAGGGTACACATCTCTATTAGAGATAGTGGGAGCTATATTGACTTGGGTTTAGTCAATGCTCAAGATGCACTAAATAGTTGGCATAGGAACTAGTTCCACAAGCGCATGTGGAATAAAGTATGTTCCAGAGACACATACTGCGTAGGAAGGATAAAACCATGGTGATGGTTTTTATATTCACGGTGGTCAGTGATCTATTATTCAATGTGAATAATATTTCCTATAATTAAGCAGTATATGGAAATTAGCTAAAATTGATAAGACCAACTGAAATTCAATTAATGGATTCCATGCATCAAAATGAAAAGGGGTTGTTATTTTGAATACTACGGTGGGTATTCAAGTGAGTTGATACACAGATGGTACGAGCTTGGTACCAATAAGGCTTGACTGATTTGACCAAGTTGTTATGCCTAAATCCGTTAGAATTTTACTTATCATAGCTAATATATATGATCAATTTATTTAACATTGGATTTCATGACCACCAATCATGGATGGTGTCTATACGACACAACTAGAAAGGGATGGTCACATCATAGATTGCTAATAAAGGTTGCAAGTTACTAAAATCTGGTTTAGGATTAAAGTAAGCAACATGATCATAGAAAATACATTTGCAAAAAAATTTTCCATGTGTCTACGTGAGGTTAGTGAGAGCATCAATGTTTTCTAAACAAAATATGTTTGGAAACATATGGAAAACAGACATTGGTCTCACAGTTAGTTAAGACCAAAATGAAATTTACTCTCCAATGATTGACTTAAAGTAGCAACCTAAGTTCTAGGGAACATAATGTACAATGGTAGATCTATAGGTTTCTTGGTCCTAGTCAATCGTACATATAGTGACATTATATTGAAAAATACATGTTGGAACAATTCAAGAGATGAATTGTTGCCTATGTCACAGGGCATAATCTCTTC
This sequence comes from Viscum album, assembly GCA_963277665.1. NCBI lineage: Eukaryota > Viridiplantae > Streptophyta > Magnoliopsida > Santalales > Viscaceae > Viscum > Viscum album. The sequence continues at coordinate 1,442,045,951 of OY728159.1, forward strand.
ATGTTGACATGTCCATGACATGGGAAGAGATAAATGAGGTGAGTTGAAATCCATACGTCGGAGCTATGGATCAATCACGTATGCCATGATATGTACAAGAACTGATATTTCCAAGGTATATTTTACAATAGGAAAATATCAGTTATATCCAGGAGCACTACAAGGGATGTAGTCAGAACTATCTAATTGTACTTCGGCAAGTACAAAAGATATGTACCTGGTAAGTGGAGAAGAAAGGATACTAGTTTTTGGTCATACAAATTAGTCTTCCATAGATCAAGAGATCTACTATTGCAGTTAGAGACGATGAGCGAGACAAGATCATATAATCCAGTGGTAGCCATACCTATAAATACCGAGTACATTGCATCTTCTAAGGCAGCTAAGAAGCAGATATGCAACAATATGTTCCAGTTCTTGGAATCGCACCTGGTGAGAAAAGTATTATCATAATCTAAATTATGATATTCTTACTGGACAATATGTCAAGCTATGATAGTGGACAAAAAGTGAGATATACTCGGGATACCATCTCTTGAGTAGTTTTACTCAAAGAGATGAGGTCGCTATAGCAGAATAGCCACGCAGCGGAACTGTGGAAGACCCAGTAGCTAAAGTCGTTACTCAATAGAAACATGATGTTCATCATGTGAGTAGCTAACAAGTTTGGTTAGCAAGTTGACTCTAGTGCAAATGGGAATGTTGAAATAGTAGGTGCCCTAGACCCAACTATTATGTGCTTTTGATTACCATATCGTGTATACAGTTAGCTATACATGAAGTCATCTTACCATTATAGTGTATAATTTTTTGTGTCCACTATTGAAATGATAATGTCCAATGATTAATTGTCGTATCGAAAGGTTATGGCATATCTCAGGCTATAATGAGAACCTCTAGATACTATGACATTAATCTTAAATATATGTTGTATGGTCTAGATACATCTTACTGATTGGACATAGTAGATGTTTGACCATCAGGCATTGGGGGCTCATAAGCATTGAGACTTCTTCTCATGAATTTCACACTTGGTGATCTCTAGTAGTGAGATCATGAGAACAGACCCACCAATAAGAACTCAACATGTTTCGGGTGTCATTGGATGTTCCTATCTATGATCATGTGTAATGGTCTCCTGACTTGAGATCATTACCAATGTATGTCATTTGATTATGTGCTTTAATGAAAGACGAAAACCATGGCAATGAAGTCATGGTGAGGTAGTTTTTTTTGGGTGCGTCATTGGTGGCATGACATTGGTTGAATGGTCAAGAAATGATTTGTCGCTTCCAGGTAATGGAAGTAATATATCTCAGTCCATGTTGATATGGATGGCAGTACCTTTATAAGACCATGGCCTGGCAGTCAAGGGTAAATCCGTCCAGTTAAATCAACAAACTATAAAGAAAGAAAAGGGTGATGACACATGAGTGTGTCCTGCTTTATGAGATATTACAGACAAAGAGATTATATTACACAGTGCATGTTCGTAGGTCGGTTGTCACCACTGTGGAAATCCTTATTTCTTCAGGGGGCCATGATGGATTGCTAAATCATGTTCTTGGTCTATGAATACTATTCACGGCTGTCGAAATAAGGGCCTAGAGGGTCACACACAATAGTGTATTCAAGAATCTGCCTTATTCAGTTGAATAGAAGTTTTAGACATGGTGGGCCCTGCCACAGGGGTCTGGGATTTGTCCAAAGTTAAACGATCACTAATGCAATAAATAAATTCATATTATTCGAGTTTAGAATAATGAGTATTGAATTTAGTTATTAAATGTATTTACGAGTTTTAAGTAAATACATGAAAAAATATTAATTGACGAATATTAAATTATTCAAGGTTCAATTAATATTTATAGGAGCAATGAGTTGAGTTAATGACTTAATTATTGTCATGTAATATATTTTAATATATTACAGGTAAGTGATAATAATATTTATGAATCAAACAAGTACTCGTAAAATGTTGTTGATAGTGCGTTTAGTATTCGGGGCTGGCGAGGTGATACCGGGTATTTTAATTAAGCACTATAAATAGAAGAGGGGCTTTTGCCAAACACTATTCATGGAGTTTCTCTCTCCTCTCCTCTCTCCCATGTTCTAGAGAGAGAAACTCTAGATCCAAGGACATCGGACCGAGCACTCTCTCAGGCATTGCTAGCGAAGTGATGTGGTAATCATTGGAGCATCGAAGGCGTCGTCGCAATTCCGTGCTAGCACCCGGATTACGACGAACGGCGATCCCGCGGATTCCTTGAAGCATGTGTGGATGATCTAGAGGAATTCAACTTTGGATTATTCGAGCAGCGATCGCCAACGACGAGCAGATGTCATGCGCGGCTTCAGATTCAAACCAAGTATTTTACGATTTAATTTTGTGCTTAAAACCTTTCGCGTGAGATCCTCGGCTAAGACCGGGTTGCTGTTCACTGACGTTGACAAATATACATCGATCGTCGGTGGAAAGTTTTTAAAAACCCACCTGTTTGGGGCTTCCGTTGCATGCCCGGTTCTTACAACACCTTATTGCCATCCAAAATTATAATTCATAAACAACATTCACTTTATCAAATGAAAGATAAATCATTTGATCAAACCTCATCAACTCTCAAATATTCATGATATCATAAATCATTAAAAAATCATGAATAATTTCATTTGTTTCAAAGAATGAGATATAGTAATTAATACTACATTCACATCATGGAATTCATTCATTTATCGGATTTCATGATCCATGAATGAAAATTTATTATTTATCAATAATGATCATCCTGTATAAAATATAAATTTTATTGATTATGATGATCATTACTTTAACCACTTTGGATGATAAAATCATTTTCATAATATATATCGGATTATCGAAACTATGCAATTCAATCATTTCATTTAAGAATTATATGAACAACAACATCCATTTCAGGAGATAGATGAATTACATGAGATGATATTGATAATCCATAAGAATATGATAAATAATAATGTTTCCCTTTATATTGTTATTGCAGGAACAATAAATGATAAATAAAGATACTCTTCAATATAATGTCAAAAGACATTATTTTCATATCATCCTTCGGGGATGTATTATTTTATAAATATCAATAAAATTCATTGTGCTCTGTAAGTATTTACTATCATCAAAACACTTTGGGTGGTTATACTTTTATAATTTTTTATAAAAAAATAGAACACAATGATCATTTGCAAAACATCGTATTCACCTCGAATCAAGTATATTTGCATTCACTTCGGGAATGAAATAAATCATTTTCAATAAATATTCTCATTCACTCTAGGGAACAGAATAAAATTATTTGTTCTAGTTTTATAGTGTCTTCAAGACAATTGCATGAATATTGAATTCAGCAATTTCATCAATTTCATCCACTTTGGGGGATTAATATATATAATATATATTTACGCTTGTTTATCAAAAATATTTCATTTCTCTAAAACATTTTATATGAAATAAAATAAAAAGAAGAAATAAAACAAATATATACAAATATTTAAAGTAAACATCATCTCCATCACGAACATTTATATAGAATAATCAAACTTGACTATAAGGCCCCAACCTTAAACTTTACTTAATCTTGAGTTAATTCAAGAATACACGTTGAGGATATTTTCAGGTTTAGAGTTTTAGAGATTTAGATCATAAAACATGCATTACATTCCACATTTAAACAAAGTGGTTGCATAAAAGATAGTACTCATTTTTCCCATTAACGGAAACATATTTAAAATAAAACATGGATTCTTTCTTGACACTTCCTTGACATTATCATCACATCGTGTACCTTTCCCTTGACCTGTGAAAAACATTTCAAAAACTTGGGATGAACATAAAAAGCTCAGTAAGGGATATAAAAGTATGAAATGAAAACATTAGTCCATGAATGAAATCATACTTTACCAATAAAACATAATCACATACCTCATCAAATTATGAATAAATCATATAAATCATAAGACATAAAGGTAACTTGAGGAATTTATAACATTCTTACATAGGGAGTAACCCTCATGGTTACGTTTGGAATACCCATCATAGTATATTCCCTAAATCTCTTCGAAGAAACCTTAATGTTTAACTCCTTCGTGTTACCCAATGCATTGGAGAGATATATCGGGCTCACCCGCCCTTAGTTTATCACGGAACCACCCGTCTTCATAAACAATGCCCAAGAACCATAACATAATCGTATCACATAAAACATGCATAAAGGAAACATAACATTTCCACATTTCAATCACAAGATATCAATACAACACATTGATATAATAAAAACATTATGAAAACCATTTTCAATACCAAAATAAAGTAAAATTAAAATTTGGTATTTATTTTTCATTTAAAAAAAATTTGTGGCTTGTAGAGGAAGCTGAAACTCAAATAATGGTCACGGCGGCGGAGAAGTCGTTGTCGCCGCATATGTACGAAAAAAACATTCCCTTTTGTCGTTTAGTAAAACGCTTTGTATAAAAAAATATTCCTTTTGAATAAACGTAAAAGTCAAAGGGGTTTATACACTGTATAAAAGAAAGTTGTGTATAAAACAAAATATGCCTCAATGAAAGGAGATTGAGATGAAATTCCATACAAAGATCATTTTATTAAATAAAATAGATATATTATGTATATTCACTATAATTACACATAAATAAAGTAAAAATACAAGATAGGACATAATAATATCATGACATAATTTGAAAGTAGGAGATTAACCCAAAGAACGGAAATTGGGTTAAGAAGTTCCCTTACAAAAATTTGACAGCCTAACGGCGTCACTTCAAAATTCAGAAAATGTGTTGATGAGAGATAAAAAGGGTATATCATAACTTGGACATAAAATTTACATCAATAAGGATATAGAAGAACATATCCCAACATTACAATATGTAAATTAAAAGACCCAACAAAAGATGTCTTTAAAAAGAGGAGGGTGAAAGGTTCCCTTACCGACTTGGGTATCTTTCCAAACATACACCCCATGAAATAAGAAGAATACAAAATTGATGTAAATAATCATAAACGAAAGTATATTACACAAATATTATAATACTGGGAAGTACATATACCACTCAAAGGAAATGGTGGAAAATGTAGCATAAATCTCACGGGAATAAAAGTGAGACGAAAAATCCCTTACGAAAACTCAGCAGCCTAACAGCGCCACTTAAAACATCCAAAAATGGATTTATGAGATCAAATAGGGTCTCTCATCATATTAACATAAAATTTAAATAAATAGGAATATAAAAGAACATCCCCCAAAATAACAAAGAGGATGTTAAAAGAAGTGACATAAAAAGAGTACTTAAAAAGAAAGAGAGAGGTTGGATCTCTTACGAAAATTCAGCAGCCTAACGGTGCCACTCAAAACTTCCAAAATGAATTGATGAGAGAAAATAGGTTCTCTCATCATATGAAAATAAAAAGTACATTAAGAGTAAACTAACATCCAAATCATAAGAAATATGATCTTAAAAGGAATGACATAAAAGAGTGTACTTAAAAAGAAAGAGAGGGGTAGGATCCCTTACCTCGTATCCGACTTGACTCGATCGTTCTTTAATCTCCTGAATAATAAACTTGAGTTAATTTATACTTGCTTAAGAACATTTTTAAAGTTAATTATTCCTTTTATATCACTTATTACCATGTCATGAACATTGTGTAATTATTTAAGTTAATAACGGTCGTTTTAACGATCATTGCTACTTGAGTCAAAAATAAACTCTTTATAATTACAAGTTTGTTCATGGGGTAAAATATCCATTATATCCAGAATTATATTCATTATGTAGATATCATATATACTCATTACATCCATTATATACATGCATTTATAATATTACATAACATTTAGATGTAAGAAATGAAATGCACCGTTCATGGAGACGGTAAGTCGTACGTACGCATGAACGCTACTTCCATTTCTATTTCATATTTAATGGAATTAAAACATAATGATACATAATAGTATTATAATTCAAGTATGGTATCATATATAATATCATTAAATCTATCCTTTATATGTACCACATATGGTACTAACGAATCAAATCACTTTGAGGGGGCGGCAGTCCGCACTTCCTAAAATGAAGATATCGTGTTTACCCATAATGGAAACCATAAAGGTATGCCATAAATGAAAAATAAAGAAGCTTAAAAAAAACATAAACATATCATATATCATATATAAATACAGTGACATCTTAATGTCCACCTTTGAAGGTGTTAAAATAATATTGAACAATCATCGTTTCGTGAAGCAGAAATTCACCATCCACAGAAACAGTATGTTCTTTAACCATTAGATGTAGGTGTGTGTAAGTGTATCTCAAATACTTCTTGTAAAAACATCCTAGTATATGTAAGATACTGGTTTTGTTACAAAATAAATGAATAAAAAGAGTTTAGGGGGTTGGAGAAGCCAAATAAAACAAAAGAGCACAAGTGAAGACGTTACCTTAAAATCAGGTAACTCCCTTTGGTTTGAACCAAAAGGGTTTCTTGAAGAGCTTCCTACCTAAGGTAAGGCTTCTAGTATTAGGATAGGGATGTGGAGAGACAAAATTATCAGATCTTGGCTGATCCAAAGGCTTGAGAGGTGTGGGTAAGGAGGTAGAGGTGGGGGCCTTTTATAAGAGGAGAGGAGGGCACTCTTGGAAAGGTATAAAATGTTACTTTATTTTCAAATGTGTTTCGGATTTTAAAGGTCACACATTGATGTATTTTGAGGATAAGGTGATAAGAGTTCTAAATCCACCCATCCAATAGGTTTTTGACATGTGTAGGTCTTAGATTTTACATTATCTTTTCATTTTATTTAAATCGTTAAATAATGAGGTAATCGTTGCATCATCATGATGTTATAAATAATTTAATGTATTTAATGTCTAAAAATTATAAAAAAAATACTATGATTTAGGAAATATTTTTATATTTCCAATTACTATTTATAATCAAAAATATGACTTGTATAACCCCATGTAAAAATTGTTTTAGTAAAACAATACATGTTTGTGTCATTTTTACTTTTACTTTAAATAAAAGGCATAAATGTCATTATTTTACCCAAGTGGCTCCATGGGGTCCCAAAAATCGACCAATGGGTTTTATTGGTCGTCCATGACTCATCCAATAGGGTTAGGACAAGTTTCAAGATATTTCCATTTTATTATAATATCATTTTTACCTTAAATCACATTAATTACCTTTGATCGCGATTAATAAAACTTGAAAGTTACTTTTCATCAAAAATTATTTTCATCCCATTGAACCACATTTTACTCAATAATTAAAATCATTTATATTGTATTTTTTAAATTCAAATCACAGAAGTTATAAAGTTCCATTTGAACGAAAAATCAGTTTTTGTAACTAGCACTTTGTGGTTTCACTATTCATCAAAAATTAAGGTTTTTCAGAAAAATACCAAAAATTCACCCTAAGATATATTTGATATTCAGAATTCAAAAATGATGTCTTTTTTACCAAATTCATAACATAGAAGTTTCATTAATTAATTTTATAATTAAATTCTGCTGTCAAATCAAATATCGTGTTTTTAAGAAACAATATCTATCAAAAGATTGACACTTGTTTATGTCCAATCTCAAAGTGATATTAATTCCAATGACCACCATTGGATTAAATGGTAAAAATATATTCTAATTTCACTTTAAAACCAATTCAAAAGATAAACTAATCATATAAATAAATTATATTAAAAAGAGGTTTTGAATTAAAATACAACATTTTTCACTATTCATTAAAAATGAACTTTATCGGAAAAATATCAAAAATTTACACAAAGTAAATTTTGATGTCCCAATTCTAAAGAAAAATTTTATTTTGTCAAATATAACACATAAAATTGTCAAAAAGTGGGTTTAAAATAGTTTCGCCATCAAAAGGCGGTTAATCGACCTTTTAAAGAATATTAGAATGTTTACGCTTAAAATTGGATTCATTCGCATTTTTAATCCTCTAACATTTATTGTAAAAAGTAAAAATATTTGACAAACATATATAATCATTTTGTAGTTAGTTCTGTTCATTCTCATCATTACAACGGCTAGGTGTTAACTACCATTTAAAATAAAATTATTTTATTATTAGAGTGCAACGTAAGATTTCAAAGGAACTCATTGTTGCGTATTGGGTAAGCCATCGAGCATAGCATTACATTTAAATTAATATTAACATTTTATTCACAAATAGGGATAAATATAAAAATGTCATATTCTTTATTTACCTTGGGTGTTACATCCTTCCCCCCTTTTGGGAATTGCGTCCTCGCAATTTTAAAATTGGGCTCGAAAACATCATTGAAAGTCCCACATTGGAACAAGAGTCGGTAAAACAATCGCTTTAAAAGAAAGAAAGAGAAGTACAGAGGTCACCTGAGTTAACCCATACTAGGATTCCATGTAGGAAAACATGGATATAGAAGAAAAAGAAAAGGGTCATGTTCTGAGGGAGAGTGATAGAAAACATGTTTAGGAGAAAGTTAACCACAAGAAAATCACAAACTTATGGTGAGTTAAACGGTATTTGATTCCCCAGTAGGAAAATTTAATAGAAAACATTTTTGTTTTAAGTTACTTTTCATTGAGGAATTTATTTTTGATCTTAAGGAAACATACTTACTTTTCATGTTGACTTTCAACTTTTACTAGATTTCTTACACAAACTCATACTTTCTCCAAAAGACGAGTATTTGGGAAGAATTGTTCGCATTAAGAGTACTATAATCAATTTCTTGAGAATCACCTAATCCACAAAAGAGAACTATATATTTACCATGTCTTTAGACCCTTACCAAAATCAAAATTGTTAGAACAAGATCAGATAAACTAGAAAGGGATAAGCCTTTATAAAAAGAAAATCTATTCTTAATCTCCAAAATTTGTCCAACAAAACCCAAAGTTCAACGAGGACCATTCGATAAACAATTTGTCCATAAAATTATTCAAAGTAAACCAAACTAATATCGAAACCCAAATATTTGAAGGATTTAGTCACATAGTCTTCCAAGGTACAAATTAACACTTATCTCCAATTAACAACAGTTTCTCTAAAAGTCTCATATTGAAAAGTAATTAACCTAATCACGTATCCTCCATGATAGGTTAATAATTTCCATAGATAACCCTAAAATCAACTTACTCTTAATTCATAAAATCATCTAACTAAAAATAATAAGTCATACTAACCTGGGACTTCACGTAGTCCAGTGGTAGGCGATAAATACCAGTCGCACTTTGGTTGTGGGTTCGATTCCCGCAGCTCTGTCTGACGTGACGGGTTGCCACACGGTCTGCATGTTGTCCTTTTTATAAAACTCCAAAAATAACTCTAACATGTTTTAACCTCAATAGTTTCCTTACACCTCTCATTTTCATCCAAATTCATCACGATCTCAACATCTGAATTCTTGAAGTCTTATTTCACCACCATAAAATAAAACGATTCCCAAAATGAATAACAGCATACCTTGATCATGACATCCACTCGGTTTCATTGTCATCTTGTTCACGTAGGTATAAATCCCATGCATTACAACAATGATTTAGAGATCCTTCAAAATCATTTTCCTCCTCCATCCAAATACACCTTGTATGACATGGGTCATATGGGTGTTCACAGAAAAACAGTTTTGGAAAATAATCATGTATGACATATAATTCCAAAACATCTGATAAAACATGATTTCTATAAAATAGTCGGACAGAATTTGATTTGAAACTTTCTATTATTGGTCCTTTTAAAATACCATAAGTATGTGCTGAGAGACTATATTTTAAAAGAAAATATAAATAGGTTGCGCAAGGGTCTCCTTCCTCAGCACCATTTTTAAAATCATAATATGCTTCAAATTCTTGTGATAAGGTAAAATATTTGAAAATACCTTGATAATATTTACCTTTCTTGAAAATATGAGAATATTTTGAAAATAGTATTTTTCTAAATACAACCCATGATCCACGATGATAACGACGTATAGTGGAGGTATTTGATATCTCAAACAACTGCTTGTAAGAGAGTTGTATGCTAGAAAAAGTTTCACAATCATCTGAACATGACTTTGCAATAATTATTGCAAGCATTTCATCAGGAAGAGATAGGAATGTCATTTGATATCCTCCTCATTCCATTCTTAACTGACTTTACTTGACCTGAAAAAAGTTATAAAACAAGGATTTAACTGAAATAATAGATATAGGGACTAACCATGTGTCTAACAAAAACTCCTAATCCCCAAAGTTGTCTAAACTGACCTTTGATACCAACTATAAGGCCCCAGCCTTAAAACTTACTTAATCTTGAGTTACTTCAAGAATACACGTTGAGGATCTTTTTAGGTTTAGAGTTTTAGAGAATTGGATCATAAAACATGCATTACATTCCACATTTAAACAAAGTGGTTTCATAAAAGATAGTACTCATTTTTTCCATCAACGGAAACATATTTAAAATAAAACATGGATTCTTTCTTGACACTTCCTTGACACTATCATCACATCATGTACCTTTCCCTTGACCTGTGAAAAAAATTTCAAAAACTTGGGATGAGCATAAAAAGATCAGTAAGGGATATAAAAGTACGAAATGAAAACATTAGTCCATGCATGAAATCATACTTTACTCATAAAACATACTCACATACCTCATCAAATCATGAATAAATCATAGAAATCATAAGACATAAAGGTAACTTGAGGCATTCATAACATTCTAACGTAGGGAGTAACCCTCATGGTTATGTTTGGAATACCCATCACAGTATATTCCCTAAATACCTTCGGAGAAACCTTAAGGTTTAACTCCTTCGCGTTACCCAATTCATTGGAGAGCTATATCGGACTCACCCACCCTTAGTTTATCACGGAACCATCCGTCTTCATAAACAATGCCCAAGAACCATAACATAATCATATCACATAAAACATGCATAAAGGAAACATAACATTTCCACATTTCAATCACAAGATATCAATACAACACATTGATATAATAAAAACATTATGAAAACCATTTTCAATACCAAAATAAAGTAAAATTAAAACTTGGTATTTATTTTTCATTTAAAAAAAAGTTATGGCTTGTAGAGGAAGCCGAAACTCAAATAATGGTCACAGCGGCGGAGAAGTCATTGTCACCGCATACGTACGACAAAAACATTCCCTTTTGTCGTTTAGTAAAACATTTTGTATAAAAAATATTCCTTTTGAATAAACGTAAAAGTCAAAGGGGTTTATACACCGTATAAAAGAAAGTTCTGTATAAAACAAAATATGCCTCAATGAAAGGAGATTGAGACGAAGTCCCATACAAAGATCATTTTTTTAAATAAAATATATCTATTATGTGTATTCACTATAATTACACATAAAGAAAGTACAAATACAAGATAGGAAATAATAATATCATGACATGATTTGAAAGTAGAAGATTAACCCAAAGAACGGAAATTGGGTTAAGAAGTTCCCTTACAAAAATTTGACAGCCTAACGGCGTCACTTCAAAATTCAGAAAATGTGTTGATGAGAGATAAAAAGGGTATCTCATCACTTGGACATAAAATTTACATCAATAAGGATATATAAGAACATATCCCAACATTACAATATGTAAATTAAAAGACCCAACAAAATAAGTCTTTAAAAAGAGGAGGGTGAAAGGTTCCCTTACCGACTTGGGTATCTTTCGAAACATACACCCCATGAAAGAAGGACAATACAACATTGATGTAAATACTCATAAATGAAAGTATATTACACAAAGAGTATAATAATGGGCAGTACATATACCACTCAAAGGAAATGGTGGCAAATGTAGCATAAATCTCATGGGAATAAAAGTGAGACGAAAAATCCCTTACGAAAACTCGGCAGCCTAACGGCGCCACTTAAAACATCCAAAAATGGATTCATGAGATCAAATAGGGTATCTCATCATATTAACATAAAATGTACAGCAAGAGGAATATAAAATAACATCCCCAAATATAACAAAGAGGAGCTTAAAAGAAGTGACATAAAGGAGAGTACTTAAAAAGAAAGAGAGAGGTTGGATCTCTTACGAAAATTCGGCAGCCTAATGGCGCCACTCAAAACTTCCAAAGTGGATTTATGAGAGAAAATAGGTTATCTCATCATATGAACATAAAAAGTACAGTAAGAGTAAAAGAACATCCCAATCATATGAAGGATGATCTTAAAAGGAATAACATAAAAGAGTGTACTTAAAAAGAAAGAGAGGGGTAGGATCTCTTACCTCGTATCCAACTTGACTCGATCGTTCTTTAATCTCCTGAATAATAAACTTGAGTTAATTTCTACTTGCTTAAGAACCTTTTTCAAGTTCATTATTCCTTTTATATCACTTATTACCATCTCATGAACACTATGTAATTATTTAAGTTAATAACGGTCGTTTTAACGATCATTGCTACTTGAGTCAAAAATAAACTCTTTATAATTACATGTTTGTTCATGGGGTAAAATATCCATTATATCCAAAATTATATTCATTATGTAGATATCATATATATCATATATATCCATTATATACATGCATTTATAATATTACATAACATTTAGAGGTAAGAAATGAAATGCACCATTCATGGAGACGGTAAGTCGTACGTACGCATGAACGCTACTTCCATTTCTATTTCATATTTAATGGAATTAAAACATAATGATACATAATAGTATTATAATTCCAGTATGGTATCATATATAATATCATTAAATCTATCCTTTATACATACCACATATGGTATTAACGAATCAAATCACTATAAGGGGGCGGTAGTCCGCACTTCCTAAAATGAAGATATCGCGTTTACCCATAATGGAAACCATAAAGGTATGTCATAAATGAAAAATACAGAAGCTTAAGGAAAACATAAACATATTATATATCATATATAAATATAGTGACATCTTAATGGTCACCTTTGAAGGTGTTAAAAGAATATTAAACAATCATCGTTTCGTGAGGCAGAAATTCACCATCCACAGAAACAGTATGTTCTTTAACCATTAGATGTAGGTGTGTGTAAGTGTAGCTTGAATCCTTCTTGTAAAAACATCCTAGTATATAGAAGATACTGGTTTTGTTACAAAAGAAATGAATAAAAAGAGTTTATGGGGTTGGAGAAGCCAAATAAAACAAAAGAGCACAAGTGTAGACGTTTCCTTAAAATCGGGTAACTCCCTTTGGTTTGAACCAAAAGGGTTTCTTGAAGAGCTTCCTGCCTAAGGTAAGGCTTCTAGGATGAGAAGAGGGATGTGGAGAGAAAATGATCAGAGCTTGGCCGATCCAAAGGCTTGAGAGGTGTGGGTAAGGAGGTAGAGGTGGGGGCCTTTTATAAGAGGAGAGGAGGGCACTCTTGGAAAAGTATAAAATGTTACTTTATTTTCAAATGTGTTTCGGATTTTAAAGGTCCCACATTGATGTATTTCGAGGATAAGGTGATAAGAGTTCTAAATCCACCCATCCAATAGGTTTTTGACATGTGTAGGTCTTAGATTTTACATTATCTTTTCATTTTATTTAAATCGTTAAATAATGAGGTAATCGTTGCATCATCATGATGTCATAAATAATTTAATTTATTTAATGTCTAAAAATTATAAAAAAAATATTATGATATAGGAAATTTTTTTAGCTTTCCAATGACTATTTATAGTCAAAAATATGACTTGTATAACCCCATGTAAAAATTGTTTTAGTAAAACAATACATGTTTGTGTCATTTTTACTTTTACTTTAAATAAAAGGCATAAATGTCATTATCTTACCCAAGTGGCTTCATGGGGTCCCAAAAATCGACCCATGGGTTTTCTTGGTCGGTCATGACTCATCCAATAGGGTTAGGACAAGTGTCAAGATATTTCCATTTTATTATAATATCATTTTTACCTTAAATCACACTAATTACCTTTAATCGCGATTAATAAAACTTAGAAGTTACTTTTCATCAAAAATTATTTTCATCCCATTGAACCACATTTTACTTAATAATGAAAATCATTTATATTGGATTTTTGAAATTCAAATCACAGAAGTGGTAAAGTTTCATTTAAATGAAAATTCAGTTTTTGTAACTACCACTTTGTGGTTTCACTATTCATCAAAAATTAAGGTTTTTCAGAAAAATACCAAAAATTCACCCTAAGCTTTATTTGATATTCCGAATTCAAAAATGATGTCTTTTTTACCAAATTTATAACATAGAAATTGCATTAATTAATTTTATAATTAAATTCCGCTGTCAAATCAAATAGCGTGTTTTTAAGAAACAATATCTATCAAAAGATTGACACTCGTTTATGTCCAATTTCAAAGTGATATTAATTCCAATGACCACCATTGGATTAAATGGTAAAAATATATTCTAATTTCACTTTAAAACCAATTCAAAAGATAATCTAATCATATAAATAAATTAGATTAAAAAGAGGTTTTGAATTAAAATACAACATTTTTCACTATTCATTAAAAAATGAACTTTATCGGAAAAATACCAAAAATTTACACAAAGTAAATTTTGATGTCCCGATTCTAAATAAAAATTTTATTTTGTCAAATATAACACATAAAATTGTCAAAAAGTGGATTTAAAAGAGGTTCGCTATCAAAAGGCGGTTAATCGACCTTTTAAAGAATATTAGAATGTTTACGCTTAAAATTGGATTCATTCGCATTTTTAATCCTCTAACATTTATTGTAAAAAATAAAAATATTTGACAAACATATATAATCATTTTGTAGTTAGTTCTGTTCATTCCCATCATTACAACGGCTAGGTGTTAACTATCATTTAAAATAAAATTATTTTATTATTAGAGTGCAACGTAAGATTTCAAAAGAACTCGTTGTTGCGTATTGGGTAAGCCATCGAGCATAGCGTTCCATTTAAATTAATATTAACATTTTATTCACAAATAGGGATAAATATAAAAATGTCATATTCTTTATTTATCTGGGGTGTTACATTGACACCTTCAGGGTGAACAAGAAATAATAGGTATGAAATTTCATGGTTCATGGAATGATTAGTGAACTTCGGATCGACGTGCGATAGGCACGTGATGATCATCAAATTTCGGCTCGACGTACGACGGGTACAAGATGTTCATTAAAATTCATCTCGATATACGACGGGTAAGCGATGTTCATCAAACTTCGGCTCGACGTACGATGGGTACACGATGTTCATTAAACATCCTCTCGACATACAACGGGTACATGATATTCATCATTCAACGACTCGACGTACAACAGGTACGTGTTGTTCATCATTCATCGGCTCGATGTACAACAGTTACGTGATATTCATCATTCAATGGCTCGACGTAAGACGTGTACGCAATTTTCATCATTCAACGGCTCGACATACGATGGGTATGCGATGTTCATCATTCAACGGCTCGACGTACGACGGGTACACGATGTTCATCATTCAACCACTTCTTGTAACACCCCCAAATGATAAAGGGTTAAATGACTAAATGATATGACTCATGTCAAAAAGGTGCACCTTCCTTTTCGGGATCCTACCTGATTAGAACTCCAGAGTTAAGCGTGTTTGGCTTGGAGTAGTGATCAGGATGGGTGACCTTCTGATAAGTTTCCCAGGATGTGTGTGAGTGGGGACAAAGCACACTGGAAAGGGCAAGTGTTGGCCTGTGATGACAATCATTAGTCAGATGACCCGTTCAGGCATGTGGGTGGACCCTGGGGTGGGCCCCACATGTCTGCGGGGCAACCGGTGGTACCTGGTGGGCCACCCGACGGTCATGTTAAGGCGGGGTGGTTGTGCTGTCACCGGGACCCGGTTGTTACATTTGGTATCAGAGGAGGAACCATGCCTTAAGTATGGTGCACTGTCTGGGTTGAGATGTAGGGCCCACAACAAGGACGTTGTGCTCTAAAGGGGGGGTGATTGTAACACCCCCAAATGATAAAGGGTTAAATGACTAAATGATATGACTCATGTCAAAAAGGTGCACCTTCCTTTTTAGAAGCCTACCTGATTAGAACTTCACAGTTAAGCGTGCTTGGCCTGCAGTAGTGATCAGAATGGGTGAGCTTCTGGGAAGTTTCTCAGGATGTGTGTGAGTGAGGACAAAGCACACTGAAAAAGGTAAGTGTTGCCCTGTGGGGACAATCATTAGTCAGATGATCCGTTCAGGCATGTGGGTGGACCTTGGGGTGGGCCCCACATGTCTGTGGGGCAACCGGTGGTACCTGGTGGGTCAGGACCCGACAGTCATGTTAAGGCGGGGTGGTTGTGCTGTCACCGGGACCCGGTTGTTACACTTCTGGTGGTGTATTTGATGAATGATGTTTGTCTCGGTATCTACTACATCAGTTATTAATCAAACACATTCTTTCTAAAGAATGAAGTGAAATTTGTCAACCGTGAGTCATTACAGCTCTTCATGAGCTCATTATTTTTCCTGCAACAAAAGATTAAGAAAATCATATATTATTTTTGTATTTATCAGGTGGGAAAAAATAAATGTAACAATATCTTACATGTAAAAGAAGAATCACCTTTTTGATGTCCCACTTCGAATGAGTGGAGTCGATGCGTATGCGAAAGACTATGTCAAAAGAATAATGTTTATAAAAACATGTGGGATACCTTTTCCCGCAAAAAAATTCTTATGCCGATGATGGGGATGAATGTAGCTTCATCATTATGCGCAATGCGGAGAGGACGATCGTGCTGAAAACGTGTTGTGAAATTGATCGAACGTCAATTGAAACTACGAAACATTTCGAAACTGGAAATGTAAGATCGATCGTAGGCGAAACACAACGTTAAGAAAGCGAATGTCAAATTTGTGTATGATAATGATAATAACAAATGGAAATACAGATACAAAAGAAATACAAGTAGAGAACACAACGTAGAGCCAAAAGTCCATTTTATTTCATTAACATATCACCATATTTATAGAGTACATGAGATCTGATCCAACCGTGAAAATATGAAAGGTTGGACATTAAGAGGGGAATTAATTGGGAATTCATGAGTTATCATAATTGTCATAATTATGACATCCATTAATATTGTTTCATAACAATACATTATTAAATTTCAAGAAAATTCTCTAAGACAATCCGACATTTTTTCCATTTTAAAATTACTATTTAAAATTTTATTTAAAAATAACAAGTGAAAAATTTTAGTGAAAAAAATATCTATTAGAAAATTATATTTCAAAATTTTCATGATAAATTTTACTAAAAAAATCACTCTAAAAATTCATAACAAGATTCAGGTGGTTTAATACCACTAAAAAATAAATTGAAAATGTTTGATGAGAAATTACATTCGAAAAAATTAAAATGGAAAATTTTACCAAAAAATAAACTTAAAAAACACATTGATTCAATTAGACAATTATACTGAAAATTTTCAAAAAAAAAACACTAAAAATTTGATTGAATCAAATTGGAACTTACAATAGAAAATTAAAACAAAAACTTATATAAGAAAATTTTAATAGGAAATTCTAATGAAATGTTTCATTGATTTGACTCGAAATTGTTGATTAAAATTTTAATGAAAAAACCAATGAAAAATTTCACATAAAATTTCATTAATTTAATGGGAGACATTTTCTGAAATATTTCGGTATAAAATTTCAAGTAAAAATTCAAAGAGAACTTTCAATTAAATTTTTTACTGAAAATTTCACAATTCCAAGGTAAACATTCACATATCATTTTCATTGGAAAACTCCAATGAAATTTTTCCCTTAAAAATTTATTAACTCAAATATAAACTTTCAATATAATATTTTAGAGGAAATTGTCGCTAAAAATTCAAATAGAAATTTTTAATAAAAATTTTCAGTGAAATTTTTTGACGGATAACTCAAATTAAAATATTTGTTAAAATAATCATCAATTCAACTAGACGCTTTAGCTAAAAAATTTCAATAGACAATTTCACTAAAAAATATTATGATATCTCCACTGGATATTTAAAGGAAATCTTCACTGGACATTTGTATTGAAAAACTTAAATTAAAAAATTCTGCTAACAAATTTACCTGAAAAAAATTCTAATGAAAAATTTAACGTTCAAAGTTTCACTAGAAAAATTCATTTGAAAAAATTCACTAGAAAATACTATTTGAATATTTCAATGAAAAAATTTAGTGGACAAATCCATTATAAATGTCCGATGAAAAATATAAAAAAAAAATTACACTAGCATATCTTAATAAAATTTTCTAATGGAAAAATAAAATTAAAAAAATCATAAAAGCTCGATAGATAGAAAAAAATCTAGCGTGAAAATTCACTACAAAATTTCAAATGAAAATTCTTAGTCGAAAGTCCCATAAAACAATCATAATAAAGTATTTTTTTCATCAATACTCGAGGATAAATTATTGCAAAACAATGTTTCTAGTTTAATTTTTCAAATGGATTTTTAAATGGATTTTATAATATGAAAATACATGGGGAAGATTTTATTAATTTTTTTTGTACAAATGCAATTTTCTAATTATATCATATATTTTAAGGATGTTCGATATTCCATTATAATTTTTCAGTTTAATTTATAATAGACCACTACCTTGGAAATTGTCATTATATTTTTTTCCTAAAAAATTATCCACCTTTAAATATTTTTGGTGGTTTTAAAAATATCATGATATATCTTAAAATATGATTGATTTTTAATAGATAAAGTATTTTATTATTTAACAATAACAAATTTATTTTAAAAAAGATTCAATTAAATAATATATCAATTATAAAATATGTCATACATTTTATAAAAATGTTTGTATATTTTAAAAACTTAACGGTTTTAATAGAGAAACCAATTTAAGTTCACAAATGCTTTTCATATCTTTAAAATAAAATATTATTTACTTTTAATTTTGTAAAAAAAAATATTATATATCTTCAAAAAAAAATTACATATTTAAAAAAAATAGTAGTTTTTAATAGATATTTTTCAATAATTTACTTAAACGACGTGAAAAAATGTCCTCCGACTTCAAAGATTAATTATTTAATAAATATAATTGTTTTAAAAGAAAATAGGGTCATTATGACTCCTGACACGTATGGCTTCCCGTCCCACAGATGGCTTTTACCCATTCAATGGGATCAAAAAATCCACGCGTCCAATCTTTTCCATAACTGGAGAAGATTATTTGCGTTGAAGACCCGGTTCCCCTTCATGCGCCCATTAAAGGGGCACCTTCTTTACCGAAAACAATATTTTAATTTTATTATTATTTTTATATTCCTTCCCCATCGATTGACATGTCGACGGTTTGTACTGTCATAAATAATTTAAAGATCATTTTAATATCATTTGAAGATCATTTTACTATGATTTAACATCAATTCATGACGTCTGATATGTTTTTAATGGTACACATACGATTTTGAATTTTAAAACACTACTAGTACAAACATTCATGACCTTTTGCTACTGTTCGGTTTATACGTTTCACAACAATATGAAGTCATTTGTTTGGTTTTGACCTATTATGAAAACATTAAAATTTTTAAAACTGCCTATTTAGTCATTCCAAGACCGGATCTTTTCGAATTTACGTGTCAACTTTTAAAACATGTCACAAATAAAATACGATGTTTTCTAGGTTTTTACCACTACACACACCTTTTAGAGTTTTTTAAAAACTATAAGTGTGTTTTTTGTTATCATGATCAAATCACAACTCAAATTGGCATGACGTCTCGTTCTACATTTCACAAATTAATCAACTGTACCAGGAAAGCTCAGTCTGAGATAAAGCCTCAGACCATTTATTAAGAAAAGAAAAGTCCAATGAACAAGCAAACAAACAGGAGATACCAATTACATGTCATAAAAGTCATACCCGTCTCCGCACCCATGAAAATCCTATGCAATGACTGATTTCCATTCCGAGCTCTCATAGTGCTTGAGGATCTTCGCATACTTCCTTATGAGGTTTAGTTTCTCCAGAGATATCAATTCCTTAGAGGACTGCTTGATAGAGGATCTAGTTGCCACTGTCTTTGGCAAAGCAGAATAATCCTTCATCGGCCTTCTCTTAACTGGAGGAGGTTCCTCCATTCCATAATTCTTCTTCTCGTCCTTGACAACATCACTATAAGAGGGCTTAACTGAACCATTCCGGTTTTCTTTTTCACTCTCTGACACATCCCCCCATTTTCCAGTGACAGGATCATTTTGGCAAACAGCTTGAACCTGCTCATATCGTCCATTGCTGTCAATCAAAGCCAAACATTGTGGAGGCTCCACAAATGCATGACCAACATCAACGTCCTTCCCTAATCCACCCTCCAAGGCAACCTGCAAGCTTTTATTCCTCATTGAAGAGCTCCCCCCTCTTCATCACGAGACAACTCCTGGAATTGATTACAAGTGTCAATTGTGATCTGCAAAACACCATCAGATGTCGGATGCACCTCCTCCTAAATAGCCAGACAGAGGGTACTTTCATCATGAACTGGCCCATCACCGGCTGGACCCAATGGCAGCTCTCCCTCCTTCTGTTGATCATCACCAGACAAAAATGGCCCACTGCCCTGGCCAGCAGCATCCTGACTCAGCCGATGCACGCGATGCAGTTCAGCCCCAGAGGAGTCAAACACTCCCGAGCTGCCTCCAACACCATTACCAGGACCATTCACACCATTGTTCAGTTGAAGATCTTGCTTCAATATGTCAAAAACCGCAACCAAAGACGAATTAATGTGTGCCCCCACTTGCTTTCCCAACTCTGAACCACCCAGCTCAACAACATTGCCAAATTTGCCATCATCTGTACATCTCGGCCCCTTACTAGACGACCTACCAGGCCTCTTCAACACAGCAGCCGACCTTCGGCTCCTTGCTCCACCAAGGCAATGACTGGCTGAATGACCCAGGTGGCTACAACTCGAGCAGAAATCAACCCAATCCTAAAAAACAACAGCCTGCCTCCATCGGAACTCCTCACCTACAGTAATCCATATCCAATCGACCGGTGGCCTCGAAGCATCCACTTCAACACAAAGGCGTGGATTTACCGGGTGGCTCAAAGAGGATGTGCGGGCGTCAGAGCATAAAAATCGACCAACAAGGTTGCCTATCATACGAATTATAGAGGGATTTTGAAAGGGCAAAGGGAGATTCGGCAGACTTACCCATGTCGCTACCGCAGGAGGGTCCCGGTTCATGCAAAGGTCGAAAGACCGTCAAAGACGAAAGAATTTGCATCCGTTGCATCTGCGAGAAGCGCTGGACCAAGCATGGATTAAATCATCCTCTGAAGCAAATCATATCATCATGTGACGATTATCAATTAACCCTATTACTGTGTGGTCCTGTAGATCCCAATTGCTGAATACAAAACGGTCGAAGTCATCAACCTAAGGCCGTCGATGCGAGAACTGGGCAACCAGGGTCAGATCCAAGAAGCTCGAAGCCGCAGAGAATTCCGATAAAGTGATCGAGAGTTGAGGTTCCCCAAGGTGAAGATCTGGGACTTTCGGGCTTATGGAAATCGACGGGAAATCAGTGAGGAAACTAGGGTTCGAAAATGGTACAAAGGGCCTCTGTGCCCCCAGATGCGGTGAAGCCAACCCGTCCTCCCCCCTCCCACCGCCAGGAACGGGGGGAAATCAATATTGTTTTCTTGGTTTTGACCCTCATGATTCATGGTTTTAAGAACCTTAATATCTTTAAAAACTACTTATTTAGTTATTCCAACCACATCGTGTGTTAGATTCACATGTCGTCTCTTCAAACAAGTCAAACAATTCAAAGATCATTGTCTAATGATTTCATGTCAATTTAGGGTCTTTTGGTTGGTTTTGATCGTTGCATGTTTTAGTGTTTTAAAACACTGAATGTACATTTTTTGATCATCTCTAGGAAACCAAAACTTGAATGCGGAGTCTATTCCTACATTCAAAAATCAATCAACACTCTTTGTCTAATGATTTCAAAGCAAACCGATATCATTTTCTTGGTTTGGACCCCTTGACACACATTTTTAAAGACTTTTATATCATAAACAACATCTTATTGAGTCATTCTGAACACACCGCATGTCAAATTGACATGATGTTTGTTCATACATGTCAAAAATAATTCAAATATCATTTTCCTTTGATTTCACATCAATTTCTGATAACTGTATTGGTTTTGACTATTACAAAAACATTTTAGAGTTTTAAAACGCTAAAAATGTTGTTTTGGTCATCTTGAGAAAACCACAACTCAAATTGATGTGGAGTCTATTACTACATTTCCAAAAAATAACCAGAGGCCATTGTGGTAAGATTTCACAGCAACCATAGGCCGTTTTCTTGATTTTAATCCCCTAATGCACATTTTTAAAGACATTCATTTCCTTAAAAACTATTTATTTTGTCATTTTGAGCACACTGTTCATTGGATTGACATTATGTCTATTCGATCATGTCACAAATAATTCAAATATTGTTGACCTATGTGTTTTTTGGGATTTGTGAAGTCTCTACAGTTTTCCAGAAGTAGTTTTTCAGGAAGGATCATTTTTTCAAAATGAGCTTTTTGTCAGTGGTCGGTGTTTGTTTAATGCATGTTAATCCGATGTTCTACTAGAAGTATCAGAAGAACATTTTTGATACTTGGGCATCATGCATGTTCACCAGTTTTCAGTGGTCAAACTGAAGGTGCAACTTTTTATCAGAGGTTGCCTTAGTCAATTGAAGGACAACCGTGAATCTCGGTGTGCAGTGGAAGTGGTTAACTGAATGATGATATCTATTAATATGATGTGTGACCAACTATCATCTGACGTGTAGTACATGATTTGAGATTTTCTTACATGATTTCTATAGAGTGAGTTGAGAGTGAAAGTCAATATAATCTCTTGTACACTCATTTTATCATAGTAGTTGAAATGTTCTCCTATGGATATGATATTTTTTGTTTTAACCATGTAATTATTATGCATTCTTTAATTTTTTTTCCTTTTATCCAACAATAGTGTGTGAATAGTGATTTCATGTGGTGATTATGTTGTATATCTACTAGTTCTAGAACACATAGCTAAGTGGACAATGAGGCAAAATCAAAAGGAAGACATGATATTGGAAGAACATTCTTCCTGAAGTTTTTTGTATGTGGATTTTGAAAGGGTCGTTTTCCCAACAAGTTGTATCAAAGGGATTTGGTTCAGTTATTCACACCTGACAGAATGGCATCAGATGAAAGAAAGATATGGATTGACAAGTCTAATGGGACAAACATTGGTTTCTAGTGGATCCAGATAGAATATATTTTGATACAGAAACATATGGATGCTCTGTTGTTTGGAGAATTTCCAAATAAGGTAAAGAATGTCCAAAGAAAGTGGAGAATTTGGGTTAAGAGCGGTTAGATAGGAAGGCTCTAGTCCTAGTAAGAATGTCTCTTACTCAAAATGTAGCTTTCTATATTTGAGAGAAAAAAATCAGTGAGGAAGTTATGGAGGAGTTGACTGACATAAATGAGAAACCAACGACACTCAACAAAATCTTTAGGATGCGATGATTATTCATCTTGAGATTATCGGAAGGAAGACTGATATCAGACTATGTGAATGATTTCAACATGACATGAGTGTAACACCCCAAGATTTTTATGAGGTAAAGTTTTTTTAAATTTCTTTGATGTCTTTTATTGTACGCTGCACCACGATAAGATTGCGCAATATGCATTATCGTCTTAGCTTATGGCATATGCAACAATATGTTTGGCTTGTGTTACACACAAGTTCATGTTCTTTTGATATAATTCTTTTCATGCAAGACTGAGTATAAGTGAACAACTAAATATAATTATGTTACCTTATAACCTAGGTGTTAAAATGGTGGAAATGAACGCTATTAATTGATTTATGAAAATATTGTTAACACATTTATTTAATTAATTTTTTTGTGAACAATTATTTATAAATGAAAATAATTTTTTTAATTAAAGGGAACTATTTTTCTGAAATACTATTTGAATACAAATAAATGAGTTTATAAAATAATAAAATCACTATTTATGTATTTTATTAATGAAATATATATGTAATATATTCAATGTAATGTTTAAAATTCATTATATATGTTTTATACACATGATATATGAACAAATACAATTTTTTCGGATAAAAGAAACATTTTTCAAAAAAATACAGTTTTACCGCCTTTTGATGGTGAACCCATTTTAAAAATAATTTTTATACTTTTATAAGTTCTTTTTGAAAAAATAAACTTATTCTTTGGAATCAGGACATCAAAATTTACTTTGGATGAAATTTTAGTATTTTTCTAAGAAAATTCATATTTTAATGAATAGTGAAAATACTGCATTTTAATTCAAAACTGTCTTTTTGTCCAATTTATTTGTATTGATAAATTATTTTTTGAATTGGTTTTAAATTATATTTACATTATATTTTTATCATTTAATCCAGTTTTTGTTATTGGAAGTAATTTCACATTGAAATTTGATATAAACACAAGCCAATCTTTTGATGGTTTTTACTTTTTTTAAAACAATTCGTTTCCTCACTTTGATAACAAGAATTAATTTTAAATTAATTACTTTAATTTATGTGATTTGAATTTGGAAAAATAGATTTCATATTTTGAATCATTATTTCCAAATTATGTAAATAGACCCCTTTTATTTTTTGGACATTATGAATAATAACTTTGGTAATTTTTATTTACCAAGATTAAAGGTAAATCAGGTAAATTACGGCAACAAATAATATGATAAGGATAATAAATTACCATAACACCTTCCAAAATCCTACTAGATAAATAAAAGTCAACCTCTAACACCTAAGTATCAAAATTGATTCATTTAATGGACTTTTTTCTATGAAAGTGGTGTAATTATTATTTAAACAAAAGAAAGTGACAACTTGTCACTCTCTTATCTCTTATAAGTATAAAAATTTTAATGTAGTGATAAACTTGATGAAATTAGGAAAATAAGTATTATCTAGAATTATAATGAAATTATATACATAATGTAAATTTATTTATAATTTTTAGAGATTAAATAATTATCATAAATATTGACACAACAGTGGTACAATAATTATTTTATTAAGAGAAATATCAAAAATAAATGATATTATAAATATTAAAATAAATATTATATGACATAATATATTCCATCCATGAATTTTATAGGTGGCTATGAGATTTTATAAGACTATTCAATGGTTTGGTTTGAAGTTATCTCTCTATATGAATTTATTTAAATTCAATGAAATGAATAGTGTAAAAATTAACACTATTGATATATTATAAAATAATATTTTATAACATTATTTAAAAATCATGAAAATATTTTAAAATCACAAATTGATTATGATATGGTCTAAAATTCCATCAAGTGTCCAATTATGGGAAATTGACTCCATATAAGTAAAATTTATTACCTCTTAATAATTAAAATGTTGTTATCATAATTAAAATTAAAAGAGAATAATTAAGGGTAAACCAAAAAGATAAGGTTTAAAATAAAATAAATACGTGCCTAAAAATTATTATATGATATTATTTTGAATTATAATCATCTTATCTTTGAAATATTTTAATTTGGAAGATTTTTTATTAAAAAATTAATTTATATTAATTTAATATTTTATGAATTTCTAAGGGTTCCCCTCACCTCAATTATAAAAGGGAACCTCCTCCATCACCTCTTCACTTCAATTTTAGCATTCATGATCATCCATACCCTACCCCTTTTCCTTCTCAACTTCCTTAGTCGCATTATAGAGGTTCTGATCTTCTAAAAAGACCATCTCTAGTGCCTTTAAGAGGAGATTTAGAGGAATTGCGTCGAGGAAGAGGTAATCTCTTCTACTAACTGTTTCAAAAAAATTTCTTATTCTACATCCTCTTCATTATTTGTTTCATTATAAAGTAATAACCTCAGAATCGCTCATATATTGATATGTTATTATAATTATGAAACAACCATATTCCACTATCTATCCATCCTATAAAAAATGAAATCACCACGTGTGCGTACGTATGACATACCGTCTCCACGCCGTAGTGTAATCTGTTTTTTTACCACCACCTTACTTGGATGAATATAATGATGAAAATAATAACTATATATGATTAATATAACATGATATGGATTCTAGAACAACATATATTCCATATAATTTTACACCATTTCACAATTATCAGAATGATATCATCGCTCGTGCGTACGTATGACCTACCGTCTCGACGATGCGATGTGATTCATTCTACAAGATATCCATTAAATAATGACTATATAAATGTACAGAATGAATAAATATGATATTTATTATGTTAATATCATTTTTTAATGATATAAATATGACCTAAGAAGGAGAACTAAAACTTATTCGGAAAAACATACATAAGAAAATAAAGCAGTTTATATCCTAATAACGAGTAATAATGAAATATTATTACCAAAAAATGATAATATGATAATATATGATATCATAAAAATGAATATGATTCTGGAATAAGTAAATTAAATTATTTAAATCATTATACATGAGGTTCAGATACACCCAAAGGATAACAGACCTAAGGTAAGGGATAATTTCACAATCTCATTATTTTCTATGATTGTTTACACATAATTATTTACTGGGGCATATTTATCATCCATGTCCATGTTTTCTAAAAAAATGGTTTTATAAAATATTTACTACTCTCTTATTTATGTTAAAATTAATTTTTTCCCGTTTTGGACTTTTACGTCATGGTTTGGAAAGAAGATTTCTTTCATTTCCATACGCGGTACTTTTTGACATTTCCAGCAAAAGTACGAGAATAATGTTTTTTTTAACTTATGCATAATCAACAGATTCTTATTCTTTTGTAAGGCCTTATTTCCATAAATATTTCATTAAAATATTTCAATTTTATTTTTAATTAAATTCATTTCCTTCAAAATTGTGTGGCATTTTGAGAAAAAAAACTTTTTTGAAGAAGAATGGATATTTTTCTCAAGAATTAATTTCAATTGTTTTATCAAAATTATTTCCCATCTAATATGACATAATTTAATAGGGTTCATGTTTTATGTATACTATCCCTATTATTCCAATGGTTTGATTTAGTTTATTATGAAATTCTATTTATGAAATCCATTTGTTTTATATCGATTACGTTATGATGGAATGATGTTTAAGAAACCATTTTATTCCTTGGGTTATGTTATGATGAATGATTTATGTTTTTGTGGAACACGTAAGAATGATTTAATTTTGAGATGTGTGAGACCTATATCTCCCTCCAATGCATTGGTTAAATATTTATATATCATGAGATAGACATGAATGGAAGGACATGTAAATCCGGTATAGTAATACAGGGTTGGAATGACAGGTAAATACAGTTCAAAAATACATGGCTGGAATGACAAGTAAACCTGATTATATAATGGACATTGTCCACTATGATTGTCTTGAAAATGATCCTTGGATAATAGGGAAATGATTTTGTATGCATATATATTTTCCACAATTCCATGTTTTATGACAATGCAATTTTCTCATGGTTTATGTTCCTTTATGATTTATGCATTATGAATTACAAAGATTCATTCCATGACTCATAATTTTGATATATGTTATACACGGTATGATTTGTAAAAGTTGTGTTCACATTTTTACATTATTATGTTCATGTTTTCCATGTTTACTCTTAATGATCATTTGAGATCACCCTTTATTATGTTTCAATTTCTTAGGTTATAAAAATTCTTTTAAGTATGAGTACTAAAGGGGAATATCTTTATGGGAGATGTTGAAGATCATTCACAAGTTAGAAGAATGCATTCCATGATTCCATAGACACTAAACTATTACAGTCCTCAGACGTTCATTTGTAAAATGAAATTAATATTCACATAAAAAGATGTGATATTCATGTACATCATGTTTGGGTCGTTATAGTTGGTATCAGAGGAAAGGTTTAATCTGCCTTTGAAACTAGGATGCAAAATATTTAGTGATATCCTTAGATATATTTCTATGTTATGTCTAGATATTTCCTAAGGGTATGTCTAAATATTGGTTACAATATTTGAATTTTGGTAATGATCATTGTTGACCTAGGATTAAACCTAATATGTTAGAGATTGAAAGTATTTCTCCTTGAATATTTTGTTTTCCTATTATGATTTTTTCTTCTCAAGTTATTATTTTGGGTTTTAGACAATGGCTGGAACTGAAAGAACCATGTTAATGAAAAATGAAATGGGAAATGAAATGATTTCCCTCTTTAATAACCAAATTTTATGGGATATGGAATGCAAAATATTATTTCTATACTTACACAATCT
The DNA here is from genome assembly GCA_963277665.1 of Viscum album. Lineage (NCBI taxonomy): Eukaryota > Viridiplantae > Streptophyta > Magnoliopsida > Santalales > Viscaceae > Viscum > Viscum album. The sequence continues at coordinate 1,442,074,360 of OY728159.1, forward strand.
ATGAATAATTTTGGACTTTCAAATGAGCAAGGAACAACATTAAGTTGAGTTATCCATGAGGCAACATCCACCTTCTTTCAATGGGTATTCTGATCCACTTGTTGCAGAACAACAGATCAGTACCATTGAAAATATATTTACTATCCTTAGCTATTAGGAACATGAAAAATTCATTTTGGCTGCTTATCATTTAGAAAGCAAAGCGGAAAAGTGGTGGACTCTAATTAAGAATACGAGGCAACAAGATGAAATTGAATCCATGGAATGGGATGAGTTCAAGAACATATTTTTTAATGTGTACTTTCCTAGTATTCTTCTAACAAAGATGGAAAATGAGTTCCTATAGATTAATCAAAATGATTATGAATCCGTTGGTACATACGATGAAAATTTTACAAGACTTGCAAGGTATTCTTCTGGTTTTATCATCCAACCTGAATGTAAAGTTGATCAATTCTTCAGTGGCTTAAAACCAAGCCTTCAATGGTTGTTAGATATAAGAGACATTAGTAGCTATGAAGAGATTGTGCATTGTGATATCAAGGTAGAAAAAGAAGTTGGTGTTATATATAAATACCATGGTTTTGACAAGAAATGGAAGATGGAGTTCAGGGGAAAATCTCAAAACAATGGTGAAAAGAAAATGAATGATTCCTTATTCTCAAAGTGTGGAACGAAGCATGGTGGATATTGCCTTAATGGTACTAGAAAATGATTTAAGTATAGAAATGAATTTCATCAGGCATTTGAGTGTCAAAGTAATGGGAAAAAGGTAGCTAATAGAAAAAAGGCTACAAATAATCCACCACCCACACTTCAATGTTACAAGTGAAAGGAAATGGGACATTATGCAAATTAATGCAATAATCCAAGGGTCATTAATGATGATCGATTTCAACAGCCTCTTAAGGACAAAGATAAAGGCAAATCACAAGCGATCACTATTGACGACGTTGAGAAAGAAAATGAAGTGGTGGAATGATTGAGTATTTATGTAATGGTATTCCAAAATAATGTTATAGAATCACTTTTATGGTATTATAGAATAATGAAATATCTATGTAGTGGTTCATTGTGGTTTTCCACATGTATTTGTAAGTATATGCTGAGTGGTATTGGTAACCATAAAAAGTGATTAAGGTAATAAGGTGATGTTTTTGGAAAACACATGATTTAGGGAAGGATGACCCTTTATATAAACATGATGATGAGATAATGATATTTGGATAAACATATGTTGGATATGAATAAGTAAATTGGATGATATTAGTTACCTTAGAACTGGTTAAGGATTTATTGGCATGTGTTTTATGCTATAATGGATGATGTTTATAGCTTTTTGGACATAATAGTAAGGAAACATGCGTGTTTTGAATAAGTATATATGGTAATTTAGGTTATAATAGTGACATAAGAGAATATATGATGAAAGTGTTCACATTTTTGGAATGTGACCAACAAGAGATACCTTATGATATATGGGGGATAAATGTTAAGCCAAGATTAGTGCACCTCTTTCTAATGTTTTGGATTTTCAACTATTATAAGGATTATAAGGTTATCATTTATGAAAAATTTAAGTTAATCTTTAGATGAAGTTTTTTGATTGATGAATTATCTCACCATAGGTGGACTTATGCATATTTGAAATCTTTTACTAACTTTTTGTTGTGAAAAAACCAATGGAATTTTCTATTATTCTATTTATGGATCACATGAACTGCTAACACTTCAGCAATAAAAAAATCCAACTTTATTTCTTTTAATATGATATAATGTGGGAATTGTTCAAGGAACGACCAACAGTGAGATTGTATCAAAATCAGGTAAGTATTTATTCTCATGAAAAATTCTTCAACTTTAGGAAAAGGATCTTGAAACCAAAAAATTTATCATAATACCTTTTTATCTGATGAATCAGATGGTCCCTTGTTGATTTATGACTTTCTAATTGTTAACTTTCTCCTATATTTGTTCTATATCACTCTCCATCATTATTTTATGGTTATATTTTTCTTCCATACCAATGTTTTCGCTTCCCACCTATGTTCTCCTATGTGGAAAACCAATGATGAGTTACTTTGGGTAACCATTATGTTTCTAAATTTACTTTTTAAAATGAATTTTTAGTTTTTCTTTTTATGATGTGGGTTTCTATGAAATAAACTTTCAAGTAGTAAACCTTTTATAACCTTAAATAATTTTGAAATCAAAATTCATTTTAAGGGGGGTGGAATGTAACACCCCAAGATTTTTATGAGATGGAGTTTTTTTAAATTTCATTGATATATTATGTTGTACACTACACCAAGATAAAATTTCACAATACAAAACATTGGAATAGCTTGTGGTATATGCAATACTATTCTTAGCATGTGTTACACACAAGTTCAAGTTCTTTTGATATAATTCATTTCACGCAAGACCGAGTATAATTGAACAACTAAATATTATTATGTTACCTTATAACATTGCTATTAAAATAGAGGGAATGAAAAATATTAATTGATTTATGAAAATATTATTTACACATGTATTTAATTAATTATTTTGTGAAAAATTATTTATAAATGAAAATAAAACTTTTTTTAATTAAAAGGAAATGTTTTTCTGAGAAACTATTTAAATGAAAATAAGCAAGTTTATAAAATATTAAAATCACTCTGTATGGATTTTTTAATGAATAATATATGTAATATATTCAATGTAATGTTTAAAATTAATCATATATGTTTTATAAAAATGATATAAGAACAAATTCAATTTTTCAGATAAAAGAAGTATTTTTAAAAAAATATAGTTTTACCGCCTTTTGATGACAAACCTATTTTAAATTTATTTTTTACACATTTATAAGTTATTTTGGACAAAATAAACTTATTTTTTGGAAGAGAGACATAAAAATTTACTTGGATTATATTTTGGTATTTTTTTGAGAAAATTCATATTTTAATGAACAATGAAAAATACTGCATTTTAATTCAAAACGGTCTTTTCATCTAATTTATTTATACTGATAGATTATTTTTTGAATTGTTTTTAAAGTATATTTTGATTATTATTTTATAATTTAATCCAATTTTGGTTATTGGAAGTAATTTCACACTAAAATTTGATATACACACTTGTCAATCTTTTGATGGTTTTTACTTAAAAAACCTCCTTTTCTCACTTTGACAATGAGAATTAATTTTAAATTAATTACATAAATTTATGCATTTAGAATTTATAAAAATGTATTCCATATTTGGAATCATTAGATCCAAATTAGGTAAATATACCCCATTTGTTTTTAGATATTATGAATAGTACCTTTGGTAATTTTTATTTACCATGGTTAAAGGTAAATTAGGTTAATAAGGGTAACAAATAATATGACAAGGATACAAAAATTATCCTAAAACCTACCAAAATCCTATTGGATAAATAAAATTCAACCCTTAACACCTAATAATCGAAATCAATTTGTTTAATGGACTATTTTTCCATGAAAGTGATGTAATTATTATTTAAACAAATGAAAATGGCAACAAGTCACTATCTAATCTCTTATAAGTATAAAAATTTTAATGCAGTGATAAATTTGATGAAACTATAAAAATAAGTTGTATCCAGAAATCTAATGAAATTTTCTACATTATTTTAATTTATTTATATTTTTTAGATGTTATATAATTACCATAAATATTGGCACAACACTGATATAATAATTATTTTATTATGATAAATATCAAATAAATGATATTATAAATATTAAAATAAATATTATATGACATAATTTATGACATCCATGAATTTTATAGGTGACTATGATATGTTATAAGTCAATTAAATTGTTTGGTTCAAATTTTTCTCTCTATATGAATTTTATTTAAATTCAATGAAATGAAGAGTATAAAAATTGACAAAATTGATATTTTATAAAAATAATATTTTATTAAATTATTTAATAATAATAAAAATATTTTAAAATTAAAAAGTGACTATGATATGGTCTAAAAGTTTATTATGTATCCAATTATTGGAAATTTACTCCATATAAGTAAAATTTATAACCTCTTAATACTTAAAATTTTGTTACCACAATTAAAATTAAAAGAGAAAAATTAAGGGTAAACAAAAACGATAAGGTTTAAAATAAAATCAGTACATGCCTAAAGATTATTGTATGAGATGATTTAAAACTATACTCATATTATATTTGAAATATTTCAATTTAGAATTTTTTGTACTAAAATAATTAATTTATATTAATTTAATAATTTATGAATTTCCAAGGGTGCCCCTCACCACAATTATAAAAGGTAAACACCTCCCTCACCTCTTCACTTAAATTAGAGCCTTCAAGCTCGAACATCCCCTGCACCTTTTCCTTCACAAATTATTCAAATTATATAGGTTCTGGTCTTCTCAAAAGAGCAACCCTTGTTCCTTTAAGAGGATATTTAGAGGATGTACGTCGAGGAAGAGGTAATCTCTTCTACCGGTTCTTCCAAATTTTTCTCTTCTTCTACTTCCTATTCATTAGTTGTTTCATTATAAAGTAATAAAATCAGTATCACTCATATATTTATATGTTATTTTAATTATAAAAAAAATCATATTCCACCTTCTGTCCATCCTATAAAAAATAAAATCACCACGCGTGCATACGTATGACTTACCGTCTCCACGTCGTGGTGTAATATGTTTTTCACCACCACTTTACATGGATGAATATAATTATAGAAATAATAACTATACATGATTATTATAACATGATATGGATTATGGAACAACATATATACCATCCAATTCCATACCATTTCACAATTATCAGAATGATATCATCGCTCATGTGTACGTACGACCTACCATCTCCACGATTCGATGCGGTTCATTATATATGATAACAATTAAAACATGACTATATAAATGTAAATAATGAATAAATATGATATTTATAATGTTAATATCATTTTTTAATGATATAAATATGACCTAAGAAGGAGAACCATAACTTATTCGACAAAACATACATAAGAAAATGAAGTAGTTTAATCCCAAATAACGAGTAATAATGAAATATTGTTACCAAACAAGTGATAATATGATCATATATTATATCATAAAAATGAATATTGTAACACCCCGAGCTTCCACGATACGCTTCTCATTCAATAATGCAATAGCTTGCATTGTACGCAACTTCGAGTTTTAAAACACCGCGACTAATCAAAGTAGCCGTTATGAATAGTAATAACCACTTTTAAAAATTATAGAAATTTTATATTTCAAAATGGACTTCATTTTTGTATTCGTAACATCGAAATTAGCCTATGTTGAATTTTTTGTATTTTTCTGAGAACTTCTAATTTTTTATGAATTGTGAAAAATACTTAAAAACAACTTTTTTAATAAAAATAATTTATAGTGATAAATTATACTATTTAGTGGTTTTAAAGTATAATTAGAATATATTTTTACCATTTTATCCAATGGTGGTCATTAGAATTAATTTAACATTGAAATTGGACATAAACAATTGTCAATCTTTTGATATAAATTGTTTCTTAAAACACGCTATTTGTTGTGACAGCGGGAATTAATTATAAAATTAATTAATGCAACTTATATGTTTGGAATTTTGTAAAATAGACATCATTTTTGAATTCGGAATATCAATTATAGCTTAGGGTGAAATTTTGGCATTGTTCTGAAAACTTCAATTTTTGATGAATAGTGAAACCACTAAGTGGTAGTTAAATAACTGATTTTTTCATTTAAATGAAATATTACCACCTCTGTGATTTGATTTTCAAAAATCTGACATACATGGTTGTCATTAATAAGTAAAATGTGGTTCAATGAGATTAAAATAATTTTTGGTGAATAGTAACTTTTAAGTTCTTAATCGCGATTAGAGGTAATTAGTGTAGTTTAAGGTAAAAATAATGTTTTAATAATATGAGATGAGCTTGAAACATGTACTACCCTCATTGGATGTGCCATGGCCGACCAAGACAATCCATGGGTTAACTTGGGGACCCCATGGAGCCACTTTAGTTGGAAAATGACATAAATACCTTTTATTTAATGTTAAAGTAAAAAATGACACAAACATGAAATGTTTTACTAAATTTTTTTTACATGGGGTTATACAAGTCATATTTTTGACTATAAATATTCATTGGAAAGATAAAATTATTTCCTACATCATAGTATTTTTTTTTATAATTTTTAGACATTAAATAAATTAAATTATTTATGACATCATTATGATGCAGCGATGGCCTCATTATTTAAAGATTTTAATAAAATGAAAAGATAATGTAAAATCCAAGGCTTACACTTGTCCAAAGACTATTGGATGGGTAGATTTCAAACTCTTATCACCTTATCCACGAATTATATAAGTGTGGGACCTTTAGAAATCTGAAAAGCATTGTGTAATAATGTAACATTTCAATCTTTCCAAAAGATCCCCTCCTCTCCACTTATAAAAGGCCCCCACCTCTCCCACCTTATTCACACCTTCAAGCCATTTGGCTCGGCCAAGATCTGACCAAATACTCTCCCAACTTCCACCTCTTACTCCTAGAAGCCTCAATTTGGGAAGAACTCTTCTCAAGGAAGCCTTTGGCTCAAATCAAAAAGAGTTACCCGATTTTGAGGTAATGTCTTCTCTAATGTTGTTTTGTTTTATTTTTCTTCTCCAACCCCCTAAAATCTTTTTATTCATTTATTTTGTAACAACACCAGTATACTCAATATACTAGGATGTTGTTATAAGAATTATTCGATCTACACTTACACACACCTACATCTAATGGTTAAAGAACATACGGTTTCTGTGGATGGCGAATTTCTGCCTCACGAAACGATGATTGTTCAACACTCATATAACACCTTAAAAGGTGGCCATTAAGATGTCACTATTTTTATATATGATATATAATATGTTTATGTTTTACTTATGCTTCTGTATTTCTAATTTATGGCATACTTTATGATTTCCATTATGGGTAAAACGCGATAATTTCATTTTAGGAAGTGCGGACTACCGCCCCCTCAAAGTGTTTTGAATCGTTAATGCCATATGTGGGATGTACAAAGGATAGAGTAAATGGTATTTTACAATATATTATACTGGAATTATATTATACATTTATATAATTATGATTTCATTCCATTAAATATGAAATTGAAATGAAAGTAGGGTTCATGCGTACGTACGGCTTACCGTCTCCATGAACGATGCATTTCATTTCTTACCTCTAAATGTTACGTAATATTATAAATGAATGTATATACTAGATATATAAGATATATATGACATCTAAATCATGAATATAATTCCGGAGATAATGGATATTCTACCACATAAACAACTTGTAATTATAAGAAGTTTATTGTTGACTCAAGTACCAAAGATCGAAAAAACGACCGTTATTAACTTAAATAATTACATAATGTTCATATCATTGTAATAAGTGATATAAAAAGGATAATGAAATTGAAAATGGTTCTTAATAAGGTATATATTAACTCTAGTTTATTATTCAGGAGGTTAAAGAACGGTTGAGTCAAGTCAGACACGAGGTAAGGGAATTTCTTAACCCAACTTCCATTCTTTGGGTTAATCTCCTACTTTCAAATTATGTCATGATATTATTATGTCCTATTTTGTATTTTTACTTTATTTATGTGTACCTATAGTGAATACACATAAAAGATCTATTTTATTTTAAAAATTATCTTTTTAAGGACTTCGTCTCAATCTCCTTTCATTGAGGCATATTTGGTTTTATACACAACTTTCTTTTATACGGTGTATAAACCCCTTTGACTTTTATATTTGTTCAAAAGGAATCTTTTTTTATACGAAGCATTTTACTAAACGACAAAAAGGGAATGATTTTCTTTCCTTACATATGCGGCGACAACGACTTCTCCGCCGCCGTGACCATTATTTGAGTTTCGGCTTCCTCTACAAGCCATCACTTTTTTTAATGAAAAATAAATACAATGTTTTAACTTTCTTTTATTTTGGTATTGAAAATGGTTTTGAAAGCGTTTTTATTATATCAATGTGTTGTATTGATATCTTGTGATTGAAATGTGGAAATGTTATGTTTCCTGTATGCATGTTTTATGTGATACGATTATGTTATGGTTTATGATATGCTTAAACCTATTCATATGAGGAATGCATTGGACTTAATAAGTGACGGGTGGAGCCCGCTATAGCTCCTCGATGCATCGGAAGGTCTCATGAGACAAACTAGTGTATTGGCATGAGGCCTTGACAAAATCTTATTTGTGGTCTTGGCACGAGGCCTTGACTACGTGGTTATGATATTCTGGCATTATGCATTCCATCATTATGAAAGTGGTTATTGATATTGCATGTAATTATTCGACCAGTAGAATATCCATGTGAATAAGTAAATGGCATTATCTCATTTTACTTTTTCCATATTATGTTGTAGTTCATGTTTGAAAGGCTTTTGTTTTAGTTATACATTGCCTTAAATGTTTATGTTTATTTATGAAAGCTTCTGCTATATTGTTATCCTTACTGAGCATCTGAGCTCACCCCTTTCAATGTTTTAATATTTTCCAGGATGTGAAGAAGTATTTTATGAATGACCTACAGGGATAGTCTTAAGAGGATAGAAGTGTGGACTATGGAGACTATGTTATTATATTTTTTCACTTTGTGATGTAATGTAACATGTATGAATGTATCTAGTGTTTCCAAGGCTACTAAACTAATCGGTCTTTCGAGACTTGATCTTTTGTGATCATGCCAATGTTACGAAGTAATGCACCGACTCTGGGTAGCTGGGGTCGGGGCGTTACAGTTGGTATCAGAGGCAGTTTAGTACTAACCTTGGAAGCTAGATTTAGATAAACTCTGATTAGAGCACATAGCCCGAAGATAGACTTCGAGGATTAGTATAGAAGAACTTCCTAGAATTTTGGTATTATAGAGATGTTATGAGTTTTCCGAGCAATACATCCCTGTCTGGATACGAGCAGGTAGAGGCGGCTCTGGCACAGATGTACCTAGGGGTAAAACCCGAAAACACCACTTTGAGCTAGACTTGAATGGGAACTGGTGCACGACAACGGGCCTTGCTGCACTCTTGGTTACGACACTCCCGGGGGATATGCTTTAGATAATTCTCATTTTCTTTATAAACCACTATGAAGGGTTATGAGTATATACTTCCTCAAAGAAAACATTTTTAGGGATTATATCCATAAATAGTTCAATTTATGTAAAGTATTTTACAAATATGGAATTGTGTATTTTATTTCATAAACTAATCTAGTTTATGCCATTGTTTAGAAATGGCGCCTAGTGGAAGGAATGGAAACCGTATCAATGCATGCACTCCGTGTAGGGATTGCCCTCCTACTCAAGATAATTATGGTGGAGCTAGTGATACAACTGGTGCTGATCAGCTTCTCATCGTACTGGGACAACTCACGCAGGTTATGAATAATAACCTTACTCGTATGGAGCACCCTGATCCGCAACGTGGAGGATCAATGTTAGACCGCTTCATGAGGCAACAACCACCAACCTTCAATGGGAGTACAAATCCTATATTAGCTGAGCAATGGATAAATTCTTAGAGAAAATATTCCATGCCTTGGGGAGTAGTGAAAGGGAGAAAGTTGTCATGGCAGTTTACCGCCTCACTGGAGATGCCGATCAGTGGTGGTCGCTGATTCAAAACACAAAGGAAGATGATGACGTATCGAATATGGAATGGATGGAGTTCAAAGAGATTTTCTTAGAAAAATACTTTCCTCGTGACCATCGAGCAGATATGGAAAGGCAATTTCTGAGTCTGAGGCAGAAGGTGGATGAGAATGTCGCAAAGTATGAGGCTAACTTTACAAGGTTAGCGAGGCATGCTGACGATTATATACGTAACCCAAGGAGTAAGATTGATCATTTCTTTGATGGGTTAAAACCATTTCTCCGTCGATCTTTAGTATCACAATGCTTCTCATCATACGAAGATATTGTCTCGTGTGCTATCAAGACAGAAAAGGAATTCTCTAAGTCTTATGACAACAAAGTAAAGCAAGAGAAGAAGAGAACGGTGGAACAAGAGGCAGATAAAGGGAAAAAGGGAAAGAAGGATTTTCCATTATGTGATAATTGTGGGAAGAATCACCCTGGTACTTGTCTAAAAGGAATGGGAGTTTGTTATAAATGTGGAGAAAAGGGTCACCAGGCTCGTGATTGCAAGGGAAAGAAAGAGGCTATCAAAGTTGAATGCTATAATTGTAGATAAATGGGTCATTATGCCAATGAATGTCCTAAGCGTCAGGGAAACTTACCTCAGAAAAGGCCAAGGGATCAAGGACAATCTTATGCTGTTACTACAGTTGAAGCAGAATAACTAATGTATTGGTGCTTTTGGACTCATGGATTATATTTTGGTTATTAGAATAATGTGATATATATATATAAGGATTGTACTGCAGTACTTGTTGATTTCAGTAAGGTTTTAATATGATGAAGGTAATTATATTTTTAGTATGTTACAATAAGAGAAACTTTACTTTGTTTGGGGAATCTGATAAATTGATTTTGGAATTTAGAGACCTTTTAGAGAAAGTCTGGACAGAGGTATTTTGGATAACTATAATGGTTGGAGTGGATTAAGTTGATCTTTGGATAGTATTGTTTAAGGTTAAAAAATTTATGAAGATTATTTTTGGAATATTATGATACTATAGTTTTATGAAAAGGACAACCTGCAGGGTGGGGAATAACCCGTCGTGTCGGACAAAGCTGCAGGAATCGAACCCACAACCATAGTGCGACAAGCCTTTATTTCCTACCACTAGCCTACAGGAAGTCCCTGGTTATTACAAAATAGTTTTACTAATCTAAATGGTACGTGTTAACATTTGGAACCTTATACAATTAGGATAAATAGAATATTTTTGATTTCCGTTACCATTTGGAGTAAAAGTTGGGTTTGTGGTAAAAATTTATTAACGAATGAAAGTATACATAACAAGTATGTATATTCCCTTACGTTCTTAGTAAATCTCCTAAATAAATTCCTCAACATTATAAAAGGTAACTTAAAACAAAAATGTTGTCGGATAACTTTTCCAACTGGGGATTCAATGACCATTTAACCAATCACAAGTTTGTGATTCTCTTGTGGTTAAACTTTCTCCTAATCCTGTTTTCTATAACTCTCCATCAGACCTTGATGGTTTGTTTCTCCTCTATATCCATATTTTCATAGAATCCTAGAATGGGCTATATCGGGTGACCTTTGTACTTATCTTGCTTTCTTTTAATGTTATATATTTATTAACCTTATTTCTGATGTGGGTTTTCCTCAAAGGTATTTTCTCTTTTCAACCTTTTATTTTCAAAGAAAAATTTCAAATTGAAAGGACGCAATTTATTGAAGGAGGGGAGAATGTAACACCCCGAGCATCCACGATACGCTTCTCATTCAATAATGCAATAGCTTGCATTGTACGCAACTTCGAGTTCTAAAACACCGCGACTAATCAAAGTAGCCGTTATGAATAGTAATAACCACTTTTTAAAATTATAGAAATTTTATATTTCAAAATGGACTTCATTTTTGTATTTGTAATATCGAAATTAGCCTATGTTGAATTTTTGGTATTTTCTGAGAAATTCTAATTTTTTATGAATTGTGAAAAATACTTAAAAACAACTTTTTTAATCAAAATAATTTATAGTGATAAATTATACTATTTAGTGGTTTTAAAGTATAATTAGAATATATTTTTACCATTTTATCCAATGGTGGTCATTAGAATTAATTTAACATTGAAATTGGACATAAACAATTGTCAATCTTTTGATATAAATTGTTTCTTAAAACACGCTATTTGTTGTGACAGCGGGAATTAATTATAAAATTAATTAATGCAACTTATATGTTTGGAATTTTTTAAAATATAAATCATTTTTGAATTCGGAATATCAATTATATCTTAGGGTGAAATTTTGGCATTGTTCTGAAAAACTTCAATTTTTGATGAATAGTGAAACCACTAAGTGGTAGTTAAATAACTGATTTTTTCGTTTAAATGAAATATTACCACCTCTTTGATTTTATTTTCAAAAATCCGACATACATGGTTGACATTAATAAGTAAAATGTGGTTCAATGAGATTAAAATAATTTTTGGTGAATAGTAACTTTTAAGTTCTTAATCGCGATTAGAGGTAATTAGTGTAGTTTAAGGTAAAAATAATGTTTTAATAATATGAGATGAGCTTGACACATGTACTACCCTCATTGGATGTGCCATGACCGACCAAGACAATCCATGGGTCAACTTGGGGACCCAATGGAGCCACTTTAGTTGGAAAATGACATAAATACCTTTTATTTAATGTTAAAGTAAAAAATGACACAAACATGAAATGTTTTACTAAAACAATTTTTACATGGGGTTATACAAGTCATATTTTTGACTATAAATAGTCATTGGAAAGATAAAAGTATTTCCTACATCATAGTATTTTTTTATAATTTTTAGACATTAAATAAAATAAATTATTTATGACATCATTATGATGCAGCGATGGCCTCATTATTTAACGATTTTAATAAAATGAAACGATAATGTAAAATCCAAGGCTTACACTTGTCCAAAGACTATTGGATGGGTATATTTAGAACTCTTATCACCTTATCCACGAATTATATAAGTGTGGTACCTTTAGAAATCCGAAAAGCATTGTGTAATAATGTAACATTTCAATCTTTCCAAAAGAGCCCCTCCTCTCCACTTATAAAAGGCCCCCACCTCTCCCACCTTATTCACACCTTCGAGCCATTTGGATCGGCCAATCTCTGCCCAAATACTCTCCCAACTTCCCCCTCTTACTCTTAGAAGCCTCACTTTGGGAAGAACTCTTCTCAAGGAAGCCTTTGGCTCAAATCAAAAAGATTTACCCGATTTTGAGGTAATGTCTTCTCTAATGTTGTTTTGTTTTATTTTTCTTTTCCAACCCCCTAAACTCTTTTTATTCATTTATTTTGTAAAAAAACCAGTATCCTAAATATACTAGGATGTTTTTATAAGAATTATTCGAGTTACACTTACACACACCTACATCTAATGTTTAAAGAACATACGGTTTCTGTGGATGGCGAATTTCTGCCTCACGAAACGATGATTGTTCAACACTCATATAACACCTTAAAAGGTGGCCATTAAGATGTCACAATTTTTATATATGATATATAATATGTTTATGTTTTACTTATGCTTCTGTATTTCTCCTTTATGGCATACTTTATGATTTCCATTATGGGTAAAACGCGATAATTTCATTTTAGGAAGTGCGGACTACCACCCCCTCAAAGTGATTTGAATCGTTAATGCCATATGTGGGATGTATAAAGGATGAAGTAAATGGTATTATACAATATATTATACTGGAATTATATTATACATTTTTATCCTTATGATTTCATTCCATTAAATATGAAATTGAAATGAAAGTAGCGTTCATGCGTACGTACGGCTTACCGTCTCCATGAACGGTGCATTTCATTTCTTACCTCTAAATGTTACGTAATATTATAAATGAATGTATATACTGGATATATAAGATATATATGAAATCTAAATCATGAATATAATTCTGGAGATAATGGATATTCTACCACATAAACAACTTGTAATTATAAGAAGTTTATTGTTGACTCAAGTACCAAAGATCGAAAAAACGACCGTTATTAACTTAAATAATTACATAATGTTCATATCATTGCAATAAGTGATATAAAAAGTATAATGAAATTGAAAATTGTTCTTAATATGGTATATATTAACTCTAGTTTATTATTCATGAGGTTAAAGAATGGTTGAGTCAAGTCAGACACGAGGTAAGGGAATTTCTTAACCCAATTCCATTCTTTGGGTTAATCTCCTACTTTCAAATTATGTCATGATATTATTATGTCCTATTTTTTATTTTTACTTTATTTATGTGTACCTATAGTGAATACACATAATAGATCTATTTTATTTTAAAAATGATCTTTTTAAGGACTTCGTCTCAATCTCCTTTCATTGAGGCATATTTGGTTTTATACACAACTTTCTTTTATACGGTGTATAAACCCCTTTGACTTTTATATTTGTTCAAAAGGAATCTTTTTTTATATGAAGCATTTTACTAAACGACAAAAAGGGAATGCTTTTCTTTCTGTACATATGCGGCGACAACGACTTCTCCGCCGCCGTGACCATTATTTGAGTTTCGGCTTCCTCTACAAGCCATCACTTTTTTTTAATGAAAAATAAATACAATGTTTTAACTTTCTTTTATTTTGGTATTGAAAATGGTTTTGAAAGCGTTTTTATTATATCAATGTGTTGTATTGATATCTTGTGATTGAAATGTGGAAATGTTATGTTTCCTGTATGCATGTTTTATTTGATACGATTATGTTATGGTTTATGATATGCTTAAACCTATTCATATGAGGAATGCATTGGACTTAATAAGTGACGGGTGGAGCCCGCTATAGCTCCTCGATGCATCGGTAGGTCTCATGAGACAAAATAGTGTATTGGAACGAGGCCTTGACAAAGTCTTATTTGTGGTCTTGGCACGAGGCCTTGACTACGTGGTTATAATAGTCTGGCATTATGCATTCCATCATTATGAAAGTGGTTATTGATATTGCATGTAATTATTCGACCAGTAGAATATCCATGTGAATAAGTAAATGGCATTATCTCATTTTACTTTTGCCATATTATGTTGCAGTTCATGTTTGAAAGGCTTTTGTTTTAGTTATACATTGCCTTAAATGTTTATATTTATTTATGAAATCTTCCGCTATATTGTTATCCTTACTGAGCATCTGAGCTCACCCCTTTCAATGTTTTAATATTTTCCAGGATGTGAAGAAGTATTTTATGAATGACCTACAGGGATAGTCTGAAGAGGATAGAAGTGTGGACTATGGAGACTATGTTATTATAGTTTTTCACTTTGTGATGTAATGTAACATGTATGAATGTATCTAGTGTTTCAAAGGCTACTAAACTAATCGGTCTTTCGAGACTTGATCTTTTGTGATCATGCCAATGTTACGAAGTAATGCACCGACTCTGGGTAGCTGGGGTCAGGGCGTTACAGTTGGAATCAGAGGCAGTTTAGTACTAACCTTGGAAGCTAGATTTAGATAAACTCTGATTAGAGCACATAGCCCGAAGATAGACTTTGAGGATTAGTATAGAAGAACTTCCTAGAATTTTGGTATTATAGAGATGTTATGAGTTTTCCGAGCAATAAATCCCTGTCTGGATACGAGCAGGTAGAGGTGGATCTGGCACAGATGTACCTAGGGGTAAAACCCGAAAACACCGCTTTGAGCTAGACTCGAATGGGAACTGGTGCACGACAACGGGCCTTGCTGCACTCTTGGTTACGACACTCCCGGGGGATATGCTTTGGATAATTCTCATTTTCTTTATAAACCACTATGAAGGGTTATGAGTATATACTTCCTCAAAGAAAACATTTTTAGGGATTATATCCATAAATAGTTCAATTTATGTAAAGTATTTTACAAATATGGAATTATGTATTTTATTTCATAAACTAATCTAGTTTATTCCATTGTTTAGAAATGGCGCCTAGTGGAAGGAATGGAAACCGTATCAATGCACGCACTCCGTGTAGGGATTTCCCTCCTGATCAAGATAATTATGGTGGAGCTAGTGATACAACTGGTGCTGACCAACTTCTCACCGTACTGGGACAACTCACGCAGGTTATGAATAATAACCTTACTCGTATGGAGCACCCTGATCCGCAACGTGGAGGATCAATGTTATACCGCTTCATGGGGCAACAACCACCAACCTTCAATGAGAGTACAAATCCTATAGTAGCTGAGCAATGGATAAATTCTTAGAGAAAATATTCCATGCCTTGGGGAGTAGTGAAAGGGAGAAAGTTGTCATGGCAGTTTACCGCCTCACTGGAGATGCCAATCAGTGGTGGTCGCTGATTCAAAACACAAAGGAAGATGATGACGTATCGAATATGGAATGGATGGAGTTCAAAGAGATTTTCTTAGAAAAATACTTTCCTCGTGACCATCGAGCAGATATGGAAAAGAAATTTCTGAGTCTGAGGTAGAAGGAGGATGATAATGTCGCAAAGTATGAGGCTAACTTTACAAGGTTAGCGAGGCATGCTAACGATTATATACGTAACCCAAGGAGTAAGATTGATCGTTTCTTTGATGGGTTAAAACCATTTTTCCGTCGATCTTTAGTATCACAATCCTTCTCATCATACGAAGATATTGCCTCGTGTGCTATCAAGACAGAAAAGTAATTCTCTAAGTCTTATGACAACAAAGTAAAGAAAGAGAAGAAGAGAACGGTGGAACAAGAGGCAGATAAAGGGAAAAAGGGAAAGAAGGATTTTCCATTATGTGATAATTGTGGGAAGAATCACCCTGGTACTTGTCTAAAAGGAATGGGAGTTTGTTATAAATGTGGAGAAAAGGGTCACCAGGCTCGTGATTGCAAGGGAAAGAAAGAGGCTATCAAAGTTGAATGATATAATTGTAGAGAAATGGGTCATTATGCAAATGAATGTCCTAAGCGTCAGGGAAACTTACCTCAGAAAAGGCCAAGGTATCAAGGACAATCTTATGCTGTTACTACAGTTGAAGCAGAATAACTAATGTATTGGTGCTTTTGGACTCATGGATTATATTTTGGTTATTAGAATAATGTGATATATATATATAAGGATTGTACTGCAGTACTTGTTGATTTCAGTAAGGTTTTAATATGATGAAGGTAATTATATTTTTAGTATGTTACAATAAGAGAAACTTTACTTTGTTTGGGGAATCTGATAAATTGATTTTGGAATTTAGAGACCTTTTAGAGAAAGTCTAGACAGAGGTATTTTGGATAACTATAATGGTTGGAGTGGATTAAGTTGATCTTTGGATAGTATTGTTTAAGGTTAAAAAATTTATGAAGATTATTTTTGGAATATTATGATACTATAGTTTTACGAAAAGGACAACCTGCAGGGTGGGGAATAACCCGTCGCGTCGGACAAAGCTGCAGGAATCGAACCCACAACCATAGTGCGACAAGCCTTTATTTCCTACCACTAGCCTACAGGAAGTCCTTGGTTATTACAAAATAGTTTTACTAATCTAAATGGTATGTGTTAACATTTGGAACCTTATACAATTAGGATAAATAGAATATTTTTGAGTTCCGTTACCATTTGGAGTAAAAGTTGGGTTTGTGGTAAAAATTTATTAACGAATGAAAGTATACATAACAAGTATGTATATTCCCTTACGTTCTTAGTAAATCTCCAAAATAAATTCCTCAACATTATAAAAGGTAACTTAAAACAAAAATGTTGTCGGATAACTTTTCCAACTGGGGATTCAATGACCATTTAACCAATCACAAGTTTGTGATTCTCTTGTGGTTAAAATTTCTCCTAATCCTGTTTTCTATAACTCTCCATCAGACCTTGATGGTTTGTTTCTCCTCTATATCCATATTTTCATAGAATCCTAGAATGGGCTATATCGGGTGACCTTTGTACTTATCTTGCTTTCTTTTAATGTTATATATTTATTAACCTTATTTCTGATGTGGGTTTTCCTCAAATGTATTTTCTCTTTTCAAACATTTATTTTCAAAGAAAAATTTCAAATTGCGAGGACGCAATTTATTGAATGAGGGGAGAATGTAACACCCCGAGCTTCCACGATACGCTTCTCATTCAATAATGCAATAGCTTGCATTGTACGCAACTTCGAGTTCTAAAACACCGCGACTAATCAAAGTAGCCGTTATGAATAGTAATAACCACTTTTTAAAATTATAGGAATTTTATATTTCAAAATGGAATTCATTTTTGTATTCGTAATATCGAAATTAGCCTATGTTGAATTTTTGGTATTTTCTGAGAACTAATTTTTTATGAATTGTGAAAAATACTTAAAAAAAACTTTTTTAATCAAAATAATTTATAGTAATAAATTATACTATTTAGTGGTTTTAAAGTATAATTAGAATATATTTTTACCATTTTATCCAATGGTGGTCATTAGAATTAATTTAACATTGAAATTGGACATAAACAATTGTCAATCTTTTGATATAAATTGTTTCTTAAAACACGCTATTTGTTGTGACAGCGGGAATTAATTATAAAATTAATTAATGCAACTTATATGTTTGGAATTTTGTAAAATAGACATAATTTTTGAATTCGGAATATCAATTATAGCTTAGGGTTAAATTTTGGCATTGTTCTGAAAAACTTCAATTTTTGATGAATAGTGAAACCACTAAGTGGTAGTTAAATAACTGATTTTTTCGTTTAAATGAAATATTACCACCTCTGTGATTTTATTTTCAAAAATCCGACATACATGGTTGTCATTAAGAAGTAAAATGTGGTTCAATGAGATTAAAATAATTTTTGGTGAATAGTAACTTTTAAGTTCTTAATCGCGATTAGAGGTAATTAGTGTAGTTTAAGGTAAAAATAATGTTTTAATAATATGAGATGAGATTGACACATGTACTACCCTCATTGGATGTGCCATGACAGACCAAGACAATCCATGGGTCAACTTGGGGACCCCATGGAGCCACTTTAGTTGGAAAATGACATAAATACCTTTTATTTAATGTTAAAGTAAAAAATGACACAAACATGAAATGTTTTACTAAAATTTTTTTTACATGGGGTTATACAAGTCATATTTTTGACTATAAATAGTCATTGTAAAGATAAAAGTATTTCCTACATCATAGTATTTTTTTATAATTTTTAGACATTAAATAAAATAAATTATTTATGACATCATTATGATGCAACGATGACCTCATTATTTAACGATTTTAATAAAATGAAAAGATAATGTAAAATCCAAGGCTTACACTTGTCCAAAGACTATTGGATGGGTATATTTCAAACTCTTATCACCTTATCCACGAATTATATAAGTGTTGGACCTTTAGAAATCCGAAAAGCATTGTGTAATAATGTAACATTTCAATCTTTCCAAAAGAGCCCCTCCTCTCCACTTATAAAAGGCCCCAACCTCTCCCACCTTATTCACACCTTCAAGCCATTTGGCTCGGACAATCTCTGCCCAAATACTCTCCCAACTTCCCCCTCTTACTCCTAGAAGCCTCACTTTGGGAAGAACTCTTCTCAAGGAAGTCTTTGCCTCAAATCAAAAAGAGTTACCCGATTTTGAGGTAATGTCTTCTCTAATGTTGTTTTGTTTTATTTTTCTTCTCCAACCCCCTAAACTCTTTTTATTCATTTATTTTGTAACAACAACAGTATCCTAAATATACTAGGATGTTGTTATAAGAATTATTTGAGCTACACTTACACACACCTACATCTAATGGTTAAAGAACATACGGTTTCTGTGGATGGCGAATTTCTGCCTCACGAAACGATGATTGTTCAACACTCATATAACACCTTAAAAGGTGTCCATTAAGATGTCACTATTTTTATATATGATATATAATATGTTTATGTTTTACTTATGCTTCTGTATTTCTCATTTATGGCATAATTTATGATTTCCATTATGGGTAAAACGCGATAATTTCATTTTAGGAAGTGCGGACTACCGCCCCCTCAAAGTGATTTGAATCGTTAATGCCATATGTGGGATGTATAAAGGATGAAGTAAATGGTATTATACAATATATTATACTGGAATTATATTATACATTTATATCATTATGATTTCATTCCATTAAATATGAAATTGAAATGAAAGTAGCATTCATGCGTACGTACGGCTTACCGTCTCCATGAACGGTGCATTTCATTTCTTACCTCTAAATGTTACGTAATATTATAAATGAATGTATATACTGGAAATATAAGATATATATGACATCTAAATCATGAATATAATTCTGGAGATAATGGATATTCTACCACACAAACAACTTGTAATTATAAGAAGTTTATTGTTGACTCAAGTACCAAAGATCGAAAAAACGACCGTTATTAACTTAAATAATTACATAATGTTCATATCATTGTAATAAGTGATATAAAAAGGATAATGAAATTAAAAATGGTTCTTAATAAGGTATATATTAACTCTAGTTTATTATTCATGAGGTTAAAGAACGGTTGAGTCAAGTCAGACACGAGGTAAGGGAATTTCTTAACCCAACTTCCATTCTTTGGGTTAATCTCCTACTTTCAAATTATGTCATGATATTATTATGTCCTATTTTGTATTTTTACTTTCTTTATGTGTACCTATAGTGAATACACATAATAGATCTATTTTATTTTAAAAATGATCTTTTTAAGGACTTCGTCTCAATCTCCTTTCATTGAGGCATATTTGGTTTTATACACAACTTTCTTTTATACGGTGTATAAACCCCTTTGACTTTTATATTTGTTCAAAAGGAATCTTTTTTTATATGAAGCGTTTTACTAAACGAAAAAAGGGAATTTTTTTCTTTCCGTACATATGCGGCGACAACTACTTCTCCGCCGCTGTGACCATTATTTGAGTTTCGGCTTCCTCTACAAGCCATCACTTTTTTTTAATGAAAAATAAATACAATGTTTTAACTTTATTTTATTTTGGTATTGAAAATGGTTTTGAAAGCGTTTTTATTATATCAATGTGTTGTATTGATATCTTGTGATTGAAATGTGGAAATGTTATGTTTCCTGTATGCATGTTTTATGTGATACAATTATGTTATGTTTTATGATATGCTTAAACCTATTCATATGAGGAATGCATTGGACTTAATAAGTGACGGGTGGAGCCCTCTATAGCTCCTCGATGCATCGGCAGGTCTCATGAGACAAACTAGTGTATTGGCACGAGGCCTTGACAAAGTCATATTTGTGGTCTTAGCACGAGGCCTTGACTACGTGGTTATGATAGTCTGGCATTATGCATTCCATCATTATGAAAGTTGTTATTGATATTGCATGTCATTATTCGACCAGTAGAATATCCATGTGAATAAGTAAATGGCATTATCTCATTTTACTTTTGCCATATTATGTTGCAGTTCATGTTTTAAAGGCTTTTGTTTTAGTTATACATTGCCTTAAATGTTTATGTTTATTTATGAAAGCTTCCGCTATATTGTTATCCTTACTGAGCATCTGAGCTCACCCCTTTCAATGTTTTAATATTTTCCAGGATGTGAAGAAGTATTTTATGAATGACCTACAGGGATAGTCTGAAGAGGATAGAAGTGTGGAATATGGAGACTATGTTATTATAGTTTTTCACTTTGTGATGTAATGTAACATGTATGAATGTATCTAGTGTTTCCAAGGCTACTAAACTAATCGGTCTTTCGAGACTTGATCTTTTTTGATCATGCCAATGTTACGAAGTAATGCACCGACTCTGGGTAGCTGGGGTCGGGGCGTTACAGTTGGTATCAGAGGCAGTTTAGTACTAACCTTGGAAGCTAGATTTAGATAAACTCTGATTAGAGCACATAGCCCGAAGATAGACTTTGAGGATTAGTATAGAAGAACTTCCTAGAATTTTGGTATTATAGAGATGTTATGAGTTTTCCGAGCAATACATCCCTGTCTGGATACGAGCAGGTAGAGGTGGCTCTGGCACAGATGTACCTAGGGGTAAAACCCGAAAACACCGCTTTGAGCTAGACTCGAATGAGAACTGGTGCACGACAACGGGCCTTGCTGCACTCTTGGTTACGACACTCCCGGGGGATATGCTTTGGATAATTCTCATTTTCTTTATAAACCACTAGGAAGGGTTATGAGTATATACTTCCTCAAAGAAAACATTTTTAGGGATTATATCCATAAATAGTTCAATTTATGTAAAGTATTTTACAAATATGGAATTATGTATTTTATTTCATAAACTAATCTAGTTTATGCCATTGTTTAGAAATGGCGCCTAGTGGAAGGAATGGAAACCGTATCAATGCACGCACTCTGTGTAGGGATTTACCTCTTGCTCAAGATAATTATGGTGGAGCTAGTGATACAACTGGTGCTGACCAGCTTCTCACCGTACTGGGACAACTCACGCAGGTTATGAATAATAACCTTACTCGTATGGAGCACCCTGATCCGCAACGTGGAGGATCAATGTTAGACCGCTTCATGAGGAACCAAACACCAACCTTCAATGGGAGTACAAATCCTAGAGTAGCCGAGCAATGGATAAATTATTAGAGAAAATATTCCATGCCTTGGGGAGTAGTGAAAGGGAGAAAGTTGTCATGGAAGTTTACCGCCTCACTGGAGATGCCGATCAGTGGTGGTCTCTGATTCAAAACACAAAGGAAGATGATGACGTATCGAATATGGAATGGATGGAGTTCAAAGAGATTTTCTTAGAAAAATACTTTCCT
Source organism: Viscum album (assembly GCA_963277665.1). NCBI lineage: Eukaryota > Viridiplantae > Streptophyta > Magnoliopsida > Santalales > Viscaceae > Viscum > Viscum album. Next base: position 1,442,096,821 of record OY728159.1, read on the forward strand.
CGTGACCATCGAGCAGATATGGAAAGGCAATTTCTGAGTCTGAGGCAGAAGGAGGATGAGAATGTCGCAAAGTATGAGGATAACTTTACAAGGTTAGCGAGGTATGCTGACGATTATATACGTAACCCAAGGAGTAAGATTGATCGTTTCTTTGATGGGTTAAAACCATTTCTCCGTCGATCTTTAGTATCACAATCCTTCTCATCATACGAAGATATTGTCTCGTGTGCTATCAAGACAGAAAAGGAATTCTCTAAGTCTTATGACAACAAAGTAAAGCAAGAGAAGAAGAAAACGGTGGAACAAGAGGCAGATAAAGGGAAAAAGGGAAAGAAGGATTTTCCATTATGTGATAATTGTGGGAAGAATCACCCTGGTACTTGTCTAAAAGGAATGAGAGTTTGTTATAAATGTGGAGAAAAGGGTCACCAGGCTCGTGATTGCAAGGGAAAGAAAGAGGCTATCAAAGTTGAATGCTATAATTGTAGAGAAATGGGTCATTATGCAAATGAATGTCCTAAGAGTTAGGGAAACTTACCTCAAAAAAGGCCAAGGGATCAAGGACAATATTCTGCTGTTACTACAGTTGAAGCAGAATAACTAATGTATTGGTGCTTTTGGACTCATGGATAATATTTTGGTTATTATACTAATGTGATATATATATATAAGGATTGTACTGCAGTACTTGTTGATTTCAGTAAGGTTTTAATATGATGAAGGTAATTATATTTTTATTATGTTACAATAAGAGAAACTTTACTTTGTTTGGGGAATCTGATAAATTGATTTTGGAATTTAGAGACCTTTTAGAGAAAGTCTGGACAGAGGTATTTTGGATAACTATAATGGTTGGAGTGGATTAAGTTGATCTTTGGATAGTATTTTTTAAGGCTAAAAAATTTATGAAGATTATTTTTGGAATATTATGATACTATAGTTTTAGGAAAAGGACAACCTGCAGGGTGGGGAATAACCCGTCGCGTCGGACAAAGCTGCAGGAATCGAACCCACAACCATAGTGCGAAAAGCCTTTATTTCCTACCACTAGCCTACAGGAAGTCCCTGGTTATTACAAAATAGTTTTACTAATCTAAATGGTATGTGTTAACATTTGGAACCTTATACAATTAGGATAAATAGAATATTTTTGAGTTCCTTTACCATTTGGAGTAAAAGTTGGGTTTGTGGTAAAAATTTATTAACGAATGAAAGTATACATAACAAGTATGTATATTCCCTTATGTTCTTAGTAAATCTCCTAAATAAATTCCTCAACATTATAAAAGGTAACTTAAAACAAAAATGTTGTCGGTTAACTTTTCCAACTGGGGATTCAATGACCATTTAACCAATCACAAGTTTGTGATTTTCTTGTGGTTAAACTTTCTCCTAATCCTGTTTTCTATAACTCTCCATCATACCTTGATGGTTTGTTTCTCCTCCATATCCATATTTTCATAGAATCCTAGAATGGGCTATATCGGGTGACCTTTGTACTTATCTTGCTTTCTTTTAATGTTATATATTTATTAACCTTATTTCTGATGTGGGTTTTCCTCAAAGGTATTTTCTCTTTTCAACCTTTTATTTTCGAAGAAAAATTTCAAATTGCGAGGACGCAACTTATTTAAGTAGGGGAGAATGTAACACCCCGAGCTTCCATGATACGCTTCTCATTCAATAATGCAATAGCTTGCATTGTACGCAACTTCGAGTTCTAAAACACCGCGACTAATCAAAGTAGCCGTTATGAATAGTAATAACCACTTTTTAAAATTATAGAAATTTTATATTTCAAAATGGACTTCATTTTTGTATTCGTAATATCGAAATTAGCCTATGTTGAATTTTTGGTTTTTTTTCTGAGAACTTCTAATTTTTTATGAATTGTGAAAAATACTTAAAAACAACTTTTTTAATCAAAATAATTTATAGTGATAAATTATACTATTTAGTGGTTTTAAAGTATAATTAGAATATATTTTTACCATTTTATCCAATGGTGGTCATTAGAATTAATTTAACATTGAAATTGGACATAAACAATTGTCAATCTTTTGATATAAATTGTTTCTTAAAACACGCTATTTGTTGTGACAGCGGGAATTAATTATAAAATTAATTAATGCAACTTATATGTTTGGAATTTTTTAAAATAGACATCATTTTTGAATTCGGAATATCAATTATAGCTTAGGGTGAAATTTTGGCATTGTTCTGAAAAACTTCAATTTTTGATGAATAGTGAAACCACTAAGTGGTAGTTAAATAACTGAGTTTTTCGTTTAAATGAAATATTTCCACCTCTGTGATTTGATTTTCAAAAATCCGACATACATGGTTGTCATTAAGAAGTAAAATGTGGTTCAATGAGATTAAAATAATTTTTGGTGAATAGTAACTTTTAAGTTCTTAATCGCGATTAGAGGTAATTAGTGTAGTTTAAGGTAAAAATAATGTTTTAATAATATGAGATGAGCTTGACACATGTACTACCCTCATTGGATGTGCCATGGCCGACCAAGACAATCCATGGGTCAACTTGGGGACCCCATGGAGCCACTTTAGTTGGAAAATGACATAAATACCTTTTATTTAATGTTAAAGTAAAAAATGACACAATAATGAAATGTTTTACTAAAACAATTTTTACATGGGGTTATACAAGTCATATTTTTGACTATAAATAGTCATTAGAAATCTAAAAGTATTTCTTACATCATAGTATTTTTTTATAATTTTTAGACATTAAATAAATTAAATTATTTATGACATCATTATGATGCAGCGATGGCCTCATTATTTAACGATTTTAATAAAATGAAAAGATAATGTAAAATCCAAGGCTTACACTTGTCCAAAGACTATTAGATGGGTATATTTCGAACTCTTATCACCTTATCCACGAATTATATAAGTGTGGGACCTTTAGAAATCCGAAAAGCATTGTGTAATAATGTAACATTTCAATCTTTCCAAAAGAGCCCCTCCTCTCCACTTATAAAAGCCCCCCACCTCTCCCACCTTATTCACACCTTCAAGCCATTTGGCTCGGACAAGCTCTGCCCAAATACTCTCCCAACTTCCCCCTCTTACTCCTAGAAGCCTCACTTTGGGAAGAACTCTTCTCAAGGAAGCCTTTGGCTCAAATCAAAAAGAGTTACCCGATTTTGAGGTAATGTCTTCTCTAATGTTGTTTTGTTTTATTTTTCTTCTCCAACCCCCTAAAATCTTTTTATTCATTTATTTTGTAACAACACCAGTATCCTCAATATACTAGTATGTTTTTATAAGAATGATTCGAGCTACACTTATACACACCTACATCTAATGGTTAAAGAACATACGGTTTCTGTGGATGGCGAATTTCTGCCTCACGAAACGATGATTGTTCAACACTCATATAACACCTTAAAAGGTGGCCATTAAGATGTCACTATTTTTATATATGATATATAATATGTTTATGTTTTACTTATGCTTCTGTATTTCTCATTTATGGCATACTTTATGATTTCCATTATGGGTAAAACGCGATAATTTCATTTTAGGAAGTGCGGACTACCGCCCCCTCAAAGTGATTTGAATCGTTAATGCCATATGTGGGATGTATAAAGGATGGAGTAAATGGTATTATACAATATATCATACTGGAATTATATTATACATTTATATCATTATGATTTCATTCCATTAAATATGAAATTGAAATGAAAGTAGCGTTCATGCGTACGTACGGCTTACCGTCTCCATGAACGGTGCATTTCATTTCTTACCTCTAAATGTTACGTAATATTATAAATGAATGTATATACTGGATATATAAGATATATATGACATCTAAATCATGAATATAATTCTGGAGATAATGGATATTCTACCACATAAACAACTTGTAATTATAAGAAGTTTATTGTTGACTCAAGTACCAAAGATCGACAAAACGACCGTTATTAACTTAAATAATTACATAATGTTCATATCATTGTAATAAGTGATATAAAAAGGATAATGAAATTGAAAATGGTTCTTAATAAGGTATATATTAACTCTAGTTTATTATTCAGGAGGTTAAAGAAAGGTTGAGTCAAGTCAGACACGAGGTAAGAGAATTTCTTAACCCAACTTCCATTCTTTGGGTTAATCTCCTACTTTCAAATTATGTCATGATATTATTATGTCCTATTTTATATTTTTACTTTCTTTATGTGTACCTATAGTGAATACACATAATAGATCTATTTTATTTTAAAAATGATCTTTTTAAGGACTTCGTCTCAATCTCCTTTCATTGAGGCATATTTGGTTTTTTATACACAACTTTCTTTTATACGGTGTATAAACCCCTTTGACTTTTATATTTGTTCAAAAGGAATATTTTTTTATACGAAGCGTTTTACTAAACGACAAAAAGGGAATGTTTTTCTTTCCGTACATATGCGGCGACAACGAATTCTCCGCCGCCGTGACCATTATTTGAGTTTCGGATTCCTCTACAAGCCATCACTTTTTTTTAATGAAAAATAAATACAATGTTTTAGCTTTCTTTTATTTTGGTATTGAAAATGGTTTTGAAAGCGTTTTTATTATATCAATGTGTTGTATTGATATCTTGTGATTGAAATGTGGAAATGTTATGTTTCCTGTATGCATGTTTTATGTGATACGATTATGTTATGGTTTATGATATGCTTAAACCTATTCATATGAGGAATGCATTGGACTTAATAAGTGACGGGTGGAGCCCGCTATAGCTCCTCAATGCATCGGCAGGTCTCATGAGACAAACTAGTGTCTTGGCACGAGGCCTTGACAAAATCATATTTGTGGTCTTGGCACGAGGCCTTGACTACGTGGTTATGATAGTCTGGCATTATGCATTCCATCATTATGAAATTGGTTATTGATATTGCATGTGATTATTCGACCAGTAGAATATTCATGTGAATAAGTAAATGACATTATCTCATTTTACTTTTTCCATATTATGTTGCAGTTCATGTTTGAAAGGCTTTTGTTTTAGTTATACATTGCCTTAAATGTTTATGTTTATTTATGAAAGCTTCCGCTATATTGTTATCCTTACTAAGCATCTGAGATCACCCCTTTCAATGTTTTAATATTTTCCTGGATGTGAAGAAGTATTTTATGAATGACCTACAGGGATAGTCTGAAGAGGATAAAAGTGTGGACTATGGAGACTATGTTATTATAGTTTTTCCCTTTGTGATGTAATGTAACATGTATGAATGTATCTAGTGTTTCCAAGGCTACTAAACTAATCGGTCTTTCGAGACTTGATCTTTTGGGATCATGCCAATGTTACGAAGTAATGCACCGACTCTGGGTAGCTGGGGTCGGGGCGTTACAGTTCGTATCAGAGGTAGTTTAGTACTAACCTTGGAAGCTAGATTTATATAAACTCTGATTAGAGCACATAGCCCGAAGATAGACTTTGAGGATTAGTATAGAAGAACTTCCTAGAATTTTGGTATTATAGAGATGTTATGAGTTTTCCGAGAAATACATCCCTGTCTGGATACGAGAAGGTAGAGGCGGCTCTGGCACAGATGTACCTAGGGGTAAAACCCGAAAACACCGCTTTGAGCTAGACTCGAACGGGAACTGGTGCACGACAACGGGCCTTGCTGCACTCTTGGTTACGACACTCCCGGGGGATATGCTTTGGATAATTCTCATTTTCTTTATAAACCACTATGAAGGGTTATGAGTATATACTTCCTAAAAGAAAACATTTTTAGGGATTATATCCATAAATAATTCAATTTATGTAAAGTATTTTACAAATATGGAATTATGTATTTTATTTCATAAACTAATCTAGTTTATGCCATTGTTTAGAAATGGCGCCTAGTGGAAGGAATGGAAACCGTATCAATGCACGCACTCTGTGTAGGGATTGCCCTCCTGCTCAAGATAATTATTGTGGAGCTAGTGATACAACTGGTGCTGATCAGCTTCTCACCGTACTGGGAAAACTCACGCAGGTTATGAATAATAACCTTACTCGTATGGAGCACCCTGATCCGCAACGTGGAGGATCAATGTTAGACCGCTTCATGAGGCAACAACCAACAACCTTCAATGGGATTACAAATCCTATAGTAGCTGAGCAATGGATAAATTCTTAGAGAAAATATTCCATGCCTTGGGGAGTAGTGAAAGGGAGAAAGTTGTCATGGCAGTTTACCACCTCACTGGAGATGCCGATCAGTGGTGGTCGCTGATTCAAAACACAAAGGAAAATGATAACGTATCGAATATGGAATGGATGGAGTTCAAAGAGATTTTCTTAGAAAAATACTTTCCTCGTGACCATCTAGCAGATATGGAAAGGCAATTTCTGAGTCTGAGGCAGAAGGAGGATGAGAATATCGCAAAGTATGAGGCTAACTTTACAAGGTTAGCGAGGCATGCTGATGATTATATACGTAACCCAAGGAGTAAGATTGATCGTTTCTTTGATGGGTTAAAACCATTTCTCCGTCGATCTTTAGTATCACAATCCTTCTCATCATACGAAGATATTGTCTCGTGTGCTATCAAGACAGAAAAGGAATTATCTAAGTCTTATGACAACAAAGTAAAGCAAGAGAAGAAGAGAACGGTGGAACAAGAGGCAGATAAAGGGAAAAAGGGAAAGAAGGATTTTCCATTATGTGATAATTGTGGGAAGAATCACCCTCGTACTTGTCTAAAAGGAATGGGAGTTTGTTATAAATGTGGAGAAAAGGGTCACCAGGCTCGTGATTTCAAGGGAAAGAAAGAGGCTATCAAAGTTGAATGCTATAATTGTAGAGAAATGGGTCATTATGAAAATGAATGTCCTAAGCGTCAGGGAAACTTACCTCAGAAAAGGCCAAGGGATCAAGGACAATCTTATGCTGTTACTACAGTTGAAGCAGAATAACTAATGTATTGGTGCTTTTGGACTCATGGATTATATTTTGGTTATTAGAATAATGTGATATATATATATATATATAAGGATTGTACTGCAGTACTTGTTGATTTCAGTAAGGTTTTAATATGATGAAGGTAATTATATTTTTAGTATGTTACAATAAGAGAAACTTTACTTTGTTTGGGGAATCTGATAAATTGATTTTGGAATTTAGAGACCTTTTAGAGAAAGTCTGGACAGAGGTATTTTGGATTACTATAATGGTTGGAGTGGATTAAGTTGATCTTTGGATAGTATTGTTTAAGGTTAAAAAATTTATGAAGATTATTTTTGGAATATTATGATACTATAGTTTTAGGAAAAGGAAAACCTGTAGGGTGGGGAATAACCCGTCGCGTCGGACAAAGCTACAGGAATCGAACCCACAACCATAGTGCGACAAGCCTTTATTTCCTACCACTAGCCTACATGAAGTCCCTGGTTATTACAAAATAGTTTTACTAATCTAAATGGTATGTGTTAACATTTGGAACCTTATACAATTAGGATAAATAGAATATTTTTGAGTTCCGTTACCATTTGGAGTAAAAGTTGGGTTTGTGGTAAAAATTTATTAACGAATGAAAGTATACATAACAAGTATGTATATTCCCTTACGTTCTTAGTAAATCTCCTAAATAAATTCCTCAACATTATAAAAGGTAACTTAAAACAAAAATGTTGTCGGTTAACTTTTCCAACTGGGGATTCAATGACCATTTAACCAATCACAAGTTTGTGATTTTCTTGTGGTTAAAATTTCTATTAATCCTGTTTTCTATAACTCTCCATCAGACCTTGATGGTTTGTTTCTCCTCCATATCCATATTTTCATAGAATCCTAGAATGGGCTATATCGGGTGACCTTTGTACTTATCTTTCTTTCTTTTAATGTTATATATTTATTAAACTTATTTATGATGTGGGTTTTCCTCAAAGGTATTTTCTCTTTTCAACCTTTTATTTTCAATGAAAAATTTCAAATTGTGAGGACCCAATTTATTGAAGGAGGGGAGAATGTAACACCCCGATCTTCCACGATACGCTTCTCATTCAATAATGCAATAGATTACATTGTACGCAACTTCGAGTTCTAAAACACCGCGACTAATCAAAGTAGCCATTATGAATAGTAATAACCACTTTTTAAAATTATAGAAATTTTATATTTCAAAATGGACTTCATTTTTGTATTCGTAATATCGAAATTAGCCTATGTTGAATTTTTGGTATTTTTCTGAGAACAAATTTTTTATGAATTGTGAAAAATACTTAAAAAAAACTTTTTTAATCAAAATAATTTATAGTGATAAATTATACTATTTAGTGGTTTTAAAGTATAATTAGAATATATTTTTACCATTTTATCCAATGGTGGTCATTAGAATTAATTTAACATTGAAATTGGACATAAACAATTGTCAATCTTTTGATATAAATTGTTTCTTAAAACACGCTATTTGTTGTGACAGCGGGAATTAATTATAAAATTAATTAATGAAACTTATATGTTTGGAATTTTTTAAAATAGACATCATTTTTGAATTCGGAATATCAATTATAGCTTAGGGTGAAATTTTGGCATTGTTCTGAAAAACTTCAATTTTTGATGAATAGTGAAACCACTAAGTGGTAGTTAAATAACTGATTTTTTCGTTTAAATGAAATATTACCACCTCTGTGATTTGATTTTCAAAAATCCTACATACATGGTTGTCATTAAGAAGTAAAATGTGGTTCAATGAGATTAAAATAATTTTTGGTGAATAGTAACTTTTAAGTTCTTAATCGTGATTAGAGGTAATTAGTGTAGTTTAAGGTAAAAATAATGTTTTAATAATATGAGATGAGATTGAAACATGTACTAACCTCATTGGATGTGCCATGGCCGACCAAGACAATCCATGGGTCAACTTGGGGACCCCATGGAGCCACTTTAGTTGGAAAATGACATAAATACCTTTTATTTAATGTTAAAGTAAAAAATGACACAAACATGAAATGTTTTACTAAAACAATTTTTACATGGGGTTATACAAGTCATATTTTTGACTATAAATATTCATTGGAAATATAAAAGTATTTCCTACATCATAGTATTTTTTTATAATTTTTAGACATTAAATAAATTAAATTATTTATGACATCAATATGATGCAGCGATGGCCTCATTATTTAACGATTTTAATAAAATGAAAAGATAATGTAAAATCCAAGGCTTACACTTGTCCAAAGACTATTGGATGGGTAGATTTAGAACTCTTATCACCTTATCCACGAATTATATAAGTGTGGTACCTTTATAAATCCGAAAATCATTGTGTAATAATGTAACATTTCAATCTTTCCAAAAGAGCCCCTCCTCTCCACTTATAAAAGGCCCCCACCTCTCCCACCTTATTCACACCTTCAAGCCATTTGGCTCATCCAAGCTCTGCCCAAATACTCTCCCAACTTCCCCCTATTACTCCTAGAAGCCTCACTTTTGGAAGAACTCTTATCAAGGAAGCCTTTGGCTCAAATCAAAAAGAGTTACCCGATTTTGAGGTAATGTCTTCTCTAATGTTGTTTTGTTTTATTTTTCTTCTCCAACCCCCTAAACTCTTTTTATTCATTTATTTTGTAACAACAGAAGTATCCTCAATATACTAGGATATTTTTATAAGAATTATTCTAGCTACACTTACACACACCTACATCTAATGGTTAAAGAACATACGGTTTCTGTGGATTGTGAATTTCTGCCTCACGAAACGATGATTGTTCAACACTCATATAACACCTTAGAAGGTGGCCATTAAGATGTCACTATTTTTATATATGATATATAATATGTTTATGTTTTACTTATTCTTCTGTATTTCTCATTTATGGCATACTTTATGATTTCCATTATGGGTAAAACGCGATAATTTCATTTTAGGAAGTGCGGACTACCGCTCCCTCAAAGTGATTTGAATCGTTAATGCCATATGTGGGATGTATAAAGGATGGAGTAAATGGTATTATACAATATATTATACTGGAATTATATTATACATTTATATCATTATGATTTCATTCCATTAAATATGAAATTGAAATGAAAGTAGCGTTCATGCGTACGTACGGCTTACCGTCTCCATGAACGGTGCATTTCATTTCTTACCTCTAAATGTTACGTAATATTATAAATGAATGTATATACTGGATATATAAGATATATATGACATCTAAATCATGAATATAATTCTGGAGATAATGGATATTCTACCACATAAACAACTTGTAATTATAAGAAGTTTATTGTTGACTCAAGTACCAAAGATCGAAAAAACGACCGTTATTAACTTAAATAATTACATAATGTTCATATCATTGTAATAAGTGATATAAAAAGGATAATGAAATTGAAAATGGTTCTTAATAAGGTATATATTAACTCTAGTTTATTATTCAGGAGGTTAAAGAACGGTTGAGTCAAGTCAGACACGAGGTAAGGGAATTTCTTAACCCAACTTCCATTCTTTGGGTTAATCTCCTACTTTCAAATTATGTCATGATATTATTATGTCCTATTTTGTATTTTTACTTTCTTTATGTGTAACTATAGTGAATACACATAATAGATCTATTTTATTTTAAAAATGATCTTTTTAAGGACTTCGTCTCAATCTCCTTTCATTGAGGCATATTTGGTTTTATACACAACTTTCTTTTATACGGTGTATAAACCCCTTTGACTTTTATATTTGTTCAAAAGGAATCTTTTTTTATACGAAGAGTTTTACTAAACGACAAAAAGGGAATGTTTTTCTTTCCGTACATATGCGGCGACAACGACTTCTCTGCCGCCGTGACCATTATTTGAGTTTCGGCTTCCTCTACACGCCATCACTTTTTTTAATGAAAAATAAATACAATGTTTTAACTTTCTTTTATTTTGGTATTGAAAATGGTTTTGAAAGCGTTTTTATTATATCAATGTGTTGTATTGATATCTTGTGATTGAAATGTGGAAATGTTATGTTTCCTGTATGCATGTTTTATGTGATACGATTATGTTATGGTTTATGATATGCTTAAACCTATTCATATGAGGAATGCATTGGACTTAATAAGTGACGGGTGGAGCCCGCTATAGCTCCTCAATGCATCGGCAGGTCTCATGATACAAACTAGTGTCTTGGCATGAGGCCTTGACAAAATCTTATTTGTGGTCTTGGAACGAGGCCTTGACTACGTGGTTATGATAGTCTGGTATTATGCATTCCATCATTATGAAAGTGGTTATTGATATTGCATGTGATTATTCGACCAGTAGAATATCCATGTGAATAAGTAAATGACATTATCTCATTTTACTTTTGCCATATTATGTTGCAGTTCATGTTTGAAAGGCTTTTTTTTAGTTATACATTGCCTTAAATGTTTATGTTTATTTATGAAAGCTTCCGCTATATTGTTATCCTTATTGAGCATCTGAGCTCACCCCTTTCAATGTTTTAATATTTTCCAGGATGTGAAGAAGTATTTTATGAATGACCTACAGGGATAGTCTGAAGAGGATAGAAGTGTGGACTATGGAGACTATGTTATTATAGTTTTTCACTTTGTGATGTAATGTAACATGTATGAATGTATCTAGTGTTTCCAAGGCTACTAAACTAATCGGTCTTTCGAGACTTGATCTTTTGTGATCATGCCAATGTTACGAAGTAATGCACCGACTCTGGGTAGCTGGGGTCGGGGAGTTACAAATATGATTTTGGAATAAGTCAATGACATTATTTAAATCATTATACAGGAGGTTCAGATACACCCAAAGGATAACATACCTAAGGTAATGGATAATTTCACAATCTCATTATTTTCCAAGATTTTTTATACGTAATTATTTACCAGGGTATATTTATCATCCATGTCCATATTTTCAAGAAAATGTTTTTATAAAAAGTTTACTACTCCCCTATGTATGTTAAAATTAATTTTTACCCATTTTATACTTTTTTACATGGTTTGGAAGGAATCTTTCTTTTGTTTCCATATGAGGTGATTTTTGACATTTCTAGAAAAAGTAGGAGAAGATTTTTTTTAACTTATGTGGAATCAACAGATTCTTACACATTCATAACGCCTTATTCTCGTGAATATTACTTTACAATACTTCAAGTTTATTTTCAATTAAATTTATTTCTTTAAAAATTGTGTGAAATTTTGAGGAAATAAAATGTTTTTTAAGAAGAAAGAATATTTTTTCAAGAATTAATTTCAAGTGTTTTATCAAAATTATTTTCCATCTAAGATGACATTATTTAATGGGGTTCTATTTCAAGTATACTATCCCTATTATTCATATGGTTTGATTTTGTTTATTATTAACTTATATTTATACAATCCATTAGTTTTATATAGATTACTTTATGATGGAATGATATTTAAGAAACCCATTTTATTCCTTGATTTATGTTATGATGAATGATTTATGTTTTTTTTGGAACATGTAAGAATGATTTTATTATGAGATGGGTGGGACCTATATATCCCCCTAATTCATTGAGTAAATATTTATATCTCATGATATATACATGAATAAAATGACATGTAAATCCAGTTTAGTAATACAGGGCTGGAATGACAGGTACATCTGGTTCTGTAATACATTTCTGGAACGACAAGTAAACCAAGTTCAGTAATTGAATTTTTCCACTATGATGGTCTCTGAAATGAGACTTGGATGATATGGAAATTATTTTCTATGCTTATGTTTTTTCCAAAATTCCATGTTTTATTACAATGCAATTTTCTCATGGTATATGTTCTTTTATGATTTATGCATTATAAATTACAAAGATTCATTCCACAACTTGTAATTTTGATATATGTTATACATGGTGTGATTTGGAATATTTGTGTTCATGTATTTACATTATTATGTCCATGTTTTCTATGTTTACCCTTAGGAAGAATTTGAGATCACCCTTTCTTATGTTTCCATTCCTCAGGTTATAAAGAAAGCTTTTAAGTAGGAGTACTAAAAGGGAAGATATTTATGAGAGATGTTGAAGATATTTAATAAGTCAGAAGAATGTATTCCAAGTTTCCAAAGGCACTAAACTACTATAGTCCTCAGGCATGTGTTTTTAAAATGAAATGAATATTCATCTAAAAATATGTAATATTCAGGTACGTTAAGCATAAGTCGTTATACTAAGGAAAAATTGAACTAGGAAAGAATACTTTCATGGGTGATGTGTAGGTGTTTTTTCTTCTATCTTCACTTCTAGAAAACAAGGATACTATGGTGATAGATGTAAGTAATTTGAATGAAAATATATAACTTGTATTTGATTACATTTGGAATATAATTATCAATGATGTGTTAAGGAAGAAGGATGTCTAAGTACCTTATGAAAGTTATATTAATGATAATGGATTGGTAAAATCACCTCAATAGAAAGACAATAAGAAGAAGTCATCAGAGGAAATGTCTTAAGGAAGAAGTTTGAGTAGATCAGATGGTCGAGGCCATACTTATTGTCTTTTTTGAATTAAGGGACTTATCAAGAAAGACTACAAAAAATAAAAAGGAGTCTATAGATAAGGAACAATATTTTAGAAGCACAAATTCTATCAGTACGATAGAATAAGGTAATTTTTTGTTACTGAGTGTGAATATTTTTGAAGAATCATGTATTATTGACTTGGGTGAATCTTTCAATTCAATCAGTGAGTGGAGGTGCATGGTGGATTATGTATTTAAAAGCTTTGACAGAGTACATCTGGAAGATGATGAAGCTATAGAGATAGTCGGAAAAGGAAATGTCAATATTCTGATAGAGAATGGAGGTTCCCTGAATATGTAAGATATTAGACACATTCTATGTCTCTCAAAGAACCTCATATCAGTTGGAAAACTTGATGAAGTAGGTTTCAGAGAAAATTTCTCAGATAGAGTCTGGATGATAACTACAGGATCCATGAAGATTTCTCATGGAGTGAAGAATGGAAGTATATAATTGACTAGAAGAAAAGATGAAGCTTCAATGATAAAAAAACACTTCATTTGAAGACCCAGAAGAATGGAACTGTAGATATAGCCATCTTAGTGAGAATAATATGAAATTTCTAGTGGAAATGGGTATACTTAAACTCAATCACACATATTTCAGAACATTTGAGAGTTTTATGTTGGGGAAATAGAAGATGGTTTCATTCAATTGGTTGTATGGAAACCCAAGAATTGGAAGATATAACTTGTTCATTTTGATTTTTTGTGACCTACTCTTACAAATTCTAATGGAGGACCTCTGTACATTGTGAATTTTATTGATGATTCCACTCAGAAGGTTTATATCTACTTCCTAAAGAATAAATTTTATGTATTTCAAGCATTTACTTAGTGTAAATATTTACCTAAAATGGAGTTCAATCAAAGTTTGAAGTGACCCCATACATAAAATGGTAGATAATACACTGGACACAAGTTTTGAAAAAATTTTCTAAATAAGGGAGTTAGGCATGAGTAAACTGTTCTTGTAACTCCATAACAAAATAGAGTAACTGAAAGAATGAATAGAATTTTATAATAAAAAGATTTGTGTGTGATACTCCATTCCATAATGAATAAGGGAATTTCAGTAGAATCTATAAACATGAAATCTTACTTGATCTATATAATTCTCGCTTCATTTGTGGGGTAAGATCTTATGGAAGAACATTATTTTGGTTAAATACCAGAAGTAAACCATCTCAAAACTTTTGGAAATGTGACATATGTTCATGTTGATGCCAAGGAAATAGATAAGTTTGAGGCTAAATACAAAGTGCATTTTTTTGTCAAATATGGAGATGAAAACTTTGGATATCATTTTTTGGGTGATGAGAAGAAGAAAATCATACATGACATAGACAAGGTATTCAATGAGAAATATATGGGAAAATATTAGAACTTTAAAGATAAATGAGTTTAGGAAAAATAAACTATTAAAGTTTAAGTTGACAAAAATGAGATTACCAGAAGGACATCACTTCTAAAAAACTATGTAAACAAAATGAGAAAGTTTAGAAGGAGATAGAACTCAAGATAGAGTTACAAAAGCAATGGTTTTAGAAGGAATTTATATACCATGTTCTGTAAAACAACCAATTAGTTGAAGCGATTAACTTGAATTAGGAAACTAGTTTAGTGATTTAGGGATAATATAAACATTCTCCTTTTATTATATTCTAGTGAACCATAAAGTACAAAAGAAGCAGCTATTATTAGTGACTCATAGTTGTGGGAGTTTGTCATGAAGGTAGAAATGATGTCTCTAAAGCATAGAAGAATGTGGGATCTTGTAGAACTCCCATAAGGAAAGTGAGATATGGAAAAATGGGTTTTTTTCAAAGGAATAATATAATGGAATTATGAGGTACAAAACATGACTAGTGGTGAAAGGTTTCCATAATGGAAGTAATTTATTTCTCAAAGATTTTATCATTATCATTATGCACCCTACTATCCAGATGGTGTAAAGCATTATTTCTTCAGATAAATTTCACATAGATCATACAGATGTCAAAATAACCTTTCTTCATGGCAATTTAGAGGAGAATATCTGAATGGTTCATCCCAAGGGTTTTTAATATTATCATAATAATTAGAAATTTGTTTTCAAGTTTAATAGTAGACTAAATATATTGAAGCAAGCCCCTTGATAGTGGAATCATAATTTTGATACTTTCATGATTGAAGAAAATTTCACTCAGTGTGATTCCGATCACTAATTACTATCAGATGAAATTGGATGATGGAACATTCATTATAATACTTCAATATGTAAATGATATGTTGCTTTTGGGACATAAAATTCAATAGATTAAGGAGACGAAGAGTAAATTGTTTGGAATTTTTGAGATAAATAATCTTTGACACACTAATAAAATATTGGGGATGATAATTGAAAGGGATAAGAAAGTAGAAACTTTGATATTACATGAGAAAGAATACATTAATAAGGTTATTGAACGATACATAAATACTAAATGTGAACCTGTCCTAATTCCCCTTGTTGAATAAATCAAACATTTGATGACACAAAAACCATATTCATAATAAGTAGTCCAGAGCATGGAAAATGATCCTTATGCTTCAGTCATCGAATGTTTGATGTATGAAATGATTTTCACATGAACTGTATTTCCTTTACAGTGGTAGTTATGAGTTCATATAAAATCATTATAGGTTGGATTGAGAGGTTTTGAAATGGATCATCCAATATTTGAATGGTTTAGAAGATACATCATTATTTTTTGGTGATAATGATCCATTGAAGTGTTTTGTAGAAGTAGACTTTACTGGAGTCATGGATTCTTAGAAGAGTATGATTGGTTTTTTCTTCACTTTAGAAAGAACAATAGGCAGTTAGTTGTGTTTACTATAGTATATGGTTATTTTTTTTACAAAATAAGCATAATATTTTACTATTATGAAAGTAAAAAAGGACTTTGTTTGGTTGATCCAATTGCCGAAGGATCTCGGTAAAGAATGAGAAATAAGAATATTGTTCTATGATAGTTAGAGTGATTTTCGCCTTACTAAGAATCTAATTTTTCATTTAAGGATAAAAAACATCAACATGAAGTTCCATTTCATCCATAATCTACTAGAAGACTTAGTGTTGGAACTTTAAAAGGTGACAAGAAAGAAGAATCCTAAGGACATGTTCACAAAGGTGTTAGTCTAAGAAAGTATGAGGTTGCACTATGTCTTAGTTGGACTTGTCTGAATGTAAATAAGTAGAGAAAATTGCATGATACAAAAGGAGGATGGATTTCTAGAAGTAGTCTTTAAGTGAGAGATTATTAGGATTTGTGAAGTCTCTTCAGTTTTCTAAAAGGTGTTTTCCCAGAAGGTTATTTTTTCAGAATGTGGTTTCTGTTAGTGGAAGGAGTTTGACTAATGTGTGTTGTTCTGATGTTGTGTTGTAAGTATCAAAAGAATAGTTCTGATACTTGGGTAGCACATGAGTTCACTAGTTTTCCGTGATCAAACTGAAGGTGCAACAATGTATCATAGGTTGCCTCTGTCAATAGAAGGACAACCATGAATCATGAGGGATGATGAGACCAATTTATCAAAAAAATAACTATATAAATATAATTTCTAACTAACTATTATGTGATGAATAGTATAGGGTAATATATTTTCATACTTTAGTTTTTGTATAGAGTGGTTTGAGAGTGAGAGTTATTGTGATATATTATACTCTCATTTTATCATAGTAGTTGTAGTGTTCTCTAGTAGATGTATGATTTTTGTTTTTAAACCATATAATTAATGTGTGTTCTTCCAATTTTTTCATTTCATCCTAAAATTGTGTGTGAATAGTGATTTCATGTGGTGATTAGGTTGTATATCTCTTAGTTTTGGAATAATATCCAAGGGTACAATGAGGTGAAATTGGTAGGAAGGCATAATTATGGAAGAACATTATTTCAGAAGATTGTTTCTATTAATAGATATTAGAAGGGATATTTTCCTAGTATATTTCACATTATTTCATGGTTGTTTTATAGGTTTCTACTATTACATACATGTTTTAGAGTTTTAAAATTCTAAAAGTGTGTTTTTGGTCATCCCAAGAAAACCACATATCAGATTAATGTGAATTATTTTTATATATTTTAATAATCAGTCAGCGGTCATTATTCAAATATTTCATGGTAACCCACAATCATTTTCTTGCTTTTAACCCACTGACACATGTTTTTAAATACTTTAATATCTTTTAAAACTGATATTTTATTTTGGGTACACAAAATTTAAAGGGGTGCATAATTGGCTAGACTGGGAGAGTTCGGGCCAAGCACACATATACCAGGCTTAAAAAAGTGTAGTCCATTTAGGCCTAAATTTAATGAGAGATTTAAAAAATTATGTACAACCCAGTCTATGGTTTATGTGGACCAATATATGGTCAATACCACATATATAATTAAGATTAAAATTAATTTAAAAAAAAATAAAAGAACACGTAATATTAAGGAATATTAAACATTAAAGACATTATAAATATCACACACACACACACACATATATATATTCATCACATACTTAATATATATATATATTTGTGTGTGTGTGTGAGTGTTTTTAATAAAAAAAATTCAATATTAAATGTAAATAAAATCAATATAAAAACATGAAAAATATTATTTCTAAACCACCAGTCGACCCGCATATTTTTTGCTCGATCCATATACACCCACCAGATTTTTCCTTGGTCCATTTATACCCATTTAAAATATGTATCATATTTTTCTAATTCATCCCACTCCATAAATATGGGTTAGCGGGCCTGGACCATGGGCCCGAGTCCCATTAAGCACCCTTATGCTTGTTAGATTGATATCTTTTATGTTTACACATGTAAAAAATAATTAAAATGTCATTGTTCTATGATATCATGTCAATTCATGATAGTTTTCTAGGTTTTGACTATTACACACACATTTAAGAGTTGTAAAACACTAAAGGGTTATTTTGGGCCATCCTGAACAAAAAAAAACTCATATTAATGTGTTATTTGTTTCTACATTTCAAAAATAAATTAGAAGTTATTGCACTAATATTTTAGGACAATTAGAGGAAATCTTCCTAGTTTTGACCACCTAACACATGTTTTCAAAGACAAATATTTTTAAAAACAAATTCTAAGCACACCATAGGTCATATTGATGTATTTTCTTTTAGGAAAAGTCAAAAATAATTAAAATATCTTTTTTTATGATTTAAAATCAATTATTGTCCATTTTAATGGGTTTGACCATTATATGCATGTTTTGGAGTTTTAAAACACTAAAAGTATGTTTTTGGTCATCCTAAGAAAACAAAAAGACAAATTGATACAATGAAAGTTATCATATTTCAAAAACAAATCATTGGTCATTTTACTAAGATTTCACTACAATTTGAGGTTGTTATTTTTGTTTTGACCCCATTGACACATGTTTTTAATGACTTTAATATCTTTAAAAACTATTTATTCATTCATTTCAAGCACACCACATGTCATATTGATGTGTAAGTTATTTAGACATGTCACAAATAATTAAATAATAATTTTCCTACGATTGCATGTCAATTCAGGGTCATTTTTTATGTTATTATTGTAATACACATATTTTAGAGTTTTAAAACATAAAAAATTCATATGGGATCATCCTGAGAAATAATAAAATTTGGATTGACATGCTATTAGTTCCTATATTTAAAAAATCAACCTGTTGTTGTTTTTTTAATATTTAAAATCAATCCAAGGTCATTTTCCTGGTTTGGAACCACAAACAAACGTTTTTGAAGACTTTAATATCTTTAAAACCAATTTTCACTCTTTCCAAGAACATTCCATGTCTGATTGACATCCCTCCTTCTTGTGCACATAAAAAGTAATTCAACAATCATTTTCCTACGATTTCACATCAATTCATGGTATCATTCTAGGTTTTTACTATTACATGCTTGTTTTAGATTTTTAAAACACTAAAAATCCATTTTCTATCTTCATGAGTAATTCAAAACATGGATTGATGTGGAAATAATTCCTAAAATTTTCAAATTAATCATTTATATTTATCTTAATATTTCAAATAAATTTGAGGCTTTTTTATTGGTTTAGACCATTGGAATATCATTTTTAAAAAGTTTAATATCTTTAGAAACTACCTTTTCACTCTTTTTGAGCACACCACATGTCAAATTGATGTTCTATATACTCATGAATATCACATATAATTCAAAATTAATTTTCCTATTATTTTACATCCATTCATGGTTATTTTATAGATTTTAACCATTACATGATTTTTTTGGAGTTTTAAAACACTAAAAATACAATTTTGGTCATATTGAGAAAAACTCAACTTAGATTGACATGGAGTAAATTTTTATATTTAAAAAATTAATTTTTAGCCATTATTGTAAGATTTCACACCACCCTAAGGCTTTTTTCTTAGTTTTAACGCTAAGGAACACATTTTTGAAGTGTTTAATATCTTTAAAAACTATTTTTTCACTAATTTTGAGCACAACACATGTCATATTGATGTATTTCATGATCTAACATGTAAAAAATATTACAATGACAATTTTCATATGATTTCACATCAATTAATTATCATTTTCTAGATTTTGACCATTACATGCATGTTTTAGAGTTTTAAAACACTAAAAAATAATTTTTGGTCATCCCAAGAAAACCAAAACTTAGATTGATGTAGAGCTAGTTATTAAATTTAAAAAATTAATTTTGATTTGTTTTTAAAATTATTCATACTAATGTGAGGCAATTTTCTTTGTTTGGACCCTCAGGAACACATTTTTTAAGACTTTAATATCTTTTAAACTATTTTTTACTCATTCCAAGAACACCAAACATCATATTAAAGATCCATTTACTCTTACATATAAAAAATAATTCAAATATCATATTCATAGGATTTCACATCGATTTATGATTAGTTTCTAGGTTTTAACTATTACACACATGTTTTAGAGTTTTAAAAGACAAAAAATACATTTTCGATCACCCCGAGAGAACCACAACTCGAATTAACATAAAAATAATTCCTATATTTCAAAAAATTAATCTATAGTTATATTCCAATAATTTCATGAAAATTTAGGATCATCTGTTAAGTTTTGAATGTAACAATACTATGTGAGACACATGTTTTCTCTACTATAACCACTTACATCTAAAATGAAACATTAAATAATAAAAAAGTAATAGAAAATACCTCATGTATCTGGTGAATCCACATATAGATCACCTATGGACTCACAATGATTCCCACTAGCTATATCTGAAGCCTACAACATATATAAATATTATATATTGTAGTCAATTTAAAAAAATCAATGTGAGTGTAATTTTTTTACTTGTGGCATGAACATATTTGCACTATGAATGAGACTCTTCATCATCACCTCTTATATATGTGAAACATATATGATAATATATCCTCATACTATACTCATTTCTACTAAAACCGATCTTCCATATTGTGTTCTATAGTCTACACTATAAAATCTACCTTATCCTGTGTACACATCCCTGCATCTCTTCATGCAACCATCGTCTCTGCTTTGACAACTGCATGTCGTGGGACACATTTTCCATATTCCAATGAGTAACAATGGCCATTATTCCCTAATATATGTATAAATAACTCATCTATGTAAGATACCATATTTTCCTAGGTATGTCTTTATCTGATTTTTTCATTAATCTTTTCTTTCTGTTGTGTTTTCACCGTGAAGGTCTATCGTTTGAATAAATGATGTCTTGGGTTGCAAGGAAACTTGAGAAAGATCAGAGAGTTTCTACAAGGACAGATTTGTTAGAGAATATGAACTAATGTTTAAGGATTTATACTAGTTTTAATTAACAGAGTCTGTATATAAATGGATTAAGTGTTTCATGGAATCTTGGTGATATGAGAAACTTTAATAGAGGTTTGGTTTATTTAAAAATGAAAATGGGATGAAAAATCAACTGAGGAACATCTACATGTCATGTAAAGTGACTACACATCATGTAATTATTATATGGTTTTAATAATATAAATATGACGTGATGGGGTTTTTTGGAAGGTTCATTAAAAACATTTACACGATGTGTAATCACATCACACAACATGTAAATGAACGACCTTTTGTTTTAAACCTACCGTGTGGCTGAATTTTCATTTGTTTCAACTTCTATTCCTCTCCTCTTGAATGTAAGGCATTATACAGAAGATTTTGGGGTGGCAACATCCCTTATGGATACCCCATTTTTGTGAGTGATCCCTGTTAAGTCCTTTTAGTTAGGCTTCTTCCTTCTCTTCCTTATTCTCCAATGGTTATGGTGAAATTCCTTGACCAATTATGTTTTTGGTTTTGATCTTGATCATTTTTCATCTAGGAACCTATTTTAAATCATCCTCACCTTCTTCCACATTGGTTTTGGCCATTGGAAGTGTAACAATTTGATAATTTTCAAGTTTATGCAGTTTTGTGATTGTTCCATTATTGTGTGTAACAAAATTAATTAAATAAATGAATGAAATTATTTTTAGAACTCATTTGGTTTCAAATTGATTTTTAACTGGCTTATGGATGCCCATGGGGTGAGAAAACCATGATTATATTTGAATTGACAAATGTCTTAAAGTATGTTTAGCATGATACGTGACCTAGGGTGATTTCTTGTTATAGAATCCCTAAATTGTGGCTTATTTCTTATTGATATAATTGTTAATAAATTGTGAATTAAATTGTAAGTGTCATATGATATATGAATGGTAATTCTCATAATTAACAATTAATAATTGTGATGTGATATTGTAACATCCCTACTGTATGACAGGGATTGCGTTCCATGCTGAAATGCTTATATATCGAGCTCAGCCATAAAAATTGCACACTTGTATGATGTAATGCTTATATTGAGTGGGCTCGGTCCAGTCCAATGCTGTAATAATTATAGAGAGCAGTTTATGCTTAATCCCATGAAATAACACTTATAAGGATTTGTCTGGGATGCGGTAATACCTATAGGGATTTGACCGATTTTTTTTTAACTATACCACAGTTATATGGTGGTGGTAGGCAAGGTTGTAATACATTCTTAGAGATATTCCAGAATAGTGTTGAAGCAGCATATTTTTACTTGGTTATATGGTTTTTGTTGGAATGGTTATAATACATTCTCAGTGATATACTTGCATGGAGCCGAAGTGGGTTGTTGTGGTATTTTATTAAGTGTTAAATTAATGAATACACATGGTTATCAATTTATTACATACAATTCTTATCACAACAATTTTCTTAAGACGTAATCATTTCAAACTAATGAATTATAATCACACCCTATTATGGACATAATTTGGTAACCGTGTAGACTATGTGGATGCAGGTTTGGACAAGGTCAAAGGAATTTGTTGTTGAGTGTTTGTTTGTTGATGGGATGGAGTATAGAGATGGGACTGATGTGGGGTCTGGGACATGAGACATTGAGTATTTTTTTGGGTATACTATTATTTTTCATGTATTTTCCTCTTATGAAATTTAGTTATATTCCAACACGTCATTACATGATTTCTTATTTATTTATTGGATTACCGAGTTGGCTTTTATTATTGTCTTTCGCTACGTCTTCACTTTGATTTTTTTGTTTTATTTTGAATTTTTCTACTACTATGACACATCATACTAGGGGGTATAGTCTTACCACTATACTTTTCAAACCCATGATTCTAGTAGTTTTCCTCTGGCATATGAGGATGGGTTCATAAGGTCACATAACCAACCCTTTCTGACCATGTGAGAGAGTGCCAAATTGGGGAAGATTACAAAGTGGTATCAAAGGAGCAGGGTTTCCTTTTCTTCTTCTTTTCTATTTGGGAAAGGTGAAAAGGATACTAGTATGTGTTGGGATTTGGTAATTATATTGTTTATGGGAGTATATAACCCTTGTATGAGGGAAAATTTGAGTACCCAAGGATGAGATTGCTGTTTGGGCCGTGTACCTGTTATAGTTGATGTTATCTCACCTTGGATGATTCACATGTTGTGTGAGGTTATTGTTTTATGATGTTATTATTTCTTGAGATTTGTACTTGTGACCTGGTATATAATGAGATGAGAATACATCCATCATAACAGGAACATAGGGATATATTGACATGCATTATTCATGACAGGGGAATATATTTTTTTGCATGTGATATATAATTGCCTATAGAACTGTGAGATGAGATGTCCATTTCATTGGATAAATGAAATTAGTTATTATGTCACGCTAAAATACATGTAATTCATGTCTATAAATACCAATAGTTACTAATATGGAAGTTTTTTTTCCAAATTAGTAGTTGGAAGAGTAGTCAGTGTAGTGGAAAACCATCTCATGATCCCGTTCTATTCCAATACTATCAGTGGGTAAAGTTCATCCAGAATCACCCAGAGTGTCCTTACCCCATAGTTGAGTGTCATATCTATGGAATACTGGGTAATCATTAGAAGTTTTATGCGATATTTCTACAACAGACTAGTGGTATTGGACTAGGACAATCAACGGAGTTGGGAATGGGATCAACTATCCCTCAATAGGTTGGTAGTTGGAGTTCTATAGGCCGTTTAGGCTGAAGTAGGGGATGTGGTACCCCGATTTATGAGTAGTAGTACCAATCAAGGGAAATAGGTCAGGGTAGTTTGACTAGATCCCAATGTAGAGGGACAAGTCAGTTGAATGTCAAATAGACTACTTCGGCTACTGTGGATGTATGACCTTTAACCATCATAGGTATGATTATTGTATCATCTACCTCATCTTGTGTTTTGTTTGATACATGAGAATTGCATTATTTTTTATCTTCTCTTTTTGAAAATGGTTTGGGATTGGATGTAGAAATATTTTATGGTGTTTTAACCTTTTACACACCTTTGTGTGTGTGGACAGAGAATATCAAATGTTGCAAGATGCGTTCTCTAGAGATTGGTGGTTACTGTTTCTTTTGGGAACCATTCATACCAGAAAAGACAAGCTTAGAATTGATTCTTGGAATGGATTAGTTAGTTATATATCAAGATCATATTGACTATTATAGTAGGAGAGTTACGTTCCTATCTCTAGAAGGAGGCATCTATTCTCACTACGGTGAGTGAGATCTTTAGGATGGTCATGCGGGGCCAATCTAATGCAGATTGGATTGTCTCAGGTCTCATGTCACTTATATTTCACTAGATAATGGTGGAATGAAACATGATTCTTATCCTCCAGTGGTTGAACATTTTTAGAATGTTTTCATTGAAGAGTTCTATGGATTACTTCCCAACCGAGATATCAAGTTGGTATCAGGAGTAGATCTAGTTTCTATCCCACCTTACTGAATGACACTAGCAAAGTATCAGGAGTTGAAAGTTTATTTGGAAGACCTATAATATAAATAATTCATATGGTTTAGTACACCTCCTTGGGGTTCTCCAGTTAGTTTCTCTAAAAAGGCTGATGGATCTTTGAGTTTATGTGTGTATAATCTGATCTTGAACTAGATGATGGTCAAAAACCAATATCCTCTTCCACACATTGGCGATATTTTTGATCAGTTGACAGGTGCTAATATCTTCTCCAATATTTATTTGAGATTCTAATATCATAAGTTAAGGGAGAGAATATCATAAATCCCTCATACTACTTTTAAGAGCATCTATGACTTGTAAGAATTCGTAGTGATACCGTTTGGGCTGACTAATACACCTATGATATTGATTCCCTTAATGAATATGATCTTTAATACTTTTCTGGATCAATTTGTGATAGTTTTCATAAATGATATCTTAGTGTAATCCTAGTCAGTAAACGACCATTCCAAACATCTTGACATTATCTTGAGTACACTGAGAGAGCATCGACTTTACGCCAAGCTAACCAAATGCGGTTTTTGAATTGATGAAGTACACTTCTTGGGCCATGTCATATGAGAGGAAGGGGTGTCAGTGGACATAGAGAAAGCCACAACCATGATACCATGTGAAAATCCCAAGAACATCATAGAAATTTAAATCTTTTGGGGTTTTTCCGGTTATTACTCGTGTTTTATCCAAGATTTCTTTCGTTTGGCAGCATCAATGTTTGGGATGACCATAAAAGGGGTGAAGTTTGTCTGGTATGATGCTGGTGAGAGAAATTTTCAGGCACATAAAGGCAGGATAAACATTTAAACTATCTTCACATTACCTAATCTAGTTAAAGCATATAATATGTACTATGATTCATCTAGAGTTAGACTCATAGTAGTTTTAATACAGAAGGATTGTGTGGTTTCTTATGGATTCAAGCAGCTGAGACCACATGAGAGGAATTACCCTAATCATGACCTATATTTAGCAATAGTGGTACATTCCCTTGGATGATGAAGACCCTTTTTCATAGGTGAGAGGATTATGGTATACACAAATCACAAAATCCATAGATACATATTTTCTCAACGGGACCTGATCATTCAGAAGGTGGGTCAAGTATCTATAGTATTTGGAATTTAAATTGTCTTATTCACCAATCAAGGGAAACATCATTGCCAATGATTTGAGAAAAAATACAAAAATAGAGAAAGTATGAGAGTCATGTAAAAAGTGTTGTATAATGTTCCTTTTTACAGACATACATCTCGTTGTTCATGAGTCTTAGGGATGGGTAGCTCTGACTTCGACATCTTTTATACCCATGTTTTTTGACCCGATTAAGACCAAGAAGTTGTTTGATCTGGAGGGATTATTTTTGACAGAAAAATCATATGGCGGGGAAACACCATCCGTATGGTCTCTCAGTAGTGAAAATTATCTTATTTTCTATAGCCAAGTATGGGTTCCTATGGGCTTGTGTGAGGAGATGATGAGGTAGTTTCATGATTCCTGATGGGTGGTGCATCCAGGATTAACAAATATGTTTCATGATCTCCATAGATAATAATAGTGGTTTGGAATAAAAAATAAGGTGGAAAGCTTTGTGGAAAGATATTTCACTTTTAAACAGGTGAAAGCTGAGCATTAGAGGCTAGTTAGGCTTTTACAGCCTTTACCAATTTCTGAGTAGAAATGGGATGATGTCCTAATGGATTTTGTGACAAGACTACCTAGGATGAACCGAAATAATGATATTGTATGGGTTGTTTTGGATTAATTGAATGAGATATCCCACTTCTTACCTATTAGAGAAACCTTCACAGTCAATGATCTAAGTAATATTTATGTTTGCGAGGTTGTTTGGTTTCACGATGTTCTAAGGAGTATTATTTTAGATAGAGATCCTCATTTCACATCGTGTTTCTGGAAGGGTGTTCAGAAATCTCTGAGATAGTGAGTTCTTTTAAGAAAAAACTATCATCCACATACCAATGTTCAATTTGAGTTGACTATTCAGGTTCTAGGGGATATTTTATGAGCCTGTGTTTTGTATTTTTTTTGTTCATTAGAGAAACATATGACACTCATGGAGTTTAAATATAATAATAACTTTCAAGCATCGATATGAATGGATATTTTTGATTATATGTATGGTAGGCCGTGTCTTTTACCACATTGTTGGCTAGAGGCATGTGGTCAACACTTGTTGGGCCTAGTCTTGTGCAGTAGAGATTTGAATAGGTCCAGTTGATCAGACAATGGTTGATAATCATGTAGAGTAGGCTAGAATCATACACTGACCATCAGAGACAACCTCTATAATTCTAGTTCGGTCATCATGTTTTCCTTTAGGTGTATCCTAGGTTGGGTCAATGTTGTGTCATAAAATAAGGAAATCTAACACTCAGGTTTGTCGGGCCATTTGAAATAATAGCAAGGGTCTATCCAGTGGTGTATTTTTTAGACCTTCCATAGTGCTATAGTTCCATGAAAAACATGTTCCACATGTCATAACCATGTATATATCATCTAGAACCTTCCCATGTTATAGACGTAGCAGACGTCAAGCTTTGTTCTAATGCATCTTTTGAGGAGGATTCGATATGGGTTGTAGATCATATTGAGAAATATCTTCAGGGTAGGACTATACCGTTGGTTCAAGTTCAGTGGAAGCATGGGAAGTTTTAGGAGGATACCTAGGAGAGGGAGTCTGATATGTGAACATAGTTGTCAAACTTGTTCATTGAGACATCATAGTGATTCTTGGTGTATCTCGGGGATGAGCAATTATAATGCATGGGGTTTTAAAATCCTATATTTTTTCAGGTATGTCTCTCTCTAAGTTTTTTGTTAATATTGTCTACTGGTTGTTTTTTTATTATGAAGGTATTTAGATTGAATAAACATAGTATTGGGTTGAGAGGAGACTTGAGAAATACTGTAGAGTGTTCACAAGAAGGTATTTTCAGAATAAAATGGCCCAAAGTTTAGGGATGTATTCTTGTTTGAATTTATAAAGTCTGGATATAAATGGGTTATGTGTTTCATGGGTTCATTGTGAGATGAGAAACTTCAAAAGAGGATAGATTTGTTTAAAAAGGAAAATGGGAAGAAAAATCAACTTTAGAACATTTACACATCGTAAAAAGGGATTATACATCGTGTAATTATTCAATGGGTTTGATAAAATAAATCCAAGGTTAAGGGGTTTTCAGTGAATTCCATTAAAAACATTTACATTACATGTAATCACATTACACGATGTGTAAATTCCAGAATTTATATTTTAAACATGACGTGCATCTGAATTTTCATTTGTTTCGGCTGCATCTCCTCTCCTCTCGACCCTAGGCCATTCTCCATGCAATTTTGGGGTGTCAACATCCCTTCTAGACAACCTGTTTATGTGAGAGATCCTAAGTAAGTCCTTTTGTTTAGACTTCTTCTTTCTATTCATTCTTCTCCCACCGTTGCTGTGAAATTCCTTGACCAATTGCATTTTTGGTTTTGATCTTGATTAGTTTTGATTTAGGAACTGATTTTAAAGCATCCCCACGTTCTTCCCCACGGGTGTTTTCCATTGGAAGCATTGTTGGATCATTAGTTAAACTTAAGGGACCTAAATATTAACCCTATAGTTTGATAATTTCCAAGTTTAGGCAATATTGTGATTGCTCCATCATTGTGTTCACCAATATTAATTAAATAAATGAATGAAATTATTTTATTAATTTATTTGGTTTCAAATGGATTTGTAACTAGCTTATTGCTACCCATGGGGTGAGTGAACTATAATTATAATTGAATTGAAAAATGAATTAAAGTATGTTAGCATGATATGTGACCTATGGTGATTTATTGTTATAGAATATCTATACTATGTATTATTACTTATTGATATAATTTTTAATCAATTATGAATTAAATTACAAGTGGCATATTAAAGAAGAATCATAATTCAAATAATTAACCATTGAGAATTGTGATGTGATATTGCGATATCCATCATGTATGACAAGGATTGTGTTCCATGTTGAAATGCTTATATATCCAGCTCAACCCTAGAACTTGCGCACTTATATGCTATAATGATGATATTTAGCAGGCTCGATCCATTCCCTTGATGTAATGCTTATAGATAGTAGGTTATGACCAATCCCATGTTGTAATTTCGTTAGGGCTTTGTCCTAGATGCTGTAATGCTTATAGGGATTTGACCAAGATTGTTGTGACTATACCATGGCTATATGGTGGTGGTTTCCATGGTTATAAGACACGCTCATAGATATTTTGGAATGGAACCAAATCAATTTTTTTTACCTTGGTTATATGGTTATTGTTGTCATGGTCGTAATACATGCTCAGATATATTCTAGTGCAGAGCTGAAGTAGGTTGTTGTTGTGTTTTATTAATTGTTAAATTAATTAATACACCATGTTATCACTTTATTGCATATACTTTTTATCATATTAGTTTTTTTAGACATGGTGGTGTCAAATAATTGAGTTATATTCACACCCTATTCAGGCCACTGTTTGGTACCCGAGCGGATTATGTGGTTGCAGGTTCGAACAAGGGAAAATGAACTTTCTATTGAGTGTTTATTTTTGTAGATGGGCTGGAGTTTGGAGAGGGGACCAACATGGGGTTTGAGATCCCGAACATTGGTTTTTTTATTTGATACTTCTAGTTATTTTCATGTATTTTATTACCATGACATTTAGTTACATTCCAGCATGTTATAAAATTATTCCTTATTTATTTATTGGATTATTCAGTTGGCTTTTATTTTTGTCTTCTACTATGTATTCACTTAGATTATTTTCATTTTATGATTAATTTTTTAACTGCTGTGACACTTCTTACCTGGGAGTATAGTCTCCCCACTATACTTTTCACACCCTCTCTACTAGTAGGAAACCTCTGAAATATGGGGAGGTGCACTTGAGGTCACATAACCAACCCTTTCCAGCCACATGATAAAGTTCCAAATTAGGGGACCTTGCAATCTATGTTCAAAATAATATATCGATGATCATCGGGAACCTATATTAGCTCAACGTCAAACTAAGACTCTAGAATATACATAATGAATAAATTGAAAAAAGTGAATATTTTTTGTAAAATAAAAATACATTTTTTACTAAATATTTTTATTACTATAACATCGACAACATCTATATCAGTGTCCTAGAGAATTCTCATCCAAACTAACATATGATTGATGGGATTACCTCAAAGGTGTAACTACATCAAATGTGATCAACAATTAAATATTTATATTTATGTTATATCATAAAATTTTAAATATATTATTGAGAAATGAATTATAAACTTATATTATTTCTAATCTGTTACACGTGTTGAGTGCCAACTTTGGAAGGCGTGCCCTGCATCGCCTAATTATGTGAATAAGGACCAGACTCAGTCTACTTTAAACATATTTAGTTATCATATATATATATATAAACTATTACACTCATTTATATACTCAAAGAAATAAATTTTACATTCACCACTTTAGTGGACTAAAACCTAATCAAATCCTTCCACCGGGTAGGAAGAACGTCTACTGGGACTCAATGTACGATTTCTGGAACACCCATAAATGGTTCCCAATGACATCTCTTCACCCTTACTTTATAACCTTTACATAAATTTCAGCATTTGGAATTGATCATTGTCCAAAAATCATATGGATTGGATGTCAAATTGTTCCATTTAAAAAAAAATCAATGTCTATTATAATAATAAAATGAATATCATGAAAAATTAAACAATAATTTTACCTAAACCACCCTCCATGATATGTCAATCATATCATGGGGTAATGATTTCAACTCATGATTTGTTCTAGGAAATTATTGGTCATCTTATATCATATTTATTCGCTAAAAATTAGTGCAATCAGCCCCTCCCCTACTGGATAAATGATGTCATCAAATAAGATATCCAGTTGGGAACTAGGGTTCCAAGATCATGTTAGAGGTAGTTCCCTAGAACCAACTAAATTTACACTTTTCATTACTTGTATATTAAAGGATAGGGTTATTAATAAATATATTATCACATTATTAGTGTTATTATATTTAATGTTAATGTGTAATGTCCTTAGAATATTTGGTGCATGGAAAGGTTATAACAGTTCTCCACTACAACGAGAATCTAGAAGTTCTATGAATATAATATTAAATATACGTCCTATGGTCAAATGAAATCTATCTGATGAGACACATATGATGTTATACTATCTAGTGATAATGTTTTATAATACATCGAGACTTATTCTCATAAAGTTCACCCTTGGTAATCTCCAATTAGGGATATTATTAGGACATACCCTTAAATAGGAATTCCACATGTTATATGTGCCATTGTATATTCCTATCTGTGGACATGTTTAGTGGTCCTTAGAATTTATATTATTGTTAATATATATCATGAATCATGTACATTGATTTATTGTTGAAAATCATGATAACATATGATCATGAAAATTATGATATATTTAGTTCATCATTAGAGATATGAAATTAATTGAATAAAACAAGAATGGATTTGTCCCTTCTAAGAGTGGAAGATGATATCTCAGGCCCATTGATTGAAATGGAACTTTCTGATTAAGTCCATAGCCACGATGGTTTATTGATGAGTTTGTTTCAAGCATTCAAAAAAAGATATATGAATTATATAAGTTTATGACACAAGTATTCAACCTACTTGATGAGATATTAAGTCAAATGGATTTTATGACATTATAAGTGTTTGTATGAGGTTTTTTTATTGCAACAATAATGTATTTCACTATGGGTTCTTTGATGTGTTTCTAGATACTAATTTTAAACTTTAGGTAAGACCACCTAATTCCACTGAGAAAGATAATTAGAGGGTCACACACTATAAGTATCTATAATCTCAGTTAAATTATATTTTGAATTAATATAGGAATAACTACTATTCTTAAGACCAAATAATACTAATTATTCAGGTTATATTTATCAAATAAATTCAATCCCCAGATATTTGATTTGAGAATATATGCAATTCGAATATTAATAAATATTTGTTCTCCAGTTGGTGACAAAACTATTTATTTATTTAATGAATAATATAATGATCTTTATTTAGAATAAATATTTATTAGTCATGGATCAGTAAATGGATATGAGGATTGATGTTTCGAGTTAAGGGTCTGATGTACATGGTATTTTTTATTTTATATCATTTAAATAATATAGATTTATTTATTTAACGTACTATATTTAAATATATGTGAGTTAGTGTATGTCATGGAATATAATAATAATAATATTATTTTTTGAAATGGGTTTGAATTAGAGTTAAAATCTAGATAAGGGCCTCTACACAATTGTTAATTGTCTAACCATAAGTATATAGCCCAACTTATAACATTTATAGGTTTACATGAATTTTTGTGAACAATAATATTCTCTCAAGAGAATTCTCACAAATCCCTTGAGAGAACCTCTCAAGGACCCAATCAAGAACGAGAGTTAACAACAAACCTCCTCCCACTCAAGATTGAGAGAATAAGAAATAATTATTTAAGCTCGAAGTAATTTTTGTTACGATCACTGATAATGATGAAATACAATCGATACCTTTATACTAGCACCTAAAGTTCCATAGAAAATGCTTCAAGATTTGTAGATCACATGTGGATACTGCTAGTGGAATTCATCTTTGGATTGTTTATCACAATGATGACAAGATCAGAATGAAAACTAAATTTACCATTAGAAATGAAATAATTATAAAGTTGAGGTTATTCTTATTATAAATTAATTCTAGATTATATGTGAAAAGATCCTATCTTTGAATATTTTGTGGTTTCATTCATCTATTTATGAGCATATATCCAAATAAACCAGTGAAAAAATTTATTAGTAATGGGTCCAACTAATTCTATTGAACCTCACAATCTTCAATTGGTATTAGAGTGACCAAATATTAATTTATAATTATTTACTATTTGGTGACCATTTATTCATTAGATTATTAGTTTTCCATTTATAGTTTTTCTTTATTTAATCAAAAATTTTAGATAATATGATCATTCAATTTCATATGAATAATAATAGTCTAATAATATATGAATAATGCTCAAAGATTCAATACAGTGGTGTTGAGTATAATTTCAAAAAGACAAGGTTACATGATATGTAACTAAAAAGTACATGGTCAACCGCACAGGGGATATTCATGATAAATATGATATTCCATGTGAATTTAGGTACACATCATGTTTTAATTTCACATCGTTTATTGATTACCAGCTAGTATGTGACATTAAAGTTTTAAACGACATGTAGCCAATGTACATGTTGTTTAAACCTACACAGTTTCCCCATATAAATTATGGAATAAATGTGGTTAAAGTATACAACATGTGATTAATATATGACATGTAATGTATTCCATATTAGTGAAACAAAATTATGCAACTTATACAACGTTTAATAGGATATACACATCATGTAACATGTAACAACCCATGCAAGACAAATGTCATGTCTATGGGCATGCAATATTAGTGGTCAATAAAAAACCATGTACCATGTAGCTCACTACACACACTATGTAATTAGATCCAAATCACAGAAGGTACATGCTGAGATAGGATCGTTCTTTGAGTTAGCATGAGTAATTAATTAATTAATTAAAAACCTAAGTATATGATTTTTAGCTGGCCGTACACACTGTGTGAAAGTGTTTTTTCACATGGATTACACATTGATTGATTTAGGTAGGCCACATGAATTATTAAATTATTTATTAATTATTTTCCAAATTATAATTATGATACATTATGTGCATGGTTATCACACATTCTATGCACTTCACAATAATTTCTAGCGGTACACACCATGTATGTACATCCATGCTGTGTAGTCAGACACATCATGAAGACTACAAAAGATGAACCACAAAATAACACATTATATATATCATGACATAAGATATAGGAATAAATTTCATGTAATTACAAAACATATAACAATGACCACACACAACGTTAGTCACACACTTTATTGTGCAATAATACACACCATATAATAGTTAAACTCTAGATATGTGTTTTAAAAAATGTATAAAGGGTACAAAACATACTATCTAAAATACATTACATGTAATTATATAATTTTAAATTAAAATTAATTAATTTAATTTATTTAAAATTATTGTGGTTGGGAATCTCAAAGACCATTTGGGTGAATAACTAAGATAAAGATTCAATTAATTAATAAGATGATTAATTATTAATTCAATAAATTTCTACTAATATATAAAGGATTGAAATGATTTCTAGATAATTTAAATGTGTAGTAATTATATGCATGAATGATCATGATATAGATCAACCTTTGTATGTGTTTGGTTTCAATTTAACTTAATTACTTATAACATGTTTTTGATAAAATCATTATTAAATTAAATATTATGTTTTTGTACCATCCCTTCCTCGTTAAATATGGGCTTACGTGTCCATGGATTATTTTAAATAAATCTAAACCTCTAGTTCCCCTCAAACATGATTGAGTCATAATATGTAAAAAAAGGATCTCTGGGAGAGGGGAGATGGTTCAAAGATCGAGCTGGAATGTAACCAACCAAAGAGATGTACAAGATAAATGTGGAATGCTGCAACTCGATCCCAGCCCAGCTAATGGAGTTATTCCATTAGGTAAAATGTATGTTTTATCATTTTTTTGGTAAACCAAAAAGTAGTTAAAGCTTATGTTCATACCACAATTTTATTTTATTTTTTATAGTGCATTGAAATTTATTTTTATATGAAATGAAATGTTTATTTGATGTTTAAACGTAATCAATTAAAGTAAATGAAATAAAAATCATGTTAAGATAAAATAAAATCAACAAATTATGTGTAAATTATTTTACTAGGAAAGGTTAATTAATTGTGTAAAATACACATGTTATTAATAATAATTTATACTATAAAAAAACAATATTTATTCCTAAATATTAAAAAAATTCCTTTAAGAAAATATTAATTTATAAAACTCAAACATTACTTGAGTCATAATGAAACTATAGTTTAAAGTGCTTGTCTAGCTCAAGATAGTGTTATTTCATTTATTAGGGAGTTCTAAATTATGTTATGGGTTGACATAACCATGTTATCGTCATGTATTATTTATTAAGCAATAATTGGTGTAACCTAGATGAAAGTGATGAGGAAATCAATGTTTAGGATTTCCAGATTGGTGAGTCCACTCAATAGATCACATAACTGATAGATAATATAGTTTTAAAGGACACCTATCTAAATATCTTTGAATAATTTTCCTAGAAAAAATATGGATTATGATAAGGGGAATATAGATCCTTACTATTAGAATATCC
This sequence comes from Viscum album, assembly GCA_963277665.1. Lineage (NCBI taxonomy): Eukaryota > Viridiplantae > Streptophyta > Magnoliopsida > Santalales > Viscaceae > Viscum > Viscum album. The sequence goes on from OY728159.1 coordinate 1,442,132,092, forward strand.
ATGCAATAAAATATTATGAATCCAATGGTGACGGATATTGATATTTGATAAAATTGTGTGATACTAATAAAATAATATTTTTACAACACACTTGGTAATCAAGACAAAGTATTAAAATATGTTTGTATTTATTGTATGAAATGGAAAGTTCATCCAATAATACATTATCCCCACGATCAATAATGGTGACATACAATATCCCATCTAGTGTAAACTTTCAAGAGTGGTACAAGTTCTTGTGAATCATACTATGCCAAGAGGATATGTTTTAAATGATGGAATCCATAGTTCTCGATGATCCTTTAATGAAAGAAAGTGAGGTGCAACATTCTATCTTATAAAAACTTATTAATAATGCATTGGTTGTCCAATGGATCATGTTATCATCTATTAATAGTGAGAACCATAATTTGTATGAATACATGGATACATAAATCATATTGTCTCATCTCTGTGATCTTTATTAGGAGAAAGAAATAAAAGAGAGATACAAGATATCCAAGGAAATACTTACATGAATTATTGGAGAAGGTGTGTCTGTCATGGATAATTTGGTCAAAATGATAGTCTATATTGAGAGTCTTAAAATTTTGAGTTTCAGGGTACCCAGGGAGTTCTACATTAACCTCATTCTTTCCTAACATCCTTAGGAATTCTCCAGTTTTATTATAAATTTTGTTATGAACAATATTGAGAAGATGATCCTAGATCTTCTGACATTGATTCTCTATGAAGATAAGGACACGAGGCATGAAAAACCATCATTAATTATGGTGAAAAATCTGATGGGAAATGAGAAAGGCCTCAATAATAACTCCAAGTCTAAGGATGTATGGAATTTCTAAACCTAGAGCAATAGGATTAAGGTTGAGGCTAAGGAATAAGATGAATATTGTTATTCATGTGGTAAGAAGGGCCACTAGAGGAAAAAATACACCTCAGAAAAGAAGCAAGAGAAATATTTTGTTTTGTTCATTATCAAATTAAATATTTCAATTTATAAAAATTGTTTATTAAATATTGTTTATGATACTCACATTTGTATACAAATACATGAACTTAGTAGATTCAAAAAGGCTTATAGAGGTGATGTGGATCTTTGAGTTGCCAATAGTGAAAAGCTAGATACAATGGATCTTAAAGACTATTGTTTTACTTTTCTAATGAGATTAATTATATTTATAATGAAATTTTATTATGTGCTTAGTGTAACCAAAAACAAAATATCTTTGTCTATTTTAGATGTGGATTGATTTATTTTCATGTTTGGGAATAAGAGTTACTAGTTTTATAAAGATATAATATGTTATGTGTTGGTACATCTTAATAATTATTTTTATACACTAGAATACAATAACCAAGTGTTGGAGATCGATAATGAATCAAGATAACATAAATCATATCACACCATGTTGTGGCATCACTGGCTTGGTCATGTAAATGATAAGTGTTTGAAAATGCTATATTAAGAGTGATGTTTAGATTCTTTTGAACTAAAACCCTTTCATATATGTCATTCTTGTATTCGAGGTAAAATGACTAAAGAACCATTTAGTGGATAGGTTGAAAGGGATATATTGATTTTTGAATTAGTTTATAAATACATGTGTGGAACTTTTCTAGTGGACGTTATGATTAGAAGCACTTCATAAAATTTAGAAATGACTTTAGTAGATATGGATATGTATGATTAATGAGGTTTAAGTATGAATCCAATGAAAAATTTATGGATTACAAGAATGAATTAGAGAATCATCTTTTTAAGAAGATAAATAAACTTTGCTAAAAATATGGTGGAGAGTTTCTTAACCAATATTTCATAAACTATCTATGACAGTTTGGAATTTTATCTCAACTCACTCATCCTTATACAACACAATGGAATGATTCTAGTGAAAGGAGGAACTGTACCTTTTTAAATATAGTGATATCTATGATGATTCATGAGATTATTCTATTATCCATTTCTAGATACGAATTTTAGAATTCTATATACACAAAAAATTAAGCGCTAACTAAATTTTAAAACATTATTACATTCAAGATATGAAGTGGAAAGAAACACATTTTGTCACATATCCATGCATGGGGATGCAAGGCATTTGTTAAGGTTATCTATGGAAAAAACAAATCACCCAAAGGAACAAACTATATATTTATAGGATATCCCTAGAAAAAGGTGATATTATCTACATGACCCCTTATAAAAAAGTTAATAACAGTAATAAAATCCACATTACTTGAGCGGGAGAACATATCCAAAATAGATGGTAGAGGAAGGATCAATTTTGATAAATTTGTGGCTCAAGATACATAAGAGTTAACATATGAAAAGATTCCCCAAAGACTCATGGTTTCTAAATACACAAGTACTAAGTGGAACATAAGAGAGATTAAAGAACCTGAGAAATATGGTTTCTTAGTCACTAAGTATGGTAACTCATTATTAGTTTATAATGATGAACCTCTATCCTATAAGTAAGTAGTAAGATGCTGAGATGTTTCAAGGTTGAAGAAACCATGGATTTTAAAATGGATTCCACTTACCAAAACCATGTATGGGTTTTGGTATATCCTCTAGTGGATGTAAATACTATTAGGTAAAAATGGGTATTCAATAAGAAACTAGACATGGATGGTAAAGTCAGTACCTATAAGGCATGATTAGTTGATAAATGGTTTGAGTAATTTCAATGAATAGAATATAATGGAACATTTTTACTATATTTTATGTTGAAATGCATCATAATTATACATTCCACAATATATTACCATGATTATAAAATTTGGGAAATAAATGTTAAAAAATACCTCCTTATCAGTAAATTGTGGAAGATGTATATATGAAACAACCAAAAGTGATTATGAATACATAGCATGATAATAAGGTTTGAAAGTTATAAATATACATTTATGAATTGAAGAAAAAATTGAGATCATGGAAAATTAATTTTGATGAATCCATACAACAATTTTGTTTCATAAATAATGAATGTTATCCCTATGTCTATAAAAAGTTTAGTGGGATTGCATTCATTTTATTAGTAGTATATGTTGATGATATATTATTGATCTAAAATGAGATACCAGTTTTACATTCTATTAATATATGGTTAAAAAACGATTCTCCATGAAATAATTTGGGGAAGTATACTATTCTCTAGGGATAAAGATCCATCACCATAGTTCTAACAGGCTTCTTGTACTAATTAAGGGTATATACATTGAAAAGGAACAAGAGAGATTTAGTATGGAATAATCCAAGAAGGGATTATTAATAACATCACATGAAATACATATCTTTAAGAAAATTTGTCCTGATACACCAGAGGAGAGAGAGAGAGGATTCATAGGATTCTCATGCATCAATGATAGGATCTGTCTTGTATGTTATTCTATATACCAGGCCTAATGTTACATATTTTTTGAGAAATGTTGGAAGATATAAATTAGATGTAGGAGTTCCATGTTGGATGGATATTAAAACTATCATGAAGTATATAAGGCATACTAAGGATATTTTTTTTATAAATGATATAAGAAACCAATCATTAGATGATATAAAGATGTTAGTTTATTAACAAACCCGAATGATTTGAAATCATAGTCAGGATATGTGTACTACCTTAATGGAGGGGATGTGGGATATAAATCTCAAAGAAACAAATGATCAGTAAATATATAGAATATTTTGAGTATAGGGATTTAGTGACTCTTGGTTTTTCCATGTATTCCATTGGAATATTCCTAGTAATATTTTCAAATCCATATGATGAGATGAAATGAGATTATGTGACCCGGTGAGCAATGAATTGATATTATAAAAATATAAAATATATTAATATCACACACATGAAGTTTTAAATAATAATGAAAAAACTCACGAACAGAGCCTAAGATAAAAAATATGAGACCACAGTTGATTCCAGGACACATGGTTTACCCTAGGTGTGACTTAAGGTTGGTCGGCATCAGACGTACGGTTGAGGCAGGAGTTGATGGGTACATTTAATTAAAAGAAATAAATAATTTTTCAATTAAATTAAATAACTAAAATAATATATAAGTAATCTCTTATGAAAAGTTTTCAAGGGTTATCCACATAAATCTTGTGAGATCTGAGAGGTGGTTCAGAGCATTTCTCACTGATGAATCAGAATCATACAAGAAAGGAAAATTAGATCGAGAGGAAGTAGATGCAATAGGTCTTCTCCTTCAATAGATAATACACTCTTCACAAAAAATAAATACATAATAGAGAAAAGAATCTTAAATTATGGTTTATTCCCTTGATTAAAAGTTTGATCATGTATATATATATATATATTTATTATGTTTTGATCTACAATTTTCCACCCTTCGTATAAGCCCGTTGATGAATTAAATTGCTTTATTAATTTTATTCTTTTTATGCCAAGATCTCACCCTAATTTATCTAATTTTCAATTGTGGTCTAATAACACTTAACCAAAAATTTTTATCACCCTTTATTATTGTAATTTTCCCCCATATTTTTTTTGTATTCATTATCACTGGCTTCTGGGGTCACGGTTCGACTTTACCGGGCGGGTTCGAGTGTGGTAAAACCCCCATATTAATGGTGGTTGTGTAAATGATGATTGGGATTGTGATTTGCGGACATATAAAGATTATTTGTGGGATTTGGGTGATGATTTCCATATACTTGGGATCTATGATGATGACGGGTGATGGGAGGTCCATGAGATGTGAGATAGACCACCGTGGGTGACCGATTTCTGATTTTCGACTGGTCGTGCAGGGTGATGTGTGTTATTATTATTTTTAATAATAATAACACATGATTATTATTATTATTATTAATGTTATTGATTTAAAAATATAAATTAAAAGGATAGTATGGGGGGTGTGTTGGATTTGGGGTGCAAGGGTGAAATATGGGGACCCCCTATATGCCATATGAATATAAAAAAATTGGATTAATTTAATATAAATAATTAATGAAATTACTTTAGATGATAGATAATAGACATACAATTATTTTTTAAGAGAGAGAATGGGTGGGGGAATATATGAGGTTTGCGGCATATAGATTTCCCCCCATGCGTGAAGACTCTCCCCTCTTTAGTTTTTTATATTAAATTAATAATATAAAAATAATATAAAATTATTATTATTATTATTATTGTCTACAACCCATGTTTCAGGTATATATTTAAGATGAGATATTATATTAATGATATGTATATGTTATTATGGACCTGAATTTAAGACGGACAATTCAAGACCAATGTTAGGTACTATTTTCGGGCTTGTGGTCCGGACCCACAAAGCAACGTATATACGTGTAATGATTAAAATGCATTGTTTTCATTGGGCATCTATTTTGGGAAAGTGAATAGCCTATCTTGAGTTTTTTCCATGAGGAAAATTATTGTGTGATCCATTTTCCATCCAGGGTCATTTATATTTAAATATTAGTGAAATTATATTTTATCCCGTCAGACTAATGGCGAGCCGCGTGCACTCATCATAATTTTGGCTAGACTTTGATTTTAGCCTGTGAGCAGCCTATCCTTAGTGTTTTTTCCACGTAGAATGTGACAGTGGAATTCTTAGTGCGTTTTCAAGTACAATGAGAGATGTTACTTGTAGGAAATTTCCTTAGGTGATGCTCAATAATAGAAATGATCAGGCCAGATCATCATAGAGATTATAAGTAGAGATGATACTCCTTTATTTAGGGCATTAGTCCTCTATCTATGGAGATAATACTCCCATATCTCACTAGGGAGAGGTTCCCCCATACTCTCTAGAAATAAAGAGATGATACTCCCCTATTCAGGTCACAAGCCCAATATCGATGGGGATGGTACTCCCCTGTCACACTAGGGAATGAACCCCCATGTTCATTAAATAGATAAAGAAAAGTCTCCCCTACATGGGCATAAGTCCTCTATCGGCGGAGTATCATTCCCCCATCATCGAGCACTGACAAGGTGTGGGTCCTCCATAAAGTGTGGATCCCTCAAATGGGGAGAATAATAGTGAGGAGTGGGCCCCTCCACACCAAATTCCGGTGAGGTGACATAGGATGGATGGTTTAGAGTTTTGGATCCCTCAACTGTAATGCATAATGGAGAGATGCAAGACCCTCTATAAGGTTTCTTATGTGGTTTCACATGATACTGGACATCTAAGATGGACTGCTTGAGTTTCAAACCGACTCATTATTCTTAGTTGTGCTATGGATATTGAGATCCCATTTCCCTCTCATTTGGGCTTCATGTTGAGTATATATGGATGTTTAAGGTTTTTGTAACAATATCTGATTGACTTGCCTTTATTAGGTTGAGATGACTATTATTGTATCTCTCTATCACTCCCTTTTAGTTTTTGGGGTGTCCTACTGGGCATGTGTATACTCACCCCTATATGGTATTTTCCCACACATGTCATATCTTATGCAGACAATAGACAGATCGACAATGATTTCAATGGATCATTGGGATACTCAGGTGCATAAGCCACATATGGTGGTCGTTCTTGGAGATTCGAGATTGATCTCTCTTAGATATTTTCTATTCCAGTTTCTATCTAGTTGAGACATCATTTTTGGTTGGGTATATATTTTTCCCCTTTACACTTTGGTTGTTTTCAAGTGCGATCGAACCCTCAGATTCCTAAAGGTTGTGAGAATGATGATTGAGATGGTGATTTTTGGATAGATCAAGATTATTTGTTAGATTTTGGTGATGATTTCCATAGATCTAGGATCTGGCATGATGATGGGTGATGTGAGGCACATGATATGCACGAAAGAGCACTTTGGGAGGCCAATTTTCTATTTTTGGCCGGCCGTGGAAGGTGATGTGTGTTATTATTAATTTTAATAATAATAACTTGTGAAATTTATTATTATTAATAATAATTATATTGATTTAATACAAAATAAATTAAAATTAAGATATTGTGGGGGGGGGGGCATGCTGGACATGGGATGTAAGGGTGAAAGATGATGACCTCATATGAATAAAAAAAATTAGATTAATTTAATATAAATAATTAATGAAATTATTTAGGAAGAGAGAGAATGGGTTGGAACATATTTCTACATGTAGATCCCCCCATTTCATGAATACTCTCCCCTCCTTTGATATTTTTATTAAATAAATAATATAATAATAATAATATTTTTTTATTATTACTGTTTATAATCCATTTTTTGACTATATATTTAATCTAAGATGTTGAATTGATGACCCATCTATGGAATTGTGGAAATGATTTTAAGACGGATGATTCAATACTAATGTTGGGTACCATTTTTTAGACTCGTGTCCTGGATCCATGGAGCGATGAACATACGTGTTGCGATAAAAATGCCTTTTTTAATTGGGGATTTTTTTGGGAAAGTGAATAGCCTGTCCTGAATGTTTTTTCATGAGGACCACAATAATTAGATCTGTTTGTCCATCCATGACTATTTATAGTGATATATTATTGGAAATATAGTTTATCTCATTAGGCCAATGATGAACCTCATGCATTCGTCGGGATTTTGGATAGACTTAGATTTTGGCCCACGAGCAGCCTATCCTATGTGTTATTTCCACATAGAATGAAATGGTGGTCTTTTTAGTGGTTTTCTAAGTATGATGATAGATGTTTTGAGCATGAATTTGGATTAGGTGATGCTCAATGATGGTAGTGATCAATTGATATCATTTGATAGATTCTAGGTAGAGACTGTACTCCCCTATTTAGGGTAGGGCCCCTCTATTTATGAGGATGATACTCACCTATCGCCCCCCCGACATGGGCCCCCATACTCTCTAGTCAAGAAGAGAAGGTACTCCTCAATTTAGGGGGTGGTTCCTCTATTTATGGGGATGATACTTCCCTATCACACTGGGGCATGGGTCCCCCCATGTTCTTTACACATATATAGATGGTACTCCCCTACACGGGTGTGAGTCCTCTATATATAGAGTGGTACTTCCACATATTTGAGCTCTCATGGGGTGTGGGTCCTCCATGAAGCATGTCTCCCTTGACTGTGGAGCATAATATCAAGGAGGGGTCCCCTTCACACAAATTCTTGTTACACTAGAAGAATGGTTCCAAATTATGGCTCCCTCGGTTGTAGTGTATAGTGGTGAGGTGCATAACCCTCTACAGGGTTTCTTATGTGGTTGTGCATGATGTTGAAAATCAGAGATGGGACTTTGGAGATGTAGGAAGAATCATTGTTCCTATATAGGTTGTGGATATTGATATTCCCTTTATCTCTCATTTGGGCTTCTTATTGAGCATATCTGGATGTTTATGGCTGTTGTATTAGTTTCTGATTGACATGAATTTATTAGGTCAATCTGACTACTATTGCATCTCTCTGTCACTAACTTTCACTTTTTAGGGAATCCTATTAGGTTTGTATATACTCACCCCTAAAATATATTTTCTTACATGTGTCATGTCTTATATAGATGATGAAAAGATTAGAAGTGATTTTGTTGGAGCATAGGGATACTTAGGTGCATAGGCCACATATAGTGGTAAGGCTTGGAGATCAGGAGCCGAGCTCTCTCAAGTATTTTGTATTCCAGTTGTTTTCTATTTGGGACTTCATTTAGGGATGGACATGTATTTTTACCCTTTATAGTTTGGTTGTTTTCTATTACACTCATATGTATTCTCTAGAGTTTATTATATACAAGCTTTATCTCTAAATGTTAGTCTTTACTTTATATTCCTCTGCACTATTTCCTGGCATATTGGAGGTAAGATTGGGGTTGTGGCAGTTCGACCTTTGGCTGTCCAAGTGGGCCCTACTGGGCCAGGTCATTAAAATTGTTGTTTTTATATGAAAATTTATCTAGGATATTGATGTAGTTCATATCAGTAATGATTCTATCTCATTATATTTTTATAATACTACAGTAATGGTTCTAGCTATGGAGCCATGGTCACATCAATTAACGAAGCATATACTTCATATGTATCACCTATTAAGGGGTATTTATCATAGGGGTGAGTTCATAGTAATAAGATTTTGCATAGAGGATAATGTGGTGGAACTATTGACTAGATCCTTACCTTAGAATAATCATGAATTTCATGTGAGTGATATAGGTCTAAAATTTCTTAGCAGTTGGCTCTAGTGCATGTTAGAATCTGTTGAAGTTGGTGACCTAAAACCAACTAAATTTGTACTTTTGATTACATGTATATTCATAGACCTGAATATTAATTAATATATTATCACCCGATGAGTGTTCTTATCTGTAACATCAATGCGATAATGGTCTTATAATATTTATTGCATTGAAATGTTATAACAGTTCCTTATTATAATGAAAACCTTAAAGTGTTATGCCAATATTCTTAAATATATATCCTACAATTGGATGAAATCTATGTGATATAACATATATGATGTTTGAATATTAGGTGTTAAAGGCTCATAATAAATAGATACCTTTTCTCATCTCACTTGGAAATATAAAATTAGGGAGGTTATGATAAAAGTCCCTCCAATATGAATTCCACATGTTATATGTGTCATTGGATATTCATATCCACAAATGTGTGTATTTTTCCTTAGTCTTGATATTATTATTAATGTATATAATGAATCACATAATTTGATGAAATATCAAAAACCATGATGACATATTATCATAATGAAGATGGATACATTTGGTGCATCATATGTGATATGACATTAATTGAATAAGTCAAGAAACGATTTGTCACTTTCAAGACAATAATTGGATATCTCAAGCCCTTTGATTGAAATAAAACTATCTAATTAAGTCCATGACTATAGTAGTCTTTTAATGAGTTAATTCTAGGTAGTCAAGGAAAGATATATTAAGTATATAAGATGATGGCATAAGTATGAAACCTTCTTGATGAGATATTGAGACAAAGAGAATACATCACAAAGTAAGTATTCATATGAGGTTGTTGTCATTAAAAAATTAACATACCTATCTATGGGTGACTTGACATGTTTCTAGATGCTAATATTGAACTTTAGGAAAGACTTCCCAATGCCACTTAGAAAGATACCTAGAGTGACACACACTAAGTGTATCCAAAATTTCAGTAAAAATAAACTTGAATTTTATATAGGAATAAATATTATTCCCAAAACCGATGAATAAAAATTATTCAGGTTATGCAGATCATATATATTCAATCACCAGTTATTCGAGTTGAGATTATATGTGTGTTTAATATTAATAAATATTTAGTCAGTAGTTTTTGAATTTATTATTTAGTTACTTATTGTATGAATAATAGAATGATATTTATTTATAATAATATTTATTATTCAAGGTTTAATAAATTCCATGTAGGACTGATGGGCTGAGTTTATGGCCTGATGGAAATGATGTTTTTTATTTAATATCATTTAAATAAATATACATTGATTGATTTTATAAATAATATCTAAATATCTGTGTGCTGGTTCATTCCATGTAATATAATAATAATAATATTATTATTATTTTACCTGGGGTTTATTTGGAGTTCACAATCAGATAAAATCCTTTACATAATTACCGATTGTCCAACCCTAAGTATATAACCCAACTTTTATCATTTTAAGGATTACATGAGATTTTTTATGCACAAAAAATATTATCTAAAGTTAATTCTCTCGAATACCTAGAGAGAATCTCTAAAAAACACTCTCAATAATGTGAGATGATCATCCCTCTCCTCCCTCTAAATATAAAGAGACAACCATGATTCTCTTATGAAAAACATTTTTGGGCATGGGTCCGACTACTTTTGTTGCAACCCAAAACCTTTAAATTGAACCCCTCTACTAGGACCCTTATGTCTCCTAGAAGATGCACTAGATCTTACTAAACATAAATTCATAATATGATATGTAATAGATACTTTTTTAATTTAAAAAAAAACATATAGGATAACATACTTATTGATAATTATATTAAATTAATATAAAATATGAAAAAATATATACTATGAATGCCAGATGAAGCACCCAAAGATTCTCAGGACATAACTAAATTTATAAAAATAAAATAATTATAAATCAATCAATTTTTTTAAAAATAATTCATAAATAAATTTATAAATATTAATCATTTTTATATGTAACTAGGAAAAAATTACAAGAAATCCTTCATTGATAATGAAAATATATTGTATATCCTTTAACCATCTCCCCGACCCATTGTATATATTCTTCTCATATAACTATAGTGGTCTGGTCAAGTGTTTTCTTATTAAAGTTAGTAATATATATATCCTCTCATTTAATCTTCCAAAACTTTTCAATTTGAATAAATGTAGAATATGTAAACTGCTCTCATTGAGATGCCAATATAAAGGGCACAATGCTTACTCGGTAATCTTTATAAAATAAAACTTAGATATTTACCAATATAAATTGGAAATGTTCCACATTAATTATAGAAGATAGATAAACACAATAACACCCAAACAATATATATTTCAATCCATGACCATAAATAACATTAATGATGTCCCCCAATAGTTCGTATTAATAACCCACATTGGCAGATATTCAAACAACACCACTATTTTCTATTGTTCAATTCAAATCAACATCACTAATGAGAAATAAAAATCTATTATCATCCAAAGACTTAAAATAATTATTCATAATAAATAGACCTTCAACTAGTTGGTTGATTTCATTAGTCATTTTCAGAGTACATGATTCATAAATATTGTGAATTTTCAAATTTCACATAAGAAAATGGATGAAGGGTTGTGAAAATTCACCTCAGATACATTATAAAAATATTAAATCAATTATATATATATACTTGAGTCTTGAAACACTCATGAAATTTGTTAAAATAATTTTTTTGAATCTAATTATCTATAGCATGTGGCCTTTTTCATTTCAACTCAGTGATATGTTTGCTAAATTATAACACAATAAAATATAAGTAACAAATTAAAAAAAACACAATACATAAAAAATCAACTATATAACTTATTATATCAATGGTATAACCAATAGAGATTTAAAAAAAATGTATTAATGAGATTTAACCAACTCATCGTTGTCTTTATCAAACATTTCCCCTCTTCTAATTAGACCTATATTAATAAAGGATGGTTTATATAAATTTGTTTCAACCACATCAATACATGCAGCATAGGAATCAGTGCATTCATCCATCAAACAACCCTTGGAAATAAAAGCTTCCTGATGTGATTTGTTTCACACACACAATTTTAATGTATTCAAGAAATGATCTATTGGATATATACATGTGAATTTCATGAGATGAATAGCTACGAATTCACCGGTAAAATGTATAGTCAAGTGGAGTATGAAATAAAAAAAGAAAACAAAAATAGTTTCTCCAAGCGACATAGTGTAAGAAAATTTTTATCCTATTACTTTTTCAAATCTCCTAGGTGATGATTTATTGAATAGAGATGTAAGAAAAAAAATTAGAAACTTCAATCAACAGATCAGTAACATGGGTTGGTAAACAATCATGAATTATAATTGGGATTAAATATTAAAGTATAATATTATTATTGGGTCATTTTAGCCTCTATAATGTGATGATTTTTACATTGAAACACTTGTAAATTTTAGAACAATAACCATTAGGCACCTTGATCATATTTATAATTGATAATAAATACCTATTTATCTTTTTACTCATTGTGCACTGTGAAATAGGAATGCATTCCCTATTATCCCAACCCAAGAATAAATGTAAAGTTTTTCTCAATACCATTTATGGTAAATAAAATTGAAAATTGGTAGTATCCTTTTATTTTCCCTTGATGACCAAAATAGTGTACAATATATTTGTTTAGAACACTTGGGATATGGCCAACATTGAGAGGGGGGATGAGTTAGTGTTAGTGAATTATTTCCAATTAAAAAATTTATCCCTTCATCACTTATTCACTTATTTAGTGAATGAATCACCCACTATTTCTCTTTTGGTTTTCATGTATATAATGATAAAATAGAAATCATAAAAAAAGGGAACCCAAGTTTGTTAGCGAGGTTCACCTCCAATATGGATAACTATATCCCCAGTATACGAGGGTTGTTATCGCACTCACACACAACATACCTTTAATTATTAAGTGAAATCTCAAGTAATGGTATATCCTTGGACCCACAATCACTATAAAAAATTAATCTATTTGAGGGGGTTATTTTTTAGTATAGAAGGGGTTACAACCCCATCTAAACACATTAGCAATGGTTCTGAGAAACCACCGCTAATGTGTCTACCTACTGTTGTTAGAGACGACATTGAAGAACCACTGGTAAACTGATGGATAATTTAATGGTAGTTACATTATAGGGGTTAAATCCTCCCGAATTTCACTACAAAATCTTAGTTTAGAGTGTTTTTAACCTCCTATAATGTATAAATCAAATTAGTGGTGGTTGGAAACCGCCTCTAAGTGAGTTATATTCCCATATATTAGGGACATTTTTTTGAAATTCCCACTAGTTTAAGGCCATATTAGAGGGGGTTTTAAACCCATCTAATTGATCCATATTAGAGGCAGTTTCAAATAACCACCTCTAATTATTTATGTTTTGTTTTTAAATATCCAACACCCCTCACATTCCCATCCCATTCCCATTTTAACCATCCCTCCTCTCCCGTTCATGTCCCTCTCCCATCCCTTTCCCCCATTCCCGTTTAACCAGACCTCCTCTGCCATAAACCACCCATCCTCTCCCATAAACTAGCTCTCTCCCATTCCGGCGTGCGTACCATGTCACCCCCTCTCTCCTGTCTCATGTAACCGTGTTCACCCGCGCACCCGACCAACCCTATTAAATTCAAGATCTCCTTGTATTTTTTTTCCTAGAGGGTTTCGAAGCTTTGATCTCAATAATAAATCACCAGTGCTTATACGAACCAAGGAAAATGAATTTTTTTATTATTTATACTCATTATTATATTTATATATATTAGGAAGCTAATTCAAATAAATTTTATTTCAATAAATATATAAATACATATAAAAATATAACCTATATATATTTATTGTATATAAATTAATATATACATTTTTATATTATTTATTTATGTATGTATATTATAATACATTTATATTATATTCAATTTATATATTTATATAAACTATATATTTTATATGTGTATTCACATACATTGGAGTATATATATTTCATAATTCTATTTATGTTATGTACATACAAATATATATATAAATATATTTATGAAAATTATTTATATACTTAAATACATATTTATATATTATGTATATGTTTATTTATATAATATATATAAAATTATTTATTTAATTTATTTATACAATGTCTTTAAAAATATAGTTTTATATGGTATTTCAATACATATATTTATTATTATGTACATTAATATATATCTATTTGTATAAAGTGTATAATATTTTAAATAATTAATATATAATTAATATTATATGGAATAAATATATATGAAATACAATTTATAAAAATATTTATATTTTATATTATTAATATTATATGAAATAAAATTTACGTAAATATTATAAATGAAATAAAATTTATACAAAAATTTATATAATTTTTTATGAAATACAATTTATACAAATATTTATAAAATGCATTTCAATTCATATATTTATGATTATACACATTAATATATATGTATTTCAATAAATATAATTGTATAATATTAAGTACATTAATATATATTTATTTCAATAAATATAATTTTATAATATTGTGTACATTAATATATATTCATTATTATAAATTATATATCATATAATATTAATTATATATAATATAAAAGTATAAATATATTATTTAAAAATATATTTATTATTATTACACCTATTTTTTAAACTATACAAATTATTTGCTGGTTTTATAAATACTATAAATTTATATATTTTATGATTTATATTGTACATATATTATATTAAATAAATTTATATTATATATTTATGTATGTAATTATGTATATTTATGTCATATCATGTATACACATATATATACACACACAAAATTAAATACATACATATATTTGGAAATATAACATATAATTAATATATATATATATATACACATATATATATTTACTAAATCAATTTATAATTAATATGATATACTAAAATATTTAAAAAATAATTATAATATATATATAAATTTATATATAATAAAATATTTTATAATATAATATATATATATATATATTTCTATTTAATTTTTTCTATATTATATATATTTGTGTACATAATATAATATAAATGTATTTATACATAAATATACAATAAAAATGTATTTAGTTTAATTTATGTATAATATAAATCATAATAAAAATGTATAGTATTTATAAAACCATAAATAAATTTTATATATTTGAATAAATACATTTATAAATACATTTATATTATATATACATATATATATATATATATATATATATTTGTTTATTTATATAAGTATTTATTTAAAGTATTCATTGAATGTCTTTATGTATATATATATATATATATCTTTATAAATAATTTAAATACATTTATATAACGTGTCTATGTAACACACACACACACATGCGCATGCACACATATATATTATAGAATTTGACTTTATATGAGATTATTTTAAAAAATAAATAATTATTTAGATGGGGTTAAAAAACCCCTCTAATCAAAGGGATTGGTATCAATTCATGACCCCCCTCTAATTTCTTAAATTAGAGGGGGTTGAAAACCCTATTCAATGTCATAAATTAGAGGGGGTTCACTACCCCCTCTAATATATTAAATTATAAGGGGTTAAAACCCTCTATAATGGCATAAATTAGAAGGGGTTCAAACCCCCTTCTAATTTCTTAAATTAGACAGGGTTCACAACCCCCTATAATTTCTTAAATTACATGATGTTCAAAACGCCACCTAATCTAAGGGATTAGCGGCGATTCATGACCCCCCTATAATTTCATTAATTAGAGAGGGTTCAAAATCCCCTCTAATTTAAGAGCTTAGAGGGGGTTGTGAACCCCCACTATTTCTATTAAAAAAATAAATCCCAATATATATATATATATATATATATAGACTCTAATATCCAAACGAATATTATATATATAGTGCCTCTAAAATTAAATCGAATATATAGCACCACTAATTATTAAATTAATAGTATTTTTGATATAACCACCTCTAATATCCATCAAAATATTCAAAAAACAAGGATAAAACTTTTATTGGGGTTTGTGAACCCCATTTAAATTCAATGATTTGTGGGGGTTGTGCATAACCCCCTTTAAAATAAATTTAGAGGGGGTTGAGAATAACCCTCTCTAAAAAACCGCCACTAATCTGTAGTTTTTTGTAATGAATCCTAGAACCATCCAGGTATAATTAAATAATCAACTTACTTTTTTTGGATACAAGAATAGACTCACACCTCCTTGAAGTAATATCAATAACATGGACTAATGTCCCTCTTGGAAAACATTGACATGATATTCTTCCTAAAACTGAGGCAATCATAAGGGTTGCCTCAAATTACTTTATACATTATGATATAAGTATATCATTGGTTGGTAACCTCAAAATTATTATTCATCCCTAATAATGATCAATAAATGATAGGCTGATCTCTCACTTCCATCCCATCTTATTCTTCATTGTCAAGGATCAACCCTAAAATTAATGTTGTGAATCTTAATCTTCAACACATTGAGTATGCAATATAATCATAGGGTCAATTGTCTCTCTCTCTTACATACACCCTATCTAAAATAAAATAATTTATCATCTCCTTCCCCTTTCTTATTTGACTCAAGTGTCTTGATTAATCACAGTAGTTTCGAACACACTTTTTACATTCTTCTATAATTATATATTCAAAGTCATGTAAGAATATTTCCACATTCAAATATTGAAATCTTTTGTGATTTTTGGTAATGTATCTCCTCCATAATAAGGGTTCAATATGTATTAGAAGTTATTATTGATCCAATGGATGACTCATATTTTTTCTAATTCAAGTAATCATTCGCAATGTACATAATGTGAATGACAAGACCAATGTATCTTTTTCGAAGAATATTGACAAATGATTTTGTCAGAACTAAGTGAGAGAATATTTTCACATTAAGTTATAATTACTTTAAAAGATAATAAGAAATATTATCTTGGTCTTGAGATAATTATCTATTTGTGGTGTTGATTGTTTTTAATATGGTCAATGTATTGTCGTTGCATAATGGGGATCAAAAGCAGAACCCCTATAGAAGTGATCAAAACAAAATCCTTCAATCTCTAAAAAAATTGATGAAATTCTAGTTGATATCATGACCAATTAATCATCATGTTTTTTTCACTTTGATCGCTTCACATTCCTTCCAGCATGAAGTAATTTCTATTGTTCTTCTCAATCATGAGAGGAATAGAGGGGGAGGCAGATAGTGAAATGAATTTTTTATGCAAAATGATTAAACTTTTACCAATTTACATAATGATATATAAATAGACATGGAAAGCGTTTAATATTAATTGATTTTCTAAAGGACATTAATTTTGAATTAATCACTAATAAACCCCATGCCATGAAAATAATAATAATAATATTATTTTACTTGTGTCATGTGCAAACCCGCACAATAATAAATATCTATTTTACAGTCTAAAAGATAAATATTTATCATCAGAAAAATTATAGCCCACCCATCCTCCTAAAAATTTATTAAATTATCAAATAAACATTTAAATAAAGAATATTTATTCAAAAAATAAATAAAAATAATAATAAATAAATATTTATTCTATTCATAGTCTAAAAAGTAGATATTTATTTAATATTCATGTAACTAAATAATTTTTTTGTTTAATAAATAATTATTTATTTCCATGAGAATAATAAGAGATAAATAAATATTATATATTTTCATAATTAAATAATTACCTTGTAAATAAATATATAGTTAATATTTTAAATCGATTATTAAAAACTATATAAATATAACTTCTCTGTTTAGAGAATAATATTTATTATAATTGTTAAATATAAAACATATTTAACTAAGATCAAAGAAAACACTTTGTGTGTAACCCTCTATGCATTTTCTTTAGAGGCATTATGTGGGCTTACCTAAATTCCAAGATTACAGTCTAGCAGTTGGTCAATGCACCCATAAAGTAAATAGACATGTCATAATGAAAAACTATATACAAACCCTTATTGTGTAATATGATTACTTTGTCACGATATATCATCCATAATGTTGTAGTCTCATGTCATCAACCTATATTCTTGATTTATATTTCTTTAAATTTTTGAAATGAATTTTTCTATACACCATGGCCTTAGAATTTAACATGATAGTTCCATTTTAATCAAAGGAATGAGAAATTAAATTCCAGAAAGATAGAAGGAAAAAATTCTTCCTCAACTTATTCATTAATCACATTTCATTTGTGATGCACCAAACATACCCAACATCATAGTGAATATATGTCATAACATTTTACTATAATACATATAAGTGATAGAGTCCTAACACACATTAATAATAATATTAAAATCTAAGGATCATTACACACACTCATAGAGAGGAATGTCGAATGACATGAAAATATATGGAATTCCTACTATAAGGTATATTCTCAAAATCTCCCATATTGGAGATGACCAAGTGAAAACATAATGAGATAAATTCCCATCCATGTATGAGTACTCTATTGGAATATAACCCTCCTGAAATCCACGAACAACAACAAAATTCCCAAATAATGTTCTTTTGAAATTCTACAATCCTTCTCATTTAACCTCACTATTACCATAAACCCATGTTTAAAAACATGAAATCACCATTCAAAAATAATTGTAGGATAAAATAAAAAAATTGAAGAACGCATATAAATTACTTGGTTGAGACAAAAAATCCTACATCCACATGAGAAAACTACCCCTACTATAATAAAACGAGAGTATAAGAGATTACAATCACTCTCACTCATAAGTCACTCTATACAATAGCTCAAGTATAAAATTCTAATATCTTGTATAATACATCATATGAATGATGGCCTCACCTCATATTTATAGAGGGTTTTATCCAATAAAAAGGTTCCACCACCCTATAAGATTTTTGACTTTCCTTCCATTGATCAAGAAAACATTCAATACATTATTGAACCTTTAGTTTGACTGCTGACAGCTAGTGAACTTTCATGTTTCCCATGTACTGAAATTTTTCTTCCAATACCTCCAATTGAACATCAGAAAAACATGCATAAATAAAAATCCAACTGTTGATAGAAACCTTATTCCAAAAAATAATCCTTTGGGAAACTCCTTTTAGAGAACCAAAGATACTTAAAAAATCCCAACCATCTCCCACTTGAATAATTATTTAGGAAATCCACCATTCTATCATTACATGTAATCCTACCTATCTCATTTTTTTTCTGACAAGTCCAACTAAGGCACAATAAAACCAAATAATTTCTTAGACTAAAACCTTTGTGAACATGTCCACAAGATTATGCCTTCCAATTACCATCTAATGTTACAATACCATATTTTATAGAAGATTTTGAATGATATAGAATTTAAAGTTGATGTGTCTTATCCTTGAATGAAAAAAGAGGTTCTTAACATAGTTAATGGAGACTTGACAATCATAGAAATACATTTCTCCTTCTGATTCATTCAAGAACCCCTTCAACAATCACATAAAAAAATTCATTCATGAGATCCTTCAACAGTCACATAAAAAATAAAAACTCCTTTCCTACTTCTATAAAAGAAACATATTCTATTTATATTGTTAAAAAAGTAACCACAGACTATAGTTGAGACATCCAATAGACATTAACCCTTCTTAAAGTTAATACAAAACCATCACACTCTTCAATGAATCCACGTCTCCAGTAAAGTCTACGTACAAAGAACCCTTCAATGGATCATTATCACTAAAATATAATGATGTATCTTTTGGACATTTTGGATATAAAATGATCTATTTAATATACTTCTAATTCATCCTTACAGGATTTTACATGAAATGACTCACACATCCTATTTTAAAGGAAATATGAGGTTGTGTGAAAATTATTGCATACATCAAACTTCTGATGGATGAACCATAAAGAAACTTTTCCATGTTTGAGAATTCTTCTTATAAATATGGTCCTTATGACTTTGAATGTTTAAATTATTTGATGGGGGGAGTTAAGAAAAGTTGATATTTAATCATTCTTAATCTTTTAATGACCTTAAAAATGTATTACTTCTAAGATAACACCAATATTTCAACTTCCCTATCCCTCTCAATTATCATCCAAAATATTTTCGTAGAATGTACTAGATTCTTCATCTCAAACCATCTGGATTATTTTCTCTTCATCTCCCCAATCCATTGAATTTCAGTTCTTTTAAGCAACATATCATCCATTTATAAAATTATTATAATGAATGTTCTATAATCCCATTTTGTTGGATAACCGAAGTGATCAAAATCACATAGAGTGAAACATTATCTAACAATGAAAGAACCAAAATTTTGATTCAATTGTCAAGGGGATTGATTCAACTTGTAGATGATTCTATTCAACATTGAAACAAGTTCATTCTTCTTCTTCCAAAAATCTTCAAAACCCATTGGTTGAACAATGTTTTTCATAAAGCAACCTGGATTTCCTAACTAACCCAAACCTGAGTTATCTCAATGGGAATTTCGAATCCCTATGAGTTGGTGACAAGCACCTGGGTATCAATAACTACATTAGGGAATGCTTTTTTTTTAAAAATAACTTAAAATAAGGATAAATAGATATAAAAAATATAGGTATACCAAAATTTGTCAACATTAGAAAAGTTACAACAATAAGGAAAAAATGTGTTTGAAACCTTCAAAAATCAAAGGTATACAAATACTATAAAAAACCCAACTCCATCTAGCATGATGCCACATACCGAATCGCACACCCTACTAATGAACAAACCCATTTCCACCTTGAAGTGCCTTTACTTAACCTACATCAGACATAAAATGGCCTATATACACCCCAAGGTGTATGTAGGGTGTGAGTAAAACAAGCCTAGTAGGATCCCATCAGGTGTTTCATAAGTATACTTTACAAAATAAACCAATATGCTTGATGCAATATTATTTTATGCATAATTTCGACATCAATTATGGTGAATCAATGTATATTAATGGGGAAAATGTGCTTATAATAAAATATTATTAATTAATTGAAAAATTTTTGTTGAAATTTTAATTTTATTAAAAAATCATTAGAAATTATAGTTTATGAGCATTACCTAATTTGATATTATGTTCTTGGTCTTTCCCATAAATTTCCAAAATCTTCATTTCACTTGATTGCTATTGAAATATTAAAATATATGAATTATTTATTTAATTGTGAGTTTCTTTATTTAAATTAATAATTACATTATTCCTTGAATAGTTTATTTTTAAATTTATTCTTAAATAATAATAATAAGTGATTTACATTATTCTTGGTGTTTAATAATACTAATCTATTGATGTTCATGTTTAACCCATTTTTATTTAGTGTTATCTTAATTCAATTTCCAATTATTTCTATTTAATTTTTTTTGTATTTTTAATTTATTAATTTACTATGTTAGCTTATTTTTAGTATTATCATCAATTTACTTATTTGGTTTTGAATTCAATAATTGTATTATTATTTTTTACTTTAGTGAGAGGTGATAATATATATAAGGAATATTAATTCTTTTTGTAAAATTATTTCAATCATAAGTGCACAACATATATTAGATAAATGTTTGGAGGAGCTAGTTGGATATTTTCTATCTATTCACATAAGATAAATTAGGGTGTATAAGATCTTTATCAGCTACTTGCATAAAAGAATTCTCATCCATGTAATATAATCTATTACACGCTACGTTCCTTGTAAGATAATTCATTATACCCACATAATAGAATTTCTTTTAAAAGGTTCTGATCATGCTCAACCAAATCATCAAGGATAACCAAAAAAAATCTTAAATTTTACAACTTCCTTGAGAGAGACCGTAAGAAGGCTAAAGCCACTTATTGCCTGAATGAAGTCGGGTTCTCAAATATTCCCTAACATAAATATGAGATATCATGAGCATTTGGGATTATTAAAGGATCTAGGTCAAGAAAAGCTTGTTAAAGAAGAAAAATAGTAGAGATCAATCGAAGACACCTTAATTCTAATGAGGATCTTGATGATGCTTCTAGGATATAATTGAGGTAGAGGATTCCATTGTTTATTACAAGATTGGATCTGTAAAGTAAGAACTTGACATCTAAAGAGATATTGGTTTTTTTATTTGAGGAAGGGTAAATCATTCTACCCTGATAAAACTAACCACAGGTCACCTTTTATGTATTTTTGTTTCTGTTATACCCTATTTTCTGGTGAGTATCAAAGAAGAACCTAAGTTTGAGGATGACCTGATTCATGAATGTAAAAATAGAAGAAGGGAGTATATCACAACTTAATTATTCTCAATATAAATCAAACTCATTAATGGATATGATGGAAATATTTATGAATATAGAAAACCGAAAGAAATTGGAGCCTAAGATCAATAGGTATTTTCACCTATGAACATGAAGAGAGGTTGAAGTTGGGAAAATTTGAGTTAGGAAACAAGATGTTAAGTGATGATGAATTTATCTGATCACCATTGATAAAAACAAAAATTTTAAAAACCTAATTATTTAGGATGAAGGTGGATCAAATAAGCTACCGGGTGCCTTCCAATCCTGATCTATGTGAAGATGATGGTAACCAAGATCAAGATCTATAGCGAACGTGAATAATTTATCTACCAATTTTTTGTTTGTTTTCTGGTTATAAGGATGAAGGAGGGGACCTCATATCACTCTACCACTATGATCATAAGTTATAGTATGATCACACATTACCAATTCATTTTAATTCCCTAATAAATCCCCAAAGTATAACATACTTGTTCAATCCTAATATTCAATATATATTTCATAATTGTGTGTCATTTGATGTTCGTTTGGTATCTTGAGCTTGTTTAATACCTTAGAGATAAATTGAGTAAGAGACTGAAGTTAGTGGTATTCTGATGCTAGTGTGTAAGGATGATGGGTTTGAGACAAGTATGAGTGCTCATTGATGAGCTAGATGAACATGCATGAGAATTTTTTGTTTTAAGGGCGAAGTTGTTTTCACTTTCTTATTAGGCGAACAAATAATGAATGACAATTAAGAGTTGACCCCTAGAAACAAGGGGATATGAGAAATTCTTGGTGATAGAGAAATAAATAATTTAATAAATAAATAAACAAATAAATTTTGTCATTGCATTAAAATGGTGGGATATGATCTTTCAGATAATGACAAAATTTTATGGAGATACAGAACATAGCAACAAGAGAAAAATTTTATAGTGAGTTTAAGGAGGAGGGATACTACTTCTTTTGTAGGATATGATGATTGAAGGATTCTATCATACCTCAACCATGTCTGAATAAGTTATTTTCTGGGAATTTTTTTAGTTTTGAATGGTGTTTTATTTCCAATCATAAATCTATTGAACTACTTACTATAAATTATCTCCATTTTTATATTATGCTGAAATTATATTGAATATTGATGAAAATATTTTCTATCATTAAATTTATCTCTTACTTCCATTCTATAATGGACATAACTCTGATCAAAGAGTGTCAATTGATGAGTGTATCAAATTTAATCATGTTGATTAATAGATTGAGGTAGGATCTCTCTGTTTAAATTTATCAATCTTTGATCGAGTATTGTGAGTACAATGAGTGTTGACTGTGTCTATAAACTTGGTGATTTTTGGGTGTATCAACTATATTTTACTGAAAAGTAATGATAACTAAGATTTTAATTATTTTTCTCAACATTTCAAGCATAATGAGATAAATATATGGTTATTATAATTCACACATTAAGAGAGTTATTAGTTTAAATTATATTTGATGTGATGAAGAAATAATTAACTAGGAAATATACTAGATTTGGAAATTTATTTTATTATATCATTTCATTTCTCTTGAACTATTTATACCAACACTCAAACACAATGATTCTTGTTTATTACTATTTTTTTCTTTATATTTGATAGTTTAAGGAAGTTTGAATATATACTATTCTATCATAGAAATACCCACTAAAACAATATAAGAAATTTAAATACATGATAGAGAAACACTTTAAGGGCTGTCTCATAAGAGACATACTTGGGTACTACTATACTATAAAACATAAAGTAAATTCCAAAGTTAGATAAAAGAGATATCTTAAAATTGATCCACTTAAATTATCAGTTTTTTCCCTAGAGGATTCTAAGGTGTTTAAAAATAAGAGTAAAAATGTTCAAATCATATCCTGTTTAAAAAAAATTTAAAAAAATTGCTAAAAAAATGTAAAAATCAATGTTGAGTTTATATGTCATAAAATAACCCTAAAATTAAAAAGTTATAAGATTCTTAAAATTTGATATAAATAATAGTTAAAAATATAAAAATAAAACAATTATTGAATTTTAAAATATTAAAAAAACTAAAACATCACAATAATAAAATTTCATTAAAATAATATACCTTTTAAAAATAGTTAAAATGGATGAGAAAGAACATTAAAGGAACTCACTATTCTTATTGTGAAAATAAATAGAAGTTCTTAAGATACCCTAAAATATCCACATGTTTTGAGCTTAAATAAAGCTTGATACATCAATTTCAAAAACTCCCTAGTCTTCCATGTGGGGATACCCAAAAGAACCTACAATAATTCCACATGGTGTGCATAACCATGAAGCTCCAAGGAGTTAGTCAAGACCAAATAAAGTTTTGGGCCTTCACCTTTTCTCTAGTTGGGGTAACTAAGGAGTGGTTCTACTACTCCCAATATACCTAAATATGGAATTTATAAAGACCTTGACCCTAGTAACCCAAAGTTAGTTGTTATGTCATTACATTGGCACTAGATTCAAAGAATCACATCCTAAAGGACTAAGTAGTTTAGTAGTCTTGGTAAACTAGACACATACTTAGATCTCACATTACATTTGAATCTTAAAATAAAACATAGTATTTTCCTCAAGTAAATCATTATTTATTCTTGCACAAACCTAAATATAAATCATGATACTCATATTTTCATCTTGGTGAAAAGAAAAATGATAAAGTGGTGAGCTCAGATGAATTGTAAGGGAATGCATACAATGGAAGCTAACAAGGCATGGATAATATTTAAAGAATAAATAATGACAAAATAATTCCATACAAATAATCACATTAGATAAAAACATATCCATGGATATCATAAAAAATCAAGTAATCACATTTATATCAACAAATTTTTTTCATAATTATGGAATTGATAATGCCAAACATTTGAAACTTATCATCGAAGCCTCATGTCAAGACATCTTATATAAATGGGAAAGACCTCGACCAAATACCCAAGCTAGTTTTTTCTCATAATACCTACCAATGCATGTAGGGGATAAGTAATTATGATCCCCACCAATCACTTAAAAGTCTAATTCATTTATCATATGAATAATCAATACATCATAATCAAAATTTCTTAAAAATCAATAATTGTCCATATCAGAAGAACTAACATACATAATATCAATAATTTTCCTAGTAAAAATAACCATAAAACATCTGAATAAATAATAATGATGATATAAATAGATTATATATACCATGAATCCTAAGTACAATAATGGTTTGATGTCATTGATAGATAGGAACACCACAAAAAGTTCATTAAAAACATTCATGATGAAAACAATATTTTCAATTTAAAAAATTACTTTTAAAAAATAAAAATTTACATAATATTGGGAAATAAATTTTATTCAAAAATAGTCTTCTAAAATTTAAAAGGAACAATCAAAGCAATTAGTGGTTATGATGGTAGATAATTATGTACATTCTTTATAAGTTAAAAAACACCCCTTTCACACTTTTGTAAAAAGGTTAAAAAGTACCTCATTCAGAAAACAATAAGAAGATTCCTTTCAATTTTTTTGATCAAAATAAAACATGGAAACAAATTTATTTATCAATTCATTTTTATAATGTTAAATACATTTTTTTAATTTTTTTTATAAAACATTGATATGGAAGAAAAATGATTTTTGACTGAAGAGAGATATAAAGTCAACTTTTCTTAAAAACATATTCTCAATCATTTTAAGTAACAAAGAGAAGAAAAATGGTACTATTATTTAAAAAATTTATGAATAAACATATAATAAGAAAAAAATTGTGTTCAGTATATATAGATCAAAGAATTCTCTTAACATTGACTTAAACATAAATAATCCTAAATAATAAGGAGATTGTAAAATAAACCCTCACTTCAGGTCCGATTTCTTTCATAGATGTTTGGAACTCATCTATAATAAATATATATTTATTAAAAATATATTATATAACCATAATTATATATATAATATCATGTATTATTTACTTATAACCTTTTATCACCCATTTATTAACAATTATTTGTTAAAATCATTGTTTCGGGTAATAACAACTTCATTTTTCATGAATGTATTGGTTTGGTAGTTTTGATCCTTATACATTTATCATAGTATTATTATATATAGAATGTTAAAAGTGATATAAATATCATATATATATTCATTATACATTTATTTAGAGTAATCCATAAAAGTTATAGATAGAAAATTAATTACACAGTTCATGGAGATGACAAACCATAAATACGCATGAATGCTGTTTCCATTTTCATAATGGATGGAATGAAAGGAAGGTAAATAATATATCACCTTTGAATAGTAATTATTATGTCATATATATCAAATATTTTCATTAAATTAATCCTTATTACCTTCCATGTAAAGTGTAAATGAAGAAAGAATCACATCGCTTCGTGAGCCAGTAGTCCGCCGTACACACGAGCGACGTTATCATATTCCCACAGAATAGAAAGTAAAAATGAATATGTGATATTATATTTATAGAAAAAAATTATGGTATGAATATTAGATATATAATTTAAATATATTATTATATTATTTCATGAGAGGCGGTGATGGAAAGCAAATTACTTCAGCTCGTGAGGCGGTAGTCCACAATACACATAATTGACCGTTTTGTTTCCATTTGATAGAAGAGGAGATGGATATTTTTTATGACATAAAAATAATAAAATCAAAATGTATGTTATATAAATTTTTTATTATATTGTAATAATAGTACATGAATGGATTTGGTAGTAGAAGAATTAAAAAGAATGAGATTTAGCGAAGACAATTACCTTCGCTCAGAACAACCTCCTTTGGATATCTCATTAAGGACCATAGGGTAGGTATTTTAAAATTAAAATAATATCTAGAATGTTTCTATGAATTTTGGAATGGAATTGTTTTAGGGGATGATCATGAAAAAGTTCTCAATAGTTTTGAAAAAGTGAGGTGAGGAAGTTCCATTTTACAATTGAGGAGTGACTTTTTTGTAAATACCTAAAACTATTGAATAATGGGAAGTCAATATCACCCCAAATGACTCAAAAACTGATAAATAAATAATTTGATGGAATATATTTACAATACAAACTTCCAGCACAAAAAAAAACACATGTTTTAAACCTGTTATTCCTCAGCCTTTATGTTTACTCACTTGTACCATTTTAGCTTTCACCATGATAACTAGTCTCTTTTTATTTACCTAGGTAATTTATCCTTTAAGATTAAAAATAAAATGTGTAAAATTAGATAATTTATAACCAATTATTTTAAATATTAAATAAAATTTATTAAATAAAAATCCTATGTGTTTAGAAAATTAATTTTAATAGGCATGTATGTAATGCGCAAAACTCCGTTTTAACGTTAACCTAAACTGTGGTTATTAATTTTTATTGTTTTTAATATTCATTAGGATAAAAAATTAAATTGAACTTATTTTTAACACCCTGAGATTTTATTAAATAGTTTTTTTAAATAAACATAATTTTTTTGATAGCTTGCGTTACATGCAGTACTATGTTTAAACAAACAACAATATATTATTGAAATATTATTGTGTGACTCTTATAAAATAACAATTAAATTGGAGGGTATGAATATGATTTAATAAATTATGGGATATATAAAAATATCTAACAAAAATATAAATTTATTTAATAATTTTTAATAAGTAAGAATTAATTTTTTTAGCAAAGTCATATTATGCGTAAAAAATTGGTTTCCTTCAAAATGATTTTTATTTATTTTTGTGAGAAGATATTAAATTAAATTTTTGAAAATTTTAAAAATTTTATATCATAAAACTAACTAATTTTTTGAAATCTTCATATAAATATTATATTAGGGACAATTTTTTATTTTTTTGAAAAGATTGATTTTCCAATGAATAGTAAAAAATTCTGATTTTTATTGAAAACTGTATTTTTGTTCTAGTCATGTAAAAAGTTAAATTTTGTTTTAAAATGGTTTTAGAGTAAAATTAGTTCTCTTTAATTTTAAATAATCCAATTAAATTTATTTTAATCCGTTTTATGTTTGAATTTACTATACAAAAATGTTTTTATACATAAAAGGCATTTTCCTAAAAAACTATTTTTATACGCAAAATATATTTTTACTTTAATAAATTAAATTATTCACTATTGGTTAATGATTATAATGATATATATATATATATTATATTAAATAAAATGTTTTAAAAATTCATATAATAATTTCACTATGCATGAGATAAGAATAAATCTTGTTTTATGCTTAAAAATTGTATTTTTCTAAAAGTGGTTTTCATCACATTTTACACATTTATATGAAAATTAAATTCTTATAATTATATTTATTGAATTTGATAAAATTTATTCCATATTTGGAACAATGAGGTTTAAATTAGGCAAATAGGAACCTTTTATTTTTAGTCAATTTGAATAGTAACCGTGGTAAAATTTATGATAATGGTAAAGGGTAAATCGAGATAATATAGGTTAAAAGTCCGTGAAAAGACCATAATTATTTATCTTAATACATATTAAATGAAGGGAATTCAACCATTATCACCTTAGTTTTTAAATTGAGTTGATTAATGGACACTTTTCTAGGAAAATGACCTATATACTATTAAAATCAAATAAAGTTACAAAATGTCGCTTAGTTTTAAATATTTCTTATGTGGCCATATAGGAAAAAAATGAAGTTATGATGAGATCAATGTGTTTATTTTAATATTAATGAAATTATTTTCATTATATAAATTTATTTATAATTTTTAGAAATTATACAATGACCTTAAATTCTTATGGAACACTGATACATTATTTCTTCAATTATTAAAAAAATGTAATAAATGATTTTAAAAATATTAAAAGTAATATAATTTGTGTGATTCAATTCATGATATTAATTTTCTTTATATAAATATGAAATATTTGTGTTATTTTAAATAATTAGATTCAAATTTCATCATCTTATTTATGTATTTTAAGTGAGATGAAATGAATGGTGTCTAAATTGGAAATAATGATATTTTATGAAAATAATATTTTATTAAATTTCTTAAAAATTATAAAAATATTAAAAGAGGAAAATGGGGATAATATTTGGTTGTTAATGTCATCTGTTACCCATATATAATCCATATGGAACCATTTTTATTCTGAATGACTATAATATATTTTATTTTTTAAGAAAATCTAGGAGTTCCCCTCCCCTCAATTACAAAAGGACACCCATCATTCATCATCTTGACACCACTCAGAGAATTATAACTCAACAAAACTCTTATAAGTTCTCTTATATATTCCCATAACCACATTTTAGAGGTTCTAGTATTCCAAAAATTCCAATTGAATAGATCTTAAGAGGTGATATGAAGGAGTTATTTCAATGAAGGGGAATTTCTGACATGTACGAAGGAACTCAGACTTAAAGTAATAGATTTTTGTCCCACTTTTATTTTCATGAGACAAATTTCATATTCACCACTTTTTTTTTTATGTTGTGTATATACTACCCATAAATTTCATTTATTATTCTTATTATAAATGTTACGGGGGTATAAAATTTCATTCAAGGTTATTTATTTCATGGGAGTTATGTGATTCAAATGTTTCCAAAATAGTTAGGGTTTCATGTTACAATTTCATTATTTATGAGGATTGTTTATGGTTAATTTATTTTGATGAAATATTATGATTTATATCCTAAGAAACCCATGAATTTTATTATACAATGGTTATTTCATGAATGTAAATGTTTTCATTTCATTTTCTTTACTGTAAGTACTCAAGAGATAGAAAATATGTTTTAAAAAAAAATGCACTTTATTTCTCTCTTTAGTTAAAAAACCTTTTTCTTCCATATTCATGTTTTTTAAAAATGTTTTTACTATTCTCATATTATTTTTTAAATTCATTTTTACACATTTTTGACTTAAAAAATGATTTTAAAGTAATTTTCTTCCAATTTTCTAAATGAGGCACCTTTTGACATTTTACCGAAAATGTGAAAGGAATGTTTTCTTTTAAAATAAACTATATGAATATAACTTCCTAGAGTCATAATATATCAATATTTTTAAGTTTATTTTCCATGTTTCCAAATTCATCTTCAAATAAAAATTTATCCATAATATTTTATAAATTTTTGGTTTTTAAATAAGTGATTTCAAAATGGAAAGGTTATTTTCCTGAATAATGATTTAATGATATTTTAATTTTATTTTTTTCATCAATGATAATAACATTTAATTTCACATATGATTTATTGGGGAAATTATCCAAGGATACCATCCCCATTATCTATATGGATGGTTTGTGTTTGTGTTTATGATAACATGATATCTATGAAACCCATTCCTTTTCCATGGGAAATACTATGATAAAATGATGAAATGTTAATAAAACATATTCCTTTTAAATGAGTTGTTATAAAAAAAATATTTATGAAACACTTTTCTTTTTATGGGTTATAATATGAAAAAAACTTATTATATTTTTTTGAATTAATGTTTGGTTTTAATTATGTGATAGTGGTTATGTTACATCCAAGGATGATGGTCACATTTTATCCAAGGATGATGGTTACATTATAAAAAAAGGTTGTAGTCACGTTATAACCAAGAATGAGTGGGGCCTATATCTACCTCCAATGTATTAGGTAAATATTGATATCTCATAAGATAAACTAGACTAGAATGAGGAGGTAATGTAATGATATGACCCACTGGGGCCCACCTGACCAATGGAAGGCCGAGCTGCCCCAACCCTAAGCCCACCTCCAATAAGCCAAGGGATGATGATAAGCACCAAGAATGAATAATATAAATGGGTGACCTTTTCCTATTTCACCTTTACACATGCACCCAAATATCACCTTGAAACAGTGATATGAATAATAAAAATGTTTGTAACATCTATAGTAAAACCGTTCATGCAATAGCCTTCAGGTAATACATCAGACACTACTAAAAGAACGGCCTATATCAGCGCTTAAAAAGGGCTTTAACAGCGCTAATATAGGGGGGGGGGTCCCTTTTATCAGCGTTCTGAAAAGCGCTGATAAAGGATGCTTTTATCATTGCTAAAAAAGCACTGATAAAAGACCCCTTTATCAGCGCTTTTTTTTAGCGTTGATAAAAGGGGCCTTTATCAGCACTTTTTTTAGCGCTGATAAAAGGGGCCTTTATCAGCGCTTTTAAAAAGGGCTGATAAATGTCAAAAAAATTTAAAAAAATAAAAAAAATTAAAAATAATACGGGGGGAGTGCTTTTATCAGCGCTTCACACCCCTTTTATCAGCGCTAGGAGGTCTCCCGCGCGCTGCCCTTCCCGCGTATCCCCCATACGCGTGCACCCCCTTCCGGCACATCCCCCATACGCGCGCACCCCCTTCGCTTCCACCCGAACTCGAACCCGAGACCTTCCCCCTTTCGTGACCGCACCTTTACCACTATGCCATTTCATTTTGTTCTCTATTTAATGATATATATATATATATATAGTTATATTTATTCATATTTTGATACAGATTCATATTAATATAAATATATTTATTCATATATTAGTATATATATATTAATTAGTATATTAATATATATATATATATTTAGTTATAATTTATTATATGCATATTTATTTGTATATTAATCTACACTTATAAGATTAGTTTTAAATACATTTATGAAAAAATATTTTTTTATGTGTGTTTATAAATAAATAAATAAATACATACATACATAGATAGATATAAACAACACACACACACACACAAAGACACACACACACAAAAAGACACACACACACACAACCACAGATATATTTACGAATAAACACATATATATGTGTATTTGAATAGCCATAGAATGTACTTATAAGATTAGTTTTAAATACATTTAAGAAAAAATATGTTTTTGATGTGTGTTTATAAGTAAGTAAATAAATAAATACATATATATATACATATATACAACACAAAGACACACACACAGACACCCACACACACACAGACATATATATATTTACGAATAAATACATATATATGTGTATTTGAAAAGCCATAGAATGTTAAAATGACCATAAATTATAATCTAGAATTCCGTTTCAACGCCCCAACCAGTAAAATGGAAGAAAATGAAACAATATTCGATATGATATGTGGTACAGGCCTAACGGAAATCCGAATCAGAAGTTATACTTGTTTGAATGTTAACAAATATGGGTATCCCGACTAAAAACTCAGTTTTGGAGGCCTTCTAGGTCTTTTTTGGGCTTGAAAAATGTGACAAAGGGTTTCCCTAGGTCACTAGCGCGTAGATCTCGTCGCAGGCTTCGATTTGATATGCTGTAGAGCTCAAATGGACACCCGGATCAAAAGTTATGACTGGTTGAAGTTTGAGTTACATTTTCAACATATTTTAGATCTTTTATTAATTGTTTTTATTTTTTGTGTCCTCAAATTGTTATTAAATGATTTTTAATTGATAATAATTAGAAAATTATTAATTAATAATATTTTTTAAAATATTTTGAATCCATTTTCACTAAATTTCTTATATATTAAATGTAATAGTCTATTTATACGTATCTATAACATATTTAAAAAATATATATTGTATTTATATCAATATAAATATACTTATATAAAAAAATATTATTTTTCATGAAAAAATATTTTTTTTTGAAACTCAACATTTATCAGCGCTCAGTAAAAGCCCTGATAAATCCACCATTTATCAGCGCTACTTAAGGAAGCGCTGATAAAGGGGTAGCGCTTCCCTTGCCAGTTTTTGGCGTATTTATGGTACAAAGGGGAAAAATACATGCTCAACCAGAAATGAAGTCCCGTCATGAAAATAACTGGAATAAAGAAAATATGAGAGATCCTAGATCATGATCTCTATTAATGACCACTATGCATGGTCTATGAACCTGGGTAACCCACTCCACCAATATCACCACCGATATTTTTGTCATCAAGATAATACATGACACATGCGAGAAAATCCAATTCTTTTTGTTGTTGATATTTTGACATTGTTTTTTTATAAAACGATGTTAAAGGTAATGAGTTGGGAATTTTAAAGTAATATTACATTAAAATTTAAGTTAAAATTCTTTTATTTTGACCTTTAATTTCAGTTTTCATGAAGACTAATGTTTAAAGATATTAATTTTTTTAACATCGATTTTTATTAAAACAAAAATTAAAAAAAATATACACAACTTTTTAACACCAGGTTTCAGAATAAATAACAGTAAATTATACATCTTTAACATAATTTTTTTTTGAAAACATACATTGAAGATCAATTTAAAAAATCTCTAATGTCAGTTTTTAAGAAAACCAATGTTAAAAGTCTTTTAAAAAATATACCCACAATCCAAAGCCTTATTTTTCAATCACTAGAAACCCTCTATCTCGATTGAATCTTGACTAACGCCACCATAGATGGCTTCAATGATCCTTAAAGACCATTGATTCTCTCTTTAAATTGATTTGTATCCACTTTTCACATTATTATTTTTCTTTAAACCCTATCTTGACTGAAACATGATCGACGATGGCACTAACGGATTTGACGAACCTCAACGACCTTTAATTCTCGCTTGATTTTGATTTTTATCCAATTTTTGTATACTTTCTCTTGGATATTTGATCCTTAATTAACATTCCATGATCCTCAAGCTAATACAGTCGACCTATAACTGTTATTTTTGGTTTTTTTGTGGTTTTAGTATATTTTTAATCATTTTCATCAATCTTGAAACATTTTCTTTCTTTCCACAGACTTCGATTGGTTTTATTGGAATTTAAGATTCATTTTGGATTACCAAGTTCCAAAATTTGCTTGTTTTTTTTTTAATTTTTTTGAAAATAAATTATATATAATTGTATGTTATCATAATGTTTTGTATGTTATTATATATTTTTATGTTTACCTAGTCGTTATGATAATTTTATGTTATAATAATTGTTTTTAATATATTTTTCATAACACTTTGTATAATGTTTTTATGATATTCATGTATAATTGTTTTTATAATTGTTCAAATAATATTTCATATAATTGTTATGATAATTTTTTTTGTAATTTATTTTTATTTAATTGTTTGTATAATATTTTTTTATAATTTTTTTTATAATTGTTTATAATTCGGGAGATATATTTCAGAATTATTTATAAGTAATTTTTTTAGTTTAATTTTTTGTTATGATAATTGTTTATAATTGTCACGACCCGTCCTCGGGGCCCATGCCGTGACTACCCCAAACCCGCCTTCCATAGGCCAGGGGCTGGCGACTAGCACCAAAGGAGAAAATCCCGATAACTGGGAAGACAATGCCTTTATAAAAGTAAACAAAACACCACAGAGTACAAGCAGAAGCAAAACACTAAGTACAAAAGAAAGTGCTGAAAAGTAAATGGGCCAGAATAAAAACCCAAATGAAAGTACAACTACAACTGAACAAGGTACAACAACTGGAAGAACGGAAACGGCTCCTGGTTCGTCCTCCTCAGATCCTACCTGAAGGGTAGGTACAGATGGCGCAGCTCCTGGATCATCCACCACGGATCCTACCTGAAGGGTAGGTACAGATAGCCTCCACAACGCTCTTGCCCGTCTACCTCCTCTAAGTTTCGTCTCTCCGTGAAGTCCACCTCCGGGTACTGACTCGTCGTGTAGTCCACCTCCGGGTACCGTCCAGTCCTCGAACACTCGGCCTCCGTCAGCACTGTCTGTCGTCTGCAACCAACACAAAGAGGTGCGGGCATAGCCCGTGCAGGGGTGAGTATAACGATACTCAGTAGGGACCCCGAGACCCTCAAGGTCTCACTAAAACCAACAAGGATAACCACAAAGAAGATCTCAATAGATAACCTCTACTTAGGTATATGCCCATACATATACCTAAGTTATCAAGTAACCCATCTCAATCATGAGGAAACACAAGGATCATGAAATCAATGGATAACCACTACCTAGTTATATGCCCATACATATACCTAAGTTAACAAGTGACCCATCTCAATCATGAGGTAAACAAAAAGGTCAAAAGTCTCAGCTCAAACCAGGATTTTCATTATCAAAACCGTAACTGCTGAAGAGACCCGTCTCTGGGGTGTAAAGTGGTCCTGTCACGACTCTGAGGTACTGCTCACTAACCGAAGATTGCTGAGGTACTCCTCCTGTCAAGTACTACGGGTTTGCGGCCAACTACCGGGCGCTCCATCCGCTGTGGGTCAGTCGCCAAATACCGGGCGCTCCCCCTAACAGCCTACAGAGGTACTCCTCCTGTCGCGTACCGCGGGTCTGCAGCCAACTACCGGGCGCTCCGTCCGCCATGGGTCTGTCGCCAAATACTGGGCACTCCGTCCACTGGGCTAGTCGACTCACTCCAAGTCGAGTCGGTCAAGCAGTCGTCAGGTCTTAGACGACTACACGGTCTCCGTACTCCGTACGATCGTCTCCGGGAGGGTCCTCTCCATGAGCTACTGGTCGATACTCCAAGTATCTCAAAGTCCCACGAAGAAGTATCTCAAAGGACCACCTCGTCATAGGGGTCTCAATGCAACAGACGACGCGTCAATCGGATGCCCGGTCTGTGAGTTACTAGCCTTTTCATCCTAGGGGCCCGGTTGGTTTCATGAGCAAACCAATCCCGGCCGTATCTCAACTGTACCCCGAACTCTCATAGGGTATACTCATAGGGACCGTTTCTCAACGAGATCATCAACGCCGCTGATAGTTCGTCAAACGGACGTCCTGTCTGAAAGATATCATCTTTTCCGTTCCAGGGGCTCGGTTGGATTTCGGGTGCAATCCAACCCGGCCACTATCCAACTGTATCCAAATCTCGAGCGAAGTATGCCAAAAGTTCTGTCTCATCCAGAGGAATTCAACGAGACAGACGGTGCATTAATCGGACGCCTGGTCTGTGAGTTATTGGCTTTTTCGTTCTAGGGGCCCGGTTGGTTTCGTGAGCGAACCAACCCGACCGCACTCCGACGACATCCAAACCTCGAGCGTAGTAAGCCAAAATATCCTTGTCACTTAGAGGATTCCATGAAAGTCGACGGCACGTCAATCGGACGTCCGGAGCTCAAGATATAAGCGTTTCCGCTCCGAGGGCCCGATTGGTTTTGTATCCGAACCAACCCGGCCAAACCCAAAGTAATCCGAAACCTTGAGTGCGATATATCGAAACGACCGTCTCGATCCAAGGATCGCATCAACGCTGACAATGCATCGTTTGGAGATCCGTAGCCCGAGTTATGGGCATTTGAACCCAAACAGTCCGATAACGGGGGTTTCGGGCCCGGACCGATCCGGCCCGGGACCCCCCGGTCGGCCCGGCCCGGCCCGGTGTGGCCCGGCCTGGCAGACCGGCCAGGCGCCGGTTCGGCTGGGCACAGCGCGCCCAGCGTGCTGCCAGCTCGGCCTTTGGCCGAGCTGTTGGAAAGGGGGGGGGGGCTGCCCTCCTTGAGTAACCGCGGACCCCCCATTTATGGGGGGCCATTTGAAGCCGGTCGGGAGAATTTAATTCCCCCGGCTCCTCCCCTTTCCAGCTGGCCCAACCTGGCCGGCCAGATCCTTCTCAACGGGACAGGCGGTGGCCGGTCCCCTTCCAGTTCCGACACTGGCGGCCCGGTCCGGCCGCCGGTCCCCTTGCTCTGCCGCGGCCCGGAACCGGCCGCGACCCTTGTCGTCCGGCGCGTTGCGACGGCACCGCGCCCCTCCGCCGTGGCCCCACTCCGACCGCAGCGCCTTCGATTTTCTTCGACGCGACACGACGACGTCACGTTCTTAAACTTCTTTCCACGGCGCGGTGCGACGGCGCCACGCATTTCCTTCCGCATGAATCCGCGTGGTGCGACCGCACCACATTCTCCCGTACCAACCACAAGGAACCAACACGGAAAATAAGGAGGAGGGTCGGCCGTGTTTGTGCGGTCCGAACCCCTCACGTTATTCGATAACAAATGGTTTAAATCCACAAAGTTCGTTAAGTTGGTATTCACGAACAAATAAAAATAAATAAAACCCCTACCTCGGTTTCAAGAACAGTGTACATCAATGAGCCGCGGAAGGCAAGCGTCGCGGAGGTCGGGCGTCGCGGAAAAAGAACGTCGACGTCACGAAGCGAGTATTCGAAGTCGTTGACGGAGATTTCGTCGTGGAAAACCGTCGCGGAAGAGACGACGCGGAAGAAGAACATCGCGTCGCAGATACGGCGTCGCGGAAGAACCGTTGCGGAAAGAGACGTGGCGTCGCGGGTCGATGTCGCGGAGAACGAATGTCGATTCCGTTGTCGTCGAGGTGCGTCCGAAGAGGAAACATCGCGGAAGAAGTTCTCCGCGTTCTTTGGCGGAGATGTGCTTTGTTGAAGAAGAAGATGTTCTTCCCAAAACCTCTCAACGACAAACTCTAACAACCAAAATAAAATAAGTTCCTTTCTTATTTTATTAACACAACAACTCTTTTGAATTTCAAGAGTTTGAAATTCAATAACCACACACAACTCACCTCATTAAACTTATTACATTAAAGTCATAAGTTATAACTTAAGTTAACAAAAAATTAAAGTGGGAGTTGAGGGGGGTTTTAGAGAATATGAAGGGGTGGGGTTCGTGTGGGCCCCACCACCCTCATAACCTCTGAAGGGAGGTTGGGTGGTTACCCAACTTCCATCAAGAACTAAAAACTTAGAGTAAAAATAATAAAAATTGTAGAGTAATTATAAAATAAACTTCCACAATTTTTATCATCAACACTCGTGTAAACGCATCTCCGAAACAGGAGTTCCTAAGCAATTACCGGCGCTGCGGTTCCATTGGTGCCCTCGGAATTCGATTCCGGGAACCGGTTCAAAAGTTAGAAATTCCTGCTCGTTCGTTCACTGAACGTACCCGAGCTAAACTTCGGATAGAAATTCCAGGCACTCCGGGCCTCGGAATCAGGCGCTGTCAGAAACTGCGTTCTTGTAAAATTCTAAAGGAAATTAAGAAAAAATTTTACTTGAAATTTCCGGGTCTTTACTTTACTCCCACCTCAGGGCTTTACATCCCCGTAAAGTTTCAACACAAACTAGGGTCACAAAAGCGGTATAGAGCATGCATCTGAGCCTTCCGCTCCCATGTGCTCACCTGGAGGTTCCCGTACTGCCAGAGAAAGTGCACCCGAGGAATCGATCATCCTCGTAGGATCCGCTCCTGTCGACCTCGATCCCCACTGGAACCTCTATGAAAGACACCCCATCTCCATCGTCCAGCTCCTCATGGTCGATGATATGCGAAGGTTCGAGCACGTATCTCCTCAGTTGAGATATGTGGAATTCGTCGTGCACCTGGTGCAACTACGGTGAATGGGTCAAGTGGTAAACCACCCCGCCTACCCAGCTGAGGACCTAGAAAGGTCCGTTGAACCTCAGAGATAACTTGCCGCCTTGGCCACATCTTCGTTATCCTCGTCGAGGTGAGACCCGTATAAGGACATGATCGTCATCCTCGAACTGTAGAGGCCTCCATGTCCTGTCAGTATAAGGCTTCTGTCGGCCCTCTGCTGTCCTCATCCGCTCTTGGATGACCTGGACCTTCTCTAGTCTCACAAGAGCTTCTATGATTTCTTCTTTTCCGATAAGAGAAATCCGGTCTCATCCCCTGGATGAACAACATTCATTGCCTAATACAGTCAATCCTGACATGAATGATGCATTCATGCCATGGATGAAGTCGTAAGGCCTCGACGTAACTACCAAGAGATCCAACTGTCACTCTCGCCTCCAAGGGTCGAGTCACACTGTCAGCATCAGTGTGAAGTCACTAGGTCTCCTCCAGTATAAATCTCGAAAGTGTGGGTCAAGTCAACAGTTTTAACCAGGACCACTCAGTATCAACCAAAAGAAATGACATGAAATAAAAAATCACAAGGATAAGTGTCTTTTTATTATTGAAGCTCATAGTACAAAGACACGAAGCAACTACAAACAAACATCAACAAAACTAGAATCAACAGGATCCATAGCCTCCAGGTCTGGAGCTAGTCCCGCTCCTATCCATCTGCTTCCGGAGCTCCATGACCATAGGCCTCAGCTGCCTGAAGCTGAGCTCTCCTATGTCCTCCTGTATACGCACCGCTCGAAGGGTGGCTGGTACAAACTCTGCCCGGAACAGGATCTCGAAGTCTGCCTAAAGAAGTGTCGCCTCGTCATGTATCTGGAGCATCAGGCTCCACCATCATCCTACTGCTTCCTGAAGAAGGCTGGCAGCAAGGATCACCATGAAGTCTGTCGGCGTCCCCACTAGCCTGAATACTCTCACCACAGCCTCCATCCAATCCTTAGCCGCCTGCGGGTCCGTCCCTCCCTGGAACCTGGGTGGTCTCTGGCGCTGGAACTCATGCAGTGCACTCAAGCGACGTGCACCCTCTGCTGCTGGGGCTGGTGGCATCGGTGGC
Organism: Viscum album; assembly: GCA_963277665.1. Classification (NCBI taxonomy): domain Eukaryota; kingdom Viridiplantae; phylum Streptophyta; class Magnoliopsida; order Santalales; family Viscaceae; genus Viscum; species Viscum album. Next base: position 1,442,172,057 of record OY728159.1, read on the forward strand.
CCAATGGGTAGTAGTACCGCTGGTGCCTCCGCTGGTGCCTCAACTGTGATAGGGCCCTGTACTGAGGCCACGTCGCTCGGCGGGATGTCAGTACGTACCACTCTTGGGGCTCTAGCTGGTCGTCCACGGGGAGGCATCCTGAAAGGAACAAACATGACACGGTCAAAAGACTTATACCTGGTGAGCTGACTTAGTTTGAGCTGATATTTAAATAAAACTTCTGGAAACACACACACAATCAGTGTTTTCATTCACAAAGTCGGAAATCAGTTGTCAGGGTCCTGGTGTATGGATACGTCGGCCGCCCGCACCAACACCGGACTCCCTGAACTGAAAACCACACTCGGTACTCTTAACACTATCGCTTCACAGAAAGAAAATATCAGAGTTATATGTTCTGCGGTAGAACCGACTCCTCTGATACCAATTTTTCACGACCCGTCCTCGGGGCCCGGGCCGTGACTACCCCAAGCCTGCCTTCCATAGGCCAGGGGCTGGCGACTAACACCAAAGGAGAAAATCCCGATAACTGGGAAGGCATTGCCTTTATAAAAGTAAACAAAACACCACAGAGTAAAAGTAGAAGCAAAACACTAAGTACAAAAGAAAGTTCTGAAAAGTAAATGGGCCAGAATACATACCCAAATGAAAGTACAACTACAACTGAACAAGGTACAACAACTGGAAGAACGGAAACGGCTCCTGGTTCGTCCTCCTCAGATCCTACCTGAAGGGTAGGTACAGATGGCGCAACTCCTGGATCGTCCACCACGGATCCTACCTGAAGGGTAGGTACAAATAGCCTCCACAACTCTCTCACCCGTCAACCTCCTCCGAGTGTCGTCTCGCCGTGAAGTCCACCTCCGGGTACTGACTCGTCGTGTAGTCCACCTCCGGGTACCGTCCAGTCCTCGAACACTCGGCCTCCGTCAGCACTGTCCATCGTCTGCAACCAACACAATGAGGTGCGGGCATATCCCGTGCAGGGGTGAGTATAACGATACTCAGTAGGGACCCTGAGACCCTCAAGGTCTCACTAAAACCAACATGGATAACCAAAAAGAAGATCTCAACAGATAACCTCTACTTAGGTATATGCCCATACATATACATAAGTTATCAAGTAACCCATCTCAATCATGAGGAAACACAAGGATCATGAAATCAACATATAACCACTACCCAAGTAAATGCCCATACATATACCTAAGTTAACAAGTGACCCATCTCAATCATGAGGTAAACACAAAGGTCAAAAGTCACAGCTCAAACTAGGATTTTCATTATCGAAACCGTAACTGCTGAAGAGCCCCGTCTCTGGAGTGTACAGTGGTCCTGTCACGACTCCGAGGTACTGCTCACTAACCGAAGACTGCTGAGGTACTCCTCCTGTCGAGTACTGCGGGTTTGCGGCCAACTACCGGGCGCTCCGTCCGCTGTGGGTCAGTCGCCAAAAACCGGGTGCCCCCCCTAATAGCCTACAAAGGTACTCCTCCTGTCGAGTACCGCGGGTCTGCGGCCAACTACCGGGCGCTCCGTCCGCCGTGGGTCTGTCGCCAAATACCGGGCGCTCCGTCCACTGGGCTAGTCGACTCACTCCAAGTCGAGTCGGTCAAGCAGTCGTCAGGTCTCAGCCGGCTACATGGTCTCCGTACTCCGTACGCTCGTCTCCAAGAGGGTCCGCTCCACGAGCTACTGGTCGATACTCCAAGTATCTCAAAGTCCCATGAAGAAGTATCTCAAAGGACCGCCTCGTCATAGGAGTCTCAACACAACAGACGGCGCGTCAATCGGACGCCCGGTCTGTGAGTTACTAGCATTTTCATCCCAGGGGCCCGGTTGGTTTCATGAGAAAACAAATCCCAGCCGTATCTCAAATGTACCCCGAACTATCATAGGGTATACTCAGAGGGACCGTTTCTCAACGAGATCATCAATGCCGCTGATGGTTCGTCAAATGGACGTCGTGTTTGAAAGATATCAGTTTTTCCGTTCCAGGGGCTCGGTTGGATTTCGGGTGCAATCCAACCTGGCCACTTTCCAACTGTATCCAAATCTCGAGCGAAGTATGCCAAAAGTTCCATCTCATCAAGAGGAATTCAACGAGACAGACGGTGCATCAATCAGACGCCCAGTCTGTGAGTTATTGGCTTTTTTGTTTCAGGGGCCCGGTTGGTTTCATGAGCGAACCAACCCGAACGCACTATGATGGAATCAAAACCTCGAGCGGAGTAAGCCAAAAGATCTGTCTCACTTAGAGGATTCCATCAAAGTCAACGGAACGTCAATCAGACGTCCGGAGCTCAAGATATAAGCGTTTCCGCTCCGAGGGCCCGATTGGTTTCGTATCCGAACCAACCCGAACGAACCCAAAGTAATTCGAAACCTTGAGTGCGATATACTGAAACGACCGTCTCGATCCAAGGATCGCATCGCCACTGACAGCGCATCGTTTAGAGATCCGTAGCCCGAGTTATGGGCATTTGAACCCAAACAGTCTGATAACGTGGGTTTCAGGCCCGGACCGACCCGACCCGAGACCCCCCGATCGGCCCGAGCCGGGGCGGCCCGCCCCGGTCCGGGTCGGCCCGGCTGGGTGTGGCCCGGCCCGGCCGGCGGGGCGCGGCCCGACCTGGCAGACCGGCCAGGCGCCGGTTCGGCTGGGCACAGCGCGCCCAGCGCGCTGCCAGCTCGGCCTTCGGCCGAGCTGTTGGAAAGGGGGAGGGGGGGGGGGGGGGGCGCCTGCCCCCCTTGAGTAACCATGGCCCCCCCATTTATGTGGGGCCGTTTGAAGCCGGCCGGGGGAATTTAATTCCCCCGGCTCCTCCCCTTTCCGGCCGGCCCAACCTGGCCGGCCGGCTCCTTCTCAACAGGACCGGCGGTGGCCGGTCCCCTTCCAGTTCCGACACCGGCGGCCCGGTCCGGCCGTCGGTCACCTTGCTCCGCCGCGGCCCGAAACCGGCCGTGGCCCTTGTCATCCGGCGCGGTGCGACGGCACCGCACCCCTCCGCCGTGGCCCTGCTCCGACCGCGACGCCTTCGATTTTCTTCGACGCGGCGCGACGACGTCGCGTTCTTAAACTTCTTTCCACGGCGCGGCGCGACGGCGCCGCACATTTACTTCCGCATGAATCCGCGTGGTGCGACGACACCACGTTCTCTCGTACCAACCACAAGGAACCAACACAGAAAATAAGGAGGAGGGTCGGCCGTGTTTGTGCGGTCCGACCCCCTCACGTTATTTGATAACAAATGGTTTAAATCCACAAAGTTCGTCAAGTTGGTATTCACGAACGAATAAAAATAAATAAAACCCCTACCTCAGTTTCAAGAACGGTGTACGTCAACGAGCCGCGGAAGGCGAGCGTCGCGGAGGTCGGGCGTCGCGGAAAAAGAACGTCGACGTCGCGAAGCGAGGATTCGAAGTCGTTGACGGAGATTTCACTGTGGAAAACCGTCACGGAAGAGACGATGCGGAAGAAGAACGTCGCGTCGCGGATACGGCGTCGCGGAAGAACCATTGCGAAAAGAGACGTCATGTCGCGGGTCGATGTCGCGGAGAATGAATGTCGATTCCGTTGTCGTCGAGGTGCGTCCGAAGAGGAAACGTCGCGGAAGAAGTTCTCCGCGTTCTTCGGCGGAGATGTTCTTCATTGAAGAAGAAGATGTTCTTCCCAAAACCTCTCAACGACAAACTCTAACAACCCAAATAAAATAAGTTCCTTTCTTATTTTATTAACATAACAACTCTTTTTAATTTTAAGAGTTTGAAATTCAATAACCACACACAACTCACCTCATTAAACTTATTACATTAAAGTCATAAGTTATAACTTAAGTTAACAAAAAATTAAAGTGGGAGTTGAGGGGGGTTTTAGAGAATATGAAGGGGTGGGGTTCGTGTGGGCCCCACCACCATCATAACCTCCCAAGGGAGGTTGGGTGGTTACCCAACTTCCATCAAGAACTAAACACTTAGAGTAAAAATAATAAAAATTGTAGAGTAATTATAAAATAAACTTCCACAATTTTTATCATCAACACTCGTGTAAACGCATCTACGGAACAGGAGTTCCTAAGCAATTTCCGGCGTTGCAGTTCCATTGGTGCCCTCAGAATTCGATTCCGGGCACCGGTTCAAAAGTTAGAAATTCCATCTCGTTCGTTCACTGAACGTACCTGAGCTAAACTTTGGATAGAAATTCTGGGCACTCCGGGCCTCGGAATCAGGCGCCGTCAGAAACTGCGTTCTTGTAAAATTCTAAAGAAAATTAAGAAAAAAAATTTCCTTGAAATTTCCTGGTCTTTACAATAATATAAATTATGTATAATTGTTTTATATGATAATTATTTGTTATGATAATTATTTGTTATAATAATTGTTTATTATAATAATTTTTTATTATAATAATTGTTTGTTAGTTATTTTTTTTATGTATTATAAATTATATATAAGTGTTTTTTAGTTATTTTTTTAATTTTGAATATAAATTATGTATAATATGTTTTTATAATTATGTATAATTGTTTGTTATGTTTAAATGGTTATCAATATTTTATTGTTTTAATTATATGTTTTAATGTTTAAAATTTATATGTTTTTTATATATGTTTAAATATTTATATTATTAATGTATTTACCTATTATATTGTAATATTAGGTATTTAATGGATCATATTAGATAAATTTATGAACAACCAATGATGAGTATGAAAAAGGAGATGATAATTTCTTGGAATTTGTTACAAAAATCATCAAAAAAAAAAAGATTTGATTTTATTTACATGCATAAAGTGTTTAAATATGAGAAAGTTAAAGTATAAATAAACAAATGATCATCTCGTTTGATATGGGTTTAGACATAATTATACATGTTGGATTTGGCATGGTGAAAGAATAGGAAATTCAACATCTAATGTTGATGAAAATATCAAGACTGAGATAGGGGATCGTATTGAATCATTAATTCATAATATAGGCCTTTTAACAGAAGAAAAAATAGTATCATTTTAATGGTTTTATATAGATTATGAGAAACCATTATTCCGAGGTTTCAATGAATATATAGTGTTATCAATAGTTCTAATATTAGTTAACTTTAAATAAAGAAATGGGTGGAGTGATAATTTTTTTGAGTTTCTTGAAATTTTAAAAGATATACTTACAGAAGTTAATGAGCTTCTAGATTCCAATTATAAGGAATTGAAAATATAATTCCCAATGGGATTGGGGTATAAAAAGATACATTCATGCCCTGATGATTTTGTGTCATATAGGAAAGTATATAAATGTTTATAAAAAATTCCTAAATGTGGAGAATTATGCTATAAGGTGGAGGAAAATTCAACTTTGATTCATTCCCAAGTACTGGTTTCAAACCTCCTACTCAAGCAATTGGGTACCTTCCAATAATTTCATCCAATAATTCCTTCCATAATTATAGTAATTCAACTTTGATTCACTCTTACGTACCAAAATCAAACCTCCTCTTAAAAAATTTTGGCATCTTCTAATAATTCCTCATTTGAAGTGTCTATTTGAAAATGTAATTGATACAAAAAGGTTAATTTGGTATAAAAATTATTACATATCTGATTGTAACTTAGGTCACCCTGCTGATTCATTATAGTGGAAGGGATTTGATAAATAATTTCTTAATTTTGTAAGTGAAGTTAAAAATCTCATAACGGTATTGTGAAAAGATGAAATGGATCCATATCAGAGCCTTAATATCCAACATAGTTTATGACCTATTTTTTTGGGGATTTACAACTTGTCATTACATATATATATGAAGAAAAAATATGTTAAGATGAGTGTTGGATTCACCTGTTTTGATAATCGCAAATCATGTTTAAATACTGATCATAATATATTAATTCATTTTCTAATCCATTTTAATCTATATTTATGTTATTTATCCAGAACAATTTATATTTTTGGTCTCATGAATTTGTTGCATCAGATTCCAATTTACATTTCTCTAAGTAAAAGTTCACTATTAAAGGCTACTGGTAAGAGGCTTCTATTCAAGGTCACCGTTATAACTCACTTTTACTCTAGGTCACTGTTGCTAAAAGGTCACCGTTGAAGATCTACTGTCACTGTTATAAGCTACCAGTACAAGGTCACTGTCACAAGTCTACTGTTGCTCTGCTTATCAAGCTTACAGACAGAGTCACTGTTACAAGGTCACTGCTGTGAAAAGTCTTCTATTAGAAGTCCACTGTCAGACTCTTTCTCAAGTCTTCTGTTAAGAACTTCACAGTTCAAGTCTACCATTGGACACATCTACCGTTAGTAGAAGGCTACTGCCAGACAACTCCTACTGTCAATATAGTCCACTGTTGTTCAAAGTATACTGTTAGTAGAAGTCTGCTGATAAACAAACTCCGCCGTTGATGAAGTTAACTATTAAGATAGTCTACTGCTGAAAAGGTCAATGTTGAAGTAGTTTGTTGTTACAGAGCTACCATTAGAAGCCTACTGTTGAAGTCTACCGCTGATCAAGATTAATGAATGAAGCCTATAGTTAAAGGTCTACTGTGAGCCTACCGATGAAGCCCACAGTTGAAGAGCCTACCGATTAAGTTTACCGTGTTACATGCATCTGCTACCAGTCTAATGATAACCTATTCTTTACTTTACCAATTTTATTAATACTATCATAAAGGTTATGTCTGGACAATTTAATGCACCTGACATTATTTAATGATATTTTTAGGCATATCAGAAGACAGTATGAGGTACGAGGAAGACCACACGTGGTTGGAACATTTCTCTTGTCAGCCCCTGCTGAACCAAATGAGAAAAAGCTGAACTGGAAAAGTGTATATATATGAGTAGAGACAGACATCAAAAAAAGAAGAAGGTATTGATTATATTGAATATACACACATAAGAGAGACACATACCATACCTAAAATAAGATGTAATAAGAAGAACACTCGAGAACTCATTCTGAAGATCCCGGAGCTTCAAAAAGATCTGTTGGAAGAACATTTTAAAAGCTGTGGTGGTGTTCTACAAAGAGTTTCTAACCCAAGAAGCTGATCATCTCTACATCTAGAAGTCAGAACCTGGAAGTTGCGACACTCTGTTTTAGAGGCAACTTGTAGAGAAGGACCAAAACTTCATTTCCTTCATTTCAAGGAGTCCAGAGCTGATCTTCCAACACACAGAGCATTCTAAACTTCTTTCTAATATCTTTATCTCTACTGTGTTTAAGTATTTTACATTTGTGAGTAGTGTGTATGACATACACACACTGAATCTTGTGCTTGAACTGAGGGATACTGAAAATCCCCATACCAAACTCTCTTTACTTTTGTATCCCACACATAACTGTGGAAGAAGCCTAGTGTGTCTTGGTAGTTTATTTTCCCACGTATAACTGTGGTAGAGGTTTCCAAACCTAGACAGTTTGAAAACTGTTGTAAAGACCGATATAGGCTATGTATAATTTTTTAAATATAACTTCTTCGTGGAAGGTGATCACCAATTGGAGAGGATTAGGTCTTGGCTTAAGACTGAACCTCTTATTTAAATTGTTGTGTTCAACTTTCAATTACTCTGATTTACATTTATTTGCTGCTTATATTTTTAAAGACAAAAATATGTTTTTACATTCACTCTGATAGTTAGTTTTGGTTAGTGTGTATATGTGATTATTTAAGTAAGTTTGTTTCAAAAGTTGAATTAGTACTCAAACTGATTCAACTAAGGAGTAATCAACCTTTGAGAAACCTGTTGAACAATAAATCACTTATATCTCTATTGCCTTAATTAACTGGGCTGTTTAATTTGGGGGATTTTAATCCTAAAAGTTTTAACAAAAATTTTAATTGGAACTCAATTCACCTCCCTCTTGAGTATCCACTCCGACCAACATTTGGTATCAGAGGTTTCTTTATTCATACCATCAAACCAGTTTTTCAATATTTTCAATTTCTTTTCAATTGTGATTTTAGTTGTATCTTAAAGATCTCAAAATTTCTGTTATATCTAAATTTTCAGTTCTTTAAAATTTTAGTTTTCTATGGATAACTGAGTTGGGGGTGATGCTACTAACAGAACATCATTCTTTAATGGTAAAAATTATGCTCAGTGGAAGCTTAAAATGAAAATTCATTTAGAGAGTATGGAATTTGATATCTGGACTGCTATAGAAACTCAATATAAGATTCCTGAAATTGAAAGAACTGCTTTGGATGAACCTACTAAAATTTCCTACAACAATAACTATAAATCAATGAATGCCCTGTACTATGCTTTAGGGGATGAAGAATTTAATCGTATATCTGCCTGTAAAACTTCATATGAAATCTGGGACACTTTAGCTATTTCCCATAAGGGAAAAACCAATGTTAAGGAAATGAGATTGAATACCTATACTATTAAATATTATAATTCTAAAATAAAGCCTGATGAATCCATTTCTAACATGTATCTCAGGTTCAATGAAATTTTCAACACTATGAGCTCACTTAGAAAGGCTGTTCCTGCAAAAGAACAGATCATGAGAATATTAAGATGTCTTCCAGATAGATGGAGAGGCACTTCAGTTTCAATTAGAGAATCCTGTGATATTGGTGCTTTACCTATTAAGAAATTAATTGGTAAGATTATGATGTATGAAGAAGAACTGAAGGTAAACAAGGAAGAAGATGATGAAACAAGAAAGAATTCCGTAACATTCAAGACTTCTGCCTCAAAAATCAAAGAAAAATAAAAGATTCAAGTACCTATGGACAGTTCTACAAGTGAAGAGTCAAATTCAGACAGTGATGAAGAAATGAAACAACTTTCCAGAAGATTCAAAAGATTATAAAAAAAGAAGAAATTATCTAGGAAGTCAAACTTCAAAGGAAAATATGATCATAAAGGTAATTGGAAGAAGGACTGGAAAAATTATGATAAGAGTGATGAAGTTTTCTGCTATGAATGCAAAAGAAAAGGTCACATTAAAGCAGACTGACCTAAATTAAAGTTCAAGAAGAAATATGACTATAAGGACAATAAGTATAAAAAGGATATGAAAGAAACTTAGAGTGATTTAGAAGACAGTTCGAGTGGATTTGATTCTTTAGACTTAGAACAAAACAAACAAGCCAATCTATGCATTATGACAGAGACATCTGAGGTAACAACTAATTCCCCTGTGCATAATACTTATTATTTTGGGAATGAACGTGACTCTCATGATGATGAAGATATGAATAAAGAAGAATTATTTGAATATTGAGAAATGATTGAGGATACTTTTAATGAACTCAAGGACAAGTATAAGTCATTATAAAGACAACATGCTTTAAATTCAAATTACAAGTCAAATCTGGATATAGAAAAAGAAAAATTTTCTAAACTACTAAAGGAAAATACATAGATAAAATTGTCAAATGAACAATTAAGAATGTATATTGAGAAGTTAACTACTGGTAGGGATACCTTGACATAGTTTCTAGGAAAACATATTGCTCCTAAATATACAAATGGTCTAGGATATCTTCTCGGAAAAAGACAAATTAGCAAAACCAAATTTGTTCGAAAATCTAGATAGTTCATTTCTAGTTCTGGACCATATTTTGAGAAACAATTTTCTAAAGGACCTAACAAAGTATTTATGTCTCAAAATGTGTTTTTTGATTTTATAAAACCTATAAATCAAATATGGGTTCCCAAAGTTTTACTTGCTAACCTCTCTGGACCCAAGAAGATTTGGGTACCAAAATTATCCCATGTTTAATCTGTTTTGCAGGGAAGTTGTTTAAAGAGTTCCTGTAAGTCATTATGGTACTTGGACAGTGGATGTTCAAGACATATGACAGGATACTATTCATGCTTCAAGAGTCTAATTAAAGTTGATGGTGGGTATGTCACCTTTGGTGACAATGCAAAAGGAAAAATCGTCAGCTTATGCCAGATTGGTAACCCTGATACAATATTAATTTCTAAAGTACTTTTTGTTGGTGAATTAAAGTACAATTTACTTAGCATATATCAGTTATGTGATGACGAGTTTAATGTTAAGTTTGAAAATGATGCATGCAATGTTTTTAACTCAAAAAATGATTTAGTTTTCACTGCATGTAGAAATGAGAATGTATATGCTTTTGATCTAAATTATTTTTCCAAACAAAATGTTTCCTGCTTAAATGATTTTCATAAAGAGTCTTGGTTGTGGCACTGAAGGTTAGGAAACCACAATGTGCACTCACTTAGGAAGCTATCTAAGAAAAGTTTAGTTAGATACTTACCTAAATTAGAATTCCCACTTGACAAAGTGTGTACTCCCTGTCAAAAGAGAAAACAACAAAAATTTTCTTTCAAATCAAAGAAATAAGTTTCAACTTCTCAACCACTTGAGTTGGTTCACATGGATTTGTTTGGATCATCAAGAGTTTCAAGTTTAAATGGGAAGCACTATGTTTATGTTCTTTTAGATGACTTTTCTAGGTATACTTGGGTATACTTTCTAGCTCAAAAAAGTGAATCTTGTTCCTATTTTATAAAATATTCCAAGTCTGTAGAAAATCTTAGTGTAATTAGAATTAAGACCCTGAGAAGTGATCATGGCCACGAGTTTGAAGATCATGAGTTTGAGTCTTACTGCTCGCATAATGGCTATAGTCACAACTTTTCTGCCCCTAGGAAACCTCAACAGAATGATGTAGTAGAAAGAAGAAATAGGACCCTTTAGGAAATTGAAAGGATTATGCTTAATGAGTATGAATTACCTGTTTATTTTTGGGCTAAAGCTATAAATACAGCCTGTTATATTATCAATAGAGTTTTAATTAGACCTATTCTAAAAAGGACCCCTTATGAGATTTGGAACAATAGAAAGCCTAAGGTTAATTACTTTAGAGTTTTTGGTTTCAAAGTCTTTATTCTTAATACTAAAGATAATCTTGACAAATTTTCTCCCAAAAGTGATGAAGGAATTTTCCTGGGTTATTCTATCTCAAGTAAAGCCTATATAGTGTTCAATAAGAAAAAAAAATGTGTGGAAGAATCAGTTCATGTCAAATTCAATGAGACTGATCCAAATGAGCCTAAAACCACTCTTGAACACCTTGAGGAAGATTTGTCAATTCTGGACCTCAATAGTGAATCCCCTGTAAAAGTATCCAGTTCTGGGAATTTTCTAGAATCTGCACCTGCTGATTCTGAACCAACAAACAACAATGAAGAATCTAGTTCAACCCTTAATAGAGGTATTATGACTCTTAAGAATCACCCTTTAGATGCTGTTGTAGGTGATTTAAATAGAGGAACACAAACTAGAGATTCTCTAAGAAACTAGGCTGAACATCAAGCTTTTCTTTCATAGCTTGAACCCAAGAATATTAATGATTCTATCAATGATGAATTTTGGGTAATGGCTATGCAAGAAGAATTAAATCAGTTCAAAAGAAACAAAGTATGGGAATTAGTGGAAAGACCTAAGGACACTTTGACAATAGGCACTAAATGGGTGTTTAAGAAAAAAGTTGATAAGTCTGGAAATATTGCTAGAAATAAGGCTGGGTTAGTTGCATAAGGATATAGTCAAGAGGAAGGAATAGACTATGAGGAGAACTTTTCACCTGTAGCTAGACTAGAATCCGTTAGGATACTACTTGCTTATACAGCTCATCTTAATTTCAAAATTTATCAAATGGATGTTAAAAGTGATTTTATAAATGGGTATATAGTTTAGGATGTGTTTGTTGAACAACCCCCTAGTTTTACAAATCCCCATTTTTCAAATCATGTTTTTAAACTTTCTAAAGCTTTATATGGTTTAAAACAAGCTCCAAGAGCATGGTGTGAAAGGCTCATCTCTTTTCTTATTTCAAAAGGTTTTACCAAAGGGATATTTGATCCTACTCTTTTTATCAAAAGGATTTCCAAAGATGTTTTGATAGTAAAAATTTATGTGGATGATAGTATTTTTGGATCTTCTAATAATTCTTTATGTGTTGATTTTTCAAAAATGATGCAAAATTAGTTTAAAATGAGTTTAATGGGAGAACTCAAATTTTTTCCTTGGATTTCAGATCTTTCAAAATAAAAATGGAATTGTTTTGAAACAAAGTAAATATATTAAGGATATTTTTAAACTTTTTTTCTTTGGATGGAATTGAAGGCAGTGACACACCTATGAGTACCACCTGTAAGTTGGATGCTGATGAAGCTGGAGAACCAATGGATCAAACCAACTACAGAGGTATGATAGAGAGTCTACTCTATCTTATAGCTAGAAGACCTAACATTATATTTAGTGTATGTATGTGTGCTCTCTTTCAATACAATCCAAAAGAGTCTCATTTAACTACTGTAAAAATGATTTTTAAATATCTCAAACACACTCCCAACTTAGGACTATTTTATCCTATAGGAAAATCATTTGATTTGTTGAGTTATTATGATGCTGATTTTTCCGGATGAAAGTTAGATAGAAAACGAACCTCTGGGACATGTCACATTTTAGGCAAGTCACTAGTATCTTGGTGTAGTAAGAAACAGAATTCTATTGCATTATCCACTGCTGAAGCTGAATACATAGCTGTTGGTATTTATTATGCTCAAATTCTGTGGATGAAACACACTTTACTAGACTGTGGATATCAATGCAAACATGTCTCTATAAAGTGTGACAATACAAGTGCTATTAACATTTCCAAAAATCCAGTATCTCATGCTAGGACAAAGCATATTGATGTGAGACATCACTTTTTGATGGATCATTATCAAAAGGGTGATATCACTCTTGAATTCATTGGTAATGAACATCAATTGGATGATATATTCACAAAGCCTTTAAATTCTGAGAGGTTAAATTACATCAAACATGAGTTAGGTATGATTAATTTCAGTATAGGACACCTCACCGTTGGACCTCACTGATACACCTCACCATTGGACCTCACTGATACACCTCACCGTTGGACCTCATTGATACACCTCACCGTTGGACCTCACTGATACACCTCACCATTGGACCTCACTGATACATCTCACCATTGGACCTCACTGATACACCTCATCATTGGACCTCAATGATACACCTCACTGTTGGACCTCACTGATACACCTCACCATTGGACCTCACTGATACACCTCACCATTGGACCTCACTGATACACCTCACTGTTGGACCTCACCGTTGCACCTCACTGTTGGATACCTCGCTGTTTGATTTTTATCGTCTATTTTATGCGGGAATCCGAACCGTTTTTATTCCTATTCATTATTTCTATTTTATTTTGTTTTAATCCCTAAATGATAAAACTAAAGGCTACAAACATATCTCAATCCACCTTCCTCTCTTAATATCGAACATTTCTCTCGAAATCCCTAAACCCTAACTCTACATTTGAACTCTCAAACCCCTTTCAATCTCTATGGCTAGAACCAAGTGACCCCAACTGTCAATGAGGATGTGCCAATGCCAAAGAGGAATCGATCTGAATCCAGTGGCACTGGTAGTACCCCGACGAGACCTGTACACCCACATCTGACCAAGAGAGAAATATTTGCTGAGAAGGAGTTGAGTGAAGAATGGATGCTGTTGAGCAAGTCATTAGTGCTGGAAGCACTAGAATCCCAAGGATGGACCAAATGTTTTTCCAACAACAATGGGCCGTACTACCCGAATCTTATGAAGGAATTCTATGAATACCTAAAGTTCGAAGAGGAATATGATGTGCATAGGCTGGTATCTCGAGTTAATGGCAACGAAGTCAGTTTTTTGTCTGTTGAGTGGGATGCCTACTTGAGAGTTCCCCATGAAGGAGTTTATGATTACTATTCTGGAGTGGTTCCTCCAGACAGTGAAATTTTTGAGTATGAAAAAGCTCTGGAAGAGCTGACAGGAAATAGAAAATCAAGGAAGATTATTGTAGCTGAGATGAATCCTATAAAATCAGAATTCAAAATAAATAAATATCCTGAATATGGAAACTTATATTGATATAGTGTTAAGGGACATAAATAAGATCCAATTTATAAAGTATACACTTGATATGATCAATTTGATAATGTAATAAAGACAATGTGTTAGATGGTATGTGAGGATGACATACTCTATAATACCAAATGTAGGATCGAATATATAAACATGAGATGATGAAATACAATAGGGGGGGGGGGTGAATTGAATACTTTAAAAATCCCTAAGGAAATTTTGTGTAACCAAAATTCACAACACCTCTAAGTTCTATTATCTTGCTTGATTCTGGAAAAGTGATTCTGGAAATGAAACTTAACAAAAGTTTACACCAACTAAGATTCTACCTTAAAGCATATAGAATCCTATAAAATCAGAGTACAAGTTTAAGGAGGTATATGAAAGTTATACTTACCTCAACAACTAAAATACACAGCGGAAAACAAAATACTACAAGTAACAAGTAGTAACTCTTTTAACCCAAAGAGGAGGGTATCCAACAAACCTAGATAAAAGGTCCCTTGATTTATACCTTCAAGAAAGTATGTCTTACCCAAACCCAGGTAATACCTCAATCCGAAGATCTGTATCTATATTTCTATCCCTGCAAGCCCTCTATTTGTAAGGAAATCGACACCTCTGACTTCACAACCCGAAGTATCTGATTTCAAGGAAATCACACCTCTTCACTAAGCAAATCTGCATGAAGTAAAGTTTGAATAAGTAGTTCAAAACTTTCTGCATGAAGCCTGAGAGTTTATAAGAGCCTCTCTCTCTAGAAATCACTTCTGAAAGTTCTTAGCTTCAAAAAATCCAAAAGGCGTGAGCTCTTTCAAATGAGCTTTTATTTACAGGCACGGCTCCAACAGTCATCTCCCTCCTCCAACGGTCATATTTTTCCTTGAATTTTGGAGGTACCTATACACGTGTCACTCAAACAACAATTATTTGATAACTAAAAGAACACCATTGTTTTATAACAAAATGAGTGTAAGTATAACTAAAATCTGATATTCGGAATGTAAGAAAATGAATGTTCAGAGTCTAACCATAAATTGAATTCGAAGTCTATAATACAAGGATATTTGGATTCTATTTTATAGGAATTTGGAACCTAAATTATATAGAATTCCAGAGTCTGAATGTCAAGGAAATTCGAAATCTGGATTTACAAGAATTCAGAACCTGAACTTACAAAGTTCGGAGTCAGAGTTCATGAGAATTCAGAGTTAGAACTCATAAGAGTTCAGAGGCTGAATTTAGAGAACTCAGAGTTAGAACTTAGAGAAGTTCATATCCATAATTCGTATTCAGAATTCAGAGTCAGAACTTAGAAGAGTTCGTGACCAGAATTCGTATTCAGAATTCGGAGTCAGAACTCAAAAGATTTCGTGGCTAGAATTCGTATTCAGAATTCGGAGTCAGAACTCAGAAGAGTTCATAACCAGAATTCTGATTTAGAATTCAGAGTCAGAACTCAGAGGAGTTCGTAACCAGAATTCTGATTCAAAATTCGGATTCAGAACTTAGAGGAGTTCATAACCAGAATTCTGAGAATTCGGATCCTAAAACAGAATGCTTCATATCTAGGTAATTATAGGATTCCGAGGTTTTTTATTACAAACCAAATTTTATACTTAGGAAAAATATTTTTATGAAGAATGAAATCTAGGTAAGAGTAAATTTCCTTGGGGAAGGAAATTTTCCTTATAGAATTAAAATAAGGAGTAAAATGAGTTTTGCCTTGAAATAAGGTGTTTGTGATTTTCAAAACAAGAAGGAATGGTAAAGTCATAAGGATACCTTATTGACTTAACAATCTCCCCCAAGTATGAAGGAATGGAAAATTCATAAGGAAAACCTTATTGACTCAACAATCTCCCCCTTTTTGGAAAGAATAAACATCCTTAAAAAAAGAATATAAGGACTTAGCAAAACTTTTCTTGACTTAGAAAATAAAACTTATCTCCCTTTTCACATTGGCAAAGATGAATACGACTAACCCCCCTTAGGATTTGGAACACTAAGGATCATATTCTACATTATCGGAATGGGATTTTCATTATCTTGGGTATGGAAATCTTCTTAATGACCACTCCCCCTTAGATAAACTCCCCCTTACTTAGGGATATATCTTCTTATACTTATAATTATTTTTTCTTATCCCCCTTTGTGATTTTCAAAAAGAGTTTAAGGGAATAGAAAAAAATATGGTACCTGAAATATTATTAGAGACATCTAAACAAAACAAACAACCATAATTTCATTACGATTGGAAGAAATAGTACAATGAAAAAATATAATAAAAGATCATATTTGGGTCTATTTTGTTTCTTTTTCCTTGGGCATCATCTTCTTCACGATTGTCTTCAGCTTTTTTAGCTCTTTGTGATCCTCCTATGCTTGCTTTTCTATGGCTGTGATCATATCCTCTTGAGCCTTCAGGGCCTTTTCCTGAGCCTTCAGCAAGTCATCTTGCTTCACAAGCTTTTCTTCCATATTGATCTGGAGATCCCTCTCTATTTTCCAAATTTGGAAAACAAAATTCAACTTCCCATTCAGATCTTTGACATCTTGAATTCGAGATTTTTTCACAAGAGTTATCTTTTTCTCAAAGCTATATGTAAGATCCTTGTGTTCGGCCTCAATATTTACACACCTATCCATCACCATGGATACATAGTTTGATTTCTGATTCAAGATATGATGGAGCATCTGGCATCTAGGGTCAATTTCTGGAAATATCAGAATGGTGTCCACTAGCTTCTTCAGGGGCTGAACAACAATATCATGTCCTAAAGCTGATGAATCCGAATCTGACACCTTGCTTGGAGATGGTTCTTCCTCTAGATATACCAGCTTCCTCTTAGAGGATCATCCAGCTTCCTTCTTCCCCAAAATTTCTTTCATTGGGGTATCAACAACCACTTGTTTCCCCTTACTGATTCTCAGAATAGCTTCTTCATCTGAAGATTCCTGCTCACTCCCAGACAACCGTACAATATTATCTTCATCAATCTTCTCCTTTTCAGCTCCTGCCTCAACATCTTCAGGAAGAATGAAGTCATGATTATGAATCTCTTCCTCAGAGAACTTGTTTACTTCCTATTCACCCTTCTCATCTATTCCTGGAGTAACAAGTTTTAAATATCCATCTTGAGAAGTATGGATTGAAAACTTTTCAGAAGCACATTCCTTTTCATGAAAGTCTTCTACTTTCTTTATCAGATCAGCTGTCTCTTCAGAGCTTTGAGCTTCTTGAACTTCTTCCACAGCTTCCTTTTCAACATGCTTCTCTTGGACTTTTTATGGAGTCATGAAATTTTCCCCAGTGTCTCAGGTAATGGTTCTACTAAGAAGGTTTTCGGTATGGGAATGTTTTCAGATGCAATTTCAGTAGCCTACAAAAGAGATTACACAATCTATGCCTCTGACATCTTATTTTTATGATTTTTCTCTTTGGATTTCTTCTCAAGCTCCTCAGCAGCTTTCTCTTTGAAAGCCTTGGCCTCAGAAGGATCTTGGCCAAATTGTGG
The DNA here is from genome assembly GCA_963277665.1 of Viscum album. Lineage (NCBI taxonomy): Eukaryota > Viridiplantae > Streptophyta > Magnoliopsida > Santalales > Viscaceae > Viscum > Viscum album. The sequence continues at coordinate 1,442,189,526 of OY728159.1, forward strand.
TTCACCTTACTTCTGAGTCTTTTTTTCCTCCCTCCATTTAGAAAACACTTCTTCCAGATAGGATTTATTCTTTTTGGGATTTGGAGGTGTGGATTGAGCTTATTTGGCCTTAGGGGTTTTGTTTGCTTATTACACTTCCTTTAGTTTCCTCTTCTTTCCAGCCTTCTTTGATGGTTCAGCCTCTTTTGTATTTTTCGGAATGACTTCTGCCTCATCCTCAGGTAGATCATAGAACTCACCTGACTCTTTAGAGAAACCAACCTTCATTCTTTTAAGGGTATCATCACTGATAAGCATCACTTTGTAATTCCTCGGATTGAAACTGCAAGGGATCTTGAAAGATTCAAGACACTGAACTATCAACTTGGAAAGTAAGGTAGGATATATGATTATCTGAGCTCTCAGATTCCCATTCTTGATATTCTCTATCATAATGAGAATGTGCTTCATGAGGTTGACCTTCCTTAGGTTTACAAAAAAATATAAGATATACATGTCACTTTTCGTAAGAGTGTCCTTGTCACTATTTCTCGGTACGATAAGGCCCTGAACCCATAACTATAAAATCCGATTGTTGGTAGACAGATGGGAAATCTTTGCGGTCTTGACATCAGTAAGTCCAAGGCATTCCATATCCTTCACCTTTACGAAACTTCCTTGAACATCTGACAGCTTGTGGGAGAAAAACTCGGATTCCCCTTCATATGAAAGCCCCACCAAGATAGCATCCTTGGTGTAAGAGAGTGCATAAGTTTTTCCATAACTCTTCAAGGAAAATTTTTCTCTACCATATTCTTTGAAAAAGCTAACTGATTCATAAAATTCTATAAGAAAATCTGGATACACAATATCATGAGATCCTGTCTTTGAAATGGCTACACTTTCCCATCCATTGAGATTGATGTTATTGGATGTAATAGAGTCATATTTGTTGAAGAATTTTGTATGTACTAACCTCTCCCTGTAAATTTGCCACTCCTAAATCATCTTGACCGTAGACATATCTTGAGAAGGAACTTCTGCAGACATTCAGACTCGAGCACATCTAAAGAATTGAAAACGGGATTTTGTAGAGGAACAGAGCTTCGTCACGCACAATCTTTGAAAATTGATGTGGGACAACCATTGGGGGTCCCATTTTTATAGGTGTTGGAGAGATGGTAGAACTTCCCATATGAATCCAATGGATGAGAATTCTTTTGATCTGATCTGATGGTTTAAATAATAGCCACAAGGAAAATTTGGTAGGATCTGATCTTTTGAGGTTTTTAAAGGGGAACCAACTGGATTTAAGGAAACCAGAATCCAAGAAATTTTAAAAACAAAAGAAACTAACAACAAGTAAAAAGTTATTACGAAACCTCAAGAAAGAAACATACCTTTCGGATTGTTCAGGAGAATTATTCGTATTGGGGAAATTTTTGTTGAAGGACTTTAGATTCCAAAAAAAACTTGAAAACAAAAAAATTAAGTACACAGATCTTCATTACAAAAATTTTTATTACAAAAATTTTCATTACAAAAATTTCCATTACGAAAATTTCAAGTACGAGAATTTCGATTACAAAAAATTTCAAGTACGAGAATTTCCATTATGAAAATTTCAAGTCCAAAAATTTCCATTACGAAAATATCAAGTACGAGAATTTTCATTATGAAAAAAAAACTTGAAAGACTATCACTACTGGAAAAAAGACCTATACCCACGGTTCAAAACCGTGGGTATAGCCCCCAAAACCGTGGGTATAGCCTATACCCACGGTTTTGGGAACCGTGGGCTGGAATGGCGTCGGTATAGGGGTCTCAGCCTATACCCACAGTTTTGGAGAACCGTGGGTATAGAGGGGTCAAAGTGTGCCACACCGCTGTTACAGCGTGGCACACAACAAATCCCACGGTTTTTCAAACCGTGGGGTAATTGAATTCAAAAAAACCGCGCCGGAAGGGAATTGAACCCTGAACCACGCAGCACCTGAATCCCGTGCCGCACAAAGTGACCAACTGACCTAACGCCGCTATTGATATATACTCATAATTTTATTTTAATATGTTAATATAATAGTTATAATCGAAAAGAAAAGTCCAGCGGGTTTCGAACCCGCGCCTCCCGTTCGCTGCCCAGTCACAGCGATCAACTGTGCTAACAAACCAATTGTTATATAATTATACTTTTTTATTCTTATATTAATATATCTTCTATAATCAAAAAATAAAAGACGCGGGTTTTCAAACCCGCGACCTATACTGAGGCATGCGAGGTACTGACCAACTAACCTAAATATATTATGCGATTTATAATTTCGTATCTATATATCTATATTATTTAAGATCGTCTTTTCATCAAAAAAAATTTTCGTCCCGCGGAATTTTTTGTTCCCGCCATAACGCGGGAACTCTATACCCACGGTTTTGAAAAACCGTGGGTATAGGTCTTTGAAAAATATACCACCTATACCCACGGTTTTCAAAAACCATAGGTATAGGTCCGCTAAACAACACCTATACCCACGGTTTTGCCAAAACCGTGGGTATAGGTCTTCAAAAACAACCTATACCCACGGTTCTCCAAAACCGTGGGTATAGGTCTCAATACTATCCCTATACCCACGGTTTCCCAAACCGTGGGTATAGGGGGGGCCTATACCCACGGTTATACACAAAACCGTGGGTATAGACCCATTTTCCAGTAGTGTATAATACGAAAAACTTGAAAAACTTAATTACGAAAAACTCAAAGAACTTCATTACAAAAAATATGAAAAACTTCATTACGAAAAATTTGAAAAACTTCATTATGAAAAATATGAAAGACTTCTTTTTGAAAAATATGAAAGAATTCATTACGAAAAATATGAAAGACTTCGTTATGAAAAATATGAAAGACTTAATTACAAAAAATATGAAATACTTCATTACGAAAAATATGAAAAATTTCATTACAAAAAATATGAAAATATTTCAATCAAATATACTCCCCCTATGAAAATAAGTTTATTACAGTAAGGAGATTGATTCAACATAAAGTTAATGAGGAAGATTACCTTATGATTATCATTACTAACTTCTTTTTAATGTATTAAAATCTATCAGTGGGTAAATATTTTGTGAAAATATCAGCAAGTTGATCTTGTGTTTTGATAAATTGAAGAATGATATCTCCTTTTTGTGTGTGATCCTTAAGAAAGTGATGCCTAATATCTATGTGCTTTGCACGAGAGTGATGTGCATTGTTTTTACTAAGGGAAATGACACTTGTGTTGTCACATATAATTTGAGTCTTAGTAAAACTCACGACATAGTCTGTGAGTGTGTGTTGCATCCACAATACTTGAGCACAACAACTTCTGGATGCTACATATTCTGCTTCAGTAGTGGAAAGTGATAATGAGTGTTGCTTCTTGAAAGACCAAGAAACTAATGAGTCTCCTAAGAAATGACAAGTTCTGGATGTACTCTTTCTATCCATTCTACATCCACTAAAGTCAACATCTGAAAAGATTTTTAATACAAAATCATTTCCAAAAGTATAAAATAGTCCTAAATCCATGGTTCCCTTTAAGTAGAAAAAAATTCTTTTCACTACCTTTAAATGAGATTCCTTAGGATTGGATTGTTATCTTGCACATAAGAATACTTAAAAACATCAAGTCTAGATAACTAGCTATCAAGTAAAGTAGACTTCCTATCATACCTCTAAAATATGTTTGATCTACTGGTTTCCCAGCTTCATCAAGATCAAGTGTGTTTGAGGTACCAATGGGAGTACTTATACTTTTAGTGTTGTCATATAGATACTTTTTAATAATATCCTTAATATACTTATGTTAAGATATATAGATTCCTTCTATTTTTTAGAGATTTTAAAACCAAGTAAAAATGTTAACTCACCCATCATACTCATTTCAAACTCATATTTTATTAAATTCGCAAAGGAATCAGTTAAAGATTGCTGAGTTGAACCAAATATAATGTCATCAACATAAATTTGAACAATCAAAACATTTTTCTTATATTTATTTATAAAAAGGGTTGGATCTTCATTTCCCTTAACATAGTTTTTTTGAAGCAAAAATACTGTAAGTCTATCATACCAGGATCGAGGGGTTTGTTTAAGGCCATACAAAGCTTTGGTAAGTCTAAAAACACGATCAGGATATTTTGTATCTTTAAACCCAGGAGGTTGTTAAAAAAACTTCCTCTTGAACATAACCACTAAGGAAATCACATTTCACATCCATTTGAAAAATTTTAAAATTAAAGAATGCTACAAAGGCAAGTAAAATACGAATAGATTCAAGTCTAGCTACTGGAACATAGGTTTTTTCATAGTCTATTCCCTCTTGTTGATTATAGCCTTTAGAAACTAATCTAGATTTATTTCTAACAATAATTCCTTTTTTATCACACTTATTTTTGAAGACCCATTTTACTCCAATAATAGAAGATTCCTTAGGTATTTCAACCAAGGTCCAGACTTTATTCCTTTCAAATTCATTTAGATCATCTTTTATGGATTTTATCCAATCATCATCACCTAAAGCTTCATCAATGCTTTTTGGTTCTAATTGGGAAAGGAATGCTAGATGTTCTACTTCATTTATTAAGGAACTTCTAGTCCTTACAGGTTGATTCACATCACCAATGATACTATCACCGGGATTATTCTTTAGAAATAACTGATTTGGGTTTTGTAAAACCTGTTCATCAACATAGGGTATGAAATATTCTGGGTAAATGTTTCAGAAGTATCTTCTTGGACATTTTCCTTATCAGAAGGATCTTCCATCATAGGTTGATAATCAATTTTTGAAAACACATCCGAGGATGTTGGTTGGGGTTGTCTAAAAACAAAAGGATCATTTTAATCAAATTTAACATGCACTGTCTCTTCAACAGTACAAGTGTTTTTGTTGAAAACTCTATATGCCTTAGAAGTTGTGGAGTAGCCTAATAAAATTCCTTCATCAGATTTTGTTGTGAATTTATGAAGATTATCTTTAGTATTTAGAATGAATACCTTGCAACCAAAAACTTTAAAGTAGGAAAGTATAGGTTTTCTACCATTCCATAACTCATAAGGAGTTTTATTAAGAAAAGGTCTAATCAAGACTCGATTTATAGTATAACAAGCAGTACTTACAGCTTCATCCCAAAAATGTTTGGCTATAGAATACTCACTCAAGATAGTTCTAGTTATCTCTTGAATAATTCTATTTCTTCTTTCAACAACACCATTTTGTTGAGGTGTTCTGGGTGCTGAAAATTTATGAGTAATGCCTTTTCTTCTACAAAAAGTTTCAAAATCAGAATTTTGAAATTCTCCACCATGATCACTATGAATAGTTTTCAATGGAAGGTTTTTCTCATTTTTAACTTGGGCTCTAAAACTTTTGAAATACGAAAAAGATTCAGACTTCTTTGCTAGAAAATAGACCCACAAAAATCTAGTGTAATCATCAACCAAGACAAATATATAATATTTTTCCCCAATGCTTCCAGTTTGTGTAGGACCAAAGAGATCCATACGCACTAACTACAATACATCAGTAGTTGATACTTCACCGAATAATTTAAAACTTGATTTGTGTTGCTTGACATATTGACAAGGATCACATACTTTTGAAGGGATAAATTTAAGCTCTGGTAGATCCTTAACTAGTACTTTCTTAGAAAGTTTTCATAAGCTCCTAAGGTTACAATTTCCTAACCTTCTATTCCATAACCAAGAATGATCTTCCATTGCACTAAGGCAGGGTAGATCTTTTCTCCTAAGGTCTTATAAGTTTAGTGTGTAAACATTCTCTTGCCTATCAGCAGAAAGAATAAATTCTTCCTTGGAATTGTGTACTAAGCACTTATCATTCCTAAAATTCACAAGTTAACCTTCATCATATAACTAACTTATGCTAATGAGGTTTTTCTTAATACCCTTAACCAATAAAACATTTGAAATCAAAGTTTTTCCAAGAAGAACGATGTTACCTATACCAATAATTTCTCTCTAAGAATTATCTCCAAAAGTTACTTTTCCTCATTTCATCTTGATAATCTTTTAAAAATAGTTTTTGTTACCAGTCATATGCCTGGAACATCTACAATCCATGTACAACGTATTGCTGTTGGTACCTTCTCTATTTTCTTGAAAACTAAAAAGTTAGACTTTCGAAATCCAAAATTTCTTGGATCTGGAATTGTTAAATAACAAAATTTTGGGTATCCACATTTGTTTAGAAAAATAAGCTATATGAAGCCCAAGATATTGAACTTTATTCAAGGATCAATTTTTCTTCCAATGCCCACCACTTTGACATTTAGTGCAAAATGGGTCTCTAGAAGGAACAAAATAATTATTTTTGAAAACTGGTTTTTGATGAGTATAACATACTCCAGTAGTGTTTATTTGAGGTTTAATTTGAGAATACATCTTGTCAAAATTTTCCTTCCCAGAGGTAAAGTTTTCAAGAAGCTTCTTAAGAGAAAATATTTCAGATTTCAGTCTGATGATTAAATTCCTATCCTGAGGAATCATTTCCTTAGAGTTAGATTTTTCATCAAAAACTTTTATCTCTAAAATAGAATTCTTAAGATCTTTAAAAAGTTCTTCCTTAATAGAATTTTATTTCTCACGGTCTTTATAAAGTTTTTCTAAAAACTAATATTTATCTCTAAGATCTCTAGAAAGATCTGAAATCTCTTTTGTAAGAATTTCTTCCCTAGTAATTGCCTTGTCTAATTTCTTAGAAATTTTACAATTTCTTGCTTCAAGTAACTTGGAAAATCTAGAAACTTCTTTATATGAAGGTAATTCTTCATTTTCTAAGGATGAATTATCTTCATCAGAAGTACTATTTTTAGAATAGTAATTCTTATCAAGAGATAAATTTGTTAAAGCCTCGACAGAGCGTACCTTAGCCATAAGACCTGTATTAGGGAAATAAGTAGTAGAAATGAATCCCATATTCTTCTGTGCTGATGAATCATATTTAGAATATTATCTTTCTCAAGAATCTCTACAACTAGCACTCCAAGTATCATTAGCTTTAAGGCTTTTCTTGTGCTTTGATCGATAGAATTTCTTCTTGTTCCTTTATGAATTCCTTTCCTTCTTTTCCTTCTTTTTCAAAAAAGGACAATCAGGTCCGATATGACATGTTCTTATACATTCATAACATGTAACTTCTCCATATTTCTTATCTCTGTTTTCTTTCTTCTTGTACTTATTCTGATGGTTCTTTTGAGCTACAATCTTGTTCATTCTCCGAGCAAGATTAGCTAATTCAATCTCAGAATTTTCTATGTCACTAGATTTTGACTGAATAATGACTTTATTTGTCTTTGATCTAGTTACTCTTTCTGGGGTATTGGATTTCATATATTTAGAAGTGGTTGTAAATGCAACTCCTCCATTCCCATTTTTCTTCTTAACATTTTCAGCATCTCTCTTCATTTTGGTTTCATGCTGAAGAAGAGTTCCAAACAACTCATCTAAGGAAATCTGAGTGACTTTCCTGTTCTCATCAATAACTGTCCTCTTGGAATCCCATTCATTTGGAATTATATCTATGATCTTGTCTACAAGATCCTCATCATCCAAACCTTTTTCTCCCATATATTGTAAGATATTCACGATATTCATAAACCTTTGATGTACTTTGCTTATAGGTTCTTCATAAGAAAAGTTAAAGCTCTGGTATTCAGCTCTCAACATAACTCTTCTTGTCTCTATGAATTTAGATGTACCAAAATGTGTAACTTCAAGTTTCTTCTAGATACCTTTTTCAGCTTCACACGATGATATTTGACTATAGATGTTCCTAGTCATGGAACATAATAATGTATTTCTGACTCTGAAGTTTGCTTGATATTCGGATTTCTCCTGATTCGTAAAGGTTCCCAATTCCTTATCTGGAATCTTATAATATCCAGTCAGCATTATATAGTTATCAACTCCAGTATTGATAACAAAGGTATTCATCCTATCTCTCCAGTACTCATAATCATTTCCAACAAAAACAGGAGGTCTAGTAGGATTTAGATTATCAATAGAACCAACATTTAAACCTAACATCCTTAAGATAATCTTTGGCACACAAACTTTTTAGTAGTATGGGTTTGTAAACAAGAGAAAATATCCTAAGAAAGGATCTAGATATTGTATCTATAAGAAATAATGAATACGAACATTATGAGTCCTAAAATATGAAAAAAGTATGAATCCAAAAATATGAATCTGAAAATTCTATTCCGAAAACTTTGACCAGGGAGAAATTTATATGTGAATATAAGTATTTCAGAGACCTTCCTTTGATACCAATTTTTAGATGGTATTTGAGTATGATATACACTATAATACCAAATTTAGGATCAAATATATAAACATGAGATTCTCAAATACAAGAGGGGGGGGGGTGAATTGTATACTTTAAAAATCCCTAAGGAAATTTTGTGTAACCAAAATTCACAACACCTCTAAATTCTATTATTTTTCTTGATTATGGAAAAGTGATTCTGGAAATGAAACTTAATAAAAGTTTACACCAACTAAGATTCTACCTTAAAGCGTATATAATTATATAAAATTAGAGTACAAGTTTAAGAAATTATATGAAAGTTATACTTACCTCAACAACTAAAATAAACAGTGGAAAACAAAATACTACAAGTAACAAGTAGTAACTCTTTTAAACCAAAGATGAGGGTATCCAACAACCCTATATAAAAGGTCCCTTGATTTATACTTTCAATAAAGGATGTCTTACCCAAACCCAGGTAAGCCCTCAATCTGAAGATCAGTATCTATCTTACTATCCCTATAAGCCCTCGATTCGTAAGGAAATCAGCACCTCTGACTTCACAACCCGAAGTCTCTGATTTCAAGGAAATCACACCTCTACACTAAGAAAATCTGCACGAAGCAAAGTTTGAACAAGTAGTTCAAAAATTTCTGCATGAAGCCTGAGAGTTTATAAGAGCCTCACTCTCTAGAAATCACTTCTGAAAGTTCTGAGCTTCAAAAATTCCAAAAGTTGTGAGCTCTTTCAAATGAGCTCCTATTTATAGGCACAGTTCCAATGGTCAGCTCCCTCCTCCAACAGTCTTATTTTCCTTGAATTTCAGAGGGACCTCTACACGTGTCACTCAAACAACGGTTAGTTGATAACTGAAATCCCGACATCGTTTTATAAAAAAATGAGTGTAAGTATAACTAAAATATGATATTTGGAATGTAAGAAAATTAATGTTCAAAGTCTAACCAAAAAATGAATTCGGAGTTTATAATGCAAGGATATTCAGATTATTTTTTCTAGGAATTCGGAACATGAATTCTATAGAATTTCGGAGTCTGAATTTCAAGGAAATTCGGAATCTGGATTTACAAGAATTCGAACCTGAACTTACAAAGTTTGGAGTCGGAGTTCATGATAATTCGGAGTCAGAACTCATAAGAGTTCAGAGTCTGAATTCAGAGAACTCGGAGTCAGAACTTAGAGATGTTCGTATCCAGAATTCATATTCAGAATTCGGAGTCAGAACTCAGAAGAGTTCGTGACCAGGATTCGTATTCAGAATTCGAAGTCAAAACTGAGAAGAGTTCGTGACCAGAATTCACATTCAAAATTAGGAGTCAGAACTCAGAAGAGTTCATAACCAGAATTCTGATTTAGAATTTGGAGTCCGAACTCAGAGGTGTTCGTAACCAAAATTCTGATTCAGAATTCAGAGTTCATAACTAGAATTCTGAGAATTCGGATCCTAAAACAGAATGCTTCATATCTAGGTAATTATAGGATTCCGAGGTTTTTGATTACAAACCGAATTTTATACTTAGAAAAAATATTGATATGAACAATGAAATCTAGGTACGATTAAATTTCCTTAGGGAAGGAAATTTTCCTTATAGAATTAAAACAAGGAGTAAAATGAGTTTTGCCTTGAAATATGGTGTTTGTGATTTTCAAAACAAGAAGGAATGGTAAAGTCATAAGGATACCTTATTGACTTAAAAATCTCCCCCCAAGTATGAATGAATGGAAAAGTCATAAGGAAAACCTTATTGAATTAACACAATGTACATGGGACATCAAAGATTTTTGTGAATTGATTATCCTTATCATAGATTGAATAAATAATTTTATGATTTAAAGGAATATAATATCCCCTAAAAACCATTATCATTTAAATAATATTATGATAGGGTGAAAATATTGATTTCACATTTGGAAAAAAGGTACATCTGGTCATCAAAAAAATATCTGGAAGAAACAATTTATTATTTTCCAGGTAACCTATTAAAGATTATTAGAGATAAAACCTAACATTGACATTATGTATGTTGAAAAAAACATATGTGATAGTTTTATTGGAACTTTTATTTACATAAATTTATAAGGAAAAAATGGATTTCATTCTATATTGGACTTGATATCCATGGGAATACATTTAGTGTAATCTCCCACTATAAAAGAAAACAGAACATATTTACATCTAACTTGTCACACATTAAGAAAGAGTGAGAAGATGATTTTTTTTCAATGTCATCATGGTATTAAGGTACCCATTGGACATTCTTAAAATGTAAATAATTTGGAAACATTGAAGGATTCTAAATTAATATATATGAAATCAGATTACTTTCTTTTATTGTTGCAATAACTACTTCTGGTTGTAGTGTGTGGTATATTATCGACACCTATCTGAAATTATATTATTAAGTTTTATTACCTTTTCAAATATACTTTCAGAAAATTCATTGATCCAAATTTTTTAGATTTATTGAATAATGAATCTACTCTTATACTTTGTCAAATTGAAATGTATTTCCCATATACATTTTTTGATATAACTATTCACATGCTAATTCATCTAGTGTGTGGGATAAGAATATATGGACCTATTTATTTATATCAGATGTTTCAAATATATATGAAATTTTTTAAGGGATAAATTATAAATACCCATCGACCGAAGGCCTCTATTATTATAAAATATGTATCGGAAGAGGTGATTGAGTTCTATACTGGTTATTTGTATTAAGTGAAACATATTGGTCTCCCTATATCTCAACATATGTCAATTGATAGTAATAGTAGTGGGATTCAATGCTTAAAGGTAAAGTTAATTGCATGTGATGAAGTGATATAGACACATTTTTAATTTTTGAAAGCACATATGACGTTCAACCATACATATCATCACATATTATTAAATTAAATGTAAGATATTAGAAAAGAAATGAAAATTGGTTGATGATTGAGCATTAAAAGACATTTTTTTCATGGATTAAAGATAAATTAATCAAAGATATATCTACATCATAATCATTGAAATGGTTGGAAAGGGGATCGTCTTATAATGTGATCATAAGGTCTGGTTTTTATATTAATGGGTACACCTTTTACACAAAAAATCAATATGAAAAGAGTATCATTCAAAATAGTTGGGTAATGGTCATAGTTGAAGCAATTCATTTTACAAGTGAAAATGATAAAAACCTGATTTCTACATCAATGAAATATTTTGGAGTTCTTGAGGATATGTGGGAAATTGATTATACTAAATTTTGATTCATAACGTTTAAGTGTGACTGGGTTGATAGTAATAATGTTGTGAAACATGATGATTTTAGGCCTTTAGACTGGTTGACTTGAAAAAATTTTATTCCAAAGAGGAACCATATATCATGGGGACACATGCAAAACAAATATTTTATTTCATTAATCCATCTAATGATCAGTGGTCCATCGTTTTTCAAGGGAAAATAATTAATTTAGGTGATGAGGATGATAATGATGTTATGGATTTATATGATCCTTATTTGTATATTATGGTATTTTAGGATGATAACAATGACTATAATTCAGACATAGTCCATGCTATACGAAATGATCATGCTAAAGGGAGATGAGAAAACACTAAATTACTCTCCAAATTATTCAGGTAAATATTTATATTTTATTTATTTTTTAAAATTTACATGTGTAAAACTCTATTTATTAATTAATTTATGGATGTTCAATTATATACATATACTATTTATATGATTTTTGTGTTAAATTTTATATTTAAAGGTTATGGTTAATGATTTTTTTTATTAAAAATATCAACGTACATCAATACGTTTTAGTTTAATTTATGCATATGAAAGTTATTTTTTGAATCTGTGATATTTAAATTTATAAATGTTTCTCTCATTTTATAATTAATTTTTATATTTAATTGTTTAACTTTCATATTTTTTGAAAATAATAAATAATTTTTTTTGAAACTTACACATGTGTGACACTATTTTTTTACTTACATACATTTTGTAATCATTGTTTTTAAATATTCACTTTTCTAATAATATGTAGGTACATATAATTTCATTACATTTGTTTATTTCAATGACACACATAGAGGTAGAAGAATATTTACCGAGGTATATGTCTTTTTTTCATATTAATAAATATTCAATAATATAATTGTTTAATGAATGTTTGTAAAGACCTGTAAAATTCAAGGAATTTTTTTCCTTAATTTTCTTTGGAATTTTACAAGAATGCAGTTTCTGACGGCACCTGATTTTGAGGCCCGGTGTTCCCGGAATCATTTTCCGAAGTTTGGCTCGGGTACGTTCAGTGAACGAATGAGCAGGTTTTTCTAAATTTTGAACCGGTGCTCGGAATCGAATTTCTAGGGCACCGATGGAATCGCAGCGCCGGTATTTGCTTAGAAACGCCTCTTCTGGAGTTGCATTTTCTCGAGTGTGGTTTTTAATTTTTGGGGTTAAGTGAATAAAATAAAATAAAGTGGTGCGACAACTTTATTTTATTTCACTTAAAGCCACTTAAAGCCACTTAATCTAAGTTGAAGCGGATAGGGTGGAACCCAAAATATCCTACCCTCTAGGTAGGATATTTGTGAGGTGGGGCCCGCACGAGCCCCACCGTTTCATTTCCTCTAAGTAACGCACCCGCAAAAACTCCTCTTTAATGAAAGTCAACTGGAGCGTTTTCTAAAACTCTTAAATGCTCCTATTAAATGGATAGTTAAGTCGTTACCATTAATTCACCAAATTAATGGTTCGTTTCTTAACATGTTTTCAAACTGTTGGCATAATAATAAAATAAGACCAACACACTTTCTTCTTGGGCGCGGTTTGTTGAGAGGTTTTGGAGATTCTGTATCTTCATCCTCCTTCACGAAGAACGCGAAGAATGCGAAGAATGTGAATAACGCCGGCCTTCGATGAAAGGCGACGAAGAACACCGAACCCTCGAAGATCGACGACGTGATGCCATGTACGGCAACGCCGACGATTCTCCTCCCCTGAGGTTCTTCTGCGACGATCCTTCCCCACGACAATCTTCGATCAACACCGATTGAGGTTGGGAATCCAGATCTTTTTTAATTTCCTTTGTGGATTTTATCCTTAACATGGATTTAATTCGTGAAATTAAATCTGTGTGTTTTCTTTAACCCTCGGAGATCGTCGACGCGACGCCGTGTACCGTGACGACACGATGCCCCTTCCGCGACGCGGCGATCCTCTTCTTCCACGATGATCAATTCCGCGAAGAACTCTCGTTCGACGACTACTATGAGGTAGGGGTTTGTTTTATTAAATCTTTGTGATTTATGCCCGCGGAGTTTCATTATTAAATTGTTGTGAGACTTTTAAACCGCTAACGTGGTGGGTGCGGACTAACGAAAAAGTCCGAACCCACTGCCCCTTTTGTTCTTGGTGTGCGAAACGGCGGACGTCGACCAAGCAGGCCGCACAGGAGATGCGGGGTCCTCGCAGTGAAGGACAGACCCTGGGAGGACTTTGGGAGAATACGACAAGGATTTCTGACCACCGGAACTCACCCGGTGGTCCGCGGAGCAAACCGCCGGCGCGCCACGCCTGCACGACGGTGCCGGCGGCGGAAGATGGTGGCACTTGGCGCGCCGCCGAGGCTGAAGCCGCGGCGGCGGCCAGCAGACCCGCGACCGTGCGGGTCTGGCGAGAGACGGGACGCGGCCGGCTACCGCTTCCTCTGACTAAAGGGCGGCCCCACGCGGAGCCGCGGTACTCTCACGCGGGGGCAGCACGCCCCCCGCGCCGCGCGGCCGTAACCGGTCGAGCCGTCCCCTGGCGGCCGGGCCTCGCCCGCGCCGGCGGGGCCGGTTCGCGCCCAGGACGGGCTGGGCCACCCCGGCCGGGCCGGGTCACGCCCCGCCGGGTCGGACCTGGACCTGGGTCGGGTCGACCCGGTTCTGGCCGGCCCAGGGGGGGTTGGGCCGAGTCGGTCCGGGCCCAGACCCCCTATTTTCAGACCTTTTTGGTCTTTTTCCCGTATCTTGAGCTATGAGCCTCCGATCGACATACCGTCAGTGGAGATTTGATACTTGTATCGATACGGTCATTTCGGTATATCGCACTCAAGGTTTCGGAATACTTTGGGTTTGGCCGGGTTGGTTCGTACTCAAAACCAACCGGGCCCTCGGAGCGGAAACGCTCATATCTTGAGCTACGGACGTCCGATTGACGTGCTGTCAACTTTGTTGGATTCCTCTAAGTGAGACGGCTCTTTTGGCATACTCAGCCTGAGGTTGGACGCAGGTGGAGTACGGTCGGGTTGGTTTTGCCTTAAAAACCAACCGGGCCCCTAGGACGAAAAAGCCGATAACTCTCAGACCGGGTGTCCGATTGACGCACCGTCTGCGACGTTGAATTCCTGTTGACGATACGGAACTTTTGGATACATCAACTCTAGACTATGTGTCAGTTGATGTATCAGACTCTCGGCTCGTGGAGCAGACCCTCCCGAACGAGCTTGCTGTGTGCAGGAACCCTAGAGCTGGCTGTGTTTGCGACTGCGACGACGACGACTGTGCAGAGATCCTCAGTGGATTCAACGATGACGACTACAACACTCAGCGGTCCTACGTGGGTCAGTGCTATAGATCCTGTGTGGGTCCGATCATGTGTGGGTCAACGCTCAACGGTCCTGTGTGGGCCAGCACCTACAGATCCTGTGTGGGTCCGATCCTGTGTGGGTCTTTGCGGGGGTTATTTACCTATCGATCCTGTGTGGGTCAGATCCTTTGTGGGTCATTGCGGGGGTTAGTTACCTATCGATCCTGTGTGGGTCAGATCCTTTGTGGGTCATTGTGGGGGTTACTTACCTATCGATCCTGTGTGGGTCAGATCCTTTGTGGGTCATTGCGGGGGTTAGTACCTATCGATCCTTTGTGGGTCCGGTGACTTAGATGAATCAGTGGCAATACCTGATCATCTCTATCATCATGCAAAGAAGTATACATGTGTGAGCTGAATACTGTTTTCTTTCCTTTGTGGATTGTGTTGATCTATCCTGTGTGGATTTACGTTTTTCTTTCCTGTGTGGACTGGGTTGTACTTGGGCTCGGATGTTGGAGCCAAACGAGAATTGATGACTTAGGTATATGTATGGGAATATACCTAAGCAGAGTCGGATGTTACTTCATATTTGTATCTTTCCTTTGTGGATTATCCTTTGTGGATTCTGGGAGACCTTCGGGGGTCTCAGGGTCCCTACTAAGTAGCTTATACTCACCCCTGCACGGGCTATGCCCACACTACGTTGTGTTGGTTACAGACGACGGACAATGCTGATCGTGGTTGAGGATTGCAGAGCAGGACGGTACCTGGAGGTGGACCACTAGGCGGGACGTACTCGGAGCGGTCGGCTGGACCCGAGGAGTAATGAAGGCTATCTGTACCCACCCTTCAGGTGGGATTTCCAGTGGACAGCTCGGCGTTGCGGCTTTACTTTTCAGTTGCTGTTTTCCCTTCCAGTTGTACTTTACTTTCAGTTTGGGTTTGTATACTGGCCCACTTACTGTTGTACTCAGTTTTTACTAGTATTTTACTTCTGTTTTCTTGCTCTTTGTTTTTTGTTTACTTTACAAAGGAAATGCCTTCCCTTTTTACCGGTATTTACGCCTTGGTGCTAGTCGCCAGCCCCTGGCCTATGGAAGGCGGGCTTGGGGTAGTCACGGCACGGGCCCTGAGGACGGGTCGTGACAATGTTAATGTTTAATATATGAAAAATAATTACTATACTACTGGTGCACTTCCTACAGATAAGTATTCTCCTTCTTCTATAGAGAAATAAATTTCTAGAGTTGGTAAATGTGACATTACATGTTTACCAAAACTATAAATTTTATATGGAGACAGGTGATTACATATTAATTTTGATGATAATAATAACCTAACTATCCCAAATGCAATGTAGTTTATTAGTTATGTTTCTAAGAAGATCCATTATAGGATTTAAATTTTATATCTTGATTGAAATTCCATTGATAATATAACAAAATAATTGTTTTAGTAGTACATAATAGTAGAATATCTCAGCTGATTTATTTTTATCTTATTTTTCAAATAATATATATTTTAGTTGACTAATATTTAATTTATTCAATCATAGATGACATTCAATTATAAAGGAATTAAAGAAATTAAAAAAAAATATTTCTATCTTTAGTGGCAGTTTGATGAAGCGATTTTAATAAAAATTGACAAAAAATTATATTTTTGGGATGTTACAATATAAAAACCCTTACCTCAAGTATTAATTTTTAGATGCAGATACATAAAATAAACTTGTTTTCCAGTTGTCATAATGAAGCATTTATGGTATGATAATTATATTATATAGTAAATTTTTTATATTACACGATTACCTATTAGTTTATTTTTATGTATTAGGATGCCAAGAGATATCATAAAGAGATTCAGTTGTAGAACATATACCATCATACTTTATCTTGTGGAGGGTATCATTTATTTTAAGAAAAAATGATTTCAAAAAATGTTGATGCATTAAGACATAAATCTAGTTGTGGTTTAGAATATTTCAAGTTCAGTCCACTACCCGCCACTCACCATGAAAAATGGTAAAGAGTGATAAAGGAAAAAATGGAATGTATCTTATAGAGAAATCTAAGAAAGTAGCTTAAAAAATTGTAAGATTTTTTTTTTATTTTCCATTAATGTATTTATTTTTAAAATTTACAACCCTAATATACCATTTTAATTTTTTTTTCAGGATGAACTTTAGGAGAAAGCATTGAAGGGGAATTTTATCTTGAGGGTAGGATGGATATCCTATATAATTTTTTAGGAAATCTAGAACAACCCAGCTATGTAATAGGATATGAGGTGGGTGTCCATAATATGGAATAATTTTTTCATCAATGTATTAAATAAAGAGACCTAGAAATAGATTCATAAAGGATGTGTTGAAAGACATAAAACATCCCATGGATATTAAAATTCAACTAGTTGTGCATGTTATGTTTAAACAATTGATTAAAAAATCATAGTCTATTCAGGTTACATAGCCTACCCAACCTACTTAGATTTCCTTCTTAGATCCTCCACCTCGTTGTTCAGAACTGAAATTATAATGAAAGTTGTATGTTGGGGATCCCCATGTATGTATTGGAGCATATAGAGTCATACATATTTTTTGGGATTCTGTACATCACCGACATATGAAGTTAGGTTAGTTAAGAATATCAATACATGATATTATTGATCCAACTTGTCTATTTCCATTGCCTACCAAGGAGGTTACCAGAGTTGGAGATTTTATGGGTCATTTTTTACATTGTGTGTCTATCCTTATTCGTTATTGAACATAAATGGTTTATGTTATTTTCTAAATATTATTTACATTTGATTTAAAATTACTTATAATGTTTTATGAAATTTATTTTATACAAAATTATATAAAAAAAGAATTAGTACAAAAGAAACAAAAGGTTCATGAACTAACATTTCTAATACTTCTGATATTCTTAATGGTATTAAAAGATTCTCCCATGTTTCTTCTTCCTTGGATAATATTTATGAGTTTTTAATGACATATAATATATGTGAAAGAAACTATCCATTGAGAATATTCAAAAAGATATCATGTATCTAGTTATTTCTTATGAGCTTAGTGTTCTTGTGTTGTAGTTGTTTTCCAAGTAAATAAATTTTTATTTCAGTTTTTATTTCTTTAAATAAAGATGATTTTAAGTGACTTACTATATTTCTTATTTAATTAGTATTTCACACATAATTATTATTCAAAAATGAGACCACTTATTTTTATAGACTTATATATCCATAATTCATTTAAAAAACTATGGAATATATGAATACTTTAACAAGAGTTTCATATATATATATGTGAGAGATTATCAAATACCGATATTGGGTGTTAGTTTTTCCATTACATGATGGGTTAGAACACTAAGATTATTATGAAATAATATTCCATATAATGTTATTAATTGTGAACTTTTATATTACAAATGTTATTGTATGTTAGGCATATTCTTCCAAAATTAATGCACATTATATGGGTTTTGATCATTATTAGGTCGTGTTCATAAAAAATTTAGAAACTTGTTAGATATGTAAGTTTTACTCCTTTTATAAGTTTTTTTAATTATGATCATTTATTTATAAATTTTTAGTTGATATATATATAAATGCTATTTATGGAAAAAGATCAACAAATATAACTTGTCGATAAAAAACCCAAAAGAAATCCAATATATGGAACTAATGGTAAATATATTTTATATTATATTATATTTTGTTTTTGTTATATATATGTTGGTTTTTATTTTCAAGTTAATGTTTTATAACTGAAGTGTCAATAAAAAAAAAATATAGGGTGGAATGTGGTTATTATATTTTAAGATTAATATATGAGATAATCACAACTTGGTCAATGACTGAATTTAATAAGATTAGTTATATTAATTATTTTTTTGTTTTATTTCAAAATATTTTTTTAAATCTTATAACAGTCATTATTATTTTTGATTTTTAATGATTCCAAATCATATATTAATGATGAACTTAATCATCTTCATAGTTTGTTTGCAAACTATTTTTTTAAGTATGATTGTGATTTAAACAGTTAGTTATGATTATTTTAATTAATGTTAAAGAAATTATTATTTATACCAATTATTTTATGCTTTTATTTGGTATATTGTGTTTGATTTTATAGGGTTTTTCTTTGATTTAAGTTATATTATTAAGTGGAGTACGTAAATATTTTAGAAAATTATTAAATAAGAAAGTTTTATTTTTTAATTAATCTATTTATTCTGAATTATTATTATTTATATGTTTTGATAATTGATATATAAAATATAGGTCATGAAAAATGTTTAATAGTGATCAATAGTCGATACTAAAGCCAAATAAAATAAACTATATGAAATTATTAGTAGAGATATTTTATATTATATAATATATGTTTTGTATTATATACATGTATTGGTTTTTATTTTCAAGTTAATGATTTATAACATCATTTTCATAATAAAAAAGGGAGGGGTGGAATGCAGTTATTTTGTTTTAAGATTCATGTTTAAGATATTAAAAACTATGACAATGATTTAATTTTACAAGGTTAGTTATATTAATTATTTTAAGTTTTATATCAAAATAATCAATTTTTTAATCTTATAACATTCATTATTATTATAGATTATCAATTATAAAATGTTTTATAAAAATAAATAACTTACTCATCTTTGATGTTTGCAAACTATTTTAAAGTTTGGTTAAAATTTAAATTATAAGATATGTCTCTTGTATTTAAATTTTTAAAAAGTAGTAATAATAAAATTATTTTTTCTTAAAGTTTTCATATTCGGTTTGCTTTAAAAGGATTTATACTTGTAAAATACTTTTTATGCTTTGTTAAATTTGAAATTATCATAAATTTATCTTTTAATTTTGGTTTAAAAAAATATTAATTATATAATCATTTTTGATTAATGTTTGTATTTTCATGTTTTTTTTCAGGTTTGAGATGTCTTAGATAGGTATATTTTAATTAAATTTCAATAAAATATTATTTATACCAATTATTTTATTATTTTAGTTGGCATATTTTGTTTAATTTTACAGTATTATTCTTTTCTTTAAGTTAGATTATCAGAGGAAGTCTGTAAATATTTATGAAAATTGTTAAACAAGTATGTTTTATTCTTTTTATTATCGCTTTATTCTTAATTATTACAATTTACACATGTTTTTATAATTGATATATGAAAATAAAGGTCATAGAAAAATATTAATAATTACCAATTGTCAATAAATAATTCAAATACAATGAACTATATGAAATTATCTTGGTGTTCAAATTTCATCTTTTGCTTCATCTTAGTATGAATTCTACATTCATAGTGTCTTCTCCTCCTATCAAAATTTACCAAATTTTTTACATATTAATTTGATAATGTTATGTTTAATTTCATTCCTTTCATCAACAATGTATACTTTTTTCTAGTTATGCATAATCCAAGGTGATGTAGTATTATGTTTATCTATTTTTATCTCATATTTTTTTTTGTTTTAGTCCTCAATTTTTTCCCTTTTTCATTAATATACAATGATATAAGAATCAATAATATTATACCCATCTATAGAAGTTTTTTCAAGTATTAAATGGAATCACCCATCCCATTTTTCAAAAAAAAAAATCAGATTAGATCCTTCATGGTCCCTTTTATTTTTTTCCATAGTTTCGAATTTCCTATATTATTTAGTGACCTAATGTTTTTAAATTTTTAATTCAATTTTATAAATAACCTATCAAATTTAATTATTGTTAAAATATTTGATTAATTTGATACACATGTTTTGGATGATATAATTTTTGACTCTTTATGATTACACAGTTTTTTCAATTTAAATGATAGAAGGATACTTTCTTTTAACATTTTTTCTATAATAAAATAATTTATATTTCATATCACATGAATATTATATTAATTGTTTTAGTAGAGTGTTGGACATTTTCTCCTTATAAATTCTATTTTGATTCCACTTTTGACTAATTTCACTATTTTGATTTTAGGGGTTATCAGGTGTTGTGTTTTGAAAACTAATTGTTATGGTTGATAGATATTTTATTTTTATTACATAACTAAAGGGTTGAAAGATGTGAAAATTGTAATCTAACATGTGTAAATTCATAAAACATAGTCACTCTAACATCAATTAAGGCATGTCTTGGTATATTCTGGTAGGAGTCATAAAATTTGAAACCAAATGTTTCATATTTAGTTTGGATTCATTTTTTCTCATTTATTTTATCTATCCATCTAAAGTTTGGATTTATTTGTTTAATGTTAATTTTATTTATCCTGTAAAGATCACAATTATATATGGTACGTTTCATATGGTGGAATGAAGCATATCAAATACTTATCTTGAAGTTTCATGTAATTATATTTCTGTACTATTTTCATTAACACTATTTATGAATAGCTTCCCGATTCTGTGAAAGTTTAGATACTTGATCCAATTAAATAGTTTTACAAATAGAAGGTCATTAAAAATTGATCAATATAAAACCAAGTGTTATTTTACATTATTTAGAGTTTATTTGACTATAGGTTGTTGAACTAGACAATATTGGAGGTGTTGAATTTCTTTTTTCCATTAGGCATAAATGCTGAATTATTTTCTTATTTAGATCCAAGTTGACTGCATGTTATTCCACCCATTCCTTAGTTCTAATCGATCACATTCATATACCACCATCATCCATTGAATCTAATGGACTAATCACATTTCCTCTGGACATCTCACCTCATCATTAGCTAACTATCCTTATTAGAAGCTGAATACAAATGTAAGGTTACAATCTTCTCATTTATGTTTATTATCCATTTCACTATTTGAGAACTATTTATAAAAATGCGACATATATTAATGGTAATAGTATATACCTTCACATAGGTCTATCATGTATTTTTTATCATTTTTTTATATTAACATTCGCTTTAATAAATTCATCAATAGATAGATTTGAAAGCTTAAACATAAATAAAATATATAGATTGCAAGAAATTGTTCATGCACTTTAAATTTTAATCAAAATACCTTTTTACATCTATTTGATACATAATAATCAAAAACTTATTTACCACCTTCTTCCCTTAAATATTGATATTATTCTCCATTTAAAAAAATACTATGTTATTTTTTTACACATACCATGGGGGTGGTATTGTATTTTTGTTTTTATTGGTTGAAATTATTCTAAATATTTATTTCAATACTTATTGAATATATAAGAAGTTAAATCATTGACATTTGAAGATGATGGAAGTTTTCTCATTACATGTTGTGAGTAGTACAAGAAATGTAAGAGAATTAATAAATTTTTAACGTATTAATTTTTTTATTCAATACCTATTTTATTTTATTACATTCCAAGGCACTATATTTACATTTTTTGGTACATATTAACTAAAACTCAATTTACATAATATATCAAAATATATTTAAATACCTTCCATTAATAATTTTGAATATAAAGTGTTATCTTTATCATTAATTTGGGTAAACAGGCATGTCCCAGGTGTATCTTGGAATTTCACTCGATGATTTGGGACACCCCCTACCTTATTCATTGGGAAGTTATATCAACTTAATGATCTATAAGTAATTATTCAAGGACAACCAAGTTTTTTTAAATTATAAATCATCAAGTATGTTTATTTTTATAATAGTTTAAAGAATTATAATTTTGATAACATTTTTTGATTTAAGTTGTTAAATTATATTTGTTTTTATAGGTTTGTTCTCTATTATATATTTTATTTTCTACTATATATACTATTTTTCTTCTATATATATTCTATTTTATATGTTTTTAGATTTTGGGGCATGTAATTTATTAGATTTGTCAATTTTTTCAGAACTCCACATCAATTAATTCATAAAATGACTTGGAATCAAAATTATAGGAATTTCAATGAAGGTTTTCTATAAAAAATGATAATTAAAGTCCGGATGGAAAAAGAAGTTGAGACTTTCAATGAGGTTTTTTAAATAAAATTGATGTTAAAAGAGATTTTAATTTCATTTTTTACTAAACATTGATGTTGAATGTATTAAGCTATTGGAATTTCAATGTCGGTGTTTTGTAAAAACCTATGTTGAAATATGACATTAAATGTCCGTTTTATAAAAAAACCAATGTGTAAATTTAAAATTGAACTTTTCCACACTAGTTTTAATATTATACAAACATGGAAATATATTTTAATGTCAGTTAATAAAAATTGATGTTTAAATATCCCTTAAATTCAATTTTTGTGAATGTTTCAACATTGTTTTTTAAAAACTGATGTATAAACTTTTATTTATAACATCTCCTTCATAAACTTTAGTTAAAAATTGATGCTAAAGAGTGAAAAAAACCCACATGGAAATATATTTTTCCACTAGTGATCTCACAAACCAGTCTAGGTCGATGAGTTTTCCAATAACTCCATAGGTCTATCTATGATGCATAATATCTCATGTATCTATTGAGGTAACCGTGTGGAGGACATACACCTTTCCAGTGTGTCACATAATTAAGGGGGAATAATAAAAAATATAGGACCCACAATAAAGTCCATTAGGGGGTTCCAATTAGTAGATAAAGGACCCACTCTCTAGTAAACCTGGGGGATGCCATTTAATAGGTAGAAGATCCATGCCCTATTCTGTCTGTGGGGTACCAATTATTTGGTAGAGGACCCACAACTTGGTCTGTTAAGGGGGGGGGGGGTCCACTCAGTAGATAGAGGACCCACACCCTAGTTTTCTAGGGGGATACTAATCAGTAGGTAGAGGACCCATTCCCCAGTCCATCATAGGGGTGACATTTAGTAGCGAGAGGACCCACACCCAAGTTCACTAGGGGGTGCCACTCAGTAGGTAGATGACCCACAAACAAGTCTATCAGGGATTACCATTTAGTAGGTTGAGGAATCATGCCCTTTTATGTCATGGGGGCGCCACTTAGTAGGTAGCGGACCCACACCCTAGTACATTAGGGGGTTCTAGTCAACCATGTTGAGGTGTATGGGGGTCTCACAACCTAGTATGTCACGGGGTTACCAACCCCAACCTATATTTAATGATCCTTCCTGATCACTACCATAATCAAGAATCACCAAAAGATGTATTACACTGGAAAAATACCACATCGTATCTAAAAATCCTCTACGAATGTTTCCATCATGTTATAAGTGGAAAACTACTCAGGATATTCTACTCATGTGATAAAATATAAGTCCATATGAAGGAGATACACAATGTGGAAATTTATTTTAGGGGCACATGGCATGTATAGGGTCCACACAGTGTGCGGTCCCGCTCCACTATCGGGTTGTGTTCTACTCTGGACATGGGTATGAGGCTACGTCATCATACATGGTGTGTAATTTGGCCTACACAGTGTTTGTCAGCCACTCGGGGCTTACCTCTATGCCTTTAGCCATGCCTGTGGTCATTAGGCCATTCTTGTGTACCTGGCCGTGTACTAGGTCTTACCGAGTACCAAATTGTGCTCGTGTAATCCCAAAGTACATGCAGTGTCCTCCTACATGGGATCCTAGCTACGTGCTGTTGGCACATAGCTATGCCACTGGGTAGGGTCACACAATGCATGGGCCCAGACACATGGTATGTGATACTTATCTTCTCCAAAATCTAAGATGCTGCAGCTGGGTTGGGCTATACAGTGTGTGTTCTTTGACTACATGCTGTGTAGTCTAATTTTCATGAAAAGTATGGTTCTTTAGATGAATCCTAGATCCACCAACTTTTCTATGATATCTGAATACTAACCACTCAAAAGTATCTGGATCTACCTTTGACCATCGATTTCATCTCTCCTATGTCTGAAAATTTGAAACTGATCATTCACACATAGCCCGCACACCACCCAACACACCTCCCATCACCACTCTGGCTCCCAAATCCACGAAGTATCACCCAAAACTTATATTCCATCCCAATCCATCATTAAATTTCCAATTAGTTATTCATATGTGAAACTACCATGAATATGAGGGTCTGATCGTGGCCATACCCACCCCAGAAAAGTAGAATTGTGATCCCATAGGTTAACGGTGAAGAACAAAAAGAACAGAGGGGGGATGTAGGACATAAAAAAATTGAATATATCATTTTCCAAGAATTCTTGTACAATGTTCATAAATTAGGTATTACCATAGGTTATAAAATGTGTAACAAGATAATAATTACAATGAATCAATATAGTAAATATATTGTGGGGATCAAGCGAAAAATAGTTATCAATAATAAAAAGCCGATAAAATTCATGATAAATATGTTAATAAAATGGGGTTAAAACCACAATTGGTGAGTCTTAACTCAATTTAGGATTGATCATTGGTGAATAACACATTTTCCAGTGATGAGGATGATCTGCTGCATCGATTACCTATTGATCCACCTTGATCCGATCATTATTCCACAATCGGTCCCGAACCTCCAATGAAGAGCGCTCTAAACCTCATCTCAAATCCTCCTTGGGTTATGTGGACAACCCCAGAAATTTTTTACAAGCAGTTATTTATAGAGATTTTAGATTAGGTCATTTGAAATAAATAAATAAATTTAATTATTTATTTTAATTAAACGCACCACCAATGACTACCTCAATCAGATGTCCAATGTTGAACAACCTTATGTCATCTCTAGGGTAAAACGAACATTATAGAATCAACCATGGTCACATATTTGTGATCTGAGACTCCACTCCGAAGATATCAGATTATTTATAAATACCATTGTGTCCATGATATTATTATATTTAATATTTTTATAATATCATTTCCAAGATCATCTAACCTCAGAATATTAGGTGTTCTCAGCACCTGTCTCCAAAATAATTCTTTAATATATTTTAAAGTCTTACAAGGGAAAAATAGGGTCACCAAATTATTTCACCCTTCATGGATTTTATTACTTGAAAACACAAGCTAAACAAAAATGTGGAGATACTGATCTCACATCTGGCTCTCCCACTCCAAAGATCTATCCTGCATGCTCTTATACTACCATAAGATACAAATCAATGGAATGGTTCATTCTTACAAGATCTAATTATTTTGATCCTCTAATAACCACCATGTACTCCTTGAAGGTGGATCCATCAACATTGTACCACTCTACCTAGTAAATTATGTGCATAGGATCATGCACGTTTCTCCTCAGATGTGAAACATGGAAGATTTCATGCACCCATTCCAACATTGCGAGTAATGTTGGGTGGTAAGAAACACCACCGACCCTCCATATTATCTCAAATAGCTTGATGAAAATTAGGGATATATTTCCTCCCATTTCGGACCTCCATAATCCTCATCATGGTGAGAATACCAAGAAAACATGGTCTCCCTTCTCAAACTCTAAAGGCCTATGATGTTGATCTATATACTATGTTTTTCATCTCTAGGCTATCCAAATACACTCACAGATTACATGGACCTTCTCTATCATTATCTTCACTATATATGGTCCAACAAGAGATGTCTCTCCAATCTCAGTCCAACATTAGGTTGACCTATAGGGTTTCTAATATAAGGCCTCTAAAGGTGACAAGATAATCATAAAGTGATATATGTTATTATAATAAAAATCTACCAATAGAAAGTGATCCTACCATATATGACCAATGTCCAAAACATAAGCTATCAGCATGTCCTCTAACACCTAGATAGTGTGCTTGGTCAACCTATCCATCTGGGGGTGGAATGTTGTACTCATCCTCAATTGGGTCTCTAATTCCCACCACAGGTCTCTCCAAAACCATGACATGGAATACACATCATGGTTAGAGATAATTTTTATGGTTACCCCATGGACTTGGATGATCTCCCACACATATAACTATTATAAACTCTCCACCAAACTATGCTCCCTAATTATAAGAAATTGGGTCGACTTCATAAGTTAGTCAACAATCACCTAGATGGTATCATGGAGTCTCACCATCCATGGTAGCCTTATAACAAGATCCATGGATATGCTATCCCATTTCTAATTTGAGATCTCAAGAGGCTATGTCAAGACTATCAAAACCTAGTGCTTGGACTTAACCTGCTAACATACACCAAGATATGAACTTGGTGACACTACACCTCATGCCAGACCACAAAATCTACCACTAAAGGACCGTACACATCATCCATACATTGGAATTTACAATAAAAGGAGATTTTTTAAACTACCTTATCACCTCATCTCACATTAATACTATAATTACCATCCATCCATAGACGAGGATGACATGTTTCTATCCTTCAGAAAATCCATATGGTGAATCTTCTAAAAATACCTAACCATGAAAAACCTCATAGTCAATATCTCCCAACTAATCCTACCTCACATGCTAGAGAACGATATGATTCAACACCATTGAACGAAGATAACATGTACCCCTCCCTCCACTAGATTCATCTATAAAGAATCCAACTGATCAAAAACCTCCTCCAACAAGAGACAATAGGACTTTGTGCTAAGGGAATATGACATCACGTTTCCCTTCCCAAGAGTATAGACTATCTCAAAGTCATATTCCTAAAAGAACTAAAACTGGTGCCTTGTTCTCAGTTTTAGATCTCTCCATGTAAATATATACTGGATAATTTTATGGTTTGAGTAAATAAAAATGTGCTCTCCTAGAAGATAGAGCCTCCCCATCTTCTGAGTGAAGACTATCACTGCCAACTCTAGGTCGTAAGTTACATTGTTATGATTTTCGAGTATTGAATAACTCAACACATATGTGATCATGGCCTAACCATATATATGAATATGAAGTTGATCCTAGCTCTAGTGGCATCGCAATACACTATATACTCCACAAAATCCTTTGGTATTCTTAACATAGAAGCATTGGTTAACCTCATCCTCAACTACTTGATGGTTGTATGACATTGCTTAGTCCAACTAAAAGGATTCAATTTCCATATCAATATGATCAAAGGGGATGAAATTCTAGAGATTTTCAAAATGAACCTCTTATAACACCTCTCTAAGCCAAGGAAACTTCAAACCTTTGACATGTTCTTGGGTGGCTCCCAAGAAGGCATTGTATTAATCATTGCTGGGTCCAAAAATAATGCATACTCAGATATGTCATTCCCTAGAAATTTAACCTTATGAATCTAGAACTAGAACGTCAAGATATTACTATATAGATATTGAACCTAGAGTAAGTTTAGAACTATCCTCATATGCTCTGCATGCTTCTCCTCTGGTGCAGAGTGTATGAGTATTTTATCACTGAAGACAACCAAAAATCAATCCCATTATGGTGGTAAGATTCGGTTCATCAAATTCAAAAACACAGTGGGGGAATATTTCACATAAAAAGGCATAAACAAGAACTCATTGAGTCCATAGTGACATCAAAATGCTCTCTCTTGAATATCAGCCTCACAAACCCTCAATTAGTGGTAGCCAAACCTGAGATCGTTCTTCAAGAACCCACTTACACCTCACAACTGATCAAATAAGTCATCAATTCTTTGTAATGGGCACTAGTTATTGATCAATTTTTGTTTTATGTTATGATAATTATTATAAATCTGCAATCCCCCTTATGCATTTTTCACAAAAAAGTAGGAGATATTCAGGGGGACACACTAGGTTTGATTAAACCCTTCTCTCAAATGTTATCCATCTACACCCTCAACTCACAAAGCTCGGTAGGGGACATCTGATATGTCATAATATATATTGATGTGGTCCCGCGGCACAAGTTTATGCAGATGTCCTTCACCCGCCTCATAGGTATTCATGAAATATCTTCCAGGAAGACATCCATAGAGACCTCCACCAATTATGGAATCCAGATGCTTGAAGAGCCTCCTAAATCAAGGGATAAACTTTCCGTCTGATGGGTTATGGGATGTAGCCTCCTACCCACAAGACCCACTCACTCATACATGAGATCTCTCTCACCCACAAAGGAGAATCTCATCCCATTTGTCTAAAGGCATATAACCCACTTACGATAATAGTCAATCTATGATCAAGCCATGGACAAATAGTCCATACAAAAGGTAACACCATAAGGTTTTATCATGATGACCAAGAGGTACCATGTAAAACTTTCTCCACCAAATGATAGCTTTCCCTTTTGGAAGATTGGTGATATCAAATAATCACACCTAGTCAAAACATGGATCTCTATCTCTAGCATAATGGATTAAGAAACGAAGGAGTGAATCACACATGTGTCTAAAAGTAATAGAGAAAGTATAGAATAAACAATGATCATACCTTATATCATCTCGTGAGATTCTAGGTCATAGGACTCCATGGATTGCAGCTACTCGTGGCTCCAACTGCTAGCGCCATGATCCTGTCATGGGCCTCTTAGTGGTGGTGATGGAATTATCTCATAGTATCACCCTCCATAAGTAGCTATACTTCCTTGATCCCTAACTTCTCATCTCCCAAAACTACCTCCCTAGGGGTTTCCCTGGACTCACTTGGTAAATCACATGCCACGTGACCACGTACATTTCATGCATAACATCACCCCTCTATGGGATAACTTTATCCTCAGTGCGAACCCTGCGCTACATGCCCACATGTTTGAGACTAACCATGAGATGGTCTCCTATGCCAAGACCCTGCTGACTAGTTCCTGCTAGTTGCTATAGATGAATCAACCCCTGACACCCAATTCTATCTCCAACTACATGGTTTCCCTATAATATTAATCTCTCTATCACCAATGCCCTCTCTAACTCTTCAGCATAAGAGGGAATGAACATGGGGACTAAACTAGCACGAATGTCTTTGTAGAGACCCTACTCAAACTTCTGTGCCTCAAAGTAACCATCTTGCACCATATCGAGGGAGTATCTTATAAGGTCAGAGAACCTCATGTAATACTAAACAACTCACATACTACCCTATTGTATCTCTATAAGCTCCTAAATCATAATGGATTGTATGAACAAGGAGTAGTACTCCTCATGAAATAGCTGTTGGAAGTCGGACCATGAGAGTGTCAAATCGACATGCATCTTTGTGACTAGAACCCACCAGCGCCTAGATTCTCTATGGAAAATATTAGCTACTAGTGAAACTATTTAATTGTTAAGGGACTTCATGAGACTAAAAAAATAAAATCACTGATTCAATCCAATCCTTCACTGCCTAGGGATTTGGATCACCATTGAACCTCAACGACCTCTAGTGATAAAACTTATGGTGTTATACAAGATTTCAAGCATCATTAGCCTATCCACCTGGTAAAATATGCTTCTCAATAGGCGAGGTTACTAATAACTACCCTCTTAGAGGAAATATATCCTAAGATGACCCCCTAACTAAGGCCAAAATACTCATCGAATCATCTTCACAATCCTAACTCTGTAACCTAGATGGTTATTTTCACAGAGGCATCCTAAAAATGGTCAAGAAGAACCATGGTAATATGAGAGTATATATATATATTTGGGGAGACGACGCAATAAGGACAATTAAAGGACTCAATCATATATGATTCATTAATCAAGTTCAATGAAATGAATTTCATAATATTTTGAGTCGACAAGAAGGTAGTCAGAGTCCTGGTGTATGGATATGCCAACTTCCGCACAAACACTAGGTTCCCTAGCTTAAAATACACACTTGATACACTTTTACAACCTT
Organism: Viscum album; assembly: GCA_963277665.1. Classification (NCBI taxonomy): domain Eukaryota; kingdom Viridiplantae; phylum Streptophyta; class Magnoliopsida; order Santalales; family Viscaceae; genus Viscum; species Viscum album. The sequence continues at coordinate 1,442,220,049 of OY728159.1, forward strand.
TACCTATGTTACCGTCCAATACTCACCATGGATTTATTTCTACCCTAACCCGTTGATGAACCACCTTTCATGCCACTCTGTAATGACCCGACCCACTATGGACTCCCTGGACGGAGGAAATCTGGGCTTCCACAACCCTAGGCTCACCTCCAATATAGATTAGGAGCTGGTGAAAATCAATAGGAATGAACAATATAAATGGGAGGCCTTTTCCTATAGTACCTATGGGAACACACCTAACCATTTCCATGAAATAGTACAACAAAATAATAAAAATGGTTGTAACATATAGAGTAAAAGCATACATGCAATTACCTCCAGGGAACACATCTGAGTACAAAGAAGAAATACACACACACAACCATAAATAAATTACCAAGATGAAAATAACTAGAATAAAAGAAATATGGAAGAACCTAGCTCCACTCTATGTGGTATATGCAATTGAATAATCCTATGCTTCACCATAATCACCACTGATATTTCTTTAATCTGGAAAAGACACAATACATGTGAATAAATCTAATATAAGGGTGAGTATATACATACCTAGTAAGACACCCCAATAACTAAATGGGGGAGAAATAGTTGATTTGATAGAAGTATTTAGCTAAATCCAAAGAAAAAGGGAAATATAACCCAACAAAAAAATATATATTCTCATAAAAAAACCCAGAAAAAAGAGAAAGGAGATCTCCATCTCATATCCTAGCCTAAGTCGATGAGTATGCCAATAGCTTCAAAAGATCCTTCTCTATTGTCCATAATCTTGTGTATCCATTGAGGTAACCTTGTGAAGGACCCACACCTCACCATTGTGTCAAACAATAGTGGGGTCACAATCTCCAATAGAGGACCCATGACCTTGTGCACCAGAGAAGTTCCACTCAATAGACAGAGGACACACAACGTACTGCATTAGAGGGGTTCCACTCACCAGGTAGAGGAACCATTCCCTAGTCCTTCATGGTGGTTCTACTCAGTAGGTAGAGGACCCACACCCTATTCTATCAGGGGGTTACAATCAATTGGTAGGGGACTACGCCTTAGTCCTTTAGGGGGTTCCATTTAGTAGGTTGAGGACCCACACACTAGTCCTATAGAGGGGTTCTACTTAGTAGGTAGAGGACCAATGCTCTAGTCCATCAGGGGGGTTACACTTAGTAGGTATAGGACCCACACCCCAGTCTATCTGGGTGATCCACTCAGTAGGTAGAGGACACATTCCCTATTTCATTAGGGGGTTCCACTTAGTAGGGTATAGGACTCGCACTATTGGACTTTAGGGGGTACCACTCTATAGGTAAAATATCCACACCCTAATACTTTAGGGGGTGCCACTCAACCAGGGTAAGGAGTATGGGGGAATAATTCCCTAGTATGAGAGGGGTATTTTAGACTTTTTCCTCTCTCTAATGATACCACCTGACCAATTCTATCATCAAGTATTTCATAAAGAAGTATCATGATCAGAACATTCCATGTAATATCCCAAAAGCCACTATAAAGGCTTCCATCATGTTTTATGCAAAAACCTACTTAGGATAAGATACTCATAGGTCAAAATCAGAGTATAGATGAAGGAGATACACAATGTGGAAGTTTCTCATAGGGGTACATAACATTTATGGGGTCCATATGATGTGTGGTACCGCTACACTATTTGGACGATTCTCCATTGGACAAGACTCATAGGCCATGTCACCATATAAAATATGTAAGGGAGCCTAAAAAACATGTTTCAGCCACCCAGAGCCTACTCGTGTGCCCCTATCCATTCCCATGTTAGTCGGGCCATGCTAGTGTACCTTTATATATACTTGGATGTGCTGGGTACTAGAGGGTGCTCGAGTACTCCCAGAGTACTTGCTATTTCCTCCCACATGAGGTCCTATCCATGTGAATTTATCACATGAAATAGACACCCATGGATAATCACATGGAATATGGGACAATCTATATGGTGAGTGATCCTTATCTTCCCTGAAACCTAAGCCTCCGTAGCTAGGTGGGGCTATACAACATGAGTTATTTGACTACACACTGTGTAGTTGAATTATTCTTATAAAGTTTGTTTATTTATTGGGATCCAAGATCTGATGATATCACCATAATTTACAGATATTGACCACTTGAAACTAGTGATATCTGCTTATAGTCACTGATTCTAACCCTCCAGTAGAAGGATATTGAAAATCGGTCATTCCCACATAGCCTACACACTACCTAATGCGACTTCTGTCATTTCACTAGATCCCAAATCCATGGGTCATCACCCAAAACCTATGAAATCTCTTAATCCACCCTAAATTTAATTATATATTCAACATACATGTATGTTACATGAATTTTAGGGTTTAACCACACTCGAACAATCCTTGACAAAGTTGAACTGTGACCCTGTAGGCTAATGATGCAAAAAACAAAGAAAGGAGTGGGGATACAACACATAAAAGAAGTGAATCTATTATTGGAATATTGTTCTAGGGAAATGATCATAAATTAGTGATCACTAAGGGTGATAACACTTGAAACCTAGGAATTATTATAATGGATCAATATAATCAATAAAATTTGGCCCTCATGCAGAGAACAATTATCGCAGATCAAAATAATATAAAATCCATGATCAATGTTTTAATTAAATGGAGAAGAAACCATAGTTTATGTGTCCTACCATTATTTATGATTTATTTTAATTGAATAACATGTTCTCTAGTGATGATTATAATCCAATACATTAGTTTCCTATCTATCCATCTTGATCAGATAGTTGTTCATCATCCGATCCTGATCCACTAACAACGAACACTCTAAACCTCTTATCAAACACTCATAGGGTTATGCAGATAACTGTGATGATTTTTAATATGAGGGAATTTATAAAGTATTTATATTAGTTCATTTAAAATAAAATAAATAAATTTAATTATTTATTTTAATTAAATGCACCACGAATGACTTCCTTAATCGGACATCTGGTGCCTACCATCCTTATGTCATGCCTAGGGTAAACCTCACAATCCAAAATCAACCATGTTCTTGGATTCCCAATCCAATTATCCACTCATGAAATATCTATTTATTTATAAAAATCTACATGTGTGTGATATTACTATATTTCATATTTTTATAATATTAATTATGGGCTCACCGAGCTTCAGAATCTTAAGCAGTCTTAGTGCCTAGATCTGAAAATATTCCATAATATATTTCAATGTCTTACAAGAAAAAAATAACATCACTACAATGAAAATAGTTCATTAAGAGACTTTTTACACTATGATAGTCTTGGTTGTGAACCTTGCATACTACAATGCTTTGGGGTTGAACCCATTCCACTGTGATAGTCCTGACAATGAGCCTTGACTAAGAAAGAATTGATTTTCCATACTTATGTGTATGACAAAAATTTATGTGTTATTCTAATGTTATCTATCAGGTATCATATTCTTTTATTCCTTTATAGTCTTGTCTTATGAATTACCAATATTTATTCTACAACTAAAAATCATGATCTATGATATATAAGGTATGATTTTTGAATGATATGCTCAAGTTATCATAACATTATGTTCATGTTATGATCAATGATATGTCCATCCTTCATGGAATCTAGGAGGTCTTGGGATCAAGCCCTTTTGGGAGTAGGTATTATTTGGTACTATATAGGTAGTGAAATATGTGGTGACACAGACGATGATGCAAGAATGAGGCATTCCTAGTGACTATGGAAGGATGATGCAGGCATGATGCTGCACTAGGATTTCGGTCCATGCAATGGGCTTAATTCCCATTGGGCATATGGGAGATGTATTAAATAAATAAGGCTTGATGGGTGGTCTATCCCCTGGGGGGGTGGGTTCTATAACCTTACTTTTTTGAATATGTGTATGGTGTGTGTTTTTTAATGTAATTGTACCCCTAAGAACCTAATATATATATATTTATATGATATGTATAATAAGGGTTATAATTATGAAGAACATAGTGGGTGATGATGTACAAATTTTATGAAAGCATTGTTTATGTGTCTAAGTTTCCAAAGGCAATAGAAAAATACGATTCTTGTGTGGATCATTATGTTATGTAATTAATACTCAAAAATCAAGTTATGATATCTATATATGAAATGTATGAGTCACTATAGTTGGTATTAGGGAAAGTTTTAGTTTATCTTTAGAAAATAGGATGAGATAATTTTAGTAAGAATAATGAGGATATGTTTAAGTATAGGATTAAATCCTAAATTTTTGGTAATGATTATCAATGAATCGGTTAAAAATAAGGTGTCACAATTTGGACATCATGTAAGGGATTTTTCATTATTATGTGGTTTTACAATATGATTATTATTGCTCACTCTATATATATTGGTTTTAGTCCAAGGAAGAAAACTTAAAGAATAATGTTAATGTTAAATAATATGGGAAATATAATGATTTTACTCTTGATAAACCTAATGTTATGGGAGTTAGGATGTAAAATATAATTACAATGATCACAAAAAATTATCAAGATAGGAATATTTCTTAACTTCCACATGATAAAATAAAGGAAAAATGTCCAGTTGAGTCCTTCACGGGGAAACAACTTCCTTATTTTCATGGTTCCACCGATCTACTAGTTTCTAAGAAATGAATCAGTTCCATTGAAAAGATATTTTTCATTAGATAGTGTTCAAAATATGAAAATTCATTTTGGTATATTATCATTTATAAGGAGAAGATGATCAATGGTGGACTCTTATCAAGAATATGAGGAACCAAGAAGACATTTACTCCATGAAGTGGGATGAGATTAAGAACCCATTTTTCATTAAGTAATTTCATTATATTATTCATATGATAATGGGGAAGGAATTACTTGATATAAAGTATAAGGATAATGAATCTATTGGTACTTATGTGGAAAATTTTACATGACTTTGAGGCATGCTTCTAGTATTATCATTATACCTAAAAGTAAGATCGATTGGTTCTTTAGTGACTTAAAAAAAATCTTAAAAGAGTGTTAAAAATAAGGGACTTATTCAGATATGAAGAAATAATTCAATGTTCCATGAAGGTGGAGATGGAGATTGGAGTTATCCATAAATCACATGGTTTTCACAAGAAAAGAAATTTGGAATTCAATGAAAATTTTAAAAACCATTGAGAGAAGAATATAATCCTTCATTTATGCTCAAAGTGTGGAAAGAAACATGGATAAAATTGTCTTAAGGGAACTAGTAAATGTATTAAGTGTGAATAATATGGTCATCAAGAAATCGAATACCGAAGTGATGGAAGAAGTTAGCTAATGATGCGAATAAAGATAAATCTCTACATAATACACCACTCACTCTATAGTTCTATAAATGTATGGAGTTTGTGAATTATGAGAATAAATTACCTAATACAATGGATAATGATGATAATAATACACAACAACCCTTAAATTCAATGAAAAAATGGAAATCTTATGAAATCATAATAGTTTTAGTGAATCATGATAATAGGGGAACATTTATCCTCCACTCTAGGGTTGGGATTTCATGTTGATATTTGTACTAAGGTTCCCTATGAAAATATTATTATTCATAAATTAGTGAAATATGATATGATTTTGAGCATGGATTTGCTATATTTACATAAATTATAGAATAGAGAATCACATTTGATATTCTGAATCAACTTATGATCATATTGTTTTTCTAAGGATGAACACATAATTTCAATGAAAACATTTTTGGTTAAGAAAAAAAGCTTATTTAAGGAATAAAAGAGTGGATTATATTTTTGAAGAATCTATTGTTTTATTTTCAATTAATTTTGTGAAATGATTAGGGTACATAAATTTTGAAATGAGACTTTATGAGTTATTAAAATTATTTCAAATAATAATTAAGTTGATCATAGAAGGATATGATATCAAATCATTGTAATTTTTGGGATGCAATTTTGGTTAGTCATATTCTATAGTAGCCATATGTTTAACCATTGATGGAGTGTATTACGTTAAACCATGGATGTTATTAGATAAATTGTTCGATTATTTTTGGTTTTGGTAAATATTTAGAGGCATAAGTAATGATTTATGGATCTTATGATTCGTTAAAAGTTAATTTTAGTGATTCTGGCATTAAAAAAATTAATCTTGAATATTCATTTTTTAGAGTAAGAGATGATGTGGAAACCTATAAAAACACAAAAAAGGATGAGATTATAGAAATAAATATATTGGGATATGATCTAGCTGAGGAAATGAAAGAAAAATCAGATCCATTCAGTAACACATCAAGGCAGCAAAGAGTTGATAGAAATGTTACGCTGATAATCGTTAGTGTAACCTATAATTTGATGTTGGTGAGATGGTTTTTTCTAAGAATTTATCCATGGAAGAAGGTTATGAAATTTATAAAGAAGGGAAATCCAATACATAGTTATATCAGCTCTTTTGATATTATTGATCAAGTAGGGATGGTAGATTATCACTTGAATCTTCCACCAAACCTCTTTTAAGTTTATGATATGTTCAATGTATCACTCCTGGGGAAGTCCATACCTGATCCATTACATGTTATAAACTCAGAGTTAATACAACTAGAACATGATATTTATTATGTGGAATAACTAGTAGAAATATTTTATTGTAGATAAAAATTGACATGAAACAAGAAAACCCACATAGTGAATGTTCTCTAAAGAAATCATAAATTTTAAAAAGCTAAATGAGAACCTAAGGATGTATTGAGAAAATGATATCACAATTTGTTTATATCAGAGTGATTAATTTCAAGGGATAAATTCATTTGAATAGGTTCAGAATGTAACACCACATTATTTTATTAAACATATATATTTTTCAAATAATTTTAATTTCTTTGATAGCTTACATTACACACAACATTGATTTTAAATAAATAGCATTATATTATTAAAATATTTTTATGTGATAATTATAACCTAGCCACTAAATTAGAGGGTATGAATATGATTAAATAATTTATTATATATATAAATATATCCTACTCAATATAAATTCGTTGATTAATTCATTGGAAATACGCATTCAATTTTTTGAAAATTACATTATGCTTAAAAAATAAGTTTCCTTCAAAATGGTTTTTATAGATTTTTTTTGAAAAAATAATATATTAAAATTTTGTCACTTTTATAAATTTTAATTCATAAAACTAAATACATTTTTGAAATAATCATATCAAAATTTTATTTGGGATATTTTTTTAGAAATTTATGAAAAATTGATTTTCTAGTGAATAGTAAAAAATAACGATTTTTATTGAAAATTGTATTTTTGTTCCAAGAATATAAAAAGTTACATTTTGTTTTAAAATTATTACGGAGTAAATTTAGTTATATTTTATTTTAAAAAATCCAATTTAGTTCATTTTAATCAATTTTATTTTTGAATTTATTATAAAAAGCATTTATTTATGTAAATAGGCATTTTTTTAAAAACAATTTTTATGTGAGCAATGTGTTTTTATCTTAATAAAAATAAATTAATCACTATTGGTGAATGATATTAAAAAAATATTTATATTATAAATTAAATAATTTTTTTTAAACATTCATCTAATTTTTTTACTATGCATAGGATAAGAATAAATCCAATTTTATGGTTATAAACATTATTGTTATACAAGTGATTTTTATCGTGTTTTGTTTAATTATTTTAAAATTAATTCATAACAATTTTATGTATTCAATTAGATAGAATGGATTCCTTATTTGGAATTATGAGTTTCAAATTTGTAAAATAGGACCCATTTATTTTTGGTTAATATGAATAGTAATTGTGATAAAATTGGTCACCTCGATAAAGTATAATTCGTGTTAATCAAGGTTAAAACAAAGTGATAAAGCCATAATTTTTAATATTAATTTTTACTAGATAAATGTAATTAAAACAATATCATATTATTCCCAAAATTTAGTTTTTTTAATGGATAATGTTCCATGAAAATGACCTATATATTATTTAAATCAATGAAAGTTACAAAATGTCACTCTCTTAGTTTTAAATATATATTATGTGTCTACATATGGAAATAAAATTATGAATGAATATAAGGGAATATTTTGATATTAATGAAATTATTTTCATTATATATATATATATATATATTATTTTTTATATATTATATAACGATCTTAAATTCCTATGAAACACCGTTGAAATATTTCTCTAATTAATGAAAATATAATAAATGATATTAAAAATATTAAAAGTAATAAAAATTGGGTTAGTTAATATGATCCATAAATTTTATTGATTAATATGATATATTAGTGTTATGTTAAATAATTAGGTTCAAATTTCATCCTTGTTTTTATATCTTTTATGTCAAATTAAAAAAATTAGTGTATAAATTATCAATAATGATATTTTATTAAATTATTAAAAATCATAAATTTTTTAAAATAGGAAAATGAAGATAATATTTGGTAAAAAATTTCAGCACTTTCCCATTTATATTCAATTTGTAACGATTTGGATTTAGAATGACTTTAATATATTTTAATATTTTAATAAATTCTCTGAGTTCCCCTCCCTTCAATTATAAAAGGGCACCCATCCTTTCTCTTCTTCCCACCACATTAAGACTTATAGTTTGATCAAACTCTATAAAGTTATCTTCTACACTCCCCTATAAACATTCTATAGCTTTTATTCTTCCTAAACAGCCAATCCTGGAGCCCTGAGAACTAAAGGAGTTATTTTAAATAAGAGGAGGTTCCAATGTGTATGAATGAAGTTGGACCTAAGGTAAGATATTTTCATATCACTTTTATTTTTGTGAGATACCTTCCATATTCAGCAATTATTTATTTTATGTGGTCTATGTAATACCCATGAATATCATTTATGATCGTTATTATTAATGTTATGGAGATTTACATATCCATATAATGTTTTTTCATTTAAAGTAATTATGATTCAAATGTTACCAAAATAGTAGGGGGTTTTTGTTACAATTTCATTATTTATTGGTATTGTTTATGGTTAAATTATAATAATGAAATACTATGATATATATCTAAATAAAATAATGATTTTATTCTTCTATATTTATTTCATGAAAATATATATTTTTCTTTCATTTTCCACACCATAAGTACTCAAGAAACTGAAAATATCTTTTTAAGGAAAATTGACTTTATTTCTCTCTGGTTGGAATTTTTTTCTTCCATACACATATTTTATGAAAATGTTTTAATTTTTTTTAATATAATCCTATTATTTTTATAGTCATTTCAACCCATGTTTTAATTTTACAAAATGGTTTTTAAGGAATCTTATTTTCATTTTCTAAATGATGTAGTTTTTTTAGTTTTTATCAAAAATATGGAAGGAATGTTTTATTTTAACGTATTCAACATGAACATAATTTCCCAACATCATGAAAAATCAATGTTTTTATGATTCTATTACATGTTTTCAAGGTTTTGTTTGAAAAACATTTCCATAATATTTTGGATGTTTTTATATTTTAAATAAGTGATTTCAAAATGGAAATGTTATTTTCCTCAAGAACACTTTAATGACATTTTAATCTTTTTTTTTCATTAAAGATAAAAAACATTGATTTAAATTATTATTTACTAGTGAAATTATCGAAGGAAACCGTCCTTATAATTTATCCATATGGTTTATGTTTATGATGACAATATATCTATGAAACACATTCCTTTTCCTAATATTATACTATGATAAAATGATGAAATGTTTATGAAGCCTATTACTTTTCCATCTATTATGCTATGAAGAAATGTTTATGAAACCCATTTATTTTCATGGGTTCTTTTATAATGATTGTTTTATGATATTATGATACACATATATATGGTTTTAATTATATGATAGTGGTTATGTTATAACTAAGGATTACGATCACATTATAACTATGTACGATGGTTACATTATTAAAAAGTATGGTTTCCATAGTATAACTAAGGAAGGGTGTGACCTATATCTCTATCTAATGCATTGTGTAAAAATTAATATCTCATGAGATAAAGAGTGTTGTAATAGGGAGTGAACCTAGTTTATTAAGAGACTTTGTCCGCTATTATAGTATTTGGAATAAACCTTGACTTCTACGATGGTTTGAGTAGTGAAACCATTATACTTTTATAGTCTTAGAAATGTAATTTTAATACTAAGGGAAAGGTTTTTTATGCTTATTTGTTTGCAAAAAACTTATGTGTTTTGCTAATGTGATACTCTCATGGCTCAAGTTCATTGATTCCCTTATGATTCATGTCTTATGAACTACAATGATTTATTTTGTGACTCAATATTATGATATATGATTTGAAAGGTATGATTTTAAAATGTTATGATCATGTTATTATACAATTATGCTCTTTTTATACTTAATTTATCATTGATATCACTCTTGGTTACCCTTACTTAGCATATAAGCTCACCCTTTCTTATATTTCCTTTCGCCTGGTTTTGAAGAACGATACTAAGTATAATAAGTATAAGAGGGTTTCTAGTTATGGAGAACTTAGTGGTAAACGATTTCGATCATTTATGAACCAATTATTAATGTTTCCAAGTATCCAAAGTCACTTGAACTATATGATTTTAGTGTGGATCGTTATGTTATATATTGAATATTCATCTATTAAGATGTGATATCTATGTATGAAATGTCTAGGCTACTATATTATTATATAATATTAATTATTCAAATTAAAAATATGAAATCTATTTTTCCAATTTTAATAAACAGAAGTTATAGAATTTAATTTAATATAAAACCTACAGACATGATGAAAAAACAGTTTTCCAAATGAAATGTTTTCAAAAGTATAAAAATTTTTTATATCAAAATTAAACATATGATTTATTAAAATGACATAAATTGGATTAAATATAATATAATTTATCAATTTTTCATATTTAAACAAATTAAAACATAACGTGAATTCATAAATTCATTAATCTAAAATGTGTTTTTCAAAAAAATTTTTTTTTTTACTATTCACCAAAAAATTAATCTTTTTTGAAAATTATCATAAATCAGCTGTAAGATAATTTTAAAATTTTGATTTCAAAAAAATAAAATTTTTTAAAATAAAATTTTTAAATATTTATAAAATTTATTTTAAAATAAGTGTGAAAAATGCGATGAAACTTCATTTTAGAAGAATAATGTTTTTAAGCATAAAAGTGGATTTATTCTTTTCCTATGTCTAAAAAAATATTATATGATTGATAAAACACACAATTGAATATATAATATATAGTTTTAATTTAAATCATTCAAAAATAGTTACTAATTTAATTTATTTAGAAAAAACAAATTGCTTACATAAAAATATTTTTTCAGGAAGACATTTCTTTTAATTTCATTTTTTTATTTATAATCATTTGATAACCAATAAATTTATTTTATACATGTGTAATACATATAATTATCATATTTTCTACATGAGATTTATGTTCTCATTGATATCATCTTAGGACATCTACATTGTCTTTTAATAGATGCGTCTCCCCAACCAAACTCCCCACCTAACAATGTCTCCCACCTGGATCGACCCACAAAGGAAGCCTTCATTCTAAAAGAAGGGGTGAATAACCCCACTTCCGATTCATGGAATAAGTAAAATAACATTAAAAGTAGTGGTATTCCAATTCTAACCCTCTAATTTGAAGGATAAGTTATAAGGTTCATGTTTAAATAATATTATTTATATCGTGTTTCATTTAAACTTTGGTTTACATGTATTATATGCTATCAAAGTGATTAAATTTGTTTGAAAAAATTATTTCATAAAATATGATGGGGTTACATATTACCCCCATTAAGAAAAACTTCACCATCATAATTACATCACTCTAATACAAACAACTGAAGACACTTCTGCCACATCATATCCTCAGGTTTCCACACACCTTTCTCAAATTGGTGGGTTTTCCACAAAACTTTGAGTAGCTATGTGGTATTTTTTCATAGAACCTTCTCTCTGTGATCATGAGTTTCCACTATTTACTCTTTATAGTATATATAATTCTCTAGTGTTATGACCTCTTAATTTACTACATATTAATGATTAGGTATATAATTTCTCAGGAGTGATATATGGAACTCATTGTGAAATTAATAGAGGGTCGATGGAAGTGCCAAATGATAAGATACCATACCGACTCGATCAATAATTTCAAAGGGTCTAATATATATTGGGATAAAATTTCCTTTATTACTAAATCTCATAAGATTACTCCATAGAAAAATTCAAAAAAACACCTTCTCACCAACTTTGAACATTAGATCACGTCGATGATTATCAGTTTCAATTTTCTATTAATTTTGAGCCACATTGATGTGTTGTTGAATATATATATATATATATATATATATTTTCATTTCCTTATAAAGAATATGTCCCAATATCTTTTTTCTACAACTTTATCCCAACAAATTGATGTTTTACACTTCTTAAAATAGAGGGATTCATAAGGTTCCATTTGAATACTCATGTGAAAGATATTATTGTGAGAAAAATCAACTAGATGAAGGTATTGATCTAAACCACATTTGAAATCAATATAAAAATATATCAACATATCATCTAGGTTTTTAAATTTTCTTTTATACTGACCATTTATCTGTGGATGATATGTAGTGTTGAAACTCAACTTCTTATCAACAACTTCTTAGAGACTTCACTAGAACCTCGAGGTAAACCTTATATACTAATTAGATACAATAAAATATGGTATTACATGAAACTATAACACTTCTGTAATGTATATTATAGAAATATTATCTAGATATAAGTACTCTTTAATGAAAATTAAGTGTGAAAACATTTTATGGTGATTGATTACAACCTATATAAAATTATGTCCTTTCATTGTTTTGGAGAGTCAGACGACAAAATCCATGGTGGTATTTTTTCTTTTCCATTCTGGTATAGGTAATGATTTTAATAACCCTTCATAATTTTATCTCTCAACCTTAAATTTATGGAATTCCAAGCACTGAGATACAATTTTTTTGATATCTCTCTTAATTTCATCCCACAAAAATACTCTTTCAAATCTATATACATCTTCATACTTCCAGGATGAATAGAGATTGATGAACAATGGCCCACATCCAATATATCATTCTTTAGACCTAGTATGGATGAGAAATATACAAAGTTCTTGAACCTTATCATTCAATCACAATCAAGGATAAACTCAGAAACATTTACTTCTTTCTTCTACAGCCCCACATCTTCCTTCTTCACCTCTTTAATCCTCACATGGATTGATGGTTAAAAATTAATTTGAGAAAGATATAATTCTCCCCAATAATTCAATATCATAGAACCATAATTTTTAAATCAAGAAACATTAAATATTTTTTGATCCTCATCATAGATAAGACAACACTTTCCTTTCAACATAGAGCATCATCCACCTAATTTTCCTTCCTAAGATGGCAATTTATTGAGAAATCATAATCTTTAATTATCTCCAAAAACCTTATCTAGAAAATGTTTGTCACTTTTTGAGTGAATATATACTTTAAGATTTTATAATTAGTATATATATCACATTTTTCTCAATAAATATAATTCCTTAATATCTTTAATGAAAAATATTCCGTATCTAACTTTATATAATGGGTTAAGTAATTTTACTCATGAACTTTTAATTATCACAAGGAATAAGCTATCCCCATATCATTATATATGTGGATTCATCACCATAAATTCTTTCATGTATCACTATATATTCAAAACCTTTCACCATAATAGGGAAATGTAAGAATAGGTGTGTTGAATTACCTTCTATTCAGTTCCTTTAAAATTTTCTCACATTGATTTTCCAAAGGAACTTTTATCCCTTTCGAGTTAACTTGGTGACTGGATTATAAATCCATGAGAAATTATCCACAATGACTTGATAATATCTACTCAAACAAATAAAACTACTGATCTCAATAACTATGGTTGGTATGTGCCATTTATTTATAACATCTATCTTTGAAGGATACACTAATATACACTCACATGTGATTATATGACCCAAGAATGAAGCCTTTTGAAATTAAAATTCACATTTGGTAAATTATGAATACAGATTTTCCTTCCTTAGGGTCTTCAATACAGTTCTAAAATAATCTTCATTCTCTTAATTAAACTTTGAATATAAAAGAATATCATCTATACAGACTACCATAAAGTGATGTAAGGTTTTCTTGGATATGTATTCATTTTTTACCCTCAACTAACAGTAACCAAACCAAATAATTTTTTTGGAAAAGTCCAAAATTCATTGTAATTGATCAAAAAAATTATCGATATAGGGTACATGAAACTTTTTCTTTATAGGTAACTTGTTATGTTCTTGATAATCAATAAAAATTCACATTGATACATCTAGAATTTTAACAAAATAACTATTGAACACCAAGGTGATGCACAAGACCAAATGAATCCACAGTTAATATTCTCATGGATTTAATCCTTTAATCCCTGTAACTAAATCAAAGCAATTATATAAAAATTCTTAAAAATATATGTAGCACTAGTTTTGAGTTATATTGAAAACTCAACATCATGTTTTGGTGGAATAATAGGAAAATATTCTTGAAAGTCATAAAAAAACTCCCAATATACAGAAATATATTTGATAGTGAGTTTTTTACAAATATCTAAGATAAACACCCATTTTGATTAGAAATAATGACCCATATAGTTCATGTGTTTTCCATCATAGGTTTATGTTTGTTGTCACACTAAAATATGATCAATGTTTGATTCATAACATCAAACATGACTTCCCTTCTATGGAAATTGATGTGGAATTTATGTAGATAAATACTATCCATTCTTAGGATAACATCAAATTCAACTGTAGGGAGAAAGACAATATTTAAAGGAAGCACATTGCCAAAAATTTCAATTAGAGAAGAATCATATAATTGACATGTGATCACCATATGATTATGATTTTTTACTGCTAAATCAACATCTAATAGTTGAGTTGGTGATGCGATAATGTTAGAAAATTATTCTGATATAAATCGGTGTATAGAACTGGAATCAAATAAAACATTTGAAATCCTAGAGTGGATGATAAGTGTAACTTTCACCATGTCATTACAAACTTCCATGTCAGCTGTAGTAATTTTATATTCCTGAACTTCTCCCCATGACTTACTTTGTGGTAAGTTACCTTGAAATTTGGGGAATTGGTTAGAATAATGACCCACCTCATTATAATTAAATTACTATACTTTGAGAGATTCTCCCTTATCATTGAATTCAGGATCATGATGGAATTTTTCTCTAAACTTGAAGTAAACTCCTTTTCCTTTTAGGAATGTGTCTAGGTTTTTATTTCCACAAGTATTACATTTTGGGAAAATCCCCTTTCTCTTCTTCCCCCTTATCCTTTTTTTCTCTTGTATCATTATCTTCTTTTTATTTCCTTTGAATCAATAATGGTTAGATAATTCTTTCTTTATCTTGTTAGAATATGATACTGTATCCTCATATGATGATTATGTTTGGGAGAATATTTCCCTTCAAAGGATTGGATTAATTCCATCAAATATATGGTTAATATTGATAATAGGATTAAATATATTGTCCACAATATGAATTTCTAACCATGTAATGATAGATTCATACTTAGAATCATTCTTAGCTTCCTTTTATATTAGACATAGAAATTTTTACCCTATATCTGCTCATTTCTCAAGAGGGTAATATTTTTATAAGAAAATTTCCAATAATAATTTTATTCCATGATTGTTATTTCCTCCTCATCCTTAGTGTTCTAAATCAATGACTACCATTTATCCACATAACCTAAGAGATAATTAACTGTAACGATAACTTTCTCCCTTTTGTTACTTACCAGATAAAGAAATATATTTTCTATGGAACTATCCATTTCATAGCTATAAATATATTTTTGTTTCCATTGAATAATGAAGGTTTCTAATGAATAAAGATATTTAACATTTTTACGGTGTTTTGCATATTAACAAGCTGCTCCATACATGCAATTTTATTGGTCATAACTGATTCCATATACCCTAATATGGATATAATATGATCAGTTAGAGCTTGAAATATAGCTCTATCTTAATTATCTTTCCTTGGAGGGAAATACCTACATAGAGTATGCACATTGGTATGATTCATATTCCTTATTATGTGAACCATTTTTAAATAATCACATTCACTATATTAGATCATAACATTATGAAACATAATTTATAATCGTTAAAATATTTAAACACTTAACCTAAATTGAAAAATTTATGCTACCTAATATCCTAATAATAAACATTGTTTCTTTGGGAAAATTTTCAAATCATAGAAATATTTTCAAAACCTTACTAATGGTTTGTAATGAAAATGTGGATTAACCCAAGAAATCCTATGGGAGTGTCAAACTAGGTGTTTAGAGAGGTTTGTGATCATGAACTATGTGACGATCAATTCAAAGAATAATGTTCCCTTTATAGAGTTATTACCCCTAGGTACAACTATTCCATATCCACATACACTTATAGTATCCATATAGATATATATTTCTAGGAATAACACATAATCTCTTCCTTACCAAAACTTTAGGATGGTCTTCTATACTAATCCTAAAAGTCTATCCTAGGGTTATGTTCTGTAATCTATGTTTTTCCTAAATCTAGTTCCCAATGTTTCTAATAAAATTTCTATGATAAGAATTGTAAATTCCCCAACCCTAGTATCAGAGAGTTAGTGGTCAAATTATTATATTGTCACTAGATATAAGGAATCACTTCCTGAAGGATTGACTATTTTTGTAGTTCTTGTAAACTAGATACATACTAGGATTTAACATTATATTTGACAGATTAAAACATAACACAGTATTTTCATTGAGTGCATCATTATTTAATCTAACATAACCTTTTATATCAATTGTAATACACATCATGTAATCCTAGGGACAAGAAACATAAGAAAGGGGTGAAATTAGATTCTCAATAAGGGTATGTGTATAGTGAACGATAATAAGGAATGAATAATATGGAAAGAATAAATTATTATCGAATAGTGAAATATAGATATTCAGATGATCTAGAAACTTATCCATGGATATCATAACAAATAAAATAATCAAATTGACATCAGTAACCGATTTCATAATGACATAATGTATAATTCTAGATATCTAAAACATAATGTTGAGGCCTTAGACAAAGACATATTACATAAATGGGTAAGGCCTTAGCTAAGTACCCAAGCTAGTTGGTCTCATGGGACATACTGATTCAGTAAGGGGCTATGTAATTTTAAGACCCACCCATTATTTAATAATAGTAATTCATTTATCATATAAATAATTAATATAAATTAATCGGTGTGACATAAATAACAACAACTATCCATATTGGAAGAACTAGCATAAAAAATATCAATATTTCCCTAGTCAAACTATTTGTAAACTATACAATAAAATAATAATGATGGTATAAATACATTATATCCTTAATGAATCATAATTACAATATAGGTTTGATTTTGTTTATGAATAGGAATACTACAAAAATATCCCTTAAAACATTTTTTAGAAAAAAAACTTTTCACTTGTAAATATTTCTTTTAAAAACTCAAGAACTATATAATATTGGGAAATACATTTTACATGAAAATAAATTGTAAATTTTAATGTAATATTCAAATAAATTAGTGTTCATGATTGTAGTTAATTCTGTACTTGCAATATAAGTTAAAATACCATTCCTTTCACATTGTTCTGAAAAGGTTAAATAGTAAATCATTCAGAAAACAAAAAGAATATTAATTTAAAACCATCATGTAAAAATTAAAAAAATACTAAAAATTTATTTAATAAATAGTTTTTATAATCTTAAAAATATTTTTGAAAATATTTTTATAAAATAAGTATATGGAATAAAAAGGATTTTCGATCGAAGAGATAAATAAAGTCAACTTTTCTTAAAAATATATTATCAATCATTTCAAATACCAAAGAGAGGAATAATGATATTATTATATGAAAAGTTAATGAATAAATATAGTAGAATAAAATTAAATATTTTCAAGATAAATATATAAAACAATTCATCCAATGGAGAGTTAAACATCAACAATCCCAAATAATAAGGAGATTGTGAAATAAACCCTTACCCCATGTTTGATTTCCTTCAAACTTGCTCAAAACTCCTATATAAAAAATATATAATTTTTACACATATATAAATGAAATATAACAATTTATATAAAATCATATATTAATTATTTATAACTTTTAATCATCTCTTTAATAATAATTCTATGTTAAAATCATTGATTCAGGTAATATCTACTTCATTTTTCATGTATGTTTTGGTTTGGTAGTTTCATACCTTGTACTTTGATCATGGTTATATATTCAAGATAATTTTGAATATGATATAAATATCATATAAAATTTTTATACATGGATTTATATTAATCCATAAAAGTTATATATATAAAATTAATCACACCGTTCATGGAGACAGAAGGCCATACATACACATGAATGCTGTTTGTGTTTTGTCAAAATATTGAATGAATAGAAGTAAAATAATTTATCACCATTAATGTTTTATTATGACTTCATATATAACACATATATTCATTAAATTTATACTTATTACCTTACATGTAAAGTGTATGTGAATAATGAACCACATTACTTCACGAGGCGGTATTCTGCTGCACACATGTGCGACGTTTTCGCATTATCGGCATTAGCTTGGATTACTTATACCACTATTGTATGGAAAAAAGTTAAGAGATAATTATTCATATATTCTATTATATATATTGTTATTTCATTTTATGTATTAAATTTTGAGAGTTTACAACTTACTCACCACAAGCAACCAGCAATGACATGTTCCTAGAGCGATTGTTTCCGGTGTCTGAGGGTTTAGAGGTGGAAAAAGTGGCGCATTCCATAATCTTCAATGTGGGATGTTATTAATTATGGAAATATAGGAAAAAATATATGTTTTAGGCTTTTAATTCCACTAGTAGGTTCATTATGGAAAGATTTTAGTGCATGTCAGTTGATTTGATTTTCTATTCTGGCAACTGGATGGAGTCACCTTCTCTTTGTTCACTTTGTGCTCCTTTTGCTGCGGTTCATCACATAAACTCAAGGGGTCTATGGATTCAATGGTATATTCCAGGGGATGTCCTAATGCTCAAAATGGATGGGTCTTGTGTCTTGGGTGACATGCACAGAGGCAGGGTGGTTTGCGATGCTATGCGGGGTGTAGTCCTGGCGTTCACTACTCACTTTGGGAGTGGCAGTTCTATTCGGGTGGAGGCCAAAGCTGTTCTCTCAGGTTTTTCCATCTGTATTCAAAGGTACATTCATATTTTCTAGTTGGAGATAGATTCTATGATTATACATGATGCATTACATGGTAAAGGCTCTGTCCCTTGCTTAAACTCTTACATCATCAGGCAATGCAAGGCCCGTATGAGCAACAACATTATAGTCACCCACACCTGGAGGGAGGGGAACAAAGTGATGGACTAATTAAAATATCATACATATAATTTAAATCCATCATTTTATTATTTCATGAGAGTTGTTGATGGAAAATTAATTACATCGATTCGTGAGGTGGTAGTCCACCGTACACACAATCAATAATTTTGTTTCCCATTTGATAGAATAGGTGATGGATATAAGTTATTAAATCAAAATAATAACATCACAATATAAGTTATATAATTTTGTTATTATATTTAAATTATTGTACATGAATTAAGGTGGTAATATAAGGAGTAAAAATAAAGAGCTTAGTGAAGAGAATTGCGTTCACTTAGAAAAACCCCCTTTGGATCTTTATTTAGGACCCTATGTTTGGTATTTATGGATAAATAGTATCTATAGGACATGAATAAGGAATTTGGGGAGGTATTTTTGAAGGTATTTGTTAATCCAAATGTATTTATAGGGGTGAAGAAGAGTGTGGAGGAAGTTCCATTTTATAATTGAGGAGAAGTGACATTTTTGTAAATATAAAAAACTATTCAATAATGGGAAGTTAATATCACCCCAAGTGCCTTCAAAACAAATAAATAATGGAGTGTAGGGAATATATTATTTATCCACACATCTAAAAAAAAAACATTTTTTAAACCTATTATTCCTTATCATTTATGTTTACTAACGTTTACCATTTTAGTTTTCACCATGAAAACTAATAATTTTTTATTTTCTTAAGTAATTTAAACTTTAAGATAAAAAATGAAATGATCCTTATTAGATAATATGAAACCAATTATTCTAAATATTAAATCCTATTTATTAAATAAAAATAAATTTTCCTGTAAAATTAAATTTAACACAAGTCCATGTAACACACAAAACCCCATCTTAACCTTTGTTGTGGTAGTTAATTTTTATTATTTTTACTATTCATTATGATAAAAAATTAAATTACCCTTATTATATTATATTAATTATTCTAGTTACAAATATGGAATCCATTTTTACAAATTCAATTCATATAAGTATTAAAATTTAATTTAAAATTAAACCCATAGAGATAATTAATGCAAAGTTGCATTGATCTATCATTCCTCTTAATAAAAAGAAATGGTGGACCCCAAAGTGATGAAATTATCCAAATGAATCCATATTTAAGATTATACTAGAGTTTATTTTTCAATTCATGGAACTCAATCATGGAAATTATGTTTTAAGTATTTAAAATAGGTGTAGTTACAGGTATGAGTTATATTGAAAACTCACCTTCATGATTCGGTGGAGGACTAGGAAACTATTATATAATGAAATTAAAAAACTCCTAAACAATATACATATATTTTATATTGATTTTTTATTACCAGCTGAGATAAAATAAAAATTTTAATATGAATCAAAAACTATATAGTGGATGTTATTTTCATCATATGTTCATATTTATTTCTATTCTGAAAAATGATCAAAGGTTGGTTCAGAATATCAAACATGTCTTCCCTTCCTGGGAAATTGATGTGATATTTATGTATAGAAATCCAATACATTTCTAAAACAACATCAGATTCTATAATAGGGAGAATAAAATTATTTTTAGGAGTCAAATTCTGAAAAACATCAATTGGATAAGAAACATAGACTTTAGATGTGATCAACACACCATTATGGGTTTTCACTACTAACTCAACGTATAATCATTGAGGTGGGGATGTAATATCATTTGAAAATGATTTTTATATAAAAGAGTGGGTATAACCATAACAGAATAAAATATTTTCAATCCTAGAGTAGTTGATAATTGTCCCTTTGACCACATCATTAAGAACTACCCCATCATTGGTAGTAATTGCATATGCCTAACCTTCTCCCCTTGAGTTATTTTATGGTAATTTTTCTTTATGTTTGGGGAATTGGTTGGAATAGTTCCACATTTTATTATTATTTAATCACTATACTTTGATGACTTCTCCCTTACCCTTTAATTCATGAGAATGATGACCTTTTTCTACATACTTAGAGCATACTCCTTTTCCTTTTAGGCATATAACATGGTATTTATTTTCATAGGTATCACATGTTGGGAAACTCACCTTTATCTTCTCCCCCTTATCCATTTTCTCTATTTTCCTATTATTATATTGATTTAATTTGTGTTCATAAGAATTACATAATTATTTCTCTATCTTGATAGAACATGATATAATATCCTCATACGATGAGAATGTTTGGGAGACTGGTGACCTTAGAAGGATTTTATTAAGTCTCTCAATGAAATGATCAATATTTCTCATGGGATTACATATGGAGTCTGTAATATGTTTCTTAACCTTTTAAAGTTATCTTAATACTTAGAAACATTTTTATCTTCCTTTTATCATAGACTTAGGAATTATCACTTCATATCTACTGGTTACTCATGAGATAAATTTTTTCTTATAAAATTTCAATAAAATCCTTTTATTCCATGGTACCTATTTAATACTAATCTGTAGTGTTTTGAATCAATTACCACCATTTATCTTCATCCCTTGAGAGATGATAAACTGCCATGAAAACCTTCATCCTTTTTTTACCTCCTAGGGTGAGAAATATATTCTCTAAGGATCTTATCCTTTTCATAGCTATAATTATATTTGTAGTACCATTGAATGATAGATTTTTTTGATTCCTAAAATGTTTTAAAATTGTTTCACCACATTGTAGATCAATATATTTCTCTATATGGGAATAGTTTTTGGTTATAACCTGAGTGAGATGGTCCAGTATGGTTATAATTTTATCTATTCCAATAGCAGCTCCAGCTCCAGCTTCATTATATTATCCAAGACGAAAATCCCTACATGGAGTACATGAATTTATATGGATCCCATTACTTCCATTGGGAAACATCTCTAAACAATAGAATACACTATATTATATCACAACATTATAAAACATAATGTATAATCCAAAAACTAGTGAAACACTTAACATAAATTGATATATATATATATATATATAATCTCATAATAATAATCATGGTTTCTTTTTGAAAATTTTAAAATAATTGAAATACTTTAGAATCCTTTAGAATGGTTTGTAAATAAAATGTGAATTGACCCATGATTATCCAATGGGAGTGTCAAAACAGGTGTACAATAAGGATCATTTTTATACACCAGGTGATGATCAAGTCAAATCCCAATGAACCTTTTTGAATTTATTATCCTTAGGTAAAACTATGCTAGATCCACTTCTAGTTTTAGTATACTAATGGATATTTCTAGAAAAAATCACATTATATCTTCCTTACCAAAACTTTTGGATGTTCTTATAAACTTATCCTAAATGTTTTTAATTGGGTTATGTTCCACAATCTAATATTTCCTAAATCTAGTTCCCAATGTTTCTACTAAACTTTCTATGATACCAAATATAAATACCCCAACCTTATTTGGCCATAGTTATTGGTTATATTATTACACTTACACTAGATACAAGGAATGACATCCCAAAGGAATGAGTAGTTTAGTAGTCTTGGTAAATAATATACATAATTGGATCTAAGTTCACTTCTGAATTCTTAAAAGACAATATAGTATTTTAATCGGGTGAATAATTATTTATTATAGCATAACTCTTAAAATCAATAGAAATACACATTTTGGAATCTTGTATAAAAGAAACATAAGAAAGGGGTGATATTAGATGCTCAGTAAGGGTATGCATACAACATAAGCTAATAAGGCATGAATAATAATAAAAAAATGATGATCAAATAATTAGTTATAAATAATCAAATGAGATAGAAAATTATCCATGGATATTATATCAAATCAAATAGTCATAGGTAAATCCATAAATAATTTCATAATGACAGAATGTATAATGTCATACATTAGAAACTTACCGTTGTGGCCTCGTGCCAAGAAATCATACATAAATGGGTATGGCCTCAACCAAATACCCATGATAGTTTTTCTCATGAGACCTACCTATGCATCTAGGGGGATTTTTAATTCCCTTCCCCAACTGTTACTTAATAATTACAATTAATTCATCATATAAATAATCAATACAACTTAATCATCATGCCTTAAAAATCAATAGCTGTCTGTATTGGAAAAACAAGCATACAAATTATCAATAATTTACCTAGTCCAAATTATCATAAACCATCCAAATGAAAATTAAAGATTTTATCAATACATCATATCCCTAGTGAATCATAATTACAATAAAGTGTAAGGTCATTTATGAATAGTAATTCCATACAATGATCCTTAAATACATTCTTGAGGAAAATAATGTTATCAATTTTGAAAATTACTTTTATAAAATAATAATTTCAAGTAAAATGGAAATAAATTTTATTCAATAAGAACCTTGTAATCTTTTGAAATAATATTCCAAGTAACGAATAGTCCTGATTTCATGTAATTCCACACATGTCGTTTAAGTTAAAAAAATATTTCTTTCACACTATTGTAAAAAGGTTAAAAAGTGACTCATTTGGAAAATGAAAAAAATATTCTTTTCAAACCATTTTTTTAAATGTTAAAAATGGGTAAAAATTTCATTAATAAATTATTTGTATGTTTTTAAAAACATTTTGAATATATTTTAGGAATCATCGATATTGAAGAAAAATGATTTTTGACTGAAGATAGAAATAAAGTCAACTTTTCTTAAAAATAGTTTCTCAATTATTTTAATTAAAAAAGAGATAATTTTTTTTATATTATTTTAAAATTTATTTAATAACCACATTGAAAGAAAATATATTGGGTTTAAGATATAATGATCAAATAATTCTCCAATAGGAGACTTTAATATAAATAATTCTGTATAATAAGGAGACTGTGAAATAAAATCTTACAATAGGTCCAATTTTCTTTGTATATATTTTAACCTCATATATAATAAATATTTTTTTTATAAATATATTAGAAAAATATAATAATGTATATAATATCATATATTATTTACTTATAACCATCTATATCTCATTTATTAACAATTCATTGTTAAAATCATTATTTCAAGTAATAACTTCTTTGTTTTTCATGTATTTTTTGGTTTGGTTGTTTTGGTCCTTGTAATTTTATCATGGTTATATAGTCTATATAATTTTATCCATGATATAAATATAATATATATTCATTATAAATCTATTTATAGTTAACTATAAATGTTATAGATAGAAAATGAATTACACTGTTCATGGAGATGACATGCTGTTTGTACACATGAATGTTGCTTCCATTTTATCGACTGATGGAATGAAAGGAAGATAAATAATATATAAAATTTATAGTCATTATTACAACATATATAAAACTTATATTCATTAAATTTTACCTTATTACCTTCGATGTAAATTATATGTGAAAAATGAATCACATCGTTTCACATTGCTGTACTCCTCCTTAAAAATGAGTGACACTATCATATTACCACTGAATAAAAAGTAATAAGGTAGATGTGATATTATAATTACAGAAGTATAATTATGTTATTAATATCATGTATATGATATAAATTCATCATTATATCCTTTTGTGATAGGTGGTGATGGAAAACATATTACATCGGTTCGTAAGGCGATAATCCGTTGTACACACGATCAACAATTTTATTTCTCATTTGATGGAAGAGGAGATGAATATAGCTTATTATCTCAAGATAATAACATACCAATATATTTTAGATAATTTTTTTATTATATTGAAATTATTAGTAAATAAATGAATGTGTTAATATAAGATGTAAAAAGAAAGAGCTTGGTGATGACAATTACCTTCGCTTAGAATAATCTCATTTGGATCTCTTACCAAGCACTATAGGATTGTTAATTGAGGATAAAAAGTAGCTATATAACATGTATAAGTATGCTGAGGAGGTATTTTGGTAGGTTTTTTTCAATCCAAAGGTCTTAATATGTGTGAATAATTATGGGGAGGAAGTGACCTTTTATAATTTAGTAGTGACATTTTTGTAAATACTAAAAATATTAAATAATGGGAAGTCAATATAACCCCAAGTATAAATAAATTATTATAGGGAATTTAAAGTCAATTAAACCTAAAACACAAAAAAAAGTTTTAAACATTTTATTCCTTATCCTTAAAGTTTACTCACTTTTACCATTTTAGTTTTCACCACAGTAACTAGTCTCTTTTTATTTGCCTAGGTAATTTATCCTTCAATACTAAAAATAAAATAAGTATTATTAGATAATTTGTATCCAATTATTATAAATATTAAATATAATTTATTAAATAAAAATTATATGTATGTGGAGAATTAATTTTAACATAATCACCTGTAATATGAAAAACCCAATTTTTACCTTAACCATGGTAATTAATTTTTACCAATTTTACTATTCATTATGATAAAAAATAAAATTGAACTTATTATATAATATTAATTATTATCAATAATTTTTTTTATTCCATTTCTCCAAATTAAATTCATCAAAAGTGGTAGAAGTTTTTCCAAAATTAGATCCGTAGAAGCAAAGTAAAATAGTTCTCCAAAGGAATTTTTTTTAGAATAATAAAAAGTTTTTATATAAAAATTAAATATATAGTTTATTTAAATGACCTAAATTATATTAAATAAAATATATTTTAACAAATTTTTCTTTTAAAAAAATTAAAACAATATTTTACTTTATAAATTCTTTAAATGAAAAGGTAGTTTTCAATAATAATGAGTAATTTTTACTATTTATCAAAAAATTAATATTTTCAGAAAATTCTCAATAATTAACTTAAAAATAATTTTGGAATGATTATTTCAAAAATTATTTTCATTTTTTCAAATAAATTTTACAAAATCGTTAAAAATTAATTTTAAAAAAAGTGTGAAAAATATGACGACACTTCTTTTTAGAAGAATATAGTTTTTAAGCATAAAACTAGATTTATTATTTTTCCATGCCTAGAAAAATATTAGATGAATGAAAAAAAATTAATTGAATATATAATATATAATTTTAATTAAAATAATTTAATAATAGTTATTATTTTAATTTATTTATATAAAAACACATTACATTCATAAAAAAAGTTTTCTCAGGAAAACATTTTTCTACATTCAAATGTTTTTTATTTTTATTTCTAATAAATTGATAACTAATGAATTTATTTTTTAAATGTATAATATATATTTTTCATATTATATTTATTGTTATTCATACCTTATAATTTGACAACTTGGTTATAATGGTCAAATTAAAATAATATTATTTATATCATAGTTAATTTAAACTCGATTTTTCATGTATCAAAAGCTTTTACATCGATTAAATGTATTTTAAAAAAATTTATAAAATCTTGGAGTGTTATATATTTTGTATCATCTTTATACAATATTCTTAGAAATCTTTTTCTTAGCCTCTAGGGATTCCACCCTTAGGAAAGACATTTGTGGCCTTATACAATTGCAAGGAGAGATCTTACTTAAGTCTTGATAAAGATTTAAGATACTTTTTTATGCTATACTCAACACCATATTTAGGACTAGATCCTTATAAAATAAATTTATGAAGGTTTATTTTTTATGGATAAAAGAATGATTGATTCTACTACTGGTATATCTTTTGTGGATAAGAATCTCATTGATGCTAGAAATATTATATATAATATTTCCCAAAATTCATAATAGTTTGGTAATAGGGACACGACTATTGTAAAACTGGCCATGGAAGTATCTAATTCTATTTTTGAAAATATCTGAACATAAATCTAGCTGACTGATTATACTATCTTGATGAGGTTGATGTTATGTAACCCTGTCTTCCCACATGTTCAACTTGAACCATAATTTCCCATTCAGATGCACTATGTCATTTTTTTATATTTATGATCATTTTAATGATCAATGTATAGAATTTTAAGAAACTAATGAATGATGTAATTAGATATTCCCTAGAAATCCTTTCCAAAATAACCCAAACAGCCCATCTCCCCACCAGAATATTTAACTTAAACCCTTTCAACCCAACCAAAATTTTAACCAGTGCTGAAATTACGAAAAAATAATATTTTTTGGTCTAATGATAAAAAATAGTCATTTTCTACCCTAAAACTCTAATCAATAGACACTAGTCAAGATCAATTTGGTAACCGAGATGTTGGAAATTTAGTAACTTTTTAGAATCAAGATTACCCAAAACAATAAAATAACTAAATAATTGATTATCATATTGTAGAAATTTTTAAGAAACAAAAAGTCATTTCTCAACAAAAATAAGTTCTATTAAAGAATATGGTAACAAAAATGGGTCACATGGAAACTAAAATTAGTGTTTTTGAAAAATGAAATAAGTGATAGTTTTCCATCACAAGATGAACTGAACATGAGAGGAAGAGAGAATATTAGTGATATAATTCCGATATATGGAATTGAAATTTAAAACCCACAGAACAAAATTAATGAAAAATAAAATAAAAATGATAGTCTCACTTTTGAAATAAATTAGAAACCCCATTAAGGTTTCAAAAAACTACCCATTGAACTGGTTCTCAAAACCGTTAAATTAATTCTTGAACCAACTATCCATAAATTGATAGAGAAAGGAAAAAAGGAATAAATCATGATTAAAAGAACTAATATTTTTTTATAAATTTTAATAGGCTCTTACAAAGGTAAGAACAAAGATAAAGATGAATTGAAAATGTACAAGGAGACAGTTCCTTTTTCTTTGTGTAGTCCTCATATTAAAAATAATATTGAAACTGTTATGGATAAAGAAGAGCTTGAAAATTTTGGGAAAGTCCATGTTAAAATACCTTTTTTATATTCTATAATATATATCCTTAAATATTATACTTTTATTATGTAAATGTGTTTTCAAAAAAGGATGTTGAAGGGAGGTGTGAAAGTCAACTTAGAGAGGAATGTGTCCTCTATGATTTGGCACCTTCTTCCTCTTAAATGTAAAGATCTACGTAAATTTTATATCCCTTGTGTCAATGGAGAAAATGAATTTAAAGAATATATGTTAGATTTATGGGATTATATAAATGTTATTCATCATTATATATTTTCATCTATGTTGGTTGGAGAGATTAAAGAATCTGTTGTTGTTTTCCAGTTAGTTAATTAGTGTTTAGATGATCCAAATGGAGTCATTAATGATGTGTTGGTAAGGGTAAAAGATTTAGTTTTCCTTAATGATTTTTATGTGTTAGATATTGAATATGGTAGATTTAGTACAAATTAACCATAAATATAAGTAATAATATTTTTGTAAACTACTAAGGTAGTTATTAGTGTATATAAAGGGAATCTATTTGTTTTGAGTTTTGAGGTAATATAGTAAATTTTTGTATCTTTGAATCAATGAAACACCCTGTAAATGACCATTATACACAAAATGTTAATATTTTAGATTGGATTTTGGTAGCTCCCAAATTTACCCTACAGGTATGTGGTCTTTGTAGTACAGGTAGGGGTCGAATCCACAGGGACCGAAGAAGAAACTGAGAGACACTCTGATTTTGGAAGGATTTGGCTGTGGAGTGGCCAACTATTTAGATTGATTTGATTTTAATAACTACTGATTTAATCTAAAGAAAATAAATTAAAACATTCAATTACTTAGTCTAAAATAATTAATGGAGATGAGTTGATCCTAAGTTGTTACTAGGGTTAGATTGGATGCATTTATTTTCTTATAACATTCGTTTCACTAATTCAAGATTTATCCAAAAAAATGATATAATTCCTCAACATCATTCACCAATTTAATCCCTGCACCATTCCAAGTCTAATCACCAATGCACTTAGAGGATAAATTTAATTATCACTCCAAGGAATTGGATCGCACTATCAGTCAAAATGTGTCATTGTTAAAGTTTGCGAAGACGAAAATAAAATAAATCATCAAATGGAAATCTTAAAATAATGAAATGATTATGAATTTAAGATCATAAAATAACATCCAATCTGCCCCATGCAACTCCCTAGGACCAACCCATAAGAGATTATCCCTCTATTTATGCTATTCAAAAAATGGAAGCGGAAAATCGACTTAAAGAAGCGGGATTGAAGAAGCAAAAACAAAAACAACAAAAATGATCACTCCACCGTTGTGTGAATAAATTTCACAAGATTTGGTGTGAATAAATTCACACCTTGAAGCAACGGTATTGATTAGACACTAAATGAGGCTAATATTCATTGTTAATATACATAATATTCATGTTATTTTTTATTCATAAACACCATTTTAGTGCATTTCACACTTTGAACATCATTTCACATTATGGTTGTAATACCTTCTTAAAATGCACTACTATGTGGTACATTTTTGAATATCATTTAAAGTATCCAATGATTCATCTGATTTTAAGGAATATAATTATACATATTTTAATTTTATATTTTTGGAAATTGATCTACACTTAAATATGAACATGTTTGATTCAGGGATCAATGGAGAATTCATGGAAGAAGATGGGGATATTTTGTGATGAAAGGAAACAATTCTGGAGAATTCACATTGGATACCAGCCCACTGATGAGACTATGGGGCCCAACATACATTCTCAATTAATCCCACATTTCGTGGGATTCTAGAGGACATGTATAGGAACAAATCACTCTTCAGGATCAAACACTAATTCGGCCTCCATGGTGTCCATTTAGGCGTCCCAAGTTAGTGATAAAATTCTAGGACAGATTCTGTGGCCCAGAAAAACAGACCACTAATATGATCATATATCGTAATAAAAAACTAGAAATGGTCCTAACTTTTACAGTAGGTTAGGATACATCAGGGGCTCCATTTTATTATTCTATTGACTACTCTTATTCAGCCATATAGAAGGTCATAAAAGCGCGTCTGTTCGGTGGATGAAAGCTGGATGCCACCTCAGTTCAAATGTGGAAAAGTCTAAGTTCCACAAGCTTTCCACCACCCTAGTCCTACAATAATCAAGTGGGAAGCTTTTTACTGTTGGATTCTCGACCCAAGGCTTCCAAAATGCCTATTTAAGGCAGTGGTGGTAGAGGAGTTGAGGATCTTGGATGCTTTGTTCAATTATAATGTTATGCTGCAATTTTGTTGTCTCAAATTTGTCTTTCACATGTAAGTTGTTCAATTCAAATTAGTTTCTTAATAAAAGTTCTTCTTCTACTCTTATTATGTTATTCTTCATATCACATTGATACCATTGGATCTAGGTGTAAATTTATTCACACCAAACCTTGTGAAATTATTCACACAACGGTGGAGTGATCATTTTATTTTTGTTGTTTTCTTTACTTCTTCATTTCCTCCCTCATGAGTCTACTTTCTGCTTCCATTGAAACCATGAGATCAATGGAGGGCTAACCCACTTATGGGTTGATCCAAGGGAGTATAAAGGGGCTGGATTGGATGTTATTTATCACCTCATTAATGTATAATCACTTCTTTAATTGAGATTTTTATTTGATGATTTTTAAACTCCGTCGTCCTTGTTGAATTTAAAGCCACACACTTCAAGTGCTAATACGAACCTTTACCTTGAAGTGATCAAAACTTTGATCCTTCAAGTGTATAGGTGATTAATATTAAAGGGTGTAGGCATTAAACCAGTAAGTGATGATTTTGTTTTATCTCCTTAAATGAACCCATCTCAAATATAAGAAATTGAAATCATTAAAAAGGAAATACGTCCAATCCACCCCGATTGATAACCTAGGATCAACTCATTATTTTAAATTGAATTCACTTAAGTCTCTTAGAGTTACTTTATGCCCATATAAAATCAACCCAATTTGGCCACTTCATATCCAAAAATAGTCCTTAGAATGTGTGTGTCTATAGGTTACTTCTTAGGTCTCTGTGGATTCGACAACCCAAGCCAGACTACGAGGACCATTCTACCTTCATATCTTGGGTAAATTTGAGCGTGAATCAAATTTTGGTGCCGTTTCCGGGGACCCAAGTAATTCATATAAACACCCATTCTATTATCCCCCATTTCTTCTTTTCTCATCCAAATTCTCTTATCTTGTCCCTTTCTCGTTTTATTCTCTTGGCGCATGTCCGCCTACACCCGCAATCAATCAAACCGTCTAGTTAGGGTGGATAGTTTTGGGGTTGGGGAGTCAAGTACACCAAGGGAACTCTTTCCATTAGATATTAATCTTCCTAACACCCCGAGTCAAAAATTAAGCCCATTTAAATGGAAGGACTTCAAAGAAACCAACTCATAAAACTGGGTGGGAACAAAAATGAGAACCCAAATGTGGCAGCCCCAAACTTGGGGAATGCAATTGATCAAACCATGAATGACTACCTCACACCTTCCTGGACCAATGCCCCCTCATGAATTAGACACAATTCCCTAGGAGATGCCAACTACATCTTTAAACCCCATGTCCTAAACCACCTTCCCACATTCCATGGAATGGAGTCTGAGATGCTATACCTGCACATTAAGGAGTTCAATGAAATTGTAGAAACCATGTGTCCCCCACATCAACTAGAATCAGCTAAGATGAGGCTATTTCCTTTTTCTTTAAAGTATCGACCTAAAAATTGGCTAAACAATTTGAGACCATCATCCATCAACTCTTGGGACCAACTACAAAGAGAATTCTGCCAAAAATACTTTCCCCACCACAAAACAATTTCATTAAAAAGAGTACCCAAAACATTTTTGAAAAAGAGGGGGAGTCTTTCTATGAAACATGGGAAAGGTTCAAAGACACTCTAAACATGGTTCCACACCATGGTTTTTCTATTCTTGAACAAGTGAGAATTTTCTATGAAGGGTTGTGTCCGGGGAACAAACAATTCATTGACATGATGTGTAGTGGAATATTTAAAAACAAATCCCCAAATGATGCTTATGAGTATCTAGAAATCCTTTCTGAACAAAACCATAAATGGGGAACTTCAACTTATTCTGAAAAGCCACAAAGAACTACTGGAATTCATACACTTAGAGAAGAGGAAAACCTTAGGGCTAAACTCACAGCACTCTCTAGGAAGGCTGAAGAGATAGACCTTAGGAAAGTCCATGAAAACCAAACAGTTGACCCTATTTGCACAATTTTTGACAAACATGACCATAAGACAGAAAACTGCCCAACCATTCCATCCATCAAGGATGTTCTCTTAGGAGGACCCCCAGTGGAAGTAAATTCTTTGAACTTTCAAAAGCCTCAATACCAAAACACCTTCAACCCAAGGTATAACGACCACCCAAGCTTCCATTGGAAAGATAACCAACAACCTAGCCAACCACATGGACAAAATCCTTACCCCCATCAGAACTACCAATCCCATAACCAGTTCCAAACCCAACCTGTCCAATACCAACAGCCACCGGTCCATTTTTAACAAACCATCCCACTTCCAAAATATCCCCCCGGGATAAACCAATATTCTCAAGCACCAACCCAAACTGTTCCACAAAGCCTACTAGAACAACTATGAAAACAAATGGAGAGGATAAACTCGAAGGTATCTTCCCTAAAACAAGAACTTCAAACCATCAAAACTGGAAAGGCACCCATGCCTACTCAAGCGGTGCCATCCTCAAATTCAAGGGGAGAGTCAAGTTGTGCTCAAAAACTCATGAACAACTAAAGGCTGTGACTGTTTTAAGAAGTAGGAAATCAATTGAGAAACCTGAACAACTAATTCAGAACCCACCTAAAGATTCAAACTTGGATGAAAATTCAAATGAATCACAGATAAAACTGAGGAAACTGATAACATTTTCAAGGAAACAACTCTTCAACAAATAACCCCACAACCTGCACCATTTCCTCAATGCATGAGGGGGAAACCCAAGCCTGAACTGAGTGAAACATTGAGGGAAATCTTTTCACAAGTCAAGTTGAACATACCCCTTCTCGATGCAATCCAAACCATACCTACCTACTCAAAGTACCTTAAGGACTTGTGTACTTTTAAAAGAAAATTTTAACATAAAAACCAAGTCCTTCTGGCTGCTAATGTGAGTACCACCATTCAAGGGACCATTCCTCCTAAGTTGAAAGACCCGAGTTGCCCTTACATCAATGTTGAACTAGGAGAGAGAAAAGTTGTCAAGGCCTTGTGTGACCTAGGTGATAGTGTCAATCTCATCCTATATACTGTGTACTACTAGTTAGGCCTAGAAGAACTCCAACCCACATTTTTCACACTTCATCTTGATGATCGTAGCATTAGGGTTCCAAAGGGGATTTTTAAGGATGTTCTAGTAGAGGTTGAAAACTTCATCTACCCTGATTATTTCATTGTCCTTGACAACCATCCAAACTTAGGAAATAATGAACAAACCCCAATCATCCTTGGTCGTCCTTTCCCTGCAATAATCAACTCTATTATCTGAGTTAGAATTGGGAACATGACCATCACCTTTGGGAACATGAGTCTTGACTTGAACATCTATAATTCAAGCTCACAAATAGGGGATGACGAGGACATTCATGAAGTAAACATGATAGGAAGCATTGATAATGAATCCATGGAACATCAAGGAATATTTGATGAAGGTTTAAGTCAGGATGAGATTGATTTCCTTTGTTCATATGAAGGAAGTTTATCTCCTTGACTTGAATCATTTTAAAATTGCTCTTATCATGAAGTCTTAGGTTCAACAATTAGTGAAACCTTTCAAGAAACCAATTTCATGGAGACCACTCCAAATTCCTTCCCTAAATCTGATCAAGCCAATCTAGTAGCTGAAAATTCTACATGTGGGGAATCAATCCTATCTGAAACTCTAAAAAAGGAAATTGAACTTGATCCAATGTCCCAATCTTCTTTTGAAATTCCGAACCAACCTGATCTTTAATTGAAGGAACTTCCCGCTATACTCAAGTATGATTTCCTAGGGGACAATCAAATATATCCTATTGTCATTTCTTCTTCCCTTGAAGCCAATCATGAAAGGATGCTTCTAGATGTCCTTAGGAAGCATAAGAAAGACATTGGTTGGACCCTTTCTAATATTCCTGGGATTAGCCCACTTCTCGGGACTCATAGGATTGTTCTGGAATCTGATTCAAAGCCATGTCGTCTACCTCAATGGTGAATCAATCCTAATCTCATGGAGGTAGTAAGGAAAGAACTTCTGAAATTGTTAAAAGCTGGTATCATATATCCCATAGCTGAGAGTGAATGGGTGAGCCCAATCCAAGTGGTTCCAAAAAAGGCTGGAATCACAGTGATAACCAATGAGGATGGAGAGATTCTTCCAATAAGGGTGAGTAGTGATGGAGGGCCTGCATTGACTATAGGAAGATAAACTCATTCACTAAGAAGGACCATTTCCCCTTACCATTCATTAACCAAGTCCTTGAGAGAGTGGCAGGTCATGCGTTCTACTGTTTCTTAGATGGGTACTCAGGGTATAATCAAATTGAGGTCTCCCAAGAGGATCAAGGGAAGACTACATTCACATGTCCATTTAGAACCTTTTCTTTCAAACGCATGCCCTTCGGGTTATGCAATGCCCCTGGAACCTTCCAACGGTGCATGATGGGAATCTTCTCAGACATGGTAGGGGATTTTCTAGAGGTCTTCATGGATGAATTCTCTGTGTTTGGGGATACATTTGAGGGATGTCTGAGGAATGTAGAGAGAGTCTTGTAAAGATGTGAAGAAAAGAATCTAGTCCTAAACTAGAAAAAATTCCATTTTATGGTTAAAGAGGGACTAGTTTTAGGCCATCTTATCTCAAGTAGGGGGATTGAATTTGATAAAGCCAAGGTTGACATCATTCGTCACCTTCCATCACCCAAAACTGTCAAGGAAGTGAGGTCTTTCTTTGGACATGCTGGTTTCTATAGAAGATTCATCAAGGACTTTAGTTCAATATCTCATCCCATTTGTGATCTCCTAGTAAAGGATGCTACATTTTTTTGGACAGAAAGCTGTGAGGGTTCATTCTCAACCCTCAAATCCTATCTCACCTCTCCCCCATCATGAAATCTCCAAATTGGAACCTTCCTTTCGAACTTATGTGTGATTCCAGTGACTTTGCTGTAGGAGCTGTGTTAGGACAACATTGTGATAAAAATCCTTATGTCATTGCTTATGCAAGAAAATCCTTAAATGATTCCCAAATCAACTACACCACCACTGAAAAGGAGTTACTTTCTATTGTTTTTTTCCTTAGAGAAGTTTAGGTCCTACCTCTTAGGATCCCCCATCACTGTGTTCACTGACCATTCTTCACTAACATACCTCTTCCAAAAACAAGATGATAAGGCTAGAATGATTAGGTGGGTCCTTCTCTTACAAGAATTTGACCTCACAATCAAGGATAAAATAGGAATTGAAAATGTTGTATCTGATCACCTCTCTAGGATGGAATTGAAAGACAACTCAAAACACCTTTCTGTGTCTGATTCGTTTCCTGATGAACACCTTTACTCTATGAGTGACTGCCCTTGGTATGCCGACATAGTCAATTTCTTAGTTATAGGAGTCATTCCAAAATTCTTAGGGACTCAATCTCGAAGGAAATTCCTTTATGATTTCAGAAACTATGTGTTTGATGATCCATACCTCTATAAGTTCTGCCCTGACCAAGTCATTAGGAGGTGTGTCCCAAAATCTGAACAAGAGTCCATCCTTAAATTCTGTCATAGTGAGGCATGTGGAGGTCACTTTTCCTCTAAGAAAACATCTTCTAAGATTCTTAAACGTGGTCTCTTCTGTCCCACCCTCTCAAGGGACTCCTACCCCTTTTTTCAAAGCTGTCCTAGGTGTCAACAAGTAGGGTCCATAACAAAAAGGAATAAAATGCCACTCACTCCCATCTTAGTGGTTGAAATCTTTGACTGATGGGGAATTGATTTCATGGGACCCTTCCCAAACTCTAGAGGATACCTGTACATACTCTTAGCTATTGATTATGTCTCAAAATGGGTTGAGGCCATTCCCACCAAGTCCAATGATCATCAAGTTGTGATTCGATTTCTAAAAGAGAACATATTTTCTCAATTTGGAATTCCTAGGGCTATAATCAGTGATCGAGGAACCCATTTCTGTAACCGCCCATTCTCTTCACTCATGTCTAAGTATGGTATTTCTCATAAAGTGTCCACTGTATACCATCCTCAAACTAATGGTCAAGATGAGTTAGCGAATAGGGAGATTAAGCAAATTCTTGAAAAAACTGTCAATCCCTCTAGGAAAGATTAGTTTGAGAAACTCTTATATGCTCTTTGGGCATATCGTACAACATTCAAAACCATCCTAGGAATTTCCCCATATAGGTTGGTTTATGGAAAAGCATGCCATTTACCTGTAGAAATTGAGAAAAAGGCCTTTTGGGAAATTAAGAAAATGGATTATGACCTCTCATTGGCCGGAACAAAAAGGAAATTAGATCTCAATGAATTGGAGGAACTAAGGATGGAGGATTATGAAAATTCAAGGATCAATAAAGATAGAGTTCAAGACTACCAATCTAGGAATATCAAGGTCAAACATTTTGAACCGGGAAAACTTGTGCTCTTGTATAGTTCAAAACTTCATTTACACCCGGGAAAGTTAAGTTCTAGATGGTAAGGACCTTTCATAGTGCAACATGTATTCCACCATGGGGTAGTAGAGATTCAAGATCCCACAAGTGGTTACATTTTCAAGGTCAATGGTCAAAGGTTAAAACTGTTCATTGAATCATTCAATAAATAGGAAATAGAGGTTGAGTTAACTGAGCCAACCTATGAACCAGGAAAAAATTGATAAATTTAGGGTTCAAGTCGAGCTAACGACGTTAAAAAAAAGCACTGCATGGGAGGAAACCCATGGTTTTCAAGTTTCCTATCATTTTGTTGTTTTAATAAAATTTATATTTTAATTAATCATTTTTATATTAAAAAAAATAGACTGTTGACCTGTTCTTCTATTATGAGTATGGATGGGTATGAAAGGGGAGCACCATATTCATCCGTGTCACGTGGTGTGATCGTTGAGTAATACCTTACCCAGAAATTTAAAAAGAAGACAATGTATCATCAGTTTATTTTAATTTATATATATACTTATATTTTACTTATATATATATATATACTCTTTTGTTTTGTTTGTTTGTTTTCCTTTTTCCAATAGGGAACTCTGCAAGAGACATGGATATCAAAGGACTAAATTGGAGCAGCAAGAACTTCAACTTCAACCACCAGGTGATTTAATTCCATGATCCTCAGTTTCAATTTCCTTTTTGAACTTCCATTATCTGCCTATACTCCTTCTAAATTTTCATTTCTTCAAACACTGGGGACAATGTTGTTTTAAGTTGGTGGGGGAGATAAAATAATAAAAAATTCTTTTGTTTAAAAAAAATGATAAATGATTTGAAAAAAAATTGTGAAAATGGAAGGAAAAATTACTTTAACTTTAAACATGGTAATACACATTGCACACTTTGAAACTGAATATCAAATAATTTAGCATACCCTGATTATGATTTTAATCCTCATATAATTTCATGAGCATTGATTTTGGAAAGTGTGGATGTCCAATGTGATATTTCATCGTTTATATTTTCATCCAAATAAAAAAAAGATCACAATGCATATCCTTTGGATAGTGGGTATTAGTTTTAGTTCATGGGGTCCCCGAAATAAATAGCATAGGTTTGGTGATCATTTTAGTTTAATATGAGTATTCAAAAAAATAAAAATAAAAAAAAATGCGCGTAGAACAATGAAATGACCTAATGCGTGGCTTTCAACACTTGGGGATCGTGACTCCATAGTTGTGTGGCCCAAAGTTAGTAATTTTATATCTATTTTTGGTAATTTGAATTTGTTTTTGACTGAGTTAACTCGAGATGATTCCCGAGTATGTGGGATTCACTTGGTTCCCTTAGGCCTTTGAGCCTGAGAGTCATCAGTAAAGTCTCACTACAGGAGTTGACTCTTTTGAGTGCAATTTCAATTACCATGGAAAAATTTCACAAAAAACAAAAACAAAAAACAATAATACAATAAAAAAAATTGAATACTCATCTTAATATTGAAATGTGATTCCACCTAGCGCTTCCGTCATTTCCCCCTTGAATAAAGATGAACCCCCATGACTATTGTGATGCACAACACATCCTCATACTTAATTGATATTGGATGAAATATGTCAATGAATTTGAACAAAGGAATGAGATTGGGATTGAGATCTTCTTATGAAACTATCTTGTATTAAAATATTTTGATGGGTTTCATGATTGTTTGGTATTTGGGTTTCTGGTGATCATTGTGTATTAAAATGTTTTTGGAAAAGGGAATTCGAATTTCATATTGTTGAGATATATTTTGCTCAGGACTAGCAAAACTCAAGTTGGGGGGTGTGATTAGACACTAAATAAGGCTAATATTCATTGTTAATATACATAATATTCATGTTCTTTTTTATTCATAAACACCATTTTAGTGCATTTTACACTTTGAACATCATTTCACATTATGATTGTAATACCTTCTTAAAATGCACTAATATGTGGTCCATTTTTGAACATCATTTAAAGTACCCAATGATTCATTTGATTTTAAGGAATATAATTATAAATATTTTAATTTTATATTTTTTTAAATTTATCTACACTTAAATATGAACATGTTTTATTCAGGGATCAATGGAGAATTCATGGAAGAAGATGTGGATATTTTGTGATGAAAGGAAACAATTCCGGAGAAGTCACATTGGACACCAGCCCACTGATGAGACTGTGGGTCCCAAAATGCATGCTCAATTAATCCCACATTTCGTGGGATGCTATAAGACATATATAGGAACAAATCACTCTTCAGGATCCAATGCTAATTCGGCCTCCATGATGTCCATTTATGTGGCCCAAGTTAGATATAAAATTCTGGGCCAGATTCTATGGCCCAGAAAAACAGACCACTAATATGATCATATATCGTAATTAAAAACTCCAAAAGAGCCCAAATTTTACAGGAGGTTAGACGACATTTTGGGGAGTCATTTTATTCTACTATGTCCCACTCTGATTCGGCCATATAGAAGGTCATCAAAGCGCGTCTATTCGGTGGATGAAAACTGGCTGCCACCTCGGGTCAAATGTGGAAAAGTCTAAGTTCCACAAGCTTTCCACCACCCTAGGACTACCATAATCAAGTGGGACGCTTTTTACTGTTTGAGTATCGACCCAAGTCTTCCAAAATGTCTATTTAAGGCAGTGTTGGTTGAGTAGTTGAGGATCTTGGATGCTTTGTTCAATTGTAATGTTATGCTGCAATTTTGTTCTCTCAAATTTGTCTTTCACATGTAAGTTGTTCAATTTACTTTAGTTTCTTAATAAAGTTCTTATTCTACTCCTATTATATTGTTCTCCATATCACTTTGATACTGTTGGATCAAGGTGTAAATTTATTCCTACCAAACCTTGTGAAATTATTCACACAACGGTGGAGTGATCATTTTATTTTTGTTGTTTTCTTTACTTCTCCATTTCCTCCCTCGTGAGTATACTTTCCTCTTCCATTGAAACCATGAGATCAATGGAGGGATAACCCACTTATGGGTTGATCCAAGGGAGTAGAAATGGGCTGGATTGGATGTTATTTATCACATCATTAATGTATAATCACTTCTTTAATTGAGATTTTTATTTGATGATTTTTAAACTCCATTGTCCTTATTGAATTTAAGGCGACACACTTCAAGTGCTAATACGAACCTTTAACTTGAAGTTCTAAAAACTTTGATCCTTCAAGTGTATAGGTAATTAATATTAAAGGGTTTAGGCATTAAACGAGTAAGTGATGATGTTGTTTTATCTCCTTAAATGAACCCATCTCAAATATAAGAAATTGAAATCATTAAAAAGGAAATACGTCCAATCCACCCCGATCGATAACCTAGGATCAACTCATTCTTTTAAATTGAATTCACTTAAGTCACTTAGATTTCCTTTAAACCCATCTAAAATCAACCCATGTTGGCCACTTCATATCCAAAAAAAGTCCTTAGAATGTGCGTGTCTATAGGTTACTTCTTAGGTCTCTGTGGATTCGACAACCCAAGCTAGACTAAAAGGACCGTTCTACCTTCATATCTTGGGTAAATTTGAGCGTGAATCAGGTATCAAAGTGATAAGAAGAAAAACATAAAAAGAGAAGAATAAGAACTTTAATTAAGAACTAATGTGATTCGAACGACTTACATGAGAATGAAGAACGATTACAAAGGCAATTTGGCATAACAACATTACAATGAAAGTAAAACTCCAAGCTACTCAAATCCTCCATCCCTAATGCCTTAAATAGGCATTTTGGAAGCCTTTGGCCGAGATCCCATCATCCCATGTTCCTTTAATTAATTTTCTTTGGAGAAAGGTGGGTGGACATTTAATGCATAAGAGACTTTTCAACTCTTGCCTCGAAGTTGCCGCCAGCTTGCATCCACCGGAAAGAAGCGCCGAAAGGACCTTCTAGAAAGCCTAATTTGAGTGGGTCATAGAAGACTTAAATAAATCCCCAGATTTCTTCTAATATCTTGTAAAATTTCCTCACAAAATAATAAGCTGTTTGATAGATATGATATAAATAGTGAGCTGTTTTTCTGGGCCGTAGAATCTGGCCCAAAATTGCATCATCAAATTGGTCCGCCTTAATCACCACCATTTAGGACGAATTAGCACTGGATCCAGTATGATTATTTGTTCCTCTATATGTCTTATATCCTCCCAGGAATTTTGGGAATCATTGGGCCTATATTTTGGGCCCCAAATTCCCATCAGTGGGATGATATCCAATCTTCCTTCTCCAGAATTGTCTCCATTCTTCGCCAAATATCATCATCATCATTTATGAATCCTCCATTGATCCCTGAATGAAAAATGTTCATATTTAAGTTTATATCCATTTCCAAAAATATCAAATTAAAATGTGGATAATTAAATTCTTTAAAATCAGATGAAACATTGGGCCTAAATTGGTGCATATTAGGCATGAAGTGCACAAATGATGAGAATAGATGTTCAAAATTAAAATCCACTAACTCAGGCCCATAAGATAAAATATGAACATTTAATACCATTAAAATGTAATCAAAATATGTGTTTTTATAGGATAATCAGATTTTATAGATTTGTTTCTTTTTTTCTAAAAACCATCGACCTTTGAATTTTTTAATAAATGATCCCTTGTCTCCAGAATAAAGTTTTATAATAGAATATTTTTAAACATGCTATAATGAATCATAAAATGAATATATTTTTAGAAAAATTGCATTCTATTTTGGAATTTATAAACATGATAAGGATGATTTTTTTTAAAATTATAGCAGAATAAATGAGGATTTTTTTGAATTTATTGAAACATAACATACTGTTGATGAATCTAAAATTTGGTATACATGAAATTGTTGAAACTGAATTAAAGTCTACTAAAAATTGAAATTAAATAGATAGTATTTATTTCTCTGATCAAAATTTATGAAATTACACTATTTTTCAGTTGAAAACATTTCCTAATATCATTGAAGAGTCACCTTATGTTTTTGAACTTGAATATGAAATTTCCTTTGAGGATGACACATATTCACTAATTGAAAAACATTTTACTACTCCATTAGAGAAGCATGGACCTTCAATTATGGGGGATTATTTAGTGCCTGAAAATAAAGTCAAGAAAACCTTAAGACCAATTTTCTAAGGAACACATCCCACTTATGCTTGAACTTAAAAAAAAATTGCCTATAAATTTGATGTATACTTACTTGGGAGAAAAATAAAAATTCCTTGTTATAGTTTCTTGAGGGATATCTAGTGAAAGAGTGAACTAACTCATAACGTTCATTAAGAAGAATAAAAAGGATATAAGTTGGTCTTTAGATGAATTATTGGGGATTATACCTTTAGTGTGTATGCACATGATAATATTAAAGAATAATTCCAAACCCATTATACAATTATTGAGGTGATTGAATCCTAACCTTCTAGAACTAGTTTAGATAGAGGTGACAACCTTGTTGGCTATTGGTATAATTTACCCCATTTTTGATTGTCAATGGATATTTCTAGTATAGATTTTTCCTAAAAAGGGAGTGATTACTATTTTCAATAATTAATATATAGAATTAGTTCCCAATAGGATTCCTAATAAGTTGAAGATATCCATTGATTATAGGAGGATAAACTTTTCATCAAGGAATGACCAATTTCCATTAATTTTTCTTAATAAAATCTATCATGACCTGATCCCTCCAAAGATAACCCTCCTGGGATGAAAATGAAGAAATGGAGATGATGACCACCAAGTCCCACATCCAGTAGGCTCTGAGATGGAAGCTATCACCAAGGGTGTGCACATATCACAATATGGGAGGAATTACCATTTATAAGGAAACTAGATCAGGTGATCATATGAATCATCCATAAAAAAAATCCAAGATATATATAAGAAAACCAAAAACCATCCCACAATGCATGTATAAATAGAACTAATAAAAAAATAAAGTCCTGAAAGTAAATAAGAAATAGTAAGGATAAAGAAACAACAAAACAACTATCAAGGATTAGAACTAGTAATGTCCATAAAGGTCCATATAATAATCCTATAAACCTAAAAATATTTTTATATATGTAGGGTGAGTATATAAGTATTATCTATCAAAAAACCAAAGTATCCCATGTACATGTGAAAGGATCATACTTATGCCCCTATGAGAAAACTGCAGAACCAAAAAACATCTATACAGGTATACTAACCATCTCAACCTCACCAAGTCTCACTCACCAAATAACGAAAGCCATGTAATATGATTTAATTAAAGTACATCAATGACAGGGTACCCTGCACTACTTTCCTACTGATTAGATTCTCCCACACCCCAATGAAAAATGTCCTGAGACTCCCATCTCTTCTGAATATATCACATCACATCCCACCCACTCACACCTGGGCCTCAAAACACATCCTTCCCACACACACTTGGGGATCACAACACAACACATCACATCACATCACATCTCATCCTAAAGACACCTAGAAAGTCACATCACAACTCATCCTAATGACTCTTGGGAAAGCACATCAGAACTCATCCCAAAGACACCTAGGACACCACATCACAACTCGTATGAAGAATATTGGGCCATAATCACCTAGAAGAGGGAGCAGGTAATAACGGGTGGTCATCCACCCATACTCACATCATGATGTTGGGAAATACACTGCATATGACTATGCGGGTGCTTGGCACATGGTGCTCAATGTGGGTGGAGTGCATATGGATATCACAAGGGAAAAATAAAATTATATATATAGTATCAAACACTCAAGACTAGCATATTGGTTGTAAAATAAATAAACAAACTCACAACATCATCAATTTGCTTCCACCTATAAATGAATTTTTAATATTAGAAATAGGGATTTTAGAAGGTGAAGATCCTGATAATCTACCGAGACTTCACATTTCCTCCATGTTTAACACCCATTAATTTTACTATTTTGTACCAACCATATTTAACCACACAACCCACTGTTTATATTTTATTAACCACTTTCATCTCTTTAACCAAACCAACCCAGGCCAATTCAAACATTATTTAAACTATCATTCATTTATTCATTCCATCAGTACTTGAGGATCTATCCCAAAACAACCAAATTTCACAAAAAGAAAACACACCATCACTTTTTTTCCCTAAAGGCACTACTAAGCATACCGCATCCTCAAGAACCCCCAAGCATGGCCAAACAACCACATCCTCACTACCCCACTAGAATAGACAATCAAGCACACCCTAGATGCCCCGAAAGCACGACCAAACAACCACATCTTTGCCTCCCTAAAAGCATATCCAAAAAAATATATCCTCACCATCCCCAAGCATGTCCAAACAACCATATCCTCACCACCTAAAAACATAGACCAAAAACCATCATCCCCAGAATCCAAAACCACTGATCATCACCCCATAAGTACAGACACATGTCACAACACATCAATATAATTTTACAAATTAACAAAATATATTTTATCATATTCTACTTTTTTAAGGGAATTATCACAAAATAAAGAATCTTGGGGAGACCATTTCTTTAGCCAAGTATATGTAATTAACCAATTTCTATTTTGGGTGTTATCACAACAATCAAATCCCAAGTAGCAATAAAAACACAGACACACACACAAACACACACACACACACACACACATATACATCCAATGAACACAAATCCCCCAACAACCAAAATTGTTAGTGGGGCATCACGCCCGTTAAATTAACAATATCACAACCATATCAGAGATGTAAAAACATGCAGATCAAACCCATTTACCCCTAAAATTACTATTAGTCAATTATTTATCTTTTATTTAAGCTGGAACAACTATAATACATAGAGAACAAAAGTAACCCCCCTCTCATGATACACAATAGTGAGAAATGGGGG
Organism: Viscum album; assembly: GCA_963277665.1. Taxonomy (NCBI): domain Eukaryota; kingdom Viridiplantae; phylum Streptophyta; class Magnoliopsida; order Santalales; family Viscaceae; genus Viscum; species Viscum album. The sequence continues at coordinate 1,442,264,935 of OY728159.1, forward strand.
AAATATTACCTCAAAGAAGCTTTCAAACTTGCTGCGCACTATATGGTGAAGAAGAAACTACCCAAAAACCACAACCAAACTATAAATAACTACAGATCAACCTACACCACATCCCAAGACCATAATGTAAGAACCTAGATCTTCGTTTCAGGTATGTCTTTCTTTTTCTGGAGTTTTTGAGAAAAATAAAGTTTCTGGAAATTTTTGAAGTACAAGCCGTGTACTTTCAGAGTACATGCTGTTTACTCTTTTCCCGCCCGAAGCCGTGTACTAGATGTGTCCGGGACACACACACGGTGTGTAGGGGTGATGTGGAGGCCGATTTTGGTGGAGTACGGAAAGACCTAGTACGTGCTGTGTACTTTTTTTTTCATTAAACGGACTGGGGTCGCGCCTAATCGACAGAAAGGTTTTCTTCTCCAGCTTCTTCATCCGAGATCACTGGGAATCCGCGAATCTTAGACAAGCCAAAACTCCTCTATCCTTTCTCCAATTCGATCATGGTCAATTGCGTTGGAATCACAGTGGTGAGTTCTTCCTTCTGCTTGAGCCTTGTTTTCCAATTTCTCCTCATTTCCAAGTTATCGTGGTTTGAGTATTTTGTGCGTTTTCTCAGATCTATGACATTCATGGGAGAATTAGTCATCGTGGTTGAATTATATCAATCTCCTAGGATAGAGGTAAGTTGTTTGTGCTTTACCATTCAAAGTCTTTGAGTTTTATGTGAAAATTACACCAATACCCGTGAACGAGGTATTGCGTGTTTACCTTTTTGACCTTATTGTTTTCCTGCCTTTATTGTGTGCTTTTGTAGAGGTAAATTAATCCTGTTAGAGGATAATTGTTGTGCTTGGATGTTTTTCTCATGCTTTTCTCTATTTACAACCTTTGGGTCTTGTTATCCTTTGGCCATTATAACTGTTTCCATGCCTTGTGTCTATAGGATGGAGTGTTTTGCATTGCATGCTTGTTGCCTTATAAACAGTTAGACAAGTATCTCTATTAGTGTCCTTTGGTTAGCCAAGTTGCTCTGTAGGTGTACTTTGGACTTATAGAATTATCATGCACTGAATGGCACGAGGCTGTGAGAACCTGGTGCTATAGACTATACGGGATAGACCGAGTGAGCTTCCTAGAGAGTCCTTGACATTGTAGACTATAGGAGGGTAGACCGAGTGAGCTTCCTCAGAGAGTCTTACCTTGTTTTATTTCTTTTAAGACCTTTACCAGGCTAGAGGAGGAATTGACCGAGTGACATTACTCAGAGATTCTATGGTATACCTAATTCTATAGGAGGAATTGACCGAGATAGCTTCCTCAGAGAGTCTCTAGACCTTGGGGCTAAGAGGGTTAGACCGCGTGATCTTCCTCAGAGAGTCCCTGACTACCCTAGACTATAAAGGGAATTGACCGAGTGAGCTTCCCCAAAGAGTCTCATAAATTCGTATGACCAAACCAGAGGGGTTAGGCTGAGTGAACTGCCTAGAGGGTTGTGGTATTTCTTAGTTAGGACCAATGGGGATGGCTGCGGGTACTTCCACGTGGGTTTCCTGTTGTGTTTTCTGTTTTTCTTTACTGCTGCTGTTGTTATGGTTGATTACTTTTGGGTATCATCCTGCTTCACTACTTACTGCTTACTGCCTACTGCTTGCTGTTGTTGTTTACTTCTTATTGTACTTTTACCTGCCATATACTCACTGACTGTTAGGCACAAATATTCGGGAGGTTGCCTACTAGGATTTTATCTCACACCCTATTTGGGCCATGCTTTTGGGACCAAGTAGACTATGTTGTTGCAGTTATAGACAAGGGAAAGTGCCCTTCGACTTCTGGGACTTGATTGCTTGGAGCAGGAGAGCAAGGGACCAAGATTTGGCTTGCGATGATGAGAATCTGTTTACTTTTCTTTTGTACTTGTTTTGGTAATGTGGTGTTTTCAGCATTGTGACTTGTTTGGATGTTTTCTTAGAGTTGTATCTTGCATCATTCCATATATACATATGTACTCCAGTTGGTTGATTTAGTATTCTGCTATTTATTATTGTTAGTTATTCACTGCTTCCACTATTGCATGTTATCTATTTCCGCTGTGTTCTCTGCCAATGAGGGCATAGTTTCCCCACTATCACACCCAAGTCCCTCGCTGCTAGTTGGCAGCCTCTGGCATTTGGGGAAATGTGCTTGAGGCAATGTGACCAACCGAGTACGGGGTGCCTCTGGGTGGATTCCGGAACCGGGATGTTACAAAGTGCTATCAGAGGAGTTATTTTCTCTTGCTTTACTATTTGGAGACTTTCTAGGGATAGGATAGATTCGGTACTTGGTAATAAGCTATGCCCGAGAGTAGCTAACCTGTGTACAGGGAAAATCCATACTACCTCGTTTATTGTAGTTTTTTGGTTTTGAGATTTTACGGTTGAAATGATTTCACCTAGAGTGATTCACATGCTTTGTGCTGTTATTGTTTTGATATTACGGTTCTATTTCTGTCACAACCTGATGAGATGGGGGTATTCCATCTCATGAATCATATAGGTACTTGTTAGAAATCACATTCCATGCATTCTCTCCATGCCATCTAGGGTGCATTAGTGATTCCATGTGTTTGTGATAGAATCTATGTAGATTATGCATGCTGTTGTGATAGATGCTTGATAGAATATCTACTGCCTTGTTAGAGGATTGTTTGTATGGTACTTGGCTTAAATGAACGCCAAATTTTGATTCTTGAGGTGTTATGGGCCCTCTTAAACTGGAAATCGGTGGATCATGATCCTGTTTTCTCTTGTCTATGACTGTAGGAGATGCCAAGATTTGATTCTCGGGGAGTATGGTCCCTCACGGATCGGAATTTGGCACCTCTTTGCCTTGTTTCTGTGTTTTCTGGGCTTCTGTGCAGTTTCTGAGCTACTACCCAGAAAAACCCAAAATACACAGTGTGTACTTTTTGACTACACGCCGTGTAGTTTTTAGACCGTGTCACTGACCGTGTGAGCAGGGACATGCTATTGTAGAAATTCCTTCAGGAACATGCCGTGTACGGTAGGTACACGCCATGTAGTTTCGAGCCGTGTACCCGGCCGTGTCACGAACAACACGGGTCGGTGTCACCTTCTTCCATACACACTGTGTGGGTAAAGAAAACGCCGTGTAGTCTTGTCCCATGTACCAGGCCGTGTCGCGGACAACACAGGTCGGTGTTAACTTCTCTTATACACGCCGTGTTTTTTCAGAACACGCCGTGTAGACAGCTGTGTAACTAGCAACACAGGCCGCCGAGACCGTGTCTAGTACACGCCGGGTCCCTAGGGAACACGTCATGTAGTATGGGGTTAGTTTGGAGAGTATGGGTTAGCCGTGTAAGGAGACTCAGGTAGGGGTTTAGAGTACTAGTACACACCGTGTGTGTGGACAACACGCCGTGTAGTTTGGGGTGTTACACGACCTGTCGGGTAGGGATACACACCCATGTTAATGGCTTTAATGGACACGCCGTGTAGTTTTTTTACACAACATGTAGTCATGTTTCGTAAAACTTAAATGTTTCTTCCCCCTGTTCCTGTTTTGTACTCCTGTGTTTCTGGTCCTTGATAATTCTGATCTAAGGTGTGATTTTGATCTTTCAGAGCTATGTCTCTGAGACGTCCTCCAGTTGTACGTCAGTTTCCAGATGGTGATTAGATACTGGATATAACCGATCAGGGACCTCCTGTTGATCCTCCTATAGATCCTCCTGCTGTACTAGCCTTAACACCAGCAGTTATACCCGTCGCAGGCGCCGATACGCAGTTGAGGGAGGAATTCTTGAAGATGTTGCAGTCTTTTCAGGGAGCGCCGCCTCCTGCCCCGTCGATGGATGAGTTGACGAGGGGTTTTCAGTAGCAACACCCTCCTACTTTCTCAGGGGATGGAGGACCACAGGCTGTAGAGTCGTGGTTCAAGGCCACCCTGACTATCTTTGAGCACCTAGAGATACCTCTAGAGAAAAGGGTAAAGCTGGCTACTTATATGCTCCGGGACACCGCCAAAAGGTGGTGGAGGTGATTTCACAGTTAGGGCATCAGTAGGGTATGTAATGGGATGAGTTCCGAAGAACCTTTTATGACTACTTCTATCCGGAGACCCTGAGGGCCGATCGAGCCCGGGAGTTTATGAGTCTATAGCAGGGTACTCTTTCTATCATGGAGTACTCGTCTCTATTTACTGAGATGCAACATTTCACACCGATCCCACCAGGTGATGAGTTGTTCCTTTCTAGTAAGTTCGAGGATAGTCTCAGGAAGGAGATCCATTCCCAGGTGAATATCTTCCAGTTGACTTCTATATCCTCCATCGTCAACCATGTGTTGATTACTGAGCGCAATCTGAGGGATTCTGGAGCAGTGAGCTAGGGCGGTTCGACATCCAAAGCTGGTGTTCCTCTTACGGATAGTAGGAAGCGTCACAGAGAGTCTTCTCAAGGAGATCGTGGTTCACAAGATGTGTCTTCTGGCATCCAAGTTGTATGCTACCAGTGTGGTAGGAGTGGGCATACTAGGACTCAGTGCCAGAGAGATCCGATGGAGTGCCGATCTTGCGGCAAGATGGGCCATCTTCAACACTTATGTCACATCTTCTCACCTTCCACTGGTGGTAGGGGTTCCTCTATGACCTTGCATTTTGGAGATGCTTCACCAGTTCCCCACCAGTCTGGGAACTAGAGTTCTTCCGACCATTCGGGCCGAGGTAGAGGTCGCGACCATGGTGGTCAGTCACCAGGTCATTAGTGACAGCAGAGTGGATCAGCTTAGAGCGGTCAGCCAGGGGCACAGGGCCGCGGTGCAGGCCAGTATTTCTCCATGGAGTAGACCTATCAAGAGCAGGATCCCGACCCTTCTACAGTGCGTGGTATGATCTTAGTAGCCTCAGTTTTATCTCGAACTCTTTTCGATACTGGTTCTTCACATAGTTTTATCTCTGTTGTGGTTGTGGAGAGCCTTGAGATCTGTATATTTTCGTCTGCTGACTTGTTGACTCTTGACATGCCGTTGGGAACGAGGACATCTAGTGTACATCAGTGTAGAGAATTCCCTCTTGAGGTTGCGGAGTGTCATTTCTTATGGGACCTCTATGTCCTAGAGATGATGGGATATGACGTCATTCTCGGGATGAACTGGTTGGTTCCCTTCCAGGAAATTGTCAATTTCTATCGCCGCAGGGTGAGCTTCGTATCACCAGTGGGTGGATCTTTCCTTCATAGAGGAAAGTGGGATGTCTAGGTTGGTAGAGATCGACCAGAGCATTATGTGCTAGGGGAAGTTACCGCCCATATTTCCAGTCTTTATCTGGATGACCAAGGGACTTCACAGTTAGACTTTCCCCCAGTGGTGGATCGTTTTAGAGATGTCTTTCCAGAGGACTTTTCGGGATTGCCTCTAGAGCGTGAGGTAGACTTCTCGATTGAGCTCGTGCCAGGAGTGGCACCGGTGTCCATTCCTCCTTATAGTATGGATACACCTGAGTTGAAGGATCTTGAAAGGAAGTTGGAGGAGTTGCAGGAAAAGGGTTTAATCCGACCCAGTACTTCTCCTTGGGGTTCGCCTGTCCTGTTTGCAAAAAAGGCATAAGGCGCCCTTCGGCTTTGTGTGGATTATCCGAAGCTGAACCAGTTAACGGTCAAGAACCGATATCCCTTGCAGAGGATATATGACCTCTTTGATCAGCTTCATGGGTCTTGAGTGTTCTCGAAGATCGACTTGAGGTCCGGTTATCATCAGATGCACGTTAGACCATCAGATATACCTCTGACAGCCTTCAGGAGTAGGTATGGTCTATACGAGTATACAGTCATGCCGTTCGGTCTCACGAACGCGCCTGCAGTTTTCATGGCACTGATGAACCGAGTGTTCCATCCGTACTTGGACTCCTTCGTCGGGGTCTTTGTGGACGATATTTTGGTGTACTCTCACACTCGACACGATCATACCACACATCTTGAGATCATTCTGAGTACACTGAGAGAGCATCAGTTATATGCTAAGATCTCAAAGTGCCACTTTTGGATGGACCAGATTCACTTCTTGGGTCACGTAATCTCAGAGACATGAGTTTCTGTGGACCCAGAGAAAGTGAGAGATGTAGTTTCCTGGGAACAACCGAAGAATGTCTTTGAGGTATGAAGTTTCCTAGGGATGGTGGGATACTAGAGATGCTTCAATCAGGACTTCTCACGCCTAGCATCACCGTTGAAAGGTCTGACCAAGAAGGGGGAAAAGTTTTTATATTCATATTCTTGTGAGTCAGCCTTTCAGGAGCTGAAGGGGAGGTTGACGTCAGCATTGATACTAGTCTTGCCAAAGCCAGGAAAGGGCTACACTGTTTACTGTGATGCTTCAGGTATCGGGAAGGGAGCTGTGCTTATGCAGGGAGATGGAGTAGTTGCGTATGGGTATCGGAAGTTGAGGCCACACGAGAGGAATTACTCTACACACGATCTAGAGTTGGCAGCTTTTGTTCACGCCTTACGCTATTGGAGACACTACCTTTTGGTAGAGCACTTTGTGGTTTTCACTGACCATAAGAGTCTCAAGTATATCTTCACTCAGCGTGATCTAAATATGAGACAGCATATGTGGGTTGAGTATCTTCAGTCCTTTGACTTCGAGCTCGCCTATATTCCGGGAAAGGGAAATACTGTGGCAGATGCATTGAGCATAAGAACTCAGATTCAGAAAGTTCAGGAGGCCAGCAGTGAGTGGCAGCTTATGACTCTGTTCTCTGAGAAGCACTTGGAAGTGCACGACAGGCAGGGACAAACTGTCCTATCTCCTGTATCTGTTACCTCTACACTTATTGATCGAGTAAGAATGAGGCATATATTAGATTCCAAGGCCTTAGTCCTGTGGGAGGGTGTGTCAGGAGGGGACCCTCTTCCTGGATGGACAATGGGAGAGGATGAAATCTTACATTTCTAGGGACGTGTATGGGTGCCAACAGACATATGCGAGGAGCTGATGCAACATTTTCATTCCTCAGTTTGGGAAGTTTATCCTGGCATCACCAAGATGTATCATGATCTACACCGCCAGTATTGGTGGCCAGGTATGAAGAAGGATGTTGCTGGTTTTGTCATGAGATGTTCTACTTGTCAGTAGGTGAAAGCAGAGCATCAGCGACCAGTAGGGTTTTTACAGCAGTTACACATTCCCAAGTGGAAGTGGAATGATATCGCAATGGACTTCGTGACCGGGTTGCTGAGGTCTCCTTGGGGGAACAATGATATTTGGGTTGTCGTCGATAGACTCACGAAGGTCGAACACTTATTTCCAATCAAGGATACCTTCAGTGTTGATGTTTTGGGATGGTTGTACATCCAGGAGATTGTACGTCTACATGGAGTTCCACACTCCATTATTTTAGACTAGGATGCATGCTTTACTTCTCGGTTCTGGAAGGGACTTCATAAGGCCTTGTGTACACAGGTGCTTTTGAGTACATCATACCATCCCCAGACATATGGCCAGTCCGAGCGCACGATCTTGGTGCTTGAGGATATGCTCCGAGATTGCATTCTAGACTTCGACGGTTCTTGGGAGAAGCATATACCTCTTGTGGATTTCTCCTACAAAAAAAGTTTTCAGGATACCATTCCGATGGCACCATATGAGGCTTTGTACGGTAGACCATACCGATCACCCTTATGCTGGCTGGAGGTAGGAGAGGTAGCTTTGCTGAGACCTCTTCTTATTCAGGATACCTCTGAGCAGATAGAGCTGATTCAGAAGAGGATGGCTACAACACAGTTTCGACAGAAGTCTTATGATGATCAACAGAGACGACATTTGGAGTTTGAGGTCGGGGATCAGGTTTTCCTGCGTGTCACACCGAGGTTGGGATACAAGAGGATTCAGAGACAGGGTAAGATTTCACCATGGTACATCGGGCCGTTTGAGGTTTTGGGGAGAGTTGGGCCGGTTGCCTATCGGTTGCAGCTACCTCAGAGGTACCAGGATATGCATTAAGTCTTCCACGTCTCTCAGCTCCAACATTACTTTTCAGACCTGTCTCATGTCTTGCAACCCGAGGAGGTTGAGATCAAAGTGGATGTGTCGTTTGAGGAGCATCCTATCCAGATTTTCGATCACAGTACGAAGGTTATTCATGGGCGGCCTGTTCCTCTAGTATGGGTGCTATGGAAGCATGGGTGAGTACATGACGAGACCTGGGAGAGGGAGGCCGATGTATGATTGCAGTGACCGGAGCTGTTCGGGGTTTCTTATTCTATGCCTTGCTAGGGAAATTCGGGGACAAATTTTTTTAAGGGGTGAAGTTTGTAAGAACCCGGATATTCTTTTTAGGTATGTTTTTCTTTTTTTGGAGTTTTTGAGAAAAATAAAGTTTTTGAAATTTTTTGAAGTACATGCCGTGTACTTTCTGAGTACACGCCGTGTACTCTTTTCCTAACCGAAGATATGTACTATCCATGTCTGGGCCACACACACGGTGTGTCGGGGTGATGTGGAGGCTGATTTTGGAAGATTATAGAAAGACCTAGTACACGCTGTGTACGTTTTTTTTCATTAAACGGACCAGGGTCGCACCTACTCGACAGAAAGGTCCTCTTCTCCAGATTCTTCGTCCGAGAGCGCCGAGAATCTGCAAATCTTCGACGATCCAACACTCCTCCGTCCCTTCTCTGATTCGAGCACGGTCAATTGCGTTGGAATCGCAGCGGTGAGTTCTTCCTTATAGTTGATCCTTGTTTTCCAATTTCTCCTCGTTTCCAAGTTATATTGGTTTGAGTGTATTTCACGTTTTCTTAGATCTATGAAGTTCAAGATAGAATTAGTCTTCCTGGTTCAAGTATATCGATCTCCTAGGATCGAGGTAGGTGGTTTGTGCCTTACCGTTCAAAGTCTTTGAGTTTTATGTGCAAATTCTACCAATACCAGTGAACGGGGTATTGCGTGTTTACCTTTTTGCCCTTTTTATTTTCCTGCCATGCTTGTGTGATTGTGTAGAGGTAAATTAATATTGTTAGAGGATAATTGTTGTCCTTGGATGTTTTTCCCATGCTTTTCTCTATTTACGACCTTTGGGTCTTGTTAGACTTTGGCCATTATGACTGTTGCCATGCCTTTTGTCTATAGGATGGAGTGTTTTGTATTGCATGCTTGTTGCCTTGTAGACTGTTAGCCAAGTAGCTCTATTGGTGTACTTTGGTTAGCCAAGTAGGTCTATAGGTTTAATTTCTCCTTATAGAATTATCATGCACTGACTGGCACAGAGCTGTGAGAACCTGGTGCTATAGACTATTAGGGATAGACCGAGTGAGCTTCCCAGAGAGTCCTTGACATTTTAGACTATAGGAGGGTAGACCGAGTGAGCTTCCTCAGCGAGTCTTAGACATTATAGGCCACAGGGATAGACCGAGTGAGCTTCCTAGAGTGCCTTTAGATATTATAGGCTATAGGAGGGTAGACTGAGTGGGATTCCTCAGAGTGTCTTAACTTGTTTGATTTCTTTTAAGACCTTTCCCAGGGTAGAGGAGGAAGTGACCGAGTGAGCTTCCTCAGAGAGTCTATGGTATACCTGAGGATATAGGAGGAATTGACCAAGATAGCTTCCTCAGAGAGTCTCTAGACCTTGGGGCTAAGAGGGTTAGACCGCGTGATCTTCCTCAGAGAGTCCTTGACTACCCTATACTATAAGGGTAATTGACCAAGTGAGCTTCCCCAGAGAGTCTCATAAATTCGTATGACCAATCCAGAGGGGTTAGGTTGAGTGCACTTCCTAGAGGGTTGTGGTATTTCTTGGTTAGGACCAGAGGGTATGGATGCGGGTACTTCCCAGTGGGTTTCCTGTTTTGTTAGCTATTTTGCTTTAGTCCTACTGTTGTTGTGGTTGATTACTGTTGGGTATCATCCTGGTTCACTACTTACTACTTACTGCCTACTGCTTGCTGTTGCTGTTTACTGCTTATTGTACATCTACCTGCCATATACTCACTGATTGTTAGGCACAAATATTCCGGTGGTTGCCTACTGGGATTTTATCTCACACCCTATTTGGGCCATGCTTTTGGGCCCAAGAAAACTATGTTGTTACAGGTATATACATGGTCAAGCACCCTTCAACTTTTAGAACTTGATTTCATAGAGCAGGAGAGCAAGGGACTAAGATTTGGCTTGCGATGCTGAGAAGCTATTTACTTTTATTTTGTACTTGTTTTGGTACTGTGGTGTTTTCAGCATTGTGACTTGTTTTGCTGTTTTCCTTGAGTTGTATCTTTCATCAGTCTATATATACCTATGTGCTCTAGTTGGTTGATTTAGTCTTCTGCTGTTTATTATTGTTGGTTATTCACTGCTCCCGCTATTTCATGTTATCTATTTCCGCTGTGTACTCTACCAATGAGGGAATAGTTTCCTCACTATCACACCTAAGGCCCTCGCTTCTAGTCAGCAGCCTCTGGCGTTTGGGGAAATGCCCTTGAGGCCATGTGACCAACCGGGTACGGGGTTCCTCTGGGTGGCTTCCGGAACCGGGACGTTACACATAAAAATATAACCCAACACACACACCAATCCAAACCATACTACCATAGTGATTTTCAAGGAAGAATGGAATAAACCCAACCAAGAAAGGGGATAAAAACTCACTACAAATCGACCACACATCACCAACGAGAAACCAACAAGATAAAAAGATCAAGGAGGGAGTAAAATGGATTGAAGAACACATCGGGTTGCCTAGGGTTCTCCTAAAATGAGAGGAAGAAGAAACCACAGATGAATGAATGAATGTTCGGTCAGAAATTTTTTTAAAACTGCAATTGATTGGGTTATTATAAAACTTGTAATCCCCTTTCATTCCATTTAATCCTCAGGGTTCATTTTCACTGAAAAAATCATTGAATTTTTATTATTTAACCCCCAAAAACTTCACGTTGTGGAATAGACTTGGGAAAACCATGAATCCAACTTTCATATCATGTAATACACTTACACAATGTGTATTTCCTACAACAGTTATGCTGCTCCTCCAACTTCCACAAAAAACTCCCATAACCTCCCATGAACACGTCCAACACTCAAAACCGGAAAACTAAAGGACTGGGAAGGCACAAACCATTATAAATTCCTTTAAAGGTTTACTGTTAAATCCTATTATTACTTTTTGGATGGGTTTTAAAAATACTTTCATATTTATATAGCTCTATAGGAATAGGATAAATTTTTTTTACATGTGCTTTTGGTACCTTTACTTATAGGATAATTCCATTTGGACTTTTTAATTCCCTTGTCACCTTCCAAATATGCATTATTATTATTTTTTATGAATTTATATAGGAATTTATAGAGGTGTTTATGGATAATTTTTTACTGTATGATTCATCTTTTGGGAGTCGTCTAAAATGTTTATAGGTTGTTTTTGAGTGTGTATAAAAAAGAACCTATTTTTTACTGATGAGAAATTCCATTTTATGATTTAGAGTGGAATAATGCTTGTACATGATGTGTCTAGAAATCAAATTTGAGTAGATAAGATCAATTTTGAAATTATATATTCACTACCTTTTCTAAATACTGTAAAAGATACTAGGTATTTTCAAAACCATGATAGATTATATATGAGGTTTATAATAAATTTCAAATAAATTTATTTATATTTAACAATATTTATTTAGAAAAATTTCCCGTTATTATTTGATATGAATTGTTAGGAATTCCTTAAAAAACTAATATAAAAAGTTATGTCCCCAGCAATAGTTCCACTGACTAATTGTGTATAGCCTTTTGAGTTGACGACCAATGCTTCATAATTCTCCTTATTGGATATTCTTGGGTATATAGTAGAAAGGAAATAAAATTTCATTTCTTAATATTCTAATACTATTGATGATGCCCAATCTAATTACTCCATAATATGAAAGTAATTTTCAGGCATTTTTTTAAATTATATGTTTAGGTTCTATCTTCTAGGATATAAGGAAGTGGTTTTCACTTAACACTGTCCTATTAGGTATATCATGAAGAATAAATAGTAAAAAATAAGGCTAATTTTGTGGATCATATTACTTTAGAAATATTACATAGATATCCATGATAATAATGGAATTTAGAGAAACATTTATAATCATTTGAGTAGGATACCAACGTCGTTTTTTTCTTGAAATTTTTTATTTTGAACCCATTGGAGAATTTTTCTCTAAGGTGACATTGTATTATTCTACTCTTAATAATAGACCATTATTTTCAGATATAGTGAATTTATTAGTTTATGATATTACTCCTAATTGGTTTTCCAATAAGTAGGTCACTAAATTGATTAGTGAGTCTAGGAAATATTTCTAGGATGATCCTTACTTATGGAATATAGGAAGTGAATATATTGTTAAAAGATGTATCCTAAATTCACAATTGTTTTCATTTTTAAAATTTATCCATAGTTTAAGATATAGAGGCCACTTTGGTCCAAAAATAATATCTGTAAAGGTATTTGATTCAAGGTTATTTTGACCTATTATCTTTAAATATTCTCATGAGTTCTATAAAATCTACAAATATTGTTATTTTTGAGGAAATATCTCTCAAATACATGATATACCACAAAATCCTATTGTTTTGTGAAGTATTTGATGTTTGGGGAATATATTTTATGGGCAATTTTCAAAATTCCTTTTGATATTCTTAAATCTTACTTATTATAAACAATGTTTATAAATGGATTAAAGAAACACCAAGCTATAAAAATGATGCAATATTGGTGTCTCAGTTTTTCAAGAGTTATATTTTTTTGTAGATTTGGGATGATATGGATATTTCTCACAAAATAGGGAACTATTTTCTATAATAGGAAATTAGAATCTTTTCTAAAAAGATATATATTTAATCTTAAAGTGAATACACCAAATAATTATCAAACAAATTGTGTGGATGAAGTGTAAAATAGAGATATAAAATACATTATATAGAAAAAAATTAACCCAAATATGTTAAATTATATTTTTAGGCTTGAGTTTGATTTGTGGGTATATAAGACATCCTTTAAAAATTCAATTGGAAAGTCAAATTATAGGATAGTTTTTAGAGGATTTTATCATATTCCTATAGAGTTAGAGTATAAAGTTTTTTGGGCTGTTAAGGCATGTAATTTGAATATGTTTCAAGATAGGAAGGAGAATATGATTTTTTGCAAAAGTTTAATGAGATAAAGAACAATGCTTATGAAAATATAAGGATTTTTAAAGAAAAAAAGTCCATATATGAAAATTTGATCTTGAACAAAACATTTCATATTGGAGATAATATAGTGACCCAATCTTTTCATATTTATATATTACATCTAAATAGGTGAATATTATTTATATAACATAATGATCCTTGCCAAAAGTTTATTTTTCTTGTATATTTGGAATTTTGGAAACCTAAAAAATTGGTTCATAATATTTCCACATCAATACCCACTTAGATCTTCATAACTATCACCATTTTTAGAAATATCATATATAAAACCTTTCTTCATAACCTAGGAATGATGCTCAATAAGGGTAAAAAAGAGAGATATAAAAGATTATATAAGAATAACATGATAAAAGGGTATGAAAACCTAATCTTAACATTTGAAAACTACACTCATCATATTAGAGATCATTATCCTGAGTCATGGAATAAATCATGGTAGTTTATAAGATATGAATCATATAGAAAATCAAGGAACACGAGCTTTGAGAAAATAATATGGGCATAAGAAAAGGAATTGTGGAATACACATAATCATAGAAAATTATTTTCTTAGTATTTAAGGATGTTTTAGAAGACTATTATAGTAGAATGGGTTTACTGTCTAAACAGTCATATTAGTTAAGCTTCACTACCAAGACTAGAATAGTGGACAAAGTTCCTTACTGAACCGGGTTCACTCCCCATTTCAGTCATGTTTATCTCATGAGATATCAATATTTACCCAATGAATTAGTGGGAGATATAGTTCCCACCCATCAGATAATAAAAATAAAAAATATTTGTTCCATAATATTATAAACCATTCATCATATCAGATTCCATGATAAGAAATGGGTTTTCATAAACATTTCACCATATCATAACTTATGGAAAATGAATGGGCTTCCTAAAAATCATAACATTGTAATCATAAAACAACTAGAGAAATAACAAGGTTTGAATCCTTGGATTATTTCCACAGTAAATCACAAGAAACATTGAAGGTTTTTTTCATTGATGAATCAAATTATCATTAAAATATTCTTGAGAAAAATAACATCTTCATTTTGAAATATCCTTTTAAAATATAAAAAATTTCTAAATAATATTGAAAAAATTTCTTTTTAAATTAATAATGATAAAGTTTAATGGAAAATTCAAAACATTGAGTGACCATGACATATAGAAATTTCATTAATGTTATATAATTTAAAAAACATTCTTTCCATACTTTTATAAAAAAAGTCACAAATTACCACATTTATAAAATTAAAATAAGACTCCTTTAAAAATAGTTTACAAAAATTCAAACTTGGTTAAAAATGAATTTAAAAAATTATAATATAATAGTAAAAACTGTTTTCAAAACATTTTTAAAAAACATTAATGTGTAAGAAAATGTTTCTTTGATCGAAGAGAGAAGTGAAGTCGATTTTCATCAAAAAATATATTTGACCTCATGAGTAAAAAAAGTAAGAAAAATGAAAGGAAAACATTTATTTTCAAGAAATAAAAATAGAAAAATAAAATTCATGAGTATGTTTTGGGATTGATCATAATATTTAACCATTATAACTTATTCATTAATAATCTCGATAAACAATGAGAGTGTAACAAAAAACCCATTTCCTTAGGTCCGACTTCCTTCATATATTTTAGAACCTCCCATAAAATAAATACATGTTTATTATAAATATTATTATAAAAACATACACACATATATAAAACCATATATTATTTACTTATAACCTTTTATCATCTGTTTATTAATAATTTTTTTACCAAAATCACTATTCTAAGTGATAATTTCTTTGTTTTTCATGAATGTTTTGGTTTGGTAGTTTCAGAACTTTTAATTTGATTATAGATACATAATAACTAGAATGTTAATAATGGTATAAATGTCATATATATTCTTCATATATATATTTATGATCATTCATAAAAATTTTGGATAGTAAATTGAATTACACCATTCATGGAGATGGTAAGCCGTACATACACATGACTATTTTTTTCATTTTTCAACGGGTGGAAGGAAATAATGTTAAATATAAAATAAAATTCACATGGTAATTATTATACCATATATATGAAATATATACATAAATTAATCCAAATTACAATCCATGTAAAATATAAAAGAATAAGTAATCATATCGCTTTGTGGAGGTGGTGGTCAATTCGTACGCATGACTGGCGTTGTCATTTCCCAAAGGATTAGATGTAAAGAAGGTAGAGATGATATTATCATTATATAAGTATAATAATATCAAAAATATTGTATTTAAATATTAATCCCATAATTATTCCCATCCATAAAAAATGAAGATGAAAAATGAATTGTATCGCTACGTGGAGATGATAAGTCATACGTACGCATGGACAATAGTTTCACTTGTTATTTGATGGAAAGTGGGTGTATAATGGTGTTTTCATAATAATAATAAAATTTAATTATATTTTGTTTACTGGATTTATTATTTTATGAATAATATATCATATTTAACAAATTTAAAAGAAAAATTTAAAATAAATTGATCAGTTAATGCGATTACCTATTCTTTGAAAGGACTCATTTAGATCTACTCTTAAGGACACAAGGGTTGTTATTTTAGGAAAAAAACTCTTTGATGTGTATAGGGAATTGGAGAAGATAAATTTACATATTTTAGTTGATATAGAAGGCTAAATGTGGTGTGAAGAAGAGAAAAGAGGGGTCTCATCTTATAATTGAGGGGATGGGCCCTCTTGGAATTTCCTTAAATAATAAATTAATATAAAAAAATTTTGATGTCAAAATGGATAAAAATTAATAATATTAAATGATAATATGAGAATGATTTTAAATATTCTCATAAAATATAATTTTGAGAAGTTTTGATCACGTTTTTAACCTTATATTTTATTTTTAACCCCCATTAACCATTTTGAAAATTACAATAATATTATGCTTTTCTACCATTTAAGGGTAAATAATTTGACGATAAAAATGAAAATATACCAATAAATAGAGCAAGGATTATGTATAAAACCATATAAAATTAATTTAGATGAATATAAGTTTTTTATAAATTTTGTATAATTTAAGAAAATATTATTTATTATTAAAAATCATTGATGTAAAATTTATTACTATTCATTTAATTTAACCTTAAATACATCAATGAAAGGGGGTAATTAGAATATAATGGTTTAAAACCTTCCTAATATGTAATATATATCTATAAAATTCTTGTAAATTATTAAATCATTCAATTTATATCACTTTTAATATTTTTAAAATCATTTATTATATTTTTTTTATTAAATAGAGAAATACTGTATCAATGTTCCATAAGAAATTAAGCTCATTATAAAATGATTAGAAAATAAAAATTAATTTATATCATGAAAATAATTTCATTAATCTAAGAAAATATATGTATATTCATTCATAACTACCTTTTGTCTATATGTGGATGCATAAGTTATATTAAAAACAAAGAATATGAGATTTTGTATCTTTATTTGATTTAAATATTATTTAGGTAATTTTTAAAGAAAAGAGTCTATTAAAAAAATAAATTTCAATACAATGGTAATAAGTGTCGAATTAATTTCATATAATAATAATAATGATGAAAAATTATGGTCTGACTACTTAGTTTTAACCTTGATTAACCTGATTTACTCTTTACTAAGATGATAAATTTTACCATGATTACTATTCATATGGACCAATTATAAAAGGGGACTATTTAGAAAATTTGGACCTCTAGATTCTAGATATATAATTAATTTTATCTAATTTAATACCTATAAATGGAATAAATTAATTTTATAGTAAGTGAGTATAATGTGATGAAAACTGTTTTTTAGAAAAATACATTTTTTGGCATAAAATTAAATTTATTTTTATCCTATAGAGAATAAAAAATATAATATGAATGTTAAATTTTTTTATTGAATATATAATATATAAATTTCATTAAAATTATTCAAAAATAGTGACTAGTTTAATTTATTTTTCTAAAATTCATTTTATGCATGTGTAAAGAACACATTATAATAATTTAGTTAGTCCTATTTGTACCCCCAAATCCAATGGCTAGGTGATAATAATATTTAAATAGTATATTTCGGTTTATCTAAAATTTTTGTTGTATGTAACACAATCTATAAAATATATTAAATTTATTTTTAAAAAATATAACTTAAAATCTCGAGGTGTTACATTCAACTATTCCCTGACAATTCCATTACTCTAATACAAACAACTAAGGATAAATCTAACTCATTATATCATCAAGTTAACACAAAACTTCTTCAAATTTGTGGTTTCACCATAAAAATATGACCATGTTAGTGGTATTGTTTCATATCACTTTCTCTATAAAATCTAGAACCTGAACTTGATTTTCCTTATAAGGAAGATCTTTCTCTAGTGGTGTGAACTCTGAGTTCAATACTTGAAGAATTAGGTATGTTATTTTCCAAGAGTGATACATGAAACATATAAAAAAATTGAGAGAGATTTATTAGGAGTGCCAATTGATATGATACCATCCTAATATGATCAAGAATTTAAAAATGACCAATATACCTATGGTTTAACCTGACATTATTTCCAAATCTCATCAACCTCTTCAAGGGAGATATTCATAGGAATACATCATCACCAAATTCAAAAACTAGATCTTTCTGGAAACTAGTGGTATAAATTTTTATCAAATATATGATGATATTATGTGTTGTTGAATGGATATAACCTTCTCTACAATTTACTTATCTAGAATAGTCCCCAATAGATTTATTTCTCTAATTTAATTCCTACATGTTAGAGTTTTTTAGTTCCTACTATAGAGGGAATTATAAGGATCCGTATGAATGATCAAGTGAAAGTTATTGTTGTAAGAAAATTTCATCTAAGTAATGTGTTGATAAAAACCACCTTTTAAACCCATAGATAAGGATATCAACATGTATTTTAGAGTTTGAATTGTTTTCTCAGACTAAACTTCTATTTTAATATGATAAGTAGTGCCAAAACTTAAATATATATCCTGATCCTTCTGAATACTTATCCAATACTTTGATATGAAACTCAAATACTAATTAATTACAATTTATAGTGGTATAATATACAACCTTAACACTAACATAAAAGTGTGATAACTTCATAAGATGATCGACTACAACCCATATAATATTATTCCCTTTCGATGATTTGGGGAGTACGATGACAAAATCCATGGTGATGTTTTCCCATTTACATTATGTTATGGGTAATGGTTATAAGAACCTCTATGAATTATATCTCTCAAACTTAAATTTTTTCTATACAAAGCATTGAGAAACATACTCTATAATATATCTCTTCATGACATCCCTCTAAAAATATTCTTTAAAAACTCTATACATATTGATACATCTAGGATAAGTAGATAATGAAGAACTATGAGCTTTATCCAAAATTTCATTATTAAAATATGATATTTAATAAAATCATAGGTGTTTTCTAATCCTTATTATTCTACCATAGTCAAGTTTCAACTTAGAATATTTCTTACATTATTTTGTAGGTCTACATCTTCCTTCAACACCTCTTTAATCATCACTTGGATAGATGGTTGAACACTCATTTGAGAAAGATAATACTTCCCCCTTCCATAAAGATTTCAAGATCCATCCTTTTAAAGTATATAAATATTTTATTTTTTTATGATCATCATCATAGATAAGCTAGCGTGATCCTTTTGACTCAGAGCATCTGAAACCTTGTTTTCTTTCAAAGGGTTGTAATACATTGAGAAATCATAATATTTAATTTGATCAAACCATCTACTTTGGATCATGTTCATCACTTTTTTAGTGAAAATATACTTTATAATTTTGAGATTAGTATATATGTCACACCTTTCCCCATAGAGAAAAATCCCACCTATCTTTAATGAAAAAATTACCATAGCCTACTCAAGATTATCATGGTGGAAAAATTACCTTACTAAATAGGGTTCACTCCCCATTCTAGTCCCTTTAATCTAATCAGATATCAAAATTTACCCAATTTATTGGAGGGAGATATAATTTAAACCCATAACATAATAAAAATCATACACACGTGTACTATAATATCATAAACCATCCCAATACTAGAACCCAAGGAAATAAATGAGTTTCATAAACATTTTATCCTAACATAACATGTAGAAAATGAACTAGTTTCATTAACATCATACCAACATAAACAAAAACCATCCATAGAAAAATAGGGTAAAAATATTTGGATTGTATTCTCAATAAAACATAAGCGACATTGAAGGTTGTTCTCATTGATGAATCAAAAAACCATTAAAACATTCTTGAGGAAAATTACATTTTCATTTTGAAATCACTTATTTAAAATCAATAAAATTTCAAAATATTATTGAGTTTTTTAATTTAAAACTAATCATGAGAAATGGTAAAGGAATATTCCAAACATTTAGTGGTAATGACAATGGGAAATCCTATTCATTCCATATAAATTAAAAAATCGTTCCTTCCATACTTTTGTTGGAAATGTCAGAAGATGCCTTATTTGGAAAATGATAAGAATATTCTTTTCAAATGATTTTTTAAAAATTAAAAAATGGGTAAAAATGAATTAAAAAATCTTCTAAGAATATTAAATGTCTTCTTTAAAACATTTATTAAAATCATAGATATTTAAGAAAAAGATTTTATGACTGGAGAGAGAAATTAAGTTAACATTCCATAAAAACATATCTACAGTCTACTGAGTGAAAACATGAATAAAATGAAAGGAAAAAATGTAATTAAATAAATATAATGAAGAGAAAACATTTCATGAGTATCTTGAGAGGTTGATCATAATATTTCATCATCAAAACATAATCATAATCAATCCTGATAAGTAATGAGATTTTAATATAAAACCCCTTACCTCAAGTCTGAATTCCTTTATAAATTTTCGAAACTCCTGTATGATAAATATTGGTCTATTTTAAAAGTTATTATATAACCATACATATATTTTTATATATAAAACAATATATTATTTACTCTTAACGTTTTATATCCTATTTATTAATAATTGTTTTTACTAAAATCACTATTTCAGGTGATAACTTCTTCATTTTTTATGAATGTTTTGGTTTTGGTAGATTATGTACATGTATTTTGATAATAGTAACATAATATCAAGAATTATAATGATTTTATAAATTTAATATTATATATATATATATATATATATTTATTCATTCATAAATGTAAAGATAGAAAAATGAATTACACCATTCATTGAGATGGTAAGCTGTATGTACAAATGAACATTGTTTTCATTTTTTAATAGATGGAATGAAATAAATGTAAATATTAATTAAAATTTAAATGATACTTACTATATAAAATATATAATATATATTCATAAAATTTATCCTCATTACCATCTAATTAAAATATAAATGAAAAACAAATTATAGCGCTTCGTGGAGGTGGTAGTCCACACATATTCACAAGAAACATTATCATTTCTTAAAAGATTAGATGATAATAAGAAAGACAAGATATTAGCATTATATAAGTCTAGTTTTATGATAAATATAATATATAAATTTTAGACCCATCATAATACCCATCCATATAAAAAGTTGTTAAAAATTGAATTGTATTGCTACATGGAGATGGTAAGTTGTACGTATGCATTGGTGATACTTTCACTTCTATATTGATGGAAATAAGAGGTATAATTGTATTTTCATAAGAATAATAATATTTAAATATATTTTTTTATACTGAATTTATTATTTTATTAAGAATATGATTGATTTATAGGAGGTAAAATAAAAATTTAAAAGAAATTGATTGGTTACGGTGATTACATCTTCTTTGAAATGAATCCTTTAGATCTCCTTTAAAAGGCTATAGGGACAATATTTTTGAAAAAAACCCTCTAATTTGTTTCGGGGAATTGGAGAAGAAAAATTTTTAGAGGTTGGTTGATATAGAAGTATCAAAAGGGTGTGATGAAAAGAAAAGAGGAGGTTCCCTTTTAAAATTGAGGGGAGGGGCACTCTTTGAATTTCTTAAAATATTAAATTAATATAAATTAATTTTGAGGTCAGAATGGATCCCAATTGATAATAATAGAATATAAAATGATTTTTATTTGTGATCCTCAAATAAAATATAATTAGGACAGGTTTGAATCAAATTTTTACACTTATTTTTTAACCCCCATTAATCGTTTGGAAATTTTTATAAAGAGGTACAATGAGCCCGTAAGGGGCCTCATGACTCTAGGGTTCCAACCCCATCACATTTATATCTTTTTTCTTTCTTCAGTTCTGGTCCTCTATTCAGTTCTTTGGATCAACACATTTGTGACGTGAGGTTCTACTAGTGGTGGTGACGTACAAGCTCGTTCTTCTTGGAAAACCACATCATTTTCGAGAATCTTGTCATCCTATCCTTTGATTTGGCTAGGGATTCCATGGAAATGTGATGTTGTTCCAGGGTTCGATCTTTAGATGCTTTGGTCTGGGCTTCTTCGCTTTGTTTGGTATCGAATGTGATTGCTTTGGGAGGATTTGGTCTTCGTGTGTGGCTTTGAAGGCGACGATGGGATCTGTGGTTGGCTTGCAGTGAGGTCTTCATCCGGAGAGCTCTATTTTGGGAGGTCGTCTCTTTAGGGTTGGTTTGTTGATTTTTCTTTTTTATGAATTTATGGTTGTGTTACTTCTTGAGTTTTAGTTTTGGAGAATCTGTATTTTTTGGTTTGGATTTGCTACTCGTGATGAATTTTAGCATTTGGGAGCATATTATTTTTGAATTTTCTTGACGATTGTGGTGGTAGTGAATGTTTAAAGTTTCGAATCAGTGTATATGTTTTGATCTTGAAGGTGGGTTGTGGTTTTTGGATTTGAAGGCAGTGGAGGGAGGGAGACAGTGTAGCCGGGCTCGACCACATGGAACAGACCCTAGAGGAGGATCCTTAGCTGGCGGTTCATATTTGCAAAGCTTTAGAGATTTGGATGTTAGAGAGGGTATATAATCATCCATTAGACCAGGCTTACTCTTTGACAAAGGAAAATAGATAGCCGAATAGTTTTGCAATGGTGGAGAGATTCATCAATATAAAATGCTGGGGAGGGGCAACTCTATGTGGTCAGTCTGGTTTTACTCTCTTTGATCTTCGAGCCGTGATTTCTATTAAGTTCATGAAGTCTATTTGGGTTCTCCTATTCTTCCCAAAAAGGGAGGTTTTATTATTATAATAGAAATAGTAAAGGCCTCCAGGATATTGTATTGTCAATTATTGTAATATTAGGGTTTTTACACTTTAAATGCTAATAATTTTATTTTTTAAATGATAAACTACCAATAAATGGACAATGATTGATGATTTAATACATATTCCATTCATTTTATAGAATAAAATATTTTTATAAATTATATATCATCTAATAAAATATTACTTATTATAAAATATGATTAATGTTATTTTTTAACCCTATTCAGGTAATTTAACATTAAATACAACAATAAAAATGGAAAATTTAAATATAATTCTTTCAAACCACCTTAACATGTCATATAGATCTAAAAAATTAACGGGAAACATTAACTAACTCAAATTATATCACTTTTAAGATTTTTATAATCATTTATTATATATTATTATTAAATGAAGAAATTCTCTATCGATGTTTCAAATTAATTAAGGAAATTATATAATTAAAAAAATAAAAAATAAATTTACAACAAGGAAAATAATTTCTCAAGTAAAAAAATAAAGACTTATATGTATTCATAACTTTATTTTTTTTCCTATGAGGACACATAGGAGATATTAAAAATAGAGTGACATTTTGTATTTTTTTGATTTAAATATTATAAAGGTCATTTTTATGAAAAAATGTCTATTAAAGTAATATTTTTTGAGACTAAGGAGATAAAGGTCAAGTTACCATCATATATTAATAATTATATTGAAAAATAATGGCCATACCATATTGTTTTAACATAGATTAACCCAATTTTATCTTTACCGATGTGATAAATTTTACCATGAATGTTATTCATATTTTCAAAAAATAAAAAGGGTCTATTTAAAAAAATTCATCCTCTTGATTATAAATATGAAATTCATTTTATATAATAAATACCCATAAATAAAAAAAATAATTTTAAGGTAAGTATGCAAAATGTTATGAAAAAAATACTTTTATAAAAAACTTTTTTAAGGATAAAAAAATTATTATTATCCAATACAAAATAAGAAATATTATATGAATATTATAAAATTTGATTGAATTTGAAATATATAAAATTAATTAAATTCATTCACAAATAGTGATTGATTTAATTTATTAGGATACAAATACATTATGCACATAAAAAACATCTATTAAAAAAACAACTCTTTTATTTTCAAATGATTTTTACTTTCATTTATAATTAATTGACAACTGATGAATTCATTTTATTCATATGTAAACCAAAAATTTTCATAATTTAGTTAGTACTATTCATCCCCACCAACACAATTACTATATGTCAATAATACCTTAATAATATATCACATTTCATCTAAACTTTATGTTTTGTGAAACACAAGTTATCTAAGAAATTTAATTTATTTTAAAAATATTTGTTAAAATCTTATATTGCTACAAATAAATTTATTCTTTATAAATACATACTTAATATATTTCTAAGTAAATTTAAATCCAAATGGTATGGCCCTTTAATTATGATTCATGTATTCAATTTTGGTACTTTACATATCAGATATATAGGGAAGGACGATCCTTTCATTGTAAATTGACATAAAGGTAATCTATTTTCACAAAGAAATCAAGGAAAATATAGGGGAGGATATCCTTATATTAAAAAAAATAACACCACTGAGTTTTACATTATGTACCTCGCATTTCTTCTTGTGTTTATATAGAATATGTATAGATAGGGGGGCATAAACATTTTTAGTGTTTGGTTTTTGTTTGTAGAGAATAAAGTGATATATCTAGAGGGATACAAATTCAATTGTAAATCACGAGGAATTAATTTGGGGATGTTATCCAATTTTTGATCATATTTTAGTCTAGATGAATACTTTAAATTTATAAATGTATGGGACATTACCCAAGAGAAGGAAAAAATTTCTGTACAAGTACCTCATGGGCATAAATTTTGAACATTTACAGTGGAATTCTAGTTATCCCCATTGAAAATTGGTGTTCCGAGTTGTATATATTTGGATTAAGATGCCCTAAAACTTTTTCTCTAGTAATTTTCTTTCTTTAACTCTAGATTATGAAGTCTCATGTTAATTTTTACATGTTGTAGGAGTTTTAATTGCTAACCACAAAAATCTACTCAAAGCGTCAAGGGTAGTATTTTTAATAAAATCTCATGATTTAAATTTCACAATAAGAGGAGTTTTATTTTCTATCCTTATTTGAAATATATATTTTTTAAATATCTTGCATCCTTATTTTATAGTGGAAATATTGTTAATTTTTTTTCTCATTTTTGAATTAATTGTTTTGAATTTTTTTAACATTCAAACATTTTAAGAGTGTTTTGGTGCTACAAAACATGGGTGTTAAGTTATATATTTTCTCCTTATCATTAAAAATAATTAATAAATTTATTTAAAATTAAGTTTTACTACCCTAAAATTCCTGATGTTTTCTAGAATAAATTTTTATCATGTTATTTCTTTAGTTTAATTGAACATTCTTATGTCTGTTCATAAGAAAAAAAGCATTTAAATTTTTAAATATTTTTTTTGAGTATATTGGAAATTATGGCAATATGATTTTGAGTTTATTTTAACCCTTAAACAAACTCTTGAACTAATTATTGAAAATATTATTAAGTTTTAATGTTCATTTTTTCATACACTTTAAGTTTCAATAATGGGGACATTGTTATGTTTTAAGTGTGTGATAGAGGGTATTTATTGTGTTGAGCTGTATTCACTATTGCGCACATCAAAAACCCTAATTTTGCTTTTTGAAAATTTCAAATTTTAATTTTTTTTAATTATTTAATCTTTTTCCTTCATTTTCACTGGGACAAATTTTTTCTTAAGATTTATGTTTTTGATGCCACTATGAGGAAGTTAATTTATATTAACCCATATATTTAATTGAGTGCATTATTTTATTTCGTGAGGGAGAAAATATTATTGCTAAAATTTTGGATGAATGTTATACATCTATAATTAGATTTGAAGTTTTTGGTTCAAATTAAAATCATAATATATGTATCCTAATGGGATATGGAATGAATAATCCAAACTCAGGTTCAACCTTCCTTCTTTCATTTTTTCATTCTTTTAATCTCGATGCTGTTGGTTGAGTTATTTTATTTCCTTTTAATTATTAACTTTTCTCATTCAAACATAGTATAAAATTATTTTTCCTTTAAATTATTTGTGTCAGTTTATCTGGAGGTAAATATATGTTTGGATGTTCTAGTTGGATGTAAATTTAAGTGTGTTTAATTATTTTCAAATTTTAAATTTCAATTATTTTCTGTAAAATAGGAAACCCAATTTGTGATAAAACCATTTTACATTATAGGGAAATCATATTTTCAACATGAGAGAGTCAATGGGAGAAAATTTATCTAAAAACTAATTCTTTGTGGCATTATTATTTTCGACTCTTAATATTTATAATTCTACACTAAAAAAAGCTATGTAATTTCTCGAGGACAATAAATGTCTTACTAGGGGGAATTTTATGTGGACTTATTTGATGCAAGTTTTACACATCAATTATAATTTATTAATGTGTTTTTGGTGAAAATGTTATTATAATGGAATATTATTAACTAATTGGAAAAACGTTTTTGAAATTATAATTTTATTAAATAATGTTGGTAAATAAGAATTTTTTAACTTAGATGATTTTATTTTCTATCATTGGTATTTCCCATAAATTTCCAAGAGATTATTTCATTTGGTTTATATTGAAATATTGAAATCTTGGAATTTTTTTTAAATTGTGAGTTTCTATTTATAAATTATCAATTATTTCATTTTTAAATATTTTAATTTTATATTTCTTCTTAATTGATAAATTTTAAATGTTTTGATTTATTCTTGGTACTCAGGAATCCTAATCATTCAATGTTTATGTTACTATAAATTTTTATTTAGTGTTGTTTTAGATTAATTTTCAATTATCTCTTTTTTAAGGTTGTTTACATTTCAAATTTTTTAATTTACCATGTTAACTTATTTTTATTATTATAATTTATTTATTTATTTAGTTTTAAATTCATTAATTGTATTATTTTACTTATCGCAGTGTGGGAAGAAAATTTATCTAAGTAAACATAAATCTCTACGTAATCATATTTGAATCCACAGTGCACAATATAAGATAAATGTTTTGAGGAGTTAGTTGGATATTTTCAATCTGCTCATGTAAGATAGATTTGGTTGTGTAATATATTTATCAGCCAATACTATAAAATATTTCTCACCCAAATAAGAGAATATATTATGTGCTACCTTATTCATAAGATAATTCATTATACTAATCCAACATAATTCTTTTTATGTGTTTCTGATTGAGATCAACCAAATGATCCTGACAACCAAAAACATCCTTGAAGTTTGGAATCTCTTTGAGAGAGACCATAATAATTCCAAATCCACTTGGTGCTAAAATGATACCAGGTTCCTAAATCTTCCATAATATGAATTTGAGATATCATGATAATATAAGTCTATTGTAGGATCTATGTCAAGTGAATATTATTGAATAAGAATACTATCCAAGCTCATTAGATGACACCTGAATTCTGATGAGGAGCCTGATGATGCTAATGGGGTTTGGTCTAGGAAGAGGCTTCCTTTGTTTATTGTATGCTAGTATTTGAAAAGGGAAAACTCAAAGACATTAAAGTATAGTTTTATTTTTATTTAAATAAGGGGAAATTATTCTCCACTGATGAACCTATGCATAAATCAACTTTGATGGATTTTTTCTATAATTATTATCTTTTCTCTTGAGTATTGAAGAATAAGAACCTAAATTAGAGGATGAGATGATTCATGATATTTAAAATTTAATAAGAGAGTACATCAATGATTAATTTTCCCACTTGATAGAGTTGATGTTAGAAATCATTAATGGTAATGCCAATGATATTGAAGAATATAGAAAACTAAAGGCAATCTAAGCCCGAGCTTAATGGGGATATGTAACTATGAAAATGAATAGAATTCAGAGTTGAGAAAAACTAAGATGGGAACTGAGACATCATGTTTCCAATATAGATAGTGAATTGGTCCTAATTATATTTGGTTGAAACAAAAATTTAAGAACCTAGAATATTTCAGATGAAGATGGATCAAAGAATCCACTTGGATATTTCTATTCCCATTTTCTATAAAGAAGATGGTAGTCAAAATCGAGCACTATAGTGATGTTGAATAATTAATCCATTGGTTTTGTGTTCGTTTGTAGATTCAAAGGATAAAGGAGGGTAATTCTTAGTACTCTACCACTATGATTGTGAAGTTTGGTTTGATAACACACTACATATTTTTTTGAATTCCTCACTGAGTCCCTAAAGAAAAACATGATTTTTCGAGCCTGATATTCATTATAGACTTCAAAATTGTGTTCCATGGGATGTTCATTTGGTATATTGAGATTTTGTACTACCATGGAGATGAATTGAGGTAGTAACTATTTTGGTGGTATTATGATGCCAGTGTGAAATGATGATTGGTTTGAGACAATTATGAGAACTTATTGATGAGATGCATTAATGTTCGTGGGATTGTTTTTTTAAAGGGGGAAGAAATTACCACTTGCTTGTTATTCAAACAACTGATGGAAGCCAACATGGAGATGCTGCCTAGAAAGAAGGGATTCTGATAAATTCTTGGTGATAGAGAAATAAAAAAATAATTAAAGATGTGTTTTTATTGAATTAAAAAGGGAGGATTTGAAATTTTAGAGACTAAAATATTCTGTTGTAGATATGGAAATGATCAATGGGAATAGAATATTCTAGAGAGTTTGATAATGAGAGTTGTTACTGTTTTTAAAGGACATGATGATTGAAGGCTTATATCATAACTTAACCATGTATGGAAAAGTAATTTGTGGATAAAACTTGTAGTTACAAATGATGATTTCATTCCAATATTAAATCTCTTGAACTTTTTATTTTAAGTTATATTTAGATTTATATTACGTTTAAATTAGATTAAATATTAATGAATATATTTTCTATCATTCAGTTTATCTCTTCCTTATATTTTGTAATGTACACAACTCTAATTAGAGAGTGTTAGTAGATGAGTTTGGCCTGTTTAATTAGGCTAAATAAGAGATTGAGGTTGTAAATCACTATTTTAGTTTCTTAACATTTAATCAAGGATTGTGGGTATAGTGATTTTGAACTGTGTTAATGCATTTGGAAATTGTTGAGTGGATCAAATATCTTTAAATAAATTAAGAATGACTACTAATATTTAGATAGTTGTTCATGACATTTCATAGTTAATGAGATGCATGTGTTGTGATTATAATTTATACACTAAAAGAAATATTATTTTGAATTATATTTGAAGTGATAAAGAAATAATGATTCAATGTATCTACTAGATTTGGATAATTCTTTTATTCTATAAAATTATTGGTATTTTACTATTTCTACCAGTCACACAGACACACACACACTCTATATATCTCTCACATGAACACTCCTTTCAATGTTATATTTTTCATCTCTTATGGTTTATAAAATTTTGAATAAATACTCTTTAGTCTTATAAATACCTTCTAAAAACATATAAACAATATAAATATGCGATAGAGTAACTCTTCAAGTGCAGTCACATTGGAGAAAAACATGGGTACTACATTAAAAATTATTTTCAAGAAATTTTGACATTAATTTAAAGAGACATCCTAAAATTGATCAAATTCAATGATAAAGTAAGCAAAGATAATGTATGAGATATAATTTTTACACAGTTCAATATAAAATATGGAAAATCACCCCTTTTCACAGTTTAATAGAAAAACCAGTAACCTATTTTTCAAAGCATTTCCCTAAGCAATCCAAGTGCACATTTCAAAGAAAATAGTAAATAAAATTTTTAGTAAGGTTAACATAAATTCTCAATCCATGAAGATATTCATAACATTATTTTGATAATTAGGACACATTGTGTGCACACTAACCTTACAGAATAGGCTTTGGGGTGTAAGGGTACTCTCTAGAGAGTGGCTTAATGCTGTAACTTAGGAAACATAGTACACACATTACCCTACCAGAATAGGTCTAGAGGGTATGAATTTGTCCCTAATGATGGATCACTAACTCTTAATTGATCACATTAAGGTTTTCAATATTTGTATTATTTAATGGGAATTTCATATTTAAAAACACCTAAAACATGCTTTAAAATCATTTTATTTAACAATACCAATGGAAAAAATCCATTTTTATAAACACTACCCAAACACACATATTTCAAAATTCATTCCTTTAAAACTTTTTCAAAATAAATTTCCAGGATCAATCCATAAACCATGTCTTCCAAACTTTTTAGAAATCAATTTCAAAGAGCGATAAAACATGGTTGGTAGAATAAAGACAATTCATGAAACCACCTACCATGAAACACATGGAAAATGAACACTCACATGAAATCCAAAAGAAAGATAAACTAAAGATTTTAGGAATTGAGTGAGGATCATAAACCAAGACTCCCCAATAAATAATCTCTAAATTAATAATTTTTAGAATGATGGAAATCAAAAGTAAACACATACCCCCATGATTCTCAAATAACACACAATGAATGAAGAACATATAGACAAGAAATGTAAATTCGATGACATATATACGAAACCCAATTATATTATGTCTCAACCCCCGGATCAACCATTAATATTCCTAATATACTATACCATTAAAGATTAAGAGAGTGGATCTAAATTAATAATTTAGAATAAAAAATATTGAACACATACCTTTGAAAAACTAAATCCAACCCCCAAGGATCCATAAAAAATGATCAAAGGAAAGGAATATCTAAAATATCCAAGAGTATCCTCCTTGGTTGAGAGTCTATTCCATCATAATATGAATGTGGAAAATTTTATGTGTTTTAGGTCATAAAATGAAAATTCATAATAATTAATATGCATCACATTCATTTGATGCACAATTTAAAAAACTATACACCAACCATATGCCCCATTATAGGATACTAGAGAAGCTTCATGGTTTAGCCACATAGTTTTATGAACCATGTGCTAACCATGTGAAATTAATCTGTCTTAAGTTGAATAGTTTATGAAGAAGGTCGAACGATTTGTACTAACTATTCACTATCTTTGAGAACTAAAAGGCTAGATACATGGTTTCTTGAGAAGGCTTACATATTTTCATTAACTATAAAATAAACACGAACAAGTCCAGAAAACTCTAAAAAATTCAAAAATTCACTTAAATGAAGCAATAAAATCCCCAAATTAAAAAATAATCAAAAGAGGGATGTAAGTTCCCAAAAGGAACATTGGGATGTGAAAATACACCCCACTATATTTTTTTCTTCCCATAGAAATCTAGGTTGAAGATAGATGATCCACAAAGAGATTATTCCATTTCTCTATCATTATAAAATCCTACTCACATGTCTAATGTGAGTATAACCCATGCTTCCATTGAACTAAAACCAATAGAACCAACTTACCACATAACACCTTCACATGAGAATCAGTAACTTTCAATATGTAGAGACCCAAAGATTAATGTACATGGACATTACATTACTTTTGCGAAATACTCATTACATAACAAAAACACACACACAAGGACCGTAATAGTTTAGTGTCTTTGGAAACTCGGAATATAATCTTCTAATAGTGGTGAAAGATCTTCAACATCTCCCATAATGATCTTCCTTTTTTTACCTAAAACCTTTATTTATATCCTGTGGAAAAGAAAACATAAAAGGGTGAGCTCACATGCTCAGTAATGGTAAACAAAAGAAATATCAATCACATCATATTCATAAGAACATAACATTTTGTAAATCTTAACCTACAAAAGAGATCATAATATAATAACATGGGATAAATCATAGTAGTGAAATGTAATCCTAATAATCATAACATAAAACATGAAACTTTGTGGCATACACACATAATCATAGAGAATCATTTCTTAGTAGTCAAGACTCATTTCCAAGACTATCTTAGTGGACAAAGTCCATTTCTGAACCGAGTTCATTACTCGTTTCAGTTCTGCTTCACTGAACCGGTTTAACCTGCCGTTCCAGCCATGTCTATCTCATGAGATATAAAATCTTTACCCAATGCATTGGAGGGAGATATAGGTCCCACCCATATCATAATGATACCATTCTTATGTGTGCCACAAAATCATAAACCATACATCATAGCATAACCCATGCAATAAAAATGGGAATCTTAAACATCATGAAATCATAAAACAATTCATATAAGATAAAGGAATTCATAAAAATATTTCAATCACAACATAATAAAATCAATGTAATAATAGGGATAGAAACAGAACCCTATATTATCTTAGATGGAAAATAATTTTTATAAAACACTTGAACTCCATTCTTGAGGAAAATATCCTTTCTTCTTCAAAAACACTTTTCCTTTCATAACATGTCATACAATTCTAAACTAAAAGAAGTTGATTAAAAATAAACTTGAAAACTTGTAAAGGAAGCTTCTTGGGAATAATGTTTTAAAAATAAATTCATGCCGTATAAGTAAAAAAAACATTCTTCTCGTACTTTTGTCAGAAAAGTCAAAAAGTACCTCGTACGAAAAACGACAAAAGATTCCTTTCATATCTTTTACTAAAAACTCACCGAAGGGTAAAATTGGATTTAAACAATTGTAGATGGATGGAAATAACATTTCATATTGAGTAAACATGGATGTGGATGATAAAATACACCCCAGTAAATTCCAAAGTATAAAAAATCTCAGATAAAAATGAGATTGTGATATTTCCCTTACCTTAGGTCCGATTTGCATCGTAAGTGTCCGAACCTCCACTTCTTTGAAGTGCTTTTTTGAGACCTCCTTTTAGGGCACTAAAATTGGTCTTTGAAGAAGAACATGACCTCTAGGATGTCTCTAGAGAAGTGGAGAGAATAAATTGGCAGGGGTTGGCCGAGCTTGAAGGCTCAAAGTGGTGTGAGGAAGAGAGGGAGGAGGTGCCCTTTTATAAGGGAGGAGAGGGGCACCTTTGGAATAACTAATAATATTATTTTATTATAAAGCCAAATTCGGTATTAAATAGCTCCAAATTGATTTATTTCTAATCTAAGGTGGGGATGGGTTGAAACCCTCTCATCCAATAGAATTTAGATAATTTTAGGTTCCTATTTTAACCTTATCATTTAGATTTAACATTAAGTAAAATAATTTTACTTTTACCGTGTCTTCTTGTGTTCTTACACTATAAGGTTAATAAACTTACTATAACAAGCCAAAAGAACCCCAAGTTGGTTATTAATAATATATATAACCTTATCTAAGTCATTTGGCCGAACCTTAGATTTTTAGGAATAAAATAACAATTAATAATATAATATTTGTTTTAAAAACTATTTTTTGTCAATTTTGACACTATTTAGTAATTGATTTTTGTGAAAATCATAACAGAATTATTAGTTCGAAAAAAGTTAATTAAATAAATAATAACATGTCATATTAACCTATAAAATTAGTGTAATTCATAAAAAGTCTCAAATTATATTTATTTGTGTATTTATAATATCAATTATTCTAATTTTTCACTATTATGGTAATTACTGCATCATCATTGTGTCATAAATAAATTAAATTATTTAATGTATAAATTTTTTAAATAAAATATCATTATATAGGAAGTCTTATTATCTTTCTAATGAATATTTATAATCGAATTTATCTTATGTATAACCCTATATTAATTTTTTTTATTAAATAAACTTTGATTTTATCTCTTTTAACTCTTCTTTGAATTAAATAATAATAACTGTCCTAATCTAATCCAAGTGGGCCTAAATGGTCATATTTTATTCCTACGTTTGTTTTTGGCCGAATTAAACTTATCCAATAGAATTAGGACATGTGTTAGGGTAATAATAATATCATTTTTACCCTTAATTACCCTATTTACTTTTAACCGTGGTAAAAAGAAGTAAAAAGTTACTATTCACCAAAAATTATTTTCATTTCATTGAACCACATTTTTCTTACTGAAATCAACCGTGTCTCTCGGATTTTTGAAATTCCACTCATAGAAGCGGTAAAATTATGTTTTATGACAAATTCATTTTTTTTAACTACCACTTAGTGGTTTCACTATTTATCAAAAAATGAAAGTTTCCAGAAAAATACCAAAAATTAGGCCTAAGAAATATTTGATATTATGAACTCAAAAATGATGTCTATTTTACCAAATTCAAAGAATATCAGTTGCATTAATTAATTTAAAAATTAATTCCCGTCGTCAAAACAAATAGCGTGTTCTTAAGAGATAATAACTATCAAACGATTGACACTCGTTTATGTCTGGTTTAAATGCGAAATTACATCCAATGAATAAAATTGTATTAAATTGTAAAAATATATTCTAAATATACTTTAAAACCACTCAAATTAATAATTTATCACTATTAATTATTTTTATTAATAAGGTTGTTTTTAATTAAAATTTAGTAATTTTGACTATTCATTAGAAAATGAAAGTTATCCGAAAAGTACCAAAATTTCACCCTAAGATAATTTCGATATTCCGAATTCAAAAATGAAGTCCATTTTAAAAGATAAAATTTATAAAATTTCAAAAAGTGGGTATTACTATTTATAACTGCTAGTTCATAATAATATTATAATAATATCTCTTTTAGTGAAACTCGGTATTGCGTACTACACACGCTATCGAGGAAGGTCGCGATTGAGTGTAATGTAAGGAAATTCAAGGATACGTGTTGTGCAAGATCCTTTTGGTGTAGCGTAAAACACAAGACATTAATGAAATTAAAAAAAAGAATATTTTTCATAAAATCTCGGGGTGTTACATTCTACCCTCCTTAAAATGAATTTCTCCCTCAAAATTCATCGGGGTTATAAATGGTTTACTAATCGAAAGTTTCTTTGACAGAAACCCACTTCGTAAAAAGGAATACCAAAACCAATCTTTAAAAACAAAAGTATGAAACGTAATGGTTACCCAAATAAACTAATCACTGGGTTTCCACATAGGTGAAAATATGGATATGAAAGAGAAATCTAACCATCATGTTCTGATGGAGAGTGGTAGAGAACATGGCTATGGAAAAGCTAGCAATCACAAAGCCATAAATTTGTGACGATCTAAGTACCATCTGATTCATCAGATATAAGATCACTAGGACAACATTTTTGGTTTTCAAGATCGTTTCCCTAAAGTTGATGAAATTTGAATTAGAA
This sequence comes from Viscum album, assembly GCA_963277665.1. Taxonomy (NCBI): domain Eukaryota; kingdom Viridiplantae; phylum Streptophyta; class Magnoliopsida; order Santalales; family Viscaceae; genus Viscum; species Viscum album. The sequence continues at coordinate 1,442,299,628 of OY728159.1, forward strand.
GAAATACTTTCGTGATTTCGGTATAGTCTCACCATTGGTCATTCTTTGGAAAATTTCCACTTCATCTCTTAAAGAAATAAAGTTGAATTTGTCATTCGTAATGTGTTAGTAGATCATGTGATAGAATGATGGGTCATTCCATCTGTCTCAAACAAAAGGTTATAAAAGTTATCAAAAAATACATAAGTCCATCTATAGTGAGATTAATTATATATGGTTCCTAAAATGGACTTATACTTCATATATCATACTTCTTAATATAATAAAACTAGTTTCTACTAAATAGGGACTTCCTGTAGGCTAGTGGTAGGCGATAAAGGCCAGTCGCACTTCGGTTGTGGGTTCGATTCCCACAGCCTTGTCCGATGCGATGGGCTGTCGCCCATCCTGCAGGTTGTCCTTTTTCTAAAACTACATTACTATAACAACTGATAAATAATATCGAAAAAAACTTCTATCCTTAAACAATACTAACTTATGTCCACCATAATCCATTCCAATCTTTAGGCTTATCCAAAATAATGCTGTCTAATCTCATATTATAGTGAAAACGATTACCAAAGAGTTCATACAACTAGCATGTTAATACCATTGTTGATCCCCATATATCATGAGATATGTCTTGTTGGTCACATTCCAAACATTCAAAGGCCTTAATCATGTATTCTCTTGAAAAAAAATGAATACCCATTGAACCTTATTGAAAACATGAATGCTGTTAAAAGTTAACTCTTTCCACATACCAAAATCCTCAAAATTCTATATACTCAAACCATGATATCACTTAGTCCTTATATCAATCATGAGCTCATGAATACTGTCAAAAATTTCATTTTTTCCTTATCCCTTCATTATGTGCATATCATCTTTTTTCCAAAAATATCTCAATCAATTTCCATGGTTACCGGTACCATAAAATTATTGAAAACCACAATAGACCAATACATAAATATTCCAATATTCCACGATACTATATACAACATTATTTTGGAATCCCATTACATAAACACTTAATCATTCCACCACATCGTTTTCATATTCAAAATCACCAATGGTGATTGCATGTGACATCCCTTTGTCCTTTGCCTTAAGTGGTTGCTCATGTCGATCATAACTAACCCTTGGATTAGGGCATTTATTTGCATAATGCCCCATTTCCTTTCACTTGAAGCATTGAAGTGTAGTAAGTTCATTATATGCATCCCTTCCTTTGTTTGAATCATTAGAAATATTCTTCCCATGACTGCGGCATTCAAATGCCCGATGACCTTCCTTTCCACATTTGAAACATTTACTTGTACCTTTAAGTCAATCTCCACCATTCTTCTTTTCACACTTTGAGCATAAGGAAACATTCATCTTCTTTTCACCATTATTCTGAGATTTCTCCTTGAACTCCATCTTTCATTTCTTGTCAAAACTATGAGATGGATAAGTAACACAACCTTCCATTTCTACCTTGATAGCACAACGCACAATTTCTTCATAGCTACTGAAGTCTCTTATAGCTAATGCCCTTCGAAGATTTAGTTTTAAGCCACTGAAGAATTGATCAACTTTACTTTCAGGTTGGATGATAAATCCAGATGCATACCTTTCAAGACTTGTAAAATTCGCTTCGTATATACCATCAGATTCATCATCCTTTTGATTTTGTTCAAGAAACTCCTTCTCCATATTTGTTCGAAGAATACGAGGGAATTACTTATTGAAAAATAAGTTCTTGAACTCATCCCATTCCATGGACTCAACTTCATCTCTTGGCCTCGTATTCTTTATAAGATTCCACCATTGATCAGCATCACCTTCCAAACGATACACTGCTAAGATGACTTTATCATGTTCAGAACGTTGAAGAATTGAAAATATCTTTTCAGTAGTACTGATCCATTGTTCGGCAATAAGTGGATCAGAAGACCCACTGAAAGAAGGTGGTCGTTGCCTCATTTCCAAGACTATCTTAGCAGACAAAGTCCATTTCTGAACCGAGTTCATTCCTCGTTTCAGTCCTGCTTCACTGAACCGGTTTAACCTGCCGTTCCAGCCATGTATATCTCATGAGATATAAAATCTTTACCCATTGTATTGAAGGGCGATATAGGTACCACCCATCTCATAATGATACCATTCTTATGTGTGACACAAAATCATAAACCATACATCATAGCATAACCCATGCAATAAAAATGGGAATCTTAAACATCATGACATCATAAAACAATTCATATAAGATAACGGAATTCATAAAAATATTTCCATCACAACATAATCAAATCAATGTAATAATAGGGATAGAAAAAGAACCCTATATTATCTTAGATGGACAATAATTTTGATAAAACACTTGAACTCCATTCTTTAGGAAAATATCCTTTCTTCTTCAAAAACACTTTTCCTTTCATAACATGTCATACAATTCTAAACTAAAAGAAGTTGATTAAAAATAAACTTGAAAACTTGTAAAGGAATCTTCTTGGAAAAAATGTTTTAAAAATCCATTCATTCCTTATAAGTTAAAAAAACATTCTTCTCGTACTTTTGTCGAAAAATTCAAAAAGTACCTCGTACGAAAAACGACAAAAGATTCCTTTCATATCTTTTACTAAAAACTCACCGAAGGGTAAAATTGGATTTAAATAGTTGTAGATGGATGGAAATAACATTTAATATTGAGGAAAAATGGATGTGGATGATAAAATACACCCCAGTAAAAAAAGAATATTTTTCTTAAAATCTCGGGGTGTTACACAATAGTTGTTTAATCATAAAAAAATTATGTTCTATTTTGAGGTCTTGCCAATGTATAATGTGATATGGTCCAGGTTGATACTTCTTTGGTAAGGATACATAGAAAATATTTTAAATTGAAAGAAACAGAGGAGGTAAATCAAAGAAATAAGTGATCTTCCTAAGATTTTCAAAAGTCCCAAATGGTTCTAAATACCTAGAAATGATCTTCCCTCATCTTCCAAGATTTTGGTGACCCAATCATGGAGGTGATTTCAAGAAAAATTGGTCTTTGAATAAAAACTCCAAAGTATGAGTATAAAGATCCACATAAGAATTGTACCAAATTTGTGCCATCGAAAAACACTCATAAACCAACTGGATCTGTTTCATTGTTTCTTGAACCATGATTGATCGTATTAATGAATATCCACCAATAACATATCAACAGAGAGGATATTTTAAGGATCTAACATACAATGTCTCAAAATGTCCCATATTTATAGACAATTGGTAGCTGTTATTACAAGATAAATCAACATGCCCAAAGTGGCTGTCCCAAGAACTTACAAAATCTAGGACACATGCAGAAAGAATATATTCTAGAATTTCATTATCCCTTTCCATTTTACCATCAATATGGGGATTATATACCATTATTAATTTAACCTTAGTTTCCATTATCTCATGAATTACCCTCTAAAAATGTGAGCTAAAGTGAGGGTCTTTAGAGGAGACAATGGTCGAAGGAATCCCATGAAACCTTGTGGTCTCTTACACATATAAATTCCCTAATTATACTACTTTACTGGTATCATGAATCAGTTTGAAATGAGATAAATATGTCAACAAATTGATCACCACCCAAATATAATTCTTACCTTGGGGAGTTGGAGGTAAACCAATAATTAAATCCATTGATATACATTCCTTTTCTATGTTGTCATAGAGTGAGGCTGAATCAAACCAGATGGATTTTGGTGGTCAACTGTAATCTATTGTCATGTGTAACATAAAGATACAAAATTAGATATGAACCACTTCATTCTAGGCCACCAAAATCAATGCTTTATATAATAAAACATCATTGTAGTTCCATGATGGAAAACCCATGATGAATGATGATAACATCCTTACTCATACCTCCTTATAGATGATAGATAAATGTATCAGTTATTAAAGAAAAAAATTACCTCCTAGGATGGAGACAAATTTTTTGATTGTCTCATAACCATATAAATAATCCCTGATACTCTAGAAATCATCATATTTTTCTCTCCTAGGTAATTTTGTCATGAAGAGAGAATGTCAAATGAACAAATTACAAAATAAAAATAGACTTTTCCTACTTAACTACCAAGTGCATCTGAGTAAAGAGTCCCATCATGTCCCTTTCATCCTTTATCTCATTCATAGCTTGAGAAGATAACTTCATGGTAAGATAGTTAGAAACTATATTACTATTACCTAGAGTATAGGAAATGTAAAATTTTATTGATTATTAGTATACCACCAATCATATTTTGAAAAGGTTAAAATATTTTTGAGAGAATATGCACATCAAACTATTACGGTAAGAATAAGAAACAAAATTCTCCCTAAAAGGATATTGATACCATCTTTTTAGGGCATGAAAAACCTCTTAAAATTCCAAAACATGAGTGGGATAATTATGATTACGAGGATGATACTGATATGATCTAAAATACACCACATGATCTCTTTACATAAATATGGAGTACAAATCCACATAAACGTATTATAATAAACCATGTAACCCTAAACATCATCCCATAAAGTAAGAGTTGATGCTGAGGTCAAATTCCAGTTTAATTCATTGATTAATGCCTAACAATTTTAGTACCAATACAAATTCAAGACATATAGGTCAGATCAATATGAGGTGAAGAAAGCCATAGGCAATCCTTTATTAACCATTGATAGTAATATGCCATAGCCAATAGGATTTAAATCTGAATGAAAATTTATGGATCTTTCCTTGACATGACAACCATCACTTTTTATGGATCAGCTGAGACACCATGCTCTGAGATCATCTGTCCCATGAACATATCTTCTTGGATCCATAATTGTCATTTTTATAATAATATATATAAGCGGTGTTCCTTTAGAATTTTCACAACATGAATCAAGTGAAACACATGATATTATTCAATATTAGAGAAAACCATAATTTCATACAAAAACACTAAGAAAAATGTTTCAAGATATTGATATATTATCCAGTTCATCTGTGCCATAAAAACTAAAAGAGCCTCATTCATGAAAAAATAATTAAAAGTTAATATATGTAGTCATACCATCTCCAGAAATCTATCATTGAAATATATGACTTTATTATTCTGAGATGGTGATAACAAAAAAATCTAAACTTTAGAAAACCAAATTTATCATTTTAACTAATAAAAAACCATTAATGTGGGTCAAATGAATATTAATTGTTTATCACTACTTGATCAACCTTCTGGTAATTAACACATAAGTAGAGAGTTCCATAAGCCTTATTAGCAAAGTTCATTGGCAATTCCTAAGGTGACACACTTGGATTTATAAATTCCTAGTCTCTCAAATCACAGATAATGGTGTAGGAAGAGGATTATATGAAGCACCACCACTATTTCACCTATTAAATTCATTACCATTTCTTTTTCCATTACATGAACCACTAGAGATACTTCCTGAAGTAAGAGGAACTTCAACTTGCCCTGACATACCTGCCAGATCACTCTCCGCCATCAGTTCCTGTCCACCACCTTAGCATAGGCGGTCATCATTAACATGAAGACCTATGATCAGATATCAGATTGAAGACCCATATAAAAACTTGGATCCCATATAATTTTATTATATACAACCAAATTTAAAAAAATTCATTCTTGGTGAAATGATTAGAATAATAGTTCACCAAACAGTTCCTTTGATCAAGGGTGAGTAACTCCATAGATTTTTCCATGGTCATAGATTCCTGGTATGAAATTTAAATGAAAATGGCCTAGAATTATTTGAAATATAATCCTCTATTCTTATTATCAAGAACCAATGAGTCCTTTAACATTATACTCCCACCTTTAATCATAAAAACAACACAACTCACCCTGATAGAATCTTGTGTTTTTGTGAATTCAAATATCCACTGGATTTTTCCTAATTAATCCTATACCACTCAGGGGTTGTTATTCCCTTGTAAGTATGGGTTTTTTGAGGAAGAACTCATAGGATTGATTTATTTCCTCATCCAGTTGAGGTTACACTTCTCTAACTTGAATAGGGGAAGGTTCCACACCTTTGTCTAGGACTCATACTGTGAAAACAACTGCATCAATGAGGTCCTGATAAACTAGAGGGTTTCCAAACTATAGTTCATCTTTAGTACCCTCCCATGGTTTCCCTATAAGTCTTCTTGGTGGTATGGCACTGCACATCATCAGACAAAAGACACAAGAACACGAGATTCAATAATCAATTCTGACTAAGAACTGTAAAATTAAACTGAAATTATAAATAAATATAAGAAATAAGGTCTAGGATTTAAATACTCTAAATACAAAAATACATATTTCCTGACCACTTTTGTTAACTTAAGGATATCTATGATGAGGTATGAAATGAGTATTACCCACAAACAATCTATTAAGGTCCCAATTTCCTTCCTTTTATCCCCCATGACATCCCAAAGTGCATAACGATATTGGAAATGTAAAAAGATTACTTTGATAGATGTTTTCATGAACCAATTTATATCTCCCAACTAAATAAAACCTTATTAATTATGAAACCTAGCACAAAGGGTGTTACCAATCTCCATGGGCTGTAAATAATATTTTGGGTATCTATAACTGCCTTAGGGAATGATTTTTCCTCAAAGTACATGGAATAAGGATAAATAGATATAGAAAATATCAATATTTAAAAATAATTTAACAATGGAAAATATATATCCATAAGGGAATACAAGCACCAAAAAACATAAAACAACCTAAGGTATACAAATAATTAAAAAAAAACAACTCCTTGTGACCTAGAGTTACCTCTAAACTCTCACACCTTGATAACGGACAGACCCACCCCCATCCTACAACACATTTCCCATACCTGAAACAAACAAAACATGGAATACATACACCCACAGGTGTATGAAAGGTGTGATGAAAACATTCATAGTGGGATCCCATAATGTTTTTAACCCAAATTAGGAAACCTAATGCCAAAATTTCCCTAGAAGAAAATGTCTATGGGTTTAGAGTTAATTTATGAGAATGGATCCCAAACTCTTCATCAATCACATTTCTTACCATATATAAATAATTCGAAGGGAGTTTCATTTATAAAACCACAAAAAACATAATTTAGAACCATTTTCATTAAGCAATCCATCAGAGAATTACATTTTTAGAATCCTTACCAAAACCAACATATTTCATAAGTCATGCCTTTAAAACCGTCTCAAAATCCATATTCTAGAAAAATCCATAAAATATATTTTCCAAGCAGTTTTGAAATCAATTATATATGGTTAAGAAATCATAGTTCATAAAACAAAGACAATTCATGAAACCATCCACCTTGAAACAATTGGAATATCAAAACCCAAATGAAATCCATAAGCTAAGATGAACTGAAGATTCTAGGAATTAAGGGAAGATCCTAAACCAATAATTCATAATTAATAATATCTAAATTAACAATTTATAGAATAACATAAATCAAAATGATACACCTACCACCATGATTCCCAAAGAATAAAAAATGACCAATGAAGACCCAAAAAATAAATCCCAAATTCCACGGTGGATTTATAAAAAACCCAATTAGGTCATGTCTCATACATTAGATCTAGAATCAAAAGCCGAAATATGATGTCTTAATCAATAACAAGAGTGAGTATCTAGTTGAACAACATAGATGTGTTTGATGTTTTCAAATGAAATTCTAGAATAATTAATATGCATTTCATGGTTTGGATACATGGTTTAAAAAACAATGCACCAATTGTGCACCCCTTTCTGGGATATTAGAGATGACATATAGTTTGGCCACATAGGTTGACAAGCCTTATGCGAACCATGGAAAATGACTCTATCTCAAGCTGTATAGTTTGGGGATAAGGCCACCAAATTTTGAATAAACATGCACCTAATTTTGTGCCATTTTCTAGAACTCTAAAAAAAGTTTAACAGCTTACTAGGAATACCTACATGGTTTTACCTAACCATACACTAACTATGAATAAGAATATAAAACTCTAAAAACTTTCAAAATTTACCCAAAATGATATTAGAAAATCCCCAAATTAAAAAATGGTAAAAAAGGGATGCATGTTCTTATAAGAAACACCAGGTTGTGAAAACATAGATCTCCTCCTCCAAATATCTCTAAAGATAGTACATTTTGACATCCATCTGCTCTAAGTGAAAAGTATCATAAATAACAATGATTATCACTATCTAGATAGTAACGTTCTTGATGACCAATGGGAAAATATATTGGAAATAAATTCATTCATTTTTCTTATTATATTTTTTACCTCCTACTTCCATCATCTTCTACATTCAGACATAAAATCCATTTGTTCTCCAAACCATGATTTCCCTTTGGATGTTCTACCATATCCCACATCTTGTTAAGATTTATGGACTTTATTTCCTCCCACATGACCATATACCTATAATAAAAGTCACTAAGGATCACTTATTCTTCTGGAATTTCTATTTCACTAGTATTTGATAAAAGGGAAAGTACATATCTACCCAAAACCTTTGAATCCATTACCTAATTCTATTTGATCTCCTCAACTAAATTCGTTATTCTTGAAAAATTGGTTTGGAAATTAATTCTTGAACTATTAGTTCTAAAATTATATTTGAGTTCTAGATCACTCTAAAATTTATAATTTTTCTATTGAGTTTTCTGAAAGTAGTGAACTTATAGTAATCTCATTTTTGTTAACTTGAACTTGAATTGTTGATGTTTTACTCATCTTCTTTATCTACCATGTTTTGATCTTTCCACATAAGATTATCCTGAAAGAAAATATATCTTTTCTGGATTATTTTATCTTTATAATCATCTTAAAAATGATATATAAAATTATCATCACTATATCTAATAAGAAAACACACTTTGGATTTATCCTCCAACTTATCTCTATCTTTAAAATCAGCATGAACATATTCCACACTTATAAATTTTTTGAGATGGTTTAATTCTGGTATTTTTTCAAAATAATGATATTCCAAACGTTATTATCCCATAGATAAAGTTATAATTCTATTGATCAAGTAAGCAATCGTATTTATAGCTTCTTTAAAAATTCCTTTTTAACATTACGGAATGAAGTCTCACACACTGAGATTTCACTTGTAGAGTGTTGATCATTATTTCAGCTACTCTATTCTATTGTGGGGTTTTAGGAACCATCTTATTATGCCTCATTAAATTATTCTAACAAGGTTTTGGAAGTTTTTCCAATGTATTCTCCACCATTTTTCTTTTTTAGGAATTTTAGCTTTCGATCACACTCCCTTTCATCTAAATCTTTTCACTAATTAAATACTTGAAAAAATAAGGTTTATTATTTCTGAAGTATATCATGACGTTTTGAGTGGAACCATCAATAAAAATAAAAAAATTAAACATATAATTCTTTGAAATTTATTAGAAAAGTTCCTTAAAAATCAAAATTAGCATGTTCCAGCTTCCTATTCCTAGGTTTCCATGCATTGAAATTGAAGTAAACCATTTTATCTTTTACCATCATACAACTATCACATCATTCAAAACTCATCTGATTAAGTTTAAGTATTTAATTTTACACTAGATATATTATATTCTTCACTCTAAAGTGGCCATATCTATAATTCCATAATCCTAGATCTTCTGATAATGTACTTCTGATCATTGAAACTACGTCTTTACTTCCAGTCAATCATTGAATTCTATTCTTTACCCCAAAAGGAATCACCATAGATACTATAGTTATATTACCCACTCTATCTAAGAAATTTATCTTGAAACATTCTTAGTCAAGTTTTATATCTGATTTAATGTTCTTTGAGAGACCTATAATGTCTCCAATATCATTCAACATTAAGACTTCTGCATTCTTTATCTGAATATTAAAATTTCATTTTATAACAATCTCTAGATTTTCATCATCTACTAGATGTACTTTTTCCAATATTCTAATTAAATAGTATATAGTGAACCTTTGTTCACTATTTTAATAGAATGATTCACTGGAATAAATGATTCATGATTCTTTAAGAATATATACACCCAGTAATAAATTATTACCTCCTTTAGTCATAATGAGAGAATGTGTACTTCCAGAAGTTGATGCCTTAGTTATAGACTCTTTTCAATATCAATAATCCTTTACAATATATCCCTTTTTCCAAAAATCTAATAAGTAGAAACTTGATCATTTTATTTACTATGAATTATTCTTTGAAAGTTTTGTTCTGTTTAATTCTTCTCATTGTATTTCTATTGAGGTTATCACCCCTACCCACCAGTATTAAGATCACTTTTAGAGGGTACTTGGACTTCCTTCCACCTTAATTATTCATTATGAATTAGATTCAAAATGTCATAAAATATGAGGTATGTTATTTTTCTTGAATTAGTTACTTCTATCACAGTAGCATCCCCACATTTAGTAAGTGAAGATAAAGAAACAATGCTCACACATCCTTTATAAAGGTAATATTTACTGATTTAAGCTATCCTAGGATCACGTTGAAATCATTCAGAAGGTTTTATATCAGTCTTAATTTTGATAATTTGAAGCTCAATAATTTATTCATAACAAATAAATTGTTGTGTGATATTAGTTTCTCATACATGTTTGCTAACTATTTCATAACATCAGTAGTTCTTTTATTCTCTTAAATATTAAAATATATATTCTGAGAAATATACTTTCTTAAAAGGGATAGAGACTTCCTATACAATGACACAAAAATTGAATTCTCTACCTTCTCTAGAAATTATTTATACAATGGAGCATACATATATTTTTTGAATAAGAATATATTATAACTCCATCATCTAGAAGATAGTTTTTGTCACATAAAACTTGTAAATCCTGATATTTCCATCATCTGATGCTGTTCTATCTGCTTCCAGTTGTGAAAAATTAAACCAAATACCTTTGATACCACTTGTTGGTAAAACAACCATTTTGAAATCCCTAAATAATAATAAAATTTTTGAAGAATATTCTTATAAAATTCTACCTTCCTTTTAATTTTCCCTTGCTACCCCTGACTCTATGTTCTAGAAATAGAAGATATTCAACCTAAACACCACATTATCACACAAAATTATAGGATTAATGGAAACAAATAAAATAACACATATGAATTATATGGATTGTAAAAAAATCATACATCCATGGGAGAACATTGTAGCTACTATGATAATATGAGAGTATAAGAGATTAAAATCTCACTCACTCTTAACTGACTCTATAAAATAGCTCAAATACAAAAATATTATATATTATACTATACATCACATGAAAATTGGTCACACCTCATATTTATGTAGGTCTTAATCTAATAAATTAATTCCACCACCCCATGAGATTCACAATAGTCTTTCCATTGGATGAGGTAAACTCTAATACACTATTGTACCATCAGTTTGACCATTGACAATTAGTTAACTTTCATGCTACCAAATTATCAAAATTGTTCTTCCAATACATCTTGTAGAACATCATAATTAAATTCATTAGAAAAAATCCACCTATTTATAGTATCCTCATTAAAAAAAATTATCCTTCTAGAAAACCTCCTTCTTAAAAACTAAAGAGACTTCAAAAATCCCAACATAGATACCCCTGATAGTCAATATACTATGTGTCCTATCTTATAACCATATATTACATTGAACAAGTTTTAATAATATCATCATTGAATTTAAATATTCTTATCATAACAGATAAATTTACACCCTTTTTAATGCGATAGACATTCTTTTACATTATTACATTAAATTCATATAGAACAGTGAACAATATATAATACGGTATTTAATTAATATTCACCTTTTAGAATAAAAAAAATTGAAGTAAAAATAGTTGGTTATATTATACACACTCTAAAATATTCCCAAATATAATATATTCAAATATTAATGAATTTTAGTTCTCTTGTTCTCATATAATGATAATGTTTTTTCTATGTTAAGGATTTTGTTAAAGGGACCACCATATTATCATTCATGGGAACATTGATCACTGTGATGTCAACTCTCTGCAAAAAATCCCTTAAGATATGATATTTCTCAATTATGTAATTCATCCACAAATATGATATTATATTAATTATAGGAGCGACTTTTACAGTATTATTACAATAGATTGTTATAGGAGCTTTACTGATGGGAACCGCGTTAAACGATTTGATGAAGTTGTGATTCCAAACCAATTGTTTATCTACCTCATAATCCATAATATACTTGGTGTCAAATATAGAATCATACAAAATAAATTTATTTAAGATATTCCAACTCACATAACCTCTAATGATATTGAAGATGTTTCTCGACTATGTTTTAATTCCATCTTGATATGTTTGGAAACTAGAATTTGCATGTAACTTAATGACTAGGTCCTTATCTCGTCTATAGGATATGAACATATCATTTTAATTCCTTAGATACTTAAGGGTAGTATTGAATTCTATCTAATTATAGTCAACTAGGCTAGATTGATATCTACCTACTAAGATTTGGGTAAAAGTGTCATTTTTTTTTACATAGAATAACATATAGAACTAAACCAATGATTGATTTGTATGGAATACATTCCATAATATATATATTTTTTAAGTGTCTAAAGACATATTTTTTAAAATTATTAACTTCATTTGATACTAGAAAAATCTCCTCTTGTATTGTTACATATAGAATCTCTTTTGTATCTTATCAATGTACATAATTTGACATAGAATAATAAATTTCTTAGTTATATCATCATTGATATATATCCAAGAATATATTAATCTTTTCTTATGTCAAATATAGTGAAGCAGTTTCTTAACTTGGCCTTAAGTGACTCAATAATTGGATTTTCATTTCTAATAAGTAGTATGTCATCTACACACATTATTCAAAAAATGACTACACTCCCACTAAACCTTTTATAGACACACATTCATTCTTTATGAAAACAAATTATTTTATAGATTAATCAAATATAATTTTCTGGGATCTGGATACTTTCTTTAATCAATAAATAGATATGTATAATTTGAATACTTTTTTTTAGTTCTTTTAGAGTCACAAACCCTTCGGGTTGTGTCATATAGACATATTACTAAATGTTCCCATTAATGAAATATATTTTTGTATCTATCTTTCAAATAACATAGTCATGGTATGATACTATGGTAAGTATAATTCCGATTGATTTTAGTACAGTGACTAGTGAAAAGGTTTCATCGTAGTCTATGCCTTGACAGTTTTTAAACTCTTTTGAAACCGGTCATTCCTTATAGGTATTGACTTGTCCATCCATGTATAGTTTCTTATTGAATATCCATTAGAAACCAATGGGATTTATATCCAATTAAGTATATAATAACATCCATACATTTTTTAGCACATGGAATTTATTTCATAATTTGAGGATTCCTTCCATTGAGTAGCTTCTATGCTACTTACTCATTCCTTACATGTTACAAAGACCATTAGTTTTTAATAATATTTAATCTCCATACATAGTGATTATAAAAGCATGCCATTATGGTTCTCTAACCCATATTACTCATATATAGTACTTGTGTCTTTGAAACTTCCTCTTCCATGGGGCATTGTGTAAATTGTTTCTATGCCAACTATTGTGTATCTTATTCCCCGACTTAATAAAAGTCTTTACTTATCCCACTATATAATTTATATACGTGATCCCTTTTAAAAAATATATAATATATGTTAACCACAACCCTCTTATATGATGGGTCGTATAGGCAATATCCTCTAGTTTCCTTGTTGTAACATATAAAGATACACTTAGTTCCAAAGGGTGTAAGATTATTGTTCAGAAATAGCCTTAAAAAATTCTCCACTACACCAATATTATAAATTTTAAAATTAGGATTTCATTCATCACAAAATTTCACATGGAATACCATTTGTTGCTTTATCTGGCACTTGGTTTTGTTTATGACTATCTACATTGCATATCTCTAAAAGGATAGTGGAGGACATTCATGACTCATTATTGATTTAACCATGTCTAATGTGTGTGGTTCCCCCATTCATTTATATGGTTCCATTATGGTGTATAATATGCTATGATTTGGGATAAAATCCCAAAATTCTATAAATAATCATTGAGGTATAAAATAAGATATTCTCCAGAGTATTCTGACTGGCATTTCTTAATCTTCTTACTAATATAGTTCTCAATTTCATTCTTGTATTCCTTAAATATAACAAAGGAATCTAACATATACCTTATTAAATAGAAATATCTATATTTATCAATTTCATCAGTAAAAATTTTGATATATGAGTACCCACCCCTTGATTAAATTGTAAATATTCCACACACATTAGTATGAACTATCTCAATAAGATCAATAGAACTTTAGAATTTTCCACCAAATGAGGATTTGTTTTGTTTTACTTATAAACAAGAATGAAATAAACTGATTAGTTTTTGTTAAAATGAATCCAAATACCCATATTTGTGTAATCTGGTCAAACAATTCTTATTTACATTAACTATATAATGATTCCATAATTGGGTGCGGAATGAGACATGTGTACTATTTTTTATCAATTTATTTTACTTGGTCCATATAATCTAATATATAAAACCATTTTTTAAATATACATCACCAAAATGGATGTTTTATTTGTAAAATTAATTACCAATATCTTCTAATTTGAACATAAATCCATATGTATCAAGTATGGACCTAGAAATAATGTTTTTTAAATGAAAACACATAAATAAAATCTTTAAAAACCATGACCATTTCAGAAGACAATGTTATCTAGTAATATCAAATATCCATGAAAATATGTCTTATTTGTTTGGCTGCTAATAGATCTACCTCACCAGGATAAATATTTTATAATCTACTTTGTTTCTATATTTGAATACATATATGATCAGAAAATGTTATATCTAATAGCCAAATTATAGAAATAGATAGATTTCACTCAATAACAAACACACCTAATTCATCCCCTTGATTCTTTGTCTAGGAGTGTTTTTTCTTCTAGAGGCCCTTAATTCAACTTTTCAAATAGATATCATCTTGTTCCCTTGATTTCCCCTTGATCCTCCACTTTTTATAAAGATGTTGCGAAGAATATTTGGACTTGGAGTTAGTCTTTGAGCTCTTCACACATCATTTCCTTTTATTATCCATAAGAATGAAAGTATTTTCACACTTCATATCCTTATAAACTTAGTGAATTAGAGTGAGAATATTCAAGAGGTACTTTTCTATGTTTTTAATACTTGAATTCACAAAAATCTTACAGATGATCTATGTGAGTTATGAATGAATGAGATTAGTGTGCAATTTTTCTGGAAGATTAAACCTTAGAACTTCTATATTCTCAATGTAGCCATGGAATTTAACTATGTAAGACCCAACTGTAACACTTTCTCTATGCTTTCTCATTAATAAAACCTTGTGTATCTCAAACCATTCCAATTTGGATTTATCATAATAAAGATCATAGGGATACTCAAGCATGCTATAAACATCCATGTTCTCATGAAACATTATAAGACTTGAATTGAATGAAATAATTAAACATTGAACATCTAGTACATCATTTAGTTATTTCTTATAGATAATAAAATTTTCACTACAAGTCTCCTTAGAAAGAAGATTAAATATTAAAGATTCTAGTATGAAATATTTTTGTACATGGAACAACATTAAATCTAGGCATCTTAACCATTCATGGAAGCTACCTTTGGTTAGGTGATTGTATTTATCCGGAATTGATTATAGGGATAATTTGTTAAATGAAATTTTCACTATTCTACATTAATAAGAGAGATTATTATTATTAACGTTCATTATTTAAAATTATTTAATATTTTATAATTTTAATTTTTTAATTCACACTATTTTATCGAGTCTTAATAGACCTCACCACTAAACTCAAAAAATTCCATAACATTAGACATTATAGTGTCAAGTATCTATATTTATCTTCTTATTATCTAAAAAAAGTCTATTAAAGTTGTAAGGTTGTTTTAATGTAGGTGGTTTTTCCAACTGTGGGATTGTAGCTCTTTATTTGATCGAGTGGACCCCACAATCTTGAAATCCCAACTCAGACTCCTTAATGATTACCTAAAAAATTTGTATTGAATAGACTGAAATGGATTTTTTTATTTAGAAAACACTTTAAGGGAAAGTGAGAACCCATGTGGTTCAGAATATAATTATCAGATACCATATGAGATGGTCGAGCCATTAATGTCTAATTTCATCATATTCAGAAAACTATCCTTAAATAATATATAATGGAGACTACATACATTTATAGCCAGATCATCCTTGATAATATCATTAAACCAATAAACCACATTTGTATATACTCCTCTAGATTCATTTTCCCTATAATAAAACCTATTACAATAATGTGGTATTGATTTTTGATCCACTATGTCTGATCTTTGTTGGCTTCCACTAGTAACTGTCTCTCAAACAACCTATCAACATTCTCTTGCGAGCCAAGAATCAGAAGCCAATATTCCTACTTAACCTCATACAAGTGACTAATAAGGTCCCATGTTAGAACCTCGTATAATTCCTCCCACTGATAGAAAGTGAAATCTCCCACATAGGGATCGACCCGATCAATGGAGTGCTCATTGTAGGAGTGTTCTACCACCACAAGAGCATCTTGTAACCTATTTGTTTATTGCAACTCTTAATTCATATTATTTTCACCAAATGTCTACGGACTAGTAAACTGGACCTACTCATTAATTGGTTTGACATCCATCTCCTTAGACCTATTTTTATTGGAAGATATTGCCTCTGTTGGATTTGTAAGGAAAGAATAATTCTTTAGACCTTTGGGTTTGTGTTTTTTTATAATAATGAAACTAACAAGTTCCTTATTGACTTTCTGGACCTTCGTCTTCCTTAGATTGTGAGGCCCTCTACCAAGACTCTCCTCGACACTGTCTATTTAAAATAGGGTGGAGATCTCTTCACTTAACTCTGCCCGCGAGAGGCCACGCACTTCACATTAAATCTATTCCTGTATTATTTGTAGTTGATCCTAAACTAAACCTTCAATGGACAGACCTTCATACTAATTTCCCAACTTAATTCTTCGCATGTCCTTACTAGAGACAAGGAAATTTGTCGTTATGTCAACATCCCATGTTTACTACATTCCATATGTAGTATCTTCCACAACATCGTTTTCAAATGAGGAATAGAGAGTCACACAAGGAGAAAAGACAAGGCTTGTGTGCACTGCCCTTATCCCATAAATGTTTTCCTTGATACTGGATCCATTTCAAAATAACACCACCTCTACATATGATACTGCCTAGGACAAAAAACAATGACCTAAACCCCCTATACTATTAAGCACCCTGATCCAATATGGTTTTCACTTTAGAAATCACCAAGTTGTGTTTCAACTAGCTGAATACATAAACCAATTTTGGATTATTCTTCCTCAGAAGAGACTCATAATATATAGGAACCACTAGCTTTAAGGAGCTATCAAAATGACCCTCCTTCTGGACATCTACAATAGGATCCCGACCATTGCTATCTGGACTTGGCCCCTCCATGTTTGACTTACCACACCTACATGATGCCTATATATGACCAAGTTGTTTTTAGGAAGAACAGTAATCAGAACACTTCTCAAAATGAACATTTTTTATCCATATTTTCAACCAACTGAAATACAAAATAGTCCATTGGAATTTGAGAAACAACAACCTCAACAAAAAATATTGGAGAAATCGGCTGACAAACCGCATGATTTCAACTATCAGTGTGTAAGAAACTACCCACTGAATTTACCATGCTCTTAATGATTGAAGTGTTTTAAAATGGGAGGGGATGTTTGGGGAAACATACCCAAACCGCCATTGTAGTTGGGTCACAGTTCATATAAAATTATTAGGACTATATGAAAAGGATAAGTTTGTTACAGACTTGGGGGAAATGGACCAAGCTAATATTAGATCCACTTCTGAAGAAAAAAAATCATATTATGTTGATTATCAAGAAGGAAAATAATTTCTTAGTATTATAAACTCCACAATTCCAAGAAAAATTTATCCAATTGGTAAAAAAATAGATTATGATACCTAAAATGAGAAACCGAAATCATATTGAGTAGAGTTATGGAATCCATGACCTCTGATGCCAAGAGAGGGAGCTGCGAAATTGTTTTAAACAAATTAGGAACCTTAGAGAAAATAGAAATATGTATTAAAGGAAGAAGAAAGTTGGGATTGGAAATGGGGGAGAAGGATCACAGATGGGCCTCAATAGAAAACAAAAAAGGTCCCTCCCCCTTTGGTGGGGGAGGGACCAGTGTAAAGGACATCATTTCATAGCTCATTGATGGCCTAGAGTGAGAGAAAGATCCCCAATTCCGAAGCATTTTTTATTGAATAGAAACATGCCGTTAATTATGATACAAGTTTTGTTAGGTCAACCGAACAACTTTGTTTTTTTCTCAATAATTAAAATTTACCTAGATAAAGGCATCAACTAACACTATAACATTGGGTTTATCTTAATTCATATAATTGATGGTTCAATGACTTAATATCAACTTGAGGTATTTTTTAATTATGCACAATTTTTTATTTTATCTCTTACATGTGTTGTTAATTTTAAATGGATTTTACGTAAGTGATTATCAATGCACCAACAACATATTTATGCACAATACTTTTATTTTAATTACTTATTTTAATAATAGTCCATTTATTTATGTGATCTTGGTCATGTAACCATAAAATAAATCATACAATAGACATATATAATATAAATAAAATGTGACATGATCATGAGTATTAACTACAATTTTTTTATTGATAAAATAATATAAAAACCACTAACAATAAAGGATAAACTCATTAGATCTTGTTTGGGCTCAAGTTTGTTTCATTACACCTATTTCCTATGTATCAAGTTGGTTTGGATTCACCTCATGTCTATCTAGAACAAACTCCATGCACCTAGGAGCTCTACCATTATATTCATTTTTAATTCACTCATGGGTGAAGGGGACCATAAAGTTGGTTTACATAAAAGAAAATATGGGAAAACATGCCCATACATAATAAGGATTAAGGGATGACTCATAGGTCGTTAGTTTAATTAAAAAATAATAATTGTAAATCCCCATGTGATAATTAAATTAAATGAAACTATACGTATACACATATTATTCTAAGTTCATGATCATCTAATAGTAAAATGAATAGAGATTTAAAATAACTAGATAACATTAATTTCAATTCGTTTTATTATTAATATAAATACAAATGAATTAATCTAAATAAGTATTTTATTAATCAATTAATTAAATATATCTTAATCTCTATATATTATGTCTAGGATATACCAATATGTTGTGATTTTAAATAAATTAAATAAATTAATTTCATTTAAAAATCAATACAATAAACACAAAACTTGTACTTAGAAGCAACATGGTGAGTACATGTTTGAACTACTTAGTATGTATTAAGACTGCATAAAGTCTACTTATGAAAAATTTAGTATAAATGTTTTATCACATAATTACATGGTGTGTATGAATTGATTAAATTACACATAGAACACATTCCAATTAACATTATTGTAATAATTTTAATACAATAAATGTAGATGATACTTTATGAATAGACATGGTATGATGTTTATAAATTTAAATAGAAATTAATTAAGAATTTAATATATATAAAATATCTCACATGGAACATAGGATTCAATTAAATAACACAAAAAACCCATGTTTCTAGGGTTTAAAGGAGTAATAACATATATTTTAATTTTATGTGTAAATAGGTTTAGAACACTATGTGTGCATCCATCTATGCATTTTATATCTCACATGTTTTATATACTTCGATACACACAAAGAGACTAAGAATGTATTTCAGCATGGGTATGTATGAGGTATGTGGCATGTATATTTGGAACAAACAATATAATTTTCTTGTTAAATGGTTTTCTTTCCCTATGTTCTATACAAAATGCATGAAATAGATTGGAACCCTTATTTTCACCAATGAAAACACATGTACTACATGATGTGTAATAGAGTTACACAGTATGCTGTTTGACAAAACATATGCTAGCTTGGCCTGATCAATATGTGGTGTGAATTGAATACATGCTGCATGTATTTAATTCACAATTCTTCAAATTAATTATAGAGTCATCCTGGTGCATTGCACTCAATTACAATATGTGAACTGTCAATATAAATGCCATGTACTCAATTTTTATATAGATTGAAGTACCAACACCTTTGGATGGGTTCTTCCGATGATCTTTATTAAAATTTTATAGGAGCTAGATTAAATTATGGAAAAATAAGGGTGTTTGAATATATATCGATGATCAAATTATAAAAATAATTTTATTAAAATGAAATCTATCTTTTAAATATGATAATGATCACAAAAATATAAATAATTATAAACTGAATGTGACCACTTTGATACCACTTGGTGGTTTTAAATACAACTTATGTTTCTATTAGTCTTAAGGTTGACTCAAAATTTTTCGGTTTCAATAGATCATTCACAATGTACATTCTATGAGCACCAAGAACAATGGATTTCATCCAAATAATGTTGACTAAAGATTTCACTAGAACCAAGAGATAGGATCATTTCAATATAATTTATAAATAATTTAAAATAGAATAAAAAGATTACATCTATCATAAGATCATTATTCATTGATGGACTTGATCATTTTAACCCAATCATTGTATCATCATTGCATAATGAGGACCCAAAGAAGACCCCCTCTAGTGGTAATATATATATTCTCCTTTGATCTCTAAATAACACCAATGTAAATTCAGGTTCTAGTGCAACTGTTTGATTATCTTGTGTAGTTCACTTTGATTACATAGAATTCCTTTCACCTTAAAATAATTTATCTTGTTCTTATTGGCCATGAGAGAAATAGAAGAGGAGGGATATATTGAGAGGATATTCTTATGCACAATGATTAACCTTTATCTAATTGATGTATATGTTTTTAAATTGAGCTATTCTAAGTGTTTAATTCTAATTAATTTCCAAAATTCCCTAAACTATGAATTAATTCCTAATAAACCTCATACCTTGTAAATAGTAATAGTAATATTATTTAACTTATTATGTTCTCAAACCCATATAATATTAAATATTTATTTTATAGTTTAAAAAATAAATATTTATCATCATAAAAAAATTTATCCACTCATTCTCCTCAACCTTTATTGAATTCTAAACTAAATACTTAAATAAATATTATTTATTCATTTTGTAAAAAAATATTTTATCCATAGTATGGAAAATAAATATTTATTTAATATTCACATAAATAAATATTTTTTAAACAAATAACCATTTATTACCTTGAATATAACAATTGATAAATAATATTATATATTCATGTAATTAAATAATTACTTTTTTATAACTATTTATTTAATAATTTAGATCAATTATTAAAATCTGAATAAGTAATATTTCTCATTATAGTGAATAATATTTATTATAATCATTAAATATAAATAATATTTAGCTGAGAAAAAAGGAAACACTTTTTGTCTGACCCTCCAGACCTCTTATTCAGTGGAATTAGGTGGGCTTACCTTAAGTCAAATATCACGATCTAGAAATGTGTCTTTTCATGCACAAAGGTAGAAGATATGTTATAATGATAAAACCACATAAAAACATTCAATTTATAATATAATACATTTATCACAATATCTCATCAAGTAGGTTTCACACCCATATAATCAACTTATATGCTTGGAATGTATTTCTTTTACTATTTGGAAGAAACTCATATATTCACCCAAGTTATAGAATTTAATGTGGTTGTTGCATTTTAATCAAAGGGATACACAATTGACTTTCTTAAAGATGGGAGAGAAAAATATTTCCTTAACTCAATTATTAATATCATGTCATTTTTTATGCTCCCAAATTACCCAAATTCACCATGGATATATGTCATCATTGTTTATAGAAATACATCTATGTTGTCGATTCTTGACACACATTAATAATAATATTAGTATCTAAGGATCCTTACACATGGTCATAGATAATAAAATCCAATTACAAGAAAACTTACATAATTCCTACTGGAGGGATAATTCTAATAACACCCTTCATAGAGATTACCAAGTGCGAACTTCATGAGATAAAGCCTCATACTCATATGAGTACTCATATATTGTAGTAAATATACTATGTGTTATATCAAAGAATGTTTTCTGACCATCGAACAATTTTTAGGAATATCTTCCTGGCATTTCAAGGTTCTCATCATAGTGGGGAATAACTATTCTCTTTTCAATTCAATAGATACTCATGGACATTATTACTTTAAATTCATATAGAAAATGAACAATATTTAAAAGGTCTTTAATTAATATCTCAATCTTTCAATATACATGTTTTCTGAAGTTCAAATTGTTGGTTCTAGGACACCAACTATAAACCATAATCCATAATTAATCCCATTAATATATTTCATAATTTAATATTTTACAAGACTTGTGAATATATTTCCAATGATATTCCTCAATTATCACAACAACTTTCATTATATTTTAATTATTTACAAAAAAATTCTTCTTTATAATTGACATTTATATAGTAACACATGAAACATCAAAGTCGTAGTGTGGAGTCATCTATTTATGATCAAGGTCCTTTTATGATATTTTCCTTATAAGGAACTACAACATGGTCTTCTCCTTACAATATATCATCTTCACAAATTTGAGAACAAGATTCAGATCAACCTCCTCTATAGGTGGATTCATGGAATGATTATCATTTACATGATATGAAATCAATTTTATTTATTCTTCATATCTATTTTCTTCAGATTGAATCAAGGAATTATTCAAAACATCCAAATATTTAAAATTTCAAGAATAACATATAAGTATATAAATTATTCTTATCTTGAATTATTATTATAAACATAATCATTACATTTGACTCACTAAAGAATATATCAAGAACCATTTGGTATAATTCATTCTTCTAGATGAATATCTTTCAAATAACATAACACAACTTCTAGAAAACTCATAATCTCTAAAATTTTGTAACTAATAAAAAATATATAGGAAATGTGATTTATTATATATCCAAGTGAAATTACCAAATTATATTATTCATCATATACCGTTGAATAATTTTCCGAAAACATTACAAATATATAAGATATGTTTTACGATTACGTTTTGACTTTTTCAAATATTAATCTGTTTAATAATTGACTCTTACACACCCAATATTCTCTCAAAAATTTATCAAATATTAAAGAGGTTTCATTCAATAACCCTTATATATGTCTTGAGTTATTTATACATGTTCCATTCCTTCTTGAAATTCTAGTATACATGATCTGGATAAATCTAACATAAGATATTTCAACGTTTATGTATCTCAGAATGATTTCTATACTTTCTGTTTTCTTATTTCCTCATAATAGTATTTCCAACATATCCTTCAATTTTATTATCAATACACTATGAGACTATACATTTTCCAAAATTGGAATCTATAAAATATATTATTTATCAATTTTTATGTCACTTTTTTAGAAACATAACACCCCCAATTCCAGAACTCAACTCTCGTATACTCAAGGGATATCCAGTCACTCTAAATAACCCTAAAAATCATATAAATATGTTTCCTCTTATAATAACTTACTTTGTTTGAATATAATTTATATGTAAAAACTAGATTTTCCAACTACTTCACAGAGAGAAAATATCGAACACTCTGTGCACTCCATTGATCCATTCTCCTTTAATTTTATCAAATAATCTAGAATAAAATCTTCTCATAAAGTTTAGTAGGTTTATTTGATTATATTTTCTAACAAGATATTATTTATGAAATTTAAATATTGGTAGTAAATCAAACCAATAT
Source organism: Viscum album (assembly GCA_963277665.1). NCBI lineage: Eukaryota > Viridiplantae > Streptophyta > Magnoliopsida > Santalales > Viscaceae > Viscum > Viscum album. Next base: position 1,442,323,548 of record OY728159.1, read on the forward strand.
ATTTCCCAGGTGAATATATCTTCAATTCAAAAACCAATGGAAACATTTCAATTTCATTTATTCAAATCTTCTTGATATATAATATTCATATAAAATCCATGAAACCGTATCATAATTTGAAAAATAAATTTCATAATAATCATTATTCCATGATATAAGTCGAGTCTTAAATCCTCATGTTGTATTCAAAATTCATCAAAATATAACAAAATTGTTTGGGAAGTCTGAACTACATCCAAGTTTTTCTTCCCTTTAACATATTGAAATAATATATATTACCTTCACGACTATTGAAACTTATTGGAAAAAAATACAACATAACATGAAATTGTTTAAAAAATATCTTCTTTATAATGTTTGGAAATACAAATTCTAGAAAATTTATTCCAATATGTTCTTATATTTCATTCTATTTCTCTTCATTTTCATTTTATTTCCTCTCTCTTAATTCTAATAAATAAAAAGATCTTGGGAGATGATGAAATAAATTCATTCTTAATAAACATTAAATAAATTATTCTAATATATGTCTTCATGATACATGATTAGTGTAGAAAATAAGTTGCTATTATATAAACAACAATGTTTCCCATAAAACATATGAATATAATAAAAAATCAAAACTACTTATTAAGGGGATATTAAAATATATTCTGGGAGGTAATTTTTTTTCAATTAATTCGCATTATATAAATTCTTTAACATATTCTCATGTAAATTTTATACCTGAAATTCCTACACTCATAATAACATAAAGGCTAAAAACATTCAATTAATCTAGCAGGTTAGGTTTCAGAATTTTTCTCCTGATATTTTCATTATAAATTCATTGAGAAATTTTAATTTCTTCTTCTTAATATGAAAATATATTCTTGAAAAAAAGTTCATTAAAGTATTCTTAATTACCTTATAAATGAAACTTCACAAAAACTTTCCAAAAATTCCATATTTTCATGAAATAAAAAACTTGGCAGCTTCTCATAGAGTGGTATTTATATCCACATTAAAGAGACATAATGATTTAAATTAATCAAGGTTTACCATAAAATTGTATTAAAGATTAAAAATGAAACATTATACCGTGATTAATATTTTTATTCAACCATGTAATTCTAATATCATGTATATCATCAATGTTCTCCCCCTAAACATATATTTTAACTTCAATTCATTGAATACAATGATCAAACACTGTATATGAGAATAAGGTGAAAGTAATTTTATATTCAGTGATAGAATCAAGGTTAATAATTTATTCTCAAACATGATAATCCTTAATTCAAATTCCAAAGTTTATAGAACTATTCATTATTTCTTTTATTCATTCCTTGGGTAGCATTGTATCTTTACTTCTTTCAAAAACATTATTTTGTGTGATATTTTTATTTGTATTTTCCACCAAGAAACGTGTATCTTATAGTTCTAGATTAATCTTATTTTTAATCCCAAATGGGTCTATAAGAATAATTAAACAACAGTTTAAGACGTGTCTAGTCACCTTTTAACTTTCATGTGTTTCCAAAAAAACCTCCACATCATTATTTTTGGACATCCATTAATGAAAATTTTGATCTTATTCATGTGAAATATTTTGTTTAATTTTTTTAATTGTATTAATAGATTATTTTTCTAATTGTATCCCCATTTCTAGTTGAGTTTTACATACTATAAAATACTCATTTGATTCAAGATTAGATTTCTTGTAATATCTCCATGGTTTTTTAGATATGCATTTCACCGAAATAACTCACTTGTTCATCTCTTAAACTGTATTTCCTTTCTTATCTTACCTTCTTCCATTAATAACAATATCCATGGAATGTGAAGATGAGCCTATAATGTTCCCTCTTCTTTTAAAATAAAGGAAATTTATGCTTTTTGACAAATCACCATTTTTAATCTTGTTACGTTTTCTTGATTCAACATTTTTATTTTATTTCTAGAACATTAAATATTAACTATTATTCTTCACTTTCCTTTTATTTATAATTTTTTGACTTATTTATTTCATAATAATTAACACATTGTTGTAGGATTTGTACCAACAAGCGTATTTACTACTTCCAATCTCATAGAACATTCCAAATAGCTTCCCACCATTTTTAATTTTATTAGAAATAGAAAGGTACTTCCCATTATTCTATGATTTTTCACTTCAATTTTCATCCCATTAATATAATCTTATTTTTATTCCTAGAATGGACATATTATACCACTATTCCATGTAATGATTCCCAATACTTTCACAAAACTTTTAGTAGCCAATAATTTTTTTTTCTTCTCTTGATTTTTTGTCTGGACAAAATTGAATGATTGTAGATTTTATGTTGTTTTATTATTCTTTTGTGATTACTTTTAGGAATAAAATATTCCAAAATTGTTTACATACCCCATATATATAGGGGTGGTATTTTCATAAAATATATATATCAATTTTTATATAGATTTTATTTGTCAAATTATGATATATATAAAACAAAAATTATCGTAAAAATAATTTCCCTCCAATGGATTGTACCTTTTTCTTTTATATTTCTAAAATTTATCAATATATGAAATTAGAGTTTTATTTAAACCAAGTGGAAGTAATATTTCCCAAAGATCATCATGGGAAGTATGTGTGGAAATTTCTATTTTCTCATCTTGTTATAAAGAATCATTCTACGTCCCTTCAAAATTTGAATATTAGATTTCTAATTAAAGATGCTTCATATTGAGTATATTTTTATCATACTATAACAAATTATACATTTCCTAAAAATTCATTATATTCTTATCTACTTGATGTTCATTAATTTTTTACTTTTCATGGAAGGATATGTAAATATCATTAACCCTATTAGCATTACTTCCCAATTGAGAATCCTTAACATCAATCACTTATTCAAATTAATGGGTTTTTGATTATAATCATTTATTTAGTTATTTTATCCATTGGATAATAAAGATACAATCATTATTAAACCATAAGCACCTTTCTTAATGCCCTACATTCATGGAATTTAAGGCACCTTCATATTTTTTTATCTTGTCAATGATCATCAGTCATTATTTTAAATATTTCTCCAAAATTTCAATATCATCATCAAGATGGACTATCTCCACTTAAATTCTTATAAAACCACTATAAATTAAAATTAATATTTATTTGGGATAATTATACAGGATATAATTTATTGTACCATTTGATTCATCTTGTGAATCCTAAGAATTTTGATCTTCCCCACTTGTACTGGGATCATCTAGTGGATAGTTTTAATAAAATATTTCTCTTAACTCTTGATGACTTGAATGATTTTTTTACTATTTATATAGAATGGTTTTCCATCTCTTTATCAGTGGATTTAACCACTAGTTTTTCTTCTTCCATTCTAGATATATTTTTATCTAGATTATAGTATGGGGAAAATTATTTTCTTATATATTTACTACATATGGATTCATTATCATAACAAAATCCTCCAAGATAAAGATTATCAATATATATAATATATTAATTTGTAGTTTAGTTAACTTGAATTAGAATACAATCATTTTTATTTTTATTCTTTGATGTGTCCTTTCTTTATTTCTTTGTATCAATTTTATTTCCATTATTCACATGTTTATAGAAATATATTCTATTATATCATTTAAAAGGAAATAAAAAACATTTAAATTATTAAAATATAATGATTATGGAGAATATAATCAGAGTTGGAATTTGGTGCTTTGATATAACGTTTTAGGATCACTTGAGATATGGACAACACTAAGAGGTGTTCAACTAGTGTTAGTGACTTAAGAGAAATTTAAAAAAATTATACCTTATTCACATTTTCACTTTTCCAATGAATGGATCTATTACTATTTATATTTTTTCTTTGTATACATGTAATGATAAATATGTTTTCACACAAAAAATGACAACATTGTTTTTTAACATGGTTCACCTATAAGATGGATGATTGTATCACTAATGTATGATGGCTGTTGTCCTACTAACACAAAAATTCCATTTTATTATAAAATAATGGCTTGAGAAATCATAAATCCTTAGATTTATGATTTTAACACTAAATAGGTACAATACCAGAAACAATTTATTATCAAAAACACATTTTTTATGGATATAAATTATATCCATGGGAATGGACTATAGATATATGTCATTTTTCTAGTTGTGAGATTCACTCATTCATGTTCCATTAATTTTTCAAATCTTTCTCTACATGATTTGGATAACTCTTACATAAATTATTACCACTCTTATGTAACTTAAAATGATTTCTCCCTTTTTGATTTTTTTAATTTTTCAAAAGTGTATTTTATATGCATCCTAGAATTATTTTATGTTCATGATTTATTACATATCCTTTGCTAAAATATGAATATGGAAAGTATATAGAATATCATTTACTTTATAAGTATTTTAATAGTATAACACCTATAATTTTAGAACACAAATAAAGTCTTCTCAAGGAATATTTAATCACTCCAAATCACTTAAAACATATTAAAATTGTATTCCCTTGTTAGAAACTCCAACCTATATCGAATATATAATAACCACTTGCCTCACAATAATGGTTGTTATCCTATTATTTATGTTAGAAAATGATATGGTTTTCCACTATAATGGTTGTTATCCTACTACTTATGTGAAAAATGATAAGGTTTTAAATTTTCATTTCTAAAAAGATATTCTTCATGCAATGTAAATATTAGAAGCCACTCAAAAATATATATTTTCCCTTGGAATGGATATCCAACACAATAACCAAATATATAATCTCACTTCCTTTTATTCAAATCATTTTGAGATAGAATTTGAATATATACTCTAAACAATTTTATCATTTTTTCACAAAAATAGTAGTAAGAGCTTTATTATAATATACAAGGTAATTATTTAATCAATATGAAATATTTACAGTCCAACACACAATAACCAATTTTTATGGGGAATCTAACCTATATTGAAGATTATTTTATACTTTAAATATTGACATCATGCATATTGACTTTATACTTATTGAAACTTTTTCAAAAAAAATATTACAGAAAAAAGAGGGTTTAAAAAACTCCACCTTGTATTTATTGTCAATAGAAAAGCTAGAAAATTAATTCCAATATATTCTTTTATTTTATTATGTTTTTCATTTTCATTTTATTCTATCCTATTATTAATAATAAAAAAATGATATTGATAAAGGATAGTATCAATTTATTATTAAGGAATGTTATATCGGTTATTAAACTATCAGAATACATGATCTATGCTCAATGTAGAAAACCAGGGGGTTTATTATAGATAATTAATTTATTCATAAACCAACATAATTTGATACCAACTCAAAAAACCTTCTTCATGGGATATTCAAATTCATTTAGTATGATTTTTTTGAATGGATTCTAATGATAAATTTATTTAAATTAATTCGCATGTGATCTTTTAAACCTAAAATACCCCCAATAATGTTAACAAATTGGTTAAAAACATTTAAAAGAGTTATCTAGTCTGGTTTAAAAAATCATCTATTAATATTATAATTTTCATGTCACCAATCAATTTAAATTTATCCCCCTTAATATTATAATTTATTCTTAACAAAACATGGATAAGATAATATGCATACGTACCTCATAAATGAAACTTCCCAAGAACTTTCAAATTTTTTACGAAATAAAAATATAATGACCCACACATTTCATATGTTAAAATAACATCTTATTATATGAATAATCTTTATATAACATGATTATCCACACCGAAATAATATTAGTCTAGTGAATTTGGAATCTTGGATACATAAATATATATATCATAAGTTTACTACATTATCTCCCACTTAGTTCTTCGTAACAAGCTCCTTTTTAGAAATATCATACACAATACCATTCTTTATAACCTAAGAAAGAGAAATAATGGAAACAATTAGATATAATGATCAAAAAGTATAAAAAAGGGAGATATATATGATTTCATAAGAATAACATGAGAATAAGTGTATAAAAACAAAAGTTTAATATTTGATATCCAGGCCATGCATATCATAAATCATAATCTTGAGTCGTGGCATAAATATTGGAATTTTATAAGGCATGAATCATATATGTGTTAATGAACATGTTCCATGAGATCATAACATTTTTATAAGATATGAAATTGTGGAATATACATAATAATAGAAAACTATACAGAAAGGATCTCCACCAAGACATTCATAACATGTTAGGATTCACTTAAACTCTAGTGTACCTACTTCAGGCTTCAGATAATGTCCCATGTACCCTATTTTGGGCATGGGATAACCTTACATGTACCCTTTGAGCTCATATAACATTAATCATCATCGAATTCATTAGATATAGGTAAAGGTAACAACTTTCAAATAATAAAAATCATACATATGTGTTCCATAAAATTAGAAAAAATTCTTCATATTAGAACTTATGAATATTTATGTGTTTCATAGACATTTAATCATATCATAACCCATATAAAAGAAATATATTTATTCAATATATTTTTATCAGAAACATAATCCATATAGTGAAATAATTAGTATGATATCATTAGATTATATCCCCAGTAAGTCTTATGTAATATCAAAGGATATCATATTAGATGGAAAATGTTTTTCAAATATCACTTGTAACATTTCATTGGGAAATTAACCCTTCCATTTTGAAATAAATTCATTTAAATCTAAAAATTTCCAAAATAATTTGGAAAAATGATATTTTAAAATAACCAATGAAAATTTTAAATTATACTTCAAATAATTGAGTGGTTATCTTGGTGGTAAATTCTATTCTGGCTGTATAAGTTAAAATAAAACATTACTTTTACACTTTTTTTAAAAAACAAAACAAAACGGACCTCATTTATAAAATGATAAGAATATTAATTTTGAACCATTTTTTAAAAATTAATACATTTTTAAAAATGAATTTGAAAAATCATAGGATAATATTTATTTTTCTTTCAAATATTTTTAGATAACATTGATATGGAATAAAAAGGTTTTTTAACTAAAGAGATAAATAAAGTCCATCTTCTTTTAAAAGGTATTTTCAATAAATTAAATAATAAAGATAAGGAATATGAATATAAAAGATATATTAAAAACAATTATGGAGAATAAAAGCCATAATTTATTGGAGAGGATGATCCTAAGATTTCATCAACATAAGCCTAATCATAAACAACCTCGATAAATAGTGAGATCATAACATAAAACCTCACTACTACTGTAACATTTGAATCATAAATCCCATGAAATAAATATTTTTATATAGATATGTAAATAATTTTTTTTCATAATAATAATTTTAAAATAAATTAATTTTTAATATTTAAAACATACAAAATAAATAAATGGTGTATAGGGAATGCATCCCAAAGAAATAAAAGTGAGATAAAAATTCCTTACCTTGAGTTCCACTGGCTTTGAAAGAATTTTAACCTCCATTATAATAAATTTAAATTTATTATAATTATATAAATTTGTTAAATAAATGATTATTATATGACATATTTTCATTATATACATATATTTATAGTTATCTATAATTGTTTTGATTGAAAATGAATTATACTGTTCATAGTGACAATATGTCGTACGAATGTATGAATGCTGTGTTTATTTTTTGAAAGATGAAATGAAAGAAATGTAAATAAAAATTAAACATTACAGAATAAATAGTATATAATTTAAATAATATATATTCATTGGATCCATCCTCCTCACTATCCATGTAAAATAGAAATGAAAAACGAATCCCATTTTCTCTTGGAGGTGGTAGTCCACACATACCCATGAGCGATGTTATAGTTTCCATTGATTTGTAAGGTAATAAATAAGATATGGTATTATAATTAAATAATAATAATTAGTTCATAACTATCATATATAAACATTAATCCCATAATAATAACTATCCATGAAATATGGTGATGGAAAATTAATTGTATCGCTATGTGGATACAGTAAGATGTATGTATACATAAGAGATTCTTTCACTTAACTTTTTATGGAAAGAGGGTGGATAATGGTAGTTTAGTAATTGTAATAATATTTAATAATATTTAGGGTACATTATTTATTATTCTATTATATATAACATATATATATGAATAATAATAAGAAATAAATTGAAAGAGGTCAGGTAAGAGAACTACCTCTTTTTTGACAGAACTGTTTTAGATCCTTTATTAAGGAATATAGGGTTGGTTTTTTGGTAGATGAGCACCCAAAAATTGAATATGTATTTTTAGAAGATCATTGTTTAGGTTATGGTCAAGATAGATTGCTCAATGTGGTGTGAATAAAAGAAATAAGGGGTGTCTTTTTATAAGGGAGGGTGAAGACACACTTGGAATTCCTATAAAGATTAATTTATAATAAAGTATTTCTCAATAATAATGGTTCCAAATAGACTATAAATGGATACGAGAAGACATTTTAGACCATATATTTTCCTATTTTCCTTATTTTAATATTTTTTTGATTTTCAAGTAATTGAATAAAATATTATTTTAATAAAATATCATTAATGTTATTTTTGACACTATTCGTTTAATTTGAAGTAAAAGACATAATTAAAAAAGATTAAATTTGAATATAATTATTTATAATCACACTAATATTTTAAATTAGTTTAAAAAATTATTTTAATGGATTAAATTACTAAAATTATATTACTTTTAATATTTTTAAAATAATTTACTATATTTTTATTATCAATTGTAAACTACTACATTGGTGTTGCATGAGAATTTATGGTCATCATATAATGAATAAAAATTATAAATAAATTTATATCATTAAAATAAATTAAATAATATCAGAACTAATATCATCATTCATTCATAACCAGTTTTTTTTTTCTAAAATGAATATATAAAATATATTTAAATCTATGAGAGTGATACTGTGTAACGTTATTTGTTTTAAATATTATAAATGTAATTTTTATGGAAAATAATCCATTAAACAAATAAATTTAGAGAATAAGGTTATATGGTTTAAATTTAATTCATCCAGTAGGAATTAAGATAAAAATATTATGGCATTATCACTTATTTTTAACCTAGATTAACTTGATTTACCCTTGATCTAGGTGATAATTTTTACCACAGTTACTATTTATAATGACAAAAAATAAAAGGGTCCCAATTACCATGTTTTAATTTACATATTATTATTATTATGAAATTAATTTTATCAAATTATATACCTATAAGTGGTAGGAAATAATTTTAATGTACGTGTGCAAAATGGGATAAAAAACTTTTTTTTTGTAAAAATAATGTTTTAAGCATAAAACCTGATTTATTTTTATCCCATTCCAAAAATATGTTTGATATTTTTTTTAAAATTTTTATGGAAAATATTATAAATAAATTTTATTAAAATCATTCTCCAATAGTTATTAATTTAATTTAGTAGGATAAAAATAAATTGCGTACATAAAAATAGTTTTCCAGAAAAAAATCTCCTTTATTTTCAAATGATTTTTATTTACATTTCTAATTAATTAATAACGAATTAAATTAATTTTTAAATTAATAGACCATAAATTTTAATAATTTAGTCCATCCTATTCATACTCTCTAATATAACAGCTAGATGATAACATATAATAATAATATTCTAAAAATATATCATGGTTTGTTTGGACTTGTTGTTGCATTTAACACAAGTTGTCTAAGAAAAAAATATATTAAAAAAATATTTCATAAAATAGAATGGTGTTATATTTTTACCCCTTTAAATTTAATTTCACCCTCAAAATTATTAACTTCGATACAACAAAATGAGGACATATGACTTTAATTATATCTTCAGGTTCCTACAAAGCTTCCTCATATTGGTAGTTTCTCCAAAAAACATTAACGAGATAAGTGGTATTATTTTTTAGAAATCTATCTCTATGGTCCATAATATCCATATAATATTCCTTATAAGAGAGATCCTACTCAATCAGTATGAAATCAGAATTCAGTACATGTGAATGTTTGAAATTTACTTCCTCATGAGAGATACATGGAACACATGAGGAACTTATGAGAGATTCGATGGATATGCTAATAGATAAGCTACCATCTCGAAATGATCAATAATATTGAAGGGAATGATATACCTAGGGATAAATTTTTCATTATTTCAAAATATCATCTCCTTATTCTATGGTGATATTCATAAAAATACCTTTTTTAACATCAAATTCTATAACTTTCTAACTATTATCATCATAACATTTTGGATGGATTTTTTGCTTCCCTTATATGTTGCTGACTTGTTCTAACATGCTCTAACATTTCCTCAACCAAGTTAAGTCCCAATATCTTTTTTTCTCCAACTTTATTCCATAAGATTAGAGTTATGTACTTTTATCCATATATGGATTCATAAGGATCTATCTGAATGCTAGGGAGAAAGTTATTATTATACTAAAATACCACCAAAGGATGGTTATGATCCCAAACAAATATAAATTTAATATAGAAAGCTCTGAACTTGTCTTCTAGAGTTTTAATAGTTCTTGGACTGACCATTTTTTTGAGGATGATACTCTATACTGAAACTGAATTCCATATCCATATCCTATTAAAGACTTTTCTAGAACTTTAAGGTAAATCTTAGATCCTGATCAGATATAGTGGAATGTGGTACTCCCTGAAGCCTTTTTAGATTTCCAATATATATCATGGAAATATGACTGAGAGGGAAATATTTTTTAATGGAAATGAATTGTGTTGACTTTTTAAGTTGATCAATTAGAACCCATATCGAATTAGGCCCTTTAGTAATTTTCTGGAGTCCAATGATGAAATATGTGTTGATGTTTTCTGATTTCAAATATGCTATGTGTAATTGTTATAACATCCCCTTAGAATTTTTTCTCTTTTTCTTAACTTTCCAATATACCAAGAATTAAGATAGAAACTTTTCAATATCTCTGTTCATACTAACCCACAAAAAATAATCATTAAAATATCCATATTTCTTTGTACATTGGGGATGAATAAAGAACAAATAACCATGAGCTTCATCAAGCATCTCCTTCTTCAAAATGGGTGTGTAGGGGACATAAACAAAAATTATAAACTATATCATTATATCATAATCATGGTTAAACTCAAAAATATTTCTCACCTTCTTGTACAGCTCTACATCTTCCTTATGCACCTCTTTAATCATTACATGAATGGATAGTTGAACACTCATTAAATCAAAATAATATTTTCCACTTCCCTTAATATTTATATCTCCATCCTTATGAAATATAATAATATTATATTTTTTTATCCTCATTATATATAATCTATCATGATCCTTTTTACTCAAATCACCGACCACCTTGTTTTCTTTCCTAGGGTGTAAATGTATGGAGTAGTCACATTATTTAATCTACTCTGAATATATTCTCTGGTATATATTAAAATCTTTGTGAGTTAATATATAATATAAACTTTTTTAGTAAGTATATATATCAAAAACTTCAATATAAATATAATTCATCCATATCATTAATAAAAGAACTACTACAACTAACTCTATTTAATGAGTTGGGTCATTTTATTTGGGGACATTCAATTTTCACAAGGCATAAACTATAACCATATAGTGTTTTCATGAGGAAACATCCTAATACCTTCTTTGACACATCACTATGATTACTAACACTTATTTAAAACAGATTAATGTAATAATAGTTACACTAACTGGTCTTCGCTTCAGTTCATTGAAACATTCCTCACATTCATCTATCCTAAGGAATATGGATCCCTTCCGAGTTAACTTGGAGAGTGGATTGGGAAACCATGAAAATTTCTCCTAAAACATTCACTAATATACATCCAAACCAAGGAAGCTACAGATCTCATTCACCATGGTTGGTATGGTCTATCTTTCAAAATCTTCTATCTTTGATGTATCTATAGATATACCCTCGCTTGAGATTATATAACACTAAAATGAAACTTTATAAATCCAAAATTCACACTTTTTAAATTTTTTATACATATTCTCCTTACTTAGGGTATTTAGTACAATTGTTAAGTGATATTCATTATCTTACATTTTCTTTGAATATATAATAATATCATCTATAAAAACTTCCAAAAACTAGTCAAGGTATTCTATAAAGACACTATTCATTAAATTCATGAAGTTAGAGGGGGAATTAGAAAGAAAAAAAGGAATCATTATATATTTAGTGTTTCAATACCTTTTTTTGAATGATATATTAGGTATATCCTACTTCTTGGCCCTAAATTGATGATATTTAAAATAAAGGTTAGTCTTGGAGAAATATAAAACTTTTCCCAATTAATCAAATAAGAGATCAATATGGGGTAAAGGATAATTTTTCCCGAGAGTGATCTTTTTAAGTTCCAAATAATCAAGGAAGAGTTGCATTGATCTATATTTATTCATAATAAAATGAATAGGTTCACCCTAAGGTGAAATAAATGGTTGAATGAATCCATTGTCAAGATTTTTTGGAGTTTCCTATTCTATTCATGTGAATCAATTTGGGCCATTTTATATGGAATCATTAATATTGGAGTAGAATTCATGTATTATTTCTGTTAAAAAAATATTTATTAGAATTCGGTTGAAGACAAAATAACTATTTTATAAAGACACAGACAAAATCATAAAAAATAAGCATATAATTGATTTTGAGTTTCTCCTAAACAATTTGAGATAAATTCCCATTTTGAATAGGAATCAAGAAATATAAAATGGATGTGATTTTAATTGGAAATTATTATTTATCATCACACTCATAGAAGATCATAGGTTGGTTTAGAATACAAAATATTAATTCCATTTATTTTTAATGGATGTGGGATTTATGTAAATAAACACAACCCGTTCCCAAAATAACATCAAACATAAACGTAATGAGGATAATAAGATTTTTAGGAATCAAATTCCCAAAATGTTAATCAAATAAGAATCGTATCCATGAGATGCAATCATTATCCAGTAGGGGTTATCACTGCTAATTCAATATCTAATCATTGAGGTGGTGTTGTAAAACCCTTAGAAAATTCCTTATAAATATAAGTGTTGGTTGATATAGAATCAAATAAGAAACTAGTAGTTCTGTAGTGGATGATAAGTGTACCTTTCACCAATTATCATCATATCCTTCATCAGAGATAGTGATCATATGATTTTTCTCTTTTCTTTCCAGGATTAGGAGGCTGTTGACTATGGTCATCATCCTTAACCTTCAGATTTGGGAATTAGTTAGCATAATTCCTATAATCATGGACTTTGAAACACTAGATTATGGGTTGTGGATTATGTTGATATTTTCATTTATTTACATCATTTGATAAATTATTCTCATCAATTTATCATAAAATCTCTTGTTTTCCTTCTATTCCACACTTAAAAAATTTATTTGTCCCTATAAAAAATTTCCTCAATGATTCCTTCAACGTTGTGAGAATCAAGGAAGTCTCATTTTTTTCTCTCCATGGTTTTTTGAACTTCATTTGAATTACATATTTATTTTCTTATCAAGACCATGAGAATGATGTGTAACTCCAATCTATATTTCCACCTTTATAGAACATCAAATGATTTCTTCATGGATACTGAAGTCCCTTATGGACAAAACCCTTCAAAGACTTATTTTTAATCCACTCAAGAATTGATCAACCCAACATTCAGGTTTGATGATAGTGTCATAAGTTCACCATGAAAGTCTTGTAAAATGAACATCATAGGTACCAAAATATTCATAAATATTCTATTTTAAATCAAGGATTTTATTCTAAATATTTTTTCAAATAATACAAGAAAATTAATTATTGATAAATATTCTCTTAAAGTCATCCCATTCTATGTATTAAAAGTCATAATTATTCTCTCACGTTCTTCACAAGTGTCCATTTTTGATCTTCTTCTTATTACAAACATTAAACGAGGAAAATAAATTTTTCAAGATTTAAACACCATTGAATGGAAAATATATTTGATAGTACTATTCCATTGGTTAGAAATAAGATGATCAGTGAACTCCCTAAAAGATGGTGGACATTTCCTTATAAAGAGATCATCATAATATCGTTCTATAGTTTTCTCATTTATAAGATAAACATGATTCGCATCTTGAGAAAGTCATGTGAGCATAATAATTGGATTTTTTATTCCAAATCCCATAATGTTTGGTTTTTCAAGAATAAAAATCTTTTTATTTTCCATTCCATTCAACATTAACACAATCCCATAGAGTTTTACCATCAACTAAAACAGAAATTCATAGTATTAATTACATTAATCCAAGAGGGAAACCATATAATCATGAAAAATCATTTACATGATGTATAAATCATGTAACCTTCATTTCAATATATTACACATTAGTTTTAACCTTGTCCATTCTTGATTGTTACAAAAAATTTAGGATTTTATCATATACATGGACTTATCCTTAGGGACCTCAATAAATTTTTGTCATTTTAGTTTCCAATGTTTAACAAAACATTTCTCAGATGCCAACTATAACAACCCATACATTTCATACATAAATTTGAAATCATATTAAATGAATATTATTTACATAACAAGAAGATACATTAGATAATCATATAGGTATATTGCCTTTAAAAAAATTAATACATAAATAATTATTTCATAAGTGAACTATATTATTTTTTAATTAGTTCCTCATAACTAGAACACTCATTACACATATCATACATAATGACTTTATTCATAACCTTGGGAAAGGGAACATATAAAAGGGTGGGATATGATGATGAGTAAGGGTAAACAGAGAGATATATATGATAATATAAGACTAAAATGAGAATAAGAGTATTATTTCATAAGTTTAACATTGGAAATAGATTCCATCAATATCATACGTCATAATCTAAAGTCATGGAACAAATATTGACATTTTATAAGACATGAATCATAAAGGAATCAAAGAAATGGATGTGATATAATAACATTTACAGAATATGGGTTTCCCACCCATGAAATCACTTTAGCCTTATGATAACCTCCAATGTAGCATCTTTTGAGCATGAGAAAACCTCCTGTATACCCTTTGAGCTTATAAAAAAAATAATCATTACCCAATTCATTATAGGTGGATATAGGTCCCACCTACCACATAATGAAAATCATATTTATTTTATTACAAAATTAAAAAAAATTATTCATATTAGAATACATGAAAGGATATGGGTTTCATAAACATTTTATTATAGTATAACCCATGAAAAAAAGAGTTTCCATAAAAACATGACGTGATAAAGAGAAACCACCCAGATTAGTAATAAGGGTAATATCATTGAATCATAACCCTATTATGGCTTATGTAATATAAAATTATGTCATCTTAGATGGAAAATTATTTTAAAAATCACTTGGAAAATTTCTTGAGAAAATAACCCATCTATATTGAAACCACTTCTTTCAAACATAATATTTCAAAAAATATTATGAAATTTTTTATAAAATAACCATGGAAACGTTTAAATTAATATTTAATTCATTAATTTGTATTGATGGTGATAATTTCTATTTATGCTATATTTTTTTTAAAAATAGTTCTTTTATAGTTTTTTATAAAAAATCATAATGTTATTCATTCATAAAACGATAAAAAGATTCATTTTTTATAAATTATATCCGGGATAAAATGGCTTTAAAAAATCATATGATAATAAAAAATACATAGTTTAAATATTTTTTAGAAAACATGGATATGGAAGAAAAAATATTTTTGGCTGAATATAGAAATAAAGTAGATTTTAATTAAAATCATATTTTTGGTCTCTTGAGCACTTAGGGTAAGAAAAATGAATGGAAAATAGGGATTTTAGAAAAAAAGAGGGAAAAATTAATACGTTTCCTAAGAGGTAGATCATAATAGTTCATTATTAGAAACTTAATATTAAATAATCTAGATAAATAGTGAGATTGTAACATAAAACCTTTACCACTTCAGTAACTTTTGAATCAATAGTACTATAAAATAAGTAAACTTATATTTATATGTAAATCCAAATAATTTTCATAATAACAATCATAAAATACATTCATTTGAAATATATACCCCACATAATTGAAACAAGTGGTGTATAATGCATGTTTCACACACAAATAAATGTTAGACGAATATCCCTTAATTTGAGTTCCACTTGCTTCAAAAGCATTCGAGCCGCCAATATAATAGAATTAAATTTATTATAATTCTATACCATAATCACATAAATGATTATTATGTCATATATTTTCAACATATTCTTATATTTAGAGTCATCCATTTGGTAGAGATAGAAAATTAAATATACCATTCATATAGATGGTAGGCCATACGTACGCATGAACGATATATTCCTTTTTTAATAGTTGGATAAGAAATAAAGGGAAATAAAAATTACCTATCAAGAAACAATATTATATCATATTAATAATATATATTCATAATATACATCTTCCTTAACATCCAAGCTAAATAATAATGAAAAAAATCACATCTCGTTATTTAAGTGGTAGTCCACACGTACACATGACTGATGTTATAGTTTTCCGAAAGTTTGGAAGGTAATAAAGTAGATATGATATTATCATAAAATAAGAATAATTATTTCATAAATATAATATATAAATTTTAAACCTATCATAATTAGTCTCCATGAATGATGGTGATGGAAAATGAAATGTACCGCTACGTAGAGACTGTATGTCGTACATACATATGAGTAAAAATTTCACATACCATTTGATGAAAATAAGGTTGTTAATGGTAGTTTCATAATAGTAATAAATTTAATTATATTTATAGTAATTAATTTAGTATTTCATGATAAATAACATATATTTATAGGATATATAATGTGAAAAATATTAAAAGCGGTTGGGTAAGAAAAATACCTTTCTTTTAGGAGACCTCCTTTGGATCCTTTCTTATGGAACATGGAGTTGGTATTTTTGGGAGAAAAGAACCTCAAAAACTTGGATAAATATGTTTATAAATTAATTTTTTAGGGTATAATTCAGATAGATGTATCATTGTGGTGTGATGAATAGAAAGAAAGGGTGACTTTTTATAAGGGAGGGAGAACACACACATTAGATTTCTTAAAATATTAAATTATAATAAATTCATTATCAATATAAATGGTTAAAAATGGCATATAAATAGATAGAATATGTCGTTCTGAAACATATATAATCTTATTTGTCATATTTAATGGGTTTTATTATTTTTAAGTAATTTTTTAAATATTATTTTTATAAAATATCATTAATGCCAATTTTAACTCTACTAATTTAATTTGACTTAAAATACATAAATAAAAAGTTGTAATTTGAATATAATTATTTAAAATAACAATAATATATAATATTTTCCTAAAAAATCAAATCAACACATTAAATCACTCAAAGTATATTACTTTTAATATTTTTAAAATCATTTATTATATTTTTTATTAATTAGAGAAATATTGTATCGGTGTTTCATGATCATTTAAGGTTATTATGTAATTACTAAAAACTGAAAATAAATTTATATCATGAAAATAATTTCATCAATATAAAATTTCATATCAATATTCATTAATAACTATTTTTTTCTATGATAATAAATAAAATATATTTTAAATAAGAGAGAATCACTTTATAACATTTTTTTAAATTTTATAAATGTCATTTTGAGAGAAAAGTGTCCATTAAATAAGTAAATTTAGAGCCTAATGTGATAAAGATAGAAAATAATAATCTAATAATAGTTAATATGAAAAAATATTTCCTTATACCTTATATTTAACCTAGATTAACCTGATTCACCCTTTACCTAGTTGATAAATTTTACCTTGTTTACTGTCTTCATTAACAAAAAATAAATGGGCCCCACTTACTAAATTTGAATATATTTTTTATGTATAGAATAAATTTTCTCAAATTAAATACGTATAAGTGCATGAAATTAATTTTAATTTAATTGCGTAAAACGCGACAAAAACACTCTTTAGAAAAATGCAGTTTTTAAGCATAAAATCAGATTTATTTTTATCCCATGCATAGAAAATATTAGACGAATGTCTAAAAAAATTTGAATAAATATATTATATATAAATTTAATTAAAACCATTCTCAAATATTTATAAATTTAATTTATTATGATAAAAATACATTTCATATATAAAAATTATTTTTTCAAAAATACATCTCTTTCATCTATAAATATTTTTTTTCATTTATAATTAATTAATTACCAATGAATTAATTTTATAAATATGTAATACATAAATTTTCATAATTTATTTAGTCTTATTTATAACCACCAATTCAATATCTAGTGGATAACATATAAAAATAATATTTTAATAGTATATCACGGTTCATTTTGACTTGCTGTTGAATATAACAAAAGATATTAATGAAATAATTTTATTTGAAAAAACTATTTCATAAAATGTTTGAGTGTTACAAAATACCTAGAAGCTTCTAATAGTTTATCATTGTTCTCCCCCTTAAGGGGAGAATCCAACATCACTTCACCTTGGTTTACCACCAAAAAAGCTTCAAGATACAAAACTATAGATCACAAGAAAATAGATACATATTCAATATCCCATCTAGTTTTGATGTAATTCATATTTTCATAGTTATCCCATTGAATATATGAATCAACATCAATTACAATTGTACAAATATCAAACACAATATATAGAAATACGGTCGATCTTATTTATTCTTTATTGAGAGATGTAAGGTAGAGAATTGATTTTCAACCAAGGCACTCAATTATTTCCAATTCCAATGTTAGGAAAACACTTCATCACATATTTTATAATTTTTTAGTTATTAATATTCCTAGGCTTCATGGAATATTTATTAATTTTGAAAAATTCTTTATATATAATATTATCATTTTCATTTTCCATAAAGGAATGCATATCATTTAGTATTAGCATTATATTCTTTAGCATTTCCTCTTGGGTTGGTATAATGATTAAAAAATCATTTGAGATGTGTCCAGTCTACTTTTAACTTCCACAAAGTTCCTAAAAAACTCATGGGTTATCATTTTTAGACAAATTATATTAATATTTAAGTTATTATACATTTTAAACCATTTTTTCCTTTATCACTTGAATTTACCTAAGATTGTTCCAATTCTCTATATATTTCCAATTAGGCTAGCCATATAATAAAAAATATTTTGAGGAATGATCAAGTTTCTTCGAACATCTACATGGATTTATATATACGATTTTTACTAAATAGTCACCTTATTTTTCTTGTAGACTATCATTAACTTATTATCATTCTTACTTTTATTAATATAAATACCCATGGAATATTTTAATGATTCTATAGAGTGTCCTCTTTTTAAAAAATAGTAGTATCTCCACCTTTTTTATGTAACCGTATTCTTTATATTATCAGGTGTTCTTAATTAAACCTTTTTATTTTTCTTATAACCAAGGAATAACTCATCATTCTTCTTTACTAGACTTTTATTTAATATTGGTGATCTTCTTTATTTAGCAGAAATTGATAAATGCTTAGTGGGTTTGTAATAACATGCTTCTTTACCATGACCACTCTCATCAAACATTCTATAGATATTTCCAAGATTTTCAAATATGTTTATGATAGATATATTCTTACGTTTCTTATATGGAATTTTATTCAAATTAGTATTGAATTATGAATATATTTTTATCCAAGAATGGATATATTGTACCAACAGTCGAAATACTTATTCCTGAACCTTTTGAAACACCATTAATAACCAATAAACATTATTTTGTTCTCTTAATCTACAATATACATAGAATTGTGTGATTTCTATTTTTTTTGATGTTTTCCCTTAATTTGAATTTATTTGGGGAACACATTCTAACACACTTGCTCACATCTTCTATATTAGTAGTGTTAAGATCCCCATTAAATTTTTAATCCATTTTTATAGGTGTTTTTGAATCTTTCACTATACAAGAAACCAAAATTTTCCTCAACATAATTTTTTTGGGTGGATAGAGCTGTTTGGTTTGAGAATTCAAGAAATTGATCATTATATGATTCTATAATGATATTTACACTAGATAAATATATTTTTTCACAAATATTCTCATTATAAGAATGTCTAGAAACAACTCTTTTTTCAACCTATTATAAAGACTCATCTTGTTTCACTTAAATATTTATAAGTTTCATTTCTAATTTAAGAAAATTCATGTTGAGTATATATTTCTCATCCACTAATGATTTCAATATATCTTTAAAATCATTTCTAATTTACTCAAGTTGATCTTAATACATTTGATTTTTTTATTTAAAGGAAATTTCAAGACCCATAGTCCTACTGGAACACATATAGAATTATATTAATGTTGTGGCCTCATAATTTTTAGACTAAATTTCTCTAGTGGTATTTTTTTTATCATGTACTATGATATTTCCTTCTCCATGTGGCACAAATAATTTAAAAACATTAAAAAAATCTTCAGCATGGCCACCTCCTTAGACAACTTCATTAAATGATCATCTTTTACTGGGGATGGAAATAATTTTTACTCATTCTTTATATATTTTTTATATATCTAGAATCATTTATTTATTTAATGCAACATGATATTTAAAATTTAAAAAATAGAAATGAATCATATTAATTATTCTTGGACTAAATCAAGATTATAATAATAATCCTGAAATTTAATTCACTAAAAAATTAGTTCAAATATCTTCTAATATTATTCCTTCTTCCAGATTCTAATCTTCCACAGAACCCAGTTTAATTTCTAGAAAATGTACATTATTCACATTTTTATAATCAATAAAACATATGTATGAAATTTGATTTTTTTACATCATAGAGAGAGTCCAAAATTATATTAAAAATCATATTCCTTTATATATTTTTCTATAGTGGTGGAAAATATATATAATATGTTTTACTCTTATGTTATTCCATTTTCAAATTTTCATCTCTTTAATAGATGACTATTACATTCTTATAAAACTCTGAACATATTATAGAATATTCAATAAACTACATAGGATGCATCTTATTTATGAGTGATGTTACTCATACATGTTCCATGCCTTTTAGAAATACCATCTTGAATAATCTGAATAACTGTTACATAAGATATTATAACTCAAACAAATCATAAAATTAATCATCCCTTTCCATTTTTTACTCTCCCCTAATAATATTTCATTTGTATCCCTAATTTATCTTAAGAATACAGTGTGAGCACTCGCATTTTCCAAAATATGAATCAAAAAAATACATGATGTAGAAGTTTCTTCATCAAATTTTCAATAGAAAAACACCTAAAATATGAAAACTCAACTATAGCCTTCTAATGGAATCTCCAGTCACTCTAAATCATCCCAAACATCTTCGAAAAGTGTTTTTTATGTAATAACTACATTTGTATAAAAATACTTTGGATAAAATTACTAGATTTCTAATATACTTTCTGAGATAAAATATCTAGCAATATAAACACTTCATGGAACTATTTTACATTATTTACCTCAAATCTACTGTAATACAATATTTTGATAAACTTTTGTGACTTTATTAGATCCATATTGACAATATGATATCCTCTATGAAAAGTAAATATTGGTAGAAACTCAAACTAATTCCTTTACCATGTGAATGGATGTCTAATACAAAAACCAATGCTAAAATATCACTTCCATTTATTAAAATCTTCCTGATATAGAATATGACCATAAACTCCAAGCAATATTCCCATTATTTTCCATATAAAATATTGTATCTTTGTCTTCCAATATAAAAGGTGAATCTTAAATCCTTATTTATTATTAAAATTTTATCACCCAAGGACACCATTTCTTAGGAACTCCAACCAACTTCCATGTTATTATTTTACTTCACATATTAAATTTATTCATTTTTTTCTTTATGATTGTTGAAATTTATTGAAAAAGAATAAAACAGAACACAATGTTGGTTTAAGAATGTTATTGAAAACATTTTCGTCAATGTGTACCACATCTAAACCTTGCCTCAAATTATTATCTTTCCAATAGTATGTTGAGTGAAGATATATTACTTTTTTTTATAATGACTGTTTCAACTGTTTATGGAAGAAATGAATGATAATTGAAAATCAAATAAATCCATCAAATCATACACTGTGTGAATGTATTATTTATCAAGATATACTTGAATTTTAACCCTAGACATTATTTTTAGTGTTGATTCATTCTCTATGTTCCCATTAACTGACTTGATTCCACTTTTGAACATATATAGTTAAATAATAACGTGTTTGTGACCAAGGTATTCCCACCTTTTATAGTTCTTAATCCATGTTTATTTCTTACCATTATTGTAATAGTGGCATTATAATTCTTCTTTTTTACTCTAACATGATAAGTTAGCATAAGATGAGAAGTTATTAATTGTCCATAAAAAGGTTTCATAAAGTATAAATATTTAATTATCTTAGAAATCAAAATTAGTACACCATGTACCCAAAATTATTATAGCTCATGAATCAACAGTTTCATGTAAATGTTGATTTTATCACCAAGTCATCTTGGTCTAACAATTTGATTGGAAATTAAAGAAACAAATTTCATCATACATTACAAAGGGGGATATACTGTATAGAACCAACGACAATGGACACATACTATGCATCTTACAAAAAATATACATAAAATGGTTTAAAAAATCTACTACCAAATAAAGTCAAACATGACGACTATCATAGGGAAATTCAGAGTATCCCATATCAATCTCCTTCTATGCCAAATAATCTGTCGAGTGAGTTAACATACCAGTCTAATTGTTTCTCTATAAATTCCATGAAATCAATTTAGCAGTTTTTGCTCACATGAAGAATCTATTCAACCTAGGTTTCAATTTAATATTACACATCTTCTTACTAGAGGTCTGTTTTTTATTGTTGATGACCCTACTAGTATGAATACAATGACCAGGATTAATCACATTATCCTCTCACTCATATGAGTTAAAAACACTACAATCACTGAGATATTCACTATCTTTTCTAAAAATATATATATATTTTAACACATATTAATAATTGCATTTGTGAAACCAAGGTTTTCAGTTAAATTTTGAGCTAGGTAATATGGATTCATAATCTCCAATCCAATATTGGGTACCTTCTATAATATTACCAACAACATAATAAATGATGTGTTTTTTCACTGATATAATGTCTTCAAGTATAATATAATGATAAGAAAAAATTTTCTAAATATTTTCTATCCAAGATATAATTTAGTATAAACATTTCCAAAATTTTTAATGATATAAATTCTTCTCCATCATCACTAAAATGTGTATTACTACCTCTAAAATCATTTTTTTCAATGTTAATCTCTTAAGGTTGAAACTAATGTATAATGTCATTAAGAATTAAATTCATCACATTAACCATTATTGGACAAACATCCATCTGAATACTTTCTGATCGATGATAAGGAGAAAACTCATCGCCATGATGTGTCCATGTCTTATAGTTTTTTTCATATTTTTTTCTTCAAAAATAAATGTTACCTTATGGTATAATTATTAAATATATATCAATTTACATATTTTATATATGCACAAATAATAAAATATAATTGAAATCCAATGATAAAATTAGTAAATATTTTAATCTTCTCAATGTATTGAACAAAAAATCTATTTGGTTGATCAATCCAGTTCTTATAAATATTTTTATCTGTAAGAAAATAAATAATTGAACAATAGAAATAATAAATATTAACTTCTTCAAAATATTCCAAAAAAACATTTATAACGTTCATGAAATTCAAAAATAGTTATTATTCTAAAATTCAAATATAAATATAGATATTTATTGTGATAGGTAGTAGTTCTCACAAATATTCAAAAAGAAAATCTGACCTAAGTACTACAACACACACCCTCTTCACACAATTCTTACATACTAAAAAAATATGAATAAATGTGTATTAAAATTATCCTTAGGAAAAATATATATCTATACATGGTATAAATATTTATATAATTTGAAAAATATTGTAATTAATATTATTTATTATATTCATAATCAAACACATGTACAAAAAAACACATAAGAATTGATAAAATTATTACATAAATGTTTTTATGTTTCAAACATAAATACATTAAATAAATAAAATATAATTCATATATATATATTTATATTGAAAATACAATATTTTAAACATTCACTATATATATATATTATAAATTTTTAAAATTAAGGATTATTTTTTATTTTTAAAAGAATTAATATATATAAAAATAAGTTATTAAAAATAATATATACATTGAAATAATAACACAAATAAATGAAAAACATTAAAAAACTAAAAATTATAAAAAAATATAAAATTGGGTAGTAAAATAATTATTGGTTTTAAAATGTTTCCTAAACTATTAAAACTAAATTAAAAAGTTCAATTAATATTTTATTTTCTCTTTTTTGTTTAAATTCATTGAATTATAATTGTTAAATTAAAACAAACCTCAAATTCCAAAAATCCAACACAACCTTATTACTAATAAAGTTACTAATAGAATAAAAAACACCCATTCAATTTATGATTAGAGGACTTGTGGGAGGATAATATTAATTCTCTTTTAAGAGTGTAACAACAACAATTTAGCGGTTACTATTATTGTCAATAGAGATCACAAAAGGGTGGTTTCCCAAATTATCCCCACGTGAATAAAATAAATTATAATAGTGAAGGATCCCACTCCATTTTGTGCATGAATTCTAAAAAAGAACCCAAGATGGTCCTAATACAAATTTGGGAATATAGTTTACATAAATAAAAACACAGGAGTATCATAGTACATATGGAATAAAAATATGAAAAATAATTTGGATGTAGATTAGAGATATAGAAAAAAATTTCAATTAAATTCACATTGAATTTCATTATTTTAATCCCAAAAAAGTTTTAATTTAAGATAAATTGCTGAATTTTTATGATATTAGTGATATTTGAGATGAATAGTAAAATGGCCCCTTTCAGAATTTTTAATATTTTAAATTATTTTTGTATTTGGCCGTAACATTTCTTACACTAATCCAAATTGAAAAATTATTTCTTTATAGATCATACACATCCAAGGATTTATATAGTCCTGCTTGAATAAAAGTTTAATTGGCAGTATGGAAGCTAAAATGAAGATCATAATTTGGAAAATGAAATCTTTTTATAGATCTGTCTATTTTTTCTATGGGGTCCATAAATCATTCATCATGGGTCCAATTTCTCTGAAATAGTACCGGTGGAAGAAAATTTAGTTTTTGAACATCTTTTTTGAAGATGAGGATGCATGAGTTGGACATTTTAATGGTCATTAAAGCATTCTAATCTGGAGGTTAGTGATTTGGATAGTCTGAGTGGAAAAAATAAATTGTCAGAGTAAAATGAGCATAACTCTCAAAATACTTGTCAAAATACTCTAAATCATTGATTAAGGATGACCAAGATAATTTTGAACAACATTAAAGAAGGATAAAATGCATGAACTTTTCATTTAATGAAGCTAGAATGCTTCAACATTCGGGGGATAAATTATAGCTATAAAAGGGGGAGAGATAATCCCTCTCAAAGAATCTTATTCCATCCCATTCCTTCTGGGACACCAAGGATGAGATATTTTTAGCTATCTTTCTTTTATTTATTTTCATTTCCATAGATTTTTCATACCTTCTTCTTCCCCATTCATCTTTATTACCCTCACCATGGTGGAGTAAAAATTTGGAGTGATTTGAGAAGGGATGGTTTTCTATTTTGTAATGCTTGAGTTCTTAGACATAATTGAATAAAATTTATTTCTTCTTCAAAGTTGTTTTCAATTTCATATTGATGATTTTATTATCAAGTAAAATCGTTCTTGAATTTTAACTCTATTATTGATATTTTTCTTGGTAAAATAATCATTATATTCTTCCAATAATTTCTAGATTATATATGATGGAATACACTAGGGATTAGTGGTGATGTACTCGATGATCGTCAGTACGTGTAAATGGGGTAGTGGATGTTCTTTATTGTTTGGGATAAACAAGACATGATCAGGTATTGCCCAAGTCAATTGAGGATATAAAATACAACAATTTTTCACATTGAAGTATAATTAACAAAACTGAGATCTTGGTAAGGTTTTCTACGACCATCATAATTTAAACAAGGAAGCGAGAGGAAAAAATTGTGGAAACTCACTTTAATCAACTTAGAAGAAAAGGTTTGAATTAAATTAAATAAATATATCATTATAATTGGGAAACAGACCCCAAAATAATTACTCATTTAATATCATAGGCTTTAATCCTTTGAATTACAAATTTCCGTTCAATCATTTTCTTATCGATTTATTCTAAAAACACCCCATTTTTACCCTTGTTTGAAAGTAAAAATCTATCTTGTGTGCACTCCTCTTCAGAAGACATCCAAGGGTTAATCACTGAACCACACTAGGGAATATATAAAATTTTTTCCGTGCCCTATGATAGGCGTGCATAATTTTTTTAAATAAAATGCATCAAATTAAATTAATTAATTAAATTAATATATTTTAAAAAACATGTGAAAAATTTCAGTGCTCCAAATCACACCAAACTTCTAAACTAAAGAAAAAAATACATCCCAAGCATCATATAGACATCAAAAGTAAATTAGAGGTTGTGATTTGTGAGGAAATTAATAAAAAATTTCACATTATAATTTGATTTATTAATATTTAAAAATATGGGAAAAATTTAAGGTGATTTAATTTATTCCAAACTTATTTAAGAAAAGAGAACAAAATATTTCTTGATCAATGGTATCATTATATATTTTTTAAAATCATATTCTACAAGAATTAATGATGTTTCTCAAAAACTGAAAAACACCTATGAAATTCTTTAAATATTTAATTATTCATCTTATCAATTATTCTATAACTATGTACAAATTAAATTAATATAATATTTAAATATTATGGTAAAAACCAAATTTTGAAATAAGCAAAACTATTATAAAAGTTTTTCTAGGTTGTTAAATAGGTTGTATTTTCTTTTTATTCCTTTATCTGAAAAATTCCAAAAATTCCATCATAATTTCGAAAAATAAAAAAACCCAAATTTAAAACAAGTACATTTATGATATATTTTCAAATCCCTCTCAACTTATCCTTCTTATAGTTCACATCTATACCAAAGTGAGCATCCGATTTCATTGAGTTATTCATTCATATTTTCATTTTAATTATAACATTCTTTTTAATTTTAATTTTGATACTCTAATATTGTTATAATATCATTGTAAGTACTACATTTATGATATATTATTCATGTTATATCCCATTTAACTCACAATATAATCTATTCACAAGTCATTATAATGCAAAAAGTTCCCTAAGTGGTATGAAACTCTTTATATTCCGCTGAAAAAAGTCAGTATGTATTCTATATACTCATGGTATTATAGATGTATTATTCTTATAAGGGGTAATGTTACTAAGGAAGGATGAAAAA
This sequence comes from Viscum album, assembly GCA_963277665.1. Lineage (NCBI taxonomy): Eukaryota > Viridiplantae > Streptophyta > Magnoliopsida > Santalales > Viscaceae > Viscum > Viscum album. The sequence goes on from OY728159.1 coordinate 1,442,351,083, forward strand.
TATTCACTTGGTATATACTTTACCTGGTCCCTAGTGTATTAGCCTCTATTTCAGAATAATTTCACTTTTAAAATCAAAACATACCAACCTGTACGTTTCTCATTAGTAAAATTTTATATCCCTAATGCATATCTAATTTGTGTGTCACATAATCTTATTTTTTATAGGAAATTTTTAATTATACAATTGGTTTTCTACCTTTCCAAATACATATATTCAATTTTCTATAAACATTGTTCAACTTGATCTTTATTAATACCCAACTAATAACTTCTATATTCATCACTTGATAAGGGTAATTATTTTAACCTTGGGAATCATTAATTAAAATAAGATTTAAGTGTAATAATGTAGATATGAATACCATTTAATTGAATGGAAATAACTTTTGGTTTGACTATATATCAATTATTCTATAATGTGTCAATACCATATACATATTTTTTCTTATTGAAGGGTATTCACATTGATAGCCATGCCATTCAATTTAAAATTCGAAAAGTATTGACTTAACCACATTATTGGATTCCTCATGTATTACTCATGTTTTAATGATCAAAAATCTCTTTAATTATCACATATCTTATTAATGATCACAAATCTCATTCAACCTAGTTCAATCCTATAAATTATATCCAATCATGTGTATTTTTGTTTCAAGTTTTCTCATGCTTTATAATGGTTAAGCTTAATCCATTTCATTCATATTACTATTTAAGTCTGAATACAGTTATTTTACTAAGTACAAGACACTGTGAACAAGACACCATGAAGCTCAGACACCGTGAACAAGACACCGTGAATATCAGACACCATGAGCAAGACACCATGAAGCTCAGACACCATGAACAAGACACCGTGAGAAAGACACCGTGAAGATCAGACACCGTGATCAAGACACCGTGAAGATTAGACACCGTGAACAAGACACCGTGACACTCAGACCGTGACACTCAGACACCGTGAAGGAGACACCATTTTCTCAACTTACTATGTCACCGTTTCTTAAACTATTTTGTTTTCTTTCAATTTAATGTTTAACGGTCATATTTGATGCCTTTAATGCACTAACATAATTATTGTTTCCTTATAGACATAGTATGAGGTACGAGGTACAAAGAACATGGAACCTGTCAGCCAAAACCCATGCATTCGAAGATAAAAAGTAGAGAGTGACCAATGAAAAAAGGTGACGATACTAAACGAAGAAAGTGTGTGTGAGCACGACCACGAAGAACACTTTTCAAGTTTTTCAATGAAAGAACTTTCACATGAATGCAATCCGACCTTGTTGAAGAACCCACAAAGTACACTGGAATCCATAGAAAATTCTCATGTTATCAAAGCTCATGGAGAACACATGGTGAATCACGACACTCTGTTTTTCAAGACAAAAACTAGATAAGGACTCAGAAGCATTTTTTCTCAAACAAAGGAGTACAGAGTTTCACTTCAAATCACTAGATCATTTTAAACTCATATCTACTCTCTCTCAGTTATTCTTTTACTTTCCTTTTGAGCAGTGTGTGTACTGTGCATATTCCACACACACACTGACTCATATGCTAAACTAAATGATTTCTATATCCCTAGAGTGAACTCTCTATCTCTGTTTACCCACAAAAAATGTGGAAGAGGTCCCTGTGTGACCTGGTCATTGTTTTTGTCTACCCACGAAAACTGTGGAAGTGGTCCCTGTGTGACCTGGACAGTCTTTATACTGTTGTTAACCCCATTCCTGGGTGTGGATTAAAGTTTATTTATATAAACTTCTTGGTGGCAGGTGATCACCAAGTGGAGTGGATTAGGTCTGGGCTTGAGACTAAACCACTTGTTTTATATCCGCTGTGCTGTTTAATTTAGTCTTATCTGTTTTGCTACTTTACATCATAATCCAGAAAAATCTAATTTCACTTTGATAGCTAGTCTTGGAAAGAAGTTATAACTGATTTGTCTTAGTAGGATAACTTCAAAAGTAATATTAATAATACAAATTAAGATTACTGAGAATTAATCAATCTTCTAAGAAGTTGTTTAAATAGTCAAACTCTTATAATAGTATAACCTTGATTAACTGGGTTGGATTTGAATTTGGGGAAAACCATTTCTTTTAAAATAACATTTTTTGTGATAGAAATTTTTATAGTCACTCAATTCACCCCTCCCCTCTTGAGTGAACTACTCCGACCAACATTTGGTATCCGAGGATGCTTTATTAGGACTTTGTGTAATATTACAAACTGTGATTGTAGCTGTACTTTAAAGATCTATAAATTTCTGTAAATTCTAAATTTCTAGCTCTTTTAATGTAACTTGTTAGTATGGATAATATATTGGAAGGTGTTGCAACCAACAGACCACCATTCTTTAATGGAACCAATTATGCTCAATGGAAAATTAAAATGAAAATGCATCTAGAGAGTATGATCTTTGAAATTTGTTCATCCATTATAGATGAATACAAACTTCCTGTGACTGATAGAATTACATGGGATGAACCTACAAAACTTGCTTATAATAAAAATTACAAATCCATGAATGCTTTATACTTTTCCTTAGGATATGAATAATTTAATAAGATTTCTGCCTGTAAAACTGCCCATGAAATTTGGGATACCTTGTCTGTCTCACATGAAGGCACATAAAGTGTAAAGGAAATGAGACTTAATACTTATACTATAAAATATGATAATTTTAAGATGAAACCTGATGAGCCTATTTTTGACATGTATCTTAGGTTCAATGAAATTGTCAACACAATGATTTCTCTTGGAAGAGAAGTCACTGCCAAAGAACAGATCCTGAGAATTCTTAGATGTCTACCTGACAGATGGAGGGGAACCTCTTTCTCAATTAGATAATCGTGCGACATCAGCAAGATACCAGTAAAAGAACTCATTGGAAAACTTATGATGTATTATGAAGAGATGAAAGTCAAAAAAGAAGAGGAGGATGAACCAAAGAGGAAATCTGTAACATTCAAGACCACGTTCTCAAAGCACAAAGACAAAGGGAAACAGGAAGCTCCTGTAGAAAGCTCTACCACTGAACAATCATCACCTGACAGTGATGAGGATATGGACCAACTGGCCCGAAGATTCAAACAATTTTACAAAAAGAAGAACTTTTTCTGAAAGCCTAACTTCAAGGGTAAGTGTGATCAAAAAGGAAACTGGAAAAAGGACTGGAAGAGAAGTGACAAAACTGATGAAATTGTATGCTATTAATGTAAGAACAAATGACATATAAAGGCTGACTATTCAAATATCAAATATAAGAAGAATTATGAGAATAAGGACAAGAAGTAAAAAAAGGCAATGAAATCAACTTGGAGTGCCTATGAGGATAGTTCAAGCAACTCAGAGACATCACATGATGAACAGGCTAACAAAGCCAATATGTGTTTTATGACAAACACATATGAGGTAACACTGAACTCTTGTATGCATAATTCATACTATTCTGAAGAGGAAAGTGACTCTGAAAATAGGACTAATGAAGAAATGTTTTAATATTGAAAAATTCTTGAAGAGACATGAAATGAATTAAAAGATACATATAAATCATTGAAGAAAGAACATGCTCTCACTGCAAATGTTAAATATGAACTTACTGCTGAAAAGAAGAAAAATACCCAACTGCTCAAAGAAAACAATGAATTAAAAATGTCTAATGAGAAATTAAAAATTGATTTAGAAAAGTTTACTAATGGGAAAAATATCCTTACCCAAATGCTAGGAAAACAAATTGCCCCCAAATACAATACTGGAATTTTTTATCAACCTGGTAAAATAAACCTTAGTAGAACGAATTTTGTTTCAAAGTCTAGGACATATAATTTTGTTCCCAGTTCTGGACACAACTCATGTAGCTCGAGTCATGATACGTATTCTACTATTTCAAGTTTTTGTGGACCAAATACAGTTTATTTTTCAAATACTTTACATAATTCTTATAGGAAACCTATGAAACAAATATGGGTTCCTAAAGCACGTATTTCTAATGTTACTGGACCCAAACAAGTATGGGTACCAAAATCTGTCTCTGCTTGATCATGTTATAGGAAAGATTCTTGAAGAGATCCTAAAAAAATCTATGGTACTTGGACAATGGGTGTTCAAGGCACATGATGGGATACTATTCATGCTTCAAGAATCTGATAAAAGTAGATGGAGGACATGTCACATTTGGTGACAATGACAAAGGGAAGATCATTGTCTTAGGCAAGATTGGTGACTCTGATTCAATATTAATTTCTAAAGTACTATTTGTTAATGGCTTGAAATATAATTTTCTTAGTATCTCACAATTATGCGATGATGGATATCATGTTAAATTTAAAAATGATGCCTGTAATGTCTTTAATTCTAAAGATGAATTAGTATTTTCTGCATCAAGGAATGTGAATGTTTATTCTGTTAATTTAGATTCCTTAACTTCTCAAAATGTTTCATGTTTAAGCGTATTTCATAAACAATCTTGGCTCTGGCATAGGAGACTAGGACACTGTAATGTTCATTCCCTTATAAAGTTAACTAGAAAAGGCCCAGTTAAAGACTTACCCAAACTTGAGTTTCCAAATGACAAAGTGTGTAATCCTTGTCAAAAGGGAAAACAACACAAAATCTCTTTCAAATCAAATAAATAAGTATCTACTTCTCAACCTCTCGAGTTGGTTCACATGGATTTGTTTGGACCATCTAGAGTTTCTAGTTTATATGGGAAGCACTATGTTTATGTTATAGTAGATGATTTCTTTAGATATACCTGGACTTTTTTCATGGATCACAAAAGTGAAGCCTGCTCTTATTTTACTAAGTATGCCAAGTCTATAGAAAATATTAGTGGACTTAAAATTAAATCCTTAAGAAGTGTTCATGGCCATGAGTTTGAAAATAAAGAGTTTGAATCCTTTTGCTCACAGAGTGGCTATACTCACAATTTTTCTACTCCGAGAACACCTCAGCAGAATGGTATTGTAGAAAGAAGAAATATAACCTTGCAAGAAATTTCTAGAACACTTCTTAGTGAATATGACTTACATATTTACTTTTGGGATGAAGCTGTTAATACACAATGCTATATAATCAATAGAGTCTTTATTAGACTAATTCTCAAAAAGACCCCATATGAACTCTGGAATAATAGGAATCCTAAGGTTAATTACTTTAGAGTTTTTGGTTGCAAAGTATTTATTCTCAACACTAAGGATAATCTTAACAAATTTTCATCCAAAAGTGATGAAGGAATTTTCCTAGGTTACTCAATATTAATTAAATATTATAGAGTATTCAATAAAAGAACTAAATGTGTGGAAGAATCTGTTCATATCAAGTTTGATGAAACATATCCACATGAGCCTAGAACCATCCTAGAAAATATGGAGGATGATGTATCAAATCTGAACATCAACTCAAAATCCTCAAATTCCTTTGTGAATGAATCTGGGAAAACTTCTAATTCTGGAAATTCTCTTCAATTGAGTCATAATGAACCAGAATCTGTTGATGAACCTGAAATCACTAGTCCCTATTTTTCTAGAAAGGTTATAACCCTTATAAACCATCCCTTAGATACTGTTGTGGGAGACTTAGAGAAAGGAACACACAGTAGAACTTCTCCTTGAAATCAGGTTGAACATCAATTCTTCTTGTCACAACTTGAACCTAAAAACACTGATGATGCCATCAACGATGAATTTTGGGTAATGGCTATGAAAGAAGAACTTAATCAGTTTGAAATAAATAAAGTTTGGAAAATTATTTAAAGACCCAATGACACTTTCATCATAGACACTAAATGGGTGTTTAGAAATAAATTAGATGAATCTGGAAACATAGTTAGGAACAAGGATAGATTAGTTGCATAAGGCTATAGTCAAGAAGAAAGAATTGACTATGAGGAGACTTTTTCTCCAGTAGCCAGACTTGAAGCCATCAGAATCCTACTTACTTATGCTGCACATCTGAATTTCAAACTATATCAAATGGATATTAAGAGTGAATTCTTAAATGGGTATATAGCTGAGGATGTCTTTGTTGAACAACCCCCAGGATTTACAAATCCTCATTTTCCCAATCATATTTTCAAACCGTCAAAAGCTTTATATGGTTTAAAACAAGCTCCAAGATCTTGGTATGGCAGATTAAGTACTTTTCTTATTTCCAAAGGTTTTACAAAAGGAATAGATGATCCTACCCTCTTTATAAAACAAATTTCTAATGATGTTTTAGTTTTTCAAATCTTTGTAGATAATATTATTTTTTTATCTTCAAAAAATTCATTATGTATTGATTTTTCTAAAATGTTGAAAAACAGATTTGAAATGAGCTTAATGGGTGAAATAAAATTCTTTCTTGGATTTCAAATCATTCAACATAATGATGGAATTGTTTTAAATCAAAGTAAATATTCTAGAGATCTTCTAAAAAGTTTTGTATTGGATAGCACTAAAAGTAGTGACACTCCCATGAGTACCACCAGTAAGTTGGATCTTGATAAAGCTGGAAAATCTGTTAATCAAACCACTTATAGAGGAATGATTGGAATTTTCTTTTACTTAACTTCTTGCCGTCCAGATATTATGTTTAGTGTATGTGTGTGTGCTTGTTTTCAAGAAAATCTTAAGGAATCTCATTTAAATGCTGTAAAGAGAATTTTCAAATACCTCAAGAATACACCCAATCTAGGACTGTTCTATCCTAAAGGGAAATCATTTGAAATAGTTAGTTATTCTGATGCTGACTTTGGTGGCTGTAAGTTAGATAGAAAGAGAACCTCTGGAACATGTCCCCTTTTAGGCAAGTCTATGGTATCATGGTGTAGTAAGAAACAAAAATCTGTTGCATTATCTACTTCAAAAGCTAAATACATAGCTGCTAGAAATTGTTGTGCACAAATTTTGTGGATGAAACACACTTTACTAGACTATGGATATCAATTCAGACATGTACCAATAAATTGTGACAACACAAGTGCTATTAACATCTCAAAGAAATACTACTTCACATTCTAGGAAAAAACATATTGATGTAAGACATCAATTTTTGAAAGATAATTATCAAAAATGTAATATCACCTTGGAATTCATTGGCACTGAATATCAACTTACTAATATATTCACTAAACCATTAAATTCTGAGAGAATAGACTACATCATACATGATCTTGGCATGATAAATCTCAAATAGATATCTTACTTTCCTTACTATTCAATATTTTACTATGTTTTACTTTACATTTTCATGATTACGGTTTCTAAGTCACTGTCTCTCATGTTTACTGTCTCACCGTGACGTTCTATCATAGTCTCACTGTGAAGGCCATTTACTGTCTCACCGTGACGTTCATTCACTGTCTCACCGTGATGACCACTTGCTGTCTTACTGTAATAACCACTTGCTGTCGCACTGTGATGATTGATCACTATCTCATTGTGAAAATTATTTATGATTTTCTTTAAACCCATATCGCGGTAATTTTTATTTCACCTCTTTTACTCTCCCATGTTTTTTTGTGACGTTTGACATTTAAAAATGATAAAACAAAGACTTTTCACTCGGTTCTTCCCCCAGACTTTCTCCTACTCACTCATTTCGAACCCTTTCAACCCTACAACTCCCTTTCTCTCTCGCGACCTTCAGTGGATCCCTATAATGAAGCAACCATCATCATCCACACATGAGAAGAACCACCCAAAGAAGAAGAAGATAACACCCAAGATGACACCCGAAGGGCCTCTGAATCCAAACCTGGTAAATCGCAGTGTCGTACCCGAAAAAGAAATGTGACCTGAATAGATTTTATCTAGAAAATCTCTAGTCCTGAAAGTGTTAAGAGAACAAGGCTGGTTAGAATGGTTCTCAAGGGAGAATAGACCCATTTATCCAATTTTAGTTGCTAATTTCTACCAGTATGCACAGTTTTCTTTTGACTCTGGTGAAAGCTTTGTTGTAAGGAGCTGGATTAATGGCAAAAGATGCTCCTTCCCATCGAGGTTCTAGGCGGCATGCCTTCAGATACCTCATGAATGAATTTGTGATGATTATCAAAGGGAACCCCCACCTACAACTGATTTATTTGAACTTGAAGATTCTTTGAAAACCCTAACCGAGAATGGAACCAAGATAAGGGCCATAACTACTGAACTTGATGGAGATAAAAGGCTGTTGTTTAAATTTTTTCGAAATCTAGTTAGCCTGATGAAAGGTGACTTTACTGTATTAAAGTATCAAGATGTGTTTCTGATTCATCTTATGAATAAGGGATACAAAATCAACCTGTGAAAGTACATAATTCACTATATGTGTGAGTTGATCAAGGTCACATCCAACTCCACCTCTCTATTCTACTCTCGTCTGATTTTAGCCATGCTTATTACCAAAGGAGTAGTTGGACCCAATGAAGAAGTTCTTGTGGATTGCAAGTACTATCTCTCTAAACCCATCATCTGGAGAATGAAGATTAATTGGAACCCTTGGAAAAGGGAGTGGGTGGAATACAATGATAATATTTATGGGAAGCTTAATCTGTGGATTAACATTCAAGGCCGAAGGACATTTCTGATCTTGGTTTGGTACCAGATGAAGTTGCTAAGTATTCAGAAGAAGAGGAATAAGAAGCTGAAGTACCTCAAAGGAAAGAAGTTGTTGTTGAGGAACAAAGGCCTATTATTCCTATTGTTGTTATTAAAGAATAACCTCCAATCCCTAGTGTTTATATCAATCTAGAAATCCAACCCGTGGTTGAAAAAAATCAGGTGTGATAGAATCTGAGCAGCAAGTCATGGAAGAACCTGTTCTGGAAGAACTCCCTATTATGGAAGAGGCTGTAGTAGAAGAAATCTCTGTTATGGAAGAGGCTGTAGTAGAAGAACTACCTGTCATGGAAGAACCTATTCTGGAAGAACTCCCTGTTATGGAAGAGGCTGTAGTTGAAGAACTCCCTGTTATGCAAGAAACAAATCTAAAAGAACTCCCTGTTATGGAAGAAGAAAATCTGAAAGAACTCCCAGAAGAACAACCTATTCCTGAGATAATACCCTCTACTGAAGAGAGGATAGAGATAGACTTTCAGTTTTATAGACAAGAGATGAATGAGTAATTAAGAGATGAATATGTGAATTTAGAACTCGTTCTTGAGACTCTAGATCCTGAAAAGGAAGCATCTGTTGAGGGGGAGGAAACCCAAAATTTTGAGACTAATGAAGCATCCCATCCGGATGAGTCTAGTCTTGTGGAAACTCAGTATAAATTCCCTATATTTTATGATGTGAGTGAGTCCCAAAAAGTTACTGCCACTGGGATTGATCTCTCCTCTCTGTTTTAGTTGATGTTAGTTTCTAACATTGCATCTGAGAAAGAACCAGAACCAGAACCTGCCCTTGTACCAACTCCTACACCTGAACCTCTACCTGAATAGCTGTCCTTTGTCAGCAAGGATTATTTTAAGGATTTTGGAGACACTATCTTGTTTGGAGTTGAGAAGCTATTGAAATCCCAACCTCGTGCTGTGAAAAATATGAGTGAGAGATATGCCTCACTACTTTTAGAGAAAATTATCAAGCAGATCCAACCCAAAATGCTCCATGAAATTCAAGAAGTTTGAGTTCAAAATCAGTTTCTCAGTGGTGAAGTCTCAACCCTAAGAAGCATGGTGGAAGATATGCATAAACAAATGCATTCCAGATCAGAACCTGTTGCTGCCTCTCTAGAACCTTATGCGTCTCAAATTTCTCAAGATTTTGTGTCTCAGATTCACCCTTACCTATTATCCTTTGATGAAAAGATTTCATAAAGGCACAAACAGTTTTTGAAATAAATGAGAGAGCTTGTGGTGAACTTAAATAAACTCACTGATGAATACACTGGCTGTCTTCAAAAGGTACTAAACCAGCTTAAGTCTCTAACCATAGTTGTCAAAGCTTCTCATCCCTCTGGTGAATCCTATACACCTTCCTTGGATAGTTATTTGCTCAGATCGATAGTCCAATAAGACCTTCAGAATTCTTTTAATGGCTTCACTGTGACTTCTTTATCTAAAGTTATCAAGAACAGTGATAGAGTTCTTGATCTTGTGGAAATTCATTCCAAAATTTCCAATGATGCCCAGTAGGAGATCTCTATGAAATTGGACTTCTATTTCAACCATATTTTCTCCAAGACTGATATGACTAACCACTTCAAATACCTTTTAGAGAATATGAGAATTCCTCCTATAACCCTAGCCTTTAAAAACCAAGTCTATAAGCTAACCGAGTTTACCATATTGTTGGACAAGTTCATGGAAAACAAAGATGATTTTGAAAAGGCCATGCAGTATGGAGGAAATATTATTGAAGACTTCATTAAACTTATGATACCATATATTCATGTTAAAAGTACAGAAATTGTTACTCCAGCGGCTGCTCCTCTCAGACCTGGATTACCTACTTTCACTTCTGCCTTAGCTTCAACAACCATGTCTGTTGGCCAGGCTCTTAGTCTGATCAGACCTGTCATCCTTGACCAGCAACTGCCTCGATCTTCTACTACTCCAACATTGGCTCCCTTGATCTTCGAAGGTCTCCCTTTACCCTCTCTCTCCACCACATCTCTGCCTTCTTCCATATCAGCCACTGCACCTATGGATTCCTCTTCTGCTGCTGATAAGGCAAAGAGAATTCCAATCCTTGAAGAAGACCAGTGCTTACTACTTTTTGATGGGGATGCCATTGATTTTTGTATTTCTACTTTATGTTGTACTACACTCTGATTACTTTTAATGGAATGTGAACTGATTACCCTCTATTATTTTTACTTTTGGATAATCCCAAAAGGGGGAGAAGTTATATTTTATGTTATATTCTCTATAGTTGCATCCAATTTACACTCTTACTGTACATGATTTGTGATCATCAAAAAGGGGGATATTGTTGGACTCCTCATGTATTAATCATGTTTTAATGATAAAAAATCTCTTTAATTATCACATATCTTATTAATGATCACAAATATCATTTAACCCAGTTCAATCCTATAAATTATATCCAATCATGTGTATTTTTGTTTCAAGTTCTCTCATGCTTTATAATGGCTAAGCTCAATCCATTTAATGCATATTACTGTTTAAGTCTGAATACAGTTATTTTCCTAAGTACAAGACACTGTGAACAAGACATCGTGAAGCTCAAACACTATTAACAGGACACCATGAAGACCAGACACTGTGAGCAAGACACCGTGAAGCTTAGACACCATGATCAAGACACCGTAAAGCTCAGACACCATGAACAAGACACCGTTAAGATCAGACACCGTGAGCAAGACACCATGAAGATCAGACACCGTGTTCAAGAAACCGTGAAGATCAGACACCGTGAACAAGACACCATGACACTCAGACCGTGATACTCAGACATCATGATGGAGACACCGTTTTCTCAACTTACTGTGACACCGTTTCTTAAACTATTTTTTAGCCTTTCAATTTAATGTTTAATAGTCATATTTGATGCCTTTAATGCACTGACATAATTAATGTTTCCTTGTATACTTAGTACGAGGTACAAGGTACGAAGCACATGGAACCTGTCGGCCAAAACCCATGCATTCGAAGATAAAAAGTGGAGAGTTCCCAACGACAAAAGGAATCGATATTGAACGAAAAAAGTTTGTGTGAGTACGACCAAGAAGAACCCTTTGCACGTTTTTCAAAGAAATCACTTTCACATGCATGCAATCCGACCTTGCTGAAGAACACATGAAGTACACTGGAATCCAGAGAACATCCTCATATTATCAAAGCTTGTGGAGAACACAAGCTGAATCGTGACACTCTGTTTTTCAAGACAAAAACCAGAGAAGGACTGAGAAGCATTTCTGTTCAAACCAAGGAGTCCAGAGATGCACTTCAAATAAGTAGAGAATTATAAACTCATATATACTCTCTCTCAGTGATTCTTTTACTTTCCTTTCGAGCAGTGTGTCTGATCTGTATATTCCACACACACACTGACTCTTGTGCTAAACTGAAGGATTTCTAAATCCCTACACCAAACTCTCTATCACTGTTTACCCATGAAAATTATGGAATAGGTCCTTGTGTGACTTGGTCATTGTTTTTTTTACCCATGAAATCTGTGGAAGAGGTCCCTGTGTGACCTGTACAGTCTGTATACTATTGTTAACCCCGATCCAGTGTGTGGATTAAAGTTAATTTATATAAAATGCTTGGTGTCAGATGATCACCAAGTAGAGTGGATTTGGTCTCAACTTGAGACTGAACAACTTGTTTTATATCCGCTGTTTTGTTTAATTTAGCCTTCTCTGTTTTACTGCTTTACTTCATAATCTAGAAAACTCTAATTTCAATTTGATAGTTAGTCTTGGAAAGAAGTTATAACTGATTTGTCTTAGTAGGATAACTTCAAAAGTAATATTAATAATACATATTAAGATTACTTGGAATTAATCAATCTTCTAAGAAGTTGTTTAAATAGTGAAACTCTTATAACAGTATAACCTTGATTAACTGGGATATATTTGAATTTGTGGAAAACCATTTCTTTTAAAATAACATTTTTTGTGACAAAAATTTTTATATTCACTCAATTCACCCCTACCATCTTGAGTGAACTACTCCGACCAACACACGTATTACATTACTCAATATTGTGTACATACCATATAGTTCATCTTTTTAATTTAAGGGTGTTCAACCTAGATAACCATAAATTTTGATTTATTAGTGAAACCCTAAAAATTTGTATACTCATTATTTTATTGTAAGTAATTGTTGATTACTTTTACACGTTGATGTAATAAATTTAATTGGTAACATAAGGTAATGTATTCTTAATCCATTCTTTTCATATGATGAATTTATATGACTTATTAAGTGATAGGTGGGCCCCAGGATTATGTATCCTCTCGATGAGTCACTAGTTCTAATGATAAAAAAATGGTTTGGGTATTTATTGTATTTATTCCCTTTTATGAATGATTTATTCGAATAAGGGATTAGAAATATAGTTATGCCATTGGAAAATATATTCCCATTCATTATGAGATCATTTATTGTTAGCATGGTGTTTATTTGCTTCCATTTTGGTGACATCCATGGATTATGTTTTGTATCCCTTTTATGGAATCATTCTTTTATCTTCTATTTCAATATTATTTATTTCATTATTATTCCATGATATCTTCCTATTTAAGTTATCCCATATTGATCATCTAACTTCAACCCTTTTTTATATTTCCTCATTTCCACAGGTAATGAATATGATTTCTATGTATGAAATTCTAAGGATGAAATTTATCAAGGAATAAGGACACATTTAATTAATTGTTTTATATACCTAGAATTTTATGTCCTCATAATGTAATGTAGTTCTCATGTACATATGTATTCTCTTAAGTATTTATAAACTTTGGATTTAATGTTTGTTATCTCTTTTAATTTGATTACAGTGTAATAAATAACCTACTAACTCGAGGTTACAGGGACTAAGGCTATTACATTGATGTTTCCCAATGAGTTTTCCTTTGGATTTACCTGGTTATATATGATATTTTAAATCAATTATTCATTATTTTATAGGGAATATATTTATAGTACTTTTAGGGAAATTCCATAAAACATTCTCATGCCACCAATCATGGTTTAGATTCATTTTACTACTTGATGTTTGGGATTTTATAATGGATTTTATTTTATTTAATCTTTGATAAAAATAGAAAAAGGAAGGGTAAATCCGTATCAAGGTTTGTGTCCCCAACAATATTTAACTATGTACTTGGTGTATGTGAAATAGGGTGTGTTTGTGTGATGTCTTGGGTTTGGGTGACATGAATTGGGATAATGGATTCCCCATATTACAATATTCACATGGATGGTCCTTCTTGTCCATGATGGGATATTTATACCCTATAAGTGATTTTAGGATTTATTGGTGACTTCCTCACTATGGGGTAGAGACAATATTTTTAATTAAGAGTTACCAAACTGGTCATCAGGATTGGGATAAAGTTTGAAAAGCTTATAGAAAATTTATTTAATCTAGTGTAAAAGGTTTGAATGGAATAGATCTTTTAGAGCATTAGCATTGTGACTCATGAGTCCAATGGAATATAAAAATCATCTTTTTATAGGTAGAGGGAGGGTTGATGTAATTCCTAATAGTTTTTAGGTTGTAATATTATTATTTATGTTTAAATTTTAGATACGATGAGTTTTTCATTTTATGAATTAGGTCATAATTTGTGAATTGAAGAATTTTAAAATAATTAAAAGGTATTTTATGGATATGGTTTGAGGGTCGGTGGAGGCCTTAGGGGCTTAAGTGTATGTCAGAACAATTGCTGATTTGTTAGGATCTTAAACATTTTCAGCATGAGGCTATTAAAAATTTGACGAGTCATTCACACCATGAATAACCATTATACGATCCAATAAGGAAATGAATTGGGGGGGGGGGTGTGGGAAGTCCCCCTCCCCACTTAAGTAGAATAATGTGTGAATGGTGTTCACACCATGAAATCAACATGAAAAACAAATATCCCATCAACTTATGGCTTTTACATGGTGTGAATCCCCTGTACACACTATGAACTAATGATAATATTATCCTTTTTGGGGGGTTTTATTATTTTCACTTGGGGTCTTTTTTTTGGAACCCACTCATGTTACCAATGTTTTGGTTGACTGAATTAGAGGGAAGAGCCCTATTCATCTCTCCTAACTCCCAGTTTGATGACCCTTCAATATAGGTTGATTCTTAGAGATTTTCATATGGATTTTAGGTATGATCCCTCCATTTCATCATCCATTATTTCTTCTCATTTATAGTTTTTTCTTTAATTTGGTTTTGGTTAGGATCTTATTGATGATTTTAATTATATCTTGGTAGAAATTTTCTTTATTGATGGGGTTTTCATGGGCAGTTTCTAAAGAAGGTCCCCGGGAGTCGACAACATGCCATCTTATACCGTTTTAGATTAAGTATGTCATTCCACTAAGTTTTTTAGTGTTTTTTTCCAAAAATGGATGAAATTTATAGTTGAACGAGTGTCGAGTGATAATAATTTTTATATAGATGGTGCTAGTGGGGCGCCATAGACAATCTTAGTGAGGCGACGAATAATTTAAAGTGAAAATGAACCTTTGTGAGTTTTCCCCTAGTTATTCCTATTTATTTTAGTTTTAATTATAAATTATTATTTTTTGAATTAATTATATGTGATAAATAACATAAGGTAGAAGCTTTAGTGAATGTATGTTCTTATATGTGGAATAAAAGATCTTGGACAAGGCTCGACAGAGCTCTGTGTGGATGGTAACTCCTAGATAGAGGTAGGTGGTCTCTCTATTACAAGATCATATGTATATTTCTAAATTATTTCATGTCTGCATTTATGATCCCTGGGTTTAAGTAGAATGTATAGGGACATAGAATGCCCAGATGAAGATATTTAATGGAGTTTGACCTCCTATGCATGGGAAAAGTCATCTTTAACACCTTGAGTGTTTGGGATAACCAAGTGACTATGCCCTTAAGGGTAGAGTTAGTTGGTTGAGTTGAGGATAGACCTTTTCAGGTCTTGGGGAGAAAATAGTGATATGAGTATAGGTTTATTATTTCCCTAGGGCTAGTAGGGAAGGAACTAGAAGTTGAGGCATAGTGGGGAGGGTGAGATAGACGTTTTTCTAATGCTAAGTGGGAGTACCCCTTATGAGTGAGGTATAGGGATTATTGATAACCATGACTGAGACAATTTCTTCAGGACTTGGACTATATAAAGAAGAGGGGTTTACTATGAGTGATGGGTTGGGAGATCACCCTTAGCAGATGTGATATGAGACCTAAGTGTGGGTAATGGGTTTTTTATGGGATGTGTAATTATTATGATATGGGGACATACAACACGACAACTTGGAGTGATACCTAGGTAGTGAGACCAAGAGTGTTGAAGGATGTTGATAATGATATGTACCAAAACATATGGTATATGTAAGATGAGAATTTGGGAAGTGTTATCACCTATGAGTGATGAAAACAAGATGGTATCATTGAAAAAAGATAAAGACAGGTCTATAGGACCTAGTAGATTCCCCGATTGGTGATGTGAGATGTGTTGTGACGAGGGGCCTGATTTGAGTGGTTTACACATATGTGATGACATAGTGAGATGTGTGATGGGATAAAATACCTAATTTTTGTTTCATTAATGTTTTTAATCATGTGATGGGGATAAGTGATAGACCCAGTGGAGGAGAGGATCCCCAAGTTCGACCCACCAGGAGTTTAGATAGTGGTGGATGGAGTACCGTGGGGGAGACAACGTCCTCCTGTTCTTTATGTGGTATTTCCTAAAATCATGGATCATGGGCAATGTAACTTTCCATGAGTATGCTTGTGTTGAGGACAACTCATATGAGGATGGCTCATCATATGACATGTGATACAGATGATGGACATGTACTTGAGAGTGATGAGGCAATGTTTCTAGGTAAGGGCATATGACCATTCCCTATATCTTCGAGTATGGGGTTGAGGCTTGGATATCACCATACCATGAGTATTTGGGAATGAGTTGGGTATCATGTATAATATCATCATATAATAATTCAATGAAATTCGAGATTATGTAGAAGTAGGTAGGGATGACCATTATGGTGGATTAGAAATCACATGATGACCCGATGGGGACATTTATGGTGAAAAAAACGTGGATTTTGGCATAACAACAAAGAAGGATTGATTAGGATCCCTAGTGTCCTAGTTAGTATATAGTGATCTGACATGCATGGGGTTGTGGCTGATTGGTTAGCACACGATATCTTACCCAGTTGTGTGACATGTTTAGTAAACCTATTATATTCATATTTGGGATGGTGTATACTATGGGAACTTGATGACACACTATCGAGATGTATTTATCAAACCCTAAATGGGAACTATGGTTTTATTTCATACCTTATGTCTGATTTTAGGTCCAATATGGTATTTATATAGTATCATACTAGAGTATCTTGATGGAAGTTAAAGATTGGGTGTGCGTGGACTAGGGTTGTTAGTATATTCGATGTGCAAGTCTTTTAATTCAAGTTTATTTTGTATATTTGATCAGCCTAGTTGGTGATCAGTTGATGTGTGTTTTATATCCATAGGTCTATATTATTATATGATTTTTCATGTTATATTTTGATATAGTATATTGATTATTTATTTATGCATACTCTAATGTTTATGTTATGGATGTATTGTTATTTTTAGTAAGTGTTTGATTATGATTCAACGGAATACTCTACACATTATATAGACTAATCAATCACCACTAGTTGACAACATCTATCATACAAGGAGGCACATTTTATGTAATATGGTATTCCATATCATATGGATATTTTGTGCATGGGAATCACAATGTGGTATCATAGATTTTTTTAATATTACTATTATAGAGATGTGAGACATATTGTTTGGGAATGTGTTGGATCTTGTGACGGACCTCTGACTGGTTTTTCATGAACACCTTTTTAGTTGGAAGACTTGGTTACCAAGGTGATAAAATTTTATTCCTTATTTTAGTTGTTATAGATGATGTTTTTATTGAATATTACGTGTTTTCTAAAGATTTTATTTTATTGTTTCGTATCTTGAACCATTGGAAGGTGGTCCAACATATGATTCAAATTACATAAGCCTTATTGTGTGTGATTAGATTTTTTTATATGGGGGTTTTATTGTTTCATATATCAAAAATAACTTATATAGAATTATCATATATAACATTTTAGTGGAATTCTACTCAATTAAACCAGAATATTACTTATAATGATAGGTTATGTGCATATTAGTATTGGATGTTCTCCTATGGAAACTATATAGTCACTTTGTAAGAGAAATTCATAGTGACCCTTAGTGGGATGGTTAAGGGATCTTTTTCCTTAGAGTTGGATCCCATATGGGTTTGGTATAAGAGTTTTTTGTGAAAGGAAAGACTCAATAATAGACTGGGTTTCCTTGAGGATGTGGGTTCAGAAAATCAAAGAATTAATAATAAACAATATATGTTTTCCCTATATATTTTCTTGGTGGAATTATACTTTACTAATATAGGTATTTGTGTGGATATCTCATGGGGGTTGAGTAAAGGAATTGATATTTCCTTTTCAAGTTATCAAGATTGATTTTTACGAGGGAAGAATCATATTTATGCAAGGAACTATTGGTTTTGGATGTGATTTCAAGTGGTGTAGTGGGAGTGTGGGAAAATACTAATACATTTAAAATGAATCCATTGTATAATTTGAATATGTATTTATCCTAGGAAGTGGTAAGATTCTTGGGCTGCTGGGTGGTCTGGAAATCTAGTGGAGAATAACCAGTGGGTTAGGATTCTGTTCATGGGTTAGATGGAATATGGCACTATGTAGTGTGAGTCAAGTGGTGAGAATGGGTTGTATGATTGCATACTCTAATGGGGTTGGGTTTTATAGTTCTATAGAACATGTGGAAGGGTTCTCTATGGATTATAGTTCTTTTAAGAGAAGAGTGATCATTGGTTTTTTTGGGAATATTCTCTAAGGGAATGCACGTGCTGAGTATATGTAGTTCTGATTGAGTTATGGGTTGGTGAACCGTCCATGTGAAGCTATGTTAATAATTATTTAGGTTGTGGATGAATCCAAGAAATATTATAGTGGTAGTGTAGTAGTGATTTGTTGATGGGAATGATTGACACGAGTTTTGATCCTTGATAGGGGTGTTGTTAGGGAGGTATAGTGACATGACCCATTTAGGCCGGTGTTTGATAAGAGGTGTAAGGAAATCCATATGGTGGGAGAATACTATTGGATTTAAAGGTAGATGTTCTTGGTGATCTTGGAATGAGTAAAGATATTATTTTGTGTTGGTGCTTAGGTATGAGTGATTCAGTCACATTTAGTCATTATTGGTTATAATGTACTAAAAATTGGCAATGGAGATTGGGTATTTGGTTTAGTGTGTGGTGATAATGATAATCCAATAGTGGGGAACATTTTATTAGTCATGGGTGAATGATTCATGAGTTAGATGGGTCGTGGGTGTAGTGATATCTATTGTTGGGTAGTCTAGAAATCACATAAATATTGGTGTAGGGATGATCTGACTTTTTATAGTTCCTTTGTAAATTACAGATTCAGAGTTTAGATGCAGTGTTAGTGGGATTTGGTGCATTGACCTTGGGCTCGAGGTGGAGTTGTGGGATTTGAGAATGAGTCTAATAGATGGTGCATCGGTAATCATGGTGAGAGTATGGTGAATGGTCTATGTTATTAGTGGTCTAAATATGAAATTAAACTGAGAGTTGGGTTAAAATATCCGTGTTTATATTGGTTTAATTATGCGGTTCCTTCTACTGTCAAGGTTTTGTGAGTAAGAAATGTGGTAGATCTTCAATAAGTGAGGTAGAGAAATTTCATGAAAAGTCATCTAGAGCTGGTTTGAATGGTGCTTTGGCAAGAAGTTTGATGTAGTGAGGTGAAAATAACATCTGGTGTGTTGTTCAGAATGTAGTTGGTGGGTTAGAGGACTATAGGAAGTGTGTTTTTGGTAGGCCATTCATATTGGGGATCACCATTTATCAGAATTGGATATTATGAGATAATCCTTCTGGTGGGAGAACTATTAGCTTTGGGATTAATAAATGGAATATCTTGATGTGTCTTAGGGTAGGAGTTTGTGGTATTCACCATCTTGGTGGTAGTGTTTTTAGGGATCAGATGTATTATCTTATGGTGAATAACACATTTGGTGTTTGGAGTGGAATAATGGAAGTATGTTTGGAATTCAATCATAAAATGTGGTGAGTTCTTGGTGAAATAATGACAGATAGATGTTAGGTTAGATGGTTGGAGGACTACTATGGATTATGCATAATGAAAATCATTATGGTGGGGAGTTTATAATGCCCCATTTATTTTTGAGTCATTACATTTTAGATGAAGTTTTATTTTTTTTCTATTGGGGCTTCATTTGGGGAACTAGGACTCATATTAGTAATTCATGTATTTAGACATGTTTAGATGTTTTTCTGGATGTAGTGTAAGTCTTGGTGGAGGAATCAAGATCTTGGGTGGATTTGAAGTAGTTCTTAGGTGGTTAAACTATTGAAAAATTTCAATAGTTGAAAATTCCTGGAATGATGGGTCATTTACACCATTATTTCCCCTCATGCAGTCTATTTAGGACTTGAATGGGGTGGAAATGGTAAGGCCCCTATCTAGGTCCATTCATATTGTTAATGGGGTTCATGTCATTTTATCATTAGAGTAAAGGGATGAAACCTCTTCCTTGGGTCAATTCACAACATGAATCCCCTATTCACACCATGAACTGACAATCACATCCTCATTTTTAGGTACATTCACATATTTTAACCAATTGAACTTTTTAAGGTGCCCCCTCAAGGTCCCCTTGTTTTTGGTCAACCAAATAGGTGGGACGAGACCTCTTTTGGATTTCATCCCTCCCCCTTTGATTCCACTTCAATCTAGGTAGATTATTGGTGATCAACAAAGGAGATTTCATATATGTTGGTCGGAGGAGGTACGAGAGAGTTGATAACATTCAATCATTTTCTATTTTGGTTGAGGTTTATAATTACCCTCTTTTATTTATGTTTTTCCCAAAATTGGATGGAATTTATTGTTGACTAGGTGCTAGGTGATATCTATTTTCACAGGATGTTTCTAGTGGTGTTCCCTAAATCTTCGAGGTGTGGTCCAAAGCAGTTTAGTGTGATGAAGAGGCTCAATATGTTTTATCTCAATTGTTCCTATTTTGATAAATTTTAATAATTAATTATAACTATCTATAATTAAATATTTATGGCTTATGGCCTGTGTCAAGAGCTTGGGTGGAGGTATGAGCTTGGATGAGGCATGGATGGGTTTGGAAAAGGCTCAATAAAGATTAACATGGATGGTAACACCTTCTTAGAGGTAGATGGCCCCCATAATACAATATCATATGAATTTTTATAAAAAATTTCATGTTTTCATACTTGTTTCATATGTTTGATTAGAACTCATTGGGACCAGGGATGATTAGAGAAACAGATAAGATGACATGAAACCTCCTATGCATGAGAAAAGAGTTATTTAGCACAATGAGTTTTTGTGATTTCTCGATGACTATGTCACTAAGGGGAGAGGATATCAGTTGAGTTGAAAAAAGAGATTTGGTAGGTCTTTGGGTGTATGAAATGATGTGGGTATTATAGGATGGTTTCCATAGGGCTATTGGAGCATGCATGAAGGGTTTAGACCTAGCGTTATGGGTGATATTTCCATTCATCTCACACCTAATGAGAGACACTCTTATGTGGGTGGTCTGAGGATCAGTGAGTTCTGTGTGTGGGATGATTCCTCTTGGACTTTATGCACATGATAGAGATGGAATTACTCTTAATAACACTTTGAGATATCCCTATTAAGTGATACAAGATTAAATTTTGGTGTGTCATATGGGTTTTGTTTAAGACATAGAATTACAATTCCAAGGGAACTTAGAGAGTGATTGGTTGGGGTGGTCCTTAGATAGAGGGACCATTACTGTTAAGGAATCTTGACTAGGATGTAGACTAAGACATATGATTATTGTTATAGTATCGTTTAGGATGTGTTGTCATTGATATGTGATGTGTATGAGATGACATCAATGAATAGAGATCAAGGTGGGCCTGGAGGACCCAATGGGAACCCAAATGAATCCGGTAAATCATGTTGTGATGCAGGGAGAAGTTTTAATGGCTATCACCATTGTGATGAGATTTGAGTTATGTTATGGGATGTAAGACCTATTTTCAGTTTCTTTTTTCCCCTGACTTTATGATTGTGATAGATGATGGACATACTGGGGGAGATGATCCAAATGATTTACCTTATTTGCATTGAGATGACATAGGCTAGACTTTTATGGTATAGATATAGTCCTAATGTACTTGATGTGACCCTTGCTTAGGCTGATATCATAGATGATGGAACTTTCCTTGAGTAGGATTGGTTTGAGGACCACTAGTGTGGGGATGGGCCATGATGTGACACAAGATATATATCACGGACCTTGATTTAGTTATGAGTAGTCGGTTGATGTAAAGACACTTGAATATTCCATATATCTTTGAGTATTAGTTCTTGATTTTAACACCCTACCATATTTATTTGGGTATGGGTTGGGCATAGAGTGTAGTAGCATGATATTAGACGATGATGGAGTTCCCACTTAGGTTGAAGAAGGTAGGGTTGGGAATCTAGGTGCCTTTTCTTGCACATGATGACCCAATGGGTACACACATAATGTAGATATAGTTGATTATAGTATGGAATGGAAGATAATATAATTAGGTGAATTGGTAGCCAAAATTGATTATAGATACTTGATGAATTGAGAGTATTCATGGCCTCTTTATCACATGACATCCCACACACTTATGTGACATGATTATTTGGCATCATGCAAACATGTATACGATGGTGTATACTAGGGGAACTTGGTGAGACCACAATGATATGTATTTCTCACACCTTACTTCGGATATCCAGTGAATATATACACCTTATGTCTTTTTTTAGTTTTACCTTGAGATATATAGAGGATCAGGCTGATGTAGCTTGACAATTTTTGAATACAGGTTGTGTGGGACCTAAGGATGAGATTAGGGATACTATGAATGTGTTGTATTTTTAGATTATTTTATATATCTGATTATCCCAATAAATAATAAATTAATGTGTATGGTGTAAACTTGTGTATTCATAATAGTATTCTTCTATTTGGTACATTTGGATATAGCACTGTGTTTATTTATTTATGCATACTATGATGCTTATTTTATGAATGATTTGTTATTTATACTATATTTTTTACTCTAATTTGTGGTAATAGTCTCCTAATTATATGGATTAATAACTATTCTCTATTGAAAAACCTCAAGAATATTAGGAGGCACACTTGAGGTCATGTTTCACTCCAATTCATATGAGTGTTATGGGTGGTGGTATTACAGTTGATGGATTAATTTTGAATAAGAGAAGCCTTTGGATCCTTAAGAAATGTTGTGGTAAGAATTATATTAATTATTTTAGTAGATTGATGATAGATGATTGTCTCAACTTTTTTGATATTTTTAGTAGATCAATGTTTATAGTGGATCCTGGATTATTATGTTTCTTATGGGGGAAATTCTATTTTCCCATCGATAAAAGATATGGGTGGTTTATGGACCTCAACATTGGAAGAGATATGTGATTAATAATTTGATTACTAGTGCTATTATAGTCCAGTATGATTGGAATATGGATATAAAGCATAATTATCTCTATAAAAAATTTTCATTATAGTTAGGGATTATATGGGATTTGGGAGGTCTCTTGGAATTGGATTTTGGAAATGGAATATGAGAGTTTTCTCACTTATGTTACCTAGGATAGACATCCGTTCCATCTTATCTCAGATTTTGAGTTTAGGTATGGAATAGTAGGATGTGATGATGTTGTTTTTCAATAGATTTTTATGCTAAGCGAAGAGAGGGCTCTGTTAGGGTGACTAGGACCTTGTGTGTGAGAGTTATAATACAGGATATGTAGGGGCTGTGTAATGCTAGAAAAGGGTTAGGGATTGAGATATGAATTCCATTAATATTTCATTATTATACAAACTTAGTGTTGATGTACCATTCCTATTAGATGTTTTTGATCCTTAAAAAATGTATGATATTATAGTGGAGTCGAAGAGATTAGTCCTCAGTGATATGACTAGTTTCCATAGGGTGTGAACATGAGTCATAACCTATTTAAATTCATTAGTTAATCAATGATATTACAATGAGTTGGTTTATAATAGTCATTTACTCTAGGTTATTTCTATGTGGAAGATCTTATATGATATGGTTGGTCATTGTATGGGTTAACCATGTATTAGATCCATTATAAAATGGTTGGTTACTCCATGAATGGAAAAGGGTTGGGTCCTAAACAATATAGCCATGATTTCAATGGGAGAGAACTGAGTTGGGTCCTCTATTTAAATTATGATTGTACATTATTGAAAATTTTCAAAGCATATTGTGTTCGGTGTTGTGGTGGCCTGGTTAGCACAAATTACCTCAACACATTTGTTTCATATTACATGACCCATATTTTCTAATTTTCTCATACATACACTGGTATATTATAACATATATTAGGGGATCTATTTTTGGTTCATACTAATATTTATTTTCTACACCCATAAGGTGAACCCTGGTAGATAAATTCTACTTATGATAGGTATGAAGGTATGAGAATAGGCTATAAAGGCGTTCAAGTTATTATTTCTTGATGAGGTATGCAAGAGATATTGAGGAGATGCTAAAGGTTTGTGGTGGATTGTCTTAGTGTATTTTCTTCTTCTTTAAATACCATATGTTATTATCCTTGTGGGAAATAATAATTGATGTATGTGACATATGATAATATTTATACATTAGATATAATATATGTGTCTGTTTATTTTGTGAGTTTGTTTTTTCTATGAATACATATATTTATTCTGATGAGTATTTTGGGGTGATTTTCGGTTATTTATTTATTATTGGTTACCTATGTTGCTGAGTGTATAGTGTCTATAATGTTTATCTTAGATTCTCATCATAGTTGAAAACATTTATCATATATATAGGTGTACATGAGTTCACATAGTTTCAACTATTTCTTACAATTTTTGAGTGATCTAGGATATTGTGTAAAATCAATAATCCCTTGAAAAGGAATAATAATTGAGAAGTGGATAATAAACAGAATAATGGTACCTTAGATCTCATGTTTCAATCTCATGAGGTTATAAACTCTAGAATGGACCAAACAACTTAAAAGCACTAAACGATGGAGTACATAATAATAAGACCATTTTTTGAACCATGATGAATAAACTCAATGTATTTTCTCTCCTTGTATTGGTCATGAACTCCCATATATATCTAAAACACAATATTGAATATGATCATTTTCAAAGAAACCACTAGTTAAAAAAACCATGATGTTGTTGGGTCCCAAGAGTTGTCAATGGTATATCAAACATTATTCTTTTAGATCCAAGACCACACACTACCTTGATAATTATGATCAGTAAAAAATAATAAAATATTATGTAGTTCCACTAAACCATGGTGTGGTTTATGTTTAAACATTTAATATTATCCATTTCCCCTCAAGTAACCTCTAAAATCACTCTTACTTCCTTATAGAAAACAAAATAAAAAACTATAAGACCATAAAAATCTATGCATTTATATTTAGACTTTATAAATGATACTCATCTTCAAGAATAAAATAAAAAATGAAAAAGGGTAAATACTTTTGAAAATAATAAAATTATTCATGATACCTATAAAACATGTTTTTTACATTAAAAGACTTAAACCGAACATATAAAAAGAATGTTTAGTTCCAAACAATTAAACTTGTCATCATATCTCAATTAAATTTATGAATTATTGTTAAAAAATAAATGGGTACTAACCATGATTATGTTACTCTAACTCCCATATATATTCTTAAAAACCACTATTACTCTATAAAATATGAAAAAATGATGATATTTCATTACACCATGATAACCAAACCATTTGAAATCTATAAAGGCTTATCCATGAGGACACATTCTTCTAAATATCCAACTCATCCCAATGCATGACTTAATAGATATCAAGAAGATATGTTTGAAGCCATGACACCAAAAATATGTCATGTATTTGATTCACCTATGATGGAAACAATAGTTGATATTTTACCTTTCCTTGATACTTCAACACCTAGAAGGGACAAAAAAATCATAGAGAATGATTTATACATATAATAAATATTAATTATCCATAATAAATAGAAACTGTAACAATATCTAATTTCAAACCTCAAACTCCAAACCTACTCCATTGATAAATAAAATATTTTTTATTTTTTTAAGTAACCTTTATACACTCTCTAAATACCTTCACTATAGTATCCCAAGGATGTGAACATCTAATTAGATGAATTATAGTAAATATAACATTATATATATTCCTATGACCTATAGCATTATAATTTTAGGGATGTGAGAAAAATAACTAACTGAAAAAATATATATATTTTTTACTAATAGACTTTTTTACCGTTGTATATGCAACAAATAATCCATAACAATCTGTTAACATTTATTACAAATCATCCACAAAATATACTCTTATAGACACATCATACATATTAATTTTCTTCATAAATTGGGGAAATGTAAACATAATAGGGGGTGATCTCAAAAGATCAGTAAAGTGAAAATAAAGAAATAAAAATACATCTCTAGCAACAAAATCATTTTACATTGATTATTACATTATTTTTTACATGAATATCTATCAAATAAAACCAAATGATCTGGAGGTCAAGTGTATTTGGAATACTAGGTACATAAAACAACAGGTGACCAAAATAACACTTCTTTATTTTATTCTCTATAATGAGATCCTAAATCCCATCGACCTCCAAAAACTATACATGATAACCCAGGGAATACAAAAAAGAAATTTGTATGCTAAAAATCTGAGTAATGGATTAAACATGATAAGGGAGCATAATGTGAGAGTCAAATGTATAACATGATATCATAAAATAAAAGGCTCATGTATAAAAACACTTGAGAATGACATAAAGAAAAATATCATAATATCAAAACAACATGGGAGATGTGGCTATAATACAAATCATGATGTGAGAATAAGGCAAGGCTAACTACTATGACAACATTACATGGTGGAAAAAGATACACAGTGGATTAGGTTTTCTCTTTAGTCTAATATATAATGTCTCATGGGAAATAATATTATGCAATGCATCAGAGTTTTATCTAGTTGCACCTAACACATCTTATTTATGATAATGTATGAAAAAAGGAAATCAATATCAAGGGATAATAATAATAAAGTTCATAAAACATTCATTATATCACAATATATAAAAAAGAAGTAAGTTCCATAAAAATATTATCATCATAATATCAAACCATATAGAGAAATAATAAAGATTGAATCATTGGATCATATCCCCATTGATTCTTATGTGACATCAAAGGATGTTATCGTAGATAAAAATTGCCTTCAAAAGATCACATGGATCATTTCTTCGGGAAAGTGCACTTTTCCATTGGAAATTAACCTTTTTAAAACTATAAAATTCCAAAATATTATTGGAAAAATTTTATTTTCAAATTTTTTGTGGTATGTGAAGAAATATTCAATGATTTGGGAGTTCATTATGATGGTAATTTTAGTTCATGCTTTATAATTTAGAAGTAAACATTTTTTTCACACTTTAAAAATAAGTAAAAAATACCTCATTCAGAAAAAGAGAAGAATATTCCTATTAAAAAATTTCTTAAAAAGTAAATAATTGGTAAAATTGATTTATAAAATAATAAGATAATATTTAAAATATTATTGAAAAATATTTTTAGAAAACATAGATATAGAAGGAAAATGAGTTTAGACCGAAGAGTAAAATAACACCAGCTTTCATTAAAAAAAATCATTAAATTTATTAAGTACTTAAAATGAGTAATAAAAATGGAAAAAATTTGTTCTCCAAAAATTAATAAAGGGTAATAAAATAAAATAGATTTATCAAATAATTATTATATAATTTTCTCAATAGAAATTCAAGCATATGAAATCCTCATTAAAATAATATTAAAAAATAAATACTTTAGTGCTTTGTTTTCTATTGAATCATAAACCCCATGATAACATCAAAAGAAACTTTAAATATGTTAAAGATAAGGATATAAAAGATATAAAATGTCAAAGGGTAAGTATATAAACCACATAAAATAAAAAACTGGTGAATATGGCATGTGCCTAAAAAAATGTGAGATGAGAAATCCCTTACCTCAAGTCCAAAATTATTGTGTATGTCCATTATATCTTATATAATAAATTATATCATTTTTTTTCATAAGAACCTTTTATAAGTTTAATAACTTATACTTAAACCATTTAAAATATTTATTTTAATTTTATATTTAATTACTTAATCAGTTATGTTCACAGTGGGTGTTTTGAGATTGTTTATTTCATTATTTCAAAATTGATTAGATGTGTCGACCATGATAAAATGATTCATTTTTGAATGATATAAAGAATTATAATCATGAAATAATTATAATTTTTATGAATTAATTATACTTTTAAACCCATCCATTAAATAGGGTTATGAAAAATGAATTACATTATAATATTGAAGACGATTGTCCGTACATACGCTTGAGTAACATTTCCATTTTTAAAGGATAATTATTGAAATAATATAAGAATTAGTTTACCTTAATATAATTCTAATTATAACATAAATAAAAATTTATTTATTTAATTAAACTTATTTATAGTATCAATGTGATGTGGTTATGAAAAACCAATAACACCGCTTCATGGAGATGGTTATCCTCACGTACACAAGATCAACATTATTATTTCTTCCATGGATGGAAAGGTAATAAATTATGTGATATATTTTATTGAAATAATTATAAATATTTCAACAATATCATATATATATATAGTAAATCGATCGTTACAACCATCCGTGATAGGCGGTGATGGAAAATGAATTATATCAATTCTTATGGCGGTAGTACGTCAAACACATGAACAATGAGTTATTTTCCCATTTGATGGAAGATGAGAAAGATATTGTTCATTACATAAAAACAATAGTATCTTATTATATTTGAAATACTTATTTCACTATATCAGTATGGTTGAAAAAGTTTTGAAGGGGCTAGAAAGGGAAATAAAATGAAAATTCTTGGTTAAAAACCATATCTCTTCTTTGGAAGACTTATTTTAGTTTATATATAAATCCATACTAAATTCGTTTTTAGTGAAACCAAGGCCTATAATAAGATGGGAGGGATTTAATTAATGTATATTGGAAAGTATTTTAGGAACTAAAAGGATTTTAAAGTTGAAATAAGAGATGATGGGAGGTACCCTTTTATAATTGATGAGAGGGGAACTTTCTTAATTACATTAAATATTAAATTAATATAAATTAATTTCCATGGAAAAAAGAACCAAAATGATTCAATTTCATTATTTTATTATTATAGGTCAAAATAATATCATCAAAAAAAGTATGTATAAGTTTAGATTATATTTTTCATGTCATCTCCTTGTTTGAACCCAGGTTATCCCTTTTTGACAATTACTATGATAAAAGTTTTACTCTTTAAGGGTCAATGTAGTTACTATAAAAGTAAAATTTGACCATAAATGAACCATATTAGATATTTTTAAACATATGAAAATAAATTATACAAATATTGTATTTTTATGAATTTTAAATTGTTTTAAAAAATATTATTTAATATAGAATATCAATAATATTAATTTTGAAACTATTTATTTAATTTAACCTCAAAGACACCAAGAAAAAGATAAAATTCCAATATTATCTTTTCAAAAAACCAAAATAAGATATATTTATCTATAATATTAATGGAACATCATAATTCAAATAAATTCTATAACTTTTATTATTTTTAAAAGCATTTATTTTATTTTTCTACTAAGTGAATAAATACCATGTCGACGTTGAGTAAGCATTTAAGGTAATTATTTCACTCGTAAAATTTGGAAATAAATTACTATAAAAAAAATTATCTTTAAAATAAATAATTATAATTTATATAACCTTCATTTTTATCACTAGGTAAAAAATTTAAAGATAATAAAATAATGAGAATGAATTTTTTGACTTTTCATTGCATATAATATTATAATGTTCAAAACCATAGACATATTCAAAAAGGTCATATATTTATATTTCAGATGATTATGGATGAAATATACCCATAAAATAAAATTAAATCATGTTTTAGGGTTATTGTTAGTCCTTATTATATTATTTTTAACCTTAATTAACCAATTTCACCTTTATTTGGGAAAAAACAATTCAATAGGATTACTATTCACAATGACTAAGAAAAGGAACCTATTTACTGAATCAAAACCTTATGAATCCAAATATGAAACCTATTTTTTGATATTGAATTTATATAAGTGGAAAAGTATTATTTAATATTAAATCAAAAAACGCAACAAAAAACAATTTTTCAGAAAAATGCCTTTTTAGTATAAAAATGTTTTTATACCAAATTAAAGTATAAAATTCATTAAAAATATCATAATTAGATAATTATTAATCAAAACGAACTTTTTTATCTTAAAAATTATCAAAAAAATAATTTTATATTGTAAATAATTTAAAAGAAATTATAATTTCCAATAAAATTATTATTTTTCACTATTCATTAAAAAATCATCATTTTCAGAAAAATCACAAAATTTGAACTTCAGTTAATTTTGATATTCTAATTTCAAAAATGATATTCATTTTTCAAATAATATTTATAAATTTCCAGAAATTAATTATAACCTTCTCTCACAAAAAGTAATAAAAATGATTTTTGAAGTTAACATATTTTTGAAGCATAAAATGTATATATTAAAAATTGAGTGATTATTTCCTAATAATTAATCAATACATATTTATGGATTCAAAATTTTTTATGTAAATTTCATAATAGGGTTAATTATATTCATACTCAATGGATTAATGGCCAAGTTATCATGCCCATATTTAAATATTAATATTTTTTTGTTCGTTTAAGCTTAATGTTACGCGTCTTGTAATTTATCAAACATAATACCCTTTAAAAATAAATGTTTATTATATTCTCTCATTTGATAAATTTTTCCCCATAGTTTTAACTATTTCTTCATAATCTAACATTTTACATGTGAAAATACCTTGGTGGAAAACCCACATCGTAAGAAGTATTGTTATAAATTTTTCTTGAAAAGAAAGAAAATGAAATATAAAGGTCATTTATAATAAAACACAACCATGTTTCCAAATAGGATAACATTAGTGGGAAGTAAAAATATAGACATGGATGAAGAAAATTAACTTATAAATGATTAAATTGGTAGAAAATGTTGTCAAAAGAATGTTAATGACCACAAAACCAAAAATCAATAAAGGATTTAGCAGACAATAAATTAATCTAAAAAATAATCTAAATGGTTTTTTTATTTCCAAATTTTTTTCCTAGTGTTGAGGAATTACATTACCAACTAGACTAATAAATTAAGGAAATATATTTATATTACTATATTAATTTCATCCTTTAATAAATTTATACATTAATCTCATCTTGCTCTATAAATGAAAAATAAGTTGAATTTTCATGCCTAAAGCACTAAAATCAACTTCTAACAGATCACATAATTCCACAAAAGGATAATAAGCTATTCCTATTTTTTTATTTAAAAAAATTAGTTATCACAAGATAAGATAATTCCAAAAATGAATAAAACATCTTACGGGGAAATAATGCATTATTCTCCAAATTTCAACAGTTATACCCAACATTCAAACTAAATCATTACATAAATAAATATCCTTAGAATTCGTTAAAATATTACATTCCAATACTGAAAATAAAGTATTATAATTATTTAATTTTATCTTCTCCCAAGATAAATTTAATATTTATATCTAAATAACATCAATCACTCTCAAAGACTCATACAAAAAATGTATAGCCCCAAATTATAAAATCTCCAAAAATAGACTAATTATTTACATAAATAACTTGAATCAACATAAATACATGTTGAAATAATGAATTAATATGAAATATATTTTAAATATTATTCCTCAAATAAAACCCCACAATATTCTATTTACAATAATCCCATAATATTCCACAAAATTAAAAGTATATTCTTCAGAAAAAAAATTAATCCCTTAATCAGCAAATCAATTTTCAATCCCATGTTAATTATTTTTCTAAAATATGTTCTGAAAATCAACTTAATATTTATCTATCAAAACATTTTAAGTAGATAAATTTCATACTAACCTGGACATCATGATGGAAATTGGAAGAACCTCCACCAATTTCACCCTTTGGTTGTGGGTTCAGTACCTGCAACCTTTCCAGATGTGATGGGTTGTCACTTGGTTTTCATGTTGTCCTTTTTATAAAATTATTGGAAAAAATTATTTGATAATAATATTCACAATTAACCGAA
This sequence comes from Viscum album, assembly GCA_963277665.1. Classification (NCBI taxonomy): domain Eukaryota; kingdom Viridiplantae; phylum Streptophyta; class Magnoliopsida; order Santalales; family Viscaceae; genus Viscum; species Viscum album. The sequence goes on from OY728159.1 coordinate 1,442,383,218, forward strand.
ATCGTATAAGGTTCACAAAAATATGACAAACATCCTTTAAAATAAAAGTAATAATCAAATAACTTTTTTACCTATAAGGATTTATATATATGTCATTATTTTCTACAAAATAAAAACAATATTAGCTAACCATTATTTTATTAACTTCAATCGTATATTAAACTAATGGTTTATTCATACATAATCACATGCCATTAAATTAATGTCTCTTAAAATTATCACCTTTTCTCTACACCAATTTTCAACAATATCGATTGTATCTAGTGTATGTTCTTTTTCCAAATATTGAAAAAAAAACCCTACTATTGAACAATCCTTATGTGTTTGATAATTCTAATAATCAAAATATTAGTGATTTAACATTTTTTAATGATTCAAAAATACTAATACATAAACACATCAATTATTTGAATAACGTAGGTCCTTAAGAGATAATATTTGGATAAGGGAATTGAATAAAATAATTTCTAAGTAACCCACACATATGACATTGAACTATAAATGGTACCATATGCAAAAATTAATTTTACTCCATTTAACTCTTCATTTTTCCTTGGCAATTAATCTATGACCTTCTTTTTCACACATAAAAATTTCCTTATTCTTTTAATTCATTCCCTTGATTGATCCTTCCCATATTCTCAATACATTAGAAACTAAATCGTATTTCTTTCATGCTATCTTCCACTTGAGATCTATGAAAAATATATCATTCTATTATTTGGAGAGTCCTTGTGTTTGTGAAGGTGAATGTTTTTAATCATATATCATGATAATTGGTTAGGAAGAATCACAACATCCTTCATTCAAATTATTTTATAATTTGGTTTCTCATCAACAATTTTTTCTTCACATTCAATGTTAATCCAACTCTATATGGTTCCCTATATTGACTAAAACCAATAAGCACGATATGAGATATAATAATCATAGTGAGAAACCCTGAAATATTATTCATAGTATGTTTAAATCACAAAACCTTCCTCTTAATCAAAGACAAATTAGGTTTAACCAAGACCATCCATGGCGATATCTATTTAAATCATTCATAATTATAAATGAAGAAAATGTGATTTAACCCTAGAATATTCCCCGATAATGTCAAAACAGTTACAAAATAAGGGCATACTCACCATTAAATATAATTATTGAAGTTATTTACTCAGTTATATCTTTTTAGAGTTGTTACCCTTAGATACAACTATGCCAATTACATGTTCACTTGTATCCATATAGGGATTTATTTCATGGAAAATCACATAATCTCCTCCTTAAAAAATCTTTGGGATGTTATTTTGTACATAGAATTATCCCCTTGGTTCTCACTAATGTATTATATTCCAAATAACAAAAAATAACTGGACCTTTATCTAATACCAAAAATAGTGACCAAATACTTTTAAATATATTTCTACAAAAATTTTAACATAAATATCCATCAAATACCACTAAAGGATCAACATGTCTAGTGTCTCTAGAATACCAGATAAAAAAATATTACATGAATACAATAAAATATATTTATTTTATCCTCCATAATTATCTCCTAAATATCTTTGAGCTCCTAAAACTGTATAGGATAAACTAGGGAATACATAAAAGAAATGGGTGATCTTAAAGGCCCAATAAGGGATTAAACATGAAAAGGGAGGAAAATGTGAGATTCAAAGGCATGACCAGATATCATAATAGAGAATCCTCATGAGTAATCATGTGGGAGCATAAAATAAGGAACATGGTACCCTAATATCATGGAAATGTGTGTGATATAAAATCAACACAAAACTTGACATAATCATAAGTCAAGGAAATTTACCAAGATAATATCACATGGTGGATAGAGTCTTATAGTGGATTAGGTTTAGTCCCTAAACCCATACATGATGTATAATGAGGCTAAATATTTACCCAACTCATTGAAGTTCTATCTGAGTGAAACTATCATAACTTGTTTATGATTATGTTTAATAGATAAGGAAATCAATCACAATGCATAATCATATGAATGTTTATAAAACATTCATCATATTATAACCCATGAAATGGAAATAGGTTTCATAAAAATCTTGTTATCATAATTACAAAACATTCATCGTATGATAATAATGATAGTATCATTGGATAATATCTTTAGTAAAACATAAGAAACATAAAAGGATATAATCATTGATGAAAGTTTATGTTAATGATCAATTTGATCATTTATTGAGGAAAAACCCATCTTCACATTAAAAGATCCTTTTTAAAATCTATTTTTTATAATATTAAGTAAAAATATTTATTTGAAAAGAATGTGGAAAAATTTTAAAATAAGAAATAACATACTGAGTGGTCGTGATGGTTGGATGTAACGCCCCGATCCCAGTTACCCAGAGTCAGTGCATTATTACATAACATTGGCATGATCACAAGAAAGATCAAATCTCGAAAGACCGATTGGTTTAGTAGCCTTGGAAACACTAGATATATTCATAAGTTTTACATTACATCATAAAATGAAAAACTACTACAACAACATAATGTTTCCACAATCCACACTATTAACCCCTCATAAAATCCCTGCAGGTCATTCATAACTTACTTCTTCACATCCTGGGAAAAATAAAAGATAGAAAAGGGGTGAGCTCAAATGCCCAGTAAGGATAACAATATAGTGGAAACTTTCATAAATAAGAATAAACATTTAAGGCAATGTATAACTAAAACAAAAGCCTTTTAAATATGAACTTTCAACATGGTATGGCATAAATAAAATTAAATAATTCCATTTACTTATTCACATGGATATTCTACTAATCGAATAATCACATGCAAAAATCAATAACCACTTTCATAATGTTGGAATGCATAATGCCAGACTATCATAACCACATAGCCAAGGCCTCGTGCCAAGACTACAAATAAGATTTTGTCAAGGACTTGTGCCAAGACACTAGTTTGTCTCATGAGACCTACCGATGCATCGAGGAGCTATAGCGGGCTCCACCCGTCACATATTAAGTCCAATGCATTCCCATATGAAAAGGTTTAAACATAACATAAACATTCGTATTAAAACTAGCATACGAAATGTCAATACTTTCACCATAAACTATGAATGGTATAAAAATAGCACATCCACAGTCAAACATATCACAAAACCTTCAATACAATATAGAAGTTTTGTATCATAATAAATCAACTTCAAATAATCTTAAAATCCATCAAAGGATGTTGACATAGATGAAATCAAAATTCTTTTAAAAGAAATATCTCCTTTTATTTTGAAATCATTTAAGATCCATATAAAATAAAACATTTTCTTTGAAAATATTCTTATAAGATTGTAAGGTAAGCTTTGAAGATTTTATAACGGCGGAAAATAGCTGCACCCGCCGTATAAGTCAAAAAAAAAACATTCTTACCTTAATTCTGTCGAAAAGGTTAAAAAGGACCTTGTTTTGAAAACGATCAAAAGATTCCTTTATAAACCACTTATAAAAGTCAAAAAGGGTATAAATGACTTTAACTCATATTCTAGTAAATAGTAAAAATGTTTTGAAATACATTTGTAAGAAACATGGATGTGGATGATAAAGAGATCCCAGTAGATTATTACGTATAAACAACCTCGGATAATGAAGAGATTGTAAAGTAAACCCTTACCTTGTACTTTTCCTTGGTTGGGGTAGGTTAAACCACCTGTATAATGGTGAAATATTTGTTATTAAATTATACAAGAATCATATATAATAATATGATATCATATATGATCTTTTAACATTGATTTGTTAATAATATCTTAGAATTATCGTCGTTTCGGGAGTTAACTTACTCATTTTCTTTTATATGATTTGTTACATAAGCCATGGTTGTTGTATCTTATTCATATCCAGAATGCTATCTAGTCCTTAAACATCATTTTTAAATCATCAAATGATAATTATACTTGAATGGATACGATGGAGAATGAATCTCATCGCGTTCGTGGAGACGGTAGTCCGTACGTACGCACGAGCGACAATATCATTCTTTCAATATTAGAATAATATATAAATGGATGGTATATCATATATACAGAATCATTAACATGTTATATTTATTATTTACATGAGTTACACATCATTATTATACCCTTCCAAATAATATTATATTGAATAACAATTACACCACGACGTGGAGACGGTAGTCCGTACGTACGCACGTATGGTGACATGTTATTCAAAGGGTGGATAGAATACTGAATATGGTTGTACCATATTTATAATAACATCACAGTATATGTGAGATATTGGAGTTATTATTTTATAATGGTAAGAACAAAGGAAGAAGAAGTGGAAGAAGAAATGAACTTGGAGAAGGGTGGTGAAATCATTACCTCTTCTTCGGGTTCTTCCTTTTGATTTGATCAAAAGGGCTCCTTAGGTTTGCTTTCTGATCGAACTAAGGCCTTTAGGTTGTAGTGAGGGATGTTGGGAGAGTATTTGGGCAGAGTTTGGCCGAAACAAAAGTCTTTGAAGGTGTGAATAAATGAGAAGGAGGAGTGCCCTTTTATAAGAGGGGTGAGGGGCACCTTTGGAAAAGCTAGAAATATTAATTTATAATAAATTCATATTCGGTTTCTAATGGCTCCAAAGCTTATTATTCAAAGGATAAGGTGGGGATAGGTCTAAAACCACTCAACCAATAGAATTTAGACAGGTTTGGGTACTTATATTAACCTTATCTTTAAGTATTAACTCTAAGTTAATTAGTTTCACTTTTACAATGTCTCTTTGTATTTTTATATAATATGGTTAATAAACTTACTATATACATCCAAGCGACCCCCAAGTGGTACATTAATGATAAACCTATCATGATATAAGTCTCTTGGCCGAACCTTATATTTTTAGGAATTTAATATTAATTAATAATATAATATTTGTTTTAAGAACTCTTTTATGTCAATTTTGACACTATTCAATAGTTGATTTTTGTGAAACTCATAACAGATTGATTACTTCGAAAAAAGTCAATTAAATCAATCCTAATATATCATATTATCCTAGAAAATTAGTTTAATTCATTAAAAGTTTCATATTATATTTATTTGGTTATTTATAATATCAATTATTTTAATTTTTCACTATTATAGTAATTACTTCATCATCATTGTGTCATAAATAAAATATATTATTTAATGTCTAAAAATTATAAATAAAATATCATTATGTAGGAAATCTTTTTATCTTTCTAATGAATATTTATAATCTAAAATCCAACATATATAACCCTATGTAACAATTGTTTTTCGAAAAGATATATGCTTGTGTCATTTTTGTATTCATTTTAACTTAATTAAAATAAAGTGTCATTATCACTTACAAGTGGATCCATGGGGTCCCAAAATAGACCCAAAGATTCCCATGGTCGACCATGTTTCAACCAATAGGGTTAAGACACGTTTTAGGGTAATTTAGTATTATTATAATATTATTTTTTAACCCTTATTTACCGGATTTACCCTTAACCATGGAAAATAAAATATTTACCGCAGTAATTATTCAAAATGTCTAAAAATAAAAGTTACCTATTTACACAATTTGAACATCCTGATTCCAAATATGGAATCCATTTTCCTAAATTCAAAACACAGAAGTGGCAGAAATTAATTTAAAATTAATTCCCGCTGTCAAAACAAAAAGCGTGTTTTTAAGAGATAATAACTATCAAAAGATTGACACTCGTTTATGTTCGGTTTAATTGTAAAATTATGTCCAATGACCAACATTATATTAAATGGTAAAAATATATTCTAAATATACTTTAAAACCACTCAAATTCATAATTTATCACTATTAATTATTTTGATTAAAAAAGTTGTTTTTAATTAAAACTTAGTAATTTTCACTATTCATCAAAATATGAAAGTTATCCGAAATGTACCAAAATTTCACCTTAGGCTAAATTCGATATTCCGAATCCAAAAATGAAGTCCATTTTCAAATATAAAATATATATAATTTCAAAAAGTAGGTATTACTATTCATAACGGCTAGTTTGATTAGTTATGGAGTGTTAGAACTTGGTGTTGCGTACAACACACGCTATCACATTATTCAAAGAGAAGCGTACCGTAGAAGCTTGGGGTGTTACATTCTCCCCTCCTTAAAATAATTGCGTCCTCGCAATTTCTAGGGTATTACAGCATAAAAAGACTCGGGTGGTTCTTCATCATAAGTTCCTCGGGTTCCCACGTTGCCTCTTCCATCTTATGGTTTCTCCACAAAACTTTTACCAGACGCGTCGTCCGGTTTCTCAGCACTTGTTCTCTCGTATCAAGAATCTTGATGGGCTCTTCGCAATAAGACAGATCGGGTTCCAGTTCTAATTCCTCACAGGTGAGTACATGCGTCGGATCAGGCATGTATTTCCTCAATAGAGATACGTGGAACACATCGTGAACTTTGGAGAGACTTGGCGGCATTGCCAATCGGTAAGCTACAACCCCAATTCGTTCTAGAATTTCGAAAGGTCCGATGTACCTGGGACTCAATTTACCTTTCTTACCAAAACGTATGACTCCCTTCCATGGAGATACCTTCAGAAAAACATGATCACCGACTTGAAATTCCAAATCCTTCCTTCGATTATCGGCATAGCTCTTCTGCCTACTTTGAGCTGCTTTGATGTGATTTTGGATTACTTTCACCTTTTCCACCATTTCCTCCACCAGTTCTGGGCCTACAAGTTTTCTTTCACCAACGTCATCCCAACAGGTTGGTGTACGACATCTCTTTCCGTATAACGCTTCATATGGTGCCATCTGAATACTCGAATGGAAGCTATTGTTATAGGAAAATTCTACCAAAGGTAAATATTGATCCCACATACCCTGAAAGTCAAGTGAGCAAGATCTCAACATGTCTTCTAAGGTTTGAATAGTCCGTTCTGATTGTCCGTCTGTCTGAGGGTGGTAAGCAGTGCTCAAATGAAGTTCAGTATCCAGGGATTTCTGAAGACTTTTCCAGAATCTTGAAGTAAAACGGGGATCACGATCAGAAACAATCGATAGGGGTACTCCATGAAGTCTCACAACTTCATTAATATATAGTCTTGCTAGACGTTCCAGGGGTAGATCTTCTCTTATAGCAAGAAAATGTGCTGTCTTGGTAAGACGATCAACAATAACCCATATTGCATCATTCCTTCTAGGAGTCTTTGGTAGCCCCATGACAAAGTCCATCGTAACATTGTCCCATTTCCACTCCGGTATGGGAAGAGGTTACATGACTCCTCCAGGCTGTTGCCTTCCATCTTTCACTTGTTGACAAACCATACATCTTGACACAAAATCAGCAATCTCCCTCTTCATGTTGTCCCACCAAAAATGTTCCTTCAAATCTCTATACATTTTGGTTCTCCCAGGGTGTATAGAGAAATTGGAACTATGAGCATCATCCAGTAATTCCCTTTTTAGATCAGGTATATTGGGAACACAAAGTCTCTTCCCGAATTTCAAAATTCCATCTTCATACACAAAGTCTCTCAATCTCCCATCATTCACACCTTTAATCTTCTTTTGGAATTCTTCATCATCGGTCTGAGAACTCTTAATCCTTTCTAGTAAAGATGGTTTGGCAACCATTTGAAAAAGCATTGATGTTTCACCTTCCCTGGTTATTCCCATGTCCATCTTCACTAGATCCATGAAAATTGGATCCCTTTCAATTCTCATATTGTTCAAAACTCCATGGTCTTTTCTACTCAAAGCATCTGCCACCTTGTTTTCCTTCCCTGGGTGGTAGTGTATCGTACAATCATAATCCTTGAGTAATTCAAGCCATCTCCTTTGCCTCATGTTGAGTTCTTTTTGTGAGAAAATATACTTCAAACTCTTGTGATCAGTATAAATCTCACATTTTTCACCATTGAGGTAGTGCCTCCATATCTTCAAAGCAAAGATCACTGCTGCTAACTCGAGATCATGAGTAGGATAGTTTTGTTCATGAATTTTCAACTGTCGTGATTCATAGGCAATAACTCTATCATTCTGCATAAGGACACAACCAAGTCCTTTCTTCGATGCATCACTATAAATAACGAACCCATCATTCCCCGATGGTAGAGTCAATATAGGAGCATTGACTAATATTCTCTTCAGTTCTTCAAAACATTCTTCACACTCTTTTGTCCAAACAAATTTAACCCCTTTACGTGTGAGCTTCGTTAATGGGTTAGCCAATCGGGCAAAATTCTGGACGAAACGTCGATAATAACCTTCCAAACCAATAAAACTACGTACCTCAGTTATACTTGTCGGTGCTGTCCATTCTTGGATTGCCTTGGTCTTAGAAGGATCAACATAGATTCCATCTTTAGAGACAATATGGCCAAGAAAAGAAATCTCCTGAAGCCAGAATTCACACTTGCTAAACTTCCCATATAATTCATGCCTCCTCAGAGTCTTCAAGATAATGCGCAAGTGATTTTCATGATCTTCGTAGGTTTTGGAGTATACCAGAATATCATCAATAAATACCACCACAAATTCATCGAGATACTCCTTGAAAATTCTATTCATCAGATCCATGAATACAGAGGGTGCATTAGTCAATCCAAACGGCATTACAGTAAACTCGTAATGCCCGTACCTGGTTCGAAATGCTGTTTTCGGAATGTCTTCCTTCTTCAAACACAACTGATGGTATCCAGATCGAATGTCAATCTTTGAAAAGTATTGAGCTCCATGCAGTTGGTCAAATAAATCATCAATACGAGGTAGGGGATACTTGTTCTTTATCGTTATAGCATTGATCTCCCTGTAGTCGATACATAACCTCATAGATCCATCTTTCTTTTTAACAAAAAGAACAGGGGCTCCCCATGGAGAAACACTAGGGCGAATAAATCCCTTATTACTCAATTACTCTAGTTGTTTCTTTAGTTCGACTAACTCTACAGTGGCCATTCTACAAGGGGTCTTCGATATAGGCCTTGATCCAGGAATCAAATCAATAGAAAACTCAACTTCTCGTTCTGGAGGATGTCCAGGTAAATCTTTCGGAAATACATCTACAAATTTTTTCACAACAGGTACATCCTCTATTTGAACATTCCTTTCCTCACCGACAGTTATTTCATTCTCTTCCTCCCCAATAATTGAATTAAGTTGAGCTACTGGGGGTGGATCTAAATAAGAATTAGGTGGTGACGATTCTGCTCTAAAAATAAGGTGCTCCTTATCATTATCATCAAGAATCGTAACCTCTTTCTTCTTACAATAAATCTTCGCATCATAGTCCGAAAGCCAGTCCATACCGAGGATTATATCAAACTCAATCATAGGTATGACGATGAAATCAGCAGATAAAGAAAATTTATGTGCTCTAATGGGGACTGATTCACAAAACTTTGTTGCAACGATACTTCCCTTAGGAGTTTTAACTGACAACTCCCTTATTAAATCAAATTGGAAATATCTAATTTTCTTAGAAAACTGGGAAGATATGAAACAATGCGATGATCTAGAATCAAATAATGCATTTTCTAAACTTGAGGAAACCATTAAATTACCTGCAACCACGTCTTTCGGAGCTTCTACCTCAGCAGTAGTGATAGCATAAGCCTGGCCTTGATCCCTTGGCCTTTTCTGAGGTAAGTTCTCCTGACGCTTAGGACATGCATTTGCATAATGCCCCATCTCCCTGCAATTGTAGCACTGAACGTTGGTAGCTTCCTTCTTCCCCTTGCAATCATGAGCTTGGTGGCCTTTTTCACCACACTTGTAACAGACTCCCATTCCCTTCAAGCAAGTACCAGGATGTTTCTTCCCGCATTTACCACAAGATGGATATTCAGCCTTTCCCTTCTTCCCCTTATTTCCATTCCCAGATTGATCAGCAGGTCTCTTCTTCTCTTGCTTTGCTTTAAAGTCATAAGACTTAGGAGAATTCCTTTTCGGTCTTGATAGCACATGAGACAATGTCTTCGTACGATGAAAAGGATTGTGAGACTAACGCTCGACGGAGAAATGGTTTTAACCCATCAAAGAAACGATCAATCTTACTTCTTGGGTTGCGAATATAATCTCCAGCATACCTCGCTAACCTTGTAAAGGTAGCCTCATACTTTGTGACATTCTCATCCTCCTTCTGTCTCAGACTCAGAAATTGCCTTTCCATATCTGCTCGATGGTCGCGAGGGAAGTATTTTTCTAAAAACAGATCTTTGAACTCCCTCCATTCCATATTTGATACTTCATCATCTTCCTTCATGTTCTGAATCAATGACCACCATTGATCAGTATCTCCAGTGAGGCGGTAAACTGCCATGATAACTTTTTCCCTTTCACTGCTCCCCAAAGCCTGAAATATTTTCTCTAAGGAAAATATCCATTGCTCAGCTACTAAGGGATTTGTATTCCCATTGAACGTTGGTGGTTGTTGCCTCATGAATCGATCTAACATTGATCCTCCACGCTGCGGATCAGGGTGCTCCATACGGGTAAGGTTATTATTCATAACCTGAGTAAGTTGTCCCAGTATGGTGATTAGCTGATCAGCACCAGTTGCATCACCAGCCCCACTATAATTATCTTGAGCAGGAGGGAAATCCCTACATGGAGTGCATGCATTGATACGGTTTCCATTTCTTCCACTAGGCGCCATTTCTAAACAATGGCATAAACTAGATCAGTTTATGAATCAAAATTCATAATCCCATACTTATAAAACACTTAACATAAATTGAACTATTTATGGATATAATCCATAATCATAATAATGTTTTCTTTGAGGAAGTATATACTCATAATCCCTTAAAAATGATTTGTAAATAAAATGAGAGTTATCCTAAGCATATCCCCCGGGAGTGTCGTAACCAAGAGTGAAGCAAGGCCCGTTGTCGTGCACCAGTTCCCGTTCGAGTCTAGCTCAAAGCGGTGTTTTCGGGTTTTACCCCTAGGTACATCTGTGCCAGAGCCGCCTCCACCTGCTCGTATCCAGATAGGGATGTATTGCTTGGAAAACTCACAAAATCTCTACAATACCAAAATTTCTAGGAAGTTCTTCTATACTAATCCTCAAAGTTCATCTTAGGTCTACGTGCTCTAATCAGAGTTTATCTAAATCTAGCTTCCAAGGTTTGTACTAAACTTCCTCTGATACCAACTGTAACGCCCTGACCCCAGTTACCCAGAGTCGGTGCATTATTACATAACATTGGCATGATCACAAGAAAGATCAAATCTCGAAAGACCGATTGGTTTAGTAGCCTTGGAAACACTAGATATATTCATAAGTTTTACATTACATCATAAAATGAAAAACTAATACAACAACATAATGTTTCCACAATCCACACTATTAACCCCTCATAAAATCCCTACAGGTCATTCATAACTTACTTCTTCACATCCTGGGAAAAATAAAAGATAGAAAAGGGGTGAGCTCAAATGCCCAGTAAGGATAACAATATAGCGGAAACTTTCATAAATAAGAATAAACATTTAAGGCAATGTATAACTAAAACAAAAGCCTTTTAAATATGAACTTTCAACATGGTATGGCATAAATAAAATGAAATAATGCCATTTACTTATTCACATGGATATTCTACTAATCGAATAATCACATGCAAAAATCAATAACCACTTTCATAATGTTGGAATGCATAATGCCAGACTATCATAACCACATAGCCAAGGCCTCGTGCCAAGACTACAAATAAGATTTTGTCAAGGCCTTGTGCCAAGACACTAGTTTGTCTCATGAGACCTACCGATTCATCGAGGAGCTATAGCGGGCTCCACCCGTCACATATTAAGTCCAATGCATTCCCATATGAAAAGGTTTAAACATAACATAAAAATTCGTATTAAAACTAGCATACGAAATGTCAATACTTTCACCATAAACTATGAATGGTATAAAAATAGCACATCCACAGTCAAACATATCACAAAACCTTCAATAAAATATAGAAGTTTTGTATCATAATAAATCAACTTCAAATAATCTTAAAATCCATCAAAGGATGTTGACATAGATGAAATCAAAATTCTTTTAAAAGAAATATCTCCTTTTATTTTGAAATCATTTAAGATCCATATAAAATAAAACATTTTCTTTGAAAATATTCTTATAAGCTTGTAAGGGAAGCTTTGAAGATTTTATAACGGCGGAAAATAGCTGCACCCGCCGTATAAGTTAAAAAAAACATTCTTACCTTAATTCTGTCGAAAAGGTTAAAAAGGACCTTGTTTTGAAAATGATCAAAAGATTCCTCTATAAACCACTTATAAAAGTCAAAAAGGGTATAAATGACTTTAACTCATATTCTAGTAAATAGTAAAAATGTTTTGAAATACATTTTTAAGAAACATGGATGTGGATGATAAAGAGATCCCAGTAGATTATTACGTATAAACAACCTCGGATAATGAAGAGATTGTAAAGTAAACCCTTACCTTGTACTTTTCCTTGGTTGGGGTAGGTTAACCTCCTGTATAATGGTGAAATAGTTGTTATTAAATTATACAAGAATCATATATAATAATATGATATCATATATGATCTTTTAACATTGATTTGTTAATAATATCTTAGAATTATCGTCCTTTCGGGAGTTAACTTACTCATTTTCTTTTATATGTTTTGTTACATTAGCCATAGTTGTTGTATCTTATTCATATCTAGAATGATATCTAGTCCTTAAACATCATTTTTAAATCATCAAATGATAATTATACTTGAATGGATACGATGGAGAATGAATCTCATCGCGTTCGTGGAGACGGTAGTCCGTACGTATGCACGAGCGACAATATCATTCTTTCGATATTAGAATAATATATAAATGGATGGTATATCATATATACAGAATCATTAACATGTTATATTTATTATTTACATGAGTTACACATCATTATTATACCCATCCAAATAATATTATATTGAATAACAATTACACCACGTCGTGGAGACGGTAGTCCGTACGTACACACGTATGGTGACATGTTATTCAAAGGGTGGATAGAATACTGAATATGGTTGTACCATATTTATAATAACATCACAGTATATGTGAGATACTGGAGTTATTATTTTATAATGGTAAGAACAAAGGAAGAAGAAGTGGAAGAAGAAATGAACTTGGAGAAGGGTGGTGAAATCATTACCTCTTCTTCGGGTTCTTCCTTTTGATTTGATCAAAAGGGCTCCCTAGGTTGGCTTTCTGATCAAACTAAGGCCTCTAGGTTGTAGTGAGGGATGTTGGGAGAGTATTTGGGCAGAGTTTGGCCGAAACAAAAGTCTTTGACGGTGTGAAGAAATGAGAAGGAGGAGTGCCCTTTTATAAGAGGGGTGAGGGGCACCTTTGGAAAAGCTAGAAATATTAATTTATAATAAATTCATATTCGGTTTCTAATGGCTCCAAAGCTTATTATTCAAAGGTTAAGGTGGGGATAGGTCGAAAACCTCTCAACCAATAGAATTTAGACAGGTTTGGGTACTTATATTAACCTTATCTTTAAGTATTAACTCTAAGTTAATTAGTTTCACTTTTACAATGTCTCTTTGTATTTTTATATAATATGGTTAATAAACTTACTATATACATCCAAGCGACCCCCAAGTGGTACATTAATGATGAACCTATCATGATATAAGTCTCTTGGCCGAACCTTATATTTTTAGGAATTTAATATCAATTAATAATATAATATTTGTTTTAAGAACTCTTTTATGTCAATTTTGACACTATTCAATAGTTGATTTTTGTGAAACTCATAACAGATTGATTACTTCGAAAAAAGTCAATTAAATCAATCCTAATATATCATATTATACTAGAAAATTAGTTTAATTCATTAAAAGTTTCATATTATATTTATTTGGGTATTTATAATATCAATTATTTTAATTTTTCACTATTATAGTAATTACTACATCATCATTGTGTCATAAATAAAAAAATTATTTAATGTCTAAAAATTATAAATAAAATATCATTATGTATGAAATCTTTTTAGATTTCTAATGAATATTTATAATCTAAAATCCAACATATATAACCCTATGTAACAATTGTTTTTCTAAAAGATATATGCTTGTGTCATTTTTGTATTCATTTTAACTTAATTAAAATAAAGTGTCATTATCACTTACAAGTGGATCCATGGGGTCCCAAAATAGACCCAAAGATTTCCATGGTCGACCATGTATCAACCAATAGTGTTAATACACGTTTTAGGGTAATTTAGTATTATTATAATATTATTTTTTAACCCTTATTTACCGGATTTACCCTTAACCATGGTAAATAAAATATTTACCGCAGTAATTATTCAAAATGTCTAAAAATAAAAGTTACCTATTTACACAATTTGAACATCCTGATTCCAAATATGGAATCCATTTTCCTAAATTCAAAACACAGAAGTGGCAGAAATTAATTTAAAATTAATTCCCGCTGTCAAAACAAAAAGTGTGTTTTTAAGAGATAATAACTATCAAAAGATTGATACTCGTTTATGTTCGGTTTAATTGTAAAATTATGCCCAATGACCAACATTATATTAAATGGTAAAAATATATTCTAAATATACTTTAAAACCACTCAAATTCATAATTTATCACTATTAATTATTTTGATTAAAAAAGTTGTTTTTAATTAAAACTTAGTAATTTTCACTATTCATCAAAATATGAAAGTTATCCGAAATGTACCAAAATTTCACCTTAGGCTAAATTCGATATTCGGAATCCAAAAATGAAGTCCATTTTCAAATATAAAATATATATAATTTCAAAAAGTAGGTATTACTATTCATAACAGCTAGTTTGATTAGTTATGGTGTGTTAGAACTTGGTGTTGCGTACAACACACGCTATCACATTATTCAAAGAGAAGCGTACCGTAGAAGCTTGGGGTGTTACATTCTCCCCTCCTTCAAATAATTGCGTCCTCGCAATTTCTAGGGTATTACTGCATAAAAAGACTCGGGTGGTTCTTCATCATAAGTTCCTCAGGTTCCCACGTTGCGTCTTCCATCTTATGGTTTCTCCACAAAACTTTTACCAGACGCGTCGTCCGCTTTCTCAGCACTTGTTCTCTCGTATCAAGAATCTTGACGGGCTCTTCGCAATAAGACAGATCGGGTTCCAGTTCTAATTCCTCACAGGTGAGTACATGCGTCGGATCAGGCATGTATTTCCTCAATAGAGATATGTGGAACACATCGTGAACTTTGGAGAGACTTGGCGGCATTGCCAATCGGTAAGCTACAACCCCAATTCGTTCTAGAATTTCGAAAGGTCCGATGTACCTGGGACTCAATTTACCTTTCTTACCAAAACGTATGACTCCCTTCCATGGAGATACCTTCAGAAAAACATGATCACCGACTTAAAATTCCAAATCCTTCCTTCGATTATCGGCATAGCTCTTCTGCCTACTTTGAGCTGCTTTGATGTGATTTTGGATTACTTTCACCTTTTCCACCATTTCCTCCACCAGTTCTGGGCCTACAAGTTTTCTTTCACCAACGTCATCCCAACAGGTTGGTGTACGACATCTCTTTCCGTATAACGCTTCATATGGTGCCATCTGAATACTCGAATGGAAGCTATTGTTATAGGAAAATTCTACCAAAGGTAAATATTGATCCCACATACCCTGAAAGTCAAGTGAGCAAGATCTCAACATGTCTTCTAAGGTTTGAATAGTCCGTTCTGATTGTCCGTCTGTCTGAGGGTGGTAAGCAGTGCTCAAATGAAGTTCAGTATCCAGGGATTTCTGAAGACTTTTCCAGAATCTTGAAGTAAAACGGGGATCACGATCAGAAACAATCGATAGGGGTACTCCATGAAGTCTCAAAACTTCATTAATATATAGTCTTGCTAGACGTTCCAGGGGTAGATCTTCTCTTATAGCAAGAAAATGTGCTGTCTTGGTAAGACGATCAACAATAACCCATATTGCATCATTCCTTCTAGGAGTCTTTGGTAGCCCCATGACAAAGTCCATCGTAACATTGTCCCATTTCCACTCCGGTATGGGAAGAGGTTGCATGACTCCTCCAGGCTGTTGCCTTCCAGCTTTCACTTGTTGACAAACCATACATCTTGACACAAAATCAGCAATCTCCCTCTTCATGTTGTCCCACCAAAAATGTTCCTTCAAATCTCTATACATTTTGGTTCTCCCAGGGTGTATAGAGAAATTGGAACTATGAGCATCATCCAGTAATTCCCTTTTTAGATCAGGTATATTGGGAACACAAAGTCTCTTCCCGAATTTCAAAATTCCATCTTCATACACAAAGTCTCTCAATCTCCCATCATTCACACCTTTAATCTTCTTTTGGAATTCTTCATCATCGGTCTGAGAACTCTTAATCCTTTCTAGTAAAGATGGTTTGGCAACCATTTGAAAAAGCATTGATGTTTCACCTTCCCTGGTTATTCCCATGTCCATCTTCACTAGATCCATGAAAATTGGATCCCTTTCAATTCTCATATTGTTCAAAACTCCATGGTCTTTTCTACTCAAAGCATCTGCCACCTTGTTTTCCTTCCCTGGGTGGTAGTGTATCGTACAATCATAATCCTTGAGTAATTCAAGCCATCTCCTTTGCCTCATGTTGAGTTCTTTTTGTGAGAAAATATACTTCAAACTCTTGTGATCAGTATAAATCTCACATTTTTCACCATTGAGGTAGTGCCTCCATATCTTCAAAGAAAAGATCACTGCTGCTAACTCGAGATCATGAGTAGGATAGTTTTGTTCATGAATTTTCAACTGTCGTGATGCATAGGCAATAACTCTATCATTCTGCATAAGGACACAGCCAAGTCCTTTCTTCGATGCATCACTATAAATAACGAACCCATCATTCCCCGATGGTAGAGTCAATATAGGAGCATTGACTAATCTTCTCTTCAGTTCTTCGAAACATTCTTCACACTCTTTTGTCCAAACAAATTTAACCCCTTTACGTGTGAGCTTCGTTAATGGGTTAGCCAATCGGGCAAAATTCTGGACGAAACGTCGATAATAACCTTCCAAACCAATAAAACTACGTACCTCAGTTATACTCATAGGTGCTGTCCATTCTTGGATTGCCTTGGTCTTAGAAGGATCAACAGAGATTCCATCTTTAGAGACAATATGGCCAAGAAAAGAAATCTCCTGAAGCCAGAATTCACACTTGCTAAACTTCCCATATAATTCATGCCTCCTCAGAGTCTTCAAGATAATGCGCAAGTGATTTTCATGATCTTCGTAGGTTTTGGAGTATACCAGAATATCATCAATAAATACCACCACAAATTCATCGAGATACTCCTTGAAAATTCTATTCATCAGATCCATGAATACAGAGGGTGCATTAGTCAATCCAAACGGCATTACAGTAAACTCGTAATGCCCGTACCTGGTTCGAAATGCTGTTTTCGGAATGTCTTCCTTCTTCAAACACAACTGATGGTATCCAGATCGAAGGTCAATCTTTGAAAAGTATTGAGCTCCATGCAGTTGGTCAAATAAATCATCAATACGAGGTAGGGGATACTTGTTCTTTATCGTTATAGCATTGATCTCCCTGTAGTCGATACATAACCTCATAGATCCATCTTTCTTTTTAACAAAAAGAACAGGGGCTCCCCATGGAGAAACACTAGGGCGAATAAATCCCTTATTACTCAATTCCTCTAGTTGTTTCTTTAGTTCGACTAACTCTACAGTGGCCATTCTACAAGGGGTCTTCGATATAGGCCTTGATCCAGGAATCAAATCAATAGAAAACTCAACTTCTCGTTCTGGAGGATGTCCAGGTAAATCTTTCGGAAATACATCTACAAATTTTTTCACAACAGGTACATCCTCTATTTGAACATTCCTTTCCACACCGACAGTTATTTCATTCTCTTCCTCCCCAATAATTGAATTAAGTTGAGCTACTGGGGGTGGATCTAAATAAGAATTAGGTGGTGACGATTCTGCTCTAAAAATAAGGTGCTCCTTATCATTATCATCAAGAATCGTAACCTCTTTCTTCTTACAATAAATCTTCGCATCATAGTCCGAAAGCCAGTCCATACCGAGGATTATATCAAACTCAATCATAGGTATGACGATGAAATCAGCAGATAAAGAAAATTTATGTGCTCTAATGGGGACTGATTCACAAAACTTTGTTGCAACGATACTTACCTTAGGAGTTTTAACTGACAACTCCCTTATTAAATCAAATTGGAAATATCTAATTTTCTTAGCAAACTGGGAAGATATGAAACAATGCGATGATCCAGAATCAAATAATGCATTTTCTAAACTTGAGGAAACCATTAAATTACCTGCCACCACGTCTTTCGGAGCTTCTACCTCAGCAGTAGTGATAGCATAAGCCTGGCCTTGATCCCTTGGACTTTTCTGAGGTAAGTTCTCCTGACGCTTAGGACATGAATTTGCATAATGCCCCATCTCCCTGCAATTGTAGCACTGAACGTTGGTAGCTTCCTTCTTCCCCTTGCAATCATGAGCTTGGTGGCCTTTTTCACCACACTTGTAACAGACTCCCATTCCCTTCAAGCAAGTACCAGGATGTTTCTTCCCGCATTTACCACAAGATGGATATTCAGCCTTTCCCTTCTTCCCCTTATTTCCATTCCCAGATTGATCAGCAGGTCTCTTCTTCTCTTGCTTTGCTTTAAAGTCATAAGACTTCGAGAATTCCTTTTCGGTCTTGATAGCACATGAGACAATGTCTTCGTACGATGAAAAGGATTGTGAGACTAACGCTCGACGGAGAAATGGTTTTAACCCATCAAAGAAACGATCAATCTTACTTCTTGGGTTGCGAATATAATCTCCAGCATACCTCGCTAACCTTGTAAAGTTAGCCTCATACTTTGTGACATTCTCATCCTCCTTCTGTCTCAGACTCAGAAATTGCCTTTCCATATCTGCTCGATGGTCGCGAGGGAAGTATTTTTCTAAAAACAGATCTTTGAACTCCCTCCATTCCATATTTGATACTTCATCATCTTCCTTCATGTTCTGAATCAATGACCACCATTGATCAACATCTCCAGTGAGGCGGTAAACTGCCATGATAACTTTTTCCCTTTCACTGCTCCCCAAAGCCTGAAATATTTTCTCTAGGGAAAATATCCATTGCTCAGCTACTAAGGGATTTGTATTCCCATTGAACGTTGGTGGTTGTTGCCTCATGAATCGATCTAACATTGATCCTCCACGCTGCGGATCAGGGTGCTCCATACGGGTAAGGTTATTATTCATAACCTGAGTAAGTTGTCCCAGTATGGTGATTAGCTGATCAGCACCAGTTGCATCACCAGCCCCACTATAATTATCTTGAGCAGGAGGGCAATCCCTACATGGAGTGCATGCATTGATACGGTTTCCATTTCTTCCACTAGGTGCCATTTCTAAACAATGGCATAAACTAGATCAGTTTATGAATCAAAATTCATAATCCCATACTTATAAAACACTTAACATAAATTGAACTATTTATGGATATAATCCATAATCATAATAATGTTTTCTTTGAGGAAGTATATACTCATAATCCCTTCAAAATGATTTGTAAATAAAATGAGAGTTATCCTAAGCATATCCCCCGGGAGTGTCGTAACCAAGAGTGAAGCAAGGCCCATTGTCGTGCACCGGTTCCCGTTCGAGTCTAGCTCAAAGCGGTGTTTTCGGGTTTTACCCCTAGGTACATCTGTGCCAGAGCCGCCTCCACCTGCTCGTATCCAGATAGGGATGTATTGCTTGGAAAACTCACAAAATCTCTACAATACCAAAATTTCTAGGAAGTTCTTCTATACTAATCCTCAAAGTTCATCTTAGGTCTACATGCTCTAATCAGAGTTTATCTAAATCTAGCTTCCAAGGTTTGTACTAAACTTCCTCTGATACCAACTGTAACGCCCCGACCCCAGTTACCCAGAGTCGGTGCATTATTACATAACATTGGCATGATCACAAGAAAGATCAAATCTCGAAATACCGATTGGTTTAGTAGCCTTGGAAACACTAGATATATTCATAAGTTTTACATTACATCATAAAATGAAAAACTAATACAACAACATAATGTTTCCACAATCCACACTATTAACCCCTCATAAAATCCCTGCAGGTCATTCATAACTTACTTCTTCACATCCTGGGAAAAATAAAAGATAGAAAAGGGGTGAGCTCAAATGCCCAGTAAGGATAACAATATAGCGGAAACTTTCATAAATAAGAATAAACATTTAAGGCAATGTATTACTAAAACAAAAGCCTTTTAAATATGAACTTTCAACATGGTATGGCATAAATAAAATGAAATAATTCCTTTTACTTATTCACATGGATATTCTACTAATCGAATAATCACATGCAAAAATCAATAACCACTTTCATAATGTTGGAATGCATAATGCCAGACTATCATAACCACATAGCCAAGGCCTCGTGCCAAGACTACAAATAAGATTTTGTCAAGGCCTTGTGCCAAGACACTAGTTTGTCTCATGAGACCTACCGATGCATCGAGGAGCTATAGCGGGCTCCACCCGTCACATATTAAGTCCAATGCATTCCCATATGAAAAGGTTTAAACATAACATAAAAATTCGTATTAAAACTAGCATACGAAATGTCAATACTTTCACCATAAACTATGAATGGTATAAAAATAGCACATCCACAGTCAAACATATCACAAAACCTTCAATACAATATAGAAGTTTTGTATCATAATAAATCAACTTCAAATAATCTTAAAATCCATCAAAGCATGTTGACATAGATGAAATCAAAATTCTTTTAAAAGAAATATCTCCTTTTATTTTGAAATCATTTAAGATCCATATAAAATAAAAAATTTTCTTTGAAAATATTCTTATAAGCTTGTAAGGGAAGCTTTGAAGATTTTATAACGGCGGAAAATAGCTGCACCCGCCGTATAAGTTAAAAAAAAACATTCTTACCTTAATTCTGTCGAAAAGGTTAAAAAGGACCTTGTTTTGAAAATGATCAAAAGATTCCTCTATAAACCACTTATAAAAGTCAAAAAGGGTATAAATGACTTTAACTCATATTCTAGTAAATAGTAAAAATGTTTTGAAATACATTTTTAAGAAACATGGATGTGGATGATAAAGAGATCCCAGTAGATTATTACGTATAAACAACCTCGGATAATGAAGAGATTGTAAAGTAAACCCTTACCTTGTACTTTTCCTTGGTTGGGGTAGGTTAACCTCCTGTATAATGGTGAAATAGTTGTTATTAAATTATACAAGATTCATATATAATAATATGATATCATATATGATCTTTTAACATTGATTTGTTAATAATATCTTAGAATTATCGTCGTTTCGGGAGTTAACTTACTCATTTTCTTTTATATGTTTTGTTACATTAGCCATAGTTGTTGTATCTTATTCATATCCAGAATGATATCTAGTCCTTAAACATCATTTTTAAATCATCAAATGATAATTATACTTGAATGGATACGATGGAGAATGAATCTCATCGCGTTCGTGGAGACGGTAGTCCGTACGTACGCACGAGCGACAATATCATTCTTTCGATATTAGAATAATATATAAATGGATGGTATATCATATATACAGAATCATTAACATGTTATATTTATTATTTACATGAGTTACACATCATTATTATACCCATCCAAATAATATTATATTGAATAACAATTACACCACGACGTGGAGACGGTAGTCCGTACGTACGCACGTATGGGGACATGTTATTCAAAGGGTGGATAGAATACTGAATATGGTTGTACCATATTTATAATAACATCATAGTATATGTGAGATACTGGAGTTATTATTTTATAATGGTAAGAACAAAGGAAGAAGAAGTGGAAGAAGAAATGAACTTGGAGAAGGGTGGTGAAATCATTACCTCTTCTTCGGGTTCTTCCTTTTGATTTGATCAAAAGGGCTCCTTAGGTTGGCTTTCTGATCAAACTAAGGCATCTAGGTTGTAGTGAGGGATGTTGGGAGAGTATTTGGGCAGAGTTTGGCCGAAACAAAAGTCTTTGAAGGTGTGAAGAAATGAGAAGGAGGAGTGCCCTTTTATAAGAGGGGTGAGGGGCACCTTTGGAAAAGCTAGAAATATTAATTTATAATAAATTAATATTCGGTTTCTAATGGATCCAAAGCTTATTATTCAAAGGTTAAGGTGGGGATAGGTCGAAAACCTCTCAACCAATAGAATTTAGACAGGTTTGGGTACTTATATTAACCTTATCTTTAAGTATTAACTCTAAGTTAATTAGTTTCACTTTTACAATGTCTCTTTGTATTTTTATATAATATGGTTAATAAACTTACTATATACATCCAAGCGACCCCCAAGTGGTACATTAATGATGAAACTATCATGATATAAGTCTCTTGGCCGAACCTTATATTTTTAGGAATTTAATATCACTTAATAATATAATATTTGTTTTAAGAACTCTTTTATGTCAATTTTGACACTATTCAATAGTTGATTTTTGTGAAACTCATAACAGATTGATTACTTCAAAAAAAGTCAATTAAATCAATCCTAATATATCATATTATCCTAGAAAATTAGTTTAATTCATTAAAAGTTTCATATTATATTTATTTGGGTATTTATAATATCAATTATTTTAATTTTTCACTATTATAGTAATTACTACATCATCATTGTGTCATAAATAAAAAAATTATTTAATGTCTAAAAATTATAAATAAAATATAATTATGTATGAAATCTTTTTAGATTTCTAATGAATATTTATAATCTAAAATCCAACATATATAACCCTATGTAACAATTGTTTTTCTAAAATATATATGCTTGTGTCATTTTTGTATTCATTTTAACTTAATTAAAATAAAGTGTCATTATCACTTACAAGTGGATCCATGGGGTCCCAAAATAGACCCAAAGATTCCCATGGTCGACCATGTATCAACCAATAGGGTTAATACACGTTTTAGGGTAATTTAGTATTATTATAATATTATTTTTTAACCCTTATTTACCGGATTTACCCTTAACCATGGTAAATAAAATATTTACCGCAGTAATTATTCAAAATGTCTAAAAATAAAAGTTACCTATTTACACAATTTGAAAATCCTGATTCCAAATATGGAATCCATTTTCCTAAATTCAAAACACAGAAGTGGCAGAAATTAATTTAAAATTAATTCCCGCTGTCAAAACAAAAAGCGTGTTTTTAAGAGATAATAACTATCAAAAGATTGATACTCGTTTATGTTCGGTTTAATTGTAAAATTATGTCCAATGACCAACATTATATTAAATGGTAAAAATATATTCTAAATATACTTTAAAACCACTCAAATTCATAATTTATCACTATTAATTATTTTGATTAAAAAAGTTGTTTTTAATTAAAACTTAGTAATTTTCACTATTCATCAAAATATGAAAGTTATCCGAAATGTACCAAAATTTCACCTTAGGCTAAATTCGATATTCCGAATCCAAAAATGAAGTCCATTTTCAAATATAAAATATATATAATTTCAAAAAGTAGGTATTACTATTCATAACGGCTAGTTTGATTAGTTATGGTGTGTTAGAGCTTGGTGTTGCGTACAACACACGCTATCACATTATTCAAAGAGAAGCGTACCGTAGAAGCTTGGGGTGTTACATTGGAATTTATGTTCATGGTATTTATGTTATAAGAAAACATTTTTTTCACACATTTATAGGAAAACTAAAAAATTATTTAGTTGGGAAATTAGAAGAAAATTAATTTTAATCCGTTTTATAAAAATTTGATCCTGGGAAAAAATTAATCTATATAAAAATATGATAATATTAAATATATTCTTGAACAAACGTTTTTAAAAAACATGGATATAGAAGAAAATATATTTTATACTAAAGAGATAAATAAAACCATTTTTCATTAAAAAATTATTTCGATATCTTGAGTAATTAAAATGTATAATATTAAATGAAAATATTTATTCTCCAAAAATATATAGAGGAAAATAAAATGAAAGGAATTTATCAGATATGGATTATATAATTTTCTCAATAGAAGTTCAAGCATAAAAAATCCCGATTATAATAGGTTTAAAAGATAAATCCCTCACCACTTTTGTAACCTTTTAATATTAAGACCCATTATAACATCAAATTAATCATTATATATCATGAAAAGAAGGATATTTATTATATAACAAGTCAAAGGGACTATATACATATTACACAAAATAAACAAGCGACGATGTTATAGGTAACATTAAAAATTTATTTTAAAAAATTTAAAGTGAAGAAAATAAAAATATTTAATTTTGATAAAAAAAATTCAGAAATAGAAACATGAAAATCTATAATGTCTATCAAATGAAATGTGGTTTATATGATTAAACATTTTATTTTGAAAGGATGTAAAACCTTTTTAATATTTTAAAATATCATTATTAAAATCCCATATCATAAATAGAGAAACACAAATTCATTTTTAAAATTGGATGAGGGAAACATATAGGCCATATGTGATAAAAAATAATTAGGTTTCCAATTATAAAGGGGAATGTTGTTGTGAAAGGGAAATATGGATAAGGAGGGGAATCCATCATTAAGGATGATGAGAATTATTCTGGATAATTATATTCTATTTTAAGAATAAATTCATAAAGGAAAAATATTTGAATAAAAATTTCATTCTCCCTACATAGGAAGAGATAAGAATTTGAAATAAAATCTTAATATATAGGCAAGTGATCTTTGAATAAATAAGTTTAAGAAGATTCATCATAAATAAATAAAGGGAGTTAAGTTAAAAAAAACTTTCAAATTTTAAATATTTTGAATCAAAATCCATTTTAAAAAGAACATGATATGGATATTAAAACCCCATGAATTAAATGAATATGGAAAAATAAATTCATTATTAAATAATAACATCTTATGTAGAATGTCATGTTTCACAATAAAATGTATGTATCAAGAACTTAAATTTGTGGTAATGAACCCCTTACTTTAATTCACAAATTCCATTGAAGCCCTTGAATCTATTATAAGAAAAAACATTCTTAATCAACTATGTTATAAACACATTAATATATATATCCTTTTATAAAATTCTATTTTAAATTATATATATATATATTAGTTAGTAATTATCTATTTTCAATATTTGGTTTGTGTAATCTTGATTATTTAGAACTAGTTTCATAATAACATTGTTGTTCATCATTATTCTACCAATGTTCCCCATTCATAGATAATAAAAATTACTATAATTTATGTTTTATAGTCATTTGATATATTATAATTTCATTTAATAAGTATTTTATTTACTATTAATTATGATTAATTAAGAAATAAACTTATCTTAGTAATTTATAATAAATAAATAATGTTGAATTAATTAATGAGATAAATGTTTATATTACCATACCATAAAAAACAAATCATTATTTACTTATTTATATCCAATATATATTTTCCCAATCCATTCTTGAAAAACAAATTTAGCAATTTTCATTTATGTGAATAAAACTGACACAACAAGAACGTGATATAATTTTTGCGTGAGAATGTATATGGAAGAGATTATTTCTTTAAAATATTATTGTTAAAAAATTATAATGAAATTATTTAGAGTTTATTAAGGCGATTGATCATAATTGTGTATACTTATATGAATAATGTAAATGAAAATAATTTCTCACTTATAAATAAATCAATTTTCAAATTCGTATGTTTGTTTTGGGTGGTTAATTTTACAATGATCTCTTATTGGAAATATTATTTATAGAATGGATAATTTGTATTTACAAAATATAAATCATGGTATAAATAACATATATATTCACTAAACCCATTTCTGTTACCATCCTTGAACGGTGGTGTGAAAAAGTGAAATGTATTGTTCATGGAGGTGGTAGTCCACACACAAGCATGAGAAGAGTTATCATTTTTTCAATTTAATTGGAGGGAATAAATAATAATTATACCAACAATATAATAATATTTAAATGTATTACTTATAATGATTTAATTATATAGATATGGTTTGAATGGGTCTGGAGGAGGGTGGATGAGAAGTATAAATAAATGAACATAAGGTGTAAGTGATAATTACATCAAGAATTTAAATATTCTATTGATGTATTATTTTGTAAATAAAGGAATTGAGTAACTATGTTGGGGATAGAGGATAACATAAATTTATAGGGTCTCTAGGGAAATTAAATGGGTAGAGTTTCATGGGAATTTATAACTAATGGTGTGGCTTGAAATAGGTGGAAGTGATATCCTTTTATTGGTTAAAAAAGAGATAAATAATTTTAAAAATAATGTTTGGTAAGAGCCAATAATGGAATTGTATTAATTTTAGGTGAGTTAGGTGGGGAAATGATGGTGAATAATGTTGGTATGTATTTAAAACTTAAAAAATGTTATTCTAGAATGTTTCAGTGTGAAATTGATTTAGTAAAATTTGAGCCATATTAGATTACCCATTATAACACTCATTAATCATGATTAAAATTTATCCTTAGAAATTATTTTATTACTAAATATATAAGAATACTATTCAAAATAAGTTTATAAATGATGAATCCAAATTTGGACTCCTTTTTATCTAATTCAATTTCAAAATATGGTAAAATTAAATTTTAAATTAAAACATATAATGTCTTGAAAATTTATTTATGTAATAAAAATGTATTTTTAATCATTAAGTATTCTTAATATTATTTAAAATTTATTTGAATTTAAATACGTGTTAATTAATTTGTATATATATATATATATATATATTTAAACATCACATTAGAGTCTTTATTTTAAAATTGTTTAGTTTAATTTTGAATCCCAATATTTGGAAAAGTATAATTATTTAAAAAACAATTGTTTTACCTTGGTAAGTAATATTTATATTTGTAATTTAATTTTATACATAAAAATAAAATTGACCCTATTACCTAATTTGAAAATGATGATTACATATATTCAATTTTTTTTTATGATTCAATTATCTAGAAATCAATTTTAATATAAGCATGCATGACACATAATAATAATTTTAAGAAACTTGTTTCTTCTAAGCATAAAATATATTCATTATGTAATAATTAATAAATAATGGATTAATATAAACTTATTTTATTGTATATATTATTAGTAATTTCAATTTAACCCATTTTTTAAACCAAAATATTATAAACTTCATTGTGTATGGATATATTTTTTTAAAAAAAATATAATTTTATACATAAAATTATTTTATTTGTTATTTATATATACCAATTTAATTTTATCAATGAATTAACATTATTTTTATTTATTTATTTATATATTTCATAATGTGGATTCCTCTATTTATACCTTCCAATTATAATCAATATTTTAATAGTTATAAAAAGATTCATTTTTTTGGTTCAGTGTTGTATGTGGAGAAAGATATTGAAAAAAGTTAATTTGTAAAGGAAATAAATACATTTAAAAATGTTGAGGTGTTACATTCAAACACTAATATCTAAATTATATTTTCTCAATTTAAATTTTCACATATAAATAAAATTACTCAAGGGTATCTAAAAGGTAGGCATAACTTAAGATATATTTTTAAATGGGGTTTTCACCTTGATATCATAGTTATGACTAGGAAACAATTCTTTTATATTCATTATGTTAAAAAATTATTGTATTTTCCTCTAAAAATTATTAAATTATGCCCGACCATTCCACAAAAAAATCATCTTCTAGTTCATTTGAGACAATCCACTTGGTTCCTCTTAAATCATTCTTGACCTGTGGGAAATTTGATCTTATAATTTTCTATATATTTATAACATGGAATTCCACAATATTCCAACCTTCCCTTTTTGAGTTTTTTTGGGAATTAAAATATGTTTACAATGTTAATCATAAATCATGATAGATATTTTAGTATAATCACAATATTTCACCCATCAATACGTATCTTGTTAGGTTTCGTGTTGGAAAAATAACTACATTATCCATATAATCCATTGTTGACATGGATCCTCTAGGATTTAACCACTACTAAAACTAAAAGGAGTTAATTATGAGTGGTAAACCTCACAAAGGAACAATTTGTAAGATGAAAAATTGAACCTAAAAATATACTAATCTAGAAATTATTACATTAGCTTTCAGATCATGCTAAATCACACTCTATTTAATCTAGGTTTCTTTAGGTTGGGTTTTTTGAAATTCATTAACCTAATTCCTTTTCATAATAAATCAATCACAATGGATTGTAAAGTGAATTTGATTAACCAAATAACATCCACCTGAAGCATCTACACAGGTTTATAGTCCTATGTGCACTCATCTCGCATTAGAGTGAATATTGAGTTGATACATGACCATCCTTTTTCAGTGTGATTATACTTATGCGAATATATACCACATCCACATCCACCTACCAATATCTAGACATATATATAATTTCTATAAGAACCACACAATTTCAACTTCACAAAAAATTTCAATACTATCCTATACTCTGACTTATCCCTTAGACTTATCCCTAGGGGTTCCACTAATGTTTTCTTAACCTAATCCCTCTAATATTAAATATGACCTCACCTAACCCAAATGTTTATTTATATCTTTAAAATTATAATTATCCATAACTTATTAACACAAAAATTATTTTTAACTAATATCATAACCTATAAATTTATATAAACAATTTTTTATACCAAATATAGAATCCCAAGGATGTGACTATTTAATTATGTGACTTAGATAAAATATTTATTTACATATATTTTCAAGTCATTTTTGTTTTATAGTTTTAGTGAGTTATGAAAAAAATATCCAGGAAAACCCATGTTTTTTAACTCTCATATGTTTTTTCCACTATATAAGAAAGTGTTTAACCAAAATAATATTTCAATATCTCTTAAAAATCTTCTACGAAAGATACTATTCTTAACACATCATACACATTAATTTTCATTACAACCTGAGGAAATGGAAACATAAGAAATGGGTGAGCTCAAATGATTTGTAAGAGATAAAAAATGAAATCATAACATACCATGGGCAAGACTTGGGGAATAACATAAAATATGAACATAATAACATGAAGATAAGTACACGAGGTATAACATGATCATAAGTACATGATTCATAAAATAGAAATGTGTCTAAAACATAATAATGAGGCATTCATAATCATATCATATTCACCCCAAAAGCATCATAATATCACATTACCAATGTTTTTCACCAAGGTATCATAAAAAATTACGAAGGCTTTCAACAAGGTTTTATGAATAATACATCTTTAAAGATTAATTCACTACCTAATTTATTATAGTGCTATCCGGGTGAACCCTTCATATTAAAAAGGTTTTTCTTTCAAGGTATCATAAAAAATTACCAATGCATGTTTTTGTGGGATCATAAAGGATCCACATCAACAAATTAATTATTCACCAATGTGTTGCAGTGCTATTAAGGAACACCCTTCACATTTCTAACTTTTTATTTGATGTTTAAGGAAATAATATATAATTATATCAAATCATAATTATTCCCAGAAGAAAATAAGTTATATAATAATTCACAACATGAGAATACAACATATAGAGAAATAAATGGATAATATTATACGATAATACTATATGAATGGATATTATGTGTTGAAATAGACATAGACATTTTTTTAGGAGCATTGTGAAAATTTATTTGGAAATAAGAAAAATACTTAGACATTTGAAGACATTTATTCTATAAAACAAGGAGTGTACAAATTACTTTGAAAAAAAAAATAATTAATTGAGTTTAATTTTCATATATAAAGTCAAACACGTAGGAACGATGTGTTCACACATGAGATAAAATTAGAAAGATATTTTTTGTAAATATTTGTAATATGTTTTCTAAAAAGATGAATTTACGGGTCACTTTCAAAACTTATTTTCAACAAGGTGATGTGAATACTATGAAAACATTTAATTTTCAAAACTAAACATCAATTAATTTTTTTTGTAAATATATAAAGTTTATTAATATAAATCTTGGGTTGAAGATATTAAATTTTATTTTGAAAGGATGGAAAACATATTAATATTTTTAAATATTTTTATCCAAAACCCACGTCATAAATAAAGTAAAAAGTATAATTTTTAAAATTGGAGAAGGAAAAAATAGAGGCCACATCAGATAACACTTAATTAGGATTATAATTATAAAGGATAACATTAGTAGTAAAAGAAAATATAGATAAGGATGAGAACAATCATCAAAGAGGATGATAATTATTCTTAATAATGATATAGTTGTTCGGATGAAATGCATCAAGGTAAAATGTTTGAATTAAAAATTAATTCTCCCAATATAGTAATATAAAGTACAATGAAATAAAATATTAGTGTGTAATGAATTAATATTAGGTGAAGGAAGTTTAATACGAATCATCTTGACTCAATGAAGGGAGTTAAGTTAACAAAAAAACTTTCAACATTGGAATCTATTGAATCAGAAGCCATTTGAAGAAAGAGACTGATATGGATCTTAAATACACAAAATTTAAATTAATATAGTAAAATAAATTCTTTGGGAAGTAATCACATCATATTGAAAATATCATCGTGCTCAATAAGAAGCATATCTCAAGAATTTAAATTTGAGATAGAAAAACCCTCACCATATTTCCTTAATTATATTGAAGTGATTTAATCTCATGTATAAAAAATATATATCTTAATAACCTATTATATTGAAGTGATTTAATCTCATGTATAAAAAATATATATCTTAATAACCTATTTAAGATCCTTATTCATATCTATAATATTTTATAAACAACATTTTCAATTTTCCTCTACATGTATATTTGGTTTTCATTATCTATTTTCAATATCATGGGTGAGTAATCTTGATTATTTTGAGCATAATTCATAATAAAAGTGTCTTTTTTATTCTAATCCAAAAGATAATCATTAAATAATCATAAAAGGTTTTTAATGGATATTTTTTAATTATTTAATATTTAATATTTCATGTTTATGTATTCTAGTTATTATTCACAACAAAGAAAATAAGGATGCTCATATTTTTGTAATTTATAATGAACAAGTGGTTTTGTGTTAATTAAAATGATAAATGTATACATTAACACTAAAAAAATATAATAATAATAATAATTGTGTTACTAATATCCAATATTAATTTTCCAAATCCTACTTGAAATAAAATATTTATCATTTTTCATATAGGTGGTTAAACCGACCCAACAAGAACATGCTACAATTTATACGTGAACGTGGCTACATAAGATATTGTTTTCCTATAAAATAATTATCAAAAAAGTAATAAGAAATTATTCATATGTTATAAAAATGATAAGTTATAATTTTGATGAGTTAAAATAAATAGGTAAATGAAAACGGATTTCACTAATAAATAAATAACTTTTATTCATGGTATGTTCGTTTTAGGTGGTTAGTTTTATAATGATTTCTTATTTATATTATTACTTTTAGAATTGAAAATATATATTTACAAAATAAAAATCTTTAAATAAATAAAATATACTTTCAGTAAACCCATTATTATAATATTTTTTTAAATATTGCGATGAAAATTGAAATTTTTCATTTATGGAGGCGGTAGTCCACACCCACACATGAGAAACATTTTCATTTTTTCGATTGAATGACAGAGGGATTGATAATGGTTATTACCAAAATATAATAATGTTTCAGCATATTATTTATACTGATGAAAAATATACATATGTATAATATGGCTTTGGATGAGGGTGGATTATAAGGATAAAGGATGTTAAATGGTTAGTTATTCTTATGTTTAGAATGCAGATCTTCAATTAAAGTATTATTTTGGAAATAAAGGACTTGAGGAACATTGCTGAGGAAAGAAACCAGAAAATATGTATAGGGGATATTTAGAAATTAAAATGGGATTTTTTTTCATGGGAATTTATTCATAAGTGTTTGTCTTTAAAAGGGTGTTAGTGAGACCCTTTTATATGTGAAAAGAGGGACAAATCATTGGAAAATAATCTTATATAAGGGCTAAGAATGGTATTTAATTAGAAATAGGTGATTTAGGTGGGAAAATTATAGTAAGAAAAGTTTATATTCATTTATCAACTATAATAGGTATTATATAAGTTCTATTTGCCAAATTTATTGTGTAAAACTTGATCCGCATTAGATTACGCATTTTAACACTCATTAATCTTGATTAAAATTTAATCATTGTAGTTGTTTTATTACTAAAAATATAAGATACCCTTTATAACCATATTTTTAAGTGAGTAATCTGAATTTTTACTCAATTTAATCTAATTAAAAGTCTAAATATGATAAAATTAACTTTAAAATTAAAACATATAATGTGTTGAATTTTTTTATATAATAAATATCTTTTTAATCATTAATTTTAATTAATATTTTTTAGAATGTGATTTAAAATTAAATGAATATTAATTTATTTTTATATTTATTTAAACATAATATTATAGTATTTATTTCAATTTATTTTAGTTTAATTTAAAATTAAAATATTAAGAAAAGTTACATTTTTTTGAAAAATAACTGTTTTACCGCTGTAACTTAAATTTATCTTGGGAAGTTAATTGTATTTATAAAAATTAAAATTTCCCCCTTACCTAATTTTAAATTTTTATTAAAAAATTAAAATCATTTTATAAAATTAAATATCTAAAACTCAATATTAATATAAGTATGCATAATGAGTTAAAATACTTTTAAGAAACACTTATATTTTAAGTATACAATAAATTTATTACCCACCTAAAAATAACTATTAGATAGATATTAACTTATTTTATTGCACATGTTATCAATAACTTATATACAAACCATTATTTGACCGTAATATAATAAAATTCATAAAGCATGGAAATATATTTTTTAGTACAATACATATTTATGTAAAAATTGATTTTGTTTGTTATTAAGATATACCAATTAATTTTTATCAATAAATTACCATTATTTTTCTTTATATATATAAATTTCAAAATATGATTACCTATATATAAAACTAAAAATTCTATGGCTATTTTTTAATTATTATATAACAGTCTGTGCTTCATTTTGATTTGGTGTTTCTTGTGAATCAAACTACGAAGAACCTTATGTTTTAATGGAAAACATATATTTTAAAATCTCAATGTGTTACATTAACTTTTTTGAATATAATTGAATCTGAATTTAATCTAATGGAAAATAACTATCTAAAATTAGTTAATAATACTAATAATTTACCAGAACACCTGTACAATACCTTGAATGATTCCATTTTAATGGATGAGTGAATACTATTATGATAATAAATCTTAGCCCAAGGTATATGATTCATGCATAAACCTACAAAGTTATGAAAATATTCTCATAACATATCCTCTATCCTCTGTATTTTCAGATTTGTATACCCATTCATTTGAGGTTGAAACAGAATTCTAGGAAATAACATGGAGCCAAAAGCATAATGAAAAATATTCCACACACATGATGAAAATCATGGGTCATGGTTTGAGATGATCACCCTCAATTATTCATTATTCCTTACCACTTATTCTATATAGGGACTCTCCAACACATCCACAACACTTGTTTTCTTAATCACTATGAAATTGTTTGACATTATTAGTGGATCAACAAAATCCATATGATGTTATAACCTCTTAAATAATTGGTCATACTCATCTCAAGATCCATTAATTTGTCATAAAATTTCCATTAAGGAACATCCAAAGCACATAATCATCCAACATGAACAAAATTCAATTTATTTACCTACTAATTGAAAATAATTCAAATTATTAACTACACTAGTAACCTTTTTATACCCTACCCGCAAAAGGGTTCCATCAAGTAATGGTATATCATGAAAATATTGGGGTGTACCACTATATGTGAGGTATATAACTCACACAAAACTACCTATCAAATTTATCACAGAATGAAAGAAATCCCCTAGAATAATGTGAAATCATGGTTATCTTTTATCCATCCTAAAATAGAATCACTAAGAATATTAAGATATATTCACACCACCACCAAATCTAATCCTAACTAAGAATCTATATATAATAAAATTTAAAATCATGTATCGTCATAAAATACATGAACTCTCTACCTTTGGAATACTATATGTCTAGATAAAAAGCTTTACGTTCCTCCATCATCCCCCATTTATCACCAATCCCACAAGCAGCATCACCATGCATCTTATGGATTAGTATTTTAGTTACAAAATTACTGTTTTATAGAGTATAAGGGATATTAAAACTATTGTTCAATAAGAAATCAACTCATATCTACTGAAAAAAATTTAAATCTTTCCAAATAAATATATAACAAAATTTCTTGTGACTAGTGAAGATCTCATAACATTATTTCATAAGATAATGTTTCCAAAACATCAAGTCAAAATCATCAATGAAAATCTAATGTTAATTGGAAGAATATTTACATTCATGAGGATATATTTATAAAGAAAAAGAAGATATAAATACCTAGTATTTCCTCAATAAATAATCTATTTCGATAATAGAATCCTTATAATGTATTTTAAATATAACTTACTTTTTTGAAAAATAATGGATGAGGGAATTAATTATCCTCTACATTAGACACACAAATTCTATTTGAAACAAAAAATTTTACAATATACTTATATTTTTTGTTATAAGATATCAAATGATTTATTTAAAGAGATAAACTATACATGAACGTCATGTAATAACATACAAGATGAAGGAAATTATCCTCCATCAAAAAGTTTTTAAATTCATACCATGAAACAACTACCATAATCTATGAAAGATCAATATAAAGACCATGATGAGATGAAAATTTTATTAGAAAATACACCTCACTTATATATAAATTAAATTAGAAAACTTACTATATAATCTATAACAATAATTGATCCCATAGATATACCTTAAATGATGAATATGATCATCAATTTCCCAAAATACACCATAATATTATCTATAAACAACAACATTAAATGCTAAAAATTCATGGAACATAGAGTTAATAAATACCATTAACACTATCACAATATTCATGAATGTAAACGGAATTACTATGAACTTAAAATTTCCATAGTGACTCCAAGAGGTAGTCTTCTGAAAAAATTCCTCCTTCACCATTATTAGATGACCCCATGACCACAAAAAAGTCCTCAATCTTATATAATGTGTATCAGTTATAAATGATCACTTTTTAAACCATGGATAGTCCATGAAAAACCGTAAATTACTAGACACATTTTTATCATATAATATTGGAGCTCACCAAGGATATATGTTGGCCCAGATAAATACCATAACCAGCTAAAAATCATTATTATTCAGAAACTCCTACAACTTCTAAGGTTCTATTCTATAATAAGTGATAAACGTAAGAGAGTTGTTGCGTAGTAACTTTATATTAAACTTATTTAAGAACCTCTTTAGTTTTAATTTCAATACAATACTCTAAAAAACTAGAATATTCTTCACTTATACATCCATGAAAATCAATATTAGTCCTATTTGTTGTGACATAATAATCTTGAGAACTCTATGATCCATTTGTTGGCACCACATTCCTAAAAAAATCACACGTTCATCATTTATTATAGACAATGTGGATCATATTAAATATTAACGAATGATATCTTGTATAAAATAAAAATAATACATATG
The DNA here is from genome assembly GCA_963277665.1 of Viscum album. NCBI lineage: Eukaryota > Viridiplantae > Streptophyta > Magnoliopsida > Santalales > Viscaceae > Viscum > Viscum album. Next base: position 1,442,418,946 of record OY728159.1, read on the forward strand.
TTATATGTCATCATATGGTTGATATTGTAATAAGAAGAACCCCATAATTTACAGATGCTACCCCACCGATAGTTCACACCCTCAACACACCTCTAAAATATACCTAAAAATAGAATAGATAACACCAAGGATTATGTAATTATATTCACCCATGATAGAAATACATGGAATAAGTAAGGATCATGAATGATTTAGGAGATCTTGTGATGATAAAAGAATAAATAAGGGTAGAATAAAAATTGACAGTACCTATAAGATCTCAGGTTCATTCAGTATTATAAACTATATATTATGAAGTAGATTATATCAATTACCTATACCTCATATACCCTGATGGATTTTATAAACTCTTACATGCTTCACCCAAGATCAATAGGGTCTATAAATATCTCTGGGATGACTTCTCCTCTCATGTATATATGGTCTAAAATCATGAGGGCTTGGATACTTCTTTAAATGTCAAATAAGTAACTACATCTAAAACTATAGGGTCTATCCACTAACACATAATTGGGTACATACTAATAATTAATAATGGTTAGAAAATTAATCATTCAATTTTTATTTCTAAAATATAAATAATAAAATATAATATCATTCTGGAATGAAACCTAATAAAAACCATTTGTAAAGAAAAAATAGAATAAAGGTTGTGTGTGACACCTCACTGGTTGATGCCAGTAATTCATTGAAGAATAAGAACCCCTATCTATATCCCCGAAATATATAAAGTTATTATGACTTACCAATTGAGGTGAATTTTTCTATTCCAATGTATTCTCAATTACCACGATTGTCAAAAAAGATTTACATATATTGTAAACAAAAATAAAATAACATAATACCGAATCTATAGAAACAAATGATCATAAAAATGCCATGAAATTTGTAACAACCCATGTAATTATAGTAGAAAATTAATTACAAAACTTATTAATATTCATGAATTATATTTTTATATTTATATTTATTATAATAATATTATTGAATTTTTCAGTAAAAAGGAGACAGTTTTATTTTTATTAAATTTGTTTAAATTTATTATATGGTTTTATTTAAAAGTATTATTATGAAAATTTAGAAGTAAAATTTTAAAAACTGAAGTTAATTTTTGATGTAATAAGGTCAAAACTATATTAGAGTGATTTTTTGAAATTTCCCAAAAAAGATGATTTTTGGGTGAATAGTATAAAATACTGATATTTAAGAAAACAATCTTTTATTTTCAATAATTTACATTGTATCATTTTTTGTACTAGTTTTAAAACACAATATGTTTATTTTGATTCAAAATAACATAATAAATTTTAATATAATCAATTTTATACTTGAATTTGGTATAAAAACATTTTTTATTTAAAATAATTTTTTCTAGAAAAGTATTTTTCATCGCATGTTGTAGGTTTATTTTAAAATTTATTTATTAAAATTATTAAAAAATTTATTCCATAAAATATAATAAATTTTTTTAATCCTCATGTAAAAATTTGGTAATGAGTCCATTTTTGTTTTTGGTCGTTATGAATAGTTACTTTTTAAAAAAAGATCATTACCACCATATGTAATGGCCCGGGTTTTTGGGGTCCATTACTTTGTGAAAATCCCTTATTGGGTTTTCAAGTCTAGGGATCTCGGTGAAGTTGGCCTAACGGGGGGTCTACCGGTAGCCTTAGCCTACCAGTAGCAGGCCTACTGGTAGATCGGTCTACCGGTAGCCGTAGCCTACCGGTAGCTCGGTCTGCCGGTAGCTTCAGCTACCGGTAGCTCTGTCTACCGGTAGCTCGGCCTACCGGTAGCTCGACATACCGGTATCTCGACCTACCGGTTGCTCGACCTACCGGTAGCTGCAGCCTACCGGTGGCTTGGCTACTGGTCGTTGTCGGCTACTGGTAGCTCTCAGCTACCGGTTGCTGTCACCCACCGGTATCTCTCAGCTACCGGTGGCTCTGGCCTACACCCACGTGTTCTTTCCAGTAGCGCTCCTTCTTGCGTAAATTGGGTTTTAATCCCTATTTTGACCCCTTTAAGTGTGTTTTAAACCCCGATAACACCCATAAATGTTATAATTAAATATTTAATGAATTAACCTGGTGTGTGCGTCTGTTTAAACCACCCGACCCCTTTAATAACATGTGGGCCGCATGGTCAACCCACGACCCCCACTCCTTACACAGTTTCACGTTCTTATCTCAACCGTCCCCACCTTTAAAAACCAAAAGGGGTACTCCTTGGTTCTTTTCTCGATCACCCTGTGCTAAAAACCCTTCGACGAGCCATCTTTTTTTTCAGGCAAGCCGCATCGCTATGCGTGAAGTTCTGCGCCCGGCCTAACCATCGATCGTTGATCAGCAAGTAGGGAATTTCTCCTTTGTCTCTCCCTTTTGTGTATCATGCGGGGTGGGAGTGCTTTTGTTTATGTATAATTGGATAAACCAGACCTAAATAAAGATAATGAACAAATTTTATAAAGAAAGAAGGGGGGGCTGTGATCGTTGATGCTGTTTTATATTATGATCTTTTTTCTGAATTGTGAGGGCTTACGCCTACTGAAAATCATGGCCATTGGTGGTATTTCTCTGTTCACTAATGAACCCATCATGATGTTTTTAAGTGGTTTGTTGGTGGTTGTGAACTCCTGCTGTAAAAAGGAATTAATCACGTACACCCGACTAAATAAATTGAAGGCACCAGGATCAATCCTTCTGTGATAACCCCTGGTTAAAGCACACGGAAATTGAAATCGTGGTGTGTGTAAAATCTTTTAAATCTGAAAATACCAGCATGGCCCTCCTTAGTGTTGGTGGTAGTGGTTTGGTTGTTTTCTTTCACGGTCCGATTGGTGGAGATGTTGGAGGGGATGAGATCCCCTGTTTTTTATACTCTCAATGGTTGTGTGAAATTAGTGATGAGATCCCTTTTTGTTATGGATTCACTGATTGCGAGTCTTAAGAATGGGTGGTTACCTTGTTTATACCATGAATTGGGGTGGGATCCTCTGTTAATGAGAAACCCTTTGGGGGGGGGGGGACACGAGGCAGTGTCTCGGGGTTGTCTTTGGTTCCAGTACTTCGAGGGATCTCACTTATCCCTTTGTTGTTGTGACTTTACAAGAGAACTAGGTGTGAATGTTTAAATTGACTTTTGGCTAGATCTTATGCTTGGTTTGTGCTTATGATATTAGTTGACCAGTAGTGCATGAACTTATTTAAACAATATTACTGAACATGAAAACAAGAATGGGACAAATGGATTTTGTTGGCGAGAGTCGTGACTCAGACTTGAGTACTGTTGTGATCGGTAGGCTGTCTGAATAAAAACCTAACTTTGGGTGAGTGATTCTTACCTATATATATACTTGTAGCTTTTTTTTCTTATTCACGCTCCACCCAAGTTGGGCACTTAGTGCTGAACACCCCCATTTCATGGGGGAGGGTGTTTTTCCCAACACTATTCTTAGTGGATGGTTATTAGCTCCTTTTCTGCTCCTTTTCCCAGATAGCCCAAGTATCTTCGGGTAGGATGTGATGGCCTGGGGTCCATTATTAGCCCAAGAACCTTCGGGTGGGGTAGTTTAGTGGTTATGTCCCAGATGTGTGCGGGCAGGTAGTTTCCAATGTATCTTCGGGATGAGGCCCATGTTTCTTCGAGCATGGCCGTGGATCTTCTAGACCAGGTGTCTTCGGGCATGGTGGTGGTTGTTCTGGACTAGGTGTTTGTAGGTGTGGTTACGTGTGACAGTTGTGGCCCATGTGTTTGCGGGCAGGATTAAGCAGTGGGACTACGTACGGTTGTGGCCCAGTTGTGTGCGAGCGGGTGTGGCAGTGGGACTGCGATGAGAATGGTGGGATTGGTTCAATGCGTAGGACGTCTCAATAACCAGTGGGAAAGTGGCGTGGGGTACCCAAACATCGATGTGCTCTTATTATATATATTACCTGACTTGCTTTATTTCGGGAGTGTGCCTTGGTGAGGCTTGGGTGGATAGTTTACCTTATTAGGTGTTTGGTTTACTCTTTTTCTCACGAGGCTTTATAATGTTCCCCCACTTGTGCACGAGAGTCTTTGGTCTTCCCTACCGAGTGTACTCGTATGATCACCCTACGTATATAAAACTTCTTTTAGGTTTCCAGGAGGACTTCGGGGACTGCGCGGGACCATACTAGCTCGGACCTTTGGGGCAGTCGCATTTGCTGTTTTTCTTTCATTGGTACTTACCCTTGTAGTCACTTTTGTACTTTGTGTCTTTTACTTTTGGAACATGCTTGTGTGAAAGGTTTACTTTTGGCCTTAATTTTCTTTTAGTTTTGGTTTTATTGGGTTTCATCATCTTATATCCTGATCCTATAAAACAAAAAGGGTAATTCCATCCATTTGTGTGTAATTTCCATACCCTTGGTTCTAGTCGCCACTCCGGGACCTATAGATGGCAGGTTTTGGGGGTCATTATCTCTCCTTCAACTTAAAGAAGGAAGGGCTTGGCAATCTGATGACCTTTCCCTCCTTTTGGTGAAGGCGGGTCGTGAAAGAATGGTATCAGATGCAGGTTGAGAGATAGGATGGAGTCTAGAGTTAGGCACAGTGAGGATTTCATGGGATGGTAGGGAAATAGTGTTGGGTGACCTTGGTGCATGAATTAGGCCAGGGAAGACCAGCTAGGACACGAGATTTTAGGGTCCCCCGTGATCCGATGCAAGGAATCTGGACCTACTGAACGACCAAGTGAGGCCATGCTGATTGCAGGGTGGAGACCCTAGGAAAGGTACATGCATTATAATGACTTGTGTTCTTGTGTTTCTGGGATGTCTTGGGAATTAAGAATAAATGAAAAGTTTAATAAGTTTTTAAAAAAATATTCTGCACTACTTGGGCTTTGGCATTCCTTGTTTACCTTGCAGCTATGGCATCTGGAAGGCAACCACGTGTGGTAAAGGTGATCGAGGCCCCGAAGACTACTTTGGCCGATCGGTAGAGAGCTGATAAAGAGGAAGAGGAAGAACAGTGGCAGAAGATTCTTCAGGACTTCCAGTGACAGACCCTCGAGATATATGAGGGAAGCACCTCTGACATGAAGATGGAAGGCTGGCTAGAGGAGCTAGTGATAGCTTTCATCCTGATTCGGGCCCCGACCAAGTTCTGAGTTCCATTGGCCGTCAGCCAGATGTGGGGAGCGGTGCGTCAGTGGTGGATGCTTTACCTGAGGGAGAAGAGAGAGGCTGAGGTGGCATAGGCTGATTTCGAGAGGGAGTTCCGGGCGTAATTCCTCTCTTAGACGATGAAGGTGGAAAACAGATAGGACCTACTATCCCTCTAGCAGGGGAGTATGCCAGTGAGGGAGCAAGGAATCAAGTTCAAGGACCTCCTACGTTTTGCTCCAGACCTCTTTCCCAACGAGGAGTCTCAGGCAAGATGTATAGAGGAGGCGCTCTGACACTCCCTCCAGTATGCTGTTACCCCCTTTACCCTGCCGACGTACTTGGAGGTCCAGAAGAAGGCCGAAGTGGTTGAGAGGGTGCACGCTCTAGGAGGAGTGTCGCGAGAGGGGATCCAGCTGAGACCATCGAAGGGGAAGTCCATCAGCACCAGGCCTCCAACATCCGGGCCCTCCAGGTTCCGACCAGCAGGGATCAGGCCGCAACAGTTTCAGTATCGATCCCCTGGTCCCCGCCCTTTTTCTTCGGGCCAGGGCCACGGTGATTCGTCTGTGGGAGCCCTGGACATCTTCGGAGTCAGTGCCAAGACCGGGTACAGTACAGCGGTGGAGGACAGCCCCAGCACCCACCCCAATAGCAGCTTCCAGCCAGGCCTTTCTTGCAGCAGCAGTAGGGACAGCGAGCTCCTGCTCCTCCAAGGGAAGACGTAGGAGGAGGAGGCCGACCTCAGGGTTCTCCTCAGGGACCTTGACCGGGGAGTGGTCCAGGAGGTGGCTGACAACCGAGGGGAAGAGGAGCTGGGCAAGGACAGTTACACGCCATGGAGGTAGCAGTTCCAGCAGGGCCGGAGGTTGTCCGAGGTACGATCAGTTTTTTCAGTACCCTTGCTTATGCCTTGTTCGATACTAGAGCTTCTCACTCCTTTGTTGTGCCCAGTCTAGCTTGTTCCTTGGTTCTAGATACAAAGAGACTTCCAGTGCCCTTGGTGTTGAACACACCAGTCGGAGGTCAGACCGACTTGTTGTTTTTTTTGTCGGGGATGCAGACTGATGATAGGGCCACATCAGTCAGTTATGGATCTTCTTCAGCTACAGATACAACCATACGATGTCATCCTAGGCATCAACTGGCTATTCTCTATGTGTGCCGTCGTCGACTATTTCTGAGGATGGGTTGTGTTCTCAGAATTGGGAAGCCGACATGTTACCTTCACCGGCGAGCAGAGCAGTTAGAAGGGCAGCAGGCGAGAGGAACCCATCCTCTCCTGGTTAGCCGAGCTATTAGTAGAGTCTGTAGATGCTGAAATGGTGGAGGTTCCAGAGATCATCTGTGAGTTTATGGATGTCTTCTCTGAGGAGGTAACGACTCTACCCCCTCGACATGATATTGAATTCGGGATAGACCTGCAACCCGACGCTCATCCGATCTCGATGGCTCCTTACCGGATGGCACCTTCAGAGCTATGGGAGTTACAGATCCAGATTTACGATATGATGAAGAGGGGTTATGTTCGGCCGAGTATGTCACCGTGGGGTTCTCCAGTCTTGTTCGCAAAGAAGGAAGATGGTGGTCTCAGGTTATGCATAGACTACAGGAGCCAGAACCAGGTGACAATTAAGAATCGCTACCCTCTTCCGAGGATAGATGATCTTTTCGACCAGCTGAAAGGAGTAGGGTGGTTCTTGAAGATCGACATGCGGTCAGGGTACCACCAGCTAAGAGTGAAGGAGGGCGACATCTCAAAGACGATGTTCAGGTGCAGATATGGAAACTTCGAGTTCGTAGTAATTCCCTTCGGTGTTACGAACGCCCCGACTGTGTTCATGGGTCTTATGAATTCCATCTTCCAGGAGTACCTGGATCAATTCGTAGTTGTGTTCATCAACAACATCCTGGTCTATTCAAGATTAGAGGAGGACCATGCGAGGCACCTGAGGACGGTTTTGGAGGTCCTCTGACAGCACCAGTTCTATGGTAAGTTGTCAAAATGCATGTTCTGTACACGAGAAGTGCACTTCCTCGGGCACGTGGTGTCCGAGCAGGGGGTAGCAGTGGACCCATCAAAGGTTGAGGTAGTTGTTTCTTGGGCAGCACCCAAGAATGTGGTAGAGGTCCGTAGTTTTCTCAGGCTGGAAGGTTACTATCAGAGGATCGTACCCAACTTCTCCTGAGTAGCAGCCCCTTTGACAGCCCTGACCAAGAAAGACCAGGTTTTCGTATGGAGTGAGCAGTGCGAGTCAGCCTTCAGCTATCTGAAGGAGAATTTGGTTAGTGCCCCAGTGCTGAGATTACCAGAAGAAGGGTAAGCGTATGAGGTGTTCTATGATGCTTCAGGACAGGTCCTGGGATGTGTGTTGATGCAGCGACAAGGGGTGATTACTTATGGGTCTAGGAAGCTACGACCTCACGAGCGTAATTATTCCACCCACGACCTGGATCTTACAACGGTCGTTTTTTCACTGAAGTTATGGCAGCACTACCTCATCGGAGAACGCTTTGTGGTCTTGATAGATCACAAAATCTTGATGTATATGTTCTCCCAGCAGGACCTAAACCTGTGGCAGTGAAGGTGGATGAAGTTCCTCCAGGATTATGACTTTGAGGTTTCCTACACTTCCGAGAAGGGAAATGTAGTGGCCGAAGCCTTGAGTAGGAGGACGCAGAAGGATGCGGTCCGAGAGTTAGCAGACGCCTGGAAGGCAATTGAGGAGTTGGATGCCTTACACCTAGATGCGAGGATGGGTAGTGGTAGAGGATGCCTGTATCAGATGAAAGTGCAGTCTTCTCTATTGCAGCAAGTGGAGGAGTCTCATTGGGGACACCCAGAGTGGGAAGTGATGCGTGACCGAGGTGACCGGGGCAATGCTCTGGAAGGATTAACGGAGTATGGTCAGAACCAGATGCTTTTCCAGGGAATGTTGTTTGTTCCAGAAGTGATGCGGGACAAGGTTCTCAGTGAGTTCCACAACTCACCCCTAGAAGTACACCCTGGAGTGTCTAAGACGTACCATGGACGGAAGAGACAGTTTTGGTGGCCCGGAGTTAAGCGAGCGGTGGCGGGTTTTGTGGCCAAGTGCTTAGTGTGTCAGCAAGTGAAGGCGGAACACCAAGTTCCAGGCGGCCTACCGCAGTCTCTAGATGTCCCCGAGTGGAAGTGGGAAGACATATCGATGGATTTTGTCAAGGGACTACCTAAGGTCCAAGGGGGATATGACTCCATCTTGGTGGTAGTTGACTGGTTGATGAAATCAGCTCACTTTTTGGCGATTAGGGAGTCGAGTGCAGTGGATGCTTTGGCGCGAAAGTACGTGTACGAGGTGGTGCGGTTGTATGGAGTTTCTAGGTAAATAGTCTCGAATAGGGATGCACGGTTTACCTCGCGAGTCTGGAGAGGATTTCCACATGCTTTTGGCACCCAGATGAGTCTTTGCACTGCTTTCCATCCCCAGACAGATGGACAGACAGAGCGCACCATCCAGACCTTGGAGGATATGCTACAGGTATGTGTTCGGGAATCAGGAGGATCATGGGTGCAATACCTGCCTCTGGTAGAGTTTTACTACAATAAAATCTATCACTCTACCATTGGGATGACCCCATTTGAATCCTTCTACGGGAGGCTATGTTGCTCACCTGTGTTTTGGACCGAAGTCGGAGAGGCGGGCATCCTTGGCCCGAAGGTGGTGCAGAGCACAACGGAGAAGGTTCAGCTTATACGGGAAAGGATGAAGGCAGCCCAGGACCGAAAGAAGTAATATAATGATACCAGAAGGAGGCCCTTGGAATTTGAGGATGGAGACCATGTGTTCTTGAAGGTCTCCCCTCGGCGTGGACAACAGAGGTTCGGTAAGGGGAGTAAACTTTCTCTTAGGTTCATCGGGCCCTTCGAGGTGTTGCGGCGGGTCGGCGAAGTGGCTTATCAGCTAGCATTACCACCGCCGCTACTGAGGATACATGATGTATTGCATGTGTCCCAGCTCTGTCGGTATCTGCATGATGATTCCAACGTCCTTGATTGGGGTGAGCTGGACATCGAGGATGACGTGAATTTTGTGGAGAGACCCGTGATGATCGAGGATCGAAAAGAAAAGGTGCTTCGTGAGTGAACCATTCCCTTGGTTCGTGTGTTATGGAGACATGGTGGGCTTGAGGAGAGTATGTGGGAGAGGGAAGAATAGATGCGTGCCCATTATCCAGAGTTGTTTTAAGTTTTGTAATGTTATATTTGTTATACCTATTGTGGTAGAATGTTTTGGTCTTGTTGGCTATGAAATGAACTGGTTTTTTCCCTCTGAATGCGTGTGAAATTCCCTGACTATGGGGGAGGAGAGAAACTGACCCATAATCAAGACACATTAGGGTGGATGCAATTAAAGCCGTGTGGGTGAGTCAGTGCCGCCCAAAGCGGATAATATCTTGACATTGGGAAGGAGACTCCCCAACCCACATGCCTGGGCAGTTTGACATGGTATGTTGCTTGGTTCTTGACAGAAGGGTGTACTTAGTTAACAATGAGGTTCACTCCAAAGAGGTATCTTTCGAGATGGTTGTTGGGACCCTCTATTTCCTTCTGGTTTGTTTTGATTCTTTAGGAAGAGAATCGTTTAAGAGGTATCTGATGTAATGGACCAGGTTTTTGGGGTCCATTACTTTGTGAAAATCCCATGTTGGATTTTATTGTCTAGGGATCTCGGTGAAGTTGACCTAATGGTGGGCGTACTGGTAGCCTTAGCCTACCAGTAGCAGGACTACCGGTAGCTCGGTCTACTGATACACACAGCCTACCAATAGCTCTGTCTATCGGTAGCTCGGTCTACCAGTAGCTGCAGCTACCAGTAGCTCTGTCTACCGGTATCTCGGCCTACCGGTAGCTCTGTCTACCGGTGGCTGCAGCCTATCGGTAGCTCGGCTACCAGTAGCTGTCGGCGACCGGTAGCTCTCGGCTACGGGTAGCTGTCACCCACCGGTAGCTCTCAGCTACTAGTGGCTCTGGCCTACCCCCATGGGTTATTCCCAGTAGCGCTCCTTCTTGCGCAAATAGGGTTTTAAACCCTATTTGACCCCTTTATGCGTGTTTTAAACCCTGGTAACACCCATAAATGTTATAATTAAATATTTAAGGAATTAACCTGGTGTGTGCATCTGTTTAAACCACCCGACCCCTTTAATAACATGTGGGCCGTGTGGTCAACCCACAACCCCCGCTCCTTATGCAGTTTCACATTCTTATCTCAACCGTCCCCACCTTTAAAAACTAAAAGGTGTACTCCTTGGTTATTTTCTCGATCACCCTGTGCTAGAAACCCTTCGACGAGCCACTCTTCGTTCAGGCGAGACGCATCACTATGCATGAAGTTCCGTGCCTGGCCTAACCGTCGATCGTTGATCAACAAGTAGGGAATTTGTCCTTCGTCTCTACCTTTTGTGTATCATGGGGGGTGGGCGTGCTTTTGTTTCTGTAGAATTGGATAAACCAAACCTAAATGAATATAATGAACGGATTGTATAAAGAAAGAAGGGGGGGGGGGGCTGTGATCGTTGATGCTGTTTTATATTATGATCTTATTTCTGAATTGTGCGGGATTACGACTACTGAAAATCATGGGCATTGGTGGTCTTTATCTGTGAACTAATGAACCCCTTGTGATGTTTTTAAGTGGTTTGTTGGTGGTTGTGAACTCCTGCTATAAAAAGGAATTAATCACGTACACCCGACTAAATAAATTGAAAGCACCAGGATCAATCCTTCTGTGATAACCCCCAATTAAAGCACACAGAAATTGAAATCATTGAGTGTGTAAAATATTTTAAATCTGAAAATACCAGCATGACCCTGATTAGTGTTGGTGGTAGTGGTTTTGTTGTTTTCTTTCACAGGTCGATTGGTGGAGATGTGGGAGGGGATGGGTTCCCCTATTTTTTTATACTCTCGGTGGTTGTGTGAAATTGGGGATGGGATCCCCTTTTGTTATGGATTCAGTGGTTGCGAGTCTTAAGACTGGGTGGTTACCTTGTTTATATCACGAATTGGTGTGGGATCCTCTGTTGATGAGAAACCATTGGGGGGGGGGCACGAGGTAGTGTCTCGGGGTTGTCTTTGGTTCTAGTACTTAGAGGGATCTCACTTATCCCTTTGTTGTTGTGACTTTACAAGAGAACCAGGTGTGAATGTTTAAATTGACTTTTGGCTGGATCTTTTCCTTGGTTTGTGCTTATTATATTAGTTTCCTAGTAGTGAATGAACTTATTTAAACGTTATTACTGATCATGAAAACAAGAATGGGACAAATGAGTTTTGTTGGCGAGAGTCGTGACTCGGACTTGAGTGCTATTGTGATCGGTATGCTGTCTGAAGAAAAACATAACTTTAGGTGAGTGATTGTTACCTATATATATACTTTTAGCTTTGTGTTTCTTATTCGCGCCCCACCCAAGTTGATCAATTAGTGCCGAAAACCCCCATTTCATAGGGGATGGTGTTTTTCCCAACACTATTCTTAGTGGCTGGTTATTAGCTCCTTTTCTACCCCCTTTCTCGGATAGCACAAGTATCTTCAGGTAGGCTGTGATGGCCTGAGGTCCATTATTAGCCCAAGAACCTTTGGGCGGGATAGTGTGGTGGTTATGACCTAGGTGTGTGCAGGCAGGTAGTTTCCCAAGTATATTCAGGATGAGGCCCAGGTGTCTTCGAGCGTGGTAGTGGATCCTCTAGAACAGGTGTCTTCAGGCGTAGTGGTAGTTGTTCTGGACGAGGTGTTTGCCGGCGTGGTTACGTGTGAGAGTTGTGTCCTAGGTGTTTGCGAGCGGGATTCAGCAGTGGGACTGCGTGCGGTTGTGGCCCAGGTGTGTGCGGGTGGGTGTGGCAATGGGACTGCGGTGAGAATGGCGAGATTGGTTCGATGCATAGGATGTCTCAATAACCAGTGGGAAAGTGGTACGGGGTACCCAAACATCGATGTGCTCTTATTATATATATTACATGACTTTTTTTATTTAGGGAGTGTGCCTTAATGAGGGTTGGGTGGATAGTTTACCTTGTTAGGTGTTTGGTTTACTCCTTTTCTCACGGGACTTTAGTACATTCCCCCACTTGTGCACGAGAGTCTTTAGTTTTCCCTACTCAGTGTACTCGTATGCTCACCCTACGTATATAAAACTGCTTTCAGGTTTCTAGGAGGACTTCGGGGATTGCGCGAGACCATACTAGCTTGGACCTTTGGGGCAATCACATTTGCTGTTTTTCTTTCTTTGGTATTTACCCTTATAGTAACTTTTTTATTTGTGGCTTTTACTTTTGGAACATGCATGTGGGAATGGTTTACTTTTGGCATTACTTTTCTTTTAGTTTTGGTGTTGTTGGGTTTCATCATCTTATCTTTCGATCCTATAAAACAAAAAGGGTATTGCCTTCCATTTGTGTGTAATTTCCATACCCTTGGTTCTAGTCGCCACTCTGGGACCTATAGAAGGCAGGTTTCAGGGGTCATTATCTCTCCTTCAACTTAAAGAAGGAAGGACATGGCAATCTGCTGACCTTTCCCTCATTTTGGTGAAGGCAGGTCGTGACACATTATGAGTTAAAACAGGTTAAATGGGTTAAAACTAAAATTATAAGGGTTAAAATGACCTCAAAATATATCTAAATACTATCAGGTGGACATATATTTATTCTATATTATTAATTCTTTGAAAATGCGTTTTTTTAGAATTTTTCCTTCTGTAATACATTAATATAATTTAATATTTCGAAAAATTCCAGGTGTTTCCTCTCCCAAACTTATAAAAGGAAACCCTATATCATCTATTCTCCACACATAAAAAGCCTCTTACCTCAAAAAATACGGACAAAAATCCCTTACTAATATCCCTCACCACATCTTTGAGGACTTAGTTTGATTATAATACCATAATAGGGGGGATTTTTGTATAAACCTAGGTAAGTTCTTAAAAGAATATGTATACTACTCAACCAAGTGTTTTATTTTAATTTCTCATTATACATGATTCAAACCAATATATAACACTATAATATAATAATATCCATATATTAAATATATTTTAACGTTATTATTTTTATAGTATATCCCATTTTTATCTTCTTAAACATTTAATAAAAAATAAAAACATCACTTTGCGTACGTGCAGACCACCACCTCACGAGATGATGTCTTTAATGTTTCATAACTAACATTTATGATTATCCGTAATAATGAATAAGAATTAAATAATATTATTTATGTGATATAAATTTAATTACGTAATTAAAAATAAATATTATACTTCTTTTTTACCATTCAATGTATAATAAATATGTCCCTCATTTGTATGTGCGGATTAACACCTCACAAAGCTATGCAATTTATTTTTCATTACTACCTCTCATGGATTGTATTTATTGGTGGATATATATATATATTTTGTATGATATTTATTACATAATTATAATTATCTAAATATAATATAATACATACCTTCATTCCATCATGATCTTTGAAAAATGGAAACTTTACTCAAGCGCACATACAAACTACCATCTCAATATTGTAATGTAATCAATTTTTCATAAAAGTATTACATGTTTGGATATAAAAGGATAAATTATTTATAAAAATGATAATTATAACATGATTATTATTATATAAATGATATTATAACTATCTATTTTTCCATAGTCAACAAACCGAAGTCATTTTAGATTTTTGAACCAAATATCCATAAAATGAATGACGTAAACTAAATCGATTATGTAATTAAGTATAACATAAATGTAAGTGACAGATAAGGAATAATAAACTTCATAAAAGTTATTAATTAAGTAAATAATTAACACAATTTTATTATTCGTAAATATAAATAATTAACCTCACAGGTAAGACACGAGGGAAGGAGCATTTTACCAGAAAACCTTATTTCAAATGTATTAAATATTTATTTTCTAAATCATTTTCTTATATATACATATTCATAAAATTATTTTATGATATATTTATATTAAAATAAATAAATTATAAATTATTTATTATTGCTCTTTAAGCATTCTTTCGAAGGTTTTAAAAAGGATTAATTTTACATATTTTATATAGAATATTTTAACTTTCACTACAAAAGTAAAAAAGGAATGTTTTATTTTAACATATTTGATACCAAATGCATTTTTAATACGATAATTTTCATTTGATATTTCACTTACTTTACAAGATTTCTTTTTTTATTCAAATAAGAACTTCCCTTCCCTTTTTGGGAGTTTTTTCTTTAAAAATGAGGATTTAATGGAAAGGGACATTTCAATATCAAAAATGTTTTACTTATGGGGTCAAAAGTATATTTTTATGAGTTAGATGATGGTAATAAAATATTATATGTGTTTTATAGATGTTATGGTCCTTATAATTTCTTTATGATGTCGGGTTTTCTTGATATAGATGTACAATGCATTGGATAATTATTATGTTTTCCGAATAATTATGTTGGAATTAACTGAGTAGGTAATTATATTTGTTAGGTTTCTTAATGATATTCTAAGGGACATAAATGACTTATCTACTGTTTATAATGAGTTTTAACATAAATATTTTTCTTTTAAAAGGAAATTTTATAATAATTTGATAAAAATAATGATTATTCTCTTTAAGGAGAAAATGATTGTTTTTATGGATTTTTTTACAAACCCTCATGTTTTCTAAGAAACTATCATGACTATGATTTTCCTCTTATTTTTTCTTATAAAGTGTTTTATGAAAAAAATTTAGAAGTATATATGATTTCAAGTGTAATTAGATGATTATTTATGCTAAGAGTTTATTATGTTAAAGGAAAACTCTTATACGATCTCTTGATTATGAAATAGACTAACATGTATCTTTCTTCATTTACTTGTGTCCCTTACTAATAATTTTTTTTCTCATTCCATGTTTTTAATTTTTTTCCATATGTTATAAAGATTATTAGTAAAAATGATAAAGTAAATATTAAAATCATAAAGATTTTTCATGAAAAGAAAATATTTTTTCTTTAAAAAGTACATATTATATAAAAATTGGATACTAAGTAGAAGTGTCCCCTTTATAATGTATGAGTTTATTATGTAATATTTATGACCTAATTCTATAAAAATATAAACCTAAAAATATCTTTATGAACATATGAAATTGAATTCGTGATTTAATATTAACGATTATGTAATTTTTTAAGTTTGGGTTATTGTAGTTGGTATCAAATTAGGGTTTCGATAAATTTATATGTTAGAATAATATATGTAAGTACCCTTAAGATATAATAATTTATGGTTATCATTATAAATCATTTGAAGATTACTATATTTCTTTATATAAAATATGTCTATTCGTAATGTTATTACATAGAGGGAATATGAAATCTAATGTGGGAAAGTTCCAAGAGGAAAATATCCTTCCAAATTGGAACCCTAGAATGGTTGAAATTGGATTATATTAGTTGGATAATGTGATTTATTAGTTCATGAAAGATATAAACATTGGTTTTATCCATGCGAGAGAGAAACTATGTCCACTATAGAGAAACATTTTCATAATAGAGCATTTCATACAATAGTACCCACAATCATTTAGTAGATCTACTTACCCTAGGGTAACTAAGGGATTGATTAAACCTCTCTTGATTATATTCACAATCATGGGTTATTTATATAATCAAAATTAAATTTTATTTATTTATAATTTTAAAGGTGAATCTAAACTTTGATTCTCAATGGTAATTTATACCTAGGAAAGAAAAATATATTTTCCTTGGAATGGGATGAATTTAAGAATATTTTCCTTGATAAATATTTTCCTAAGTCTATTCAACTTATGGAAAATAAATTATCTGAATTGAGGTACAAGGATAATTATTCAATAATGTCTTATGATGAAAACTATAATAATTAACAATGTGAAAAATAAATTGTATCTAGGATATTAATATTAAAAATATTCAATTTCAATTTTTATTTAATTTAAATATATCAAAGGGAATTGGATTATGATGAATTTAAAAGTTATATGACACTTTTAAAATGTGCCAAAAGCTATAAATTATGTTTTATAATGATCTTTTGATCTCTGTCAACTAGTATAAAAATAAGTCCAAATGGATGGGAATGAAGAAATATCTATGAAATAAATCCGAAAGTAAGAAAAATAAATTTATATCAAGTGATAACTATGATAAAACATACCCTATAGAATATATTATAAAATATGGGAAGTGATTCTAATGTGGTAATTTTGGGGATTTGGCTTGTGACTGTATATAAAAATATCATAGAAATGATCAAACAAATAATGAATGGCCAAGAATAGATGTTTTAATTTTAAGGAATTGTGTCATTTTGATAGTGAAAAAGTGAAGATTAATGTAAATTAAGGAATTAATCAGGACCACATGTACAACAGTGTGGGTAAATACTTTGTGACTACCTTGACAAATGCTGGACTATACAATGACGTGATGTCTTGTAAATTACTTGTTTATTAATATTAT
This sequence comes from Viscum album, assembly GCA_963277665.1. NCBI lineage: Eukaryota > Viridiplantae > Streptophyta > Magnoliopsida > Santalales > Viscaceae > Viscum > Viscum album. The sequence goes on from OY728159.1 coordinate 1,442,435,595, forward strand.
GCCAATGCATAATTTTATTCAGTGTCTACACATTTTTTTTAATTTTTATAAATTAGTAAGTAAATCATAAATTTATCTTTAATAAATAAAGAAATAGATTTTTATAAAAGAACATAAGGGTTTTATTAAAGGAAAAATAAATTTCAAGAATCTTTCTATTATCATCTGTTTAAGTCCTTTACCTAAAAAAAGTATTGGGTTTCCCCTTGTATAGTTTTAATCTATTTAGGGTATGGATTATATTTTGGTTTATCATGCTAAGGTAGATTATTGAATCAAAGAATTTCTTTTTTTGTAATGTTTTTTAGTTTCTGTATAAGAATGAATTCATATATTTGATACTAAATCAAAAAACATAGAAATTGATTAATATTAAAAAAGAAAGTTATCTTTCACATAATGTTGATAGAAAATATACTATTCATTTTAGTGATATCACTATAATATGTGATAATTTAGATACATTCAATGAGGAATTTTTAGGTATCATACCTGATCGGTAGATTGAATTTACTGTTGATGTAGTTCACGATTTAATTCAATATCAAAGCTTCCATGTCGAATGGATCAAGTAGAACCTTTGGAATTAAAAAATTCATTATAAGAGCATCCTGAAAAAGGATTAATTCATCCCATCACTTCACTATGGGGTTACTCAATTTTTTTGCTAAAAATAATGATGGTTCCATAAGGCATTGTGTTGATTAAATAGTATTGAATAACATCATTATCAAGAATAAGTATATGTTTACTCTTATAGATGACTTGTTTGATCAAATATTGGGAGCTATATATTTTTTAAAGGTTGATATTAGGTATGAGTACTATCAGATAAAGGTGAAAAAAAATTAAATTTCAAAGATGAAATTTTAGACAAGGTCTATGCATTATGAGTTTGTGGTTATTCCATTTGCATTGAAAAACGATAAAACTATATTTATGAACCTTATGAATATAATTTTCCATGAATTATTAGATAAATTTATAGTTGTATTTATTAATGAAATACTGATATATTCTAAAAGTTATTATGATCATGAGAAATATGTGATTTTTACTCTAAAAAACATTAAAGAAAAGAAGTTATAAGGGAAATTTAGTAAATGTGAATTCTGTTTATGAAATAATTTTCTCTATGGACATATTGTAAATAAATATGGAATAAAAAATGAACTAGCTAAAAATAAAGTGGTTTATATGTGGTCATGACCTAAAAATTTCCTAAAGATCCTTCCTTTTCTTGGATTAACAAGTTAATAATGACATTTTATTGAAAACTTTTCTTGGTTTTATAGTCCACTAACTATGTTTACATGAAGTGGAGTTAAATCTATATGGATGGTATAATGTTAAAAATGTTTACACTAATTTAAAATTAGATCAGTAAATTCTTAATTTATGGACCTTACATCCAAAATTGAAACTTTATTATTTAAATCAATGTTTTTTAGAGGGACGTGGTTGAATTATAATGTTGAATTATTAGGTAATCACTTATGATTCACATCAAATGAAACTCATGTGCTAAAATATCATACATATGAACTTTAATTAGATACTATGGTTTTTAATTCAATAATATAGAGATATCATTTATATTGTGTAATGTGTGAAATATGTACCAATCATAGAAGTTTGAAGTATATATTCACTAAAAAATATTTGAAAATGAGGTAAAAAAGATATATAAAACTGATAAAGGATTTGTTATTACATGATTCATTAGCACCCAAGAAATGAAAACAAAGGAGAGGATGCTTTAGGTCAAAAAGATAATGGATCATTAACTATGATACATTTGGTACATAATTCTTTGATAAATGATTTTTTATTTGTTAGCCTATAAATTATACATGCAAGAACTTTTTTGTTTTATTCCATGTGTTAGTGTATTCATCTCTATCAGAAAAAACTAAGCAATCTAAAAAGGTAATTTTTTTTATAACAAAGTGTATAATTTTTCAAGAATGGTATGTTTCCTGAATTTAACTTTGAAAAAGAATTTTTTTAGATTCATAAAAAGGTGGTGTGTGTTAGATTTTTCTATTTGAAGAAATAATTATTTGGTGAAGCTCATAGTTCTCTATTTTCTATTTATCTCAGCTTTACTAAGATATATAGAGACCTTTGGGTATATTACAGGTGGGATTAAATGAAAAAATATATTGAAGTGTCTATCATGAAATATTGGGATTGTATATAGCTTAAAGTAGAATGAAAATTACTAATGGCGATACTTAATCTTTTTATAGTGTTAGAATGGAAATGGTAGAATATATCCATGGATTTCATGGTTAGACTACCAAAGACATCTTGAGGTAATGATGTGATACTGGTGTTTGTTGATCATTTAAAAAAATCTATTCATTATATTCCTATTTAAGATAATATATATTTATATCATATTTATAGTAATTATGTTAAATAGATAATCATATTTCATGGAGTATCACTTTTTGGCATTTTATCATGATCTTGTATTTATCTCTAATTTTTGGAAAATACTTTAGAAGTTGTTAGGTACTTAATTAAACATTAGTATAAATTTCTACCAAAAATATGAAGAAATGTCAGAGAGACTTATTAAAAAATTATAATACATGATTCAATATTTTTCTATGGATTACTAGTGAAGTTAGGATCAACATCTATCATTATTTGAATTCTCTTTTAATAAAAAGTTTCATTCTACTATATAAATGACACCTCTTTAGGAATTATATTGAAAGTAGTGCCAGAATCTATCTTATTGAGGTGAAATTGTTAAAAGATTGTTTTTGTGACTAGAATTAGTTAAAGATATATTAAAAAAGGTGAATATAATTTATCAACATAGGATAATAGCTTAGAGTAGGAAGAAAAGTTATGAAAATAATCATTGGACATATCTTTCATTGTAAGTAGGAGGCCATGTTTTTCTTAAATTATATCCATGGAAAGGTTTTATACATTTTGGTAAAAGGGAATGCTAAATCTATGGGTCATTAGACTATATAAAATCCTCGAAAAGGCTGGATCAGTTTCAAATGGATTTGTATTTCTTTTGAATTAATCCTAGGTACATGATGTGTTTCATGTTTCATTATTAAGTAAATATGTTACACTTGCATCTCAGGTTTTTATCCCTGATATAGAAAAGTTGTAAGAGAAAATTTATTATTATAAATGACCTATTAAGACTCTTTACCTTAGATAGAACATGTTGTGAAATAATATTATTTTCTATGTTAGTGTTTTTTGTAAAAACCATATAATTGAAAAAGGAACACGAGAATCTGAAAATTATATGAGGTAAAAACATCTCCAATTGTTTATGCAATGGCTAAAATAATGCGATTATATTTTCCAAAAGAGGGGAAGAATGAAAAAATCATGTTAATTTTAATATTAACTAAATTTCAGACCTTAATAATATATATGAATTATATTTCATAGAGTTATATTCATTATTATAATATTAAGTAATTTTTTAATCAACTAATAAAATAGTTTTATTCTTACTAAATTTCTGTACATGTATTATATGGTTTTATTTAAAAGTTCTATTTTCAAAAATTTTTAATTTTAATTTAAAAAATGTAATTTATTTTTGATATTATAAATTAAAAAATAGTTTCAGATATTTTTTAAATTTTATAAAAAATTTTATTTTTTGGTGAATTGTAGAAAATAACATTTTATGAATATTTTCTCTTATTTTCAAGTAATTACATAGCCACATTCTTTATTTGATTTAAAATTTCATTTTTTTCTTTTTATTAAAAATAATACAAGAAATTTCATTTAAATCAATATTATACTTGAATTTGGTATAATAACTTTTTTATACTTAAAAATGATTTTTTGGAAAACCATTTTTCATTGCATGTTGCAGGTTTATTTAAAAAATAATTTCATCAATTTCAATTTCAATAAAATTGATAAAATAGACTAAATATTTATAATTATAATTATAATTTCTTATGATGATTCTACCTTCATTTTTGGTCATTATTAATTATAAAATTGATGAAAAATTGGTCATTATGGTATGAGTTAAAACATATTAATAAGGTTACAACTAAAATGATAATGGTTAAAATGACCTAAAAACTTGTCTAAATCCTATTTTATGGACATATTTTGATGTTATATTATCACTTATTCGACTATGAGTCATTTTGGAACCCTTTTTCTTGAGTAGTACATAAGAATATTTTAATCTTTTGAAAAATTCCAAGTGTGTCATCTCCATCACTTTTAAGAGGACACTCAATATTTTATATTCTCCACACTTCAAGAGCCACTTATTTTACACAACACCTACCAAAACACCATAATAACATCCCTAAAAACATATTAAAGGTTTTATTTTGATCATATACCATCATAAGAAGAATTTAGTTTTAAATCTAAGGAGGTTATATGAAGAATATGTATTGTTTTGAACCAAGTGTTTTATTTTTATTTAATATTCATTCCGCCTTGAGACCTCTATTAAGAATTATCCTATAATATAATAAGCATCTCCCATATAATTAAATTTTATTATTTTAATATTATAACCATTTTTATCTACTTATCCATCTAAATAAAAATAAAATCATTTCTCTTATGCAGGTGCTGACTACCGCCTTACTTACCGTTGGATTTAATTTTTCATTCCTGACAATTTTGGTTCATAATAACAATAAATACAAATGAAATAAATTTAAATATATTACATAAATTTCATTATTTGTTGTTAAATAAATATTATACTTCTTTATTTACTATTCAATGTAAAATATAGTCATCACTCGTGTGTGTGTAGATCAGCGACTCTCAAACCGATGTATTTTATTTTATCATTATCACCCACATGGCCTGTATATATAAATGAATTTAAAGAAATAATATGATATTTATGATATAATTTTAATTTTTGTAAGATAATATAATACATATTTTCTTTCTCTCATATTTTATAAAAATGGAAATGTTACTCATGTGTACATACATAATACCATCTCCATGTTTTAACATAATTCATTTTTCATAACCATCTTACATGGATGGTTCTAAAAGTATCTAAAATAAACTAATCTAATTAATTAATTAATTATAAAATTTATATAAGTGAATTAAATGGTATAATAATCATAAAAAATCACATAAAAAATTAATAGAGGATTATTATTCAAGATGATAAATAACATACATGGCATGTTAGACTCAAGGTAAAAGGCACATTACTTTAAAACCTCATTTATAATTTTTTAAAGGTTTGTTTTATAAATATTTTTCTTCCACATACATATTCCTAAATTTATTTTATGGATGAGTTTATATTTACAAAAATACATTATAAATGAAATTTTTTGTCTATTTTTAATTTTATTCCAATCTTTTAAAATGGAATATTTTTATGTATTTTATATGAAACGTTTTCAGCTTTCTTTATAGAATGTAAAATGAATGTTTAATTTTAACGTATATGAAACCAATGGATTTTGTACCCATTTAAACATTAATTTTTATTTATCTTCCCTTAAAATCTTAATCATTTTTATTCAAAGAGAAATAACCTTTCTTTTGTTTTGGGTATTTTAGTTTTGAAAATGTGTTTTTAAAGGAAAGGGATATATAAATATCCAAAAATGTTTTGATTTCGAGTAAAAAAGTAAATTTTAATGATTTTTATTGTGTAAATGAAATATTTTTTATTAATGTTATAGTCATTCAAAATTATTTTTGATGATAGGTGAGCCTGATGTAGCTCTATAATTCATTAATGATTATTTTCTCTAAACAATTATACTAGAATTAGCTGAGTAGGTTATTCAATCTGTAAGGGTTTTTATAAGGGTAATATATAGAATATGTTGCAAGGAATCTACATGATTTATTTATTCTTTCAAGTAATTTTTCATGGAAATATTTTTATTTCGTAAGGTACATTTATAATCAATTTTTTAGATAAATGATTCTTCTCTTGAAGGGTAAGAGGTATGTTTTTAAGAAATTTTTTGGCATGGATTCTCATGTTTTCTAAGAAACCCTCATGGTTATTATTTTGAAATTATTATTTCTTATAAAGTGTGTGATGATAAAAATTTGGTATTAAAGAATATATAATGTGTAAGAAAATGATTATTTGAGCTCAAATTTTATTATGTCAATGGAAAAATCTCTTATATGATCTCATGATTTTAAAATAAACTAATGTTTTTCTTTCTTTGTTTTTTGTGTCCCTTCCCAATTTTTTTTTTCTGAACTAACACATTAAAATGTTTTTAAATAATTTATAAGTACGATTAAGAATAATTATGGAGTCAAGTTAAAAATCAAAAATACTATTTAGGAAGTGAAGATGTGTTTAATTTTAAAAGTACTCTATTGTAGAAAAATGGATACTGAGTGGAAGTAACCACCTTTTAATATATGAGTTTACTATTTAATATATATAACCTAATTATATAAAACTATAAACATAAAATGATCATAAATAATGGAATAAAATACTTTCTTCATTTAAAACTGAAAACTAGGTAATGTTTTAAGACTCGGTCCTTATGCCATTTACTATTCAAATCATAAAAAAGTAGAATAATAACCAATGATATTCACAAAACTTATTCCATACTATTCTATAATTGATCACCCATATCTAATATGTAGAAACACCTTCCACCAATATACCATTATCATTGATATAAAAACTCAATACAAGATTGTATTTTAAACTTCTCCCATATAATCTATAACTTTTCGTATTATGTAAGATAATCATTCCACCTTTTTTTGATTTATCCCTTTAAAATATAAATAAAAAAAGGAAATCCAATAATTTATACATGATAAGATAAAACCAAAGTGATATAAATGTCATCCAACCACCTATTATCCCTTTGTTATAGACTAATTTCTCTTAAAATGATATAATCTTCCATTAAAACATTTGAAAATTAATCCTTTATGACTCATCCTTACATAGGACTTCTCATTTACCATCCACTCTAGTATCCTCGTAAAATTTATCAAACTAAACTATACTAGGATATCATCCACCATCCATATCTATAAATTTAGAATATGATCATTTTCTTGGAAGATTGATTTTATTTAAGGTATATTAATTAAATTCATTTACATCTTATAAAAAATCTTCCATAAATTTATTCATAGGTTCAATCTAGTATGATTTAGGTAAAATCCCGAGTATCTACCTAAAAATAAGTACATTCTCACATATTCATGTTTAGTAAACTATCAAAGTCCTTGACTTGAATCTTAAGGGCACTTCAATATCCTATCCAATATATATGGTTTATACCACATATTAACCTTTGATGAATTTTTTCTCTAGAAAAAAATTTTTATCTTCATTATAATTTGTAAGTGATGAAAAAGTAGCCAATTATTCAATTTAATGATTGATGTGATCGACCATCAAGACAATTGATAAAATGTATCAGAAGGCTTGGATCATGGACTCATTACACACACCCATACTTAGATACCTCTATGACTAGTCTCTTCCAACTTAAAATCTAGTTCCACCATCCATGTTGACCATGAAGTGTACTCGAAATAAAGCATTACTATCCTATGAATTTTCCAATGTAACTTCAACCTAGTGCCTCTAGAGTGGTGTACATAGAGAATACAACACCAGTATCAGTACCTTGGTGCACTAAACCCTAGTTGACTTTATATACACCTATAATCCCAATATTTTGTGATCCTTTAATATACATTCACTTAAATCCTTTGGGAAAAGTAAATAAGTGATCCCTTTGATCTATTCTATCCTTATTTTCACACCATATAACCTAGTGGGCTACTTTAGAGCCCATGTATAACATAAACCCCACACCCCCTTAGGTACATGGTTGATCAAACAAAAATTGTCTTACACCTAACACCTAATTCATAGTGCTTCGTATGCCTCAATATTGAATTACTATGGGAATAACACAAAAAATCAATTTCATATCCAATTGAGATAGCCTCACTCAAGGAATATGGTTGAACCTTCTCCCCCTAGATGCATGTATGAGCCCTTGAGAATGGTAATACAGGGGAAAGATTCTATTGTATCATGCCAATGATTTTTAGCTTGATACATATCTCTCATTCATAAGGTGCACACCATTGATAAGTAATATGTGAGCTTAAATTAGACATCAAAGTGCACCTTCGAGTATAGTCCCTAATTTTTTATTTCTTAGAGAATAAGGACCTTTGCACCCACATGCATTAACTTTTAAAAAAATTATATAATCAATTTCCCCCCATCCATTATCTATGTACCGAGGAGCTCTCAATATGAATTTTGAGAAAGTAATTTTTTATTAAACCTGAGAAGAGGTCCAAAATTAAAAAACAATATATGAAATTCATTTCCCTAAATCACCTATTTTAGTTGAATTAATTATTTCTCCCTAGAGGATTAAAATTACTTTTTTGAATCCTTTTCACCAAGAATATTAGTCTAACCCAGAGCTCTTATATATTCACCAAAGTTATAATATAGGGTAAATAGGGGCACCCATACCCACCCTTTGATTATGTTTTCCATTGTTAGTGGGAGTTGGGAATCAGATAAGGGATCTCTACAATGTTTTTATCCTTAAACAAAAGAATCGATGGAGTACAAAAGATCATGTATTTCTTTGATAATGAGGATCCCTATCCTTATGCGACCGTTGGAGCTTATATTAACCTATGATTCTCATCTTGGACACACTAAAACGGCCCTCATTGCTCTGCAATTCATGGTGAGTTTACTTAGTCTAATTAATGTGGGATAGACATTAATGGACCTACAAATTTTTATAATCCCCAATTAGAATCGGTTGATGATCTAGTGTAAGACCCACCTTATCCCCATTGGTTCATATAAACCATAAATCCAGACACCCCCCTATGGCTAGTTACTAAAAAAGTGAAGATGAATAAAAATTGGCTACCAAGATGGTCTACGTTCCAATTCAAAAGGCCCGTTCATGCATAATTCTAAAAACAAAAATTTCTAATCCCCTCTCACCCAGTGGTCCACCCCACATGAATTTAAACATTAAAAAAATGGTTCTAGTCATAAAAATGAAAAATAAAAGACATTATAGATATGGTTGAATGACCTTAAAATGAGCCGTAATGGTGATTATCATATGATCTTAAATGGTATGATGGAATTCAATAAATTTTACCAAATTATATAGATTGTTATTCCCTTAAAAGTGATATTATTTATACGCATGAATTATAAACATATTACCTCATCATTCATAACATTATTTTCTAAAAAAAAATACACCAAGAACTAAGTGTTATAGTGTATTTCAAAGAATAGACACACAATTACATCACCATAAACATAAAAACATCATATCTATTTAAAAATACAAATAGTGATCCTTACTCCCATAAATATTATAAAACCAAAACAGATATCATAGGGAATATAAATAAGGAAAAGGGTGAGATATAATTCATATTAAAGGAATAAACATGACAATAGAGTATAACATGTGAGTTAATGGGAATAACATGATATCATAATGAGGATGATAATAAACATGGATGAATTGAATATGGAAATGATATTAAATGTCAATAAACATATAGAAACAATATAAAACATCTTATCATAAACATAAGTCAAGGTTCATTCCCAAGAATGACATTATAAGGTGGACAATGTCCCACTGTGGATTCAGTTAATCCCATAATCCCAGACATAACATCTCATGAGATATGAATATTTAACCAATGCATTGGAGAGATATATAATTATAGACCCACCCTTTATATAAATTATAATTATTCATATGCATGAAACATGTGGAAAATAAACCATAGTTAAATCGTAATAATGATCAAACATCTGAGAAGAAGGTTCAATAATTCTTATTCAAGGCATAATCAAAGGAAAATGCATAAGGATTCCCAAGAGAAGAAGGAATTAAAAAATTTGGATGTTAATATTTTAAAATTAAACATTTTTATTGATTATTAAGATCCAATATATAGATTTCTTTTAAAATTTCTAGGAGAACAAATAATTATAAAATGCACCACTTGGTTAAATATTTATGAAATAAGTAAATGATATTTTGAAAGAAGGAAAGACATTATTATTCTCTACAAAAATAGAGATGGTCCAAGAGGTTTACCAATAAAATAATGAGCTTTTTTATACTATATTTATTATTTGATAATATTTTATGAGTGTGATCCTTGAAATGAGAAAAAAATTATGAAATTTCCTTTAAAAGTAGGTTTACTCAAAAGTTGAAATTTTGAAGGGAACTAAAAGAATGTACAACCCTTGAAATGAAAATGATATATAACCAGGTGTATATGTAAGATAAATAAATATCATATTATAATAACTCCATAATAATAATATTACATAAATTGAATAAAAAGTAAGAGAATGTGTAACTGAGAATTCATGAAAGAGGTACAAAATATTCCTTACTATGTTTTAAATCTTATTTATTGAGAATTCCATTTAATAAAATAAAATAAAAAATTATTTTGTAAATATAAGAAGCTAAATATTATTTTAATATGATAAATAACTTAATTAGTTTTCTATTTAAAAAGAAATCATTGGAAGGAATGGAAATTATGGACTAGGAGGGGTAACTTTTAATTTTGAGGATGTAAATTATTCTTAATGTAGTTTCATTTTAATGTAGCTCGTAAATATATAATATTTGAATAAAAATTGATATTATAAGATATAAATAGGGAATAAAATATGTGAATAGAAAAATAAATAATAAACATTATAACTAAAGAAAGAAAATTGAGTTATGAAAGACCCTTATATTTAATGGAAGACATTAATTATATCCCACAATAAGGAAGAGATTGAATTAAAGTGAATTTTATTATTTAAAAAATCATTTATGATATTATAAATCAAGGGGGAAGTAGTTAAATCCTAAAAATTAATATTGGTGTATAATATAAAAGTATTCCCCAATGAATGAATATTGATATAGAAACCCTTACCACATGTCTCATAGTTCTCTATACTTGAACTTAATTTCATGAATAATTAAAATAAGTTTATTAAAAACTTTCGTAATAACATGTAACATCTCTATATTTTTTATATTATCTATTTAACAACCAGTGTAATTAATTTTGTAACAACAAAAGATTTACAAAAATTGATATTTCATCTTTTAGATGAATATTCAATACATTAAGTAAATACACTCCTGGGGACCATAATAATTTAGTGTATTTTGAGACTAAGTACACTAATTTGGTGAAAGATCATAAATATATCACATAAATATTATCCCATTTAGTTCTCTTAAAAAACCTACCCTACTTGATTCCTTTCTTCACAACCTGGGTTAAATAAACATAATAAAGGGTGAGATCAGTTGCTCAATATGGGTAAGAAAGTGATACATCAATGGATACCTTAACCTGATATGAGAATAAGGGTATGAAAACATGAGATTAAAATTCTATAACCATACCCTACATTTAATAGATCATAAAATTGAGTGATGGAATAAATATTTGTAGTTCATAGAACATGAATCATAAGGAAATCAAAGAATACGAGCCATGAAAAAAAATCATTGACATACAACATTGAATTGTGGAAAACAAATAGATATATAAAACCATTTACCCAGTAGTAAAGGATCATTACCAAAACTTAACAGGGTACTCTATGTGACACTACACCTCTTGGGTGGGAAAAACCACCCTTCCAAGTGAACAACTTTTTCTCATAATGGAACAAGATCACTCCCCAACCTATTGTAGTACTCACGGTTCACTCCCAAGACTATCATAGTTGAAAAAAGTCCTTTATTAAATGAGGTTCATTCCCTATTCTAGTCATATCTAATCTCAAGAGACATAAATAATTACCCAATTCATTAGATAGAGATATAGGTCCAACTCATATTTTGTTATAACATAGCCTCCACAATTTTTATTATGTAACCACCATTATTGGTTATAATGTATCCCCAAACACATAATGAAAATAATAAATATATATACCTAAAGATCCTAAAATATTAATCATATTAGAACCCATGAGATGAAATAGGTTTCATAATAATTTCATCATAAAATAGCATGTTAAAAAGAATCAAGATTTTTAATCCTTTCATCATTACATCAAAGTATTACACATGGAAAAATAAAAACGGTTCATAAGCATTTTATCATGGTAGAACCTGTGGAAGAGAAATGGTTGTTTTAAAAATATTTTCATCATGATCTTAAACCATTCTGGTAAAGAATTAGAATTTTATCCTTGGATAATATCCCCATTAAAGTAAAAGTAACATCAAATGATGTCATATTATATGGGAAATTATTTTGAAAGGATAGTTTGAACAATTTTTTTAGGAAAATAAATTTTCTTTGAAAATCACTCTTTAATAATGAAAATTCATAAATCATTTACTTTGAAAATAACGTTTGAAAATTATAATGGAAGCATTAAATCTCATTTAAAAAAATTTCTAGAGGAAAATATTTTTTCCTATTTTAAAAAACATTTTAAAACCTAAAAAGTTTTGGAAATCCTTTTCATTTTAAATAACCTCGAAACATATAAAGTAACCTTCAATGAAAATAATGGTCATAGTTGCAGAAAATTCTATTCATTTCACACAATGATTCTTTTCACATTTTCTATAAAATACAAAAGGGTGTCATTTGTAAAATGACATAAATATTATTTAAAAAAAATTTAAAAGTAAAATGTGGTTAATGTATTAATAAACCATTTTAAGAGTGTTTATTTTTAAAAAAAATATGGTTGTGGATGAAAAATGGGTTTTCAACCAAGGATAGAAATTAAAATGACTTTTATTAAAAAACGTTTTGTTAACTATATAGTATATAAAGAGGGGAGAATGAAGTGGAAACATGTATTATCATGATATAATAATTGGAGAATAAAATACATGAGTTTTTTTGAAATATAGATCATATTATTTAATAATTGGAATTATAATAATGAGCAATACTGATAAACAATGATATTGTAATATAAAACCCCTAACACTTTGGTAACATTGAATCGTAAGACCTATGAATGAATAAAATTAAATAAAACTTAAAATATAAATAAAATAAATAAATTGATGATATTACATGTCAAAAGGGGACGTATATACACCACATAAAATTAGATAGATGCATAACTTAATATATGTCTCAATGAAATAAAATTGAGACAAAAATATACCTTACTGCTTTGGTATCTTTTGAACTATATACCCTAGGAAAGAGAAATAGTAGAATGGATATTTAAATACAAATAATTATAATGATAATCATTATAAAATTTATTCATTGGAAGTATATACACCACATAAATGGAACACATGTTGAATATGGCATTTGTTTCATAGAAAATAAAAGTGAGATGGATATCCATTTAATCATTTCTTGAATTATTTCATGCACATTAAATACTATTCTATTTTAAATATAAGTTTATTATAATTATATTATAAAATCCCAATTATATATATTACACTATATATGATTTGTTTATTTAATTTTAATAATCATTTACTAACAATTCTTATTTAAAATCATGTTTCCTGTAATAATTGATTTGTTTTTTCATGCATGTTTCAATTAATTTCAGTCCTCCTACATTGATAATGGTTAAATAATATCCAGAATTTAAAACATTATATAAATGTCTTATATATTATTTACATATTTATTTATTGTAATCAATAAAATATATAGATATAAAATGGAGCACAACATTCCTAGATATAGTATGCCATACATGCACTTGAATAATGATTTTGAAAACCATTTTATGAAAGTGGAGATCATTTTAGGTCATGAAAATATCATAAAAAATAAAATTTTATGGAATATAAATTTTTTATTATATAATTATTGTTTAATAATAATTTAAAATGGAAGAAGAAGAAATAAAATAAAAACACTCATTGAAGAACATTACCCATTCTTTAGGTAACCACCATAGGTTTGCACCAAAAGCCTTCTTAGGCTGTATTTCTGTCCAAAATAAGGATTATAGTATGGTATGATGGAATTTTAGAAGTGATTTGGGAATCTATTGGACAATAAAATGGTTGTTAGGTGTAAATAGAAGAGGATATTTGATTACCTTTTGTAAGTGATGTGAGTGTCACACTTATAAAGTTTTGAGACAAAAAAGTGTACCCACATTTTTCACAGGACACAAGGGTTAAAAATGGATAAAATTAGAACCATATACATTTTATGGTATAAATTTTTCAATAAAATAGTTTTTAGATATGTTTGTAGGTTATTTTAACCCTTATCTTTTTAGTTTAACACCAGGTAAACCCATTTATACCTTAACCACCATAAATAATTTTTTAAATTTTCACTATTCATTTTGGTGAAAAATATAGTTGATATTATAAGATAATATAAATTATGAGGATTAAAAATATGTAATCTATTTTTTCGATTTCTTTTTATTGAGGTTGACTAATTTAATTTATAATTATTCCTGCAGACATGGTGAGAATGTGTGATTTAAAGAGAAAGTGTTCAAAAGCTATAAATATTTTCTATACATATCCATTATAAAATTGACTAAATTAAAATAAATTAGAATAATATGAATATATAATTGATATAATTTTACTTATAAAACAATTTAAAATACAATATGTCTTTATAAATAATTTAAATGAATATATAGTTTTGAATAAAAAATAATTATTTTTCACTACTCATAAAAAATATAACTCTTCAAAAAAATTCCTAAAAGGTCAACTTAAGGTAATTTTGAAATGATGATTTCAAAAATGAGTTTTATTTTATAAAATTAATTTTGTAAAGGTGTCAGATTTTTTTAATTATAAGCATGCAAAAGCTAAAAAAACTATTTTTAAGAAAGATATAATTTATAAGCATAAAATTAGAAATATTTGTATATCTTTTATAGAAAAACAAACAAGATGAATTTTAAAAATTTTATTGAATATATAATAATATTTAACTAAAATAATTTATGAAAATTTAGTTTTTTAAATTATTAATGTAAAACAATTTTGTGTGCTTGAAAATAGTTTTTTTATAAAAATAATTCCATTATTTTCAAATAGTTTCTATTTTCATTTCTAATTAATTGGTTATTAGAGAATTAATTTTATATACATGTGTAAACTGTAATGTCCTGGACCCTCCTGGCCCATTACTTTGCCAAAGTAAGGTTCCGCCAAAATAGTGGCACCGTGAGGGTGACACCGTGTCCCCTCGCCGAGCCTTTCGTTCTTCTTCCAATACCTGACTTTTCCGCTCCCGCAACGTAAGTTTCGACGTAAATTAATTCTTTCACTCCTTTTAAAACCATTTAAATCCCATAATTAATTCCTAAAAATACCGAGGGACCTCCGTGTGTAACTGCCCCAGCCGCGCGGTCAACCCACGACCCCCGCGCCTTACGCAGTTACACATTCTCACCTCAACCGTCCTCGGCTCTTATAAACTAAGGGTTAGCCGTAGTTTCTCATTTCCTCGATCGTGGCTTTTCATAAACCACTTGTGGTACATAGGGAACATCGTTATCCATAAAGTTCCGCGCCTGGCCTAAGCATCGATCACCTATCAACAAGTAGGGAATTTCTCCTTCGCCTCTCTCTTTTGTGTATCATGCGGGGTGGGTGTGTTTTTGTTTCTGTATAACTGGTTGGACCAAACCTAATGAAGATAATAAACGAAGATTTAAAGAATGAAGGGGAAGGGGTTGTAATTGTTGTTTCTGTGTTATATTGTGATTATATTTCTGAGTTGTACTGGCTTACGCCTTCTGAAAATTCATGGCCGTTGGTGGTCTTTCCTTGTGCAGTAATGAAACCATCGTATGTTTTAAAAGGCTTGTTTGTAAATGTGAACTCCTGCTGTGAAATTGGTTAATCACGTATATCCGGCTGGATAAATTGAAAGCACCAGGATCAACCCTTCTGTGATAACTCCCGGTTAGAACACACGGAATTTGAATCATGGGGTGTGTTAAGTCGTTTAAATCTGAAAATCCCTGACTTGGGTTGGTGGTGGTATTTGGTTGTTTTCCTTTCGGGCCGATTGCTGGAGATGTGGGAGGGGATGGGATCCCCTATTCTTTTATACCCTCGGTGGTTGTGTGAAATTGGGGGATAGGATCCCCTGTTGGTATGGATTCGGTGGTTGTGAGTTTTAAGACCGGGTGGATACTTGTTTATATCACGAATTGGGGTGGAATCCTCTGTTGTTGAGAACAGAGTATGGGAGTTATGTTTTTTTATTGATTGTTTACCTTCCTGGACTTATGCCTATGCCTACTAGTTGCCCAGTAGTGCTTAAACATAAACATTATTACTGAACGTGAAATAAGAAAAGGGGACAAATGGGTTGTTAGCGTGAGTCGTGACTCGGACTTGAGTGCTGTTGTGACCTGTAGGCCGTCTGAAGAAAAACCTAGCTTGGGTGAGTGCTTGTTACCTATATATATATACTTATAGATTTGTGTTTCTTATTCGTGCCCCACTCATGTTGAGCACTTAGTGCCGAACACCCCCATTACATGGGGGAGGGTGTTTTTACCAACACTATTCTTAGTGGCTGGTTATTAGATCCTTTTCTGCTCCCTTTCCTGGATAGCCCAAGTATCTTCAGGCAGGCTGTGATGGCCTGAGGTCCATTACTAGCCCAAGAACCTTCGGGCGGGGTAGTGTGGTGGTTGGCCAGGTGTGTGCAGAAGGTGGTTTTCCCAAGTATCTTTGGGATGAGGCCCATGTGTCTTCGGGCGTGGTGGTGGTTTCTCTAGCCTAGGTGTTTGCAGGCATGGTTACATGTGACAGTTGAGGCCCAGGTGTGTGCGGGCGGGAATTCGGTAGTGGGACTGCATGTGGTTGCGTCCCAGGTGTGTGCGGGCGGGTGTGGCAGTGGGACTGCGGTGAGAACGGCGAGATTGGTCTGATGCGTAGGATGTCTCAATAACCAGTGGGAAAGTGGCACGGGGTACCCAAACATCGATGTGATCTTAATATATATATTACTTGACTTTCTTTATTTGGGGAGTGTGCCTTGGTGAGGCCTGGGGTGGATAGTTTACCTTGATAGGTGTTTGGTTTACTCCTTTTCTCACGGGACTTTAGTACATTCCCCCACTTGTGCCCGAGAGTCTTTGGTTTCCCCTACTGAGTGTACTTGTATGTTCACCCTACGTATATAAAACTGCTTTCAGGTTTCCAGGAGGACTTCAGGGATCGAGAATGACCGTACTAGCTCGGACCTTTGGGGAAGTTGCAGTTGCTGGTTTTCTTCTTTGGTACTTACCTTTGTAGTCGCCCTTTGTACTTTGTGGCTTTACTTTTAGAACATGCATGTGGGAATGGTTTAATTCTTTTGGTTTTACTTTTCTTTTTCCTTGGTGTTATTGAGTTTCATCATCTCATCTCTCGATGTTATAAAACAAAAAGGGGTAATGCCTTCCATTTGTGAGAAATTTCTATACCCTTGGTGCTAGTCGCCACTCCGGGACCTATTGAAGGCGGGTCTCGGGGGTCATTATCTCTCCTTCAACTTAAAGAAGGAAGGGCCTGACAATCTGCTGACCCTTCCCTCCTTTTGGTGAAGGAGGGTCGTGATAGAATGGTATTAGAGATGATGGTTGAGAGATAGGATGGAGTCTGGAGTTAGGAACAGTGAGGATTGCATGGGATGGTAAGGCAACAGTGTTGGGTGACCTTGGCGCGTAAATTAGGCCAGGGAAGACCGGCTAGGACACGGAATTTTAGTGCCCCTCGTGATCCGATGCAAGGACTCTGGACCTACCGAATGACTAAGTGAGGCCACACTGATTGCAGGGTATAGACCCTGGGAAAGGTACATGCATTATAAATGACTTTTGTTCTTGTGTTTCTGGGATGTCATCGGGATTAAGAATAAATTAAATTTTAAGAAGTTTTAAAAACAATATTCTGCACTACTTGGGCTTAGGCATTCCTTGTTTACCTTGCAGCTATGGAACTTGGAAGGTGACCACGTGTGGTACCGGAGATCGAGGCCCTGGAGACTAATTTGGCCGATCGACAGAGAGCTCATCGAGAGGAAGAGGAAGACCAGTGGTAGAAGACACTTCGAGCCTTCTAGCGACAGGCCCTCGAGAAGTATGAGGGCAGCACCTCCGATATGAAGACAAAAGGCTGGATAGAGGAGCTTGTTATAGCCTTCAGCCTGATTTGGGCCCCGAATGAGTACTGGGTTCCTCTTGCCGTTAGCCAGATGTGGGGAACGACACGTCAGTGGCAGATGCTTTACTTAGGGGAGAGGAGAGAGTCTGAGGTGGCTTGGGTGGATTTCGAGAGGGAGTTCTGGGCGGAATTCCTCTCCTAGACGATGAAGGCAGAAAAGAGGTAGGAATTACTCTCCCTCCTACAGGGGTGTATATACGTAAGGGAGCTAGGGATAAAGTTCAAGGAACTCCTACATTTTTATCCAGACCTCTTTCCCAACGAGGAGTGTCAGGCAAGACATTTTGAGGAGGCACTCCGACCCTCCCTCCAGTATGCTGTTACCCCCTTTACCCTGCCGACGTACTTGGAGGTACAGAAGAAGGCCAAAGTGGTGGAGAGGATGCATGATCTAGGAGGAGTGTTTCGAGAGGGGATCCACCTGGGACTATCAAAGGGGAAGGCCGTCAACACCAGACCTCCAACATCAGGACCCTCTAGGTTCCGACCCGCAGGGAGCAGGCCGCAGCAGTTTCAGTTTCGATCCCCCGGCCCTCGCCCTTTTCCTACGGGCCCGGGACCGCGGTGCTTTATCTGTGGGATCCCTGGGCATCTCCGGAGTCAGTTCCCTGAACGGGTGTAGTACAACAGTGGCAGTCATCCCCAGCACCCGCCCCAGCAGCAGCTTCCAGCCAGACCTTTCCAGCAGCAACAGCAGGGACAGCGAGCTCCCGCTCCTCCGAGGGCAGACGTAGGAGGAGGAGGCCGACCTCAGGGCACTCCACAAGGACCTCAACCAGGGCATGGTCTGGGAGGTGGCCAATAGCCGAGGGGTAGGGGAGCTGGGCGTGGACAGTTGCACGCCGCAGTGGAAGCAGTTCCAGCAGGGCCATAGGTTGTTCGAGGTACGATCAGTCTGTTTAGCACTCTTGCTTATGCTTTGTTCGATACCAGAGCTTATCACACCTTTGTTGCACCCAGTCCAGCCCATGCCTTGGGTCAATATGCCAAGAGACTTCCAGTGCCCCTAGTGTTGAGCAAACCAGTCGGAGGTCAGACCGACTTGTTGTTCATTTGTTGGGGATGTAGACTGATGTTAGGGCCACGTCAGTCAGTTAGGGATCTTCTTCTGCTACAGATTCAGCCATACGATGTCATCCTAGGCATCGAATGGCTATTTTTTGTGTGCACCATCATCGACTGTTTTCAAAGAAGGGTGGTGTTCTCAGACTTGGATAGCTGGCGTGTTACCTTCACCGGCGAGCGAAGCAGTCCGAAGGGAAACAGGAGAGAGAAACCTCTCCTCTCCTTGTTGACCGAGCTGACAGTGGAATCAGTAGATGCTGAAATGGTGGAAGTGCGAGGGATCATCCGTGAGTTTATGGAAATATTTCCTGAGGGGGTGATGACTCTACCCCCTCGACGTGATATCGAGTTCGGGATATACCTGCAGCCCGACGCTCATCCAATCTCGATGGCTCCTAACCGGATGGAACCTTCGGAGCTATGAGAGTTGCGGATATAGATTGATGATCTGATGAAGAGGGGTTATGTTCGTCCCAGTGTGTCACCGTGAGGTGATCCGGTCTTGTTTTCAAAGAAGGAAGATGGTGGTCTTAGGTTGTTCATAGACTACAGGAGGCTGAATCAGGTGATAATCAAGAATCACTACCCTCTTCCAAGGATAGATGATCTTTTCGACCAGCTGAAAGGGGCAGGATGGTTTTTGAAGATTGAACTACGGTCTGGGTACCACCAGCTGAGGGTGAAAGAGGGTGACATCCCGAAGACAACGTTCAGGTGCAGGTATGGACACTTTGAGTTTGTAGTCATTCCCTTCGGTGTTACCAATGCCCCAGCTGTGTTCATGGGGCTTATGAACTCCATCTTTCGGGAGTAGCTGGATCAGTTCGTTGTTGTGTTCATCGACGACATCCTGGTCTACTCTAGATCAGAGGAGGACCATGCAGAGCACCTGAGGACAGTTTTGGAGGTCCTCTGACAGCACCATCTCTAGGGGAAGTTGTGAAAATGCATGTTCTAGACACGAGAAGTGCACTTCCTCGGGCACGTGGTGTCCGAGCAGGGGGTAGGGGTGGACCCATCAAAAGATGAGGCAGTTGTTTCTTGGGCAGCACCCAAGAATGTGGCAGAGGTCCGTAGTTTCCTTGGGCTAGCAGGTTACTATCAGAGGTTCGTACCCAACTTCTCTCGAGTTGCGGCCCCTTTGACGGCTCTGACCAAGAAGGACCAGGCCTTCGTATGGAGTGAGCTGTTCCAGTCAGCCTTCAGTTATCTGAAGGAGAAGTTGGTCAGTGCCCTAGTGCGGAGATTACGAGAAGAAGGGGTGGCCTATGAGGTATTCTATGATGATTCAGGACAGGGCCTGGGATGCGTGTTGATGCAGCGACATGGGGTGATCTCTCATGGGTCCAGGCAGCTACGTTCCCATGTGCATAATTACGCTACCCACGACTTGGATCTTGCACTGGTCATTTTTGCGCTAATGTTATGGCAGAACTACCTCATCGGGGAAAACTTTGTGGTCTTTATGGATCACAAAATCTTGAGGTATATCTTCTCCCATCGGGACTTAAACTTGCGACAACGGAGATGGGTGGAGTTCCTACAGGATTACGACTTCGAGATCTCTTATACTAAGGGCAAGGGTAATGTGGTCGCCGATGCCTTGAGCAGGAGGACGCAGAAGAATGCGGTCCGAGAGTCGGCAGACGCCTGGAAGGCAATGGAGGAGTTGACCGCCTTACACCTGGATGCGATGATGGATAGCGGAAGAGGCTGCCTATATCAGATGATAGTGCAGTCGTCTCTATTTCAATAGGTAGAGGAGTCTCAATGGGGAGACCTGGAGTGCAAAGTGATGGGTGACCAGTTTGACCAGGGCAATGCTCCGGAAGGATGGGCAGAGGATGGTCAGAACCAGATGCTTTTCTAGAAAAGGTTGTTTGTTCCAGGGGTGATGCGCGGCAGGGTTCTCAGTGAGTTCCACAACTCACCCCTGGTGGTATACACAAGACTTTCCAAGATGTACCAGGGACTGAAAGGATAGTTTTGGTGGCCCAGAGTGAATCGAGCAGTGGCAGAGTTTGTGGCCAAGTGCTTAGTGTGTCAATAAGTGAAGGCAGAACACCGAGTTCCAGGTGGCCTACTACAGCCCCTAGATATCCCAGAGTGGAAGTGGGATGACATCTAAATGGATTTCGTCACAGGACTACCTAAGGCCCAAGGGGGATACGACGCCATCTGGGTGGTAGTGGATAGATTGACGAAATCAGATCACTTTCTAGAGATCAGGGAGTCGAGTACTGTGGATTATTTTGCAAGAAAGTACGTGGTTGAGGTGGTGAGGTTGCATGGAGTTCTGAGGTCTATAGTCTCAGATAGTGATGCACAGTTTACCTCGCGAGTCTGGAGAGGATTGCATCATGCGTTTCTCACCCAGTTATGCCTTAGCACTACTTTCTATCCCCAGACAGATGGACAAACAGAGCGCACCATCTAGACCTTGGAGGATATTCTACGGGCATGTGTTCTGGACTCAGGTGGATCGTGGGTGCAACACCTGCCCCTGGTAGAGTTCACTTACAATAATAGATATCACTCTACCATTGGCATGGCCCCGTTTGAAGCCCTGTATGGGAGGCCATTCCGTTCACCTATGTGTTGGGCCAAAGTAGGAGAGGTAGCCATCCTTGGCCCAGAGGTGGTGAAGAACACAACAGAGAAGGTTCAGCTCATATGGGAAAGGATGAAGGCGGTCCAGGACCGACAGAAGTCGTATGCTGATACCAGGAGGAGGCACTTGGAGTTTGAGGTTGGGGACCACGTGTTCTTGAAGGTCACCCCTCAGCGTAGTCATCGGAGGTTCGACAAGGGGATTAATCTTTCCCCTAGGTTCATCGGACCCTTCGAAGTGTTGCGGTGGGTCGGCGAGGTGGCTTGCCAGCTAGCATTGCCACCACCGCTACTGAGGATACATGGTGTCTTCCATGTGTCCCAGCTCCATCGGTATCTGCACGACGATTCACACATCCTCGATTGGGGTGAGATGGACATCGAGGATGACATGACCTTTATGGAGAGACCAGTGATGATCGAGGATCGCAAGGAGAAGGTGCTTCGTGGGAGAACCATTCCCTTGTTTCTTGTGTTGTGGAGACATGGTGTGCTTGAGGAGAGTATGTGGGAGAGGGACGCACAGATGCGTACCCAGTACCCAGAGTTGTTTTAAGTTTTGTTCCTTGTTGTACCTGTTGTGATAGAACATTTTGTCTTTTGGCTATGAAGTGTATTGGTTTTTCTTCCTCTGGATGTGTGTGAAAAGCCCTGGCTATGGGGGAGGAGAGAACCTGACGCCTAATCAAGACGCATTAAGGTGGATGCGATTAAACCCGTGTGAGCGAGTCAGTGCCGCCCAAAGCGGATAATATCTTGACATGGGGGGGGGACTCCCCAACCCACATGCCTGGGTAGTTTGGCATGGTGTGTTGCTTGGTTCTTGGAAGAGAAGTGTTTTTGGTTAGCATGGGTTCAATTCTAAGAGGTATCTTTCGAGGTGGTTGTTCGGACCCTCTCTTTCCTTCATGGTTTGTTTTGATTCTCGAGGATGAGAATTGTTTAAGAGGTATCTATTGTAATGCCCCGGACCCTCCTGGCCCATTACTTTTCCAAAGTAAGGTTCTGCCAAAACAGTGGCACCGTGAAGGTGACACCGTGACGGTGGAACCGTGACGGTGGCACCGTGACGGTGGCATCGTGAGGGTGGCACCGTGTCCCCTCGCCGAGCCTTTCGTTCCTCTTCCAGTACCTGACTTTTCCGCTCCCGCAGCATAAGTTTCAAAGTAAATTAATTCTTTTACTCCTTTTAAAACCATTTAAATCCCATAATTAATTCCTAAAAATCCCGAGGGACCTCCATGTGTAACTGACCCAGCCGCGTGGTCAACCCACGACCCCCGCGCCTTACTCGGTTACGCATTCTCACCTCAACCATCCGCGGCTCTTATAAACAAAGGGTTAGCCATGGTTTCTCCTTTCCTCGATCGCGGCTTTTCAAAAACCGTTTGTGGTGCATTGGGCGCATCGTTATCCATAAAGTTCCGCACCTGTCCTAAGAGTCAATCATCTATCAACAAGTAGGGAATTTCTCCTTCGCCTCTCTCTTTTGTGAATCATGCGGGGTGGGCGTGTTTTTTTTTCTATAGAACAGGTTGGACCGAACCTAATGAAGATAATAAATGAAGATCTAAACAATGAAGGGGAAGGGGTTGTAATTGTTGTTCCTGTGTTATATTGTGATTATCTTTCTGAGTTGTGCTGGCTTACGCCTTCTGAAAATTCATGGCCGTTGGTGGTCTTTCCCTGTGCAGTAATGAAACCATCGTATGTTTTAAATGGCTTGTTTGTAAATGTGAACTCCTGCTGTGAAATTGGTTAATCACGTATATCCGGATGGATGAATTGAAAGCACCAGGATCAACCC
Organism: Viscum album; assembly: GCA_963277665.1. Classification (NCBI taxonomy): domain Eukaryota; kingdom Viridiplantae; phylum Streptophyta; class Magnoliopsida; order Santalales; family Viscaceae; genus Viscum; species Viscum album. The sequence continues at coordinate 1,442,459,298 of OY728159.1, forward strand.
TTCTGTGATAACTCCCGGTTAGAACACACGAAATTTGAATCATGGGGTGTGTTAAGTCATTTAAATCTGGAAATCCCTGACTTGTGTTGGTGGTGGTAGTTGGTTGTTTTCCTTTAGGGCTGATTGATGGAGATGTGGGAGGGGATGGGATCCCCTGTTCTTTTATACCCTCGTTGGTTGTGTGAAATTTGGGGATGAGATCCCCTGTTTGTATTGATTCAGTGGTTGTGAGTTTTAAGATTGGGTGGATACTTGTTTATATCACGAATTGGGTTGGAATCCTCTGTTGTTGAGAACCGGGTATGGGCATTATGGTTGTTGCTTGATTTTTTACCTTACAATACTTATTCCTATGCCTACTAGTTTCCCATTAATGCTTAAACATAAACATTATTACTGAACGTGAAATAAGAAAAGGGGACAAATGGGTTGTTAGCGTGAGTCGTGACTCGGACTTGAGTGTTGTTGTGATCTGTAGGACGTCTGACGAAAAACCTAGCTTGGGTGAGTGCTTGTTACCTATATATATATATACTTGTAGATTTGTGTTTCTTATTTGCGCCCCACCCAAGTTGAGCACTTAGTGCCGAACACACCCATTTCATGCGGGAGGGTGTTTTTCCCAAAACTATTCTTAGAGGCTGGTTATTATCTCCTTTTCTGCTCCCTTTCCCGGATAGCCCTAGTATCTTCGGGTAGGATGTGATGGCCTGAGGTCCATTATTAGCCCAAGAATCTTCGGGCGGGGTAGTGTGGTGGTTGGCCAGGTGTGTGCGGAAGGTGGTTTCCCAAGTGTCTTCGGGATGAGGCCCAGGTGTCTTCGGGCGTGGTGGTGGTTGCTCTGGCCTAGGTGTTTGTAAGCATGGTTACATGTGACAGTTGAGGCCCAGGTGTGTGCGGGTAGGAATTCGGCAGTGGGACTGCGTGTGGTTGTGGAACAGGTGTGTGCGGGCGGGTGTGGTAGTGGGACTGCGGTGAGAATGGCAGGATTGGTCCGATGCGTAGGATGTCTCAATAACCAGTGGGAAAGCGGCGCGGGGTACCCAAACATCGATGTGCTCTTAATATATATATTACTTGACTTGCGTTATTTGGGGAGTGTGCCTTGGTGAGTCTTGGGGTGGATAGTTTACCTTGATAGGTGTTTGGTTTACTCTTTTTCTCACAGGACTTTAGTATGTTCCCCCACTTGTGCACGAGAGTCTTTGGTTTTCCCTACTGAGTGTACTTGTATGCTCACCCTACGTATATAAAACTGCTTTTAGGTTTCTAGGAGGACTTCGGGGATCGAGCAGGACCATACTAGCTCCGACCTTTGGGGCAGTTGCAGTTGCTGTTTTTCTTCTTTGGTACTTACCTTTGTAGTCGCCCTTTGTACTTTGTGGATTTACTTTTAGAACATGCATGTGGGAATGGTTTATTTATTTTGGTTTTACTTTTCTTTTACCTTGGTGTTGTTGAGTTTCATCATCTCATCTCTCGATCTTATAAAACAAAAAGGGGTAATGCCTTCCATTTGTGAGAAATTTCTATACCCTTGGTGCTAGTCTCCACTCCGGGACCTATTGAAGGCGGGTCTCGGGGGTCATTATCTCTCCTTCAACTTAAAGAAGGAACGAACTGTAAATCTGCTGACCCTTCCCTCCTTTTGGTGAAGGCGGGTCGTGACATAAACCATATATCTTCATAATTTATTTAATCCTATTTGTACCCTCCATTCCAATGGTTTGGTGATAACTATCATACTAAACAATAATTTCATAATAGTATTTTATATCTTATTTAAAATCAGCATTGCATATAACGAAATCTAATATCTATGTTACATCTAACACAAGTCAAACATAGTACTGTGTGTAATAAATTCTAAGATCAGTATTGCATATAATGGAAAATATCAAAGATATTAAAATTATTTGAAAAATTATATTTGAAAAATCTCTTGGTAGTGAATTCCAAACCCTTAAAATGAATTTTTCCCTTGAAATTATACACATTGGTACCATGAACTGAGGATACTTCTAGCTCATTAGATCCTTAGGTTCCCATGTAGCTTCCTCAATATGGTGGTTTCACTATAAAACATTGACTGAGTGAGTGGTCTTATTTCATATAAAATTATCTATTCAATCTATAATTTATACATGTTGTTCCTCATAAGAAATATCATTCTCTAAAAGTTTGACCTATATGTTCAGTACATATGATGGGCCAAGTATTTACTTCATCAAGAGATAAAAATAGAACCCATTGTGACCTTGTGAGAGGCATGGTGGAAGCACCAATTGATATGAAATTTTCTTGACAGAATCAATAATTTCAAAGGGACTGATATACAAATGGATTAAATTTACTTTGTGTTGTCAGTAAAATTTCATCCTTTGGTTGTGCTTTAATCAATTCCCACTTCATCTCTTACACCAAGAAACGAAAATATTTTTGTATACCTGAAGTACTAACATATCTTACAATTGAAAATATAATGATAATTCATTCCTTCTATCTCTAGTTATAAAAAAATTATTAGCATCGGTTATCAAATATGGATAAATATTCATATAGTGATGTAATAAATTAATCTCTAATACCTCATCCAAAACTCATATTAAACAATTTCATAAATGGTTAACAATATGTCACTTCTAAAAGATTAAAATCCAAAATTTAAGAAAAAAGGTCACTAAATTTATTATATTAACTTCTCATTAAACACCCAAACAGTATGATGTATCTCTCAATTGTCAAATACCAAACATGTCACGACCCGACCCACACTAGGGATTGAGCAACAACTTCCCAAATACCACCTTAATATTCTAGTGGATGGTGACTAGAGTTTAAGGCACACAAAACATTGGGAGGCCATTTCTTAAGAACCTATACACATGCACTTATCCAACTTAATGAAAACAACACATTGAAAAAATAAAGAAAGATATAACACTGCTATATAAACCACTAATATGAATCAACCTTTAAACAATACTTGTACACTAAAGTACACATAAAGGGAAATGGGAAAAATACACACCCAACCAAAAAAGTGCCACAACCAGACAATAGGTGGAAATGAAAAATAGCTAAGAGAGTCCTTCTTTTGAATCACAAGAAACAGCCACCACATGTGGTCTCAACACCCCATATCCCTATGCTCTTATGAATTCACAATCAACCTGTCTGTCATCTATAGGGGCACACTGAGTACGGGAAAACGCCAAGCAGAGCTGAGTATAAAAATACTCATTATGATGCCCAAAGGCTCAAGGGAGCAATAAGTGAGGCACTGAATAAGGGAGCAGTAGATAGAACCATGTACAATAAAAGAGCACACCTCATCCCAACCAATAATTTAAGTATGATCTTCCAAAAACAAGGAGCTAGAAATGGTGAGATTATGTAATTTTCACTGAGTATTAAATAACTATATTAGGATAGTAGACTCGTCCAACCATGTGAATCTAGAAATGAAAAGCACATGGCATACCGCAAGCATCTTTGCCTCTCCTAGAAGGAGAGTAACCAAAAACTAAGGACTGGGTACTGCAAATATGATATATATATATATTATATATTCTTAACTAAAAGAACAAAAGCAAGAGAGTAAGGGTATCTGCATATCCCTAGCTCAAACAAGGAAAGGAGTTTCCAACTGTTCTAGAAGTAAACAACATCGATGCCCAGCATCTCACACATCAGCCATGAACTGCAAGTCAAAGGGGATCAATAAACACACCTTGATACTATCCACTTTAGGTGGGTCTGTCTTGATCACACTATTTTAGGTTGCGTCACAAGGATGCATGATGGTGGAAAAAGAACCCCCCTTTTTTGAGAGTCCAATGTTACATCAAGCATGTCTGGTCACTATGCTGTACAATTGAGAGATCATGTCACAAAGTCGTGAACCCACTTCCCAGCCCTGCTAGTGGGTAAGTCCTGAAGAGTCATCGACAAACCCACTGCCCAACCCAGTTGGAGGTTAAGCCTGAAATATTAAGCGATAAACCTCACTGCAAAACTGTGCTGGAGGGTATGTCCTGAAGGAGTAACTAGAGAACCTCACTGTCTAGCCGTGCTGGAGGCTAATTCCTAGAAGAGTAACTGGCGAACACCACCACCCAACCTCCTTGGAGAGTATGCCCAAAAGAGAATAATGAACACCACTAAAAAACCTCGCTAGACGGTAAGTCTAAAAGAGATTGTAGAATACTACTGCCTAGCCTCACCGGAGGGTAATTCTGAAGAGAACGAAGAAACCCCACTGCCCAACCTTAATGGAGGGAAAGATGGGATTCCTTTGTGGTGATTATAAAAACATCACTACCATCACTATCATCATATATTATCAGTAATGTCTCGTATTTTTTTAATATTTTTAAATATTATATGGAATTATTACGAGACCTGGCACAAAGAGGACACATCATTCTGAGGCCCGGTGATCCCAGAATGGTGGTTCAAACTTTTTTAAGTTATGTGAGTCAAAACTTGTGCGTGGTTGTGGCAGTTTCCAAATGGATGTCTGTATTAAAAATATGAGGGCACCGTTGCATCCGGGATGACAACTTTACCAAAGAACTGGTCTAACCTCGTCCGACACGGGTCGAGGGAAAACTTAATTTTTGGATGTTTTCAGTAAAATAAAATAACATAAATAGAAAAGTTTATTTATTTATTATTTTTTTAAGCATTTGCTACTGTGCAATGACAGAGAATCTGTTTCAATATTAAATTCCATGTCATAATGACTATGAAACAAAAATGATGACTCATTAATGCTGCAGAATGATGGAATCCCAAACATGTTCCCTATTATTAATGGGTTAATCGAACGTTTCTCATTGGCAGAAGCTGGAGGGAAACAATGTAGAATCCATGGAACTTTGGAGAGAACTCTCGGTAATGAAAGACAATGAATCAAAGCTGAGAATCATTGTTCCAAAGAGTTGGAGTATCTCGATGATGAAGACAATGACCTCTTCTTCAACGATTGATCCCTTTTGAGGTTGGGGTTGTTGTTTCGATTCTCCTTTCCCCGTTTCTGAATTTAAACGACGAACACAAATCAACCATGAACAAGTTGATCCATGGATTCATGCATTCTTGCGAGAGGGTTTCATCAAGTAGATATTGGGGAATTAATTCATGATTATTGTTTGTTATGTTTATCCTGCTCCGTTTGATCCTACTAACATGTGTAGATCAACACCGTGAAGAACGACGTTGGTGGTTCGTTCCTCAATTTCTTTTTTTTGGATTTCCTCTTCCTTTTCTCCTCATGTATTGTTCATGTTATTCATCGGGTGACGAACAATAGATAGTTGCACATCTGTTTTGTGACACAATGATCCTAAACTGGAGATCCAATATCGCGACGACCTAGCATAGGTGCGACGACGACATCGGCAGACGAATCTGACCAGATCGGTAGAGATAGTTCTTCGACCGTTCTTCATGAGAGTGAATCAAAACGTGTTTTTGGTGCTGATCATAGGCCCAAAACAAAGGATATGACCTCAGGACATTGGGGAGATCTAGATTCTAAAGTTTCATGGAAATTAGATGGCCAAATCGACAAACGGGGTAGCACGAAGGCGCGACGGCGGAAGTCCATGATTCTGGAAATTTCTAGAATACATGGCATGTACTTCCGAAGACCATTACATGTAGTACCGGTAGTGGTGGCCATGTTTTTGGGGTCAAAGTGGAACAAAATGGCATGAACCTGGTCACACGACATGTTGGAACTACCTAGAAGCTTAGTGTGTATTTTGGAGAGTACACAGACATGGGATGGACTACACGGCTTCAGAACACGACATGTACACTCTACACAGCTTGGGAGAGGCGGATACGCGAGACTTAGCATGTATCTAGGGGATACAATGACATGAGATAGATTACAATAATGTGTACTCCATCATATGACCAGGCAAGGCCATTAACGTGGGTCACCCCATGTACTGATTACACGGGTTGGAGTATACAGGTTGAGGACCGTGTACGGTCACATGGCCAGCATACATGGAGACAACCCTAGTCACTTGGACACAAAGTGTATACAGTAATACACACTATGCATTAAATTTTCTACATGACCATCCTTACAACACGAGTCGTTGTACACAGGTAGTACCCAAGGTCAAACGACACGGCGTGTAACTTTTCTACACACTGTGTACTTTTTGGAAAATGGAATGGTCCTCTTGTCTATCATATATTGGACTTGTTTATTTTGGGTGAGTGCTCCTTGTTATCATTCCCCTGAAGGTCAGGCACCATTTACTTCTATAGGTTATGATCCTTCAGCATGTCTTTTTTTGATAGAGTCGACATCCCTCAGAGAGGCACGAAGAGAGATCCTCTATCCATTCCTGACCCTAGGTAGAGTCAGGCATCGACATGACCAAATCTACATGGCATTGATCATATACTAAGCTGGTGAATCTGGATGAGTCATGGTATCCTCCATAGCCCTGACAGAGATCCTCATCTATGTATCATGAACTTTACCACTTATTAGTGTGACTCCCATAATGAGTTCATCTATCTATTGTGATCTTCCCACACATAAGTGTGTCTCCTGTGATGAGTTTAACAACCACTCGTGACATTTCCTAATGAACAATAATTCTCAAACAAACATCATCAGAGCTACCAGACTCATGGAGTGTGTTCTCCTAGAATGAGTGATTTGTGGAAATCTTCGAACTGAATCCCTAGATGGGTGTATGCAGTTGTGTGACTAGTTTCTAGACCACGGGTCTGAGTTCTGGGTATATCTAGATTGTGATATCTTATTACATGTTCAATAGACATATACTGTGTAGATATGACTATGCCTTTCCTTTGTGTATTGCTTTGTGTTTTTTGGCGTCCTCTAGTGAGTATTGTTATACTCACCCCTACATGGGATTTGCCTGCACATGTCATGTCTTGTCCCGACGAGCAACCTTTTGACAGAGTCCAAGGCAGACTGTGACAGGATCGAGCTTTCTGAGTTTCCTATAGGCCGAGGTGTTCCTTCAGCTATGAGTAGTAGTCCTACTACCTCTTTGTGTTTATAAGTTGGAATTTGCAGTTTTTCTGACTCTTGTTTTTGTTGGGCTTGTATTCTGGCCCAGTTTATTTCCATTACTTTACTTTCCGTCGTACTCTATTGGTTGGGTTTGGTTGTATGCATGCATTTTGTTCCTTAGTGGTTTTTACATTTCAGCATTTTTGTTCTTGGAGATGTGTGTGTGTGTGTGTACAGTTTCTTAGGAAATGCCTCCCATGTTAGTAATATGCCTAGTCGATGCTAGTCACCAGCCCTTGACCTATTGGAGGCATGCTTGGGGAGTCACGACGCAGGACCCACTAGGACTGGTCATCAAATTATCACCTTAGATTGGCATCATGTCCAGAACATTGAGTGTCAACTCAAATAGGCATTGCACTCAAAACATCTCACATATTACATCAAAAGTCACTACGAAGGGCACCATCACATTCTACATGGAGAAACATTGAGGATACACAACTCATATGCCAATGTAATAGTTTATAAGAAAGATATACGAGAGGTAAAAGATTCGTAAAGTGGTACACGACACTTGTTGGGTCCATACAATGTGTGACCCTACATCATCATTTGGCTATGTACCTAGCCATACTTGGGTACTAAATTATGATCAAGCACCCACAGGTCGTGCCAGTGTACTCTCTAAGTCCATGAAACCTCTCTCCAAAAGGTTGATGAGTGTGCACTACTCGTTACTGATCTGAAGGGAGAAAATGTAATTCTACTGACATGGCACTTGAAAATGTCCTTGGATAACCAAAAAGATCACACCGTTGTGATCCTCGTGAAAAAACACTCATGATCGACTTTTAATTCACCCGAAACAGACTCCTAGTAAAGAAGCTACATTCCACCATGCTGCACACAAATAGTGCCTTGTGGGGCCCACAACTCAATCCCAAAACAAATCACACATATCTTTCCATTGTGATTCCCTTGAAAAAACACATGGAATCAGCCGTTCATTTAACCAAAACTGAAATCTAACGAAAAGAGTACTTTTCACTGCAAAAGCCCGATCGGTGCTCGATCACTATCGATCATGAAAATGTTCTGCACATCCAAATAGATAATAGCATTGTGATACTTGTAGAAAAGAATTCAAGGTATACTATTCACTTTCCCCAAACAGACATCCGATATAGAAGTCATAAAATCATGCATTACGCTCGAATGCCATCTTGTGGGGCCCATGCCTCGACCCCAAATTTAGTTTGTCGGATCACACCATTGTGATTCTCATTGGAAAATATACAAGATAGAATACTCGATCATCCATAATGTATACCCAGTGATAAAGGTCACATTCCACCAGAATCCCCCAAAACAAGCCTTGTGTGGCCTGACCACTATTTCAGTTTAAGCGCCCGAAATTGTCCTTGAAAAGTCCGTCTCAACTCTAGGGTCACAACTCCTCAGATGACACATCAATCTAATGTCGTATGAAAACGTACAATCTGATACAAGATTCAAAAATAATAAAAATTATATTATTATGATTAAAAAAAGATGTTTCCTGCCCCGATCGTTGATTCCAAAACAAAATGTCCTCAAAGTAGGCTCATAATGTCCTCCTCGAATCAAGGATTGCGTGGCTATAGATGACACACAATCTGGACACCCGATTTGATATATACAGGGGTTCAAACACCCCTAGACCAGTCAGGCTTGACCGTCACCAAAGCGCTTTCCAGATCGCCGCCACCTCATTGGAAACTGCCACCCCCAGACCACCAGACCAACGCTGGAACTGTAGGAATGCACCGAAAAACCTTCCATGAACCACTAGAAGCACCCTGGTGGTTGAAAAAGCATTCTAGGACCCGATCTGAGATCCTAAGGATGAGACAATAAATGCACCAGCCTCCGATCGATGATCCGTCATCATTTCAGCATGGTGAAAAGTAACCACCTCTTCCGCTCACCACTGCTCTTCCTCCAGCGCTTGAAACTCAAACCCGAGCACAGATTAGGACTCCTTAGGTAGAGGGTTTCATGGATATGATTATAACTCCAAAATTAGAGGTCATTTGTGCAAAATGAAAAGTCAACCGATGATGAACTCAAAGAACGTTGAAGAAAGAGTTATCAAAAATTGAAATTGATGATGGTTATTGTTTGTTTTGACATCAGCAAAGGATTATAAAGTATCAAAACCAAACTGAATTGATTTTCGATGATGAAATTTTAATCGGGGCATTGAAGAATAAAAAATAGAAGTCCTACCTAGAATCTGAATCTGCCATTGTACTCACTATGCTCTAATCTATCATCATATGAAGTTTCGTCGCGATCCTATGACATTCAGACATCTAATCGCTGTCAGCTAGAGCACCACTATACGAGAGAGAAATGAGCCAACCATAGTTCATTCTACTATCATCCTATTTGTAGGAAACTACCATGAGATGTGAAATATAAATCTCCTGCATCCTCTCAACTGAGGTCACTCCTAGGGTAAACGCCATTCTATGAATTCGACCATGGTCTCAGATTATCAATCTGATTCCCCATTTGGATATTATTCAAAGTAACGTTTCAAATATAAAAATTTAAGGTAATTTTTTTATTTATGGTTTTCCATTTGTGAATTTTTCTATAGAAGGCCTGTGTCGACATTGATTATACCCCTCCTAGGGTAAACAACACACTTCAGACTCAACCATTGCCTCAGAAATCTGATCCAAGTTACTGTTTGAGGGTTATTTGGTATTAATCTATTAAATGTATGAATTAATAAATTAATTCATCCATTTAACGTACCGCTAATGAGAGAGGGGTCCGAACATCCTATGCTAACATATTTAATGTCACACCTCGGTTAAACACTGTGTTCAAGAACTAGCTGTTTTCTCTGATTTCTGATATGATCCATCATTTAAGAGATATCATATTTTTTTACATGAATAGTACAAAAAAACTTCATATTTTTGAATAATTTATTTGGGGCACACCAGGCGTTGAAGTTATATGTCTTATTAAGGAATAGCTCTAGAAACATATATAGAAATATTCCAATGTCTTACAAAGAAAAAACCGGGTCTCTACAAAAGTTTTGAATCCTTTCATAAAGTATTCTCTTTAAAATGGTAAAAATCAAAATTAACCTTAAACCTTAATGAAACATACATACATCCTTATTATTTGAATTAAACACATATTGTTATATATTTTTCTTAAATATAAAAATGATACAAACTCCATCAAAGATAACATAAACTACTTTTCATAAAATAATTTTTCAGTTTTGAGTTTATCAGTGGGGTCCAATTTAATTTATTATATTAATCATCCATTTATCCAAACTAAACACGATTTTCTTAACATTATGAACTTATTAATGGTTTCCTTCCCTTAATAATGTTTATTCCAAAAAATATAACCATGCTATTAAATCAATTTTATATTTTATCAGTACTATTCAATATATTCTTGCGAATCATTAATTAAAATCCTATATAGAAAAATACATATATATTTCATGACTCATATAACATAATTCTTGAATTAAAATACATAAAAACTTTAATTATCCCATTTTATTCTTAAATCAATAACATGGATCTATCATCTTATTCCTTAATAAATTTTCCCTAAAATATGAAACAAGAATCGTAAATTAACATTCATAAACCTAAATTTAATCATTCCTCTCATTTTAAACATAATAAATACTATTAAAACAAAACATTTTTTTCACATTTCATTAATTGTCACTTCATTATCAATAACACATCCATTACTCGTACCAACTTGTTGATTATGTTCATGAGATTTCACTTTAGGACATTGATTTTATTAATTCCCGTACTATTCACATTTGAAACATTCAACAATAGATAATTTCTTAGGTATAACATGATTCTCATCCATCAAGTTAACTGATATTTTAATTTTTACTCTCCAATTAACCTATTTGTATCCTTCTTTTCTGCATTCAAAACATCTTATCCTTCAATAGAGACATTCATTTGTGTGTTTCTCCCTCAATATTTTTAATTTTTGTAATCATATCTTCTTTTCTCCATGGTCTCCAATACCAGAACTATCATATAACGCTATCTATCTCTTTATTGGTGAGTTCGAGAGTTGGTTAAGGTGGTCATTGTTAATAATTTTCTACGATAATTGATTTGGAATAATCCAATATCCTTCCCTTTAGTTATCATCCAATTTGGCTTCTCATAGTTATCATAATTTCAATCAAATTCATTGTTAAAATGATTCCTCCTTGTTCCAACCATTGATTAAAACCACAATTCAAAGTGTAAGAACCAATAATCATAAGGGTAAAACTATACAATCATGATAAATAACTTATAGGGTATCTAATTTATGAATCCTTATTTTCAGTCGATGAAACCTTATGTTTATCTTATGTTATTCATAAATATTATTAAAATCCTTCATGATGGTTCATAAAGAGTTTTTTAATTTCAAAAACATATCCCCCATTATTTTCAAATGAGGTGTGCAACAAGGACCATTTTCATGCAACAGGTGCGGATCATGTCAAGCTCAATGTGCCCTTTTTAGAGTCATTACCTGAGGTTTCATAGTACCAAAGCCACATATACTTGTAGTAACTTTCCAAGGATGAAGTTGATTGAAAAAACCCCCTTTATCATTTGCCAAAATTCGAGGTCATTTTCCTATCCTTTGACTCATACAAAGAATTATCCTTAGTCACATTAATATAAATTTCCTTAGAAATATCCCTAGGGATATCCCTAATTTGTTCCTATCATAGTTTCCAAATGTTAACTAATCATTTTCTATGATACCAACTGTAATAAACCATGCTTTTTAAAAATACATATTCAATGTTTTTAAATGAATATTCAATACATTTCAAAAATACATGCCCTATGAATGGTTTATTGACTTTGGAGGCTTGATACACAGTTTTTTAATTTGGTGAAATATCTTCAACATATCCCCTAAACATCTTCATCTTTAGTACTATTTAAAAACAAATCCTACTTAAATCCTTTCTTCATAAACTAGAGAAACAAAACATAATAAAAGGTGTTTCGAGTTGCTCAGTAAGGGAAAGAAAGTGAAATATCAATGGTCATATAAACATGAAATGAGAATAAGGGTATGAGAACATGAGATTAACATTTGAAAACAATACCCTATATGTAATAGATTATGAAATTGAGTGATAAAATTAATCTGTGTAGTTCATAAGACTTAAATAATAAGGAAATCAAAGAAAATGATCCATTAGAGCTAAAAATTGACATACAAAATAGAATTGCGGGATACACATAAGTATATTAATTTATTTCCATGGTAGTCAAAGATAATTTAGAATACATAGAAGGGAACTCTAAGGGTGTTTATACCTCCTGGATGGGATACACCACCAACCCCAATGGTAAACCATTATATATAGTGGAATGAGTTCACTCCCCCAAACATCATTGCAGTGAAGGTTCACTTCCAATACTATCATATTGGACAATGTCCTTTACTGAACTGGGTTCACGTTCCACTCCAATCCTGTCTGTACCATGAGATATAAATATTTACCTAACGTATTGAAGAGTGATACAGGCCCCATACTTCTTTGGTAACGACATTACCACTATATTTTGTTATAAAATAACAACCATGATTATATATAACCAAACCTCCATAAAGAATGAAAAACATACATATGTGATCAATAATATTATTAAAAAATACAACATATAGAAAACCATGAAATGAATTGGTTTTCATAAACATTTCATTATAACATAACCTCTAAAAAATAAACAGAATTATAATCATTTAACCATTTCATCAAATGCATTACCCATAGAAAAAGAAGTAGGTTTCATAATCATTTTACCATAGAATAAAGTGTGTCAGAGAAACTGGTTTCTTAAACATCTTTTCATCATAAAAATAAACTAGTCATAGAAATAATAAGAATTTAATTGTTGGATTATAACCACTATAAAGAAAAAGTTACATCATTGTATGTCATAATATATGGAAAATGATTTTGAAAAGACACTTGGAATATTTCTTATGGAAAAATAAAAATTTATTAAAAATATTTTTCGTAAACTAAAAATTCATAAAACATTTTGGAAATAATTTTCCTCAAAAATAAACTCTGAGGCTTATAGAGTAAGATTTAAAAATAATTTAAAACATTTTATTAATAAAAATATCTTTTCTTATTTGATTTTTTTTTTTAAAAATTAAACATTTTTAAAATCCTTTTCATTGAAAATAACCTTAAAAACATATGCATCAATTTGAAAATAAAATGATGGTCATGGTGGTGGGAAATTCTATTCAGGACATACTAATAATGTTTTAAAATTTTTAGTAAAACAAAAATGGGATGTTTTTAAGATAACATAAAAATTCATTTAACTTCTTTTATTAAAATTCAAAAATGGAAAAAAAAAATGTTTTTAACAAACCATTTTAAGAATTTTAACAATATTTATAGAAAAAATTTGTTTTGAAGAAAAGTAGGTTTTTGATCGAAGAGATAAATAATGATGATTTTTCATATAAACGTTATTTTAAACTCTTGAGTATATAAAGAAAGGAAAATTAAGGGTAGCCATGTATTCTCTTAAGATAACATGGGGAAAAGAAAATAACTATTATTCTTCTGATATAGATCATATTATTTTACCTTTGGAATAATAATTATGAGCAATCCTGATTAACTATTTGATTGTAATACAAAACACTAACCACTTTTGTAACTTTGTATACCAATCCCCATGAATGAATAAAATTAAATGAAACTTATAATATAATAAAAATAAATAAATTAATGATATTATATTTCAAATGGATTATATATACTCCTCATAAAAATAGATAGGTGTATAACATAACATATCTCTCAAAGAAAAAAATTTGAGACAAAAATATCCCTTATCGATTTGGTAAATTTTAAACTATAAAACCCATGAAAGTGAAATAATAAAATGGATATGTAAATAAAAATAATTATAAGGATAATAACCATAATATTAATTCATGTAAAGTATATACACTAGATAAATTAAACACATGTAAATATGTCATTTGTCTCACTGAAAATAAAAGTGTGACAAAAATCCCTCACCTTAAGTGTTGAATTCCTTTGTACACATCCATACCTCCTGAATAATAAATATATTTTTATTATAAATATATTAATTAATAATACTTATTTATATATAAAACAATATATTATTTAATTTTTGTCCTTTCATTACCCATTTATTAATAATTTGTTGTTAAAATCACATTTCGAGTAATAACTACTTTTTTTTTCATGACTATTTTGATTGGTTATTTTCATTACTCTTACATTAATCTTGGTAAAATGATATCTATATTGTCAAACAGGATATTAATATTATATATATTCAGTATATATTTATTTATAGTAATCCATAAATTTTATGGATATACAATGAAATACCTTGTTTATGGAGACGGTAGGTCATACGTACAACTAAACATTGTTTTCATTTTCTTAAAAAAAAATAAAAAAATGTAAATAATATATTATAAACCCCTAATTATTTTTATGTCATATATGGAACATAGTTTCATTAAAACCATCATTATTACCTTTAATTTAAATTATATAAGAAGAACGAATCATATCACTTCGCGAGGCTCTCGTCCGCTGTACACACGAACATCGTTATCATATTTCCATATAATGGAAATTAAGAAGGTAAATGTGATTTCATGATTATAGAAGAATAATAATACCAAAAATATAATATATAAACAATTAATATATCATTATTAACATCCTTGAATGGTATTAATTTAGAAATTAATGACACTCATCCGTGTGATGGTAGTTCACTACACATATGAATGATGATTTCATAACCCATTGTATCAAAGTGGATATAGTTATATGAAATTATATTAAAATAAAAAATATAATTATATTGAATATACTAAGTTTTTTATATTATCATTGTTAAAAATAATTTATGAAGGTGGAAGAATAAATAAAATAAAAATTCTCTTTGAAGAACGTTATGTCTTCTTCATGTATCCTTCTTAAGTTTTCACCAAAAGCATTCATAGGGTTTTTTGTCGAAAATAAATTTTCTAGGATGGGAGGAGTGAATATGGGAAGTTATTTGGGTAGGTCTTATAAAAAAATGGGTTTCAGGTGTGAATTTCATAGGATAGGGTGTGAACTTTTATAAGTGTGGTGAGTGGAACACTTGCAATTTTTTTGAAAGAAAAATTTGTACTCACATTTTTTACGTAAAAGAATGGTAAAAAATGTCTTAATTGAGAATATTTGACATTATAAGTTCTAAATATGTCCATAAAAAATATTTTATACAATTGTTCTGTTATTTAAACCTTTTTCCTTTTAGTTTAACCCCATGGTAAATCCATTTTATCTTAAAAGTGATAAATAATTTTTAGTTTTTTTACTGTTGATTTTGGTCATAAATTGAGTTGAACTTATTAGATAATAAAAATTATTATGATTCCAAATTTAGAATTTATTTAGTCATCTTACATTCATATTAGTGTAAAATTGAATTTATAATTAATTGAGCTTACAGAAATAAGGGTTTTAAAGAGAAAATGTATAAATGTTTGAAATTTTTTATTTTAAAATTAAAAATTAAATTGACTAAAAATACCGAAAAATTATTTTTATATATAATTTATCAATTTTTATTTTAAAACCAATTTAAAAAATAATGTAAATATATAAATAATTTTAAAAAAATATAGTTCTCAATAAAAATTCATTGTTTTTCACAATTCATCAAAAAAATCAAACTTTTTAGAAAAATATCAAACATCCACCCTACGATAATTTTGATATTATTAATTAAAAAATTCATTTTATTATATTAAATTAATTTTATATAATCATAAATTTTTTATTTTATTATAAGTTCCTAAATGACAACAAATCTATTTTTTAGAAATATAAAAATTTTAAGAGAAAAATTGGATTTATTCCTATCTCTTATCTAAAAAAACGCATAAGATGAATGTTAAAAATTGGATTGAATATATAATATATAAAATTAATTTAATTAATTCAATAAATGATATTTTATTAATTTATTAAGGTAAAACACATTTGTGTTCATAAAAATTGTTTTCAGAAGAAGTTTTCTTTTATTTTCAAATAGTTTTTATTTTCATTTGTAATTAATTTGTTACCAAAGAATTATTTTTATATTTAATTATAATCCATATATTATCATAATATATTTAATCATATTAATACCCATAATTTTGATGGCATGGTGATAACTATCACATTAAATAATAATTTCTTAACAGTAAGTCATAAATCATTTAAACTTGGCATTGCATGTAATACAAGCTAAACTTAGTATTACGTGTAACAAAATCAAAAAATAGTATTGCATGTAATTTATGAAAAATTCAGTGTTTCATATAATTAAAAATATTTAAGATATTATATTTATTAAAAAAATATTTCACAAATTATTAGGGTGTTACAAATTTGATAAATCATTTCTGCTTATATATGTTTCTTGATGTTCTTTAGTAAATTTATGGAAAAATATCATTGTATATTGACCAAGGAAAATGTGTTGTGAAATTTTATCCTTACATTAATTATTATAGATTTTTATATCATTTATTAGTACATTATCATATAATTTATGAAAACATAACATCATAAAATGACATATATTTGTGGCAAACACATCAGATTATAACATTGTGAACTTGTATAAGTAGCATAAGGTTCACTAATTATGTTAAGGAAATGAAATAAGGACCTTTTTTAAACTTATGGGCATGAAAATAGATCCTCACATAACATTATAGACATAAAAGATAGGTCAATGCATTACATTGCGAACATGTAATCTGGATCACACATAACATTGTGAACTTGTAATCAGGTCTATGGATAAAATTGTGAATATGTAATGTTGTTCACATGTAACATTGTGAACATTCAATCAGGTTCACACATTACATATATACTCATGAGTTATCCATCTTTACCTAACTCATTGGAGGGAGATATAGGTTCAAACAATCACATAATGAAATACAAATTTACGTGTGCCGTAAGATCACAAATATTCATCATATCATAATCCATGAAATGAAATGGGTATCATAGATATTTTATAATATCTTAAACACTGGAAAGATATTGTTTTCATAATAATTTCATCATTTGATAACCCATTATAAGAAATATGTTTTATAATAACATTATCATGGTATAATTCGTGTAAGATAAACAAGTTTCATAAACATAATACTATTAAAATATATTCCATTCTGAGAAAGAATATTAATGGTATACTGGATCATATGCTCAGTAAGTGATAAGAAACGCCAAAATATTTAATCTCATAAGAAAAATAATTTTGAAAGATCATTTAAAACATTTCTTGAGCAAAATATTCTTTTCTCTTTGAAAAATACTTTTTAAGACACAAAACATTTTGAAAATTATTTTCTTTAAAAAGAAACTTAAAAACATATGAGATAATATTTAAAAATTATTATTTTTATCAAATATAAATAATTTTCTTTGAAAATAACTTAGAAAACTTCTTATAAAAGATTTATTTCTTTGAGAGGTTACGAAAGGGAGAAATATTATTCAGGTCATGCATGTTAAAATAAATATTCATTTCAAATTTTTAGAAAAATATAAACAGGTATTTTTTTGAAAAATATAAGAAGATTCATTTAATTTTTTTTGTAAAATGTCAAAAATGGTTATAAATTTATTTTTGAAAATAATTGGAGTGTAATTGTATAATTTTTTTTAGAAAACATGGTTTTAGAAAAAAAATATTTCTAATCGAAGAGAGAAATTGTGTTTGATTTTATTAAAAATAATTTATCAATTATATTAATTAAAGAAGAGTGGAAAAAATTAATGTTAATTGAAAATATAATGAATTACAAGAGGATAATTTAATATATGGGTTTCTTTATAGTCTTTTCATAATATTTTATCATAGAAAACATAATCATAAAGAATCTTGATAAACAATGAGTTTGTGTCATAAAATATTACAACTTTGGTAACCGTGATTCATAATCCCCATGAAGTAATAACAATAAATAAAACATAAAGTATCAAGAATAAGAATAAATTAATGATACAACATGTCAAAGGGTCTGTATATACACCTCTTGATAAAATATAGGAACCTAATATAACGTATGTCTCAAATAAGGTAAATTGAGACAAAAAATCCTTCATGCTTGAGTAACTTTTGAGTCATAAGAAATATTAAATATTGACATAAATGGAAACATTAATTATCATGAAATTATATTTTTAAATGATATATCATGTCATAGGGAAGTATATATTTCACAAAAAAGAAACAAGTGGTGAATATGACATTAGTATCTCAGAAATAAAAGGGAGACTAGAAATCCCCTTACCTTAAGTCTTGACTCCCATTGTATAATAGAGAAAAAAGATGATTTAATTTCGATTTTTCTTTAAATTTAGACATCAGTTTTTAACTGGCGTCTATATAAGTGGCATAAAAACTAGGGTTTTAGAAGTTGTTTTTTTAGAACCTGATGCCTAAAATGGTAGTGCACTTAGTTTTTGGCATCAGTTTTTAGAGAAAATCGATTCTGAAAACCTTATTTGGTTTAATTTTCTGCATTAGTTTTTAGAGGAAACTGAAGACGAAATGTGTGTTTGGTTTGATTTTTGGTGTTAGTTTCCTCTAAAAACTGACATTAAAAATTATTATTTGTGTTGGTTTTCATAAAAAACAATTCCAAAAACACATTTCTATTTATTTTATTGATTCAACATCAGTTTCTTTAAAAACTGATGATGATAGATAATTTTTATTGAAATATTTGAATATTAAATCCCGATAATAATCAAAATACATGTAATAAAAAACAAATACAAAAAAAATAAAAGATCATGTAAAATTGAATAAATGTCTACAAAAAATACACACTTTTATCTAGTTAATTAAAAAATTATTTATGCATTTGTTTTATATAGTATAATTAAAAAAATACACACCTGAAATTTAAAACATGATGATTTTTAGTTATTGTGTAAGAATTCGTTTGATATAATTTTTTTCAAACACCAATTATGACAAAATAATTATAAGTTTTTTGAAGATTTTTTATTAGGAAAATGTAATAGTAATATGAAACATTAGAATATATATACATATCTTAAATACAAATCATACTAAACAAGTAGTTCAAATACAAATATCGAAGATAGTTAAGAACTTGTGTGTAAAAATCAACATCATTTTCCATCTATAATTACATTGAATGACATAAGACTAAAAAAATATAATACTATGATAGAAATATAAAATAATTAATATGACTAACCTAATCATGACCAGTCGTTACCAAAATTGTGATTATCGAATAAATTAATCTTAGAATATAATGAACACATTTGACATATCCTTGTTGATGATGACATTTCAATTAATAAAATATTAACATGATAATAAAAACCAACATATATTCATATATATATATATATCAAAAAATTAGAATAATATCTAATATAAAAAATAATTACCTTTACATTCACATATTTGATTTCATTTTAATTCTGTTTTGACAAGTGATATTTGTTAAATTTATTCCACGACCTGTATTTTCATACATACAAACTAATAATTCATGTATAAACAGTGATAATTAAACACAATTAGGATATAAAAAATAAAATTACTTGTCTAATATGGTGGAACATTTTCTACAAACACCACCTAATAAAGAGAAAAACAAATATAATGTGTTTTAATTTTGGAATAATATGTCTAACATCCAATGCACCCTACAATATAAAAGGTTCAAATTTAATAAAATTATAATGACCATTAGTTCATAATTATTTTTATTCTCTTACCCATCACGAAATGGCATAAAGCAACACCCGAAATTCATCATTGATAACCCATCACATATATGCCACTATATTTTCAGTCGATACATATTGCACATTCATTAAAATATATTCTCAATCTAAAAAACCATAAAAACTTGTGATTTATTTTTTGAAAATTATCATGTGTATATTCCAAATTATAAAATTAATATAGTTATTCAATTTAAATCCTCTTTAATTAAAAAATAAAAATTTAAAGGTCAATTTACATACATGAAAAACAACCAAAACACAATCACAATGAAATGTTTAACCTCAGTTATATCCATGATATATTTATGGAATATTATTAATATATAGTCACTTACACATATATCTAATGGGATTATAAACAAATAGATATTATCCAAGGAAAAATAATCTTGAGATAATATTTCTATCCCATCTAAATATCAAATGTATCCATTTTTTTGTTCATTAACATTTTGTTTCTTTTGTGCCATTTATTTTCAATTTAGATAATCCTATATAAGTTAAATTTCAGAAATCATTATAACTAATTTTCAATAATATTTAATTAATATTTAATATACACATACCTCATATGAAATACGATAATGAATTCTAGATGGAAAAAGTAAAAAATGACCCATATAATACCCAACTCTGGTAACCTCCACGGTAGGGAATGGTAGTTGATCAATATGATTAATAATAACAAGTACCGCTACTCTAACCAGATCTATATGAATAGGTTGGTGAGGTACAAAATCCCTCAAAAAATGCATGAATCCAAACATTACAATATTTACATCAAGATTTTTTTGCATACAACTCAATATTCGGTTGGGTCTGAGTGAGGAGGTGTAGGATCTGAGTAGGGAGGTTGGGAAGGCTGTCCAAACTGTGATTGTATCATCATTTGTTCTAATATATCCTACTACAAAACTACTTGAATTTGATCACCAATGGAATCTTTCATATTTATTAGCCGAGCTTTTTTGGAATCAATATCTTTGTCTCTTGATTGTTTAAATTGATGACCAAAATTTTTTCTAATACCAATAGTTGCCTCATATCCTCTTATAAGGAAAAAGTGTTCTATCTTTCCAAATGCAGTGGCCAGGATTTCCATCCTACCCTCTAGTATAAAGGTTCCCCATATCTATTTCTCATGAAGATCATCCTCAAATGAAAAATTAAAATGGAAAATAGCTATTCTTAATTTATAAATTACCAAAATTCAGGAAATATAATAATTATTTTCTTATAATTATTTTTGTTAATTCCTTAGAATTTATGTAAGATACTTTTCTTTTTTTCTTCTTCTCACTCTTTTCAGTTTCTCATGGTGGGTGGGTGGAGATGGATGACTGAATTCGACATCATTAGAACCACATGTGGAATGAGCTCCTAGTGTATCAATCATTTCCTTAATCATTTTTTTCTCTAATAAATTATACCCTCAACCTGATAAAGTATGACCCAAAAGTTTTTTCAATAGAATGTCTCAATTGTATTTTATTGAGTATTTTTATATAAAATATAAACCAATAAGTAATTTGGTACATATTTAAGATGATTTACAATAAAATATAATATAATTATCATACCTGAAATGTTTCATCATTTCAGGTGGAATAAAATTTATTCCATGTATCTTCATCTAAAAATAGATACTTGAAGAATGAGATTTCTTGATGTCCCTTTACAAACACATAATTGTTTTTCAACTTTGTTTTGAAACCCATCTATCGATCCACCAATAAAGTAAGGCATATTTTCTTATGCGATTTTGTTTCTTCAAAAAATAAATGTCATTTAAAGTTGCATAATATAAATATTAGTGATTTAAAATATATCATATTCAAGAAATGAGATAAAATAACTCAATTGAGATATGTTAGCTTCATGGTCCCAAATATGATATATCACCATCTTGTCAACCAAATTCAAAGAAGGATATAAAATTCTTATCATACAATGTATCTACATACTGATATAAATTATAAATTTCATTGCATTTGGTCCAATTTCATTATTATTACCATCAAAATGAATATGTAATTCCTCCTCTCCCTAAAAAAGTGTTAGTTTTGGTAAACATGTTATTCCATATTTACCAACTCAATGATTCGATTTCTGAATAGTAAATACAGAAGACTCCTCGACTAAAGTCTCATTAATATGCATGTAATTATTTTCTTAAATTAAAAGTTTTCTTTCAATAGCTAATTATATTAATAGATATTTAATAATATAAAAATATAAAAAATTCATCTGTGGATGTTCATTTTTCCTTGTATATATATCTGTCATTGTAATAGGAAAATGTAGTGAAATTATTTTGTACTTAATATTATTAGACAAGTCACTAATCAGAAAACATGAAAATAGAAACATGTAAGTAAAAGATGTGGCATGAATATGTTAGTTTAGAAAAGAAAATATTTTTGTGATTCTTGACCAAAAAAATATGCAATGTAAACTATTAAATATAATTATTACTTCTAAAAAGAAATCAATATTTAAAAATTTATTTATTAATATTTGAAAAGGTGTTCACATATGCCTAAATTAAAATAAAATAAAATAATGTATGTCATATTTTTCGTTGGAAAATTGTTAAACCATTACCGTGGAATATAAAAATTTAATATGAATAATTAAATAAATAATCAAATATGTTTAATTAAATATCCAATAATTATTAAATAATAAAGTTTTTACACGTGTAAATTTCAAAATAGAAATATAAAGTAAATAATTACCAGATTAATTAGGATATTACTTTAGTATTTTTTCTATATACCTTTAGTATGATCATTTCATATTTCATGGACTATGACTACATTATAGTCACTGTTATTAGAAAAATGTGAAATAAATGAAGAAGGCTGATATAAATCAATAACATTATCATCATCCTCATGATCCGAATGGATTTATTACCTTTAAAAATGATGGACCACTAGTCATTCGATGGATCGATAAAATAAAATAATTTCTTTATATGTGTGGCGATGATAAATAGTTCTTTATTGCAACTAAATGTTTTCTAATCAATCAGTTTAAACCCATATTCATCATTTTTAACACCACTATTTTGAATAGTACTCATATAATTTTGCTTCTTTATATAAAATGTGTTCCCATTAATATCAAAACTATACCATGCTATCACATTAAGATATTTCCCCCTTCCAACCATTTTGAAGTGTCAGATACAGATATTTCTGTGATGACTTTCTCTTTAAACCATGAAACATGTGTCTTTTTATGCTCAATCATCATCCACTTTTCATTTCTTTTCAGATATCGTACCTTTAATTTGCGTGATGATATATATGATAGAACATCATCTCTGTAATTAAAATATGTATAAATGTGTCTGCATCAGTTCACCATGTGGAATGATCTTTACCGTTAAGCCTCAAATCCCTCTACCTTAACTATCAACTGTCTTATGTTGACATATATGGTGAACAATATGCTCCAATTCATAAAAATAATGAGTAAAGAACTCAATCACCTCTTTAGATACATATTTCAAAATAATAGATGCCTATGGTCGATAAATATTTTTAATATATCCCTTAAAAATTTTCATGTATCATTAAAAAGGATACATCCATCGTAAATAAATAGGCCAACATATTCTTATCTCATGCACCAAATGAATCACTAGATGAACCATTATATGAAAAAATATAGGTGGGAAATAAATTTTTACTTGAAATAAAATATAAAATCAATTCTCCAAAACATCTTAAAAATTTAGATCAAAGGATTTGATATAATTAGATTTGAAAAAATTACATAACTTGATTATAGTATTTCTGACAACCGTCGGTAAAATACCATGTAGCGCGACTAGTAGAAGTTGTTGCATCAATACATGAAAATAATGAGATTTAATACATATGAATTTACAATCCTTCAATGGCACCATATTCGATAAAATTTATGAATAACCACTGGGTAATTTAATACCATGAAGAAATTTACAAAAATTAATATTCTCAATGTTGCATAATGTGTGACAAGATGGAGGTGAATATATTCTATTTTCTTTCATTGTGGGAGGTAACTCCAAATGTATTCCCATTGATATCAAGTAAAATCTACCATGAAATACATCTTCTGTATTTCCTTTTATGTCTTACAAAGTTCCAATCAAACCATCACATTTGTTTTTCTCCACATGAATAACATCGATGTTGTGTTTTACTTCTAAATATCTCCAATAAGGTAGTTCAAAAAAAAACAGATTGTTTCTTCCAAGTATTTTTTTGATGAAACGAATTTATTTTCTTTCCAAATATCAAGTCAATATTTTTCACCCTATAATAATATTCTTCAACTAAAAATGGTCGATGGGGAAGGTTGTATTTCAATATAAAGGTGAATGTTTCTCCAATATAATGTAATGATGATCAATTGGAAAAAAATCTTTGATGTCCTATATAAACTGTCTTTATTCCATTCTATAATTGATAATACAATGTACCTTCATCACAAATTGGACATGATTTATGTCCCGTAACACTATATCCATATTAGTTTCAACATTAAAAAAATTCATTTATAGTTAAAATTATCATAACATACAAATGAAAACACTCTTTCTTGTATGCATTGAAAAAGTTAACAACCATATCCCATAGAAATTTCAAATCATCAATCAATCATGAAAGATACAAATTAATATCTTTTCATGGGTATTTTGGTCCAAACATAATGAAGCTCCTCATAATATATTTTTTCTTCATACATAGATTTGGGGATAAGTTATAAACTTCCAACAAAATTGTTAATGAACTAGGTTGCGTACTTAGACTCTGATATTAATTCATTCTATCAGTACAAAATCCCATTAGATGATTTCTGACATCACATCCAAAATCACAAAATTATTTATCAAATATCTTAAAATATAGTGAATCAGAAGGGTGAAATAAGTTTCCCTCAGAGAAATTCTCATCTAAATGTCATCTTAACCTTTTTGAATCAATTGAATTTTTAAAAAGGCACATCAAATGAGAAATTATTGAAGGCACCAAATTTCTTTAGTATGAGCTATGATTCTAGTACTTAAAAATGAATCATAATTGATTTATCAGAATTTTATGAAAGAATTATTGGGTGATATCATTAGAAAATACCAAATTGATTTTTCATGATGTTAAATTTTAGTACCTAAGAGAGACTCTGAGTTCACTTTTCATCCATCTTATAGCATGATGTCGCACATGATGGACATCATGATAAATATTCATATTCTTTCCTATAAAATACAAAATCTTTGCGGAAAGAATGTATCTTTTTATACCCCAATAAAATTTGGTATAATATTTTATTCCCCTCATAATTGGAATCTGGAAGCCCGTTTCCTTCTAGATGTAACTCATCCAAATGCTCAAGTAAGTTGGAGTAACTTTTATCACTCCACCAATTTCTTACTATCAATTTAACTAATATAAAAAAATGCTGATAACACTATATATTTATATCATCCTAAGAATAATGGATTCTCAGAATCTCTATAAGGTTATTCAATAGTTGCTATTTTTTTAATGGTTTCAACACCTAAATCATGAATTATTTCTTCAATATGATCCTCTACCTCAATATGAATATTTCCATCAACATTGTATATTTAATTCTTTTTCTTTCACCATGAAAAATCCAACATGTATAATTAAGACAAATACCAAAAAAAATGAGGTGATCCTTGATTTCTCTAGAGTTTAACTTTCTCATATTCCAACACTTCACACATGGATAGAAAATCAAATCAATGTTTTAAAGATTTTTTATAAAATTATAAGAATTCACTCCTTTCTTATTTTCACTAGTGGTTCTTCATAAATTTATCCAATTATGGTCTATTTAATACTTATTATCGAAATATAATTGGTGAATATATCAAAACATATAAACATTTAAATAAATATATATATAGATAAATTGTAAATAGAAACACATTTAATAAAAACTATCGATAACCGGATAGGAAACATCAGATATGAAACACATTTATAAATAGTAAAATTTTTATTTTTATATTATATAAATTTGTTTTATTGATATTATAATTTAATTATTTTTAATCATATAACATTTATTAGTTCATTTTTCATAGCCTTTACATTAGTTCGGCGTTACTTGTGTCAAAATCATTAAAGATTACATTAATTTAACGGGTGAAAAATATGGATTCATTACTTGTTATGACCTTTTTATTAATGAAAGATGACACCATATATCATTGTTAATTGCTTGATATCATGAAAATTTTATAATTTCATCATTTTTTTTTCAAAATAAATAAAATTTACGACAACATTTATAAATCACAATAAATTACAAACTAATAATTGAAACAACTAAAAAAATATAAATAAATCATATGAAAATCAACTTCAAAATTTAAGAAAAAAATACAAAATTTAGATTATAATAAGAAAAATGGTTCTTTAATCTGAAATTCATTCCCTTAAATGAGTTGGAAGAATAAACACTACAAGATCTATACAAAAAATGATTATAAAAATGAACAATAAAGATTAACAAAGATATAAAATCAAACCATAATTGAATATCATATGGAAATAGAATTATGAGGAAACAATAATTTGATGGATGATGATATAATGCAGTGAATTAATAATTGAGACCAAAGACTGTGAAAATTGAAGAAAATCTACAACAATGGATGTTGTGGATCACCGATTCGCCTTTGGTGTTATCATGCGTAGGGGGATTCGTCGCGAGTTGGTAGTGAGAGGTTTGAAATATAAAAAAATAATGGTTTTAGGATCCAAAATAATTTTAAAATGAGTTTGGTGTAAACTTTTAGAAAAATGGAAACAGAAATGCTGAGAAATAAACATTTTGGCATCAGTTATTTTGAAAACTGACACAATTGTTTTATATGCGTTATTTTTTTAAAAAACCAACATGACAATGTGATTCTTCAGTTGTTTTAACATCATTATTTAGTTAAAAAAAATTCCAAAAACCATATATAACATCTTTTCCATAGTGTTATTTAGTAAAACTTATTCCAAAAAACCACGTGCACATACTTTTGGCATTGTTTTATAAAAAATAGACCTCAATTCATTGACATTACAGCCACTATTTCCACTAGTGGTACTCTTTCAATCCTCTTGTATAATAAATATAAAGTTATTATAAATTTAATAAAAAATCGTATTTATATATTTCATACCATATATGATATGATTATTACTTTTTAATACCTATTTATTAACAATTTCATTTAAAACTCACTTTTTGTGTGACAACTGCTTTGTTTTTCAATCATGTTTTAACATGTAATTTCATGGTCCTATTACTTAAATCATGTTTTCATCATATGTAGAGTTTAAAACATAAAGTAAATATCATATATAGTGAATATATATTTATTTATAACAATCCATAAAATTTAGTGATAGGAAATGAAATACATCGTTCATGGAGATGGTAGATCGTATATACGCATGAACGTTGTTTCCATTTTCTAGTTGGATTGAAAGAAAGAATAGTAAGTTATATATATATATATATATTATAATTTTAGAATATTTTTTATGTAATATATATGACATGTTATCATTGAACCTATCCTTAATACATTCCATGTAAATCATTAATGAATCACATCGCTTCGTGGGGTGGTAGTCCATCATATACACAAGTGACATTATTGTATTCCCACAAAGTGGAGAGTATGAAATATGTGTGATATAATAGTTAATGAATCATTATAACACTATAAATATAATATATATAATATGTAAACATTAAATCCATCATTATATAAGTTCTTGATAGGTGGTAATGGATAGATGAATGACATCAGTTTGCCGGGCAATAATATGTCGTACACAAGAATGATGATTTTGTAACCAATTTTATCGAAGATGATATGGTTGCAAGAAATTACCTTATAAAAAGGTGTATCAGTATATTGAATACAATGATTTTATTATTTAAGGATGGTATAATAATAACTGAGGGAGGTGGTGGAAGATATAAAATTAAAACAATTGTTAAGGAACATTACATCTTCTTAAGGTATCCTCCTTCGGTTTACACTAAAGACTTATTAGGATATATTTCTTGTTATGATAAGGAATATAGTATGAGAAGATGTGATTTTATAAATTATTTTGTATGGTCTTGGCCGAACCAAAGTGGTGTGAATATTTTAGGGAGAGAGGAGAGGGGGTTACATTTTATAAGTGAGGCGAGTGGTAAACTTGTATATTTTTCAAAAGATTCAATCATACCCACTTTTTTATCATGAAAAAAGAATAAAAAATGGGGAATTATGAATCCTAGAATATATAAGGTAGAAAAATGACCAAAAATGGGTTTTTATTAGTTGGTATGTAATGTTTTTGCCTTATATTGTTAGTTTTACCATCGATAAACCCATTTTTTCCTTAACTGTGGTAAATAATTTTTTCTACATTCACTATTCATTTTAGTCAAAAATTATGTTAGAAATAATATATATTAAAATTTATTATTATTTAGAATATGGAATCCGTTTTTCTAAATTACATTCATATAATTGGAAATATTTAATTTAAAATTAATCCTGCATACGCGACGATAGAACATGTTTTTAAATAAAAAAACTTCAAAACTTTGAAATGTTTTTATATCCAATTTTAAAATGAAATTCATTAAAATTACCTAAATTTAATTAATGGTTATATAATTGAACTAATTTAACTTTAAAACAATATAAAATACAGTTTAACTTTATTAATAAATAAAACAAAATTGTTTTTTCATTTAAAATTCATAATTTTTCCCTATTTATAAAAATGAAATATTTTTGAAAAAAAAGAAAATTAAAACTAAGATAATTTTAAAAATAAAATAACAAAAATTTATTATATATTTTCAAATAAATTTTAATTTTTTTCAAAATTTTTTTTTAAAATAAATACGCCAAAAATAACGATAAAATTGTTTATTTAGAAACGAACTATATTTAAGAATAAAATAGGTCATATTATTTTCCCTTGTGAAGAAAACATATAAGATGAATGATAAATTTTTTATTGAATATATAAAATATTTATTTCATTAAAATCATTCAACTAATGTGAACTGTTTAATTTACTGAGGCAAATTACATTTATGTGTATAAAAACTGCTTTTCTGGAAAATTATTTCCTTTGTTTTCAAAAAGGTTTTTATTTTCATTTATAACTAATAGGGCATAAAAAAAATCATAATATACACATTTATATACAATATTTTTCTAATTTATATAATCTTATTCATAATTTCCATTCTAATAGCTTGGTGATAACTATTATATTAAATAATAAAATTTTAATTGTATGTCATATTTTTTTAAACTCTATGTTGCGTGCAGTGAAAGATAAAAAATTATTAATTTTATTTAAAAAAATATTTCACAAAATCTCAAGGTTTTAGATTCAACCACCTTAAAAAAAAAATTTCTCTCAAAATTCATCTTAGTCATAAGAGGTTTAACATTTGAAAATTATTTCATAAAAAACCACATCTTAAAAATGGTTAATAAAATATCCCATTTAAAAAAATAAATTGAAGTGTTAAAGTTATATAGAATAACACATACTAGGTTTCCAAATAAGAGAACATATGCAGCAATTGAAAACATGGACATAGAAGATAAAACTAAGAGCCAAATATTGATAGAGAGTGATAAAGAACATTTATCACAAGAAATTTGGTGACCCATATATTGATAATGACCAAAAACCCATAAACCAAAGATCCAAATTAAAGGTCATTTATATCATCAGGAATTATGATATCAGGTCAAAATTTTATTTCAATAAATTTCATAAGAAGATATACTTTCTTGATTTCCTTCCATTTCATAAGAAAAATATTATCCTTTGGTTTCAACTTGATAAATTTAAACATTATATATTAATACATGAAATTAAGGTGATTTTTTATTCCAAATGTTCTAATGGATTATATGATCCATAATAGAATGATATCTCATTCCTTCTATCTCTTGTTAAAACAAATTTAACAGCAGTTAACCAATATGGATATATCTTTTTTCAGTGATGTAATATGGAAATATTTAAATCCTCATCCGAAATTAAACTTAAAATATTTTATAAATGGTTAACCATATGACTCTTCTAAAATATTTAAATCCAAACTTTATAAATATTATCACTAAATTTAAAAAATCAACATATCATTAATCCTATATACACCATAAAGTGGCTGTTGGATATCACATATCAAACATGTGAATAACCTCATCATGAATTCCCTTAAAACATGTTAATAACCTGAACTACCATAAAAGATTATTGAAATAATAAATTCTTCCTCATTAATTGAATAAAAATAACAAATTATTGAATTTATTTCATAGATCCAATAATGATGTAAACTCACTCAATGATAACACACTCCACTTTGACCACACATCATTAATCAGTTCAAAGTTTTTTAATAGTGTGAAATTCACATTATCCAAATCAATAATCTCTTTATCCCAACATTATTATCTCAACATCAAGAACATAATAAGTATTATCTTTACCTTAACAATGGGGTTTCCTTGAATATCACCTTTCCCTTATATCCATACTATTCAACATATTCTTGCATGTCCTTAACAAAAAATATATACTGAACAATCCTTATATATTTCATAATATTTAATTCTAATACATAAAACTCCAATCATTCCAATTTATTCTAATACAATTATTTACGATATATAATCTTATTCATAAACTCATCTTTCTTTTAATATGAAATATGATTCATATATTAATGTTCATCAACCTCAATGTAATCATGATTCTTGCATTAAATGTAAACAATATTGTTAAAACAACACATACTATTCAAATTTCATTTGTGGTCTCTCCATCATAATTATTTTAACTATTAATCATACCAATTTTTTATTCTCTTCAAAATATTTACACATAGGGAATTAATTTTCATTATTTTCATATTTTCCACAACTGAATCATTCAATAATTAATGATAACTCCGGGAGACCATTTTTATAAATGATTTTGTTAACTAAGATTATAATTTTTTTCTTTCTCAGTTACATTCATTATATCATTCTTTTCCAAAGTCAAAACATCCTTCTGTTTCTCTAATATATGCACTTAGGTGTTTCTTAGAACATTCTTGACATAATGGAAACTGAGTCTTCATTCATACATGGTCTCTATTACCAGAACTCTCAAAAAACTCTTTCCTAATCTTCTTTGGAAATTCTGTGAGTTGGTTAAGGTACAAATTTTTAATCATGTTATGTAAACTATGATTAGGCATAATCACAATGTACTTAACTCCATTCATCATCCCATTTGGATTCCCATCCGAAAATTGTTTGTCACATTCAATGTTAACCTAGTTCCTTCTGGTTCATGACATTGACTAAAACCAGAAACCATAGTGTGAATAACACTAATGATAATGGAAAATCATATAGTCTAAAATATCACATAGGAGGTTTAAATAATGACACCATATTTTTAATCAATTAAACCTTAGGTTTATGCTCATACATTTATAGTCATATTATATTTAAATACACGATGATGATTTGTAAAGAGTTTATGAATTTTAAAAGCATATCCCCCTAGATTATCAAACCAGGTATACAGCTGGGTCGATTTTCATGAATGAGTTGCTTATCAATTCCATATCAATTCACCATTTTCTGATTTATTACCCCTTATAACTTCTATACCAGATCCAAATCCCCTTGTCGAATCCAGACTATTATATAACTGCTCGGAAACCTCTCGATCTATCATTTACAAAAATTCCATGTCATTTACCTATACTCCGTATTATCCTTAGAAATATCCATAGATACATCCCTATAAATATTATTATAAATATATATTTTCAAATCATTAGAGTTTTTTCATCTGAGTATTAAAAGGTTAAATAAACCTTTTCTCTTATA
Organism: Viscum album; assembly: GCA_963277665.1. Taxonomy (NCBI): domain Eukaryota; kingdom Viridiplantae; phylum Streptophyta; class Magnoliopsida; order Santalales; family Viscaceae; genus Viscum; species Viscum album. Next base: position 1,442,491,212 of record OY728159.1, read on the forward strand.
CCAACTATATTGGCCGATGGTTTTTTCTATAAATATTAAATATTTTTTATAAAAATATTCATTACATTAAAATGTACATGATCAAGGTCCAGAATAGTTTAGTGCCTCTAGAAACATGGAATTGAATCCTCTTAATTCATGAAAAACATTCAATGTTTCCCAAAAAGATCTTCCCATATTGTACTATTCATAGAAATACCCTACTTGAAAAATTTCTTTATATCTTGAGAAAGGAGACATAATAATAGCTGAGGTCATGTTCTAAATATGGGTAAATAAGGAAAATATGTACGGATAACTTGAGCACAAAAATTGAGAACCATACCCTACATATCAAATATTGTAATATTAATTAATGGAATAAATATTGGCATTTCCTAAAACATGAATCATAAGGAAATCAAAGAATATGATGCATGAAATCATAAAAATGTCATAAGAAATAGATTTTTGGAATACACATAAACAAATAACATTGTAAACATGTATAAATAGAAACAATTCAACTCATTATGTAAAGGAATGAATGTTTCTAGTAGATGGTCCCTGCTTCTGTTATACATATTATTTAATCATTTCATCCTCTTTAGGTGCCCTACCTTTTTGGATTTTGATCGCTGCTATTACTTCAGTCTAATATGTGTCTTTTTACTGTTCAACCAATACAACATAAAGAGGTTTCTGATTTATCTAGAAACTCAAAATTTGGTTCTCTTTTGGGCCAATATCTTGTTTCTTAAGGAATCATTGAAATCTAGAATCTATACAATTTTATAATTATAACATGGGAATTTTATTTTCTTTAAGAGGTGTTATAATTTTCTTGAGAAGGATGTTGAGGTGTCTCATACATCTTATGTTGAAGCATTTATGAAGATGTGGTGCCTTCTTGGTGGATATATTGTTTTTTTTGCAGAAGGATCTTGGGTGATGCTCTAGTTTTCAATGACCTTTGTTGTTGATTTTCTGGTGGAGGCTGATACGATTCTCTCAATGCCTTATTACTTCTTTTATATGCTCTTTGGCCTACTAATTTTATTATTATGGGTGTATTTCATGTTTTGGAACATGCTTGCTGGAGACTTGGAAATGAGATGTTGAACCTTGATAAGTGCCAACGACTTCTATTTTTCGGTTATTGATGTTCTACATTCGATCTCTTGGTCAGCCTTGAAGGTGGAGTTCATCTATAGGTTAGTGACATGAAGCATTAGTTATTATTTTACTTGTAATCTCACATTATAATCCCCTTAATCCCCTATTGGTGAAATCCCATTACACCTCATTCTTATATTGTCACATTTTCTTTTAGTAAATTTCATTGGCCCATGAATTGGGTGACCAATTCATGTCACATACTTTTCTTAAAAAAATAACAATTTTAACATGTAATCAGGTCTATACATAACATATATACTCATTATTTATCCATATTGACACAATGAATTTCTGAAATATATAGGTCGCACCCATCACAAAATAAAAACCATATTTACATCTGTCGTAAGATCATAAACATTAATGATATCATAACCAATAAAATGAAATGGGTATAAAAGATATTTCACAATAACATAACATGTGAAAATAGGCAGGTTTGATAATCCTTTAATAACAGCATAATCCATAAGAATAAATTTGATTCATAATAAATTTATCATGGTATAACCTGTGGACGATAAAGATGTTTCAAAAACACCATGCCATCAAAACATAATCACTCAGAGAAAGAATATGAGTGGCATCCTTTGATTATATCATCAATAAGGAATAAGTAAAACCAATGAATGTAATATTAGAAGGAAAATAATTTTAAAATATAATTTAAAATATTTATTTTGGATAATAATCTTTTCTATTTTAAAGACAATTTTTAAAATAAAAATCATTTTGATTTTTTTGAAAATAACCTTGAAAACCTATAAATGAAGATTTAAGAATAATATAGAGCACTTTTTTAAAAAATAAAAAAATTTCTTTGAAAATAACTCAAGATAATTTTAAGGTAATATGTATATCTTTAAGTGACCATGACATAGAGAAATATTGTTCAGGACTTTCATGTTAAAATAAATATTCTTTTCAAATTTTAAGTAAAATACCAATGTGGATTGTTTTTGAAAACCACATAAAGATTTATTTAAAAATTTTATTGTAAAAAATAAAATGTGGTAAAAAAATATTTTTGAAAATTATAGGATTGTTAAAAAACAATTTTGAGAACTTTTTAATAAAACTTGGGTTTTAAGGAAAACAGGATGATAACCGAAGAGTAAAATGAAGTTAGATTTTCTTAAAAAAATATATATTATCTTAAGTAAAAAAGAGCGTAAAAGTGTACTATTACTTGAAAATTTCATGAATAATACTAGGATAATAATATTAATTGGTTTTTTCATATATGTATCATAATATTTTATTATAAGACACATAATCATAAAAAATACTCATAAACGATGATATTGTGACATAAAATCATAACACTTTGGAGACTTTGATTCATAATCCCCATGATGGAATAACATATAATAAAATATAAAATATCATTATGATGAATAATTTTTTGATATTAATTGTAAAAGGTGTTTTATATTCACCTTATCATTGAATATGGGTATCTAACATGACCTATGTCTCAAACATAGAAAACTGAGACAAATATCTCTTACTCGTTAAGTAACCATTGAATCATAATCCACATGAAATAATAACACAAATGGAAACAATAATTATCATTAAATGAGATATATTCATGATATATCATCTTATATGATAGTATATACACCAAAAAATGAAATTAGTGGTGAATATGTAATAAATATGTCATAAATAAAAGTGAGTCTAGAAATCCCCTTACCTTTAGTCTTAACATCCATTGTACATGGTAAAAAATCATGTGTAATAAATATATATTTATAATAAATATATTAAATATACATATTTATATATATAATACTGTATATGATTTTTTTATGACCTTTTATGACCATTTCATTAAAAATATCAGGTCAGAGTCACTTTTCAGGCAACAGCTACTTTGTCTTTCGTGTATGTTTTAACTTCTCATTTCGTTTTACTCATTCTTATATAATGGTTTCATAATATATGGAACGTAAACCATGACTCAAATATCGCACATATTTATTATATATGTATTTAGATTAATCCATACAATTTACTGATAAAAAGTGAAATATTCCATTCAAGGAGACGGTATGCTGCACGTACTCATGAACGTTATTTCCATTTTCTTGACAGATTGAAAGGAAAAAAGGTAAGGGAAATATATATTATAATTATAGAATCATTTTTTATGTCATTAATATAACATATGTTCTTTAAATACATCCTTAATACCTTACATGTAAATCATGAATGAATGACATCGCTGCGTGAGGCCGTAATCCATTGTACACACGAGCAACGTTAATAAATTCCAGCACAATGGAGAGTATGAAGGCATGTGTGATATAATAATTATATAATAATAAAAAATAATAAAAATAATAATATGTATAATATATATCATATATAAAAAATAAATACATCATTTTTTAAAACCAAAATAGGTGGTAATGGAGACATGAATGACATCAGTTCAAGATGCGGTAGTCTGTCGCAAACACGAACGCTGGTTTCATAACCCATTTGAAGGAAGACAAGATGTTTGTTGGTAATTAACTTAAAATAAGAAATTATCAGTATATATAATATATTTATATTAATATATTTTCATGGAATAAGAAAAATTGATGGAGGTAATCATTAAAAACGCTCCTTGATGAATATTACCTCTTCCTCAGGTATGCACTAAAGCCTTCCTAAGATGTATTTTTGGCTAAGATAAGGCTTCTAGGATGAGAGTATAAAATTTGTAAAATGATTTGAGAAGGAATTTTCCAAAATAAAATTAGTGTGAATGTGTGAGGATGATAGGATAAGGGGTGGCCTTAAAAAATTGTGGTTTGGGAAAAACTTGTAAACTTTCAAAAGTAGTCAATAATACCCACATATTTATCATGAAGAAGATTAAAAACTAGAAATTAACAAAAATATAATAGATTAGTTTGAAAAATTCTCAAAAAATAGTGTTTTACAAGTTGGTAGGTCATTGTTTACCCACATATTGTTAGTTTAACCCCCAATAAACCCATTTTTTTCTTAGTCGCAGTAATTAATTTTTACTTTATTTACTATTAATTTTGGTAAAAAATAAGTTGAATTAATTAGATATTATAATTTTTTTGGTTATAAATTTGGAATCCATTTTTTTGAAATTCAATTCATATAAGTGTAAAAAATTTAATTTAAATTTAATCCCACATGAGTGCTGAGAAAGGGAGTTTTGAATGATAAAAAGTATAAATGTTTGAAATGTTTTTATATTCAATTTCAATATTAAATTGATTTTAATGACCTAAATTAGATTAATGTATGTATAATTGTACTAATTTAAGATTAAAACCCATTTAAAATATAGTTTAATTTTAGAAATAAATTAATTAAATAGATAGATTGCAATTAAAATTCATTATTTTTCACTATTCATCAAAAAATTAAATTTTTCAATAAAAAGAAAAATTCATCCAAAGATAATATTGTTATTAAAATTTAAAAATTAATGTTTATTTTTCCAAATAAATCTTATAGTAGTTTTAAAAATTAGTTCTAAAATTAGTACACCATAAAAAGGAGACAAAACTATTATTTAGACAAATACAATTCTAAGCATAAAATTGGATTTATTACTATTTATTTTAAATAAAACATATAAGATCACTGTTAAATTTTATTTTAATATATAAAATTTTTACTTAATAAAAATATTTCACTAATTTTTAATCTTTTAATTTATCTAGGTGAAATGAGTTAATGTGGATAAAAATAGTTTTTCATAAAATTGATTTCTTTTATTTTCAAAAAGATTTTATTTTCATTTTGAATTAATTTGTCATCCAAGAATTAATTATATATAAAATTTTAAACCATATTTTAATAATTTAGTGAATTATATTCACACATTTTATTCTAATGACTAGGTGATAACTATCATATCAAATAATAATATTTTAATTTTATGTCAGATTTTGTTTATACTCAGTGTTTCATATGACACAAGATAATCTAGGTATTACTTTTCAAACAGAAAAATATTAGTATTATGTGTAACATAAGTAAAAATCAGTTTCACATGTAATTTAAGATATTGAAAAGATTAATTTCATTTTATTTTTTTTCACAAAATCTCATGGTGTTATATTCTACCCCCCTGAAAATGAATTTTGTCCTCAAAATTTGTCTCAGTCATCAATGGTTTAACATTTGAAAATAACTTCGTAGAATCCCACATCATAAAAAGGATCAATGAAGCATAAGTTTGAGAAAATTAGATGTTAGAGTAAAATTCATATGGAAGAAATGATACTGAGTTTCCAAATGCGAGGGCATAGGTGGAAAGTAAAAACATGGAAATATAATAGAGAATAAACAATGAAATACTTATAGTGAGTGATATAAAAAATTTATCAAAATAAAGTGGGCTATTTAGAGAAGGTTAATGACTAAGAAAACATAAACCAAAGAGACATGGAAAGGGTCATTTATTTCAACAATTTTTTATATAAAAAATATATTTTTTATTTCAATAATTTTCATGAGAAGATATACTTTCTTGATTTCATTCCATTTCATAACAACAACCTAACCCTTTGGTTGGACCTTGATCAGTTTATAGTTAAAATATTTCTCTATGAAGTGAAGATGAATTTTTTATGCCTAAATCACTAACAAATCCTATGATCCATAATAGGATGACAATTCATTCCTTCTAACTTTGGTTTAAAAATGTCAACACTAGTTATCCAATATGTATAAATCATCATATGCTGGAGTAATACATTAATATTTAAAACCTCATCTGTAATTAACCTTAACAAATTGCATAAGTGGTTAACCATATGACCCTTCCAAAATATTAAAATTTAAAATTTAGAAATAAATTCACTAAATTTCCATAATCAATTTATCATAAATTTTCTATACACCATAATATGGCTCTGGAATGTCACATACTAAACATGTGAATACCATCATATTGTATTCTCTTGAAACATGGTGATGATGTGAATTTCCATAAAAACATATTGAAAGAGTACATTCTTCATTATTCCTTAAAAAGAAACTAATTATTGAATTTATTCCATAGATACAATAATTTTGTAAACTTAATGAATGATAACACAAACAACTTTATCCACAAATCATTAATTAATTCCAATTTCTTTAATACTATACAATTTACTTTTTCCAAATCAATCATCTCTTTAGCCCAACACCATTATATCAAAATCAGGAACATATAAAGGGTTATTTTTCCCTCAATCATGTATTTCCCCTGAATATCACCATGCCCTTATATTAGTGTTATTCATCATACTCTTGAATGTCCTTAACGAATAACCTATATTAAAAATTTTGTTAATATTTCTTAATTATTGAATTCCAATACATAAAAACTCAAATAATTCCACTTTATTATAAAACTATTAACAAGGTGTTATCATATTATTCCATAATACATCTTTCCAATAATATATAACATGGATCATGTCATAATATTTCTATAACCTAATTTAGTCATTAATTTTACATATAATATAAATAATATTTTTGGAACACCCCATACCTTTCATATATCATTTATTGCATCTTCATCATCCAAATTATTACCATTACTGGTACCAACATTCTGATGATCTTAATGATATTTCCACTTGGGACATCAATTTTTAAAATTTCCATACATTCTATTTTTAAAATATTCAACAGTAAATGATATCTTAGAGAGACCATTATTCTTATCCACTATGTTAAGAGAAATTTTCATTTTCCATTTCCAGTTATATTCTTTGTTTCATTAACATCCATTTTTAAAACATTTTCTTACTCATATAAGACACCCACATGTGTGTTCCTTCCCAAATTTTTGAAAAAAATAAATCAAATATTATTTTCAACTATGGAGTTCATCATCTGAACTCATGAAAAACTCTTTCATTCTCTTCTTCAGTGAGTCTTTGAGTTGGTCAATGTACACATTGTTAGGAACGTTCTATAAAAGTTGATTAGGCATAATCACAACATCCTTTACTCTAGTAATAATCTCAATTGTCTTCTCATGATAATTGTTTGTCTCATTTGATGTTAACCTAGTTCTTTATGGTTCCTTCTATTGACTAAAACCACAAATCATAGTGTGATCAACAGTAATTATAATGGAAAATAACATAGTATGAAAAATGAATTAGGTGGTTTAAATCAATGGACCTTATTTTTAATCTATGAAAACTTAAGGTTATCCTAGGCTATTCATAGTCACCTTTTATTTAAATCTTTAATGATGTTTCATAAAGAGTTTATAAATTTACAAAGCATGTCCCATAAGAGTGTAAAACCATGTTTTATAAAAGGCCCAATTTTTTTCATGAGGTTATGAACAAGTCTTGATCAGTGTTCTATTTTATGTGTTATTAAACTATGTACAATTGTGACAGAGCCACATCAACTTGTTGTATCCAGTGAGGGATGCAATTTCATGGAATCCACATGCTCTATCCTTGACAAAAATTCAAGGACATTTTCATATAATTTGAATCATACATAGACTTATCCTTAGATACATACTTAGATATATCCTTATAAATATCCCTATATATATCACTAATGTTTTCCCATCCTATTTTACAAATTTCAACAAATCCTTTGTTCTGATACCAACTATAGAGAAACAGTTTGTTTCCTTTAACAACATGGAATGAAAAATTCCTAGTTCACGAATGATATTAAATTATTCCCCCAATGCTCTTCCCCTTTATTACTCTTCTCAAGCATACCATATGTAAAACCATTTTTCATAACTAGGTGAAATGAAACCAAAGAAACAGTGATCTTAGATGCTCGTTATGGGTTAATAATGTAAATACATGAACACAACATTAGAATATGTGTATGAATCCATACCCCATATGTCAAAGATCATAATCATGATTCATAGAATAAATATTGGTGTTTAATAATAAATTAACCATAAGGGATTTAAATAACATTATCCATAAAATCATAATATTGGAACAAGATATAGATTTGTGGAATACTCATAAGATTATAAAACTACAAACATGTATAAATAAAATCCGGTTCACTAATTAAGTTAAGACAAAAAATCAGGACCTCATATAATCTTATAGTAATGCAACTAGGTCTACACATAACATTATGTAAATTAAGGATAGATAAATTTATAACACTATGAATATATAAATAGGCTCACACAAAAGATTGTGAACATATAATATGATTCATGCATAAAATTGTGAACATGTAATAAGAATCACGCCATCATTGGGAGTATGTAATTAGGTTCCTGTATAACTTAGGTATTTAAGAGTTATCCATATTTACCTATTGCATTGGAGGTATATATTGGTCTCATCCATCACATAATGAAAACCATATTTACATGTTCCATAAGATCATAAAAATTCATAATGTTATAACTCATGAAATCAAATGGGTGTTATAAAGATCTCATCCTATCATAACCACATTGTTAGTGACACTTTACCTCATAATTTCCTCAAATCATAAACCCTAAAATGAAATTAATTTCATAATAATTTTATCATGGAATGACATGTGGATGATAAAGATGTTTCATAAACATAATTTCATCAAAACATAAACCATTCAGATAAAGGCTATAAATGGTATCATTGGATCATATCCCTAGTAAGTTATTAGAAGCACAAACATATGTCACCTTGGAAGAAAAATAAATTTGAAAGATCATGTAAATTGTTTTGAGGAAAATATTATTTTTTTCATTTAAAAAAACTTTTTAAAACATAAAACATATTGAATTTTTTTTAAATAACCTTGAAAAATTATAATGTAAGATTAAAAAAATTATTTATTTAGAACATAAAATATTTTATTTGAAAAGTACATTTAAATATTATAATCAATACTCGATATCTTTGGTCATTCATAACAGTGAGAGACACTCTTCATGGTGTGTATGTTAAAACAATGATTTTTTTACATTTTTAGTAAAAGATAAACATGAATTATTTTTGAAAATTAAATGAATATTACTTCCAATATTTTTTTAAAAATTCATACATGGTTGCAAATTTATTTTTTTAAATCATAGCAAATTATGAAAAATTATATATAAAAACTTTTTTAGAAAACATGGTTTTAGAGGAAAAACAAATTTACGAATAAAGAGAAAAATAAATTCAGATTTTATTTATTTTTTACCAATTCTCTTTAGTAACTAAGATTATAATAAAGGAACTATTACTATAGAATATTATTAACAACAATATGATAAGGAAATTCACTAGTTTGTTGATAGATGTATCATAATATCTTATCATCAAAAACATAATCATAAATAATCCCAACAAACGATGATATTATGATATAAAATCTGACATCTTTGGTAAACATGATTCATAAAACCAATGAAGTAATAACATAAAATGGAACATAAAATATATTTAGGATGGATAAATTCATGATATTACATGTCAAAGGGGATTTATGTACACCTCCTAAAATAATATGGGTACCTAACATAACATATGTCTCAAATAAGAAATTTGAGAAAAAAATCCTTTAATGCATGAGTAACTTTTGAATCGTAATCCATACGAATTTATAAAAAAATGAATAAAATTTATTATAATTAAATGTGGTATACTAATTGTATATCATGTCATAGTAAATTATATACACCAAAAAATAAAATTAGTGGTGAATATGGAATAAGTATTTCAGAAACAAAAGTGAGAATAGAAATCCCCTTACCTTAAGTATTGAATTCCATTATAATCATTAAAATGTTATTTAAAATAAACATAAGTTTATTATACATGTATTATATCACCATATTTACATATATAATATCATAGATTATTTTATTATGACCTTTTATTATCCTTTTGTTAATAATTTCATTTTAAAGTCACTATTCAGGCAATAAGTGCTTTGTTTTTCGTGTATGTTTTAACAGGTCATTTATTAGTCCTCTTAAATTGATAACGGATTACTAATATCTATAATTTAATCCATGAAATAAATATTATATATAAATATTATATATATATTTAGAGTAATTCATAAAATTTAGTGACAGGGAATGAAATACACCGTTCATGGAGATGGTATGCCATACAAATGCAAGAATATTGTTTCCATATTCATGTCAGATTTAATGAATTAAAAATAATTGATATATATATATTATCATTATAGAATAATTTTTATTTCATATATGTTATATATTTTTATTAACCTCATAATTAATTCCTTCCATGTAAAACATGAATGAATCACATCGCTTCTTGAGGTAGTGGTTTATTGTAGATAAGAGCGATGTTATTGTAATCCCAAAAAATAGAGAGTGTGAAAGAATGTGTGATATAATAATTAAAAAATAATAATAACATAATAAATATAATTTATATCATATATAAATAGTAAGTATATCAGTATATCCATCCTTGATCGGTGGTAATTGAGAAACTAATGACATTAGTCCACAAGGCTTTAGTTCACCGTACACATGAACGATGATTCTGTAACCCATTTGATGGAATATGTGATAGTTTTTGGAAATTACCTTAACATAAATAGACTTAGTATATGTAATATACTAAGGTTATTATATAATCATGGTATAATAATAACATAAGGTGGTGGAGGAAGATATAAAATAAAAAATGATCGTTGATGAACGTTAACTATTCTTTTGGAATCCTCCTTAGGTTACACTAAATCCTTCCTAGGATATCTTTATTCACAAGATAAGTATCCTTGGAAGAGATTATGTGAGTTGAGAAGTCATTTGGGAAGGTATTAGCTGAACCAAAGTGGTGTTATGTTGTGAGGAAGAGAGGAGAGGGGTAACCTTTTATAAGTGAGTTCTGCGGAAAATATGTATTTTTTTTGAAATTATTTAATCATATAAACATTTTTATCAATCAAAATTCATAAATATTTGGGTTTTTACATGTTTTAGACCATTTATGACCCCAATATTTATAGTTTAACCCTAGTTAAACCCATTTTTACCTTAATTGTGGTAATTAATTTTTACTGCATACACTATTCCTTTTGTTAAAAAATTAAGTTTAACATATTTAATATTATAAATTATTTTCATTTAAACTATGAAATCCATTTTCTTATCTTGTATTCATATATTTTGAAAATTTTAATTTAAAATTAATCCCGTAAATGTGGTGAGAAAGTGAGTTTTTAAAGAGAAAAAGTTCAACAGTTTGAAATATTTTCATATCTAATTTAATATAAAATTGAAACTGATGACCTAAAATGTATTATCAGATGTATATTTTAACTAATTTAGCTTTAAAATCAATTTAAAATATAGATTAAATTTATTTAGAAATTATATAAAAATTCAGTTTTAAATTAAAAATCAGTATTTTCACTATTCATCAAAAAATGTAATATTTTAGAAAAATCACAAAACGTTAACCCGTGATAATTTTGTATTCAAATTTAAAACATCAATTTTATTATTTTCAAATAAATTTGGAAAAATTTCGATTTTTTTAAAAAATAATCACACCCTAAAAATGTTCCAGAACTATTTTATATAAAAACAACTTAATCCTAAAATTGGATTTATTATTCTATCATGTAAAAAACATATAATGAATGTTAAAAATTATATTTATTATATAACATATTTATTTCATAAAAATTATTCACAAAATTGGAATCATTAATTTATTGAGGTAAAATGTGTTTATGTGCATAAAATATATTTTAAACAAATATTTCCATTATTTTCAAAAGGTTTTTACTTTCATTTCTAATAAACTTTTCATCAAATAATTAATTATATATAACCATTTACACCATATTTTATTAATTTATTAAATGATATTAATACCTACCATTCAAATGGTTATGTGATAACAATCATATAAAATAATACATTTAAATTATATGTCTCGTTTTCCTTAACTAAGTGTTCCGTGTAATGCTAGATAAGCTCATTATTTTGTGTAACAAAATACAGACTCTGTATTTGTTATAATTAATTGTAAAATAAGTATCTCCTATATTCAAGATATAAAAAATAATAAATTTAATTTCATAAAATATTTCAAAAAATCTTAGGGTGTTGAATTCTACCCCCCTTAAAATGATTTACCCCCCCCCCCCAAAAAAAATTCATATCGGTCCTCAAAGGTTTAACATTTGAAATTTACTTCATAGAAACACACATCATAAAAAGGGTTACTAAAACATCCTATTAAAATAGATAAATTGAAGTGTGAAAGTCTTCTATAATAACACATTCTAGGTTTTCAAAAGGGATAACATAAGGGGCATGTGAAAAAATCGACATAGAAGAGAAAAATAACATCCAGATATTAATGGAGACTAATAGGTAACATTGATCAAAAGAAAATGGTTGATCTAGAGAAGGTTAATAAATAAAAACTATAATCCAAAGAGGCATGGAAAAGGAAATTGATAACATAAAAATGGTGATAAAATGTCAATATTTAATTTCAATAATTTTCATTAGAATATATAATTTACTGATTTCATTCCATTTCTTAAGAATAACCTCACCCCTTTGTTGTGACCAAATAAGTTTTCACTTCAAATATTACACCGTGAAATGAAGGTCAATTTGTTATTCCTGAATCCCTAGAAAACATAAGAATCATAACATATTGATATTTCATTCCTTCTTTATCTAGTTATAAAATTCTTACACTGGTCATCCATTATTGATAAATCATCATATGGTTAAGTAATACATTAATATTTATAACCACATCCAAAATTCAACTTAAACAATTACATAAATGGTTAACCTTTTGAGACTTGTAGAATATTAAAATTAAAATTTATAAATAAGGACACTAAATTTACAAAATCAACTTATTATTAATCCCTCGTACCCCATAAAGTGGATCTAGATTACCACATACTAATAATGTGAATACCAACATCATTTATTCTCTTAAAAAAATATAATAACCTAAATTACTATAAAACATTTTTGAAATCATACATGCTTCCTCATTCATTGAATAAAACCACTAATTATTGAATTTATTCAATAAATCCAATAAATTTGAAATCTAAATAGATGATAAAACAAACCAATTTATCCACAAATAATTTATAAATTCCATGTTCATTAATACTATCCAGTTTAATTTATCCACATCAATCATATTTTTATCCCAACATCCTTATCTCAAAATCAGAAACATATTAATAGCTATCTTTACCCTAATCATGTTTTTTCCAGGAATATCACCTTTCCCTTATATCATTAGTATTCAACCTAATCATGAATTTCATTAAAATAATACTTATACAATAAAAACCTTATATATTTCAAAATAATTGAATTGAAATATATATAACTCCAACCCTTCAACATTATTCTTAAATCATTAATTGGGATTCATTATCTTATTCTGTAACACCATTTCCTAAAATTTGAAATTTGAATCTTGTATTAGTATTATTTAACCTCAATTTCATCGTGGTTCATACATTTAACATAAAAAATAGCGTTAAAACATCCTATACCTTTCACATGTCACCCCTGGTCTTTTCATCATAAGCAGTTTAAGCATTATTTGTACCACCTTCCTGATTCTCTTCATGATTTTCCACTTAGAAAATCAATTTTCAGAATTTCTATACTTTCCACATCTAAATAATTCAACAGTGGATAATATCAGAGGGAGACCATTATTTTCATACATTACCTTAACCAAACATTTCATTTTCTCTTTACAATTACTTTATTTGCATCCTTCTTTTTTGTGGTCAAAATATCTTTTTATTCATCTAAGGCATCAACATGGTTGTTTATCCCCACATTATCAATAATAAGGAAACCAAATCATTTTTCCTCTGTGGTATCGATTACCTATACTCTCAAAAATCAGTTTCCACGTCATTCTTGGTGAGTTTGTGAAGTGATTAAGGTACACATTGTTAATCATGTTTTGTGAAAACTGATTAGGCATAGTCACAACATCCTTTACTCTAGTCATAATACTGTTTTGGCTTATCATCCAAAATTTTTCCATCACATTCGATGTTAACCTAGTTCCTTATAGTTACAACTATTGTATAAAATAAGAAATTTGATTGTGGTGACACTAATCATAATAGAAAATCACATAGTCTAAAAATTCACTTCTGTGGTTTAAATAAATACACTTTATTTTTAGTCTAAGACACCTTTGGGTTATCCTAGGACATTTATAATCATATTCAATTTAAATAATCCATGATAATTCAAAAAGAGTTTGAAAATTTCTAAAGAATATACACAGAGAGTGTCAAAAAAGGTGTATAAAATTTCTAAAGAATACATCCACGTTTTGTATATGGAGAGGGATGTAGTACCTTATATACCAATCACTATATCCTTTAAAAAAATTTACATTATCCAAAACTTTGACTCATTCTTATACTTATCCTTAGAGTCATCCCTAGGCATATCCTTAGAAAAATCCCTAGAGATATCTTTAAATTTTTATCATCCTAGTTTCCAATGTTTAACTAAACATATTTTATGATTCATACTATAGCGACCTTGTATTTTCATACAAAATTTTTTCATCTCTTTTGATGAATATTAATTACATTATAAAAGAAAACACATGAGCACTCAAATAGTTTAGTGACATTGGAAACTTGGAATGAAATCTTCTCAATTCATGAAAGATATTTAATGATTCCCACATAGATATTTCCATTTAGTACTCTTCATATACACAACCTATATAAAACATTTTTTCATAAATTAGGGAATTGAAACATAATAAAGGGTGAGAACATATGATCATTATCAGTAAATAAGGGAAATACATATACATAACATGAGCATAAGGGTATGTGAACATAAGAACAACATTTGTAAACTATACACTAAATATCAAAGATCATAATATTGAGCCAAGGAATGAATATGTATTGGTTGTTAATAAGATAAAAATCATAAGGTAATCAAATAAAACATTCCATGAAATCATTATTTTGGAATAATACATAGATTTGTATCCTAAACATCAGCATATAATATTGTGAACATGTATAAATAGAAAAAAGATCACTCATGAAGTTGAGGACATGAAATTAGGACCTCATTTAATCTTCTATACAAGAAACTATGTCTCCATATAACATTATGTACATAAAATATAGGTCCATGCGAAACATTGTGAACACATAATCAGGTTTAAGTGTAACATTGTGAACATGTAATTAGGTTCACAAACAACATTATAAACATGTAATCAGGTTCACACAAAACATTGTGGACATGCAATCAGTTTAATTCATAAAATATATAGTTATGAGCAATCTATCTTTACCTAATGGATTAAAGGGTGATATATGTCTCACCTGTCATATAATGAAAACCATATTTTCATGTGAATCATGATTATAACCATTCATCATATAATAATTGAAGAAATTAAATTCATATCATAAAGATTTCATTATATCATAAAATATCGGAATTTAAAGCTTTCATAATCATTTATTCATAGCATAAACATTGAAAAGAAACATGTTTCATAATCATTTAATCATGGTTCAACCTATGGAAGAGAAGTGGGTTTCATAAACCACATGCCATCAAAACATAAACCATCCAATGAATGATTATGAAAAGTATCCTTGGATCCATCACTGTTATGGAATTGGAAATACCAATAAATATCATATTAGAAGGTACAAAATTGTGATAGATCTTTTAAAATATATATTGAGGAAAATATTCTTTTTTATTTGTAAAATACTTTTTAAAACATATAACATTTTTAAAATCATATTCTTTCAAAATAACCTCGAAAATATATAATGTAATATTTAAAATTCATTTTAAAAACATTTTAAAACATAAAATATTTTATTTGAAAATAAATTTTGAAACATCTAAGAATATCTTGGTATCTTTGAGAGGTCATGATTACAAGAAATACTTTTCTATCTATGTATTTTAATAAAACGACTCTTTTCACATTTTTGGTAAAGTCTGGACGATAATTTTTTATGAAAACGTTATGAAGACTCATTTCATATTTTTTTTGTGAAATGTAAAATGTGGGTATAAATATGTTCTTAAAATAATAATAAAGTAATGATATAATTTTTTAAATGTTTTTTTGAAAACAATGTTTTACAAGAAAACAAATTTCTGACTGAAGAGAAAAATAGTCATATTTTATTAATTTTTTTTCTCAATTACAATAATTATCAAAGAGTGAAAAATTTACAATTACATGAAAATATCATGAATAAAAATAGTGCCATAAAATTCTTGGGTTTCTTAAGATTTGTGTCATAATATTTTTTCATTGGAATCATAATCATAAATAATCTCAATAAAAAATGGGTTTATAAAATAAATATTTCTATTTTGGTAAACTTGATTCATACCCCCATGATGGAATAACATAATATGAAACTTAAAATATATTAATTATGAATAAATTAAAGATATTACATTTTTAAGGGTTTTTATAAACAACTCTTGAATGAATATGGGTGTAGATACCTTATCATTTTAGACCTATTATTACATGATTTTAAGCATAGTTGACCATAAAATTACAAGATATGGATCATAACCTCTAGTATCGCTGGATGATTAGGTACATAAAATTTAAAACATATAAATATAATAGAAAATATTTATTTTAATAATCCATAATGATATCCTAACTTCCATTGAGATCCTACATATTCATAGGATTACCTGGGGTATACATGAACAAATCGTATGAGCTAAAAAGCTGAGTAAGGCTATAAACATATAAATAATGAATAAAACATGAGTTAAAAAGGATAAAATGATGTCGTAAAAAGGAATTGAACATGAGTAAACATAAAAAAAAATATCATGTATAACATGGGAACACATTATCATGGCATCATTGGAATGTGTCAACAACACAGAATATGAAATAAATTTGAGTCAAGTCTAACTGTTAAGACCATTGCACATAGAGGATGAAGCATTATAAAGGAATCATGCCCAATCCCTATCCTAACATGTCAAATCATGAGACTAAAAATTATCTAATTTATCGGAGTGCTATATGAGAACACCCATTATAAAATGTTCCTGAAAATGTGTTCCATAAGAAGAATAAAACATAAGGGCCATATAAAGAATTGTGCATCATAATCTTGTCATAAGGTATAAAAAAAGGGAATATCATAATGGTATACATAAAAATGTACTTATATCATACATAGACATTAATATGGTAAAATAGGAATATATAATGATAATTTCTGTTAAACTAAAGTGAAAACATGTAATAATAGTGTTTAAGAGTCATTAGAAATAAAACATTTTAGTGTGGTTTATGGGAAATATTAAGGAGTGTTTCAAGAAGAAAGGAAATAATGATTTGTATAAAAGTAGAAATGAACCAAGAAATTTTTTCATGTTAAAATGATTTAAAAGAATTAATTATGTATAAAAAAATTATGGATATTATTTGAAAATGGGTAAGAATCCGGATGTTCACATTAATTGAGCTTGCTTGTCGGGAAAAATTGAGAAGGGAAAATTTTTAAAGCATGTATTTCCCATCAAATAAGGATGATATAATATAGATAAATTATTTTGGAAAATATAAATGGAAATTTTAAGAATTACATAAAAATAAAGAATAATTTCATTGGGGTATAGAGAGAGTAATCATAACCAAAAGGAAAAATGGTGGTTCAGAAATAATCCCTTACCTTATGTACTAAAGTGTATTGCAATCAATCTTAGTGTCCTAGATAAATACATTAAATCCATTAATTAATTAATTCATACAATTTTACACATTTATTTTATTTATTATTATTTTATTTCATTTGATCATGACCATTTTGATGAGTTAAAATAGTTAATTTCGTCGTTCACGAGTGCTCATTTTCTTGGTTTTCATGACTGGTTCACTTGTATAAATGTTTGAAAGATCATGTAAAATGGGAATATGCATCTAGAATTAAAATTATAGGTTATAAATTATATTTATAATATTAAATAGTCGTATTATTTATTTGTTTTTACGGTATGGGGATGAATCATTAGATAAAATGATAGTGATAATTGTTTAGATTATTTTGGTATTTTTTATCATAAAGAACTAGTTTTTTTATTAATTAATATTATGTATATATACAAGTTACAAAACATTAAATAAGATAAAATAAATATATTAGATTCCTTTTTAACAATATCAATGTTTTTATGACAAGCCTTGAAAGTGGTAACAAAAAAATGAAATCAGTGCGTCCACGAAGGTGGTAAATCAACCTCTCACAGATGATGTTTTCATTTTTAGAGTAAAAGAAAGATGGGAAGAGATATGATGGTGGATTTTGCATTGAAATAATAAAATTATAGGATATATAATATATTGTAGTTATAATTCGTTTTTGGATAGAGTAGTTTAGAATATTATATGAAAATAAAATAAAGTGGTATGAAATTAAAAAAAAGAAAGAAGATTTTACCTCCTCAATTATTATCCTTGACAACCTTTTTAAGGAAATTTGTTTTGATATTTTGTTGAGACTAGAACCACTTGTACATGGGGAATATAATTTGGAAGAGTATTGGATATAAATTTTATAATATTCAATGATTAAGATGAGTGAGGAGAAGTGGTGGTGAGGGTTGATATTTATAATGGAGGTGAGGGGTGTTTTTTATTATTTTATTCTTTAGTTTATTATTTTGGCTCAAAATTAGAAATATTGATGATAACATGAATATATTAAATAAAAATAGAATTATAGTTCAAGAATATGGTTCTTATATATGTTATGACTCAAGAAAGTGTGTATTTAACTTGTAATGTATATATACTGTAAATTATAATGTATTTCTTTTCACCAAAAGTTCAACTATTTTAGAAAAATCCCTAAAATTAATCCTAACCATTTTTAAACATTTATAATTCAAAAAGTAACTCCATTTTATGAATTTAGTTTTCTAAATATGTGAAATTAAATATTTAATTAAAATTGTCTTTTATTCAAAAAATCCCAGTTTTAAAATTATAATTGATTTTATAACACTTTAAAAAATTAATGAAGGTCCCCTAAAATCATTTTAGATTGATATTAAAATAAAAAATTAATTTGTTAATTATTTATATGAAAATAATTTTTTTATTAAATCACTATATTAATTTTAAAAATCTAAATAAACATATATGTTCCACAAAAATACCAAAACATAATTAAACATTTTCAAAATATTTATTTACATATTCCATGATATAAATATATCATATTTTTTCTTATAAGATACATAAATTTTATTTAAAATTTCATAGGTGAGGTTAGTATTCTATTGGATGGTTTACTATTCAAAATGGTCATATTACTATTCCGAATTTCATGATATTATTCAATCAATTTAGGTTCCCTAATTCTCTAAATAATTTTTATTTCATTAATTATTCATTCATAAAGTTTGTATTTTTTTATCTAAGTGATTTTATGTTATTTATAATATATTAAATAATTCTAATAATGGAATATTTTATTGATAGAAAATAGGGTCATTATAATGGGTTCCTAACATAACTTATGTGTCAAGGAATGTAAATTGAATAAAAATCCCTTACTACTTTAGTAACTTTTTTATCGTAATCCACATGAAATAAAAAAATCAATGGAAGAATTAATTATCATTAAATAAGGTATATTGATGATATATTTTTTCATTAGGTAGTATATACACCATAAACAATTAGCGGTGGACATGTCATAAGTATCTCAGAAATAAAAGTGAAATGAGAAATCCAATTACCTTAAGTTTTAAATTCCATTGTTTTCATCAAAACCTCATATATAATCAATATAAATTTATTATACACGTTTTATAGATCCATATTTATATGTATTGTATAATATATTATTTTATTATGATGTTTTATCACCTATTTATTGAATATTTCATGTTAAATGAAGTTTCCAAGAAATAACTTCTTTGTTTTTCACATCTGTTTTGACTTGTCATTTCTTATTCCTCTTACTTGGATAATTGTTTTATCATCCAAAAAATTTAAACTATTACATAAATATCATATATATTTATTTTATATGTATTTATATGAATCTATAAAATTTAGTGATAGGAAATAAAATACTCCATTCATTGAGATGATAGGTCGTGTACGCATGAAGGCTGTTTTTGTTTTCTTATCGGATTGAAAGAAATAAAATTTAGTGATATATATTATCATTATATAATATTTTTATTTCATATATATCACATATTTTCATTAAACCCATCATTAATACCTTCCATGTAAAACATGAATGTTTCACCTCACTTTGCAAGGTGATAGTCCATAGTATAGAGGAGCGACAACATCATATTCCAACAAAATGAACTGTGTGATGGAATGTGTGATATAATAATTTTAAAATTACAATGACATCCAAAATATCACATATATATATATATAATATAAAAAATAAATCCAGGATTATATCCTGCATCGAGAGGTGGTAAATGAGAAACAGATGACATCAACTAGTATGGCAGTTGTTCACTGTACAAATGAACGATGAACTCATAACCCATTTAATGGAAGGGGAGATAGTTATAGGTAATTAAAATAGCATAAAATAAATATTTATATGAAATATAATGAGTTTATTATATCATCATGTCATAATAATAATTAAAGGAGGATGTTATAAAATAAAAATACTTGTTGATGTATGTTACCTCTTCTTCAGGTACCATCCTTAGGTTTAAACTAAAGTCTTCCATGGATGGATTTATACCCAAGATAATGATTATAGTATGAGAGGATATAATTTTGCAATTTATTTGGTATGATCATGGCCAAACCAAATCATATTTATGTTGATTGGAAGAGATGAGAGTGGTGACCTTTTATAAGTGAGGCGAGTGGAAAACTTAATTTTTTTTAATTAATTCAATAATATCAAAATTTTATTGTGAAAAAGGATTCTTAAATGGTTAAATATTGAATATATAAAACATAATGTCGAAATATTTCCATAAAATCGGGTTTATACCTGTTATTTGGTCATTTTGGACCCATATCTTTTCAATTCAACCGTTAGTAAATCCATTTTTACTTAAACCGTGGTAATTGGTTTTTATTGCATTCACTATTACTTTTGGTCAAAAGTTTTTTTGAAATTATTAAATATTATAAATTAATAAAATTAAAAATATGGAATACATTTTTCTATATTATATTCATTTATTTGGAAAATTTTAATTTAAAATTAATCTCGTAGAGAAGATGAGAAAGCGGGTTTTTAAAGAGAAAAAGTTGGAATGGTTGAAATATTTTTGAATCAAATTTCAAAGTGAAATTGATTACAATGAACTAGATTATATAAATGAATTTATATTAGAACTAATTTAAAAATTAAAACCAACATAAAATATATTTTATCTTTATCAATAAATAAAACGAAAAGAATGTTTTCAATTAAAATTTAGAATTTTTTCACTATTCATCAAAAAATGAAATATTTCAGAGTAATCACAAAATTTAAACCTATGATAATTTGTTATTTAAATTAAAATAATGTTTTTTTTAAAATAAATTTTATAAATGTTTAAAAAATTTGTTTCAAAATAAGCGTTCCATAAAATGGTCATAAAACTATTTTTTGAAAAATCTATTTTAAGCATAAAATTGGATTAATTCTTATCTATTATCAAGAAAACATATAAAATTAATGTCAATAATTTTATTGAATATATAACATATTTATTTCATTAAAATTATTCAAAAATTGTGAATTATTTAATTTATTTAGGTCCAACGTGTTTATATTCTCAAACACAGTTTTTTAGAAAAAAGAATTCCATTATTTCAAAATGTTTTTATTTTAATTTCTAATTAATTGATCATGAAAGAATTAATTATAAATAAATTTTCATACCAAATATTCATTATTTATTCAATCCTATTCAGTCCTTTGATTCCATGGGACGATGATAACTATCATATAAAATAGTTAAATTTTAATTTAATGTCACTTTTTTAGACTCTATGTTGTTTGTAACACAAGCTAAGATCAGTATTGTGTGAAAAATAAGGAAAAATTAGTATAGTGTGTAATTAAATATAAAAAAACTATCTCATGTAATAATAGATATAAAAAATATTAAATTTATTTGAAAAATATACTTAAAAAATTTAAAGTTATTACATCATACCCCACATAAAATGATTTTTCCCTTGAAAGTCATATTGGTCAGCAATGGTTAAACATTTGAAAATTACTTCATGGAAACCCACATTATAAAAATGGGTTAATAAAACATCCTCTTGAAATAAAGATGCATAAGTGTAAATGTTATCTAGAATAACTCATACTATCTTTTTAAATGGGAGATCATATTTGGAAAGTGAAAACATGGACATAGAATAGAAAACAAACAACTAAACACTGATGGAGGACGATGGAGAACATTAATCAAAGTAAAGTAAGAGATACCAATATGGTTAATAGAAAAAAAAAATAAAACAAATAAGCATTGAAAAGGTAATTAATAACATAAAAAATTGTGATAATATTTAAATATTTTATTTGATTAATTTTTCTGAGAGTATATACTTTCTTGATATCATTCCATTTCAGAAGTGTAATATCACCCTTTGGTTAAACCTTGATCAATTTACACTTCACCTTTTAATCCAGGAAATAAAGGTTAATTTTTCATTCCTGAAGCACTAATTAATGGTAGGATCCACAATAGAATGATAATTTATTCCTTTTATATTTGGTTAAAAAATGTAAACACTAGTAATCCGTTATGGATAAATCTTCATATAGTCAGGTAATACGTTATTATTTATAACCAAATATAAAATTCAACTTAAGACACCACATAAATGGTTAACCTTAAAACCCTTCAAAAATATTAAATTCTAAACATTAGAAATATGGGAACTAAAATTTAAAAATTAATTTATCATTATTATACAATACACCATAAAGTGTCTCTTTTTTTCACATACCAAACATGTGAATACCATCATCAAAAAGTCTCTTAAAACTTGGTAATAAACTTAGTTACCATAAAACCATATTAGAAACATTCATAATTCCTCACTCCTTGAAAAAACCACTGATTATTAAATTTATTCCAAATATCCTATAATGTTGTGAAATCATTCAATGATAACACACACCATTTTTTAACCAAATCATTAATTAATAACATATTAATTAATTCTATCCAATTTACATTATCTAAATAAATAATATATTTATCCCTATAACATTATATTAATATTAGAAACATATAAAGTGATATAATTCCCTTAATCATGTGTTTTCCATGAATATCATCTTTACCTTATATCAGTGCTATTAAACATATTCTTTTTTGCAATTAATGAAAAACATATACCGAACAATCCTTATATATTTTATAATTATTTAATTATAATACATAAAAAATCAAATCCTTCCACATTATTTTTAAACCATTAACCGAAATTCATAATATTATTCCTTGATACATCTTTCCTATAATTTGAAATATGAATCATTTGTATATATTCCTCAACCTCAATTTAATCACGATTCTTACATTTAATGTAATCAATACTGTTAGAACATCCCATTCATTTCACAAGTCATTTGTGACAACTTAATAATTAGTATTAAAACAATTATTTTTACCTCCTTTTTCATTATCGTCATGATATTTACACTTATGACAACAATTTTTAGAATGCCTGTACTTTCCACATATAAAGAATTGAACAATCAATGATATCATAGGGAGAACATTATTATTATCCATTACATTCACCAAACTTTTCATTTTACCTTTATGGTTACTTAATTTCTCCCCTATTTTCTATAGTCAAACCATATTCCCATTCCACTAATACATCCACTTGGGTATTTGGTACCACATTATCAACAGAAATTAAACCAAATATTCTTTACTCCTTGGTCTCAACTACCAACAATCTCCAAAAAATCATTCCCTCTCTTCATTGGTTAGTCTGAGAGTTGGTTTAGTTAAACATTTTTAAAAATGTTCTTTAAAAATTGACTACACATAATCATAATTTCATTCATAATAGTCATCATACCATTTTTATTATCATAAAAAAACTTTATGTAAAATTCCATGTTAACCCAGTTCCTTCCTGTTATTTCTATTTAATAAAACCACAAATCATATTATGAGTAATTATAATCATAATGGAAAACACAATATGAAAAATCACCTAGGAGGTGTAAATCAAGATACCCTATCTTTATTATATGACACCTTATGTTTATACTAGTCCATTCATGGTCATATACTATTTAAATCCTTCATGATTGTTTATAAAGTGTTTGTGAATTTTTAATGAATATCCCCTAACAGTGTCAAACCAGTTGTGCTATAAGACCTATTAATATGCACAAGCTTATGATTTAGTCCCGATCAATGTAACCTCTTTATATTTATTACCCATATGTACCTCTGTTCTTGGTCCACATCCATTATAGTATATAGAAAGTGATTTTTTTTTGTTTTGAAACCACTCAATGTAAACATTAACAAAACTCTATCACATTTTCCTATTATTTGACTAATCCATAGACTTTTTATTAGAGTCATCCCTAGAAAAATCCTTAAAAATATCGATATGGATCACACTAATGTTTTATCATCCTAGTTTCCTAAGGTTAATGGAAACTTTTTTATGATACTAACTATAAGGACCCCAGATCTTCATACATAAATATTAAATATTTTTATATGGATATTCATTATATTACAAAAGGACTTGCCCAAGGACTGAAATAGTTTAGTGCCTTTGTAAACATGGAATAAAAGATTCTAAAATCATGAAAGATCTTAAATGATTCTCACAAAGATCTTCCACATTAGTACTACTCATAGATATACCTGTTAAAAACAAGGCTCTTCCTTGATAATAATGGAGTTTAGTTTGTGTTTGTTGTCAATCTGTACACAGATGACAAGTGAGTTTGCAAGAAATGAGGTCACACGAAAGGGGATGAATGTAGTATTTAAGGTGGTGATGTTTCCCAGTGTTTACCAAATTTTTGGGCCTCAAAAATAGGGAGTTTGGAAATGTTACATGATGAAGTCACACAATACATTGTGAAGGCGCACAATACACGGTGAAGGCACGCGGTACGCGGTGTAGGCATGCGGAGCAGTGCACAAAACCGAAAATAGTTTGAAACAATGCTACACAATGAAAGAATTTGGTATGCAGAATGATGAAGATCGGAAGAAATGTTGCGGTTTGATAAACAGAAACAATATACAGTAGAGGCTAACCATATGCAGATGGAGTGAAGATTTTACCACATTGAAAATTTTGGTAAAACATATTTGTTATTTTTGTGGAGTTATGTTCCTATTTGAGGAACAATAATCCCCTTGTTTAAAGGATGAGATTAGAGATTAGAAATTTGGAAGAAATATGGAGAATTCTAAAGTGGTTCATGGAGGAGAATACGGTATACAAAGAGACTCATCTGCGTAAGGAAAACAATCCACAGAAGAATGTGTGGTTCACACTGGAAGCCCTTGCAGTATGTAGAGGAGAAAGGCAGTACATGTAGCAGGAAGGTACACAGAGGTGAGAAGTAGTATGCAGAGTAGGGTGGAATGGAAGGCAACGTAGTTCGCGGAGGAGCTGGATGGTACCTGGAGTAGCGGTATAGTATGTAGAGGGGTTTGACGGTATGCAAAAGCGACAATGGTACGCGGAAAAAACTGTAGTATGTGAAACACCCAAGGAATCCTGAAAATTGTCTAAATCATTTTGCGAAATTAATTTCTATAACATATCAGTATAAGGGAAAATAAATTAAATATGTGGGTGATTAAGAGACTTCAACAGAGAATCCATTTATAGTTGAGGATGCCTGATTTAATGCTAAACAATTGAATCAAATTTCAAGTCAATAAACTAAGTGAAGATTCTTCCAGCGCATTGAGCAAGGGGGAGTCTGTAGAAGTGATCCGAGGGATGCAGTGTGCTATCCCTGAACCTTATAAAGGCAATTCTCCTAGCACATAGTGACTGTGCTGAAACCATTTAATACAAAACTTGTGATGATTAGTGGTTTCTGGAACGACCGACACAATGAAGGTGTATGCCCCTTGGACATATCCCTTAGTGGCGAACCAAGTAATATTGTTGTGTCATTGATTTTCATGTGATTTTTTGTTTCTACACTGCTCTTTGGACAGGTTTAACAATTCCTTACCAACATGGGAACAAGATGCATCAGTTCAAAAGAAAAACATGACACCCTGATTCACCCCTCCCCTCTCAGGGTGTTCCTGGGTCCTTCAATACCCTACATAAAACCTTTGTTCATAACCTGTGTAATGAAATCATAAGAAAAAGTGATCTTAGATGGTCAGTGTGGGTAACAAATGGAAATAGGTAAACATAACATGATCATAAATGTATGAAAACATGAGAATAACATTTGAATAGCATACCCTATATATAAAAGAATATAATATCGAGTCATAGAATGAATATTTTTATTTTAAAAGATGTAAATCATAAGGGAAGAAAAAAATAAAGAGTAGTAAAATCATATTATTGGAATAAAACATATATTTGTTACATAAATATCTGTTTATAAGATTTTGAACATGTATTAATAGAAATAGGTTCATTCATCGATATAAGAACATGAAATTAGGCCCTTCCATAATACTATGGACATGAAAACATGTCTATAGAGAACATTATGGACATGAAAGGTAGTTCTACATATAATACTATGAACATGTAATCGGGCTCACACATAACATTGTGAATATGTAATAAGGTTCATTTATAAAATTGTGAACATATAATCAGGTTCAAACAAAAAATTATTAACATTTAATCAAGTTCACATATAAAATATATTCCAATGAGTTTTCCATACTCACCCAATGAATTAGAGGGAGATATAGGTCTCACCTATCACATAATAAAAGCTATATTTACATGTTCCACAAGTTCATAAAAATCCATCATAACATAAATCATGAAATAAAATTGTTATCATAATGATTTTATAATATAATGACATGTGGAAATAGATATGTTTCATAATCATTTCATCATTTCATATCTTCTAAAATAAATGGGATTCATAAGCATTTAAAAATGGTATAACCTATTGAAGAGAAATAATTTTCATAAACATCATGGCATAAAAACATAAAACATTAAGATAAAAAATATGAATGGAATCCATGGGTCATATCTCTAATATGGAATATGAAACACGAACAAATTTCATTTTAGAAGAAAAATAATTTTATAAGATCATTTGAAAAACATATTGAGTAAAATACCCTTTTCTCATTGAATGAAACAATTTTTTAAAATAATGAATTTAAAAAATCATTTTCTTTGAAAATAACCTTGAAAACTTATAAAGGAAGCTTTAACAATAAATTTAAATGATTTTTAAAAGTTAAAAATTTTTATTTCAAAATATATTTTTAAAATTTTATTTGAAACTTGAAATATATTGGTGGTCATGATAGTGAGAAATATTGTTCAGGCCATGCATATTAAAAAAATGAATTTTTTTATCACATTTTCTCTAAAAGACAACAAAAAATTGTTTTAAAAAATGAAATGAAGATTTATTTAAATGTTTTTTAAAAAGTAAAACATGGTTATCAATTTCAATTTAAATATATTTGGAGAGTGATAAACCATTTTTTAAACATTTTAAGAATAAATGGTCTTTCAATAAAACTGTTTTCCGAATGAAGCTATAAATAAAGTAAGAATTTTTTAAAACATGTTTTCAATTATATTAAGTACAGATTTTTTTTAAAAGGTAATATTAATTGAAAATATCGTGAATAGAATTACTAAAAAATTATTTTTTGTTTTCTTGTGATATTGATCATATGATTATATCGTCACAAAGATAATCATAAATATTCCCGATAAACAATGATATTGTGATATAAAATCTTACCATTTTGGAAAAAATGATCCATAATCCCCATGAAGGATTAATATAAAATGAGACTTAAAATATCATGAGTTTGAATAAATTCATGATATTATATGTCAAAGGGGATATACGTACACCTTGTGAAAGAATATGGGTACCTAATATAACATATGTCTCAAAGAAGGAAAATTGAGACAAAAATACCTTACTACATGAGTAAATTTTTCATCATAATCCTCATGAAATAAAAACATCAATGATATAATTAATTATCATAAAACTATTTAAATTCATTATATATAATTTAATATGGAATTATATACACTAAAAAAAAAGAAACGAGTGGTAAATATGACATAAGTCTCTTAGAAATAAAATTGATACTAGAAATCCTCTTACCTTAAGTCTTGAATTTTATTACACTCGTTCAAACATCCCGTATAATAAATATGAGTTTATAATAATTTTTTTTAAAGAAACATATTTATATATATCAATCCATAAATGATTTTTTATTCCCTTTTATTACCCATTTATTAACAATTTCATTTTAATGTAACTTTTTTGGTAATAACTAATTTGTTTCTCTCATATGTTTTAACATATCATTTTATGGTCCTCCTACTTAAATAATAGTATAATAATATCTATAATGAAAAAATGATATCATATTTATAATCATTATATATTTAATTATATTAATCTATAATATTTAGTAATAGGAAATGAAATACAACGCTTATAGATATAGTATGTCGTAAGTACACACAAACACTATTTCCATATTCCTATCAGATCAAATGAAATAAATGAAATATATTTATATACAATAATTATAGAAATTTTTTTACTTCATATATATCAATTATTTTCATTAAATTAATCCTTAATACCATTTATGTAAT
This sequence comes from Viscum album, assembly GCA_963277665.1. NCBI lineage: Eukaryota > Viridiplantae > Streptophyta > Magnoliopsida > Santalales > Viscaceae > Viscum > Viscum album. Next base: position 1,442,520,203 of record OY728159.1, read on the forward strand.
GTGTGAATGAATCACCTTGCTTTCAGAGGTGGTAGTCCACCTACATATGAGTGACACTATCATTTTCCCATGAAATAGGGAGTGTTAAGGTATGTGTGATATATTAATTCCAAAATACTAATAACGTAATAAATATCATATATGTAATATATAAACAATAAATCTATCATTATGTTCATCCTCAATAGGTGTCAATGGAGAAATTAATAACATCTATTCATGAGGCAGTGGCATGCCATACACAAAAATGATGATTTAGTAAAACATTTGATTGAAGAGGATATGATTATAGGAAATGAAGTTAAAATAAAAAATATATTTATACATAATATAATGAATTTATAATATTTTAATGGTGTAATATAAATTTAATGAAGTGGAGGAAGATATAAAATAAAAATGACAGCTAATGAACTTTACCACTTCATTGGGTTCCCTCCTTAGGTTTGCACTAAAGCCTTCATAGGTTGGATTTTTTCCCAATATAATACTTTAAAATTGGGAGGAGGTAATATGGTAATTTATTTTGGTTAGTATTTTCTTAAAAAATTGGTGTGATGGCATGAGGAATAGAGGAGAGTGGGTGACCATTTATGAGTGAGGTGAGTGGCAAACTCGTATTTTTTGGAAAATATTCAATCGTACCTATGTTTATTTTCATGAAAAAAGATTCCAAAATGGGTAATTATCATACCTATATGATATAAGTTCCAAATATTTACATTTAATGGGTCGTTTAAGAGTTTTTATGTCATTGTGACCCTTATCCTCACAATTTAATCTCCAATAAACCCATTTTTACCTTAACCGAGGTAATTAATTTTTACTGTATTAACTATGTATTTTGGTAAAATATTAAATTTTATAATATTAGAATTTATGAATTATTATAATTGTAAATATTAAATCCATGTTTCTAAATTCCATTTAAAGAAGTGGAAAAAATAAATTTAATATTAATCTCATAGACGTGATCAAAATGCAGTTTTTAAAGAGAAAAAGTTCAAAAATTGGAAATGTTTTTATATCAAATTTCAATATAAAATTTATTACAATGATATAAATTTGTATTAATGGATATATAATTTAACTAATTTAACATTCAAAACAATATAAATTATACTTTAACATTATCAATATATTAAATTAAAATGAATTTTTTATTTCAAATTCAATATTTTTACTATTCATCAAAAAATTAAATATTTGAGAAAAATAAAAAAACACAAACCAAAGTTAATTTGTATTAATGTTTTAAAAAATAAGCTTATTTATTAAAATATTTTTTATAAAGTTGTTAAAATGTTGTTTAAAATAAGTACGCGATAATAAGGTGAAAAAACTGTTTTTTAGAAAAATACTATTATTTACTATAAAAATGCTTTTTTTATATTTTTCCTAGAGAAAATGTAAGATGAATTTTAAAAATTTGATTGAATATATAACATATGCATTTAATTGAAAATATTCACTAAAAATTAATTATTTGATTTACTGAGGTAAAACTTGAATATGTGCAAAAAATGTACATTAGAAATATGATTTACTTCATTTTAAAAAGGGTTTTATTTTCATTTATAATTAATTAGTTAAAAAGAAAATATATATATATATATATATATTTATATATATTTGTGTGTGTGTTTACATATGTAAATCATATTTTCAAAATTTATTTACACCTATTCATACCTGCAATTCCAACAACTAGGTGATAACTTTATATTAAATTAAAAAAGTTTAATCTTATGCCATGTTTTCATTGAAATCATTATCACCTGTAACAAAATCTAAGATCATTATTGTGAATAACACAAGTAAACATTGTATTTCATTTAATGGAAGCTAAACATAGTGTTTTATGTAATGCAAGATATCAAAATTATTAAATTCATTTGAAAAATAAATTTCACGGAATCTCAAGGTGTTACATTTATTTAATATTAAGACATAAAAAAATGTTAATGATTCTAATTTGGTCCTTATATAATGTATATAAGAGTTTTGGGTTGGGATAAGATGAAAATAATTAAGCAGCTATGGTGGAAAATATCTCCGCTCTCTTTGAATGCTCTCCTTTGGTCACCACCTTAAGACACCTTAGCTAGGTATTTTGGAAAGATCCAAGATTATATGATGTAGGTAGAGGGTTTTGGAGATAATATGGAAAATTGTGGGTTAATGAATATTTGACTTGTATTTTTGTAGATTTATAATGGAAGGGGTTCCTTTATAATTATAGAGATGGGAATATTTGACCATATAACTCTTTAATAAAAGAGAGAACATGTTTCAAATGGAATGTGAAGCCAAAGTGGAAAACTATAGAGTGTATGAATGGTTATGTCCTATAATCCATCAAAAAATCTTTTACAAACATGTTTTAACGATGTTCTCAAGTTATTTATAGTTAGTTTTTCACTTTTACCATTTTTATTTTTTACTCAGTTAACTAATTTTTATATAAGTATTTTATTTTTAATTCATAAAAATAAAATCAAAATTATTAGATAATTTGAAACATTCGATTCTAAATATGAAATAAAATTCATCAGAAAAATACCATGTGTAATAAAAATCAATTTTAACATTTTCAAAGATAGCTTGAAAACCCACATTTTTATAAAAAGTGTATTTCTAAGCATAAGTTTTTTATTTTAGACAAATTAATCATTATTATTGATTATATTGAAATTAAAATGTTTATTATTGTTAAAATTTTATTTAAATAACATTAAAATAATCCATAAAAATAATTTCACTATGTGAATATTTTATTAAAATAGGTAGATGTAAAACAATTTTTGTCAAAACATTACCAAAATTTGATAAAATTTAATATATGGGTTTTTTATATGAAAATTTTATTTTAATGTAATTATCTTATCTTTATAAATTATATTTTATGTTTTTGTTTTTTAAAAAAATCACGGAATTATTGTATAATAATTCGATAAACGTGATAAAATTATTAAAATTGTCATTTTTTAATATTAACCTAAAAACAATTATTTTTGAAAAATATAAAAAACTCATCGTAAGTTAATTTTGACATGATGAATTTAAAAATTATGTTCATTTGAAAAAAATATAATATTTATAAATTTTTTATTTAACAAAACATTTAATGTATAAATAAAAACTACTTTTATTGAAAAAATAATGTTTTTAAACATTTAAAATTATTAGTACTATTTCATATCAATTTCTAATTTAAGTGATGTTAATATGTTAGTTCATATATAATATTTTAATGATATTAAATTTGATCTGTTAGAATAAAATATACAATACTTATCAAAACTTTCCTTTGAAGAAAAAATACTACATTTATGTTAAATACACTTTAATAAATACCATTAAAAATAATTAATTATTTTATAAAATTTAATTTTATTAATCCATTGATATAAAAATATTAATATTAAATTTATATATTCATAATATTTTAATTTTAATGATATTAATATTTATATACAATACCTAAATATATATATTTATAATATTTTAATATCATATTTTTATTTCATTATGAGTTATATTATTTAAAATTTACTTCTTAGAAATACACAACATCGTATAATTATTGGATATATAATTGATGACCAGATTTTTAGTGACTATATTTTTATATTTAAAACATAGGATGACAACATTTAATTCGCAAATAGAGACTTACTAAATCATTCATTAATTGAATACTAACTTGATATGGAACTATTCTTATTTCATATATTGCATAATTCTTCCTCCTTTCATGATGGACTTTATCATCGTAAGTTTATTTTTGGAATTTGGTGATCCTAATGGTTGAAGATGAAACAAGACATTTCCCATCTAAGAATATTTTTATTGTATTCCATCTCTCATCCCATGTTGAATTATAATTTTTTTTTAAATATACTACATTCATGGTGAGTAATAATCCACAGTGTTCGACACATAATTTAATTTTTTTCTTTTTGTAATGTCAAAATTATGATTTAATAAAGTGTATTTAGTTTGTTTCATATCTTATAAGGAACATTTTATAATCATGGTTCTATCCCTTTGTAAAATAGATAAATTTTCTGTAAAGTGATAAACATAAATAATAATAATAATATTAATGGTTCTAAAACCCTAGGTGATTCATTCTCACCCTCTAATTAAATTACATCCTCATAATTTAAATTATTACATACAAAATATATATATTAGAGTAATAATAATGTGACTAAATATTTAATTTTTCTATAAATATATTAATCATATATATTCAATTATAATAATTAAAATCCCTATATTGTAATTCTTTCTAACCATTTGAGTTAAATACCTCTCAAAGTTTGGTGTTTAGACCCACATTATTTCTACTTGAATTTATAGTGAGAATTATAGTAACATATTACCATAAATTCGTTATAGGTATGGATTGTGATTATTTATTTTTATAATAGGTATACCACAATCACAAATCTCTCATCCCTCATGGTTCTTCAACTTTGTGCTACTAGTGTAAAGTTGATGTTGAATGAAGAAGTCAACAAATAATGATCCTCATCCTTATAAGGCTCACAAAAATACATGTTCAAATCAGTCCTAGCCCTTAACATAGTAGATACTTCCATCTCTCCAGTATATACCCTCCCTAGCTTATCACTCAACTTCATCACCAACCTTAATAGAAAAATTTCCATGTCCTCACGTTATCAATGCGGTACCCTCTATATTTCCCACACTATAAAGCCCTCTGAGTAAAATTATGGTAGAGGATTAATTCCATGCTACACCCACATTGGATGGATATTCATGTGCACAAAAAATTTCTTCCAATACTTGAATAGTTTCCCTCACATGTTGCATGGGTCCACATTTTTTGGGGAATTGAACCAGATTCTGAAACTACTCCCAACCTCAAGGCCACTAGTCAGCCCTAACTTTTTTCACATAGAATATTTTCTCTATTGGACTGTCATTGATGATGAAGGGTTGAAATCTACATGAACCATTAACATGGTTCTTTCAACATTGCTAGAAATTTTAGAGGCTACACTTAGCGGTGGTGCATTGATAGATAATGTTGAAGATGATCCATTGGTGAGATTTATTATAATGGTGATGTTAATATCTCTCTACGGTGGATGATGGTTGTTTTCTCCACCATATCAATTTTTATAATAATGAGGATGTTGTGGTTCATCTAACCGCAATAAGTGAAAAAAGAGTTTATGATAAAATATTTAATTCTTTTTTATAATTCTATCAAATCCATCTAAAATATCCATAAATTTATTTATATCCCTATAAAGTTTAATTTTAAAATGAATCCCTCATACAAAAAGATATTTTATTTGATAAATGATACATCATGGTGGTGAATTTAGAAAAAAAATATTTGAATCTTTGAGTCACTGGAATTAAGATCCCATATTCCTAATTCTAAAGTGGATGATTTAATTACCACAATCCACCTCCTTGGTAGTTGTTGGACTCAACACACATTGTTTCCATGATTATAGTGGTTGTTCATTCCTATCATTCTTATTATCCTTGGATTTATGACACCGACTTGGGTAAAGTCCATGTTTCAAACACATAAGGAATTTTTAAGTTAATAATACCATTTTATGAATAATTTCCACTCCCATCACTACCAAAAAACATGGCAAGGGAAGTGCTTCCCTTTATCAGTGCTAAATAGAAAGCGCTGATAAAGGGGTATGCCTTTATCAACGCTAGTTAAAAGCGTTGATAAATCTAACCTTTATCAGTGCTAAAAAAAGCGCAGATAAAGGGTACACCTTTATCAGTGCATATTTTAGCACTGCTAAAAGTTAACATTTATCAGTGCTTATTTTAACACTGATAAACGTTTTTACTCTTAATTTATATAAAATTATAATATTTGTAATAAAAAATATTGTTTTTTGTATAGATTAACAATTATATACCAATATTTATAAAAATGTAATCTTTATTGTTATAATTATTAATATATAGATATATATTTAGCTTATATTCCATTTTAAATAAATATATATGAATATAAAAAAATTATTAAATAAAAACCAATGGAACCTTTATCAGCGCTCGTTTAAAGCACTGAAAATGGTATGTTTTATCAGCGCTAAAATAAAAGCACCGATAAAACATACATTTATCAGCACTTATTTAGCATGGATAAAGAGATACCTTTATCATCACTAAAAAATCACCAAGAAAATACCTATATAGCGCTGATTAGTAGGTATTTTATCAGTGCTTTTTTAGTTATGATAAATGTATCTCTTTATCCGTGCTAAGAAGGCACTGATAAATGTATTTTTTTATCAGTGCTTTTTTTAGTACTGATAAAACATACCTTTATCAGTGCATTCAACGAGCACTAATAAAGGGTCCATTGGTTTTCATTTAATAACCCTAACATGCCCTTATCTCTCGCATGTGGTCAAGCTTTCACAGAAGCTAAACCAGGCCCCTCTTCCACCGCGACCTCTCCTCCTCATCCTCGTCCTCCTCCTCCTCCTCGTGATCCTCCTCCTCCACCACCACCACTGGGTTTTCCTCCTTCGCCGTGACCGCCACTGCCTCCGCTGCGCTGCCTCTACCGTCGCTGCCTCCATTGCCGCTACTTCCGCCACCATTGCCTCCATCACCGCTGCCTATTCTTGCGCTGCCTCCGCCACCACTGGTCAGTGTAGGAGTATTTTCTTTCTCTTGGGTTATTATATTCCTTTATATAGGCCTTCCTTTAGGTTCTATCCTTGGGGAATATTGGTGAACCTACCAAATTTGAGTGTTCATGGATGAATCACATGCCATTGATAGAGCTAACCGATGGGATTTTTAACAAGGTATATGAATATGGGATTGTACCTTATGTTTTACTAAAAATTTCTAATGGATCCCTTCAAAAAAAAAATGGATTATGTTCCTACCTTTTAGTAGTTGTTGAGTTATGTCATCATCTTTCTTTATGTTGGAGGGGAGTAGGAATGTGTGATTAATTCAAAGATTCAATTAGGATATACTAGTTCTCCTTCAAGACATATGTGAGAATATGAATCCAATCCCATGTTTTTGTTTAGATATGCTAACATTCCTCTTGAAGGGGTGTGAGGATATAGGCCTGGTATCATATGGAAATTGGGATATCATGTTACCTTGCTCTGCATTTATGTAATCATGAATATGGGCTTACCCGTATGTGATATTTGAGATATTTCAATTACCACTTTCTACTAATGCTTCCAATATACGTTGACAAACATTTAAGACATGGGTGGGGATATAGGGTTGTTTTTATATTTCCTCCAAGTGGTATTTATGGGATTATATAATTGCAATAGGATTATGAGCGAGTTTGTTTGTAGGAGTGGGGATATATACCTACTCTTTCCCCTCATCCACTTCTAAAAAAAACTACTGGAATTTATGCATGGGTGTGAAAATATGTGAATTCCCCCTAATTTTTGTCAAGATGTATGGGTAGGCTCATTGAGTTTGAATAGGTATATGATCCTACTCACTAAATACCACTTGTTGTGTTGGAAAACATATTATGGGGAAGTGGGTATATGAAACTTCTCCCTACAATCAATAGATCTTAATTCCTAGTGAGACCTCATATATTCTTGGATCTAAGAGATTATAGAAGGGGTCCGCATTGTGGTTCCCTCAACAGGCTTCTAAGGGTTAGTGGTCACATAATGTTGGCAATAATGGTGATTGTTAGGAGCCCTACTGGGTGACCCCTAAACTAAGTTAAGGTCATGGATGACTTCTTGATCCACCTTCCTAAGATAAGGAATATAATGATTATCATTCTCTAGGGATATAATTTTTAATTAATTAATGGTGGTAGTAGGAGCCACTTGATTTATTATAGTTTCCCTATAATTGGGTGGGTTGTGAGGCTTCAACACATTAATACCCTCGTATAAAACTTCAAGAGTAGGGAAGGTACTATGTTAGTGGTACCCCCCTTTCCATCATGTCATGCACCTAGTTTTGAGGTCTCTGAATAGGTGATGTATTCCTTTAGATCACAAGGGTCATAGATTTCGAAAACATTGAAGCATGGGAACATCTAGTGGATGAAGAGACCGTCAATTTCGATTGAATGGATCTTATAAGGGGTACCTATATACAAACACTACCAAAAAAAGTATACTGATTAGTGAATTATTACAAATAAGTATATTCGATTAATCATTTTAACAAGTAAAGGATTCATGTTATATTAAAATTTTTGTTTACGTGGAAAACATGAAACAAAATAGCCTGAAATCCAAGGAACACAATTATATTCTCATTGAATAATTCAAATTGGGTTCACTATTTTTTTGTATGTGACAGGAAAATAAAATTTCTTGACATGTGGGGAACCTAATTTATTTAGTTATTGAAAAATTTCATGTTAGATTCATCATTTTTTTTTCAAATCAAAACAACATAGCCGAATTCTTGGTTGTGAGAGGGACTGAGTATGGTAGAAAAATATTTGTGTTAGGTTATGATTCTTTTTCAGACAATTTCCAATGGGTTTATTCATATAACTTGAAACACCTAATGTCTCACACATTCGTAAGTTAAGAAAGGGAAGGATGTGGATGATCAAATGAGGAAGATGGATTCATGAGGATGGGTATGAAATATAAAGAAATGTTTAGAACTCAAGATGGAATATTACACATCCTATTGAAATTGGATTCAAAGTCCACATAGTTTAATGGAAATAGTTTAAGGTTGTTTGAACTGATTGTACCATGAAGTATAAAGTCATGCGATTAGGATGTATGTGTCATGAAAGGTGTGATAATAGAGGATTGATCAGGGCTTACTCATTTGGGATATACTATATAGAATAAGATTGGGGATTATACCTAGCAAGGAGGACCTATTGGTTAGGTTTTACCCATTGTATGTTCATCATTTATATTTTAAAAACTCTGTTGAACTCATTCTATCGATGGTGGGTTCTATAATTTCTTGTTATCTTGAGGTGTGTTTAACCATGGTGTGGGTTGATTTCGGTTTTAGTGGGTTTCTGGGGTTTGTGGGATTTGGTAAATGGTGTACTCAGTTTTAGATTATTTTATTCGCATGGGTTTCCCCTATTTTATGTTTTCTTTTCAGTTGGAAATCTCCTCGGTTGTGCGCCTCTCCTCTTCCATGAACGCACATCTTCCGTGTGTTTAACGACACCTTTACGGTGAGTTTTCTCCTGTTACTCATTGATTTCCTCTTGTTCTGATGTTATTACTGTTTGATATTGATGGTTATAATATAAAATGTATGGGCTAAACACCCCGCTAAAAATCGTGGTCGTTGGTGGTCCTTGTTTTTGCACTAAATGAATTTCATGTTGGTTGGTTCTTGTTGAACATTCGAATATAAAAGTTGGAAATTTATGTATTCTGGACTTATGAATGAATGCCCCAGGATGATAAAACTTTTGTGATAACCCCTTAATTAACAAACAAAATTGAATAACTGATGCTTTGTAAAATCTAAAATTGTGATAGTTTGGTTTGTATGGTGTTGCGATTGTGAGAACGATTGTGTTTTTGTATGGTTTTGTGGTTTTTGGAATGATTTATATGCCATTTGTTTTCCATGTTGTAGTTCTTCCACCATTGAATATCAATCCAAACTTTACCCATTTCAATGGAACCCCCCTCTTTATTACTAGTTCAATTCCACTGAATCCTAGAAAACCACTTCTAAAGGACACTATGAGACACTTTATGGTGTGAATATGATGTTTTTCAGATTCTATATATTTTTAAAATACATGGTATGTAGTCATGTTAAATGGAAGATACTTCACCATACATGGATTTTATATAGATTATAATGCCACACAACATTTATCTCTAAAATTTACACCACATGGGTCATCTTCTAACTCAAACTTGGAATAATTTTCATTTTAAATGTTACATGTCATGTGAACCTAGGTCACACACAATGTATCTCCAAGACATATACTTCAGCATGAAACCATGTACATGCCATGAAATAATGGTAGAACCATATGATATGTGTTTTACTTCACTAACACCATGTATAGATACCATATAAACTTGATGTGTACAGACTATACACCCATAGTGGTCATGTAAGGACTACACATCGTGTATTCCACCAAAATGTGATGCATAGCTAGTGAGGTGACTCAGTATGTATCTAAAGTACACACCTTTAGCTCAAGTTGTTCTATATGTCATGTATTTTTCAAAGGCATCATGCAATCTTTGTAAGACTAACTTGGAATTAATTTGACATATGTCAAATTAAATTAGGAATCTTATCCATACACGATGTTCACCCTACTAGAAAAACCATGTATATGGATTTCACATGAGTTTGGAAATGGTAGTATACAACCAACCTTGATTGAGAACCCTAAATATTGTGTATCCATTGAACAAATTGTGTGCTATGTTATTTCCATTATTATTATTTATTTTTCACATAGATGATAGTATTTCATGTATGAGTATCCCATTATAAATATCTTCTCATGTAGATAACAATAGTATGATCCCATCATTCACTGGAAACTGCGCACGATGTGGTTTGGATATATTAATTATCTTCACTCTGCTTGAGAGTTGACAAGTGACAAGTGAGATGTTTGGATAAAATATGGATTATGGTACCCCCCCATGTTTCAGTGAAGAGTATTCCATGTATAGGGTTTAGGAACTCCATGGAGATATACAGAAGACCAGGAACAATCCCCCGTATATAGATAGTGTTCAAGTACTTCCACATGTTTTGGGGTAGGTTCCTCTATTTCATTGTAGAGGAATTTGTACCATGATTTGTTTTATAAAACCCCAAAAATGCTACTTGATTAATTAAAACATAATATTAGGCAAGTTTGAGATCGAACCCATAAAGACATTGAATATGAATAAATAATTGATGAATTCCAATCAGTTGACAAAAGAGTATGAAGATGAAATGGAATATTTTATCAACTTTTGTATAAGATCATGCATGTGACCCTTCTCAAAACCTTTGTCCGTGCTTACATTGTTGTTATTCAAGAAAAACTAGTCTAGAGGAGTTGGAAGAACACTTGATCTGTCATGGAATAGATCAATGTTATACATTTTGGAATAAACACGGGGAAAAAACGAATGTAGGTAGTGGCTCGGATAACACGACATTTTATGGATCATCTGATATGATTAAAATCCTGTACAATGTAGATGATCGTATTGAGGGTGTGACTACAAATGTGAATGATGATGAAGATCGTACTAAAGAAATGACAAGGGCAGTTAAAGATGAACATTGTGACTGCCCAAAATTGTTTGAGAAGTTAAATAGTTGTGAAAAAACGCCATTGGATGCTGGTTGCACTAAATATACAGTGTTGTAAGCCGTACTGAAGCTGTATAATTTCAAAGAAGGAAACAGGTGGAGTGATGACGGTTTTATAGAACTACTTGCTCTCCGGAATGACATACTCTAAGAAGATAATGAACTCCCAAGACGAAAAAATGAGGCCAAACGAATGCTACTATCGATGGGTATGATCTATGAAAGAATACACGCCTGCATGAATGACTGTATATTGTTTCACAAGGACCAAAAATCACTTAAAGAATGCCCAAAGTGTGGTGCTTCTCGATACAAGAAAGATGATTCTAGTCCTATGAAAGTTGTATGGTACTTTCCAATCATTCTATGTTTTAGGAACCTATATGGAAGTGAAGATACTATATGAAAATTTACATGGAATGCAGATACAAGAATTAAATATGGGAAACTACGTCACCCGAAAGACTCTACTCAGTGGAAGAGAATTGATCACGAGTATCCTGAATTTGGAAACGAGCCGAGAAACCTTCATCTGGTGTTATCTACAGATGGGGTGAATCCTTTTGGTTTTCGAAGGAGAATGTTATCTATGCTTATATAAGGACCAAAAAAACCAGGTATTGATATTGATGTTTATTTGGCCCCATTGATCAAGGATTTGAAAATATTATGGGATTCATGTGTTACGTTGTATGATGCTAACAAAAATGAATATTTCACATTGAAAGCCATGTTGTATGGGATGATAAATGACTTTTCTGCTTATGGAAATTTTTCAGGATATAGAATTAAAGGAACTCAAGGGTGTCCTGTTTGCGAACAAGGTACACAATCAATTAGGTTGAAACATTAATTGAAAAACATGTTTATTGGTCATCACAGATTTCTACCCCGATGACATAAGTTCCGATCTTGGATGACATCATTCGACGAAAGATCAGAAGAACGTACAACACCATCTCCACTAATAGGTGATCAGTTGTTTGATAAAGTAAAATATTTGGACACTACTTTTGGTAAACCATTTTCGAAAAACCTTACAAATACAGGTTGGAAAAAGAGATCAGTTTTTTTTGAATTACCATACTAGAATTGCCTATATGTCAGACATTTTCTTGATGTTATTCATATTGAAAAAAATGTATGTGATAGTGTCATCGACACATTTCTAAATGCACCCGAAAAACAAAGGATGGAATTAAGGATAGATTGGACATGGTTGAGATGGGAATACAAGAAGAGTTGGCACCAATAAAGGGTGAAAAAATGCACATTTCTTCTTCCTGCTGCTTACACTATTTTCAGGTAGGAGAGATATCAGTTTTGAAACTTCTTGAAAGACTTAAAGGTTTTAGAGGGGTATTCATCAAATATCAAGAACATCGTGTCAGTGAGCGATTTAAAACTAAAGGGTATGAAATCACATGACTGCCATGTTTTGATACAATATCTAATTCCTATAGCTTTATATTGCACTTTTCCCAAAAATTTCCACTATACATTAACAGAGCTCTGTTTCTTCTTCAAAGCAATATGCATCAATGTTATAGACCTGGAGAAATTTCCAACTATGGAAAGAGAAATTGCCATCATATTACCTGAATTGGAAATGTTCTTCCTACCGACATTTTTCGATATGATGGTTAATTTGATGGTTCATTTGATGATAGAGATTCGACTATGTGGTCCTGTACATTATAGATGGACGTACCCCATTGAACGGTATATGAAGATTTTGAAAGGGTATGTCAAAAATCGAATTCATCCAGAGGGTTGTATTCCAGATCAATATATTGTTGAGGAATCCATTGAATTTTGTACCGAATACATGTCTAGTGTGGAAAACGCTGGCCTACCAAAATCTCGTTACACTGAGCGGCTTGAGGGTGAAGGAATTTCTAGAAGAGAAGTTGTCACAATCAATATTACAGATCAAGATTAGGCTCACCTTTACGTTTTTCATAACTTTTTCGACGTTGACCCATATGTTCAAACCCACAAAGAAATTTCTAGGTTTTTGAATCCTTCTAGGGCTGAAAAATGGAAATCAGATACACATAATTAACAGTTTATAAGATGGTTTTGGGACCATATTTTTAAGCAGTTAGATGAAAATACAGAATCAATTTCAGAACGACTTCAATGGCTATCCCGAGGAGCAAGTGTGTATGTATTATCGTACAATGAATATGCAGTTAATTGTTATACATTATATACTAATGAACATGATGAAGATAGTACCATGCAGAATAGTGGGGTTACACTTTTGGATGAGGTGATTCATGTTTCCAATGCGAAGGATAGAAATCCAATTTATGAGAATATTTCATACTTTGGCATCTTCAAACAAATATGGGAGCTGGATTATACAAAATTCAATGTTCTGATTTTTCAATGCAAGTGGGTTGATAATAGGAGTGCTGTTAAAATAGATGAATTAGGATTCAGGAAAGTTGATTTCAGTAAGGAAGGGGAGAAAGAAGAACCATTTATAATGGAATGACAGGCAGTACAAGTATTATATGTTCCATACCCCGTAAACTGAAATTGGTCAATTTTTCTGTTATCGCCCAAAACAACTGAAGGGTTAGACGAAAGTTCAATAGAGGATGACCCTTTTATAGGGACTTCACAATCATTTTGCAGTGGTCCTAATGTAGATGGAGACTTGTATGTCAGAGGAGACCACAATGAAGGGATTTACATAGTCGATAGAGGATTCAAATCTCTTCAGCCTTTAAAGAAAAAAAGAGAGTACAATAATCAAGTTATTTGTTTATTGTAAAATAAATTGTGTTATGTCATGTAATTATCTGTTCGCTGCTGCTTTTATGTAATCTAAACTAAATGTTAAACCACTTATGCAGATAATGAATTTTGCACCTGCTGATACGCCCAATCACGAGGCAGAAAAGGTCTCTCAATCGGCTGCTGGTGGTCCCAGTGCAGAGCAACAATAGGTTTCTCAACCAACTGTTGGTGTTCCCATTGAAGAGCAACAACAGGTTTCTCAACCTGTTGTCGCTGGTCCCAGTGCTGAGGTACAACAGGTTTCTAAACCTGTTTCTGCTGGTCCCAGTGCCGATGCTAGTGCTCCGGAGGAACATATTGATGATACTTCTACGGATGAAACCCTGAAAGCGCAAAAAAAAAGTGTTCTGTAGTTTGATAATGTTAGCCAGAATCCTTAAAAAAAATCCAAAGGTATAAAATTTGAGGTGGTATGGAATAAGAGAGGCCAACATGTTAACCCCAACGAAGCCATCTTTAGTAGCTACATTGGAATCATCACTCATCCACACATGCCAATTGATGTACAGTCATGGCACCATGTTGTCACCGGGATGAATACACTAATGTGGGAAGATATTACAGTAACATTATGATATCAGTTTTTTAATTTTTTGAAAGAAAATACCAAAACATTGACTTACTATTCCTCATCCCTTTAAGAGTGCATTTATAGTAGATTTCTCGCACAAGGAATATGTATTAAGAGTTTGAGGAAGGATTCATAGAGGTTTTCACACAATTTTAACGAAATATCATCTTAAAGATGCTAAAGGTAAATTCAATCCACATCCACCTCTTCTTTATGCAAACTTGATATCCCAAGGAGCGTGGGATGCGTTTAGCAACCGTCGTGGGAAGAAGACTTTTTTGGTACATTGTGTGGGGTAATATGTTGTTTGACGTTACTTTTATTCAAAAATTTGATTGAAATTTTTTATTTATGAAACAAAAACTGAGTTCTGAAAATAAAAAACGCGCAATAGAACCTGTGTACCCTTACCGTAAAGCAAGGATGGGGTACACTTCACTTGAGATAAAATTGGTACATCTTTTAAATCTACCGTTCTACTTGTATGTGATATAAAACAACACCATAAACATGTTTCTATGTTTATATATAGATTAATGAATCAAAATCAAAATCCATATCTATCCCATTCCATGTGCTATGTAAGGAGGCTCATGTAAAAAAATAGGGGATACTGATAGATGAAAACACACAAAAAGTGTGGGAAACATGTGTAAGTATGACATAATATAAATTTTAATTTCTTTAAATATCTATTACATTACAACGACTACTTATTTTTCAATATTTTCTATCTGACCTAGTCTCATGAATCAAAAACAACCCGACCTAATGCAGACATACTTTCAGCAGCCTTGATGTAGCCAGAACAGTACGGTCGTGTTAGAGGTGCGAGTTTTGGGGTGACACCCCAAACATATTTTCAAAAACAAAAACAAGAGGAGGATCAAAATAAAAAAGGGAAAAGATGCAAGAAAAAGTATCTATTTTTCAAGAGGAATTAAAATACTAGAGAGAGATGATAAAAACATTAATGGGGGAGAGGCAAAGAGAAGAAACAACTCAACAACAACCCTTGTGTGACGATCCCACCCCACCCCCAACATCTTTTAGGTGAGCCATTCCCCTAAAAAACCTAACTCAGCTGAGGTAATCAATGTTTTAATTATTGTTTGTGTGAAATGCGATTCACATAGACATGGATACCTTTTCGGTAGTAATATTCTATAGGGTGAAAATGACTGTGATTTATATCTATCAACTCCCACCTATCAACTTGTAGAGAGGGCTACAGTGTTCAATACGCAGAACAACATACTACACAATAGACACCTTCCAAAAGATCATCTCAGAGTTTCATTTAACGTAGCTATTGAGCCGAGTGACGAGCTACATGTTCCAAATGACAATGATGACATTCATACAGTTGAACAAGCTATTGGGACATTCATCACATGGCTGACAATTCTTATAAAAAAACTTGCCGACAAGGAGGTATCCATTTCTAATTTATTTTTCAAGCTGGACCTTTAACATTTAATGAAAAAAGGTCTAAACCGAGGAATGATATTACAGAACGAAAAAGAGAAGGGGGTGAAATGAAATATCAGCTCAAAACTATCTCAAGGATAAACCAACTGATTGAAACATTCTACTGAGATCAACTTCACCCCTCCCATTCTATATCCACAGTTAATATCATTGTTGGCTCATGTGGATAAAATGTTGATACACGGCAATGCTCACACCGTTGATTTTGAAAAAAAATGTATGGAGAGGAAACATGATATTTCATTAGTGCCGAAAATGTAAATGAAATCCTGAAGTATGAATGTAAAGGAACCTCAGTTATAAATGTATAAATGAGGTATGTTTTAATGATTTGATTTTACAAAAGCTGATATACTATGATAATTATGAATAAATACATTTTATATATTTATCAGGCGTATATATAAAAAACAATTGAAGGTATTTTCCCATGATAAAAAATTTTGACTTGTTAGTCCTCACACCACATCTTTAAAAGGCGAAAAATATTATGATAAAGTGGCTGTAATAATGTCATCCCTGCTCAAATCGTTTGAAAACAAAATTACGGATGACAGAATGTTTTTAAAACCAACAATGAAGGGGTAAAACTCTACAATTTAATCATATCATCTATAATTTCATTTCTTTCTTTACTTATTCATTTTTTAATTTCTAGGCAGCATTGGATGATGATTGCAGTCAATTTGGATACTCCAAATATTTATTTTTTGGATTAAATGCTTGGATATCCAACAAACCTACCACACATGATGGTGTTTGTTAATTTTTAATACACTTGATCCAACATTTTAAAACTAAACATCTAGTTATATAATTTATGTTATCTTTTAATGTGGATTCTGTTATGATAGAGTGGTGCATCAATATCGTATAATGCATGGAATGAATCCAGGGCCTAAGGATAAGAACACCTACAAGATCTAAAACTAGAAAAGTATACTGGTATATATGTTAACATTGCATTATCCAAACACATATCAAAACAAATTACTTATTGTTGTCTATGTTTATGCATTGTCCAAAAAAAACAACCAGAACGGATTGTGGTTATTATGTTTGTAAATTTAGGAAATAGACCGTATTTCATCAACAAACTAGCATCCCTGATGAGTTATTTTCGTAAATAATTACGAGTTCATTTAAAATATTTATTAATCCTTTGTGTATTTATATTTTTTCAGTACTACCATGACTGTCGCAAAAGATCATATTTAGAAGATGATATAGATGAGTTTAGAAATGAATGTGAAACATACCTGATCGAAGATTGTACACAAATAGGATGAAGGTGAATTCCAACTACTTATGTTGTCCATATATGATCATTGATATCTCCATTATTTACACTTATTGAGCATATATGGTCACCGTTTATTAACTTTTATATCCTTAGGTTATGAAGAATGGTTTTATAAATGATTTTTCCTTCTAGTAAATAGTAACTCATTGGACTGCAATGGTTGACAGTGTCGAAGTCGACCGATTCATAGTCATTTAGTCCACTCACGAGAATTATAAAAGATTGATGGGAACCAATATATTGGATTTTCAATTTTCTAATTTTAGTTTTTCTTATATGTGGGTGGGGGGTTCCCAAGAGGGATGGGGGTGTCCGGGAGTTGGGTGGGGGGGTGTCCAGGAGGGGGTGTATCCAAGAGGCAGGGGGTGTCCAAGAGTGAGGGTGTCCAGGAGGGGAGGGAGGGGTGTGTCCAGGGAGATATCCATGAGTGGGGTGTCCAGGAGGGGAGGAAGGGGGTGTTTCCAGAAGGGAGGGGGTGTCCAGACAAAGATCCAATCGATTCCATTCAATGAAAATAATATACATTGGGTAGATCACTTATAGAATATCCTGAAGTGGGTCTGTAGTGAGGAATCAATACTTCTAACCAACCAAACCAATTCTAAGACCATGTAAAGGCCGAAGAATTATATTCTAGTTTTATTTGAGGCCTAATATATCTTATTTAATGTCATAAAGACCCAACAAATGCATCATTTACCATTCTCACATTAGATTTATGTGAAATTTTGTTCCTATTCCTCCAATATATTTTTTATTTGGTGTTTTTCTTTGATTTGTTGAACTGTATCTTTTCAAAATTTATATGATTTTATAATCCATATTATTCAATGATGGTGTATGATTAATATTTATTCCATTATCAAATAGATGATGAAAATATAGTTGGATAAATAAGGTTATTAATGGGTTGTTTCCCTCTAGAATAGGGGATGATCTCATCGATTTAAGATTCAAACATTCCAAGTGGTTTCTAACGGGTTTGTTCGTAGAACCGGAAACATCCAATGATTCCATATCCATTTAGACCCACTTTCCAAAGGTTGGTGCTCATTAGAGGTTGACTGATGAGGCTTAGGAATTTGCATTGGTCGAGAGGATGGGAGGTCGGACTCATCGCACCTTTTTGAGGGGAATTATTGTCTACTCTAGGAATCTCTTTATAGATTTAAGTTATGTTCATGAATCCTTATTACATTACCAAGAATAAAATGAGTTTTCTTTTTGATCTGACAATCAATGATTGATATGTTGGAAATTTAGAGAATCTTTTATATGTATTCAAGGTTTTTCATTGATAGGGAATCATCTGTATTTTTTAGAGATTCTTAGTCAATGGTATCCTTTGATACATAATAGTCTATGAGTCATTATGATGACCACACCTGTTTTAAAGCCACTCTGTGGGGCACTTGATGTTTATTGTCATTTAGAAGGACATGAATTATTTCAAAGTTGGGATCGTACCTGCAGATGGGCTGCCTACGAATCCTTTATTTTGGAAAAGGAATCATAACCTACATAGTTCAATTAAGGGAGTATGATCTTTATGATTGATGGCTCAAAGAAAGATGTCATAATTACTTTTACACTCTAAGCTCACATGAGTCATGCTCGGTGTTAGAAACAAGAGGTATTGGTAAAGCCAGACAATTATGCCATGAAAGATGCAATCATAAGAAATGAGGATTAAGATTTACTTCGGGGAAGAAATCTAGGAACATGGTCCATAAAGGTATATGTGCTTCATGGATATTTGGATTCTCTAATCTTGGGCCTTACTCCTAAGGAATATTCCTATGTTAGGAGGGGACTTATGATTGGGTTTTATTCCTGAGAAGGAATTCCGGATCAAAAGTAAATTAGGACTGGTTAAGAGAAAATTAAAGGACTTGGGACTTACTCCTGAAAAGGAGGCCCATGTTAAGAGAATTATGGTTGGGGCTTACTCCCAAGGAGGACGCCCATATTTGGGAATTTTAAGATTAGGGATTGCTCCTGAAAAGGATGCCCAGATTAGGGGACTTTGGGCTTACTCCTAAGGAGGATTCCCAATGTTAATGGGAATTATGACTGGGACTTAATCCTAAAAAGGATGCCCAGGTTAATGAGGACTTGGGGCCTCCTCCTAAGGAGGATGCCCAAAATTAATGGGAATTATGATTGGGGCTTATTCGTGAAAAGGAGGCCCATATTTGAGACTGGGGATTACTCCTGAGAAGGAATCCTAGGTTAAGGGGTTCTCTCATCTTAAAGGATGAGGTTGAATGAATGAAATCTCAATCATTAGTGACATAAAGATGTGTAAATCACTAGGTTTTGAGAAATGTTCCATGGAGTTCCTTTCAGATAAGGAATTCAAATCAAGAAATCATGCCATAAATGACTTTAAAGAGTGTCTTGAAGACTGAATCTTGAATAGGAGAGGTGGAATGGCATAAAAGGGGTTAAATGAACAAGAAAGGCACCCAAAAAGGCAGGGACGTGCAAGTCCTGTCAGGCGCGGAAGTACTGCGTGGGCGCGCAAGTCCTGGTCATGCAAGTATACCTGCACGACACATAGGTACTTTCACTATTGTAAACCAGTAGGGTAACACTTGGGAGATCCCTGACCAAAGCCATTAGAATTATCCTGAGGTACTTCCAGAAGAGAGGCACGCAAGTTTTGGTGAAGAAGTAAGGCGGCGCGCAAGTATGTTCATTTCCCTTAAGGGTAAAACACCTTAGGCACGCAAGTGTCAGTGAATTCTAACACTTATACCTTACTCCTCTTGTTTAGACCTTCATTTCTAGGTAATGAATTACCTTACAAGTGTTTAGAAGAACTGAAGAAGAGACATGGGTGTTTAGAGCTCAATATATGAATTCTGGAAAAAATTCCTCCTCAAATGGGGGGCCCACCGGGGGTATTTATAGGCTGGAGAAGACCCCGGGCAGTTATCACTTAGGGCGCACAAGTGACTTGCATAGCCAACTTCAGTGCGCAAGTGTACTTGCGCGACCATTGCGGCGCGCAAGTATACTTGCGCGACCATTGTAGAACTTGCGCGACCCTTGCGCAATATTCTTCTTATTCCTTACTTTGTCAATTTTTTTTGATATTTGTCCAAAAGTTGAATCACTTTGAGCTAAGATATTTTCCTTTCCATTCTTTTAGATAATGTAATGAAAAGGATCATCAACAAAAGTCCCCCCTCAGAGTTGGATCCGAAAGAATAAGGATGTGACTCTGAGGAAAAGAAGAAAACCAAAGGGAAAGAGGCTCCAATCTGCGGATGTCCCTCTTATTCATGTGCATCAAATGGAAATAATGCTCTAATATTTAATCGCTTGTGCACGTATTTTCCTGCTACCTAATTTAAATTATACCTAAGACAATGGGCCTAGTAAGCATAGTTTGATTTTTACTAGGATTATTATAAATAACCCTAAAAATTTTGAATCTTTTAATTGTTCAATATTACCTAAATCATACAAAATATATGTTTAGTGAGATAAAACTTGACTTTTATTCAGATTTCCTTTGTCTTTTGTGGGTAGTTTAAAGTCATGCACGTCAGACATAAATAGGCTAATGTTTAAGGTTGAAATAGATTTGAACGAATGAATTAGAATTGACTCAATTCCTTGACAATTCATCTGAAAACATAGTACCATACTCAAGTATGAGGGAAAATATGTAAACTATGACTTAAGAATATTTGAATATGAGGAATGATATGAAAAAGAGCTAAAAGGAATTAGAAGAAGTAGTTCCCAGGAATGAAGTTTCATTATTTAACAAACGTGTTAGGGGGTTGAATTATGCAGGGCCACCTAAGGGAATGGAGGCATAGTCAAATAAATAGCATCTTTTGGCTGACAGGTCCATTATGTAGACTACTCATGCAAGGACACCTAAGGGCATGTGCTGCATAGTCAGGAAAATGAACTCTCAGAAATTTACTTTCCTAGTGCTAAAAAGCCAGTGAAAGTTTATAGTGATCAAATTTTCCAAAGTATAGAGTTTGCTGTATGGAAAGAGGTACTTGAATATGGGGAAGATATTTCCAAACAAGATTATCGAAGAACTGGATGGATATCACTCCTACGAAGGTCTGACCCAAATGTAGGGAAGGAGAATATAAATCATAGAATTGAATACTTTCAGATCAAGAAAAAGGATATGGGACAAGTATGTTAAGGATGGCTATTTTTTCGGAACCCTACATATTGTCATTTAAGACAAATAAGGAAAAAAGAGGCTTTCTTCCCGAGAATGAAGTTAACAGTATGCGACAAACCTATTAGGGGGTTGAAATATGGAGGTCCACCTAAGGGCATTGGCTGCATAGTCAAATAATAGTATCTTTTGGCTGACAAATCTGTTATGGAGACTATTTATGCAAGGCTGCCTAAGGCCACGCACTGCATAGTCAGGAAAAATAACCCTCATAAGTTTGACATTTTTGTGACTAGAAGTCAAGAAAAGGGTTATGAAGATCTGAAAA
Organism: Viscum album; assembly: GCA_963277665.1. Classification (NCBI taxonomy): domain Eukaryota; kingdom Viridiplantae; phylum Streptophyta; class Magnoliopsida; order Santalales; family Viscaceae; genus Viscum; species Viscum album. The sequence goes on from OY728159.1 coordinate 1,442,542,191, forward strand.
TATTTAAGGTTATGATTATGACACATAAAGATGGGTATTGTCCAATATATGCAAAGTTACACAGATCAATGCTAACCATAATCATGTTGTGACTGGGTCCTGAATAGAAATGTTGGACTTCACTACGTATCCCATAAGGATGGGAATCAAGCCATACATAGTTCTTGAACAACAATTTAATGTCGTGTGGGACAAAAGTATTGGAGATCTTAGTTTATGGTCATAGAGCTTGGACCATTGTAAGAAATACACAGTGTGTGTTGTCATGGGGACTTTTTAGCCAGGGGACTGAAAGGGGAATTTGGGGTTAGGCCCAAAAGGCTTGGGGATGGATTCGAGGGACACTTGAACATTCCTACGTATCCCATTAGGATGGGAATCAATCCCACATAGTTCTAGAAAGACCCTATGTACAAATTTGGTTTATACATGTGAAGGGTGAGAGGGGACTTTAGTGGAATTGTGGTTTAACCCAAGATAAAAGGTTCAGGTATTTCCATGTATTGTACATAGTCTTTTGAAATGAAATATGATTGAAAATCAATATAAATAATGATTCCCTCTCAGGTGAGGGTATCAAGGAATATTATATTTTTTTTTCATACTGGACAAAAGTGTTGTATAGTTTAACGTCGTATAGAAAGGAAGAAAGTGAACCAATGTAAAAAATATTGATTCTAGTGGCGGTTTCATGAATCAACATCGTATGAGATGGAGGTGAACCAATGTGAAGAGATTGGTTTTGGGATTGAACCTTGGGAGGTTGCCTACGTACCCAGCCTAGACGACAATGATCAAAGTCCGCATAGTTCTATTAAAGAATGAATTAGTGATCAAGTTGTTCTTGGGGACAACGATCTAAATAACAGTGTTGGAACTTACATGTGATTAGCGGCCCAAAGAGAGTGTTATGGTTGAAGTTTTCTCTAAGATCTCGTGAATCATACTCGGTGTGAGAAACAAGAGGAATCAACAACCTTAACGATGCACAATTTAATGTCATGTAGTACATAAAAAGGGACTATGAAATTTAAAGTCTTGCAGTTAGGACTATTGGTGCTGCACAATTTAATGTCATGTAGAAGGGACAAAGTACAATTTAACATCATGTAGGACATATTAAAGGACTTTCTGTACAGTTTAGCGTTATGTAGTTAGGATGACGGGGACAATACAGTTTAATGTCTTGTTTGGACAAAAGGGGAACTGTGTAGTTTAATGTCATGCAGTGAGGACATAATACTACACAATTTAACATCATGTTGGATGTATTAGGGACTTTTTTCATAGTTTAACATCATGTTGGACGAAGAAGGGATGATACAGTGTAGCGTCACGTTGGACGTAAGTGCCAATAGTTTAAGTTCTTATGCATGGACCATTGATTATGCAGTTTAACGTCTTGCTGAACGTAATGAGGAGTTTTAATGTTATGAAGGACAATGGAGGGGATACAGTTTAATGTCATGTTTTCTGGACATGATGAGCAGTTGTAATGTCATGCAGGACGGTGGTGCAGTTTATGGTCATATCGGGCCATGGTGCAGTTTAAGGTCATACTGGACCATGGTGATGCATTTTGTTTTTATACAAAATACTTCTTAAAAAAGATGGCATTGGTTGGAGTAGTGATAAGTTCTCCATCCATCGAGATTAATGAATAAGCTCCATTGGAGTAGACCCTATGTATTGAGTAAGGTCCTTCCCTTTTTGGCTAAATCTTGGGAGGTTTCTTTCATGGTATCATTGGAGTTCTGAGAACTAATACCAATTATTTCTGAGTGAATGAACGAAGAAGAACTTTTTTATTGAAAGCTTGTGCTATTCGATTCTGATAGACTTCCAAGTGGTGAAAAGTTCACAATCTTTTCTCCTCTAAATGTTCCAAGACATTCAATCGCTCGTGAGATTGTTCATCTGTAGATGACTGATAAAAATCGCTACTCTGAGTGAGGTTAGTTGAACTTCAATGGGTAAGACAGTTTCCGTTCCATATACTAGTGAATATGGAGTTGACCGTATTGCAGTGCGGGTGGTAGTCTTATAAGCCCATAAAGCATGAAAGAGTTTATCTGGCCATGAATTATTATCTTCATCCACCATCTTTTGTAGTATATTGGAAAGAGTCTTGTTTAAGTCTATTATCTGGCCATTGGCCGCTGCATGATACCGAGATGAATGATTGGATTTGATGTTGTATTCTTGATACAACTTCTTCGCCTCAGATGAACAGAAGTTGGTGCCATTGTCCGTCAATATGGTATGAGGGACACGAAATATGGTAATGATGTTAGACTTGATGAAGCTAAAAATGCATTTAGAACTAACTTCTTTGAGAGGTATTGCCTCTTCCCATTTTGAAATGAAATGTAAGAATAAACTTAAACTGCTTGGCCGTAGCTGAAGGGTAAGGTCCCACCACATCCATTCCCCATGTGGAAAATGGCCATGAGTATTTAGCTGTATGAAGAAAATCTGGAGGTTGATGAATGAAGTTGACATGTACTTGGCATGAATGACACTTCTTTGTGAAATCAACACAATCTTGTATCATTGAAGACTAAAATTATCCAATCCTTCGAAGCTGATCAGATAGTCTATGTCCAGACTGGTGGGCACCACAGATTCCGGCATGCACTTCTTTCATGATAGCCGTTGTCTCTTCACCATCAATGCATCTGAAGAGAACTCCATAAAAACCACATTTGTAGAGAATTTTCTCTAAGTTATCTTGGCTATAATAAAGAGTAAAATTGACCACACGTTGTCGGAGTTGTTCTTTCTCGGCTCTATCAGGTGGAAGTGTTCCATTTTGAAGGTATTCCCTGATAGGTGACATCCATCCAGTAGTATGACCATACAGTTCAAGAATGGGACTAATTTCATTAATTTCCTCTATTCTGATTCGAACATAAGGTGAAATTGCACGACGGTGGGAAATACTGATGGTTGTCTCATCCCAATTTGGATCTGCCAGAGCTGTGGCTATATTAACCAGTGCATCAGCTTGAGCATTTTGTGATCGCGGGACATAAGAAAATGTTGGTTCCGAAGGGAATTCCACCATTAACTCTCTTATGTAATCATACAAAGGGATTATTTCTTCTTTTCTGATGGAATAATCCCCATTGACTTGTTTGATTACCAGGTCTGAATTACCTTTCACCTTTAAGTGATTCACTTGTGCTTGAAGCGCCAATTCCAAGCCTGCTATGAGAGCTTGGTATTCTGATTCATTATTGGTACCACCTTCCCATAACAAGAAGGAATAAGGTAACACCACCTTTTCTGGAGAAATGAGAACAATTCCTAAGCCAAATTTGTTGAATTTAGGATTTTCCATTTTCCTCCCTGTTGGACTTCTGGAAGCACCATCAAAATACATTTCCCATGCCTGAGGACTTTCTTGAATAGAGAAGAATTCCTCATCAGGGAGTTCAATATCTGAAGATGTGTCTTCCACTAAAGGGCGTTCATCCAGGAAATCAGCCAGAGCTTGTCCCTTTATTGCCTTTTGAGACACATACTGAATGTCGAATTGCTGCAAAATAACTTCCCACCATGCCAGACGTCCTGTAATCATTGGATGACTAAGGATGAATTTGAGCGGGTTATTGCGAGATACCAATTGGACCTCGTGATGTTGCAGGTAGTGTCTCAATTTCGGAACTGCAAATATTAATGCCAGGAAGCACTTCTCAATACTTGAATACCATGTTTCTACTTCAATCATAGTCTGATTGAGGTAGAAGAGGCTGTTTTCATTCCCAGCGTCATTTTTCGGAGCAACAAAGTCACCCCATGATCGCTCTAAAGCTATCACGTAGAGGATAAGTGGTCTTCCTTCAACAGGTGGCATGAGTACCGGTGTACTCAAGAGGTATTTCTATAGAATATAGAATGCTTCTTGAAATTCTTTAGTCCACTGGTTAGTGACTCCCTTCTTCATCAATTTGGTGAAGGGTAAAATTTTGCCTGCCAAATTGGTGATGAAACGCCGAATATAGGCTAAGTGTCCTTGAAGTCCTGTTAATTATTTCAAATTTCGAGGAGGTGACATATCAAGGATTGAATTTGTCTTCTCAGTATTGAATTTAATACCATGATGGCGTACAACATAGCCAATAAAGTTTCCTGAGGTTACCCCAAAAGCACATTTTAAGGGGTTCATCTTCAAATTATTTTGCCGAAGTTTGCAGAATATGACTTCTAAATCAGCCAAGTGATTAGAACGTTGTTTGTATTTGACCACCAAATCTTCCACATAACAGTCAAAAAACTTCCCTAAACGGGGTTTAAAGATACGATGCATGGCACACTGATATTTTGCGCCTGCATTCTTTAAGCTAAAGGGAATTACCAGGTAGAAAAACACACCTTGAGGGGATCTGAAGGCTGTGGATTCCTCATCTTCTGGAGCCATTCGGATTTGACTATTTCCAGAATATCCATCCATGAAGGAAAGTGCTTCATAGCCAGCTATTGCATCAATTAAAAGTTCTGTAATCGGAACTGGGAAATCATCTTTAGGACAATGCAGATTAAGATCTCTGAAATCGATGCAAACTCTAATTTGTACCCAGATTTATTTCTCTAAGTTCATCCACGGTGGTAGAGATACCCTCTTCAAATGCTGGAGGAGCATCTCTGAGATCTTCTTCTTCTTCTTCTTCATGTGTTATTTCTTCCGTTTCTACTTGCATAATAGATGATAAAGCATAATTTCCATGATCAGAAGAGATGTTAAAATTTAAACATCTTGAAGAAGAAACCTCCATTTCTGACCCAATTGATGATGAAGGGTCTTCCTTGGGAAATAAAGTGGAGATGATGGATTGATAACTGACATCATTATTCACCTTCGATGTTGCTATAACTTCTTCTGGCCTGATTGGCGAAGTATAAACTTGTTGGATTTTAGTAGATGAAATGAAGATGTCACTCTTTGGGCTTTCATCACTTCTTGGTGGGTTACCAATTTCTCTCATGTTGTCTGGCTCGATTGCCGTAATTGAAATTATGGATCTTTCCATAAGAGTATTTTGATTTGGGTCTATCTTGTCAATTTTACTGATAGGAAACACATAATCTGTACTCACATGGGTAAATGGATTTACTGGAATCTTCTCCAAACCATATGGAGCATTAACTTTGGTAAGCTCCCTTGTTGTGGATTTATCCTTTCTCTTCTTGTGATAGAATTACACCTCAATGTATTGAGACTCACATGTCTTGAACATGGCCTTATAACCATATAATGTCCAAACTTGACCATCGAAACAATATTTGAGACATTTATGGTATGATGAAGGGATAACCGCATGTTGATGTATCCAGGGTCTTCCAAGAAAGATGTTGAAGGCTGAGTCTTGATCAACAACCATAAAATCTGAATTGGATAAAAGATCACCAAACTGAGTTCTGAGTGTAAAATTGCCCAGTGGTTCTTGTTCATTTTTATCATATCCTTATAACATCAAGGAAGAAGGAGATAAATCATTTTCTGTGAGGCCCAAACGATGAAGTGAAGGAATGGGGATGAGGTTGACTCCTGGACCATTACCAATGAAAGCTCTTTGGACGTCTACACCATAGACCTTGGCAGATAAGTACAAAGGTCTAATATTTCCATGCATGAAATCATCTTCATCTTCATCAGTAAAAGATATTACTGCATAGTATTCTGCAAGATTATTCTCTATGTGATAGACTTCAGCTACATCAATTTCAGTTTCAAACTCTTGAGGACTTGACAAAGCCTCAATAATTGCTTCCCGAAGATCCTTTGATAGATTCAAAGCATCTAGAGTTGATAACGTGGCTGGTACTTGGGCCAGGGGCTTCAATACATCATACTTTTGATCCAGAGGTCTGCATTTCCCAACGGGAACATGTGGTTTAGCAGGTTCCTTGGAAGCATATGCTTTGGAAGTTAATGCAACTTGTATCGGGATAGGAGTAGGAAATATTTCTGGTTTCGGAATATTAGACCGATTAGATCCATTTACGTGCTGGGAGGAAGAAGATGGAACCTTTAACATGTCTTCCAGAATAACTGTGCCAGGACTGAATTTGCTATTGGTAGAAGAACTTGCTTGTTTTTGCTGAGCTCGCTGAAGGGCTCTGCCATGAGTTTCTGCTGCGTACACAGTTCTAGCAGGGGTAGAATTGGAATAGTGGATTCTAAAAGATCCATATCATGAAGAATTAATCTTGAATAGGAGAGGTGGAATGGCATAAAAGGGGTTAAATGGGCAAGAAAGGAACCCAAAAGGCAGGGATGCGCAAGTCCTGGCAGGCACACAGGTACTGCGTGGGCGCGCAAGTCCAGGTCGCCTAGGTATACCTGTGCGACACATAGGTACTTGCGCGATTGTTAAACAGTAGGGTAAAACATGGGCGATCCTTGACCAAAGCCTTTAGAATTATCCGGAGGTACTTCCAGAAGAGAGGCGTGCATGTTTTGGTGAAGATGTAAGGCGACACACAAGTATGTTCATTTCCCTTAAGGGTAAAACACCTTAGGCGCGCAAGTGCTAGTGAATTCTAACACTTGGACCTTAATCCTCTTGTTTATACCTTCCTTTCTAGGTAAAGAATTACCTTAGAAGTGTTCGGAAGACCTGAAGAACAGACTTGGGCATTCAGAGCTCTATATCTGAATTCTGAAAAAAATTCCTCCTCAAATGGGGGCCCACCGTGGGTATTTATAGGCTGGGGAAGACCCCGGGCAGTTATCGCTTAGGGCGCACAAGTGACTTGTGCGACCAACTTCGGTACGCAAGTGTACTTGCGCGACCATTGCGGCACGCAAGTATACTTTCACGACCATTGTAGAACTTGCGTGACCCTTGCGCAATGTTCTTCTTATTCCTTCCTTTGTCAATGTTTTTGATATTTGTCCCAAAGTTGAATCACTTTGAGCTAAGATATTTCCCTTTACATTCTTTTAGACAATGTGACGAAAAAGAGCATCAACATGGGTATACACTAAAGAACTAGGAATGAGGGGGTGTCCAAGAGGGAGGGGGGTGTCCAGGTGGGAGGGTGGGTGGGGGGTGTCCAAGAGGGGAGGAGGGGCTATCTAGGAGGGGAGGGGGCTATCCGGGGGGGGGGGGGGGCTGTCTAGTGAAAAGTAATGGGGGTGAAAGGGGAGGGAGGGGGGGGGGGGGGGGGTTGTCCATGAGGTGAGTGGGGGGGTTGCAGGTGGAGTTGTGGGAGGGAGGGGGGCTGCAAGGGGAGGGGAGGGGGGTGTCCAGTGGTAGAGAGAGGGCTTTCTAGTGGGATGTCTCAGGGAGGGGAGGGAGTGGGTTGTCCAGGAAGGAGGGGGTGTCCAGTATGGGAGGTTAGGCTTTCTAGGAAAGGATGGGGGCTATCCAAGAGGTGGGAAGGGGGCTGTCCAGGGAAAGGGAGGGCTGCAAGGGGAGGGGGGTGCCATCCAGGGGAGGGGGGGGGGGGGGTGCTGTCCAAGGAAATATGGACATGTAAAGGTTGTAACAAGTAACTGTTGACATTTTATTAATGTATTCTTTCATATTATTGTTTAATTTATTTAATTATTGTATTACAAACATAATATTTGTTTTCTTATATAGGTGAAATCTTTTTCCCGAGTTTGAATGCTTTGTTCTGCAACTAATACCATAGACGACAATTTTTTAGAGCGAATCATGGATGCAAAAAAGATGAGACATCAATGTTTTTAACTCTTTGATGAATAATTGTAATTGTAACCAAATTAAAAATTGTCTGAAATTTATATAATAGTGTGTTGTTTTATATTCATGATTTCATGTATATGTATATATCTTTTTTTCTTCTTCTGTGCTTTGTGTGTGGGTTTTGTTTCTACTGTGTGCAGGTGCTATCATATGTGTGCAGGTGCTGTGCAGGTTCTGGGTTTGCAAAGGCAATTTGGCCTTTATCAGTGCTAATTAAGTGAGGATAAATGGATAATATATCAGTGCTCAAAATAACACTGATATATTAACCATTTATCTGCGCTGAAAATAGCACTGATAAATACTATCTTTATCAGTGCTAAGAAAGTGCTGATAAAGGCACACCTTTATCAGCTCTTTTTTTAGTGCTAATAAAGGTCCCCCTTTATTTGCATTGTGTTTATCGCTGATAAAATGGGACACCCCCTTTATCTTCATCAAGATTAACAACGCTTTTTTAGCACTGTTAAATGCATTTTTTTTTCACTATTATAAGCCCTATTTACAGTAGTGCATAACATTAAGAGAACTATTTATTCTCCTATGATAGGTTTATTCTTGATGGACCTATCTTCCACAAGTAAAACATTTTATAGTCCCTTAAAGACAATTTCCATGTTACCTATTCCCACATTTTTCATATATAGATGGTTTATTATTCCTTCTTTTATCATCATAATTTTCAAAATTTTCATGATCCTCCATCCTTCTCTTCTTCATTTCACTTGGTTTTTTAATTATGTTTACATTGTTAATAATGTGACTTTATATTTGGATTGAATATAGAACAAAATTTCTTAGTCCATTTTTGATTCTAATTGGAAGATCAACGAGGTAATCATCACATTTTACCTCATACCAAAGGTTTACACTATTCTTTATGATCATATCCATTAATGAAAACAAATGGGTTGAACTATTTGATAGAAATTTTACATCATAGGAGAATTATCATAATCAATACTATAAAATGGATTCATCCTTTAAAACATTTTACCCTTTTACATCAACACATTAATTAGTAGTTTATTTAGTTCAACCTATATGAATCATATTTTAACCTAGGATATTTTAAGTTGGGTTATATTATATTTCTCAACCTTGTCCTTCAAAATAACTAGGAATTCAATCCTTCATTGTGTTTTACAAAGTATCTTTTGTTAACCAAATCATATCCCTTGGGTGTGTCTAACCATCTGTGCCTTTATGCATATTTTTCATACAGAAGGTAATGATTGAATTAATACCCAAAAAACCATATCTGGGGTTATTATACATAGATTCAACTATACCAAACCCTGTATCCACTTTCCAATATCCATACATGGATGTAATTTCAAGGAAAACCACAAAATTTCCTCTTTACCATGGTTTTAAGTTGTTCTCCAATACATAAGATTATCCCTTAGACTTGTTCCCCAAAATTTCAATATAGTAATATCATCCTAATATTTAATTATAATTAAAACTTACTTTCATACCAAATATTGTGACCTAATCCTTAAATGGAAATTATTTCATCATTATTAACTATATTTTATATCAAATAGACATCAAGTATTGGGAGGTGTAGTGTCTTTGGAATATTAAGAATAAAAACGCATCATATTAAACATAAATATATATTTTTATTTAAAACTCCACATAGTTATACCAATTTTAATAGATCTTATAAAACTATATAGAATATTCTAGGGAAAACACGTAAGGGAATGAATGATCTAGAAATCCTAGTAAGAGAATAAACAATGAAAAATCTTACAACATGAGAGTCAAGATACATAATTTTATATCATAAAGAGGATAATCATAAGATTGGATACATGGAATAAGGAAATTGAATCCTAAGAACATCAACATTTATAAATAACATAAAACATGTTATCATAAATAGAAGTAAAGGGTCACCCCCATGACAATCATAGTAAAGTGGACAATGTCTTAGGGAAGACTAGGATAACTCATAAATTCCTTACATAACACCTCATGAGATATAAACAATTACCCCATACATTTGAGGGGTATATAATTCCAATCTAACCAATATCATAAATGAAATTCATATATATGAGGGATGCATTAGGAAAATAAACCATATATAAATAATAATCATGATCAAACACATTAAAAGGAATCATGTTCCATAATTCTGATTGACTGAATAACTGAAGGCTAATTCATCTAAATTACTAAGTTAATAAGTAATTAAATCATTTATAAGTTAATATTTATAAATTGAGACAAAATTCTTGGTCATTTAGTTCCAATATATATATTTATTGAGAAGGATCTGGAAAAAAAAGAAGAAAAAAATGTACAACTTGGGTGAATCTTTATGAAATAAGCAAAGGATAATTTTAAATATGGAAAAAATAATAGTTTTACATAAAAAATTAATTCATCACGATTATCTATAAAATAAGGATTTTTATGTTATTATTCATGGTTAAGAACAGTTTACAAGGGTTATTATCAATATTTGATAAGAAATATAAATGTTCCCTTAATGTGGGTTTACTTTAAAGTGATAATTTTAAAGGGACCATAAAATAAGTAAAACCCCCAAAATGAAAATTATAGTTAACTAGGTATATATATATATATGTGATATTTATACGAAAAAATAATAATTTCAATATAAGAATATTTCATAAAAGGATGAAAATGAATGGGAATGAATAACTGACAAGTCATGGAGGAGGTATGGATGGCGCCTTACAATGTTTGAAAACAGCTTTTCTGGAATTCACAAATCATGAAAAATGATAATAATGGAATTTTATTATGCAAATCAGAGAAGATAAATATTAGTTTCACTTGATATAACACTTAATTAGGTTTCCAATTAAAATTATTACACTAGGATTGAAAGGAAATTATAGATAAGGTGGAGAAACTATCTTTTAATAGGATGACATCTACTATTAACATAATTTAATTTTCAAGAAGAATTAAAAATAATAAATAATTATTATTTTATTGAAAAGTAATATCCCAAGCTAGAAATAAGTTATTCTATATAAAAGAAAGGATATAACTGAAGGAGAAACATTATAACTTATGAAAAAAAATTGAGTTATAAAAGATCCTTATATTTTAGAGAGGGAATTACTTGTATCCCAAATAATGGAAGATAATTAATTGAATTAAATTTTACAGGTTCAAAATTAATATATTATATTATAAATAAATTGGATATAGTTTTACTATATAAAAAAATATTGGTTCATAATATCAAAGCATACCTCAATGAAGGGTGATTTATAAGGAAACACTTATCTCGTGTATGAAAGCATGATGAAATTTTACATTACGTAACGAATAATTAAATATGTTCATTGAAAAAATTCTTAATAACCTTATCAATCAAAATTTTTATTATAAACCCCATTTATAATCATCTTTCACAAATATACAACATTATTTCCCCTTATATCAGTTACATGAAGTTCTTTGGTCAATTTCATGAAAATGTTCATGGTACGTCGAATAAGGTCGAATTGTTGTAAAATAGTATCATAATATATAGAAAATTATATTATTATGTCATTTATTATTATATTAGTATCTAATTTATATAGTTAAATAGGTTTTACATGAATGAAATTAAATTAAAAATGTTAATTTGATATGTTAGTTTTAGTAAGTAAATTTAATATAAGAGTTTAATGCTAATATAACTTCAAAAATGTATAATATAATCTTTAAATAATTCTAATGGTTTAGTAAATATACTTTTTATACATTAAATTCATGTTCTATTCCATACATGTTTTTTATCATGGAAAATGAAATATCACGTGGGAGTTTTAGTCCACACGTACACATGATGATATCTTTAATCTTAAAAAGAATTAAAAAGGATGTTATATTATTATAAACACATTAATTGAAATTAATAATACTTGTGTTGTTATATTCATATGGGAAGAATAGTTTTAGGGTGGTATAAGTTGGAAAAAATTAAAAAGGTGTGGTAGAAAATATTACATATCACTTTGGATATTCCCCGTTGGTAATGACCAAAAACCCCAACAGTCTAGTCTTTTAGAAAGGTAAAATCATTTTGGATATGGGTATAGGGTTTAGTAGGGACTAGTTTAGATTTTTGGTTCATCATAATGGGACTTGGATGTTTGGATAGGTAGTGCGTGTGTGGTTCCTTTTATAATTAAAGAGAATGACATTTTTCGCACTTATAACACTTTAATAAAAGAGAGCACTTATTTAACATGGAATATGTTACCAAAGAGAACAATAATAGAGTTTTGGAAGGGTTATGGTCAATAAAGAATCAACCACACTATTCCACTATTTTTTTAAATATGTTTTAAGTGAACTTCTCTAATTTTGTTTACTTTTACCATTTTTGGTTTTCACCGAGTAAAATAATTTTTACCTAAGTAATTTATTTTCAATTTCTAAAAATAAAATGACTAATATTAGGTAATATTACAATTATTATTATAAAAATGTAATTAAATTCATAAAATAGAATTTCTTTGTGAAAGAATAATTAATTTTAACATTGGCGTATGCAATGTGAAAAAACTGTTTTTAGAAAAGTATATTTTATGAAAATGTTTTTGGTTTAAGATAAGATTATCAATGTTATGGATTTTATTAAAATTAAAAAGTTAATTATTATTCAAATAATATTTAAGTAGCATTAAAATAATACAAAAAAATAACTCTACTATATGAATAAAATTAAAATAAGATCATGACAAACAATTTTCATTAAAATGGTACTTTAATGTTCTAAAATGTTATACATGGGTTTTCTATATCAAAGTAGTAGTTTACCATAATTTAATTAAATTTATAAAATAGTTTTTTATTTTAAAATTTGTTTCAAAAACCACATGTAATGATTTTATAATAATGCCATAAAAGTGAAAATATTACTAAAATCGATATTTTTCCAATATTTACCTAAAAATAAATAAATTGAAAAAAATCATAAAATTTTATATTAAACTAATATTGATATCACAAATTCAAAAAATGATTTTCATTTTATAAAATCCAAACTAGAAGATTTTGAAATTTATGTTTTAAAAGAAAATTTAATATATAAGAAAAACACGTTCTATTGAAAAATGATATTTTTAAACATTAAGTTGTCTTAATATTTTTCCATATGAATTTATCATTTAAAAAATGTTAATATTTTAGTTCAATATGATATTTTAAAGTAGTAACATTTAATATATTAGGATAAATTATAAAATACTTAAGAACAAAGTTCTCTAAAAAAAGAAATATTACTTTTATACTAAATAAACTTTAACAAACAAAATTAAAAAATAATTATTTATATTCTAAAATTTAATTTTACTACCCCATTGATATTAAAATCAATATTTAAATTATATATATATAAAATATTTTAATAATAAAAATATTAATATTTATACAATATATATATCTATATTATAAATTAATATCATATTTATATTTTATTCTATGTTATATTATATTAAATTTACTACTTGACAATACACATTTTTAGTATAACTATTGGATATGTAAAAAATGTTTATATTTGAAGTGCTCATATTTACAATGAACATATTTATAATTTTCATATTTAAATATTATATATAGACTAACTAAATCATTTTCTCATTACACTCTAACTTCATAGGGAACACTTATTATTTCATATTTTTTATAATAATTATTGGATTAATCCAATAAATTAATTTTTTTAATAATAAAAAATAATTTTTCAATTTACTCTCATCCATTATATGTTTACCCTCTTCTATTATATGTTTTGTGAAAGCTAAGGCATTGATGATAAATTTGTGTTAACTATTGAAACAACCATAACTTATAAGTGATCATTCATGTAATGTGTATGATAAAAGATGTAGATGTGCATTAGAATAACTGAATGACCACATGTTTTCTCAAATGCACGACATATTAAAAAATTCAAAGGTATTGATCAACAATAATATCAAACTATCTAATATAGAGCTAATGGTGTGACTGAATAAACAAGTAAGAGACTATGTGACTTAGAGATCTTTCATAGTAGATCAACTATATCAACTAGATAGAATATGACAAAGAAAATATCAAATTTAAGTAAAACATTTTAGCCATAAGAAAAAAAACCATCAACGAAATGTTTATTCTATCGATCGTAAGAACAAACTGTCAAATGTATGCCTTATCAAAAGATCCAAAATAGGAATTTCTCTAAATGTTTAAGTGATTATGAAATGCCAATGTAGGATATCTAATGTAACCACTGTTGTGGTAGAAGACATGGAAAAATTTAAGTGGTCCATATCTAAAAGGTACGTATTATTTTATTATATCTTTATAATAATTAATCAAATCACTTTGTTGTGTAAAATTTAATCCCATGGAAAATGTTTTGTAAAATCACGACTTGGATGCCATTAATTAAATTCCTGCTTAAGGTTCACCACAAGGCCTCAAGTGTTCTCCCTATAAGATAGAGGATTTGAACCAGTAGTGATGGTATAAAGGTGTTATATTGGGGAGAATGTACCCTCATATTGGATTAAATAGTGGAAAAATTAACCAATCATAGTCCATAATAGTAATAATATGGGTGTGGAAGAAGTAAATAAATTGAAATATAATAATTCAATAATAATACATTAAGTTATATAAAATCATGAATAACCACGACATATATACTACACAAGTCACCCACTGATATGAACATACATGCAAGTGTACATATAAGAAACTAAAATAAAAGTATAGGGATCTGCCACTAACTCCGATATAGACCACATACTCGATCACTAGGAGACCACTCAGCTTCACCAACCTGGTCATAACAATCCACACGAGTAGATTCGATGGATCATGAAACATTGGGGCTTAACACAATATATCTATAAATATGTGCTCAACATGAAAAGAAGACATAGATATCTTCACACACCCTGAGGTGTATGTATAGAGTTGATACATAATCTCATTTTGGCGCCCCAATGATGAATTTATAAATCTTTTGTAATAAGTTCAGGCTCAGGAAATCTGCTCAACAAAGCCCAGATACTCCAAATCTATATTTTTTTATTTTTTAAAATTCATTTTTTGATTAAGTGGGAACCAAAAATATTTTATAAATAGAAACACAATTTCACTCCTAATATATACTGCATGTTCAAAATTCAACACCTATCCCAAAATTCAAAATTTAAACTGCCTTGTAGCTGGAACCATGTGATTTTCACATGTTCCACAAATAAACTGAGGTCACATATCCTGACCAAAATAATGGAACACCACCATGATCACTCAAAGCCATGAATGGCCATCATTATCATCCCCAAGACCTTCAAAATGACCATTATCTTACATCCAAGACCAGAATATCAAATTGCATCCATATCCAAGAGGTGTAATGAATAGTTCTAATTGAGAGAACCAAAGAAAATCTACACCATCACAAAAATATATACCAAAATAATGTCCAAGGCAATAATTGATCCATAGGTCTGTAATCCTGATCATATGAACATCCCATGAAAAGGAAATTGTGCTAGATTTCATACCAGTCATGTGTCGTATAATTAAGTAAATAATTAGGTCTGTAATAATGATCAATAAGACATTATTTTGAGAGCAGTAAAAATATTTCTGAGCATATAACGTCACCATAGTAAGATGCATTTATTAGTCGTAGTATCACCCTTAATCTCCTAAAATTATTATAATAAAAGATTCTAGGTAATAAACAAACATCTTGTTAATATTCTCTTAGCTGGATTCCAATCCACACAATCCTGGTAAATCCATTTGAATTTATGAATTAGAGGTCTCAGTCTATAGGAAATCTTGACTTCAAAACTGAGATAATTCCTTAGGGTTTAAAACTTAGGTCATATGTAAGGACTTATATTAAGATCAAAGTACATGATTGGAATCCATTCAATATGCATCTCAATATTATCATCCTAGAAAATCCTCGTGAGTAATTTATCAGTGCATCTACCCAAACCTAGGGATTATCATTTCTGTTGCTCATGGATAAGAGAATCATCCATTGAGTATATTTCAAAATGGTTGTGGTGTGTCGTGTCTAACCACCCTAAAAAATGATTAGGGGAACCATGTCTAACATCTGATCATTAAAGTATCAAAATATGGATCCCATGGAGAACCTTCAGGTATCCCATTAAAGAACAATCAAACATGTGGGCTGAAAAACTAGATCCCAGGAAATACATATGATAATCCCAAATAATATCAATTATATGTATTATAATCTAGAAAAATAATAATAAAATCTAGGTATCCTAATAAAAAATAATCAAAAGGATAAAAAAACTGGATCCGAGGAAGTACCTCTTGAAATACCAATATAATAAGGCTCTAAAGCCAGATCATAGTTAGTATGTTCAAGAATACCTATCAGAAATTGTATTGTGCCAGGATCATTCAACAAAATACCAGGAAGAACCACTAGAAATCATCACTATATCAATAGTAACCATGTGAATGCATAAATAAAAGAATGAGGGTGGAAGAACACCTAAAACAACCACTAATTCCACAAACCCATAGTCTTATAAGTTCAAAAGAGGTTCTAAGGTGACACCTACTAACATCTCTATCTATACCCCAATGCACCATATTAGGGTCGATCAAATACTATAGCACATAATGGGTCCCTTAAGTTAATACATAGGAGAGGTAAACTACTCTTGATACTCTATTTACATGGATAATCTTGGGATCCTCTAAGGTTGAACAGAAGTGAAGGAATCCAACTTGAAATCATTAAAAGGTAATGTAAATGGAGAAATCATGTATGGAATCCTCAAATGTTATGTAAATAAAGGTATCCTACACATGATCATCAAAAAGAGTAAACCAGTACAGGTATCCTACTAAGACCCAATTATGATGAAACTTAAGTGAAGGCATCCTATATGGGAAACTTATAATTTTTAAATTGAATGAGACACCCCTAAAGGAATCCTCTATGAATAATTTTCAAAGGTAGAGACATCCTACCCAAGAGCCTCTATGCTAGAGAATAATGTAAATCATCCCTAAGGGGATCCTTGGTCACTACTATCCTCTTGGGGTAATATCAAAGTGGAAACTTCACCTCAAGGGAAGGGATATATAATCACTGGTCAAGGGGGATAACTTGTTGAGCATACGAGGAGGCTATAATTCTTAGGATATTATAGAAAACATTTACTTGAAGAAACACCTCTTCATTATAGCTCACTCACCCCAAAACATCATATAGGAGTAATAAAATTACCTCAAGGGTTTTACCATCATGATATATATAGAAAAAAGTTCAAAATTTACTAATCATACATCCAATTATCACTTTGAGGTGTAATGATATGAAAAACCCTAAAGAGGGTTGCAAATGAGAAGTATATTATGTGTATACCCAAGTACGTGGTGTGTACTCTCAAATCAGAACATGGGAATATACCTCAATCAGGAGTGGAATGTAAAATCCATGTATATGACATGTAATTCAGGCACACAGTGTGTACCCTACATGGGGTACCTACTCGAGTACCTCATATGCCTTTACTATGTATATCGACCTAGACTTGTTCTTGTACATGACATGTAATACACCCATGGACTGGTCGTGTACTCTAAAGGGCCATGGGAACGTACTCGGGCTATCTAAACATATACATGGATACATTGCCAGAGAACTAGTACATGAGGTGTACTCCCAATATATATTGTGTACATTAAAAAATTCATCTTCCCTAAATGGGTTGAACACATGAAAAGTTTACTATGAACCACATGGCATGTAAACGGGTTTTCCAAAATACAAAACCACCAAATCATCCAGAAACACTGGTTTTCTTCTAAAAATATATAGACCGATCGTTAAGGGGTAATAAGTAGTAATAATGGGGTCTTAAATATATATAATGTTAAATCTACATGGAATTACTACATAAAATTAGAATGGCCTACATTTAAGTAGAATCCCTTGATGCGCCACACGTATCAACGGTCCATAGCTGTCGTATGATGATTTGGCTACTCTAGAGATTCATAGTGGAATCTATCTTACTCTACACCACATTATCCATCTCTCTCTATCCCTCTCCACTCCTAGTAGTTTTTATGTAAACTCACTGGGTGCATGGGTGAGAATAAAATGGAGAAAAGAAAAGAAATAATGAAAAAGAGAAGAAGGTAAAGAAAAGTAAACGAAAAAGGTGCTTGAGCTCAGGCCCAGTTCCCAACATAAGATTTGTGTTGCCTAGTAAGAACCCCAATTCCAGACTCATTAGGGAGACAAAATCTTAATAGAATTCACCATTCATAATATATGGTCGGACGAACTTGTTTGAAAAAATTAATATTCAATTATATATATATCTTAAATATTAATTATTTTCTGAAAATTTGAATGGTTCATAATTTCAAAAAACTAATGTCCCAGGGTAAACGAACAAAAAAGTAGTTATTAAAATTATCTATGGTAATCTTATAGGAGAAATGTTTATTTTACCCCTTACAATCTTCTAAATGCAAAAATTAATATTTCTATTAAATTTCACAGTTTTAAAAATAACGGGTCCTTAAAATATTCCCAACACAACCCTTCTGATTCTTAAGAAGCCTTGGTGGTGAATCAAAGTCATTCTCTCATACTGATAATCTACAAAAATATGCTATCTTGACAGTTCAATGGCCAATCTCATAGGGTTCACTACCCTCCCATCATTAAAGATATTCAACCATGATCAATCTTATACTCACCACCACATAATTATCATTATCATCTTCTCACAACTAAAGTTGGAATTTAAATCCCGACACTCCACCCATCATAGAACGCGATGACTAACTTGGGTAAGCTGCTCATACTAGACTAACAATTGAGAAGGATTAAATTTTTTCCCATTTCGATTTTTTGAGAATAACTTATACAAAAATGTCAAGATTTCAAATAAAAACATGGTTCCGAATTTCAAATGGCCATTCGTGTACTCCCTATAATATGTATTACCTTATAAAAACCCCCAATCATAACCACAACATGTTTCTTTATCAAAACATAATGTTTTATAAAAAATTATTGAAAAAATGATTCTCTCTCCCCTTACTCAGGATGATGTCCAGATATAGAGAATAATACCCTCTAAACTAAGAGTGTACTTAAATTCCATTGATAGTTATGTATATCTATCAATACGCCAAGGTAATATCAAAATAAGATATACATTCCTTTAAACAACTCCTGCCAGCACATATCCCAACAAGGTGGGTCTAGGTCCAGCTATGGTTCAACCGCCTCTTGGAACAAGATTTATCATCGATGTATCCTATACCATGGAGTAACATTTAACATTTTATCATAAAACTTGGGTAATAAGGATTTAAATATTTCATTTAAAAAAATTATTCCTTGGCTCACACATGACCACCCAATGATTGATGATTTAGACATTACCACACACAAATGATATGGACCTTTTTCTTTTTTTCAAAACATAATATGTGTAAAAACCTATAACACCCCATAATCACCTAACTCATACTCCGATGAGTCGTCTATTAACGAATCCAAGATGACCATGATACATGGAATTATAGCGTCATTAATCTGAAACCCCCCTTGGAACTCCTATTTAAAATCAATCACTCTAAGCATGCCATGATTTTCCATGGCCACACATCACATGGAACTATTATTTGAAATTAAAGAGTTAAATTCACAACTCTAGTAAATAGGGATAGGAAGCAAATAGTCGTTTATATCAAAAACAACCTTGAACCAAAAGCACCATAGTTTCCTTCTTAGTAATAGATTATATTATGCCACATATATTGTAAAACATGAGCTCCTATATGGGATTAGTCTCTACAAGAGAGTATAACCAAGCTCACTTCCTCAATGTGATTTCATAAACCATGTAAAACCCTCTCAAAGATTTCTCTTATAAAAAAAATCAAACTAAAGGTTTTTTAGTTAAAACTAAGGGTCTCTAGGACTACCGACTAGCCATTCTGTTCGAATATCATAGTAGGGTCACTATGTCTAACCACATATCTTAATGATCAAAACTATTTAAGGTAAAGAAATAATAGAGTAACATGTGTTAAAAATTATCAAGCATTATCATACTAGTTTTCTCATCCTCACCGAGCATCATTACAAGGGACTTCTTTAAGAGTATCATGATATAATGATGTAAAAATTAATTATGAAAATACACTCACTGGGAACTCATATATAGTAAAACCCCTTCAGGTTCTAGTTCAATATAAATGTCTAGGTATCTATCAACATCATAAAAAGAGACTATACTAGAAAACCACAATGAAGGCATCAGCTGCCAACAACAACCTATAAGGGTAAATATCATTTAAAATGTTCAGAAAGTAGAATGTCAATACCTTCTATGTGGAAAAACTCCTTATAGGTTGTGACAATTACTTTAAATAGCTAAACATAACAATAAATACACTACAAGGGTAAAAAACATGTGAACCATGTTCCATATCAATATATTAAGGTTACCACACCTCCTGTGCATGAGGAATGAGTTATCAGCTTCCCAGTTAAAAATATCACCATAGATCCATATGGAATGCCCTAAGAAGGAAATATATATAAAAGTTTGATCAATAGAGTAGAATTTCCATAATAACCTACACAAGAAAACATGATTTATGTTTCTTCTAACACATTAAATAATTGGAATTTTCTTCAATAAAATTACACATTAGCAGACCAACAACATATGGACACCATGTACCATATATGATGCATTATACACCTCTTTACATTGAAATGCAAGAGTCAAAATAACTCATATTCTCTTTCCAAAGGTACAAGAGTTAGAAATATATAATAAATTATAACCTCTAAAAAACATTTGCATTTTTAAAAGAAAAAATCATATAAAACTGTTACATTTCATACTAGGAATAGAAATCCCATATCCATGGAAGCCAGGATGTCTTTCCAAAATGAGTGTTATCGATGCACTAGTATGATATCCCTCAAAATATCTAACGCATTACTAATAATCCATTCTACCATATCCAAAATAGAAACACAGTCAGAAATGAACAACTTTGATACCAATTTTTAATGTCCCATCCCAAATGTCATTAATCTAGTGCTAAGAGCCAGTTCTCCAAAAGGCCTCAAGCATGCCTACTCATACACAAGTGGCTACCGACTAGAAGTGATCATATAAAGGTGGTATAATGGAGATAATATATCCCCATATAATTTTAATATATGACAGAGATAAATAAACATCATCTGTAATAGTAATGATCAGAGTAAAAAAGTAGTAAATAATCTAAGATATAGACATACAATAATAATTAATGAAATGTTATAAAATTTTAGAAAACCATGTCATACATGAAACAATAGTTACATAATGGTATGTCCATACATTTAAGAGTACATATAAGAAACCAAAATTAATGTATAAGGATCCTATAGTAAATCTAATACGTACCACATGCCCAGTCCCTAAGATACTATTGATTTACTCTAACTCTACCATAAAAATCCAAAGGAGCTTCTATGATTGATCATAAAACCCTAGGCCTCATCCCTATCTATCATGCAATCTATGATCAAACTAAAAAGTAGTTATATGGTTCACAAACACACTGTGGTGCATGTATAGGGGTGATAAATAATCTCATTAGGCCACCAAAATGATGAACCTATAAATATGATGTCATAAGGGTATAATTATAAAAAATGTTCAGCCTATCCAATGTACAAATGAATATAATATATAAAATAAATAATGATAAACCACTGTCAATCCCAAGTTCTATGAACCTGATCAAATGGATGATGTTCCATCACTTACATATACATATATATTTGTTTGTGTGTGTGTGTGTGTCTATATATATTCCCATATATATATATATATATATATATTTATGAGTAAGGAGAATAATAACATTAATCAACAAAATTCTATCCTTGGGTCCGAAATCCCAATCTTCTAGAAATACTATCAAAAGAGAATTTTTCTTGATGTTGTACCAATAAATCCATGAATAATTACGTCGATTCCCTGGCATGTAATCCTAATCAAAATTACCTTCTTAGTCCATCACTAGAAATATCTCTAAGAAAGTCACATCACCGTAGGGGTATACATGTTCTAGTCCTGGGACTACCCAAACTCACCTTTAAGCACTATAATAAAGGATTACATGTAATAATTAGACATAATATAAATATTCATTGAGCTATATGCCATACCACTATAGACATGTCAATCCAATCCCATTTATTAATCCCAGGTCTTGGTCCATTGGCGATCACAACACTGCAACTCAGATAAACCCAAAGGAGACAAGCCTTAGGTGTTCTGTAAGAAATTATCTATATATTTATGTACATTCTTGATATCCATTAAATGAACATCTCAACAGCCTCCTCCCAGAAAAACCTGACGTGTAATGTAATGGTGCTTCCACCCCACCCTAGGGCACATCCTCGGCATCATTCGACGAGAGCAGAATAATCCATCATGAATATTTAAAAAATGGTGTGGTGTTTCATGTCCAACCATACCAATGAAGGATGAGGAGTTACATTTCCAAAATCTGATCATGTAAGGCTCAATATCTAGATACTAAGAAATACCTACGAGAATCCGGATTAAGTAACAGTCAATCATGTTAGCTCAATAGTTGGATCCTAGGATGTACATCTGAGAATCCAAAATAATATCAATAATAAGTCTAATAAGTTAAACCCTAGGAAGCTTTCCAAATACCCCCATTGTGTTTGGCTCAGTGAGAAAAATACTAGTAACTATATATGAAAATAATAGCTACATTAACAATAACCATTTGAATGCATAAATAAAATAGTGAGGGTGGAAGAATTTCTAAAACCACCACTACTATCACATCCCCTTGTGCTTACCAGTTATCCAGGAGTTCTAAGATAGTATGCCCGACCTCCATTTCACTAGTTTAGGGTCAGTAAAATAGTGGGGTTTCTACTGGGTCTCTTATGTCAATACAATAATGTTTCATTAAACTCAGGATCCTCTAAGTTCATGGATAAACCAAGGCATCCCTCTTGGGATCCATGTAGTGAAAATATATGTAATGGAATCCTACTCGACATCCTCAACAGATAAGGTAAAAGGATGATTCCTACATAGAATCCTTGAATGGTAAGTAAATATTGTTATCTAATAGATCCTTATAAAGAGTAAACATGAGGAGACATCTTTCTTGGGATCCTCTAAGTTGAAACATAAGAAGAGGAATACTGTAGGGGATCCATATAAATGTTACAATGTAAAATTTATCACATTGAGAATACTTTAAAGATAAGGTAAAAATGTATATGTATCCTACTTAGGAGCCTATGGGTCATAGTATAAAGTAAATTCATCCCTCATGGGATCCTTGGTCATGAATAACATCATGTGGTAACACCCAACTCGCCATTTCACATCAAGGGAAGTGCTACATAGTCACTGGTAAATAGATATGCCTCATTGACCATATCTAATGGTGGGTATCACTCTCAGGAGATGATAGAAAACAGTTATTAAATGTATAACCTCTCTATTATTGCCCACTCTCCCAAAAATGTGATATGTGAGTCCTCAAATTACCCCAAGGGCTTCACCATTGCAATCTATATGTAAAAAGATAGTAATGAACTATAATATGTGAAATTATGAATTTGCAGTGTAATGATGTAAAGAAACCTAATATGGGTTTCAAGTGAGTAGTACACATTTTGTATACCCCAGTACACTATGTGTACTCTCAATTCCCCATAAAGTCTTATACCTATACCTAACATGGCATATAAAATCCATGTATATATAATTTAAGTGAGGTACACTACATGTTATCTATATGAGGTACCTTTTTTTTCCTCAGATGGTATGGTCATATATGTTGTCTTGGCCATGTACTTGTGCATGGCATATAACCCACATGGGGTTTGTCCGTGTACTCTAAATATCCATATGCCCCTACACGGGCTGTTTGGCCATGTACATAGCTAAATGGACAGTAAATTGTATATGGAGGGTACTACCTATACATGACATGTACTTTAGAAAAGTCATCTTCCCAAAATGGGTAGAACACATGGTGTGTGTTCTCTGAATCACATGGAATTTACATGGGTTTCACAAATGGAAGCCCCCAAATCATCTAAAAACCTAATCATTCTCCTCAAAAGATATAAAACTACCCTCAAGGTGTCCTAAAGGGTCATAATATGGCCTTAAAAAAAGAATGTAGTAAATCAAATGGGATATATGACATAAATGTAAAATCCTTACCTTTGGGAAGAATATTCTAAAGCATCATCCTTGTCCTTAGTCACCAGTTTCCGCACAATGATCCAATTCATCCAAACGACGTAGGGAGCACCTGTCGTACTCTATTTATCTCTCCAACTCTCACTATAATCTCCTATTCATGGTGATGGAAATCCTTGTGGGGGGGGGGATTGGTGGTGTGATAATCCATGGGAGAAATAAAAATAAAAACCGAAAAAGAAAAGAAGAATAAGAAAATAAAAAGAAAATGGGGCTCAAGCCCGAGCTTGAACCCCCAATAATAGTTTATTTATAAACTGGGAACCCCCCACTATGGAAACAATAGTAGAGATATAATCTCAGTCCAATGTTCCATTGATAAGATATATCCAAATGATTTTTTTCGAATAAAATTGTATTTAATAAAATATTTATTAAACAAAAAATATTCCATGAAAGTTTGATTTGTTTAAAATTACAACAAACTTTTTTTCCTAGGTTAATCACCCTATTATAGGGATAACAGAGTGGTAAAAAAAATATATTATGTCATATTATAAGGTAATGTGACCATTTTCTCCCTTATAAGTATCTAAAAGCATGAATTAAAATGTCTGCTCAATTTCAATGTCCAGAAAAGAACGGGTCCTTGCCAATTTAATGAACCATATATTACTGAAAATATATGAGGATTATAATAATGATTCATCTGTGAATATTTTTTAGATAATTTTTTAAAAGGAAACCAAATAGAATAAAGGTATTTGTAAACATTAATAGAGAAAGGAACAAAACACGCATGTGAAAAAATTAATTCCGAATTTCTTCCAAAAAATGACGAACATAGAAATTTCCTAGAATATAGGACATAATGATATATGATGCAAAAACTAAAACATCTGAATTTTTTTTTATATCTATTTGAAATCCGAACATGTTTGATAAGAGAATAACTTCATCCAGGATAACAAAGAAAGATACTTTGCTGCATGTTTTCTTAATTATTTCCCTAACTCAGTTTAATTTATTATCTATGTATATGTGCATTTTATTTATAACTATTAATAAAATTATCTCAAGTTTAAATGGTGAGTGAACGAATCTCTCTCTCTCTTTCCATTTTATATATCTATGATCCAAGAAAAAAACATAGAAGCGACTGATTCTCCTGGACTGCCTGCGAGAAGTTGTTCTATTTCAATTCTCACACAAAATATTAGGGAAGAGGATATGTGCTTGGAAATCCAAGTGTGTTGTTTTTTTAAAACCCAATAGAGGTAATGGATTAGATTATTTAACTTTACAACACTTGAAAACATGTTATTTCCAATTAGAGGGGATTACATCATCGATTGAGACTGAACACCATATTAATTTCTATCGTGTTATATTTTTTGTATCTTGTTTTTGTGTTCTTTACCTATTTTTTTATATTCTTATTGAATGATTTTATTTCTATAATTTATTAAATAAAAATATACCATTATAGTCATCCCAAACTGGTGTTATATATACTGTGATTAATACATATATATTTGTTTCAAAAGTTAAATGCATTTCTAAATTATTTTTAATTGTGCTATGTATGAACTTTTGAGAAACTCTTCTTACGATCCATTTATATATTTATTTTTTACTAGTAATTTTTAACATTTATGAGGATTTAGTTTTTAATTTTTTTAAACAGATATTTTTTTGGGAATTCAATTCACCCCCTCTTGAGTTGTCCACTTGGACCCATAATAATTTTTTATTTCATTTTTCTCTTTCGTGTTATAGGTTTTTTGAGTTTTAGTGATCCTCATGGTTGAATATGGTCTAGGATATTTACTATTCATAAATCTTTTTTTTTTCTTTTCTATTTATTTTCCCCTACTTAATTTTTTTCACATTTAAGGGATTCACTTCATCTGTGGTGAGTAATAATATACGATGTGGAGTACTTATAATTTTTTATAATGTCCCATCATATGAGTTAATAAAGTGTATTTAGATTATCTATTATCTCATAGGGTACATTTATTAAACTTTTTTAAATTCCTTTTAAAGAATATAACTTCCTTAAAATCATAGAAAAATATATATAATGACAATGATGATGATGTTGATGACAATGTATTATAAAACCTTAGGAATCAATGATATGTTTGAATGTCATATGATGGGTTAAATCCTAAATTTAAGGGAACATTAACCTCTAATTGGTGTTGAGATAATGGATCCATCTATAGGTAACAGTCTTAAATCATCCAAATGTTCATTGGTGAAAGGTCCACAACACACATATATCCACTGGTGGTAGTTCACTGGTATATATCGATCAGATAGTAATAGAACATTGATGTATATATATCTTATAATGTAAGGAAAAATTTATCCATACATCTACTGTAAAAGACTGGTGACATCTATACATATATTAATGTTAGGGTAATGAAATCTATATATATATTGATGATAGGATAATGATGTATTTCCACCCATTATTTAATGTCTATCAACATATATTTATTCATTTGTGATAGGATCCCAAAATCTTTCCATCCTTTGGTGAGAGGATATAGATCTACATCCATTAACTTGTGACATGATAACTATATCCAACCATCCATTGGTGATAGTCTAGATGCATATATCATTTTTTTCTGATGGGAAAATGTCATACATCCTTCCATTGGTAACAAGACAATGACATAAATCAATCTACTAGAAGAATGTTGGTGACAGGTATCCATTCAATGATGATAGAATCATGACATAAATATATATTATGGTGAACAAAAAGGAAATCTATCTATCAATAGTTGATATATTGGATATATACATACATATACTTGTGACATACCAACAACATACACTAATCAACTGGTGATAGGTTGAAAACATACACCGACCTACTAGTGATGATACAAAGACATACAACCATCCACTGGTGATAGGATAGTGATATCCATCCATTCACTAGTGGTAGTCCAATAAAATCTATCTATTAGCTGGTGATTGGTTGGTGATATCCACTAATCCATTAAAAACTAGTCAGATGATCTAGAAGCTTAGTTTTCAGGATGGGTAAACACATCAATCACCGCTCCGAATGGTGTTACACTCTAGATTGTGTTGCTCAATTGACATTAAAATATAGATTCATTGAATATAAGATCATATTAAAATTTAATTTACTTTTAACTTTTGATCAATCTCATTCTAATGGGTGTTAATCATGCCAAAGAAGTTGGTGATATAAAAAATATGACATTTTTAATTGAATATTTCAATGAATATAAACAAAATAAATAAGATATTCCTTGACTAGATAATAAAACACCTCATGTGATGATTCTATCCCCCATCCACTCTGTTTGGATGGATAATATCCAAACTTTCATTTTCATAGATTTAATGGTTTATCACCTCTATAAGGATAGTCTATAATGAAGGAGAATGTAAAAGAATTAGAAAACACTGGTGAACTGGATATCAAATATTTTTCTACAAAAAGTGTTTGATCGATCATATTTGAATATTTATAATGACAAATTTATGGATAATTTATTATTTTTCATTGATTTCCCTCAACACCCAAAAATGGCCTCTGATAGATACTAAGCTATTGAGACCCTTAACAAGAGTGGTTTTACCTAAAGTGTGATGGGGGACCCAATCACTCATGATCACTATTTCATACCCCCAATACCTATTACACTATATATGATACCTCTATAGAAACAACTATGAAGTGTCACCCAGTTTACCCTAGTAAGAATCTTCATTACTAGGTGAGAATTAATATTTTTTAGAATATATGCATGATGATTTGATGCAGACCCACAATGTTTCTCTATAGAAATTAGAGTTAATGTAGCCACATAGTCCCATACTGTGTCTAATAAAAGTAGGGGTAGGTTACCGTATCACTATTTCAAAATACTTCAAGAGTATCCCCCCCAAGAGAGAAAAAACCATACTCTCATTCAGGGAGGAGGATGGAGAAGTTGTCACCAACATCTATACAGCTACCGAGGAGTTACCCCAGAGGTATTCCATGAATTATGTCTATTTTCACTCCCAAATAACATCGATCACTCTATAGGTAGAAAAAACCATGATCACAGTTCTAGAACCCTATCACCGAGGAAAAGGTCAAACTGTAGACACATTAACCCTCACCTTTAAGGGAAACTACCAACCTTGATGTATATCTTAGAACACAAAAACTACACTCCTCTATATATTTAGTTACTCTAGGGTAATTAAGGTTAATGATATTCAAGATGCAATAACTACCTTACAATAGTTCTCTTGTGACCTTGATGTTAAAAATTTTCTCTTATAATGAGGGTTATTTGTATTGTCTTCAAATCCTTGTGTTCAAAATTAGATGGATGATAAAGAAATTTTCACTGATGAAGAAACATCACATGAGTATCTTCTCCATGGATATAAATGTCAATACAGAGGTCCTACCATTACTCATACCCAAATATCCTGAAGTGAAACAACTATGATAATTTTTCTACTAGTAACATTATTCATGGGTCTATTTATACTAAAATAATAGATAAAATTCATCCTAGAGAACTAGTAAAAATATATATTTACCAAAACCAAAAATATGATACTACCTTTAAGACCTAATATACCCAAATAGCTAGAGCCTGAGCTAGTGTCTCCGACTCCAATATAGTTAGTATATTTCCTAATAGTTGTGAAGACATCAACATACTAGGATAAATTTCTATTGATGAAACCCATAATAGGTCTTTCATCATAAACTGATGAATCCCTATCATTGATTTAATGGAATATAAAAAGGATACAACCATTTTTTCCACTATTGGATCATTTAATCTTGTGCGAGTTGTATGATTCCTTATGAATATTTACCATATTTGATCAAGATATGGGGAAACAACCAATTGAGGTGAGATAACTAGATAAACCATCTTTAAAAAATATAGCCTACCCAGATGGGATGTGCATGAAATTTGATGAAGATATGATTCGAATTATTTACTTCCAATTTGATACTTGTATTTACATTGTTTCTGTGTAGATAATGATGTAATACCTATCAAAACTCCCCTATAATTTAAGTGATACCAAGAATTACATTAGCATTATATGTATACCACATATCAAGTATGCAATAAAATTTTATCACACAAAATCTATTATGAAAAGAGTAACACATGAATGATTTAAAAATAAATTTTATATAGAATGTAATACACCCAACAACAATACTCTCTGAAACAATACTTTTCTATTATAATTATTCAAAAAAAACAGTTACAACCTATAAATTAAACATAATTTTTCTACTAATATAATTTTAATTTAAAAAAAGGTCTATAAACATGAGATTAGAAAGATATTTTGAGTCTGATAGGATCAACATAATTTGTTTATGAATAGTAAATTGACCCTTTTGAATTATTATGTTACCCTTATGAAAACAAATATAACCCTTGTGAATAGAAAACCAACCAAATGGATAGTAAAATCACCAATGAGAGTATAAATAAAATTTATGCATCTTATAAATGAAATTAAGGCATAATTATATAATTTTTCAAGTAAATAAATGTTTTAAAAATTATTATTTAAGTCTTAGTATTTTTATAAAACATAAATATTTATTTAATTTTTTAAATTAATTTAATGAATAAAATGATAAATTATTTTTATAAAATATAATATCAAGTTAATATTTTGTTGTATTATGTTTATAATATAATTTTATGAGACCGTAGTTAATTTTTTTAAAGTGTCATAAAATTCGTTACAATTTTTTTTTGATAAAATGATGTTTTTAATTAAAAAATTAATTTCTAATATGTAGAAAATTATTTTAATAAAATATAGTTCATATTTTAAATATAAATATTGAAAAATAGTTAGAATGAATTTTTGGTATTTTTTCCCTGAAATAGTTGAATTTTTAGCGAATAGTTAAAAATATAGTTTTGAGGAAAGTACTTATTTTGTTGTAGTGTCAAGAGATATTTTTGATATAAAATTTATTTAAATTTTGGATTAAATAAATAATGATTTTATAAGAGTAATATTGTAAAATAATAATTCAAAATATGTATGTTATGATTTATTTCATGATAGATATAAAATTTATTTTCAGTGCCGATGCAATGCCCGTGCATCATTATAAATGTCAAATTTAGTTCATTATAAATAATTATCGAGTGTTAAAAGTTATCCTCCTAAATTTTTATTAAATATAATTTATTATTTATTATTTGATATGTAAAATTAAAAATTTGAAGTTATATAATATTAATCTTATCTAAATGCTAGTGCAATGCTTACGCAGGGAAAGAAGAAAAATAAATTTAAGAAGATTTCTTGACCTGTATATGAGTGAATATAAATAATGAAAAAATATAAATTTTTTTAACCTAATAAAATTATTTTTATGATAGTAATTTATTTTTATTTTTCATATAAGAAATAACTAAAAATAATGATTATGAAATTCTCATGCATTGTATATTCATGAATAAGAAAAATGAACAATGTTATTTTAAATAAAATTATAATAATTATTAAATGACTCATATTTTGGATAAAATGTTTTATGAAATAAATTTTATATCATAAATATGTTTTTATTAAAAATTGTGATATTTTGGACCCAAAATATTTAATTTTACGCCTTCATAATATTTCATTTTAAAAGGAATCCAAGTTGTCACATAATAGTTTTTAATTTGTAAAATACTGGATTATGAGGATTTACAAAAGTTTCGTTAAAACAAGAATTTTATTTGGAAATCACATAAAATTATATTTCGCATTGAAATTTATTTTTAAATTTTAGACAATAAATAAATACCATAATGGATTCCACAAAGATGATGTTGTATTTATTTAATCAATGAATAAATCAAGTCAATAATATTAAAAATTTAAAAATAAATTTAATTTTCTGTTTTTAAGCTAATTCATGGTTTCTACAGATTAATTTTATGTTTCTATGATATAATAAAATCTTTTATTGGAATTTAAAACTTTTTTTGATGTGTTTCATGTCATAAATATGAGTAGTATTTATTTTGACAAAAATTGTTTTTTCATGAATACATTATTTTATTAAATTTTCTAAAAATCAAAAATTTATAAGAAAAGTAAAAAAAATTATAATATTACCTCTAAAACATATTCCCATTTATTTTTAGAGTTTTTTTGATTCTTAAACCATATAATATGTTTTTTAAAATAATTTTAGTAATTCCTATGTTACCTCTCACTTCACTTATAAAAGGAGGCAACTTCCTTCAAAAATTACATAACCTTAAGACTTATTTTTCATAAAAACTCTAAAAAATTACCCCTAATCATCCCTTTACACGTTATTAGGTTTTTGGTTTCAGAAAATACCACACCCAAGATCCTTAAGAATATGTTTAATGAGAAATTTTCAAGAGGTGAGATTCATTCTTATTACCTTTAAAATTCCTTCTCATTTATACCTTATCCCTAAGTCTTATCCAATGATTCATGAAAACCCCAGTATCATATATATAATAGAATGAATTTGTTTTTATATTATATTCTTTATAAAATCTCTTATTTTCTTATTTTCTCTTAAATAATTAAATTTTCATCCATAGAGTGTCAATTCATCGCCTTTGTAGATGATGAGTCTTCCTTTCACTTTACATCAATCAGGAGAAGTCTTAATTCACATGTAATTGTTTAAAGTTATATATATATATATATATATGATATCAGTTTATTATTATTATTTTTTGATAAAGAATACCACAATAAACAATCCTTGGGAACCATAAAAATAACACACCCGAAACAATAGAAATAATAAAATATTGTTAATAAATAGGTGGAAAATATTATAATAAGATAATATAAGGTATTATAAACCTGAGTTTAGTTCTGCAATAAGTTAATAACACTATTAAAACCATTATACAAGTGTTTTAAACAAATTTGATGGAAGTATAACCCGAGGTAAGGGATAACATAACTCAATTTCCATTCATTGTGTCAAACATCTATGTAATTGTTTTTTTAAAAGAGTATGTGTGAATGAAATGTGATTGTTTTATATATTATATCCACTTATATATTGTGGATTTATATTTTTCAGACATAATTATTTCATTGATTTTTAATCATACTAATGAGACAGTATTTGTAAGGGTTAATTTCGCAATCTCATTATTATATAAGACTATTTACACGTAAGTATTTGTTATGATGTATTTATCATCCATGTCCATGTTTTTAAAAAATATTTTAAAAATTAATATTTTTAAGGTTTTATGTATGAAATTTTTAAATAAAACATCATTTTAAATGTTTTAAGGATTTATTCTTCTAAATCATTCTCATTCAAGTCCATATTTTTAAAATGAGTTTTATAGATTTATTTATAAGGACATGTTAATTTTATAATGTTCATTTTTGAATTTCTCTCAAATGATTCAAATTGGAATGGGACACATTGATTAAAAAATATCTCTTAAAATGTGTTTTTTAAATGTCCAGGTTTTGAATAATTGATTTCAAGTTAAAAATATAATTTTAAAAGTAAATTTTAATATTTTTATAACAGTATTTTCATCTATTTCAAAACTGTTATTAATTTTGATGATAAATTGGGATTAATCATTTAGTAAATAATATTTAATATTTTATTGTTTTTTAAAATTACTTTTACTGTGGATGTTCTATAATGATACCATTCACCATTTTAATCCAAAAGGTTAGTGTTTATGTTTACTGATTTTGTAAAATTATTTACATTTTATATTTTAGTTTAAATATGAATAAAAATGTTAAATATGTTTCACCAACATTATATGAGGAATGCATTGGACTGAGTAAGTGTCTGGTGGGGCCCGATATTTCCCCTCAGTGCATTGATAGGTCTCATGAGAAAAACTAGTTGGTGGTTTTTCATATTTATGAATGTTATTTTCATGAGGCCTTGATGTTATGAATATGATGTCCCAAATTATACATCTCCTAATTATAAAACTTGTAATTTATAGTACATGTGATTATTATACTAGTATAATATCAACAGTTTTGTTTTGTTATGGAATTAGTTTCATCTTTTATTCCTTCAAAATTATGCTCAATATTATATTTTAATGACATTTGTTATTTCTTTATTCACGATGATATATTATTTATGCTTCCATTTTATTACAAACCCTTACTGATTATTTGAGCTCAACCCTTTATTATGTTTCCTTTCCCCGAGTTATGAAGAGGAAAACTTTGAATATTCTTTCATGGATGATGTTTATTTCATTTTATATTGTATAATGTTTTATTTTCTTTTCCTAATGTATTATGGGTATCTTGAATGTAATCTTGACTTCTAAGGCTACTAAACTGACCATTCCTTTGAGTTTTAATTCAATTTAATCATGACAATGTAACCAAATAATGTATCGAATTCCGTTTTCTGGGGTTAGGTAATTTCAATTGGTGTCAAAGTAAGTTCAATAAAAACCATGGAAATGTGATTTAGAAAACATATATTAGAGAGAGTAACCCTAAGTTAGTCTTTAAGGATAATCATAAATGAACATCCTAAAATTTTGGTAAGGTATAGATTTTATGAAACATCCTTGAAATACATCACTATCTAGATTCTACTAGTGGACGTGGTTCTAGAACAAATGTATCTAGGGGAAAAAACCCAAACATGGTGTTCCAATCAGGACTTAGGGTAACTTGGTACATAACAATGGGCCTTACTACAAACATGGTTTGACACCCCTAGGGTATATGGTAATGATAATTCACATTTTCTTTACATACCATTTGTATAGATTTAAAAGTAAATATATCCCCAGAGAAACCATGTTTATGATTATGATATTAGGTACACATAAAAGTTTTAGTTTATTTTATGTATTTAACTAGTATTGTAATTATGCATTATCATTCATAATTTTATGAACTAATATAATATATTCCATTATTTATAAATTATTCTTTAGTGGAAGGAATGAGATATTCATCAGTGCACATGATCCAAACAATAATAAGGATTTTTCCTTTTATAGTGTTATGCCAATTTCTCAAAGGGAACTAGTCTTGAAAAAAATATCATTATCTGAGGAGATAATATCATGTCATATGATGATTTAGAAAGTGGTTTCTAACTAATATGGCTTTAGAAGGAAGAAAGGGAATAAGGGAAAGACTAGAAATAATATAAATAAAGTGAAGAATTAAAAGAAGTATTTTCCCACTTGTGATTATTGTGGAAGGAAACATCATGATAAATTATTAAGAGGGAATATTCCTTAATTATGAAGAAAAAAATTCCACCATGCTCATGATTGTAAATAAAGGAGGAATTTTTTCAATATTCAGTGGTTCAACTATAAGTATATGGGGAACTATGAAAATCATTGTCCCAAGAGTCTAGTAAATATAGTTCATAAATGTAAAAGGGATCATGGTCAATATTTTTTTTACTACAGTTGAAATGGAATAAGTAAAGTATTTGTGTTATTAGATCCAAGAATCATGTTATTCTAAAAAGAGTTATAATATACATAAGGATTGTGATGTAGTACTATATCATTATGGATTTAATAATATATGTTGAATGGTACCAAGGAATAGTTACTTAATAGTATGTTAATATCTTATGAAGGTATATGGATTTGAGAAAGAAAACCATTAAAATATTCATGGTAATATGATATAGATTTTGCAATAAAGAGATGATTTATTTGGACAATGTAAATTGGATAGCACTTAATACTTTGGATCTATGTAATGGACTGTCAAAAAAGTGGTTTGTGATATTACTAATAGAGTCTACAATATTTTTTATTTAAGGAATATATCCAATATCATATGGTTCACATAAGGAATAAGGATTCACGGGTGAATTAAATAAGTTTTTATCGTAATTCAAGTTATTACCAAGCTTCAAGAGAATATAAGAAGAATGTACAGACATGTTTATCTATGATGATTAATAGCCATTTTATGTTGTTTAATAAATTAATTATAGAAATTCAATGACCTTCTTTGTAAAGTTATGAATGAAGTTATTTTGGAACTGTTAACTATTTATTAAATGGATGAATTTGATATTTGGAAAAGGTTTTAGAGATTTTTAATCCCTATGATATAACTTGTTCGATGAAATGAAGAAGGAATAGTTAAAGGCATAACCAATGGATACGATTTTGTTTATATAAACTTGTCAAGTACTCATATTTCATTAAATTATTTTATAGTGAAATAATTTATCAACTTTTGGGAAGTGATATTAAAAAAAATGTTTTCCTAGAAGTTTTATTTCTATGCAAGTTTTCCAAAAAGTATTTTCTTGTTTCAACCTTTTTTTTATTTTTTTATCAAATTGAAATTTCAAATTTTGAGAATGTAATTTAATGAAGGAGGAGAGAAAGTAACACTCCAAGATTTAAAAATAAATTTAATATTGAATGTAAAGCACACAACTCTCACTCTCTATGAAACAACAGTTTTTTTATCATAATTATCTAAACCAAATATTTTACAATCAAATCATTAAAAATATATATATTTTTTGATTTTTGATTTGACATTCAAAAAATGGACATACATGGTTGTGATTTGTAAAATATTTAGAGTATTATAAGATCAACTTAATTTTTTGGTGAATAGAAATTTGACCATTTTGAATAGTAATGTTACCCTTATAAATAGTAATATGACCCTTAAGAATAGAAAAATGGTGAAATGAATAATAACATCACCCAGGAGGGTATAAAAACAATTAGGCATCTTAGAAATTAAATTATGATATAATTATATCATAGTATAAGTAAATAAATGTTTTAAAAATTATTAATTAAGTATTAATATTTTTATAAAACATAAAAGTTTATTTAAAATTTTATAATTAATATAATGATTCAAAAGAAAATGTATTGTCATAAAATAGAATCATAAGTTAATATATTAATGTTTTATGATTATAAGATATTATTATATGTTATTAGTTAATATTTCAAAGTGTCATAAAATTAGTTAATTTTTTTTTGTGTGAAAATGATGTTTTTAATTAAAAAAATAATTAATCATATATGAAATATTATTCTAATAAAATATAGTTCATTTTTTAATTTTACATGTCAAAAAAATTTTAAGATGAATTTTTGTGATTTTTTTTTGAAATTGTTGAATTTTTATAGAATAGTAAAAAATATAGTTTTGATGAAAATATGTTATTTTTTTGACAGTGTGAAGATATATTTATGATATAAAACTCATTAAACATATA
Source organism: Viscum album (assembly GCA_963277665.1). Taxonomy (NCBI): domain Eukaryota; kingdom Viridiplantae; phylum Streptophyta; class Magnoliopsida; order Santalales; family Viscaceae; genus Viscum; species Viscum album. The sequence continues at coordinate 1,442,578,496 of OY728159.1, forward strand.
GAATAAATGAATAATGACTTTATAATGGTATTATTTTATTAAAATAATTCATAAAATTCCTGCAATAATTTATTTCATAAAGTGTATGAAAATTGTTATCAGTGCAGACGCAGTGCCTGCACAACATTAACAATGTGAAATTTGGTTCCTTATAAATAATAATTGAGTGATGAAAACTATTTTCACAACTTTTTATTAATTATAAGGCATTATTTATGTTTATAATATAAATTTTAAATTTATCGTTATATAATATTAATCTTATCGAAATGCCTGTGGAATGCATGCACTAGGGAAGAAAATAAAAAAAATAAAAAATTTAAGAAGTTTTCACGACATGTATATGATTGAATATATATAATTTATGAATATAAAACCTTATATTAAACCAAATTAATTTATTTTTATATTATTTAATTATTTTTATAGTATTTATTTATTTTTAAATTTCTAAACATTATATAATCAATATTTATACTTATGCAACACTAATGTAGGGCCTGTACAAGGATAAGAAAAATAATCGAAGTGTTTTTAATTTAAATTATAATAATTATTAAATGAACCATATTTTTGCTAAAACTTTTTATAAAATAAATTTTCGACAATTAACAAGTTTTTATTTAACTTTTGGACATTTTTTACCCACATGAATAACTTTAATGGCTTCACAATATTTTATTTCAAAAAGAAGTCAAGTTATCACATTATAGCTTTTATTTTTTATAATATTTTAATATGAGATATTCCAGATGTTTTATTCAAACAAAGAATAGTATTCAGAAATATAATAAAATTATATTTCTCATATAATTTTATTATTAATTTTTAGAAAAAAATATATACCATAATTTCATTCACAAATACTATTCGGTATTAATTTAATTAATGAATAAATCAAATTAATGATATTGAAAATTAAAAAAAATATAAAAAACTAGTTTTTTAAGCTAATACATATTTTCAACATATGAATATGATGTTTCTATGATTTAATAAAAAAAGTTATTCGAATTTAAAACATTTTTTTGTGGTGTTTAATTTCATATTTATGAACAGTTTTTGTTTTGACAAAAACTGTTATTCCTAAATAAAATATTTTATTAAATTATTTAAAAATCCCAAAATTATTGAAAAAAAATCCAAAAATGATAATATTACTTCTAAAATTTTATCAAATTTATTTTTAGGATTTTTTATGTATTAAAACTTATAATACTTTTATTATATTTTAATAGTTTGAGTAATTCCTAAGTTACCCATCACATCACTTATGAAAGGAGGCCCCTTCACAAATTTCATAACCTTAAGCATTATTTCTCAGAAAGAATATTCAAAATTCCGTCCTCTAAATCCTTTATCACATTATTGTGCTTATGGTCTCACAAAAATATCATTTCGAAGATCCTAAAGGATGTTTTAAAAGAGAATGTTTCAAGAGGTAAGATTCATTCTTATTCTCTTTCAAATTGTTTCTCACTTCTACCTTATACCTACCTCTTATCCAATGATTCCTGACAAACTCAATACCATATATATACTATACTGTGTTTTGTGTCTATGGTATGACTTCATAAAATCTTTTATTTTCTTCTTTTATTCTGAAATATTGAAATCATCGTCCCTAGTGTGTTAACTCACCACCTTCGTGGATGATGAGTTTTCGTTGTCATTTAACATAATCATGGGAAGTATTAATTCACATGTAATTTTCTAAATATACCTATATATCTATATATATATTATAAATTCTGGATTATTTATTATTTTTTACTAGGAATACCATAATAAACTGACCTGGGAAAGCATGACAAGAACACACCCGAAACAATGGAAAAAACAAAATATTATTAATAAATGAGTGGGAAATATTATAAGAAGATTATAAATGGTATTATAAACATGGGTATAATTCTATAATAAATTAATAACACCCTTAAATCCATTATAAATGAATTTTGAATTTTTTTATGGAAATCAAACCTAAGGTAAGGGATATCTTTACTCAATTTCCATTCATTGAGTTAAACATCTATGTCATTAGTTATGTTTTTTTCCAATAATATTCATGAATGACCTTTGGTTGTTTTATACTGTATACAAACATATATTTTGTGGTTTTATATTTTTCATACATAATTATGTCATTGATTTTTTGTTACTATAATGGTATGATCTTTGTAGAGGTTAATTTAAAAATCTCATTATTATACAAGATTGTTTACACATAAGTATTTATTGGGACATATTTATCATTCATTTCCATGTTTTTTTAAAAATATTTTAAAACGGAATCTTTTTAAGGTTTTTTGTAAGGAGACTTTGAATAAAACATTAGTTTAAATGTTTTGAAGATTTATTCATCTAAATCATTCTCTTTCATGTCCATGATATCCATACGAGTTTTGTGAATTCATTTATAAGGATATAAATATTTTAAAATTTTAATTTTAAAAATTATCTCAAATGATTCAATGTGGTGTGGGAAATTTTGATTTAACGACCTTTTTTTAGATGTCTTCTTTTTAAATTTGTGACTTTTGAAAGAATTATTTAAAAGCCAAAGGGTATTTTTCTCAAGAAAAATTGATGATTTTATAAGAGTATTTTCATCTATTTCAACACCATTATTGATTATTTTGATTCATTAGGATTAATACATTATGATATAATCTATTATATTTTATTGAATGGTTTCTGATTAGTTTGATTGTGGATGTGCAATCTTGATACCATTCACCATATCACTTCGAATGGTTAGAAATTATTTTTTCTGATTAGAGAAACTTATTTAAATTTCATATATTAGTTTAAATTTGAATATATATTAAATATATTTCACCCCTTTCATATAAGGAATGCATTTGAATTAGTAAGTGTTGGGTGGGGCCCACTATATCCCCTCAGGACATCGGTAGGTCTAACAAGACAAACTTGTTTGGGTTTTACCCATTTCTGTATTGTATTGGCATGAGACCTTGATGGTATGTTTATAATGCCCCACATTATGCATACCCTCATTATCAAAAAATTAATTTATAGTTCATTCTATAATTATACTAGTAGAATATCTATGGTTATGTTTTATTGTGGAATTATTATCATCTTTTATTCTTGCAATATTATCCTCAAGATCATAATTTAAATTCATCCATTGTTTAATTATTCACCAGGACTTATTAATTGTAATCCCATTGTATTTCCTACCCTTACTAAGCATCTCATATCTCCCATTTATTATGTTTCTTTTACCCATGTTGTGAAGAAGAAAACATGAATAATCACTGATGGATGTAGTTTATTTCATTTTATATTGTATCATGTTTTATTTTATTTTACCAATGTATTATGGGTATGATAAATGTAATATGGTCTTATAAGAAGGCTAAAGTGATTTGACTTTTGGGATTCCATTCCTTATAATCATGAAAATGTAATAAAATAATGCACCGGATCTGGGTTTCTGTGGTCGGGGTGTTACAAAAATAGTTCAACCTTATTATTCTATCAAATGTGGGGGCCCTTGTTTAGGGAAGCACTGCAAGAATATTTAATATACTTGAATTTAATACCTTGGAACTATTAAAAAATTTATTGTAGATTCTGCTCCCAGTGTTCAGAATTCAAGGATGGGTATAATATGCATCCCTTCAGATCCACCCTCTAATTCATTTATGGGATGATTTAGAGGGTTTGATGCAAAATACCTCTTACAAATTGTCAATGGGGGGAGTAATGCAATGTTGTAAACTTTAGTGGTTCATTGAATCCATGAGAATACTAGTCTCTCTTTTCTGAAACATTTTATATCTTTATATGGTTAAAAGAGATGATACTAATAACATCAATCCATTGAAAGGGTCATCCAAGAATCCATTCAACTATATAAGAGTAGAGATATAAAATGGAAAATATTTGTTAAATATTTACCAACCCTAATCTCAATCCTACCATGATCAATGTTGGACATGTTAAAGTCCCCTGTCAAACCATCCCACTTCATAATAAAGGCTTGGGATGAAAATAATGTAATAACTTTACCCATATCTACATCACAAGGAAATCCCTAATTAATAAATATAATGAAATTTTAACAAAAAAAATAAAACCCAACCCCATAGTTATGGGGAAATTTTTATACCAACAAAAATGAGCACCAAGGACACCTGTTATAGAAGAGGTATGGTTTGGGATAACGCCCCTTAATGGATGTTAGTGTTCTTTAGGTAGGACGAATCCTTACCCGTTAGTTATCATCCTAAATGCGTCCCCAAAATCCATTCATTAAAGGAGGTAGGGGAAACCCTCATGATTATGTGTTGTTTTGAATCCTTTGGAATGAGGAAAAATATTTCATTATGAGAAATGGTGAAATTAAAAAGGGGTCATAAATTAGCAAGTTCTTTCCTTTTTCCAAATGTGATGAATAATTAAAATGATTCATATAAAAGGTATTGTGGTCAAAATGATTCCCTATACAATATGTATAATGAAGATTATATAATATCCTAAAGGGATGATTTAGTAGGTGTTATAATGGTCGATGTTGTTGAATTAAACCTTGAGAATGTTCCAGGAGGGGAAGACCCTTGTTTTGAAAATCATCTGCACACCAAAGTTGAAGATCTAGGAGTGAGAACCCAAAATTAGTGGTGGAACCAAGGTATTGGGTCCCATATAAAGGTTTCATTTCCAATAAATCAGTACATACCATGACATGATAAAAGAAAATGGATTTTTGAGACCTCAAACCATCCTATGCCTGAGAATATTGAGATACTCACAACTATGTAAGAACGTTATAAAGGTAATATTGAAATTGAAATACATCAGTGATCTAATGATGATCTCTCTCAGGGAAATAACCCAAATGTTGATTAAGTTCAAGAAGAAGAGAAAACCCTAAATTTTAACAATCCTCAACATTAGAGGGGGAATTATCATATGAAAATTTTAGTACAATCCTTGAAATCTAACTATAAACCTCAATAGACTATCCATATAATATCATCCTCTATGAACTTCTAGGAGTTTCACCCTTCAAATTATTAATCAAATCATCATAGGAGAGTAACTTTAACACCCCGAGCTTCCACGATACACTTCTCTTTCAATAATGCAATAGCTTGCACTGTACGCAAGTTCGAGTTCTAACACACCGCGACTAATCAAAGTTGTCGTTATGAATAGTAATAGCAACTTTTTAAAATTATAGAAATTTTATACTTCAAAATGGACTTCATTTTTTATTCGTAATATCGAAATTATCCTAAGTTGATTTTTTTGTAATTTTCTGAGAACTTCCATTTTTCAATGAATAGTGAAAAATACTTAAAAACAACTTTTTTAATAAAAATAATTTATAATGATAAATTATAATATTTAGTGGTTTTAAAGTATAATTATAATATATTTTTACCATTATATCCAATGGTGTTCATTTGAATTAATTTCACTTTGAAATTGGACATAAACAATTGTCAATCTTTTGATATATATTGTTTCTTAAAAACACGCTATTTGTTGTGACAACGGGAATTAATTATAAAATTAATTAATGAAACTTATATGTTTGGAATTTAATAAAATTGATATCATTTTTGAATTCAGAATCTCAATTATATCTTAGGGTAAAATTTTGGCATTGTTCTGAAAAACTTCAATTTTTGATGAATAGTGAAACCTCTATGTGGTAGTTAAAAAACAGATTTTTCATTTAAATGAAACATTACCACTTCTGTGATTTGATTTTCAAAAATCCAGCATACATGGTTCTCATTAGGAATTAAAATGTGGTTCAATGGGATTAAAATAATATTTTGGTGAATAGTAAGTTTTATGTTTAATTAATCACGATTAAAGGTAATTAGTGTAATTTAAGGTAAAGATAATGTTATAATAATATGAAATGACATTTACACTTATCATACCCTATTGGATGGGTCATTTCCGACCAGGAAAATCCATGGGTCAACTTGGGGACCCCATGGAGCCACTTTGGTAGGAAAATGACATTAAAAACTTTTTATTTAATGATAAAATTTAAATGTCACAAACATGAGTTGTTTTACTATAAAAATTTTTAAATGGGGTTATACAAGTCATATTTTTCCTATAAATATTCATTAGAAATATAAAAAGATTTCCTACACCATGTTAATTTTCTTATAAGTTTTTGACATTAAATAAATTAAAATTTTTTCTACACAATGATGATGCAACGATTGCCTCATTAGTTAAGGATTTAAATAAAATGAAAAGATAATGTAAAATCTAAGGCATACACTTGTCAAAAACCTATTTTATGAGTATATTTAGAACCCTTATCACCTTAGCCTCGAATGATATCATTCTGGGACCTTTATAATCCGAAAAGAGTTTCATAATAACGTAACATTTCAATCTTTCCAAGAGTGCCCCTTCTCTTCTCTTATAAAAGGCCCCCACCTCCACCACCTTATTCACACCATCAAGCCATTTGGATCGGCCAACCTCTGCCCAAATACTCTCCCAACTTCCCTCTCTTTGTCCTAGAAGCCTCACTTTGGGCAGAACTCTTTTCAAGGAAGCCTTTGGCTCAAATAAAAAAGAGTTACCCTATTTTAAGGCAATGTCTTCTCTTATGTTATTTTGTTTTATTTTGCTTCTCCAACCCCCTAAACTCTTTTTATTAATTTCTTTTGTAACAAAACCAGTATTATAAATATACTAGGATGTTTTTATAAGATGTATTCGAGCTACACTTACACACACCTACATCTAAGGGTTAAAGAACACACTGTTTCTGTGGATGATGAATTTCTGCCTCACGAAACAATTATTATTCAACACTCATATAACACATTCAAAGGTGGCCATTAAGATGTCACTATATTTATATATTATATATAATATGTTTATGTTTTACTAATTCTTCTGTATTTTTCATTAATTGCATACCTTTATGGTTTCCATTATGGGTAAACATGATATTTTCATTTTAGGAAGTGCAGACTACCGCTCCCTCAAAGTGATTTGAATCGTTAATGCCATATGTGGGATGTATAAAGGATTTAGTACATGGTATTATACATTATATTATACTGGAATTATAGTATACCTTTATATAATTATAATTTCATTCCATTAAATATGAAATAGAAATGAAAGTAGCATTCATACGTACGTACAACTTACCATCTCCATGAACAATGCATTTCATTTCTTACCTCTAAATGTTATGTAATATTATAAATGAATGTATATAATGAATATATATGATATATATGATATCTAAATCATTAATATAATTCTGGAGATAATGGATATTCTACCACATAAAAAAATTGTAATTATAAGAAGTTTATTGTTGACTCAAGTACCAAATATCGACAAAACGACCGTTATTAACTTAAATGACTACATAATTTTCTAAACATTGTAATAAGTGATATAAAAGGGATAATGAACTTGAAAAATGTTCTTAATCAAGTATAGATTATCTCCAGTTTTTATTCAGTAGGTTAAAGAACGGTCGAGTCAAGTCGGACACAAGGTAAGGGAACTTCTTAACCCAATTTCCATTCTTTGGGTTAATCTCCTACTTTCAAATTATGTCATGATATTATTATGTTCTATCTTGTATTTTTACTTCCATTATGTGTAATTATAGTGAATACACATAATATATCTATTTTATTTGAAAAATTATCTTTGTAAAGGACCTCGTCTCAATCTTCATTCATTGAGGCATATTTTGTTTCATACTCAAATTTATTTTATACGGTGTATAAACCCCTTTGACTTTTACATTTATTCCAAAGGAATCTTTTTATATGAAGAGTTTTACTAAACAACAAAAAGGGAATGTTTTTCTTGTCATATATATGCTGCGACAATGACTTCTCCACCGCTGTGACCATTATTTGAGTTTCATCTTCTCTACAAGCCATAACTTTTTTTTAAAATGAAAAATAAATAAAACGTTTTAATTTTATTTTATTTTGGTATTGAAAATGGTTTTGAATGAGTTTTTATTATCTCAATGTGTTGTATTTATATCTATTGATTGAAATGTGGAAATGTTATGTTTCCTTTATGCATGTTTTATGTGATACGATTATGTTAGGGTTTATGATATCTTTAAACCTATTCATATGAGGAATTCATTGGACTTAATAAGTGACGGGTGGAGCCCGCTATAGCTCGTCGATGCATCGGTAGGTATTATGAGACAAACTAGTGTCTTGGAACGAGGCCTTGACAAAATCTTATTTGTAGTCTTGGCACGAGGCCTTGGCTACGTGGTTATGATAGTCTGGGATTATGCATTCCATCATTCTGAAAGTGGTTATTGATATTGCAGGTGATTATTCGACCAGTAGAGTATCCATGTGAAGAAGTAAATGGCATTATCTCATTTTACTTTTTCCATATTATGTTTAAGTTCATGTTTAAAAGGCTTTTGTTTTAGTTACACATTGCCTTAAATGTTTATGTTTATTTATAAAATCTTCCGCTAAACTGTTATCCTTACTGAGCATCTGAGCTCACCCCTTTCAATGTTTTAATATTTTCCAGGATGTGAAGAAGTATTTTATGAATGACCTGCAGGGATAGTCAGAATAGGATATGAGTGTGGACTATGGAGTCTTTGTTATTGTAGATTTTTTTACTTTATGATGTAATGTAATACTTATGAATGTATCTAGTGTTTCCAAGGCTACTAAACTAATCGGTCTTTTGAGACTTGATCTTTTGTGATCATGCCAATGTTACGCAATAATGCGCCGACTCTGGGTAACTGGTGTCGGGGCATTGCAGTTGGTATCAGAGGCATTTTAGTACTAACCTTGGAAGATAGATTTATATAAACTCTGATTAGAGAGCTTATCCATAAGATAGACTTTGAGGATAAGTATAAAAGAACTTCCTAAATTTTTTTTGTTGTAGAGATTTTGTGGGTTTTTTGAGAAATACATACCTATCTGGATACGGGCAGGTAGAGGTGGCTCTGGCACAGATGTACCTAGAGGTAAAACCCAAAAACACCACTTTGAGCTAGACTCGAATGGGAACTGGTGCACGACAACGGGCCTTGCTGCACTCTTGGTTACGATACTCCCGTGGGATATGCTTAGGATAATTCTCATTTTCTTTACAAACAATTATGAAGGGTTTATGAGTATATACTTCCTCAAAGAAAACATTTCTTTTTATGATTTTGGATTATATCCATAAATAGTTCAATTTATGATAAGTGTTTTAAAAGAATGGAATTATGTATTTTAATTCATAAACAAATCTAGTTTATTCCATTATTTAGAAATGGCGCCTAGTGGGAGGAATGGAAACTCTATCAATGCACACACTCTATGTTGGGATTTCCCTCCTACTCAAGATAATTATAATAGAGTTGGTGATATAGCTGGTGCTGATCAACTTATCACCATACTGGGACAATTCACTCAGGTTATGAATAATAACCTTACTCTTATGGAGCACCTTGATCCGCAACGTGGAGGATCAATTTTAGACCACTTCATGAGGCAACAACCACCAAAATTTAATGGGGGTACAAATCCATTAGTATCTGAGAAATGGATAAACTCCTTAGAGAAAATATTCCACGCCTTGGAGAGTAGCGAAAGGGAGAAGGTTGTCATGGAATTCTACCGCCTCACTAGAGATGTCGATCAATGGTGGTCGCTGATTCAAAACACAAAGGAAGATGATGAAGTATCAAATATGGAATGGAGGGAGTTCATAGAGATTTTCTTAGAAAAATACTTCCCTCATGACCATCGAGCAGATATGGAAAAGCAATTTCAGAGTCTGAGACAAAAGGAGGATGAGAATGCCTCAAAGTACGAGGATAACTTTACAAGGTTAGCAAGGCATGCAGCGGATTATATACGTAACCCAATAAGTAATATTGATCGTTTATTTGATGGGTTAAAACCATTTCTCCGTCGAGCCTTAGTCTCACAATATTTCTCATCATACGAAGATATAGTCTCGTGTGCTATCAAGACATAAAAGGAATTCTCTAAATCTTATGACAACAAAGTAAAGAAAGATAAGAAGAGAACGGTGGAACAAGAGACAGACAAAGGGGAAAAAGGGAAAGAAGTATTTTCCATTATGTGATAATTGTGGGAAGAATCACCCCGGTGCTTGCCTAAAAGGAATGACAGTTTGTTATAAATGTGGAGAAAAAGGTCACCAGGCTTGGGATTGCAAGGGAAAGAAAGTGGCTATCAATGTTGAATTCTACAATTTTAGGGAAATGGGGCATTATACAAATGATTTTCCTAAGCATTTGGGAATCTTACCTCAGAAAAGGCCAAGGGATCAAGGTTAATCTTATGATATTACTACAGTTCAGGTGGAATAATTAATGTATTGGTGCTTTTGGACTCAAGGATTATATTCTGTTTATAAGAATAATGTGATATATATAAGTATTGTACTGCAGTACTTTTTGATTTTATTAAGGTTTTAATATGATTAAGGTAATCATATTTTTAGTATGTGACAATAAGATAAACTTTACTTTGTTTTAGGAATTTGATGATACAATCAATTTTGGAATTTAGTGACCTTTTAGGGAAAGTCTGGACGAAGGTATTTTGGAAAACTATAAAGGTTGGAATGGATTAAGTTGAACTATGGATAGTATTGTTTAAGGTTATAACATTTATGATGATTATTTTTGGAATATTATAATACTATAGTTTTAGGAAAAGGACAACCTGCAGGTGGGGGTATAACCCATCACGTCGGACAAAGCTGTAGGAATCGAACCCACAACCATAGTGTGACATGCCTTTATTACCTACCACTATCCTATATGAAGTCCCTGGTTATTACAAAATAGTTTTACTAATCTAAATGGTATGTGTTAATATTTGGAACCTTATAAAATTATGGTAAATAGAATATTTTTGAGTTATATTACCTTTTGGAGTGAAAGATGGGTTTGTGGTAAATATTTATTAAAGAATGAAAGTCTACATGACTAGTAAGTATATTTCCTTACGTTCTTAGTAAATATCCTAAATAAATTCCTCAACTTTATGAATGGTAACTTAAAACAAAAATGTTTTCGGTTAACTTTTCCAATTGGGGAATCAATGACCATTTAACCAATCACAAGTTTGTGATTTTCTTATGGTCAACTTTCTCATAGTCCTGTTTTCTACAACTCTCCATCAGACCTTGATGGTTTTTTTCTTCCATATCCATATTTTCAGATAATCCTAGTATGGGATATCTTGGGCGACCTTTGTACTTATCTTTCTTTCTTTTAATGTTATATTTTTATTAACCTTATTTCCGATGTGGGTTTTCCACAAAGGTATTTTCTATTTTCAACCTTTTATTTTCAAAGAAAAATTTCAAATTGCGATGATGCAATTTATTGAAGGAGGGGAGAATTTAACACCCCGAGCTTCCACGATATGCTTCTCTATCAATAATGCAATATTTTGCACTGTACGCAAGTTCGAGTTCTAACACACCGCGACTAATCAAAGTTGCCGTTATGAATAGTAATACACACTTTTTAAAATTATAGAAGTTTTATATTTCAAAATGGACTTCATTTTTTATTCATAATATCAAAATTATCCTAAGTTGATTTTTTTGTAATTTTCTGAGAACTTCAATTTTTCAATGAATATTGAAAAATACTTAAAAAAAACTATTCTAATCAAAATAATTTATAGTGATAAATTATACTATTTAGTGGTTTTAAAGTATAATTAGAATATATTTTTACCATTATATCCAATGGTGTTCATTATAATTAATTTCACTTTGAAATTGGACATAAACAATTGTCAATCTTTTGATATATATTGTTTCTTAATAACACGCTATTTGTTGTGACAACGGGAATTAATTATAAAATTAATTAATGAAACTCATATGTTTAGAATTTAATAAAATAGAAATCATTTTTGAATTCATAATATCCATTATAGCTTAGGGTGAAATTTTGGCATTGTTCTGAAAAACATCAAAATTTGATGAATAGTGATACCACTAAGTGGTAGTTAAAAAACTGATTTTTCATTTAAATGAAACATTACCACTTCTGTGATTTTATTTTCAAAAATCCAGCATACATGGTTATCATTAGGAAGTAAAATTTTGTTCAATGGGATTAAAATAATTTTTTGGTGAATAGTAACTTTTATGTTTAATTAATCGCGATTAAAGGTAATTAGTGCAATTTATAGTAAAGATAATGTTATAATAATATTAAATGACCTTTACACTTATCCTACCCTATTGGATGAGTCATGGCCGACCAAGAAAATCCATGGGACAACTTGGGGACCCCATGGATCCACTTTGGTAGGAAAATGACATTAAAAACTTTTTCTTTAATGTTAAAATTAAAATGTCACAAACATGAGTTGTTTTAATAAAACAATTTTAAAATGGGGTTATACAAGTCATATTTTTGCCTATAAATATTCATTAGAAAGATAAAAAGATTTTATACATCATGGTAATTTTCTTATAATTTTTAGACATTAAATAAATTAAATGTTTTACTACACAATGATGATGTAACGATTACCTAATTAATTAACGATTTAAATAAAATGAAACGATAATGTAAAATCTAATGCTTAAACTTGTAAAAAATCTATTGGATGAGAATATTTCGAACCCTTATCATATTAGCCTCTAAATATATCATTGTGGGACCTTTATAATTCGAAAAGAATTTCATAATAAGGTAACATTTCAATCTTTCCAAGAGTGCCCCTTGTCTCCTCTTATAATAGGCCCCCACCTCTACCACCTTATTCACACCTTCAAGACATTTGGATCGGCCAAACTCTGCCCAAATAATCTTTCAACTTCCCTCTCTTACTCCTAGAGGCCTCACTTTGGGCATAACTCTTCTCAAGGAAGCCTTTGGCTCAAATTAAAATGAGTTACCCTATTTTAAGGTAATGTCTTCTCTTATGTTATTTTGTTTTATTTTGCTTCTCCAACCCCCTAAAATCTTTTTATTAATTTCTTTTGAAACAACACCAGTATCCTAAATATACTAGGATGTTTTTATAAGAAGTATTCGAGCTACACTTACACTCACCTACATCTAATGGTTAAAGAACATACTGTTTCTGTGGATGACGAATTTCTGCCTCACGAAACGATGATTGTTCAACACTCATATAACACCTTCAAAGGTGGACATTAAGATGTAAATATATTTATATAAGATATATAATATGTTTATGTTTTACTTAAGCTTCTGTATTTTTCATTTATTTCATACCTTTATGGTTTCCATTATGGGAAACACGATATTTTCATTTTAGGAAGTGTGGACTACCGCCCCCTCAAAGTGATTTGAATCGTTAATGCCATATGTGGGATGTATAAAGGATACAGTACATGGTATTATACATTATATTATATTGGAATTATATTATACCTTTATATAGTTATAATTTCATTCCATTAAATTTGAAATAGAAATGAATGTAGCGTTCATGCGTACGTACGGCTTACCGTCTCCATGAACGGTGCATTTCATTTCTTACCTCTAAATGTTATGAAATATTATAAATGAATGTATATAATGGATATATATGATATATATGATATCTACATCATGAATATAATTTTGTAGATAATGGATATTCTACCACATAAACAACTTGTAATTATAAGAAGTTTATTGTTGACTCAGGTACCAAAGATCGACAAAACGACCGTTATTAACTTAAATGACTACATAATTTTTGTAACATTGTAATAAGTGATATAAAAGGGTTAATGAACTTGAAAAAGGTTCTTAATAAAGTAGAGATTATCTCTAGTTTATTATTCAGGAGGTTAAACAATGGCCGAGTCAAGTCGGACACAAGGTAAGAGAACTTCTTAAACCAATTTCCATTCTTTGGGTTAATCTCCTACTTTCAAATTATGTCATGATATTATTAAGTTCTATCTTGTTTTTGTACTTCCTTTATGTGTAATTATAGTGAATACACATAATATATCTATTTTATTTAAAAAATTATCTTTTTAAAGGACCTCATCTGAATCTTCATTCATTGAGGCATATTTTTTTTCATACTCAAATTTCTTTTATACGGTGTATAAACCCCTTTGACTTTTACATTTATTCCAAAGGAATCTTTTTATACGAACCCTTTTACTAAACAACAAAAAGGGAATGTTTTTCTTGTCGTACATATGGGGCGAAAAGGACTTCTCCGCCGCCGTGACCATTCTTTGAGTTTCAGCTTCTCTACAAGCCATAACTTTTTTTTTAAAATGAAAAATAAATAAAAAGTTTTAATTTTTTTTATTTTGGTGTTGAAAATGATTTTGAATGAGTTTTTATTATCTCAATGTGATGTATTTATGTATAGTGATTGAAATGTGGAAAGGTTATGTTCCATTTATGCATGTTTTATGTGATACGATTATGTTATAGTTTATGTTATGTTTAATCCTATTCATATGAGGAATGCATTGGACTTAATAAGTGACGGGTGGAGGACGCTATAGCTCCTCGATGCATCGACAGGTCTCATGAGACAAACTAGTGTCTTGGAACGAGGCCATGACAAAATCTTATTTGTAGTCTTGGCACGAGGCATTGGCTACAAGGTTATGATAGTCTGGCATTATGCATTCCATCATTATGAAAGTGGATATTGATATTGCATGTGATTATTCTACCAGTATAGTATCCATGTGAAGAAGTAAATGGAATTATCTCATTTTACTTTTTCCATATTATGTTGAAGTTCATGTTTAAAAGGATTTTGTTTTAGTTACACGTTGACTTAAATGTTTATGTTTATTTATAAAAGCTTCAGCTAAATTGTTATCCTTGCCGAGCATCTGAGCTCACCCATTTCAATGTTTTAATATTTTCCAGGATGTGAAGAAGTATTTTATAAATGACCTACAGGGACAGTCAGAAGAGGATATGAGTGTGGACTATGGAGACTTTGTTATTGTAGTTTTTTTACTTTATGATATAATGTGATACTTATGAATGTATCTAGTGTTTCGAAGGCTACTAAACTAATCAGTCTTTCGAGACTTGATCTTTTCTGATCATGCCAATGTTACGCAATAATGCGCCGACTCTAGTTAACTGGGGTCTGGGCATTGGAGTATCCTATGGTGAAATTTGATGTAAGGGGTAATGATTTTCCCAAATAATTTTTTTTAATTCATTACCAACTTGTTATATTCCCTATAAAAAATCTCTCACTAATATAGCTATATATGATGATATATATGGAGTGGGTTGATTTGATAGATCAGTCACTGGAGTTTAACATACCAAGTTCTTAAACCTTATATGGTACATGGTACTTGGATAAGTATCTAAAATAATTTCCAACCTAATGCAACCCCATTTTGTGAATATTGTAAATAGAAACACTAGATAACCTAACACTATTAATTTAGACATTATAATCACTAACTTTCATATGATTTTAATAATTTCAATCAAGATCAGTTTTCCGATGGGACGATCTCAGTCAATAATTTCTATATCAGTTTAACTTGAAGATAAAGGGAGTGATGGAGCTAATATTATACTAAATTTTTTACTATAAATAAATGTTTATAATACCAAAAAAAATTTATTGTAAAATTTTCACATTTTTTAAGGGTATTTTGTTATTAATTATTAAAATTCCATAATTCTGGATTTGAACTATTTTAATATATTTCTGTATTTATGATAAAACTTTTTTAAAGTAATTAAAATTGTAAAATCCCTTTTTTAGGCTTACATAAATCTTGGTATTCATTTTATTATTCAATATAAAAATCTCCACGCATCATTTAAACGCACAAAATCAACACATAATCTAGGCCTAAAAAACTATGCATAGATCTGGATAATTTTAATGATGTGACTATATACCCTAAAATACTAGTCCAATAGAACTATAATTCTACATAGATATAAAGTGTTTATTAATAAACATCTTCTATAGGGTTACAATACCAGATTCCACACATTTTAAGGACATTATGGCTTGGGAACATTCTTCCTCGGAATATGAACAATCACTTGGAGAGATTAGCTTTTTGAATTAAAACTATCAAATACCAATCATCTGCTAGGAGAACAATATTAAATTTTTTGGTTTAATGTGGAAGATAATGGAATTAATTTCAATAATAATCCATTGAAAAATTCATCCTTTTAATGTTTAAAATATTCTCAATCATCTTGAAGAATTAATTAGAGACAAAATTTGGCAATTATTTTTCTATAAATTGTAACAACCCTTCCCATTACAAAGGATATTAATTTTTAGGGGGAATATGGGATTTTTTCTATATTATTTCTCAATATTTTAAATCTATACTAGCATAGTTATCTTTATTTTCTATCCATTTTTTTCTTTTCTATTTTATTTTTCTCCCACCACACTTATTTTATCACCACGTTTGTGGAGAGATAATTATCATTACTTTTAGAGGGGAAAAGTGGTGGTGATTGAGTTTATTATCCATAAATTAATCTCATATTTTATTATAATATTTTAGTGGTGGTGAAAATGATTATGGTGAGAAACTTCCCCTCTTTCTCTACAACTATTTTCTTCCTCCTCATTTAAGAATTTTCTTTCTCATTGATATCTAACTTATTCAAATGGTAGTATTGGATTCTATATATATGTGGAAAATATTACTCCTACAAGAAGGGGTCATAGTGTAGGGTAATACCATTAAAGTTATAGGGTGTAGAGTGAATGGTCTAGATCTCTTTATTGAAAATAATAATATGGAATATATTTTGAATAACAATGATAATATCACAATGCATCCCTAAGAACAACGAGATTCTTCCACTAACATACTTATGCATTTTATTTATTTTCATTATGATTTTCATTTTAATCATTATATAAAATATCTTAAATTTATCTTCATAATAATCCACCCATTTATATTATTATATAAGTTAGTTTTATTTTTGTTAGATTATAATAGTGATAATAGAAAACTCTATGTGTGTAAGAGGCCTCCTCTTTAAATCGGCCCTTAGGTTTTCCTTATGTTATATTCTTAGTAAAGTAATAATTTAATTAAATATTGGTTTTATAAATAACAAAAACATTAATTTATAACTATTTCTAGAGAGTCCAAGATCTTAATCACAAATTTTTTTATAAAAAATAAAATGTTTTAAAAAATTAAATAATAGATTCATTGAAAATAACTATTTCTTTAGGTCATATATTACATTAATTATGTTTAACTAGAATGGAATTGTTCTTAATTTTCTATTTTTGAAGAATCATTAAAAATTAAAATGGATAAAAATTCGTTGATTATTCAAATAGAACAATATGCCCTGAAGATTTAAGATAATTTCAAAATTATGATAAAATAAAACAAGTTAGTTGCATTAGTGATATCTGAATTTGATGAAATTAAAGTTTTACATATGGAAGGGAAAAAAGGAAAGATGGGTATAATTATATTCATATTTTTCCTACTTTTAAAAAATACATTTTTGAGGTTTAATGAAAACATGATGAACCACTTGCCTCTCTAAAAAATTAATTCTAAGCTACCTTGTGTAATGAAAATATCTTTGAAGTTGAATGTTTTGAGGGAGATTTAATTTTCACACATTATATTAATTAAAGTATTGATAATTTTGAATTTAAAATTGATCGAATTTTTTCTAATTTTTCAGATTCATTACCATTGATGAAGGCCCTGGATGAAGAAGATGAATGAGATTCTCATGTTGAGCATAGATTGGAGGTGCTAGTTGAGTTGTACACTTGTGATTTTGATGATGATGAAACAAAATAAGAAACCAACGACGGATTATTTTCTAACCCCGAAGTAGAAGATAAGTTATAACCTCTTATACTAATGCCACCAACCGCATGTACAACTGCTTCAGTGCAACAAAATAAGGATCACCACTATATTTTATTTCGTCCCCTTATGCAACTTATATTATCTCTATCATTTGATTTGGGGTTGAAACTATTTTTATTTTCCATGGGGTACATTACATTTTTTATCCAGTAATGGTTGTTTGGAGAATAATATTTTGTGGTTTCTAAGAAAGAAACCCTTTCCACCTTCTTAATGATGTTAAACCACTATAAATTCCGGAATAGGGGAAGTAAAACCGAGAACCCACATGGGATTCCAAACCATGCTATATCCTCTTTTCCCATCCTCTTTATTTTTTCTATTTTTATTTTAATTTTATTCCTTCCCTAGATTCTAGGACTAGTGGAAATTACTAATAGATTAACTCATTATTGTCACTATAAAATAATGTTCATTTGTATATTTTTTTTCCTTTGTTTTCTCCCATTATTTATTTATCTAAAATGAGGGGTAGTTAAACTTACGTGTGGGGTGTGTTTCAACCTCCTTTGTTTTTTTTTGTTTTTTTTGTTTTTTTTTCATATTGTTTTATAATATTGAGTTGAAATTAATATTAATATCATTTTTAACAGATCAATTGATTTTAAGAATCTTGAATTGATTTATGAAAGAATGAATTTTAAATTATTGTTGATGTGAAATCTTTTTCCCATGAATTGGGTTTTCAATAAATTTTATGAGTTTGACTAATTTCTGAAATACATAACCATGATACACAGAATCCTAAAATTTTCCAATATTGTGAGTAGTTTTTATCCACATGGAAATATTATTCTAATTCCCACATTTTTTAAGAATAAAATTGATTTTTTGTGAGAACCATAAATTTTTATTTTTACCTTTAAAAGATTTGGAATTCATGGAATGTTTTCACATGATTGTGGCACAACTTTGGTAAAGAAACATTTTAACCTGAGATACAACTTTACATTTATCATTTATAATCTCTTAGCTTGAATGAATTTCATTATATGTTTAAGATTCGTTACAAACTGTTTTATCCATACCTACCAGCACTCTTGGTATTTTTCATTGATATTTAATGTTTGAGTATAGGGGGGGGGGAATTTTATATGTGTTCTTTGGGATGTGTTTTATTTTAAGTTGGTATAAGGTGTGTTCCAACATTTTGGGAAATTAATAAAGGTATAATTATGCATGAGTAATCATCCCATTATTCATGATTTGTTTCATCATATTATCCTTAAAAAATTTGAATAATATAAGAAATAAATGGATATAATCATGAATTTTTCATTATTCTTCCTTTTATGATTCATTTACCTCTAAAAATCAAGGGAATGAATTTTCATTCACTCATTTTATTCAATTTAAAAATCATCCTCCATGAAAAAAGTCAAATAAAATTAAATTTGTGGCTTTATAGAGCTTTAAAAATATTAAAAAGAAGAAGAAGAAATAAGGAGAAAATGGATTAAATCAGTTATTGTAATAATTCCTTGGATCTTGTTATATTTCATTCAAAAAGGGGGTGGTGTTGCATTTCAGATTTTCATTGGGAATTGTGTGCATAGTTTCTTATGTTTTCACATGATTATTCATGCATTACATATATATTTTTAAAATATTTATATTTCATTCATTTAAAACACCCCATTTTAGATTATTTTATTTAGTTTTATATTAGGATTATTTATAATAGTGATCATAAGAAGATATTTAATGTAATTATCCTCTACCAGAATAACCCTATGTTGTGCCACTATGGTATACTCTGAGGAGAATTATAATTTAATTGAATATTGGTTCATAAAATATATTTATTATCAGAGAACAAGTACCATTAACCTTTTTAATTGTAAAAAATGATAATGATAATTTTGTTGAATTTTTTCTTAATGGATGATCCTAGATTACTCCTTGTAAATTAAATTTCCATAAGAGACAATTCTCAAAATTAGTGTGGAAACATTGTAAGATGAGTGGGTCACTACACTGATTCTATAGAAATACCATATATGATATTAGGAATTCATCGATACAAAACAATTCCAAGAATATACACTATATCAAACCAAGAATAAATCTTAGTTTCCACCATTACTTCAATAAAAATGACTAAAAAAGAATAAACAACCTATATTTTATTAAAGAAAATAGAATAACCTACCTCAGTTACTATACAGGTTAGGTTTTTGAATGTAGTACCACGTAAAAATATATATTAGCAACAAAAACATACATGAACCAACACTAGGGAACAAGATTAATGGGGTCATTAAAGCACTCACATAATTTATAAAAAATTAATAGAGTTTAATTCTTATTACTATGTAGGATTCTGGTTTATTTTTATCAACCATAGAAAATAACCTAATCTCATTACCTGAGGCATGAAATGAAATGAAGTGGGTCTTGAAAATAATCCTAACATTTTTCTCTTTTATTTGGATATTTTGTCACTCCATCCATGAATTCTTTATTTTCAATGATATCCGCCCGAATTGGTTGATAATGGTGATGTAAAATTTCATTCTCAAAGGAAACATATAAAATTTATATAAATCATACATTATGATGAAGTAATGTATCAAAAGAATGATCTAAATAAAAATTCCAATAATATAAATAAAAATATTACCTTGAAGTTAGTTAATCGTTATCAATCAATTATCAGGGATTAATTGAACCAACTAGTTATATCCCGAGTTCCATTTACGTCCCCAATTGATGCTTACTTTTATATAATAATATGAAAAACTTAAATAAACATCCCTTGGAATACAAATAATCCTGATGTAAAACCATTATGTGTTATCAAACCAATAAAATAACTTATGAATTTAAAGCCACTACCTATTTTTGAATGGGAACCAACCTACCAAATTGAACACTCTTTAGATGAGAAAGATAAATATACTTCAATAAAGGTTATTTAGTTGACACATTTATATAAAGGATATGAATACTTATATTAGTTTTATTATCATCATTACAATCAAAGGAGAGGCCACTAAGGTAAAGGAGATGATTGATGTAAGCAACATACACCATGTATTTGAGATCTAATCCCTGTCCATGTATTCTATGTAGTGGAGTCTATGAGAATGGTGACAAAAAAAGCATATCCAAGGGTGTTAAATGAATATTCAATTCCTTATTGGGTTTAAAGACTCATATATAAAAATTCTACTACATAACTAGAGTTTCATTGTAGGGTTTATCTCATAGAACCATGAATTATAAATCTTTTACACAAATACATTGAGGGAAACATCCCCCCAGAATTTAGAAGTTGCAGCTTCTCAACCCATGAATATTATTTCAATTTGGACTCAAAAATAAGTTTATTATAGAAAACTGAGGCCACTAGCATAGAAATATATAGTAAAAAAAATAAAATCCAATCACACATGTAATATAATTTTTCTATTCACCTTGTAAGTGCCTCATATACTAGAACTATAAGGACATGGGTCATCAAAAAGATAAAAATTAAAATTGAAGAATTTAACATGTACTATGATTAAAATAAATGAAGTATTAAGAAAAGGTTTACAAAGATATCAAACCTGGTATAACTTCACAGTTGTCCCAGTTGAAATTATTTAATAGATAAATCATAAAAAATAATTTCCACATTCTTATTTTCCTTCTTGTTTATAAATATTATGTTTAAAAGATTTTTTATTTCAAAAAAACATTATTAAGTATTATATCCAAATGTTAGTAATTGAAAATGAAAATTGTCCATTTCTTTAACATATTCTATCTTGGTGATTTTCATTCTTATGGTATCTCAAAATAAATTACATGCCCTGTTTGAAAATAATATGTGTTTTATAAATTTAAAATTCATTATAATATAAACAAGTTTTAAAAAATTCAATCATTTGTTTCCAATACATTCTTAAAATTTTATCTCACTTCACCATGGATAGAGCATAAATAATAAAGTGTCATCTCCCATAGAAGAAAAAACATAACATCAAATGCTCACAAATTTAAATAAAAATTTAATGTTAGTGGTTTTTATGTTAAAAGATATATAACAATTTGTGGGATATATGTTTCATACTCTTGAAGAAAATGAAACATATGACACTAAATAATTGAATTCATTTGAATTTTTTCATCAATATAAGTTGTTCTTACTTTTTCATTCATTGTCATTATTATTAATGAAATGAAATAAGAGATTTTAAATTCACATAAATCATTATTGTTATTCTCCTTGATTTTTTTAAAGATTCCTAATAAAAACAATAATAAATATAAATTTTCATTAAATTTAATGTGCAAAAATATTTACGTTATGTCTTACATGGAAAAAAACCTTTACCGTGTTGATGTCGAACTTATCCATAGTTACATGTTCTATGATATCATTTTTCAAAATCATTATATTCATTACAAACCCACAAACACCAGCTTCAATTGGAATCATATAAACATCCAAAAAAATCTAAATATGTTGAAAATCTATTATGAATAAAAGAATTTATATATGAAGTAAATTTAAACTGTGTTTATTATTTTTAATATAATATTTATTTTCCCATGAAGTATTTTTGTAAAAAAATAGATATCTATATAATAATTAAAATATATAAAAAATTAATAGAAAAATAAAATAAAAGACAAAATATACACACACATCTATGGAAATTTATCGAATATTTCTTGATGAAAGCTGTAGAATACTGGGAGCTACCGAGGAAGGTGGAGGAGTGGGAGTTGAAGTGGGAAAATATATTTTCATGTCTAAAAACATTTAGTATACTGAATCTCGGATCCAATCATCCATTGTAACATGAATATCCTGAACATCATATTTGAATGATTCTATTTTTTAAAAAATATCCTCCATTGAAGAATATGGAGAATGTGGAAATGCTTTTTCACCGATCCACTTTTGAGATATCCTCATACATGACCCCTGTTTTTGGGATGTCTCGATGTTATAGATAAAACATGATTCCAAAAATCATATATAAAGACCCCTTGTGTTCAATTCATTTTACAGAATCCTATATTAATTTTTTGAATCACAATATATAACGAATTGTATTCCCATAAATAAATAAATATATTAAACATCATACAATCATCTTAGCTACAACCATCAATTCATCCATGAGATATTGCCATTTTTTCTCATTTGATACATCTTCTATTTTTCATGTCTAGTGGGGGTGGGGGTCAAGGAGAAACCACTATTGATCATGAAGAATCAGTTCTCGGCGTTTGAAAATTTTCAACCATCACTTATTCTTCCAATAAAATATAACCTCCCTGAGAAAATGTATGAGGTTATACATTTCTAGATTAGATCTCATGATGATATCTTCTCAATTTATATAAATTAAGAATAAATAAATCATAAATAAATTTTTGATAATATCATTAATATAAAAAACATCAATAAGTTAACATTGCACATAAAAAATTCTTATAATCTCCACCTTTCAACAAATTTCTTCCACATGACTTCTTCGATAAATAGATATATATCCCCTGGATTAATATGTTTCCTATGCCAAAAAATGAAATATAATATGAGGTTTGAATTTAAATCCCTCCATCTTATAGAACATAATGATAAACGTTTCCTCTGGACTCCTACTGTATCAGCTATATCATATGTCATATGATAAGATGGGGAAAACAAATATTTCTATAAATATTTCAAGATATGTAAAATAACAACAAATGAGAATACCAAAATATTATCTCACAAGTGAGATATTATCAATTTGTCAATAATTTTCCAGTCATCAATCAAAATACTAACTTTTTATTTATCTTCCACTGAAATAGAAGTATTGCATTTCTTTGAATTGGAACACTTGGAATATCATTATTATTAAAGTATTCCAGTATCTTGTATTCCTAGCTATGGGAAACTAATAATATTCGTAAATGTGTGATTCCATGTTTACCAATTCTCAATATCTTATTTAGTACTGTTGGGGTAGAAGTCTTTTTTAAAATGGATGATGCTCATTAACATGAGAATATGTGAATTCCTCCATAGCGGTATGAGTATGATTATCTCCAAAATTATGTCATGGATAAATTGATTGATATGTCATTATCCTAAAAATCCAAGAAATAAAACTTTATTACACAAATATTAAAATTCAATTATTATATTTTAATGTAAATAAAAAATAAAAAATTATCAAGTAAAAAATAAAAATAATCTTAACTTCACACAATTTTATTCATATTTTTTATAGTTAACTTCATTATAGTAACATTAATGAGATATGAAATGAATTATAATTGAATGAAAAAAATCCAAATAAAGGTGTGTGAATAGTCATAATCCTCCAACTTAATAAATAAATGTTAAACCAAAAATAATATTTTTTTAAATATATTATTATGTTATATTTTTTAAATATATAATTATTTTATATTTTTTTTTGATTTAATATATTAGATTTAAAATAATTTTTTTAATAAAATCAATTAATAGATAAGTTATGTAAGGTTAAGCATGGTAAAATAAACAGATCTAAACTAATATAGATAAATAATTTAACTTATTAGTAATAATATGAGTTTTAATAAAGAAAATAAAATTAAAATATCTAATATTTTACCAAATTTAAAAAAGTAAATCAGAAATAAACATATGATACATATAATATTAGGAACGTAATAAAGGATCATTTTCCCAAAATACTTAGTCATGATCATTCTGTGTGGCATAAACCATGTATCTGTTGTGCTCATAAATATTATATATTAAAAGGATCATCTGTGTACAATAATCTACTTAAATTAACTAGTGTCATTCCAAAATTATCATGTCTGAAAGTGTTGTTACCGACAAACAATTTTTAGTTAAACTATATGTAAAGACCCGTAAAATTCAAGGGAAATTTTTTATTAATTTTCATTGGAATTTTAAAAGAGCGCGGTTTCTGACAGCACCTGATTCCGAGGCCCGGTGTGCCCGGAATCAATTTCAGAAGTTTGGCTCGGGTACGTTCAGTGAACGAACGAGCGGGTTTTTCTAACTTTTGAATCGGTGCCCGGAATCGAATTCCAAGGGTACCGATGAACTCGCAACGCTTATATTCGCTTAAGGAGACCTATTCCGAGGTTGCGTTTTATGCGGGTTGAGAGTTAGTTTTGGGGGAAATTAGAAGAAGTTAAATAAATTGTGGAACACAATTTTTTTTACTTTATTGGTTATTTCCTGCCAAAGGGAGTTAGAGGTGGGACCCACATCCACATAACCTCCCTTGAGAGGATTAAGTGTGGTGGGGCCCACACAAACCCTAACTCCTCAACTCCCCTTTAAACTCCCAATAACTCCACTCAATTTAATTTTGATAACTTGAGTTTTAATTGAGATGAGTTATTGAATTTCAATCTTTTGAAATTCAAAGTAGTTTAATTGTGTAAATAAAATAATCCTTAGACTTATTTTATTTTGGTTAGTTTTCTCTTGTCACCTTGAGAGGATTTGGGGAAGCTTTCTTCTTCTTCTTCAACCATGACGAAGAACACGAAGAACACTTAAGCTCCGACGAAGAACGCCGTCACCATAAGAAGAGAAAGACGTGCCGTCTCTTCTCTTATTCGCAGTCGGTGTGTTTCCGAAGAACGACGACGCTGCTTCTATCGATCTTCTTCCCGTGTCAACGAAAGGAGACGCCACTTCCTCCTCGGGATTTCTCCGACAGCTTATGAAGTTTCTCCGGCGACGCCCGACCTCCGCGACGCTCGTCTTCCGTGGGTCATTGACGAACACCGCTCTTGAAGCCGAGGTAGGGGATTATTGTTATTTTATTTAATTATTCCCGTTCTCGATTCTGGCATGTCGAATTTCGTGGTTTTCGACTATTTGATATCGACTAATGCGAGGGGGCCGGTCTGCACAAACACGGCCGACCCCCTCCTTATTTCATAAATGTTTTCTTTGTGGTTGGTACGAGGAAGCGTGGTGCCATTGCACCACGCGGTTTCATGCGGAACATATGCACGGCGCCGTCGCGCCGCGCCGTGGAAAGGAATTCAAGGACGCGACGCCGTCACGCCACGTCAAAGGAAACCGAGGGCGCTGTGACCGGAACGGGGCCACGGCAGAGGGGCGCGGTGCCGTCGCACCGCGCCAGACGACAAAGGCCGTGGCCGGTTCCGGGACGCGGCGGGACGAGGTGACCGGCGGCCAACCGGGCCGCCAGTGTCGGAATCCGGAAGGGGGACCGACCACCGCCGGTCCCATTGAGAGGGAGCCGGCCGGCCAGGTCGGGCCGGACGGAGTGGAGGAACCCAGGGGAATTAAATTCCCCCAGCCAAATGAAGGGCCCACCATTATGAGGGGGGGCCACAGTTACAAAGGGGGGGAGGCCCCCCCCCCATTTTTTTCAATCAGCTCGGCCGAAGCCGAGCTGGAAGCGCGCCCAGCGCGCTGCGCTGAGCCGGACCGGTGCCCGGCCGTTCCGGGCTGGGCCGTTCCGGGCCGGTCCGACCCTGTCCGGGGCGGGTCGACCAGGTTCGGGCCAGCTGGGGGGGTATCGGGCCGGGTCGGCCCGGGCCCGAAACCCCCGTTACCGAACTATTTAGGTTCAAATGCCCATAACTCGGGCTACGGACCTCCAAACGACGCACCGTCAATGGAGATGCGATCCTTGGATCGAGACGGTCGTTTTGTTATATCGCACTCAAGGTTTCGGAATATTTGAGTTCGGCCGGGTTGGTTCGTACACGAAACCAACCGGGCCCTCGCAGCAGAAACGCTCATATCTTTAGCTACGAACGTCCGATTGACGTGCCGTCAGCTTTGTTGAGTTCCTCTTAGTGAGACAGATCTTTTGGAATACTCCGCCCGAGGTTTTGATGCAGGTGGAGTACGGTCGGGTTGGTTTTTCCTTAAAAACCAACTGCCCCCCTTGGACGAAAAAGCCAATAACTCTCAGACCGGGCGTCCGATCGACGCGCCGTCTGCGACGTTGAGTTTCTGTTGATGATATAGAACTTTTAGATACATCAACTCTAGACATTGTGATAGTTGATGTATCAGCCTCTCGGCTCTTGGAGCGGACCCTCCAAACATGCTTGCTGTGTGCGGGAACCCTAGAGCTGGCTGTGACAGCTACTGCGACTTCGACGACGACATTTGTGCAGAGATCCTCAGTGGACTGTGAAAATGAAGACAACTGGTTTTGTATCCTATGTGGGTCCCAGCTTAGATGATTCAATACTGGTCTTGTATCCTATGTGGGTCCCAGTATAGATGAATCGATGAAGACAACTGGTCTTTATCCTATGTGGGTCCTAGCTGTGCTGGTCTTGTATCCTATGTGGGTCCCAGCTTAGATGATTCAATACTGGTCTTGTATCCTATGTGGGTCCTAGTATAGATGAATCAATGAAGACAACTGGTCTTGTATCCTATGTGGGTCCCAGCTTAGATGATTCAATACTGGTCTTGTATCCTTTGTGGGTCCCAGTATAGATGAATCAATGAAGACAGCTGGTCTTGTATCCTATGTGGGTCCTAGCTGTGCTGGTCTTGTATCCTTTGTGGGTCCCAGCTTTGATGGTTCGGTGATGGTCTTGTATCCTATGTGGGTCCTAGCATAAATGAAACAATGAAGATAACAGGTATTGTATCCTATGTGGGTCCCAACTTAGGTGATTCAGTATCTATTTCTGATCATCCCTTTCACCTTTTCGATGATGTATACCTGTGTGAGATGAAATCATGTTTACTCTCCTTTGTGGATTGTGTTGTGCTATCCTATGTGGATTACGTTTTGCTTTCCTGTGTGGAATACGTATACTTTCCTGTGTGGACTGAGTTGTACTTTGTCTTGGAGGTTGGAGCGTATTGGAATTGATGACTTAGGTATATGTATGGGCATATACCTAAGCAGTGTCGGTTGTTACTTCATGATTGTATCTTTCCATTGTGGTTTACCCTTTGTAGATTTTGGGAGACCTTCGGGGGTCTCAGGGTCCCGACTGAGTAGCTTATACTCACCCCTGCACGGGCTATGCCCGCACTACGTTGTGTTGGTTGCAGACGATGGACAACGTTGATCGTGGTTGAGGCTTGTAGAGAAGGATGGTACCTGGAGGTGGACCACTGGGCGGGACGTGCTCGGAGCGGACGGTGGGACCCCAGGAGCAGAGGAGCTATTTGTACCTACCCTTCAGGTGGGAATTCCATTCGACAGCTCGGTGTAGCGGCTTTACTTTATTGTTGCTGTTTTCCCTTTCGAGTTGTACTATACAGTTGGGCATGTATTTCCGGCCCCTTTTACTTTCCGTACTTACTGTTGTACTCAGTTTTTACTTAGTGTTTACTTCTTCCTCTTTTACTCTGTGGTGCTTGGTTACTTTACAAAGGCAATGCCTTCCCTTTTTACCGGGATTTACGCCTTGGTGCTAGTCGCCAGCCCCGGGCCTATGGAAGGCGGGCTTGGGGTAGTCACGGCATGGGCCCCGAGGACGGGTCGTGACAAATTGGTATCAGAGGATTTCGTTTCTACCGCGAACTCTGATCTTTTCTATGTGAAGAAATAGTGTTTAGCGTATTGAGTGTGGTTATCAGTCCAGGGAGTCCAGTGTTGGTGCGGCGACCGACGTATCCGTACACCAGGACCCGGACTTCTGAATTCCGACTTAATGCACGAAAACATTGAATGCATGTGTTTTTCAAGTTTTCTTTGTGATTACATTATGTCAGCTCACCAGGTAAACTGTTCTGACCGTGGCGCACTTGATTCCTTTTAAGGATGCCCCCACGACGGCAGCTAGCTAGGGTTCCGAGAGTCGAGCGTGACGACAGCCCACCGAGCGACGAGGCCTCGGTGTAGGGCTCTTTGTCAGCAGTGGCACCGGCGGTAGCACTACCCGTCGAGCCACCGATACTTCCAGCACCAGCCGCTGACGATGCATGTCACCTCAGCACACTGCATGAGTTTCAGCGCCAGCGACCGCCCAGGTTTCGTGGGGAGATGGACCCCCAGGCAGCCGAGGACTGGCTGGAGGTAGTCGTACGAGTTTTTAGGCTAGTGAGGACACCAGCAGACCTCATGGTGATCCTCGCTGCGAGCCTACTGCACGCAGCAATGGGCCGATGGTGGAGCTTGATGCTCCAGGTGCATGATGAGGCATCTCTACTTTGGACGGACTTTGAGAGCCTCTTCCGCTCGGAGTTCGTCCCAGCGACCCTCCGTGCGGTGCGCATTCACGAGCTTCTTCAGCTGCGGCAGGGCTGCTTGACAGTGGCCCAGTACTCGGTGAGATTTACTGATCTCTCACGCAACTCCACAGATATGGTACAAGACCCGTTCTTCCAGGCCCGGACCTTCGAGCAGGGACTGAGGCATGAGATCAGGGATTCGATGATCTCCCTCAACATTCCTACGCAGGTAGAGGTGTTGGAGAGAGCCCTTCTAGTAGAGAGTTTTCTTTCCGAGCAAGCTCCAGTGACAGGGCCCTCCGCAGGACGGCCCGTAGCAGGGTCTTCTGCAGCTGGCAGTAGACAGGTGACACAGAGGTCCAAGCGGGCCAGACCATCAGATAGGCAGACTCAGGATGAAGATTCGGTTGTGCGGGGCACACGAAGGAGAGCCAACTACACGAGGGGCAGGAATTGCTACACATGCAGCGGGCAAGGTCACATGGCTCGAGACTGCCTGACTCTTCTTACAGATAAGCACCAGGTGGTAGAGGGACCTCCCAGACAGAGGTTCGACCATGGTGGTCTGCAGGGTGCAGGCGGACGAGGCAGAGGAGCTGGCCGAGTAGCCGATGATGGGAGACACTTTGAGATGTTTCCACCACCACCACCAGGAGGTCCACCCCGACCGCTGGGAGTTGGTGGACATGCGAGAGCTCAGCTTCAGGCAGCTGAGGCCTTCGATCATGGAGCTCTGGGAGCAGATGGACATGAGCGGAACTAGTGGATACATCCTTTGTACTTCCAGTCCCTTGTTCTTGTAGGGTAGTGTCTTTGTATTATGAGATGCAATAGTAAAAGACACTTACCTTTGTGATGTTTTCATTCATGTCCTCTTTTTTATTGTTACTAAGAGGTTCCAGTTTAGACTGTTGACTTGACCCTCACTTGTGAGACATCTACTGGAGGAGACCCAGCTACCACACACTGATGCCGATAGTGTGACTCAACCCTTGGAGGCGAGAGTAACGGTTGGATCTCTTGGTAGTAGAGTCGAGGCCTTACAACATCATACTTGATATGGATTAGTACCATCCATGTTGGGATTGATTGTATTAGGAAAAAGAACGTGGTTCATCCAAGGGATGAGACCAGATTTCTTTTATCGGTAAAGAAGAAATCATAGCAGCTCTTGTGGGACCAGAGGTGGTCCAGTCCACGATAGAGAGGGTCCAGGTCATCCAGGAGAGGATGAAGACAGCTCAAAGCCGATAGAAGTCTTTCGCTGATAGGAGGCGGAGGCCACTAGAGTTTGAGGATGGAGACCACGTCTTCATGCGGGTCTCACCTCGACGTGGATTACAGAGATTTGGCCGAAGCGGCAAGTTATCCCCGCGCTTCATCGGACACTTCCAGGTCCTCAGCAGGATTGGCGAGGTGGCTTATCGCCTGTCTCTACCACCTCAGTTGCACCGGGTGCAGGACGTCTTCCACGTATCTCAGCTAAGGAGATACGTGCACGACCCGACACACATCATTGACCATGGGGAGCTTGACATTGACGATGGGGCGACTTTTACGGAGGTCCCGGTGGAGATCGAGGATCGACAGGAGTGGGTCCTATGTGGAAGGTCGATTCCTCTTGTGCGCATCAGATGGCAGCACATGAACCTCCGGGAGAGCACATGGGAGCAGGAGGCTCAGATGCGTGCTCAGTACCCTCATCTGTTTCCCTAGTTTTGATGTATCTTTACGGGGACGTAAATCCCTGAGGTGGGAGTAATGTAAAGACCCGTAAAATTCAAGGGAAAATTTTTCTTAATTTTCTCTGGAATTTTACAAGAGCGCCGTTTTTGACGGCACCTGATTCCGAGGCCCGGTGTGCCCTGAATCAATTTCCGAAGTTTGGCTCGGGTACGTTCAGTGGATGAACGAGCGAGTTTTTCTAACTTTTGAACCGGTGCCCGGAATCGAATTCCGAGTGCACCGATGAACTCTCATCGCCAATATTCTCTTAATGAGACCTTTTCCGAGGTTGTGTTTTATGCGGGTTGAGAGTTAGTTTTGGGGGAAATTAGAAGAAGTTAAATAAATTATGGAACACAATTTTTTTTACTCTGTTGGTTATTTCCTGCCAAAGGGAGTTAGAGGTGGGACCCACATCCACATAACCTCCCTTGAGAGGATTAAGTGTGGTGGGCCCCACACGAACCCTAAATCCTCAAATACCCTTTAAACTCCCAATAACTCCACTCAATTTAATTTTGAAAACTTGAGTTTTAATTGAGATGAGTTATTGAATTTCAAACTTTCAAAATTCGAAGTGGTTTAGTTGTGTAAATAAAATAAGCCTTAGGCTTATTTTATTTTGCTTAGTTTTATCTTGTCACCTTGAGAGGATTTGGGGAAGCTTTCTTCTTCTTCTTCAACCACGACGAAGAACACGAAGAACACTTAAGCTCCGACGAATAACGCCGTCACCATAAGAAGAGAAAGAGGTGTCGTCTCTTCTCTTCTTCGCAGCCGGTGTGTTTCCGAAGAACGACGACGCCGCTTCTATCGATCTTCTTCCCATGTCAACGAAAGGAGATGCCGCTTCCTCCTCGGGCTTTCTACGACAACTTACGAAGTTTCTCCAGCAACACCCGACCTCCGCGACGCTCGTCTTCTGCGGGTCGTTGACGAACACCGCTCTTGAAGCCGAGGTAGGGGATTATTGTTATTTTATTTAATTGTTTCCGTTCTCGATTCTGGAATGTCGAATTTCGTGGTTTTCGACTATTTGATATTGAATAATGCGAGGGGGCCAGTCCGCACAAACACGGCCGACCCCCTCCTTATTTCATAAATTTTTTCTTTGTGGTTGGTACGAGGAAGCGTGGTGCCGTCGCACCACGCGGTTTCATGCAAAACATATGCACGCCGCCGTCGCGCCGCGCCGTGGAAAGGAATTCAAGGACGCGACGCCGTCGCGCCGCATCGAAGGAAATCGAGGATGCCGTGGCCAGAACGGGGCCACGACAGAGGGGTGCGGTGCCGTCGCACCGCGCCGGACAACAAAGGCCGCGGCCGGTTCCGGGCCGCAGCAGAACGAGGTGACCGGCGGCCAGCCGGGCCGCTGGTGTCGGAAGCCGGAAGGGGGACCAGCCACTGCCGGTCCCGTTGAGAGGGAGATGACCGGCCAGGTCAGGCCGACCAGGTCGGGCCGGCCAGAGTGGAGAAAACCAGGGGAATTAAATTCCCTTGGCCAAATTAAGGGCCCCCCATTATGAGGGGGGGCCGCAGTTACAAAGGGGGGGAGGCGCTCCCCCGTTTTTTTCAATCAGCTCGGCCAAAGCCGAGCTGCCAGCGCGCCCAGTGCGCTGCGTCGAGCTGGACCGGGCCGTGCCGGGCCGGGGCGGGCCGAGGCGGGCCGACCCTGTCTGGGGGGGGGGGGGGTCGACCCGGTTCGGGCCAGCCGGGGGGGGGGGGGGGGGGTCTCGGGTCGGGTCGGCCCGGGCCCAAAACCCCAGTTACCGAACTATTTAGGTTCAAATGCCCATAACTCGGGCCACGGAACTCCAAACGACGCGCCGTCAGTGGAGATGCGATCCTTGGATCGAGACGGTCGTTTCGGTATATCACACTCAAGGTTTCGGAATACTTTGAGTTCGGCCGGGTTTGTTCGTACACGAAACCAACCAGGCCCTCGAAGCGGAAACACTCATATCTTGAGCTACGAACGTCCGATTGACGTGCCATCAGCTTTGTTGAGTGCCTCTTAGTGAGACGGATCTTTTGGAATACTTCGCCAGAGGTTTGTACGCAAATGGAGTATGGTCAGGTCGGTTTTGCCTTAAAAACCAACCGGGCCCCTCGGATGAAAAAGACAATAACTCTCAGACCGGGCGTCCGATCGACGCGCCGTCTGCGACGTTGAGTTCCTGTTGATGATACGGAACTTTTGGATACATCAACTCTAGAATTTGTGACAGTTGATGTATCAGCCTCCCGGCTCATGGAGCGGAACCTCCAAACGAGCTTGCTGTGTGTGGGAACCCCAGAGCTGGCTGCGACCGCTACTGCGAATTCGACAACGACGTTTGTGCAGAGGTCCTCAGTGGACTGCGACAATGAAGACAACTGGTCTTGTATCCTATGTGGGTCCCAGCTTAGATGATTCAATACTGGTCTTGTATCATATGTGGTTCCCAGTATAGATGAATCGATGAAGACAGCTGGTCTTGTATCCTATGTGGGTCCCATCTTAGATGATTCAATACTGGTCTTGCTATGTAGGTCCCAGTATAGATGAATCAATGAAAATAGCTGGTCTTGTATCCTATGTGGGTCCTAGCTTAGATGATTCAATACTGGTCTTGTATCCTTTGTGGGTCCCAGTATAGATGAATCAATGAAGACAACTGGTCTTGTATCCTATGTGGGTCCTACCTGTGCTGGTCTTGTATCCTTTGTGGGTCCCATCATTGATGGTTCAGTGCTGGTCTTGTATCCTATGTGGGTCCCAGCATAAATGAAACAATGAACATAACTGGTCTTGTATCCTATGTGGGTCCCATCTTAGGTGATTCAGTATCTATTTCTGATCATCCCTTTCACCTTTTCGACGATGTATACCTGTGTGAGCTGAAATCATGCTTACTCTACTTTGTGGATTGTGTTTTGCTATCCTGTGTGGATTGCATTTTGCATTCCTATGTGGAATATGTATTCATTCCTGTGTGGACTGAGTTGTACTTGGGCTCGGAGGTTGGAGCGTATTGGAATTGATGACTTAGGTATATGTATGGGAAAATACCTAAGCAGTGTCGGTTGTTACTTCGTGATTGTATCTTTCCTTTGTGGTTTATCCTTTGTGGATTTTGGGAGACCTTCAGGGGTCTCGGGGTCCCTACTGAGTAGCTTATACTCACCCCTGCACGGGCTATGCCCGCACTACATTGTGTTGGTTTTGGACGACAGACAACGTTGATCGTGGTTGAGGCTTGCAGAGCAGGACGATACCTGGAGGTGGACCACTGGGCGGGACGCGCTCAGAGCGGACGGTGGGACCCGAGGAGCAGAGGAGCTATCTGTATCTACCCTTTAGGTGGGAATTCCAGTGGACAGCTCGGTGTAGCGGCTTTACTTTACTGTTGTTGTTTTCCCTTTCGAGTTGTACTTTACAGTTGGGCTTGTATTTCCGGACCCTTTTACTTTCCGGACTTACTATTGTACTCAGTTTTTACTTAGTGTTTACTTCTTCCGCTTGTAGTGTGTGGTGCTTGTTTACTTTACAAAGGATATGCCTTCCCTTTTTACCGGGATTTACGCCTTGGGGCTAGTCGCCAGCCCCTGGCCTATGGAAGGCGGGCTTGGGGTAGTCACGGTACGGGCCCCGAGTACGGGTCGTGACACTATAGATCATGAAATTTAATGGAATCAACCTTCCTTATTTCTTAAATGACTCCACAATATGATTTTGAGGCAGAAATTGGGTTTTTATATTTTGAACTTAAAAAATGAATTGCTTCTGTGAACTCCAATACACTACTATTCTAAACTACACTTCTATTATCTTGAACATTTGTACAAAATGCATTTCCATTAATGTCATACTGAGACCATGTTATCAAATTTAAACTTGGACCACCCACTAACCATCATAACGTTTATGATGAATCTAATATACAATACACACTCTTTATACCATGAAAAAATAGTATTTATGCTCATTCAAAATCCACATATCATTTTTTTGGATAGGGTTATTTCAACTCCTTAATATACAATTTTATACAAGGATTAAAATCATTTATCCACTTGAAGATGTAAAAATATACCTTCTTTTTATACTCACCTATCAATGATTTGACTTTCAAGCTATGGATCCACATTCTTTCATAATTAACTCATTCTTGGTGAGATGTAGGAAAACCAATATTCTCCACTATAGATAAGTATCTTATGAAAACCTACAAAACCACCTTATAAAGATACTTCTAAAAAAAGGATGCTTCAGGTCGATATGGATTCTTTACATACCCCATTAATATCTTCCTATAACTTTTAAAAGGATACATCCAACATAGATATACTGGTCTGTAAATATTTATTCCATACACCAAATGAACCCTTAAATAAAAAATGATATAAAAAAAGTTGGAGAAAAATACATTTCCTTTTGAAAAAAGTATAGAATCTGATTTTTATCCAAATTGTTCAAAGAATTAGAGTGAGTCACCATGTTATAAATAAAATTGAAAAAAACAACACACCTTCTAGATAGTCATTCTAACATGGATAAACAATATTCAACGCAATGAAACTGGAAGGCGCTATTGCATCATGATGTGACCATCATGATATTTCATACCTTAAAACATAGAATCATTTAAAGAAAACAATGTTTTAAAATTTAAGAGTAACACTTTGACACTTAGATATCTTGAAGAAGCTGAAAAAAGATAATTTTTTCCCTCTTGTATAATGTTTAAAAATCTAGGACAAGAATGTTCTCCATCCATCAGGAGTGAAAACTGACTCCAAACATAATACCATTGAGAGTGATTCCAATATTTAATTCAACCCTTATTTATTTCTTTTTTTAATTTATAGTAGTGTTCCAATCATGATACCACTGATATTCTTCTCCACGTTCATGACATCAATGTTATGCTTGACCTCCAGAAATCTCAAATATTGTAACTGAAGAAATTTGATTGTTTCTTTTAAATATTTCTATAATTATGAGATTTATGTTTCTTTCAGAATGACATATCAATGTTTTATATCCCTTGAAAATATTTATTATTAGATAAAGGTTTTAGGGAAATATCGAATTCATGGGAGCCATTGAATACCTTATTTAATCTTATACACGAGTGATCCATGGACAAAAAAATTTGATGACCCATGTGTACTGGTTTTCCATGATGAAGTTGATAATTTGAAGTCTATTTTTCAGAAATTTGACAAGCATTATACCCCTTAACACTAAATCCATACTGATTTCCATACATTGGGAAGTCATTTATAGTGAACACAATCATTTCATGTTTTTGGAAATATTCCATTTTGTATGATTCATACACCCTAATTGCATCCTCCCATAAAATAATAAATAATAAATTAATGGTAATAATAAAAAATTAATATCATTTATGGGATGTTTTAGTCCAGATATCATTGAACTCAACATTTCATACATTCACTTAGTACAAAATTTCAAAGAGAAGCTATAAATTGCTAAAAAATATTCCATGAACGATGTTTTCTATTAAGGATTATATTTTGATTCATTCC
This sequence comes from Viscum album, assembly GCA_963277665.1. Lineage (NCBI taxonomy): Eukaryota > Viridiplantae > Streptophyta > Magnoliopsida > Santalales > Viscaceae > Viscum > Viscum album. The sequence goes on from OY728159.1 coordinate 1,442,614,809, forward strand.
TTCCATTTATACTCCAATTTTTATATTTCTAACTTCACGTAAAAAAATAGGAAAATACCAATCGATATTCTCCCACTATAGAAAATCTCTTTTATGTAGTAATTTTTCATCACATATACGCTTATTGGCATGCCATCTTAATCTTTTCTCATATTTTGAATTTCTAAATTAACATTTCAAATGAGGAATTATTGGAAGATAAAAAAATGAATTGTAAGGGATCTTTATGACTCTTAAATTAGCGTATAATTTTTCTTTCAACTTATAACATGAAGTCCCACATTTAGGTCACCCTGATAGAAATTCTTCTTCCTTCATATATAACACATAGTCATTCTGGAATAATTTTATTGTTTTGTACTATAATATCATTGATAATAGTATTTTATTCACCTTATATTGTGAATATGTAAGATCATTCCCTTTAGGAATAACATCTTTCCACAATTGTAGAAACTCTATAAAAATATGGTCACAGTATCCGTGATTTTCCTTTAAGTTAATCAATCTTAATAGTGTTGATAAAAATGTAAATTCTATAAAATCAAAATACAATAGTTATTTTTCATCACCATATAGATGCTTAATTGTATGTTATTTCTCAATTCCAACTACTTCAATATCATTTTTAATTTCTTTAATTTGATTAGAGTCATAATCTTTCAAAGAATGTCATCAATTGAGCTGAAATTCATCCTTGTTTTACCATGCAAAATACAAGGGCTATAACTCAGATTAAAACTATGAAAAATTAAATTATATTTTATATCTATTCTTTTTAACATATTTATATTTTAATATTTCAAACATTAAAGAAAAAACACGTCATTGTGTGGAATATTTCATTTTAAAAATTTTAAAAAAAAATACATCAACACCTTCCTCAAATTCATTACTTATTCAAAGTTCCATAATCCAAAATTGACTTATTATTATCTATAATAAACATCAAAAATAAATTTCATGTCAAGATAATATATTGTAGATAAAAGTGAGTAAAAGGGGAAATGTTATATTATTTTAGTGATAATAAATAAGACAAATGTGTGGTATAATTCATCATAAAAATGTTTCTATGATTTCTAATAATAGTGAATATAATGTTTAAAAAGTTAATAGAATTGGAGATTAAATTAAATATTAATTGGAATGATTATATTAAAATAAAATATAAAACAAAATAAATTTTTTTTATCATAGATGTTATAATTTGGAAGTAATAAGATTTTGAAATTTAAAATATATATATGCATATTTGAAAAGTACAATTATAAATTCTTGAAAATAGTAGAATTGAAGTATAAGTATTGTTGGTAAATTATAAAAACAAATTCATGGAATTAATTTTCAAAATAAAATATAGATATAAAATTCTCTCATTTTTCATTTTCTTTAGAATGAAATTATTTGAAACTTGAAATTGAATATTATTGACCTAAATCCACTTAGATAGCTTGTAGAAGGGTCCCACTTCCCCAATTTGTTTTCCATTACAGGAGTAGATTTTCGTTTTTCCTATCAACAAAGTGTGACTTAATCAGGTGGTTCAATGAAAGGTATATTATCCATCATGATTTGGTTGACTGAGTTATGATTTTCATATTGGGAATCATCATTGAAGTGATCTTTTGTTTCAACATTAAATGGAGATAGGTACTCATTGTTATTTAAATGGGGATATTGAATAATGAACTATAGTCTTATATCAACCCAATATTTTCTAGTGCGTTTTAATAATAATTTTATAGTAGAATTTAGTTTGAATCCTTGGTGATGTTACAATTTTTTTGGAATCAATTGTTTGTGTTCGTCTTTAAAATATGAGGATTGATTGTTCCCATACCTTAAATGAATTTATTAATGTACTTTAATTAATATTTCAATATTATATAAACTATTGTGAATTCAGTTTTTCAAATTTCATGGCCTATGATAACCCTTAACATTAAAAATTATTCCTAAAATTAGTATATACTTCAAAAAATATTTAGATAAGAATCTACATGTTTACACTTTAACCCAAATCACAACTAAGATGTCGATAAAAGGAATAAGAATTCATGAATAATTGTGGAAGTGGTTCTAATATTCCATGTATTCCAGATAAGTATTTTTAGATTTCAATAACCCATGACATATCCAATTTTATATTTGACACAATTTTAATTTTTGAAAAATTAATTGAGTTAAACCTCATAATCACCATCAATTCTCATTCTATCATAATATAACAAAGATTTTTAAAGGAACCAATTGACATATCCTATTTTTTATTCTACAATAATGTCAATATTATAATGTAATTAACAAATAATATGAATACAATATATATAATATATGATTTTTCAAGACAAATATATGCTCGCATCACAGGAAAAGTGTTGACATGCATATACAGTACTTATATGATAATTTTTATTGAACTGTATAAAAACTTCAATGTATGTATATATTATATTTTAAAATTATGAATTTTCTAAAAAATGGATTACACTAATTGAAATTTATCTATATATATTGCAGTGTATTCATAAATAATGAATTATTCAAAAACATATTTTAAATAGAAACATTTAGAGATTCAATGAAAAATATGATATGTGGTACAATATAATCATCTTTCAAAAAATTAAGTGCAAGAAAATTTCCTTAAAGTAGTAACACCAAAACATTAATACATAATGAGTAAATTTATGATCTAACACATAACATTAATAGATAAAGCTTTCCATAGATTTTTATACTTTATTAGACACATACCTAAGTTAACTAAAGACGAAAATGTGAGATTTTATATGAGAATATTTATATTCAAATGTGTAATGATGAGGCTAAAAGAACATAGTGTTAATGAGTATGACACTGCAATATTTGAGTTCTTGGAATAGAAAAAATTGAGAGTTTGGGCTTCCACCCCATTGAATTACTGAAAGGGAGGTTTTATTTGTGAGGTTTACTTGGGAGATGAGCAGATTAAATGTAAAATAATGATCCATCAAAAAAAATGTCTGATGATGGAAATCCAAGATTGGAGTGCACCATATTGAAGAAAATAGGATTATGGCTTCTGTGTGAGAGAAACAAATCTATGTTCATGATAATGAATAAATATGAAACTATAAAAACTGATGATTAATAAAATATTAAATGTTTTATAACAACTTTTATATATTAACTAATGTAAAACAATTTCTTGTTGGCATTTTTTGTATGATAAAAAATTGAAAAAGTAGTTTTCACTACTTTTTCACACCGATTATGTTATAACTGATTTGAAAAAGCATAATTGTCGCATTGGTTATATAATAATCGACATGATAAAGAGTGTATCCCACATAATAACCTCCATTTCTTAATAACTTACAAGATAATGTGACATATTTATCTTATTCACTCAGTCATATAATAACAGACATGAGAAAGTAAAAACATGACTTTTTTTACATTGGTTATAAATAACTGTTGTAAAAAATATGACGGGATAAATACTGTTTATAGTGATGATTTACCGTGTATATGTATAAATAAAAGAGTGAGTTCCTATGAATGCTTAATCCCACGACTACTACCATATCAACAGGTGGTTACAACTCCAGTAGAGGTTCTAAGGAGACACCCAGTCCCATCTATACCCATAAGAGCATTGCACTAGCTCTAGGTTGATTAAACACTAGTGAACCCAATGGGTCCCCTATTTTAATACATCAGAGATGAATCCTACTTTGGATCCTATATGTCACTAGATAAGAAAAGGAATTTTTATTCAGATCACTTGAGGTTGAACACAAGTGATGGAATACTAATTGAGTTCCTCAATAAAGAAGGTAAAAAGAGGAATTCTACATTGTACTATCTAATGGTATCTTAACAGAGGAATCCTACATAGTATCCTTAGAAAGGGTAAAAAAGGAGATTCATCTTATGTAGGATTCTATAAGTTGAAACATAAGTGAAGGAATACTACTAGGGATCCTTAGAAATGATAAATTGAAATAGGAACCCCTTAGGTTATCCTCTAAGAAGAAGGTACAAAGGTAAATGCATCCTACTCAGGAGCCTCTTGGTCAGAGTATAAATTAAATGCATCCCCAAGGGTATTCTTGGTCACTAAGAGCCTCATGTTTTCACACCCAACTAGACACATATTCTTAAGGGAAGGGATATATAATCACTGGTCTTGGAAGATAGCTCATGGACGATCTCTGGAGGGTCTCACTCATATTAGATTAAAGAAAAACATTTACTAGAGGAAGCAACTCTCCATTATAGATCACTCAAAACAAATCATCATATAGGAGTACCCAAATTACCGGATGGGTTTCACTATCGTGATATATATAGAAAAATTTCTCAAAATGGGTTACTCATACATACAATTATTTCTCTGAGGTGTAATGATATGAAAAACCCTATGAAGGTTAACAAGGAAGAAGTACATGACATGTGTACCCTAGTATGTGGCATGTACTCTCAAAAAACAACATGGTCTTATACCTTAGCTAGTGTAAACAACATGTAAGTCAGGTACACAGTGTATACCCTACATTGGGTACCTGTTTAAGTACCACGTATGACCCAACCCTATATATCAGCCTAGTTGTGTACTTGTCCACAACATGTAACACACACATGGTCTGATGGTGAAGCCTAAAGGGCCTTGTTACCATACATTGGTTTTCTGGCCATATACTTATAGACATGACAAAGAATAAATACATGAAGTGTTCTCCTTATACATGAAATGTGCTATAGAAATGCCATCTTCTCTAAAATGGAAGAACACATGAATTGTGTTCTTTGACCCACATGTCATATAAATTGGTTTTCTATAATGTAAAAACACCAATTAGGCTTGAAACCAAAATTTTCTCATCAAAATATATGGACCGACATCATGGGGTCATAGGTAGTCATAATAGGGTCTTAAAATAGTAAAGTGTTAAATCTATAGGGATCTATGACATAAACATAAAACGAAATAATTTTGTGTGGAATCCATGAAAATGTCGCCCGTACCTATGGTCCACTGATACGGCACAATGTTTTGACTCCTCTTGAGATATGTGGAAACACCTCTCCTACACTCTACCTCATTATAAACCTCAACCTCTCCTTGTCCACTCTCGATCATGCTGAAGGAAACCCATAGGGGGGCTTCTGTGAGAAGCCATGGGAAAAAATAAAATAAAAATGAAAAATAAAAGAAGACAAAAAAAATAAAAGGAAAGGGACCCATGCCCTAAACCTTTTCTCTATACAAGTTTATGTATTTTCTAGGAAAGCCCATATTCTATACTCAATAGATGAGGTTGAATCTAATTCTAATTCTCCATTCATAATATTTAGTAGAATAAACATGCGTGAAAAATTAAAAATTAAATATATATTAATATTAATTATTCCATGAAAATAAAAATGGATCATAATTTCACCAAACTCTTTTTAGAGGTTAAATACCATATTTTCGGACCAACAGAGTTGTTAGAAAAATTATCCATGATCATCTTCTGGGGGAAAATGACCATTTTACCTCTTACAATATTCTAAACACAAAAATCCATATTTCTTATCAATGTTACTATTTGAAAAAACACGGGTCATTTGAATCTCTGCACCGTAACCTTTCTTATCCTTGAGAAGGATTTTTGGTCACGAACAATCATGCTCTCATATTGAGAATCATCACAACAACACTATTCAGACCATCCAATGACTAGGATCATATTTTTTCTCTACTCTCTCATCATTTGAGATGTTCAACCATTGTGATCTAACATTCCCCACTATAGGAGTATCTATATCGTCACCTAAAAACTAAAATATATGTTCATATTCCCAAAATACTCCCAATACATAATTTTATGACTATCATTGAAGAATTTCTCATACAAAAGTGCCAACAAAGAATCATTAAAAAATTCCCCCTTCCAGCTTCCCGAGAATGATTTCTACAGAAAATGCCAAATTCTACTAAAAACAAAGGTCACCACCCTAAAATGGTATTTTGTTTACTCCCCACCATATATATTACCTTATAATAGTCTCCAATCATATCCTTAATAGGTTTCTTCATCAATCCCTGTAATATATTTATAAAACTCAGCATATAATTTTTGTTTTCTCAGTATACTCAGGACGATGTCAAGATATAGAGAATGATCGTCTCTAAACTAGGAGTGTAATTTGATTTCATCAATGTGCTTGTATAGATATCTATAATACACACTAATATCAATATAGCATATACTTTCTAATAAGAAACTCCTGACACCATCTATCCCGAAAATGCAGGTCTAGATCAAGCCACGGGTCAACCACCTCATGATTGCTGATTTATCCCCAATGTATCCTATAGTATTGAGAAAAATTTATCCTTTTATTATGAAACCTAGGAAATCAGGCAAGAAATATTTCTTTAAGAAAATTGTTCCTCATACCACACATGATCACCAATTGATTGAAAATTTAAATTGTTCCATGAAAAAATAATGTGTACCATTTTTTTTCAAAGCACAATAGCTGTACAAACCAAGACCACATTATCATCACCAACCTCATACTCTCACGAGTCATATTCTAATGAAACAAGGATGACCATGATACTAGGAATTTTAGTTTAATTTATCTAGAACCACCCTTGGAACACCTCTTCAAAATCGGTACCACCTTTAATGGCCTAATATTCCACAATCACACATCACACTAATTCATTCATTGAAATTAAATTCTTAAATGTTAACCTCTAGTTAGTAGGTAATGGAATCCAAACATTACTGTCTATAAAAACTATCATTGGAAAAAAATCTCTACAGGTGACATCATAGAAACAAATTTCATTATCCACCCTTTACTATAATACCTGAGCACCTATCATAGATCAACCACAACATTAGCATATAACAAAGATCACTTTCATATAAGGAATTCAGAAACCAAGTTCAACCACTATAGAAAGTTTACCTCGACCAAAAAAATGTCAATCTACAAGGTTCTGAGTTAAAACTAAGGGTCTCTAGGTCTACCAACTAGCCATACTATTCGAGTCTCATAGTAGTATTATTAGGTCTAACTACCTATCCTAAAGATCATAACACTATAAAGAAAATATAACACTAAAATAAAAGTCATAAACTGTCAATTATCTATCTAATTGTTCCCTAATCACCACCAAGCATCCTTATAAGGGAAATCCCCTGGATTATAATGACAAAACATAAAAAATAATGATGATGAAACACCCACTAGGAATCTTTATATAGTAATACCCCATCTAGGTTTTAGTTTACACTATATTGTTATGTATCTATTGACATCATACAAAGAAATATAACTAGAAAACAATAATTAAGGTATGAAATGATAACTCTGACCTATGAGCATCAATAAAATTTACACTCCTTGGTTAAGTAGAATTTTATTATGTGCTATGTAGGAAAATAAAATATAGGTTTCTACAGAGACTTTAAATAAGTGAACCTAATAAAAAATACCCCACAAGTGTTAAAAACATGTGAACCATGTTCCATATTAATATACTATGCTCCCTGCACCTCGTATGTATAAGGATTGAGTTATCAGCTTCACAATCAAACATCTCATTGTATATCAACATGGCCTGCCATTAGAAGGATATATATATAAAAGTCGGCAGAATTGAGTAGAATTAGACCGAATAACTATATGATAAAACACCATTTCGGTTGTTTTTAACACTTTAAATAATTATCCTCTATCATCAGTAATATAAACCACTAGAGGGATTATATCATGTGGATCCTATGTGCTAACTATGATGAATGAGATGCCTCTTTCCTTTTCCATCCAAGTGTCAATATTAGTTAATCACATTTTCGCAATGGGATAAGATATAGAAATCTATAATAAATCATAAAATCAATAATACATGTGGATTCTTGAAAGAAAAAATCATATAAAACTATTAAATCACTTATCAAGAACAGCAATAAAATATCCCTGGGAACCATGACTTCTTACTGAAGTGAGGGTTCTCAATGAACTATTATGATATCCACCTCATCTTCCAAAACATTCTTAATACTCCTTTATACCATATCCCAAATAATAAGAAAATAAAAAAAGGACTTATTTGATACAAAATTTTAACATCTTGTCCAAAATGCCATTAATCTAGTGTCCTGATCTTGTTCACCATAAGGCCTCAAGCTTTCCTCCTCATATGCCCGAGTCTACTCACTAAAAGAAAGGTTCCAAAGTTAGTATAATAGAGAGGATATACCCTCATATAAAAGTAATAAACAATATAAATAACAAAAAATAATCCATAAAAATAATAATTAGTGTGTAGAAGTGGTAAATAAACTAGAATAGAAGTTATCTATAATAATAAATAGAATGCTATAATATCCTAAAAAACCCTTTCATATATACAACAATTCTCAACAAATTAGATCTTCATACATGTAGGAGTACATATAAGAATCTAAAAATAAAGTATAGGGATCTTCTACTAACTCTAATCCAGACCACATAAGTAATCTACAAGGCACTATCGAGCTACTCCAGCTTAGTCATTAAAATCCACACTATCAAGTCTACGTAATCATGAAACCCTAGGCCTCATTCCAATCCATTATAAAATATGTGCTCAATGTAAATAGTAGACATACAGTCTACACACTCGCCTAGGTATATTTATAGGGGTGATAAATAATCTCTATAGGCCACCCCAAATATGAACCTATAAATTTGCTATAATAAGTGTATAATGATGAAAAATACTTTACCTAGAAAAGATACAAATTAATATCATATATAAAACAAATAAAGTGAAAACAAATTTTATCCTCAGTCTATGACCCTGATCAATTGGAATATGTTCCATCACGTATATATATATATATATATATATATATTTATATTACCATAGATATATTGGTATATATATATGAGTAAGGTGAGTAATAATGTAAATCAACAAAATTCAACCCTTTGGTCCGTAAGCCCGATTTTCTAGACATCATTTGAAAAGGGAATTGAGATGGATGTTGGAAAACCCAATATATGCATAATTAAGTAAATCCTAATGTCTGAAATCCTAATAAAAAATACTTTCTTCATTCATTACTATAAATATCTCTGCGAAAACTATGTCACCATAGGGGGATACATGTTCTTATCTCGGGACCACCCATAGTCACCTTCAATCACTATAATGAATAATTCCATGTAATAACTAGAAATCCTATAAGTGGTCTTTGAGATGGATTATATACCACTAAAGTTGTGTAAATCCAATATGATGTCTTATTCCAAGGTCCTGGTCTATAGGAAATCATTAAATTGTGACTTGGATAATCCCTAATTAGAAAAAACATAGGGGATATACAAGGAATTCTCTTTAGAAACAAGTACATGATTGATATCGATGCAATAAACATACCAACAACCTCCTCCCAGTCAAGTTATGCGAGTAATGAAAAAGTACACCCACTCAACCCTTGAGATAATCCTAGGCATCGCTAGAGATGTAAAGAACCATCCTTTGAGTAGTCCTCAAAAATGATGTGGAGTGTCATATCGAACCATATCAATGAAAAATATGGAGTGAAATGACTTACATTTGATCATGCATGGCTCAAAATCTAGATCCTTCGAAGGAACCTTGTAAATCATGATAATTTAATAGTCAATCATGTAGGATAAATAGTCATATCTAATTAGAAAACTAAGGATAAAAAATAATGTCAATAATATGTCTTATAATCCTGACTCTTGGAAGCTCATTAGGAATTCCAAATGGATTATAATTGAAAGGATTAAAAGATGAATCCCAAGATGTGCCCATGGAAATCTCAATATAATAAGGACCAGAAGATGGATCCCATATAGTACATCTGGGAATCCATTTCAAATAGTGAGTATTCTAATAGTAATTGGTAAATTACTTGGAAGCACCTTTGAAAATAATAGTTACATCAACAATAACCATGTGAGTGTACAAATAAAATAGTGAGGGTGGACAAAATCCTAAAACCACCACTACTGTCACAACCCATAGTTTCACAAGCTCAGCACGAGTTCTATGGTGGCACCAACTACAATCTCTACCCAAACCCCCAATGCACTATCTCATGATTTATCAAACATTGAGGCATTAACTAGGTCTCTTAATTCAATACACATGAGTTTCATCATACTCTGGTTCCTCTACGTATATGGATAAACAAAGGCATCCCCCTTGGGATCCTCTAAGGCTGAACAAAAGTGAATGAATCCTTCTAAGGATCCTCAATAGAGAAGGTAAAAGGATGGATCCTACATGTGATCTTCTTATGGTAAGTATATAGAGGGATCCAATATAGTATCCTCAGAAATATTAAACAAATATATCCATCATACTAAGGATCCTCTATGATAAAACTTAAGTGGAGGAATTATATAGGGAATCATTACAAAAATTATACTGAAAGATTTATACCTAAGGGAATCCTCTAAAAAGAAGGTACAAAGATATATTCATCCTATACTAGTGCCTCTTTGTCAGAGTATAAGGTAAAGGAATCCTTTAAGGGATCCTTGTTCATGAATGACCGTATAAGGCAACATCTAACTAGACAATTAACATCAAGGGAGGAGATACATAATCCTTGGTCTATAGAAATGTATCATGGACCATTTCAGATTGAGGTTATCCCTATAAAGTTATAGAAGAAAACAATTACTAGTGGAATAACCCCTCTATTATATCTCACTCTCCCCAAAATGTCATAAAGTAGTCTTAAAATTACTTCAAGGGATTCACCATTGTGATTTATGTGAAAAATTATCATAATGAAATATTATAAGTATAATTATAACTATTCAGTATGTATATGTAAAAAACCCAAGAACTTGTGCAAGAGAGTAGTACACGATGTGTATACCCTTGTACATAACAAATACTCTCAAAGACCCACATGGGCTTATAACTCAACCATATGTGGAATATAAAACCCAAGTACCAGGCATGTAACTTAGGTACATGAAATGTACCCTAAATGAGGTACTTTCCCTTATACCTCACCTGACCTATTCATGTATATTGGCTTGGCCATATACTTGTACATGGCATGTAACCCAGATGGGGTCAGGCTGTGTACTATATACAGACATATTCCCCATATACAAGCTATTTGACCGTGTACTTGGCTACAAGGCCAAGAACCACTATATAGAGTGTACTCCCAGTACATAGTGTGTACTTTAGAACAGTCATATTATCTGAGTAGGTAGAACTCAAGGTGTGTTTCTTCTTAATAACCCAAAAAATAAATGGGTTTTCTGAATAGAAAACACCTAAATCTGCCAGAAACCCAAGTTTTATCCTCAAAATCTATAGACTAACCCTCAATGCGTACTAAGAAGTCATTATAGGACCATAAAACATGAGAGTGGTAAATATAAGGGGATAAATGACCTAAAAATTAAAAACTACCAACCTTTGGGTGAAATATGATGAATCTCTTCTCTTATCCATGGTTGCTGGCTACTACATGATGATCCAACTCCTCCCGAGCTCCACGGTAGAACCTATCATCCAATATACATCTTTATGTCTCTCCCTCTATCTCCGTAGCCACTATTAGTCATGACAAAGGAATCTCATGGGGGGGGGGGGTTGGTAAGTGCATGATAATCCATGGGAGTAAAAATATAATATTGGAAACAGAAAAGAAGAAAAAGAAAATAAAAAGAAAATGGGGCTCAGGATCGGACTCGACACCCAATATAAGTTTATGCCTCAGCTTGGAAAAACCTCTGTTATGGATTAAATAGTAGAGATAGAATCTCAATATGATTCTCCAATCATAATATATATCTCAATAATGTGTGTGAATATATTAATATTTATTTAAATATATAATAAATATTAATTATTCTATGGAAGTTTCAAAGGTTAAAAATCCCACCAGACTTATTTTATATTGTAAAAACACTATTCCAGGACTAACATAGTGGTTATCAAAATTATATGAGGTTATATTCTAAAGGAAAATTACTATTTAGCTATTAAAAGAATCTAAAAGAAAAAATGCAATTTTTTTCTAGTTTTTATTTTCTGAAAAAACATGGGTCGTTACACATTTAATGTACCGTATTTTTCTAAAAATATATGAGGATAATCCAGATTATTTAGAAATAGATATTTTTTAGTGAAGATATTTTTATAGGATACTAAATAGAATAAATGTGTTTGTTATTGTGAATAGGGAAAGAAAAAAAAGATACACACATGAACACATAAATGTTGAATTTCTACCTAACAAAAAATGAAGAATATATTCAATTTCTGAACAACTGTGGCATATTTATATTTAATAAAACAATAAGAAAACATCTAAAAATACCTATATATCTATTTGAAATTCATATATGACTATGATAAGTGAAGAAATATATGCAGAATAAAAGGGAAACATCATATGCCACATCTCTTCTTAATACTTTATCTGACCCTATTTTATTTATTTTCAATCTATCTATGTGTATTGTATTTGTTAATCATAATAAGAAGTTTTTATATTTAACTATAGAGTGAATGTATCTATCTTTTTCTCTCTTTATTATTTATTATTGATCCCATAAAAAACTATAGAAGTGGCTATTTCACCTAGACTTACCATGAGAAGTTTTTTTATCTATCCTTCACAGAACTGTGGAAGAGGATCCAAGGCATTAAATTCAAGTGTGTGGTTGTATGGTAAACCCAATATTGGTTATTAATAGTTTATTTAATAATAATCTGATTGGAAGAATTTTCTTTCCAAGTGGTGGGTATTATGTCTCTTCTTGAGACCAAACCCCTTGTTAATATCAACTATGCTATATTTGTTGTAACTTTTTGTACTATTATCTATATGTTTTTTATTTATATTAAAATTGAATTATTTTATTTTAGTAATTTATTAAAAAAAATATTCTCATAGTTAACTTAACTTAAACAAGTGGTTTCTATACTCTGTTTGATACATGTATATTATCTTCAAAAGTTAACGGTTTTTTCCAAAGTTTGTTTAATTGAGTTATGATGAAGATTTTGAGAACATCTTCCAAAGATAAAATTATATATTTCTACCATTTTTTTGACTAGTAATTTTTGACATATTAGAGGATTTATTTCTTTGAATTATTCAAATAGAAATTTTATTCAATCCAAATTCACCCCTCCTAATTTTTCTACTTTGATCAATAGTACATTCTCTTTTCACGTATCCATTCCTCATTATAGGATTTAGTTTGGGTATTGGTTATTCTCATGTTTGAATATGATCCTGGAGATTTCATAGTCATAATGGTTTTATTATTTCTTATCTATTATCCCATATTGACTTTTTTCGATTTTAATGGATGTACTTCATCCATGGGGAGTAATAATCCATGATTTGTGATACTTGGTTTTATGGATTTTTTAAATTTCACATCATATGAGTGTATAAAGTACATTTAGTTAATTTCATATGTTATAGAGAAAATTTTATAATATTGTTTAAATCCTTTATAAAGAATAAATTTTCTATAAAATGATAGACAAAAATGATAATTACAATTAAGACAATGAAGATGACCATGACGAGGACCATGATAATGATGATGGTGGTGATAATGATAATGAAGATGATAATAATGGATCCCAAAACCTGGGGCATCATAGATACGGAGCATTCTCATCCAATGGGATGAATCCTAAATTTAATGAAATATTGACCTTTCGTTGGTGGTGATCTAATGGATCCATCCGCATGTGATAGTCTGACAACATCCATCTGTCCATTAGTGATAGGATGGAAATATACGTCTATCCAATGGTGATAGTTTAGTGACACATATCAGTTAGATGGTGATATACCATTTACACACACACACATACACACATATATAATTTACTATTTGGGAAAAGGTATCCAACCATTTGCTAGTAATAGGATGGTGGAATCCATACATCTATTGGTGGTAGGGTAGCGACATCCATATACTTATTGATGATAAGATAATGATATAAATCCATCCATTAGTTAAGGTACATCAATATATTTTTATTCTTTGGTGAAAAGATAAAAAAATCAATCCATACATTACTGATGGGATGGAGACCTCCATCCATCCACTAGTGATAGGAAAATGATATCTATCCATACATTGGTGGTAGTCTGGAAGCATCCAGCAGTATTTTGGTTATATGAAAATTTCATGCACCCATCCATTGAGGATTGGATGGCGAAATAAAAAAATACACTAGGAACTGGTTAGTGAAATATATCCCTTAACTAGTGATTAGAACAGAACATACATTTATCTTTTGGAAAAATAATAATAAAATCTATTAATACATTGTTGGTATATTGGAGACATACATCTATCAACTAGTAAAATTCCTGAAACATACACCCATCCACCAATGACAATTTAACAATGTTAACCCATATACTATTGATGATATGAGACATCCATTTGTCCACTATTGATAGTCCAGTGATATCCATCCATTCAATGGATACAATCCTTCAAAATCTATCTATTAGTCGATGATCAGTAGGGGAATTCCACTAATCCATCAAAAACTAGTCAAATGATAAAAAAAATTTGTGTTTATGATGTATGAATATATAAATCATGTATCTAGATGAATTAAACTCTATAGTGTGGTTCTCACTTAACTATAAAATATGGAGTTGTTGAAAATATGATCATATGACAATTTACTTTAATTGTAACATTTGATCAATGTATTGATTGACCAATCCAATTCTATTGGGTCTTCATCATTCAAAGAAGTAGGTAATATAAAAAAATCATCATTTTTATTAGAATGATTCTATGAATGTAAATAAAATCAATATGATATTCTTAGGATGGATTATTAATAGCCTCATGAGATGATTCTATCTCCCATCCACTCAGTTTTGATGGATAATAGCTGAACATTCATTGACACACATTTAATTGTTTATCATTTTATAAAGTGGGTATTTAATGAGAGTTATGCGAAAACATAAAAAATAGAAAAATGTGAACAAAAAATTATATCCTGTTCTAAAAAAGAGATTGATCAATCGTGTTTGAATATTTATAATTCTATAATAATGGTTATTTTCTTATTATCATAGATTTTTCTCAATAACCAAAGATGTCATCTAATATATACTGAGCTATTGAAACCCCATACAAGAGTGGGTTTACATAAATTATATAAGGAAACCCAATGCCTTATAGTCATTATAATATACCCCCTACACCTATTCCACCACATCAGGTACTTCTACAACATCAACTAAGAATCATAACCCATTTTTCATTACTTAAAACCTTCACTTCTACATGGTCAGTGCTCTAGTTTTGGAATATATTTATGATCATGGGATCCAGAAACAAATTCTTTCTCAATAGAATTTAGAGGCAATAGATCCACATTGGCCCATATAGTGTAAAGAAAAGTAAGGAGTAGGTTACCCCATCACTATATCAAAGTACTTCAAGTGTCTCTCCCCAAGAGAGACAATATCATCATCTCCATCATGTGAAGGGATAGATGAGTTGTCATCGATATCTATACCACTATTGTAGAGTCACTTAAGAGGGATTCCAATAATTATGATTGTTTTCACTCCAAAATAACCTTGGTCACTCATGAAGTGAAAAAATGATCTTAGTCCCTTGAGATCTGACACTGATGAAAATTCATGATATAAACACATTAACCGTCATCTCAAAGGGTCACTTTCTCCCTCAATGAATCTCCTTAGACCCCAAAAGTACACTTATATATCAATTATGTGACTCTAGGGGAATTAATGTTAACGAAATTTATGATTTTATAAATACCTTACAATAGGGCTCATGTAGACATGATGTCTAAATTTTCCTCCTCTACGGAGGGTTATTGCCATGTTGTTCAAATCCTTGAGGACACCGACATATAGTTTATCTTACATGTTTTCACAAATGAAGAAACATCCCATATGTATCTTCCCACTAGAAATACGAGTCAACATGAAGGTTTCGCCATTACTCATACCCTGTAATCCTAAAGTGAAACCACACTTATAATTTTTCTACTAGTAACCTTATTAATTGGCCTATTTATTTTTGTGAAAAAGATAAAATGTATCCCAGTGACCTTTTAAAAATACATATATAACATAAAAAATATTATTATATATCCCATATGCTCTAATATCCTTGAAAATTCAGATCATGGATGATATCTCCCAATATATACTAGTTAGTAGATTCCCCAATAGTTGTGAAGAAATCATCATACTCGGAGAACTTTTTCAAGAATAAACCCTCAATAGAGCTTTCATTATCAACTAGTGATTCCCTATTATTGATAAATGAAATTATAAAAAGGTTGTACTCATCAATTTCCCCACAGGATCATTTAATATTGAGATTGCCATAAGATTCCTTATAAAGATTGACCAAATAATATAAAACACTATGAAAAATTCCAATCCATGTGAAATAACACAATATATCATATTTTGAAAATGTAGGCTACCCAGATAAGATGTGTATGAAACTAGAAGAAGATAACATTAATTTTATTTAAAATAAATTTGACACCTTTAATTACATTTCACTTATATATATATAGAGGAATAATCCTACCCAACATTCACTATAATTTGAGGGAAACCATGAATTTCTTAAGAGATCGGTGTAATCCATATACCGGGTATGTATAAAATTTGAACATGCTTACTATAATATTAAAATAGAAAAATCTTATAATTACTTAAAATAAGGAGAACACACGTTAATGTAATTACTAAAATAATATTTAATATACTCGCATTGAATCCATTCGAACTATTTGAAAAGTAATTATTGATTCTCCTCTTGGTGTACACATTCGTGGATGGAGACAATATGGATCCTTTCACATAAAACCTCTAATTAATTGATGATAGGATTTAGAGAGTTCGATGAAAAATACCTCTTTGTAATATTTAATGGGAGAGGCATGAAATGTTGTCACATTTTGTTGTTCTTGGAATCCAAGAGAGTTTTCTAGTCAATGTTTTCTGTCACATTTTATAGCTATACATGCTTAAATAGATGATACTAATGATATTTATCCATTGACATGATCAACCCTATATACATTAATCTAGATAAGGGTGAATATATAAAATATTAAGCCTTTATTAAATCTAGAACAAACCCAATCCAAATTCTACCTTGATCAATTATGTACATTTTAAAGCCCCCTATCATACTAGCATAGTTCATAATATATGGTTGGGAGGAAAATAAAGCAATAAACTAATCTGTAGCTACATCACAAGGAAAAAACTAGGCTATATGTATATTGGATTTTTACCCAAAAATCTGAATCCCTACCAAAAAGGTATGGGGGGATTTTTCCCCAAATGACCATGACCACCAATGACCCTAATGATAGACAAGGAATGATTTGTGATGAAACCATCTTAAAAGAGGTTGGTGTAATTTAAGCTATGGGAACCACAACCTATAGATAATTAGCCTAAATTCATCCCCAACATTCATTCATTAAATGTGGTAAAGGACACCCTCATGATCTTGTGTTATGTTGAATCCTTCGGCATGATGAATACTATTTCTCTTAGAGAAGAGGTGAAATTACAATGGGGCAGTAAATTAGTGAGTTCTTTCCATTATCCAAACTCCGTGGATAATCAGATGATACACATAAAAGGTATTCTAATCAAAATTAATCCCCATACAAATTGGATAATGAAAATGATATAATATCCTCTAGGGATGAATTATTAAGTGTTATAATGGTTGATGTCATTGAATTAGACGTTGATAATGTTTCAATAGGGGAAGAATATCTATTTGAAATTCATCTTGACCACATGGTTGAAGATCTTAGAGTGAGATCCCAACATTATAGGTGGAGCCAAGATATATAGTCCCTTATAAATGTTTACTTTATAATAAATTATCACATAACAATGAAAGGTAATGGAAAATAGATTTTTGAGATGTCAAACCCTCATACACCTGAGACTATTTAGATACCTATAGTTGATTAAGAACTTTATAAATATATGATTGTGATTGAAATACTTTCTTGAGGCAACGATGAGTTATCACTAGGAAATAACCCTAATGTTGAAGAAGTTGAAGAAGAAGATCAAACCCTACTTATTAATGACACATCGCATCATATTGGGACTTCACATATGAAATTGGTGGAACCTACCCTAAAAAGTAACAATAAAACTCAATTGGATTTCTCACTGATATCATCTCCCTTGAACCACTAGAAGTTTCATCCATCAAATTATTATTCAACACAACTCGAGAGAGTCACCTAGGGTTCAATTTGATGTAAGGGGGATTTTTTCTCCAATTTATGTGCATGAATTCATTACTACCCAGTTAGATTCCATGAAAGAAAATCACTCACCGATACATCTAGAGAGGCTGCTATATCTGAAGTCAGTTGATTTGATTCCTCTTCTAATGAACATCAATAAACATTGTTTTTAAACATTAAATGGTACATGGAACTTCAGGAAGTATAACATAGAATTCCATTCTTGATGTAACCCAATACATCAAATATTAGGAAAATATGCACTAAAAACTCAAGTACTTCATTTATTCGTTAGAAGTCCTTATTTTACTCTTTTATAAATAATTTACATCAAGATTAATTTCTATATTGGAAGGGATCAATTGAAAATTTCTATTTTAGTTTATCTTTAATATAAATTGAGTGATAAAGATAATATTTTTATACATTTTAAACCATAAATCATTGTTTAGAATCCCACAATAGTGTTATTTTGTGTAAAATTGTATCATTTTTAGGTTTTAATGGTATTATGAGCTCAATTGAAAAAATATCATAATTTTGGATTTTATCTTTTTTAATATATTTTTATATTTTTGAAAATAATTTTCATAAAATAATTGGAATTTTGAAATAAAATTTTTTGGGGTTAAATATATATTGGGATTCATTTAATTATTCTATATAAAAATCTTACTATATCATTTAATGGCCCAAAATCCGCTCACAAGTCGGGCCTCAAAAACTGTGCATAGATCTAATCACTTTCAATTATGGTATTATATTTATCAAAATAGTAGTCCAATGTTGGTGAAATTATACAAATATATTGAGAAAATATTAATGAACAAATATTATACAGGTTACCATATTGTGTTCCCCATATTTCTTGGTTATTATGGAAATGTATCTTTCTTTATGAGAATATGAATAGTCACCTGGACCTATTAAAGTTTTACGTAAAACTATAATAAATCATTTATATAATATAAAATCAATATCAAATTTTGTGAGTGATGGAGGAATAAATAGAAGAAAACAGTTAATTAAGGAACCATTCCAAAATTATTCTATTTAATGTGTAAAATAATATCAATAATCCTTTTAAAAGAAATAAAGCCTAAATTTGTCACTTCTTTTCTATAAATATTATCCTCACTGCATATTACTAAGGATAGGGATTTTTAAGAGGAAAAGTGGAGTTTTGTTTCTATATTATTTCTTAATATTTTAAATATATATTTGTGTATTTATACTATTGCAATTTTCAAATTTTTTGGTATTTTGTGTTTCTTCCACCATACTTCTTTTATCTCCATGTTTGTGGAGTGATAACCCTCACAATTGTTCAAGGGGGGAGTGGTGGTGATTGGGTTTAATAAGATTTATTTATTTCTCATATTTTATTATAATATTTATATGGGGGTTAAAATTATCATGGTGAGTATTTACCCACATTATCTACATCTATTTTCTTCCTCCTCATTTAATTATTTTACTTATAATTGATATCAAAGTAAATCCAATAATGGAGTTTGTATGAGGTATTGATATGGAAGAGATTACTACAACATGAAGAGGTATTAGTGTAGGTTAATAACATTTTAATTAGTGGGTGTAAATTGAATTTTTAGGATCATTATATTTAATAAAATAATAGGGAATATATTTTGAATAACAATGATAATATCAACATGAAACCCTAAGAACAATAGTTTTATTCCCCTGACTTCTCCTTGTCTTGTCTTTTATTTCATTTGATTGTGTTTTTATTTATTATTAATATATATTAGATTAAATTTATTTTCATAATAAAACTACCCATTTATATTATTATATTCATTATTTCGATATAATTTACATTTTAATTGTGATTATGAAAAAATATATGTGTATAAGAGGCCTAATCATGAGATTGAACCTTGGTTGTTCATTATGTTTTATTCATAGGTAAATAAGAATTTAATTGAATTCTGGTTTTTGAAAAAACATTTTCCTCAATTTGGAAGTGTTTCTACGGAGGAAATAAATCATAATAACAATTTTTTTTTATAAAAAACAAAAAAAGAAATATTTTAAAATTTTAAAAAATAGATTCATTGCAAATAATTATTTCTTTAAGTCAGATATTACATTAGTGATTTTTTATATTCATGGAATAGTGATGAAGTATCTAGTATGGAAGGTAAATTAATAATTAAATTAGAAAAAAATTAATTGTTGATTGAAATGGAACAATATGCCTTGATGATTCATTAGAACTTTATAATTATTGAAAAAATAAAGTTATTTGCATCACTGGCCATTGAATTTGAGGAAGTAAAAGTTATATCTATGGAATAAAAAAATAAATGATAAGAAGAATGATATACCTATTTCACCTACATTTTATGAATGCATTCATGAGGTTGTATAAAAACATTAATACCCAATTCCCTAGGCAATAACTTAATTCAAGGATAACTTGATTAAGGAAAACGTGTTTGAAGTTTGATGTTTTGAGGGAAATTTTATTTTCGAGGATTAATTTTATTCAAACATTTTTAATTTATAATATAAAAACAATATAACTTATTGTGATATTTTTAGATTTATTACCACTACTATAGGTAATAGATGAAGAAAATGAAGATGTTTCTAATGATGAAGAGTGAATGAAGTAGCAATTATAGTTATACACTAGTGCATTCGAGGATAATGGAACAAAAGAATAAATCACTGGGGAATTATCTGATGAACCCAAACAATAAGGGAATATACATCCTATTATACTATCTCTACCACCAGCAGAAACCAATCCTCCAGTAAAACATAATAGGTAACTACACTATATTCTTTTCCCTCCCCTTATGCACCTTAAATTCTCTATTTCATTTTTTGGGGTTGGGACTATTTTTATTTAATTTTAGGGTATTTAATTTTTTAATCCACTAAAGGATATTTTGAAAAATCATATTTGGTGGTTTATAATTAAGAAACCCTATCCACATACATATTGGTGCTAGACCACTACAACTTCCTAACTTTGGGTAGTAAAAAACTTAGCACCCACATATGGTTCCAAACCATATTCTATCCTCATTACCCTTACAATTTAATTTTATTTACTTTTCTTATGATATTATTTTTTTACTGATTTCTATATCTAGTGGTAGATTCATAGAGCTTAACTAATTTATTTAACTAGAAAAAAATTACAATTTATATCTTTCATTTCATTGGTTTTTTATACCCTTATTTTTATTTTCTTGATATAAAATAAGAGGTAGTTAAACTTCTGGAGGGGGGGGGGGAGTCAACCATATTAGTTTATTTTGGGGTTTTTAAATTTTTTTAACTTTTTAGGAACCTTGTTCTGAAAGGAATATTCATAAAATTATTCACACTTCAATTTTTTTTGAAATTATTGAAATTAATTTTAAAAGAATGGTTTTTTAATTTTTATTGATGTTAATTTTTTTTTCTATAAATTGAATTTTCCAGAATTTTTATGAGATTGAATATTTTTTAAAATATATTACCATGAAACACTATGTCAAAATATTTGTAAAGTCATTTGAGGAACTCAAAACCCCTTTTATGTATTCTTCCTGATACCCACACTTTATTAGGATAAACTTGGATTTTGTGTGAGAACCTAATCTTTTGAATTTTTTTTCAAAGATTTGAACTTCTAGAATGTTTTTATATGATTTAGGATCATTTTTAGATAGCTAAATTTTATCATGAGTCCCATATTTACATCTAGCCTTTGTTATCCCTTATATTACATGATTGTTTTATAGGTTTATGTTGTAATACAAGATGGTTTTTCCTTACCTACCTAAAATCATGGTATTTTCCAATGAAGATTTCAAATTTTATTGTGGGGGAAGTGCCATTCATGTGTGTTACTTGAGATGTGTTTTATATGAGGGTGGTGTGAGGTGTGTGTTAACAACATGGAAAATAGATAAAAGGGTAATTGTTCAGGATTCATCATTCCATTATGCTTTATTTGTTTCATCCTACTCTCCTTCAAAAATATGAAAAAAGGGAAAAATAAAAAATAATAAAATAGAGATGAGATTGATTTTTTCTATGTGCATACTCTTATGAGTTAGTTCCTGGTAAAAATAAAGGGAATGAATTCTCATTCCCTCATTATATTAAATTTACACCACTTCATCCTTGAAAAGAACTCAATGAGAAAAAAGAAAAACAATTTGGGCCTTTCTAGTGCTTTTAAAAAATAAAAAACAATGAAAAATGAGGATATCTTAGATAAAATAATTCGTTATAATAATTTTTTGTCTCATGTCGCATGCCTTTCAAAAATGGGGTGGTGTTGTGTTTGACATTTCCAAGGGGAATTGAGTGAGGAGTTTCCTTTGTTTTCACTTGATTATTCATGCATTTCATATGTATTTTTATTTCATACATTTTAAAACCCCTATTTTTTTTTAGTTTATTTTGTTTTATATTTTTTTATATTTATAATAGTGAAAATATAAAGATATTACATGTAAGTGGCCTCCATGATATCAGTCCTATGTTATGCCACTATGGTACACAATTAAGAATGAAAGAATTTAATAGAATCATGGTTCATAAAAAACCACTATTATCGGAGAAAAATAATCAATTTCTCTTTTAACTATACAAAAAGGGATAATGATAGGGTGAATGAACTTATTTCTTAATGGGAGAACCTTTCTTGCTCATTTTAAATGAAAATTATCTTATAGAAACATTGGAAAATCTATGTGGAAACTTTAGAAGAAAATATGGTCACTACACTCATTTTTTATAAATAACATACATAATCCCAATAATTCCTTAATAAAACAAAATTTCTTTAATATATTCTATATAAAACCAATTAAAAATCATTGTAGTCATCACTTATAAAATACAGAAGGATTAGAAAATAATAAATTGCCTCTATTTCTTTGAAGAATGTTGAGGAACCCACCTCATTTCCTGAGAGGGTTAGGTTTTAGGAGGGAGTGCCACTTAAAAAATAACATAGAAAAACGACATTAAATCCCCCACCCTGGGGTACAATATTCTTGTGGGATTCAAAGGTCCCGCACATTAATGCTAAAAAATAATAGAGAACACTACTTATTCCCTATGTAGTATTTTGTTTTCTTGATGTGAGCCACAAAAAATAACTTAATCAAATAACCTAAGGCCTGAATATAAATAAAGAATGTCTTGAAAATAATCCATGATTTTTCTCTTTTTATTGGATATCATGTCACACCATCCAGTAACGATTCATTTTTAGTGACATCCACCAGAAATTTGTTGATAATGGTGAAGTAAAATTTTTTCGTCAGAGGAAACATATGACCCTTGTGGCCACCATCCTTTCTAATGGAGTAATATAGTGGAATAATGTTCCAAATAAAAATTAAAAAAATTAAAATAGATAGATTACCAAGAATTCAGTTAATATTTATCAATCCATTATCCAGGACTGATTAAACCATCCATTTATGTTTCTTGTTCCATATATATCCCCAATGGACACTTCTTTTGTTATAGTAATTTTCCAAATTTATATAAACCGACATTATCATAGTAATAATCACGAGGAAAAACCACCATGTATTCTCAAACCAATACAAAACCTTTCATATTTCATTCCCCAAAGTATTGGAGGATGGAAACCGCCCTACTAAATTTAACCCTGTTTGGATTAGAAAGACAATTATACTCCAATAAAGGAAATTTAGTTGAAAAATATGTATTAAGGGTGAGAAGAGTTATTTTATCTTTCTTATAATCATTACACTCATGTAAGAGGACACTAAGATAATGTATATGGTACATGTAACCAATTTCCACCAAGGATCTAATATTTGGTCACTGTCCATGTCATCTATGAAGTGGAGACTTAAATAATGGTGAATGAACATTATTATATAATATAAATATTAATAAAATAAAGTGGCTCTATATTTAAAATTATTTTAATATATAAATTAAAATTCAAAAAATATATAAAATTAAAGCAATTTTTAGTTATATTTTAAATGTTATCTCTTAGGTTAACCCCTCTTTTAACACTTTTAACCTTTAACATGGTAAAATTTTATTTATCATAGTAATAATTCATTATAGACAAATATTACATAGAAATTATTACATAATATTAATAATTTTTATTTAATGTTTGAAATGAATTTTTTAAGACTATACTACTAGATGTAATATAAATTAATTTTAATATCTCCACTCAAATCACAAAGAACACTTTTTTTAGAAAAAATGTATTTTTATGAATTAACATGATTTTATTCTCATTCCTTTCATAATAATAACCATTTGATAAATGATTATAAATTTTATTGAATATATTATCTAAACATTTCATTAAAATCACTCATTAATATTCATTGACTAAATTTATTATGATAAAATTCATTACTCACAAAAAAATATTTTTAGAATATAACTATTTTTTTCTTTGAAATAATTTAACATTTACTTCGAACCATTTGATAATAAATGTATGAATAATTATTCAATTTTTTTATCCAATAAAAAAATCCCATTTCATTAGGGATCATGATACGTAATTTATGGAAAAATAAAATAATTTGAGAGAATTGATCTTTTAATATAAAATTATTATTAATATTCAAAATTGGGTACATAATTTTTAATCATTAATGAATACTTTTCATTTTAGGAAAAATTTTATAAATACTACTAATATTTTATGTATTCATATTCATACCATCCAATCCATTAGCTGTTTAATAACAACCACATTAATAATAGTATTTGAATAATACATGAACTTTGTTTAAGATCAAGGTTTCGTATAAAGAAAGATGTATAACACAATGAATATAATAAAGAGACATATATATTATAAATTCTGGTGGTGTCATGCCCTTTGATTATCCAGTGATCTCATAGTAGACCCAGTCTAGCACTAACAAATCAAGGAATTTAAAACTGAGGTGGTTATAGCTGAGGCCACAATGATTTCGTTATCAGAGAAAGACTAAGGAACAATGAATAAAGGAAATATAAATACAATTTATATATCTTGTTTATTAAATGGTGTTTATTTTTTCCTAGGTTTTAGTTAACAATTGTTCCAGAATTAATATAATTTCATATTAAACCCTTCCATTTAATAGGATAAAGGGGGTTTTCTAACTCCAATTTGTCTAGAAATACAATTATATGATAAAATAGAACCAAAAAACATAAGGAAATTCATATTGATAAAAAAATTTGGGACATAGTTTCAAACATTAAATTCATTGTTATGTATTAAGACATATTGGTTAATTCTATGCTCAGTCGAACTTAGATCGTATGCAGGTGGGTGTTCTATCATCATATGAACAATGATTTAAGTATTCCCTGATTAGTTTAACAAGAGTACTTAGTGGTGATATTTAACCTTTCAATACATGGGAATCTTGTTATATTGACATTGGGTATTAAAAAAGGGAGGGAAAACAACATCACACTAATAAAATATTAAAAGTTGTAGCTTTGAATGTATTAGATATTGCCCATGATAATCCATGTAATGATGTTAAAGACAAATTCATATTTTCTATTCACTATATTAAGGAAATAATATCAAACATGGGAACAAGTTTTGTGATTATATCAAATAAAAAGGGTCCTAGAATAACATTATCTCCTATAAGGGGAGACCAAATGTGATCATTAATCCATTTTTTTCTACAAAAGAGGAAATTAGTATATTATCCCTATTTTGATGGATCCCAATATGATAAATACATTTCAAAAGACTAGGATAATAATATTCTAGTATGCACAATCTAGGGTGTTTGGTGTTATACAATAAAATCACAAAAAAATAATATACAACGATTGGGAACCCTCCCCTCTATCTATATGGCCTTTTCGAATGTAGAAAACCCATATCGTATAATGATGTTAATGATCTTAAGGATAATTATCCTAATTAGAAAAACATAGAGGAAATATTCTAATCAGAACCCAAATGATAAGACCAATAATCAATTTCTCTCAACTTCAATGGCATGAAAATGGTGTTTCTCCACCCATTCTTGAATTAGGAGTCACTACAACCTCTAAGGGACTTATATATATAATATTGGGTGCCATTGAAGAAGATCAACCCATATTAATATGTGTGGCCATAAAATATTTTGAGAAGGACCAATATACTTCATTTCGAAATAATCACTTAGATGCATTTTCTTGTTTTTACACATAGACTTTGGATTTAGACCCTTGAGTTTTCTTATATTTCCTCAGGTTTCTGAATAATTTTTTTAAAAACTAACATGACTCCATAAGGATGAATCAATTAGAAAAAACCATTATTAAATCTAAAAAGGATAAATTAATCAATTATTATTTCATTTGATAATTCCAATAAAAAAACCCTTGGCAAACATTGTTCATATTTAGAAGAGGAACATTCTTATTATAGTTTATATTGACTGTCGAGACTTCCATTGGCACTACTAAATAGATGAATTCCCAGTCATGATCACATAATTTCTTATTTAGGAAATTAGATATTTAGAATCCATTTCATTTATCGATTGATGTATTGGTTACAAAAAATGGATAAATCCTTAATATAACAAATCCATGAACTTCTATGAACTCAAATGTTCATGTTGTTATCATGTGATACCCCTTATCAGAAAAAACATCTAGGCTAATTATTAGTGATCCATAAAAAAAATTTAAGAGCCTTCTTTGAAATATCATGGAGAACAACATGGATACGATAATGATTTTCCCCACTAGTACCATGACCACATTTCAAATTTATAAGTGGGTTTCTAAATATTTCATTGGTGAAAATTGTAATTTAATCTACTACAGTTGACATTTGGAGTCACCTATAAAAAATTCACTAGGATTATTATCTACCAGTTAGGTATCAAGGTAGATAAAGAAAATACTAATGCCAATATTGAATATCCTCCTCCGTAGAAACTTTAGGAGTTATGAGGGATTTAAATAAGACCTAATTACATCAGGTGTTTCATTGTGAATATTTCAAGAAAATATATACCCTTCAATATATAAATTAAGCAATGAGGTCCCTATAAATTGGATAAATAATTACTAGTATCTTTTCACAACATAAATAAGTATATATCTCTTCCACCAATTTTAATGGAACTCATATAATAGATAACTATAAGGCTATATGGGGTATCCCTAGTGTCGTAACTTTGTTAGATTTTAGCATAAATGAATAATGCGGACAAATAAAAAACATATACTACCTGAACCCCACTATTCATGAAACTGAGAACATATATTGCACAATTCAGAAGAAATGATACACATTGATCTTAATGGCATTGAAGTTACAAATCTATATAAAACATATTGAGGTCCATCTGGTGTTTAGTATTGATTTTCTAATATATATCTGTAGTCATCCAATTGTGTCTGGAAATTTGAACACTAAGAAGTAATTCAATAACAATTCAATATCTATTCTGTCTCTTAGAAGGAAAACAAGGACAAAGAGTTTCTATATTTTATAAACACATACCCATAAAAGAATGAATTACCTCTAGAAATGGATTTTCCTAATATTTATATCTTCTCTATCAAAGAAGTTTTCCAAATTTGTGAAATTAACTTCAATGGTGTCTCTAGAATTCCAACAAGAAAAAGAATAGAGGGACCTAAAATCAAAAGGGTTTTCTTGGGGATTTTATTCCCTTATCATCCAAATTCATCCCTTCCTTATATTTCACTCTTCTTTGTGGGATACAATAACTATGGGGAAAGGATAAGTTTTGGATAACTGGTGTAGAGAATACCTTAAAACTCACAATCACTAACCCTAACATTAGAGGTGTACCTGTTTTAGAAATTAAATAGGTCAATGGAGGGTATTCCATTTAGAAAGAAAAACTAAATTCTCTCCTAAATCATGATTAGGAATAAATGGAATTGTTTCATATATGACCTATGGTTTCATGAATTTAGTGGTAATAAAATTCCATTTAAGACTCATTATATGACTTTCCTGCTACACTCACAAACCTGGGTCTGACAGAAATAATTAACTAAGTAGTGTACTGACGAATAGTGGATCATATATCTAATGAAGTTGTGGAATGTTTTTATTATATAAAAATTAATACTCCCTTGGAATATCCTTTTCCTAACTTTAAATACACTCAAGAAATCGATTGGATGTCTCCAATAGCGAACTATCTCAAATCCAAATCTCTCCCACAAGATCAAGATGAAAATGGGACAATTCATAGATGATCGATGAAGTCAATATTTTATAATAGCCAATGATCCCTTAAAGTAAATTTTATGTGGATTTATGATGGAATAAATATTAGGTTCCTTGTAAGAGTATAAATTCATAATGTTATATAATAACTGCACATAGGGGCAGGAAGGGATCACCAAATAGAGTCCAAATTGGTCCCAAAGTCAAAATGACCAAATACTTATAGACATTAAAGATAAAATAATGTTCCATTTTCACAAAGAGGTTAGATTAAATCTAGATTCATTAAATATCATATATCAACCCCTAGAGATACTAAATGAATCCAAGGAAACATAGACATTCATTATGAGGGGATGAAATGTTATGGGCATGTACAATTCACCAATAACCTAAGAATACAAGTTCATTATAACCAGCATTAAATTATCACTAAAATGGGATAAAGAAATTCCCATAAAAGTGGTAGGGACTAAGGAATTGGTTTCTTTCATATGATACAATATTATCACATGATTTGGTGTTCATCATGTTATCCTAATGGATAATGGATTAAACTTTTGTGTGTAAGTGTGGTAGAGATAATATTCAAAGTACAACATTTAGACAAATAAAATTCTCATCAACCTATTATTTATAATTGATTAATATAGTAATTTATAATTTCACCCTAAAAAATAATATAGAATATGCTGGAAGGGGGAAAATCATGGAAACACAATCTTCCTGATGCCTTATTGGAATATTTCACCACTACACGCTCCCCAACACATGCAACTCCATATTTTATAGAATATTTGACAGATTTTTTCATTCCAATTGATGTCCTAATACACTCAGTTAAAACTAATATGTTAAAGTGGTTGTGTAAAGATAAATAGTCACAATTTTGAGTAAATGAGTTTGAAGGCATTGATGAGAAAATCCCACCATACCTCTATAGTTTAGAAGTTGATAAAAATAAAATTGATTGGTATTTCAAAAATGTTTTGGATATAGTCATTATTTCATGTCCAAGTTATATTATTTTATTGGATTATAATAATCCCTAGGATTATGAATCCGAATATTGAACCCAAAAAGAGGGTACCATACATCATATATAAGTTATATAATAATGGAACATATTCCACGAGGACTATGTATGGGGAGAATATTGCACCTCCAAAAAAAATGGTTAATGAAGAAATATTTCACGTAAAAACACACTCTTAAAAAATTAATTCTCATAATACAATAAAATACATGAATTATATTCTACATCACAAGATCATAAACTCAGAGACACTATGTCCTTGTAAAAAGACCATAAAGTGCATGACATATGGTCCATATTGTAAGTACTCAGATCTTTTTTTCAGGTATGAATCTTGTTTTCGAGTGTTTTGGAGAAAAAATATAGAATTTAGAAATTTCATAATTACATGTCATGTACTCTATTGCCATAGGTTTCTGTGTACTGGTTGTGTAATTTCCAAGTACACGACCATGAGTGGTGAAATGGAGACCGCCTAAAGCAGGGCCTGATAAAGGCATATACATGTCGTGTATCTTTAAAGAACATGGAATGTATTTTTATTTTTAAGTGATATATTAGACCAGGACTGCATCTCATTTACAGAACTGCCTACTTTTGGTCATGTCACATCCAATAGAAACAAAAATTGCCGAATCTTATCCAAGCCACCAACCCCTCATCCGTTCTCCGAATCAAAAACTGTCGATTGCGTTAGAATTGCCTTAGTGAGTTCTTCCTTCTTTTAGGTTATCTCCTCTTGATTTCTCTTCTTTCATGAGATATTATTGGTTGAGAATTTTTGATGTTTTTATAGATCTACAATGTTCTAGGTCAAATCAATGTTTGGGATTCAACTATATTGATCGTACAACATCAATGTTGGTGTTTTGGGCATTTCTGTAGATGTATTTAAGTTATATGTGGAAAAAGTGCCTAATGCCCAATATAGGGGTACTACATGTTTAGGAAATTTAACACTGTTGATTCCTATTATGGTTTTGTTTCTTGAGTAATGGGTTTTGATTATGAATAGGGTTTATTACCTTGATATGGATGTATTTTAACATCATTGTTGGATATTTTCCTTTTTGTATTGAACTGCCGGTTAAGCTATTTTGTTTTCCATGCCTAGTGCTGTTAGGATGAGGTGATTTTATATGAAATGTTGTGATATTATTTTTTGCTGTTTTTCCAAGTATTATTTGATATTTACTTTGGCTGCTAGGTTTCCTTTGTGCACGATTGTATTACACAGGGCTATGGGAACCTGGTGTAGTTAGACCATGGGGGAGTGTACGCTGAGGGATTCCACAGAGTGTCTATTATACTTTTCACATTGAAAGACCATATGGGGGATGGAAATGAGTGCTCACATAGAGTGTCTATAGTTTAACGTTGCAAGACTATAGGGGTAATTGGACATTGAGTGATTCCTTAGAGAGTCTTTAGTTTACCATTACGAGACCACATTAGGAATTGTTGGTGAGTGTTTCCTCAGAGGGTCTTGTCTAAGTTCAAATAGAGGGGTTAGACTATGAGTACCTCCTAGAGGGATTCATGTGAATGATTGGTTGAATAATTTATAAATTTAAATGAATGTAGTTAAAATTGTGGGATTGTTTCCTTTTGAGTATTTCCTTGTTTTTTACTTCTTTTTTCATATTTATTTGTATCTATATATTAAATGATAGTTAGGCATAGATATTTTGGTGGTTTTCTTCTAGTAGTGATCTCACACATTTTTAGGGTCATGCTTTGGGTGTAAACAGATTATATTGTAGGAGGTACAGATAATGGAAAGCACCCAACTACTTCAGGTACTTTATTGTTATGGAGCTGGAGAGCATGGGACCAGGATGATACTTGCGATGCTACTAGAGTTACATGTTTTATTTTTACCTTGGTTTAGAACACTATTCCAGCATGGATATTTTCTTGGCTTCTTTCCTAGACATATATGACATGAATCATTTATATATGTGCTCGAGTTGTTTATTTACTTGCAGTCTTCTGCTATTTACTTATTGGATGATATTTATATTTTCATTATTGCATATTATTATTATTCCATTATGTTACTCTGCCAATGATGGAATATTTTCCCCACTATCACACCCAATTCCATTGCTTTTAGTATGAAGCCTTTGGATTTTGGGGAAATGTGCTTGGGTCCATGTGACCAACTGGGTACGGGGCACCTTTGGGCGACACCTGGAACCGTGACGTTACAAAATGGTTTTAGAGGGGTTATTTTCTTATTTACTTACTATTCAGAGCCTATAGGTATGGACAAGAAGGAATATGTAATTGGTAAAAAGCTATTCCCAAGAGTAGCTAACCAATACACATGGAAATGCCAATTTTCCTTGATTATTACAATTTTTCTATTTTTTCAATTATTACAGTTGATTTGTTTTCACTATTGGGTGATTCACATGTTTTGTTCTGTTGTCATTGATATTATTGAAGTTCTATTTCTATTGAAAATTGATGAGATGAGGGTATTCCATCTCATGCATCATATTGGCACTTCTTTAATATCACATGTCATGCATTATTTTCATGACATTTATGGTTCATTACCAATTGAATATTGTTTTTATAGATGTTGTGCTTGACATGCATGTAGTTGTGATAGATGCATTAAAAGAATATCTGCTAATTAATAGGGTATTGATAATATATGAAGTTTCTTTTGGATGAACGTCGAGCTTGGGTCCCTAAGGTGTTATGGGACCTCATGGATCATATTTTGGTGGATCATGTGATTTATTACACTATTATTCCATATAATATACATGAATAAGATTCCATGATTTGATTCACAAGGGCTGTGGGCCCCCACAGATCAGAATATGGAACTTTTAGGTCTGTCTCAATGTTTTTATGGGGTTCCAGAGTAGATTCTGAGGCTTACTGTCTGAAAAAACCCAGAATACATGGTGCGTTTCGATGAATACAAGGCATGTATCATTATGTTTGAGAAAGAACAAATTTTCTTAAGTAGACAACATGTACTATATGTACACACCGTGTACTATATGTACACATTGTGTAATACTTAATCATGTGACTGGCTATGTGGGTAGAGACATGGGGTTGGGAAATGTTTGGTGGAACACACCATGTACTAAGAGTACATGTTGTGTTGTGTGGATCATGTACCCATCTATGTAACTAACAGCACATATGGATGAATCTTAGGTGTTACACATCCTGTTCAGTCCTTGCACACCATGTAGATTCTACCGTGTCAGTGACCGCGTGACCGATGACATGGGTCAATTAAGTCGTTCTAGTACACACCGTGTCTGGAATAAACCTTCCATGTGGTGTTATACTAGGAAAATCATGAGGATTAGTTGTGTAGAGGAACTTTGGAAGGGGGGATTGATTCAGGTACACATTGTGTCCTTGGGAGAAACATGCCTTGTGTATGGGGTCTTATTCGACCAGTCCTGGTAGAAGTACACGCCCATGTAAAGGAATTAGGGAACACACCGTGTAGGGGTAATACAGACTGTGTATCTATGTTTTGAAAAAATATAATGCTTCCTTTAACATATTCATTTCTTTCAATTCAATGTCTCAGTCCTTGATAATCATGAACTAAGGAGTGCACTTCACTTTGTAGATTCATGACACATAGACGTCCTCCGGTTGTACGCCAAATATAGGAAAATGATCAGATAGTGGATATGGAAGATTAGGGACTACCTGTATATCCTCCCATCATGAACATATTAAAACCAAAATTCATTCCTAATATAGGTGTTGTTGTACATATCTAAGAAGGCTTCATGAGGT
This sequence comes from Viscum album, assembly GCA_963277665.1. Lineage (NCBI taxonomy): Eukaryota > Viridiplantae > Streptophyta > Magnoliopsida > Santalales > Viscaceae > Viscum > Viscum album. The sequence continues at coordinate 1,442,648,178 of OY728159.1, forward strand.
TTATAAAGAACCTCTAGGGAGTACCGCATCCTACCCCGTCTATGGTAAAGTTTATGTGGGGTTTTCAGCTGCAGCATCCTCCCACTTCCTCAGGGGATAGAGGACCTCAGGCTGCAGAATCATGGATAGAATCAATTCTATCGATCATTGATCATATGGAGATGCCTCCAGAGATGAGGGAGAAGCTTTCTACTTACATGCTTTAGGATTCGGCCAAGATATGGTGGGATGTGACCTCATAGGCGGGATGCTAGTAGGTTATGGATTGGGATGACTTCTAGTTTTCCTTCTATGAATACATCTACTCAGAGAGTTTGAGGGCTGACCTATCCCAAGAGTTCATGATTACTGAGATGGGTACTCTCTCTGTCATAGAGTGTCTTTCTCACTTCATAGATCTGGAGTGCTTCACACCTATTCAGGGGGGGGGGGGGTGATGAGTTTTTTTTGCTGGTGACGATGTTTGAGGTTGATCTCATACATTACATCTGATATCAGGGGAACATCATCAAGTTGACTTCCATAACTAATAAAGTCAACTAGGTGATGATCACAGAGAGCAACCTGGGGGATTCTGAGGCTATGAACCTGGGAGTTTCGACATCCTGAGTTGGTACCCCTCTGATAGACAACAAGAAGAACTATAGGGAGTCTACCCATGTAGATCCGAGTATGCAGAATACTCATTCAGGTGACTTGGTGGTATGCTACTAGTGCGAGAAGAGAAGACACAAGAGGCCATGTTACATGAGATACCCAATCGAGTGCCCATCTTGTGGCAAGATGAGTCATATTCATCATTTTTGACAGCTTTTCTCACCAGGAGCTGTTGAGAGGGGATCAAAAATGACTTTACATTTAAGAGTAGGACCACCCGTTTCTCATCAGTTTGAGAACTAGAGCTCATCCGACTGCTCAAGCCGTGGTAAAGGTCATGACGGAAGTGTTCAGACATACGATTTTCGACATTATCTTGTTAAATCAGCATAGGTATCTTATACAGCTTCACAGGGACACGGCGTAGGTCAGAATTTTGTGTTAGAGTAGACCAAACAGAAGTAACATCCCTGACCCACTACGGTTAGAGGCACGATTTTGGTTACCTCATTTTTATCTTCTTCTCTTTTCGACATAGGGTATTACTATAGTTTCATATCTGTGCCTATTGTGCAGATTTGTTGGCTCTGTATCTTTACTTCTGCAGATATCTTGATGTTGGACACACCGTTTGGGATTAGAATGGCTAGTGTACATCACTGAAAGGATTTACCTCCTGAGGTATATGGGTGTCACTTTTTATGGGAAATTTATGTCTTAGAGATGACATGCTTTGAATTCATTCTCGGAATTCACTACTTAGTTCCCTTCCAAGAGGTTGTTGATTTCTATCTCTGTTGGGTGAGATTCAGAACACCAGAGGGTGATTTGTTTCTACATAAGGGTGAATGGGATGTATCGACAAGCAGAGCGAGACCCAAGCATCATGGGATTAGAGGAATTACAACCTAGATTTCTAGTTTTTATCTAGATGACTATGGGACTTCATAGATAGATATTACACTAGTGGTTGGTCTCTTTATGGATTCCTTTCTTGATGAATTTTCAGGTTTGCCTCTAGAGTGAGAGGTATATGTTTCTATTGTTCTTGTGGAAGGGGAAGCACCATTGTCCATTCCTCCTTATAGGATGGATACAACAGGGTTGCAGAAGCTCAAGAAGAAGTTAGAGGAGTTTCATGCAAAGGGTTTCATTCGACCCAGTACTTGTCATTGGGGTTCACCTATCCTATTTACAAAGAAGGTAGATGGTAGCCTTAGACATTGTGTGGATTATCAGAAGCCGAACTAGTTGACAGTCAAGAAAAGATATCCCTTTCCTAGGATTGATTATCTTTTTTATTTTATTTGAGGAAACCATGTGTTCTTGAATATAGGATTGAGATTCAGTTATCATTAGTTGAATGTTAGATTGTCTGATATACCTCTTATAACCTTTCAGATACAGTATGGTATATGGGAGTATGACTTTATGTCATTTGGTCTCACAAATGCGCCTGTAGTTTTTATGCCACTGATGAACCGAGTGTTCCATCCATACTTGGTCTACTTTGTGGTGGTTTTTGTGGACGATATCCTGGTGTACTGTCACACACGACACGACCATGCTACCCATCGTGAGATCATTTTGAGTACACTGAGATGGCATCAGTTATATGCTATGAGCTCAAAATGCCACTTTTGGATGGACCTAATTCACTTCATGGGTCTTGTTATCTCAGAAACATGAGTATCAGTAGACCCATAGAAAGTGAGAGAAGTAGTTTCCTGGGAGCATCCAAAGAACATAATTGAGGTTGGAAGTTTTCTCAGGATGTCTAGTTACTACAAGCGTTTTATACAAGACATTTCACACATAGCAGCGCCACTGATGGGCATTCCTAGGAAGGGTACGATGTTTTTATAGACAGATTCATGCAATTAAACCTTTCTAGAGGTGAAATAGAGGTTGAATTTAGCATTGATACTAGTTTTTCCAGAACCAAAGAAGGAGGTATACTGTTTAATGTTATTTATTAGGTACCAGGATAGGAGCAATTCTTATACAGAGGGAAGGAGTCATTATGTATGAGTCTCACCAGTTGAGGTCACATGAGAGTAATAAACTAATGGACAATATTGAATTGTCTACAGTTGTTCATGCTTTATGCTGTTGGAGACATTATCTGATGGGAGAACATTTTGTGGTTTTCACCGACCAAAAAAATCTCAAGTATATCTTCACTCAGCGCGATCTAAACTTGAGACAGGGAAGGTGGGTTGAGTACCTTCAGTACATTGACATTAAGCTCTACTATATGACTAGGAAAGGTAATGTAGGGGATAATTCATTGGGTAGTAGGACTCAGATATAAGAAGTACAGAAGTCTACCAGTGAGTGGATGCTTATGGATCCATTCTATGAGATGTATTTGGAGGTACACGACAGACATGGGTAGACAATCCTTTCTTCTATAGCTATTACCTATACTCTGATTGATCATGAGAGAATGAGGCAACTATCAGATGATGAAGGCCTAGTTCTATGGGAGAGTGTGTCGGGAGAGGAACCTATTCCTTGATCAACCATAATTGAGGATGATATCTTGCATTTTCGTGGGTGAGTATGTGTCTCAGTAGTCATATGTGAGGAGCTGATACAAGGTTTTCATTATTTCTTTTGGGAGGTTCATCATGGTGTCACCGAAATGTATCGAGATACACACCGTCAGTATTGGTGTCCTGGAATGAAGAGGGATGTTACTGGTTTTGTGATGAGGTGTTCTATATGTCAGCAGGTGAAGGGGGGAATCAGCAACCAGTAGGGATTTTTCAATAGTTACCCATTCCTGAGTGAAAGTGGAATAATGTCAGAATGGATTTCATGATAGGGTTACTAAGACCTACTTGAGGGAATGAAGCAGTTTGGGTTGTCATTGACAGACTCACAAAGGTTTCACACCTCTTACCGATCAAGGAGACCTTCAATGTTGATGAGATGGGATGATTTTATGTTCAGAATATTGTGCTTTTACATTAGGTTCTACACACCATTGTTTTAGATAGGGATGCCCGTTTTACTTCTTGGGTCTTTCAGGGACTACAGAGGGATTTGGGTACACATTTACTTTCTTAGTACATCTTACTATACCCAGGCAGATGTCCAGTATGAGCGTATGATCCGGGTGCTGGAGGACATTCTTTGAGCACGAATCCTATATTTTGGATGTTCCTGGGAGAAGCACATAACTATGGTAGTGTTTTCATACAATAATAGTATTCATGTGACTATTTAGATGGCACCTATGAGGCTTTATACATTTGGTCATGCTAATATCCCCTATATTAGTTGGATGTGGGAATGGTAGTTATTTTAGGACATATTCTAGTCTAGGAGACCATAGAGAAGGTGTATTTTATTCATAATAGGATGTCTACTGCATAGTCAGGGAAAAGGTTTTATGCTGAGAGATGGAAATGAACATTGGAGTTCGAGGTCAGAGACCAGGTTTTCCTACGTGTCATACCGAGGTTGAGACATAGGAGGATTTGGAGAGATGGAAATATTTCACCATGATACATCCGGACGTTTGAGGTTTTTGAAAGAGTTAGTGAGGTTTCCTATCGATTATAGTTACCTCAGAGGTACCAGTCTATGTACGATGTCTTTCACGTTTCTTAGCTGTAGCATTACTTCTCAGCCCTGTCTCATTTTTTTCTACTTGAGGAGGTTGATTTGGAGGTGTACGCCACTTTCAAGGAGAATCCTTTCTATATTTTTTATTGAAGCATGATGTTTCTCCATGGACAGTATGTTCCTCTTGTATGGGTGATATGGAAGAACATGTGAGTACAAGATGAGACTTGGGAGAGGAAGACCAATGTGTGATTGTAGTGGCCAAAACAATTCGAGGATTCCTCTTCACTGCCTTCAAAGGGAAATTCAGGGACAAATTTCTTTATGGGGGAAGTTTATAAGAACATAGATATTTTTTTTCAGGTATGAATCTTGTTTTCAGGTGTTTTTAATATAACAGGGTAGAATTTGGAAATTTTATAAGTACACACCATGTACATAGGGGTAAATGCCATGTACTTAAGAGTACACGCAGTGTACTCCGTTACCATAGGTAGCCGTGTACTGGCTGTGTAATGGCCAAGTACACAACTGTGTGTGGTGAGCTGGAGACGGCCTAAATTAGGGCCTAGTAAAGGAATATACACATCATGTATCTTTAAAGAACACATGATCTATTTTAATTTTTAATTTATATATCGGTCTGGGACTGTGTCTTATTTACCGAACTATCTTCTTCTGGCCTCATCTCGTCCAAGAGAGACAGGAATCACTAAATCATCTCCAAACCACCGATCCACCACCCGTTCTCCAAATCAAACATTTTTTATTGTGTTTGAATCGACTTGGTGAGTTATTCCTTATTCCAGGGCCTCTCCTATTGATTTCTCTTCTTTCGTGAGATATTCATGGTTGAGAATTCTTGATTTCTTTTATATCTACTGAGTTCTAGGTCAAATCAAATGCTGATATTCAATTATATTGATCGTACAACATCATGGTAGGTGTTTTGTGCCTTTTCATAGATTTATTCAAGTTATATGTGCAAAAAGTGCCCAATACCCAAGATTAGTGTATTGCATGTTTAGGAAATTTAACCCTACTGATTCCTATTAAGGTTTTTTTTCTTGAGTAAGGTTTTTTGATTATGAATAGGGTTTATTACCTTTCTATAGATGTGTTTTACCATGTTTGTTTGATATTGTCCATTTGGTTTAGAACTCTATGTTAGGGTATTTGTTTTCTATGCCTAGTGATGTTTGGATTGAGTAATTTTATATGAAATGTCAGGATATGATTTGTAGCTATTTAGGCTAGTAGTATTTGACATTTACATTGGCTACAAGATATCATTTGTGTACGATTGTTTTACACAGGGTTTTGGGAACCTAGTGTAGTTTGACCAGTGGGGGATTGGATGCTGATGGCTTCCCTAGAGTGTATGTTATACTTTTCATGTTGTGTGACCATAAGTGGGATGTACATGAGTTCTACCTCAAAGTTTCTATAGTTCCACATTGTGATACCACATGGGGAATTGAACATTTAGTGCTTCCTCAAAGGGTCTCCAGTTTACCATTACGATACTACACGTGGAATTTATGCTGAGTGCTTCCTCAAAGAATCTTGTCTAAGATAATCTAGAGGTGTTAGACCATGATTAATTCCCAAAGGGTTTCCTATGAATGATTGGTTGAATAATTTATAAATGTAAATGAATGTAGTTGAAACTATAGGATTTTTTACTTTTGAGTACATCTTTTTTATTACATCATTTTTCATATTACCTTATATATATATATTTATATTCACTGATAGTTAAGAACATATCGTTTGGTGGTAGCCTACTAGGATTCATCTAACACCATATTTGGTTCATGCTTTGGTCCCAAACAGATTATATTGTTGCAAAAATAGATAAGGAAAATCTCCCTTATGCTTCAGGTACTTGAGTGTTGTGGAGTTTGAGAGCATGGGACCATGCAGAGACTTGAGATGCTGCTAGATTTAGCTATTTTATTTGTACCTTAGTTTAGTACTGTATTTCGGCATGGTGAATTTTTTGGCGTATTTTTTAGAAAATGAAACATGAATCTTTTTTATATGTCCTCAAGTTGTTTATTTACTTTTAGTATTCCATTATTTACTCATTGGATGGTATTTCGGTTTTCATTGTTTCATATTATTTCTATTCCACTACATCACTTGTGTAATAAGGGTATAGTTTCCCCACTACATCACCCAAGGCCCACACTGCTAGTCGGCAGCCACTGGTGTTTAGTGAAATGCACTTGATTCAATGTGACCAACCAGGCATGGGAATCTAATGGGTGACATCAGGAATTGGGATGTTACAAAGTCGTTTCAGAGGGATTATTTTCTTCTTAACATGATTTTTGGAGCCTATAGACGTGGATATGAAAGAATAGGTAGTCACAATAAGTTTTTCCCAGAATTAGCTACCCCATATGCATGGAAAAGACAATTTACCTTGTTTATTACAATGATTCGGGTTTTTCAATTATTACAGTTGATTTGTATTTACCGTTGTGTGATTCACATGTTTTGCGCTATTACTGTTTATATTATTGTGGTTATATTTCTATGGAAACTTGATGAGACGAGGGCATGTCATCTCATACATCATATAGGCACTTTCTAGAGATCACATGTCATGCATTATTTTCATGAAAATTAGGGTGCATTACTGATTTCATGATATTGTGATAGATTTTTTTGCTAGATGTGCTTGCTGTTGTGATAAATGCCTTGATAAAATATCTACTATTTAATAGGGTATTTCTAATATGTGATGTTTCTTTTGGATGAATGCCAAACATTGTTTCATGGGGTGTTATGGGACCTCATGGATCAGAATATGGTGGATCATATGATTTATCACACTATTATTCCTTGTAATATACATGAATAAGATGCAATGCTTTGATGTGTGGGGAGTAGGGGCCCCCACGGATCAGAATCTATCACTTATATGTTCATTTTAGTGTTTTTATGGGGTTACAGAGTAGTTTCTGAGGCTTACAGTCTTGAAAAACCCAGAATACACTGTGGGTATTGAGGAATACACACCATGTATACTACTGTTTGGGAAATAACATTTTTTTGTTATGTAGACACCATGTACTATATGTACACTCGGTGTAAGGATTAACCGCGCGACTAGCTATGTGGGAAAAGACCCGAGGATGAGAAATGATTGGTGGAACATGCCATGTACCTAGAGAACATGTCATGTTTTGTGGATTTTGTGTCTGGATATGTGAATAAAAACACATATGGATGAATCTTAGGGGGTACACACCATGTTAAGGTCGTACACACCGTCTAGAGTCAACCGTGTCACCGACCGTGTAACCAATGACACAGGTCAGTGAAATCCTTATAGTAAATGCTGTTAATGGCATAAACACTTCGTGTAGTTTTGTTCTAGGAGAACCACGTGGCATAGCCATGTAGAGGATCTCTGGTATGAGGAATTGATTCTAGTACATTCACTATCCTTGGGAGGAACACACCGTGTGTATGGGGTGTTACACGACCAATTTTGGCAGAATTACACACCTATGTAATGGAATAAGGGACCACGACATGTAGGGGAAATAGAGACCATGTATATATGTTTTGAGAAACTTGATTGCGTCGTTTCTCATGTTCCTTTCTTACACTTCTATGTTTCAGTCCTTGATAATCTTTAACTAAGACATGCACTTGACTTTGCAGAGTCATGCGATCAAGACGTCTTCTAGTTGTACGCCAGATACAGAGCAACGATCAGACACTGGGCATGGAAGATCAGGAACTACCAGTATATCCTTCTATCGTGCCTATCTTGACACCATCTGTCATTCTAGATACATGTGATGATGCATAGTTCTGAGAAGACTTCATGAGGTTTATAAAGACCTTTAGGGGAGTATCGTAACCTACCTAGTCTATGGCAGAGTGGAAAAGTTTTTTTCAGAGGCATCATACTACCACTTTGTCAGGGGATGGAGGGCCTCAGGATGTAGAGTCATGGTTAGAATCCATGTTGTTGATATTTGAGTAACTGGAGATTCCTACAGAGAGGAGGGTGAAGATCGATACTTACATCCTTTAGGATTCTTCCAATAGATGGTCATATTTGATATCACAGGCAGGATTCCTATAGGTTATATCTTGGGGTGAGTTTCTGTGTGCTTTCTAGGACTACTTCTACTCAGATACTTTGAGAGCCGACCAAGCCAGAGTGTTCAGTTGTTTGAATCAGGGTGCTCTATATGTCCTGGAGTATTCTTTTCACTTCACAGAGCTGCAATGCTTTACACACATTTTGGGAGGTGATGAGTTATTTCTAGTGAGGATGTTTGAGGGTGGTCTCAGACATGATGACTAAAATTAGTTGAACATCTTTAGGTTGACTTCCATAACTTCTATAGTCAACTAGGAACTAATCACAGAGGGCAACCAGATAGATTTTGAGGCTGTGAGTCTGGGCAGTTCGGCATCCAGAGTTGGTACCCCTTCGATAGAAAATAGGAATCACCACAGGGAGTCTACATGTAGAGATCCGAGTAGGTGGAATAATCCTCCTGGTAACCCGATGGTTTTCTATTAGTGTGTGAAGAGCGAGTATACGGGCCAAGTTTTCTGAGAGACACAATCGAGTGCTTATCATGTGGTAAGATGGGTCATATTTATGTCATCTTTTCTCACCATCATTGAGTTAAAGGGGTTATACTATGACTCAAACTTTATGAGAAGGACCACCAGTTTCTCATCAGTCTACGAACTAGTGTTTTTCCTGCCACTCAAGCTGAGGTAGAGGTTGTGGCCGCAGTGGTCAAACAGAGGGTTTTCGATATCCACCTGGGGGATCAGCTCTGGGATCTCAGACAACTTCACAGGGATGCGACACAGGTCAAGATTTGGTTTTAGAGCTGACCTAGAAAGAGAAGGATAACTAACCCTCTACGATTAAAGGTACAATTTTGGTTTCCTCAGTTTTAGCTTCTACACTTTTTCGACATAGGGGATTCCCATTGTTTCGTATCTGTACCTATTGTGGAGATCCTCTGGTTATGTATCTTTACTTCGGCTTATATCGTGACGCTGGAAACATGTTAGTGCAAGGAGTTCCATCTTGAGGTTGGTGGGGTTCACTTCTTATGGTACCTTTATGTCTTAGAGATTATATGTTATGATGTCATTCTAGGAATGGAATGGTTAGTTCCCTTCCAGGGGGTTGTTGATTGCCATCTCCGTAAGGTGAGTTTCACATCACCATATGGCATTTTGATTCTACATAGGGGTGAATGGTATGTCTAGGTGAGAAGAGAAGGACCTGAGCATCATGGGTTGGGAGGAATTATAGCCCAGATTCTTAGTTTGTATGTAGATGTCCAGGGGACTTCATAGAAGAACTTTCCACCAGTGGTTGGTCTCTTCATGTATGTCTTTCTAGATGACTTTTCAGGTTTTCCTATGGAGAAATATGTAGAATTTTCTATTTTTATTTTTTAAGGGGAAGAACCGGTGTCCATTCCTCTATTTAGGATGGCTTCCTTAGAGTTGCAGGAGCTCAAGAAGAAGTTAGAGGATTTTCTGGAAAATGGTTTCATTCAACCCAGTACTTCTCTTTGGGGTTCTCCTATCCTATTTTCGATGAATGTAGATTATACTCTCAGACATTGTGTGGATAATCAGATGAAAAACTAGTTTACGGTCAAGAACTGGCATCCCTTAATAAGGATTAATGATATCTTTTATCATATTTGGGGATCCTGGGTGTTCTTTAAGATTGAATTGAGTTATGGTAATCATCATTTGACAGTTAGACCGTCTGATATAACTTTTATAGCAATTATCAGAAGGTATGATCTATATGAGTATGTCATTATGATGTTCAGTGTCACAAACGCGCCTGTAATTTTTATGGTACTGATGAACTGAGTGTTCCATCCATACATGGACTCCTTTGTGGTGGGTTTCATAGACCATATCATGTTATACTCTCACACTCGACATTACCATACTATCCATCCTAAGATCATTTTAATTATACTGAGAGAGCATCGGTTCTATGCTAAGCTCTCAAAATGCCACTTTTGGATGGACCATAGTCGTTTCTTGGGTCATGTTATCTAAGAGACAGATGTATCAGTAGGAAAATAGAAAGTGAGAGGAGTAGTTTCATAGGAGTATGCAAAGAACATCTTTGAGGTACAGTGTTTTATCGGGATGGATGGTTACTAGAGATGTTTAATACATGACTTTTCACGCTTAGCAGAACCACTGAAGGGATTTACTAAGAAGGGTGTGAAGTACCTATGGATAGATTCCTACAATTCAGCCTTTTTGGAGCTAAAAGAGAGGTTGAATTCAGTAACTATACTAGTTTTTACCAATCCATGAAAGTGCTAAACTATTTATTATTATGCATCGGGTACCGAGTTGGGAGTAGTCCTTATGCCGGGGGATGGAGTCGTTGTGTACGGGTCTCAACAGTTGAGGCCACATGAGAGGAATTACTGAACACATGATGTTTATTTGGATTTATTTTTTAATGCCTTATGCTATTGGAGAAATTATCTATTGGGAGATAATTTTGTGGTTTTCGTCAACCAAAAAAGTCTCAAGTATATCTTCACTCAGTGCGGTCTGAACATGAGACACCGAAGGTGGGTTGAGTAAATTCAGTCCTTTGAATATGAACTTTTCTACATGCCTCATAAATAATACGTAGTGGCTGATGTGTTGAGTATTAGGACATAGATACAAGAAGTTCATGAGGCCAAAAATGAGTGGCAACTTATGAATTTGTTCTCTAAGAAGTATTTGGTGGTGCACGATAGGCAGTGGAAGACGATCCTTTGTTATGTGGTTGTTACCTCTACTTTACATGATCATGTGTGAATGAGGCAGCAATCAGATTCTGAAGGACATGTTTTGTAGGAGAGTGTGTTGGGAGAGGACCCTATTCTTGGATGGACGTAGGCAAGGATGAGATCATCCATTCTCATGGGAGCATATGGGTGTTAGTAGACATACACAAGGAGTGGAAGTGGGGTTTTCATTCTTCATTTTTGGGAGTTCATCATAGTGACACCAATACATATCGAGATTTACACTTCAGTATTGGTGGCCCATTATGAAGAGGTATGTTTCTAGTTTTTTTTGATGAGGTGTTCCACCTGTTAGTAGGTGAAGGTGGAGCACCAACCTATAACAGGGATTTTTTAGTAGTTAACTATTATTGAGTGGAAGGGGAATGATGCCGTGATATATTTCTTGAAAGGGTTACCTAGATCATCCCGAGGGAACGATGCAGTTTGGGCCTTCATTGACAGACTAACGAAGGTTTGATAATTCTTACCGTTGAAGGAGACCTTTAGTGTTGATGAGATGAGAAGATTGTATTTACAGGAGATTGTACGTTTACATACGGTTCCTTACTCCATTGTTTCAGATAGGGACATATATTTTACTTCTCTGGTCTGGCAGGGACTACAAAGGGATTTGGGTACATAGGTAATTCTAAGTACAACATACCACCCCCAAACAGATTACCAGTCCAAGTGTATGATCCGGGTATTGGAGAACATGCTTTAAGGATGCGTCTTAGATTTTGGAGGTTCTTGGGAGAAGCACATACCACTAGTAGAGTTTTCCAACAACAATATTTTTAAGATACTATTCATATGACACTGTATTAGGATTTTTATGGTAGCCCATGCTGATCTCCCTCATGATGGCTGGAAGTGGGAGAGGAAGCTATACTGGGACATCGTCTTGTCTAGGAGACTATGGAGCAGGTGGAGTTGAGTTGGAAGAGGATGGCTGCTGCACAGTCATTGAAGAAATCTTATGCTGATAGATGGAGATGACCTATAGAGTTCATGTTTGAATATCAGGATTTCATGCATGTCACACCGAAGTTGGGAAACATGAGGATTAGGAGACAGAGAAAGATTTCACCGAGATACATTGGGCCGTTTGAGGTTTTGTAAAGAGCCGGTCCGGTTTTCAATCGATTGCAGTTACCTCAGAGGTACGAGGATATGAACGATGTATTTCATGTTTCTTATTTGTTACATTACTTCATAGACCCATCTCATGTTTTTCTACCTAAGGAGGTTGATTTGGAGGTTGATGCCTCATTCAAGGAGTATAAAATCCTGATTGTTGATTGATATGCGAAGGTTCTCCATGGATGGACTATTACTTTGGTATGTGTGATATGAAAACATGGAGGAGAACATGCCAAGACTTTGGAGAGGGAGTCCGATGTGTGATCGAAGTGGCTTGAACTGTTCAAGGATTCCTCATCGCCACCTTGTTATGGAAATTTGGGGACAAATTTCATTAATGGAGGATGTTTGTAAGAACCCGGATATTATTTTTAGGTATAAAACTTATTTTTAGGTGTTTTTGAGTAAAAGGAGATAATTTTGAAATTTCATATGTACACACCGTGTATTTTGTAGTATAAACTTTGTACTCAGTTGCCACAGGTAGCCTTGTAATGGTCGTGTAATGGCCAAGTACATGACCATGTGTGGTGAGTTGGAGACCGTCTAATGTGGGTCTCGGTAGAGGCATATACACATCGTGTATCTTAAAATAACATTCCATTTGTTTTAATTTTTAATTGTTTTGTCGTGCTGGGACCACATCTCATTTAAAGAACTGTCTTCTTATGGCCCCGTCTTATCCAGGAGTGATGGTAATCGCTAAATATTCTCTGAGCCACCAACCTGTTTCCCTTTCTACGAATCGAACACCGTTGATTTCATTGGAATCACATTAGTGATTTCTTCATTCTTCTAGAGCCTCTACTCTTGATTTATCTTCTTTCGTGAGATATTCATACTAGAGCGTTTTTGACATTTTTGTTGATCTACGTAATTCTATGTTGAATAAAATGATAAGATTCAACTATATTGATCGTACAATGTCAAGGTAAGTGGTTCGTGTCGTTCCATTGATGTATTTGAGTTATATGTTCAAAAAGTACCCAATACCCTAGATTATGGTGTTGTGTGTTTAGAAAATTTAACCATACTGATGCCTATTATAGTTTGTTTTGTTGAGAAAGGGGTTTTGATTATGAATAAGTTTTATTAATTTTCTATGGACATGTTTTACCATGTTTGTTAGATATTGGTAGTTCGGTCTAGAACTTCCTGTTAGGTTGCATTGTTTTCCATGCCTAGTGCTTTTAGGATAGAGTGATTTTATATGAAATATTGTGATATGATTTGTATCTATTTATCCAGGTAGTATTTGAGATTTACTTTTGCTACTGGATTATCATTTGTGCATGATTGTATTACACAGGGCTTTGAGAACCTAGTGTAGTTAAGCCATAGGGGGAATGAATGCTGAGGGATTCCCCAGTGTTTCTTTTATAGTATTCATGTTGTGAGACCATAGGGGGGATAGATGTGAGTGATCACTTTGAGTGTCCATAGTTCCACATTGCGACCCCACAAGGGATATCGAACTTTTATTGCTTCCTTAGAGAGTCTGTAGTTTACCGTTATGAGACCACATGGGGAATTGATGGTGAGTGATTCCCCAGAGAGTCTTGCCTATGTTAAACAAGAGGGTTTATACTATGAGTACTTCCCAGAGTGTTTCTTGTGAAGGATTGGTTGAATAATTTATAAATGAAAATGAATGTAGTTTAAACTATACGATTGTTTACTTTTGAGTGCTTGTTTGTTTATTACTTCATTTTGAAAATTTCTTTCTATATATATAATCACTAATTGTTAGGCACAGATCTTTTGGTTGTTGCCTATTAAGATTCTTCCCATACCCTTTTTAGGTCATGCTTTGGGCCAAAACAGATTATATTATTGCTGGTATGGATAAGGTAAAGCACCTTTCTACATCAGGTACTTGAGTGGTGTGGGAGTGGAGAGAGTCGGACCAAGAAAAGACTTGCGATGCCGCTGGAGTAACCTATTTTATTTGTACATTGTTTTATTACTAAATTGTTGCGTTTTTATTGTTTTGGATACTTTCCTTGACATATGTCATATGCCTCATTTATATATGTTCTCTAGTTGTTTATATACTTTTAGTATTCTATTGTTTACTTATTGGATGGTATTATTGTTTTCGTTGTTTCATTTTATTGTTATTTTGCTGTGTTACTATGCCAATGAAGGCATAGTTTCCCCACTATCACACCGATGTCCCTCACTACTAGTCCAAATCCACTGGCATTCAGGGAAATGTGCTTAAGGCCATGTGACCAACAGGGTATGAGGCAGATTTGGGCGGCACTCAGATCCATAACGTTACACCTGTTACAAGACCACAATCTATGAGTTACTACATGCTTGTCATAGGACTGTAAACCGAATGACATATGGTTCTCTTCAAAAGGACATAAACATGAAGACATATATTCTATGGCACAAGATGTAAAATTTTATTACATATGTTCCACCTCACATGACCATTAAATTGGTGGAGTGGTTTGCTTTATATGGAATGATATTTTCAGGTAATGTTATTATCTGAAAAATATTTTCTAGTTTAAGGTGCATCAATTATTGTTAAAGTTTCATTGGTTACCCTACACTACGGTGAAATGTTTCTCCTCTCAGAAGGGAACCCCCTCACACTATTTCAATTTCCCTTACACATGAGAAAAGAATGAACAAATATCTCATACTGCATAAACCCTATATATATTGATTGCTAACATAAGATGCTACAGAGTGATGGAATCATCCTCTATCCTTAGACCAACCAGTAATGTAAATTTCATAATCGATTCTGGTTTGTAGGAGCTCACAAAATTTCATCAGATTTTTTTTAGCATCCTTGTATTTAGATGCGATTATTCTAATATACTTTCTAAGCGCATCAGATCCATACATAGGATCTCTTCCAAGAACTAAATATAAATTGATTTTGATTATCATTATATATGTAGTGATGATAAGATCATTTATCCTGACCACATCCATAAATTTCACATCATTTGAATCTTTATCCAAGATTATTCTCTTCCAATTATTGTTAGTTCATTCTTATACTTAACTCTACACTAGTAAAATAGTCACTCATCCAATAACTATGTATGGATTGATTTATATTATCATAGAATGAATAGAGAAGAATAAGTATCTTAATCTATGAAAATCATAAATCCTCCTTGACATATGGTCCTTCACATGATCCTGTGGTTATGGGATCTCAAGATCATGTTAGGTTTTGATCAATTATCCCAAGTTAGGATAAAAACATTCAATGATTAGAACTACATGATGATTGATTCTTATCATCGTTGTATATATTGTAACACTCATACCCTCTTCCTCAGACCCATCCTTAAATATCAATTTGGAATCCTGTTCTACAATGAGATAAATTTTCTAATTACATAGTATAATCACCTTTTTCTGAATACTTTAATCCATTTAGCCTTAAACAATTTTTATTTCCCTTTTCAAATATGTAAAACCTTAAATAGTCACTATCACCTCCATAGTTTCATTTCATTGAAATATAATTCTCCATTCAAATTAGGTTGATAGTTATGGAATTTAGTGAGAAAACCATTAGGTTTGGACCAAACCTTATGACATAAAATTAAGACACACAATTTAGTCCAAAATTTATAAATATGAATCTCCATCACCCAGTTCTGGTCTGAAATCTATGAACAACTAATAAGAGACAAAATATATCCGATGATTTATAACATAAAATTCCTTGAATATTCTTTTCATAGCTCCATGGCTTAAAACAACCACATTTCATGGTCTTAAATGAAATAATATAAACTTATAAAAATTACAGATACACAATACTTTATAAGTCAAAAACCCATAGAGGGTGAATTGAGAAAAATTATAGTCACCAGAAGATAAGTCAAATCATCGATAGGCTTGGAAAATATTTATGTCTTTCAAAATAAAAAAGGTTATAAATATCATTAGATCAGCACTAAATCCTAGAAAAATTTAATCCATCACTTCATATACCTTTTAAAATATGGAAAAACATAAATCACATTGTTTTTATTTATTTACGCTCACCTAATCCATTGAAATGGGAAATATGAGTATCATTTTATAGTGATCAAACCCCTATTGAGAAAATAATTCCAAATAAACTATACATTATAACCTAACATTACATTGGACATTAAAAATATTTATAATGAAATTAAATATTTTTTTTATGATGATGACATAAGTTTATATGACTTTCCAACACCCATCCATGTACATATTTCTTGGAGGGACCCCCTTCTCGTTCTTTCTCCAAGAGGATTAAAATATATCTTTAGAGATGATGTAAGATTACATTACCACCAATACCCACTATAGTTAAAAAAATCTATGTGGGGACATAATTTATATCTAATAATGATATATCAATTTACAGTGATTATGTAACTACAAGTGAAATAGAAATACCCATTCACATGCACAAGTCTGATGGACCATTAATTTGGAATAATATTTTCTATCATTGACTCAGTATGATTTTAAGCATAATTTATAGCCCAATCCATCTCAACTCATGTTCAAAATGGCGTTCATCCATCCAACCAATTACCTCTTACAAACTTTATAGTTCATAAAAATGAATTTAAATACGTGATCACAAAGTCTCAATTTAGTGTAAATAAATATATTATTTGATATTTCAACCTAAATAATATAATGTTTTTTGTTTAAAATTACACAAAAATTTAAGGAAATAACCCTATTATATGTGGTTATCATAATCAGGTCCTCCTCCTCCTCAAACAGTGAAATAAAAGGGGGTAAGATCCACTAAAATTTTCAATCGATTGATTTCATGATCCTTTCTAATGATTGTTGATAAGAACTAACTTGTTCTCAGAGAACTAGTTACTCAACATCTTTTGAGAACTTCCACACATGTATCTCAACCACCACTGTGGATTAAGTTTCCTAGTTATGGTTAAATTGAATGATCTTTTCTATCACCACAATTTGATTTTTTTGAGTCATGATAGTTAAAGTTCATGTTGTTCTATATTGTCCCTATGATCATTGGTTTGAGAATAATAATGGGATATTGTCTTTCCCTACCAGTATAAACTTTTTCATCATGGGCCCAATGTTTTGCACATATACTATTAATTTAAAATTATGAAGATAAATTTTTTAGCCTCTGTGTTTCTCTCAGGTCATCATAAATTATCAGGCAGTAGTGTGAAGTTCACATTAATTAACACAACCGGTGACTAGTCCATTAAAATGTTGTTGAATAGATTATAGATTACTCTCATTTTATTTTATTCTAGTATTTTTAATCAGATTATGAAATCAATCACAATCCCACTACCACACCACCCTATTATTAATGAAAGTCTCTAAGAATGAACAAGATTTTTCAGTCGCTATAAGAACATATTCTAGTATCTATCCATTTATAAATGAGTATTATTATTGTTAAAGAGTTTTAAAAGGAATACCCTTAATGATTATCCCATGAAAAATTTTTAGTTGTGATTCTATAGTATGAGCATGACCTACAATACAACCTTTTGTGAATGTTCTGGTCGGTATCAGAAATTTATACTATGATTCACAGTATAGATTAAGTGGGACTTAAAATAAAGTAAACCACACATATATGGAGACAAGGGACCTTTCATCTTCCCAAATGTTTCATAAAATAACTTTTAGGGTTAGATAATTGTTTTTTCCACAAAATATCCTCCTTTTTCATTCTAAACGAACGCAACTCTGATGTGGTGGGGTGATTTTTAAGGTCCTAAAAGGTGTAGAAATTAAAAAAATTAATGATCAAAGTGAAAACCATAAGTAAAATTCATCAGTAGAATTGGATTATTTTAATCATGGTCATTTTTTTATACTTGAACCGAGGAATAACTAGGAACAATGCACAATATCATCAAAGATACTTTTCCCATGTGCAGCGACCATGTGGTGCATAAATATTTAGGCTCTATTAAGCTTAAATTTGAGTAGTATAACTTCAACCCTTTATTTATACCCTAGATTTAATTGAAAATCCATGGAATATATCGTTGAATTAGTGTGTGTATTCCCAGTTTCCTATAAATACCCAATGAATATTAGTAGTAAAGGATCATAAATGATAGATTCAATTACAAAATTATAGAGAAAGGAAATAAGATATCACTTTGAGCTATGATAGCTGCATTATCCCACCCCATAGTTTATTATTCTACGTTCGATCCTAGGAACAACATAGATCCAAAACACCCATATGTATATGGTTTATTAAATAAGGATCTTCTAGTTGATGGTATATAGTGTCCTGTGCAACTCAATCTGCACTCAACATGCACCTAAGGTGCTAAGCTAATTCTAGCTCCAATTGATCTAGCATCGTTGAATAAATTCATGAGAGGCATTTCCCACTACACACATGTTCTTCCCCTGGAGGATGGTTTGTCCCAAGAATGATTCTAGAACACCATTCATTGAATGGAAATCTTGAGACACCTTTCATACACATAAAGAACCAACAATGAATAGGGAGAATCTTTACTTAAATTTAACTTCCAAGGTTTCATTTGAACATAAGTCCGAATTTATTCATTCATAGAAAAGCAATACCTCTATATACCCATTCATTTCCCTTTACCAAGAAGATTTTACCACTTATCCCTTATTTCCAATTTATCGATTGTGTAGTTGTTTAGGTTAATTATAAGTTAGATTCAAATATTTAACTATAACCATTAATAGGTTTAAAATTTGGAAACCATTCATAATCCTTATTTTCCTAGATCACATTCCATGTTTTATTCAACCTATTTTCCCCAAAGGATCAAACAAATCTGTTGAAATTCATTCATCTAGTGTGTAATATTAGAATATAATCTTTCCCAGTCCCCTATTATTACATCCTTTTTTACATGAAAGGGTCCACAAGAGAGTACATGTCATAACATATGGACTCCAACTACCCAAATATAAGGATTATCAAATTATATTGTCACAACATACAAGATATCACATCCTGATGGATCTAATAGCATAGTATTCTTGGGAATCTAGATTCAAACATGATTCTCATATTATATTTGAAAACATGGAATGTTATCATATATTATAATAGTAATTTTTTATTTATTTTTTGATATTTCATAAATCATTTATAAATACATTCTTGGTATCTTGGGGAAATGAAAAAAAGTAAAGGGTGAGATAAAATGCTCCGTAAGAGAAAATATACAACACAATCTATCATAAAATAAATAAATCATGAATGAAAAAGAATAAATAAAAAATTACCAAATATACCATATAAATAATATTGTAAAAGGGGAATATATCCATGGATGACATGGAAACATAAATAATCACATGGATAAGAATAACTAGTTTTACAATGATAAATTGAATAATGTTAAAAATCATACAATTTTCACCATGGCCTTGTGCCAAGATATAATATATACATAGTCATGGAATATACTAAATAAAAAAACATTTTTGTCTCATGAGACCTATTGATGCGCAAAAGGGATATAATGGGACTCTAACATCACTTAATTAAGTTTATTTCATTTATCATACGAAATAAATGAATAATAATTCAATAGGTAATCAACATAAACATCCAGATTAAAAAAATATGAAATGAAATATTAATATTTTCTCCAGTCAATCAATAGAGGAAAATTATCATAAATCATCCAGAGTAATATGGCGGATGGTATCATTATATTATATGACTAGTAAATTATATGTTTCACAAATGGATATTTACATGGATGAAAATACATTTAAAAATCACTCCAA
Source organism: Viscum album (assembly GCA_963277665.1). Taxonomy (NCBI): domain Eukaryota; kingdom Viridiplantae; phylum Streptophyta; class Magnoliopsida; order Santalales; family Viscaceae; genus Viscum; species Viscum album. Next base: position 1,442,668,094 of record OY728159.1, read on the forward strand.
AAATTTCTTGTGGAATATAAACTTTTAATTTTGAAATCAGTTATTTAAAATTTAAGAATAACTAGAAATCTGAGGGAAAAAATATCTTTGAAATGAACTATGGATACTTTTAATTTTCATGGTAAATAATAGTTATGATAGTGGGAATATCACTTCATGCAGCAAACATTAAAACAATGATTCCATTCACACCATTGGTAAAAAAAATACTTTATTTGGAAAATGAAAAAGGTTTATTTTAAAAATAATTATTAAAATTCAAATGTGTGCGTATATTATTTAAATAAATCATTATAGGAATATTAAAAATATAATTTAAATCATTTAATATAAACTATGAACTTGTAATAAATAAATTACTAACGTAATTAGAAAAAAATGGCTCTCCTTAAAATAATTCTTTCAGAATTACATGTACTGAGAGAGAATAAAACGAAAGGAAATATCTTCATTCTAATAATTTATAATAGGATAATAAAATAAATATTTTTTTGGTGATATATCATATAATTTCAGTATATTAAATTTATGCATAAACAATCCTGGTAAAAATTGTGTTTGTAACATAATACCCTTACCACCTTGGCAACTTTTGAATAATAACCCCATGAAAGAAATAACATCAAATGTATCATTAAATAACCTGAATATAACTTCATTACTGATATATAATATCAATTGGAAAGTATACATGGACCATGGATGAAACAATTAGTGGATATAGAATATGTTTAACATAAACAAAATTGAGATGAGAATTCCATTATCTCTAGTCTGACATGAATCGTATGTGCTTCTAACATCCTGTATAATAAATTTAAATATATATTAATTTTATTATTAAGCATTATTATTATCATAATATCATATACCACAAATTATAACATTGCATCTTATGTTTATTAATAATTCATTTTTTAAAAACACTATTCCAGGTGATAACTATTTGATTTCTCATGAATGTTTTTGTTTTAATTTTATAGTCCTTACACATTATCCATGGTTCCATTATCTCTATAATTATAATAATTTCATTAATATATTTTTAGTTTATAATATAACCAATATTTAACATTACTAGTACTCACCTGTGCATATGCATAACATATTGAATTAATGGTTTTTATTTGAAAAGATAATCCTATTTCTAAAAGTTATCCACTAATAGTAATGTTTAATAATTTTTAATCACAGTATATTAGAACATAAAAATGGAATAGGGGTGAATAAATTATAGACACACCAAAAAAATACTTGAAAAAGGCAAGGATATATAAAATGTAAGTTCCAATTTTTGAGGGAGATTGAAAATAATTTTCAAATGCATTCAAGTCATGGTTATTGGCAATATTGGCTCAACACCTATTGTCCACTTCACTACATGCCATCAAACAGTTTAGCCAACTGGTAATGAAAACAAGCACCATAGAAAAGGTAATGCATGTATTGTAATTCAAAATTAAATAAAAATATATTATAGGAGTTGTTTTAATAAAAAAAGTTGTGAATTGGGCATGGGATTAATTTGAATAAATAATGAAAAACCACAATCTTTGGTTGCACCAATATTTTTGAAGTTGATGTTTGTAGACTTTTTTCAACTAAATTAAGTTCTAAAGTCTTCCAGGAATAATGTGTTGTTACAATATGTCTTCAAGCTTCATCATCATCCTGAAAATGCACTCTAAAGATAAATAATAATTATATAGATTAATAAATAGTAATAAATATTTAAATATGAAAATCCAATCCAACAATGAAACAAAACATTGTAGTAGTAATAAAAATGAATTTTCTAGAATTAAACAAGATACAAAACATAGGATTGCAATAAATTGTGACCAATTTCATCAATGGATAGTATAAAGAACTATGTAAAATTGAAACATTATAAAGGTGGCATGTTTTAAATAATACAAATAGGAAACAAAAATGAAAACATGTTGGAAAAATGAATTTTTTATAGTATAAAAAAGACAATTTAAAAGATAAGAGGTAGAAAAATGATAATATAATTGTCACCTAGTTGATTATATTTTTCAAATGTAGTCATACACATGTAGTAATGGAAAAAAATATGATTCAACATAAGCCAATGGTTCTTCTTGTCTGAATCATGTTAAGTTAGTGATCTACTTCATTGTCGATAAGAAAATAGAATCTGTTGTGATGATGAAAAGGAGAATCAATAAAGTCATGGAAAGGTGGGGGATCATTAATGAAATAATTCATCGAAAATTTTAATATCTGTTTCAAAATGAATTCAATATAGAAAACATAAATATTATAATATTTATTTCTTAATAGATTCAAATAGATTATACTTAGATCATTGATTTCCAAAAAACTTCAAACATATCAGAACAGAGAATATAATATTTTAGAGGAAAATATAAAAAATAGCATAGCATATTTGGCAATTCAAATAGAAACATGATTATAAATTTATATTAATTACTAAATATAAGGTGACATGGGAAATTTGTTCTGGAATGGTAAATAAATGGTTCAGGAAATCATAAATCCTATTAAGGGAGGATCAAAAATAAGATAAGATAATATCAGATGTGGGGTTGAAGACAATAAGAAAGAGGGATGATACATGGGTATACATAATGATTTTCATTAAATATTCCAATGAAAATAAATGTATAGTTAATGGGATAGAATCTAAAAAATATTTGTCATTGTGCTTAATTTTGGGAACCATCGGTATTTCTATCCGAATTATAAACAGTATTCAAAATGATAAATTTTGAAAACACCACATTCTGAATTCAAAAAATGGGGGTTGAAGTTTGTAAATTCAATAAAATAAATAAATTATAAATAATACACAAATTGATCACTTGTGTAATACCAATAAAGAAATGTTGTTCGAGTAGTGAAATACATAGATAAAAAATGACATTCACAAGACTCATGTTGAAAAAACATATGATGCTATGAACACAATGCTAAAGAAAACTATTGATGAGTGAAAAAATATATGAAGGGAATCATTTTTGGCTAGTTTCATTGCAGTACAAAATAAATATTAAACATCACCAAATACTTCATCATTTCCATCATGAGGACTCGTTCTTCCAGAAAATGAAATATTGTAAATTTTTATTGGACATGTACTCAGGTCACCATATAAGACACCAAGACTCTAGTACACAAGATACATGAGTCCCCTACATTGGTTTTCTGCATCCAAATGTGTTATATGGATTTATGAATTTATACAGCATAAAATATGCATAAAAAGGTTCTGTACTTATATACATGTATACTAAAATGTTTTTTATGTAATATGTGCACATTTCACCATATGAGTCTTACACATTTCATGTCGCAATGTTTTCATAATGCAGGGTAATATTGAAGAATATGACATATTGTACCATAGTGAATAATATTGCATATTACAATGCTTATATATACAGTTCCTCTATAATATGAATATGTCATATATTACAGAGTATATATGTATGTTTTGTAGAGTAATTATTAATGAATAATTAGAAACAAAAAGAATAATTATATAGTATTAGACTACACCATAATTGTTTTGGTAGATAATGAAGTATTTTCAAGTTCATATTATCTATTATTGTCACATGAAGTTATGTGATAAGAATACTCATAAGAAACATTTGGGATGAAAATAGTTAGAAATTAGGTGTATTTTTTATAAATAGATTACATATAGTTGTTGGAGATTACATATTTCATAAATTTTAGTGAATATTTAATAACATATTATATATTGAATTATTATTGTATATATTAGGGCATGTAATATGGTGAAAATGTGAAAGAACCATAAGTGAATGTTCACCAGGCAATAATAATAACTCAATCTTCCATCATCTTCCTCCTCAAGCTTGTTTATGGCACTATATATCAATTGGTTATATATGTGCATGTCTTTGCGTAAAAATGTAAACATATATTGTGCATAGTGTAAATGGGACCTTCATTGAATTTTCAATTGAAAAAAATGAATGCGGACAGAAACAACACCACCTCAATGATATCCTCAAAGATTGTGACTATTTTTAAGTCTCTCATATTTATGTTGACACATATATTTTTTAATGAACATTATAGATATAAAAATCAGTATTGGGGAGCAAGTAGATGGAATACATTACTACCATGCCATTTAATGATTTAACACTATTTGGGGGATTTATAATAGAAGAAAAGATATAAAATTTAAATATAAGGGTTGATTCATGTATATTACAGACATACAATTTTAGTAATAAACTATATTTGAATTCATAGTAAAGATTAGAATATAAAAGGAACTCCTAATCCTTTGGAATTCAAAAAATAAATGAAAAGAGAGTACTTTTTGTTTATTTCCATTGAGAATGGGAGATATGGAAGAGGTGTGGGAGTTATATTACATACCTTCCATAGGATGTAAATCAATGAAAAATTCAGCAATGCATGTTAAGAATTGCAAAGTAAATAACTAAAAAATACAATAAATATTAAAAAAATTGTACAGCCCATCTCAAACTGTGTTATTAGTAACATTCACAAATAATTATAATTTTTTATTCCTTATAACTCACCATTTCTAAATCATGTGGTACAACTCACCTTACACTATGTACTACCAGGAGAAAAGTTTCCAGCATATTGGAAGAAAACCATTATAATTATAGAATAAAGCATGCTTCATTCCCATCCACAACACCAAACCATCCAAAAATGCTTAAAAATATTCAACTAAAACACTTCAAAATTAACCTGTGTAATTATTAACATTGCCAAAAATTAGACACTAACTTGTTATCATAGGTCCCATAAATCACAATATTTTGGGGACATAATTGCTACAATGAATTATTTCTAATGAATTCCAATCATGAAACCAGAAATCACTAATTTAAAAGGCCCTAAACAATATATAGTGTATCTTCATTCTAAAACCTTGCTTTATAGTGAATATTAGCTTCAATAACATATGTATCGAAATAATTGTTATGAAAATGAAATGAATTGTAAAAATAATACATTTTTTACCATTGAAAGAAGATATAATCATTGCATTATCAATGTCACCTTCCCCAAACTCACGAAGTGAAATTATAGCACCCTAGAGCATAACATAAATATAGTAAATATATTTAATTGAAATAATAGTATTTAAATGATATATAGAAAAAAAGTATTAAACAAAAAGCATTCAAAAGATCAACCTGAACAGGTAAATGAATCAAAAATTTGACACCCATGGAACCCTAATGCATCAAAACATAGAATGTTTTATTTATTTAACACAACCAATAAGAGAACCAGTTTAACTTCCAAAGTAATCAAAGGATATCACATAATGATCATTAAATGAGATTGAAAGAATCCATAAATTTGATGATTTTTTCACCTACAATTACAAATAGTGCATGACCTCTAGTTAACAAGAGATCATACATGATAAAAAATGTCACATAATCATTGTCAAAAATAGAGTTTATAAAAATCCATATATTTGGAATGTAATAAATGATGGATTATTTACCATGATTAATGGAGAATTTATGAGTCGATTAAAAGCCCTACATCACGAAATATGTCAAAAAATCATGGAAAGTAAATAATTATGGACTATTTACCATGATTATTGGACCACGATATGTAATTATCCTTTTAAACCTATAGAAAAATAGTGGAATGCATAAAGAATCACTAAAAAAATTTAATCAACCCACTTGAAACACATTATTACAAAATTGGAATAAATTGAAATACAAATCACATTCAAATGTAAAATAAAATATCCAAATTAATTTAACAGTAAAATGTTTGTGGAAATTAAATAAATATTATTTTAAATCAGAATTTATTACCATTAAAACACCATAATGTGTAAAAAAATTCAAGCATCGACTATTTTGACCTCCTAGGGATGGAAATCTAAAGTGAAAAAACATAATGAATAGTTTCCATAAAATGCAACAGACAAATGTCACCACGACAATGTGGAATGTGGGACAATGAGTTCAAGTCATACATGTGGTCTATGTGAAGAAATCAAAGAATACATTGCTACAAAATACTACGAGATGAATAGATGGCATAAAATTAAATGAAAAAATGTCTGTAAAAAAAAGGATAACACAAGACCGTGAGATAATGCCACACCGACTAGGGAATGTTAGGGAGAGACACAGAGAAAAAGAGAAATTGAGTGGGGAAACAAAAACTGGTAGAGTGATGGGACAACTATATATGGATGTGATGAAAACAAAGGGAGTGTAATATAAGTTGATTTTATGTCAAGGAAAAGAATGCGTGATAGTACAAAATATACTGTCTCTGTAGGGAGTAATTCAGGGAGTTGTGCTAATGGAGGCAGTGAGAGAAGACAAAAATTGAGTAAAACATTAATGAAAGGACGCTGAATCAACAAAAATTTAAAATTAAAAATGGTTAGGGTAAATGTAGGGTTACCTACAATATAGATGAATCAATTCAATAATTGAAGATATCTCATAGGATTCTATTGATATCGTATGAGATCAACGGTTACTTAAGAGAATCGTTCGTAGTAGACATTGCGAGCTCAATGTCCAATGAAAGTAGAATCACTAGTAACCAAATAATTTACATCAATGAATAAATGATGAATCAATCAATATATAAGAGTTAAGAATGATCAGGTAAATGCAGGGTTACCTCCAATACAAGAAACAAAATTCTTGAGGTGAAACTGTATCGAAGTAATCAATTGATTTCAAATGAAATCAACAGATGATGAATATCGCAAGAGGGAATTGGTGGGAATGGGGGAGTCAGATACTGATTAGACAGAGGAGGGGAAGGCAGAGGTAGAGAATGTGTAGGAGATAGTAGTGGATGAGGGACCAAAAGTGGGAACCCTAGGTGGAAGCTGATAGTGATTTTTTTAAAGAATTTTAGGATTGGAGGGAAATCAGGATGGGTACGATACAAGTGGTGTTCTGTGGAAACCCAAGCATGAGCTAAGGTGAATCACGAGAGGGGTATGGTTTGGATAGTGGGAACTGGAAAATGGATGGAGAGGGGACGTGTAGAGCGCTCTATGGATGGAACATAATGCTAGAAGTACCATGGATTAACATATATAATATATTTAACCATTCAGGTCATAAAAATTATAACATCACTCATGTAAGAGGTAAATAGGACCTAAACAAGAGTGTGTTATAATGACTGTACGAGTAAGAACAAGCTATGGTATAATATTAATATAATATTTAAAAATTATTATACATGAAAAAATTAGTATATATATTCAATATATGTAACTTTATAATTTTATATAAAAGGAACATATTGAAAATGATATATTTTTCTCATTGGGATTGTTGTCTATACATACACATAAATGATACATTTGATTTCTAATGATAAAGAGTAAAAAAAAGAAGATACTATTTTATATTTAGAATTAATTAATATATCTAAATTATCATATATATTTAGTAAATCCATCATTAAAACCATTCATGAGAGGTAGTGATGAAAAATGAATCACATTATTGCGTAGATGCGGTACTTCAGATGTATGCATGGGTGATTCCTTCATCTTCCATTTTATAAGAAAGAGGTGAAAATGTGATATAAGTTATAATAATGATATATCAGAATATTTATGATACTAGATTCATTATATTATGGTAGATACACTAAATTTAGATGAATTATGATAAGAAATAAACTTATAAAGAGTCGGTACAAACAATTACCTTTTCTTTGAGGGTCCTCTTTTGGGTTACACCTTAATCCTCCTTAAAATGGACTTAGGGGAAGAGTATAAGATAAATTACTAGGTGAAGTAATATTCGAATGTTTGTCTCTTAGGTTTTTTTGATCTATGGGCACAATGTTTTTGAATAAGGAAGGAGAATAAGTTCCCTTTTATTAGTGAGGAGAGTGACAGACATGGAATAATTTGAAATATTTTTGTATAATATATTTATAACTTATGTCTAGTGGATCAAAAGTGATTTTTTTGAATATTATTGAGATAAGGTACAAATATGTTCATCCAATAGAATTTATAATGTTTTTCGGTTTATTTTAACATATATCACTTTAGTTTAATCCTATTTAACCCTTTTAATAATCGTTGTGATAAGAAATATTCACTCTTTAAGGTTCATCAATGTAATTATAAAATTTTCAAGTTTAATATACATGGAAATTTTATGATAGACTCTATGATTTATCATCTACATTAGTAATTAAATAATTTTTTATGATTTTATAATGATTTAATAATAATTTAATATTAAATTCCATTTAAAGTTCTTTTCAGGACAATTCAAAAAACATGACTATATAGAAATAAATATAGAAATATATTTCAAATCTAAATACATTAATAACGACTAATACTTTATGTAATTATACTACTTGTATAATCATTGTGTCGGTGTTTTATTAGAATTATTTGAAAATATATCCTCACTAAAAATTATAAAAATAATTATATCATTAAAATCGGGTATTAATATTAAAAATCACCATTTATAATTAATATTATCTTTTTTCATCCTTATTATAATATGATAGAGAAATTAAAATAATTATAGTGGTATTTTTTAATTATTATTTAATTAAAATCATATATAAGTTATTAGAAAAAAATGGCACCAAGTTTCCATATTTTAAAACATTAGTTAACAATGGATTAACTAAATTCATTGAATAGAAATTAGGAAAGTGTTAGATATATATTTTAAAGTCTTATCACTTTATTTTTATCCCTAATTACTCAATTTACCCATTATCGTGTTGAAAAATATTTACTATGGTTGCTATTCATAATTAACAAAAAATTAAATTATTCATATTAATAAATATGAACATGTGGATTCAAAATATTATATTTAATATTTAATATTTTATTTTTAGTAATGGAATAAAATACTTTTAATATATGTGGAAAAAACAATATGAAAAATTGTTTATTGAATAATGTTTTTCTTATCAGAAAAATGAACTTATACCAATATCAAATATAATGTTGATCCCTATGGAATTAATTTGGTTATATTTAGGTAACTGGATATCATGTTACTTTAAAAAAAAATGTAACATTTAAATTCCATGTTTTTGAGAAAATAAATGATAGTTTTACAATAATCGAAAATTTTCACTAAGTCATTAAAAAATAAATCTTTTTAGAGAAATCCCAAAAAATCCCACTCTAATAAATTTTTCATGTTGATTTTAAAAATTATGTCAAATATTTTAATACTTTTTTATGAAAAGTGATATAAATTACTAATTATATTCACACACAAAATGAAATAGAAACCATTTTCAAAGAAAATTATTTTTGAAGCATGAAATGTATTTATTCCCATTACTTTCCTAGTAACTATAATTAAATGAATGTTAATTTATTCAATTGGATATATATATATATGTTATAATTATTCACTTATAAGAATTTTTCAATTGGGATCAATTTAATTTAGAAAAATAAAATTTCAAATATAAAAATGTTTTTTCAATTATATATGTTTTTTCATAGATATATTTTATCTTCAATTCAAACAAATTTATAATCACTAAATGATTTAAGAAATAGTTTATTAAGAAAAAATCACAAAATTTGTTTCAGAATATTAGGGTGTTAAATTCTTCCACACTTAATGAAATTTTGTCAATAGAGTCTTATCTTGTTATTGAAAAAAGATTAAAATAATTTTCAAGAATCAAATCTACGGAATGAAAGATAAATATATGTATGTGGAAAGAATTATTTTTTAATCCACATTGATAACAACTTAATTTGAAAGGAACAATAATGTTTTTGTTGTGTCTCATGAACTTAACATTTAAAAACTATTTATTAAACCATTAATTAATCATTGAGAGGCTCATACTTGTGAAGGTGTTTACAACAACATAGCTTTATATTTGAGTGATATGACTTAATAGATTTATCTTCCTCATGTACGAGTTAAGGAATTATTTTTCAATTTATAATGATAATAATAAAACACACTTACATGATTTATTCAAATCCATTAATAAAATTTGATCCACTGGTTGTTATTTAAGTATTTATACATATCTTATTCATCTCATATTCTAAATGATAAATTAATATAATTATTTTTTCATGACTGAGGTTCTAAAATTAACTTTCAAAGTATCGCATGATCAAGGAAATAAAAGTTATTACTATTTCCTATAGATATTCAATAAAACCTAAATGGTTAGCACAATTAAATAAAATATCATATATAAATTTTCATATAAATATAATCACCATAACCCTAAAAATAAAATCCATAGTTCAACTTTATTTATTCATTAAATAAATAACTTTAATGATCTTAATAAATATTCTTGATGAATTTATAAAACCTAAAATCAGAACTATTTGATCACATACTCTTTCAATATCTACCAAACATTTATTATTAACAAAAATTAATCAATTATAAATTCACTTTTGAAGAATGAATATTCTTTAAACATATAATCCCCAAAATATGATAATATTTTCCACAAATAACCCAAATCACCATAAATACACAATAAAATCATATATTCTTCCATTTATTTACTCAATATTTATACCTAAAATTTTGTTTACAATATTGATAGAATATTCCTACTGTAGTTAAGATATTAAAAAAACATTAATTAATTAGCCATCAAATCACTTTTTATTCCTATAGTAATATGTAAAATAAAACATATTTTCCCAAAATTTTATATCCCTTTTATTCAAATTAAATAAATTGGGATCAAATATCATATTAAATATAAATTTTAATAATGAAATTCATAATATTTCCATAAAATATATAATCATTATTCATTAAATTATTTTTTCACTAAAACCCATAATAAACAAGAGTTGCATTACCATAATTGTCTACAAAAAATCATTAATAAACTTAATGTTCCATCATGAGAAACATAAAAAGGGATATTATTTAATTTAAACTTATGACTAAAATTAGAATAATTAACCCATTCCATTTTATGTTTATCCATTATCATTATAGAATATCACAGGCTTCCATAGGTTTTATCATCTCATTCTTCATAATATTTCATAAAGAAAATGTGAATTAACCTACGCATATCCCCCAAGAGTGTACAACTAAGTATAAAGACTTTGTCCCACTAATTATGCACTAAGGAAGATCTAGTTAATACCCAACAATCCTTTTTTTTCATTACCCCTAGGTGAATCTATACTGTATCTGCATCCACTTTTACAGTATTTAGACTTGTATTTATTTTCATGGAAATACAAACAATATCTACCTTACCAAGTCTTCATGATATTTTCATATAAATAGGATTATTCCTTTAATCTATCATAGGGTTTTTCTCTCTGAACAATGATATCCTAAATATAGTTCCCAAGGGACCTATTAAACCCCCTTTGATATGAACTGTAATACCCTAGACTCAAATAACCCAAAGCTATTGGTTATCTAACTATATTGGTACAAGATAAATAATATCACATCTCAAAGGACAGAATATATTGTTAGTCTTAGGAAACTATATACATATATGATTATCACAATATATTTGAAATAGGAAATAAAACATAATATTGTACTGATGAATTTATTATTTCTTATCACATATCACTAAACTCATTCCAAAATCCATAATTGTTATCCTAGTAAAATGGAAACATAATACAGTCTAACCTCTGATGATTACTAAGGGAAATTGTACAGTAGAGGCTACATAGAATATGTGATGTAATAATAAAAAGTAATAATTAAACAATAATAAAATATTCTAACTAAAAAATTTCATAAAAGGGGACTATATCTATTGATAAAATAAATACAAAAATAATTACATGTATAATGATAACTGGTTTCATAAGAATAGAATAAAAATTTCTAGACCATATAATAATTCTGTCATGGCCTTATTCCAAGACATAATATGTTAATAGATAAGGCATATGCCCAATACCTGAAATTGTTTATCTCATGATACCTAGAAAGGTACTGAGGGGATATAAGGGGTCCTTCCCATCATATACTATTTCTAATGTATTCATCATAAGAAATAAATGAGTAATAATTCAATACAAAATCAACACCCACATTTATATTGAAAACTAGCATATGGAATGTTACTATTTTCCGAAAAAAATTTCCAGATGAACATGATAATAAGCCATACAATGTAATATGATGGATTATATCATTATATTATACCACCATCAAAGTATAATGTTCATCAATGGATATTGACATACATGAATATAATTTTAAAATATCACTAAAACAATTCTTGATGAAAATACCCTTTTTATTTTGAAATAAATTATTTAAAATATAAAAAATGTCTTGAATATTAGGGAAAAAATTTTCTTTGAAAATAAACATGTAAAATTATAAATTTATCTTCCTGAAAAATAATAGATATGATGGTTGGAAAATCCATTCTTGTTGTAAATTTTAAAACAAAGATTCTATTAAAACCTTTGGTAAGAATTATATTATTCTGAAAATGAAAATAAGATTCATTTTAGAAATTTTCATGAAATGTAAGACATGGGTAAAAATGACTTTAATAAATAATTTTATAACATAAAAACATTCATGAAAAATTTTTAAATAAAAATGAACATGGAAAATAAATATTACCAACCGAATAGAAAAAAAATTGGTTTTCTATAAAACCATTATATCACAATTTAGAGTATATAGTGAGATAAAAATTAAAGGAAAACATATTTTTTTTTGAAATAAAATGAATATAAATTATAAAATACTTTTAAGAGATAGATCATATAATTTAGTCATTAGAAATTTATGTATAATTAATCCTAATAAAATTTGATATTACAACATAAAAACCTTACCCTTTTTTCAAATTTGAAATCATAAACTCATGAATGAAACAACATCAAATGATACTTTAAATCACATTAATATGGAGATGTTAGTGATATAATATATCAAAGATGTAGTATATACTACCACATTAAACAAATAGGTGGTTAATATGGAAAATATCTATCACAGAAACAAATTTGAGATGAGAAATCCCTTAACTCAAGTCTTTATTCCAACATATGTTCTTTTAAAATTAGGATTATAAAATTTAAATTTATAACAAATATATTAATTAACAATATTAATACTTATAATATCATATATAATCTACTTAAAACCAAATATCATAATCTTAATAATAATTATTTATTGAAGTCACTCTTCTGGGTGAGAATTGTATCATTTTTAGGAATATTTATGTTTGAATGTTCTGGTCCTTTCACATTAATCATGGTTTCATCATTTATAAAATGTTAATAATGTCATTTATATCTTATTATTACATAATATCACCATTACTAAATATTATTTAATTGTTACAAGATGAACTTTTATGAATAAAATTTAGCATTTTCATTTAATTAAATGTATTATAGTTTTCAATAATAAATGCACTTATTTTGTTTTATTATATCCAATTGGTTTTTAAAGACCATTAATTATCATTACCGTTCATGATATAGCTGTTTAATAGGGATCACATTACCTGCATAAAAATAGTGTTTTAAAAATCCCTTTACAACAGACAAAGGAAGTGATGACCTAAACCAGAAAGACCATACACTGTGAAGCACATATATCAGAGATTCCAAGAGAGATAGAATTTATGGTATTTTCCCTTAAACAATAACAAGCTGAGATCCTAAAACTGAAGCACGAGAGAAACCATTTATGGGATAAGTTCAGGCTCATTGAAATCATGACCCACACAATGTTCGCCGAACAGTCCTGTGAAATCCCCACCATCACGAACCTTACACATAGGGTGTATGTAGTTGTATTAAAGGGTATGTATCCTGACCATAAAAATAGGAATATTGATTTTTTTATAAAATAATTAACATATTTTCATCCTATTATTATTAATTTATAAATGTTTTTTATTTTTAATCTATAAAACCCAGATAGTATTTTTGGTTAATATTCAAATTTAATAAAGGGATATGTTTTGATGAATTAATTTATTTTTGAAATAAATAATATTTTAATAAAATGTTATTATTAAATAATTTTTATAAAATATAAAGGGTCATATAATCTTTATGAAGTCAAATGTAGTTTTATATAAGGGTTCAAACAAATTGTTGTCAAAAACCCATCATTTTATGTAAATTTAATTATTTATTTAAAAGTGATAAATCAAATATTTAGTATCTTTTGAGATAATATGGATATTATATTTGGAATAAACATGTCTAAATTATCAAACAATGGTTTTTCATAATTTTTGTATACAATCGAAATTTTGAGTAAAAAATAAATACCGTATAAATATACCTTGTATGTTTTGACATAAAAATGACCCATAAGTGGTTTAATAAGTTATATAAATGGTATAAACGATAGAATATATGTTTTAAATTTAAATAACGTGTTTTTAGGTTTATATTATTTATTTTTTAAAGCCATTATTAATCCTCCAAGACTTATGTAATATTTTTAGATGTTAAAATCATTTATTTAAGAGTGTGACTCATCTCTACATCACCTAGGTTAATATTTTAATATGTTTATCCCTTTTCCTCATAAAATAATGTATACTAGTCCAATTTGTTAGAAACCATGGGAAAACCATGTGATGGTTTAAATTTTTAGATATTTTATTATAATGAGTCTAAAACAAAAATAATAAAGAAATACCCATAATTTCCAATTCAAAACCACCCAAGATCACATTTCACTTCACTCAGAATCCTTTTAGCACTTCTATATTATTTTCTACACACTCTATTGTTCTCCCACGGTTCCCCTAATATATCAAGAATCCCCTCCCAAGCCTTTGGATTCAGACATTCAAGTAAGGGTTCTTTGCTTTCTCCTATGTCAACTAGTTTCTTTATTTTGTTACACCTTATATTTCAAATTAATTATGTTGGTACCTATATTTAAATGTGCATATTACTATAAATTTCATTTCTAAATGATGACAAACCCCATTCGGTCAGATCAATCAAATTTGTGATTTTTTATGTAACATCATTCTATAGCTAAAATTACACTGTGATTTTCCATTCCAAATCAATTGTGTAGCGAATACCATGCCCATTTTCTATCATGGTTTTTAAATTGTAAACACATAAATTATTTTTTTGGGTACTTACATGTATTTATTCGATCCTCATTGATCTTGGAATAAATTATGATGATGAGTGAATTCATGTTGATTGCTCTATGTGGCACTTGTAAGCATGAGAAAAAAATGAAAGTGATGGGTGGGCCTAAAATTATATAGTACTATAATGGATTGGGTAATGTTTAGTGTCATGACATATCATATTTGGATATGGGTTTTACCTAATTTATTTATGGGACTTTGTCATTCATGATCCTGGTTGGCTTAGCCTTGACCTATGTTGTTTCCACATTTTCCTTGTTATTATTATCATGTTACATCATTTCTTATTATTCATATTCTTTTTATGATCCATTGCTATAGATATTGTCTAACATTTATTCTATTTTTCTTATTATTCGTTGTTTTCCCTTACTGGGCATTATATCTCACCCATTTCTTATGTATATCATCAGGTTATCCCATGTAGTGTTAAGTATGAATGAAAATTTTGATCAGGTTATAGATGTTTTTAATAAGGATGTTAATTTTTATGTTTTAATTTTTCATGTAATTTACTTAATTTGAAAAATAAACTAGACCTATAAATATTATGTTTTGTATTTTGTGTAATTTTTTTAAAAAATCATGTTTAAATGTGAAATAAAGGGTAGGATTTTTATAGTTGATATCCAAGGTTTGGTTTATTTATTTTTCATATTAAGATTAAAAAAAATTAGTGAAATTATTATGTATAAGACTAAGTATAAGAAAACATCCACAATTGGATATTGAATAATTTTTGATGGGGTCCCATCGCAAATGACCCATTGTAGAAAACAACATCACAAAGAGTCTTTTTATAATGGCTAGAGTAGTACCCATTGCACATAGTCTATCTCCATTTAAAAAAAATCCTTTTATGATTAGTGTATGTACCAGTCAGAAATACTTATTTGTGATGAGATGATTTACCTATTGGAAAAACATAAAAAAATAAACAAATAACAATAATAATATATAAAATTTAAAAAAATATAATAAAAATATAAAATAACAAAAAACATATTATTATCAATATTATAAAAAATAAAATTATAATAATAAACTAATATAGACAATAAAAAAAAAATAAAAAGAATAAAATAAAAAATATTCACAATAATATAAAAAAAAAATTCATGTAGAATTGAAAATATATGAATTAAAAAATATTGCAAAAATTATATACATTCAACTATTTAAAAAAAATAAATCCCCAAGTTGGGTGGGGTCATTTGGATGAGGTAGTGGAGGGAACTCCTTCCCTAATCCATGAGTCAGACATTAAATGTACTGCATCATCTGCTCCCACTGCTCCACTTGAATGAATTAGTCATTTCTAATCACGTGATGATTGGAAAATATTTGATTTATTAGAATGGAATAAATCATAGATTTTACAATCATCTAGTTGATGAAACCAATTTATGCCAACCATGTATGAATTTTTCATTACACCAATTTATTCCAACCACATCCTATCATCCTAGAATTTTCACCTCCTGCAATTATTGCTGCTGCTATCTACACATCACATTCTTCCTGCCCTAGTGTTGGAGACCTAATGACAAAATTGTACATGGGTGGCATAGATTGGTCATTAATGACCAGTTGAAGATTTTAAATTCTATGGTTTACAAAAAAGGTATAAATCATAGATTTTATAATCATCATGTTGTTGAAACCAATTTATGCCAACCATGTCCAGTCATCGAAGCATCTTCTCTTCCTGCTAATCCTTCTTCTTCTATCTACACATCATATTCTGTTTACCCTTGTTTTTGGAGACCTAATAACAAAATAGGACATTGTTGGTATAAATTGTTCATTTCAAATCACTTATAGATTGAAAATTATATGATTAACTAAACTGGTATAAATCATATATTTTTCAAGAATCAAATTAAATAAACCTATTTTGTGCCGACCATGAGGAAATTTTTCATCCCACCAATTTATGTTCACCATGTCTATTCATTAAAGAATCTTATCCTCCTATTACTTCCACCAGTGCCATCGAGAGGTCACATTCTCCCTGCACTAGTTTTGGAGACATAAAAACAGAATTACACACGTTTTGCATAAATTGGTCATTTCTAATCACCTTAAGATTGAAAATTCTCTGATTTTATGATTAGGTAGGAATTATAGATTTTATAATCATCAAATTGAGGAAACTAAATTATTCCAACCATGCCCAAAATTTTTATTTCAACAATTTATTCCTACCCTACCCAGTCATCAAAGCTTATTCTCCTCCTGTTACTACAGTTTATACCATCACCACATCACATTATTACTTACTATTATCAATTACCACTAATTAACTATAATTACCACCAATTATTACTAGTTAAAAATAATTAATAATAATTACCCCTAATTATTACTAATTACAACTATTTTTTTAATAATTTTCACTAATTATTACTAATCATTACTAATCATTAGTAATTGTTTCTACTTATTAACAGTTACCACTAATATTACGACTTATTACTAGTTGCCACTAATTATTACTAATTATTACTAATTTATATTAATTATTACTAATTATTTTTAATTTTTAGTAATTATTAATAATAACTACCAACTACCACTAATTAATAATAATAATAACTAATTACCACTAATTACCACTAATTTTTAATAATTACAATTAATTATTAATAATTTTCACTTATTATGACTAATTACTACTAATTATTTCTAATTACTGCTAATTTTTACTAATTACCACTAATTAACACTAATTACCTCTAATTATTATAAATTACCACTTATTATTACTAGTTTCCACTAATTATTACTAATTTCACTAATTATTAACATTTATAACAAAATAGTTCTAATTATCACTAAATAATTCTAATTATCACCAAATAACACTAATTATAACTAATTATCACTAATTATCAGTAATTATAACCAATTATCACTAATTAAAACTAATTACCACAAACTAAAATTATTTATTACTAAATAACACAAATTATTACTAAAAACCACTAATTATTAATAATTATTATAAATTATAACTAATTATTATTAATTATGACATATTATTACTAAATATTACTAATTATTACTAATTATTACTGAATATTTCTAATTACATCTAATTATTACTAATTAATTCTAATTGTTACTAATTAATGCTAATTGTTACTAATTAATACTAATTATTACTAATTAACACTAATTAATACTAATTACCACTAATTATTACTAATTATATTTAGTTATTACTAATTATTAATAATTATTCTTAATTATTACTAATTATTACTAACTATTACTAATTACCACCAATATTAAACAATTAACACTAATTTTTACTAATTATTACTAATTATTACAAATTATTACAAATTATTATTAATTATTCCTAATTATTACTAATTTCCACTAATTATTACCAATTACCACTACTTATGACTAATTAACACAAATGATTAACAATTATACCTCTTTATCGCTAATTATCACAATTATCACTAATTATCACAAAATGTCACTAATTATCACTAGTTACCACTAATTATCACTAATTATCAGTAATTATCACTAATTATCACTAATTATCACTAATTATCACTAATTATCACTAATTATCACTAATTATCACTAATTATCACTAATTATCACTAATTATTACTAATTAATGATAAATATGACTAAATAACACTAATTATTACTAATTAAGGTCAATTAATAACAATTAATGTTAATTTTTATGAATTATTACTAATTAACACTAATTATCACTAATTACCACTAATTATTCAAATTATTACTAATTATCACTAATTATTACTAATTGTTACTAATTAAAACTAATTATGACTAAATATGAATAAATATGACTAATTTTGACTAATTATCACTAATTAACACTAATTATCACTAATCATCAGTGATCATCCTTGATCATCACTGATCATCCCTGATCATCAGTCATCATCCCTAATCATCACTGATCATCCGTGATCATCACTGATCATCCTAAATCATCATTGATCATCCCTAGTCTTTACTGAAGATCACTGATTATCATTGATTATGACTAATTGACACTCATTATTGAAAATTACTACCAATTGATACCAATTAGTGCTAATTAATACTAATTAATTTTATTTTTGTACTAATTACAGCTAACTTCTACTAATTTCTACTAATTTTGACTAATTTCCGCTAATTATTACTCGTAACTACTAATTTTTACAAATTACTACTGATTGTTACTAATTACTATTAATTATTTCTAATTACTAATAATTATCACTTATTATTTATAATTTTTATTAGTTTAGAACAATGTTTTACTTAATACTACTAATTATAACTAATTTCAACTAATTTTTACTACTTACCACTGATTTTTAAAATTTATTTTGATTGATCACTATTTTTTACTATTTAATGCTAATAAATAGTATTTGCTACTAGTTTTTATTAATTATAGTTAAGTATTAATAATTAATGCTTATTTTTATTAATTAGTTTTAATTTTTACTAATTACCAGTAATTCTGACTAATTATCACTAATTATTGCTAATTACAGTTAATTATTACTAATTAATGCTAATTAAAAATTATTATTACTATTTTTTAACTGATAACAATTTTTTAAAAATTGTCACTAATTTTAGTAATTATTTGGATTTATCTATAATTTTTACCAATTATCACTAATTAATACTAATTACTGCCTTTTTACTCATTTCCGTGAATTATAACTAATTACAGTTAATTATAGGTATTTACTATTATTAAAACCAATTACTACAAGTGAAAAATAATTATTTTTTAATTAAAAACATTACTACTAATTACAAGGAAATATTACCGATATAAAATAACTGCTATTAAATATAAATAATTACTTATAATTATAAAAAAATTAAATATAATTATAAATAACTATTTCTAACTGAATCTCATTATAACAAATAAATCATATGAAAATATTTTTAAAATAACATGAATAAAATAAAAATTTTAAACATTACATAATTACCTAAAAAATGAATCCCTTGGGCGCTTAAAACATCAAAATTTCCATCCGTGGGAAAGTTTATGCTTCTACTCGATGATGGAGAGAAAAACTAAAGAATGGAAAGGTGAATGGAGAGAAAATATTCAGGGGTGGGAGTGTATATATATGTCAGATTTGTGGCGTTGAGACAATTTCTTACATGAATCTTGTCGCAAATAGTTTCCATAACAAAATCTTGAGCCTGAAAATAAAAAAAATAACTACAACTGATTCCATCGCAAATACTCACATGTAGAATGAGTAATTGGGAAAGGTCCCATCATAAATAGTTCACAGTTAAAAAACTAATTGCCACGGGTCCCGCCATAAATACTCGACTCCAGATAGAGTATTTGCGACAGGTGAATGATCCGTCATAATTAGCTTTACATGACTAAGGGTATTTGTGACAAGACTTGGTTCCCATCCCAAATGCACATTCCCGCATTTTAGTGGAACGGTACACCAATACAATTTCAGATGAATTTGTTTACCCATCAAAAATGCATGCGTATTTAATAGTATTTGCAACGAGATTAGAATCCCATCACAAATGACCCGCTAAAAAAGGTCATTTATTCCAAAGTGAACCCTAAATTTTAGTCAGTATAGAGTGAGTGGTTCATTAAGAAAGTACATCCCTGTCTAGATGCTACATGTGGGTATGGTTCTGGTAGGGATGTACCTATGGGTAACAACTCCGAAAAGATGTTCTGGTTCTGACTCTGGGTAATCTGGTACAAGTCAATGGGCATTACTGCGCATCTAGTTTGACACTCTAGGGTGATATGGTTTGGTAAATTCATAATCTCATTACGAATAATAATTAATGGAATAAAAAAATTCCCTTAAGAATATATGTTAGGAAATAGATCATTAATAACATAGATGGAAGCCTAGAAATTCATATGTAATGGATATAAATGCAATTTGTATGATATCCCTTTATTATCATTGGATTTATCTTTATGTGTTTAATAGTATAAAACTACTCATCCCTAAGTTTATATTGGATAATGTAAAACTAGAATCAAAAAGTGAAAGGTAGGGTTATTATACACAGTTCTACGCATTCTTTCATATCATGAAAGTTTAGTATAACTATTCAAACACCCCCAAAAAGCATGGAAGTAGAGATGTTAGTGAAAATGAAAAATTTAGAAATTATTGCTTTCAATGTATATAAATCCTCTCCTCTCAAAATTTCTTGGATGAAATTTCCAGTGAACATTTTCATACACCCTTAATTGGAATTTGATGCAATTTTGGGAATGTATTTCCTTTCCCTATATATAGCCAATGTAAATTTCCATGAGAATGAAACAACTCTCCGTATTTCGAATTGACCCTTGATTATATACAAGAGCATGAAAGATAAGGAATCTTCTTTAGCCCGATAATCTCAAGCATGGATATTATTTCACTATGGGAAATCATATCTGGCTCAAATGATTGAGTCTAAAGAAAGAACCATCCTCAAATATATGCCTATTGTGAGGGAATAAACTGATGTGTTTGTTGAGGAATTGTCTAATCTTCCTCCTAGTCGGGTGGTTTAATTTTCCATTAATCTAATACATGGGTTTTTTCACTATCAAAGACTCGATATAGAATGGCTATTGTGGAACATAAGGAGCTGATTAAACAACTATCAGAGAATATGGATAAAGGGTTCATATGCCCAAGTGCAGCACTATGTGGTGCACCATTCCTTTTATTTAAGAAGAAATATGAGTCATTTTTCCTTTGCATAGATTATCATTAGCTCGAAAATATAAAGATAAATAATATACTCTAAATACATTTACGATAAATAATATATTTTAAATATCTATGATATTAGTAGAACTCCACATTTCATCATAATCATATCTCTTTAAATGTTTTTAAAATCATTTACTTTAAATATTTATTACTTTCACAAGTACGACCACAACATTGTTTAAGTATTCTTGGTAAATATATCATCACTAATAACTATATAGAGTATACTATAATAAAAATAGTGTATTAACAATAAAAATTAATATTTATAACCAATATTAACAATTTTCTTATCCCTATGATAATATGAAAGAGAATTTAAAAGAAAGATAATGACATTAAGTATTTACGCTTTTCGTGAACTAATATATAGTATATTATCAAAGAAAAATGAATTCAAGATTCCAAATATTTGAATATTAGATGAGTATGGTCGAACATAACTCATACAATATAAATGTGGAATGTGTCATATAAATTTTAAATGTCTTATTAATTTTTTTAACCTAAATTACTCGATTTACAATATGTCACGGTGAATAATATTTATCATGGTTACTATTAATAATGATAAAAAAATGAAATTGGACTTATTAATAGATTTGTAATCCTTTATTACAATATGGCATAAATTGTTTTGTGTTATATTTCAAGAAATAAAAGATTTTTTTAAAACAATTTCATAAAATGGAATGAAAAATAGATTTAAAAAATGCATTTCTATGCATTAAATGATATTATAGAAAAATAATGTATAATGTTTATTATTGTGGAATTAATAAGATTATTTTTATTAAAATTTATCATATGATACATTAAAACCAAATAAAAAATAGAATGTAATTTTGAATTTATTTTATTTAGAGAAATGAAATGGCAGCTTTTCAAAAATAATTTTTTTTGAATTTATCACTCAAAAGTCAATTGTATCAGAAAAATTGAAATACTTAACTCTAAAATGATTTTGATATGATTATTTCAATAATTCTATCCATTATTTAAATAAAATCTATAAATTGTTTGAAATTAATTATAAAATTAGTGCAGAAAATGAAATAAAAATCATTTTTGCAACATAAAATTAATTTATTCACTTTTAATTACTAATAACCATACTTAAATGATTGATAATTAATTAAATTATATATATATATATATATATTCTAATTATTTTATTCGAATAATTTTTCAATAGTGATTAATTAAATCTTTAAAAATACACTTACAGAAATCAAAAAATAGTTTTGGGAAAAATATTTGTTTTACCTTCACAATATTTTATCATCTTTTCCAACCAATTTATTGTCAGTTTTTTGTTGAATATTTTATGTATTAATTAAAAAAACTACTATATATATTTTAAAATATTGTTATTGAAATCCATACCTATCAAATTAACAGTTAGGTTGTAACTACAATATTTAAACAATAATATTTATATTGTGGTTTGTCTGGAATAAGTGTTGTGTTTATGACACACTATAGAATATATTATTTTAAAAAAATATATTCTTAAATGTGGTGAGTTATACATGTCCCCCTTCCATTATTTATTCTTTTGAAAACGAGATTTAGGCATCTTATAAGTGATCTCGTACATGTTATTCATGATTACTGACAAGATCATCATATTATAAATAATAATATATTTCCTTTATAATTATGATCCATGTCCTCAGGTGACTAGTGGAGATTTTATAGGGCCCAGACACTCATCTTGGCCATGTTGAACCAGAAACCAAATCTCTACAACAATAGAGAGTAGCCCAAGTACATTGAATGAGCCGTGGATATCAATAATCCTCCAAATTTATATATTCCCTAATCATAATGGGTCACCGATCTAGTGTAAGACTCACCATATCCCCATCGGTTCACATGAACCATGCATCCATTCATCCGTTTATGGCTATTTAACAAATTATAGTATATGTATATAAATGAGCTAAAAATATAGTGTAATCCATAATTCCAAAGGGCCCCTCATGCTTAAATCCCACAACAACTATTCTTAGGAATATCTCACCAAGAATTCCCCCATGTATGGAATTAAACTCCTCTGAAATGGATCTAGTTGTGAAAACAAAAATCTTGATAAATAATGTAAATGGTTTCATTTCCATAAAATTCACTATAATAGTCCATATCACATGGCCTTAAACAGTATGATGTGTCTTCTTTAAATGGAATAAACTACATTTAGGTTATGGGCATAATGGAAGCAGCAGATAAGGAATTCCCATATTTGATTCTAATCATAATGGATGATTAATAAAATATTTTAATAATTATAAATTACTTGATCAATGTAATTGAATGGAATAAAATAGAAAAAGTAGAATCAGATGAATAAAAGTGCATGATTGTCACATATTATTTATAAATACATTATGAAATTAAAGAATTTCCTTGAGATGAATTATTTCTATGTTTTTCGTTATCACAACACCTCTACGTCATACCATTGAATCATTATATGAATAAAAAATATATCCCCTCCAATGGTGATCAAAACTCGTTCCACTAACCTCTGAACACCACTATAGTAATCACTATGTGCTTTCTCAACATATCCTAATGCTTGGGTCATTATCATTTTATTGCCTCAAGAATTACTTCATGGAAGGGCTTCATTGATCTCTCAAAACTTGAGATTAGTGTTGGAGGAGTATCACACTCCATTCATGTGGTGGTTCCTGGATAAGATGCTCTCTAAGGATTTGAGATGATTTTTTCTCAATCTCATTGTGAAAAACAAATGAATTGGATATTTTAAGAAAATAATATAATAGAGGTTATTATTTCTAGGGTTTGAAAATAACAATTTCACATGATCCCTTATTATTTTTATAATCCCTACATAACCACATGTTTATAGTAATAATAATAATAATAATAATATTTCTTGACATGCTCTAAACTCGTGAATTAAATTAACTATTATCTATTCAAATAATATTCAATATATATAATGTCTCACTAGACCACTAATCTCAGTTCTCCATTCCACCATTATATTTATCAGTCCTTGAATAATAACTATTTTTTTCAAAAATAAAAATCAATACATTAATCACCAATAAATAAATAAATATTATATCTTATATATAGAAAATAAATATTTAATAAATTTTTTTATCATATATAATTCTCTCTAATAAATGGTGATGAAATATATTGGACAAAAAATCATGAATAATTTTTAAATCAAAAGAAGGAATAATATTTTTGTAAATTTTAAAATAACAAATAATATTATTATTTAACTAAGGTTAGAGATACACTTAGTGTGCGGCCCTCTTGGACTATTTCTCAGTGGCATTAGGTGAGGTAGCCCAAAGAACAAGGTTATCATCTAACAACACATCACAAAAAACATTGTGAATGAATTTAATACCATATTGACATAATGCATCATAAAAAGCATACTATGTGACATAATCCCTTTATTGTGATATCTCCAATCAAACAGGTTGCATAATGGTTCCATAGACCTTTATGCTCAATGTCATTTTCTATGACTTTTTATAAATTGAACATTCATATATAACTACATGGACATGGATTTATTTTGGATATATAATTTCCATGAAAGGGCCTAATATATCAACATCTGATAATGAATAAAAGGGAAAAATAAATTCTCACATTATTCATTATTGAAATATTACTCATGATACTCCCAACATATCCAACCTCAGAGTGAACATATTTTAACATTGTTTTCATCAATGCTTAAAAGTACAAAACTTATAATACTCATTACTATTAATCATGATTTATATTGATCAATACACAGATCTATATGTAGGAACAACCAATGAAACATATAAATGTGGATTTCCTACTAGTGGGTCTCGTTATAATCATGGAACTTCTGAGTTCTCATCATATAGTGAAGCTTCAATGAACACTACATGAGATAAATTTTTATATGTCATTATCACATATTATATTAAAAATTAGAAAAATAATGATGTGATATGTAGTTTATTGATATTTAAAAAAATTAATATAGTTTATCATTATGTAAAAAAAGTTGGTTCTAGGGAACTAACCTTATTAGAGTCCCACTTCCACTTGATCGAAATGAAAAAACCTTCTGTCTACTAGCTCTAAAATGATACGCATACATTTAATGAGATTGGTTTTCAGTAAGGTTGTCTAACTTGTTTTATTCTATGAGAGCATAGATTATTTAAATTTCACCCCTCTATGTGAAATATCTTAGGAGGTGACACTTCATGATTTTATCCATTGTTTGTTAGTGTAACCATGGCTCATTTGAAATAGACACCACTATAATATTACTACAATACAACATGATATGGTATTCACTACTAGGTACTATATCAATCACAAATAAAAATATTCATATCCAAATTGATTCCTTAGCTCCATCCTATGATGCTATATATTCAAACTCTACTGTAAAATCAGGGAAAATTGGCTACATTAAACTCTTCTAGATCATAACTCTCTATTAATACTAAAAACCTATCATGACTATGACTTAATATCATTCTGAACTATTGGGAAAAATAGTATCAATATAACCCCTAATTATGGGATCCTCATATCCTACACACACTAGAAACATATAATTATTATTTTTAGATACTTAATCATAGACTTAACAATATTCCAAAATTGTTCTCTAGGATGAAAATTATTTTTCCCTACTATAGTCAATGTGAAGGAAACAATAAATTTGGTACAAAATAGTGAATGCTTTATTGATCATATCGCTGAAGTATATGATAACTTACTCATTATTTATTTCTCCTATTGAATCTAATGACACATTTTTTTAGAAAGATTTATACCATGTGACATAGGAACCAATACCATCTTGGATTATTCCATATTAAATATGTTTTGAATCTAGTCAATCTATGTACTTTGACTTAGTCCAGGAAACCTCTTGGATTTATCAGGAATGACCTTATTCCCTAGAATATAGACCTCATTACCATAGTCTGTCATAGGGAAACACATGATTAAGTAGTCCTTAAAAGAATTTAATATTGTAATGTAATTTTTAATAATTAATATTTCACGAACATATACTACTCGGATGACAACCACATTCCCACTAAACCTCTTTTAAACACATGGTTCACATTCATTATTAATAGAACTTAACTCTTTTATAGATTTATAGAATTGAATGTTCTATGACCTGGATTATTTCATCAGTCCATAAATGGATATATGGAACATAGAAATATTTTTGGAATCACTTAGAGGAAAAAACCCTTTTGGTTGTGTCATGTTGAAATATTCTTGTAGGTTCCCATTAAAGAAATCAGTTCTAATGTGAATCAATAAAATTTTTTATTCATTGTAAACTACTACAGTAAGTAGAATTACGATGGATTTTGACATGGAATATTGTGAATGTTTTCAACATAGTAAGTTTCTTGATTCTATTTAAACACATTATCCACTATCCATTCATTATAAGTATTTATTTTAATTTTCATAACTAGTTTTTCTAGGAATAACCATTTTTATCCTATAGGATTTAGTTCACATAGCGCATCGACTAGAACCCAAACATAGTTATGATATATAGAATCCATTTAAGATTTAATTACATCTATCTATCTTTTATCTTATAATATATATAATACCACTTTTTTATAATAGAGGTTTATCATTGTCAAATAATAACGAGTCACCCTCTTTGGTGATTAAAAAATGATATCTCTCTGGTGATCATACAATCTTACCTCTCTAGTGCTCTTATTTTCTACATTTGATTGAGTAACAACATATTACATGGGTAACTATGAAATCTATTCATATATAAACTCTTGCGTATCTTGAGCATCGCCTTTATTGAATTCAATCTTACTCCCACTATCTATATCGAGGATGTGGTCCCCATCAAGAAAGTTGGATTATCTAGAGATAATGGCATTCTTGTCTACGGTGTTTTTATGAATTACCCCTCTACATCCTTAGGATTACATATAATGATACACTATTCACTCTAGGGTGTTTGTTTTCTGCCTAAGAATGCATTAAAAAATGCCTGACAACCCCATACATGTGTATATGATATAATGAGTTTCTTTGTAATCCATAACTCCAAGGTGATTCCATATCCTTTTTTATTTTTTACTACGTTTAGTGTGTATGATGAATTTTGTAATAAATATCCCCAAAAGGATATTAAAAGATCTATATGAATCAACATTTACTATAACATATCTAGAAATATATATTTCCTCCTTTCACTTACATCCTTCCACTGCGGTGTATAAGGTGGTCGTAGTTGAGATAGAATCCCAAACTCATATAGAAAGTCTATAAACACTTTGTTAAGGTATTAAACACCTTGATCTAATCTAGGATTCTTTATCATCTACATATGTTGATTCACAACCTCATTCTTGAATTCATTGAATTTCTCAAAGGACTATTACTTATACCTAATCAGGTAGAAAAATCATATCTAATCATGTAATCATAAAAAGTTATGAAGTATGAAAACCCACCTCTAGCTTCTACTTTAAATGGACAACACACATCAATGTGTACCAATCCTAAATTCTCATTGGCCCTTTTAATGAGTCCACCAAAAGGATGTTTTTTCATCTTCCCTATAAATAAGTATGAATTCATTCAAATGATTTTAGCTCAAAAGTTTCTAAAAATATCCTTGACAATTCTTGGTTAGACACTTATCGTTTATATCACTAAAAATGTGATTCGATAGATAGGTGTTATATGAGTCATGTGGACAATGTTCGTTATCTATTTCTGATACTTGGGGTTTTAATTTAATATTTAAAGAACATTATTTAAATATTCCATACCATAACATATATTGTCTTTAGAAAATAAAAAATTTTATTTATTAATTTAAAAATATAACCATTTGTATATAAGAATGACACAAAAATTATGTTCTTGGTAATAGTTAGTGAATAATAACAATATATCAAAAATTTTATCATTCCTATTCAAAATAAAAATTTTTAATCACTAATGGATAAAGCAGCTTACCTCACACCATTGATAGCTTTAAAATCCACATATCCTTATATAATCTTTCTGTGTCTACTTAGTTTTTGTATTTGAATACATATGTGAGCACTATATGTTGTATGTAATACCCAATGTTTAGTTATTGAAACATTATAGTCTATAATGAATTCACCTTTAGCTTTTACATTTTTCTGGGTGCAGTTCCCCTTTATGTGGACTTTCTTTCCAAATATAAAACATACTGATTCATTTTCCTTGCTTGGTCTCTAGATCTTCTTCTTCTTAGAAGGGCGATGCACAGGTGAATTACACTCTATATGAGTATTGGGACCCTTTAAATTTTTCTTTATTTTCTTATTCACCATGAGGATTTTGGTTATGGTACACCCCATGTCTTGTCCAATGGGGGAATTATTATAAGTAGTTTTAAAAGACTCTTCTAGATTTTGGTCAGGTAATAATTAACATTAAAAATCGATAAGGACGTGGGCTGTGTGGAATGTATGAGATTTATGCACAACTCACATTGTAATTTAATTCATAAAATGTCTAAAAATCAATTTATCCAATTATCTTGACTATATGAGTCCAAGATGGTACCGAAACTCTATGCATAGTTGTAAATATAACACTATAGATCTCATATCTCTATTGTATTACCTTCTCATGATAGAGATATTGACTTTGAGAAATCATGATATACACATCCCTGTCCTCAAGATTCTTTAGAAGATCATTGGTCATGAATTATATCTTGAAATAATTAACATCTATATCATCATTTAAATGTATATAGTAGAGAGAAAGCTCTTCCTCAGTAGCCTCTTTTCTAGGTGCTTTAGGAATAAGTTCTCCCAACATATTTAATTTACATTAATGGATTTGGATAATGTGTAAGTACCTTTACCACTCTTGGATACCTTTTCCAGTGATAAGGTTATCCATATCAAGTAAGGATCATAATTATATGTTTGAATTAATTTTTACTATACTTTCTATAAATAAGAATATCATAATTTCAGTACTTTATCTAATAATGTTTGAAAGATAAGATAATATTTTATTTACTAATCTCACACTATATCATTAAAACCCAATATTCCTCACCATTGTCTTTATAATATCTTATTTGTTGGATATTCTACTGTCAAGGATCCATATTCCCCTTCTTATCATCGCGACACTGGCTCGTCAATCATTTTTATTGGTTTTAGCTGGGCATTCTAAATTACAACTATATTAACTCATAGTTCATTGATATATCTAGTGAACTCCCCAATCCTGAAATCCTTAAATTTTATTTCATAAACCTTTTATTATTAGTTATACATATTTATGCTTTGTAAATCAACCCTTGGTGTAAAATAAATTATATAACCATTAATCTTCAATTTAAAATTCCTCGATAATTGAATACAGGCCAACAATCATTTGTCAAACACTTTGAACTATTGTTCAATTTTAGCTATGTAGTGTAAGGATATATTTAATTATTACATACAATTGAGATATTTTATATTCATAAATAAATTGAAAATTAATATATGTATTACATGTTTGTTAATATTAACTGGATTTATATATGTGATTTACCAAGTTTTATATAATGTTTACACATTGGCCAATTTATATTATTTGTATCTTGTATTCTTGTCAATTAATTAATTAATGTGATCATGAAAAAACATACATAATTAAATAACCATGAATCTTTATAGAAATAAAATATTAAACTAGTATGATGAATTCCTTTTACAAATGGTTAGTTTATCAAGTAGATGATAAATTAACCACAAACCATGTGGCGGTTATGTTGCTTCCTTCCACGAGTGCACCTATATCTCGATCTTGGATTTGTCTCACCTTGGCTCAAAATTTTAACATCCTCCATAATCTTGTGAGCTCCATACATTACATATTCTCCCACTCATACTTTGGTGAGGGGTACCAAAGGATTGGTAAATGGGTTTAGATAGAAGAAACGACGAGAAAACATACCCTTATATAGTTATAATAACAATGATATGAAATCCCAAAATAAAATTTATTAATAAAGTTAAATTATCCAATTACATAAAATGTCCTCATATGTGATCATGATCAATCTGATAAATGTAACATATTATGCATTGAATAAAATTATCATTTAATCCTTATAGTTATTATTTGAGATAAATTACACTTGAATAAATTAATTATCTTCTTTAATTAATGAATTATTTTATCCTAATTCTCATCATATTTGTTTTTTAGATTCTCATCCATCATTAATTTGAACAAATTAAATAAATTTATTTACAATTAACTGGGTATAAAAATGTACCTTGGAGGCGGCATTGTAAATCCCTATCTGAACTACCAACATGTATTAAATTAATATACTATTTACTCATGAGACATATAATATACATGAATTATCACATAATTTCATGGATTGTACTATCAACTTATTGACCACATTGAACACACTGTGTTCAAATAGTGTGTAATATTTTGATGTGTGCAGAGTAATAACTATATTAATATTTATACATTATATGTACTTTTGAAAATTACAGAGAATGTTAATTAGACCTTAGTTATATATAAAACCTTTCCAAAAATATGTGAAATTAATTTATTGACCACACGTAACATATGCTGATAAATTTGAAGGAGTATAATAAATTGGTTTTTAATTCCATGTAATTTGTTAAAATTAACTTATGAGCACATTCAAGATACATGAAACTTATTATTATCATCATCTATCCCATTCACATGACATGGGACTCATAAGGTAACCATGTCATGGAAAATATTGGACCACATTACATTTACATGGTCTACACTGTGTTTCATCTCCATGTTATACAGTCACCAAACATGTAGGCCTTGAAAAAAGATACATGGTCCATCTGTGACTAATGGACAATACATTATGTATGAATGTTACACAGTGTTTAATATAACTGATCTTGTTCTAGTCTTGAATATTCAACAAGAAATGTGTGATTAAATCCATCGTATTTAATAAATAAATATGGAGAAAATTAATTCCCAATTAATTCATGGTGAATTAAATAGGGTTACATAGTGTGTACCTCTATATTACATGGCATATGATCTGGTGTTGTCTAACTAGACTCCTCGGCACCTCTGAATGAGATCATTTAATTTATTTAATTCATAAAATTTACCAATTTGATTATATATTAAAGAAAAAATAGAAATATCATTAGATATCGTGATTCAGATTAAATAATGATTTAAATGTAATTAAATAATAATAATAAATGTGTAAATAAATCAATGATATATTGATAATTATAAATAATCTTGTGGCCACTCTGATTCCAATTATTGGATCTAGGATTTGTGGAAGTGATATATTGGGTATCCCAAAACATTATTTTTGTGATCAAGGATAAATATGAAATTTACATGATGATAAATGTCATGATCAATGGAATTGAATCAAAGAATATATCCAATAGAAAAATGTTCAAACCAAAGTGAAGGATCATAACATATTATTTATAATTGATTTGATAAATTAATGAATTATATTGTGAAGAATTCATTCATCATTTATGAATATGAAAACATCTTTATATAATACTATTGTTTCATTTTATTAATAAAGAATAGAATATCTCTAGTGGAAATCCGCACATGTTCTATGTATCTTCAAACATCACTATAAGAATATTCAGGTTCTAGAATGAAAGATCCTAATACTTACATTGTTTTACATTAATCACCCCAAGAATTTATTCATGGACGGTTTCTCTTAGATCTCTATAGACACGAGAGTGGTGTTAGAGGAGGATTATTCTCGGTACTTGAGATAATTCTTAAAGTGGTATCTCTTTAGAGATTTAGATGATTCTCTCTAGACATAATTATGAAAAAAGTTGAATCGGCACTCATAAGAAAATAATATAATTGGGTTTATAAACCGCTAGTGTTGGAAAATAATAATTTCACATACTCGATTATTATTCTCTTATTCCCTATGGAACACCATGTCTATAATAATAACAACATAATTATTATTTCTTGACCTGAGTTAGACTCTCAATTTAATTAAATATTATTTATTCAGAAAATATTTAATATGAATTATTTCTCATCAAACCATTAATCTTAGATTGAAATTCTCCACAACATTTATTGAACCATGAATAATGACTATTTATTGAATTAATAATTATCATTAAATTATTCACCGATAAATAAATAAATATTATATTCTTTAAATAGAAAATAAATATTTACTAAAAATCATCCTCACATAATATTCTATTGAATACTTATTAAATGAATATATGAAATTAAGAAAATATGAATAAT
The DNA here is from genome assembly GCA_963277665.1 of Viscum album. NCBI lineage: Eukaryota > Viridiplantae > Streptophyta > Magnoliopsida > Santalales > Viscaceae > Viscum > Viscum album. The sequence continues at coordinate 1,442,701,381 of OY728159.1, forward strand.
AATAAAACCTCATTTGAGAATAATATTTATTCAACTTGTTAAATAATAATAATAATAATATTTAATTGATATTTTAAATACACCTAGTGTGTCACCCTCTAGGCCTCATTCTTAAATTCATTAGGCAAAGCATTCCAAATTCTAATATTAGTATCTAGCAATACATGATTACTTTGGAATATAATACCTTTATCATGATATCTCCAATCAAGCAGGTTGCATGCTTGTTCCATCAACCTATGTTCTTGATGTCTCTTTCTATGAATTTATGGAATTCGAGCTTACTTTTATACCATAATAGCCATTGATTAAAATAAGCTATAGAATTTAAATCATAGGGCTTGAGATATCAACTTCCATTAAAAATTAAAAGGCTCAAGTCCTTTCTCATATTATTAATTAATGAAATATTACTCATGAGGTTCCTAATGTATATTAACACACCTTAAACATATGTCATCACAATTTTCAATAATACATCAATGTAAATGGTATATAATACCCAGTAATAATTATTGTAAAGTATTAGGATCAACACACACATCTATATATTTAAACATTGAATGCCACATGTAAATGTATACTTCCTACTGGTGGGTCTCGTTTTTATAATATCCTACATTGGATATTACCATGAGCGTAAACCATGATAATCTAGTCCATAGTCCTATGATTCTCCATCCCAAATATCCTATATCATTTTTCCCTCATATTATTTCTTATGAATATAGTACATATGTTTAATAATTATTTTCTCAAACTTATGGGTTCTTGTCATATAGGGTAACTACTATGATCTTTCAATGCCACAATTATTTTTAGGAAATTATCACATACCATGTTATGAATATTAACAATCTCTATGTTTATGGTTTTATTAAAAATAAATAAAAAATGAAAGAAGTTTGTCCTAAAGTACATATAATTCTGTTCAAAGGAAATATATCTAATAATATATGGGTTTTGATTCACATCACAGGGATATGTTGGAATACCATCTTTTTAAGCCTAATACCAACGTCATGAAACAAAATACCTCTCGTTAGTGTTGATGCAACAGAACAATCCTATTAAAACTGTTATCTTTATTACACATTAAGTCATGATTCATTACATAAAAGTACACATTATACAACTCAAAATATAATGATTTATCATGTCTTTAATAATAAGGTAAAATGTGTAGCCACTTGAAGGCATGGTATAACAACATTATTTAAAACATCCTTAACATGATACTAAAATTCCATGGATTTAAAAACATAATGGGATAACCCGGGGATATAAATAAGAAGGGATGAACTATAAATCCCAGTATGGGAATAAACATGACATATGGAAATACATGTTATATAATAGACATATCAATGGGGTAAAAATGATAGAAATCATAAAAAATGAATAATTAGAAATGATTTGGATGATAATCATAATGTAAGAAATGTGGAAAAAACATAAAACATTGCATTATAAAAATTGGTCAAGGATAAACCACCAAAAAATGGTAGAAAAAGTCATATAAAGTAAATAGGTTCACTCTCGGTCTTGAAATAAAATCTCATGAGACTCAACATTACCCAATGAATTGGAGTGCTATATAATTCTGTGTTCACCCATTGCATTCATTTCATTCTCCTTCTTAAGTGTTCCACATAGACCATACAACATGGATTTGTTCATCATTATATTTTATTACAGTAAAATGGAGTGTGGAATAAATACATGTTAGTCCCATGAAAATTTTTATAAGTGTATAAAGGTTAATACTCTGGAATGGAAATGGGTATGGTATTCATTACACAATTTTTTTGGCAAGGAAAATCATTGTTAAATTTCGACAGCATAACGACGTCACATAAGAATTCATAAAATTTGTTGATGAGATATAAATGGGTCTCTCATAATTTTAATATATATTGGATAGTATGTGGGATATGGAAAAACACATCTCCTCATATGAAAATTAAGACAAAAGGCATAAGTTATGAAAGATACTTGAATAAAGAGGAGAAATGAAAAGATCCTTTACTTGAGTTTGTGACTCCAAATGGCTGGGACGGACATCTTGATATCTTGTAGATACCATTGGAGGACTATATATAGTGTATGTAAGAGTATGGATGAGATCCAAGGATTTTTCCTGAAGATAAATAGGATCTTGGGTGGGTTTATATAGGGAAAGAAGTGGATTTATTTATTATTTTTGTTTTGAAATCTATATAATAAAATTACCAATAAAAAACAATCCCATGGTCTTTGAAAATGGTTTCTAAAAAATCGGATTATTTATCATTATTTTATAAGGCTGATGGAAAAATATAATAAAAAAATATGCTTTCTTATGTGGAGGTGAATCATAATATTAAAGAAATGTTTTTTAAACATTAAAATACATTAATAGTTTTGGAGGATTCATAAATTATTTATAAAAATAGTAATATAAACCCAAAATAAAACTATATTAAATTGTAAACATATATTTTGACTTGGATACCTTTTATTGTATTTATTAAATCACTTTTGGTTCATTATTACGTCATAATATACAAAGTATATTTTTATGGTATTTAATTTTTACCTGAGAATTATATTGTCTTAATTTTTTTAATAAATCACCATTGGACAATTTAAACATTATGAGTTCAAAAATAATATGAATTTTATCTAAATAATTTTCTAAATGTGTAATTTTTTTTCTTAAAAAATAATTTCCAACATTTATTGAAAATGCTAGTTTTTTTACTATAAGAGTTTTTGAACCTATATAAAAATTACATTTCACTTCATTAAATTTATATGATAATTTATATTTAATAAAAATTATTCAAAACTAATTTTTTAAAATATTATTTATTTCATTAATCTATTAATTTTTCAAGACAAATTCCTTAATTGAATTTAAATATTTCCTAAAAATTCTATTTGTGTTTTATTGAATAAAAATTAAAATCTTTTATAAGGTAACAATAATATTGTGAAAAATATTAACTATTATATAAATAATAAATCACATTATAATATTACTAATTTATTGAAACACATCCCTTTAATACACCATCAAATTACTTAAGGGTAATGTGGGTGGTGGTAGGACTTTCATGGGGGGTTTGACCAACACAGCTTGGGCCATGATCTCGATGTGCGTGAAATTTTCCAGTAAATGGTTTCACTATTTCTTAAATTGTTTGATATTAGCTTGATAATGGTCAATGTAATATCCCAAAGACTCTATCTACCTCATAAACTTTTATAAATGAGATATATTGCCTACAATCATTCTAGTTGGGTCCATCAGTTTCTTTATTTGTTTCAATTGGATTTTTTTAAACACTATATTTATACAAATCATGTGATCACTGGTGAAAAACTACATTATAAAAGATAACAATTATTAATGGTTAATTAAATCTGATAGGATATAAAAAAACTAAGGATGTGAATGTGATTTCTATAACTATATTACCTTATAGTATATTTAAATAAATTACAAGGAAAATTTTATTTATAATAGTTCGGTTCATTACAATCTCCCCCCTTCTCGAAATTTATCCCTAAAAATTTTCTTTTCCCACACAAAAATAGATGAGGGTATCTCTGTTTCATCACCTCCACAGGTTCCCACATTTTTTCTTTAAACATTTGGTTTCTCAACAATATTATAACAATGTGCATTGTCTAATTTTGTAGATCTTCACCGGCTGGTCTTCATAGAAAACATAATTTCCCAATGGTACCACCTATGGATTTAGTAGATTTTAGGTGAATGGTATATACCTTATAAAGGGGATACAAGGAATACATAATGTACTCAAGATAGGTTTTGTGAGAGTGCTAGTCAATATGCCACCACTCCGATTCGGACAAGGATCTCAAAGGGTAGTTGAATATTGAAGTATTCTTTCATTCCTTTCCAAAAACCATCTCTTTATTCCAGGGATATATATATAGAGGAATACCATTGCTCCAATATCAATCTCTAGATTATATCGATGATTTTCAACATAGATATTTTGTCAGCTCCAGGCATGCTTGATTTACTATTGAATTGTCTTAACCTTTTTAAGCATTTCATGGACCATTTTAGGATCTATCAGTTTTCATTCACCAAATTCATCCTATCAAGAAGATATTCTATACATCTTCCAATAAATAACCTCATATATAACCATTTGGGTTCTACAATGGAATCTATTATTTTATGAAACTTGACCAATGGAATATGTTGGTTCCATCCTCCTCTCAAGTCAATTGAGCATGCTCTCAACATGTACCCAAGTGTCTATATAGTCTTCTCGGACTGACCATCAGTTTTATGATGATAAGCCGTACTAATGTTTTGCTCAATGTTTAGAGCATGTTGGAGACTATTCAAGAACAAATAGGTGAATCTTTGATCTTGATCAGATATAATTGCTAGCAGTACTCCTTGCATCCTTACCACTTCTCTGATGTATATCCATGCATGTTGACCAAGAAATAAATCCTCTTAAATAGAAATTAAGTGTGAAGTCTTTGTAAAATGATCAACCACAACCCAGATAGTATTATTTTCTTTAGATTTCTTTGGATTTCTAGTATCAATTTCCATGTGATGTTTTCTCATTTCCATGTTGGTATGGGTATTGGTTGAATCATCCCCTTGGATTGTTTCCTTTATGCTTTCACTTGTTGACATACAAGACATAAATATGTGTATTGTGTTATCTACCTCTTCATATTTTCCCATAAATAGTGTTCTTGGAGAGTGCAATACATATTTTTTCTTACCAGGTGGATAGAGAAGGATGTGTTATATGCATCATCCAACAACTCCTTCTTTAACTCAGTATTTGTTGGTACACATAGTCTAATATCAAACCTCACAACCACTTGTTCATTAAAATTAATCTATGATTATTTCCATTTCTTTATAATTTCCACATTCTTTTGATTTCCCACATAATCTCTTTGAGAATCCTTGAACCGATCAGGAATGGATGGTTGAGCAATCATTTGTGAAACGATTGGTGATGTTCCTTCCTTTATGATTCTTTTGTCCATATTTTCTAAATCATAAAAGTTCATATCTCTATTAATTATCATTATTGATAGAATTGTTGTATCCTTTCTATTTAGAGAATCTTCCACTTTGTTACCTTTTATAGGATGGTAGTGAATTGAGAAATAATAATCCTTAATGATGTATAACCATATCCATTGGCACTTATTCATCTCAATCTATGTGAATATGTATTTGATTATTTTTTATCTTTATATATTTCAAACTTCTCCCCAATCAGATAATACCACCATATTTTCAAAGGAAATATCATTTAAGACAACTCCAGACCATGCATTGGGCTTTTATATTCATGAATGATAAAAGCCTTGAGGCATTGGCTAGGACTTTGTCATTTTTTATTAACACACAACAAAATCCCTTCACTAAATCATCAATGAATACCATGAAAAGTTATCCACTTATGGGTAGTGTGAGTTTAGGTGCAGTGATAATCCTTATTTTCATTTCCATGAAGATCTATTCACATTTATAATTCCATGAAAGCTTGACCCCATTCCTAGTTAGGTTGATTAGATGATCTAACAATTGTGAGAAATTTTTCACAAATCAATGATGTTACCAAGATAATCCAACAAAACTATATATATATATATATATATATATCAGATTTTTTGGTCTTGGAATACATTTAATTTATTTTTTATTTGAAGGATACATACATATCCCATTACTGGTGATGATATTCCTTAAGAAGGAGACTTCCTTATATCAAAACTCACATTCTTTTTACTTTTCATAAAGATTTTGTTTTCACATGTTATTTAAAATAGTGCTTAGTCTATCCTCATACTCCTATTTGTATTTAGAGTATATTAAAATATCATCTATATAAACTACCATAAATTTGTTAATGTGATCCCTAAATACAATATTCATCAAGTCTATTAAGATTTCTGGAGAATTAGTGACCCCAAAAAGAATCATTCTCCACCCCAACTTATTAATATACCGAACAATGATCAAACATGGATTAGAATTGTGATCCACTTAGATGATTGAAAAATGCATCAATCTATGGTATATGATAATTATTCTTTATTGAGATATTTTTTTGCTCACAATAATCAATAAAAATGTGCTTTTCCCCATATGTCTTCATGATAAAGAGGACTAGTACACTCCTTGTTGAAGCACTTGTGCGTATTAACCCTTTATCTATATTAATATATAGTTGTTTCTTTATCTCAAAAAAGTTATAAAACAACCATTATATATTGATCCTTGGATAATGGTAATGGTTGAGGTATAAGATCAATTAAAAATGAAACCACTCAGCTAAGAGTAAGACGAGACAATTCCCAGGGAAACAAATCAGCATATTCCATCACAATAGGCATGTATTTAAGAATGGTTATTTCCTTATACAAAATTATTTTATCTATATATGATTTATTTTAGAGAAATAATATCCATTCTTGATATGTTGTTGCTAAATAAGATTCATCATCCTCTTTTCACTTCTATAAAATCAGGGGCTGATTCTCAATATGTAGTGTAATTTCTTTCTTACGGATAATTATGTTGGATAAATATAGGGAAAGACAATACATTCAAAAAATTGCTTCAAATTCTACCGAAGGTTGTATGACAAGGTTCAATGGGAATTTCAACCATGAATTGTGACCATGGAGGATTCAATTATTTGGAATGCAATAATTTCTCCATTTTACATTTTCAATGACAACTCTATTTCCATTCATTGTGGTGGTGTTTGAATAGTTCTACTAAAATATCTTGATATGATGTACCCTATAGAAGAATAGTAAAAACACATTCTCTATTATTGAATAGTACCCCTTTGGACAATCTTTATCTTAGTGTCCTTCCTTCTTGCAACTAAGTCATTTTTCTCGTAAACCATAGGGATTTTAGTGGGGGCTTCATTATACACCATTGATAAGTGGGATGTTGTAATTTATGGGTATAATTATATTTCTCCCTCAGACCACCAAATGAAACCCTAATTTACTCTTATTATCCCTGTGATACCCTTTATATTCTTCGATCTCTATCTTGACATTGAGGGAACATCAAGAAAATTTACTCATTGTTATCAATGTCATAGATCAAGATGGATTTTTATATAATAGGATTTAGCCCACCCAAATGAGTTCAAAATTGCTTTTGGGGGTAATGAAAATACCAGAGGAATATCATGCAAGTCTTTTTATGTTTTCCTCATACCCCTAATATCTTTGTTATCTTTTTTTTCTTGAGGGAAAGGAAATCAATATCTATTTTAAGATATAGAGTTTAAGGAAAATATTTATTGAATTTTATTTCTGGAATTCCTTCCACCCCTTTACAGCAATATCTTTCTATGGATTCATATTCTTGATAACTTTCCACCACTAATCAGCTTCACCCTCCATGTGATAAACTAGAATAAACTTTACTTGTACAAAACAATGAATGACGGATAAGTTCTTCTCATTTGATTTGACCTGTATTTTCCACAATTAATAGATCATATAATCCATTAAAATTTGAAGGCCTTTGGCATATAAAGGTCTTTATCACAATATCTTCTCTCTTAGGGGTATTTGGGTGCTCCTTCAAATCCAACATTCTGTTCAAAACCTATGTAACCAGAGAGAGTATAATCATAAAGTTCACAATTCTTTCTCCCATCAGTTTTGGGATCTCATTTGGGCATTCATCACATTTACCATTGCATTGATTATTCACACGATTCCTCATATTTCTATCCATTGTATATAATAATAGAAAATTTTGGATGATTAATTTAAAACTATTAAACAAAAAATGGGGGATAGTGAAATTAAATGGATAACTTATAAATTACATTTATTTCTTAACTTCTGAATTTGTAGGCTTCAATCTATGTTATTCAAGATCTATTTCCTAATATATATTCTTATAAGAATTTTTTAATTCCATAATAAGTATTCGTAATAACCTTTTTATTTTTCCATATCATATCCCCCGATAGTGTGAAAATTTGTTCACAAAAAGACCTCGTTGTTTTGTACTTGGGTACATTGAGTCAGGCCCGACAAACCTTGTCAGAGGAGTTACCCATAAGTACATCTGTTATAGAACCACATCCAATTTTAGTATCCTAAAAAGGATATATTTTCATAATAATACACATACTATCTAACTACTAAAATTTAGTGATGTTTTTATATTATTAGTCTTATCTCTATGTATTTCTCTAGAGTTTTCTAATCATAATCCCAACAAATAACTAAAAACTTTATCTGACAAACACTATAACAACCCTTCTCTTTATTACAGATTAATTCAAGAGTTATTACAAAACATGTCACATAATTAAACCCAAAATATTGAAAAGTATTGTTAATTTGTGAATTAGGTTCATTACATGGCAACATGAACATGAGGTGAAAAAACATTATTGAAAACTTCCTTGACATTCTTATAAAATTCCATGGATTTTAAGACTAAACAAGATAACCTAGGGAAATACATAAGAAAGGGATGAGGTATAAATCCCTTGTAAGGGAATAAAAATGGAATAAGTTAATACATGTTAGACAATAGGCATATTAATTGTGTATAAAAAGAGTAGGAATAATAGACATGAATAATGAGACATGATATGACATTACAATCATAACATGGGAAATGTGGAAACAACTTAAACCACTATATCATAATCCTTGGTAAAGGAAAAAATCACAATACACCATGATGGAAAATGTCTCATAAAGGAATTAGGTTCACTCATGTCCATACTTGATGGCTCATGATACTAAACATTACCCAAGTAATTGGATCTCTCTATAAATCTAGGAACATCGATCACATTCATTTGGTTCTCATACTGAAGGGTAAATCATAGATCATACAACATGGATTAATTCATCATTATATTTTATTCAATGATCATGAAGTGTGGTATAAATAAAATTATGTACCAGGGAAAAAAGGTATAAGTTTATTTTGGTTACTACCCATGATAGGAAATTGGTATGGTATTCAGTACACAATTGTTTTGGCATGTAAAACCACTGTGATATTTTGGCAGCATAACCACATCATATAAAAATTAATAAAATTGGTTGATGTGGGAAAAATGGGTCTCTCATCATTTAGATAATAATTGGATAGTAATGGGGATATGTAATAACATATCCCAACCTATGGAAATGAATATAAAAGACATAAGGTAAGTAAGATACTTTAATAAAGAGAAGAAATAAACAGATCACTTACTTGAGTGTGTGACACCAAATGATTGGGAGGGGATTCTTGAGAATTCAATTGAACATTAGGAGGAATATATAGATTTTTGGGAAGATTATGTACATTATTCAAGGAGTTTTAATGAATATAAATATGAGCTAGTGAGGGTTTATATAGGAAAGGATGAGGTATTTTTTTATTCTGGTTTTGGACTCTGCATTAAAAAATTACCACAAATATAAACCATGTGATGGGTTTTCCCAGAGTTTCAACCAAATGGGAGAAGTTATTCATAATTTATAAGGCCAAGGGCCTAGAAAAATAAAACATCACCTTTGATTATGTTTAGTTGTGACATAATTTTAATGAAATGATTTTAAAACCTAAAAATATATTTATGGTTTTGGAGGATTCATAATGGATTTTTATAATTAATAAAATAAATATAAAATAAAATTATTTTATAGGTAAAACATAGATCTATTCATGTATACCATTTATTGAATTTATTTCATTACTTTTGTGTCATTATTATGTCAGAATTCATAAAGTGTATATATATATATAAATATATGGTATTTAATTTTTTCCTGAGTATTCAACTATCTCAGATAATTATGAAAAAATCACCATCGGATAATTTCAAAATTATGATTTAAATAATAATATTCTGTTTATCTAAATAATTTTTTAATATGTTAATTTTCACTTTTAAAATAATAATCACCATTAATTGAAAATGTCGAGTTAATCTGACAATAATAGTTTTCTAACCCTTATAAAAATTACATTGGACTTAATAAAAATTATATGATCATTTATATTTAATAAAAATTATTTAATACTAATATTTTATTAAAATAATATTTATTTTAAAAATCAATTAATTAATCAAAATATTTTCCTTCAGTGAATTTGAAAATTACCCAAAATATTATTTGTGTTTTATTGATTCAAAAAAAAATCATTTATAAGTTATTAGTAATAGGTTCAAAATATATTAATTATTCTATAAAAAATAATATGAATAACTATATTCCTGGGGTCTTGATACATATCCCTTTAATATAGTATTAAAAACCCTAAGGGTAAGGAAGGAAATTGGGAGTCCTTCATGGGGAGGTTCATCGAACATGGTTTGGGTCGTGATCTCGATGAGCACGAACTTATCCTATAAATGGATTCATCGATGCTTATGTTTTTGGGTATAATCATGGGATTGGTCAAAGTAATATTCTAGATATTCTATCTCCCTTGAAAATTATGATAAATGGGATTCATAGGGTATGATTCTACTGGTTGACGCCATCACTTTCTTCGTTCGTGCCAATTGGATTTGTTAAATTCCAATATCTTTAGCAATCATGTGATCACTGTTCAACGACTATATTATCAAATATAATGACTCTTAAAAGTCAATTAAGTCTAATAGCATATAATAAAACCAAATAAGTTCTTTCATTTTCTATAACATTTTTAAATAATAAAACATTTAAATAAATTGAAAGGGGAATTTTATTTATATCATTTTATGTTGTTACACATCCATTGCTGATAATTTGGTGATATTTTCCCATAAATAGGTGATAGTTCTATGACATACATCCATAATTGTTATATGTTGGTGAAACCTATCCATCCACTAGTGATATGATGAAATTGTTCATCCATCAACTCATAGTAGGACGATAACATAAATTTGTTTAATGGTCATATGATTGATAAAAAATTATTTCCATTAGTTATAGGAATAATAAAACCATCAATTCATTTGTGATAGGATGGGAATATCAATACATATGCTTGTGATCATAATATGACATACATACATCCATTGATGACATCCTGGCCTTGTACATTCATCCACCGATGACATGCGAGTGATGAAAATTTATCCATTGGTGACAGGGTAGTGAAATCTATAAATATATTGGTGATATACTGATGGAATGTATCCATACAGTGATGAATGAATGATAATATATATTAATTTTCTGTTGACAGGACGACGACATACATGCTGGTTTTGGGGTGAACAATAAAAGCAGATGGGATATAACATCATCATTTTTAGTGACAAATATACCAATACATGAGCTTATGCTCTTACATGAATATTTTAATCTAAAAAATAAATCAAATAATTCAGATCAATTAATTTATAGATGCATTCAACTATCACTCATCCTTAGTGGCAGTTTCTTAAACTAACTGAACCCAAATCCCTCTATATCATTCAATCATACTTTAAAAGTTATTATGAATAAAAATCACTGAAATGTGGGTTCTATCATAGTGATTCAATGAGGAGTTTGATGTCCCGATGATCACCGCTACATCTATCCTTCAATCCATTATTGAGAAATCATATTAGTTACATGGATTGATATCTTTTATGTTGAGGATATGATAATGAATAGATATGGTATTTAAACTTCATTCAAAGAATCATAAACCAAATGGGAGCCACATCCTTCTTTTATAGTGATGTATATATTACCCGGAATTGGCTTCCGAACACCCAATTATGTATTAATCACAAAATAAGTCTAAAATGACATCATATGATTAATTTACAATTTTATAAATATAAATTATATTTTTATCACTTATATGTAATATAATTAATATATTATATGATAAAATCAAGCGATTAACTTAACATGTCCTCGTAAATATTAAACAATCCTTGAATGTTAAAATAATATTCATTCGTATAATATTTTTCCATGAATTCACTTTAGAACTTATAAATACATCAAATAAATAAATTATACTCCAATGATTCTATACTTGAATAATAAATAGTTTTTTTATTAATTGATTATTGCATATTCTCGATCATCACCCATACCTGATGGTGGGCCCCACCATATCCTATACTCTTATTCATTAAAATAGAACAAACTTTTGAATTGCTAACTGTGTGACCCTTTGGGAAATTATCTTGATAGTAGTGAATATTTTTTTATAGAAAACTATTAAAGTCTATAAACCCTTAAAGTCCCCTAATGAGATGAGGAAAATTCATATAAATGAAAATTTATCCTATGAACACACATCATGTAATATAATTTCATTATTTCTTAATATCTTATGAAGTAGGAAACACACTTTATGTCATAAGCCTTTATTTCTTTATTGTTTATTGATATAAACAGAAAGACTTACCTTATTCTTCCATGGACATGGATTTAGTAAAGGTCCTTAAATTATGATCAATGAGACCTAATATAGTAAATCATTTAAAAAGTAATAAATTATATATTTATTATTCAATTAATGCCCTACCACTAATAAAGCACCCCACATAGGCTACGTGAACATGAAATAAATTTCATGATTTTTTTGGATCACAGTACATAATTAAATGGTATACGGTGATTATAATATCATATCAAGATACCATTACATATTTTCATAGATATGAACTACCACATAAATATGAAACATGTGGGATTAATATTGGTAGTTCAACCCCCATGATTCCATCTACATAATAGAATCATGCGACGACTTCTTGGGAATAAGACTCAATGCATATAATCCCCAAGTATATGATAGTCACACATCATTTGTGTTGAGTCATCATGGTGTATCTGGGCCACATGGAATAAATTTAATATTATTTTTGTGGTGTCTCTAGGTTTTCATTATTGCCTATGTACTTCTACAAGCATTCAATATGAAAAATAATTCATGAAAATTACTATATAAATTTTGGATGTATGAATATCTACAATATTATGGTATGTTAACATAATACATAACACACAATATATGTGATATGGTAATCAAAAAGTACAGTTTAGGTTGGGTCTAGGGAACCCAATATTAGAAAAACCCCACTTACACTAGAGCCAACTGACTAACTATACTTGTTATCACTCACATGATAAGATCAATCTTATACTAAGTTATTTCTTTCATTGGGCCTACCATATCTCCATTTTGTGTAAACTCCATTATCTCTGACTTCACATCCTTGAGTAAAGCTCCTAAAGAGATGATATCCCCAAGTATATTTCTTTTTCCTCTTTCAAGAATTAAAATTGTGCTAAGTACAAAAAGTAGTAGTATCATAATTTATATGATAAAACATTACTTACTAGGTCTAATTACAAGAATTGTTATAAATTATTCTAAATTTTTTTCCTTCTTCAACCACATCAGATGATGAAACAAAATATTTATTTAAATATATTTCTACCTCTAGCTTGATTTATCTTCTATTCCCCAACAACGTAACCTGCATTTTATATTATATCATACTGATACTAAGTAATACTAGTTTATATCCCATAAAAATCTATTTCCCCCTCCTTTTCATGTACCAGGAACGTACCCCTTATACTCTCTGAAGAACAATTGAATACTTTAGAATTCTACTTGTGAATTTATCATAGATTTGACTGATATTAATCTTCTATAACGTATATATTGAAAATATTTTATTTGGTATATATAACAAAATAGGTGAGAGATACATTTATTGTGCTTATAGAATTATACTCACCACTTAAATCTCCTTCTATGTCCCAAGAATTTATTTTTGAAGAGATTTATCCCATGTGACATTGGTAACAATTCTCTCTCTATTTATTCTTATATAAAATATTTTATGTACCTTATAAATATATGTACAATTTATTGGCATTTTACACCATTAGATCCACCTTATTATATCTCATTACCTAGAACATAGGTTTCTAGTTTAAGTCAATCTTTAGAGAGTTACTTTTATTCTGGGCTTAAATATATACAAGACTAAAAATTTATTTTCTATAAGTTATCAGTATATTTTACTTGGAAAATAGTGGCACCCTCACAAATCATTTAATGTTACATGGTAAAAATTCATTTTAATTGAATATAATTTTTTACATACTTTAATCCAAAATTGTATTTTAGTTACTAGCACCCCATATTGGATTTATATGGTGTCACAAAATCATTATATGCTTCATCGAAAATAAATTTTTGATGAAAGGTGTTCTTAAAATCTAATTCTAAATAAAATGATCATAGAAAATTACTACGATGATCACAATTCTTATGAATTTAGGAATGATAGCTTGGTGTGACCAATCAAGCCTTATTTGTACCCTTCGTTTACCACCACGGTGTTGTTTTTATTGAATATCACCACATTATATAAATTTGAAACACTATAAATAGAACACACTTTTACTTTGATACATGAACTCCATCATTTAATTTTTATTAAACTTGTTGTTGTTATATTGTTTTCAATTATTGCGTACTTATAGGATTCCTTATTCGCAATGAATAATTTATCATCTACCACAGTGAATATAAAACCACCACTATGGTTTCATCCCTCCATAGTAGTATGTGTCTCAAAAATATTACATTCCATAATTTGTTTTGGAAATTATTTATATTCCAACAAATTTTACATCTCCTACGTTGACTAAATCTAAGTCAATATTTCTACCATTATCTCAATTAAGAATGTGCACCATTAATATAATTTTTTTTTCTATTACTAGACTATAAATTTTTAGTCATATTTATTTATATAATATCCTGTATTAACATTAGGATAATAATAGAGCTTCACTTTGTGTTTTTATTTATGCATTAAATCCTTTACATCTGAAACCATGTTATTATGATATGATTTGTTTGTATCCTTTAATTACTCATATGATATCCATTTTACATCATAGTTGGAATATGGTTATGGGTAACACCTTTATTTTTGAAGCATGTTTTCATGAAATAATGGATGTATCTACAATATATATGAATATTAATATTGATTCCACTTTTACTTACATCATTAGACTGATGTGTATAGATAAATATTTGTTTAGGAATTACTCGAAGTTATAATTTATTGACCAATTTTTTCTTGTAAGAATCATAATTGATTTCCATTAATAAAATAATATCTTTGACATGTTTTAGAAAATTTACATTTAGGAATTACTACAAGCTACATCATATGGATCGATGAATGCTTGGCCATGATATTCTTTGTCACACAA
Organism: Viscum album; assembly: GCA_963277665.1. NCBI lineage: Eukaryota > Viridiplantae > Streptophyta > Magnoliopsida > Santalales > Viscaceae > Viscum > Viscum album. The sequence goes on from OY728159.1 coordinate 1,442,716,630, forward strand.
TCTCGAAGGAACTATTATCTTCTAACACTTTATATCTCATAATTAACTATTATAATCTTTAAAACTCTTATAAGAATCTTATTAAGTATATGAATTTACTTATAACTTAACCATGTAATAGTTTATTCTCTCTTACAAAACCAATTATGTATGATTTGTGACTTACCATTATTTCTAAATGTTTCTTTTTATAAAACAATATAATTTAATGTGTTGATAATACCTAAGGTCTTTATATCCAAAGAGTATAAGTGTAATACAAGGTATATTTGTGATAAATACCTTTATATTTTTAACGAACTAATGTTTAATCAATGAAATTCCCTTTTATAAGTATGTCTTATGGTATAATCATATAATATTAGATATATAACACAACACAATCCTTATAAATGAATAATGAGTAAAATAAATGGTATCTCTATAACATAAAGAAAGTATACCGATGAAGTAGTCACTTGACCTTTGCAAAAGTAATATCACCATCATGAATAGTAAACCAACAAATTGAACAGTAACCTCACTAATGAAAGTATAAATAAAAACAATCCATCCTATAAGTGACTGTATGATATAAATATAACATAGAATAAGTTGGTAAATATTTTAAAAATTATTAATTAAGTGTTGGTATTTTTGTATGTCATGTATATTTAATTACAATTTTATGAAGAATTTAATTTTTTAAAAGAAAATTTATTCTAATAAAATGTATTCATAAATAATTATTTTTATGAGTTATGATTATAAGATTATTATAAGATACCTTAGTCAATTTTTTAATGTTCTAGAAAAGAAACATTATTTTTAATATTTGTATGTTTCATGTAAATTATGATTTTAATTAAAAATTATATTTCTCAAATTTAGAAACTTATAATCCTAAAATGGAGTTCATTTTTCAATTCTACATGTAAAAAAATGGATGGGGTTAATTTTTGGTATTTTTCTAAAAAAACATTAATTTTTTGTGATTAGTAAAATAATATAATTTATGATAAATGCTAAATAAATGAATTTTTGCATCATGCTTGAGTCATGGGCTTTGTTAATGGCCATTTAATCTAACTCAAATTATATCTACGATTTTTTGTCATAAAAATGGTGACAATTCATAGTCTTGATCAAAAATATTAAACTGATGATTAAAATAAGGGGAAACCCATCCTCTCCTCCACTAAAAATACTAACCCTATTTACCTTTAATCTTCACTCCTCTCAAGCCTTTTGCCTTGAATAAATTCTACTAACATTTCCTCTAAATCCCCTCACGATATCCATCATCCCATTTTATCATCAAAAGAAGAATCCCCTTCCCTAAAGAGGTTCTCATGTAATATATATTCAAGAGGCAAATTCCTTGTTTCATTCCTTTTATTTTATTTCAAGTCCCTTTATTTATATTTCGTTCCACTCTTTCTTTTGTAGAGATATGGTTTTTTCCTAATAATAATTTGAAATATTTCTGGATATTATTCCAGAGCTATGCGCTGAAACGGCGTGCAATTCTGAGGCCTGGTGTTCCCAAAATTAATTTTTTTTAAATATTGAATATATTTTATATTATGAATGTCTAGTTAACTAAATAAAATGAGATAAATCTTAAATTATTGATAGGATTGGAAATATGAATAAATGGTTGGGTCTAGAGCATGGTGGTTCACCTTGGCACAACATAAAATAAGTTGGTACAAGCATTTAGATCCCTCGCTCTTTCGATGAGCATTTTAGTTGGTTTAATTAATTAATTTAATTAATTATATTAGAACCCAGTATCCTAAATGGTGAATATTAGTTCATTTTTTGAGGGTTTATAACATAACTATCTTTCTCCGTTGAGGTAAAAATCCCCTCCTCTCCTCTCCTTTCCATTCACGAATGAAAAAATGAAAATCGATGACAAACCACTATATCTAGATAGAACAAAGCACAACAGATACTCCTCCTTTGTTAGAAAACATGTTCTATGTCCACGGTGTGGGACTGAATCCATGTAGGACTCATTCTTGTTGTTATTACTCACTGAAATAAATATTTTAGTTTGTTATTCATTTAATATTCAACCTCTTCCCCTTGTTTTCAAACTCCACATGCGTATAAGTACCAGATTCCTATTGTTTATCATCTATGCTAAAACGAGTGCCAAATTCTCAATCTTCAGTCCTGAACACATGTCTAGTGATTATTAAGACATTTTTTTGGTGATTTCATCCCTCTAATCTTCGCTTTCTTCACCGATTGGACCCATTGGTCATGGTTCGACAATTGTCGGGTAACCCAAGCTTGATCGACCCCCCAAATCTGCGACGGATCCAAAAACATGAATGGTTTGGTGAAATGAGCACATAACTTGAACCTTATGTTGTATGGATGGTACATTCAGATATTTGAAATCACAAAATCAAATGTTGAACCCATGATGTCATACTGTTCATGTGAAAAAACCCACTCTAAGGAACATAGTCGATTTCTGGTGTATAGTGGCCCAGAAGCACGAATCCTGGCTATATATAATGATTTTGGGAGAAATCAAATGGAATATAACCCAATTGGAGTAGATTATAAGAAACTACCATAGATATAGAAATTGGGAGTTTCTGCACAAACCCCAACTACCCACCATGTTAAAAGGAGAATGCATGACGTGTAGCCACCCATGGCGATGACGCTAGGGTTTGGGACAAGACGAGTATGAATCAATGTGTACTTCATTTAACATGTCGTGTACCACCATCCCTTGTAAGGTGACCCATGTGGGAGAATACACGACCATGTTTCGAGCACACATACATAGCTTGTTCAAACAGACAACACCCTGTGTGGAATAACACACAGTGTACAGAAGTACATGGACACAAAATCTTAGTATATCGACACAACCATCAGACATGACCTAGTTCACATATTCGTAAGACACAATGTGTGTTCCACCCACATGACATATTCCACTTCATGGTTTGTATCGTGTACCGGACCTGAGACACATCCTGTCAACAAAGAGGGTCCCCATGCCATGTGGACACTCCACACACCATTTACTTTCCTAGCTCAACTGGTTGACCATTAAACCTTTATGTCTCCATCATTTGAACTTCTATTTTGGCCTGTGCGATGTCTATCTTGATTATTTCACCACATTGAGCACAATGGTTTCCTCATAGGAGGCTTTGGAGATACACTGTTAATGTCCTGAGTTGGAATGCCCCTAGACAACACCTAAAGACAACAGTAGCTTGGATTTGATTAGTAGGGTGGTGTGGCTTTACTTTTCCCAGTAGCGTGGCATGGCTAGACTTTTCCCAGTGGCTTGGCATGTCTTGAATTTACCTATTGGAGTGTCTTGGATTGAATTTTCCCAGTGGCATGTTGTGGCTTGACTTTATCCAATGGCATGGATTGAATTTTGTCAGTGGTGTGGAGTGGCTTGACTTTTCCCAGTAGCGTGGCATGGCTTGACATTTCCCATTGGGGTGGTATGGTTTGACTTACCTAAAGAATCATGGGGAAGAGGTTCATTTTCCATATAAAGACACACCCATGTGAAATGACCCAAAATTGTGTGGGTAAGTCTTTAAGACCCAAAATGGATAGTATCGAGGTGTTGTGATTTGAGCCCCTTTTACTTGTGCCACCTAAGAAGACTTGACATGGTGTGGGGCATCGTAGAAGCTTCATACCTTGGAACTGATGGATACTCACATTCTTGGTCTGAGCTATGAGATGGAGATCCCCTTAATCACTCATTTGGGTTTCTTTGACTAAGCACACACACATATATATATATACCCAACTGTAGTACCAACTCCTTGGGTCTTGGTTAACCTCCATCTAGGAGAGGGGAAGATGCACGAGATATGCCATATGCTTTATTTTTTGGATTTTTATGGTTGGACGGGTCTACTCTCTAGAAATAGGTATTTAAGAATCAATGAGGAGTTCACCACCTCCCCATCTTGAGCTCCATATGTTTGGATGGTTCAACTTCGACACTCTTGTTGGGTTGAGATGTACTCTTTCCATCCTTTTTTAATATACCTTCTTCCTATACTGCTTCTTTTCATTTTTATCTCATACTAACCCATTCATCCTTTTGGGGTGTTCTATTGGGTATGAATATACTCACCCATGTTTGGTATTTTCCCAAATCATGTCATGTATTTTGCAGATGGAAGATAATTTGATTGTGACTACTGATAGGCATAGGGATATGGGCTGCATGGACCATGTACAGTGGCTGTGCTTGGGATACATGATTTGGGATCTCTCGACAGAATCTCTTTTCTAGTTTTCTTAAATTTGGGACCAATTTATAGTTTCAGTCTATTTTTCCCCTTTGAATTGTTTTTTTCAATAGAGTACCTTGTACTGTTCAGAGATTTTGGCATGCTTACATTACTTTAAAATAGTTGTATATTTTTTCTATATTACCTCTTAATTTTTACATTGAGTTGGTTATGTGCATGTATACAGGTTCTAAGGAAAATTCCACTCTACGTTAGTTGTTCCTTCAGAACATGTAACGAAACATGGCCTATAGAGGTGAGCTTGGGGTAGTTATGACTCGATCCCCAGCTTGGGTCAGGTCATTAAAATGTAGTATTAGATAAAGATCATTTCCTGGGATGTTGTTTGGACATATCCACTTGAAAGGATAGGTTGGTACTTTGGAAACAATGTTAAAGTGTCTGGAGAGTGGATCTTAGTCCAGGGAGTCCATTGCTGGTGTGGTGGCTGACATAGCCATTCATTAGGACCCTTATTACCAACTTGTCATCTTAGAACTGTTAGACAATTGTTGCAGGGAAAAATGGTACATGCATCATATAATATTTGAGTTTTTGAATATCTTTCTTGAGTCCAACCCCCATTATTTTTTAAATATATATATATATATATATATATATTCTCATCATACCGCGATACTCATTGACCATTTTTAGGATGCCCCCGCAATATAATCTGGAAGGAATTCCCACTCTGGTTCATGACAAAGACTTGATGAGTGATGATGCCTTAGTTCAAGGACCATCGTGTGACCCCTTCCTCCAAGCAGATAGGTAGCATCACCAACACCCATTGATAATTAGTTGGTACCATCATGACTGGATGAGGACATATTCCAATTGTGCGAACTTCAGAAGTTTCAGAGACAAAGAAAATTGAGGTTTTGTGGTGAGAATGATCCTTAGGTGATAATGGATGGGCTGAAGTCAATGGTACATGTGTTCAGACTGGTGTGGAACCTACCAGACCCGTGGGTTGCTTTGGAATCTAGCCTTTTTATTGCGTTTCTGGGCATTGGTGGAGTTTAGTTACCCAGATACATGATAATGTGACACTCACACGGGATAACTTTCAACAACCCTTTCAGGAAGAGTACTACCCCTCCTTTATGAGCTTCATCTTGATCCATGAGATTTTGGATTTGTAGTATGGAGGGATTTCAGTGGTGGATTATTCATTGATGTTTACCGATATTATATGATACTCCCTGGATATGATCAATGTTGGCTACTTCCTACCATCAAAGATTGATCAGGGAATCTATAGAGAGATCTGAGTAGATGTATTGTCCTTGTGCATCCACACCTATTATGGGTTGCCGGAGTTGTCACTTGTAACGGAGTGCTTCCTGGGAGTGGGATTCCATATAGTTGAAGATAGCAGAGGAGTGGTAGGATCTATAGGGGGAGGGTGGCACGATGTTCTCCCACCACCACCACCAGGTGGCCCTTGTCAGGCTTAGGGAGTTGGCGGTTGGGGCCACAAATAGCTGCTGGATATATTTTTCCATGACATAGTGGAACATAATATCATTTGAGGTATGATTTTTGTTTACTCTAATCTTGCCTCAGTACTAGTAGACACATGATCTAGCCACTCATTTATCTCTAGAATATTTGTGATGGAGCTAGTGATCCCAATAGAGACCCTAGAAAAAAATCTATGCCTTGTGGTTCCTACATGGAATGGTTCTTCCGCATCTTCCATCTACCGATAGTGAGATTTTTCTCTTAGACAAGAGAGGATTATGTGAGACTAAATGTTTTTCATGATGGAACCTTATGATATTATATTGGGCATGCACTGTCTTTCCATGGTTTGTGGCCAAATTGACAACCCCCCACTGATTAGTCATAAACATATGAACTAATGGTACAAGGTTATATTTTTTAGTGAGAGAGTCCTCATAGCAGGAACATTTGGTGTTCTGAGAAAAAGGATAAAAAATATTACCCATTTTCTAGAGAGTACGACCCCTGGAGTAGTAGAACCTTCTGTAATTTGAATACCATTAGTTTTAGAGGATTACATTGATTTCTTTGTTTAAGACATTCTGAGACTACCTCCAAAGCGGGAGTTAGAGTTTTGTATCGACTTACTATCGGGGATTACCACAATATCTTCGTAATCCTATTGAATGACACCCACTGAGAACTGGGAGATGAGGTTATTGTTAGAGGACCCTTGTGAGAAAGGTTTCATCAGACCCAGTGTGTCCCCCCTGGGCAGATCTAGTTTTGGAAGTAATGAAAGCAGATAGGAGCTTATGGATTTTCTTGGATTAACATCACCTAAACCAATCCACGATAAAGATAAATTACCCCTTGTTGAGAAATGATGAAATATTCGATTAGCATATAGATGTTTGATGGTTCTACAAGATTGATCACTGATCCAGCTACCACCAGCTGGGCATCTGGGATACTGATATCCCAAATTTTCCATTTCAATGATGCTATGGACACTATAATTTTTTAGTGATGCACTTTGGTGTGATTAATGACCCTACCATTTTCATGGATTTGATGAATAGAATATTCCAGAAATACTTGGATAAGATTTTCATTGTCTTAATCGACAACATACTCATCTACTCTACTACAGAGGAGGAGCATGCAAAGCACTTGTTGAGTGTCCTTGATTTGATTCAAGAGTATCATCTTTACGAAAATCTCTCAAAATGCCAGTTCTAGATAAAACATGTACAATTTCTTGGAAAAATCCATTAGATTAGTGTTTAGTCATGGATCGAGAAAAGGTCGAAGTAGTGCTTGTTAGGAAACCACCTAATAATGAATTAGAGATACAGACTTTTCTTCGCTTGGAAGGGTACTACCTGAGATTTATACTAGACTACTTTAGGATTGCATCCTATTTGATCACTGTAATGTGGAAGGGACTATCATTTACATGGTCTGAGAAGTGAAAAATGGCCTTCAATGAGTTAAGGTAGAGTCTGATGAGTGCTCCAGTTTTCAGCTCCCATAGGAGGGAGTTGAGTTCTTGGTTTTTTTGTGACACCATAGAAACTAGGATATGATGCATGCTAATAAAACAATAAGCGGTCATCACATATGGGTCAAGGTAGTTGAGGACCTAGTAGAATATTTATGTGACTCATGATCTAGAGCTTGCAGGTGTAGTTTTCTCCCCGAGGATGTTGGACCACTACCTTATGGAAGAGCACTTTTTTGTTTACTCTGGACACCATAGTCTCATATATGTATTCACATAGAGATAAATAAACCTAAGTTAGTGGAGCTGGTTGGAGTTCATGTTGGACTATGACTTCATGAGTTTTTATACAATAGGGGAGGGAAATGTTGTAGAATATTCCATTAGCAGGAAGTCCCAATCTCACCTTGTGTGAGAAGCTTCAAAGCAGTTGCCTTCCTTTATGCTAACCCTGATAGAGTAGGATGGCACAGTTCTTCTTCAGTTGATGGTATTGGCTCAGATTCTCCTTGTGTGGGTGAAGGATTCTTAGTTGGAATATTATGACTATGATGTTATTCATGATCAGATATCCACATGAAATACACTATATGGATATTCCGATGGAGGGAATCACAAGATCATGTTGTAGGGGAGAACAACACTTCCATTTGTGCTATGAGTGGATTTGATGTAAGGGTTATATAATTCTTCCTTAGCTATACATCCCATAATGGGATGATATACTTGGATATTTTGAAGCTATTTTGGTGGTCCAATATAAGGTGGAGTGTAGCCGAGTTCATCTCCGGAGGCCTTACCTGTCAGCAGGTGATGGCTAAATACCAGATACAAGTAGGGTTATTAAAACCTTTTGATATCCCAGAGTGGAAATGGGATAACATATCCCTGTGATTCATTTCTGGGATTCTAGAATCAGGGAAGAGCCAAGACACCATCTGGGTGGTAGTCAACTGACTCACGAAGTCGGCACACCTACATGCCATTAGGGAGTGGAGTATGGTGGAGTGTTTGCGGTAGTTGTACATGAGAGAGATCGTATGCCTTCATGGGGTACCCTCAATTATTGTCTCTGATTGTTATGCATGGTTTACAAGATTTTTTTGGAGGGGACTACAAGAATAATTTGGGATAGAGTTAAAAATGAGTACAACCTTCCATCCTCAGGACAATGGGTAGACTGAATGAAATACCTTGATGTTGGAGGATATACCGAGAGTGTGCGTAATGGATTTGGATTGGAGTTGAGAGGATCACCTCTCTTTGGTGGAGTTTGTGTACAACAACAGCTACCACTACATTGTGGGAATGACACCATTTGAGGCCCTATATGGGAGACCCTACAAGTCAACCTTTTTATTGACATAGATCAGAGAGTAATCTATCATGTGTTCTTAGTTGGTGCAATAGATGACATAGAAGGTTCATGTCATTCTTGAGCAGATGAAGTTATCTCATAGAAGATAGAATTACTACATAGAATTCCATTGTAGGCCCTTGGAGTTTGAGCAAGGAGACCACGTCTTTTTGAAATTCTACCTAGGACGTGGGTTTCGAAGGTTCTTCTAGGAAAGCATTCCATCATTAGGTTTAATCGTGCTATTCGAGATTGCACCGAGGATCGATGAGGTTTCTTACTACCTCTCCATACCCCCATATATAGAGTGGGAAAATAATGTCTTCCATGTGTCATAATTAGGGATATACGTTCAAGACCCCACACAGGTTATTGACTGGGGTGAGCTAGGCATTGAGGACGAATCCACCATTTATGATCACCTTGTGGCGATAGAGGACCGATAGGAGTGGACCCTTCTAGGATGAGCCATCCCTCTGTTTCACATTTTCTGGATGTACATAAATGCAAGGGAGAGTTCTCCAGAATGGTTGAACCAGATGCGAGCTCAATATCATGTGTTTTTTTACTTGTGTATTTCTGTTATGAAAAGATTAAATGGGGGAATTTTGTAGAGACTCAGTTTTTTCTAATAAGACTTTGAAATATATCCGAATATTATTTCAGATCAAACTACTAAAACAACATGCGATTTTGAGGACTAGTGGGATTGAAATTAATTTTTAAAAAATATTAAAAATATTTTATATTATAAACACTCATTTAATTAATGTAAATGGGATAACTCAAAAAAGGATGACCATATAGGAAATCCGAGACAACTGTTTGATTCGGAACATGGTGGTTCACAAGGAATGACATAAAAGTTGTTGGTGCAGGACATTCAGATCCCTCCATTACTGGAAGAGATTTTTAACTGATTTCTTTAATTAATAAATTAATTATATTAAAACCCCTTAACCTAAATGGATAATATAAATTTTTATTTTAGATGTTTTGTCTCATAATTCTCTTTCGACAATGACGATAACTCCCCTCCTCTCCTCAATTTTTCTATTGATGAATAATGGACGGAGATTGACGATGAACCCCAAGATCTAGACACATTAAAGCACAAAAAATCATAATCCATCATCGAAAACATGTTCTACATCAATGGAGAGTGACTAAATCTAATTATAAATATTTATTTGTCTTATTATGTGGTGAATTAAAGTCTTTATGATGTTGTTAACTAAATTTTCAACCTGCTCCCATTGTTTTCAAACTCTTCATGTGCCTACGTGTTTGATTCATATTTTTTATCATATGTGCTATACCTAGTACCCCATTCTAAATCATCAACAAAGAATTATTTTCTAGTGATGGTTAATACCTTTATTTTGGTGTTTTTCTCCCTCGATTCATTATGTTCTTCACCGTTTAGACCGATTGTTCCTGGTTAGAAAATTTGCAGGCGACCTACGCTCGACCAGGCACACAGATTCATGAAGGATCCTGAATGTGAAAGTTTTGGTGAAAAAATCATAGATATATGAATCTTATGTGGTATGGATAATATTTTTAGTTATTTGAAATAAATTAATCAAAGGATGAACTTGTGGTGGCGTACATTTCATGCGATGAAACCCTCCCGGATGAACGAAGCTGACTTCTGGCGAGCGAAATCCTATAATCACGAATGCCATCTAGATCTGAAATTTCCTAGAGAAATATTCCCTGGATATAAAGAAGTTATAGAAGATTCTATGCACCTAATGCCGATATGGAAATCTGGGATTTCTGTATAAATTTCGACTACAAACGATGTTAAATAAAGAAAACAGGACATGTATCCTCCCTTGACGGTGATGCTAGTATTTGGGACAAGTTGAGGATGAAACGACATATACTCTACTTGACACACCATGTACCTCCTCCCTTTGTGAGGTGACCCATGTGGGAGAACACCCAGATATGTGCTAAGCACACAGACATGGCTTGGTCACACAAACAACACCCCATCTGGAACAACATGTGGTGTACAGAAGTACACAGACATAGATTCTATGTACACAGACACAACCATCAGACACAACCTAGTCCTAATATCAATAGGATATGCCATGTATTCCACCCACATGGCATGTTCCCCTACATGGGATGAAACCTATTCCCAATAAGAGACACGACCAAGAAATAACGAGGGTCACACATCGTGTGGTAACCTCACATACAGTGTTCTCCTTGAGTTCTATTGAGTGACATTTTAATATTTGTATCTTCTTCATTTGAACATGGATTTTGGACTGTGAGATTCCTATCCTGAGTGTTTTTCCAGGTAGAGCATGATGGTTCCCTCAGAGGAAGATTTTGAGAAATGATGTGAATGTTCTGGGTTAGAATTCCTAGAAATAACACCTGGTGACAGTAGTTTCTTGAATTATCCTTGTAGCATGTCTTGGATTGACATTTCCTAGTAACGTGGTGTGGTTTGACTTTTCTAGTGTTATGGCGGGGCTTGACTTTTCATAGTGGTGCGGTGTGGCTTGACATTGACCAGGGGCGTGGCATGACATGAAATTTCATAGTAGTGTGGTATGGATTGAATTTTCCTAGTGGCGTGGTGTGGTTTGAGTTTCCTAAAGTTTCATGAGGAATAGGGGGACTTTCCCTATAGATACACTTCATTCTGAGGTGACCAAAAATAGTGCCGGTGAGTCAGATCCTCCCACATCCAATGTTATATAGGTGTCGTGATTTGATCCCCTTTAACTTGTTTCTCCTAGTCAGATGTGACCAGATGTGGGGCATTGTAGATGGTTCTTACCATGGAACATATGGCTACTCACATTATTGGGATGAGCTGTTAGATTGATATCCCCTTAATTAATCAGTTGGGCTTCTTTGACTGAGAATATATATATACCGTGTTGTAGTACCCACTCCGAGGGTATTGATTACCACCATTATAAGAGAGGTGAAGATGAACGGGGTATTCCATATGCTTTCTGAGTTTAGCTTCCCATTGTTGGACGGGTCTACTCTCCGACTATAGTTTGTAAAGACATAATGAGGATTTTACCTCCTCCCTAGCTTAATCTTTTTTTTATTTGGATGTGTTTACATCCACACTCATTTTGGGTTGAGTTTCATTCTTTCCACTCTATTTAATGACAAATTTTTCCAATATTGCTTCTCATCAATTGTATCTCTTAAATCCACCTCCACCTTTTGGGGGAATTCTATTAGTTATGTATATACTCATGCATGTTTGGGCTTTTCCCAACATGTGTCATGTATTTTGTGGATGGTGAATAGGTCGATCGTGACTACTGATGGGTATAGTGATACGGCTTATGGGTACCATGTACGGTGGTCGTACATGGGATAAAGGAGCTCGAATCTCTCAACAGACTCCCTTTTCTAGTTTTCTTCATGTTGGGACCAGTTTCTTGTTTGGGCATGTGTTTTTCCACTTTACATTGTTGATTTCAATACTGTACATTGTACTCTTTAGAGGTTCATGAAAGAATATTTTACTTTAACATAGTTTCATATTTTTCCTACATTCCCACTTCAATTTACAATCATGATAGATGTGTATGTGTATAGTTTATTAGGAAAAGGCCTTGTTGAGCTTGGTGTGCCTTCAGTGTTGGTCACCAACCCCTGGCCTGTGGAGGCAGGCATGGGGTGGTTACACCTCGAGCGCCGTCTTGGGTCGAGTCCTGACACCTTTCATCTAAATGTTATGATAAATCTAGTACCTTAAATATGCTAGAATTTTATTATGACAATGGACTAATTAATCATCATCTCTCTTTTCCCATCCTTTTATACTTGAAATTGAAACACCATCTGAAATGTGTTAATTTATCACATTCAAGGACATCGAGTTTTCAATTTATATTACTGACTTAAATTTTGGTCAAGTAACAATTTTGATGGTTGGAACAGAATATAATATATTTAATATGTCTAATTTGAGGATCTAAAATCTTTTTTACACAACATATGAATTTTTAAATCAAAATTTATTTGTTGTGATTAAAAACTGCCAAAGAACCAAAATAGTTATCCTTAATGTTTTATTTAATGAATCATCTTCACTCCAAATAACAATATGAATTTTGTAACCATTATTTTCAATAATAAAATATTAATCCAGTTTGGGGAAACCATTTTCATCTTACATGTTTATCCTCACATGTATATAAGTAAACCAATCATAAAAACCAAGGAACAAACGTTCCCAAAAAATGAAATTAAACCTCATAACACATAAAAAAGGTTATGAATTAACTTAATAAGGATTTATTAAATAAATTAAATGCATAATAGGTTCAATAAATATTAATTAATGAATTTAATTTGGTTATCGTGGACTTTAAGATTAAATTAAGGGCACCATCGAACTTAAGGTAATGGATTCTTCCCGAACCTCTATTTTTCTTTCAAAATGGTTTATCATTCTTTTTACCCAAATGAAGTAATCTTTCAATTTTATGTACATATTATAAATTTTTCCTACATGATCTAGAATCATGTATTAAGGACCTTTCATCATTCTAATTTTTTATTTACATGTTCTTAAGCGGTTCTCTCCTCAATGCTTCCTGATATGCATACTCTTTTAAGGGAACCTCCCGAATTTTTACCCATTTCCAGTACACTATATAATCTATTTTAAGACACCATTATTCTTATAAAATAAGTATTTTAATTATGAAACATTCTATTTTCACTTCTAGTTTTATATAGAATATTATTCCCCTTCCAATTTTCAATGATCTTCAGTATTTTCTATAATACCGCACTACAATGTTTTAATGCTAAAATTTCATAAATTATATTTTTACTTGTTATAAATTTTATTTGACATCATATACCATGATTTATGTATATTTTCTCCTATGAGTTTCCATGTTTGTTCTAATTCCATTCTTTTCTGGACTCTTGTATGATACACCCCTTAAATATGCTTTATAATATGATTTTGATACACATTTCTTTCCATGGGTACCCCTTTGCTTATCTATGATTGATTATGTTTGATTATGTATGTGGAATGTACATTCAGGAACATGTAATGATGAGAGTTCCTACATATCACTCTATTACATTGGTTGATTTTTAGTCTCATGAGACTTTATGTGCAACAGTCTTGGTGGTTTGTCTTGACTCATGCTACCATGTCCAAATGTCTTGGTGGTTAACATTGTCTTGTGATCCTCTATGTGCAATGATCCTTGACATGTGATAAATTAATGATTTATATTTCTGAAAAATTAATTTTAATCCATTTTTATATCATCCCATGTTTATATGTCATGGTCATGTATGTTCCATGCATTTTTATATCATTATGGCATGATTTCTAACCCTTGTGCTAAAGCTTTATTCTTATTTTTATTCCATTATTGGTATTTTTAGTTGATCTTGTTGTTTTTGTCAACCCCGAGTGATCTTATGAAGATGTATGAGTATAATGGAAGTTATTATCTCTTTATTAATATAAAATAAAGATATTTTTTATTTAGTTCCATGTTTTCAGTTTTATATACCTAGTCTTCCAAGACACTAGACTTTATGAACTTGGGTGTATAATATGATTCTTAAAATATTATAATGATTTTTGTAAAAGGATGGGGTCACTATATTTGGTTTCATAGGATATTCTTGTAATTTTTAGATATTAGTAATACAGAACATTAGAAAGAACCTTAGGGATGCGACTAATTATAAGAAAACATCCCAAAATTTTGGTAATTATAGAGTATGTGGTTTATCAAACATATACACCCCTGTCCTGATAAAAAATGGTGATGTGTCTCTAGTACATATATATCTAGTGTTGGAGCCCCAAAACACCACTTTTATATATAATAGAATGGGAAAAGTTGCATGAAAACTGGCCTTGCTGCACTCCTGGTTGACACTTCTTGGGGAAATGAATTGGTAAATTTATAAGATTATTATGAACCATTGTAAAGGGTAAAAAAAATGAACCCCTAATAATATATGCAAGGAAACAGATCATGGAATAAACTACATTGAAATTTATGGAATCATAATTTAGGACAAACTTTTCCTTTGAGAGTTTACCCTTTTATGTCTAATGTTTCATTTTTTTCTTAATAGCTACATATTCAAACCCCCTAATTTCACCATATTTTTCATAGCTAATAGAGGTAAATAGAAGAACACGTATAAACAATCAATGTGATAGAAATTTTAATGATTTACCTAATGATATTCCTACAATGATGGGAACGGGTTTTCATAACTTTATGTTAGTACGTGCTCAGTAGGCTCATGTTTTGAATAATTACTCAAATTATGAGGAACACCATCCTATTATAACGAAATAGAAAGTTTCAATCAAATCATTAGCGAAGATAAGTCCTCCCATGATTTGTGGATTTTATGATCACCTCCTCACAGAATAGTGTATTAAATCCATTGAGAAGACATTCTCTGTCCTCTAGAGATCAGAAGAAGAGAAAGTTACACTGTCAGTCTATCGTTTTCATGGGGAATCTGATCATTGGAGGACACTGATCTTGAAAACGAATTCTTCGGTGGAAAACGACTCAATGGATTTGGAGGAATTATAGAAAACGTCTTTCAATTAATATTTTAACTGAACACTTTTCCTCAAGATGGAAAGAGTGCTCCTTGGGCATTTTTGGAAGGAAGATGAGCCCATCAGGTTGTATAAAGTAAAATTCACAGTGCTTTCAAGATAAACCTCTGACATTTTCATTAACACCAAAAGCAAGGTGGATCACATCGTTATAGGACTAAATCCAAGTCTATGAAATGTTTTTAGGATTTGAAACTTTGGTAGTAATGAGGATATTATCCATTATTCCCTCAATGTTGAAATGGATTGTAAAGACCCGAAAATTTCAAGGAATTTTTTTTCTTAATTTTATTTAGAATTTTACAAGAATGCAATTTCTGACGGCGCCTGATTCTAAGGCCCGGTGTGCCCAAAATCATTTTTTGATGTTTGGCTCGGGTACGTTCAGTGAACGAACGAGCGGGAATTTCTATCTTTTGAACCGGTGCTCGGAATCGAATTCCGAGGGCACCTATGGAACCTTAGCGCCGGTAATTTCTTATGAACGCCATTTCTGGAGTTGCGTTTACCCGAGAGAAGATGACAAAAATTGTGGAAGTTTAATTTATAATTTATCTACAATTTTAATTTTCTTGTTAAGTAGATTAGGTGTTGTGTTACAACACTTGACCCTCTCTTAAATGCTTTTAATCTATGTAAGGGAGTTAGGGGTGGGACCCACTTGGAGTTAACCACCCACGGGAGGATTTAAGGTGAGATGGGGCCCACACGAACCCCACCCCTTCACATTCCTAACTCCCTCAACTCACCCGTTTAATGTTGACAACTTGGCTTGAATTAATTAAGTGGAATTAATTCAAACTTTTGAAATTCAATTTCTTATCTTGCATTAATAAAATAAGACTTGGGCTTATTTTATTTTTGGTTAGAGTCTTGTCGCATTGGGAGGATTTCGGAGGCTTGAAGAACATCTTCTTCAACAACGAAGAATGTGAAGAACGAATCGGTCTCCGACGAAGAACGTCGTCACGTCTTTCTTCTGAAGAACGAAGACGCGCCATACCTCATTCTTCTTTCCACAAAAAAGGAAGGGAGATGCCGTTCCACAACGGGCAATCTCCATCTTTGTCTACGAATCCTCTTCCGCAACACCGACCCGCAACACGATGTCTTTTTCTCCGCGACGGTAACCTCGTTCAAGCCACACTCGAGGTTGGGGAATTTATTTTGGTGTCCTCTTATCTTTTGAGAAAAGAACGACGAGCATGGACCAACCAATTCCAGGATGATCTGTGGATCGTTCATTCATGCGTATTGATGTTGAAGTTTATTATTTAATTATTTCGTTCGTGAATTTTACTTTGTCGTCCTTCGCGAATTTACGACCAGTTGTTTTCAATTAACGAGAGGGGGCCGGACCGCAAAAACACGGCCGACCCTCCTCCAATTTGAATTTCTTTCCTAATTTAGTTGGGACGGAATGGCGTGGTGCCGTCGCACCACGTGGGATCATACGTCAAGAAATGAGCGGTGCCGTCGCGCCGCGCCGTGAAATCATACAAGGACGCGATGCCGTCGCGCTGCGCCATGAAGATGAACAAGGACGCGACACCATCGCGCCGCGTCGAAGAAAACTGAAGGCGCCACGACGGGAGCAGGGCCACAGCAGAAGAGCGCGGTGCCGTCGCACCGCGCCGGACGAACCAAGCCGCGGCCGGTTCTGGGCCGCGGCGGAGCAGGGTGACCGGCGGCTGGTTCCGGGCCGCCGGTGTCGGCGAAGGAAGAAGGACTGGCCCTCGCCGGTCATTGTTGGAAGAACTGGCCAGCCGGTGCAGGCCGGCCAGACAAAGGAAAACCGAGGGATTCAAATCCCCCGGTCGACCATCAAAACGGCCCCCATTTAATGGGGGGCCCGCGGTTACACAAGGGGGGCAGGCGCCCCCCCCCCTCTTTTTTGCCAACGGCTCGGCCAAAGGCCGAGCTGGCCAGCGCGCTGGGCACGCTATGCCCAGGCCGGGCCGGGCCAGGCCGACCCGGACCCGGGGTGGGTCGGTCCGGTTTGGGCTGACCGGGGGGTCTCGGGCCGGGTCGGTTCGGGCCCGAAACCCCCATTTTCAGACCGTCATCAGTCTTTTTCCCATAACATGGGTTACAGACCTCCGATCGATGCACCGTCAGTTGCGTAGAGATCCTTGGAACGAGGCGGTCGTTTCGGTATATCGCACTCAAGGTTTCAGAATAATTTGGGTTTGGCAGGGTTGGTTCGGATACGAAACCAACCGGGCCCTCGGAGCGAAAACTCTTATATCTTGAGCTCCGAACGTCCGATTGACGTGCCGTCAACTTTGATGGATTCCACTAAGTGAGAAAAATCTTTTAGCTTACTCCGCTCGAGTTTTGGATGCCATCGGAGTGCGGTTGGGTTGGTTCTCTCACGAAACCAACTAGGCTCCTGGAACGAAAAAGCCAATAACTCACAGACTGGGCGTCCGATTGACGCGCCGTCTGTCTCGTTGATTTCCTCTTGTTGAGACGGAACTTTTGGCATACTTATCCTGAGTTTTGGTTGATGTTGGATAGTGGCCGGGTTGGATTGTACCCAAAATCCAACCGGGCCCCTAGAACGGAAAAGCTGATATCTTTCAGACTGGACGTCCGCTTGACGAACCGTCAGCGGCGTTGGTGATCACGTTGAGAAACGGTCCCTATGATTATACCCTATGAGGGTTTGGGGTAATGTTGAGATACGACCGGATTGGTTCGCACACGAAACCAACCAGGCCCCTAGGACGAAAAGGCTAATAACTCACATACCGGACGTCCGATTTACGTGCCGTCTGTTGCATTGAGACCCCTATGATGAGGCTGTCCTTTTAGAGACTTCTTCTTGGGACTTTGAGATACTTGGAGTATCGACCTGTAGCTCGTGGAGAGGACCCTCCCGGAGACGAGCGTGCGGAGTACGAAGACCGTGTAGCCGACTGAGACCTGACGACTGCTTGACTGACTCGACTTGGAGTGAGTCAACTAGCCCAGTGGACGGAGCACTACTTTGTGAGGTGCAGACCCATGGCGGACGGAGCACTACCTGTGTGACAGTGCAGACCCGCGGTACTCGTCCGAAGAGTACCTCAAGATGCTACTAGGGGGTGTGCACTACTGTGTTTGGGTGACATACCCCGGCGGAAAGCAATACTGTGTTTGGGTGGCTGACCCGCGGTACTCGACAAGAGGAGTACCTCAGTAGTCTTAGGTTAGTGATCAGTACCTCGGAGTCGTGACAGGACCAATGTACACTCTAGAGACGGGGCTCTTCAGTAGTTACAGTTTCGATAATGAAAATCCTGGTTTAAGCTGAGACTTTTGACCTTTGTGTTTACCTCATGATTGAGATGGGTCACTTGATAACTTAGGTATATGTATGGGCATATACCTGGGTAGTGGTTATCCATTGATTTCATGATCTTGGTGTTTTCCTCATGATTGAGATGGGTTACTTGATAACATAGGTATATGCATGGGCATATACCTAAGTAGAGGTTATCTGTTGAGATCTTCTTTGTGGTTATCCATGTTGGTTTTAGTGATACCTTGAGGGTATCGGGGTCCCTACTGAGTATCTTTATACTCACCGCTGCAAGGGCTATGCCCACACCTCGTTCTCTTGGTTGCAGACGACGGGCAGTGCTGACGGAGGCCGAGTGTTCGAGGACTGGACGGTACCCGGAGGTGGACTACACGATGAGTCAGTATCCATAGGTGGACTTCATGGAGAGACGACACTCGGAGGAGGTTGACAGATGAGAGCATTATGGACGCTATCTGTACCTACCCTTCAGGTAGGATCCGTGGTGGACAATCCAGGAGCTGCGCCATTTGTACCTACCCTTCTGGTAGGATCCGAGGAGGACGACCCAGGTGCCTCTCCCGTTATTCCAGCTGTTGTCTTTTTCTGTTTTACATTGATCAGTTGTAGTTGTACTTTCATTTGGGTTTGTATTCTGGCCCATTTACCTTTCAACACTTCTCTTTGTACTTAGTGATTTACTTCCGCTTGTACTCTGTGGTGATTTGTTTACATTTATAAAGGCAATGCCTTCCCAGTTATCGGGATTTTTTCCTTTGGTGCTAGTCGCCAGCCCCTGGCCTATGAAAGGCGGGCTTGGGGTAGTCACGAAACGGGCCCCGAGGACAGGTCATAAAAAATTGGTATCAGAGGAGTCAGTTCTACCATAGAACTTATAACTCTGATATTTTCTTTCTGTGAAGCAATAGTGTTAAGGGTACCGAGTGTGGTCTTCAGTTTAGGGAGTCCAGTGTTGGTGCGGGAGGCCGACGTATCTATACACCAGGACCTTGACAACTGAATTCTGACTTTGTGCACGAATACACTGATTGCATGTGTGTTTTCCAGAAGTTTTATTTAAATATCAGCTCAAACTAGGTCAGCTCACTAGGTATAATTGTTTGACCGTGTCACGTTGTTTCTTTCAGGATGCCTTTTCTCGGCGACCAGCTAGATCCCATATGGATGTGCGTGCTGACAGCCAGTCGAGCGATGAGGCCTCGGTAAAGGGACCTCTTGTAGTTGAGGCACCAGCGGTACTACCATACGTTGGGCCACCGATGCCTCCAGCCCCAGCAGTAGGCGATGCATGCCACTTGAGTGCGCTGCATGAGTTCCAACGCCAGAGGCCACCCAGGTTCCGGGGAGGGACGGACCCGCAGGCGGCTGAGGTTTGGCTGGAGGCTGTGGTGAGAGTCTTCAGGCTAGTGGGGACGCCGGCAGACTTCATGGTGATCTTTGCTGCCATCCTTCTTCAGGCAGCAGCAGGCAGGTGGTGGAGTCACTTGTTTCAGTTTTGCGACGGGATGACCTTCACATGGGAAGACTTCAAGACCTTCTTCAGGGTGGAGTTTGTGCCAGTAGCTCTACACCCCGAGTGTGTACAGAAGCGTCTGCCTTTGCCGCATGTTTTTCAATCAGTAGTCGAGTCTTCTGTGGGAAGTAGACATATGATTCAGAGGTCCAGGAGGACCAGACCAGCAGTTGGACGATCTCGGGTTTTAGGACCAGTGGTGCCGGGCACCCGGGGTGGGGTCAGATCCAGGCGTGCCAGAAACCGATAGTGTTACTCATGCGGTGGGAAGGGTCACCTGGAACGTGGCTGTCCGAATCCTCATACAGTTGATCCGTAGGCTTTGGAGGAGCCACTGAGGAAGAAGCAGCGGCGAGTGCTTCAGCAACAGCCGAGCAGTGGACAAGGCAGTAGAGCTCCGAGAGCAGATGGACAGGAGTGCAACTAGTGGATACATCCCATGTACTTCTAGTTCCATGTTATTGTTTTATTCGTGTCTTTGTACTATGATCTATAATAATAAAAAGACACTTATCTTTGTTTGTTTTCCTGTCCTTTTGTTTGAATGATACTGAGTGGTCCCAGTTAAAACTGTTGACTTGACCCTCACTTTCGAGATTTATTCTGGAGGAGACCCAGTGACATCACACTGATGCCGACAGTGTGACTCCACCCTTGGAGGCGAGAGTGACAGTTGGATCTTTTTGTAGTTACGTCGAGGCCTTAGGACGTCATCCATGGCATGAATGCGTCATTCATGTCAGGATTTACTGTATTAGGCAATGGGCGTGGTTCATCCAGGGGATGAGACCAAGTTTCTCTTTTCAGCAAAGGAGAAATTTTATAAGCTCTTTCAGATCATTGGAAAAGCAGGTGCAGATCATCCATGAGAGGATGAAGACTGCACAGTGCAGTAAGAAACAGGAAACTGGTGCCAGTCTTAGAGACTCGGGTGTGTTAAATGTTTCAAGAAGAGGAAGCTTTAAGGAGAGCAACGTGAGGTGGTGTACATCTTAACATGCTAGAACCACCCGCCTTAGTTATCCCCGCCAGGCTCAGGGAGCTGGAGAGCGGAGGAAGAGTGCGGATGCATGCGGTCAAGGAGCGTGACCCAATGGCTCTAAAAATGATTCAAGGGACAATATGTGTCCACTACTAGCTGCTGTAGTAACAGATGTCGATATGAATTATTCCTTGCTTTCACAAATCTTGTTCCAGACCTAGAGTTTCTGGTAAGCCATGGACTTGACCCTCACGTCTGGAGATACCTTGGGAGGAGACTCGATAATCACACTTACGCCGACGGTGTGGTCAGACCCTCGAGGCGAGAGTTTCGGTTGGAATCTCTTGGTGGCAGCGTCTAGGCCTTACGACATTGGTCTAAGTATGGATTGGATCCATAGTTCATACACGGATTAACTGTATTAGTTTAAAGGTTGTGGTTTAACTACGACGCCGGGATGGGTTTTCCTTGGTCGGCGAAATGGAAACCCCTGGCAGCATAGGATAAACTCTTTCACAGGAGGGTGAAACCTATCACCCTTGAGTCTGTCAACCTTACCTTCATGGTAGCAGTCGTTTGAGTTCCAGTTCTAACAGGAATTGGAGATCTCTAGAGTTCGATGATGACGATCACGTCCTTATACGAGTCCCACCTCGACGAAGTTTACGGAGATGTGGCCAAGGCGGAAAGTTATCTCCGAGGTTCAACGGACCTTTCTAGGTCCTCAGTTGGGTAGGCGGGGTGGTTTACCGCTTGACCCATCCACCTCAGTTGCACCAGTTGCACGACGACTTCCACATATCTCAACAGAGGAGATACGTGCTCGACCCTTCGCATATCATCGACTATGAGGAACTGGACGATAGCGATGGGGTGTCTTTCACAGAGGTTCCAGTGGGGATCGAGGATCGACAGGAGCGGATCCTATGTGGATGATCGATTCCTCAGGTGCACTTTCACTGGCAGTACAGAACCTCCAGGTAAGCAAATGGGAGCGGAAGGCTCAGGTGCGTGTTCAATACCGCTTTTGTGACCCTAGTTTGTGTTGAAGCATTACGGGGACGTAAAGCCCTGAGGTGGGAGTAATGTAAAGACCCGGAAATTTCAAGGAAATTTTTTTCTTAATTTTCTTTGGAATTTTACAAGAATTCAGTTTCTGATGGCGCCTAATTCTGAGGCCCAGTGTGCCCAGAATCATTTTCCGAAGTTTGGCTCGGGTACGTTCAGTGAACGAACGAGCGGGAATTTCTATCTTTTGAACCGTTGCTCAGAATCGAATTCCAAGGGCACCGATGGAACCGTAGCGCCGGTAATTGCTTAAGAACCCCATTTCTAGAGTTGCGTTTACCTGAGAGAAGATGATAAAAATTGTTGAAGTTTAATTTATAATTTATTTACAATTTTTATTTTCTTGTTAAGTTGATTAGGTGTTTTGTTACAACACTTGACCCTCTCTTAAGTGGTTTTAATCTATGTAAGGGAGTTAGGAGTGGGACCCACTTGGAGTTAACCACCCATGGGAGGATTTAAGGTGAGGTGGGGCCCACACGAACCCCACCCCTTCAACTTCCTAACTCTCTCAACGCACCCCTTTAATGTTGACAACTTGGCTTGAATTAATTAAGGGGAATTAATTCAAACTTTTGAAATTCAATTTCTTATCTTGTGTTAATAAAATAAGACTCGGGCTTATTTTATTTTTTGTTAGAGTCTTGTCGCGTTGGGAGGATTTGGGAGGCTTGAAGAACATCTTCTTCAACGACGAAGAACGTGAAGAACGAATCGGTCTCCGACGAAGAACGTCGTCACGTCTTTCTTCTGAAGAACGACGATGTGCCTTCCCTCGTTCTTCTTCCCATGACAAAGGAAGGGAGATTCCGTTCCACCTCGGACAATCTCCGTCTGCGTATACGAATCCTCTTCCGCGACACCGACCCGCGACGCAACATCTTTTTCTCCGCGACGGTAACCTCATTCAAGCCACACTCGAGGTAGGGGAATTTATTCTGGCGTTCTCTTATCTTTTGAGAAAAGAACGACGAGCGCAGAACAACCAATTCCAGGTTGATCCGTGGATCGTTCGTTCATGCGGATTGATGTTGAAGTTTATTATTTAATTATTTCGTTCGTGAATTCTACTTTGTCATCCTTCGTGAATTTACGACCAGTTGTTTTCAATTAACGAGAGGGGGCCAGACCGCACAAACATGGTCGACCCTCCTCCAATTTGAATGTTGTTCCTAATTTAGTTGGGACGGAATGGCGTGGTGCCTCGCACCACACGGGATCATACGTCAAGAAATGAGCGGCACCGTCACGCCGCACCGTGAATCAGACAACGATGTGACGCCGTCGCGCCGCGCCGTGAAGATGAACAAGGACGCGACGCCATCGCACCACGTCGAAGAAATCCGAAGGCGCCACGGATAGAGCGGGGCCGCGGGGGAAGGGCGCGGTGTCATCATACTGCGCCGGACGAACCAAGACGTGACCAGTTTTGGGCCGCGGCGGAGCAGGGTGACCGGTGGCTGGTTCCGGGCTGCCAGTGTCGGCAAAGGAAGAAGGACCGGCCGTCGCCCGTCCTTGTTGGCAGAACCGGCCGGCCGGTGCAGGCCGGCCGGACAAAGGAAAACCGAGGGACTCAAATCCCCCGGCCGTCCATCAAAACGGCCCCCATTTAATTGGGGCCCCGCAGTTACACAAGAGGGGCAGCCCCCCTTTTTTTGCCAACGGCATGGCCAAAGGCCGAGCTGGCCAGTGCGCTGGGCGCGCTATGCCCAGGCTGGGACGGGCCGGGCCGACCCGGACCGGGGGGGGGGGGGGGTCGGTCCGGTTCGGGCCGACCGGGGGGTCTCGGGTCGGGTCGGTTCGGGCCCGAAACCCCCGTTTTCGGACCATCTTCGTTCTTTTGCCCATAACTTGGGATACGGACCTCCGATCGACGCACCGTCAGTTGCGTAGAGATCCTTGGAACGAGGCGGTCATTTCGGTCTATTACAATAAAGGTTTCAAAATACTTCGGGTTCGGCCGGGTTGGTTTGGATACGAAACCAACTGGGCCCTCGAAGCGGAAACACTTATATCTTGAGCTCCAGACGACCGATTGACGTGCCGTTGACTTTGATGGATTCCACTAAGTGATATGGATCTTTTGGCTTACTCCACTCAAGGTTTGGATGCCGTCAGTGTGCGGTCGGGTTGGTTCGATCAGGAAACCAACCGGGCTCTTGGAAAGAAAAAGCCAATAACTCACAGACCGGGCGTCCGATTGATGCGCCGTCTGTCTCGTTGATTTACTCTTGTTGAGACGGAACTTTTGGCATACTTAGCCTGAGTTTTGGTTGATGTTGGATATTGGTCGGGTTGGATTGTACCCGAAATCCAACTAGGCCCCTGGAACGGAAAAGATGATATCTTTCAGACTGGACGTCCGTTTGACGAACCGTCAGCGGCGTTGGTGATCACGTTGAGAAACAATACCTATGAGTATAACCTATGAGAGTTCGGGGTATAGTTGAGATACAACTGGATTGGTTCGCACACGAAACCAACCGGGCCCGTAGGACGAAAAAGCTAATAACTCACAGACCGGGCGTCCGATTGACGTGTCGTCTGTTGCGTTGAGACCCCTATGACGAGGCGGTCCTTTGAGATACTTCTTCGTGGGAATTTGAGATACTTGGAGTATCGACCTGTAGCTCTTGGAGAAGACCCTCCCTGAGACGAGCGTGTGGAGTACGGAGACCGTGTAGCCGACTGAGACCTGACGACTGCTTGACCGACTTGACTTGGAGTGAGTCGACTAGCCCAGTGGACGAAGAACTACTTTGTGAGGTGCAGACCCATGGAGGACGGAGCACTACCTGTGTGACAGTGCAGACCCACGGTACTCGTCCGGAGAGTACCTCAGCCGGCTACTAGGGGGTGTGCACTACTGTGTTCGGGTGACATACCCCGGCGGGAAGCACTACTGTGTTTGGGTGGCTGATCCGCGGTACTCGATAGGAGGAGTACCTCAGCAGTTTTAGGTTAGTGAGCAGTACCTCGGAGTCGTGACAGGACCACTGTACACTCCAGATATGGGGCTCTTCAGGTGTTACGATTTCGATAATGAAAATCCTGGTTTGAGCTGAGACTTTTGACCTTTGTGTTTACCTCATGATTGAGACGAGTCACTTGATAACTTAGGTATATGTATGGGAATATACCTGGGTAGTGGTTATCTGTTTATTTCATGATCTTGGTGTTTTCCTAATGATTAAGATGGGTTACTTGATAACTTAGGTATATGCATGGGCATATACCTAAGTAGAGGTTATCTATTGAGATCTTCTTTGTGGTTATCCATATTGGTTTTAGTGAGACCTTGAGGGTCTCGGGGTCCCTACTGAGTATCGTTATACTCACCCCTACACGGGCTATGCCCGCACCTCGTTGTGTTGGATGCAGACGACGATAAGTGCTGACGGAGGCCGAGTGTTCGAGGACTGGACGGTACCTGGAGGTGGACTACACGACGAGTCAGTATCCGGAGGTGGACTTCATGGTGAGACGACACTCGGAGGAGGTTGACGGATGAGAGAATTATGGAGGCTACCTGTACCTACCCTTTAGGTAGGATCTGTGGTGGACAATCCAGGAGCTGCGCCATCTGTACCTACCCTTCAGGTAGGATCCGAGGAGGATGACCCAGGAGCCGCTTTCGTTCTTCCAGCTGTTGTCTTTTTCTGTTTTACTTTGTTCAGTTGTAGTTGTACTTTCATTTGGGTTTGTATTCTGGACCATTTACCTTTCAACACTTCTCTTTGTACTTAGTGATTTACTTCCTCTTGTACTCTGTGGTGTTTTGTTTACATTTATAAAGGCAATGCATTCCCAGTTATCAGGATTTTCGCCTTTGGTGCTAGTCTCCAGCCCTTGGCCTATTGAAGGCGGGCTTGGGGTAGTCACAGCATGGGCCCCGAGGATGGGTCATGACATGGATATTGGATACTCTCAATGGTCTCATGGAACCCAAAAAAAGTGGAAAATAGAGTCTAATCTAGATGGTTTATAAGATAAACCCATGATGGAATAGAGGTTGAATATGTCACATGTCAAAATTGTGGGAAGAGGTATCATGTGAACTGCCTAATGGGAACCAAGAATTACTTCAAACGGGGAAGAATGATACATTTGGCTAAAAAATGTCAAAGGGATATGAATAATACCATTAACTTGAAATAATAAAGGATGTTTTAGATCAACACATAACCTCTAGTTCAATTTTACAACTATAAGTTACATGGGAATTATGGGAACAATATATCTAATCAAAGTGTTATTAGAGGAAATAAACAACAACCTCCATGGAAACAAGGAAGGGCTTATGCTATCACTACTGTTGAGGTGGCGCCGGAAAATGAGGTGGAAATATGTACTCTTGTTCGTCATCCAAGCAAAGAGAATGTACAATTTCATTATGGTTTTACACATTCTATGATATATTTCATGTTTAGTAGAACTATTCAAACACTACCTCAAAATTTGGAGGGTGAATTATTTTTGAGAAAAGTGAATGTTGAAATCATTAAATCCAAAGTATATAACACCTCTATTGTTATAATTTGTGGACTAAACCTCATAGAAAATCTCATCACACATAATTTAGTGGATTTTGATATTATCTTGGCCATGGATTGACTATATTCATACAAATCCAACATCAAATATTGGGAAAATAAGACCACTCTTCACACACAGAAGCATACTCCAATTCCTTACAAGTGTAAGGAGGAAGATGAATATCCTTTAGAATCATTGTATCAGGTGTGGATATTACTTCTTTATGATCAAGAAAGTATAGCTCATATTATTGATATAAAAGGGATGATTCTTCTTGAAGACATTCTCATTATGAGGGATTATACTAATGTATTCCCTAAAGAATTTCCAAGTATTTCTCCCGATTCAGAGGTTTATTTCTCAATTGAACTCATATCCATATCTTTAACTATATCAAAGAAACCTTATAGAAAGGCCATCGTTGAGATCGAAGAGCTGAATAAAAAATTACAAGATAATCTGGTGAAGGGTTTTATACGCCTGAGTGACTCTCCATGGGGTACACCAGTCTTATTTGTCAAGAATAAATATGGATCAATATTCCTCTACAATGATTGTCGTGAGCTCAATAAAATTACAATAAAGAACAAGTATCTCCTTCCTCAGAAATATGAATCATTTGATTAGCTATGTGGGTCCAGTTATTTCTCTATGGCGGACCTTCAGCATGGATATCACCAATTAATGGTGAGGAAATAAGATATTCAAAAAAACCTTTCGAACAAGGTATGGAATCAATGAGTTCATAGTTATTCCCTTTTTAATAAATAATGATACATTAATATTCATGTATTTAATGATTAGAGTCTTTAGACATTACCTTGACAAATTTTTGGTAGTCTTTATCAACGATATTTTGATTTAATCAAGGATCAAGGAGGAACATTTGGAGCATTTGAATACTATGATAATGACATTGCGTAGGGAGAAACATTATGAAAATTAAAGTAAATGTGAGTTCTAGATATGGGATGTATAATTATTGGGGAATGCTATCACTATAAAAGTAATATCATTAGAACCTTCCAAGACAAAGGCAATTAAAGAGTAGCCCAGGACAATATCTACAACAGAGATCCAAAATATTCATCATATAAGTATGTGTTACCGATGATTTGTGAAGAAATTATCATGATTGTCAAACCCAATGAGAAAGCAGACATGGAATAATGTGACGTTTTCTTGGACTCAAGAATTTGAGGAATGCTTTAAGGAGATATATAAGAGGCCTATCACTACACCAGTACTCACACTCTTGATAAGTGGACAACTCTTTGTGGTGTATAATGATTCTTTAATGAAGGGATTAGGATGTGTGATGATGAAAAATGATAAAGTGGTAGCCTATTCCTTAGGGAATATAAAATTACAAGAGAAAAACTATCCCACACATGATTTGGAGATGGCTATTGGGATATTTGCATTGATAATCAAGTGGCATTATCTTTATTGTGAGATGTGTGAGATATATACTGGTCAAAAGAGACTCAAATATATATTCACCTAGAAATATCTTAATATATACATGTGAAGATGGGTAACTCCCATCAACAGTTTTGACTGATTAATCCACTATTATCTGGCTATGGAAAATAATATTGTGACAACTCTAATTAGAAAGGATCCTACATAATTATCACTAATGATAATTGAAATGAATCCAATCTTCTTAGATTTATATAGGAAAACATGTTTATAATTAATGGAGTAACATCATAAATCATTTTATAAATTATTTCTCAACCATACCTTATAGAGAAAATCGATGATTCTCAAAGAAATTATATTGAAATTCAAAAGATGGTATAAGCTATCAGAAATGGGAAATCCTCTATGTTCAATATTGAAGGGGATGGATTTGTAGGATTTGGGACATGATTATGTGTACCATCCAATTGAGAGATAAAGAAGGAGATATTGAATGACTTAAATAGTTCAACATTCTCTATTCATCTAAGGAGCACAATGTTATATCGATATCTCTGAGAGAACCTATTGTGGGACAATACGAAGAAGGTGATTTCTGAGTATACGTCAATGTTCTTGGTATGTCATCATGTGAAGGCTGAATGGAAAAAAATATAAGGGGATGATGCAACCACTACCCATATGAACTTAAAAGTGGGAGAAAATAACCACGGACATTGTCACTAGATTTCCAAGGAAATATAGAGGAAAAAAAACTATATGGGTCCTCATGGATCATCTTACAAAGACAAATCACTTTATCCCAATTCAAGATGATTTCTCATTGGATAAAAGAGCTCATATATATATAAAAGATATTCTATAGCTACATAGAATACCACTTGATATTTTATCCAACAGAGATCCATGATTTTACTCGAATTTTGGGAAAATTCTACAACATTCTCTGGCCACTGAACTAAACATCAGAATGATCGATCAACCTCAAACTGATGGCCAATCAGAGCAAACAATTTAGAAATTAGAAGAAATTTTGTGTAATTTTATATGGAAATCATATGTGGGTGTGACCAACATCTTCCACTAGTTGAGTTATCCTACAATAATATATTCCACTCCAACATCTAAATGACACCATATGAATCCATTTATGGTGAATGGTGCACAACAATGACATGTTGGGATGAAGTCAGTGATCCTAAAATTCTAGGACTTGAAAAGGTGAAAGAAATGGTAGAAAAGGTGAAACAAATTCAGCATCACATCAAGGTAGCCAAAATTCAATAGAATAGTATTATAGTCGATCGTCAATGGGACTTGCGTTAAAATTTCAAGATAGGGTATACCTCTGCATATCTCTGTGGAATACGTTGATGTGGTTTGTTAATAAAGGAAAGCTGATTCCCAAGTACATTGACGCCTTAAAGATTTTTGATTGTGTTGGAGACATGGAAAATCAACTTAAAACATCCACCAAACACGTATAAAGTAGACGACGTATTCCACATATTCCTCTTAAAGAAGTACATTCAAGATCCGTCACTTGTACTATTTTCAGAGGTGTTACAGTTGGTGAATGATATTTCTTATAAGGAGTAACCGGTGAGGATATTGGATCATTTATATAAAGTTATACCTAACAAGACTACTCACCGTGTAAATGTACTATAGTGGAACCATAAGTACAATGATGAGACACGTGTACTCGAGGAATTAATAAAGGAAAATTTCCAACACCTGTTTATGGCTTAGAATGTAAAATGAACTTTCGAGGGATAAATTTCATAAGGGGGGAATAATGCAATGACCCAATGTTTTATAAAGTAATGTCCCTTAATATAAATATAACTTATAGTATAATAATATAATATTACACATAGAACACAATACAAACCATAGAAATGAAGAATGATTAAAATAAAAGTTACCTCTAGAAGCTAAAGAAGGTATACCGATGAAATAATATCTTTACCTTTGGAATAGTAATATTCCCTTTATGAACAGTAAAATATCCAATTCAATAGAAACCATAGTAATGAATGTATAAATAAAGTTTATCCATCTTATAACTGACCATATTTTATAAATAAAATATAGTATAAGTACGAAAATATTTTAAAAATTATTAATTAAGTGTTGGTATTTTTGTATGTCGTGTATATTTAATTAAAATTTAATAATTAATTCAAAAATTTATAAGATCAATTATTTTTATAAAATGTATTCATAAATAACTATTTTTATAAATTATTATTATAAGAAAATTTTAATATTCCTTAGTTAATTTTTTAATGTGTTATAAAAGTCATTTTATTTTTAAAATGTTTATTTTTCACGTAAATTTTGATTTTAATTGAAAATGAAATATTTAATATTTATAAAATTATTTTCATAAATTTGATTTCATTTTTTAATTCTATATATAAATACAATTTTGGGGTGAATTTTTGGAATTTTTCTAAAATACTTGAGTTTTTGGTAAATATTAAAATACGATAATTTACGATAAATGAAAAATAAATTAATTTTTGTATCATGATCGAGTCATGGATGATGTAAATGGAAATTTTTTAAAAATAAAGTTCTTTATTTATTATTTTTGGTTATAATAATCAAGAATATTCATAGTCTTTGAAGTGCAATGTGTTGCATTTGTTGTCAATGAGGCATGAAGTTGTCTTGGAATGAATGGAAGTCAAGGAATGTAAAGATGTGAATGACAAAGGTTGTGATGGTGTTGGTGATTAATGGAAAATGGCCATGGTACTAAGAGGCATGTCACTTAGGAGATTCACTAAGTGGCATAGGAGATTATGGTTGAAACATTCTCCATGCTAAATCAGACGATTGCTGAGCTGATCTTTAAGTTCCAAGAACTTGTATCAACTGGATACAAAGTCACAACAATGATAGAAGACCATGCATTGTCTTCACAATGCATGAGGAGTTGAAAGGAGTTCCATCCACAACTACTAAGTGGATGATGTGCATTAATGAAGTCCATGCACTATCACTCAGTGCATGTGAACATGAAGATGATCCAATTGATCTCTGATTAGATCAATAAAGAACATTGAAGAAATTATGTGATTAAGGAGCTCAGTTGAAGATGAAGACCCTTCATGAATTCCATTACAAAGTGATGAATAAATGTTGAAGAGGAATGGAGGAATTCCTAAGAAGAAGAGATGAGAAGGAAGGAAGAAGGGAGAATGGCTTGGATGATGAATGGCATTTGAAATTTTATATAAATAGGATACTTTGTTTTTTAACAAAGTGTTCAACACTTCATTTGCCAAAAAATTGGCCAGCCAAGGCACCTTGGGGGTTCAACCCCAAGGCATGGGCACTAGGCACCACGCCCGGGTGAACCCGTTTGGCGAGCCAGGGCGGCAGGGCGCACCCAAGGACACCGCATGGGCGCCTGGGGCACGCCCGGAGGAGCGCAGAGGCAGGGGCCGTGTGTAAGCCCCCGAGGGCACGCGGTGGTGAAACCCGCGCACCCGGAGTGCATAGTGGGCGCTAGGAGCGCGCCCGCAGGAGCAGTGAGTGGGCGCAGAGCGCGTACGCAGGGAGAACTCGGTGCGGGGTGGCACCGAGAGGGGAGAAGATGCAATTGAGGAGTAGCGGCGGGCGCTTGGGTGATAAAGCGCGGAAAAACCGCTGGAGAATTCGATGTGGGACGCGCATTTTTTCCGCGGGAGCGATACTGGCCGCACGATCGATCGCGCGCCAGATCTCGGCTGCACATCTGATCCGCGGCGAGATGATTTGATCCAGGCCGTTGAAGATCTGATCCGACGGCTCCCGGCTTATATCCTTCCTCGAGCTCAGCCAAAGGCCACCCGAAGCCACCCGCAGCCTCCGTCGAACCAGGAGAACTCCGAAGATGGTTTTTGAGTTCCCGGCCACCTCCGAGCAAACCGAGACCTCCATTGGGATCGTCTCAATGCACTGAACCCATCCATGCATTAAAATTAGCTTTCATGCAACGAGAAAAGAATTTGGAATTTGGCCGAAGGCAAACCGAAGGTGCCGAGGCCATGGGGTGTTTATGATTTGCATGGATTGGAAGAAAAGAAGGCCGTGCATGCGTTCTAAGTCGCATGCACGTGGAGGAAACCGAAGAAGAGGGAACCCGCGTGAAACAAGAAGAAAAAGTTCAAGATTTGCAAAATCTTGAAAACCCGATAAATTCGGGGATTCAAAGATGTAACTCCGCGGATGTAAAGCACCGCCACTGCCTATAAAAAGAGAGGCCGATGCATTCTAAATGCTTGCTGAAAAACTTGAAAGAAGTCCCGTGAGTGTGCCTCTGTGCCTCACGAAGTTTGGAGCTCCGCGCAACCCACTTGCGCGACGAAGCAGCCCGAAGCCACCCTTGGCTTCGTGAAGTCCCTTTTGCGCATATTTGCGCAAAAGAAGTTGGAGGAGACCCTGCGCGCATCCCTTGTGTGACAGGAAGGACCCGAGGCTGCAAGTACCTTGCGCGCCCTCAAGGGTTGATGAGACCTACGCGCCTTGTCCTTTGTTGAGGCTTGCGCGGCAGTGTTGAGGAAGAGAGGCCACGGCTCATACCTTGTGCAGCTGTTGGAGAAGAAGTTGGCCGCGGCTCAAGCAGACCTTTGCGCGCCTATTTTGAAGGTGGAGTGCATACCTAGTGTGTGTGTGTACAAATGGAGTTCGGGCAGTGTGTGCACAAGAAGTAGAAGGCCGAGGCAGCGCCTCGTGTGTGAACTTTGAGAAGGCCGAACCTTTGTGCCTTTGTGTGCAAAATGAACAAGAGTTGGTCGTAGCCTTGTGTGTGTGCAAGAAGAGAAGGAAGGCCGTGGCTGTGTGTGTGCATAAGGAGGAATACCACACTTTTTTGTGTGTGTGCAATTCAAGTGAAGGCCGAGACTTGCATGCCTTGTGTGCAAAGTGAAGGAGAAAGGCCGTAGCCTTGTGCAACCAAAGAAGACCCGGGCCTTAGTGCCTTGTGTGCACCAAGTGAAGACCACAACAAAGAAGAACACATATTGTGTGTGTGTGCAAGAGGAAGAAACAAGTTGTGTGTGCTAGACAAGAAGAGGCCGAACCTTAGTGTGTACAAAGTGATGTGCACACTTTGAAGAAGAATAAGACCCACACTAAAGAACAACACATTAGTGAGTGTGTAAACAAAAAGAACAAAGTGTGAAGAAGGGAGAAGGTGTGTGATATAATTGATTACACCCTTTGTGGGTCTACTGCACCAAGAAGAGGATAGGAGAAGTGTATGCTTGCATGCATGCACATGCACACGTGAATAAAGCCAAACCAGCTTGTGTGCATTTGAGGAGTCCAAGACCAGTGGTTCTTGAAGAATTGAGAAGGCCATGAAATCATTGCATGAAGAGACAGAGATGCCATGCACTCAGTGCATGAAGTTGATGTGAACTGAGACTGGACCAGACCGAAGATAAAGATATCAATTGTCTGAGTATTCAGTAATTGGAGAGAGGCCAGGTCATCCTTAGAAGAAGGAGATAAATCATGAGCAAGACGAGAAGACCTGTTCACCACAAGTGATCAGAAGAAGAGCAAGGCCAGCAGCCTTTATCCCAGGCTGTTGAGGATACTTGAAGAACTTAAAGTGGAGAAGAGCTACTCGTGTGACTCGAGGAGCCAAGAGAAGACCCTGTGGGACTCAGGGAGAAGAAGTCTTCAGTGGGATTCTGGAGCAGGCCAGTGGGACTCTGGTAACACTGTGGGACGCAGTATAAAGAACCTCTTGTGGGACTCAGGAGAGATACGGTGGGAAGCTGTATCGACCATTGTAATTCTAACAAGTTATAATGGGAGAATCCATGCTGGGAGAGCATGGCAAGGATGTAGGCCTTTGGTGCCGAACCTTGTAAATCCTTGTGTCCTGTGCCTTTTCATTACTACATTATCCGGGAAAGGTTGAGAGATACAAGAAGAGTGGATCGAGGCCTTAACAAGCCATAGAGGTTTAATTGATTAAGAATCAATTAGTAAAAAGTTTTAAAGGATCACTGATTCACCCCCTCCCCCTCTCAGTGATTCACACTGATCTGGGAACTTCAAATGGTATCAGAGGCAGGTTGCCTCTAAAAGATCCAAGGGAGTCTTTATGAAGTGCAAATTTGAGGAAACGAGCGACCAGCCTCAAATGGAGATATCTGCCAAGACTCAGAAAAATAGAAAGAAGAAACAGGCCAAGAAGATGAAGAAAGCCTGTCCTAGCTGTGATGAAGTTGAAACAATGAATGATCTTCAGAGTGCACTCAAATATCTTCAGAAGACAGTCCCCAAGGAAGTGGAAATGTGTATAGCTACAGGCATCCTTGATCTTCAAGAAGAAAAATCACAGTTAGAAGAAGAAGCCAATGCAATGGAAGATCAATTGGCAAAAAGGGTTGGCATAACCAACACTCTCAGAAAGCTGGTGAAGGCTAAAGATGAAACCGTTTCTCTTTGCAATGAAAGATATGAAGACACTACTGAAGAATTTCAAAGAAGCCTTTCTGAGAAAGAATTCTTTATGATAATAGTCAAAGATGTTGTCCATGCACTGGAAAAGAGGCACAAAGTTTCAATGAATGTCAGAGATGCTCAACTTGAAGAAAAAGTAAAATTGGTGAAGGAGTTGGACAATTCATTGCAAGAATTGAAGAAGGTGCATGAAGACCAGATGAAACAACTGGTGGAGAATTGGGAAGGAAAGCTAAGAACTGTTGAGGATGAGAAGAACTCCCTCAACATGAAATACTTAGAACTAGAGGTGATATTGAAAAATCAGCAATCACCCAAAGTCCAAGCCTCCCAGACAGCTGGAAGAAGAAATGTTGCCACTCAAGTGAGCTTTGAGAAGGATGATTCTAAAAGAAAGACATCCTCTAATAAAAGGGCAACATCTTCTAGAAATAAGGTACCATCCATACCATCTTGTACTCATGTTTCTAAATGTGTTTCCACAAAAAGTGCAGGATGGAAGAATGAATCCAAACAAATATGGATGAAGACAGTAAAGAAGAAGAGCTCTCCTGAAACAGCACAACAGGTCAAGAAAAGTACCCTACAATCAGAAGGACTGAAGAGGTCAAGATTCGTGGGACAATGCTGGTGTTGTAACAAGTATGGGCATTGTGCAACGGATTGTTGGTACAATCCACTGAATTCCAAAGCACAGAGGAAGCCCATGCCTAGGGGGAGCAAGCCAGAAGAAAAGAAGCAGCATCCACAGGTCCAGAGACATCTGTTTACTGCAAATAGATTTGGATTACTTGACAACATCTGGGATGGTTGCAAAAGTGGTCAACAATTTGATACATGTCAATCTCTGAATGTATCCAAAGCTGGAAAGAAGAGAAGATCACAGAACCTGGCTAAGAGAGATTCCTTGGGAAGCAAGCATAAGAATGTGGAAGATGCTCCCAAGAAGATTATGAATAAGGAAGAGAAGTCCTTGGAATCTAAATTCAAGAAGGGTGATGCATCCAGAAGGACCACCAAGAAAACATGCTTCTACTGTGGAAAGAAAGGTCATACCATGGATCTTTGTAAAGAAGCCATGAAATGCAATAGAGGCAGACTGAACTCAAAAAGACAATCAATCCAGAAGAAGAAGAAGGGATTGATTGAAAACAAGTTGCCTAAGAGAGGTAGCTTGACAGTATCAAAAGAACCATGTGGAATTTCCAAAACTGAGGCCTCACTTCCAAATGACATGTTTGTCATATGGAAAAATCAGTTGCAACTTGCCAAAGATCTACAGAGAGTTGAAGATGAAGTTCTGGCAATTGCTAAGGCAAAAGGGAAGAAGAAAATTTCACATGAAGATGTATTGAGATCCACACCAGCACAATCATCAATGAAGATCAAATGTGCAAGTGTGAAGACTGGTGAAAATGGGACATCTCGGTTGAGAGAATATTCTCAACCTTGTTGTTCACATTGATGAACCAAGGAGGTTCCATCTTATTCCCTTATACATTGGTATTTACATGTGCTAACATTGCAGGGAATTGAAGATGATGATCATTTCTCAGCTGGAGAATGGTTTGGACAAAATGGAGTGCACCCCTTGAGGGGGAGCCAATCTGAAGAAGATGGCATTCTTAGATTAATACCATCTTGAGAAAAGTGAAGGTATTCCAATCATACTTTCATCCCTTGTTTCTTAATTGAGTTTATCTTGTCAATTAAGGGGGAGTATGGATTGAAGACAAATGGATGAAAGGGGGAGCTTTATCTTTGCACCTGAACTTTCTAATGAGTTTTGTGAAGCATGTGCAGGATTTAGAAAATTCATTGTTATATCTGAAAAATTTCAAGCCCCTAAGCATGATCTCACATGTGTAGAGAATTGTGGACAGCATTGAGTTCCTTAGTTACATCACTCTTGTTTTCTACACCGGGTTAGCCCAAGTTGACTTAGAGTCAATTTACTAAAGGTTCTTTGCTAAAGAGAGCATGTGACATCATCCCTCTCCTAGTGTTTTTCAAGAAGATACTTTTCAATGGGAGGAAGATATTTTTGGAAGAGAACCACACCACACCTTTGCATTTGATTGCCAATAAGGGGGAGAAAATATTGGCACACATATTGACCCATTCATATGTGCTGAAGGAGTGTATTGACAACAAATACAAAGGGGGAGATTGATGTGCAATGTGTTGCATTTGTTGTCAATGAGGTATGAAGTTGTCTTGGAATGAATGGAAGTCAAGGAATGTCAAGATGTGAATGACAAAGGTTGTGATGGTGTTGGTGATGAATGGAGAATGGCCATGGTACTAAGAGGCATGTCACTTAAGAGATTCACTAAGTGGCATAGGAGATTATGGTTGAAACATTCTCCATGCTAAATCAGACGATTGCTGAGCTGATCTTTAAGTTCCAAGAACTTGTATCAACTGGATACAAAGTCACAACAATGATAGAAGACCATGCATTGTCTTCACAATGCATGAGGAGTTGAAAGGAGTTCCATCCACAACTACTAAGTGGATGATGTGCATTAATGAAGTCCATGCACTATCACTCAGTGCATGTGAACATGAAGATGATCCAATTGATCTCTGATTAGATCAATAAAGAACATTGAAGAAATTATGTGATTAAGGAGCTCAGTTGAAGATGAAGACCCTTCGTGAATTCCATTACAAAGTGATGAATAAATGTTGAAGAGGAATGGAGGAATTACTAAGAAGAAGAGATGAGAAAGAAGGAAGAAGGGAGAATGGCTTGGATGATGAATGGCATTTGACATTTTATATAAATAGGATACTTTGTTTTTTAACAAAGTGTTCAACACTTCATTTGCCAAAAAATTGGCCAGCCAAGGCACCTTGGGGGTTCAACCCCAAGGCATGGGCACTAGGCACCACGCCCGGGGGAACCCGTGGGGCGAGCCAGGGCGGCAGGGCGCACCCAAGGACACCGCATGGGTGCCTGGGGCACGCCCGGAGGAGCGCAGAGGCATGGGCCGTGTGTAAGCCCTCGAGGGCACACGGTGGTGAAACCCGCGCACCCGGAGTGCATAGTGGGCGCTAGGAGCGCGCCCGCAGGAGCAGTGAGTGGGCGCAGAGCGCGCCCGCAGGGAGAACTCAGTGCGGGGTGGCACCGAGAGGGGAGAAGATGCAACTGAGGAGTAGCGGCGGGCGCTTGGGTGATAAAGCGCGGAAAAACCGCTGGAGAATTCGATGTGGGACGCACATTTTTTCCACGGGAGCGATCCTGGCCGCACGATCGATCGCGCGCCAGATCTCGGCCGCACATCTGATCCGCGGCGAGATGATTTGATCCAGGCCGTTGAAGATCTGATCCGACGGCTCCCGGCTTATCTCCTTCCTCGAGCTCAGCCGAAGGCCACCCGAAGCCACCCGCAGCCTCCGTCGAACCAGGAGCACTCCGAAGATGGTTTTTGAGTTCCCGGCCACCTCCGAGCAAACCGAGACCTCCATTGGGATCGTCTCAACGCACTGAACCCATCCATGCATTAAAATTAGCTTTCATGCAACGAGAAAAGAATTTGGAATTTGGCCGAAGGCAAACCAAAGGTGCCGAGGCCATGGGGTGTTTATGATTTGCATGGATTGGAAGAAAAGAAGGCCGTGCATGCATTCTAAGTCGCATGCACATGGAGGAAACCGAAGAAGAGGGAACCGGCGTCAAACAAGAAGAAAAAGTTCAAGATTTGCAAAATCTTGAAAACCCGATAAATTCGGGGATTCAAAGATGTAACTCCGCGGATGTAAAGCACCGCCTCTGCCTATAAAAAGAGAGGCCGAGGCATTCTAAATGCTTGCTGAAAAACTTGAAAGAAGTCCCGTGAGTGTGCCTCTGTGCCTCACGAAGTTTGGAGCTCCGCGCAACCCACTTGCGCGACGAAGCAGCCCGAAGCCACCCTTGGCTTCGTGAAGTCCCTTTTGCGCATATTTGTGCAAAAGAAGTTGGAGGAGACCCTGCGCGCATCCCTTGCGCGATAGGAAGGACCTGAGGCCGCAAGTACCTTGCGCGCCCTCAAGGGTTGTTGAGACCTGCGCGCCTTGTCCTTTGTTGAGGCTTGCGCGGCAGTGTTGAGGAAGAGAGGCCGCGGCTCATACCTTGTGCAGCTGTTGGAGAAGAAGTTGTCCGCGGCTCAAGCAGACCCCTTGCGCGCCTATTTTGAAGGTGGAGTGCATACCTAGTGTGTGTGTGTGCAAATGGAGTTCGGGCAGTGTGTGCACAAGAAGTAGAAGGCTGAGGCAGCGCCTCGTGTGTGAACTTTGAGAAGGCCGAACCTTTGTGCCTTTGTGTGAAAAATGAACAAGAGTTGGCCGTAGCCTTGTGTGTGTGCAAGAAGAGAAGGAAGGCCGTGGATGTGTGTGTGCATAAGGAGGAATACCACACTTTTGTGTGTGTGTGCAATTCAAGTGAAGGCCGAGACTTGCATGCCTTGTGTGCAAAGTGAAGGAGAAAGGCCGTAGCCTTGTGCAACCAAAGAAGACCCGGGCCTTAGTGCCTTGTGTGCACCAAGTGAAGACCACAACAAAGAAGAACACATATTGTGTGTGTGTGCAAGAGGAAGAAACAAGTTGTGTGTGCTAGACAAGAAGAGGCCGAACCTTAGTGTGTACAAAGTGATGTGCACACTTTGAAGAAGAATAATACCCACACTAAAGAACAACACATTAGTGAGTGTGTAAACAAAAAGAACAAAGTGTGAAGAAGGGAGAAGGTGTGTGCTATAATTGATTACACCCTTTGTGGGTCTACTGCACCAAGAAGAGGATAGGAGAAGTGTATGCTTGCATGCATGCACATGCACATGTGAATAATGCCAAACCAGCTTGTGTGCATTTGAGGAGTCCAAGACCAGTGGTTCTTGAAGAATTGAGAAGGCCATGCAATCATTGCATGAAGAGACAGAGATGCCATGCACTCAGTGCATGAAGTTGATGTGAACTGAGACTGGACCAGACCGAAGATAAAGATATCAATTGTCTGAGTATTCAGTAATTGGAGAGAGGCCAGGTCATCCTTAGAAGAAGGAGATAAATCCTGAGCAGGACGAGAAGACCTGTTCACCACAAGTGATCAGAAGAAGATCAAGGCCAGCAGCCTTTATCCCAGGCTGCTGAGGATACTTGAAGAACTTAAAGTGGAGAAGAGCTACTCGTGTGACTCGAGGAGCCAAGAGAAGACCCTGTGGGACTCAGGGAGAAGAAGTCTTCAGTGGGATTCTGGAGCAGGCCAGTGGGACTCTGGTAACACTGTGGGACGCAGTATAAAGACCCTCCTGTGGGACTCAGGAGAGATACGGTGGGAAGCTGTATCGACCATTGTAATTCTAACAAGTTATAATGGGAGAATCCATGCTGGGAGAGCATGGCAAGGATGTAGGCCTTTGGTGCCGAACCTTGTAAATCCTTGTGTCCTGTTCCTTTTCATTACTGCATTATCTGGGAAAGGTTGAGAGATACAAGAAGAGTGGATCGAGGCCTTAACAAGCCATAGAGGTTTAATTGATTAAGAATCAATTAGTAAAAAGTTTTAAAGGATCACTGATTCACCCCCTCCCCCTCTCAGTGATTCACACTGATCTGGGCACTTCAGTCTTGATAAAAGTATTAAACTAATGATTAAAAAAATGGGGAACCCCTCATCTTCTCCACTATAAATACCAACCATCTTTACCTATTCTCTTCACTCTACGGAAGCCTTTTTCCATGTATAATTTTTTTCTAAAATATCCTCCCGATCTTCTACCTACATAAATCAGCCTTTGGTCTATTAAAAAGGCCAAATATTATCTTCTAAATATTCTTTCAAGGATTTATATTCAAGAGGTAAATTTCTCTTTTTCATTTCTTTTATTTTCACTCAAGTTCCTTTCTTTCTATTTCATTCATCACCTCATTTCATCCAAATGTTATTATAACTATACTTATATACATGTACTGATTGTTTTTGTGATAATGCAATAATTCATCATCATATATTCTTTCCCCTCCTTTAATACTAGAAATGAAAACACCATCTGAGATGTGTTAATTTATCTCATTCCAGGATGAAAAGTTTTTAATTTCTATTACCAACTTCACTTATGTTCATGACACCATTTTTATGGTTTAACCAAAATATAATATATGTAATATGTCTAATTTAATGTTGTGGAATATTTTGTACACATGAAATTAAATTATAAATCAAAATGTGTTCCTTGTTATTAAAAACCGCCAATTAACCAAAAATGTTATAATTACATTTTTAAATAATGATTCATCTTCACTTCAAATAACCAAATGAATTTTAGAACCATGATTTTCAATAATGGCATATAACTCAATTTTTTTACAACAATTCTCATATTAAATGTTGATCCTAATTTGTATATAAATAAACCAATCATGAAAACTGAGGAAAAAATGCTCTAAAATAATGAAATTGAACCTCTTAACCAATAAAAAAATTCCATGAATGAAATTAATAGGGCTATAATAAAACAATTTAATGAATAAAAGGATATTTAAATATTAATCAATTAATTTAATCATATTATATATATATTAAGATCATGTGAAGGACATAATCAAACTTAAGGTATGGGATTCTACCTGAACATCCAATATTCATTCGGGTTGATCTATATTTCTTTTTAGCCAAATGAGGTTATCAATTATTTTTTATGTGGATAATATAAATTTTGTTTACATTTCACAAAATCATGTATAATTATCCATTCATCATTATCTTTAAGGTATTTACATGTTTTTAAGTGCTTCACTCCTCAGTACTTCTCGATATGCAAACCCGTTTAAGGGAACTTCCAAAAATTTACCCATTTTCAAGTAAAATATATAATCTATTTTAATAAACCATTGTATTTATAAAATCTATATTTTTATTATTAATAACTTCTTGTTTCACGTTTGGTATTATATAAATAATTAAACCATTTTTTATTTTAAACGCTCATTAGTATTTTCCATAAAATCACACTAAAATGTTTTAATGCTAAAATTTCTTAAATACTATTTTTACATGTTATCAATTATATTTTAGATAAATTACCATGATATATGTATATTTTCAATTATTAACGTCCATGTTTGTTCTGATTCCTTTATTTCATTGACACTTGTATGATACACCCATTAATTATGCTTTGTGACATGATTATGATACCCATTGCTTTCCATGGGCACCCATATGTTTATATACGATTTATTATGTATGATTATGTATGTGGAAAGAATATTCAAGAACATGATATGATTGGTGTGTCCAGACAAGTCTCCATTGTATTGGGAATAACTTTGTCTCATGAGTCATTATGTACAATGGTCATGGAGGTTAGCCTTGACTCGTGCTACCATGTGGAACAGTCTTGGTGGTTAACCATAACTTGTGATGCTCTATATGAAATAGTCCTTGAATCATGACAATGTCATGTTTTATATTTCTTTAACATTACTATGAATCCTTTTTTATTTGAATCCGTGTTTATATTTCATTATTCTATATGTTCCATGACTTTAAATATCCTTATGTCATGGTTTCTAACCCATGTAATGAAGATTTATTCTCATTTTCATTATCTCATCCCTTTGTCCATGTCATCCCCATGTTACCCTATGAAAATATACGATCACAATGTAATTTATGAGATCTTTATGAAGATTAAATAATGAAATGTTTTATTTAGTTCCATGTTTTCATTTTATGTACCTTATCTCCCAAGACACAATACATTACGATCCTTGACTTTTAATATTTTCTTAAAATCATGTAATGATATCTATAAAAGGATGGGGTTGTAATAAGTTTTATTTGAAAGATAATTATCTTTACAAAACATAATATTAAATTCTTAAATTTTATATTCATATTGTATTGAAAATTATTCATGTATAAGTAAAATATTTGTTGTGTATGAAATTCCATAAACATAATTCAGAACCAAATGGTCTGGTAGCATTCATTACAAAATTACAGTTTCACAAGAACCATTTAGATGAAAAAAATATCATGCTATTCTATACATTATTGTCATTATAATACTTTCTTATAATCTTGGAGAACACTACTTTACTTCTATTATTGTTTCATAATTTCCTTGATTCCCTTATTTAAGAAAAATATGTAAGGACATACAATATATAAGTCTAAATAGAATAAATGAATTATTACATTAAATGATGAACATAAATGAAATATATTCTTAAATATTATTGTTCTTCAATTAATTACATTTTATATTATAGTGACCGATATTTATATATAGGAAGATAATAACCACATATTTAATTATCTCTCTATATATCATTAGTTTCATAGAAAGGAATTGAGAAGGTGCCTTTGGTAGCATACTTGAAAGATGATTTTTCACATTTTCCCACTTTTTGTTCTGATTTAAATTTAAATGATTTTATTTATTTAATTTCTCATGTTCTTGGAAGACCTGTACAAAAATATATCCATGTTTTATAACGAAACTATTTATCTGATAATGCTCAATGAATCCAGAGAAACATAGTAGTAAATATGGGAGATTAATATGAACTATATGTTCTTGATTATACTTGATTCATAAATCATATATTCATTCATTGTGATTTATCATTTTGAGTAAATGATGTAGCACCATGAGATTTTATGTTATAAGTGTGCTTTAAATAAATTTAATTACTTCATTAGCTTAGAATACACTTAACTCCGAGTCTAAATGAAATATAATATAGTATAGCATTATA
This sequence comes from Viscum album, assembly GCA_963277665.1. Taxonomy (NCBI): domain Eukaryota; kingdom Viridiplantae; phylum Streptophyta; class Magnoliopsida; order Santalales; family Viscaceae; genus Viscum; species Viscum album. Next base: position 1,442,759,913 of record OY728159.1, read on the forward strand.
ACGCAGATGTAAAATTTGTGTTTTTGAATATGAATAAGGAAATAATAAAATGTATATAGTTTATAGAGGATTAAAATAAATGTATTTCTTATAAATTTATTATAGATGAAAATAGAAATCATTTGAATGCAAGGGAAATGTTTTTCTGAAAACTATTTTTATTCGCATACATTTTTTTCTCCATAAAATAAATTAGTAACTATAGGTGAATGATATTATTGAAATTTATATATAATATATTCAAAAAAAGTTTTATAATTCTCCTAATCTTTTTTTCTAGGAATGGGATAAGAATAAATCCAGTTTTATGTTTAAAAACTGTATTTTTCTAAACAACGGTTTCATCTCATTTTGTATGATTATTTTAAAATTATATTTTTTCCACATTTAGACAAAATAATTTGATAATTGATATTAATTATTGAAACCAAAATGTCAAAATTATATTACATTTATGTTTTGATAATTTTTTTACAAAGATTAATGTTATGATAAATGGTAAAAAATATTGATATTTTTAATTGTGTTTTCAATTAAAATATTTAAAAATTATAGTTTGTTTTAAAATTGTTTTATTTTTTTTAAATTATATTATTATTAATAAAAATATGTGAATTTAATTTGATAACATTTATTCCATATTTTTAATTAATAAAATTAATATTATTTAACAAGTTCAACATAATGTTTTTCATATTTAATAGTAAAAATAGTAGAAAAATAATTATTATGATTATGGTTAAAGAATTTTTACTGGTGGTTAACATGAAATGATAAGAGTTAAAATGTCATAAAAACATGATGAGATCCTATTTATTGGTTTTATTTAATACCTATACTTATTAAATTTAATTACGAGCCATTTTGGAGGATATTCCCAAAGAAAGTGACTTGACATTATTGAAAAACATTGAAAAATTACAAGTACTCCACTAACCTAAATTATAATGGGGCACCAACTCCCTTTATTTATTCAAAGTTAAATATATTTTTGGTTTATAAAATAAGTATTAGAATACCTTCCTTACACATTTAACCATGACCTAAAATCTATGGTTTGATCAGAAACCTGTCTTAAGAAGGATTTATGTATAAACCTAAGAGGTTTTCAGAAGAAGTAGTGTAGTTATTAAACAAGAATTTTTATTCTATTTATAAATATATATCCTAAAAATATTCTACAACCAGAATTAAATGATAAACCCAATATCTCAAATATAATGATATTTTATTATGTTATTTTCATTACTAACATCTTTTCCCTCTTCAATAAAATGGGAAATGAAATTGCCGATCTCGTGTTGGGAAGACTACAGCCTCATGAACCGATGGAACTAATTTTGTTTAATCACCTATCAAATATGGGTATGGGTATGGATTTAATGTTTTTATATCATATTTATTACCATTTTATTATTCTAAAATTAAAATATCATATCTAACTTATTACATTCCAATCCATTGGAAAATGATAATGTCGCTCATGCGTACGTGTGGACAACCACCTCCATGAAGTGATGGGATTCATTTTTATTTTATTCTTTACATTAAAGGTAAGAATTATATACATGATTAAAATAATTTAATTTAATATATAATACTGATATTAGAAAGGTGAATTTTTATATTTCATTTTTTTTATCTGTTGAAAATTTAAAATAACATTCTTTCATAAATATGTCCTACTATCTCCATGAACGATGTAATTCATTTTAATATCTATATTTTTTGTAGATGAATGTAAAATTTTATAAAATTAATATATATGTTATTTAAATTATTATTAAAATTAATTAGTTGATTTAACATTGATAAATGTACATGGATCAAAAATATCGAACCAAAACATACATGAAAAATAAAGAAATTATCACACGGAGCCATGATTTTAATAAAGAATTGATAATAAATAAGAGATAAAATATTTTAATTAAATCATATGGATTATGATATATATTAGTATGGGATTGTAATAAATATATAATAAAATTATATTTTTAACATAGTATGTTCCAACACGTTCAAATGAAGTCAGAGCTGAGGCAATATATTTATGTTGCAATCTGATTTTGTGTGATTTTGTTTTTTATGATGAACATTCTTGATCTATATCTCAAGATTTCATTTTAATTTTATTATACTTGGTTTATTTATAGTGATTATATTTTCTTCTTTTCATTTTCCATCCTTTATTAAATTAGGAGAATATAAACTATTTTTAATCAAAACCAAAATTATTTCCATTTTCAGTCAAAAATCATTTTTCTTCTATATTGATGTATTTCAAAAATATTTTTAGGAATTTTTTAAATATTAAACTATTATTTTTAGAAGTAATTATTTAAAAGTTTTCTAAACATAATTTTTCAGTGGTAATTTTCTTTTTCAATTTCCAAATATGGTACCTTTTGATTTTCTCTACAAATGTGGGAAATTAATGTCTAAAGTTTTCTTATACAATATGAAAATAGTTTCATTCCATTACGAATACTGAATTATTAGAAGCATTATTTATATTTTTTTCAATGTACTTTTTAATGGAAAATCTTTCCTTAACATTTGGGAAATTTTATATTTTAAAATGATGATTTCAAATTGAGAAGGATGTTTTCTCTAAGAAATTTTCCATCGATCATTTAAATGAACCTTTCATCTATGATGACAACCTTTGAAGTGAGTTATGAAATATTGGGGTCATGATAGAAAGATACTGTCCTTAATATTTCTATGTATGGTTTATTATTATGAATGAAATATGATTATAAAACATTATATTTTCCATAGGTTATGGTATGATGAAATCATTATAAAACCCATTTCTTTTCCATGGGGTATGATATGAAATTTTTTTCCTAAACTTATGTCACACGTATATCTTATTTTTATTATGTGATGGATGGATTTGGAATTATATAACCATCTAATGCATTGGCTAAAGAGTTATATCTCTTGATATAAATAATATTGATATGGTGAGTAATTCCAGTTCATTAAGGGACTATGTCCACTCTGATAGTCTTGGGAGTAAACCCCAACTAATATGATGGAATGGGGAGTGAACCCAAGACACTGTGATAATTTTTTTGTGATCTTGACTACTAAGGGAATGATTTTTTATTCTTTTCTGTATGATAAAAACTTATTTCTTATACCAATGTAACACTATTATTGCTTATGTTCTTCGATTCCTTTATGATTCATTCCATATGTACTACCTTGCTTTATCCCCCAACACTATATTTTGAACTATGTTATACAAGGTGTGGGTTTCACATGTTAATATCTTGTTATCATAATCTTATTTTCATGTTATATTTAATTTATCATTAATATCTCCCTTATTTACACTTACTGAGCAACAATGATCACCCATTCATATATATATTTTCCCATGGGTTTGAAGAAATATTTTAAGTGTTATGTGTTTAAGAAGGTTTATAATTACGAAGTACTATATGGGAGGACATTGGGGTTATTTTATGAACTAGTTTTCTATGTATCTATGTTTCAAAATACACAAGACATATATGAATCAGGAATGGATAGTAATGTTATTCAATGAATATTTTTATACTAATATGTAATATTTATGAATGAAAATATTGGATCACTATAGTTGTTTTGAGATCAATGATTAGTGAATATTTGGAAACATGGATGAGGCAAATTTCGTAAGAAATAATAGAATAATTCAATGTGTAGAATAATATTCTATGTTAAGATAAAAAGAAGTGAAATTTTCGTATAAATATATCCTTATGTTTATAGTACATGTGGGGGTTGTTTTGGTTCATATGCATGTAGGTTTAATAACCCTAAATGGGTTGGTCGAGTATATATAATCCATCATTCATGGGCATAGTGAGTGTGCCCCTAATGCACTTGTTTTTTTACAAATCTCATTGTATTTGTTTTGTTTAATTCAAAATTATTTATCAACAATTATTACTCATTTAAATATATTATAATCATGGACATATTTGTCTAAATGTAAGGTATCATAGAATTAAAATAACCTATCATGATTTATATATCATATAAAAGATTTTTCATGATTATGTGATTTTAATTTATGATTAGTGCTTATCACAATTTGATTTTTTGTTTTAGTCAGTGGATAGTACTCCAAGGAACCATGTTAATGATGTATGTGATAGAAAATGCTATGATTTTCCTATAAAGAAACCAAATTTTATTAGTGATGGAATGAAAAGTCTCATTTCTATTATTACCGAATTTTCTCAAGTAATGAATCATTCTAATGTTCTAAATGTGAAAAATAGATCAGAACATTATTTTGAGTCATTCATGTGGAAAGACCCACCTTTTTAGTGGAATTATTGATCCACTTATCACTGATTATTGGATAATTAATATTGAAAATATTTTATTCATTATCTAGTGTTTAGAACATTAATTTTTTTGGTTTTTCTATCATTTGGAAGGAGAGACAGATCTATGGTGGACACTTACCAAGAATATGTGGAAATATGAAGAAATTAACACCATTGAATGGGATGAGATTAAAATATATATTTTTCAATAAGTACAATCCTTTTATTATTTGTATGATAATGGAGAAGGAATTACATGATCTAAAACATAAAGACGATTAATCTATTGGAACATATGAGGAAAATTTTAAAATACTAACAAGGTACACTTCTAGTATTGCTAACTGACATGAATGTAAGGTTGAAAAATTCTTCTGTCTCTTAATATAAAGTCTCTAAGGGTAATTATACATATGTTACATCAGTATTTATGAAGAAATAATTTTTTGTTCTCTCAATGTGGGAATTGAGAATGGAGTTCCCCACAAATATCATAGTTTAGATTACATGAAAAAATGGAATTCAAAAAAAAATCTAAAAGCTAGAGAGGGAATAGGATGATCTTTCCTTCATACTCGAAGTGTACAAGGAAGAATGGAAGAAATTATCCTAAATGGAATGGAATTTTATTATGTATATAAATTAATTTCATAAGGAAATTGAATGATAAACTAATATAATGATGTTTTCTAATGATACAAATCGAGAGAAATAACAACGGAATGATCCATCCACAATCCAATTTTTTAAATTAATGGAGTATAGAAATTATGCTGACCAGATCTCAACATTGAAGGTTAATGATTATGATCGATTCCCATTACCTCTTAAGAGTATAGATAACAGGAAATATCTTTCATTCTCTATTACCTATGTGGGTATGATAACAAAGTGATGGTGGGGTATGATAACAAAACGGTGAATGGTACACTTACTATCCACTATAGACCTATTAATACCTTAAAGAATTAAATATTCCACTATTTAATATTTAAATAATTTGATAATGTTATCCAAAAACCACCCCAATAATTAAATGTTAAATTTTATGTAAAAACTCTTAATGATACGATGATTATATCTCATGACAATGAATTTTATCCATTTTATGTTGGTGGAAATGTGCTACATGAAATTATTGTTAATCAACCTATAATTGAATTTGATATCATTATGTACATGGAATGGTTTTATTTACAAAATCCAACATAATTTTTCAAGGAAGTGAATTCACATTTGATATTCTAAACTGAAATATGATCATATATTTTTGCAACAAGAGATATTAAACTCATATAGAAATTACATCCCTTTTATGGGTCTTGATTCAAATTCAAAATGGGTATTTATCATATATGGTTAGAGAGTAACACTTCATTAAAGAAATTACTATTGTTTTAGAGATTATTGTTGTATTTCTGGAAGTGATTCCATGTTTTCCTATGAATCATGAAGTTTACTTCTTAATAAAACTCATACCTGATACTACACCAATTTCAATGAATCCATATAGAATGGTTCGACTGAGTTTTATGAAGTAATGGATAAACCCTAGGAGAATCTTGATATGAGATTTATTCAACCAATTGCACCACCATGGTGTGAAAATATTCATTTTTTGACAATAAAGTCAGGTTAGTATGTCTTTTCAGTGATTATCAGTAACATAAAGAGATCATGAACAAGAATTTGTATCATCTACACAATATTAATGGTTTGTAAGATCAATCATAGGGAGATCAGTATTTTTCAAAGATTGACCTCTGATCCGGATTCTATTACTGTAGAGTTTAAAGAGATGTCGAACCTAAGAACAACATATACATAAGGTATGGACACTATGAATTTATATTGATGACATTCAGTGTTAATAATATTCCCACTATCTTTATGGAAATAGTTAATAGTGTCTTTAGAGATTACCTTGATCATTTTGTGATAGTGATTAAAGATTAGATTTCTATATAATCAATGTCAGAGGAAGATTATAAAGATAACCTGATGATCATACTCAAGTCCCTAAGGAAGTATAATTTGCATGAAATTTTTAAAAAGTTTGAATTTTGGGAAATTATTTTCATTTTAGGACATATAATATTGAAAAAGGGTATATATGTGGATCCTTAAATGAAAGAAGATATTAAATTTTGGTCTCGACCAACCAACAAAACTATGATCAGAGGTTTTCTTAGTTTTATGGATCTTATAAATTATTTTTAGATAATGTTTCAAAAATATAAAATCTAGTAAAATTTTTAAGTTAGAAATAATCCTTCTTGATCTTGTTGGATGAGTTTGAGGAAAATTTCTTGGAACTATAGAGATGTTTTGCCAGTGTTCTAGTTATTAATTTACCCTATAGTGGAGAAGGGATTGTGATCTATAATTACACATCGAATAAGGGACTTAGATGCATACCTTGGAATAACGATATAGAGATATATTATGCCTCATTTTAATTGATGTTTTATGATAACAATTACTAATATCATGACTTGGATTCAACTTTAGTAAATTTTTAATTAAATATGTAGAGGAATTTTATTTATAGATAAATGTGTGATATATATACAAAAAATAAAATTTTAAGGAAAATATTTAATTATAATGAGTTGAATATTATTTAGAGAAGATGATATTAGTTGATTATAGATTATGAATGATTAATACGTTACTACCTTTGGAAAGTGAACAAGTCATAAAATGATCTAAATTATAAGGACCACACTAGGATATCAATGTTGAGGATAAAAATTATAAAATTTTATTTTTCCTTTTAAAACGACGGATATAGAAACCTTGAACTACGATGATAGAAGGATATGGTTAAAGAACCATGTATGTGTTCATTCAAAATTAGATTTGAAGAAGGATCTTTTGAATAAGTCTCATAGTTCATCATTCTCTATTCATCATGAAAGGATGAAGATTTATAGAGATCTAAATTCATGTTTCTACTATGACAATATGACGAGAGACATTGATGAGTTTGTATCTTAGTTTTCTGTATTTCAGCATTTTATGGTTGAGATAAATAATTATAAGGTGATATTGCAACAATTTTCCCTAATAGAATGGATGTGGGAAACCATCACAATAGATTTTTTCATCAGAATTCCTAAAATATATGATGTCCATAATGCTATTTGTGTTTTAGTTGATCAAATTAGTAAGTCAAAGCACTTCATTAATATCAATGAATATATCTATCTTGATAATATTTCCACAATATACATTAAATAAGTGGTAATATTTCATGGATTATAACATTTTATAATATGTAACAGAGATCTGACTTTTCTTTAGATGTTATAGAGAATACTTTTGTAGGATTTGGATATAGAGATAAGTTTTAGTATTACTCACCATAATTAGAAATTTTATCTTTATAATATAACCATTAAAAATATAGAAGTTATGATGACTTCTAGTTATATGGATTTGAATGGTGGTTGGGATAATCACCTTTCTCCAGTCAGGTTTTTTTTTTCAATTATAGCTTCCACTTGATCACTTGGATGGATCATTTTGAATCCCTATATAGATATATACATAGAACTCCAATGTTTTGGGATAATGTTTTATAAGTAAATCTATTAGGACATGATCTAGTTTTGAAAAAGGTCGAGAAATTAATATCCATTTTATAATGCATCATGATAGCTTAGAGTTGACAAAACATTTATGCAGAAAATTGTCGGTGTTATCTAGAATTTGAATTTGGTAAGAAGGCACTTCTATGAATTTATATATGGAGTAAGGTTATGAGATTAAGAAATATTTGAAAGCTAAAACATAGTTATATTTTAACTTTTGATATTCTTGACTGATTATGGATGGTATTTTTTCACTTGGGGCTTCCACCGAACCTCACTCATGTTGACGAAATGTTTCATGTATCTCTATTGAGGAAGTACATACCTGATCCATAAAATAAACTAAAATTAGGTTAAGTTATAATGGGGAATCAAGTTTCATTTCAATAAATTCCAATAAAAATCATGGATCATAGAGACAATGTTATAAAAAACAAGATTACTCACCTAGTTAAAGTTCACTAGAGGAATTAGAAATTTTAGGATGTTATGTGGGGATGTGAGGATGTGCTGAAGTAAATATATACTTATTTTATGTATTATATTAAAAATGTTTTGAGAGTGAAATTAATTTGATGGGAGTTAGAAAATAGTACCCCAATATTTTATGATATTTTTTTTAAAATAAATTTAATCTCTTTGAGATCTTGCGATACATGAGACCCCAACTCTAGATGAGATGTAATATAATATAACATTAGAACCCCAACATTAAATTGTTGTGCATGAATTGGAAAAAAATAATGAAAAATATATGGTTTAAACATGTATAAAACATTCAGTAGTTATAAATTGACCAGATATGGAAATATAAATCATTTGAAAGTGTGAGAAATGTTTCATTTGAAAATATGTTTTTTTGTGCGTGTAATGTGTTTTTATATTAATAAATTAAATTTATCACTATAATTGACAGATTTTAATGAAATTTATATATAATATACTTAGTACAATGTTTTATCATTCATCTAATATATTTTTCTTGTTATTATATAAGAATAAATGTAGTATTATACTTAAAATATGAATTTATCATAAAACATGGTTTAATTATTTTTTGTAGGATTATTTTAAAATACTTTTTTTCCTGTTTTTACAGAATTATTTTAAAAGATAAATTTTATTTTTACATTAACAAACGTAAATTATCTTATAGTAATTTTTATTGTTTTCTAAAAAGTTTACTTTTTCTATGAATAATGAGAATCAATAATTTTTATTAATCATTATCTTTTCATTTAATGAATTTTAAAAGTATCATTTTCTATTAAAATGGGTTTAAAAGTAAAACAATTTCAACTACAATATTATTAACAAAATTTAGATCATTATTATCAATTCAATGTTTATTTTTGATATAAAAATTTTTAATATTATATAGAACCTCTTCTTTGGTAAATTTTTTTTCATTACATTTTCTGGTTTAATTTTAAATTAAATTCTAAAACTTATATGAATTGTATTTGATAAAATGGATTTTATATTTAGAATAAAATTCAATAATTATTTTATATTTAATTTGACTTAATTTTTTTTAAAATTAATAGTAACATTAAAAAATTAATTAATATGGTTAAGGTTAATAAATGTTTTATGAAGGTCAGACTAAAAGGATAAGGGTTAAAATGAACCAAAAACATGATGAAATACCATTATTTTTTTGATTTCAATCCTATGATTTTAATATTTTAATATGGGAAATTTTTTATCCTTTATTCCACAATGTGTCTTAACTTATTGTAAAAATTTGAAAAATTACTAATGTGCCACTCACCTCAATTATAAAAGGAAACCTCTTACATCCACTTATTAAAAAATAGAGCCATTTTCATCCAAAACCTAGCCAAATATCATCCCTAAATCACTACTCTGGATATAGATTCCCTTGTTTGATCATAAAACCAACCTAGGGGTCTTTTGGTATAAATAGGTTGTCTAAAAAATAGTTATAGTTCTTAACCATGCATTTGAGATTTATTTCATGATCTAAATCCTTAAATTATTATTCAATGACACCGAATTAATATCACAGTTATCTGAAAAATACTTATATTTCATTATGTTAATGGAATTACCTATATCCACTTCCTCTTCAATCAAATGGGAAATAAAACCATTGATTGTGTGTATGACACACTACAACCTCAAAAGCCCTTGTAATTATTTTGTCATTACCTACTCTCATGGTTAGATATAACGGTGGATTTGATGTTTAGGTATGATTTTTATGACATAATTATTATTCTTGAATGATAATATTTTATCTAACTTATTTTCTTTCAATTCACTGGAAAATGATAGCGTTGCTCATGCATACATGTGGACTATCACTACTACAAAGCAAAGAGTTTCTTTTTTATTTTTTACTCTACATAGATGGTAATATGGATAAATTTTATGGATATACATGATGTATATTTTATAATAATTATCTAGTAAAATTTAATTATAAGTTACATATCGTTCATACAATATTTTGATAAATGAAAATAGCTCTCATGCATACATATGACCTACTCTATCAATGAATGATGCGATTAATTTTCTATATATCACTTTTATGAATGAATCTAAATATGTATAATTAATATATATGATATATATATGATAATTAATATTTTTAGGTTATTTTACCTTGATTAAATCATAATGATCAAAATTATTTACCCAAAACATACATGAGAAATGAAGTAGTTATCTACATGAATAGTGATTTTAGTAAAAAATTATTAATAAATTGGCGATGAATGGTTAAAAGTAAATCATATAGAGTATTATATATATGATTTTGGTCATGGAATATATGTATATTAAATGCATATTCATTATACTTGAGGTCAGAACTTGTATGGAGGATGTGAGGCCCGAGGTAAGGGATTTACATTACAAATATCATTATTTTTTAAGATTGTTTATGATTAAGGATATGATGATGAAATTTAATTATTTATCTCTAATGGTTACCATGAGTATATTTTTCCTCTATTTATTTCTATAGATTTCATTTTTTCCTTTCTTTTTCGTGCTTTATGAAATCACATGACTGAAGTAATACTTTTAATGAAAATAAACATTATTTCTCTCATAGGTATAACATCTAATAATTCCATATCCATGTTTTATATAAATATATACATGAATTTTATTATTATTCATCTATAATTGTTTAAAATAATTTTTACAGTGATTTTATTTTCTATAAAATTATTTAAAATGAGTATTCTTTCTATTTTCTCAATAAGGTATATTTTTAGAATTTTTCTACAAAAGTGTGAAATGAATGTTTTTTTCAGACATACAACATGAAAAAAAATTCCCACCATTATGACCACTCAATAATTTTAAGATTCCTTTATAAGAGATCAATGTTATTTTCAATGAATATATTTTTCTTAATATTTGGCAAATTTAGAGATTTTAAAAACGTGTTTTCAGTGTGAAAAGGATACGCTCCTTATGATATTTTCAGATGATATTTTAAAAGAATTTATCATCTATGATAACATATTTATAGGTTTATTAAAAATTAATGAGGATATGATCCAATGATATCATCCTTATACTATTTTTTATGGTTTATTATTATGATGGAAAGATTTTTATTACACCCATTTCCTTTTCATGGGATATACAGTAATGAAGTGTTTATGAAACCCTTTTCCTTATAATAGGTTATTATTTGAAGAATGTTTTATGAAATTATGCAAAACAAATATGAAATTTTCATTATGTGATAGGTGGGACGATAATTATATTGCCCATAATTGAATTGGGTAAATATTGATATATCATGAGATAAATTAGATTAGAATGGAGAGTGAACTCAAATTAGTAATGGAAATTGTCCACAATGATAGTCTTAGGAGTGGACAATGACTAATATGAGGAATGTGGAGTGAACCCAATATATATGATATTATTCATAGTGATCCTTGAATAAAATGATAATATTTTCTATTCTTATGTATATACCAAAAATCTATTTCTTATGCCAATTTTATGCTCTCATTGTTCATGTTATTAGATTCATTAATGATTTATATATTATGGATAATTTGTCCCCTGACACAAGATTTTTAACTATGATATGCAGGTTATGATATATTCCTGTTAATCGTATATTCTAATACCCATATGATCATGCTATGTTGAAATTTTCATCGAGATCGCCCTTGGTTTCCATTACTAAGAATCTGACCTCACCATTTCTTATGATTCCTTTCCCCATGTTTTGTAGAAAGGTTTTACGTGTGGTATGTTTAATAAGGGTTATAGTTTTGAATAACTACGTGCTAAAGAATATAGACCTTTTTTTAACCTGTTATTTATGTATCTAATTTTCATAATACACTAGACCTAAAAAATTATATCATGGATCAAAATGTTATGAAATGAATATTTATTTAATAATATGTAATATTTATGTAAGAATTGTTTGGTTCAATATACATGGGGTCCATATTGAGTTATATCATTCCATCTACATTTCATTATTTTGATCATTATCTCCTTGGTTTTACTCTTACATTTCTCCTCATATACTTCTCAGAGATTAGACAACATGGAATATCCTTACATTTCCTCACATTTCATTGGAAAATATTTATTAATTGATGTTAGAAATATAATATAATCATAAAATGTGTCATGTATGGGGCTTCTATAGGCATCATTATCACAGTCACTAGCTTCATGAGGAGGTCGATCAAGTAGTGGGTATTTTAACACATATAATTTCCTTTTATACTATTTTACTATGAACAAGTAGCTGTACTACTATAGGAAATTATTTATGTTGAGGAAATGTTATTTATACAATATAGATCATAATGCATCTATGGTATTAATTTCCATTTAAAAAATATAAAAATAAAAATATTAGTACATTTTTCATGATTACAACTAAACATTTATAATCACTTAAACCATTACATTTCTCCCATTATTTCTAAAACCTTGGTATCCCTCTCTAATAAATTCATAAAACCCAGTTTCATGAGTACTCTAGGAGAAAGAATCCCTAAATCCACTCCTCATAGTACAGTAAATGTATATAATAGTACAAAAAGAGTTTAAGGAAGGTGTTTAGATAGAAAAATTCATTAACTCATGACTCCATGAATGGTTGAGGGAAGTCCCAATTTTCAAAATAAAAAACTTGATTTGCTAAACTCTTTGACTCCAAAGTTACAACAAGATAGATCTGGATTTTTTACTAACATATATTATTATGTCAACCCACCACTTTCATTATATCTCTATGTTAATTTTAGGCACCCTAAACTATGGCTGACGAGCATCCCATGCACCCTGTTTTGTTCAAATTTAGATGATAGAGTGCGTTACGACATGATTTATCTTTGAGATTTTTTGTTATTTCCTGTTGAATAAAATTATTTATTTTAATATTTTCACAAATTTAGGGATATTAATCACATATAAATTATACAAAAAATATAAAAAAATAATCACATATAAATCTATGCATTTTAGTTTATTATTTTTTGTTATGAAGAATGTATTCAACTACATAAAACAATATTAAATAATACATAAAATAAATAAACATAATAAATTATCGTGAGAGTTTATTATTAGGTGATCCATTGGGAATAAATGAATCAACTTAGACTCTGGGATTAATTCTCTGAGTCATATCAGACTCATGTCATATAACCCACCCTACTCAATGTATTTTCATCTTTTCTAGAACTTCTCCTCATGTCAGCGTGTTCCATGGGTTCATTATTCTTTTTCATAATACATAATACTCAAAAACATTATTGGGGCTCTTCAGAATGTGTTGTACACATTAAATACAGTTATCATGGACCAGAAGACCCTTATAAATATAATGAGGAGGACATATAATGCACATATCATCTATTTAATAATTAAATACTACAAATATCAACTGAATGTAATAATTAATTAATAAATAAAATAGCTACATATATAGGGTGGTCACCACTCATGATCATTCAATATGAAAATTAATGCTTATGTGAAATTAACCTTACAATAATAATATGTTAAGGTAAATTAAATGGATTAAAATAATTCACTATAATTATAATTCAAAAAATATATGTGATTCATTCAAATTTTATTCCCAAAAATGAAACCTATTATGTGATTTTTTTTTAATTATTTTGGTGCCTAGGTGGCTAAAAAACCACTAAAATGGGCTTCCGAGACATTTATGGACCTAAACAATGTTAGATGGGTGTTGTCTAATTTGAACTACTATAGTTCAAGTCAACCTGACTTGGATGCGGGTTAGCTGGTAGCAAAATTGGAGAGTTAACATTGCGGTGGTGGTGGTGGTTGGGGGGGCTATCTTTCACGGCTGGTGGGATGATAATACGATAGAGTGTATGTGAGGTGGGGGGAGGGAGAAGTGGAATCCACACATTGTGGGTCACCGATATAAGGGGAGTCCAATAGATGAATGTGTGATGGTGTTTGTCTTGTCACGGAAGGACGTCAAGCTTGACAGATAGGGTTAAGTAACGGGCCAAATTAAATGATCAACAACATATGGTAAGAAGGATTATAACGGTTTAGGGTATGCCTAGATGGTTGTGTTGAAGCACAATGATAGAGGGAAAACTGAGTGGAACTAAACCCTTTATTATTATAATTTTATGGTTTTATTATCCTACCTCATCTAACCCTTCTTTTTTTAAATGGTTTTATTTCTCCTTTGCTGATTATCGACATCAAAACACCTCTCTACTCCCCTTAACATTTTATTATTGTTATTTTTTTATTTTTTAAATTCCAACATGCATAAGTGCCCCACCAGACTTTGATTATTCTTCTTTTGAAATTTCTTTATTCCATTTTGAAAGAATTTACGACCCCAATATACAGGTTTTAGATTTGTTTTTCCTTTTTTTGTATCCATAGATGGTGGAAATAAACCCACCTTCTAGAATTGTTCCGACCACTAGAATTATTCTAGAACAAGGTAAAAAAGTCATTTATTCATATATATACTAATATATATAAATATTATTAATTTTAAATATTCATTAATGTTTTTGAACCATACTTTTAACTTTATATGGATATATGTCAACCATTCAATATCGGATTGAATCTTTGTCTATAGTTATGGGACCATAATTACATCATATTCATGGGTTTAATAAAAAATTATTTTTTCTGGGAATAAAGGTTCACATGATCTCTCTTATGCAAATTGATTGAACCGAGGCTTGTAGAGAAATAATATGGGTTGAGGATTTGAAATTATCATCACAGATTGAAAAAACGTTATCATATCTGGTGATGCATTATCTGAAACAAGAGTCTAAGATCTTTCACAGAGATATTAATCGTGAAAAATAAATTTACTAATTACCTTGATTGATTTGAAGATGTGTTTGACAAATGATCATCCCTAGTGACAATTTAATGAAGGAATATAATATTGATCTTTATATATATATTCCAAAATAGGTGCTAAAGACTTATGAAACGTCGATAATAAAAATCTGGATTCTAACACATATATTCAATTAAGCCTTCTCTATCCTAATTATCTAAACTACATTGATCCATCAATCCATGAAGGATCACTCAGATTTGTTTCTTTTTTGGAGATATTATCTCTCTAGGATGAGGGATAAAGGTGACATTGGCTCTCAAATTCATGTAATGAAAAATACTAAAAATGAGAGCATTCTCTTCTTGATATATCAGAGTATATAATAACCATAATTGGTTCCCCAAACATGATTATGTATTACCCTCTATATATGTTATAAATGGAATATTTTGAGTAATTTACTGAGTCATAAATATCATTAATATTTTTTTCACTTACTTATAATATAATAAATATATTACATGAGAATAGAAAACCATTAAATCTACTCATCATTCCCACAAATATTAAATGAACCTTGAATATTGAAACACTATCCTTTCATATAAAATATATCCATATATATACTTTAGCAGTTGAAAATACATTATATAAACAATTCAATTTTAATTATTTTATCCATAAATAATAGTTATTTTGTTTATTACATAGTGACTTTCTATTCAAAGACATCTCCGAGAACCCATGGTGGGGACCACAATGTCCTATACTTCTATTCATAAAAAGATGAACTTTTTAATATTGAAATTGTGTGACCCTCTATGCTCTTACCTAGATATTAGTTAAAACTATTCATTGACCAAGAGTCGATTCTACAAACCCATAAAGTGACAAGGGAGATTAGGAAATATTTTAGAAATAGAAACACTACCTAATAATATATGGAATATAATATAATCTCTCTATAAAATGATATCTCATAAAATAGGATTCACACCCTTTTTCATTACCCCTTCTTATTTTATTGTCTGTTGACCTAACTTGATGAACTTACCTTCTTCTACCATGGTAATTTATTTTGTAAACATACTTAAATCCTGATCAACTATTCCCTATATATCACTTCCTTTTGGAAATAAAAAATATTTTCTTGACTATTCAGTCAATGATATATTACCAATTTCACAGTCTACCTTTATATGAAATAAATTAAATGAATTTATTTTTTTACATTAAATTAAATAATATAATTCTATAAATTGATAATAATCTCAAGCTAGGATGAAATTACATGTGATGGAGATAGAAACTACCAACGACACCTAAAGCATGTGGTGTTACTATTAGTGGGTCAATCCTCATAATCTCAATTACATGAGTCACCAAATGTGAAATTCATGGGAATAAATCTCAAATCATATGATCCCATATCACCAAATAGACACACATCATTAGTTTCCAGTCAACATGATGTATCATGACCATATTATAATGGTAAGTGTATATCATGCCTAAGACATGTTATACCAGATATAGTAATCAAAAAGTGTTGTTTATGATGGATATAAGGAACCTACTATTACAACAATACACACATCATTTGGTGATAGGATGGTGACATCCATTTATCCTATTATAATATATCAGTGATATACATCCATCCATTGGTGATATTTCGATGAAATGCATGTCTCCACTGGTGATAGGTTTTTGGAGTCAATAAATTTGTCTATACTGATACTGATGATCTAAAATATCCGTGTTCATGATGAGTGGATAACTCAAGCATAGAAATACAGAGTGCCCCTCTCAGAAGGATTCAAACTGTGGATTCATCACACTCATGTTCATGGAATAATTTACTATACATAAAACATTTGTTTAATGTATTGGTCAACCAATAACTTCTAATTTTGTTTTTTCTCTACTATATGGGTAGGAAAAGTAAATCAAATTGATGTTTTTATTGGGAAGAATTGCATGAATATAAATTAATTATATAAGGGAGACTCAGACTAGAAATATAATTCCCTATGATATCAGAAGATCGACCATTATCTATATTTTGAAAAATAATATTTGAAGAAAAGTTAACATAAGTTTAGTGGTTTCTTTAATTAGTAATGTTTTTCAATGATAGAAGAGGAAATCAAATCTTCAGAAACAACACCTTCTCCAAACTCCATCGTATAAGATTTTTTTTTCTAATACCACTATTAAATGAATAATTTCCCCTAAAACTCCTCCTAGTCCGTTTTGAAAGTATAGTGTGACACAAAGATGCTGTATATAATAAAAAAACAGTTTTGAAACAATTTAGAAGGGTACTTAACACATTATATGGTATGAATTACCCTCGAAAATACCAATACTTATTATAAGATCAAAATATCAACACCAACACTATAAATAAAATAATCCAACAATCCCAAAATCATATTATAATGAAATTAATGTAATATAAAAATTATAATCATAACTAATCCTATGTTAATATTAAGTAATGGGTAAACTTCATGAAGACAAGAGATCATCCAAAATCTGTTAATAAACATGAAATGCGCTCATATGGTCTAACCCATTATTTGAATCTATTTGGAAAATAAATAAAAAATTTATTAATAAGTATTTGTGAGTACAAATGTATATTGTATTGGTTCCTCACCAAAAAATATCATGAAAATCATGAAGGATCATACTTTTTCCTGGGTGAACAAATAGTGAAATTCACTCATGATCCCATCCCTAGTTAAAAAAAACTATATCACCAATGAGTCTCTGGATAATACACAATAATATAATATTTATAAAAGATCAGAATATAAAAACCTAGTTACCACACATCCACATCCCCATTTATAGGGTTTCACCCACATCCTAGTGAAATACATCCCAGACTCATATCCCTTCAACAAGGACTTATACAATAAAATCATGTAAGAGATACATACAACACTATATTAAATTTATAACATACACTACAAATACCAATTTAACATAAACACAATACAACTAGAATGGGAATCGTAAGAGTAGGAATAGTCAACCATTTGTTTCACCAACATCCAAGATTTTGGGGTTTTACTTAATAGTCAAACCCTTAGATATGAATTTCTAGGTTATACAAATTAGTAAATCATAAAAATTTAATAATAAAATATAAAATGATATATTATAACACACAATCCAATCCTAGTATCCAATTACCACCAACACACCTAAATAACCATATCCCATTTGACTTATTATATTCTCTACAAAAAACTACTATAACATACTATAACATAAAAAACCACCATAAATATTACACCCAAATATTATAATAACATGAAAAATTTACACTTTTCATTTTTCTAAAGAACATTAATATGTGTACTACTCATTCCCCAACTTCTTTATTAAATTCCATATTTTTTAATTCATAATAATATGCATTATTTATAACACTGAAATAATCACATTGTCATTACTCATTGAATCATATGAGAATCACCACCTCAATATAAATATTTTTTAACTTTATGGATCTTTTTAAAACACATTATAAATCATTTTTCATTTTAATACATTTTATAATTATGTAAAGTTAAATATTCATATCTTATTCATACTATCTTTATAAAACTAAATGAAAAAGATAATTATTTTTAGCACTACATTACCTTATATTATTATTAATTTTTTTAAGAAAAATCCTATACCCGAAAATATAATATAACGATCAAGAAAAAACAATAGAAACCCATGTATATTTCTAACATTCCAACCCAAATATGAAAACCCATCTTATGTTTTATTTAATATATTCAATTAGGAAAATAATAACCATTAATTCACAAATCTAAAACATGATAATTCTATACTAATATCCAAAATAATAAAGATATGTTTTCGAATCACATACCTAAAATATATGCTTTAATATTTAAGGCTATAAATTATAGTAATCAATATATCAAACTTCCACAATCTCATGAGAATCCTTCAAAAGACCTAGATTCCATTATTAACACATCAATCCTCTATTAAAACAACACATAATCTAATACCCAAAATCCATCAAGATGGAATAACAAGAAAGAATAATAGAATAAGGTAATTAAATGTACCATAGATAACAGGGATTCAATCACATAATGTTAAATACAAATGAGTTATCAAATGCTCTCAAAAACACCAAAATATAATACGTAAGACGTCTGGGGTTATAATATGAAGAAATAGAACTAAATGAGGGAAAAAAGGGTGCCCAAATTTATATTTGAATGCATTCTAGAAAAATATGATAGGGTACCCTAAACCATGTAACTATAGAAGTTAGTAAATGATGATTCAAAAACCATGAAGACATAAAAAATGATCCCCCTAAAATCTTCCCCGTAGTATCATTTCCAAAAAGCAATTATTTTACCAAATTAATGGCATGGTTGAGAAACCATGACACATTTTACATATTTTCTATCCAATCCTTAAAAATCCAGGGTGGATTCCTCCTAAATATAACTATTTTTTCTAAATCAGATGAATAACGGTGACATGGTTTCCCATTATATTTTATATGTAAACTTCACTAAAATAAATGTGCCC
The DNA here is from genome assembly GCA_963277665.1 of Viscum album. Classification (NCBI taxonomy): domain Eukaryota; kingdom Viridiplantae; phylum Streptophyta; class Magnoliopsida; order Santalales; family Viscaceae; genus Viscum; species Viscum album. Next base: position 1,442,779,766 of record OY728159.1, read on the forward strand.
TAAAAATCAATGAAAAAGATAAATTTTATGAAAAAATGACATATTTTAATAATAAATCCCACAGTACACTCTTAATGGTTTTAATAGGTAAATAAAACATTCCACATCCATAGCCATAACTAAATACTATAAAGAAACCCTAGACTAAGACTATAATCTAAACCATGACACATTGATACAAAAAAAATTCTATGGTCAATATATAAAAATATATACAATTATATTATTATTTAAATCACTCATTATCTATATTTTACTATATTAAAGACAAGGAAATCAAAATATAGAGGACCTGAAAAATTCAATCCTGTTAAGTTGTTCTTAGGTAAAATTTTTCCCCACACATTTACATTTAAATTTGGATTTAGATTCTATCCTAAGGAATTGGAAAAAAATGAACATGAAGTCATGTGATAATCCAACAATGGAATCATGGAATTTCATGCCTGAGTAACTACATTCTCAGTATGGAAATAAATTTCATAAAAATAGAAAACTAAAATGACTACAAAATATTGGGATATGTAAACAATGTATAAAAATATATTGATGTATTTTAAGAAAAAAATTTATAACCTCCCCCAAATCATGAAATGGAAATCCTTACTGATATATCCCCAAATATAAAAACCATATTTAAGACACTAAACTAAATTATACTTCTATATTTAAGTTAATTGAAGAATAAAAAATAAATAATACAAACAATTATTTATGTGTCACATCATTTCATCTTGGGGGATCACCAATTTGGATATTCAAAAATAAAAATGATTCAATGACAATTTTTATTAACAACAGATAGATGAAAACATCATAATAAAGAAAAAAATAAAAATTACCATGAATTATTTATTTATTTGTTCAAATTTAGAGTGATTAATACATCTTAACAATTGATCTCTATATATGATGCCATCAATTTATGCTGAAGAAAAAGGGTATATAAGAGGTATAATTTGGTTTGAGGTATTTTCCTTTTAAATTTATAGAAAATCATTGTCTGTTTAAAAAATCACTTTTCATAATTTTTTCAGTAAATAATTTTTTAAAGGATTATATGGATATATTTTTTTCCAAATTGATGAAATATTAGTATATATGATAGAATATTAGGATAATAAAATTCATTAAAAAAATTTCAACAGAACCCAGTTGGAAAACATTTATTTGGAAAATTTAGTTGGAATTAATTTTCAATGAAACATGTCAAATTAATTATAATTATGGTTAAAAAGAATGAAATTAATTCTATGGGGTTAACTAGTGTTATATTTAAACTATAGTAGTGAATTAGTGTGTATATTTAATATCCAATTTTGTTAACACATCCTATATAATATATGTTTTTTCAACTATTTAAAGTGTCCTTTATTATTTTCTCCTACCATCACCCATATCACCACACATCCATGGCCAATAATATGAAAATAATTATTTAAAAGGATCAGTACTTAAAGTGATTTATTGATATTTGAATTTTTAGTCTTTTACTACCACTTCATATTAATATAATTATTCCTTGGGTAAAACCCCTTATGGGAAATGGGATAATATTTAATACCCTTATAATATATCTCTTTAGAGTATCTTTTATCCCAAAATAATATAATTATCTTAAGGAATGAAATTTTGGGATGTTTATTGAAATCAAAAATCCATTCAAAATATGATAGAGGGAGATACCGCATGACATAATGTCTCTATAGTTTTTATCATTATATAATTCGTGATGAATATCACACCAAAATATTATTCATCTTCATAATTCTGGGATGTCATAGTACAGTGACCAAACCCTAATAATTACATAATCATGAAATTTAAGTCAAAAATTAATTCTCTAATATTTGAATATATTTTCATATTAATTGTTTTAGAAAATTAGGCCACAACTCGTATTTTTCGAAATCAAATAATACTAAGATGAAACAATAGACATGTATACATTTTTTCAACAATCTAAATCTATTTAAAAAACAATTATTTAGTAAATGAAAACTCTTAACAACTTTAAAAATGACATTATCGTTTCCCTTACCCATCCTATGAAAAATAGTTAATATGGTGAGTTGAAAAAAAATAGTAGGGGATATAAAAGAATGGAAACCATTAGTCAAGTGAATACATAAAAAATCATAAAAGTTTTACCTTTATCATAAAATTTATTTGGGAATGGGAAATAATTAATTTTCACACAAAAATACAAGAACATTTTTCTCTAAGAGAATCAATAAAACCCATTTCTTGAAATTAAAACAACTTTTGGGCACTTAGAGCATCATATTCACAAAACCATTTCCAATCCATTTTAATTGGAATAAGAATATAATTGAATTTAAAAATTATCATTAACAAATGCATTGGAGCACTATCATGGTACAATTGTTATTTATATTATAATGAGATCACCTAACTCTTTCTAGGACGCCCCTTGTTTAAGCTATATTTGGCTTACACATCACTATCAGGTCACCCCACATTTAAGCTGTAAAAAGCTCAACCAATTCTACCTAGGAACAAACATTTCTCATGTATGACTATCTATTTCCATATAATGTGCCGATTAATTTATTATTTCACATTTCCTTTGTAAAAATATTTTAAAATCCTTTTAAAAAAAATATAAAAATCACTTTTTTTATAAGAAAATATCATTTTCTTTTAAAAATCCATTGTAAAAATAAAAACACCACTTTCTTTTGAATTTATTTTTTCAATACCAAACTACACAAAAAAATGTTTTATTTGAATAAAATATAAAAACATTATATGGAATTTAGATATCAAATAATGGTCATAGAATCATTGAATTTATTATGTTTGTGTATGTTCATGATAGAGAAATCCCTTTGTTGTATGCCTAAACATTTTGTATGAAACATGTAAAAAGATTACTTTTTAAAAAATTTTGGATATACTAAAATATAACTAAAAGACCTTTGTATAACCTTTACATTCCTATAATAACTTTCTTAAACTCATTTTAGAGACATGGGTGTGGATATTGAAATAGAATATTTAGAAGGAGACATGCAAGATGATTTTTAATGAAATGTTACTTATCACCGTGGAAATATTTGAATCATAAGATCCATATAATAATAACATTATAAAAAACATTAAACAACCTTAAAATAGATAAATTAAATATATATAATGTTTAAGGTGCTATATATACACATTGTTAATAAATATAGGTGTATAAAATCATGATATGCCTCATTGAAAGGAGATTGAGACGAAGTCCCTAAATTGAGTCTAATTCATCATGTGTGTCTTTATATTACTATGTAAACAACATATATTAATAATTTTCTTTATTGAGAATATTTTTCATGTTTATTACTGCTTTTATATCACTTTTTAACAGGTTATATATAATTACTTAATCAATTAACTTTATGGTTGATGTTTTGACTATATTTGGTTTATGTGTCAAAAACGCTTTTGGTAGATTGAATAAGGTCAAAGAGGTCATTATGTAAAAATTTATTGAATAATAATCATGAAATAATAATTACATTTTTAAATATAATATGCTTTTAAAACCAATCATTGACTGTGGGTGTGAAAAATGAACTAACGTTATGATCATGGTGACAGTAGATCATTCGTTCACTTTTGTACATTTCCATTTTTCAATGATCACTATGGAATAAAGTTATATAGTATTTTACCTTTATATATTTACAATAATAACTTAAATAACATATTATTTAATTATATATACTTATATATATCATTATTGTGATGTGGTGGTGAAAAAGGAAGGATCACATCACTTCAAGGTAGCGATAATCCACATATCAATGAATGTCATTATCAATTTTTCAGTTTGTGAAATGGTAAGAATAAAATTATATATTATATTTAGATAAAGATACATCTATCATTAATATCATAATTATTTAATTTTAATTATTTATTTTTATTATAGTTACCATTAATACCTTCCATGTAACAAGTTAGTGAAAAACGAATCACATCACTTCATGAGGTGTTAGTCTGCTGCACACAAGAGTGAAAAAATTATATCTCCAATGGTATGACATGAAAAAATGTGCATACAAGACAATTACTATAGAGGTATTATTATGTTAGAAATATCATAAATATCATATATAATTATTATGTTCATCATATTCCAATCCATGAGAGGTGGTAATGGAAAAATGAAAGAGATCGTTTCGTGAGGCGATGGTCCTCCATACCCATAAATGATGATTTCATATCCCAGTTGATTAAATTTTATATCGTTTTTGTTTGTAAAATTTACAATACAACATATTCATATATTTAGGTTACTTTGTTTATTATATAATCCTGTAATGATAAGAAATTAACGGGGTGGATAAATAAATAAAATAAAAATTCATGTTGATGAACGTTACATCTTCTTCAAGTAACACCTTTTGGTTTTCACAAAATGAATTACTTGGACATATTAATTCCAAGATTAACTATTATAATACAATTTGAGTGAATATTAAATTTTATTTGGGTAGTCTTATTAAGAAAGAAATGGGTTTTAAGGGGAATAGTTATGAGGAGAGGGGTGTCCTTTTTTAAGTGGGGGTTGGTGGAAAACTTGTAAATTTTGGAAAAAATAAATTCCACCCACATTTTTTTCATTTAAAGTGATTATAATTATTTAAAAAACATTATAATAAAAGGTATATGGTAGAATTTTTGAAATTAAATGGTTTCTTGAAAATTTTATTGGTCATTTTGGCACCTTAAGGTAAATGATTAACAACTAAGTAACCTCTTTTGAAACTAAAATATTGTAATTAATTTTAGCTATTTTCACTAATAAATTTGGTAAAAAACTAAGTTGGTATTATTAAAAATTATAAATTATTATGATTCAAAATTCGGAATATTTCATTTCAAATTCAATTCACTGAATTGTAAAATTATAATTTAATATTAATCCCATTGTAGTGGCGAGAGAACATATTTTTTATAAGAGTATTTTATTATAAAAATATGATTCAATTTTAACAAAATGAATAATAATAATCATGGTATGAAAATAAATAAATATATACTGATATAATGTATATAAATATCATTTTAAACATTCCCCTTGACAGATAATTTTAATTGATCAAATAGGACAAACATTATGCATTTCAAAATAGTTTTTAGAAAAACCTATCGTTTAACCAAACAAAACATATATTAAAAGCCAATATAATAATGATTAAGACTTAATTATGTGGAATAAATTTAACTTAGTAAATATTATTTTATTAAAAAAATTAAAAAACATATTGAGAATTTAAAATTACTTAATTTAGAAATTGTTATTTTTCACTATTCCTTGAGAAAATAATATTTTTCAAAAAATACATAAATTTCACCCAAAGAATATTTTGACATTATGATTAAGAAAATAATATTAATTTAATAATATTGAAATTATAAAATTTATAAATTAATCTTTTATATAAATCATAATAAAAATGGTGTTTAACTAAATCAATTTTTTAATTAAAATTATATAATATTTTTATAATTAATATAACTATATAATTCATATTATTATATATAAAAATGATTTATTCTATCATTAACTGGGTTTTTAAATCATTCTCCATTTATAAATTGTGTCCTCTTATTTTTATTCGCTGATTAAAAAATAGGGATATCATTGCCTCATTTAATTTTCAGATTCGAGTATCTCATCTTCTACTATATTATTTTTATTTATAACCATAACTCAGTGAATCAACCTATTCTAAAAAAATGATACATATGGTCTAGAACCTTAACCATTTGTTCCTCATAATAAATAATCATTTCTAACTAAACAAATTTAGTGATTAAAATATGAGATGAGTCTAGAAAATATTTCCTTAACATTAAAACATGGAATACATTTTGAAGTTGAGATGAACTTTGAGGTAAGTTCAATTGATCAGAAACATATCCAAATTTATATAGGAATTAATATTGTCCAATTATCCATGGTTTTATATTCCCATTATTACCAAATAACATCACTCATTTCGATATAGAAAATTTTAGAAATATTAGATCACCTACCACAAAATAATGATCAATCCTCCAGTTATCTGCAAATCTTTTTTGCTTGCTCTGATATACCGTCAGGTGTCACTGAATCAACCAAACTTTATCTACCATTTCTTCAACAAATTATGGTCCCATCATCTTTCTTTCACCAATATCATTTCAGAATGATGGTTTTTTACACCACATTCAATATAATGTCTCTTGTTGGGCCATCATTATACTGGAATAAATACTCTTATTTTAAGAAAACACAACCAAATAAATACGTTAAGCCCATTTTCACTGATAATCCATTAAGAATGAAGAAATAATGTATTAAATGGAATGAATCTCCCTATCAAACATCCTAAGATGATATGTTATACATAAATTTAATTTAATACTGAAAGACATATGATGCCCTTTATAAAAAATTAGATGTGAACCTGGTATCACAATATGATAAAATGGAGTGTGGCACTCCCTATAACCAGATTTTATCATTTAGATATAATCGACAAAGCAGTTATAAAGTAATTGTATCTCAAATGTGATGAAAATGTTCATATTTATTTAATTGATCAATAATAACCCAAATCACATCATTATATTGAGAATTATTCAGAATCCTACCTCCAAAACCATTAATATATTCTATCATTTTCACTCAATGTCTGCAAAGGATGATGCATCTGCTTCATTAACTATCATTATGCTTTAAACTACTAACAATTCAATTACATCATGGTAAATTCATCAATATCTCTTATTCATTACATCCCATTGGTAATTCTCTATATGTTCTCTGTACATCTTATTATTACATGGATTAATAAAAAAATGGAGAACTATGAGATTTATTAAACAAATCGTTCCTTAACTGGGAATCAAAAGGCACACATCATCATTTCTGAAATTGTAAAAAAAAATTATTAATAAATTTTAAAATTATTAAACTTACACTTCGTAATGGGTTATACCTTTCCCAACAAATATTGATCCGCCTTCTGATATTGGATAATTCTTTCTGACAAAGATGACTATATTTAAAACTGAAACAAAAAAGAGGTTTTCAAAACACCTGTACCTTCTAGTCCAAAATTCGTCAAATAAATTACCAAAATTTTATGTTAAAAAAACATGGCTACTGTTTCATTACTCTTTTGACTCAAAGTATCAACAATTTTGACTGATTATTTAGGATGATAATGAATCCTAAAATCATTGTAAATGAATAGTTATCCATTTCTTGAAGTAAGGGCCAATACTAGATCATTCATCAATCATATTTCCAGTTCATGAAAGCAATAATCAAATTATTTTTTCAATATAAACATATCTCATTTTCATATTGACTTATTCATTGGGATAAACAACATAGGAATGTTTCAAAATATATCTTTTTATAACCAAATAATCCAAACAAATATAAATCCCTATGAAGGTTTTGGTCTTTTTCAATCGTCATCAACATTTTTAGTAAGGTCAATAGTTATGAAATCTTTAGATACAATATGAACAAAGAAAGAAATTTATTATAACCAAAATTCACACTTGCTGAATATCCAATACAGTTTCATTTCATTAAATGTTTAAAAAAAAATTTAGGTTCCATTCATGTTCCTCTTGAATTTTTGATTATACGAAAATGTAATCAATAAAGACAACAAAAATACTTCCAATAACTCATGAAAATTGTTCTTCATAAGGTTTATAAATACAATAGGTGTATTAGATTACCCAAATGTAATAAGTATAAATTTATAATGCTAATACTAGTATGAAACGTAGTATTTAGAATTTATCTTCTTTGTTTTTCAACTAATGGTTACCCAATTTATTCAAAAAAAAACTAATGGTTCCCCAAATGCAGATCAACCATCAAAAAATATAGAGGTCCCTATAGCTGATCAAACGAATCATCGATATGAGAAAAAAGATACTTGTTCTCATTATTGATGTAATACCGGAATTTATAATCAATGAAAAGTCTCATTGAACATTATTTCTTTTTTAAAAACATTATAAGAGAACCCCATGGTGAATTTTTTGTCCAATGAAACCTTTATCAAATAACACCTTGAATTTATTTTTTAATTCTAAATGTTTGACTTAATCCATTCCATAAGAGGGTTTAGAAATAGGGTCAACATTAGGTATTAATTCAATAATAAACTCAACCTCCCATTCAATAATAACCCTATGAAGATAATTCAAAAAAATAAATATATTCATTTACAACTAGATCATAATTAATTTTAATAGTTTCTTTATTTATAATAATATTATCGAGGTAACTTCCACTTCCATATCTAATCAATTTTTCTACTTCTTGGTTTGTTATCAAAGGCAAAAAATCATTAAACACAAACTTCTTTCCACTAACATTTATCTTAGCATGATAAAATAAAATATAACCCATACAAAGAATAATATTGAACTCTATTATGTCAATTTCAACACGATGAGTATAAAATAAAATCCTAATGATAATAATATGAATATTACTATAAATCATGGTATATTTTATACATCCACATGGAGTTTTCACCCAAATATATTTCTTAATTTCATTTAGTTATATTCCTAATTTACTATCAAATTTCTCAGAAATAAAACAATTTAAAGATACATATCCAAACATGTTATTGATATAATTCGAATACATAAGTAATATACCTGTCACCACATCATTCAATAGCCCAACATCAACTGTAGTAGTAGATAATGACTTTGATACTCCTTTTTGGTTTCATAACATGATGATTTCTATCCCATGAAACTAACTTCCTACATGAATTAACATAATTACCCAAATCATTGTAACTAAAATAGCTCACTATTGCATGGAATTGGTTACCACATTTCGTGGATGTTTAGGTCACTTTTCGTTGTAGTCAGAAACCCTATGACCAAACTGAACACAAAATAACACTATCCTGATCATTTTTGAAACTATTTAAAATTTAATGTGCCATACATGGATCATTTGGGGGATTTAATCCAGAATTATTACATCCTAGATTCTCTGTTTCCATCCACCAAGACCTTTTCTTACCATTTTCATCTAGATGAGCATATGTGTCAGCAAAATATATCTCAACATTCTCAGAATAATGACCCACATTATCATAAATTTTTAATTCTAATTTGAATAATGGTCTTGATAAACGTAGATTCAACACTGAGAGAAACCTATTGAACATACTATCAATTACCCGAATAAAATATGGTGTATATCCGACCAATATTTTGATTTTTTTCTTCATAAGACTCTACAAAATCTTTATTTTTCTACCTCTATATTAGGAATTGTTTTTTCATCCTGAATCGAACAACCATAGGGAAATAATTATCAAGTAAAATATACTTGAATGTTTCTCATTCTTGGGAATGAAGATCATATTTCCTATCGTATTCTAATCAATGTACCATCATCGATCAACTGCACCTTCATAACGATGAACAACAAGGGTAACATTTTTATGGTCTGAACATCCCAAGACATCAAATATCTTTTATAAGGCATTTATCAATCCATTGACAATCATAGGATAAGATGCTCTACTGAATTATGGGGGTGTTTCATCATAAAATTCTCCAAAAATACGTGGTCATTCACTGTATATTACGTTACTCTCTAGTATAGATACCACCAAAATTTATCTCTTGTCTCAACTAATCCATCACATCCATAAACTTTTTTGTTCTGATTCCAATAATCTTAGGGTACATATTTAATTGATATTTTCCTCTCAATGCCTTTTGACTAAAGCTTCCCTATTTACCCTGCCCAAAAACCATTTCAAATAAAAATAGTTTATTAAAGGAACATGGTGGTATTTAAATTCTATATTATTTAAACATAATCTTATGGTAAAATCAGTCAAGGGAAAGTTATTAAAATTATCTTAACCTAAAAAGTTATCTAAACCATCATCTGATGACATCTATAAGTCCCTAAACATAAACATTACATAATTCTGAGTTTTAATTCAAGAATATATTATCTTAAATTTGAGGATCTCTTCAATATTAGGGTTTTATATAATTAACCCATATCATATATATTATAAAACTAAATAATATAAAGATGACACTTATGATCATTATAAATTTTTCCACCATATTAAACTCTATAGGAAAAAACTATTTCATTCATGAAAACACCTAAAAAAATTCAACATGACTTTATCCATTCCCTTAACCATCATCTAAAAATGATTTAAAAATGTTAGATGAGCACAAATATTTTAGTACTGGTTATAAAAAAGGGAACCATTAGTCTAGTGAAATCATGAGAACTCATATAACATTCACATTTATCATCGGTTTTTATATGTAAAATAGCAAAATTTACATAAAAAACACAAAGACATTTTTCCCAAAAAAACATTTAAACCCATAAAAATCAACTAAAACAACTTTTTGTAACATAGAGGATCATATTCATAAAACCATTTTAATTGGAATAACAATACACCCAACATCAAATAGTATCATTACCTAATGAATTGAAATTATATCTAGGTTCCCCTAATATTTATGTTATAATAGGTTCACTCAGTACTATATGGGACACCCCATATTTAAGCTATACTGGTATTATACGACGTCACCTCAACCACATATGTTTATGTTTTAATGGGATAATCCGATGCTATTTGGGAACAAATATTTCTCATGTATAATTCCTACATACAATACAATTAATTAATAAATATTATGTATTCACTTTTTCATTATAATTTCTTTTAAAAATTTACACATATAAGAAAATTACTTTGGGATATCAAAATATCATTTTTCTTTTAAAAACCCATTTCCAAAACTATATTACCAATTTTATTTTGAAACCAATTTTCAATAAAAGAATACCAAAAATAATGAAAAATGATTTTATTTGAATGAAATATGAAAAAATTCAAAGCATGTTAGAAATCAAAAATTGGCTATGGTGCCATAAAATTCATTGTCTTCATGTCTCTAAAGAATAGAACATTCCTTTTGTGGGTTGTTAAAACATTCTCTATAAAACATGTAAAAATATTTCTTTTGGAAATAATTTAAATAATGTAGAAGAAACATATAAATTAATTAATAAATACTTTATATCTGAATAAAAAAACTCCCAAAATCTTTTTAGATACATTGATATGGAAAATGAAGAGTTGGATGGAAATCATTAAAGGGGGTTTTCTTCATTTAATGAAAAGTCCCTAAATGGCTTGGAAATATTTGAATCACAAGGCCCATGATAGAATAACATTATACAAAAACTTAAATACTAATATAATTAATGAATTTATTATATATAATTTAAAATAATAATTATATACACGATATAAAAGAATATAGGTGTATAAAATCATGATATACCTCCACGAAAAGTGATTGAGATAATGTTCTTTAATATATGCATAATCAGTCACATATGTCTTTATATTCATGAATAATACACTTATGTTAATAAGTTAATTTATTGATAAGATTTAAAAGTTTATTATTACATTATTTTAACTTATAAACATGTTATGTACAATAACTTAATCAATTAAGTTAATGTCAGACGTTTTGACCATATTAGGTTTTTGTGTCAAAAACGAATTTCGTAGGTCAACTAAAGTAAAAGGGGTCATTATTTATACATATTCCAAATAATAATAAGGAAATAATCATCATAAATTCACATAAATTATTAATTTAAAACTATTAGTGGAATATCATTAAGAAAAGTGAACTAATGTTATGATCATGGAGACGTTAGGTTGTATCTACGCACGAGTAACATTTCTATTTTTCAATGATTATTATGGAATGAAATTGGGCCATATTTTAACTTTAAATATAGATAATTATATCATAAATACCATGTTATGTGATTAAATATATATATATATATATATATATAATTCTTCTAATGTGGTGATGAAAAATGAATAATCCCATCACTTCGAGGAGGCGGTATTTCACACGTCCATGAAAGAAGTTTTCAATTTTTTAATGTGTGTAATGGTGAGAAGAAAATGATGTATTATATTTAAAGTAATTTAATTATGTCCTAAATACCATAATTATTCCATTAGTATCATATATGTTCATTATTTTTATACTTATTACCTTCCATGTAACAGGTTAGGGAAAACCAATTCACTTCGCTTCGTGAGGCGATAGTCCTCCATACAAACGAGCGACATTATCATTACCCCAACGATATGTAATTTAAAAGGGTTTTATATTATATAATGACTATATAGGTATTATCATGTTTTAAATATCATAAATATAATATATAAATACTATCCCCACCATTATTTCTAACCATTAGAGGTGGTAATGTATAAACGAGCAACATCATTTCATAAGGCGACAATACAACATAAACACGAATGATTATTTGGTAACCCATTTGTTGGAATTGTGTGTGTTTCTAGGTCATAACCTTAACATAAAAAACATATAAGTATATTTAGGAAACATATATTATTATATAATCATTGAATAATATGGAGAAAGAAATAATAAAATGTATGTTGATGAACATTACATCTTCTTCGAGAATCTTTTTTTGTTTGGCACCAAAGGACTTTTATGGTATATTTTATTCCAAAATTAAGTCTTATAAGATGATAAGATGGAATTTTATAAGTTAAATGGACTTTTAGTAGCCGACAAAAAGGTTTTTAATGTGTGAAGAGAGCAGTAGATGTGGTGGATTTTTATATGTATGGGTTAGTAGAAAACATGTAAATTTTTTAAACATGGAATTACACAAAATTTTATTTCTTGTAATATGGAAAAAAGAATGTAGAAAAATCCATAATAGAATATATATGGTCAAAATATTTCTAGATTATAAGTTACTGATAATTTTATAGGTTAAATTTCCCCTTATGTCTAACGTTTAACCACTACGTAAATTTGGTTTTAACTTAATCGCTCAAATTAATTTTAACTATTTTCACTATTCGTTTTGGTCATTATTAAGTTATCATTTTTGATGTTTTAGATTATATTTATTTAAAATATGGAATCCATGTTTCCAAATTAAATTCACATAATTTGAAAATTTGAATTTGATATTAATCCCATAGACTCGACGAGACAATGAGTTTTTAGTAAGATTTGTTTTGAAAAAGATGATTCTATATTAACTCACTAATGTCCAGAGACCAATCAGGTGGTATATTTCCTTTATATAAACAATAACACTTCACTATATTCCAAAATATGATAGTTGTATCACTATTAACCTCTGAAGGAGGGAATATGTAATCCTTTTTGATGTAATGGTTTTCTCCACCTCATAATCCAAAACTCCAAGATATATCTTAATGAAGAGGCTCATCATCTTCTAGTAAATACTTGATACATAAACCACTTGAGGCTATGTATCTATACTAACCATTATTTAAATTAAGATCCCCTTCCAGTGGTATTTGATAAATAAGAGTTGAATGAATGATGATAATTTCCCACTTATAAGCCAAAAGATTTTATAACATCGTGGGAAAATATACATAAGGATCTTATGGTCTGTATACACTATAAAAATCTAACTGAGAATAAAGTGACACAAACATCTCAAAGTGTCCACTCATATAATGAATTATGAATCATTAGATAAAAAATTCTTCTTATATTACCTTAACTATCCATATCCATAGATAACTACATACTCATTATGCACGAGAACCGTTCTAAGGCTAAGTCCTAATTCATCACAATATAGCTTTTATTTCTTACTTTAATCAAGTATTTCTAGGATTATTATAGTATTAAAGCTCACGTTTTACATCTTGGAAGGATCCCTTTAAATAATCAAACCAAAATAAACTTTCCTCCTTGTTCAGAGCCTTTATCAACAATTCCAATTGGGTGAAGTCTTGAACAAATGACCAAAGTAAGATATAAATCTTAAAAAACTATAGCTCATGAATATATTATTATAAAAATATCAAGAAACCATTGACATAACAAATTTAGGTATATTGATATACCCAACAATGATCTCACAATCCCCATGAATCAAACCTTAACGATTTAGAACATCCATTTTCACTGATTTATATAAAGATGATTCATCATGACTATTACCAAAACGACATCCAGATATTGAGTAGGTTATTTCTATGACTATGGGTTTACCATAATATCATCTATGAAAATGAAAAAGAAATAATGAAAATAAGGATAAAAAATTCTCTTTACTATGGATATTAATGTTACTAGTATAATGCTGAAAAATATGTAACTAAGTGGATTAAATAAAATTAAATAATACTTTGGTGTCTTGAAAATATATTCCGAACATATTGATACTTTTGAGTTATTAATATAGAACTAATTTTTTCACTATTCATTCAAAAAATTAGTATTTTCTTAAAAATCCCACAATTTACCACAATGTGAATTTTGGTTTGCTAATTTTGTATATGATATTTAATTTAAAAAATTAAAATTATGAAATTTGAAAACTTATATTTTAAATAAAAAGTATTTTTAATGGTGTTTAACTAAAAAATATTTTTTCAACTAAAATTTCATAATATTTTTATAACTAATATAAAATTACAAGTCATATTTTTTTAATATTTAACTGATTAGTTCTATCATTAAATGGGTTGTTATATCCTTCCCCACTTTTATAAATTTCATTATATGAATTTATTCAATTATTTAATAAGTGGGGATATATTTTCTTTATAGAATTTTATGATTCCAATGTTACCTATTCAACCATAAGTTTTTTCCATATAACCTTAACCCGGTGAATCCCTTCATTACAGTACAATTTTATCCATGGTTATGAAATCGAATATGTAATTCCTCATAACAGATACACTCTTCCAACTGAACTAATTCATGCCATAAAATATTATATTAAGACATAAAATATTTCCTTAATATTGAATAATGGAATATGTTGTCTACTAGATATAAATTCGGAGGTTTGGCCACTTAGTTGGAAACTGATCAAACTTTATCCCAAATTTCATATGGTATAATAAATTGTTGACTCAAATTCCCCTTCTTACAAAAAATTATCACACTTTTATATGACTAAACTTTGATAAATACTTGATCACTAACCCCAAAATGAATATACATCATCCGATTATCCACATTAATGTTCTTCATAATCTGCACTATCCTTAAATGTCATTGAATCAATTGAAATTTCTCTATCATGTCCTCTAAAAACTCTCATACCAACAACTTAATTTCCCCTAAATCATCCCAAAATCATGGAATTGGACAAAATTCTAAATATAATTCCTCAATTGTTTCAATTTATAAACAAGAATGATAACTAATATTAAAAGAAAGCAAAACTATTGAAATATGTTTATCCCAACATCTCAAGATATCCATTGAGCAAGAACAAAGTACATATTCCAATTTATAAATTGTTAGATTATACTAACCATCAGTTTGTGGATGCAAATTTATATTGAAATCTATTTTAATACCCAAATACTTCTCAAATTATTTCCAAAAATTAGTCGAGAACAAAGGATAATAGTCTGATACATTGGAGAGAGGCACTTCATGTAACCTCACAATCTCTTATAAGTACAGTGGGGAAATCTGATCTAAAAAAGTGTATATCGAATTGAAATTAAATGTATATATTTAGTTTATTTATCAAAAATATTACAAATAAATTATCACCTTTAGATGTATTTTTAAAACAGACCACAAAATCCGTTTAAATATTCTCCCATTTAAACTTTGGTACTGGAAAAGTTTGATGTAACCCCTTTAGTAACATTCATTCTACTTTATCCAACTAATAATAAAAATTCTTTATGGTAAATTTAGTAATGTATCTTTTCATTTCGTTCCTTGAGTAATAATCCTGAAGTTCTCTGTATATTCCAGTGTTTCTGAGGTGAAAAAATGGGAAAAAATAAGCTTCAATCGAGAAATATTTCCGCAACTGGTAATCACAAGGCATAATTTTTTTTACAAATTGTAAAACACCATATTCAACAGAATTAATAATATGAATCTTGCCCTTGTAAATGGAATCAACTTTTTTCTACAAAGGATGATCATCTTTCTAAGAGTTTTTAATACATTCTCACAAATTCGACCACATATATAAACCAAAATGAAAACCAAGGATGTCCACATATCGACACCATTAAGGAAAAAATTCATCAAATAATTAAATAAATGGTCATATTTCAAACATATGATGGTTATTATAGGAATAATTTTTTGAATAAAAGAATTTAACAATTTTTTTTTATATTCTAGGTTGATATTGAATTATGAAATAATATTACTTGATTTATTACCCCCATTTTACCTGCTTAGAGTTCAGTTCCTTATGAGTGAATATATACATAAAACTTTTATGATCACAATAAATTTCACACTTTAATCTATACAAATTATTCATATAATTTATAAAGAAAATACTATTACTAATTCAATATAATCTATTTGGTAATTTAACTCATGATGATTCAACTAACATGAAGCATAAAAATTACATGATCATAATGTATTAGAATACAAATAATTACTTTCAATAAAGTATCACTTGAGATGAAAAATTCACTGTTTTTAGAAGGCATTGACATAATTGGGACACTAAACATCCATATTTATGGTTCTTGAAAAAATCATCACATTTTATTATCCAGATAAACTTAAATCATTTTTAAGTTAACTTTTCCAGAGGGATGAACAAATGAGATAATTTTTCCTCAAACCCTCAGTAGTAACCCTATAATTGAAGAAAACTATCAATCTTTGTGAAATATGTGGGTCTTGGCCATTCATCAACAACTTTTATTTTATTAGGGTAAGAAATTAGGCTATCTTTATAAATCAAAAGTCTATGGAACGAAATTATTTTTAACCAAAATTTGTACTTTCAAAATTTCCCATATAATTTTTTTCTTTTAGAGTTTTCAAACATTCATTCAAAGAGTTTAATATTACTTTTGATTTTTAGAATATACCAAAAAAATTTCAACTAAAAAAATTTATCTAATAACTCATGAAAAATTATATTCAAGATTTCCATAAACACAATAATAGCATTAAAGAAACCAAATGGCATAATAAATTTTTTTTATTCCCAATATCATGTCTGAAACACATTATTCAGAAAGTTTTATTCCTTCACTTTCAATTTATAGTACACGAAACTCATATTAAACTTTGATAAGTATCAATCTCTTTAGATTTGATCAAACAAATCAATGACATGAGGGAATGGATACAAGTTTTTAATAGTGATTTTCTTCAAGTCTCTATAATTAATGCATATTAACATTGAACCATATTTATTTTTAACAAAAAAGACATGAAAACCCCATATTGATGTTCTTTCTTGAATGGAACATTTATCTAACAACTACTCTAATTTATTTTTCAATAATCAAAGTACCACTTGATCCATTCGATAAGGGGGTTTATAAATATTCTTAACATCAGGTACTAATTCAATAGTAAAATCTACCTCCAAATTCGGAATGACCCTAAGAAAATCACATGAAAAATATCCATGTATTGATTTACTACTGGAACATAAATAATTTGAATGGTGTCTTTATTTTAAAAATTATGAGAAATGTAACATTCACTGGTGTCTCAAATCAGTTTCTTAGATTCTTGGTAATTTATCAATGGAATAAAATTATTGAAAACAAATTTTCTATAATTTAAATGCATCTGAGCATGATAAAATGTAATCTAATCCATACAAAGAATGGTATTAAACTCTACTATGGGATTTTTATTAATATTTTCATCAAATACCATGCCACTGATTGTGATAGGAATATTCTTATAATTTTAGGCTACTTAATTTATTCGAGCTATATTTTTCACCAAAAGATCTATCTAACTTTAATGTGGTGATGTTTCTAATATTCCTAAAAATTTCTCAAAAATGAAATAATTTAAATATATAGAGTCAAATAGGGTATCATCATAATTTTAATAAAAATGTAAGATACCATACATCACATGATTAGATGGCCCATCATCAATTATAGTGGTAGAAAATTATTTTGTTTTATTTTTTTGTTTCTAATTATGCAGACTTCTATCCCATGAAATTATATTGAAACATGAATTGGCATAATGAACCAATTCATTGCATCTAAAACACCTCACTATTGGATGATTATTGGTTTCCCTATTATTTTTTTTGTTCCTGGATTTTTTATTTTAAATCATAAATCTAGTGAAGAAATTGATCACACTAAAAACTCTTCTCATATACTATAAAATAATCTTTGAAATGTAATTTTCCAAAGATATAACATTTTTCTCAGCTTACCTCCAGAATCAATAGATGTTTTCTTCTCTGTTTAATACCATATTTACCTTTTCTATTTATTTTTATCTCAATGAAAATATGTGTCAACATACTCCCTCTAAACTTTCTCATCACAAAAAAACCACTTTTCATAAATTTTAAATTCTATTTTGGCTAATTTTCTTCATGAAATTGGGTTCAACATTGATAAAAACCAATAAATCCTATTATCCATGCCGCGAATAAAATTTGGAATATACCTGGACAATCATGTTATGTTTTCCTCTTATGAAACTACAAAATATTTATCATTTTACCTCAATTCCATGAATTGGTTTTCCATACAGAGTTGAAAAACTTAGGGTATTTTTTCTTAAGGAAAATATATTTGAATGGTTTGAATTCTATGGAATCAATATCATCCTTCTCTCAGGTATTCATAACTAATGAACAATATAGATCAACTTCACCTTTCATATGATAAAAATGAAAGGGTTACCTTTTGATGTTCTAAATATCCCATGGAATCAATTTTATTATCCAGATTATTGATCCATCATTCATCTACATAGGGTTAGATGATCCACTAAATTAGGGTTAATTTTTCCTCATGATGTCCTCCACAAAATACTTGTTCTTTTAGGGTAAATTAGGTTCCTCTATAGAATGTATACCACTAACATTTATCATTTCTATTACTTGATCCATCAATGCAACAAAATATTCTATTCTGATTGTAACCATATCAAGATATAGATTTGGAAGGGTATCTTCTTCTCATTTACTTCATACTATAGCTTCATTATTTCCTCCATAGAAAAACATTTTTGAATAAAAATAATTAATTCAAATAAATAAGTTCATAGTTAAATGATATATTATTTTAACATAAACCTAAGGTAAAATATCTCAAGGTAATTTTATTAACATTATCCTAACCTAAAAATTTATCAAAACCATCTTCTGATACCAACTATGCGACCTTAACCCTAATCATTTCATAATCTTGAGTTTTAAGAAAATAATTAATTCTCTTATAATCTTGGATCATCTGAACTTTAGATATTACGATAATTTGGCCACAACTCATACATTTAAAAACAACATAATAAAAAGTGACCACTTCTGATCAATATCCATTATCCATGGTATAAAAATATTATAAAGACATTATTTCTTTCATGAAAACTATTCATGACTTTTATATAACTACACCCTTTCCCTTAAATATCATATGAAGAAAATTCAAAAATCTGGGATGTGAAAAAAGATCACTAAGGGATATAAAAACAATTTTTAATTAAGTGAAAATATAAAAACACATGTAATTTTTAACTTTATCATTAATGTTCTTTTATAATATTAAATAAAAACCATAAAATGAAAAAAAAAAAAAAAATCTCAAATAATATCATTAAAATAAATTAGAATTAATTATAACATCTTTTAGTGACTTAGAGAATCATTTTCATAAAACACATTAAAACAATTCAATTCGAAGAACAATATAATAAATTTACAACATCATCATTATCCAATTAATTTTATCATTATCTAGGATCACCCATAATTTAAAATATAACAAGGCAACTCAGTGCTTTCTATGTAACCCCATGATTAAGCTATAACGAGCTTACTCAATTCAATCAAGGTCACCCCATTTTGAAGCTGTAATAGGCCAAACAAATGATATATGGGAAAACCAATTTGTCATGTATAATGATGATGTACCATATAATGAATACTTTTTTATTTTTTCACATTTCCAATGTAAAACACCTGAAAAAATCATTTAAAAAAAATAAATAAATTGCTTTTGGATATCGAAATATCATTTTTAAACCTTATTTTTAAAACCATAATAAACATTTACATTAAAAAAAATTTTAATAACAAAATACTAAAAAAAGAAAAATAGTTTTCGTTTAATAAAATATTGAAACATGAAAATAAATCTAGAAAAAGATAATGGCCATGGCTGTGTAAAATTTATTTTTTCCATGTACATTAATAATAAGACATTCCTTTTGTATTTTGTCAAAACCATTCATATAAAAGACATAAAATAATTCCATTTGAGAGACATTTATATAATTTAAAAGGGAAAAAATATAATTCATTTACTTGAAAATAAAAAATTTCATAATATTAGATTAAAGGAATATACCTATAGAAGTATGAGTTTGAAGGAAAACATTAAAAAGTATTTTTTATTTTAATGAAAAGTCTATTATCACCTTGGATATATTCAAATAATAATACCATTGAAGGAATTGAATTATAAAAAATACTTCATAAAATTATAATAAGAAAATTCATTATATATAATGTCAAATGGGATATATATACAAATTATATATTAATTTAGGATTATAAAATCTAGATATGCTACAATGAAATGAGAGTGAGATAAATTCGCTTACCATGTATATGATTCAAAATGTGTGTATTTATATTACTATGTAATAAAATTATGTTAATAATTGACTTTATTTAAAAAGTTTTTGATGTTTATTATTACTTTTTTTAATTTATTAACAAGTTATATATAATTACTTATCACTTAAATTTAAGTTGGATATTTTTTACCATATTCAGTTTATATTTAAAAAACAACTTTGGAAGGTCCAGTGAGGTAAAAGGGATAATTATTTAAAAATATCCAGAATAATAATCATGATATAAACATAAATTTTATACATAAATTATTATTTTAAATCTAATAATGGAATATATTTCTGAGAAATTAATTAATGTTAAAAACATAGAGAAAGTAGTTTATTCGTATACCTGTGTAATGTTTCCATTTTTCAGTGATCATTATAGAAAGAATGTGTGTAATATTTTACCGTTATAGAATGATAATTATATCATTAATACCACATGATTTATTTTTTTATACTTATATATATTATTCTATTAATGTGGTAAGAATGAAAAGAATAATTGCATCACTTTGAGGTGGTGGTAGTGCACACATCCACAAATAAAGTTATAATGTTTTTAGTGTGTGAAATGTTAAGAAGAATAATATATATTATATCTAATTAAATATAATTACTTCATTAATATTACAATTATTCCTTGAATATGTTATATTTTCATTATACTATCATTTATTCACTTCTGCGTAACACGTTAGGGAAAAATGCTTCACATTGCTTCGAGAGGCAGTAGTCTATCATACACACAAGCAACATTATCATATTACCTACAATAAGAAATGTAAAATAATAATATATGATATATAGAATATAAATATATTATTATATTATATATATCATATATATCATTTAAAATTATTATGTACTTTATTATTCCCAACCATGGGAGGAGGCAATGGAAAAAATGAATGACATCTTTTTGTGAGGCGGTAGTCTGCCGTACACACGAATAATGATTTTCTAACCCATTATATTCATGTGTATATTTTCTATATTTTAAATTTAATATAAAATAATATCATTATAATTAGTATTATAATTTTATTATACAATCAAGGTATAATAATAATTTTAGGGGTGGATAAAAGCAAAAAAATAAATGCACATTGATGGATGTTACATCTTCTTCAAGTAACTCCATTTGCATTGAACCAAAAGACAGAATTGGTTGACTTTAGGCCCAAATTAAGGATTCTATGATGAGAATAGGGAAGTCTATATGTGTTATATTTAGGGCATAGTCTAACTAATTGGGTTTTAAGGTGCAAAGAGAGGAATATATTTGATGGTTTTTTATATGTAGGGGTGTGTGGAAACCTTATAAATTTTTGAACGGAGGAATTCCACCCATACTTTATTCATGTAAAATAACACCAATAATTAAAAACACAAAATAATATTAGGTATATGGTCCAAAAAATGGCCATAAAATGGGTGATTTACACATTTATAGGCCATTTTCCCCTTAATTTAAACGTTTAACTGCTATGTAAACTCATTTTTACCTTAATCCCTATAATTAATTTTATTTTTTTTCAATAATACCACGAGTAAAAAATAATTTCAAATAATTATAAATTATAAATTATTCTGATTGAAAATATGGAATAAATTTTTACAAATTCAATTCGATGAATAGGAAAATTTTAAATTAATATTAATCTCGTAAATGAGTAGAGGCAACAAATTTTTAATAAGAGTATTTCATTAAAACAACCATTATTCAATATTAAATATATGACTAATAATTATCACTGTATGAAATTAAAGTAATATTTACTAATATATAGGATAAATATTTAATTTAAATCATTCCCCATTATGGATTATTTTAATTAATTTAAAAGGGGAAACATTTTGAATTTTAGAACAATTTTTAGAAAAAACTTGTCATGAAACCCAAAAAGAGACTAACATTAAAAAAAATATAGTTCAAAAATAATTAATATGATTTAATTTAAATAGATAATACATAGTTCTCTTTTAAAAATATTCAAAAGATATTGTGAATTTTAAATTACATAATTTGAAAATTATTATTTTTCACTATTCATCGAAAAATCAATACTTTCCAAAAAATCAAAAACATTCACCCAAAGTAGAATTTGATGTGATGATTTTGAAAATTTTATTAATTTTATCAAATTTAAATTACAAAATTTATAAAATATTCTTTTAAAAAAATCCTTATTAGAAATGGGTTTACCAAAAATTATTTATTTTTAATTAAAATTGCTTAATATTTTATAACTAATATACCTATATAATTAATATTATTTAATATTAATACTATTTATTATATAATTAGTTGGGTTATTAAAACTAAATATCAGTAAAATATGATTCATATATAATTTATATTTTAGTTTCTTAATTCTTCTCTTTCTTTGTCTAACAATAATTAGATTTAGAAGCTACGTACTGTACAGTAGACCCTGACTATCTTATAATTCTTACCATATTATATCCCAACCATTATTACATATATATATTATTTTTATTTCATATATTTTAAAATATAATTTCTTTATTAAAATATAACAAAATAAATTGAAAATTACCATAATATTTCAATATAATATCGAATGACTAGTTTATGATTAATCTAACAAGAATTAAAGATTGAATTGGAATAACACAAGAAAAAAATATTTAATTCAATATTATAAAAATATATAATTAAAAAATTACATGTTTATAAGAACTTAGATGTTACAATTATTCAAGTCTCCTTTTCATGGGCATTGAAAATAAGATTTCACCATTACATAACCCCATTCTTACTATAACACTGTATTCCTATTTCTAGGTGTTTGGTTAATTAAAAATTTTCTCTCAAATATAGAAACTATATTTCCTGTATTTTATACTCTAAAACAGAAGGAAACAATCATATATCCATAAAGACTCAAAATTTTCCATTACTCATGCACTATAAAATATTTTATAAACAACATTTATACACATCTCACTTATAATGTTTCAATCTACACTTGTTGATCCATTTCTTTTCCAATGTTGTCAATATATAGATACTTCAAACCCTTAAAAAAATAAATTATATAAAATTTACTATTTCAATTAATTTACATTTATCTTTTTAGTCAAATCAATATTTTATAGAGTATTTTATACCATTCAGTATTATATATCCATCACTTCTACTCTAATACTTATATACACCCACTGGCCACTCCAAATTTTTATTATTCATACATTCCTTTTTACAGATCCTTTAGCTCCTTATTTAAACAACATATCATCTCATTTTAATTTTATTCCTAATTCATATATTTTTTGAAATGTAATTGATTCAATTGATCACATATAACCATGACCCATATGATTCATATGTATTATTTATTTTAAAAAATCGACAATATAGACACTTCTTTATTCATCTAAATTATTTTTCAAGATTTCCCCATTTGAAAATATTCATTTCTCTTGGATTATGAACACTTTATGGATCATTGATTTTTCAATGACTTATCAACTTCATTGGATCATTAATATCATCAATTTTTTTTGAATATCCTAATAAATACAAAAATTAATATAATATCAAAAACATATATATCTTCACATTGACTCCATCACTATAACACTCCTCCTAGAAATGTTACATATACAAATTAACTCTAATAATACATAAACATTATTCATTATAGAAAAAAGTGTGATAGAACAATAGATATAATTATTCAGATTCTCAGGAATTATTGAATCTTCTGAACACATAAAGATTATTACACACATGTTTTTCTAAAAAATAATAATATAAATATATAGCAATTTTTTATGTAATATAAAATCTATAAACATAATTACATATTCTTCTTCCCATCCATTAGATAATTAAAAATACCCTATTTGTTGAAATAACTACTATTAAAAAATATTGTATCCCTACATACATGAAATATGTCACTTTATATAAATTTAATCATCTAGATAAATGGTGTCAAGCAAAGCTTTTTAAATTTACTGCTTCCTTTTTGTTTTTATTCTCCTTGAATAATATCTACCACCTAATGAGAAACATACTTTTATTAATTTATATCACTTCATTTTTTCAAAAATGAATCTAATAATAAAAACAAATAAATTAAATAAATTAAATATATTCCCCAATCTTCAAGTGATATAAATTGAACACCCATTATTAAAAACTTATTTAATAATTCACCTATCATAGTATATTTTTCAAACAAAATAAATTTAACCCACTTTTTTTTGGATTGTATTTTTGTTAAATAAAATTTAATGATCATGAATACATATTTAATTATGTAAATATGGGATGAAGAGAAACTTCTTTGAAATTGGTTAGAGTACCCAAGAATGTTAATGGGGAAAGGGTTTGAATTATTCAGATTGGTATCACTAGGTGTGTTTATATTGTAAATATTATATGATATTAAAGGAATTCCTTGATGTTTGAAATTGTTTATGGTACAATCATATTATATAGTAATGGAAGTTTGTGTTGTCAAATTATTAAAGATCTATTCAATTGTTGGAAAAGAACTTTGATGTTTGAGGAGATCACATTGTTTAATGTGGTGGCATATTGTTTGGATATTATTAAATATATATATATATATATATATTTTCTTATTTTTTTGGATACATCTTATGTTGATTAAAATGTGCTTTAAATGATTCCAATGCGATTTTAACTGTCAAACATATTGGAATTGGTTTTCCTCCATTTGTTATAAATATGTATATTCGACACTATATTTAAGAAATCTTTGTTCGTTATGTGATATATGGAAAATGTAGATTTGAGTGATGTGATTTGGGAATGGTAATACTAATTACATAATAAGAGTATTTTATCATGGCTTTCAGGGACTTCCGAAGTGTATTAGTACCTATACTGGACTTCATAATAGTAGATGATTTGATATTTGATATAAGGATTGACTTTAGAAGAGTATATAATTTACTCATACAATGTGGTTTTTAGATTTTGTTTAAGATAAATTCATCTTAACTTCCGTCCATCTCCACCTAAGTAGTTATTATATAGATACAATGACCAATACATAAGGAAAGTAATGATAAAGACATTTATAAAGAGGTAGAGTGTTTGTGAGTGTACGAGTAGAGAACTACAATTCAAATATCATTATTTTAATATTGTGGTGGGATTTTAATATCAAACAATTATATTAATAGAATTTAGAGTGTAAATTAAAGGAATATTAGAGATGTATAAATCTTGAAAGGATGGAATTTATGGTGTGTCTCACATTTCAGAAAATGTATTCAAATAGAGATGAAAGAATTAGTGATTTGATTATAATACTACTATATATTATGTGAGTGTAAAGCATAGAGAAAGGAGACTATGCCGACACTATATTCAATTTCTATTTTATATGCATCAATGAACTAGAGGTCGCCCAATGTTTCAATAAAATATAATAGTTCCATGCATGAAAGAAGTAAAATAAGAGATAGTTTTATCTTCTTCAATATCATTTAATCATTGTACAATCCAAATAATTGAAAAATAGGTATACAATATTCCTATATTGTATAAATATTGCGAAGGTAGCCTTTAATATTTATACAATAAATATAAAACTTATATGATTTATGTGTTTATGAAAACATATTTGATAGAATTTGTGTGAAGAAGAAGATCATATTCATTATTTATTGGTGAATCATCCCAATAAAAATAATCTTATTCAAGGGAAATATAAGCCAACTCTCTTAAATGAAGATTTGTAATTATTTTCTCTCATTTCACCTGGTCAATACCAGGATCATGGTTCCTTGTCCATATCAATAACTTATCCATTTTTGATAATATGAGGAGATATATGTGCATGTGATAATAACCAAAATACATTATGGATTAAGTTATTCGTATTGAAGGAATATTTCATTAAAAAACCATAGTTTAATTTTTTTTATTTTCTATCCTTCTTTATGTACATGAATGTAAAGTAAATTAGGGGATTTAGATAATAAATTGATCTAATAAATAAGTGAAGAGGTGATTAAGTGATAGAGTTTTAAATAGTAAATAAGTCATCATATACTGATACAATCCCTTCCTCCTCATTGTAGAGAATATCCCAAGAGATCCTAGTAATTGGTTTTAGTGAATAAAGTCACACATCTGGTTGGATTATCAATAGTATTGCCCATTGATTTTTTTTATGATTTTAATTTCTCTCTCTGAAATATTAATGTGTTTTAGTTTTAAAGTAATAGTTATTTTTGTAGATCACATCTTAGTCTCTTAAATAACTAAAAATGAGATAAATAAGAAATTAACTGTAACATCCCAGGTAAATAAAGAACATGAAATTTTTATATTTATTAATATTTATTAATTAAATATTAATTTTACTTTAATGGTGGTGCTATTTTTGATAGCGTACACGATACGCAACAATTGGTTTTTTGAAATCTTATGTTGCACACTAATTATATAATATTGTTGTTTTAAATAATAGTTAAAACCTAGCTGTTGTATTGGAATGAATGAAAATAACTAAAAAAATATGAATATACATGTTTTTAAATTTATTTACATTTATCAAATAAATGTTATAGACATACAATATGAATTAATCTAATATTAAGCATAAACAGTCTAATATTCTTTAAAAGGTCGATTTACCACCTTTTGATGGAGAAACCTTCTTAAATCTAGTTTTTGACACTTTTATATATAATATTTGACCAAATAAAATTCTCATTTATAATTTGGACATCAATATTTACTTTGTATGAAACGTTGGTATTTTTCTGATAATGTTAGTTTTTTAATGAATAGTGAAAAATACTTTATTTTAATTCGAAACATTATTTTAAAATAATTTATTTATATGGTTATATTATCTTCTTAATGGGTTTTAATTTGTAATTAGATTATTTTTTTTACTATTAAATCCATTTTTGGTCATTGTAAGTAATTTTACTTTTAAATTGGACATAAACAAGTATCAATCTTTTGAAAGTTATTATTTCTTGAAAACACATTTTTTGTTTTCATAGTAGGAATTAATTTTAAATTAATTTCAGCCACTTATGTGTTTTGAATTTTGAAAAATGTATTCCACATTTATAATTAGTTTTCCCAAATTGTAAAAATAGGAAAATATTATTTTTATCCATTTTAAATATTTACCTTAGTTAATATTATATTTACGGTGGTTAAAGGAAAATAAATGGTAAATAAGGGTAAATAATAATATTATAATAATATTAAATTACCTTAACATGTGTCCTAATCCTATTGGATGATACATGTCCGACAATGGGCATCCATGGGTCAATTTAGGGATCCCATGGAGCCACATGGAAGTGATAATGACAATTTAGATTAAATAATTTAATGTAAAGACCAAAATGACATTAACCAATATCTTTTAGTAAATAAATTTTTAAAAGGGTTATATAAGTTATCTTTTTTACTATAAATATAAATTTTAAATATAAAAATATTTCCTAGTTCAAGTTAATTTTTTTATAAAATTCAGACATCAAAGAAATTATATTATTTATGACACAATAATGATGTAGTGTTTACTTCATTAATAACTGATTTAAATAAATATGATTATAAATATTAAAAAAATACCCTAACATGTCTGATTCCTATTAGATGATTTTATTTATAACATAATTCATCATATCTTTGACTTTAATGAGTTTTGGATCTTTAGAAACTGAAGATAAGTTTATAATAAAAAAAAATAATCACACTTTCCTAAAGAGCCCCTCATCCACCTTATAAAAGGACACCACATCTAACCTATTACTAACACATCTCAAGCCCCTTGGATCATCCAAACCTGACCAAATAAGCTATCATGATCCCTATATTTGACCTAGAAGCCTTACTTTTTTCAGAATGAACTTTAAAGAAGTCACGTTGGTTCAAACCAAAGGTAGTTACATGATTTGAAGGTAACTGTTTCTATTAAATTATTTTCATTTCTTTTACTTATCCAACCATGAAACTCTTTTTATTTATTTCATTTATAAAATCATCAGTATC
The DNA here is from genome assembly GCA_963277665.1 of Viscum album. Taxonomy (NCBI): domain Eukaryota; kingdom Viridiplantae; phylum Streptophyta; class Magnoliopsida; order Santalales; family Viscaceae; genus Viscum; species Viscum album. The sequence continues at coordinate 1,442,808,549 of OY728159.1, forward strand.
CTCAATATATTAGTATGTTTTTATAATATGGATTCGAACTACACATACACACACCTCAATCTAATGGGTAAATAATTTATTGTTTCTGTGGATGGAAAACTAACGCCTCACGAAATGATGATTGTTCAATTATCTCCTACCAGCTATAATTTTGGCCATTTATATGGAACTATATTAATATATTATATATATATATATTATGTTTATATTTCTTTATTCTACTATATTTTTCATTTATAGAAAACCTTTATGGTTTCTATAATGGGTTAAGGCGATAATTTCATTTGAGGAAGTGCGGACTACCGCCCCCTCAATGTGATATGAATCGTTAATTACATATTTGGGACGTATAAAGAATGGAGTTAATGATATTATATATAATATTATAATGTAATTATAATGTACATATTTATCATTATTTTTTAATTCCATTAAAACATGAAATAGAAATGAAAGTAGCATTCATGCGTTCGTATGGCTTACTGTCTCCATGAACGGTGCATTTCATTTTTTATCTCAAAATGTTATTTAATGTTATAAATACATATATATATTGGATATATATAATATATGTGATATCTATATAAATAATATCATTTTTTAGTTAATGGAATTTTGACCGCATGGACAAATTGTAATTATAACAAGTTCATTTTTAACTCAAATTCTGAACATTGACAAAATGTCCGATGTGAACTTAAATAATTAACTAATTTTTATTTCAAGGTAATAAGTGATATTAAAGGAATAATAAACCTTAATTTTTTTAATAAATTAAAAATTAACTTACGTTTATTATTGTCGATAAACACGAAACAAACGAGTCAAGTCGGACATGAGGTAAAGGGTTTCTTATCTAACGTTTAATCCATGAGATTTCCATTGTTCAGCAGTTATTTATTGCATGCGGAGTACTGTGTACTACCATTTGATATATTTTATCATGATTATATTTATATTCATGGAATTTTGTGATTCATTTGGTGATTATTAACTTTTGGTCATATGACTAGATTGATTACAACGTGGTAAGGGGTTTTTATCACACTTTTTATTCCCATGAGGTTCATGCTATATTGGGCACTATTTCGTTTTGTGTCTTGTATTAACTACCTATTATTGTATTCTTGATGTAATATAATTTAATTTGAGGGTATTTAAATCTTAATTGTATGATACTTCTTTCATTTGGTGTATGTTTCGTAAGTTACCAAATCAGTAAGGGTTAATTCCCCAATCTCATTATTATCTGATACTGATTATATGTATGTATTTTCTAAGACATATATATCATACCTGTCCATGTTTTATAATTTTTTTTTCAAAAGGAATCTTATAATTTTTTATGAGAGGGACTTTTTAAATAGATCATAATTATAAATGTTTTAAATATTAATTCTTCTAAATTATTCTCATTAATGTCCATGTTTTCAAAATATTTTTAAGGAATTATTTATATGAACATGAATGTATTAAAATTTTAATACATTTAAAAAGTCTCAAAGTGGTATGGGACACTTTGAATAAAGAAATGTTTTTAAATATCTTCTTTTCTAAATTGTGTTACTTTTAAATGTATTCATGAAAAAGGGACATTTCTCTCAAAGAGATTATCTAATAATTTTCAACTATGTTGAAATCCTATTTAAATATTATTATTTATTGAGGATGATTTTTTATTAATACAATATTCCATATTTTTTTGTATAAGTTATGATATGTTTGACAATGAATGTGCTATTTTAACACCATTCACAGTTTATGGTTATTGTATTAACATTTCGTATGCTAGTTTTAATACAAATGTTTGTGTTATGTTTCAATTTTTTCATACGAGAAATGTAGTTGACTAAGAATGTGATGGGTGGAGCCCACTATAGCTCCTCGATGCATCATTAGGTCTTATGAGACAAACTAGTGTATTGGAACAAGGCCTTGACAAAATCTTATTTGTAGTCTCGGAACGATGCCTAGACTATGTGGATATAAAGTCTGGTATTATGCATTCCATCATTATGAAATTAGATATTGATATTACATGTGAAAATTAAACTAGTAGAATATCCATCATAATAATTAAATGTCATTATTTGATTTATCTTTTCCATATTATGTTGTATTATAATTTAAAAGGATTTTGTTTTACTCTTATAAAATGCCTTAAATTTTTATGCATATTTATGAAATTTTCCTCTATATTGTTATACTTACTGAGAATCTGAGCTCACCCCTTTCTATGTTTTATTTTTCCCAGGATGTGATGAAGTAAATTATGATTAAACCATAGGGATAAGAGAAGGATATGAGTGTGTTTAAGGGGGACACAATGTCGTTTTTATTTATTTCATGATGTAATGTAAAACTTATATATGTATCTAATATTTCCATGGCTAATAAACTGATTGGTCTTTTGAGACACGATTCCTTGTATCATTTCAATGTTATGTAATAATGCACAGACTCTGGGTAACTGGGGTTAGGGTGTAACTGTTGGTATTAGAGGATGTTTAGTACTATCCTTGGAATCTAGATTTAGAAAAACTATGATTAGAAAACACTACCCAAATATAGTCTTTGAAGATTAGTATAGAAAAACATCCAAAAAATTGGTAATGTAAATATTATGTGGGTTTTCTAAACAATACATCCCTGTATGGATACTAGAAGGTAGAGGTGGCTCTGGAACTGATGTACCTAGTAGTTAAAACTATAAACAATTGTTTTTGTCTTGGCCTGGGGTATCCTGGTACATGACAATGGGCCTTACTGCACTCTTGGTTACGACACTCCCTGGGGATATGCTTTAGATAATTCACATTTTCATTACAAACGTATTTGAAGTATTTCAATATAAGATGAGAATAAATAACCCTGGTTAATCAAAAGGAGTTTTAGATTGAAAATAAGTTGTCATGATATTCTGTAAATGATTTTATGACTATTGTTACTCACATAATGCATTCTGGTTTTAGGCAGTCGATGGATTCCAAGGAAGTCATAGAAACATTGAACTTGATGTACATGGTGGGAACATTGGTGGAAATGAGCAAAGAAAAGTATTGTTGATAGGTATAAATGTTATCGTGTTCATGCCGAATCATTTTTCCAAAAATATGATCAATAACATATATATTATCTAACTCCCACACTCAACAATGATGTGAAAGATAGTAAATGTTACGATCTCCAGCAGTGGAGACCATGGAGAAAAGTAAGCTCATTTTCCATCATGCGAGAAATGTGGGTGGAGACACCCACGAAAGTGTACCAATGGAACAAAGAAATTCTTTATGTGTGGGAGCGAAGTACATAAAGTAAATAATTATCGAGGAAAAATTAAGAGTACTACGGAAGAAAATAAAAATGATCACAATAATCCATTTACAGTCATTTTCCGTAATTGTAGAGGACCTAGAAATTACTCGAGTCAATGCCCTATTATATAGTATAACGTCTTGGTAAAAGAAGAACCTATAAAAAATAAATGGATAAATAAATCTTTAAAAGTATTAGTTCTCTTTGTTGATGGGATTACTTTGGAAGAATTTTCCCTTGTATATGTAACCGAGTTGTTCTTTATGTGAAAATACTATTCAAGGAATAATTATCTTTTCTTTTGTGGATAAATTTATAAAAAACTATTTAGGTTTACATTATCCTTTAATTTGAAGAAATTACAAGTAATTAATTTTTTGGATGAAAATTAAACATATGAGAAAACATTTTGTGGTTAAATTATGTTATGGTTACAATGAGGAATTTATCTTATTTTGAGAATTTTATAAAATATTTTTTTCGAAAAAGGACAACACGCAAGATGGGTTCCAACACATCTCATTCGGAAAGGCCGCGTGAATCGAACCCCCACCCGAAGGGTGACATGGGTAGATCGCCTACCACAAGACTACATGATGTCCCGGGTTAGTATGACTAATTGTTTTTAGTTAAATGATTTTATGGATCAATAACAAGTCGAAAAATTGTTTTATCAAATGGATATCCTTATTATAGAAATGATTTGTTGACTAAGTGATAATGGTTATTTTGGAAGATGTTATCTCTTTTGGAGAAAAATATATACCTATGGAAAATAGAGTACTATGGGATTCAATTTGTTGAGTATTGGTTGAAATATTTTTTTTGGAATATTCTATGTTAAATTTTCGAAATATGCCTATTTGGTTTATTTATGAATATGATTATCCTATCATAGAGAATCTGTGATTAGGTTAGCTACACTTCAGTATGAGACTTCAAGAGCTGTCGTTGTTATTTGAAGACAAATGTTATGATTTAATATAGAAGCCAATGTGATTAAATTCTTCTAAGATATGGGTTTCAATATTATTCTAGATTATATTGAAGAATTTTAAGGAAATTTGTCTATTTAATGGTCTTTTTTGAACTTTGGGAACTGTTTGTTGAATTTTAAGGATTTAGAATAGTATTTCTTTTTATAACGGATTATCCTTTTTGGGGATTATCATATCTTGTACTAATATTTTTGGTTTTGGTTAATGACTAAAGAGATGGGAAATGTATGGTTAATTTTTGTGGAAAATGTGATTATCTAGAAGTATATTTTATCATTTTAGGTGTGACCATATCATCTTGAATACACATCGTTTGAAGAAAATATGAGTTTTTGATAGAAACTCATTAAAGGATGAAACTCTACTTGAAAATTAAGTATATTTCCATATGTTCTTATTCTAAGTAGTAAATTAATTCCTCAACATAATGAAAATGAACTTAAAATAAAAAGATTGTCTATTTTCTTTTTTTACTGGTCAATCAAAGTGCATTTATATATTTGGGATTTTCTTGTGGTTAAATTTATCTTGAACATATTTTCTATCACTCTCCATCAGAACACAATGGTTAGGTTTGCTTTCATATCAAAGTTTTCCTATATCCTTGTATGGGTTACCTAAGGGGACCTTTGTACTTCCCTATATTTCATTTAAAGTGATTGCTTCATTGACACATTATTTCAATGTGGAACATCCAATGGAGTTTCTGAGCCCAATTTTAAAATTATGAGGACATAATTTCCAAAAGGGGGGAAGGATGTAACATTCTAGGTAAATAAATAACATGAATTTTTCATATTTATTAATATTTGTGAATTAAATATTAATTTTTCTTTAATGGAGATATTATGTTCGATGCCATACTTGATACACAAAAATGGGTTTCTTTGAAATCCTACATTGCAAACTAATAATATAATATTTTCATTTTATATGATAGTGAACACCTAGTTGTTGTATAGGAGGGAATGAACAGAATTGACAACAATATGAATATACAAGTTTTTTAAATTTTTTCACATTTATCCAATAAATGTTATAGGCTTAAAATGTGAATGAATCTAATTTTAATAATAAATAGTCTAACATTCTTTAAAAGGTCGATTTACCGCCTTTTGAAGGGGGATCCTTTTTAAATATAGTTTTTTTTCACTTTTATATGTTCTATTTGAAAAAAATAAAAAACCTATTTAGAATCGGGACATCAAAATTTACGTTGGAAGAAATTTTGGTTTTTTTTCTGAAAATGTTCATTTGTTTAATGAATAGGAAAATACTATATTTTAATTCAAAGTAGTCTTTTAATATTATTTATATATATTTTTTGTTTATAATTTTAATTGGTCTTATAGTGTAATTGGATTATGTTTTCAACATTTAATCTAATGTTGGTCATTTGATGTAATTTTACATTTAAACTGGGTATAAACAGCTGTCAATTTTTTGATAGTTATTATTTATTAAAAACACGCATTTTGTTTTGACAGCGAGAATTAATTTTAAATTAATTTATGCCACTTATATGTTTTCAATTTAGAAAAATGATTAATATATTTTAAATCTGTATTTTCAAATTTTGTAAATAGGTAAATTTTATTTTTAGACATTTTAAGTATTTACCCCAGTAAGTATTTTATTTACCATGGATAAAGGGTAAATATTTAAAATATGGGTAATAAATAATATTATAATAATATTAAATTATAAAAAATGTGTCTTAATCATATTGAAAAATAAATTTCTGACCACGGGCATCCATGGGTCGATTTTGGGACCCCATGGAGCACCATGGGAGTGATAATGACACTTTAGATTAATTAAATTAAAGTAAAGACAAAAATGACATAGAAAAATTTATTATAGTAAATCAAATTTTACATAGGGTTATATAACATAGATTTTAGATGATAAATATTAATTAGAAATAAAAATATATTTCCTACATCATGTTATATTTTTATAAGTTTTGGACATCAAATATATTATATTATTTATGACACAATAATGATGTAGTGTTTACCTCATTTATAACTGAATTAAAACAAATACTATTATAAATATTAAAACAATATCCATAACCTGTACAATTCTTATTGGATGATTTTTTTAAACCATGAGCCATCCAATATTCTTCTTTAATGAGTTTTATATATTTAGAAACCGAAGAAATGTTTATAATTAAATAACATTTTCACACATTCCTAAAGAGCCCCTCCTCCCCCTTATAAAAGGACACCACTTCTAACCCATTACTCACACCTCTCAAGCCCCTTGTCTTGTCCAAAACCCTACCAAATAAGATTTAAAGATCTCTATATTCCACCTATAATCCTTTCCTTAAGAATAAGTCTCTTTATTAAGACCTTTTGGTTCAAACCAATGGGAGTTACCCGATTTAATTTCAATGGTTTCTATTAAATTAGTTTGTATTATTTTACTTCTCCAACCTGTAAACTCTTTTATTCCATTATTTTATAACAAAACTTGAATCCTAATTATATTAGTATGCTGTTATAAAAATTATTCTAACTACAATTACACACACCTCTATCTAATGGGTAAAGAACATACTATTTCTGGGAATGGCAAAGTAACGCCTCACGAAGCGATGATTGTTCAATTATCCTCAACCCCCTCTCATGGTGGCATTTAATATAAAACTATATTTATATATGATATATATTATGTTTATGTTTTATTTATGCTTCTGTATTTTTTATTTATAGCATACCTTTATGGTTTCATGAATGGGTAAACACGATAATTTCATTTGAGGAAGTGGGGACTACCGCCCTCTCAAAGTGATATGAATCATTACTGCCATATGTGTGACGTATAAAGAATGGAGTTAATGATATAATATATAATTATATACTATAATTTAAATATACTTATGTATAATTTTGTTTTCAATCCATTAAAATAAAAAATAGAAACGAAAGTAGTGTTCATGCGTACGTACGCCTTACCGTCTCCAGGAATGGTCCAGTTCATTTCTTTTCTCCAAATGTTATGTACTATTATAATACATATATATAACATATATATAAGATATATATGATATCTAAATCATTAATATAATTATGGAGATATTATAATTTTAACCACATGTACAAATTGAAATTATAACAAGTTTATTTTTAACTCAAATTCCGAAGATCGACAAAATATGCGATGTGAACTCAAATAACTAACTAATTGTTATTGAAAGGTATTAAGTGAAATAAAAGGAATAATAAACATGAAAAAATGTTTTTAGGAAAGTATAAATTCACTTAGTTTTATTATTCTGGAAGAACACGAAACATATGAGTCCAGTCAAACAGGAGGTAAGGGGTTTCTTATCTGACTTTTAATTCTATGAGATTTCCATTGTTCAACACTTATTTAATGAATATGGTGTATTATATACTTCCATATGATATATATTATCACAAATATATTTATATTAATTGTATTATATGATTAATTTTGTGGTTGTTAACATTTTTTAATAAAACTAGATTGATTATAACGTGGTAAGGGTTTTCATCTCACTTTTTATTCCCGTGAGATTCATGCTATATTAGCCACTATTTCCTTATGTGTGGTTTATGTACTCCCAATGATTGTATTATTAATGTAATATATATTAATTTATGGGTATCTACATCTTAATTTTATGATCCTTGTTTCATGGGGTGTATGTTATGTATGTTACCAAATCGGTAAGGGTTAATTCCTCAATCTCATTATTTTCTGAGATTGATTAAGTGTATGTATTTACTAGGAAATATTAATCATCCATGTTCATTTTTCATAAAAATGTTTCCAAAAGGGATCTTTTATGGTTTTATGGAAGATAATTTTTAACTAGATCCCCATTTTAAATGGTTTAAATATTTATTCTTCTAAATCATTCTCATTAATATCCATGTTTTCAAAATGGGTTTTAAAGATTTATTTATATGGACATGAATGTTTCAAAATGTTAATACCATTCAAAAGTTTTAAGGTGGTATGGAAAAAATTGATTCAAAAATTTATTTAAATGTCTTCCTTTATAAATTGTGTGACTTTGAAATGTTTTCATGAAAAGGGATATTTCTGTCAAAGTGTTTTTCTAATCATTTTCAATTATATAAACATCGTTTTTTGATATTATTCTTGATTGAGGTTGATTTATTATAAATACAATCTTCAATATTGTATTGAAGGGGTTATCATATGTTTGACAATAAAGGTGCTATTTTTTTATACCATTCTTGTTTTATGGTTATTGAATTGAAATTTTGTATGCTAGTTTTAATACGAATGTTTATGTTATGTTTCAAAAATTATAAATGAGGAATGTAATGGATAGAGTAACTGATAGGTGGAGCCTGCTATAGATCCTCGAGCCATCAGTTGGTCTCATGAGACAAACTAGTGTCTTGGCACAAGGCATTGGAAAAGTCATATTTGAAGTGTTGGTACGTGGCCTTGACTACGCGGTTATGAAGTCTGGTATTATGAATTCCATCATTATGAAATTATCTATTGATATTACATGTGATAATTGGACTAGTAGAATATCCATGTGAATATTTAAATGGAATTATTTGGTTTGACTTTTATATACTACGCTGATGTATAATTTTAAAAGGATTCTGTTTTAGTCTTATAAATTGGCTTAAATGTTTATGCCTATTTACGATTTTTACGCTATACTTTTATCTTTACTGAGCATCTGAGCTCACACCATTCTATGTTTTATTTCTCCTAGGATGTGAAGAAGAAAATTATGACCAACCCACAGTGATAGGACAACGATATGAGTGTGTTCAAGGGGGACACAATCTTGTTTTCTTTTATTTCACGATGTAAGGTAAAACTTATCTATGTATCTAGTATTTCCAAGTCTACTAAAATGATCAATATTTAGAGACAAGACTCCTTGTAACATGCCAATGTTATGTAATAATTCACTGACTCTAGGTAACTGGTGTCGGGTTTTTACATAAATAGAATATTATTGAGAGAAAACATCTCCCCCATCCTTCAAAGAAGACAGTTTAATTTATCTACAATCAAACCCTAATAAAGGCTAATAAAGAATGGTATGTGATCTAGTGAATTAATCCACTAATGAAAATATGGTAAAAATTTCAACCTCTAAATATTTAAAGAATTATTATGATGATGGGGTGCCAAATATTTCATATCAAAGCTATCCAATATAATAACTAGATATTTTTTTAGAAGATCAAATATATATTAATATTCATTAGATAAATCATTTTTTTCATAAAAACAAATACTACATAATTATCCCAATGATATATATATATATTTGACTATTTTTAAATCATTTAGTAATTTTATGGAGGAGATAACGCAACTTGAAGAAGAGTATATTAGGAGACAGAAAAAAGTAGAATATAGGAGCATAAATAATGATTGTAAAAAGTTTTTGATGAATGGTTTGTGGTAATAAAAAAATAAAAAATACATTATATGTCTTGAAGATATGTTTCATCAATTTTAGAAAAGGAAAAAAATATCATTGATTCCATGTATTCTCTATATGATATCAAAATCAAAAAAATAGAAGAGCCTGATTCTTTGTTACAACAGAAGCGTAAAATGAATCATGTTTTTGAGAAATGTTTTGAAATTATTTGGAAGGATCAAGGAGAAAAATCATTATCAACATTGGATAATAAAAATATCATTAATTTATTATGTCTTTAATTGGAAGTTATATCAGAAAAAATAAAAAATATTTCAGACCGGTCTTCACAAGAAGGTAAAAAGAGAGTAGTTTCTATACATAATTCCATTAATTTTTAATATATAAAGGATATATATAATGTGTTTTTAACATCTTGAGGTCATATAATGATCATTATCAATTAACCTTATTTGTAAATGAATCATTTATCTCAAAAAAATTGTGAAAAAATAAATTTCTATATATTTTGTTGATCTCAATTCAAAATACAGTAAAGATCAAGGAATCTACTAATACACCTACATTGGATAATTTCTAGCATGAGATGATAATTTTCCCTAAATAATCCCATCAATAGGATTAAAACATACAAATTATAGGCGTTTAGATAGGTTTATATGTATGTTTGAATCATAAGATCATGGTTTTTGGGGAATTTTTTGTGTTGTGGTAGATTTGGTTATAAAGCACTAGACTGTTGGAATAATGTTCTAAACCATTAATGAAAGTAAAATCATATATTAAAAGGAATAAATAATGATGCAATATTTTATCAGCAAAATAAAAGTAAAAATATAATTTTCAATTACATAATTAAAAATTTAAATGATATAATCAATGTTTGCGGACAATTTGGACACCGAAGTTGAACCTACTTTCCAAATCCAAAAAAAAAACACATTTAAAAATCATCTAAGAAGAGGAAAAAATATATTTGGTGGAAGGAATAATTTATTAATTGGGAATGAATCCTGAAAAATTATTGAAAATAATATTCCCTTGAAGTTAGTAGAGAATTTGTGTGAGTTATCCTTAGGTAGAAATAAAAATAGGAAATTTGTTCAAAGGGAAAAAAATAAGTTTAAGAAAAATGTTACACCAAGCTAAAAAATATTGTTATATTGTGGTAAGAGGGGAATCAATATAAATTCCTATAAATAGAATATGGAAATAAAAATTTACCGAACTAAAATAATGGAACAAACAAAATAATCATTCTATAAAATAAACAAGGGAATTGATTTGGTAGAATAAATTTATAAAGAACAATACTGATGTTCTAGGAAAGCAGATCACATTCCCAAGGAATGTATGATCATCTTGATTATTGATTATGGGAAGGTAATAAAATTGGAATATAAATTGGAGAAATAAAATTCAAAAGGAAAAAAAGATTCCACAAAAAGAAACCAAATTTCATGAGAGGTTTTCAACAAATAATGACCAAAATATTTCATATGTGTTTCATGGAGGTTTCTTTCAAGAAGAACATATATCAAATAATTCTTTATACAAGCTAACATTTCATGAAGTGGTATTGAATAAGGTTAAATAGGGACCTATAGAAATATGTTCCATTATGGATGATCTAAAAATTTAAATTTCACTCAAGAAACTATGTTAAATAAGTAAACAGTCCTTTCCATCCAATAATAATATTTTGAAGATTAAGAGTAAAAAGAAAAATATCATTTTTAAATTTGGAAAAAAATAGAGTATCATGGTTGATAAGAGACTCTCACCATTATTTATCTTATTTAAGGAGAAAATGTTTTCAACCATATTTGTATAAATATTATGTTGTGCTTGTGTGCTATCTCTAAAAGGAATTAAAGGTGATGCCAATTATTAGGGGGAGAACCAAACAAATGATAAATATAGATTAATTTTTCCAAACATAATAATTTAATGATTGTGGAATATGGGAAAAAGTTTTTATTATTAATAAGTCATTCTACACTGATTTATACCCTACTCAGTGTAGGGAATATCCCAAATGATCCTAAAAAACCTCAACTACCCCATTCATAGGATTTACATCCATATTTAATAAACGACCTTCACTGATCAACTATTCATGATACATCATTTATAATTTCATTCAGTATCGATATTTTTTCCCAGTCTAAAAATCATCCCATCACTTATGGTTGTATCATTCATTAGTTATCATAAAAATACTCTTCCATTACTTCAGTTTCAATATCATTATCCTTATCATAACCAATGTCACCAATATATCCATGTGCTAGTAAATTATCTTTATTCATACTTAACAAAAAGATTTTCTATATTTATATACTTGTAATAAGTTATGTATTATTTATTATCCTTTATTTAACACTAGAAAACATCTCATTACAATAAATAAATAATTTCAAATTGAAAAAATTATAAAAATTAACCATATCAAATTGATTTATGATTTGATTCTTACACAGTATTATCAATTTTGAGTTGATATATGATCGATGAAATATTATTACAAATTCATGTATTCAATCCATACTTATTATTTAGATATCCACACATGTTACAATAATCGTATGATGTCAATCATTTTGGTTTGGTTCTAGTGTAGAGAAAAAAATCGTTCCGTTGTTTGGTGTTGATTGTATGTGTTTTTATCTACTATTAATCTCTTGATATAGATTGGAATGAGATGGGTATATCTTTATGTGTCTATAGTGAATGATTTTAATGGTGGTTTAATGTACTTTACATTAGAAAATATTATTTTATATGTAAGTAGTTGTTTTAGGAAATTATGCTTTGGGACATTTCATTTGATACTTAAAACAAAAAATCATATATTCATAATATTTTATCCTATATATAACTAAATATATAATTACAATAATTTAAATTATAATTAGATAAATCCCATTTAAAATATATTTTTTATAATATATATATTTCTTAAGAAATATTTATCTATGTAAAAAAGTAAAATAAATTCCATTTAAATACGTAATTTAATAACTAAAAAATTACAACAACAAAGGGAATTTAATCCTTCCAAGATCCCCCTAGTAAATTTTTACTCATACCAATTCATAAAATCATGTGAATAGAAATGAAATGGAAATTTATCACTTTTATTCAAATGATGAATAACAAGGTATTTATTTATGAACAACATAAAGTGAATAATTATTATTTCTCTAACTGAAATGAATTCTCTTCCAATTAACTTATTCAAATTAATATTTAGAGATACCTAAAACAAAAAATTCATGAACCTAATTGAATAAATCTTAGTGAATTTATGTCTAACCTAGAGTCTATGTGCGGCATAATGATTTGACTTCATTACCCACACATTGAAAGAGAAATTTTGTAGTGATGATTGCCTTCCTATAACTGTTATTTGTGTAATATAATCAATTTGAATTATGATATCTCATTTTGATGGATAAAAAAATGAGTCATTATACCTCAATGATCTATCTAGGTTTATTTTATATGCTAATATAGGTACCCATATGAATCTTATTGCAATGGATTTTACTTAGGTAGCACCATCTCAATCTAAGTGAAAATGATAGAGTTTTTTATTACTCCAATGAGATAATCATATCATAATCATTTAACTAATATCATATTAATCAGAATGTTCTAATATAGTGTTAATTATCTATAAAAATATATGTTAAGGTTCTTATCATATATATTTATGACAACCCTGCTTTTATTACAAACTTAAACATGATTTATTACAAAAAACATCACTTGATACAATAAAGAAAATTGAGAGGTTTAGTGTCTTCGGGGCTTAGGATCATTACATAAAATCGTAAAACATGAAATACAACATCTTTATTGAAAACTTCCTTTACATTACCACAACATTTCCTCGTACTTAGCATTGCACGGGATAACCTGAGGACATGCATAAGAAAAGGGTGTGCTATAAAGCCCAGTAAGGGAGTACACATGAAATAACATGACGATTACAATACATGTTAGGCAATAGGCATATCAATATAGCATAAGAGAAACATGAACATAAAGGTATGATAAAGCATGATAACCATAACATGGAAATGTGGAAACAACACTTAACATGGAATTAGCATGATCCATGGCCCATTGCACATAGAGCATGAGTAAATCCTCATTGCACATGAAGAACGAGTAAACCCTCATTTCACTTGAATTAACATGAGTCAACACTCATTGCGCATGACATATCATGATACTATACTTTACCCAATACATTGGAGCCCTATAAGGGCGCACCTTTCTTAGACAATTCATTTCATGCATAAGTGTGGAACATGGATCATAAAATATAGATTCCTAAAACACAATAATTTATTCCACGAAAAAGGAATGTGGAATTAATACATGAAAATTTATAATCAATAAGTAAATGTGCATAAAGGTGAATAGCGTTGATGGATAAATGGGAATGGTATTCACTACACAATGACATTGGCTTAGAAAATCTGTGGGATTTCGGCGGCGTAACGGCGTGACATAAGAATTCATAAAAACGGTTGATGAGAGATAAATGGGTGTCTCATCATATTTACATAAAATGGAAAATAAGGGGGTCATATAGATACATGTCCAAACAATTTTAATTGAATTTAGAATCATGATACAAAAGTATTGCTTGAATGTAAAAGAGGATAGAGAAGTTCCTTTCGAAATTTCGAAATAGTAACGGGTGTACATGGGAGGAATTTAAGGAGAGAGAAAGGGTCTCCCAACATTCAAACAATAATAGGGAAGTATGGGGGAGGTGTGAAAACTTACCCCAACATTTATAATTGAAATTAAAAGGGCATAACAATATGATAAAAATTGGACAAAAATGAGAAAGGAAGAAAAACCTCTACTTGGAAGTGTGATTCCAAAGGCTAGAGTGAGGCTTGTGAGTGGATTCTTGAGAGATTGGGGAACCTTTGGGGGATTCTAGAAAGAGTAGGGCAGAGGTTGGACGAACTTAAAAGGCTTTGAGTGATGAGGAAGTGGGATCTTGGGTGGGATTACATAGGAAAGCTGAGGGAATTATTTATTATTTAGGTTTGTGCCCCCTTACATTAAATTAATCCAAACCACAAACCATACCATGGTTTTCCCCATGGTTTTTGGAAAATGTAAGAGGGAGAAAATATTTTATAATTCCAAAGTCCAAAATTCTTAAAATAGTGAGGTTGCTTATGTGGAGTTGAGTCACACTCCCATGGAAAATAATTTAAAAAGACAAGTTGTTTAATAAGTCTTGAGGGGTCCATTAATGCTTTGAAATGTAGGCCAAACAAACCCAAAATCACATTATTTTTAAGGGTAAAACATATATTGGCCGAACATAAATCTTATAGTATTTTATTACATCACTATTGTGACATTATGATGTCATAAAACACATTATATATTTAAACAATATTATATTTTTACACCAAAATTTGAATGTTTTGGAAAATTATGAAAAATTCACCGTTCAATAATTTCGACGTCCTGATTCCAGAAATAAAATTTATTTTATCTAAATAAATTTCTAAATATGTTAATTTTTACTTTTAAAATAAAAACCGACATTTATCGAAAATTCACGGTTTTTGACAGAAATGGATTTCAAACCTTAATAAAAATTACAATTGCAGTCATAAAATTACAAGATCATTTATATTTAATAAAAATAAATTTAATAATAATAATAATATTTTATTAAAATATTATTTCATTCAAAAATCCCTTAAATTAATAAAATATAATTCTTAAATAAATAATAACTAAAAACAGTATTTGTACTTTAAAAACTATTGACAATGTATCAATAATGATTTGAAATTATATTAATTATTATATAAAAAAATAATGTACATGAACATAGTACTATTTATTTGTTACATAACCCCTTAAAACAGCCGCATATGACCTAAGGGTATGGTGTGCGATGGTGACAGACTCTTGGGGTGGATCAGATAACATCGCTCGAGTGGTAAACTCTATCAACTTCCACTTTTTCCATAGACGGTCCCGTTCAAGCTTGACATGATGAATCTAAGCTTTGGATTGGTCAAGAGATAATCTTAAGGATGCCACCTCTTTTCTGAGCTCCGACAAATGGGCTTCATATGGGGTATTTCTACTAGATGAGGCCATTGTTTCCTTTGTCTGAGCAAATTTGGATTTGTTAAAGCCCTATATTTATACTAATCATTTGATCACTGTTCAACGACTATATTAGAAACGGTCAAAATTCTTAACATAAAACCAATGAAGTTGAAATTTTTTATAAACATAAAGAGACAATTAATTATATCAAGTGGTATTTCCATTAACGAAACTTTGGGTCGTTACAATATTCCCACTTAAGAAATTTCACCCTCAAAATTTTCCTTTTCCCACACTAAAATAGATGTGGGTAACTCAGCTTCATCATTTCCTCTAATTCCCAAAGTCGCTTCTTCAAACTTGTGGTCTCTCCACAACACCTTGATGAGGGGAATTGTCTTATTTTGTAGAACTTTTTCTCCACGATCTAAGATCTTCACTGGTTTCTCCTCATAAGAAAGGCCATCTTTCAATTGTACCACCTCATAAGAGAGTACATGTGAAGGGTGCGGTATGTACTTCTTTAAGAGGGATACATGAAAGACATCATGTAATTTTTCCATAGTAGGTGGAAGTGCTAGTCGATAGGCCACAACACCAACACGATCAAGAATCTCTAAGGGGCCAATGTACCCTAGACTTAACTTCCCTTTCTTTCCAAACCTCATGACCTTCTTCCACGGAGAAATGTGTAGAAAAACCATTTATCCAACTTTAATCTCAAGGTCTCGTCGAAGATTATCAGCATAACTCTTTTGTCGACTCTGGGTTGCCTTGATATGCTGCTGAATGGTTTTCACATTCTCCACCATTTCCTAGACCATTTCTAGTCCAAGAAGCTTTCGTTCACCAACCTCATCGCAACATGCCGATGTTTTGCACCTTTTCCCATACAGGGTTTCATATGGTGCCATTTGGATGCTCGAGTGGAAACTATTATTATAAGAGAACTCAACCAGAGGAAGATGTTGATCCCATCCTCCTTCAAAGTCCATTGAGCATGGTCTCAACATATCCTCAAGTGTTTGGATAGTCCGCTTGGATATGCCATCAGTTTGAGGATGATAGGCCGTACTAAAGTTCAGTTCAGTATTCAGAGCATGTTGAAGACTCTTCCAAACCATAGATGTGAATCTTGGATCTCGGACAGACATAATAGATAGTGGTACAGCATGAAACCTTACCACTTCCCTGATATATATCTGTTCCAATTGATCTAATTAGAAATCCTTCCGAATAGCAATGAAGTGTGTGGTCTTTGTAAGACGATCCACAACAACCCAGATTACATTATTTCCTTTGGATGTCCACGGAAGTCTAGTGACAAATTCAATGGTGATGTTCTACGATTTCCATTCTGGTATGGGTAATGGTTGTATCATCCTTTTAGACTTCATCCTCTCTGACTTCACTTATTGGCACACTAGGCACTTTGATGTATATTCAGCGATCTCCTTCGTCATATTATCCCACCAAATGTTTTCTAGGAGATCTCGATACATCTTCGTGCTCCCTGGGTGAATAGAGAAATTTGAACTATATGCAACATCCAAAAGTTCCTTTTCATCTCCATACGTGATGGAACACATAGTCTTTTCCCAAACCGCACAATTACTTCTTCATTAACATTAAACTCCAAGGATTTCCCTTTTTCGATAGCTTACAATTTTTCTTGAATTCCCACATCATCCTTTTGAGCATCCTTTAACCATTCCAAAAGAGATGGTTGAGAAATAATTTGTGAATGTATTGATGATTTTCCCTTCTCAATGATTCCCATTTCCATCTTTATCAAGTCTAAGAAGATTGGATCCTTCTCAATTATTATCTTTGATAGAATTGCTGGATCCTTTCTCCATAGGGCATCTGCCACCTTGTTCGCTTTCCCAGGGTGGTAATGTATTGAACACTCATAATCCTTGATGAGCTCTATCCATATTTTTTGGTGCATATTAAGATCTTTCTGTGTGAATATATATTTAAAAATTTTGTGGTCGGTATATATCTCACATTTCTCTCCTTAGAGATAATTCCGCCAGATTTTCAAGGAAAAGATCACCGCCACCAACTCCAGGTCATGTGTTGGATAGTTTTCTCATGGATTTTCAACGGCCTTGAGGAATATGACATCACTTTATCATTCAGAATTAGCACACAACCTAATCCCTTCTTCGAAGCATCACTGAATACCACAAAAATTTCCCCACATGTGGGTAAAGTGAGAACGGGCACAGTGATAAGCCTCCTTTTCAATTCCTTGAATATTTCTTCACATTCATCACTCCAAGAAAACTTTACTTCCTTCCGAGTTAGCTTGGTAAGAGGGTTGGATAATCATGATAAATTTCTCACAAATCGTCGATAATACCCAGCTAACCCCAAGAAGCTACGGATATCTGTTACCGATGTTAGACTCAACCATCCCTCAATTGCATCTGTTTGGGAGGGATCTACAGATATCCCAATTCTTGTGATGATATGGCCCAAGAATTAGACTTTCTTCAACCAGAACTCTGACTTGCTGTACTTTGCATAGATCTTATCCTTGTGCAAAGTCTCCAGTATAGTTCTTAAATGGTTCTCATGATCCTCCTTGGTTTTGGAGTATATAAGAATATCATCTATAAATACTAACACAAATTTTTCTAGGTAATCTCTAAAGACTCTATTCATTAGGTCCATGAAGATTACTGGAGCATTAGTGATTCAGAAAGGCATTTCTATGAATTCATAGTTCCTGTATCTTGTGTGAAAAGCAGCCTTGGGGATATCTTCCTTCTTCACCCTTACATGATAATATCCCAACCGCAATTCCACCTTGGAGAAGTATTGTGATCCACACAGCTGATCGAACAAGTCATCAAATATTGGGAGATGATACCTGTTCTTTATCGTGATTTTTCTATGTTCACGATAATCGATGCAAAGCCGCATTGACCCATCATTCTTCTTGGCGAAGAGGACTGGTGCATCCCATGGTGAAGCACTTGGGCATATAAACCCTTTATCCAGATTCTCCTGTAGTTGTTTCTTCATCTCTTCAAGCTCTAAAAAATCCATTCTATATGGAGTCTTGGAAAATTTTAAAGCCCCGGGTATAAGTTCAATTGAGAATTCAACATCTCTTCTAGGAGGAAGACCAGTCAGTTCCACAGGAAAGACTTCTGCGAATTCCCTCACAATAGGAATTTCTTCAAGGATGGTGTCTTCCTTGGACTCAATCATCTGAGCTAGATACGTGTGCTCATATGTCAGTAATATTCATACTTGAAAAGATGGAGCTAAAGGAGATTCATTTTCCTCCTTACACTTGTAATGAATCGGGGGTCGATTCTCCATATGGAGTGTGATTTCCCTCTCCCGACAATTTATATTGGCTCTATATAAGGAAAGCAAATCCATACCAAGAATTGCATCAAATTCCACTAGAGGGAGTATGACGAGGTTCGATGGGAAATTCAATCCACAGATTATAACAGGGGGACTTATATTCATGGGATGCAATGATTTCCCCATTTACCGTACTCACCGACATCTTCACTTACATGATTTTTGGTGGTGCTGGGATTGTTCTACTAAACTTTCGAGATATAAAAGAATGCATAAAACTGGAATCAAAAAATTATGTTCTCTATTCTTTAATGAATAACTAGCGTACCTTTCACCACTTTGTTGTCGGGGTTCACATCGGTAGAACTGATGGCAAAATCTCTTCCTTGCTGCCTTGGAGGTTGTTGGTTGCCTCAAAAAACCCTTGGATTAGGGCACTGATTTTCAAACTGACCCAGTTATTTGAATTTGTAGCATTGAACAATGCGTTGAGGTTCGAACGGAGTGTTAATCTCCTCTGTCGCATCCGCGGGTCATTCTTGCCGACATTTAATAGTTATGTGCCCCTCTCTTCCACACATGAAGTATTTTCTCATCCCCTTAAGGCAATTTCCAGGGTGCTTCTTTCCGCACTTTTGGAATGTGGGGTGATGGATCTTCTTAGCACCATTGGATTTGTCAATCAGACCACCAGCATTGAAGTCCACCTTACTCTTATTGTCCCCATGATACCCCTGTGATTGCACAATCTCTATTTCAACCATGAGGGCACATCGGACAATTTCCTCATAGCTGTCGAAGTCACGAATCGCCAATGCTTTCTGCAGGCTAGGCTTCAGCCCACCAAAGAAGCGGTAAACATTGAATTTGGGGGTAACGACAAAGCCAAAAGCATTTCGTGCAAGAATTGTGAAATTTTCCTTGTACACTCCAACATATTCTTCATCTTTTTTTCTTGAGGGAAAGGAAGTCCCTTTCCATCTTAAGCCAGGGGGTACGCGGAAAATATTTATCGAAAAAAATATTCTGTAAATCCTTCTATTCCAATGCCTCGATCTCCTCCTCAGGCTTCATATTTTTGATTAATGTCCACCATTGATCAACTTCACCCTCCATACGATAATAAGCCAGGAGAACCTTCTCTTATTCAGAACATTGAAGTATGGATAAGATCTTTTCAATGGAGTTAATCCATTGTTCAGCGATCATGTGATCAGATGATCCACTAAAAGTAGGAGGCCTTTGTCTCATGAAGATCTTGATAGTGACTTGTTCATTCTTAGGGGGGTTTGAAAGTTCCTCTTGACCCATTTTTCTATTCAGAACTTGAGTTAGCTGAGAGAGAAGCGTGACAAAGTTTTCGATTCCCGCTCCTATTGGATTGGGTATCTCATTAGTACAGTCTTCACACTGATCTTCACAACAGTTGTTAGCCTGAGTCCTCCTGTTAATGGCCATTGGCTGGAATAAAAGGAAATTTAGGGGTAAAAAATAAATGGTAATCCAAAGACATAAGTTGATGACTTATAAATAAACTTTTATTTCCTTAACTCGTGAGTCTATAGGCTTCAATCTAGGATTTTCATGATCTACTTTCTAACATATATTCGTAGGGCCATTTTTTTATTCCCTTAATTAGGGTTAATAATAAGCTTGTGAATTTACCAAAGCATATCCCCCAGGAGTGTCATAACCAAGAGTGTAGCAAGGACTATTTTCGTGCACTCGTTCACGTTCAAGTCAAGCTCAAAGTGGTGTTGTCGGGTTTTACCCCTAGGATACATCTGTGCCAGAGCCGCCTCTACCTTCTTGTATCCAGACATGGATGTATTTTCTTGATAACCCACTTACTCAATACTCACCAAAACATTGGGATGTATTTACTGTACTTAGTCTTGTATCTAAGGCTTTACTAGGGTTTTCTAATCCTAATCCCAAAAATAACTAAACCTATCCTCTGATACTAACTATGACTACCCTGCTTTTATTACAAACATAAATATGATTTATTACATAAAACTTCACTTGATTAAACAAAGAATATCGAGAGGTTTAGTTTCATTGGGGATTAATATAATTATATAAAAACATAAAACATGAAATACAACATCTTTATTGAAAACTTCCTTCATATGACCACTACATTCCCTCATACTTAGCATTGCATGGCATAACCTAAGGACATACATAAGAAAAAGGTGAGGTATAAATCCCAGTAAGGGAGTACCCATGGAATAACATGAGGAGTAAAATACATGTTAGGCAATAGGCATATCAATAGAGCATAAGAGAAATATTAACATAAATGTATGATAAAGCATGATAATCATAACATGGAAATGTGGAAACAACACTTAACATGGATTTAGCATGAGCCATGGCCCATTGCACATAGAGCATGAGTAAATCCTCCCTGAACATGAAGCATGAGTAAACCCTCACTGAACATGAATTAGTATGATTCAACACTCATTGAACATGAAGTATCATGACACTATACTTTACCCAATGCAATGGAGCTCTATAAGGGTGCACCCTTCTTAAACATTTCATTTCATGTATAAGTGTGCCACATGAATCATAAAACATGGATTCATAAAACATAATCATTTATTCTACGATAAAGGAATGTGGAATTCATACATGAAACTTTATAATCAATAAGTAAATATTCATAAAGGTGAATACCCTTTATGGATAAATGGGAATGGTATTCACATCACAATGACATTGGCTTAGAAAATCAGGAGGATTTCGGCAGTGTAACGGCGTGACATAAGAATTCATAAAAATAGTTGATGAGAGAGAAAGGGGTGTCTCATCATATTTACATGAAATGGACCGTAAGGGGGTAATATAGATACATTTACAAACAATTTTAATGGAATTTAGATTCATGATTCAAAAGTATTGCTTGAATGTAAAAGAGGAGAGAGAAGTTGCTTTCGAAATGTTGGCATAGTAACGGGTGTACATGGGTGGCATTTAATGAGAGATAAAGGGGTATCACATCATTAAAACAATAAGAGGGTAGTGTGGGGGAGGTGTGAAACCATACCCCAGCATTTATAATTGAAATTAAAAGGGCAGAACAATATGAAGAAAATTGGAAAAAAATGAGAAAGGAAGAAAAACCCTTACATGGAAGTGTGCTTCCAAAGGCTAGAGAGAGGCTTGTGAGAGGATTATTGGGAGCTTGGGGAACCCTGGGAAAATTCTCGAGAGAGTAGTACAAAGGTTGGACTAACTCCAAAGGATATTAGTGTGGAGAAGTGGATGCTTGGGTGGGTTTATATAGGAAAGTTGAGGGAATTCTTTATTATTTAGGTTTGGGTCCCCTTACATTAAATTAATCCAAAACACAAACCATGCCATGGTTTTGCCCATGGTTTTTGGAAAAGGGAAGACGAAAATAATATTTTATAATGCCAAATTCCGAACTTCTTAGAATAATGAGGTTTCTTTTGTGGAGGTGAGTCACACTCCCATGAAAAATAATTTAAAAAGACAAGATGTTTAATAAGTCTTGAGGGGTCCATTAATGCTTTGAAAAGTAGGTCAAACAAACCCAAAATAACATTATTTTAATGGTAAAACATATATTGGCTGAACCTAAAGCTTATAGTATTTTATTACATCACTATTGGGTCATTATGATGTCATAAAACACATTATATATTTAAAAGGTATCTAATTTTTACCCTAAAATTTGACTGTCTCCGAAAATTATGAATATTTCATTGTTGGATAATTTCGATGTCCTTATTCCAGAAATAACATTTATTTTATCTAAATAATTTTCTAAATATGTTAATTTTCAATTTTAAAATAAAAACCGACATTTATTGAAAATTCACGGGTTTTGACAGAAATGGCTATCAAACCATAATAAAAATTACAATTGCATTCATAAAATTATAAGATCATTTATATTTATCAAAAATTAATTTAATAATAATAATAATATTTTATTAAAATAATATTTAATTAAAAAATCCCTTCATTTAATAAAATAGAATTCTTAATTAAATAATAACTAAAAACACTATTTGTACTTTAAAAACTATTTACAGTGTATCAATAATGACTTGAAATTATATTCATTATTATATAAAAAAATAATGTAGATGAACATAGTACTATTTATTTGTTACATAACCCCTTAAAACAGCTGCATAAGACCTAAGGGTAAGGTGTGCGATGGTGACATACTCTTGGGGTGGATCAGATAACATCGCTCGAGTGGTAAACTATATCAACTTCCACTTTTCCCAGAGATGGTCCTGTTTGAGCTTGACATGATGAAGCTCAGCTTGGGCTTGGCCAATAGTGAAGCCCAAGGATGCAACCTCTTTTCCGAGATCCAACAAATGGGCTTCGTATGGGGTAATTCCACTAGATGAGTCCATCGCTTCCTTTGTCTGAGTAAATTTGGATTTGTTAAAGCCCAATATTTATACTAATCATGTGATCACTGTTCAACGGCTATATTATCAACGGTCGAAATTCATAACCTAAAACCAATGTAGTTGACATTTTATATAAACATAAAGAGACATTTAACTATATCAAGAGGGATTTCCATTATTGAAACTTTGGGTTGTTACAATATTAGTTGGAAATGAATGTAATATATTAATAATGATCTCATGTATGAAGACCAATACACACACTCAGATATAAGAATTTAAAATGAAAAAAGTGTTATATATAATTTTTATTAAAAGGGATATCATCATGATATACTCTTATTGTACATCATCATGTATGAATTTATTATGAATAAATTTTCAACACTTATGATCCTCAAAAACAGGAATTCACACATTAACTATATTTTATTGTAATGGTATATGAAGACCATAATACATACCATTATGAATATTATACTAGAATTAAATGTTTATAAATACATATAGGACTACTATAACATATAGATGTTAACATTTTCACTAATGATGTTATAACATATATTATAAAAAATATAAGATAATATGTGATAATTTTGATATATATATATATATATATATATTAAATTTTATACATGATGTGTTAATCCAAATTAAATAATAATCGTAGGTCATAGACCTCAAATACAATATAATCCCAAATGCACTATAGATAACAACTAATTTTATAACTTGTTAAAAATTATATTTCATTCACGATTTTTCTTTGTTATTGATTTAGTCAATGATTTTTCAATACATACTATTAAATTGTACTCTAATAACTGCGATTTCACCTCCTCGAGTAAAATTCCTTAAGAGATTAAAAATTTAAAATATACATTTTATCTATTTAATATATTTGATATATTTATAAGAAACAAATTATATAATGTAATACCATTAAATTCTAATATGATATATAATTCTCGAAAAAAACTAAGATATAAGACAATATGGAGAATCCAAACTAATTCTTTAGCTACATCAGAAATAAAAATATATATGGTTTTTAATAAATTTTAAAACACATGGTATGATAATATTTTATTCCTCATTTTTAATTTAACAAAAATGATAAAAACTAACTTGATCTATACAGAGACCTGTATTAATTTATCCCCTAGTAACTATCTCAATATATTCATGATATTCTTAAAAAATATCTTTTATACTATTCAAGAAAATTTTGATTATTTCACATTAAATACCTATTTTAATTTTATTGATATAAAAAAGATTATAACATTGTGTAGAATATAATAATTATTTAAATGAAAAGCATAAAAAAATATATATATATAATATATTTCTATTCTGATGTTTTTATGAGAAAAAATTTTAAAATATTTATACCATGTGACATAATAAACAGTCCCATTATGATTATTAAAAGACTTATTTTTAGAACAATTCCATCATATATATATTTAAATAGTCATAGACTTCCCTTAAATATAATTCAAAGATTATAATCAATAAAATAGAAGATTTATCCCCAATATCCTTCAATGGAACGTATTTATTTTATGCAGTTTTATCTAAATATATAATTTTTATTTATTTTCCATATGGCATTAACATATGCCATAAGGTAAGACATAACACTCCCACTAACAATTAATTTATACAAGTATTTTTTTATTTTATAATGAAAAAAATTGATTATATATTCATTAAAATAATCATTTGATGATCTCAATTTCTTCTTCAACTCCTAAATGGTTCTCTATAGCTAGAATACATTAATATATTTCTCTTATGTTGTAAACACTTTTGAAAATTTCAAATATATAATTTCAAAACCCTTACGTTTACTAATAAATTTATAAAATATATTATAAATTTTTTATAATAATGGTAAGATTTTATTTGTTAGATAATTTTATTATTGAAGTTCACTATCTTGTATAAATAACATGCCACAATTTTTTTAAAAATGTCTTTTGTCTTGAAAATTCTATAGTTGACATACATTAGATTTGTATTTTTAGAAAAAGATTTCTGTATTTCCTTGTAAGGGTTCTTTTTATTCGAACCCCTTTTCGTTATGATTATCATAATACTCAAAATCAACAAAGCCTATATTGCTCTATGTTTATCAATTTAAAATTTACCCCTAACTTAATGTATATTCTATCTCCTTGAAAGAAATTTTATATTTAATGGGAAATAAATTTAATATCTGGTTTTTAATTTTTGATAACATATAAAGAATATAGTTATTTTTCTTAAATGTTTTTTGTATTTTTTTGATAGACACATTGTATCTATATAAATAAATAATTGATTAGTACACATTCAATAAATATTTTCTCTTGGTTATGATAATATTTTCATCGAACTAAACAATGTTATTTTTATGTTTTTTTTTCATTCCAATTATCTATTCCAATTTTTATATTCATAAAATTAATTGAAAAATATAACTTGATCCACATTATGTTGATTTATGTGTGTTAATTAGGGATATCATTACATGTGTTGAATAATTTGATCTAAACTTTGATTATACATGAAATAGTTTAAATATACATCTGTGACCTAATTTTATAATTATTATGGATCATTCAAATTTAGTTATAGTAGAAGATTTATCCTTTAAAATTTCAAAATAATCATCCCATAAATACAATTGTTTTATAGTCAATCCTGATGGTTTGTGTAACATCCCAGGAAAATAAAGAATAAATTTTTTTCATATTTATTAATATTTGCGAAATAAATATTAATTTTACTTTAAAGGGGTTGCTATGTTGGAAAGCGTACCCGATACGCAACAAAGAGATTCTTTGAAATCTTACGTTGCACACTAGTAATAAAATAATATTATTTTAAATGGTAGATAACACGTAGCCGTTGAATTCATGAGAATGAATAGTAATAACAAAAATATGATTATATATGTTTGTTAAATGTTTTTACATTTATCAAATAAAGGATAATGGCTTAAAATACGAAAAGAATACAATTTTAGGCATATATATTCTAATATACACCAAAGTACCAATTATCGCCTTTTGATGGTGAAACATCATTATATATAGTTTTGGAGACTCTTATATATTCAATTGGACCAAATAAAATTCTTCTTTCGAATTGGGACATTAAAATTTACTTTGTGTAAATTTTTGGTATTTTTCCGACAAAGATCATTTTTTATTGAATAGTGAAAAATGTTGTATTTTAATTCAAAACCTGTTTTTAATCTAATTTATTTATATGATTATATTATATTTTTAATTGGTTTGAAAGTGAAATTAGAATATATTTTTACCATTTAATCCAATAGTGGCCATTGGAATTAATTTTACTTTGATTTTGGACTTAAATTAGTGTCAATCTTTTGATATATATTGTTTCAAAAAAACACGATATTTGTCCTGACAGCGGGAATTAATTATTAAATTAACTAATGTAACTTATATGTTTTGAATTTTTTAAAATAGACATCATTTTTTAATTCAGAATATCAAATATAGCTTAGGGTGAAGTTTTGGTATTTTTCTGAAAAATTTCAATTTTTGATGAATAGTGAAACCACTAAGTGGTACTTAAAAAACTGATTTTTCGTTTAAATGAAATTTTACCACCTCAGTGTTTTGTATTTTAAAAATACGACATACATAGTTCTCATGATAAAGTGAAATGTGGTTCAATGGGATTAAAATAATTTTTTGGTGAATAGTAACTTTTAGGTTTTTATTCGCGATTAGAGGTAATTAGTGTAGTTTAAGGTAAAAATAATGTTTTAATAATATGAAATGACATTGAAACATGTCCTACCCTTATTGGATGTTTCATTGAAGACCAAGACAATCCATTGGTCAACTTGGGGACCCCATGGAGCCACTTTGGTAGGAAAATGGCATTAATAACTTTTTATTTAAAGTTAAAATTAAAATGTCACAAACATGTGTTTTTATACTAAAAATTTTTTTACACAGGGTAATACAAGTCATATTTTTGACTATAAATATTTGTTAGAAATATAAAAATATTTCTTACATCATGATATTTTTTCTATAATTTTTATACACTAAATAAATTAAATTATTTAAGACACCATGATGATGCAGCGATTACTTCATTATTTAACGATTTAAATAAAATGGAAAGATAATGTAAAATATAAGACCTAGACTTGTAAAACACCTATTGGATGGGTGGATTTCTAACTCTTATCACCTTATCCTAGAAATATATAATTTTGGGACCTTTAAAATTAGAGAAACATTTTATAATAAAGTAATATTTTATAACATTCCAAGAGTGCCCCTCCTATTCTCTTATAAAAGGACTCAACCTATACCACCTTACCCACACCTATAAAGCCTTTAGATCGGAAAAACCCTACCCCTTTTGTCTATACAAATCCCTATATTACTCCTAGAAGCCTCACATTGGGCATAAGTCTTTCCAAGGAAGCTTTTGAGCTGAAATAAAAAAGAGTTACCCGATTTAAAGGTAGCGTCTTCTCTTGTGTTCGTATGTCTTATTTTTCTTCTCCAACACCCTAAACCTTTTTTATTCATTTCTTTTATAACTACAACCGTATCTTACATATAATTGGATGTTGTTATAAGAATGATTAGAGCTACACTTACGCACACATCCGTCTAATGGTTAAAGAACATACTGTTTCTGTGGATGGCGAATTACTGCCTCACGAAACGATGATTGTTCAATATTCTTTTAACACATTTAAAGGTGGCCATTATGATGTCACTGTATTTTATATATGATTTATATGGTATTTATGTTTTCTATATTCTTCTGTATTTTATATTTAAAATATACCTTTATTCTTTTCATGTTGTTCAAAAGCGATAATTTTATATGAGGAAGTGTGGACTACCGCCCCCTCAAGTGATGTGACTCGTTCATGCAATACATGGAATGTATAAAGAATGAAATTAATGATCATATGTGACCTATATAACATATATATTATAATTGAATTATATTATATATATATATATATCTCATTTATTTTTTAATTCCATTAAAATATGACAAAAAAATTGAAAGTAGCGTTCATAGTACGTACGACCTACCGTCTCCAAGAACGTTGCTTTTCATTTTTTATCTCCAAATGTTATGGAATAGTATAAAATTAATATTTACTGGATATATAAGATATTTTGAATCATTAATACTATTTTTGAGATGATTTACTTATAACTACATGGACAATCATTTTCAAACAAGTTCATTTTTGACTCATGTACCAAACATTGTCAGAAAAAACGTCTGATATGAACTAACAATATTAAAAAATTATTATAACATTATAATATGTGATATTAAATGAATAATAATCTTTAAAGGAGTTACATAGGCAATTATAAATTGACCAAAGTTTATTAATCAAGGATATAAAGAAACGAACAAGACAAGTCAGACTTGAGGTAAGGGTTCCTACCCCTCTCTTTCTTTTTAAGTACACTCTTTTACGTCATTCCTTTTAAGCTCATATTTATTATGATTGGGATGTTATTTTATATTACTCTTAATTTGATTTTTATTTTAATATGATTAGAGAGACACTATTTTCTCTCATCAATCTATTTTGGATGTTTTGAGTGGCGTCGTTAGGCTGCCGAATTTTCGTAAGGGATCCTAGCTCTCTATTTCATTTTAAGTACTCTCCTTTATGTCATTTCTTTTAAGATCATATTTATTATGTTTGGGGATGTTCTTTTACATTCCACATTATGTAATTTTTATTTTCATATTGTGAGAGACCCTATTTGATATCATAACTCCTTTTTTGGAAGTTTTAAGTGGTGCCGTTAGACAACCGAGTTTTCGTAAGGGATTTTTCATCTGACTTTTATTCCCATGAGATTTATTCTAAATTTTCCACCATTTCCTTTGAGTGGTGTCTGTACTTTATATTATTATACTGTTTGTGTAATATACTTTCGTTTATGGGTATTTACATCAATGTTGTATTGTCCTTCATTCATGGGGTGTACGTTTCGGAAGTTACCCAATTCGGTAAGGGAACCTTTCACCGTCCTCATTTTAAAAGACTTATTTTTGTTAGGTATTTTAATCTTATTATGATGGGATATGTTCTTATATATCCTTATTTCTATAAATGTTATGTCCAAGTGATGATATACCCCTTTTTATCTCTTATCATCTCATTTTATGAATCCTAAAGTGACGTCGTTAGGCTGTCAGATTTCTGTAAGGGAACTTCGTAACCCACTTTCAATTCTTTGGGTTAAACCTATACTTCTTGATTTTATTATGCCATGATTTTGTGTGGACTATATATGTTGTAATTTCCACAAACCATTGTGTGGATATACTATTTCTACACATAATCATCTCATTGATAAATTCTTACGTCATTTATACGAACTTGTATGGAAAATCATTACTCGATCTCATTTCATTGAGTTAAATATCTATGTCAGTGGTTTTGTTTTTCCAAGATTATGTGTGAATGACAACTGATTGTTTTACACTTTATATACACTTATATTTGATGTATTCATATTTTTCACACATAATCATGTAATTGATTTATCCTTAATCTAAGGATACCAACTTTGTAAGGGACTTCGTCTCAATCTCATTTCATTGAGGCATATTTTGTTTTATACACAACTTTATTTTATATGGTGTATAAACCCCCTTTACTTCTACTTTTATTCGAAACGAATATTTTCTATGTAAATTGTTTTACTAAACGACAAAAAGTATGTTTCTTTTTAACATACGCGATGACAATGAGCTTTCTACCACCGCGAGTATTATATGATCTTTGGCTTCCTCAACAAGTCATTATATTTTTTATGTAAATAAATACCATATACTCTTTTATGTAT
The DNA here is from genome assembly GCA_963277665.1 of Viscum album. NCBI lineage: Eukaryota > Viridiplantae > Streptophyta > Magnoliopsida > Santalales > Viscaceae > Viscum > Viscum album. The sequence goes on from OY728159.1 coordinate 1,442,839,027, forward strand.
TTTGGTATTGAAAATGGTTTTGATAATGGATTTGTTATGTCAATATATTTAAGTGATATACTGTTCTTGAAATGTGGAAATTTTTTCTTTCCTTTATAATTGTTTTATGTGTTATGATTTTATAATGGTACTTAGACATTTAACGGGTGGTTACGTGACAAACCATATGTCTGGTGGTGACATGAATACTAGGATGGGTGGTTACGTTATAACCTCCAATGCATTGGGTATGGAAGTTGGCCGTGTGGCTATTCCTTTAAGTGATATGTGTGGAAGTCGACCGTATGGTTATTCAATTTAAGTATGTTTATGTCCCATGTTACCTTTATATGTTATGTGTTCTTTATATGGGTTTTATGGTAATAATTTGGTTACAAAAGTGTAAGTAATGATCTTTTATTCAGTGAAGAGTTTTTTACTACTTCATAAAGGTGAAAAGTATTACTTTGATAAAGTATTTTTGGTTTACTTTTTGCTTTGAAAAACAATCAGTTTTACTTCATTGTGTATCCCTTAATGATCTTTTTATTCTCATCCCAAGTTTTTGAAATGTTTTCCACAGGACTTAAAGGTGAATAGGGTCATAGATGGGATCAAGGAAAGACATGTTATCTAAAACATGGAACTAGACATGTTTCTTTTTAGGAGTTTTTATTTTATGGAAACTTAATGGAAGTGTCTACTTTGTAATCTTTTGAGATGTAACAGTTATGTCCTAATTATTTAAAATTCTACACCTGAAAAGATCCTCTTTGTGAATTATTCATTTAATTCATGATTATGTAATGTTTTAAGGCTGGGTTCTTATAGTTGGTATGAGAGGTCGGTTTTTATAACTTTAGAGGTTAGGGTATTGTCTAAGCATTAGTGAAATTACCATAATGGTTAGGATTTTGGAAAGAGTCGTAGTTTTAGATAAAGTGAATGAGTAAGTATATCTTAGTGTTTATCTTCCTCATTAGTACATGATAATTTTATTGATATACTCACACTGACATTTCTGGTTTTAGTAAATGGATGGATCTAGTAGGCACTAAAGTGACAATGGGATTGAAGGAATATTTGGTGGTTCTCTGATTAAGAGACTAGATGAAATGGGGGATTGAATGAGGAAACTCATGGTTGTTCTAAACCAGATATCAAGGAGTCATGATCAACCACTTGAACCTTGGTATGTTATCTAATGCATCATGTATGAGATGACCAACTCAATGTGGATGTTCAAGTAATAATTATAAAGGTAACCATTATGGTTTATATGATCTTTACTTTTGAGGTAATTATGGGTTACTATATGTTATGATGGAAAATGAAAGGCATGAGATAAACTTGAGATTAAAATATGTTATGATTATTTTTGAATATTTTAACTCATTTTGGGGAATGTTCTAAGAATTATATTGTTTGTGAAAAAGGACAACACGCAGACCGTGTGACAACCCGTCACGTCGGAAAAAGCTGTGGGAATCAAACCCACAACCAAAGTGCTACTGGTATTTATCTCCTACCACTGGACTACGTGAAGTACCTGATTAGTTTGACTAAATCTTTTTAGTTGGATGATTTTAGGAATCAAGAGTAAGTTTATTTTGGGTTATCTATGGAAATGATTAACCTATCTTGGAGGATATGTTATTGGGTTAATTACTTTTCAATATGAGACTTTAAGAGAAACTAATGTTATTTGGATATAAATGTTAATTTTTACCTTGGAAGACTATGAGATTAAATCCTTCAAAAATTGGTGTTTCAATCTTAGTTTGGTTTACTTTGAAGAGTTTTATGGAGAAATTGTTTATCGAATGGTCTTCATTGAACTTCGGGTTTTGTTGAACAAATTTGGGAGATTAAGAATAGAATTTATTTTTATTAAGGATTATCCTTTTGTGGATTATCTGATCTTGTTCTAAAAATTTTGGTTTTGGTAAAGTCATGGGAAATATATAGTTCTCTTTTGTGTATTAGGTGATTCTCTAGAAGTTGATTATTGTACTCTTAATGTGAAGAAGTCTTCCTAAATACTCATCATTTGGGGAAAGTATGAGTTTGTTGAAGAAATCTAGTAAAAGTTGAAAGTCCACATGAGAAGTAATTATGTTTCCTTATGATCAATAATAAATTCCTCAATGAAATGTAACTTAAAACAAAAGTTTTGTCTATTAACTTTTCCTACTGGGGAATCAGATAACATTTAACACATCACAAGTTTGTGATTTTCTGGTGGTTAACTTTCTCCTAAACATGTTTTTTATCACTCTCTATCAGAACATGACCTTTTCTTTTTCTTCCTTATCCTTGTTTACCTACATGGAATCCTAGTATGGGTTAACTCGAGTGACCTATGTACTTCCCTTTATTTCTTTTAAAGTGATTGTTTTACCGACTCTTGTTCCGATGTGGGACTTTCAATTAAGTTTCCCTGCCCAATTTGTAAATTGTGAGGACGTAATTCCCAAAAGGGTGGAAGGATGTAACATTCCAGTAAAATAAAGAATAAAACATTTTCATATTTATTATTATTTGCGAATTAAATATTAATTTTACTTTAAATGGGTTGCTATGTTGGACAACATACCCAATACGCAACAAAGAGATTCTTTGAAATCTTACGTTGCACACTAGTAATAAAATAATATTATTTTAAATGGTTGTTAACATGTAGAGTTTGTATTGCAGAAATGAATAGGAATAACTAAAATATGATTATATACGTTTGTTAAATGTTTTCACATTTATGCAATAAAGGATAAATGCTTAAAATGCGAAAAGAATTCAATTTTAGGCATATATACTCTAATATTCACTAAAGGACCACTTATCGCCTTTTGATGGGGAACCATCATTAAATATATTTTTGGTCACTCTTATACATTCTATTGGACCAAATAAAATTCTTCTTTAGAATCAGGGCATCAAAATTTACTTTGTGTCAATTTTTGGTATTTTTCCGATAAAGTTCATTTTTTAATGAATAGTGAAAAATGTTGTATTTTAATTCAAAACCTCTTTTAAATATAATTTATTTATATAATTATATTATCTTCTGAATTGGGTTTAAAGTGAAATTAGAATATTTTTTCACCATTTAATCCAATTGTGGTCATTGGGATTAATTTCACAATGAAATTGGATTTAAACTAGTGTCAATCTTTTGATATATATTGTTTCATAAAAACACGCTGTTTGTCCTGACAGCGGGAATCAATTATTAAATTAATTAATGTAACTTGTATGTTTAGAATTTTTTAAAATAGACATAATTTTTGAATTCTTAATATCAAATATATATTAGGGTGAAGTTTTGGTATTTTTCTGAAAAACGTCATTTTTTGATGAATAGTGAAACCACTATGTGGTACTTAAAAAACTGATTTTTCGTTTAAATGAAATTTTACCACCTCTATGTTTTGAATTTCAAAAATCCGACATACATGGTTGTAATTAGGAAGTAAAATTTGGTTCAATGGGATTAAAATAATTTTTTGGTGAATAGTAACTTTTAAGTTTTTAATCGCGATTAGAGGTAATTAGTGTAGTTTAAGGTAAATATAATGTTTTAATAATATGAAATGACCTTGAAACATTTTTTACACTTATTTGATGTGTAATGGCCGACCACTAAAATCCATGGGTCAACTTCGGGACCCCATGGAGCCACTTTGGTAGGAAAATGACATTAATAACTTTTTATTTAAAGTTAAAATTAAAATGTCACAAACATGTGTTGTTTTACTAAAATAATTTTAACATGGGGTTATACAAGTCATATTTTTGACTATAAATCTTCATTATAAAGATAAAAATATTTACTACATCATTATTTTTTTATAATTTTTAGACACTAAATAAATTAAATAATTTATGACACCATGATGATGCAGCGCTTACCTCATTATTTAACGATTTAAATAAAATACAAAGATAATGTATTATCTAAGCCCTAAACTTTTCAAAAACCTGTTGGATGGGTGGATTTCGAACTCTTACAACCTTATCCTCGAAAAATATAATTTTGGGACCTTTAAAATCCGAAAAACATTTTATAATAAATTAATATTTTATAACATTCCAAGGGTGCCCCTCCTCTCCTCTTATAAAAGGCCCCAACCTCTACCACCTTAGACACACCACTGAAGCCTTTGTCTGGGCCAACACATGCCAATTTTGTCTCTCCACATCCCTCTCTTACTCTTAGAAGCATCACTTTGGGCAGAAGTCTTTCCAAGGAAGCCATTGAGATCAAATCAAAAAGAGTTACCCGATTTAAAGGTAGTGTCTTATCTTGTGTTCTTATGTTTTATTTTTGTTTTCCAACCCCCTAAATTTTTTTTATTCATTTCTTTTGTAACAAAACCAGTATCTTCAATATACTTTCATGTTTTTATAATAATGATTCTAGCTACACTTACACACACATCCGTCTAATGGTTAAAGAACATACTGTTTCTATGGATGGCGAATTACTGCCTCACGAAAGGATGATTGTTCAATATTCTTTTCACACCTTTAAAGGTAGCCATAATGATGTAATTGTATATTATATATGATGTATATGGTATTTATGTTTTCTATATGCTTATGTATTTTATATTTAAAACATACCTTTATTCATTGCATGTTGTTCAAAAGCGATAATTTCATATGAGGAAGTGTTGACTACCGCCCCCTCAAGTGATGTGAATCGTTCATGAAATACCTGGAATGTATAAAGAATGAAATTAATAAATATATGTGACCTATATAACATATATATTATACTGGAATTATAATATTTAAATATCTCATTTTTTTAATTCCATTAATATGACAACAAAAATGAAAGTAGCGTTCATGCGTACATACGACCTACCGTCCCCATGAACGATTCTTTTCATTTTTTATCTCCCAAAGTTATGGAATAATATAAAATGAATATGTACTCGATATATATGATATTTTAAATCATTAATACTATTATGGAGATGATTTAGTTATAACTACATGGACAATAATTTTCAAACAAGTTCATTTTTGACTCATGTATCAAACATCGGAAAAATAACGTCTAATATGAACTAACATTATTAAATAATTATTATAACATTATAATATGTGATATGAAATGAATATTAATATTTAAAGGAGGTAAATAGTAAATTACACATTTACCAATGTTTATTATTCAGGAATATAATGAAACGAACAAGACAAGTCGGACTTGAGGTAAGGGATCCTACCCCTCTCTTTCTTTTTAAGTACACTCTTTTATGTCATTCCTTTTATGCTCATATTTCTTATGATTGGGATGTTATTTTATATTACTCATACCGTACTTTTTTTGTACATATGATGAGAGACCCTATTTTCTATCATCAATCTATTTTGGATGTTTTTAGTGGCGTCGTTAGGCTGCCGATTTTTCATAAGGGATCCAACTTCTCTCTTTCTTTTTAAGTACTCTGGTTTATGGCATTTCTTTTAAGCTCACATTTCTTATGTTTGGGGATGTTATTTTAAATTTCTCATTCTGTACTATTTATGTTCATATTATGAGAGACCCTATTTGATCTCGTAAATTTATTTTTGGATGTTTTATGTGGCGCCGTTAGGCTGCCGAGTTTTTGTAAGGGATTTTTAATCTCACTTTTATTCCTGTGAGATTTATGCTACATTTTTTACCATTTCATTTGAGTGGTGTATGTACTACCCATTATTCTAGTCTTTGTGTAATACACTTTCGTTTATGGGTATTTACATCAATTTTGTATAGTCCTTCTTTCATGGGGTGTACGTTTCGAAAGTTACCCAATTCGGTAAGGGAACCTTTCACCCTCCTCATTTTAAAAGACTTCTTTTTGTTAGGTCTTTTAATCTTATTATGATGGGATATGTTCTTATATATCCTTATTGATATAAATGTTATGTCCAAGTAATGATATAACCCTTTTTATCTCTCATCATCTCATTTTATGAATCCTAAAGTGACGCCGTTAGGCTGTCAGATTTCTGTGAGGGAACTTCTTAACCCACTTTCAATTATTTGGGTTAAACCTCTACTTCTTGATTTAATTATTCCAAGATTATGTGTGGAATCTTTGAGTTGTAATTTCCACAAACCTTTGTGTGGATATAATATTTCTACACATAACCATATCATTGATTAATTCTTACGTCATTCATTCGAACTTGTATGGAAAATCATATCTCAATCACATTTCATTGAGTTAAATATCAATGTCAGTGGTTTTGTTTTTACAAGATTATGTGTGAATGACCTCTTATTGTTTTACACTTTATATACACTTATATTTGATGTATTTATATTTTTCACACATAATCATGTAATTGATTTATCCTTAATCTAAGGATACCGACTTTGTAAGGGACTTCGTCTCAATCTCCTTTCATTGGGGAATATTTTGTTTCATACAAAACATTATTTTATATGGTGTACAATACATTTTGAATTCTAATTTTATTCTAAAGGAATCTTTTCTATATGAAGTTTTTTACTAAATATCAAAAAGTTTGTTTCTTTTTAACGCACGCGGTGACAACAACCTTTCCGCCGCCGCGAGTATTATTTGATCTTTGGCTTCCTCAACAAGCCGTTATATTTTGAAAAGTAAATAAATAACATATACTCTTTTATGTATTTTGGTATTGAAAATGGTTTTTATAATGGATTTGTTATGTCAATATATTTAATTGATATATTGTTCTTGAAATGTGGAAATTTTTTCTTTCCTTTATAATTGTTTTATGTGTAATGATTTTATAATGGTACTTGGACATTTAACAGGTGGTTACGTGACAAACCATATGATGGGTGGTGCCATGAATACCAGGATGGGTGGTTACGTTATAACCTCCAAAGGATTGGGTATGGAAGTCGGCCGTATGGCTATTCTATTAAGTGATATGTGTGGAAGTCGACCGTATAGTTATTCAATTTAAGTATGTTTATGTCCAAAGTTACCTTTATATGTTATGTGTTATTTATATGGGTTTTATGGTAATGTTTTGGTTACAAAAGGGTAAGTAATGATCTTCAATTAAGTGAATAGTTTTTTACTACTTCATAATGGTGAAAAGTACTACTTTGATAAAGTATTCTTGGTTTACCTGTTGTTTTGAAAAACTACCAGTTTTCCTTCTTTGTGTGTCCCTTACTGAGATTTTTATGCTCATCCCAAGTTTTTGAAATGTTTTCCACATGACTTAAAGGTGAATAGGGACACAGATGGGATCATGGAATGACATGTTATCTAAAACATTGAACTAGACATGTTTCTTTTTAAGAGGTTTTATTTTATGGAAACTTAGTGGAAGTGTATACTTTGTAATCTTTGGAGATGTAATAGTTATGTGCTAATTATTTAAAACTCTAAACCTAAAAAGATCCTCTATGTGAATTATTCATTTAATTCATGATTATGTAATGTTTTAAGGCCGGGTCCTTATAGTTTTATATGGAATTACAAAAGAACATTGACGTGTTTTTTAAAGATAACTAGAAAATTTTACAACTAAAATGTTTATTTGATCCTTGTTTTAATTTTTAATCAAATTAGATTCTCAATTATAAAAATGTACACAATGTACACATATTATAAATTAAAGAAGAATAATGGAATTAAAAAACATAGGTATTTAAATATAATAATAACCAAATAAAAAGAGTAAGATGTATAAAAAATAAATAATCCAAATAGATAATACACACTTTAAAATTGAAATAATTAGCACAACAGAAATAAGAGGATAGAGATAATTATAGAAACATTTTACAGATTAGTGGATTGAAATCTAGGAAAATACTAAAAGTAATTTTATTATCTAAATAAAAAAATCCAAAGTGAAAATTGGAATATTATACCAAATAAAATGAGTCCCTCTTACAAGAAACAGAAATTTCCTCAACTTAATCATATTAGAGTGTTTAATAACCTATACCATAATCTCCTCCATTACTATATAATCAATAAAATCCCATACATTGTATTCTTAGACCGAGTCACTCAGAAGGGTCATAGTTTTCGAGCCTTAGAATCTCATTTATTGTCACAATCATAAAAAACACAACCTGAATAACCTTTGATCTCTTTGGCATCATATGATCATAATTAAAAAATTTATAATAAATAATTGGATAATTACAAGTAAAATGTCAAACTTAGAATCTTTTATAAATACACATTGAAAAATATATATACAATTTGATGCAATTATAATGAAATACTAATTTCTATATTAAAAACAACTGAGATATATTTACAGTGCATACTATAATAAAAACAATTGATATCTATTTTGACAGATTTCGTAAATTACACTCCTTGAACTCTCTGGTTCTATTTATAGAATAAGTTATAACTAACTCCAGAATTACTATTTTTAGATCATCAAAGATTATTGTAAGTACATCTAAAGAATATTCACAAGAACTAATAAAAAAATTATATCTCCCAATCAACTCAATCTAACCATTAAAATGTGTGTGATAAGATTTTGGTAAAACAAACTACACAAATATGTTCAATGGAAACTAGGTCAACAAAAATAATAAAAAGAAAAAAACTATGATAAAAAATTTATGCTAGATAAAAAATTTACATGAGTGTAAAATTATATTCAAAACCAAGGATTAAAGTGAGTATTTGACTCAAAAATCACTCCCATTTTTAAATACTGAAACTGAAATAAAGGATTTATTTTGAACGAAATTTAAAACAAAAACTCCCAATAAACGCTCTATTATTTTTTACCACATTTTATTTTTATATAAATAAAACATTAAAAAATATTGGTAGAATATAGAGTGTTACTACCCCCTTGTGAATTTCATAATTAAATCCAAGGAAATGGAATATATCTAAGATGGTGTCTTAAAAAACAATGAGAATACAAAACATATCAATGAAAAATAAAAATCCCTCATATTGTTGATTTTCAGGGAATATAGAAGAAGAATAATTTATGGTGATGAAATTTTCTTTAATGATCCCTATATAAAACAATTAAATACAAAATACTTCTAAGAAAACACAGTTGTTACAAACAAAAGATTTAATTTACATATAAATAAAAATTTAATTAATTTACATAAGTTTATCCCTTTCTATAAAAAATTAAGATATCGTAAAAACTATTTTTCAATGATAAGATTTGAAATAATGACCCTTCCAAAAATTATCACATGATTTCCATGGGTGATATTATTCTAATGAAGATTGTTCTAGATAATGGTCTAAAAAGTTTATTATTTCTTTTTAATAAGAAATTTTTATATTCTTATACATAGTAAAATATCATATTATTTTAGGGATAAAAATATTGTAAGATGAAGATTTAAATAGTAATAAAATAATAGGAATATTATAACATGTAAGAATTAGAGCATCAGAATATAAAAATAAAGTGGTATAATAATATTACAAAATAGTGCATTCAAGTGCAGGGTCTCTATCATAAATACGAAACAGATATATAATGAATTCCCTTTGATGTTTATTTATTATTTAATTCAAATAACAATGATAACACCAAATGATGTAGATTTTTATATTATATCAAAATTTATTGGTTTATTATAAATAAAAAAACTAAGAACTTGTTACCTATACTTCATTGGGTCAAAAATTGATATCAAATCTTGCATTAGGAATCATCATTTGTCCAACCCTTCTGTGATGTACACCTATTAAATACATAAAAACATCATATATATATATGTATTCTAAATCACTAAAATTAATTTAATGAAATTTTTTCCTCCATTGTTCTCTAATTAAAAAATTATAAAAAAGTTTTATTTTTGGAATAATAAAATAAGATTGAAAACATGATTTTTTTGGAAGTGAATCTAAATAGAAAAGATGTTCTATTTAGATTTAACTATCTAATTAGATAATCAAAATTCTTCCTACTAATGGAAAAATTTGTTGAAAACCTTATCGACTTGAGACGTCAAATTTTAGATTAATTTCTATTATTTTATAATCATTAGTGGAAATTAAATTTAATTTTGATTCGAGATATAAATTTATTGTTTTAATATAAGATGAATGTCTAACAATCCTATAATAATCTTTAACTACCACAGAAATATCCAAATTAATACCTCTCTCTAAATTTTTATTCATTCTCCCATGAAAAGAAATATATTTAACCATTTCATCAAATAAAAGAATATATTCATCATTTTTTAATGATGTTGAATAATTTCCCGTATCCATTTTAAACGTAAAATTAGCATTAAGATTCATTTCACAAGTATTTTTGAGAAATACCTTTTCCTTCAAGAACATATTACGTTTAGAAATTTAATAATAAAAACCAATGATCATTCTATATCCATCACTATTAGATTCCATACTTCTATTAGAGGATAGATCCTCTCTAGCACTCGTGGTGCTATTTGTAGCATGTATGGTTTGCCTTCCCATATTATTAGATATTTTATCTCTATTTTTATTTTTAAAAGTCAATAAGTCTTGTTGTATATGCCAAAAAAATCATTTAGAACAAATTATTTGAGAATAATATTTCAACTCATGTTTTTATTTTTTAGCTTTCCTTATATCATAACATAAATAGTTCTTCATCATGTTTCTAATCATACATATTTCAAGCTATGAAAGATATGATTTATAATTATCCCAATAGATAACATGTAAATGATGATTATTATTTATCTTCACATTATTTGATATAAAATCTTGAGAGTTTAAATGTAAGATATTGGAAGTTGAAGCAAAGTACATTACATTTCCCCCTTTTTCTTTTTATCATATCTTTTCAATCAGGTCTCATATTACATTGAGGTTCAGATAAGATCAACAAGAATAATATAAGTAAGATTATTAGTGTCATTGTTGTTGGTTCTCTTCAATTACAATTCCTTCAAAATATTGTACATGTCAATTTTTAAAAACAACTCATTTGGTATCTCATTTTTACAAAAATATTGTAATCCATTGGCTATTTTCTTGAATTATTGATGAATTTATGCTATAATTTCCTAGTATAAAAAATTAAATATTTCATTTTTAGATCATAAAATCATTATAATGTTTTAAGAACCTTATATTTCCCATTTTCAGTTACTTCTAACTTTTTAGAAATTTCATTCACTCCCTCATAAAAATAAATTTTTATATAAATGGTTCTAGTCATTAAACATAGTAGTGTGTTCAAGACTATATATTTCTCTTGATATTGAAGTTTTTATCCATCATTAAAATGAAAAATATTCTTATATAGAGTTATAAAACTAAAAATTACTATATGAATGTTTTATACTACAATATTAATAATAATTTGTCCCTTATCAATGATTACACACTAAGGTCTGGTGAATCAAGGTATAAAAGTTAATAATAGTTTTTCATTAATTTTGAATCTTATACTCTCACACCGAGGAACACTTTTATTTATCTCTATTTCCTCTCAATTAATGTGATAAGTAATGATTTACTTGTGATATTTTACTTACTGCACCTGTACAAGTCAACATTAAAGGATCATGGACGACAATGTTGTTATACACCAGAAACACTAAATACAATTGCTTTGAAAGTACTAATATTAAGAGTCTCACTATCCCTCTAGGTTTACAACCATTAACATATAGAGAACTCCCTACCATCCTTCATCAAGGAGTTCAATTCATATCTTGATGAAATATTTCTTCTTCACCCGTAGATAATGAATATCTTCACCAAGAATCATGTTTGTCTTCAACACAAGAATTATCAAACTTCTAGTAAGAGAATGGACCACATAAAATAAAAGATCTTTCATCCATGAAATTTCAATATGTGATCTTGAACATCCCTACGTTCTTATACCCCTTTAATTTATCTAATTCTTTTGACACATTTATCCTTCTCTTTTAGATTTAACAAAGATCCTCTTCTAAAATATTTTTTTATTAACATTTCATTCTATGTTATGAATTCATCAAGTAAAATCATTGAAAACTAAAAAAATTCATCCATCAATTAATTATAACAACTAACATAAAATCCCAATATTTTAAAAACATGATTTTTATTATCTTATAACTCTATCGCCTATATGATAAGAACCATGACATGGTTTATAACCCTTACCCACAATCCCTTCAACACATCAAGATTTAAGGATATAATATCCATTGATAATCTATTTTTAATATAACGTTTTTCTCCTAGAAATCAATATTTATCATGACTATATTTGGACTCCTAGTGTATCACAAGTGAATGATCATACCCCAATGACTTTCTCCACCCTTGTAGTGGACTCCCCATTCCTCACAGGTGAATACCCTAATTTTTACGCCTTATTCCATGCCCGTAGGTGATTCCTATGGCTTAGAAGTTCATAATAAATCCACCAGGAGGACCAAGGGGATTTGATTCTAGTCATGTTAATGTCCTTTAATAGACATGAGAAAATAATTCATTTAACTTATTGTGAAGAATCCTTAATCAATATTTTCAACAAACACAACCTAAGAAGCATTAAAGTGAATTTTTTTTCTAACAACCTCTGTCGCTGAGTTTGTTTGAAACCATCTAAATAGTTTATTAAATGCTTAATAATACATTGAAAATATAAATTTCAATATATTTATGAATGATCCACTAATCTCTAATTTAAATATCACATGATCCATGCTCATTCTGAGAAAAAAAATGGAATGAATTTTCTCTCACTACTAAATATCTTGAATTTTCTCAACCTATGCACATATCTGTCGTTGATTTTTCATGGAAATAATCTACCACTTTATAGTCACTCTTGTTTAATTATCCTATTTTATTATTCACCTTTCAGTCATAATTGTTATTTTCTTTCCCTTTGGAAATAATCCCAATGATATCACTTCTCTTAAAATTTCACAAGATATGGTCAGAAGTCCAACAATTATAGGTGAGAAAACATACCTTTATCAACATAGAAACCATGGAGAGTGTGGGTTCATTCCCTAAAAAATAATGTGGTTTTATTTGTTTATACACTTAGCTCCAAGGGATACATTTCCAACACCACTAATGTAGTGACTTCATTATGATGATTTCTACTTGATGTTAAGCTAACACACACTCAAATATCCCAATTCCTTTATCCACCTTATCTTTTTAGAAATTATATTTGATATCAATATTTTTGAAAAATGAATCATGAATGTGATTTTTTATGACATTGATCACACATGAGTTGTTTCACATGATCTTAATATGGGGAATCATGTCTACACCCATTTCATCATACTGTTGCTTTATCTGGAGCAACTGAGTTCATGTTTGAGAAGAGACTCTATATTCATCCATCATGATGCTCAAGGATATTAAAATTTTCTTCTTATTTTTCGATGATATTAATAAAAATTTGATATGTAATCTATTACATAAAGTATAATTTTTCTAATTCACCAAATAATCCTTAATGCATTAGTAAATATAATTAATTTTTCCATGAATCCATGTGATAGAAAAATCATAGTCTATTGTGTAACGTATATATAATATAATTCATCACACAATCTTAATGTGGATTTCAATATTATTACTGATAAATTGTGTAGCTTGAAAAGAATAAAGTAAAATTTATGGTTGAGTGGTAGCTAAATAATGGATACATCAAATGATTTTTTATTAATAAGTCAAATTAACAATGCTTCTATCTTTATCATTTTTTAGTGTCATTTTTTTCTCCTCCAAAGTTTCTATAGGCCTCAAATTATCTCTCTGAAATTTTAATAAATCAACCTTGTAATATTTAGTTCCATAAATAAATATCCCATACATTCTTTTAATTACCTAAAAGCCAAGGGAAAAAAGGGAAATTCACCTATTATATAAATCTTTAATTTTCACCTTATAAGATCATAAAAATTCTTGATTTTGTGATCATATATGACTGTACATGTTATTTCATCAACATAGATATCCACCATAAATCCATGTTATATATTCCCTATGATATAGAGTTTTTGATCAACCCCACATCTATGAAAACCATGCTTCATTATATATTGAACTAAAATGTAATACCATGGTCTTTGTTCTTATTTAAGGCCATATAAATCCTTCATCAATCTACAAAATTTTTCTTCATCTTATTAAATGAGAAATGCATCTGGTTATTCAATGTACACTTCATCTTTAAGTAATCTATTCAATAATGTCTATTTTATGTCTATTTGACAATATATGAATCACATTTAATCATCCATGTCTATAAATAGTCATATAGTTTTATTTTATACTTCTGGTTCCTATGTCTCTTCAACATCAATTACATCAATTTAAGAATACCCATTATGTATAGGTAGTTCTTCATACAGAATCATATTTTCCATAATCATTTGGATTACTAGAGAACACCCACTTAGTTCCGATAGCATTCTTGTCACTTGGTCATAGAAAAATTTTAATTGTATTATTATTTCCTATTTGATCAATATCATAGTTCATATTCATTACCCAACTATCATCCTTTGTAGCCTCTTAAAATTATTCGAGATCCCCTATATATAATAAAGATATGGTTTGTTGAGACTTATTCCTTATTGTTTTAACAATATATTTCATGTCTTCTATAATGTTTCCTAAAGATATTTCAACCATACTTGTTCATTTTTAGAACCTGCATTAATGGTTGATTCTGTTTCACTCTTAGTATTTTTATTTTAATATTCATTAGGCCATGAAACTAACCCTAAGAAATGTGCTTCATCATCGCCTTTGGCTTCAAATAATGGTTGATTGATATATGAAATCCACTCATGTGCAACTATCATTTTATCTGGTTCATTTATTATAACATCATTGCTCTCAATAATTTCATCATGATTCTTATTATAGAACTTACAATATTTTATCTTTGATTAATATCCAATAAATTTAATTTCATCACTTAGATAATGAAACTTTATCATCTTATTATTATTTAGAATAAATCAACTACTTTAAAATTCCCATAATTACCTATGTTGAGGCTTCTTTCGATACAATATTTTACAAAGATCTATCCATTCATTTGGAAATATACGTGCTTTATTTGAGATGTACAAAACTAAAAGAAGAACTTATTTGTAATTCTATTTAAGAAGGGACTTCTCTATAATCAATTTCTGGGCCATGATTTTGATTATGTTATTTCTATTTTCCACTACCATAAGATGTCAGGGATTTTATAACAAAATAACCCTAATATATAATTTTATTATTCTCTGAATATTCCTTAATTTGATGATTAGATAAATCTACACCATTATTGGTTTTGATATTATAAATAATCACCCCAAGTATCTATCCATAACCACTTCTATAACCAACGATACATTTGAATACATTGGTCCTGTACAAGATAAGCATAATCAATTCCATCCTACTGGAATCATTAACGAAAAAACAAATAATATCTATTCTTTTTGTTTTTTTGGGTGGTATTAGTCTACCAACATCCACATATATTAGATTAAGTAACCATGATGACCTCAACTTTTTTTCTTGTAAGACCATTGAATGATGTTCACTTTTTGACATGAATCTCACATGTGTGTCTGATTATATATGAGATGTGTAATGTCATATACACCAGTAATCATTTCCAAATTCTCAAAAAAACTTTATCATTGAAGGAAAATTATCAACTGTCATAATTTATTTTCCCCCTCTTTAGAAAACCTGCATAGATTTTCATTTCCAACCTGAGGTATATATAACTCATTTATTCTTATGTTTAGAATAAGATAACCTCATTAGATTTAACAATATATTCCTTTTTATTGAACATTTCCGGATATTTAATGACAGAAAATTGGCTAGCAGTAAAACAATTACGACTTAGCCCATAAACAATGATAAAATCTGTAGCGCCCTGACCCTAGATTCCTAGAGTCAGTGAATTATTACATAACATTGGCATGATCACAAGAAAGATCAACTCTCGAAAGATCGATTAGTTTAGTAGCCTTGGAATAAATAAATACTTTTATAAAGTTTACATTACATCATAAAATGAAAACTACACCAATATAGTATCCATAGTCCACACTCTTATCCCCATATACTATCCCTGCAGGTCATTCATAAAATTCTTCTTCAATCCTGGGAAAAATAAAACATAGAAAAGTGGTGAGCTCAAATGCCCAGTAAGGATACCAATATAGAGGAAACATTCCTAAATAAAAATAAAAATTTAAGACAATGTATAACTAAAAAAAGCCTTTTAAATATGACCTTCAACATATTATGGAAAAAATAAAATGAAAAAATTCCATTTACTTATTCACATGGATATTCTACTAATCGAATAATCACATGAAATATCAATAACCACTTTCATAATGACGGAATGCATAATTCTAGAATATCATAACCACATAGCCAAGGCCTCGTGCCGAGACTACAAATATGATTTTGTCAAGGCCTTGTGCTAAGACACTAGTTTGTATCATGATACCTACCGATGCATCGATGAGCTATAGCAGGCTCCACCCGTCACTTATTAAGTACAATGCATTCCTCATATGAACTTCTTTTAACATAACATAAACATTCGTATTAAAACTAGCATACAAAATGTCAATACATTCTTCATAAACCATGAATGGTATAAAAATAACACATCCACAGTCAAACATATCACCAAACTATCATTACAATATGGATGTTTTGTATCATAATAAATCAACTCCAAATAAACATAAAATCCATCAAAGGATATTGTCATAGATGAAATCAAAACTCTTTTTAGAGAAATATCTCTTCCTATATTGAAATCATTTAAGAGTAACATAATTATAAAATAAAACATTTACTTTGAAAATTTTCTTATAATATTTTAAGGACAGCTCCAATGTGATGACCAGACTCTCTTAGTCCTTCCCTCTGCCAAAAATCCGGGTCCTAACGGGGTGGCGTCTCGGTGAGACCGATCGGTGAGACCGATCGGTGAGACCGATCGGTGTGACCGATCGGTGAGACCGATCGGCGTCACCCGGCCTTGTCGAGTTGTTTCCAGTAGCGCTCCCTTTTGCACAAATAGGGTTTTAAACCCTATTTTGACCTATTTGAGCGTTTTTTAAAGACCCGTAACGCACATAAGAGTTTTAATTAAATAATTAATGAATTCATGAGTCGGCATAAACCACCCGAACCCGTTTTAATGACGAGTGGAGCCACGTGGTCAACCCACGACCCCCGCTCCTTATGCGGCTTCGCGTTTTCACCTCAACCATCCCCGAATCTTATAAACTAAGGGTTAGCCATGGTTTCTACTTTCCTCGATAGTGGATTTTTACAAATAGCTTCTGGTTCATCAGGCGCGCCGCATCATTATCCATAAAGTTCCGCGTCCCCGGCCTAAAGTTCGATCATCTATTAACAAGTAGGAAATTTCTCCTTTGCCTCTCTCTTTTGTGTATCATGCGGGGTGGGCGTGCTTTTGTTTCTGTAGAATTGGAAAAACCAGACCTAATTAAAGATAATGAACGAATTCTTTAAAGAAAGGAGTGGGGGCTATGATCGTTGATGCTATCTTATATTTTGATGCTGTTTCTTTTATGACCATCTTGTTGAGTTGTGATGACTTATGCCTTCTGAAAATCGAGGCCATTGGTGGTCGTTGTTTGTGCACTAATGAACCCCTGCAGATGTTTTAAATGGATTGTTGTGGTTGTAAACTCCTGCTGTGAAAATGTAAATTGGTTAATCACGTATACCCGGATGAATAAATTGAAAGCACCAGGATCAATCCCTTCTTTGATAACCTCAGTCGAAATGCAATTGAAATCCTGGAATGTGTAAAATCTTTTAAATCTAAAAATACAGGCATGGCCTTGCTTAGTGTTGGTGGCAGTGTTTTGGTGGTTTTCTCTTAAGAGTCCATTGTTGAAGATGTGTGAGGGGATGGGATCCCCTGTTCTTTTATGCTTTCAGTGGTTATGAAACTGGGGATGGGATCCCCTGTTGATGTGCATTCAGTGTTCATGACTTTTTTGACCTGGTGGTTACATGTCTATATCACAAACTCAGGTGGGATCCTCTATTGGTGAGGAAAATGTTTAGATTGACAATTTACTGGACTCCTTTTTCCTTGTTTATGCTTATGGTGTTAGTTTCCCAGTAGTGCATGAACATATCTGAACATTAACACTGAACGTGAAATAAGAATGTGAAAAATGGGTTTGTTGGCGAGAGTCGTGACTCGGACATGAGTGTTGTTGTGATCTGTAGGCTGTCTAAAGAAAAACCTAGCTTTGGGTGAGTGCTTGTTACCTATATATATATTTACTTGTAGATTTGGGTTTCTTATTCGCGCCCAACCCAAGTTGAGAACTTAGTGCCGAACACCCCCATTTCATGGGGGAGGGTGTTTTTCCCAACACTATTCTCAGGGGATGGTTATTAGCTCCTTTTCTGCTCCCTTTCCCGGATATCCCAAGTATCTTCGGGCATGCTGTGATGGCCCGAGGTCCATTATTATACCAAGAACCTTCGGGCGGGGTGGTGCTGTGGTTGGACAGCTGTGTTCGGCAGTTGGTTTCCCAAGTGTGTACGGGATGAGGCCTAGGTGTCTTCGGGTGTGGCAGTGGATCCTTTAGCCCAGGTGTCTTCGGGCGTGGTGGTGGTTGTTCTGGCCTAGGTTTTTGCAGGCATGGTTACACGTGATAGTTGTGGCCCAGGTGTGTGCGGGCGGGATTCAACAGTGGGACTGCGTGCGGTTGAGGCCCAGGTGTGTGCGGGCGGGATTTCAGCAGTGGGACTGCATGCGGTTGTGGCCCAGGTGTGTGCGGGCGGGTGTGGCAGTGGGACTGCGATGAGAATGGCGGGATTCGTCCGATGCATAGGATGTCTCAATAACCAGTGGGAAAGTGGCACGGGGTACCCAAACATCGATATGCTCTTATTATATATATTACTTGACTTGCGTTATTTGGGGAGTGTACCATGGTGAGGCTTGGGTGGATAGTTTACCTTGTTAGGTGTTTGGTTTACTCTTTTCTCATGGGACTTTATTATGTTCCCCCACTTGTGCATGAGAGTCTTTGGTTTTCCCTGCTGATTGTACTTGTATGCTCACCCTACGTATATAAAATTTATTTCAGGTTTCCAGGAGGACTTCGGGGATCGTGCAGGACCATACTAGCTCAAATACTTGGAGCAGTTGCAGTTGTCGATTTTCGTTCTTTGGCACATACCCTTGTAGAAACCTTTTTCACCTTGTGGCTTTTACTTTTGAAACATGCATGTGGGAATGGTTTACTATTGGCTTTAATTTTCTTTTTACCTTGGTGTTGTTGGGTTTTCTTCTTCTTGTCTCTCGATCCTATAAAATAAAAAGGGTAATGCCTTCCATTTTTGTGAAATTTCCATACCCTTGGTGCTAGTCGCCACTACAGGACCTATTGAAGGTGGGTTTCAGGGGTCATTATCTATCCTTCAACTTAAAGAAGGAAGGGCCTGGCAATCTGCTGACCCTTCCCTCCTTTTGGTGAAGGTGGGTTGTGACAGAATGGTATCAGAGGAGGTTGTTGAGAGATAGGATGGAGTTTGAAGTTAGGCATAGTGAGGATTGCATAGGATGGTAAGGAAATAGTGTTGGGTGACCACGGTGCATGAATTAGGCCAGGGAAGACCGGTTAGGACATGGGATTTTAAGGCCCCCCATGATCTGATGCAAGGACTCGGGACCTACCAAACGACCAAGTCAGGCCACACTGATTGCAGGGTAGAGACCCTAAGAAAGGTACATGCATCATAATGACTTGTGTTCTTGTGTTTCTGGGATGTCTTGGGAATTAAGAATAAATTAAAATTTTAAGAAGTTTTAAGAACGATATTCTGCACTACTTGGGCTAAGTCATTCCGGGTTTACCGTGTAGCTATGGCACCTGGAAGGCGACCGCGTGTGGTGCCGGCGATCGAGGCCCCATAGACTACTTTGGCCGATTGACAGAGAGCTGATCGAGAGGAAGAGGACAACCAGTGGAAAAAGACTCTTCGGGCCTTCCAGCGACAGACCCTCGAGATGTATGAGGGTAGAACCTCTGACATGAAGACAGAAGGCTGGCTAGAGGAGCTAGTAATAGCCTTCGGCCTGATTCGGGCCTCGAACGAGTACTGGGTTCCTCTGGCCGTCAGCCAGATGCAGGGAGCGGCGTGTCAGTGGTGGACACATTACCTGGGGGAGAGGAGAGAGGCTGAGGTGGCACGGGCTGATTTCGAGAGGGAGTTCCGGGCGGAATTCCTCTCCTCGATGATGAAGGCATAAAAGAGGTCGGAACTACTCTCCCTCCAATAGGGGAGTATGTCCGTGAGGGATCTAGGGATCAAGTTCAAGGACCTCCTACGTTTTGCTCCGGAACTCTTTCCCGAGGAGGAGTCTCGGGCAAGACGTTTGGAGGAGGCGCTCCGGCCCTCCCTCCAGTATGCTGTTACCCCCTTTAACCTGCCGACGTACTTGGAGGGCCAGAAGAAGGCCGATGTGGTGGAGAGGATGCACGCTCTAGGAGTTGTGTCCTGAGAGGGTATCCAGCTGGGACCATCGAAGGGGAAGGACGCCAGCACCAGGCCTCCAGCGTCAGGACCCTCCAGGTTCCGACCAACAGGGAGTAGACCACAATAGTTTCAGTTTTGATTCCCCGGTCCTCGCCCTCTTCCCTCGGGCCCGGGACCGCGGTGCTTCATCTGTGGGAGCCCTGGGTATCTCCGGAGTCATTACCCCGACCGGGTGCGGTACAACAGTGGAATTCATCCCTAACACCCGCCCCAGCAGCAGCTTCCAGCCAGACCATTCCAGCAGCAGCAGCAGGGATAGCGAACTCCTGCTCCTCCGAGGGAAGACGTAGGAGGAGGAGGCCGACCTATGGGCACTCCACAGGCAACTCGACCAGGGCATGGTTGGGGAGGTGGCTGACAGCCGAGGGGCAGTGGATCTGGGTGTGGACAATTATACGTCATAGAGGCAACAGTTCCAGCAGGGCCAGAGGTTGTTCGAGGTACGATCAGTTTGTTTAGCACTCTTGCTTATGCCTTGTTCGATACAGGATCTTCGCACTCCTTTGATGCACCCAGTCTAGCCCGTGCGTTGGGTATATATGCCGAGAGACTTACAGTGCCCCTGGTGTTGAGCACACCAGTCGGAGGTCAGACCGACTTGTTGTTCATTTTTTGGGGATGTAGACTGATGATAGGGCCACATCAGTCGGTTAGGGATCTTCTCCTGCTACAGATTCAGCCATACGATGTCATCCTAGGCATCGACTGGCTATTTTCTGTGTGTGCCATCATCAACTGTTTCCGAATAAGGGTGGTGTTCTCGGACTTGGATGGCCGACGTGTTACCTTCACCGGTGAGCGGGGCAGTCAGAAGGGAAACAGGCGAGAGGAACCCCTCCACTCTTTGACAGCCGAGCTGTCAGCATAGTCAGTAGATGCTGAGATGGTGGAAGTGCCAGAGATTGTCTGTGAGTTTATGTACATCTTTTTTGAGGAGGTGATGACTCTACCCCCTCGGCGTGATATCGAGTTTGAGATAGACCTACAACCTGGTGCTTGTCTGATCTTGATGGCTCCTTACCGGATGGCACCTTCAGAGCTATGGGAGTTGCAGATCCAGATTGACAATCAAATGATGAGAAGTTTTGTTCGACCGAGTGCGTCACCATGGGGTGCTCCGGTCTTTTTTCCAAAGAAGGAAGATGGTGGTATGAGGTTGTGCATAGACTATAGGAAGCTGAATCAGGTGACGATCAAGATTCGCTACCCTTTTCTGAGGATAGATGATCTATTCGACCAGCTAAAAGGGGAAATATGGTTCTCGAAGATCGACCTGTGGTCTGGGTACCACCAGCCGAGGGTGAAAGAGAGCGACATCCTGAAGACAGAGTTCAGGTGAAGGTATAGACACTTCGAGTTCGTAGTCATTCCCTTCGGTGTTACGAACGCCCCGACTGTGTTCGTGGGGCTTATGAACTCCATCTTCCGGGAGTACTTGGATTAGTTCGTGGTTGTGTTCATCGACGATATACTGATCTATTCGAGGTTAGAAGAGGACCATTCAGAGCACATGAGGGAGGTTTTGGGGGGTCCTCCGACATCACCAGCTCTACGGGAAGTTGTCAAAATTCATGTTCTGGACACGATAAGTGCACTTCCTCGGGCACGTGGTGTCTGAGTAGGGAGTAGTAGTGGACCCATCAAAAGTTGAGGCGATTGTTTCTTGGGCAGCACCCAAGAATGTGGCAGAGGTCCGTAGTTTCCTTGGGCTGGCAGGTTACTACTGGAGATTCGTACCCAACTTCTCTCTAGTAGCAGCCCCTTTGACGGCTCTGACCAAGAAGGACCAGGCTTTCGTATGGAGTGATCAGTGCCAGTCAGCCTTCAGCTATCTGAAGGAGAAGTTGGTCAGTGCCCCAGTGATGGGATTACCAGAAGAAGGGGCGGCATATGAGGTGTTCTGTGATGCTTCAGGACAGTGCCTAGGATGCGTGTTGATGCTGCGACAAGGGTTGATCTCTTATGGGTCCAGGCAGTTGTGTTCCCATGAGCGTAATTACGCCACCCACGACCTGGAGCTTGCAGCGTTCGTTTTTGAGCTAAATTTATGGTGGCACTACCTCATCGGGGAACACTTTGTGGTCTTCACAGATCAAAAAATCTTGAGGTATATCTTCTCCCAGGGGGACTGAAACTTGCGACAGTGGAGATGGGTGGAGTTCCTCCAGGATTACGACTTTGAGATCTCTTATACTGAGGTCAAGGGAAATGTAGTGACCGATGCCTTGAGTAAGAAGACACAGAAGGATGCGGTCTGAGAGTCGGCGGATGCCGGGAAGGCAATGGAGGAGTTGGCTGCCTTACACCCAGATGCAAAAGTGGAGAGCGGTAGAGGCTGCCTATATCAGATGACAGTGCAGTCATCCCTGTTTCAACAAGTGGAGGAGTCTCAGTGGGGAGACCTAGAGTGTGAAGTGATGCATGGCCATGTTGACCAGGGCAATGCTCCGGAAGTATGGACAGAGGATGGCCAGAATCGGATGTTTTTCCAGAAAAGGTTGTTTGTACCGGAGGCGATGTGCAGAAAGGTTCTCAGTGAGTTCCAAAAATTTCCCCTGGAGGTACACCCAAGAGTTTCTAAGATGTACCAGGGTTTGAAGAGGTAGTCTTGGTGGCCCGATGTTAAGCTTGCGGTGGTTGAGTTTGTGGCCAAGTTCTTAGTGTGTCAGCAAGTGAAGGCTGAACACAAAGTTCTAGGTGGCCTAATGCGGCCTCTAGATGTCCCCGATTGGAAGTGGGATGACATCTCGATGGATTTCGTCACGGGACTACCCAAAGTCCAAGGAGGGTACGACGCCATATGGGTGGTAGTGGACAGGTTGACGAAATCAGCTCACTTTCTGGTGATCATGGAGTCGAGTGCTATGGACGCTTTGGCATGAAAGTACATGGATGAGGTGGTGCAGTTGCATGGAGTTCTGAGGTCTATAGTCTCGGATAGGGATGCATAGTTTACATCGTGAGTCTGGAAAGGATTATAGCATGTGTTTGGTACGCCTTAGAACTGCTTTCCATCCCCAGACAGATGGACAAACAGAGCACACCATCCAGACCTTGGAGGATATGCTGCAGGCATGTGTACTGGACTCAGGAGGATCAAGGGTGCAATACTTGCCTCTGGTAGAGTTTTCCTACAATAATATCTACCACACTACCATTGGCTTGGCCCCATTTGAAGCTTTGTACGGGAGGCCATGCCGTTTGCCTCTGTGTTGGACCGAAGTAGGAGAGGCAGGCATCCGCGGCCCGGAGGTGGTGTAGAGCACGATAGAGAAGGTCCAACTCATACGGGAAAGGATGAAGGCGGCCCAGGACCGACATAAGTCGTATGCTGATACCAGGAGGAGGCCCTTGGAGTTTGAAGTTGGAGACCACATGTTCCTGAAGGTCTCCCCTCGGCGTGGGCATCAGAGGTTCGGCAAGGGGAGTAAGCTTTCTCCTAGGTTCATCGGACCCTTCGAAGTGTTTCGGTGGGTCGGTGAAGTAGCTTATCAGCTAGCGTTACCACCGCCGCTACTAAGGATACATGATTTCTTCCATGTGTCCCAGTTCCATCAGTATCTGCACGACGATTCACATGTCCTTGATTGGGGTGAGCTGGACATCGAGGACAACATGAATTTTGTGGAGAGACCAGTGGTGATCGAGGATCGCAAAGAAAAGGCGCTTCGCGGGCGAACCATTCCCTTGGTTCGTGTGTTGTGGAGACATGGTGGGCCTGAGGAGAGTACGTGGGAGAGGGAAGCAAAGATGTGTACCCAGTACCCAGAGTTGTTTTGAGTTTTGTTCCTTGTTGTACCTGTTTTGGTAGAACGTTTTGTCTTTTGGTTATGAAATGTACTGGTTTTCTTCCTCTGATTGTGTGTGAAAAGCCCTGGCTATGGGGAAGGAGAGAACGCGACCCCTAATCAAGACGCAATAAGGTGGATGCGATTAAACCCGTGCGGGTGAGTCAGTGCCATCCAAAGCGGATAATATCTTGAAATGGAGGAGGAGACTCCCCAACCCACATGCCCGGACAGTTTGGCAAGGTATGTTGCTTGGTTCGTGACAGGAAGATGTTCTTAGTTAACGATGAGGTTCACTCTTGAGAGGTATCTTTCAGGGTGGTTGTTTGGACCCACTCCTTCCTTCTGGGTTGTTTAAATTCTCGAGGGCGAGAATAGTTTGAGAGGTATCTGATGTGATGACCAGACACTCTTGGTCCTTCCCTTTCCCAAAAATACGGGTCCTAAAGGGGTGGCGTCTCGGTGAGACCGATCGGCACAACCGACCGGTGAGACTGATCAGTGAGACCGATCGGCGCGACCGATCGGGGAGACTGATCGGTGAGACCGATCAGCGTCACCCGGCCTTGTCGAGTTGTTTCCAGTAGCGCTCCCTTTTGTGCAAATAGGGGTTTAAACCCTATTTTGACCTGTTTGAGCATGTTTTAAAGACCTGTAACGCGCATAAGAGTTTTAATTAAATAGTTAATCAATTCATGAGTCGACATAAACCACCCGACCCCCATTTAATGACGAGTGGAGCCGTGTGGTCAACCCACGACCCCCGCGCCTTACGTGGTTTCACGTTTTCACCTCAACCATCCACAGATCTTATAAACTAAGGGTTAGCCATGGTTTCTCCTTTCCACGATAGAGGCTTTTCACAAAAAGGTTCTGGTGCATCAGGCGCACCACATCGTTATCCGTAAAGTTCCGCGCCCTTGGCCTAAACATCGATCATCTATCAATAAGTAGGGAATTTCTCCTTTTCCTCTCTCTTTTTTGTATCATGCGGGGTGGGCATGCTTTTGTTTCTGTAGAATTGGATAAACCAGACATAAATAAAGATAATGAACGAATTTTTAAAGAAAGGAGGGGGGGGGGTGTGATCATTGATGCTGTCTTATATTTTGATGTTATCTCTTTTATGACCATCTTGTTGAGTTGTGCTGGCTTATGCCTTCTAAAAATCGTGGCCATTGGTGGTCGTTGTTTGTTCACTAATGAACCCCTACTGATGTTTTAAATGGCTTGTTGTGGTTGTAAACTCCTGCTGTGAAAACGTAAATTGGTTAATCACGCATACCCGGCTGAATAAATTGAAAGAACCAGGGTCAATCCCTTCTGTGCTAACCCCGGTCGAAATGGAATTGAAATCACGAAACGTGTAAAATCTATTAAATTTGAAAATACAGGCTTGGCCTTGCTTAGTGTTGGTGGGAGTGTTTTGGTGGGTTTCTCTTACAAGTCCACTGCTGGAGATTTGGGAGGGGATGGGATCCCCTATTCTTTTATATTTCGGTGGTCATGAAACTGGGGATGGGATCCCCTGTTGATGTGGCTTCAGTGTTCACGAGTTTTATGACCCGGTGGTTACTTATCTATATCACAAACTCGTGTGGGATCCTCTGTTGGTGAAGAAAATGTTTAAATTGACGATTGACTGGACTCTTTTTTCCTTGGTTATGCTTATGGTGTTAGTTTCCCAGTAGTGCATGAACTTATCTGAACATTAACACTGAATGTGAAATAAGAATGGGCCAAATGGGTTTGTTTGCGAGAGTCGTGACTCGGACTTGAGTGATGTTGGGATCTGTAGGCTGTCTGAAGAAAAACCTAGCTTTGGGTGAGTGCTTGTTACCTATATATATATACTTGAAGCTTTGTGTTTCTTATTCACGCCCCACTTATGTTGAGCACTTAGTGCGGAACACCCCCATTTCATGGGGGAGGGTGTTTTCCCCGACACTATTCTCAGTGGCTGGTTATTAGCTCCTTTTCTTCTCCCTTTCCGGGATAGCCCAAGTATCTTTAGGCAGGCTGTGATGGCCTGAGGTCCAATATTAGCCCAAGAACCTTCGAGCGGGGTGGTGCGGTGGTTGGCTAGGTGTGTGCGGCAGTTGGTTTCCCAAGTGTCTTCGGGATGAGGCCCAGGTGTCTTCAGGTGTGGCAGTGGATCCTTTTGCCCAGGTGTCTTCGGGCGTGGTGGTGGTTGTTCTATCCTAGGAGTTTGCAGGCGTGGTAACACGTGACAGTTGTGGCCTAGGTGTGTGCGGGAGGGATTCAGCAGTGGGACTGCGTGCGTTTGAGGCCCAGGTGTGTGCGGGCGGGATTTCAGCAGTGGGACTACGCACGGTTGTGGCCCAGGTGTGTGCGGGTGGGTGTGGTAGTGGGACTACAGTGAGAATAGTGGGATTGGTCTGATGCGTAGGATGTCTCAATAACCAGTGGGAAAGTGGCGCGAGGTATCCAAACATCGAAGTGCTCTTATTATATATATTACTTGACTTGCATTATTTGGGGAGTGTACCTTGGTGAGGCTTGGGTGGATAGTTTACCTTGTTAGGTGTTTGGTTTACTCTTTTCTCACGGGACATTAGTACGTTCCCCCAATTGTGCACGAGAGTCTTTCATTTTCCCTACTGAGTGTAATTGTATGCTCACCCTACATATATAAAATTGCTTTCTGGTTTCCAGGAGGACTTCGAGGATCATGCGAGACTATACTAGCTCGGATCCTTGGAGTAGTTGCAGTTGCCGTTTTTCTTTCATTGGTACTTACCCTTGTAGACACCTTTTGCACCTTATGGATTTTACTTTTGAAACATGCATGTGGGAATGGTTTACTGTTGGCTTTACTTTATTTTTACATTGGTGTTGTTGGGTTTTCTTCTTCTTGTCTCTCGATCCTATAAAATAAAAAGGGTAATTCCTTCCATTTGTGTGAAATTTCCATACCCTGGGTGCTAGTCGCCACTCTGGGACCTATTGAAGGCGGGTTTCGGGGGTCATTATCTCTCGTTAAACTTAAAGAAGGAAGGGCCGGTCAATTTTCTGACCCTTCCCTTCTTTTGGGGAAGTTGGGTCATGACATTCAATGATTTTATAATGGCGTAAAATAGCTCCACCTACCGTATAAGTTTAAAAAAACATTCTTACCTTAATTCTGTCGAAAGGTTAAAAATCACCTTGTTTGGAAAAAAATGGAATGATTCCTTTATAAACCTCTTATACAAAGTCAAAAAAGGGTATAAATGACTTTAACCCATATTCTTGAAAATAGTAAAAATGTTTTGAAATAAATTTTTAAGAAACATGGATGTGGATGATAAAGAAACCCCAGTAGATTATTACGTATAAAAAACCTCGGATAATGAAGAGATTGAGAAATAAACCCTTACCTTGTACTTTTACTTGGTTGAGGGTAGGTTAACCTCATTTATAATGGTGAAATAATTGTTATTAAATTATACAAGAATCATATATATTAATATGGTATCATATATGATCTTTTAACATTTCTTTGTTAATAATATTTTAGAATTATCATCATTTCGGGTGTTAACTTACTCGTTTTATTTTATATGTTTTGTTATTTAAGTCGTGTTTGTTATGGATAGGTTGTATCTTATTCATATCCTGAATTATATCAAGTCCTTAAACATTATTTTTAATCATCAAATGAGAATTATACTTGAATGGATACGATGGAGAATGAATCTCATCGCGTTCGTGGAGACGGTAGTCCGTACGTACGCACGAGAGACAATATCATTATTTTGATATTAAAATTATATTTAATTGGATGGTATATCATATATAAATAATCCTTATCATGTTATATTTATTATTTACATGAATTACACATCATTATTATACCCATCCAAATAATAATATATTGAATAACAATTACACCACGACGTGGAGACGGTAAGCCGTACGTACGTACATATGGTGACATGTCATTCAAAGGATGGAATGAATACTAAATATGGTTGTACCATATTTATAATAACATCAAATTATATAGAATATACTGGAGTTATTATTTTTGAATGGAAATAACAAATAAAGAAGAAGTTAAAGAAGAAAGGAACTTGAAAAAGGGTGGTGAAATCATTATCTCTTCTTTGTGTTCTTCCTTTTGATTTGATCAAAAGGGCTCATTAGGATGGCTTTCTGATCAAACTAACGCATCTAAGTTGAATTGAGGTATGTTTAGAGAGTATTTGGGCAGGTTTTTCCAAGCCAAATGGCTTTGACATTGTGAAATAATGATAAGGGGGAGTGCCCTGTTATAAGAGGGGTGAGGGGCACCTTTGGAAAAGCTAGAAATATTATTTTATGATAAATTAATATTCAGTTTATAATGGCTCCAAAGTGGATTATTTAAATGTTAATGTGGATATGGGTCTAAAACAAACTAAACTAATAGGATTTAGACAGGTTTGGGTGTCTATATTAACCTTATCATTACGTATTAACTCTTAGATAATTAGTTTAACTTTTACAATGTCTCTTTGTATTTTTATATTATATGGTTAATAAAAATTCTATATGCAACCTAGAGAACCCAAAGGGATCCATTTATGATACAACTATCATGATATACGTCTCTTGGATGAGACTTAGATTTTTAGGAAATGAATATCAATTAATAATATAATATTTGTTTTAAAAACTCTTTTATGTCAATTTTGACACTATTCAATAATTGATTTTTTATAAATCATAACAGAATGATTACTTCGAAAAAAGTAAATTAAATCAATACTAACATGTCATAGTAAGCTATAAAATTAGTTTAATTCATAAAAAGTGTAAAATTATATTTATTTGGGTGTTTATAATATCAATTAGTTTTATTTTTCTCTATTATGGTAATTACTGCATCATCATTGTGTCATAAATAAATTATATTATTTAATGTCTAAAAATTATAAATAAAATATCATTATGTAGGAAATAGTTTTAGATTTATAATTAATATTTATAATCGAAAATTAAACATATATAACAGTATGTAAAAATTGTTTTTATAAAAGATATATGCTTATGTCATTTTTGTATTTATTTTAACTTAATTAATATAAAGTGTAATTATCACTTACAAGTGGCTCCATGGGGTCCAAAAATCGATCCAAATATGCCCATTGTCGGACATGTATCAACCAATAAGGTTAGGACATGTTTTAGGGTAATTTATTATTATTATAATATTATTGTTTTACCCTTATTTACTGGATTTACCCTTTAACCATGGTAAATAAAATATTTATCAAAATAATTATTCAAAATGTCTAAAAATAAAATATACCTATTTAAGAAATATTTACACCCTGATTAAAATTATAGAATCCATTTTTAAAAATTCAAAACACAGAAGTGGCAAAAATTAATTTAAAATTGATTCCCGTTGTTAAAACATAAAACGTGTTTTTAAGAAATAATAACTATCAAAAGATTGACACTTGTTTATGACTGGTTTAAATGTGAAATTATGTCCAATGACCATAATTGTATTAAATTGTAAAAATATTTTCTAAATATACTTTAAAATCACTCCAATTCATAATTTATCACTATTAATTATTTCGATTAAAAAAGTTGTTTTTAATTAAAATTTAGTAATTGTCACTATTCATCAAAATATGAAACTTATCCAAAAAGTACCAAAATTTCACCCTAGGATAATTTCGATATTACAAATCCAAAAATGAAGTCCATTTTGAATGATAAAATGTATAAAATTTCAAAAAGTGGGTATTACTATTCATAATGGCTAGTTTGATTGGTTGTGGTGAGTTAGAACTCGAGGTTGCGTACAACACACGCTACTGCATTATTCAAAGGGAAGCAACCATGGAAGATTGGGGTGTTACAACATAAGTTTTTATAATATATTTCCCTCAAATTTTGGATTTTTCACATCAAAAAATCATATCACCATACTCATTCTCAAAATGAGATACTCAATTGTTTTGTATTTGATATTCATTACTGGGAATTCATTTCTAGTGATGTGTGATGTAAAACCACAATACCAGATCCACATACTTGACTTATCTACTTCCCTCAATAAAATTTCAGAAATATTATCTTTTTTAGAACCTCATTTTATATCCAATTTGGGGATGAGTGTTTCTGCTCAATATTTCTTTCCAAGAACTCTTATTCTTATATCAATATTGAAAATCTATGTTGAGTTTTTGAAATTTTGGATAAAGATTATATTCTTTATTTATTACACTTAGTGATATAATTGATGTTTTTTATTTAACTATTGATTAATAATTTATATATTTATAACAGAGGACTTCAATAAAAACAATATCTATTAAGAGAAAAATAATGATTAGAAATTATTCATGACTATTTGGATTGGTTTTGATCTCATAAAATTTATATTTCTATAGAATAAAAATATATAGTGTGTACCAGCATTCTCTAGTAAAAAATATGACCCTTAATTTACTTATATATACCTTGGCCAGATTATTTTTAGCCTTTACAGTTCTAAAAATTTCTTCATTTTTCAAGGGTGTTTACGATTTTTGAATAAAAACTATAACGTATGTATTTTTCCTTCGTCTTGCTTCACCAATGATTTATTTTTATCTTTAAATCACTATACATGAGGAATATGTATATTCTATTCCTCATTAATCCATTTTACCTGACATGATGATGATGTGTTACAATTACCTATCATCATGTAGGGTTTCAATAGTCTATATTGATCCTTACACTTCTAACTCCAACTCATAACTTCTTAATCACATTGATCAATACTTTTAACTATATCTTTGATAGTTTTTCCAAACCATCAATGATTCTGGTTTATTATTCCACTTCAATATTAATTTCAACTACCTTTCCCAAATTTGAATAAATTATATATTTGAGTTTTTAAATCATAGTCTTCAACTCTATATTTTTTATCTTCTTGTTGTTCCTTGTAAATCATGCAATCAGGAAACGCTACATTGGACTTCTTGATCATTTCTCAATAAACAATAATTTCTACATGGGCCACCTCAAGTTATTTTGAATATCAACCTAACACATAATTCATTACTTCCTTTCATCATTATCACCATCATTTGGATTATTCTCAAAATTTATTAACACATATACACCCTTGAAATATTTTAAATCTTATGTTCCATTTTTTGTAGAATAATATAATTCTTTAGAAAAAAACATGTCTTCTTTTAAAGGATCTCTATTTGAAATTCATTGTACATTACACATCTATTATTACCTACTTGGTATGATTCTCTTCATCATCATTATCCTGACCGTTCTTGAGACATTTACTCACACAATTCCCCACCTTTCCACATCTAAGGAAAGAAATATGGATATTTCCATTATACATTTATCAACCAATATTATGATTAGAGGACTAAAATTACATTTTCTTATCAAATTATTCAACATCTGGAATCAACATTATTGAGGGAATTTTCAAGTAATTAAAGGCCACCAATAGGTTAATTTCATTTTTTATTAACTCGATGTCTTCATTTTTCACCTTATAATCCAGAAGAGTAGTTTTCAAACTATCATAAGATATTTATTCTTGGTTATTGTATCCGAGAACCATCGTTTTTTCATTTAAATGAGGAGGGATAATTTTGATGATATTTTTTATGATATAATATGTGATATCTTCATTATGCCCTTTTATATTTTTAATAAACATAATTATGCGATTGAAAAAGGAATTAAACATATCATTGGAATTAAATCTCAAATATTCATATTTATTCCATATAACATGGATGTTTACATTTCAAACGGTAAGATACTATTCAAAAATATTAATAAGATTTTCCCAAATATCTTGAGAGGTCTTTTATTACAATAACTCTATATAAATAGTATTATCTATAAAAATTCCTAAGGAATTTATTGATTTTTCATCTACATCAATATCGTGGTGATCATTCTACATCAAGTCCCACTCTCATTATTTGTAGTGATTCCATAAATGGATTCTATACAGACATCTGTGACCAAAGAACTAAAACAATGCTTCATTTTTATTTTGCAAAATTATAAATTACTGGTTGCAAATATGGGAATACAATTTTGGTTGATGATCATCACTATGATTCTAAGAGAATGAAAGATAATCCACTCCTTCAATACAACTTTTTACTACCTAATGATGGATAACACCTAGAGTGGGGGTGAATAAGGGTATAAAAGTTTAAAATGGTTCATTCTTGATTATGGATATTATTCTATCACATTTAGGAACAATTCTATATCAATATCTCATTCCCCTCAATAAATGATGAAAATATTTAATGAAAATAGATGTTTTACATGGTTTCCCCACTTTTAGATATATAACTGTAAAATTGACAACAATATTACTCTACACCAGAAAAACTAATTGATCATTACTTTACAAGAATAAGTTTGGAGCAGTCCCACTGATCTTTATGGTTCACTACCATGAATATATGGATAAATCACTCCTCCCCATCACAAAACTACACCTATTGATGATGTACTTATTCATCACCCAAATATATTGATAATTTTAACCAAGAATAGAATTTATATTTATTTAATTAATTTTTTATCTTCTAGTAACAGAATTGATTTTAGGGAATAATAACATCTTCAACCATCCTCTTTTTAAATAAGATCCAAAATAACCCTCTATTCTTATACCCCTCTACATTCATCAAGTTATTAAATATATATATATCCCTCTCTTACATCCCTGAGATGACTCCTCTTATTAAATCATCGCATTAATAAAAATTCCCCCATATCATGAATTCATATAATTAATTCGTTCAAAACCAACCAAAACTATTCCTCAATTTTTTTTAATTACTATAAAATATAAAGGGTGTGACAATTTATTTTTAATGTATGATGACTCGAGAACAGAAAATTAATACACTATCATTTAGTTCACCAAGCATATGATATTTTTCCTTAAACATAACAATCTCTATATATATATATATCCTGTTTCTATAAAATATTTTTTACATCCATTATTTCGCTGAGTGATGTCCTTCAACAAGATCTATGTAAGACTCTTTGTGGATTATAGGTGATCAATAAGATCATAAAGACTTGATCCATTCCCATTGGGGACTCTCCATGGATTACAGGTGAATATTCAGATCACTCTTCTAGTCTCCACGTATGTTGGTGAGTCTCTGTGGCTCTTAGGTACACAATCAATCCATCATAGTGACCAACTAGGTGTGGTCTGGGTTGTGTTGAATTAATACATTAACAAATATGAGAAGCTCTTTCCATAAAACCTCCAAGAGGTTTCTTTCATAATACTTGTCAATAAGCACAACCAAAGAAGCCTTGTGATGAGTTTTTTATTAAAATAATAGGTATTTCCAGTTTCCACAAACAATACTAATAATCATATCCATCACGAATTGGTGGGCTTCTAGGATTCTAATTCTAAAGAGTTTCATTCTGAAGTCCTACTATAAAAAAATATTTCTGATACTGCACTTTTTGTGTAAGGAAACTAAGAAAATTTCAGGTAAAAAAGTAGATAATATGAATAATATTAAACCCATAATAGAAAATATCTAATACTACTTGTTGGTTATAATGGTTTATATTTGGAATTACATAATGGAGTGAAAAATAGTCTACAAGAAACTAAATTTTTTTCTCACTCTTAAAATTGTTGGGGATAAAAATTAATAAGTTTCAATAATCTTTGAATCTAAATTATAAAAACAAATACAAAGTACACATAGATGGAATAAAAGAATAATATAAATATAAAAATAGTTTTAAGGTTAGGTTTATATATAATCGAATAAACAAAGTAAGTGGTATAAGCCATGAAAATAAACCAATGGAAAATATGCTCTTTTCAATGGAGATAATAATTATAGTGGAAGTTAGTGGTAAAATTAATGTATAGAAATATCTAAAAAAGGTATGGATAACAATCCATGAAACTTTTAAATGGGTATTAGTTATGAAAATATTAACCACACTTTTAATACCAAGTGTAAGGAGGATCAACAATCCAAATCCCAAGTATCCCTATTTCAAGACCCTGGAATATCCTTGAACTAAACCCATTAGAATCTATAATACTCAATACATGAATATCATTGTAAATAATATGATTGATACCAAACCTACACCATGAATTTCTTGAACTAACCATTTTGAAGAAACACAACATCCTAGCCCCCAAAGCTCATCAGTCAGAACGACCAGATAAAGTACCACCTACACAACCCCAAAACTACTCAATATTAGAAGATAAAAATGAAAAAATGAAACTAAAATATAAATAAACCTATAATAAAAAATTACACTCAAAATATCATAGAAAAAATACCCGAAAAATTAATAATATCATATACTCTCTTAAAGAAATGATAATTTAAAGATATAAATTGAGTGATATCTCTTTATATAGCGTTCTTCACTTAAAAACCAGAAATCGTCAAGTAATATATATATTAGTTTGTAAATAACTCTAAAATTTATATAATGATACCTTTAGATAATTTTATAATAGAATCAGAAGAAGCCTCACATAATATGAGAAAAAAATATATCGTCTGATTAACTCTTTCATATATTATGGCATATAATATAATTTATAGTAAAACCAATTTCATGACTAAATATAATGAAACTTTTATCAACAGAAACTATAAACTAAATAATCAAAAATAATAAATTTATGTTAGTTCATAACAGTATATAATTGTAATGCGATTTTCAAAAAAATGTATAAAATTTAGTGTTAGAAAAATAATTCGCAGAAAAGATCCTAAATACCCTTCTAGATATAACATTTTCAATCACGTTTGAATCATATGAGAAAATAAAAAAATCCACTATGGGATTTCAATTTCATCTTAAGATACATTATTCAATTGTAATTTTCAATATAGTATTTACTAATTTTATTACTTATATATAATACTTTATTTACATGTGTAATTTTATAAGATAAAATATGTTTTATCTCAATGTGACACAATATTGCTTTGTTAATGTTATGAACATAATAATATTTATCTAATACATTTTCAAAACAAAAATATATGAGATGATTATATAATTTAGATAATACAATATATTTTCCTCTATTAACTCCTCTAAAATGAAATCAGTCTCAAGAAATCCTCATGTACCTTCTTGATTCATATATTTGAACACAAATTTGGGAAGAAAAACTATTATTTAATATGAATGACACTAAGAAAATTACATGTAGTTAAAAAATATTCTCGAATTATAGCCTTCGACTTCATTCGTCTTTAATTGAATGTGTTTCCTTTTATAATGGAATTTCATACCAAAATAAAAATACACAACCTCCTAATTATAGGTCACCCTCATCATAATTGTCATCATCTGAGGTTTTTACATTGATACCTTCAATTATCATCCTATAATTGAAACATACACCCTAATTTCATTTTTTTAAATCTTATGAATAGAAGATAAATATTTATTCATGTACTTATCTACTTAATAGACTATAAAATAATTAAATCATCATCTTAATTTTATATATTATATTATTGTCAATAAATCTTGGGAAACTGGGTTGTAAGGAAGAATGAATGAGTTGTATGAATATATATTTATCAATATTATATCCCAACTATACCATTTATTCTATTAACACAATAGATCTCAACATATAAGAAATATAAATGATTATATCTTCAAACATACAAATGAATAGTGTAT
Organism: Viscum album; assembly: GCA_963277665.1. Lineage (NCBI taxonomy): Eukaryota > Viridiplantae > Streptophyta > Magnoliopsida > Santalales > Viscaceae > Viscum > Viscum album. The sequence goes on from OY728159.1 coordinate 1,442,875,070, forward strand.
TGTTGTCATTATTTCATTACATACATAATAACATTATGAAAAGATCATTATGATGTGAAAACTTGGTGTGTCCATCCATTTTCAAGTGTTGTTCTCACAGATCAATGAACATTTATGAATACATGATATGATAAATATTTTATACATAATCCATTTGTCACTTGTATCATTCCATCTATAACGAACGTAGCTCTAAAAGTGAATAATTAGGTAGAGTGGTTTCCTGAATATAATATCATCTCTCTTGAAATATTTCAGTGCATATCTATCTTTACCACACATAGAAATTTATGACCCTAAGGGAATTTTTATTATCTCAAATTAATCACAATGATGAATAAAATATAATTTAACATTCCATTTTATCTACAAATAAATTAAGTATAATATTATTTTCACTTAATTACCATTTTTAAAAAATATATTTTAAAAGTATTCATGTCTCCCATTATATTATTCAAATTTCAACATCACACACAATTGGATTGAGAATAACTATTTACTCAAATATACCAATGAAAAATAGTCCATATTGTCTTTATTTTATTATAAACTATGTCCATGATACTACTCAATGATATTTTGGGAGGCAATAATCTTTTAAATTGAACTAATTTAGAAATCATCAACTAGGAGAGTAGAAACCTTAATCCAAAATCCAATACATAGATTTACTCCATAAATGCCTAAAAATCTCATTAAGATAACTATGGAGTTTACTCTTTATTATAATTTAGTTACATTGTCCAATAAGAATTATTATAGTTACTTTATAGCTTGATTTGTTATGGAATAATAGTGGACAAACACAAAGATATATTATTTTGTCCCATTTAAAATCATTGATGGTGGGAACAGATATCATATTATTTATAGGCCCATGTGAGTGTAAACCACCAGTAAGAGAGAGGGATTGATTAAATTGGTGATTTTAAAACAATTAATTATAATTTTCACACAAGCGCTTAGTGGGAAGGATTAATGGAAAAAATAAGTGATTATAAGAGATATACTAGTATAGAAAACACAAGTCATAAATTAATTTATAAGGTCCACACAATCTTTTTATTGAGTGGGTATTATTTGGAAAACATCAATTGTGATCCCACTACACTAGTTATGTCCTATAATCAATAAGAATAAAGAATGTAGTAAGAGAAAGAGATTGATACACAAGCGGAATGAAGAAAAAAAATCCTAAACCTGAAGATCCATGAGAATGCAGAAGGACGACTACAGGGTTGTTCTCAAAGGGGATTATCATTTTGAGACCATTAATGAGTTTGTTGGAGATAAGGAAATGTTATAGGGTGTGAATAAAAATGCATTTGTTATTATAACTTCTCCCTCTGAATTGATTGGTCCAATGAAAAATAACACAGAAGTTGTGAAGGCTGCTTCATGGCCATATTTCTCGGACTTTGACACACCTTCACCTAAGAGGGTGATAAATATGGTAATGAATACTCATATTTTAATAAATCAGTAGAACAGGAAGAGTACGCCAACCTATGTAGATACTCAATCATTGCACGCGTCTTCATTCCCAATGGTTATAAGTTGTAGAAATTCAATGATCTGACAAAAATAATTATGAACATTTGGGGATTTTATGAGTAGAGAATGATAGTGATATGAAAGGGGTTTTAACATGTAGTCTTTCATTTAGATGAAAGAAAGAGAACAAAATAGATTAATGGTAATATTACCCTGAAAACTAGATTTTTCAGCATTCAGGTTTGAGATCAATATGGGATATTGAATCTTTTACTAGAAATCCCACTTGAATGGATCAATGGTTAGACGACCTGAGGATAGGGAATTATTCTTGAATACCGGTGGAAGTGGACACATCAAGAACTCTGTTTGAAGAGGTGGTCCTGAAAACAAGTGATTATAATATGTAAATGAACATTTTATAAGTATGGAAACCACAAATTTTCCTGGGATACATGATTTTTGTTCATTTAATTTCTAATTGCTAAAGGGAGAAGTAATAAAACTTTTTCAAGTCAAGAGGGCGTCATGATACCACATTTAGAATGAATAGGGGAAATGATTAATTTTCACCCAATTATTAGGGATGTGATAAGGATGATAATTCAAAGAATCATGAGGGACTGTCCATTCCATGACACAATGAACACATGTCTATGTAGGAACCTAATTTTGGACCCTCTAATGTCATTGAAATCATAGAGAACCTGAATCCGGTTAATATGGAATATAGTTTGAAGCAACCCTCCATTTTCTAGCTTGAATAAGATTCATGATTATAATGGAGTGGAAGGGACCTCTTTAGAGGCCAAAAAGCTGGAGGGAAGTGGGCCTACCCTAGTGAATATGGTGATTGATACACCTAGGATGAAAGAATCTAAAATCTAGCACAACAATAAATTGGGATATTACAATAATCAGGTCAGGTCACTTGAATTACCTCCACTTTGTGGGAGTGAAAACAAAAATGAACAAGTCGTAGCTACAACGGACCTAGAGGGGAGTTTTTTAGCGAACACTGACTTCTATATATTCTTGAAGAAACCCCAAACTAAGAAGTGACTCTTCTCACTTTCAATTGAGGAAAATATTTGTCATGAACTATCCCAGGTCAACCCTGAATCGATCACCCAAGCCATTATGTTGCATGGCCCAAAGTGCGTTCTTGATCCCATGCGGCAGGCAACTATTGCTGAGTATAAAAATTAAACAGCTTGGATTGATTTTTCCCATAAATGAAAGTCAAATTAATAAATAATGAAATTGAACAACAAAAATAGAATCTACTAGAAATGAGAAAATTAATCTGTACATACCACCAGGTGACTCTGGGGTCACCAATGACCTCAACCCATCGTCTCACTAGGACGACTGAGTCTAAGCAAGAAAAAACACCTGAAGCTAAAAAAAGATGAACTATAGGCATCAATATTAAATCTCAGTAGGCTAGGCTAATAAAAAATTCCTAATAATAATCCATTAAATAAAGAAAGAGGGTTAGATAAGTGTAAATCATTTAAAAAATACTTTTTCCACAATCTTTTGAAACTGATTTTATGCCATTTAACAGAGATATGAACCAACTATTAAGGAAAAAAGCAATGATCACACTAGGGAAATGGAAAATAACAAGAAAAAGAGGCCAACCAAATAATTCAACTCAATCATGCTCCATTGATAATTATATACCAAAATACATGGTCAAACCAAGGATATCTTGAATAATATAGAACAAACTATTCATACGACTCATCCCAAAGACATTCCCAACCCGATGATGTCATAACGCCCAAACACCCAATCATCGCACTACCTAGCCTGACCAAGTGGCCCAATCCCATAAAAATCATAAAAAATAACCCCATATACGGGCCACTAGCCACAACATAATATAAAATAGTGCACCAACCATTCACCAAAAATTTATCTCTATGTTAGGTTCCCATGTTCATAAAAGAAAGGGGGTGAGCCAAAAATGTCAAAAAAGTATCTAGTCACAAGTACATTTGTCGCACACAGTGAACACACACCACAAATTCACTGTCGAGACTCGACAAAGAACAAGTCACTTACCTTTAAACCATTATAACACAAGAGAAGCCCCAATCCAAAGCAACTCCCCTCTTTTTTCAACCAACAAGGTGAAAACCCATTCAAATTAGGGTTTTCTAATGAAATCGTTTTATTTAAAGTGACAATCAGGCCGTGCACAACCATTACATACTAAACCATTTCTTAAATAACCACACACACACACAAATTTTAAAACAAAACATTCTTTGAAACCCATTTATGAAACACCAAACTACCATTTTGACTCTAAATTACATTTATAAGGGCCAAAGGTGAATTCCATCAAACACTTTGTATAAAAATTTAACAAGAAATTCCATGAAATTCAAATACAATGACGTTCTTAATTTATTTCCAAATAAGAAATTATTCCCAAAACCATAAAGAACTATCTAGTATTAAATACAAGTGAAAAAAACATGAAATAAATAATTCTTTAACTTAAAGGCTCATTCATAGGGAAACCTACTTCAGAGTGGAAGCTACATATATATATATATATATACCATTGCATACGTAGGTGAGTGGCCTTTGACTCGCTATATAAAACAACTAATTAGTGACAAACACACCTTAATTAAAAAACAGGAATATGTAAACATCATAATAGCTTAAAATAAAATTATGCCAAACAAAGGAACCAAGATTCTATTCAAAATCCAATGTAACATTTAAGAAAAACAAGGCAAAATACTTATCAAAACCTCCAAAATGCATTTTACTTATAAAATGGGTAAAAATTTGAAAACTAAATTCGAAATCACTTTAAGAAACCATTTTAGGAACAAACCCCAACCATTTTACAGAAGAGAAAGAATCTAGCTAACCTTGTCTAAAAAAATGTAAACACATTTAAAAAATTACACTTTATACTTTAAACCAATAAGGAACCCAATTTTCACATTAATCTAAATTAATAAAACTGATACAAACTTACCACAATATCCCAAGAGTCAAATAACATGACAAGGATTTATTGCACTTTTAATAAACACAAAATATTATATCAATAACAATGGGTGCACTTATACATAGAAATATTAGATGGATCATTAAAATGACTACTTTTAAAAATTTATAACCAACATAAAAACACCACCAAAAGCAAACTATGTACCTTATAGATGGGAGTATCATGTTTAAAAATTTACAAAAACAAAATTTTACATTTAATCAAACACATTTTACATAGGCACATGTAAGAAAAAAACCCAAAAATAACTTAAAAATCTAATTTTAGAAAATTCAACGAGCTTTAAAACACTATATCAAATTTACTAAGTGTGCTACGAAATTGAATATCAAGTATAGAATTTAACTAAAAACATTACACCATTAAATGGATTTAATTTTAGTGGAGAAACATGTATTCACCTACCTCAATGAAATGCGAACTTGAAGCTGCTTTAGCGGAAGGAAGAACACCGCCTCACGACCCCTTCACACAACCTAAAAATTGAGAAAACACACCAACAAACCCCCACAATTTGGACTTGGACAAATTGAAGGAGAACCGCCAGAAATTTGATTGAAAAAACATCAGAGGAAGAGGATATCGGCAAGGGAGGCATGATGTGAGTGGAGAAAATTAGAGAAGAGGGGGCTACTAGCGAGGGGAAACCTAGCTAGAAAGGGTTGAGCAGGGGATCAAGTCTCCCCTTGAGCTAGCTGCCAGATATGGTGTGCACATCGAGGTAGGTCCATCGAGAGAGGGAGGATGACCTGAGAATTAGACGATAGAAAGTTGGTTGCTTAGGGAGGTATGGATTGGGGGTCTTCCTGGGCAAGCCACGTGCACATAATGGGTAACTAGGGGTGGGGGTGGGGGGCTACGCTTCATGGGAGAAGAAAGGGGGTTCGCGAGCAACTAGGGTTTCTTCACTATTTTTATAATAAGTATAATAATAATAATAATAATAATTACTATAACATAATGATAAATATATTGATAATAATCATAACATGAATGATATTATAAAAATACTATTAATATCAATTTAAAAAATAATAGTCTTAATTATTTTAATAATAATAATATTATTATGATTATCTACATAATAATAATAATAATAATTATAATAATAATATAATTATTATTAAGGCATAAATTTTTCTAAAATTTATTCATTTTAAAACATGGCTAGCCACACGACCCCTTAAGCCTATCCCATGGTTACTGCTAACCATGCAGTACCCGTGCACCGACCCGATACCCACAGAAATTTCCTAGTTTCAAAAATTTCAACCTGGGCCTAAACCCCAACTTGGTCCAAATGATGCGAGACGGAGAAAAAAATAAATTAGAAATGTGTCTGAGGCCTGGGTGTGACAATTCTCCCCACCATAGACACTTTCTACCCCTAGAAAGTCACGAATCCCAAATATAGGAAAACTCATATACATGCTCGATTAAAACTAAGAGAAACAGAGAAAGTAGGGGTGACCTTTCACTCTACGAGTCACAGAAATCCAATTAGAGAAAACCCCCAACACAAAATATTGGGAGAAAATGAGAGGTTTCTCCCCACCACATGGACTCAACTAGTACATGAATTGAAACATAAACTCACCACCAAATGTTGGGGCCCACACAAGAACTCCCAACCGATCTAAACCTCTCTATACAATGAAAGAGTGTGAACATGGAATGAAACATAAACCAAAAAAATAAGTTTATCACAATTTCAAATATCAATTTCCACCAACAGCCACATCTCCAAATTATTGATAATAAAACCCAGTTTAATAAATTTAAAACCATTTTATGAAAGCACATTCATTCCCAAAACCATTTTCATTTTCAAAATCCCATACACACACTAGAACAGAACGAATCCCAACATACCGAAAACAATTGATAGGAGGATTCAGAATCCCATCCCAACCCATAGAAGTTTTAGTTATTCATGCCCCAAGTAGATAATAACAATAAGAGGAACTAGAACCAGGCACTTAGACTAAACTTGGTTCTATTCTCTATGGGTTGTCTCAACGTGACGTTGTCTCACCTCTGTTGTCATCCCTAAATCCAAAACATGAAAAAAATACTTGAATCCTGGACTACCCCTTGTATCTCAACGATCAGTGGAGAAATAGTTCACGACTCTCTTTCCACACCTTCCTCTCAAGTCCAGATAGTCCTAATCTCCATCTACTAGACACCCCAAAAAACTAGGGCCTCCTTTGATACAATTTTTCCATGAACCAACATAGTTCGACCTAGAACATGTGACCTGAGGAGGTCCGCAGCATGGGGCGAAGGGAATTCCGGATCCCCACAAGCCGACAAATTGTTCCGAAAAAAAAAACTAAAAATGTGGGAACAAATTGGTCCATAAATGAATGAAAAATTAATGAATAACTAAACTAAACAACTAAAACAAATACTATCAGTGATGAGAAAATAAAACTATACATACCTCAATGTGATATTTAGTGTCACTACCAAACTCAACCAAACATCTTAGTACGGTAAAAGAGTCTGAGAAATAAATTACACCCAAAGCTAAAAACAAAGATAAACTATAGGCATGCATATTAAAAATCATTATTTTATCCCAATAAACTCTTCCATATAAAATTTCATTATATAAAGAAATAGTAATTTCAGGTTTGAACTAAAATATATAAAATATTTTTTTCACACATTTTCCATTTAATGATAATAACAGTCCATTTCCCTTCTCTCTTTAAACTAATTTACCTTCCAAAAATGATGATTTATCCTTTTTAGAAAAAGTGTTATAGAGCAATGTAAAACATTTAAAAAAATCATTTCCCCAAAATTTTGAAAATCATTTTATCCCCTTTATCAAAGAGATACATCAAACACAAAGGAAAAAACAAAATCACACAAGGGTAATGGAAAATAACAAGCATGAGATACCGACTAAACAATTCACCTCAATCATCCACCACAAATTACTATATGCCAAAATACATGGTATAACCTAGGAACTCATGAATAATCTAGAAAATCCTATACATGTGACTCATCTCAAAGTCTTTAGCTACCCGATGACTTCATTAATATCTAAACGCTTGATCACCACCGTACCTAGCCTAACTGAGGTGCCCAATACCAGTGCAATGAAAAAAAATAACTTAAACTGAACTTTCATGGGATCCCTCATCTGATTAGTGTGATTTTGGGGTACTTAGGTATGCAATAAAATTTGGTTGATAGTTAATATCAGGTGCACCCAATTCTAAAATTGTTATATTAAGTTCATTTCCATTATTGTTAGCCATTGGTTCTTGTTTTAAGGTTGAATCTGAATTTCTTCCAATTTCAATGTTCGGAAAGTGGAGGAATTCCCCACCTGGTTGAATATGGAAATTTCTCGTAGACTGAGAATGTCAGATTCGAGCCCTAATGATAAGTTCAATCTCATGGTCAAGATCTAAGAGATATTTAGGATTAATTCATGTAATAATTCAAATATAAATGAAAAGAAAAAAATTGTACCATAGTAAAATAAAAATAATATGTTTGATTCGATGGTCCAAAAAGAAGTAGAAGAAAATAAAAGAATAAAAAAAATCAGATTGGGTAAAGAAGGAAAAAAGAAGAGAGGAAGAGAATAAAATGTAAAATAAAATAAATACATCTAATTGGTTGAAATAATTACTTGCCTCCCCGAAAATGGTGCCAATTTGAAAATGCACTGTCATGGGCACCCTCAAATGATTAGTGTGATTTTGGGGTACATAGGTGCTACAGAGTGGCTGACCAAGATCGTCCCTCTAAGGAGGAAGTGAATTAAAACAACTTTCTAGAGGGTTTATAAAAATAAAATAGAATATAATTAGAAAACTAATTGAAAGTATGAGGGGTGGTTGTTTATCATTTATAAAACATGATCAGGTTTTTTGGAAGAAGATTTCATTTTTTCTGTTTTTAATTTTGAAATGATGTTTGATTAAAAAGACGAAACAAGAAGATGTTTTTTTAGAAAATATTTTAAAAGGCGTAATCGATCTAACTATACCTCTTCAATCAATTATTTATCATTATCAGTTAAATTAACATCCACTTAATTATGATCCCTTAACTTGTTAACCCCTGAACCCTATGAGAATTAACCTTACCACAAAGTTGAAGTGAATTAAACCCCAGTTTATCTTCGGAACATGTAATCACATCACCCTGAATTGATTGATGTTCTAAGGATAGCTTATGGTCAGTGGTAAATTAAGTCACATATCTATTCTGTATATTAGGACTAATTGAGTTTAGGTTTTATGTATTAACTCTACAAATTAATCCCTTGTTGTTTTGAATTACCAGTTAAGGTTTCTCTCTCACGGTTCACACAATTCCCAACCTCACGTGTTTTGTGTTAACTATTGAATCGCTTGCTTAGTTTCATTTAAATTAAAAACTCAATTAATAGATCACAATATCAGAATTACAGTATCTCATTTATTAAAAATAAATTAATGATGAAGGAGAGATGTTGATCGATTACTAAAAATAACTACTCTTCTATGGGCCGTGTAGTCATCATAGAAACATTTTTCATGAACAAATGTTTAGAAAGGGTATAACCCAATCCAGTTTCCACTACTAATTTTCAACCCAAATAGGAAGATTAAGAAAGATGAAAATTGAAAATAACAGAATAAATGGAAGACAAACTAAGTGTTTGTTGATAGAAGAAAAGCATTACAACATGAAGAAGAAGGAGAAGAGGAAGGATTGATGAGTGGATCCTTGCTTCAAGAGATACCCCTCTTACAATGGTTGGAGAATTAGAGTGAAACCTCTTCTATTTTGTATTAAACTTCCCAATGCACGTCCCAAACCTTAAAAATGTTAAAAACACCAATTTAAATAGGGTAGGGGAGGAGAGGTTAAAAGTGGTTTCAAGTGTGAATGTGAAAATTCGTCCAAATATTTTAATCCAACTTGCACTGCCCATTTGACAACTGAAACGTGTGAATCATCTCTTCTTACAAGCGGGATAATATGTGAGGATATGGTTCCTCTATCTCCTCCCAAACATTGGGCTCCATAAAAGCCAACATGAAGGAGTTATGGCCCAAATACAAGAGCTTATCCATTCTGGCGTGTCCATCCCACCTTTAAGTTTAAGGCCCAATTACCCCATCTAAATGATTTTTTTGATCTAGTGTACTGAATAAAAGTTGTATCCCATGAAATAAGGAACCAATTTTCAAAATATTAAGTTCAAATAATTCAAATAAAAATAGTTATGATCGAAATACTACAGTGATTTTGAAATCATAGAACTGGAATTTTCATCAAATATTCAAATGAATGATCTAATCCCAAAGACATTCTAATTGAGCATATTTAACAGAATGTGAGGAAATTATATCATTTATTATTAATAATATATTCAATAAAAATGTGTTTTATCAACTCACCCACACTTGACTCTGGGACTCCTGGACAAGTAAACATCAAAAGCAAATCAAAGCAAATTTAAAACACATATCAATGAGATCCACAAATTTCATACCAAGAAAAAAAAGATATCATAAATAATCTATAAACTATTATTTCAAGGTATTCATTTAATATCATTCAATATATTTTCTCTTAATTTATACTCCCATGCACACAAAACACTTACCGACCATTCATTTCCACTCATCACATAAATGTCAATTTTTTAGCAATGTCTTTCTCATCCAATCTCATACAAGGGTCACCATAGGTTTGATAAATTCCCACATTCCACCCGATGTGAGTCAAGGAAAAAAGTTTATCATGAGCACTTTTCAGGGTTGTATTGTGGCATTCGATTGGTAGGATTTAGATGTTGAAAAATTATGAGGCCAAATGAGGAGGGCTTGGCTCTTTTTGAAGTGAAATAACATTATTCTAGTTTTCACTCAAGTATGGTATCCTCCTCTCTCACCACAGTAGAAATAAATCTCCATCAGTATGGAAAATCAATGAAATTGATCGCCCTTCATTATTCCAGTAGAAAATTTCAATCTTCTCAAACAATATTTTTCATGAAAGCTCCAGAAAGGCACAACATCACTAATCATGAAAGATCCAAAAATGGCACAACTTTCAACAGAATGTTTTTTTTTCAAATAAGGATCATCTCTTAATAATTTTATATTCCTCCCAATGTGTCACCAATTGAGGTATCACAACATAAATACACCTTCCCCTACACTTAAGTTTAACTAGATTATGCAATTTCTCTTCCAGAGCAGGTTGGATATGGAAAATTGGCTTGTAATGTGGCAAACCTAACAGGTTGTTCATGGGTTCTGTGGTTTACAAGGATTAAATGTAAAAGGTAGGCCAGAAAAAAAGTATTATCTTGAAAAGGGAGCTTTAAAACCGAAGAAATGCCTCAATCATTTGAAAACACATGTATCTCAAACCCTCAAGTTTTGACTGGAATAATTCAAAATCTGGTTAAATCAAGCATAGTTGGGTTCTCTCAATAAGTGAGGTGAATGAAAGGAATATAAAAAAATGGTTAAGAAGCTGAAATAAAAAATATCAAAGATAGAGAGAGTGAGATGTGGCATGGGATTCAAAAATCAGAGTACTTGTCATGAAATTCCCAAAAAATTAAACGTGAATCAAAGTCATTTTTAGCATTCATTTAAACCCAATTTCATGGAATAAATTGGTTTACTCATTGACACAAGTTTCAAAAATGTAAATGATAATCATTTCAGCTCATTTTTTTTAAAAAAAAGCACACAAAAAATGATAAAGATATTCACAAATTTTTTGAAAACACACAATTTTTTAAACAAACAACAAATGAAAATACTAAACTATAAAGGTTCCCTCCCCCAAACATAAAATATTGAATTGTACTAAATTTGATCCCATGAGAAGATATGTGGACATGAAATGGATAATTTTATTTAGGACAAGTAATATAAAAGTGAAAGGGTTAGGAATAGCTTGATATTCTCAAGTGATGATGGGGTCATGCAGTTTGATGAAATCAACTACATCAGTAGAAAGTCCCTCGATGTATTTCTTTCAAAATTTCCCATTAACTATGAATCTCCTTACAGTGTCCTCTTGTGTGATCTCCACTGCACCATAAGGAAAAAAATTAGACACAACATAAGGACCTAGCCATCTAGAACACAAATTTCCAGGCATTAACTTCAGTCGTGAACTATAGAGTAGGACTTTATCTCCAATAAGAAACTCCCTTTTCTGGATCATTTTCTAATGAAATGATTTTGATATTTCCTTGTAGAGCCTTGAGTTCTCATATGATGACTATTGAATCTCCTCATGATCCTGATTTTGCAACTTCCTTTGAATTCCAGCTTGGGCCAAGTCCATGTTGCATTTCTTTATATCCCAATATGCCCGATGCTTGACTTCCTCTGGGACATGACATGATTTCCCAAAAACAATCCGAAATGGGGACATACCAATGGGAGTCTTGTATGCTATCTTATAAGCCCACAATGCATCATCCAAGCCCTTGCTCCAATCCTTCCTATTTGGCTGCACGGTTTTATCCAAGATTTGTTTCAACACACGATTTGAAACCTCAGGCTGGCCATTTGTTTAGGGGTGGATGGTGTTGATTTTTTTTGTGTCACCCAATACTTTTGAATGAGGGAGGAAAATTCCCAATTGCAAAAGCGTGTCCCTTGGTCAGAGATGATGGCATTTGGTAGTCCAAACCTGGAGAAAATTGGAGCCTTGAAAATATCCACTACAACATGAGAATCATCAGTCTTGGTGGCCTTGGCCTCCACCCATTTACTCACATAATCAACAACAACAAGGATATAAATGAAACCAAATAAACTAGGAAAAGGGACCATAAAATCAATTACCCAAACATGAAAAATCTCACATAATAAAATGGGTTTTTAGGGAATCTCGTGTCTCCTTGAAATGTTTCTAGTGTGTTGGCAACGAGAGCATGACTTACAAAACACACAAGAATCATGGAATAATCTAGGCCAATATAATCCAGTGTGTAAGACTTTTCTAGAAGAACGTTGGGGTCCAAAGTGTCCACCACAAGCAAGTGTATGACAGAAATGAAAAACAAACTCAGACTCATGATCAGGAACACACCTCCTAATGACTTAGTCACTACATATGTTCTAGAGGTAAGGATCTTCCCACACATAAAACCTATAATCACTTTTTATTTTTTGGACTTGATGATTCTTCAAATTTTCTGGGATTTCAGAGGAAACAATGTAATTAACTATATCAGCATACCAAGGATGCGTACCTGAGATGGTATAGAGATTCTCATCAGGAAAATTTTCCTGAAGTGGTACATGGTCCAATGTGTCATACTCTATTGTGTGAGTAAGCCTAATCATGTGGTCTGCCACCAAATTATCTGACCCCTTCTTGTCCTTTATCTCATTGTAAAACTCTTGAATAAGGATCACCCAACAGAGAAGTTGTGGCATTGCATCTGGCTTCTTTATGAGGTATCTAAAAACTACATGTCCATAAAAAACAACTACTTTAGATCCCAATAAATATGAACGAAATTTATCAAAAGAAAATATAACAGCAAGAAACACCTTTTCTATTGTGGTTTAGTTTTATTTGTTAGAATTCAACATCCCTGATGCATACAAAATCACATGTGAATGTCCCTCCACCCTCTGAGATAAGACAGCTCCAACCACAAAGTTGGATGCATCACACATAAGCTCAAATGGAAGGTCCCATCGTGGGGGATGTATGATCGGTGGAGTGGACAGAAACTTCTTTATCTCATAAAATGATACACTGCACAAATCATCAAAATTGAAGTCAATATCTTTTTTTAAGTAATCGAGATAAGGGTAGAGCGATCTTACTAAAATCTATGATGAAGAATCGATAAAATCTAGCATGTCCAAGGAATGATCGAACATCACGCACACATGTAGGATATGGCAGGTATGAAATAAGGTCACCTTATATTTATCAACTTCAATGCCATGTTTTGAGACTATATGACCTAATACAATTCCCTTTTTGACCATGAAAGGAAAATTTTTAAAATTCAAGACCAGTTTTTTCTCAATAAAATGATGCAACACATCACCCAAACTAGAGAGACATTCAACAAATGAGGATCCATAAACTGTAAAATCATCCATAAATACCTCTATGCAGGTCTCAATGAAATCTGAGAAAACACTCACCATGCATCTCTGGAAGGTACCTGGGGATTGCAAAGTCGAAATGGCATCCTTCGGTAAGCAAAGGTACCGAATGGGTAGGTGAATGTCATCTTCTCGTGGTCCTCTGCTATAATGGGAACTTGAAAATAGCCAATGAAACCATCCAAGAAGCAGTAATGTGTTCTACCTGAATGTCTCTCAAGTATTTAGTCAATGAATGGAAGTGGGAAATGGTCCTTACGTGTGGATTTATTTAGTTTTCTATAATCAATACACACTCGCCAACTTTTTTGTACTCTCACAGGAACTAACTCATCATTTTCATTTTTTATAAAAGTGAAACCATTTTTATTTGGTACAAACTGGACAGGGCTAACCCATTTTGAGTCAGAAATAGGGTAAATGATACCCACCTCAAGTAATTTTTCAACTTCTTTCTTAACAACTTCAAAAGTGTTGGATTAATTCTCCTTTGGGATACCTAATCGGTTTGTCCCCATCCTCTAAGAGAATCCTATGCATGCAAATGGAGGGGCTAATTCCCGATATGTCTTCCAATGTCGAACCAATTTTCCTAATGTGATGTCTCAAAAGATTCAAAAGTTTTTCTTCATGTTCAAAAGAGAGAATGTTAGCAATGATAACAGGTAATCTATCACCACTCAGCAAGTATGCATATATAAGATTTGGGGGCAATGGAATAAGTTCCAATGTAGGTGGGTGAAGTATAGATAGAGAAATATATGCAACAGACATATCTGTATAATGAACATCAGTATCAGAATAAAAATCATCAAAAATAAGAAATAATGCTTCAAATCCATCAGCATACACTACAACCATATCATAATCAGAGTTTATATGATCAGAATTTGAATCCAAATTAAAATAAAATCCAATAGAGGTTTTTCCATCATAAATTGGTGTGTAGGTACTCTTATACATCAAATTAGAAACAATACTCATAATCTCACTAAGCATAGAACAATCAAAATCCAAGGAGTTTTTACTTGGTGGTTCAAAATGGGAGATAAAAAAAGCAGAATGGTCCTCATAGGGGGTACTTCATGGATTCCATAAAATTAAAAATTACAACTTCATCTCCAAACTCCATGGAATGGGTATCCTGATAAACATTTATGATAGTTTTGTAGTTTGAGGAAGGGTCTACCTAAGATAATGGGAGCATGAGAACTTACCTGATCATACTCCAATATGAGCACATAGAAGTCTGATGGAAGGATCATGTCTCTTACCAAGACAAGTACGTCCTTAAGGACTCCCGCTAGATATGTCGTAGCTCTATTCACCAATTGCACCACTACTCTCATCAGATTCAACTCACCAACCTGTAAAGAAGAGAATACATAGTGATGCATCACATTTATTGAAGCTCCTAAATCACAAACAGAATCATAGAAGTGAAACTCTCCTATTGAACATGGGATGGTGAATATCCCGATATCCTTACACATTTTTGGAATTTCTAGAGTTTGTGTAATGAGTGATGCGACATTACATCCACGGTTGATCCTCTCATTTCCCTTGAGACCTCTTCGATTGGTGCAGAGTCCTTTTAAAAATTTTGAATACCTTGGGATTTGTTTGATGGATTCAAGTAGAGCGATGCTGATCTCAACATTCTTGAATGGGTCCAAAACCTCTTTTTGCATTTCCTCTTCAGCCATGTTCTTGGTTTGAACAGTCCTATTTGGAAAGGGAAGTGGTTTAGGAGGAACATCATCAATATTTTTCTTACATTTATCCTTATCCTTGGGTTGCTCATCAGTTGGTATGGAATGGGGCTTCTCTGGAGTTGAGGTGAATCCAGGTGGAATGATAGGTGGAGAAGCATCAGTTGCTTGGATCCCACTTCTCAATGTAATGGCACTGACATTCCCCTTTGGATTGGGAGTAGTTACGGAAGGAAGATTTCCAAAATTCTTACTTACGAGTTCATGGAGGGAAGTGGCAACCTGGCTCATTCGAGTCTTCAACTCCCTTAACTCCGAACCTTGACTCTTTAGCTCATTCGGTTGATTAAGAACAATTTGTTTCAAAAGATCATTAATGTTAGAGTATACCTTATGTTTTAGATTCCCTTGTTGCTGACTTGTTGATTTTTGAGCTTCAAATCTCCTTTGGGGTTATTGGAAACCCTATTGGTAAGGTGGAGGCTGCTGGAAGATTGGTTGAAAAGGGGGTATTTGTTGTTGTCCAGAGCCATAACTCATGTTCGATTGCTCCATCCACCCTTGGTTTTATGTTAGATCAAACTTCTTTTAGGTATATGGTTTTTGATTTTGTGGTTGCTGCTGATATGGTCTCCTAGGGAACACTGCTGCACAATCTTCTGTTACTTGGAGTTGTGGGAAAGAGTCCGTTGGCTGGCTTGTCTTAGTGAAAATACCCCAAGTCATTGAAAGAGGTTGTTGGGATGTGTTTTGTGCCAAAGAAATATACCTCACCATAGTTTTCTATTCTTCTAACATTGTTTCAATCAAATGACTTTCAAGAGAAGATGGACTTACCTGATGTGCTCCCCTGACATGTGGTGTACCTCGATCACCAAATTGTTGGGAGTCATGGGCCATTTTGTCAATAAATGCACATGCATCTATTGGTGTCTTTTCCACCAATGCTCCTCCAGCTGCAGCATCCGCTATGCTCCTCTATATAGGTGTGAGACCTTCGTAAAAGTATTGGATGAGGATTTGCTCACTAATTCGGTGATGTGGGTAGCTTGCACACAACTTCTGGAATTGTTCCCAGTACTCATACATTGACTCACCTTAGGCTAGCTTAATCCCAAATATTTCCTTACGAATGGAAGTAGTCCTTGATGCTGGAAAAAATCTCTTCAGGAAAAGATGTTTCAAATTGTTCCAACAAGTTACATCTTCGAGTTGTAAATAATACATCAAATCTTTTGCCGCTCCATCAAGTGAAAATGGGAATGGTCTTAATTATATTTGGTCTTTAGATACATTTATTGGTTTTAAGGTTGAGAAAACCACATTAAATTCTTTAAGCTGTTTATTGGGATCCTCAACTTAGAGGCCATGAAATTTTGGAAGAAGATGAAGTAATTCAGATTTCAATTCAAAGTCCGATTCATGATTTGGGTATGCAATACAATTTGGTTGATAGTCAATATCAGGTGAAACCAACTCTAGAATGGTTATATTAAGTTCATTTCTATTATTTTTAGCCCATGTTTCTTGTTTTATGGTTGAATTTGAATTGCTTCCAATTTCATTATTCTGAAAGTGGTGGAATTCTCCATCTGGTTGAATATGGAATCTTCCCGTAGACTGAGAATGTCTGATTCGATCCCTAAGGCTACGTTCAATCTCAGGGTCAAATCTAAGAGATATTCGGGATTAGTTCGTGTCATAAATCAAATAAAAATTAAAAGAATGAAATTGGACCGTAGTAGAATAAAAATAATTAGTTTGAGTTGATGGTCCAAAAAAAAGTAGAAGAAAATAAAAAAGAAAAAAAACCAGATTGGGTAAAGAAGGAATAAAGAAGAGAGGAAGAGAATAAAATGTAAAATAAAATAAATACCTCTAATTGGTTGATATAATTACTTGCTTCCCCGGAAATGAAAAAAAATTGAAAAAGCACTTTCATGGGTGCCCTCAAATGATTAGTGTGATTTTGGGCTACTTAGGTGCAGCAGAGTGGCTGACCAAGGTCGTCTCTCAAAGGAGGAAGTGGATTAAAACAACTTTCTAGAGGTATGGTAAAAATAAAATAGAATATAATTAAAACACAAATTTAATGGATGTGGGTTGGTTGTTTATCATGTATAAAACTTGAACAAGTTTTCTGGTAGAAGATTTCATTTTTTTTAATTTTGAAATGAAGTTTGATTAAAAAGACACAACAAGAAGATGTTTTTTTAGAAAATATTTTAAAAGGAGTAAATGATATAACTATACCTCTTCAATAAATTATTTATCATAATCATATAAATTAACATCCACATAATAATGATCCTTTAACTTGTTAACCCCCGGACCCTACGAGAATTAACCTTACCACAAAGATGAAGTGAATTAATCCCTAGTTTATCTTCAGACCATGTAATCGCAACACCCTAATTTGATTGATGTTATAAGGATAGATTATGGTCAATGGTAAATTAAGGCACATATCCATTTTGTAAATTAATAATAATTGAGTTTAGGGATTATCTTTGAACTCTACAAATTAATCCCATGTGGTTATGAATTACCAGTTAAGGATGCGCTCTCACAGTTCACACAATTCTCGACCTCACGTGTTTTGTGTTAACTATTAAATTTAATTCATAGTTTCATTAAAATTAAAAACTCAATTAATAGGTCAAAATATGTTTATTAGTGTTGCTAATTGATTCGAAATAAATGAATGAAGAAGGATAGAGGTTGATCGATTACTAAAAATAACTACTCCTCCATGGGCGGTGTAGTCATTGTAGAAACGTTTTTCATGTGGAATGTTTTAGAAAGGGTAGAACCCAATATCATTTACAATTTTTATTTCTAACCCAGATTGGAAGATTAAGAGAAGAAGAAAATTGATAATAATACAAAAAATGGAAGGCTAACTAATAGATTATTGAAAGAAGAAAATCATTACAACATGAAGAAGAAGAAGGAGAAGAGGAAGGCTTGATGAGGGGATCCTTGCTTCAAGAGCTACCCCCCCTACAATGGCTGGATAATTGGAGTGAAACCTCTTATCTTCATCCTTCGACTTCCCAGTGCACATCCCAACCCTTAATAATGATAAAAATTCCAATTAATAGAGGGGAGGAGAGGAGAGGTTGAATGTGGTTTCAAGTGTGAATGTGGAAATTCGGCCAAATATTTTAATCCAACTTGCACCGACCATTTGACCACAAAAACTTGTGAATCAGCTCTCCTTCCAACGGGATTATATGTGCTACTATGGGTCCTCTATATCCTCTTAAAAGTGGGGCTCGATACAATCCCAAATGAAGGAGTTATGGCCCAAATATAGAAGCTTATCCATTCTGGTCTGTCCATCCCACTGTTGAGTTTATATCCCAATTACTCCATCCAAATGCATTCTTTTGATCTAGTGTCCTAAATAAAAGTTCTGTCCCATGAATTAAGGAACATATTTAAAAAAATATTATGTTCAACTAATTCAAATAAAAATATTTATGATTGAAATAATACAGTGATTTTGAAAGGGTAAAATTGGAATTTTCATCAAATATTCAAATGAATGATCTAATGCCAAATACTTTCTAATTGAACATATTTAACACAATATGAGGTAATTATATCATTTATTTTTAATAAAATATTCATTAAAAATGTGTCTTATCAAATCCCCCACACCTGGAACTTGGACTCATGGACAAGTAAACATCAAAAGAAAATCAAAAAAAAAAAATAAAACGCATATCAATGAGATCCACCAATTTCATACCAAGAAACAAAAGATATCATGCCTCATCTATAAAATATTATTTCAAGTTCTTAATTTAAGATCATTCAATATATTTCCTCTTAATTTATCCTCCCATGCACACAAAACACATTCCAAACATTCATTTTCACTCATAACATTAATGTCAATTTTTTAGCAATTTCTTTCTCATCCAAACTCATACAAGGGTCACCGTAGGATTGATAAATTCATACATCTCCACCTGATGTGAGTCAAGTAAATAAGTCTATCATGGGGAATTTTCAGGGTTGTACTGTGGCTTTCGGTTGGTAGGATTTAGATGTTTAAAAATTATGAGGCCGAATGGGGAGGGCTTGGCTCTTTTTGAAGTGAAATACCATTATTCTAGTTTTTACTCAATTATGGTCTCATCCTCACTCACCACGGTATCATGTAATCTATATCAGTATGAAAAATCAATGAAATTTATCACCCATCATTATTTTATCGGAAAAAATTCCAATCTTTTCAAATAATATTTTTCTTGAAAGCTCCAGAAAGGCACAACTTCACTAATCATGAAAGCTCAAGAAAAGGCACAGCTTTCAACAGAATGTTTTTTTTCAATGAAATATAATCTCTTATTCATTTTATATTCCTCCCAAAGTATCACCAATTGAGGTATCAAAAAATAAAGACACATTCCCCCACACCTAAGCTTAACTAGATCATGCAATTTCACTTCAAGAGCAGGTTGGATAGTGAAAATTGGCATGTAATGTGGCTATCCTAACAGGCTGTTCATGGGTTATATGGGTTACAAGGATTAAATGTAAAAGGTAGGAAAGAATAAAAAGGATTATCTTGAAAAGGGAGCTTTAGAACAAAGAAATTCTTCAATCACTTAAAAACACATGTATATGAAACCCTCATGTTTTGACAGGAATAAATCAAATTCTGGTTAAATCAAGCATAATTTGGTTCTCTCAAGAAGTTAGTCGATAGAAATGAATATGAAAAAAATGGTTTAGAAGCCTCACAGGAAAGTAATTTCAAAGATAAAGACAGTGAGATGTGGAATGGGATTCATAAATCAGAGTACATGTCATGAAATTCCCAAAGAACTGAACTTGAAACACAGTATTTTTCAGCATTCATTTATGCTTATTTTCATGGAATATATTGGTTTACTCAATGAAAAAAGTTTCAAAAATTGAAATGATAATCATTTCAGCTCAATTTTTTAAAAAAAACACACACAAAATGATAAAGAAACACACAAATTTTTTGAAAACACACAATTTTTTGAAAACAAACAACAAATGAAAATCCTAAACATTAAAGGTTCCCTCCCCCACACTTAAAATATTTTATTTTCCTAAATGTGAACCCATGAGATGATATGTTCACGTGAAATGTATAATTTTATTTAAGACAAGTACTATAAAAGTGAAAGGGTTAGAAACAGCTTGATATTTTCAAGTATTGAAGGGGTCATGCAGTTTGATGAAATGAACTGCATTGGTAGGAAGTCCCTCGATGTATTTCTTCAAATTTTTCCCATTAACTATAAAGATCATTCCAGTGTACTCTAGTGTGATCTCCACTACACCATAAGGAAAAACAAAGGACACAAACAAAGGACCTAGCCATCTGGAACACAACTTACCAGGCATTAACTTCAGTCTCGAACTGTAGAGTAGGAATTTCTCTCCCAAAAGAAACTCCCTTTTCTGGATCATTTTATCATGAAATACTTTTGATCATTCCTTGTAGAGCCTTGAGATCTCATATGATGATATTAGAATCTCCTAAAGATCTTGAATTTGCAACTTCTTCTAAATTCTATCTTGGGCCAAATCCATGTTGCATTTCATTATAGCCCAATACGCCCAATGATCGACTTCCACTGGGAGATGACATGCTTTCCCAAAATCAATCCCAAATGGGGACATACCAATGGGGGTCTTGTATGTTATCTTATAATCCCACAACGCATCATCCAAGCACTTTCTCCAATCCTTCCTATTTGGCTGCACAGTTTTCTCCAAGACTTGTTTCAACTCACGATTTGAAACCTCAGCATGGAAATTTTTTTGGGGATGGAATGGTGTTGATGTTTTGTGTGTCACCCCATAATTTTGAAGGAGGGAAGAAAAATTCCTATTGCAAAAGTGTGTCCCTTGGTCACTGATGATGGCCTTTGGTACTCCAAACCTACAGAAAATTTGAGCCTTGACAAAATCTACTACAACATGAGAATATTTAGTCCTGGTGGCCTTGGACTCCACCCATTTACTCACATAATCTACAATAACAAGGATATAAATGAAACAAAATGAACTAGGAAAAGGGCCCATAAAATCAATTCCCCAAACATCAAAAATCTCATAGAATAAAATGGGATTTTTGGGGAATCTCGTGTCTCCTTGAAATGTTTATTGTGTGTTGGAAATGAGAGCATGAATTACAAAACATATGGGAATTATGGAATAATATAGACCAATATAATCCAGAGTCTAAGACTTTTCTAGTAGTGTATTGGGGTCCAAACTGTCCACCACAAGAAAGTGTATGACAGAAATGAAAAACAGACTCAAACTAATGATCGGGAACACACCTACTAATGACTTGGTCACCACACATGCACCAGAGGTATGGATAATCCCACACATAAAACCTAGACTCACTTTTTAATTTTTGTACTTGATTCTTCTTCATATTTATTGGGATTTCAGAGGCAACAATGTAATTAACTAAATCATCATACCAAGGATGCATACCTGAGATGGTATATAGATGCTCATCAGCTAAAGTGTCAAGAAGTGGTACCTGGTCCAAGGAGTCATCCTTTAGTGTGTGAGTAAACCTACTCATGTGGTCTGCCACCAAATTCTCTGACCCCTTCTGGTCCTTTATCTCGATGTCAAACTCTTCAAGAAGGAGCATCCAATGGATATGTCGTGGCATTGCATCTGGCTCCTTTAGGAGGTACATCAAAGCTGCACGATAAAAAAAAACTACTAGTTTAGATCCTAATAAATATGAATGAAATTTATATATAGAAAATATAACAGCAAGAAACTCCTCTTCTCTTGTGGTGTAGTTTGATTGGGCAGAATACACCGTCCTCGATGCATACGAAATCACATTTGAACGTCCCTCCACCCTCTGAGATAAGACAACTCTAACCTTGAAGTTGGACGCGTCACACATAAGCCCAAATGGAGGGTCCCACCGCAGGGGTTGTATGATCGGTGGAGTGGTTAGACACATATTTATCTTATCAAATGATACCCTGCATGAATCATCAAAATTGAATTCAATATCTTTTTGAAGCAATCGAGATAAGGGTAGAGCGATCTTACTAAAATATCTAATGAAGCATCGATAAAATCCATCATGTCCAAGAAATGATCGAACATCATGCACACATGTAGGATATAGAAGGGATTAAATGATGTCTACCTTATATTTATCAACTTCAATGCCATGTTGTGAGACTATATGATCTAAGATAATTTCCTTTTCGACCATGAAATGACATTTTTCAAAATTCAAGACCAGATTTTGCTCAATACAACGATGCAACACATCTCCCAAACTAGAGAGACATTCATCAAATTAGGATCCATAAACTGTAAAATCATCCATAAATACCTCCATGATAGACTCAATGAAATCTGAGAAAATACTCACCATGCATCTCTGGAAGATACCTAGGGCATTGCAACGTCCAAATGGCATCCTTAAGTAAGCAAAGGTACCGAATGGGAAGGTTGATGTAATCTTCTCCTGGTCCACTGCTGCAATGGGAACCTGAAAATAGCCAAAGAAACCATCCAAGAAGCAATAATGTGTCCTACCTACAAGTTTGTCAAGTATCTTGTCAATTAATGGAAGTGGGAAATGGTCGTTACGAGTGGATTGATTTAGTTTCCTATAATCAATACACACTCGCCAACTGTTTTGTACTCTCACTGGAACTAACTAATCATTTTCATTTTTTATAATAGTGAAACCTATTTTCTTTGGTACAACCTGGACAGGGCTAACCCATTGTGAGTCAGAAATAGGGTAAATGATACCCGCCCCAAGTAATTTTTCTACTTCTTTCTTAACAAATTACAGAATTGTTGGATTAAGTCTCATTTGTGGCTTCCTAATAAGTTTATCCCCATCCTCGAAGAGAATCCTATGCATGAAAATGGAGGGGCTAATACCTGATATATCTCCCAATGTCCAAAAAATTTCCCTAATTTTATCTCTCGAAAGATTCAAAAGTTTTTCTTTATGTTCAAAAGAAAGATTGTTAGCAATGATAACAGGTAATCAATCACCACTGAGAAAGTATGCATATTTAATATTTGGGGCCAATTGCTTGAGTTCCAATGTAGGGGAGTGATGTATGGATGGAGAAATTTATGAAACAGACATATTGTCACAATGAACATTAGTATCAAAATAAAAATCATCAAAATTATAAAATAATGCATCAAATCCTTCAGCATACTCAACAGCCATGTCATATTCAGAGTTTATATGATCAGAATTTGAATCCACATCAAAATAAAATCTGATAGAGGTTTTTCCATCAAAAAAAGGTATTTAAGTACTCTTAGAAATAAAATTAGAACCAATACTCATAATCTCCCAAAGCATAGCACAATAAAAATCCAAGGATTTTTTACTTGGTGGTTCAAAATTGGAGATAACAAACGCAGAATGGTTCTCAGAGGGGTACTTCATGGAGTCTATAACATTAAAAATTATAACTTCATCGCCAAACTCCATGTAAAGTGTACCCTCATGAACATTTATGATAGTTTTTGTAGTTTTGAGGAAGGGTCTACCTAATATAATGGGAGAACGAGAACTTACCTGATCATCCTCCATTTTTAGCACATAGAAGTCTACTGGAAAGATCATGTCTCTTACCCAGACAAGTACATCCTCAAGGACTCCTACTGGATATTTCGTGGCTCTATTCGACAATTTCACCACTACTCTCATCATCTTCAACTCACCAACTTGTAAAGAATAAATACAAGGTGATGCATCACATTTATTAAAGCTCCTAAATCACAAAGAGCATTAGATAAGTGAAACTCTCTTATGGTACATGGGATGGTGAATGTCCCGAGATCCTTGCACTTTGATGGCATTGCTAGAGTCGGTGTAATGAGTGTTGAGACATTATTTCCAAGGATGATCCTCTCATTTCCCTTGACCACTCTTCGATTGTTGCAGAGTTCTTTTAAGAATTTGGCATACCTTAGGATTTGTTTGATGGCTTCAAGTAGAGGGATGTTGATCTCAACATGCTTGAATGTGTCCAAAACCACTTTTTTGCATTTCTTCTTCAGCCATATACCTGGTTTTTACAACCCTATTTGGAAATGGAAGAGGTTTAGGAGGAACATCATCAATATTTTTCTTACCATTATCTTTCTCCTTGGGTTGCTCATCAGTTGGTATGGAATGGGGATTCCTTGGAGTTGAGGTGAATCCTGGTGGAATGATAGGTGGAGAAGCATCATTTGTTTGCATCCTTTGTCTCAATGTAATGGTACTTATATTCCCCTTTGGATTGGGAGTAGTTTGGGAAGGAAGATTTGCATAATTCTTACTTACCAGTTCATGGAGGGTAGTGGCAATATGCCTCATTTGAGTCTTCAACTCCCTCAACTCCGAACCTTGACTCTTTAGCTCATTCTGTTGATTAAGAACAATTTGTTTCAAAAGATCATCAGTTTTAGAGTCTACCTTGTGTTTTATATTCCCTTGTTACATACTTGTTGATGTTTGAGCCACGGATCTCCTTTGGGGTTGTTGGAAACCCTGTTGGTAAGGTGGAAGCTCTTGGATGTTTTGATGAAAAGGGGACCTTTGTTGTTGTCCAGAGCCATAACTCATGTCTAACTGATCCTCAAACCCTTGGTTTTATGTTTTATCAAAATTATTTTGGGGATATGGTTGTTGTTGTTGTTTTTGCTGATATGGTCTCCCAGGGAACAGTGCTGCACAATCTTCTGTCTCTTGGAGTTGCGGGAAATAGTCAGTTGTTTGGCTTGTCTCAATGCAAATACCACAAGGCCATGAAAGAGGGGGTTGGGATGTCTTTTGTTCCCAATCAATCTACCTCACCATAGTTTTCAATTATTCCAACTTTTTATCAATAAAATTACTTTCATGAGAAGATGGACTTACATGATGTACTCCCCTGACATGTGGTTTACCTCGATCACCGAATTATTGGGTGTTTTGGGCCATTTTGATGATCAACACACGTGCAGCTTCTGGTGTCTTGTCCACCACTACTCCTCTAACTGTATCATCTACAATGCTCCTCTCCATAGGTGTGAGCCCTTTGTAAATGTATTGGATGATGAGTTACTCACTAATTTGGTGATGTGGGCAGCTTGCACACAACTTCTTGAATCGTTCCCAATACTCATACATTGACTCCCCTTGGGGTTGATTAATTCTAGATATCTCTTTACGAATGGAATTGGACCTTGATGCTGGAAAAAACCTCTACAAGAAAAGACGTTTCAAATCGTTCCAACAATTTACATCTTCAGGTTGTAAATAATACGTCCAATCTTTCATTACTCCATCAAGTGAGAATGGGAATGCTCTTAATTTTATTTGGTCTTCAGATACATTTCTTGGTTTTAAGGTTGAGAAAACCACAATAAATTCATTAAGGTGTTTATTGGGGTCCTCACCTGAGAGGCCATGACATTTTGGATGAATATGAATTAATCCATATTTCAATTCATAGTCTGATTCAAGATTTGGGTATGCAATAAAATTTGGTTGATAGTTAATATCAGGTGAAACCAATTATTGAATGGTTCTATTAAGCTAATTTCAATTATTTTTATCCATTGGTTCTTGTTTCATGGTTGAATTTGTATTGATTCCAATTTCAATTTTCTGAAAGTGGAGGAATTCTCCAACTCGTTGAATATGGAAACTTCTCATAGACTGTGAATGTCTGATTCGAGCCCTAAGGGTAAGTTCAATATCAGGGTCAAGATCTAAGAGATCGTCGATATTAGTTCATGTCATAAATCAAATAAAAATGAAAAAAAATTAATTGGACCATAGTAAAATAAAAATAATAAGTGTGACTTGATTGTCCAAAAATAAGTAGAAAAAAATAAAAGAAGACAAAAAATCAAATTGGGTAAAGAAGGAAGAAAGAAGAGAGGAAGAGAATAAAAGGTAAAAAAATTAATACCTCTAATTGGTTGAAATAATTACTTTTCTCCCTGGGAATGATTCCAATTTGATAAAGCATTATCGTGGGTGCCCTCCAATGATTTGTGTGATTTTGGGGTACTTTGGTGCAGCATAGTGGCTGACCAAGGTCATCTCTAAAAGGAGGAAATGAATAAAAACAACTTTCTAGAGGTATTCTAAAAATAAAATAGAATATAATTAAAACACTACATGAAAGGATGGGGGTGGTTTTTTATCATTTATAAAAACTTGAACAAGTTTTCTAGAAGAAGATTTCATTTTTTTGTTTTTAAATTTTTAATGAAGTTTGATTAAAAAGACACAACAAGAAGATGTTTTTTTAGAAAATATTTTAAAAGGCATAATCAATCTAACTCTACCTCTTCAATAAGTTATTTATCATTATCATTTGAATTATCATACACTTAATTATGATCCCTTAACATGTTAACCCCTGAACCCTAGGAGAATTAACATTACATCAAAGATTAAGTGAATTAAACCCTAGGTTATCTTCGAAACATGTAATCACATCACCCTAATTAGAATGATGTTCTAAGGATAGATTACGGTCAGTGGTAAATTAATACACATATACATTCTGGAAATGGGGACTAATTGAGTTTAGGGATTATGTTTGAACCCTACAATTTAATCCGATGTGGTTTTGAATTACTAGTTAAGGATGTGCCCTCACAGTTCACACAATTCCCGACCTCACGTGTTTTGTGTTAACTATTAAATTGCTTGAATAGTTTCATTTAAACTAAAAACTCTATTAATAGATTCTAATATATGAATTACATTATCTCATTGATTCAAAATAAATTAATGAACAAGGATAGAGGTCGATTGATTACTAAAAATAACTACTCATCCATGGGCGGGGTAGTCATCGTAGAAACGTTTTGCATGTGCAAAGGTTTAGAAAGGGTATAACCCAATATAGTTTCCACTCTTGATTTCCAAACCAAATAGGAAGATTAAAAGAAGACAAAAATTGAAAATAACATAATAAATGGAAGACAAACTAAGAGTTTATTGATTGAAGAAAAGCATTACAACATGAAGAAGAAGAAGGAGAAGAGGAAGGCCTAATGAGGGGATCCTTGCTTCAAGAGATAACCCACTTACAATGGTTGGATAATTGGATTGAAACCTCTTATATTCTTCCATAAACTTCCCAATTCAGGTCCCAACCATTAAAAATGATAAAACTACAATTAATAGAGGGGAGGGGAGGAGAGGTTACAAGTGGTTTCAAATGTGAATGTGGAAATTCGGCTAAATATTTTAACCCAACTTGTACCGCCCATTTGACCACCGAAACACGTGAATCAGATCTTCTTTTTGTAGTATCATATGTGAGGATATGTGTCCTCTATCTCCTCACAATGTATGGGCTCAATCAAAGCCCAAATGAAGGAGGTATGTCCTAAATACAGAATCTTATCCATTTTGGTGTGTCCAGCCCACCTAAGAGATTATGGCCCAATTACTCCATCCAAATGCTTTCTTTTGATCCGGTGTCCTGAATAAAAGGTGTATCCCCTGAAGTAAGGAACAAATTTAGAAAATATATTGTTCAAATAATTCAAATTAAAATATTTATAATCTAAATACAATAGTAATTTTAGAATGTTAAAACTGGAATTTTCATCAAATATTCAAAGGAATGATCTAATCCCAAATACATTCTAATTGAACATATTTAACACAATGTGAGGAAATTATATCATTTATTATTAATAAAATATTCAATAAATATGTGTCTTATCAATAACCCCATACTATTGGCCACTATCTATTGCAAAATCTAAACTAGTGCAATAATCATTGACTGACAATTTTCATGCTATGCTAGGTTCTCAGGTTCAGACTAAAATGTGGGTGAGCCAAAAATGTCAAACAATTATCCAGTCACAAGTACACTCAGCACAAACATTCAACACATATCCCAAGGTCATCCCCAAGTCACCCTATAGAACAAATCACTCTATTTTAAACCATTATTACACATGTTAATCCCTAAACCAAGGAAACTCCCATCTTTGGTCAACCAATAATGTAGGGACACATCATAAAGGGGGTTTTCTGATGAAACCATTTTATTTAAAGTTACAAATGGGCCTCAAAAAACCATCACATTCTAAACAATTTATTAAATAACTATACACATGGAACTTTTAAAGCCATAACACACTTAGAAACCCATTTAAAAAACCTCAAACAAGAATTTTAAATCGAAAACATATTTATAAAGGACTAATGGTCATTTCATCCTATTATTAGTAAGAAAGTTTAAAAAGAAATTCCATGAAATTAAAATATAAATATGTTATTGGTTTATATCAAAATAATAAACTATTCTAAAACCATAATTAGTAACATGTATTAAACAAAAGTGTGAAAAATAAGAAATAAAAATAGATTAATATAATCACAAATGCATAGAGAAGCCTACCTCAATGTGGAACTAAAAAAGACATTCAACCATGAGAGATTTTTAATAAAGCAATACTGCTCCCCCACTGAGCATGTGAATCTTCACATATATATAAGGACACCTATCCCCTATACATACACCCGCATGGCCACAGACATGTGCAAGGGGATCCTTACAGATATGCTTATATGCATATACCCATATCTACTCACTTACATATGAATTTCCATATATACTCATTGGTAAACCTATCCCCATAATTGTATAGTCACTACCATGGATGAATATACACATAATGGGGGAACCAATATAGATATATATACTTACCATTACATATATATGAGGATAGCCTTTGTCTCGTGACTCAGAACAACAAAGCAGTGACCAACCCAACTTTAATTAAAAAAATTTAAATCCATAAACATAATAATACCCTAAAATAAAATTAATCCAATCAAAGAAACCAATATTCAATTTAAAAACCGTTGAATCATTTAATAAAAAAGGCCAAATACTTATCAAAACCTTCAAAATTCATTTCAATTATAAAACAGGTAAAACATTGAAAACTAAATTTGAAATTGATTTAGGAATATATTTGAGGATCCAAACCCAACTATTCTACATAATTGAAAAAATCTAACCAAACATCTTTTAAAATGATGATATTCCATTCCATAACATTACACCAAATAATATAAGGAAAAAAGTCACCCAATTTTCACATTAATCCAAATCAGTAAAATTGATAATAACTTACAAAAATATTTCAGGGGTCAAATAAAAATACATGGATTGATTTCACATTCAATGAACACAAAATATGATATAAAACACAATGTTATTTCTTATATATGTACATATATGAAGGATCATTCAAAATACTACTTTTAACAATTTATACCGACACGAAAACACCACCAAAATCTAACTATGTGCCTTATAGAGGTGTGTATCATGTTTAAAAAATTATCAAAACAATAGTGGACATTTAAAAAAACACATATTTTATAGACACATATAAGAAAAATAATGAAAACACATAAATATATATTTTTAGAAAAATATACTATCTTTAAAACACTATAAAAAATTTACTAATTAAGAGAAAAAGGTGTCAATAAAGTATAGAATTTAATTAAAAAAAGTACAAAATTAAATGGATTTAATCAGAATATAAGAATGTGGACTACCCTACCTCAATGGTGTAGGAACGTGAAGCTGCTTCAGTGGTTGGAAGAACCAAGCCTCGCAGTCCCTTTACACGCACTAAAAATTATGAAAAACAAACCAACAATCCCCGTGATTAGGTTTTGGAAAAAATAATGTGAGAAAAAAATTTAAAGAAAAAACATTAGAGGAGGAGGATACTGGTGTGGGAGGAGGATATCAGTGAGGAGAATAGAAACATTGAAGGGAAGAATAGGGGGTCGGGTCACGCCAGAGATGGATTTTGGATAGTGTGTGTGTAGGGAGGCCATTACATTAGGATAGGGAGGATGACTAGAGCGCTGGACAATACAAGGAGGGTGGTCCAATGACAGAGGGAGAGGGGGTCCGACTCGGCTGGCCGCTTGCACACATGGTGTAACCCGAGGGGGGAGCGCTTCATGTGAGAATAAGTGGGGGGGGGGGTCGTGACCCCCCCTAGGGTTTCTTCACTTTTTTTAATAACTATAATAATAATAATAATAATAACATCATTAATAACACTTTAAAAAATAATTATATTAATATAAATTTAAAAATAACATTTAAAAAAAATCATTAAAAAAATAGTATTATTATTATTATATACACAATAATAGTATTATTAGTAAGGTATAAAAGTTTATAAAATTTATTCATTTTATGAATTGGTGTTAGGTCCACCAGGATAGATACGCTAGGGGTGAATCAAGGCATTAACGATTAAAACATTTTCCCATGTTGATATTTTTTCGTCGTTAAACAAAACACTATTCTCTATCCATCCTATTGTAGTGTATGAACAAATATTTCATCATGCACAGGACACAAAATATTACTTGGTTCAACCTCAATGAGCTATGTCCAAGGAGCATACACCGGTGATCTGTCAATGTACCAAATCCATTATATGCACAATATTGTTTAAAATGTTTGGAGTGAACTCACTATCCTTTTTGGTTTACTACCAATTGAAATTTAAAATCTCACTACTCTATCTACAAAAGTGTTATCACCACTTCTTTAGAAGATCAGCTCATAGTTTATAGACTTTTATGTCCATTCATTATCACTAATGAATGCATCCTCCATTGTATGTAGATGTATTGTTGATTTCCAATTTTCACACACTAATGAAAGCACCTTTGCCACTGAACACTTGGAAATAACCATTGAAATACATTGGAAATGCTCACTGCTTTGCAAAGCTCCATATTTTGAGAATCTCAAACAAGACTTCAAAATGTTCCATCCTCTTTGCACATCACAGACCTTCATAGAGCTCACTCATTCGTAAAGTTCCTAGAAAACAGTGCCACCTTGTATCTTTTATTTTTGTACCACCTCCAGACCATTCATTATTTTTCCGCATTTCATTGTCAACCTGGATTTCCAACAATTTCTATGGAACTCGACAATTACCCATGAAAAACAACTTTTCCAACAAACACAACCAACATAAAAATGCATCAATGTTTTATTGAAGAATTGTTTCCCAATAATTTCCCCCTTTGGGTTTGTTTAAAACTCACCTCAGTAAAATACTATTCACTTTGATACATCACCAAATATCATTCCATAATCTACTTTCATTCTCTTCTTGAAATTAATATAGTGTCCACCAATTCAATCACCACATACTCTAATACCACACATGGAATCCTAGACATTAGAAACAATAGTAGTATGAAAGGTTCATCAATGAATAATTTAATTTCAAACACCAATTATTGAGTCCATATGAACACCACTCTTCCACTTGCATCACAAGCCTCAGCTGCTGCAATATCTAATCTTTGATCGGTCACTTTTATCATTTTGAGGTTTAAGACACTCCCTCAATCTCATTACTCTCCCCTATCTCGCTACTCCACCTTTCATCTTCTACATGTGTCTTTGACTAAGTCCTGTTAATCCGTATTTAGCCACAGTTTCACCCCATTTGTCAACGAACTGATAGATCACACTTTTGTGGTCTTCAATAGAGTAGAAAACATAAATTTTCACATTTGGAAAAAACACACCATACCTCGAGAAGAGTGGGTCCTGCATAAAAACTATTTCAAGTGTGTAGAGCCGACTGAACTCCTAGAACCAGTCAATGACTCTCAAATGCTTCTTTAGGTAAGGACTTTGTTAGAACGTCCACAACCTATAGCTCTGTAGACACATACCCCAACTTCACTATCCCTCACTCCACCTTCACCTTGGTAAAATGATATTGGATATTAATGCACTTTGTTCTTGAGTGATTGACTGAATATTTTATAAGATTCAAAAACACTCAAATTATCACATTGGATTTTGACTGGAGATATAAATCCATCACTCATATAATCCTATTGCAACTTCATCAATAATAACTAAGTGCATGATTGAGTGGCATAAATATAATTAGCTTCTATGGTTCTTAATTAAATGAAATATTTCTTTTTCTCTTGGCCATGAAATACACAAAACACCAAGATAAAAAGAACATCCCGATGTATATTTTCAGTTATCTGCTGATATGACTCAATCTACTTCTGTATATCCAAAATGGTCTGGTTGAGATTTATCAACATACATCAAACTAAAATCATAAGTGCCCTTAATATATTAAAAAACTCTTTTCACTACAAGCAGGTGTGTTTCTATTGGACTAGTTTGATACATCGCTGCATGGCATGTGGAAAATATAATATCACGTCTTTTCATTGTCATGTACAGTAATATTATAATGATTGGCCTATATTTTGTGATATTTACTACCCAACAATCATCTTCTTTTGAATGTTTTGTCATAGTAGAAATTGATGTTTTCATATCCTTGGAATTTTCCATTCCAAATCTTCACAGAACCTCCATGTCTTATTTGGATTGAGAAATGAATGTATCATTTAATACTTGTGTCACCTGTAAACTAGGGAAAAACATCATCTCATCCATCCTTGACATTTCAAACTCACTTTTCATGAATTTGGAAAACTATATACACTACACCTCACCGGATCCTGAAGATATTATGACATTGACATAAAATAGCCTCATCATCCTTTGACCAATATTGTTGTTGAAATTGAGATTATAAACAACTCTACCATGCTTAAATCCATGATTCATTAAATACTAATCAAGACTCAAGTACCATGATCTTGGTTCTTGTTTTAGCTGATATAGCTCTTTCATCAACTGATAAACTCTTCTCTCATCATCCTTAATTATAAAACCATTTGGATGTTCAATATAAAATTATCTTCTTGAAACCCATTCAAAAATTCATATTTTACGTCCATATGAAAAAACATGAACATTTATTGCACTACAATCGACATGAATATGATTGTTTCCATCCTTCCAATATGAACCATTGTTTCATCGACATCAATACCCACCATCTGGGATTATCCTTTTCACACTAGTCATGATTTGTTTCAAATCACTATTCCATATTCATTCATCTTTTTGTGAAAGACCCATTTAGCACTGATGATATTCTAATATATTGGCCTAAAATAAATCTTCCACATCTTATTTTATCAATATGATCTAGCTCTTAATTCATAGATTAAAATGTGTTATATTCTCCAACTACATCAGGAAAACATTTCAGCTCTACATGAGATAAGAAATATGTCTGCCGTAATGAGTTCATTATTCTGATTTGAACAGGGGTTGTCTGATCACCAATGATATTTTTCCTTTCAATTACAAATCTACTCTTTTAATTCATTGAAAATACAAACCTAACTTCTTTTTTCTCATTGTTAGTATCTTATTCTGAATCAGCATGTACTACTTCTTCTCCCCCCTGTGTTTCTTGACTTCTCATCTCTTTCATCAGATAACTTTTTCAACGTGTTGTTGAATATTATCTTCATTTTACACTACAGTGAAATAATTTCTCTCAACTACTTTTCTCAACACCTTATTAAAGCATTTATATGCATTTCTCTTTCCAGAGAACCCAAGGAATATCCCCTCATATCTATGTGATTCAAATTTCCTGTTTTTTTCTTTGTGGAGAATAAAGTGCTTAATTCCAAAAATTCGAATGTACTTCATATTTTAATTTTTCCATACCACATATTATATGAAATTATTCCTTCACTCAAACATAATATAACCCTATTTTAAATGTAGATGGATATTAAAAATGCTTCCTTCCAAAACATCTCTGGTATGTCTTTTTCCAAAGCATCATTCTCGCCATGTTGTTGACGGTCCGATTTCTCCTCTCTACCCCTCCATTTAATTAGAGAGTTACCACTTAATAAACATGATGACTTATCTTGTGTTTCTTGAGATATTCATCTACGATATTGTTTGTGAATTTCATACTATTATCATAATGAAACTTTATAATTTTCTTCTTAGGCATCCATTATGATTCCCATCGATAATATTTTAAGTAGATGAACACATCAGACATATGGTAAATGAGAAATACCATTTACATTGTTCTATATTCATCATTGAAATGAATATAAAATCTCTTCTTGTCAATGGATCTTGGAGTGATAGGTCCACAAACATGAACTTGCACCAACTCAAGCACTCTTGTCGACTTATTTTCCTTAGCCCTATAAATTTTTCGAAGGATTTTCCCCCTTATAAAATAATCACATGTATGAGTATGATCACATGATATCTTAAGGAGGTCTCTATATTCACCACACTTCACTAGATATTCTAGGGATTGTTAGTATTGAAGAAATAGTCATTTAGGACACATTTTGTTCTCTTCCTCTATAGTAAAGAATCACATATCTTTTTATCCAAATACAAGGTAGATATTTTGCTTTTTCATTTTTCCCTATAGGAATACTTCAAAATCACTTCCTTTGATAAGAAACATCTTCTTAGTAAATCATATATATTTCCCTAAGTCACATAGTTGTATGAAACTATGAATACTGCGACCGATACATTATAGTACTAAGACATCAGTACGTCGCATGTCTTTGACCCCAAACCTAGCCACTTTTAAGATAATTATCTTCAGGCCTCCATCATTTCTAAATTTGATAAGTTATTCCTTTTCATATTTTTTTCTTGTAAAAAGATCCTTATTCCCTATCATATGGGATGTCAAACCACAATCAAGGATCTATACACCATAATGGTCTGATACTTTAATGCGGAATTTTTACAACCACTGCCTTCTCTACTCTATCCTTTTTGATCCATGTTTTTCAATTCATACTTGGTATAGATTCATGACCATAGTATTCTTCAGAATATGATGAACCAAATTCATCCTATATATCTAAAAATTAATTTTTCATTTTCATCTCAATGGTTGATTTCCTAATTTGTTTCTTGCGAGCACTTTGATTCCACATTGGAACATTCCTTTGCATGGTTGGTGTGCAATATATAGCCACATGCCCAAATATTTCACACCAAAAACAATGTCCCTCGGAAGATTATTTAGAGTACCATTATCTGTTTGTGTGACACTACTATTCTTATTCCCTTTTGTATATTTAGGATATAGAACACACATTTTTTGAATGTCCTATATTTCCACAGTAATAACCCCTGATGTGAGGTTTATTCTTATGTGTCACTTCTTCACCACTAGATGTCCCTTGGATGCTCTAAATATTCTTATTTTTCTTCATACCCCAATCCATCTACAATCTTTGAGTGGGTTCATGTGGTCTATCATCAATTGTTGTCACTTTCTATTTATGATCAAGCCCAATACATTCCCCATCATTCAAATTTATCTACTACTTTTTTTATCTGGACCATGATGCATCATTTCCATATTTTCCACCTTCTGAGTGATTCTATTTTCTAATGACACATTGGGGGTCAAGATTTTTTCTTGATCCTTAACATTTTATCTCAAAATAGTAACTTCCTCTTCATGTTCTTTGATAGGTATTACCTGCTCTCTTCTAATGTTAGTTAAACTATCGAATTCACTTTTTTGTTCAAAACATTTAATCTTGAATTCAACATCCTTCTATAAGATCTATAGCATTGATGAATTAAGTCTTTCAATTTTATTATCATCATACACTTCTCTTATTATTTATAATTCCTATAGAGTTTGGCATCATGAAACACAATTTTGGATTTTTTTTTATTTTGGATCTCCAAACATCTATTTTATTCATGTGATGCTTCTAATTCAGCCTCCATATCCACTCTTCGTTCAACATCTTATTAATATTTTTCACTTTCTTCCATTTTTTGGGTGATTCCTATGATTTCCACCATATAATTCTCTCCACAATATTTATATTTCATTATATCTTCAACCTCATATTCATTTAATCTATCAAATTCATAAGAAAGAATATTCTTCTTGTTAATGAAATTTATCTTATATGGTTTATTTCCTTTCACATAGGCTAGAAGCTTATTATGGGGATTCCAACATCATCCTCATCATATTCTTAAAACTTCTTGGGGCACTATTCCATAGGATGAACAACCTTTCCACATTGAAAACATTCTAGTAGAAGTTTAACCTTGAAAATTCCTTTTCCTCTTTGAAAATTTGAGGAAAGGAATGGAATTACCTGGTCTATCTCTTCTTCATGAGAATCATCAATGGTGAGATTCCTCATGGCCTTGAATTCCACCTCATTATATTTCCCCTTTTCCACAACATTTTTTTCATCATTTCTCATTTCATATTCTACACGTGTACTATGAAAGTTATCTAGGATCTTATCTTTCAAATATTTATATTCCAATGTCGAATCTTTCAGATTGATCAAAGGTATAATATTTCTCAATATATTCATCACAATAATAATGTACTCAGTAAATTATCCAAGACCTCACATGTCTTCCAGTACATAATTTTCCCTATCAAAGAATGCATCAATAGAGTCATTTGGGTTCATTATCAAATCTTCATATTTGTTCTAGATAAGTTCCAAATCTTCCTCTCTGACCATTGAATCTCCTTCATATATGTTTAGTAGATTTTCTGACATGGCATGTGATGTTTTCCATGACATCCCCTTTGTTTATATATAATTGTAATGGGATCCCGCTTAAGAATTTATTCTATGATTTTCAACATCTATTTCCCTTCTTTTATCCTTTAATAATCCACCACTATTTATTTAAGATGATATACCATGCATCACTACTATAAACACATCCATTACCAAAGATCCAAAGTACTGTTGTGTCTAATTCCTCCGTAACTGAAAAGTAATCCCCTTGAAGATAACAATCCCTTTATCATTGGTGACCTCAATTGAGTGAAATTTTTTTTTACCAACATTTCCCTATAATAAATTTTTTTAGTCCCCTATGCTTGATAACTTAGGGGTGAATCAGGGAATGGCATATTAGAAAAATTCCCCCTTTTGATCTTGTTTCATTTTAAAAAAAATATCTTCACCGATATTCCTGTTACAAAGTATAAATAAATCTTCAATCATTCACTGGACACACAAATTTTACATGGTTCACCCTCACTAGGCTACGTCCAGGAATCATATATCGGCAATCTGTCAATGTACCAAATCCACTATAATCACACTACTATTTACAATATGTCGAGTGAACTCATTGTCCCTCCTAATTTACAAAAAATCACAATTTTAATGCTCATTGCTCTATCAACTGATGTTTTCTCACTAATTCTTCAGAAGATCCACTCATTTTTTATAGACTTGTAGGTCCTTTCATAATCACTAATGAATGAATCCTCCACTATATGTTGATGATTTGTTAATGTCCAATTTTCATCAAATTATGAATACCCATTTCCCACTACACACCGATCAATAACGTTTGAAATAATTTTTAAATTATCACTACTTCTCAAAACGCCCTATTATGAAAATCTCAAACAATCCTTTACAATGTTCTTGCCTCTTCTCACAACACATGCCTTCATAGAGCTCACTCCTTCGAAACTTTTCAGGAAAATAGTGACATCTTCTATCATTTAGTTTGTACCACCTCCCTATCTTCTATTCATTTGTCACGGTTCTTTGTCAACATAGATTTCCAAAAAAATATTTATAAATAAACAATTCACCATGGAAATAATCTTTTTTATCAAACACATCCAACCCAAAAATACTACAATGTTACCTTGAGGGATTTTTCACAAAACATGGCTAGCTGCACAGTCACCTGGGCCGACCACACAGTTACATCTGACTATGCAGTTCCCATGCACATGACTGAAACCCACAAAATTTACCATGTTTAAAAAATTTCAACTCAGCGTCAGACCCCATCATAATACAAAATATAAGAGGCCGAGTAAACTATAAATTAAAAGAGTGACCAAGGTTAGTTTGTGAAAAAATTCACACCCTTGAGTGGAACATTACAGTCAGAAGATGATGAGGATTCAAAGCCCCCTGTGCTGGATACAATATGGGATAAATATAGAAATCCCACTACTAGTCTATCTAAGGACCAGGATAAGACCGTTGATGCTATGGGAGTAGTCATTACTAAAATATATTAGAGGAAAGACACTCCCACTGAGCTGATTTCAACCACCCTCGGGAATGAGGTAGGAAATCCCACTTATGGATGAGTCGATGAAAATGATGGATACATTAAAACTATGAGAACATGAATTCCTTATACAGATCAGGATAAAGGAAGAAGAATGAAGAGATAAGTCCATAGAGTTTAGAAAAATAAGGAAGGTCCCCTAATGAGTTTATTTTGGTAAGTAGTTTTTTAGTATGATATAAAAGTTTATTTTGAATAAGGAAAAATTTTATAAGAATTTCTAGACTAACGAGTTGCATTTTTTTTCTGACCCTTACTGAGATTTTTTTTCAAGTCCAATTTTTTAAAATGTTTTTCATATGGTTTAATGAATTAATATGAACAAGGATGAGGTAAAGATAAATTTTTTTAAAATATTTCATGCTACATGTTAAAAGGCTTATATTGTGGGAAAATGGGCCCTCTATGGAAGTGTCCACTCTGAATGATTGGATTTTGGAGCATTTAAAAATATTTATTGAGATGTTTTCCTATGTTGATTCATTTATTAACATTATTTCTAATATGAAGGATTATTTTGGAAGAATCCTATTTTTAGTGACCATTATCATCATTATTTGTTATGATAAGGATATTATAGATCTAATTTTTTCTTAATTTTAATAGTTCTGAATATGATTAAACATGTTGGGTGTATTTTTGGACACAATTTAATTATGAAATGAATTATGATGGTCTTAGGTTATCATTTTCATTGATATTAATCATTCAATTGAATAAATGTTCATTTTGGATAAATGTATTTATGAGTGATTGTTTTTATTTAGAGGTTATTGTTAAATTAATCTCGGAAGACTATGTGATCAAATCCTATCGGTTTATTGGTTTCAAACTTGGTTGGAAATATTTTGAAATTATTAAGATTATTTATTTTTCATATAATCTATGTTGAAACTTGGGTTTAATTTTGGAGGCTTTGGAGATTAATATTTTATTTCTCCATAAGAGGGTTTATTCATTTTGGATTTAACATACCATGTATTAACCATTTTGGTGTTAGTTAATGTCTATATTTAGGAGGAATATATTTTTATCATTTTTAAGAGTATGTGATATGTTATAAGACTATTTTATTAATTGAGGAATGTAATATTCTTCTTTAAATCTCACTATTTAGAGCTAAAAATGAGATTGTGGATGAAATGGATTAAAAGAGGAACTTCAATAGGTAAAGTAAGTATATTTTCTTATGTTCTTAGTCTGGATGGAAAATATTTACCCAACTCAATAAGGAGTATCTTGAATCAAGAATTTTATTTTAATACCTTTATTTATGATTAATTAATGGTCCTTTTTACACCTCTTTGGTTTATGTTTTTTGGTCATTAAAATTCTCTAGATTATTCACTCCCTTATGATTAATGTTCTCTATACATCTTCCTCATTAATTGGAAATTAATTCCACGTAGTTATTTTCACCTCCCACTAATATTATACTATTTGGAATCATATTTGAGTGTTATTCTATATTTCCATTATATTTTACTTTCCCTTTTTCAAAAAGAGTGTTTTCATACCATTTTTATGATGTTAATTTACAAAAAATAAATTTCAAATATAAAACCATTAATTTCTATTTTTTGTTTTCAAATAATGTGGTTTCACTTTAACAGGTGGGGAGGAATGTAATATCTTTATATTTTAATTGAAAAATTTTCTTGATAGTGTATGAAACACAAAACCCCGAGCTTAAAAAAACCATGCAATATTATTATTTAAATGTTTTTGTTATAACATATGTGTTAAATTTTTGGGTATGAATTGTTTTTCAAAAATATTATATATATATATATATATATATATAAGGTTCCAAATAAATAAAAATATATTGATTAATTCTTAAAAAATAAGAACTCAATATTTTTAGTAAAGTCGTTATTCGCATCAAAAAATATGTTTTCCTCAAAAATGGGTTTTGTTGATTTTTTTGAGCTAATATTATAATTAATTACTGGAAAAATTATAAGGTTAATTTTATAAAATTTTTATCATTTTTATATCATAATATCTAAATTTATTTATGATTAAAATTTGTGATTTTTTCTTAAAAGATGGAATTTTCAGTGAATAATGAAAAAACACTGATTATTTTTTAAAACCCATCATTTCACTACATTATATTGGAAAAAATACGAATGGAAAATGTTTTTGGATGCCAAAGTGTGCTATTTCTGATGGTTTTATTTTTTTCAATCATGAAAATAAATCAATTAACATTGTAATATTTAAAAATCAGACTGAACATTTTATTTAGGAGATCAGATTTATTAATAATAAGAAATTTCATGGGATTGAGTAGTTGTTTCCAAGAAAAAAAGTATGCTTGGACTCACCTTGGGTTCAGAATGGAAATAAGATCATAATGATGATGTATATCAAAGCCAACCTAGATCCGATGTAAATTTAATGATGATTTTCTTTTTTGTAATTCAAAAAAGCCATAAGATGTCTCAAAACTTATTATGCAAGCCATATGGATGAATGTTGGATAATAGTTGCTACTAATCATATTGAGTTCTGGTGGGAATAAACGAAGACACTGGAAAGGATGGGAAGTTACAATATGTTATATTAAAAGTCATATGATGCTATACAAATCCCCTATATATTCCTATTCATGAGGAATCCATTATACAAGAAATGTTTTGTGGAAGAATAACGTTATTAAGACCAATGGTTTCTAGTCTCAAGATACTCAAAGTTAGATAACCAGTCATGGAATTTTTGAAGAATGGGAAGGTTTCTTAGATCATGTTAAGATGAAGAAAATAGTTTTCAATCAAACTAAAAAGTAATTATAATGAAATCCTCAAATAAGGATTTTTATGTGTATTGTAATTAGAAAAGAAAATAACCTGATGAATTTGAAGCTAATGAGACAGGTTCATCATACTATGTTTGCCACCAATTATCGACGGAAGCATGGGGCCGAACATCACATATATCGATGGCTGTAAAAGAGAATCAGAGGTAGAAGTTCCATACCATCAGATTGGAACTTAAACATATTATCAGGGTGAATTATAGAGCTATTGATTAGATGCATGCTGAAACCAATAACTCCAACATATTTGTTATTATCAGTCTGTGGAAAATGAGAAAAGAGGAAATGTTTTATGTAGTCTCAAAATTTATGTCATGTGGAACATGAATTTTGCATAGTTCGTCAGAAGAGTTTTGTTTGAATATGTTTTTTTCATCAAATGGTATATATCATTAGAATAATAAGGTTTCTTACAAATGTTCATCATAATTAGAAGACATTAGTTTTAATGTTTTTTAATGTGTTAGTGTAAATTGGAGTGACTATATGTTTCCATCGTGATGAGAGAATCTTAATAGAAAACTAAATCAGATAATTTTTTTTCTATAAAATATGATTGGATTAGATGTCATGGGATGATTTTAAAAGGATCGAGAAGAGATTAAATCATTTAATATGTATAATATAAACTTAAAATATATGGAATTTTTATGTCTAGATAAATTTAGTAAAAGAGGAAAAGTTTTTAGAATCACACCTAAATTACTTATGGTTAAACTATAAAAGGAGGAAATACTTTTTTACATTCTATAATAGATGACCTACTGAAGGGAGAAGGCCTAATACTAAATTATTTTATGTATATAAAGTTTCTATATTGTGTTTTCTTGGGGATGTTTTTCAGATAGAATAATAAGTATAAGAGACAAGATCATAATCAAAGTTTTCTTATTAGACCGAGGAATCAGATTGGGATTACCAGACTTAGAATGAAGCAGTTCAGAATTGTTGTAATGGTATTCTAGTGGAGATATATTATGGTTCAGAGCAATCAGACATGGGATCAGACTGGGAAATTGGACTAAGTATGCTAACAAAGTCTAGGAGTTCATTCCTACTACTAGGTAAGAATGTAATGAATTTTTTTAATAACATATTTGTAAAAATTGACATGGTAGCACATTAACTGTTTATGAATCATTTGTTCATAGTTTTTAACTTGTTACAATATTTATATGACATGATTTCCTAAGATTTTAATCACATGAAATTTTGTATTGAGCCTTTTTCAAAAAAATTTAAGGGATTATCTTATTCATTTTGTCTATAAAAAAGATTTTCTTTCTACTAGATAATGTGGTATAAAATTGTTTCTATACAATACATAGGATTTAGCTACTGTTATTGAGTATGGAACCTTTTGAATCACTGTGTTCATGTGGATTTGTGATTGTTTTGTTTTATGAAAGGTAACAACTCATTATCTATAGGATAAAGGTGTTTCAAAAGAAAATAGATATAAAAGAAAAATATATCACAGATTCAACCACTCTACCACTCAATGAAACATCGATATTATATGTTCACATTAAAGTGGTATCTTAGAGGAATGTTCCATTCAATTACTATATTATTATATTTTGAAAGATAATTTTTGATGAAAAATATAAATTGGTGGAATAGTAAGGGGATTTTGGTCAACAATGGTAAGAACTCTCATATCTGGAAATATGGAATTTTGTCTTATCATATATCACTAGGGTATGATTTTTTTTGATGCTCCAATAGATGGATTTTATCCTTTTCAAGAAAAAGTTAATGTTGCATTTGTTGTCAAAGAAGAATCATAAGAATGATGGAAGATCTAAAAAATATATTCTCACGTCACTTTCTAAAAGTGAGTTTTTAATAGTAAATGAATTTCCCACTTCAAAATATATTTGGGGTAAGATGAAGAATATTTTTCATGGAAATACAGAAGTATTTAATGAAAAGATAAAATTTTATAGGTTAATATTTGAATATCTCTTGATGGGTGAGTATAAATCCGTTGGTTACTTTTTTACTAGGGTGAATGAAGTTGTTAGCACTATCAGATTTTTTTAGTGAAAAGTTAGAAGATTGTACAATTGTTTTGAAGATATTAATAATTATTCTAGACAAGTTTTACATGAAGTTTTGTTTACTAGAATATAGAGATCCAGAAGCATTTTCTCTGGATGATTTTCATAGTACCCACATTACTTATAAAATGAGGTGGGAAGAAGTTTTGAATGGAAAATAAAGATGATAGAGAAATTTCATTTGAGGCATTCAAGAGGGAAAAGTTAAAGATGATTTTTTAAAAGAATAATTTTGAGAATATAATTCCAAAAGTTATATATGTAAAAAAATTGATGTGTTTTTATCCTTATTTTATAAAAATGTGAGAATAGGTTTGGGAAAATATAAATGGAAGCTTTCAATGATGTGTTTTTAATGAAGATTTTTTTTGGGAATATTGAGTGATTTTTTTCTAGAATAAATAAATAAGTGGAAAATGATGAAGATTATATAAGGCATATAATATCATGGATGATACATAGTGAAAAGGATAAATCTTATTCAAAATGGAGAGTGAAAAATATCATCAAATATAAATAGATAACTTTCTTATATAAATATAATGAAGATGAATATAGTGAAGTTGAATCCTGAAAGATGTTTTAAATGGTGGAAGAAGTACTTTCATCTTAATAGTGAACAATGAAGAGTTCATAAGTGACAAAAATGAATAAGAAGAAACTAAATGAGAATTTCATCTGAAATAAGAACTAAAAGCTTGTCTGAGAAATATTGGGGGTCTTGAAAAGGGATCTATAAAGTTGAAAAGTTATAACTAATCAAAAAATAATAAATAATGCTTTCTTGA
Source organism: Viscum album (assembly GCA_963277665.1). Classification (NCBI taxonomy): domain Eukaryota; kingdom Viridiplantae; phylum Streptophyta; class Magnoliopsida; order Santalales; family Viscaceae; genus Viscum; species Viscum album. The sequence continues at coordinate 1,442,919,227 of OY728159.1, forward strand.
GTATAAGGTTAAGCTTCTAGAATAGATTGATTATTTGAAGAAATATCTTTAGAAGGTGAATAATCTTAATGAGGATATGAAATTTTGGTTGAAAGAAAAAAAAGAGTTGGAAGTTTTCCAATAAAAGATTTCTAAATTTGAATAAATGGTTATATGTTTTAATAACTCTATATTTAAAGTTTGTGATAGCTATGATAAGAGTAAACCTAAAAATGACACTAAATTAACATCAAAAGATGAGACGAATGTTAAAAAAATTTGAGAAGAAGAAATGTGGGATAGTTATTTATGTATCCAAGACCAACAAAGTGAAGAAGTCATAATATTTTAAAAAATCTATGTTTGAAAATGTTTCTAATACATTTTGTTAAAACAAGGATAAAACGAAAACTGATCTGAATAATAATATTATGGTTCATAATGAAAGGGATAGTCATCTAATAAAGAAGATAAAGAATGTTGTTGAGAAATATGCTCACAACTCCAGTCTATATGGAATTTATCAAACAAATACTCTTTATATGGATACTTCTTGTATTGTTTTTGGATTTAGACATATGGTAAATATTTTTTGGTTTAATCAAAAATATTTGAACTATTACCAAAATTATTGAATCAAAAATTTAAAGGAGAATTCAATCAAATGAATATTATAATTTTGAGTAGGATGTTTTTATGAAACCTAATAGGGTTGGTGTAAAATTTGAAAATACGTTCCTTACTCTAGAGAGGATTTATGAAATATTTAAACAACCTAGACACCTTAAAAATATTTTATTGTTTATTTTACCAGAACAATTTTTTTTAACAATTATCATATTTTTGATGATAATAAATAAAAGATAAAAAATGTTCTTGTTATTGGAACCACTCTCAAATATATTTAACCGAAAGATCTTGGTTCTTGAACAATGAGTGTTATGATCAGATGGAAGGTAATATAAAATTTCGAAATAATTTGAATGAATTAAAATAAGGAACCATGAAATTTTTAAATTATGTAACACTAAGAATACATGGTTTTGGATAAACCATCATTGGTAAAGAAACGTGGAAACCAAAGAATGGTTTATTTGATCATGGGATGAAAAAATGTTCTAAGGGTTTCACAATATTGTGATTATGGTAACAATGTTATTTAAAACAATATGGTTTTTTTGTGTGAAAAGCAGGAAATATAGAATGATGGTTACAAAATTCCAACTTTATAATGTAATCTTGTTTCGGGTTGAATAGGTTCAAACCTCTTATTACATTAGTATGAGAGAAGAGAATCAAGTATGACAAAAAATAAGGGTCACATGTGATAGAGAAACATAAGAATGTTATCATTGTTAGAGAGTGTTCAAGGAATTTCTGATATTTCTACAAAAATAGATTGGTGTTGCACTGTTATTAAGAAAGACAAAATTAAAAACATAGTGTATAATAATTTTATAATTTGATCCAGAAACCACTTGGAATTTATTTATTTAGATTTTAATGGGATAATGTGAAAAAAATCAACTCTTGGAGATAAGTAATTAATCACTATCATTGATGATTTTACCCATATTACTTGTGTCATGTCTATCAACTATATGTCATATTCTCAAAAAATGTTTAATCATTTCAGGAGGAAAACATGAGAAGTACTGTGATTATTTTGGGAAGAATTTGAGATATGAAAATGTTGGTGAACACAAAAATGTATAATTTGAAAGTTATATTGAGAATTATGGAATTAGTATTAAGTTCATAACACCATATACTCCTCAATAGAATAGTGTTTTAGAGAGAAATAATAGAAGTATGGTAGGTATGTGGTAAACTATGTTAGTTGAACATGGTGTCTATTAAAACATTTGGTGGCAATCCATGAACATTAATTATTATATTCAAAACCAATGTTTATACAGTACCAGAATCTATATGACCCCCCACGAAATGTTTTATGAGAAAAATCCTTGTTTAAAACACTTAATAGTATTTCGGTGTCCATACATCATAAATAAGAAAGGTGGAAACCTTGAGAAGATTTAGAAGAGTGGTAAATATGTATTTTTTCTTGGTTATGCTCTATAAGGAAAATGGTATATATGTTTCAACAAAGATTCAGGAAGATTAGTTGAATCTATTGATGTAAATTTTATTCAAATGGATGAGTAATATAAACAAACTTCTATATATAAGAAAGATGAATAGTATGAAATAATTTCTGATATGGATTATGGTATGGATACAAAAAACTGTAATCATACTCATATAAAATAATGAGACTCTAAAATTTCTAGTGATGAAGAATAATCTCCAAACTATCATCCTAGGATAATGATGTAAGTTGAATACAAGAACATTATTGGTGATCAACATAAAAAGGTTCCAAGAATAATAATATAAAAATTCATTACACATACTTATTTTTATTCAAAAGATGAGAAGAAATATGTTAATGAACCTATTAAGAATCTATAATGGGTTATGTCCTTGAATAAATATCTACACCAGATTGTAAAGAATGATACATGGGACATCATACCTAAACCAAATGATAAAAATTTTATCGGTACAAATGTAATTTTTTGAGACAAGCTGAATAAATATAGTAAAGTGATAAGAAGAGAAGAAAGAGTAGTATGAAAATGGTACTCATAGATTGAGGGCATTGATTTTGATTAGGCTTTTGATCTGGTGTAAAGGATATAAACAATCATAATTTATATAGCTATTTCTTCACAATGAAGATACAAAAATTTTCAGATGGATATAAAATCCAATTTTTTGAATGGTAATCTTGATGTGGATGTTTATATTGAAAACCCAAGTGGCTTGGTTGTTTGGAAAGTTGAATGTTATGAGTATAAGTAGATGAAAACATTGTATTTTTTGGATGATGTTCTAAGGTATTGAAGTTCAAAATTTGATACTTTCTTGGAGAAAAATATTTTTATAAAAGGAGAAGTTTATAGAAATATATACATCAAGGGAATTAAAAATTTTTCCCTTATTTTAATTTTTTATATTCATGAAATTATCCTCACTGGGAATGATGAAAGAACTTGTGAAAAAATTTATAAAGAGATAAAAAAGTTGTTTGAGATGTCCATGCTAGGTTAAATGAAATACTTTATTGGGTTTCAAAAAAAAGAAGAAAAACATTTTTCATTCACAAGAAAATTATGTTAATGAAATTTTAAATAAGGTGAAAATGGAAAATTTGAAACTCTTTTCCACATATATTTTATGGAGAACCATGTTTTTTAATGATTGATAATGAAAAGAAATTGATCCTAAATATTTTCAAAAGATGATTAGATGTTCGTTATACATTTCTATATCCAGAAAAAAAATTGTTTATGTTGTTACCTTATGTACAATATTTCTTAATTCTCTAAAATAATCACATCTATTGGCTGGAAAAATAATTTTAATATATATCAGAGGCATAAAAAATTTTGAAATCAAAATTTAAAACTCTGAAAATATTGACATGTTTGTGTATTCATAGTTTTATTGAGAAGAAAATTTGGAAGATAGAGGATCCAAAACTAGTGGGGTTTTATTTTTAGAAAATAATGATATGTTAGTTCGAATAAAAATAAAAACAATTAGTAACACTTATTGTAGTTAAAGAAGAGTATGTTTTTTTAACTCAATAATCATCACAAATTATGTGGATGAAGACTCAGTTGGAAGATTTATAAGATGAAGTGAAGTTATCGTTCCTCTTGGGATGTGACAATTAATGTTCCATCAACCATACCATAAATCTGTTACTAAATTATTTTTTGAAATATATTGATATAAAATAACATTTCATCAAAGAGAATATGGAGAATAATTAATTATAGGTGGAGTATATTCCAACATCCAAAAAACATTCTGAAATTTTCACAATACCATTACTGAAGTATCATTTTCACAAACTGAGGTTGAACATGGGAATCCAACCTCTATCTCATCAAGGATGAGTTATGTGTTGTTTTCCCCAATCTCTTATAGTATTTTTATAGTGTTTTCAAGGGGCATAATGTTTCATAAATCTATCCATTAAAATGTGATGATATTTTTAAGGATGGATGTATATAGGAGGAGTTGTGGGTAAGATATGATTTTAGCTTGTAAATGTATGAACTATTATAAGAGATAGTTAGAGTGTTTGTAGGGAAATTTTTTTTATTGGTAAATGGAATAAGTGAATAATGTTATTAATAAAATCCTCAGATGTTTGATTAGTCACTAATTTTGGAAATCATGGGTTTTCTATCAATAATTATTATTTCCTATATTGAGTAAGATCAAAATGGATTAAAATTATTTATATGTAATCCATAGATTATGGTTATAAATTTTAGTGATTTACAAACCTTGGATGAATAAAAAATACAAAGGGGAGATTTTTGGGACCAAGTTGTCTGGAAGATTTTTTTGGAAGTTGAATGATGTTTTTTTCAAATGGTGTTGTCTTTTTTTGTAAAAGAAGAAAATAAACCAATTCAGTTTTTAATAGTTAAAAATTTGGCTAACCATTTATTTTAGAGTTTGGACTAAAAAGGATTAAAATATTAAACCATATTGAGAAGGGATTTCATGGATGGAAAGGATCATCATACTCATCTTTGGTTCGGAATGGAAGGAAGATCATAATAAATATATTAATTAGAGTCGACCTAGATCTGATGTAAATCTGTAGTTTCTTTTCTATTTTTCAATTCATAAAATTCAAAAGTTTCCTGAGATCCTTTTACCTAATAATTATGATGTAATGGGGGATAATAGGTGCTTTCAATCTTATATATGTAATGTTGGAATGAAAAATGAATCTAGAAATTATTGTATGTTTCAATACATTACATTACATGTTAGAAGATGATATAAAAATCTTGAACATATTCAAAGTAATGAGAAGATCATCCGAAAAGAATTTTTTCTGTCGAAGAAGGATGTCACTGAAGTTGAATATTTATAGTCTTAAGATCATTATAGTGATATCACTGGTCAAATTTTTTTTTTCTACTCCTATAAGATTGATTTGATCATGTAAAGTTGAAGCTAGTTTTTAGTCATACCAATAAGCAATGAGAATCCATTTTTCAAAGAAATAATATGATGTTTATCATAATTAGAAAACAAAAAAATATAATGATGTTAATGAAGTTGATAGTTGTTCATCATACTCGAAATGTCACATATTATAATAGGAAGCATGACACTTATCATAAGATGTAGTGATAGTTTCCAAAGTGAATCTGAGGTAGAAGTGTTTGTATTGGGAGTTGCTTGAACTAAGGAATAAAAAAGTAAATTTCATTTGGATAGATGATGAAATTGGAAGTTATTATGACCCCTATAAATAGAAATAGTTATCAATCAACAATGTAGTAATATTTTTTCATAAATATGAATTATTGGTTGTTTTCCATATCTAGTGGGTTAATATCAAAAGAAGAACACTAATCTAATTTTCAAGTGGGTTATGTGAAATAAGAACTCTGATATGTTTTCATTTGAGTCTAGACCACCAGAAAAAATGATGAAACCGATTATCAGAGCGAAGAAGATACTGATTCATCAAGCACATGATGACACCAATAGCTTCATTAGATTTTGGACCACCATTCAATGGTCAATATAAAAATATAGAAATCTTTATGTTGTCTCAAAAAAGCTTTCCTTATGTGATTGAAGGTATAACAGTTGAGAAGAATGGGTTTCTTTGATGATTTTTTGTTCTATCAATTTATATTGAGATTCAAAATTAGAAGGTTTCTTACAAATGGTAATCGTAATGATAAGAATTTTGTTATGAAGTTTTTACAAGTGGTCATGAAAATCAGAGTGGCTATATGTTTCCATTGTAATGGGAAAATCACAAGGGAAATCAAAATCTAAATGATGTTTGTTAAGAAAGTATGAAATGAGATAAAGTCATGAGAAGATTTTTGAAATTTAAAAAAGAGTTTTCAAGCACTAAAGAATTCAAAGATGAAACCACAAATTAAGGAAAATTTATTATTTGAGAAATCTGGTTGATTAAGGAAATATTTCAAAATCCCTCTTAAAATACATATCGACTGCTTGTAAAAGGAGGATGTAATTTTTACATTATGACAATGATGTACTATTTAAGAGAGAATATAGAACATTAAAGAATTCTAGAGATAATAATTATCCAAATTCTTCTTTGTTGAATTTTTTTTTGGAGTGAGTAAGAAGGAGAATAGATAAGATCATAATGAGAGTTTCTGAATCAAACCCCACATTTAAACTAGTTTCCCAGACTCAGATAGAAGCAGTTCAAAATTTGTTTCAAGGGTATTAATCTAGAGGAATATTATCAGACGAATTAATCAGATGTGGGATCAGACACAGTATCATTAGTATGTATAGTAAGTTCTTGCCTATTATTTATAATAATGTGATGATTTTTTGAATAAAATATTTATTAATTCTAACAAGAAAGCACAATATCATGTTTTCAAGATTATGGGGAAATTTTATTAATATGTCAGAAAAATGGTATTACAACATTTTAATACTCAAAATGCATAAAATGTTGTACTAAAACTAGTTATACAAGAGTGGAATGGAATAACCTTGTTGTTGTACCCCGACAAAAAGATTTTTTTTCTTGTGGGTTATGTGGTATTAAATTGTTTTTATATGATACAAAAGACATAGATAGACTTATCAAGTAGTTAACATTCTAAATTCTAGTGTTCTTGTAGATTTTTTTGTTGTTTTCATTTCATAATGATTATAATAGTTTATCATGGGTTTTCTATTCAATAGAAAGGAAACAAAAAAGAAAAATATAACACTAATTCACCCTTCCCCCTCTTAGTGATATATCTATCATGGATGATAAATTTCACATTGAAAGTTCCAATAGTATTAGGATATTATCTTTAATTAATATAGTTATACTTTGGTTATAAAAGATATAATTAATTACATAAGAATAACATTTATACTTTACTTTTGTCTATGTTTAAATTCAGGCTTAAAAATACATTTTTATAAAAGTTGTCTTTCTTTTCATTTTATAAATTAAAATTAAATTCTGTTTCTATTATTTATATTAATTTAATATTTTTAAATTGAAATAATTTTAGTATTCATGATGTCAAATTTATACTAGTATGAATGCTGGATATTTTTATGATAATGTTATATTTTAGGCTAATAGTAAAAAATAGAGTTTGTATGAAATATGTTATATTTTATGATATAATTAAGATAAAAATATGATTTAAAAACTTCTAAAACCTTTTCAATACTCATTTTTTATAATATAATATAAATATGAATAAAAAATAATATAAAACACAAAAAAAATAATTTTTTTCATGATAAATATTGAAATCATTTTTCTTGTTTATGGAGTTCTCGTACAAGACTAGAAAAATATTAATTAGTGTCATAAAGATATTATTTGAGAAGGATGAAGACTTTTTTAATACATATGATTTATTATTTACGATATATATATATATATATATATATATATTATATCAATTGGGTTATCCAAATTATTGTGTTTTCTTTCACAACGAAATAAAAGTGAAAAAACATAAAATAATATTTCATGATAAAAATTTCAGTAAATATATATATTTAATTAATATAAATTTTTATTTGTGTGCATATTAAATTATTGTTTATAAGGTAAATTTATTTTTTTGATTGAATCATTACCTTAAATTCGTATGCAACATCGACCCAACACTTGTGAAGTTTGTAGAAAATCAAAGTAAATGATTTTAAAAACATAAAAATTAATATTTATTTGGGTGAATTGTGCATTAATATGAATTTTATAATTAATAATATCTTCTTATTAATATTTAAATTAATTATATTTTAATGTTACTATTTTAATGTTATTTTAAAATTCAAATTATGTGAATATCTTTTAAAATGGAAATATCAGAATTTTATGTCAAATATACCATATTAACTTATTTAAAAGTCATAAAAAGCATGAAAGATGAAAATTTAGATTATAAATAATCTAATATATCATCCCTTGACCTTTTATGAACCATGTATTTCCTTATAAGTTAATTAATAATGCTTCAATATAAAGACAAGTCTTTACCACGGTCATGGTTAAGGTCAGTAAACCAAGGTGACAAACCAAAATATATCGGTTAAAAAGATATTTAAATATTTCTAAATTTTATATTGTGATTATATTAATGACAAATAATCATTATATTCTAATCCATGTCATTTTGGTACCATTTTACATGATTTAGAAACAAATTATATTGTATTACATGATATAATTCCAAAAATAGCATTATTGATATTTTATAATAAAATATATTTCATTAAATGATTTAATATTCAAAAAAATATTATCATTAAAAAAATTGAATAAGATATAGTTGAAAATATCAACCATGAACCATATACGGGTCACTTTTCCCTTTATAGAAACTTTGTTGGCCATTAAAAAGTAAAAATATATTGATAACACAATAGTTATGAAAATGGTTAATGGGGGGTTAAACAAAAATGAGGGTGAAAAAATTACAAAAAAATTTCCAAAATTTATTTTATGAGATAGTTTAGAATCATTCTAAAACTATATTCAAATTATTACATTTTTATCCATTTTCCATGAAACATAATTTATATTAACTTATTAGTTTTTATAATTCCATTAGTTAACCTCTCATCCGTTTTGAAAAAGAACTTCCTCTCCTATTTTATTCAAACATTATTATCCATTTTTCAATGCTATGAGTACTAATATCAGTATTTTGTCAACTATTGGGATTGAGATTCTCGAGAAAAAATTTCATCCCTCGACAACAAAGCCTTCTTCATAGTATTGGATTCCAAATACGATTTTTCAAAATTTGTGAATAAGAATAATAGATCTATCATCCATCAAAGAGTGTGTCTTCTTTATGGCTAGAAACTAGTTTCTAGATGTGGGCTATGTGAGTGATCAATTCACATGGTCTAACAGTTAGGGAGTAATGCATCAATCTTGGGGCTACCTTGACCAATACCTAGAGAATTGTGACATGATATCCTACTATATAGTTATCAATTATTCTCACCTTGTTTTTAGTCTCTTAGATCACTCCTCATTGAACATTAAAATGGATTCCAGAACTGGAAACAACACTTTACTTCTTTTTTCTAACTCTAGATGATAGACCCTACATTTCTTGACACAATCAGAGAGTCCTGGAAGAAACCTTTAAAGGGGAATTCCAGCACAAGATTTTACAATAAACTATGGAAACATAAATAATACATCACTTATTTTGAAATGAAATCAGTATCCATAATCCCAGGTTTTGGAGGCCATTTGTGAGGAAATTAATTAGCTAGAGTGTACAATAGATGATCAATGGAATGATCTCTTTTTTAGGGCATTATAAAAAAAATCATTTGGGGTAAGCTTCTCCTGAAATATGAATTCTTTGTTACAGAGGCATTAAGGATAAAATGGTCTGTATGAAGGGGACCAGAATAAAGGATACCTCTATACATGCATAAAATATGCTACTTTAGAAGATCCAGTATCCTCCAAGAATATCGAATGTACATGGATAACTATGATGTGGTGGGTAGTATGGCGAATAACTTTTTCCAATCACTTTATGCAGATCTTAATCCCTGAATTTTGGTAGGTTACCCAAGGGTGCATACCGACATCTTGGATGATGTCACTTGAATGTATTCGAAGCTGATTAACATTAATATGAAGGCCTACCAAATGGATATGGAGGTTCGAGAGGAGGTATGGTCAATTAACCCTAAAGGTTCTCTAGGACATGATGACTTACCAAGGTGGATTTATAGGGTAGCATGGGACCAGGTCAAAAAATGAGTTATTTCATGAAATTCAAGATTTCTTCTTGGGGGAAATCACCAGCATGTTTCCTCAGCCACATAACTAGTTTTGGTTTCTAATGTAAAAGATCCAATATATATTTATAAATCCCATCACATATCCATGTGTAAATTTTCACGACCCGTCCTTGGGCCCATGCCGTTACTACCCCAATCCCGCCACCCATAGGCTAGAGGTTGGCGACTAGCACCTAAGGCATAAATCCCGATTAAGGGAAGGCATTGCCTTTATAAAGTAAACAAACACCACAAAGTACGCAAGCTGAAGTAAACACTAAGTAAACTGAGTACAAAGTATGTGCTGGAAAGTAATGGCCCAGAATACAAACCCAACTGAAAGTAAAGTACAACTGAAAGGAAGTACAATAGTAGAAAAGTAAAGCAGCAACACCGAGCCGTCCACTGGAAATACCACCTGAAGGGTGGGTACAGATAGTCTCCTCAGCTCCTCGGGTCCAGCCCTCCGCTCCGAGTACGTCTCGTCCAGTGGTCCACCTCCAAGTACCGTCCAGCTCCACAAGCATCCACCTTGATCAGCAGTGTCCGTCATCTGCATCCGACACAACATAGTGAGGGCATAACCCATGTAGGGGTGAGTATATGCTACTCAGTAGGGACCCCGAGACCCCTGAAAATCTCCCAGAATCCATGAAGGATAAACCGCAAAGAAATGATACAATAATGAAGTAACAACCAACTCTACTTAGGTATATGCTCATACATATACCTAAGTCATCAATTCCAGTTCGTCTCCAACATCCGGGCCCAAGTTCGATCTAGTCCACACGGGAAAGCACAATCCAATCCACATAGGATAACACAACCCAATCCACACAGGAGAGAAAAACAATCATATAAAAAATAGTGATTGAATGTCAAGACTCATCTCACACAGGTACCCATTTATGAAGAGGGGTGGAGATTATTAGATGTAGCCTCTGAATCATCTCCTCTACCGAACCCACGTAGGATCCAAGTATAGTAGTAATCACTGTCGAACCCATGGGGTATCCAAGTATAGTTGTCTTTGTCGTCGAACCCACGGAGGATCCCAGTATGGTAGTCATCATCCTGGAACCCACGGAGGATCCCAGTACGGTAGTCATCCTCGTCAAACCCAAGGAGGATCCCAGTACGGTAGTCATCCTCATCGAACCCACGGAGAATCCCAGTACGATATTCATCATTGTCGAACCCACAGAGGATTCCAATACAGTAGTCGATGCAGTCGTAGCCAGCTCTAGGGCTCCTGCAGACAGCATGCTGGATTCTGGGAGGGTTCTCTCCATGATCCAAGGGGGTCGATACATAAACTAACACAAATTCCAGAGTTGATGTATCCCAATGTTCTGTTTCATTAATAAGAACTCAACTCGATAGACAGCGCATCAATCGGACGCCCGATCAGAGAGTTATTGGCATTTTAGTCCAAGGGGCCCTATTGGGTTTCAATACAAAACCAACTCTACAATACTCCAGCAGCATCCAAAAATCGGGTGGAGTAAGCCAAAAGAAGTTTCTCACTAAGATGAATCCAAAAAAGTCGACGACACATCAATTAGACGTTCGGAGCTCATGTTATAAGCATTTTTGCTCCTTGGGCCTGGTTTGTTTCGGGTTCGAACCAACCCGGCCATACCCAAAGTTCTCTGAAACCCTGAGTGTAATATACCGAAATGACCATCTGGCTTCAAGGATCTCTACGAAACTAATGGTGCGTCGATCGGGGGTCTATATCCTATGTTATGGTCATTTGAACAGATCTTTCTGGAAACATCAGGTTTGGGCCCAGTCCGACCCGGCCCAAAACCCTTGGGTCGGCCTGAACCGGGTCGACCCGACCCAGGTCCGGGTCCATCTCAGACCGGCTGGCGCGGCCTAGCCCAGCCGGTGTGGCCCGACCCGGCAAGGGGGTCCGTCCCAGCGCGGGCCGCCGGGACCAGCGCGGGCGGTCCGGTCCGGCACGAGCGGTCCAGCCTTGTGCAGGCGCCCGCGCGCTGAGCAGACACGGAAGGGTGGGGGGAACTTCCCCCATCATTTTGAAATGGCAGCCCCCATGTGGAGGGGCGTACCCTTTTCCACCCCCCGAGGGTTACGACCCCTGGTCTTCTGAAATCCAGCTGGCTGAAATGGCCGCCGGTGTGCCGCCGTGGGACCCCCGTGGGTCCCGCCTTCTTCGAACGCCGACGACCGACAGATCCTGCCACCCCCTCTGCACCGCCGTGGCCATTGTCCAACCGGCGCGACGCACCGGTGCCGCGCCCCTCTGCCGTAGCCCGCCCCTGCCACGGCCCTCCATGGTACTACGGCAGGGCGCGACGGCGCTGCGCTCCTTTGCCGCAGCCCGCACCGGCCGCGATTCCCTCGTTCCCATGCGATGCGACGATACCGCTTCGCCTCCGTTCCAATCCACAATGAAGTACAACAACAATGGGGAGGAGGGTCGGCCATGTTTGTGCGGTCCGACCTCCTCTTGTTATTCCGATAGCAAGCGGCCAAGAACGAGTAATCACAACAATAATTAAAGCGCAATTTTAATTGATTAAAATTGAACTTAACCCCTACCTCAAAGTAGTTCGTGAAAGCTAGAGTCATGGAGAACGACGTCGTGGGGTGTGGCTCTGTATACGTTGGCAGAGATCGCACGAGGAGGAAGCAACGTCTCCCTTTCTTTGACATGGAGTGAATATGGAATGACGAGTCGATGTTATTTTTGTTCTTCAAGGAGGAAGAAGAAAATCTTTAAGACATTGAGTATTCTTCAACCAATCCCCTTACACCACTATCCAACCTAATAAAATAAGATTCCTCTCATTTTATTATCTTATGCCAAGCCTTTCAAAATAAAAAATTTCAAAATACATAACTCACTTAATTAAATTAAAGAGTTGGCATTGAATAAATGTGGGGAGAGGGAAGGTCACAAATTAATGGGAAGTTTTAAGGGTTACACCCTTAAGTGGGAGATTAGAGGAGTTATGGAATATGAGATGATGGGGGATCATGTGGCCCCACTGCCCTCATAACCTCACATGGGATGTTGGATGGTTGTGGGCCCCACCAACAACTTCCCATGAGACAATTAAACAACCATGGATAAAATAGATTTTCACACAATTTATTTTACCTAACATTTAATTCCCTAATTTTTAACAACTCCTCCCGAGCAAACACAAGTCCAATAAAGGTCTTCTTAAGAAAATATTGGCACTTCGGTTTCGTCGGTGCCCTCGGATTTTGATTCCGATCACCGGTTAAAATGATAGAAAAAACCCCTCGTTTGTTTACTGAACCTACCCCAGCTAAACTTTAAAAATTGATTCCGGGCACACCGGGCCTCGGAATCAGCTGTCGTTAGAAACTGCAGACTCGTAATGCTTCAACACACACTAAGGAAAACAAAGTGGTACTGAGAATGCATCTAAGCTTTCCACTCCCGTGTGCTCTCATGGAGGTTCTCGAGCTACCAGTGAAAGCACAACTGAGGAATCGATTATCCACGTAGGACCCGCTCCTGTCGATCCTCGATCTCCACTGGAACCTCTGCAAATGTAGCCATGTCTTCGACATCCAGCTCCCCATGGTCGATGGTACGGGTCGGGTCATGCACGTATCTTTTCAGCTGAGATAAGTGGAAGACGTCATGCTCCTCGTGCAACTGAGGTGGATAGGTCAAGCGGTCAACCACCTCGCCTAACCGGGTGAGGACCTAGAAGGGTCTGATGAACCTTGGAGATAACTTGCTGCCCGGGGAAAATCTCTGTAAACCACGTCGAGGTGAGACCCGTAAGAAAACGTGGTCACCATCCTCGAACTCTAGTGGTCTCCGCCTCCTGTTAGCATAAGACTTTTGTCGGCTCTTAGCTGTCCTCATCCAATCCTGGATGACCCGAACCTTCTCTGGTCCTAGAAGAGCTTCTAATATTTCTTCTATCCCAATAAGAGAAATCCAGTCTCATCCCCTGGATAAACCACGTTCTTTGCCTAATACAGTCAATCCTCATATGAATGATACTAATCCATGCCATGGATGACTTCGTAAGGCCTCAATGCTACTACCAAGAGATCCAACTATTACTTTCACCTCCAAGGGTTGAGTAACGCTGTCAGCATCAGTGTGTTGTGACTGGGTCTCCTTCAGTACGTATCTCAAAAGTGAGGGTCAAGTCAACAGTTTAATCCGAAACCTCTTAGTATCAACTACATAAACAGGATAGGGAACAAAACGTCACAAGAACAAGTGTATTTTATTACTGCATGTCAAGGTACAATGACAAAAAACATCAACAAAGATAGAAGCAACATGAACAAAAGTCTCCATGTCTGAAGCTAGTACAACATATTTTCATATGCTCCCGAAGCTCCATGGTCATAAGCCTCAACTTCCTAATGCTGAGCTCTCCCATGTCCACCAGTTCCCTGCAGTCGGAGTGGTCATCCTGGGGGTGGTGGTGGTAGGGCTTCAAAGCGTCGCCCACCACCCGCTGCTCAGTCAGCTCCTCTGCCTTGTCCCCCTGTTCCCTGCGGACTACCATGGTCAAACCTCTGCCCATGGAGGCCCCTCTACCACCTATTTCTTATCTGCTGGGTGAGTCGGGCAGTCTCGAGACATGTGACCCTGCCCTCCGCATTCATAGCACTGCTTTCTCCTCATGTGGCTGGCTCTATTTCGTGTGCCCTGCACAAACGAACCTGTTTCCTGAGATTTCTCATCTGATGGTCTAGCACGCTTGGACCTCTGCATCAACTGTCTACTGCCAGCTGTAGAAGACTCCACTACGGGTCGTCCTGCGGAGGGTCTCACCGTTGGTGACTGCTCGGCGAGAAAACTCTCCACTAGAAGGGATCCTTCCAGCACTCCCGCCTCTGTCGGGATGTTGAGGGAGATAATCTAAGCCCTAATCTCATGCCTCAGTCCCCACTAGAAGGTCCGGGCCCAGAAGAATGGGTCTCATACCATGTCCGTGGAGTAGCGCGAGAGATTGGTAAACCTCACCGAGTACCGGGCTACAGTCATGCTGCCCTGCCGTAGCTGTAGTAACTCCTGAATACGCACCGCACGGAGGGTGGTTGGAACGAACTCCGAGCGGAAGAGGATCTCGAAGTCCATCCAAAGTAGTGATGCCTCATCATGCACCTGGAGAATCAAGCTCCACCATCTACCTATTTCCGCGTGTAGGAGACTCTCTACAAGGATCACCATAAGGTCTGCTGATGTCCCTACTAACCTGAAGACTCGAACAACAGCCTCCTGCCAATCCTCGGATGCCTGAGGGTCCGTCACTCCGCGGAACCTCGATGGTCTCTTACACTGAAACTCATGCAGTGCACTAAGGAAATGTGCACACTCAGCTGTTGGGGCTGGTTGCATCGGTGGCTTGGCAGGTAGAGGTACCGCCGGTGCCTCCACTGTAATAGTGCCCTGCACCGAGGCCTCATTGCTCGGTGGGCTGTCGTCTCGCACAAAGCTCGATACCCTAGATGGATGCCATCATGGGGTCATCCTGAAAAGAGACAATTGCACCACGGTCAATACATTATACCTGGTGAGCTGACACAATGTAATCACAAAGAAAACTTTTGAAACACACATGCAATCAATGTTTTCGTGCACTGAGTCAGAAATCAGAAGTCAGGGTCCTGGTATATGGATACGTCGGCCGCCGCACCAACACTGAACTTCCTGGACTAATAACCACACTCAATACCCTTAACACTATTGCTTCACATAGAAGAACGATCATAGTCCTGAGTTCTGTGGTTGAACCAAACTCCTCTGATACCTATTTGTCACGACCCGTCCTCGCGGCCAGTTCCGTGACTACCCGAAGCCTGCCTCCCATAGGCCAGGGGTTGGCGAATAGCACCTAAGGCGTAAATCCAGATAAAAGGGAAGGCATTGACTTTATAAAGTAAACAAACACCACAGAGTATGCAAGCTGAATTAAACACTATGTAAACTGAGTACAGAGTACGTGCTGGAAAGTAATGGGCCAGAATACAAACCCAACTGAAAGTAAAGTAAAACTGAAAGGAAGTACATAAGCTGAAAAGTATAGCAGCAACGCCAAGCCGTCCACTGGAAATCCCACCTGAAGGGTGGGTACAAATAGTCTCCATAGCTCCTCGGGTCCAGCCCTCTGCTCCGAGTACGTCTCTTCCAGTGTTCCACCTCCTGGTACCGTCCAGCTCCACGAGCCTCCACCTTGATCAACAGTGTCCATCGTCTACATCCAACACAATGTAGTGCGGGAATAACCCGTGAAGGGGTGAGTATACGCTACTTAGTAGGGACCCCGAGACCACCAAAGGTCTCCCATAATCCATGAAGGATAATCCAAAAAGTAATGATACAATCACGAAGTAACAACCAACTCTACTTAGGTATATTCCCATACATATACCTAAGTCATCAATTCTAGTTCGACTCCAACATCCGAGCCCAAGTTCGATCTAGTCCACAGAGGAGAGCACAATCCAATCCACACAGGATGACACAACCCAATCCACACATGATATTTAAACAATCATATCGAAGATAGTGATTGAAAGTCATGACTCAGCTCACACAGGTACCCATTTGCGAAGAGGGGTGGAGATGATTAGATGTAGCCTCTGAATCATCTCCTCTGCCAAACCCACGTAGGATCCAAGTATTGTAGTTTTCGCTGCCAAAACCACGGAGGAACCAAGTATTGTAGTCATCGTCATCAAACCCACGGAGGATCCCAGCATGGTCGTCGAACCCCCAGAGGATCCTAGTATGGTCGTCGATCCCACGGAGGATCCGAGTACGGTAGTCATCCTCGTCAAACCCACGGAGGATCCCAGTATGGTAGTCATCATACTCGAACACAGGGAGGATCCTAGTATGATAGTCATCATCACCGAACCCACGTAGGATCCCAATACAGTAGTCATCCTCATCGAACCCACGAAGGATCCCAGTACGGTAGTCATCACTGTCGAACCCACGGAGGATTCCAGTACAGTAGTCGATGCAGTCACAACCAGCTCTAGGGTTCCCGCACACAGCATGCTCGATTCCGGGAGGGTCCACTCTATGAGCCAAGGGGGTCAATACATCAACTGACACAAAGTCTAGAGTTTATGTATCCCAAAGTTCCGTCTCATGAATAGGAACTCAATGTGATAGACGGCGCATCAATCGGACGCACAATCTGAGAGTTATTGGCTTTTTCGTCCCAGGGCCCGGTTGGTTTTTAAGACAAAACCAAACTGACCATACCATAGCTATATCCAAGCCTCGATCGGAGTGAGCCAAAAGAATCACCTCACTATGAGGAATCCAATAAAGTCTATGGCACATCAATCGGACATCTGGAGCTCAAGTTATAAGCCTTTTTGCTCCATGGGCCCCGCTGGTTTCATGTTCGAACCAACCCGGCAATACCCAATGTTCGTTGAAACCCTGAGTGTAATATACCGAAACGACCGCCTTGATCCAAATATTGCTAAACAGCTGAAGGTTTGTTGATCAGGAGTTCTTAGCCCAGGTTATGAGCATTTTAAAGGACATGTCCGTATATAGGGGGTTTGGGCCTGGTCTGACCCGACCCAATACCCCCTGGGGCGGCCCGAACCGGGTCGACTCGACCCAGGTCTGGGTCCGGCCCGGCATGGGCGTTCCGGCCTTGTACGGGCGCCCGCATGCTAAGCAGATGCGGAAGGGGGGGGGGGCTGCTACTCTCGTTTTGAAACGGAAGCCCCCACGTGGAGGGGCCCTCCCTTAGCCAGCCGCCGTGGGTTACGACCCCCGGTCTTCCGAAATCCGGCCGGCCGGTGTGCCACCACCGGACCCCCGCAGGTCCCGCCTTCCTCGTGCACTAGAGGCTGTCGAATCCAGCCACCCCCCTCTACACCGTCGCGGCCCTACATGGTACTCCGGTGCGGTGAGACGACGTCGCGCCCCACCGCTGTGGCCTGGCTCCGGCCACGGCCTCTTTCGGCCTCAACAGCGCGGCACGACGGTGCCTCACTCATTTTCCACGGCCCGCACCGGTCAAGGTTCCCTAATTCCCGTGCGGTGAGACGGCACCGCATCGCCTCCATTCCAATCCACAACGAAGTACAACAACAATGGGGAGGAGGGTCGGCCGTGTTTATGCGGTCCAACCTCAGCCCGTTATACCGATAGCAAGTGGCCAAGAACGAGTAATCACAACGCCAATTAAAGAGCAATTTTAATTGATTAAAATTGAACTTTACCCCTACATCAAAGTAGATCATGAAGGCTAGCATCATGGAGAATAGTGTCACGGGGTGGGGCTCCGTATAAGTTGGCGGAGGTCGCATGAGGAGGAAGCGGCGTCTCCCTTTCTTTGACGTGGAGTGAAGATGGAATGACAAGTCGGTGTTCTTCGCGTTCTTCAAGGAGGAAGAAGAAAATATTGAAGACATTGAGTATTCTTCTCCCAATCCCCTTACACCACAAGACATCCTAATAAAATAATATTCCTCACATTTTATTATCTTATGTCATTCCTTTCAAAATTACAAATTTCAAAATACATAACTCACTTAATTAAATTAAAGAGTTGGCATTGAATAAATGTGGGGAGAGGGAAGGTCACAAATTAATGGGAAGTTTTAAGGGTTACACACATAAGTGGGAGATTAGAGGAGTTAGGGAATATGAGATGATGGGGGATCATGTGGGCCCCACCTCCCTCATAACCTCACATGGGATGGTGGGTGGTTGTGGGCCCCACCAACTACTTCCCATGAGAGAATTAAAATACTATTGATAAAATAAATTTACACACAATTTAGTTTACCTAATATATCATTCTCTAATTTTTGACAACTCCTCCCGAGAAAACTCAACTCTAGAAAAGGTCTTCTTAAGAAAATACCGGCGCTACAGTTTCATCGGTGCCCTCAGATTTCGATTCTGAGCACTGGTTCAAAATTTAGAAAAACATGCTCGTTCGTTCACTAAATGTACCCGAGCTAAACATCGGAAATTAATTATGGGAACACCGGGCCTCGGAATTAGGTTTCATCAGAAACTGAGGACTCGTAAAATTCCATACAAATTAAGAAAATACAAATTCCTTGAAATTTCGGGGTCTTTAAATAAATTTTCATACAAGGTTTTGGAAGACATAATTAATTTGACAATCTCTATTTACCTTCACTATTGAATATCAAATGATAAATATGGGTTTATCAAATGATATTATATTTAGGGCCTAATCATCTTAGCTCAAGATGTACACGAGAGACCAATCAAAAATATTGTTCAAATATAGACATCAAGTTTGACATGGATAAGATGTATGATAGGATAAAATGTAGCTACATAAATAAGGTACTTTCCTACATGGGATTATCTAACAAGGTAATTCATCTTATGGTTCGGTGCTTTAGTTCTTCATGGTTATCAACCTCATTCATGGGAAAAAATATGGCTTCTTCAATGTGGTGTGGGGCATAAGCCACTTTTCCTAACTATATTTATCATCATATGGGATTATCTAAGCCACTATATTCACAAATTCATTAGGTCAGGAACCATTCTTCTCTACTAGTAAAGATATCAATTAGGTAACATATTTCATCTCATGTTTTTCGATGAAAATATTATCCTAGGGAATCGTTTAAATAGTTCCATTTAAGGGATCAACATAACACTAGTAGAGTACTCAATGTGTAGAAACCAACCGGTCAACTGGGAATAATGTAGCATTTACATCTCTAACAGGGGTTCTGAGAGGCGGGTTATAGAAATTAAAAATAGCTAGAAGATTCATCAATGAAAGTTTTCTATAGATTACATTGGTGCTCCGGTTTCACCAAAAACAAAAAATTCACTATTTTTACTAGTTTTTTGGTAGACATATGGGTAGATTGAATAATTTTAAGAACAAATTTCTATCTTTGAGTGGAATAATTATCCTCATTAATAGTTTGATATCATCAATGCCAATGGAGGTGTTTTTAACTATTAATGATATGAAAACTATATTTTCTAGATTGGAGAAAATCATTGAATTATTTCCATGGGATAATTAACAGGATGTTAAGAATAATTAGGAATCATGTGATATAATGGAAAGGCCTATCTCAGATAGAAGTTGCAATGTTTGAAGCATCTACAATACAATGTAGGGCTTCTATGCTATGTTAGCATGGGAGATGTTCGATAGGAAGACCCATTGGGGGAAAAGAATGCGGGATAAAGATGAGATCTGCAAGGATAGGTAGGGAAGAATTCCCTAGGAAATATTGAATATGATTCAACCTCACATATTGAAAATAAATCAATAAACCTGTTTGGTTTTGGGAAGAGGTGATATCAAACTATAGAAGCATAACTGGACATGATCAATGCGTGGCTTCCCAAGATGTCCAACTCGGGATATCACTGTTAGGAAATCTTCATCTCAAATAAGATTCATCCTAGATAACTTTATCACTAAATAGGAAGATATTTTTTATAGTATATGTCTGAATGCAGAACTATATATATGTGTTTTTACATGACCCTTCTCAGGTGAATTTGTAGAAAAATGCTACCTCAAAGTGCAAGTGTTGACCAACTATCATGATTAATGGGGAGATATAATTTTTGTGTAATGAAATCCCATCAAATATAATATTCCGGGCCTGGAGGGTAAGGAACCGTGCCCTCACAACTGAGATGAACATCCAACGACTGGTTGTGAGTGTTGCATCTATATTCCAATGTTGTAAAAATCCTCTTGTTGAATCCATTTATCATTTATTATTCTATGGTTCTTGTTATAAAAATATGTGGAATTATTTTTCTAATTTCATGGGACGAATGCCCAAGCGGTCCTCAACTATATGTTTTCACAAAATGTGGTTTCATGAGCCAAATAAAATGGCCCGAAAAAGAAGTAGATAGAACAGATTTTTGTGGAGAGGTTTTGGTGCATCTAGAAGGAATGGATTGGGGCTAGACGTTAGTGTTAAATGGAAAGGGGACCAAAACTCATACTCCAGACCCGATATATTTTAGTTTATCTAATTCACCTGGGAAAAAAATTGGAGACTACTCCCTCCCTCCAAATGATTTTGGCATGTACTTCTTCTTCCTACAATAATCCCTCGGTTTCAAGGGGTTTCCGGGAACCTGCATCATATGGGTCTTAAGTTGAATACTGATGGCTCTTGAAACATGGGTCTCATGTGGGGTGGGGGTTGTATGGTATAACAAAAGATCAGTGGTTCTAAATTACTCTACATTTCCTGGTAGTGGGAAATGACTCCATGAAGAAGCAAAAACATTTTTTATCGGTCTCTATATGTTTACACAAATGAAATTTCACCTAGAATTGGTGGTAACTGACACTCTAGATATCATTAATGTTATATGAGGGATTGGGATAACATAATGGAATATTGAACAAACCATATTAAAATAAAAACGGCTTTTAAAAATATTCACTGAGGTCAATCATACTTTTCATGAAGGGAATGCAGCTTCAGACTTACTTAAAAAGAGACACAAGTAATGAAAATTTATTTTTTTACCAAGCCCAGTTCCCTTCCTCCATGTGGGAATGAAATTAATCTGTGTAGAAGATCTCTGTCTCAATTTCTTTAGACCTCCCTAATTCCGTGTTCCCCTCCTACTTCTCCCCTATCTTCCCACTTCCCACATTTATGTTTCCTTGTACTGTTTCATAATTAATAAAATTAATATCTTTTGGTTTGTGTAAGATAAACTACCTCCTCAATAACTGATGTAATTCATTTTCCATAACCACCTATAATGTATAGTTATTATTATGAATTTAATATATATGTGATATTTAGGACATATTTATCATTCTTTAAATATAACATATAATATATTTTTACCCTTCCATCTATTAAAAATAGATAACATAGTTCATGAATATGTGTGAATTATCTCCTCTTTGAAGCGACACGGTATTGTTTCATTAAAATATCACATAGATACTATATATATGTGTGTATTTAATAAAAAATAGTATATGTTTGAAATAATCATAAAAAAATAAATATAAAATTATTATTACCTTCCTTTTGTTGTCCACATTAAAAATAAAAACATTACTTATGCGTACGTGCAACCTACCATCTCAATGATTATAAAATATTTTATTTTTCATGGCCATATTTTATAGTTGGTTTTAAATGTCTAATTTATAATTAAAAATGGTAATTATATCATTATTATTATTCTAATGATAATTTATTAAGGGAATCTTTGAAAAAAACAAAAGTTTCAAAAGTCAATTATGATATATGAGCTAAATATCATCAATATATTGATTATGAAATTACTTTATTAAGTAAATATATATATGAAATTGTAAAATTAATAATAAAAAATAAAAAATTTAAACCTGAAAATAATTAACATAATTTTATTATTTAGTATGATAAGGAACATATATGTTGAGTCAGACTCATGGTTAGTGGAAATTTACCTTCAATAGTCCATTTTAAATGTTTTAACTCTTTATTTGAAAAATATATTTCTTCCATGTATGTATCGTTAAAATAATTTTATGGGTGTATTTATATGGGTATAAATAAATTATAATGGGAAATGTCTTCAAATTTTAATTTACTTGAATTTATTTAAATGAAATATTTTTACATATTTTATATGGATTGTTTTAACAACAGGGAAACAGTAATATTCTATTCTAAAAAATAAATCATAAAAAATTATTCCCACCAATGTAACCATTATTTTAAGATTTCATTCCATTAAAAATATCACATTCTCAGGAATGAAAAACCCCCATTCTCTTTATTTTGGGTATTTTCAACAAGGGTTTTAAATAGAATGGATATTTTAATATTCTGAAATGTTTGCTTCTAGTTGAAAATAATATTTCATTATGTCATCATCCATGTATTATAATTATGTTGTAGTTATTGAGAATTTTATGTGATTATATTTGGTTCTGTTATAATCCATGGATTGTTAGTTCTATTATAAACCTAATATGGGTGATTTTGTTTTAAATAATGGACGGGTGGTTACTTTAGAATGTAAGGATGGGTGGGTTTGTTATATACCTCTAACAATTCGAATATTGGAATTTACCATGTATGTTATCCCATTTATAAGAGTGAGTGCAAGAGTAATATGAAAACGATGCCCCATGTTACCCATATTACTTATCTATTCCTATTATGGGTATTTATGATATCCTTTTTGTTCTAAAAAGTAACGAATGAGATTATGTTTTATGAAAGGTATATGATACTTCTTAAGGAATAAGTGATTAATCATTTTGAGAATGTTTTCATGAATTTTATTGGTTACAATGAAACCTTTTTTATTTTTTCTATGATTTATAAATTATTAAGAAAATTTTTATGAAATAATTTGTGAAGAGTAGTCTATTTAATGGGTAAGACAAGGTTTATTTTGAGCTCAAATTTAATTTCAGAATGGAAAATTTTAATGATTGTTCTTGGATTATCAGGTTTATTGTTTCCTTTTTAATATGTACCTTACTGAGATTATTGTGTTTATCCTATGTTTTAAAATGTTTTACAATGGATTTTATGTATGAATAGGGATAAGGATTTGGTTATGGTGGATGTTGTGAAGATATTATATGAAATATCATAAAATTATTATATTGTGGGAGAAAGGGATAGTATGTGGAAGTATCCATTTTGAATAAGTTACTATAATTCCATAATACATTAAACATAAAAGGTACTTGGTTATATTAGTGATCTAATATTTATTTTTATTTTGTCTACTTTTGATGGAAATAATTGGGTCACATATATTGGTATCAAATCCACAAATTTAAATATCTTGTGTTTAACACATGTTCCAATAGTCCATATTCAGAGATTTAATAATTTCAGCATCAATAAGAATTAAATTAATCAATGAGATTTTCCTCCAATTAACACAACATGAATTATTCTTCCTTTCCATTAAATAGTAGTCTTAAAAAATAGTTCAAGAAATTATCCAAATGAATTACTTATCTAAACACCACATCTGTGGATTAATTTATTTTTTTGAGTGATATTTAACAATTGTGTAATGACCAGTACCATATTTATCATGTATCAATTTAAATCAATTCAATCCCCTCCTAATAAAAAAATTCAAAAGAGATATTTAATTACAATATTCATCAACTTCCCAAATCTTTGAGGGAAATTTAATCCCCCCATTTACATTTCTTTGGAATTATGTTAAATAGTACATGATCTCATCTCTGATATTTAATTACAATCTCCTCATTCCTCACTGAATATGGAATAACTATTTCCCTTTTACCCTTTAATCATTGAATATAAAAATAAATACATTATCCCCCCTTTGAAGTATTTTATCCTATATATTCTCCCAATTTGAAATAAAATTTATGGTAATGAATAACAAAAAATAAAATAGTAATCACTTACTGTACATTACGATATTGGTATGGAATATACTTTCACTAAAACTCTCATTATGTGGAACGTATCATTCACAATTTTCATTATAAATATATATATAACATTCACCAGTATTGAACCATATTCTTAATAAATCATACCACATTCCAAATTCACAACGATGAAGTGGTATATGAAAAAAATATTCTTTGACCTTTATTATTACACTAGATTCATTGAAACGTAATTTTCAATTTTAATATCACAACCAATTATCATGGATTTCAATCATTCGCCCACCTATCTTCAGGATATCACTTCATCTATGTCATATGTGTTATGAATTGGGGTATATAAAACCCTATTTTCAGTCTTATTTTTGCAAATTTGTGTTGGATCCTAATAAAACTAGTGAACTCTGTTTGATCGAAACTTCTTTATTTTTTATAAATAAAAAACATAGTTCTAGGAGAAATTAGAGTAGGGGCCTATCCATATTCCTTCATTATAAACATATTTAATATCTAATTCTAATACTTTTCATTTGGGAGAATTATTCAACATATTGTGTTTGTAGAATGTAAAAATGTTTTCATATTGACCAATGACCTTTTAATGTATATTATCATTTGGGAAGTGAGGTCCAAACATTTCACTTTCTTTTCATAAAAAATTATAATTTTAAAATACACAATAATAATGATTTAGTTTGTGTCATCTCTCTTGACATATATATTGTTTTTCATGATTCCTTTCACGAATTCCATATTCATTATATTTTTTATGTATTTAAATATCATGTGTGGGGAACTTGATTGAGTTCATAAAGTGATTTAGTCATTATAGATGCATGAGAACCACAAGTATCATGTATAAACGATTTTATTCTCAACATAATCCTCTTAGACAATTTCTCCATTGAATGTTATTTTATTTAAATAAATTTATATCACATTAAAATTTATTTTCACTTATATCACAATAGATATTTTTAACATTTCAATTCATATGGTTTGAGAAATGTTCCCATAAATGTCAATACCATAAATTTGAGACTATACCTTTCATAATATATGAGTCTTGTTCAATTTTACTGCTTTGTTATCATTTTTTATATCAAAAAACCCACTTAATCCAAAATCACATTCTTTTATTTCGGACATGACACTAATTTTAATGTTTCATTTTTTATTTGACTTGACTATTCTTTCATTGATACAACACAATCCTCATGATTTAATACCTCTTTAATATTACTTGTTTTAACATGTGTGATAAAGCTGAAATTATTGTAAATTTCTATAGTCTCAAGGTTTTCAGACCTTAGTTTCTATCTAAAAGTATTTTATCATGCTCAATATATTTTCTATTTATTTTGAACATATATTCCAATTTCAGATGATTTTTTTATCATTATAAATATTAGAATCACTATGGTAATTATGAAAATCATCTACAATATCTAAATCTCTCCCATGATGTCCAATAATTTCTGTATAAACAACTTTAATATCATTAATAATATTTAATGTTATTTTAAAGAATTTATATATTCTAAAACAATAATGTAATTTCTGATAATTATTTTCCTTATATTTTTGTTGAAATATCAACATCACCTTCAACTGAGTGTTTTTCCATAGAATATGTTGTCATCATATCTCTCATAAAAAATTATTAAATATATTCTTCTGATATAGATATAACATGGTCTAATAATTACCATTAAAATTACATGTTTTGATTCGTGACAAACAATATATTATAATGTTTGTTATTAAATTTCGTTGGAATAAAAACATGTTGTGAATATAGAAAGTCATAGTTGTGGGTTTTCTCCAAAAGTTCATCAGGGTCTCATTCACCATTAACATGGTTGTCCCCATTTCCAACAAGATTTTGTTATTCTACTCAACCATTATATTTTATTACATTGTGTATTCAAGAATTATTTTATTCTTGTCAAAATATTTTTCAAATTATCCATTTTTTAATTTAGTTTCATTTTGAACTGGAATCATTGGAGAGAACAACCCATTGGATTTTCAACACACCTTTAAAAGTTCACAAAACAAACCAAATAATTTTATTTTAATGACATAAAATTTTAATATATTATATAAATAAAAGCATTAATAAAATTAATGAAATACTTATCAACATAGATTTACCTCAAGATCATATTACCAAACACATTAGAGTGTATTAGTTGGAGATGGTTCTTTATTTTGATATATTCTATAATGTGTATCTGATTCAATATTTTTTCCTTTCTGATATGTGTCAAATGTTTTGTGTTTCTCACAATCCACATATAGTAAATTCCTCACTATTACATATTTTGAAAACTTATCAATTTTCTTTATACTAAAATGGACATATATTCTATGTAAATGATAATTTAAAATTAATGAATTCATTGAACAACTATTTTGATAATTTTAAATTTGAAATATAATTGAACTTGTTTATTGTACCCTCAGGATAACCGTTCAATAATTTAATATCCTTATAGAAAATCCTCTATTATTAATGGTCACCACATTCCCATTATTCCAATGTTGATAATCACAAAAAAAAAGTGCCCATATCCAACAACAAATAGTATCATTAAATTTTTTTCCCTATCATTTTTTTGAAAAATACTTATCCTCCTTTGAAATTGTGTTATCCATTATTTTCAAAATATAAAATACCACCATCCAATAATTGGATTTAGTTCATGTGTTTATTTTTGTTAGTTTGGTATAATGATTATCCAAAATCATTTATATAAGGATTTATTCTTTTCAATAATATTTACGTCTCATGAACAACTATGGATTTTATATAACTCCCCCTCTTAATAAATTATAAGTTCTCCTTCATCTCAAATTACTCCTATATCATTCTGATACACCATTTATGAATATTTAGGGGTGATAACACCTATGAAATGTTTTTGTTATAGAATAAAATGAAATATAAAATTATATAATATCATTCTTATATTTTAGTGGCTAGAATTGTAGAACACCATACTAAAATCCACGTAAATCATAGCCTTTTTTGATTGGGGATGTTATAAACTATACCAATCATTTTTTATTTTTGTCAAAATAATCTATATCTTCACCATTATACTTAAAAGATAAATCTCCTCAAGTAGAAATAAAATTAATGAAAATATACCTTTTTTATCTTCCAATGATTTGAAATACACAACTCCCTTTCCACTTTTGAATGCATAGAAAAATCACCATTTTCATTGTATTTGATCTTATACTTCTCTTTAACATTATTTTTCCACTAAATCTCAATTTGTTTGGATTTTCTACACTACCACTTGTATTTAACACTGGTTTTTTTCTCCTTGTTAGGTGAATTGATTACCATATTATCATTCTTTTCACTACTACAACCATTTTTAATGTAAGAATGAGTGTGTTAAATAATAGCTCATGGAACACTAGGATAATATCCATTTTTCATTGTATCATCAATAACATTATTAGATGATTTGGAATAATTGACAACTTCTTTGATAAAAGTGTCAAGCTTATTGTGAGTTAGTATCATTGAATATTTAGCATAACCAACTTTTAATCAATATACAAAACCTCATTGTTCAATAAAATTATATTTTTAATAGTGATGTCGATAATCAAATGTCTTACTTGATTTATTTTATTTAGATAACCCATATTTCATAAATATATAGTTACATGTTATCTATCTCCTTCAATTTTGGAGTATCAAATGATTTTATAAGAGATTAATTCTTCTCCATCAAATATTTTTTTAGTTTACTGATTTCCTTCCTATTTCACACAATCTCCATCTTCAATTAGAATAATTTTGGAATATCCTTATCACTAATATTTCCACACTATTACCTAATTCTTTACAATAGTAATCATTAATATGATTCAATTTTTCTATAAACTATTAGGATCTTCATTATATGAATCCTTCACTTTTTTTACTATTTTTTACAAGACTTAATCATGATTAAGGGACTAGATGAAGCCATGTTTAAGGGCTTGATGAGCTTTATTAATAGAGATAATTATTTTAATTAAATGTTTTAGTTTATAGAAATAATGGTTACTATTCAGAATTTTCCACTTTAAATAATATGGTTTTGATATGTATGAGTAATTAAATTATTCTCTAAAACTCTAAAATTGAAATGATAATCAATGTAAATGATACACATTTCAATACTAAAACTCAAGATTATGAAATGTTTATGGTATGGCCTTTAAAATTGGAATACATATTCTCTTAGGAAAAAATTTGAACAACCATTCTCCTTATCACAACTTTATCCTACAAACATCACAAAATTTTTAAATGACGAGTTATGGGTATTGTCAATATAAGATGAATCCAATCAGTTTGAAATAAATAAAGTTAGGAAACAAGTTGGAAGGCCTAACGACTTCCTAACTGTTGCAACTAAAATGGTTTTTAGAGAAAATATACATGATATTGGTATTATAATTATAAATGAAGGTAGATTGGTTTCGTGACGGTATAGTCAAATGAAAGTTATTGACTATAAAGAAACCATTACACCAATATCTTGAATTGAAGCTATGATAATGTATCTTTCCTATATAATACATTTTATTTTAAATCATATCAAATGGTTTTCAAGATTGAATTAATAAATGCTAATATAAATGACAATAAATTATTTAAAAACCCATTCATTTTAAAACAAACACTTTTCAAAGCATGATTAATAAATTTCAATTCTTAATATGGTTTAAAACAATATCATAGTGTTTGGTGTGATAGGGTTATCTCATTTTTTTCTAATGGTTTTTATCAGTGATATTATAACCGTACACTATTTATGAAATGAAATAGAATATATATTTTAGTAGTAAAAATTTATGTTCATGATATAATCTTGTATCGTCAATAAATTCATCGTGCACTAAATTTTGAAAAATGATGTAAAATGGATTTTATATGATATTGATGGGTGATTTAAAATTATTTCATTGATTGTAAATATTTTAATATAATTATGGGACTATTTAAAATCAAATAAATTACACCAATGATCATTTGAAACTAATTTTCTTGGATCATACTATTGCTAGTGATACTTTCATGAGTAAAAACTGTAAAGTAGATTTTGATGGAACTAAGACACTAATTGATCAAACCACTTAAAGAGGCGTAATATGATTTTTGATATACATAACTAATATCCAATATGATATAATTTTTAATGTTTACTTACGTTCAAATATTCAATAAATTAGAAAAAACTCACATTTAAATTCAATGGTAATAATTTTTAAATAACTAAAAAATACAACCAATTCAAAAAAAATTACCCTAGTGGGTAGGCATTTTATTTAGTGAGTTATTTAGATGAAAATTTGGATCATTGTAAATTAGATATAATATTTAACTATGGATCATTTCATTATTTTAGAAGGTCTCTAGTTTTATGGTGTACTTTTAAATGTGATTTCATTTCATTATCCACTAATAATCTTGAATGCATAGCTGTTGGTAGTTGTTGTGAAAATATTTTTTGTATGAGACACACTTTACTAGGATATGTATATTAATTTCAACATGTCCGAATCAATTATTATAATACATGTTCCTAAAATATCTATAAGCTGTATATATTTCATTAATGGACAAAACATATTGATATATGACATTACCTTTTGAGATATCATTTTCAAAAATGTAATATAACTCTTGAATTAATTGGTAATGAACATCATCTTGAAAATATATTACCAAAACCATTTAATTTTGAGAGAATGATCTATATTAAAAATTAATATGGAATGATATATTTCACTTAGTCTTCTATTCATGGATGTTTATTATTTATGGTAAAATCAATTTACAAAGCCATGCTTCAAAAGATCTATTACCATGAGCTTTTTCAACCATGAATGTGATACCACGACTCTTCTACCATTACATGCAATTTTTTTGATCTTCTGTTGGTTTAATACCATGACTAAGGTATCATTGTATCCTAATTCTTTTATGATACTATTTGGTCCTCTCATTTCTATGCTATCATAGGATCTAAGGTTTGGATTGTACAGTAAGCATGAAGTTGTGGGAACATAGCATTATCATTATGACATTATAACTGACTGTCCCAATTGCTACCACTTGTATATATTTTTAATTCAAGTTAGTATTTATCTTGAAATTTCTTTTCTCAATATTATATTTATCTAAATATAATGTAATAATTAATTAATGTTAAAAATAACCAAATTTGAGTTTGAATTACAAATTCTCTTACATGCTCACTTTTAAACCTCCTCCCTTTCTCTCTAAACCCATGAACCATCACCATAAACCTACAACCATTAAATTTATGTGAAAATTTTGTGATTAAATCATCCTCAAGTATTTTCAAATGATTCATGTCCTGTAAAAAGATATTGAGGAGAATCATGACTTCATTTTGAACCAAATAATCCACATCTATTATATCATGTTGTTATTCAAAAGAATTAAATATAAGTTGTTTTCCTATCTGGAAGAAATTTTCTTATGCAGAATATCATTCAAGGCTAGGGATCAGAAGAATGGTTTTAGGAATGATAGAAATTTCTACTGTATGTTGTTTTATAATTTCTACCTGCATATAAAATAACAATTTCAAGATAATAAGGACGTTATCAAAATGATATTTGATAGAAAATATCATGGGTATTATTCTCAACAATGAGATAAGTGCTTAAAAGTTCCTTATATAGGTATATATAAATATTAACAAGGATCATTTCCTATCAATCATGAGAATTTTTTGAATTACACAAATCTTGTAATGCTCTCTAGGAATGCTACTATTCACAGACTAGTTGCAATGGAAATAGATGGATAATGATATTTTTCGTTCATGTTCACCCAACATAAATTTTTTCCTATGATAATGGACTTAATAATTATTAGGTATCAAGATATATCCTCATTGATTATTGTGAAAAGAGACACTACTATACAAACTGAATATATCTCTAATTTATAAATATGGCTATAGGGCACAAAACAATTGTTATATGTTATAGCCATGGTTCGGCCGGTCGTGGCTCTTATTAGGGTGAAAACAGGACCACAACTATAGACACAATTGGAAACCGTGGCTATAGACCTATATCCATAGTTTAAACTATGGTTGTAGGTCTATATACTTAGTTTCCATTGTGGATGTACACCTATTTCCATGGTTTCCTACACTGGCTATGGGTAATTATATTCTAATCTATTTACATGGTTTGAAAGTATGTATATAGGTCTATATCCACAGTTTCTTCCATGAATGTAAACCTATATCCATGGTTTTCAACTATATTTATAGGTAATTATATTTTAATACATAGTCATAGTTGGAAACCAGGGAATCAATCCAATAACCACATTTTTACCATGGTAACACCACAATAGCCACAGTTTTTTACCGTGACTAATGGTTTTTCTACATTGGAATATATCCATAGTTACGACCTATCACTACAGCTATTCTTCTATAGTGAAAAGTGTGGATACTGGTATATTTTCACAGTTTCAAACCATGGCATGAGATTTTCCCACCATACCGAGTAACATCTTGCCTCCTTTCCACTCCCATAGAAACATAGAGACACCATAATGAAATAATACAATATATATATATATAAATAGATAAACCACAATAGAATTCATTATAATAATAATAATTAAACATAAGTAAAAAAATAAAATTAAACATATATACAAATGAATACTGATGTATATATAAAAATTGAGCCTCAATAATAGTATCATCAGAACTATGAAAACCCCCATCCACAACTCCAATAGAAACACCATCACA
Source organism: Viscum album (assembly GCA_963277665.1). Lineage (NCBI taxonomy): Eukaryota > Viridiplantae > Streptophyta > Magnoliopsida > Santalales > Viscaceae > Viscum > Viscum album. Next base: position 1,442,951,310 of record OY728159.1, read on the forward strand.
GTCACCAACTAGCCCAGGTACCCTGTTAACCCGATAACTGAGATGGCCCTGACATAACCTGAAAGGAATTCCCCATCCGCACGGGTTGGAAACTACCATATGGAATCATAAAACAGACAAGTGGGAACAATTTTTTCACAAGAATGTGGAAGAAAAAGAGAACATGGTAGTTGTCATAATAAAAGATACTCTATTGGGAGTGAAGTAACAGAATACAATAAGGAATAAAAAGCCCAAAGTACAACAACCCAAGTACTAGAATGAGAAAACAACCCCTAGGTCCCTAGGGAAACAACAAGAAAAGGTCAAAGCTCAATAGCTGGATCCACCTCCATGATATCCCTTCCATTTTCTCGAACGTGGCATGAGAAAGTCTAGAAACGCCAAAAGGAAAAATTGGTGTGTGGGCCTTTCTCCAGTAGGACACCACCAATGATTCTATAACAGATTCCAAATATAGATTATCCAAAGAAAATATTTAAATTTTCAAATAAATGGGTTTGTCAGTTCAAAAGCATATTTAAAAAAACATTCTATACATTTTCAAAATGATGAAAAAATACTTAAAGAAAAGGCATTAAAAATGATGAAATATTTATAAAACAATTGATTAAATAATACAGTTACATACAGTAGTTCATGTAAAATGAGAAGGCATATGAGCAGTTCAATCATTGGCATACATTTATATGACAATTATAAATAAACAAGGGAGCAACATGGTCATCATGAAAAAGGTATTATAATGTTGACCGGATATAGGATTCCAAAATCTCTAAGTGAACATAGAAAAAAATGTATACACATGTCCCTATGACATTGGCCAAAGGAGACTTTTCAGCAACCCATCAGGGGTGTGACCCACCGCAAGTATGTTTTAGAATGTAGTCGTAGCATAGAGTGTATCCGAATAACTCACTATGTACCTAAGGCTTCCATGTGATCTTATATGATGGGTGAAATATTTTTAGATTGCTCAAAAATACAATCAATCCCATTCTTCCATCTCAGATGTTCCAATTCATTTCAATTTAAATCCAAAAGAGGTTTTATTAAAAAACATTAATTTTCAGAAGATTAAACCACTGGGTTTCTATCCAATCATTTTAAATCATTATCGCCATTTTTAAATCCATTCAAAACAAATTCCATCATTACACAATTTATTTCCACAATTAAATTCATTAATTTAAATGAAGAAATTTCCTTCTAATCCACAATTTAAATTAATCAATTTAAATCATCCAATTTCAATTAACACACCCCATTCAATGGAATTGGGTGTTTCCAAATTTTCATGTCAAAACCATTTCAAAAATCTTGATTTACTGGAATGAGGTTTTTATCAATTTAATTGAAAGAAGATTTGAGTAATTGAATTTAAATCAATAGTTTAAATAAATCAAGCAATACATAAATAATATATTTCGCTATTCATAATGGAAAAATCAACCTCAAGGTCATCGATATCAACCAAAAAGATAAACCACCCTATGTGGTTCAATACAACTTCTAACAGTCTTAATAAAGAAAACGTCGACACACCAAAGTTCGATGTTCGTCAAGGTTTCCTACAACCAAAACATATTTTTTATTTCAAAATTAAAATATTACATGTGATTACATTTTATCTCTCCTGGATAATATATATATTATCATTTTCTATTAATGCATACAATAATAATAAATAAACTATTAGAATAATTATAGACCTTGTTAGATAATTATATTCCCCTATTTTAATCACATGAAAATAAAAGAATATATGAAATTACATTTTCTCTCTCGTGGATAATCCTTGGATTATCGTTTTACGTTAACTCATGAAATCACAAGAAATATCCATATTGATAATTATAAATCTAATTCAATAACTGTATCCCTCTATTTTATTTCTCAAGGAAATAAAATATTACATGGGAATACATTTTATCGTTCATGGATAATTGAAAAGTATTGATTAAAATATTGCATACGATAATATTTTATCGCTTTTGGATAATTTCCAAATTATCATTTTTATTATCACATGAGATAATTGTTCCAACCTCCTTGATAAAATTCTAAATAATCATTTTATGTTAATGAATATGTTCACAATATTTTCCTCAAAATAATTATAAACCACATTCGATATTATAATATCTTCAAAATAAAATGGTCAGACATGTGGTAGTCCATTATAATTATTCATATATATTTTAAATAAATATAATTCAGTAAAATCTTATAATAATTATAATTTTCAAATACCACTATTATCTAACGATTATTAATTATAATTATCATCTGATAATTATTAATAATTATCCTTTCAAGGAGAATATGAAATTATCATTTGGTGGTTCTTCATAATTATTATTCGACAATTTTAAATATTTATCAATCTATAATACAAATAATTATTTATTTAAAAAAACCTATTTAAAATGTGAAAAAGCGGTTTAATTGAAACCTCACTATCTTCCAAACAAAATTATTATTTTTATTTTGTTCGTTGAGATGAATTCATTGATGCCGACAGCGGGTAAAACTGACCAATATCATGAAAGTTATTTATGATAGAAGATTGAATTTATAAAAATATAATAAATAATAAAAATAGTAGCATAACTCTCACGCAATAGAACCACACCCAAAAGGAGGAAGAAATTGTGGGTCGATGGATGTGAATTAGATCAAGCAAGACTTACTACCACATGAGAGGAAGATCCATATTGCATTAACTATACGATATTGAGAAATAGATAAGGGCAAGGTGTTTGTAGATTTTAAGAACCCAAAAAACCCAGGTTTGAGAACCCTCATTTAAAAAATTATATTCAATATGTGATTCAATATAAATTTAATGACAGAGTTATTAATTACGTCACAGTAACGGATAAAAACATTGATGAAATGAGAGGTTTTTAAATTCGAATGCCTCTTTAATGGAGGATGTGAACGTGGAGAAGTTGAAAGAGATAAAAAATGTGAAATTCCATTGAATTTCATTAAATATGGATTAATCATTAAATTAATAAAATTATTTATTTATCTTAATAATTAAATAACACCAATAATCTGTTGCACATTAAATTTATACCCCGTCTAGGCTAAACACCTCATTCTAGACACAATAGTAGTCATGGATTTCTCAAAATATTAACAGTTTAAGAGATATTAATTATTTTATAAAGAAAAATCAGAATAATTAATTAATTAAAATAAAAAGTGTTTTTTTGCAAGTGAGGAATCCAAATGACCAATGCTTAGAAATGTTATACCTTGTTTAGTGTAAACCCCTTATTCTAGAAATATTGGTGGTCTCATATTTTTTATTCGACGCACCATTTAAGAGATATTTAATTTTTCAATAAATAATATATTAAATATTATGTAAAAACATTCTCTCATGAGCGAGGCATCCAAAATTATGGCACCTTCGAATGTTTTACCCCACCTAGGGTAAACACCATATTCCCAACAATACCATGGTTTCCAATATTTCATACGACCAATCATTTTGGAGTTATTAAATTATTTTAAATTAATTTCCCATGTTTAAAAATATATATTTAATATTTTGATTATGTCCTCCCCGAGACTTTTCAGACCTCGAAAACTCATATTTAATCAGTGTTTAACTCAATGAAATATATAACCGAATATTCCAAATTATTAATTGTTCATTTTACCATTACGTGATGTGTTTAACAAAAATGAAACCATTCAATAATAAACCATTTTTTTCTATTTAATGTAATAATAATTTTACATAATATGTTTTAGGAATTTTGAAATAGAAATGAGGTGTTACAACCTCCCCACAATAAGATGTTTTTGTCCCCAAAAATCATACGAAGAAGCCTCTATTTCAAAAGAGACAATGCCACTATTCACTCGTGAGTTCCTACCTCTCTCACATATCATGAGAATCAGAACCATACTACCATAGCATACAGACCAGAGGTATCGTCCTCCAATAAAGGACCTTGGCCTTAGAATAAACAACCCTGACTAGACATTTAGTTATAGATAAATCCAGTTCAATAAAAAGATCACTCCAACTCAATACATGATATGGATAAGAGAGATAATTTCACAGCTATGATACATGGAACGTGTTATGTATTAACATCAGCTGCGGTGGTAGTGAAAAATAGTAAGCAACTATCCTCACCTAATCAACAACCTTAAATGGTTGAACAATATGAGGAGCAATATTCCCTTGCCTCCCAAGCCGTCGATGACCCCACTAGGGTGAAACCATCAAGAATACATTATCACAAAAACTACTACTTCATGTCATAGAATGTATTTTTTCTTCCTGGGTGCATAACCCATTAAAATATATGGAAATCCCATATTATATCCTTCATTGTTACAAACGGCGCAACATAATAGTTTCGATAACACAGAACATTCTCTTTGGAGAGAAAACTCATGGAATTAGTCTCCGCACCATAAACAGAGTCTCAAATTCTTATAGAATTTGTTATAGTGCTTATGTTCTTGAAGAATCATTTCAATAAGAGAATATTTCAGAGAACCAGTACCTTTTATGGAAGAGAGAACCATGCCTCCCAAGGTGAATCACTTGGGTTAATAAACGATTTCTTAAGAAGATTTTCCAACTGGGACTATAGTTCCATTCAGTTCAGTTAGAGGCATTTGATAAGAATGAAAATAATCTGGTTGAGTACTGACATCACGTTAATGGAAGACTTAACCATTATTAGCCATGGTAAACCAAAAATATCATAAGGAAACAGAATGGGAAACACAATGGAAACAAGAGGAATATTACTACTCCAAATTAGAAGCAAACACTAATATAACCTTACCCAACTCTAAATAAGAATGTTTTCTCTTATCTACGTTGGGTTATTTTGTCCCTGAAATATAAGAGTCACACCACTAGGTCTGGTAATGTAGACCCATCAATGATAACAATCAATCTATTCGATATTGGAAACAATCCTATCCATCCAAAAAATGACGTCTAGTGATTTCTTGTTGAGTACCAGAAAACTCTAAGAATGTTTGATAAATGTTATAGGAAAGAAAAAAACGGGACTACAGAGACCCTTCTCTCAATTCATGCCAAGGGGTGTGGTGATATCCATTAGACAAGATAAAATCTCTATAGGTAGATTATGTATATTATCAATGTGGGTTGAAATAAATGAGTGAGATGCACCAATATCAAATAGACCAGTCACTAAAGACGAATCTATAGTAATGACACCTATCACAGTAGTTGGACCTATATCAGTTTCCTCTGGTGACTCTTTCACTGCATGATGAAGCTTCGTTATGGATGTGTATGGGTGGAAGCCTTTTGTACGTGATGGATTTGATTACCCCCACCGTTTTTATGGTTCTGATGATCTCACCTGAACTAGATTTGGATCCACAAAATGATTTCATCACTATAGTTCAGCAACATCCTCCTCCTTGGTCCGATTTTCATATCTTCTCAGGGGAATTTACTTACATAACATCATCCTTCAATAAGAAGACATTAGATTAACTCTTAAACTAAGGAAAGATGGACATAATTCTTAATAGAAGAAACAAAAAAGATTTGGTTTCCACTCTATCCAAATCACAATAGGGAAAGGATTGGAACTACACCACAAGATGTATTTACCTAACCACCCTTGGTGACATAAGGTTCATTACAGTGAGAGCTAGTGAGGAACTCAATCACTACTACCTCTAATGTCCCTAAAAGAATACTCAAATGAATACTATCATCTGGGCAAGATTCTTAAACTCATGTTGATAACATTTTGTCACAAACCTGCCCAGGTATGTTGGTATCCCAATAATCGAGCCGACCTAGAAAAATCATGAAGAGTGTTTTTGATCCACATGTAGAAGTGACTTGCACATGACATCACATAAAATACCAGTGGGAATGATTTTTCCATACGAATTGTGAAGTAAAATAAAAAAATGATGTATGCATAACAAAAGAAACACCACTATGAGTGAAGTACCAGAATAAAGCAATGAATAAAAAGCCAAAATTACTATAACCCATTTACAAAAAATGTGAAAACAACCCTATGGTTCCTAAGGAAACAACTCACCAAGACCAAAGCTCAACATCTGGATCCACCTCCAAGAGATCCCTTCCCATTGCTCGAACTTAGAAGGGGAATGTCTAAAATCAGCTGAAAGAAAAAATTAGGGTGTGACCCTAATCCCAGTATGATACCCCTATAGATTCCATAAAAAAAATCCAAATATAGATAGTCTAATGAAAATAAATCAATTTTTAAATAAATGGGTTTGGAAATTCAAAATCATATTTAAAGAAAACATGCAATACATTCACAAAATGATGAAAAAAATACTTTAAGAAAAATCATTACAAATGATGATATATTTCAATAAAAATGGATTAAATAAAATAGCTACATAAAATGGTTGATGCAAAATGATAAGGATTGTATGCAGTTCAAACACTCAGATATTTTTTTTATCAAATATAAATATATAAGTGAGCATCATTGTCTTCTACCAAAAGGTATGACATTATTAACCAGATATTTGATTCCACACTTTGTAAGTGACCTCATCAAAATTTGTATACAAACGTACCTATGACACAGGCCCAAGGAGAATCGTCACCAACCCGTCGGCGGTGTGACCCGCCACAAGTATGTTTTAGAATGTTGTCATAATATAGAGTGTATCCAAATAAATCAATAACTGCCTAAAGCATGCATATTGTATCATATTATGGGTGAACTATTTTTAGACTTCTTAAAAATAAAATCAATCCCATTATTCCATTTAAATAATTCCAATTCCTTTCCATTTGAAACCAAAACATGTATTATTAAAAAATATTCATTTTTCACAATATAAAACCATGAGGTTTTTATCAAATAATTTTATGCATTTTCGCCAGTTTGAAATCTATTCAAATCCAATACAATCATTACACAATTTATTTCCAAAATTAAATTCAATAATTTAATTGAAATCATTTCCATAAAATCCAAAATTTAAATGAAATAACGCAAATCATACAATTTCTGTAAACACACACAAATCAATGGAATTGGGTGTTTCAAAATTTCCATTCCAAAACCATTTTGAATATCTCGATTCACTTGAATAGTATTTTATCAATTTAATTGTAATATAATTGGAGTAATTGAATTTAAATAAACAATTTAAATAAATCAAGAAATACAAGAATAATCAATTTGGATAATAAGAATGGAACCACCAACCCCAAGTTCATCGATATCAACAACAATGATTAACCACCCTGTGTGGTCTAATACACCTTCTCACAATGTTAATAATGAAAACGTTGATGCACCAAAGTTTAATGTTCATCAAGGGGTCCTAGGAAAAAAACATCAATATTATTTCACAAGGAAGTAAAATATTACGTTGGATCAAATTTCCTATCTCTTGGATAATCTCTAGATTATCGTTTTATCATAATGCATGCAATCACAATATAAAATTATTGGAATAATTATAAACCATGTTTGATAGTAATATCCCTCTATTTTATTTTAGAAGAAAATAAAATATTACAGGTAATAACATTTTTTCCCTCATTGATAATATCCGGATTATCGTTTTCTATTAACACATGAAATCAAAAGAAATATCCATACGTATAATTTTAATGTTCATTCAAAAATTATATCTCTCTATTTTATTTCACTAGGGAATAAAATATTACATGATAATAAATTTTATCATTCATGGATAATTACAACATATGAATAAAAATATAACATAAAATAATATTTTATCTATCTTGGAAAATTTACAAATTATAATTTTGATTATCATATGCGATAATTTTTCCATCCTCCTTGATAAAATTTCAAAATTATCATTTTATGTCAATGAATATGTTCATGATATTTTCCTCAGAATAATTTTAAACAAAATTTGATATTATAATATCATTTAAAAAATGATAACGCATTTTTTAGTCCTTGTAATTAGTCATATATAATTAAAATAAATAAACATCTATAAATTCTTCTAATAATTATCATTTGGAAATCTCAAGATTATCTCACGATTATTCATGATAATTATCATTTGATTATTATTTATAATTTTTCTTTTAATAAAAAGAGGAAATTATCATTTGGTGATTCTTCATAATTATTATTCGATAATTTGAAATAATTATGTATTCATAAGACATGTAATTATTTATTTAAATAACCCATTCAAATGTGAAAAATAAGATTAATCAAATTCTTGATGACTTCGAACAATAATATTATTTTGATTATACCCATGGAGACAAATTCAACGACACTGACGGTGCATAAAACCGGCCAATATCGTGAAAGATAAATAAGATAGAAAATTGATTAATAAAATAATAATAATAAAAATAGCATACCTCCTACACACAAGAACCACTCCCAAAAAAGAGGAAGAAATTGTTGGCCACTGAATTTGAATTATATCAAGCCTGTCATACTACCACGTGTGAGGATAATCTGAATTTCATTAACTATACGAGATCGAGAAATATGGATTTTCAAGGGGTTTGCAGATTTTAAGATCCCTAAAAACACAGGTTTGAGAACCCCCATTTAAAACATTTTATTCAATCGTCGATTCAATAGAAACATAATGATGTAGTTCTTAATTTCTTGTCAGAAATGTATCGAAACTGAAATGGATTAAAATGGTGATGAAATAAGTGGTTTTGAACATAGAACACCTCTTCAATGGAGGATGTGAACGTGGATAAGATGAAGGAGGTAAAAAACCAAATTATATTTAATTTCATTAAATTATGATTAATAATAAAATTAATAAAATTAATTATTTAACAAAAAATGTAAATGGCACCAAACACTGGTTTCTCATTAAATTTATACCCCATATAGGGTAAACACATCATTTTAGATACAACGTTAATATCAGATGTATCAAATGATGAACTGTTTCACAGATATTAATGATTTATTAAAGAAATATTTGAAAAATTAATTAATATAAAATGTGTTACTTTTGTGAGAAAGGAATCCAAACACCCGATGCTTACAAATGTTATACCTATATAGGGTAAACCCCTCATTACAGACCCACTGTTCATCTCATATTTTTCATATGACACACTTTTTGGGAGATATTTATTTACTTTAAATAAATAATATATTAAATATTGATTAAAAACTTTCTCTCATGAGAGAGGAATTCAAGAGTCTGAATCCTTCGAATGTTATACCCCTACTAGGGTAAACACCACATTTCATACATAATAATGGTTTCAAATTTCTAACATGACAAACGATTTTGGAGTTATTCAATTATTTTAAATAAATTTCATGTGCCTAAAAAAATATATTTAATATTTTTATTTCGTCCTCCCCATGACTTTTTAGACCTCAAAAAACTCATAATTACTCAGTTCTTAACTCAAAAAATTATTTAATTGAATATTCCAGATTATTAATTGGGTGTTTTACCATTCCACGAAATGTTTTACAAAAACGAAAATTTTCATGAATTTTTTTTTCTTCCATTTAACGTAATGATAATTTAAATGAGAAGGGATAGGAATATCAAAACAACAACGAGGTTTTACAATCACCACATATAACACCAACAATATCACCATTATCATGAAAATCAGTATCAACATCGACATCATAAGACGTGACAGCATCCGCTTTAGAACTTTCTAGAGCATTAGAATCTACACAAACAGAACACATCAACCTCAAACATGCATCCAAAACAGTAGAAACATATAGTTTATTTTTAAGTAGTAGACATATCTTTAATTATATATTCATTTATCATCTTATTGTGTTTAGTATCTTATTCTAATTTTTGTGTATTTTTTGATTGAATCATTCATTTATTCCACTATAACCGTTCCTTAACTAATATTTGAGGAATTTTTTTTTCAGAATACCATTATCTAGATGGTGAAATTATCTTTATGAATCTATAATGAACTCTTCCATGATTCTTGTTTATTAAAAACAAATGTAGATGAGTGTTTGGGCCCAAAATTTGGGGGTTTTTTATACAATGCCTCCAATGAAATATGTTGAGTGATATATAACATATATAAAATTTATAGAATAATATAAAGAATTAAATTTAGTAAAAATAAAGGAAACTGAAATATACTTATAACAATATTCTGGGTGTTTTAATCTACCTCTCCAGCATCTCCCTTTTTCCAACATGTACAAAAAACGATAGAGTAAGGAACATAACCCTCAATATTCAGTACCATTTTCTAGAAAATGAAATGAAATAAATAAATGTTTAAACTAAATTAAATTACACTAAACCATGATTAAAATAATAATATTTGTCGTAATATACTATTTTAAGTCATACTATTTATTAAAAATCAATTTCCATGAAAAAAAATAAAACTAAGAAATCTTTTGATCTTTTGAGGCTTAATAAAAAGGTCACATTTTTTAAAATAAACTAGTACCTCAAAAATGATTATGATTTTTTAAATAATCTAAAAGAATTTTTTAAATGAACTCATAATAATATAAAATAATTATAGATTTTGAAAAATGTTTCATTTTTTGTCTATTTTTTATTAAAAAACATCAATTAAAACACAAAAACCAAAAAAAAATAAAACAAGGAAGCCCTTAGTTTCAACTCCCTTATAAATAATTTCTACTTAATCATCAATAAAAAATTAAAAATATCATGTATTTATTATGTAGAATAAAAAATGGTACATTATAGGCTTTATAAGAATGAGAGTAGATGACATGGACATTTCAAATATATCAATAGATTTAGGTATATGCAGTTCACACTATTATTTGAATTGATTTTAAAGGTACTGCTTTATGTGGGTAAAATATTTTCATCCCATGGGAATAAAGCACATGTATAAATAATGATGAAATATTCATTAGGAAGGGAAAAAATTTCCCTCACTATTTTATGGTAGTTTTATTTTCCTCTAACTCTATATTTTTTCATATTGATTCGTTTTAAAAACAAATTTGGTTTCACTAAAATTGAAAAATCTATTTTTTGTAGATTTGAATAGCTTATTTGTATTGGTATTTTTATAATAAGTTTATATATGTATGAATCAATAGATGAAAAATATGTTATTTTTTTGGATAGTATTTGACTATGATGTGGTTATATCCACTGTAAATACATTAATTTGTGCTACATAGTCATGATCCTTCATGTTGAGTCTCTAATTATTAAAATTTTAAATATTGTGGTGAAATATTTCTAGAAGAGTATATGTGTATTTTTTAATAACTCTATTGTGTTTTTTAGAATTTTGTGTTTTGTGAACATTGTGATGTTTAAACCTTTCTTGATTTAATTTAAATTATTTTCAAGATAATTTAATGTGGAATTTAATGATGAGAGTGAAATTTAATACTAATTTAAAATACAACATTTATTTTGTACTTTGTTCATTATTGATCTTGATTTTCTGATTGTGTGTCTCCTATTCATTTATGGCAATTTAAATGCTTAAATTCAAGAATAGATAAAAAATAATTATAACAAATCATCATGTCATAATGAACTATCTGGTTTGGAGTTAAATATGTATTGTAAGAGATATAGGATCATATGAATTATGTTTTTGTTTCACATCATATGAATTAGTTGTAAAACACTCATCATATGTTGTTTGTCATATGAATTTCAAGATAAGATGATCATATATAATCCAAATTTCTACGACACTAATATGTAGATTCCATGTTGTTGTGGTCATTGTTTCAAAACATCACAAAAATAATAATCATGATTATCGCTTGCGATGGAAGAAATGCCATGAAGAACTATGTTTTTGTAACCATAAATTATGGCGAACCCATGTGAACAATATAAATGTATAGATAAAATGAAAATGTGGAAAAATTATAATATATAGATTCTATGGATTCAAAAATGAATTTGTTGAGATTTTTTATGGAATGATTTGATGATATGAATATGGGAAATTATTTATACTTGTATTAATTAAAATCAATATGAAGTTAAAAAATAAAGGAAAGAAAATGTATTTTATGTTTTGGAGAAGAAATAATATTAAGGATTTTTATTCATATAAAATGTTGGTATTTTAAGATGACACATTCATGTGGTACTGTGAATAAAAAATAATTATGGGATGGTGATTATAACCCAACAATGATATATATATATATTTCTATTTGTTGAAAAGGTTATATTTCTATTCTATGAAAAAGAACCTAATATCTCAATAGAAGAACAACAACTGTACCTAATGTCAAGAAATCATTGAGTATCAAAGTGAAGAGGAAGTGAGGCATTGATGTCTTTGATTACCTGAATAAATAATGAAGAATATGCAGTGCAAATTTCTATACCCTAAACTAGGATAAAAAGAACTAAATTATTTATGAATTGGTGAAATAAGAATGAGAAAATGGGAAAGAGGAATGATAATACGATTTCTATACAGTCAATATTGGCATAGAGGTGGAAGAATATATATGAATGAAAGAGAAGAATATATATGTGCTTGTATGCTGCTATACAAGTAATAAAGAGAGGGAATACAATGTTGAAGCACATAATATTCATCATATAGTGTAAGAGAAACCTGTGGGGGGGACCAATGTAATATTGATAGATTAAAGTAAAAAAATGAGTTTCAATGATTTATATTTTTCATTGGAGGTCACATGATTAATTTAATTGGGTATTGTGATTGTAGATTTTTTCACATTAAGATAGAGTATAGGCCTTTCATTTCAAAGGGAAACACTGTAAATTACAATTCCATATAGTGTGATCAGTCCTGAACAATGTAACGGTAAGAAAATAACTATTGATATTAGATTCATATGTACCATCTATTTTTAAATATTCTAAATATTCAGAATCTTTTTCAGAAATGATTTATGGTAAAATTTAAAATAATTATTAACATAGATGAATAAAAGTTATAATAATTATACATCCATGTCATTGGTTGATAGTTTACGAATATTGATTTCAATTTCCCCAGAAGAGGCCCAACCATCCAAAGTAAATTAGGAACAATAGAATTCTCGATAGTTTAGAAAATAAAAACACTAATAATTGAAAAGGACATTTATTTTAGGTAATTATTGGTACTATAGAATATTTTGGAATAATATATTGGATTTTTTTTGTATAATCCATAGATCCTAAATTCCAAATGGAACACCATTTGAATATTTTAAATGTTAAATTTCCTTTTCATTTTAGGATTATGGAGTGAAGCATGTCTAGGAGTATGAATTTATTTTATTGAACTCTTATTAATATTTTTGTATAATTTATCCTAAAAATTAGGTAATAAACTTCATTAAGAAAAATTAAATAAGTAATTTATATGTTAAAAATAATAATTAGATAAATGATTATATATATAAATATAAATTGATTCCTTATACTTTGGAATCTTCAAATAGTTGACCATCTCTCTATAATTTGGTATTGTTATATCATGAATGATAGGTATGTATTCAAGAATCATTTAAAATATCTATTTACAACCAACATACAAGTCATACTTGTACTCTTGAAACATATCACATTATTCCATTAACCTTGCGGCCTTGTCATTTTTTCAGTTATTAAAATTATATCGTATATGAATTAGAAGAAATATTTATTTCTAAAATATTATAAATTAGTATATATAAAATATGATTAAAATGGCATAACCAAATAACATCCAATTAATTGTTATTTATTTATCATCCAACTTAACTCTAACTTATTGGTGGAATAATAATGATATTACTATATTAGGAAGGTGTTCCCGTAAATATTTTACATTACTGACATTTTGATCCACTTATAGAAATGATCTCATTGTATTAAACCTTGATATACATTTGGTTATTCTTGACCTCTCACATTTTTATGAGGCCTCATTTTATGGTAGAGGATTTAGCTAATAATGATATAATAATTAGTAAAATAATATAATATAAATGAATTTATCATTAACAACTATCCCTATTTTTAAAACATATACCTATAGTTGATGGATATTCTTACCCATGAAGTGTTTTGTCGAGAAGAGGTGGAGTATCCTCTCTTATATGAGGGATATCTATAATAGGAGTTTTCAGAATATTCAATGATGACAAGTGTACTGATGGAGGGATAAAACCAGATGGATATCCCTGTACAAATGAGGGAGGATATGTATATAGATTTGGAAGTGGGATATATGGGGGAGCAGTTTCATGTACAGTGGATACTGGGAATAGAAGATAAGGAGGGTTGAGAGCCTGATAAATACCATATTTCGTGGGTGTGGGTGTCATTGGATATGGAAAAGATGGGTATAGAAAATATGAATATGGAATAATTAGAGGACGACCTCTTTATGACCAAAGTAGGATAAAGGGAGACTAAAGTAAATGTCCTTCTCGTGACTGAAGTGGAATTTTTGTAGGCTGAACCATATAATTGATTATACCAGTACCCCTCACCATAAAATCAACATCAAAAACATAATCTAACCACCCCCTAAATAAAGTATCCTAATATAACATGGATTATTATATAAAACAAATGATAAAAATATATGTAATATAAAAGAACATAATATCCAAACATCAATTCAACTTATATTATGGACCTGTGGATACCTGGTTAAATATAAAATATGTTGTTCATATATTAGTATTCTTCTTCTTCAAACATCATCATAACCATAAATTTCTTCATAGAATTTAAAAATAGCATTCTATGATAAATTTAAATAAGTAAAATTTTAAATAATAAAATAGTAACATTAAACAAGAACCAAGGAGAATAAACATTTTAAGATCATATTTTCATGGATCTTTATATGATTTTATAAAATCCTGGTTTGTTTATATATTTTTGGTAGTTCTGGTTGAGATTTTATTAGATTTCCATGTATTAATATACATGTATGAGAATTTTTCTGGCCAACACTACTCTTATTGAACCTCATATTGTTTGGGGTAGTTGGGATTCCCATCTCTCTATGATGACCCTTGATTTCAACTATTTCTTGATATATTTTATTATTAATTATTTAGATTTTAAATTGATATTCAACGAGTTATTTTAAGAAACATAATTTTTGGGAGAAAAAAAAGAAAAGGACACCATGTTTTAAATGTTATTATGTATGGATTAGAAATCAGTGCACATTAATTAATACTAGATCTAAACAACATCTAATTGAAATTTGACGTGACTAATGAATTTAATTTTGGGTTATTTCTTGATAATATTAGGACTCAACAACACATTTCATTATTCTATAATATCAGTGAACATATTTATATCATTAATTTGTAGTTTCATTGTGATTGGGAATCAACTGTACATGAACTGGAGGGTGAATGAATCTCTCAGTGCCCTAATTGATATATGTAATTTATGTTAATTTTAAAAAAATAAATTCCAAATAAATTATAAAAATGATTTTGAAACTATTATTTTTTTGGAGACCAAATTGAAATTTTCAGAATCTTTGTGATTAATAGTTTATGTGAAATAGAGTTTTTATTCATCACACTACTGATAGAAAAATATCACAAATTCATGAACTTAGGGAAGGCCTTTTATTTATATACATTCCCTTCCAATTATTTTTAATGATAGGTAATATGGATCATGTTTTTTTTGAACTTATTTTTTTCTTCTAAAACCAATCATCCCACAATTACTTATATGATTGTGTGTTGTCATATTTGTCAACTACCATGACTGGTAGTTTTTATCACCTTGATCTATATTTTTGATAATTATCATATGTATACAAAATTTTATTAGAACAATTAAATTAAATTTTCTAGATACCACCCAATTTTTTTCATATCCTATAAAGTTATAGATTCAAAATTTTCATCTTTTTTTGTTTCATGAAGAATCACCATTACTATATTCATTATAAAATACATAATATCTACTGTACCTGTGTAGTAAACATTTTTATTCACTAAGACATCAACTCCCATCAGATGGGTCATTTTCAACCACTAATTTTTTTTGGATGTTTATAAAATATAGATATAAGAACTTATCTAAACAATTTCTAAGTAACATTAATTAGAAACATAAGAGGTTTGACTTTCATTAAAAAAATCTAGTTTCTTTATCTTAATTTATTTTAAATTTGAACCAACTACCAGGTAAAAATGTATCAATTTCTCCAAAATTTTATAACTCTCATGTTATTATGTGGTGTTGGAAGGATGATATCATTCATAATCAAATAATTTGGAATGTTTGGAAACATTATACATATTTCATTATAAAAAAATCACCTGGTATGGTTTTATATTTCAGAAATTGTGCCATCTACAAATTTGTGATTTTTTTAAATTTTTAATATTCTATATAGTTGTTTTTAGTTTTAATTCTCCAATACCCAGGATGTTTTAAAACCACAATGTACAATAAAAAATCACCCAAGATGTTATGTTCCAATCAAGCCCCACCACCCCAACCGGTACTTGATTATAAACCATAAAATTATATGGTCTTGGGAACATCACATGATCTCCAAAAAATTTTAGATAGTATTTGGGGTCTAACAAGTTCCTTTGGGGTATACTTTACCCGCATCACACAAAATGACTATGTAGTAGTAAATAAAGGTGTTGTGGACCCCTGAATGTAACATACAAAACACAAATGAAACATTTTCACAAGTAACAATATTCATACTAAAAACCATCCAACTGGATCAAGGTGAAAATTTGGACTAATCAAGAATATGACCATACATATATAACATTCAATCAATTTAAAAAACAATTATACATTCCAAAAATTGTGAATGTGTCAAAATAGTGGAATTTTGTTGAATCAAGTATTTTGTCCAATCAATGTTTGATTAGATATGTTTCTAAACCAATCAAATATTATATACAACAACCAAATCCTGGGAATACATACATATAAAATTTATTTTTCCAATAGTTCTTTGTACCGGTTTTTTCTAATGTTGTTTTTTTGTTATCTCCATCCTATTGGTTAAATAATTTTTAGTCCTAGCCCAATGTGAAAACATATAAATCCTCAGTTGTTTGGGAATTATCACAATATGGAAGGATAATTAATTACTATTTAAAATGTTTCTATTACACATTTGTTTAATCAATGAATTAGAGTAATGTTTGAAAATAGGGGAGTCCACTGTTGAATTATCTTCTCTAGTTAATGGGATTAATTCTATCCTTATAAAATTTTTCACTATGCCTTTATATAAATGTGATGTGTATTGAGACTTAATTTCCATCATAGGTTTTCAGTTTCATTTAGACCTACTATGTCATGATCTTAGTGTTAATAATATATTTAATTGAATATGGAAATATCATGAGTATATATTTTAGATCCTCCATTAGTATAATTATTTCAACCTTTATTGGAATATACATAAAGAATTGTCTATGAATTAACTTTTTTTGGTTTCTCTAGGTGAAGTGGTATTGAGACTTATATAACCACCCATATATGAGGAATAAATATTGAATGTTATGAACATGACCTGCAAATTTTCATTTTGATATCTTGACTCTACTATTAATCAAAAATAATATTCCATGAACACAAAAAATTAGTATTTCATTTCAAAATGTATTGTGTATAGTCAGATATTTGATATTTTTATTTCATAATCAACACATTATCTAAAATATCACAGCATATATTGTGTAATTTAATGGATCAGGGTGAGGGATAATAGTTAATTTCATATCATGTATAAAATTATAAAAAATACATTCAATATTAAAATAAAATCATGTAAATATGTAAAAATGTGTCAATTCTTTGTGTGATTTATGACAATTTATGGTTCACTATATGCTCAAACAATTTAATCATCTATTCCATCAAATGAAATATTTGAATAAATATCGACAAGTACATCCAAAACATCATTAAAATCTATTCCTTCATCAATCATATTTCTAGGAATTTCATCAATAATTATAGAAATTGGTTATTTTAATGGGTTATTTACATAAAACACATGTCTTCCTTATAATGAATGAATATAAGGTTCATCTATATGAAGTTGTTAGTTCATATCAATCAATCTAAATCTGTTGTTATCTATATAAATGACTTGTCAGGTCATTGACTTTGACCAATTGTATTTCATCATTGTGGGATGACAAGATGAATATTAATGTAAAAAAATGATTCTTTTGAAAATACCTTAATAAGATATATTTTGTGATCAATATTTCATGTATGATATACTCAGAAGAAAATTTATTTTTACACATATCATGACACCATCATGATTTGTTACCTTTTATATTTCAAAACTATTTATAATTAATTTAAATCCATTGACAATGATTTCCTTATAAAGATGTACCACATTGTTTTGACCAAAGGACCACACTCTTATTAATTCTAATACATTAATTATTGGTAAAGTGAGAACATTGAATATACCAAAATAAGATATTAAGTAGATGTGTTTGATTATATTTTGAGTAAAAAGGGAATCTATTACCCTTGATTTTAACTAAGCAGTAAATTAATTGTTGTGTAATTGTCCCTCTTAATATATAGTGAATAATATCATTTTTTATAATTTCTAAAAATTCTCTACAAATAAGAATGATTTACATTTTCATAAGAAATAATGATTTTAAACATGGAAAAAATGCATATTTATTAGTTTACATAGTTGATGTAATTAGTAAGCACACCATAGTTGCATAATATTGTATGATGAGCCATTTCCGACTCTTCCCTCATTGATATACACACTGAGTATGATCTAGATATCCCCATATCTATGTAACTAAAGGAAATTCAAAGTAAATGACATCATATCACTCGTATTCAGTTCTCATTATTTGATTAATACTCATAGTGTTTTTATCCATGTATAATGGACATAAATTGATCCATTCTGGTGCTAAATTACCATTCAGAATTTATCCTTCATGATGATATTTATTTCACACATTATATTTCAACGTAAAAATCACACATTATTGTGTATGCAACCACCGACTCAAAACCATATAACCAGAAAGGTATTTTTGGGGAAGATGAATAGTCATATGTAACATACATGTGAACAATAATGGTAGGAAAATATTATCCATGTTACCAAAAATAATCGATGAATCTCTCTGTAATTTCTAAACAACACTACTGCACAATATTTTTGCATGAAAGCCTTGATAAAAATGACATAACTTATTCAAATCAATTCTAAAATTATTCTGAATTTGAATGTTGAATGGAAATAGAAATGACCTCATGTAATAATAACATGTAATCTTGGGTTTTAAGAGATTTTAGATTTATATCTTGTGTATTCACCCTTTTATTAATGTTACTTGAGTAATCATATAGAATCTTAAAACTAATCAAGACATGAAAAAATAATTTTTTTCTCCTCATTTGTCAACTAATAACAAGGAAAAGTTACTTTCCACTTATTTTAAAAAATTTACTCAATATGAAGACTTTCCATTATACTAAAACCCATCAAATCATTAAATGACTTCATATAAGCTATTTTTTTTAATTTCCATTTAAAAAATCAGCAAGTAACATCTCAAATTTTTATCAATATTCATTACACTCGAACATTGACAAAATAAATTTAATGACCAATATAAAAACTCAATGAATATAATTTTATTTTCCAATTCTTATTGGAATTTTAATTAACATGGTTTTTATTTATAATATTTGATTTAATTTTTCCATGATCATAATTCAAACTATCCCATTCTTTAAAAATATCATTCCCTAATATTTGTGGAGGTGTTTAATCTATCTTTAAAACATTGTTGAACTGTCTTTGATTTTTTGTGTTTGGATGATCCATCAGTAGATATATTCAAGTTCATATGAGGTTAAACATTTTTCAAAATTTTAATCATTGAGAATATGTATTTTGTTTATACAAATATTATAGGATAATTTCTCTTCTGCACTATAACTAGATACCATTACATAAAAAGAAAAATCATTTATTATCTATAAAAAAACCACACAAAACATAAATTAATCCTTATTTATTGCATGATACACATACATACCAATAATCTAAATATCCTTCAACTCATCGATTAAAGGTTGAATGTATATGTAAATGCCAGTTCTGGGGTTGCTGGGTCTAGATATCAATATAATCATGATAGTAAATAGATTATTCAAACAAATACATGAAGCAAAG
Source organism: Viscum album (assembly GCA_963277665.1). Lineage (NCBI taxonomy): Eukaryota > Viridiplantae > Streptophyta > Magnoliopsida > Santalales > Viscaceae > Viscum > Viscum album. The sequence continues at coordinate 1,442,971,489 of OY728159.1, forward strand.
TTATAAATGTGATGAAACATGCCAAGTACTATGTGCAGTATGCATTAGGTGAAATTGGTTGAATCCATCATAACATAATCCCAATATACCATTTAATGGGTCTGCTGCAAAATTACGATGTGTCATATCAAATTTATTCCAAGATGTTTTGTTTGTAGGATACACTATTGCATCATTATCCTTATTCCCTTCATCTTCATGGTATCTCATATTTTTTTCCAGTTTTTATGACTTAAAATGTTTTCGAAGCCAAGGAATTATATGGAAGTTCTGTATCAATTTCCCTGGTATGAAGGATTGTGTTCCTTCTATATTAGTTTTCCACCTTAATGATTCAAAATGTTTTAATGGACTCAACATTTCATTTTACTTCTAGAATAGACAAAAATATTTGGAACTAGAGTGAATCATAGTAGATAAAATCCAATTTTTTCATCCAACATTAATTCCTTATAGTAATTTTAAATTATACACACATCATAAAGTAGTAAATCCGAAATAAATGTAATGATATAGTAAACCGTAGTATTACTAAATCTAGACATCGCATTACCAAGATATAATTTCATTAAAAACAATTTTTTTCTAATATTTACCCATGCATGATAAACTGGGGTATTCCCATATTTAGTTAAATTTCTAACACCCTAAACATCTTCATTTATTTGAATAGATGAGAAATGTGTCCAAATATTCATTTTCTATTTCACAAGTCTACGTGAAGAGATGGATTCAAAGAAAAATGGAAAGAAATTAGATATCAAATTTTTAATACTAATCCATTCAGCTAAATCAATGTAATTTTATAATGGATATTTTTATCCACTGTTATAAATCACATGATATTTTTTTGACACCATGATTAGAGACATGGTAACTCACATCCTCATGTGTTAACCAAGGTCTTCCATTACAATCAAAACACCAACATTGAATTGATCTTATATATAAATAATTATTGAATGTAATGTCTAAAAAATATCGTAAATCATTCTGAAACTCAGGAGTGATCTGATCAAAATTATTTTTCAATCATTTATCTATCTAAAGGAAAATTTACCCACATTAGATAAATAATCTATAAAATAAATTAGTATGATATATATTTGTTCATAAGATAAAAACAAATTATCCATAACATGTTTATAAAAAAAGCATAAAAAATATCTAAACTTTATTGTAAAATAATATATTTTCACACTCTAAGGATATATCATATGTAGTTGTGTTCAATATATTTTTGACATGCAATAAATAATTTATATGTTTCTCTAATTAAAAAATTATTTTTCTTGAATAGTGGGATCCCTATTTGGAATATTTTCTTTATCATTAGAATATTTTGGTTATTATTTTGTGTATATATGGATTCATAGTTGTCAAAGGAGTTTGGAATAGTATGGTTCATGTACCTCATGAGGATGTGTAAGGAGGCATGATTTGTGAAAAATGCCACTTGAAACTAAGGTTCAGAGAATGAAAAATTGAGAAATTATAGTAATATTTTAAGTCATCAACAAATTAAATTATATCAAATTAATATAAATTAAAATAAAACAAAATAGTTTCTATAAATTTCATATAAATATATAAAATCAACAACAATGTGAACAATTGTTATATAGAATATTCATGTATTTTATCCCTCTAATTAATTTTATATAAGTTGATCCATAATGATCTATATTTAAAAACTATAAAGATTTATATTTTCATAACTTCACTTGGTTTCATAATTTTAATTATATATATATATATATTCTTGTCCTGTATAAAAAACATTATATTAATCAAATATAATTTCTAGTATGTCATTTGGTGGTTGTTTTTTTTATGATTTTAGTTATGTTTTAGAGAATTTTTTTCCTCTACTTATATGTTAATATGGAGAATAATATTAATTTACACTATGAAATTTAAATTTCTAGTAGAATATATATTTTATGACTATTATATAAATAAAATTTAGTGATAGAGAATATCATAATCCTAATTAATATTGATTGGAAAATTTTTTATTAAAAAAATTAGAAACAATCATTCATTGTAAAAAAATTAACCCCTACAATGTTCTTTTATAATTATTTAATATATAAAATAAAGCAATTTAATGAATTACAATGGATAAATATATTTCCAAGACTATAAGACCCCAATAGTTTTCTCTCAATGAAGCCCTTCCAAATCAATCCTTTATGTGTGGTAGAAGTTTGATATTCTTTCAATTTTACTCCATTAAAATACATTATCTATGAAACAAATATTATTTCCATTAGTATATATAAATATATAATAAATTTAAGATATAATATATTTTTACCCCTATATTTTTAGACATAAATGGTTATACAGTAAAAATATAGATTTTTCCATATTTTTTTAGTTTTCTATCCCTAACAAAAATATTAATATATTAGTTATATACATAAGATATTGAGTATAAAACTATATTATTTTCTCTGTATAGTATATTTAATTGTAAAAATTTAGGAATAATGATCACTCAACTTATATTTTTTTTTCTGATTTCAATTGACTAGTTCATAAAATTTAAATCAGAGTATATCATTAAGGTTTGTATAAGTTATAGAGGGAAAAATTTAAATAATAATTTAGAAAATAATTTTTCAAAAAAAATTAATATTTTTAATTTTTATAGAATTTTACATTTCTATTATTTTCTTTTGGAATTCTAAGCTCACAGTGAAAATAAACCCCATGTTACTTGCTTTCATCAAGGGATAGTTCATTCCGAATCAAATATTATATATGAATTTTAAGTTAAAAAATAACTAATAAATTGTAACATTACTTTTTAAATAGATTGTAATTATTTCTCACTATAATATATGTGAAATGATTAAATATTCATCTAATGTGGTCCCTTTTTCATTCAATTTTAGAAAAGAAACCGTTAGGGACATTATAAATGTTTGGTGCTTCAACTACATTATTTTATATATCTTCCTTATATTTATTATTTTCTATCAATGTAATATTCATATATATTAATAATATATATGTGAGATTAATTCAGTCATAAAATATTACCACATTGGAAGTATCTCATTAATAACCATTTCTTTTAAATGTTTATACATATTATACATATCAAATAATTTCATACTTTAATTTTTTATTATTATTTATCTGAACATTTGAACGTTTTTCATCTTAAGATGGGGAAACATTTGTCCCCTAAATTGTATATTTCTATATACATAAGGTGTGGTAATCATATTCTTAAAATTCATTAAATTTATTAATGTGTTATTTTAATAATATTTCATGATCTACAGGCCTAGTTTCCAAACAGTATCAACGTGTTCATCAATAATGATAAAGGTAATGACTTTTTCATCATCATATCAAGTCCAGATTTATTACCATTAATTTTGGAGAATATGTTTTATATTTTAAGAATGAATAGAACATAATAAATATTTATCTTTTAAAATCTATATAAGGTTAAAAATTCTTGACTGTCACAAACGTATTTTGGAAATAGATATAACAGGTTTGGAATATAATTTTTGATATTCAATTTAGAGAGAAAATCTGTTTAATTTAAAACAATTTATACACTAAAGTGAAATTTATGGATACCTTTCTATACATCATATCATATTTTTCAATTTTATTCTTGATTTAAAAATTTCCTGATAAAAAAAGGAGTGTATATTTTTCCCAAATTCTGCTCGTACATCACTCATTATGCTTCCTAAAATATGTTAAATACAATAAATTGGATTTTTCATTTATTTTTTTCATTATTAGAGAATAAATAATTTTATTGATCATTGTGAATGCATTTGTATGATATTTCATGTATCCATTGATAGGTACACTTATGAAACAACTTTTTCTTATAGTTGTGTCTATCTATAAATATGGATGGAACATCAACTTCAATCAGATAATTTTCTCTCAATGTTTCTATGGGTTTTAAAATAAATAATTTTCATTATAATTGGATGACCACTATAAAGCTACATTTTATCCTAGTAGATATATTTTTGTTTTTGGTGAAATGAAATATCTATAAGTTTATCGAAAATTCATTATAAATATAATTAGTAGAAAAATCATACATTAAAAATAAAATTATTAAATTTTTGATATTATAACATAGGAAGCTAACCTATTTACTACCAAAATTAAATAATTACACAAATTTAAAAGTCAATAGAGGATATAAGATATCTTCAAGGGGTTCATGATATCTTATCCCTAATTCCTTCTAAATCATTCCATGTAGAAGAGTAGATATTGAAACATTTTCCCCTAACACTTATTCATTATAATCAATTAATGGTATGTATAAATATTATATCCTAATATTGTAGTTACTCAATATGGGGTGAAATTGGATCTCACTACATAGAACAATAACAAAATAATAATAATAAATAATCCCTAACACATTTGATTCATACACTGGGTTTAAAATATAATTTTGTATTAGTGATGAATTTATGTTAATAATTTAATTCATCCAGTGATTTCTATAGATGGTGGATGTTGAGATTCTATAACTCATAGGATTATCTATTGACATAGTAATTAAACAACTTCATATTAGTATTTAGTGTTTTTTGGGCATAAGAACTGAAAATACTTATAAAACCTTCGAATTTAAATCCCCTATTTCATTAATTGATTATTTTTAAATTATTCATGATATGTAGTTATTCATTGAGTTATCTCAACCAATCCCATACTAATTTATCTTATTAATTAGTTTCGTCATCTAAAAATATTTTTGATGTTTTTATTTATTTTTTCTGCGTTCTTCTTAGTTTTCTTTTGTCACACAAGAAAACATTTAAATGTTTATCGTTGTGGATCGAACCTTCTCTCAACTATATAATTTTTTATTCTGTATATAAATAATTAATCTATTGATCATTATATACAAGATTAGCCTAATTTTTGTTCTATTATGGAAGGAAAAACATACAACAAATAATTATTAATAAATTATAAATATAAATAAAAAATAATGACCAAATCTATTCTCAACATGAATTAAAAATATCAATTCAATAAATATACTTTGTAATGGAAAATTTGGTCAAAATTTAAATATTAGACCCATTAATCGAGAAATTCATATGCTTATATGTTCTATAATATTGAAATGAAGTAAAATTGATGATAGTTTGGGGAATATGAATAATAATCAAATTAATATCATTAATCCACCATAACCTTGGAATGAGTTAGTAGAGTGAGTAATGATTTAATAGTTTCATTTGATATTGTGTATAGTAATCCATAATGTATTATGAAATACCCTAGGTCTCAAAGTTATAAAGTTAATCAATCATATTTTTCTATAATTACATTATATAATGTATTTACTAATGAAAACTCACGTAAATAAATTATTTAATTATATAGTATGGTGCATCAAAAGCCATATAGCGGGTTTATAAAAGTTGATATAAAACATGGTGTTTTCCCAATCATTATTAAGGGAAATTATAGTATATAGTCTCAACAAATAGATGAAGTTATTTTTGAATGATGGATCCAATTTTTAGTTATTGTTTTAGTAAATTCAATCCAATGATAATTTATACAATGATATGATGTAAAAATTACTATATTTTTTCAATATGATCGAAAACTATTCTATGAGGCTCGAGTATGATTTTTAGTTTTAATTAAGTAGTGTAAGAACCATCAATGTTCTAAATAATTTCTCATAAACACATTTTATATCATTGTGACCTCATAATAACAAAAAATAATATATTAGTCTTTTGGTATATATTTAAATGGTAACCCCATTGAGGAATTATAAAAAATTATCACCCCTGAATAAAAATCACATCATACCTACATAACAAGACGAACTTTCCTTGGAATGAAACCAATTATACACAAAATGTTGAATTTTTATGAATATATAATTATAGGAGTTATATTTCTTATATGTATTAATGTTTCAAGGTCTATATAATATCATTGATATAATATTACATATAGGAATATTTATTTGAAATAAAAAAAATAAAGAAACCGAAATTTGAATTAATTTTAGTAATTCATATTTCTACAGAACCAGACAAAAAATTTTAAAACTACATTGAAAAAACAGAATGGGAAAAATTATATTAGAATGGAAAAATAGGAGCCTTTGTTTAGATGTATAAATATTAGCATAGTTAGGGTATAAGAAGAATAATAAAAATGGTTTAAAAATATTAAACGTAAGAGGGATTTTTAAAATAAGAAAATATCATAGTAAACTGATGAAATTAAACCACTAAGATCACTACTAAATTGAATCCATGGTTGGAGATAAAAAAGATAATATGAAATGAAGAAGCATAAGAACCAATTTTGTAAACCTGATAAAGGAAAACCCTGAATACCTTGGATGGGTAAGAATATTTCGGAGTTGTGACTAGCATAGATCCATGAAGTGGAAGATGATAACCAGGAGGTGGGGTGGCTACATTTGAGTCATGATAGAAGAGGATGTGGGGTTGCATCCTCGGATAAACATTGGTGGGGAGTTAGGGTGGATGTATTGGGTGGAAGCATTGGGGGAGGAGGTTCGCATAGAGGATAGTTCTCAATTGTGCGATCAAAGAAAGGGAAGATCGTGGGGGTTATAGGAAGTGGTCACCTAGAGGGGGAGAGCTACTCATGGGAATGATACATATTTCCATTGTTTTTTATTAAACCGTTGATTCAAACAAACATATAAACATAGTTTTAATCAAACCATAGATATAATTTAAGCTATATCCTTAGAGGATGGTGGTGACACAAACGTGGTTAAGAGTTCCAATTTTTCATATGGGCCTCCCAATCCACTATTCCCCTTCCCATAATAAAATTATTTCTTGAAAAAAAGATGATATAAAAGAAACTAAAGCTCCAAATGTTTCATAGTTTGTAAGATCATATTTAGGAAGTCTTGAAAATATCATTGAGTTATTAGATGTCTCTGAATAAAATCACGGTGGATGAGATGAGTATGAGAAATGAAACTCTTTTGTAATGGTTTCTGAATCTAATAACTATTCCAGTAGAGGATGGGATAGTGTAATACAATATAATTTAAATAGTTAGGTTCCTAAAATCCATGTTGATCCAGTTGCTTCAGATGAAGATGAGGATGATGAACCAACATTGGAGGAGAAATATTCAAGATATATGGTTCATGGACATACCTATCCTGAATCAGAGGATGGGGATGACCATGATGATGATCATGATGATAAGGGAAGTCTACTAGATAATGGTTGACTTACCATCTCAATTATTTATAAATATCTTAAGGGATCATTAGGGGAATGAATTTATCAGAAATAGTGGATGTAGACATTCCCAAATGGGGAAAATACTATAAAAACTTTTCTTAAGGATGCTTCTTTTTATAGACAGGAGTGGTAATCACCTCCTTTTTACTATTCTCCTCACTCCAATTTTCTTCTCAAGATGAGATCTGGATTCTTTTAAGGTATTTTTACTATCTAGTTCCCATAAAATCCTTAGATCATCATCCTTTCACAAAAAGAATCTTAGTGAATCTCACATCACTTTGATAGTATCATTGGTTGTGCCTCACATTCCACATAGTATTTGCATCCACATTTAAAATATGGAAGTGGAAAATAAGAGGTTAGTGGAAAAAATGAAAATCAGTCTTTCAAACATAGAGGACATGAGTGAAATATCTCTTAATGTCCATTTCCAACTATTAGAGCTTCTTCCTCCAGATATCCACATCTTATTACACATAACTCTTTTGACGATGACATAATAAGATACATAATAAGAAAAGACATTCATGTTGTTCTTTGTGATGCTTCTACATATCATTATGATGAGATTCATAAAGAAAATCCATTAGTGAGACAATTTTAAATATTATTATAAAATATATAAATGAAACTAAATGTGATTGATCAATAATTACTAATTACATTATGTATTAAATCTCTATGAATTTTAACAAGCATGATCTTAATTATCATTTTAGGTTATTGGAAAATAAAATTTGGATGCATCCTACCACCAGGGTCTTCATGGAATAGGTGATTCAGTTGATGATTTTGGATCATGTGCTTAATAGTTTTCCATATTTTAAGGCATAAATTTTAAAATCCCTAGTGCATGGTGATCCTGTTATTAACATGTTTTTGGAGTTGATGAAATCATTTCTCTACACTTTAGGGACCAAACATAAAAAACAATCTACATTTATTCATCCATTTCAATACATATTTTTAAAACATACCTCATTGTTAGTCCTTTATTATTTACACATGTTGATGATGTGTGGCATCTCAGGAAAGTTCTATTATGGTGATCCACACCTCATACCTCCACTTTTTTACAACCTGATGGTTGAAAAGGAAAATACATAGTTGATCCAACCTCTCTACCTCAAGAGGAAATCTATTTAATATTATATTACTATTTGACGTGAATTTTTCATATTAATTTCCCCTTTTATTTGTATTATATGTATTCACATTTTCCTGTAATGGAAATATTAACTTTTTATTCAAATTTTTTTATTTTTTATGGTTCATGTTTAATTATTTAATTTAAATAATATTAAAAGGGTGATAAAAATTATACTGATGGGGACAAATCATGAATATGAATTTTATATCACATTGAATGAATAATAATATTGTCTTTTTTTCATCAATTAATTTTTTTATTATTATTTTGAATTTATAAGTTTTTTATCATAAGAAGGGGGATATTGATGGATTAGACCAACACTATATTATTTTAATGATCCAAAATCATGTTAACTATGTTTCAAATATGTTTTATTCTTTATTATATTCAAATATTTTTTGGAAAAAATAATCAAAATTGGCTAGGTCATACATATACCATGACTGTTTATGGCCAGTGGTATCCATTTATTATTTTTTGAAATGATAGTTCTTCAAGAGAAATCATCAGTTCAAGATGATATCATCAACATAATTATTAGATGAAAAATATCTATTACTATGAGCTACTTCTACCATTGAGTGATTCTACCATTGAATGGTGCTTCCTCTATGCTACTGTCGAGGGTATCTTACATCTAATGTCGGTACTGAATGATTGATCTACTAATACTATAACTAGTTCAAATAGATTATACTACTACAAATAATAATTAAACCAACCACAATCCATAGTATCTAATACCATAAAGAGCTACTCTTAGTCATACCTTATAACACAGTTGTTCAGAAATAATTTCAATATTAATTTCTTCTGATAGATAGATTATGGAATTCAATGTATGTTATAGGCACAAAAATTTAAGAATGATTATTTTTAAAAAACTCCAAAGAGCTCTAAAGTAAATTCAGAATTTCTATATGAGTATCTCTGTATAAGGATTAATATTTTTCTATTAATATTATGCAATATATAAGTGGAATTCTAAAATTATACAAATGTCATAGGAATGCCTCATGGATGGAATTTTTGTTATAAATATATGTGTTCATAAATATTCATATATGCTATGATATAAAGAACAAAGGATTTTATAAAACTATAATGATAATTTTTTATCTTTATTTCTTAATAAGACATAGTTGAGACCTTTCAAATACATATTAAATGAATTGTGAACAAATGAAGTTGATCATACTGAGATACACCAAATCTTTACATACTTTATAATTTTTACAAATAGTTTTAGAAAAATTTTTGAGATACATTTTGGTTAGTCTATTTCTTTGTAATCACATGATATCTTACTAAACAATAGATGGTTCGACACACTCTCTAAAATATTTTAATTTATACACCCACATATAACTATGGAAGGGGTTCTTTGTCACTTGGGATTTGTTTACCCCAAGAAGAGTTGTGGAATATGATTCTGTATATCATGGTTTTTTTTAGTATAGTTTATTTTAAAAACTCAATACATGTTTTAGATCAGTTTATTTTAAAGTAAACAAGTTGGTTGTAGGTGATTTTAGTTGGAGGAGACTATGCCTTGGCTTATGTATGAACCCCATCCTTAAATTCTATTATGTGATTTTATGTTTTATTTTCACCTATTTTAAATAATAAACATATATCATTTTCTTAACTAAATAAGATAACTATATTTTGATATATTTCATTAATAAGTGTTTTATATACAATTTTTAATTTGAGAAAATTAGTTTCAAAAGTTAATGTGCATTCTAAAATATTTTAACTAATATGTGATCATGATTTTAAGAAACTGTTTTGAAGAAAAAATTATATATTTCTACTATTTTAGTTAAATGGGTGTTTGTTACACACCAAGAATCTAAAAGTAGGAAATTTTATTCGATAATATATATTACATGCAACCTTGAACTTAAACAACCCATGAAATATATTTTGTTGAATTTTATCTTTTCAATAGTTTGAGGAACCCACAACTCTTAGTCTAAATAAACAATAATATAATATATCATTATAAAATAACTATAAAATTGGTGGTTATTTATAGTACTATGTAAATTATGATAATTTGGAGTTTTTTCATAAAAAAATTATTGTTAAATGAGTAGTGAAAATACTAAAATTTAATTTAAAACTGCATCCTAATTAAAATTATTTATAATGTTAAATTATATTTGAAATTAGATTAAAATTAAAATATGATAAATTATATATCTATTAATCTATTTTAGTTTGTTGGAATCATTTTCATAATGTTTTTCGATATAATAACTGTATAAATTTTGGAACATTTTCTCTTTGAAAAAACACATTCTTGTCACGTATATGGGATTAATTTTAAATTAATAATTACATAATTTGTGAATTATATTTGTAAAAATGGATTAAATATTTTTATTCATAAATTATCATATTATTAAATAATAATAATTTTATTTCAAACCTTAATGAATCCTAAAATCATTAAAAATTATTTATCACGATTAAGGTTAAAACTAATTTAACGAGGGTAAACTATGTAAATAAGGATTAAAAATAACATGAAAACTTGTAAAAACATTATAATGGAAATATTTTAACATTATATATTTGAGGTTAAATAACATACCCTTTTGGATCCTTCTTCCATGATAAAAATGTTGGTGTTCTTGTATATTTCCAGAAATTACAGCTGCGTCACTCACTACGCTTATAAAATACCACCCACTCTCCTCTCTTATTAACCCTATCAAAACCCATTGGTTAGGCCAATAAAAAACCAAATAATTTCATTAATTCACTAATATTATTATATTAGGATTATTTTTTTCATAAATCCAACCTAGGAAGGCATTCGTTGAAAACCAAAAGAATATCGTCGAGGAAGAGGTGTCATTCTTTAATGAGCATTTTCATTTTCATTCTTCTTACACATCACTAATTTATAATAAAACCACTATTTTATAATAAAAAATTTAGATCATATAATTTTATATTTTTTATGTTAAGGGTATTAACTATATTCATCCTCTCATCCATTATTAGGGTTACAAAATCATCATTCATGTGTATGGCAGACTACCGCCTTGCAAACCGATGTCATTCATTTTCCATCCCCACATTTCATGAAATGATTTAATGATCGATTTTACATATTAATATTAAATTTAAAATTTTATTAGACTTATTTATATTGAATATCAAATATACCTATTCTCTGTTCTATTTCTTTTAAAATACTATATTGTCACTTGTGTGTACCGCGCACTATCGCCTTGTGAAGATATTTGAATCATCTTTCAATTATTATTTACAAATAACGTATTAAGGATTCAATTAATGTATATATGTGTTATATATGAATATATATTCATTTTATAAATTTAATATGACATCCAATTCCAAATCCTTTCACTTGTTTAGGGAACGATATTGTCGATCGTGCATACGTATGACATACAATCTCTCTGAAGTGATGCGATTAATTTTCCATATAAAATGTCAATAGGTGATTATAAAAATGTATATAATGATTCATTATAATATTCATATAATTAATATAATTATTTATATATTGTTAATATATAATATATGAAATAACTAGAACATTCATGACAAAACAGACATGAGAAAATAATGCGATTAACATCTAAAACGAGGAAAATAATGAAATATTATTAATAAATGGGTGGGAAATGTTATAATAGGATAATATTTTATATTATAAATATAAATATAATTATATTAAAAATTAATTACACACATAAAATCTTTCTAAAAAGGGCATATCATGTTCAAAAAAAATATTTGTGAGGTAAGGTATTTCGTCTAAATTTCATTTCTTTGATGCATATTGTAATGTTCTACACCAAATTTAAATTACATGCTATATATAATACACCTTTAAAATTTAATATAATTATTTATTTAATAATTAATGGAATTTTATGGTTCAATTTGTATTATTTAACCCAAGGGTATTATTCATGAAAATTACTATGGGGTAAATAATTTTACAACCCAATTTCTTTTCATTGAGTTATATTACATCTTCATTATCTTTTAAAATATATTATTATGTGTGTAATGTCTTCAAACTAAAATTTTCATTATTTACTCTTGTTTTATTACAATTTATATTTTATACACAAAATTGATTCTTTGATTAATTCTCACTTTAACGTTTTGATCATTCAAATAGTTTATTTCATAATCTCAGTTTAATTAGGATTATATATAATTTTAATTTAAATTAAAAGAAACTATTTGGTCATTGTATAACTAACCCATTTTATTTTCCTCTATTATGGTTATTCATGATATTTTTAATCACTGTTACCAATTTTACACTATTTGAAACATAAAATAAATGAAAAATTGTGATTTAGAAAATCCATCATCATTTCTATATTTGGATAAAAATACATTTTCTTCCAAAACGATGTTTTTTAAAAAAGTGTACAATTTTTATTTTAACCTTAAAAAAAAGATTCATCAAATATTCTTTTACCAATTTTTTCTTTATTAATTTTTATAAATGGAATCAATTTTTCTTTTTAAGAACAATATTTTTTTGGATTTTACCAAAGATTTAAAAAGGAATCATTATATTAACATGAATGTAATGAAAATAATTTTAAACTATCTTAACTTATCTGTGTTTTAAAACATAACATATATGTTTCAAATTAAATTTTCAAGGAAATAAAAATTCTAAATTATTTTTTATCTTTTTAAATGTGATTTTATGAACAATAATTATATTTTTATGAAGGATGTTTTAATGATATTTTTTATGTTAATTATATTCCTCAATGAAGAAAAAACTTTATATTTACTCCAATCGGTATAAGATATACTGAATCCATATTTATTATTTATATTTATGTTTTGTGATCATTTTTTCTTAGGAATGTTTTGACACTCACATTATTGATTCATATTTTTTTGAAGTCATTAACATTCCTTTGAAACATTTACTCACTTGTGATCATTATAAAATTCATCTTTTTAAATATCTATATTATTTTTATCATAGATATGATTATTTCACAATTAGAACAATATTTTTTCACAAAGAGTTTTGTTTAAATTTTATTTAATTAACTGGGAAATTTACAAAAATATATATTCTTTACTCAATACAGATATTTGTTCATAAAGAATATTTATTAATGAATTAAATCTACCGATAGAGATATGGGGAATGATTTGGACCTATAGTTAATGTTGGGGGTCCAGAATTGAATATCTCCCTGATGCATCAATTTTCTCATGTGGAAAATCAATAAGCTATAATTGAAAGGATTTAAACCCATATTCTTAAATAGTCTTATGAATGATATTGATGGTAGTTGTATCATGATGCCTGAAATCATGGAATAAAATAATTTATCATTTCCTTCATTTATAATTTATTTATTATTATCCATGACATTATCACAATGGTATTATCTCAATATCAATTTCATTTTTATATTATTGATCAAGTCACATGTTTCTTATGTTATTTACATTCCTATATAAATTATGCCTTATCAAGTTATTTAAATTAAATTAGTGATCAAATATTTTCTTTACAATGTTGATTATTCATATTGATTCATGATAACATCAATTGGACTTAACCCTTACAGAAAATTTGATATAACCCTTATTTTTTCTCTTCTAAGGAATCCCTGAAGTGCACTAAGAATGATATGAGACGATATTCTAGAGGGAATAATGATATCCCTGAAACAATATTATGATATAATTTATGTATTCATATTTATTATGGGAATAATGTACGTATCTAGTTTACCAAAACTATATAATATATTCAATCATTTTGGATGTGATTTCTTGTATCTTATGCTAATGTAATAATTTTGACATTGGTTCTGAGTTATAGGGGTTAAGGGTTATACTGTTTGTATCAGAGGATATTTAGTAGAAAAATTGATAACTAGATTATGAAATACATTGATTTGGGAACGTAACCCTATGAAAGGATTCCATGACAAGTATATGAGAATATACAGTGGGGTTTTAACGATGAGAATATTTAATTTTTCATAGAAACAATTCCATGTATAGATACTACACATGGATATGGTTTTGGAACAGATGTACCTAGGGGTAATAACTTTAAAAGGTGAACATTATGTTTTACCTGATCACCACATTGTGCACAACAAAGATCATTATTATACATCAAGTTAGGAACTCTAGGGGTGATATGATTTGGTTAGTCCACAATTTATGTACAAACCATTATTATTGTTTTCAAAATAAATATATACCCAATGAAACTATGATTATGTTTTTGATATTATCTATGTATAAAAATTTTAATCTAGGTTATGTATTTCACTAATTTTTAGGATATAGTTTGTGTTTCATAATTTTAGGATATAATCTAGTGTATGGAATCATTTAGAAATGAAACCTAGAATAAGGAATGATAGCCACATTAATTCACTTAATCTAATGAGAAAGAATGATCATTTCTTTGATGGGATTAAGTAAATCTATCAAATAAAACTAGTTTCCCTAAAAATATCAATATAAGAAGAGATAATATCATGTAATGAAAAGAAATATAAATAATTATATATATATTATGTATTCTTAAGTACATAGGATAGGAATATGAAAGTATTTAAAAATATAGATAAATGGAATAAGGGAATGATGGGATTTCCTACACATGATAATTGTGGAAAGAAACACACCAAAAATTGATCAAACGGGATGAAATATTTCTACAGTTGTGGGGAAAAAGTATACCATGCTCATGATTTCCACATAATGTATTATTTTTCAAATGTCCAATTCATCAACTATAATGATATTAAGCACTATAGAAATAAATTCCCAAACAGTCAATGAAATATACCTCAAAATAACCTAACGGATCATGGTCAAGCATATTCTATTATGACAGATGAAGGGTAATGATTATTGTACTTGTATATGGATTAAATAATTTTTTCATTTGAGTATTTTATCATTGATATATTGGTTATAAGGTTTATTAAATGTATTAGGATGGTATTTTAGTACCTATTTTATTAAGGACTTCAAAGAATATGATGAACAATATCGATGAACAAGAAAAATAGTTCAATGGTAAGTTGTACATCTTGGAAAAAACATGATTATGGGTAATATAATCCAAATTATTTTCCATATATTGATAGATTTATGTTGGGATAAAATTATTATTGGCATGGATAAAGTAAATTGGATAGTATTGTCTAACTTTGAACTGATTAATGATTTTTTGAAAAAGTTGTTTGTGCTATCATTCATGATGTTTATAACCTTT
Organism: Viscum album; assembly: GCA_963277665.1. Classification (NCBI taxonomy): domain Eukaryota; kingdom Viridiplantae; phylum Streptophyta; class Magnoliopsida; order Santalales; family Viscaceae; genus Viscum; species Viscum album. The sequence continues at coordinate 1,442,987,210 of OY728159.1, forward strand.
ATTGGATTTAATAAAAAACTCCAATAATATATTTTTTATTTATGAATAAAGAGGAATGGATGTTTTCAAAATGGTTTTATGTTAATTAAAGTTATAACCATGTTTAAAGAGAATGCATGATGATGATATTCTCATGCTTGGCATGTGAAGATTAAGAGATACATCATGTTGTTTGGGAGAATAATAAAATTTTCATTTTGAAATTTTAGTGTCCTTGTTTTTAAATTTTATGATATCATGTTTTTGTAAGGGTCATAATTTTAACCATTAATTAAAGGGTTTTAGTTCAACTTTGGATGAGGTTTCAAGGATTAATGTGTTACATCAACATATAAAGATTTATAAAAATTGGATTTTAAGATCCCGAATACCCCTTAAGGTCTGTTTTTAATTACATTTCAGTTACTGATCATCAGTTTGGTTAAATAAGTGTTTCCCAAGTTCAAATGATGACTATGGGTGTTTGGGGGGTCAGGATAAGAAAGAGGAAGATAAAGGGGGTTTCAGGGTATGTTGCACGGTTTGCACATGGTTAGTGAAAACCATGCAGAAATCCCAGGTAACCATGTAAGGGGAGATATTTTTGTAGTTTATCATCTACAAGTTTTGTGCATAGTTTGCAAAACCATTTGGGTAAATCGTGTGGCCTAGTATCATTGTCAAAATTACTAAAATTCCATTACGAGATTTTATGTTTCACTCGGGGGTTTCCTCCTTTCTATCCATTGAACCCTAGTGACGCCCCAAATTCTTTAGGAGCTTCTGTGGATCAATCCCACACATCTTAGGGCCATTTGGAGTGTCATTGGTTGTGGATTAATCATTCTGGTAACGTTTATCCCACTCCTTCTTCTCTTTTTGGTTTATGGTTTATATCTTTTTCTTCTCTCCATTCGATGATCTAAAACATTTATTTTTCGATCAATTTTAGGTGGACCCATAAAATGGTGGTAGAATCAGGATCCAAGGAATTGATTAAAAGTATGTTCACCAACAGATTCAAGATAGGTGGTCTCAAATTTATATACCATTATTTATTCATAGATTTGTTCATATTGGGTTTCATTATTGTTACCTCCTTGATGTGTTCTTGATTCCATTAGTAAGATGTGTGATATTGGGTATCCAAATTATTAATTGAACACCTCTTGATCCCTATGGGATGTAAAGTGGATGACTTGACCAAATTAAGTCCACCCATGGGGTGTTCGAGGCCTCCTAAATAGATTAATGGAAATATATGGTGTGAAATAGACACATGATGATGTAGGGACTTAAAAAAGAGGTTAATTGGTTAATTTAAAGGGTTAGAATAGATTTTGGGTATGTTGGGTCTAATGTGGTTAATGGGTAAGTGATTTTTGGGTTGTTATGTAATTAGGATAAATGGTATTACTGTGAGTATGATAAAGAATTATTTTTACACTTGAATATTCTTAGTGAGATATGAAGGGGGCATGTGAATTGGGGTTAAATGGTTAAGTGATATAAGTGATGAATTTGTCAATGTATTGAGGCATAATTTTAATTTTCCATTTATTGATATTTTTTGATTATGAAAATGATATTGGTTATGCTTTTTGGGATGTGGTTACTTGTGGTGATGATAAATAATCAATGGCACATAGCTTGGTTGAGTAGGGTATATAATTGAGGTTCTACACCCACAGGTCAAGTTGGACTGAGGTTCTAACTCCACCCCAAATTCACGTGTTTGGGGAGGGGACATAGTTCTATTCCCCTAATAGTTGCATTTCACTCAGACTGAGGCTACAAGGTCAGTATTATGATGTTGTTATAATGTGATTCCTAGTGAGGCATGACTTGATTTTGGTTCCCACAAGCTTGATAATATTTAACATGCCTACTCCATTGAACACATGGAAGATGTAGATTAAACCATGTTATTCCTAAGTAGTGAACTTGGTTTAAATGGTATCATATTTTAATGGAACACAATCAAGAATGAACTATTAAACTATTTACATTTCCATGCCTTTATTTATCACATCCATGCACTAATTAATTTTACTGTATATTTTTAGACACCATTTGTGGTTTCCTATTATGTTAAACTCACACCCTGCTTGGGCCTTCATCGGGTACCCGAGCTTATTTCATGCTTGAAGTTTAGGACAAGGGTAAGGGATCTATACTTTGGAGTTGAGATGGAGTCTATTCCATTTTGGGGATTATGCTGATTGTATTTCTTTTGGTGTTTTTTTCATTTGGAACAGTATCATGGCATGACACATTTTATATTTTTTGTGGTTGTATCCTTTTTGGGAGTTGGTTATTTATGCATGTAATTAATTTTTTCTTATTATTTATTCTATTTAAATTGTATTCTACTGTGGATTACTTCGGTAATGAGGGTATTTTTCCCCCACAAGACCTATTATACCCTCATTGATAGTCAGAAACCTCTTCCATATGGGAAGGTATGCTTGAGGTGATGTGGAGGGTTAGAATGTGGAACCAATTTAGTGGCTTTCATGTCGGGGACCTTACAAAGTGGTATCATAGGAGGTTATTTTATCTTTCATACAATTTGGGGGATGATATATATGTGGATAGTAATGTGTAGAACCTTGGTAATCAGTTCGTGCAGGGGAGTACCTATCCAATGTATGTGGGAAAATACAATTCACCCCAGGAGGGGATTATTTTTCATTTTTTGTTTTGTTATATTTGATGACATTTCACCCTCAAGTGATTCACTTATTGTGTGATTGGATAGTTTTGTGATATTTTCTTTCCTGAATGGATCGATAATAGGTTTTCTAATCATGAATCATTATAGGAACCTATTTAGGTAAGTGAAATGAATCATGGTAGGCACCCAAACGGGATGGGTGTGCAGGATATAGAGGATAGTATGTGTTTGTTTTTCATAAAAGTAATGAAATTTTTTCCTAATAAGACATTATGAATTTGTAAAAATGGAATTGAAAATCTCAATTATTAATTATAAAATGATTCTTGATAAATAAGTAAAAGTGTATTAACTTGTCGTAAGAGTAAATTGGGAATGAAAATTGATTTGAATTGGTGATAAAGATATTTCTTGTAATCATGTGAATTAGATACATGTGTTAGCCATGGACTTTAGAGAGATATCTAGGAGTAGTGATCCTGTTGGGAGTGGGATCTTTTAGGTATTGTATGAAAACAAGTTTGGTTATAGAAAATGATGAGCCTACCAATATATTTTTCTTTTTCATAAAAGATTTATGGTTTCTTTTGAAAGATTATGTTTGGCATTGTAGATAATTGACACCTCAAAGACGTGTGCTAGTTGGGAAACAGAAGGAAGTTGTCGATAACACTCCACCATTTGTGGAGAAAGAGAAAATAGTGACCTAAGAGTATAGGTAAGAGCATTTCCATGAGAACTTTTATCATTTAATATAAATTATGGAATGAGACCTTGGTAAGGCTACACTGAGTATGTTCAAGTTGACTAGGGAGTTTCATATGCAACACCCACTGACCTTTACCATAGAGGGTGGGATATAGGTAGTGGAGATTTGGATAAAACCCATCCAAAAAAATCTTGACCATCAAGAAAACCCTCTCTAGAATTGAGTCATGTTAATATACTATATGCTAAGAGGTCAAGATAAGCGTTGGTTGGACATCATGGTTCTGAAAGAGAAGGACGATAGAATGATGTTGAATGATTTTACAGAGAAGTTTCTTGATGACTTCTGCCCAGAAAATGTGAGGTAAGATAAGGTTCTGAATTTTATGAGGTTGAAATAGGGGACTAGTTCATTAATTGAATATGTTTTTCATTTCACCAATTTGAGAAGATTCATTACAATATTGTTAAGTGATGATGAAATCGTGGAGAAAAGATTCTGGGATGGGCTGAGACACGAGATGAGGTCTTAGGTGAATATATTTCATTTGAATTGTTTTTATAAAGTGGTTTATTAAGACATTACCTCGAAGGGTAGCCTCAAGTGAGCTTTAGTTTTTTGAACATTTGTCTCTAGTTGGGAGTGATAGTTGTAGGATTTTGATATTAAGAAACATCATTTTGGAATCATTCAGCTCGGTGGAAGTGCAAAGAGCAGTCAGAAGAAGGTGTATGCTTCTCAGGGTGGTGAAAAAGTATTCTGTTATTAGTGTGGCATGTGGGGGCGCAGTCATGACCTGTTTACCCACCAACCAGTGAAGTGCCAAGCTTGTGTCATGCTAGGATACGTGCAGAGGTTCTGCAAGAACCCACAACAATTAGGGAATGATAATGGTTAGAGGAAAATGTCGAGTGTATGATGGGGGTTAGTTACCCCATATCAGGTAGGAAGTTGCAGCTCCAAAGAATTAACTAATAGAGGCAGTGGACATGGATATCTATGGCGAAATGAACATTATCAATAGTGCAGTGTAGTGCATAGTACTCAAGCTTGACCCTAGGGTAAAGGGGGAGGTTATCTCCATGCAGTTCAGACTACACCTGATGGAGTGTGGAAGGACCATATACCATTCAAGTTATGGTTCATATAGCTTCCACGATTTCTAGTTCTTTAAATGAAATTGGTGTTATGATTCCTTTATTTCTACTCAGTTCATAGTTGTGTTGGTCTTAACCGCATAGACTACATCTGAGGTAATGTCTCTTGATACTCCACTAGGGGCATGAGTTGAGGACCTCAGGAAGATTAATGGTAGTTAATTAGAGGTTAGTGGATATCTTTTTTGTGGGATATGTTTGTCCTAGAGATGTCAGGTTTTGAACTAATCTTTAGGATCGATTAGTTGGTGTTATATTTGGCTCATATTGATAGTTATCGACATTCGGTAACATACACATCTCTTGATAGAAGCAATTATATCCTTTGTGGTTAGTGGGATACTTGATCGGGCCCTGGAGGGTTGCTACTCTAGTAGTTAGGAAAACTCATACTCCAAGTGTAATGCCTTATATTGGATGATGGGGAGAAAGTGCAGCCAGTTTTACCTTTTATTGTGGACCAGTTTCAGGATGTGTTTCCTAATGAATTCTTTGGGTAACCACACAAGATAGATGTTGAGTGAAAAATTGAATAGTTTCAAAGGGTATAGAATGTTTCCATTATTCCGTATTAAATGGTGACAATAGATCTCTAAGAACCGATGATTCAAAAGGAGGAGTTGGAGAATAAGGTGTTTAATCGTTCTAGTACATCACTATGGGGATCACCTGTGTTGTTTTCTAAGAAGAACGATAGATCACTAAGCAATGTGTCGAATATAGGAAGTTCAACAAAATGTCCATTAAGAAATGTTACCCTCTTCCTAGAATCAATGACCTATTATTCTAGCTTAGAGCTGCCTTAGTATTTTATAAGATCGTTTTGAGATCATGATACCACCAGTTGAGGGTGATACCTTTTGACATACCCCGAAAAACTTTTTGAAGCAGGTACGGGTTGTATAAATTCTTTATTAATGCTGTTTGGTTTCACCAATCCATCAACTATGTTCATGGCCTTGATGAATTGGATATTTAAACTGTATATGGATCATTTCATAGTTTTCTTGGTTGATGACATCTTGGTGCACTCCAGAACTCATGATGATCATGTCAGACATCTTGACATCATCTTGAGTACACTAAGAGAGAAAAGTATATACCCCAAGCTATTGAATGGTCAATTTTGAATTGATGAGTTTCACTTTCTGGGACAAATCATTTTTAGATATGGTGTATCGGTGGATCTAGAAAATTTTCATGTTGTGGTGTCTTGGGAGTAGCCCAAGAACATCTCGGATGTTCAATGTTTTCTGGGTTTCTCTGATTATTAGAGAATGTCTACTAGATATTTATGTATTTTGGCAGTGCTGCTTACATTCATAAAACATAAGGGAGTTATGTTTGATTGGTTAGAGGCTTGTGAGAATGATTTTTAGAAACTAAAGAACAAGTTGAATATCACATCAATTTTTGTATTACCCAAACAATGTAAGAGGTACACCTTGTTATGTGATGTGTCTGGTGTTGGACTAGATTTAGTGCTGATGTAGAATGATATTGTTGTAGATATGGATCAAGTTAGATGAGGCCACATGAAGTTAATTATCATACTCATGACCTTGAGCTAGCTGTTGAGGGTCATGAATTTAAGTGATGGAGGAACTACTCATTGGGAGAATGTTTCATAGTATTTAGGGAACTTAAATGTATTAATTAACTTTTACCACAGTGAAATTGTAATCTTCTACATAGATGATGGGTTGAGTACCTACAATATTTAGATTTTGATTTAGTGTACACCCCATGAAAAGAGAATAGTGTTACTGATACTATGATCTAGAAGACTCCAAATCACATGGTTTAGAAATCTAGTTCAGAATAGAAGATGATGGACTTGTTTGCTGAGTTTCATTTGGAGGTACAGGATGGGCACAGGCCGATGGAACTTGAATATATACCTTTTGTGTCCACACATTTGAGTCGAGTTAAAGAGATTAAGTTAGATGATCCAGAGTGTTTGGCTGTGAAGGAATGTCTTAAAGGTAGGGAGTCACTATCTATTGGGACATCTGATACTGATGGGGTTTCTTATGATCACAACTATTTTGTGGTGCTAGTTGATGTACAAGAGGAGTATATTCATGAGTTTTATGTGTCAAAGTCTATAGTTCATCCAAGATTGACTAAGATGTGTCGGGATCTTCATAGGCAGTTTTAGTAACTAGGAATGAAGAATGATGTTGCGAGTTTAGTGTCACAAAGTCTTATATGTCAGAAGGTGAAGACTAAACATCAGTATCTATGTGGGTGGTTGTAGTAATTTCATATTCTATAGTGGAAGTGGAATAACGTAACGATGGACTTCATAGTGGGTCATTCGAGGATGCCTCAGAAGAGTGATGCAATTTGGTTAGTGGTAGATTGATTGACCAAAGTGGCTTATTACTTGCCGATCAAGGAGACCTATATAGTCTACCAGTCAGATGACTTCTATATTCTAGAATTAGTATGGTTTCATGGTGTTCTAAGAACCATAGTTTCAGATCATGATCCATGTTTCACCTCATGATTCTTGAAGGCACTGAAAAAGGAACATGGTACGCAGGTGTTTTTGAGTATGGCTTACTACTCACAGATTGAAAGGTAGTCAGAGCATAAAATTCAAGTATTAGATGGAATTTTGAGAGAAAATTTCTTCAATTTTGGGGTTTCATGGGAGAAACACTTGTAACTCTTTGATTTTTCCTACAATAATAGTTTTCATGGCACTATTCATATGGAACCATTCGAGTAACTCTATGCGAGACCTTGTAGATCTCTATTATGTTGGTTTGTAGCTGGAGAGTCTAAGGTATTAGGACTGAGTTTGGTGTAGGAGACATCAAAGAAGATTCTATTGATTCAGAAGCATATGAAAATAACTCATAATAAGAAAAAGTCATATGATTATAATCATCATATACCTCTTCATTTTATGGTGGGAGTTAGTGTGTTTCACTGGGTGTCACCAAAGTTGGGTCCCCAAAATATTCGGAAATAGGGAAAGTGGGAACCTAGGTATGTGGGGCCATTTGAGATTGTGAAGAGGGTCAGAATCATGGAATATTTTTTATCTCTCCCACTGTGGTATAGTGGGATGCATGATGTTTTCCATGTTTCAAAATTCTGACAGTATCACTCAGATCCATCCAATGTGATAAATGATGAGGATATTGAGCATGAAGTTGATGGTTCCTTTGATGAGCACCAATTTTATATTGTGGATAATAGTGAAAAGGCCTTATGGGGAAAGGTGGTGCATTTATATCATGTTAAATGGAAACATGGATACATTCTAGAGAGAACATGGGAATGTGAATTGGATATGCATCTCTAGTGGCCAGATCCAATTTTTTGGGTACACAATGATGCTCGAGAAGTGTGGCTCGAGGATGAGCCGTTACATGGGGAAGTTATAAGATCCCAGATAACCATTAAAGTATGTTTTTTTGGTTATAATTGAGTTTTAGTTCCTTATTTTGCTTAAATATGTGTTTTCCCATGTGGTTGTGATGACCCAGGTGTGTTTCCGAGGTTCGAGACACGAAAGGGGATGAAAAGGGGGTTTATTGGCATTCTTCACGGTTTGTGCACGGTTAGTGAAAACCATTGATAAATACCAGGTAATAGTGCGATGGGGGATATTTTTGGACATAATCATCCACATTGTTTGAGCATGGTTTGGAAAACCATGCGGGTAAACTATCTGACCCAATGACATTGATAGAATTACAAAAATGCCATTACAGTATTTTATGTTTCACACGGGATTTTTCTCCTTTCTTTTCCCTTGAGCCGTAGTGACTCTCCAAAAGCTTTAAGACCATCCATGGATCAATCTACCTCATCTTAGGGCCATTTGGAGTTCTGTTTTCTATATATTAATGATTCGTGTAAGGCTAATCACACGCATGCTTCTCTTTTTGTGTTAGGGTATACATCGCTTCCTTATCTTCATTAGAAGCTCCAAAACAATTTTTTTTGGTGTGGTTTAGGTTGAGGTTTAAAACGGTGGTGGAATTAGGATCTAAGGACTCAATTAGGAGTGTGTTCTTCAATATATTCAAGGAATGTGTCATAACAGTTATATAGTATAGTTTATTCATAGATTTGTGCATGTAAGGTTTCATTCTTGTTCCCTTCTTGATGTATTATTGATTATATTAGTAATATGTGGTGTATTGTGTGTCTAAATGATTTATTAAATCCCTATTTATCCTCATGGGATTCATGTAGTATGACTTTACCAAATTAGGGCCACCCAAGGGGAGTTCCGGCCCTCCTGAATAGGCTAACGAAAATATAAGGTGTGAAATTGACACATGATGACGTAGAGACTTAGCAAAAAGGTAAATTGATTTATTTAATGTGTAAGAATGTATTGTGGTTAGTTTTTTATAATCGGGTTATAGGGTAAGGGATTTTTTGGTTGACATGTAATTATGTTAAATGGTATTATTTGGAATATGACAAGGAATTATGTTTAAACATTAATATGCTTAGTGAGATAGGCACGAGGAATGTGATTTGGGGTTAAATCGTTAAGTGCTATTTGTAAGGAATATTTTAATGGATTGAAGGATAATGTTAATTTAAAATTTATTGATATTATTGTGATAATGAAAATGATATTGGTTGTTCTTTTTTGTGATGTTGTTAAATGTAGAGATGATAAATAAGCATCTTCATGTGGTTTGGTAGACTGGGGTTTAGATTTGAGGTTATACACCCACTAGTTGATTTGGACCAAGTGTCTATCTCCAACCCTAAATTCATGGTTTAGTGAAGGGTAACGTGTTCTATTATCCTAACGATTGTATTCCACCAAGATTGAGGCTTCGAGTTTGTTATAAAGTGATGCATAGTGATACAGAATGCGATTTTAAATCCCATATACTTGAGAATAATTAACATTCCTAATCCATTGTACACATGAAAAGGGTATATTAAACCAAAGGATTCCTATGTAGTGATCCTGGTTTAAATGGTACCATATTTTAAAGGAACATACTCTAGAATAGCTTATTGAATTATTTAATTCACTTTATATAATTTATCACTTTAACGCACTATCTACATATACTAGATATTTTATAGACACAGTTGGTGGTGGCCTACTAAGTTATACTCACATCCTTCTCAGGATGTCATTGGGTACCTAAAAAAATTTCATTCTTGTTGGTCTGGCGAAGGACAAGGGCCCTATACTAGGAAGTTGATATGGACATGGGACATTTACTGGTGCGGTTCTAGACTTGGAGTCTAGAACATTTTGGGGATTCGACTATTTGTCATTTTTTGGGGTTTTCTTCACTTTTCACTATCACATGACATCATATATTTACTATTGTATGTGGTTTTACCTAGTCTGGGAGTCGATTGTTTTTGCATGTTATTAATTGATTACTATTTTTTCGGATATTTAAATCGTGTTCTGCTGGGGAATACTATGGTACTGGGGGAATAATATCCACTTGTGACCAATTAGATGCTCGCTGCTAGTAGGAAACCTCTGGCATATAAAGAGGCGCGCTTGAGGTCATGTGACGAACTAGATCAGGGCACTGGTTTAGTGGATTCTAGGTTAGGGACATAACATGGATAAACTATGATAATCATTTTTTATATTGGTAACTAAATATCAAATGAATAACATATAATTATATTATGGTATTATGATCCATTAGATTTTTAGTAATAACAAATTCATTATCATTTTATAGAGTGAGAGATGAAGTGGAAATTGATCAAGGAACAACTAAAGGATTGGAATGTGCATTTCAAAAGGAATGATATCTTGAAAGTATATATTTTCATGAAAATTTTATGATTTATCAAAATTGTATAGACATAAATTTTTTCCTATTACCATTATTTATGATGATATTAATGAAATTTTCACACCTAGTCTGATTACTGTTCTGTGGTTGTTTATTTTCAAAATATCATTCAATTTCTTGTGATCAATGATCTCGGTAAAAATCGATAATTATCTGGTCATGGCACTTTTCTTATTTAGCCAAATAATCACATCCCACCCATGTTTTACTATTTAGAAAACTATTATGTTTTTTTATATGAACATCACCCACCCATTTCTCTCTTATGATGTGCGTATTATATTAATTTTTTTTATAATGTGGGTTTTCATGAATGTAATTTTCAAATATAAAACTCATGATTTTTAGGTGAAAGATAAAACTATGAGGATTTAATCTATTTAGTGTTGGGAGAATATAATTCCTAGAAACTCTAAAATACGAAAATTCTTTTCGATAACATATGTGACATGATATCATGAGCTTAAATAACCCACAATATATATTTCAATAAATTTAAAGTATTCAATAGATTACAGAACACATTACCATGATTAAAAATTAACTATACTATATTATATTATAATAACCTATTTATAAATTGGAAGTTAAAAATAAGAATAAATAAATTATTAATACGATGGTTATCTATTTATTACAAAAAAATAAAACTATATAAATTTCAAATAAATTTTTTTTAAAAAAATTGTATTTTTTTCAAAAAGATGGTTTAGTCACGCTTCAGACACAAATAATTAATTTTTTCCACTTTTAGAGAATTTATTTGACATATTAATCTTCCTTTGTGGAATTTTTAAATAAAAATTATCTTAGGTTGAATTCATGGGATTTTTCTAAATGGTTTTATATTTTAATGAATATGGAAAAATACATAACATTATTTGAAAACATTATTTTTATTTAAATTATTCCTAATGTTAAATTATATTTAATATTTATTGTAAAGTAAAATTAGTTCAGTTATATATCTATTAATACAATTTATTTCATTTTATTCAATTTCATATTGAGTTTTGATGTAAAAAATTACAATCATTTGAACATTTCCTCATTGAAACACCACTTCTCATCCCATCCATGAGGTTAATTTTATGTTTAATCCTAGTACATATATGAATGGATTTTGGAAAAATTGATTAAATATATGTAACAATGTTTATTTTTATTGTCTAATATGATCAATATAATATTTTTGAATATTTAATTGTAAAAACAAAAAAAAATTATTTATTACAATTAAGGTAAAAAATTATTCACTAAGGTGTCATTCTAAGTAGATAAGGGACACAGGTGAAATAAAAACTTGTAAGAAACCAATTGGTAGGAAAAAATTTGACGATATTTATTAATGGTTTATTAATGGATCATTTTGGAGACTTTTAGAATGACACCAGCCCGGGTGTAACTGAATCTTTCAAAAATTACAAGCATTCTCGTCACCTAACATATAAAAATACAACCCCTCTCCTCCGCCACTCACAATTTAAAAACCTATTCTTTTATCCAATACTTGAACAAATCTATTCATTGGTAAAGTAGAATCATCCAAGAATCATTATTTACCATTGAAATCCAACTGCGGATGTATTTGTATCCAAACTAGAAGAAGATCCCTGAAGAAGAGGTAATGCTCTTTAGTGACTGTTTTTTATTTTGATTCTTATTCCACATCAATAAATTATTCTAAAAGAATGAATATAAAATAACCAAATTTTCTTACATATACTAATATGTTATTTCATAACTATAATGAACTATATTCTTCCCATATTCAATCAAATGGGTTAAAAAATCAACATTCAGGTGTACAGTGAGCTACCTCCTTACGAATCGATGTCATTAGTTTTTCATCATTGCCATTAAATGATAGATATAATTATAGATTTTAAATATGTATATTATATTTATGATGTTATTTTAATTATTTAATTTTATTATAAAATATAATTATCAACAGTTAGTTCTGTTTAGAATATGATAACGTCACTCATTTTTACACCGGACTTTCGCCCCACGATGTGATGTCATTCTTATTTCAATTACTCTTTACATGAATTGTATTAAGGATAATATTAATGAATATATGTGATATATATGATGTGATATTGATTATAAAAAATTAATATAACACCCATTTAATTACCCTTTAACTCATTAAGGAAATGATATTGTGGCTCATGCATACTAACAACCAACATTCTCCACGAAGCGACGTGATTCATGCATCATGTACAAAATTTGAGAATGATTCTATATATATATAATGAATCATTATTATATTTATATCATTTATATAATTTTGGGTATAATGGGACAATATAATAATTTCACGAATCATAACTTTCATGAAAAAAAAACCAATGAGGAGACAAGGTAATTAAAATTTGTAATAATGAAAATAATGAAATATTTCTAACAAAAAAGTGGTAAAATGTCCTGATAGAATAATATATTATATTATCCATATGAATATGGTTTTATTATAAATTAGAAGTATTTTTATATCCATTATACATGAGATTAAATAAAATTCATCCATAAGGTATTGTGAGGTAAGAGATTTTGTCTCAGTTTAATTTCATTGAGAAATATTGTAATGTTATGCATCTAATTTATTTTATATGGTGTGTATAATACCCATTTGAAATTTTATATCATGATTAATGAATAATTCAAGGTATTTTAAGTTAATGTTTTAATTATTTCACCCAAGGTTATTATACTTGAAAATTACTCAAGTGGTACATAATTTCATAACTCAATTTGTAGTCATTGGGTTATACTACTTCATCATTGTCATAGATATTATAAGATTATGTGTGTAATGAATTTACACTAAATTATTCTCTATCTACATTTTTCATGACTATTTAAATTTGATTCACATAATTGATTCAGTCACTAATTCTTACTTCAATGTAATGATATTTATAAGGAACTATTTTACATTCTAATTTTAATAATGATTGTTTATACAAAATGTTATTTTAATTGTAATTATTTTATAAATGTTGAATAAAACCATTAAATTTTCCTCTCATCTATTTATTCATGCTATTTTCAAATAATAGTACCATTTTCACTCTTTGGAACTTAAAATTACCAACAGTTTGTCTTTAAGAAAAACTGACTTTATTTGTCTCTGAGTTTGGAAATTAGTTTTATTCTAAAAAAATGTTTTATAAATCTATTTTAAATATTTGTTGATCGATTTATTACAGAAATTTTTACACAGTTTTTCTTTTTTAAATTTTTCAGAGGAATCTATATATCATTTTCAAAACAAGGCATGTTTTTCTTTTACCAAAACCGGAAAAAGAATCTTTGTTTTAACTTGTACAACATGAATGGAATTTTCTACTATCATGATGAATTAATATTTTAAAACATTGTTTATATGTTTGAATTTTTTTAAAATAAAAATTTTTCAAAAAGATTATTGAACTTTGAAAAGTAGATTTAAAAAATATCCATATTTTTTCCTCAAGAATGTTTTAAACAACTTGTTTAGGTACTTTTATTCATCAATGGAAAACCCCTTTATTTTTACACCAATGGATATATATTGTATTGATACCAACCTTATTTTTACTATTGATAATTTATGTATATTTTGGAAAAGGAAAGAATTGACAATCAATTTTGTGATTCATTTTTTAAAATCATAATCATTCCTTTGGAACATTCACTCTATTGTGATAATTGTAAAATTCATATTATTTTAGTATCCATACACTTTGTATCATAGATATTATTATTTCATAAATTTCATATAATTTTTACATAATATTTTTACATTAAAATTTAATTGATTAATAGAAAAATATTTACAAATTCATATTTTTAACTCAATAAAGATATTTATTATTAGTACATATTAATTCCTGAATTAAATTGATTATTAGATATATTAGGAATTCATTGGAACTAAAATGAATGGTGGGGCCAATAATTGTATAGACCCTTGTTTCATTAGTGGTATCATGAGGTGGATCAGTATGCTAACATTAAATTTGTTTATATGTGTAGTTTTGAATCATATAGTGAAAGGTCATAACTATATAAGTATCATGATACATGAGATCCTAACATCTAATAAGTACGAATTTCCTTTATTAACAATTCAGTTATTATTATCCGTGAGATATTTATAATGATATTTTCTCTCAATTTATTTCATTTTTAGTTAATTGAATAATTAGCCAGTATTTTTAGTTATTTATCTTTCTATATAGATTTTTCCTTACCCATTTATCTAAATGGAATGTTTGTATAATTATTTACCTTATTATGTTAATTATTCCTATTAACTCATGATAAATTCTGATATACTCAACCCTTACCAAGAATTTGAGGTCACCCTTGTTTTTTTTCTTTCCTAGGAATCCATGAAGTGTACTAGGAATCATATGAGAGGATATTTTGAGGGGATAATGATATTCTTGGAAATAATATGTTGTACTTTTTATATTAAAATGTATTCTGGGAATCATGTATGTATGTAGTTTACCAAGACTTATAAATTATTCATTTCTCCAGGAATTGATTCCTTGTATCTTATACTAATGTAATAAAGCAGACAGTGGCTCCAGGATACTAGGGATAGGGCCACTACAATATTTTTATAGATTGGGGGGGGGGTTATTTTAAATCTTTTTAACATAAATTTCAATTGGGAACTCAATTCACTTCATCTCATGTTATTCACTCCGTCCGACACATTTATATGTATATGTATTATTATATTTTTTGTTAAATTTATATAAATTTATATATTTTATAATTATATGTGTTTATAGTTTTTTTATATACTATTTTCGTGTATATAAATATATGATATTTAAATTATCTTCTGTTTATATTTATATAAATATATAATTAAATATATTTGAGTATTTGTAAACAATTAAGTAATAATTTTTTTGTTTATATATATTTATGTAAATTTCTTCATAAGTATATATATATATATGTATACATATACATTAATGAATATTTATATATATGATGTTGGTATATATATTTATATGTATTTTGTTGGTTGGTGTGTGTGTGTCTCCATGCTAATATTTATATAATTTTTTTAAATTTATTTATATTTAAACATTTTTATAAGATATATATAACTACATTTAAATAAATTCACATGTTATTATATATATTTATTTTCCATTAATTATTAATTATTAAATATTTTTAGTGTAATATTTAATGTTTAATATTCAATATTTCATATTTAATATTTAATTATTAATAGTTATTATAAATTATTTTATTATATCTTTATTACTTATTTATTATATATTATTTTGTTACATGTAATATATTTATTATGAAATTTGTATTTAATTTATATTTATTTATTTAATTTTTTTATATTATATATATATGTATATAACTTTTCAATATATTATTATTATTTATGATTAATTTCTATTAACTATATTTTTTATTAATTTTTAGTAACTTTTTATTTATTGTTAGTTTATTTACTATTTAGTAATTATTTATTATTTAGTGTCAATTTATATACAATTTATTATTAATTTATTTTATATCATTAATTTTTTTATTAATTGATTAATCATTATTTGTTCTTAATATATTATTTATTATTAGTTATTTATTAACGTATTAATTGTAATTAATTTATTATTAAAATTTCAATTATATTTCATTTATTTATTATTAATCATTTATTATTTTATTTTTGATATTTATTAATTAGTTTTAATTTATTTATTATCAATCAATGAATTAATTAGTATTTTTTATTTATTACTTTTAATTTACGATTTATTATATATTTACTATATAATTATTATTTAATTACTACAAATTATTTATTTTTTTATTTTTTTATTAACAACATTTTTGTTAAATAAGTGTTTATTTTTCATTATCAATTTGTTATTATTTTTAACATCAAATGTGTATTTATTTACTAATTATATTTTTATGACTAATTTATATTTAATTTATTATTAACAAAGTAAATAATTTTTATACATTATATATCAATAATTATTAACTAAATAATAAATAAATTATCATTTATTTATTATAAGTTGATTTATTCTGTATCAATAATTTATTATTAATTTATCAGTTATTTAATATTTAATTATTAGTTATATATATATTTTTTATTTTTTTTATTTTTTATTTTATTTGTAATTTTTATTTTACCTTATTTTTATTAGTTATTAATTATTAATAATTAATAGTTTTATTGTATTTAGTTTTTATTATTTTTAATATAATGTTTACTATTTTTTACAACATCATTTTATAATTATTTATTATTTATTATTTATTAGATATTATTTATTTTCTATTAATTATTAATTTTAATTATTAATTAATTGTTTTTTATTATTATTTATTACTTATTGATAAAATATATCATATTTATTTCTAATGGATTTTTTTTTAATTTTTTAAATTTATAAATATATTTCTTTAATATTAGTCCTTATTTATAAGTATTTATAGGTGTTTATCTATATACATGTAATTATATTAAATTCTTTTTATTTTCCACAAGAAGATATTAATAAAGTGGTAAAATCATTTTTGTAATAACTAAGAGGTAAGAGGTTCAAATCTCACAATATAAAGATATATATTGAATTTATGTTTGAGATGCATGACATATGCATGGTTGGATAAATAAATAATAAATAGTAATAAATAATAAGAAATAATATTTTTTTAAAAGAACAATAATATATAAATAAATAATATTTGTAAAAATTTAAAAATTTGAAACATTAAAAATTTAAAAAAATGTCACAAAATGATTTTGCGAATATTCATATCTCATTGAAAAATGAGTAATGTTGGTTTTAAAAACCACCACTTAAAAATTTGCAACATTGGATTTCAAGGTTGCTTTGGGAAACCACTATAGAAAACATATTTTTTAGTGACATATGCTATCATTATACATTTCATATGATCAATTTCTTGAGAGAATAGGAATGGATAAAGGAATTACTCATTCATTAAGTGATATATGAGTTAATGCATAGAACCTTAAGGATCATCCTAAAAGCATATATAAGAAGACAATTTCCATAAAAATCGTGTGACTAGGCCTTCCTATGACTACTGTCTATTCCACCAAAAGGCCACATACTTCTCTTTACCTTCTCCTTGAGAGATACAAGAATATAATGTGTTTCTGGATGGTCATTCCAATACAATTGGTGATTCAGTTTCATCTTTTGGAGTCCCCATGGATGTGGAAGTCTGATGAATACCATGTGGGTATCTTCATAATCATTACAAATGACCTAGGGGCAATAAACATTGAAACATGATAGGTAATCATTGTTCTTCATTTAATGTTTTTACATGGTTTGGTTTTTCAAGCATGGCGTATCTTGGTATTTTACATAATTTTATTCAATTTTGCTACTAGGAACAAGTGTCGTTCGATACTTTGAAACCAATTAGTGGTATCAATGTTTCAAAATTTGTTTTGATTCATGAAATGATGATGGTAAATGAAGAAATAGAATATCATATTGATTTCATATATCCATTTATAAAATATGAATAATATTTTGTTAGGTAGAATGCCTTGCGATATATGAAATCATAAGGAGCTATTGGATCACATTATATGATATTGGATATCGTAAGCATCAAATTAGATTAATCTCTTTATTTTAAAAATATTATATTGTATAATATAGAGTATCATAGCTGATGATACTGTTATATTACACTATATCGTTACTGTAAAATAGGATATTATATTGTCAATATGATATTTCATATATCGTAATAGATGACAGCCCTACATCGAAGGGTTACTCTCATATAACGGTTTATCGAAAGTTGAGATTTCTAGATTTTAGTTTATATTACATAGTCCATTGTGCAATAGTTTTATATTATATAGTTCATATATCCTAGAAGTTGATGTCTATTATATCATTGGTTACACTTATATTTTCCATCGTCATACGAGGTTTATATTTCATGTCATATCGATACACCAATGAATTAATATTATGCATACTAACTTAACTTATTGTAAGCCCTATATTATTTAGTGTAACATATAATTTAGAATGCATTCATTATATACTACATGATCTGATCCTTATGATATAAGTATAACATAGAATGCAATATAATAGGGAAATTTTTTTTAGTCTATTACAATTATGAATTTATTTGATTAAATTATAAAATGGTTATCAATTATAGGAATAATAGAATTATAATTATTTATTTAATTTAGAAAGGAAATTATAAATTAATTGACTATAAATTTTTAATAATTAATTACTAAATGATTAATAAGTATTTAATAAATAAATATTCATTAAAATTAATTATTAATATTAATATATCAGTTTTATGTTATGTTGAATGATTTATAATTTGGATAAAAATTATTTATATAATAATTATATGTGTAATTTATATGGTGTTTATAAGTAATAAAATATGGTAAAAAAATATAAAGGTGTGAACATTTAAATTTATTAATTGTTCACATAAATTTAATTTGTATCGTTGAATTTAAAAGTTACTTATACGAGATGTTGTATAAACCATATGAAAATAAGTTGTTAGGATTTCCTAGATTATGATTTAGAAAATATTAAATATGTGATATTTTTAACATAGACGTAATATATGAATTGTCCATATATATATGGATTATTTTTAGATATCATCTATTTAATGTAGATTCCTTTTAATAAATTAATATGAAAGAGTTCACATTAGAGGAAAATATAAAGTGTTTATATATATGTAGTTATTGAAAATCTATAATTTATGGTAAGTTTATAATGTGGTCATAATTTTCTTATATATGAATTTTTCATAAATTGTTTATCTCATGCATAAATATATGAATTGTTTTTAATTAGTTTAGTCCGAATTTAATTCATAGTTATAATTTTTTTATATTATGAATGGATGTATGATTTTATTTAATGTGTCATACTGTTTTATGAAATTATGACACATACTTTTAATGAGTAACATGATTGGAATGATAATTGATTTTGAATTTTTCTACTTTGACATTCAGTTATACCAAGTAATAAACTTCAAATTATGGATCTAAATATATTTTATATTTATTAAGTGTATGAATTATCTTGGAATTATGATATCTATTGAGTAAAGTGTCATTGGGTATAGGGACCTTGTGTCAGACTGCATACTGTCAAGGAAGATGATGACTTTTCTATAAAAGTTGGGGTTTGTCTATCTTTGTTTCTAAGGTTTTTCTTTTTTTGATTATTGACTACTTATGATTCTAATGAAAAGGACGAACCGATATCAATGTAATTATAGAGAAAATGATGGGGTGAATTAGTGAAATATTTTTATTTTATGTTATCTTTTCTATAAAGCATACTTTTCATCCTATTAAATATCTATGACATTTCAAAAAAGAAAAAATTCACACATCCATAAGAACACTATTATTTTTCATCGTTCAACACTAAATATGGGTATATGGTCCTTGAAATGGTTTAAAAATAATCCAATATCACAAAATTCATTATAAAACAATCCTTTTGTAATGATACAACTAGTAGTAAAAACCCTGACACATGTGCTACACTATGATCAATACAATAGTGCATCTGATTATTCTAGAACAAATGATGTATTATAGGTTTTGTAAAAGTTTATAAAACCATCAACAGTTGTTTCATAACATATCATTGTGCTACTTCAATAAAATCTACTTTTTTAATGCTTCAGTAAAAAATTATTCACTCTCATACCTTGTAGTAGGTTGGAACAACTTCTCTGGACTTTTAACAAAAACATAGTTTGATACCAAATTCTGAATCTTCTGTCCTATTTTCTGACTAGAAATATGCCTTAAAAGATAGTATAGAAACAATATTTAATCACTATTTTCATGAAATATTCTATTGGATTACTCGATCCGATACTAGAAAAGCCTGAACACAATTTCTTCTTCACATATCTTCTATCTGGAAATATTTCTCTAGAAAACTATGACAAAAACCATTCCACGACCAATTCAAAACATCAGCTCTCTCCCTTTCTCATATGTGAAGTGTTTGATCGTAAAAAATTATCTTTTACTTCCAATTCTATTTATTGGTTCCCTAGAGATAGAAATATTTGGTACCAAATTTTTTTTTTCTAATCAACAAAAAAATGAGATCTCTAAATTGCATATTCATTTGATCTCCATCTATGACAACTTTACTGCTTTTCTTATCCACATGATTCTTCTCAAAACACGTTGACACTTTTCATAACATAACCCTTATTTTGATTTACATGAAATTATTCAATCATACATTTTTTCATTCTAATTTACCTAATCTGATTGAAAATAAGAAAAATAGAATACTTCTCATATTGATTCTCATAACCAACCGAGAAAAATTTTCAATCAATGTAGTTTAGATTTCCAAAGATATGAAAAATAAAAAAAATAGTCTGATAGAGAACTCAATGCAATTCATCATTTATCATTTATTTAATAACTCCTATGACTGATGAAACTGCGTCTAATGAATTGCAACATCTGATGAATGATCAATGTTAGTATGCGTCTGATGGATCAGACTTTATTTATTATTGGATCGATCTGTAGGAAATATTTTTCAATGACTCTTGATCTAATTAAAACAAACCATGAATCGTATTATTTACCTGAAGAAAACACTAAAATAGTGAGTCCCCACTCTAATGATTTTATGAAAATGGTAGATTTTTTTCATCATACAGTTTATTAATCTATGAAACTATTTTAATTCATCAATACCAATAAATATTTTATATTTTTTGGTTCAATAAATATGATCTGTCTTCAATGATATTATTTATATGATGTTTTATCGATGAAATCTTTATTCTAATGGATTAGTGGGATGAAGAGTATTATGGACTAGTACTAGCAATGAATTCTTTCTAATCCTCAACAATTTATGGTTCATTCAAAGAACCAGTCAGTCTTAGGGGTTATATAGTTCGATGGATCAGTTGATCGACACTCTTAAAAAATCTCTATCTTTAAATAAATAAAAATCCTAGTCACAAAAAAAGTTTATCAAATTATTTGATATCTCATGTATTTTATATTGTGAATTATTTGTCTAATTAAAAACCATTTTCTTGAACTTCTTACATTTTCCAAATTCAAAGCATTATTTACAATAGAACAGAGGACTGACGGTGCATCTGATGTACTATGATATCCACTACATCCATCAAGATCACACCAGTGATCATTGAGCAGTCTTGTGTCTGACATAGTTAACACACTAACTTGTCATTGTATCATGACTTTATCATGATGTTTGGAGCATTAACATTGACATAGAATTGTCTGAATTAAAAAACCAAACTCATTTACCCCATTTTTTTGAAAAATATAGGATCATTAGCATTTAGTTAACATATCATGTAGAGAAAATATGTCACAAAAATATATTGTTTAATATAATGTCGAACAACTCAAAAAACATTCTGATTATGAACCAACTTCCCATATTGATCTAAACATAATTCTAGACAAAATACGAGTAAAAAAATAATAACATTTCTTATATAACATTTTTAGAAACCAAAACATCAATTGTGGGTCTTTATTGAGGAAATCGTGTATGATATTTTGAGTAAGGAACTACTATATCCAATCACCAAGATTGAAAAAGTGAAGTGATTTTATATAAACACAACAAAATAAAAAAAAACCACCTCTTCCTATATATGAAAACTAACATCTACTAAACTTGGTACTAAAAATCTCCCACATAGGATTTTGTTGAGAAACATGTTTCCTAAATCACTAAAATAGTGTAGCTCAAGGTGTGGATAATTAATAAAAAATTTAAGACTACATGAGAAAAATCATTATAGGAAAGAATAATCATTGATAGAAAAACTATGCTATCCAAAAGTAGTGACATACGAAACATATTCTCAAAACTTTGAACTATTTATAAATTCTTCAACTTACACCGTACATAACTTCTTTCAGTTTCCTATAAAGACACATTTACTAACATCTATTCAACAAATATTTATATCATTTCACTCACTTACCTATTGTTTTAACAAATTACCGCCAACTCTACAAAAATACATCATTCCATAAAATGTTTATCACATACCAATGGATAGATTTATATATCATTATTTCCCATCCCCAATGAAATAAATATAAATAATATATGGGATATGGGATAGAAACACATACCTCAACCATGAAGAGAAATATTATGGACTACCATGTTATACCTAAATTTATAAAAAATCTTCCGTTAGTAACGGTACTGTGGAAATGACAACAACAAGATCTTTTATAGGAACATACTCAAGTTTGAGTTCATTACTATCTACATTCTATTTTATGAATTGATATCGATATCAATATTTTTTAATGATAATTTCCCACTGTATTTCATGAATGATTTATAGCACTATGATTATTATAACCCAAGAGTAGAGGTTAATTAACTTCAATGAGAAATTATTCTTTTCGAGTCTTCATCTTCATAAGTTTTGTTTTATCTTAAGTGAAAAAATACCCAGATAAAACTATGATAAGAGTCAAAGAGATTTATTTTTTAGTATAAAAACTCAAAAAAATTATATTGAAGGAAAACTCAACTATATTTTGATCTTCAGTCATCAATACATCCTTCCAAATCAGTATCTGTATACACAAAAAATCAATTCATTCTGATCATTCATACATTATACAAAACTTTGTTGTTACTATGATTCATTTAAGAATTATTTCATCTAGAAAGGATATGGAATAACTTTTGAGAAAATTGTAATCTTGCACAGATAGTAATAGTATACATAATATCTAGTCTTGAAGTAGTCAGATGTAAAAAACATCCAATCAGTTGTTGGAACTCTTTAGAACCATCCTTATTTCCTTCTGTTTATTTAGACAAATTGGTTCCCATCAAAATTTGGTGTGGAAATAGGTTTTATATTCTCTATGAAAGAATTTTTAGGAAGTTTAATAGAATAATTCTCTTGATATAGGATGATTTATTTCTTATTTTTCTTTATTTGTAATCCAAGAAAGTATTTCATTTCACCCAGCACAGAAATTTCCAAAAAAAATTATCTCTTCAAAAAAAATTCACATGTTCTTTCAACTTTAATAGTAATGATAATATCATAAAAAAAAGAAAATACAATGAGGGATATTTCCTAACATTCTTTGATATAGATATTAATATCAACTCAACCTTTATTGATTTTTGTCTTCCTTAAGAAGCCATCCAATTTTGGAATACCAAGTCCATAGAGCTTGTTTTAACCCATAAAAATTTTTCATTGACATTGACACAAAAATTTCATAATTTAAAATAAAACACACACATAGTTGTTGAAAATAAAATTATTCTTCAAGTACTCCATTTAGAAATAGTTATTTTACATCACTTTGAAATTTTTGGCAACATTTTTTTAATGAAATTGAAAGAATGATTCTAATTATTTATAAAATTTCAACTTGATAAAATGTCTCATAAAAATAATTTCCTTAAATACATGTGTAAACTTTGAAAACCCATATATCTTTGTTTCATATCACATCACCATATTCATTCAACTAGTTCCAAAACCCCAAATTTTTTCGAAGAAAATTTTATCAAATGATTTAGGTACGAGTTCCTGTGTTTCATTTTTCTCAATTGGATCCGACATTTTATTCATATAATGAACATATTATTCATTATAAAAATATTATTTAACATATTTCAGTTGAATTTTTTAATTCAAATATGTGAATTCTATAATAGTTGATAATCTTCTCGTTTGAATATTTTTTTATTACCAATTATGTTCTGATCTTGATACTATTTTTTATCCTAAGATGAGATTTTTTTTTGTTTTTACTCAATACTATAAAT
This sequence comes from Viscum album, assembly GCA_963277665.1. Classification (NCBI taxonomy): domain Eukaryota; kingdom Viridiplantae; phylum Streptophyta; class Magnoliopsida; order Santalales; family Viscaceae; genus Viscum; species Viscum album. The sequence goes on from OY728159.1 coordinate 1,443,011,461, forward strand.
ACTTGTGTTAGATAACTACGTCTATATGAGATCACCATTATTGGAATCCTTATAATGTTTTTGGAAAAAATCATTCAATATATTTAAATTCCATAGAATAATGATATTTTAAAACATCTTCCATTCATTTTATAGTATGTTTAAATCAAAATGATCAACTATTCTTCCTATTTATTTGATGAAACAAATATATACTCTACCATTTAGATAATATCCAAATAAAATACCATTCTCAACTATCTGATCAAACTTTACATGATTTACACCTTTCCAATATTTGATGTAGGGACACCTAATATCTTTTATGTGTTTCAAAATTATAGTTTTGTTATAAAACACATGATAAGGAGTAATATGAGAAACTGGTCAATAGAAACAATTAGTCTGATTATAAAATATTATATTCATTTACTACATTCAGAAGTAATGAGAAAGGAAATGTTTAAATAACTTTGTATGCCTTATGTCAATTAAACTTTTATTCTTCCTTTCAACAACCCCATTTTGTTGTGGTGTGCATGGTACACAAGATTCATATGAAAATTATGTTTTCAAGATAAATAATTAAGTATTTATTCTTTTATTCTCTACTATTATCATTTCAATACTTCTTCAAATAATACCCACATTCATTTTTTACTCTTATCCTAAAACTCTTTAACATTTTTAGAGATTATGAATTATGTTCCAAATATAAAATAGAAGTAATTTTTGGAAATCAATGATTTAAATTTATGATGTACTTATCACCACACGTTTATTATTTTCTCATCATCCCAAAAATTTCTGAATGAATTTGTTCAAGGGGATGAGTTGAAAATTTTAAATTTCTATGCAAATAGAGTTTTTAATTTCTTTTTTCAGAAAATTGAACAACAGAAATATATTATTTTAATAATATTTCTAATATCATGAATGATGTATCACTTTTTAAAATTTTATGGGTTTATATAACACATTTTTTCCAACATTTTATGGAATAATTGATTTTATTCCATCATGATAAGGTCACATGAATTATGAAAATCAAAAACAGGAAACAAGTATACTTTTTTACATTGGAATCATGTAATAAGTTTTCCATACACATATCATTTTACTATAGAAACATATTTTATGAATAAAAAAACATTATTTACATCAATCAAAAAGTTGTTAAATACATAGTATGTTGTGTTTAACCCATAAATAAATAAGGACTTCTTAGACATCAGGTTTTCATAACCAATAACGCCGGGTCCAACAACATTGATTACGAGGGATTAATTAATGTAAAATGTCATTAATAATTATTTTAATTATTTTAATTTCTTCAATAATTTAAAATATAATTTCATATGTGAAGAGAAACCACTATCCATGAACCATGGTTATTCTCATTTTCTTTCTTTGAGAGAACTTTCTATAATAAAATGTTTCTCTTTTCCATTATCTTTCACCACATCCATATTTTTAGAATCTTTTTAATCATATTTTTGTGATAATAAAAAAATAAGAAATTATTTTTCAAGATTTCCAGGCTATTCACATCTTCCGAAAATAGTTTCCAAATGTTGAAATCTATTTTAATCATTGAAAATAACATTATCTGAACAATTTGATTGAGAGGATCGACTCCACCATCACAATATTTTTCCAATAACCGATAAGATAATTATTGTAATTTTCATTGAAGAAAGAAATAATTTGTGCATTCTCAAATAAATTATGACATCATCAATACCCATAGAATGAATAATTTTTCCTGTAACTACAAAACCATCAAGAATTGTAAACATTATTTTCAAAAAAATTCTTAATTCCTTATCATAACATTGTTGATCCCCAAAATTCTTATAATAACCAATAATCTACTTCTTAAGTTCATATTTATTTTCAACTTTATCACAATCAGAAGTGATATAAACATTAGTTTTAGACCATAAAATTTTAAATACTCATAAATTCTCATATTTTTTTGTTTTTTAAACATGAATTCATTCTAGGATTTATGATTATTGTAAATATCGTTAATTTTATTTTCAAATTTTGAAGATAATTTTTTTATATTTATTTGGATAACAATTACTAGGTCATTCACTAATTATAGATACATTTAGTTTGAAACATGTAATTTAACGATCATGTTTTAATATCTTTTGTTGAAAAAATTCCAATTTTTCCTCCTTTTCATTGATCGTAACTTCAATATGTTCATTCTAATTAATTTCTTTTTTGGGGATTTTTTTAAGCAATATATATCTTTTAGAATATTATATTTTTATTTATGAAAGGTTTCCTGACTATTATCATACAAACATTCCTTCTTTGTCTTCATTATTTCTCTTTCATGTCTTAATATATTTATAAGAGACTCTTTCAACTCTTTTTTATGATAAAACTATAACTTAGACCCTTATCTTTCAAAAATAATGCTTACAAAATATTAATCAATAACTGTTTCAATAAAACTATTTTTCTCCAACAACTCCAATAAAATTTTCATCTTTAACTTCATTATCAACTTCTTAATTATTTTTAGAAAATAACATATACTTTTTGATTTGGATAATTTTCAATCATTTCTATTGGAATAAGATTATTAATTTTCACTATGTTTCTTGATATGTCTTATTATAAATCAATCATCTTCCTCACTGTCATAATTATTTTTTCGTAGGGGGAAATATAAAGAAATGTACCCAACAGATCCATATTCAAAACATTTTAGGGGTAACGTACCTTGGAACATTCATGTAACTCTTTTGAAATTCTTATAAAAATAGTATTAAAATTCATTATGTTTTTTAGTAACCTCATTTTTTATTCAAAAAAACTAACTCCTTCATCTTCAATAATCTTCTTTGATCTTTCATTACTTTCATGCTTTGAGGAAATTTCTTGATCAACATTTTATTTTATTTTATTAATTTTTCATTTATCACTTCATAAGTAATGAGTATACAATGAATTTCATTAGATGTAAATGTTTTAGGAGATTTATCTTACAATGTTGAAACATTTCCCTGAAACATATCTTGAATAATTTGTATGAACCTTTCAGTGAGAGTTGAATCTTCCAACATCTCACCAAGACTTATTATGTTGAAAAACATATCTTTAACCATTGTAGAGAAGTCACCAGAATATTCTTACTCATCCATTTGATGATATTCAAACCTCAGCCTACATATATTATTTTCTTCTTCACATTCATATCGCCTTATTTAATGTTTTTTAACTTTTCCCAGATAACATTATTTTGTGAAACTCCCTTCAAAAAAAGTAATTCACTTTCAAAAAGTGATGAGAGTAAAAAATTATTATCCCTTCCATCATTCTGTAGATTTTTCTTAATTATAGATGTAAGGGGAACATTTTCAGAAAATGGTGGAAATCCATATTTAGATGCTTCGGAAGCATCGTATACAATATACAAAATATATGGAATATTTTTATCATTTTTATATGATAATTATTTCAATATAAAAACAGATTCCCTCTACTTTTCGTAAAATTCAAATTCTCCATACCAAATTCTCTTTAAAAAATCTATTAATATTAAATGAAGGGACATTTTATTTGATAAAAATGGAAAAGGCCTAACCAAGATCAATGTGACCACTAAGTGTTGGGGGGTTTGAATAAGTGATATAGTTTTCATTTATTATGTCATTCTTGTAAAACAATCATATCCTCCAACAAATTATTTATCACTTTGATTAAAAATAACATTCACACATCCAAAAGATAAAAAAAATTCATGGTTTACTTGTCAATAAGTTCAATTAGTCCTTATAATCAGTGGAATAAAATGCCTCATAAAATAATGAAAATTAAAAGCATATGTAAATATCATCACCTTCATAATAAAAATCACAAAAAAATCATGGGAAGCGTTAACACCACACAAAATAAATTGGTGGTGTTTAAGGCCTATGTCCCACAAAAATAAAAGTGAGATGAAACAATCCCTTATATTAGGTCTGATTTCATTCATATGTGTGTGAAACTACTATATAGTGGGTTTAAACGTATTTTAAAATTGTAATATAACCATTATAATATTTATTATATCATATATTATTCTCTTACGACTTTATATTACCCGTTGATTTGTCAATTCCATGTTAAGCCAAAATTTTGGGAAATAATCATTTTATTAATTGTATTGGTATCAAATTTTTATTCTTGATATTATTACATATATCATGATATACATACATCCCGAATTGAAAACATGATTTATATATCATATATATTCTTTATATATATATAAATAATAGATATATAAATGAAATGAAATACACAATTCGTGGAGACAGTAGGTCGTACGTATACGTGAATGTAGTTTTCGTTTCATTATTTAAATGATTGGATATATTAATATGAAATATATATACATAAATAAATATCATTATTATGTAATATATTTCATGATTATTTATTATATATACGTTATAATCATTCTTTTATTGTAAAGGTGGAGAATGAATCTCATCGCGTTGTGGAGATGGTAAGTTGTACATATATGCACGAGCGGCGATATCGTTCACATAATTGTTTAATGGTATTGAATTGGATGGTGTATAATATATCAGAATTTTTAGAAATGTTATAATAAGTATATATAGTTAATATTTTCACCATTATACCCATCCAATTAAGGTGGTGGTGAAAAAGAGACTACACGACGTCGTGGAGACAGTAAACCATACGTACGCACGCGCAATGATTTCATTTTTCATAGGATAGATAGAAGTTGAAATATGATTGTTTCATATTTATAATAACATTTCAGTATATGATTGATACTTATGTTATTAATTTTTAATTAAACAACTAATGTAGTGGAAGTATAAGAATAATGAAATTTTAATGAATAGGTAGAAGAGATTACCTCTTCCACAATGTGCCTCTTTTAAATTTTTTCTAAGGGTACTAGAGTGGGTATTTTGATAAGGAAATTACCTCTATGTTGTCACTAAGGATGTCCAAAAGAGAAATGGTAGTGGGATTTCTTTCCTAAAAGATGAAAATAGAGTGAAAGAGAGAGGGAGGAGGTTCTCTTTTATAATAGAGGAGAGGGGAACTTTAAGAAACTCTCAATATATTAATGTATTATAAAAATATTTTCATTATCAAAAGTTCAAAAAATAATTTTATTCGAATATAATATGAGGAGTGTTTAAAATCCTCTCAACCAATAGGTTTTAAACAAGTTTAGGTTACAAATTTAACCATATAGTTTAGCTTCAACCTTTAGTTAACTAATTTAACTCTTACTATGACTTTTTTTGTATATTTATACTATATGGTTATTATAGTTACTATAAAATTCCAATAAAACCTAAAGTGTTTCATTGATTACATTTTCAACATCATCTATGTTATTTTCCAGAATAATATATTTTTAGGACCATTATATCATTTAATAAAATAATATTTTCTTAAAAACACTTTTATATCGATGTTTAAACTATTCATATCATGTCTTTTTAAAAATCCATAACAAGATGATTATTTCTAAAAAATATCACTAATTCAATTTTAACAAGTCATAATCACCCATATAATTTGTTGATGGCATAAAAAGGTTCAAAGTAAATTTATTTTAATATTTATAATATCATTTATTTAAACCCTTAATTAATTAGGTAATCACTACATCTTCTTTGTGTCAGAAATAATTTTTTTTTTCTGGTGTCTAAAAATTATAAATAAAATACCATGATATATGAATTTTTTTTAGATTTATAATGACTATCTATAGACATATATATTAGTTATATAACAATATATTAAAATCAATTTAGTAAATGATATATGTTTAGGATATAAATATCTTTACAATAAATTAATTTTTGTACACATTCATTTACACATCCTAGTGAATTCATGTGGTCCCAAAATGACTTAAGGATTCCCTTGGTCGGAAATATCTCATCCAATGAGATTATGACATGTGTTAGGGTTTTTTATAATATTATAATTTTATTTTTTACCTTTATTTACCAGATTACCCTTTAAGCATGACAAATAAAATAATTAATAAAGTTACTATTAATAATTTCTAAAAATAAAAGGTGTGTATTATAATAATTCTTGAATGGTTAACATAGATAATGAATCTCATCATGTCCTGGAGACGGTAAGTCGTAGGTACTCACAAAGGACAATATCATTTCCATAGTTGTTTAATGGTATTGAATTGTATGGTGTATAATATCGTAGAATTAGTATGATGTTTTAATAATAACATATAGTTATTATTTCCACCATTATACCTATCCATGTAAGGTGGTGGTGAAAAACAGATTACAGCACGGTGTGGAGACGCTATGTTGTACGTAAGAACACGCGATGATTCCCTTTTTCATAAGATGGAGGTAAGATGAAATAGGTTTGTTTAAAATTTATAACAACATATATGTATATTATTGATACTGATTTTATTACTTTATGTGGAAAAAAAGAATTGAATGTAGAAGAAGAATTTGTTTTGTAAGAATCAGTAGAAGTGATGAGGTATTCGTCGACATGCCACCTATAAATTTCCTCCTAGGACACTAGAGTTGGTATTTTAATCATCCCAACACCTCTCGAATGTTAATTGGGATGTTGAGAAGAGAAATCAGTCGGGTTTTTCCAAACATGAAGGATCAAAATGGAGTGAAGAAGAGAGGTAGGAGGTTCCTTTTTATAAGAGAGGAGAGGGGCACTTTAGGAAGCTCTCCAAATATTAATTTATTATAAAATCGTTTTCGGTTTTAAAAGGTCCAAAACTCATTTAATTAGAATATAAGATGGGTATTATTTGAAATACTCTCAACCAATATGTTTTAGAGAAGTTTATGTCTCAAATTTAACCTTATCTTTTAGAATCAACCCTTTGTTAACTAATTTATCTCTTACCATGTCTTCTTGTATATTAATACTATATGGTTAATATTGTTAATATAATATTACAATATAAAATAATATTGTTCATTAATGATATGATCACTATTATCTATGTCATTTGGACTAGTCTTTTATTTTTAGAACTATTATATCATTTAATAAAATATTATTTGTTTAAAAACCCATTTATGTCAATTTTTATACAATTAATATCATGATATTTTTAAAAATACATAACAACATGATTATTTCAAAAAAACATCATAAATTTTACTATAAAAAGTAATAATAATCCATAAAATTTGTTGATGGCCTAAAAAGGTTCATTGTAAATTTATTTTAATATTTATTATGTCATTTATTTAAATAAATCATTAATAAAGTAATCCCTACATCATCATTGTGTCATAAATAATTTTATTTGTTTGGTGTCTAAAAATTATAAATAAAATACCGTGATGTAAGAAATAATTCAAAATTTCTTCTGACTATCTACAAATAAATATATTAGTTATATAACAATATATTATTACCTATTTAGTAAATGAAATATGTTTAATTAATAATTATCTTTACGTTATATTAATTTTCCTAAAACGGCATTTTCACTTCCTAGTGAATCCATGAGGTCCCAAAATCAACCCAAAGATGCACATCAAAAGAAATATATCATAAAATAAGATTAATACATGTGATAGGGTAGTTTAATATTAATAAATATTACTTTTTTACCCTTATTTACCATATTTACCGTTTAACCAAGGTAAATAAAATAATTATTGAAGTTTCTATTCAAAATGTCCAAAAATAAAAGGTACATATTTAAAAAAGTTGAACATTACAATTTCAAATGTAGATTTGATTTTTACAAATTCAAAACATAGATGTTTCAGTAATTAATTTAAAATTAATTCTCGTTGTAAAAACCAAAAAACGAGTTTTTAAGAAGTAATAACTATTAAAAGATATACATGTGTTTATGTCCAATTTAAAGGTGAAATTACTTTCTATGACAAAAATTTAAATAAATGATAAAAATTTAGTCCAATTACAGTATAAAACAAATTAAAATGATATTCTAACTAAATAAATAAATTAGAAGAAAAGGCGGTTATGAATTAAAATGAAATATTTTCACTATTCAACAAATAATGAACGTTATCAAAAAATATAAAAAATAATCCATATGGATATATTATTTTCTTATTCCAATGAAGATGCTTATTTTGTCAAATTGGTCTTAGAAAAGAGTCAAAAACTAAATTTAAAATCAGTGCGCCATCAGAAGGTGGCAAAACTATATTTTTTTTAAAAAAAATACTTCCTTTATTCGAAAAATTGAATTTTTTCTTATATCATATTACCAAAAACCTATGATAAATCTAAATGTTATATAAAAAATGTGTTTAATTATATTCATAATGGCTAGTTTAAATCCCATAATAATATTTTAATAATATATCATTGTTCAGTGAAACTCAGTATCGCGTATAATGCAAGATGTCGAGGAAGGTCGTTCTTGCGTGCAATACATTCCATGTCAGTGTTGCATATAGTAAAATATTTCATAGGATGGCTACGATGAAGGTGGAGGTGCGACCATGCCTCCAGGGAATTTTTGCGGCCCGTTGGATGCGGTGGAGCATGGGCGGCGGTCGGCATCGGCGGGCCGCGTGAAGGGGCATCGGCGCGCGTCCACACCGCCCACCATACAAGAGCCGTGACACGAGGCTGAGACAGCGGGGGATGGCGGCTGGCTCGCTGCCAGCTACTGGAGATGGCACAACCCATGACCGCGGCATGCAGAGGAGATGTTGTCCATCCGACCAGCTGGGGTCGCCCTGCGGACGCTGCACCGCGGGCCGCCGCACCGCAGGCCCACCTACCTTGGGCCACCAGCAGGCCACTGCACGGTGGGTTGGGTCATACCCAGAGGGCCTGGTTGGATCCAAATGGCCGAACCTCAGGTCGGGATGGGTCAACCCAAACTGGTTCGGGTCGACCCAAGCTTGGTTGGGTCAGGTCGGTCCGACCGAGTCGGACCAGACCCCGACCAACTTCGACCCTTTTCGCTCATTCAACCATATCTTGAGCTACGAGCGTCCGTTTGAGGAACTGTCTACGGTGCCAGAAACCATGGATTGAGATTGTCCTTTTTTTATAATCTACTTGAGTTTTGTATAATGTTGGCGTATGGATGGGTTTGATCGAACCCCAAATCGAACCGGGCCCTTAGATCAGAAACGCAAATAACTTATAGATCTGGCGTTCGATTGATGCACCGTCAGTTGCGTAGTGTCCCTTATGACGTGAAAGTCCTTTGGAATACATCTTCATGGGACATTTTAGTATTTGGAGGGTCGACCTATGGCTTGAGGAGCATACCCTCCCAGAATCAAGCAAGCTTAGTGCAGGAACCCAGTGGTTGGCTGTACGTGATGAATGGACAACGATCCTGTGTGGGTCAACGCTTACTGATCCTGTGTGGGTCAGTGATCAGCGATCCTATGTTGGTTAGTTCATATCTATCTTATGTGGGTTAGATTCTATGTGGGTTAGTGGGAGATAGTTACCTATCGATCCTATGTGGGTATGAAGTAGTGTTACTTAACAGAATAACATGATCTAGCCTTCGACTAATCATCTGTACATCTATACATATGTTATACCCAGTGTGAGCTGAGTCCTTTCCTTCATGGTGACAAATTAGTGATATTACTTTGTGTGGCTTACCTGTGTGGTAATTTCCAACTTGGTTATACCTTTGTGGTATTCTTCTGTGTGGCGTACATGTTTGGTACTTATCTTCGTGGTGATACCATTGGGGTATTCATCTTTTTGGTTTACCTGTGTGGCACATTCCTTCGTGATGATACCTTGGTGGTATTCTTCTCTATGGCATACCTATGTGGTACTTACCTTCATGGTGATAACTTTGTGGTATTCTTCTATGTGGCGTACCTACATGGTACATTCCTTCGTGGTGAAACAATTATGGTGTTCTTCAATGTGGTGTTACCTATGTGGTACATACTGTTGTGGTTTTACCTTCGTGGCATTCCTTCCTTTGTGGAATTGTTAAGCCATATGCTATGGATTTGGGCCTTGTGTTTCTTCATGAATGATATGGGTATACTTGATAACATAGGTATATATATGGGCAAATACCTATGTAGGGTTGATAGTTGTTTTCATGATTTTTGCTTTATCCTTTGTAGGTTTTGTGAGACTTTTGGGGGGTCTCGGGGCCCCTACTGAGTATCGTTATACTCACCCATGCTCGGGCTATGCTCGCACCTTGTTGTTTTTGGTGTAGAAGATGGACATCACAAACTAAGGGTGAGGGTACCTAGACTGTAGGTATCTTGGAGCTGGACCATAGACGAGGCGTGCCTCAGATATGACCGTTCGAAATCTGTACATACCCTTCATGTAGGATCTTTGGAGGGTGTTAATTGGAGCAGTTCAGTTTATGTGTACATTCCAGTTTTCTTGTACTTTCCAGTTGGGCTTGTATTCTGGCCCTGTTTACTTACTATACACATTCTTTTTTATATTCTATTTAAATGTGTTCGTATCGTGTTATGTGCTTGGTTGCATGAGTAATAGGTTATAAAGGCAATGTCTTCCCAGTCTTAGGGAATATGTCTTCGGTGCTAGTCACCAGCCCATGGCCTATAGAAGGTGGGCTTGGGGAAGTCAGGACACGGGCCCCGGGGGATGGGTAATGACACCTCAGTTATGGCTGTTGGTTTAGTCCATTCCTGAACATCCTTTTTCTTAACATGATCATATAAGATTCCATCCTTAGAGACAATACGGCTAAGATAAGAAATTGTTTGAATCTAGAATTCACTCATTCTAAACTACCAATATAACTCATTTAATTTAAGAGTCTTCCTAATAATGCGCAACTAATTCTCGCGATCTTTATAGAATTTGGATTATTCCAAGATATCATCTAAAAATACCACAACAAATTCATCATGATATTCCTTAAAAACTCTACTCACTAGATCTATGAAAATAGAGAGTGCATTAGTCAGTTTAGAAGGCATTAATGTAAACTTGTAATTCCAAAACCTGGTTTGACCTGTTTTCTTTGGAATATCTTCCTTCCTCAAACACAACTGATGATATCCAAATCAAAGGATAGTCTTTGAAAAATATTGGTCTATTTGATTTTGATCAAATAAATCATCAATGTTAGGAAGGGGATACTTGTTATTTATAATAATAGAATTTACATCCCTTATTCAATTCCCAACCTCATAAATATATCATTATCCTTAATGTAAATTATAGTATCTACCCATATAAAAACAATAGGGTGAATAAACCAATTACTACTCATTTCATCTATTTTTTTCTTCAGATCCACTAATTCCACTATCAACCTTCTATACTGAGTCTTTGATATAGGCCTTGATGCTGGAATTAAATCAGTAGAAAACTCAATTTCCCTCTTATAATGTTGTTCAAGTAAATACAATAGAAACGAATCAACTTATTCTTTAACAATAGGTACATCCCCATTTTGAATATTTCTTTCCGCACCCATATACGTTGTTTTATCTTATTCGCCAAGAATTTGTTTCAATAGAGCTCATGGGGGTGGATCTAGATAAGAATAAACGTACAAGGCTTCTGATATAAATATATGTAATTCTAAATCATTTCTTGAAATTTTATGTTCCTTCTTCATGCAATATATTTTCGCATCATAATTTCAAATCCAATCTATACTATGAATTTTATCATATTCCATCATGGGTATGATGATAATGTCACCAACTAAATAACATTTATGTGCCATAAGGGGGACTAATCGATACATGTTTTTTTTCAATTAAAATTCCCCTAGGTGTTTTGATTGAAAAATAATTTAATAAAAAAATTGTAAATGTATAATATTCTAAAAAAATGGGAATATATAAATTAATGTGATGATTCAGAATCGGACAATGATTTGGATAAGTTTGCGGAAATGATTAAAGCACATGATACCTCATCATTAGAAACATAAACCTCGGGAGTTGTCACCACAAAATATCATCCTTTCTCTATTTGCATTATTTAGGGAATGGTTCCTTGATGTCTAGGATATTAATGTTCATAGTGTCCCAAATCATTAAAATTATAGAATTTAACATTATCTGACTCTTTATTTACCATACAATAACGGGCATGTTGGACTTTTTCTCCACACTTGTAATAGACTTATATTCGTATCAAGAAAGTAAAAGAAAATTTATTACAATTGTTATTATAGGCTGTAAAGCTAAATCCTACCTTCTTCTCCATTTCGTTAATTAATTTTACACTATTTCAAGAAGAAATCTTCTTCCCTTTCTTTCCTCAATGTCATAAGACTTAGATAATTCCTTTTCTACCTTGATAACAGATGAGATTATATCTTTATATGAAAATAAAGTTTGGAAGACCAGTGACCCTATGGGGAATGGATTTAAACCATGAAATAATATATCAATAATAATCCTTTGTTTTTTTATGTAGTCCATAACATGCCTCGAAATCCTTGTGAAGTTAGTTTCATACTTTGTTACATTATCATCCAGTTTTTTCCTTAGACTTTGAAACTACCTTTCCATATCCACTAGCTATTCACAAGGAAATTATTTTCATAAGAAATGTTGATAAAATTTAATCAATTACATATTTTCTATTTCTTCCTCCTCTTTCTTATTTTGAATTAATGAAAACAATTGTTCAATGTCTTATGAAAGATGATAAATTTCCATAACTACCTTCTCCCTTTGGCTACATCCCAAAGCAAGAAATATCTTCTCTAAAGAACTTATCCATGGCTTCACTACAAATAAGATATAGTCCCATTAAATTAAGGATACTGTTGATGTATAAATAGGTCTATAATATCTAATACACATTATGGATAAGGATGCTTCATATGGTTAAGGATATTATTGATAACCTGAGTATGTTGTGCCTATATAGCTATATTTTTTTCAGAACCATTCGTAGCTCCAGAACCAACATCATATCGTTTATAGGAGGAAAATCCATAAATGGGAATTCTGTGTTCATGTTTTTTGTATTCCTTATAGTAGCCTCCATTTATAAATAATGGAATAAACTAAATTAGGTTGTTAATTAAAATGTATAATGTCAAATTAGAATAAAACCTAACATAAATTGAATTTTTTTATGTCTTATCTAATAATAATAAGAATAATTTCTTTGGGAACATATTAAAATACAAATATATTATAATGGTTGTTAATGAAAATGTGAATTATTATAAGCATGTCCCCTAGGAGTGTCAAACTCGGTACATAGTAAGTCCTGTTTTGATTTACAGGGTTACCATGAGTCAGGATCGGTACACCTTGTCTAATTTTTTACTCCCACGTACATCTGTTCTAAAACCACATCCCCTTGTAGTATCATGAAAGTAATATATTTTATAGAAATATCAACTTTATCTATACATTAAAAAATTTATAGGATTAATTTTTTTTTATTATCATAATTGTCTATCATATGTTTTTGTCCCGTAATCTACTTATTCTATATCTAGTTTCCAAGGATTCTACTAGACATACTTTGATACCAACTCTGAAGACCCCAACCCCAGTTTCCCAAAGTCGGTGACTTATTTGGTTAATTTTTCATATAAACAAGGAAGATACATTTCATTAGACCAAATATTTTGGTTTCTTTGAAAAACAAGTTACATATATTAGTTTTAAATTACAATATTTAAAGGAAATAAAATATGTAAATTTCATTGGAAACGTCTCTAACTCATAGATTATCCTAGATAGTCATTAATAATATTTATATTTTCATCATGGGGAAAAGTAAAACATGAGAAATGGTTGTGATCAAGTGCTCAACAAGGGTAAATAATATAGAGGATGTATTGGTAATAATGTATGGAGAATAAATAAATGTAAACAATCCATTAAAACATAATCTTGAGCATAATATTATAGGAATAAAGGTTGAATAAATAATTCCATAATAAAATATAACCACAAATATTATACCACTCTAATAATCAAATAAAATATCAATTAGTAGTTTCATAAGGAGATAATTCATAATGGAGTACTATATAACCTTACCGTTATGGCCTCATGTCATGACTATACATAAATAGGTAAAACCTCAAACTAGATTGTCGTATGAGACCTACCAATGCACTAACGGAATATAGTGGGTCCAATCAAACACATACTATGCCAAATTAATTCCTCATATGAATTTGGTCAAACACATTAAACTTTTACATTCATATTGAAACTATCATATGAAATGTAAATAATATTCCCCAAACAGTAAACGTAATCATTAACCATTCATAATAATATGGTGAATGGTATCAAGATAGAACATCCATAGAAAAAATAATCATAAATAATTAAATATAATATGGTAGACTATATTATAAAATAATATTCCTAATTAATCATAATAATCATCAATAGTTATGAAATATATGAAAATACTCTTATAAAATCATTGAGTATTTTTTGAGTGAAATGCTCTTTCACATTGCAAAGAAGGGTTCTTTTGGTTAAAATTTTATATAAAACTATAAGTGAACTACGATACTATTTTCATAATAAAATGTTTGATTTAAAAAAATAATGTTTTCCTAATACATATTATAGAGTGAAATTCAAAATAGGTAAGAATTCGAGAAGTTCCCTTAAATCGATTTTATTTATTGGGACGAATTTGAGAAAATTTCTTTAAAAACATGTAACTTTCCATAAAATAAAGATATATTATGATTGGCACTTATATATATAACATTAAAAATTATTTTATGAGTATTAAAAAATAATAATTATGAATTACATTGTGATAAATAGGGAAAAAGTGTAACCCAAAATAAAATGGGGGATCTGGTAGAATCTCTTACATTATTTCTCAATGTTTTCTACACCTGACCAGAAGGTCATAGAATAAAAAATTATGCACATTAATAATTTAATTTAGAACATATTATACATTTATATAGTTTATTATAATTTTATTAAGTTTATTTATGGTCTTTTTTATAAGTTAGAAGACTGGATTCCGTCGTTCCTGATTGTTCGTTTCCTTGATTGGTTCGCTTGATTATATGTTGTGGAATTCATATAAAATTGATATAATTTTCAAGAATTATAATGTCATATTATTAATGATAAACCATAAGTTTAACTATTATTATGCATTGTTTTATTTCATATCTGAGGATTAATCATTAGATAACATGATAATGATAATCATTTGGATTAGTTTTAGCTGATTTTCAATCACCACGAATTGGATTTATTCAACTATCAAATTTCATGAATATATAATGGTTATAGAACCATAGATATGATATAATACCTATTTTATAATCGGGTTCTTCCATAAAAATGGTTTCATGACCATCCTTTAAAGAGAAATTGAAGAACGAAAGTTCGTCGTCTATGAAGGTTGTAAATCAACACCACCCAGACAACGATTTCATTTTTAATATAAAATAGAGGGAGAGTAAATATATTGATAATATACATTCCATTAACATGATATCATTATAGTATATATATTATACTAGAGTTATCATAATCATTGGGATACATCAGTTGAGGAGGGGATAATAAAATAATATAAATTTAAATGAAATTAAAAGAAAATGGAAGAGGATTAACCTCTGGAATTATCCTATTAGATATCCTTTATCAGGAAGGGAGTTTTTATATTTGGGAATAAAGAAAGAGTTCTTGGTAGTGGAAATAGACTTGGGAAAAGTATTTGGGCAGAATTTGGACATGCTTTATGTCTTATAGGTGTTTTAGAGAAGAGGGGGTAGGGATGGTATTTATAGTGGGGGAGAGCTGTGATTTCTCATTAATGTATTCAATATTTTATTATTTTTCTGAAGATAAGAAATAGTGTTGATTATTATGAATAAATATATCAAAGAGTTCATTTTTGTTTGAACTAATGGTTCTTAAAAAATCCGAACATCATCCATGAATCTATAATTTATTTACGTAGAATTTATCACAAAATAATTTATTTTACTATTCACAAAAAATTCATGTATTTTAAAACAATATATAAAATTAACCATAACCATTTATCAATGTAAAGAATTAAAAAATGAACTGCATTTTAGGAATGTAATTTTCTATAAAGATAAATTCTAGTTTTAATGTAAATCATCATTTACTAAAAAAATATAGTTTTCAATAAAAATTGATTTTATAACACTCTAAAAAATTAACTAAACTATCATCGAATTATCCTAAAATCATAAGAAAACAAAATATTAACATATATATACATTTTATGAAAATAATTTTTCTATTAATTTTTTTAAATTATTCAATTGTAATTAATATTTATGACTTCCAAAATACCAATACATAATTATTTTTTTTAAAATATTCAATTACGTACATTATGATATAATTATATCATACTTTCATTTGTAAGGAGCAAAAATTTTATTTATACTTTCATGGTTGAGGTTAATATTTATTAGGCTAATTTACTATTCATAAGGGTCATATTTTAATTCATGTGCTGATGTTACTATTTCATAGGTATAGGTTTATTAAATTTTAGAAATAAATTTCTTTTCATACATTCTTCATTTATGAAGATTGTATCACGTTATCTATGTGATTTATACTATACGAAATTAACTTAATAAGAAATATTGTGAGGATATAATTTTTGTGTCTTTACTCTTAAGCCACCCCACCTAACCATGTAAGTGATTGGGCAAGGGGTATATGATACATTGAAGGGTTTTACTAGTTGATATCCAATCGACAATAAATAAGACTGTAAAATAAATATCTTTTTCAGATAAATTTCCTAATCACAATCTCCAACCTTTGGGTCTATTTACCTCAAAAATTTCATATAAAAACTCAAACCAATCCTTAATATGGGAGAGAGAATGTAAATCTTTGAGAATAAATATATCTGATCCTAATATATTAAATATATTTTCTACAAGATAGAGGAAAGAGAGGTGATGTGAGAAGGTGATACATAGGTCATTAATCCATATAGGTTGGAACAAATCCTAGAAAACCCTTGTAAGTATCTGGTAAATTATTATATATTTCTTGTCAATCTGATAAAGGAAAATAACCCAACTATAGGTAGTCTCTATAGTTGAAAGGATTCATAAGACCCTATCAACACAATAATTGTTGTGTTTCCTAAGACAAGGTTATGAAAATGTAATCAGGTTGTGCCTGGGGAGAAATACACCTTGGGTGATAATTCCTTGGCCAAAAAGGCTTCCTCTTTGATACCCCATGATATATGTGCATCATCTTAATAAATGGAAGATTATTCTCCATCCCTATAAAAGAATAAACTTTTCCTTATACAGTCCCATAAATCATAGGATATTGGATCCTCTCCTACCCAAAGGGATGAACATAGAGATACACCTATAATATTAGAGGAATGAATCAATACGATGATTGATGATCTCTAAAATGTATATTGGGGTAAAAGAGAGAACCCATTATCCATATTGATTATTGCTTCTATGACTCTTGAAGAGAAGGAAAAATATATCTCCTTGAATAGAATTATTATGTTTTATACTTTATTTATGAAGAGATTTATAAGATGGGTTTTGAATTGTTCATATCATATAGGCCCGGTGGATAACCATCAAGGATTAATGTAGGAATTTAGGAGGTTGTATCCATCCCACACAAGGGAGGTTGTAGCTGATGTTGATAATAATATAAAATCCAGCTTCATTCATGTGGTCTAATACCCAGTAATAACTCACCAATATCATCCTTATAATGAAAAAACAATAATATAATAATTAATAATGCTTTTACAGATATAAAATTGCACTTCAAAATGAATTTAACCCTAGTAAAAATAAAAAAATTGTTGATTTATTCCACTATAGGATTTCTATCCCTTTAATTCATAGATGTGTACTAAGGTTACAATCAGATCAAAAAATTCCTTTAAGATGAGGAAGACGCCAATTTTAGAGCACCCCAAAGTATATTTATCTATTAGACTAATCCATTTTGTTTAAATAATGTTGGTGAGACCTATCAACATACTATAAATTTCATCTTAATGAAATTTATGAGGAATGTTATGGAATACAATGTTGATGGCTTGGTGTTAAACTCCATGAAATGTTGTGATCATCATGATATCTCTAAAATATTGTTCGACAAATTTGACCTGCACATATAAATGTTGAACCCCATTTTGTGTTATTTTGGGGTAACATTGGGAAAAATCCATAGTTTTTTAGTACACCACCATGGTGTTAAAGTGGACTCAAATAAGACTGGTGCAATATTTGAAATTCCACATCCACAAAACCTCCATGAACTGATATGGATTTAGGTAATCCTCGCAAACATCATGAATTTAATAGCCAATCATTATAGTAAATACCTCCCCTCCTCAATGCTAATGTAGAAGGAAGTCACCCCACACATGAAGTCTATTGCACATATCGGTGTTAATTAGAGGATAATAGCTAACTTATATCATCGTTCTCATTAATAAATAACAACATTTTTAATTCCTACTATAAAATCTCAACAGCACCTCTTGGTGTTAATTGATGCACATTCCTATTTTACTCCCTAAAAATTATAGAGATATTAGAATATCATTATAGTGATAACAGAAGGCCGAAATTAGAATGTCTTAGTGGTCACCTTGGAGAAGGACCATATCCTTGCTACTTATATCATTGAATAATCTAATCAGTATATCATAGAATCTACTAATGAGAAAGAAAAAATCCCTACTCCACTTCACCCTAATGAGAACTGATGACCTAGCATAGAAAATATTGAATCATTGTCACGTATCCCAACCCAAACTGAAAGGTCCCATTTGTATATTTACATGTAAAATAAGGAAAAATCCAACACTGTTTCCTAGAACCAAGGATCTTGTCATCCAACTCCACCAAAAGTATAAACATTATCCAAAATCACTCATCTAAAATTTATTCACCAACCCACCCA
Source organism: Viscum album (assembly GCA_963277665.1). Taxonomy (NCBI): domain Eukaryota; kingdom Viridiplantae; phylum Streptophyta; class Magnoliopsida; order Santalales; family Viscaceae; genus Viscum; species Viscum album. Next base: position 1,443,030,360 of record OY728159.1, read on the forward strand.
AAGAGGCCATCCAAAAATTGATCACACTAAATGTATATAGTGACCCTGAAGCAAGCCAATATTCCTACATTGAAATGTACTGATTTTATTGATGCCAAAAAAACACCTATTTTATGTTTTTATAATATCCTAGATACTCTTACATTGAAATCATGGTTTGTTTTATCGATATGAATGGCCTCCTTGTGATATTATGATCACATGGTCTAGAGGTCCTCTCAAAATCATAGGCAAAAATGACCATCATTACCGAACAAACATTATTTCCCCCAAAAAACCATTAAATTATCAATGGGTCATGGCCATTCATGGTCATGGACTCAACTTCCACCTATGTTACCTCACATTCATTAATAGAAAGAGACACTACCCACTATAAAATAAATTAGGGATGTAGATAAGCTGGTAAAAACACGTGGATTAATTTTCCCCAGAATATAATGAATATGGAATGGAAATAAAAAATAACTTGGAAAGAATAACCTCTAAAATTGGTTCTATGCAATTTATACTCCCCAATAGGACATCCTAGAGGACATAAAAAGGGAATATATCCCTACTTATTTTAAAACATTTTGGGAACCATTCCATAGTTGATGACTAAGAACCTCCCACTCCAAGGGATTGGTGACAACTTATATGATGTAAACAAAATCAATTGTTAGATAAAATTATATATATTATCTATATCTTAGAATCCATGATAGAGTACAATTATGAAAAATTAGAGTTTATTTCTACCCAAATTTTATATGGGATCTTGACGATAATTAACAATTCCCCAAATGACGTGCATTTAAGGGGATGGGGATAGTATGGATTATTTCACTTTTCTATATCTCTATTCCAAAAAACTCTTACAATGAAGGAATATTGTAATGAAATTACTATAGGAGAGGTCAGAGGCCCAAATAATGTCCATATAAGTTAGTCTATCTATGATAAACCTCCCACTTCTAAATCATAAAACTGACATGATGTAGGGGAGTGGGTCAATCAATCAAGGGTCATCCTACAATAAAAAGTGGTTCATATTATAATCAATCATTACACCAAAATATCAGTTGAGTAATTATGATTGAAATCATGAAGTTTCTATTGGTGATTGCTAAGGTATCCATCTAGGAGAATCAAAAGATTGTAGTATTTGGGAATGTTTTACCGCAACCAACACCCTTGTGATCATTACATCATCGATGGATATAGAATCTTTTGTTGGGTGAGTCATGTCTACCACAACCATTATATTTTGGTTAATATTTACAAATTACTCCTTGGAATTTTGCCTTTCAAGGATGGGTGGTGATATTCAAAATCCATCACCCACCACCATTGTTGTCTTCAGATGACATACCCCTATGATTACGGGTACGATAGGTAATAAAATTTGGGGATTTTATTAGGGTTAATATCCATTAATAACTATAATGGTAACATATGATAAATAATATTAGGAACCATAGGGGATGTAAGGAAAAATGACCCACTGTGAATGGGTATCCATAGATGGACCTTCATTTTCTCTTCTAAGAGAGAAAATATATTAGGGAGTTAGTCAATTTCTTCGATGAGGATTCAATGATTCCCACTTAATTTTATGGACATCATCACTATCGATATAGTAGAATATATTGGCTAAGATATGAATGTCATCTCACATAGAAAATAAACACTCACTACAAATATGGTTCACACTGAAACACATGAGGAAGGTTTGTGTACCTAAAATTAGAGGAATTCCTGAAACATAAAATCTATGATTGATCCATTTCCACCCCATAGATGTTATTATATTATAGATAAATGTAAAATAATGGTAATATCCCATTCATTACCCATATTTGTTGATTTTATATATTCTTAATAAATATTATCACTACACGAGGTGAAAAACGACCATATGAAATAACTCAATACGGATTTACTTAGTATAAATATTCTTAATATGTATTAAAACCATATAGAAGAAAATAATTATCCTTCCACCCATCAGGAAGTGGTTACCCAACCCATTTGTGTAGAGCATAAGTTCCAGGTAGGGTCAGGGTCTTGGCCAACAATGTGATTATACATGGTGATTAAGAAAGAAGATAACTTTATTCCATAATGGGAACAATATCCCTCCCTGTAGGGAAGTCACCTAGGACCAAAATGAAATAGAAGTTAACAGAAAGTGTATATTGGGAGACCACATCACACAACACCCACTACCAATTCTCATGTATATAATAAATCATTATTGCCTCTATGAATCCTCAATTCCTATGAGTATCTCACTAATGATTTATAAGAGATAGAGGGACGATGTGACCTAGTGTAGTCCAAAATGAAACCATAACCCAAGTGGGTGGGTTATACTCTTATATCTAAAAAAAATTTAGAATCAAATTTTTTTTCATCCTTTTATGGATTGTGAGATTAATGGAAAAACATGTTTTATTTAGTGTCCCGGTGTGGTCCCATGATTCCCCCTAGATCAACACGAGAAAAAAAAACTCATATTATATATATAGTCTCTACTTGGGATGTCCTTCATATGGTATAATAGATTAATTATTAGATATCTCATGTCCTAAGAAACATATATTTGTTAGTTACATTACCAATTCAAATTTATGATGTGTAATATGATGGTCGTTGACATCTCAAATTGAATGTAACAAGAAAATGAGTGGCATCCCAATTCATCATGAGATGAGAACTCCTAAATTTTTCCTATAGAATTCCCCTCCCAGGATATATCTATTAAAAATATTTATATAGAACTTTTTTGATGTAGTATATACACCATAGAACAAATTGTAATACCATGGAAGGTTATGGGAGTTTATAAAAATAGAAAAATTCATAGAAGAATCCCTTTGGTAAACCAAAATCAAATATGGACCAATAATTACTACATAGGGATGAAGGCCTAATAAACGGGATAAATCCCCTGTTATAATTAATCAAACACTGAAAACTATTTTGGTAACAAGTAATGACTCAAACCACCTAGAAAATCCTACTAATTGGAAAAAAAGATAACATTTTCCTTCTTTTAGTGTAAAAGAGTGATCGACCACCCATAATATGAGTACTGATGAAAAAATGTACACTTTTATAAAAGATATGGTTATATGAGATACTTCCTTACAACCAATGAAAGTAATATCATCAAGATAATCTATGTTTTGAAACATGATGAAGTTATCTTCTACTATAATCTCAATGATTTACATTTTCATCAAATTTTAGGCCACACTATCCATGAATAATTCGTCATTAAGAATATCCAATAGAAAATTGTTGAACCCAAATAGTTGACATACTAAAATACACCAGTGTAAGTGAAATATTTTTATATTATATGGCCATAGGAAAAGGGTCACTGGAAGGATGACCTAGTCAGGAATCAATGAAATTTATATAAGTGGATTTACATTAACATAGTCATCTAGAATCATTCCATTATTAGGTATTTAATTCAATAAAATGGTTTTGGATCCATATCCCACTACAAAATCAAATGAAACATATTTATATCCATAATATGGAGGTAGAAATAATAATTGGAAGAAGAACATGGCATAAGAATTGGTTCTTTAACAAGCTCCCAAACATGTTCTAAATCTCATTGTTTCTTTCGACCCGTCACTCAGAGTGTTGGAATTAACCCACCAAATGTAATATTCCTTGAATGTTGAATTAAATTTTTTCTCTATAATATTATTCACATAGTAGATACATTATCTAATGAGGAAAATTCATATGAAGTTGATTTCTTCACACACAGCTAGGATGGCGGAGGAGTGTCCCATGCAGGCTGAGGGAACCAAGGATGAGGTAATCATAGTCGTTCTCAACATCATAGGATTTTCACCACATAAGCTGTATATGTGGCCTAATCATAAGGGAAATGCCGTAAAAATCACAATGGGAACATGGATACACCCGCAAATTTAACAAGGGTTTTTGAAATCTAATTATCTTGGATGACCAGTTTCCAGGCGTACAACTATCTAAACCCACCAAAGGATGTGGGAAGATTAACTTGACCAAAACCATTGAATAAAATTCCCATTATATATTTCCATGTGTAATTTTTGAATCTAAATTACATGGCCACAGTGCCACATGATAAATAACAATCCCATATCATGTAGCATCAACTAACTATATAAAATTACTACATCTTGTAATAGTTGGATACTGTCAAAACCAAACATTGAATCCATGATGATCATCACCTCTCGAGAGAGCTCAAAAGATCCCTAATCATGTATCTTCGGATCCCCTATGAATTTTAGAATATTTAAAATCCCTTAAATGTGTATTATGAATTAAATTCCGTAGATTAATGTCAATAAGTCATTTGGGTTACAAATAAGGACTAAAAGGCCACCATATAGGGATGTATCAGACCCCTATATGACTTTGTAATACTTTGCAATGTAAAAATTCATTAATAATTTTTTGATGATGTATCATAGTTCTATTTTACCTCATTCTAGAAACTCTAACTCTTGGGTTATATTAATCATTACCTATCCAATATGAAGTTGATCATTCAATGGTACGAAAAAGAAAGAAAATTATTCTCAGAGGGATTAAACTCAACGCATGGGTTTGATATCATGTATCTATATCTGATTTCATGTTAATATAGTTTGACATAACATTAAATTATCTATTTGGAATACCTTGGATTCATATTCATAGAATTATTCCATCATCATAACATGAATTACAAATGTCTCCCATCAGTGAGAATGTTTGAGTACTACGTAGAGTCAATTCACTCATTGAATATTCTGAATCCTAATATATTGAAGTTATTTTCTACAAGATAGAGGAATGGGTGGTGATGTGAGAAGGTGATACATAGGTCATTACTCCAAATTGGTAGGGATAAACCCTAGAAAACCCTTGTAAGTATCTGGTAAATGATTATATATTTCTTGTCAGTCTGATAAAGGAAAATAACCTGACTATAGGTATTCTCCATATTTGAAAGGATTCATAGGACCCTATAAACACAATAATAATTGTGTTTGCTAAGACAAGGTTATCAAAATGTAATCAGGTTGTGCCTTGGGAGAAAGAAACCTTGGGTGATAATTCCATGGCCAAATAGGCTCCCTCCATGATACCCCATGAGATATGTGCATCTTCTTAATAAATGGAAGATTATTACCCATCCCTATAAAAGAATAAAAATTCCCTTATAAATTCCCATAAATCATAGGATATTGGATCCTCTCCTACCCAAAGGGATGAACATAGAGATTCACCTCTTATATTAGAGTAATGAATCGATACGATGATTGATGATCTCCAAAAATTATATTGGTGTAAAAGAGAGAACCCATGATCCATATTGACTATTGCTTATATGACTCTTGAAGAGAAGGAAAAATATATCTCCTAGAATAGAATTATTTTGTGTTATCCTCAATTTATGTAGAGATTCCTAAGATGGGTTTTAATGTGTTCATATCACATAGGACTGGTGGATAACCATCATGGATTCTTGCAGGAATTCCGTAGGACGCATCCATCCCAAACCACTGAGGTTGTAGCTAATGTTGACAATAATATCAAATCCAGCTTCATTTATGTGGTCTAATACCCAATAATAACTCCCCAATATCACCCATATAATGAAAAAACAATAATATAATTATTAATGATGATTTTTGGGATCTAAAATGGAACGTCCATAAAAATGGAACCCTAGTAAAAATAAAACACTCTTGACTTATTGCACTATAGGATTCCAATCATTTTCATTCATAGATGTGTACTAAGGTTACAATCAGATAAAAAAATACCTTTAAGATGAGGAAGACACCAATTTTTGAGCCCCGCAAAGTATATTTATCTGTTAGTTTAATCCATTTGGTTTAAATAATGTTGGGGAGACCTATTAACATACCATAAATTTCATCTTCACAAATATGATGAGGAATGTTATGGAATAAAATGTTGATGACTTGGTGGTAAACTCCTTGAAATGTTGTGAGCATCATGATATCTCTAAAATATTTTTCAAAAAATTTTACCAGCACATCTAAATGTTGAAAGCTATTTTGTGTTATTTTGGGGTAACATTGGGAAAACTGCTTAGTTTTTTTGGTACACCACCCTAGTGTTAAAGTGGACTCAAATAAGACTTCTGCAATCTATGAAATTCCACCTCCACAAAACCTCCAGAAATTGATATTGATTTAGGTAATCCTCACCAAAATCATAAATTTCATAGACAATCATTATAGTAAATACCTCCCCTCCTCAACGCTAATGAAGAAGGAAGTCACATACCATTGGGATGAAGAATTTCTAAAAGCCTTTGAAAACATCCTGAAGTATCAATTGCACCCTGCAGTCATAATGCCACTAGTAGAATGGAAGGCAATTATTCTATTTTTTATCACCACATAGTGATCATTCATTATCATCCTCACATATAAAATTATATAGGGATGGACAATAGTTTCTATTATCATATCAATACAATGATTGATACCATGACTCAATGTGATAACATTCATAAGAACTACCTAACACTGATCGTCATTTTAAAAAATATGATGAACTGCATGAAACACAATTAAGTCTTCATGGTGTCTTTATTTAGTGTGTTCAATTATATTCTAAACATTTTGATATTTAATAGGCATCAATCATGGTGGGAGGTTATCCTACAGTAATATGATATTCAATTTGTATCACCGAATGTGATCAAAGGGAATTCAATAGACAACGATATCCCATAACACCCTTCCATAAAAATCATATATGTGGATACTGTGCTCACTAATAATAATTTTTTCACTATATATTAAACACCCAAAACATGGATGATATACATTTATGATTCCCCTCAATGTTTAACTATGAAAATAATAGAAAACCCAAAGCACAATAGTGTTGTTCTTGGGATTTTCTTTGTTTCCCTAACTATTATGGTTTAACATATTCATTCACACAATCTATGGGATGAACCAACAATGTTGTATAATACCATGATCTCACCACATTGTTGGAGATATACCTACAACATCATGTGGCCCTTTTTAGTGTTAAAGGTGACTCAGAGATTGTAATTAAGCAGATTATTAGTGAATATAACATTAACAATGAAGGCTTGGCTACCCCGTTTGGTTACATAAGGTGACTAAAAGAAGAAATACCCATCAATCCAATGCATAATTGTATCCATACCTCACAAAATACCACTTTTGATTCACAAGCAAATTCAACCATGAACTTGTCTAATTTTAACCTGAGTTGGATAATATTTTTCATCATAAATTTCCAATTGGTCTCCATATTCCCCATTTATGATAAGAATGTGATCAATGAGATCAACACCAACCTAAATAATGATGATCCAATATCTTTATCGACTAATACCACAGTCATAATTATTCTCCCCATAATATACTATCTTTCATGTGGAATAAACCACTAGAATAATTCACGAATGAAAAAATATGTAGTCGGTAGAATTATTTGTCCTATGTGATGGACATAATGAACAAAAGTCCATCTATAAGAATAGATTTTATAGGGTCATCCTGAAATGGATTAAAGCAGTAAAACCCCTATCTATCATAAGGTAAGTTCATGAAGGCTCATGTAACACTCCTCTATTTGGGACTGTGTTGTACCATAAAATAAGAATAAATAGCTATTTCTAATCAATGATTACATAAGGTTGTATGTAGGTCACCAGTATGTTTTTATCTTTCCAAATAAATTGAAACTTCATCCACAAACACCCATAGTATTTCTTATAAATCCAAATAATATTGGTCATATATCATATGGGGAATAGATATTATGGGGATATATCTCCAAGCTGTAGATAAACTGTTTCTATACATCATTACCACCACTGAATTCTTCTCCAAACTCGTTGTGGCTATACACATCATGGAAATAAAGACAGTAAATACCATTAAAATCATGAATAATAGAATCATCACTAGATACAAAATCCCTCCCACAATATTGATATACAATAGATCCAATTTTAGTTATGTTGAGTCAAAAATATTGTGTCATGATTATAACATCAATACAAACACTAATGTCATTACAATATTTTTAAAAAATGGAGATATAGCCACCTCAAATAAGGCCCCGTAAAATATACTATAGATGATGAGGTATTGAAGAAATAATTATTTTTATAATGAACTTATGTACACCTAGTGGGAATGTCACACTAAGTCTCATACCACCATTCAATAGACCACATATTTTATTGTCTATATAACAAAGGTGGTGCTACCCATCATTATTAAATTACTATCACTCCACTTTTCAGTAATATTTATATATAAGAAGATGAATATTTACCAAATCATATGGATGATTTATAGATCCTCGGTGAGAATAGGATCAACATATTTGATATCTTCTAAGTCTATAAATATCATATTTTAGGATCCTTGACTAAGAATGTTTTCCTTTTCTCGTTCCATATAGAGAGACTGTATTGGTTATCAGAACAATGATGTTAGCAAAAAAGATGCCTCTAATGTTTTAACAAACGAATGATTGACCTCACTCTATACATAATTTTTACTCCAATAGAGCATATTACTTAATAATGATGTATGGGGAAAATATCACTCCTCCAAATAATTTTATATTTATAATGAAATATTTTTGACAACTTTATCATAGATTAGAATTTCATTAATAGATTATATTAAACTACATATTTCTGGTCCATATCATATAAAATAAAACTGAATGACACTTTTGATCTTGTCACATAAACTTAAAATTAATGATATATTGTCTCTTATGCATGATCTTAAAATATGTAGTTGGGGTCTTCATCACATGTCCTTATATTGAAACACATATTGGTCTATGTATTATGACCCTAAGCTAAATTATCTCACAAGTCTATAATGTACGACTCTTAACATCCCAGAGTGATCCAATCTCTTTTTCCTCGTTATCCCCTATATAAATATTTTATCTATGTATAAGTCACTCATGTACAATCTTACAATTCTAAAATTCAACAATGTCATGGTCTACTAGACTTTTGAATATAATAAAATTTCCATTTCCTTGCATATTAAAATTATATATATATGTGTGTGTGTGTGTGTTATTATGATTAACTAACTATGTGTGGATGATTCTTGTTACATTATGATACATAGTGACACCCTGGTCTCCTATCATGAGAATAAATATAAATTTCATCAATAAAATGATATACATACATTCGAGACTGACCAATATTGAGGTGATTCAATATAATTACTTTTTGTGGATTGAATAAAATTTTTACATGATATAATTAGATTCCTAGATCATATATCATTAGCTTATACACATGTTCAAATTTAAAAGTAAAGGAGATAAATTGCGCATTTCCGCTATGCAATAATGTGATATATGTAGGATATCCTAGTATAGAATTCATTATCCATGGACCTATACGTATAAAAATCCTTATTTTCCCAACTATATGATCAAGATCTATGTAAGTGTGTTTTAAGAATTATTTTTGTCTTTATTCCTGTTACATCAAGATACATTGTGACACCCAAAGACTGAACATTAGACCCAACCACAATTTCACCATAATAAAAACATTTTGATTTTATATTGTGGTTACTCCCTTTAGTCATAAAAAATAAGAAGTGTGTTCCCATGAAAAAAAATTCCCATCAATTTTGTATGTCCCATATCTACAATGGCTCCTTCGATAAAATATTCTTTACCTATTAGAATATTCTTACAAAACAACCCCATTTCCCCCTATATATGATTTTTTTTATGAAGGGATGTTTTAGGAACTATATGTGTATTGATTCCCATTACATAAATATTAATAATAAAACCAAATTCACATATCCTTGGACCAACCATTATTATCAATAAAGAAAACACCTTATGTTCCTTACTGTATGGAACTTCACTATGAATAAGTCCATATTTTTCCAATGCACATGAATATAATATATTTATAAGGAGACTCCAAAGGACCACATGTGTCATAAATAAAAACCCATGTCTTCTATATAATCTTGATTTATGTATATACCACCAATATAAATTTATTTTTCTAGAATAAATTAATGAATATAAACCTCCTTCATATGTGAGATTTATTTACACTTGGGGCACTTTCTCAATACATGGGTGGGCTAACAACAATGGATATAATTATCAACCATGTAATCATGGTTTAAATAAAACACCATACCTATGTATGAATTTTATGTGTCTTGTGTCTATTTCCTTAAAAACTAGATGTGGATTGAAATCTATCATTATAATAATTGTAGTGATTCTTGGACCTATTAGTATAGGACAATCCATCAAATTTCATCTTGCTTAGTATTTTCCTCTTGCATTAGAGCTAATTTCGTGTTGAGGTTTTTTGGTAGAGTAAATATAAAAATAAGGCATATGTTCCCTGCCATGTGCTCTCATGAAATCCATATGATCTCATATTAAATAGTTTTTTCTCTGACTAAACATAATTCACAAGATCATAGAGGTCCTAAAATTTTACTCTAACTGAAACAATTGGGATGTAATGTATTAAAATGTATGGAAACTGAGTCTTTTTCACATGATGATAAATTGCAAGACATACTGTCCACCCTATATGATCCTAAACAAATTAAGGTAATTCTTGTTATATAACCCAATTTACATATATAAGAGATAGATCCATGTAAGATAATGTTTCATTGGGATCTTTCATTTTGCTAAAATTCCATTTTATTCTAACACATTCCTCATATTTTGGTTCTCCCATCATGTATAGATTTCTGTACACCTGTGAATTTAGCTGGATGTAGTTATGAGCTTCATTGTGTGTTTAATCCGATATTAAAATATCAAAATGATCTTCCCCTATATTTGAACCAGACAGGTTCCCATTCCTAATTCATCTAATACGCCAACCCTTATCAACATTTATTTCGTAGATTTCATTCCTTGGTTGGAATTTGAGGAATGTTGTTACCAATGATGAAATCCATCAAAACAATGGGTTTCCAAGACATTGTTTTTTCTTATAATCTATGATAGGATAAAATGTCTCTCATTTTCTTATGTTTCAACATAATTATAAGCTTTTTTGGAACCAAAAATATGATTATGTTGTTTTATATTATGTACCAATCTAATCAATCTAAGATTTCCTACATGAATATCTTTGGTACATGATGTTAAACAATGTGATGAATGTATTTTCAGATGAAATTAATGTGTATGTAACTCAATGTACTTATCAGATTAAATTGAATTGAAGGAAACCCAATGTACATATCCCATTACATTATGTTGAACTACCCCAAATATCCTCTTTGTATGATATTACACATCACAAGATTCATTGTCCTTTTCATGTGAAATTAAACTGAATGAAATCAAAGTCCTTGTTTCATGACCTCAAACTACACAAACCATCATCTATTTCGACACCATTACACGGGATTGAAGAATCCTAAAATAGTTCAAATGAGGTTTGGGATTCCTCCATCGCCTTTTTATGAACATTACTTTCCATAAGTCACACTCTAGGTCACAGGTGACGTTAATTTCAATAGACCATCCATGAACATCAATAACGAGTGTATCCCTCTTTACTGGACAACTCAGTTTGGTTATCCATAGATTACATAATTTGGTTCTTATGAATTCACACCGAATCTATCATTATAATATAGGCTTATAATTGTCCCAATTATTTGTTCCTCAAATGTTAGTATGCCTTGACAACATCATAGTGAGACCCATCCTTCGACCGGGTTAAGCAGTTATCCCTTTAATAAATAACCTATATCACAACTCTTGATATAAAAACCATAAGCCATGATTTGTGACATAACCGCCCTATATTTAAAATGATTTACAATTCTTTTACTGTTGGAATTTCACTTTAGTGGTTTTTTACAACTTTCCTTCATTTCATTAAACATAGAATTATGACCTAAAACAAAGTGAACTACCATTGAGATAATATACACTGACATTTGGATTACTCTCCTTGTTCGAATTCCCTTCGACCATACCATATATGATTTCTCAATATTTTCTAGTACTCATAACAAAAATCATAAACATAAACTATTTTCTCACTTCCTCATGGTATCATATTTCAATAATGCACATACCATTCACATTCAGTTTTTCTTTACCTGTGTTTCACAATGGCCATCTCACATTTTTTCACTATTTTATAACAATAATATCAACATTTATGGGTCAATGTTTAATGTCCTAAATGTACAATTCTCGATAGTAAAAATTACAATACTACATGCTTCTAGTAAAAGAGACATAAAACTTTTTTTGGTTAAAACCCATAAAGGGTAGTTTGAGAAAAATTCAAATCTCAACATGCTAATCTTCCCACTTATTGGAAAATGGAAAAATTTAGAGTCCAACTGAAATGAGAATAATGACATTGGTCCCTAAAATATTACACTAATAAAAATCCATGTTATCATCACCAGACCTACAAATTTGGGAAATTTTTTGAATGATAAGTATCATATCACTTCCCTAACAATGTGTTCAATACACAATAGTGTAAAATTTAGGATATAAGAACCTTCCTAGACTCTCCCCCCTTAGGAATCGACATCATTCTAAAAAAATTCTCATACTGAAAAATTTTTCATGTGTGTTTTACTTAAAAGGAATCACCTATTCTATTATTCATTCATGCCTAAATTTGGATCATATATGTGTTCCCTCATTTTGGTCCACCAACTAGAGGCTTGTATTCATCGTAAAGAGAAGGTTATTAAATTTTTGTATACCCTAGAACTATTTCATAAGAATACATCATTAGAATATGTCTACTTGTCATCCCCTTCATATCTATCTCATATCATCATCATTGATGTTTTTTTTGTTGTACATCAAACACATTTTCAAAGAAATGATTTGAAATCTCAAGATTAATACATTGATGGTCTTTATAATGATACCCTAAACCATTTTAAATAATGGTCAGAGTTTTATGAAAACAAACTAAATTATCCTATTTATGTGTTTTTCTATATCAATAACACATTCCATTACCAATTCACATTAGGAATATCATTATGGTTTTGTTAAATAGGCCTTCTTTACATTATTTCTTCAAACCTTAAAACCTTAAAAAAATAGAAACCAACAATCCAAGAATTATGGACATAAATTGTTTGAACCATTATCTGAGGATGTTTATATTTTCATCATTGGAATATAAATTTCATTGAGTTTTAATTAGAAATATGTAATGAAAATTACCTCACTTTTGGTAAAAGATTCATGACCCTAAATATGACATACACTGTTTAGACATGAATGCCCATAAAATTTCTACAGATAAAGACACAAAACTCACTAAGATCAGAATACACAATATGAAGCTTTGAAAAAGGTATGTATCTTCTATCGAGGCATGCACTGTGAGTGATTCTAGAAAAATAATGTGTTTCCAATAAAATATAACAAATATAATTAGGTTAAAAAAACCTTAAATGAAATAATATCCAAATTCATGTCCCTTATCACTAATCATACCATTATATGATGCCTGGAAAAATATTTAGATGATATAATAAATGATAAAAATATTTTGGGACCCACCATTTATTCCTAGGAAAAGTCAATCTATTCACATCGGGATCCTTGGACAAAATAATAGTTAGTTCAATTTTATTCCCCTAAAACATTGGTAATATCATTTCAGTTCAACCCATGATTGTGTGAATTTAAGGTTATTAAAACCTATTAAACATTGGAGTCTTCTTTCCAAATTTCCCACCCTAATCCTCATTACACTGAGTCAAATTAATTATATAAATAGAGAAAATATAGAGTAAAAATAGTGTATTATGCATATATCCATCTATGAGCCATCCCCAGGAGGAAACATCTTTGACTCAAGTGTTTGAGAATCGTCAATGAAATAATTTTCGAGTGAGTTTAAGATATTATTACATTTCCTATAATTGTTTATCAAGTAATTATATATAAAATAAGAGGATGTTGACAAAATGAGGACGACAAATTGTTTTGCCTTTCATTCAAAAAAGGTAAAATAAAGGACATTAGTATCCACAAAATCAGAGTCACTTTTTTACACATTGACATTGATATTATAATGGGATACGCATTGAAATATTTTAATGTTGACAAATACACAACTATGATTTATTAAAAGTGTTTTGATGCTTAGTTGTATTTGATTATTTAGTATCCTTGGAGAGACAAATAATCTCTACATTTTCCACAACATTTTTCTTTATATCCTCAATTTCATTGAGTTATATTTGGTTCTATAGTAGTTTCTCATTTGTGTTATTCAAATCATGTTTAAGTAACTCAACTTCAACAGCCATCTCATTCACTAAAAATTGGTGTAATGATTTCAACTCTATATAATTAGACTTATATCGAAGTGTTGTGTCCATTAGAAGGAGTGATTGTTTCATTAAATTATCCCAAAGAAAGATTTTATGCAATGAATTATCTTTTTCATATAGCTAATCAATATCTTTCATGGAATTATATATTTTATTTCGTCATATATTCTAAATCAAAAATTAATTAAAAATGAGGAATTTTACAAAATTCACATTCCAATCAATTAATATGGTTCTCACAAATCAGTTATGAAATAATTCTCCACACATTTAATCACAACCATTGTGGGAAGGATGGGTACTCCTTGTCCAATTTAGAAGAAATCATAGGAATTTTCATATATTATGAGTCCAAAAAAACCAAGGAAGAGATTTTCCCAATAAACCCCAATGATTGTAGAACTGTTATAGCTTATACCACCACGCATTCAGCCATTTTGGATATTAGGGTGATGATATTTGAAAATACTTGGACATGTGGATTTTTTTTAAATTTATAATTGAGAGTTTTTCAGTCAATAAATACAATAAAATAAACCCATGGATTAATGGTTTTTATACTTACACCCATATATTATAGGAATATTCACAATTGTAGCCTCCCCACTATGGTTCAAAAAAAATTCTTTCTTGTTGGGAAACATATATTTAATCCCGAGTTTACTAAATTACCCATTGTAGTTAAAGGATGAGATTAGAGGTTCTATTTAGACATGATATATATTGTTAATATCAGGAATATTTATATGGGATAAATAAAAATAACATTAGTTCGTGACAGTATATAAGGAAGGGAGTTAGTATTCACACAACATACCATATTGTAATGAATCACTAAATGTAACCACATAGGATTCATAATAATCCTCCAAGATATATTATTTTAAATGATTAAATAATAATGTTGAAAAAGTTGGGTCAATGAAAAAAACATTTATATTAAGACCAAACTCAATACAATCCTAGGCTTCACCAATAACGGATTCCTCGGATAACCCTTTGTGAGGTACATGAGCCTCACCCACATGGTAAGATAATTATTCTAGCATAGAATAGGTCATATTGACATATAAGAAAATTACTTCCTTATGATTCATAAATGAAAATATATTGCAAATAAAATGAAAGGAACAATTACCACCATGTCCTAAAAATATACAGTGTATGATTATCCCGTCTTGTTACCACTATTATATTTACTCTAGATGTGACACCATTCAATAACGTAATGAAATATCGTTATAAGAAAGTTAGGTGGGTTTTAAATAACTACACACATGTGCAACATTTGACTCAGGGAGACATATTGTATTTATAACTATAATTCGAATAGCCACCTGTGATTTTGGTTATTTATTTGAAATAATATACTATGAATAATATAATTGAAAGTGAGATTTCATAATCCTAATTAAATTTTATAAATATTTAATTTATTGAAAATAAATTATTATAGAATACCATACCCCATAGTACACATTCTATTTACTTATTCATAGGAGGAATTTTGGTCTTCATCATCCCCTATACTGCTCAACCCTATCCCCATTATTTATACTACTCAGATTGAGTGGATGATGTCATCCACATGTGAATGAATAAATGTTTCCACATCCTTTATGTGGTAATCTAATTTACTAGGCTTGTTATCATGGGAATAGTTTGGGGGCATGTTATAGGGAAACCCATAAATAAAATATATCATACTTGAAATTTATTCCAAACATCCTTGGTGGAAAATTTTCCCATCCATAAGTCTAATTTACTAAAACCTTCTAGGTAATGGGAATTTGTAGAAACAGAGGGGAGGGTTGTTATCCCTCTCCCAAAAAGAGTAACATTGATGTGACTTAACTTATATCTTATCAAAAGTGATGATGAATCCCACATTGAAGTAACCCTTTTACCAGTCATCTATATTTTATTAAATTTTGTGTAAACTCTTCTTCATGGTATTGTCAAATATACCTAACCGTCCTGTTGAAAACCATTAAATTTGGGTCTCAGAATCACAAACTACCCCTTAGTGTATGATTGTCTGCAAGTTCCTATATATTTGGTTCCCAAGTCATCAAAAAAAATTAATGGATTAAATGTCACTTGTATACTCGACACCTACAAAACCAACATTAACCAAAACATGAGTGTCGTTATGGGTGTTTATTGGAACACATAACCAAAAGGGGTTGAAAAAATATTTTATAGAAAACCAAATTCTCAACCAAATCTGTACAAAAATTACCACTTTCAAAAGACCATACCACCTATTTTTAAAAATATAGTCCCTCCCTGAATGGATATCAAATAACCATGTTTTTCAGTGCTCCTGGTAGTGTAGTTAGTAACAGTATTTGTAAGAAGACCATTTGGTTACTATAGAAATTTTTCACACCAATTTAGATGATTATTTAAATCCCCATTGTTTAAATTACATTATTTGATTGCACAGATACTCTATAATTTTTTATGAATTACGAACTAGTGATATCTAGGGAATTTATGACTCATATCCACCCACATAAGCTGACATCTATCCTTATAAAACATGGATGGTTTGAAAACCTTGAATAGTTCCATTCCTTTGTATATGTGACCCAATTTCCTATATAACATGGACAATAATAGAAAATATAAATTTAATAGAATTATTTTTATTAGGATGCATCCATTATAAAGGTTTTGGTTGCTACCCAACCATATTTTATCATAGGGAGAAGGAATCCACTCAGGTATACCTCTAAGAAGCCAATAATGTTGAATAATCTATCATCCTTAGATGAGACTTTCCAAAACCACATTTGGGAACTACCCCTTTTCCATAATTGAATATTAAGATACATGAAGAACCTATTTTTAAAGAATTTGGAATACTTAATCCCTTCAAGGATCTGGCTCTCCCTTGGACAGCTTGATGAAATGGGATACCCACACCCTAAAAGGAACATGAACCATAGGATGAATGTTTTCAACCATCACATGGATGACCATGGTATGAAATTCCTTTTCTATCAAAGAATTCCATTATGAATTATGCCATATGAAAATAGGAGGATGAAATTATCCACACATATCTACTAGAATTGGGTATTGGAAGATCATATCCAAGTCCTTGAATCATAATATATCCATTACACAGATTAAAAGGAAAGTGTTTTTATATATAATGATTATACTAATGATATCTCGTGTAAGACGCTTAAACCTATGTTAAATGGTTTTGAAAACCAAAATATATTCATATAGATCAACAAACTTTAGATAATATTTGAATTCTTTATAGAACTGCAGTACCTGGAATGGCCTACCCAAATCTATGCTCAAGGAACCTCAAACTATGAGATCCCAGCTTGAGTTTCAACTAAGATTCTAGATAGTTAAAAACGTTATCATGATAGTTTTTTAGTTTTATACATCCAATTATTGTACTTTAATATTCTAATATAGGGAGATTGTGATATACCTAAATATGTAACTCTTAGAGCACTCAGTTATTCTAAAGAAGCTAGTCAATATCAAGATATTTGGATGAGGCATCCTCTAATGTTTCTTAACATGACTAAGTGGCAGGTACACCGATGCTGTTGCATGAATGGGATCATCGCTCAATATACCAAACATATAAAATGGTAAGCTTCTCAATATAGGATAGTCTTTATGATTGACACCCATATGACTCCATAGTAGTTTTTGTTTCAAGATGACACATTGATGGTGGATAGACTCAACACTCTCAATCCTATATTTCTTTCATGTAGATGCTTATAGGTAATAAAAACACATCTCTATAGTTTTCATATATATAATTAAAGATACATTAGTAAAAATTAAAGAATAAAAATGTTCTCTTGTAATGATCCCATGAATCCACATAACATTTATGTGAGAACAACCTAGATATTAGGTGAAGTCAGAAATGCTAGAAACTGTGTACCATAAATTACATGAATGATAAAAAAGATAAAAAGGAATGGAATATAGTTATATATACCTTCATAAATTCACCAAATTAATTTATTGCTGTAGAATATTTAGTATGCAAAATCAAGTAATAAATGTATTGTAGGTGAAGTGTGATAGGTGAAGCAAGGTTGGTTATGTCTTATGTGTTGATGAGTAATCAAAAATCAATGGAGAAAGTGAAGTGGTACCCATCACTATTTAAAAAGATCAAGTCAATGACCTCTTGGATTTCCATTTAGACCACATACTATTATGCATGGACCATGTGAGTGATTCACAAGATTCTATCATTACCTTAGAACAAACCCCTCTTCATACAGACTAAAACTGAATGGGGTGGGGGGATTTTTCATTGTCTTTGAGAATTTAAATCCATCCAAGGTCATTTTTTGGGAAATAATAATTCATTCAAGCATGGCCACCTAACAAATCTATGATGGTGCAAGATCCATAACATGATAAGGCTCAATTACACAAGAAATCATTATCCCCTCCTAGGCGTAGCATTATTACCCAATGAATTCTTCCACCACATTAACCCCAATATTATACAATAACTACTAAGGCCATATCCCCTAACTAGGTAAGAAATCCTAGACATGGTATGTGATATATTAATCAGATGTTCTAGGGAAAGCCTGGTCTGGTACACGGTGCACCTGACACACGAATTCCATATCCAACTACTCAATCCCTTGATTACTTTCTTCTATATACAAGGGATATTTTGTTCTATTCCATTATATGTTGATGGATGGTCATCGGAATGCCATTGCTGAAAAAAAGATAACTAACCCCATCAACTGCAACATCATCCGTTCAACTCTTAAACATTATTTATCGGTATGGCGTGTGGTCAGGGCCTATTTATGTGATATGTATTTGGATCTCTCTAGGTGGGTGAGTTTTTTCCACTTACCATATTTATATCAAGTTATTGATTTATTAATGGATCCTTCGTGTACAATAACTTATAGAATCCACTAACCTTAGGGTCTATATACACCAATCCTTAAATAAAAATAACCAACCAACTCTATAAGAAGAAGAAGAGAAAGTAAATATTGGGAAAAATATTATATGATCCCTCGAGAGATATTAAATGTAAATATCCACCACTATGAGTACTGTGTAAAGTGAACTGTTGTAGCAAAACTATAATAGGTGAATTCTGGTCGGGGAACAATATTAGGTGAATCATATTAACTAAACTACTATAAGAATATTCCATATCACATGTGATAACCCCAATAACCTACCTCTAGATACTTCCATAGGGTGCTACACATATGGGCATAGATGAGAGAGGCTCTATGCCTAATATACATTCTTGTGTCCTCACACACATTAGTAAATATTTATCTACCTACATTGGTTTTAGTTATTAACTATCATATATAATGACAAACATGCCTCATGTTATAAATATCTTCTAATATAGATATCAAGATAATGGAATCCCAAAATACATTCATGTATTTCTTTATATATGTTCAAAAGTCTGAAATGTACAACTTAATGCCTCCTCCAATTCCCCTTGATACACATTATCAGGGCATGTACACCAAAATGCACCCATATGATCATGGGTTCACATAATTAAAGAAGGATTTGGGTCACTTTCAATGGTTGTTAAAACCCTCATGGGATTCGAAATCATTGATACAATTGATAATGAGGGTCATTTTTAGCGAATAATTGAGTGATCTCTCATGGATAAATGTATGATTTATTATCTGTTTAATGAGTCAGACTAGATAGGGAATCCCTCATTGAGAAATATATTATTCTTTCTTATAGGTATCCATATACCCCTACTTTCATATCCTTCCAAATTATTCAATAGGATGGAACATGGGAGTATGCGATTCCTTCTAAAGTGTAAGACCCAAGATGGATCTTGTTGATGAAACCCTTAATGAGCTAGGGATAATCACTAGGGAAAGTCCCCACACATGTTATACATACTTTACGTAATTGAACATTATCATATAGCTTGTTTTATCTTATTTCCCTTATTTTTCACACTGTGCATAGATCACAAGATAATAGGGATCTTAATTTACAAGTTCATTATAATAATTTATATTCCATCACATTGGGCCTATATCTTTGGCATAAGAACTAATCAACCATACCCTCAATTATAATGTAATTCTCATAATTTATTAGTGAGCCACATAAGGGCAGTTTCATATGCATAATACCAATTCTGTTCCCAATTTAACTCGTTTCCCAACATATGAATCTTTACCACATGGTAGTATACAATATGTTCTGGTCATGTCGCTTGAATTTATACATATCCATTTAAACAACATGAGATTTGATTTCTATTTCTATAAGATATATTTGACACCCCATGAGGTTGATACCCTGCATAATTAATCATAAATTACCATACTAATGGGTTTATATTCCATATGAGATTATTTATATCCTTAACTAATCTAGTTATATTGTAATGATCATGGGTGTCACTTTTACACGGTCATATATCCCTAAAAAATATTTTCATTTGGCCATAATCCTCTTAAAACCTTTCTACCACAAGGAGGGATATATTCCCTATTGGAAGTAATATTTACATTATGAGGATATATTCTTAATAAACCTATATTATTTTAAATGTTTGTACCCCGATTATCTAAAGCAACCTCATTCCTTATAGGGACATTTCATGTGTAACCAACCATTCTGAATGGCCCATATTCCACTTAGGGTCTACTAGAAATGATCTCTCATGCATTTGTATCACTCAATCCACTAGAACAAATGTTTTTCTTAAATGTCCTTACTACATAATGTTAATATTAATTGGCCAATCCTTCTCATAAAACCATAAAAGACACGATGAGTGCAACTATGTAGAACAAAACTACGTATGTTCTAATTCCTCTTGCAAGTATATATAAGCATCCCCTGATGGGATAGATCCTAACACCACTACAATCAATTTTTTCCATAGATTATTATATTCCTCAGAGCACCCATATGTCAATATTTAAAAAATAGAATTAAAAACAAATAATCCTTAATTAGTAAATTTAATGACAGAGAGATTCTAATACATATGGATGTTCATTAATTTGAATATATTTCATCCATAATTATTACCGGGGTAACAATTCCCATTTAAATAATTTAGGAAGTATTCATGAATATTTATTAGAAATATAATAGAGTATCAATGAATGAAATAATTATCCCCAATAGGGAGTGATGAGAATCACCTCCTGTCCTCTCATCCAATATTTTTTTATCAGTGTCACAAGCTAGAATCTCAATTGATTACCTACCTATGGAATGTAGGTGTGAATAAATTATCTTTTCATGGATGTGGGAGTCATTGGTAACTTAATGTTCAAAGTAAAATATCATAATATAAAATGATATAATCAAGATGGGAACCCACTATAAATATTATGACATCATACAAAACTTCTCATTATCAAGTAAATGGATAGATTTCATTTTCGATTAAAAAATTGTAAATAAGTCTCACAATTATTCAAAATAGATATGATCAAAATTGTTAGTCACTAAAAAGTTTAGTTTTAGGGTTTTATTAGATGGTAACATAGATATTTGTTATGAATTACATAGAGATTTAGTGATTTTAACGAAACAATAATAGTAAAGTAAACATATGGATGATCTGGTGGTCTGTTGGATGATATACGATTATACATTGGCTTATATATGATTTTTAATGTTTTGAATATGTATCAAGTTAATATAATTATCTTTATCAACATTATCATATTATATAAATATATTTTGTGAATAAACCTCTTCATGTATGATTTTTAGTTATACATAACTTATGTTTATTAAAGAGTTTCATAGGTTTTGATGATATGTTATGGATAACTTGAGTAATATTTCATTTTGAGTTATGAAATATTCTCATGAGGTACAAAATGCATTTTTTTACTAGATGGCCCCATGATTATGCCATATGGAGTTTCATAAAAAATGTGTTTGGTATAATAGGGGTTAATGTTTCATATTTGAATTTCCTAAATTCCCAAGGATAGTGTGACACCAAGTATGTGAACCTTCATACTTTGAGGACATTATTATCAAATCCATGTTGATTAACTAATCAGAGGTAGTTGGGTATAATGTGAATCATGTAATTTGTTGGAGTTTATCGAAGATATAAAACATCCTCTTGTATGATATGTATGATATCCAGGACCTTGATTAAGGGAGTGTAACATCCCAAGATTTCCTGAAATATGGTTTTTCAATCAAATTTAATCCTTTTGTTGTTTTTTAACATGCTACACTGAGTTTATCTTACGTTACACACAACATCGTGTTTAAATAAATGTGGACATACAATTAGAATATTATTATTTAATATTATATTTATATCTTAGCTATTGTTAATACATACATGAATACAATTAGAAAAATAATTAAAATATATGTTTTACACATTTATATAAAATGATTTTTTGACCAATTAATGATAAATAAAACTAAAAGCAATTTGAAAATGAAGGAAATCATTTTCTAGAAAACTATTTTTATGAACACAAACACATTTTACCTCATAAAATAATAAAAATGAATTTTAGTGAATTATTTATGTGAATTTCATATATAATATATTCAATCAAATGTTTTACATTGATTTTATATTATTTGTAATCCTCAAATATGAATAAATCCGATTTTAATCTTACAAACTGTATTTTTTCTAAAATCTTTTTATGTCTCCTATTTCACTGTTATTTTAAAATTAATTTTTAAAAATTTTATAAAAGTTATTTGAAAGAAAAATATCGTTTTTTAAATATAATTTAAAAATTATCTTAGGTTGAATTTTTGAGAATTTTTAATATGATAAGTTATGCGATAGATTGTGAAAATAATAATTTTTATTAAAAATTATTATTTATTTTAATGATTTTAAGTATATTAAAATTGTTTAAATATGGATTTAAAAGTAAAATATTTTCAATTATGAATATATATATCAAATTTAGGTCATTATAATGTAAATAATGTTGATTTTTTATATAAAAACATTTTAAAAATTGGAATATTCTCCCTTTGAAAAAAAAATTCTTATTTCATATGCCTGTTTAATTTTAAGTTAAAATTTTAGAATTATGTTAGTTTACTTTTGAAAAAGGAACTAATTGATTTTAAAAATATATATTTATATTACCTAGGAAGTCAAACTTAATTTTTTTCCAAAATTAATAATAAAATTTTTAAAAATTATTTACCATGCTTAAGGTAAAAATGGGTTGACTGGGGGTTAAACTAAAAATATAAAGGATAAAAATTACCATAATTTTTCAAAATAAAATTATATGATCATATTTAGAACATAAATCTTATATAATAAATAATGATCAATATTTTATCCTGGTTTCATGTGAAAAATGCGGCTACAACATTTTCCTTTAAAAAACATTAAGCATACCACTCACCTCACATATAAAATCACACTTGTTCTCCTCCCCCATAGAAACATATAAAACCAATTGGTTCATAATATACTAACCAAAATAAATTCCTTAATTATCTCCTATCATGAAATAAGCCTTATTTTTGGATATAATCTATCCTAGGAAGGCTTTTTTGAATACCCAATGACTCTTTCCAAACAATAGGTAACACCCCAAATATAGTGTTTTCTATTATTTCTTCATCCACCATAATAAAAAATTAATAAGCTATTATGATATAAAACAATAAATATATTCCAAATAATTATATATAATGATTTGAATATTATAAAAAATATATTTTTACACCATTACTAAATGGGTTATGGAATCCTCATTCGTGTGTATGAAGAATTACCGGCTCGTGAACCGATGTTATTCGTTTTCTATAACCTCCACTCATGAATAGATATAATTATAGATTTAATGTTTATATATGATATTTATGTAATTATTATACCTTTTGATTTATAATACCAGACCTATATTCTTACTATACAACCCATTTCAAAACAATAACGTCACTCATGTATGTGGCAGACTGTCGCCTCACATATCGATGTGATGCATTTTTTAATTTACAATTTAATAGGATTTTGATAATGATATACTGAATCCGTATATTTTATATTTATAATATAATTAATCTAAATAAATTATTACATAACATATTCCATATAAATTCCCATTCCATGGGAGATAAGATAATGTCATTTGTGTTTACGAAGAACTAATGCCTCGAATAACGTTGTTATTCGTTTTTCACTAACAATTTGAATAGATGCTAACTGGTGTTAATTTAATGAATATATATGATATATAAGAAATAAAAATTATTATTTTATATAAATATATTATTATCCATTTTATCATTTTTTCTATGGATAAAATGGAAACCATGTTCATGCATACGTATGGCCCACAGTCTCCATGAACATTGTTTTTTATTTCACTCTCTACAATTTACATATTTATATAAATATATATATAATGAATATAAAATATATTTAAATCATGTAAAAAATTATTTATACAATTTAACCATGATAACAATGAGAGGAATTTAAATGAAAAATCAAATCATACATGAAAAACAAAACAGTTATTACCTGAAATGTGATTTTAACAAGAAATTATAGATAAATGGATAATAAATGTTTATAGATAAATCATATATGTTTTTATACATAATATTGTGTTTCAATAATATATTTTTGATAATATTAATAATATAAAACATGAGTGTTGATGTTTTATTAAAGAATTCAAGATTAATGGTAATAGATTTCTAGTCACACTTTTATTTCTGGGGGACATATAACATATTGACAACCTATTTATTTTGTGTGGTGTATATACTAAGTTTTTTAAATTTTATATATTAAATATTATTATATTTATGATAATTTATTTTTATTTTTATTTTATCATCTAACAGCCATTATTCGTAAAATATTACCAACATGGTATCTATTTGAAGTTATGATCTCAATGATCATTAGTATTTTTGATGATTAAGAATTTGATAATGAAATATTATGATAAATCTCCCTAGAAAATCATGATTTATATTATCATATGGATACTTATGGTAAATAAATTCATTAAATAAATTTTCCTATCTTTTAATACCTTATATTAAAATGAATTTTTTAAAATAAAACTAACATTATTTCCCTCTTCGGTCTAAAACACTTTCCATTTTATTTAAATGTTTTCCAGAAATGTCTTAAAAAATTTATTAATGTTCGACAATGATTTTTTGAATTTATTATTACCCTTTATTTTACTTTCCAGTTTTTTAAATTTATTATTTATATTTTCTTTCCTAAAAGGTCCATTTGGATTTTACTGAAAATGTGAATGGAATTTTTATTTTAACATGTTTGAAAAAAATAAAAATTTCTCAATGTTAGGACTAAAATTTAATTTTTAGTTTCCAATATATGTTTTCATGATCATAGTCAAATAAAATAATTTCCATAATATGTTATGATTTTTTATTTTTAAAATAATATTTTTAAAAAGATATTTTCTTCCAGAAATGTTCCAAGTGATTTTTCGTTAAATATCATTCTCTATAAAAGATATCATTCATTGAGGATAATTATGATTTACTTGGCATATAATCCAAAGATACAATTATTATTATTTATATAAAATGTTTATGTATATTATGACATGATATTTATGAAACATGTTTCCCTTTCAATGGTTTACACCATTATTGAAATCTTATGAAACACATTTCAATTTCCATGGGTTATACCATGATAGAATTAATATGAAACTTGCTACTTTTTCTATAGGTAATATGATGATAGATTTCTCATGAATCCAAAATTATTTTACATTGGTTATTCTACGATGAAATAATGAAAACATTATAAAAACTATTTATTTTTGATAGGTTACGATATAATGAAATGTTTGTAAATCACATTTCATATAATGGGTTCTGATATGATGAATGTTCTGTGATCCTATAACACACATGAATAATATTTTCATTGTGTGATGAGTGTGAAATATATCTTCTTACAATTCATTGTGTTATTATTAATGTTATACGTTCTCAAATGTTATACCATATATTGTGCCCTCTCCGAAATAGGGTAAAATGGAGTTTTTTCCAAGATAAAAAGAGGGTACACGGGAGGTTATCCCAAACTCGATGTAGGTACATGGGTGGTTATACTATGCCTAAAATTTTATGAATGTATTATTGGGTAGCCATAACATTATATTTTTGATTATTATGTATATTACACAAATATAGGACTTATTCTAATGTTATTATCTCATGGATATTATTGTTTTTTTCCATTTTAATTCATATTTTATAAAAATTCAATTGTTATTTGATGACTGATGTTTATGATCTTTTAAATGTAAGGAATGATTTTAAAATTTTATTACCATGTTATCATACCCATATCATCATGTTATATTGATATATTCCTTTTTTACCCTTACTAAGAGTATGTGATCTCTCTTTTGTATGATTCTATTCCCCTCAATGTGAAGAAAAGTATTCAGTATGATATGGCTATGATGGGAGATAATTGGGAAGAACGTAGTGGGAGACGATGAATCTCACTTATGTACTAGTTGTTTATGTGTCTATGATTAAAATGGAACTATAATTAAAACATTAAATTATGGATCATTACATTATGTAATGAATATAGAACATTTATGATTCGGTGTTTATGTATGAGAAGTTTGGGTATTTACAAATGGTATCAGAGAAAATGTTTAGTTAATCTTTGGAAACTAGAAAGAGAAAAAAAATAGTTTTATCCCTATATATATATATTCCTAAGGATATATGGATGGATATTTATAATAATTAGTTAATGTATGATTCAAATTATAGGAAAATTCCTAGGAATTTTAGAAAAGGATATAGTTAGTGGATTTCTGAAAATTACATAAATTTCAGAAACTAAAACTGGATTTGGCTATACCATAGTGGCAAGTAAAGATAATATCTCTTAAAATAGACCATTGATCAGGAATTTATTTTCACCTCATGTAGGATAGCGGGCCACACTATGAACCTAGTTTGAACTCACAGGGGATATGATTTGGGAATTCACAATCTTTTTATGAACCATCATGAAGTATTTCAACAATGTCCTAGGATAATCCTAAGGTGGCTATAAGGTTCGATGATTTTAGAAATCGTATAAATTATTTCTCAAGATAATGTGGCTTCCCACTATGATTGTTATTAATAACACTATTTTTTTTTGTTACAGTCAATTGTGGGAGTCAGTATTAACTGGGAAAACATTAAATGAGTTAGAGAATGTGTTGATGAGAAAAAAATGGATGATGAAGTGAGTGAAGGATATTGTGATTAATAATAATTGATTATCATGGTATATGATTAACAAATTTCACCTTAATCAATTCTTAGACTCACCAAATAGGAGATAGATTCAGTTAATTGAGATCTAGAGTTGTGGAGATCTTGGAGGAAAGATGACTCAATTTACCATATGTCAAGAATGATTGAAGTAGTACTAAATGGAATGTTTTATTTGAATAGGATGAGATTTTTATTATGGAAAACAACATAAAGAATTAAATTTATAATTAAAAAGGAAATGTTCAGTTAACATAGTGGATGATAAAAATGGTTTCCCTAAGGCATAATCAATTGTACAATGTTATAAATCTAGAATTATGGAAATATAAAAATCACTTCCCTGGGGGGAAATCTCATGAATAAATCAGAATGGTGGGATAAATAATAGTTATAATGCTGACAATGAAGAGACCATGAATGAAATATGAAAGGTATGATCTCTTATACTAGTATTGTCTATGTTAAATGTTAGAATAATTATTAAGTTGAGTTTTATGAATGTTAAGGAATAATTCAAATTTCTTATATAAGGAATGATCTATTAAAAAATAAGATAATGTATCTTAGTTTATGGTTTAATAATGAAGTTGAATGATTTATGTGTTGATGTATAGGAATAAAAAAAATTGTGTTACATGAGTCATGAAATATATAATGATTCTTCTATAGAAGTGATTCATTATGTATCTCTAAGAATATTTTTAATTGTTCCAATTACCTAGAAAATTGTTTTAAAGTCAAGGTAATATTATATTGAAAACACATGATTATAAAAAGATAACCCTAAATATGAACCCAATGTTAAGAAAATGGTGTTTTTATTAGATTAATAGATAAATAACATGGATAATGTAAATTGGATTTTATATATGACCTTAGAATCGACAAGTTATTTGTCCAAAAAGTCATTTATGTCATCCTTGATGGAGTTTACAAAATTACAGGATTTATGTAATATGTTCAATAATCTATGATTTTATTGAAGGAATGAGTAATCTTTAATGTTTTCATTTGGGTTTTATGGTAATTATTGTCATTAACAAACTTTTGGGGAATATATGACCATGGTATTGAAATATTTGGGATGCAGCCATTAAGAGTTGCTTAGTGATATTTGGAGGTCTAATGTTAAGTTTATTTTTTGAAATTTTGTGACATTGTTTATAAATTTGGAAAGGGGAAGTGGCATAAGTTTAACTATTTATGGAATGGATTATGTTTAACTTTATATGAGGTTTTAAGGATTAATGTACTACACCACCAAGTGAATATTTATTCTTATTGATAACTAGTAATTAATTATGATGGTTTGATGATAACTACAAATAAAAGGAATGAATTATCCTTCAATTATAGATGTCATCATCTATGCTTGATTTAGACATAAAATATTCAACTTCATATATTGAAATATGAGTAAAAGTGTAAATTCATCAAAACACAATCATTGGAAGAAATAGTTCTTATAATATAATGTAAATCTAAGACCAATGTATAATTGTACGTTGAATTTTTTTATCATATCGGGATGGTATCATATCGATTGATTATTCCACTAAACATACATTTGGTTTATAATGTGGTCTATGTATGTCTCCTGAGTAAGTACATACCAGATTCACCACATATACTAAACTATCAAGTCATACCACTGGAGCATGATATTTATAATGAGGAATAATCAGTTTATATTTTAGATCGGATAATGTAATATGAAATAAGAAAACTCATGAGGTAAATGTTTTGTTTTGAAACCAATAGCTAGGGGATGATGCATTGGAACCTGAAGATGTAATAAGGCAAAAGTATCCTCTGTGGTTGGTATCTAAGTGATGAATTTGGAGGGACAAAATTATTTTAAGGGGGTATAATGTAACACACCATATAAAATACTTTTTTTTCAATTAAATTTATTATTTTCTATATTTGATTCCACACAAAACACTAATTTTATCTTGAATTACATTCAACATAGAGTTTAAATGAAACATGACATTCTATTAAAATATTATAATTTAAATGATTTTATCGCATAACCATTAGAATTTTGGGAATGCATAAATTAACTAAATATTGATGAAATATGGTTTACACATATGTGTAAAATGAAGTATAATATGACCAACTTTTTAGAAATGAAAATATAAATTATTTGAAAATAAAGAAAATGTTTTTCCAAAAAATTAATTTTTTATACCCACAAACATGCTTTACCTCCATAAATTTAAAAAATAAACTTTTTCAAAAGATTTCAATGAAATTTATATATTATATATTCAATTATATTTTTAACATTCATATTATGTGTTCTCTTGTCATGAAATAAGAATAAATTCAATTTTATGCTTAAAAAAGTATTTTTTTCAACAACACCATTTTGTCTCCTTTTGTGCACTTTTTTTAAATGACTTTTTGAAACCATTTCAAATTTTTTTACAAAATAAATTTCAATTTTTAAATCATCATGTGAAAATTATCTGAGGTTTAATTTTTTATGATTTTTAGGAGATAAATTATTTTATGAATAGGGAAACATCATGGTTTGAGTTTTTATATAGGTATTTTATGAAAATTATTATTTAAATAATCCTAGGTCAATAATATTTTGAAAAATATTTCCCAAATGGGGACAGGGCCCCTGCTGCCTTTTCATATCATTAATTCAGGTGAAATATGAAAATTTCCTTACTGACATTAAATAAAAAAATAGGCTAAGGTAGAAAAGCCCTTTCCACCTTTTCCAGAATCAAAAAAATTATATATAAATTTTTATATAATTATAATTTACATTTTTCTTTTTTGTTTTATTTGTTTATATATATATAATAATATTTTTAGCAGAATTTATCTATTATTTAATATCTATCATTACTACTATTAAAGCAATCTAGAATATTGACAGAAACCATCATCTAGGTATCCCTTTTAAAAGTGGGTCTACCCTATAAATATTTCTACATTTCTAATGTGGGATACAGGTTCTACATTCCAACATAGAACATTATGCATTTCCAATGTGGGATTAAAGTTCTCCCTTTCCCATGGAGAATTAATAATATTTTTTTATTAATCATTTATAATCAATTAATAATAAATATTAGTTAATAATAAATAGTAATTTACTATTAATGTTTACTAATAAATATTAATAATATAATAACTTATAATAATTATATTTTAAACAATATTAAAATAAACTATTAATTAGTATTTAAGAATATTATTAAACAACTAATAAATTTCTAAATCGTTAATTATAAATAACAGGTATTGATTAAATAATTAGTGAAATGATATATTATTTATAAAAAATAATATTAAAAATAAATAAATAATAAATAGAAATGATATAATGTATAATAATAATTATTGTTATTAATGAGTAACTAATGAATAATTTGAAATATTTATTCATAATTATTGTCATTAAATAATAAATCATATTATTTAATTAAAATTTATAAAAAATTAGTATTTATTTCAAATTAATATTATTAAATATTAAATTATATTATTTAATTAATATTTATTATTAAATAACATTTATTAGTAATTAGTATTAGATAGTAATTAATATATATTAGAAATTGATGTTATTAAATATTAAATCATATTATTTAACTAAAATTGTTATAAATTAATATTTATTAGTAATTATTGTTTATTAGCAACAATTAGTTAATAAATTAATATATAAATAATAATAATTAATTCAAAATAAATAATTTAATAATTTAATCATTATTATTAATATTTGGTAACTAAATAATACCTATGAATATTTATTGTAATTAGATAATAATATATATTAATTATTATTAATAATTATTAATAAATTGATAATTAATTAATATTTACTTTGTTAATTAGTAATTAGTATTTTTAATAAGTAATTAAATATTATTTAATTATTAATTAATTAATATCTAATACTTATATTATTATTTATTTGTAATTTTATAATAAAAAATAATTAATATTTATTTATTAATTAATAGTTAATTAGTTAACTAGTAAATACGAATATTAAAAAGTATTTAAATATTTCTTTTTTACTAAGTAAGTAATAATTACTATATATTTGTATTTTATTAATATTTATTAGTAATTAATAGTAATAATTAATCTTGTTTAAATATTATTAATATAAATTAGTATGTTGTTAACATTTCTTAGTAATCATTAATAGTTAATTTTTATTTATCAGTAATAAATATTTAATATTAATTGACTAAAATGATTAATATTAATATATTGTAATTTCATTCCCAGAAAATGGAGAAAATTAATCCCACATTACAAATGAAGAATTTTCTACCCAGTAAAGTAGAACCTGAATCCCACATCTGAAATGTAGAATGACCTCCAGGGTAGACCCTCTTATAAAAGGGAGCACTCTCTAAGAGTTTCTGTCAGAATTCCAGACTACTTTAATGACAGTAATACTATATATTAAATAGCAGTTAACTTTTTCTTAATTTTTTTGTCATATATTTATAATATAATATAAAAAAAAGAAATTCAAATATACAAACATGTCTACTTTATTTATTTTTATTTTTTAAAAGACAGCAAGGGCCTTGTGGCAATTTTCCATTTTATTATGAAATGCAGCAAGGCCCTTACTGCATTTCAATAGAAAAAAAATAAAAAAAGGAAGAAGGGTACCTGATGCCTTTGGGAAATTTTTTATAAAATATTAACCACCTAGAATTATTTACATTTTGTTAAGAAATCATATATAAAAAAATCTACTGGTTTTTATAAAGAATGTTCATTTCATTAAAAGCATGTAAAAACATAAAAATTGGTTTAATAAGGTTTTAAAATTAAAATTAGTTCAATAATATATATATATATATATATTTTATTTGTGGGATTATTCGAGAGTTAAATGATCTAAGTAATCCTACATTAGACTTGAGTACAAATCTACGTGGGAGTGAATTTCCACAAGTTGGTGATGTCAAAATCCGAACACATGACATAGGAAGGTGGTGCCACAGGCCCAATCGCATAAGTAGTATGATGTAGGGATGACATTGAATTGGGTTTTTGAGACAATTTGTGGGGCTTTGGGATATGTAATGAGCTTTATTACCACTAGGCCTTTAGGCCATGTATACAATAAATATGTCTTGATGGGTGGGGTATCCCATGGATATGGACTGCCTTTATAGCCATCATGTGTGGTGTGTGTGTTATTAATTGCCATTATACCACCATGAGCCTAATATATATACTTATATATATATGTGTGTGTGTCTTTTTGTATATATATATATATATATATATATATATATATGAATCCAATTTAGGTCATTATAATTGATTTCATATTGAAATTTGATATAATAACATTTTAAACTTTTCAACATTTTCTATTTGAAAACACACTTTCTCATCACATCTGAAGGATTAGTTTTCAATTAAGTTGTTGAACCTATAAGAGTTTAATTTGAAAAAATGTATTCCTTATTTGGACTAAAAATTATATATTATATAATAATTTTGATTAATTTTTTTACCATACTAAATAGTAAAATCAATATTTTGTTTAAATGTGGTAATGGAAAAAATTTGTTTACAGGGAGGATAAACTAAACCATTAAGTGTAAAAAATGACCCAAAACATTAAAAAAACAAAATTTTGGGGATTATTTTTCCCTTATATCTTCTAGTTTATATAATTACCCATTTTAGAGAAATTGTTTATTTTAAAAATGAGTGTTCAAATTTTTCATTTTTTAAAAATTTCAAGTGTGCCACTCACTTCCCTTATAAAAGTCCACCGCTTCTCCTATACTCTTAAAATGTCCAAAGAAATTGTATTGGAACTACCCAAATAAATTCCATAACTCCATACTATCGTCATGTAATCCTTATTCTGGTTACAAATCTATCCTAAGTGGGATTTTGGTGAAAACCAAAATATTATTTCAGAAGAAGAGGTAACATCCCTAATCCAACACATTATTTTATTTATTCTTCCATATTTGTAAATTATTAATAAACAATGATGATATATTATAATCATCTTCTTATATATAATTATATGTTATTATGTTTATGTCATCACCTAAATCCATCACACATTCCATCAAATAGACTACACAATCATTATTCATGTGTGCAGCGAACTACCACCTCACGAACTGATGTTATTCCTTTTTCATCATCACATATCATGGTTGTATGTAATGATGTATATAATGTTCATATATGATATTTATGATATTATTATATCTAATTAATTATAATAATACATTAAACATCTTACATTAGAACCTATTATAAAACAATAACATCTATCGTGTTTATGAAAGACTACTGCCACATGAACCAATGTGATGGGTTTTCCATTTCAATTTAACTTGTATTGTAATAAGGATAGAAATAATGAATATATATTATATTTTTTAAATACTTTTACATATAAAATTATGATATCATATATATCTTCTTATTTTTCATTCCATGTCTATTTTTTAAAAAAAATTCTAAATTATTTTGTTTCTCATCCATGACATTTTGAAGTCATTTTTAACCGTGTTTTATTTTTTACAATTGTTTTAAGTGGATTATTTATTGAATTTTCCAAACATAACCACTTTATATTTTATCAAAAATGTGAAAGTATTCTTTATTTTAACATGTATGAAATGAACATAAATTTACCAACCTCATGAACATTATTTTATTTGAATATTCATTTATATGTTTTCAATGTAAATTTCATAGAAGGTTTATTCTAAAATATTATATGAATTTTTTATTTTTAAAAGCTTACTTTCCATGAAAGTTTTTTCCTCAAAATACATTCAATGTGATTTTTATTTTAAAATATTTCACCATCTAAGATTAAAACCTGTGAGGATGATTATGTATAACAAATATATAATATAAGGATACAATTAATATGCATTATATAAATTTGTTTTGCTTAGGAATATTTGATTCTTATAAATACCATTTCCCTTCAATGGGGTTTACCAAGATTGAATTATTATGAAACCCATTTCTTTTTCCATAGGTTATAACATGATATAATTATTATACAACATGCTTATTTTTACCTTGGTTATACAATGATATAATTATTATGAAACCCACATCTTTTTCCCATCTATTATTATGTAATGAAATGATAAAATTTTTATGAATCATTTTTCTTTTATTGAGTTCTGATATAGTGAATGTTTTATGATTCTATGGAACACATGTGTATTATTTTAATTTTGTGATGTGTGGGACATATATCTCCCTATAATAAATTGGGTATTGAATAATTTTTATGAGATCAAAGGGTATATGGTAGGTTATCCCAAGCCTGTAAGAGGGTACCCATGAGGTCATCGTATACACAAACGAAGTTACATGGGAGGTTATCCCATGTCCAAGGTAGGTACAAGGGTTGTTATCTTGAGCATAACATGCAATGAATCTCTTATTGTGTAGCCGTTACATATGTTTTTATATAATTATATATATTAAACAAATATATGTAATATGACAATGTTATTCTATCATGGTTCATGATCTTTGATTCCATTATGATTCATGTCTTATGAACTACCATGATTTTTTCCCTGAATCATGTTTATGATCTTTGATATAGAGGGTATGGATTTAATATTGAACTCTAATGTTCTCATACATATATGCTCATGTTATATTAATATTTCCTTTTTTTTCTTTGTTATGACCCAACCCATGCCTAGGCTTGAGCCAAAACTACACCAAGCCCACCTCCATTGGCTTGGGGTGGAGACAAGCGATGAAGGAGCAACAAACAATGGGAGGGCTTTGCTGAAGAACCCGTACCCACACACAAACAACCAAATCAATTAAAAGTGTTGAGGGAATTAAAAAAAAGGTACAAAACTACTATATATAAACCACAAACATGCATCATGGAACACCACTGTCTAGCCGAAGTAGAGGGTATGATAAAATAGATATGATATTCATGCATGATCATAACAATTTTCACACATCATCTAAAAATGAATCACACCTAGAACATTTCATATCATATCATGAAATCCACTATGGAGGGAATCACCACGTTCAATGTGGAAAACACTCATAATAGGCTACTTGTGGGCCATAATATGAGTCCAGAAGAAGATATGAGATATTAAAGATTCATAATATAGTGCATGATGTGTGTGGGGCCCCTTGTCCTGTGACCCTATCTCATCACCTGGAAATGTATATAGCCATACTCTAGTGCTAAACTGCGAAAATGTACCCCTAGCAGTGTCGTTGTACACCGATATTACATGGAATATCTATCCAAAAGGCTGATGAGTACACAATGATCATCATTTTTCTAAATCTAAGAAACATAATTCTACCAAAAAAATCATTTAATGACCCAATATAACCAAATTAATCCCATTGGTGTAATCCTTATGGAAAAGCATAAAATATGAACTATTCATTTGATTGAATCAAACCCATGGTGAAGAAGTTGCATCTCTCAACATCGTACATGATCAGTGATTCATGGATCCTATGCCCCAACCTAGAAACAAATCATACATATTGGACCATTTTGATCTTCATAAAAAAACACATGGGACCCACTATTCATTCATTCAAAATGGACACCCGGTGAAAAATTTACATTTCACCACCAATGCCATAACCTCTCCTTAAGGGAACCACCCGTCGATTCTGGTTTAAGCATTCAGAATAGATCTTCAAATGCTCGTCTCAATTTCAAGGGTGAATCCCAACGGACAACATGTTGATCAGATATCATATATAGAAGTTATGGCGGGTCAAAGTTGTAATAATAATAAAATATAATTACTATTTGATCATTTTGGGGGATTGAGCCATGAGCCTAAAATATAAAATCCCCAAACTAGTATCAAATGGTATGTCTCAAATGTAGGATTGTGTGTCCATAAATGAAAAATAAAACAGACACCCAATTTAGATGTTATGGAGGCTTGAAGGTAGGCCCGCAGACAAGAATATCCCAGTCTTTCCCGGTCCGCTCCACCAGGGCCAGGCCCACTCTAACCAACCTATCTACCTGGCTATGAACAATTCTAGATTCCTTGGACCACCTCTATATGGCCCACCTCATCAGTCTATAGCCCACAACCCAGCTGCCTCAGCTCGATCCAGCTGCCTCGAACCGTCGAGCCAACCCACGGCCCGCTGGGACCACCCCGCTGTCCCCTGACCGTGCAACCGTCTGCACACCCCATGCCTCCCCAGTGCACCTCCATCATCCCACACATGGTCATCCCACCACTCCAGCTCCAGCAGCCATATCCTCCTTCCATTCCCAGAACGCTGCAAGACCTCCACGTGCCGATGGTCCATTCCACGGACCATAGGGATCACTTTGGTGCTCAAAATATATATACGAGACCATATATGAAACCCTTGGGCTGATATTTTCACTGACTAATGCTCGTATCAAAGATCCATTGATGTTTTAACATTATAAAAATATTGTGTCTCTTCCACTTACTTCTCTTCACCCATTACTTGGATATCATATCAACGTGTCGAAAAGTTTATTGATGAATTACATGAAGAACATGAGAAGATCACTTTGAACTTGGGATTTATCGATTTCCATGTTAGTCCGTCCATCATCGTTGATGTTCAAACCATAAGAATTGCTAGTAAAACAATTATATAATTTCAAGAATTTTATTTGGGTATGAAAAATCAAAATGAATATTATCATTTTTATTTAGATCCATTCATCCTTGATGAACGTGCCCACCGACAACCATTGTGATCAATGTGCTCTGATATGCTTAGACCAACAATGCTGTTGTTATCCATCTAGAATCTTACATTGATTATCTACCTAATCGGGTGGAGGATCTCTCAACCCATGGTTGGAAATAAGCCAAACCATGGCTCATTTCCAAAAACACATATTTATAGGATCCTACAAATGGTTAAAAAATCTGAGCCTCATTCACCCTCATAGTTGAGGTTTCCTCTAGGGTAAATACCGCAAAACAAACTCAATGGTGTTCCCATATTTTCAACCCATCTTCCCATTCAGTAGTTATTCAATTAACTTTCGAGATAAAGTAATTTAATTTAATTATTTTATTTCATGTTACATCCTCTATTGCATTTTCTACTGATGACTCATATTGAAAAAAGCGATATCCCACATAGGGTAAAAACCATACTCCAAACTCAACTATTCCCTCAAATTTCAGATCAGAGCTTATTTTTGAGAGATGTCTCAATTATTTCATGTTAATAGTATAATGTATACTTGATATTTTTAAAAATATTATTCTGGGAACTATGGGTCTCAGAATCGGACTCCGTCTTAGTGCCTGGGTTTGGAAATACGTGTTGAAATATTCCAATGACTTAAAAAGAAAAAATGGGTCTCTAAATCATTCCATACTTCATGATTTTTATCCCAAAAAAGAAAAACTAGGGAAACAACCATGGACACATACCTCAAACCCAACTCTACTACCCTTAATAACACTCCTAAATGTGTTCGTGAATCCCCAACATGTTAACAAAGGGTATTATCCATCCTAAGGTTCACTCTTATTGATGAGTTTTCTTGTATCATTCATGTATCTCTTAATCTAAAACACATGGAAAACCTTATGCACTTGATCTAGGTGTGGGGTAGGGAAAGTTAGTAGGAATACTCACAACCCATTGTACAATATTGAATGACCAAAAGAACATTGGGGATAGCATTCCATTCCAGACACAAACTAATATGAAAGCCCATAACCTATCATCCATAACCCGGATAATGTGCTCGAGTAGCCAATAAGTTTGGGGGGTTGAAAGGATGTGCTCATCCACAATTTGGTCTCAAACATATAATAGAGGTCCCACCACAATAGTGAAGTAAACCACACTTCCTGATCGGAGGTAAATGTCAAGGGTACCCCATAAAGGTAGACGATCTCAAATATGTTCAACTACCCCAAAATATCTAAAAAACTATAATTATTCTTATCGAGGAAGTGCACCGACATCATCAGTCAATTGACTATCACTGAGATGGAGTCATGGACCTTCACTATGCATGGAATCCATGTAATAATGTCAACGGATATATTGTTCTATTTCCACTCCAAGAACTTAATAGGTTGTAACAAACCCAGCGAAACTCGATGCTCAACCTTCATCTACTTATAGGTGAGGAATCATATGACAAACTCATCTATGCTTCGCTTCATAGAGGACCCAAAAATTGTTATTGAAGTTTAATTCCTCCCCAAAATGTGCTTTATAGCTAGAGGAGAAGTGTGAAACTCGCGTATCACATCTTACCACAATGCAACCAAAACCTGTTTTTGTCTCTATATCAGGATTTCTTGATTACCAAATTCAGAATATCTATATGTTGTGTCTCATATGAATATATTCTCACTAAAGATTTAACAATATGTTCCTCAGAAGTAGGACGCTCTCACATGATAAAGAAGAAATGGATTCGTCAATATAGACTAATGAATAACTTCACCTTCCTAATCCCACAGGGTCTACTATAAGGAAGATAACTACTTTGAAACATCCCACACTAAGAAAGCCTAGGTCTTACTGCTATGGGAATCTACTACATCACAACCCTTTCCTAGAGTATTGACTATATCAATGTCATAGTATTTCTAGAATTACAAATAGAGCTACTGTCTAAAGTTTAGGTCTACACGAGTGAAGATGTACCTGAGACTCTGGTGGTCTATGAAAACTACAAAGCATCTTCCTAAAAGGTATTGTTTACAAATCATTAAGAAAATGACTACTGATACTAGAACATGTTAGCGAGTCACGTAGTTCAATTCATGGGATCTCCATCAACTCGACATGTACTTGATAACACTCATTTGAAGGTTGAAATTGTACCAACGATTAGAGAAGGATAGTAAACTCATCCAACTTCATGAATTTAGACATAGAAGAAACATGGAATACCTCACATAGCTTTTCCTCTCTTGGTGGAAGACTAACCCCAAACCAAATGAACTGTTATACCCACTAGTGGAATATTTTGAAAAAGGAGTTCATACAAAAAAACCATCAATAATTCCAAGACCTACTATGACTCTTCAGTGCACAA
The DNA here is from genome assembly GCA_963277665.1 of Viscum album. Classification (NCBI taxonomy): domain Eukaryota; kingdom Viridiplantae; phylum Streptophyta; class Magnoliopsida; order Santalales; family Viscaceae; genus Viscum; species Viscum album. The sequence continues at coordinate 1,443,070,158 of OY728159.1, forward strand.
CCCTGCCCTGAATTCACAAGTCTGAGGGACTCATCCACCAAACCTCAATGATATACTATTTTTTTACTAATTACCCCATCTTGGTTTTTATCTAATCACAAAAATCATTTCTTGGTTGGTGAAGTACCCCTCTTCCTCGTGCATTGAAGGCGATGTTGAACAATACCAAAATATGGTTACAATGATGCCCCACATCACCATGTTAAAGCCTCAAGAAAGAAGAAGGGAGGAAAGAGTATGTCTCACAGTGTCAAATATGTTCTACAACAATATCAAGATGTGGCATACAACATTATTAATTTCATCTCGTGCACTGTAGGATTTTTGAAATCCAACGCTAATAGCTGCCCATGGCCCCAACCACTAGAATCCTTAGCCTGATGTGGGCTACCTAGTGGTGGTGGAAAGGTCTCCTAGTTTTATCCACCAACCACAGTTCTTTCTACTCCTCAACCCGAACCACAACCTCGTGGACCACCCCGTCCTCACCTAGAAGATCCATGATCACTGTGTGATCTCTACCATACTGGTGAATATTCAATCTACCTGAGATTCTAGACATGTCTGGTCGATAAGTCTCATGTAATGTGACCTCACCAATCATAGGAATATCCTAGAACCTCCGTTGGATACCTTGGTGCTCTATGCTATCCCTGAAATAGTTCATGCATCTAATCACTAGGGGCCTTTGGTATTGAGGCCCTACCAACTGACATCTTATAGCAATGATTGACACCTATTATTTATCATGCCCGCTTCCAAAATTAGGTAACTGGTGCCTCTATGATAGAAAACACTATCACCAATGCCTTCACCAACACATCTATGTAGGTGGGGATGCACTATGGTACTATACATTCATGAATCACCCTACAGATTCCACACTCATACTTCCATGACCAGAAGTTTCCAATATAGATTAGGTCCAGAGAGTTGGGTGTAAGGTTGGTTAACCATGTTGCATACTCAGCCACCATTATACCTCCCATTGGAACCTAAAGATGATCCAAAATATGAATAAATCGTAAGCAGTAAGTGTAGTAATCAGCACAGAATAGCTGATGTAAGTCATCCGATGTGAGTACGAACTCATTGTGCATGTGAGTAACCGGACTCTATGAATGCTCATCTACTCCGTGGAAAATACTAGCTACCAAAGCCACCATTTGATCCGCCAATGTCCGAACAAGACTAATGAGGCATGCCACCGATTATAGCCAATCCTCTACTGCCTTAGGATGTGGCTCACCATGGATCCTCAATAGTATCTGATTCTAGAAACTGTGAAGTGCGCTCATCCTTCACATGTCCACAACATTCTCATTTTGGACTATTTACTACTCAACATGTGGGTGTGCTTCCACCTAGCCACCTGGAGAAAGGGGGATCATATGATGGGCCCTAAATTGGGGCCTCATGGTCTACAAGTTTATCACCATGAATCATAGTTGGTATCCTAGTTGACTGTATTTGCGAAGGCATAAATAACATAATCAAGGAGTATGATGGCTGGATGAGCATATATATAAATATATATCAAAAAAATGGGGATATGACACAAGAAGAACAGTCAAAGACTCAATATTTTACGATGAATATACTATTAATCCCAACAAGAAATGTCTTATCAGGGTGAGTCGTCAACTGGGTAATCATGGTCTCGGTTAATGGCTACATCGGCCACCACACAATCACTAGACTCCTTGGAAAGAGATCCACACTCAATACACAATGAATCTCTTGAACTAAACCCAAAAAATTCCTTTTAAGGAACTTTTGAACAATGTCCCCAAGAACGAACAACCTCTAATACAACATTATCATGCCACAACCCATGCTGTGGCTCGTGCCGCAACTACCCCAAGCCTACCACTATATGCCATGGGTGGAGACAAGCTCCGAAGGCACAACAATCTTAGAGTGGAGTTTGTCTATGAATATATACACACACATGAAACCAACTCAATGAAAAAGTGTATAAGAAAAGGATTAAAAATACAAAACTACAATATATAAACAAAAAACATGCATTGAGGAATGTCGATGCCCATCCCAGCTAGAGGGTTTGATCGGAAAACACTGATAAACCTGCCTAATAATAGCCATAATCATACACCACCTACAAATATATCATTCCCAAAACATCTTGCATCTTCTTTCTAAGTTCACTATGTAGGTCATTATTGCATTTGACGTAGAAAAACTCTCAAAATACGATACTCGGTGGACAAAATATAAGAACAGACGAAGGAGATATGAGAGACAATCAATTCATAATGTGGTACACATCATTCATGGGGACCAAACAATGATTGACCTCACCTCATCGCCAGTCGGTGTACCAATCTATACTCAGGTAGTAAAATGTGATTAAGCACCGCTCGTCATGTTGGTTTACTCTGAGAGTGCATAGAATATCTACCCAAAATGCAGATGAGTGCACAATGGCGGTCATTTTAAAGGAGGGGAAAAATTTAATTCTAATGATATGCCTTCATAAAAAGCCCTGGATAACCAAATAGATCCCAATGTAGTGATCATTATGAAAAAATAAATAAGATCAATTATTCATTCTTCCGAATTGGGCCACTGGTGAAGAAATTGAATCTCTAAGCATCATACACGAATAATGATTCATGGGTCCTATGACGTGATCCCAAAACAACCCTTTAGGATCACACCATTATAATCTATAGAGAAAAAAACAATGGGTAATATATTCATTCGTCTGAAATGGATACCTATTTAAAAAGTAACATTTCATCGCAAATTCCCAAGCCGGGCCTCAAGGGGCCAATTTATCGATTTGAGTTTAAGTTCCTAGAATAAGTCTTGAAATCTTTTCCTCAATTTTAGAGTCGTGAGGACACTGATGGTAGGTCGATCAGACGTCTTATGAAGAAGTTATGGTGAGACAATCTTTTAATAATAATAGAAATATATTATTATTATTTAAACATTTTGGGGGCATGATTGATGAGACAAAACTATTTAATACCCAAACTAACCTCAAAAGGTATGTCTTGACAGTACGATCACATGGTCGTAGACAACATGTAAAATAGTTTCCCAATTTTGAAGATGTAGTGGATTTAAGATGCTCCTGAAGAATTCCCTAGCCTGGTATGGCTCGGTCAACTCCTCTTAGTCCTGGCTCAATCTAGACGACCTATCTGCCTAGGGACAGACCATTCAGGCCATCCAAGACCAATGGTCAGCATCCCACCTCTCTGTCCCATATCTCACGGCCCAGACGCCTTGGACTGCTGTGTCAGCCCGTGGTCCACCGTGCTCGCCATGCCGGTCCCATCAGTTCCCAGTCGTTCCGCCTCTTACGCGCCCCATGCCACCACATGTGGGCCCTGCACCACCCTAGTGCTCCACCACCATCCCACACCCTTCCATTCCGCATCTCTATCTCCCTTGGCCGGACCGCCACCAGACCACTACTAGACCGTCGTTAGACAATCACGCGCTAGTGGCCCCTTCTGTATTCCACCAAGACCACTATAGTGCCTAAATTCTAGAAACAAGTCTATGTCTTGAATCATCAGGATGATATTTTCACACACCCATGCTCTGCTTGATGATCGATCAACATATTTATATGAGAAAAATTAGGGGTCACTTCCACTCAATTTTTCATCGCCTCTAGCACACAACACATGAAACTGTCGTAGATCTAGAATACTTGGATCATGATAATTATATATCTATTCTTTCCACAATGTTTGGATGTAATATTGGTGTGTTGAAAAGTTTATTTTTGGAGAACAGAAAGAACATGTGTAGAATCCAATGAATAAGGGATTGATCAATGGTCATGTTATTTATTCCAACGTCATTCATGTAAAAACCGATAGAATCGATAGCAAAACTATTATATAATTTCAGTCATTTCAATTTGGGAAGAGAAATACAAAAGAAAGGTCCTACCTTGATTTTTATCCATTCTTCATTTATGAATACACCCACCAACAACCATTGTTACCGCCACTCTCTGATATGATTGAATATATAGAACTGATATGATCTTTTAAGAATCCAACATTGATTCTCCATCTGAAGGAGATGAGGAGATCTCATCGGATGTGGGTGGAAATTAAACAAACCCTTTTTAATTTTCATAAGCCATAAATTATAGAATCCTTCCAAAAGACTCAGAGTCGAATCCTCCCACACCTTATTACTTGAGGATTCGGCCTGGGTAAATACCATACTACAAACTCAATGATGGTCTTAGATTTATTATCTGAGTCCCCATTCAGAAGTTACTCAAATTAATGCCCGAGATAAAATTATTTTATTTAATAATTTTATTTAAGGTTTTGTCCTCTATGGATTTTTCTGGAGGAACCCCACACCTGTAAATGTTATGTCCCTCCTAGGGTAAACCCCATTTTCTAGGCTCAATAGTGGGCTTGATTTCTAATCCAATCTTATTTTTGAGAGGTATCATATTTACGTTATCTTAAAAGAATAAAATATACTTAATATGTTTATAAAATTTATTCTGGGTAGTCCGGGTCTTATAATTTTATGTTGTCTCAGTGCCAAGCTAAATAAATATGTGTACAAATATTCTATAATCATTCAAGGAAAAAAACTATCCTTTATAACCATTACATAGAATCTGATATCAACATTACTTATAATTATTTTTCCCAAGATATGAAGAAAGGTATTATGTATGATATGTCCAAGAAGGGTGATAATTATGGAAAACATAGTTGGAGATGACATAGCTCACTTTTCCACCCATTATTTATGAATCCTTGTTTTGAACAGAACTATACCTTAATAATTATTACATCGACGGTCTCGTTATGCAATGAATATCCATTTTTTAAGATTTAAAATATATTTATGAGAAGTTTTGTTATTTTTTGAGAGATTGAGTAATTGAATTGTCAAAAATATATAAAAAATATGTGGTTTTTTCTTTTGGGTGAGGGGAATGAGATATTCTCATTAATAAAAGTGAATGGAAGGTGATATATTTATCAAATTAGTCAGTATAAACATGGATAATTGAGAACGTATGTGTTTCCAAGTAGAAGATAAATACTCAATCTCCTATTGTTACTTGATGAATTAGAAAAAAAGGATCATATTAAAATGAAGTTATGCTTATAATACACCTACTGGATATAGATATATAAATACTTTAATTTGAAATATACTACACAATATCCATTTGTATATTGAGAAGCACTAATTTTTTCCTTCAGTTATCTATTTGGTTACATTAATGAATTTTTGAATACATATTTATCTTCAACACATTAATGGTTCATGGGGTCACCCATTATGATATTATTGATTGAGGATTTAGTTTTACACAAATAAATTCTATAAAAGTTTTTTCAATTTTCTTTAAATGTAGTTTTAGATGGGTATTGATAGGGTATTACAAATGATTTAATACATGATGAAGTAGAAGATATATGTCCAAAAATTGTTTTATAATGTATCCAAAAAGTTTTTTCGATATGTTTTCACTTGTTATTGTATATCATAATATATTTGGTGAAATGGTACTATGTTTATGAGTCATTAATGTAATTTGGATATTAAAATATATTTTCATTAAATACATTATGAATGTGATTGATTTTATTCATATTACAATAGATGATATGTGTATATATTAATGAATTCCATTGGATAAAATACCACACCCATTAACCAAGCATAGAGTGACATGGAAAATATATAGGGTAGTGAATAGTAGGGTAAAATTCACAAGGATCCTTATGATTGTACAAAAAAATAGATAGTTAAATTATAATGGTCATATTTTCATCCACATAAGATATCACATTACATTCCATAGGATTAAAATAGATGATAATCGGAATTTTCAAAGAAATTACTCAAATGATTAGTAACATGTGAGTTAATTAATAGATAATCAAGCAGTGAATGAATAAACTATAAAAGAAGGAAACTGCCATCAAAATGGTTTAACTAAGAATTCCATAGATTCTTGTTGATTCTTGTTGATTCCCACTTTCTCTATTTTTTTTTCCAGAAGAGATACTAGCATGTCATGGAATTATGGAGGGAACGACCAATATGATGGGAGATATAGATTCACCCTATAGATACACCACCGAGGAGGGAGTGTAATGAATACATTTAAGGGATATTCATAAAGTATTATTATTGATGATGGAGAAATAAGCATTGGTAGGTGAAATGTATAAAATGTTTTTCATTTTTGTATATATAGTTTTTCATTAAAAAATGATATATCATTATATTTTTAAGCATATAATCACATTTGTTACCTGACTATGTATTTTGAACCTTTGAAACTGATAAATACATGCTTTTAATGAATTTCATCAAAAAGAGTGATGTTAACAACAATGTAAAATCTAAAATCCTTCAAAAAAGAATTTTAACTATTGTGATAATGATAAAAATAAAATCTTATATGGATTCCAATTTGAATGAAAGAATGCCATATCTGAATCAAGAAGATTAGTTAACATAATTTTATGAAATTTGTTCAATTATATGGAAGGATTTTATAATAAAATATAGGTTATTCTAATAGTAAACTACCATTGGGAGTTGGTGTGAATAACTGCTTTCTAAAAAACAAACTATTAAATTATTTTACACTTCTATGACTAGTGAGAATGGTCAAGAGATAGAAAAATGACCTAATTAAATATATAAAAAATTAATAATATTGATAGCACATAGATTTTTACAATATTCTGTCACTCTTTTTATAAATGGGATAATCATATTTGAATAAAAATTTCAATAATTATTTTCATGTAAATTTTAATATAAATAAGAAAATGTAATATGGAAGGATTATGGACATATACCTAGTGTACATTAATCATAGGTGGTTATCAATGAGAATAAATTTCTTCACTTCCCCAACTCATGTTAATCAAGAATTTATTTCACATATTCCCTGCTGTTTTAATCCTCAATTCGATGCAAAATCTCTTTAAAATTCTACCTAGAATTCATGGATTGTTATCTAAATGTTTCATTTAACATTACTCTAAATTATTCAATCATATTTATATATTTTAATAGTATCCTTCAGTTTAATTATTAGTTTTATAATTATCACTTGAACCCTAAATTATATATTTTATATCATAAAATTTCCCAAAAAACACCCCTAAAATGTGGTGTGTCATGTTGAATTCCATCAGGAACTTTAAATATCATCAAAAATTAGGTAAACTGACTATGAAATGGAACCATATAATATATAATGAGGGATTATTTTCTCCTGGATAGTCTTACATTTAAATTTTCATCAAATAGAAAAATACACAGCATGAACATTTTCTATATTGTGTTGTCAAACATTGTGGTGTGGCAGAACTCACTTTCCTTAGTCATCGTTATACAAAAAACATTTGGATTTATATTATGGTGTTAAACTAACCAATAAATTTTTCAATTAAGTCCCTTTATAAATAAACAATCTTAATTATGTCATTTTGTGTATGTATAAGAGTATAATAGTCATATGATTCAACGAATTATGGATAATGAACTCCCTCAATTGGTGATTTTTCCAAATTATTATGTCTTCTTTATTGTGAATCATCTCAAATGATAATATGCTTCTAACTCATTTATGAGAATTTTTTCAAATAATTTATATATATAACCACCTGTATAACTCATTAATTAATTATATTATGACATATGAAATAATATAATCCTAATGTAGAATTTTTCATAACCCCACACAATAGGACTTATTGATGTTTGTAAGAGTTATCTAAAACTAAATGTAAATGTAAATAATATAATGACCATATCTCAATTGGGACCATCTTAAACCCCCCCACAAGTTCTATTCAACTATAGTAAACATTAACATCCCCTATTATCATAGGTGATTCAATTATCAATGAAGTATTTTTAAATTAATATCATAAGGGATCAGTTTTTATCATGGATTTTTTTATTAACTGCAATATATTAAAACATTATTAAAATATATACTATACAAACTGATATTTAATTAAAGTGAAACTATTTGGTTGGATCCAATCATGAAAATAATTTTGAAAAATCGACATGAATGAATAAATAAACAATTAACCGAAGAATATAACAAACAAAATTTAAATGATCATGATCAATAAACTCCTACATGGTTAACCATTATGTGAAAAACCATTTAATACCTTAAGCGTAATAACTCCAAGTGTTATACACAACTCAATTTACAAAATCCTTTAATATGCTATGATTATCATTACATAAAGCTCCTTTAGCTCTAATCTTGAGCCAATAACACATGGGAACACCATCAATTACAACATCAATCACATTATAGTGTGGGGAACCGTGTGAAATATGACATAAAATGATCCTTGGAAATGAATGTTCATATAATATAAAAGAAGGATGTGAGATTTTTAGATTATTATTTTATATATAATATTTAATAATATTATTTTAATTATATAGTAATTTTAAAAAATTAGAATGATAAATAAATCTGTAAACATACAAAAGTTAATTTATTCCCTGGTTATTAAATATTAAATTACATAATTGTGATGAATAAAACATAAAAAACATTATAAGATCTTATAATAAATAAAATAAAATAAAATATATATAAATAATAATTTATTTTGGTGTATGGTCTTTGAGATATTACTTTTTGAAATCATTACATACTAAAAATTGTATATGTAAAATTTATAAAATGAGTTTCTTCATGAAACAGGTAAGGTTAAATATCATAAAACATTTATGAAAAACTATATATAATGTGTCAATAATATGATCATAATGGTGTATGCTACATTTTATGTTTTATATATGGTAATTCATGTGCTATTTAGTGTCAATAAACCATTTAAGGCAAAGTGTTATTCATAAAATGTAGCAAATGTGGATCTTAGTCAAATATACAATGTTTTGGTCAGACGGTGCATTGTTTTTGATGTGGTGTATGTCCCCTTGTTAATAAAACCATGTGCGGACTTGAAACAATAAGTATTACTTGAAGAAAATTTACATTACATGTATAACGTTCTATAATATCTACTCTATTTTATGAGGAAAATATTATGTTCCATAATCCATGTAATAATGATTCATATAAGTGATCATTGATTCCATGATTGTGTTTTTTAATGGGTATTTAATCCCATTCGTATCCTTATAAAATTAAATTCATGTACCACCACATTTTTTGGAACCAAAAATATTCCACAGTGGTTAACTATATTAATTATAATTGAAATATTAATTATTAATTAATCATGACATATTATATTGAAATAAATAAATCCATACATGAAATAAGTGTCCATGAATGATGTTATACAAAAACTTTTAATATAAATATGAAAATAAAGCTGAAAATTTTTATGAATAATATTTTATTTGTAAGACTGGATCAACATGAAGAAATTATTATTGTATATTGTTGTATATTATTATATATTACTATTGAAACAAACTCCATATGAAATTTCATTCTGAACTAATTTAATCTCAATATTGTAATGTCATTCTTAAGTTTGATTGAAAAATTTTCTAACTATTTCATGTCCCTAAAATAAATTTAATTCGAAATATATAAACTTAATCTATAATCTCTAGATTTTAGTCTTTATTTATCATTAGATCATCTAAAAATGTAATCCCACTCTATACTATGATATCAATCATACATGGATATCTTTCAAATTTCTCGATTAATACTGAAAATAATATGAGAAAAATATCTTTAGGTTAAAAGACAAAAATTAGATTTTTGGTTGATTAATAAATATCTGGGATAAATAAAATTATCTAATTAGGTTTAAGATTTAAAAAAATTAGAAACATTACCTTTCATTTTTAGATATAAAACTAAAACCCACATTTCGTTAGATTTTTATTTAATAAACTACTAAAAAATAATAAAAATTATCCATGTAAATCCTAATTGAACTATATTCATTTGATGGTAGACTTATTAAATTAAAAAATATTTAAGAATTATATTAATAAAAACCCATGTAATTAAATAATTTAAACTATATAATTAAATGCCCGATGTTCATTAATGTTTTCTTAACTCTCAAAAATAATTATTCACTCGTATCCATTGAGATAACTTATGAATATTTGAAAAATATAAAAAGAACTCCCTTAATTTGAATAGGATTTTAATTGGAATGAATTATGATTAACATAACATGAAGGGAAATCTATCAATAATTTGAGAAAAATTATATTCCAATACATATAGTTATATAAATATAATAATATTAGGGACACACTGAGTGTGAGACCCTGTAGGTACCATATTAGTGGTATTGGGTCTATCACATATGAAAATAGATGTGAAAGTATTAATAATAATTCATTATTTTTTATTATGACCATTATATTATCCTTACATAGAAGACATAATGACAAAATAATACCCTACTGCATTGAAAAGATTAAAAGTGGATCTCTATATGAGACATGACTAATCACTCACCATTGAATGATGTTTTTTAAAAATTATTTACCCCCTCAATGACTGGGTGGTGAGATCAGGAGTAGAACAAGGAACCTATTAATTATTGATGGAAATTATTTCAAAATATTCATAATTATTTTATGGGTCATATAGAATTAATACCATTGAAATTTTTTAATATCACTACATAAAGTATCCATTTTAATAAATCATTTTAGAATATTTGACAAGACAAATTGGAGAAGTAAAGCAATCACATAGGTCAAAATTTATCAACATTTGAATATGAAAAGTAATTTTAATATAGAATACCAAATTCTCTAGGAAATGGAATATAAGTTTATAAATTTATTGTTATGCTCTCAAGCATGTATGAAAACTAATTTTATACAAGTAATTGGATGTGTTAAGAGATAACTACAAGATAATATAATGCTACATCAATAACATGAGGCATCTTGAAAACATACATGTCATGATAACAACAAAACTCTTCTGTCATGAGGAAAAACATAATGTTTTTTAATGAAGTTAAACAAAATAATCACAAATTAAAAATTACATAAAAATACTTATTTGAGGTATTAAACTTGAATCATGGGTTTTTTAATAAAATGATCAATTTAATTTTTTGGTTTTTTAGAGTTATTTTATGTTTGATGGTTTATGAATTTTTACATGGTACATGGAAGGTGAATTAGGATTAAGGAATGTGTGGGAGGAAATAAAATAATGATATAGGTGGAAATAAAAGGGGGTTAGTGGTCTGGGATCCACTAAAACATTGGTTAGGGACTTCAAGAAATCTGTTGGCAAAAAATTGCTATGTATCTAATTGTAAACCAACTAAATGTTTTTCGGAAACTAAGAAAAATTTTCTTGAAAATTTTAAATAAGGTAAAAAATTAAATTATAACCTAAATCCCTCAACCCGTCCTTTCATTCCTCCCATTTTTCCCTTGTCACACTCTTACCAGGGCTCTCCTATCACTTCTTTAATGATTACATCTCCACTCTTGAAGATAAATATTGGATTGAGAAGAGTTATTTAAGTTTATATCTAAGGTATGTTCATTTAGATCTATCTTTTTCTCTTCCATTTCATTTATTCATTTCCTATTACATAAAATAGACTCTTTACAATGGTATTTCACAAAGGTCTTTTTGAATTCCATTCAATTAAATTTCTATTTTTTTGTTTTGGTTAGAAAATTACCAATTGAGAGATTTATTGTTCATTTATCAAGATTTTATGAGTCTTCATTGGGAATGAATTTATAAATGTTTTTTTTGGATTTTGAGACATTATTTTATGCTTTATATATCTATATAACATGTAACTTTTTTCTAATTAGTGGTTAGATTTATTATCATGGAGTTATTCTATGGTTTTGGAAAAGTTTTTCATTATGTTATCTAAATGCGTATTTTGTGTGTTGGTAATTTCTTGTAAATGTGTATGAGTTTTGTTTTTTTTTTGATATTCAGGTGATGATAATATGCCACTAGAGTATAGGTAAGGAATCCTCAAGGTAATGTATATTGTATTCGATATGACTATTTATGTTGTTCTTATGCTATGCATGTAACCTGATTTCCATAAATTTTTACAAAACTATTGATACTAATTATCATATATATTTTATAAAAATTAAAAAAATTATTTCAATAATATTAAGGTATATCTCTTGATATATTTTAATAATTTCATATGATTTTTTCTTGTGATAGTCATTCCTAGATATGTGTCATTTGATATTTGTTATTCCATTTGTATTAAATTAAGTTCTAATAAGTCATAAACTTTGATAACAGAAATATGTATGGAATAAGACTTAGATACGACATGTTTGTGTTGAGTAACATGGATATTGTTTCATAAATTCTATTTCACTTTCATTGAAACAACCCTTGGGTTTGTATGGTCACCTAAAAAAAATTTCTAGGTGACATCAAAATAATGAAGGCATGTAATCTCCATTCTTCTTCTTGGTTTACACTCTTTTTCAGTATTATGGGATATATAATGTTTCCTCCCTTGATTATTACATAGGATCCCAAATGGAAATAATCCCCCCTACTATTTTTTATTCAAATTTAATCCAAATAACCACACTTTATCTATGGTTATTTTAGTGCTTCAATGGTGATTTAGTAGCAAGGATTTTAATGTGAAATGTAGTTTTCTTGGATAATAAATAAATGGATTTTAATTAATGTAAACCTTGAAAAATTAAATTTATTATGGTTTTATGAAAACAATTATTTTTTAGTAGGTAACACCTACATAAAAAAATTTCATTGTTTTTTCTACCGCTATTCTAAATGTTTAACCAAAAAATGTTTTCCTCATAACACTCATAGTTTCTCTCTTTAAAACCATTTTTTCATAAATAGATATAATTAATTTGTGTTTTAATAAAATATAAATTGAGGTTATGCCTTTAAAATTTCTCTCAACTAATTAATAATCTCTATAACTCATGAAATACTAGTGGTCTTTCCTAAAAAGTGCTACAATTATATATTCCTTACAATGACCAAACATATGTTTTTTGACATTCATTTTTTTATAGTTGGAATTTCCATGTATGTGTTGGGTGTTGGGTGGGATATACAATTTTATTCACATAGACTAAGACATCCATGATTAAATACTATGTGGTATTATTTTATTTTTCGAGATCTCACTACATTTTTAATGATTTTATTCCATATTGGATGATGATGTATTTAAAATATATTATAAACATGTATATTAAGAATGTTGTTGGTTTCTCTATTTAGAACACTGATTATTATAACAAAAAATATTTTTTTATCATGGATACTTATTTGATAACCAATGGGTGTATAATTAAGGATTGTTTCATTGATCATTTTAATATGTAAATGTTTTACTTTAGTGTGGTCTTATCTTTTATGATATCCATTGAATGGTGGTGAGATAGTATCAATTGTTATATTTTTATAAGTTTCATGAGTAGAAAATCCAAATATGGATTATTTTTTTGTTGGGTTGGGATCTGATCACAATATCCCAAGTCATTCTTAGGATGAGCAACATGTTTACCCTAACTTCTTATCATTATTCCCATATTCCTTATGATAGGCTGCAAGATTTCTCTACCTTTCTAAGCATAATTTATTTTCTCAAGATGGGCCTCTAGGCCCCTAACTTTTTATGAAAACATATATTAAAATATCTTAGAGAGGTTGTGTACATGTCCATTTTTTCTTTGAATATGTATATATGTTAAAGTTTTCTATTTGAGGTGATGACCTTGTTTTATCATCACATATCTCGTGATGAGTCTTGAAGTAGGTAGTCTTGGTATTCAACTTTCACAAAAAAAAATCTTGTTGCAATCAAAACATGAACCAAACTTGGCATGTGACAAGGCTTGAAGATCATTCCCTATCATCACGGGCTGGAACAAGTTCTTGGGTATCATTGATTTTGAGTTGGGAATGATTTACCTTAGTGTAGATTCATTAGACATAAAAACCAATCGATAAACTGGATCAGAAAATTCATTCCAAACAAGGATTAAACAAAATACAGAACTAAATACATAGGTTTAAACATAAAACAAGAGTCCCAAAGACCCAAACAAGTAGCAGGACAACATACCAAATGACTCCATGGGATAAAGGGACATTACCCATAAGCCATCTGTACAACACCGCACTATGGAAGCGATAACAACCCAAACCACCATTACCCAAGGCCTTTCCATTACCTGTGTCAAACATGATCATGTTAACATACACCCAAGGGGTTTATGTAGGGTGTGATCTTAAGACCAATACAATAACACCAGGATATTCTATATAGTAAAAAATACATTATAAAATTCATACCAGTTTTGATAAGCATAAAGTGGTGGAAATAATTTCCAAAGAATAAAACATTTAAATTTAAATAGATTTCATAGGGAAATAACCATGTGTTAGAAAATTTACGTAAAACATGTAAGATACTGTATTATCCCACAAAAACAACCATATTTCAAATATAATTACAAAATATTCTAGGATAACTAATCTCAGGAATACCAATTGTCACTAGTTAGTCTTAGGGACCCTATACCTCATACCTCAGTGTAAAGAGACCATAGAAAAAATCTATTCTCATGCACGGGCCACTAGTTGAGAACATACACATAACCTAGTATTTACAAAACATCATCAATATTTTTTTGTTAGTGTTTTTTTATCCATTTTTCTCAGTGAAACAGGGATAAAATCGCTCAGGATCACTAGCATACTAGTACATATCTACCCACCTGGATACTCGGGCATCCCCCTTTGTTCTTAAACAATATTCACATGATACCAAAAGCCAATATCCCAAAAACACATCAGTTCTATTCATAATAAACTCAATACAGTAGCTACACATGTTTTTCACCACTTACACCACCCAATAAATTTTTTAGAATATCTATAAATTAACTTCACAAAATTTAACACTGTTTTGCACACTAAAACCATTAAAATTCACACATTGAACACTATGTACATACCCATTTTACCAAAACATTATTTTCAGCACCTAAAAAATTTCCATAAACACATTACATGAGTTATAAAACAACCCCAATTGGATGAACATAAAATTGAAATGTATAACACCAAATTGGACTCAAAATTGGTACCTAAAAGTCATTTTCTTAACAAACGTCATGAAAACTAGATTTTACATCTATGATAATGAAGGTGAAGTGTGATAAAAATAGATATTCGTCAATGATAACTCATGTATCCTTGATTATCAAAGGAATCGCCTACCACTAGTATCAAAAACCCTTGAATCATTGTGTGCAACTTCAACCGCACAACTGCTGCACCACAAGGGACTTAGATCCAGACTAAAACCAAAATAATAGACCATGAAACCAAAGATCAAACACTAGGTGAGAAACCCTACATTATGGACCCAAAGAACATCTTGAATAATGGAGGAAACCCCATGTAAAATTATGGAACTCTATAAAAATTGAAAGAAGAAGGAAGGAGACCCACGTACATGAGGGATTTTGAAGAAATCTACCAATATACACTAGTATCGGAATTTACAAATAGCCAAAAATGTTTGTGTGGTTTTTATAGGGCTAATAAGGTCATGTTATAAGTATAATGGGGGGAAAGGGTAAAAATTAAAGGAATTATGAAATAAACCAGTCACCTCATCAAATCTGGATGATTTGAGAAGGCCTAAGAAGTACTGCCCTAATTCTCAATGCATATGATCTCTAAAGAGGGGGGATAGTTCATGGGGGAACTCCTGGGTTTATTGGGCTCTAGTGAGACATGGAATCACTAAAAATCATAAAAATTAAATAATATATTATATAAACCATTTATTTTTAATATTGTAAATGGGATTTCATGTTGGACCAATTCTTTAATTAATAACCCAAACCCCCTAATTATTATGGATTACTGAAGGTTCCAAATTGATATTTTGGTGTTAATAGATCTTGGGACACTATTTTAAAAGTGGAATGGGTCCATCCTGTTGAAAAATTAAACAGTTATAAAACAAACCAAATTGGTTTTTAAATCTTGAAAAGGGCTCAAAGTTTGGCCCAAATCATGAAAACTAACCATTTCCTCTAATAGAGCTTGTGAAACCCCGACAAAAAATAATTAATGGAAATTAAATGAAATGTACCTTTAAAATAATTCATGGACGTTACAATTCTCCCCTCCATGAAAGAGTTTCCTCCCATGAAATTCAACCTGAAGTAAGATTAGAAATGAATAAGGGGTACACCTTATCTATCCACAACTTCTGCTCCCAAGCCTCATCTGTATAATCCCCATGCTGCCAAAAGACTTAGACCAGTAGAATAGACTTTTCCTGAAGCACATTTTCATGGAATTCCACTATTCACACCGTTCGATCAAAAACAGATAAATTAGGCTCTATATCCAACTCCTCCAAATTCAGTACATGGAATGAATCCGGGTTATATTTCATCAACTGGGAGACATGGAAGAATTAATGGATGGATGTCAAATGAGATGGTAAGTGCAACCTGTATACCACCATTCCAATACTCTTGGTGATCTCAAATGGTCTGAAATACGGTTGAGTCAGCTTCCCTTGCTTTCCCAATCGACGATGGCCAAGACGATGGGCCACATTCAAGAATACCATATCACCAACAGAAAACTGTAGGTCTTGAAACCTCTAGTCAGCATATGATTATGGAAACTCTGAGATTTCAATAAGAATAGTCTTATTGATTCGACCTTCTCAAAAGTCTCCTACACCAGACTCGGCCAAAATAGTGATGTATCACCTACCACATCCCAACATAGGGGGAACCGACATGGCTGACCATAGAGCACCTCAAAATAATCCATTAGAATTGCGGATTGGTAGCTGTTATAATAAGTATACTCAACCAATCGCAAATGGATATCCCGGGAAACCTCAATGTATAGAAGATATTAATTGGGCATTTCCTCCAAAATTTGATTCTCCAGCTCTTTTTGACTGCCTGTTTGAGGATGGTATGCCATGCTCATCTTTATATGAGACCCCAAGACATTCTGAAGGCCTTCCAAAAACAATGAAGTTAAACATCAGTCTCTATCAAAGACATGTACTGATGGCACACTATGGATCCTTACCACCTTCGGAAAATGAAAATGACCCAACTCATCCACATTATCTATATCTATGATCAGAATGAAGTGGTCTGATTTGGTCAAATGATCAATCACTACCCAAATGGAATTTGTACCCCAAGGTGAATGAGGAAAGACAACAATGAAGTCCATTGAATCCTCTTCCCACTTCTAGGTGGGATTGGGTAATGGCTACAGAAAACCATATATCCTTTGATACCCTACATTAACCTGATAGCATGTGTAGCATCTTGACATGATGTCTGTGTTGTCTCTCCTCTATCCAAGGCGCTGGAACTACTGACGGACATCATAATACATCTTCGTGGAACCTGAATAGACATCTCATAGAGACTGGTGGCTACCATGCATCATCATCTTCTGCAGATATAATGGCACTACTGAACGACATGTGAAGCACATGATGCCCATGGGGGATGATGAAAAATCATAAGACATCTCCCCACCATGAAGAACTAACTTTGAATACTGAAAAATATCATCACTAGTCTGTTCCCACTGAATTAGATCCACCAAAGATACATTAAACTGAAATCTCAATAAAAACGCACCCCATTTTTCTCCTTGGTCTCCACATGCATCAGAAAAAAGTGTTCCCTCATACATCACTCATCACTGGACATCCTTAAATCTTGCACTGGGTCTATTTTGCTTAGGGAATTGACCTCCACATTACCCTTTCTTGGGGCATAAACAATTTAAAAGTTGAACCCCTGCAATTAAATAATCCATAGACATGCCTCATGTTGAGGTCATCATGTGGGAAGATATAGGACAAGCTTTTGTGATCAGAGTAGACCAAAAACACAACACCAAATAAGTAGTGAATCCAATTCTTCAAATCATGCATCACAACTTCTAACTCAAAGTACTTGGTTGGGTAATTCTTTTCATGAATTTGGAGTTGGTGAGATTCATATGCCACTACGTGATTATCCTACATAATCACACACCCAATACCCATACCTGAAGTGTCACAATACACTACATACCCATTTATAGCCTCTGTAAAAATAACAACAGGGGGTATTCGACCTCCTATTCGGATCCATGATGTATTCCTAACATTCTTGGACCCATACAAACATCACCACTTTCCAGGAGAGGGTGTTCATAAAAAAATCAACCCGAGAAAATCCATAACAAACTACCTGTAATAACTAGCCATGCCGAGGAAACTCATGATCTCAAACATGAAATTAATCTACTCCCATGAAATAGCCAAACTGAACTTCTTAGGGTCCACCGAAACCCCCTTTTCTGAGATCACATTCCCTATAAATTTTCCCTCCCTGATCCGGACATTGCATTTGGAATTCGTTGAAAAAAGGTGATGCTCTTGTAAATTTCACAGAACGAACTGCAAGTGATTCTCATGTTCCTCCTCTAATACCAAATAAACTAGGATGTCATCGAAAAATAGCATTCCAAATGAATCAAGATACTGATGGAACACCATGTTCATGAGTGCCATAAATACTGATAGAGCATTGGCCAATCTGAAGGGAATGACGAAGTACTCGAAGTGGTCGTACGTGATTCGAATGACTGTCTTTGGGATATCTATCACTTTCACCTACAGTTGATGATAGCTCAAACACATGTTCATTTTAGAAAACTAACTTTCCCCCTTCAAATTATCGAGCAATTCATCTATTCATGGAAAATAATATTTTTTCTTGATTGTTACCTTATTCAACTTTCGGTAGTCAATGCACAACTGAAGGGATCCATTTACCTTTTTCGTGAACAACACATGAGTGATCGAATGAGAGATTCTTGGGAAAATGAATCCATTAGATTATATCTTATTCAGCAGAATCTATAATTCCCACATCTCAGTGGGTCCCATGCGATGCAAGGGAAGAGATATCATATATGTTCCCAATGTCAGATCAATCGAGATCATTACACCCCACTCTAGGGGGAAATGGGGAAAATCATCCTGAAATACCTCCATAAACTGATCCACTACTAGAGGTAGTCCACCATTAAGAGACTGACCATCCTCCCCTATCAAGAGTGACTATAAATGAAAAAAAATTACCCAACTAAGGGAGTGGAGATCCCATGCGACTCTACCGAGGATCTCATTCCACATGAAAAACCTGATGACTCCCATTGGGTGCAATAAAACTAAACGACCGCCTATAGATATCTATGTGTTCTTGAATGGGTACTAGCCAATCCATGCCATGTATTATTTCAAACTGATCCATATCCAAGACCAAGAGGTCCTTCTCTATCTCAGCCCCTGACACGTATAGCATACACAACAGGCACCTGAGACCCTGCTCCTTCTTCTTTCACATCAGTGTCACCTAAATATTGAAAAAGACAACAAAATTGTTGGAAAATTCCTCTTCTCCACAGAAAGAGATTGAATGAATGAAACAGAGTCTCTAATATCAAAAAGATCAACAGCTTTAAAAGTTACAACCAAAATGTTACCTTGAACTATCGAGAGTCCTTCCTCATATACTTATGGTTCATGATCCACCCCGTGGATATGTCTGGTATTTTCCCGAGGACAAATTCCAGTATATGGTTTTCCTTATATTGACTCTGCCTAGAAGATGACCCAACCATACCACCATAGCCACCAATTCGAGACCCATCCACATTGATGGCTCTGACTGAGCTTGCACTCCTCTTGATGCCACTGATTTTTCCCCACTCTGAAGTGGACATGCCACCCAACAAATGTGATACAAGTTATCCATACATCCACATTGATAAAATGGATCTAGAGGAAATAGGAATACTCCTCAGATATGCCCAGACCTCCCACAATAGTTGTAGAAGACCGATCTCGCATCAGAATCCAAAGAAGAAAACTGTCTGGAAGAGTGACCTGAACTACCACCTCCCTTCTTCTCCTACTCCCCATTCGTTTTCTTCTCTAAATAACATCAACTACCCACTACTGAAATATCCTAGTGAAGCCATCCCTACCATTTTGGTCAATCATCACTATACATTACCTGTCCACAACCTCAACATTGGTTTTTAAATTAAACAAGAAAACCTCAGAGTATATTTCTTTTCATAATCCTTTCTCAAATCACTAGGACTTCGCTTTCTAATTAGAGACTACCTTAGGAGAATACTGAACCTTCGTAGAAAAAAAGTTCACATACTCCATCACAAAAAGATCTCCTTGAACAAAATCCATTAATCAGGATCAACAATATTCCAAGACATCAGGGAAGTACTATTCATTACAGATGACCCTGAAATCTACCCAGCGCATCTTCTCATTCTTCCTAATTTTAAGTACTGAATCCCATGAAATTATGTTTTCACCCTCTAATAGAAAAGAGGCACACTTTACCATGATCTCATTTGGTTATGTAGGAACTCAAACATGAACTTGATCTTTTCAAGCCATTCCCTTGTTTCCTAGGTTACTATGCTACCTTAGAAAGTAGGAGCCTTATTTTTCAAAAACTCCTAGGCCATTTACTTCCTAGTACCAGAATGAACCTCTATAAAATTAGTTAGAATAAGAGCCAACACATATCCTAGAGCAGGGCCATCCCAAATCACAACCACTACTAACCTCTAATCAGGTGGTGTGGGAGAACACTCTCCAACTTCCTCTCGTGGATCTATTAGATCTTTCTGGGGAGGTATATTTCTAAAAAATAGAAGTAGTCTTAAGGGAATTTTTTTTTACAACAATTCTAAAAATTTTAACAATATAATTAAATATAAATAATCCATGCACATTACAATGATAACAGAAACAACTAATGAACCCCCACGTGAGGTCCACGTGTCATCTCCAGCCCACACGTGTCACTTGGAAGTGAAGTCAAACACACAATTCCAATGTCCCATGTTGACTTGAGGTTTTCCAAAAGAGGTGAGGGATAAGAACCCTACTCAGGACCAAAAATCGATGTCATGATGTCCTATCTCATGTTTAGCCCGACTCATCCCAAAATAATAATATAATCCAAAATCATTAACCTCCTCTGATACCATTTATTCATGAACGAAATCAGGTCTCCATCAAAAATAGCAACAATCCCGGCCGGGAATAAGGCATGAAGGGAATTATCTATCCCCAAGTGCTATGAAAAATGCCTGGGTATCATAGATTTTGGTTTCGAAATGATTTACTCGGCTATGGATACATAAACCATAAAAATCCATCGATAAACCAACTCTAAAAATTCAAACCGAACAAGATTTAAAAAAAATCCAGAATACCGTACATAGGTTTAAACATAGAAAAGATGTCCAAAAAACATAAAATATCATAAAAATATCCCCACTGACTCCACATGGCAAGGGGACCTCACCCACAAGCCGTCTCCACAACATCGCACCATGGATGGGAGCTAACAACCTGGACCACTATCACCCTAGGGCTCACCATAACCTTTGTAAAAATGATCTAGTCAACTAACAAAAAAGGGGTGCACGTAGGGTGTGTGACTAATCCAAATAGTATACTACCAATACAATCTATATATTAAACAATACAAGATAAAAAAGAATTCATGTTTTGATAAGAAGAATGTGGTGGAAATAATTTCTAAAGAATGAAACTTTTAAATGTAAACAGTTTTCAAAGAGAATTTTCAATGAGTGAGAATATTTAATTAAAACATGTAAGATACTATATTTTTCAGAAATAACCACCATATGCAAAAGATAATTACAAAGGAGTTAATGAGCACTAATCTCGAGAACACCCCTAGGAACTAGTTTGTCAAAGGACCCATGTACCTCATACATCGTTGTAAGGTAACCATAGAAAAAATTTGTTCTCATGCACAAGAAACTAGTAGGGAACATACCCATAACATAATGGTACCCAAAAAACATCAATATAGTTTTTTTAGTGTTTTTTTATACTTTTTTTCAGTGAAACAGGGATAAAACTTCTCCGGATCACTAGCGTACTAGTACATATCCGCCCTTCTAGACACCCAGGCATCCCCCTTTGTGCTCAAACCACATTCACATGATACCAAGATCCATTATCACATAAAAACCTCATTTATGGTCATAATTAACTCAAAAAAGTATCTACATGTGCTTTTCACCACTTACACCACCATATAAACCCATTAGGATTTCAATAAAATGACTTCACAAAATTTAACAGTGTTTTGCACACAAAATCCCTAAAAATCCACGCTGTTAACCCTATATGCATACCCATTATTACTATAAAAGAATTTTCATCAACCAAAATGTATTTATATACTCATTAAATTTTTTGTAAGACATTTACCATTGGAATAACATAATATATACATGTAAAACAGAAAATTTAACATAAAATTGTTACCTAAAACTCATTTTTATAACATACGTCACCAAAACCAGATTTTGAAGCTAGGATAATATAGGATAAGTGTGATAAAAATATAAATTCCTCAAATATAACACATCTAGAATTTATTACCCATGGAATGACCTACCAAATGTATCAAAACACATGAATATTTGTGTGAAAATTCAACTGCACCACTAGAGCACCACAAGGGACTTATATCAAGACTAAAAATAGTAGAATAGAACATCAAACACAATATCACCCCATATTTTCGAAAACATACTTTCTGGACATAAGTAACATCGTCACTAAGGGAAGAAACCCCATGAAAATGGAAGGAACTCTAAACAAATTGAATGAAGAAGGATGGAGACAACCTTACTTGAAGGATAATGAAAAAATCATGCCAATACACTAGTAGATAAATTTACAAACATACACAAATGCAGGGGAATATTGAATAAGGATGATCAGGTCACGTGTTAACTAGAATGGGGGAAAAGGGAAAAAATTGAAGTAGTTGTGAAGGAAAAAATTTACCTATTAAAATTTGGACGATTTGGGAATGCTAATAAAGTTATATATTAATTCAAGATGCATATGAGATAAAAATTATGGGAAACAATAGAGGGGGTACTCTTGGGTTCTGTGGGATCAGGTGAGACTTGGAATCGCCGAAACATTATAATCATTGAATATGATATTAAATAAACAATTTTTTTAAAACTGTAAATGGGTTTCTAGGTTGGCCCCATTTAGTAATTAAATTCCCAAATCCACCATGTTTATAGCTTCCAAAAGGATTAAAATTGATATTGCAGTGTTAATGGGTAATGGGAGGCCATGTTTTAACTGGAATGGGTTAAAAATGATGAAACATTAAATTTTTGTAAACAAAATAGAATTGGTTTTTAAATCTAGAAATGGGCTCACAGTTTGGCCCAAATAATGAAACCTCACCCTTTCCCCCAAAAATTCATGGGAAACCCCCCAAAAAATAATTAATGGAAAATAAATGAAATTTACATTTAAAATAAGTCATGGATGTGACATAAACCTCCGGTTGTTGTGATTTTTCTACAGTAGTTAGTGTTGATCCTTGAATTACCAAAACTATTATATAATAATTTTTTATATATGTTGATGTTATAAAATTATTTAATTTACATGTATATAAATTTTTTTACATGTTCATCCCTACAACGATTTTTTATTGTTTTTATGTGACACCTTTGGTCATTTCCTACTAGTTATTTTATTATCATACCATTAGAGGACACATTGAAGGTGATTATACCTATCTTTTAATTTTTTTAATATAACAGTGAGTATAGTGGTAACTATTGAACCACTAGAACTGGTAATTCCTTATTTTTATAGATACATCATCTATTCCCACTTTAGAGTTAGAGACGTCAGAGTTTTTTAATGGCCCCATTTTTTTATAAATCAATTCCTCTTTTAAATATCACTATTTTAGGCCGCTTTAGCATAACTATTATTCCATAATCTTTATATATTATATGAATCATAATGTTTACCCTTTAGTTAATTATATAATGGTTTTTTGTATTTTTTTCATTTTGGTTTTCTCTTTTATGTCCCATTTCATTTATTATTTTTTTCAAATGAAACATATAAGAATGTTATATCATCCCAACCTACGGGTCACTGAACCATTTCTCTGTAACAGTATAGTAAAAGACCTCAAGAACACATCTTCATATACTAGAGACTCTTGAATATTAGTGGGGGAATAAAGTTGTAATGTGAGGAGATTATACCTTCATATCAGTTTGCACAATATAAATATAAATAACCAATAACCATACACATCTACACATGTAGAAGTAATAAATTGACATCAAAATTTAAGAAATAACAAAAAATGGAAATAGATAAATGTAAACATGATTGGAAAATTAATGAGATACTACAAGGCCTAAAAATCCATGTCACACATACTACTATCCAACAATTATGTTGTTTATATAAACATACCAAAATAAAATAATCTTGGTAAGGGCTCCACTACATATCTTAGATGAACCCATCTAGTATACTGATTCCAACGGATCTATAATTCTTTGTCATATAAAACCCAATACATTCCTAATCCTAAACATACTCCCGCAGGGAACATATTATATCTACTAGAGTACTCATGTGGAGTGGTGGACCAGGTAGGGTGTGAGTACAACTTAGCAGGACACATCCAATGGTGCCTCAAAAAAATACCCATTAGGGAAATAGTTTATGTAGTTAAACTGTGGAATAAATAAATACTACATGAATAATGATTCATTCCAAAGAAAAAACTATTTAAAAATTAACGCACTGGCCCTTAGGTTCTAATGTGAAACCAAGGTGAACCAAACTCGCATCGTCCCAAGACATTTTTCAGAGTTATAAAACATTGGGTGAAACATACTATAACTAATTGAAATTATTCTTTTATAATTCAACATAGAGAAACATAAACATCCATCAAGGATACCAATATCGTGTACTCATGCAACCAATGAATTGAATTTCTATCTTCCATATCAACCATGAATCGAAAACAATATAAACCATTCCTCAAATCATGTTCCAAGACCTAAAACATGTATTATATTATTGGTACCAATACAGAGTGTCATATAAAATGAAAAAACTATTGGAAGTATAAATTCCGGTTGAACATTCTTAAAATTATATGTGGAGTATCATGTTTGACGTCAACAACTATTCTTGTGGAGCATGATGTCCAACATTCACAAGAACACATTTGTAGCATCATGTCCGACATTAGGAACCTTCTATAAATATACCAGAAACCATGGTTCTACATATTTCTTATACAATACATTTATATTAAATAAAAAACTCTTTATAACACCTTATCTTTTAACAAGGTATAAATGGACATTTTACAAAAAAACGGAACAAAATGTCTTGAACTTTTTATAGGTAAAATAATTTCAAAAACTCTCTAGAGAATAGGTTATCTCACGTATATATTTAAAACATTTTTAGGCCACCATTAAAACAAATTTCTCCCACATTAACATTAAAAATAAGTATAATTCCATTATTTCCATTAAAACTATTAAAAGGTCTAGTAAGGCATTTTCATCAATGGTGTAACCACAATATAATTTCAAATTAACAATTGGCATTTACGCAAAAGGTGATTTTATGATTCCTTGGATGTCAACGCATCCCTTTAACACAAAATCTAGTTCAAATAATAGTATTAAACCATCAAAACCCAAAATAGATTCAAAATCAATCGAAAATGGATAAAAAATTTAATGGAGACATGTGAATTTCACAAAATCCTAGCATATAATATAATTATAAATTATCCTTTAAATATGTTATAAAATATTCATTCCCTAGTTTGTCCATGTTACCCATAACCATTCAATAAAATTACTAATGAGATTAATAGGGTCAATACCATAACACATCTAATTTACCCTTTAAAACCAAACATACTAGTTTCAAGGAACGACACACCCCATGGGAAGCCATATGTTCTTCTTTACAAACACCCATGGATTCGACATGTTTCATGTAAGGTTTAAGGCACTAATTTAATGATCAAATGGATACACATAATAATACCCAAATAACCCCCACGCACTTAATCAATGAATAAAACATGCTACATGTGGGATTTATTGAACAAACCACATATACATGAAATTAAATTAACCAAATTATATGTAAAGATATTGGACCGCCTACGTCATCAGCGAATATTTTCAAAAAAAGTTCCAATACTTGAAGGCCTAGTAATGTCCCATCCAAGCCAGGTTAAAACTATTTAGGGTCTCAATTGATCCTTTAAACTACCCACAATCTAACCTATACCCAATAAAAAAAATTAATCCTGGAATTTTATTATTAAATTTATAAGGAATAACAATAACATATCTCTTAGGGTTCCACCACTTATTGAATATATAAAAAACCTCTATGGGTGGTTGAAAAAAGACTCATAATAACATTTCAAAAAAAAATACATTAGATTTGATATCATTACTATGACTAATTAAATTTATTCGTTGGGTAAAACACTAAAAAATTCACAATGGTGTCACATCATAACAAAATGACAAGAAACAATGTGAAGAACTCATCATGGGATA
Source organism: Viscum album (assembly GCA_963277665.1). Lineage (NCBI taxonomy): Eukaryota > Viridiplantae > Streptophyta > Magnoliopsida > Santalales > Viscaceae > Viscum > Viscum album. Next base: position 1,443,096,730 of record OY728159.1, read on the forward strand.
TATGTATGAAAAATCACGATCAATGAGAAAAAAATTCTATTATACTCCAGTGGAATCGTCCGAAAATGCTAAATAGGTTAACTAAAAAATTATATTGTTGGAAGAAGGAATAGAAAACATGTTTTCATAGGGTTATGATAACCGTGAAAACACATAAAGGGGTTGGAGGAGAAGGAAAAGAGAGGGAGAAACCCCAGTCTGTGAATGTAAAATAGTTTTCAGGAATGAGGGAATGGATAAAAAACACGAGGGATAATTTTGATCATTTCCCCCTTTTAGTGAAATTATGGGAAGCTTCATAGTTTGTGTTTGTGGTTCTCCAGGTTGTGTAACCTTTAATAGGTTAGAAAAATCCATTGCTTGGATTATAAACAAGGTTTGAAAAAATGGAGCCCCTACCATGATGTCAGAACTACCTCCCATATACAATAAGGCACTTGATTTTCAAGAAACTCTTCATAATCCATGTGACATGAGTGAGGATCTCTACTACCTTGCTTGACTATTTCACGGGATTGGATAGTTTACCCTAAATCGTGCACTAAACATGAAAACATACTATAGTTTATTTAAAATAAAAAAACATTGATCATTATGGCATGACATAGATCCTCCTAATCCATTCACACTAAACCGTGCACCCTGACCAATAAAATACAAAACTCCCAAAACATAACCGATAGATCCTAATACAAATGAAAAACCACAGACTTATATTTGAGAATAATTTTTAATATATAGAAATAAACCTGTTGTAATAATACTCTTATAAATCCATTCCAATTCACTCTTCAATATTTGTCCCATCCAGCTAATGAAAAATAAAAATTATTTTGAAATTTTCAACTCTTGTGGTTGTAGGATATTATAAACACCCCACCATAATAACTATAATCCTATTGAATTATCCGTGGTCATCCATAAACAAAACATTACATGTGCTAGTTACTAGTTATAGCCAATGGAATCACTAAATTTGTGAATTCCTGAAACGTAAATAGGTGTCATTTTCAAACTCAAGGAACTCATCCAAACATAATGTAATAAAACTCCTATGGTCATCACATGATCACCAACAAAAGCTATGGTGGATGACACTATAATATTCATCTTTCTACTACCAAAATTCCATTATTAGAATAAATTCTATAAGAAAAACTTTATACGACCATGAAATACTAACCCCATAACACACCAACCACAGTTACCAACTTTTCACACCAAAACAACCCATATAATTCCAATCATCAACGTCTCCCATCCTCTTGAACAAAAACCAATAGCAGTTGACTCATACCATTCATCGAAGGATGACGTAAATAAACTTGATTTTTCTTAGATGATGGGATAAATCTTTAAAATTAACCCATCAATTAAAAAAGATACACTAAATGTGATTTGAATCTTTTCACACCATCTTCATATTCTAACCCGTGCTAGAATATCTTCATCTGAATCATCCCATAATTGCCCAACTCCAACTATCGGCATGTCTTCATATCTCCTAGTGAAGATTCTACTATTCTTAGAGGGATCCCAAAACCCTCCAAACATTCTCAATAGAGTCCATACTCGACTCTCAGTGTGACCATATTTTTTGATCACCCAATGACTCAAGACAACTTCATGCTCTACAACACCATCAAAACACCTCCAACATAAGGAACTCAGATTAAAATTTTAAAACCAATTTAAGAAGAAATACAATGATTAGTTCAATAATTCCCACATATGATTTACTATTATAATTCCATGTAGGAATTAGTGACACACCTCTTCAATTTTTCATTGGAATCACTATTCCACCGTGGGTGATCAATAACTAGTTATACACGCCTGTGACCCTTCCAGCACAAGGTTCCAACCATAATGAAGGACATGTAACTCCCCAATACCACAATATCATTTTCAACACATCACTCAATAAAATAAAACCACCATAACCCATACAAAAATTCTAATTGAACCCATGACTTATAAATGACCTTCTTACTATCATCAGAGAAAAAAATTGAATCATTATCCATCCCTCATTCCTAGATTCTATGATGGGTATCCATAGACTTCATCAAAATTACATCCATTACACAGACCTTACTCATAAATAGCTGAATGTTCTGTTCCCACTACACAACATCACTTACAAAACTCTATGAGAACCCCATCCAAGGAGGCTCTTCATCAAACCATCAAATACATTTAGATAGCTTATAATATAACTGATGATCAATCAACACACTCAAGAAGGTGTAAAGATGTTGGGAAGGGCCATATTTAAACTAGGAATACAATAATATGTCCTCAACATATATCACAAAATTTTTATGTATTTATGATTTCACCATTAATTACATGGAAATTACATGCATACCATTGGAATCTCATTATAGCCTCATCGAAGCCACATGTTCATTTATTTTCTAACTATGTTCATTTTTATTCTAACTATGTTATTAAGGAATTGTGAAGTTCCACTATGTTCATTTATTTTCCAACTATGTTCTTAAGGAATAATTTTTAGAAAACTAGGCCATACACCAAATCAGGAATCCCTATAGAAGCCACCTGAACCAAAAATTAATTAGCACTGCATGTATTTTTCATCTTTAGGAAAAAAGACTTATCCAAGTTCATCCTACCAAACCCTATTTCAGGATGCCCTTATTCACAAGTAACACCTATTTTCTACACTACGAATCCCTCAAGTCTTCTACATATGTAATATTAATTCCCATAGTAATATCACATGCTTGAAACCAAATACCTTCGAGAACATCCTTGCTCATAGTCCTTCTCATAACCACCAAGAACATCACACCTCTACAACAATTACCTGATCCATGCACCCGAACAAGCCTGTCCTGCTAGAAACAAAACAAAAGGATAAAACACTAACTAACATGTGATATTTCATGAAAACAATAGGTATTAAACATTCCCAAAATAAAAACTAAGTAACACCATTCATGCACTAATATAGTGAACCATTCTTTCTACACCTATTATTAAATGAATTTAAGCATAATTATCTATAGAATTCAGTATAAGTATCAAACATTATAGTGACTTTGGAAGACTTTTTAAATAATTTGGAAATTAAAATCTAGGATAACATATTTAATAATTAATTTTATTATGAGATTATAACTCCCTTTGAGTTCTCAGAACTACATAGGATAACCTGTGGAATACATGTATAAAAATGGAAGAGCTAAAAAACCCAGTAAGGGAATAATCATGGTATTAAAATATAGTTTATGATATCAAAGTCATGACTTGATGGCATAAAATTAATGTCTCATGAATATCATAAGAAAGCAAGACAAATAGAAAATTGAATAATATGATCATGGAATCATTTTTTAGATTTAGTAAAATATAACATGACATAAAAATGAGTTAAGGTTAACATTCAACACTATATCACAAGGTGGAACAAGTATTATAATGTATTACGTTAACAATGTAATATCATAACAAACGTATCATGAGAATTAAACATTACCCATTGTATTGGTGAGATACATTGATTCACCCATAATTACGTATTTATATATATGTTTTCCGCATAAAGAATCAAACATAACGAATAAACATAAGGTTTTCCCATGAAAAATAATGCGTATCGTAATCATCTTATAAGGAATATCCAATGGGAATATCATTGTTGTATCCACAAAAAAGGGATTTAAATCATTATTAAACATAAATAAAGGGAAAATAAGTATATATCAAGAATAATTATGTTCAAATATATTAAAAAAATGAAAAATATATGTTATTAAACATTACAAATATGAAACAAAATTAATATTTTAGGTAAAATAATATCGAAATTTTAAAGAGGATAAAGGAATAATAGTTTGACAAAACCAAAAAATATTCTAAAATAGATTATTCATTATAAATTGATTTATTTTTGAAATATATTTTAAGATTAAATAATTTTATGGAGTGTACATGAAAATAGGTAAGAAAAAAACCTATTCACTTTCATCAGGTTTACATATCTTGAGGAATTAAAAAGGGAACCTTTTAAAACAAGTAATTATCCATAAAATAATGATGAATTGAGATACATACCTATTTTTCATACACATAAATAAAATATAGGGAATGTATATAATAATAATGAAGATATAAAATACCGAAAATTTAGGGAATGCATAACCCAAAGAAAATAATGGGGTTCATAGAGATTCCCTTACCTTATGTCTGAATACATTCTGAACATTCACATAATGTCACAAAAAAATCAAATTTGTTTCATTAATTAATTAATTAGGAACCTCTTAATAAAGTATATGATTTATTATAATTTTACTATATTCATATATGGTCATTTCTGTGAGTTATAATGTAAAATTTCATTGTTACACGAGTGTTTATTTCATCGTTTCATGGTCGGTTAACTTATGTATAATTTTGGAAGTTCTTCTGGAATAGGAACACTATTACAGAAGAGAAATTAATTGTTATTGATACTCTTAAAGAATTTTAAATGGACAAGTATATCGATTTATTTCTAACATAAGGGTTATTTATTCAATTAATCATTAATGATAAATGTTTTGTTTATTTTGGCTTCTTAATCCAACCATCATGAACTTGTTTTTTATTCAATATAACATATATATATTACTTAAAAAACATGGAATAAATTGTAATATAGTAATTAAATCACATTTAACCATAATAATTTTTTTATAACTACCCTTGATGGAGGTAATGGAAAATTAAGACACATTATCCATAGAGATGGTTAACCTCTATAATTAGGACAATGGTATCCTTTCATTGAATAAAACGAGTTAATAAAAATGGGTGGATAGAAAATATACCACCAGAAATATAACGTTCTATTATATATAGAATAAAATATTTATTATGATTTTATGTTTGAAATAGGTGAGTATAAGGTGGAAAGAAAAAATACATTAAAATATTTAGTTTGAGTTTTTTACTTCTAGAATATCACCTCATTGAAGGAACCCTTGAAAATTGTGGAACTGACCTTTTTTAATACCGGAAGCACTTGTACCTTGGTGGAGTGGGGATGATAATTTCTTATTGATTATTAACTCTTTAGATCTTGTATGGTATGAGTAAAATTGGTTGTGAGGGGCTATATTTATAATGGATGAGAGGGGTGTTTTTGAATTTTTCAAAAATATTAAATTATAATAAAATAATTTTCTATAAAAATACCACAAAATGGATATGTATTGTAATATAAGATAATATAAGGTTGTAATATAATAACCCACTATAATTTGGAAATTTTTTGGATTTAATTTAAACCTTGTCATTTTGGTTAAACCTTAGTTAACATATTTTAATTTTAATAACAACAACAACTTTTTCAATATTATACAGTTTTAATTTTTTATATGTTGTAAATTGGATAATAAATTTCCTATTTATCATTTTTAGATATCATAAAAATTCATTTTCGTTTTTTTAATGTTCTAATTTTGTTGAAATAATTTAATAAAATATTAATCTCATGATATATCATTATTGTCTAATTAAAACATTTCAGTACATTGACATTTTAAAACTATAAGAAAACATGTAATGTTAAATAAAAATATTTCATTATATCCTTAAAATATAATGATTATATATTTCATACTCGAATCAAATTAAATATTTTAATTTTAACTAATTTTAATAATTTTGTTACCATTTATCAGATTCTCTATATTAATTTAATAATTAATATATCAATGTTGTGTATGTATTTAGGGTAATTATTAATTTCATAAAAAATTCCAATAAATTATCTTCATGAAGAAGAATATTTTATATTTACAAATAATATTTATAGGTGAATATATCTCATTGATAACCACATATTAAAATATTTATACTTATTAAACGTATTATAGTGTCGTTTTGACAGTTTCTTTGATTTTATTAATGTCCAAGTCATATTTATGGAAAGGTGACCGTTGGATAATTGAATATGGAATCATATGAATTAATGGTTTATTTTAATTCTTTAATTAAATCATGGATGATATCTTATGGCCTTATCACCTATTTTTAACATTTCTTAACCATATTTACCATTTACCTAGATGATAAATTTTACCACCATTACTTTTCATATTGACAAAAAATAAAGGGATTATATTAATAAATGTGGACCTCTATATTCCAAAAACAGAATCCATTTTTTTAAATATAAACATAAATTAGAATAATTGAATTTAAAATTAATCTGAAAAATGCAATGAAAACAATTTATTTTTAAAAAAATGAACTTCTATGTACAAAATGTTTTTATACAGAATTCTTGTATTAAATTCATTTAAAACACCAAAATTATAATGTTTAGTATAAAAAGTCACTAATTACTATTTAAGTATAATTAAAAATATTATTTTTATTTTTAATTGTCCTAAATGAAGATATTGTATTTAATGTAAATTAGTATTTTTAACTTTTCATTAAAATTTCAAACATTTTTGAAAATTTCAAAAAATAAATCGAAAAATAATTTTTGACATGATGAATTCAAAAATGAATTTTATTTTGTAAAATATAATTTTTAAATTATTCAAGGTTAATTATATTTTATTTCTCATAGAATTATGTTAAACCATTTCATGAATAAATCATTAGTTTCTAGAATAAAATTACTTAATTAATAAAATTAATTGTTTATTTCCTAAGACTTAATATATTTTATAATAATTTTATTCCTATTAATACCCCTCAAATCAATGTATATTTTATATTTTTTTGTAAAAATAACAATAATTTAAAAGTATATCATGGTTCACTTGAGGTTGGGACTACGTACAACACATGCCACCAATGAAATATAATTATTTAAAGATATATATTACATATAATATTTGGGGTGTTACAATTAGTGTCAAAAGTAAAAATTATCTAACCATTACTAATACTACCAATGGTACACATAACATGGAATATCCTTTTATAGGCCACCCACAATGGTCGAACAACAAAAAAAATCCCTAAACTGAAGTCACGTCAATAATGTCACTACACTCTACCACAAAGGCTCGCTTATCAAGTATCAAGATATGTGACCAGATCAATACAACTAAATCTATAACAACTATCATAAGGATACAACTCATGGGGAATTAAGCACTCTCCCTTCCCAATGTCACACAACATCAATATGTCAAAATAATATTCTCCAAGGTCTCACATAAAAAAGTCATTATATTTTAAACTAACCTCCAATAAGAATGGAAATGATCCTCCCTGAGAATATAAAAATAAAAAATATCCCTATAGAATTATTCTACATAACCTTCCTCGAACAATAAACACCCACATGGGGTCCATTTGTTAGGCACGATTTTCATGATGACCCAACATGTTCATAACACCATCGGTTCACTAGGACCGCATCAACATACTCACCATCAAGAATATCACCATATATACACATAACCTACCATAAAAAAGAGATCCATATAAAATTTAGAACAACTAATTAGAATTATAAAAATTAATTACATGAGGAAATATCATCTGATTTGTTACTAACACATTAAACAATTAATCCATCATCATCAAAATCGCACACTATTTGGTCTGTAGAATGTTGATATTATGTGCATACTTTGAAGCATTTGACACATATTTCCTCGATAGTTCAAGTGTCAAAACATAATAACCATAATCATTCTGACAGTAAAAGAGCTACAAAATAATTATAAATAATAAAATAAAAACCACTTGTTCATCTCTTGAAGAGAAAACCAAATATAACTAGAACATCAAAAGTCAGAAAAACATTACATCCCTAGTGAACTATGATTAATTATGGAACAAGTGTTGTTGATTATATAGTTTGATATAAATAACTGGATCCAACACAATTCTATGTATTAAGAATAACAAATCTCAAAATTTAAAACAACAGGAACTTACAGCTCTAATTCTACTTTTTAGCACCCGATCTAGGAGCCACTGAACTTATGACAACCCTGAACATTTATTTCATAATTAAACATAAATTATTACATAAACACCATTTGATACAACATAGAATATCGATATATCTAGTGTATCTGGGGATTAGTATCATTACATAAAAACATAAAACAAGAAAAACAACATCTTTATGGAAGACTTATTTTATATGACCCCTACATTCCCTCGTACTTATCATTGCATGAGATAACCTGAGGACATGCATAAAAATAGGGTGAGATATAAAGCCCAGTAAGGGATTAATCATGAAATCACATGATGAATACATTACATGTTAGATAATAGGAATATCAATATACCACAAGAAAAGCATAAACCTAAATGCATGATAAATCATCATAATCATAACATGGAAATGTGGCAATAACACTTAATAAGGAATTATCATGAGCCAAGGCTCATTGCACATAGAGCATGAGTAAACCCTCAATAAACATGATGCACAAGAAAACCGTCATTACACTTGAATTATCATGATTAAACACCCATTTCACGTGAATTATCATGATACAATACGTTACCCAATGCACTGGAGTGCTATCAAGGCGTACCCTTTATAAACATTTCATTTCATGCTTAATTGTGCCACATGGATCCTTAAACATTGAATCATTCAACATAATCATTTATTCCACGATAAAATAATGTGGAATAAATACATTAAACTCTTTAAAAAATTAGTAAATATGCATAAAGGTGAATACCCTTGATAGATAAATGGGCATGGTATTCACCACACAATGACTTTGGCTTGGAAAAGCACAATGCAATTTCGGAAGCATAACAGTGTGACATAAGAACTAATAAAAATGGTTTCTGAGAAATAAATGGGGGTATCATATTATTTACATGACATGAACAATAATGGGATCATATATATACATTTCCAAAAAAAATTAATTGAATTTAGATTCATGATACAAAATATTTGCTCGAATGTAAATGAGGAGAGAGAAATTTCTTTCAAAATTTGGACATAGTAAGGTGTGTATATGGGAGGAATTTAATGAGAAAGAAAGGGGTATCCCATCATTCAAACCGAAATAAACAAGTATTTGGGAGGTTCAAAACTATTCACCAACATTTATAATTTAAATTAAAATGGTATAACAATTTAAAGAATATCGGACAAAAATGAGAAAGGAAAAAAAACCCTTACTTTGAAGTGTGCTTCAAAAGGCATGAGAGAGGCTTGAGAGAGGCTTATAGGGAGCTTGGGGAACCGTGGTATTATTTTATAGAGATGATGGAATAAGTTGGACGAACTCAAAATTCATTATGTGAGGAGGAAGTGGGAGCATGGTAGGTGTTATATAAGAAAGCTGAAGGAATTATTTATTATTTAGGTTTGAGAAACCTCACATTAATCTAATCCAAACCACAAACCGACCCATGGTTCTTGCCCTTGGTTTTTTCCAAAGGGAAGTGGAAAACAATATTTTATAAGAAAAATGTTCCAATATCTTAAAATAATGGGGTTTCATATGTGGAGGTGAGTCACACTTCCAAGGAAAACAATTTAAAAAGATAAAATGTTTAATATCTATTCCTACTAAATCTTTAAAAAAAACCCAAAATCACATTATTTTAATGTTAAAAAATGTATTGTCCGTACATAATGCTTATATTATTTTATTCCATCACTATTGGGTCATTATGATGTCATAAAGCACCTTATATATTTAAACAGTGTTTAATTGTTACCCAAAAATTTGACTATCTCATAAAAATATGAAAAATTCACCATTGGATAATTTCGGCATCCTAATTCTAGAAATAATATTCATTTTATCTAAGTAATTTTCTAAATATGTTAATTTTCACTTTTAAAATAAAAATCAACATTTATAAAAAATTCATGGGTGTTGGCAAAAATTGCATTCAAACCTTAATAAAAATTACAATTGCATTCATAAAATTATACAATCATTTATATTTAATAAAAATTAATTTACAAATATTAATGATATATAATAAAAATAGCATTTAATTTAAAAAATTCACTAATTCATAAAAATCGATTTCTTGGTTGAATACTAACTAAAAAAACTCTATGTGCTTTAAGACTATTTACAAGGTAACAATAATAAAATTAAAGTATATTCATTATTATATACAATAGTAAGGTACATAACCATAATACTATGGTCTTGTATAATAACCCCTTAAAACACTTTCATAAGACTGAATGGTGAGGTCTGTGATGGTGATAGACTCTTGGGGTGGCTTAGATAACATGTTAAAGCTCATCTTGAGCTTGGTCATGAGTGAATCCCAATGACACCATATCCTTTCTGAGCTCTGAAAAATGGGCTTCGTATGGGGCACGTCTACTGGATGAGGTCATTGCTTCCTTTGTTTGAGTAAATTGGATTTGTTAAAGACCTATATTTATACTAATCATGTGATCACTTTTTAACAGATATATTAGCATCAGTCACAATTCATAACATAAAATCAATGAATTAGAAATATTTTATTATCATTTTACATAAATAAAAATTTAATTAGATCAATAGTTATTTCTATTAATTAATGATTTGGTCGTTACAGAACTAGTTCCTCAATACAGTTCACCACAAAAGCCCAGGAAAACCTCCTCATTCAGAATAAGATATTGACTAGTAATGAGGGTGTAAATTGGTACTATGAAGAGAATATAATACCATATCATAGTGCCTAAAAATAATATCAATAACCAATTAAGATACAAATCAATGTATGTAGAATAAATAGCCATCCATATCTAGAAAAACTAAAAGAAGAAGTTCATAAATGTGAACATGACTAAACCACTAATAAAATGAACCAAGGCCCTAAAAACCATGTCATAAATAAAAATGTTTTCCCACAATCCCTATTATGTACACATACAATTATATAATATTCATGTCATTTAAATTATTGTATATCTGATAAGAACTCTTCTAGTCTCCTAATTCCAACCGAGCCATCATAAAAAATCATTAAAAACACTTCCTGGGCCTCAACACAGACATGTTCTAGTAATGAACATGCGAGTGTTTCATGAGTACCCATGTGTATTGGTGGCCTGAGTAGGGTGTGATAAAAACTAAGTAGGCCACCAATAACTTAATAAAATGACACAAACCCACTATTTTAATCTCCTTAACATGCTATTAAAATTCTTTAAGTCTTTTAATATTTAATGGGATAAACTTTGAATGTTCATAAAATATGGTTGAGATATAAACACAAATAAGGAAATAATCAAAGAATAATATGTTGAAAGTAATACATGTGATTCAATAAGAATATCATGGCGAAATAGAAGTATTTTAATCATACTCATGAATAGAAAACAATGATATAAGATGATTGCATCAGGGCAACATTGGGATGTGACAACAACATAAAAAATGGGATCATAAGAATAAGTTAAGTATAACCAGTTAGACACCATATCATTTTGAAATTAGAATAAGGGACCTTTCCCCCTACCTAGTATCTAATGAGATAAATAATCCCAATGCAGTGGGGTGCTATAAAATTCTAGTACCACCAGTCACAATCATATATTGTACATATAATACAGTACCACATAGATCATAAAATATAAGTTTGAATTTGATCATATTTAATCCCAATACTATTATGTGTGGGTTACACATATTAATTTCACAACCAATGAAGTATTAGTAAAACCAATTTAATACCCTTTAATGAAAGTAGGGATATTTATTCACAATAGAAAATTTCAATTGGAAAATCATCAAAAAATTAAGGCAGCATAACCGGTGTACATAGTGGTTCAGGGGGGGGGGTAATGATATTTAAATGTGATATATTATTAAATTGAATCCTATGTAATGAAAATGGATGTGTAAAAATCATTAAAATAAGTAAAATTGGATGTTAAAAGATATCATTCGAATAATGTACATCAATTAGAAAAGAAGTGGAGATAATCCCATATATTGAGAGGGTGATACCAAAATGTTCTGAGGATTTTATTTAGAGATTGATAAAAATTTGTGAGAGTATATAGAGAGGGTGATAGAGATAGAGAAAAAAAAGTCATGATAAATTGGTTTTGAATGAAGAGGGGTGGGAGGTTCAGTGGGTATTTAATGAAAAAGTTAGGAATTACAAATTAATTTCTAAACATAGGTTTCAAAAACTATATGATAAGTTAGTTATATCTAAAAACTATTCCATAATTATTTATATGGTTTCTACCATATAGGATTGGTTTTATATATTTTATAAGGATGATAACTGAGATCATTAAAATTACACCATTGGTTATGTAAAAGTGACTCATGTTCACAAAGAATTGATTTTGAAACCTAAAAACATAATATATGATCTGAAGGAATCATGAAAGGATAATAAAATATATAAAACAACATTATAAAATATTATTCTAAAGGGGATATATATATTTGATCTTGGAGATATTTTATTCCATTTGTTACATCAATTTTTGAATTTTACAAGGTCATAATACACAGGATATATTTATAATTTATCTAATTTTTACCCACATATCTGAATATGTCATAATATTATGGAAAACCCATTGGATAATTTTAAAATTTAATTTAAAAAATATTTCTTTTAGTAATATAATTTTCTAAAAACGAGGGGGTTCACTTTTAAGTAAAAATGCTTATTTAATCTAAATATTAGTTTTTATGACAGTAAAAAATTTCTGACAACAATAAAAAATTCAACAGAATTAATTAAATTATATTACCTCTTATATTAAAATAAATATTATTTTATAATTATTTTTCTTACAATAACATATATTTTAAAAAAATTATTAATTTTTCAAAAGTTTCATTAATGGAAACATTATATTTTTACCAAAAATCAAATTCTTCATATTAAAATATATTTTTTTATCAAACTCATTATATATTTAGTAATAATAAAATTGGAAAATTACAATCGTTAATTTATTTGAAATAAAATATAAAAATTCATACTTTTAGGGTGTAGATACAAAATCCCTTATTACACCAACATACACCCTAACTGTTAGGTGCAGGTTGGTGATAGTTTATGGTTGTGGTTCGACAAAAATAGTGTGAATTGTGATATTGATAAGCTCAAATGTCTCTTATAAATAGTTTTCATCATAATTTATTTGTTTAATATTGTCTGGGTCATGATTAATAGAAATACCTATGAAATCCATCTCCCTTGAATGACTTGATAAATGTGCTTCATAGGATATGATCTTACAAGATGAGGCCATCTCTTATTTCATCTCTGTGAATTGGATTTTATCATAACCATTAATATATAATAATAATAATGGACAATATAAAATATATTTTTTCAATGAATATGATAGAAATGGATTTTCAAATTTGGATAGAGATATTTAATAACCACCTAAAATAAACAATGTAGTGAATTGATTTTCTATGACTACATTACATAAAAGACATTTCATTCTTGAAAAGTTAATTTAAAATATCAAAGTTAATTTCATAACATTCTTTCCCCTTTATAAATTTATCCCACAAAATTTTTATATATATAATTAAATAGAATAAGGTAATTATGTTTCATCTCCTCTTTTGGTTTCCATATTTCCTCATCAATCATGTTGTTACAAAAAAACATATTGACTAGGTGATTTTATCTTCTTCATCATATTTTTTCTCTATGATCTATGATATCCACCAAATGATCTCCATATGAAGGTTCATATTCTAAATATCACTCATCAGGATTCAATACAGGTGATGGGTCCAATTATTTCATCCTCAAAAGAGGATATATAGTTCACATCTAGTACATGAGACATGTTAGGTGGGATTTCTATTTGATTATCCGTGACTCCAATACTACTAGTGATCTTAATGGGGCTGATGTATCATAGAATAGAAATTACCTTATTCTAAAATCTCTTAACTTTATCCCAAAATAATGTACTAGGGGGACTCTTATCTTTGTCCTCAAACTATAGGACTCATTGAAAATTCAATAAATTTATTTTATATTAAATTTTCATGAATTTCATATAAAGTTAAATGGAATTAACCTTTTAGGTCATATCATGATAAGATGAAGTCCTGTCAGCTTCACTCTATTAAAGTATAAAATAATTTTGGAAACTAAAACTTCTTAGCATACAAATCCCCATAAGGTTCAATTTGAATTCAAGAATGGGAAGTATTTTTATATATGAAGTCTACTTAGGGAGGGTGTTGATCCCAAAATCCTAATAAATCCATTGAACATTATCTCACATATCCTCTACTATTAGACAAGTTCCCTTAGACTGACCATATATATTTAGGTGATAAGAATTACTAAAACTCATAAATGTATCAAATTGTTACAGAAGGATTCTCTAGAAACTATAGGTAAACTATAAACCTCAATCAGATACAATGGATAGAGTCACACTATGTAGTCATACAACTTCTATTTTTTATATATTGAAGACTTTTTCATGAGAATTACCATCTGTGATAGTAATGAAATTCACTAACATTTAATAGTGATCAACTACCACCCAGATAGTCTTATTTCCATTAGATGTCCAAGTGAGTTCTATGATATAATAAATGGGTATATGTCTATATTTCCATATTGGTATTAGTTTTGTTTAAATCATACCATAAGAATTATGTTATTAATCAATGAATTGTTGAAATACCAATCATTGAGATACAAATTATGCAATTTCACTCATCAAGTTATTAAACCAAAAGTTTTATTTCAAATAATTATACATATTATTTCATCATGGATTGATAGTGACGGAATAACTATTCACATCATCAATAATCTCCCTCTTTAGTTCTAGATTTAATTGGATTCATATTCTAGTGACAAACCATATAACTCCATCTATAACAATGTTTAATACTGAAATATTCACTACCTTTTTCCATATCACCTCATCATCTTTTTGGGCCTCATTGATTCTCCCAATAAAATATGGTTGACTTTTTTTTATCATTGATGGATGTCATTCCTTTTATGATTCACATGTATGCCCTTTGTAGGTATAAGATGATTTCATCTCTTTAAAACCACATCCCAAATAGGGTTGTTGGATCTATTTTACTAAGTGAATCAACCACATTGTTTTTATTCATAAGAGGTAAATAGATTGAAAACCCATAAATGTGGATCCACTCTAATCACCATTATTGGAACATATAGATCTCCTATTATGTGAATATAAACGTGAGTCATTTATGATCATTATAGATTGAAAACTTCTCCCCATAGAGATAATTCTGCAGAATCCTTAATGTGAATATCACTATAGAAAATTCCATATCATGGGTTGGCTAGTTCTGCTCATGGATCTTTAATTGAACGGTTGAATAAGCTATTTCATTACCATCATGGATGAGTACCAAATATTATCCATTTTTGGATAGATAACTGTAGACTGTAAACCCTTCCATAGTGATGAGTAATGGGGGAATACGGACAGTTATTTTCCTCTTATTTACCTATTTTAATATCTCCTCACATTCATCAATCTAAAAAAAATTACCCCCTTATCAGTTGGCTTGGTTAGTTTCCTTGAAAACTTTCATAATATTCTATGAAATGGGCATCATTAACCAAATAATACAACTACATATATCTATCAAAGATATTGTTCTAAGAAAAACTTTGATTGACTCCCTTTCTGAAGGATCCACAAACATTACCTTACAAGTGATAACCTTCCCCAAGAAAGTTCATTTCCCAAAAAAACTCACATTCAATTTACATCATGTATAATTTTTCCATTTATAAGGTATTTAACATACATTATTTAAATGATCCCTATATTCCTTCTTTTATTTTATGCCGATAAAAATATCTTATATAAAGACTACTATAATTTTTTCATGGTAATCCCTAAAAAATATACACACTAATTACATAATGATAGTTTTTCAGTAGGGAGTCCAGAAGTAATCACATTGAACTCATACTATCTATCCATGAACAAAATGTAGTCTTGGACATATCCTCCTTACTCACCGTTACTTGATAACATCTTGGATAAAGTTCCACTATATAAAATACTAGGATTTACATAGCTAATTAAAAAATTCATCAATCAATGATAATGGATACTTTTTTCTTATTTTTATCTTGGTAACCTCACAATAAACAATGTAAATGCACATTTACCTACTCGTATTATTTATAAAGAGGACCAACTCACCCCATAGTGAATCTCATGCAAATAAAAAACTGTTCTCTATATTCTTCTTTATTTTATTGTTTATCTATTATTGTTAAATAGTGTACCTTTTATATCGAGTCATATATATTGGAAAATATCTAGGTATAAGTTTGATAGTGAACTCAGCCTCTTGACTAAGAGGTAGACTAAACAATTCATTAGGAAACACAATAATGTATTCTTTCATAATTGTTATGTAATAATGGATGAGAATTCCATTTGTCTTAGAAATTAATTTTAGAAAATATTTCTAAAAAGGAAATAAGTTTAAGTATTTAGATGATGATTCCTAAGGAGATTATCCTGCCTCATTGGACCTGTATAGAATTAGAGGGTGAATTGTGATACAGAGGGTAATTTACTTTTCTTGACAATCTTTATTGGATTCATTCATGGAATTCAAATCCACAACTAAAAAATATTATGAAATTATATAAAGGGTGTATCAATAGTTTTTCTAGGGATTTTAGTCTAAAAATATTGATCGGGATGAGTAATATTCTTGGGATTCAATTATTAATAAATTTTTCAAATTCATCGATAAATCAACTTTCATAATATTAGATTGTGTGTGAATTGTTATAATAAACGTTCTTGATATGAAAGAATGAAACAAACTAGAATAAAGTAGTATGTTTTCTATCATTGAATGAAATGATAATGTACTTGTAACTATTCCATTACAAGTATCCACATCAGTAGTTGAGATGAGATATTCTCTCCCATTATCCTTAGGCCTTGGATATTATTTTCATTTGTTATAATTGACAAACCATTAATTAGTTCATTGAATCACATAGTGTCAATGTTCATATAAATTTAAACAATGTATAGTAAGATATGGGTTGACTAAATCATTCATTAATTCCTCCATGTTTCTATATTTCTCCAATCAACATTTACCAGTTATGTGATCTTATTTCCCACACCAATATAATTTCACTGTTCCCTTCATGAAATTTCCATCATACATCTTCCTAAATTTTAAAGGTGGGAAGTTTGACATTACTCCCCCATGAGATTTTTGCATCACAATTCAGTAATTAAAATAAGTTCTATATTTTCTGTCTCAAAACCCATTAGAATAATGAGATTCACTAATATCCTTTCAACTATGAGGTCACATTGAACAATTTCCTCATTGATTTAGTGGAATGATTCTCTAGATATTTTTATGAATTCAAATTCTTCCCCCTAAAAAAGTGGCCCACATTAATTTTAGGGTAAATGAAAAATAGTGTGTGAAAAATATTTATTAATTTTTTCCATTATTCATTCCAGTCTATCGAAATATTATCGTCATTAGACTCTATATTCTCAATGAACATTCATCATTGATTGGATTCACCTTCTATACAATAGTAACCCAATATGAACTTCTCTTTCAATAAGTATTTTATGAGGGAGAATATATTTTCAATGGAGTTGATCTATTGTTCCATGATTATGGGATAAAAGTATCCACTAAAATTCCTAGTCCTTTTCATATTAATGTCTCTATTTCAAACCAAACATTTTTAATAGGGGAAGGCATTACCCATGATTCAAGGTTCGATTTAAAACATGAATTAATTAAGAATTTATTGTCAAGAAAATCCCAATTCTTTATCCCATTGAGTTGAACATATAATTATGGTAGTCAAAAAAAACAACCCCTTACATCAGTTGTTGAAATAGTTCCTCCAATTTTCAATCATTAAATAAAATAAAGTAAAAATTAGTGATTGAATTTTTAATTAATCTATTAAACACAAAATATAGAAACTATCATAATTGAAGTGGTAACTCATAAATGATATATATTACTATGCCTATGAATTTATAGGTTTTAACGTAATTTATGCGTGTTATATTTCCTATAATATAATTTAATTGGAATTTTTTTTATATTTATAATGGTTCATATCGTTCCTGTGAATTTTAAAAAAATTATCCCCTATAAGTTTCAAACTAGGTGTGAAACAAGGAATCATTTCCATGTAACAAGTGATTACCAAGTCAATGATAATTGTACCATTTTGGGGTTATTACCCCGTTTTATAATAGGTCATGAACAACATCCACTTGTAGTATCCATAAAGAGACTTTTTTCATAAATCCACTTTAATCCTTACCAAAATTTATCAATATTTACCTATGTTAGGTGATATCCCCATGGAATTAATTATAATAACCCTGTTCTTATTTGAGGTATGGATCATTCTTTATCAATTACTAGTTTAATTGCTTTAATATGGAATAAAATGAATTCAAGTTGAGGTTATGGCGGTTTCATGGGTTTCTTTGGCTGGTATAGAGCTCAAAACCCATGTTTCTGGTGGAAAGGGGAGGGCACACAATTAGTGTAAAATATACATGTTGGTCCCCACGACCGTGTAACCAGGTTAACAATTTTAACAGAATTTATAGTGGCTATTCACCCTCTTTCTGCATGGATAGTAAACCATGTGGGAAAACCATGTACAATTCCCCAAGGCTACAAGTGATCATTCATAGTTATTTCATAGTTTGGTAAACCAGGAACATAAACATTAAAAACCAAGTAGTTGTTGGATTTTAATAATTTTTTATTAAATTAAATACTCTTTTTAAAACCTCATTCATATCTTTCACCCTATATATTACAAATAACCCTTGAGAGATACTCCTTGGTGTCTAAATCTAGATTTGAGGTGCAATATATGTTTGAACCTTTATTAAACAATGGGTTTTCTCATTTGATACATAATGGTATGATTTAAATTATTTTTTAATCTTTATCTATTCATCTACCTATCAATTTCACTATTTTGATTTAGGCTCATTCAACCTATTTTCAATTTATTTTTTTTATCATAATTCTTCTGATCTAAGTCTATTTAGGACCCTATACATGATGATATATCTTGCACGGTCCAAAGTTTGGTGGTTATATGCATTTTGCTAAAAGTTGGTACATTTGTATATGTCATTGTGACGAACGTCCAATTTTCGAGCATCATGTAAAATTAAAATTATATCAATAGATATTATAGGAATGTTCTTTGTTATTAATGAGCTTTATTCATGTTTGTTACTGGTTTAACAACTTTATTTTAATGAACCTCATTAGGTGTTGTTTATTAAATAGTCCTTTGAATGGATTTTGACATTGGATACCATTGGTGTTCCCTTTTCCCATATTTCATGGGATGTTAAATTTTAATTGATAGTTGAATTAAATTATAAATTGAATAATTTTTATGTGAATTTAATTATGATATCAATAAAAACTGAATTAGTTAAATTGGTGGAATGGTTTTCACCTTGACCCTTGGCCGTTGTTGTGAAATTGCTTGAACAAGCTTGAATTAGATTTAACCTCAATTTCCAATGTGAGTTATATGGAGACCATGTCCTGTAATGGTATGATTATTCTTGAAAATATTATTGTAATTATTTTCCAAATTGAGTTATATGATATCTAATCCATGAAATAGAATTTTAGAAATGTTATACATGTTGTATTGAAAATTCAAGTTTGAATATTTGAAAGACCAAACCTTATGAGGTTGTAAAAAAATTGTGACACCATTGAGGTGAGATATTCATTGAGGTCCATGGTTTTGACCTTGAAATGTTAAATGAAAATTATTAAATGGTTATTGAAATAATAAAATGATTAGTATCTATGGGTGATATGTGGATTTATATTATAATTCCATGGATAAACTCAATTTCATTTAAACATTTTTATTCCAAGGTCGATACATGGATCCAAATGAAGTTGTCCAGGTACCATAATGGTTCCCTGGGGATGGGATTATAAGGTGTTGGTTGATTACACATGTAATGATAATTGTATTATAACATTGAAATACCATGTACTTTTTTGGGTTCTTTATTTATTTACCAGTGAAATGATTCCTATAGTGTATCTTCAAAGACAAAGCACAAGCTTGGATTTGGTCTTGAATTATACCACTTTAGATGTCCTATTAAAGCATATGATATACTGATGACTTTACTGGGAATTACTTGCATGCACTGGATCTTGATACGTATAAAAGTAAATAATATTGAATTATTAAATGGAATTAATTAAATAAAATTTATATAAAATGAGAACATACATTTATAGGTAGTATACATTCAATTAATTCCATTTTTTATCATTATACTACCTCTACTAATCCCTGACTAAATGACACAGACCGTTGGTAGATTCCTACTGAAAATATATCTCACAACCAGTTTGGGTTACCTTTTTGGACCCAAACTAATTATATCACAGTAGGTAATGATACAGGAAATCACCCTCTTACATGCACTTGATTTGCTGCATAGTAGAATGAGAGAGTAGGACCATGTTGTGGCTTCCGATGCTACTAGGATACATCTTGAATTTTTTGGTTTGTTGCACATATTTTATATCACTATTATGTTCCGATTTTGGATAATTTCCTAGATACATATAACACATATCTTTATTTGTATATGAGATGACTTCTGGATTTTTTATATTTTTAGTATTATTCTTTTTTACATCAATTAATAGATTGTTTTATTGATTACATTACTTGTATGATAATTGATTTCACTTTTCTACAATATATTATTGAGGGCAAAGTCTCCCCAAGGAATCACATAGGCCCTCACTACTAGTGGGCATCCTCTTGTTTATTGGGAGATGCACTTGAGGTCATATTGCCAACTAGACTTGAAGCACCGTTTAGTGACATGCGGGTATGAGATGTTACAATATGGTATTGGATTATTCTTTTTTAGTTTTCATTATTAATTAGTGACAATGGAAAGGGATAGGAAGGAAATGATTTTTGGTAATGAGCTGTTCTCAGGCGTAGCTAACCCACGTACTAGAAAAGTCCATATTGACCCAAATTACATTTATATTTTATATATTTTAAATATTATAGTTTATTTGATTAAATTGTTGGGTGAGTTAATTATGTTTTGAAGTTACTATTAAAATTATTTTGGGTTCTATTATATTGAAACCAGATGAGATGTGGTTGTTCCATCTAATGCATCATATTAGGAACTTCTTAGAAATCACATTCCATGCATTTTTTCATTCCATTTTTGATGCATTACTTATTTAATTATGGTTTGATAGGTGATATGATAGATATTCTTATTATTGTGACATGTATATTATGATATGTTATGTTACAAATTAGAGGGACACCAATATCTGGTCCCATGAGAGTATGTCCCCTCATTGATTAGAATTTAGTGAACCCTCAGTTCATCCATTTATATTTAACCATGATATAAATGTGAATTGAAAAATAATTCAAATGAAAAAATAATGTTGAATTTGGAACTGAATTTAATATAACTGAGACTTTACCAAGACCTGGCTTTTTTGGTTAATAGGTAGTGTTTCTAGTAGTGTTTTTGGTTTTCCTTTTTATAGTCTTGTACTAAGGATCAGGTTGTGGGGTTAAATTTGTTTATTGAAATGTTTAGAACTATCCTACAATTTTGAGATGTGATACTTTCTTTTGTTTATATGGATCCATGTTAATATTTAAACGCTAATAAAGTTAATATTTTAAAGTGAGTCAGTTTTAATTAAATGGAAGCCAAATGAAAATTAGTAAAGTCTGTGGGCACTTTATGCATTTGTAGATGGCCAACCATATTACTAAACCATTATATATATATTATAATGTGGTATATCATGAACTATTTATAAATGTGAAAGCTTCTAATTTTGAACTAAAATTTATTTGTTACTTTCCTAAATCTAAAATTAGACCCATGTCTGTTAGTTGGGGGCATGTTTCTTATCTGACGACCTGGTGTGGGTGTTTAAAACATTAATAAATAATCCACTTCTATTGGGATTATTTTTCATGAACCAAGGTAGGATTGAATAGGACACTCATAGGTATCCTTATCATCCATGACTAAAAAAATAATTTATTTTATAAATTTCATAACTATTACAGGATGTAAATAAATGTTTAATGATTGATGTTTAATGAAAGAAGTTCTTATAGGTTGCTCGTTATTCTTGGTGAACATACATAAAATCAGTTATGATGTTATTTTTCCAAATAAGATAGTACATAATTAATTGAGTTTGAACATTTAAATTGTTTAAAGGTTAAATGTGAATCAATTTAATGGATTTAAAATAAAAAATGTAGTGGTGTTCTTTTTTATACCTTTTCGTAAGGGTAGTTTTAAATGATTCTTGAGTTCCTTAGAATAGTAACATGGGCATTTTTTATAGGACTTTATCCTTTTTAGCTGAGTCTTAATTGATCATCTCTTGAGACTAGTGACTTTCTATTGGTTGTGACCTAGTGAGAGGGTTGATATTTGTGCTTTGTTAAGGGAATATCCTATTATTGGTAGCACCATTGTAGCTTAATATGACAATCTAAATGTAGTGAGTCTTCTGTCTCTTACTGTCATTCTCGTACCATAGTACCTACTTGTAATTTTAGTCACATAAGGTCTCCCATGTTCAAATGGCTGGTCATTATAGGTTTGACCCTTTAAATGGGTGTGTACGACTTCTAATATTTTGTTATAGTAGGTTAAACATGTGTAGGTCATAGTTAGTTATTTAACAGGTCTCATGACCCTGTTCAATTTCCTTAGAGATACTTGAGAGTTCAATAGTTATTTAACAGTTGTATGTGATAGAACGAAAAAACAATTTTTCTAGTGTGAACCTCCAAATACATGGATTCATAGACAAGATGACATATTTATAATATCATGTTTTTGTGTTACATCAATAACATTGGTCTATTTTTCTTTTACAAACATGGTACCCATTTAGTTGGTAAATGATATGACAAAATGGTTCAATTCGACGAATCATTGAGCCTTGTGTTGTTGAGTATGTTCTTCAGTCATCTCCATTGTAGAGTGATCTAGGTTTTTAGAAATAAAATGCATCCTAGTTCATAGGATAATTTCAAATGATTTGGGTTTTTTAACATGTGGGTTATTTTGGTTTTGGGTTTCATGCCTCATGTATTGGCATTAGTATCGTGGCACGGAGGGGAATCACATGTGTGTTTTGAGGGGAATTTTATATATCATTCTTGTGGATGGTTAGTCTCTCTCTATTATTTTGATAACAAGTACACTCTTAAGGGATGGAGAATCATGTCAGTTTTTGTGGATGCATGTCCTTCCCAGTGGAAGGGAAAACCCCATATTAACCATTTATAAATGGTTGATTCTACTTCAATTATTTTGAAGCTTTCAAGTCTTGTTTTAATAATGGTGGTTTCTCAGCACTAGAACATTGATGCGGTGGGCTATGCTGGAAACCATTAAGAACGCTAATTTTTGGGCATGGTCTTTAGTGGTTACATTGAAAAATCATGTGTTGCCTCTTTGTTAATGTATTTTGATTGGTTAATGTTGATGTATCAGTAGGTGAAGCAGATATTCTTTTAAGGGAAGTTGACAAGTGGTGAACTGAAAGATCTTATTATTTACATTTGAAAACTCTTAGTTCTTTATTCATCATGATTTGGATGTCCCCAAGATGGATGATTTCCTTAATTCACTAATAGATCATTGATCTTATGACATTACAATGTTCAAAAGTTGTTGGGATGTGTTGTGATCTATATAAGATTCGGCCACTATATTCATTGTTTTTGTTGAGTCCAATTTAGTCCTGAGTGATACATGGGTTTCCATGTAGGAACACCTTGGTTATAATCCTAGACAACAATAATTTTCATTGATGTGACCATCGAGAGAATTATAACTTGGGTTTAGTCTACAATATTATGTAGACATTTTGGTTCTGTACCAACACCTCACTTGTATACATGGAATGTTGACTACCTTGGGTTACATCCATGGACTCTTGTTAAATGAATCCAAGGTTATCCCGAACTGGTTCTAGTCTTGAATGTGATGTTTAAGAAGGGTTATGATTCTATGGAGTTAGATTTGGGTTACAGACTTTTTCATTATAAGGAATAACAATTTTCAAAGGTGAGGGGATTGTTTTACCAAGGATATCCCCTGAGAGACAAGTATAGCCTTTGGAGGGTATGTTCAATCTAAATGAAAGATTATTTGGAAGATGGTTTTGTGTTTCAATTTTTAATGAACCATCCACCCCAGTGAAGTGTTTTAAGAGTAGTTTTCTAGGATGAATTTATTTTTTATCCTTATTGATCAATGTATACAGTCATAACAAACCAGTCTAAACACATCATCTCGTTAATGTTGGTGTGGTGAAATGTTCAGAAGTGTCATTCATAAAATCTGGCGTGATATGTTTTAGGTTTTTTCAAATGAATGCAAACCATTACTGTATTGTGATGTCCCTCATATGACCACATTTGTGGTCAGGCTCACCCAATAAATGGAAATAATGCAGTTATCATCTATTGAATGCTTAATGGAGTACATTATAGGGAATTATGATGGAGGAGGTGTAGTGGTAATGATGAGGCATGGGTTGTTGGGAATCAGATCACAAATGTTTCTCACTCCAATCATATTGAAGAGTCCTTCACTATTGATGATATTGGGATATTTTACACCAGAGAGATATTGCAAATTCATGAGGTCCCACATTTTATCTCTTATAATAGGGATTCTTTATTAAATTCATGGTTCAATCAATGGGAATAGAATGAATTGGGTACATAACTTTTTTTAGAGTAAAACATACCACCCCCAGAAAGATGGCTAGTCAGATCACACAATTTAGGTGTTAGAGGAAATTCTGAGGGCATACATTCTCGACTTTTAGGGTCTCATAGGAGAAAAAATATACCCATGGATGAATTTTCATAAAATAGTATCTTCTTGGAAACCATTATAATAAATCCATATGAGGATCCATTTGGTAGGCCCTTCCAATCACCCCTATTTAGATTTGTGGAATGATATGAAGCTATGTTGGGACCTCATTGTGTTCAGGGGACCATATAGTAGGTGCAGTTGATTCAGAAGCGAACTGACACTCCGTAGTCTCATCAAAAATCATATTCTAGTCGTCTCAAGTGACATCCAGAGTTTGTGGTTGGGAATTGTGTTGACCTACATGTTTCACTAAGGTTAGTAAAAAAGATGAGGAGATAGGGTAATATTTCGCTATGGTACATTGGGAAGTTAGAGATTCTGGAGAGAGTCATGCCAACAACCTATCGGTTGCAATTACCAAAGAGGTAATGGGAATTTCATGATGTCATCCATGATTCATAGAATTAATGTTACATTTCAGTCATGTATCGTGTATTTTGGAATGAGGAGGTAGAGTTATAGGTAAATGAGTCTGTTGAAGATAATCTTATACAAAATGTGAATCATTTCATGAAGGTACATCAAGGCTAGTCTGTTCTTCTACTATTGGTTCTATTGATGAATGGATGAGTGCAGGAAGAGACCAAGGAGTGGGAGTACAATGTAAGATCACTGTGTCTAGAGTTATTCTCAAATAATTCTTCACCACCCATGGGAATGGAATTCGTGAATGATTTGATTTAGGGTGGGGAGGACAGTTTGTCAAAACCCTGTCATTTATGTATAGATCTTGTGTTTTCTGTAAATTTTCACCATAATTTATTAAATATTGTATAATATGAAATCACATTGTGGTCATAGAGGTCTCAAGGGTGTTCTAGGTTTTCCCAGAGCTGATAACCCATGTTTTTTGTGGAAGGATGTGTCTACATAGTTATTGATAACCATGTGGGTTGGACCACACAACCTTACAATGAGGTACGAAATATAAATAGATCTTGAAAGTGGTTGTTTGCATAATTTTTGAATGGTTATAAAATCACATGGGTGATCCAAGCACTATTCCCCAAGGATACAGGTTTATGTACTTGCTTTAGTTAACCATGAACATAAACTACGTGATCCTACTATTTTTGAGAATTAAATAATTTTTAATTGAATGTATTTCAATATAAAAACCAAATTATTCTCTTTCACCCTACACACAATAAATAACTTTTTAGAGATCATCCATGGTGTATAAACCTATATTTGAGGTATATTCTCTATTAGAAATAAATTTATGTGTGATTTCCCTCATTATATATGTAATTGTAAGATCTAAATTCCTATTTAATCTTTATAATTTCTTATAGTTATCCGCTTTACTATTTGGATTTAGGATCATATGCCCTTTTTAGAATTCTTAGAATTTTCTTCATAATTCTTCTGATCTGGGTTGAATCTAGAGTAGATACTACATGGTATATCTTGCATAACCTATGTTAGGTGGTCTCAGGCATTTTTCTCAAATTAGGTCCACTTATATATTTCGTCGCGCTGTAAAACCAATTTTCTGGGTGTCACTTTAAATTAAAATTAAATCCACAAATTTTATAGGTATGTCCGAGATGATTATAGAGAATTATTGATGTATGTTATAGGTTAAACACCTAGATATTAAAGCACCACTTTGGGAGTTTTTGAATAAACAGGCGATTTAATGGATTTTGACCATGGACACGTTATCTGTGAATTTTTTCTTATTGTAATGGGAGGTTTAATTTGAATTGATAATGAAAATAAATTTCCAATTGATGAATTTTTATTTGAATTGAATTTTTAAATCAATCAAAATTGAATTGGTTATAGTGGTGGAATGGTTTTGACTTTGACTATTTTCCCATATTGGTCAATGGCATGAAAAATCTTGAATTGAATTTAAAGTGAATTGTCCATAAGAGTTATAGAGAGACCATGTTATGTAATGGGTTTATTAAGCTTGATAATCTTATTATAAGGATTTACCAATGTGAATTAAATTATATGAAATACATGAAATATTTTTTAGGCATGTGATTCCTATTAAATTGAAAATTCATATGTGGGTATATGAAAGACCAAACCGTATGAGTTTGGTTAATACATGTCATACTTTTTGAGGTGAGATTTACTTGGCTGTACCTGGTTTTGACCTTGCCATGTAAAATAAAATTGATTAAATTATTAGTTAATTCATTAAATATTTAAGAGACTTGGGTGATATGTTGTTGTATATTCTAATCACATTGAAGGAGTCAATTACATGAAACAATGATTATGCCAAGGGTGATACATGGATCCAAATGAAGGATTCCATGAACATACTCTTGAGGATTGAATTATATGACAAGGGATAAATGGATTAACATATGAATACGATGTATTAAATCAAAGGGAATTAACTATTTATTCCATAAGGGATACATGAGCTCCCTTAGTGGACTGCTAAGGATGGGCTTGATTGGATGTGACAATATACCTCACATAGAGCGATATCGGGTCCTATAGAGGTTTTCTATAGATAGGCTTTTAGTGTGTTGGTTGATTATATGTGCAATGATACTTGAATTACAACATTGAAATTTCCATTTATGGGTACATGTTCTATATTGAATTATAGGTGAAATGCCTCTTATAGTGCATCTATCAAGCCAAAGCCCATGATTGGATTTGTTCTTGACTTATACCTATTTAAATCGTCTGTTTAAGTATCTTTTGTGCTTATGAATATACAGGGAATACCGACCTTGCACTGAATAATGAGAGTAATAATATTTAATGTTATTGAATTGTTAAATGACATTGATTAAATGACATGGATATTGAATGCAAACATTCATTTATAGGTTGTTTACTTTTGAGTACGACCTTTATTTATTGCTATACTTCATATAGAATTGTTACATATAATATATGACTGATTGGAATATACCTTGGCTTGTTTTCTACTAGGATTATAACTCACAAAATCACACCCTATTTGGGTCACCTTTTTAGTCCCAAATCGATTATATGATTGAAGTTAATGATAATGGAAAGAAGCCTCCCAGAGGTACATGATGTTTGGTTGAGGAGTAAGAGAGCATGGGAAAAACATATGACTTGTGATGGTATTGGGATACTACTTTACATTCTTTTCTTTTGTTAAATTTATTGTATATGAATGATGGGCATGTTTTTTGGCTATATTATTAGAGACAAATGACATATATCATCATTTTTATATTAGATGAATTATGGATTTGTTATATTATCAGTCTTCTTCTATTTTATTCGGATATCTAATTGTATTACTACTTCTAATAAATGTATGAAAATTTATATACAAATTTTTTTCACTGGTATTGAGGTAATAGTCTCACCACTGATGCACCTATGAATTCACTACTTATCAGATGGATCTAGTGTTTGAGGAGATGTACTAACCGGACTCGGGTAACCTTTTAGTGGCATCCAATTATGGGAAATTAAATTTACTAAAGTTCTATAATATTGATCCTAAAAATAACTGGACTTTTATCTCATAGAAACATTGAACAACCATATATTTAATGAACTTTATTTAATTATTTATAACATAAGAACGTAATTGATAAAAAATAAAAGATCGTGAGGCCCAATGTCATTTGAAAATTTGATACATGAAGAGATAAATTAAAATTGGGATATAACAGCAATATTTAAAACACCTTAGCATGCTCTTAAAATTACTTTTCTATTCTAAAACATCACATATCAACCTAGAGACAAACCTGAAAATGTGGTGAGCTATAAGGACCAAAAAGATAATAATCTATGAAATACATGATGAAATTAATACATGTGATTCAAGAGTCATATAATCTCAGATAAAAAGATGATAATAAAAAAACTAACGTACAATCATGATGAAAAATTGAGAAAACATATCAATATTGGGATTTGAAAACAACCTAAAACAGGACATCATAAGCATAATTCAAGGATGACCAATGAGACCTCATAAAATATTGTTCTTAGGATAACATAACATTTACCATACATGGTATATTATGAGATAAATATGTTACCCAATGCATTTAAGGGCAATATAATTTTAGTCCCACTCATAAAAATAATATTATATGCGTGAATAATTATCACACAAAGATCATACAACATAAGATCAACTATTTTCACATTTAATCCAAAAATTAATGAGTGTGGGAAACAAACAAGGATATCCAAAATCAATGAATGATAAGTACATCTATGTGAACGCCTTGAGTGTAAATTGTGATGGATATTAACAACAAAAAATTTCATCTTAAAGAATCATAGAATAATTTTAACAGCATAATTAATGTACATAAGGGTTGATTGAAGGATTTTAATGTGTGTAATAGGCGACCTATCAATAAATTGAATAATTAGGATAATAAATGTATCTGTAAAAATACAATAAAGTCTAAAAAATTTAATCCAAAAGGTTCTATATAAGGAAAGTGTGTGAATTAAAAATGAAGAGGGGAGGATCCCTGACTATGAGATGGTGCTTATAATAGTTTGGGAGGATCATCTTTTGAGCATCAGGATACCATGAGAGTGATATAAAAGTTTAAGTAGAGATTAAATTCATTCTCAATGGGTTATGAGTGAAGAGGGTCAGAAGGATGGGTGGGTATTTATATCAAAATAGAGGATAGTTCTTTATTTGTTTCTAAACATAGGTATGGGAATCTAAGTGATAAATTAATAAATATAAAAATTCATACCATATATTTATACCTTAATTAAAATTAAAATACATATATTTACAACTTATATATTTTTCTCTAAAAAATTCAATCTCTTAAAAAATAAAAAAATAATCATTCTCTTATTTTATCATGATGAATTTAGAAATAATATTTATTTTACCAAAATAATTTTCTAAATATCATAATATTTATTTTTAAATAAAAATACTTATTTACTAGAAAATACAATTTTCATAACACTAATTGAATTTTGATAGTTATAATTTTTTAATATTTCATTACATTTTATTATAATTATATTCCACTAAATACTAATTAAAATAATATTCTATTAACTTAATAGTTATTTAAAATATTAATGAATTTTTTGAAATGTACTTTAATAGAAACAATATGTTTAAAAAAATAGTTTTCTTCATATCAATGAAACTATTTTTATAAAAATCATTATATAATTAGTGAAAAATAAATGTGATTAATATATTAATTAATTTTTTTAAAATAAAATATAAAAAATTGCACTACTAAGGTGAAGATACATAACCCATTATTTCACCTGTGTACGCTCTA
The DNA here is from genome assembly GCA_963277665.1 of Viscum album. Classification (NCBI taxonomy): domain Eukaryota; kingdom Viridiplantae; phylum Streptophyta; class Magnoliopsida; order Santalales; family Viscaceae; genus Viscum; species Viscum album. The sequence goes on from OY728159.1 coordinate 1,443,126,934, forward strand.
CAGGTTCGGTGCACAATGGGAAAAATTTCATGGGGTGATTCAGTGAACACAGATTGGGCCACGATATCAATAATATTAAACATCTCCCATAGATGAATTCTATCATGCTTTAGTTGATGAAACTTATCTTCTGCTTGGGGAAGTAAAATTTCTTGTAATGCAATCTCTCTTAGAAGATATGATAAATTGGATTCAAAAGATATGATCATACTTGTCAAGTCCATCACTTCTTTCATCTGTGTTAATTTGACATTATCATAACACATAAGACGACATTTTTTCATTCGAATGGTAATTTTATTTGTAAATGTATTGGCCCATACAACAATTCTGAGAAACTATGTATTTGGATAAAATATAATGTAAATATACTATACAATAATGAATATAGGTTCAAAATAAACAAAAATTTAACATGAAACCCATTAATATTTGGGATATAAAGTGACACCTAGGAAATAAATACTTGTATCAACCTATTATGGTTATCCAATTCAAAAAAACTTTAGGTTAGATATACTTAAAAATGGAATGGATTTTAATATATCATTCAATTTCGGGAAGTATAAACATCATTCCAAGGTACCCATGATATTATCTACTAGAATAATAGTCTTCCATAAAAACATTGAATAAAAATCAATATCAACCATGCCTTGAATCTTTTTCCATCACTTAAACCCTGTACCAAAATATTAGTGTCATATAGAGCATCATGTTCTATATCATAATCCATTGGAATGAAATATCATGTCTATATTTCTCAACCTCATATATAGGGCATCATGTTAGACATATAGAACGATCGCAACATTTATAAAAATGTTGGATCAAAATACTACACTTATAAAACATTCAAAGTTCATAAAAAACATTTTTTAATCCATTATCATTTTCTTGGATCCCAACAAACCATTAACAACAAAACATGGAATATAATTATGATCCCTTTGTTACACATTAAATAATTACCAACACTCGTTGGAAAATGAGGGGTGTTACCCATCCATTTAAGAGGTTTCAACACTACAAATAAAACATGGATCTTCCTCTATAACATTCAGAATAATCCCAAAATCATTATTTTCTTTAAAACCAATAATAGAGGATGTAGGGAATTATCAATAAGGGGGAAAATCACCACTAATTTAAAATCATCATTTCAAATCCACCCAAAAAACCCTTTTAATATCCCTTATATATCAACACTTTATATTAATACAATACCGACATCAAAACTTATTTTTCCCCCATTCTTACCCAAAATCAAGTAAAAATACTACCCACAAGGTTGAAACCATTTTAAAGGCCCCACAGTAATTTCAAAGAAGCATATCACTTAAATATAAACCAATTAATTTTTTAACATTTTATTAAACATTAAGTCCTATGTACTTCCAAGTAACATTGTACCATTCAATCAAGAAAACTAATAGTATTAATTGAGTTAAGCTTATAACCAATCATATTTACCCACTAAAAGACATCCCCCCATTTTCAATGAATGGAACATCCCATGTGTGGTAATATGTTTAGTGTTAAAAATATATATTTGATGATATATATATATATGGTCTAAGCTAAAAATTTATGTCCTAAAACCATGCACTTAAATCAAGGAATAAAAAACACAACCTATGGAATTTTGTGCATGTAGTACAAAAATGTTTAAATAAAATAAAAGGACTTTGGGTTATACCTCGTACCTCATCAAAAATGATATCTAAAACATTTAGAAATCCCAATGGCCCTCCTAAGGACCACCTATGTTCTTCCAAAATACATTGGGGTCTGAATGAGATCTTCTCAACAGACCAATCTCTAACCTCATCCCAGGAAAAAAACATTTATTTAGGCATTTAAAAATCAAGAAATCCATATAAATTAAAAATGAATAAAAACAACCAATATCACAAGGTTCTCATCTCTAATTGAAACATTTTTAACACACCATTGGTTTCCCAAAACACACTCCTGACACCATTTTTGGGAAAATCCCTAAGAGGTGATTCCATTACAATGATTAATTAAAATAATTTATTAGGGAAAAACATGGAAAATTAAAAATATATCATACCATAACGAAATTCAAATTAATGAATCATGTAAATTATCATAGTATTTCTTTTACATAGGTAAAGCAAAATCCCCTAGAGAAACATACTGTTTCACCATTCTCTAGTGAATTGTTTTCAATAAAACATTACCAAAGAAATAAAAAATTATATAAGAGGATGAATGAAGAGATAAGAGGTAGTTATAGGTTGATTCAAACCTCAGAATACCCAATGGTCACCATAAACACACCAGATATTAGGTGGATCGAGTATAAGGAAAGGGGAGGCATAACCCGTATTCTATACATGTGTAATCAATAAATTATTTGGGGACTGGGTATAAAATAAGAGGGGAAATTTAAGTAACTTCACATATTTAATAAAATTTTGGGGAATAGCTCGGCTTAGGCCACATGTTTTTCCAAAATGTGAAACAAACATGAACCCTGAAATACTAATTACAAGGTACCTTGTTTGGTCATGTGAAATTGTTATAAAAATCATACTCTAACTTTTCTATCATTACTGCATCCCCTATGGAGTCACATAGTAAGTTTGAAACTATTCACAAACCCTTTGTAATTATTATTCCTCTCCACCACCTCAAACAATTTCTCTATTATCTCACATAGGTTAACCTAAACCATATTTTAACTTTGATAATTATTAATTATTTGTTTAAAATGATATGAAAACCAAATGAGTATCATGATGTTATATAGTTTCTCTTAAACAATGAAGAATATCCATATCCCCTTAATAGAAAAAATTAAAAATCCATAATCATAACCCAAATATAATGATTCTAAATCAAAAAACACGAGCTACAATATGTGCCTAATTCCACATGAAAAAAGATCACCATGAGGCATTACAACTCTCATAATGTGGTTTCGAGTATTATATCAGAATTTGATAGGTCTAGAAAAAAATTCAAAATTATTTAAAACAATAAACTCATAAAAAATTAGGATCATATGCATGTGATACTAGATTCCTAGTAGAAACTAAATTATATTTATATAATAACAAATTCGGTAATTAATTCTCTAAGTTCTTGTTTGAGACCCGCAATTCTAGTCAATAACCCCTAAGGTTGGAAGAGCACACTCGAGGTCATAATGCTTTTTTTAGGTTATGAATAATTATTCAATTCATGTTTTATATAATGTGTTATTATAGGGATTTTAGTATTTAATTGAATTACGTTTTTCTTAGCTCATATCTGAATTTCTCATCAATTTTGAAGTAATCCATATAACGGAATCGTTATCCACTTTGTGGAAGAATCTATAGTGACATGGGGATATTAGGCATGTAGTAGGCACTAAAGGCCAAAGTAAGGATTCTATTTGTTTATGTTTGGTATAATGTAATAGATCCAAAAAATGTATCTAGGAATAAACCAAGAGTAATCATCTACTTTTTTCATGAATCATGTAAGGCATCAACAAGTAGGGACACATAGGACATTATGCCATACTACATGATTGTTTAATCATATTATATTATATTTGAATTTAATTTATGGATATTATAAATTAAATTAAAATAAATAAATATATAAATAGATATTTTAAATAAAAAAGAATATATATATACACATATATATATATATATACATATATATAAGTATATATATTTGTGAAATAGGATAATATGAATCAAAAAAATTACATTGACTAAGAGAGAAAATTTTACTTCTCTAATACCTAATCTATATTTTTAATGTTTCATCATGTGAAGCATGAATATTTTTCTTATATTTAAATTTTATGCATGTTTCTTGATTTTTAATTATATAATATTATTGAGAACAATACTAACATTATATTTATTACTGTTTTATAATCATGTAATATGTTCACTTATGTAATTTAACTATGATTGAGCATGTTGTCATTTGAAGATTTTTATTCATTATAGATATGTTAATTGTTAACTTATTAGATCAATTAGTATGGATCATGTTGCTGATTCCAGGTTTATTAATGTTCTATTAGAAATGGTTTGGAAAATAAAGCAATCTAACATGGTAATCACATATATTTAGTCTTATATAAGGTGAAACTATGTCATCTAACAGTAGAAACCATGAGGGTTTTCATAGAGTCTCAAAATACGGTAAATGTTTTAAAATATCATATTGTATATTTATGGGAAATGAATTAATATAAATGTAATTTAAATGGTGGGTTTTGCTGAAAAGAGGATTATAATTCGTTAACAAATAGTGTTTTTTAAATAATTTTGTGTTTAAAAACCAAGGTATTTTAAAAATTGATTTTAATTTATGGGTCGTGGTGGAAAAATGTTTTACAATTACATGTTGTTAAAATTGGATGATGATTATATAATGAAATAGTTTATTTTGAAAAGGTAACAGTAATGTTATTTAGAAATGAAATTATCATATTGTATTTAAATTAAATCAAAATTCAATATATGCCTATTTTATAATCTATCTCTTAAGGCATTTAATGATTTAAAAAAGAAAAAAAGATTTGTTCTTTTCTAATTGTGGTTTAATAAAAAAAAATCATTCAAAATGTAGTGTTTTTTTAAATGATTTGGTAGGTGATTTTGAAAAATGGAGACTAGCTTGTTGTGAATATTTTTTGAAATGTATATAAATGATAATTTATCATTTAATATATGGTCAAAAATAGATAACCCTCAGGAATTAAATGGTATGGTGTACCTTATATTATGTTTTTACCAGTTGAATGTTTTTATAAAATCCTAAACAGAACGGAACAACCTATAGTAGTTATTTATTATAGTGGTTTAGAGTCATGTTTTTGATCTAATGTTAATAAACTGATTTATAGTAGATAATTTTATTACATTGTAGTTTTATATATATTGATGTAGATATTATTTATTAATTTGTTTTCTTAGATAAGAGTTGAGTATTGTGAATTTGAAATTGTATAGATGATTTAAACTTGTATTGAGGCACATCATTGGGTTTTTTACTGCGGATATATTTATTATTTAGTGGTATTTGATTTCTCTTGGGGATGAACATTATGAGATTAGTAGATTAATCTATTTTTGTATTGGATACATAGGGTAAGGGAATCTATATTCAAACACATCTGGGTACATCAAATTATGATATGTCATATAATGGGGAGGTTGTAACAACTTGTTTCATTTCTATAGTGATTTAGGGACTTAATATAGTATATTAGATGTATATATCCTCAATATGATTATTATTGTTTGATTTTGATGAGGTTGAGGATTTTATTGATTGTTTTAGAGTGTTTAATGATATATTTAAAAGTTTAATTTGGAATACATAAATTATGGGAAGAAATTATGGAATATTGGAAGAATAAATGAAATGTGGATATTTGATTGATAGACAAAAAAACAATTGTAAGAGTCCAATAGGCTTCACGTTTTGTAAACAATATTATTTTTCCACTTGAGTGACACTATATGTATAATGGGTTGTCACCATAACTAGAGTGGCCACCCTAGTATTGTTTTTGAAAAGTTATAATAAAGTGAAAAAATATAAATTAAGATTTTCCCCTAAAACCCTTGAACACTTCTCGTATTCCAATTATCTTCCTTCATTGGAACACCTTTCATATGATCACATTTTTCATTCATTAATTTGTTCATAACTCTCTTGATTATCAATCATATATTTGTTGGATTTATTTCAGGATAGGTTTTAATTATATTCTTCTAGATCTCATTTTTATTTTTCTTTTGTATCTATTATTTTTTTCTTGGTATAAATATATTATCCAACATGATATTTTCCCATGGCCATGGTTAAATCTATTTAAACAAATTACTTTAATATATTTTTGGTATAGTAATACATATGTGAGAAATTTATAATCACTTTATCCTATTTGAATGGTTCTCATTGTGAGATTATTTATAATTGAATTCTATTAATTTGGTGACTGTATTTGTGGCTTTTATTTTTATATAATTTGGGTCATCAATGTATTTTCTAATAGGTTTTTTTGAGGATTTTAATATGTATATTTTGTTTTCATGGGTAATAACTTGTAAGTGATTATGGATTATATTTTTCAGATATATAAGGGGTGATATGATATCATTGGATTACATGAGGGGGATTTTCATGGTTATTTTAATGGTAGGTGTTCTGAAATCATTGAGTGGTACATGTGATATTCCGTTAACATGCATGCTCTCTATTTTTACAGAAAGTAATTATAAAACATAAATCATATTTTTAAAAATATTAATAAATATATTCAATGATATTATTGGATTAACTATGGAATGTATTTAATGAGTTTATTTGATTTATTTTGTGATACTCATTCCCATTTATTTATCTTGTAGACCTAGTTATATGGGTTATATTTTTATAACTGTAATAATGTTTTATCTTTATTAATAGAATTTTTCAAGGGATATGAGCTTTATAAAATATGATTTTGTTGTGTCATAAGTATATATTGTCATAAATCCATGTGTGCGTTATTTAATATTAACCTTTTGAAGGTATAGGCACATCAGAAATGTTTTCCATATAAATTCTCATTGTTAGGAGATTGAACAATTGAATATATAGATTAATATTTTTGGAGGTTATTATGTTATAAATCAAGTTCCATATCATAATATTATTTTATGATACCTTTTTTAAATAACTTCTTTCCACAAAATATCAATCAAATATATGTAAAGAAATCACAAATAATTATTTGTTAATATAGTTCTTTGATGATCTTATAGTGGTTTGGTTACAATGTGGAAAGAAGTGATTAATGATAAAAACATTATTTCGAAATGTACTCATCCCTTGAAACATGAAAATAACTATGTTTTTTATGATGATTAAATTGTGGTATTTTTCATGAAACACTTTCTTTTGAAAATGATTTCTTTTGGTATCACTTTCATAATAAAAGTACATTCATTGTTTCACCATTATTCCAACTATTTTATCAATATATTTTATTCCAATTAAACTCATCATTTTCTTATTTAAAATGATTAGTTCACTTATATAATTATATATATATATATCATTAGGGTTTTAATAAAATTCATAAAAAGGGTCTAGGATTCCAATTTCACTTTATTAGAATATAATCATATTACCTCAAGCACCACTATAAACCTATCCTAAAATGCGCATCAAATAGCATGTCCATACCACTACAAGATTTATGGTGAATGTCATAACTTTTTCCACACATGGAATTATTTAGTATTTAAGGAATGTTTACTGGGTTATACACAAAATATGTACTATGAAAATAATGATTTAATTCTACATGGATGTATTTTATTTTCCTGGATAACTTATAACTTCTGAAATGATTACATTCATTATTTATTAATGATATGAATGTAGTATAATATTATCTTATATATTTTTCATGTTATTTCTTTATTTTACTTGAAATTTTGATTATTTTAAACAAAACTTTTATCCAAAGAATGGATACTAATTTGACAACCCAATAGGGTGTAATTATGTTATGTTTCATTGATAATGTTAATATGGAATAATTTTTCTTTTTTGAAATAATTATTCTTATGATATCTACCTAATTATTGTGTTATAGTATTAGTTTTTCCATTTTTTATATAAGTATCATGAGAAGGTACTACTCATATGGTAACCACATTGGATGGATATATAGGGCTATTCATTGGATGGGATGAAATATTTACCTTACTCATTTTACCAATTCCCTAATTATCATAGATGGGGTGCATGATAGGCCTAACTGGATATGTTTAATTTATTTTCATCAGATGAGTATATAGGATATTGTCATTTGATAGACAAAAATATTCCTACGTGTGGGTGTATATATATACATTTGTATTTAATTTACATGTGTTTTTGTTTTCCCCCACAAGGGATGGAATTGGATTATCATCTCAGATCTTGAGATAATAGTCAGAGTAACTAGTGTAGGTTTTGATCCTTCCTATGTAGGGATTTATAAATAGTTACTAGTACTAATAAATAAATTTTATTATTTTTAATCCATTTATTTATCATGTTTTCATATTACCAAAAAATATTATTTTATAATTATATATATGCGTTGACATGTTCAAAAATATAATTATTTTTCACTAATTTTTCAAGACAACATTGTTGATTACATTCTGTGTATTTTTTACCCACACCCTTAACGGACACCTCAGTGGACATGAAACCTAATTTTTTCTATTTTTTCATTATTTATAGTTACATTGGTATTTTTTGATCCCCAATAGCTGGTCATTTTGTTTTTTTCATGGAAAAGGATCAATTCTCAATTTATATTTGGTGTTGCTGGTGGTTCTTGGATTGTAAACCAAAAAAATTTAAAAATATTACTCCATGTTTTTAATATAAATATAAATTAATTTTACAACTCAAGGATTTCGGGTTCTACTATCTTTGGAATATTGTGTTCATAATATATCAAAATAATAATAAAATAAAAGTGCATTATTTTATTTACTATACTAAGATCCAAAATCCATTAGAGCTCTTAAAAATAAATATAATAACCTTGAAAATAATAAAATAATTGGGTGAGCTAAAAAGACTTGTAAAAAAATCAATATAATATGGAAGAAAAACTAGTGAGTCAAACGTATAAAATGATGTCATAAAATTGAATAAACATGAGTAATTAGATGGAAAAATAACATAAAGAACAAGAAATCAGAAGATTGTGACATCGTAGGAAATGTAGAATCAACTCATAGCATGACATAAACATGATTAAATGATACTTACCTGGATAATATCACATTTATTACAAAAGAACATAATTTATTAGGTTTTCTCCCTTTTACCATACATGACACCCTATTAGACTAATGCATTAACCAATTCCTTAGAGGTCTATCTAGGTGCACCCATCATATAAGGTTTATGATTTATAAGTTATATAAAAATAAAATCAATCGTAAGGAATAAACAAAATATATGACCACATATAGGAAATAGGTTTCATAATCTTGTATAATATCATAATTAAAGTAAATGTCATAATGATGGAATTTGAGAGATAAACATAAGGCAGGTATTTCCCCAATAATTTAAGGGAGAATAAACGATGTATATATGTGAGATTAATATATACATAATTTATAATAAATCCATAACATAAATGGTTTTTTCATTGATGAAAATGTATTTAAAATATTACAGGAAATATTTCTTGAGAAAAATACACTCTTCAAATTGAAATAAATTCGCCAAAATATAAAAAATTTCAAAATACTAAAGAATATATTTTAAGAAAAATTATATAGAACGTTATAATTTATTATTCAAATAATTGAGTGGTCATTATGGTGGTTAATTCTATATGTGACATATAAGTTTAAAAATGTTCTTTCAATACTATTATAAAAATGTTAAAAAGATCCTCATTTCGAAAAGAGCATGAATAATTCTTTCAAAACATTCAGAAATAATTTAATCATGGTTAACATTTTCATTATAAACTAATTTTAAATGTGTTAAGAACAATTTTTAAAATATTTTTAGAAAATATGGATATGGAAGAAAGATAATTTTTGACCACAGAGAGACATGAAGTCACCTATAAGAAATTTATCATTAATTTTAAATAATGAAGATGGGAAATTGGTTTTATTTAATTAAAATTTAGTTAATAATAATAGTAGAACAACATATATTTGGTTTATGGTAGAAACATAAAACAATTACTCAAATTTTTGGTTAAATATAAATAATCTAGAATAATGATTAGGTTGGGAAGTCAACCCTTACATATTTGATATCTTTTGAATCATAACTCAAATTAAACAAGTAACATAAAATGAAATGTGAAATACCATTAAGATTAATATATTCATGATATAACATTTATAGGGGATGTATATACACCATTCAAAAGAAATAAGTTTTTGAATATTACATATGTCTCACAAAAGTAAATGTCTGATGAGAAATCACTGTCAGTTTCAGAAACATATAAATAAATAACTTCATGAAGGAGATAATGCAGAAATTTAATGTTAAAATCAATTTAATAAGAATAAAATGTTGTTATAAATATTTTTTTAGTATATACACCATTTAAATTAAATTAAATTCATGCATGAACATGTTTATCAATGAATAATGTTTTAAGATGAAAACACTTTCTTCAAACCCAGACATGTGATATATATCCTTGATCTCAAGTATAAAAAACACAAACCAATTAAATTTTTCTAAAAAAATTCTATTTTTTATGTGTTATATGTACCACGTTTATTTAATTTATGGTAATGATATATTTAGTTATGTATTCAGTTATGTCCACAATGGGGGTTTGAGGACGCTCAGTTCATACATTAAAAACAACATCAGTGTTTGACTATATTTGTTGATTTAATTATTCCATTGTGTCAAAAATAATCCAAATTTCATAATTATATTTTTTATAATTTATTTTACTTTTTTTTAAAATCCGTGAAATACGGTTAGAAAAATGAACAACAATACAATCATGAAATCGGTAGGTCATACTTATATATGAGTAAGGTTTCAATTTTTTCTATAATTATGATGGAAAGAAGTTAAATGATATATTAACTTTAAATAATGGTAATTTTATCATTATTTTAATATTTTTTTATTTATATGTCCTCATTCCATCATTGTGATTAGGTAATAAAAAATGAATCACATCAACTCCAGAGGTGGTAGTCCACCACACACACGAATGATGTTTTTATATATCAAAGGATGGTACATTAAGAATGTATAAGATATATTTAATTTATATATTTTTTAATATTTCATGAATATAATATATAAAAATTAAATACATCAACATTAAAAGACATTATATTCTATGATAGAAGAGAAATAACATTTTTCTGTGAGGTAGTGGTCCTTTGTACCCAAGAATGATGGTTTCATTTTCCATTTGACTGAAGTAGAGATGGATAAATAATAATCAGAAAATATAATAAAATATTAGTATATATGCGGTATTGGTGATATTAAATTTGAATTTTTAGTTCATAGCTGAATGTGGGTAAAAAGTACTAAAAAGGACCATGGTGATGGTGATTAGATTTGGTTAGAAGATGCTATATTTTATCACTTATTAAGGATTCTAAGGATGTCTTTTTGGATGATAAGAAGCTATAAAATGTGTATAAGTATGTTGGGTATAGATTTTCATTGGTTTCAGTGTATTCAAATTTTACTAAAGGTTTAAAAAATTGAGGGTTTTGTTGTTCCCAATTATAATTGAGGGGGAATGACACTTTTATAAATTCCCAAAAACAATCAATATTGGGAAGTCACTCTCAAGACAAGTTCCAAAAAAATTGATAAATAAAGTATTTGAGGAGTGATGTGGATGATCTAAACCTCCAATAATAAAAAACAAACATGTTGTAAACATGTTATTCCACTTACTTCAATGGTTACATGTTTTTACCTTTTCATTTTTTCACCATGTTAAATAGTTTTTTACCATTTTTACTATTCATACTTTAAAAAATTTGTTTAGATTATTTACTAATATTAATTATGATGATTCATAATATGGAATATATTTTTTTCAAATTTAAATCAAGAAAGGGTCCAACTTCAATTTATAATTAAACCTAAAAAATGTGTTGAAATTTTTTTTTCAATAAAAGCATTGTTTAAGAAGTTGATAATATTATAATAAATATTTTGACTAGAAATAATAATTTTATAATTTTATATTATTATAAATATTACTTTAATATATAAAAATAATTTAAATAATTCCTTACTTGGTTTTTATTTTAATAAATTTAAATGGAGAGTCATTATGCATTAAAAAAACATTTTTCCAAAAAAGTATATTTAAGAATAAACATAAAATAATACCAAAAGAAATAAATTTTAACATTAAATGAAATGAATTAAATTATTATAAAAAATTACTTACATATCTCATTAATAAAATATTGAAAATAAAATTTTACTTTTAAATTAGTTGATTTAATCTAATGATATTACTCTTTTTAAAAGGAAAAGGTAATTTTTATTGTTCAGTGGAAAATCAATCATGTTTGAAAAATTTGTAAATTTCAACCTAAGTTAATTTTGGTATGATAAATAATTTTCTTCATTTTATAAAATAAAATTTCATATTTGTAATGAAATTAAATATATTATTTTTATCAAATTTTAAGGGAAAATGTTTTAGAGGAAATATTTTTTTAGGAATGAATTGTGTTTACTAAAATTTGAGTACTTATTTATTATGAATTAATAAATAAATTAAAATTATATAAAATATTTATATATATATTTCATTAGAATTTCATTCCTATTCACACTTCTAATTTTGACATCTAGTTTAAAACACACATGTTTAAAAAAATATTTTAACAATATATCATGATTCATTTAAACAAAGTGTTGAATGTTTTACACACTATAAACCATAATGTTATTTAAATCTAAAGTCATTAAATTATACCCCATTAAATAAATTACATCATCACAATTTGATCTTATTCTCAATAATCAATGGTTTGACAATCAAAAATTTATTTTAGAAAACCCACATGGTAAAAAATTTCGTAACACATCCTATTGAAAATAGAGAATGGTAAGTGTGGAGGTCATATAGAATTATAAATTACTTTTCCTCCACATATGAAAACATTAGTGAAATAAAAAATATATAGATAGAAGAAAATCATAATTACCAAAGGATTATGGAGAGTGACAAAGATCATTGATCACAAAAAATGAGTGATCAAGAAAAAGATAACGACCACAAAACCCTAAATCTATGATGACTGAAATGATAATCAATTCAACATAAATGATATTAGTACGATATGGTTTTCATTTCATGGTCCTTTTTCTAGAGTTGATAAATTATTTCACTATCACGACTTATAACATAAGGAAATATGTTTAGTTTAAATATATAATTTCATTCTTCAATCAGTTTTAAACTATGTCATATTTTTGTCCAAATGATGATTATGAAGATGAATTATTTATTCCTAATGAACTAAAATTAACATAATATGGTTTAAATGATTCCAAAAATGGTATCATGATATTATTTTTATATTTAATAATTTACAAAACAAAATTGTAATAAAAATATATGGTGTTTTCCTAAATGTTTACACATTCATATTTATTTTCAAATCAAAAGTTCAAGTCGAATCATTCCATAAATAAATAAACCTAAATCCCAAATATACTCAATATTTATGGATTTATTTTTTTCTATAAAAATAAAATTTCTTTTTAAATTATATTTTATACATAATGGTTACATGTACTTCAACCTAACGAATAGTTTCCCAAAATACAATTAATCACCTTAGAATACAAAAAAAATAAAAAGATTTCATCGTAAAATACATTTCCCAAAATAAATATAATATTTATCCCAAAAATAACTAAAGTATAAATAATTTCACTCTAAATATATCTCATATAAGACATTGGTAGGAGTTGCACACTGATCTTTATTCTGTTGTGGGTTCAAGCCTCATGGAAATGTCAGATACGATGAGTTGTTTCCTTCCAAGCACGATGTCCCTTTCCAAAAACTATATTAATATAATTCCTATTATATTCCCAAAAATATTATGAAAAAACTTAAATTAATATTAATTATAATATATTTTGGTAACTACAAAATTATTTTATAAAACATAATTTTTTCCAAAAATTCAAATAATCTATATTTTCTAAAATTACTCAGCATCAAGAACATTTAAAATATTATATTTTTTTCAATAATATTTTTACATAAAATATTAAATTAAAATTAAATCATCTTTTTATTTTACTAATTTCATTCAACATAATCCTGAAAATACTTAATGAAAATCCACTACACAACAATAATTATAATTTTATTGATTCTAATAACATGTATACCATTGATAAAAATACATCAACAACATGATTCTCAAGTTCCAATACCAAGAAACATAAATCATTACAATTAAATGATTATCATAATATATTCCATTAGGAATTAATAAATTTATTAGGGAATTGAATTGGAGAATTAAAAATTTCTCCATATCTAAAACATTAAACATTTAGCGATGCCTTTGGTTGAACATTATTTACATTTTTTGTGTAAACCAGACTCATAATTTTTTCAAGAATTAACTAATCGCCCCTTTTCCATACATAAATCACCTTTCCATTCATTTGAAGAATGTTTCATGGCGTCGTTTCCCACATTTTTGAAATTTAGATAATTGAATAATATTTTCTTTATAACTTCTATCAATTGAACTTCCATTAGATTCCATCATTCACTTCCTTGATGTGTATTAAAATTAAAATATGTTATAGTTGTTAACTATAATTTGATATAGATCATTTGACATGGTAATAACATGTCTAAATAAAACAACCATTAGGATAGGTGTCACATTATAAAAATAATTTCATTTACCATCACATTGGTTGTTGGGATGGTTTCACTTATATCCCATAAGAAGAAAAAAAGAAATAAGATGATATGAATTAACATGCAAAAAGGGAGGATTATAAAACTCGAATGAATATATTTTAAATGAAATGTAATTGAGGACATATGAGTATATAGGTTTCAATATATGTTATCAATGCTAGTGTTTCTTATTAGGTTTTCTAACATTAATTTTTTTTCATGTTTTTTTGAAATAGTGTGAAAATAGTTTTTGAAAATATAAATAATATGCCTTCAGTGTGTTAAAAAAGGTGTACAACAATACTTATTATCATTTACTAGGTAATGATTGTGTTAAATCCAAATGCACCATTTTTAGAGTTATTTCCACTCAGTAAAACTATTCTATATCCACATCCACTTTTTGTATTCTTAACTTATATATATATACTTGGAAACCACTAACTTTAATCTTCATAAACTTTCAAGGAAATTTACACACACATATAAATATATAATTATTTTTATACTTATTCCAAGGGTTGTCACTAAATTAATCTTGTTATTATTCCCAAAAATAATAAGTTAATTCTCTAATACCAACTATAGAGTCTCAATAATTTTACACATATTACTCCATTATTTTAACATAAAAATTATATTATTTTACAAATAAAAATTTCAGGAGGTCTAGTATGTCTTATTGACTATGTTCATAATACATAAAAAATGAGAATACAATGAATCTTTTTTATTTTTTTCTCTATAATCAGATGATAAATGAATTTTAACTCTATAAAATACATTAGATAAATAAGGGAATACATAAATTATTTGGGTGACATAAAAATGCTAGTATGGGAATAAAAATGATATGGATGAATAACTTGTGATTCAATGTTATAACATAATATCAGAAAATATATAGAATATGATTAATCACATGGAATAATAACATAAGGAACATGGTATTATAATATCATGGAGTCATTAGAAATGCATTAGTAACATATAAAATGAAATAAACTTGAGTCTTTTATTACTACCTAGAAAATATCACATGGTTGGAAAAGTCCCATAATTGATTATCTTTACTCAATGTTCCCATAAATGAAGTGTCATGAGAATAAAAAATCATCATGTGCATTAGGGTGCTACTTGGGAATATCCATCATAACACTTCCATGATTTCTGTGTTATACACAATCAAAATAATCATAAAAAATAAATATAATAATCACCCATTGATGATAATGTTTTCAATTATCTTATCTGATATCATAATAAAAGTAAACTTCATAATAAATTCATTTCAAAGATAAACACAAGGACGTTAGTACACCATCCATGTATGAGAGAATAACATAGGTATATATGAGGGATACATACCTATGTAATTTATAATTATTCAATAATATCAATGGTTTTCATTTTTGAATAAAATGTCTTTAAAATATTATATGGAATATTTCATAACAAAAATATATTTTTCATTTTGAAATCACTAATTAAAAGTCTAAAAAAATATAAACTATTATAGAAAAAATGTAGTTTAAAAGTATCTATGGAATCATATGAAGTAATATTAAATGAATTTAGTGGTCTACATTGTGGTTAAATTTGTTCATTCTATATAATTTAAAAATCATTCATTTCACATTATTGTAAAACTGCAAAATACACCTTGTATAGAAAATGAATAGAATAATCATTTAATTTTTTTTGTAAAAAGTAAAACATCGGTAAAAATGAATTTATTAATCTCCCTATAGGGTATTAAAAATTTCAAATAATTAATTTTATAATACATGGATATTTAATAAAAAATGACTTTTGTCTGAAGAGAGACATAAAGTCAGCTTATCTTAAAAAAAATTTCTCAATAATTTTAAGTACTAAAGGGAGGAAAATGGTACCATTGCATGAAAATATATTGAATAAATATATTATAAGAAAATATATTTGTTTTAATATAAAAATATCAAACAATTCTTCTTTGATAAGTAAAAAATTAACAACCTCGAATAATAATGATTGTGAAATAAATTGTTGCCACATTGGTATCTTTTTAATCAAACCCCCAAGAATGAAGTAACATAAAAACAATCATTAAATACCATGAAGATAAATATTTTCATGATATATCATTAAAATGGTCAGCATATACACCGCACAAATTAAATAAGTTGTGAATATGATGTATGCCTCACAGATATATATGTGAGATGAGAAATCCCTCAAGGTTTAAGAATCATGTTAACAAACACTTCAAAAAAAGAGAGATATAGGTTTTGAAGATAAAATATAATGAATAAGAATAATTATTTTTTATATAAATAAATTTTTTAGTAAAAATATCATTTTAAAAAAACTATGTGGATAGAAGAGAATATTTATCATAGAACGATGTTTTGAGATGAAAACCCTTACATGAACACCATACGTGTCATGTATATGATTTATCTACTTTATAAATAAAATATATAATTATATTATTAGGAAATATATACAAGTGTAATAACTTATAATTAAACTATTTACTTCATTTATTTTAATATCATGTTTAATTATCAATTTAGTTATGTCCCCGTTGGGTGTTTTGAGAGTGCTGAATTCATAAAATCGAAACTAAATTGAT
Organism: Viscum album; assembly: GCA_963277665.1. Classification (NCBI taxonomy): domain Eukaryota; kingdom Viridiplantae; phylum Streptophyta; class Magnoliopsida; order Santalales; family Viscaceae; genus Viscum; species Viscum album. Next base: position 1,443,144,021 of record OY728159.1, read on the forward strand.
GCATAAAAAATGGTAAAAGGGTTCATTATTATATTATAAAAATAATATTAATCATGAAATGTTTATCATTTTATACAAAAAGTATACTTGAAAAAACAACCCTATAATATAGTTATGGGAAATGAACTGTGTTACGATCGTGTAGACCATATGTTACACGTACGCATTGGTAATGATTCCTATTTTCTAAGATAATGATGGAAATATGGTAAGTGTTTTTTATATCTATGAAATTATAATTATATCATAAATATAATATTATTTTTTATATACAGATATATATATTATCCATGCGATGTGGTAAAAACGAGTCATATCGGTTTGCGAGGTGGTAGTCCACTATACACATGAACGATTTCATAACATTTCAATCAAAAGTATGTCATAGAGGTATATGTTATGTTATATATGATGAATTATTAAAATTTCGTGAATATATTATATAGATATGAGATCAATCATTATGGACATCCATGAGAGGTGATGATAGGAAATGAATTACATCAGTTTGCAATGTGGTAGTCCACCATAGAAACAAATGATTATTTTATTTCCAATTTGGAGAAAGAGGAGAAGGATAAATATTATTCAATAAAAATAATAAAATATTAATATATATATATATATATATGATATTTGTGTTATTATTTTCAATTTTTAAAACATAATGAAATGTTGAATAATATTTAGTAAAAAAGAAGGATCCTGTTGAAGATGATTACCCTAGCTTAGAAGAATCTCATTTTCATCTCTTATTAAGGTCTCTAAGGTTTTTATTTTGGGACAATCAGAATCACTAAAACGTGGATATGTAAATTCATTTGAGATTAATTTATGGTTTTTTGGATCCAGATGGATTTATATATATAAATAACTTAGGTAAGGATCACCCTTTTAAAGTTTAGTAGACTGACATTTTTGTAAATTTCTAAAACTATTCAATAATTGTACATGAATCCAAATACAAGTGCTTCTGAAATTTAGAAATAATAGATTATTGGGGTGATATGGTTGAGAAGAACTAGAAAAATTCCAAAATAATCATTTTTTAATATGTTATGTTAGATCTAAAACTTTTTGGGAGATGTACTGAGCTTGTTTGCAGGTACAATTTTGACTAGATTTGAGTAATTTTTGTTTGGGTGTAACCTTGGGGTTCATTTAGGTGAAAATAGGAAATGTTGTAAGGATGTGTTAATGTGCACCGTGGGTGCACAGTTTTTCCAAATCGTGTGTCATATCCCACAAAACTATGTGAACCAAAAAAATGAGATTCTCATGGATGATACATGGTTTGTCGAACTATGCATCCTTTCAGTATAAATCATGAACCCCATAGAATATGATCATTGTTAAGGGTAATAGTCTATAAAACTATTTTTCCATTCATAGGAAACCATGAATAGACATTTAAGTAACCCGAAAATTAGTTTCTAAAATATAAGATCACCCCATATTATCTTGAATTACCCACACTCATTACCTAATGATTTATGTGGATTTTGAAGTCTCCTAAGTGAATCCACAGTGATCCTAGAATCTATTCTTCAAGATTCAGATCCTAGATTAGAGACATTCACCTATCTAGGTAAGGGACTATTATCTCGAATGGTTCCCTATTTCTCTCTCATTATTATACCATACACTGAATTATTTTTCATTCTAGTTTTGTTGGATCAATATCTAGTTTCATTGGATAGATATATAGTTCTTGGATCATGATCTTGAATTGTGGGATCATGATTCTAATTATGTTGAATATTGGTTTAAGATTCAAATCCCATTCTATGTCATTATTCCTCTCAAATCGAGGATTTTTGCTAGCAAGATTTCATCACCATTCATGAGGTAGGTGGTCTATTATTAAAATCCCATAATTATGCTTAAACTTATTTGTATATAATTATAGAATATCAAGGTTTCGTTTATAAATTTTATTTCCTAAAATAATTAATTTATTTGGTATATTAATTAATTAAGCTATTGTTAAAATGGATTAATTAATTGTTTTATTTATTATCAAAATGAGAACGTTGATAAAATTGAGGAATAATTAATTACTATGTTATTTATTGAAATATTCAATTGGGAATCAAGAATAAATAATTGTTGAATTAATTAGAATAATATTGGAACTATTAGATTTGGGAATAATTTATTGTTTAATTAATTATTTGAATATTGAGATTGTGTTTTTGATTAATTAATTATTGAGTTAATTAATATAATTGACTTCATTAATTAATTATTGAATTAATTATTGGAATTGATTTGATTAACTAATTTTTTAATTAGTTAGTTGAATTAATATTACTAATTAATTATTGAATTATTTAATGGATGTTATTTAAATAAGAAATTTATGGAAATTGGATTAATTAATTGGGAAATTAATTAGTGAAAATTGTGATAGAAAAAAATTGATAGAGAGATTAATGTTGATTAATATTAATTTATTTGAAATTTTGAAACATGTTACATTGTGATATATAATATATATATGTGATTATATAATATACTAGTATGGGATATTGACTGATGCTCGAAATAATAATGTGTAATTGATTGATAAATGAAGATTGGGACATCGACTGATTCATAAAATACTCATGGGGCCCTAGACATGATGTTTTAGCACCAAAGGGATGCATGGAAATATTATTTTGTGGTACACAGAATAATTATCTAAATACCAATTTGGTGTGAGATAGGGATTGATGCTCCAAATACACATGAGTTTCTTGAGATGATGATATACAACAAAAATGATGCCATTGGAATGCAGTTCCAATTAGATATAATAATTATTTATAATGACATGGATAATGGGATTTCATGTGTTATAATGAATTTTTAATTGGTAATGTGACATGGTTTAGAAATCAATACCTGAAAAAGAAGTTATTTGGATTCACGTGCTCTCAAGAACACATGGGTTGTGTGTTTAAATAAATCGTAATTGAATAAATATAAACCTTTTAATTTTTTTCTTTTATTTATTTGTTATACTTTTGCATAAACTATTTCGACTACATGTTGTTTTCGACACCATTGGTGGTTTCCTAATATGTTTTACTCGCAACCTACTTGAGCTACCTAATCAGTCCCCAAATAGACATCATGTTTGTAAGACATGATAATGGAGAATGACCTGTGTTAGATGGCTGATATGGGATGGAGGATGGATTAGAGAACCAAAATCAGAGTTAGGACCTTCTAGGGGGTCGATCAATGTAGTTATTTTGGGATTTATTTTAGACAACTGACACATACTTGACATGGAATATTATTATTCATTAGATAAGTATACAGTATTTAATGTTTTCATCATATTGTGAAACTACTACTGTTCTGGTTATTATATCATTTGGTAATTATTATTCAATTATTGTTTTGTATTTTCCACGGGTGTTTTACTCTAATAAATAAGGGTATAGTCTTCCCATGATCGATATTAGACCCTCACTGCTAGTCAACATCCTCTAGTGTATGGGGAGGCACTTTTGAGGTCATGTGACTAACCAGCGGAAGGAACCAACTTTTGGAACTTCGTTAAGGATGTTAAAAAGTGGTATCAATATCCTCTTTCTTTTCTTTTATTCTATATTACTATTTTGGACAGGTATACATGAGCCTAGGAAGAGTAAGGGATTTCTTAGAAGATCCTTCAAGGGAGTATCTAACCAATGTATAGGGGATAATCCAACGAATCAGGATGGAATTGCTGTTATTGGTATTTTATGTTACAAATGGATATTATATCACCTCCTGTGATGAACTTGTTGGGTTATGTGAATATTTTTTCTATGGTTTTCTATGATTTGACACATAAGACAACTTGGAAATAGAGATTATTATAAATTCATTATAATTTTCACTCATGATTATTGTGAAATGTATCATTGGAAGGCACACATGAGGATATTTTTTATTGATTAATTTGGAGAAATAGATATTGGTTTTCCATTATTGTAAAATTAAATTGAATTAGGTGCCTAATATAGAATTTGAAATTTGAAAATGAAGAAAATATGAGAATAAATGGTTGTTTAATGGGACACATTAATTGAGAAAGTGAATACACTTTTGTTAATCATGACCTAGTTATACGATGGTTAAGAGTAGGGATGACTCCTCGATTTTGACCAGTTGGAGGGGTTTGGGGAATAGAATTTTTTATCATAATTGAGATTTACTCTTGGAAAACATGATAAAGTTGTGTTTTACATCATGAGAATCCAATTTTTAATTATAGAGATATGCCTCCACGACAAATCATGTTAACAAAATGACATGATGATATGGATGGAGATGATCTACCAATATAATAACATAAGTCACTGACAATTCCTTATGAGCAAGCATGAAATAATCTCTATGAGAAATTAGATCAGTTATTGTAGTTTATGCAGAGATACCTAGGAAATTTTCTGGATAATATGTCTAATATGTTGAGGGAGTTCCAGTTACGACACCCTCCTACCTTCACTCGAAATGTTGGACACGTGGTAGGCGAGTTATAGATTATGTCTATCCAAACTATACCTTACCACTTAGAGAATCATGATGATAATTAGTTCAAATTGGGGGAATATAATTTCTATCGTGATGTAATGAAATAGTGGGATATCTATACTCTGGATGGATAGTGGATTCTATGGATTTGATGGACTTTCAGGAGAATCCCTTGAGAAATTTTACCCAATGATTCTCATTAAGGAGAGATAATATGAGATTATGAGGTTGATATAGGGTTATATATCGGTGATGGAATATTGTGGATGTTTTTTATATTTTTAGTGCTTTGTTTATGAATTGGTAGGACATAAGTATACTATAATAAATAGGTTTCACGATTGGTTATATTTTAAATTATGTCTCAGGTGAGTATCTTCAAGCAGAAGTCGTTTTTTGATGTGGTGAATTATGCTCTCATATATGGGGGGTGTTGAAAGAAGGATTCATGTAGATGAAATGTGGTTTCCTCATGGTGATCATGGGGTAAGACATCTATGACATGGAAGAATCATTATAATTATTTCATCCAAGGTAGTGGGATTCAAGTTTTCTAGATCGAGGGATTAGTTACTCAGGATTTTACCTGAGTATATTGATACTAGTTTGGTAGGGACTAGTCATTTTCATAATCATTGTCTTAAAAACCTATATATTTTTGAACATGTGGAAGGACGGGACATCTAAATTTGTTCTATAAGAACCCACAATTGACAGGTAGTGATGGTGGAGCTTGATAGAGCCATAGTTCAGTAAGGGGATCTTGTATACTATAGAGATCTAGAGGATCAAGTTTTAATAAACATGGATATAGAGGTAGTGGAAGTGGTGCTTGTTAGCAATATGTAATTTATCAATAGATCGGTGAATCTCAAAGATTTTAGACTCTATAATAGAGATGAAGGGAAGTAATGTTCCATGAAGTTTAGTCTACACATTTGGATATTGAGGATGGAATGTTAATAGTTATAAGTACAATTATTGTAGATTATATGCTTTCAAATTATTTATTTTTTACCATTGTCTCTTATTGAATTATTTCTATTCCCCTTTTAAATGTTTTGATCATGCTATTTGAGTTCATTATTGAGGTGATGAAAATAGATTCACCATTGAGATTTTGGTCTACAGACATATGCTTATGCAAGGGGAGTTCTCTTGAGGTAGTGGAGTTTAATTTTCTATGGTGTTTTACATCATTGACATGCCATGCTTCAACTTGATTATGGATGTTGATTGATAAGTATCATACCATCCCCACATAGATTTTTACTATAGGAGAGTGAATCATATGTCTTATAAGGGTGACATTTACATTCATCATAGAGAGTGGGATATTTGGGAGGTCTGTGTAGGGCCCAATCATTTGAAATTTTGAGTACTCAAAGTTGTAGTTTCTACTCTATTACTCAATGGAGGGTGGTGTAAAGAATAATGCCTTAATACTCATAGTAGATAAGTTTCAAGATGTTTTTCTTGAATACTTCATAGGACTTCCACCTGATAGAGATGTGGAATTTAGTAATGAGTTCCTACAATGAGCTAATCCAGTTTCTATTCCACCATATTGAGGGGTAGCAATATAGATTCATGACATCAAGAATCAACTAGTGGAGTGGATGCCGAAGTGGTTTATCCATTTTTATGTCACATTGCGGATAAATAGTGATGTATTTAAAGAATGATGATGATAATATATGATGTGTGTTGATTACCATCAGTTGAATATGATGAATGTGAATAACTGGCATCCTCTTCCATCCATTGAATATATTTTTAACCAATTGATGGTTTCTATGATTTTCTACAAGATCGACATGAGATTTGTGTATCATCATTTGAGAGTTCGACCATATGATATACTAATGACCTCTTCAGAAGCAGGTATGAGGTATATTAGTTTTTTATAATTTTTTGGGTTAATGAATGCACTAGTAGTGTTTAAGACCTTGATGAACAAAATCTTCCACCCAATCCTAGATCAGTATGTGGTAATATTTGTTGATGAAATATTTGGGTACTCCCTGACTCATGGTGATCATGCCTAATATCTTGACATTTTCATGAGTTCATTATGAGAGCATCAACTATATACCGTGCTGTCAAGATGTTAGTTTTTTATTGATTAGGTACAATTATTGGGGCACAACATCTTGAATAACGTTGTGCTTATGGGCCCAGATAAGGTTAAAGAAATTGTTTCTTCGGAGTATCTAGATAATGTTTCCATATTCATAGAATTCCAGTGTTAGAGGGATATTACTTGAAGCTTATTGAAGACATTTCCCCTTTATAATAACCTCTTTCAGCCTAGATAAAGATTGTAGTAAAGTTTGAATGTTCTATAGAATCTGAAAATGTGTTATAGGATTTTATGAAGCACTTGACATTGGCACCGATATTGATCCTACCCATTCTAGGTGAGGATTAGACAATGTTTCATGAGTCCTCTTGGATTATAATTGGAGTTGTGTCGATGTAGGTAGATTGAGTTGTGGAATATGGGCCTCAGAAGTTGAGTCCAAATAAATGGAAATTACCTATGCAGAACATCATGTTCTATATAATGGTTTTTTCTTTGAAGTTTTTTCAACATTATTTGCTCTATGAAATTATTACGATGTATACAGATCCCAAGAGCATAAAGTATATCTTTTTTCAATGAGATTTAAATCTATAACAACATTGAAGGGATTAATATATGAATTCATATGATTTTTGTCTAGAATATACACCCAGAATGGGAAATAATGTTGGTGATGCTTTAATTAGGAAAACTCAGACATAGGAAGTTTATGGGTCTAGTGTTGAGTCGAATATGATGACCATATTGGATGAGATGGTTGTTATGGTAAAGGGGATTCAGGATCAGATGAATCTAGTATCTATTTTAGTAGACTCTACACTTTTTATACATATTAGGGACAATTAGTATATGGGTTCATAGTGTTTGACATTTAGGAGAATCCTTAAAGGTGGGGAGTCACCTTTTGGTTGGAGCAAAGATGATGATGAGATTATATATATTTGGAATTGGGTTTTTGTGCCTATGAGATTATGGTTAGAGTTGAGGATGTAATTCTATGCCTCAATGTGGGTGGTGCATCTAGGAGTGACAAAAATGAACCCTGATCAATGTAAAAAAATTTGGTGGTCTGGATTGAAAAAGAAGATACTATGGTTTGAGAAATGATCCTAAACCTTTCAAATGGTGAAGGATAGACATCAACAACATGGTGGTTTGTAAAAAAAATTCCCATTATTTAATGTGAGTTGGATGATTTTACTATGGATTTTATGGTGGGTCTCCCAATGATTCCCTAGAAGAATGGCGATGTTTGGGAGATTGTGGACAAAATGATGAAGGTAAAACATTTCTAACTGGTTCAAGATACTTTCTTAGTAGAGAAGTTGGGAGAGTTATCTGTTTGAGAGATATTCCACTTGCACAGAGTGCTAAATACTATAGCTTCAAAACATGAATATAATTTTACTTCATGATTTTGGAAGGGCTTATAAAAGGTTCTTGGTACAAAAGTTCTATTATGTAATGATTTCCACTCACAGGAGGATGGGTAGTCAGAGTGTACTATATATGTTCCTGAAGATATACATCAAGTGATTCTCATAGAATTTGGTGGGTCTTGGAAAAATCACTAAGATTTTGTATAGTTCACTATTGAAAACATTTATATATAAATTATTCAGATAGAACCCTACAAAGCACATTATGGTTTTTCATATAGATTACCATTATGCTGGATGGAGGTATGTGTGTTAGGGTTGTTGGGATAGAGTCCTATCCAGGAGATGTCAGATCATGATCGTCTTATTCAGAAATGTATGTATATAATTAGGATTAGTAATAATTCATAGGGTAAATTAAATTAAAGACCCTAATGTTTATATAGGATTATTTGGCATTCATTCGGGTGTCACCGATATTTATGCACAACAAGTTAAGTAGACAAGGAAAGTTGGAACCCAGGTTTGTTGAACTGTTTGATATTGTGCAGAGGAACTGGTCAGTGGCATACTGATTGGATCTTCCATAGAAATACAACACAATGCATAATGTTTTCTATGTGTCTCAACATTAGTGGCATCACCCTAACCCATCTCATGTGATAGATGTGGATGATGTTGAGCATGAGGGTGATGTGTCTTTTAATAATCTTCTTACATACCTCTTAGATGAAAGTGAGAAAGTATTATAGAGAAAGACCATGCATATAGTTCATGTATTGTAGAGATATAGGCATGTGTTAGAAGAGACATGGCGGGAGATATACGGGCTCTGTGGATCAATGTTGTTGACTTAGAGTCCTAGAGGGGTTTTGAGTAATGCCTAAGTATGATCTGTTATAATGTGTGGAGACATTAGATACATGCTATTTCTTGTGGTATATCGCAATTTTTTAGGTATATTTTTTACTAGATTTGAGTACATGTTGTTTGGGTCTTACTTTGAGGGTTCAATTGGGTTAAAATTTGAAATTTTAGAAAGAAGTGGAAAAGTTAACGGTCAGTGAATAGTTTTCCCAAACCTTACGCCCTAACCCCTAATATTGTGTTAATCCAAACAAAGGGGATTCATATGGCTAGCACATAGTTTTTCAAACCGTGTACCATAATAGGAGAAATTGTACACCCCCTAGTTGTTAATGGTTAAGGCACATGGTTTTGAGAACCATGCACCCCTGCTGAAGAAATCACGTGTTTCCTTTTAATTAGCTCGAAAATTTGTATTTAAATATTTGAACCACAATATTTACACCAAATAGACAGCCTCTCATCCTTTCTCTTTTTCTCTTAATTTTTTAGGCTTATGGATGAATTCCTAGTTCTCACATGCATTGTTATTCAAGATTTTAATCCTCGATTGATTATACAAACCTCTCCTAGGAATTGATCCTTATCCCAATTGTTTTCTCGTCTCTCTCATGTTATTTTTCCAAAAGGTCAAATGGTATTATTCACAATTTTATTTGATGTAGATCTAGTTTTATTGGATCTAGATATATGATTCTTGAATAATGATATGGGATTATGGGATATTAATTTTTTGTGATATTGAATTTATGTTTAATATTTAGATCTCATTATATGCAATTGTTATTCTCATGTTGGGTATAGCCATTAGAATTCATTCATCGCCATTTATGAGGTATGTGGTCTATTATTCAAATCACATAGTCATGACTTCCGTTAAGTGTATGTAATTTTTTAATTTATAAGGTTCATTTAGCAATTGGATATCCTAAATTAGTTAATTTAAATTGTAATCTAATTAATTAAGTGATTGTGTATTGGAAATAATTAATTTTGGAATTAATTATCCGAATATTGAAATTGTGATAACTGAGGAATAATTAATTATTGGATTATTTATTTAAATATTGAAATATGAATGATGAATAATTAATTTATGCATCAGTTAGAGGAAGATTGTAATTTTGGGATTAGAAATAAATAATCATAGAATTTATTATTGTATTATTATAATTTTGTATTGGATTAATAAATTTTTGAGATAATTAATGGAGTTAACAAGAGTATTTAATTATAGAATTAATTAATGGAAATAACGTGATTCATTAATTTTTTAATTAATTGATTGAAATAGTGGGACTAATTAGCCATCCAATTAATTAATCAGAGTTATTTTAATGATGAAATTGATAGATATTTAATTAATTAATTGGTGAATTTATTAATGGATGATTTATATAGTGAAAATTGATAAGAGGATTAATGTTGATTAATCTTGATTGATTCAATATTTTAAACCATGTGATATTGTGATATATGTGATATATGTGATTGACTTATATATGTGTATGGTACATGGATTTATTCTCTAAAATACCCATGTTTGATGGATTGATAAATGGAGTTTGGGACATGGGATGATGTTCCAAATACCCATGGGGTCCTCGCCATAAAGTTCTAGGACCCAAGGCATGCATTAAAATATCATTGTATGGGACAAAGACCAATGTTCCAAATACCCATGAGGTGCCATCCAAGGAATAAGGCTCTGAATACTCATGGTATGTTAGGAATGATGAAATAATTCTAAAATGATTCCCTTGGGCTAGAGTTCCAATTATCTATGACAATGAATTGAAATGGATAGGATAATTAAGGCCCATGTGTTATAATTAATTGTGAATTGGTAATGTCACATTGTTTTGACTCATGCACATGTCCAAGTAGTTATTGAGGTTTAGGTTTCCTTGGAATATCGGGGGTTATGCCAATATATAAAGAGTAATTGAATGAATTTAATCGATTTACATTATTTGTTTTATTTATTATTAATACAACTAAATACCCTATTTTGACATGATATTGTTTTAGACACCGTTGGCAACAGACTAGTGAGTTGTACCCAAAACCTATTTAGGATTCTTGATTGGAACAAAAATGGAATTCATGTTTTCAAGATCTGATGTTAGAAAAGGACCAGTTTTAGATGCATGATATAGGATAGAGCATGGATGAGGGATCCAGACTCAGTGTCAGGACTCACTGTGGGAGCTGTAAGTGTCTTTATTTTGGGTTTTTATTTATATAATTGACATGTACATGACATGGAATATTTTAATTCATTTGTTAGGGATATTTTATTTATGGTTTTATTCATCATGTGATACTGTAATAATTCTAGTTATTTTATCATTTTTTCATTATTATTCTATTATTATTTCTCATTTTTACTTGTGTTCTACTCCGATAAAAGAGGGTATAATATCCCCATGATTGATATTGGACCCTCTATACTAGTCGATAGCCTGTAGATTATGGGGGCATGCTTGAGTTCATGTGACCAACCAGATTAGGGAACCTACATGTGGAACATGGGTCGGGATGTTACATGTTATTCAATTTACCTCTATGATTACTCGTGTTTACCATTTTAGTTTTTCATCATGGTTAGTAGTTTTTTACGATTTTTTCTATTGATTGAGACCAAAATTAATTTAATATAGTTAACTAATATTAATTATAATGTTTTAAATTATGGAATTAATTTTATAAAATTCAATTAATTGAAGTCACTGAATTCAATTTAAATTTAACCTGCAAAATGTGTCGAGAAAAAAGTTCATGAAATAGATGATAATATGTTATGTTTATATCTATATATAATCATTATATAAATTTATATTACTATAAATAGAAGTATAATACATGAAAAAAATTACATATTTATTAAATATGGATTATTTTAATTAATTTAATCTAATAATCATTTCGTATTTAAAAAAAGTTTGCTGAAAATTTATTTTAAACATAAAAATAAACTAATACAAAAATCATGGTAAACGATGATTCAAATGAAATTAATTATATTATTTTAGTAAAAAAAATTCCAATATCAATTTAAGAAAAATCTTAAATATAATGGGATCTTAATATTACTTTATTTAATGTAGAGAAGTGATAATTGTTACAAAAAGATAGTATTTTTCATTATTCTCAAAAAACAAAATCATTTCCATAAAATCCAAAAAATTCACCATATATTTATTTTAGTATTATTATATCAAAAATGATTTTTATTTTATAAAATAGAATATTAAAATTTTATGAAATTAATTAAATTAATTTTTAACAAAATTTATAATACCATTTTTTAAGAAAATGTATTGTTGAAGAATAAAATAATTTTTGATATTAGAGTACTAACTTATTATGAATAAAAAAATACATTTAGATTGTATAAATCCTTTATAAAAATATTTCATAATATTACTTTTCCTCTTAATAATTCCATTTGTATTGATGAAGTTATAACAGTTGTGTTTAAATAATAATGTTATAATAATATACCATTGTTCATTTAAATATAGTTTTTCATATTGAATACTCAATCGAACATATTGTTCTATTAAAATATAAGTGTTTTAATGTTGGAAGATGAGTTTAACTCATTGATAATTCAAATTTTGTGACCCATTATCTTAATTATTTTTTGGGATGATACGTAGACTTGACTTTTCATATTTTAAACCCTCTTATTTTTATTAATAGATAAATTTCATGAATTATTAATATCCATGATTATAACTTATTGATTAATATTCACTGTAATAATTTTATGTAGTTTCAAAAATATTAAAAATATAGTTTTCTTAAAAAATAATTTTCCACAGAATTTTTTTGGATTTATTTAAATTCTTGAATTATATATTTGTTAAATTTAGGTTGATGTAATAAACTTTCTATTTTATGTAAATATATAAATACTATTATAAAAGATATCATTTAATTTTAAGTATTTAGAAATCCTCATTATATATTGGATTTGATTGAAGGTATTATTAGTGTAATTTTAATATATATAATCCAATTTATTAACCATTAATAAAAAATATAAATTACTTTGGAATCAATCATTTTTATTCTTAAAAAACATTTTTCTAAAAAGTTGTTTTTCATTTTGTTATGCATGAATATATTAAAATTTATTTATTACACTTCTATATATTTAATCTTGAAAAATTGATTCAACATCTAAAATAATGGGATTAAAATTATTAACTAGGATAATTTATTTTGTTATCATAATTATGTTTAATTATGTTAAATTTTTATCACTATAGTAATAGCTAAAACATATTAAGTAACTTAATAACTAACCGATATGATACATTATTATTTAAATTCTTATAGGATGATTGTATTTAGAACCTTATCACCATTTTTTAGATTTAGTTCTACATGATAATGAGTAGGAAATTTATAGTTTTGAAATGTTAATAACAATTGAAAGAGTTCCACTTCCTTCACTAATTAAGGTCACCTCCACAATTAACTTTTTCAAATAAAATAGTGAACTATATATGAGAAATTACCTTCCCAAAACTAACCTATCATCCTTCCCCATTTCCCAGTGTTTCATATCATTCCAATATACCAACTTGTATGGATTAAGGTTTAATCTAAAGGAGGTTTTCCAAAGAAGAGGTATAACATTTAACAAAAATCTATCGTGTTTATTTTTTATTCTAAATCCATGAAAACTAACTAAAAAATTGTTTTATAATTACACAAGTTTATCTAGTATACATTAATTTTATCATGTTTTTGGTAATTTGTTTCATCTTCTTTTCTGTCCTATTGGAAATGAAAATATCATTCAGACATATGTGTGGACTTCTTTTTCAATGAAGTGATGTATTCATTTTTCCATTACCACATCACACATGTGGTAATAAAGATGAAAATAATGTATATATATGAATTTAAGGATATTATTATAATAATGTAAAGATAATATTTTATTTACCTTCTTATTCTTACATCCATTGGAAAACAATTTCATCACTTATGTGTACATGTGGACACCTACATCCATAAATAGATACCATTAATATTTTGAAAAATTTGTTAAAAGTATGTGTATAAAATTGTATTTAATATATAAAATGATTATTATTTAACTATTAATTCTGTATAAATGATGGAATAATGATACCTTAGACCAAAAATAAATGAAATAAAATTTATTGATGTTATAAATCGAATGACCGAAAAACATCAAATTTGAATTTATCTTATTTTTTACTATATATCATATAGAAAATAATAAAATTGAAAATGTTTATGCTAACAAAATAAACCAGAAAAATATTATCATGTATGTACAAATGTATGGACCCCAAAATACCTTTAGAGGGGAGTGGTGAATCAGGGTTTAAATGTTTTCTTCTGAAATGATGGATACTGTTCCCAAGATTGTTGGATCATGTTAAACCTGCCAAAGAAAAGGTGCAAAAAACAACCAATCACATCCAAAGAGTTAAAACAAAAATTTCAATTGGTTTACAAAAAATGGATATTCCAAGGATCATACACTAATAGTGTATCAGACATAAAAAATTATACTAATATTCACTGTTATTTTATAGAACTATATCATTCATTTCCTTGAAAACACCCTGATTATCTATATAAGGATTAGAAAAACACAATAAATTTTCCAAAGAAATCCAATACCAACATTGGTTATAGCATAAATTTAATACAATATCATCATTTAGTAGAGTAAAGGATGTTTGTTGTGAGTTTGGAGATGACGTAAGGGTTGTTTTTAAAATATTGTTTTAAATGATGTAAACAATTTTCCCCCTACAACCATATTAGTGAAATTTTTTTAGATGTTATTATATAAATTTAAAATATTGGTAAATTATTTTTATACTACCTGTATTTTTATAAAGTGGGTTTAAAAATTCATATTTTAAACATTTATTTTGTACGGGTTAGTTTGGATTTGTTATGTAATCTGAAAAATATTGTATTATTATCATTTACTGAATGAATTGGTTTTCCCCCCATTATAGATGCTATTAATTATTAATATTACACTCAAATTTTCCATTAATTATTATCCATTCCTATCTATATTAGTAATTTTTCATTTTGAGGGTTTTCAATAGGAAAAAATATGTTCATCATTATTTCTATTTGAATCCCTAGTGTAATTCTAAAAATATGCTAAAAATAATATTTTTTGACTTAAATGTAATATTTTATTTTTTATACTCATCTGGTTTATTTATATTTTTTATGATAATGGTTGAGCCTGATGTAGTTCTATTGATGATTGATCTAGAAATATATCACCAATGTATTGGGTAAAATGATGATGTTAATGGGAATTATTTTACTCCAAAGATATATATAGAAATAAACCGGCAAGGATATTCTTTTTCAAGGGTTATAGTAAGGGTGAATTTATGTAAAATTTCCCAAGATACATACATGACTTTTATAGTCTTTCAAAGGTGTTTTTATTGGAATATTTTGATTTTATAAGGTAAAAAATGAATGTGTTATTAATGGAATGTTTATGTCCTTCTAATAGAAGAAGTTTTATTTTTATAAGTTTGATTTTCCCCTGTAAAAATCATGATTTTTTTTGAATTCCATTTTATGAAAATGTTTTGGATTTGATGTTTGTTTGATGTGTAAATCATTAATATTTTGAGATCAATGTTTATTATGTTAAAAAGAGACATTCATTAGGGTTTTATATATTTTCTAAAGTACTATTTAGTCCCTATTCATTTAGAAACCTTATCATGATCTTCTTTTCTCATTCAAATTATATTTAATATATCATATAGATAATTTGGGATTATAGAAATTTCAATGTTTAGCAATCACAAATAATGAAAAATTATCACAAATAAAATATGTGTGTAAACATAAGAACATATTTTTGTAGAAAAAATTAACCCTTTGTGGAAATTTCAATAGTTTTATGTAATTTTTTTTTCTAATTCTCTAAATCTCTAAGCCTAATAAATAAAATAATTCTAGATATTAGAACCATTTTCATAAATCATGAAATTACAGATTGATTAAGTTATGAGGTGTTAAATTTTTTATCTTAGAATAGGGTTGGATAAATGTATAGGCTGTTATGAAACTAAAAGAAACTTATAATAGATACTAATTTAGGGTTAAATAATCAAGGGATATATTTGGTTTATTTCATTGTCAATTAATCTAATATATTCTATTGATTTTTTTAAAAATGATGAAGTAAGTAAAATGAAGTAGGATGGAAACAAGAGAATGATATCCCTTCAAATCTGAAACATTGAATAGTTGATGTTATAATTTATTAGTTTTTGGTTTTGATAAATAAATTTATTCAGTATTTAAATCACAGAATTTATTCAGGGGTGTGACATAGTTTTTTATAATGAAAAATTTCTATAACGGAATATTTCATGAAATATAACCCATAGTTTTAAGGGATTTTAGTCCCATAGGTATCTAAAAGATGGATATGTGTTTTGGATAAGATTTTAAATATTTTAGGATATTTATAGCATCAAAATATAACTTTACCAATTAATCATTTTGAAGGTGAATTCGATCAGTGGAAGTCATGGATCATGAATACAAAGGATAATGATGAGATTTATTCCATAGAGAGGATAAAATTCAAGGATATTTTCATTGAGGAATATTCAACAATTTTTTTTATTTAAAATAGAAAAAGAAACTATTGTAATTAATAATAATGGTGGATAAATCCCTTTCTCCCTATAATTGAAATTTTAGTATATTGTCTAGTAATACAACAAGTTTCATTTTGGGTGATTATTTTATAATCCACTTATTTTACATAGGTTTTAAACCATGCATGAGAGGGGATTTTTACACATTATTTGGGAATTAATGATGACATTGTTCTATGTGAGGAAAAGGGATATATGAATTTCATGGATTTATATGTTACCAAATTGAATATATAGTCCTTGTGGAAAATAATTAGGTAGAATCAATTGAATAAATATAATGGTAAAAAATTCATTTTTACTCTTATGATAAGTTTAGTAAGAAGGATTCTATAGAATGTATGATAATGTTTGGAAATTGTTTCTGGTATGGTTTTTTGGGACGTATAGATCAAGAATACAAAGAAAAGGTAATTGGTAATGATCATACCAATTATGATAATCCATCCGTGAAAAATTTTATTTTTAATGGGATGGTTCATTATGATTGCGTGTGTGTAATGAAAAATATGAAGGACAGAGGTCATCATGATCATAAGATATAGGGTGTCATGAACCGTCCTCGGGGCCCATGTCGTGACTATCCCAAGCCCACCTTCCAAAGGCCAGGGGCTGGCGACTATCACCAAAGGTGTAAATCCTGATAAAAAGGGGAGACATTGCCTTTATATCGTAAAAAATAACAACAGAGTACACAACAGAAGTAAGAACAGATAATCCCGTATACAAATGTAAGTGCTGAAAAAAAGGGGCCAGAAATACAATCCCAACAGTGAGTATAATACAACTGAAAGACTAGTACAATAGTAGTAAAGTAATGTAGCAACCACTGAGACGTCCTATGGGAATCCCACCTGAAGGGTGGGTACATATGGTCTCCTCCGCACCCAGGGTCCGTCTGTCCGCTCCTTGTACGTCCCGCCGAGTGGTCCCCCTCCGGGTACCGTCCAGCTCCACAAGTCTCTATCATGATCACTGTTTTCCATTTTCTGCATCCAAGACAATGTAGTGCGGGCATAGACCGTGTTGTGGGGGGGTATAACAATACTCAGAAGGGACCCCGAGACCCCCGAAGGTCTCCCATAATCCATGAAGGATAAAACACAAAAGAAATATACAATCAAGAAGTATCAACCAACTATACTTAGGTATATGCCTATACATAAAACTAAGTCATCAATTCCAATTTGGATCTTACTCTCGAGCCCAAGCACAACCCAGTCCACACAGGAAAAAAGTAAATCACATCGATGGTAATGATTAAAATTCAAGACTCAGCTCACACATGTATATTACTCACGAAGAGGGGTGGAGATGATTAGATGTAGCCTCAGAATCATCACCTTTGTCGAACCCACATATGATCCTAGTATAGTAGTCATTGTTGTCACACCCACAGAGGATCCAAGTACAGTAATCATCACTATTGAACCCATGGAGGATCCAAGTACAATAGTCATCGCTGCCAAACCCACGGAGGATCCAAATACAGTAGTCGTGGCTGCCGAACCCACAGAGGATCCAAGTATAGTATTCCTCGCTGCCAAACACAAAGAGGATCCATGAATAGTAGTCATCGCTGCCGAACCCATAGATGATCCATGTACAATAGTCATCGTTGTTGAACCCACAGAAGATCCCAGAACGGTAGTCTTCGCAGTCGTAGCCAGCTCTAGGGTTCCCGCAAACAGCACGCTCGATTCCAGGAGGGTCCGCTCCTCAAACCAAGGGTCGATATATCAACTATCACGAAGTCCAGAGTTGATTTTTCCTAATGTTTTTTCTCTTCAAAAGAAACTCAACAAGACTAACGGTGCATCAATCAGACGCCCAATCTGAGAGATATAGGATTTTCTATTCCAATGGCCCGGTTGGAAAATACGCTCGTTCCAAAATCGGCTATTTTCCAAAGTCATCCAAAACTCACTTAGAGTATCGCAAAAGGACCTCTTCATCACGAGGGTCCTAGTTCCGTAGATGGCACATCGATCGGACGTCGGGTCTTTAAGTTGTCACGTTTAAGTGAAAGCGGGTGTGGCCCTTTAAGCCCAGTGGGCTGGCGTGTCGGCCTACCTCGATTCAGTGGGTCCAACATGGAAGAGGGTCGGACCGGACCGATGAAACGTGCATCCGGGCCCGGCAGGGCGCAGCCCTACGGGCCCCGGCATGGAACGGAAAGTCGTGACCTGGCCCGGAAGAGCACGGATCGACCCGGGTGGTCGAGCGATCCGGGGGTGGCGCGACCCCCCGCTTTCCCGAACTGGTGGCGCTAAGTAGCGCCACCCTCATATCAGGCAGGCCGATGCCGACCAACTTCTTAAGTGCGAGTGGCCATCTTTGGCCGGCCGCTGTTCCTCTAGCATGGTGCCCTCCTAGTGCCATGGGTTTTCTGGTCCTAGGCGACCAGTTTTCCCACCGAGCGGCCTGTAGAACGCGGGTCGTTGTCCTCTACAGCGCGGCACCCTTCTGGCTCCGCGGTCTCTTCGGTCCGTTCAGCAGAGTCAGCCGGTTCTTCGTCAGCCAAAGTTAATCCAAATAAAATATCACAAAATGGATAATTCATTCACTTATAAATTATACTAAACCGATACCTCAAAATAAGGTTTGCGGTAATCGGGCGTCGCAAAAAACAACGTCGCGGGGAAACAACGTCAACTCTTTGACTTTGCTGAAGAAAGAGCCGAGGATGGTGGCGTTCCTAGTGGGTTGATCCTTCTCCTTAGGCTTGGATAATGATCTAAGGAGACGATCTTCATTCCTTGGTGGTTCTTCATTGGATGGACAATGTTCTTCATTGAAGAACGAATCTTCTTCTAATTCTCCAGAGGTTCCCCCACAAAAAAATATTTTCTATTCCAATATTAAATTAGACTTCTCCAACAGTAACAAAATGCCAACCAATACAAAATAATTCAAAAATAAGAGTTGTTCAAATTAATTAATAAGGATATTAATTAATTGATTTGTCAAAGTTAATGAGTGGAGGTGGAAAGTTTAAATTTAAAAGGGAGGAGTTAACAAAAATAAAAAATGGGGTTTTAAGGGAGTTGAGGGGAGTAATGGGGAGATGAAAGGTTATGGATCATGTCAGACCCACCTCACAAATATCCACTCATGGGAGGTTATGTGGGTGTTGGCCCCACCAATAACTACCCCATGTAGGATTTAACTACCCAAGATAAATAAAATTTTTCACAACAATTTTATTTAACTTTTTTTATTAAACCACAAAAATTAACATTCAACCCTCATAAAACGCAACTGCGGTAAAAGTCCCCTTAAGAGAATACCAGTGATGCAAGTTCATAGGTGTCCTCAGATTTCAATTCCGAGCACTGGTTTAAAAGATAGAAAAACCCTCATGTACGTTTACTGAACGTACCAGAACAAAACATCAGAAATTGATTCTGGGCCTCAGAATCAAGTGCCGTCAGAAACCGTAAACTCGTAAAATTCTAATGTATTTATGAAATAATTTTCCTAGAAATTTCCGGGTCTTTACATTACTCCCACCTCAGGGCATTATGTCCCCATAAAGCTAGAACACACACTAAGGACCGAAATGGGGGTACTATATACACATCTAAGCCTCCCGTTCCCATGTTCTCTCCTGGAGGTTCTCGTGTTGCCAGTGAATGTGCACCAAAGGAATCGACCACCCACGTAGGACCCGCTTCTGTCGATCCTAGATATCCACCAGGACCTCCAAGAATGTTTCCCCATCGTCGATGTCCAACTCCCCATGGTCGATGATGTGGGAAGGGTCGTGCAAGTATCTCCTCAGTTGAGATACGTGGAAGACGTCATGAACCTGGTGAAACTACGGTGGAAGCGCAATGAGGTAAGCCACCTTGCCTACTTTGCTGAGAACCAAGAAAGGTCCAATGAATCGTGGATATAACTTGCTACCCCAGCCAAATCTTCGTAGACCTTGTCAAGATGAGACCCATAGGAAAATATGGTTTCCATCCTCAAACTCCAGTGGTCTTTGTCTCCTATCATCATAGGACTTCTGTCTGCTCTATGAAGTATTCATCCGCTCTTGGATGATCTGCACATTCTTCGTCGTAGCTTGAACCATATATGGTCCTACAAGTGCTGACTCCCCTGGGCCAGTCCATCACTAGTGGCTGGGTATGACTAAGGTTTTAGTAGAGTTCATTTCACGATGCCTCACTTTTCAGCAAGTGAAGATGGAGTACCAGGTGCTAGTGGGCTTGGTTCAACCCTTAGAGGTCCCGGAGTGGAAGTGGTATGGGATATCCATGGATTTTGTGATGGGTCTTCCACATACATCTAGAGGACATGACTCTATTTGGGTGATTGTAGACCGACTAACCAAGTCAGCTCACTTCCTACCGATCAGAGAGCAGGGCTCAATAGAGAGCTAGGGACGTCTCTACGTTTAGGAGATCGTACGAGTTCACGGTGTTCCATCGACTATCTTTTCTGATCGAGATGCTAGATTCACATCCTGACTATCGAATGGGTTACATTAGGATTTTGGGATGCAGCTACATCTGAGCACTGCCTTCCATCCTCTGACGGACGGCCAGACAGAGAGGACCATTTAGACTCTCGAGGACATGCTCTATGCTTTTGTCCATGACTTTGGTCATAGATGGGGGATCACCTACCCTTATTGGAGTTTGCGTACAAAAACAGCTACCACTAAACCAAAACACCCGAATGATAATGGGTTAAATGACTAAATGATATGACTCATTTCAACAAGGTGCATCTTCCTTTTCAGGAGCCTACCTGGTTAGAACTCCACAATTAAGCATGCATTGACCAGATTAGTGATCAGGATGGGTGATCACCAGGGAAGTTTCTCAGGGTGTGTGTGAGTGAAGACAAAACACACTAGAAAAGACATGTGTTGTCTTGTGGGGACTGTCATTAGTCAGATAACCCGTTCGAGCATGTGGGTGGGACCTAGGGTGGCACCCACGTGTCTGTGGGGAAACTGATGGGCATGGCCCGGTTGTCACATTTGGTATCAGAGCTGGTACCCAGCCTTATGTGTGTTGCACTTCCTGGGTTGAGATTTAGGGATCACAACGAAGACTTTTTTCACTAAAGGGGGGGTGATTATAACACCCCTCGAATGATAAAGGGTTAAATGACTAAATTATATGATTTATGTCAAAAAGGTGCAACTTCCTTTTTGGGAGCCTACCTGGTTACAACTCCACAGTTAAGAGTGCATGGCCTGGAGTAGTGGTCAGGATGAATGACCTCCTGGGATGTTTCTCAGGGTGTGTTTGAGTGAGGAAAAAACACACTAGAAAGGACATGTGTTGGCCTGTGGGGACTGTCATTAGTCAGATAACCCGTTCGGGCATGTTGGTGGGACCTTGGGTGGGGCCCATGTGTCTCTGGGGCAACTGGTGGGCAGGGCCCAGTTGTCACATAGGGTGTCGCATGATCCCTCAAAATTACCTTGGAAAATATAGGACCATTAAATAAAGTGGTGAGAGGTAAAGTACTTGTTTACTCATTTTATAAAAACATTATTTTTGATTTATGGTGTACTCATTATTTTTTATTGGGGATTTTTTTTATTAAAATTGAAATATCATCTCCAGTACTAAACCCAAATTTTTTTGGTTAAAATATATGGTGGAAGTAACAAATTAACAACTATTTATAAAAAATATCCAATATCTATATATGGAATTGATTTTATTTAAAATATATCTATTGTACCCATAGTAGAGTACACTGTTGATCTAGGTATGGAATGAATTTTAGTTTATCTAGCTATGATAAACTTTTTCTCTAATAATGTCATATTTAATTCCCAAAGTGAGTATTAATTTGTTTATAAGAATGTTTTCATACCTATGATTTCATGTAAAGAAGATCATAAATTCATAAAATATGGGACTAAACATTATTTGTCACATGTCATTAAAATGATAGGAAATTTTTTCCATAGTGATGTATCTGTGGTAAATGATTTTTTAGAGCAATTTCTAGATGATCTTTGTTAGAGAGAGATATGTTTCATAATATTTTTTTTTCAAATAAATATAATCATTTTGATATTTTGTGTTACACAAAACACGGAGATTAGATAGCATAAAACATAACACCAATTTTATCGTGATTACATGAGATAATGAGTTCGGAATTAATTACACAATGTACTGAGTTTACATTGAATTATACTCAACACTAATTATCAATTTTATGAAATGCAATGCTGTGTTTATGTTGTGTTACACCCAACATTGATTTCAAAAGATACATGGAATACAAATAAAATAGCATCATTTAATCCTATAGTTATGTCCTTACTGATTGAATGTGGAATATGAATTGGATTAACTAAATTATGAACATATTTGATTTATAATTATTTATTTAAGGATTTCTTTGGTCACCAATTATTTATAAATTAAAATAAAAAAAAAATTAAATATTTTTTTTGCAAAACTATTTAAATCCACACAAATGTGTTTAAACTGAATAGATCAAAGATGTTACATTTGGTGGATGGTTTTAATGAAATTTATATATTATATAATCAAACAAATATCTATCATTCCTGTTATGTGTTTTCTAGAAAAGAGATAAGAATAAATCGAATTTTACACTTAAAAATAGTATCTATCTAAATAGTAATTTTAATATATATTGTGAAATTATAATAATAAAAATTATTGGAAATATTATAAAATAAATTTGATAAAATAGAATTTATTTTTTAAATCACAATATCAAAATTTTCTTCTAGTTATTTTTAGATAATTTTATGAGAAGGTAAATATTTTGATTAATTTTGAAAATACAGGGTTTATTAAAAAAAATTATTTCATTTAATTAATTAGAAAATATAAAAAATATTTTAATATGGTTTTAAAATTTAAATTATTTTGATGAAATAACTATTAATCCAATTTAGTTAATTGTAATAAATTTTAAATTGAATTTTTATTTAAAAATGTTGTAAACTTTTCAATATTTTCTTATTTATTCCTAGCTTTCTCTTCATGTCAATGAGATTAATTTTGAATTAAAATTTTACACTTATGTCAACAGAATTTTGAAAAATGGATTTTATAAAATGTAAAAATCTAATATATGTTATATTAAAAAATATTATCAATTTTTCATCTTAATTAATAATAAAAATAGTAAACAATTTGTTTTTTGCTAAAGGTAAAAATGGGTTTACTAGGGGGTTAAACATAAAAGATAAGGGTTTAAATGACCAAAAACATGTCTAAAAATTATTCTATTTCTATATATATATATATATATACCATATTTATTTTATGATATACAACTAACCAATTTGAAATTTTTAATGATAAAAAATGGGTCCAGAAATTTTTCTTTTCAAAATTACAGGTTTTCCACTCAGCACTCCTTAAAAAGAAAACCCCCTCCTCTCGTCTTAAAACTTACAAAACAAAATTTTCAGTAAATACCAACCAAAATAACTTAATTAATTTTCTAATATCATCTTATAATTCTTATCATGGCCATAAATCCTCAAAATAATGATTTTAGGGAAAACCATAGGAGGTTTACCTGAAAATGAGGTAACATTATTCAATGAGTTTTTTTATTTTATTTCATTATACATATCCATTAGTAATTGATAAAATGTGAATATAATATAACAACCATATATTAAATATACATATACGTTTTTATGTTATGTTCATGAACTGTATCCATCTCCTCTTCCATCAAATGGGATATAAAATCATCATTTGTGTGTAAAACAGATTACTGCCTCACAAAACGATGTCATTCATTTTTCTATTACCACATATCACTGATGGACGTAATGATGGATTAATTATTTATATAAAATATTAATTATATATATAGGCCTCTATAATCATGATATGAAATGTTACTTTTTACATTCCCTTATATGGGAATATAATAATGTTGTTCATGTTTACAACAATTTACCACCTCCCGAAGAGATGCTATTAATTCAGACATTAAAATGAACGTAATAAGGAGGAGTTTAATGAAAATATTCAATATAAATAAAAAAATATTATTTAATGGTAATATTTATTTACCTTTTTTATATCTATTTGTTATGAAAATGGAAACATTATTCATACGTACGTAAGTCTTATCCTCTCCATCAATGAGGAATTTCATTTTCTATCTATAGTATTTATGGATCAAATAAATACAAATATAATGAAAATATATGATATTTACATAATTTTTAATGTTATGGAGATTATGTAACGATGATATGATTAATAGGATGAAAAAAATAACCAATAAAAACATATATTAAAAAAAAGCAGTTATTACCCAAAACATGATTTTAAGAAGGAATTATTGATAAATTTTTTATAAAAGTGTAATAAGTTAATTATATATGGTATGATACACAAGAACGTGGTAATATAATGTATTTAAAATATACTTATTATTAATAATCATGTTGTTTGAATATGTATTAAGGAAGTGAGACTTAAGGTAAGGGATTTTCATCTCACTTATTACTTCTATAAGTCAAATACCATATTCAAAACATCTTTGTATTATGTGGTGTATGTACTACCCATGCATTTATTTTATGATTATTGTCATTAAAATTATTATTATTTAAAAACCTTTTTATTATTAATATTTTATGAGCTCTGTAGTTCAAATTTTACCAAAGTAGTATGGAATTATTTTCATTATTTAAATATTTTAAGACATATGTTTTGTTATGGATCTATATTATTGTATGAGGTGGTAATAAATACACATTTACATGTAATATAATGAATTAATTTGTTTTCAGTATATATTAAGTTTAATATAATTTTATTCTTTCTTGGGTATTACGATTAACGATACAAAAGACTTAAAGATTTTATGTTACAATCTCTTAGTTTATCGATATTATTTATGGTTATATTTTCAATGATAAAATATTATTATCCATTACTCAAGATAATAATGCATATTTATTCTCTTCATGTTATGTCAGGATAATACATTTTTTCCCTTTATTATCATCTCTTTATGTATTCATGAATTCAATAGAACGTTTATACGAAAATCCTTTTCTATTTCCCTATTTAGTCAAAAATCATTTTTCTTCTAAAATCATGTTTTCTAAAAATGTCATCAATTATTTTAATAGATAAAATTATTTATTAATTATATTTTTACCCATGATATAATATTTTTAAACAATTTTGAAAGGATGTTTCTTGTCTTTTTCTTAACAATTCCCTTTTTTTTTGAAATTGTGAATGGAATCGTTTGATTAATATATATGAAGTGAAAATTTTGTTCAACCATTGTGAAAAATTAATTTTTTTAATAATTATTATGTATGTTTTGAATATTTATTATCAAGGTAAAATATTTACAAAATATTTTTTAAATTTTTTTAAAATATTTATTTTCCAAATTGAATGAATGTTTTTCTCTTGAAAGTTTTTAACTTTTTATAATGAACCAATAATATGTTTCTAAGATTATTTACAATGTAAATGTTTTTAATTTATTTATTAAAAGTGTCTTAAATTTTTAAAAAGTCTATTTTTTATAAATATAAAAAACCATTAAATAACATTTTTCATCTAAGTTGAAATCATTTGATGCTACTTATGTTTTATTGGGTATACGATCCAAGTATACCTTTCTTATTTCTCTGGATTGATTTAGTTTATAATAAATATATGTTTATGAAATACATTTCTCTTCCAAAGGTTATACCATGATTAAATTCTAATGAAACCTAATTCTTTTCATCAGTTATGCTATTGTAAAATAATGAAGTTATTATGAATCCTCTATCCTTCATACAAGTTATGATACTATTAATTGAGTATAAAACCCAATTGATTTCATGAGTTATGATATGATGAATGTTTTATGACCTCCTGGAATACATTCAAATGATTTTCATTTTGTGTTTTTTGGAACCTATATCTTACTCCAATGAAAGTATTAATGATTTATATCTTATGAGATTGATAGGAAAAAAATAGGAAGGAAGCTTGGTATTGTAATGGAATATGTTCGCTATGATAGTCTTGGGAGTAAACCTAGACAACAATAATTCTTTAGAGGTTGATACCACTCCACTATGATATCCTTGGAAGTGATCCATTACTACAATGAAAATGATTTAATATATTTATATGTAGGTCAAAATTTAATGTACTAGGTCAATGATATTCTCTCATGGATCATGTAATTTGATTTAATTACGAAGTATGTATTATGAAATGATAATCATTATGACATGACTCAAATTTTGATCTCTGATATACAGGGTGTGGTTTTCATATGTTATGCACCTATTCTCATACCCTTATGGTGAGGTTATGCATACTTATTTTCCCTTGTTTACCTCTACTGATCAAATGAGATAACCCTTTATTAATTTCCTTTCACCAGGTTATGAATAAATCATTTACGTAGTATATGTATATGAAGAGTATTAAATATGAGGATATAATTTTAGAAACATTGAAGATATTTCACTAAATAAGAATATTACATACTTATTCTCTATGGGAAAAAACCATTATAATCAACATGCGTATGTTTCATTAATGTAATTAATATTCATAAAAAATGATGTAATACTCATGTATTAAAAGACAACATCATAAAAATTCATACGAGAGTAATTGTTTAGTTAAACATTATAAAATAGTATGATAGAAGCATAGTGATATACCTAGGGATATTTTTAACGACATGTATATGGATATATCTAAGGATATGTATAAGGACAAGTCAATGCAATGGAATATAGCCTAGAATTTAGGTAATGTATAGAGTGATTAGTTTCCAAAAAATTGATTCTCTATCTGGATAATAAAAGTGGGTGTTTATTTTTTAAAGAGGTACCTACTAGTAATAACATTGAATGTGGTGCATTGATTTGGACTTAATATTTACATGTTGAATGACAATAATCCTTTCCACACGCCTAGTCTGACTCTCTTGGGGGATATGCTACAGAAATAAAAAAACACTTTACCAACCATGATGGATTATTTAAATAATGACATTGAATGATCATGGTTAAGGATAAGTTGTCATAGATTGAAAAAAGTTCCATTATTAATAAATTCTATAATTTATCATTCATGATTATGTGGATTCCCACTACTAATATTGTAACTCACTCAATGTTTTTTTATTTTAGTCACTAGAGGGATCCAGAAAGAACTGGGATAATGTTGAATGTGATATAAATTGTGTTGATTAGAAAAAAAAATTAGATGAATACTAGAGTCCAGGATATTTGATCATTTCTAATTAGATATTACAATATATGATACAAATATTTTACATTAAATTGCTATAAAACACACTAATGAGAATAATTATAGAGTTAGTTTATAGATGGGTTTGTGGAGATAATAGAGGAAAGAAGATTTTGTTTCCTATATGTTCTGAATGTGGGAAGAATCACTTTTAGGAAATCCTTACAGGAACAAGATGATTTTTTTACCACCTAAAGATGGAAAAAAAGAATTTGATTATAAAAAAAATTAAAAAATTTGATTAATGAAATGGATGTGAATGATGGTATACCTATGATATCATCAATGGTTGAATGTTTCAAATTTAATGATTAGGACACATACGTTTTATCAAAGGTCATTCATCATCATTTTCAAAATATTAGTATTATATCCTATACATAGACATATTCTTAGGGTTCTAATTAAGGATTTTACATCCTAGTTTCCAATGGTTATTTATACCGTTCATCTAATACAAACTATAAGGACCCATACTCTAAATAAATTTATATTACATTAAAATTGAATTATATTCAATACAACTTATAACAACACCATTTCAAGACCGTATTTGTATAAAGTCTTTAGAAAGTAGGAAACATAAATAACTAGTTCAGAAAACATCTACATTACCTCCCATTTTATTCATCATAACTATACTCATTTTTTTCAAATCATACTTAATACCCTAATCCATGACTAGGGGGGAAGAAACGTGTGACAGGGTGAGCTAAAATTCCCAGTATGGGTAAACATAAGAAATTCCATTCATATCATATTCAGAAGAGAATAATATTTTAAAATCTTTTCCTTTATTTAAAAGATAATATTATCATGTAATGGGATAATAATAAAAGTTAGATGTAATCACAATATTCGTAACATAAGACAGGAATCCTTGAGGAATAAACACATAAGCATAGAAAATAATTTCATATTTGTCAAGGCTCATTGCCAAGAGAATCAAAGCAGAGAATGTCTATTACTGAACCCAGTTCACTCCTTGTTCCAGACTTATATTACTAAACCAGATTTACATTACATTCTAGTCATGTCTATCTCATGAGATGTAAATATTTAACCAATGAATTGTAAAGAGATATATGTCACACCCATCCCATAATTAATCCATTATTAAATGTTCCAAAAAACATAAAAACCATTACCTTAGCATAACCCAGGAAATCAAATCGGTTTCTTAAACATCATTCAATCATAATTGATATTAATAAAATAGGTTTTATAAATAAAATTCCATCATAATAAAATCATAGTATTAAAAAGGTTATAAATATATCCATTTTTAAAGAGTTACATCTTAGATGGAAGATAATTTTGGTAAAACACTTGTATTTAATTCCTGAGGAAAATATCATATCATCTTCAACATAATTTTCCTTCGTCAAAATGCCACAGAAATTTAAAAGAAATAGTTTTATGTTAAAATAAACATATAAGATTTTATGGGAATCCTTAATTAAATAAGTCATTAGTAAATCATAAAAATTCATTCACGCCATAAAAGTAAAAAAAACATTCTTCTCGAACATTTTTTGGAAAAGACCAAAAGTACCTCGTACCGAAAATGATAAAAGATTGCATTCGACTATTTAGACATTTACCAATGTGTAAAATTGAATTTTGAAAATTATACGGGGATATACATAATATTTTTAAATTCATATTTATGAAATATTTATGTGGTTTATAATTACACCCTAGTGATTACTTACTAATAACCATCATCAGATGAAAACGAGATTTGAAACAATATCCCTTACCTTAGGACAAATATGCATTGTATGTATCCAAACCATCTATATGATGATTTAAATAATGTTAACGATTTAATACAGAATGATAATAATTTTAATGACAACATTTATGATAACATTTTCATTTGATTATTAGTAACATTTGATTGCTACTTGTTTTCCGGGTATTAATATCCTTTCAATCTTATGCATGTTTTGTTAGATAAGTTCTTATTCATATTTTTAGGTTAAAGTTATATCATTCATTAAATGGTATTAGTATAATACATATCATATTTATTCATTAAATTCATTTATGTAATCATAATTTAGTGAATATTATGCAGAACGAATCACATAGCCCTATGGAGAGGGTAATCCGTACGTATGTAATGGCTACAATATCATTCCCATAATTTTTAAATGGAATTAAATTGGATGGTTTATAGTATCTATGATTTAGTATAATGTTATAATAATCATATATAGTAACTATTTCTACCATTATAACTATCAAATTTAGGTGGTGGTGACAATCATATTACACATTGACGTGGAGACTGTTAGTAGTACATACACACGAGCAGTGATTTCATTTTTGTAGGATGAATAGAAGGTGAAATAGGGTTGTTTCATATTTATAATAACAAGTAATTATATTATTGATACTTATGTGATTATTTTATAATTAAAAAATAAATAATATCATGTAGAAGAAGAAATAAATTTGAAGGAATCGGTAGAAGAGATTACCTCTTTGTCGATGTTCCTTCTTTAAATTTCCTCATAGGGCACTAGAGTTGGTCTTTATATAAGTCCAGAACTCTATAATGTATCTAGAGAAGTTGAGAATATAAATAGTTAGGGTTTGGCCAAGATTTGAGGCTCAAAATGGAGTGATGTGGAGAGGGAGGAGGTTTCCCTATTATAAATGTATAGAGGGGCACTTTTGGAAACTCTCAAATTATTAATTTATAATAATGTCAAACCCCACTTAATACCTACAAATTGTATCAAATTCGAATGTGAGTTGAGTTAATGATGTGATATCATCCAAAATTAAATTTTAGACATGTTTTTAAGTCAAATTAAGCATTATCATTTTAATTAACACTTTTGTTATTCTATTATATTTTAATTGTGGTAGTAACATTCTAAATTTTTTATGGTTAATAATATTTACTTATATGGTGCTAATTTACCATAAATGAATATTTTATGACATTTTTTATGTCAAAATTATTACTTTGTTATTTTTAAATTTTTTTTCTAATTTTTAAATAACATAATAAACTGTTATTTTTTTTCAAATTCCAATAGTGTCAATTTTGAAACTATTCGTTTATTTAATTTAAAATAAAATTAAAATAGAAGATAAATTAGAACCAAAATATTTAATGCACTTATGAAATGAATATTCTCTTATAAAATTCATGGATCATGTTAATTAGTTCATATTATATTCCTTTTACTATTTTTAAAACCATTTAGTTGATATTTCTAATAATAAAATAATTTTACATCACTAATGTGTCATCATTAATGGTAATTATTTATCCTCTAAAAATTATAAAACAATTTCTATGATTTAGGTAATTATTTCTACTTTCAAGAGTCTATATATATTTAATATTATCTACTATTTTCCCATATATTAAAATTAATATATTATATAAAATGAGATTGTAATATTTGGTCACATTCATTAGTTTTTATGACATTCATGTCATATTCATATGTAAGTGTATGTAAAGTGATTAAATTTTAATAAAAATTTTATAAAGGTCTAATTTAGTTATCTAATAGGATTTTATAGGTTATAATGTAATTTTATAGTATTATTTTTACACTTAATTACCCGATTTACAATTAACCATGGTAATAAAATAATTACCAAAGTTACCATTCATAATACTCAAAAATAAAAGTGTCCTACTAATATAATTTGGAATTAACGATTCAAAATATGGTATCAATTTTTCAATATTCAAAACAAAGAAGTTAATGTAATTAATTTATATTTAATCATGTTGGTGAAATGAGAAAATGAGTTTTAAAAGTTAATACATTAGAAAAGATTAAAATGTTTTTACTTGTGAATAAAATGAAAAATTAATTCTAATGACATAAATTATAATAAATGGTAAATATATATTTTATTTATATATTAAACCCATTAAATATTATAACATAACCAAATAAATTATCTCTATGAAAGAAGTTGTTTTTATTAAAATTTAGCGTATTTTTACTATTTATCAAAGCATTAATGTTTTCAGAAAAATATCAAAAATCTATCCAAAGTAAATTTTAATATCCCTCATCAAAATAACATGTTTATGTTGTCATATAAAAATTATTAATGTGTCAAAATATAAATATAATATGGATTCTCCATTCAAAATTAAAAATTAACCTTTTAAAAAATAAGGTCTTATACATAAAATTTGGTTATATTCATACTCTATGACTAAAATATCCATTTGATACATGTCAAAAATATTTCATTAAGTATATAACACATATATATCTCATTAATTTCATCACCAATTTTACTTCACTAAAAAATAAAAATATCTAATTGATTTATATTTTTGATAAATAATTAATAGACAATGAATTCATAATGCTTTTTCATAAGTTAGTTATAATTGTTCCCGCTATCCTAATGACTATGAAATAATGACAATTTTATTGCAAGGGAATCTCACTGTTTGTTTTAACTCATGACAGCGTGCAAACTAAGCTACTGAAAAATAAAAATTACTAATAGAAAATATTTCATAAAAACATCTAGGTGTTATAGGGAAAAGGGCCTAGAGGGTCCTAAATAAGGTGCATATTATGGAATTGTTCCTATTTAGGTGAATATGTATATAGAACGTGGTGGATCCCACCATGACGTCTATGTCTTGTTCATGTTTTATTGAGCACTGATAAATAAATGTTTTTGTTATAATTAATGTAACGAAAAATGTTGTTTAGGTTTACTAATTAAAATTATTTACATGTTTTTTTTGTAATTATGAGGCATAATATTATTCGAAGCAATATTATTTTAATATTACAGTTTTGACTCATATTAATGAGAATTACCAGTCATGTTAAAGGACTCAGTATTATCATGTAATATATTTAATATATTTTACAAGTATATGATAAAATATAAATAATATATATGACATAGGTTGCATCATAATAATTATTTATTACTTATTTAGTGGGAATTTAATTTCTCAATGATGGGGAACCATTTTTGGTATTTTGATCTTCCCACTATATAAGCAGGTGAAAGGATCATTTCCTAAATGTTATTCATTCCAATGATTGAGAGATTATCTATCCTCATACCTTATAGGTAGAAAAATTAATTATTTGATGGCTGATTCAAGAATGCCTTCGACGTATCGATGGAATAATATCAAGGGGACCATAGCAATGCTGAAGGATTTGTTAGTGCTCTGTGCTAGCACACTGATCCTAATGAAAGGTGAGTGTGTGGATTCTTGGAGCCTGAATTTATAGAATGGTATTGTTTTTTTTTTCATGACCCATACCAGTGGGTACCCTGTTGTGACTCTCCAATGCCACCTCGTATAGGCCATGGGATAGTTTTTAGAAATGTGTTGGAATATAACTAACATTGGAGAAATTTCTTATGTACTTGTACACACACATAAATCTCTAAGACCATGAAATTTTGAAATTTAAAAACAACTAAGTATCAAATTAATTCATACATCTATTTACCACAACAAAAATATGACAATATATAGAGTAATGCAAACATGTCCAAATATATGACCACCACAATGAGTCTGTAACAGAAGTCCAAATTATATGTAATGTTAATGGGACTGCTGACTGAAAGCCATTGGAAAACACCTCAGTCAATCTGGTATGACTAAGAACCGTCTAGTATTGGTCCTCCTAAGATTCTGTCAAAAGATCATTCATATGAAAAAGACAAGAAATGTAGGGAAAATTCTTGTACATGGGTGACTATAACAATACTCAGTAGGACACCCCGAAACCACAATGAAATACCATTGATGAAATACAATCATCTATATAGAGGTATTTTTCTATTACACATATATTTATAATGTCTAGATATACTCTACAGAAACACATTGTTTAGAGGTAATCTATGACCAAAGTATACCAGCCTGAGGAATTCCATATTGAATATTCCACAAAACACTCATTTAAGAGAAAAAACTCATGAGTCTGATATCACTGATGACATTCGTCCAAGAGTTAATTCATGTCATGTCTAGCCATGAGAATTACAATTGTCCAATGAGAATTTGATACACAAATGAGGTTAACATCCAGGGCCATGGGGTGATATAAACAACTCAATATGTATTAACCCTTTTTTTAGAGGATCAGAACCACGTAGTGTTGGTTAACTCAATACCATGAACTCCACCTAGGACACCAATATGAATATAGGATCCCTATCTGGGTCTCTCAGGGGGAAGGGGATCCAAAATATATATATATGATTTCCTCATGAGGGGATCATAGTCCTAGGAGTAGGAAAAGATTCACACCAATAATTAAAAAAACAATTATGGTAAGTATCCATAACAAAACATGTCCTAGATAAATAGGAAAAGAGATTCAAGCCATGTAGAAAGGGCTACACAGTGTGTAGTAGGGGAACATTTTGTGCCCCTTGACCCTGGGTTCTACCCATGTAAAACATTATGTGTCATCAAACCATGTCGTGTAGATGAGTACACAACATGTAGGGGGGATACACACCATGAACATGTATCCGAGGTCCCAACCATGTATTCCAGTTTTTTCCAGTACACAGTGGAATTCCATGTCTTGTGGGAGATAACACACCTTGTTGGTTGGTCGTGTAGTCCCCCTTGTGTCAGTGTACTTTCCAAGATACATGTTATGTATTCTGGTAGTGGTCACATGCTGTGTAGACCAAGCCACATGTTGTGTGTCACTCTTATCAACACCAAAATCCAATCCATCACACAAGGGGTCCCACATGTCGTGTAACCCTGGGTGACATGTCGTGTAATGTGAGATTTTCTAGAATTTATGGTTCAACATCCTACCGACTTCTCCATTGCTCTGACTATCTTTCCAGTCATTCTTCACTGGGAAAATCAAAGAGGAATCTCATCTACTATTTTATACCATTGATATACATCTTTCATGTCCTCATTCATCTTGAAAAAAATGTCATTTTTATTCTTCATTATTCAAAGATGAACAAAAAATTGAACCATCCATCTTTCGACATGCTACCGCAACCACAGTTATGCCTCTATTGAGTCGAACTAATGCCAGATCAAGTATTATGGATCATTTCACCATGAATCAGATTTGAAATGATAAATCTTTCAATGAAATGATTAATCATGGTGAATAATGAAGAATACGATGAAGAATGTTGAATCAAGGTAGAAAATAATAAACCAAATCAAGAGGAACAAACCTAGATTGATGTTATATTCGATCATGGTTATTCAACATTTGAACAATAATAAAACCCCCAATTACTAGATTAATCCCCCAATAAACCCTATAATCATATCAATCCTATTTCATGACTATTATGTCGTCCAATCTAGTCATTTATTGATCTATATCCATCGAAGAAATCAAGAACAGAAAATAATAAAATAAAAACACACTTCTTACCTCAATTTGGTTCTATTGATGATAATGAATAGCCATAACATCATATTGGTTGGCAAGATCCATAAAACCAATGTTTCATTACTCCATGATTTGAAACTCTATTTTCCATCATTAGATAGATTTTTCCATATATTTTCTCCAAAAACTCTCAACAAGATACGAGGTTATGCTGTTAAACCTGTATTTCCCACCCAATGATATTTTTAAG
Organism: Viscum album; assembly: GCA_963277665.1. Taxonomy (NCBI): domain Eukaryota; kingdom Viridiplantae; phylum Streptophyta; class Magnoliopsida; order Santalales; family Viscaceae; genus Viscum; species Viscum album. The sequence goes on from OY728159.1 coordinate 1,443,179,479, forward strand.
GATTTTTAGTTTCTATATCAAAAAAATTGGAATAAATTATCTTTATTCCAATAATTTCATTCAATCCTACGCTCATGAAAAAGTTTCTACAAAAAACCTGTGTAAACCAATGTTGCATAAAATCTTGTGAAAACACACCATTCTGAAATGATCAGTTGCCTCAGAATTATAATATGAGCACCCATATAGAATATATTTCTCTTTTTTTTGGAAAACCACTTGTTCTATTATTTAATATTTTATTAAATTTAAAACATTTATTCTAGGAAAAATGGGCCTTGGAATATCTTGATGACTCCATTCTTCATCTAGAAAATATGTGATAAAATATTTAATAATAATACATTGAATATAAGCGACATTAAATTCTCCACATCTTGAGACTGTACGATCAAGAAAAATCAAAACAAAGAACAAAATGAATATGGGGATAATAGCCACGAATTTGAGTCTTCCACTCCCATGTTCACACCTATAGATTCATGTGTTGCCACTAAACATTCAACAAATGAATCAATCACCCATGAAGGATACTATCTTCATGATCCTTTATTTCCATGGGGTACTCCGCAAAAGTTTCATTGTCATTGATGTTCATCTTGACCAAGTCAATAACATGTGATGGATAATGCATGTAACTTCTCAGATGCGACACTTCGAAGGAATCATGTCCCCAATTACATTACTATTGTGGAGCTATGTGATTTTATAGCTTTAAAACTATATATATTATCTAGAAAGGGATTATGAAATTCATAGATATATCACTGCCTTTGAAAAATATCCACAATCAATGTTCAGGTGAAACCTGTAGGAACATATGGTCTCCATCATCGAACACCAAAGGCATCTATTTCTTATTTACATAAGAATTATGACTATTCTATGGAGTCTTCATCTACGCTTGGATGATATACACCTTCTATATAGTAGAACACACAAACTCCAGGCCCATGAGTTCTAACATTCCTAGATCAGTCAGAAAATTATGTGACCTGTAGGGTCACTCATAAAATTCTCTGAATGGTTCCATATTGATGGAGGAATGATAACTATGGTTGTATGAAAAAATCCACCCATGATAGGTGATCCTAAAAACAATGGTCAATGTCTAACATGATAACTGACAACATGTCCTTCATAACCTAAATACCTCGCTCAGGTTGGCCATCATTTTGTGGTTGAAACATTATTATCAATAATGAATGGGTCTGAAAACCTTCGTGTAATCCTTTCCTTGACTGGAATGTTAAGAGGGAATCACATGTCGAAGTAATCGTCAATGTCACTCCATGGAGTTAAACTATCCCGTGAGTGTAGAGGCATCCCATGCTTTCTACTGAACCCAATTAACAGATATCTAGGATGTGTCTCGACTAGGTGAGTCGATTAACGATAACCCAGATGGCATCATGTACCCAGGATGTATGTAGTAATCCCACCCCAAAGTGCATTGATTTCCCATCACACTTCTTTTATGGAATATAAAGGGTTTATGATAATCCTACGGGATCATGGTGCTCATCCTTCACATTTTAGCAAGTGAGAGGCATTGAGAGATAAAATTTTCAAATATATTCATCATCCATAGAAACCAAAACTTATGTCTGATGTCCTAGTACATCTTTTCCACACACTGATGTAATGTTGATTGAGTTTTTTGAAACCTTATCAGAACCTCCTCTCACAACGTCACTGGTACCACTGGGCTTTCTATAAAAAGAATTATGTGCTCCTTTCCTTTTTAATAATCATTAAAAGTATTCACTTTGGATATTAGAGCATGTAGCATCTCACAGTTGGTATCCCCAAGATGTACCTCCATGACTTGCTGCAATAGTGTTGTGGTGACATGAAATAACTAGAGATAAGATGCTCTATCTCTATTCACAAAGGATAATAACAAAGAGGTAAACTAATTTGAAGCTGCGTTCATATAATATGAATAAGATCGTTTTCTAGGAGAATCATCTATGATGTTCTCCTTCACAGGTATATAGAAAATCTCATAGTCATATTCCTAGAAGAACTCTATGTATTTCTTCTAACTCATGTCTAGATCCTTTTTAGTGAAGATATACTTGAAGATTTTATAACCATGGTAGATGATAAACTTCTTGACCATCATGTAGGGTCACCACATATTCAAGAAAAAGAATAATGCTCCAAACTCAATATTGTTCTTTGCATAGTTTTTCTCATGTGGTTTCAACAAGCATGGACCATATGTAATTACATATTACATCTCCATCATAACACAACAAATTCTAGTTCTAGATGCATAGTAGAACACTACATAATCATCACCCTCTTCTATCTATCTCAAGATGGGAGTGATTTCCAAAACAATACATCAAATACTAAAAAGCCAGCTGTAACATTTCATTCCACACAAAAGACATCCCCTTTTGAGTGAAAACATTCATTGGCGTATATATCTTAGTGAAATTTGATATGATTTTCTGATAATATCTATCCAACCCAGGGAATATACACAATTTCTTTACATGAAAAGGTGGCTCCCATGCTCACACTACCTCATCCATGGCTGGGTCCACATCCAATCCATCTGCTGAGGTATTGTGTCAAAAAATGTGGACCTCTTGAATCCAAAATGGGAAATTCAAGAGATCTTCATAAAGCTGGTTCTCTCAGAATATGTCCAGAACCATACATAGGTTTTTTGTATTCTCCTACTCAAATGCCATGTAAACTAGAATATTGTCCATGAAGACTACAACAAACCAGTCTATGAAAGGAAAAATGATCCGGTTCTTGTGTCCATGGAACCAAGAAGGAGTGTTTATCTTGAAAAAAATGGAATAAAAAAGTATTCATAGTGACCATAGCCACATCAGAATGTTGTCTTCAGTACATCTGCATCTCATACTCATAGTTGATGATAAACTAATCTGATGTTAACCTTCATGAACCATGTTACCCCTTTCAACTAATCAAAGAGGCAATAGATCATGGGTACTGGGTTTTAGATCTTCAGTGTAATGTAGTTTATGTGTTGGAAGTCTACATACATCCTCATGCTCTTGTCTACCTTTTTGGATAGAAAAACTAGAGCTAATCAGTGTGAAACACTAGGTCTCATGACTTCTTTCTTCTAGAAGTCCAAAACTTTTACCCTCATATCATGAAGTTCTATAGATTCATTTGATATTATTGTGAAAATATTTTCTTAATTTAGGGGTGTAGATCAATATAAAATTCTTCTATCTCTCAGGAGGTGGAAATTTAACATCCTCGAGAAAGACGTCCTCATACACCGCCACCGCAATAGGAAACGAGGAATGCATAACATCCACCTCACCAACGGTTAGGCTGTCAAACTAATGAGTAATCGACATAAACCCCATATGAATTAATCCATCTTATGCTTCCTGGGATACATTTTTATTGGAAAATGAAAACCTAGATCCTTCACTACAGACACACCACACCCTTCCCTTGAAATAGTCAATCAAGGCAATAACTGTAGATAACCAATCCCTACAAAGAATAATGTCGTAAGGCCTTGTTGCTGCTATCAAGATATTCCAATAGAAAATATCACCTCCAAGACCTAGTTCACACTATTGACACAAGTACCTGATCTCTGAGTCTTTTCCAATATGAGTCTCCAAGAATAATGGTTGAGTCAATGGTACAACGAGATCTATAAGTCTCATACAAGGTATTTGGTAAGAAAAGAATAACTACAACTTGTGACTATCAGTATGAAAACCAAAGTATAAAATATATATATTGTACCTCATATTATTCCTGGAGCCCCTAGGGAATAATCATCGACAACGTATAGTTATCCCCTCCCCTGTCCTCCATCACCCTGGGCTCGGTGTGAACCACCTGGGGGTGGTGGTGGTAAAAATTCAAATTGTATACCACCTCATACAAATATACCAACTCATATACCAAATATATAAACCCAAGTGATCTACCTTATCTGGACAAAATCTCTCCCTCATTGGTCTATCTATATTTTATATGTCAATTGTTCTATAGTTTAGACAATCTCAAGTTATATGTCACTGGTCGTCACATGAGTAGCATCATTTCTCTATGGGCTGAATGGACCCACCCCATGAACCCTGAACTAGAGTTCCTATATCCTAGGACCACCTCCTGAAACTTCACCCATGTGGAGATCCCACATACTGATGTTAGATCCCTATTTTCTAGGTCACTACTTCTTCACAACATCTGGCTATCACTGGGTTTATCTGCTCAGCGAAGAATCTTTTAACCACCAAAGCCCACACAAGCATCCATTCATAATAAAAAAAATCCTTGATGGATAAAACTAGATTAAATGTCCCCATATAGACCTCAATCAAATTTACATGCCCTGGAGTACTATTATATTACCATATCCATCGATGAAATACAATTATAGGTAAAACTCGATGAATACTCAAATAATGTCTCACTACACTACTAGAGTTTTAGTAGCTCATGATTATGCACAAACCTCAGTGTAGCTAATGAGAACTCCTCTATGAATTTTCTATTGAACACTCTATATGAAAGATTCACCTCATCACATGTATGGGTAATTTAACACCACCATCATCCTGATGTTTTATGTAGAAGGATCACTTCTAGGACCACCATATGATCTAATAATGTCTTAACTAGATGGAAAACTCAGGTAATAGTATCAATCCATTCATCAACCACCTATGGGTTGTGATTGATTTGGATCTTGAAGGGGTATCTTCCATTGAAACTCGTGAAGATTGATCATCCAACACACCACATTCAATGGTACCCAGGGAACCACATGCTTCTCTACATGTGGCAGTATCACTTGTTCACGAACTGGAGATAACATCATGGGAACATGTACTTCTATCTATGTGTCATCCCTGACGGGGTCATCCTCATGATCAAGGTGTTGAATCCTAGCTAGCATATTTTGTTTGAGTTGGTGGCCTATAATGAACTACATTGTAATTTATGATGATCTTGTATTAATAAATACCTTATCACATCTTGATTTTTCTTATGAGAGACAATGCATGTGGTAATGTACTATAGATAGCTATAGAACGAAAGTGTCATAGCGGATCCCTATTATTATGAAACCCCTGATGTTCTATATCACTATTCTTTAATATATGTTCTACAGCCGGATGATGTTATTTGAGGGACACAAATAATACAGGCTATTTAGGGTGAGGACTCATAAAACCTTGAGGAACCTTCTCATGGTGTGTTCCCATGGTAATATCTTTATAGATATAATATGAATTAGACCCACTAGTTGAAAATCTACATTTCACAGTGTCATTGGATGTTCCTATATACAGACGTGTGTATTGGTACATAGAATTTATGATTATTATTACTGGGTGTTACAACTCACGCACTTATATGTATTGATGAAAACTATGATGACACACTATTCATAGTGAGTTAGGATATGTTGGGTGCGTCATGAGTAATACTGCATTAATAGATAATTCACGAATGTATGTGTCCTTTTTGTTCCATAATAGATGTTGAAATCTCATTCCATTGGATGGAATTGTTATAGCCTAAATAAATCCGTGGACATGGTAAGGAATGGGTGAGTTCAATTCAATAATTGAATGAAATAATAATCGAGAACATGTGTTGATGGAACTAGCATGAAACATGCTTGATTAAAGATATCGAGACAAAGGGATTACATTACATGGAAAGTGTTCATAAGAGGTGACACGTCTTTGCGGTGTTAACTTATTTCACTATGGGTTCCATGGAGTGTTTCTACATTCTATCCTTTAACATTAGGTAGACTCTACCTAATTCCACTGAGAAAGATGCCAATAATGTCACACAGTATGTGTTTCTATGTATCTTAGTTAAATTTTCATTTAACAAGTTGAATAAAGATTATTTCCAACTGTGGTTTAATAATTTTTCAAGGGTGTGTGATCGTATTTATTATGACACTAGTTATTAAAGAGAATATATTTTGGGAGAAACGTTATATTTATTAGTGAGTAATTCAGTGATATTTATTTAAGAAACAAAAAATAATTATTCAAGCTGTAATTAATGTGGAGGATGAAATAAAGAAAATGGAAAAACAAAAGTACACAACGTGTATTTTAATATACACCATATGTAGTTTTTCTAGGGATTTGTCACAAATAATAAAATTTATTTAATTAAATAATTATGTGTAATTCAGTTTGTTTATGTCACATAATAATAATAGTCAACTACTATTATTAGTCATGGGGTATCACTAAGAATTAAATGAAATAAATAAATTATTTTGGGTAATTAATTCATTTTTTTATTTTATGTAATTAAATTCTAATTTATTTTATTCTAAAATGATCGGCCATTTTTTTTTGTGGTTGTGGAAAATGGATTTATAAAAATATATCAATCCCATAGAGAATTATTATATTCCATGAGCACTCACATGCTACGAGAGAGAACCTCCTATAACAGATCAAGGAGGGTGCTTTCGAAGAAGGTCTCATGTCAATCGATGGAGGACATCGCAACCAATATCTCTTCGGCACTTGCACCTGAAGATCCCTTCAATGACATATAAAGATATGTGGAGAACATGTGGGTCACCGCTAGAGGAAGCCTACATTTGGATTCTACAATGAAATGGAAGATCACATCAGATCATCATAGGAAATATCAAGAGAGAGAGAGAGAGAATTCCATCAAGATAATTCACATCATTTTATTAAATTTTCTATAACCAACATTTGACGATCATATCTATGGTTGCAAGAGTCTCTTACCTTCTTTCATTCTTCATCTTATTCTAATGATCTAGTTTTTTATTATCACGACAGATCTCAGATTGATCATTGTTAATGGAAAAATTATAGTTCGTTTCACACGCCTATGCACTTCTGCTGTGCGCTGAACCAACAAGTGGTATCAGAGAGGTAATATAGTTGATTATAATTATTTAGTTTTTCATTGGTGATTTATGTATTTGATAATTTTGTAGTTTCAATTCATGTTAATCATTTTTTAAATCAGAATCTTGAGATATGTTCCTCTTCTATCGTTTCTCATTCACATTACAGAAATGACCTTTTTCTTTAAATATTGATTAAAATAAAATATAGAATTTCATCAAGAGGTTCCAATGCTTCTTGGGCATACAACACTAGAACACAAAACGTGTATTCGATAGTATATGTTGTGTGGTCTAGGTTCTGTGCATCGGACTGGTCCACCAAACTAGGTCATGACATTGGATTCAATCAAATTCTTTATGACTCCGTGTGTTGACCAGGAAATGGTGTCACACAATTTTTGGATTATATACTGTGTGGCCCAACAGACATGAAGTGTAGTCCCTTTGGGTCAGGGTTAGACTGTGTACCTCACACACGGATTTTCTGGCGGGAGACCATGTAACACAAAACTACAAGGCGTGTGGCCAGCTGGACACACCGTGTAGTCTAATGATTTCAGATGTAAATCTACACACAATGTCCCCAGGTGTGTACTTTAGATGGACGGTGAATGATATAACACATCTTGTAGTTGGATCTGCATGTCGTGTACTCATCCAAATTACACAAATTTATAAATATTTATTATTATATTATAGAAACCCTTGATACATGTATCGTAGTGCAGGTGTACAGATGAGACACAACACGTGATATGAGTTATATATATATGTGTGTGTGTTTAATTTAACATATGATTATTTTTATTTCTACTCATTAGGTAGTTAAAAACTATAATTCGTCAGGTTTCCTCCATGGTACATGTTACATACAAATATAAATTTAAATGAATTTATTTCGTAAAATTATCATGAATGGGAATCTTAAGAAAATTATAAATATGGTTTATGATAAAAGTATTGATTCATTAAATATAATTAATTGATTTGAGAATTATTTATCTTAAATTAGAATGATTAAATAATTAAATTCTAGTTTTATTTATGTGTAAATATCATTGCATGCATGGATGATCATGAGAAATACCAGGACCTTTGTATGTGGATGAATTCGTTTAATTTTTTTTATTTAAATTAAATTTGATGGCCTGTGTGCCTTCTCCTCATTAATATGTATGGACTATGCACCCAACGTTTCTTCCATGTAAAACACATTTTACCCTTCACCATCATGTGAGATAAAATCATACGTAATGGATTGATATCCCAAGATAGTGGAGATGTCTCAAGATAGGATCCGAGGTGAAACAAATCCCAAGGAGATACAAAGGTGGATAGGTAAAAAGTTTTAAACCCAAATCCAAAAGGCATAAGGTGTTTGTCCCCAAGGTCTTGCGTTATTCTATAAACTTCTAGATAAACTAGAAAATAAAACAAGCTCATGATCATAACTTTTATTTTATTTCTCTCAGGTTCATGGTTTATTTATTGTGGGTTTGTTGTTGCGATCACACAATTAATGAATTAAACAAGCATACAATATGGAACTAAAATATGACCAGTTTATGTGTAAATATTATCATAGAAAAGGTTAATCAATTAAATATATCCCACTTAATATTAAAATGAATGTAACAATGATAATAAAATGTAAATTTATGAATAAGGATAAAATCCTTCAAAGAAATATTATGTCAGTATAACCTTCCATAATCCTTGTTAGAATCTAACCACAGTTAAAGTGCTTGACCAACCCTAGTTGGGGTGATTTAATTTTTAGGGATTTATAATTCAATGTTTTGGGTTTACATGACTTAGTTCACATCACGGTCGGACTACCATAGTACGAGTTGGTGTGACCTAGAGGAAAAGGTTGAGGAAATCCAAAATAAAAGGATTTAATGATTGGGGAGTCCACTTAGTGGATATTGGAACTAAGAGTTAATGTAGTTGGAATATGGAATTACTACCTAAACCCTTCAGGATTCTTATCCAACCCATATTTGTGTAATTCTAAGGGTAATAGGGATCCTTTCCACTCTAATATTTAGGCAACAGAATATTCCAATGTCAATGTTGAGGGATATTGGAATTCAATAAAATAGTGGGCGACTAATAAGTATTAATTTATTTATTTTTATCTATCTTATCCTGATAATGTACTAAATAATTTCTCATCATAATTTGATGAAATGATAAGAAAAATTAATTCAACCATTTCATTGTGAACCACACTTGAGAAGGGAAACCATCTCAATAGAACCAATTTCCAAGAGTGACAGGGGTATTTATGTGTTATCCTTCACCACAAGAGGAAATTGCATATGCTGGAGGATCCTATTCCAGTTGCAACAGTAAATGTGGCTAATGATGAGGAACTATATCTATACATGAAACATATGGATGATTATAGAGATGTCCCATTCTTCATGCTATCAGTCATGTCAAATAAGCTCTTTAGGAAACACGAAAACACATACATGTATAACATGATGTCTAACCTTAAGGATAGATATCAAGAGGAGGAGAGAAAGAGGAGACATGATATCTCCAATGCATTGTTTAAAACTATTCTTAGATATTATGCACCAACTGGGCCTCATGTTGTCAAGATTATTGGCTACATTGAATGCCTGGACCACATAGGGATTATGTTCCCAGATGATTTATGTACAAATCTTATCCTATAATCACCACCCAATCCCTTGTATATCTTCATTTTCAACTATAAAATGATCAGAAATGAGAATAATATATAGAAATTTCTAACCATAACTTTCCAGGTAGATAAGGATATGGGGCATGAAAAACCTGCATTCCTTATGGAGAATATGAAAAGGAAGGAAAAGTAAAAGGGGAAAAGGATTCATAAATAGTCTGAACCCCCTAATAAACATCTCTCCCAGAAGGGGAATATCTAGAGGTAGGGCATGGAATGGGAGGTGGTATATTTATCATGTGGCATTCTAGGCTAGTAGAGGAGTAACTTAACACAGAAATGTAGGGATGCTAAAGGTGTATTCTTTATCATGTTTAATAATTCCATTTCTACACTTTGGGTATTTGATACACCATGTGGGGATCACATCTAAATTCAAATGGTGGAACCGACTATGTTTAGAAATATTTTCAGATGAGAGGTGGATCTTCGAGTATCCAATTGTGCGAGGTTGGCAGTGTTGGCCATTGGCGATTACCATTTCTCATTTCCACTGGAATGATTTTGGTTTTACATAACTTTTATTATGTTCCTAGTGTTACCAAGAAAATAAATTGTGTATCATGTTTAGATATGGATGGATTTATTTTCATGTTTGTAAAAAAGGGTAGTTTCATTTATAAGAACAACATATGTTATTGTATAATGCATTTAAATATTGGTTTGTATGTATTAAATTAGAAAAACTAAGTTTTGTAAATCGCTAACGAAAAAAACTCACATGACACATAGAACATTGAGGTATGGCATCACGGAGACAATCATGTAAATGAGAATAGATTGAAAATTATATTCAAATATAGTTATCTAAATTCTACCAATATAAAACCACTTTATAGATTTTATGCATGTTTACAAGGTAAAATGATCAAGCCTCCTTTTGGTGGATATGGTGAAAGGTCCATAGAGCTTCTCAGATTGTTACATAGGGGTGTGTGTAGATCATTTCCAGTAAAAGCTAGAGGTGTCTATTCATACATCATTAATTATACTGATGATAGGATTAGGTATGACTATGTCTACCTAATGAGGAAAAAGTCAGAGTCCTTATAGAAATTTATGGAATTCATGAATGAAGTAAAGAATTATCTGGGTAGGAATATAAAAATGCTTTGTTCAGATCAATGTGGAGAATATCTAAACCCAAAGTCCATCGATCATATATAGGTGTCTAGTATAATATATAAATTCACTCCTCCTTACTAAACATAGTGGAATGGTGTTAGTCATAGGAGGAACCTCACCTTGTTGGACATCGTGAGGTCGATGATGAGTCATGAAATCTTCCATTATGCTTTTGGGGATATGCAATAGAAAATGTAGTATACAAATTAAACTAAGTACCAACTAAGGTGGAAAATGTTATTCCCTCCAGGTTATAGATGGGAAAGAAACCCATTTTTTAACACAATTGTCAACGGGGATGCAAGGAGTTTGTTTAGGCCTTCTCGGGCAACAAACGAGCACCCCAGGGCATGAGGTGTATCGTAATAAAATATCCCAAGGAAACGAAATGACATTACCTATATAAGCCTTCAGACGATAATGTAAATGTCACTAGAAAATCCATCATTCTTGAGAGGGAGAATATACAAAAAAATATATTGGGAGAGTGATTGACTTTGACAAATTTGATGCACAAGATACACATGAGTTAGTACATGAACATGTTCCACAGGTCCCCATAGAAGAGATTCCAATAACACAAACTACATAGAAGCTCAGGAGATGTATGGGAACTTCTGAGATTTAGTTTCCTATAAACCCGGGATGGAGAATCATTATTTTTGGACAATGATGAACCTATCTCCTAAAAATAAGTAGTAGAGAGCTCAGAATCATCAAGATGGCTAGAAGCTATGAATTCTGAGATGGATTCCATGTAACAGAACCATGTCTAGGTTTTTTTCGACGAGCCAATTGATGTAATGCCTTTTGGATGAAAATGTGTATTTAAGAGAAATAAAGACATAGAAGGTCAACATAGCAGCTATAAAGAAAGGCTAGTGGCTAAATTATTCAGACAAGGGAAATGAATTGACTGTGACGAAACCTTCTCGCCATTCACTATGTTTAAATCCATACGAATCTTACTTTCCATATTAAATTACCATGACTACAAGATTTGGAAGATGGATGTCAAAACAACCTTCCATAATAGGACCCATCATGAAGATGTCTATATAACACAACTAGAAGGGTTTCTAACACCAGGTGAAGAAAAAAGTGTTTTGATGTTACAGAAATCTATTTATGGATTGAATCAAGCATCCAGGTCATGGGACATTAGATTTTATGAAGCTGTAGTGGAATTTGGTTTCATTAAGAAATAATGTGAGAAATGTGTTAATGTTTAGTTTAATGGTAATTCAGAAATTATCCTATTAGTATATGTTGATGACATATTAATTATTGAAAACTATATAACAATCTTACAATCAATTAAGTACTGGTTGAAAATGTGTTTCTCTGTGAAGGACTTAGGTTAAGTAGCCTACATTCTAGGGATCAAGATCATATGTGATAGATCCAAGAGGATGCATAGAATTTGTAAGGGTATATACATTGATCAGATACTAATGAGATTTAGTATGGAACAATTTGAGGGGGGATTAGTTCTATTGTAGCAGGGCCTACATCTTTTTAAGAAAATGTTTCCTCAAACACAACAAGAAAAAGATAGGATGATTAAGATCCCATTTTCTTCAGCTATAGGATCCATCATGTATTCCATGTTATATATCAGGATTGATGTTTCCTATTCACTGAGCATGGTAGGAAGATATCAAGAAGATCCAGGGGAACATCATTGGACTACTGTTAATATAATCCTTAAGTATATAATAAGAACTAAGGATATATTCCTGGTGTATGAGGAGATGAGAAGTGTGTCATCAGGGGGTATACTGAAGATGGTTTTCAGACAGATCAGAATTATCTGAAGTCACAATTAGGATATGTTTTCTATCTCAATAGAAGAGCTGTGAGATGGAAGAGTTCAAAGAATCCAGTTTTCCCCAATTCTACGGCAGAGCCTGAATATATAATTTCTTCTTATGTATCAAAGGAATCCATCTAGATTCATAACATTGTCCATGAGAATAATGTGGTGCCTATAAGAAATGATCATATCACATTGTATTTTGATAATACTACAATAGTGGATCTTGAAAAAGAACCAAGGAAACATCAATTGATAAAGCACAATATCTAGAAGTATCACCTCTTGAGGGACTTATACCAAAGAGGAGAAGTTTCAGTGAGAATAGTGTACACAGAAGATAAGGTGGTAGACCCCATGAAAAAAGGAATATCTCCACAGAAGCATGAATATCAAGTTAGATCTATCGGGTTAAAGGTTGTTATAAGTTGGCACTAGTTCAAGTGGGAGTCAGTTGGAATTGGTTTCCTATAAAACACTTCTTTGTAATTTATGATGAACATGTATTAATAAATCCCTTATCACATATTTATTTTTCTTTTTAGTGATAATGAATGTGTTAATGTCTTAAAAATAGTTATTTCACTAAAGGGTCAAAGTGGATCATTGTTATGATGAGAACCCAGAAATGCCATGCCAAAATTCTTGAATATATTTTCTATAGCCAGATGATTTTATTTGAGGGAAAAAATAATACAGGTCATTAGGGGTGCTGAATAATAAAATATTGAGGCACCTTCTCATTGTGTGCACTCGTGGTAATAATTAGGAGGATATTATGAGAACAATAACTGCTGGTAGGAAATTAAAATTTCATATTGTTATTAATTGTTCCTATATTTGGACATGTGTATTGGTTATTAAAAATTATGATAATTATTAATGGGTGTCACAACTCGCCCACATAGATGTATTGATGAAAAATATGATGAAAAACTATTCATAGTGAGGTAGGATATGTTTGGTGTGTCACGAGTAATGATGCATTAATAGATAACGCGAGAAAGGATTTGTCCCATTTGTTCCATGAAAGAAGTTGATATCTCAGGCCCTTTGACGGAACTGATATAGCCTAAAGAAATACATGACCATGGTAAGGAATGGGAGAGTTCAATTTTGAGAAGTCAAGGAAAGAATAATCGAGCACATGGGTTGAAGGCACTAGAATTCACCCCGCTTGATTCGAGATATCGAGACAATGGAATTATATTACAGTTTAATCGTTCATAGGAGGGGACGTGTCATTTATGCATTAACATCATTATATTTGGGTACCATGGCATGTTTCTAGACACTAACCTTAGACTTTGGGCTGGATCTTCCTAATTCCACTTAGAAAGATGCACATAGGGTCACACAATAAGTTTGTCTATGTATGTCAGTTAAATATTCATTTAACAAGTTGAATAACGATTATTCCCTATTGTGGTTTAAAAACTATTCAAGGATGTCTAATAAAATTTATTTTGACCATAGTTATTCAAGATAATATATTATGGGAATAATAATATATTTTTTAGTGAGTAATTTAGTGATATTTATTTATGAAATAAATATACACTATTCATGGTCTAATAATTCTGGTCGAGGAAATGAAGAAAATGGAAGAACAAAAATATACGTTGTGTATATTAAAATACACGCCATTTAGTTTTTCTAAATATTTGTAAGAAATAATAATATTAATTTAATTAAAAAAAATTTATGTTTAATTTGCTAGGCACATATCAGGGAATCATAATAATCAACTATTATTATAATACATGGGTTCTTACTATGAAATAAATGAAATTAATAAATAATATTTGGTAATTAATTCATTTTATTATTCGATGTAATTAAAATCCAAATTATTTTATTCTCATTATCTTAGCTATTTTTTTTGTGGCTGTGCACAATGGATCTATATAAAGCAATAAAGAAAATTGATAATTCTTTTCTGACAAGAATATTCTCAACCTATGAGAGAGATTCTCCTCTACTAGATCAATGAGACATCATTGGAAGCCTGTCTCAAGGAAATTGAAGGTGGTCTTCACAAGAAAAGGATCCTCATTCTAGCACCCGAAGATCCTTTTAGGTATGTCCATAGATAAGTAGATCACATGTGGATCACCACTAGAGGAAGCTTACACTTGGCTTCTATGATGTAAAAATAGTTCACATCATATCGAGACCATAAACATCAATGGAGAGAGAAAATTACATCAAGATAAATATCACCTTCTAATTAAATTAATTATAACCCACATTTGATGATCCTATCTATGGTTATGATACACTATTCCTTTCCTTCATTCTTCATTATTCTCAGAATATCTATAATTTTATTATCGTGATGATTCTATGATTGATCGTTGTTAATGGAAAAATTATAGTTGGGTACACCCATCAATGTTCTTCCACTGTGACTGAAACCTATATCACTCACAGAGGCATCCTGAACTAAACAAGATGTTTCACGATCGATGACAATGATTGGAGAGATTCCACAATAATAAAATGGAAATCAAATCCCATTCTTATATTATTCATGTACCACTATTTTCCATGCAATCTATGTTCTCATTTACAGAGTAAAAAAGAAGGCGATTAGAATCCTAACATACAAATACATCAACATTCGAACCAACACTATAGTCCCTGGCCTAAAAGAAAAAGTAAAAACGCTGAACACTATTCCCAAATCCAATCTCACATACCCACAGTCCAAAACTAGAACTAGCCACTCTAATAAAACTGAATCACGACCCATCCCAGTGGGCCCAGTGTCGTGGCTTCCCAATCCTTCCACCTATAGGATAGGGGATGGTTACTAGAACCATGTAGGCATATCGACAACATGGGAGGCATTTTTTATGTACCTTTACACACACACAAACACATCTCAAAGGCCAAAAAATGCAGAAATGTTAAAACCACTATGTAACCAATTCATGAAGATATATATATATCCCACATCCAGAGTACAGAAGGAAGTAATGTAAAGTAAATAGGGAAAAATAAAATCCCACCAACTAGAATCTATAACATAGGTGAATCATGTAAGTAATATTACTAGGATTTCTTCTTGAAAGTCGTAGGAGCAAACCTTGGTTTGCTAGTCTCACTAAGAACAATGTTTTCTTGGTCCATCTAGGACTCCATCAAAAGGTCAGTTGTCTGCACAAGACATGACATGTGAGGGAAAAGGCCATGAAAGGGTGAGTATAACAATAATGAATATGATATCCTGAAATCACAATGAAATTAAACAAATAAAATACTATTAGCTCTACAAAAGTATATGTATAGTACATATATATCAAGAACATCCATATATATTCTGAAAATACACATAGTATAGAGGTAATACACAAGCATAGTATACGAACCCTAGTAATTCCATCTCAATGATTCTATGAAGCACTCATCCATGTGAACACACTCTTGATTCTGATAGCACTGATGATGACATTTCGAGGGGTACTGCTCATCTAGTATCCCCATGAGAATGATATGATGATAGTTAAAAGAGTATACGATACACATATTATGATCACAACCAAGGCCATGGGATGATGCCCACATCGCTAACTAGATTAACCTTGTTATGTAAAGGGTAGACACCCATGAAGTATTAGTGATGTCAATACCATGAGCTCCTCCTAGGGCATGAAGATTTATGTAGAATATCACACCAAGCCACATGGGGGGTGGAGGTCATTCCAAAAACTGAATCTAGGTAGTCCTATTGAATGGATAATAATATTATGAGTAGGAAATGATTCATACCATCCTTCGAGGAAACAATAAATGGAAGAATGCTAACAAAATATGTCTGTGATAAGGAGTACAAGTGATTCAAGCCATATAGAAGGGGATACACAACATGTAATAGTGGAACACAATGTTTCCCTTGAACCTGGGTATTTCTCATATATACTGGCTTGTTCCATCAACCCATGTCGTGTAGAAGAGTAAAAACCATATAGAGGGGTTACAGGTCATGTCCCTATATCCCAGGTCCCGCCCAGGTACACCAGCTATGTGCGAGTACACTGTGTCAGCTCTTGTCATGTAGGGTAGTATAAACCATGTAGGTTGTCATGTAGTCTACCCTATGTCCTTGTACTTTATGAGATACATGATGAGTATCCTGGGAGTGTCCACAAGTTGTGTGGGGTGACACACATGTATTATAGTACTCATATCTTACCAAAACCCTTACTACTACTCAGGGGTGCCATGGACTGTGTAACCAGGTTTACACACTGTGTAATGTATAAATTTGTAGAATAACTGGTTCATCATTAATTCATCCATTCTATTTATTCGATCATCCTTCCATCCATGCTTCGTCAGGAAAATCAAATATGAGAATCACCCGAGCCATGTTACCACCGATATACAACTTCCGGATCCTTATTTTGATAGGAAAATAAGATTTTCTCCATTATTTATTATGCGCCAAGGAATATGAAACTAGAACCAACCATCATTTGATTAACCACCCCAACCACAATTTTACAACTGTTAATTTGTAACGATGTCAAATATATTATTTTGGATTGTTGTTCAATGAATATGATGCATAATGATCAATCATTCAATGAATCATTGAACCATGGGAAAAATTGGAAACACCACGAAGAATTGTGGATTATCGGAGAAAAGAGAAAACCAAATCAATAAGAGAAAACGTCAATCTAGTTTCCTGTTGATCTTGGTTCATCACCATGATAATGATAATTAAATTCATTGATAATCCTATAAATCATACCCATATCGCATGGTGACCGATCCACGATCCAAACTAATCATTAATTTTTTCACATTCATCAAATAAATCAATAATGGGGAAAAAAATTTGAAACACATTTCCTACCACAATTTGATTTGATCACTAATAAAGAATTTCTTTAACATCACATTTTTGGAGAGATCTGTCGAATTCGAGGTTTGTCGATCCTTGATTGGAAACTCCATAATCTATTATTTGAGATAGTTCTCTAGTGTTTTTCATAAACATCTCTCCCAAGGGTTCTAGGGTTATTCCGATTACCATATATTTCCAACCTATGGATGTTTTTAATGATTTTCGACTGCAGCGTCAAAATAATTGGAATAAAATATTTTTAATCCAAATATTTTATTCACTTATACACCAACAACAGCATTTACACAAATGACTCCTGTCATCAAATGTTAGTTCCAACATAGGGTAAAAAATCCACTATGATCTCAAAGGTGTCCTCATATTTCTAATATATGAACCCATTTAGAATATAATCCACTTTTTCCGAAAAACGGTGCGCATGTAATATTTATTATTTTAATATATTTCATTCATTTAATTTCATATCACCAGACCTTATAATATCATTCTGCCTAAGTGGTTGGTCTCAGAAATATTACAAATAATATTTAAAAAATTTACTCGAAAAATCTCTAACATTACACTTTGGATCCTTCGAACAATGATCACTGCTAACTGTATGTATAAGGTATGTTTTAAATTTTATTTTTTCATGCTCTATTTAATTTATAGGAGGTCCTTGGGTCTTAATCATTGATCAAATAATTATAGATGATATGTTCCTCTTGTTTTGGTGATAAGTTTTTATAACCATTAGCCCACCTACTTCCGTTGTGGGCCCCAGTACAAAAAATGTTTCTTTTTGTAATATCCATTACTATGTTTTTATTTCACATACCATGTTTTCATTAGGATTTAATTGGTTTTATAGATGGGTATGGATCATAGAAATGTGAATGATGACATTAATTAAATGATGAAAATCTGTCATCAATGAAAAGGAGTTTATATATAAGAACTTTTTTGATTAAAAATTATACACTGTGTGAAAATAACAAAAAATTTATTTTATGGTTTTCCATATTCTCTATAACATTAAACAAAATTCCTACAAATGTATAAAAGTTAAAATCTTGTAATAAATCATTTAGTTATGTGTTTATTAGGTTATGTGGTGTTATATTACATATTATATGTTGTATATTTACTTAGATATGAATTTATATAGGAAATTTTGGTCTATTTTATATTTTTTGTACTCTTTTATATGTGTTTTGGTTTAATATTATTTTTTTAGAACATCTAACTAATTGGTTAGTCTAGATGGTTTCCCAATAAAATATATATATATGATTTTTGAATAATTCAAATGAGATAAAATTTTCCCGAAATTTTAATTCAAGATCCATGGTGCTAGTCTCTAGACCCTAGGGATTGGAGAGAGCTCTTTTGGTCCTAGAAGACTAATTCTTGTGTCGTATTAGTGTCTAAGAAATGGTTTATACACATTCACTATTGAAAAAATACACAATATTTGTCCAAGATTTTTATTTCAACATTTGTATCCTAGACATTCACATATGAACACATTTTGTACACATAATCCCTAACATCAATGTACATGATATATTTTATTACAAATACAAAATATAATCTTAACATCATTTCATCCAACAAATTAGCTAGTGGTTAAATATTCTAATATAGAAAACATAATACCTACTTTATTTAAAAATATTTTATGTCAGTTGAAATTATAATAGTATGTGAACTCCATAAGCCCACCACTAATTAGAAAGTGTCTAACAAACTAGTGTTATGGTATCCACATAATTTATGGGAGGTTTTAACTCTAAATATATCGTATCAATTTCTATCATGAAAACTCATCCAACATCTCATAAATAAACCAACATCCATGTTTTGTAACATATAAATATATAAAAATAAACCCATTATACACTGTAATAAAAAAATAAATCTCAACATAAAAATAACACATCTAGAAAATATATATTCTTGAGAACTGATGATATAAATTAGGACACCATAATAAATAATATAAGCTTTAGTGATCCTTATAGAGGATACCATATTTATTATCTATACCAAGAATCTGAGATCAGCCACCATCTATTACTTTTGATCTTCACAAACAAAACAGTGGACAATGCATGATTTCACATACAAGGTTCATAATAATAACTATTATAGTTATCCTATGTAATGAAACAACCCCATTAATATCTATTGTCTATGCGCATCATTAATAAATAATCCGTGAAAAACCCAGTACTATAATACGTCATCATTAATTATTAAAATATTAAAGATAAAATCTTATCATGTTACCCATATATATGTATTATCAATTATCCACATATAGTTTATAAATATATAAAACATATCCACACTTATATAAGAATAATAAAATCTCCACGTGGTTTATATTTTTCTACAGACTCACCAATTTTTATATATAAATGAATTATACATTATAATGGATATGAGATGTTTTATATAACTGATATCTCTATTCTAACTACTATATAAATATATATATATTATATCTCATCCACCCCAGTATTGAAGAGGAAATTATTATTATTGTGTTCACTGATAGTAGGAGGCAGTGAATCAGTTATATTTTAGTTTTTATGTTTTCTTTATTAAGTTACAACCTTGCCCTTATGTTAGAATGATATGAATTTTTTGAAAATTTGAACACAATAAAAACCACATAAGCACTGTTATTTAAAAACATTACTACTCAATTTGACTATCTAGTCCTTGGCATGATTTGGATAAAATATAAGACCATAATGACTACTAGAAAACAATACTATAAATGTGTTTACATTATGAATAGAGTAAACATTCACTTAAATAACACTATATTCAATTGGAATTGTATCTGCTTCTCACAAATATAAAATATTTATCAATACATTTGTGTAACTGTAAAAAACCATCACCAATATAATTAATTTTGTTCTCATTGTGTTGCTTTTTGTTTTTTCACTCTTTGTTTTAATGAAATTATCATTTCTTATTTACATTCTTGTATTATAGTATCCAAGAATTTTCCTCATTCTTGTTTTTTTATCCAATTTAGTGTTTTGGTAGACTCCATCTCATGCCCATTTGGTATTCCGTATCTGATGCCTCATCAAATACAAAAAACAATTTCTGTAGAACAATTATTCTAATAACCTAATACCTCTATCCATCCCATTCTTCATGATAGGAAACCTCATATGGTGTCCTTCCAACCATTTCCACCTCAAACTATTTATCCAATTGATGATTCAATTTTGAAGTGCACCACTTCACTTTTAAAAATCACATACATTTCACCACAGTGGAATGATTCCTTTATTTATGAATAGTAGCTCTTATAATATGGTGAAAACAAAAAATCAAGTTCAAAAATCCCTCTCAACCCTTTTGGTAATCCCTCATGGAATCTTATTACCTTTGACTAAATTTAGGTCTCCTAAAAGATTAAATATTTATATTAGACGCGGTGATTAAAATCTTCTGCAAACTTCTTTATTACAAAAATAGAATTACGCTCTTCCTACATGATTTTTGGATCATTGATTGAATACCTCATCATTATCAACTTTGATATCATATTAAAAGAATCATAATATATTTTGAAAATATATAAATCTATACCACCCATCATTCAAAAAAAATTCATAGAAAAATTTCTATATAATGTACCTCTGCCTGGGGTTCCCACAAAACTTTGGTGGGAACATATTAAAAAGATTCTTCCAACAAAAATCTCTATTTTATGGATAACATCATAATTATTTGAAAAATAATCTTAAATAAAAATATATATATATATATAATAACTTAGGGGACGCCATACAATCATTCTACAACATATTCATTTCAGAAGATCAAGCATTGTACAAAAGAAAACATCAGTACAAATTGTTCATCTTATGTAATTAAGTCGAGGACATTGTTTGATATCATCTAAGGTTCATGGTTTGGTTTATTTACTTAATATCTTCTATTTAAACAATGAAAAAATTTCAATAATCTAAAATATTCACAAATGAGGGTCCAATACCACTACCTCTTATCATCAAACTCTCTAAATGTATGACTGATGATACTTTGAACCATCGCAACTCCTAATCATCAAAGGCATCAGAAAAAAATCATGCAGCTGCTCTAGTATATATTCATAAACCCCAAAAAAACTCATCCATTCAACTCTTCCTAGAAATTTGATATCTTCAAGAAAAATTTATTTTAGAACATATATAACAAAAAAGTATCACCATATTTAATTCATCAAACACTCTATCCTGAGGAACATGTAATAATTATAATATATTCATTCCAAAAGAAACTTATGAAAAAACCTCATACCTATTAGATTCATCCCATGTAATCAATATGGTAAAACCCCAAGTCATTATCCTCCAAACGATTGCCTATATTGGAAAGATTAAATTTATAAGGTGGTTTTATGATAGAAAAAAAAATTCTTTTGATCAAAGCTCGTTATTTTATAGAAATACTAAAAAATTTCTTCTTAACATCTTATATCTTGATCGAAATAACTTGATCCCTATAAAACTAGATGTTTGTTGTGAATTAAATTTTTTTTCCAAAAAATAATATTATGCTCTCACATAACATTATATTTCATACCTCCCAGTTATTTATATTGTATTCAATATCTTGATATTTTGACGGAATACCCATCTCCAGTAATCTTATTCTAGAGATAGTAGTGGAATACACATATCTTTTTATTTCTAATAGAATAATTGGTATTCTATAATACATGTTTTTGGGTGCGATATCATAGTGAAATTATATATAACTTTTTAAATTTTTCCAAATGATGTTGGAGAAAATGTGATTTGACACTCAGGTGAAACAACATGTATTCCAACATCATGTATCATCAATGACCTCTAACACTAAACTATTGGTGAGTAAAAGCAAATTACTATAATTCATCAACAGTATCTACTAAAATTAGTGTTTGTGTAAGCTAATGTTTATCATTATCTCACTATAACCATAGAGTGTGGGTGAGTGTGAAGGAAACAATTATAACACACGATCCACATCGATGTCCACCAAGTACTAGACTATATACATGTTAGGATGATGAGTATATAATTAATAAAAGTGATCAATCATTAATACACTTTATAATCCATGATGTCATTATGCCTTTCAGAATTAATCATTGAATGGATAACATATTGGAATCCAAAAAGTGGCAAGTGATAGTTATTTGATTATTCAGTAAAAATTAATATCTTCCCAATAATAAGGGTTCTTAGGTGTCAATATATTATTTTTATCATTCATATATTTAACATGAATAACCTTTTTAAATATATCACTTTAAGCCAACGAGCTCTTACCTGAGTGGTAAGCGCCCCTGCTTGGCATCCAAGAGACCCAGGTTCAAAACTAGGTGGAGGTGAATTTCTAGGTACTGTAGCAGTTATTGTTCTTTACTATAGCAGCCATAACTATTCACCCGATTTGGGCCTTCGGGCCACCAGTTTGGGCCTACGGGTCTCAAGGGCCTTTGGGCCATCAATGGACTTCAGTCCTTAGGGCCTTTGGGCCACAACGACCATGGGGTAGCCCTGTTCACACAGAACGGACCCCAGAAGAGGATCAGAGCAACAAGAGTAGCTGCCACCTAATGCAGAGCTAACCAGATTGGAATAATGAGAGGGTATGGTAGCTTCCCTCGGGAAAAGGCATGCAACAGCTTTTTGTGGGGCAGTGCTAACTGATCAGCAATGCAAGGTGGGGAGCTAGGTGATCAATGACGCAGAAGCCGGGGAGGGTCAGTTCAAGTGGAATGGGCCTACGGGTCATGTATTGGGAATGGTATTCCTCTGGTCCTTTGGGTCATGTTTTTCGAGTTATTCGAGCCTTGTGCCTTGGGCCTACGGGTCATGTATGGGATCCCCTTCAACCCAAAAAAGGGGGATTATCCATAATAAAATAAATAAGGTCTTTGGGCCATTCTGGCCTAACATACCACTTTAATATATCTGATCCATGAAATAATTATTTATATATTTAA
The DNA here is from genome assembly GCA_963277665.1 of Viscum album. Classification (NCBI taxonomy): domain Eukaryota; kingdom Viridiplantae; phylum Streptophyta; class Magnoliopsida; order Santalales; family Viscaceae; genus Viscum; species Viscum album. Next base: position 1,443,202,923 of record OY728159.1, read on the forward strand.
TATAATTTAACTTCATCTATAATATACTCATAATATACACAAGAAGGTACTTTACCATTATGATGGTGTTTATTTAATCATTAAAAATATTATTATTTCATTTATTTTGATGGTTCGAAGCATTAAATATATTTTCCAGTTTCCATATGTATACTCCTCAGTTCATATTAATTTGTATTAATATAATATAGATATATTATGTTGACCCCACTAGATAATTACATTTTCAACATTGTGAAATAATATTCAGTTTTAACATTAAAAATAACATTCCACATATGTAATATCTATGTACCGTTGAATTTATATATCATTATCATAAATCATATGATAATCCTCTTCCAATTTTATTAACAATAAATAAATATTCTTACATTCGATTTATTATTTTTAATATAACAAATTACATAAAACCATCACTTAAAAACACATTCAGTCAAAATAAATTTCACAAAGTCCTTTACTGTAACTAAAATGGAACAGGAATGTCATTGATAATTGTAAATTATTTACATCATTTATTCCCCTAAAATTTAAAAATATTATTATTTTTTGAAATAATAACCATAGATCGTTTCCCATTATTCCTTTACTAAGTAATATACCATCATTATTATCCAAGATAATCAATTAATTTTATCAACATAGTATAATGAAATAATACTATTAAATAATATTATTATCATACATAATTATCAACAATTATTTTGAACTCCCCTTATTAATGTTTCATTAAATCAATTTAATCGTATTACATTCATTAAATTAATTTTTGGTGAGTTGAAGGAAATCATTCTCCCCATCCCCTTATTATACATCAATGAATTTTTTATTATTTTTATAATTACAATTAAAAAAATTATGTTACATAATTACCCGAATAGTCTGATAATTTTTTTTAAAATGTATAGAAAATAGTTAAATTGGGTATATGATTTAAAGAGGAATAAAAAAATTCATTGATGAAACCCCATGCCACAAACATATCCACACACATCCTACCCTCTGTGACAACTAAAGCCACCAAGTGGAACCCACATGTGTCTATCCCATTCCAAATATCTTTCTTTTAACCTCCCTCTACAAGGAATCATCTTCATTTTCAAGTATTTTATCTTACAGTCCATCATCTAGGGCCTATCCTAAGTCATAAACCTTCTAATAATGATATATTTCTATAGTGGCTATCACCCAATATTGCAGAGACAAACCCATGTAAGGTAGAACTATAACCCAAACAACATTTTTAGAAATATGGAATCCTCCATTACATATGAACATTGTTCAATAGTTCATTATCACATCATCACAACCTCACACCACCAACACTAATTAACATCTTATAGTGTGTAATTACAGAAGGTAAAGTGTTATAATTCTTCTATAATATCAAGGATGTATCCACATGGTCCAAATATCATCAATTACACCATTATTTATAAAAAAATCATTATTTGGAAATCAATGATAGATGGTGAATGTGAATGAATAATTTATAAATAACATCACATAAGTTGTGAAAATGATTCAACTTATTCAAAAACAATTAGTTCCATATAATAAAAGTGATTCAATTAATTTTTTTATGTAGTGATTTGTCAAATAAAACATGTATCATGTGGGATTCCATTGAGCCAAATAATGATTTTCAGGTTTTTTTACCTTGGATGATGAGGCTTTAGTTATTTTCTCAACAATGTATATAATGATTCAAAAGGTTATGGATAGAAAACCAAATCCAAATGTGATTGAAATATTTTCTACTCATAGAGTGAAAATAAATATATTATTTAGTGATGGAGCTATTGGTTTGATTTACATTTATGTGAAATCATAAATCCTTCTAAGAGTGGATTAAAATATTGAAAAAACCAATAATTAATCAAATGAGGATGATTTTATTGTAAGTATCATGTCAATGAAATCAAATGCATTGGAAAATAATGATAATGAGAAAGCTTCTTCATCAACTACAGGTTGGAAAATGTATAGTGATGATTTTTCTTTCCCACATGAATTTTAGAATGATCTTTTTAGAACATCCTTTTATAAATTTGATCAATTATTATGGAAATAAGAATCATTTATTAACTCTAGAATTTGATAATCTTTAATGGTGTTTATATATTATTCAAATCTTGACCATAAGTTCTGATGATATTTTCATATAATGTTTCTTCTTTGGAGTGTTGAGATATAAATTAGTACACCTATAAATGACCAATTTATAATCCTTGAATACAAAAAACATTAAAATTTTGACTAATGGGGATTGAAAATAATTTGGGAAAAATAAGAAGAAGAATAATGGGAAAGTAAAATAAGTATAATATGTTAGTTTTTATCATCATTGGAGTTTTTTGGAACAATGTATATGACTCATGAAAATTGTTACACAATAATTAAATATTATAAATCCTATTAGTATTTCATTGGGATACCTCTTCCTTTCTAAATAGATTAAAAAACAAATATTTATTCAGTTAAAAGGGAGTTTCCAATTCAACGACGCATACCTTATCCATCAAAATAATATTTAATATATATATATATTGGTTAAGATAATATATATTTGTATTATAAATATAAACATCCACTAAAAATTAGAAAAATAATATTTCTAGGTAATCAAGCCCATTATAGACTTAATGATGATGCATGTTAATAAATATAATATTCTTTTCTTATGGAATTTTCTTTTTTAATTATCCCTATTGAAAAATAATAAATTTATTTTAAATCATATCATGGAAATCATATATGGAACACAAAAGACATCATTTACATAAAATGATGGGTAATAAACCCTCTAAACTAAAACCTGTTCCAAATTCCTATCAAATGAAAAGTTAATTTTATAAGAAAAATGAAACTGTTATAATGACGCATACCTATGCAGTACTCACAAGTATAAGTTATCTCCTATAGGTGTATAATACATAAAAAATTAATGGATAAATCCATAGTAATTGATTTTCAAAAATTTATAACTTGTGAATTATTCATAAGACCCCATGTGTTTATTAAAATTTCCTTCATATACATTCGGTATCCCAAATTGATGCTCCCATGCATATTATAAGATGTATGATATGTATTTCATAATGGATTTTTTCACTAATTATCATAAATATTAAATGATTTTATATTTACATTATTTTGAGGAGATGTATGTGCTCAAGATAGATTTATGTCATGTTATATTTATTTTCAATGTTCATTCATGCACTTTCTAGATGGATTTGATACTCATGTGGAAGTTTATATGATCAAAAAATGATTGATATATTCTATAATTTAAGTGTATAGTTTACCATGGAATATATAACATTATGGAAATCATCATTATGTGGGATACTATATTGGGGAGAAGATCATTATAGATTCACACATATTCTATTATATGACCATGAAATTTGTTAGCAAGATTTCAATGAAGTTCATTGAATGTATTAAAAACTATAATATGACTTATTGACTCTTGACAAAGTCTGATGGATAACGATTACTATTTGATGATAGTATATAAAATATATAATAAATGGAATGATTAAACTTATGACACCTTTTTATGACCAATGATGTTTACATTGTCTATAACAATGTATGATCATTAATGGACTATAAAATCTAAAAAACACTATTCAAACTAATGGTGAGGGGGAATGAACATAAAAATGGAGTATGATATGAATTTTATCTATGATGACTATTTCATGTAACAATAATATACATTTATTGATAAATATAATAGTCTTATGTCATCGGTTATTAGAGGAGGTGTCATTTTGATTTATCCAAGGCATGATACATCACATAATTTTGATATTGATGATGATGAAGAAGGCAAAATATTGGAGTTTGAGATTCATTATATTCAAGGGAATTATAAATATTATTGGAATATACATTGGACACAACGTCATGAAATGAAAATTTTATGAGTATCATACGTAATGGAAATTAAAGTAATTATATGATTAGAAAAATCATAATGAAAAAAAACATATATTATGTAATGGTTTTCGGTTGAATCTCACTAATAAAATATTCCATGAGGAAAATAAATTTTACACACATGTAGATATATCTTTACTCGTATATAAAAATAAATCCAGATTTCATTTATGCTCTATGATGATATTCCTCGAATAGATAAACATGTCTTAATATATCTGTTCATGCTAGGATGAAATCAATATATTTGTGTATTTGAAAAAACATTTAGGAGAATATATTGATTTGATAAAATAATTTTTTGTCTATGTTATTGATTATATGTTTCTCTATATAGATTATATTATGTTGTTATATGATTTTTTGGGAAATGATAATGGGAATTACTATATTATTTCTTTATTTACAATAAGATATTTTTATTTTAAAATCCAATCATATGGGATTTTATTATATATTTTTAGATGATTTTTTAGAATTGTTTTAGAATATTTTTTCATGATATTTAAATGAAATGAAATATAGAGTAATACGAGGAAATCTCGGATACATGGATCAATCATGTTTAATGATTAAGATACTAGATATAATATATCTCTAAGAATGTATTTTCAAATATACTATACAAGTAGAAACTATGAAATGAATTTTTGAGTAAATACTTGATGAAACAATTATAGGATATGACAACCCAACTTTATTATTCTCCATGGAAGAATGTTACACATGACATCCACTAACATGAACTCAATTAGGGACGACGAAGGAGGATCACACAATGTAAACAAGATTCCTGACATTTATAAATTTATCACCTACTACATCTTATTCATATAAGAGTATATGATAAATTTCATTCCTTGTCTATAAAATCATTCCTCATTGGAAATAAGATGCTGAAGTTTATATTGGGATATCAAAAATTAAACACCAAATCCTTTCCATAAATAAATGAGCATGTGAACCACACAATCCCTCGTATTTTTTTAATTACATTTAAAATTTCAACATCTACCATATGATTATCATATATCTCGTTATTCCATTACAAAATAAAACCCATGTTCCAATTAACATCATGAGAAGACTGTTTTGAAAAATAGAAATTTATTCATGTAATAGCTATAATGTTTGATTTATTTTAAATTACATTCATTTGAAGATTATTAAGGTTTTAAAAGTTATTGTGTCTCCAAAAATTAAATCGTAAGGTTTAATTTATGTTTATGATTTATTATAAAATAATAAAGGCACGAGTATAAATATCTTGCAATTGATAAATCTTCATAAAAGAATAAGTATTTATTCCTTGTTCTATTTCATATTTATACCGTTTTTTAAAAGATTCATAAGATACTGTCATGAAAAAATGGGTTTTTCATGCCATATCAGTGTCATTTTATATTATCATATTGTTTAAGTCTTATTAATATTGGAATTTTGGAAGTCGTGTAATATTTTTTCACATAGTGATGAATTATTCATGTGGAAATATACTTGGTTGAGGTTAAACTTGTTTTCTTATGTGAGATTACTTAGAAGTAAGTATGGATGAATAAAAAATTATTATGTATGTTATAACATAACAAATTCATTATATATAATTTTATCATGCTTCAATAAATATATTACATTATTATTGATGAATTTATTTTGAAATGGTTATAATTGTTGAAAAGGGACATGACTATGAGACTTATGCATGGGGATATTTGGAAATATGAATCAAGATTACAACATGGATGATCCTATCATGACACAATGGGTTAGATAGTTAGAGATAAATGATGGTGAAACCAATTATATTCACCCCATTTAATGCCATTGTCCAGTGATTACTGTAAACTATTAGTTTTAAATTGAATTGGTGATTTGGAACTATTAAATAGTTTTTGTGGTTTTTGCTATGACAAATAACTTTTTAAATTATGATCAAAAATGGATTCTAATAAAGAAACAATTCTATGGATGTATTTTTAAAAATAGTATGTTCTAGGTGGTTGGTACTTCTAAATTATAATTTTAATTGTAGAATTATTTTTATAGGATAAAAAAATGTTGTTGTGGAAATCATTGATGTGTAAAATAAAAATGATAAAAAATAACAAGATCATATCTAGAAGGAAATAAAGGAGAGTATACATTAAGATGTCAATGTGTACATTGAAATGGTGAGTGAATTTTGTTTTAATTTAATTAAATTTACGAATATGATTGAAAGTAAAGAGTTTAGTAAAATATTTGTGATTATTTCGTAGTGTAGATCAATGAATTATAAATAACACCCTTTCCAATTGGAGTTATTTTTTTAGTATAAATCCTGTCACTCCGATCTATGTGTTTATATTAAAATATATTATAACCCACTTGAAATTATGTGAGTGTAAGAGAGGATGACTTCTTGGACCACTGATGAGTAGTGGGATTATGCTAAATTTGTTCATCAAAAACAAGTCGAGTAGTGAATATTTATCATATTAATACATTATTGAAGTGAAATTTTTATATATATCATAGTGTGGGGGACCAAATTAAAATTATTAGTGTCCATGATGTATAAATTGATATAATTTTTTGTGAAAATGTTTTATCACTATGTAATATTCAAAATTTCTTTTTGGAAAAAATCGATTTTAATTCGATATGAATTAAAATTTCGGGTCACCCTAATTGAGTTTTACCTAATCCTTATAATTTTATTATTATTATTTACCTTGAAAAAAACCCTAGAAATATTAATATAATAACTAAAGTATCATTAGGATATTTAATTTTGATTATATTAATTAATAAACACTTATATTTTAAAAAAATTATATAGACATAGAAAAAACAAAAAAATAATAATTGTGCATTGTAAAAAATATTGCCTCCATGAAGTAATGTATTTTATTTTAAATATAGATATAAATTTTAATCCAAATTAATTTAAATGTGATTCACCAATATAAAAACACATAAATAATATGATTATTCTAATATTATAATATTTTTATTCAATTCTTTAACCTTGCTCACCCATAATGATACAACATGTACGTGCATGGCTTAGTTTAACAATATACTTGAACAAAGATATTAATCTGTATAATAGATGACTATTGAAACGAAAATAATAATAGTTTGGTAATTTGTTAAAAAATTCATGATTGTTTTATAGTTTTGGAATGTTTATATTTTGTATTTAACTTAAATTTAAAGTATCATCTTTTCCCTCTAAAATAATTAAAATAAGGTGATACTAATTGAATTTCATGAAAAAATAAAAATAAAATATATAATAAATAAATGCTATATTATAATAAATTGTCAATATTTTAATAAATATAAAATAACTATGTTCTTAATAAGTTATCTAAAAAGCTTAATTTTATTTTTCACGATGTTAGGTGCACATGGAGAATGAATTGGGAATAAGGTAAGGGTTTCTTGTGTAAATTTTTAGTCCCTTTAGGCAGACATCATATTATGCATCACGTTTTATTTGGGATGATTTATCTAATTCAATAAAATATTTTTTATCATTATTCTCTTATATTTAAGGATACTCAATTTTCTATTCAAATTTACTTCATAGATGTGGTTTCGACTATAATATATTAAAATAGTTTATTATAACAAATGAATAATTTAAATTTTATTTCCCCCTTATTTTATGGAATTCTATTATTCATCATTATAACATCATTATCAAATGATTTTTACCTCAATAATTTTGTGACGTGAAAGAGTTTCTTTGTCTCAATTCATAATTCATGTGACTTATTTCATATTATACAATTTATTACTTTTATATGGTACAAATAATACTTATTTTTAATATTACATCAGAATATCATTTTCAAGTTATTTTATGTTCAGTTTCATACACATATCCATCAATGGAATTGTTTAAAATTTCATTCAAGTCATACAGTCTCTTCTCCAAAAATCATTTTAAAATTGAGATCTGTCAAGTTTGATAACCCATCTATTGAATTTATATATTATTTCTCAACATTATTAAAATTAATTTCTTCTACTCTTTTAATATATTTTTAGTTTTTTTTCAATTTCTATTTATTTAAAATCAATGTTTTATAATCAATTAATGTGATTTTGTTTTTACCAAAATATTTTTAAAAATATATAAAATGTTTTATTTTTATGTTCAAAATTTATCTTCAATTGAAAATTTTCTGATATTAATATATTTTTTTGAAAAATTAAAAAATAACTTTTCAATTATGTTTAAATTATTTGAAAATATTTTAGAGAAAATAATTTTAATTTTTTCCATATGGGTATTTTTTACAATCAAATCACATTTAGAATTAATAAGCGAATGTATATTTATATCATCATTGTTGTTATATATAAAAAAATATCCATATGTTTCGAGGGTTTTGAAAGGTAATTATTTTTTACTAGTAGTTTGAAATATTTATTTTAAAATTCTATAAAAGATAAATAATAATTTGTTCTTCCAAAATTTATTTTTTTCTAAAACATTTAAAAATATCTTTTCCACTATGTCAATATCCCTTGATATATCTTGTATATGATCAAGAATATTATTCAAATGATACCATACACTATATTTATTTGGATGTATTATTAAATATCCATATATCTTTTAGAAATGATCCATCACTGCCTTTGTATTTCCCAATCATCCATATTATATAAATATGAGAATTCATCGAATGAATTTCTTCTATAGAAACTCAATATTTTTTCTCTTGTTTAATGTTTTTAACCAAGATTCTATACATAAGTTTATTGGGGAAATTACTAACATAACCATATATCGTTTTTCTAAATGATGCAAATACCATATTATATATCAACTTGATTGGTGGGTATTTACATGTAATGTTGCTAAATATATTGATAAGACCATATATCTTCTACGAGATTATCATGTTATTATTTTGAGTGATATAATTATGTGAATCCATTTGAAAATAATTTCAATGGCATTCTATTTTAATGGTTTCTTAATGATATGATGAACTATTTATTTCAAGTGGTGTTAATATATATGGATGATGATGGGTGAGGTCCTATATCACCCTCCAATGCATTGTTTAATGGTTTATGTCTCATGATATAAGAATCCATGGGTATATTTTAGTATCTTTTATTCAAGAATACTGATGGTGCATCTCCAAAAAATAATGTTTCAATATACCAATGGTTGTTTCGTGGTAGGAATATGATACCATTTTATGATTTTTATGACTATGTTATGTTTTATTTGATTATGTTTATTGGATCGTTTTGATAAACTATGTTAATTTATTTCATCTTCTATTCCATATCATATTTCATTAAACATTTTGTATGATCTATAATTTTTTTGGTATGATTTTATTATGTTCACAGTGTATATCCATATTCTAATCTTGTGTTGAAGTGTTTCTCTTATGTTTACCCATACTGAGCATCAAGGCACATCCATAATTTTAAAATTTCCCTATGTTTTGAATATGAGTGTAGCATATGAGAATTAAATAAGGAGCTATAATATAGTTCAAATAAGTTGAATAGTTAAATTATTTGTTTAATAAGTTTTATAAGTAAATTTTCCTCAAAGAAACTAAATCAAAAGCCTCTCTGAGTTATGTTAGATTATTTTGAGATAAAATAATAATGATAAAAAAATTTAAGTTTTACTTAGATCATCTCACTCAGTATAAAATTTAATGTTCATAATTAGGTTCTCTTAATAATGGACATGAGAGTTTCGGTTTAGGGATCCTTAATTTTTATTAAATGAGTGTTTACTTAATTTTGATGTTTTTTAGTTATTTTGGGGACTAAAATAAGATATATGTAGTGAAAAAACATATGGATAATTCTACAAATATGATAACATCATGATTTTTTGGTAAAATATATATTTTGTGGTTCCCCTAGAAATTGTACCACTATCTAGATATTGCAGATGAATTTATGATATAGAATAGATATACCTAATGCTAATAACTATGAAAAGAGAGATTGGGTATTAACTCGATCATCACCCGATGCATGAAAAGGAGGGATATCTAGGAACCATGTTTGATACTATAGAGGAGATATTATTGTTAATTCCCATTTTATCTATATAAAATTTATGAATTATTTGTGTATGATGTCAACTAATTAGTTTAGAGAACTAATTGGAAAACAAACTTGGATTTCCAAGGATTTAATGAAGAGAGTCATAAGTGGAACTGATAGTACCATATGTAAAAAATAAATGTCTAATAGGGGAATAAATCTTCAAATAAATGTTTTAGATTTCACATTTTTTTGATATTATCAATATATACACTTTGGTTTTAGAATTAGGTTAAAATAAGACCATGAAAATAATTTTGGGAATGATAAGTAAGAAGAACCATTATATATTATAACATTATTCAAAACTTATTTAAATGGTCAGAAAAAATATTATATTTTGATGATAATGGTAATGGTTAATTTATTAGTCTTACCTAATGTAGGGAGGGTGATGACACAATAGAGATTATATCATGGTACTCTGAGATGTTCTCATTAGTGATAGATATTTATTGAAGATATTATTGTATTTTTTAAAATTTATGAGGATTATGTTAAAACTATAAGTATTTTTCTTTAGTTTCTTTATTTAATTGTTTAAAAACAAATATTCATATGGTAATAATAACATTGAAAATTGATATTATTATGGGGTTATATTTTTTGGGATAACTATGAGGCAAAATATTATTAATGTGCATAAAACTATTTGGTTCAATATATTCTAGACTTTGAGGTTATAAAGGGTTGATTAATTTTTTACAAAGTGACTAATATAGTATTTAGAGCATTGAAATATATAATTTATTTAATTAAAATAGGAGGAAATATATATTTAGTGAAATTTTCTTTATTTTTTGGATTATTGCTAGTGTTTGACTTTAAGAACTTGTTTTTGATAAATTTAAGGGTCAAATATAAGAGTTAATTTGTAGAGGAAAATATGATTTATTTATGGTACAATGTTTTAAATATAAAAATTGTTTTGGTAAGGGGTTTTCAGGGAAATTATATTTTTAGGGTATATACATACTTGGTAACATGATTTTATGAATAATTCATGTCGTTTGAAGAAAGGCATATATCTTGATATAGATTAAGAAAACAAGGTACGTGTCATATTAGAGGTTATATCTACAATGATAAATATATTTACAGTTTCCTCAACTATATTCAATAGTGAGTATACAATTTTTTAAGGGGTGTATAATGTAATGAAATGATATTTTAATATATAATTTTTTATTTAAAAAAATATAGTTTGGATATATTATTACACATTAATAATTAAACTATGATAATCTATGATATTTTAAAAAATGAAAATATAAAAATTAATAAACCCCATTTTAAATAAAAATGTTTTAATAAATTATAAATGCATATAAAATATGATAAAGAATGCCTAATTTTTTAAAAGGTGTTCTAAAAAATTTATTTTCTTTTTTATCATATTTTTATTTATCATATAAATTTAAAATTTTTATAAATTTTATTATATCAAATAACCTTAATTTTTGGATTAATAACATCAATATTATCCTTGGATGATGTTTTTAAATTTTTATAAAATAATTCATTTTTAGTTAAATAGTGAAAATACAAATTTTGTGAAAAACAATAAATTCTATGAAATTATCCTAACTAAAAAATGACTAAAAATATTATGAAACATAATATATATATATATATATTAGTTGTTAATATAAATACATTTAAAATACTATACTGAATTTCTAAAGTCCATGTTTAATGATGTGGAATCTTGAGTAATATTATGTTCTAAAAATGGATTATTCTATTATATTAAAAATAAATTTTAATCCCTTAATGAAATTAAATCTACAAAAATTATTTTCATATTTTCGAAAAAAATGATTAAATTATTCATTATAGTATATTTAATTTTTGGGGATAACATTCTGATTGATATGATTAATGTCAATGACCATGAAAACGGCCAAACTGTTATTTTCCAACATTTTTTGTATACATATTGTGTAATTTTAATATTATTAAATAAAATAATATCTTCTCAAAAAATATTTCAAGAACATTTTTAGACATATCTATTAATACATAGTAAATCATAAAATTTGTAATAAATTGTAAAAAGGGTTGACAACATTTAATGTTGAAAATAACATTTCTCTATAAAATAGTTTTTCAATATATAAAATGAATTATTTTAAATTTAAATTTTATTATCTTTTTATTATTATTATTTACTTACAAAAAAATTTATAGAAATAGTAATAAAATTAATTAAGTAACATTAATATGTTTAAATGTAGTTATATTATGAAAAAAAACTTATTTATTCTTTTCTATATACATAGGAAAAATATAAGAACATTAATCATGTGTTTTGAATAATATTTCCTCCGCAATTTAATGTTTTTTATTTTTCATCATGATTTTCATTATTTATTTAAAATAATTTAAATTTAATTCACTAACTTTAATAATATTAATAATATCATCATTTTGATGTTGTAATGAAATTATACACATCATTAACCATACTCACCGATATAGATATAGAATGTTCATGGATGGGTTGGTTTAACCAACCATATGAATAATAATATAAAACTATATTGTAGAGACCCATATCTTGACATACATGGACATTACATTACTTTTTCGGAATACTTAATACATAACAAAAATAGACACCAAAGGAAATTTTTATATCATGATTCCAAAAAAGAATTTTATTTTCTCCAGTTGAACTTATAAACATGTCAAAAACTATATTTAATGTGGGCGCGCCACAAAAGGTGGCAAAACTGCATTTTTGAAAAATATTTATTTTTCCCGAATTTTTTTTTCTTATAAAATGTTCTAGAAAATGTGTAAAATGAATAATAATGTTATAAAATTCAAAATTTAGTTAATACTATTCATAACGGCTAGTTCATAATAATATTTTAATAATATATTGTTGTTTAGTAAAACCTGGTATTGCGTACAACACACGTTATCGAGGAAGGTCGCGATTGCGTATAACACAAGCGAAGTCAGGGTTGCGTGTAGTGGAAGACTCCTTTGTTGTTGCATATATAAAAATCCAAACATATTTCATTAATACATTGAATATATATATATATACTCAATGTTGCATAGAATAACAACTATCAAAACAACTTGAAATTGTGTGTAACACGATCCAAGATTAGTGTTGCATGTACTGTAAGCTAATACGGTGTTGCATATAACATAAGATAATCTTGGGGTATCATACAACACTGTACATCCAATAAATTAAAAATAATATTTCTCATAAAATCTCGGGGTGTTACATTCTACCCCCCTTACAATGAATTTCACCCTCATAATTCGTCGGGGTTATAAATGGTTGACTACATAAAGTTTCTTTAATAGAAACCCACATTGTAAAAAGGAATACTAAAACTTAATTTTAAAAAGGAAAGTTCGAAATTTAACGGTTACCTAGAATAACTCATCACTCGGTTTCCACATAGGAGAACATTGGTGAAAATATGGATATAGAAGAAATATATAACCATCATGATCTGATAGAGAGTGGTAGAGAAAATGGCTATGAAAAAGCCAATAATCACATAGCTATAAATTTGTGACGATCTAAGGTACCATTTGATTCATCGGATATAAGGGAACTAGGAAAACATTTTTGGTTTTCAATTTCATTTCCCCAAAGTTGAAAATTTTTAATTAGAAGAAATACTTACATGATTTTGGTACAATCTCATTATTGGTCGTTTCTTGGATAATTTCCACTTCATCTCTTAAAGAAATGAATATGAATTTGTCATTCGCGATGTGTTAGTAGATCAAGTGATAGAATGATGGGTCAATCCATGTTTCTCAAAGAAAAATTTATCAATATACTTAAGTCCATCTATAGTCAGATTAAACATATTTGGTTCCTAAAATAGACGTATACATCATATATCATACAAATTAATAAATTAAAACACATTTATAGTAACCAGGGACTTCCTGTAGGCCATTGGTAGGCGATAAAGGCCTATCGCACTTCGGTTGTGGGTTCGATTCCCGAAACCTTGTCCGACGCGACAGGTTGTCGCCCATCCTATAGGTTATCCTTTTTCTAAAACAATACTATTATTACAAAAAGTTATAGCCTTAAAAAATAATTTACATTCCAATATTTAGGCTTATCCAAAATATTTCTTTCGAAACTCATATTATAAAGAGAACGAATACTAAAAAGGTCATATAAAAAGCATGTGAATACCATCATTTATCCCTCATATATCTTATTGGTCACATTCCAATCATGTGAATACCATAATCATGTATTCCCTTGAAAAATGAATACCCATTGAACCATAGTGAAAACATGAATGCTGTCAAAAGTTCACTCTTTCCACATACCAAAATCCCAAAAATTCTATATACTCAAACCACGATATCACTTAGTCCTTATATCCATCATGAGCTTGTGAATACTGTAAAGACCCATAAAATTCAAGGGAAAATTTTTTTCTTAATTTTCTTTGGGATTTTACAAGAACGCAATTTCTGACGGCACCTGATTCTGAGGCCCGGTGTGCCCAGAATCTATATCCAAAGTTTATCTCGAGTACGTTTAGTGAACGAACAAGCGAGTTTTCCGAACTTTTGAATGGGTGATCGGAATTGAAATCTGAGGCTACCGATGAAACAGGAGTGTCGGTAATTACTTAGGATCACCTTTTTTGAAGGTGCTTTTGCTTAGGAGAAGTTGTTAATTTTGTGGTTTTAGTGAGGAATAAATAAAATTATATTACAATTTTATTTATTTTCCTCTAGGTATTTATAACCTAAGTAAGGGGGTTGGTGGTGGGACCCACATGTTGTTAACCGACCATGAGAGGATAAAGGTGGGGTGGGGCCCACACAAGCACAACCCCGCTTATTCATTAACTCCAAAACCCCCATTAATTGTGAGACCACTCAACTCCCCCTATCTCTTCTTTTATCATGCGAACTCACTTAATTAATTAAGTGAGTTATGTGTTTGATTTTGAAAAATTGAAATGCTTGGCTTGATGTAATAAAATAAGATAAGTCTTATTTTATTTGGGAGGGATGGTTGTTGTGTATGGAGATTGGGGAGATAGAACTCTTTTCTCTGGAGAAGAACTCCATCCTCCAGCAAAGAGCATCAATCCTTCCGTGAAGAACTTCATCCTCCCGCACTATGTTGTGTTGGATGTAGATGACAGACAGCGCTGATCGTGGTTGAGGCTTATGGAACAAGTTGGTACCTGGAGGTGGACCACTGGGCGGGACATACACGGAGCGGAAGGCTGGAACCGTGGAGCTGAGGAGGCTATATGTACCCACCCTTCAGGTGGGGCATCTAGTGGACAGCTCGCCATTGCTGCTTTACATTCAATTGTTGTACTTCTTTTCATTTGTACCTTACTTTCTATTTGGGTTTGTATTCTGGCCCACTTACTTATCCGCAATACTTTTGTACCCAGTTTTACTTAGTGTTTAATTCTTCTTGCTTACTCTATGGTGTTTGTTTACTTTATAAAGCCACTTTATTTCCCCTTTTTTGAGATTTATGCCTTGGTGCTAGTCGCCAACCCCTAGCCTATGGGAGGCGGGCTTGGGGTAGTCACGGCATGGGTCCAGAGGACGGGTCATGAAAAATTGGTATCAAAGGAGTTCAGTTCTACTGTAGAACACATGACTCTGATCTTTCTTCTATGTGAAGCAATAGTGTTAAGGGTATTGTGTGTGGTTATCAGTCCATGGAGTCCAGTGTTGGTGAGGTGGCTGACGTATCTGTACACCAGGACCTTGAATTCTGATTTCTGACTCAATGCATGAAAAAATTGATTGCATGTGTGTTTCGAATGTTTTATTTGTGATTACTTTGTGTCAGCTTACCAGGTATATTGTTCTGACTGTGGCACACTTGTTTCTTTTTAGGATGGCCCCATGACAGTAACCAGCTAGGGTTCCAAGCTTTGTGTGAGAAGACAGCCCACCGAGCTATGAGGCCTTAGTGCAGGGACCTTTTTCAGCAGAGGCACTAGCGGTACCACTACCCGCTGAGCAACTGATTCCACCAGACCCGACCACTGAGAGTGCACGTTGCCTTTGTGCACTGCACGAGTTTCAGCATCAGAGACCGCCCAGGTTCCATGGGGAGACATACCCTTAGGCAGTCGAGGATTGGCTGGAGGCGGTTGTTCGTGTTTTCAGATTAGTGGGGACACCAACTGACCTCAGGTTGATCCTCGCAGTGATCCTCCTGCACGCGGTAGCAGGAAGATGATGGAGCATGATGCTCCAAGTGCAGGACGAGGCATCTATCTTCTGGACGGACTTTGAGAGACTCTTTTGCTCAGCATTCTTCCCAGCCAACCTCCGTTCGGTTCGCATCTAGGATCTTCTACAGCTGTGGTAGGGAAGCATGACGGTCTCCCAGTACTCAATGAGATTTACCAATCTCTCGCGCTATTCGACAGACTTGGTACGGGACCCATTCCTTTAGGCCTTGACCTTCAAACATGGACTAAGGAATGATATCAGGGCATCGATGATCTCCCTCATAATTCCGACACAGGCAAGAGTACTGGAGTGATATCTTCTCATATAAGCTTTCTTGCTGAGCCTACGCCAGCAGCGAGACCTACCGCAGGGCGGCACATAGCAGAGTCGTCTGCAGTTGGAAGTCAAGGGATGTCACAGGGGTCCAGGCATACCGGACCATCAGGAAGACGACCTTGGGACACGGGCTCGGAGGTGCGGGGCACATGGCGCAGTGCAGCCTTCTGAGGAGCATGCAGTGCTAGGCATGCGATGGGCAGGGCCACATGGCTCGTGACTGCCCAACCCGCCATGTAGAGGAGCAGCAGACGGTTGATGGGCCACCCAGGTAGAGGAAGAGTGTCAACCGTGGCTATCCACCGAGAGCAGGCGGATGAGGCAGGGGTGCTGGCCGAGAAGAAGGTGGTGGGAGACGATTTGAGGCTTTACCACCACCACCACCAGGATGTCCACCGAGACCACAGGGAGCTGGCGGGTAGAGACAGGCTCAGCTTCAGGCCGGGGAGGCCTATGACCAAGGCGCGCCAGAGATGATTTGAGGTACTATCTGTGTCTACTCCACCATTGTTTAAGTTCTTATAACCATAGGAGCGAGTCATTCTTTTATTTCTGCTGCCATTGTTCAGAGCTCGGAGATTCTGACAGAGTTGTTGGCTCGATCCTTATGGCTAGAGACTCCTACGGGAGAAGACTCGATGATTACCCATTGGTTCAGGCAGTGTGAGCATACTCTAAGAGGCGAGAGCATCAGCTGGGATGTTCTTGTAGCGGCGTCGAGGCCTTAGGACGTCATCTTGGGCATGGATTGGTTATCTATAGTCCATGCTCAGATCGACTTTATTAGGCGCATGGTGCGGTGTGTTCGCACCGATGGGAGAAGTTTCGCCATCACCGGCAAGAAGGGATCCTTTGTAGCACAGGATGGACTCACATAGAGGAGAGGACATCCCATCACTCATCAGTTGGCTAGCCTCATCCTTGGAGAAGTTGATGTGCGAATTCCTAGTTTTCCTATCGTGGTGGATCAGTATGTGGATGTTTTCCGTAACGACGTTCCTGGACTACCTCCTCGCAGAGAGGTAGACTTTTATATTGACTTGTACCCCAGAAAAGCCCCGATATCCTCTCCATCAAATTGGATGGCCCCGGCTGAGCTTCGTGAGCTACAGGTACAGTTGGAGGACTTGCAGGGCAAGGTATTCATCCGACCCAGTGTTTCACCTAGGGCTTCCCTAATATTATTTTCCAAGAAGGCGAACGACAGCTTGGGACTTTGTGTCGACTATCGTCGCCTGAACCAGGAGACCGTGAGGAACAACTTTCAACTGCCGAGGATTGACGACCACTTCTATCAGCTTAAGGGAGAACGGTGGTTCTTGAAAATAGACCTCAGATCAGGTTATCAATAGCTCAGAGTTCGGGACGCGGACTTATAGAATACAGCCTTCAGATGTCGGTATGGCCACTATGAGTTCTTGGTTATGCCTTTCTGCATAACCAACGCTCAAGTAGTGTTCATGGGTCTCATGAACATGATCTTTTAGCCATAACTCGATCGATTTGTCGTGGTATTCATCAATGAAATTTTTATATACTCGACCACTGAGGAGGAGCACGCCTACCACTTACGGGTTGTACTAGACACACTCTGAAAGCACCAGATTTATAGAAAGATATTGAAGTGTCAATTCTTGTTACATGAGGTCCACTTCTTAGGACATGTCATCTCTGAGGCGGGAGTTGCGGTGGATCCTGCGAGGATCGAGGTAGTGCTAGATTGGGAGCCACCCAGGAGCGTGACGGAGGTGCGGAGTTTCTTTGGGATTGCTGGGTACTACCGGAGATTTGTTCCAGACATTTCCAGAGTTTCAGCACCACTCTCAGCTTTGACGAAGAAGGGGAAACCCTTTGTGTGGTTAGACAGATGTCAGCAGAGCTTCCAGGAGCTGAGACAGAGATTGACCAGCGCACCTATCTTGAGGCTATCAGAGGAGGGAGTAGGGTACATAGTCTACTTCGATGCATCGGGGACTGGACTCGGATGCGTCCTGATGTAGGAGCGGGCAATGATCACCTATGGATCATGTCAGTTGAGGCAGCATGAGAAGAACTACGCTACCCATGACCTGGAGTTAACAACAGTGATCTTCGCTCTGAAGATGTGGCGACACTACCTGATGGGAGAGCGCTTTACATTCTACTCTGACCACAAGAGTCTCTGGTACATCATCTCGCAGAAGGACCTGAATTGGAGACAGCAGCAATGGCTCGAGTTCCTCCAGGACTATGACTATGAGATATTCTATACTATTGGAAAGGGGAATGTAGTAGTCGATGCTCTCACCAGGAGGACGTGCATACAGCTACTCGGGGAGGCGACGGATAAACTAGCCACTTTGATGATATCCTTCATGGATAGAGATGGAGAAACCTTTCTTCAGTCACTCATAGTCACTCCTCCACTACTGCAGTGGGTCAGAGAGGCACAACATGGGGATGCTGACTATGAGACACGATGTGCACAGATATTCTCAGGGTAGGCAGCTGATGGATTCTCTATAGGAGGAGAGCACGTCTTCCTTTTTAGAGGACGTACCATGGTACCAGCAACTTTACAGGAGGAGGTGCGTGGGGAGTTTTACACATCCCCTTTAGCGGTACATCCAGGAGTGCTGAAGATGTACCAGGATTTCAGACGACATCACTGGTGGCTGGGTATGAAGATGGTTGTTGTAGAGTTCGTCTATTAATGCCTCACCTGCCAGAAGGTGAAGGCAGAGCACCCGGTACCAGCAGGCTTGGTACAACCCTTGGAGGTCCCATAGTGGATGTTGGATAGGATATCTATGAATTTCGTGACTGGACTTCCACGTACTTCAAGAGGTCATTACTCCATTTGGGTGACTGTCGACCGACTCACCACGTCGGCTCACTTCTTACCCATCAGAGGGCAGGTCTCAGAAGAGAGCTTGGGAAGCCTCTACGTTCAGGAGATTGTATTGCTTCATGGTGTGCCATCATCTATCGTCTCTGATCGAGATGCTCACTCTACTTCCCAGTATTAGAAGGGGTTGCAGGAGGAATTCGGGATGCAGCTACGTCTAAGCACCACCTTTCACCCTCAGACGGATGGTCAGATGGAGAGGACCATTCAGACTCTCGAGGACATGCTCCGTGCATGTGTCCTCGTCTTTGGTCACAGCTGAGAGGACCACCTACCCTTGGTGGTGTTCGCGTACAAAAACAGCTACCACTCCACCATCGGGATGGCACCATACGAGGCATTATACGGCCGACCATGCAGGTCACCTCTATGCTGGACAGACCCTGGGGAGTCAGCACTTGTGGGACCGGAGATGGTCCAGGACACGACATAGATGGTCCAGGTCATCCAGGAGTGGATGAGGACATCTTAGAGCTGACATAAGTCTTATGCTGACATGAGGCAGAGGCCACTGATGTTCAAGGATGGCGACCACATCTTCTTGCGGGTCTCACATCAACTTTGATTACGGTGATTTTTCTGGGGCCGAAAGTTATCTATGCGCTTCATCGGACCATTCCAGGTCCTCCGTAGGATAGGCGAGGTGGCTTATCGCATGACTCCACCACCTCAGTTGCACCGGGTGCACGATGTCTTCCATGTATCTCAACTGAGGAGATATGTCCATGGCCCGACACATATCATCGAACATGGGGAGTTGGACATTGACGAAGGGGTGACTTTTGCAGAGGTCTCGGTGGAGATCGAGAATCGACCGGAGCGGGTCCTACATGGACGTTCGATATATATTGTGGGTATCAAATGTAAGAATTAGAACCTCCAGGAGAGCACTTGGGATCGGGAGGCTCAGATGCATGCTCAGTACCCACATTTGTTCGCCTAGTTTATGATTTATCATTATAGGGACGTAAAGCCCTGAGGTGGGAGTAATGTAAAGACCCGTAAAATTGAAGGGAATTTTTTTTTCTTAATTTTCTTTGGGATTTTATAAGAACACGGTTTCTGACGGCACCTGATTATGATGCCTGGTGTGCCCAGAATCAATTTTTGAAGTCTAGCTCAGGTACGTTCAGTGAACGAACGAGCGGGTTTTCCTAACTTTTGAACTGATGCTCGGAATTGAAATCTGAGGGCACCGATGAAACCGCAGCGTCGGTAATTGCTTAGGTGCATCTTTTTCAAAGGTTCGTTTTCTTGGGAGGAGTTTTTAATTTTGTGTTTTTAGTGAGGAATAAATAAAATTATATTACAATTATATTTATTTTCCTATTGGTAGTTATAACCTAAGTAAGGGAGTTGGGAGTGGGACCCACATTTTGTTAACCAACCATGAGAGGATAAAGGTTGGGTGGGTCTGACATGATCCCAACCCCTCATATTCCTTAACCCCAAATCCCCCCTTAATTGTGTGACCACTAACCACCTCCTCTCACTTCTATAATCATGCCAACTAACATAATTAATTAAGTGAGTTATGTGTTTGATTTTTAAAAATTGAAATTATTGGCTTGATGTAATAAAGTAAGATAAGTCTTATTTTATTTGGGAGGGTTGGTTGTTGTGTGAGGAGATTGGGGAGATATAAATCTTTTCTCTGGGGAAGAACATCAACCTCCCCCAAAGAGCATCAATCCTTATGCGAAGAACGTCATCTCTTCAACGAATAATGACTCAACGACTCCGGTATCTCCACTCCCTTTCTCCTACGTGACAAGGGAAGAGACACCAACGTGGGAGTTCTCTCCAACAACACGTAATCATCCTCTTATCTATGTGATAAAGAGAAGACAACGTCTCCTCAGACGCTCTCCATCGATGTCTATGGAACCACACCCCTCGACGCCGCTTTCCGAAACGTTCTTCGACCATCAACTCATTATCAAGGTAGGGGTTAATTACTTTTTGTTTGTGAAATATCCTTTTTCGTTCTTCATCTTTATTTTTGGGCCTCTTAATATCAACTAATCGAGAGGAGGTTGAACTGCACGAACACGGCCGACTCTCCTCCCCCTTTTTTTGTTGTGTTGTTGCGGTTTGAAAGATTGCGGCGCGGTGCAATGGCACTGTGCAGAATCATGGAGTGATGCGGCAAAGATGTGCGGTGCCGACGAGTCGTGCCGTTGAGGCCGAACGAACCCGCGGCCGGAGTTGGGCCACAGCGAAGGGACGCGGTGCTGTCGCTCCACGCCGGAGAACCACGAAGACATCGCGGCCAGAGCGGGGCCATGGCAGAGGGGCGCAGTGCCGTCGAGCCATGCCGGTCGGACAAGGTCGTGGCTCAGTGTCGCGGCGGTGCAAGGAGGGGCGGCCGGAACCGCCGGCTGCCGGCACATCAGAGGGCGGGACCGCGGCGGAAGCACCGGCCGGCCGGGCTAGGACAGCCCTTTCAGGGGAAGACCAGGGGTCGTAACCCCCGAATGGCCAAAGGAGCAACCCCCCCCCCCCCCCGACGTGGGGGCCGTGGTTACTCAATCAAGGGGGCAGTGCCCCCCCCTTCCGCTCAGCTCGGCGTGTCCGAGCTGGCCACGCGGGCCGCACGCGCGCACCAGGCCGGGTCGCCCAGGCTGGGCCAGCCCGCGCCCAGGCCGGGCCGGGCCGGGCCACTCCCTAATGGGCCGGACCTGGAGCCGGTGCGGGCCGACCCAGGGAGTCATGGGCTGGGTTGGTCCGGGCCCAAAATTCCCTACAAACGAACATGTTCATTATTTTGCCCATATCTTGGGATGCAGACCTCTGATCGATGCACCGTCAGTTTCAATACGATCCTTGGATCGAGAGAGTCATTTAGTAATATTACACTCATTGTTTCTGAGAACTTTGGGTATGGCCAGGTTAGTTTAAACACGAAACCAATCGGGCCCTCGGAGCGGAAACGCTTAAAAATTGAGCTCCGGACATCCGATTGACGTGTCATCGACTTTGTTGAATTCTTCTTAGTGATATGGACCTTTTGTATTACTCCACTCGAGGTTTGGATACATATGGAGTGTGTTCGAGTTGGTTTTGACTTAAAAATCAACCGAGCCCCTGGAACGAAAAGGCCAATAACTCTCAGACCGGGCGTCTGATTGATGTGACGTCTGTCACGTTGAGTTCCTTTTGTTGAGACAGAACTTTGGGATACATCAAATATGGACTATGTGTCAGTTTATGTATTGAACCCTTGGATCGTGGAGCGGACCCTCCCAGAAACGATCATGTTGTGTGTGGAAACCCTAGAGCTGGTTGCGACTCCGATGAAGATCGTACTAAAATCCTCTGTGGGTTTAACGGTGATGAAGACTGCACTAAATCATACGTGAGTTCGGCAGCGATGAAGACCGTACTGAAATCCTCTGTGGGTTCGCCGGTGATGAAGACTGCACTGAAATCATACGTGGGTTCGACAGCGATGAAGACCATACTGAAATCCTCCGTTGGTTTGATGAAGATGACTACTGTTCTTGTATCCTATGTGGGTCTGGAAGTGTTTGACTCTGTTCTTTCTATACTACATGGGTTTGACAGAGTAGCTGGTCTGTATCATATGTGGGTCCGACAGCTTAGCTAGTTTAGTATCCTATGTGGGTCCCAACATAGATGAATCAGTGGCTATATCTGATCATCTATTTCACCTTACGAAGAAGTATACCAATTTGAGCTGAGTCTTTACTTTCAATCAATATCTTCGATATGATTGACTTGCTTTCCTCTGTGGATTGGGTTGTGTTATTCTGTGTGGATTGGGTTGTACTATCCTGTGTGGACATGATCGAATTTGGTCTCGGATGTTGGAGCAGAACTGGAATTGATGACTTAGGTATATTTATGGGAATATACCTAATTAGTGTTGGATGTTACTTCGTGATTGTATCTTTCATTTTTGGATTATCCTTTGTGGATTCTGGGAGACCTTCGGGGGTCTCGGGGTCCCTACAGAGTAGAGTAATCTCACCCCTACACGGGCTATGCCCGCACTACGTTGTGTTGGATGCAGATTACGGATAGCGCTGATTGTGGTTGAGGCTTGTGGAGCAAGTCGGTACCTAGAGGTGGACCACTGGGCAGGACGTACACGGAGCAGACGGCTGGAACCAAGGAGTTGAGGAGGCTATCTGTACCCACCCTTCAGGTGGGACGTCCAGTGGAGGGCTTGACTTTGCTGCTTTACTATCAGTTTTTGTACTTCTTTTTAGTTGTACCTTACTTTCAGTTTGGGTTTGTATTCTGGCCCTCTTACTTTTCCGCACTACTTTTAGACCCAGTTTTACATAGTGTTTACTTCTTCTTTCTTACTCTGTGGTGTTTGTTTACTTTAAAAAAGAAATTCCTTCCCCTTTTGTCGGTATTTACACTTTGGTGCTAGTCTCCAACCCCTAGCCTATGGGTGGTGGGCTTGGGGTAGTCACGACATGGGTCCCAAGGATGGGTCGTGACAAATACTGTCAAACATTTCATTATCTCCTTATCCCTTCATTATTTGCATATCATCTACATTCCAAAAAATATTTCAATCACATTTTCATGGTTACCATTACCATATAATTATTGAAAACCAATACCTAGATATTCCAAAATTCCACAATACCATAAATGAGATTCCATGATACTATTTTGAAATCCCATTACATAAAAACTTAATCATTACACTACATCATTTTCATACTCAACATCACAAATAGTGATCGCATGAAATTTCCCTTTATCCTTTTCCTTAAGAGGTTTCTCACGTTGATCATCATTAACCCATGGATTATGGCATTTATTATCATAATGCCCCATTTCCTTGCACATGAATCATGAAGTGTCGGTGGTGTGTTCTCTATAGTCTTTTCTTTATACACATCATGAGCAACCCTTTTTCCATTATATCGACACTCAGATGATCGATGTCCTTCTTTTAGACACTTAAAACATTTTCTAGTCCATTTAAGACAATCTCCACCATGATTCTTTACAAAATTTGAGCATAAAGAAACATTCATATTCTTTTCACCATTATTATGAGATTTCTCCTTGAACTCCATCTTCCATTTCTTATCAAAAATATGAGAGGGATATGTAACACCAACTTCCATTTCTACCATGATAGCACAACACAAAATTTATTCATATCTACTGAAGTCTCTACTACCTAATTCCCTTCGAAGACTTGGTTTTATGCCACTGAAGAATCGATCAACTTTACTTTCAGGTTGGATGTTAAAACCAGATGCATACCTTGCAAGTATTGTAAAATTCACTTCGTATATACCAACAGATTCAGAATCCTTCTTTTTAAGCTCAAGGAATTCTTTTTCCATCATTGTTCAAATATATGAGGGAATTACTTACATAAAAACATGTTCTTGAACTCATCCCATTCAATGGATTCAATTTCATCTTGGGGCCTTGTATTCTTAATTAGATTCCACCACTGGTCTGCTTCACCTTCTAAACGGTAAACAGCTAGAATTACTATCATGTTCCGAACAATGAATTATGGAAAATATCTTTTCAATGGTACTGATCCATTGTTCAGCAACAAGTGGATCAGAAGACCCATTGAAAGAAGGTGGACGTTTCCTCATGAAGGACTCAATAGAATATTGTTCCCTCCTTTGCTTATTTGGAAGTCCATAATGATTCATAGCTTGTGTAAGTATAGCAATATGATTTTTCACTCCATCTCCCATAACATTGGTTTGTTTAGGAGGACAATCATTGCATCGTCCATTACATTGATCAACACGGTTCCTTCGGGTTCCATCCATGGTCGGAAACCCAAAAAGTACAGTGTGAGAGGCAAAAATCATGCTAGGGAAAACATCATAATAATGGGGGAGTACCTTCAATATCTAACATCTTATGTTTAATTCTATGATTATTAGCACAATTCTAGGACTATAACCTTTATGTATACTTATCCTTAGGGACATCCCTAGAAATACCTTAGAAATATCTCTAGGGATCTCACTAATGTTTACGCATCCTAGTTTCCAAAGGTTAACTAATCCTTTCCTCTGATACCAACTGTAGAGAACCAAAGCTTGACGTACATGGACATTTAATTACATTTGCGGTATACTTAATACATAACAAAAATGCACACCAAAGGACCGTAATAGTTTAGTGCCTTTGGAAACGTGGAACATAATCTTCTAATCTTGGTGAAAGATCCTCAACATCTCCCATAAAGATCTTATTTTTTTATTACCTAAAATCATTCCCTATATCCTGGGGAAAAGAAAAAAATAAAAAGGGAGAGCTCAAATGCTCAGTAATGGAAAACATAGTGAACATAAAACAATCCATAAACATTTGAAAGAAAAAAGTTGAACATGAAATTTAAACATCAAAGTCTTGAGCAAAGAAATAAATCTGGGAAGCACGTAAGACATATGTCATAATGGAACATAAATCATGATAATATATAATGGGAATAAAACATGTAATTGTTGAAACCATTCAGCACATGTTATGATTTCCATAGTAGCCAAGGCATTTCTTCCAAGACCATCTTAGTGGACAAAGTCCCTTTCTGAATCGAGTTCACTTCTCATTTCAGTCCTGTAACATTGAACCCGATTAACTTACCATTCCATCCATGTCTATCTCATGAGATAAAAATCATTACCCAATGAATTGGATGGAGATATAGGTCCCACCAATCTCATAATGAAATCATTCTTACTTGTGCCACAATATAAACATACATCATTCATAATAACCCAACGAATAAAATGGGTTTCATAAACATCATATCATCATCACATAATACTTATAAAAGAAATAGATAACATTTCATAATAAGAAAAGTGAAACCATGTAAATCATAGAGACTTTATACATGAAACATACAAATATGAAATAATGTCTTCTTATATGGAAAATGGTTTTGATAAAACACATGAAAATAATTTTTGAGGAAAATATCCTTTCTACATAAAAATCATTTTCTTTTCACAAAATGCCTCAAAATTTTAATAGAAAATTATTTTATTGAAAAAATAACCATTAAATATTGAAGAGTGATCTTTATGAAAATAAGGGGTTATAAAACCGTATAAATCTGTTCATGCCGTATAAGTTAAAAAAACATTCTCCTCGTACTTTTGTCGGAAAAGTCAAAAAGCTCATCGTATGTTAAACAAAAGAAAGATTCCTTTCATAACACAATGTAAAAGTCAAAGGGGGTAAACATGACTTTAAACATACATGGAAGAATATTAAACACTTTATAAAAAATCAATTTTATGGAGATGGATGAAAAATATTACCCCAGTAAATACTTACGTATAAGCAATCTTGGATAAAAATGAGATTTGCAAAATTATCCCTTACCTTAGGTCTGATATGCTTCGTACATATCCAAACCTTCTGTATAATGATTTAAATAATGTCATTTACTTATTACAATATCATATTCATTGTTATTATATCATATATGGTTCACTTATGACTTTATATTACCCATTCTTTTGTAAATTCCATGTTAAAGCAGTATTTTGGGTAAAATCCTTACATTTATCGTATGTGTTTCAACTTGTTATTCTTTATATTATTACATATATACTGATTTACATAATTCCAGAATGTAAAACATGATTTATATATAATTTATATTCAGAATATACATATATATATATGATATATCGATAAATGGAATGAAATAAACCGTTCATGGAGACGGTAGGGCATACGTACGCATGGACGCTATTTTCGTTTCCTTATTGAATTGAATGGAATTAAGTAAATGACATACATATATATATATATATACATAAATAAATAATCATTATTATGTCATATATTTAATTATTATTCATTATATATACTTTATAATCATTCATGAATGGTTAACATGGAGAATGAATCTCATCACGTCGTGTAGATGGTAGTCTATATGTATGCACGAGCGATGATATCATTCCCATGATCGTTGAATTGTATTGAAGAGTATGTATAATATTTCAGAATAAATATTACTTTACAATAATCATATCTAGTTATTTATTTAGACTCTTATACCCATCCAAGTAAGGTGGTGGTCGAAAACAGATTACACCACGGTGTGGAGATGGTATTCCGTACATACGCACACGCGGTGATTTCATTTTCCGTAGGATGGATAGAAGGTGAAATAAGTTTGTTTCATATTTATAATAACATATAATTATATAATTAATAATTATATTATTACATTATAATGAGACAAATAAATAAGAATAAGTAGAAGAAGGAAGAAACTTGAAAGAATCGGAAGAAGAGATTACCTCTTCTTCGACGCACCTCCTTTAAGCCTTTTCTTATGGAAGTAAAGTTGATCTTTTGAGAATACCAGAACCTCCAGAATGTTTCTAGGGAAGTGGAGAAGAAAAATGGGCAGGTTTTGGCCGAGATTCAAGGCTCAAAAGGGTTTGAAGAGACGAGGGAAGGGGTTCCCTTTTTATAAGGGGGGAGAGGGGCACCTTTGGAATTTTTAAAAATATTAATTTATAATAAATCTAAACCCACATAAAAACCTCCAAAAATGCCTCATATCCTAATATTAGGTGATATATGGTTGTAATATTATCAAAAAATAAAATTTAGACATTTAGGGAATTTATTTTAAGCATTATCAACTAGATTTATCCTTATTTAATCTATTAAATTTTATTCGTGGTAATAAGATTTGAAATTTTAATTTGTTATAAATAATTACTTATGTGCTGTGAATTATCCGTAATTAGATAATTTATGACATTGTAGACTATATGAATTTTAATTTATAATTTTTAAATATTTTGGTGATATTTAAACAATTTAATAATATGTTATTTTTATAAAATAACAATAGTGTCAATTTTGACACTATTCAATTATTTGAATTTAAATAAAATCCAAAGAGAGGATATATTCGAAATAAAATATTTAATAGGTTCCTAACATGTCATAGTAATCTAGAAAATTATTGGATCACATTAAATAGTTCATATAATATTTATTTTACCATTTGTAAAACCATTTATCTGATATTTCTCTTAACAAAAGAATTACTACAACATCTTTGTATAATTATTAAATATACATATTTGTTCCATAAAAATTAAAAATTAAAAACTAGGATGAAGATAAATATTATATATTTGGTAAGAATACATTTAGTCGGATTTATCCTCTAAAACACCCAAATTTTAAAATGTTATATTTATTAAATTATGAAGGTGACAACTTTGACACCATATAAAATAAAATAATATAAGTGTCATAATCACATTTATAAGACCCCAAAAGGATATATATTCTTTAATTAGATGATTATGGTTTATATATACACTACCAATAAGTTTTGGTCAGGTTTGGGATTCCTTTAATTTGTATTAATATTTCAATAAAAACAATATTATTGATTTTTTACTAAATAAATAATTTCTGCATCATTAATGTATAAGCTAATAAGGTAATTAAATAACTCTTAAAAATTAAAAATAAATTACCATTATAAATTAAAACATTTTATATTTCAAATTATTATTTATAACCGAATTTATATTCTATATTACATTATATTAGAAAAACATTATTTATTAAAGTTTGATTGAGACATATTTCACTTTCATTTAAATAAAATAAACTGAAGGTCTTAATCACCTCCAAGTAGGTTATAATGGATTCTATTTCGACCCAAATATGACTTAGGAAGAAATATAATAATGAAATTGTATTAAGAAAAGTGTTAGTGTAATTTTATAATATTATATTTACCCTTAATTACCTGATTTTCCTTTTACTATAGTAAATAAAATTTACCGTAGTTACAATTCATAATCCCCAAAAATAAAATGTAGTCTATTAATATAACTTGGACCCACTGATTCCAAATATGGAATCCATTTTTCCAAATTCAATACACATAAGTTGAAAAAATAAAAATAAAAATATTAGAGTTGTCGAAAGAAAATGGGTTTTTGTTTAAAACATTGTAAAAGATTGAATTGATTTAACCTACGAATTCAATGTAAAATCAATGATAATGAAATACATTAGATTAAATTTTAAAAATATATTCTATTTACACTTTAAAACAATTAAATATTATAATTTAACCACGTAAATTATTATGATGAAAAAAGTTGTTTTTAATTAAAATATATCGTGTTTTTACTATTCATTAAAATATGAATGTTATCAGAATAATATGAAAATTTTTATCCAAAGTAAATTTGTATATCATGATTCCAAAGAAGAATTTTATTTTTTAAAATTTAACTTACAAACATGTCAAATACTATATTTAATGTGGGTGCGCTATTAAAAGGCCGCAAAACAGAATTTTTTAAAAATACATATTTTTCCCGAAAAATTTATTTTATTCCTATACCATGTTCTAGAAAATATGTAAGATGAATAATAATGTTATAAAATTAAAATTTTAGTTAATACTATTCATAACGGATAGTTCATAATAATATTATAATAATATATCATTTTTTTAGTAAAACCCGATATTGCGTACAACACATGCTATCGAGGAAGGTAGCGATTGCGTGTAATGCAAGCCAAGTTAGGGTTGCGTTTAGTGCACGACTCCTTTGTTGTTGCGTATAACAAAATCCAACTATATTTCATTACCATATTGAATATATATATACATATACACTCAATGTTTCATAGAATATCTACTATCAAACAAACATGAAATTGTGTGTAACACGATCAAGATTAGTGTTGCATATACTGCAAGCTAATTTGGTGTTGCATATAATGAAAGATAATTTTGGGCTATCATACAACACAATACATCAAATAAATTAAAAAGAATGCTTCTCATTAAATATCAGGGTGTTACATATATCATGGATGGATATGGGAACATTCATACTAATAATATTATATGTTAATAATAAAATAATGATGGTTTTATAGTTCTGAAATGGTTATATTTAGTATTGAACATATTATTAATATAACAAGTTCAATCTCTAAAATTACCAAAATATGAAAATAATGATTCAATTTTCACAGGAAAATAATAACTAAATATTTAATAAATCATTATAATCTGATAACATATAGTAAATATTAATATATATATATATATGAATAAGTATCCTAATAAGGTATTTAATTAACATAATATTATTACTTAGAATGTTAAGTGTATGGAAATAATGAATTCGGAGTAAGGTAAGGGTTTCTTGACTCAATTTTCAATCCCTTGATTCATACATCTTATTATAGAGAAATTTTTCTTTAGAATGTTTATATCTTATAAACTTAAATATTTAGTATCAGGGTTATATTTTATTTCATGATATTCAATGTTATATGCAATTTTTATTCTATGATGATGTTCTGACTTAAAACATTAAATGTTGTAAGGGTTTATGCTAAGTTAATATTCTATCTTTTGAGTTATAAAAATTTCTGTTGAACGCTATTATTCCAATTAGGATTTATATAACCTAATTAATACATTCTATTTTATTTCCTCTTTATTTTTTGGGTTGTACAATTCTCATTTATAACATCATTAACAAATGATTGGTTTGTAATTCTAGATTCATATTTCTTTATAAAATGTGTTTTAGGTATCAATTTAATATTTTTTGTGTACATACTATCAATTTAATATATTTAATCATGAATTACCTTCAAATCATATTATTTAATGTTCATTTTCATTATCTATCTTCATTCGTGATTTTTATTTAAATATTACTCATCCCTTAAGGTTTATTTTCCTTACGACAATTTATAACTGAGATCTCTCAAATGAGATAACCCATATTGGGAATTTGAATATTCATTAAATCTGATATCTCTGTCATTTTCTTCCTATTTGGATACCCTTGATTAACTTTGACATCCCTTTGACATGAACTAAAACAATAGTTTTATAATTTATTAAGATATGTTATTTTCCACATAAATATATTAGAATTATAGAAAATGTATTTATTTTTATGCTCATATTTTACCTTGATTGCACACTTTGTAAACTACGATATATTTTGGGAAAATTTTGAAAAAATCATTCTCAAATACCTTATCAATATTTTCAAATGCTATAAATGAAAATCATCTTAATGTATCTTGTATTGGTCATTATCAAAAAAATAATATCATTTAGCATTTACTTTTAAATATATCATTCCACTAAAATTATTATTTTATATGATACATTCCCAATAAATTTTAATGGTTTATAAATAATTTTTTTCTCCTAGTTTTATAAAATAGTTTCGTGAAAAATTATTTTTAAAGATCAAGGAAATTTATTATTTCCAAAGTAATTTTAAATAAAACTTATAGAAAGTGTCTTTAATTTAATCCATTGTTCATTGTTATATCATACTCTTGATCAAGGATACTCATCAAATGATACCATCAACCATATTTCATTAAATACATTATATAATTTCCTTATCTTCGGGTGGAATAATTTATGACTACATTTTCCAGGCCTAACCATCCCGTGTGTATAAATATATGTTTTGTTCAAATGAAATTACTCTGTGAACACTTTATATTTACTAAAGTGTTCACTAATATTTTAAATTTCAATTGATTTGAAAAATTATTAACTAAATTTCATAACGTTAATCTTTATTTTATAAATATCTTATTCCTTATTATCTTGATTGAATGTTATTTACATTGAAAGATACTTAATATTAGTGGATACATTTTCATTTTTTGGGGTTTATCATATTTTAATTATTAATTAATTTTTTATGTTATTCCATTTGAAAATTATATGAACCAAATTTTACTTCCTTGGTTTATTTGTGGTTTGATAAATTATTTATTTCAAGTTACAATCACTTGTATTGATGATGGTGGTCATAGTCTTATATCTCCCCCCAAATTCAAGTTTTAAAAGTTTGTATCTCATGGGATAAGTGTTTGGGAATATATTATAGTTTCTCATAAGAATGAATACTTATTTCATGTCTATATTGAATAATAATTTTCTATAAAAATGTTTGTTTCATAGTTAATTTTTTCACAATTTTATGAATATTATTATGAATATGTTATGATATCATGAATCATGTTTCCACTCTCTCTTGATTCTTTTTTCATATTACACCATATTATGTACCATGAGTCGTGTTTTATTATCTAATCCTTGTTGGGTATGTTTTATATAAATATATATCCTTATTTTAACCCTATGATCATCATATTATATCTTTTTATCATTCCTTTTAATCAGTTATATTTACTCATACTATGAATATGAGATCACCCTTTTCTTATGTTTATATTTCCCCAACATATGAAGATGAGTGTAACTTATGATAAGTTTATAAGGGATCCTTGTGTGGTTCAAATTTTGATAAATATTCACATGTTTTATAAAATAATTTTCTTATATATCTTCTCTTCATAGTTAGTAAACCAAAATTTTCTTATAGTTATATGATATTATTGTGAGATGAAATAAAAATTTTATATTTTTTCATGTTTAGTATGGATTATCACACTTAGTATGAATGTTAATTTATAATTTTTTTATAATTGAACCTCATAGTGTGATTCTTTGGTCCATTATCATTGGTTTGAGATATGTGGAGACATGGAATGATAAAAATATTTCCTCCAACAAAATTCCAATATTGTGGCTACATTAGATACAAGATATATTATTGAAATTAAGTATAGTTTTAATTTAAATGAGAATCATTTTTAATTCAACCAAGGATAATTCAATAATATCTTTCATATAATAATAAAAGTAAATTATATAAATATTTTACCAATTACTCTAAATTTAGGCTTAAAATTGGTTCTTGTAGGAAAATAAGTGGAATCTATATCTATGGAAGTTAAAGAAGAATAAATCTAGGTTATTCTAATGAAATTACATTTAGAAATTGATTTTATCCATTTTAAGAAGTTTTATATGACATTATTTATTATTTTAATGAAGAAATAGTAGTTCGTCAAATATCTCAACCCAAAATAGAGTGTATTGGATAGAGAAGATAAAAAAGTTAAAAGAGAAATATATTCATTATAAGAAAGATTTTAAAACTAAAAATAATAGTAGTGAGTGGATATTTATAGTGGGTTTTCATCCGACATTATGGGTACCATGAATCATCCCAATATTACGAGATGATGTTCTAATTTAAGTGTTTGATTTCAAAATGATATATCTCTAATGATCAATGAAATCTATAAAACATAGTTTTCCAAATAAGTTTATATGAATTCTAATGTTTCCTATGACAATGGTATCCAATATAAATTTTTATGTTGTTTTAGATATATTATTGGAATGATAAAAATGTAAAGAGGATGACAGGGGTGAATTTCACTTTAAAAATTGATTCTTATGAATGTGGAAAATTCAAAATTAAATGGTTTTGAAAGGATAAAGTGATAATGTGATAAATTTTATATTCAAATAAATTGTTATTTTTTATGAATATTAGAATGTTAATATTAATATATATTATTCAAGTATACATAATATATATGGTCATATCTAATTTACGATATTATGTTTATTGAGATTTAATGATATAATGAATAAAATAAAATTGTGAACAATCATAGTATAATAATGGAGTTTGGAAATAGATCAGTTACACCCAATGTCAAATACCCCTGGATTTAATGGTTTATGATTTTTATCTATTGATAATGTTGATGAAAAAAATAATTTCCCTTATAGTTATGGTTGTGAGTGCCCTCTTAAACATCAGTTGTAGATAATGATCAAGTCCCTCACTATTTTGGTTTTGATAACCCATTGAAGAATGGGATGAGAAGTGATAGGTTTTATAATACAACAATGTACCGATTATAATACTATATCTCTCAAAAATAATATCATAATAGATATAACATATATAGTGATGTAGAGAAGATATAATTTAGAGACTAAGAAATGGATTTGGATATCTAAGGGAACCTGATATTGCCATAGATTAAGAATAATTGATTTTAGTGAGGAGTTGTTCCACATGTTCATTGATGATATCTAAGAACCCTTATGTCTCTATTTATAGAATTCATCGGTGATATATGTCCCTTAGGTGAAAATGAGGAATTAATGTTCGTAGTCCATGTAATTTAAACCACAATAAATACACATAAAAAGGTCGTATAATCATCCACTGAATATCCAATGAGATTCTTGGGAATCACTATGTTATATTGACTTCGACCACCTAACTGGGGATCCACCATTATATAGTAATTATACTCCTTCTAGAATAATCACTTATATCCACACCATAGTATGGCTGGTGGCTCTACAATGGGGAGCCAATGCTATATGCAACACTCCATCTTCAAATAGTTCCACCGTGAATTCCATTAATTTTTTTCAATTAGTCTTCATAAATCATTCCACGATATTAAATCATGAAATAATATTAGTCCAGGCCATTAATAATCTCAAAAAGTAGCCTTCGAATCGACTTTAATATCATTATATAGTCTATCAATGACACCATGTAAAATCCCAAATGTTATACTAAAATTCACTGAAATAAAAATGTTATAAATAAAAAAGAGTTATTTTTATCATGATAACACTATGATAGAGAGGTACAATAGTATCAAAATTTTTATGATAAAAACACTTAAAATAATGAGAACTATCAAGATAATTTCAAAAGTGAGGGAAATATAAATTTATTTAAGACATAAATGATATAAAATATATTCAAACAATAAAATGAATATAATAAATATGTAAATAAAAAGAATTCCATGAAATACTCTAAATTTCATACATTAAAACAATAGTAAAACATTTATCTCTATATTTATCAAAAAAATAAGTAACTCTCTTTGAAGTACAAAATTTATAATTTCATTTCAAAAATTTCTCCCCAAATAAAAAATCCCCCTTTCATGTTCAATAAACTCCCCTTTGTGGTAATAAAAAAAATATGGTGATGGAATAGGAAAACATAAAAGTAAATATTTGAAGAAAAATTAACGAGAGATTTAAAAAAACCCAAAAATAATGATTGAAAAGATAGTAAAGGGAATACAAGATAAAGGGAGAATAAATAGAGATAAAATGATATGGAAGAATGAAAATTCATTCATCTGTTTTCCAAGACACTAATTTTTAAAAAGAGTGGTTATTACAACATTGAATGATTGAGATGTTTTAAAAAATATTAAATGAATTCCTTTGTATGTGAATACATACCGGGAAGTCATCTTCTAATTTATATTTTTTCAAATATAACTCAAAAACATTTTTAGGAGATATAAATATATAAAAACATTTACACATCATTAATCTTATTTTGAGATGGATATTTTTTTAAAAAAAATTATTTAAGCATATAGGTAATTTTTTTATAATTTTTTTGAAGATAAATATTACAATGACTTTAAAAAGAAAAAATTACACTTAGAAAATTAAATTTTTTTAAACTATTTATATTTAAAAATATGAAATAAAAATAAAATGGTAAAAAGGAACTTATTTTATAAAATAACATTGAATGATATTTTTTTAATACTAATTTAAAAAAACATTTTTATGATAATTTAGGAATTAAAGAGATATGGCTCCACCTGAAATGAATATAAAATTGAAATATAATATATATATATATATATATCATAGTATTATATTGAAGTCTTT
Source organism: Viscum album (assembly GCA_963277665.1). Lineage (NCBI taxonomy): Eukaryota > Viridiplantae > Streptophyta > Magnoliopsida > Santalales > Viscaceae > Viscum > Viscum album. The sequence continues at coordinate 1,443,239,048 of OY728159.1, forward strand.
TTTTTCTTTCTTGAGATAGAGTACCAATGAAATATACCATCATTAGATTTTGAACCAAAATTTCCAAAATTATCATTATTTTTTAGAATAATTCATTTGAGAAATAAAAATATAAAACCCCACATTATTTTTTTTACTTTTGTCAAATTTTAGTAAGATTATTTTTTTAAAAAAGGTATTTCAAGAATTCCATTATTTGATAATATGCAATATTGACTACCTCAACCAATCCATTAAGGAAAATTGAATTAATTTTAAATTAATTGAGTGATTTATTGTATACATTAATTTATCCACTCAATATCCTCATTTTATCGAGGAGTTCTAGGAGTAGAAAAATAATGATTATTACATTGAGAAGGGACAAAATCTTCAAATTTGTTATTATAAAATTGTATTTTCAGATACCATTGGATTAAAATAAGTTGAGAACCATTTTAATTTTTCACTTATTTGAGAAAAATAGATGAAGTATTTTCAATATTCCCTTTTATGACATTATAACTATACCATAATGACACTAATAAAGTAATATATAATAAGAAAAGTAAAATATTTTCATCATACACTTTCAATTTGTGAATTTTTCAACAAATAAAGATTAATTAATTCAATATATTTACATGAAGGTATATAATTAGTTGATGTAAATGAATATTTGTATTTCTTACAATATTTTCATGCTTCAAACAATAATGGATCCTACAAAATGTAGTCTCGGTAGATGTGATACTAGTCAATAATTATTATTTTTTATAATTGAGTGTGATATATTGAAAAATACATCCATTCTAAATCCACACCTCAGTAACTTGTACACTATAATAGTTGAAATTTTAGATTTTGATAGATTTTAAATTTATTTTAAAATAATTTGGAAATTTATATATGAAAAATTGAAGATTAACTATTGAATTATAAACATTAAAACATTCATTTTTAAAGATATTTTAAAATATTTATAAAAAAATTGCAAAATACTTATAAAATTGTGTTTTAATCCTTGGACAAAAAAACATTCTTAACATGAGATGAGTTTGAAAAATGTATCGTACCATCACCAATTATCTTATCCAAATAGTTGTCAAAAAATTTTAAATGGATTAATTTTATTTTAATAATTTGATTGAATTTGGAGTCATCAACAAACATTTTTCATAATTAATCACTATCTATGTTCCATATTGATTTTTTTCTCTAAAGACACATTTCATATAAAATAAAAAGAATAGAAATTTTGTATCCAAATGAACATGGGACTTCTATATTTAGACAATAATAATTTAGGTATATATAATGTTTTACATTTGATATTTTATTTTGTAAATTTTAGATGAATGATAGAATTTAGTTTGGCCTACTATATCATGCATTATTTTAATAACATTTATATATTAAATATATAGACTTTTTATAATAATTTTATATTTTATATTTTAATGAAACATTAATAAAAACTATTTTTGAGGGACTTATTTGGTGCAAGAAAAATTTGAGAAAAAAATTAGAACTCTTTTATGTTCTTGTATTTGAGACAAGAAAATTATATATAGATTATCTTTACATAGATTTATTTTGGAGAGATATATTTTGAGGCCATTAATTATAGATTTGATCTTACTAACATCCATATTATTCTGAAATTTTGAGAATAAATCATTAGTTTCCTTGAAGGATTCATTATACCATATTTGTGTATATTATTTTTCATTAATCACTTTCTTTTATTACATATTAGATTCCTTGAATAATGATGAAATTTCTTGAAAACCATATTCGAGTTGATCATGAGAGTATTTTAGGTATTTTTACTTTGTATTACTTGAGGAGAAATAAGATGTTGGGTATTATAAGAACAATATGTAGGGAATGAAATATTAAGAGGGGTACTAACCTATTTGTTTCCATTAACATGTTCCATAATGAAAAAAAAAACATTTGTCTCACATGAAGAGTATGAGGGAGTCGATCTCAAGGAGTCATTGCTTTCACATTGTGTTATAACATAAGGATCATTTTTTAGATTATTTAAATTATTTAATGTAAATTTTATATATGTGTCATTTTGGATTGATATGACCTTTTTTATTTCATTTGTAACTTTTCACTGCAAGTTCATTTTTTGTTTTCATTCTTGGTTTGATTGGAAAATATGTTTTCCTTAAATTAATTTTTTATTTTCTTCAATAGATTTGAAAAGTGTTATACTTAACTTCCAAAGAAATCATCATTGTAATATTTTATGAAAATGGGTTTTTTATCATTATTTGATTAGTTTTCCTTCTTTTCATATTCTCTCATCATAGTAATTTCATAAAACCTTAGTGATATGATAAGTTCTTTGACCATAATTTTAATTAACTCTTTTTATATTGTATTAAAAATAATTTGGGTTCCCAATTTCTTATATGTAAAGAAATAATACTTCTCACTAGATATTATGTTGAAAAATAATCACCACATTACATTCAAAAATTTAAAATTTCCATAAACCATGAAAAAATACTAGTAATTGATTCACTTGGATATATAAAGAATCTTTAACACTCTTCCCTACATAGGTCTCATCTAGTATTATTAACAATTTTTGTTCCTTCATGAGAAACCTATATAGATTAACATGTTCCAAGGCATATTTTAATTGTATAAAGATGATTAAATTCATTTTTATCAGGTCCTTAATGTAGATCATCCATGGATTTTCTATTAATCTAAAATGATTTAACATTATTTGGCATCCAATAATCTTCTTGTTTTTTCAATATGAATATATTCATGCATAACCATTTTCCAAACTAGTTTACTTATGATTCTCTGAATAACAAGACATATAATTTATCCAATATAATAATCTATTCATTTAAAAATAGGATCATTTGGATTTGAGTTTGATGAAAATTTAAAAATATGAAATATTGAAATAAATTAATATTAAAATAAATATTATAAAAGTATTATGAAAATAATTATAAAACACAAATAACCCATTGAATCCAATTATTAATTGTAGAATAATGGATAGAGGGGTAAATTTATATTAAAAAAATAATGTAATGAGATAATGTAAATTAAAAATTAAAAAATATTGAAATGATAATGTGAAACATTATATAAAGACATAAAATTATAAATTCGGTAAATATTAGAATGATTACATAAATATTGATTAAGAGAGTATGAATAATTAAATGATCATATCTAATTTATTAATTGATTAATATTGAGAATGAATGAGGAGATGTGTAAAATAATGATAGAGAAGTCATATTTTTATAAATGAGTTCAAAAATAACTGGATGTGACCCGCCATGTCTCCTCCCCATAAGTTGTGCTATATATTTTATTTATCCCTAGATCATAGAAGCAATCAAGAAACATGACACTAACAACTATTGTTGTAAAAACCACGTGGAACGTTTTTGGTAGACAAGGAACCGAACCCCTCAATTTTTAAGTTGTGGGAACATATTGTAGAAAGATATGATAATAAAAAGGATTTATTGATGAAAACCCATTAAAATTTGACTCCATTACCTCTAAAAAATATTTTTACAAAATAAAAACGTGTTAAAAAGATAAAGATAAGATAAATATTGATAAATAGAGAAATGTATTTGTTTTATTAATAGATATTGAGTTTGATAATGATTTGAAATTGTTTTTTTGTTTAATGAGTTATCTCACAAGTTCATTGATATAATCCAATCACCATTATGTCTCTATTTTTATAAATCATGGCTGTTGAAGATACCCTGGTTCAAGCCAATGATTTTATGGGTATATTAAAAATTGATTACCTTATTTGATACTCTTGAGATGGTTATAGATGATTTCATCTAGTTAGATGAAAGATCCCACTAGCTATTTGGTGAGACAATAGGGAAATATTGGGTTTTCTTTTCTTCCACCAACTGGTCATGTCTATTCTGTCAATCAACCTCTAGTATCTTGGAACCATATTCCCTTGTGTCAACTTTCCAATTGCTCTGTTCCATCTTTATGGTGCTACGTACAACACTCTATCTTCAATTTTTCAACCATGAATTCCTTCCATGGTCATTTATTGGTCTTCCAAATACATTACACCTTCTTAAAGAATTAAATAATTCTAGTATAATCCTTTATTAAGATCATCAATAGGACATTAAATTTATTTTTATATCTTAATTTAGTTTATCAATTAATTCACTTAAATATCAATATATGAGACTTAAATTCATTCAAATGAATGTATTAAAAACTCTAAAGAGTGTTTGTGATCATGAAAACACTATAAGAGAGATATGTTCAACATATGTGACTGCAGATTGGAATTAAAAATAAACCAAAAATAGAATATAAATTATTGGAAATATTGAACATCTCTTACTAGGGGATGAATAATGAATAATAACTTTAATTAGTTATACAAAATGTGTACTACATTCAATATTACCAAATAATAGGAGAATATCATATTTCATTTGAGGATTTTCCTCATTCATCAACAATGCGTGGATATTTTATCAATGATGAAGGTTGTTGATGATGATTAATTTCTAAACAAATAGTAATAGGTAAAAGGCTTGTTTTCCATGATAAATGAAGAAAATTAAGAGAACACCATGATATGAAAATAATAATTTCTAAAATTTCATTTCATTTTATTATGAGAATAAATATTAAGTATTTTATATGATTATTCTACCTTAGATTGAAGTGTAATATTTGATAATTTTTTTAATTTATAGTGTAGAATGAAAGAGAACAATCATTAATGATTATATCTTTAGAAAATTGAACCAAAAACACTTCCATTAATGATGATTTTTTTTTAAAACATGGATTAATGAATTATGTTTCAATGGTATGGACTTATGATAACCCATATCATTAATAAATATCATATCATGATTTATTATAGAAATACATTTATAATAATAACATCAAAGATCATAAGGCATATTGTATTTGTGATATTAATTATATAGTATAATAACTTGACCATAGATTACAACAACATTATTTAAAATAACCATAATGCTCCCTTAGAATCCAAAGATCATCTAAAATTTCATGGAGCAACATGAGGATGCACAAAATAAACTAGTTTTATTAAAATCATAGTAAGTGAATAATGAAAGAATAACATGATAAAACTCATACATGTTAGTCAAAAGGGATATCAAGGTGAAATAAAATGGGTGAGAATCATAAAAAAATACTGAATGATAATATAAGATTGTAATATCAAGGAAACATCGGAATATGGATACAACATAAACTTAACTACAAAATCATAAGTCAAGGATAACCACCAAGACAATATAACATAGTGTACATCAGATATCCTCTCATTCAATATAAATATAATCTCATGAGATAAAAAAAATTACATAATGTATTGGAGGGATATATAATTCTAGTCCCACCTTAATTGTTCATTGCATGTACATGCATATGTGTGCCACATTTATCACAAAACATAAGAACTTTTCCATCACTATTAACCCCACGATTAATAAGTGTAGGTTTTATAAATGGAAATAACCTATTAATGAAGTTTAGGTACATCATGGATAATATTATTGAGTGGAAAAATGGTATTAATATTCCCTACAAATATATTTGGCCTAAAAAATTTAAGGATAATTTATGCACCATGACAGGTGTACATGAATACAATTGGAAGTGTTTAATGATAGTGAAAGGGGGTATCTCATTACGTGTATAAATAATGAATGTAATAGGGGTGTTTAAAAATTACCATTACATGTAATATTATAATTCCCAAAAGAATAATACAAAACAGGTGCTTGTATATAGAAGGGAAGGAGAGGATCCCTTACCTAGAGAGGGAACATCAAAAATCATGGGGAGTTCTTACTATGAGTTTTCTAACACCTTGGGTAGAATCAAGAGAGGTAAAATAAGAGTAACATTATGATCAATAGATTTTGATGAAAGATGAGTGGATGGTTGGGTGTATATTTATATGAAAAGAGGTGGAGATTATTAATTTCTAAACATAGGTCTTGTAATATATTTAATTAAATAACCAAAACCAAAAACCACACCATGGGTATTACCATAGTTTAAAAAAAATGAATGGTTATAATAAATTTATACCTCTAGTAAAAAATATTTTTAAAATAATACCATGTGTGTAATATAATTGATTCATGTTTATAAATAATTAAGTTTAAAAACATAAACTATAATATTGCTTTTGGATAATTCATTAAGGGTTTATAAAATTGATCAAATAAAACCAATACAAATTATTTTAAAGATGGAACATAATTTTTATTAGGGATATCCTTTATAGTATATATGATATCATTTTATAGATTTTATGATTTAATAATACATACTGTATAATTTTACCATATTTAATTTTTTCACAAAAAATTTACTTCTATTGAGACTATATATCGACCACTTATAAAATTTGGGTTTTATTTTATAAAATTATATTTTTTATAAAAATTATTATTTATCATTAATAAATTAATAATAACAAAAATTATAAATATTATCATTATTTCATTGAAAATAAAATATATGAATTTTCAATATATTATTCTCTAAATACATTGAACTTTATTAAAATATTGAATACACATAGAGTAATGTGTGAGATGGTGAGATTTTATTGGAATGGTTCATCGAACATGGTTTGGATTGTGATCTCGATGAGCTTAAATTTCACTAATAATTTTTTTGGTTAGGTTTTAATTGTTGTATCTTATATTAGGATAGGTTATTGACAAAACCCCATGATTCTTCCTCCCAAGGAAGATTTGATAAATGTTCTTCATAGGGTATTATCATACTGGTTGATGTCATTGCTTCCTCAATTAGTTCTAATTGGAATTTATCAAAAATCATAATATTTTTTAATATTATAGGTCATTATACAATTGTAATATTATTGAAAGTTTTGATTAATAAATTTCATTTAATTATGACATGCTATAATGTTCCAAAAAACCCATAGTAGTGGAGGTGTTTTCAATAACATCATTACGTAATTATAGAATTATTTAATTGAAAATGATGTTTCATAAATATGTTTTCAAATCATTACATTATTTCCCATTCTAAAATTTAACTGTTAACATTATATTTCATACACTGAAATAGAATAGGGTACCTATATTTCATTCCCAATTCATGTTCCCAAATCACATCGTCAATATTTTGGTTGCACAACAACACTTGGACTAGGTGATTTCTCTTGTTTCATATAACATTGATTCCATGATATGTGATTTTCATTAGATTCTCCTCGAATAGAAGATAATTATACAAGGGTACCACGACTACATTTTTTATTTGGGAGGGATGTGGTATGTAATTAGTCAGTATGGATACATAGAACACATCAAGAACATTACATAGTTTAGGTGGGATATCTAGGTGAAAGGCTGCATATTTGTTCTGATCAAGTATCTAAAAAGGGCAATGTATCTTGGAATAAACATTCCCTTCATCCCAAGCATCATGACTTTCTACAATGGTGATATACAAGGGAATAATTTATTTATAACAAAGAATTCTTGATTTTATCGATCATTGAATACATAGAATTTTAGTTTTTTCCATGGATTTATTATGATGTTGAATTGTGAGAACCTTCCCAATGATTTAGTAGACAATATTGGGTCCCATTAGTTTCAAATCCCCAACATCATCATAGAATTTCATATTCTGACATCGAATCTCATATAGAGTCTCATAAGTTTCATTTGAATTCCAAAATCAAAATGGTTATTATATGAGAACTCCATGAGTGATATGTACTTATCCCCACATTCTAGGAAATCCATTAAATATGATCTCAACATAAAATCTACATTTTTAATTGTTATCTCAGACTAACCAATCATATGAGTCTGATACTTAACACTAATGATTTTCATTCTAAAAATCACTTTATGAAAAATTCTCTTGAACCATATGGTAATCCTTGAATCTTGATCATAAACAATAGAGAATAAATCCCCATTAAATCTTACCACTTCACATTGGTATATCATAGTGATTATATCAAAAGAAAAATATTCCTAAATATTAATGAAATGTGTGAATTTTTATGGTTAATGACTATTACCCAGATGGAGTTTTTTTTATGTATCTTGGGGAGTTTTTCGATGAAATCTGTGTTAATTCTTTACCATTTTAATAGTTGTATAGGAAATAGTTTCATCATTTCCTTATACTTAATTCCTTCAGTCTGACTTGTTAGCACGTCTAGTATCATGATACAAATCCTATATTCTCGCACTTATTTTTTACCCCAAAATAAGATTTACATCAGATATGATTATATCTTAGTGATTCTTGGAAGAATAATTAATGATTCTCTATATGAATGATCTAGAATTTCCATATTTATTTATATTTTGTACAGGAACTATATCTAGGTTCCATTCTATATAACTTCATATTCAATAATATTTTATTCTATAATATTCACTAGCTTCTTCTATATAACCTAAACATCTTTTTTAGCCTCTAGGATCTTACCAAGAATCGATGACTAAGCTGTTATTTGAGAATGGTAGAATGAGGATACTATTATTTTTTCCAATTTATTTTTTAATGTCAAATAATATTATATCCATTTTAATCCTCATCATGGATATTTTTAAGAATCATTTCTACTCTGATCATCTACAACTTTTCTCCCCATTACAAAATGGTAATAAAATGAATAATCATAATCCTTTGTCAACTCTAACCACCTTCAATGGAACATATTACTATTATTTTTGTATAAATATAAACTTGAAGATTTTATGATTCATATATATGTCAAAATTCTATCCATAGAGACATGGTCACAAAACCATTATGGTTAAGATAATTATATCAATTTCAAAAATATGTATTGGTTATATTTTCTAATGGATATTAATTTTAATATATAGATATGTAATTACTTAATCATATTTCATTAATAGATAATCTGATACCTTTTTGGATGTATTTTTTCTCATCATAAATACTTCCCACTAATGGCAAATGTGAGCAATGGTGCAGTTATTAGCCTATTCATTAACACTATGAATCTCTCTTCTTATTTATTAGACAAGGAAAATATGATTTCAATCTGAGTTAACATGGTTAGTGGGCTGGAAAACCATTAGGTGATTCTTGAAAATTGATGATAATACCCCATTAGACTAAGGAAACGTCAAATTTATATCAAAACTATTGGTTTGGTCCATCCCTCAATTGCATCTATAATTGATGGATCCAGTTATATCCATATTTTGGTGATAACAAGACATTGGAATGTAAGGTTCTCAAAAATAAAACACGTGTTTACTATAATTTTGATATAAATTTTCCACCTGTAATGTATTTGGTATAGTTGGTAAAATACATATCAGGATGATCTTTTATTTTAGTGTAAATTAAAATATTATATATAAAAAAGAAAAAAAATATCATAAAAATTCTTAAAGACTATATTTATTAAGTCTATGAATATTTTTCACAGAATTAGTGAGTTAAAATAGAATAACTACGAAATTTTATTTTCGATACCATGTTTGAAAATTAGTCTTGGGGATATCAAACCTTTTCACCTTTACAAGATAATATCAGTTATAATGATGAAAATTAAAGATATTCTAGGATCCACATAGTTGATAGAATATGTTATAATTCCCTTGAAGTGGATACATGTTCTTTAATGTGGTGTTTTTAGCTCACGATAATCAATGAAGAGGTAAATTGTCCCACAATTCTTCTTAATAAAGATTATTGGTTTACACCATGGAGAAACACTTAGTGATATAAACCCTTTATATAGATTGTCCTATATTTACCTCTTTAACTCCTTATATTCATAAATAACCATTTGATCTAGATTCTTGGATTTTCTAAAATCTCTATGTATAATATAAATTGGGATCTTTACCTCACATTTTGTAGGAGGACTTGATAATTAGTTGGAAAATAGATCATAATATCCCTTACATTGGGAATTCACATATGTATGATATTTTTTTAGAATCAATTATTATAGCTGGATATTATAATTCATAAGGTTATAATTTCCATGATTGATATTATTATACTAAAGGATATTCATTCTCCACCATGACCTTGAATAGAATTGGGAGAGAATCATGATATAGAGGGTGGTTTACTTCTCTCATCAATTTATGAATTCACTATACATGGAAAGTTAGTCCATACCTAGAATTACATATAATTAAACTGAAGGGTCTATCACGGATTCTCTATGGAATTTTTCCCGAAAATATTTAATAGGAGAGGAGTTGTATACCTGGGATTATTTTCATCTTATTTCGAAATTCACTGATAACTCCACTTTTATGTATTTAAGGTGGGTTTTTAATCATTTAGTTAAACATTCAGGACATAAAAAAATGAATAGAACTAGATTCAAATATTACATTTAATATCATTGAATGAATATCTATGGTCACTGTCACCACCTCATAATTTGGGTACCTCCTTAGCATTTGTTATGCCATAAGATCTCTATCCCTATCTCGACCATGGAGGTTGTTTTCAAAATTTATTATTGACAACCCCTCTATTAAGTAATTGATTCACAAAGTGTCCCCATTCTTTGTAGTTGGAACATCGGACAATAGGATATGGGTTAACTAGAGAATTACGTTATTCAAAATCATTGGTGGGGTTCTCATGGAGATATTCATTATTTAATTACCTTTATTTCTCATAGGAAGAGAAAATTCATTTTATCTTTTAGGAAAATATTAAAATTCTTATTCACATATTTTTGACAAGTGGGATGTTGGAATTTTTACCCCCATGAGATTTTTCAGCCACATCATGAGAATTAGAATCTATTATATATTTCTTTTCTCTAGACCCAGGTGACATGTGAGATTTACCAATCTCTATTCTGACTTTAAGGGCATGTCATAAAAGTCACTCAAATCATTAAAAGTTAGAAATAACCAATTGTTTTCATAGGTTTGGTTTCACACTAGAAAAAAAGTGGTCAAAATTACATTTAGGGTCAATGAAAAAGGCAATGGAATATCATGAAATTATGTCAATGTTTTATTTATATGTATGGATATATTTTTTTTCCATTTTATAATGTATAAGTAAATACCAATCAGTTTTTTCATTGAGATTGTGAGGAATATATTTGTGGATCTATTTTCCAGAATCACCTTCACTCCATTTCTTGATCTCCTCATCAGGATTTCTAATTTTTACTAATATCTATAGTTTATTTCATTCACCCTCAATATGATAAATATAAACCATGATCCTCTATTTCTTTGTTCATTTAAGAATGACAATGGTCTTTTCAATGTTGTTGATCCAATTTTTAGTGATCAAGGGATCATAAGATCCACTAAAAGTCTAAGGACATTTTAGTAAAAAGGTTTCAATTGACAATAATAAATGGAAAATTAGGGATAATAATTTTTAAAAACATAAATAATAAACTGAAAACATTAAATGGATGAATCATAAATTAATTTTATTCAAATGAATTTCTAGGTTTTAATCCTTATTATCCATAGCCTATTCTCTAAGAATTAACTATTATGTTCATTTTTATTCCCTTTATAATGGCTCATAAAGAGATTGTGAGTTTATAAAAGTATATCCATTATGAGTGAAAACGATGGTGTGAATAAAGGCATAATTTTAATGTACTAGGTGATAATCATGTTAAATCCCAATTTCCCATTTTTTGGTTGTTACCCCCATTTAAAAATTTGCTAGAGATACATCCGTTTATATTATCTAGAAAGGGATATATTTCTTAGAAACAACTGAAATGGAACTTTTCCAAAATTTATAGATGACATAATATATTTAGTAATATACTTAAGGATATTAAAATGGGGATTTTATTATTAATCACAATAACAACTAGACATTACATTAAAACCATTTATGACAACATATACATTTAATACACTTTAATTCATTATTTACTACATAAATAGATACATAATTAAATACTAGAAGATAATAAAGCCTATTATGTTTGGTAAATTAGGTACATATGCTTATAAATAGATCCTTTCATCAAAAAAAAGTATTTAAAAACTCAACATCACAACCTTCAAATCCATAGCTTTTCGAAAATTGTCTGGGCTGATCTGTGGACACACATAATAAATGAGTGGATTAGAAGAATAGTTTGATTATATTAATTAGATATCATGATTAAATTAATAAATTTTATTTAATATTGATAACAAGGTGACATAAAATTCATGATAATTGTATACATGATCACTAAATCATGTTATATGACGATAACAACAACTTAATGTGGCAATGCAGCAATTACACAAAAAATGACATCTTAAAAAATCAATGCTAACCATTGAGACAAAATAACATATTTTGAATAGGATAATATCCCATGAACCATACATTTAATATCATGATATAAAAAAATTATCCAATTCAAAAAAGGTCTATATAATTATAGGACCACTCATTATATTCATATCATGTACATGCATAAGTGTGCAACAATGATCATACAAAATAAGAACATTTTTCATCACATGTGAACCCACAATTAGTTATTGGGGTTTGAATACATGGGATTAAAAAATAAATTAATGATAGGTACATATCAGTGAACCAAGTTATGTATAAAATTGTGATTAATATGAAATATAGAAATATTTGGCATGGAAAAATCATAGGATAATTTCGGAAGCATAACAGGTGTAAATGAAACATTAAAGATGGTTTTGAGGAGAGTGAAAGGGGTATTTAATTACCAATAACTAATAATAGAAGTTATATGGATTTTTTAAAAATATTATAAAATTAAATATTTTAATTCAAAATGAATAATATATAAAATTTGGTTGAATAAATAGGATAAACAGAGGATCCTTTTCCTTGATAGGGTTCTTCTAAAAGCTTTGGAGTGGATTATTTGGATATTTGGGATAGATTTGGTGGAATATATAGTGGTAAAGGTATATTTAATTCATGATATATTTATTTTTAGTGATATGTAATTGGAGGTTGGTGGGTGTTTATAAAATACATGCTGTAGATTATTAAATAATTTTTAAACATTGGTTTTGGGCATTATAATATAAAATAACCAAAACCAAAAAAATTCTAATGTTTTTCCTATATTTCATCCAAATTAGATTGTTTTTAATTATTTTATAAATATAATAACCATACTCATTAAAATAATACTCAATGTGAGGTGTATGTGAGTTATTTTTATAAATAATTAATTTTAAATCTTTAAAATATAACTTAGTTTTTAGAGGATTAATTAAGGTTTTATAAAATAAAAAAATGATATCCAAAATAGATTATCTTAAATGGAAAAAATTATTTAAATATTTTATATCATTTATTTTATTTACTACTTTAATTTTGGGATTTTAGGATGTCATAATATATACCATGTAATTATAACATATTTAATTTTAACTCAAAAATTAAACAGCCTCAAAAAAATTAAGAAAATTCACATTAGAATAATTTCAAATAGTATATTTAAATATTAATAAATATTTTATTAAATTATTTCTTTAAATATTATAATTTGTTCCTTTAAATAAGAAATTCCCATTTATTGGAAGATACTGACTTTTTTACAATAATATTTTACCAACCCTTAGAAGAATTATATTTTAATTCATAAAATTGCATTATAATTTATTTTTTATAAATATTATTTAAAAATAATATTTTGTTAAAATATAACTCCTTTCGTAAAATACACTAATTCATAAAAAATTGAGACTTAATTGAAACTACATACCTCCAAAAAATACAATTTTGGTTCTATAAAAAAAATCTAATTTTTAGAAAAATTATTATTTAATAGTATATTATGTAATAACAATTTAATGGAAAATAAAATTATTATGTTAATAAAAGATTATAATTACATATCGGTAGAGTCTAGATGGATAGAACTTTATTACCCATGGGAATGTCCTATGGGTAAGGTGTGTGATGATGGATTTTCATGGGCCGGTACACTGAACATGGTTTGGGTGACGGTCTCAATGAGCTTGAAATTATGCCATTAAAAGTTTCTCTCATGATTTAGTTGCTGAATCTCATCTTGTGATTCTCCAAGGATAATGACCAAAGATGGTACCTCACGTAAAACCTCTGATAAATGGTCTCCACAAGGTACGGTCTTATTGTTCGAGGCCATTGTTTGTTTTTTCAATTTCAATTTAACATTATCATAACCCTTAATGTATACTAATTTTATCAGTCACTATACAATTACTAAATTATCATTCTTAGTAGGGTTAATATCCTTTTAAATTTAGAAGGATATAACGATCCAAAAAAACCAAATACATGCATGTATTTTCTATAGCTTCATTAGTTAATAATAAATTTATTCATTTGAAAGGGGAATTTCATTAATAATGTTTAAGTTATTATAGGTTTCCTAAATTAGTTTCTATTTTATAAATAAAGAATCATGTGGTAAATAATATTTCCAAGAAATTTTTTTTATTAAAATTGGCATATCTTATCACTATTTGAAAGAAGTCTTGCATGTAGATATGTACACATGAAATTGAACATTACTTAATCATGTAGAAGAGAAAACACCATATAAATGTGGAGTTGCAGGAACCCAACATTGAATCATCTAAGTGTATCCTGAAGTATATTTTTAATTGTAAATTAATATGAATATCAGGGAAAGTATGGTGATGTGTTGGATGAAAGAATATATTAAGGCTGTTCATCATGGAGTAAAGGCTACAAATGATTCAACAAGTGGATCGAAAATAAATTTCAAATTAGTAGAGTGAATTCTATAGGAAATAAATTATAGGAAAACTATGGATGTCATGTCCTTGAATAATTGTGTGGATAATAAAAATGGTTTGTTATAGAATCAATAGAATTGAGAATATCTCAAAATAATGATGATTTTGAAGTTGAAATAATGTTTGATAATGGTGATAAATAAATAAAATCTATGGGTAAATAGATAATAAGTAGGGTTAGAGTGGATCTTAGAAACATTACTGGAACCAAATATACTCCAATATAGACTAATATTATTACAAACTACAACCCATACTTTTGGATCCTATTCTAAAAACAAAATCATTAAATTTATGTATTTATTATCTATAAAAAAATTGAATTTCACTCCATAAAAAATAATAGAATTAGACCAAAATATTTTAATCACTTATACAAAAAAGGACCTTTTAGGATTACATGTTCAGAGACGGATTACATCAACTTAAATAAATAACATCCATGACTCTGATTGAGTATTTTTTTCACACTATATTGATCATTTCATATTCCATATTATGCTTTCATAATCTCATATAAAATTCTTCAAACATTATACTTTTTTGGACACAACTAATTCAATATCATTATTTATTAATTCACGAAAATGAAATTTAATAAGGTTGATCTCAAACACTCAGTATGGGTAAACAAAATCATTAGAAATTGATTTTCATTACTAATAATAATAAGAGAATATGGTTATTCTGACATAATCAAAATATGTTATCATAGAATAAAATTAATCATTCCCATAAAAGGTTATATCATTAAACACGTGAGAAGAAATAATTATCTAATGAAGAAAAAAGTACTAATAATCAATAATAATGAAGCATGTGATGTCAATCTTGATCAAATTAACAACTGAAAATTCTTGTCAATAGTAGATAGAACATGTTGGTATCATTAGACATTATCTTCATAACTCATATAAAAAATAACTACAGTCCAATTAAATACATAGGAGAAGCCAACCTGGTTAAATTCATCCTTATTTATTTTGAAAACAAGGAACATTACCCAATTAATTTGATATATATATTTGATTCAATCATTCATATAATATGAATCAGGATCACATATTCATATAAGTTGTATGAGGACTACGCATTCATATAAGTGGCATCGAGCTCACTAGGTTCAATAAGTTGTATCTTGTTCACCCATTCCCTTAAGTTTTATTGATATAACTTGTTAATCATCAATAAGGTCCATGTATAATACATTAATGATTCATTTCCAATGTTTCACATTAGAACATGAAACCCTTTAAAAAATACAAACATTCCTTTATAGCTTACTAATCCCATGGAAAAGGAAGATTTTATTTCCCATCACTTTAAAATAATCATCACCCCTCCTGAGAAAGAATATAGACGATATCATTATAACACATCCCCGGTGTGGAATAAGAATAATTAAGGGGTTTTGATGTTGATAACTAGGAATAAAATAAAAATATCATTAAAAATTATCTTTAATAAAATACCATTTTTATTTTAAAAATATATTAAATAATTAAAAATTAAAAAATTAAAAATAGTTTTCTTTGATAATAGAATATTAAATTTTTATAGGAGGACTAAAAAAATTATGGTTTATAATTTCTGTAAAATACAATTATATTATAAAATCATAAAATAAACATTCTTCCAAACTTGGCTAAGGGGATTCAAAAGTGGACATTTTGGAGGATCATAAAGATGTTTCCTTTTATACCGTTTAAAAATAATTTTAAAGATCGTGTAAAATAACATTACGATATAATATGTGTTTATAAAAACAATTATGTAAAAAATATTAAGAACATCATGGTTGGGTTTGTTTAAATTATTTTAAAAACAATAAAAACTACAATTATAAAATAAAAAATCATTTATGGCATTTTAAAAGAAAAAACAATGAAAGAAAACATAATAAATACAATAAAATACTATGAGAGTAAAATATTCAAAATATTATTTTTAAATAGTTTTTATATACACCACATTAATAAATATATGTGCATCAATAAAAACATGTCTCGATGAATGATGTTTAGAATGAGAAACCCCTGTAATTTTAATAATGTCTGAATAAAAAATTTATTGAATAAGGAAGCATAAAATGATTATATAAAACCCATAATTTTAATGATTTGATATTTTAAAATATATTATTGGGGATATAATTACACCATATAAAATAAGACATGTTTTATTGTATGTATTATTTAAAAAGAAATAGAAATTGAGGAAACAAAACCCCATGAAAGTCTTATAATATTTGAATCAATACTTCATGAATGATTGAAAAATAAAACGATTTTTAAATATAATGATTAATGATTAATTTAAGATATAATATCTCAATTGGAAACATATAGACCTCATAAAATGAAATATTTTCATAAAATAAATGTATGTCCCATAGAAAGATAATTTTAGATGAATAACCCTTACAAAGACCGTATCATTGTGTTGATAATTAATGGATAGATTGATTATGTATAACATATTTAAAACCCAATAAAAAATATAAATAACACATAAATAAAACAACTAAAATATAAGAAATAAAATTGAATTAATTTAATCAATATATGATATGACCTAATAAAAAGAAAATTGTGTTAAGAAACCTCACACTCCATGGTAACTATTAAGTAAAATCCAATTGGATTAAAAAAATATAATTGTAACATAAAATAACACTAAGTATGAATGATTAATGATATTTCATATAAAATGGATGTTTATACACCATAGAAATGAAATTATATATATAATATAAAAATATGCTTCTATGAAGGGAAATTGAGATGAAATAAAATACCTTGTGTATAGACGCTCCCTGTATGTCCATTAAATCATATATAATAAACATATATAAATTATTTTAGTTTTACTAATAATATTCCAAGTTTAATCCCTTATACTTATAAATAATTATTTCATTTATTTTAATGACATTTTTATTAACTTAATCAGTTATTTCTACGTTGGGTGTTTTGAGTATGTTCGGTTCATAACATCAAAATGACTTTGATGTACAGGTCAAACATAATGGGGACATTGTTCCAACATCTCTAGAATAATAATAACATGGAAATAAATATAATATTAATAAATTAATTATAATTTAAAAAAACCATTAAATATGGTAAGGAAAAAGTAAATTACATCATAACCTTAGAGATAATAGGTCTTGTGTATACATTAGTGACATTTGAACATTTCAACAAACATGATGGAAAAAAAAGTATTATTTTATCATTATATAATTATTATTAAAACATATATGTCATATATAAAATTAAATAATTTATAAATAATAGAAATGTGAGATTTTGTTTAAAAATGAATCACATTACTTTAAAAATGTTGTAATCTATATGTACACAAGAAGGATGTTATGATTTTTCAATAAATGGGACGACAAGAAAATATGTGATATATTATATTTCAAGAATAATTATTATTTAATTAATATCATATATATATATATATATTAAATGAGTCATTATATTCACCTATGAGAGGCAGTAATGGAAAATGAATTACATCAGTTCATGAGGTGACAGTTGAACATACACATGAAAAGTGGATTCATTTATAATTTGATTTCATATGGAGATAGATATAGGTTATTACATGATTTTAATAACATATGAATATTTTTATTATAAATATATTAATATTTAATAATGTTTGTATAATTTTTTAATGAGTTAGAAGAATAAATATTTTTAAAATATTCAGTTAAATGTTATAACTTCTCATCGAATAACATCATATAATTTACACTATTAACATTATAAGATTGGTAATGTACACAAAATAATACCAATATAACATGAAATATCACATTATATAATTAATATTTTAGGTCTTATATAAATCAAATGGTTGTTAAAGTGTGGAGAGGATAAGGGGGGATTTATTAGTTAAGGAAGGGGAACTGTTGGAATTATATAAATTATAAAATTAATATAAATTAATTTTTGTGTTAAATTAGATAAAAATTAATATAATATCAATATAGTGTTACAATTAGTATACATACTCTCATCCAATAATGTCTAAACAAGATTAGGGGATGCTTTCACCCTTGTCTCCTTGTTTTAACATCGCATTAATTCCTTTGAAATTAGTCACAAGATCAATATTTCATAGTATTTAAGGGTCAATAATGTTAATATAAATGGAAAATTCACTGAAAATGGATCATTTTGGATATTTTCAACCATATTTCATTAAAATCAGGAAATTGTATATTTTTATGAATCTTAAATCATTTAATAACATATTGTTTATTATAAAATATCATTATTGTAATTTATGAAAAAAGATGAAATGTTATAATATAATATGACTAACACATTTAAATTTTTTCAAAAAATGACATGTGTTATAAGATAAGGATAAAATTTTATTTAAATAACAACCCAATTTTTTATTGGTAGAGATATCATTTTAAGCCTTATATTTTGGTTTATCCCCCATGTTAACTAATTTTTTCCATAACCAATGAAATTTATTTTTCAATATAAAATAGATATTATTTTACTTATAAGTAAACAATTGGACCATAAATGGCTAATTAATGATATTTTAGACCATTTATCCTCCAAATTTTTCTCTATTAACATTATTATGTATTTTAAATAATTAAATTAAATTAAATTTGAAATAAAATAAAATTTAGGTCATTTTTAAAACAATTCAATTTGATTCACATTAGAGTCATAAAGATATAGTGGAATTATAGTCGACAAAGTTCACATATATCTGGTATTTTATATTTACAAAAAAATTTATTGTATAATTTTAATAAAAAATCTTAATTACTATTTTATTTATTAAAATAAACTACATTGATATCCTATTTATTTTACAACCACTATGTTGGTGTTGCATGAACATTTAAGGTAATTATATGATCACTAAAAATAAAATATTAATTATTATAAAAAATCATTAATTTTTTTTATATTTGAAATTACTATCTTTTTATCCCCATGGAAAATTATTAAATATGTTAAAGTCATGAGAGTGACATATTGGAATTTTCAGTTTTTAAAATAATATAAATTATTTTTATGGGAAAATAACTAAAAATTAAAAATATTCAAATTTTTTAAAGTTATGGTCGATTTTTTCCATAAAAGTAAACAAAAGAATGTTTTGGGGGTGATTTTGAGACCTTTCTCAGGTATTAAAAACTATTTTATCATTTCTACCATTACAAATGTGACAAATATTTACCATAATTTCTATTCATAATTACATAATTTAAATGCCCAATATAAAAAAATTGTACCTCCTAATTCCAAATATGGATTGAAAATTTGTTGTTTTAGACTCTATATGTTTAATAAAATAATTTCAAATTTGTCTACCAAAATGCGATGAAAATGGTTTTTTTAAATGAATTTGTAAGTATAAAAAAAATTTATACAGGATTTCAGTATAATATTTATTCCAATTAAATTTATCATATTTTTTAATTAAAAAATACTAATTAAATTCTAATAATAACCAAATATAAAATATATCATGGTAAATATATGAAAATAAAAGAAATCTTTCAATAAAAATTAGAAATTTTTAGTCTTCACTGAAAAAACCAAACTTCTATGAATATAATAAAAACATAATACTGTTATAATTATTATATTATGATTTCAAAAATGATATCATTTTTTTCAAAAAAATATAATCATTTTATAAATTAATTTTTATATTTTCTCATAAAAAATATTAATACCCATTTTTATGAAAAAATATTTTTGAAGCCTTAAAATTCCATTAAAAAAATATGTGCTTAATTTCTATGAATTAATCAATATAAATGTACAGAGAAGGGCCTCTATATACATTTCATAATGTGTTTAATCTTATTTATACAATCCATTTTAATGTCTAGGTTATAAATATAATACTTATATGATAATATATCATGGTTCATTTCAAATCTGTGTCAGGTACTGAATATGTTATCAAACATAGTGTTATTTTAAAATTTTAAGAATTTCATTCTGCCATTAATAAATAGAGTCCTCCCAATTTTAAAATGATATATGTAATTAGTGGATTGATATTTCTAAATACCTATGTTGAAAACCCATATTTTTTAAAGAGTTAATAACACTACTTTATGAAAAGTCTAAAAGGAAAAAAATCATCAAATAAAATAACATAAATATTTCCAAATATGACAAAATAAGTGGGATGTGAAAATATGTATTTGATGGAAAATTTGAATTTCTAATTGACGTAACATAATAGAGAAACTGTAATAATAAATATGATTACCTCATAACCAAAAAACTACAACGGATTAAGAAGTCCACTAATTAATCAAAAATAATGTTAATATGAAATCATTTTTATTTGAGGATCCTTTTCCGAGACTTTGCGAGTTATTTTTTATTCCTGGATAATAAAATAAGAAAGTATACTTACATAATTTATATTTTATCCATTTAATTAATTTTGACCAGAATCATATATTTTTGCAAAAAAATGAGTATTTATGTTGAATTTTACATGCTAGATGAAGTAAAATCAACTTCTAGCAGATCACATATATTACAAAATTTTAATAAGTTATATTATAATATTTATATACTGAAAATATATCATTGGTTATAAATGGGTAAGATAATATCCAAAAAAATATTTCCTTCGTATGAATAAATAATATATCTTACTCTTAAAATTTGACTATAACTTCAATGGTTTAACATAGACCATTAAATTTATAAATAACCCTATTCACCAAATAACCATAACAACATCAACATTAATTAAATATTTATCCTCAATGGATA
Organism: Viscum album; assembly: GCA_963277665.1. Lineage (NCBI taxonomy): Eukaryota > Viridiplantae > Streptophyta > Magnoliopsida > Santalales > Viscaceae > Viscum > Viscum album. Next base: position 1,443,260,658 of record OY728159.1, read on the forward strand.
TATAATTCCTTTCATGTCACAACATGTTTGTTATGGCCTGTTCCATGACATCCCCAAGCCCTCCATCCATAGAACCGGGGCTGGCGACTAGCACAGAAAGGCATATTCCCTAAAACCGTGAAGGCATTACGTTTATAACCGGTAAACACACGCAACCAAGCACACTATGAGTTACGGGAAAAAGTAAAACTATATAGAAAAAAGTGTGCTGAATGTAAGAGGGGTCAGAATAAATTCCCCAGAGTAAATGTATACGTACAACTAAAAAACAATACATCTAAAGAAAAAGGAAAGAAACTACTAGGTCATCCTCCAAGATTCCTAATTGAAGGCTAGGTATTTATTTCCTCCTCATTACTCCATGTTCAGCCATCTCCTCTACGTACTGACACGTCGTATGATCCACCTCCAGGTACTATCTAGTCTTGGTACCCTCAGCCTCGATTATTTTTATCTGTCATCTACACCGAACACAACAAGGTGAGGGAATAGCCTGTGAAGGGGTGAGTATAATGATACTCTGTAGGGACCCTGAGACCCTCAAGGTCTCACAAAATCCACAAAGGATAAACCACAATGAATGAAGTCAACTATCAACCCTACTTAGGTATATACCCAAACATATACCTAAGTTATCAAGTTTACCCATCTCAATCAAGAGGAAACATAGGGTCCAACCCAAAATCCCAATGCTCAACTGTTCCACAAAGGAAGAAATACCACAAAGGTAAGTACCTCAATGGTAATCCACACAAAATAATACCACCATGGTATTACCAAGAAGGATTGTACCACACGGGTATGGACTTAGATCACACCTGGTATAACTTATGTACAGTAGTAGAGATGATTATATCTAACTACTAATTCATCACACTATGTTAAAAGGAAGACCCACGAGGGATTGTAGTTCATCGTCGGACACACACAGGATCCTAGTTAAATGTCAGTACATCTTCAGACCCATATAGTATCCTAGTACATCATTAGTACATCATCCAACCCACACAGGAACCTAGTACATCTTCAGTATGTCGTTAGACCCACACAGGATCCTAGTATATCTCCAGTAAGTCATCAGACCCCCACATGATCCTAGTAAATCTCTAGTACGTCTTCAGACCCACACAAAATCATAGTACATCTCCAGTACGTCTTCATACCCACACAAGATCCTATTACATATCTAGTACATCGTCAGACCCACACAGGATCCTAGTATATCTATAATACATAGTCAAACACACATAGAATCCTAGTACATCTCTAGTATGTTGTTATACCCACACAAGATCCTAGTACATCTCCAGTACGTCTTTAGAACCATAGAGGATCCTAGTACATCTCTAGTACATTGACAGACCCACATAGGATCCAAGTACATCTCTAGTAGGTCTTCATACACATATAGGATCCTAGTACATCTCCAGTATGTCGTCAGACCCACACAGGATCCTAGTAAATATCCAGTACATCATCAGACCCACACAGGATCCTGGTACATCTCCAGTACATCGTCAAACCCACACAAGATCCTAGTATATCATCATACCCCCAAAGGATCCCTATCTCATGCTATATCCATCTACAGGGTTCATGCACTAATCTTTCTCATATCAGGGAGGGTCTGGTCCTTAGGCCACTGGTCGATACTCCAACTGCCACGATGTCCCAGGAAGATGTATCCCAAAGTATTTCCATGTCATATGGATCTCAATGCAATAGACAGTGCGTCAATCAAGAGTAGGGTCTGTATGTTATTAGCCTTTATAATGGGCTCCGCACTGTCAGCACACGGTTTGTCAGACCGTGTAGAAAATCCATGAGAAATCTCTAGGCGAGATAGTGGCATCCGCATGGTTGGCGTACAGTTTTCCAAAACATGTGGGGTAACCATGTGACCACATAAAGTTAGGGTTTTTATGTATCAGGCCACTTGGGATTCCCCATTTTTCCCTCCTTCTTCCTCCCACTCGTGGCTGACGCGGGAGTTCTGGTTTTCAGAGGTTGGGGAAGCTATTTTTCTTGTTATGGATGTAAATCTAAGGGGTTCCTTTTTTGATCAAAGGCGGTTCTCCTTGGTTAAGTCCCTCTTTTGGCGAAAGCACCACGAGGCGGCAGGGTACCACCGCAGTTGTCCAGATGGTGATCCATCTTCTCCATGCAGTGTGGTCTCTCACCACACCTTCGCCGGTGGTCGGCTCGGTGGTCTTCCTCCGTTGAAAAGATTTCATAAAAATAAGGGTTTGTGGAGTGGTCTAGCCATGTTTTTTTATCCCTTACCCTCTACGTTAGAGTGGTAGCCAGCGGTTCACAATTAATTATTGAATTATGAAGAATTTCCAAAACCAGGTAAGGGGGAAATTCACACAACAATTCCTACAACCTCCTGCAATAATTATTCCCAATTCCGAAAAATAGACATCAACTACGGATCAACTAGTAATTGATTTTATCTATGTTCTCTGTTTAGAAGGGATGAACATGGGAATCAATGATGACACATAATTAAACCCCTACCTAGAAGGATTGTTGTTGTGTTATGTGAGGGAAGTCGAATATGTCTACCTTCATCATGCCCACCACACGCCTCTAATCCTGAGCTCATTCTCCAAATAAATTGATTTCGTTAAATGTGGTTCTTCGTTGTCGAAGACATCCACCATTGGAGGATTTCACAAGTAAGGAGTAGATGTTTTTGGAGGTCATCAGCGTTCTACGTTTGGAGAAGCATTCTTGGTGGAATATGTTCTTAATTAGAGAAGTTTACTCCTCCCAAAAGATCTCCCCTTCTCTTTTACAAAATACATTCCCCCAATCCCCTCCAAAAATGAAATATCTAACAAAATAGAATTTGTTATCTATTTATTTTGTTTGAATAATTTCAAATTGGTTTAATTAATTAATTGATGAGTTGGTATAATTAATCAAGGGGTGGCATAATTAATGTGGGGGATGTTCAAGAGGCTTCCCCCCATTTAAGAGGGAGTTTAAGGGTTTCTCCCAATAAGAGGTTCTGGGTGGTCCCCACCATTAAATTCAAATTGGGAGTGGTTTTAGGATTGGGTGGTCCCCACAATCGGGCATGCAATTTGGAGGATAAACTTTTGTGGTCCCCGCCTCCATAAATCAAAGGAGGTTTCAACAATAAAAATAAAGTGATCAATAATATTTTTTTTATTTTCCCACAAAAAGTGAAAAACTATCTTTCACCCTAGACCTACTGTGTTCGAGGTAATGGACTTTTTAAGTGAATACTAGTGTTGCGAGTTCAATGGTTTCATCCGATTTCAATTTTAATCACCGGTTTAAAGGATACAAAAACCTACTCGCACGTTTACTAAATGTACCCAATAAAAGATCACAAATTCATTCCGGGCATACCGGGACTTAGAATCACGCACCATCACATTTGGAAGACTCTTAAAATACCCATATACTTTAAAAAATTACATGAAATTTCTAGGTCTTTACATTCTCCCCACCTCTCGTCTTTGCTTCCCCATAAGCCACAACTAAAATAAAGGGACCAAGTGGGGGTGCTGAGTAAGTATCGGAGCCTCATTCTCCCATGTGATCTCCTGGAGGTTCCCATGATAGCAGCAAATTCACACTAGAGGTATCGACCTCCCATGAAGGACTCGTTACATTTGATCCTCAATCTCAACTGGAACCTCCGTAAACATCGCCCCATCATTGTGGTGCAGCTCCCTCTGGTTGATGGATTGAGAAGGGTCATGAACGTATCTCCTCTCCTGAGATACGTGGAAGATTTCATTCACCCGATGCCACTGAGCGTGAAGTGATAGGTGGTAAGCCACCTCACCAACTCTATTGAGGACCTGGAAGGGTCCGACGAACCTCCGAGATAACTTGCCGCCAAAGCCAAATCTCTACAAACCACATCAAGGTGAGACATGAATAAATACATGGTTGTAATCCTCAAAAACCAAAGGTCTATATCTCATGTCGACATAAGACTTATAACTACTCTATGTTGTCTTCAATTGCTCCTGGATGACCTGCACCTTCTCCATGGTAGCCCGTACCATATCCGGTTCCATGAATTCTGACTCCCCTGGGTCATTCCAACACAAAAGTGATCTATAGGGTCGCCCATATAATGCCTCGAAATGTGCCATCCCAATGGTGGAGTGATAGCTGTTGTTGTATACAAACTCCATCAATGGTAAGTGATACTACCAGCTACGACGGAAGTCGTTAACGCAAGCACGTTGCATTTCCTTGAGGTTCTGAATGGTTAGCTTAGTCTGACCATCCGTTTGGGAATGAAAGGCAGTGCTGAAACAAAGATACGTCCCAAAGGACTCCTGCAACCCCTTCCATATCTGGGAAGTGAATCATGTATCATGATCAGAGACAATCATCGAGGGTACACCATGTATCTATACAATTTTATTCAAATAGTGGCGTCCCAAGCTCTCTACTGAACTCTACTCTCTAATAGGTAGGAAGTGGGATGACATGGTGAGCCAGTCGACGATCACCCAGATAGAATCATGACCCATGGATGTAAATGGAAGTCCTATCATAAAGTCCATGGATATCCCAACCCACTTCCACTATGGGCATCTAAATGCTAAACCAAGCCTGCTGGTACTTGATGCTCTGCATTTACTTTCTAATAATTAAGGCACCAAGAGACAAACTCTACTACTTCTTTCTTTATTCCCCACCACCAGTGTTGTTGTCGATGATCCTGGTACATCTTCGTCACTCCTGGATGTACTTATAATGGGGATGTGTGGAACTCTATCAACAATTCCTCCCAAAATGAAACTGGTACCATTGTATGTCCTCTGAAGAGGATGACGTGCTCCCCACCATCAAAAAATCCATCAAGTGCATTTCTTGTAGATATATGAGCATATCATGCCTTGAAGTCACTATACCCATGCTGCACCTCCCTGACTCGCTAAAGAAGTGGGGGAGTGACTGTAAGAAAATGAAGAAAACCTGCTCCAACCCGGTCTACAAAGGATATCTGAAAAGCGTCCAGCTACTCTGTCACCTCACCTAGAAGCTAAATACCAAATCTTTTGATGAGTGCATCTACTACAACGTTCCCCTTCCTATGATATAGACTATCTTGAAGTAATATTCCTGGAGGAACTCAAGCCAAATTCATTGTATCAGGTTCATGTTCTTCTGCAAGATGATATACATGTGACTCTTATAATCCGAGTAGACTGTAAAATACTTGCCCAGCAATTAATGTCACCACATCTTCAATGCAAAGACCACTGCTGCTAACTCCAGTACATGGGTAGCGTATTTCTTCTCATGTTGTCTCAACTTTCTAGAACCATATGGGATCACCATTCACTCATGCATCTGGATACATTCGAGCCCGGTCCCTGATGCATCACAGTAGACTATGTACCCTATGTCCTCCTACAAAAGCATCAAGACGTGGTCACTATCCAACCTATGCCTCAGCTCTTGAAAACTCCATTGGTATCTCTCTGACCACATGAAGGGTTTCCCCTTATTCGTCAATGCTGATAGTGGTGCTGAAACTCTGGAGAAATATGGCACAAATCTCTGGTAGTATCCGACCAAAACTAGGAATCATCATACCTCTATCACACTCTTGGGTGGCTCCCAAGCATGTACTACCTAAATCTTCACTGTATCCACTACAACTCCATCCTCTGAGATGACATGTCCCAGAAAGTGAATCTCTTGGATCCAGAATTGGCACTTCGAGAGCTTACCATAAAGTTGGTGCTCTTGGAGTGTGCCCAGTTCTACCTACAAATTATGGTCATGCTTCTCCTCGGTAGCAGAGTAGATCATAATGTCATTAATAAAGTCCACCACAATGCGATAAAGGTTTGGATGAAAGATCTGGTTCACGAGTCCCATGAACACTGTTGGAGTGTTGGTTATGCCGAATGGAATAACCAATAACTTGTTATGGTCATACCGACATCTAAAGGTCGACTTATTCACATCCTCATATTGCACTCTGAGCTGTTGATATACTGATATGAGGTCTATCTTCGAGAACCACCATGATCCCTTCAGCTGATCAAAGTGTTCATCAATCCTAGGGAGCGGGTACATGTTCTTCATGGTCATCTGGTTTAGTTGCTGATAGTCGACACAATGTATCAAGCTCCCATCCTCCTTCTTGGCGTACAAAATCAAGGCTGCTCTAGGAGAAACACTGGGCCTAATGAATCCCTTCCCCTATAAGTCCTCCAGCTGTACCTTCTGCTCACGAAGCTCTACAGGAGCCATCTGATACACTGGTGCAGATATCAGTGTCATCCTGGGTTACAAGTCAATATAAAAGTCCTCCTCTCTGTGAAGAGGTAGACCCAAAACATCGTCAGAGAAGACATCCGTGTACTGGTCCACAACTACAGGATAGATCAGACTCCCCAAATAAACCGCTCCAAGGGTAAGGCTAGCCAACTGATGAGTGATCGGTTGCACTCTTCTCCGGGTAAGTCCATCCCAGGCTGCAATGTCACGACCCATCCTCGGGGCCCGTGTCGTGACTACCCCAAGCCCGCCTTCCATAGGCCAGGGGCTGGCGACTAGCACCAAGGCGTAAGATCCCAGTAACAGGGAAGGCATTGCCTTTATAAGTAACAACCACACAGAGTCAGCAAGCGGAATGTAAAGTGCAGAAAAGTAAAGGGGGCCGGAATACAAGCCCAACTGTAAAGTACAACTGAAAAGTAAAGCAGCAACTGAAGAAAAGACGGCGGCCTCGTGTCGTCCACTGGCAATCCCACCTGAAGGGTGGGTACAGATAGCCTCCAGGCTCCTCGGGTCCCACGTCCGCTCCGAGCACGTCCCGCCCAGTGGTCCACCTCCAGGTACCGTCCTGCTCCACGCCCAACCGTGATCAGCGCTGTCCGTCGTCTGCAACCAACACAACAAGGTGCGGGCATAGCCCGTGCAGGGGTGAGTACAACTACTCAGTAAGGACCCCGAGACCCCCGAAGGTCTCCCGAAATCCACAAAGGATATAACACAAAAGAAAGATGCAATCACGAAGTAACATCTGACTCGACTTAGGTATATGCCAATACATATACCTAAGCCCCCAATTCTAGCTCTGCTCACGAGCTCAAGAACAACTCAATCCACAAAGGAAAGCAAGACTCAAATCCACAAGGAGAGTAAATAGTAAATCCACATAGGATAGTTCAACACAATCCACAAAGGAGAGTAACATAAGATTCAGCTCAACCAGGTATACTTTTTCAGATGACGTCAAAGATGATCACTGATCCATCTAAGTCGTCGGACCCACGAAGGATCGATAGGTACTAACCCCCGCAGAAGACCCACACAGGATCGGGCTCACACAGAACCTGTAGGCAGTGGCTCACACAGAACCGGTAGTAAGGACCCACGTAGGATCGGGCTCACACAGAACCTGTAGGCACTGATCCACATGGGATCGCTGAGTGCAGTAGTCGACGCAGTCCACTGAGGATCTCTGCATAGTCGTCGCCGCAGTCCACGAAGGATCTCTGCTCTGCCGTCGTCGCAGTCCACGAAGGATCTCTGCTCTGTCGTCGTCGCAGTCCACGAAGGATCTCTGCTCTGTCGTCGAAGTCACAGCCAGCGCTAGGGTTCCCGCACGTAGCGAGCTCGTTTAGGAGGGTCCGCTCCACGAGCCGAGGGGCTGATACATCAACTGAAACGTAGTCCGAAGTTGATGTATCCAAAAGTTCCGTATCGACAACAGGATCTCAACGCGACAGACGGCGCGTCAATCGGACGCCCGGTCTGAGAGTTATTGGCATTTTCGTCCCAGGGGCCCGGTTGGTTTTTAGGGAAAAACCGACCCGACCGTACTCCGCCTGTATCCGATCCTCGGGCGGAGTATTCCAAAAGTTCCGTCTCACTTAGAGGAAACTACCACAGCTGACGGTACGTCGTTCGGACGTCCGTAGCTCAAGTTATGAGCGTTTCCGCTCCGAGGGCCCGGTTGGTTTCGTGTACGAACCAACCCGGCCGAACCCAAAGTCTTCCGAAACCTTGAGTATAATATACCGAAACGACCGTCTCGATCCAGGGATCGCGTAGCCGCTGACGGTTCGTCTATCGGAGGTCCCAGGCCCAAGATATGGGCGAAAGACCGTAGAGGGCCCGAAACGGGGGTACTGGGCCCGGGGCGACCCGGCCCGAACCCCCCCTGGGGTCGGCCCGAACCGGGTCGGCCCGACCCGGCCCGAACCGGCTCGGCCGGGTCCGGTCCGGCCTGGGCGCGGCCCGGCCGACCGGACCGGCCGGCTCGGCCTCGGCCGCGCGGCCGAACTGCCGCCGCCGCGGGGTTGAACCCGCGGCTTGAGAGAAACCGCGGCCCCGCGGGGGGCCGCCTATCACGCGGACGCGGCCGGGCCGCCGCGGCTTCAGCCGCGGCGGAAGATTTCCATGGCGGCGCGCCTGGCGCCGCCGCCTCCGGTCGCCGGCGCCGCCGCGCCGGCGACCCACGCCGCCGCCTCCTTCCGCGGGCCGCCGGAGATGCTCCGGTGGCCCGATTTCTTTCCCGTCTGCGCCGATGCTCCTCCCGGGGGACGATCTTCACTGCGGAACCAACAAATTTCCCTTGCCGCACGGTTCGTCGTCGTCCGCCAAATCCGCACAAAAAGAGAAGATCGGCGGAGGGTTGCCGGGTCTTGTTCGTTAGACCCGCACCCTCCGCGTTAGTCATAAACGTCACCGGGAGGGAAAATCAACAACAATTTTAATTAAATTAAAATTGTCGGAGATTATGTTTTTTTACTTAAAAAGAATAAACACGGGGAAAAAAAGATAAAACAATCCAGCATCCCTTACCTTGTCGTCGTCGACGGACGAGGGGTCGTCGCGGAATCGCTCGTCGCGGAGGAAGGAGATCGTCGCGTCGTCGCGGAATCGCTCGTCGCGTCGCCAATCTCCGGATCAAGATCAACGGATTTAATTAGTTTAATTCCGTTGATATTGAAATTAAAAAGGGAGAAGAAAAGATCTGATTCTCACCTTTGTTGCCGAACGAGGGTCGGCCGCGGAAGAAGAGGCGTCGCCGAAGAATGTCGCGGGTAGATCTCGTCGACGTCGCAGATCTTGGTGTGCGTCGTCGAATTACGGTCACCGGCGTTCTTCGCGTTCTTCGCGTTCTTCGCGTTCTTCGCGTTCTTCGCGGAGAGGGTGGAGGCTCCGAGGAATAGCAATCCTCCAAAATAGACAAGTTTGTCTATTTTATTATTTAGCCAACAAACGCAAAACGCGTAAGTAACGACCCACTTAATTCGTTGAATTAATTCAACGAATAAAACAGCCCATTTAATTCACGAAAGAAACAGCCCAATTAAATGGTCTGTTAAGAATTAAAGAAACGCGTCGGTTGACTTTTCAGTTTCTTTGACGGGTTTTCGCGGGTGCGTTACTTAGCGAAAGAAACGGCGGGGCTCGTGCGGGTCCCACCGCACAAATATCCTACCAAGGGGTAGGATATTTCTGGATAGCATCCTATCCAGTTCAACTCAGTTCAAGCCGTCTTTAAGTGACTTCAAGTGGCTTCCAAGCAGCTTAAGTGAAATAAAATAAAGTTGTCGCACAAACTTTATTTTATTTCTGACTTAAAGCCGCAAAATTTAAAAACCACGTCTGAGCAAACGCAACTCCGGAAGAGGCGTTTCTAAGCAAAAACCGGCGCTGCGATTTCATCGGTGCCCTCAGAATTCGATTCCGGGCACCGGTTCAAAAGATAGAAAAACCCGCTCGTCCGTTCACTGAACGTACCCGAGCCAAACTTCGGAAATTGATTCCGAGCACACCGGGCCTCGGAATCAGGTGCCGTCTGAAGCTGCGCTCTTGTAAAATTCCAAAGAAAATTAAGAAAAAAATTTCCTTGAAATTTTCGGGTCTTTACATTACTCCCACCTCAGGGCTTTACGTCCCCGTAAAGATACATCAAAAACTAGGGGAACAAAAGGGGGTTCTGAGCACGCATCTGAGCCTCCCGCTCCCAAGTGCTCTCCTGGAGGTTCCCGTGCTGCCATCTGACGCGCACAAGAGGAATCGAACGCCCACGTAGGACCCGCTCCTGTCGATCCTCGATCTCTACTGGAACCTCCGCAAAAGTCGCCCCATCGTCCACGTCCAGCTCCCCAAAGTCGATGATGTGCGTCGGGTCGTGCACGTATCTCCTCAGCTGAGACACGAGGAAGACGTCGTGCACCCGATGCAACTGAGGTGGTAGAGCCAGGCGATAAGCCACCTCTCCTATCCTGCTGAGGACCTGGAAAGGCCCGATGAAGCGTGGAGACAACTTGCCGCCTCAGCCAAATCTCCGTAAACCACGTCGAGGTGAGACACACAAAAAGATGTGGTCGCCATCCTCGAACTCTAGTGGCCTCCGCCTCCTGTCAGCATATGACTTCTGCCGGCTCTGAGCTGTCCTCATCCTCTCCTGGATGATCTGGACCTTCTCTGTCGTGGCTCGGACCATCTCTGGTCCCATGAGTGCTGACTCCCCAGGGTCTGTCCAGCACAACGGTGATCTGCAGGGTCTGCCGTACAACGCCTCGTATGGTGCCATCCCGATGGTGGAGTGGTAGCTGTTGTTGTACGCGAACTCCACCAAGGGTAGGTGGTCCTCCCAGCTGCGACCAAAGTCGAGAACACATGCACGGAGCATGTCCTCGAGTGTCTGTATGGTCCTCTCCGTCTGACCATCCGTCTGAGGGTGGAAGGCTGTGCTCAGATGGAGCCGCGTCCCGAACGCCTCCTGCAACCCCTTCCAGAGCCGGGAAGTGAAACGAGCATCTCGATCGGAGACGATAGATGATGGCACACCGTGAAGCCGTACGATCTCCTGGACGTAAAGACGTCCCAAGCTCTCCACTGAGCTCTGCTCTCTGATGGGTAAGAAGTGTGCCGACTTGGTGAGTCGGTCGACAATCACCCAAATGGAGTCGTGACCTCTGGAAGTACGTGGAAGTCCAGTCACGAAGTCCATAGATATGTCATCCCACTTCCACTCCGGGACCTCCAAGGGCTGTACCAAGCCTGCTGGTACCTGGTGCTCTGCCTTCACCTGCTGGCAGGTGAGGCATCGTGAAACGAACTCTGCCACAACTTTCTTCAAGCCCGGCCACCAGTGATGTCGTCTGAGATCCTGGTACATCTTCGCCACTCCGGGATGTACCGCCAAGGGAGAAGTGTGAAACTCTCTCAACACCTCCTCTCGTAAAGCGACTGGTACGAAGGTACGCCCTCTGAAAAGAATGTCATGCTCTGCTCCAAGGGAGAAGCCATCAGGCGCCTGACCTGAGGATATCAGTGCACGCCGGGTCTCACAGTCAGCGTCCCCACGCTGAGCCTCTCTGACCCGCTGTAGAAGTGGAGGAGAGACTGTGAGAGACTGAAGAAAGGCTGCTCCGTCTCTATCCACGAAGGATATCTGCAAGGAGGCTAGCTGCTCCGTCGCCTCCTCAAGCAGCTGAATGCCCGTCCTCCTGCTGAGGGCATCGGCTACCACGTTCCCCTTCCCAGGAGTATAGACTATCTCAAAGTCATAGTCCTGGAGGAACTCAAGCCATCTCCGCTGTCTCAGGTTCAGGTCCTTATGAGAGAAGATATACCTGAGACTCTGGTGGTCAGAAAAGACTGTGAAGCGCTCGCCCATCAGATAGTGCCGCCAAGTCATCAGAGCGAAGACCACTGCTGCTAACTCCAGGTCATGAGTGGCGTAGTTCTGCTCATGCGGCCTCAACTGACGTGATCCGTAGGCGATCACGGCCCGCTCCTGCATCAGGACGCACCCGAGTCCAGTCCCTGATGCATCGCAGTAAACTACGTACCCAACTCCCTCCTCAGGCAACCTCAAGATAGGTGCGCTGGTCAATCTCTGTCTCAGCTCCTGGAATCTCTGCTGACATCTGTCTGACCACACAAAGGGTTTCCCCTTCTTCGTCAAGGCTGAGAGTGGTGCCGCAACTCTGGAGAAGTCTGGCACGAATCTCCGATAGTATCCGGCTAGGCCCAAGAAGCTCCGCACCTCTGTCACGCTCCTGGGTGGCTCCCAAGCTAGCACTGCCTCGATCTTCGCGGGATCCACTGCAACTCCCGCCTCAGAGATGACGTGCCCCAAGAAATGGACCTCACGTAACCAGAACTGGCATTTTGAGAGCTTGCCATAAAGCTGGTGCTCTCGTAGTGTGTCTAGCACAACTCGCAGGTGGTAGGCATGATCCTCCTCAGTCGTCGAGTATACCAAAATGTCGTCAATGAAGACAACGACAAATCGGTCGAGGTATGGCTGGAAGATCCTGTTCATGAGGCTCATGAACACTGCTGGAGCATTGGTTACGCCGAACGGCATAACCAAGAACTCATAATGGCCATACCGACACCTGAAGGCCGTCTTCTGCACGTCCTCATCTCGAACTCTGAGCTGATGATAGCCTGACCGGAGGTCTATCTTCGAGAACCACCGCGCTCCCTTGAGCTGATCGAAGAGGTCATCAATCCGTGGCAGCGGATACTTGTTCCTCACTGTCACCTGGTTCAGGCGACGATAGTCGACACATAGTCGCAAGCTCCCGTCCGCCTTCTTGGCGAACAAAATCGGGGAAGCCCAGGGTGAAACACTGGGTCGGATAAACCCCTTGCTCTGCAAGTCCTCCAACTGTACCCGCAGCACTCGAAGCTCGGCGGGGGCCATCCGATATGCTGGAGTAGATATCGGGGCTGTCCCGGGGTAAAAGTCGATGTAAAAGTCTACCTCTCTACGAGGAGGTAGCCCTGGAACGTCGTCGGGAAAGACGTCCACGTACTGGTCCACCACTGCAGGAAAAGCAGGACTCCGCACGTCCACTGCTCCTAGGATGAGGCTAGCCAACTGATGAGAGATGGGCTGCACTCTCCTTCGCGGAAGTCCATCCTGTGCTGCAAAGGTTCCCTTCTCGCCGGTGAAGGTAAACCTGCTCCCGTCGGTACAAACACATCGCACCTTGCGCCTAAAACAGTCGATCTGGGCATGAACCGTGGATAGCCAATCCATGCCCAAGATGACGTCTTAAGGCCTCGACGCCGCTACAAGGAGATCCCAGCCGAAGCTCTCGCCTCCTAGAGTAAGCTCACACTGCCGGCACCAGTGCGTAATCGTCGAGTCTGCTCCCGTAGGAGTCTCTAGCCGTAAGGATCGAGCCAACGGCTCAGTCGGAATCTCCGAGCTCCAAACAAGGGCAGAGTCTATGAAAGAGTGACTCGCTCCTGTGTCTATAAGTACTGCAGCAAGGGTGGAATAGACACAGATCGTACCTCGAATCATCTCTGGCAAGTCGGGGTCGTAGGCCTCCACTGCCTGGAGCTGGGCCTGTCCCTGCCCGCCAGCTCCCTGTGGTCGAGGTGGCCCTCCTGGTGGTGGTGGGGGTAGAGCCTGGAAGCGTCGCCCACCACCCGCTGCTCGGCCAGCTCCTCTGCCTCGTCCGCCTCCTCCCTGCGGACCGCCACGGTCGACCCTCTGCCTCTGCCTGGGTGGCCCCTCCACCGTCTGTTGCTCCTCTGGTCGGCGAGTCGGGCAGTCACGAGCCATGTGACCCTGCCCGCCGCAAGAGTAGCACAGCCTGCCTCTCGAAAGGCTGGCACTCCGCTGTGTGCCTCGTACTGCTGAGCCGGTGTCCTGAGGCCGTCTGCGAGGGGGTCTGGTCTGCCTGGACCCGTGAGTCATCCGTCGGCTGCCTGCTGTCGATGACTCAGCTACCTGCCGCCCTGCGCTAGGTCTCGCTGCTGAAGAAGGCTCTGCCAGGAAGCTCTCGATCAGGAGGGCTCGCTCCAGCACTCCCGCCTGGGTCGGAATGCTGAGGGAGATCAGCGACGCCTGAATCTCCTGTCGCAAGCCCTGCTCGAAGGTCCGGGCCCGGAAGAAGGGGTCCCGTACCATGTCGGTCGAGTAGCGAGATAGGTCCGTGAACCTCTCCGCGTACTGAGCGACCGTCATGCTGCCCTGGCGCAGCTGGAGAAGCTCCTGGATGCGTACCGCTCGGAGGGTGGCCGGGACGAACTCAGAGCGGAAGAGGCTCTCGAAATCCGTCCAAAGCAAGGACGCCTCATCGTGAACCTGGAGCATCAGGCTCCACCATCGTCCTGTCGCCGCCTGCAGGAGGCTCGCTGCGAGAATCACCATGAGATCCGCTGGTGTCCTCACTAGCCTGAAGATCCGTACCACCGCCTCTAGCCAGTCCTCGGCGGCCTGGGGGTCCGCCTCACCGCGAAACATGGGCGGTCGCTGGCTCTGAAACTCATGCAGTGCCCTGAGGCGACGTGCATCGTCAGCGTCTGGTACTGGTAGCATCGGTGGCTCGGCGGGTAAAGCTACCGCCGGTGCCACAGCTGGCAAAGGGCCCTGCACCGAGGCCTCGTCGCTCGGTGGGCTGCCATCGCGCCCTACACTCGGAACCCTAGCTGGCAGTCGTCGCGGGGCCATCCTGAAAAGGAGAACAAGAGCACCACAGTCAGAACAGTATACCTGGTGAGCTGGCACAAGTAATCACAAGGAAAACTTGAGACTTTCATAAAGCAGATCAGTATACCCGGTGAGCTGACACAAGCAATCACAAAGAAAACTTGAAACACACACGCAATCAATGTTTTCATGCATTAAGTCGGAAATCAGGGGTCAGGGTCCTGGTGTACGGATACGTCGGCCGCCGCACCAACACTGGGCTCCCTGAACTGATAACCACACTCAATACACTAAACACTATTGCTTCACATAGAAAGAAAGGACGATCAGAGTCTGCGGTAGAACCGACCACCTCTGATACCAATTTGTCACGACCCGTCCTCGGGGCCCGTGCCGTGACTACCCCAAGCCCGCCTTCCATAGGCCAGGGGCTGGCGACTTGCACCAAGGCGTAAGATCCCAGTAACAGGGAAGGCATTGCCTTTATAAGTAACAACCACACAGAGTCAGCAAGCGGAAAGTAAAGTGCAGAAAAGTAAAGGGGGCCGGAATACAAGCCCAACTGTAAAGTACAACTGAAAAGTAAAGCAGCAACTGAAGAAAAGACGGCGGCCTCATGTCGTCCACTGGCAATCCCACCTGAAGGGTGGGTACAGATAGCCTCCAGGCTCCTCGGGTCCCACGTCCGCTCCGAGCACGTCCCGCCCAGTGGTCCACCTCCAGGTACTGTCCTGCTCCACGCCCAACCGTGATCAGCGCTGTCCGTCGTCTGCAACCAACACAACAAGGTGCGGGCATAGCCCGTGCAGGGGTGAGTACAACTACTCAGTAAGGACCCCGAGACCCCCGAAGGTCTCCCGAAATCCACAAAGGATATAGCACAAAAGAAAGATGCAATCACGAAGTAACATCTGACTCGACTTAGGTATATGCCCATACATATACCTAAGCCCCCAATTCTAGCTCGGCTCACGAGCTCAAGAACAACTCAATCCACAAAGGAAAGCAAGACTCAAATCCACAAGGAGAGTAAATAGTAAATCCACATAGGATAGTTCAACACAATCCACAAAGGAGAGTAACATAAGATTCAGCTCAACCAGGTATACTTTTTCAGATGACGTCAAAGATGATCACTGATCCATCTAAGTCGTCGGACCCACGAAGGATCGATAGGTACTAACCCCCACAGAAGACCCACACAGGATCGGGCTCACACAGAACCTGTAGGCAGTGGCTCACACAGAACCGGTAGTAAGGACCCACGTAGGATCGGGCTCACACAGAACCTGTAGGCACTGATCCACATGGGATCGCTGAGTGCAGTAGTCGACGCAGTCCACTGAGGATCTCTGCACAGTCGTCGCCGCAGTCCACGAAGGATCTCTGCTCTGCCGTCGTCGCAGTCCACAAAGGATCTCTGCTCTGCCGTCGTCGCAGTCCACGAAGGATCTCTGCTCTGTCGTCGAAGTCACAGCCAGCGCTAGGGTTCCCGCACGTAGCGAGCTCGTTTAGGAGGGTCCGCTCCACGAGCCGAGGGGCTGATACATCAACTGACACGTAGTCCGAAGTTGATGTATCCAAAAGTTCCGTATCGACAACAGGATCTCAACGCGACAGACGGCGCGTCAATCGGACGCCCGGTCTGAGAGTTATTGGCATTTTCGTCCCAGGGGCCCGGTTGGTTTTTAGGGAAAAACCGACCCGACCGTACTCTGCCTGTATCCGATCCTCGGGCGGAGTATGCCAAAAGTTCCGTCTCACTTAGAGGAAACTACCACAGCTGACGGTACGTCGTTCGGACGTCCGTAGCTCAAGTTATGAGCGTTTCCGCTCCGAGGGCCCGGTTGGTTTCGTGTACGAACCAACCCGGCCGAACCCAAAGTCTTCCGAAACCTTGAGTATAATATACCGAAACGACCGTCTCGATCCAGGGATCGCGTAGCCGCTGACGGTTCGTCAATCGGAGGTCCTAGGCCCAAGATATGGGTGAAAGAACGTAGAGGGCCCGAAACGGGGGTACTGGGCCCGGGGCGACCCGGCCCGAACCCCCCCTGGGGTCGGCCGAACCGGGTCGGCCCGAACCGGGTCGGCCCGACCCGGCCCGAACCGGCTCGGCCGGGTCCGGTCCGGCCTGGGCGCAGCCCGGCCGACCGGACCGGCCGGCTCGGCCTCGGCCGCGCGGCCGAACTGCCGCCGCCGCGGGGTTGAACCCGCGGCTTGAGAGAAACCGCGGCCCCGCGGAGGGCCGCCTGTCACGCGGACGCGGCCGGGCCGCCGCGTCCGTCCCGGTTCCGCGCGGCCGCGGAACCGGCTGCCGCCGCCGCCGCGGCTTCAGCCGCGGCGGAAGATTTCCACGGCGGCGCGCCTGGCGCCGCCGCCTCCGGTCGCCGGCGCCGCCGCCTCCTTCCGCGGGCCGCCGGAGATGCTCCGGTGGCCCGATTTCTTTCCCGTCTGCGCCGATGCTCCTCCCGGGGGACGATCTTCACTGCGGTACCAACAAATTGCCCTTGCCGCACGGTTCGTCGTCGTCCGCCAAATCCGCATAAAAAGAGAAGATCGGCGGAGGGTTGCCGGGTCTTGTTCGTTAGACCCGCACCCTCCGCGTTAGTCATAAACGTCACCGGGAGGGAAAATCAACAACAATTTTAATTAAATTAAAATTGTCGGAGATTATGTTTTTTTACTTAAAAAGAATAAACACGGGGAAAAAAAAGATAAAACAATCCAGCATCCCTTACCTTGTCGTCGTCGACGGACGAGGGGTCGTCGCGGAATCGCTCGTCGCGGAGGAAGGAGATAGTCGCGTCGTCGCGGAATCGCTCGTCGCGTCGCCAATCTCCGGATCAAGATCAACGGATTTAATTAGTTTAATTCCGTTGATATTGAAATTAAAAAGGGAGAAGAAAAGATCTGATTCTCACCTTTGTTGCCGAACGAGGGTCGGCCGCGGAAGAAGAGGCGTCGCCGAAGAATGTCGCGGGTAGATCTCGTCGACGTCGCAGATCTTGGTGTGCGTCGTCGAATTCCGGTCGCCGGCGTTCTTCGTGTTCTTCGCGTTCTTCGCGTTCTTCGCGTTCTTCGCATTCTTCGCGGAGAGGGTGGAGGCTCAGAGGAATAGCAATCCTCCAAAATAGACAAGTTTGTCTATTTTATTATTTAGCCAATAAACGCAAAACGCGTAAGTAACGACCCACTTAATTCGTTGAATTAATTCAACGAATAAAACAGCCCATTTAATTCACGAAAGAAACAGCCCAATTAAATGGTCTGTTAAGAATTAAAGAAACGCATCGGTTGACTTTTCAGTTTCTTTGACGGGTTTTCGCGGGTGCGTTACTTAGCGAAAGAAACGGCGGGGCTCGTGCGGGTCCCACCGCACAAATATCCTACCAAGGGGTAGGATATTTCTGGATAGCATCCTATCCAGTTCAACTCAGTTCAAGCCGTCTTTAAGTGACTTCAAGTGGCTTCCAAGCAGCTTAAGTGAAATAAAATAAATTTGTCGCACAAACTTTATTTTATTTCTGACTTAAAGCCGCAAAATTTAAAAACCACATCTGAGCAAACGCAACTCCGGAAGAGGCGTTTCTAAGCAAAAACCGGCGCTGCGATTTCATCGGTGCCCTCAGAATTCGATTCCGGGCACCGGTTCAAAAGATAGAAAAACCCGCTCGTCCGTTCACTGAACGTACCCGAGCCAAACTTCGGAAATTGATTCCGGGCACACCGGGCCTCGGAATCAGGTGCCGTCTGAAGCTGCGCTCTTGTAAAATTCCAAAGAAAATTAAGAAAAAAATTTCCTTGAAATTTGTGGGTCTTTACATGCAAAGGCTCCCTTTTCACCAGTGAAGGTTAACCGAGTCCCATTCATGCGGACACACCGCACACTGCACCTAATATAGTCAATCTGATTAGGGAATGTAGATAACCAGTCCATATCCATGATGACTTCATAAGGCCTCAACACCACTATCAGAAGATTATTATTGAAGCTCTCACCTCCTAGAGTAAGCTCACACTACCGACACCAATGCGTAATTGTCGAATCCTCTCTCATAAAAGTCTCTAGTAGAAAAGATTAAGCCAATGACTCCATCGGAATATCTAAGTTTCGAATGTGGGAAGTGGAAATAAAAGAATGGCTGACACCTGAGTCTATAAGTACTATAGCTAAAGTTGAGTTGGCATAGATCATACCTCGTATCACCTCTGTAGCACCATGATCGTAGGCCAAAGCTACCTTGAGCTGATCTCACCCTTGTCCTCCTGCTCCATGTGGTTTGGGTGGACCACCTGGTGGTGGTGGTAACATCTCGAATCATCTCCCACCTCCAGCTGCACGACCAAATACTCTTCCATGTATTCCTGTTTCCTAGGAACTCCTTGGTCGAACCTCTGTCTCTGCCTAGGCGGTCCCTCGACCATCTGCTGATCATCCGTACGACTGGTCAGACAGTCATGAGCCATGTGACCCTGCCTGCCGCATGTTAAAAAATATTTGCCCCTCTCATGACTGGATCTATCTCTGGTGCCCCGCACAACTGATCCTGAGTCATGAGGTCGTCCACTTGTATGTTGGTCCTCTTAGACCTATGAGATATATGTATTCTACCAGCTAAAGAAGACTCTGCTACCTGATGACTGGTGGTGGGTCTCACTACTGATGACTTCTCAACTAGAAAACACTAAAATATGTGGTCTCTCTCTAACACTCGTGCCTGCGTCGGGATGCTGAGTGAGATAATCGAAGCCCTGATCTTCCACCTGAGTCCCTAGTTAAAGGTATGGGACCTTAAGTATGGGTCTCGTGCCATATCAGTGGAGTATTGTGAGAGGTCGGTGAAGCTCCATGATTACTAAGCCATAGTCATGTTTCCCTATGAAGATGAAGAAGAACCTATACATGCACTTTACAAAGAGTCGCTGGGACAAACTCTGCCCGAAATAGGCTCTCAAAGTCTTCCAAGAGAAGCTTCACCTCGTCGTGAACCTGGTACATCAAGCTCCACCATCTGCTTGTTGCTGCCTATAGAAGTCTGGCAGCAAGGATCACCATGAGATCTACTGATTTCCGGAACAGTTGGAAGACCCTGACTATAGCCTCCAGCCAATCCTTCGCTACCTGTGGGTCCGTCTCTCCCCTGAACCTGGGTGGCCTCTAGTGCTGGAACTCATGCAACACACTCAAGCGGCATGTACCCTCTACTTCTAGGGATGGTGAAATCGGTGGCCCCACAGGTAATGGTAGCATTGTTGCCTCTACCGGTGCCTCTACTAGAAGAGGTCCCTCCACTGAGGCCTCGTCGCTCGGTGGGCTATCAGTGCATACTATATCCATAACCATAGATGGTTGTCTTTGTGGAGGCATCCTAAAAAGAAACAGGTGCACCATGGTTAATAAGTTATACATGGCGAGCTGACTCAATGATATCCCAATGAAAACTCTTCAAAACACGCACGCTATTAGTGTTTTCATGCACTGAGTCAGAAATCAAAAGTCATGGTCCTCGTATATGGATACGTTGGTCGTCGCACCAATATTGGATTCCCTTAACTAATAACCATACACAATATACATAACAGTATTGCCGTTAAAAGATCAAAGACATATGTTCTATGGTTGAACCGACTCCTGAGATACCAATTTGTGACAACCCATCCCTCGAGGCCCATTCCGTGACAACCCCAAACCTGCCTTCCATAATCCAGTGGCTGGAGACTAGCACCAAAAGGCATATTCCCTAAAACTGAGAAGGCATTGCCTTTATAACCGATAAACACATCCAACCAAGGACATAAAAAGATACGAACACAAGTAAAAATATATTGTAAAAAGAGTTTTGAATGTAAGTTGGGCCAGAAAACAAGCCCCACAGTAATTGTAAAAGTACATATGATAAACAATACAATTGAATAAAAATGAAAGAAGCTATTGGGTTGTCCTACAAGATTCCTACCTGAAGGGTTGGTATAGATCGCCTCGTCAACACTCCACGTCTTCCTGTCTCCTCTGCATACTGACACACCGTATAGTCCACCTCTGTGCTCTGTATAGTCCTGGTACCCTCAGCCTCGATCAACATTTTCCATCATCTACAACAAACACAAAAATGTGAAGGCTTTTCTCATGCTGGGGTGAGTATAACGATACTCTATATGGACCCCGAGACCCTCAAGGTCTCCCAAAATCAAAAAAGGATAAACCACAAAGCCTGAAGTCAATTGTCAACCCTACATAGGTATATTCCCATACATATCCCTAAGTTATCATGTATACCAATCTCAATCAAGAGGAAACACAGGGTCTAAAGCAAAATCCCATAGCTAATCTGTCCCACAAAGGAAAGAATACCACGAAGCTAAGTATCACCCTGGTACGCCACAAAAAAGAATACCACCAAGGTATTACTCTGATGGAAAGTACCACACAGGTATGAACTCATATCACACAAATTATAACATATGTATAGTAATATATATCATTATATGTAACTACTAATTCATTTTACTATGTTAAGAGGCAGTCCCACGAAGGATCATAAAACATCCTCAGACCCACAAAGGATTTGAGTACATAGTCAGTACGTCGTCAGACCCACACATGATCATAGTAAATTGTCAGTACGTTGTCAGACCCACACAGGATCCTAGTACATCATTAATACATCGTCAGATCCACATAGGATCCAAGTACATCGTCAGTACGTCTTCAGACCCACATAGGATCCTAGTACATCTGCAGTAGGTTGTCATACCCACATAGGATCCTAGTACAACTTCAGTACTTCGTTAGACCCACATAGGATCCTAGTACATCTCCATTACATCATCAGACACAAATGATCCCAGTACATCTCCAGTACGTCGTCAGACCCACAAAATATCCTAGTACATCTCCAGTATGTTTTCAAAACCACACAGGATCCTAGTACATATCCAGTACGTCTTCAGACCCACACAGGATCCTAGTACATTTCCAGTACTTCGTCAGACCCACACAAGATCCTAGTACATATCTAGTACATCGTCAGACCCACACAGGATCATAGTACATCTCCAGTACGTAGTCAAACCCACACATGATCCTAGTGCATCTCTAGTACGTCATGATCCCTACAGAGGATCCTAGTACATATCTAGTACGTCTTCAGACCCACATATGATACTAGTACATCCTTAGAACCACAAAGGATCCTTTTCCCATGCTATAGCCAACTACAGGGTTCCCGCACTAAGATTTCTCGTCTCCCGGAGGGTCTGTTCCTCAAGCCACTGGTCAATACTCAAACTACCACAATGTCCTAAAAAAATGCATCCCAATGGTCTACCACATCATAGGGGTCTCATCTTTATAGAAGGTGAATCAATCAGGCACCCAGTCTATAATTTATTAGCATTGATAGTGGGCTCTTCATGTTCAGTCCATGTTTTGTCAGACCATGTGGAAACGCCAAGTGAGGTACCTAGGTGAGATAGTGGAAACTGCACAGTTGGCATACAGTTTTCCAAACCTTGCGGGGTAACCATGCATCCACTAGAAGTTAGGGATTTTATGTCCCGAGCCACTTAGGAATTCCCATTTTCCCTCATTCTTCCTCCCACTTGTGCCTCCCATGGGAGTTTTGGTTTTCATAGGTTGGGGAAGCTCCTTAGCTCATTTTGTTGTTAAATCAAAGGCAATTATTGGTGGATCGAATGAGGTTCTCCTAGAGTATGTCCCTCTTTTGGTGTGTGGGTCGTAGTGTAAAGAGGCCAGGCCATCCTTGTTTGGCCTGCACCCTTGGCGTTATAGCGGTAGCCAGCAGTTCACAATTGTTTCTTGAATCGCGATGAATTTCCAAAAACGTGTAAGGGAGAAATTAAAAAAATAATCCATACAACATCCTGCAATTATTATTCGAAATTCCAAAAAAAAGAAATTATCTGCAGATCTAATAGTTAGTGAGTTGATCTACGTTTTTTGTTTAGAATGGATGGACATGGGAATCGATGATCACACCTAATTAAACCCCTACCTCGAAGGTTTGTTATTGTGTTGTAAGAGGGAATTCGAATATTTTGACGTTCTTCGCACCTACGGCACACCTACAATCCCTAGCTCATTCATCGGTTAAATGCACTTTGATGAATGTGGTTCTCCGTTGTTGAAGATGTCCACCGTTGGAGGATGTCACGAGGAAATAGTCGAAGTTATTGGAGAGTGTCAGTATTCTTCATTTGGAGAAGTGTTCTTCATGTAATATGTTCTTCATTGGAGAAGTGTAATCCTCCAAGAAGCTCTCACCTTCTCCTTTTCCAAATACTTTCCCCCGATCCCCATAAAAAATGAAATAGCCAACATAATAGAATATGTTATATAATTAGTTATTGATTTTTTTCTAAATTGACTTAATTAATTAATTTATGAGTTGGTATAATTAATCAAATGGGGTGGTAAAATTAATCTGGTAGAAGTTCAAGTGGCTTCCTCACATTTAAGAGGGAGTTTAAGGGTTTCTCCCATTAAGAGGGTTCAGGTAGTCCCCGCCATTAAATTCAAATTGTTGGAGGTTTTAGGCTCTAGTGGTCCCCACCACCTAGAATTTACATTGGAGGATAAACTCTTGTGGTCCCCACCTCCATAAATCAAATGAAGTTTCACGAATAATAATAAAATGATAAATAATTTTTTTCCCTAGAAAAAATTAAAAACTAGCATACACCCATGACCTACTACAGTCGAGGTAAAGGTATCGTTAAGAGAATATGGGTCTTGTGAGTTCAAATGTGTCCTCATAGTTCTATTCTGAGCACTAGAATAAAATTTACAAAAACATCCTAGCACGTTTACTTAACATTCCTGAAAAAATGTTCAGAAATTCATTCTGGACACACCGGTCCTTGGAATCATGCGCCGTCAATTATCACAGACTCGTAAAATCCATATATAATTAAAAAAATACTTGGAATTTCCGAGTCTTTACATTTCATCACACATAAAAAATATATAATAGATTTCTTTTGAAATAATCCTTAATGATAAACCAAAGTGTTATCTATACCACAATCTAATAAAACATATTAAAAAAAATATCCTTAATCAGCTTAATATATCATAAATAAATAACTAAAAAGTGGTTTATATGAATTTGAACTTATCAACTACCTCAATCTTATAAACTCGTGGTGGTATCCTTATATATCTTTTCAAGATCATATATAAACATTATAATCTAAAAATTTATGTAAGACATGCTCTGATACAAACTACTACAACCTAAAATTCTCCCTTTGAGATCCAATGATAATAAAATACTCTTTACATTTATTTATTTTATACTGATAATCACTAATTCATTTCAATAACCCACAATGTAAAAAATGAAACTAAAATATTGGACTAGAAACATACACAATGACCTATTAGTATTGGTTTTTAGATTTTTACGAACAAATATTATATAAAAAATAACTAGGAATTCATGTCAATATTTGTTCAATTATAACAAGAAATTTGTATTCCATAGTAATCCTTAGTCATCCCCCATAAAATTTTTCACAAATGAATTATTTTTTCACACAAATAATGTAAAATCATTCCTTATAACCAGAGGAAAATGAATTATAAGAAGGGAATGATTGAATTCATAGTAAGGGTAGACATAATGATTTAAAATTAAATATCATCTATGAGCATAAGATGAGCATAAGGATATTATGAAAAAAATTAATTTTCATAAGTGTAACATAAATGAACTCGTACCCATTAAAACATAAATCATTAGATATGTGACAAGGAATATATATTAAATAAATAAAAGTGTCATAATAATCAATAATCATGATCCATTTTATGAAAATATGGATTAAATAATCCATTAAAAATTCTTTTCATGCTTAGAAAAAACATGTAGGTTTTAGGGAACAATACATTCATAAACCATCCTATAAATAAATGGTTGCTTGTCAAATATATAGAGGGAATACCTGGTTAAATGACTCCTTATATTAATTTAATAAATATAGTATTACACAATTATATTGAGAGAAATATCAAACTCATCCTTCAATATTTATTGTTTCAAGAATACTCTTTTGAATAAGTGGTATCACGATCACTTGTTCATTTATTCTTTATCAAGGTCATCGATTTGTATGATCTATATTGAGTTCACCCATTCATATAATATATAATTATCAATATTATATTATAAAAAATTTCCATATATTATTCATTAAAATGTTTGATGCTTTTATTTTCAATATAACACCCTTTAAAAGAACCATCATTCATTTGTATCTTGGTTAACTCGTGGTTGAAAAATTGGTTTCTTGAAAATATCTTTAAAATAATCATAATACTTGATTAGAATATATAATGGTGGTCTCATTATAGCATATACCTAGTGTAGAATAAGTAAATGTATGTTTTTTTGTCATTTGTTAAAATAAATTCCATTAAAAGATCACTAAAATCATTCCTAGGGATAACAAGTTTCAACATTGAAAATAACTTTTAAGAAAACATAAAATTAAAAAAACTATTTGATGCGGATTTTATTTTAATGTAACCTTGTAAACATATGAAGTCTTATTGAAAAATAATAATGTTCATGATGGTGATAAAATCCTTTCAAGTCATAAATGGTAAAAATAAACAATCTTTTCCATCATTTGTAAAGAGAGAAAAAAGTAACCCTGGGGAAAACATTAAGAAATTTAATTTAAAAAAAAATAAAGGAAGTTCAAAGATCTAGGAAAATAAATATATTAAATCATTTATGTTTATAAAATGAAATTATTTAAATAATATTAAGAACATAGCATAATATTTAGTATGAAAGACATAATAAATTTTAATACATTGTTTTTAATGAAAAACACTTATTCATCATTTTAAGAACAAAAATACATTAAAATTAATAGGATATAAACAGAAATAAAATACTATGAGCATAAAAAATTCATGATATTATATCTCACATTTTAGTGTATACACTATATAAATGAATATTCGATTATCAATTTAAAAATGTCTTAAATAAGTATGTTTGAGTTGAGAAACCCTTACAATTCAGGTAATGATAGAATCAAAAACCCATTGGATTATGGAACACTACATGATTTTTAAAAAAAACTTTAATTTTCCTGATTTAATATATAAAAAACATTAATGGGGATTTAATTACATCATATAAAATAAAACATTATGCATAACATGAATTATTTCTCAATGAATAAAAATTTAGACAATAAAACCCTAACCACTTTTAAAATGTTTTAATAAATATTTCATGAAAGGTATAAATTAAGAGGAATATTATTTATCATGAAAAAATAGTTATTAATGATATAATATCTCAATATTCATCAAATAGACCTTGTAAAATGGAATAGGGGCATAAACATATGTCCTAATGAGAGAAACATTGGGACAAATAACCCTAGATAATATTGTATCATTGATTGAGAATCAATCAATTGAGTAATTATGTGAAACAGTTGAAATTATATACACTTAGTTTAAATAAAAAAATAATAAAAAATTCAATTTCAAACATAATATTGACTTAATATAACCAATGAGGAAGTGACATGGCCTGATAAAATTATATTTAATTAAGAAAACACTTACCAATTGGTAAGTTGCAATTAATATCCCCTTGGATGAAACAATTTGAAATATAACATATAATATTATGATGTATTAAATATTTAGTGTATAATATGTAAAATATTATTATATGTACCATAGAAATTAAATAAGGTGTACGACCTTAAAACATCTCTTAGTGAAAATAAATTAAGACCAGATCACTTAACTTATGTATAGACATTACATATAGGTCCTTTGTCTCATGTATAATAAACATATATAAATTATTTTACTTATTAATAATATTTTATCAGTTTAATAAATTATCCGAAAAATGTTTATTTCATTTAATTTAATGACATGTTTTATAATTCAATCATTTAAGTTAATATTTGTTATTGAGGTTGTTTGGTTCACAAATACAAAATGACTTATGTTTGTTGACCATGTGAAAATGGGGGTAAATATTCCAAAAAATTACAAGAGTAATAATAAAGAAATAATTATCATTATTATACATTAATTATTCATTTAAAATAAATCATTATAAAAGTTTATGATGAAATAAATTATGTTACAATCATTGAGATAGCAGATCGTATGTACACATGAATATAGTTTCCATTTTTTAGTGAAAATGATGGAAATAAATAAACTATTAATTTGTATTATCAAAAGAATTATTATATCATCTATATCATGTTACCTCTAAAAATATGTTATATAAACCAACTATGTGATTTATTGATGATAAACAAATCACACTGTTTAGTGGTGGTGGTAATCTGTAAGTAAAGATGAACGACGATATCATCTATCAAAAGATGAAAATGTAAGGGAATAAATGATATAATATATTTCAAAAAATATAATTATATCATGAATATAATATATATAAAATAAAAATAGTCATTATATTCATCCATGAGAGGTGGTGATGGAAAACTAATTACAATGTTTCTTGAGGTGGTAGTCTGTTGTACACATAAAATATGGATTCCATTCCCAATTGATAGAAAGAGATGGATATAGGATATAAAATAAACATAATAACACTACATTATATAAATGATTCTGATGATATTATCTTAACATGGATGAAGAATATTAGAAGGTTGTTTCAGAAGAAACAAATCTATATCATTCGGTCAAAGGTTGTACTTCTTCTTTATAAAACCTCATTTTTCACTCTTTAAACCCACTAAGGTAGGTATTATTACCAAATTAAGACCTATAGAATATGGAGTAGGATTTTAGTAATGTATTTGGATAGTTATTATTAAATAATTGATCTTCATGTGTAGATATGATAGGTGTGGCAGTGTCTTTTTTAGCTGATTGGGGAGGAACTATTGGAATTACCTAGAGAATTAAATTAATATTAGATAATTTTCATGTTCAAGTGAATAAAAATAATATAATTCAAATATATGTTTATTATGAGACTATTTACTCTCATTAAGTAAAATTTGGAAAAATTGGGTGATGTTTTCAACCTTATCTCTTTGTTTAATGCCTTGTTAGCACTTTAGACAATTACTATGCCTGATGGCCGGAAAGCCTTCATTTTTATTGATTTTTGATAATCCACCTTTCAATGGATGAGGGGGAACCCTTACAAGGCCCGTAGGCTTAGAGATTATGTGGCTCGTAGTCTTAGGAGATTACATGACCCTAAGGTCTTAGAGAATTCAACCAGACTATCTACAAGGAACTGCCCCTCCCCAGCATCTGCATCCTGATAATAGCTCTCCTCCTTTGCATGAACGTCTGGCTAGGAATCTCATGCACGCATAGGCTGGTACCAATGGCATAGCCATACCCTCTCATTCTAAAAATCCATTTGGCTTTACTCTGGTGAGTGCACCTGCCCTGAATCCTCTTCTGGGGCTGCTCCTTTTATGTAGTATGTCTGGGGTCTTCATTTATGTGGCCCGAAAGCCATGGTGTGGCCCTAAGACCTTAAGGTGGCCCAAAAGGCCTTGAGAATCAACTGGCCTGAAGGCCATGGGTGGCCCTAAAGCCTTTCAAGACCCGAGGACCAAACCGGTGGCCCTAAGGCGCAAATGGATGAATAGTTCTGGCTGCTACAGTGCCGAACATTGCTTGCTACAGTACCTACTTCAGTTCCTGCAACAGTACTGGTACAGTGCCTACTACAGTACATTTATAGTGAATGGTACAGTACTACTACAGTAACCCCTAGAAATATTCCGGCACCTGGATTTGATCTCGGGTCTCTTGGATGCACCTAGAGAGTCCTCACCAATTAGGTTGAGGCGCATGTGCCAATTACTATGATATCAATGTTTTTTTTACTATTTATGGGAAAAAATTAAATAAAAGGTAACTTTACCCATAAATGTATCATGATTTATATATTAAATCATGTACCATTCTATTTTACAAATAAGTTATTTTTATGAATTTTAAGTCATTTAATAAATAATTTCTCAGTATAATATATCATTAATGTCATTTGTGGAAATACATGAAATATTATAATGTATTATGTGTCTAACTAATTCCAAATGATTCCAAATGAAATGGATACAAATATTTTTAGAATATTTTCTAAATATAATCACTCAATATATATATATATATATATATCATTTCAAACCATATATTTTAATTTGACACCATTGTTAAAAAAATTTAACCTTAACTACAATAATGTCTTTTTCAATAATAAATGGTTATAATTTTACTTATGTGGTGAATATTTCACCCAAAATAAGAAATTTTTCAAAATTTTGATGATTTATTATCCCAATTATCCTCTCTAATGAATTTTATAATTTTAAATAATTTTAAAAATATAATTTTACATAATATTTCCTCGAAGTCACTTTTGACAATATTCATTTAGTTTTATTTTAATGATATCAATATAAAAATATAATATTAAGGTAAAAAAATTAAAATGTATAAAAAATTATAAAAAATTTATATTTATCTATAAAATTTGATCCGAACAATAAATAATGCACAGAATATTACTATTTTCTTCTTAAAAATAATTTAATTTATTTTTTATTGCTTTCACAAGCTATGCGTTAGTGCCGCATGATAATTTAATGAAATTATTTCAGAACTGAATATTAAAAATTAATTTATATCACTAAAAATTAACTAATGTTTCAAAAAAATATTTACAACGTCGATTATACCCTTTTTACTCTTACGTAAAAATTATTCGGATGTTAATGTCAAGAGAATGGCATTGTGTAATTATATTTTCTTAAAATAATATATATTTCATTATGAAGAAAAAATGTCACTAAAATACCATATATTTGAATTTATGATTCCCTTACTAATATTTATTCCTTTTAAAAATTAAATATTTGGGTTTATTTTGGGAACTTATTTCATTATTTTATAAAAGATTTATGAATTTTACCATTATCATGGTGAAAAATATTTTCTATAGTTACTATTTATAATGGCCAAGGATAAATGGGATCTATTTACCAAATTTGAATATCATGATTCCAAATATTAAATATATATTTAAATTTCTATAAGTGGCATAATTAAATATAAAATTAATCTCAAAAAATATGAATAAAGTTGGGTTTTCAGAAATCAACATTTAAATTTAAAAATGTTTTTTATGAAATTCAATGATAGTGTTGATTCTAATAAAAATTATAATATTATTTGTATTAAAAACTAATAATATAATTTTAACGATATTAAAAAATAGAATTCGACTTTGAAAATACATGAAATGAAAAGATAGTTTATAATAAAATTATGTGTTACCACTATTCATTAGAAAAATAAACTTTTCCGAAACATCTAAAATATTTATCCAAAGATAATTTTGACTAGATGAATTAAAAAATTATATAATTTTTATCTAATAAAATTTTTAATTTTTTTGCAAATTAATTATAAATTTATCTCATAAAAAGAAATAAATACAATCTTTGATGAAAACATATTTTTGAAGCCCAAGAAGACTTTACTAAAATGTTATGTTCTTATTTCATAAAAATTAAAAAATATTTTCATATTGAGTATAAACATTATATATTCTTAATAATATATTTAGTCATATGTGTACCTTCCAATTTAAATTCTAGTTTATAAATATAATATTTAAATAATAATATTTCATTGTTTGTATTTGTTTGATGTAGAATGTTGTATAAACAATAAAACATAGTGTTTTTAATATCTCATGACGTTATAAAAAGAATGAGAATAATGGAGCCCAGTTATATATTATAAAATATGTAACCAACATCATTTAAAGAGGTAATAGTGGTTAAATGGGTGAAATCAATGAATGAATATTTCAACCAAATTGATAAGAATCGGTTATGGGAGCTTATGGACATACTAGACATAACAATGTTATTTGTATAAAATGGGTCATTAAAAAAATTAATATGAGAATGGAATAGTGTCCCAAATTAAATAAAGGCCACTATGTAAAAGAAATGATCTAATTGCTGGGGTTAATGTTGAGGAATCATTTTCACTAGTGATAAGGATGGAATCAATGAGACTCTTATTAATTGTGGTTGTACAACGAAAAGTTTATATAAGTCAAATGGATTTGAAAATGACATTGGTAAATGGTTTCTTGAATTATTAATTTCCGATTTCAAAATTCATATGGCTTCCTGTTGAGTAATATGATTTAATGGATTATAGTTTAAAAAGGGATTTACAATGCATGAATTAATTAAACATCCCATTCTTGGATTGCATGACTAGACATGTATATGAAAAACATATAGTTTAAAAAAATATATGTTGATCAAAATATATAAATGGATTTATAATATAATTATTATTTTATGGTTATTCATTATGTGCATGATATTAGATCAATAAGAACAAACAAAATTCCATTAATAGGTTTTAACTGCTGATGCATACAGAATTAGAGTTGTCTATGATGGGAGAGATATATTTCATCATTAGTCAATAAATAAATCAAAAGCAACTAAAAACATTCATTACAAATGTTGAATACTAAAGAGGCATATTTAATTATTTTTTAGTAGAAGATTGTAAACATGTTACTAATTTAATATAAACTAAAATGATTTTTAGAAAGCATGAGGACGTCAATGGTGTAGCTTAAAATTATATAGAATAATTATTAATATTATATAAAATCACAATGAAATATGTTCACTTATGTTTTATGGAATTTTCTTGGTATCAAAATTTTACATATTTCCAAAGTAAGATCATCTCGTGGAGGTAAATAGGACAATGAGGTATAGTCGTGGAATACTAGCTTCTATATCATTATTCTTCTTCATCTATATGAGATTTATCAAATTTGGGAACTTCATCCTCAAATAATATGGTAATTATAATACTACAATGTATATATGATATGAAATTGGATCATGATTAAATATATTGATTTCATTTTTATTAAAGAATCTATACCATAATGGAAGGGGATTAATGAAAAGGTTCAAGACCATGATTGTTATCATTCATGAGGTTTGGAAATAAAAACCATTATTTCAATGTTAAAAATCATATAAAACCTAATTTCATTTATATATTTAGAGAAAAATATAGATTTTATTTGGCTGGGCTATAATGAAAGTATTTATTCCATGATTATTGAAACTGTAGGTTTTTAGGAGATTTAATGGCTTGTAATTGACATGAATTGTTATTTGTTTTTTTATATGACAATGAACCCTAAAATTGGTGATAAATTCTGTAGATTTATTATGATATTATCTAGAGGGAGGATTTTCAAGAAAGTGACTTATTAGGGGTTAGTACATTTAAATTTCATATTCAATTTCAAATTTTTTCCAATGCAATTGAACAATAACTCGTTAAAAAATGTGATGAAAAACAAAAATAAAGAAACTATATAGATAATATAAAATATATTATAGATTGGATAAAAAATTGGGATATCTATTATTGGATGGATTTTATGATTGAATTATAGTTGAATTAAATTATATTAATGTCCAGGTATTTATGTGAATAGTTTCTATTGATTTTCGTAAAGATTATGTAGTGAAGATCAAATCATCATATAAATAAACCATAATGATTTCTTTTTATTTCAATAATTATAATAATGATATTGTTGACTAACAGGTCAATATTATTGATTTTTTAGAACCCTTTGAAAATAATTTTTCTCGAAGAGAGGATTAGGTCAATGACCTTGGATGTGTAGTGGGCATGTAAAAAATATTGTAATCATGAACCTATAGAGTAGTGATTATATGTCATATCAATAAATTTTTTATATGTTCACTACAAAGAATCTCGTTCTGGGTGGAAGAAATTTAAAATTTTAATATCGGTGTTCTTTACATTTTGGTTTCTGTTTGGGAAATTGTTTGGTCATTATGAATGATACATTGTGTCACTGAAAATGTGTGGAAAATCCATTACAAATTGTGATCGAATAAAAATTTTGAACTCTATAATTCACCCACTCAACTTTTATGGTGTTTTTCTGGTCTCCTGGTTATAATAAAAAAAGTGATATATGAATTTCAATTGGACTTAAACTAGTAATTAGCCCATAAATGTTTTTCCATATATTATAATTGACCCATAAAGGGTTTTGGCATCATCATAATTATAAGGATATAATGGCCAAGACCTATTTAGTCCATTACCTTCTTAGAATATGGTGTTTTTTGTGTTCTAGTAGGTTATGGTAATAATTTAAACTCTTTACAACTTTTCGCAATTCTCAATATTTCCCTATGGTGTCTCACCCGACAAATGGCTCACCGTGGTGGCCTCTTGTTGGTGGTGACTCACTAATAGTGTCTCTCATGTAGCTTCTCACAAGCGGTGGATCCCTAGTGGTCGATCATCTAGTGTTGTATCAAATTATAGTGAACCTTATGTTATTAATTTATTAGTATGTTTTTATCTACCCATTTTATTGATTTTCTATGAAAATAGCTTAATTGGTGTGAAATATACATGTTTAAATATTAAATATTTTTTTCATTATTTCAATTAATCTTGATTTGATTAAATTTAATGATTAATCATAAACCTCATGATACTAATATAAATAACCTGATTCTTGTTTTTTAGGGTTCCACATTCAATTTCCAACTGATAATTAGAAGGAATCTCCACCCATTTCAGCCAATTTGAATGGTCATATTGTCCACAAAATAAGGTCCAAGGAGTATATGAGGAACCTAGACTATCCAAGATGATACAATTTATGGGTGAAATAAAAAATCCCAGATTTATTGAATCTTTTGAATATATTCTTGTAATTCCAAATGAATCATGGATAAACATTTCAAGGCCCAACTCAGAAAAAGGGACCCAAATGATGCTTTGAATTCCATCCCACCATTCTATCTATGAATTAAAATTAGCACACATTTATTGAATTTTACCCTCATATAAACATCCATTTGAGCTGATATTATTTAGTGTGAAATAAAATATATAGGTGTCCATATTTTTAGAATAATTTGTTCATATTTTACGAAATATTACTATTCAAAAACCAATTCTCATTTTTGACTTTGAAAAAGTGGTGATAAAAATGGAAAACTGCACATTGTTTAGTAATAAAATCACAAATCATTCCAAATACGTCCAATGGACGTCACATTTCTTGAGTAGATAAAACATATACACATATAAAACTTTTAAGAATAATTTGTCTCATGATTCTGTTGTATGATTGGTAAAATCATTGAGCAATGTGAATGAGAGGTTTTGGAATGCAAACAGTCCACCTCCTTGGGCTTTATATAAATTCCCCACTCATCCATGAAAGGGGAGGTAATTTAATAAAAATGGAGGATTTTTGGAATAATATATCCTTTATAATGGAATAAGATGAAATTATGTTATCTTGTTTTGAAAAGAGATACATTTCCTCCACTTTTCATTCCCCTCATGTGTCTATTCGATGATCAATGCATTTATTATCACATTCCATTAATTATATTTATAGTTCATGACCATAAAATTATTAAACATGTGTAATGACCATATCAATAGCTACGTAAATCTCCCATTGGCGTGAGTCGTAATTTGGGGATGATAAGCGATTGAGATATTTTTTTCGATTAATATTCATTATATTAATATTGTGTACGTTGACCACAAAATGTCATGGAATAATGAAATGGTTTGTTTAATGATTGGTTTACATAGGTTATTGGAACCATAAATACACTAAAATATTTTTTGATTGATATAAGAACCCTATGACATGTTATGTCTTGTATTAAAGCCCAAACACTTTGTAATTCTTATCAAACTCATATTGTGAAGTGAGTGTTAATTTAATGAAATATAATGAAAATCTCAAGGACATCATAATCTTACATCCCCAATATTGAACTCAACCCAATATTTATCCAATATTTAAAAAAACATCATCCATCAATCATTTTATTTAATCTCTCCAAACATACCCCCATTAAATATTAAACTAAAAAATAGTCAACTATTAAAAAGTACCATCAACATGGATTCGACCCGGGTTCCTCTATACACATTAGAAACCCACTAGTACCTTGAATGGATGATAGGATATAATCGACCACAAATAAAATGGTGCAATATTTAGGGATCTTGAATAATGTAATCAGTTGTTGGGATTTAAAAAATACTAATTAAAAACCCAAAAATAAAAAAAAACTACAAGAAAACCCCACCTTCCTCATAAAAATCATAAATAAATAAATACTAATTTACTATCCACCTTCCTCATCCATAAAAATATATCTAAATGTCCCATTTTATCCCTAAGAAGTCCTCAGATTTATTTGACCTTAAAATAGAGCGATCTCTTCACAAACCCTAGAGGATCCTTAGGGAAAATGAAAACACTCGGTAGCCAGTAATTGTCCTATCAATTAAACTAGATATGGACAATCATATGGAACAACCCCTTAAAGAACTCACTATCCCTAATATTTATTACTATCCCCTTGGTATTAAATATGAAAATTATGAGACTAATTTCAAACTCAAATCAGGTTTGATTCATCTTCTACCTCACTTTCATGGGCTAGCCGGTGAGGATTGATATCTTCATTTAAAAGAGTTCCATGTTGTGTGCTCTACCATGAAGCCTTAAGCGGTTTCTGAGGAATAAATAAATCTTCAAGAATTACATTTCTCTATACCTCACTCCACCATTTCATGGTTATTTTAGCTCCCTTAGTGTTTCATAACCCCATGGAATGAGATGAAGTGACTCTTCTTTGATAAATTCTTTCCTGCTTCTCATACTGTTTCTACCCGAAAAAATGAAGTTGTATTCATAAATTACATAATGAATCACTCTATGAGTACTGAGAGTGGTTCAAAATGATTGTGGAAACCATTTCCCATCACTAAATAACTAAACATATCTTGATATAATACTTATATTATGGGTTATTGGAAATGTATTGAATACTCATTGATGCCACAAGTGGTGGGGAACTTGTTGATTAAACACTTACAACTACATGCGATCTCACAAGAAACATGACTAAAAACATGCAACCATTCAATAATCGAGAACAAGATTTATTGAAACATTTCCAAGAGAATTAGTCCATAGATCTCAATTAGATGAATGAAGGGATAAGTGAACCTATAAGTCATTTTAGACAACTAGTGTCTGCTACCAAAGACCCAACCTCATATTAAACACAATCACTATTCCCAGGACCTATCAAGAATTGTGGAATCCGTATCTCACCAGCTCATCCAACATACACATGTCTACATCTTTAAGAGGACCCATAAAATTAATCCAGTTCAATTGAGCTTAATGAAACATATTCTCAGAGGAACACCAACCCTCAACAATCAGGCCAGATAATTATAAACTGCAACTAGCCCCAACCTAATCCCCTATCTTATACCGTTATCCGAGACATGATGTATGGTATTTTCATCTCCCTTTCCCCTCAATTATATCATCAAAACCCCAACCAATTCAAATATGTTCAAGGTGTTGGTAAAATCCAATAGTCTTACACTTTCGATCATCAACCTCAAAAGATAAATCCCCTATTAACTCGTCCTGGATTCCACTATCCTAACAATCCATTCAAATTCCCAACCCAATACAATCACATTCCAATGAATCAAAATCAAGGCAATCCCAATTCTGCAAAAGATAATTATTCAAAGAAACCATGAGAAAGTGTAGAGTTAAATCAGTCCTCATTCACCATTTATAGACTTACAAACATTTAATCCAAAATCAATCAACTTATATACATCATTACCCAACAGCGACAACCAAATTCTTCCCAACTCCCAGCTCAATCAGTATCCAACCCCAACTATTATTTATGTGAAATTTCACCTAGATCGAGAAATCAAATATCTATGCCTCATGATTAGTCCTCTAACTCCCATTTATATATAGATCTAGAAAAGAAAAGAAAAAGAAACCATAAATGAAATAAATTACAGTCCATCACCACTTTCCATTCCTCTAGAACATCAAATTGATTTTCCTCAAGTCCTCTTTATTCCACCAATGTCATTTGAAACTAATAGTTAAATGATCAAAATATTTAGATGTGTTGAAATGAACATTACCCTCTTACATTCCATCAAAAAAATCTTAATAATGCCATGTTTCTTAAGGAAATTTTCACTCATAAGAGACAACATATGACCATTGAGAATATTACAACCTAGCAGTCCATACCAATGAAGTATAAAGATCCTGGTAACTATACTATTCCATGCCAAATAGGAAGATCAAAAATTAATGATGGACTCATTGATTTAAGAGACTCTATAAATTTCACACCAAATTAAATATTCTATATCCTTGGTCTAGGGCCCTTACACCCAACACATGTTGTCATCCTTTTAGCTAATTGAAGAAGTTCCAGTCATGTGGGAATAATTGAGGATGTCCTTTCATGTGTTTGTGATCTTATCTTCCCATTGGATTTCTATTTTTATGACATAGGTTGTGATAAAAACTCTTATCGATCACTGCTAATTCTAAGAATACCATTCCCCTTGACATATAGAACAATGGTTGATGTCCATGTGGGAATCGTATCCAAGGAATTTGGTGACTAACTATTCAAATTCATCATTTATCAATCCATGTGATACCCATCTGAAGATCAATCTATATACTCAATATATTATTTTGAGGAAACTTACGTGGGTTAATTGAACCACATACCATAATGTTCATCATGTTCTAAAGAGAGGAGAATAATAAATTTTAGCCATGATTTACCCATAAATAATTAGGGAATTTGATGTTGATATCTTATTCATAGACTCCATAAATATGGAGGGTCTTCAAAACCCTCTTGAATCCCATCTCTACTATGATCTATTTTATTCCTCACTAAATATGATTGAGGAAAATGAATCCAAACCAACTGAAATCCCTTAATTCCTTAATATGTTTTTATCCCAAAATTGAATGATGTGATTGTTCTCAAACCACTTCATGCACAACTAAAATATTAATTTCTCTACAATGAAAAATATTATCACGTCATTGACTCAACAAAAATTACTGATACTAAGGAGTGAAAAGTTGATCAAGTGTTAGAGGAAAATATATCACACCTGGGATTTATATTAATCATTCATTCTTTTTTGTTTACAACACTAGTCAGGATTTGGGGGGGACCCACGTATAATATGTTCAAAAAAATTAATTTAGTTGGGGAAACATGCGTGTATGGGTTTGGCAGTGTCTGCGCCCAAGTAGAGTGTAGTAGACAGACCATGTAGCGGCACCCTAGCCACCGCACGAGTTGCCTGATATGTGGGGCAGAATAAATGTTAAATGAATATTAAAATGGTAGTTAAAAATATTGTTGTTGAAATAACTATAATGTTATTTTTATTATTATTATTAAAAGTGAGATGATAATTATTTCTGTTATTATTAAAGATGTTATTAAGATTATTGTTAGGAATTAATCAAGTGTTATAAATAATTTTGTTTTTATGTTATTATTATTATTATTATAAGTAATGTTATTAATGTGGAGGTTTGTAATTATTATTATTATTATTATTATTATCAATTTTATTATTATTATTATTATTATTATAATTATTACGGGTAAACATCATAATGGATTTGAATGTCAATAATTTTTTTATCTAGAGTGTTGCTAATTGTTTTTATTATTATCACTATTATATTATTATTAATATTATTATTTTAAATTTATTATTAACATGTTTCATTATTTTTATTTGATTTATTTTCTTTTAATTATTTTTAAATATTTATTTTCTCTCTAATTTTGTTTCTCTCTTTTTTCCCTCTCCCCAAAAAATACACTCTCTCCCCATTATCCTTCTCTCCCTCCTAGTACGCTATCCACCTTCGCCTCCTCCAGTCACGGTAGCCTACAACACATTCCATCTGGATTATGCCTCCTGATCCGGTGCCCTCCAGCTGGCCAGGCCCCTGTGGATCCCCCTTCTTCTCCCTTGGCTTAAAGCGCTCTCCTCCACCAGCGCATCCTGCCATCTCCTTACAGCGCATGCACCAGCCACCCCAACCCTCTCCTCACATGTTTCCAGTTCACCCCCTTCCTGGTTCAAACCTGTGCTACCCCGTCGACCACATTACCAACAGGCGATGCCTCGCCAACAACCTCACTAGCCAGTGCCGCCATAGCAGCGATGTCTCTCCTCTCTTCCGGCCTTGACTGGCCACGCTCTGGTCTAACCACCTCCCTCCCGACAACACACCTATCCGGTGGGTGAGAACCGACCATTCCTGTCAATGATTTTGACCTCCCTTGGCCAGCATCCCTCTCTTCTTTCTCGTGCGGCTCCACTTCTGGTAGACCCTCCTCCGTCCCTGCTAGTGTTTTTGTCTTTGTTATCAGGGTTTTGATTTGGGGTTTTGAGTTTTTTGAGGTCTAATCTTGATAATGTTTGTTTGGTCCATTGTTTTAGGGTTTATTTGTGTTTCCTTGTGGTGCGATTTATGCGCATTTTCGGTTTCGCACCGGTATATTGATTTTTTCTTCCCCGAGGTACGTGGTTCCATAACCTCGCATCATTTTATTAATTTAATATGATTATTTGGTTTTATAAATGTGTTTTATTATTAACTTGTGTGGTGAGAAATTAATTTTTGGAGTGTTTTTACATGTGTTCAAGTGGAAAATTATTATTTTGTTGTGTTCTCATTATTAAACAACCTTCAAATTATATTAAAATTATTTTAATAATTGAATACATGTTTTCATAAGGTTATCTTGTGCATTTGTTTTAGAGTGACGTTCTATATGGAAAAAAAATTGTGTTTTCGGTATAAACCCTTGGTTCTAATTTAATATATTTTATAAACTGTTTAACTTGATTTATTCACTCAAATGCGATGTGCAAAAGGGGTGTTTTGTAGGGTGGAACTGGTGTTAAAGCTTAAGATGGCATTTTTAACTGAGAACCCTGAGTGTGCTATTTATTAATCATCTTTTATCTATTTAAAAAAATAATTTGGAAATTCATGTGATGAAAATTCGGGTGAAAAATGGTTCCTGGAGTACATTTCGTTTCAAAGGGGGGATTTTATGTGTATTTTGTTGTGAAGTCTTTTTGGTTTTTCTTGAAATGATCTAATAAACAGTTTAATGATTTATTAAATTTTTTAGATGGTGTGAATGTAGTATTTTGAAAGTGTTGAAAATGTGTTTGTTTTTAAGGTTGTGTGTTTATATAAAATAAGACATGT
Source organism: Viscum album (assembly GCA_963277665.1). Taxonomy (NCBI): domain Eukaryota; kingdom Viridiplantae; phylum Streptophyta; class Magnoliopsida; order Santalales; family Viscaceae; genus Viscum; species Viscum album. The sequence continues at coordinate 1,443,300,378 of OY728159.1, forward strand.
TTTTAGTGTAAACCCTTTTTTCATCACTTGGTGGTGTTTTATAAATGGTGAAAATAGTTCATTGAATAGTGTAGATGGTGTGAACTATGTCTTGAAAACATTCCTAGGTGTTTCGTTTTCACTGGTTGTTTTTTTGGATTATTTTGGGTCTGTGTTTATGTATATTTGTTGTTTTGCGTTTATTGCAGAACGTTGGCGGGGCAGTGTTGTCTTACCACAATCATCGGTTTGTGTGAGCTTGTGCACATGTGCGAGGCGTGTCGTGTTTCCAGGTTCGAGCTGCGAGTTGAGGTAGGTCCCCCACTGCACTCACATTAAATTTAGAATTTATTTATTTCTTGATATTTTATTAATTTTATTAATAATAAATATTATTAGATAATAAATTTTTAAATGATCACTCGATTTAAAAAAGAGCCATTTATTTTATACACGACACTTGAAATATTTTCTTGATGAACGGACACCCAGTTGTGAAAGAATGATCATTTGGCATTTAAACATTATTCAAGGAATTTCAAATGTAGTTTTGGTTTATTGATAAATGATTTATTTTGAAGCATGAACATGTGTTTTGGTCCCCACGAGAAATGAGTATTTTATTTAAAAATGGTGAAGGCCCATTTGGTACATTAATAAATTAAATTATTTTGGAAAACTCTCTTTGGGGTGACTCAGGGGTGATCTTTGTTGTACGTTGACTGCATAAGTTGTGTGTTCATTTTTCGCAACATGATTTAATTTTTTAACTCACCAAATTCCTTTTTATTACACGTGTTGACATGGGAACCTGGCATAGTATGTGAATATTCTGAGAATGATCGCTGAACTAGTTTAGCTTATTCACTAGATAGTGGAACCTAGTATGGATTATACTCTTCTAGGGGATTGGGCCCCTTGGTTAGGCCACGTAGGGAAATATCGGGCATTAGGGCGTTATGACGTCATCGATACTGGCATGCCTTCAGGATGAGTCACATGTATATTACATTCTAGATTGTTCATGAGCACCTAGGTTCGACCCATATTTCTTTTGTTTCTTATTTGTATATGGAAGATGATTGAGAGGACTAGTTCGGTTGCTAGCCCTTGTGTGCCCGATTTTCCATTGCCCTTAGTGTGTGTTGTGTGTGTGGTTTAACTTTTTAACTAACAACTAAAAATTTGGATTTCTAATTTTTTTGCAAAAAAAAAGTTTTAAAATGAAATGCACATGTTCTTTTCAAACATTAAACCTTTTTTTAAATAAAAAGGGGAAATGGACTGTTACATGTATTAGAAATGAAAAGTGTGTGTGGAAACCAATATTTTATATAATGTAGTTCAAACCTGGAATTAGTGAACTCTTTATTTAAGGGTAGTGAATTGGGAATAGATTTTTGGGCACACCTACTGAGTTTTAATAATCACGCCTATAGTGTTATCCTATTTTTAGTTTCCGGCTTGACCTAGGGTATCCTGGTACATGGAAATGGGCCTTACTACACTCTTGGTTATGAAAATACTGTGGGATATGCATAGGATAATTCATATTTTCATTACAAGCCATTATGAAGGATTGAGGAGTAAATACATCCCCAAAGAAAAAAATTTAGGATTATAGATTATATGCATAATCTTTTAAATTTATGTTAGGTATTTTACAAGTTTGGAATTGTGCATTGTGATACATTATCTATCCTTGTTTTGGCCATTGTTTAGAAATGGTTCCTAGTATAAGGAATGAAGAATTCTAGCAATACGCATGATAGAAAGACTTAGAAGGATCATATCTTTCATGCTATTAAACCAATATTTAAAAGGGGAATAGCCTCCCAGGTATTATCATCATACGAAGAAATAATATCATGTGATAATAAGATAAGTAAAGAATAATCTGAGTCCTATAGCTTTTAATGGATGAAAGTGAAGAAAAGGATGGTAAAGAGAACTATGGATAAAGGGAATAGGGGAAAGAAGGATTTTATCATATGTTATAAATGTGGAAACAATCACCTTGTAAAATTATTTAAGGGAATGTGATTTATTTATAAGTGGAGAGGTAAAGGACACCCAGTGTGTAATTGAAAAGGTAAAAAGGTTTCAAAATTGTAATTCATCATCTGCAAGGAGTTGGACACTACGTGAATCAATGTCCAAATCATCAGGGTATACCCCAAATGTTGCTATTGGATAATAATCAAGTTATGATACTACCAAAGATGAATAGGAATTATTAGAGTTCTTATGTTGATATTAATGTATTGTTCCATTTGAGTATTGTATTAATGATGTACATGTTATAATAATTATAGTGTATATAAGGATTGTACTACAGTACTATTTCATAAATGACATGAGATTTTGTGGAACCAAGAAAAGTGACTCAATTGAAGGTTAATTTTTTTTGGAAAATATATGTTGAAGAGAAAGATAAACCATAATATGGTTCTGATACTGAGGTAGTGATTTTGGAATTATATATGATTGATTTGGATCAATTATATTAGATATTCTTGACTACCTTGAAATTGATTGAAGACTTTTATATTCCATCATTTTTCGAGTTTACCATATTTTTGGATATAAGGAGTATATCTAGTATTCTACAATAATTAAGGGAGAATTAATGTAATCAATAAGATTTCATGGTAATTCAGGGTGTTGCCATGTTTTAGTAAAATACATGATGAATGTATTCAGATGTTGTTACGTGAAAGAAAAATGATCATTATTGTGTTTACCTTCCTTATAAATTTTGGATTGTGTGTTTGGAGAGACTTACTTTGGATAATTCTAATGGATGGAATAGATTAACATTGACATTGGATAAAATTTTTAAGGTTAAATCATTTCATAATCTTATTTTAGGATTTTTATAAAAATGAAAACTTGTTGGTCAGGAAACAACTCGTCGTGTCAGACAAGGAAAGGAGACTTGAACCCGCAACCGAAGAGAGAAAAGGGTGCATCACCTACCACATCCATACATGACGTACTAGTTTGTATAATTTAGTTTTTTTAAATAGTCTGATAGATAAATTTTTAATTCATTTTTTTGGAACCCTATATGATTAGGATAAATATAATATTTTTGGATTCTATTATCTTTAGGAGTGAATGATGAGTTTGTGGTAGGAATTAGTTAAAGGATGCAATTTCAATCTCCAAGTATATATATATATGTATATTCTCTTATTTTGTGAATAAATTATTTTTTAAACATTAGAGAAGGGGTTATAAAACCAATAATGTGTTACCCTAATACCATATGTTTTGTTGAACTGATGATATTTTATATCATCTTAGATTGACGGTTTTGAGGACCACAATTTTACACTGGTTTGTGATTGATGAACCCAATCACTCCCTATAAATATTTAACATTCCCACCAATTACGTGTCTCTAATTTCAACCAATTTTCTCATAATCGAGATCATAATTTTGTGGTGAGTTTTTCATTTACATATCCCTCTTATTAAGACTAAATCTTATTATACCAATTTCCGATGGGGGTTTTCCACAACAAAATTTTTCTAGTTTTAACATTTTATTTTTGAAGACCAATTTAAAATTGTGAGGACGCAAATTTTTGAAGGAGGGGAGAATGTAACACCCCATGTTTTTGTCACGACCCGTCATCGGGGCCCGTGCGGTGACTACCCGAAGCCCACCTTCCATAGGCCAGGGGCTGGCGACTAGCACCAAAGGCTTAAAATCCCGAAACAGGGAAGGCATTGCCTTTATAAAAGAGAACAAACACCACAGAGTACAAGCGGAAGCAAAACACTAAGTACAAAAGTAATGCTGAAAAGTAAATGGGCCAGAATACAAACCCAAAAGAAAGTACGACTACAATTGAACAAGGTACAACAACAAAAAGACAAACAGCTGGAGGAAGGAAGCAGCTCCTGGGTCATCCTGCTAGGATCCTACCTGAAGGGTAGGTACAGATAGCGTAGCTCCTGGTCATCCACCACGGATCCTACCTGAAGGGTAGGTACAGATAGCCTCCTCCATGTTCTCGTCCGTCGACCTCCTCTGTGAGTTGTCACATCATGTAGTCCACCTCCGGGTACGGACTCTTCGTGTAGTCCACCTCCGGGTAATGACCAGTCCTCGAACACTCAGCCTCCGTCAGCAATGCCCGTCGTCTACAACCAACACAATGAGGTGTGGGCATAGCCCGTGCATGGGTGAGTATAATGATACTCAGTAGGGACCCCGACACCCTCAAGGTCTCACTAAACCAACAAGGATAACCACAAAAAATATCTCAACAGATAACCTCTACTTAGGTATATGCCCATACATATACCAAAGTTATCAAATAACCCATCTCAATCATGAGGAAACACAAGGATTGTGAAATCAACGGATAACCACTACCCAGTTATATTCCCATACATATATCTAAGTCAGCAAGTGACCCATCTCAATCATGAGGTAAACACAAGGTCAATAGTCTCAGCTCAACCAGGATTTTCATTATCGAAACCGTAACTGCTGAAGAGTTCCGTCTCAGGTGTGTACAGTGGTCCAGTCACAAATCCGTGGTACTGCTCACTAACCTAAGACTGCTGAGGTACTCCTCCTGTCGAGTACCGTGGGCCTGCCACCTCACACAGTAGTGCTTCCCGCCGGGGTCTGCCACCCAAACACAGTAGTGCTCCCCCCTCATAGCCTACAGAGGTACTCCTTCTGTCGAGTACCGCGGGTCTGCCACCTCACATAGTAGCGCTCCTCCGTTGTGGTTCTGCCACCTCACAAAGTAGTGCTCCCCTATGGGCTACGTAAGTCACTCTGAATCGAATCGGACAAGCAGTCTTCAGGTCTCTACTAGCTACACGGTCTCCGTACTCCATACGCTCGTCTCTGAGAGGGTCCGCTCCACGAGCTACAAGTAGATACTCCATGTATCAAAAAGTCCCATGAATAAGTATCTCAAAGGACCGCCTCGTCATAGGGGTCTCAACGCAACAGTCAGCGCGTCAATCGGACGCCCAGGTCTACGAGTTATTAGCCTTTTCGTCCCCCGGAGCCCGGTTGGTTTCGTGTGCGAACCAGTCCGACCGCAACTCAACTATACCCCGAACACTCATAGGGTATACTCATAGGGACCTTTTCTCAACGTGATCAACAACGCTGCTGATGGTTCGTCAAACGGACGTCCGGTCAGAAAGATATCAGCTTTTCTGTTCCAGGGGCCCGTTTGGATTTCGGGTACAATCCAACCCGGCCGTATCTCAACTGCACCCAAAACTCGGGCGAAGCATGAAAAAAGTTCCGTCTCAACAAGAGAAAAACAAAGAGACAGACGGTGCATCAATCGGACGCCTGATCTGTGAGTTATTGGCTTTTTCGTTCTAGGGGCCCGGTTGGTTTCGTGAGCGAACCAACCCGACCGCACTCCGACGGCATCCAAACCTCGAGCGGAGTAAGCCAAATGATCCGTCTCACTTATAGGAAGACAAAAAAGTCGACGACACGTCATTCGGACATCCGGAACTCAAGTTACGAGCGTTTCCGCTCAAAGGGCCCAGTTGGTTTCGTTTATGAACCAACCCGGCCAAACCCAAAGTTCTCCGAAACCTTGAGTGCAATATACTGAAACGACCATCTAGATCCAAGGATCGTGTTGCCGCTGACGGGCCTCAGAATCAGGGGCCGTCAGAAACTGTGTTCTTGTAAAATTCAAATGAAAATTAAGAAAAAAAATTTCCTTGAAATTTCCGAGTCATTACATTACTCCCACCTCAGGGATTTAAGTCCCCGTAAAGCTTCAACACAACTAGGGTCACAAAATTGGTACAGAGCATGCATCTGAGCCTTACTCTCCCATGTGCATACCTGGAGGTTCCCGTACTGCCAAAGAAAGCTCAACCGAGGAATCGAGCGTCCTCGTAGGATCCACTCCTATCGATCCTCGATCCCCACTGGAACCTCCATAGAAGTCACCTCATCACCACCGTCCAGCTCCTCATGGTCGATGATATGCGGAGGGTCGAGCACGTATCTCCTCAGTTGGGATACGTGGAAAACGTCGTGCACCTAGTGCAGCTGAAGTGGATGGGTCAAGCGGTAAACCACCTCGCCTACCCAGCTGAGGACCTAGAAAGGTCCGTTGAACCTCAGAGATAACTTGCCTCTCTGGCAACATCTCCGTAAATCTCATCGAGGTGAGACTTGTATAAGGACGTGATGGTCATCCTCGAACTCTAAAGGCCTCCAAGTCCTGTCATCATAAGGCTTTTGTCTGCCCTTTTCCGTCCTCATCCTCTCTTGGATGACCTGGACCTTCTCTAGTCTTATAAGAGCTGCTATGATTTCTTCTTTTCCGATAAGAGAAATCCGGTCTCATCCCCTAGATGAACCACATTCGTTGCCAAATACAGTCAATCCTAACATCAATGATGCATTCATGACATGGATGATGTCGTAAGGCCTCGTCGTAACTACCAAGAGATCCAACTATCACTCTCGCCTCCAAGGGTCGAGTCACACTGCCGGCATCAGTGTGTGGTCACTAGGTCTCCTTTAGTAGAAAACTCGAAAGTGAGGGTCAAGTCAACAGTCTTAACCGGGACCACTCGGAATCAACCAAACAAAAGGACAGGAAAGAAAACAAAGATAACTGTCTTTTTATTATTACAGCCCATAGTACAAGACAGAAAGCAACTACAGACAAACATCAAAAAAAATAGAAGCAACAGGATCAATAGCCTTTAGGTCGGAAGCTAGTCCCACTCTTGTCCATCTGCTTCCAGAGCTCCATGACCACAGGCCTCAGCTGCCTGAAGCTGAGCTCTCCCATGTCCTCTTGTCCCCTGCGGTCGGGGTGGGCCTCCTGGTGGTGGTGGTGGCAACATCCCGAAGCATCATCCACCTCCAGCTGCACGACCAGCTCCTCTTCCATGGCAGCCTGCTCCTTGCGGTCCACCCTGATCGAACCTCTGCCTCTGCCTCGGAGGTTCTTCATTTAACTGCTGGTCATATGCATTGCGGGTCGTACAGTCACATGCCATATGAACAATTCCGCCGCAGGAGTAACACTTCATGGTAGGTATGGCTCTATCACCTCCCTTGGTGCCTCGCACTACTGACCCTGAGTCACGCGGTTGACCACTTTTAGGTATGGTCCTCTTGAACCCCTGCGTCATCTGTCTACTGTCCGCTACAGAAGACTCTTCCGCATGCCGGCTAGTGGTGGGTCCTGTTGCTGGAGACTGCTCACCAAGGAAACTCTCCACTAATAGGGCTCGCTCCAATACTCCTGTCTGTGTCGGAATGTTGTGCGATACAACCAAAGCTCTGATCTCCCGCCAGAGCCCCTTCTCAAAGGTTCGGGCCCTGAAGAAAGGGTCTCGTACCATATCTGTGGAGTAGCGCGAGAGGTCTGTGAATCTCGCTGAGTACTGCGCCACTAACGTGCTGCCCTGCCGCAGCTGAACTAGCTCCTGTATACGCACCGCTCGAAGGGTGGCTGGTATGAACTCTTCCCGGAACAGGCTCTCGAAGTCCGCCCATATAAGTGTCGCCTCGTCATGCATCTGAAGCACTGGGCTCCACCATCTGTCCGCTGCTGCCTGAAGAAGGCTGAAAGCAAGGATCACCATGAAATCTGTCGGCATCCCCACTAGCCTGAAGACTCTCACCAAAGCCTCCATCCAATCCTCAGCCGCCTGCGGGTCCGTCCCTCCCTGAAACCTAGGTGGCCTCTGGCGCTGGAACTCATGCAGTGCGCTCAAGCGACGTGCATCCTCTACTGTTGGGGCTGGTGGCATCGGTGGCCCAACGGGTAGTAGTACCGCTGGTGCCTCTGCTGGTGCCTCAACTGGGATATGGCCCTGTACTGAGGCCTCGTCACTAGGCGGGATGTCAGTACACACCACTCTCGTGGCTCTAGCTGGTCGTCCACGAGGAGGCATCCTGAAAGAAACAATGTGACACGATCAAAAGATTATCCCTAGTGATCTGACCTGGTTTGAGCTGACATTTAAATAAAACTTCTGGAAAACACACACGCAATCAGTGTTTTCGTGCACAACGTCGGAAATCAGTTGTCAAGGTCCTGGTGTATGGATACGTCGGCCGCCCGCACCAACACTGGACTCCCTGAACTGAAAACCACACTCGGTACTCTTAACACTATTGCTTCACAGAAAGAAACATCAGAGTTATAAGTTCTGCGGTAGAACCGAACTCCTCTGATACCAATTTTTCATGACCCATCCTCTGATCCCATGCCGTGACTACCCCAAGCTCGCCTTCTATAGGCCAGGGGCTGGCGACTATCACCAAAGGAGTAAAATCCCTAAAATGGGAAAGTATTGCCTTTATAGAAGAAAACAATCACCATAGAGTACAACTGAACAAGGTACAACAACAAAAATACAAACAGCTGGAAGAAGGAAGCAGCTCCTGGGTCGTCCTCCTCGGATACTACCTGAAGTGTAGGTACAGATAGCGCAGATCCTGGTCGTCCACCACGGATCCTACCTGAAGGGTAGGTACAGATAGCCTCCTCCACGCTCTCGTCTGTCAACCTCCTCTGTGAGTCGTCACGTCGTGTAGTCCACCTCCGGGTACTGACTCGTCGTGTAGTCCACCTCCGCGTACCGACCAGTCCAAGAACACTCCGCCTCCGTCAGCACTGCCTGTCGTCTGCAACCAACACAATGAGGTGAGGGCATAGCCCGTGCATGGGTGAGTATAACGATACTCAGTAGGGACCCCGAGACCCTCAAGGTCTCACTAAACCAACAAGTATAACAACAAAGAAGATCTCAACAGATAACCTCTACTTAGGTATATGCCCATACATATACCAAAGTTATCAAGTAACCCATCTCAATCATTAGGAAACACAAGGATTGTGAAATCAACGGATAACCACTACCCAGGTATATGCCTATACATAAACCTAAGTTAGCAAGTGAACCATCTCAATCATGAGGTAAACACAAGATCAAAAGTCTCAGCTCAACCAGTATTTTCATTATCGAAACTGTAACTGCTGAAGAGCTCCGTCTCTGGTGTGCACAGTGGTCCTTTCACAACTCTGAGGTACTGCTCACTAACCTAATACTGTTGAGGTACTCCTCCTGACGAGTACCGCGGGCTTGCCATCTCACAAATTAGTGCTTCCCGCCGGGGTCTGCCACCCAAACACAATAGTGCTCCCCCCTCATAACCTACAGAGGTACTCCTTCTGTCGAGTACCGTCGGTCTTCCACCTCACATAGTAGTGCTCCTCCGCTGTGGGTATGCCAACTCACAAAGTAGTGCTCCCCACTGGGCTATGTAAGTCACTCTGAATCGAATCAGACAAGCAGTCTTCAGGTCTCTGTCGACTACACGATCTCCGTACTCCGTACGCTCGTCTCTGGGAGGGTCCGCTCCCCGAGTACAAGTCGATACTCCAAGTATCACAAAGTCCCACGAAGTAGTATCTCAAAGAACCACCTCGTCATAGGGGTATCAACGCAACAGTGGGCGCGTCAATCGGTCGCCTGGGTCTGCGAGTTATTAGACTTTTCATCCTCGGGGCCCGGTTGCTTTCATGTGCGAACCAGTCTAGACGAAACTCAACTATACCCCGAACACTCATAGGGTATACTCATTGGGACTATTTCTCAACGTGATCAACAACGCCGCTGACGGTTCATCAAACGGACGTCCGGTCAGAAAGATATAAGCTTTTCCATTCTAGGGGCCCGGTTGGATTTCAGGTACAATCTAACCCGGCCGTATCTCAACTATACCCAAAACTCTGTCAAAGCATGCCAAAAGTTCCGTCTCAATAAGAGTAAAACAATGAGACAGACGGTGCGTCAATCGGACGCCCGGTCTAGGAGTTATTGGCTTTTTCGTTCCAGGGGCCCGATTCGTTTCGTGAGGGAACCAACCCGACCGCACTCTGACAACATCCAAACCACGAGCAGAGTAATCCAAAATATCCGTCCCACTTAGAGGAAAACAACAACGACGACGGCACGTCATTCGGACGTCCGGAACTCAAGTTACGAGCGTTTCCGCTCTGAGGGCCCAGTTGGTTTCGTGTACGAACCAACTTGGCTGAACCCAAAGTTCTCTGAAACCTTGAGTTCGATTGACCAAAACGACCGTCTCGATCCAAGTATCGCGTTTCCGCTGACGGCGAGTCTTTTGGAGGCCCGTAGCTCATGTTACGGGCATTTGACCGAAAGTGGCCCAAAAACGGGGGTCTGGGCCCGGGGCGACCCGACCCGACCCCCCCCCCCCCAGGTCGGCCGAACCAGGGCGACCCGACCCGGGTCCGACCCGGTTGGGCCCGACCCGGCTCGGTCAGGCTCGGTCCAGCCCGCCCGGCCGGCCGCGGCTCGGCCTGTGTGGCCGAGCCGAATCGCGGGCGGGGTCCGCAGCTCCCCCGCCCTTCGCCGCTAATTGAGGCCGGCGGTTCGCCGGCCGCCTCTCTTCCGGTGGCGCGCCGCCGCCGCCTTCCGCGGACCACCGGACGCGCTCCGGTGGTCCTTACCTTCTTCCGTCTTCGCCCATGGTCCCTTCGGGACCCCAACTTCACTGCGAAGGAATCAAACGCCCAAACGGCCTGCTTCGTTGTCGCCCGTTAATCTGCACGTCAAAAATGAAACGCGCCGTCTTCGTGGTTCTTCGGCACGGCGCGACGCCGTCGCGTCCTTGTTCTTTCTTTTCACGGCACGGTGCGACGGCGTCGCGTAATACTTTCCGTGTGATTCTCGCGTGGTACGATGACACCACCTCATTCCGCTCCATCCACAAGATTCAGACATGAACATAGGAGGGGGTTTCGGCCGTGTTTGTGCGGTCCGACCACCCTCTCATTAAATGATAATATCTAGTCGAAAAAATCCATGATGATCGATAAACTAGAATCATGAACGGAAAATAAATAAATTAATAATAATCCCCTACTTCGGTTCAGGAACGGTGTTTGTCAACGACCCGCGGAAGACAAGCGTCGCGGAGGTCGGGCGTCGCGGGAGAACGTCGATGTCGTGAAGCGGGATTCGAAGTCATTGACGGCGATTACGTCGCGGAAAACCATCGTGGAAGAGACGAAGTGGAAGATGAACGTCGCGTCGCAGATACGGCGTCACGGAAGAATCATGTTCTTTGGCGGAGAAGTTCTTCGTTGAAGAATGGTGTTCTTCGCGTTCTTCATCGAGGTTGAAGAAGATGAAGAAGAAGAAGAACATGCTTCCCACCTCTCTCAAGGTGACAAAACTCTAACCAAAAAATAAAAAAAGACTCTTTCTTATTTTATTAACACAATAACACAATTTAATTTCAAGAGTTTTAAATTCAATAACCACACACAACTCACCTCTTGAACTCATAACATTTAAGTCATAGGTTATAACTTAAGTTAACATAATATAAGTGGGAGTTTAGGGAGGTTTTAGAGGATATGAAGAGGTGGGGTTTGTGTGTGCCCCACCACCCTCATAACCTCCCATGGGAGGTTGGGTGGTTACCCAACTTCCATCAAGAGCTAACACTTAGAGTAAAATAATAAAAAATTGTAGTGTAATTATAATATAAACTTCCACAATTTTTATTATCAACACTCGTGTAAACGCAACTCCGGAACAGGAGTTCCTAGGCAATTACCGGCATTGTGGTTCCATCGGTGCCCTCAGAATTCGATTCTGGGCACTAGTTTAAAAGATATAAAAACCCGCTCGTTCATTCACTGAATGTACCCGAGCCAAAATTTGGAAATTAATTCCGGGAACACCTGGCCTCAGAATCAGGCGCCGTCAGAAACTGCATTCATGCATAATTCCAAAGAAAATTAAGAAAAATTTTTCCTTGAAATTTCCGTGTCTTTACAGTTTTATAGTATGTTATCTCATTAAAGTAAATTAATAGCTTGTGCAACACACAACACTGAGTTCGAGCACGTCACAACTTACCAAACTAGTCGTTCAAGAAGTGGTTATGAATTGTATTGACTAAATTTTGAAATATTATATCCTATATATATATTTATCATCCATATTTTTTGTTTCATAGACCTAATATAAGAACAAATTCATTTTTTTCAATTAAAATTAGTACTTTTCAAAAAATTAAATTTTACTATATTTTAAGGGAGAACCCTTTTAAAACCAATATGTGTCACATTTATATATTAAATATATGGAAATTAAATTACTCTTTAGAAGAGGGACATAAAAATTTAGGTTCGACAATTTTTTGGTACTTTTCTGTTAACTTTTATATTTTGATGAATATTGAAACATAATATGTTTGAATTGAAACCAACTTTTTTAATCAAAAGTATTTATAATGTTAAATTATGAATTTGCATGATTTTGAAGTATAATTAGATTATGTTTTTATCATTTAATATAATTAACTCATTATAAGTAATTTCACATTTAAATTTGACATACACAGTTGTCAATCTTTTGATAATTTTTTTTTAAAAACCCACTTTTTTGTTTTGACAACAGGAATTCATTTTAAATTAATAAATAAAACTTCTATGAATTGAAATTTGTAAAATTTAATTCATTTTCAAATTCTAAATATCAAAATTAGATTACAATAATTTTTTGGTATTTTTCTAAAAACATTCAATTTTTTGATGAATAGTGAAAAACACTGCGTTATTATTTAAAACTGACTTTTTATTTAAATAGTTATTTATTTTATTCAAATTTATTTTAAGACAAAATATATATATATAATAACTATATAAGTTAAATATAATTAATTGGAGTCATTTAATAATAAAATCAGTTCTATAAAATTTTGTTGAACTTTTTAATGTTTTTTAACCACCTTCTAGGAGCTTTTGCAAATTTGCATAAAATTTAATTTTACCACTTCTGTGGGTTGAATTTATATTTTTTTAGAGAAATGTCAGACATAAGTATGTAATATGTGGTTAAATAAGATGCCAATAATTTTTTTTTGAATCGTAACTTTTGACTTTTATTTACCGCTGTTAAAAGTAAATAGGGTAATTAAGGATAAAATGTATAATTACCCTAAAACATGTCCAAATTATATTTTATAAGTGGAATTTGGCCAATAACAACCTTAATAATAAAATATTAACCTCTTTGGTCCACCTTTATTAGATTAGGACATTTATTATTGTTTTATTTAAAAAAAGTTAAAACTGTTAAATTTAATGTTTAATAACTAAACCATTTTTTATATATGGTAAAAAACAATATAAATTCCACTATAAATATTCATTATAAATATAAATAGATTTTATACATAATGTTTTTTTATTTATAACTTTTAGAAATTATATAATTTAATTTATATATGACACAATGATGATGCATTAATTACAATATTAATGAAATATTTAAATAAGTGAGATTATAAATATCCCAAAAAAATGAAAATTGAGACTTTTTATGAATTAAAATATTTTTTAAGTTAATATGACACATTAGGGGCGATTATATAATTTTTTTTCGAAGTTATAAGGTTGGTATGACTTTCAAAAAAACAAAATACCAAAAATGTTTAAAAATTGACATAAATCAATTTTTTAATAAAATACTATATTATTGGTTGATATAAAATTCCTAAAAACATATTATTCATAAGAAAGACATAAATATTATTATATATGTCATTAAATAACCACATGATGTTCTCTTGGAATTTTAGAGTATATTTATCAACCATATAGTGTAAGAATACAAGAAGATATGGTAAAAGTTTAACTATTTAACTAAGATTTAAATCTTAAACATAAGGTTAAAAAGGTATCCTAAACATATATAAAACCTATTGTTTGAGAGGTTTTATACCCCAACCAACCTTATCTTATAAATAAATCATTTTTTATTCATTATAAACCGAAAATTATTTTATAATAAAATAATATTTCAAGATTTTCCTAAAATGATATTCACCTCTCTTATAAAAGGATTGTTCCCCTTCTATTAATTTCACACCACCAAATCCATTTTTATCAGCAAAACCCTGACCAAATATCCTCCCTAGTTTCTTCAAAATAAAATAGAGTCCTTACATTAATCATAAATCCAACCTATGGGGCACTTTTGATCATATGAAAAGTAATCACCCGAAGAAGAGTTAATAATTTCACCATCCTCTTTCAAGTTATTTTCGTCTTCCACCTCCCCCATCATTGTTTTTTCCATAACAAAATTATAACTCCAGTAAATAATACATTCTGTGATGTTATTATAAGTATGGTACAACCATATTCATTATTCCATCCATCCTCTAAATGATAAAGTCACCGTACGTGTGTATGCACAGCTTATCTTCTCCACGTCGCGGTGTAGTTTGTTATTCAAACACTTCATTATTTGGATTGGAATAATAATGAGTATAACTAATGTAAATAATAAATATAACATGTTAATTGTTTTTTATATATGATATATCATCCAATTACGTACGATTTCACCATCAATATTGTGATATTGTCGCTCGTGCGTATGTGCGGATTACTGTCTCCACGACGCGATGAGATTCATTCCCACGTTCACCATTCAATGATGAATATAAAAATATATATTATTAATTAGTTTTTAATATATGACATAATAATTATACTGGATATATATATATATATTTATACTTACATATATCTTATTCACTTAATTTTTTTCAATACGATATGAAAACGGAAACAACGTTTATGCCTACGTACGTACTACCGTCTCCATAAACAATGCCTTCCATTTAATATATATATCTTTTATAAATATTTATATTATAAATATATATTATATATAAATCATTGTTTATATTCTGGATGTATTTAAATCGTGATCTAAATTATATGATAAAGAATAACATGTCAAAACACGTAAGATAGAGAGAGCGATTATTACCAGAAATGTTAATTTAACGTGGAAATCATTGTTAAATGGGCATTATAAAGTCATAAATGAGTCATGTATGATATAATAAATATTAATATGATTATTTTAAAATTTAATAACATACTATAGTAATTATAATGAAGGTTAAACGTACCCTCGACTAAAGGAATGTTCAAGGTAAGGGTTATTTCCTCAATCTCATTATTATCCGAGATGGTTTATGTGTAAGTATTTATGGGGACATATTTATCATTGATAACCATATTTCATAAATGTTTTTCAAAAATAATATTTTATGGTTTTATGGGAGGTTAAAGTTATCTAGATTATCATTTTAAATGATTTAATGATTTATCATTCTAAATCCTTTTAATTAATGCCCATGTTTTCAAAATAATTTTAAGGATTTATTTATATGGAAATGAATGTTTTGAAATGATAATTATTTTCAAAAGTTTAAAAGTGGAATGGGACACTTGGATTCAAAAATATCTTTTAAATTACTTCCATTATAAATGTGTTACTTTTAAATTATTTCACAAAAGGGATATTTCACATGAAAAGTTTTACTAATCATTTTCAACAATGTCAGCATCCTTTACAGGATATTATTCTTGATGGGGTTGATTTATTATAATACAATATTATATATTGTATTTATTGAGTTATGATATGTTTTACTTTCAATGTTCTATTTTTGTACCATTAATGGTTTATGGTTAATGTATTGACATTTCATATTCTAGTTTTAATACGAATGTTTATGTTATGTTTCAATATTATCATATGAGGAATGCAATGGACATAGTAAGTGACGTGTGGAGCCTGATATAGCTTCTTGAGGCATCGGTAGGTCTCATGTGACAAACTAGTGTCTTGGCATAAGTCCTTGACAAAAAAATCTTATTTCTAGTCTTGACACAAGGCCTTGACTATGTGGTAATGATGTATGACATTAGGCATTCTCTCATTATGAAATCAGTTATTACATGTGATTATACGACGAGTAGAATATCCCTGGGAATAAGAGAATAGAATAATGTGATTTATATTTGCCATATTATGCTAAAGATTAAGTTTAAAAGGAATTTTTTAGTTTTATATATTAACGTAAATGTTTATTCTTATTTGTGAATGTTTCCATTACATTGTTATCCTTACCGAGCATTTGACCTCACCCCTTTATTATGTTTTATTTTCCCTAGATTCGAATAAGTGTATTATGATTGATAAGCATGGTTAAAATTGCTGATTAATTGCGTTTTCAAAAGATCATTTAGGTTTTGTTTTATTTTTCTAATGTATAATGAAATGTTCATATATGTATTCTATTTTCCAATACTGCTAAACAGATCGGTCTTTTGGGACTTAATTCATTGTAATCATGCCAATGTATTAAAAAAATGCACCGAATCTAGGCTATTGGGGTCGGGGCATTACAGTTGGTATCAGATGATGTTTATAAATAACCTTGGAAATAGATTTAGATAAACTCTGATTAGAGAACTGTATGCTAAAATAGACATTGAAGATTAGTTTAGAAAAACATCCTAAAATTTCGGTAATGTAGATATTTTGTGTATTTTCCAAGCAATACATCCATGTATAGATATGAGAAGGTAGAGGCGGCTTTGTCACAAATGTACATAGGAGTGAAAACTCCTACATGGAGTTTTGGGCTTGACTCGGGGTATCCTTGTACATGACTATGAGTCTTGCTGCACTCTTGGTTGCGACACTTTAGAGGGATATGCTTATGATAATTCACATTTTCATTACAAGCCACTGTGAAGGATTTAGGAGTAAATCATTACTCAAAGAAAACATTTTATGATTATAGATTATAAGCATAATCTTTTAAATTTAAGTTAGGTATTTTAAATGTTTGTAATTATGCATTGTGAATCATAAACATACCTACTGTATGCCATTGTTTAGAAATGGTGCCTAGTAGAAGGAATGATAATTCCAGTAATAAGCCTGGTTGAAATATTAAGAAGGATCACATCATTCATGGTATTAAGACAACATTTAAATGGGAAATAGTCTCCCATGTATTCTCACCATATAAATAAATACTATCATGTGTTAATAAGATAAGTAAACAATTTCTGAGTCCTATGGATTTTAAGGGAAGTAAGAGATGAAAAGGATGGTAGAGAGAAAGATGGATAAAGGGAAGAGGTGGAAAATTATTTTCCACTATGTGATAAATGTAGAAAGAATCACTTTGGTAAATTCGTGAAGGGAATGTGAGTTTGTTATAAGATCAGAGAAAAAGGACACAAAGTACATGATATCATGGGTATGGAAAAGGATTCAAATGTACAATGCTTCATCGTCAAGGAGTTGGGATACTATGCAAATCAATGTCCAAATCATCCGGGTATACCCCAAATGCTGCTTTTGGATAATAATCAAGTTATGATACTACCGAAGAAGAATATGAATGATTAGAGTTGTTATGTTGTTATTAAATTATTGTTTTGATTGATTATTTTATTAATGTTGTAAATGTAATAATAATTATAGATTATATAAGGATTTTACTACAGTACTATTTCATTAAGGACATGAGATTTTGTGGAACCAAGAAATGTGACTCTATAGTGGGTTTTTTTTGAAAATATATGGTTGATGTAAAGATAAACCATAATATGGTTCTGATAGTGAGGTAGTGATTTTGGAATAATAGATGATTGATTTGGATAAATTATATTTGATTTTCTTAAATACCTTGAAACTAATTAATGATTTGTACATTCCATCATTGTTGGTGTTTACAACATTTGTGGATATAAGGAGTATATCTAGTATTCTATAAGAAATATGGGAGCATGAATGTAATCAAATAGGTGTTATGTTATTCAGGGTGTTACCATGTTCTAAAATAATACATGATGAATGTATTCACATGTTGTTATGTAAAAAAAGATCTTCATTGTTTTTACCTTATAAATTATGGACTATGAGTTTGGACAGAAGTACTTTGGATAAGACTAAATGTTGTAATAGATTATGTTTGACATTGGATAATATTTTAAAGGATATAACATTTCTTATGATTATTTTTGTATTGTTATAAAATGGGAAACCCGGAGGTCAGTTGACAACCTGTTGCGTCTGGAAAGGCCGCGAGACTCAAACCTGTAACCGAAGAGCAACAAGGGTGCATCACCTACCACTGGCCAACGTGATGTACTGGTTTGTATAATGTAGTTTTTTTAAAATGGTCTGACAGATAAATTATAAATTCATTTTTTTTGGAACCCTATATGATTAGGATAAATAGAATATTTTTGAATTCTATTATATTTTGAAGTGAATGATGATTTCATGGTAGGAATTACTTGATGGATGAAACATTACATGTCAAATATATATATATATGTATATTCCCTCTTAGTTTATGAATAAATTAATTCTCAAACATTAGGAAAGGGATCTTAAAACCAAAAATGTGATACCCTATTACCATATGTTTTGTTGAACCGATGATATTTTATATCTTCTTAGATTGATGGCTTTGATGCCCTCAATTTTAAACTAGTTTGTGATTGATGACCTCAATCACTCCCTATAGATATTTTTGTTTTTCCTCCAATTATATGTCTCTAATTTCCAACAATGTCCCCCTAATCGTGTTCATAATTTGGTGGTGAGTTTTTCATTTCCCTTTCCCTCTTTTTAAGACTAAATTTTGTTATACCCATTTCTAACGTGGGGTTTCCACAAAAGAATTTTTCTATTTTTAAACATTTATTTTCAAAGAACAATTTCAAATTTTGAGGAGACAATTTACTGAAGGAGTGGATAATGTAACACCTCAATATTATATAGTACATTATCTCATTAATGTAAATTAATATCTTCCGCGACACGCAACACCATGTTCGAGCCCATCACAACGTACCAAAATAACTATTCAAAAAGTAGTTATGAATAGTATTAAATCCATTTTGAAATATTATATACTCTATAATTTTTTAACATCCATATTTTGTGTTTCTTAGACATAATATACGAAAAAAATCATTTTTTTAGATAAAAGAAGTATTTTTCAAGAAATGCAGTTTTACCGTCCTTTTATGGGGAACACTTTTCAAAACAAATATTTGAAACTATTATATATTCAGTTCAATGAAATTAAATTATTCTTTAGATCAGGGCATAAAAATTTATTTTGGAAATTTTTTTGGTACTTTTTTGATAACTTTAAAATTTTGATGAATAGTGAAAAATAATATGTTTTAATTGAAAACAACTTTTTTAATGAAAATAATTTATAGTGTTAAATTAATAATTTAAATGGTTTGAAAGTATAATTAGATTAAATTTTTATTATTTAATACAATTTAAGTCATTAAAAGCAATTTCATATTTAAATGTAACATAAACACATGTCAATCATTTGGTAGTTTTTTCTTTTTTTAGAACCCGCATTTTTGTTTTAACAACAACAATTAATTTAAAATTAATAAATGATTCTTATATGTATTGAATTTGGTATTATGGACATTATTTTTGTATTCTTAATATCAAAATTATTGTATGTTTAATTTTTGGTTTTTTCTGAAAACTTTCAAATATTGATGAATAGTGAAAAACACTACATTATTTAAAACCAAATTTTTATTTAAATTTTTATTTATTTTATTTAAATTTATTTTAAGTAAAAATAGATATATTAAACCTATATAGGTTCAATTTAATTAAATTTAGTAATAAAGTGTCAAAATAATAATATAATTTTACTAACACATGTCCTAATTCTATTGGATAAGTGGAATTCAACCCAAAAAACATTATAAATAAAATATGATCCTATTTGGTCCACTTGGATTAGATTAGGTCATTTATAATTTTTTATTTAAAGAGGAGTTAAATGTTTTAAATTAAATGTTTAATAACTATACCATTTTAATATAGGGTTAAACAAAATATAAATTAGAGTATAAATTTTCATTATAAAGATAAAACGATTTCCTACATAATGGTATTGTATTTATTAGTTTTAGATATTATATAATTTAATATATTTATGACACAATGATGATGCATTAATTACCTTATTAATGAAATATAAAAATAATTGATATTATAAATATCCAAAAAAATTTAATTTGAGACTTCTGATGAATTATACTAATTTTATAGGATAACATGACATGTTAGTGGTGATTATAATTTTTTTCTAATTTATAAGGTTTTTATGACTTTCACAAAAACATAATACCAAATAGTGTCAAAATTGACATAAAATAATTTTTAAAACAAATACTATATTATTGGTTGATATAATATTTTTAAAAACCGAACATTCATCCAAAGGATATAAATCATATTATATATGTTATCAATGAACAACTTGAGGTTATCTTGAAATTTTATTGTACGTTTATTAACCATATAGAGAAAGAATACAAGAAGACACGGTAAAAGTTAAACTACTTAACTAAGAGTTAAATCAAAATGATAAGGTTAAAATGGTACCCTAAACTTATCTAAAACCTATTGGTTGAGATTTTTTCGACCCATACCCACCTTAGTCTATAAATAAATCAATTTTTAGCCATTAGAAAATTATAATTATTTTATTATAAAATAATATTTCAAGCTTTTCCTAAAGTAACCCTTAACAATATTATAAAAAGGGTAGTTCACCTTCTCTTAATTTCACACCTCCAAATCAATTTGGCTCAGAAAAACACTATGAAAAAATCCTCCCAACTTCGTTAAAATCAACCTAGAGTCCTTACATTGATCATAAATCCAACCTAAAGAGACCTTTTGATCAACTCAAATGGAAACACCCGAAGAAGATGTAATAATTTCACCATCCTCTTTCATGTTCTTTTCATCTTCCACTTCCTATTTCTTTGTTGTTTCTGAAAAAAATTAATTACTCCAGTAAATCATTCATAATGTGTTGTTATTATAAATATGGTACAACTATATTCATTATTCTATCCATCCTCTAGATGATAATGTCACCATAGGTGCGCACATACGAATTACTGTCTCCGCGTCATGGTGTAGTTTGTTGTTCAAACAATTCATTATTCGGATGGCTATAATAATGAATATTACTGATGTAAATAATTATTATAACATGTTAATGATTCTGTATATATTATATTCCAACCAATTACATAATATTTCACCATAAATATAATGATATTTTCGCTCGTTTGTACGTATGGATTGTGGTCTCCACGACGCGATGAGATTCATTCCCACGTCCACCATTCAACGATGATTATAAAAATATATATTATTAATAAGTATGTAATATATTATATAACAACGATACTATATATATATATATATTTGTGTGTGTATCTGTGTGTGTGTGTACTTACATATATCTTATTCACTTAATTCTCTTCAATACGATATGAAAACCGAAACATCATTTATGTGTACGTACAACATACCCTCTCCATAAACGGTTCCTTCCATTTAATAAATCTATCTATTATAAATATTTATATTCAATGTATATATGATATATAAATCAAGGTTTAAATTCTGGAAAAATTAAGGTCATGATCTAAATGATACGATCAAGAATAACAAGTTAAAATAAGTACGATAAAGAAAGTGATTATTAACAGAAATGTTAATTTAAGATGAAAATAATTATTAAATGGGTTGTATAAAGTCATAAATTTATCATTTATGAAAAAATAAATATGAATATGGTTCTGGTATAATTTAATAACATACTATGGTCATTATATAGGAGGTTAAACGTATCCTCCACCAACAGAAAGTGCAAGGTAAGGGTTATTTCCTCAATCTCATTATTATCTGAGATTGCTTATGTGTAAGTATTTACTGGGAAATATTTATCATCAAAACCCATATTGCATAAAATTCAAATCAAAAAGAATATTTTGATGTTTTATGGGAGGTTCTATTTATATAAATCATCATGTTAAATGTTTTTATGATTTATTGGTCTAAATCTTTTTAATTAATGTCTATGTTTTCAAAATGATTTTAAGGATTTATTAATATAGACATCAATGTTTTGAAATGATAACTAATTTATTATGTTAAAATGTTGAATATAAAAATTTTATTCAAAAATCACTTTTAAATCACTTCCTTTAAAAATTTGTGACTTTTAAATGATTTACGAAAAGGCGATATTTCTCTCGAAAAGTTTTACTAATCATTTTCAACTATGTCAGCATCATTTTCTGGATATTATTCTTGACTAAGATTGATTTATTATAATAAAATATTATATATTGTATTGAATGAGTTTTTATATATTTTATTGTGAATGTTCTATTTATATACCATTCATGTATTATGGTTAATTTATTTACATTTCGTATGCTAATTTTAATACGAATGTTTTTCTTCATGATCCAACTTTTTCAAATGAGGAATTCAAACGACTTAGTAAGTGATGAGTGGAGCCCAATGCATCTCCACTATGCATTATTAGGTCTCATGAAATAATCTACTGACTTGGGACATGGCCTTGAAAAAAAATTATTTGTAGTCTTGGAACATGGCCTTCACTATGTGGTAATGATGTCTGATGTTAGGCATTCCCTCAATATGAAATTAGTTATTACATGTGATTATTCGACCTGTATAATATCCATGTGAATAATTAAATTGCATTATTTTATTTATATTTTCCTTATTATGTTGATGTTTAGGTTTAAAAGGATTTTGTTTTAGTTTTATACATTGCCATAAATTCTTATGCTTATTTCGGAATGTTTCCGCTCTATTGGTATCCTTACAGAGGGTTTGAGCTCACCAATTTCCTATGTTTTACTTTCCTAGGATATCAAGAAGTGTATTATGATTGATAATAATGTTTAAGATATGTTATTAATGTCATTCTGAAAATATCATTTATGTTGGGTTTTATTTTCTAATGTGTAATGTAACGTTCATGTATGTAATCAATTTTCAAGACTACTAAACTGATTGGTCTTTCTGGATTTTATTCCTTGTAATAATTCCAAAGTATTAAAATAATGCACCGACTCTGGTCTTCTGTGGTGGGGGAGTTACAACCTCGAAGGATGAATTCTAATATAGAGAATGATTTTGAATGAAAACTTTTTGGATGTTTTCTTGAGGAAAATATAATTTCTCTCAAAATCGCCTTTTTAAAATTATAAATTCAATACATTTTGTGGAAGAAATTATCTTTGGAAATATCATTTAACACATATAACAAATAATTAAATAGAATAATGACAATGATCTAAGGAAATATCAATTAATTATGTACATGTTAAAATAATATATTCCATTCACGTGTTTAGTAAAATCCAAACTGAACATATTTGAAAAATGATATAAATAATCATTTTAAAACATTTTTAAAAACAAAAAAAAATTAAAATGAAATAAAAAATTATTTAGTAACATTAATCCTTTTTTAAAACATTTATAATGAACATGGTCATGGAAGAGAAATATTTTTAACTGAATATAAAAATAAATCTTGTTTTCCATAAAAAACATTATTTCGAAGTCATGACAGCATAAAGAGAATAAAATGAATGGAAAAAATTTAATCTCAATTAATAACCATAGGATATGAAAATTAAAGTTTTTATTGAGATATGAATAATAATATTTTGTCATCTAATCGTAATAAAAAATAATCCTATTAAACAATGAGATCATAATATCAAAACCATACCACATTGGTATCATTTGAATCATGAGCCGCATTAAATAATAGAAAAAAAATAAAATGGAAGTATAGTTAATATAATTATATTCTTGATATATCATATCAATTGGTATGTATATAAACCACATAAGTGAAATGAGTTGTGAATATGATATATGTCTCCCAGAAATAAAACAGAGACTAGAAATCCATAACATTAAGTCTCAAAATCCTTAATTCACATTAAAACCTCATGTATAATAAATATAATTTTTTTATTAATATATTTTAGAGACATAGTCATATGAATAGTACCATATATGAATTAAAGATGATCTTTTATTACCCATTTATCTATAATTCCATGTTAAAATCCAGCTTCAGGTAATAAATGATTTGTTTTTTGGGTATGTTTTGATTTTTTATTTTCTATCCCCTTACATTGATCATGGTTAGATAATATAATTTTATTTATAAATGATAAAAATATCATATATATTCTCTATATATTATTTTGGAGTAATACTTAAGTTTTAAGGATAGAAAATGAAATTCACCATTCATGGAGACATTATGCAGTACATAAACATGAATGTTGTTTTAATTTTCTCAATAAATGAAATAAAATAGAGGTAAATAATATATTTCCAACATATAATAAATATTATTTCATATATATCAGATATATTAATTAAATTTACTCTAAATACTTTCTATGAAAATATTTAGGAAAAATTAATCACATCACTAAGTGAGGTGGTAGTTTGATGTACACATGGAAGAAATTACTGTATCCCCCACTGAATGGAGAGTATGAAGGTTTATGATATATAATAATTATATAAGAAGAAATAGTTTAAAAATATAATATATATAAATTCAATAATTCTTATTACCATTTATGTCTAATGAAAATAGAAAAACACATCACATAGGTTCATGCAACAGTAGTCTTTCGTACAAATGAGTGACACTATAGATTTCCAATGGGGTGTAAGGTAAGATATTTTATGTGATGTTATACATATATAGTTATAATTATATCATAAATATCGTATATAAAAATTAAATCTGAAATTAAATCCATCATTTAGTAGTGGGGGTGGAAAAAAACATCAGTTCGTAATGCGGTAGTCCACAATACACACAAATAATGATTTTGTAACAAATTTGAGAGAATATGAGATAGGTTTAGGTTGTTAAATTAACATAAAAACGTAGTATTAAATTTTATATTATGAGGTTATCATATAATCTTATTTAAATAATAATTGCATGTGGTGGAGGAAGAAATAAAATAAAATGGTTGATTAGATATGTTATCTCTTCTTGAGGCAACTTATTTTGGTTTGCACCAAAAACCATCCTAGAGTGATTTAATGACAAAAAAAAGGATTGTAGAAAGATATTATGGTATTAAATAATATATTTTTTATGGGAGTTTCTGAATAAATGTATTCTGGATAAATGAAGAAGAGATGAGATGGGATGGCCATTTATAAGTGAGGTGAGTGGCACATTTGTAATTTTTTTTAAAAGGTATACCTTGTTTTTAACATCCCAAAAGATATAAACAATCCATTATCAAAACTATAAAATATAATTTAAAAATATGGCCATATGTTGGGTTTCAGAAAAGATTTTTGAAAATTTTAGACCCCTGTATTTTTAGTTTGACGTCTCATAATCCCATTTTTACCTTACTAATGGTTAATAATTTTTATGGTTCAATAATCCTTAGGGTAAAAAATTTCTTCGAACTTAGTATAAAAATTATTTTATTCTTATTAAATTTTTAGGAATCAATTTTTCCAAATTTAACTCATTTATGTTGTTGAATTTCATTTAAAATTAAAACTGCATATATTATGACAAAGCTGGTTTTCAAAGAGAAAATGATGAAAAGATTAATTTTTTTTTAAAAATGAAATCTAATCCATAGATATAAATTTCATTAATATATATATATTTTTAAAAAGCTTACTTTTTATAAAATATTCAATCAATTTAGATGTTTTAAATTCTTTGAAATAATTGATAATTCTTAAAAAAAGAAATATTATTCACTATTCATATTAAAATTTAACATGTCAGAAATTATAAATAATGTACCTAATATAATTTTAAAATTATTATTTCAAAAATATACTTTATTTTATAAACTATAATTTATAATTTTTTGTATAATTAAATTTTAAACACATGTGAAATAGGAGAAAAACAGTTTTTTGGAAAAAATACTGGTTTTATGAATAAAATTAAATTTTTCTTTTCACATTCTAAGAAAACACATAAGATTAATGTTAAAAATATCTCTGGATATAAAATATATAAATATATTTAAAATAATTCCCCAAAGGCTATTTATTTAATTTATTGAGGAAAAAATCGTTTGTGTGCATAAAAATATTTGTAAAGAAAAACTTTTCCTTCATTTTAAAATGTTTTTTTACTTTGATTTCAAATTAACTAGTATGAATAGAATTTATTTAATATACATGTGTAAAACATGTATTTTCATAATTTTGATAATCAGATTCATTTTTAAATTATGATTGTTTTGTGATTACTGCCATATTACATAATAATATTTTAA
This sequence comes from Viscum album, assembly GCA_963277665.1. NCBI lineage: Eukaryota > Viridiplantae > Streptophyta > Magnoliopsida > Santalales > Viscaceae > Viscum > Viscum album. The sequence goes on from OY728159.1 coordinate 1,443,326,468, forward strand.
TAGCAAGTCATGTTTCTTTTAAAATCAGTGTTGCATGTAACACAAGATAAATCATGTGTTGTGTGTAACACAAAATATAAAAAATATTTACTTTTATTGATGAAATTATTCCCCAAATACTATGGTGTTGCAATATATCATGAAAATATTTGGCATCGGAGTTCATGTACTTCTAGTAAGTAGGGATGCGTTGCAACTAATGGGTATATTTGAGGGATTACAAGGATATAAAGACAAACCTTAAAATACGTATAAAATACGGAATACCTTATGACATGTTTAAAGACATGGGTATGTTGGATATTGTTGAAAAATCAATATTAAATACAGGTTTATATATTTTCTTTTAATAATATCTATTAAAAATATTACATGGTAAGCCAATCAACACTCAATAATTTGTGTTTTAATCAACTCTATATTATTTTTTTGATATGTTATAGTTAAAATTTCGATCACATTATTTCTATCATGATAACTATATTTAATACATTATCTAAATCCATTATTCTAAAATGTGATTTGATTAGTAATTTGAAAACTGGCCAAATTAATACTTATAGAAGATAACATTTGTAAGTATTTTTTTAAAACAAATTACAATTCATAACATCATTTATTTTATTTACCGTGATACGTTGGGAAAATATTATAAGAGGATATTTTTAGATATTAAAGAACAATTAAAATGTAATTGATATTGAAATTTGTTATTATATAATCTATGAAGAAATAAAATTTCTTCAAGATCAACAGAGATAATGAAGTTTCAGAATAAAACAAACATATGATTGGATAATTAAATAAAAGAATTAAATTTATAATTTTAGATTCTATTTCATATATATATTATGTATTTGTTTTGGAAAATTAAAAGAGATAAAATTTAATAAAAATTTTATATTTATTATCTTTCGTATTAACATAGTATTATTTTTATGCAAGGCTAAGTACATTTTTTTAATGAATTTTGTATATATTATCTATCAAAAAATGGGGGACAAATATAATGTCATGAACAATATATAGATATTTTATTTTAATTTAAATTATTGTTTTCAAATTTTTCTTTTTATCTTATGTTTTCCAAAAAAACATGATATTTTTATGTAAATAACTCACTCAATAATTTAATTTTTAAAATAACAATACACATTAAATAAAAATAATCTACCAATATTTTAATGTCATTATGATTTTACAAATGATATAATAAAAACTGAAATTTATGTGAAAAAAAATGTTTTATGAAAATTAGATGATCTTAATTTTCATGCAACATAACATCTATAATACTTAGAAGCATTATAGAAGTGATATTTTAAATAAGTTGTATATGAATAATCATGTTATGTTCATAGATTTACTAAAAAGCTATTGTTGATTAAATTACAAATGTCTCTCAATTTTGAATAATCTATCCATTTAAGTTTGTTATAATTATTCTTATAAGTAGATCTACACCATGAGAATAAAAATGAAATTAAAAAACTTCTAGACCGATATATTTTGATAGTTATGTCCTTTTTTATGATTCCTAATTTATTATCATAGAGTGAACGTCATACTAGTGTAATAATATTTTGAGTGTTTATGTTAAGATCTAACTTTCTATGGATTGAATATTTAACCTCTTAGTAATTTATATATTAATTATTCTTAATATGATCATATATGATCGAGTTATTGTTGGGATATTAATACAATGAAATACTTAATGTACTAGATCATGAGCTTCCCTGGATAACAAGATAGGTCTCAAGTACTGATGTGTGGATGTGAGGTATTACAGTTTGGTTTAGTCTTGGTATTCTGGTGATAGGATGATAGAAATTTTTATTTTTATAAAATCAGTGATACCATTTGAAATATTTATACTCATGTATCCTTTTGAATCGGTTGATAGATCCACTTTACACATTGGTGTAAAATTACGGTTTTCATAATTTCCTTTTAAAAGAGTATTTTTTGTACAACAATTACTCCATGTTTTTCTTTTGAATTTTTGATGTGTTAAATTTTTCCCGATAATGGTAAAAATATAGATAAAATTATTTCTATTATTCTATTTTGATTTCATATAGTATATAGTTATATTTCTATAATATTTTATTTTTATGGTAATATGAAAAAATTAACAACTTAATATATATATAGTTGGAAAAGTTTAGGTTTTTTAAAAAAATATTTGACCCCTCTTGTATTTTATATTTTATCATACCATGGAAATATATATATATATACAAACATATGAACACCTATAAATATAAATACAGATGGAAAAATCTTATCCATGAACTTTCCACTATAAAGAATGTCCTGGACTACTATGGCTTATGAATGAATTCTATCCAAATACAAGTCATGGAAATCACTTGAGAGAAGTCTATAGTATTAACGATGATATAAATATACATGGAACCTAAGAAGCCCCAAAAATAAAAATACAGAAAGGTAATATAACAATAAATTTATTACCATCATATCTATAGAAATGTAATACCAATGAGTAAATTCATATACCACCCATAAAATATACGAACATCCTTTTAAACAAAGGAGAAATTCCATTAAATGATCTAGAATTTTTAAACATTAACCTAAAAATAAGTTTAGAGGACTTATATCCCACTTCTAAAAAACAGAAAATGAGTTATGATGTTATGTGGACATTAAAAATAATATATATTTCCATAAACATTTATTTTTTTGGCATTAGATCGAAATGAATACTTGAATCAAAGGTTTTGGTCCTATAAAGCTAATGTCATATTTTAAAAATCTTTTAGTATATAAATTATTTATTTACTATTTAGTATTTTAATTTTTTTATAATATTATCATATTTATTTTCATACGCGTTATTTTAAAAATTCATTATGTACTAACAGATACTCAAATCAAAATTTATGGTTATATGAAACCAATGTACGGTTTTAATCATTTATTAGAACATTATTTAGGTGAAGAAGCTTCAACCATATTCATTAAATATTCATGTCTGAGTGTGTTTATATGTGATTGTGTATGTGTGTATTTATATCTATATTTACATATACAAAAAAATTACTAATTAATAAATAATAATAAAAAATTAATACTTATTGATTAATTAGTAATTAAAATTTTATATAATTAATAATAAATTATTATAAATAATAAATTATGATTATTAACTAATAATTAATTATTCAATATCATTTATTAAAAGTAATTAAAAATTAATTAATTTATAATATTTATTTATTTCATTTTTGTTTTTAATAAACATCCACGAATTAGTGATTGTTTTTTCAAAAATTACAAAAAATTTCATATAAATAATAAAATATAATAACATTTCAGATTCAGTGATGATATAAAACATTTTCTGATGATTTTAAAAACAATCACTAAAAAAGTAATGGTAAATTTTAATTTTTATGAAATAATAGTATATAATTACTATGCATTTCTTGAAAATGCATCTTGAGTGTTTTTTATATTCTTAAAGAAATTAATTTCCTCAAGGATTATTATTCTATTACATCATCTAACTTTGTACTTTGAAATCTAGAACCTAAATATTTTCCAAAACATTTGTTGATACTAAGTATATAAATATTGGATCTAGTAACATCATGTCGGGGGTTATTTATTACTATATTATAGAATAAAAATATATCCTAATATATGATCCCATATTTTAGTAGTTTTATGAAACTAGATAAAAATGAACATTATATTACATTTTAAATTAAATGTATAGTTTAACAGTACATAAAACATTATTAGTTTTCCATCATTTTCCATGGGAAGCCTATAGTAATATTCAGGGTTTCCAATGAAAATATATATAGAAAGCAAATAGGTTGGCTCAGATAAATGACAAGGGGTAGAGAGAAAAAATTATCATGAAATAATAATGGCATACATAATAATGAAAGAGCAAATAATCAAATAATTTTATTTAAATGATAATATCATCATAATATATCCATGGACTGCATTCGATGAAAATAATTAATTAAGTATATTATAATAATTAATATCATCATTATGAAATTCATAATTTCATACATCATAAACATATCATGAAGGACTCGACCATGTCATCATATAAAAATAGGTAGGTATAAAAAAACCCAATATATTTTGACTCGTGAGACCTATCGATGTATCATGGGACTATATAATTATAGGACCCACTCATCACAAAACAAGTATGATGTTTTGATCATATGATTTGGGCGGCTAATCAAAATAATATATTGTATTTTCTAAGTAAGCTTATATATAGTCAAGACTAATTAATCAAAAGTTATCATTATATAATTAATGAATATATAGAATATCAACATTTCCCACAGAAATGGAATATTATGGCTATCTAGGTGAATATTACATAGAAAAATAAGAAAATATAGGATATTCATAATGACATAGAATGTATCATTATCAATGTGGTGATAGTGGAGCAATGTTGTAGAGTAATTTCATCGTATAAGGATTCTAATAGGTTGAAGTATTGTAGAATTATATTTTACACTTGTAGGAGACTAAAAAATGATATAAAAATCCCTTCTAAAATTAAGAGTACGTGATAAGAACAGTGGATATGAATTATGGATATAAAATTTCATTTTGAAAAGACATCCATGTGGACATAGATTGATGATAATGTAAACATATGAAAAACATTAGTTTAATCCACATTGATCAAAATAGGGGCTCCACCAAATACATCTCCCTCACATGTACACATAATAATTCCACATCTTAGAAAAATGCATTAATAAAACATAAAATACCTTAAATATATAAGGATTGGATGATGGAGTTAATGAATTTAGAAATGTCTGATAATTATAACAATATATAAAGGAGGAATAATAAATGATTATTGGGATATCACAATGAAATTTATTTTTTAAATTAATTGTAATTTCATAGGATTATATAAATAATGAAAAAGAATATATTTGTAAACCTAACCATGCAATGTAGCTATTCAAAGAAAGAGAAAGAACATAAATGTACCCAAATAACTCCTTGGGGGCTATTGAGATTGAAAATTAGAGGAGAAATTTTGCAATAATTTTTGAGTGAATAATAATGGGAGTATGGGTTGGTATTTATTGAATATGTGGGAGAAATGTATAATAATTTTTGGACTTAGAACATAGAAATACAGATTGTGGAAAACTCAAATCCATTGGGCTATACTTTTTTTTAAAGTATGGTAGTTAAATTTAAGCCATGGTTGTTTGAAGTTATAATATTTAATAGTTAATAACCATTACATTATATTACATAGTCCAGGGAAATTATTTTTATTAAAAAATAATGGTTTTTAAAAATATATTTTAATTTTTTACTTTAGAAAATCATTTAGATATTTAGAAATTTATATTTATACTTTCATATATATTTTCATCATAAAATAACATATTTTTGTTCAAGGATTAAACAATTTTAATTAATAAATCCTTTTTACATTATAATGATTATATAATACTTACTAGGTATTCATACTGTATTTTACAATTAACCCAAAAATTTACCTGTATTATAAAATTAAAAAAATAATTTGAAACTTTTGAAGAAATGATTCAAAAATAAATGTCCTTTTAATATAGAAAAATTCTTATATATCATTATTAAATAATATTATTATTTTATTTCAAGATCATGTAGATTGAATGAATATTTTTAAAACTAATTTTTAATAAATATTTTTCTGGTTCTAATACATATAATTTTTATCATATTATTATTTATTGATCAATTTATATTATTAAAAATCATTAATTTTATTTGTACCAAGTTATTCTCTATATTTAATTTTAAACATATATTTGTGGTGATAACATTTATATTATAATTACTTTGTTCCCAAAAGTCAGATTCTAACTATCACATCAACATTTCAACGGTTAATTACACCCTAATATATACACTTCCTTCTAAAATATAAAACAATTAATATAATTATTTTTATTTTTATTTTATTTAAATTTCATAATGGAAATTTTTCTAATATATTTGTCCATTGTTTTATTATTCAACCCTCTAAAATTCAGGAATAAGTGATGCCTTATATATTTATGTGCTAAATAACACTAGTTAATTCAATTTCAGTGAATGAATTTTTTTAGTTTGGTATGTTTTACTTTGAAAATTTAATAAAAGGATTTTTTAGGTGATGAAATTGGTAATAAGTTTTTTATTTTTTTATAGAATATTCTCCATTCTTACAATGATGCTTTTAATTTTATTTCTTTTTGTATCATTATATTTTACTCAATGTTTTATATTTAATCCATGTTATGGATTTCATACAATATCCATTAAAAATGAAATGAAATATTTATTATATTTATAGAATATATTCAATTAATGAATTAATTATAAATTTAGAGGATATATATAGTAATGCCTTGAGAATTTGAATGGAAATGGAGTTAATGAAAATAGAAACTTTTATGATTATTATAAAAAGTTATCATGTGGTAATTTAATAATGTTTTATTTAGATTAATCATTGATACATGATTCTAACATATATGATTTCAATTATGATGTTGTATACGATATGAGTCAATTTTAATTGTTTTTCATGTTTATATATGTGTTAAAAGTATAAAATAAATTGGATTCCAATAAATACACATTGTTGACTCACATATCTATTATAAAAAGGTTATGGGATGATCTAATGATAAGCATGAATTTAACCAAATATCTATGTGATGTTCCAAATTTGGTGATCTGTAATTACATAGAGATTAATTGTATGAAATCTAAAATTTTGGATTAATGTAACAATAATTTGTGGACATTATATTTTAAAAAGGAAATGTTGACTATTTATAAAAAAGAATGATAATTATGAATTGGTTTCTGATACATAGTGAATCTATAAAAGATGGATGAAAATTAATTCTAATAGTAAAACTCATAAAATTACTTTGAAGATTAATAATAAAATAATTTTTTTCAGTTGAATAGGAGTGATTTAAATTCATAAATCTCAATGAAGAATAAAAACAAGGGTGATTTGTTGAAAAACAATGAGTTGGTATCTTTGGGAAGAATCAATTGATTATATCATGAGTCGTATAATAATTAGTATAATGTTAGGAAACAAATACTACCAATGGATAATGTAAAAGAGTATAGGGAGAGAATAGCTCTTGATGAGAGTGGATAATGAAATCCTTGTTGAATGAAAATGATACAAAAACAAATGAAAAAAATAATCAGGATATAAACACTTGAAATATGGAGTAAAAACTTGTTTCATTGAGTAACCAAAAACATATGGGTGTTTCCCAATATTTTTATTTTTTTCACAAATTATGTCACGACCCGTCCCCCAGGGCCCGTGTCGTAACTACCCCAAGCCCGCCTTCCATAGGCCAGGGGCTGGCGACTAGCACCAAAGGCGTAAATCCCTATAACTAGAAAGGTGTTGCCTTTATAAACATAAAAAACACAACCAGAGTACAAGCGGAAGAAAAAACTAAGTACAGTAGTAAAAAAATTGTTGAATGTACAAAGGGGCTGGAAATACAATCCCAACAGATAGGTACAACTACAATTGAATGTAAAGTACAAAAGAAAAGAAAAGCAGATGGAAGATGACACACAGCTCCTGGTTCGTCCACCACGGTTCCAACCTGAAGGGTAGGTACATATGTCCTTGTCCGCACTCAACATCTGATCGTATGTCCGTCTGTCTCCTCCGAGTACCGACTCGTCGTGATATCCACCTCCGGGTACCATCCAGTACTTGAACGCTTGGTCTCCATTAGCGTTTTCCGTTGTCTGTATCCCACACAACGAGGTGCGGGCATAGCCCGTGCAGGGCTGAGTATAACGATACTCAGTAGGGACCCCAAGACCCTCAAGGACTCTCTAAATCCAACAAGGATAACCACAAAGTAGAATCTCAATAGATAACCCATACTTAGGTATAAGCCCATACTTATACCTAAGCTATCAAGTAACACATATCAAATTTGAGGAAACATAGTGGTTATGAACTCAATGGATAACCACTACTTCGATATATTCCCATACATATACCTAATTTATCAAGTGACCCATCTCAATCATGAAGTAAACACATAGGTAATAGACTAAGCGCAATCCGGGATTTTCATTATCGAAACCATAACAGTTGAAGAGCTCCGTCTCTGACGAGTATAGTGATCATGTCACGACTCCGAGGTACTTCTCACTAACCATAGACTACTGAGGTACTCCTCATATCAAGTACCACGGGTTTGCTGCCAACTACCGGGCGCTCTGTCCACTGAGGGTATGCCGCCAAATACCAGGCGCTCTCCCTAATAGCCTACAGAGGTACTCCCCCTGTCGAGTACTGTTGGTCAATGGCCAACTACTGGGCGCTCCGTCCAGTGTTGTTCTATCGCCAAATACCGGGCACTCCGTCCACTGGGCTAGTCGACTCACTCCCAGTCGAGTCAGTCAAGCAGTCTCCAGGTCTCAGTCGGCTACACGGTCTATGTACTCCACATGGTCATCTCTGGGAGGGTCCGCTCCATGAGATACAGGTCGATATTCCAAGTATCACAAACATCCATGAAGAGGAATCTCAAATGACCACCTCGTCATAGGGGTCTCAACGCAACAGACGGCGCGTCAATCGGACGCCCGGTCTGTGAGTTATTATCCTTTTCGTCCCAGCGGCCCGGTTGTTTTCGTGTGCGAACCAACCTGGTCGTATCTCAACTGTACCCCGAACTCTCATAGGGTATACTCATAGGGACCGTTTCTCAATGTGATCACCAATGCCGCTGATGGTTCGTCAAACAGACGTCCGGTCTGAAAGTTATCAGCTTTTCCGTTCCAGGGGCCCGGTTGGATTTCAGGTCCAATCCAACCCGACCACTATCCAACTGCATCCAAACCTCGGGAGAAGTATGCTAAAATATCCATCTCATCAATAGGAATCCAAAAAAGTCATCGGCATGTCAATCGGATGTCCGAAGCTCATGTTATAAGCGTTTCCGCTCTTAGGATCCGGTTTGTTTCGGGTTCGAACCAACCCAGCCGTACCCCAAGTTCTCTGAAACCTTGAGTGTAATATACTGTAACGACCACCTCTATCCAAGGATCACATCGCAACTAACAGCTCATAGATCGGAGGTCCGTAGCCCAGGTTATGGGCCACTACAATAAAAACAGGGTTTAGCGGCAGTTTTGTGGCGGAGGTTCACAAAACTGCCGCTAAACATTTTCGCTGAACGGTTTGGCGACGGTTTTTAATAAACCTCCGCAAAACCCGTAATTTATTTTAACGATTTCGACCCTTACCTACCCCCACCACGATCGTCCCCCAAACCCCTGTGCCCTCCCTTATTCCCCTAACCCCCCCCCCCCGGCGACCCGCAACCCTCGACCCCCAACCGTCCGGCGACCCCCAACTGTCCGGCGACCCGCGACCTTCGGCAACCCCACGACATCCGTCTCCGGTGACCCCGTGACCACCATCTCTGGGGACCCGTCTTTTCTTGGTATGTGCAGTTAGTTTTTAGGAGATTATGCCTATTTGTTTTATTTTAAAAAGTTATTTAAAAATGTTTTTAATTAATTTTTTATAGAATGAAATTGTTTCTTAGAGTGTGTACAATATTTATTGAGGATCAACAGAGATCAGTGGGGGATTAACTATGTTATCTAGATAGGTGGACACATTTAATACAAAATCCATATGTGTGTTTAGGTAGGGGTGTGAATTATTATATAAATTTAGTAATTCTAATAAATTTAATATGGGCAAAAATATATCTATAAAAAGAGAGAGTAGAGTGTTATGCCTTTTATTCTTTAAATAAGATCCTTTTAGAAAATTGAATGAATTATGATCACATGAACACTATATTACCAAGGGGCGAGGGTTTTGATTGAGGTGATGAGAGACCATGTGTATGTATCAAAGTATGAGATGTGACATGGGTATTTTATTTTGGGATATTCAGAATATTTTTTAATACTAAGAGTCTTGGAGTCATGTGATGACATGTCATACAGTCATATCTCTCATGAGCTTCCAAGAACTCCCTCCTAATGATGGAGGAGAGTCATATATGGTGTACTAAGAAGTGTGAATGCTTCGATACTTTATATGTGTGGCCAATAGGGTCTTCCTATATGCTATTTTTCAAGATTTTTCCCTATGATATGTGACACAAGACCGAGATATGGGTTTTGGTAAGTTCTTAAAGACATGAAAATAGGATTCCAAGGGGAATTAGATTAAATAATAGACCCCACCTGAGTGACATGGGTTGGGAAGTGAAAATTATTTGTGTGGTCATCATGGGGTGATGGATTTAGGTTGGTATAATATTCTAGATATAAGGTTCTAGGTATTTAGTGATGAGAGCACATGTTATTAACCAGTGATATTGTGGGATAGGTTGCATTCCCTAGATGGTTATTATATGCATGTGTTGGATGTTAGCCTAACTATAAGTGAGAGGGGAGGGAGGTATAGATTACACCCAAACCTGAGTGAGATGGTGGTGGTCCGGTTGTGACCTTTACTCTATATAATAAGGGAGAGAGAAGTGAATTATACCTTACTCTTAGTGATAGAGTTTTTGTTAGGGTTTAAACTCATCCAGAGTGATAGGGTCATGGATAGGATGTGTAACCACCCGACAAATACATATGGATGACCATACCCTAGGAGATATGTTAGTGGTTATAATAGAAACAACCTCACAATGAGTGATAATTTGTTGAATATACTACCTTGATTGAGAATAAAAGTTAAAGAATTGAATGCCAGACCCTATCAGGAGGTGGGTAATTGGTAAGACTCATATGATTCCTTAAACTAGTTCTTCATGTACAAGACAACATTTATGGATAAGTGAAAAATATATTCTATCATGGATATGAATCTAATATCGTCAACACCATGGTTTCTTAGTTTGAACATGGTGTTCTGATGGGTGTGTGTGGCTCGTCGGGTGTAGTAGTGTCCTCTTTAGCACAGGAAGTCCTAACAAGAATATTTATTTTTGTATTTAATTTCTTCATGAATACACACACATATTTTCTAAAAAATAATATGGGTACCTAGTTATACACTCATAAAGTCTAGCCTCACACCTTCAACGAGCACCATGGGGTTTGTAAAGAAATATTATATTATTTTAGGTTAGAGTATGGGATGCATTGGGGATTGGGATGGAATATATCGATGGTATCTATAGAATGTGATTATAGTGTGTCCCATTTATGGTATTAAACAATTATTTTGTACTTTATTAAGTTATTTATTGGTATACATGGTCATCCCAGTGGGTGAACAATTGTGTGACCTGTACAAAAATAAAGAAGTTGTATCACATTGATAATGGTTTATGAAGAAAAACCATTGTGTATTCTGGAAGCAAGAGTTTTCAAATATATTTTATCTGATGTACACTTACTATTTATTGAATGTCATAATATTTAAAGTGAAATGTTATGAATCAATAATTATTTATACTGAAGTTTTAAACTTTTGTTTTTATATGAACTTGTAACGTATGGGAAGTGATATTGGAATATTTTGAACTCTTATGGAATGAAAGAAGATTGTGTTTTTTTGTGAAAATCATGGGAAGAAAATTCCAATAATAACTATTAAATGGAGTAGCATATGTATTTATTCCAATCATATATTTCAATTAGGGAAGATTCCATTTTTATTTTTCATTTTCTATCAAGATGGGGGGATAACTATATTAACAATGGGAGTTTATTTGTAATTCAAAAGAATCAACGAAGGAGATTAGAGTTCAGAGTATTGTTTAGACATATTCTTTTTCAACAAATAGTAATGTCAATACAACATCTAATTTAATAAATGAAATTTTGAAATTGAGAGTGGTGAAGAAAGGTTCCTACCAAATAATGAAAATTATTTTTCCACACTCTCATTGTTTAATGTTTCTATATGATACCAAATTGAAGGTTGAGAATCTATTAAAGAGTTATTGAGCATGTTAAATGTTTAAATAATCAAGTAAATGATCTTATAACATGTATTGAGAGGTTTGGGGAAGTCATGAGATGGTTTATTTTGACTCAGATTTACCTTGAATAATTTAGGAATTCATTAGAGAATTCATAAATATAGGATGTACTAGATTACATATAATTCATTTATACCATCTCAATATGTTTCAATTACTCTCAATGAATTTGTTTTTGTTCATTGTGTGATTCATTAATTTTATGTTATTGATAATATACCAATTCATGAGGTATGTGTGAGTGAATATTTTTAATGTAATTATCATTTCTAGATATATATATTTTTTATGTGTATGTGTGAAATACACCTTAATGAGTGTGTTTTTTAAAAAAACATTGAAATGTGATAATAAAAATTTATCCTACATAAAAAATTTGTAAGCGTATTATTAGTATCTATATTTTGGTGTTAAAGCAGTAGACGTATATTCTACCAAAACTCGACGTACATGTGAAATGATGATCACGATTTTCATTTCATAATTGGAACAAACTGGTAATATTAATATCCATATAAAAGTCATATATACCTTTATGAAGTTTATCAACATTTAATTAAATATAATCTGGATTAATGTAATGGTAACCCCTGACTTATTCATGATAATTAATGTTTATATGGACATATTAATGGGTTACAAAAATAGAATAGATCCTATGTAAATTTATTTCTATTTATAAGAATTTTGTTAATTTGGATGAAAGTGATAGTTTGATGATGCATGTTATGTATGTTCATGATAAATAAATTTTGAACTAACTTATGGATATAATTCAAGAATGAGTTTATTATCATCATGATAATGTAGAAGAAGATCAACTTATTATGAAATTTAAGAAAATAAAAAAAAATAATTAAATTTATCAGGTTCTGAAGAATAACTTACATGATATATGCATTTTTATATATATATATATATATATGATTGAGTTGTCATCTGTTACATAATTATATATAAATAGAGAATAAATGTGTTTTGTGGAATATTTTTGAGATTTTTTCCTACATATAGACGTTGAATATGACCTTGAATATATTTCATGTGAATGCTCTTCGACAGTAAATGGAATTCCCCAAGTTATAAATTTTTATGACATATATTATATATAGAAATTGGATAATGAAGTGTACGATCAATGAATATATATTTACAAATTTTTACATCATTCTAATGTATATAATATGAAATATTGTGGGAACCCATGCATTGGTATTCTATATTTGTGATTTTGGATGGATGTTATAATTACTGACTGGTATCCCATTTCTAGATATGGAAAATAAAATAAAACATTTAATTGAGATGACCAAGCATGTGAGTATATGAGATGTTCATGAATGTTGTAGTATTTTTTTTGAGGGTGTGGATGTAATCTGAGTGAAACAATGTATCTCATTAATGTAGTGGGGATAGAAATTGTTTGAGGCAACATAAATGTTGGATTGACAGTGTTATGATAATTGTGTAACCCGATATTCTTACTACTCCTCAATGAGGTGTTCACACTGTCTTCTAGGGACCAGACTTGTTTGGTTTGTCTGGGCATGCTAAGTAAGTGGTAATGTGATCAATGAATCATCTTTATTATATTATGAATACTTTATGATCAATGGGTCATATTTATTATATTATTATTCTGCAATCTTACTCTATCGTATATTTTGTGTAGGCACATTGTGATATACATGGATAAAAGCTGGATCACATTATCAAGGAACACACCTCAGTATGTTAAGGGTTTGAATTGGTTTTTAGATTTTGCGATTTCTAATCGATCCGTTGAAGGGAGAATAAGATGTCCATGTCCTAAATGTAAATTTAGAACATGGTTGAAGAGAGATGAAGTTTATGAACATTTAATACTAATGAAATTCCCTTGTCAATATTTGTGTTTGATTTGGAATGGAGAATCGAACAATACAGATCGATTGAGCACTGATGTTAATCCACAGAATGAGGTCCCAAGTTCGTTGACAATGGAAAATGAAATGCAAAACCTAATAAATGATGTATTCAGCACTGCAAGACACCACTATCAGTATCAAAACAAATCAGAACAACCAGAAGAGGGTGCTACAAATTTCAACGTGACAAGTGATGTTTTTGAGACTGTAACACAAGTAGATCATGATTAGAACATATCATTGGATCCTCCTCTTGATTCTGTAGAGCCAAATGTAATGGAAAACTTCACTGAGAAAAATGTGTTTCATGATTTAGTTGACAATGGAAATCAAGAGTTGTATAGTGGGTGTTTGAAATATTCAGAGCTTTCATTTCTGCTGAAGTTATACCATATCAAATGTCTTTGTGGAATTACAAATAAGGCAATTTCTATGATATTGGAATTGATTCATGATGAATTTCATGAAGCAAAAATCCCAGAATCTTTTTATGATATGAAAAAAGTTGCTAACAAGCTTGGTCTGAATTATATAAAAATACATGCATGTCCTAATGATTGTATGCTTTATTGGGGAGAGGATTCAAGTAGACAGAATTGCAAGAAATGATCTTCTTCTATATGGAAGTCAAAGGGTGATGTTGGAAGTCTGAATGAACATAATTTCATGAAGAAGTAGAAAATTAACACATCTGTAAAGGTTTTGCGTTACATTCCTTTGAAGCCGGGATTGCCAAGATTATTCATGTCATCAAAAACCGTCAAACACATGAAGTGGCATTATGTAGATAATAACAATGATGGGTTAATGAGACATCCATGAGATTCCCAATCATGTAAGACATTTGATTCATTACTTCCAGATTTCTCAGCTGATCCTAAGAAAGTTCGATTGGGATTGGCCGCTGATGGATTCAACCCATTTGGGTCTTTGAGTACAAGTTATAGAATTTTGATCCCTTATAATCTGCCTCCGTGGATGTGTATGAAACAATCATCTTTTATCATTTCAATTATAATTCCTGGGAAAAAAATTCCTGGAAATGATATTGATGTACACTTTCA
Organism: Viscum album; assembly: GCA_963277665.1. NCBI lineage: Eukaryota > Viridiplantae > Streptophyta > Magnoliopsida > Santalales > Viscaceae > Viscum > Viscum album. Next base: position 1,443,341,480 of record OY728159.1, read on the forward strand.
GCCTTTGATTGAAGAATTGAAGGAGTTATGGAGTAACGGTGTTGAGACATTTGATGTTTCTTCTAAAACATTGTTCAAAATGTATGCTGCTTTACTGTGGACCATTAGTGAATTCCCTGGGCTTGGGAATTTATCTGGTTGGAACACTTATATGGGTTTGGCTTGCCCCATTTTTAACTTTGATTTTGAGCCCAAATGGCTACCTCTAAGTAGAAAATGGTGCTTCTTATGCCATAAAATATTTCTCGATGCATCTCATAGATTTCGGCTGAATATATCAAAATTTAATGGTTTCATTGATCGTAGACCACCTCCAAAGTTGTTAACCGGTTCTGAAATATTGACACAACTTGAAAATGTTGAAACAGAATTTGAGAAGGTTCATCATTTGAATGATAGCGGAAAACGAGTCTGAAGTGCATCGTCAAGTGAAATCAGAATGCAACAATGGAAGAAAAAAAGTATATTCTTCAAACATTCGTATTGGGAATTTAATTTTTTGTGCCACAATCTTGATGTGATGCATATTGAGAAGAATGTCTGTGATAATTTGATTTTCACATTACTTAATGAGCATGGAATGTCGAAGGATCATCTTAATGCACACAATGACTTACAAGTAATGAACATAAAACACGATCTCTGGCCAGATGAGAATGAAAAGTATGCTCCGGCCATTTTCACAATTTAAAATAGGGATAAAGATACGTTCCTTCAAATTTTAAAGAATGTGAGGGTATCTGATGGGTATTCGAGTAACATCTCGAGGTGTGTTGACTTGAATAATCGTAAGTTACATGGATTGAAAAGTCACGATTCACATATTTTGTTACAGCAGTTACTACCATTGGCATTGCGTACATTATTACCTGAAAAAGTTACTGTTGTTGTACTCCAATTATGCACATTTTTCAGGCAATTATGTGAGAATGTTGTAAATCCATTTCATCTTGACAACCTCCAGGAGAGGTTTGTATTTAATCATTGTGCAATGGAGATGATCTTTCCTCCATCATTTTTTACTATCATGATGCATTTACCTGTGCATTTGGTTAAAGAAGCTATATTAGGAGGCCCCGTTCAATATCGATGGATGTATCGAATTGAGAGGTATTTTATTTAAATGTTTTCCAGTTATGTAAACTATTTTTGGCATTTAAATAAATGCATAATATTATTATTTTATTTCACAGTTATCTTGGGCATTTGAAATCATACGTGAGAAAGAATGCCCAACCAGAAGGCTCTATTGCTGAAGGCTATTTGGTCGAGGAATGTCTTACCTTTTCATCCAGGTATTTAGATGATATTGAGACAAGAATTAATTGAGTTGGAAATGTGGAAGACACATTAAATAAATCTCAAATGCATTAGAAATCAAAAATATTTCTTGTTATTGGCCGATTAGTTGGGAGGACCTCAAATGTGACACAGACAGAATTGGAATTATTACTGGCACATAGATATGGGCAGCTGAATAGTGAAATTACTGATCCATTTATTGAAGAGTTTAGGATACAAACAAAGAGATGAATGAGAGGCCGAACATGAAATGAGAAAGGTATAACGAAAGCTGTGAATAAAGAGCCTGTAGAATGGTTTGCACGACGTGTAAGTTAATAAATATTGAAATAAATATGAATTTTAGTTTGACACATACAATTTCTAAATTTATTAAATTATATTTCTTTTTTCAAATCATGATTACTGATACTCGAGCAGACTTGTCAGAAGATTTTAAGTTTCTTTCTAGAGTTCTGATAAAGCATGTTAGAATGTTTGACGCCTATAATGTGAATGGATTTAGATTTCTTACAGTTGATCGAGAAGTGGGTTTGAAAACACAGAATAGTGGTATATTTACATTTGCTGAAGTGGGATACTATGGAAAGCAGCATGATATTATTGAATTAATCTACCATGGACATTTTTATATTGTTTTATTCAAATGAAAATGGGTCCATATTATCAGAGGTGTTAAAAGAGACTCATTGCAATTTACTTCTGTGAACTTATCTGGCTTGATGGATGTTGGTGATCGTGAAATGCATGATCCACATATCTTAGAATCACTAGAAAAAATGGTATATTATGTGAATGATGTTGTGAATTAAGGGTGGAGTGTAGTTACTCACGTAATACAAAGATATTTGTATGATATGGGTGATGAAGTGGAATATTTGACCTCTAAAATGGAATGTCATCAACAACAGGAAGCAGAATTATTTGTCCATCATGATATTGAAAATATTTTTCTTGCAAGGATGAATGAAGTGGATGAAGCAATGGAGAAGGAAACCGACATTATTGAAGGTGAAAATGATTGTATGTACAATTATTCATTCATGAAGCAACAACTTGTTTAATTTCTACAGTCATTCATTATCATTGTTATATATATTTTGTTTGTTAGTACTGGGCATCTATTATCATTTTTAATTTTTTTTTGCATAATTTTTTTGAAATATATATTCTAAACTTAATTTTATTTGATTAAATGACAGGAATGCCAAGAAGGAAGCGGAATACTATTTCTTCTAGTTCTGCGAGGGATGCCAATCGATCTAGGTCACTCCCCATGACATCTGAGGCACCAGCTGCCTACACCCCCGCACCATCTAACCCTTCACCATCTCTCACACCATCATAGGGACTCCCATTAGAGGCTGAGTCGTCGACTCCCCCTACAAGTGCCTCATCAGTTGGGCACCGACAGACCCCTTCCAGTTCATCCCAGACATACTGGAGGGTCACAATCATAGGTATAAATTTTAATTAAATAAATTTATTGCATTTTGTTTATACTAATTGTTTTCTCATTGAAGATGAAAAAAATAAAACCGTGGAGAAACACATAAAAAGCTCATATTTTTTGAACTTGAAGGCGGAAAAGAGAGTCGTGCCATTTGATTCTTATGGGGTCCTTGCGGATGATGTCGCGAGGTTACTTGGCCATATTATAGGTCAGTTGGCAGCGGTGCCCATTTCCCTTCCCATTTCATATGATGATTGGAGACGTATGACACCACACTGGAAAAATGAAGTTTTTGATTCTCAAATAAAGGTAATTTTATTACATTATGGTTTAATTGAATGTCATGTTACTAATATGTTCAAAATGAATTTCTATATACAGATGTTCTTCCACAACACAGTTACTGATGTGATAGCACGGAAGTGGACATTGAAAAATCTTGGTAAAAAATGGAAAGATTTCAAATGGATATTGTGGTGTGATTTCAATGATATTTATTTGACTATGGATCAAATGTATGACAATCTACCCAGTGGGGTACCGAAAGAGTAGTGGAATGTTTTTATTGATAGGCATCGTGATGAGAAGAAGATGGTATTGAAATATATATTATTATATTATCCTCATTTTACATTAATACATGTATATGAAGAGGAGATTACATTAGATACATTACTGTTAAATTTCATTTTATTTATTTCAGTATCTCTCATGACAGAATGCATCAAAAGGGAGAAGCAAGTCATCCCTCACACTGTGGGCTCAAAAAGCTTTTCTAGAAGCCGAATGTCATTGGTAATATTTTAAACAGTTTAAATATTTATAATACAATATTATCTATTTAATATGTGGAATGTTTTATTTATCTTTTCTTAATGAAGTCACATAATTTAGGGTACGAAGCCTCCTCGAATGAACTGTGGTTGGATGTTCACAGAAAATCAGATGGCTCTTTTGTTAATGAGCCTACCAAAGATGTTGGGGTATGAAGTCAAATTTTTATTATAATGACTTATTATCAGTTTTCACTGTGTTAATATGTATTGATATTTGATTTATAGGTAAAAATTAAAGAACTATGGGATGTCAATCCTGGGCAGTCCTACTCAGTCACCCAGGATGACCCGGTTGCTCATGTCCTTGGGGAGGAGCATCCTGGTAGAGTGTGAGGGATGGGTTTGGGACCCGTACCATCTGAGGTCTTTAGCAGGCCATCAGAGATTCCAGCCGCATCTACTCCAGGTTATATTCAGCCTATACCTGAATATGCTCAGAGGGAGATTTCTTCTCTATGAGCCACAGTTCAAGACCAAGGGGCTCAGATTTCCGCTATGCAGAATGCATTGACTTATTTATATCAGCAGATGAGCAGATATGCCCCCAGTGGTAGTGCACCGAGTGGTTATGGGCAGGTAAATCATAAAAAATCCATATCATTTAGTTTCTAAACATTTATTGGTTTTAAGTTTAATTATAAATATGCAACAGTATTTAATTTTATATATAATGTTCTTACAGGTGGCAGTGGGAGATGGAGGTGGAGAGGGTGACGATGCGTCATCGGACCATGAGTAGTATTGTTGACATGTTGAACAAATATGGGAAAGGTTGGTTTGTATATATAACATGTGTTGTGTATGGAACCATTAAAAAACCATTGGTCTTGGAGGAGCTTCAGTGGCTATCCTTGAATGATAACAATAACCTTAGGTGGTAAAGTGAATGATGTGTTTGTTTCATTGGTTATATGATCTATGGTTATAGGTTCTTTGATTTTTCTGTTGTAAATTCAGCATTGGGAATTGGACTCATTAGGGTGTTTCATGTCAAAACAGCCATGTTGAATGGATATCACTAGATCAATATGGTTATTTGGGGTGATTTTCATGATCATTAATAGTTTTTATGAGGCACGTAACCACATCACATGAAAACCAATGCAACTCCCATCCCATGAAGCTTCCCTCTTTTCTAACTTTTATTTTATGAACATATTTGGAGATTGTTAGATGATATGTCATATGATAAAAAAGAATAATCAGAGGGTTTTTACATGATTAATTGGGCTATTGGATGGGGCTTCACATGATCAGAAATAGATCACATGAATTGCATAACCCCTTTGCATGATGTTCCTAGGGTCATGTGATCCTGAGCCTCATTGAAGTTCACATGTTCCTTGTGACCTATGTGATTATTCTATATGTATACATGCTAGAATTTTCATTCCTTTGGGTATATATTAATACCTATGATTTGGGTATTTTTTGTGCCTAAAATATACAATGCTCATTTGGCTAGAGTCAAAAAATGCTCCCCCCCCAAAAGTAATGTTTGAAGGAACAAGGACTTAGTTATGAGGTTGTAAATGACTTCATGAGTCTCTTATTCTTTCTCTAGTTGGAATTCAAAACATATTTTGGTCTTCTATACGTCCATTCATATTCCTTGAGGTTCCCTATAAATAGGGGGTGAGAGTCTGGTCATTTGACCGGTGACATTAAGCTCTATAGCTCTCAAACCCTCCTCTCTTTTGTGATTGTTTTGCAACACAACTTTTCATGACCTCATCACAAGAACCGTACAAGAGACCTGATCATGTGATCATGTCACTTGACCTCATTGTGTGATCACCTTGTCTAAATATCTCACTTAATCAATCCATGAACTAATCAATGGTAATGTATTTGAACTTTGATGCACACCCTTGGCCATTAGTCTATCTTATGTGATTCGGTTATTACTTGAGGATTTTTTCATGATCTACTAATATTTATGTGATTCATGAGACCTTCACATGGTAACATGATTATATGTATTAAGAAAAGTCATGTGATCAAAAGCTTCTTTGTGGGTTATGTGATTTTCGTGACCTAGAATGGATCATGTGGTCCATGTAATGTTTTCCATGTTATGCACTTATTTTGTTTGATTCGCACAACTGATTATCTCTTAATGGTTACATATCTTCTAATATATTATCTATTCTCTTTAAATATGTCCTCTATTTCTGAAATGTATTCTTATGTAGTGGACTAGAGAGATCTTATTTCCTGGAACCATAATGTCAATCATTGATACAAAGTGTATCATAACAATTATGTTTTAAAGGTTCTTATTCTAACTGAACATCAACCCATTTAATCCTTGTTCCTCCCCCATATAGGGCAAACAACTAGTAGTGATCCCTCCTCTCTATTCTTTGGAACATTTTGATCCATACACTTTAATCTTTTATGGAATCAAATATTTTCAATTTTTATCATCTCTAAACTATAAGTATAAATCCATGTGACCCCCAATCTCTTGTTTCATTTGATGTTATCCTGTGTTTCATTCTAAATCCATAATTTTAGGTATTTTGAATGCTTTAGGTATTCTTATTGAATTGGATCAACTTTTTCATCAACATTAAATGAAAGGGTGTTTATGAATATTGCGTAGGCGGTGCATAAATTTTCCCCTTATTATATATATATGATGTATGTGTTGTTTGATGCACAAATATAGAAGGGAATGTAACAATGGGTCAGGATGGAACAAAATTAGATTTCTTCGTAGATGTGATTTAGGAATGGTTTGTTAGGGCTGTGTAAGGTCCTCTGGTTTATAATTATTAATCATGTACATCCATGAATTAAATTGAAATTTGTGGTTGAACTTGGAATGATAACCAAGAGGGGTATGTATTAATGTGAAATGATAATATCTTAAGAGTTATTTAACGAAATTCATCAATGATGGTGATTTATATACAACATAATTGATAGTGGAGATCTTATCCATGTAAGAGTGACTTGAGTAAAATGATGTATATTTTTGGTTGGGTGTAATAAAATTCTTGTTATTACTTGGTGCATTAGCTCGGGTTCATTCCAATGATGTTCTTATATAGTTAATTAGGATTGGCATAATGTTAACCATTTCTTTGACATGCTATATAGGTTAGCTATTTTTTAACCATGTTGAACACTTTATAATAAGTTGTATAATATGCCAACTATCATTCATATTGGTATATGGGTTGGGTGTTATTACAACCAAATTTTTGTGGTTATGTAGGTTATACATGATTCTGACAATTTATACTGGTTTTTACATAGATTGGACATAATTCCAAATATTCCTATGACTTCTTATATGGGTTGGGTGTAATTATAACTATTGTTCTTGTTTGTTACATGGGTTGAATGTAATTCAAAATATTGTTATTATTTATTATATGGGTTGGGTGTAATGTTAACCAATGTTATCTTCATGTATATATGTTGGGTGTAACACCAAACCTTCTCTTCTTTTATAGTTGTGTTGGGTGTGATTAAAACCATGAATGTTTTTAGTACTTGTGTTGGTAGTGATGGTAACCATGTTGGGTGTAACACCAATCCTTCTCTTCTTTGATAGTTGTGAAAACTATTCATCATTACGAGGAGACATATATTTTTTAGTTTATCATGAACCATAAACCATAATTATATAGTGAGTTGATTAGTTGATGGTTTCTAGGATCCAATACTATTTATCTAGACCATGGTGAGGTAGAAATTGTCCTATGAAATATTTTTATGCTTGGGGGAATAATTCTATTAGTGGAAACATATTATGAATTCATTCCCGTTGAGATGGTTTGGCATGATAAATGGTTTCTTGTTTGGTTTGTTTTTCAGGGCAGTGGTGCAGTATAAGCAGAAATGCTATTTTTTTTTCAGGTCAGCATTTCGTGGCGGTTTTAACCGCCGATAATGTTTTACCACTTATACATTTAGCGGTGGTTTAAACCGCCACTAAATGTAATCGGAAATACACATAGAGGTGGTTAAAACCGCCGCGAATTCACTCTGGAATTAGCGGCGGTTTTAACCACCGCTAAGCAGGCGCATCACACGCCTGAATTTCCGGGTGATTATAGCCACCGCTTATTAAATATCCTGTAAAAATACCACTAAATTTACCAAATACCACTGTGAAATGAGGTACTACGACGCTTTTCATTGTCCTCCATGAAATGCATAAAACCGCCTCTAATATATTGCGGATGCCCAGTTTAGTGGCGGTTTCGGTAAAACGCCGCTATATGAAAAAAAACTAATGTTAATAGGCGGTTTTCTTGTAGTCAGTGTTTGAACGAAACTTCCTGAGAATAGGGGGTTCGGGCCCGGTCTGACCCAGCCCGATACCCCCCTGGGTCGGCCCGAACTGGATCGACCCAAACCAGGTCCGGGTCCGACCCAATAGTGTGCGGCCTGGCCCAGTGGGCGCGGCCCGACCCGGCCGGCGCGTCCAATCTGCGTGGCCAGTGTGGATTGGGGGGTTACAACCCCCCCCCCTCCGCGGTTGAGCGAAACCGGCGTAGCATCAGCTGTGCCAACCAATCCGGAACGGCTTCATCCTTTCCGGTTCTCCATCCACTGCCGCGTCTCAGCTGTGGTGGTTTGCTCCGATGGCGCGTCGCCGCCGCCTTCTGCGGACTACTGGACGCGCTCCGGTGGTCCGTTTTTTCTGCTGTCTTTTCTAGTGGTCCTACTGGGACTTGATCTTCACTATGAAGAGTTTCAAACTCCATTACGGCCCACTTTATCGTCGCATTTCAATCCTCACACCAATAAACAAACCGTGGAGTCTTTGAATCGCCCCTACGGCCCCGACTATAGATGCGGTTTCGTTCGGCCTCAACGGCACGGCGCGACGGCTCCAAGATTCTTCTTCGCATTCATTCTTGTTTCCGCGTGGTGTCGTTGAACCGAGCTTCCTTTGTTCGTGCCGCAAAGAACACAACCTAAAAGGGGGAGGAGGATCGGCCGTGTTCGGGCGGTCCGACCTCCTCCTGTTAAATTGATAACAGGCGGCCCGAATATTAAACTATTAATGCACAGAATTATTTACGAACAAAACCAAACCCCTACTTGGATATTTTATGTCACACGTCGGGTGTCGCGGAGAACGGCGTCATAGGGTTCGGACGTAGATTATTTGGACGTCGGGGTGTGTCTGAGGAGGAAACGACGTCTCCTCACTTTGTGCATGGATGAAGAAGGATGTTACGTTGTCGTTGGTGATGATCACTATGGTCGGTGACTTCTCCCCTGTCGCGGAGGAAAAGAAGATTTTATAGCCGTTCTTCGTCGAGAACGTTCTTCGCCGGAGAATGAAGTTCTTCACGAATGAGGAACTCCCGTCTTTCTTCACCCAAAGGATCCCCTCAAAATATTTACCCAGAAAATATCTCATTAAGCCTCAGTATCTTAAAAGATCTCCATGCCATTCAAAAAAAAGTCAAGAGGTGACAATGTTAAATAAATTCCCATAGTTGGCTCAATAAGTTTGGGAGGTGGGGAGGCTCCTCATTAAGAAGAGAAGTTTCCATGTAATTTACAAGGGAGGTTTTAAGAGGTTAAGGGGGTTTTGGGGAGGTGAGGAGTTAGAGGTTCGTGTGGGTCCCACCACACTAAACCCTCACATGGATGGTTAGGTGGGTGTGGGCCCCACCTCTAACTCCCCCTTTGTATGATTAAATTCACCTTCCTTAGATAAATTTGTTCCTAACAACATTTATCTATGTTAATCAAACCCCGTTTATTAATCCTCAGCCTGCTCAAAATGCACCTACGGCAATGGTCCCCCTAAGAAATTATCGGCACTGCGTGTTCATCGGTGCCCTCAGATTTCAATTCCTAACACTAGTTCAAATGATAGAAAAACCCACTTGTACGTCTACTAAACGTACCCGAGCTAAACGTCGGAAATTGATTCGGGGCACACCAGGCCTCGGAATCAGGTGCCGTCAGAATCCGCATACTCATAAAATTCCAAAGAAATTAAGAAAAAAATTTCCACGAAATTTCCGGGTCTTTACATTACACCCACCTCAAGTCTTTATGTCCCCGTAAAGCTTTGACACAAACCAGGGATAAAAAAGTGGTACAGAACACGCATATGGTCCTTCCTCTCCCATGTGCTCACCTAGAGGTTCCCATGCTGTCAACGAAAGCGCACAAGTGGAATCGAATGCCTTCATAGGACCCGATCCTGTCTATCCTCAAACTCTACTGGAACCCCGCAAAAGCCACCCCATCACCAACGTCTAGCTACCCATGGTTGATGATATGAGTCGGGTCAAGCATGTATCTCCCCAATTGAGATACGTGGAAGTCGTCATGCACCTGGTGAAACTGAGGTGGCTGGGCCAAGCAGTAACCCACCTCGCCAACACTGCTGAGGACCTTGAAGGGTCTGATGAAGTGCAGAGATAACTTGCTGCCTCAGCAAAATCTCCGTAATTCCACGTCGAGGTGAGACCCATAAGGAATCGTGGCTTCCATACTCTAACTGTTATGGTCTCTACCTCCTATCAGAATAATACTTTTGTCGGCTCAGAGATGTCCTCATCCACTCCTGGATGACCTGGACCTTCTCTGTTGCGGCCTGGACCATCTATGGTCCCACAAGAGCTGCTATGATTTCTTCTTTTCCGATAAGAGAAATCTGGTTTCATCCCATGGATGAACCACATTGTTTTCCTAATACAGCCAGTCCGGACATGAATGATACATTCATTCCATGAACGACGTCGTAAGACCTCGACGTTACTACCCAGAGATACAACCGTCACTCTCACCTCTAAGGGTCGAGTCACACTGTCGGCATCATCGTGAGGTAACTGGGTCTCCTCCAGTAAGAATCTCGAAAGTGAGGGTCAAGTCAACAGTTGTAACCGGGACCTCTTAGTACATATAAAGAAAAGGAAACAAACATCACAAGGAAAAGTGTCTTTTATAACTGCAGATCAAGTACAAAGACAGACAACAAAGACAACAAGGAAACTAGAAGCACCAAGATCAATGGTCACATTCCTGGAACTAGTCCCCCTCTTGTCCAACAGCTTCTGGAGCTCCGTAGTTGTATTATTCTACTGCCTTAAGCTGAGCTCTCCCATGTCCAACTGTTCCCTGCGGTCGGGGGGGGGACCTCCTGGTGGTGGTGGTGGGAACACCTCAAAGCGCCGTCCACCTCCAGCTGCACGGCCAGCTCCCCTGCCATGGCTGCCTGCTCCTTGTGGACTTCCCTGATCGAACCTCTGTCTCTGTCTAAGGGGTTCTTCATCTATCTTCTGATCATCTGTACGACGGTTCGGATAGTCACATGCCATGTGACCAAGCCCGCCGCAAGAGTAACACTTCTCACTCTTAGCACGACTGTCTCTGACTCCACCATGGTTTCCCCACACAAATGAACCTGAGTCGTGCAGTCATCCACTGGTAGGTCTGGTCCTCTTGGACCTCTGCGTCATCTGTCTACTGCCTGCTGTAGAAGACTCTGCCACATGTCGGCTAGTGGTGGGTCCTTCTGCAGGAGACTGCTCAGCAAGGAAACTCTCCACTAAGAGGGATCACTCCAAACACCACTGTTGGCGTCGGGATGCGATGAGAAACAACAGAAGCTCTAATCTCTCTCCTGATCCCCTGCTCGAAGGTTCAGGCCCTGAAAAACGGGTCTCGAACCATATCTATGGACTAGCGTGAGAGGTCTGTGAACCTCGATGAGTGTTGTACCACCATCATGCTACCCTGCTGTAGATGCAATATCTCCTGTATATGCACCGCTCAAAGGGTGTCTGGTACAAACTCTTCCCAGAACAGGCTATCGAAGTCTGCCCACAGAAGTGTTGCCTCATCATGCATCTGGAGCATCAGGCTCCACCATCTGCCTGCTGCTTCCTAAAGAAGGATGTCAACAAGGATCACCATGAATTTTGCTGGCATCCCTACAAGCCTGAATACTCTCACCACAGCCTCAAGGAAATCCTCATCCACCTAGAGTTCGGTCTCTCCCCTGAACCTAGGTGGACTCTGGTGCTGGAACTCATGCAGTGCACTCAAGCGACGTGCACTCTCGGCTGCTCGGGCTGGTGGCATCAGTGGCCCAACGGGTGGTAGTATCGTTGGTGCCTCTTCTTGTGCCTCAACTGGGATAGGGACCTATACTGAGGCCACGTCACTCGGCGGGCTGTCAGTACATACAACTCTCGGGGCTCTAGCTGGCCGTCCACGGGGAGGCATCCTCAAAGAAACAAACATGACACGGTCAAACGATTTACCTGGTGAGCTGACCCGGTTTGAGCTATTTTAAAAGAAACTTTTGAAAACACACACGCAATCAGTGTTTTCGTCCACTGAGTCGAAAATAAAAAGTCAGGGTTCTAGTGTATGGATACGTCAGCCACCCACACCAACACAGGACTCCCTGAACTGAAAACCACACTTATTATGCTTAACACTATTGCTTCTCAGAAATGAAAAAAAATATCAGAGTCCTAAGTTCTGCTGTAGAACCGACTCCTCTGATACCAATTTGTCACGACCCATCCCCCAGGGCCGGTGTCGTAACTACCCCAATCCCGCCTTCTATAGGCCAGGGGCTGGTGACTAGAACCAAAGGCATAAATCCCTATAACTGGGAAGGCGTTGCCTTTATAAACGTAATCAAAAACACAACCAAAGTACAAGAGGAAGAAAACACTTAGTACCACAGTAACAAAAGTGTTGAAAGTATGAAGGGGCTGGAAATACAAGCACAACAGATAAGTACAACTACAAATGAAAGCAAAGTACAACAGAAAAGACAAGCAGCTGGAAGATGACACGCAGCTCCAGGTTCCTCCACAACGGTTCTTACCTGAAGGGTAGGTACAAATGTCCTCCTCAGCAATCCACATCTGATCGTCTGTCCGTCTGTCTCCTCCGGGTTCCGACTCATCGTGAGATCCACCTCCGGGTACCGTCCAGTCCTCGAACGCTCGGCCTCCGTCAGCTCTGTTCGTCGTCTGCATCCAAAACAATGAGGTGCGGGCATAGCCCATGCAGGGGTGATTATAACGATACTCATTAGGGACCTCGAGACCCTCAAGGTCTCCCTAAATCCAAAAAGGATAACTACAAAGCAGAATCTCAACAGATAACCCTTACTTAAGTAGAATCCCATACTTATACATATGTTACCAAGTAACCCTTCTCAATCATGAGGAAACACAAAGGTTATGAAATCAACGGATAACCACTACATAGATATATACCCATACAGATACCTAAGTTATCAAATGACCCATCTCAATCATGAGGTAAACACATAGGTCATAGACTCATCTCAAACCATGATTTTCATTATTGAAACCGTAACTGTTGAAGAACTCAGTCTCTAATGAGTAAAGTGATCGTGTCACGACTCCGAGGTACTTATCACTAACCGTAGACTGTTGAGGTACTCCTCTTATTGAGTATCGCGGGTCTGCTGGCAACTACCGGGCGCTCCGTCCACTGAGGGTCTGCCACTAAATACCGGGCACCCTCCCTAATATCCTAAAGAGGTACTCCTCCTATCGAGTATTGCGGGTCTGCGCCCAACTAACGGGCACTCTATCTGCTGTGGGTCTGTCGCCAAATACCGGGCACTCCGTCCACTGGTCTAGTCGACTCACTCCAAGTCGAGTCGGTCAAGAAGTCTTCAGGTCTCAGCCGGCTACACGTTCTCCATAGTCTGTAGGCTCATCTCTAGGATGGTCCGCACCATGACCTACAGGTCGATACTCCAAGTATCACAAAGTTCCATGAAAATGTATCTCAAAGAACCACCTCATCATAGGGGTATCAATGCAACAGACGGCGCGTCAATCAGACGCCTGGTCTGTGAGTTTTTAGCCTTTTCGTCCTAGGGGCCCGGTTGGTTTCGTGTGCGAACTCACCCGGCCATATTTCAACTGTACCCCGAACACTCATAGGGTATACTCATAGGGACAGTTTCTCAACGTGATCACCAATGCCACTGACGGTTCGTCAAACAGACGTCCGGTCTGAATGTTATCAGATATTCCATTCTAGGGGCCCAGTTGGATTTCGGGTCCAATCCAACCCGGCCACTTTCCAACTGCATCCAAACCTCATGAAAATTATAATAAATGTTCTGTCTCATCAAGAGGAATCCAACAAATTCAACGGCACGTAAAACGGATGTCCGGAGCTCAAGTTATAAGAATTTCCGTTCCGAGGGCCCGGTTGGATTCGGGTTCGAACGAACCTGGACGTACCCCATGTTCTCCGAAACCATGAGTGTAATATACTGAAATGACCATCTCGATCCAAGGAACGCATTGCAACTGACAGTATTTCAATCAGAGGTCTGTAGCCCATGTTATGTGAGTTTGAACGAAACTGCCCGAGAATAGGGTGTTCGGCCCAGTCCGACCCAACCCGATACCCCCCCTGGGTCGGCCCGAACCGGGTCGACCCGTCGCGGGTCCAGGTCCATCCCAATAAGGCATGGCCCGACCCGGGGGGAACAGCGCGGCCCGCAGCATGGAGCAGGGGGTTACAACTACCCCCCCAGTTAAGCGAAACTGTCGCGGCATAAGCAGTGTCGCCCAATCCTGAACGACTTCGGCCATTCCTGTTCTCCATGCACCCCCGTAGCTTAGCCGCAGTGGTTTGATCCAGCGGCGCGCCACCGCCGCCTTTTTCGGACCACCAGACGCGCTCCGGTGATCCGTTTCACATGTTGTCTTCACCAGTGGTCCTACTGGGACCCGATCTTCATTGAGAAGTGTTTCAAACGCCACTATGGCCCGCTTCATCGTAACCCGTCGATCCGCACACCAATAAACAAAATGTGGAGTCTTCGAATCGCCTCTACAGCACCAACTCAGGCCACGGTTTCATTCGGCTTCAACGGCGCAGCGCGACAACGCCACACTTCTTCATCATGTTCTTTCATGTTTCCGCACGATGCCATTGCACCACACCACCTTTGTTCGAGCCGCAACGAACACAACATAAAAGGGGGAGGAGGGTCGGTAGTGTTCGGGCGGTCCGACCTCCTCCCGTTAAATTGTTAACAGGCGTCCCAAATATTGAACTAAGAAAGCAAAGAATTATTTACGAACAAAACCAAAACCCTACTTGGATATTTGACGTCGCACGTCGGGTGTCGCGGAGAACGGCATCGCGGGGGTCGGATGTAGATTTCGTGGACGTCGGGGTGCGTCTGAGGAGGAAACGACGTCTACTCACTTGTTACAGGGATGAAGAAGGAAGGTACGTTGTCGTTTCCAATGATTACAATGGCCAGAAACTTCTCCATTGTCACGGAGGAAAAGAAGAGTTTATGGTTGTTCTTCATCCAGAACGTTCTTCACCGGAGAATAATGTTCTTTAAAAAGGAGGAACTCCCGTCTTTCTTCACACAAAGGCTCCACTCAAAATATTTGCCCAAAAAGTATTTCATTAAGCCTCATTCTCTTAAAACATCTCCATGCCATTCAAAAAAAAGTCAAGAGGTTACAAGGTTAAATAAATTCCCTTAGTTGGCTCATTAAGTTTGGGAGGTGGGGAGGCTCCTCATTAAGAAGGGAAGTTTCCAAGGATTTTACAAGGGAGGTTTTAAGAGGTGAAGGGGGGGTTATGGGGAGATGTGTAGTTAGAGGTTCGTGTGGGCCCCACCACACTAAACCCTCTCATGGGAGGTTAGGTGGGTTTGGACCCCACCTCTAACTCCCCCTTTGTAGGATTAAATTCAACATCCTTAGATAAATTTGTTCATAACAGCATTTGTCTACGTTAATCAAATCCCTTTTATTAAACCTCAACCTTCTCAAAATGCAGCTACAACAATGGTCCCCCTAAGAAATTACCGGTGATGCGAGTTCATCGGTGCCCTCACATTTCAATTCTGAGCAAAGGTTCAAAAGATAGAAAAACCCGCCCGTACATCCACTGCACGTACCAGAGCTAATGTTCATAAATTGATTCCGGGCACACCGGGCCTCAGAATCAGGTGCCATCCGAAACCACATATTCATAAAATTCCAAAGAAATTAATAAAAAAAATTTCCTTTAAATTTTCGTGTATTTACAAATTAAGTAACTATATATATAAAATTAAAGTTGTTATGTACATTTTGATTAGTCAAGTAGAAGATACCATGAACATTAAAGAAATTATGATCAATATTTATGAACATTAGGAGACATTTGGATGGTGTTAGAAACAAGGATACACTACTAAAACTTTTATTAGATGGATATAGGAGTAATTAATTGTTTAGGATAATACTAATTATTTTAACAAAGCGAATTTATATTGATATAATTTACATATTTTTGATGAAAATCAATATAACCATGCTAAATAGTAGATGGATCACAGAGAGAATAATAATAAAGGATCTCAACGAGTAATTTAAACTTGTTTTATAGCTTCATACTATTGATCCACATTGAATAACAATTTAATAGATATTCTATGTTCATTCAAATATCTTAAACAAAGACAAAGTGTTGATTAAGATTTATAAAAAGATAAAATCATTATAACACCTCAAAATTGAATGTGGGTTAAGGATACAAAGAAAATGGATAATAATAAAAAGGATAACAATGAAATATGATTTTGTACCCAAGTAATCAAAGAAGTTTCTTGATCAAAATTATAGACAATGAGAGTTGAAGAGATGATTAAACAAAAAATGTTGAAATAATTTGATGCCAATGTAGTTCCAAATAGGATAATTATGTCATCTCAAAAAATATGGAATTAGTTGTTGAAACTATTACCTAATTTATTCTTGAATCACTACGGGAAAATGGACCTATACCCACTATTTTTTCCAAAACTGTGGGTATAGGTATTGTATGGGAACCTATATCCACAGTTTTGGTAAAACTGTGGATATAGGTACCCCTATAACAACAATTTTGACAAAACTGTGGGTATATGTAATGTATGGTACCCTATACCCATGGTTTTTCCAAAATCAATGGTATAAGGAATTATTTTGAGACATATACCAATAATTTACAAAAAACTGTTGGTATAGGGTTGTTTTTTGAATACCTATACCCAAAGGATTACAAAACTATCAGTATATCCTTCCCACCTTAAGACGGGAAAACAAATTCATGGGGAAAAAATTTATTTTCGTGGGAACATCTATTCCCATGGATTGATACATATAGCCATGGTTTATATAAATATGTATAACAAAATATATATCTATATACCAATAATATAAATATATAAGTGGTTAGGAGTGAGGGTAATAATCGAGCGGACCAGGGATCGAATCTCGCCACCCTGTTTTTTTGTCAAAGTTATACACACGATATTCAAACCATGGGTATAGGTGAATGACATGGTAGAATAGTGAGTGACATAGTGGAATATAACTATTCCGACTTTATCCTAAACTGTGGGTATTGCATAGGGGATTTCTCAACACCTCGGGAGACACCGATTCATGAAACCGTGGGTATAGGGAAAATTTCCTTTAGTAAATTACTTGAGGATAATTTTTATCTAATTTTTAAATTATTTTCATTTTCATATATGGTATTTTAATGGTATTTATAAAAGGAAATATTTTATAGAATACATAGTAATATTACTTGATTAATCATGTTTCTTATTGAATTGTTTTTCTCATAGTCTTAATGTTACATGTGGATATTTCTTTTGAGAATAAATCCATTCAATGGATTTTATTACTTACTTATAAGGACTGTTATGTGATAAATTTGTAGAAGAATGATCCTGAAATGGATTACCAATTAAAATTTTTAGGACACTTATTTCATTACATGTTATTTTGTAAACATTATTTTGTTACAAAATAGGATAAAGGTAATGTTTTTTTCATCTTTAAAGAGGGTGTATGTATGAATGGGAGAATATTATAATATTTAACACCCATAAAATGGTTTGAAAATAAGTTTTTATATGAATCTATTCCATAGTAATATATTATCAGGGGTGATCTTTAGGGAAATCAGATATAGTAATGAGTGATTTAGGTATCCCACAATTATTCAAACATTGATTTTATGTTATGAATAAAATAGAAAAAATATAAACAAAAAAATCATAAGAATATGTCAATGTTTTGATTCCAATTGAATGAAATATATATAAATAATTCATTTTTCATATGAAATTTATTTTTATTTTTTTCTAAATGAGGACTAAATTATGTCCCAATTTATTGATACAAAAAGAAAAACTAGGTTCATTATGAATTGACACCTTATTCCAAATCTTATTCCTTTAAAAACATGTTATTATCAATAATGAAAAAAATATGAAAATTGGATAACCCAATGGTCATGGTTTTCCTCATTATTGATCATTTTGTTTTCTAGTAATATGTTATTCCTCGTCTAGGATTACATAATCAGTGAACTTTAGAATGAGAACATCAAATGGGATATAAAAATTCATTTTTTTTTTAAAATACCCACAGACTTGTTCATTTATAAAAACATACATCTCTTGTATATTAGAAACCCAAAATAACTCATCTTAGTATTTCATGATCATGATAATGGTAAAATATTCAAGAATAAATGCTACATAACAGATGATTAAAAGAGGATTGGGGAGGTGGAAGAAGGAAACAAGGGGAAAATGATGAAAAAACAAATAAAAAACTCCAACATTGCTTTATGGGAGAAAACCAGCAAAGGGAAAACTCTACCATGTTGTATTTATAGATTTATTTTTAGGTAAAATTCATATGAATTTGTTAAAATAAATAAATATAATATGTGCATTCAATTCAACGAGCAATTTTTGAATCAATTATATGGTTATACAGCCATTCATGTAGCTATGTATTACCTGGGGTTTCCCTGAATAGTTGGTGGAGTGTATGATGTATGGTGTGTTAAACATGGAATGTGTCATCAATAAAATAAAATTTCAAATTATAAATGTAGGTAAAATGAATGAATTAATTATTCATTTTATTTATTTACTTATATGATATTTTAATGTTTACCCCACCATTCTATGTTATGTATCAAAATTTATCTGTTGTATGTTTTTCAATTACATGTTCTGTAGATATACACCATTCTTTGAATCTTTTAAAATCCACAATTTATTATTGGAAAAGAAATAATATTACAAAAATATTAAAATAAATAATTTTAATACATTAAATAACTTTTCAAATTTAATTTTACAAATATCTAGTAAAAACACATCAAAATATTATTCATAGTTTTGGTGCATCAAACACCCCCACACATAGTCATTTATTTACCCTCAAGTAAATATAAAAATAAATCATAAGGAGATATAAAAAGTAGGATCATGAACATCATCAAACTTTTTCGAAAGATCATAATAAAATATTTTTAAATTTATCAAAATGAAATATACATTCTTGAGGTTAAATTCTAATATAATTAACTAACATTGTTTATATGAGTAATTTACTTTTCAATTGCATACATAATTTTTTATTCTATGTCATGGATCTTATTTTTTCATATAAACGTGACTCTAAACCATGATTTCCATTCCACCTAATATCTACAAAAATAAAATAAATCTTACATCAATTTATATTAGTGGGTTAACAGTTTTATAGGTCATCGAACCACATTGAGTTGTCAAATATAGTTCTAAAATAAATTATTTATCAAAACAGAAATAATTTGTATATCATATTTTCATTATATGAGTTAAAAAATTAATGAATTTATTTTTTACAATTAGATATTGAAAATGGAAAGCCTCTCTTGTGTGGAAAAAATAAAAAATGTTATGAAATTAACACAACGTAATAACATCTTCCATGTCTATAAAATTTCAAAATTATATCTTACCAATATATATGAAATGAATTTAAAAATCTAAAGATTTATTATTTTAAGATACTATAGTAAAATAACATCCTTAATACATAAATATTTAATACATAATTTTTTATTGGTCTTCCCAAATAATTTTATATTCATATACCAAAAGATAATCATCCCCTATCAAATAAACATGTTTTCTGAAATGGAAACCCTATCCAACACTTAATATTTCACATAGTCATCCATGTTGTGTTATAAGTGAGATGAAGAATCAATTGAATACAATACCAATGGTTATTTAACAATAACTATAAAATAATGAGTGAGAAAAAAATTAAAAATTTTACTCCACTAGCTAGTGGATAACTATTAAATGTGAAAAACAACATTTGTGGAGAGTGACTAATAATTTAGTGGAAATGTAA
Source organism: Viscum album (assembly GCA_963277665.1). Lineage (NCBI taxonomy): Eukaryota > Viridiplantae > Streptophyta > Magnoliopsida > Santalales > Viscaceae > Viscum > Viscum album. The sequence goes on from OY728159.1 coordinate 1,443,361,288, forward strand.
AATAAATAACGAATTCCTAGAGAACTTATGTAATATCTATAGAAATGAAAATATTTCTCTATGTAATTCAATCATTATATTGATGTGTAAAATAAAATATATAAAAAATATTGTACAATAATTATTATTTAGTCATAATCAAAGGATTCAATGTCAAGAGCTCCTTTTATTGTTGTAGGATAAGGTGCATATATAGGTGGTATAATTAATAATCTCTAGTCAGAGGGATTTCTTGGTACAATTATCATGAAAAATGAAGTATCAGTTTATACCCATCTCATGGAATATAAAATTTTCATCATCATCTAATGGCTCGGAATAATGATGTGAAATGATTATTCCCAAATTCAATAAAATATTACCCAATGAATAATGTAACTAGATTTTATAAAAATCAATATAGACCTCCATGAAATCTAAATTACTCTTAATATGATCTACTAAATACATTGTAGATTTATTGGTAAAGCATACATGTGGTGGTGGGGTAGTTGATGAATCATATGGGTGTAATATGAATCGGTTAATGTAAATGTTGTGGGTGGTCGATTATTGAAATCCATCTATGATTGTAGAGATACAAGATCAATGTCTCCCCTAGGTTTACCTATTTCAGAGGCCATTAAAATTGTGGAGATGTTCTTCTGGAAGAGTTCATAGTAATTTCCACTCTTATATCAAAACTATATTTAATGAATTATTTTATATTCAATATAATATAATGAAAAAAAAATATTATAAGGATGACAGATGAAAAGAACCCTTAGGTGATAATTAAAATTGGTGGTTTAGAATTATACATATATATTAACTTAAAGACCAATTAATATGGAATTAAACAATGAGACACAAAAATAGGGTATGTTGTGGTTGTTGTGCCGGTGTATGCATGTACGAAGTTTCATTTTTGTATGTAAATGTATCACCCAATCCTCATGGTGGGAAATATAGTGGTATTAAATTATTAGTAGATGAGGCGGTAGGACTGTGAATTGATTAGGTTCCTAATTTCTCAAGTAGATGATTAACTTATACTGTTTCCATTAATATCTTTAAACATAACTATCATGTATCATCACTCAGTTCAGTTAATGATATGTATGGGGGTTATGTTGGAAGTAAATGGGAAAATCGATGTTCATGACTAAACTCAATCAGGTGAGTGGAAGAGGATTACCTTTTAGCCAAAAATTGATGCCCATCCAATTGTCGATAAACTATAAAATGTAGTATGGTATATATAACTCTAAAAATCCCACAAAATCAAAAAATAACCATGGAACTATTAGAGATTCTACATGATATTATATAAGGTGATATGTTTGGTTCAAAAGGTCATACATATCATTGATAAGAATTAACTTCTTTATTATGGTAAAATCCTGAACCTGTCCTCTAAAATAAATTACACTTCCCCTGAAACGCAATATCTAGGATCAACTATACCGAAGATGAGACATGTGTGCTATTGATATTAAATAGATATGGGTGGATACCTTTCAAAGGACCCAACAAATAAATATGATAGATGTTATTCTAAAATAATTAGTACTAAAGATCAAGAAAAAGATTATCTTTATATGGATTTTATAGAATATATAAGTAAAAACTATATCGTATTCCATTAGAAATAATCACCACTAATGTTTGTGGTTGTTGTATTAGTATTTCTACAGTTAATCATTTCTCCAAGATATTAAAAAAATGTTTCATGTTTTATTATTCTATATTGTTGAATTGGTGGGGGAACATCTTACCTGATGTATATATATCCAAACCATCCATGAATTCACAATAAAGAAATCATAAAATAGAAAAAAAGAAAATAAAAGAAAAATAGAAAATTGGGAAAAACAAAAGTACATGACATGTTATTACAATGTATATGACTAGTTTTATAATCTGGTAGTACATTACATGTACTTCATTTATACACCATGAATATATATGTATATGAAATGCAGATATAAATGATTTTATAACTATAATAGATGTTATATAGTACCAATGAAGTTAATTTCACTTGATGGATATACACAGAGGGGGGGATACATGTGTAGATGGACGAAACATACAATATTTACCAAATTTAAAGATCATGTGTCACATTGAAGTGAATATTAGCATTATCTCAATGTTTAGTGGTGAATTTCTCAATATATTCATAAAAAATCATTTCTCCATCTTGGGTGCTTTTGTATCCCATATTTTCACATGAAATTTCAAATCTCCTCTAAAATTTAGAAAACATTATAGACTCAATGAAAGAATGGTTCAGGGGAACTTACCATGATCATGGAATAACATTAAGAAAATCAAAGGAAAAAACATCTAGAAATATTTAATTTGAGTTGGGTGTTCGAGACTGGCGTGAGGGGGATTAAATAGGGAATATGACACCAAGATGAAATAAGTAGGATTAGGGTTTAATACCCCAACTAGACAATGTTCCTTGTCCACCCACATACTAATTATTTTATTAATTTTGTTTATTAATAATAAAATAATATCTATTTTCATTTATTTTACTTTTAATTTATATATATTCATACAAGTTGTAAATTTCTTAAAATGATGTATGCTTTTTATTTATTGGAAATAAGATTGGTCTATCTAGGAGTAATTGAAACAAGGTCTTTTAGACCATATGGGAGATACCACAATACAATCAAATTCCACCATCAATTTATATATGATTACATTATTATTTTTAATATTTAAATAATGGACCTATTCTATGTTATAAAAATAGGAAACAAACAATGAATGTAGGATCAATGGTTTAGTATGGATTCAGACTCGCAAAAACTTAGATCCCTGTAAGTATTAGAAACATTTGAGATAGGCTGCCGTCATGTGTTATTTACTTAGTTTGTTTATAAATTATAATATATTTATAAAAAATATTATATATATTATATTCCATATGATATATATATATATTATGGACACACATTATTTTTTATATAATTAAGAGTTAGGATACCATTGGGTTGTGTTCGACGCTAAGAGGTGGGTGAATTGGTGTTGGTATACATTTACTCTTCCTTTTCTTTTTCTCATGTTGTACATTTCACATTTTGAGTAACTAGATCACTCAACCTATTTATCTCCCTCATACAGAATTAAAATAAAGAATAATAAATCAAGATAAGTCAACATTAGGATCTATTGATGCAGTTCACCTCCTTTTTCTGGATGACTTCATCCTTGGTGATTTACAATTATTATCCCTTGTGGAAAACATCATTACTATTATCCAAAGAAGCTCAATAATGGGTATGAACCTAGATATTTTATCCTTTAACTATCAATTATAAGGAATGTAATGGATTTATATTAAAAAATATCAATAGTATTCATTTTCCTTCCAGATCCTTATCAAGTAGATCAACGACAAACCTCTTATGTCCCTCCTATTTTGTGTGAGTGATCTTCTTCTCAAGTCACAAAAATAATGTGGTATGTGGAAAGTATCCTTATACTTATACATTATATGAAAATATGTTAGATCTCTCACCTAATTTGGAATGGATGTAATCCCAAATATTATAGGTTGGTAACTCTTCCAACAATATTTTTTCTTCTTATTAATAGAAAAGGAATAGCATTGGATCTATTACAAAATCAGTGAAGCTTAAAGGTCTACAACAGATGATGAATATCAGTTCTCCACCATTTTTATATCCTTATAATAATAGAATATTTATATTACAAACACAGTTGATAAATAACTATTAATTTTATTCTTATTCTTATATTTTTATTTAATTTTTCTTATGAATATGTTATCTATAATTTTCCTATTATTTAGTTATTATGTTCATGAAATCTCAATAATTAAAATTCAGAATCTCTTTCTTCATAATTTTAAACATAGCTTCTATTTTTCTTTTATCATCATAATGAATCAAATATATATTAATTTCTATTGATATATGTAAATATCACAGTCTTCCCCTAAATTAAAATCCACTATAAATTAATCAATTTTTGATCTTTCTTTATGTTTGTGACACTATGAAATGACATCTTATACTTATGGTGTGGAACTCGACTCATCATCCCAAAATCTTCTTGGACATATCCCCCTTTTTTCTTTAATTTGATTCATGATTCGTGACTGATAATAATTCTTTATCTAAGAGGATTGGGTAGTGAACATCATCTGAATTAAATATTTAATATCCCTTTAAATCACCAATTTTTAATGTCTCTATCGTTCTAAGGCTATCAAATTTTCCAAAACGTTTAATTTCTTATGAGGATATAATTTATCAAATATTGTTTACAAATTCTTATGATAATCCTATACAACCTATGAGCTTTCAAAATATCATATGTTGTTCTTAAAATGTAGTATGGGGAGTTAAAATTGATTCTTAGGTTTGAAATATCAAACATGACATAAAACAACTTTATGAATACTTAAAAATATAATATATGCCTTGAAAAGAGACATACAAAAAAAAATTTCAATTTCATATATTGGTAAAAAAAATTATAAATGATTCTTGAAAAACCATAACACCATAAAATATTGAAGCACATAGGAATAATCATATACAGCTTATTCAAATTCCATTTTAATCAATAAAAATAACTTTTCGGTAAATAAATCATTAGATGAATAATAAATCATCTTAAATATATGTTTAATCTCTTTTATTGGATCAAATTTCATTTGGGTAGAGTTAATATCCAATGTGTATAGTGTTTTTATTTGTCATTTTCTACTTTTGATCATTAATTACAAACACCACATAGTATGGATTAGAGCATCTTCAAATGATGTATGGGACTTGGTAACACATTCAAAACATTATCCTACTATTCATAAACACTGATAACATTATATACTACGATCATCACCCCATGTATGGGTTATATATGGATTTACCTCTTCAATTCCCCACTATAACAAATTTTTGACTGCTCTAATATCAACTTCTAAGCTATCCACAACAACAATTATCATCAATTCTTTAAATTGTTTATGAAATCCATTGTGATAGATCTAATAAAAAATTACTTGAACCATATATTTTCAGGGAACAATTAAGAAAAAACACCTTCAAGCTACCATTTCCAACTAAATTAATAAATATACATTTCCAATGGTAGAACCCACTTAAACATAATAAATATCCCTTAATAGATTCATTTTATTTAATATTAGAAGACTCTCACAAATTTTCATTTGAATAATGGATGCATCCATCCTTAATAAAATTTCATTCCATTGTGTGACTAGATCACCTTTATTCTCGTGGAAGAAATTCTTTGCATCAAAACTCCAAAATTATACAAAAATATAATGGGATCCTAAAATTTTCTTTAAAGGTATCTAACTTCCATATCTTGATCAACATTATTGGATATTACATTGAATCAACTACCATGACATTCAATGTCAACATATTTAAAACATGAAACAATCCTTAATGAATTTATATTTATTGTTCATTAAAATCTAATAATAATTGGGCATAACAATCTCTCCAATTGTATTTATTTTATCTAATATTGCGATGCGAAAATTTTACACATATTATTACATTATTTGTAACATAAATATAAAATAAATACATCCTAAAAATTGAGATCAGGGTTTCTTTTTAAGAATTTTTATATAAAACATCAATGTTAAACTAAATTGTATTTACATATTTTAATCTATAAAATGGTCTCTTAAATCCATTTTACCTCCTAAAAGTTCATCCGGTAACCAAGGTTATGCATAATCAAAATGGTAATCTAAAAAATGTAATAAGAGGATAACCATGATAATGATGCATATCATAAGAGTAAAAAGTCATGACATCATATCACAAAAGAAAATTATCATGAATAATAATATGGGATCATAACATAAATAACAAGGAATAGTTAGAACATAGAAACATAGGAATGAGATATTAATATGAAACATGGAATATTCATAAGTCAAGGATAATATCTACGATAACATAACAGGGTGGAAGGATTCCCATTATGGATTCAGTTTACACAAGAATCCCATAAACTATTTATCTTGAGTCATAAAAATTACACAATGTATTAGAGTGCTATCTAGAAGCTCCCATAATAACATGTAAAATCCTATGTGTGTCAAAAATGAAAATTATATGTAATGGATAAACATAAGTATTACCCATGGAATGAAATAGATTTCATAATCATGTCATATAGTAGAACCAGATGGAGAATCGTAATGATTTCCATGATAGTGGGGAATAAAACATTCTTTGGCATTAATATTTGAAAAATAACCATAGATCAATAAATATTGATTCCAAATAAAGTGAATATTTGAAAAATAATGGATTTTTAACATTATAAATGTTCTACTTAAGTGTTGTTAGAGGGAAAATGAGTGAATAAAATTTAATGTGGGGAAAAAATAATAATTTTCGAAAAACACATAAATAATTAAAAAATAAAAATATGCAAAACAATGAATTTTTTTATAAATTAATGATGGTATAAAAAAATTTACGTAGTTGTACTAGAAAATGGATAGAAATAGAGAAGTTCACTTTAATCACGTTTTCAAATAAAATGAAAGTTAGAATAGAACAATAAAAACATGTATATCCCCATAATGAAAATTGAAATAATAAGCTTATATGTATAAAAATATATATAATATAAAATATGCAAATAATAATAATATAGAGAAAATAGTTGGAAATATAGAGAAATTAAATTCCAATAATAATAGGGTGTTTGGGAGAGGTCCCTTATCATAGGTTCGAGAATCATTTTTCACTTTCCCAGAAGATACTAAATAAAAAATTTAAATTAAATAACTAAATTTTGTAAATATATATATATATATATCTATCTAAATTAATATAATTATATTATGTTTAATTATTACCATTTTTGGGAGATATAAATTTTAATTTCACTATTCTGGGGGTACTCATTTCATGGTTCCAGGGTCAGAACACATGCATATAATTCTATGTTTACTTTTTTATTTTCTAACACTTTGAAGGGGATAGTGAGAACCCTAATTGAAAAGAAGATAAAGCATCAAAGGAAACTATTGACTTATTAGAAACAATTTTAAGGCGATTGGAATCTCATTCCTTCAATAGTTTACTGGCGAGGGAACTTACCTGACATTCGGGATCTTTCTATATGGAGTCTTCATAGTTCCTTTCTAGATAATCCCACGATTTTAGATATTCTAATTTACTAATAATAATATTGAAGCCTCTAATCAATATACGATTTTTCTTGTCAATCCATTCAGCTTGCTCCCTAGACAGTCCACTTGGATCAATCTTTCCATTGTTTGGTCGACGTCTTCCCTCGCTGCCATGATCACCAGGACATCTTCCTTCATTTTTTCCCTATAGTACAAGAGTTGTTCCATCTGAGCATCTAGATCCACATCATTCAGGAACTAAAATCCATCAAGAGATCCTACCTCACAATGTTTTCTAGGGGAGTACAATCCTCCATCACCAGCATCATCTCCACGGATAGCAGATTCATCTCTTCTTGTTGGACATCTACCTTTGAGGGTCCTTTCAATTGCAATTGAGACTCTGTGACACTAACCTGTGGAGCCTCCTCTCCTGCCTCTAGATAGATCTCATGTTCCTTGAGTTGACCCTCTTTTTTGGTCGACCGAGTCTCCGTCATATTAGGTGTATTAGAGTATTCCTTACAGCCCTTCGGTTTCATCTTCTTGGAAACAATACAACTCCTTGGGACCATGTTTTTCTTATTCCCTTTCTTCCTTATTTTGTCGTGCTGAACTTTACTAACCCCTCCCATGAAAATTTCATCTGAGGGATGTCTATCTCCATCCGAATCGAACCCAGAGTGGTACTTTTAGTTTCATTCATGCTCTCCCTGATAACATAAACTCGCAAATTGGTTGTTTAATTTGAGGTACTACAAATTCCTCTCCCAGATGGTTGTCTGATAGTTTATCAATGTCCTGCCTACAACATGAGAAGGCCTCTCCCAATCCAATCCATCCTTGGACTTACCCATGCCAGTAGAATGTATCACATTATCATATTTGTTTCTATCACCAACACGCACAACCTCCGCATAGGTACGTGGAAAAAGACTCGTCGTATCATTGGAATTTGACCAACAGCTCTAGTGGAGTACCCTGGGACCTGAGATTGAAAATTGTACATATATGAAGATTCCACAACCACCACACTGGTTTGATCACCCTATGAAAACGATTTTCTATTAGTAGGACTCAACAAATTTCTCTGAATCCAATTAATGATCTCTCTTCTACTATGTTCAGGAGGTAAGCTCTTGAATTATTTTTTATTTATTGATCCATCGGAACACATTGTGTCTTCATCCATTCCCTTCCCCTTACTAGAGTCAGAACATCTATTACTAGACCATGCACTAGTTCTAACCTAGAGTTTTCCATCTCCACCACGCTGGTCCCTACATCACAAATCTGTAGCTATGCACTGGTCCTCTTCCCAAACAGACATATTGAAACATGGAACACCATGAAAATCCACAAAATTGACATCCTGATTGAGTGTGTTCACCACATTCTGAACATAAGAAGGGATTCTATCCCCACTGCTACCCTGATGATCTGACTTGTTGACATATCCCACATTTACCATGCCACCTGAGTAAATTTGACGACATCTAAAAGTGTCAGGACCCAGATGATGACAGCCAAAGCCGAATAGAACCCACGAATCATAACAAACCTTTTGATTCCATCGAATCTCTCCATTAATTTCACTGATTATTGAGTCTAAAATTCCCTTTGAAACATTAAATTCAACGTAAATCCTCAGGGAGACTAGATGAAGAACTAAGCTAGTGCGGGTGTACGAACAGAGGTAGCGACCTAACAGATTTCTTATTAGTGGAAGAATTCATGGATTTTGGAATGCTAATGGAAGACTAGAAATCAAAATCTAGATCACTGAAAATGTGGAGTCACGCATCAGATGGAAATCAAAGGACCACCGAAATAAATTAAATCGTAATCCCTCCATGAATCACATATCATTGGCCCAATAAGATCTTCCTCGGACAAAAAATTAATCTGAATGTTCTTTGAATCTAATAGACCGACAACCACCCAATAATGATGCTTCCTAGAATAGAAAAAGAACCGGACAAAGGCATTTACTGAGGGTCACTTCATCCCAAAATTATCAACCAGGGTACGATCCAGCAATGCTGAAGCCTTTGTGAACTCCAAGGGAGAAACCATAATTGAAGTAACTCCATTTTCATAAAAATGAACTTTAGGGCTCACATCGAACGGGGAAAATTGAGGGAGAGAATATGGGCTAGTGAAGGGGGGGGGGAAGGAATGGTCATGAGAGGGAAATGTTATCAAGGGAGGAGCATCAAACCCACTCCTTGGTTGGAGCGGGACAACGAGAGTAGGTGGGGGTGCGACCATGACCTACACCATAATCACCAAGGGCTCTTGTGGAGATTGGGGAGAACACATTCGTATAGTTATTAAAGATCGTATAAAATTAGTCTACAATGATAGAAGTGGAATTAATATATATTAATGTTGTTAAATAAATTTAAATGGTCCCACCAATAATTTTTATTAAGTTATATTAATATTTCTATAATAATATTTTACTATAATAATATTTCTATAACCATCTTTGAGGGAACTGGAGAATAAAGATATACATTATTCATGGATTCAATGGACCAACCCAATTGTGAGAAATATTTTTATTATTGAATAAACTGAATTGAGGGTAGAAGATATATATTTGAACATAATAATAAAATTTTGATATATTATGGATATTTTTGTTACAATGTCATTATTTTAAGAAAACATATCGGTGTGGTAGAAGAGTAATAAATTGAAAGAGTTTTAGTTGATAATTTACCTATAACATTGGTTGTCTCTCTTTTATTCCACCCCTTAAAGCTATTTGGAATAGTGTTCTGTGAGATCAGGGATTATAGAGACATGGGAAGGGATATTAGGAGATAGTTTCTTATAGTCTGGTCATGCTCTATATTTTAGAAGGTTTTAGGGTAAGTCGTTGTGGGGGGATTTTTTATAAGAAGGTAGAGGGGTGTTTTTATATATTATATTCATTCTTTATTTTTTTTTGTTCGATAAAAAATAGTGATCCATATTATGAATATATAAAGAAATGATTTCGTATTAGGCCAACATAATGGTCATATAAATCATCAATGAAACATTTGTCCATTTATTTATCGTATAATGGAAATTATTTTATGTTTTTTTATTTTACTATACATAAAAAAGTCACCTAATTCAGAAATATATGAAAAATTTGACTTTTTTTGATTTACTTTTCAAATTTGACATCAAATTTATGATTTTTTTTTATAAATTTTCAAAATTTTATTATATAAATAAAATCCTTATATTTTTTGGAATGTACCAATTTAAATATCCTAATCTATTTTTTTCCAATAAAAAATTTAATTTACATCTCATAACATTATATTATCATTATAATATAATTTATTATTTATTTAATAAAAAAATTAAACAAAAATTATTATAAATACTTATATTTCTTACAAAAATTAAAATAAAACATACACGTTTTATTAAATTTCAAACACTTATTTTATCATTTTTAAAAAATTTATTAACTTGAATCATGACATAAATATTCCATATTTTTATTTTATAAGACATTATAATTTTATTATAATCTTGCATATTTAAGGATATTATTCAAATAGTTAAGTTACTACTCATAATGGTCAAATTGTTTTTCCAACAATTATATTTCTATTCCAATGGTCAATATTATAAATGCCATATGGGTTCCCTTAATTCTATAAATAACTCATATTTAATAAATTATTAATTTTTTTTAATTTTTGGTTTATATATATGTATATATTATGATTAAAGATGATTATTATAGTATTAATATTTTCTGTAATATTTTTAAATTTTCATTAGTTAGTTTCGTAACCATAGTAGATCATAAAAATTTAAATATTCCTTATTATATGTATCTAATTTTAATTTTATTCATCCCATTGTAACATTATCAATTCATATGGATATGTTTTTTCTCTATATTTAGTTATCAAATTAATAAAATAAAATATATTTTTTACCCTTTGGTGCATGTTCTATATAAATTTTTACTTTACAAAATATGATACATTTATATTATAAGGGAAATTTTATTGATAATATTATGGTTCGTTACATTCTTCCCCACTTAAGAAATATCATCCCTAAAATTTTGTTTTATATAATAATGTGTTAATAAGTGATTTCACATTTTATTATTTTATTTCCCTATTTTCCATGTCTCGTCCTCTTACATATGGTTTCACAATTGTGATTTTACATGGTGAGTAATATTATTACTTTGAATATTGTCACTATAGTAAAAAAGAATCACCAAATACTCCTCGTTAGAGAGATCATGCTCCAAATGTACAACTTTGGAATTGAGTAAATGTGAGGGATTATGTGTATATCTATTTAAGAGGGATATGTGAAAAATTCAATTTCATATTTATAGAGTTGGTGGGAGGCCTAGTCGATTAGCCATAGCTATAGTGTGATTGAGAATATCAAAGGGGAAAATGTATTAGAGAATTATCTTCCACATCTTTTCAAATCTCATTATACTATTCTATAGTGATATGTAGAGAAACGATTTACCACTAACCCAAGCCTCTAATTATCATTTATGATTATGAAAAGAACTCTTCTATTGACATTGTGTGTTCCTGATGTGTTATTGAATGGGTTTGACCATTTATACCATTCCATAAGAATTTTAGGTACCAGCTACTTATGTTCACTAACATCATACTAACCCACAGGCTCTCTACATATCTTCACATGAAGGGATTCATGTACATTCATTTGGATGATTCAGTGAAATCTATTTTTTATGATAATGTTACCCAATTATTGTTTTGATACCATCTTACTTTGATGTCTATAGATAAGAATCTCTACTTGTACTCAAAAGTCTAGATAGCCCACTCAGATTGGTTATAATTTTTGGGATGATAAGCCATAATAATGTTATAATCAGTGTTTATCGTATGTTAGATAACATTGTAGAACATGGAGGTAAACCATGGATCTCAGTTGGGCATAATTGATAGTGCTATTGCATAAAACCTCACCACTTCTCTAATGTGTATCCTTGCAAGCTAATTGAGTGAGAATTCATCTCAAATATAAAATAAATGTGTATTATTTTTAAAATGGTCCACCACAGCCAATATTTAATTAATCTCTTTTGATGTATGTAGTTTAACTATAAAGAATAAATATTAGTGTTCTCTCAATTCCATGTGTGTATGGGTAATGGTTGTAATACCCACATGGAATGTTGGATTTCTTGTATTCAGCTATTGATAGACAAGGAACATATATTTACATTCTGCAATATCCTTATTCACGTGGACTCTCTAAAAGTTCTATATATGTTCTCATTACATATTTATTCTACTTGGTGGGGATGAATAAGGTCAATCTATGTGTATCATTAAACAACTCTTTCTTTATCTCAGGATTTGATGTTACACAAAGTCATGACCTGAATCATACAACTCCTTTTTCATCAATATCAAACTCTAAGGATATTATAATTCTTATATCTTTCAAATATTCTATATTTCTAAATAATATATTTGATATTCCATTATCTTTTCCAAAAATGGAAGGTTGATTATTCATTTGTGCTACATATGATAGTACCCATTCCTTTATGACTTCCATGTCCTTCCTGTTCCAGTCTATAATGATCAGATCTCTCTTAATATTCATAATTGATAAGGTGTTAGTATCATGTTTACTTATAGAATATAAATCATATCTTATCTTCTTAGGGTAGAAATAGATTTATTATTCATAAACCTATATTGTATTTGACCATCTTTGATAGTTCATATTAACTTCCATATGTGTGAATATGTACTGGTGGATCATATGATCCATATATATTTTAAAATTCTCACCACTATGATAGTGCTTTTAAATCATCATTGTGAAGATAACTGTAGTCAAATTCATTTCATGTTTTTTCTATTTATACACATTAACATTATTTTCCTTGAGGTATAGGTTATCACTTTATCATTTTTCATTATTACACAATCTATGACCTTCTTTTAAGCATTGTTGTGTACCATGAATTGTTCCCCACATGATGGTAGTGTGATTAATAGTGTAGTGAGAAGAATTATATTCAATTCCATGAATCTATATTTTTATTAATTAGTATAGTAAATATTAAAAACTTCTATGTCATCATAGTAGTGGGTTTGAAAAAAATGAGAAATTCATCACATATCATCAGGTATAGAAAAATTGTTCTAGGCAACTACAAATATCTATTATAGACATTGGGTTGAGCCACTACTCAAATGTCTTAAACTTATAAGAATCCTCATATGACACTTAACTTGTCATAAATTTCCCCATGAATGATACTTCCTTGATATAAAACTCAAATTTAATGCACATTTCATATAACATCACTTTTCATGATAACATTATCATTTTATTCAATGATTCCATATACCGCACCCTTCTTTTGTAGTATATCATGATATCATTATATCATGGAAAGAGTTTTGAGGGGCCCATGATTAATTTTTTCGGGATGAACATGTTTCATAATCCTCCACACCAGGTTCAACATATTCATTCATTAATACAAAATCCTAATGGTTACCACTTTGATAAATGGGTACACAATGACATTCCACAGGTTGGGGGTAAATTGAGGTTTCATACCAAAAATATCATAGGAAATCATATTGGTTGATAGGATGGGAGGCTGGGCCCATCATGCCCGTTTGGGGAAAATTTTTTCCTACACCAGGACCATATTATATATTTAAGATATGTTCATGAATCTATTCGTAATCCCGATATGGGACTAGTTACCGTAACTAAATGATTTTCGGTTCAACCCCTTCATGTGTACACGGGTGTCTATAAAGAATCTATCTGTACATATTCGAGGTTCTTCACCAATATTCCATTAATGGGTAGGAAATTATATTTTAAATCATTATAGTAAGGTACTATGGTGTTTACTTCCATCTAGGTAGGTGAATAATATATCTAGGATGGCATTAAACCTTTACGAGTCATCAAATATATGATGTTTATTGAAGGAATCAAATCTCACATATTACTTTTTACTTGTACCATTTGATGTAATTAGTAAAAGATATATGATGAATCTTAGTAACCAAGTATTAAGTTTGTTATTTGGGGAGGCATCCTATGTATATTGGTTGTGGTAAAATTCAAATTCATCGTTGTCCGATCACACTCTTATGACTTATCTTGAGGTGGATTCCCTTTTATGGGAGTGGTAATGTTTTTCCATTGAATGGGTATTACACACTATGGTTTCCCTTGTTGTGGAGACTCATGAATCAAATGATATATTCAATTCAAAACCCTATGCTCATGTGATCCAAGCTATGTGTAAGGAATAATGGATAAAAAGTAATCTAGCTCACAACATATGAAAGTATGAGCTATGCATTGGAATATCCCTATGGATGTTTGATATAGGTCTTGGGACATATTATAGAGTCCAATATCTAATGAAAATGCATGAAAACAGAGTTATCATAGTTCATTTTCCATCTCAACCCGCTTGGTGGATGAGGAGGAAATACCAACCCACAAGACAGATTGTGTTATGATTGTTGGAATGTCAGACACATGGCGAGTCTAACACTGAAGTAGACTCCCATTTGATATTAAGCCTTTGGAATGCATCATACATATCCCAAATATGGTTAAAATCAGTGGTCGCATTGTCAATTTAGACTCTCAATCAACTGATTCATTGGAGAAATGATCCCACATGAGGGTTTGGGTTCCATGGGTTTGAATTTCGAAGACATAGAGAGGCTTATCCCAGGGTGGAAGCTTGTTTGATATTGGGACTTAAGAAGGTATCCTATATATCTAGGTTATAGAAGGAATTAGAATTATCATAGACATGTTGATGTGTATTCTAGGTTATATCTTCCTGGAAGGGTTACCAAATCACATGGTGGCATATTGACAACTCTTAGTTCTATGCATGTCATATATGAAGACGTCGAGAAATTATTTGGTTTTCTAATAGACATGTCCAAAGTCAATATCAGGATCTAGTTGACTCTTCAGAATAACAACACATGATCTTGGTGGAATGTTTGAGAGGCATCACATGATCAAGTTTGACATATCTGGAGGGTGTCTTGAGGCTTGGGTGACATGCCTCGAGGGTTTCACAAGACCTAAATGAAATGAAAATGATATTATAACAAGATTAAAATTGACATGTCTTTGTGTTTCCACATGACATCCTTGACATGTACGGAGAATTTCTCAGGAACATTATGACTTTTTCATGCACCATTGCATGAACTGGGTGACATGTCATTACATAATTACATATCTTCGATGGCATGATGGAGGGTTCTGTGATACTTTCCTTGCTTTTCCTAATTTTTCCTCATGACATGGTTGTCATTTTCGACGGTCTTTGTGATACTTGGTCTAAATTTCAAGGGGGATTCAGGATATATAGATGAAACTCCCTATCATCGTGGAATGATATGGATAGATCATGTGAAGTGTGTGATTCCCATGAATGATATTGTATTTATATGTGCTGAAGACTTCCTCCCAATTCAATATTTATTGCATAAGTTCCCAATGGTTTGTCAATAATTATTCATAAATAGGTTTTTCATGAACCAATCGTCATTTGAGAACCAATTCTCATAAACATTACAACTAGATGGAAGTCCATCAAAGGATCTATAATGTGATCACTTAAGAATATATTCTTGTTTTATGATCCCTTGGGTTGTTCCCTGAGTTTTAATTTGTGGAAGGCCTTTCAATCGTGTGAGATTTCACTCAGAGAAGTATTCTCATACGCTATAACAATCATCTTCTAAGTGTGTTCTCATCTCTATCTGTTGGGGGGGGGGATTTATCGGTCACGTAGACCGGACTATATGCTTCTTTGCACTGTTTGAGTCTAAAAAATATATCATGGGGTTAGTGGGTGGATTTTGATATATAACACTTTTCATGATATTGCCATAGGTTGTGCGGGTTGTGTCACTTGATATTCAGTGACCACATGAAATTCCCTATATCTCTCTGTTTATCAGACATTAAAATGTCTAATGGGTTTTTGCTAACCATCTTGACAAGTCAAATGACCATTATATGTTCATAACAACATGACTTGAAGTCATTATGATACCTAGAAACCTGTGGAAATGCTTTTTCATGATTGAATAATACATGTTTGAGGTCTTCAATGAGACAATGGGATCTTGTCAAGGGGCCTCCATGGGATCTACCTAATATGTCAAGGGGATATTGGGATATTACACTATCTCATGAAAGGAATTATGTGTTCAACTTTAATTTCATGGGGCATATAACCCCATTCGCAGGAGAAACAATGTATTTTCCTCTTACAAGAATCTTCTCCATTTTCCCTCTTTTATTTCCATCATTATTTTTCAAGGACAATATATCTCATGAAACAGTGAAGGTGTTGATGAATACAATTAATCATTAATTTGTGTAGCATCTCATAACCAATGATGTGTCTCATAATGATGCACAAGGTTTTTCAGGGAAAATGCCTATACTTGTCTATGGATCCATAGGGTCAGATCATAATCAAAGGGACATGTCCCAAACCCTAAGAATGATGATGGTGACATGTAAACATGTTCTTGGTAAACAATATTCACTTTATCTAATTGCATCACAAGGTATTTTGAAACACATTAAAATTTTCACAAGAAAATCATAAACCAAATATGATATTTATCTTTTATGTATTTTTATAGGTTAATTAATAATGTGTTTTTGATGTATGTTGGGTGTTCAATTGTTTTCAGGTTGCATAATATTTAGAGCTTGTGTGGAACCCTTCATAAGATGATCAGTGATTGTCAGGGTGGTATTGAAAGAATAAGATGTCTTGACAATAGGGCCTCAAATGATCAATAATTGATCGCAAATAACACATGATCCACAAGAATGACCATCTGAGGGTCATGTGATAGAGTTTCCTAAGCTTATGCAAACTATGATCATCATATAACTTCAATACCTTTTCATTATATAGAAAATATTACTCATTCTTCAAGTATTTATTCCCATGTAGATTTGTGGATTCTCATTTGGGGAGCATCAGAAATCATATATGAAGATTAATAAATATTTCTAATGGTAACAACTAAAGAATCTATTCATTAATTCCATAAATATTTATATTTGATTAGTGAGTCTTAAGTGCATAAATATGAACAAATAGTGTCCATAAAGTTTTCAAAAGTGAATCTTTATAATTTATTCATTCTTTTCCTTTAATTGGTGATATCCTAACCAAATGTTAACTTAGAAAAGTAACGAGCCACACATAAATGTTTGAATATGTCATCAGTCTATGGTAGGGGATCATGTTTTTTATATTTATCTTTTTTTGTTCATTAAATTCAATGAAGATGCATATAGACTGATCCTCCTTCTCCAAAAAAATGAACTAAACACCCCTAAGTGAATCACTCAAGTGTCTAAAAAACATAGATTCTCATTACATTTTCCTCTAGTTATTACAACTAAAATGTGGCTATTCTATAAGGAGTCTTGGATATGGGTTGGTATCACTTTATAAGTTCAACTATGAACTGAAACTCTTTGTTAGGAGGATGACCATGAAACTGTTTAGGGAATAAATCAACATAGTCTCTCTCAATGGCCATGTCTTGGAACATGACATACTCATTTTTATCAATAATTTTAACCATATATGATTTCCCATAATACAATAGTATTAATTATTGAGATGATAATTATAATGGAGATCCATTATCATCCTTACACTTATAATGAATCAAAGGATAACTGGAGATTTAAAGAATAATGTATCACTCCAGAGATATGATGTTGGATTTATATAGGGTTAGCTGATCCAATACCAATATAGAATCAAATTTCACTTGAGGAAGATTAATAACATTTACATGAATATCGTTCCCATAAATTTCTTCAAGTGATATAATATTCATAGATGTTCTCATAGATGATGTAAAATAATTTGGTATGGTGACTTGATGCACATATAAAACTTCCATGATATACTAGAGTTGAATGAATTTACATAAATCAAGGCATAAAAACCATGGAGTGTTTGATAATAAGGACTTTATTATAAAAATTCATATAAAAATTTGATTTAGTGTAGTCCCTTCCTAGTTCACTTTGATTGGAGATTATATATGATTATAATCTTTATTTGGCCTTATATTAGTGAATTTAATGGATAAATACAATGTTCTACCCATGTCTTGATATAGAACTATTAGAAGTACCTTGCATATAATATTGTTTCGATCAATATTAGTAACCAAATTATTCATTTTCCCTTGGAAATTTGTTACCCTATGCCTTATTTTTTCACACATAAAACATCTTCTAGTTCCTTTAAAACATTTACTTTGGTGATATGTGCCACACTATTAAAATGTTAAAAATTGACGCATTTTTCTTTATCAAATTTATTATCAAAACTCTTATGATATTCCATCATTCTCTTCTTTAATGTGCATGTAAATTAAACTATGTACCATTAATTAATAATAATTTGTTATAGATTGTTTGATATAATCATAAATATCTCACATTGGGTCATATTATGTTGGGTATATCAATATGGAAATCTCCACATTTCTTATTACATTGGTTGTTTGAATGATTCTTCATATTTACCTTTATTAACAAAAATGGATGAAATAAGCATAGGGATTTGAATACTCCAAATCTAAAACATATAAATAGGAAATTATGGAAAAAGAATTTACAACTTCTAAATGATTTATATATCCAAAAATAAGAGTCTATATGTTCTAATATAATTTATCCATGGTCATGTTTTTCTTAGGTTTGATAACATAAATAAACATTAAAGTAAATCATAATAGTTCAATTTGTTTTTCTAAATTTTACAAAGAATATACTCTAAGAATTTCAAGCCAGTTGTAAAACTATACCTCATTATCATCCACTAGATACAGGTCATGTTAATTCCAAATTCACCCTTCTAGAGTTATTATCCTTAGGTACATATATGTCAGATCTATATTCACATTCCATGATAGAGATGCAATTTCATGGAAACTAAATTCTCTAAAATTAACTATACATTCTGGAATTATCTTACACATAAAGTTATTCATAGGGTGTTTGATATATTATTTTCCTAATTAAAAAAAATTGATCATATGCTACTACCAACTAAGGTGTCTCATTCCTCTTACATATATTATTACATGATTATTATCATAATTATCCAATAATCATAACCCAATGATTAAGGGCCATAATGTCTTTATAATACTAGGTATAATAACATCAAGATTAAAATAAACTAATATAACAATATTTTAATATCCATAATGAAATCCTAACTCCCATTAACATGCTAAAAAAATATATTATAACTTGTGGAATATATAAACAAAAGGGGAAAGATGAAATTCCTCATAAGGAAATAAAAATTATAATAAGAATATAAGATGGATCCAAATACATAGCATCATGTCATATTAGAAAGCACTCATGAATAATCTTATTAGAGTATAACATAATGAACTTGGAATAATAAGATATTTGAATATAGGAATTTCGTTACAAAAAAACACGACATATACATATGTCAATGCTAACCACCAAGACAATATCACATGGATGACAGAATCCCATCATAGATTAGGTATACTCCTTAAACTATATATATCATATCATGAAACATAAACATTACACAATCAATTATGGTGTTAATGGGGTCCAAAAATCATAACATTTAAGTGATATTGTAATCTAGAAGTAGAAATCATACATAATACATAAATATAATAATTTTGTATAGAAAGAAATAGTTTGCATAATTATGTCTTATTTCAGAACTAGATGTTCAATCATAATGGTTTACATAAAATATATGATTAAAATAATATTTTACATTCAAATGGGATAAATAATTGTTGATGAAGAAACATGATGTCCATCAGAAGTGAAAATGTGGGAAACAGTGGATTGGTAACCTTTCAAATTCACAACTAATGTGGGGTTTAAAGGAAAGGGGTAAAGATTCATCATAGCAAAGAAATAGAATATTAACATCTATAAAAATAAATTTCACCGCAAAATAATTTTTTGAAATATAATGAGAAATTTTAAAAACTAAGTATTGTTTAAATATGTTGATGGTGTGGTACCTCATATGTGGTAAGAAATGGAGAATATCCTTTTAATTGTGTGTTTTTATCGAATAAAATTGGGAAGGGAACATTTAAAACAAATATATATCTATACAGAAAAGGTAATAAGAGATGTTAAATATATGTAGTACATATATATAATATAGATTAAGTAAATTAGAAAAATGTGAGATAAATCAGTGAAATTATAAAGAAATAATATCCTGAAGAAAATAGGGTACTTTAGAGAGACCCTTTAACATAGGTTCCATAATCATTAAATACATTCAATTAAAATCTTAAATATTAAAATCAGATTAATTATTTACTTAATTGAGAAACTTTTACATCAATATTTTATTTAATATAATTATATTATGTTCATTTAAAACCATTTTAGTGATATATATATAATAATGTCAATGTTATGAGGGTGTTCGTTTCATGGTTCCACTATCATATCACTTGTGTATACCCAGTGAAGATCTTATAAAATATAAATGAAACTATATATGTTAAATGAAATTACATTTATCTAAATATAGAAATTTAAATGGTCCCAAATATATATTTCTTCGACATTGAGATGATTCATTTAGAATAAATGTTATCATAGTATGGACAATTCATTTAGTTGGTCTTACCGACCAACAATAATTAGTGTCTTTTGAAATTATTAAATGATTATTCACACATTAAAAAACCAATGATATGTTATATTATACATATTATAATCTTATTTTTCGATAATAATCTTTATATATCCATCCTTGAATGTGGTGGAGAAAAATGAAGTACATTGTTCAAGTAGGAGGTGAACAAACAATATTATGAACAAAACATTGATTTTGTAGTCATTTAAAGGGGGTTGAATGTGGATATTTCATGATAATAAGAAAACAATAGTATATTTAGGATACAAATTATACTATGTATTTCTCTATGGGAAACATATGAGGGTGGTTGAAGAAGAGTAAATTAAAAGATATTTAGTTGAGAATTTACTTATTCCTTTGGCTATCTCCCATTTAGGATAAACCTTAAGGATATTATGAATGGTATATTGTGAGACTAGGAAATCTATACATATGGGAAGAGATATTAGGTAATATTTTTGTAAATATGGGGTATGACTGATTAATTTAAAGGTGTAAGGATACATGGTGGCGACATGATGTATTTGTTATGGTGGGAGATGTGTGTTTTAAATATTATATTCATTTTTAATTATTTTGGTTCATTAATACCAATAATGATGATGATTATTAATATATATTCAAATAAGTTATTTTCACAAAAATAATATGGTCACTTATATAAGTCATGACTCATTTCTACATGTATTTTTCTTATAATTTAAATTTCTATACTTCTTAATATTTTAATTTTCACTAAAAATTCAACTATTTTAGAAACCTACCAAAAATTAAACTAAAATAATATAGATTTTTATATTCAAAATTTGAAATCGATACTATGAAAATGATTTTATAAATATGAAAATGTTAATATTTAAATGAAATAATTTTTTTATTTCAAAAATAAATATATTAATATTGTAATAAATTTTACAACCCTTTGAAAAATTCATTGAGAACTCTTTAAATTTTATTATCATTATAATAAAAAATTAATTTTATTTTATAAAAACATTTGTTGAAAATAAATATTTCATAAAATATTTCTGTGTGATATAGAAATGAAAATAAAATATATTTTCTTTATAAAAATACAAGAACTTATTTTATTGTTTTTAATATATGTATGTAATTGGATCATGGTTTAAATATATATTTTTTTCATTGAAAAATATACCGTAAAATTATTTTACCCTTCCAAATATGAGGATAATATTCTATTAGTTGGGTTACTATTACTAAAAGTTAGATTACTATCACAATAATCGGATTATTATTAAAATGGTAAGATTAATAAAGGTTATAAGGGTTCCTTACATTCTATAAATACCAAATTTTAGTTCATTATTCATTAACTTCTCTTAAATCTTATGGTTATAAATATTTTAACTTTCATTATAAACAATGAATTTATAATATTTATTTTTCATTTTTTATAGTTTTTATCATGAGAGTGGATTGTCTAGTGGATCGAGAATATCAGAATTTTAATATTATAGTTATCTTATTTTCTATATATTATCACATAATAATGTTTTAAATTATTATATATATATATTTTCTCTAAATATAGTGATTACCTTGATATAACAAAATGATTTATATTTTAGCGTATTGTGCTTGTGCTTTATATAATCCTATATTACTAAATATGAAACATTTATATTGAAGGTAAATTATACTAATAATATTATGTGTATTTAAAAATACTAGTCCAGAAAATGAAATGTCATTATGTTCCACATGTTCATTCCCATTTCTGATTTTCTTCTTCATTCAACTTATTAGAAATAATTAAAAAAATAAATGAGTGGTTATAATCACTTCATTAGAAATAAATGTTTCATCAATAATTACATTCAACATTAACTTGATCCACGATAAGGGGTAAAAATAAGTGGGTTTCATTTAAAAATAAAAAGTATCCAATGGTAGAAAAAAATATCATGATTAATACCATTTTTGAATTATCTTCATCGATGGATTCATAATAATTTTTAGGATGAAAAATATTACAATAATTTATTGAAGGTTCATTTAAAGTACTTCAACCTATAATACATGAACTTACTTCAATACACAAATTTAAACATTCAAATTAATGAATAAAATGTCTTATATTCTAGGTCTACTCACATAACTCTCCTTGTGTCATAAAGTTCTTCTCATTGATTAAAATAAATTTATCCCCCTTCATATGAGACATTATTATTTAATTAATAGGCTTGACATAATATTTATGCATATATTAGGAAATATTTTTTATTCATGATGATTTACGAAAAATCATATTTTAAGGGTATATATTAGTCTAGTGGCCACTCAATTATGAACTACCCCTCAAATAGTGATCAATATATCCAATAAATCAAGGTATACAATCTCTTCATATTTATTTTAGATTACTAGTTGACACATCATACCAAGATGGAGACATCTACAGATCTAGGAAATTTATTCCAAATTACTATCATTTAATTGTTCCCTTATTACGAAACCTCTTCCCCCATTAATTTATACGGTTGAAATTAATACAACTCTTATTATAACAATTAATGTGGAAACACTTCTTCTTATTATTGCGTGAAAAAGTAGTGATAATTTATTCTTAACCATGAAATTCAATCATTTCTTGATGAATGCCCCTTTGAAATATCCATTATTTTATTTCTCAATATCTATATTTTCTTGGGTAGAGTGGAAGAATTTATTCAATCGAAGCCTGTAATATTCCTTTTAACATAATCAATGAACTCATAGGAATCACTTGGAACAACCTTCTTCAAACAAACTTGCTATATTTCTTGACAATATTTTGGAATGTGTTTATCCAGTTTTCTTCTCCCACATGGTTTCTCAGGATTGTTCTTATACAATTCATAAATTTTAATTTTATGTTAGGAAAATTTTTCATTATATTTTATCTTTATTCTATATAAAACTTACATCCATATAATATTCCTATGTGTACACACTATGTTCACTTTTTCCAAAATAGAAGAAAATAGTCCTAATTTGTTTATTAATTTTGATTAAATTTATAAATTAAATATTAATCATGTTTTTTACTATCTTATGATACTTCTTATACTAATATATAGTCTCCATGAGATTATTTTTCTTTCAATCTTTTTTATCTTATTTCATAGGGTTATGTAATAATTTTAAAATAGTATTTACTATCATTCATTTTCATTTTAATTTAGAACCCAAAAACTTTTGTATTATGTGAATGTTTCATTTTTGTGACCATTTTAGTTACTCACATCATAAAAATCTAAAAAAATTCAAATATAGAAGAGGAAAACATATTTTTTAAAATATTTTATTAGAATTTCACTATTCTAGCTTTTCACCATCTTGGTTTTGGATCTTAATTAATAATATTAACATGAGAAATTATACCAAGAAATCATATCCATATGCCCAAACCTATTATATTCCAAAAAATACCTATAATCTTTGATATATATATTTTGAATCTATCACGACCCATCCCTGTGGGGCCCGAGCCGCAACTCCCCAAGCCTGCCTCTAATAGGCCAGGGGCTGGTGACCAGCACCGAGTAGGCATGCTACAAACATGGGAGGCATTGCCTATAAACTTGTACACACGCACACACATCTCCAAGCCAACAAAGCTGAAAGGTAAAAACTACTAATGATGGAAAAAGGCATGCATACTCTAAAAACCCAACCAACAGAGTATGACAGGGAAGTAAAGTACAATAAAGTAAAATCCCGGGCCAAAAGTACAAGCCCACCAAAAGAATGTCTACAACAAGTCCAACTTGTAGAGAAAGGTACTGGGACTGCAACCTGTCATTGAATGAACACACCTTGGCCTGCCTGATCTCACTGAGCACCATCCGGTCCTGGTCTACCGAGAATCCTGTCAAAGGCTCGCTCGTCTGCACAAGACACAACATGTGCGGGCAATGCCCGTGCAGGGGTGTGTATAACAATACCTAGTAGGACACCCTGAAAACCATAAAGGAAAATACAAAAAGGAAAATACCATGAAGAAAGGTACAGTGAGCTCTATATATTATATGTCTATGAAACATATAACAAGAATATCCAGATGTACTAATTACCAAAACGACCTTCGCGATACCTCCACTAGGATCCAGATCGAAGATCTCACTAAGCATACCATCGGGATAACACACTCCTAGGTATGAAGAGAGTGATATGAAGTACTCGTTCCAAGAGAACACACTCCAAAAGTAACTTGGGAACATGATGCTCAGATGAGGATCACAACCAAGTCATGAGGTGATTCTGAAAACTCAGTATGAGCTCATTCGCTAGGTAGAGGATCAGCGCCCGGGTAAAGTAGGTCACGTCGATACCAAGAACTGTACCTAGGGTTCTAGGAATGAATAGAGGATCCGGATCTAAGTCTGACACAGGGGATTCCAACAACTCTATTCAGGGAGTTCTGCTGAAGGGATCATACTCCCGTGTATAGGAAATGATACAAGAACATTCAGGGAAAAATACCAAGGGTACGAACCATAATAAGGCTAGTCCATGTCACAGAAGACAAGTGGCTCAATTCATTAAGAAAAGGTTACATAGTGTGTAGTATGGTTACACACCGTGTTCCTTGACCCCGGGTACTGCCCATGTAAATGTCCCATGTCCTTCGTTCAAGCCATGAAAAACCAAACTACATGGCATATAGTAAAGTTCACGTCGTGTTCCTTGACCCTGGGTACTGCCCGTGTAAATGGCCCGTGTCCTTCGGCTTGTCGGATAGACTGCAACTACAAGACATGTAGAAGAAAATCACATGCCATGTTCGAGCACCTGGGCTCGCTCCGTGTACGCTGGTCATGTTCCTGTACACGGTCTCTGCCCGTGTCTATGTCGCCTACTCGTGTACCAGTACACGGGGTATCCCATGTATCTGGACGGGTCTGGCCGGGGAGGGGCATACACGGCGTGTCCCTGGCCATGTACCATGCACGTGAAAGTGTACTCTCAGAGTTCAAGCCAGGTAACCCTACCAATGAACACACACCGTGTAGCCCATACTACATGTCATGTAGTCAAGATATTTACAGTAGTGTCCTCTTCCTCCGCACGCCTCGGCTGTTTCTCCGGATCTTGATCCAATTGTCCGATCATCACGAAACTCCAGAGTTGGGGTCGTCCCGCCCCTATGAAACCGATTCCAACAGTTTCGGGCTTCCCATCGGTCTTGAAAAAACATCCCGATCTGTCCACACAAAAACGACTGATGAATGGGAACTTCTGAACAGCATCGATTCATCCGTCGACGTCGTCGTTGTACCTTGGCTAGGTCGCCTCGATGTGGGATCTTTGATTTCGGATCGTTGTATGAATCCTGCAAATATCCCATCCTGTAAGAACGATCGATTCGCGGGCTAATCTATTCTTGGATTAGTCCGCGTTCATTGTGGAAATCAAAAATGGGGAAGAATAAAATCAAAACAACATCCTACCTAGATCTCAGCGTTCGTTGGCGAAGATCTGATCGCCGAGTTTTCTTCGCCGACAAAATCCATCATGAATGTCGTCGACACGTTTGGGTTTTCCTCCAGAGCATTCCAAGAGCCTCCAGGGGAAAATCAGGGTTATGTGGATTGTAACCCTGATCCCCTGCGTAATCTCTATTTAAAAGATAAGAGATATTTGATGTAACAAGGTTTAAATAAAATATTTTAATTAAATATTTCATTACTGTGGTGTCCAAACACCATATTTCACCACCGACATGCACTGGTCGATGTTAGGCCTCGCCTTAGGTAAAATCGATGTTCTGAACTCAACAGTGCCCTCAGATTTTTGATCCGAGCAACCTTTCGGTAGTTATTCCACTTTTCTGGAAAACAGCACGTGTGCGTAATTTAATTATTAAATTAAATTCAAACATTTGTTCCGGGCTCACTGGGCCTCAGAACTGCACACCGTCTCAGAGCCTGGTCTCGAAATAATTCCCATATAATGTTAAATTAATACATTGAAAAAAATATGGGACATTACATCACACCCACCATAGGTATTTTACATCCCCGAATACCCAAAACAAGGGATACTCAAAAAGATGTGGGTACTACACGTGAATATGAGCCTCCTGCTCCTACGTGCTCTCCAAGAGATCCCTGTGCTGCCACCGGACACACACCAAGGGAATAGATCGTCCTCAAATGATCTTCTCCTACCAATCCTCGATCTCCACTGGGTACTCAGCAACGGTCTCTCCATCGTCGATGTCCAGCTCACCCCAGTTGATGATGTGCGATGGATCATGCCCGTACCTCCGTAGCTACGACACATTTAAGACGTTGTGTACCCGGTCCATCTGAGGAGGTAGATCCAAGAGATATGACACATTACCAACTCTACTCAGAATCTGAAGAGGTCCAACTAACCTCAGAGATATCTTACTACCTCAGCAAAATATCCACAATCCCCGTCGAGGTGAGACCCGAAGGAACACATGGTCTCCGTCCTCGAACTCCAAGGGCCTCCGTCTCCGATCGGCATAAGACTTCTGCTGACTCTGTACAGTCATAATTTTCTCCTGGATGACCAGCAGCTTCTCTGTAGTAGCTCTCACCATCTATGGGCCCATGAGTGTTGACTCTCCTGGGTCAGTCCAACAAAGTGGCGACCTGCAAGGTCGCCTGTATAGAGCCTCGAATGGTGTCATACCACTAGTGGAATGATAACTGTTGTTATAATAAAATTCCACAAGTGGTAGGTGATCCTCCCAAATACGACAAATGTCAAGTATGTATGCTCGTAGCATATCCTCTAAGACATGGATGGTCTGCTCTGTCTGACCATCAGTCTGGGGATGAAACGCTCTGCTCAAGCGTAACTGAGTCCCAAAAGCTTCATGAAATCCCTTACACAACCGTGATGTGAAACGAGCATCATGAGCTGAGACGATCGTGGATGGTAATCCATGATGTCCAACTATCTCCTACACGTAGAGGTGTCCCAGGCTCTCTACTGAACTCTGCTCCCGTATGGCTAGGAAGTGGGACGACTTGGTGAGTCGATCAACGATCACCCAGATGGAATCATGTCCCCTAGACGTATGTGGTCAACCCGTTATGATGTATATGGATATTCTGTCCCACTTCAACTATGGAACTTCAAGGGGCTGTGCCAAACCTGCAGGAACCTGGTGCTTAGCCTTTACTTACTGAAAAGTAAGGCACTGAGAAACAAACTCTGCCACACTCTTCTTCATTCCTGGCCACCAGAACGTACGTCGGAAGTCGTGATACATCTTTTCCACGCCTGGATGTACTACCAAAGGGGATGTATGAAACTACTTCAGAACCACCTCCCGTACTCATAACTGGTGATAGTCTGATCGTAGATCAAACTTCATGAACCATCGTTCCCCTCTCAACTGGTCGAAGAGGTCATCGATCCTCAGTAGTGGATACAGGTTCTTCACATTCACCTTATTTAAGCACTGGTAATCCACGCACAACCTCAAGCTCCCATCCCCCTTCTTGGTAAACAGCACTGGGACTGCCCAAGGGGAAACACTGGGTCTCACAAAGACCTTCTTCTGCAATTCTTCCAGCTGCATCCTTATCTCACGATTCTCTTCAAGAGACATCCGATAAGCTGATGCTTATATCGAGGTCATCCCGGGTTGCAACTCAATGCATAAATCTATCTCTCGATGGGGAGGTATCCCAGGGACATCCTCTGAAATGACGTCCTCATACTCAGCTACCACTGCTGGAAATTGGAAACTCGTAACATCTGCCACGCCAAGGGCTAGGCTAGCCAACTGATGTGAAATCGGTTGTGCCCTCCTATGCACGAGTCCATCCTGTGATGCCGGGGTCTATCTTTCACCAACAAAAGAGAACATCGTCCCTTCACTATGGACACACCATACCCTTCACCTAAAACAATCAATCTTGGCATGAATAGTGGATAGCCAATCTATACCAAGAATGATATCGTAATGACTCGACGCTACCACCAAGAGGTTCCAACCAAAACTCTCGACTCGAAGGGTAAGGTCACACTGCCTGCAAAGGTGTGTGATCTTTGAATATTCCCTAGTCGGTGTTTCTAAGTGTAAGGGTCGAGACAATGGCTCAACTAGAATCTCAAGGTCTCGAACAAGATAAGCAGCCATAAAGGAATGAATAGAACCCGTGTCTATCAATACGGCAGCCAATGTTGAAAAGACACAGATAGTACCACTAATCATTCCGAGAGAACTTGAGTCATAAGCCTCTACCGCCTGCAGCTGCCCCTCCTCGGTCCACCAGCTCCCTGAGCCTGTGGCGGACCTCCTAGGGGTGGTGGAGGTAATGGGTCGAAACGCCGACCACATCCAGCTGCTCTCCCATCTCCTCTGCCACATCCGCCACCTCGAGGATCTGTCTGCTCCACACATTGCCTCTGCCTCGTTGGTCCATCCACTGCTCCCGTGTCAGTAGTATGGCAGGTCACACAATCTCGAGTGAGATGTACCATGTCATCACATGAGTAACACCGCCTCTCTCGAGGCTAGCTGGATGTGCCCTGTGAACCCTATATGGCTGATCCCCTAACCTGGGATCTCCTTTAGAAACGTCTCCCATGCCTGGGTCCCTGACGTCAGCTCCCTGCCGCTGAGGACTCTACTCCAGCTCGCCCACTACTGACCACTGTCGGCTATCCCTGTTCTTCCAGAAAGCTCTCGACCACCAAAGCCTGCTCGAGCATCCCATCATAAGTAGGAATGATCATAGGGATGATGCTAGCTCGGATATCTCTGCACAAGCCCCGCTCAAAAGTACGACCTCTGAAGTACTGATTTCTGACCATATCCATCGAGTACTGCTATAGGTCGGTAAACCTCGATGAATAGTCAGCCACCGACATGGTTCCATGCAGGAGCTGAAGAAGCTCCTGTATGCATACTGCTCTCAGGGTAACTGGTGAAAACTCCTCTTTGAAGAGATTCTCAAACTTTGACCATGTAAGAGTCACCTCTTCGTGAGTTTGGATGACCAAACTCCACCATCACCCTGTCGAGCACTGCATAAGGCTCGCTTCTAGGATCACCATTTGGTCTGCTGGTGTCCTGACCAAACGGAAGACTCTGGCCACCGCCTCAAGCCCGTCCTCTACTGCCTGAGGGTCAGACTCACCTCGAAACCTGAGGGGTCTCTTTCTCTGAAACTCGTGGAGTGCGCTCAGCCTTAACTACTCCTCCAAGGGTACATCGGGAGCTAAACAATGCCCCACAGGTGGTGGAATAACTGGCACGCCACCTGGTGGTAGAACTGGGGGATCTGGCCCCTATATCAAAGCTTTATCACTGAGAGGGTCATCCTTATGATCGAGTTGCTGGATCCTAGCAGGTGCGCATCGCAGAGGCATCCAATTTAAGAAACAAGATATGTCACAGTCAGTGAGTATATCTGGATAGCTGACTTAAGAAGGACATGGAAACAAAAACACATTCCTATATTATGCATGTACCATTATTTTCCCCCGTGCCACTAGTTTTTTCTTGTTCCGATTCAAAAAAAATGTCATCAGAGCCCTGGTGTATGGATACGTCGTCCGCCGCACCAAAACTGGGGTCCCTGGCCTGAGAGCTGAAATCGAAACACTTAACACTGTTGCCCCAAACCATCTCACAGAGTCTCGGTCCTATGTTTGAACCGACCACCTTTGATACTGCCCTGTCATGACCTGTCTCGGTGGAGCCTGAGCCGCAACTCCCCAAGCCCGCCTCCAATTGGCTAGGGGCTGGTGACTAGTAACGAGTTGGCATACTACTAACATGGGAGGCATTTCCTATAAAACTGTACACACGCACACACATCTCCAAGCCCACAATGATGAAAAGTAAAAACTACTAAAGATGGAAAAAATCATGAAAACACTAAAAACCCAACCAACAGAGTACGACAGGGAAGTAAATTACTGTAATGTAAAACCCTAGGCCAAAAGTACAATCCGACCAAAAGAATGTCTGCAACTAGTCCAACCTGTAGAGAAATGTACTGGGACTCCAACCTTTCACCTAAGGAACACTCCTCGGCCTTTCTGATCTCACTGAGCACCATCTGGTCCTGGTCTGCCTAGAATCATGTCAAAGGCTCTCTCCTCTGCACAAGACACGACATGTTCATGCAAATCCCATGCAGGGGTGAGTATAACAATACCCAGTTTGACACCCTGAAAACCACAAAGGAAAATATAACAAAGGAAAATACCTCGAAGAAAGGTTCAGTCATCTCTACACAGTATATGTCTACGAAACATATAACAAGAATATCCAGATATACTCATTACAAAAATGAACTTCACGATACCGCCACTAGGATCCATCTCGAAGATTTCACTAAGAATACCATCGAGAGAACACACTCCTATGTCTAAAGAGAGAGATACGAAGTACTCATTCCAGGAGAACAAACTCCACATGTACCTTGGGAACATGATGCTTAGATGAGGATCACAACGAAGTCATGGGGTGATTCCAACAACTCAGTCTGAGCTAATCCTCTAGGAAGATGATTGGCGTCCAGGTAAGGTAGGTCACATCGATACCAAGAACTCTACCTGGGGTTCTAGGAATGGATAGAGGATCAGGATCTAATTCTCACAGAGGGGATTACAAGAACTCTATTCAAGGAGTTCTGCTGAAGGGATCATACTCCTGTGTAAAGGAAATGAAACCAGAACCTTCAGGGAAAAAGACCAAGGGTACGAAACCTAAGAAGACTAGTCCAATTCATAGAAGACAAGTGGCTCATGTCATGAAGAAATTTTTACACGGCGTGTAGTATGGTTACACGCCATGTTCCTTGACGTCAGGTACTACCAGTGTAAATGGCCTGTGTCCTTCGTTCAAGTTGTGCAAAACCAAACTACACGGCGTGTAGTAAAGTACACATCATGTTCCTTGACACCGGTACTGCCCATTTAAACGGCTCGTGTCCTTCCGCTTATCGGATAGAAAGAAACTACACGACGTGTAGAATAAAATCAAACGCCATGTTCGAGCACCTGGGCTCGCTCCGTGTATACTGGCCATGTGCCCGTACATGGCCTTTGATTGTGTCTGTGTCGCCTGCCCATGTACCAGTACACATGGTATCTCGTGTATCTGGTCGTGTCTGGCCGGGGAGGGGCATACACGACGTGTCCATGGTCGTGTACCCTACCCGTGCCCGAGTACCCTCGGAGTACACGCCGGGTAACCGTACCGATGAACACATGCCATGTAGCCCACACTACACGACGTGTAGTCAGGAAATTTACAGTAGGGTTGTCTTCCTCCGCGCGCCTCGGCTGTTGCTCCAGATATTGATCCAACTGTCCGATCATCACGAAACTCCAGATTTGGGGTTGTCCCGCCCCTACGAAACCGATTACGCCGATTTCAGGCTTCTGATCGGTGTTGAAAATGCAACTCGATCCATCTGCATGGAAACTCCCGAAGAATGGGAACTTCCAAACCGCATCTATTCATCCTTCGTCGTCACTGTCGCACCTCCGCGAGGTCGCCTCGATGTTGGATCTTTGATTTCGGATCGTTGCGTCAAAAAACGAATGCGCAACGATCGATTTCCTCCAAGAACACGTAGAACACGACAAATAACGCGAGTGGGAAAAACAATAATCAAATAAGAGGGGTGATCCTTGATCGTTGTTTGTGACGATCCGGGTTTGCCGTCGTTAGATTGAAAACCAAAACAATCTCTAGAATCAAATCCCACGATTCCCACAAATATCCCATCTCGCAAGAGAGATCAATCCGCGGGAAAATATGTTCATGGATTAGTCCGCGTTCATCATGGAAATCAAAACGGGGAAGAATAAAATCACAACAACATCCTACCTAGATCCCGGCGTTCGTTAGCGAAGATTCGGTAACCGTGTCGTCGTCGCCGACGAAATCCGTCAAGAATGTCGCCGCCGCGTTGGGGTTTTCTTCCAGAGCATTCCCAGAGCCTCTATGGAAAAATCAGGGTTATGGGGATTGGAACCCTGATCTCCTGCGTAATCTCTATTTAAAAGATAATAGATATTTGATGTAATAAGGTTTAAATATAATATTTTAATTAAATATTTTATTACTGTTGCGTCCAAAAACCAGATTTCACCACCGACCTGCGCCGACCGATGTTAGGCCTCATCTTAGGAAAATCACTCTTCTGAACGCAACGGTGCCCTCTGATTTCTGATCTGAGAACCCATTCGGGAGTTATTATACTTTTTCAGGAAAACCACACGCGCGCGTAATTTAATTATTAAATTAAATTCAAACATTTGTTCCGGGCCCGCTGGGCCTCGGAACTGCACGCCATCTTAGAGCCTGGTCTCCAAATAATTCCCATATAATATTAAAATAATACATGGAAAAAAATCTGGGACATTACAGAATCATTCTAGCCAAAAAAATTATTTTGTTTGTGTGAAATTTAATTAATGGTATGAGATTCCTCTGGGGGAATAACTACTCCTACTCATACATTCATCCACCATAGATATGTTTGTGGTATTGTTACCATTTTCCTTTATCCAATTTTGTATTGAATATGAGATTAAACCTGGATTGGTTACACAAAAAAATTTACCAAAGATATTAACCTCTAATCTTGATGATACATTTTTGTTAAAAATGTCTTGAGATTGATAATTTAATATTATATGTATATTTTTCTATTATAAAGAGTATTTTTTATTTCAAATACCTATTAAAAGGTACTTGGGTTAGAATCAATGTAACCATGCATTTTCATATATATCTATCTCATAATATTAATGATAATGAACATAGAAACGTTACACAACCAGGATCCAAATGCTTAGTGTCTTTAGAACATTAGAACCATAAATAACATTTAAAAACTAAAACAGTAACATTAATTTTAATTCGTTATTCTCTAGATTCTTAGGGGACCTTGACTTCACCGTTGTACAAATAAAAACCCAAGGATATACATAAAAAATTGGGTGATCTAAAAACATAGTAAGAGAATAGATAAAAAAATTAATCAATATAACCTAGGGTGAGCATAATCATCATCATCACAACATAATAATGGGATCATCATCATAATCCTGAGAGGAATATTTAGATAAAGAAATGGAATGTGGTAGTGCATAAAAATAAAAAAAAATCAGTAGTAAAATATGATGAAAATTTCACTTTATATAATTAAATAAATCAAATTAACCCATTCATTGGAGCACTATGTAATCTCGGGTGCACCTATCACATCGTAACATCTTCATAATCATCCATGCCTAATGGAATATATATCAATATTGAAAAAAATAACCCACAGAAAGGAATTATTTCATTTCATAAAGAATACATTTAGGAATAAACATTGGGGTTCCCAAAGGAAATAGGTAATATAATACTGGGCATAAAAATCATTAATAATGGATGAAGAAGAAAATATTTTGTGAAAAGTAAAAGATGTTGTTTTTAAAAGAAGATTTATTTTCAAAAAAGTATTTTAATTTATCATTTAGTAAGATTGAAAACATTTATATCCCATGAATGTTTCAGGAAAGATAAATAATGTATTTTTATGTAACATCAACAGAAGATTTATATTCAAAATGGATTCGATGAGGGAAATCCCAATGAAAATGCAGGTGGGTTCCAAAATCCCAATACCTTATCTATGAAATCTCTATTTAGATTAATATAATGTATAATAAAAATATACACAATAATTAGTATATATATATATATATAATATTATTCAATTCTTTGGTTTATTATAATTTTATTAAGATCATTTATAGCCTTTTATATGTGTTATAGAGTTCAATTTTATCATTTAGAGGTGTTTGTTTTCTTGGTTTTCATGATAGGATTACTTGAATATGAGTATTGAAGTTTATGTAGTATGGGTATAATTCAAAAAAATTAAAATAATATTTTATTAATAATCATAAAGTGTGTTAAATCTTTATATATATCATTTGGTTAATTTTAATGAAGATGAATCATTAAATAAATGGTTAGTGATAATTATTTATATTTTATTGGCATTCTTCCGAACACCACAAACAAGTTTTGATACACTATTGTCTATTGTGTATATATGTTATTTACTAAGAATAAATGTTTAATTTAATAAATTTTATAACATTTTCCAACCATTATATTGATTTTATAAACATAATTTAATGCGTTAATGGAAAATTAAAATTCATCGTCCACGATGTCAGTAAGTTAACACATCACGAGTGAGGATTTCATTTTTAGAATAAAAGAGAGAGTGAAAGGTGTATGATAAATGTTATTCAGTAAACATTATAAAGTTACAGTATATGAACGATATTGGAGTTGAAATTAATATTTATATATTTTTGGTGATAATATATGAATAAAATAAAAAGAAATTAGAATAAATTAATTGAACAAGAAAGAGGATTTTACTGCTTGAATTCTCCTCATTGAGAACCACTTTATGGAAACAAGGTTTGGTGATTTTCTATGACCAAAAAAACCTCAAAATTGTAATGGTGATTGGGAAGAGGATTGAGAAGAATTTGGAATTGGAAAAATTTTGGAATATGTGAGGAGAAGTGGTGGTGAGGGTGGTATTAATAGTAAAGGAGTGGGGTATATTCCCATTATGTTATTCATTATCTAATTATTTTAGCTCAAGACTAGGAAGTGTATCATAATTGTTATTAAATATATTAAACTATTTATTGGGACTTGAATATAACAATTCTTACATCATCCATGACTTAATGAATAGTTTATTTAACATATAATATATATTCACCGTAAAATTCTATATTTTACTATTCACTAATAATTGCACTATTTTAGAAAACTCTCAAAAATTTACCGTAAATTATTTTTGACATGTAAAATTAAATATTAATATCCATTTTATTAAAATTATTTTATAAATATTATAAATTTAGTTTTTAATTAAAACAATCATTTATTCAATAAATACCAATTTTAAAATTATAACTGATTTTAGGAAACATTTGAAAAATTAATTAAGTTCTGATAAAATTATATTATAATAAATATGAAATAAAAAATTAATTTATGAATAAATTTTATTAAAATAAACATTATTCATATAATAATATTAATTATAAAACTATAATTAAATATTTTTGACTTACAAAAATACCAATACTCAATTTATCACTTCTAAAATATTATCCTTCTTGTGCTAACATAAAAATATATCATATTTTTAATTAAGAATTATAAAAACTTATTTGTACTCTTTCTAAACCTAGAAGTGATTTTATTTGAAACAAAATAAAAAACATGTTTGGTGGTCATCCTCATAAAGGGTTATATACTCAAAAATGATTCTAAAATTTCCATAGATATATGACCCTATTTCATTATGGTAGTATTATAATATTTTATTTTAAATCACTAGTTGATTCATCATTTCTGTTCTTATAATTTTATAGTCCCCAATGAATCATGGTTATTAAATATGATTATTTAGAAAAGGTCTTTTTTATTAAAAATTATTCATGGAGATATGAACTACAAGTTAAAAAACTAATGTTCATTTCGTAGGTGGTGGATTCATCTACCAGATATTCACATTCCATTCCAAACATATCTTTTTTTTAGAATAACTATATTGGGAAATAATGTTTTATCACTCATATACTAGGAGAGTTATCTTTTCAACATCATTAAGAGGTGATTCAAACGAAATTTATTAAATTTAAATCAAATTTGATTATATTTAAGTATTGGTGAGTACTATTTCATTTATAATGTTTTTCTCAACCTCATATCCTTTCATTGTGTTCTAAACTCTCTTAACATGAATATATTCAACATTTTCTATAATTTGGAATTCATAGGATTCCTCCAATTATCACTAAATCAATAATTTAAAAATAGAAATAAAATTATTTTAATAGTTACAATTAATCATTTTAGTTTTTATGGATGATATTTAGGATTTTACGATTGAATTCAAATTTTCTAGAAGTATTTGAGTAATGTTAGTAAATGAATGGGATTTCCGTGACCCCCTCCTAACAAAGTGTACCCCTCCTCGGCCGGAAATTTGTGATTTGAGATAATGACCCCTGAGTCCCACCACCAGTAGGCCCCGGGTTGGAGACTAGAACCAAGGGTATAGTAAACACACAAATGAGAGGCATTACCCTCTATGAGAACACATGTAGAAGTGAGAGATAAGATATATTCCAACCAACTCAAACTCAACCAACAATATAAAATAAATACCAAGTACACATATGAAACATCATGCAAAACTACTACAACTAAAATGGGAAAACCACAAGTACCCTAAAGAATATAAAAATGGTAGGGACCATGTAGCCTGAACAGCTCCAACAACCCCAAGCTAGTAGTAACCAGCCTGATCTCATACCTACTCCATCGGACCTAGAAATAAGTTTATATATACATAGGGTTAGTATAATAGTATACTCAGCAAGATCCTCCCAGGATCCTCTCGTGCAAATGTAAAAATACAAGCTAAAGTACAGTGAACAAAAAGTGGAACTAACTCATTACCTAAACATGTATACTAAGTTCCCAGCCTCGTCATGGATACACTCACTAAGTAACACACATAAGAGTATATTATAGAATAAATAATATCAAGGGTACCCCACTACTACTACCCCTCTGTTTTGCCACTGTGCCCCAATGTCGCACATCCTAAGCATATCTCTCTAAAAAGGATTTCCCGCAGACACTTGGGCGAAGAACCACAACATGCATCTCGTGCAACAAAACCACCACTTCCATGTAATAAATGTTACCAGGTAGTTTCTGGGAGGCACCACAGCTCAAATAATGTGTATCATACATTGGGTATTATACCTCAAGCCATTACATCCCATACACCGAGTAAGGATCCTCAAGCCATCACATCCTACACACATAATACCTATAGTGATCCATAAGAATCTATATTCAAAATATATGTGTGTGAATAACAAAAATCCATTACATCCCTCTATACACATAAATGGGAAAAATTTCCCATTTTTCCTACCAGCACATGTAACTACCAAGTGAAGAGAGTGGGGCCAAAGGGGTTAGTCATCTATCTATCCTCCCACTAGAATGTTGGGGAAAACACACCCCAGGGCTCAGAATCCCCAGGGTGTCAGTATCCCTAACTGATGGGGTGGGGTAGCATATATTAACACAAAAAAGTACAATATATACTATATCTCACAACCACACTGTGGTCATCACCTAGTCATATACTCAACTTCAGCTAACATTTCTCGGTCTCTTGGCTACCACTTCTAAGACTAGGTATCCTATATGTACACAACCATTTAAAGAAATTTAGTACATTAATTCATTCCAATTTTATTAGTTGCACATTTTGTTAATTAATTCATTAATCATTAATTAACCATTAATAATTTCCACCTTATAATTCATTCGCATCAAAGCCAATGTTCATTGTTCTTCAAATTAAACACTCAGCATTGCGCACCAGTAAGCTCTAACCCCATGAGTTAACATTATTTATTCAATTATTCATTTACAAAATTACTTTCCCATATTCCTAGGCATTCTATAAAAATATTCTATGTTACTAAACACAAGGGGGCACAACATGGTGAGTATATAAACTACCCATTGATTATTTTCCATCTACAACAAGAGCGTAGACCCATCCTCTCTTTAGAAGCTAAAAACATAAAGCTCATGGCATACCACACAGAACATTTCCCCTTTCGGAAGAAAGTTAAGAAAGACTAGTTTCCTTGAGTAGTGTGGAATGTAATACAGATAAACAACCAAAATAATCAGAAGAATCCATGAATTCACATCCAACCCATTTCATCCTCCCTGGTGTCCTCCCCGACACCCACATGCATAACCCAATGCATCTCTCCACTCTAGGCATCAAATTCTACCAAATCCAGTAGTCCTCCATGCCCCTGCATATCACAACATACAACCAAGATCAAAAAAAACACAAGCAGGAGGAAAACAAACATCATATCAATTGGGCTCTTTTCCCTTAAACAAGTAAGAGTGTAACTCAGAACCCTACCAGGAATTACCTTTTATCAAACAACCAATTCATTAATCCATCCATGATTAATAGATTTATTATTTGTTGGTTCAAAAATTGGGAAACCTAAACAGTAATATATCAAAAATAAATAAAAATTATTACTACACCAATTCGATTCGCATCAAATTACATCAACAAGAACCAGATTCATTTACATGCCTCTTTATCATTAACTAAAAAATTATCGATTAATTCCATATATATGTTCTTTACAAATTTTAATTATAAAAAAAATACAAATAAATAATGCATAGATATCACACTATCTATCAACACAAGAGGAAATAAAATACGATCAATGTAAATTTATTAATCCAGTTCAAATATTTAGTAGGTCAATTCCATTGTGATCCAATTTTCTAAAACATTCTAACTCTATAGTTACTTGTAACATAAAAGAGAAGCAATGAATACCCTACCTGGAATGATTCTTGATGTTCATTATATGAGAATAATCCACACAACTGATCACAATCACCTCATCTCGTGACAACTCCATCCACCCGAGGATTCCACGGTACCACCAAACGAACAAAAAAACTACAATTGAGTATGGAGGTCACATAACATAACGTGGAAAGGTGTAATAGGAGAATATTAAACAAAGAAACACAATGAAACATTCTTATTTTGATGAAGGATCGAACCTGGTTTCTTGCACCAAAGTAGGGGGTGCGTAAGCAGTAGGAAGAGCTTCAAGAGGAAAAAGATCCAAGGATTAAGGTTTGGTTACACTGCTCCTATGGGAAGAAGGAAATGATGGAGTGTCTCAAAAAAGGTAGAGCAAGGAGGAATTACAAGGAAGATATATCATCTCTTTAGAAGATATAACGGAGAAGCAATTTATGATATACTAGATTCTCCATTACAAGTAGATCACATTAAACAAAATGGTTTAACAAAGTAATGACATACCAGGCCTTAAGAAATCTAATATAGGAGTTATGAGAATTGATTATGCCTTAAATCCCTTAAAACAAGGCCTTGATTTCATTTTAGGTGAATGATAATGTCAAAGGGGTGAGTCTATAGGAAGCTAGAAACACTTTTCACGATCCTAGAAACAGTATACACCAACTGATCCTGGAAACACTGTACCCGATTTTGGAAACATTGTACACTCACCGATCATGGAATCACTGATCCTAGACCCACCGATCCGGGAAACACTATTCACAGAATGACTCACCAATCCTAGACTCACTGATACACATATTGTTCACAAAATGACTCACTAATCATGAAATCACCAAAACTGTACTCACTAATCCTGGTAATGTTCACAGAATGACTCACCAATCATGGACTCACCGATCCTGGACTCACCGATCCTGGTACTGTTCACATAATGACTCACCGATACTGGACTCACCAATCCTGGAATCACCGATACTAGTTCTATTCACAGAATGACTCACTGATCCTAGACTCACAGATCATGGTCCTGTTTATTGAATGACTCACCAATCCTGGACTCACCGATCCTAGACTCACCTATCCTTGCACTATTCACAGAATGACTCACCGATCCTAGAATCACCAATCATGGTACTGTTCACAAAATGACTCACCGATCCTGGACTCACCGATATTGGTATTTTTTATGG
This sequence comes from Viscum album, assembly GCA_963277665.1. Taxonomy (NCBI): domain Eukaryota; kingdom Viridiplantae; phylum Streptophyta; class Magnoliopsida; order Santalales; family Viscaceae; genus Viscum; species Viscum album. The sequence goes on from OY728159.1 coordinate 1,443,401,881, forward strand.
AATGAATCGCTAAGCCGTGACTCACTGATCCTAGTAATTTTGATAGAATGACTCACTGGTCTTGGAATCACTGATCCTCGACTCACCGGTCATGGTATAGTTCACAGAATGACTCACCACCCCTCGACTCAGCTATCATGGTACTATTCACTGGATGAAAGACAGATCCGATGGTACTATTCACAGAATGAAAGACCGATCTGATGGTACTGTTCACATCTGTCTCACCGAGGGTACTATCCACATCGGTCTCACCGATGGAACTAGTCACATCAGTCTCACTGATGGAATTGTTCACATCGGTCTAAATGATAGAACTGTTCACATCGGTCTCTCTGATGGAACTGTTCACATCGGTCTCACCAATGGAACTGTTCACATCAGTATCACTGATGGAACTCTTTGTATAATTGGATGAGAATTTGGGAAAATGTTGGGGATAAGTCATCTTGACCTCTAAGACACATCAAACACTAGATTTTCGATGAGGAATGGACCAGAGGGCTTTGGACCATTAAATCAGATACCTATCAAAACATTCTCATCCCCAAGAATTCAAAACCCACCTAAAAGGGACCAAAAAGAAGTCTAAACAACCACCCATCAAGGTACATCTCAAAAAAGTACAATCCACAAGAAGAAACCAATGAAATCCATCCTATAATGACGAAAGGTCTATACCCACAAAGCAAACATCGTTACTTGAAAAGCATTAAACATCAAATAACTCTGGGAACTGATCATGTATCTATAACTCACGATCTCAGTTAGTCCCCTATATTTCATTATGTCACCACAAGACACGAACCAAGGGGATAGAATGCCAGCACACCACCATCTCTTTGCGGTCTTGGATCTCCATAGGTCGCTCCTCGAAGGTCACATCATCATCAACATCAATATCTACCCAATCGATGACATGTGATTCATCATGAAGATAATGGAAGAGCTTTAATGCATTGAAACCATCATGTATCTAGCTCATCTACGAGGGAAGGTCTATCTTATACGCCATAACTACAACACAAGCCAGAACCTCGAAAGGACTAAGAAACCTAGGAGAAAGCTAACTCCCATGACCAAACATTCACTGCCCATGATGGGGAGTAACATTCAGAAACACGTGGTCGCAAACATAAATTTCCAATGGTCTCCTCATTTGATCTGCATAAGATTTTAGATGATCTTGTTCTTATTTCATTCTCTCATGAATCACCTGAAATATGTCTGTCATATTTTTCACTAGTTCTAGTATGAGACTTGCATTATCTGACCCCAGTCCAGCACAACGGAGAATGTAATGTCCAACCATACAAAGCTTCAAAATGTGTGATACCATTGGTGGGGTGAAAACTATTATTATAAGCTATCTCCACCAAGGGTATGTTCATCATCCATGAAACTTCAAAATCCAAGACACAAGAGAGTAACATGAATTCAAGAGTCTTGATGGTACGCTATGTCTAACCGTCTGTATGTGGATGAAAAGTAGTGATAATGAATATCTATGAACCAAAATCATGTTTGAGACCTCTCCACACCCTAGAGGTAAAACAAGGATCTCAATCATAATTGATCATCCTTGGAACTCCATGAAATCTCACCAACTCCTATAGATACTCCATTAACAAAACTTCTACTGTGCTCGACTCCTTGATCACTATAAAGTGGGCCGATTTTTTTAAATGATCCACTACCACCCAAATAGCATCATGTCATCCATGATATCAGGGTAAAACAGTAACAAAGTCCATTTAGATATCCTCCCACATCCACTAATGAATATCCATCAGATGGAGAAAACCACCAAGGACACGGTGATCAGCAATCACATTCTGGAAAAACAACCATCAAGACACAAGTGGTTCAACTTCATGATTTATCCAAGGCCCCACAACAGACTACTCATGTCCTAGAACATCATTTTAATGAAAGGATGCACCGCTAAAGGTGAAATATGGAACTCTCTTAGAACTGAATCGCACATCACTAAAGGATCCAAAAGCCTTCCATGATACAACACTCGGTGTTGTTAATACTCAGTCCAAACATCAGGGGCCTCACCAAAAAACTACTTTGTCTCTCCGGACCTCCACCACAAGATCCCCCATCTAGGAATCATCCAACTACTACACTATAGAGGATAGTACCTTCACCTAGAAAAGACAATATCTACCCCCAACTTCTCCCATATCATGATTTAATGCTGACAGTTCCTCCATTCCTCCCCAGAGATCACCAAATTCCTGCACAACATCACCTCGTGGATTTTTACTCAGCACATCAGCTACAACATTTCAAATTATAGGTGTATACGATATTTCGAAGTCGTATTCTTGTCAGAACACCATCCACAAACGTTGTCGTAAGTTCATTTAATGCAGGGTAAAACATACATCAAACTCTTATGATTGGTGAAAACCAGAAAGCACTCGCTAATGAGGTAATGTCTCTAAAAATTTAAATAAAACACCACAACTGACAACTAAAGATAATTAGTAGAATTGTTACATTCATGGTGACTCAACTGCCAAGACCCATAATATAAAACTGATCTTTACTACATCAGAATATAGCCTAACCCCAGATGCGGAACATCGCAGAAAACATCAAACAGAACTCCCACAACTAGAAGAATTTGAACTCTAGGACATACCAACGTGTCCTTCAAAAACATGAAAGATTCCTGACACTGATCGGTCCATATGAACGCCTAATCCTTCCTGGTCAAAGCTGTCAAAGGAGTCACAACTCGAGAGAAATCAGCTAAGAACCTCCTGTAGTAGCCCGTGAGACCATGGAAACACACAACTCTAAAACTATCATGGGGACTTTCCAGGACACAACTACCTATATCTTCATTAAATCCATAGATAATCTCCATTGGGACACTAAATTTCCCATGAAACAGACTTCTAGATCCCAAAACTCAAACTTTGACAACATCGCAATCAACTGATGTTGATAAAGAACTACCAAAACAGTGTGTAGATTCCTTGAATTTTCCTCCTGAGATGTGGAGTACACAATGATGTCATCTACAAAAACCCCCCACAAACCTGTCCATGAACTCATGAAACACATCATTCATCCATACCATGAACACATCTGGAGCATTTTTCACAATGAATGGAATTACAATGAACTCATAATACCCATGATGGAAACCGAGAGCTGTCTTTGGGATATCCCCATCTGTCACACGCATCTGTGGATATCCTGACTAAAATTTGATCTTTGAGAACCAATTGGAACCCTTTAGTTGATTGAATAAATCATCAATGAGAGGAAGGGGACAGTGATTATTCCCCTTCACTTTGTTTATATGACGATAATTGACAGACAACCACAAAATGCCATCAACCTTCTTCACGAACAAAACAGGTGCAACCCACGATGACATTGTCGGCCGAACAAAACTGCACTATAACAGACCATCAAGTTTTATACTAAGCTCTCATAACTCTGAAGGGGCCATCCTATATGGAGACATAGATATTAGAGATGCTCCTTGTTGTAGCTCGATCCCATACTCGATCACTCGTCGAGGGGATAATGCTACAACCTCTTCTGTAAAGACATCAGGGTACTCTTCCATGACCCCAGGGAACTCCAAATGCAAGATATATGAAGAAATCGACATCAAATCATCCATTATAGATGATAAGGAAAGAACATGCCTTTGACCCATCTGAGTGTCCCGCTCACCAACAAACTCTATGGTCTCTCCATCATCATTGACGAATGCCACCTGCCTCATAAATGAATCCATGATATCCTGAACCGAATACAACCAATACATTCCTAGGATGACATCATATGGTTGTTTCAGTAAACATAAGAAATTTCCCCATGAGTGGTGTTTCCCCATAATAGGCTCACAATCTCTATATACTTCAAACAAGTTAGGTTGACCTCAAACTGGTGCAGTCAAAACCAACGACACTGGAAGACTCAAAACCTCAAGTCACGAAGCTTGTAAAACGGTAGGTTATATGAAGAACTGTGTCGTTCCAGAATCAAACAAGGCATACACCAAGGTAGAAAATAAGAAAAGGGTTCCTCGAACAACGTCTAACTCAACAGGTGTTGGAAATGCTAAAGCATGAAGCTAACGATAACCTCCTCCACAACCTCTCTGACCCTGATGAAGACCACCACCATGGTCGCGCTCTACTCTTTGAGGATAGGGAGTGTTATAGGGATATCCTCTACCTACCCCATATACCCTCTGCTGATCTAGAGCTAGTGGAACCAACTGTTTCTTCCATAGCTGGAACTCCCTCAATAGAGGAACCTGGAGTGGAACACCTGGTGAATGATGAATTCTCTAAAAGTTCGGGCACTCTCGCTGCTGATGAGATTGTCCACCACAAGAAAACAAATTCCCATAATCCCTTGGCATATGCCTGAGAGTTACTTCCCCTTAAGAAACGAGATGCTGAGGGCTGGGACCTACCCCCGGCCGAACAGAAACACTTTTTCCCTGAAAACCTGGATCCCCGGACCATAGCTTTACTTTGTGAGTAATCGTGAAGAATCCCCTCTCGTGATGATATGGTTATAACCAATGGCCTCTCGACGACCTCTACCCTTGCAAGAACCTCATGATATGTCTTTTGTATTAATCGAGTGACTTGGTGCTGTATCTTTGGACACAAAGCCTCCTCGAAATGTCTCACCCTTACCTAATCATCTGGAAATAGGTCCTAAGAATATCATAAAAGGTTCCTGAAATAAATTCCATACTATTCCACACTAGAGCTCCCCTGTCGAAGGGTAAGAAGCTCCTTGAAACTGGACTCCTTCTCCATTAAAGAAAGAAAATTGACTATAATCTTGTCTCAAAATTTCTCCCATGAGATCGCCGACTCCTCACAATCCCCAAGGAATAAGAACCACCACTGAATCACTGATCCACATAGAATTGTCACATCCTAGGACACCCAGTTCTACTTCTGAGTAGGATCAAACTGAAACTTATCTAGACCTCCTCCAACCAGTCTTCCATGACTGTATCTGAGATGGAGACCTCATACCTCTGTAGGCTCCGGTACTGAAGCTATCAGAGTTTTCTCCTCCATGTGTCATTGTCATCAACCTCTACCTAGTGATGATCTACTAGAACAACGTGTTGGACATCTTCTATGTGATCATAACGAGGTTGTTGACATTGAGCCATAACTATAAAATAATAAAAATATTGAGCTCTTAAACCTGTAATGTGGAAGACTATGAAAGAATTAATTGATTTTATTCTTTTATTCAATTTTGGTTTACCTATCCCAAGGTCTACCCATTCAAACACAAGAACAAAGAAGAATGATGCATGTTACTTTCCTAGGTCTCTAACCTAAAACTAGTGTCACCTGTTTTAGTAGCAATTGAGAACTTAAAAATCTGTAAATCAGATCATAGTGGGCCCTAAACACTTATGTCCCAAATAGTATCCATGGTTTACAACACTTGCACATCATGAATGACATTGTTTCCCTAACAAACTATACAACCTCGCTTATTCCTAACACCAAAATCCATCTTATCCCTCGACCAGACATCTGATACCACTCTGTCCTAACCCTGTCCCCACAAAGTGTACCCATCGTAGGTCAGTAATGTGATAAGGGAGGTATTGACCCCCCATGTCCTGCCTCCAGTAGGCCCTAGGATGGTGACTATCACCAAGGGTATAGTAAAAACACAGATGGGAGGCATTACCCTCTAAGAGAACACATGCAAAAGAGAGAGATAATATTGACACCAACCAACTCAATATCAACCAGAAATATGAAGAAATCCCATGTACACATATTAAATGTCATGAAAAACTACTACAACTAAAATGGGAAAATTTTAAGTACCTAAAAGAGTGTAAAAACGGCATCGACCACGTAGCCTGAACAACTCATACCCCCCTAATCTAGTAGTAACCAGCCTGATCTCCAACCTGATCCATGTTACCTAAAAATAATTATATATAAATATATGGGGATTATAAAAGTATACTCATCATGATCCTCCCCGGAGCCTCGTGGAAAATATAAAGAAAGCATATTAAAGCACAATGAACAACAAGTGGAACTAACTAATCACCTAAACAGGTATACTATGTTCCTAGCCTCACCATGGCTAATATCACCATGTAACACATACAAGAGTATATTATATAATAAAGAATATCAATGGAACCCCACTACTACTTACCCTCTGGTTTGTTGCTTTTCACCAACGTTGCACGTCCTAAGCTTATCTGTCCAAAAAGGCCTGCCCGCAGACACCTGGGTGAAGCACCACAACATGAATTCCACATGAAACAAAACCACCATGTACATGTATGATATGTAACTAGGTATTTTATGGGAGCCACCACAACTCACATAACATGTATCATATGTTGGGTATTACACCTAAAGCCATTACAACCCATACACCGAGTAAGGATCCTCAAGACATCAAAGCCTATACATGTTATATATATAGCAGTCCATATGAAACTGTAAGAACCTAGATCTTCTTTCCAGGTATGTTTTCCTTTTCAGGTTGTTTTTGAGAAAAAAAGGAATTTCTGGGATTTTCTGAAGTACATGCCATGTACTTTATGAGTACACGCATTGTACTGCATTGCCGCATGAGGTTGTGTGCTAGGAATGTAATGGCCACACACACGGCTGTGTGGGGTGACTAGGAGGACACCTAAAGCAGAGTACATAAAATGAAATTACACGTCGTGTACTACAAAAGTACACACAATGTCTTTTATTTTTCTTCATTAAACGTACCGGGGTCACATCTAATCGCTAGAATGCTCTCCTTCTAGGTCTCGTTCAACCGAGAGTGTCGTACGGCTGTAGATCTTCGACAAAACCCTGAGCGAGTGTTCATCCTCCGAATAAAACATTTTCAGCTATGTTGGAATCACATTGGTGAGTTCTCTTTTCTTTTAGTGAACCATATTCTATTTTCTCCTCTCTCGTGAGATATTATGGGTTGAACGTTTTAGAAGTTATTTAGATCTACCACATTCTAGGTCAATCCAAAGGCCGACCCTAGAGTATATCAACCTAGGTAAGTGGTTTTTTCCTTTCCATTGATAGTCTTTGAGTTATATGTGCAATTTTGGGCAATACCCTTAATCAGATAATTGTGTGTTTACCGTTTTACCCCTATTAATTGCCTTCCATACTTGTATTCTCGTATAGAGGTTATTTAGATATGAATAGGGTTTATTTCTATGTCGTGGATTTGGTTTCCCATGCATGTTCAGTTTACGACCATTTGGTCATGTTTAGCCTTTTTGGCCACCTTGCATGTTTTCCCAGGCCTAATGTTATAGGGTGGAGTGTTTTGTTTCTGACATGCTTGATATGTTGTAGACTGATAAGACAAGTAGTTATTGAGGTTTACTTTGGCTATATTTCTTTTCTATGTGTGTTGACATACACAGGGTCATGAGAACCTGGTGTAGTAGACTATAAGGGGGATTGACCGAGTGAGCTTCCTTAGAGAGACACTGAGCACTTTAGGATGTAAGGGGAATTGACTGAGTGAGCTTCCTTAGAGATTCTTGAACTATTCTAGAATATAAGGGGAATTTACAGAGTGAGCTTAATCAGAGATTCTTTGAACCATTTTAGACTATAAGGTAAGTTTACTGAGTGGTCTTCCTTAGAGTGTCTTTGACCACTTGGGGATATAAGGTGAATTGACCATGTGTGCTTCCTCAGAGAGTCCTTGACTGCCTTAGACAATAAGGGGAATTATCCATGTGAGCTTCCTCAGAGTGTCTTGAATCACTTTTGACTATAAGGGGAATTGACTGTGAGTGCTTCCTTAGAGAGTATTTATATATTCGAATGACTGAACCAGAAGGGATAAGCTATGTGTACATCCAAGAGGGCTACATTACCGGATTAGATACTTATTTGATATGTAGAACTGTTTATTGCTAATTACATTCTTATTTACAACATCTTTTCTTATTACCTACCACATATAATAACTTACTGTTATACATTGATCATTGGGTGGTTTCCTATTTGTATTTAGTCTCACATGTTGTTTGGTTCATGCTTTTGGGCCCAAAAAGATTATATTGTTGCAGGTATAGATAAGGTCAATCCCCCTTCTATTTCAGGTTCTTGATTGGCTGTCGAGCTGGAGAGCATGGGACCAAGCTATGGATTGCGATGCTGGGGAGTTTTTTTACTTTCTTTCTTCCATATTTGGTTTAGTGCTGTTGTATTCTAGAATTGTGATTTTTTTTTTGTTTCTTTCCTAGGCATATGTATTATGCATCAATCATATATATATATATGTGTGTGTGCTCCAGTTTATTATTTTCCAGTCTTCTGTTATTTCTATTTGTATGGAATAGTATACTTTCTCCATTCCTATTGTTTTTCTTCTGCGGTGTTACTCTTCCAATGAGGGGATAGTTTCCCCATAATCAAACCCATGGTCCTCACTACTAGTCGGCAGCCTCTAGCATTCAAGGAAAGGCGCTTGAGGCCATGTGACAAACTTGGTACGGGGCACCTCTGGGTGGCTTCCAGAACTGGGATGTTACAAAGTGGTATCAAAGTTATTCTATTCCTCATGAATTATTATTTGGAGCCTATAACTAGGGACATTATGGAATAGGTACTTGGTAATAAGATGTGCCTGGGTGTAGATAACCCGTGTACAGGGAAATGCCAATCTACCTCGTTTATTTCCATTTTTCTTGTTTTCAATTTACATTTGATTTGATTTCACTGTTGGGTGATTCACATGTTTTGTGTTGTTACTATTAATGTTATTGAGGTTCTATTTCTGTCCCAATATGATGAGATGAGGGTATTCCATCTCATTTATCATATAGGCACTTGCTAGAAATCGCATGTCATGCATTCTTGCCATGCCATCTAGTATGAATTTGAGATTTCATGTTGTTGTGATAGATGTTGGGTAGAATATACATGATGTATTTATAGATGCCATGATAAGAATATCTGCTATTTGATAGGGTATTGTTTGTGTAAGATTTTTTTAAATGAATGAAAAACTAAGATTATTGACGTGTTATGGGCCCTCATGGACTGGAATTTGTTGGATAATTTCCTTGTTTTCCTTGTTATATCATGTATAAGATGCCAAACATTGATTCGCAAGGATTATGGGCCCTCATAGATCTGAATTTGGAACTTTTAATGTTCGTTTTAGTGATTTTATGGGTTTCGAAGTATTTTTTGAGGCTTATTGTCCAAAAAACCCATAATACAGGGCGTGTATTGTTATGCACATGCCATGTGTTCATCTGTTATGGAAGAAACTATTTTTATTAATTACATTCTGTGTTCTTTATTTACATGCCAAGTAGTCTCTAACCGTGTCATAGGCCGTGTGGGAAGAGACACAGGATTGAGAATATCTTGTGGGAATATGTTGTGTAGCAGTTGTACACACCACATGGTGTTAACCCTTTCCCCACCCGTGTAACTGACAACACAGATAGATAAACCTTAAGCTACACACGCCGCTATAGGATCGAACCCACTGTGTAGTCTGACCCAGGTACATGGCCCTGTCACTGACAACACGGGCTTGGTGAAGCTTGTCTAGTACACGCTGTGTATATCTTGAACACATTGTGTAGTCTTGTCCTTGGAGAGCCATGTGGCTTAACTGTGTAGAAGGACTCGGTTAGGGGAAGAAAATTCAAATACTTGCTGTGTGTTAAGACAACACACCTTGTGTTTGGGGTGTTACATGACTAGTTTAGGCAGGAGTACACACCCATGGGAATGGCCAAAGGGAACATGCTGTGTAGGCATTATACACACCATGTAGTCATGTTTTATAAAATATGAAAGCTTTCTTTCTCATGTTCAATTCCTACGCTTCTAGTTTTCAGTCCATGATAATCTTGATCTAAGGTGTGTCCTTGACCTTGTAGAGTCATGGCATCGAGACGTCCTCTGGTGTGTATTCCAGTTGCCAGGCGGTGATCAGACACCATATATGGATGATGAGGGACTTCCAGCTGATCCTCCTGTCGTGCGAATTTTGGCACCAACCATTATACCTCACATTGGTGTTGATGGGCAGTTTGGGGAGGGCTTTATGAGGATGATGCTGACTTTTCAGGGAGCATCGCCTCCTACTTCGTCGATGGGAGAATTGACGCAGGTCATTCAACAGCAGCATCCCCCCACTTTCTTAGGGTATGGAGGACCCTAGGCTGTAGAGTAATGGCTAGAAGCAACATAGATTATTTTTGTGCATCTAGAGATACCACAAGAGAGGAGGGTGATTCTCGCTACCTATATACTTCAAGACTCCACCAAGAGGTGGTGGGATGTGATCTCATAGGCAGGACACCTGAAGAAAATGTCTTGGGATGAGTTTCAGTGTATCTTCTATGATACTTCTATTCGGAGACCTTGAGGGCCGATCGAGCCTGAGAGTTCATGATTATGGAATATGGTACTCTTTCTATTATGGAGTATTCCTATCGCTTCACAGAGCTGCAAAATTTCACACATATTCCAAGAGGTGATGAGTTGTTCCTTTCACAGAAGATTATGGATGCTATGAGGGACGACATCTGATCTTAGGTGAAAATATTCAGGTTGACTTCGTTATCCTCTATCGTCAACTTGGCGCTAATCATGGATCATAATATGAAGGATTCTGGAAATGTGCGCCAGGGAGGTTTGGCATCCCGAGTTAGTATTCCTCCTATTAATAGCAGGAACCACCATAGAGAGACTTCGCGAGGAGATCAGAGTAGGCGGGATGCATCTTCTGGTTTCCATGTGGTGTGATACTTGTGCAGAAAAAGTAGTCTTACAAGGCCAAATTTTTCAAGAGACCCAGTGGAGTGATGATATTGCGGCAAGATGGGTCATCTTCAGCACTTCTATTAGATCTTCTCACCAGAGGCTGGTGACATGAGTTCTTCTATAACTTTTCGTGCAGGTTAAACACCACCAGTTTCTCTCCAGTCTAGGAACTGGAGTCCATATGGCCGTTCGGGCTGAGGTGTAGGTTGTGCCTAGGGTGGCCAGTCGCCAGTCTTTCAGCGACATGATGGTGGATCTGCTCAGAGTGGTCAGGCAGGGTCACAAGGCTATGACATAGGCCAGACATTTGAATTGGAGCAAACCCAACAGGAGTAGGATCCCAAACCCTCTAAGGTTAGAGGTATGATCTTAGTAGCCTCAATTTTAGCTTCTACTCATTTTGGTACAAGATCTTCGTAAATCTATATATCTGTTGCTATTGTGGAGGGCCTTGGGCTCTACATATTTTTTTCTACTGATATCTTAATGATAGACACTCTGTTGGAGACTAGAATGGTGAGTGTACATCAATTCACGGAGTGACCTCTAGAGGTAGGTGGGAGTATCTTCTTATGGGACATCGATGTCCTAGAAATGAAATAAAATGATGTCATTCTCGGGAAGGACTGGTTAGTTCCCTTCTAGGTAGTCATCGATTGTTAACGCCATAGGGTGATCTTCGTATCACCAGAGGGTGGATCTTTCCTTCATATGGGAGAATGGGATGTCAACGCGAGTATAGAAGGACCCGATAATCATGGTTTGGGAGGAGTTATAGCCTAGATTTCTAGTCTATATCAGGATGACCAAGGGACTTCTTAGTTATACTTTCCTTTAGTGGTGGATCGTTTCAGGGATGTCTTTCCAGATGAATTTTCAGGTATTCTTATGTAGCGTGAGATAGACTTTTCTCATGAGCTTGTGAAAGTGGAGGAACCACTGTCCATTTATCCTTATAGGATGGATAAAACTGAGTTGCAGGACCTCATGAAATAGTTGGAAGATTTGTAGGCAAAGGGTTTCATCCGACCCAGTACTTCTCCTTGGTAATCGCTTGTCTTGTTTGTGAAAAAGGCGAACTGTACCCTTATAATTTGATTGGACTATCGGAAGTGGAAACCGTTGACCGTTAAGAAACTATAACCTTTTCCAAGGATTGAAGATATCTTTTATAAGCTTTGAGGAGATCGGGTGTTCTCAAAGATTTACATTTGGTCCGGTTACCATCAGTTGCATGTTAGACCATATGATATACCTCTTACAGCCTTTCAGGGGAGGTATGGTCTATAAGATTATATGGTTATGTCATTCGGTCTCACGAATGTGCCTGAAATTTTCATGGAACTGATGAACCGAGTGTTCCATCCATACTTGGACTCTTTGGTAGTGGTCTTCATGGACGATATTTAGGTGTAATCTCACACTCAGCATGACTATTCCGCACAACTTGAGATTGTTTTCAGTACACTAAGAGCGCATCAGTTATATTTGATGCTTTCAAAATGCCACTTCCTGATGGACCAGATTCACTTATTGGGTCATGTTATCTCAGAGAAAAGAGTATTTGTAGACCTAAAGAATGTGAGAGTAGTAGTTTCCTAGGAGAATCTAAAGAATGTTTTTAAGGTACGAAGCTTTCTAGGGCTGGCTGGATACTACAGACACTTCATACTAGACTTTTCGTGTTGGGAAGCACCACTGAAGGGTTTGACTAAGAATGGTGAAAAGTTCTTGTGGTCAGATTCTTGTGAGTCAGCCTTTCCAGAGTTGAAATGGATATTGACTTTAGCATTGATACTAGTCTTTCTAGAGATGGGAAATAGCAATACTGTTTACTGCGATTCATCGAGTATCGGGATCAGAGATGTGCTTATGTAGGGAGAAGGAGTCATTGCATACATGTCTCGACAGTTGAGGCCACATGAGTGGAATTTCCCGATGCATGATCTCAAGTTGTAGCAGTTGTTAATTCCTTACGTTTTTGGAGACACTATTTGTTGGGATATAATTTTGTGGTTTTCACTGACCACAAAATTCTCAAGTAAATCTTCACTCAGCATGATCTGATTTTGAGACAGCGAAGGTGGGTTGAGTATCTTCAGTCCTTTTATTTCGAGCATTCCTATACGATTGTGATAGGCAATGCAGTGGCTAATGCACTGAGCAGGAGGACTCAGATACAGGTAGTTTAGGAGGCCGGTAGTGAGAGAAAGCTTATGTCTATGATATCTGAGATTCATTTGTAGGTTCATGACATACAAGGGTAGACGTTTATTTATTATGTATATATTACCTCTACTTAGGGGTGAAATTTCGGCCCGGCCCGGATAGGGCCGGGCTGGGCCAGGCCTGCAATGCAAAGAGTCGGGCAGCTGACAACTATTCGGGTCGGGCCGGGCCGGCCCGAACAACCCCATGTGGCGGCCTGAGCCCGGCCTCGGGCCAACCCAAACCATCGGGTCAGATCTGGATTTTTCGGGTCGGGCCGGACTTTTTTGAGTCGGGCCATGGTGGGCTTTTATTTTTTTCAAAATAAATGTTTCTTTTAATTTTTTTTATGTAAACATTTTTTTAACATTTATTTAAGACATTTCGTTAAATTTATTTTTAATATATATATATATATAATTTGAAAATTGAAGAAAAATAATGAGGGGTGCGTAGCTATGGTGGGTGAGTTTAAAGCCTTATTATTTAGAAGTTTTTCTATCAATTATTTAAAACATTTTTTATATTTATTTTTTTAACTTATTTATAATTTTTAAGAATTTGTTAATATTTTTTATTTAAACATTTTTATTTAAACCATTTTTTTACGTCTGTTTAAAATGATTTTTTACATTTATTTATAAATGATTAATTTAAAACATATTGGATTTTTTTAAACCCATTCTTTTTATAAGTATTTTTTAAAACATTTAACTTTTTTTCATATTTTAATGTAAAAAGTATTCTTCAAGTGTTTGTTTTAGAAAAATTAATTTAAAATTTTGTTTTAAAATCTTTTTTAAACATTTTTATTTAATCCTTTATTTAAACCATTTTTTAACACTTGTTTAAGACATTTTTTTACATTTATTTTTATACGTTTAATTTAAAACGTTTTTTTGAACCTATATTTTTTACATGTATTTTTTTTAATGTTTAACACATTTTATGTAAAAACAATTTACAGTGGGTGGATATGTTATTTTTTTCTAAATAGATTTATACATGTCTGTCAATTTATATATATTATGTAAAAATTAAAAATAATTAATGAGTTGTTGGGGGGTGTGCAGTAGTGGGTGGTGGGTTTAAATTGTTGTTATTTAATCGTTTTTTATCATTTACTTTAAATGTTTTTTAAATTTATTTTTTAAACTTATTTATGAAAAGTATTATTAAGCATTTGTTTAATTTAAAACATTTTTTTAAATGTTTTTTAATTTTTTTGTTGGGTAGGGCCAACCCAGCCCCATCAGAACTAAAATTACACCCATAGCGGGTGAACATCAGTGGGTGAGTTAATTTTTTTGTAAATAGATTTTTATATGTATATATAATATATATAATATATGCAAGTTTTATCATATTTTAAAAAATTAATGAGGTTGGGGGTGTGCGAATATCATTTGGTGAGTAGTTATTTTTTTGTTAATATATAATAAGTTATTATATATATATATATAATTTGAGAAAATTGTAAAAAATAATTAGTGGTTGGGGGGTGCACTGTAGTGGGCGGGTTAATTTTTTTTATAAATAAATTTATACATAATATATGCAAGTAGCAACATATTTAAAAAAATTAATGAGTTTGGGGGACATGCACGAACATCATTAGGTGAGTGTGTTATTTTTTTGTTAATATAAAATAAGTTATTATATAATTTTAAATCATTGGATCACACACACGTATATTATTAATGGATTTTTAAAAGCCACAATTAATTGATATATATTATTAATAGCTTTGTATATATAATTTTAATGGATTTGTTTATATATATATATATTATCATATAAGTGATATATATATATATATATTATTAGTAGATTTTTTATATATATATATATATAATATGCAATATTGATCATATTTTTAAAAAATTAGTGTGGTAGGGGGGGTGCGCGAATATCATTGGGTTAGTGTGTTATTTTTTATTAATATATAATAAGATATTATATATATATATAATGTTAAATAATTGATATATATATATATATAATATGAGAAAATTATAAAAATAATAATCAGGGGTTGGGGGCTCCATCGTAGTGAGTGAGTTAAATTTTTTTCAAAATAGATTTATATATGTATAGTATATATAATATATGCATGTTGCAACATACTTAAAAAAATTAATGAAGTTAGGGGACTTGCACGAACATCATTAGGTGAGTGTGTTATTTTTTTATTAATATACAACAAGTTATTATATATATATAATATAAAATCATTGATATATATATATATATTTACTAATAGCATTGTTTATATATAAATTATATTAAATCATATACATATACATATAAACACACACACACACACACATATTATTATTGGATTTTTAAAAGCCACAATTAATTTATATATATTATTAATAGCTTTATTTATAATATTAATGGCTTTGTTTATATATATATATATATTAAAAAATCAGTGATATATATATATATATATATTATTAGTAGATTTTTTTATATATATACATATAAATAATATGCCAGTTTCATCATATTTAAAAAAAATTAGTGAGGTTGGGGGTGTGCGTGAACATCATTGGGTGAGTGTTATTTATTTTATTAATATATTAAAAGTTATTATATATATATAATGTTAAATGACTGATATATATATATAATATGAGATAATTATAAAAATAATAATTAGGGGTTGGGTGGTGCGTCGTAGTGGGTGAGTTATTGTTTTTTCTAAATAGATTTATATATGTATAGTATATATAATATATGCATGTTGCAACATACTTAAAAAAATTAATGAATTTGAGAGACTTGAACAAACATTATTAGGTCAGTGTGTTATTTTTTTATTATTATACAACAAGTTATTATATATGTATAATATAAAATCATTGATAAATATATATATATATATTAATAGCTTTGTTCATATATATATTATATTAAATCGTATACATATACACATACATATACATATACATATACATATATATATATATTATTAATGGATTTTTAGAAACCACACTTAATTGATATATATTATTAATGGCTTTGTTTATATATATACACTATTATATATATAATTATATGTCGTTGTATATATATATTTATACACACATTATAATTATATATAATAATAATTATATGTATATATATAATATTATTTTTTGTTAATATATAATGATATATGCACATATATATAGAAAAATACACACACACACACACACACATATATATATAGATACATATATAGATAAATATATATGTATACATATACAAGTATATATATAGGTATATATATATATGTATGTATATATGTATATACACACACATATATATATAGATATGAATATATGTATATATAAATATATATATATATATATATATATATATATATATATATTGGCTGGAATTTATTTTACAGGCGTAGTGCCTGGACCAGTTGGTCTAGGCGCAACCTTGGGACCTCATGGTAGGGGGATCGAATCCCCCTACAAGCAGTTTCCCTGTTAATTTTTTTACAGTAGGCGGGCTTCGCACGGGCTGGGCTTCACGCGGGCCAGCGGGCCAGGCTTTTTCGGGTCGGCCCGGCCTGACCCGCCGGTCTTCTTGGAAAGCCCCAGGCCTGACCCGCTGAACCTACGACCTAAGCCCGGCTGGGCCCGATGCGAGCTTTGTCGGGTCGGGACTGTTGGGCTTTCGGGCCACCGGGCCAAAATTACACCCTTACCTCTACTCTTCTTGAACGAGTGCGAATGATGCAGCTATTAGATTTAAAATCTGTAGTCCTGCAGGAGAGCGCGTCCTGAGAGGACCCTATTCCTGGATGGACCATTGGCGAGGATGAGATCTTGCGTTTCCAGGGGCACGTATGGGTGCCAGAAAATATACGTGAGTAGCTGATGTGGGACTTTCATTCCTCAGTTTGTGATGTTCATCCTAGAATCCCCAAGTTGAATCGTGATCTACACCATTAGTATTGGTGGAATGGATAGAAGAAAGATGTTGTTTATTTTGTCATGTGGTGTTCCACCTATTAGCAGGTGAAGGCGGAGCATCTATGGGCAAAAGGGCTTTCACAGCAGTTATTCATTCCCTAGCAGAAGTGGAATGATGTCGCAATGGATTTCATGACTATTTTGTTGAGGTTCCCTTGAGGGATTGAAGCAGTTTGTGTTGTCTTTGATAGACTCATGAAGGTTTATCACTTGTGGATGATCAAGGAGTCCTTCAGTGTTGATGAGCCAGGGTGGTCGTACATCCGGGATATTTTTAACATACATGGGGTTCTACACTCCATTATTTCAGACAGATATGCTCGTTTTACTTCTAGGGTTTGGCAGGGGCTTCAGAAGGCGTTGGTTACACATGTACTTTTGAGTACAACTTACCACCCCCAGATAGATGTCCAATCTGAGTGTACGATTCAGGTTCATGAAAACATGCTCCGAGCAGGCATATTGGATTTTGGAGGTTATTGGGAGAATCACATACCTCTTCTGTAGTTTTCCTACAATAATAGTTTTTAAACAACTATTCAGATGTCACCTTATGAGGCTTTGTACTATAGGCCATGCAGATCACCCTTATATTGGCTAGAGGTTGGAGAGGCAGCTTTGTTGGGACCACTTCTTGTTCAGGAGACCACATACTAGATAGAGTTGATTTGGAAGAGTATGACTACTATGCAATCTTGACAAAAGTTTTATACAGATCAGCAGAGACGACCTCTGGAGTTCGAGGTCGAGGATCAGGTTTTCCTGCATGTCATGCCAAGGTTGGGAAAAAATATGATTAAGAGAGAGGTTAATATTTCAATGAGGTATGTTGGGATGTTTGAGGTGTTGGAGAGATGTTGGTTGGTTTCCAACTAGTTGCAGTTACCTCAGAGGTACCAGTCATGCATGACGTTTTTCACTTTTCTCAGCTCCGACATTACTTTTCAAACCTGTCTCATGTCTTTCAACCAGATGAGGTTGAGAACAAAGTGGATGCATCATTCAAGGAGAATCATATCCAGATTGTTGATAAAAGTAAAATGGTTCTTCTTGGCCTGTCTGTTCCCTTTGTATAAGTGCAATGGCATCATGGACGGGTACAAGACGAGACTTGGGAGAGGGAGGCTGATGTACGAGCACAGTGGCCAGAACAGTTCATGGTTTCTTCATCAAAACCATTCTAGGGAACTTTGGGGACGAATATCATTAAGGGGGAAGTTTGTAAGAACCCAGATCTTATTTCTTGCTATGTTTTCTTTTTCTGGTCATTTTTGAGAAAAAGAGGAATTTCTAGAATTTTTTGAAGTACACGCCGTGTAATTTATGAGTACATGCCATGTATTGCTTTTCCACAGGAGGACGTGTTCTGGCCGTTTAATGTCCACACACACAGCCATGTTGGGTGACCTGGAGGCTGCCTAATGCAGAGTAAGGAAAAGGCATGTACAGATCATGTACTTAAAAAGTACACACCATGAATTTTTTTCATCAAACGCACTGGGGTCATGTCTAATCACCAGAAAGCTCTCCTTCAGGCTCTCATTCGACTGAGAGTGTCGCATGACTATAGATCATCGATGAACCCCCCGAGCGAGCATCCGTCCTCCAAAGCAAACACAGTCGGTTGTGTTGGAATCACATCAGGGAGTTCCCATTTCTCCTAGAGCACCATCTTATGTTTTTCTCCTCTCTCGTGAGATATCGTGGATTGAACGTTTTAGAAATTATTGTAGATCTACCACATTCTAGGTCGATCCAAGGGCCGATGCTAGAGTATATTGATCTCCCAACACCTAAGTAGTTGTTTTGTGCCTTTACGTTGAATGTCTTTGAGTTATATGTTCAATTTTGGCCAATACCCTTAATTGGGGTATTGTGTGTTTACCGTGTTACCCCTGTTAATTGCCTTCCATGCTTGTTTTCCTGAGTAGAGGTTATTCGGATATGAATACTGTTTATTGCTATGTTTTGGATGTGGTTTCTCATGCATGTTTTGTTTACGACCGTTTGGTCCTGCTTAACCTTTTTGGCCACCTTGCCTATTTTCCCATTCCTAGTGTTGTTGGGTGGAGTGTTTGTTTTCTAAAATGCTTGATATGATGTAGACTGATTGTCCAAGTAGTTCTTGAGGTTTACTTTGGCTGTATTTAATTTTGATGCTCGTTGACTTACATAGGGCCTTGAGAACCTGGTGTAGTAGACTATAAATGGGATTGACCGAGTGAGCTCCATAGAGAGTCTTTGAGAACTTTAGGATATAAGGGGAATTTACCGAGTGAGATTCCTCAATGAGTCTTGAACTATTTTAGACAATAAGGGGAATTGACCGAGGGAGGTTCCTCAAGAAGTGTTTGAACCATTTTCGACTATAAGGGAATTGAATGAGTGAGCTTCCTTAGAGAGTCATTTACCACTTAGTGCGATAATGGGAATTGACCGTGTGAGCTTCCTCAAAGAGTCCTTGACTACCTTAGACTATTAGGGGAATTGACTGTGTGAGCTTCCTCAGAGAGTCTTGAATCAATTTTGATTATAAGGGGAATTGAACGTGAGTTATTCCTTATATAGTATTTATATATTCTAATGACTGATCCAGAGGGGATAGGCTGCGTGTACTTACTAGAGGGTTGCCTTGCATGATTAGCTTCTTATTTGTTATTTTGAACTATTTATTGCTGAGTACTTTCTTGTTTACTGCATATTTTCTTATTACCAGCAATATTTATTCACTGATTGTTAGTAATAGATCACTGGGAGGTTATATAATGGGATTTAGTCTCACACCCTATTTGGGTCATGCTTTTGGGCCCAAACAGATTATATTGTTGCAGGTATAGATAAGGGCAAGCGCTTTTCTACTTCAGGTTCTTGATTGACTGTGGAGCTGGAGAGCATGGGACCACGCAATTGCTTTCGATACAGAGGAGTTTTTTTACTTACTTTATTATGTATTTGGTTTTGTACTGTTGTATTCCGGCATTGTGATTTGATTGGCTGGTTTCCTAGAAATATGTTTCATGAATCATTCATATATATATGTGTGTGTGTGTGTGCTCAAGTTTATTATTTTCCAATCATCTATTGTTTCTTTTTGTATGGATTATTAATGCTTCCGAAATTGATATTGTTTTTCTTCCACTGTGTTACTATACCGATTAGTGCATAGATTCCCCACTATCTCACCCAAGGCCCTCGCTGCTAGTCGGCAGCCTTTGGCGTTCGGGGAAATGTGCTTGAGGCCATGTGACTAACGGTGTATGGGGAACCTCTAGGTGGATTCGGGAACCAGGATGTTACAGGAAAATATATCAAGAATATATATCTGTGAATAACCACAAGCCATTATAGCCCTTTACACACATATATGGGGAAAACTATCTGATGTGCCTACCAGCAAAAGTAAATACCAAGAGAAGAGATTCGAGGAAAAGGGGATATTCAGCCATCCATCCTCCAACTAGAATGATGGTGAAAACACCCCCAACAAGGGTCAAGATCCTCGGAGTGTCATTTAACCTAACTGATGGGGTGTAGTAGAGTATAGGAACACAAAAAGTACAAAATATACTATAGATCACAACCACACTATGGGCATTACATAGTCTTAGACTCAACTGCAGCTAATGTCTCTCGAACACACTACTGCCACTTCATGGACTACGTATCCTATAAACACACAACCATTTAAAGAGCTTTAATACATTACTTAATTCCATTTTTTGAAGTTTCACTTTAGGTTAAATAATTATTTAATCATTAATTAACCATTAATTATTTCCACCTTATATTTCATTAGCATCACACCCAACGTTCATTGTTCCTTCATGTTACACCCACAACATTTCACCCCAGCAATCTCAAACACTATGGGTTAACATAATTTATTCAATTATTCATTTACAACATTACTTTCCCATATTCCTAGGAATTGTAGAAAAAAATTATATGCTACTAAAAATAATAGGGATCAATACAGTTAGTAGAAAACTAACTGTCGAGTCTTTACCGCCTATCGGAAGAGCTTAGACCCATCCTCCCTTGATAAGCTAAACACAAAAAGAACATGGCATGCCCCATACATCGTTTCCCCTTTCAGAAGAAGGGTATGCAAGGGTAGATGCCTTGAGTAGTAGGGAAAGTAATGCCGAGAAACAACCAAAAGAATAAGTATAATCCAAACATTCACATCCAACCCATTTCATACTCCCTGGTGTCATCCCCAACACCCACATGCATAAACCGATGCATCCTGCCACTCTAGGCAGTTACTGCTACCACAACCCATAGGCCTCTATGCCCCACACATATCACAATATCCATCTAGGATCACATCAAAATCACATGCCGTAGGAAAAAAACATCACATCAATTGGGATCTTGGCCCTTAAACAAGTAAGAGGGTAACTCAGAACCCTTCAAGGAATTATCTTTTATCAATGGGCTAGTTCATTAACAAATTTTGGATTAACATAATTATTATTTGTAGGTTCCAAATTCAGTAAACCTAACCAATAAGCTATCACATATAAATAAACATGCTTATTGCACCATCATTATTAACATCAAATTAAATCAAGAAGAACCAGATTCATCTACATGCCTCTTTATCTTTTTCTAAAAAAATACCTATTAATTCCGACATTACATTCAATACTAATTTACATTAAGAAAAAAATCAAAACAAAACAAGCATAGATATCAAACTATCTAGAAAAACAAGATTCAATAACATACGATCGATATCAATTTATTTTTATGGTTTAAATATTTATTAGGTCAATTCCATTATGATCTAGTGGGCTAAAATATGATAACTATATAGTTTCACATAAAATAAAAGAGAAGCAATGAATCTCCTTCCTCAAATGGTTCTTGATGTTCTTTATACAAGAACAATCCACCAAATATATCATGATCGCCTCATCTCGTGACAACTACATCTACCCGAGGATTCCACGGTACAACTGCATGAACCAGAACACTAGAAAACTCCATTAGATAATGGAGGTCACATACCATATCATGGAAAGGAGTAATAAGATAAGATTAACCAAAAAGAACCATCATAATGCAAACCTTATTTTGTTGAAGGATCGACCCTTGTTCCCTACACTAAAGCAGGGGTTGCACATGCAGCCGGAATATCTTCAAGGGAAAAAAGATCTAAGGATTAAGGTTCGATCACACCGATCTTATGGGAAGAAGGAAAGGTTCAAGTGTCTCAAAAAAGGTAGAGCATGGAGGAAGAACAAGGAAGATATATTGACCCTTTAAAATATTTAATAGAGAATTAGTTTAAGATATGCTGGATTATTCATTAAAAGAGGATCACATTAAACCACACATTCGCCTAAGTAAAGACATACAATGCCTTAGGAAAATTAATATAGGAGTTATGAGATTTTATTTGGCCTTAAATCCCTTAATCCAAGGATTCAAATGCATTTTAGGTCAATGAAAATGTCATAGGGGTGAAATAGTAGGAAGATGGAAACACTCTTCACAGTCCTAGTTATACGCCTACAAATTCTGAAAGCACTGTACATGATTCTAGAAACACTGTACACTCATCAATCTTGGACTCACCAACCATGGTCTCACCGATCCAGGAAACACTATTCATAGAATGAATCCTTGATCATGGACTCACAAATCATAGTACTGTTCATAGAATGACTCATTGATCCCAGACTCACCAATCGTGGTACTATTCAAAGAATGAATCACTGATCATGGACCCACTGATCTTGGACTCATAGATCCTTATAATATTCACAAAATGAATCACCATTCCTAGAATCACCAATCTTGGTGCTGTTCATAGAATGACTCACTAATCCTGGACTCACCAATCCAGGTACTATTCATAGAATGACTCACCGATCCGAGACTCACCGAACATGGAACTGTTTACAGAATGACTCACCGATCCTAGACTCATCGATCCTAGTACTGTTCATAGAATGACTCACTGATCCTGGAATCACTAATCTTGGTCCCGTTCATAGAATGACTCATGGATCCTGGAGTCACCGATCCTGGCACTGTTCATAGAATGAATCACTGATCCTGGACTCACGGATCCTGGTACGAATGACTCACTGATCCTGGACTCACCGATCCTAGACTCACTGATCATGGTTCTATTCAATGAAAGACAGACAGATCTGATGGTTCTGTCCGCAGAATGACAAACCGATCTGATGGTACTATTCACATCAGTCTCATAGATGGAACTGTTCACATCGATGTCACCAAAGGAACTGGTCTTATTAGTGTCACTGATGGAACTCTTCACATCAGTCTCATCGATCGAACTGTTCACATCTGTCTCACCGATGAAACTCTTTACAGAATTGGAATAAAATGGAAATGTATTGGTGATAATTCACCTCAATCGCCATGAAACCTCAGAAAATGTATGTTCATAGAGGAATGGACCAGAGGGGTTCCTTCCATAATAGAGATATAATTAATATGCACACATCATGATCATTTGAAAGAGGTACATATCAACTAGTCAGAGTACATTACCTTGTATTACACTAGAGTTTACATATGATGTTTACACTCAAAAACACCATGTACACCCAATATAGAAGTTGATGGTATATAATTCACAACTACACACCATGTATATCCTTGCCATATGTCATGTACTTTCACATACTAATATCCTCCTCTTGATAATTCAAACAACTATATATTTTTTCACATACTGATAGTGAAAGAATGTGAAATTTGAGTTTACCTATGTACATTCGCTTTACATTCAATAGATATGATGTATTTTATTTTTCTATATATAAATGGGTAGGCCTCTGAATACAAGGTTGGTTATTCTAAGGGGAGGTTCTACCACTCTATATAATCAATCATCCCCCAATGTTATTATGTTTTTTCCTTTTATTTTTACTTTTGTTTCTTTATTTTCTCTCTTTCCACATTGTTCTCATCTATTATCCATGGGAAGGATTTATTTTAGACTCAATAATTACACCATTACTATGCTCACAATAAACTATGTCTTCTATAAAAATATTATAATGAGATTGTGGGTGTGTTTTTACTGAAATTTTTAGGTGTTTTCAACTATTTGGATTACTATTTATTAATTAAATTAATGATTTTAATTACTATATTCAATAATTTTATAATGCTAGACCTAGAATAATAAAAGTAGGGATAACCAAAGTAATTAATGTTGGTTATTCCATGTATAAGGGATGATTCCATGGGCAATGTATCATTAGGGTTTGGGAAAAAATATGTTTTTATAAAATTGAATACTAAAAAAGGGATTATTCTTAAATAATGAAGTTAATAAATATCGAAAAATCAATTCACGGAAAAATGGAATCTAATTTATAAATTTATCAATATTTAATGGCATTAAAAATGATTTTATAGATAAAATAATTTCAAATTGCAACAAATGTCACATTTTTATATGTTTTTTATATGACCTTTTTCAGTTCTTTTTCATATAATGCTTTATTTTTTTAATATATATTTTTTCCAATTTTTTCTCACCATTTCATCCCTTAGATAACTAGATGAAACTTGTTAACTAGTGACTATGTCATCTTTAATTCTATATGTAGGTCATCCCTGATACTTTTCTTCTATTGCAGATTGAGGAAAAATAATTTTTTCATGACTTGTGATGAGTATGGTAAAAATTCAGGATTATTTGTTAGGGAATAATCCTCAGAATGAGTTTTGAGTAGAAAAATAAATAATTCATGTTATTATTTTCAATTTTATTATTCTTCATCTTAAGTTCATAAATATGACTTCGAAATGTATAATTCTTCCACTGGAGGTTGGTATACTTCGTCTGGAGAGGGTTTTTATTTTCATGATTAAATGATGTGGTACTCATAACTAGAACAAAGCAAACCAGAAATCGATGAGTTACATTAAAAGGAATACCCATTTAAAATATTTAACATTCCTTCTTCTAAAATTATTTCTCTATTATAAGATCATAATTTAAATAATGAATTATATTTTATGATGGTTTATTTCACCAAATTCAAATAAGACTAACCCAAAAGGTTGGGAACATATCCTACATTGGATGAACCAATTTTGGAGAAAATTAATAGTATTAATGACCTATTAAATTTCCATAAGTCCCCTAACATGCCATCAGATGAGGGAAACTGTTATGATGAAACTCATAAATATTTGGTATCAAAATTCTCTCCAATTTATTTAACTTTTATAAAAAATGAAAATGGTGATACATTAAACTATTATGAAACAAAAATTAAACATATATTAAATTATAATACCTCATTAGACTCTTTTCTTATCCTATTTGAATTCGTTGAATTTTTTAGTACTAGATTGCGGAGAAGGAAAAAAATTGGACCCATATATCGTATTCCCACATCCCTTAATTCATGATGACGATTCAACCAAAATTCGAAGGGAAATGGATTGAAATGGGTTAAGAAATGTCTGTTGACCTTCGACATCTTATATACATCGATTAGGGAAACTATATAATACCATTATTCCCTACCTGAAATCATGGAACTCACTTATAAGAGGAAGGATCCAAACCCATGTTCTGGATCATTGAGATGAATCCAAACCAATTACAAGTATGATTCATAAACACTATGTGGATATAAATACCCTAAATAAAAAAAATATTAAGTGGAAACCTAGGTTCCCTTCCTCTATCTCCCTCTATCCCTCCCTCCCTCTACCCCCTATCACCCTCAGTCTCTCTCTCCTTATCTATCAATCCCTCTACCTCCTCCCTCCCCTCCCTATCCCTCCCTATCTCTCTAAATATATATATATCTCTTATTTCATTAATTTATTTTTTAAATTAACATTAATCGTGTATATATTCATTATATATCATGTATATTTATTTTGTTATTTACCTTATATTTTGTTTAAAAAAGTGTGAGTATGAAAATGAAATACTAATGAATGAAATTAATTAATAATATTATGTATTTGTTTCCAGATTTATTTTAGCATTAGAATAGCTTATTTAATTTTTGTAAATAATGGTTAATTAAGAAAACATCGATGAAAATTTTTATAATGGAAGGGTAACTGAGGGAATATGAGATTTTTTTGTTTTAATCCCTCAATATCATTTAATAGAACATGGTTCGTTACAATTCTATTGATTTTTTAAATAGTGTCTGATATGTTATTATATATAAAAATTTAAAAATAAAGAAAAACTCTGATCATGATGTCTCACTTTAAACGATCACTACCTATATTCCAAAAAAATCAAGGGTTGGATCCTATTAAATTATTATATCATCATATTTTTCATTTAAATAATACAAATAATTGTGTATTTTAGTGTATTCGATTAATTTAAAAACGGTTTATTTTTTATTAAAAATATATTAAAATTAAAAATAAAATAAAACCCATTATGGGTTTGGCTCAAGTGTTATTGTTGCAGTCCATGATCATAAATTCCCATGTTTGATTCATTACATCCAACTCAGTCCATCATTTCTATATTAAATAAAAGAATACATTATGTATGACTCTATAAATAATTTATCATGTGTTAAAATTTTTATAACATTTATAATAATATAAGAATATTATCTCACCAAATGGTGCAGTTTGGATGGTGTCAAGTTTCTCCACTCGGGGTCCAAATGACTCAGGTTCATGTTCTTACAGTATCACCTACTTCATCCCTCATTCAAAAAATAATACCACACACCATGTATAGTTTATTAAATCATTTATATGATTATTATTGAATAAAATTATAATAAAACATTATAATTAAAAATGTCACCCAAGTGGTTGTGGGGGATCAATGGGATTAAATCATTCACCAATTGAATCCTCTCCCAGAGTAGTATGGAAAGAATTATTTCTCCTTTTTAGATAATATAACAGAAATCATGTATCTTTATATACATTATGTGGTTATATGGATATATATATATATATATCAATATAAAAACTATATAATAAAATATAGAAGAACAAAAAATATATCAAAAAATAAATAAATAACTTTTGTAAAAATAATTATAAATGACATGTGACCATGTATAAAAACCAAAAACAAAGTCATTAAAACTCTGTCCTTCTTTATTCAGAAGGTACTCATGACTTATCCCACTACACCCAGTGTTCTTATTTCATCTTAAGGAATCCACCACTGGCCATCCTCTAAGTAGTTCATTCATGAGGGTTTTAACTTTAAATAAATTTCAATATATTCATGGAACCAATTATGTGTTTCTACGACCCTTGTTTAAATGTTTCCATAAAAAATTACGTTATTTTGGATTTGGTGTATTATTTCAAAAACGAAAGAGCACACATGAACACCCATGTCTGTTTTTCACATAGACTGTTCAATTTCCCCTTCCCTGGTAGAGAGAATTAATGAACTTTAAACTATATAGCATGAGTTTCTATTTTCTATCAAATGACATGTGTGTTTAGTACATACCATTTACATTGATATTACATGAACACAATGTGTTGAGGGAGGTCCCTAGATCACACAGTTTTCTAGAAATCATAGAATACATACTGTGTACTTTATATAATGTGTCTTGTACTCTTCCAAATCTAACATTAGTCCATTTTATTATTCTTATACTAATATATTTTGACAATAATTTTGGTTGATATGGATTGATCATACAATAATAACCAGTCCATCCTAGAGGAGTCATCCACCCCCTGATGAGTCTTCTTTGAGACACCATAGGATCTACTAGGAGTACACATTCTGGAATCACAACCACTAAATTTGAGTATTTTTACCTTTCATGATTCTTTCCATGAAATAATTATTTACACCTTTTGATACCATAATAGAATTCACACAAATGACTCCCCTAACTTCCAATATTTTTGATCGCTCTACTTGTGTAGGATTGAAGAGGCGATGAACAGTCCAATGGATCCTTTGTCCCTCAGCCCCATCGATGCCTCATTTTTTTATGATCAATACCCTACCAGTGATAGAATATCTTGTTTATAACAATATATGGTCCATTTAACCAGTGATTTCAATACTATTATCATTATATAAGAGATTATACTCTTAGAGATTTTCTAATAAAGAAAAATCTACACCTATCAAATCATATTTCTATAGAATTATATTTTTAAATTTCATCGATTACTTTTTTAGTTTATTGTGTCATTTAATATTTAGGGGATGATGTATTAGGAGAAACCGAGTGGAAATATAACCCCAGTGTGATCCCATATAGTAGGTTGACAGTTTTATCTCAAAATTAATGAGTTTTGTTGAGGGTGTGCATTTTAGCCCAATCAATGCACTCCAACCCTTATTGGGACTCTTACTTGAACCAACCACTATACATAGAAATTATGTTGAGTGAGCTTGATGAGGATGATGTCTTGTAAACTACTACTTCAAAGAAGATCACACTAATCATCTCATACCCCCATCACCTCATTCAATAACGATTCGTCACCATCCTATTTCCATTTAATAACAAGTTGTTTTGGGTATGACAATGGAGATAACTTAATGCACATAACTACATCACTAACCAGACATCCCCTACCTCACCAAATTTAATTTCCATACCATTTAGATTGAATACTATGGATACATGAACATTTGTTTTTATACCAACAAGATAGTGCACCAATTCATAGTTATTGATCCCTCTCTTCTATACAACCTACTATTTTCTCCTGAGTGGATGGACTATCTCATCATTATTCACATGGGTATGGTTAAAATTTTTGGGAGAAACTACATACTCATTTAATATTTACCAATGCCTACTTAGGTGAATGAAATACCTACTTCACCTAATAGTTTTTATACTCTAGTACATCCACCTTATCCACGTATAAAACCATTACCTCTAACCACCACTAATATTTTAACTTCACACATGTCCACAACTAAACCAACACTTAGACACTTGGCTGATCCCTTTTCTCATTTTAAAAAAGACACTATCGTTTTCCCACATGATTAGATATATTGGTTATTTACATACCATCCAGCAGACAAAAGGATTGAACATCAGCATCTAGTAATTTTTATATCACAATAATTAGTAGTTAAGAATGATTCACAACCATCATCGCATCAGGCAATATCATCCTCCACTATATCTAAGGCTTTTGTAGTCATATTTGATAATTTTGGAAGGGCTATTGATGTTTCAGACCATTATAGCTCAACAAAAATCTAGTAGCATGGTGAAGATCTATCATCTCTAGTTCCCACTACTAACTATCATCCTATAGATTGCCTCTTATTTCATATCCCCTCAATTCTATACTCTTCTTTAAATGAGGTCACACTGTAACTGTTTATACCACCTACACTTTATTATATTGTTATGTTTTGGTATTTCGATGTGATAATTGTATTGAATACAACATAAATTCCACTTTGAATTAATAGTTAAATTATTTCTGGAGTTTTATGGAATAATATCTTAATACTTGATGATTACTTCTTACCCACCATCACCCATATTTGTTGATCTCCTCTAATCGAAGGAGTTTTATTTTCATGTATACCTTTCTTTCCATTAATAATTTTTTTTATTCATTACTTCCTATAGTTTGGTATATCATGTGTCTAACCACATAACATTTACCCTACTTGATGTTTCACATGGGAGACCATATTATTTATTAAGTGCGTGGGAGGGACTCTGGCCAATATAATTTTCATTTTCACATTGGCTAATCTTGGATACATAATTTTCTATAACAAATATTTATCATGTTAACTATTCATGAATAATTATGATTATAAATAATAAATACACATGTGTAAATTTTTTAGAATAATTTTTTATTTTTAGTTTTATAATATTTTAAAAATATTTTTTCTATATTTTTTTATTTTAATCAATTTATATTTTAATTGAGAAGTTTAATTATATTTTTTTTATTTTCATTCCCTGGTTGACCATTTTTTATTCCCATTCCCAAGAGTTATTGTAAGCCTTTTTAAATATTCCTTATTTTACCCTCTTTATAAAGAGACTCTTAGGATACGGCTGAATACTATAAGTTTCATATTTTTCATATTGAAACATGACGATTTTGAATCACATTAACATGTATAACTTTTTCAATTGATAAATTTTCACCACATTTGACTTTGACACCTAACCAACATTAAATATTTATGGAAAACCCTAGAACCCTTGAATTGTCTTCACATGAATCCACTTTACAAGAATACTCCCCGTTATTCCCTTAATCATTAGATATTATTTCATGCACTTTTAATTAATAGTTAATGAGATAGATTGATGATACATGGTATAATCAGGCGACCATGCCATGAAGAGAGTTTGGGGGAAGAATCTATTACTTATTTGGGATAAGGTTCAAATTAAAAAAATAAGTATTCTTCTATGGGTCCTCAGTCATATAAAAATGTAGTGAAAAGTGGATTTTTTATTACACTCAATGATCGTTTACAAACCTGAGTAATAAAAGTAGGAAGGGGATATGTTTTATCCATTAGGTTACTAGAGAGGGGGAGTTTATTCATTTAAATTTATATTAAAAATATTTCTTTCTATTGAAATAAATTTTCATCAATTTCAAGACTCAATGTTTAATTTTTGAATGATTACCCACCATCCTTTCACCATGAATTCATCATACCTTAAATCAAGTCCTCATGATTTTTTATTTTTCATTTCTAATTGGAGATTCAAATTTATTACAATCCTCTTTATAGAGTGCCTATTAGAGATTAACCATTACTCTGATTAGATGATCTTGAGTTACAAGGGGATTTTTTTTAGGTGAGGTAGATTATAAATAGTATTAATATTCATAGAAAGTTAAAAATGTGAAAGAAAAATAAGAAATATTATAACTTGAATTATATATTTGGTATAAATGGAAAACATTTAATTTTAATTAGTATTTTTTTAAAAAATAAATTTTATGACATTTTTTTTATAATAATAATTAATCAAATGTTTCCCTATAAGATTATGGACTCAATTTAAATTTGTGTTGAGATTTTTCATAAGGAAAATAAATAGAAATGTGTTGGGTAGTTTGAAGTACTAAAATAGAGAATAATATTTTATTGTATTTTTGACTGAAAAGTCAATTTTTATCAAATATTTATACTTAAATGGTTTAAAAATTTAATTCTTATATATATGAGTCATTGGTTTTTGAATTTATAATAAAATTCTCACATTGAAGAAGTTTTGGAGTAATGTTTGTAACAAAATTATGTTTAGTTAATAATAATAGTCAATGTAAATTTGAAGGAGATATGAAATAAATAGTAAAATTACATTCTTGAGTTCTAGAGTATAGATCCCATGGTTTGTTTACTATAAATCATCTTGTATATTTCCAATATTGATGTTTTTGGGGTAATAGTTGCTACTACATGCCATTTATATTGATGCAACATTCCATATACATTCTGATACTAACAAAAACTATAAATAATTCAATGTCTAGTATTATTTTCAACATATTAGTGACTAATATGATGGAAATAAAATTCAACAAAAGTATATAGTGTGTAATTTATTTTTGTACAAATAAATATGAATTCCTCAAAATTAAGAGTTTTCTATTTTAGGGGAGAGGTGTTTCTACTCTACTAACTCGATCCTCCTGTAATGTATGTTGGTGTTTTCATTTCATTTAGGTTTTATTTTTATTATTTTCTCTCTTTTCCCATTTCTTTCATCTGGTATACTTTTAAGGATTGAGTTAGAACTCAATGTGCTCACCACTACCATTTTCAGGAGAGGCTAAGTGCATTGTTTTGGGGTCATAATGAAATTGTTGGTGTGTTGTAATTGTAGTTTTTGTGTTTTCTAATTATTTAGATTTATATATTATATGTTATATATTTATTTTATGTTCATCTTTTACAAATTTCATTTTAATATACAATGAATGGTTTTTCTAGTGGTAAAAAAATAAATTACAAAGGGAGATCACAGGAAATAGAGAGAGTTTGTTGCAACATTTTTGATTGTTTTTATATTGAAAATTAATTTTTATAGAAATAAATCACTGAAAATAACTATTAAATCATAAGTAATACAACTAATAGTTATCTATATAGGAAGTAATGGTAAAATTAAATCCCTATTGAAATGAAATTTCAGCAATAATTTACGACACTATAGAATAATTTTCATATTAACCTCAACTCAAACTGCATCTGATGGAATAATTTTATCTATTTTCTTTCCTATATATCATATATTATTCTTCTTATACATTCATTTTTTCTTCAATTATTTGATTTAAATTTTATTTTCCCTTATCATTTCACCATTTGTATAGCAAGAAAAAACTCCTTGACTCATGATTTTATCCTCATTAGTTTTTGCCTATGGATTGAACCAAATACTTTTCAACTATATTATAGTGAGGGGAAGTTTTTTTATTACCAATGACGGAAGAAATTAGAATCTCGTAATTTCATCAACCCTTCACATTCTTCATTAGATGAACATTATTAGTTATATCACATTTTTATTCACTTTTTACTAGTAGAATATTTATAGTAAAAAACATTATACAATAACCACTAATTTTTTTGTCTTCTTATAATAGATTATATTAACATCATCTTACCAATATATCATCTCAAATTTCTTTAATATTTTTATTTGATGTTCCTAAAATCATTTTTATTTAACTTTATAATATTGAAAATTATCATTCTCAAAATTTTATATCCTTTTTCATTAGTCATTATAAATAATAATCCCCTCTTAATTATTAATTATATATTAAAAAATCATGGTATTAATCGTAATTTAATTTATCCAAAAAATTATTAAATTAAATATATTTTTATTTATACATTTTTTTATGTAAATTTAATGTGGCATCTTCTTCTTATGTTTCAGAACACCATTCATTATACCAACATCTATCTCAAATGTCCCTCCATTTATGTACACATGAACCATAATCAACAAGTGATCGTGTTGTTTCATTCAAGAATCACAGGTCTTGATCATCGTTGTATTTAAATATTTATTAGTCTTTCAAATCATGAATTCTACAAGCCTCAAGCATTCTCAGATTTTCATAATTTCCCCTATTGATAATATCATATAAGGATATCAATAATCATATATAGACAAAAATATCTTATAGGAATCTTATAGATCTTCATAGATTTTAAAATATCATTTGTTCTTCTTAAAGTATCATACATTGATCCTAAAGGAATATGTTAGAATTTAAAAACCATGTGTGACTTAAAAACATCTTATGTACACACAAAAACATCGTACATGTCCTGATAATGTCAAATGAGTGAACCAAATATGTTTTTTCAATGTCATATGTGGTTTTATAAATATCAAATATACATAAAATGTTGTATTCATGAATAAAATATCATACAAGACTCATTCTATTTTCATTTTATCTAACTCATATATCGTACATGTTAAAAAAATTTATATATAGAACAAGTTCTTCCAAAATAGTAAAGTATCTTACACATTAGAAAGTATCCTATGGGAAGAGTAAATGTGTTACATGAGTTACATGTGTGGTGTTTTATTTTTCAATTTTCATATTTTAATTTGAAATTCTAGGAGTCACTTTCCTTATAGTAGAACCTCTTCTATTGATCTCAGGGTTGTTCCAACACTTCCAAAACATTATCCTTTTTTCTAAAACATTGATATATGTAGTTTAAATGCACATCAAACCGTGGATGAGTTAGCCTTTTCTTTATGTATTTAATATCCCATTCGATGAACTTTTTTACTCCATCACTATCAGTATTAAAGGCCTTATAAATTACTTAATTATTAAATGCTTTCCAAACTAAATTGTGACATCCATAAGGAACGACCCTTTCAAAAACTACTCAAACCAAATCTATATATGAAACACAAAATTATAACCACCTTCAAACCATCATTTACAACTAAAATGATTATCATACATATTTAACGGGAATATCCAATTCAACGTATTTAGTCCATTTCAATGTTTTCTTCATATGGAAAGCAAGATGATTCTCTCTTCATTCTATGTAAATCATGGCCCCATGTCCCATTATTAATTTACCTTCCATATGACTGGGTCTCCTTGAATCTCATGGTAGAACTTCCTTAAATGGGAAATTCATGATTATTCACAATAATAATGGGATCCTATGGCTTTCTTACAATCACTGAAACATCTATACTCTAAAAAATATTCTAGTGAACTGTATGAAATGTACTTGTAATCCATTTAAT
Organism: Viscum album; assembly: GCA_963277665.1. Classification (NCBI taxonomy): domain Eukaryota; kingdom Viridiplantae; phylum Streptophyta; class Magnoliopsida; order Santalales; family Viscaceae; genus Viscum; species Viscum album. The sequence continues at coordinate 1,443,436,138 of OY728159.1, forward strand.
ATTAATATATTGTCATAAGGTAACATGAAATTTATTCCTTGAACAAAATTCAAAATAAATAAAAAACTAATATAAAAGTGTGTTTGACATTAAACACACTTACAAACACTCATATTAACATATAAAGACACATCATGTTCTAGAACATACCAAATTTACTTTTATATAAAAAATGTATTCAAGATATAGATTATGATAAGTACATGACATGGTGTTTGTAAACACAATCTTTTTTTTATATAAAAAGAAAAATAAAGAGGGTTACATAATACTTTTGGTTTCCTAATGGGAAGAGGATTTGTTTATGGACTTTGGATCAACCACATAATTTTATTTACTCAAAATTTTAATGTTTTTGGGGGATTCTTGTCCATGGTCCACCACACGGATTTGGTTCCTTAACCTATTATGAATAATGTTTTTTCTTCAAGAGGTTTTGGAGGTGGATTCTAAGTTCCCAAATCCCTATTCAATGTTTAAAAAAGGATATCCCATGTATTTATTAGGCTTTTAATATCAAAAAACTCCCAATATATTTCATTCTTATTATTTAAAACACCTCAAAATAATCAAAAAATAACCTTATAGTTGTTAAAACAGAAGCTATGTTTGGAAAATTATAATCCATTTACGTGGTTATATGATATAAAATATTACCATTTTTACATTATATGAATTGAAATTCATTTTTTATCATTGGGATTTAGTTATGTTTGGAATAAAGTCATTTCATGTTTTCCTAGTTGAAACCAAATTTGGATGTTCCATTTCACAATTACCTGGATTTCCAAATGTAATGATTACCTAGGATTTTTTACCTACCTATAATAAAAATTTAACCAACATTTTTTATTATAGAAAAGACTATTTAATATGTTTTTCCATCGTTAGTAATATTTTACATTTTAAATTTGAATCCAAGGAATGATATGTTATAATGGGTGGTTGATTATAGAATAAATATGTTAAATCCTCCAAAGGAAATACATAATCCATTTATATTTGTTACCCCACCTAATATTAGTTCAAAATCACTATATTATATAGATAAAAACTATCCCTAGGGGTTTAATACATTGATCTAGGGAAAAATCCATCTATAATAGTGCATGTGTTTCAATGAAAGGATATCTTACCCATTGTAAAATAAGATGAAAAGAATGAAATAAAACATGAATTAACCAATAGTTGTGTAAAACTCATGATATATCAAATTTCATTCGTACATTAATAGTGGTAAAAATTTAACATATCCCCCATAAGGAATATAATTTTTTTCATAGATCTACTATAATGTAGTAGTGTATCGGGTTTAATCCATAGGGATGTTTAACAAAGTCACGAGTCTCTAATGTGTCTATTGATTTGCTGGTCTGAGTATTAATCCTTTACAAAAAATTCATTGTACTTCTATAAATAGTGAAACTGTTCTCACATAATGGTTTCAGATTTACTTATTATTCTTCCCCTGGGTTTATATGATTGTGTTGTTTTTGGTCTAATATAATATGATTAGTGTATTTTATAATGATATCATCAAAGGGATTATAATACAGAAATAAAATTATAAAAATAAAAATAAAAATACTTATAAAAACATACCTAAATTATGTATTACAACCCCAACATGAATCCTCTTAACCTCTTACGTCAGTCAAATGGGTGAAAGTGTTTAGAATAAACTCAACCTAACCCATGGATAAAATAGAATTTTCGAGAATGAATAATTAAATGTGTTTGAAAACTATGTAAAACAATACAAATAAAACAACAAATATATATATATAAATAATAAAGTTTTTAAGGGAATTGATGAATCAATATAATATAATATTACTACTCTATTATTAAAATACATAAAAATTCTATACACAAATTTAATGTATAATTTTATCCTTGTGATGTTGAACAATGAATCATCACTCAAAGGGGGTTAACATTCATTGACCTATCAAGGGGGAGAGATCTATGTATAACCCTAAACATTCACCCATTAATAATTCCCTTTGATTATGTTATAAAATTATGAGTAAAATAATATAAAACCAAAGATACTATACATGAATTTAAATGGGTTTTTTGATTAAATAAGGGTTTTGATTTATTTGTGTTACTAGATTTCTTAAATTTTAATTTATGGGGTCTTAAAAAGAAATATAGGTTATTATGTTGAATAATTATAATATTTAGATCATATAAAATATAATGGCTGAGATTGTGTGCCCTTGCCTTTCACGAAGATAATGCCCACATAATGAATTTTGGATTTAATTTAACATTGGTTATTCAAAATATTCAATCATATTGGATTTTAAACACACATTATAGTTTTTTGTTTTCAATGGAGAATGATTTCATATTTAATTTTTTTAAATGTCCAATTATCCTTAATCATGATGAATTTGATACTCATGGGGTTGTTTATTCTCTCATAAAAGATTGATATATTTTTTATTGGAACTGTTTTATCAGTAATGCATAAAATTACTTTGTGGATATCATCAATAAATGAGAAACTATCTTGAGAAGAAAATAATTTGGGATTTTAGAAACTTCTATGAAATGTTTAAAGAATATGATTACATGATTTCTAGGAATATCAGAGAATGTTATGGAAACTATCAAAAAACATGGTGACACTTGTGTTGGTGTTAGGGTACTAGAATAGACTATTTGTACTTAATATTTCATATATATCCAAGTTAGTAAATATTAATTTAAATTTCTTATTATATATTGTTCATATTCCATTGTGACATTAATGTAATAATGTCCTAGAGGGTTTTCCATATTAAAAAGAGCATATAAGTTCCCCATTGTCATGATAGCCTTTAAATTCCTAGGATATATGTTTTAATCCTTATAATATGGTCTGATAATATAATATGACAGGAAAATTATATATTGACTATTAGGTGTGAATAATCCACTATAGACGATACTTCATTTTAGTTGGATCACACATTGTAATCTCCTGGAGGGGAGATTATGAGAACATACACACCTATAGTAATTACCCAAGTTTATGTTTCATTTAATATTTCTATCTATAAAAAAGTGTAATGATCCTTATACTTTAACATTATTATAATTTCATTTCATGACTCATAAACTTTGATTTATTTTTATAAACTATAATTACAAATGATTATTGTGAAGTTTGGTACATTAGGTGCATCATGAATGATATGTCATTAATGAAAAATTTCAGGAAGGATTTAAACAATAAAAATTAATGGGAGTTTATATATTGATCCTTATTAGAATAAAACCATTGATATAAATTTTTTGGAATTGTATACATGCTTATTCCAAACAATTAACGATAGATATGTCAATCACTATGGTTGATGAGACAACTATGAAACCATCTTTGTGAGATATCATGAAAAGGGGATTATATTACATACTGAGTGTTCATATGTGATTTTTAATTGGGTATGTCTTTTTTATTTGCAGACCCCTGATACATTGTTAGATAGTAATATAGGACTTTAGAAAAACATGTCTACTGCCACTGAGGAATGGGGCTAGAGGTTTACAAACAAAGTGGTTTTTTGATATATATTAAATATTAATTATACATTACAATTGGAATAAATATTTTTCTCTATAATGAGAAAGAATAATTTTTCAAGATTAATTATATTATTGAAAATACTAAATAATGATTTATTCACAAGGTAAATATTTAATTCTGTGAACATATAATACATATTAATACATAATTTTATTCACCATAAAAAAATAGTTATTTATTTATTAAATAAATTTTTTATTTAGTAATCTGAATAGTAAAGTAATATATATTCATAGTTCTGTAAATATAATATGTATTTATTTATTTAGTAAAAAAATATTTAGTATTTATTCGTTTGTTTTGATAAAAGACATGGACGATAAGCAGACATATATTCCGTTTGATGATATAAAGTAATTTTCAATTTCATAAAATGATATTTATAATTGTTCTAGTTTGGGCATAGCCTAGAAAAAAATAATAAAAGTATTTCATTAAAAATAATGGGTACTCATAGGATATAGTATTTTATTGAAGGGACCATGTGATGGTAATTAAATATTATACCATAACCCCAGATCTATAAATAGTTTATTATCACACTTTTGGGGAGGATAATTTTTGTTCACTATGGATCCCACCCAATATCTTTTTCCTCCCCCCATTATCTCAAGTAATGAAAAAAATAATGGAGTTCCTTAAATTTTGAATAAAATTTATTCAATGGAAAATAACACAAGATGTTAAATCAGCTATGATATCATCCCAAATTTATCAAAATTGTTTAGAGTTCAAAGGAGCACGTGTGGATCATTATTATAGTGGATCTACATAGGGTCCCCACTATACAACTAAATTATAGTGAGAAGGTTATAATTATCAATATCATCAATTAATAAAGATATCAAGATCAATGTAACAATAGTTATTATGCCTAAATTATTTATAATGTTGACATTAAATATCCTCTCTTGGAGAGTTTTACTTTTTAATATTCATTGGAATGAGTTTTATTCTAAATTATTTTTATCTCTTGCATATTTTGAATGATTCATCTAATAAGAAAAAACAAATCTATTATTCGGTCCAACACAGATAAACCATAAACTTAGAACCAAAAAGTTATATTAGTTGGGGAACATTAAAATTTACATTATTTATTTGGTTGTTTACCATTATTGATTTAAATGTTAAATTTCATTCCAGGTTCTATTCATTCTTCATCTGTTTATTGAGATCACTTCTTCATACATTTAATTTCTCATTTAAATAACAATAATTTTCAAATAAACGATGAAGGTTAAATTTCAAAAACCAACTTTCAGTGTCCATGTTGTCTGGATTGATAACACATGGTCACACAAAATGTAAAAATTTGTTTCATTTCTTATATCCTTTTTCATTGTACCATAGATACACATGGACTCCAGGTCAATGTGTGATAAATACACACCACATGCATTAAATGCACCATGTTTTCACTAGACTAGGTGGCACATATCTTTTTCATGTTACACGATGTGTATATTTTCTACATGTTTTGTAGTCTATTTGTTTGTAGGGATGGAGGTATGAGGTCAAGAAATGAATTTAATTAATAAACCATTCGTATTCAATACCCAATATGTATAGGATCATAACCATCAAACTCTAAGTATATGCACTGTATAATTCAAATAAACAATTTAATTCATTAATTAATTCGATAAGTACACACTATCTCCCTAGTCTTGTACTACATACGTACACAATAATATAGTACATGTTGTGTGTCTAGGCTATACACACTATGTATGTTACATATTTATGTTAATATATTAATTCTAACTGATGAATCTATTATTATTCATCGACCTGAGCTCACCGAGTCGTTAGATTGATAGTACATGATAATAATTATATTTCATACAGTATTAAAAGATTAATTAATTCCTTTTAATATTTTAAATTATAATTCATTTATTTTCACTCTATATTAAAGGAATATCATGTATTAAATTGGAAAGGAAATGTAATTTTCATGTGTTATGCATGTAATTAATTTGATAGTACACACTATGATATTGTGGCACTTGCAGTGTATGAAATTTTCATTTAAGTGCATGTTATACCACAAGTATCATAACAAGTTGTTCAGACAAGAACTCATTAAGTTTCATCTATGTACAAAGATGGGTAATATTTTAGTATAATTTATATAAAATTAAATTATTTATTTTATTTAATGCCATATTGGATGGGAATATATAGGATGATCTGATACAATAAGATAAACATAGTTAATTAGTTGATCAGATAATTAATCTGATTAATTCCTGGTGTTTTAACTTATTAAAGAATGAATTTTAATGAATGATAATGAATTATTTTAAATGTTTACTCATTGCATGTGTATGACCAATCATGAGATTTGGTCATGTATATTTTTTTTCTTTTAACTTTTTAATTTTTTTCATCGGATTTTAATTATTTATTATTTATTTAAATATGATGGCTTGTGTTTCATCCATACCCTTTTATTATATAGGACCTATAGTTCTTGGGTTTTTTACATAATTTCCCTCAAAATATCTATTTGTTCCCCTCACATCTATATGAGTGATAAACCATATGTAATAATAATAGTATTTGAAGGAATATGTATTTGATTCAACGGAGATCCAAGGTGGATACTATTCAAAATAGATCGAAGATGAAACCAATACGAGTGACACATAGGGGAAATGGTGGAATGATACATCTCATTACAAGTTTGGTATATGAAATTATCCCCTTAGGTCATAGCTTGATTTATTATCCACACAATTAAACAACCATTATATAATCTCATGATTAATTTATTTATTTTATATCAATCTATGAATGAATTATTTTAAGGATGCAAGTTGACTCCGACATAAAAAAATTCTTAACATGAAAAGATGGAATGAAAATAAGATGATTTTAAATAAAACATTTATCAGTACATGTTTAATACCTTATGTAAAATATACTCAATATATTCAAGGTATTAAAAAGAGAAATTAATAAAATTTATGAAAAGTAGACAAAAACACTAAAGTTATTTTTTTGACAATGCCTTATATTATCAGTATTAAGACAAACCATTGTAAATGTGTATGTTCTTGCCATATTTGGGGACACTTTTAACTACTAGGGGACCTTACTTATGTTAGGGGTACTACTTAACATAAATTTTATAGAAATAAGTATACATAATCCGTTCTATACACATTTACAGGACAATATTGAGGAAATTCATGCCATAATTTTAATATTGGGGAGTCCACTCAATTAAAAAACTGATGAAACCCTAAATTATGAATAAACCCCTACTTAAATACCATCTTATAGTTTTCATGGATAATTTCTATATTATAAGTATTGAAATATTGATCCTTACCACTATAATTTCTTGTGTGATGGGACGTTCTTAGTTCAATTGTTTTGGTGGTCGATACTTAATAAACATTGGGAGGCTTAATGAAATTAAAAATATTAATCTTATGTCCCAAAGGATTTTTAATCAGAAACGGTAATTAATGTTTTTTCTATTATTATAGAATAATGAAAATTTCATCAAAAACCATATCCATGTTATCATTTTCGGTGAAATACTATCCCATAAATGGTATTGAAATACAATAATGATTATTTTTACTACGAGTTGTGTTGTTTAGTTACTGATAATATTACATTCTATAATCCCTAATTTAATATCCAACTACTAAGGAGTTGAATGAAGTGGATTTAAAATTATATGAAAAATAGATCAACAATGTAGAAGGTGTATAATGTTTAATGTTTTCATCCTTGTCTAAAAAACTAATTGAGTTTTATAAAAAAAAGTATACATCTAGAATTCTACAGTATCTCAATGGTATGTATATGGATAGAGAAAAACATGATTTTTTCGGATATCCATGGAACACTAAAGGAGAAATCTTAGAGATGGTTCTCCAATGGGGCCTCACTTAGTCAAACTTATTGGATGTATTTTTTACCAAATGGTTTAATGGATTTTGTTACCTAAAAATATATTTAATTATCATAGTATTTTATCACTATGTTAGAGCTTCTCATTTTTTTGAATTTATGTATGAATAATATAGGGAAGTATCACCCATGTATTCTCTATCTACTTCTCAATGATGATAAGGATAAGAAGAATTAAATACCTTATGTCATTATGGTGAATATAAGGAAAGGACACATAGATTTATATGATTCTAAATCAAATTATAATGAATATTTTTAATTTCCTTCCTAAAATATGATGGTCATATGGAAATAAAGAGAATAGAAAATATCCAATTTTGGATTTGGTAAGAATGGACAAAAGATGTAAACTCTTACCAGAAAAATAATTAATGGGAAGCATTAGAGGAATTAGTTATCAAGTGCAATATATATCATTCATAAAATTGGTTATTAGATAAAAAATTTGGTTCTCTCATATGTATAAAAATACAACAAGCATTTACATTATGAATCATATGATAAGCTGAGGTAGATCTATGAGCAGTAAATGGGGTAAAAATTTCTTTGTCGACAATTAGGGACTACCACCTCATGTTTCTTACTACAATGATCATGATTCTAAAATATTTTTATCATGTGTCATAGGTTACAAAAAACATTTTATATTTTTGCAAAATAGAAACCGCTGGATTTATTATCATGATTGTAAGTAAGTGATTTTTTAAGGAAATGTATTTTTATTATAATGAATATTTAAATAATGTCTATTACATGTTAGAATACATAGACCATGTAATTGAAATCAATAACAATGAAAATTAAAATTGCTCATTCCTCACCCAAATATTGAATCAATTGTTAGATCGTGTAAATAAGAAGCATTTGATAATAATAAACCAAGATTAATATTTTGATTAAATTAGACAAAACCAATTAGTGTTCATCATGAATGTTTACAAGGAAAAATGACTAAATAAAATTTAGTGGAAATGATGAAGGGGTAGTTGATATACTCGAGTTTTTTCATAGAAATGTGTGTGGAATCTTTCTAGTTTAATCCATGGATGGGTACTCATACATTATATCTTTTTTATGAATATATTTTATATGTATATGTCTACATAATTATATATATGTCAGTTTAATTTGTTATATTCATGGAATATAATAATTATGTTGATAACCATCTTGGTAATATGATTATGAAACATTATTCAGATCATGGAAGTTATTATCTAAATCATGACTTCATTGATTATTTATGGGTTTCTGGAGTTTTCTCGCTAATTACCCCACCTAAAATACTATAATAGAATAGTTTAAGAAGAAGGAGGACCCTCACCTTGTTATATATGGTATGATCAATGAAGTTCCATTACAGAATCACATTATACTTTTTAGGACATGCATTTCCGGTAGTAGAATACATACAAATCTATGATCCAATTATAGTAGAAACTACTATTACAAATCTAATTTTGAAAGGAAATAAAACCATGGTGTTGAATAAATGATATTGGGGTTGTAATATGTATGTTAGGAATGTTTCTAAAAATAATCATACACCTCATGCACTATGTATATCTTTAAAAATATCCTATAGAAACTAGATGATATCATCAATAAAAAAGTGCAGATTAGAAATTTTTGGATAATATAGGTACACACTTTCTTGGAAGAAATCACATATCTAAAGGTGATTAATGGATATGGATAGGATTTGAGGGAGCCCATGGTAAATATTCACAAGAGTTAGACTAGGAAAAGATTCCACAAATCCCAATTGGAGAGGCTATTCTGGTGACACGAGTACTTTGTATGTGTATCAAATAAGTAAAAGAAAATTAATGATATGGGTTGATAGTCATATATGATGATAAATTATTATTAGTTGATAATACTGATCCAATAAAAAAAAGGATGCAGTAATTGGAAAAGAAGCTACCAAATATTAGGAAGCTATAAATTTTGAAATTAATTCCATCTAGCATAATAGGCCTATTTTATGTAGATCATCTAGAGAATATATATCCTAGTGGTTGTAAGTAAATATTTTTTATTATAGTATACATGGATGAACAATTTAGTTCCATTAATGTAAAACGGGACGCAAAATGGTTCAAATATTATCAAATCAAAGATTACGACGAATTTTTTCACCAGTTTCCACAATGAAATCTGTTGAACCCTCTATGTGCTAATTATTTTAATAATCAAAAATTATTGTTTTTTTCTTTTATAAGTCAATTTAGTAAATTATTAAATCTATTCTAAATGTGCTTATATATGTTTAATCATGTCTAAATATGTTTATCTATGATTATATATGGTTTACTATTGATTAGGAAGTATTCATGATTAAACAAAAACTTTGTGAGAATTTTATGTTTTTGACTCACCATTAGTTATTTTCTTGAGTCAGCGATTGTTAAAGGAATGAAAAACTGAAGTGACAAACTGATGGACAAGTCACTGATGTGAAAAACCGATGACAACGGTCGCATCGATGAAAATGGTCACACCAATGATACAACTGTCTCACCGATGCTGATCACCTGACCTATCAAAGCTGATGATAATCAAATGACCTACTGAAACCGATACAGATCAAATGACCTACTGAAACCGATGATGAAAAAATGACCTACCGAAAACAATGCTGATCAAATGACCTAAAAAACCAATGATGATAAAATGACCTACCAAAACCGATGCAGATCAAATGACCTACTGAAACCGATGCTGATCAAATGAACTACCGAAACCGATGCTGATCAAATGAACTACCGAAACTGATGCTGATAAAATGACCTACTAAAACCAATGCTGATCAAATGACCTAATGAAAATAATGCTTATTGAATGACCTACGGAAGCCAATGCTGATCACATGACATACTGAAACCAATGCTGATCAAATGGCCAAACGAAGTCGATGCTAATCCAATGACGTACTGAAGTTGATGCTGATCAAATGTCTCACTGAAGACGATGCTGATCACATGACCTACAGATACTGATGCAAATTCAAATGACCTACCGACCTCATGACTCACTAATAGTCCTGAAAACTGTTTGAATTTTTACTAACTCTTATTTAATTCCAACTGACATATTTTCTTAATTTAATGCACCTTCTATTAATTAATGTTGGATGTTGGATGTCAGGGAACTGTACCTTGTACCTATCAAAAAGTAATCATTATTTTTACCAGATCACAAGGAATAAAAAGGAAAATTTAATTGTAGTGGAAAAGACGACACATGAATAAACACAGACAGAGACACACAATAATTAGCATAGAATACGTGAGTGTGAAGGCCCATGAAACAAAAGAAGAACTTGAAAAACACCTGTGAAAACCAGAGAGCTTCATGAAGATCATTTACCTATAACAAACATTTTAGCCGAGTTGGTGTGCCTTACTGAACATCATATACACAATGCTAAATAACTATAGATGGGAAGAACAACAACACTATGTTTTGTTTCATCTTCACCAAAAAGGACTCGAATAACATCTGCAACATCCAAACGAGTCCAAGGATCATCTACAATCAATCTGAGCATTCTAAACTCTTTATCCATTAATTTCCTCTATAGTATACCTTTGATCAACATTTTGTGCAGTTGGTGTCCATCTGTCTTTTTAGACACAAACTGACTCCTAGGTTGAACTAGAGGATAAAAAATCCTCACACCAAAATTTGTACACCTTATTGTATCCCACTTTGAATTGTGGAAGAGGTCAAGTGTGACATGTATAGCATGAGTTCTACTGTTGTTTTTTACCCATGAATAATTGTTGTAGAGGTCCTAGGACATGAATAGTCTGAGTAATCTTGTAAAACCATGATCTAGGTCATGGATCAAATATTATATAAACTATTTGAGATGACTGAGTCTCAACTTGAGATTGAACCTCTTATTTTAAAACTGCTCTGCATTTTTCCTTTGTTAAAACTATTTTGAATATTTCGCTGCTATGTACATTAATTATAAATCTATTTTAAAGTATCTCTGATAGTTAAACTAGAAAGTGTTTGTAATTATTGTGAACCTATATGTTAGTGTCCAAAGCTAACAAAATCATCAGATTAAGTTAATTGAGATGTAATCAATCTTTGAGAAACTGATTGAACATTTACAATCTTTATAAATTCACTACAGTTTAAATTATTTTATGAATTGGGGGATTTTAATATAAATCTTTTAAACAGAAATTTTTAATTGGAAATCAATTCACCCCCCTCTTGAGTTTCCACTATGACCAACAAAATCATACAATATTATACATTCAATAAATTTTTTCTATGACTATTAGATTTGGAACTTCGTGGTTAAAATTCCATTCCTTAATTGAAACCATCCAGATGATATCTATACAATACAACCTAAATTGTTTGTGAATCCAAATGATTGGAACAATGTATGTAAGTTATTGAGATCCGTTTTTAGATTAATGTAATCATAGTAACCATAGAATTATTTTGATAAGCCCTTTATTGAATTTGGTTTTAAAAAAATGAATGTGTGCCTTGTGTTTGTAATCATTTTAGTGGGAATATAGTTTCTTTACTTATAGTTTATGATGAAGACATACTACTCATTGGTAATGAGATACCTGTCTAATAGTATGTTAAAGACTAGTTGAATACATGATTTTTTATACTGAACATTTTTTAAGAAGTATATATTATTAGGATCAAGATCCATTGAGAGAGATCCAAGATATGCCCTAGGATACGTCAAATTCATACAACGATACGATATTGAAGTGATTAATTATGGGAAAATTCAACAGGGAATTGTTTACAATTTCATATGAAATTGTTCTTTCATATAAAATGTTTCACATAAGGGAATAAAAAGGATAAAAATTACTCCATATGCCTCATTAATTAGGTAAATTATATATTCACTATTAGGTACCAGACTATATATTTCCTATGGATTATGTACGGTAGGAAGACATCAGGATGGCCTAGGAGACAAAAATTGGTTGGTATTCATTATAATCCTTAATTATATTAGGTGTAATAAGGATATGTTAATTATCTATAGAGAAGATGAGGAATTATTTATCAAGGGATATATATATGTGAGTTAAAAAAGAGATTATGTTGCTTTGAAATCATAGCGGGGATATATATTCAGTCTCAATATAAGTGTTGTGAGGTGGAAGAGAATAAAGAAAGCCATTCTTTTAATTTAGAAATATCATCTCTTGAGGAATTTTTCTCGAATATGTGACTTAACTAATTGTAGAGTTTTCATAGAAAAAACTATTGTTTAACTTTTAACTAAATTCATAACTTATCTGAAACATGATCATCTTATGATAGCTAGCAGACTGAAAGTCATTGGATGTTGGCACTATTTCATGTTGGATTCTATTGGAGTTAGTTTCATAGAACAAAATTTTGAACTTTAGATTGGATATATATATATATATATATATATATATATTAAAATAAATTACTATTAATAAAAAAATTTAATATATAATATTCACAGTTCTATGTGATTTTTTGTAACTATATCTTAGAGCGCCTGTCTAATTGAAGAGGGAAAAAAATTTCCCTGTTGTAATGAGATCCCTAAAATTCTATAAATATATTCTTAAAACATTTTCTACTATCAGATAATATTCTATGATTGGGATCTTAGTATGTTTGTTGTCAGGTATGAGTACTTGTAAGATGATGAGACTACCTCTTATGAACTTTTCACTTGATAATCTTCAAAACAAGATATTATAATAACATACATTCTTATATGAATTCAATATGTTTATGTGTTATTGAATATTTTTATTTATTATCATGTGCAATTATCCTTATACTTTGAGATTGTTATTAATTATTTCATTGAATCATGACCATTAATGTATTACCATAAAATGAAATAACATATGATCATGAAGATGTTGGGAACTTTGGGAGTGTTAGGAACGATATGCTATTATTGATTTTATCAATGAAGTATTTTTCCCTTCCATGTTTATAGAAGCTGATATATTAGTCCCTTGATTAGAATAGAAGTACCATAATAATTGTCATGTACATGGTGATATAGACATGTTCATTATAGATTATCAAAGAAAGATATGTCATGAATTAAGGTTGATGATAGTAGAATGCAACCTGTTTGATGAGATATCATGATTAATTGATTATATTACACACTGAACATACATATGTTGATTTATCATTATAGAATAACTTTTTTCTTTTGAGGGTTCATTGACCCATGAATAAACATCAATATTGGACTCTAGAAAACCCAACCTAATTATATTATGGAAAAGGCCTAGAATGTCACCTAGAAAGTGTTTCATTTTCTATCATTTAAATATTATTTATACTTAACAGTTGGAATAATTATTTTTTCTGAAAATTGATAATTAATCATTAATAATGATTTTTTAATAGAACATTTATATTAAAAATATTGTTCACAATGTAATTAGTTAATTAGATGAATATATAATATGTATTTATCTCTTAATATATTAACCATAACAAAAAATGTATTTAGTTATGTGAATATTAAATAAATATTTATTCTATGGTCTATGAATTGAATGTCTATTTATTTATTAAATGAATAAATATTTAAAATGAATTCTGATATTTGATAAATGATAACAAGGATGAATGGGGAAGATTAGATCTGATGATAAATATTTAATTTAAAACTTATAAAATAATATTTATCATTACTTCAGTTAGTTCACATCGTGGAATAAAATAACTATATTATTTTATTACATGGTATGGGGTATCTCAGGATTTGATATTTCACTAAATCAACATTTTGATATAATTGGAATATCAAACACTAACTCTAGATCTATAAATAGACTAATATCACATTATTATGGAGGTTAATTATTATAAAAAATGGAATCCAATCAATATCATCCTCCTCTCATTCTCTTTAGAATGATAATAACAAGAGATAATTATTCACACGTGGAGGATTAGGAAGCGATGAAATGTTAGTAATATAATATGACCAATCAATTATACTAGAACCCAAGGATTTATCAGCATTGTTTATATATCAAAGGAGTATGTGCGGATCATAACTAGATGTGATGTAATTTGGCTAGTCACAAGACAATGAAGCTATATCAATAAGGTTATAACAATCCACATCCTCAATAAAGAAATACCACAAGATTGAGGTACCCTATATTTTTAAGCATAAATTTTTTAAAAAAGTAACGATAAAATATCAACTCAAGTCGACGGAGTTTTATTTATCAATATTATTTGAAAAACAATTCACTATTTGTGAATTATACATGTTATGCATTCTAAATAATCCATCTAATTATATAATAATTGAGTTGGATGTAATCCCATCACAAGCTTCCTCTGTTCCTATAACCAAAAAATTAAATTATACATATTTAGAGCATGTAATAATGGCGGATAGTTCATCATAAGATATATGATAGACATAATATATTTGGTAAATCCTTGGGACTATCAAGGAAATTCCCATTTACTATAATAATTTACACATATTGAGGGTTTTAAAACTATCATATCATTATACCAACTAATGCTGTGGTATCGTTATCACCTATTTGAATTTAGCTACATATTATATCTATAATGTGTAATTCATGGCATGCTAATATACATTGTGTACAAATATTTTGTAATTGTGACTAATAGTTAATATTAAGTAGATATCATTGTGATTGATAGGATGTTTTATAAGTAATATTCTTATTACAAGGTTGATAGTGATTGAGGCTTGAAATTGAATAATTATTTCTATTGGATTTAAAGTTATAATAATGATGATTTTAATTTATTTTCAATATTGGAGAAAAAATGAGATGTTTCAGAGTTTCATATATTGAGGAAATTAGTGATATTCTATTTTGGTGAAAATAATAGGGTAACAGATATACATTATTTCAAGGTTTGTATTTATGTATCACTAATAGAACATGCCAAAAAATAAGTGAAAAATATGTAGGGGAGTTTTTAGTTACATATATGATTCATGCCAAAATTAAGACACATCACACTGTGATATGATTACGATAAACCATAGGGCCAAAATTACATTATTTACCACATTATCAAAACAAGGAATTAATCATGGAAGGTTTTCTACTATATTTGATTGGTAATACCAATATATCTCATGTTTGGCCATAACATGAGAGCTCACAACACATGTTTTCATTATAGGGAAATTTTATGTGTCATTTTAATTGATTAATGCAACACAATTTGTCTAGTAACACCATGATGTAGTGACAATATTGATAGATATATGCTATTTTTATAAACATTGAACGTATATTATTTGAGATTTGTGTATCATTGTTTGACTAGTGATTCTGATTTAATGGGTCACATTACACTGTGATATGTTATATTGAACATTATAATAATAATTATGTCCATATTTTATGTATTGTAGAAATGCATTGTGAATAAAATATTTTATCTTTTGGGATATGGTTATAAATTACGTGAATGAATTTTCAAAGTAATTTTAGATTAATATGACTCCTGATTTAATGTACATAATTCACAGCGGATAATAATTCCATTTTTTTGTGTATAAGTCACTCTTTATGGAAAAGATATAATTATATAAAATATTTTTATAAGAAGATAATTTAATATTCATTAGAATTATTGACTAAACAACTATTTTAGAAGTGAATATGTGATTAAAAAAGTAACATAGAGTTTCACACTAATGGGAAATTATTTAGAAAACAATAGTTCATAAAAAATCATTTTCATTTACTCATTGAAGTAATATAAAAGATGATAAAAAATGATATAAATAATCATCTTTTTTGTTTCATTTAACACTTATTGGGTTTTCTTATTTTTAAGTCATTGGGACTATCTTCATACCTTTTTAATCAAATCATTCATCATTGTTGTTGGAGTGGATACAATGGTTAAAAATATTATGACCAAATAATATCGACATGCAATATATTTGTTAGATTAAATATTAATTTGAATGTAATGAGGAATTTAAATCCTCTAACTTCAATGCCATGAATCACCAAGGCATCATTGATGGTTTATTGGATGAACTCAGGGAGGCCAAGATGATTTTAATCAATGATCAAAGTGATGTTACAAATTTTTATCTCTCTAATTCAATGATGATTGATGTTATGAATTTTCATCCTTTTGTATTTGGAGTCTCATAACCCTATGTCTTAATATTTTATTAATATATTGTTTATAAATATCATGAATAGAAAGATTCATATTCATTTGTTAGTAAAACAATGAGAATATCTAAATGTGAAGAAAGACATAGTTGTAAAAGAGAAATTCATTAATACACATTAAAGATAACAAATGGTGGAAATGTTTTTAGGTGTGTTAGGGTAATTTAACTAATGAGGGAAAAAACAAAAGGGTTAATGGGATGAAAATAATGAGACAATGTCATTGAATATAAATTCTAGATTTTATCATGAGTAATAAAATAATAAGAAATATTATGGGAAACACACCATACTATTATAGAATAATAAATATTGTTCGTATAGACTCGTCCATGATGTGGAAAATCAAATAAAATCATTCATGATGGAAAATGAATCTATAGTAATGAAGAAAATTCATGATGGAAAATAATATCTAAAATAAGATATATAATGTTGCTTCATAAGTAATAATAGATATAATGGTGTTTTTCATTGTGTGGATTTTTCATTCACAAATTGAAAAACTGTTTGATTAAAAATATAGAGTGGAATTTGGTTGGTGCTTTAGAATGTATCTATAACATTTATAATTATGTTTTAACAAATATGGAGAATAAAATGGTTTCAAGGAAAATATTGAGGTAGTTGGGATTTTTGTACACAACATTTTTGAATATCACAAAATCTAAAAACAGTACTATGAAACTATATGTTTCATAAGAATTTCAATGTCAAATAGGAGCCTCTCCATGAACACATGAGTAGACCTCTAATAAGAGGAGGCAAGACCTCAAACAGCTCAATGTTTTTCCATCCAGACAATGTTTCATAGTCAAGACATAGTTGTATGTTATACATTATTCCAAGTTCTAAAATGCTTATAAATGGAGCATCAGGACCCATTTATTGGGTCAAATCTATAGAAGTCAATGGTTTGCACTCTTGATATGAACGAATCATTCTCCCATGAATGGGCCTATAGAATGGATCTATAAAATTGATATGTGTGTCTTCAAAAAGATGTAGAAGATATTGTTTTCAAGGAAAATATAAAGGTATAGGGGAAATATTTTTGCGTCTTTCTAGCATTGTAGTAAACTTAATCAAATATGGTACAACCATATGTGTTTGGGAAAGGCAAGGTAAAATGAAGACTCTATAGGAACACTTGAGAAGACCTCCTATAAGAAGAGTAATGATTTCACACAACTCAATGTATTTTGACCTTGACAATGTTTCAAGTTCAAGCCTCAATTTTTTGAGATAGAACATTCCGCAAGTTGAAATTCCTATAAATGAAGCATAAACATACCATTTGTGTAGTTATGCCTAAAATTTTTTCACTCTCAACATATAAAAATCATTCCCTCATTAATTCACAAAACTAAAGACACCAATGGATTCCCATAGATTACAAACATGAAATAAATGAATCACCTGAATCCTTAATCACATTTTATTTTATTTGTGTTGAATATATGAATTCTTTTACAATAAAGACTACATTTATCAAAAGTTACATGTATTCCCATAACTAAATGTATCATTCAATATCCAAACTTATGTGAAACCGTCTCTTATCAATCCATGAAACATCCATGTTTTATAACTCACCACTCAAAAAACTCAAATGTTTTATTCAATATCAATGTTTTATGAACAAAACTATGGGAATTATTATTTGATGCCTCCTATATAGAGACATACTTATTTGAAATTCAACAGTTTATGGGCCTAAAAAATTTCAATTTGAGCATAACCCAGAAAAATACATCTACACAACTAGTATCATGTACCCTCAAACCCAATCCATCAACAAAAAGAATAATTTGGGTGGTCTATTTATTTATTCCACTAAACATAGGTACTCACATTGGGACTCCTCCTTAATGTATGATTCTTATAGTGTTCATGTTTTTTACCTTCCAAGGGAATCTATATAGAGGACACATAATTCCCAAACATGGAATTGTCAAAAACCAACCTTCCCCGTGTATGAATTTTTTTTTGGATTCTCGTATCTTTATCTCATCTCATCTTAATTTGGATTTGGATGCTTAAAACCAAAACCCCAAAAATATCGGACCATTAGGGATTTAAACTACAAAAAAATTCTGATCTTCAAGGCATTAAAACATAGACCATGATGTCAATTAGGAAGAACATAAAACGTATAACATAAAACCATAGACACATTATGTCAAATTGTACAATAATATCCATATCGCATGAAATTAAACAATAGTCCTACCCTATATGATGAGCATTGAATTCAATGAGTGATGATCTTGGAATTACCCATGTGATAAGAATGATATGGAATATATGATGAGAAAAATATGACCCCCATAATATTGGGAAACACACTCATGTAAGCCCCATGCATTTAATTTGATATCTCTTAGCTATATTCAGGCAATAAACCTATTCAACCACCCACCCATTTCAACTCCATTTTCTACTCATCATTTGATGGGTTATAAAATGAAAATTACA
The DNA here is from genome assembly GCA_963277665.1 of Viscum album. Classification (NCBI taxonomy): domain Eukaryota; kingdom Viridiplantae; phylum Streptophyta; class Magnoliopsida; order Santalales; family Viscaceae; genus Viscum; species Viscum album. Next base: position 1,443,455,353 of record OY728159.1, read on the forward strand.
CTCTATATTGACCAAATATTAAGTCCTACAACATCTATTATGATCAAATCTGTCATGAGGTTATCATACTTTCCTTGACATTAAATTTAATCATACAGTCCAGTTACATTACCACCAATTGGTCCCTCAAACTACATGGGTTATGATCCCTACCTCCCCATCAGGTGGAAAGTATTCATCCTTTAGTCTTAATCCCAACATAATTTTGATTCCAAAAAACTTACTTGAAGATAACTCCTTGAATACTAATAATATATATAGAGTATGCTGAACCTATCTCAATAAAAATTAAATGTCCCCAATGGACTTTAACATTTACACATAATGATAACTTATGACTGAGTTAGTACACGATGAGAATATATAATAAAAATTCGACTACTAAAAATTAAATTTTTGAGAATCTCTATTATATATTTTTCTGGAGAACTATAATGAACTATTCTGTTTCACCCCTTTTCAAAATGATCAAATCGGAAAACTACACATGAAAATGGAATTCAAAATCCTCAATGACTACAACCTACTGTCAGGGTATTACATGATCACACATGGAAATAGTTTTACCCAATAATAATAGTAAAACAAACAACAAGAAAATAATTAAAAAGTATCAGGCCCCATATTTACATCAGATGTCTGCACTGAATGATAAGTAAATAGTAATAAACAAACATACAATAATAAATATACACACTAGCTTAAACTTCTATTACCCTAATCTCCCCCCTAAAAGCAAAACTGAATGCTGACTCCATTTCCCTTTTTCCCCCCTTCATAGAATATAACTATCATACAACAATAAAGAGTAGTAAAATCATAAGTTGTGTGGTCCATAAATGAAACAAAAATAAAAACTATACTACATAAATACCTATCACAAAGTTACAAGATGAATAATATCCCAAAAATCAAGGACTATAACTCTCCTTGAAAAATAACAAAGGATTGGTTAAACTATAATATAAAAATTAGAATATAGGCATGAAAAAAAATTACTCACTAGGCCACAAATACAAACTGGAACTATGTATTGACTTTAATATAATATCCTTAACATGTTTATTTGAAGAACAATAGAAATGTAAAAAAAGTCTATATAGTTTTAAAAAATTTATAACATATCACATGTTCCAAAATAATTGTTTCCTTAAACTAGAATGAACCCAACCATTTTTATGAACTAGGTTATATGGCCTAAAACATTAGTCCCCAAATACTCTAATAAGAGAACACATTTCAAACTACTTTCTCAAACGAGTTTAAAAAAATTGAAATTTAAGAGTTCACTGTTAGTAATTAAACATATTTCAATAACTTCTTTAAAAAGATTACTAAATTAAACCACACAAATAAGGATGAAAGAAAACAAGTCAACACTACCATGCTCATGTTATATAATTAAATGAAATAAATGACAAGTATATATGTACAAAGCAATTTTCCATAAACCAGGCTATATAATCGAAGTGTAAGTTTAATCCCCTAAAATGACCCAAATGATACTATTGTCATGGGATTTACACTTAGTCAGGCAGTGAGACCATCATAGACATCGTTCAATCAGACAACCTCTGAATTACATTACTACCACTCACAACCCACTTGGTTAGCTTAAAATGGTGTCATCAAATTGGAAAACCCCATAATGTCTTATTTTTTGCTAGAGGGGAACTAGTAGTGTGTGTATCAATAGTGTAGTAGAATCTTAAATAACCACATAGATGCCCATGTACCCAGGACCAGTCAAAATGGAGGTGATCATAATCCATCACCCACTTTTATTAAATTATTATCATTGAAATTATCTATTTCCTCACCCACACACACCATTAGAAATGACAAGCACCAAAATTAACTATAATAGAATAGATTATAGGATAAATCAATGTAAATGCCCCAATATGGGATTACATGCAACTATGGGCCACAAGAATCACAGAGGGTCTTAGTAGGGTATTGCATCAATTATGTAAACTCATTTTCATTAAATACTAAATATTACACTTGTTTATAATAAATCAATTTTTTGGTCACCAAGATAATTTATCAAATAATTTTTGAAACTAAATTGGTAACTCGCTCATCCCATTTTTAAATAACCTTTTAAAATAGTCAATGTTCCTTGAGATTTAATGATGAAACCCACATGGGCGAAACAAATCCCTTTAAAATCACACAACAAACATTATATATTTAACAAATTTCCAAACTGTCACACTTGATTTGAATGTGACTTTAAATAAAAAAACAGTTTAAAATAATAATATATTGCTTACGACTGCTTAAAAAATCATTATTTGAAAAACTGAAATTTTCACAAAGACTTAGCATGGATTCACATCCCATTCCAGGCATTAATATCAATTTAATGAAAAATTTGAAACTCATAGGACTATACATATGAATTATTTTAAAATGCAGGGAATTTATAAACATTATGCAATTAACTTCATGTAATGGGATGTGACAACCAAGAAACACCCACCTAAAACCGTGTAACCTTTAACAATGACCACTGGAATCCCATTTTTGGAACTCCTGTGTATTTTAACCTTAGCATATATATTCATACCCTATGAAATAGTGTAATCATTCCTCTCTCCATGGGGGACTACATAAAAGGATGATATATATGTATTCTTAACAATGTATACACATACAGGTCACCTTTAACAAGTCATAAGACACCATAAATAAAAAAGAGGGAATTGAAAATCAAAAAATCTGAAATCAAAATTGTTCCAAATGAAATAGAAAGGAGAAGACAAGACTCAAATAGTAGTGGGTGTACCTAAATGGTTTCAAAATATTCTAATTTAGTAAATTATGTTGAAACATAGACATAGCCAAACTAAATGACCCATCACCCAACCAATCTAAGAAGAAATCCCAAAAATATATTTTGACACTTAAAACTAGGGATCGCCGGAAAAAATGAGGAGACAAAGAGAAGAGAAATCCACTAAAAGAGGTAGGAACAAGGGAGATGAGATTAGACCTCTAAGAACCAATCATGAATATCAATGAAACCACTAGAATTCATTATAGATAGGGTAGGGGATTGGTTTTGTGACATGTCTGTAGAGGAGGAGAAAAAAGGATGAAAAAGTAAGGAAAAGAAAAAATAGTAATGATCCATTAAAAAACTAGGAAATCCAATTAGTTATGTTTTATAGTTCGTTTAACCATTCCCCAACCGTGTGCTAGCCTCTAATTAACCAAATAGTTTCCCCAATAAGTTTCCCTTATGATCCACATGGTTGAAAAAACTATCATATAACCATGAAAAATATCAACATACTGATGAAAATCCACCATGCACAGTCATGTCACAGTTACAACTAACCATGCGCCACACAGAAACAATTATTTTTTTTCATAAATTAAATATGAAATTCTTTCGAACCCTTAACATATCAATATTAAATAAAAATGTAAATATATTTATTTTTACCATAATGAAAAAATTGGTTTCTTAACTACCCATCATGCCACTTTTTACCCCTACAATGTCTCAGGTAAAAGTAGTGATTAAAATAAGAAATATGTTTTATGATGAATCCCAAAAAAATTGGAAGTCCTAAAACAATTGGATGAATCCACAAAAAATGTAAATACACAAAAAACCTGATCGCATACAAATCAAAGGATGTGTCTAATGGAATGGAGATCAAAAATTGATCTCATCAACATTGAGTAATGAACTAAAATAGTGGGACAAAATGAATCCTCTGAAAAAAGGGAAAGTCAACGAGCAACCATATTCCATAATACTCGAAAATGGAATTTAAAAAACTCCAGTAGTCAAAGCCAACCCCAAATTACTGTTTCAAAACCACTAGTGGAAATCAAGTGTTAGACACCATAAAATAACACATACTAAATAACCATGATTCATGGTATCCATAAAAATATATTGATAATTAAAAATTTCCATTATTAAGAAATGAAATGAAATTAACTTGTGGTCACAACTATGATAATAGTTTATTTGAATCCAACTCCCTAAAACATCATCCCACATAAAATTCGAAGGGAAAAAGCCTGATGTTATCCATATCCCATAAGAAAAAAGATACAATTCATGTATCCACGGATGTACCCCTTAAATCTATATCAAAAGGAAATAAGATCATAGTGATCTACGTTCTACACCAAAAAATGGAAACCACAACCATAAAAAATGATGAATGAACTATTACCCAATGAAATAAGGCTCACAATGGGCACTCAAAGAAAAAACCAATAAATTAGAACACTAATTTAAAAATCAATATTTATAAATCCAAATATATTATACCTTAAAAATTAAACAAAAGACAACAACCAAACATTATAGTAAAAAATGTCCACACACCCATCAACCATCAAACGAGACCTCACATGTGATAATCCAAGAAGAAATAATCCTCATGGATTCATTCACCATTGAAAAATTGCATGTCTAAACTACTAGGCTGAATTATCTATAATGCTCCACACATGTAATATTCCTCTGGTAAATATAATTCAGATAAATCAGTGATGGAAATGACACATATCATTCTATTTAGAGTTCGGGAAGTGTCAAACTATGGATGAATAAACCCTAAAGGAAATAGTCTAGTTTTATACTATACATTTCTTGGGGTGGGGTGAAATAGTTTCCCATCATGCAACATGATACATAGACCATTACATGGTCTTTTCCTAAAAGATATATCAATATATCCAAAAATAAAGAATAGATATAACAAAACACATTATTTAATTAAAACCACAATGGAACCATTAAAATAAGGTATTCTCTATTTCAAAACCCAAGAGAAACCATTTTAGAAATTCCAAAATCAAGAAATTATAGGAACTGATTACATTAAATAAAAATTCCAAAGTATGAATCAAGATAAACACCACATTTTTTATAATGAAAAAAAAATTCAGGCTTCAAAATATATAATACAATTTATATTTAAAACAAGTTTAAAATCACTTATGTTTTGTAAAACACATGCTCTGAGTTAAAATCCAATTTGGGAGACACATGTTTCCCTTAAAAGAGGGAACTCATCCATTAAAAAATCATGAGAACTAAATTATAATATCAATCACATGTATTTGTTTTTTCAAATTTACAAACATAGACAACTATTTCAAAAAAAAATTAATTTCAATCCTATTTTCTAGACATGAAAAAACCTTCTTTAAAAACATAAAACATTTTATAATGAAATAAATTTTTGAAATAGAAAGAATTTTTTTCAAGCCACATGAAAATTATCATAAATATAAGAAACAAACCCCCAACCAAATAATCCAACACATCAGAAGACCAACCATGAACCTTATCCCATTACCCAAATGTGAAATAGGAAATAAAAGAAAAAATCTATCTTTGTAGAAAAATTATTGGGATGCATAACCACACCCAACTTGGTGACGTACTTGATGGACACTTTCCATTCATGAATTCAATCCTAAAGAGTGTCCACCACAAAGCGTTCAATTGTCACATGGTTTTTCAGGTTCTACGAACTGACCTTATGAAATGATTTCATTTTTTCTCATTATAAAAAAAAATATGCAAACCCTATGAATAATGCTTACATGACAATGAATTTAAAAACCCTAATTTTAAAATCATAAAATTTAATCCTTTAACAACATTAAAATATAAAATATAATAAAAAAACCTAAATTACATATTGACACTCGAGGCATTGGGAGAGAGATATCTTGAAACTCTCCCTATACCTACCTATAGAGTTCAAACAAACATATTTCAAAGAAACTATGTATCTAAATAATATAGGGTATTTTAAATTCTGAGGTTTCTATTGAAAAAATATACTCTTATAGTATTTTGCATTGAACCGATCTGGTCTTCCCCTCCGATGGACCCCCTAATTGATCCACCCCAGACCTGAAAGGAATTCCCCATCCCCAAGATCTAGATTCTATTTCCTAATAACCACATGAACCCACTTTGGAATTATTTACCCAATTAATCATATTAAAAGACACATCATGAAAATAATTAACATATTACATTACTCGTTCGTACTTTAGACATCCATGCCAAAGAAAAAAACACAAATAAATAAAAAACAATAAAAAATAAATACACCCACTAAACCATTTTCTACCCCAATTTACCTCTCCTATAAATAAGAACAAAATATTCCACTAGTTACATTATATCCCCTTTATATAATATAACTATCCTATACCCATTTAAAGTCGTAATATATTAATTGTACAATGACAAAAATAAAATGATTTAAATTATAAACTACAGACATATTTGTCTTCTGCTGACTAAACATGTAACCACATAACAATATAGGACCATAATTACCATTGGTATAGAAAAAATATAGACTCATATTTTATATGAATATGAAAATATATGTATGAGCACAAAATCACACATTAGGCCACCACTACTCACAGAAATGATGGAGTCTCATTTATATGACATCCTAATCATTCTGGTTTCTAAGAAGATAAAAAAGAAATCATTTTAAATATAATTATAAAAACTAAGAAAACACATTTTACAAATTCCAAAGTACTAGTTTAAATTTTTTTTAATGCCAATCATTTGTAAAAACTACACAAAACATCTTAAAAACTGATTTTTCCACTATCCCCACAAGGGAACACTTTTCAAACTCATTTCTAAAAATATTTTAAAAACAATTGAAATGAAAGGATTAAATTTCCTTATTTAAACACACACACACACACATATATATATATTTCACAAACACTTTTCCAAACAATTAAAAAATAAACAATACAAAAAATGAATAAGGAAAAAAAATAAATCACCACTATGCTCATGTCATGTAATAAGAAAAAATGAATTTGTACATATGTTTAAGGTTAAAATCCAAGATATTAGGGATAAAATTTAAGTCAATGGTAAATCAATTAATGTGATCAGAAGTATCCTCGATTTATGGTCTCCACCCTAGACCCAATAGTGATATTTTTGTAGACTTTTCTCAATGGACCAACCTGCAAGCCTATGTTTCATCTTCTCATAACACACCCGACTATCTTATTCTATCCTCTTCAATGTGGAATGACCCATCTAGTACTATTTCATGATCAAGTGGAAACTTGTAGTGTATGGATCCCTAGTGTTTCATAATCATGGAGTCCCACTAAGATACATGAGTTCCCATGATCAATCAGAATTTAGGTGACAACACTCTATAAACCAAAAGAGATACATGTTAAACATTGAAAATAACTTACATGTAACCTCCCCACATGTTCATAGGTAATGAAAACAAAAATAAACATATATATTTATTATATATGTCTTGTGAATGTATATATCACAACATGATATCACATTCCACTACAGGCCACAAGAATCACAAATGGAATCGAGTGGGTATAGCATAATTTATGAAAATACATTTTCATAAATACCTAATGGTTAACTTATTTAAAATATTATGAATGGGATAACAATAAAAAAAATTATGTACTTTTTAACTCAAATGTTAACATGATATTCCCTTGATTAATCTCATTTGTATAAATTCCAAGCCACATGAGTTTCAAAGTTGAAAACCTCATGGATTAACTCACCCCTTTAAAATTAATCAATCCACGTTACACATTTAAAATATATTCTAAATAGCCACACACGGTTTCAAAGTATCTTTAAATAATCTATACATTTTCAAACCAAAATATAGTAATCACTACCACTTAAAATTACAAAATCACTATTTAATGGACAATCAAATATTTTCAAAAACAATTGGAAAATATTCACATCCCATTACAAGGTTTAAAATCATATTGATAAAAAATTAGCCACTTACGATCATACATATAATCAGAATTTTAAAATACAATTTATTTAAAAACATCAACTAATTAAAGGAATGTATCAAAAAGTAAAATTATATAATCACATACCTCAAACCATGTAGCCTTTGAGGATTGCCACGAGAATCCCATTTTTACCCTTATATGAACATGAACCATCTCATATATATACATACCCTTAAAACCAATGGTCATATTCCCCTCTATATGAAGGAATATGTATTAAGAAGAATAATATATATTCTATTACCCATGTATACATATGTAAGTTTCCTTAAATGATCACCAAGAAAACCTAAATAAAAAAGGGAAATAAACATAGAATCCTTAATTAAAATATTCCCAAAATAGAATTTTAGGAGAAAACCAACCATAAATGATAGTGGTAGAACTAAAATATACCAAAATGCACCATCTTCAACGGTGAATTATGAAACTTGCATGAAGCCAACCTAAGAGACCCATCACACACTCTATAAAAAATGAAATCCAAAAAATCAAGGTTAACCCATAACCTCTAGTTTGGATGACCAATCATAGAGAATGGGAGAATATAAAGTATCCAAAATATAATGGAAGAAGGGAAATGAGATATTACCTTAGAAAATTGACCTAGAATCTCTGAGAAATTGGGATAAATTATTATAGAGAGAGGAGACGATCGAAGGGGTTTCACACAACATAGATGAAGGGGGGTGGTGGGAATCAAGACCCATGGTAGGAGGAATAGAAAAGGTAGAGGGAAGAAAGAAGCAAAAAATGTAATATAATAACAATAATAAATTGAATAATTTTATTTTGGAAAATTTTACAGTAAGGATGCATGGTTTTATTAACCATGCACCAACTATGTTGTTACCTAAGCCTAGAAAAAAACCACCATTCATGGTTTCCCCTAGGAGATATTTTGTTGAAAACCACATGGGACAACTATAAACCAAAAAATTATCCTAATGATAGAACCCCACAAACACCAGTGCTTGATTACTCATAACCATACATTGTTCCTAAATGCCTAATTTAATTTAAAATGTTTGAAAATAATTCTCAGGATACCTCAACAACTAAAAAAGTAATTTATACCAACATGACATGGGGGAATCACATGATATAACCCATACCCGGTGATAGTATATGGGAAAATCAACACAATACTCTAAATATGTGTCAATGAATATTTGATGAGAATATATCGGATATCCCGACAAGACACTAAATTTTTTATCGGTCTGGTATGTGATGAACATATACAAGATATTCCCACATTTGGATTTAAACCTTTGAACACACCCAAGTGCATCAAAAACCAACCCATATTAAATGAGCTCGAAATCCGTAGGCCAAGATTTTAGGTAACTAATATTATGATCATAGGTTCTCTTATCGATTAACTTAAATGACAAGCCTAATTTTACGAATTATATGAAAAACATGAAATGAATAATATTATGATCATTATGGGACTTTGTGGGGAGCATGGGATCTCTTGATTCTCTACATAGGTGATGAGACTAAGGATATTACCCTATGTTATGAGCTTGGGATGCAATAATTGACTAGAATAGGAGTACTTATGTCACTAGTATAATTTTCCTATCATGAAATGCAATAGATGCCTCGCATAATAGAATAGAGTTTCTTTATGCTAGGAGAACATTATGTCTAATACAAAGACCTTGAGATTCCTTATGCACCATGAATAACATGAATAATGTAAATCATGGGATACCTTTGGTTTTGAGGATAAGGAAATGTATATCATGAGAAAAAGATTCTGTAACCTTATATAATAAACAAATTTATAGAAACCCAACATTACCAACATCATCATCGTTTATAAACAAAGTCATCTACCCTATTTGGGAAAGATGAAACATTATTAACCATTACCCACTGGATGATGAAACCAAGAAAGATATTTATGAAAGTATATTAGATCCAAAAGGGATACTTGGACAATGTGAATACTCCAAGGAGGAATCCTTAGATTCATGTGACAATATTTCATCATCCCATTCTGAATAACGAGAAAACATCATCAGTCACGGTGTATAGGCAACCCACATTTTGGAATGGGATTTTGGGGACACTAGATTGTGACAAGTGCAAGGACACTGATCCCTGAAAAACATGCACCCCGGTAGAAGCATTAAAAACTATTATGGTGAAATCAGCATGAATCTCTTCTCATTAAATAGTTAGAACTTAATAAATATTGGGTATCAATAGTTGAAGCTAATTTTTTTATATCATCTATTTCACTCAAGAGAAGTTGAGTAATGCTAGTAATTTTTTGTATTACATTCACCAAACATGTAGTCACAGTTTTCCCCATTTTATCTAGAAATGTACCAATAAATAAAAATTCTTATCAAGACAACAAATTTTTCAACATTAATGTCATAATGATATCCAAACACGCATTGAACTCAGATATGAATGATTTAGTAGTAACATAAACCTCTCCTATGGCACATGGGCACCCTCACCCTTTATCTACATGAGAATATATTTGGAAAAATGTAATCACTAACCATATCTACAAATATGAGTTGGAAAGAGTCATCCCCACTATGTTTTTGGCTCTTGAATGTTTATATATTATAGTTCCATATCACTACTTTTGTTTGTTAATGGACCATAGGAGGAATCACCCCTTATTTCTACATCCTACCATTTGAGAGTGTCACCATAGATTGATCGGAATCTCTCAACCCTACCCCAATGAGGTAGTGTATTGACAGGTTGAAACCTCAATATCCTCCACTAGGGAGTCACATAGGATACCTCCCATCACCACCATGCATCACTTATAGTATAGAGAGTCCCCACCAGCAAAAAAATAGGTCTATATGATCCATATTCTTTATTCATAGAATTATATTTCATGGTGAACACACTATAGACATGTATTCAACTCTAGATGATGGGGTTCAACTTCCACTCCCATTTCCCATTCCCCCCCCCCTTGACTCACCTGACATAATTATCACCACAATAAAGGGTGTCCTTTTCAATATTCTAGGATAGAGACCCCAGTCGCTCACCAGGTGAGTTGGTTCATCCCTCCAACCATTCACACAACTAGTAGACTTTATAAAAGTGTAGACCATATTGAATATAATCACTCTAAATTTCCTCCTAGGGATACTACCAATAAAAAAGGATGTACCTACCATTCTAAATAACTTCAACACCTGAAAGGCCCCCTGTAACAGAGGGGATATATACTCTAAGGCAGTACATATCCATGGCGCTAACTATAACACATGTGTAATAGCTCCCTATGACTACTATAAGGCCACACTCAGTGAACTATGAAACTAACTATAAGGACCTGACCTTAAAAAATTACATAATCTTGAATTAAATGAATAGTTCACATTGATGATTTTTTCCGGTTTAGAGTTTTAGAGATTTAGGAAATAACTATTACATATCAACATGAATATTACAAAGTAGACACTTCAACTATAACTGATTTTTTTTCAAATCCTTAAATAAAACAAGAGTTCTTTTCTTGATATAAATATTCTTTAATACTCCATTTCTCTTACCATTACTTAAAACCTGTGAAGAACATTTCAAAAACATGGGATGATCATAAAAATCTCAGTAATGGAAATAAAAATACGGAAAGAAAACAGTATTCAATGTTTACATAGGAATCAATGAAATCATACTTTACTCATAAAACATTATAACTTTAACATACCTCATGAAATCATAATATTTATGAATAACTCATAGAAATCATAAGACATATAGCTAACTTGAGGCATTCATAACATTCTTACGTAGGGAGTAACCCTGATGGTTTCGTTTGGAATACCCAAAACAGTATATTCCCTAAATCTTTTCGGAAAAACCTTAGAATTTAACTCCTTCACGTTACCCAATGCATTGGAGATCTATCTTGGGCTCACCTAACCTTAGTTTAGCATGGAACAACCCGACATCATAAACAATTCCCAAGAACCATAGCATAATCGTATCACATAAAACATGCATAAAGGAAACATAAAATTTCCCAAATTCAATCACAAGATATCAATACAACACGTTGATATAATCAAAATATAATCAGAACTATTTTAAATACCAAAATAAAAGAAAACTAAAACATGGTATTTATTTATCATTTAAAAAAAGTTATGGCTTTTAGAGGAAGCAGGAACTCAAATAATGTCCATGACGGCGGAGAAGTCATTGTCGCCGCATACATAAGACAAAAACATTCCTTTTGTCGTTTAGTAAAATGCTTCATGTAAAAAGATTCCTTTTGAATGCAATTAAATGTCAAAATGGTTTTATACACCATATAAATAAATGACGTGTAGAAATCAATATATGCCTCAATGAACGGAGAATGAGACGAAGTCCCGTACAAAGACGGTATCCTAATATTAAGGATAAATCAATTTTATAATTATGTGTGAAAAATATAAATACACTCAATATAAGTGGATATTAGGTGTAAAACAATCAGAGGCCATCCAAACATATTCATATCACGACATAATCAATAAGTAGAGGTTTAACCTATCATGACCCATCCTCGGGGCCCATGCCGCGACTACCACAAGCCCGCCTTCCATAGGTCAGTGGATAGCAACTAGCACCAAAGGCATAAATCCCGATAAAAGGGAAGGAATTGCCTTTATATAAGAACAAAAACACCACAGAGTATTCATGCTGAAGTAAACACTAAGTAAACTGAGTACAAAATTATGTGCTGAAAAGTAAATGGGACTGAATACAAACCCAACTGAAAGTACATTACAACTGAAAAGAAAATACAACAGCAGTAAAGTAAATCAACAACCACTAAGTCATCCTCCATCTATCCCACCTAAAGGGTGGGTACAGATGGTATTCTCATCTCCTCGGATTCGGTCGTCCGCTCCGTGTACGTCCTGCATGATAGTCCACCTCCGGGTACCGTCACGCTCCACAAGCCTCAACCACGATAACTGCTGTCCGTCGTCTACAACCAACACAACGCTATGCGGGAATATCCCATACAGGGGTGAGTATATGATACTCAGTAGGGACCCCGAGGCCCCCGATGGTCTCCTAGAATCCACAAAGGATAAACCACAAAGGAAGGATTCAAACACGAAGTATCATCCAACTCTACATAGGTATATGCTCATACATATACCTAAGTCATCATTTGTAGTTCGGCTCCAAATCACGATCCCAAGTACAAACCGATCCACAAAGTAAAGCAAAACCCAATCCACATAGGAAAACACAACCCAATCCCCGTAGGGAAGCAATTCAATCATATCGAAGACAATGATTGAAAGACAAGACACATCTCACAAAGGTATACTACTCATGAAGAGAGGTAGGATGAATACATGTAACCTATGAATCATCTCCTATACCGAAACCATATAGAATCCATGTATAGAAGTCATCACGGCTGAACCCACTTAGGATAAATGTACAGTATCCATCGCTGCTGAACCCACGTAGGATCCTAGTACAGTCACCATCGCTGCCGAACCCACGGAGGATCCAAGTACAGTCTCCATCGCTGCCAAACCCATGCAGGATCCATGTACATTCATCCTTGCTGCCGAAACCACATAGGATCCAAGTATAGTCATCATTTTCATCGCAATCACAGCCATCTCTAGGGTTCCCACACAGAGAACGCTTTATTTTTTGAGGGTCCGCTCCTCGAGTCAAAGATCGATACATCAACTGTCACGAAGACCAGATTTGATGTATCCGTTGTTCCGTCCCACGTCATATGGGAAAAACCAAGCCAAACGTTCCCATGTCACAGAGGACAAGACTAACAAGCCATTTCCCTAAAATACATGGCATGTAGGTAAGCAATATACACTGTGTCATCAGACACTGGGTAATGCCCTTGTGATACGGCCCACGTCGTAGGGCTGGTTGTGTAGATAAGTAAATACACTACATGTAGTTTTGTTACATGCCGTGTCCAATCCTCTAGGATTGGTTCCATGTGCGCTAGCCATGCCTGGCGTTGTGGTGCAGTACATTCCCGTGTACTCCACCCACGTGTCCGTGTATTTCTGGAATACATGCCTAGTCATCACGAAGCCGATTCTACCATGGTGAGGTAGTACAAGACGTGCCCCTGGCCATATGGTTCTTCCAGTGTCTGTGTATCATTGAGATTACATGTCGAACCCCACGAAGCCGCTTCTTACTTCCTATGAAGAGAATACACGTCGTGTGATGTGGCCATGTATTTCTGTCTGTGTCCGTGTATTTTCCCTAAATACACGCCGAGTCCCTCGAAATATCCTCTGTCAAACAATGTGGAGAGTACATGCCATGTGACTAGAGTCGCACATCGTGAGTTAATTTTCTAACTTCTAAAATGGTATCCACGGTATGCTTGTACTACATGGCGTTTCCTCTTGGAGTAAATTCCATGTATTCTGGAATTTTTCCAGAAACGACGCCTCTAGCAAGCACGCATCATGAGCTGTCTGTTCTTCATTCCGATGATCTGAGTTCTATGAAACATTGGCTTCTAGGTCACCCTGTCACTCTGAGGCTATTTATGATATTTTCGGGCCTCCGATCAGCTCCAAAAACATAACTTGATTCACCGCTCAAGAACGGTTGGAGAAAACCATACAACATCAAGAACATCAGAGGAATCAGACCGTGTTAGATTGGTCTGGTTCCTTCTGCATTATTCCGATAACAAGTTGTTTTATGAGAAACAACAACATGGAAGGTAAACCAATGTTTCTCAATTAAAACACACCCCTATCTCAACAAAAGTTGTCGAACGATGGGTGTCATGGAAAACAGAGTCACGGGGTGAGGTTCCATAGATGCCGATGGAGAGCGTCCAAGGAGGAAGTGACGTCTCCTCTTTTATCATGGTGAGAATGAAGCGTGACGTCGTTGGAGAATTCCCGCATCATTGTTTCCTTCCATGACGTGGAGGAGGAAAATGAAGGAGAATATGGGGTTGCGAGTCGATGTTCTTCGTCGGAGTCTTGGTGTTCTTCAACGACGGAGATGAAGTTCTTCAAGTCACAAGAGCTCTCTCCCCTTTTCTCTCAACACAACAGACTAACCCAAAATAAAATAACTCTCATCTTATTTAATTATTTCATTCCATGCATTTAAATTTTATAATTCAAACACATAACTCTCTTAATGTGGGGATAGGAGAAGTCACATAATTAAAGGATACCAAAAATTAATGTAGAGTTTTCATGTATTTATCATGGGAGTTCAAAGGGGTTAAGGGTTATGGAATATGAAAAGATGAGGGCTCGTGTGGGACCCACCTACCTCATAACCACACATTGGATGTTGGGTGGTTGTGGGACCCACCAACAACTTCCCATGAGAGTGTATCACTTCCAAGGATAATAAAATAAAATTGTACATAATTTTATTTACTTCTCACTTAAACCCCAAAATTTAACTTCTTCTCCCGAGAAAACGCACCCTCTGTAAAGGTCCTCTTAAAAAATTGCCGGCACTGTGGTTCCATTGGTGCCCTTAGATTTCAATTCTATGCACTGCTTTAAAATATAGAAACTCCCACTCGTTCTTTCACTGAACGTACCCAAGATAAACTTCAGAAATTGATTCCGGGCACACCGGGCCTCGGAATTTGGTGACGTCAGAAACTACGTACTCGTAAAATCCCAAAGAATTTATGAAAAAAATTCCATTGAAATTTACTGGTCTTTACATTACTCCCACCTCAGGGCATTATGTCCCCGTAAAGCTACATCATAAACTAGGGAATAAATGGGGGTACTATGCACGCATCTGATTCTCCCACTCCCATGTGCTCTCCTGGAGGTTCCCGTGTCTCCACCTGATGCACACTAGAGGAATTGACCGTCCACAAAGGACCCTCTCCTGTCGATCCTCGATCTCCACTGGGACCTCTGCAAATTTCACCCCGTCATCGATGTCCAGCTCCTTGTGATCAATGAAATGTGTCGGGTCTTGTACGTATCTCCTCACCTGAGATACGTGGAAGACATCGTGCACCTAATGCAACTAAGGTGGAAGAGCCAGGCGATAAGCCACCTTGCCTATCCTGATGAGAACTTGGAACGGTCTGATGATGCGCGGAGAAAACATGCCACACCGGCCAAATCTCTGTAATCCATGTCAAGGTGAGACCCATAAGAAACCACGGTCGCCATCCTCGAACTTTAGTGGTCTCGTGCTTCTATCAGTATAGGACTTCTGTCGGCTCTGAGCAGTCCTCATCCACTCCTGGAAGATTTGTACCTTCTCTGTCATGTCCTGGACCATCTCTGGTCCTACAAGTGCTGAATCCCCAGGGTATGTCCAGAATATAGGTGATCTCCAAGGTCGGCCGTAAAATGCCTTGTATGGTGCCATCCCAATGGTGGAGTGGTAGATGTTGTTGTGTGCAAACTCCACCAATGGTAGGTGATCCTCCCACCTGCGATCAGAGTTAAGGACACATGAAACGGGCATTTCCTCGAGAGTATAAATGGTCCTTTCCATCTGACCATCCATCTGAGGGTGAAAGGTGGTGATCAGGCGTAGCTGCTTCCCAAATGCCTCCTTCAACCCCTTCCAAAGCCGGGATGTAAATCGAGCATCTCGATCGGAGACGATAGTCGATGGCACACCATGAAGCAGTACGACCTCCAGAATGCAGAGGTGTCACATTCTCTCCACTGAGCCCTTCTCTCTAATAGGTAAGAAGTGGCTAACTTGGTGATTCGGTCGATAATCACCTAGATGGAGTCATGTCCTATGGAAGTATGAGGAAGCCCATTCACGAAATGCATAGATATCCCATCCCACTTCCACTCCGGGACCTCCAAGGGCTGTACCAAGCCTGCTCGTATCTGTTGCTCCACCTTCACCTATTAGAAGGTGGGGCAACGTGAAGTAAACTTTTCCATAACCTTCTTCATACCCAGCCACTAGTGCTGTCGTTTGAGGTCCTGGTACATCTTCGCTACTCCAGGATGTACCACTAGAGGGGAAGTGTGAAACTCCCTCAGCACCTCCTCCTGTAATGCAGCTGGTACCATGGTACTTACCCTGAAAAGGATGACGTGCTCTCCTCCTATAGAAAATATATCAGGTTCCATACCTGAGGATATCTGAGCATGTTATGCCTCACAGTCATCGTCCCCATGCTGTGCCGCTCTGACCTGCTGATGTAATGGTGGAGTGACTGTGAGAGACTCTAGAAAGGATGATACATCTCTATCCATGAAGGATATCTGAAACGTGGCTAGCTTCTCTGTATCCTCTCCGTGTAGCTGGATGCCCGACCTACTGCAAAGATCATCAACTACTATGTTCCCCTTCCCAAGAGTATTGTCTATCTCAAAGTCATATCCCTGGAGGGACTTGAGCCATCGCAGCTGTCTCAGGTTCAGGTCCTTCTGTGAGAAGATTTACCTGAGTCTCTGGTGGTTAGAGTAAACTGTAAAGCACTCACCCATCAGATAGTGCCACCACATCTTCAAAGAGAAGACCACTGCTGCTAACTCTAGGTCATGGGTAGCATAGTTCTGCTCATGATGCCTCAACTATTGTAAACCGTAAGCTATCACTTCATGATATTCCATTAGGACACACTAGATTCTAGTCCCTAATGCATCACAGTACACTACGTAGCCTACTCCCTCCTCTGGTAGCCTCAAGATGGGTGAATTGGTAAATCTCTATCTCAGCTCCTTGAATCTCTACTGACATCTATCTGAACACACGAAGGGTTTCCCCTTCTTTGTCAAAGTTGAAAGTGGTGCTGAAACTCTAGGGAAGTTTGTCACAAATATCCTATAGTACCCAGCCAGACCTAGGAAACTCTGCACCTCCATCATGCTCCTAGGTGGATCCCATGCTAGCACTTCCCCAATCTTTGCAGGATCCACCACAACTCCCACCTCAGAGATGACGTGTCCCATGAAGTTGACTTCTCGAATCCAGAACTGACACTTTGAGAGCTTACCGTAAAGCTGCTTCTCTCAGAGTGTATCCAGTACAACCCGCAAGTGGTAGGCGTGCTCCTCCTCAGCTGTCGAGTATGTCAATATGTCTTCGATGAAGACTACGACAAATAGATCGAGGTAAGGCTGGAAGATCATGTTCATGAGACTCATGAACACTGTTGGAGCATTGGTTACACCTAAAGGCATAACCAAGAACTCATAGTGGCCATACCGACGCCTAAAGCCCATCTTCTGCACATCCTCGCCTCGATCTCTAAGCTGATGATAGCCTGACCTGAGGTCTATCTTCGAGAACCATCATGCTCCCTTGAGCTGACCGAAGAGGTCGTCAATCCTCGTAAGTGGATACTTGTTCTTCACATTCACCCGATTCAGGTGATAGTAGTTGACACACAGTCGCAAGCTTCCATCTGCCTTCTTGGCGAACAAAATTGGGGAATCCCAGGGTTAAACATTGGGCTGGATGAATCCCTTTCCCTGCATGTCCTCGAGCTATACTCGTAGCTCTCGTAGCTCAGCGGGAGCCATCCGATATGCTGGAGTAGATATCGGGGTTGTCCTGGGGTACAGGTCGATATATAATTGTACCTCTCTGGGAGGAGGTTGTCCTAGAATGTCATCAGGAAAAACGTCCGCATACTGATCCACCACAATAGGAAAACTCAGAATCTGTACATCAGCTGCTCCTATGATGAGACTAGCCAAATGATGGGTGATCGGCTGCCCTCTCCACTGCGTGAGTCTATCTGGCACTGCAAAGGATCCCTTCTCACCAGAGAAGGTGAACCTTCTCCCATCTGTGCGGGCACACCCCACTTTGATCCTAATACAGTCGATCTGAGAATGGGACGTAGATAACCAATACATGCCCAAGATGACGTCGTAAGGCCTCGACGCCGCTACAAGAAGATCCTAGCTGAAGCTCTCCCCTCATAGAGTAAGCTCACACTTCCGGCACCAGTGCGTAATCATCGAGTCTCCTCCCATAGGAGTCTCTAGCCGTATGTATCGAGCCAACATATCCTTCATAATCTCCGACCTCTAAACAAGGGCGGCGGCAATGAAAAAATGACTCGCTCCTGTGTCTATAAGAACTGCAGAAAGGGTGGAGTAGACATAGATTGTACCTCGAATCATCTTAGGTGCGCTGTGATTGTAGGTCTCCACTGCCTGAAGCTGAGGCTGCCTCTATGTGCCAGCTCCCTATGGTCGGGGTGGACCTCTTGGTGGTGGTGGTGGTAGATCCTCAAAGCGTCGCCCACCATCCGTTGCTCGGCCAGCTGCTCTGCCTCATCTGCCTGATCCTTGTGGGCCGCCACGATCAACCCTCTGCCTCTGCCTGTGTGGTCCCTCAACCATCTGATGCTCCTCTACATGGCAGGTCGGGCAGTCACGAGCCATGTGGCCCTTCCCGTCGCATGCATAACACTTCCGGCCTCTCGAATGACTGGCTCTGCTACGTGTACCCTGCACATCCGAACCAGTATCAGGAGGTCACCCACCGGATGGTCTGGTCTGCTTGGACCTCTGTGTCATCTGTCTACTTCCAGTTGTAGAAGACTCATCTACATGCCGCCCTGTGTTAGGTCTCGTTTCTGGTGAAGGCTTAGCAATAAGGCTCTCCACAAGAAGGGCTCGCTCCAGTACTCCTACCTTCGTCGGAATACCGAGGGAGATCATCGATTCCCTGATCTTGTGTCTGAGTCCCTACTCGAAGGTCCGGGCCTGGAATAATGGGTTCTGTACCATGTCAGTGGAATAGTGAGAGATGTCGGTAAATCTCACCGAGTACTGGGCTATCGACATGCTGCTCTGCCACAACTGTAGTAGCTCCTGAATGCGTACCGCACGGAGGGTGCCTGGAACGAACTCTGAGTGGAAGAGGCTCTCGAAGTCCGACCAAAGTAATGATTCCTCATCGTGCACCTGGAGCATAAGTCTCAACCATCTACATGATGCTGCATCCATGAGAATCGCCGCAAGGATCACCATGAGGTTAGATAGTGTCCCTACTAATCTGAAGACTCAGACAACAGCCTCCAGCCAGTCCTCGGATGCCTGAGGGTCAGTCTCCCCATGGAACATGGGTGGTCTCTGATGCTGAAACTTGTGAAGTACACTCAGGTGATGTGTACTCTCATCTGCTAGGGCCGGTGGTATCGGTGGCTCGGTGGGAAGAGGTACCGCCGGTGCCTCCGTTGTAATGGTGCCCTACACTGAGGCCTCGTCACTCGGTGGGCTGCCATCTCTCACAAAGCTCAAAACCCTAGATGGCTTCCGTCAGGGGGCCATCTTGAAAAGAAACAGGTGTGCCATGGTTAATACAGTTTACCTGGTGAGCTGACACAAAGTAATCACAAAGAAAACTTTTGAAATACACATGCAATAAATATTTTTGTTCACTGAGTCGGGAATCAGAAGTCAGGGTCCTGGTGTATGGATACATCGGCCACTGCACCAACACTGGACTCCCTGGACTGATAACCACACTCAATACCCTTAACACTATTTCTTCACAAAGAAAAATCCTCATAGTCCTGTGTTCTACGGTAGAACCAACTCCTCTGATACCAATTTGTCAGGACCCGTCCTCGGGGCCCGTTCTGTGACTACCTCAAGCCCACCTTTCATAGGTCTGGGGATGGCGACTAGCACCAAAGGCGAAAATCCCGAAAAAAGGGAAGACATTGCCTTTATATAAAAAAACAGACACCACAGAGTACGCATGCTGAAGTAAACACTTTGTAAACTGAGTACAAAAGTATGTGCTGAAAAGTAAATGGGCCAGAATACTAACCCAACTAAAAGTACAGTACAACTAAAAAGAAAGTACAACAGTAGTAAAGTAAATCAGCAACCACTGATTTGTCCTCTGGCTATCCCACCTGAAGGGTGGGTACAGATGGTCTCCTTAGCTCGTTGGGTCCGGCCGTCCACTCCATGTACATCCCGCCCGATAGTCCACCTCCGGGTACCGTCACGCTCCACAATCCTCAACCATGATCAGCACAGCCCGTCATCTGCAACCAACACCACATAGTGCATGCATTGCCCGTGCAGGGGGGAGTATACGATACTTAGTAGGGACTGTGAGACCCCCGAAGGTCTCCCAGAATCCAAAAAGGATAAACCACAAAGGAAGGAAAAAAACATGAAGTATCATCCAACTCTACTTAGGTATATGGCCATTCATATTCCTAAGTCATCATTTCCGGTTCGGCTCCAACTCACGAGCCCAAGTACAACCTTGTCCTCAATGGAATGCACAACCAAATCGACATAGGAAAACAAAACCCAATCCACACAGGAAAGCAAGTCAATCATATCGAAGATAATGATTGAAAGTCAAGACTCAGCTCACATAGGTATAATACTCACGAAGAGAGGTGGGATGATTAGATGCAACCTCTGAATCATCTCCTCTTCCAAACCCACGTAGAATCCAAGTATATAAGTCATCCCTGCCGAAACCACATAGGATCCACGTATAGTAACCATTACTGCCAAACCCACGTAGGATCCTAGTACAGTCGCCATCACTGCCGAACCCACGAACGATCCAAGTATAGTCTCCATCACTGCTGAACCCACGAAGGATCCATGTACAGTCGTCCTCACTGCCAAACCCACATAGGATCCTAGTACATTCGTCATCATCATTGCAATCGCAGCTAGCTCTAGCGTTCTTTCACACAACACACTCGATTTCAGGAGGGTCTTCTTCTCGACTCAAAGATCGATACATCAACTTTCACGAAGACCAGTGTTGATGTATCTATAGTTATGTCCCACGTCATAGGGGAAAAACCAAGAAAAACGTGCCCAAGTCATGGAGGAAAAGGCAACAAAGCCATTTCGTTAAAATACATGGTGTGTAGGTAAGAAATACATTCCATTTCTTCAGACATCAAGTACTGCCCGTGTGATACGGCCCGTGTCACAGGGCTAGTCGTGTAGATAAGTAAATACATGGTGTGTAGTATGAGTACACACCATGTCCAAACCTCTAGGGTCGGTTCCATGTGCGCTGGCCAGGCCTGGCCGTGTGGTGGAGTACATGCCTATGTACTCCACCCCGTGTCCTTGTATTTCCGGAATACACCCCGAGTCATCACGAAGCCACTTCTTCCATGGTGAGGTAGTACATGTCGTGCCCCTGGCCGTGTGGTTCTTCTCGTGTCTGTGTATCTTTCAGATTACTCACCGAGCCTCAAGAAACCACTTCTTCCTTCCTATAAAGAGAATACATTCCGTGTGATGTGGCCATGTATTTCTATCGGTGTCCGTGTATTTTCCCTAAATACACGCCATATCCCTCAAAATCTCCTCTGTCAAACAGTGTGGACAGTACATGCTGTGTGACTAGAGTCACACGCCGTGTGTTACTTTTCTAACGTTCGAGACGGTAACCACAGTACACTTTTACTACAGGCATGTGCTCTCGGAGGACACGTCGTGTATTCTCGAATTTTTCTAGAAACAACGCCTCTAGCCAGCACGCCTCCCGAGGTGTCCGTTCTTCATTCCAATGATCCGAGTTTTACGAAACATCTGCTTATAGGTCGCCCTGACACTCTGAGGCCATTTAATTTTTTTTCGGGCCTCCGATTGGCTCCAAAAACAACACTTGACCGACCACTCAAGAACGGTAGGAGAACACCATGCAACAACAAGAACATCGTAGGAATCAAAACATGTTAGTTTGGTCCAGTTCCTTCCGCATAGTCTGATAACTAGTGGTTTTATGAGAAACAACAACATGGAAGGTAAACCAATGCTGCTCAATTAAAACACACCCCTACCTCAACAAAAGTTGTTGAACGATGGGTGTTGTGGAAAACTTCATTGCAGGGTGAGGTTCCGTAGACGTCGACGGAGAGCGTCCGAGGAGGAAGCGATGTCTCCTCTTTTATCAGGGTGAGAATGAAGCGTGACATCGTTGGCGAATTCCCACGTCATTGTCTCCTTCCTTGCTGTGGAGGAGGAAAAGGAAGGAGAATCCGGGGTCCCCGAGTCGATGTTCTTCGTCAGAGTCTTGGTGTTATTAAATAAAGGAGATGAAGTTCATCAAGTCACAAGAGCTCTCTTCCCTTTTCTCTCAACACAACATACTAACCCCAAATAAAATAAGTCTCATCTTCTTTTATTATTTCATGCCATGCATTTAAATTTTAAAATTCAAACACATAACTCTCTTAATTGATTAAGTGTGTTGGCATGATTTAATGTGGTGAGAGGAGAAGTCACATAACTAAAGGATACAAAAAATTAATGGGGAGTTGTCATGTATTTATCATGGGAGTTCAAAGGGGTTAAGGGTTATGGAATGTAAAAAGATGGGGGCTTATGTAGCCCCCACCTCCCTCATCACCACACATTGTATGTTGGGTGGTTTTGGGCCCCACCAATAACTTCCCAAGAGAGAGTCTCACTTCCATGGATAATAAAATAAAATTGTACACAATTTTATTTACTTCTCACTTAAACACCAAAATTTAACTTCTTCTCCCGAGAAAACGCACCTTCGATAAAGGTCCTCTTAAACAATTACCAGCGCTACAGTTCCATTGGTGTCCTCAGATTTTAATTCCGAGCACCTGTTCAAAAGATAGAAAAACCCACTCATTCGTTCACTGAACGTACCCAAGCGAAACTCCATAAATTGATTCCGAGCACACTGGGCCTCAGAATCTGGTGCCGTCAAGTACAACGTACTCGTAAAATCCTAAATAATTTGAGAAAAAGTTTTAATTAAAATTTATGGGTCTTCACATAACCCATATTATTGAAATAGGGTTAAGATGTTCCTTTACTGAAATTTGAGAGCCTAACAACCTCACTTTAAAATTCAGAAAATGAGTTGATGAGAGATAGAAAAGTTATCTCATCACTTGGACATAATATTTATAGAAATAAAGATATATAAGGACATATAATGACATAAGAATATGTAAATTAAAAGACCTATCAAAAAGGAGTCTTTTAAAAAGAGGAGGTTGAAAGGTTCCATTTCTGATTTGGGTAACTTTCGAAACATACACCCCACGAAAGAAGGGTCATACAATGAAGACATAAATAACCATAAATTAAATTATATTACACAAATAATACAATCATGGGAAGTAAATACACCACAAAAAAGGAAACAGTGGCAAATGTAGCATGAATCTCATGGGAATAAAAAGTGAGATAAAAACCCCTTACCTTTTTGTAATCAAAGAAGTCGTATGACCAAAAGATAATAAGAACCAAATGAATCATAGAATACCATGAATATAAATAGAATCATGATAATATATATGAAATGTAAGTACATAACACACAACATTCAACAAATAATTGGGGAACAATGGAAATATCACAGAATTAATTGTGAGATAAGAAATCCCATTACCTCATGTCTGACATGTCTTGTTCATTTCTTTATATTCTTCTAAATAGGGTAACTCCTTTTTATTTGATCCAAAGGCTTCCTTGGAAAGACTTTTTCCCAAAGTGAGGCTTTTAAGAGTGAGAGAGGGATGTGGAGAGATAATATGAGCAGAGGTTGGACATGACAGAGGCATGAGAGGTGTTGGTAAGGGGGTAGAGGTGGGGGCCTTTTATAAGAGGGAGGATGGTCACTTTTGGAAAGTCTTGAAATGTTACTTTATTATTAAATGATTTTTGGATTTTAAAGGACACACAATGATATATAGGTTAAGGTGATAAGGGGTTGAAATTGAGCCATCCAATAGGTTTTCAACAAGTGTAAGTTTTAGATTTTACCTTATCTTTTCATTTTATTTAAATCGTTAATTAATGAGGTAATCACTACATCATCATGGTGTCATAAATAAATTTATTTATTTAATGTCTAAAAATTATAAAAAAAATATCACGATGAAGGAAATATTTTTAGATTTCCAATGACTATTTATAGTCTAAGAGATCATTTATTTAAACAAAAATAAAATTTTTTTATATAGGATATACAAACCTTTGTTATATTTCTCTTCTTTTTTAAAAATAATGTCATAAATGTCACTATCACACCCATGTGACTCCATGGGACCAAAAGTTTGGTAAAAAGATTTCCATGGTCATCTATGACTTAGAAAAGAGAATTTGGACACATTTTGGGGTCGTTTTATATTATTATGATATTATTTTATTACCCTTAACTACCCGATTACTAATTAATCATGATAATTAATGATAATTACTGTCGTTACTATTCATAATGTCCAAAAAAAGGAGTCTTAATTAAATAATTTGGACCTTATGATTCAAAATATGGAATATATTTTACCAAATTCCAATCATATAAATTTCATTAATTAATTTAAAAATAATTCCCATTGTCCCAACCAAAGATGAGTTTTTAAAAAGTAAATTTTTTCAAAAGAATGAATTGATTTTACATCCAATTGAAAATTAAATTACTTCCCATGAATAAAATTGTATTAAGTGAAAAAAAAATAATTAAATTACACTATAAATCCTATTAAAAGGATAATCTATCTATATAATTAAACTAGATGAAAAATCAGCTTTGACGTAAAATGTAGTATTTTCACTATTCATAAAAAATGAACATTTGTCAGAAAATACCAAAAATTTATCCAAAGTAAATTTGATATTCCAAATTCAAAATTTATATCCATTTTACCAAATTCAAAACATAGATGTTTTATTAATTAATTTTATAATTAATTACCACTTTAAAAACAAATAGCGTGTTTTATAGAAATAATATCTATCAAAAGATTGACACTTGTTCATGTCCAATTTCAAGGTGAAATTAATTACAACAACCACCATTGGATTAAATGGTAAAGATATATTTTAACTACATGTTAAAACTAATTAAAACAATAATATAACCATATAAATAAATTAGACTAAAAGGTTGTTTTGAATTTAAATACAAAAGTTTTCACTAAAATGATTTTTATCGGAAATTTTTTTTAACAAAAAGTAAATTTGGATGTCCAGATTCAAAAGAAGGATTTTATTTTGTAAAATATAACATATAAAATTAAAAAAAGTTGTTTTATAAAGGGTTATCCATCAAAAGGTGGTTAATCGAACATTAAAAGAATATTAGAATATTTATTCTTAAAATTCGATTCATTTGAATTTTAAGCCTCTATCATTTATTGTGTAATTGTTAGAATATTTAACAAACATATATAATCATTTTGTAGTTAGTTCTGTTCATTCCTGCCATTACAACTTCTAGGTGTTAACTACCTTTTAAAATCATATTATTATATTATTTTTGTGCGACGTACGATTTCAAGGAAACTCATTGTTTCGTATTGGGTATTCCATCGAACATATCATTCCCCTTAAAGTGATATTATCATTTTACTCACAAATATTTATAAATATGAAGATTTCATATTCTATATTTACTTGGGATGTTACATCCTTCCCCCATTTTGGGAATTGCGTCTTTGCAATTTTAAAATATGGCATGGAAACTTCTTTAAAAGACCCACATTATAAAAAGAGTCAGTAAAACAATCACTTTAAAAGAAAGAATGAGAAGTACAAAGGTCACCCGAGTTAACCCATAATTGGATTACATATAGGAAAACATGGATATGGAAGAGAAAACAAAGGGTCAAGTTCTGATGGGGAGTAATAGAAAACATGATTAAGAGAAAGTTAACCACAAGAAAATCACAAACTTATGTTGTGTGTAAATGGTATTTTATTACCCAGTAGGAAATGTAATACAACAACATTTTTTTATTATGTTCCTTTTCATAATTTTGAGGAATTAATTAACTACATAAAATAAAAACATAAGGAAATATACTTACCTTCAAGTAGAGTTTCATCCTTTAATAAGTTTCTACCAAAACTAATCTTTTCTCCAAATGATGAGAATTCAAAAAGACTTGGTCACATCAAAAGCAGAAGAATCATCTTCTAGAGAATCACATAATCCAAAAAATGAGAACTATATATTACCTTTGTATTTAGACATCAACAAAAACAAAAATGGTTAGTACGACATCATATAATCCCCAAAAAGGATAATCCTTTATAAAGTGAAATACTACTCTTAATCTCTAAAATTCAACAAAAAGAACCCACGATTAAGGAAAGACCACTAAATAAACAGTTATCCATAAAATTATTCAAAGTAAACCAAACTAAGATTGAAACCCAAATCACCGAAGGATTTAATCACATCATCTTCCAAGTTAAATCTTAACATTTATCTCCAAATAACATCAGTTACTCTTAAAGTCTTATACTGAAAAGTAATTAACCTAATCAGATATCCTCCATGATAGGTTACTCATTTCCAAAGATAACCCAAAATCAAATTATTCTTGATTCATAATATCATCTAACTAAAAATAATTAGTCATTCTAACTAGGGACTTAACATAGTCCAGTGGTTGGCGATAAATACCCTTCACACTTTGGGTGTGGGTTCGATTCTCGTAGCTTCGTCCGACGCGACCGGTTGTCACACGGTCTGCGTGTTATCCATTTTAAAGAACTACATAATTTTATAACACTCCCAAGAATAGATATATTCATCAAAAATAACCATAAAATATATTGACCTCAAAGGTTATCTAATAACTTTTTTTTTCATCCAAAAATTTATGAAATTGTAATTACCCCAAATTCAAGGATCATATAAACCAAAATGGATCTTTATAACTATATCCACAAAAGAGAAGATAATTATTCCTTGAATAAAATTTTCATATATCAAACATCAGGGTTACACATACTATAAATATTCTTCTAATGTAATACCATCATTAAAAGAGCCTTAATACTTTTAGGCATTTCACCATCCTAAAATCTACCATGACTCTTGAATCTCTTATAAGTTGACTTCTTACTCATTCAAAATTCTTCATGATCCATTAACCATTCCATTCCAACTTATTTTGAAATACTTCTTTCCTACAATAAAATCATGAATCATATCCTAAGATTCAATAATAGGAAAACATATGTTCAGAAAAAATCTGTACCTTTCATTGGTCATTGTCAGTTTCTCCATCCTCAATCAGAATGGCATTAGGTATTGGTAAAAGAATATTTGTATGATCTTGGTGATCTCATTCCCAAAAAATCTTCATAGGATATGTGGTTTAATAATGACCATGCACACCACATTTCAAACATTCGATTGATCCTTTAGAAATAACTTCTTTCCCTTTCCTAGAGTCAAATAGTTGAATCCTTTTTCCTTGGTAGGTTCTAGCTTTATGACCTTGATTTCAACATCTATAGCATCATTCGTTCCTGTTGAAACATTTTCCTATATGTTTCTTTCCACATATTTGACAGATTGGTTTTTGAACATTCTTAACTTTATGATTATTACCTGAACATCTGTAGGGATTTGTTTCTCGCATATATGATGCATTATAAAATTAATAAGGTTTTGGTGGTCAATCATGACTCCAGATAGTTGGTTGAGAATAACCACAAGAGTTCTCATTACAGCTCCCATATCATTGAGTTGCTCATTTAGAAAACCTTCACAGTTTTCTTCACATCCACTTTCACTTAGGTTCCTTCTAGATCCAGCAATTTACTAATACCAAAAAGGTCACTATGAGTATATCAGTAAAATCATCATATAATATCTTATGAGGAGGTTAAATACTAAGATATACTTATTTATGTTATATTAAACTCATTCACTTAATAAAAATAACTATGACTCTTTCAAAAATCCTAACTGTTATGGTAATGTCACTTGTGCTTAAAGAATACCCTAACCTCTAAAGTTATCTAAACCAACCACTAATACCAACTATAAGGACCCGACCTTAAAACATTAAATAATCTTGAATTAAATGAATAATTCACATTGAGGATATTTTCAGGTTTAGTGTTTTGGAGATTTATGACAAAACTATTACATATCATCTTGAATATTACAAAGTAGACACTTCTACTATAACTGATTTTTTCAAATCATAAAACAAAACAAGAGTTCCTTTCTTGATATAAATCTTCTTGAATAATCCATTTCTCTTACCCTTATTTATAACATGTGAAAAACATTTCAAGCACTTGGTATGAGCATAAAAAGCTCAGTAAGGGATATAAAAATACGGAAAGAAAACATTAGTCCAAGTATACATAAGAATCAATGAAATCATAGTTTTCTCATAAAAAATAAGCACTCTAACATACCTCATGAAATCATAAGATTTATGAATAACTAATCAAAATCATAAGATATAAAGGTAACTTGAGAAATTCATAACATTATTACATAAGGAGTAACCCTCATGGTTATGTTTCACTACTGGAAAGTAGACTTTTCCCAACACTTTTATACCAACAGTTCTCCAGAACCGTTGGTGTAAGTGTTTTTGTGACGGATTCCCCAACGGTTTGAAGAAACCGTTGGGAATGCCAAAAGTTTTTCATTTTTCCCAACAGTTTTTAAAAACTATCGGTACAATTCATGTTTCCCAACGGTTTTTACAAACGTTGGGAAATGTCTCCTCAAATACTTGGACATCCAGAGGCCCCCACACCATGGGCACAACAGAATTGTTTCCTCAATTTCCAGAAGTCGTGACTCCCATGTGAAACCTAACCCAAGATCTGTCATTCGATCAGCTACAACAATCCCATCTAGGTTAGACACTTTAAACCTCTTCCCAAATACATGTCATCATCCTTTGATTTCCACATTTATTTAAATATCTTGAAATATGACATCATTTTTTCCTATTTTAGGGATTTTGGAAAATTTTAGTATTCACACTATTTTATATTTAATCAATGACTAATACATGATTGGTAGATGTCTGTGACTAGGGTTGACTTTGGTTTCATATATCATTTGTAACTAAACATATGACATACTACCACTAATATGGTGATTCCACCTAAGAATGGTGGAATTTTCCTAGGATCATGGGGCTTCCCCTTCTTTTGTTCTATAGAGTTTGTAGTGTTGGTTTTTAATGTATTTTATTTTCTTATGTATTTATGGTGATTATGTATTGGGTTCCTTTGTACCTGAATTTTGGGTGAGTTATTCTTAAGTTCTTCTTAGAGATCATTGTATTCATAAAGTGTGCCTAATTTTATTGTAGGTGGTGTCGACTCACTAAGTGACTATTTGGTTTTGTTTTTATGATTCCAACGTACGATTTTTTTAATAATGAAACCCATTTATATTTTAATGAAATAAAGGAGTGGTTTTTAAAAATATGTTTATAAAATGGGTAAAATGTTTTCAAGGTGGTTTATTTGGAACTGTACAAAGACAGATCCCATTATTATTATATTCTAAAATCTCATTAAAAATATTTATACTTATTGAATTCTATAAAAGTTTGGATCCACATTTGAGCATTACCAATAATATCCCATATCTTAATACCATTTTTAGATTGTGTACATATCATTAAATTATTTAATGAGTTCACTTATTCCTTCATTAATGTCTTCCAAGGATGTCTTAATAATCTAATAGCCACTTGAATGTTTTTCCTGGCTTAAATAATGTAATGTATTCCCAGAATAGTCAATTAATTTTTATATTCTAGTAATCCATGTTTATAACCTTCATGATTATATGATGTCATAGCTGGGTGTGGTGAATATGGATATATTTTTAAACATATGTATTGAATTTTGTTTTTATCTTCCAGGGTTGCAAATTCTGCAGTTGGGTTTTTTTAAAGCAATATATAATGATGTTTTAAACCCCTGCTATATATGCCTAATTATTGTTTAGAAGTGGATTAAACCACCACTATTTAAGGTCAATATTTTTTTTTACCATTTTTCGTTTTAGAAGTTGTTTTCCATGACAAAAAATAGTGAGGATATAATGGAGGTTCATACAACAACTATATCCTTTCCATTTTTTGGCAGGTGAAACCATCGGTAAAACCAAAAACACCACTAAAAACATTCTGTGACGATTCCCGAAGTTTCCGCTAAATTTATATAACTAACCCCCACCCCCTAGAATGGCCCCCCACCCCCCTGAACACCCCGACCCCCTGGAAAACCCCGCCACCCCCGTGGACAGCCCGCCCACCCCCTTGGATAACCTATGCCCCCCTGGACACCCCCCCACCCTTGTTGCTAGCCCTCCCACCCCACCCCTGGACACCCGCCCACCACCCACCGGACACCCCCATCCCCCAGAACACCCCCACTCCCAGGAAAACCCCCCCACCCCCTTGACACTCCCAACCCCACTGGATAGTGCCGCCACCCCCGTGGGCAGCCCGACCACCCCCCCGTGGATAGTCCGCCCACCCCCCTGGACAGCCCACCCACCCCCTGGACACTGCAGACACCCTGGACAGCCCCACCACACCCATGGGCAGCCCACCCACCCCCTGGACACCCCGTACCCCCCGAATAGCCCCACCCACCACCTAGGCACCCTGCTCCCCTCCTTGGACAGCCCACCCACCCCCTGGACTCCCCCTACCCCCTTGGACAGGCTGGCCACCCCCGCAGACAGCCTGCCCACCTGGACACCCCGACCCCCCTAGACAGCCCCCACCCCCTGGACACCTCTGACCCTCTGAACAGACCCACCACCCCCAAGACACCCCGCACCCCTGTCACGAACCAACCCAGGTCGACCCTAAATCGGACACCCGGGTAACCTGAGTCGGCCCGCGACATAGCCTCATGCGCGTCTCCCCTTACGCCAGAGGCTGCCGACTAGCGGCGTGGGTGTAAGGTAAGTCAGGGGGAGACTATACCCTCTTATCAAAGTGGAGAAAAGGGACCAAAAATACAGAAATGGATGTAGTGTGAGTAATAATCAGAAAGAAGTGGAAAACATTTTTCATTTATATGGTTTGAATAAATTGGCGAATGACAGTTTATATAAGAGATGCATGCATGACATGCTAATGATACAATGGAAGCATTAAATCACGCGACATACTTACACATCAATGTAGATGTAAATGAACAAAAGTCTCAAGCCCCGAGGGCGATCTCCATGACCATCCAGAGCCCCAACTCGGTCCTTTTCTCCTAACTCCATGTACAAGAAACAACAACAACAAGGTCCTGCAACCAAATGGAATCTACTCGGGTACCATAGTGCAATGGCGGCCCGAGTAGGTTGTGAGATATATATCTCAGTAGGCTGGAACCACTGGGGTCTAGCCCACTCTAGACAGTGAAATATAATTAAACAAAGTGCTGGTATTTTCAAACAATAACGACACAATACAAACAATAAATGCCCGTCCAGGTTCCAAAAAGGACGTCTGACGACAATACCTGCTTCGGCCCATAGCCTGGATAAGAACCTGTTTAAAACAACACAAGTAAATTTAGTTCAAGCATAAAAACACTTTTTATCATTTTTCTCACTTACTCTATTTATTCACTTATCATTTCAACTCAGACTGGAAATCCATTCATTCTTACCTTTCTTTATTTGATCATAATTCACTCGGGTTTTACCCAAATCTCTCATTCTTTTCATAAATCATTATTATCATTCATTCGGTGTTGATCTCCATGTCTAACACCACGTATCACATTTGGTGTAGATCTCCATGTCTAACAACTTGATAGTCGTTCGGTGTAGATCGCCATGTCTAACACCCCGTATCATGTTTGGTGTAGATCGCCATGTCTATCACCTAGATAATAGTTCGGTGTAGATCGCCATGTCTAACACCCCGTATCACATTTGGTCATCCAAATCAGATCTCAACATTTTATAATCAATTCTCATAATTAATTTTCCTTGTTCAACATTCTGGAACTTGCACGAGCAATAGAAGGTAAACAAAAGCATATGGCATCAACATGCCTCTATGTTAGGTGATTAATGACATTAAATGGAACAAGCTAACAAACTTCCTCAAGAAATACATTAAATTCAAACTATTACATTAAATTTATAACTTAAAGAACAAGGAAAAAGGGGAATTTAGGTGGGGCACACCCAAAGGGGTGGCCAGGAGGCAAGGCGAGCACCTAGGGTGGGCTTTACCATAACGAATTCAATAATAAAAAAAGAGGCATCGCCGGAAGGTTGCGACAGGTGACAGAAGACGTGGCATGAAATAAGCGCCGAAGTAAAGGGAAGAGGGTAAACACCCTACCCTAAAAGTTCTAATTACATGTTAAGCCATGAAATTATGAGGTGTCATGGCTCATTTATTATTTCTCAAAAAGTAACGTCATTTGAGGTAACTAGTAAGGTACGAGTACAAGAATGTCATTTATCAAGTATAATGTCAAGAATAAAGAGTCATAAGACTTTTAATCAAGCAATCAAAAAAAATGAAAAATACTACTACACATTTATTTTGAAGGCAGCTCACCTCCATTGGAGGAGTTTTATTAGAAAACATGTCATTACTTCATCAAACAATTCATTTAGTGATATTTAGCATTTACTTTAAAACTCATTCAACACTTAACAAAGTTAAGAAGCCCAACAGTAAGGAAGGCAATCATGAAATTCTATTGCTACATTTTTAGATTGAAGGCAGCGCACCTCGAAAGAGGGGTTTTATTATTAAATCGTTAGTTTAGTGACCAAACAACCTCTTTTATCTTATTCCTACAATTCACACGGTTTGCACAGAATCATTTAATCAGAACTAAACTTGCATAATTAAAATGCTAAGTGCAATATTAAACTCACTATTACTTTACTTAAATTTAAAGGGCAAGGAGAGGGACCCTACCTCAAGGTGGATCCATCCGTCCACTCCGGCTCTTGGCGCTTTCTAAATAATGCTGCCGCAACTGCTACCCCACAAGGCATATGTGATTTCACATACGTAAAAGGACACCTAGCCTCTATGCACACGCTCCGCATGGCCATGAGCGTGCGCAAGAGGATCCTTACACGTATGATTATACATATAAGCCTATCTCCGCTCACCTGCACAGACACTTTTTATATATGTAAAGGGGACAACTAGCCCTGTACGTGTGTATATTCGCTGCCATGGACAAATATACGCACGTCGAGGGAACCCACGTACATATAAATACGCACCTATGCCTGCGCAGGTGAGTCGTCTAAACTCCGGCAACCCGAAATCATACTGAAACCTCCAACGCACTATAAGACAACCACTACAAACCATAAGACACAAAGATAAACCAATTTACGCCAGGAAAAACCAACCAGAAATAATAAACCCTTACCTCGGGTGTTGGCGACAGACCAAAACGAAGGTGAACCCACACCGCGAGCTCAACACACTACCAACATCAAGTCGGGGCTCATAAACATCAAAAGCCCCAAATTTAACAAGTGAAAAACAAAGGGAAAGGTGAAAACCTCACCCTGAAACCATTCCAAAACTCAAACGAACTGAACCAAACCAACCAGGACCCTCTAAAACAACCTGATAAATTAATTTAGAGGCTGCGAAGACCAAAAACCGGTAGAAACCTTACCTCGGAAACCAACCGGCGGACCGAAATCACCGCAAACCGCCTCGCCTTCGGCGGCGGACACCAAGCGTGAACCAAGGAGTCACAAGGAATCATTCTCATGCCCTAAAACCAAAAGAAAGCCAAAAATTCGGGTTACCGCAAATACCCTAAATTCGTCCAAACCAAACGCGCACCGAAAAAAGGGACGAATCGTCAATGCGAGGATGAAGGACGCACCTAAAGACTTTACCGCGGCGGATCGAATCTGGAAGGTGAAGAAAACTGGAAGAAATCATCCGCAGAAAGAGGAGGTCACGTGTCAGGCCGTTGCGCGCTGCATCGGTTCGGTCCGAGCCGCTTTGCACGGCTGCTTCGGGGTCAGCCGAGGGAGGAGGAGAGGGAGTGGGGGCCGTCGCGCTGGTGATCCGGCTGCTACGAGGACGGACGAGGGAGGAGGAGAGAGATGAGGGTCGCACACGGCTCACGGGAGAGGAGGGGGTGCGCCGTGGGGGGGGGGGGGGTCTGCCGAGTGAGGGTGAGGGAGTTAGTTTAGGTTTTTTTTTAATTTTAATCAAAAACTAAAACACACCCAACCCGCACTGTTTTACCCGCACCGTCTGAAACACCGTGCGCAGCCCACACGCCTGCTACTAGATACACTGGGTACCCCGCACGGCTGACCCGCATGGTTGAACCTACCTCGCGCAATCTGAGATCACCGCTTAAGACGGCTCCAGAACTCGGGACCTCGTTCCGAGGCTCAGTTTTAAAACTGACCCGCTGATAAAAGAAAAAGCTCAAAAACCATTGATTTTTCTCCGCTCTAAAAAAACGGTTCCTTACAAACTACCCACCAAAAAACAACTTCTCGCCCCCGAGAAGCCTTCGGAAAACAACGAAAACATCACCCGACTCACAAGGGTCGAGAAGTTTCATTCAACCGGTTGTATTGTGTCTCCAACGCCCAAAGCACCTTTAAAAATTTTCTAAGAAGACTGCACTTAAGCCTTTACAACTTGAGCCAACGCTCAAGTTACAACTGAAACGTCAAAGCAGGGCTTACCTCTGGGTCCATTATAGGAACCTCAACCCAAGAAAATGGTCGAATCACGATTGACCAACTAAAATGGTCACACAAGATTTCCTCGAAAGACAACGCCAACCCGAAAAACACACTCGCCCTTAAACTGACGACATTCTTTTAAAATTGTCCCGTTATCAACCACGCGTACACCGAAGTCCTTACATGACCTTCGGTGATATTCTCAAGCCATCACAAGACTATTATACAACTATCGTGCCTCAGCACGAAGCGTAACTCCAAGAAATCAAGCATCCCACGCACAACCAGAGAGAGATCACGAAACAAACCAACAACCTTTAAACTTTAGCGCGGCGTATAACCGACACTATCTTAGTGTATCCATAACGACATCATGATGGGGGACATGCTCGTCTCATCCAGCAGAGTACACTAAGATTAAACCAAGGTCGCTGAGAAGATCAATCGGACCAAACTCTGATGCCTATACCACCTGAGGCATTCGTATTCATCGAAGCTTAACCACTGAAACTCTTCCCGCACTAACGGAGTTTCTAAAGCGTTGCGCACACTGCCATCCTTATCAAATTCGTGCTGCCAAGAAAGCACCGACATGAAAATAGAAACTCATGCGACACTACACACCTTAGTAGTGTCCATGTCGTCGTAAGAACTAGCCGCTCACCGATGCACTATTTTTCAAACACTTTAACGCACGGGTGACGTTCCTCAAACTAAGATCGCCACACCATAAGCTCACACCGAAAAACAGGTAACTCGAGCTCTAAGGGTACTACATAGCACATGCTAGTCCCTTACGAAGCACACACGTCGACCCTAACTCTTGGTCACATAAAACAAGGATTACTAGGCTCAAAACCCCTTTCCATTTTATCCATTTCATTAATTCATTTCAACCTTTAATCATTTGATAGAATATTTTAATAGACCCACAAGTACTATTTCACAACAAAGTACATGGTATTCAAACAACGCCCCACAGGAAAAACAGGAATGTTGTAACAAACTTCCTCTTCAACATTTAACATTTAAACTTTGGCAGCCATCTTTTAAAAAGTTTGAAAACACGATTTACCCTTTTCCCAATTATATGGCGCCCATACATCTTATAATGGAAAATTGGCTCCGTTGTAATCGCAACCAACAATTTCAGCCAAAGCATCCAAGCGCTTACCAGCAAGCTAACAAGCCACTACAAACAGCTAACATAAAGCAACAAGATGAAATCACTAAAACATGCTATAACACAAACCATGACACACAAGCATGATAGAAAACATGACATATTTTCACCCAAACATGTTAACTATCACCGAAACATGATTTCTAAAGAGGCGTGCTAAATAAATTCAGACATGAAATATCTTCAAGGCACACAATCAAAATCATCAGGCATCCTACTAATGCAACTACATGGAATGGCACATAGGCATGACATGTGAATCTATACATGCCTAATATGATGCATGCAATGCAATTTCCTAGCCATATCGGGCCAAGGAAAATTTTCAAAACCTCTTCGTAAACAAATAAGAAGTGGAAAGTACAACATTAACCCAAGGTGAAATCACATCAACTGTAACAACAAACAACATGAACATCAATTCCCAGCCCTGGCCACTTGGTCATTTACCGTACGTGGGGTGATCAGTCCCAGACACGGCTATTACCCAAGCGCCGACACATTCCTAATATCTTGTCTACCAATCCCAAAATAGTAAGACAATTAAAAGAAAGAAACCTCCTTTGATACCATTTTGTCACGAACCAACCCAGGTCGACCCTAAATCAGACACCCGGGTCACATGAGCCGGCCCACGACATATCCTCAAGCGCGTCTCCCCTTACGCCAGAGGTTGCCGACTAGAGGCGAGGGTGTAAGGTAAGTCAGGGGGAGACTATACCCTCTTATCAAAGTGGAGAAAAGGGACCAAAAATACAGCAATGGAAGTAGTGTGAGTAATAATCAGAAAGCAGCGGAAAACATTTTTCATTTATAAGGTTTGAATAAAATTGGCGAACGTCAGTTTATATAAGTGGTGCATGAATGACATGCTAATGATACAATGGAAGCATTAAATCACGCGACATAGTTACACATAAATGAAGAAGTAAATGAACAAAAGTCTCAAGCCCTGAGGGCGATCTCCATGAGCATCCCGAGCCCCAACTCAGTCCTTTGCTCCTAACTCCAAGTACAAGAAACAACAACAACAAGGTCCTGCAACCAGATGGAATCTACTCGGGTTCCACAGTGCAATGGCGGCCCGAGTAGGGTGTGAGATATATTTCTCAACAGGCCGGAACCACCGGGGTCTAGCCCACTCTAGACCATGAAATATAATTAAACAATGTGCTGGTATTTTCGAACAATAACGACACAATACAAACAATAAACGCCCGTCCAGGTTCCAAAATGGACGCCTGACGGCAATACCTGCTTCGGCCCATAGCCGAGATAATAACCTATTTAAAACAACACAATTAAATTTGGTTCAAGCATAAAAACACTTTTTATCATTTTTCTCACTTACTCTATTTATTCACTTATCATTTCAACTCAGACTGGAAATCCATTCATTCTTACCTTTCTTTATTTGATCACAATTCACTCAGGTTTTACCCACATCTCTCATTCTTTTCATAAATCATTATTATCATTCGTTCGGTGTGGATTGCCATGTCTAACACCCTGTATCACATTTGGTGTAGATTTCCATGTCTAACACCTAGATAATCGTTCGGTGTAGATCGACATGTCTAACACCCCGTATCACGTTTGGTGTAGATCGCCATGTCTAACACCTAGATAATCGTTCGGTGTAGATCACCATGTCTAACACCCCGTATCACATTTGGTCATCCAAATAAGATATCAACTTTTTATAATCAATTCCCATAATTAATTATCCTTGTTCAACATTCTGGAACTTGCACGAGCAATAGAAGGTAAACAAAAGCATATGGAATCAACATGCCTCTATATTAGCTGATTAATGACATTAAATGGTACAAGCTAACAAACTTTCTCAAGAAAGACATTAAATTCAAACTGTTCCATTAAATTTATAACTTAAAGAACAAGGAAAAAGGGGCATTTAGGCAGGGCACACCCAAAGGGGTGGCCAAGAGGCAAGGCGAGCACCTAGGGTGGGCTTTACCATAACGAATTCAATAATAATAAAAAGAGGTGTCGTCGGATGGTTGCAACAGGCGACACAAGACGTGGCATGACATAAGCGCCGAAGTAAAGGGAAGAGGGTAAACACCCTACCCTAAAAGTTCTAATTACATGTTATGCAATGAACATAGGAGGATTCATGGATCGTTTATTATTTCTCAAAAAGCAACATCTTTTGAGGTAACCAGAAAGGTACAAGTACAAGCATGTCATTTATCATGTATAATGTCAAGCATAAAGAGTCCTAAGTCTTTTAAGCAAGCAATCACAAAAAAAAGGAAAACTACTACTACACGTTTATTTTGAAGGCAACTCACCTCCATTGGAGGAGTTTTATTAGAAAACATGTCATTACTTCATTAAACAATTCATTTAGTGATATTTAGGCTTTACTTTAAAACTCATTCAACACCTAACAAAGTTAAGAAGCCCAATAGTAAGGAAGGAAATCATGAAATTCTATTGCTACATTTTTAGATTGAAGACAGCGCACCTCGAAAGAGGGGTTTTATTATTAAATCGTTAGTTTAGTGACCAAACAACCCCTTTTATCTTATTCCTGCAATTCACATGGTTTGCACAGAATCATTTAATCAGAAATAAACTTGCATAATTAAAATGCTAAGTGTAATATTAAACTCACTATTACATTACTTAAATTTAAAGGTCAAGGAGAGGGACCCTACCTCAAGGTGGATCCATCCGTCCACTCCAGCTCTTGGCGCTTTCTAACTAAAGTTGTCGCAGCTGCTCCACCAAGAGGAATATGTGATTTCACATACATATAAGGACACCTAGCCTCTATGCACACCCTCTGCATGGCCATGAGCATGCGCAAGAGGATCCTTACACATATGCTTATACACATAAGCCTGTCTCCGCTCACCTGCACATGCACTTTTTATATATGTAATGGGGAAAACTAGCCCCGTACGTGTGTATATTCGCTGCCATGGACAAATATATGCACGCCGAGGGAACCCACATACATATAAATACGTACCTATGCCTGCGCAGGTGAGTTGCCTAAACTCAGGCAACCCAAAATCATACCGAAACCTCCAACGCACTATAAGACAACCACTACGAACCTTAAGACACAAAGATAAACCAATTTGGGCCAGGAAAAACCAACCAGAAATAATAAACCCTTTCATCGGGTGTTGGCGACAAACCAAGACGAAGGCGAACCCACACCGCAAGCTCAACGCTCTGCCAACATCAAGTCGGGGCTCATAAACATCAAAAACCCCAAATTTAACAAGTGAAAAACAAAGGGAATGGTGAAAACCTCACCCCAAAACCATTCCAAAACTCGAACGGACTAAACCAAACCAACCAGGAACCTCTAAAACCACCTGATAAATTAATTTATAGGCTGTGAAGACCAAAAACCGGTAGAAACCTTACCTCGGAAACCAACCAGTGGACCGAAATCACCGAAAACTATCTTGCCTTCGGCGGCGGACACCAAGCGCGCACCAAGGAGTCCCAAGGAATCATTCTCACGCCCTAAAACCAAAAGAAAGCCAAAAATTCAGGTTACCACAAAAACCTTAAATTCGTCCAAACCAAACGGGCACCGAAAAAAGGGATGAATTGTCAAAGAGAGGATGAAGGACGCACCTAAAGACTTTACCGTGGAAGATCGAATCTGGAAGGTGAAGAAAACCGGACAAAATCATCTGCGAAAAGAGGAGGTCGCATGTCGGGTCGTTACGCGCTACAACGTTTTGGTCCGAGCCGCTTTGCAGGGCTGCTTCGGGGTCAGCTGAGGGAGGAGGAAATGGAGAGGGGGTCGTCACGCTGGTGATCCGGCTGCTACGAGGTCGGACGAGGGTGGAGGAGAGGGAGATGAGGGTCGCGCGCAGCTCACTGGAGAGTAGGGGGTGCACTGTGGGGGGGGGAGGGGTCTGCCGAGTGAGGGTGAGGGAGTTAGTTTTGGTTTTTTTAATTTTAATCAAAAACTAAAACACACCCAACCCGCA
The DNA here is from genome assembly GCA_963277665.1 of Viscum album. Classification (NCBI taxonomy): domain Eukaryota; kingdom Viridiplantae; phylum Streptophyta; class Magnoliopsida; order Santalales; family Viscaceae; genus Viscum; species Viscum album. The sequence continues at coordinate 1,443,495,790 of OY728159.1, forward strand.
CGGTTTTACCTGCACCGTCTGAAACACCGTGCGCAGCCCGCGCGCCTGCTACTAGATACACGGGGTACCCCGCACGACTGACCTGCATGGTTGAACCTACCGCGCGCAGTACGAGATCACCGCATAAGACGGCACCAGAACTCGGGACCTCGTTCCAAAGCTCGGTTTTAAAACCGACCTGCTGTAAAATAAAAAGCTCAAAACCTTCGAATTTTATCCGCTCTAAAAAAACGGTTCGTCACAACGCACCTGGACACCCTGCACCCCCCTTGGATAGTCCCACAACTCCCCTGATCCTCATCCTACTCCTCATCCTACTCCTCATCCTGGTCTCCCAGAAAAAGTTAAAGTATAAAACTCATGTACTCCCAACAATACCCTTAAGGATCATGTATTCCTCGATTCAATTCTAATATCTTACTGGGAAATCCTTCAAAATAGGAATTATAAATTTTGTATCGTATCTTCTTATATACAATGTATTTTGTTTTATTTTTTAATTTGACTCTCATATAGAGTAATGTGTCAGTTGTGATTTTATATAAAGTAAACAATTTTCATTTACCTAAATATTTTTTGGATTAAACTTTAATATTAATTAATTTCATTGAAATTACTTATTTCAATTTTTTTAATAGAATGGATAGAAGTTGGATGTATGAAACTGATTGGATTTCAACCAATTTTCAAAATAATTTGAACAACTTTCTAGATTTTTCATTTGACAAGGCTTCAGATAGTGGTCGCATACACTGCCCATGTTTTAATTATATTGGAAGACCTTGGTTGAGTCGTGAAGTAGTTAGATATCATATAACGAAATATGGTTTCCAAACAAACTATTATGTGTGGTATCACAATGGAGAGAAAATGGAATCTCAAAATGTTGATGATCCAAATGATTGGACTGAATTGGAGAGTTTGATATATGATCGGTTTCCATTTATTCAGCATCATGAGAAGGAATGGATGTCCAACCAATAAGATTTCTATACAAGCAGACATGACGCGTCCAATGATAATGATGATGTTGATAGGGTGAAAAAATTGAATGATGTTGCGACGACTCCAGTATATCAGCAATGTGGTAAAATAATAAAGTTGGAATTTTTAATCCGATTGTTTCATGGGAAAACTATGTATGGGATTTCAAATACTGCAATATATTACATTCTTACCTTCTTGATGGACTTACTTCCAGATGATGCAGATAGTTTCTCAAACCACTATATGGCATGGAAGTTAGTTGATGAACTTGGATTCTCAAAAAAAAAATCATGCTTGCCCGAATGATTGCAACTTATTTTGGGAGGAAACTGCTGAAATAAATGATTGTATCAAATGTGGAACCTCCCAATGGAATCCAAAAGATGATGGAACACCATCTCATGTGCCACAAAAATAATGTGACACTTTCCATTGATCCTTAGATTATAGAACCTTTTCATGTCTGATGAAATATCTGTAAAAATGTGATGGCATGACACCAAGAGAAAAAAGAATAACGAAGAGTTGGTTCACCCTGAACATGGATTTGCATGGCAGAGATTTGATGCTCGACATCCTGAATTTGTAGCCGACATGCATAATGTGAGACTGGGTATTTCATGTGATGGTTTTAATCCATTTGTGAAGATGATTACTTCGCACAACACATGGCTGGTTTTAATACACATTTGTAACCTTCCCCCTTGGTTGTGTATGAAAAAGCCTTACACTTTCTTGAGTATATTGATATGTTGCCCTTCTGATCCTTGCAATGATATAGATGTATACATGAAACCCTTAATAAATGAGTTGAAACTTCTTTGGTATGTGGGTGTGCCCACATACGATGCATGTTTGTAAGACATATTTCAGATGGGTGTTGCACTTATATAGATGATAAATTATTTTCCTGCTTATACAATGATATATGGATGGAGCACAAAAGGAAAATTGTTATGTGCTATTTGTATGAAGAATACTCGATCGAGAAGACTAAAATATCTTCATAGTTTTAGTTTTATGGGACATCGACGATTCTTTCCAATAAACCATCCATATAGAAACAATCATCGAAGATTTGAAAATACCATGGAGAATGATGATCCACCTCAGCGTATGTCTAGAACTAATGTGCTTAATGCATTGAAATATTACTGTTATTAATTTGGGAATGGTGTAATGAAATATAGAAAGAGGAAATATATATCCAATGATACCTGTTACAATTGGAAGAAGAAGAATATATTCTTTGAGTTGTCGTATTGGTCAACCAACTTGTTACGTCATTTCTTAGACGTAATGCACATTGAAAAGAATATATGTGAAATGATTCTTTTTATTCTTATAAATGTCAAGTGGAATACAAAAGATGATTTATGCTCTCGTTGTGACTTGGTAGATTGGGGGATTAAACCAGAATTGTATCTTGTCTGTATCAGTGAAAATAAATGGAAAGTTCCATGTGCTTCTTATGTGATGACACCTGCTGAAAAAATCGATTTTTGGAAGTGCTAGAGATTATTAAAATTCCGGATGGCTATTCAAGCAATATATCAAAAGAGGTCAACAGAAAAGAGTTTAAGCTGAAATATTTGAAGACTCATGATTATCACGTCCTTTTGCATGAGATGGTTCCAATAGGAAAACGACATCTCTATTCCAATAACGCTAGAGTCTCAGTTATTCAGTTGTGCTATTTGTTTAGAGATCTATGTGCTAAGAGGTTTTCCAAATCCTTCATGAAAAAACTGTTGGCAGAGACACAATTAATTTTCTGTGAGTTAGAGAAAATATTCCCTCCATCATTTTTTACATACATGTTGCATCTGACTGTCCATCTTCCGACCGAAATACTTCTTGGAGGACCCGTTGCTTTCCATTTGATGTATCCAACTGAAAAAACATGTTCACAATGAAATTATATGTTCGGAACATGAATTACCCTGAAGGTTCTATTGTGAACGGTTACTTGGCTCAAGAATGTATGGATTTCTGCTCAATGTATTTGTCTTATCTTACTACGAGAATAAACAAACAAATGATAAATGAAGAAGAAAAGAATGGGAAAATTTAACCCTATTTTCCATCACATCTTCAGAAAGTAGGAATTTCGGTATCATATACATTGACGACATTATGACTTGAAGAGAGAGAGATGGCACATCGTACAATGTTGTTCAATTGTGATATGTTCGATGAATATATCATGTAAGTAAATTGTACATGTATCTCTTATCTTATCTCTTGTAATTTTAAATATATGTTACAATATTATTATTTTTATCTATAGGGAACATAAATAATTGATATATAGAAAGCATCATTCTTTATCTTTGACAAGGAAAGAGACGTTGCATAGCAAAGGGTTTTCTGCTTGGTTGAAATTGAAGGTAAATATATTTATATAATAACTAAATAAAAATAATATTTCATTAAGTTTACTATTTGTTTATATTTCGATAATCGAGTATGCCTGCAGATTATGTTTGTGAGGAAATAAGAGCTTTGGATTTTGGTCCTAATACCATGGTTCGTTCTTGTAAATTACTTGTGATCAATGGATAAAAATTTATTATCACTGAAGGATCAAGAAACATGAGAACACAACATAATGTTGTTATGCTAACTACCACAATTGACTGTTATTTCAGTTAATTGGATACTAGAACTCATTTTGAAAATGTAGATTATTATTGAGTCGTGGAGAAAATAATAATTTTGGATTATTACTCGCATGGTCGAGTCACGATGATGAAATGTAAATGGTTTGATTCAATGACGAGGCAAGACACCTCTATTGATGAATGTGGATTTCGAGTTATTGACAAGACTCACAATCTTGCCACCGATGAACCATACGTATTGGTATCAATCGTGAAACATGTTTTTTATGTCAAATATCATCATCATCCTAAATTCGGTGTAATTATTGAAGTAAATCCCAGACATGTTTTTTGTGATGGTGATGATGAACTTGACACTATCCCTACTGCAATTGGAAGAAATACATTTATTACTTATGATGATTCTAATAGCTCAATTGTAAGAGTTGATTGTGAAGCTGATGTTGTGGTGGGAAATATATAGAATCATACAGTCATGTTCTCAACTACATGTTTCACATACATCATTCAAAGTGTATATCCTAGTACATACCTTAAAAACACAATAAATCTTCTGTTTCTTTATTTTTTTTTTCAGAATGGGTTTTCTATATTTTGTTTTTGGGATACACATTAGTTATCTGTTTATAATTACTTCCATATTTGTTTTCATTACAGGAAATAAATCACATTGAAGAGAGGCGGCGGGAAAAGTTGGCGGAAAATAATCGTCGCATGATACAGATGGGTGATTCTCCACTCATCCTTGTTGTGAGTATTTTATTTCAAATATAAATATTTCAATAACTTATAATATCATGTGTTTACTTTTGTGTTAAACTTTTTTTCAGGATCCACCCCCTAGATGAGAGATATCCAACGAGGAGCCTGATATTGTTCCCAGTAGTGAGGCTGGTGGTAGGAGGGGGGTGGTGTCAGAGTTGGATGATCATCTAGTGGTCCCGTTACTGAGGCCGGTCAAACGAGGGATCGTGGTGCAAGAGTTAGACGATCCACTACCATAGAAGTATCTTCTACACCCCATTTTGATCCTGCTGTGTCATTAGGGACACATAAGATATTTAGACCTCCGATGATTACACTACCCGTTGGCCAGATGTCTATTCCATAATCTTTTACATCTGGTTCGTTATCTCCAAGCTATTATATTCCACCTTCTTCGACTCCTTCTCCAACACAGTATGTGGCTGAGGAGAGTATACTGAGGGACACTCCACCTGTACATGATATTCCTTTAGCTTCTTCACATCCAATGACACCCATTGATCCAACTACCACATGTATATGTATATAACTCTATCAAATTTTTATACCAAAATTTAATTTTTTTTATAACTTGTACTGATATTATTTTCCTTTAATAACATATTCATCAACAGATAAGATGCGGGGGAGGGGATGTACTCTCTTGCGTGTAGTATGGAACCTCCAGATACAGTTGATGTTTGAATATGATGTTTATGGACAAATGATTGAGAAATCTGGGTAGGAATGTCGGGGTTTTTTGGCGACGCTAGCCATATACTCTGATATCATTCCGGTCAGCACTCTCTCTTGGAGACATCTGCAACACAAATCAAGGATAAAGCGTGGGCACAAATATGGGTAAACAATATATTGGATTTAATTTAGTATTTTTTTGTATTTATAAGAACTAATCTATTGGGTATTAGCATCAGTTAAATTCCCTGATGGCGAAGGTGCACAGCCAGTGTGCTTTAATGATCTAAGAGAGATTTGGAGAGCTTATAAGCACGAGCTGTATGTTGGTTGGTGTGATAGAGTGGGGTCAGAGTTGGATACATTACCTATCATGGATGACTTCCTGATAGAGCAATATCTCCAAATGATTACCCATTGGGCGACTTCCAAATTTAAGGTATTAATATCATTTGAGGTATTTAAATGACAGTTTTAATATTTTTCATTAATATAATCTTATTTATTATTATCCATTATTTTGTAATATTATGAAAAAAACAAAAAAACCATTTATTCAAAGTAATACCTCCACACTTAGGGGTGCACAACTATGTCAGATCATGAGAGGCAGCTAGTACGATATAGTTGTTTATAATTTTTCTTGAGGACATTCCCTTTTTGTTGTTTCCTACTTAAATTATGTGATTTATTGAATATTGAATATATGATTAGACATGAAATTTATATTGTTTCAATGTCATTTCAGAAGCACAAATTGAATATTCAAGGACGTATCCCTCGAGCAAAATTTTTTTTCTCGAGTAGAAGAAAAGAAGATGGAACTGTGGTAACTGAACCAACCTAAGATAAGATTGTATGTTTTAATTTGTTTATTTCAAAGTTTAATATCTAATTATAAATTTAATAATCTATTAATAATTTTAACATGCTACTTTAGAGGCTCTTGATTCCCAGGAGCCTGACAATTTTGGGCCACACAATCATTTATATCAGCTTTTAGGAAAGAAGCACTCTGGTCGAGTACGCTACCGACCTGGTAAGAATATAGTCCCGACGAGGTATTGGTCCTCTATAGGTATCCATTATAGTACCATCGAATTGGAACATGTCAAGGAGCATGCAATACAGTCTGATAAAAGGGTCACAGTGTTGGAAGTACAAGTTCAAACGAGGGACAAAGAATTTATGAAACTGATGAAAGCTTTATCTTCATCACATCCTCTAGAGGCCAGTGCGGCTTGTTAGACATTTATGTCATCAATGGGTGCATTATCCAATGCACCAAAAGATAGCTCTAGTGGGGGTCGAGATGATGACATTCCTGGTGATGACGAGGATGCTGAAGAGGATGAGGGGGATAATGAGGATGAGGACGAGGGTGAGGATGGGGAAGAGGGTGAGGATGGGGCCGAGGACGAGGATGAGGCCGATGATGAGCATGTGGACGATTATGAGGACGATGACGAGGATATAGATGGTGGCGAGGATGAGGCTGATGATTAAAGTGGTGATGGTGATTGTGATCTGGGGAAGATTGATCCATTACATTTTTGAATTATGTATAACTCTTTATTTTTGAACCTAGTTTTCCACTCTGGTATGGATTTTTTTTGAATTTAGTATAACTCTTTATTTTTGACCAAATATGGATGCCTAATGATTTAATAATGGTTTTTAGGTGAGTGATTCTATATGAGATTTTAAGGTTTATTGTGAGGAGTTTCCTTCCATTTAATTGATTTGTTCATAAAACATATGTTGGTTTTGTATTCTGTTGTGGGAGTGTGTAACCCGAAATTCAAGGTAGGTGGTTCCATTTCTATCATGTGATAATGAAACTACTTGTTTTGATTTGAAAATTGATTTATAAATTGATTAATGAAATTTGAATTATTTTTGTATGTGTTGAAAACGTGTTTTGAAATTAAAATTGGGTTTCCTTGGCTTTGGATAAATGTATTATAAATGGTTTTGAATGGTTTTCAAGGCATTGAAATGGGTTTGTGAAAAAGAGAACATGGGTTACCTTGGGTACTTAGGTGAAAGGTTTATCTTAAAGAAGTCATCCATTTCATTATGGTTATCAAGGAGGTTTGACTTCGGTCATTCATCTATTTTCTAGGCCTATTATTCTTGGGGACTGATTTCGAAATTTTTGGGAGATTACTCTTGGGGTTTTCCACTGCTTCATAGGGACGTTGTTATTAGATCTGTTTTTTGCACTTGATTCTTATTGTATGATTAGTCTACTACCTTTACCATTAGTGTTCCTTGGTATTGTAATACCCATTTTCTATTTTGTATTATGTAGCATTCTTATTTATCCATGTATTTCATGTTTATGCATGTGGAAAATTATCTATAAAATGTGATTTGAAGTAGATGGCTTTTTTGAGTGAAATTGATATGATATTATATGTAATGAAATTAAAATTCCATAGTTATTTTATTCACACCATGACCAATTTTAAAGAGGTAATGAGATATATACCGGGAGTCATACCCAAAAGCCAACAATAGAGGATAATAACATATACCACTCAATAATGAAGGCGTGTATTGTGGATATTTTTTTAAAAATAATATTTATTTTCATGAATCCTATAATTATAGAAAAGTAAGGTTTCCAAACTATGTTTGAAGGATGATTGAAAGGTGATAAATCAACTCAAACCATCTGAGAATTATTTTATCCATTTAAAGAGGTCCATGATTATATTCAATATATGATCAATCATTTGTGACGTGTATGAGTCAACCCTGCCTCATTCTGAGGCATGGTGTGGTCGGTACCACTCAAAGTGTCTCACTTTTATTTGAAATGGACAGGATTTTAAATGAAAACAACAACTGGCATACAGAAAACTAACCAAAAAAATTCAGATTGTGTTGATACATTAGGAAAAAAATCCATGTATCATTTGTGACGTGTACGAGTCAACCCCGCCACAATTCGAGGCGCGGTTTGGCCTACACCACTCAATGTGTCCCACTTTTCTTTGAAATTGACAACAGTTTAAGTAAAAACAACAACTGACATACGGTAAATGGACCAAATGCATTTTTTTATTGATAATTTAGGAAATGTATCCATGGGTAATTTTTGATGTGTAAGTGTCAACCCCACCTCAATCTGAGGCACAGTGTGGCCAGTACCACTCAAAGTGTCTCACTTTTATTTGAAATGGACAAGATTTAATGTGAAAACCACAACTGGCATACGGAAAATGAACCAAAAGCATTTTGATTCTATTGATACGTTAGGAAAACGATCCATGGGTCATTTTTAGCATGTATGATTCATCCTCACCTCAATCTTAGGCGCGGTGTGGACGACACCACTCAAAGTGTCTCACTTTTATTTGAAATGGATAGGATTTTAAGTGAAAACAACAACTGGCATATGCAAAACGGACCAAACACATTAGGATTCTATTGAAACTTTAGGACAACGATCCATGGGTTATGTGTGACATGTACGAGTCAATTCCACTTCAATGTGAGGTCTGGTGTGTTCGGTACCACTAAATGTGTCTCACTTTTATTTGAAATGGATAGGATTTTAAGTGAAAACAACAACTGGCATACGAAAAACCGAACAGACGCATTCTCATTATTTTGATACTTTAGGAAAAAGATCCACAGGTCATTTGTGACATGTAAGAGTCATCCCCGACTCAATCAGAGGTGCGGTGTGTCCGGTACCACTCAAAGTGTCTCACATTTCTCTGAAATGGACAACAGTTTATGTAAAAATAACCACTGACATACGGAAAACGGACTAAACGCATTCATATTGTTTTGATACTTTAGGAAAAGTATACATGGATCATTGTTGATGTGTAAGAGTCAACCCCGCCTCAATCTGAGGCATGGTGAAGCCGATACCACTCAAAGTGTCTCACTTTCGTTTAAAATGGACAGGATTTTAGGTGAAAACAACAACTGGCATATGGAAAACCGACCAAATGCATATATATTCTGTTTAAACTTTAGGAAAAATATCCATGGGTCATATGTGATGTGTACAAGTCAACCTTGATTCAATCTGAGGGCCAGTGTGGCTGGTACCACTCAATGTGTCTTTCTTTTGTTTAAAATTGATGTGCTTTAAAGTAAAAAATGACAAATAGAAAACTGACCAAATGCATTCTGATTGTGTTGATACATTAGGAAAACTATCCATGGGTCATTTTCGATGATTATGAGTCAGCCCTGCCTCAATTCGAGGCGTGGTGCGGCCAACACCACTCAAAGTGTCTCAATTTTCTTTGAAATGGACAACAGTTAAAGTAAAATCCACAACTGACATACAGAAAATGGACCAAATGCATTTAGATTCTTTTGATACTTTAGTAAAAGTATTCATGGTTCATTTGTGACATGTACGATTCAACCCCGCATCAATATGAGGCACAATGTGTCCAGTACCACTGAAAGTGTCTTTCTTTTGTTTAAAATCGATACGCTTTTAAGTAAAAACAACTGTCATACGGAAAACCAACCAAACACATTCGAATTGTGTTGATAATTTAGAAAAAAGATCCATGTGTCATTTTTGACATGTAAAATTCAACCCCTCCTCAATCCGAGGTGCGGTGCGGTCGACACCACTCAAAGTGTCTCTCTTTAGTTTAAAATGGACAACATTTTAAGTGAAAACAACAACTGACATATGGAAAACCGACCAAATGCATTCGAATTCTATTAATACTTTAGGAATACAATCCATGAGTCATTTTTCACATATACGAGTCAACCCCGCCTCACTTAGAGGTGCGTTGTGGCCAGAACCAGGCAAATTATCTAACTTTTCTTTGAAATGGACAACAGTTTATGTAGAAACAACAAATGACATATGAAGAATGGACCGACGCATTATAATTATATTGATACTTTAGGAAAAGGATCTATGGGTCATTTTTTATGTGTAAGAGTCAACCCCGCCTCAATTCGAGGAATGGTGTGGCCGGTACCACACAAAGTGTCTTTCTTTTGTTTAAAATGGATACGCTTTTAAGTAAAAACAACCAGCATATAGGAAACCAACCAAATGCATTCAGATTGTGTTTATACATTAGGAAAACGATCCATGGGTCATTTTTGATGTGTATGAGTCAACTCCGCCTCAATCTGAGGTTCAGTGTGGATGGCACCAGTCAAAGTCTCTTTTTTGTTTCAAACGGATATCATTTTACGTGAATACAACTGAAATTTACACTCATCAACGATAATCACAAACTCTTTTTCTTGAGTAGGGTAGTTTCACTCTCGGGGTCATAAGGGGAGAGACTCCTAAGAAAATATCTTTTCACCATATATTATAAAAAATACATGTTCATTGCAAAATTCATCACAAATAAAAACATACCCAAATCTAGGATCAGAAAAAAAAGGGATGTGAGCCAATTTCAAACTCTTATTCAACTCTAATAGGTATTTCTAAGACTATTCCTCCTATTAGAATTAGATGGGGAGGTGGGGGGGCTGTGCTGGTTGGGGGGTTGAGTAGGGGTGAGGTGAATTACTACCGAATTATTGTTTTCATATGAAGATTGAAATAGGGAATTGTAGTACATGACATGGTTGGAAGAGTTTGATGGTTTTATGTGTTTTTTGTGCTATTTTAGGTGTTTTTATACCTTTTTATTTCTGTATGTGGTTTTTGTGATATTTTTTATGCAGGTGTATAATGGAGGGGATACAAGAGGGCTACTATGCAACATTTCAAGAAAAACACAATACCAACGGTTTTAAACCGTTAGTATAAGAGTTCTGGAATTCTAGAAAAACACAATACCAATGGTTTAGAATCGTTAGTAATGGAGTTCTGAAAAAACACAATACCAACGGTTTTCAACCGTTGGGATAATAATTCTCGAAAAATACAATACCAACAGTTTTAAACCGTTGTTATACATTGATATAAATTTAAAAAAACAATATATACCCACGGTTTCTGAAAACCGTTGGTAAAAATTTTATACAATCATATACCAACGGTTCTCTTGAAACTGTTGCTATATCAATAAATATAGGGGGATATACCAACGGTATATACCAAACTGTTGGTATAAGTCTTTCCTCATAGCTTACTAGCCTACAACTTGGAAAACCGTTGTTATAGGCTATACCAATGGTTTTCCAACCTATACCAACAGTTTAGAACCATTGGTATAACCTTCTTTTCTAGTAGTGTCTGGAATACCCATCACAATATATTCACTAAATATCTTTGGAGAAACCTTAGAGTTTAACTCCTTCCCATTACCCAATTCATTGGAGATCTATATTGGCATCACCCGCCCTTAATTTATCATGGAACCACCAGACTTCATAAACAATGCCCAAGAACTGTAACATAATTGTATCACATAAAACATGCATAAAGGAAACCAAACATTTCCACATTTCAATCACAAGATATCAATACAACACATTGATATAATCAAAACATTATCAGAACCATTTTTAGTACCAAAATAAAAGAAAATAAAAACATGGTATTTATTTTTCATTTAAAAAATTTTATGTCTTGTAGAGGATGCTGAAACTCAAATAATAGTCACAGCGGCAGAGAAGTCGTTGTCGCCACATACGTAAGACAAAAACACTCCTCTTTTCGTTAGTAAAATGCTTCATGAAAAAAGATTCATTTTGAATGAAATTAAAATTAAAAAGGGTTTTATACACCGTATAAAATAAAGACGTGTAGAAATCAAAAGATGCCTCAATGAGAGGAGATTGAGACAAAGTCCCATACAAAGACGGTATCCTTAGATTAAGGATAAATCAATTACATAATTATGTGTGAAAAATATAAATACACTCAATATAAGTGGATATTATGTGTAAAAAATCCTAGGTCATCCACACATATTCATAGCATGACATAATCAATAATTAGAGGTTTAACCCAAAGAATAGAAATTGGGTTAAAAAGTTCCCTTACAGAAATTCGACAGCCTAACGACGTCACTTTAAAATTCAGAAAATGAGTTGATGAGAGATAAAAAGGGTATCTCATCACTTATAAATAAAATTTATAGCAATAAGGATATATAAGAACATATGACAACATAAGAGGATGTAAATTAAAAGTCCTAACAAAATGAAGTCTTTTAAAAAGAGGAGGGTGAAAGGTTCCCTTACCAATTTGGGTAACTTTCAAAATGTACACCCCATGAAAGAAGGGTCATACAATGAAGATGTAAATACCCCTAAATTAAAGTATATTACACAAATAATTCAATCATGGGTAGTACATACACCACAGAAAAGGAAATAGAGGAAAATTTAGCAAGAATCTCACGGGAATAAAAAGTGAGATAAAAACCCTTTACCTCGTTGTAATCAAACATGTCTTATGACCAAAAGATAAGAAGTACCAAATGAATCACATAATATCATGAATATAAATAGAATCATGATAATATATATAAAATGGAAGTACAAAATACACCACATGCAATAAATAATTGGTGAAAAATGGAAATCTCATGGAATTAAAAGTGAGATAAGAAATCCCCTTACCTCAAGTCCGACTTGTCTTGACAGTTTCATTATATTCCTCAAAATCGGGTAACTCTTTTTGATTTGAGAGAAATGATTCATTTGAAATACTTCTTACCAAAGCAAGGCTTCTAGGAGTGATATAGGGACGTGGAGAGATAATATGAGAAGAGGTTGGATGAGCCAAGGGCTTGAGATTTGTGTGTAAAGGGTAGAGGTGGGGGCCTTTTGTAAGAGGGAGGAGGGTCACTTTTGGAAAGTCTTGAAATGTTACTTTATTATAGAATGATTTTTTTATTTCAAAGGTCACACAATGAAATATAGGTTAAGGTGATAAGGGTATGAAATCAACCCATCCAATAGGTTTTTAACAAGTTTATGTCTTAGATTTTACGTTATCTTTTCATTTCATTTAAATCATTCATTAATGAGGTATTCACTGCATCATCATAGTGTCAAAAATAAATTCATTTATTTATTGTCTAAATTTTATAAAACAAATATCATGATGAGGGAAATATTTTTATATTTCCAATTAATATTTATAGTCTAAAATATCATTTATGTATAAAAATTATAATTTTTTTACTTAGGAAATACAAACCTTTCTTATAATTCTCTTCTTTTTTAAAAATAATGTCATAAATGTCACTATCACACCTATGTGACTCCATGGGCCCTCAATATTGGTAAAAATTATCCCATGGTCGGATATGAGTCAAAAAATAGTATTTAGACACATGTTGGGGTCGTTTTATATAATTATGATATTATTTTATTACCCTTAACTACTCGATTACTAATTACTCATGATAACTAAAGATAATTAACGTCGTTACAATTCATAATGTCTAAAAAAAGAGTCTAAATTACATAATTTGGACCTTCTGATTCTAAATATGGAATCTATTTTACCAAATTCCAAACACATAAATGGTAGTAATTAATTTAAAAATAATTCCCGTTGTCCCAACCAAAGACGTGTTTTTAAGAAGTATTGTTTGTCAAAAGATTGAATTGTTTTTAAATCCAATTGAAAAGTGAAATTACTTAAAGTGAACATCATTTTATTAAGTGATAAAAACATAATTCAATTAAATTATAAAACCAATTAAAATGACAATATAATTATGTAGTTAAATTAGATGAAGAAGTAGTTTTGAAGTAAAATGCAGTATTTTTCACTATTCATTAAAATTAAACATTTGTCAGAAAATACAAAAAAATTATCCAACGTAAATTTGATATTACAAATTACAATTTGATTTCCATTTTACCAAATTCAAAACATATAAGTTTCATTAATTAATTCCCACTATCAATAAAAATAGCGTGTTTTTATAAAACAATATCTATCAAAAGATTGATAGTTGTTTATGTCCAATTTCAAAGTGAAAATAATTTCAATGACCAACATTGGATTAAATGGTAAAAATATATTTTAAATACACATTAAAACCAATTAACAATATAATCTAACCATATTAATATATTAAAATAAAAGGAGGTTTTGAATTAAAATAAAATATTTTTCACTAAAATGATTTTTATCAGAAAAACAAAAATTTACACAAAGTAAATTTTGTTGTCCTTTTTCTAAAGACGGATTTTATTTTGTCAAATATAACATATAAAATTGAAGAAATTTAGTTTTAAAATGGGTTCTCCATGAAAAGGTGATTAATCGACCATTTTAAGAATATTAGAATATTTATTCTTAAAATTGGATTCATTTGCAGTTTAATACTCTATCATTTATTGGGTTATTGTTAAATTATTTAACAAACATATATAATCATTTTGTAGTTAGTTGAATTCATTCCCTCCATGACAAATGCTAGACATTTACTACCATTTAAAACAAAATTATTATATTATTATTGTGCAACTTATGATTACAAAGAAACTCATTGTTGCGTATTGGGTACGCCATCGAACATAGAAGTTCCTTTAAAGTGATATTAACATTTTATTCACAAATATTAATAAATATGTAAATTCCATATTATCTATTTACCTGAGATGTTATATCCTTCCCCCCTTTTGGGAATTACGTCCTTGCAATTTTAAAATTTGGCATGGAAACTTCATTGAAAGTCCCACATCGGAAAAAGAGTCAGTAAAATTGCCACTTTAAAAGAATGAAAGAGAAGTACGAAGGTTACCCAAGTTAACCCATACTAGTATTCCATATATGGAAACATGGATATGAAAGGGAAAACAAGGGGTCATGTTCTGATGGAGAGTGATAGAAAACATGACTAGGAGAAAGTTAACAACAAGAAAATCACAAACTTATGATGTGTGTAAACGGTCTTTGATTACCCAGTAGGAAACGTAAACCAACAATATTTTTTGTACATTCATTTTCATATTTTTGAGAAATTCATTTACTACATAAAATAAAAAACATAAAGAAATATAATTACCTTGAATTAGAGTTTCATCATTTAATAAGTTTCCACCAAAACTAATCTTTTCTCCAAACGATGAGCATTCAAAAAGACTTGGTAACATCAATAGCACAAGAATCATCTTCTAGAGAATCACATAATCCACAAAAGGAGAAATATATATTTCCATTGTATTTAGACATCAAATTAAACCAAAATGGTTAGTATGAGATCATATAATCCCCAAAAAGGATAATCTTTTGTAAAAATAAATACTACTCTTAATCTCCAAAATTCAACAAAAATGACCCATGGTTCAAGAAAGACCATTAAATATATAGCTATCCATAAAATTCCTCAATGTAAGCCAAACTAAGATTGAAACCCAAATCAATGAAGGATTTAATCACATCATCTTACAAGGTAAATCTTAACATTTATCTCCAACTAAAATCAATTACTCTTAAAGTATTATACTAAAAAGTAATTAACCTAATCACATATCCCCCATGATAGGTTAATCATTTCCATTGAAAACCCAAAATCAACTTATTCTTGATTCAGAAGATCATATAACTAAAAATAATTAGTCATACTAACCATGAAATTCACGTAGTCCAGTGGCAGTTGATAAATACCAGTCTCACTTTGGTTGTGGGTTCGCTTCCCTCAACTTCGTCTAACGTGATGGGTTGTCACACGGTCTGCATGTTTTCCCTGTTAAAGAACTGTATAATTTTATAACACTCCCAAGAAAAGATATATTCATAAAAAATAACCATAAAATATTTTAACCCCAAAGTTTATCTAATAACTTTCGTTTTGTATCCCAAAATGTATTAACTGGTAATTACCACAAATTCAAGGATCATATAAACCAAAATGGTTCTTTAGAACTATATCTAAAAAAGAAAAGATAATAATTCCTCGAATAAAATTTTCATATATCAAACGTCAGGATTACACATACTATAAAATGTCTTCTAATATAATCCCACCATCAAAATATCCATAATACTTTTAAGCATTTCACCATCCTAAAATCTACCATAACATGTGAATCCCTTATATGTTGACTTCTTACAAATTCAACAGTCAACATGATCCATTAACCATTCCTTTATAACTTATTCTAAAATAATTATTTCCTAAAATCAAAGTCATGAATCATATCCTAAGATTCAGTAATAGGAAAACATATGTTAAGAAATAATCCTACCTTTCATTGTTGATTATCAGTTTCTTAATCCTCAATTTAAATGGCATTAGGTATTGGTGAACGTATATTTGAACGAACCTGGTGATCCCATTCCTGAAACATCTTCATAGGACATGTGTTTTCATAATGACCATGTTCACCACATTTAAAACATTCAATTGATCCTTCAGAAAGAACTTATTTCCCTTTCATAGAGTCAAATAGATACTTCCTTTTTCCATGGAAGGTTATTGTTTTATGACCTTCATTTCCACATCTATAGCATCTTTCTATCCCATTGAAACATTTTCCTATGTGTTTATTTCCACATCTTTGACACATAGGTTTTTGAACATTCTTACCTTTATGATTATTACCTGATCATCCGTAGGTATTTGTTTCTTGTATATATGATGCCTTATAAAAATCACTAAGGTTCAGGTGGTAAATCATGACTCCCGATAGTCGGTTGAGAATAACCAGAAGAGTTCTCATTGCAGCTCCCATATAATTCAGTTGCTCTCTTAGAAAACCATCATAGTTTTCATCATATCCACTGTTACGTTGTTGCCTGCTAGATCCTACCATTTACTAAAACCAAAAAGGTCACTGTGATTGTATCAGTAAAATCATCATATAATATATTATGAGGAGGGAAAATACTAATATATACTTATTCATGTTATCTCAAACTCATTCACTTTATTAAAATAACATTGACTCTTTCTAAAATCCTAACCATTATGGTAATGTCACTTGTGCTTAAAGAATACCCTAACCTCTAATGTTATCTACACCAAAATCTGATACCAACTATAAGGATCCGACCATAAAACATTAAATAATCTAGAATTAAATGAATAATTCACCTTAAAGATATTTTCAGGTTTAGAGTTTTAGAGATTTTGGACATAACTATTACATATCAACTTGAATATTGCAATGTAGAGACTTCTACTATTACTTATTTTTTTCAAATCCTTAAATAAAAAATGAGTTATTTTCATGATATAAATCTTCTTGAATACTCCCCTTCTCTTACCCTTCCTTATAACCTGTGAAAAACATTTCAAAAGGATGGGAAGAGCATAAAAATCTTAGTAAGGGATATAAAAATACGGAATGAAACCATTAGTCCACGTATACATAAGAATCAATGAAATCATACTTTACTCATAAAACATAAGCACTTTAACACACCTCATGAAATCATAAGATTTATGAATAACTCATAGAAATCATAAGACATAAAGGTAACTTGAGGCATTCATTACATTCTTACATATGGAGTAACCCTCATGGTTATGTTTGGAATACGCATCACAGTATATTACCTAAATCTCTTTGGAGAAACCTTAGTATTTAACACCATCCCATTTCCCAATGCAATGGAGAGATATACCAGGCTCACCTACCCTTAGCTTATCACGAAACCACCCAACATCATAAACAATTACCAATAACCATAACATAATCATATCACATAAAACATTCATAAAGGAAACATAACATTTCCACGTTTCAATCACAAGATATCAATACAACACATTGATATAATAAAAACATTATTACAACCATTTTCAATACTAAAATAAATGAAAATTTAAACATGATATTTATTTTTAATTTTAAAAATGTTATGGCTTGTAGATGAAGCTGAAACTCAAATAATGGTCACGACGGCGGAGAAGTCGTTGTCACCGCATATGGAAGAAAAAAACATTCCTTTTGTCATTTAGTAAAATGATTCAAGAAAAAATATTCATTTTTAATGAAATTAAATGTCAAAATGGTTTTATACACTGTATAAAATATGGTCGCATAGAAATCAATAGATGCCTCAATGAAATGAGATTGAGACGAAATCCCATACAAAGATGTTATCCTTAGATTAAGGATAAATCAATTACATAATTATGTTTGGAAAATATAAATACACTCAATATAAGTGAATATTAAATGAAAAACAATCAGAGGTCATCCACACATATTCATAGCACGACATCATCAAGATGTAGAGGTTTAACCCATAGAATTGAAATTGGGTTAAGAAGTTCCCATACAGAAATTCGACAGCCTAACATCGTCACATTAAAATTCAGAAAATGAGTTGATGAGAGATATAAAGGGTATCTAATCACATGGACATAAAATTTATAGCAATAAGGATATGTAAGAACATATCCCAACATAATAAGATGTAAATTAAATGACCTAAAAAATAAGTCTTTTAAAAAGAGGAGGGTGAAAGGTTCCCTTACTGATTTGGGTAACTTTCGAAACGTACACCCCATGAAAGAAGGGTCATACAATGAAGATGTAAATACCCATAAATTAAATTATATTACAAAATGAATAAAATCATGGGAAGTAAATACACCGCACAAAAGGAAACAATGACAAGTGTAGCATGAATGTCCCGAGATTAAAAATTGAGATAAAGACCCCTTACCTCATTGTAATCAAAAAAGTCGTATGACCAAAAGATAATAAGAACCAAATGAATCATAGAATACCATGAATATAAATAGAATCATGATAATATATATCAAATGGTATTATAAAATACACCAAATGCAATAAATAATTGGCGAACAATGTAAATCTCATGGAATTAAAAGTGAGATACGAATTCCCCTTACCTCAAGTCCGACTTGTCTTGTTCGTTTCTTTATATTCATCTAAATCGTGTATCTCTTTTTGATTTGAGCCAAAGGCTTCCTTGGAAAGGATTATTCCTAATTTGAGGCTTATAAGAGTGAGAGAGGTAAGTAGATAGATAATATGAGCAGAGGTTGGATGTAATGGCTCGGACCTCCATGGTCCATTACTTTTTGAAAATGTGGTGTTGGAGGTGTTCCGGGAGGTCAAGGTGACTTATCCCCCAGCCGCTGCCTACCGGTAGCTCGGTCTACTGGTAGCTGCTTTCTACCGGTAGCCGGTCTACCGGTTGCTGCTGATTACCTGTAGCTCGTTCTACCGGTAGTTGCTGATTACTGGTAGCTCGGTCTACCGGTAGCTGCTGCCTACGGGTAGCCGGTCTACCGGTAGCTACTGATTACCGGTAGCTCGGTCTACCGGTAGCTGCTGATTACCGGTAGTTGCTGCTTACCGGTAGCTCGATCTACCGGTAGCCGCATCCTACCGGTAGCTGGGTTTACCGGTAGCCACGACGTACTGATAGCTCGGTATACTGGTAGCTGCAGTCCAGCACTAGCTCGGCTAACACTTTGCCAAATTTCTAGTTCTGTGAACAGTGTTTCTATCAGTGAGGTTCAGTGAACAGTGTTTCTATCAGTGAGGTTTAGTGAACAGTGTTTCTATTGGTGAGGTTATATCGGTGGACTTCTACCGGTAGACTTGTACAGTGTTTCCAGAATCGTAAGAGCTACCGATCCCATACTTTGCCAAATTTCAGGATTGAACAGTGTTTCCAGAATCCTAAGAGCTACTGATTCCATACAATGCTAAATTTTGAGTATGTGAACAGTGTTTCCAGCTTCGCAAATTTGAGGTTTTCTTTGACGTAAAATACTTTTAAAACCTTATTTTAAGTACTTTAAGGCCGATTCAAAGGCCATAAATCCTATATTAATTATTCCTAAGGCCGGGATGTTTTTACTTGGTCAAACCGCATGGGTTAACGCGATCCGTTTTTAATGGAGAATAAATCGGATCTTAAACTGTCGCCTCTCTAATTTATTTTTTAAAAGGGAACGAGATATCATTCTTCGTTGTTCTTCCTCCTGGTTCTCATCTACGAGACGCTAGAACCTTGCAATCATTCTCGTAGTAGTTTCACAATCAAACGTTACTCAGATCTGTTCCGCTCTATTGATGCAACCAAGTTGTGTCGATCATTCTTCCATATAAGGTATGTTTTATCATCGTTCCTTCGGGGATCACCTTCTCTTGTTCTTCCTTCCATATTAGCTTGTAATATCCATGGTTCTAATGGGTTTTCATGGGATTGGTTGGTACTGTCGTACCGTGGCATCCTCCAGTGGATGCAGCTGTCGTGAGGAGAAGAGGACTGTGACCCGTTGTGTGGATAAAGGACGTCAAGAACTCTTCGAGGTAGGGGATTCATGGCTTCTCTAATTGTATATGTGCAATCGTAGAATTAGAATGATTTAGTCCTTTGGATCACAATGAAATTGACCTAATTAAATACATGAACCGGATTAAAAGAATTGGTTGATCGCATGTTGTTACTTTGAACCGTGATAACGGTTTGCCTCATGTTTTCCTAGATAGAGTGATATCTATGTTTTTCTTTAATTTGTTGCTCGTTCATGATGGAAATTGATAAATAACGTAAAGTTGGAATTATTTGTTAGATAATTGGCTAAAGATAAAGAGGCATGTTAATGAGTCTGTTAATTCAAGATGGATTAAAGAACTATTAGTTCGATAATTTCAAAAGGGTTCTGAGTTACCCTCTTGCTTGTAAGGCTAAATGCCTTGTGGTTTGGAGCTCTGATTGCTCATCTTGAATGAAGGCTTAATGCCTTGTTAAAGGGCCGAGAGCCCATTTTGTGATCTTTGATTTCCTGCTGCTTGTGATTTGATGTGAGCCTGGATGGCTGTTGTGATGTGTGGAGGCATGGGGACTTGTGGTTGTGGCAGTGGATGACGCCTAGTGTGGTGAGATGCATCGGTTTATGCATGTGGGTGTCGGGGAGGACACCAAGGATGATGGTATGAGATGAATGTGATGGTTTGATGGTGGTGGTTTGATTGTTTCTCTTCTTTACATTTCCCCACTGCTCAAGGAAGCTGGTTTTGCTTACCATCTTTCCGAAGGAGGCGAAGACACGCGAGGTATGCCACGTGCTTTCCGTGTTTAGCCTCTCGATGGAGGATGGGTCTATGCTCTTGCTATAGGCGGAAAAGACTCGATGGGTAGTATATCTACTCACTGTGTTGATCACTTTGTGTTTAGTAGCATATGATACTTTTCTAGACTCCCTGGGAATATGGGGATGGTAATTCCATAACTAAAGTTTGTTTAAATGTTGATAATCCACGGGGATGGAGAAACTAGAATTTAATAATGATGTGAATCCTAAAAAAAGTGCAGTTTTTGAATGTGATGCCAATTTAGTTTAATGTGGTGAATTGTTCATGGTTAATTAATGTGTAAAGAATTAATTAACGTACAGTGGAATTGATAACATGAGAATGAAGTAATCTAATAAAGCTCTCCAAATGGTTGTGTGCTTATAGGATACCTAGTCTTAGAAGTAGCAGCCTGGAGTCTGAGAGACGTTAGCTGCAGTTGTGCCTATGACTAGGTAATGCCCATAGTGTGG
Source organism: Viscum album (assembly GCA_963277665.1). NCBI lineage: Eukaryota > Viridiplantae > Streptophyta > Magnoliopsida > Santalales > Viscaceae > Viscum > Viscum album. Next base: position 1,443,517,262 of record OY728159.1, read on the forward strand.
TTGTGAGTTATATATATTCTTTACTTTTGTGTTTCTATACGCTACTCCACCCTGTCGGTAAGGGAAACTGAAACTGCTGGGATTCTGAGCCCTGGGGGGTGTTTTCCCCAACATTCTGATGGGAGGTTGAATGGCTGACTACCCCCTTTGGCCCCGCTCTCTTCTCTTGGTAGATACTTGTGCCATGAGGAAAGCGGTTAGTTACCCCATATATGTGTGTAGAGGGCTGTAATGGCTTGTGGTTATTCACACACATATATTCTAGATATAGTATCCTATGGACTACTATAGGTGTAACGTGTATAGGCTGTGATGGCTTGAGGATCTTTACTCGGAGTATGGGCTGTAATGGCTTGAGGTATTATACCCGACGTATGATACACGTTATGCGAGCTGTGGTGGCTCCCAGAAACTACCTGGTTACCATTGGTTGTGAGGAGGGTGTGGTGCTTCGCCCAGGTGTCTGCGGGCAAGCCTATGTGGTGCACGAGGTGCAGATTGTGGAGCTCAGCCTAGGTGTATGTGGGAAAGCCTTTGGAGAGAGATGCACAGGACGTATGTCGTTGGGGCAAAGCAGAAAACCAATGGGGAAGTAGTAGCGGGGTACCCTTGATATTCTTTACTATATGATATATTCTTGTATGTGTTACTTGGTGAGAGTAGCCATGGTGAGGTTGGGAACTTCGTATACCTGTTTAGGTAATGAGTTAGTTTCACTTGTTGTTCTTTGGGCTTTAGCATACTTTCTTTATTTTTGCACGAGAGGCTTGGGGAGGATCCTACTGAGTATACTGTTATACTAACCCTATGTATATATAAACTGTTTTTCAGGTCACTTGGAGCAGGTTGGAGATCAAGCTGGTTACTACTAGCTTGCGGTTGGAGGAGGAGCTGTCCGGGCTTGTGGTCACTGTTGTTTTACTTTCTTTTGGGTACTTTTATTTTTCCCTTTCAGTTGTAGTACTTTTGCATGACATTTCATATATGTACTTGGGTTTATTTTATATTTCAGTTATGAGTTGGAGTTGGTTGGAGTCTATTCTATCTCTCTCTTCTGTATGTGTTCTCTTAGAGGGTAATTCCTCTCATTTGTGGGTGTATTATACCCTCGGTGCTAGTCGCCAACCCGGGGCTTACTGGAGGCGGGACTCGGGGGTCATTATCTCCTTTCTCACATTGCCGGCCCAGGAGGGGTACACTTTGTGGGGAGGGGGTCGTGACAGAGTGCTATCAAAGGTCTGGTTGAGGGATAGGATGGTGTTTGGAGTTAGGCACAGGTGAGGATGCATGGGATGGTAGGGCAACGACATCATTCATGTTTAGAAAGTGGGGTAAACACTGGAGACTGGCAGAGACATAGGCGTTTAGGGACCCCTATGATCTGTTGCACGGACCATTAAGCTTACGATGGCTACTAAACAAAGTGATACCGGTTGTAGGGTAGAGACCTAGGAAAGGATCATGCATCATTATTCTTTGCGCTTGTGTTTGAATGGGTAGACCTTGGGATAGGTAACCTAAAATAAATAAAACAAAACAATTAATTAATTAATGTTGAGTCTTCCATATCCCAGGCTTAGGAGCTCTAACAGTTGTTATTTTGCAGGTATGGCTCCAGGTCGACGTCCTCGTCAGGTTTGCGCAGAAGATTCCCATCAGGCTATTCCAGCAGATCGCCGCCGAGTAGAGGTTGACGACGATGACACTTGGAGGAAGACACTTCGAGAGTTTCAGTGCCAGAGTCTACAGAAGTACAAGGGATCCGTTTCAGATGCAGTCACAGAAGACTGGTTGGAGGAGATCGAGATAGGCTTCAGTTAGATTCGTGCTCGGAAGGAACACTGGGTGTCCTTGGTTGTGACGATGCTGTGTGGAGCAGCAAGGCAGTGGTGGTTCTTGTTCCTCGGTGATCGTGAGGAGTCAGCGATCTCATGGGAGGAGTTTCGAGACAGGTTTAGAGTCGAGTTTATTTCATCGACTGCGAAGGTGTCCAGTCGCCAGGAGCTTCTCACCCTTCGGCAGGGGAGCTCCTGTGTTCAAGAGTTTGGAATCCGTTTCAGGAACCTTCTACGATATGCATCAGAACTGTTACCAGATGATGAGGCCAGGGCGAGGCATTTCGAGGAGGCTTTGCATCCAGAGATCCAGCGCCAGGTCACCCCATTTATGCTGAAAACATATCTTGAGGTGCTGGCGAGGGCAGAGGTTGTTGAGAGGACTTTGGCCAGGACTGGATCGTCACGAGAGGGGATTCGTCATGATTCCTCACGAAGCAGAGCTGTGGTCCAGGGTTCCCGGTTTTCAGGACAGAAGAGTTTCCGTTCACCTAGGGGTAGGTCCCATCCCTTCCCATCTCCTTTCTCCGGAGGCTGAAACTCTCAGACCTATGCCAAGGGATCATGCACTTGTTTTTATTGTGGTGGTCGTGGTCATCAGCAACGGGAGTGCCCAACTTTTCAGAGCAGTCATCGTGAACCGGGTGCTCCACTCTAGGTTCCTCCATTGAGGAAGTTCCAGCCGAGGTAGCAGCAGTAGGTTGCACCAGTTTTAGATCACCAAAGGGTAGAAGGAGCAGGCAGAGGACAGCCCCATGACGCTCCCCATCCTCAGAGAGCAGAGCGCGGCCGTGGTGGTGGTCGTCATCAGGGACAGAGAGGCTGTGGAGGAGGTCGTGGTCAGCTTCATGCTCTAGCGTTACCAGCACCAGGCGAGCCAGATGTCGTTAGAGGTACCCTTTTCTTGTTTTCTACCTTGGTGTATTCCTTGTTTGATTCAAGAGAAACACAATCCTTCATATCACCTACCCATGTCCTTGCTTTGGGACTTGAGGTAGTGAGGCTTCCAGTGCCCTTGGCGTTGACTACGCCAGCTGGAGGTCGAGCTGACTTGTTTGAAGTATGTAGAGACTATGAGCTAGTGTTGGGGAAACACCGCTCTTGGGGAGATTTCCTATGTTTGCGAATACAACCATATGATGTCATACTTGGCATGGATTGGTTGTATTCGGTGCAGGCTGTTGTGGATTTCTACAGGAATATGGTCGTTTTCTTTGATGAAGATGGAGAGAGAGTGGTGTTTGTGGGTGAGAGAGATCCTCGGATGAGTCATAGACGAGTTCCATCCTTATCATCCATGATGGCTGGGATGACGCTGAGTTCTTCAGAGGTTCAATAGTTGGCGTTTCCTAGGGTCGTAGAGGAGTACCCTGACGTCTTTCTAGAAGAGGTTGTATCCTTACCCCCTCGACGAGAGATCGAGTTTGGGATCGAGCTATAGCCAGGAGCGTCTCCTATCTCTGTGTCTCCGTATAGGATGGCCCCTTCTGAGTTACGAGAGCTACGTATTCAGCTCGACGGTCTGTTGAAGTGTGGTTTTGTTCAGCCAAGTGTGTCACCGTGGGGTGCACCAGTTTTGTTTGTGAAAAAGGATGATGGAAGTTTGCGGTTGTGCGTCGATTATTTTCAGTTAAACAAAATGACAATAAAGAACCGCTATCCTCTCCCGCGGATTGATGACCTATTCGATCAACTGAAGGGTGAAAGTTGGTTCTCAAAGATAGACTTACGGTCAGG